>CM069434.1:10553916-16519609 GCA_035610365.1 Aquatica leii | reverse complement strand
AAAGTTTGGTCTATATCTAAACACATGTCTATTAATTGGAGAAAACAAAAAAACTTTCTATTTATGTTTATCTCTTTAAATCTAGAAAAATATGTAACGTATTTTAAATGTATATGCATTGAACTATGTTTTAAATTACCTACGTGATTAAAAATTTATGTTTTACAGTATACGTCAAAAAGCAGTATTTTATCTAAGTTATTTAAATTTTTCAAAAATAAAAGGTTTTATTTGTGTTTTGTAAATGAAGTTTTGTACTTATTTGGTTTTGGGTTTTATTTAAAGCACATTTCACATTATTAGTGCTTTTGGGCAAAAAATGATAAAACAAGATGTTTTGATTACGCAAGTTAACATTTTTGTATTTTTTACCTGTCCTGTAACCAAATTGAAGTTTCTCATGATACATTTTACTTTTAGAGGAAGCAAAAACGTTTATCACTACTGACTTCTTTTGTATCTTTTAATGTTCAGCCCCTTTGACTTCTTGCAAACCTCATCCGTGTAAATCCTGTATATTACGTATACTTAAACAATAAATTATTTCCCATACGTTTTTTCGTATTTGTGATCTAATAGTTTCCACAATCCAACGAGTGTAATTCAGTTTGTTGTGGGGATAGTTCTAATTTACAACTTCAAAATATCTTTGCAAAGTAGACTGTAGCGTCGTTGAAAAAGTCAAGTGTTTAATAAATCACGCATTGTTTTTTCACGGGACGTTTTTCTGGTGTATGTTTCTCTATAATTTCTAAAGTTTTTATTCCTTCATTCTAGAGTTTTTTCAGAAAACATTCCTATAAGGAGTTCTGCTTATTTTATAATTTTGGCAACGTGAATCAGAATCCGGTGGACACTTGATGGCATATAGTACCAAGAATAGATGTCTACGTACATTTTTGCTGTATCCATGGTGTACTTTCTAAAAGCTTTAACATTTACAGCGTATCTACAGGCCATTGTTTTCAATATTACCGAAAAACGTTCGCTAACCTCTGTAGCATACGAAAAATCGCGTAGCCTCATTTCTATCATTGGTTGTTCCAAATCCAAGTTTTGATATATCAACCAACAAGTTTCAGTTGGTCGATCACTTTTTTTTTGGTCCCTGTTGCGCCAATTTTTTTAGTTTCACCACAAATTTATATATATAGTAGCGAGGATCCTACGGCTTCTGCCGCATCTCGCATTTCGCTCGCCAAACCTTTCGGTTTTCCCATTCATTTTCCTGGATCGCCCTATCTCTCATTGTGTCCACTATCCCGCTCATCCAAGTTTGAGCTGGTCTTCCTCTTCTTCTCCTACTAGGGGGAATATATTCTAGAGCTCTCTTTGGCCACCTATCATCGGACATTCTTTTTACATGACCATACCAGACTAGCTGCCTAGTTTCTACTCTTTCTACTGTTGTGTGAACTCTTCGTGTCCTTCTTCTTATTTGTTCGTTTTGGATGTGCTCCTGTCTTGATATTCTGCACGACCGTCTCAAATAATCCATTTCCACCGCATTTATTTTTCGTTTATCTTTTTCTTTCAATTGCCAACATTCTGCTCCGTACATCAATATTGGTTCTACAATTGTTTTGTAGATTGTCATTTTTGTTTGAATTCTTATATTGTTGGACCATAGTAAAGGATTTAACATTCCGATGCATTTCTTCCCCTGTTGAGTCCTATACGCTATATCTTTCTCTGATGATCCTTTATTGGAAATTATACTTCCCAGGTATTTAAACTCCTCACATTGTGCTTTCTTTAATTCCAAATCTGGATCATCCTCTCCTTCATCCCCAACTGTAAGATATTCTGTTTTCTTCATGTTGATGTTCAAGCCCTACCACAAATTTACCAAATCATAACAGTAAAACTATACGAAATGTGTAGAACACACTCGGAACACCGTATCCATGCATGTAATGTACAAAGGTCATTACTGTACATAGTTTCCTCCGGTTGACTTTCTGAATTATTCATTATTTTTGGTGATGATTCTGAGATAACAAGAAACGGTTTAGCCATCAATCATTGATTGTCAACTTGAACATGTGATTTACATGTATATTTTTACTATTGATATTCAACTTGGTTGGAAAAATTTCGTTGATCTGTTTTTCATTTATATCAATTTCTTTTTTAATTACTTCTTTATTAAATACTTTTTTATGAGCTTATAATAGCGAACAGTAGAAGGCCGAGGGTTCTGCCATATAATTGCCTTTTCTGCTTTAAGTTGGAGTGACACGATACAAACAGCACATAAATACTGATCCGTATTTGTCACGTGCAAGGTTACTTTGTTTTGTTTGGCCTGTGAAGTAAGCTGCTGTTTATACGTAGAGTGGTTTGCACTTTTACTGCAGCCTCATGTGTATATAATTAAAAAATTTTGAGATGTGGCGACTATGTGATATTTTTGAGTGTCCGAACATCGTCATCAAAGAGACTTTGTAAGCTTACTTCAGCTGACATATTAGTGACTGTTATGCAGTCTTCACTAATGTAGCAGTTTTGTTTTGCGATTTTCAACCTGTCGTATGACGGATATATATTGACATTTCGAAGTTTAGCATCAGCATGTAAGAATTTTTTGTGTAATGTCCGTCTATCTATGAAGCCAATGCTTTTTCTGGTGTGTACGGTGTTATGAATTTTAAACGAGAATGGAAAGCTTTCTTGATTGTGGGCGTTTTTTTTGATGTGGTTTCCAGTTCGTTCAAAATTTTTGCAGAATTTTTTTTGCCAGATTTATGTAAACTTCGGTTTGTCGCAAACATTAACTCCTCATGAGAGTAACATTAGAATATCTTCCGGGTTTGGACCGTGTCATAGTTGCAACCGAAGCTGCCAACGTTTCGCCCACTTTCGTAACATTCTAATGTTAGTATAGATTCCGGCCGTGGAAGCCTTCGCTATTACATCCTCGTGAGAGGCCGTTTCCAACAAGAAAAAATTGCGTTAAAATTTGTCATTTATTTCAGAAAACTTTTTCGAAGTGCACCCAGATCTTTGTGTTGATAGTTCTCGAATGTCTGATGCATCTGATTGCACTTTAAATTGTAAACTTCGATTGGCCTTTGCCCACTTTTAACTTAACCTGCTTGTAAAAGTTTGCAGAACTTGTTTGGTTTTTTGACTCAGTTTTTTATTATCACACATCATCATCATTGCATAAGTTTATTTTTATGATAACATAATAAATAACTGCACTCGTTTTCTTTGTCATTGCATTAACTCTGCGCCAAATTTCTAACAGTTTTCTATAGGATACCAACATGTTTTCTAAAAAAAAAATGTACACAATTAATGAGCAAAAAGGTGCAATTTATTTTACTTGAACTGGAAAGCCATTGGTCTATACTGATAGACCATAGTATCAATTGGTCGGCATTTTATTAATTCTCGTAGTTTATGTCTAGTAGAGTTGGTTACAGTTTATCTTCTTCACCTTCTTAGAGCTTCGTTTAATTCTTGAAGCATTGATCCTACTTGGTTTTCATTTGTTACAAATATTATTTTAGATTATTTAAAAATTTGCCTTTTATATTCATCGTCTTTTCCCTCCCAATTTAGAGTTTTGAAAAAATCCGCAAGTGCTAATATAACTTAGATTGCGGTTACAAACTTCTCTCTGAATTGTTTTCTTCTGACCAGTTAACTGTTGTTGTGGTGTTTTTGTAAATGTCTTGAGTTACTGTCATTATCTTTGGTCTATCTTTAGGTTCCATAAATTCTGATGTACTACTCAGATTTGATGCTATCGTATGCTGTTTCCTAGTCTATTAATAGAATAGGAGATGATATTCGCTTGCTTTCTCCGTAAGCATTTTAAGGATTAATAATTTGTTCGCTGTACTGTTTTATCTCTTTTTTATACAGTAAAATCGTTATTGGTTGTTTTCACGGGTTCACTATTCTTCTATTTTCCAAACATTTGTTGAACGACGTTGTTATTATTTACTCTTTTCCTCCAGTTAATAGTTTTTTTGTCAGATTCTTTTTTCAGTTCGCTTTTTGGTTTTTCATTTTTTTCATTGCTCTAATTATTTCTTCTATTTCCTGCATATCTTTTGAGCTTTTAGCTTTTCTTTTATGTCTAGGGGAACTTCTTTTTGGGACTTGTACAATTCTTCTTTATTGTATTTTCTTTTTTTATTTGTCGTTCTCGTTCTTGTTTATCTTTTATTACTAGTATCTGGTTTTTGCTCATTTAGGTCTTAACGCTCTCATACTTTGATTCTTTTCGGTAACTTGTTGAATTTTAAAGTCTTGTTGTTTTATTTTGTTTTTTCTTATCGTTTTCCTTATGAATTTATTTGGCTTAACAAATTTTACAGTATTTTATCTGTTTTATTGTATTTTTAATATTTCTACTGAGTATGTAATTGGTTCTTTTATTGTTTCGCTAATTTTGTTTGTTTAGTTTTTGTCTATTATTTCTTCTCAATATTTTTTTAATGTTAAACTGTGATTTTATCTGTACCGATCTTCATTCTTTTTACTCTCTCCAGTTAAATTACATATAGATATAAAACATCTATGTGTAATTTGGCTCTGACTAGTCTATGGTTGCCGCCAATGGTTGTTCAGCACATTATAATTGATATTATTTTTGATATTTGCGTTTGGACGGATCCATCTTCATTAATTGCAAATATGTTAGCTTTCATGGTCTAGAAAATTGTATAAAATTTAATCTTTTTTATTTCTTGTGTCGTATCCAAATTTTTTCAATGTCTTAAGTGTTTTGGATATATCTTCGAAACAACTTTCTACTTTTTTGTCTCCTAAGATTGAGTTGGTGCATATGTCTGAACTATTTTCAGAGAAATTTTATTATTTAATTCTGTTACGATCTAAGCAACTCTGTTTGATATTGACTTGTATAGTTATATTCTGTATGTGCTATTCTTAGATATAGTGAAAACGACGCCTGTTGTTCTGTAATGTTTGCAGTCTGAGTAATACAACACGTTGCCTGAATTTAATCGTATTGCCTTTATTTCTTTTCTTCTAACTTTTGCTACTCTGGCTTTGCTTCATTTTAAATATTTTCAATTTTTCTACCAGTTTACGTGTTCAAATTATTTTGTAATGGAAGTTGCTGTTATCATGATGCAACATCTACTTGTCTGCAATGTCCCGTCTCACTCGATTATTTACTGTTTTACTGAGCGTTTCAATGACATCTATGTAAAACACTTCGTTGACAGTTTGTCCTGGAGAAACAAATCCTTTATGCACGATACCCTTACTGTCAATAAACAAATCAGCATTGTTTTGATCTTTGATTTGCTCATTCGAGTTTTTTCGGTCGAGGAGATGTCTTAGTCTGCCACTTCTCACTTTGCCGTTTTGTCTTAGGATCATACTCAAAAATGCAGTGATCACACAACTGAACCATTTGTGGTCATTCACAGTCTTCTCAAGAAGATCAACGCACACGTTTCTTTAATTTTTCTACTGTTCAGTTGTGAGGTTTTGTAGCACTCTTTTGGCACAAACTTTTTGCATGTGCAAATCTTTAACGTGTCACCCATCATCCTTGTTCTTAAACGTCAGTCTGATCTCACAACAGCACGCACACGTTTGACGTTTTTGTCGGTTTTTGAAGTTGAAGATTTTCCTGAGCAAGGTTCACCCATCCAAAATGATTAGTGCCATGTCACTATAGCAGATTCTTTAAGTTTAACACAAAACTTGATAGCATAACGTTGCTCTAAATTTTGCTGTTTTATTTTTGTAACACACTACAAAAACAACTTTATTGATGACGCTTTCAAAAATCACGTGATGGTTGTATAGAGCTGAAATATGGATTGAGTATCTGGCAGTGTTGTTATTCTCATTAATTTTCTCACTAACCTCGTATGTACATATGTATCTTGCTTTGTTTTAGAATTTTTGTACATGGTTTCTATTGAATATTTGCTTCCTCCCCACTGCAGAATCCAAGGGGCAATAATTTTGAACTTTCTGTTCTACCTGCTTGGGGTACTGTATTCACTATGTTTAAATTCGACATTTGGGAGTATAGAAGGGGGTTATGGTTTTGTTTTGGATTTCACCTTTTTTTTACCTCTTCATTTTCATTTTTCAAAACTTTGTCTTTCCGTATTACAACATTATTTCCTAAAGTCCACATTTAAGTTGCATAGATTACTGATTTGTAATTGTTATGTATATTTTGTTTTTACTACTTTGGTAAGGACCTTACTATTTAATAGAGTTTTTACCGCAAATGCATTTTTTGGTTCATTTTTTATTTTTGTTTTGATTTTTTTTTATTGCCGTTTGTAAGAACATAAGGAATTTTGCTTCAAATGTTACCATTTTCTTTCTGAGCACCTGATACATAATTTCATGTAATGTAAAATGTTTTTCAACAAGGGATGTCATTTTAAATTTGTGAAAAATAATGTAAAGTACAGAATTTGATGTTAGTAATGGAACACATCTGCATAATGTCCGTTTTCAGTTTTTTTAATGGCATTTTTTATTACGGTTTTGCATGTATTTTGAAAATTGCAGTTCCAATGTTGTCTTTCAGTGTTTGAATTATTGCGTAACATTGGCGTAGATTTTTTTAACGTAGTTTAAAAAAAAGTTTGATGGTGTTAGATCGCAATTGAAGTCTTTATTTTGAGAAATCACACGTCTAGGACATTTTTAATACTATATCCATTGTTTTAAGAGCTGCGTGACAAGTCGCTGAAAATAAACGTTGTTTACATCTATAGCATCAATTTCAAGTTAAAATAAGTCAATCAACATCGTTTGGTACCGCAATCCGTTTACTGTAAGTTTTTGTAAAAGTATGACTCGATTACACAGCTAGCTCAAAAACCGCTCCAAATTGTCACTAGTTGGGGTTGGAAAGGTTGTTCGACTAATTTTCTTAGGCGTTTGGAGCGACAGTTTTGCTTGTATACGTATTCAGACTGATGAAAATGAACCTCACTCACTCAAAATAATTTCGTTAAGATTTTGCCAATGCAGTTTGAGCAAACAATTTTGATGCAAAATGCGGTGCAAACTTATGATAACCTTAATTTCTGTGATTGTGATTGACAATGAAGAAACTTTGATTTCTACTCACACTCTTAGTTACAGGGGCAATATTTTTTTGACCTGGCAAAACGAGTTGGAATCTTCACATCACTAAGATGTCTTAAATTTATTATATCTGTGCAAGAAGGCGTGGGTATTTATCTACATCTGAAAACCTGCTAGGAAAAAAATGTATTCTAATTAAAAATGTTTGTGATAATTACAAATTTTTACTTGTACTTATATACATGGTGTCCCAGATATGTGTGCAATCTCGCCAATCTCCCGGATTCAGATACTATGACACGTTTCTATACACTTTTTTCGGTATCGATAAAATCAACTGTTTACGAAAAAAAATTTTCTGATAGGTAAACCTTTGAAAGAGTAGATCGTCATTTGAGAGAGACAGTTAAAAACTACGATGTTTTATTTTTTACTTATCGAATAATAGAAATTTGATGTAAAATATAAATAATTTTAGTAACATTGGATAAAGCCTACAATTGTGGAAATCAAATCAATCGCGTTGAAGCAAATTCTTCTACAGTCTGAGAATTGACCGTCTGGTTTAATTACCCAAAATCAACGGTTTCTAGAATCCTTAGAGAACAACAGTTGCATTCGTACCATCTTCAAAAAGTCTATGCGCTTCTTTCAGAAAACTTTCCACAGAGGATGGAATTTTATGTTTTGATTTTAAATTGGCACAAACATGATGCAAATTGAATTGGTTCAGTTCCTTTTACGGACGAAGCTGGATTTTCTAAAAACGGCATTATAAACTCATAATTTGCATTTATGGGCAGTGGAAAGTTCCCATGCTTTTATTATAACGCATCAGCATCCACTTGAACCGATCAACGTGTTGGCCGGAATAATCAGGCAATATTTAATTGCACAATTTGTATTCTCAAGAAAGTTTCTTCAAACAATTTCCTAGACATTTTAGAAGATCTACTTCTGGCAATACTACGTGGTATATGGTTTATGCATGCCTTTTCACATTTTAGTCTAGTAGTTTAAGAACACCTAAACAGGAACCTCAAAAATCGATGGATAGGAAGAAGACTAGTGACTTGGCCTTTTCGATCGCTTGACCTAAATCTATCAGATTTTCATAACTACTTAAAAACTTTAGGCTATGCTGATTCAATAAACAATTGAAAAAACGTATTGATTAATAATTAAAAAAATATTAATTTTTATTGTCGCGAAACAAGGACTAATGTCGACGCAATACAAAAATTTAATACCATATTGGATAAAAATATTTTGTTTTTGGAAACTGTTTATTTTACTTGTTTAGTAACTATCACATAAAAAATTAGTAAATTACATCTAGTATTTCAATAGTTATTTTAAAACAAAAAATTTCCAGGGGCGTCCGTTATGAGTATCTCTCTAGGTAGAACAATGGATTAAAATAGTGTATAAAAGCTTGCCGTATTATTTTTATGTGTCTTATATGAATGTGAGAGAATGCCCACATATCTAGGACACCCTGTATATTTACAAATGCTACAAATACTAAACTGATATATTTGAATGTACAACAAATATTTTTGCTGTGACAAGTATGTATTAACTAACCAAGAAAAAAATTAACGTAGATGTAATAAAATGACAATAAAAAACGAAGCTTGCGAATAAACGACTATAACCAATGAGGTATTTTGGCGAGCGTTGTACTGACAATCATTTACCTTTACTTAAAATATTATTATAATACATTGACATTAAGAATGTAGCAAAAAGTTTTTTTATTACCGTACCGAGACATAATATTCATTAAAGATTTAAGAATTTATAGTATAGGTATAATAGCATAATTTTTTTTACAATTAAGTGGAAAAACACACAACCATTATAGTAAACAATTTTTTTTTAGTTAGTAATCAATAAAAACTTTTTATATTGTCCTTACAACGGTTACAAGTTAATGAAATATATACATGCTTTTATATAAGAAGATAAACACCTGTTTGTATAAATTCATATACTGATGATCAATCTTTGTTCCTTGACATTTAAAAAACGATTATATTTTAATCTAATACATTTTTGTCGAGATACAGTTTTGGACAAAGCATCTTGATGAATTCTAAACAAAAAAGTAATAGTCATGTTTCTTTATTATGATATACTTATTTATAGACACGCGAAAACTTGCATTTGCATACTAAGAAGTAGAGGAAAAGGTTAAACGTATTTTTTAAGTTAGAATCTCATTACACTTGCTACATATTTTATTCAAATTTATAGAATTGACCTCTATACAATATTACGAATGTGACCCGTGGGTTTTAACCGATTGCGAGATTTGAAAATAAAAGCAACCAGTTTCTAATTTAATTGTGTCAGTTATGCAATTGTCAAAATAATTAACAATATGTAAAAGCGGCGATTTAATTTAACGGTAAATTGCTTGTTATCTGTCATAATTAAGAAATTAATGAGGACGTTGGATGGTATAGAAAAAATAACAGTACTAGTTACGATTGTGTAACTACTAAATTGACTTATTAGCGCAGTCAAAGGTTCATCGTGTACTATAATTGTAGATTATTGAAAAAAAGTTGGTTGCATTTGATTTTCAAGGCAAAGAATCGACTAAATTTATTAACATAAATTACTAAGTCAATAATATGCTTGAATAAAGTGATTACGCAATGTTTTCTACAACAGGTACTAAGTAAATAATTTACTATTGACCTTTGTTTATTATTGTGTAATTCGAAGGTAAATACGAAAAAAAATTGACGCAATATAGAGAAATCCTATTCAGTAGGTACACCACTAACCTCATTAAAAGTTCAATATAATTACATATTTGGTAGAAGTTTTTGTTAAAATTTATTTTGTTAATGTGCTTCTGACTAAGGGTTTTCGGCATTGTTAATTAATTTGTTAAGAAACATTTAACTGAAAGTAATTACACATAACCGTTATTGCATTATACAACAGTAAACAAATAGCATTAAGATAACGATCTTTGTTTTTTATTGTCTGAGAAAGGGGAAATTTTTGCGAAGGTACGTGTGGGTATGTTAGTTATATTTTTGGTCAAATTTGTTATATTACTGTTATGTAAAAATAATGTATATCTACTACAATAAAATTTAACTCATACAGTTACTTTGTGTCCTAAATGTACACGATCACGTATTGTTATCGTTCTTAAAAATGGACAATAACAAATAGTGTGTTGGAAATATATCTAATTTTTTGTAAGTTTTTAATATTTTTAATTAATGAGAAATCTTCAGTATTTGTAAAGCGCAATAATACGTATTCACTAATTATTGTTTGTGAAGTTAGATCTGCAATCAAAATTAAAGTCAAATATATGCAAAATTCCTACTACGGATTTAACCAAATTAAAAGTATTGTATTATTAATTATTGAGGAGTGGAAAATATGCAAGAATCAACTTAAAATATGCGCATTTATATGCATCAAAACTTAGAATTCAATGGTTTAGGAAATAAATGCAAGAAATGTGCAATACGTTTTAGACCCTAATTTAGAAATGAAAAGTTAGAAATCAAATTTTTTTAATGCATT
Organism: Aquatica leii; assembly: GCA_035610365.1. Classification (NCBI taxonomy): domain Eukaryota; kingdom Metazoa; phylum Arthropoda; class Insecta; order Coleoptera; family Lampyridae; genus Aquatica; species Aquatica leii. Next base: position 16,508,995 of record CM069434.1, on the reverse strand, counting down.
TTTAAGTAATTTTAATAATACAATAAATTCATTAGAATATAGCCACATTGAGCAAATCGTATTTTTAAAGTGATGCAAATACTCATTAAATTTGAGAATAATATTTTTCAAAAATTACCACACTTAAATGAAAGTGTGACAAATTAAACTGTCAAACTTTCAAAAAACATTTGGAAAAAATTGCCACTTACGGTTCGCATCTATAGCTTCCACTTTTCCGATTTATGGACACTGGAAAACATCTAAATCTATACAACATTAAGTATTTATTAATATGTTGCAAGGATTTTCTTGCAACTTAATTGCTAGCGACTAACTCAGTTGGGTTAGTAGATTTAGGTCGTAAGCTTTGTGATGCTAAATTATAAAATAAGTTAAAAAGGCGCCAAAACGGTTAGAAACTACAACAATAGACATCGTTTAAATCTATTCAACACTAAAATAGAGTAAATGACAAAACACTGGTTATAACGACAAATATATTTATTTTTAATGAGAGAAGAAGAGGTCAAAAGAATTACGTAAGCAAGGTAAACTTAGGTACATATATAGTAGCAAAAAATATTTTTTTAAATAGCACAGTTATAGCGTTGTCTTGCAGGGTAGGCAACACTCCACATCTACAGTTACCGTAGTACATACAATATAACAAAATCAAGTAATACGCAATTTTGGAATTAAACGTTGATTTAATGCGAAGCTAGTATATATCTATATCGCACGTATTTCACATTTGACAAATACACAAAGTTTTGACAAGTAAAAATAAGTACTTACGATTTCCAAGACATGCGAATAGCTATCGGCATTCTTCAATCGTCCTCTAAAACCGCTAAGAAAAATGAAGTAAATTGCTTATCGACAAACAATAAATCGTAGTCAAATGTGTCAAGCATCCGAGTGGTTTTTACTATTCTTATTGCAGGTGTGCTTCTAAAGTTATTCGAAGATAACATAAAGTACGCCTACAATTTATCCCGGAGATTGTTTTGAAAGTGGCTTAATTAACCAAGAGCCGGTTTTAGTTTGTGCTTCTATAGTACACGTGACGGTGTCGTAAATCGCTATGACAATTACGGGAAAATCAATGTAAATCACAAAAACATGAGTCCATGCTTAGCCCAGGAAGGCTTTTACAAAAGCAGGAAAAATTAAACACCCATTTATGACACAGATGATTGTGAAAATTTAGAAGTGAAAACTTTACTGAGCGCTTACGTTAGACCATATATGTGAAGCGGGCCACAGTTAGCGGAAAAATAGTTTTTCTACCTTGGAAAAATTCTAGTTATCAAAAGCAACCACTCTACGGCGCATGCCTGTACATGTAGCGAAAAGTGGGCAAAACTTATAAGGGACAGAAATCACACCAAGATACTTTTCACATAACAAATAGTTGCTTATAATATTTCATTTTTTATACAAAGAAGATATAATCTCATTTTATATAAAATGCATTTTTTATCAAACCACCAAGGTTGAAAAAACTACCTTCAGTTTATTTTTAATAATTTGTGGGTCAGGTATGTTTCTCAGAATATCACATTTGTTGATGACAGATAAATCATTGTCTATATGTTTAAAAGTTACTTTATTTCTGTCTAAACTTTGCAAACCTTGAATTTTTAGAATGTTGCTGACAAATTTGTAGGTAAAAGAGGCTCCCTTACCGATTGATTTAAACGACGCTTATATATATTCAACAGGACTTAATTTAACTTGTTTTTTATTTTAGCCATAAAAAAAATGTTCCTGAAACCAAACGTCAGCTTTTTCCTTTACCTTCTAAACCACGTTGACTACATGGACTTTCTAAAGTCCACAAATAAGGTATACGTTTTAAACCATTTGTCAGTATTATCCAATCTTCTGCTTACTAACTCGCCAAGTTTTTCTCACATCCTTAACTTTCATCATTTTATTCAACGTTTGAAATCTATAAAGCTGGAACTACAGGATCTTCTCGCGACCAAATTTTGTCTCACCATTAAAAAGATTTGAGTTTGGTTTTTCTTATTGATAATTGTTTATCATCCACTTGCTTTTAATTTACTAACAGGTTTTACGAACAAGTTTTGGGTGCCGCTATGGGTTCTCCGTTATCTCGTGTTGTAACTAACATTTTTATGGAATCCTTTGAAACGGTTGCTTTGGGTTCAGTCTGGTTTAGGTATGTTGATGACACCTTTATTGTTTGGTCCCATGATCGTCTAGAATTGTCTAGATTTCTTGATCATCTAAACAAACAACACCCCGTCTAAAAGAATTTATCTCTTCCATTTCTCGACGATTTTGTGACTCGTAAACCCAACGCAGTTTTAAGTCATTCTGTTTATCGCAAACTCATCCATTCAGACCATTCTTTTCATGCTTGGTCTTATCTTCATCCGGCACAGGACCGTTCTGCTATTGAATCTTTGGGTTATCCCGCTTTTTCTATTTGCTAGCCCGACACCATAGGCTCGGAACTTACTAGAACTTTAATAAACAATGGTTAAATAACGCGGGATATTCAAGCAGTTATAAATCGTCGTCTACATCCGCGTATTCGAGTACCTATGGACATTTCTGCTTCCGACTCCAATCCGAAATTGCATTAAAAAGGTTACAGATCAAATAGAGAAACTTCTTTGTAAAAATGGTATTGACAGGTATAATTTCTCAAATTCCTCCTCCCAAAGACAAATTTTCTACACTATCTCTTCTTTGGTTCCTGGTTGTTACTGGTTTTTTCAAAGACACGCCCTTTTTCGAATGATATTTGTTTTATACATACGGAAACAACTTCTTCTTAAGTCACCTCTATGGAGTTTAGAATCTGGCTTGGTTAACAAGTTGATTACCTAACTCTGTAGTGATTCTTTGTCAGATTATTGGTTTGGCCACGGAATGTCATTAAATCTGGGCGCAACAGTTATACTCGATGTTGAGGAATGGATATCAACATCGTTTTTTGGTAAATAGTATTGGGTTTAGGTTTGATTTTAGGTGGTCTAAGATCAGGAGCGTTTGCGGCACATGAAAACATTTTATAAGATTTCGTTCAGAGTTATCAACTTTGTTGGATACTTGTAGTTAGAGGTCAAATAGCATTGTTCCTTTGGCACTACCATCCCAATCGTAGTTTTTAGTTTCAGTTTCTTAAAGAATGTTTCAACTTGTCTCGAGATAATTTTAGAAAAATGAACGTTATTTACATCAAATGGATGTAATGTTAGTCACCACATCGCAGTGCACTCTGGATAGCATTTTTGCAGGGTTCTCTAATGCAGATGTGAATTAAAAGACTGGCACGAGCTTACATTTCACCACGTGGTGTTGTTGCCTTTAAAGCAGATACGTTTCTACTCAATTCCAGTTTGAGCGTAAGTTTGGGCTTAGTTCATGGCCGAATTGTACGGTATCCCGATTTGGTAGTAGTCTTATTAATGCCAATCTTAGGATTAGCTCCCTTCTACGACGGCCTAACGTTTGCGGATTGAGGAGTTAACTGTGTAAAATCGTAACGAGAGGAAGCGGCATGACATGTAGCTGCCACTCAATAGTTTCTCTACCCAATTTCGAGTGTTTAGTTCAATCTGCAATCTGGAGTAAGACAAAATTCCGAGTTATATTTATCGAAAGAATGGCAGGAGGGACTTGTCCCTCCGACAGCAGAAGCGTCTTATGGTAGCCATGCGCGGTTCAATACGCCTGGAGTCTATGTAAGTGGCCTTGCGCCTTAGACCCATAAAACGTACTGCAATCTACTTGATTCTAGTATTCTAGGATACTAGTGCATTTATGTGTAAAGGGTAAGGGATATACGAACACTGCAACGTACCGGAAAAAATTTATTCTATGAATAGAGAAGACCGCAACGGTGACTTGTCCAACGTGGTCTAGCAATAACACGAATATCCAAGGGAGATGGGGAGCCTCATCGGGGACGTTTACTATCAGGTGCTCTGACTGTTTGGTATCGGCCTCTCGGGGGCTTGGGACTTAGTTATGGCACAGGTTGGTCGTCGAGTTATTTCGTTATGCGACATTTGTCTCTTGATAGGAGGGGTGCTTAGCCACTCTATCTTTGCTTCAAATCTCACTGCTATCCTCATTAGACGCGCGAGAGCTGGTATTTGTGGCGTTGAACTGGTCAGCTAACATCGTCCAGAAATAAAGAGTCAGAAAGGAGGTTACACTCCGAATTATACGCTGAAGTACCCCTTTCTTATTAAGAAACTGAGTCGTAAAACCTTCACATTTTTGAATCTCTTTAACTAGCAAATCTAGAGAAACTTTCTCGTCTTTTACAACGCACATAATCTGCAATTTGTGGATGCCATAACCGACAGGTACAAATTTAAAAGCACCCCAAACTAAACTCTCCATTTGGATTGTTGTACATGCTTTTGCATTGTTTAACATCTAAAACGACAGTGGATTATACTATTAACACTGGTTTCTTCGACTTTTTATACGCAGATGTTCTTCGCGTTTTTTTTTAGCTTTAGCATCCTCTTCGTCATTCTGTGCAAATATGTCGACATTGTTATCATCATTTTTTCCTGGTGGTGCTGTAGTCAGAGCAACTCTTTTTATTGGACAAGCACCGCCAGCTGGAAAATCTTTTTTTGAGCATTACAAAAAATGTGATTGTACCACGGTTTTTTGGATAGAATCTCAGATGCAACTGATAGTACCTACACTTCACCGGAAAATTGATGTAGTTGCTTTTAATCTTGAGATTATATTATTTGACATAACTGGATCTTCTATCAGTTTTAAAAAAATCTTTGGTACATCAACTTAGGTGATTTCTTTTCCGTCGTTATCTATAGGTCATCTCTTTATGTTTTAAGGGACCAAACACAGTCTCATCAGGTGGTTGTAAAATGTGTGTGGTATTCGGATAATGCGCCATGAGTATAAGCTTATACGGCAACGACTTAGTTTTAGATATAGATGTGAGCGATGTCTATCTATAAGTATTATAACTGGGAAAAAAATTTATTCTTTCTTTAAGAAAGAAATAAACACGTTGGCGATTAATTCAAAAAAGTTATGGGAAGTCATCCAGCTGTTTTTGTTTTGCCAATCTCAGTGAGAAAAATTTCGTAAGTTTAGCAACTTTGTATGTATGTTTCTAATACCACTAATACCAACAGTTGTCTTCTGAGTTTTTCGTCATCAGAAAACACATTTTGACCTTCAATATTAGTCATTTTTGAAATAATATTTTTTAGTCTTGAACTCATAATCACTTGAAACGAAGACTTAATATCTTCAATCCTAGAAGTGACATATCTTGCTGGGCCAGGTATAAGCTCTATTACATATGCCGCAGATCTATGTTGCGGAAATGCTTTTGTACTTTATTGTTATTCTTTGACTCAATCACTTTTATCTATATTTTCGTCTGTTGTAGTATTAATTACGTCATTAAGTTCATCATCCTATTCTGATATCTCACATTGATTATCAATAGTACAATCCTCTGCACCAACAAAACTTTATCTAGAAAACATGGATGACACAAACTTTACAGTGTTCTTTTTATACTAAAATACTAAAAAACATTTAATTCCAAAGCTAGACTAGTAATCAATTGTTTCCAGAAGCATGGTATCGAATACGAAGATGGTAGGATTTAGTTTTATTTGACATTTAATTGATCTTATAAGCAAAGGATGATTTAGATATTGATCAAATCATATCGTTTTGCAACGTAATCTTACTGAAATTTAAATTGTTTAATTTCAAAGTTTTATCACTGATAATGATGATTGGTCGCAATTAGTCAAAAACAGAGTCGTATAATTTTGCTGGTTAGTGTATTGAATCATGAAATTAATGTATTACGAGTAAATTATTTACTGTAGTTATTTTTGATTAAAAAAAAATCTTTAGAGTTAAATGTTAAAAAAAAACTGCAGGACAAATAGTTTTAATTTAATAGCGCAGAGAATACAACAACATTTTTGATAATAAAAGCAATTATTAACATATATAATGTTCATCACAAATGTTTGTTGAATACAAAACAATCGGCATTAAAGATGCAACAAAAATACATACGGAAGACGATCGCTTCAATTTGAAAACAATGCTAGAGAAGTGATTATAGGCAATGAAATGGCTGTTTGCAAATATGTACATCGCAAAACTATGATTGTAGGTTATACTAAAAAAATTATTAAGACAATACAGTTCCAGTTGTATCGTTTGCAAATACATAGGCAGGAACAGCTAGGTAATTATTATTTACTATAACTAGCGGTTTAAATATACTTTGAATCACATTAAAACATTACTTTTGGAAAGACTTGATGTAAACAAAATCAAAGTTTTAAGTTTCTTAACAATAGAACTGCGTGCGAAGAAATAAACTATCGGATGTATTACAAATAATAACTGTTGGTATGTACTACTTATGACTGGAACAATTTGTTAGGTGTTGAGGTATTATAAAATATTTTTATTTTGTTAATTTTAATGAGGAAGAAGCAGAATGAAGTTAGTTGTGATTAGAACAGGGACTTTGTCGAGCGCCGTCTTGCAAAAACAGAGTGTACCTCTACATTCTTATACATAAAATACATAAAAAATTAATTAATTAAGAAACCTTGTTTTTTTTGGTTTCTACGTTGCACATATTCATCTTAAAACTTTTCAAATTAAAGCCATATATTACAATACTTATCTTGCACCTATCTCTACGAATACTTACCGGAATAAACAAAACTGTAATAGAAATGAGATAACGTGGAATGTTAGATACTGGGTAAAATTACTTTAAAAATAACATTATCAGTAATTGTAAATTTTATAAGTTTATTAATAAATGCGAAAATTTTAAACAAACTTATTAGAACATATTTTAACAGAACTAGACTTAACGCGCTTTATTTTTTAATTTTTTTTTGTATTAACGTCTCAATATTTAACTCTTGAATTAAAGAGAATCGATTGCAATTAATAGAAAAAATTTCCAGTCGTTCTTGAACCATAGTAGAACTGATTTCGTCAACAAAACTCGAATGGCTACAATAATGTTTAAATAAGAATAATGTAAATTATTGGTGACAATGTAATTTAAGGTACTAATTGGTGAATAAATGACAATTTTTTTCTTGCATTTTGTGTCACTTAATATACTCTACAGTCTTCTACAAAATTGTAGATGTTCCGATTTAAAGTGACCCCTCAATTTTTAAATATTTTATAAAAGTTTGAAAATTGCAACATGAGCAGATAACAGTTCGAATTTATCGTTACAAGAACTTTGCTAATACATATAAAGTTAAAAAACTATTTATTTTAAATTTTAATTCAATTTCTATTGGTCTATCACCACCTCGATCATCTTTAAGTTTTGGATCGATATCTAATAAAATTTTTGACATTCTAATAATAAATCATTAAACTGTTATCTGAACATTTTTAAGAAACTCAATTAAATTATTTGATCAAATTTGAACAATATTAAAATTTTGAGTTTCTAGAATTTTGGAAATTGTATTAGTGTTGCTTTAAATAATAAACCATAAAATCATCATGCATACAAAATCAAAATTCAAAAATATTTATTAATTCGGTTCTAGCATCTGGTATCTGACAACGGCTCTAAATTTAATCTGGGTTTTTCAAAATCGCTTATCGAAAGGACGAAGCAGAGAAAAAAGTTATTGAACATGATACAAAAATGCTCTTGGATTGATATTTAAATTGTTTCTAAACCCTTCATATTAGTCTTGTTATAGATTTGACTGTGTAAATTAAAAATATCTAATCTATAATTTTCTAATGTCGATATAAAAAAAATTGTTAAATCTTTACCGGTAAGATCAGTAACGGAACAAAAAGTTAAGAAGTGTTCTGCTAACATCCGGTGTATATTTGAAGATGATAAGAAAATATTTATCTTTTTTCAGCATGGTTAAAATTTTAAATTTAATGTTATTTTCTAATACATTTATAAATTCGTTTTGGATTTTGCACCCAAGACAATAAGGCATATTTTTGTGCGTTTTTATTTGAGACCAATTGAGATATAAATTTTTCAAAAAGCTGCCAATATTTTTTTAATGTAGTTTATTAGTAGTACTTCAAAAAGCTAAGTTTTATTCTTTTTTATTTGATTTAACAAATGTGTCCAGTGGTTCAAGTTTATGGAAATGTAACTTAACTGAATTTGCAACATTAAAAAAAATGTAACAACAATGTACAGAATTCTTTTCTTTAGAATATAACAACTATTCTCGTTTAACTTTTTTATATTTTGTAAAATTCTAGTGAAATACGTGTCGGAAAACTTCCGTTCTGCTTTGTCTTTATGGTAAATATTATTTTATGGTAAATATTATTTTATGGTAAATATTATTTTTCCATTATCTACTAATAATTAAACATTAAAAAATAAAGGTTTGGGCCATTACCTTGGATCCTCAGAAAGGGACAAAAATTTCTTTGCAACGTCATCAAGTTTACAACTTTTACTAGAAGATGATTGTGGCTGAATCTTGACGCTGTCTTTAGTTTTTTTCATTAGCAGTTCTTCGTGAATAGTAGGAATCAAAAAATTGGAACCGGTTTGGCTGTTGGTTTTTGAAAAAAAGCTGTTTTTTTTCATTTTCTCTAAATTTCTTCTTGTTTATTTTTATTTTAACACGTTGAGTGTCATGTGAAACCACGTTGGTCTCGCATTATTTTTGATCGTAGTTGTTTGGATTATAAAGTTCAGATATGTTTTACACCAGTGGTTTCAAACATTTTTGCTACGACGGACCCCCAAAAACTTAAAAAATTTGGCGGACCCAAAAAAAAAATTAAAAAATGATTAAACTAAACGATGGGAATTAAACAATAAATTTAAATTTTTGAGAATAAAATAGTTACCTCTGCAGGGTTAACATTGAAAACGTTGTTCGTATTCACTTAAAATCTCAGAGATACAAACGAAACAATGACATTGGAATTTATTATTAAAAATGCTAAATTTTTTTTATTTGTCGGAGATCTCTAACAGACATTAGATGACAAAAACGCAGACGTCCCCGAAAAGGTACCAAAGTTCATCATTACACACGCACTTAGGCGGAGTAATTGGATCTTGGAACAATTCTTTGAACTTATCTATAAGGGGTCTGAGTTTGTGCAATTTCTAAAACGCAGACACTTTAAAAACGTGCATAAACTCATTAATATGAAGTTTCAAAAATTTTTTTTATTTTTTTTGCGCTTGTGGGCGTCACCTTGTTTTGCATTGTTCAGCGTAACGGTTTGTTTCTTCAAACTAAATAAATAATAATGGTGAATATTCAAGATCATTTTTATGTTTATACTCACCATCATCTTATTATTTCGTCATGTACAAACATTTTATAAAAATCATGCATAAAATCGGGTAGGAAAACCCGCTAAATGGAATACTTAACTATTTGCTAGTTGCTTCAAACCACTCAAAATCGCCAGTTTGGTTTGTAATTTATATTATTATTATATCATAAAAATTGATCTTTTCCATATTCAAAATTCTCTGACATAGGATTGTGTTTCTGCGTTGTTGCATCATTTTTAAATGGACCATTTCTCATTAGCAACAAATTCTGCCATAGCTTTTTCAAATATTATTTCGTATGGTATCTTTATTAGACGCACTAAAATTTGCGACTAAAATCGAATCACATAAATGCTAGTTGTTTGAACTTTTTGCAGGCCTGTACTTGAACTTGAGACCAATGTGTCACCACGCCAAAAAGAACACTCTCTTACCCATCTCTTTTATTCTTTTCTATATTCTTACTCATTTTTAAAAGTGATTTCTTTCTTTTTTTCTCTTGATCTTCAATTTAGTCTAACCAGTATTTTTTGGTCTGCCACGCCCTCCCTTATTAGGTTTTTCCATTTCCTGCATGTTCCTGGCGTGTTCCCTTTTTGTTACTCCGTAATCTTCCTCGTGTGCTTTATTTCCATTGCGTATATTTTTCTTTCGTGTTCTCTCTTTATTGTCAAATTTTTTGCCACATATGTGACTGTGTTGTAGATCTTTACCTTAACATTCATTTCTATATTCTAAGATTGTTCTGTTTAGAGCATAGTATAATTGTATAGATTTCTTTATTCTGTTGGTTAATTCTGGTTCAATGTTTCTATTATTAGCTAGGATTGTTTCCAGGTATTTCAAGATTGTTACTTTTCTCTGCATTTTTCTTCTTGAATCTGCTATCTATTGCGTCAGCATTTAGGTTATTATGTATATCCTATCACTGTGTTTAATTGTGTTTCTATCTTAATTCGTTTTATTATTCTGTCCATTATTATCACAAATAGAAGAAAGCTCAGACTATCCCCCTGTTTTAATCTCAAACTCTTTTGGTCGTTGTCCTGCTATCTGGATTTTAGATTTCACATTATTGATCGTACCTTTTATTATTCTTATGAGCTGGTTTGATACGTTTTACTCCTAACTGCTTCTCTATTGACAATGAATCTGTATATAATACATTTTCTTCTTCTATTCCCTTATGTATTAGAGTTCTGAATATATAGATGTTTTCATTCGTTTGTCTACTTAGTCGAAAAGCTGTATGTTCTTTCTCCAGCTTGTTCCATATATCTTATTAGCCTGTTTTTCAGTATTTTTCTATAAACTTTGTTGTACAAGTTCTATAATCTACGCATCTTGAAGTTTTTTCTTGTATATTGGTACAATAAAGCTTTACTCCCACTTTTTAGGGATGTTTACGTGTATCCAAGTTACATTGAAAATCTCCCATAACCGCTCTTTTCCTACATCTCCCAAGCACTTAAGCATTTTTGGAACAACTTCATCTTTACCATTTGTTTTTTCGATTTTTTACCGATGTAATGCTTCTTGGACTTTGTCTTTGTTTATTTCATAGATGTCTTTTTTATTGTCATTTTCTCTTCTGTCTCTTCTTTTGTTTCTCCTAATTTTGTCTCATATTACTCCCAATAAGTTGCCAGAATTTCCTTTATTTCTGTTTGTAGTTCGCCATTATTATTGTATGTATATTGCTTTTATTTTTTTTCCGGTTTGTTCTACTTAATCTGTTTACTGGAGTACAGAAATTTTTATCTATGTTTTAATTATCATTTAAATTCTCTCCAAACTTATGACAGCTTGTCTTTTTCGCTCTTTTTACCGCTTTCTTTACTTTGTTTTTTTTTTCTGTGATATGATTTTTCTATGCTCTTTTTCTTCTCCGTAATCTTTGTTCTTTTTAAATTTTTGTTATAATTCCTTCAACATTCCGCTACTTTTAGTATATTTTTGTTAAAGGTTTTCCACATCTCCTCCAGATTCTTGTTTTGTATCTTTTTTTGTTTGCTAAATATTGTATTTGTTTTTTCTTGGAACTTCATCTGATTCTATGCGATTTTTAATCTGTTCGTTGCTATCCAAATATATTCTATTTCTTTAGTTTTTTTTATTGTTTTAATGAATTTAGCTACTACTAATGGTGGGTACTTACTTCTACCTACTTCTTTGTTGCTATATCTTGTATTATTTTATTAAAGTTTCTGGTGTAAACTACGTAGTCTATTAAACTCTTAACGTTTCTCTTTTTAGCCACAAACGTGTAAATATCTTCTTTTTCTTGTTTCTAGAAAGTGTTACCTATTATTAAGTCGTTGGTTTATCAGAATTCTATAATTTTTATTCGTATCCTGTTGAGTGTCCGTTCTTGCCACTTTTCGATACAATCTAATTCTATGTTGGTGTCTTTTCTTAGCGTTGCATTCTAATCCTTCAGAATCATTCTTGCTTCCACTTCTTTGTTTGCTTCATCGAAAACTTTTTGGAGTGTTTTAGAGAACTTTTCTATTTATATCTCCTTTTCACCGGCCCGTAAATTTGTATTAAATTTATTATCTGATCTAACTTCACTACTGCTACCAAAATTCTTGAATTTACCGCTTTGTAGTTTATGACGCGTTTGTTTATATCTTCCCGTATTACTATTCCGACTTCTTTTGCTCTATTTTCACTTTTTACTCTTAAGTAGTACATTGTATATTTGTCAGTGATTGTTGCTATTTCTTTTTATTTTTTCTTTGTTTTGATAATGCTTAGAATGTGAATGCCGTTTGTTTCTATCTCTTCTACTAACTCCATTTTCTTACTGGTTTATATTCTAGATCTCTTCTGAAACAATGTTGTCTTTTTCTTGTCCTTGTGTTGTCCGTTTTTGAGTTCAGTCGTTCTCCTTTGACTTGCAATTTGTTATCTCATATTCCCTTTCATTGCAATGTATTATAGATATATTCGTCCGGTTCTTCGATCTTGCTAGTTTTTTGGATTGCTCTATTTTGTGATTCTCGTGAAGTTTCTGAATCTCATATGGGCTAACATAGTTTGCTCCAAATTTTTCCGCTTCAGTATTGCTGTAAAATTATATTAAATTATTAAACTTATTTTAATTGAAAGTTATTAAACAGTTGAAACTAATAACGTAATAAATAAACACAAAATTTACGAAATGCAAGTTACAACAGGAATCATTACAGAGTCGTTGAAATACAACAGTTGAAACGCATCAGGAGAAATGACGGAGCCTTTATTATGAATTTAAAATGAATCATCTATTTCTATTTTTTTTTTAACAAAATTGAACTTGCTTAAATGCACGCATAAAATTGTAATTGTTGTCGTTGTCGTTTTTAAATAATGGGAACACAATTTTATTTTTTTCCATTGTCAAAAATTTATAAATTCACAGGGGTCTATGTGGGCTTTTGGACCCATGGCGCTTTTGTGCGGATAGGGATGGAATTGGGCCGGGCCTAGCCGGGCTTTAAAAAAAAGTTTGACCCGGCCCAAATCTAAAAATTGTAAAGTCAACTTGAGACCCGACTCGGATTGTTTTTCCATAGTCTGGCCTGATAAGCGGCCCGAAACCGGGTTGGGTCTGGCCAAAGCCCGATTTTGCAATTTGTTGTTTGATAAAATTATAAACATACATTTTTACTAACGATAATAAAGAAAAATTATCTCAGCTCAACTTGATACTTGGCTCGAAATCAAATCAGGCGGGTCAAAACCCGGTCTGCAGGCCATCTCTGTTCATATCGACAGTGTGGTCCTGGTGATTGCGATTTCAAATTTATGTTGAGCTCCGATACGTATCATATATAATTTAAATACCTAAAAAAATAATAAATTTAAATGAAAAAACTAAGCAAGATTATACTTCAAACAGCTTAATACTACTTTGAAAAGTCAGAACACAGTGGAATTTTTTAAGGTGTGAATAGATTACGATTGCGTAGAATAATATATCATGAATAATCAAATATAATTCAAACATTTTATTTTACTACAAATAAAACACAAGATCAATTAACATAGATTATTTTAATTTTGAAAGTATTTTTTTCAAAATAAATTAAAACATAGGACATAAACCTTATTTATCTTACCTTACGTATCGATTTTATTTTTCTTTGAATAGTACAACATACATTGCTTACATTGACAGTACGATTATCTAGATCTATTATTTAAATGCACTTTTGTGGCAATGACGAAATAATTTTTATTACTTTATACATTTATTCGTCTGTCAGGACATAAAAAAAACACCTGCGTTAATTTTATTTTCGCTAAACTACGTCTTTTAAACTTCTGAATTATCTTATAAAAGACAGCACACAAAATATATTATTTGCGAATACGATTGATTAATGGGGTTTTTATGATTAAATTACTGCGATGTTTCTTGGGAACTTCCCATCTACCATAAAGTTTACATAAGCAATTATAAAATTATTGCTGAGTTGTCATTTTCGCTGCAAAATCTACATAAGCATGAAGGTCTTCTAAATTCTATTTGCAAATATTGACGTTTGCGAGTTCTTGTTATACAGAGTAAGATATTAAACAATAAAGTACGCCAGTTCATGACTCGAGCAGATCTTAATGGACTTGGTTTAAAATTGTGCTGCAGTTAATGTACTTTAAAACTTAACTTGTAAAACGTGTTTTGCACTTTGCGATTGAGTGCTTCCTTTTGAGGTTGGGTTTAACTTAATTTTGATTTTTTTTTGTGTTGTATTACTTCGTTTCTCCATCTACAGATTTAATTTTCTTTTATTATTGCAATCGTAAAATGTATTTATTTTGTAATTTATGAATTTTCTTTGTGCGTCTTAATAATTTACATTCCATAATTTGTTCTAGAAGAATTATTAGTTGTGTATTTAAATGCAACAATTTGTATTTTGTATTCCACGTAATTTTGACGTTTGCCTCAATTTAAATATTTATTTTTAGCCATCGCGGAATTACAGTTTTATGAGGTTAACCTTTGCATTTAAGAGCGCCACAAACTTTAAATGTTTTACTAATTTTTGGAATTATTTCGTAAAAATCAACTTTTGTATTTAAAATATTTTTATTTTATTGAATAGAATGTTGCTTTTCGGTTTTATTGATTCTGGCGCTGACAGTTATTCTGAATAATAGTATAACATAAATGGTTACTTATGTTCAAATAATTGCTGGTGAATTTTATTTAATTGTTGAAATATGCCTGAAATTATTTAAACATTGGCGTTTGTTTGATATACTACTTAAATAGCTAGTCTACAAAGATCAATATTTTAAATCAAATTAGGCTCTTACCATAACGCTTTCTATTTCTAAGAAATTTTTTAGATATGTTTTTCTTTGTACTTATCAATTTTAGCTTTTTTCTTTGATTGGAGAAGGTGCACTAATATATATGCAGTAGATAACTAATACAACTGCTTCTCCTGACATTGAGGAATTGTAAGGAAAAGTTATATTTACATAATATCTACATTTTTTTGTAAAAATTAGTAGAAACAGAGGTTCTCATATAAAACAAGATCAAATCCTGACAATTTGAAACTGAAAGCGATAAAATTATAATAATGGTCTTTTGAACTACTGACGGACAGTCGTTATGTTGTTTGTTAACAAAGAAGAATGTGGTAAACAAATTTCTATGGTAAATTAAGCTTTTGAATGTTTTCTCTTGACGATAACTTTTTTAACTTTATTTGTTTTTCAGTCAGTTTAAAAGGTTAATGCAGTTTCTAACACATAAATCGTCTAAATGGCTTTATAATGTCACATTTTATTTGAGTTATCTTTTACAACCAATTTTTATTGATTATATGTCTATTAAAACTCATTAACAGATTAATATTACTGGGAAAGCCGTTTTGAAACTCCAGGAAACTTGCTAAAAGAATTTTAAAAGTATTTAAACCAACATGGCCGACGAAATTTTAATACCTGCGAACGTAATTTAATTTTTAAAAAATCACTTAATCCTACTATTAAGCTGAACAATTATTTAATAGCATAATTGCTAAAAGTGCAATAAAACTTAAAAAATCGAAAGAAGAATTACTTACAATTTAAATTTAAATAGCATCTTGACAAACTTTTACCGTTGACGGAGATTTAAATTCTGCAAGTGAAAATGCGTTTCGTTCGCACTCCCTTCTCGTAAATGCCAAATAAAATTAACCATTTAACAAAGTCGGAAAACTAATGGCGGCGTGAATTTTAATTTGAATTATTACTTATAGAAATGTATAAATAATGACAAATGTTTTGGAAATTAGCACATATCATTTTGGTTTTTCGATCAATTTTTAGAGGACACACTGAACATCTTGTTGCGTATTTATTTATTAAAAACTAATTTATTTAAAACAACTAACAATACGTTTACTTATTCTAGAAATATGTACACTTTTAAATTAACCGAACTAATAAAATCTAATAATATTTAATAAAAACACTTACACTATAATTTATATCACTTACAAGAAGATAAGATAACGTCCTCGGATTGCCTCACACTTGTTTACACTAATAATCACGTACACGATTATTCTCGGTATATTTATGTAGACACACGCGTGCTAACGATTTATTTCCACTTGATAATGTTCTTAACACTGCTGCATTCACATTCCAGCAATAACTGACCTACGATCTGTCTCGTCGCTATATATAGACATACGGAAATCCTTCTCGAGCGTTCCCTACTTTTCGCTATAACTTCTAGAAAATAGATAACAGCTTCTAGAAGGCTCTTGCATTTGCAAGTAATTTCTCGAACGTTTCAATCTTTTTCCTTTGATTGTTTTATTTGTTATAGCTGTAGGTGGTTTAAATATATCCACCAAGTTTTTTTACACATTCCACAATGTTATGTCAGAGTTTGTCGATATTTTATAAAGGATATCACCAGCTTCTTTGCTAAATCTTTAAAAAAAATTCCGAGTGATACCTACAATTTGGGTGTTTTTTTGTTAAAAACAATTAATGTATTTAGTGCGGCAACGTCGACACCGCCTTTTGTTTTATGGTAGAAGGTGTTGATTTTGGTCTTTTTCTAGCGTCTTTATTGTCAACTGTGACATGTATAGTTCTTAGCAAAATTACGCATTTCTTTTTTTAGTTGCGTAATTTACGATGCTTACGTTTGTAATGAAACCAAATAACCCTCTTTTGGACTATTTCGCTTATTTTAACGTAGCTTACTAATACGGCACATGCTTGTGAAGCTAAGAAGTGGTTTATCAATTGTTACATTGCTATTTGCCATAATGCACGTTTTACATTGTTTAATTAACACATCCCAGATACTAATGTATCGCTTGAGTTCGTTTACCGCCAAAACTCATAATTCTTCTTATTTCTTGCAATCTAAAGATGGATGAGTTTATGTTTTTGATTATCCTGTTTTCTGCATAATACATTTCGTCACAAATTACTAAAAAGCTTCTCTTTATGCCCTTCTGCCAAACCAAGTGCCCGCCGAATAATATACTATGTGGTGGAATTGTTTGAATTTTATTTTGTGCAGATGTTTCCTGTCTATGTTATCGTTTTCTGCTTCTGAAATATCACTTTCTTCAGAAGGTGGATTATCGCACTTATTTTCTTATTGCATTAACGTTTCCTTAAACTTCGGATCACTAAAACTTGCACTTTGTACACACTTTTTTGATATTTATTTTTTTGCACTACAACTTTAGTCATTGCAGTTTTCAGTTTGACACAAAAAAACGCTGTGTGGGCATTTATAAATCTCGTAATAATTTAGATTCCAGCTTATACAAACATGCAGATTCGTTTACTTTAAATTGTTTGACAATACACGCCAACAATGACAAGCTAAAACTTAATTAAAAACTTGCTTGTGGGTCAATGCAGTATGGTGATGATAGATAGTTCAACCTGAGGAAAAGCTGAATGAATATCTGTTTAGAGTACATCAGAACGCTGAAATGATTTAAGATAATTAAATATAAATTATAAGAAAAAAGCCTCACTCACATAAACTCACGGAAATGTGAAACTTTTTTGCTTATTAATTTCTTTTATTTTTATTTATTGATGAAAATGTGAAATGTTCTTGGGACTATGCCATTTTAAATTAACTGAACTGTTTTATTTTATCTTAATGCTGATTTCTATTTTATATATAATGCGTTTATATCACTTTAATCTTTTAAAGATTTTTCACTCACCAATTAAATTGTTTAAAAATTAAAAAAAAATTAAAACAACGCTTTATAAACACGCGCATAGTCACAACGAAAGTAAAAGTTAGAATAGCTTATTTCAGTATAAACGTCAGAAATGTAAATAAAAAATATAGTTTGTTGCGACTGTGCTGTTCCTTTTTTCATTACGGTGCAACTCACCAAAATTTAAGATTTATCCTCGCTAAAGAAGTTTCAACCCAAATGACTAATACGCGAATGTATAATTAGTTGCATAAGCTGTAGCTAAAAAAATGTTTCCGTGTTACGTAGGAACACCAATTTTTAACAAATTTTTTATTGAAAAATTTACAAAGCAGAAAAATGAACATATTTATTTCGGTACGAAATATAACATTTTGTATTTAACTTTTATTTATTAAACGACATACAATTTGCCCAAAGCCAATAAATGATTAATTATCGTTACTTTAGGTTTACTTTGTTTAGTTTCTCGCTCATCCTCATCTAAATGACCATTATTCTCTGTAAACGTCAAACTTTCCTCAACCTTATCAACTAAACCATCTGTTTTCCACATTTCTATACAATGATGTAACATATGATTGCACTGTTTTTCAGAATCTTTGTTTGTTAAATCACAATGTGCCTTCCAATACCAATTCTTTGTTGTGCGATATTATTTAATGCAATTCTTTTTACAAGATTTCACATGGATTCAATTGGATTTAAGTCACAATGATGAAGAAGTAATAGAACAATAGTACGTCTTTGCTTTGTAATGCAATCTATGTTTTAAAATTACTTTGTAAAGTTTCACGTTTTCCTCATGTAATTGACTTTGTTTTTCATTTTTTTTAGTAATACTTTGACTGTTGGTACACAGATTCTTTACACATGTTCTTAATAAAACTCGAGGATTTTCCCGTTGCAGCAGCAGAAAATTCCGATTTTTTTTCAATTAGATGTATCTATTAACAAGCTGTTTGTTATTTATCGAAGAAATCAATGACATTACATGTAATGTTTCGTGTTTCGAATTTACCAAGGTTTTTGTTAGCTTGGTAGCACAGTAGTTACTGTTTTTAAATAGCAGAAACTACGCAAGCTGTGATGTGAGCGTTATTTCCGTCAGAAGAACAGTTACTTCAAAGTCGCACCTAAAGAAATTTTATTTCAAAAACAGATATTATTCAGGGATCCTGTTACATGCCAAAGTTAAAACAATGTCACTGCCTGAAATGAGGTAACACAAATGATGGGTGCCGCTGCTCAGTGGAGACGGGGTGGGTTATATTCAAAAGTTTCGTGATTAAATTGGATCAACTTGACGAAAAACACAAAATCGAAAAGTAATAATGTCGAAATCAAAGGGCGCCAGGAAGGAGTAAAGCTTAATGGACTTCTGGCCCTTGCCAACCACAAGTCCGCTCCTGAAGGACACACCCTAAACGAACTTACCTTGTTAGAGTGTATCACACTAAAATCTGTAATAAATTAATAAAGTTACACACGCGGAGGCCGACGGAATTAAAAGCTCTTTACAATTTAACAATTTAACATTTATTTGCACACAAAAAAAAATAATGAATAAAATAAAATTTAAAAAAAATAAAGGTACTGAAATTAACAAAATTAACCACACAAAACAAAAACAAAGAACGTAAAATGAATGTTTGAATAAATACACAATACAAAAAAAAATATTGGTAAACCTTAATTACCAAAACAAAACAAAAATCAAAAATCACGGCCGTGTGCGCGTCGAAATTAATTAATTAATTATAAAATCAAATACACTTAATTAACTTAAAAATAATATAAAACGTGAATCGAGAAATTATTCGGTCTCGTTTAACAAATTTTTGACTCGGGATTCTGTCACAGTTCCGATAAATACGGACAATAATTAGTTACATTAACGTTAAATCAATTCGAGACACTTAAAATTTTCATTTGAAATTCAAAGCTTTTAACACTTAATCACGTAAATTATAACTTCACGATAAAATATATGGTGCAAAATAAATACCTTGAATTTGTCGTAACTTCAGGAAGGAACCAGTGGTTGGTTCTAGGTAGCCAGTTGTCTACAGGTAGAATAACGTCGAAAGGTACCCCAAACAATTGCAATGACGGCGGAAGAATTTTCTTTTTAACACTTAAATAAAATCCGCACAAATGCGAAGACTGGATTTAGCACAACCCCTCGATTGCATATCCAACTTGAAACGTGAGTTTTATTTTTTTTTGGAAACCATGAAGACTATTTAAACCGTATATTACGAAATTTGGAAAATCAAACTTTTCTACCACTACACTTAATTTTCACGGTTCCATCTAACTTCCGCGGTATTACATCACGATAGGGTAAAAGTACCCTAACCACTCAACTACATAACGGTACCCGGTATTTCTTAATTGCTACCGAAACAATCCTCCCCAAAATCAAAATTTCACTCCTTATAACACCTCGTGATCCCACTTAATTCAACGAACTTGCGCCGTAAAATCTTTGTAAAAGATAGAACACTAAACCAAGTAAATTAACAAAGATGAAAAATATAATGGCCAAGTGCGTCTTGTCACGTAGGCCTTCGAAAGAAAGAAAATGTTCTCACAGAAAACGCTCACTTCGCTAAATTATCAGGTGGCTCGCAAATGAACTTAACATAAACAAAAGTACAGATATCAAAAAAAATTGATCAAATTACATTCCAAAAAGGAAGTCGTAAATTATATAGAGTTGTTTTTCTAATGAGATAACCAGAGGTAAAAACACTAAATCAAAACCAAAACCACAGAACTTTATGCATTTAAAAAAAATACCAGTAATAATTGTGAAATAACTATAAAATACAAATAAACTTAAATCAAACATAACAAAATAACGAGTAGAACGTTTTCGATGCTAACATCGAACTAATCAATCGTAAAAAAAACACAAAACAGAAAATTCAGCCAGATGAATCTAATTACGGGGTCTTACATAAAAGATTCACTGCTAAATTCCAACGCAGGTTACAATCCGTTTATCCTTCTAGGGTTAAAGACGGTAGTAAGCAGACTAAAAAAGTAGTAATTAAATATTTTAAGAATTGGCTTGTCTTTTTAGGAGTAGCAACAGAAACAGGAAGATAAATTTGTTAAATCTTTGATAATCTTATTTCAAATACACGGATGGTGTAATGAAAGAAGAGTTGAAGAGATCCGACTGTTATCACTCCCAGTTTTTGATTGATGTCGATGTTACGTGCATACCATGGCGCATTAACTATGTATGTTAGCACTCTGTTCTGATATCGCTATATCACATCAGTGTTGCATTTTTTGTGCATTTCCATATGATAATACTGGTCGTAGCACTTGTTTATATAAGAGCAGCTTGTTGTAGATTGTAGTTACCCTTGTTTCTTTTTGATGTGTGGTTTCCATCGGAACTTGGCATCCCAAAGTACTTTGCTGTGTTGACCAGCTGAAGCCTTACCCCATTGAGAAAGATTGGTAACTGGTTAATTTTTTTATTAGTTAAGTTGGTATACGGTGGCAATGTTGTCTGCTGCTTGTTGCAGTTTCTTTGTTGAGTTTTTGTTCGTTGCCATCACTGTCGTGTCGTCTGCAAATGTAGCAATCTTGCAATTCTTTATTTTTGGCATGTCATTGATATATAACAAGTACAGCACTGGATCTGAAACACTTCTTTGGGGTACCCCGACTTGGATTTCTCTTAGTTCTGAGGACGCAGCTTCATGTTTAATGCAAAATTTTTGTTCGCTTAGGTACGATTTTATAATATGGATAGGGAAGTGTTTATTTTAGTTTATGTAGCAGGCCGATGTACTATACACGGTCGAAGGCTTGTGCAATCTCTATAATCATAATGGGTTGGAAACGTTTTAGAATTAGCTTTTCAACAATTTTGACATAATCGGTAATAGTGCAATTGGTCGATATGATTCTACTTCGTTGTGGTTTTTGCCAGGTTTTGGTAGCAGAATTACATCAGATACTTTTCAAGATACTGGAACATTAACCGGATTGAAGCATTAATTAATGTAGTTAGCTTTATCAAAGCTTTTCTTCAAAATTTCTTAATTATGGCTCTAGTTATCAGGTCGAAGCCAGGCGTTTTCTTTGGATTGAAGTTTGTTTGAATTTCTTTAGCAACTTTTTTTGGTGTGACCAGTGGAATTGCGTCATTGTACTCATTTGGAGTTAGTTCACGTAAGTTGTCTGTTCCCGTGTTTGAAAGAAACCTTCTTTCAATGTGGTCCGCGAACGTATTGCTTTTATCACTATCATTACGAGCCCATTGTGCTTTTCTAATAGGAAGTATGTGTGAAATGGGACGCTTCAGTTGCTTTGTGATTTTTCACAAAGATTATTCTGTGTTGTTGTCTGCTGTCAGGTCTGTTAAGAATTTGTTAATTGTGGAGTTATTTAACGTTCTTATTTCTTGGGTTAATCGTGTCAATCTATTTCAGTTTTTTTATCTTGCGTCACTCGGGTTTGGTGCCAGCGCCGTCTTAGTTTACGTTTTTAGGCAATCATATTTTAAATCGTTACGAGAAAATTAGGTTCCTTGAGTTGGGCAGCCAATATTTGTTACGTTGGTCTTCTTGTAACAAAACGAAAGCAACGACTAACACAGCTGTCCCGGAGAGGGAGTCGCAAGCTTTGTGATGCAAAATTAAAAATTAAATCTAAAAAGGCGCCAAAACGATGAAAGATTAAATTAGGGAGATATCGTTTATCTCTACTCGTAGCTGGAAAAGAACAAATAACACGACAGAAGTAATAACACAGAATATATATTTATTTTATCACTGACAATAACTCCAAAGAGGATGAAGAAGGTACATAAGTATAAATTTTCCAAATGTTAATACGGGGGTCGAATCAAAGATAAGTTGCGCTTTATACTGGGCAACACACCGTACAATAAACTGACCCTGTCGGTCTAAACTTTTACATACGCAGAAAGTATTTATATTCGCAAATGTAAAATTGCAAAAGTATACAACATAAGGCTTTGAGACTCAACGCGCTCTGCATATGACTTTGTGAAGCACAAAATGATCTTATTATTAATTGTATGAACTTAACATGCACGTACGGTCAACAATCGACATGACCATTGAAATACAAATCGTAAAATTTGAAATTGTAATACTCACAGTTAGGTTTTATCTAGTAGCGGATTAGCTAATTTCGTACTTGAGTTACCTAAAACGTAATAATAAATCCAGTACAAACAAACATACAACGTTAACACAAATAAATTTCCCTTTTAGAATCCAATCATTTGAGATCGCAAATGCGCGGCGTTTCCGTTCGACTTAGAATAATTTATAGTAGTAGTTCATCTCAAAAGAGGTAAAATCCTGAAAGTTTCGAACCCTTGACGGTGTAAATAGTTACGTTTTAATAACGTGACGTCATGGAAATTTTCCTAACTATGCCACCTGTTCGTTATCTTCACTGATAACGGTAAACGTGTGGTGGGTACCGAAATCCGCTACTGACAATTATGACAGAATCAAATTAAACCACAATGAGAAATATACCAGCTTACCCCGACTAAGCTTTCACAAATTGATTCGTATATTCGAGTGAAATACCTTAAAGGTGAAAGTAGCGTTGGGCGTAAAAATACAGAGCTCGTCGATGATCTTACAGAAAGTGAAATAAAATTTGACATCTCGACGAAAGAGTAGGGGTGGGACAATTTTTATACTTGAAGAAATTTTTATACTCAAAAATTGAACTACCAACTATTAACATAACAAAATAACTTTTGGATAGTTTAACCGCTTGGGCTTTCTTTTAATAACTGGTGTACTTTCCCATGCTGCTTGCTGGATGGCTGTGGTAAAGTTGTGCACTTCATTTTAAAGTTGGTCAATTGTTTCCAGTCGGCGTGTGTGTTTATTAGGACAGAGTTTTGGTGTTTTTTATGATAAGATCACAGATTGTTAGTAAGATAGGTAAATGATCGAAGTTCAGATCATGGTCTTCAATTTTAATATAATTGGCTGATACATTATTGGTAACAAAGAAGTTGATTAAGTCTGGCATCCTATTTAGGTTGGCCAGTATGTGGGCTTTTCATTAGACACGAATTTACATTCAAATTCTGTAGCAGCTTGATATAGCTATATCTCTTTTTTGACGTGATAAGCCTGAATTTCTAGTAGACGTGCTTCTCATTGATGTCGCCTCCAATGATGAATTTTCGAAAGAATTCTAAATACCGATCTGCGTAGATATTGTATCGCGGTGAACAGTTTATTCCACTTACCGTTAATGTTTGTTTGGTAGTTGCTATTGTCACAGTTGTTGCTTAAATGTCGTGAGTCGCGCACTTTTCTTTTTTATAGTTATTTATCTTTTCTCTAGTTGTAATAGCACTTCTAACACGAGCTATATTCACCGAATGAACAGTGTGGTGTGTTAGATAGTTTCAAAACTTAATATGGGATTCACTTGTAAACTGGGTTTCTGATATCAGGCAAATGTCTATGTTTTTTATACTTGGGATTGCTTGTAGTTCATCTTTGTGTTGCAGCAGTCCATTTGCGTTTCATTCCATGTTACGTAGAGAATTAGCCATTAACAATATTAGCTTTGAGTTTATTGAGTCGCTGTAGTATTTCTGCAACATCGTTTCGATTGGGTTTTGTTGTTTTTTCTTTGCCACCTGACTATATGTTGGTCTGATTGGTTTTGGAGTTATTGATTTACGTTGTTGACGTTTTCTTCCTGACGTTTGCTTTTTGTAACAAAAATGTTTCAGGTCTTTTTGAGTATAAAGAGAAGTTTACTTGATTTTTTAAAATTTATTTACGAGGTTAGTCGTTAGCTGCTACTTTTATTTATGTGATTTAAAAGAGAATAACGCTGAGGGTAATATTTGGAACATTTTGTAGCGCGCGAACTGCAATTTTTGATTGAGCCATCGGAGTCATTCATTTTTTTTCGGCCTGCGTTCGTCTTTTTGATTCTTAACGCTTGAAATAAGTACGTTTTTACTATATAAGGTTGGTTAAACAAGTTTTCATATCACATGAGTTATTATAATTTGTACCGTACCGTGGCTTCCGGTGCGGTTGGTCTGTCGTTAAATTAACACATGAGAATCAATTACATTGCCGCAGAAACATTTATGTGAAGAAATTTTACACTGTCAACCAATATTTCATTCAAATGAATTAATAACAATTCGTCTAAACATAACATTTGATATTGCATCTACCGAAAAATTTAAATTTAAATTATTGAAAATTACGTGCTTTTCACGATTGGTATAAACATTTTCAAAAGTCACGAGAAAATTATTACTTTTTACGTTTTTATTTATATTTGTACTAGTATACAAATAGCAAATTGTTGCTAAATCATATTAAAATTGTATCATTTTTTAAAGCATTCTTTTGTGTTAATTGTTTTTTTTTTGATTTTTTGTTGGTGCTTTTTTGTGTTATTATTTTATTTAGTGAACGTAAACGGATGCCAACTATTTCTGCACACCGGCGCCTATTACAATTTTTGCCGGTCATTTACTATTAATTTCACTTCTTCGCGCTGTTGAATAACACAGGCAAAACAAAACCGTATTAAGGAATGATTTTCCCAGGTTAATGATAGTTTATTATCGACGTAATTTGGATTCGAGCGTTTGACCTCTTCTAATTTCAAACGAATAGGTTAGTGTGGTTATAAAGCAAACCGCAGACAATCTGTCTGAATACAAAAACAATAGCACTACTTCCGCCGCAGGAGAATCTGTTGTATGTTAATTAATATCCCAAATTGATAAATGACATAACCGTTAAAAACGGTAAAAACAGGAAAAAAGTAAAGACGCTTTTATTTACGTAGATATCATTTTTTTAACTTCCATCTTGAATTAATATTGCGAATTAAACCTGTTTTCGAAGAAATTTATATGCAAATTAAACTAATGTGCAAGCACTGGTTTGTGTTGTTTCTGTGCGGAATTGAAAAAAAACAGATCTTGTCAGTATATGAAAAAATTTGGGAAAAAAATTATTTTGTTCATCTATCGAAATATCCTTGGTTTATCATATTTCTTGAAGGTTGTCGCAAAGCAAATATTTCTAAACGAATTTCAACTATTTTAAGGTGATTCATAATGAATATATTCATTTCTAACGTTAAACTGGTCTTAGTAACCTTGTCCTACGCGAACTCGAGACATTATATCTCCTCCACTGTGTTTTAACACGGTTTGCAAGGTGGTACGCTCGCACGTCCCTATAACTGTTTGTCGCTTTCAGATTTTCTAAAATCGTGATCGACTTAATCCGATTTTTTGTAAACTCGTACAAGTTTGGTTTTATTTTTTAGTGTGCAACGTGACTATTACTGGTGATTAGTGATAATTGACGATTGCATTTATTAAGTGTTATTTAAACGTTCCGGAAGGATAAATACCTACCTAATTGGTAAGCAATTTATATTTTTTGGTTACATAAGAATTCTTCAGTTAAAGCGCGTGTTGTCATTTTAATTGTCACCTTTTTGAGCTAACAAAATTTTTGGCAAATTTTCGCAGCTATTACCTCATACTTTAAATGCCTTAACATGAATGCAACAAAATTTAGTAACTTTCCAATTTAGGATTTGTATACAATGACTATTCTATAATAAATTACAATTTTAAATTTGCCATCTTTTTTTACTAAATTTGTATTTGATTCGATGTGACTATAAATCATGGTAAGATACGCAATTAAGCGAGGGAAAAACCAATTTCAATCTTGGATTTTTGCATGATGTGCATCACGAGTGCATTTAAGTTGAAGTTAAAATATTTAATAAGATATTTTTGGTATAATTTAATTTGTTTAAACGAGAGTTACAAATTACAAAATTAGTGAACCCAATCATGTACGAAATAAAATTGTCTGTTTTTATACTTTATGGGAAACGAAAAAGCTATTTTATCTTTAAGTAAACAATATTGAGGTAATTAATGCGGTTTCTCAGTTTTGTTTTTAGTGCTGAAATACTCGTACTTTGCGTCAAACGGCCTTCATTATCTCTTATATAATCTGTTTGATACCAAACAACTGCCTTGTTTTCACTTTCGTTTAAAATCATCATTTTTTACAACTATTATGTAATTTTTTATTGGTCTTATTCAAAATGAGCATTTTGGTACAAAGCTCTCTGGCGTATACATAATAAAAAAAACTAAAACTACTGAAAACGAGAAATTTGACTCATTCTAAAATCTTTTTCTTAATTTTAAACACAGGTTTCTATACATATCGTAAGAAAATGTAAAGCTCAGGAAACGTTTAACTATCCACTTTTACTTAAATCTACAGTTTTTATTATGTTTTCTCTATCGACTACTACGTTTATCTTAGTAACGTTGTGTGTATGAATTATAAACGTTTGAAGCCGCTGGAAAAAAACGCACTGTTATTGAAATTGTAAAAAAAATAGAGTTAAAACAACCAACTTGAAGGAATGTTTACATTGGTATACCAAACGTCCCTGAATCAAAATTGAAGTAAAACTTAAAATAATGTAATAAATTTTATAACTAATTTATTTATACACATAAATATTTACACGCTTATAACTAACGAACTAGTCAAATCTAACGATATTTAAGAAAAACACGCTAATTTATGTATTACAATCATTCGAGAAATAATGTCCGCTGATAACTTTTGTTTATTTAAAACTTATTTAAAGTACGTTTTTAAATCGTTGTATTTATCTCAAACAAGCGTTAATCACTTATTTATTTAAACATCTTCTTAACACTGCCGACTTCGAATAACTTATGATTTGTTTGTACTGCTTTTATACATTTCCGATATCTTTCGAGAATTTTCTATATCTTTCCCAAACCTTCTAGTTGTTGATAACAAATTCGTGAATGCTCTCGGAGCTGAACGTTTCATTGTCTCCTTCTTAAGACTGCTCTGTCCCAGAACAACAAATTCTCTCCATTTCGGCAACTTCCTTGATCATAAAAGTAGCAGTCAATGGACTTTTCTTGACTCGACGTTCTCTTTGGTTGGTAACTGCAGATCAATACTTGAACGCCTGTTCCTCAGAAGACGACCTCCAACATGTTTTGAACTGTCCTCTAATTTAGTTGATCTAAACCACAACCAAGCTTGGGTACTGTCAAGGGCTAGTTCTTTTTCAACTAAGTCGCCTTTTATTGGTTCAATCGCGCGAATATAGCCTTCTCAGAGATTTCCATCTAGGCGTGCCATCACCATACTTTCAGTCTTCGCAGACTTCCGTGATGTCGGTTACCAGTACTTGATGGTTGAGTACTCCATTTCCCAAACCAATGGTTACTTTCACTTGTCGGTAAGTAGGTATTTCCTTAACTGTCGTACGGTTACTGGTGATGTCTTCTCGTTTTCTAAAAACGAATGATACAAAACAAATGATAGTTTTCGTCGCTCCCGTGTCAACCAGTAACTGAAGACTTTGTCCATTAATCTTGCCATCGAGATAAATACTATGCAATTGCTCCACCGGCGATGCCATTTGAATGGTAATCTTCGGAACATGAATAGATGAGATTAACTTTTGTCTCTTTTGGTCAACTGGTTCAAAATTTTCCGAAGTTCTTCTTGTCTTCTTAGGTTTAGTACAACGCCGTCGTACATTGCCTATTTCACCGCAGTTCAAAGTCGTCATTCCTCTTTCTTGAAGTATTCGTCGCGCTATCTCCTCGATGCTTTCTAGTGTCTGCGCGGGTACTTCTACAGGACAACGGAGTTTATGACCGTCTTGTTGCGATACTTGTTTTGCTGCTTCAAACTCCAAGGCTTGTGTTCCAAGCTTCTAGTAGTTTGCGAACCTGCACGGCCAACTTGCTGTAGGATTGAAACAATACCTGTCGGAAAGAGGGGAGGTTTAAGTGACTTTATTTTACAGGGCGCCAGATCTTTTTTTGCAGAAATAGCTGCTGCTAGATCAGCACAGAAAGTTCGAAACTTGTACAAAATTGTTAAGGTTCGTAAAGCTGGAGAAAAGGAAGAAAGAAACCAAATAGTTAACAATTGCACTTTAATTACTTTAGAATGATAAATAGATTAAAATTTGAATCAATAACAATTACGAGATAAGTTCATAGCATCACAGTAAATAAATTTAGTTCCAGTAAAAATATAAGTAGAAAGTAAGTAAACATCAGAAGTATCGGCAACTTACATTACACTTAAAACAAAAGTGTAACAACCAGAACATACAAAAATCTTCGTGAGTAAATGGCATTAATAATGATAATAATTATCAGTTGACGTAATCAGAATGCGATAGTAATTTAACTTAAAGTAATTGAGTAATAGTATTAAGAAGCAAATCAATTCGAACGTTTCGACACAATTAGTAAATATGATTGTTCATGAGTAGCACCGTAGCGACAGCGAATAATTAAAATCAAAAATTGACTTACCAAGATTTAGGTATACTTTTAGAAAACGTTTTTCTATTGACTTCCTGTAATCAAACTTCCTGAAAACAATCGTGTCTACCTGGTGACTCACTACAATAGGTAAAAAAAACAATTAAAAAAAGGCCAGAGAACCGAAACGTATCGTATGCTGTTACAATATGTCTTTTCGTCTAAGACGGTATTAGGTATGAATTGCCTCCGAAAGGGAATTTAATTGTGTCTGGTAATATGCCCTTCCGTACAAGATGGTATTATTTAAAGGTCAATTGTCTCTACATAGAAATTCTGCCCTTGTATCGCAGCATTTATAGGTCTAAAGCTTCCTATTATAACTTTTTTTTCGTAGATTTTAAACTTGACCAGAAACTAGGGCAAGAACACCCAGATTTGGGAGGTAGCACATGGCGCTAATGAAAAGGCATAAAAATTACCTTAATAAAAAAAAAAATATGACTTACCCTGCGTGGAATAAATTAATTAATTATAGATATTTTCATTACACATCGTGTCACAACACGTGGATGTTTTAAGAAAACGATTTTAATTCACACAGACATAGATTATGTAATGAACGATGTTAAAGTAAAAATGACCGTCTGTCGCTTTTTCAATACGAAGGGATCAACGATGCCCGATAGATGGCGTCCAGAAATGTGAAAAGTAATTTTAATTCAACCAACAAGATAGTGCATTTTTAAATTTATTCACGTAACATTTGCACTAAAGCGTCATCCAACGTCTTTGGCTGAGCTAACCGGAGAGTCTGCTGCGTTTTGCCGTCTCGGAGGGTGTCTACAAAGGTTTGAATAGACAAAAAGGTATTTGGTGCTGTAGGTGTAGAGGATGGCTGTTTTTGAACCAAGACAAGCATGCCAACGGTTAATCCAATTTTCCATACACTTTTTATAGGCCTCGGCCGGGATGGCTTATAATTCCTTCAGCAAATATCTTTTTATGGCCTCAATTGACTTACGGCGCGTTTCCCAGAGCGGATATTTGAGCTTCGGAAACAGGAAAAAGTCAGAGAGAGCCAAATCCAGTGAGTACGGTGGCTGAGCGATGAGTTTTGTTTCGTGTTTGGCTAAACATTCAGTTAGAATCAGACTGAAATGCGACAGTACGTTATCGTTGTAAAAAATCCATGAAATTTTTGTCTACAAATCTCCCCCACGGGAATCGAAGAAAACCATCACCTTAATTTTTGACCGATTTTGTCATAGTTTTTTCGATTTTGGCCTATTTTTGTCGTTGCCAGTAAAAATGCGTGTGATGAATGTGAGGTCATCAGTTACGTGGGCAAGCATCTCTTTTGCTATTTCTATTCGACGTTCGTTTTGCAAAAAAATCAGGTACGAGTCAGGCGTGTTGACGCGCTTCATACCCAAAACATCAATGTGTTGAGTCGATCCATAAGAAATGTTGTGAGCCTCCTTTATCTTGCTAATGCCAACAAGACAATTTCCGAGTAAAAGTTTCTTCACGTTTTTGACGTTATCGTCGTTAACAGAGGTGGATGGACGACTCGCATGAGCCAAGTTTTTTTCGACCTTATGACCCATTAAATGCTTTATGCCACAATAATACTTGCGTTCTCGATACAGTAGACTCCCTAACACACTTCTGCAATATTTTTAATGACTCCGTAGCTGTACTTTCAACGGAAATACAAATTTTCAAGCAAACTCGTTCATAGTAAAAATTGGCATACAAACTTTTTGCGTCGTATTAAAACACACACTAATAGACGTATCTCGTTCAAACTTTAAACGAATGTCAAAGAAAGTAGTACCAACCTAGAAAAAAATATGAATTCGGTTTACGCGCACGGCTGAAATGAACCAGTCCGAGTAAAGTTTGATCAGATGTAGTTTATTACATTATTTTTTACCAAATATTAGTTATTTTTTTATTTTGGGACGGTTGATACGATGACTGAAAACTTTCTTAACATTTTAGATTAACTGAAACATAGCTTGAAGTTTAAGCAACTTTGTTTTTTTTTGACGCGAAAATATTCTTCTTTCAAGTATCGTGTTGAGTCTTCCTAACGTTGGCGGTCACTTCAGCTAGCGCATACTAATGTTGTGCCACGCGGAACAACTGTTCTACACAAGGCATACCTGTCCATTGTCTGATATTTCTTAACTAGGACTGTTGTTTTCTTCAGATACCTCGCCTTCCTTTAATTTTTCTTATTATTAGTTGTAGTAAGTGATACTTGACGTTTCTCAGAACATGACCAAGATAGGAAATCTTTCTGTTGATACTTGATAGTTGTTAGCGGTTCTCTATCAGTTTGTGTCTTTTAGAGGACCTTTTCGTTGGTTACATGCCCATGAATCAAAAAACATTCTTCTGTCCAATCACATTTCAATGTAATGTAATGTAGTGCGAGCCAGTTCAATTCGGCGTTTTACCTCGTTGTCTGGGTTTAGAGCTTCTGTTATAAAGCTTCCAAAGTACTTGAACTTTATGGCACGTTTATTTTATTGTTCGTCAAGATATAGTGCAGCGTTATTATAATTTTGGCGGCTAATTAGATCTAGAAAAGCTGGTATACACAAATCCCTTTGAAACAGATATTACGGTGGTATCACTATTAAAAATACTTTAAACCATAAGTGTGTTTTTGAAACAAAATTTTACGGTAGACTTTTGATTACTCATAGAAGATAGTGGTGTCAAAAATCATTGTAATTTACTTCGAACTTATGCGACAAGTGATAAGAACAACTACGGTAGAATAGTAGCGACATGTACGCCAGCACGTTGTGTTAGAACGTACTATATTTACGCAGAGGTTGTTCGTATACCCAAAAAGAAAAGTTAAATTTACCCCGAGTTTACAATGCTAAATTTGTTTGTGCATAGAGATTATGACGCCATCCAATGCGTGATGAATTGGATAATCAATAAGAAACGCGTTGTGCACTAATACAATAAATGTTTCACATATGAAGATTTGCAATGAAAAAAATTCTTGCAAGGGAAAAGTGAAAGTAACTAACTGTAACACAATGTTGGTAAACACAGTCCTGCAGAATTAATTACATTCTTATGGTACTAATTGCTGCCTTTTTTGATTTTCAGTTTTACGTTCGTTGTTATGTTAAAAAACCATTTTACGGTTTTTTGCGCTGTATGATTTTTTTCGTAACCGCTGTTTACGGGTTTGATTGGTTTTTAACCCATTTTCCGTTTTGTTTGTGCTAAGAAAACAGCACATATGGTAACGTAATGCACAGTTACATCTACATTTAAAAACCTTGAAACATCTACTTTGTTAATGTATAATAAATTGAAATTTTGATGGTTTGAATATGAAAGAATCGTTGGGGTAACAGTTTATTTTATTATCACAGCAAGTTTGGTCACCCCTACGTGTTTGTTACCTCAGGAAATTGTTAACTATTACCTTTGGTCGATAATTAAAACGTGTATGGATGCCGTAATTGAATAACCAAATCTTACTGGTTAAAGGGAGTTGGGTCATGTGTAATATTTGTTAGATGTGCAACTCATTCCGTAGGCTTGGTGGCACACCTGGAAATTATCAGTTAAAAGATTCTTTGGAAACTTGTGTATATTAATCATCGGATGAACTATTTGTACATCTATCAATTAAACTTTTAGCAATTTTAAGCAAATGTGTTGGTTATGCCGTTAGCTAATCGTATGTAAAAAAAAACGTAAGTAACCTTTTTCGGTATTTCATAATTTGTTTTGATGCCTATAGTAGATACGAACGATCTAGATATATGCGTGTAATTACGATTAACTTATGCTGATTTTTTGTAATTACCGGTGCGCTTTCATATTGATTTGATTCGTCATATTTTTATTCATTAAATCATAGTATCATTTTACTTGCAAACAATTATTTGTTGTTAGTTTTCTAATGGTTTTTTTTATGTTTGCCATTGCAATAAATATACTTATTGTTAGACTTTTGTTCTGTTTGTCTTGTTTAAATGTTAGTCGGATGAAAACGGGTACTTGGAGTTATTTATTCTCGTTTTGGAAAACTTTACTTGAATTGAAGGGTTTGGTGCAAAAAGGGTACAAGTGATTTTTTACATTTTTGATTCAAACGCATATATGTCAAGTTAAACCTACCCTCTGTTAGTACAAAAAAGATACAAGTGCATTTTGATATTAGCAGTGACATTTTTAGAGAAGTAGCATAACACACTAAACTAAAACCTCACAATGGTTTTTGCAAAAACGATAATAAAGGCACTAACTTAAATTGTCAACTTATACACTTATACCCTTTTTGCACCAAACCCTTCAATTACAATCGGCACATTGAAAACCGGCTGAATCCTATCAGTTACTCAGTTACTTCCTGCTCTGACAAATTCTGAACTGCTGCTGCTGTTTTTATAGTGGAGCAGTTATCGGTAAGTTATCGCACTTCAGCCTAGTGCAAGGTTTACATTTTATCGTAATATCGTAAGCCGTGATTTAACTTCGAAACTAACAATTCTATCAATATAATGTTTTCGATTGTTGAATTGTCTTTACGATATATTTTTAATTTTTAGCGTAACTATTTGTTTTTTTTTAAGTTTTGTAGTTTTTTTGCAATATATTTGACTAATTTGTAAGTGAATGTACTGTACAAGTACAATTAATTTTAAAAGATAGGTAGATTTTTGATAATAAAAAATGTTTAGTGCTCGATTTTCTAATGTCGTAGTAATCGTGTCTGTTCTTTTTTTTTGGTATACGTGGATATTTTATTTTTCGTTAAATGTTCAATTTTTGGTGTTGGTTTCTTGTTGGTGTTTTTTTCTGTCTATTACCAACGTTGAGTAACTTTAAACGGATTGTAGAAATTTTTTTTCTTCATGGAAACTTTTTTACCGAGAGTAAATCTGAAATTTTAACGAAAAAGAGGACAACACAGTCGCAGCAAACTATATTTTTTTAAATTTACATTCTTGATGTTTATATTAAAATGAGCTATTCAAACCTTTAATTTCGTTATGATTATCCACGTGTTTATAAAGCGTTTTAAATTATTTAAAAAAAATTAATTGTAGTATAAACGAATTCTATCGAGAATATAAAGATTAGCAATACAAAATAAAACAGTGTTCAATGGCAGAGTCCAAGAAACATTTTACTTTCTCATCAATAAAGAAATGAAATTTTTATTTCTGATAGGTTTTTTGATGTTAGCTTTGCTTTTAACTAAACTCTAAAAGTATTTTGTTTATTTCCTGTTTTTTTGATAGTTTTTGTGTTGCATTTTGCTTGTTAATTATTATTTAGTTCAGAATAAGAGTTGGCAAAATGTTAAAATGTAATTACTTACCCAGTTTGTTTTGATGACATTGGTCTACAAAAACAAATTTTAGCTTCTACACTATTTCTGCTAATTCGTATGTGAATGACGTTTCGAATTCGTTCTCTCTTCATCGCTTATCGTTTTTGGGGAAGGTTCCACCTTACCATATTTTGATAATAATTATGGACATAAATTTTATTTAGAGGGACAAAGAAAATTATTTTAACTGTAAAGAATAATAAATAGAAATAAAAATGATAAACATAAATAATAAATAAATATCTTTATTTGGCGCTTGTTTTCTTTTCTATTCTGAAGTAGAAGTTTCTTGTACCAAAAACCAGCAGTGTTCGGTCAACATGCTCGATTTTCACTTTTCTAAAAATCTTCTTTTGAACTTAGTGATGTTTTGATGGAACCTCCGCATTTATTCAAAACTGTTTCTAAATTTTCAGGTATAAATGCAGGTAGTGCACTTTAAGAAACATGTTACACTTCTTGGCCTTGTACGCTTACAGCAATTTCTCTACATAAGCTTTCTACATAAGCTACATAATCAGCAGTTTGGTTGTTACCCAAAAAATTCTCACGCACGTTTTGAAATATTAGCCAAGCTCATTTTTTTTTAATTTGTTTGTTTAATAAACGCCGAAAACGGGGAAATTTAGTAGTCAAAAGTTCAAATGCATCAACTGTTACATCAATCCGTGTGCAAATGCGGTAAATAAATATTTTTCTTTGGGTCTAGGAGATCCTGAGCTACATTTTTCTGACTTGGAGTAACACTTTCTCATTGAGTCCAGTTCTGCACAATGTAATATACTGTCCTATTTACATAGGAAGCAGCAATATTAAAGGGAAATTTCATTGCAGGCTCGCGAGTAGAGCAACAACTTTTAGGTCTATGCAAAGTTTTTAACTATAATCATGATAACTGATTGATTAAGGATTCAGCTAATGTATCGTTTGAATTTACAAGGTATGCAACCAGGACGATGGATGTATGGTAACTCATTTCTATTAGCCATTAGAACAATTTTCAAGATTGTTTTTGATGAGTATATAAACACTATTTATTTGTCAGGGCCACATGTCATATTCAGTTTTATCTTCAATGTATTTGGACTTGGACAGAACATTAAGTCTTCATTTTCCGAACAAAGTAATTTTAGGATTGACTGCTGAGCCGCGTTCGAATAAATTTTTACATTTTTTCTAAGAGATATCACTGCTAAAGCCAAGATACAAAAAGTTGCGATTACTCTAAATTTTTGACGAGATCATTTAATTTCGTATGAGTAATAAGTTTAATGATGAGGTGGATCAAATAAACACTCTGGGATTACATATCATTTGATTTTTTGAATTCGTTTGTGGCTCTAGAGTAGTAGGTTTTGAAGGCATTGGAATTTGCAAAGATTTTGTTGTCTTAGACCTGAAGAGATATTAGGATACTGAAGTCGTACAAAAATAACAGTGTGTGAGATGACAGTGAGGTTTGCGCCATTGGCCTAGGTAACGTCGTTGATTTACGTGTACTTTTGAGCCATTTGGTCAAGCTACTGTAACAAGTAGTGAACCAAACTGTTAAAGTCCAATCTTTGTCCTGATTACTCACTTGGCAATCAAAGTAAAATTTAAAATCAGTTTTAAGAAATAGAGAAAAGAGTTTTTGTTGCAATGTTAAATTTAGCAGAAGATATCGTGATGACTTTACACCCGCGTGGCATACTTAAACGCTATATCAATGCTTGATATTAATCACAACTCACGTAATGTAATTCACTTGGAAGGATGTCTACTTTTTGACCTAATTTAAATATAAAATTCCCGATAAAACTACCGAGGAGGTGAGAGATGTATTGATAAGGACTATAGTGACAAGAACAGGGCGAGGTATTGAAAGTACCAGCGTGATGCAGCGAATCCTACAATTTTTTTGCAAAGGCTTCTCACCCGCGTTTTGCTAAATTACCTTACTACTAAATTTTAGTTTAGGAAACAGGAACGTGACATTTGTAGAACAATTTGACAGCATTTTGGAGAGGTCTATTGTGAAAAACAACATCAGATTTTGTAGATAGCTGTTTCGCCCTTTTGAAACTCGTCAGCACTTGGATATACCGATGTGTTCCCAGAACTATATTATATATAACTGGCTATTTATTGGAGCTCTTCAGAATATTTTAGTGGGTTGGTTCGTCACTTCTCTACACCTTTCTTTATTTTCTTTTACTTTACAGGTCGTTGTGTTTCCTTGCTTCTTCTATTATTTTCCTCCATATCTTCTTATCTTTCATTTTTTCTCTTTATTTATCAATTCTCATGGTTTTTATATCATTTATTACTTGATCTTCGCATCTTATTTTCGGTCTCTTCTTTGCTTTCGTTTCTTGTGGCTTCCATTTCATTATTTACTTCGCAATTGATTCTTCTTCGATTTCTGTTTACATGTCCGTACCAACGTATTCCTTTAATTTCCTTTACTATGTTTTCTCGTTTTAGTATTTCTTCTATTTCTTGGTTTGTTAATCTTATATATAATTCTTCATGTATCTTCTTTGGTTCATATGTTCTTCTAATTATTTTTCGTTCAAATACTTTTAATTTCTCTGCATCTTTATTTGTGATGCGCATGGTTTCACTTGCGTATAGTACTGCTGGTCTTATTGCTACTAAGTACATTTTCATTTTTGTCTCCTTTGTTATCTGTTTACTTTTCATAATTTCTTACAACTGTTCCAATATATTTGAAGGTTTGAACATGCTCGAATTTGTATTTTCTTATCACGATTTCCGGTTCATTTTTTAGCGTCTGTTCTTTACGAATTTTTATATACTTAGTTTTCTTTTGGTTTAATTCTAATCCTCGTTTTCTTGCCTCATCTTCTATTTTCTGTGTTATTTCCTCTAAGCTTCTCTTGTCTTTTGTCACTACTGCGATTACTTTTGCATTATAGATCCGGTTATTTTACAATTTCTTGTTACACCTTCTAATGCTATGTTAAATAGAGCTGCGGATAGACCATCTCCTTGTCTTACTCCTTTTGCTTTGACTTTGGCTGGGCTTGTTAATCTTTCTTGTGTTATTACAACTGCCTTTGATTCCTCCAATATCATTTTAATTAATCGTTTTACCTTGGTTGGTATTCCTAAGGTTGTTATGTCTTTCATTATGGGTTATCTTCTCTAAGCTGTAAAATGCTTGTTTAAAGTCTATGTACAAAATATGCAGATCAATCTCTCTTTCATAGTATTTTTCTATCACTTGATTTAGCATGTGTATTGCATCAGCTGTAAATTTTTTTTACTGAATCCATTTTGGTATTCTCCTACTTCCCTATGTGTGTATTTATTCAGTTTTTTCAATATTATTGATGATAGCACACTGTATTTAGTAGCATTAGTCTTCTATAGTCACATTCTGATAGATCTCCATTTTTTGGAATAGGCATTATCATCTCTAGTCGCCATTCTTCAGGCATTACTTTTTTCCCATACTCCCACTAGTAACTCGTATATTCTTGTTTTTAACTCGTTTCCTCCGGTTCTCAGCATTTCATTGTATATACTGTTTGTTCCCTAGTGTTTTTCCATTTTTTAAATTATTTATAGTATTGTTTACCTCTTCTTATGTTGGGTTTTCCACTGTTTCTTCTTCTTGCGTATTATTTGTTTCTTCATCTTCACTAATACTTTCTTTTGATGTTTTATTGTTTTTTATGTATTCTTGCCATTTTTTAAAAAAATATTCTTGTTATTGCCTTCTTTCTTATTTGCTGTCTTATTTGTCTATATAGTTTTATGTTGTCTTTTTCTAACTTTTCCATTCTTGCTTTTAGCCATTTCAATTTCTTGTTTTTTATTAATTTTATTTTGTCTTTTCGTATTTGCCTGTAATTTTCATAATTGTCTTCTTTGTTTGTTCTTATCCATTTTAATCTTGTCTCTCTTTTGTCTTTTATCATTTCATCGCATTCAACGTTGTACCAATTGTTTTTGTGTTTTCTCTTTATGTTTTTTTTCACATTTTTCGATTATTGCAGTTTTTATGTTTTTCTGTTCGTTTTCTATTTTCATTGTTTCTTCTTCCTAGTTGTCTTTTGACTTCTTATGGAAACTTTCTTTTGTTGTCTTCATTGTTTAAACTCTCAATATTCCATTTTTTTGCTATTGTTTTGGTTTTCTTATCTCTTGCCAGTCTTAACTTTGTTTTGGCTATTACTAAGTAGTAGTCTGTATTTACACTGGTTCTTCTATAGGATCTTACATCTTGTATTATACTTTCTCTTTTCTTTTGTATTATGATGTGGTCTATTTGGTTTCCTTCTGTTTGCCTTGGTCTTGTCCATGTGACTATTCTCCTTTTTATGGATCTACTTTGTGCTTGCTATGAACAAATTAAATTTTGCTGCTAGGTTATATACTTTTGTTCCATTATCATTGGTTTTTAAATTCAGCGTTTCTTTGCCTGCTATATTTTGTATGTGCTCTTCTTTTCCTATCATTGCATTTAGGTACCCTAGCAATATTAGCGTGTCGTGTTTTGGGATTTTTTGGCATGTACTTTCTATACTTTCGTAGAATATGTCCTTTTCTTCATTTGTTGCTACTTTGGTGGGTGCATATACATTTATTATAGAAATATTTGCTATCTGGTTTTTAATTCTTAGTTATGAGATTATGCCATTTATTTTCTTGAATTCCAGTACTTACCCAGTAAACACAAAATTGATAATGTTTAGTAACAGTTTCAAAACAAAAAATTTATGATTCACTCTTGTTTCAAACATAAAAGAAACCTAACTGCAATAAAATAGCTATAAGTTCATCGCTGTTTCACTTATTTGAATCAGTATAGTTTCGGTATTTTAAATTCAAATCTGTTGCAAACTAAATGTTGCATTCGGTTTACGTTTTAAAAGCTTCGTTCTTGAACTGATACTAAATGATCGATACATGTATGATTTTTTTGTTTCAATAATGAACTAAAACAATTCTTTCAATAATATAATACATTTTCGAATGCACGTTTCAAATTTTATTGCACAATAAATATTTTTAAATACAATATAACATTGAGTTTTTTACATATTGCAACTTTCCTGGATGTGGTCGTTTCACGGAAGCCTCGAAAACTGCATCAGTTACTGTTGGGTAGCAACTTTTAACCGCATCTGTAACATAGAAATAAATATTTCATTTATACATACATAATCATAGAGTTACACAAAATTAATTACATTTTTTTTAATCAAAAACAACAAACTTAATATAAATATCAATTTAGCCATCATAAGAAAGTTATAAAAACACTGTAAATACTTTTAGCTGTACATAATCGTATAGAAAACTTGAGGAATTGAACTGTAATTATAAATCCTAAAGTATCATCAGATTTACGCAATAATCTACCTTAACGCAACCATGTGTGTTAATTTACATTTTTTTAATACAAATTAAAACATGATACATAAAGAACAGAAATGATAATAATATCGATTACATTTATGGATTGTAATAAAATGTTTCGACTTACCGTTTATTGCAGCATCACTTATCAAACTACAACCGAACAAGTGAAAAGATATAAATTTGCAGCGCAAGCGTTGACGACAGTAATCAAAAGTATAGCAACGACTAATGCTGACTAATCACAAAGTATTCGTTTTTCCTAGTACGATTCCACTGTTTTGAAAATAATTCAATCTTATCTAATCGATCTTCAAACAATTCTAGTTATTCAAAAAATATTCGGTTATAATAAATCAGTTTTTAGACGGTTGCTGATTATGGGATAAAAATTGTAAGTATTGAAACGGTTTAAAACCGATTGTGAAAAATCGGAACTCTTTCAATTTATTCACTGTCAGTTACATGTAAATGATATAAAAATGGAACTAACACGAAACAACGTAATGAAACAATTGTTTTAATTTTGTGACTGCAACAGTTTCAATCCGTGTTTACTGGGTGGTTTCTATATTTTTTATCTATTATAAACGCTGTTCCATTACTTCCTTGTTTTTCTTCTCCTGCGTACATTATTGAGTATTTTTCTATCTAATCGGCCTTTCTCTCTCCATCTCACTTCTTGTAGTGCTAATATATTTATTTTATATCTTGGATTAATAATAATGTTTTTATGTTCCATGTTCCTAATCTTGCCTTATTTCGATTGTTTCTAGTCTTTTTGCTTTTTCATCATTTCCTTGCTATTGTCATATTTTTATTTTTTGTATTTTCTGTTGGCGTAGCTAGTTTTTTTGTTTGGTTTCGTTCTTTGTCGTTTGAAAACCCCGCTAGTAGACCTTGTGCCCATACAGTCTTGCTTCCTGATGGCTTTGAATTTTCTGCTTCTTGAGCAATTTTTTATTGCTGTGATCTTTCTGTCGCTGATCGTTTCTTGCTTTTTGCTTCTTTGTTCTCATTTACTAAAGCGTATTTTTCTTGCTGTTGTGATTGCTCGAGTGTGTGTAGTATTCTTTATTTATTAAACGTGTGTAGTATTCTTTATTTATTTTATTACCGACAAGATTAGCCTTGTACCGCGTTGTTCACGCTTCTTTCAGATAGATTAATAATGTTCTTCTTTGTTGTCGTACCTGTTTTGTATAATCTTTCGAAATCCAGATCTTTGTCCCTTTCAATTTAATGAATAATTTTTATTGGTTGCTTTAAGGACTTCTATTTTCTTATCCCATGAGTTAATTTCTATAATAACTGGTCTATTTTTTCCTTGTTGTTGTGATTTCCTACCTATTCGTTTTATCTTGTTGAGTTCCGCTTCCATATTTAATGTTATTTCCATTTTGCTTAGGTTCTTAGGGTTTTTCTTATCTCTTTCATCAGTATTGGTTCCTGTTCATTGTAGTTTTCTTTTATTCTTTGTATAATTATTTTGTTTTTGCGTATTTGTTTCTATTGTTTTATAATTTGGGCATTTAGTTTTTCATTAATTTTTTTGAGTTTTTGATTATCACTTTTTACATTTTGTATTTCTAAGTGCAGGGCGTTTATTTTTGTTTCAATACGTTTGTTTCTTTCATCGATTGCTTCAAGCCTATTGCTAATTTTCCTTAGTAATTCTTCCAAATTATACCTCTTTCTTCTGTTCTTCTTATGTTGTGTTTCCTACATTGTGTGGTGGAACCCGTTGTGTTAGCTCGTTTGTGGTGTGTTGTTTATCTACTGGCGGACTTAGCGTCGCCCATCTAGTTATTTGTTCTTAGCGTACTTAGTTCGTCCAAGAACCCAAATGGGCCCTGGCTTCACCCCGCTATTGTGGAATAGATATTGGAGTTCTTTTAAAATCTTTAAATTTTAGAGAGTAAAACCACTAAATATAACAACATTCAAATGCAATAACAGTGCTTTATTCTCATTGCTCAACTTTTTATACATCTATAATTTACTACATGTTTGTTTATTTATTACGGGTATTCAATATTTAATTTAATTATTTGCTTTTATTCGACATTAAGAAAACACTTCAATTACTATATTAACATAACTCTATTGACAGACAATTTTGTTTGTTGTAATTTATAGTTTTGTATTTATTATACGTGGTATTTTTACCACAAGATGGCGTTCCGAAAACATTTCAAAAATTAATAAGTTGTAGAAATGATATTACAAAACCATAAAAAACAGCGATTTACACTGAAACTAACTTAGGTTTTTCTTACAAATTACTACAGACATAATATTTTAGAATATTTTATGTGAAAGTATTTCTAAAAGTAAATTATCTATTTTCTATCTGACATTTCCGAGTCTTCTTTTTTGAATACATTTAAATATTTTGTTGTTTTTATAAATGTTCGTTTTCTATAACAGTTATGTTCTAAATATCACACTGAATACTGATCGTTCTAATGCATATTTATCAAGTCTAGTCTTATTTTACGCTTGATTAAAATCTACTCGACTTCTTTAGTATCCATAAACTTCTTACCGGTGTTTACGCTGTTACAATTGCGTGTATAAGAAAGGTAAACATATAATTACGCACTAATTTTATAACATTATTTATAATTTGATAATTAAAAGTATCACATATTTAATAAGAATCTTTTTAGGTACACAAAATTTTGATTCAAATAGAAGTTGTAGAATTTTCGCTTTTGTCAAAATTTCTTTATAGATTCACGTTGTCGTCTAACGCTTCTCCTTGAATATTTAAACGTTGCTTGCGAAACATTGCTTCATCACATATCTGAACATTTTAGAACGAGGTTTTTTAAATTTTTATTTATTTTATATTTTGCACCTGGGTAAGTTACGCAGGTGTAGATTACTAAGTGCATAGCCTTAAAAATTTTTATTACTTTTATAATTACACATAAGTCACATTAATTAAAAAGATAAAAATTAATTTATTATTTGAATTAGATGTAAATTTTCATATGTTAGATGTAACGTTTTATCGGTTTTATGTAAACAGGCATTATTAACGAGTTTTGAAAATGTTAATATAAATACGATCGCATCAATTAATTTCGATTTTTATTTGTTGATAATTTAATAATTTATAATTTATGTTGTTTTTATTGGTACTATTATATTTAAATTAAATGCTGTCGTCATTTTTTTCTTAACTTAGTGTATAATTATGCTAAATATTTATAAAAGCTGAGAAGTATATACTTTGTTGTGAATTTTTGATGAGCAATAAATTTTTTACTTATAATTTGATCATGTTGCAATGCAGCGACAAACTTCACAAAGGAACTATAAACAAATTTCTAAATAAACTGGAAATAAGAGTACACTACCGAAGAAATTCAAACCTATTGGTCAAACGTGACAAAATTAAAGAAATAAATGGAGGATTATTATTATTATTAACTTAGAATAATGACATTATTTTAGTTGCCACTGTTGCATTAATAAGTTTGTGTTATTATTACAAACTAACGCAGTTTACTTAGTAATCATCCAAAAAAATTAGATGCTATTTCAGGCAAATCAAAATCATGAAATTGCCAAGTCGTGATTAAATCTATAGAGAAAATATGTAAATTTTCAAACAATATCTGTTATTAATAGTAGCATAGACTTTCAGATGTTCGGAATTTAACTGTGTTAATAATAAACAAATTATGTAGATGTAACCTAATTCTTTTCGATTTTTTTGGATCTCGTATTGTTAATGAAACAACTCCTACGGCAATATTAAAGTCTTTTGTTTATTAATAATTTAATTTTTTTGGTTACTGACGTCAATTTTTATTGTTACAGGGAATAGCGGTCTGCACCATACTATACAGCGGTATAGAGACATAGGTAAGTTAATTGATCATAACTCAACCATACAAAGAAAAAGTTAATCGATAAATATGTAGTCACGAATTTAGGTTACTTTTTTTGCTTTTATAACCTACAAAAACAAGTTTGATATAAAACTTGTTTAATAAAATATTTTGCAAAATACTGCAGCTGATAAGTATGAAAATTAAAAGCTTAAGACGAAGGGAAGTAATAAATTTATACAGTCGTTTTAGCTATTTGTATTTAGAAATTGGGTTACCTAAACATGGTTCTGTAGAAACGAAGTGATAATTAATTAAACATTAGTGCAAGATCATTTTGGAATTTGTAATCACATCTCATTCAATAATACAAAATTATTAGACGTTAGAATATTTGAATTGAATAATATGATTTATGTTTCTTACATAATATGTAAAATACCAAACATATAATGTTACATTTAAACTTGTTTACGTATTTTAACACGCATTCAGCGGAAAAAGATACGCACAGTAAATTAATTAATAGAAATTAAACGAAATTTTGGTTTTATCACATTTTTATGTAAGCGTCCGTGTGAGTTATACGTTTTTTTTGGCATAAATTAGCAGTGATGTGCAAAATATTTTAAAAAAATAACAAAATTAGCATTTAAGTAAGAAGTGTAATTAACAGTGTGGGAACATATTGGCGTTTTAGTTACTTCAAAGTAGGTTATTAAAATAAAGAAACATAAGCCTGTAAAAAAACTGGTGTGAAGTTGTTATTTAAACTATAACTTTTTATAGAGTTGCTTAATAATGTTATTAATGTTACTTTTAATTAACGAAATTAAATACCAGTATAATAGAATTTGTTTTGGATGAGATTTAATTTTTGTTGAAAAACATTTAAAGGACGTCTTAATGTGTTCGTTTTACGTTTTTTCACACATGTATACAATAACGAATTATTTAAAATATATACGAAGATTCCAAAGTTTTATTATTGGTATAAAAATTTATTTCCATAACTACAAATACTATTAACTAAAAATTATCATAGAATTTTAGGCGTCATTTTTTAGTTTTTTAAATTATTTTGCATTGGTTTATCTGTAAATGAAAAAAAAAACAGGGTTTTACATAGAATTTTTATTCAATGTCTTTACAAAGTTTTTGCTAATTTTTTAAGAAAATTTGGAAATTATTTAAACAATAATTTATTATGCAATTTCCACGATTTGCTATTTTTATATTTTTAATTTTATGATTTTATTGCAACTTTACGTGGGCAATATTACAAAATAATATTGTTAGTTAGAAGACAGATGTCTGTGTAGTTATGACATTTTACAAGTTAAAAAAATACGTAGTTCTAGTAACACTCTTTATAGTTTTGCAGTTTCTGATACAATTAAAAAAATTATTCATATGTCAAA
Source organism: Aquatica leii (assembly GCA_035610365.1). Taxonomy (NCBI): domain Eukaryota; kingdom Metazoa; phylum Arthropoda; class Insecta; order Coleoptera; family Lampyridae; genus Aquatica; species Aquatica leii. The sequence continues at coordinate 16,464,061 of CM069434.1, read as the reverse complement.
AATTGAAATTGAAAAAATATAACCACGACACCTGCTTTAACCATAGCAATTTTGTTCAATGTAAAATTTTGTTAACGTTTGTGTGTTCGATACAAATTTTCATATCTGCACATACACTTCTCAAAGTTCTATCAAAACGGCATTTAATTTGTATAATTAGATTACTTATACCTTGAGTAAATAAATCCGGTTGCATTTTGATTCGAAGATTTTGGTCGTAAGCTTCGTGGTGCTAAGTTATAAAATAAATTAAAAAGGTGCCAAAACGATTAGAAGCTAGAATGATAGACACCGTTTAAATCTATCTAACACTGAAACAGAATAAATGACTAGACACTGATTATAACGATAACTGTATTTATTTTTTTCTAATAAGAGAAGAAGAAGTTAAAAAAAGTATTACGTAACCAAGAAAGAATTATATACATATATAGCGACAAATAATAATTCTATAAATATCACAGTTATAGCGTTGATACAAGTCTTAAAGAGTAAGCAACACTCCAAATGTACAATCATCGAAGTACACATATAATATAATAAAATTAAATAATACGTAATTTTAGAGTTAATCGTTGACTTAAGGCGAAACTAGTGACTTTACATTCGTTGCAAACCGCATTTAGCGTAAATTGAAATCATCGAAAAAAAATAAGCATGCGTTAATTGTAATAATAACTATATCTAGTTTGTACGTATTTTACGTTCGACAAAAGTGCATATTACTGACAAGTAAAAAAAAAGTACTACTTATGGTCGTCCATGCAGATAGCTATCGCACGCTTTAACCATCCCCTCAAATCGCCAAGGAAATGAAGCAAATATTAGATATAAGATCGTATCACAATTAAGTTTGCTTATCGACAAACAATGAATCCGAATTAAATGCGTCGAGCATTAAAGTTATTTTCAATTTTTTAAACGCAAGTGGGGTTTCTCTCGGAAGTGGCTTAATTGATTGAGGGCCTCCTTTTCTACGTGCTTCTGAGTATAGCTTCCAGTGGATAGTAATGGATTACTCATGAATTCTGCCAACTTGGCCCAACATGTAGTGGTATAGTAAAACGCTAAGACAAGCAACGTAAATCACAAAAAGATATGTTATTACTCACTCCAGGAAACTTTTGTTACGTGCGAAATTTTCATAACGGAGTACCCTGTATATTGACTTAAAATTAGTTTCTGGTTTTGACGCCCTCTGCCGACCTTTTTGGTTACTGAGAGGTTGCGGAGCCATTTTGAAGCTGTCAACTACGTGAGACGGTCTGTGTCGAAAAATTTGACCGGATTCCTAAGATTCTAAGGGCATCCACGGTGATGAGTACGAATTTATAAGTCAATTACGAATTTATTACAATCTGTTCGGCACAGGGTAAGATATTTTGTCTCCGGTTTATTAAGATTTCTTTGTAATTTCTGTATTAATTTGATAGCCGGTTTCGCCACGCTTCAATCATATGTTCGATTTAATAAAGAACAATGAAGCATAATTACTATTGATGAATACCGTTACCGAACGTGTAAGATTTTGGAAGGTCATATTACCTACACGAAAACGAAGTCTCGACAAGCATTACTTTGGAGAGGTTATTTCTTGTACACCAGGCGATTGCGTTACCACCCACCTTCTTATATCGCATTTAATTTATTACTATTAATGATTTTGTAGCTTCCTATCTTCGTGAGTTATTGTGTGACACGATTTGCTATTCAATATCTATTCCAGGCTGCTAACGGGGAAAACGTTTTCTTCGCGCAAGTGAACACTGGGTTTTGGGTAAGTTTGTGATTATTTTTCTTTGCGGTCATAAAAGTCACTCACGGAACTTTGGTTAATGTTAATGTCCGTAATTACGTTTACTGTTTACATACCAATAAGGTAATTTCAATTATCATTTAGAGTGTATCGCATGCTGTGGACAGACAATATTTATTACAAAATTTGCTTCGCTATTTCGATGTAACTTAACCTATGCATTGTGTGTTGCCGATATGTCTGGCATTTATGAATTGAGAAATTAAACATACTCCTGTTAATCTTTTACGTTGCTAAGTTAAGGTTTCTACACCTGTTAATCATACTTGTTAGTCTTTCTAGCATTTATGAATTGAGAAATCAAACATACTTCTGTTAATCTGCTACGTTGCTAAATTAAAGTTTTTATACCTTTTAATTATACTTGTTAATCTTTCTAGCATTTATGAATTGAGAAATTAAATATACTCCTGTTAATCTTCTATGTTACTACATTAAAGTTGTTATACTAGTTAATCTTTCCTTTATGGTAAACATGCCTTTCTCTTTTAATTGTGGTTACCCGAACACCAGAGTAACAAGGATTACGAACCTAAAAATTAGTTACAAGCTTGGACCGTCTGTCGTAATCGAGGTAGAAGTGTTAATTAGGATTGATCTGGCGTCCTTAAGCATACTTTCCTTGAACCTCCCCTATCTCCGACTGTGTGAGTTGGCCGTGCAAGGTTCGTAAGACCTAAAGCTTGTAACACTTTCACAAAAGCAGCGATAATAATACACCTATTTACAACACAGATGCTTATGAAATTTTTAGAAGTGAAAACGTCGCTGGGCGCTTACATTAAAACATACATGTGAAGTTTACCACAGACACCAGAAAAAAAATGTTTTTTTGTTGAAAAATTTTAACTGTCAAAAGCTGTAACGTTTACATTTTTTCGATTGAATACTTCTGGCTTAATTCAACATTTTGGAGTCCCTGCGTGCGCAAATCGCTGATGCACATTACTCCTGCGTGATTCGTATTGTGGCGTCCAAATTATATTTCAAATTAGAATTTTAAATATTAGTGTACGAGTAGAATACCCCGTCCTGATTATAATTAGAAATATTTCTCATCGCTCTAATGTTTGTGTGTTGTTTATATTTAATAAAATCATAGAGCTAGCACGGTGCATTATTATTAATTATTATTATTTAAATTATGTTAGTAGTTATAGATTTGGCACGATTAAAGTGTATTCGTTTGTTTATTCGTTACAAAGCAACCACTTATGGCGCATGACTGTCATGATATCGAAAACTGGGCGTTTCGAGAACATAATTTATAGTAATTTTTAACATATGTCACAAGCTTATAGGTCTTACGAATCTTGCATGGTCCACCCACACAGTCGGAGATATGGGAGGTTCAAATAAATAAGAGTTAAAGGGCGCCAGATCTTATTTAAGTAAAACTTCTGTCTCTATCAGGACAGAAGGTCCAAACTTGTAACGAATTTTAGGTTCGTAATCTTTGTTACACTGGTGTTCGTGTTACCAACAAAAAGAAAGATATGTTACCATAAAGGAAAGATAAAATATGTATAACAATTTTAATTTAATAACGTAGATTATTAACGAGTCTCAGAAATTCTCAATCCATAAATGCTGGAAGTATCGGCAACACACAATACATAAGTTTACACGATGTCGACATGACAAATATCGTTTGTACACAGCATGCAATACACACAAAATAATAAGTGAAAGTACTTTAACGGTATTGAAACAATTATTGTAATTACGTACGTTAAAACAAGCAAAATTCCACGACCTTTCTGACACAACTGGAATTAATTAAGACTTACCCGTAAGTCAGTACCTACTTGCTCGAAGAAAACGTTTTCTTCGTTGACTCAGACTGGAATAATTTTGAATAGCAAATCGTGTCAACACAATGACTCACGAAAGCACGAATCTACAAAATTTTTAATTAATACTAAAAGAAAGTACACATAAGAACCCCATTATCGAATACTGTTGCACACATTAAGTGAAAGTTGGTTTCGCAGTTGCTTGACGCATGAATAGAATCTTAAAGAAAAGTTCTTGCCTTCGTTTTTAATTTTAAACGTAGGGCTTCCAGAGTTATACTTGTTCCATGAAGGTATTTGTCGATATTAACCTTTCATCGATCGATAATGCATCGAAACATACAGCCAAAAACGTGGCGGGACGTGCTATCAAATTAAGAAAGAAATTACCCAAGAATTCTAAAAACTAATAGGAAAAACTTACTCTGTGATGAATAAACTACTATAAATGCGTAACGAAATTATAATTTAATTTCCATTAACGTCGATGGTGTTAGAAACTTAAAATTTTAAACATCACAAGCTATTTTAAGTAGCTGCCGGTTTAACGTCTTGACAGGAAATGAAAAAAAAAACTCCACAGAGGGCGTTAAACAGAAATCTAATTTTAATTCAACCAATATACAGGGTAGTGCATTTTTAAATTTATGCATGTAACACATACCAAATTTTTAACATAATAATATTTAGTATGATTTTTTTTTAACTTATTTATTATTCTATCACCAAGGCAAACGTAACTAATTACCAAACGCGCACGTGATTACTGTCCTCAACTATCAACACACGTGGACAGATAATTGCCTACATCACAGACTTTTTATTAGCACGAAACATACCGCCCATCAAAATCAACAGTGCAACCGTGATTTTCAATAACCACCAACAAAAATTAACCAAACACAATACAATATTACCGCAAAGGAAGCGGACATAACTATATTACAGAACGCTTGAACAGTTGTTAAAGATATTAAAGTCAGAAAATGACGGGGTGATAATACGCTCAAGTTATTGGGATGCGAACTAACACTACATAGAGGTCAAGAATTGAGGATTCTCTCTATTTGTACAAGTGTGTTAGATTTGATACCGCTCTCCTACAAACGATCAAAATGTAAACCTATTGGTTTAGTTCTGACTAAAAACAAATCTATAAAAGCGTGCCACTGTAGACCTAAAATCCTTGAAATGACAGCCTCTGTGTCAAACAAGAATGGGCTAGTTTGGAAATGTTCCGCCAGTAACGAAGCGGATGTCAGTGGGTCATAAGCGGACCATTTGCGTAACTCCAAACAACCAAAATTTAGCAATTCAATCAATTTCGTTTGGAAATCTATTAACGGGTTTAACGTGTCTATCTACGTACAAGTTGTCGATGATTGCTTGAGAGGAAATTTATCTATGCCTTTCTGAGTCAATTGCCACAACGTACAAATGGCTAGAAAAGGAGAAGATGCGACACCATAAGTCAATATGTTCAATTAATATCTTTGTAGGGTAGAAACGCCAAAGAATCAACCGAAACTTTGTATGCAAATGTGAAACTACCATTTGACGAAACATTTGACGTACATCACAAGTGAAGATAAAATAGTACCAACGAAAATGAAGTAAAATCAAACTAACATCATTTTGGAGCTTTGATCCAGGAAGAAGTGTGAGCGAAACCCCTTTATGATCCTTGGCTGATGCGAATACTCCTCGAATTTTAGATGATCTATGATTTTGTTTAAAGATTTAATGGTGTGGGATATTATAACTCTGCAAACTATTGGATTCTAAAATCGAGGAAATCAACGACATGTGTTTTAAGTCAAACTAATACTTCATGAATTCATTTTATTTTTACCCTATAAAAGGGTTCAACGATAAGTAACGTTCAAGTGATAAAAAATGACAATGTGCGATTTCTTGCATGCCTTCAAAGGCAGGCATCAATTTCCTGTCCTTAAATGACAACGCAAGTACAAAACGACCCTAAGGATTTTTAGTATTTGTGCTAACAAACGAATTTTCTACCTGCTGCTCTTCCATTGGAGAGAGGCATTTGTTTGAGGACGCCTTCGACGTGTCAAAAAGATTTCAAAGCGTCATCAAGACAACAAAAAACAAATGTGGTTGTGTAACAACATTACCAACCACAGAACCCATAAGCAAAGTAGGTTCTGAAGACTCTACCAGTCAAATGCTACAACTAATGTATCTACAAGCGAACCTAATGGCTGTGTCGCCTAGGCAGAGGATTGCTCTTGACGAACGACTATACGAGACACCAAAACAATTACGATATTTCTCTATGACGAAGAGAATTTGATTCCTTCGATCACAAAAGGCTCTAAAAATTTGAAATTTTTTCTAACGCGTAAGCGGGATTAATATTGGTGGATTTCTTACTTGAGATCAAAACTACAGATGTTTTCGTCGTATCTGTCGCTGTTATAAGACAACAAGCTAATAAAGCATCTAGAATCGTGGGTGCTTGAAGACATACCATCTGGAAAAATAATTGCATATCGACAAAAACAAAAACTAGAATATATAAAGCGTGCGTTAGACCTGTGTTGACTTATGCTGCAGAAACAAGAGCAGAGACGGCAGTAACAAAAAGAATGTATCGAACACACGAAATGAAAATCCTAAGAACAATAACAGGTAATACATTACTGGACCACCGTAGAAGCAGCGTAATTAGAGAAGAATGCGACGTCAGGGATATAGTACGTTGGGTGCGAACGAGAAGGCGCGGTTGGAACGAACATGTATCTAGGATGGATGACAGCAGGTTGTCTAAGATCGCTAGGAATGGAAAACTACTATCAAGACGTCTGCCAGGGCGCCCCCCCCAAACGGTGGAAGGAGTGCTGGACGTCCACATTTTAGGAAGCGGAGCAGAATGGGTAGAACAAGCCAAGTGCTTACGACAAGAAGAAGAAGTAGAACAATCTGTCGCCAAATGTAAAGATGCTTGGGAGTGGCGAGATTCAGAAGAAGTATTCTGAAAATGCAGCAACGAATTTTGTGCAATTGAGCAAGGTCAATAAGTAGCTTTAGAATTTTAGGATTTAACCTGATGTGTGGAACTTAAACACTTCAAACAAAGTCGTGCGGATTTGACAGCGACATAAAGATCATACGGTTTTAGCGAAACTACTATAACGATAATTGGAATGCAATTGTTTCTTACAGTACGAACGGCGAAACTACCACGATTGGTCGATCAGCAAATGACAATTGTAGCTTTCGTATTTCTCCGTCACCACTAAGTTTCGAATGATTCTGAAAGTCGCTACGAAGTTTTACTACGACATTGGTCGCTAAGGAACAGTTTCCGCATTTTAATAGTTGGAACCTGAGTTTGACAATGACTCAATTCGAATCGTTGACAAGTGTGAGAATCTTATTTCTAGAGCAACTAGTTAAACAAGGTAAAATCCCAACGATCAATTTCATCAATTAGATCGATGGCTACCAATTTTTTCACAAACGTATTCAACAGATTTCGTACTGCTTGGGCTGATTGCAAATAAACTTTGTGTGTGTTTGCTATATTTTGCCAATAGAATCAAGCAAGAGCGCGTCTATTTTGGTAACGGTCTATTAATGTTTTAAATGCAATTTTGTAACTGTCTGCCGTTAGAGGCAATGCTTTAATTAAAGTCAAAGGTTTTTTTGACAAGGTAGAAATTAGGTATTGAAATGTCTCTATGTTTGATAAGGAATTATGTCGTCTATTAACCTTGTCAAAGTCTTCAAAAGTAGGTCAATTTTTCAAGGAACCATCAAATTTTGGAAGTTCAATACGAGACCAATGCACATTTGTACGATTATTTGTCTCCAGACGTACTCTTGACCCAACGTAGCTTGTTGGTGACAAAGAACGACTTTCAACTTTGGTATTCAACGATGTATGAATACTTTTTAATGACCAGAAGACATCATCGACCTGTGCAACTACATTACAAACATTTTTCCAATTGTCTGTTAATTCATCTAACATGTGTCTGCATTTACCTGTTGCAAATCACTATAAAAATTTTGTGCATATGTGAATGCTGCCATAAACTTTGGAGAACTATCTATTTAAGCACTTGTAGCCAAAGCTAATATTTGGTTTAATCGTAACAAGGTTTTATTTGCTAAAGTCTTTTCTATGGTGTAAACCATAATGATAAATTCACGAACGGACAATGAACAAAGTTGCAATGGCAATCCATACAAAAATCCAATCAAATACAAACACGAAATTGGCGAAATTGGTGTTTGAACCAACTGTTATTTTAATTATCAACGCTTTAACAACAAACGCAATGCTACAAAAATGTAAGAAATGTCCAAGACAAAAAAAACCTATATCCGTCGATGACATGTGACTAGTCAATGTATCCAGCAAACTATAGCTATCAAGAACGGATAAATTATTTGTGTCCAAGTATCATGTTTTTACCGTAACCATATGTAAAACTTTGTTAACGTTTGTGTGTTTGATACAAATTTTTATGTCTGCCGTATCTCTACCATCAGTAATTCCTCTAATACCTGCTATTCTTAAAGTTTCATTAAAAGGACATTTAATTTATATAATTAGATCTTGAGTAATTAAATAACTACGATGTATTTTAAAATACGGTTGTATTTTATTAGTGCAAAAAGATTTAGTACACGAAAATTATGATATTTTTATTTATTACTATTTTTGACAAGAGTTCTGAATAATACTTTTTAAGTACTATTATTAACGCGCTGTCAGAAACTTAAAATAAATACTGAGTGGGGCACGGGTGTACACAAAGCACAACAAATTTTTGTATAGATTTGTTTTGAAGCGTTATTATTAAGGTAGACTAAAGAAGAAACACATGATGTTTTCTAATGAAAGCTGCGGCTGACTGGACTCAGAAGCTAAACGGCAATCCCAGACTCGGACGGAGCGGTAAAACCCACTTAAAGAGGCGGTGACGGGTTGAATGGGTACAATATTTATTTAACCGCAAAATCCGAATTTGGAGTTATTGACTCTACGATGCAAAACATTACCATAACATAAACTTTAACGAATGCCCATATGGAGTAAAGAACTAATTTGTATATCCGAAAATTTTTGAACTTTGGTATCTTTCAACCTTAAACACACAACTTTACAATTCTTAAGAGGTCAAACACTCATTGCATCACGCGCCAACTTTAGTTTTCAATATAATTCGTTCTGGAATTACTGCATCATTATCTCCAACTCAGTAACGATTGTGTTCTTTTTTACAAACTAAACACATTCCGACGACGGAAGTATCAATAGAAATCACATATGATCGAAATGCAAAGAAAGAAGATGCAAAACCTTCAAGAAAGATAAACAAGAAAACAAATCAAACAAAGATACTAATGAATGACGTACTTAAACGTAAGCATAAAAAAAATGTTTTCATAAGAAACGCAAAATTGTCAAGTGATAACGAAATATAAATTACTAAAGCAAACGTGCGTACTGCAATATAAAATTACAATTTAAATCTTTGAAACCAAATAATGACAGTCGGAAATAATAAATTATAAGGTGCACTCAAAACATACGACAATAAAATCGACCTAAACGACTCAAATACATCTGCACTAAATACGTACTGAATTTGAAAATGTTACATACTTTGATTTTACAAAACGAAATAAAAGCTTTTTTTTGGAGGTTTTAGATTGATTTCTCGCTACTAAACTACGTGCAGGTCGAATGGCAATCAACGCCATATTTCCTTTTGCTAATTTTAACATTATTGCAGCAAGATAACGGAGGCCTGGAGTCGTTTCCTGCAAACATAGTTACGACAAGTGGAAGCATTTTTTATTTTACACATGTCCAACACTTAGTGGATCAATGTTTTTTGCAAAATTCCACACAAAGTAAAAATTTTTTATAAAAGTTTACAGTACTAATCAACGCAAAAATGTTAAGATGAATTTAAAGATTTCTTGCAATTTGATACAAAACTATCAAAAATTTCTCTGATTAGATCCAACTTATCGAGGCGTTATCTTTCTTCTCTTGTTTCAAAATTGTAAAATCTTAGGAAATGTTGAAATCTATTTCGAAACTTAGCCGCTGATACTACAGGTCGACGCAAAGCAGCATCTTGATTTGATAGCGCACATATAGACTCTTTAGCAGCGTGCAGAGCTCCAAAAATAATAAGCAAACCAATAAATGCTTTCTGTATAAAAGCAGAAAAGACTGTTACTTCTCGCATAATACAATGCAATATTGCTATTTCTTTCTGATCACATCCTTAATATCTTGCGTACAAAATGAAAAGTTACTTTTATGCTCAAAAATTTGGAACTATATGCAATCAAACCTGTTGGAACTTTAGTTTATTGCGATTTGCTCTTTTCACTTTTCTAACAAATAGAACTGTTAACCACTCACTTATATTTTTAGTAACATATCTTGTATGATAACTTTTGAGTATTGCCAATAATTTATCGTCTGTAAGCTTATTTCCATTTTGAAATTTTGAATTTACAAAGTTAGTACGACATTTTTTTATTTTAGATTTTTTAACATAAGGGTGTAACGGTGATTTTGTCGTTATGTGCTGATTATAATCAGATTAAAAAGGTACCAGAACGGGAAGAAAAGAGAACTCCAGCTGCCCGTTTTTAGCCGACAATACTTAAGGTATACAAATCGAACAACACTAGTTTAACAAGTATATTTATTGCAAAGGCAAATGATTTCAGTTATATTGAACTAAACTTGCTTTCAGAATAAAAGAAAACCAGATTTCGTCGTAAAATAAAAATGCATTTTTACCCCAGCAACTCTTTCACCTACAAACATCGCAATTTTAATTGATTTACACCATGAATAACGTGGATGTTCCAAAAATCTTAAACGTGAATATCAGTGAGTATTGCGTAAGCACAGGTGCTGTTTCCTTAGAGTGAACAAACTGAAATAATATCATTAGCAAATCAAACTCGTAGATGGCGTTTACGACTGACAAAATTCATACAGCGCAAGAAACCATAACAAGGTTTTTTTATCATAACAAGGGATGTAAAATTGTTTTTAATTTTTTCAGAAATTGTGGAGATAACGGTTTATAGTTTTTTATATTGATTTATTTAAATATTTTTGACTAAAAAAATTAATACATATCTTGTGCGTTTTCTCTTTAGAGCGCTCCAACTAATAAGAAACTCTCCTGTTAGAAAACATTACACTTTTCCAAACTCAAATTATTATTTAAATAATGATTTTCTTTCTCTCTAACCTCTCTCTAATTGACAAAATAATTTATGATCGTTTAGTGGTTTATTTTTCGTTCACGAATAACTGTACAATTTCGGTATTTTCTCAATTTCGTAAAGTATACTTTTAATTAAACTTTTACTGCTTGTCATTAAACTGTAATATAATGTATCGATAGGAGAAAAGAACGGGACCATTAAATTAAAACTGCTTGTGATTTTTAAAAATTGGCAAGCAGTTTTAGTATTGACATAACGTACACTATTTAACCGTCGCGTCGGAATAAGCTAACTTGCGAATGGAAAAAAAACGTAATGTAAACAGTACAAAAAATTGTTGTTTTATATATGAGATCATTGCTAATTGATGCCATGGTTTATTTTCGGTTTTTATTTTATTGTAGAAGTTTTAGTTTTACGTGTTTTGTATGAAGCAATAACATATCTTTTGATTTATTTTCTGCGATGTATTGCCATTTATTTCTTTTTTATTCTATTTTTGTCTATGTAAATTTTTTTACACGGATTTTAGTGTTTGTTGGTTGAGTTAATGATTGCATGCAATTAGAGTCATCTGTTGATTGATTGTCGATGTCAAAACGGTTGTTTGTTATTATATTCGAATTTGGCCAGTGTTATTCTCGTTGAAAAAAAATGAAAGACGGTATAATTTTTGTCTATTTGTCGTTCTTACTAGATCTAGGTTGGTTTGTAATTATACATCCCTAAAAGCTGAAACAGACATTACAAATAATTCTTTTAAAGAACCGTGGTCATGAAAACAAACAAAAAAATAGTCATTTACCTTACTCGTTTTCCACAAAGTATTCTATGTAGTGTTCCATCGATAGATAGTTTTGGTGTAAAAGTATTCATCGAGCCCTAATTGATTCCGGGATACAAGTTTTTTAAATGACGTGGTAGGTTTTCTCAGATTTATAAAATCGCACGACAATCAATAAAGTAGGACCTTAACTATAGTATTAATGTGCTCTAAGCAACTATTAACGTTGTACAACACAAGATTAATAAACGTGGTGCATAGCGTGCTACAATCATGCAGAAAATTATTTTTATAACCCCAAATCTTATTCTGGCATGATTTTCTAACAATATATTGTCTACAACACTGCTATCCAATGAGCGTTGATCTGGAATAATTTTGTTGTTAGGCACGAGGTTACTAGTATGAAAGTTTGACGTTAAACGTAAAATTAGTAAAAACCCAATGTTGCCAACAAATCGAAACGTTAAATGCAGAATACGTTAAAATGAACGTTACAATTCGATTATTGCTTTTAAAAAACAAAATCGAATTGTTTTTATTTATTTCTGACTTTTAACAAACATATTGAAATTTTATTTTTACTGACAACCAGGTTTGCTAGCAGAAATTTATCAAATAGTTCTTTCAAAGATATTATGTTTGAACCAAAATATGTTTAACTTTTAATATCCATTGCATTTATAATAGTATTTACGCACAAATCATCTTTTAGATTGAAACAAAATTTCTAAAAACATTATTGTTCGACTTGTTTAAATATTTGATTAATTCATTTTTTGCTGATAATGATCTGACAACTACTCGTCTGCATTAAAACTGCTGTTTTGCGTTAGGTACCTAACTTATTATAATGTCATCAAATCTCTTTCAATGCAGTTATTTTAAATGACATTTTTCAGGACGTCTGACATCTTCTTTTAGTTAAAGCTGTTAGCTAGCATTAACACTTAGTCGAGCCTACTAATTTAGAGTTGCATAAATATTTTTCAGTAGATCGTGTGGCGATTTTCTAACGACTTTGCACAAATTCAACCAATGAACTAATAGAATAAAGATTGAGAAAGGCAATTTTATAATCATCGCTTTCATTGACTGCACCAATTAAAAATGAACACTTAGTCTGTTTATTTACTTTTAGTTTAATCCTCTTTTTTTTTCAGGAAAAACCCTTTAAATTTAATTTTTCTTTGTTGTACTCATTAAGCAAAAAAATTTGAATGTAGTAATTATTGTGTAAAACAGTTAGTTTAACATTTCTAATTGTACTAATATGTGGAATATTATTACTAACTTTAAATATTGCATAAATGTAAAAAGCATTATGTATGAAGCAATACTTAATTATATTATAATTTAATTAATATTTACTTTAGAACAAACGTGGTATTTATTAATAAGCGTGAAAATTAATAGGTACGTGCAAATTTAATTAAAACAATTTATGATAATTACAATGTAATAACTATTTTGACATTTGCTACGTAACTATGTATAAATTATGGTTTTATAACGCGTATGTAAGTTATTGTAAAACCCACTGGTGATGGTGTATAAGAATATTTTTGAGGAGGTGACGAGAGGTGTTAAACGAAGGTTATGAATTTGTGAAATAAACAGGATCGTTTACTTTTAACACTTTACAATTTTAGAATGTGTGTGGCGGTGGTATTTTTTTTTCTTTAATATTAAAGTTAGTTATTTTAAAGAGAATGTAGTATAAAATCGTGAACAATTTATAGGTAATTGTTAAACTTAGATACACTCCTTATTATAATAAACTGGAGAAGAGATTCTCACGATACATTTAGTTTGGCTTGAGTGTGGTTATGCTCCATTTCGTTGAAAACGAGCGCGGTTGAGGTTTTTTGTTATCATGCATTTGTTAAATTTGGTTAAGATTAAACAGAAACAGTTTAAATAAACAAGAAATTTTTAGAAAGGGTTACATTTAACATAGAATACAATACGCAATAAAATAATATAAAAATTTTATTTTTTTAAATTTACGTTCTTATAAAAATTACATTATTTTTGTTTTAATTTTTGCGTTTACATTATTAGTTTTTTTCCGGATTTGATGGTTTTTTGGTTTAAATGAAATTGTGTCTAATAGGTATATTTTTTCTAGACCAACGAACATTTTTGAGGACCGTTGGAAGTTTCTTTATACTCTTCTATTGCTAACTGATAATAATTTCTGACTGAACAACACATGTTTTTCATTAGAAACAGGTTGGTTTTCTTCAGAACATTTTTAAAATGTTCTTATTGGAACTTTGGTTTTGCATGCTTAACAATATAATGCTTTTTCAAACTGTTTTTAATTTTATAGTTTTATGAGAGAAATTGATAAATAACAAATTTTAACTTTAGCTTTTGTGATGAAATAACGTATACAAATGTTAATAGAAAAGATTGGTAATTTATGTAACAACCTTTGGAAGGTATGCTATGAGACGTTTGACGAGAAAAATACACTGTTTTGTGATCTGTCCTTTGTAAAATGTTTGAAAAAATTTAAAACGAACCACTTTGAAAATTTTACAAATATAATGTTATAACATCTGTAACTAACTGAATCTGTCTAGTTCTAAATTCTAAAGTATTTTAGAATACTAACTTCGAAACATAATACTCTAATATTTGAGTTTATAAAATTTTATTTATTTTTTTTAAATTTTAACTAAATTTTAGAAAGTTAAATAAATTTTTTATTCCTGCTTAATTAGTCATTGACTTGAAAAACTTTGTCGCTCTAGAGCTTTTTTCGTCATTACATAACTACACTTACAAACGAACAATAATGTTTGCGATGAGGGCAACATATTTTTTTTTAATATAGTTAGCTTTAGTTTTGCTTGGATATTAAAAAAATATTTTTGGGTTAATAACATGCTTTAATGTTTATTTTAAATTTTTACAATTAGAAAAAAATATTTAATATTTTTTTATTTTTTACAACTTTTACAAAATTAACAAAATTTTGCAAAATTAATGAAATTTGACGTTTCCATAAAAAAACTGAAGACATCGGATTTTGGAAAGTTTTTATATTGTGTGGTTTCGGTTTATCGGTTTGTTACGATTTTGGTTTAGCAGCTTTTGCCCAAACCATTTTCCATACTATATGATGCGATGCTTAACTTAGCCCTATTGACATTAACATATTTCTTGATTTGGATGGTTTTTCTATATAATCTGGGCCGAAAGTTACGATATTTGGCGAGAATAGTTGTCTGCTCACATTTTATAGTATGTCCGTTGCCTAAGAATATTATAAAATCTGAGCAGACAATTCTAGCCAAATCTCTGACTTTTCAGGATCCAATGTCTTCAGTTTCAGTTTTCTGAAGAAGACGATTGTCTCAACGTCCAATTTAATTGGTTTTGTAAAGTTTGTGAATGTTCTAAAAAGTGTAAATGTAGAACGTTGTTCGAAGCCCAAAGACCTTTACATGTTGAAACATCATGGCCGCGAAAGTGTTTTAAATAAAAAAATTACAATAGAACTGTGACTAAATATTACATGGTCTATTATAAACAACTTTCGCAACCTTTCTTCTTAATGTCTAGGAGTAATCCGCTACCAATATAGGAATCCATTCGTTTGGTAGCGTTTCCATTTTTAAAATGTTTTGGTGCGCAAGCGCCTTTAGTGCTCATTACTAACATCGCTCATAGTATCCAAACAAAAGTCTAAAGAGAGTTTTTGCTTTTTTGTTTTTTAAGAAAACTGCTGAAAACGTGTAATATGAACTTTAGGCACTTTGCGTAAAGGTATTTAAACCCGTCACTTTTCCAATCCAGTGTTTCCATCAATTTTTTTAATGAACCAATTTTACATGCAGTGGTTAAATATTATTGCATAGACAATATTGCAGGTCATACTATAAAAATCAACAATATTTTAATCTTTTTCCAAAAAATTCTAATTTAATTGCTATAGTAGAGAATCAAATAGTTTTACATGAGAATTGAAGCGATCTAATTCTTGCAACAAATAATTTATTCTAAATTCAATATAGCTTATATGATGTAGGTAAAATAAAATCAGGGTCAGTTGATTTTTTATTTATTTTTTATGCTACTGCCAGTACTGCTCTCTTTTTTTCTTGGTGAATTGGCAGTTAAGGAACTGAATGTCATCTGGTTGAGGTATTTGAATTAAAATTGTGTCAGCAGGTTTTCTTTTCTTGCGATTATTAAGTTTTGCTATATAACACATTATAACTTTATATCGTTGTAATGGCGAAGTAAAACGGATTTCAAATTTAAAGTAAAATAAAAGAGTGTTTTGTTTAAAAAAATACAACTAGAGCACGGCGTTATTAAACACCCTGCAGCATTCTAAATAATTTTAAAATATAAAACGTAAGGTTAGATATAGTTTTCTTAATTTTTACTTTGATACCTCAAAAGATATAGAAGATACTGGACTTTATTGCATTAATCAATCACTCTTTATATATTAAAAGCAAAATACGTCTTATAATTTTTTTTTAATTTTGAGACCGATGCAGAATCCGCTCAAGCATTATTATTAATTAAATCATCGTCGTTTAGCTTGATCAAGCCCCTAAAGTTGGGCGGCCAACTTTGTTACACTGGTTTTCGAGTAACCATAAAAGCAACGGCTAACACAGTTTTCCCGGAGAAGGAGTCGCAGGTTTTGTCATGCTAAATTATAGATTAAGTCTAAAAAAAGGCATCAAGACGATGAAAAATTAAACTACACGACAGAAGTAATAACACAGAATATATATTTATTTTATCACAGACAATAATTCCAAAGAGGACGAAGAAGGTACATAAATATAAATTTTCCAAACGTTTATATATGGGTCGAACCAATTATAAGTTGCGTCCTATACTGGGCAACACGCCGTACAATAAACTGACCTTGTCGGTCTAACTTTTACATACGAAGAAGGAATGAATTTATATTCGCAAATTTAAAATTGCAATACTATAAAACAAAAACAATTTAAGCCTTAGAGATTCAACGCGCATTGCATACGACTTTGTAAAGCACAAAATCATCTTATTATTAATTGTGTTAACTTAACATGGACGTACGGTCAACAATCGACATGACCACCGAAATACCAATCGTAAAATTAGAAATTGTAATACTTACAGGTCGGTTTTATCCAGTAGGGGATTAGCTAATTCCGTACTTGCATTAGCTAAAACATAATATTAAATCTAACACAAAACGTACATAGGGCTAGCACAAGTAAATTTAGTTTTCAAAGCATACAATCATTTGAGATAGCGAATGCGCAGCGTTTCCCTTCGACTTAATGTAATAATTTATGGTAGCAGCTCCTTTCAAAAGAAATACAATTTGGAAGGTTTTCAAACCCTTGACGGTGTGAATAGTTGAGTTATAGTAACGTGACGCCATGGAAATTTTCCCAAATATGCCACCTGTTCGTTATCTTCACTGATAACGGAGAACGTGTGGTGGGTACGGAAATCCACCATAGACAATTAGAAGAGAAATTAAATTATATCCCGAATACAGAATATCTAACAACTTACCCCAACTCAGCTTCCTCTAAGTAGTCAAAAAATTTATATACATATTTACGTGAAATAACCTAATGGTGAAAGCCTCATTGGGCGTAGAAATACGGAGCTCGTCTGTATTGCACCGAATCTTACATGAAGTGAATAAAATAATTTGGCATCGCTGACAAAAAGGTTTAAATTAATCTACCAACTTTTTAACATAACACAACAGCTACATTTTGAATTTAATTTAATGTATTTCGAAGATCAGTTTCACATATGTCAGCTGTATTTGTTTGGCTATATTTGGCCACACATCATTAATTTTTAATTAGATTTTTTGCAAAACATCTTGTTTTGCAGCGGTAATACTTCACCAAAGCTTGAAGATGAAGAAACAATTTAATTTTTTTTAAGCTGATCTTTTGAACGAAGTTTACAATTCAGTATAGTTTATGCAGTGGTTCGCAAAGTATGCGCCGCGGCGCTCTGGGGCACCGCGAAGAGTAACGAGGGGCACCATACTTAGGTATTTCACTCTTTTTTGGAAACAAAAGTATCTATTTGCGGGTACAAAATAACAATATAAACCGCAAGCACTGTATGTTTAGCTGACTTGCCGATTCGGATAGGTACTTATGCTTGGCAACCACGCACTTAATGTATCATTGCAAGTAGCCGGTTATCGTAGCTAGCAGTAGGTAGCAATTTAAAAGCGAGACGAGAGATTACGATGAAATAATAATGGATTACTAACTAAAACAAACAATCGTAGTAAACATTTTACGAAACACCGGTCTGCAATTCTAACAAGTATGCGAATTAGTCGTGTCACCGTAAACAATGAATCAGATCATTACATCATCTGAATGTTCGAGATTAGTCAGGAAGCTTAAAGCACAGGCTTAAGAGCACGCAGCTACACTCGAGATTATTCTAGCACATACATCTACGTCATCGGGTTCGAGAATAATCTAGAACAAAAGGACGGACGTATAAAAGCGTGTCGAAGAGGAGAATACGAGAAGCCGGGACCGTTCGTGGAGTTAGTCTTTACGTGTTAATCAGACAAAATTATTGTCGTGTTTACGTGATGGATGTATAAACAAATCTGTTATAGTGTGATTGATTATAATATTGTAGTGTTTAGACATTATTAAAGACGGCCATTCTGACAAACTGAACTTGATGGTATACTTGGTTCCCTACGACGAATCACGAATTTCGTAACATTATCATCAGTCAGACCAGAAATGAACAAATTTTTATTAAATAAGCAAGTCCGCAGTTTAAGGGACTATGACAAAGCATCTACAAGTTGATTGGAAGCAAAAAAGCGGAAATATCGTAAGTACGATGAAAATTATTTAGACTTTGGCATAGCATACAGTGTGGCAAAATATAAAAAAACTCTTGTTTTTGTACAAGAGCTTATTCTAACGGCTGCTCTTGACATGGTAAATTTTATAGTTGGAGAATCAGCGGAAAACTAATTTCCAAGGTACTTTTGTCTAAGACTATGAGTCGAAAGAAGAGTTTATTACATTGCTGAGGATTCTAATCACTAATTAATATAAAACATGAAAGGCAAGGAATTTGGACTTCAACTTGAGATTTCTAACAGTAATATATGAGATGTGCATCTTATCTTATTTGTTTCGTACGACTTTGACGATGATAATATTATCGTTGAAGATCTGCTCTTCTGTAACACATTTCCGAAAGCGCTAAAGCCCAAGGCTTGTTCAAAATTTTTGACAAGTTTTTAACAGAAAATTATTTAGATTAGGAAAAGTGTATTGGTGTATGCACTGGGTGCTCAATTAATGTCTGGCAAATATGGTAGAACACACGCACTTATTTATAAAAAAGTTATGAATTGAATTTTGTATGAGAACGTGTCATTGACGTACATAAAAATTAGATCTTTAAAAGTGAGACTTCTCAAAAAACTATACGCTGATATGGCAGCTGAATACACGGCTCTATGCTATGTTACTGCATTTCACGCTGGCTTTCACGTGGAAATTTAACTTTGTCTTTAATAAAAAAATGTAAATAAAACATTTGGTTTTTACCTGATGGGATGTTATGAGTGTATTTATGTCCGACTCAATGCTTGCGCGTAGCAACCGCAAATCCTCACGAGTACTAATTTCTAGGCGGGTTACTTTTTTTGTGATGAGGCTCATAGCGGCACTGAATTCTCGTTCTAGTAAATAGCGAAATGGAAAAGCAATCAACAGCTTTTGTACAATAACCTATAATGCTGGATATAAAATTGGGATCTGTTTTTGTAACCAAAATTTTTCGTATCCTTGTTCAAACATTGGTTTTAACTTTTCATTTGTGGATAATTCAGTATGTATTGTATCTGTATTTGTGCTTTAAATTTGATTATTTGCAAAAGAGTTTAACACACAGTCGGAAACATTTAATTGAAGATCTTCAAATCTTTGATTAAGGTCAGAATGAAACGCTATTACAAATCCTCTATTTTGTAATTTTGAAAGAATTGGAATCTGAGAACATTCTCCTCTTCCCAAGTTTTGTTTGCAAAAGTTTTGCAACAAACGCAAATATTACACTTTTAGCTTTGATTAAAATTAATGTGTCACCTTGTAGTTTGAAATTAGTCTCGTTAAATCTGGCAATTAAATCAGTCATATAAGCGATGTCATTTTTTAAGATAATTAAATTGTGTCGCAAATCATTGTCTTTACTCTCCACAAATTCTAACACTGAATTAAAGTGTGAATAGAAACGATCCAAATATGCAATTTTAGATAACCAACGGACTTCTGTGTTAAGTAGTAAACGATTATAGTAGTATAGTAGATTCTATTAACTGCTCTAATGACATAAGGTAGTGATTCCTGCAAACGTTCACTAAGGTTTTTTTGCGCTTTTTGTATATTTTGTTTATTAGAATCTAGGTTTTTTTTGTCACTTTTCCATTGAATGTAGTTTGCTTTTTAGAGCGAAACTTTACCAAAACCGAAATTTTGAGTTTTGTTGAATGACTCTTATTCTACTATCTTTCTATCTGTTTTCAATTTGTTTGATAGTTGTCTATTTGATAGTTTTCTATTTCTTGCAATTTTACTAAATTATATTTTAATTTTTTTTTTGTATTGTGGCATTTTTCGAGCTCTGAATCTAATGGTTTTATTTCCGTTGTTCGTAAAAGTCTCCGAGATTTACTATTGTCGAGATAACCTTTTGTTGCGTATATTAGAATGGTTCTGACGTAAGTTTTATAAATACGAAATTTGTTTTTGGAGTTTTCGTGAATTTATTTTTAGAGCAACTTGAGATCTAGTTTGATATGACACTAGTTTTCTCAATGACAATTTTTAAATTGAACAATTCAGCTTCTTTCATAAATGTATGAAGAATTCTCTACAAATTGTTTTCGTCTTCGGTTATTAATAAGTTTCATCTGAGTTTATAACCGCGTGCACTAAAATTTTTTAAAACACTATTTTACTAGTAAACGTAGTGCAAACGATCTTTGTCTTGTGAAAATAATGTGGAATTGTTAAGGCGGGCGGCCACTGCGAGCGAAACGAAACTAACCGAAAATAAAAGAAGATAAACTAAACTATGGTAAGCTAAGTACAAGCACGGAAAAAAAGGTTATGCGGAATTGATATGTATCATGCAAAAGGCTGTTGGTTTTGAGTCAAGCCGATGTACGCTTGAATTAAACTTCTATTTTATTAGATTGTCGCTGTAATTGCATTGCAATAAGAGAGTTAGTTTAAATTTTAGTACATTTACGTTGAATGTTATTTG
The DNA here is from genome assembly GCA_035610365.1 of Aquatica leii. Lineage (NCBI taxonomy): Eukaryota > Metazoa > Arthropoda > Insecta > Coleoptera > Lampyridae > Aquatica > Aquatica leii. Next base: position 16,443,105 of record CM069434.1, on the reverse strand, counting down.
AACGTGGATCAATTTTAGAAAAAAAGCAAATGCTTTAAATATGAAATCGTAATGATTAAATTCAGTATAATATTTCTCTCCGTGAGCGGGCACCGAAAACTGTTTTTAATTTTAGTTGAAGTAGTTGACGTGCACGTATTCTTGGAGAAAATGTGTTCTATATCAACAAAATTGATGTTAATCGACATAATTTCTTCTCATATTTTAACTTTCAGATAGGCATTGCTATACTCGTTAACGTTTGTGTCGTATAACAAAATGTGTATTCGTACACATTCAATCAATAATTAACTTGCACGACATGAAAACATGTTACCTCTTTACAGCGTAGGCAAATACTGATCAACTTGCAATTTTAGTTCTGTCGGTTACAAATTCTCTGATAAAACTTCGTTCGAATCTGACACTAACTAAAACGAACGAAGCGAAGTTACAATTTATATCTTCGTTTGCTAATTTTTGCTTAGTTTTCCTTAAGTGGCCGCCCGCCTTAGCATTAAAACATTACCACAAGATACTACAGTACTATGTTTGTTACTATGTATCTAGTGTTGAAGATCTGTAGTCTTAGAGTTGTAGCTTGCATGTGTAACATATCTGTTTTTATTAAGCTGCCCCTTTCCCAGATAATTAAAATTAGTTTTTATTATTGCAATCGTTTGCGCTAGGTATGCGCTTTTATGTTACATACTAAAAGTCGTTCGCGCCAGTTTCGCATTTTAGATATTTTCGAAAATGTCTGAGGGAGCCAAGTTGTTACGAGAAAATCAGGTTCCTCGAGTTGGGCAGCCAATAATAAATTGTTACGGTCTTCTTGTAACAAAACAAAGCAACGGCTAGCACAGCTTATCCGGAGAGGGATCGCAGGCTTTGTGATGCGAAATTATAAGATAAATCTAAAAAAAGGCGTCATGACGAAGAAAGGTTAAATTAGGGAGATACCGTCTAACTCTACCCGTAGCTGGAAAAGAACAAATAACACCACACAAGTAATAACACAGAATATATATTTATTTAATCACAGAAAATGAAGAAGGTACATCAATATAAATTTTCGCAAATATAGATACGTGGGTTGAATTGATTACAAGTACCGTCGAATAGTGAGCATAACACCGTACGACAAACTGACCCTGTCGGTCTAAACTTTTACATAAACATAACGTCTGAATTTATATTCGCAAATTTTAAAATCGTAGACAAACAAACAATTTAAGCCTTCGAGACTCGACGCGCACTGCATATGAGTTTGTGAAGCACAAAAATATTATTAATTGTGTTAACCTAACATGCACGTACGGTCATAAACGACATGACCACCGAAGCACAAATAAAAAAAAAGTAATATTCACAGTTAGTTTTTATCCAGTAGGGGATTAGCTAATTCCGTACTTGAGTTACTTAAAAAGTAATATTAAATCCAATATAAACGAGCATATAATGTTAACACAAATAAAAGGTCCCCTTTAGCATCCAGTCATTTAAGAACGCAAATGCGCAGCGTTTCCCTTCGACTTAACAGGATAAGTTTTCCCTGTTTTTGTCGTAGTCCATCTCCCAAACGAGGCATAATCTTGAAGGTTTCTAACCTTTGACGGTGTATAAGAAATAACCTTATCAATAACATTAATAAATCTGACGCTAAACGCCATCTCGTAGGAACGAAGCTACGTACGAGTTAATCCACATGTAGGAAACTATGAAGTTGTTAGGTAGATAGTAAATATTACAACCGCGGTTGTAATATTTATTATCTAACTAACAACTTAATAGTTTCCTACATGTGGTTATCAATAACGTGACGTCATGGAAATTTTCCAACTAGGCCACCTGGTAGTTATCTTCAGCGATGACGGTAAACATGTGGTGGGTACCCAAATCCGCTACAGACAATTAGCACAGAATCAAATTAAGCCCCCAATAAAAAAAAATTTACACCACTTACCCCGATTCAGCCTTACAAATGTAATTGCATATTCGCGTGAAACGATCTAAAGGTGAAGGTTGCACCGGGCGTAAAAGCACAGAGCTCGTCGATGGTCTTACAGGAAATGAAGTTAAGAATGCTGTCTAAAATTCTATTTTTGACAAAAAAAAGTAGGGAATTTTAAGGACAAATTTCATTTCATACTTGAAGAGAAATTTTTATACTCCCAAATTGAACTACTAATTTTTAACACAACAAACTTAATGACTGCACCTTCCTCTTTACCTAAAAAATTTTTTTTTGTTCTTACAGACTGATTTAGGTATGCGCTGGTATGCTCCATCTTTAGTTTTGATTGCACTACTCTAAGGCGATTTACTTTGGGGGTGTCGAATGGGGGGGGGGGGCAAATTAATGATTTTTAAACTTGATATTTTTTGAAATATTTAAAAGGCAATATATTTATTTTCGTTTGCGCTGTTTTGCTTCACAGTCACTATTGAATTATTTCTAAAAATGTAGGATTACAAATTTTAGAACAAACACCGACTGAAAACTTTATTTTTCTATTTTAAATCAATTAATTGATTGCTAAAACTACAAGCAAAATTTTGTACATACATGACAAAATATAGTATTTTAAAATTTGGTTGTTTTTGTATCAAATCTAAACTTCATGGGTGATCAATCTAAATATCTTAAATAAATCTACAATATTCTGATGAAATTCTTGCAGAAATTTACACATACTATATATGTTCTTGTTTTATATGAAAAAAACATGTTTTGTATGCATTACAGGCATAACTAGCTTTTACCTAGCTCAAAATAACGCTTCGGGTCATAAAAGCTTCATTATTCCCTTAACACATAAATAACTATCATTCGACATTTTTGATATAATATGTACTATGTAGTACTATCAATGGTACTCAGCAATTTTTTGCAATACACAAAAACTTATTTCAGAGCGGAGTTTAGAACCAACCTAGTATAGACTTTGCTGTTGCATTAACAATTTCTACGAGGAGAATATTTCTTCTAAAACCTTCGTATTTTCCAAACTTTACTACAATCTGGTCAAAATTCTGTGTATTTTAACCTTTGTTAGTCGCTGTCGTGACCACAGCATTATTCCTGCATTCCTAAAAATCAAGTTCGACATTCAGACACGTTCTTCTCAAAACACTCTACATCGTGCTAGACTATCGTTGATACGTGAACGGATTAAGCAAACTAGGCGTGAGTTAGACGCCATTTCGAAACGACTCTTTTCTTCTTCTTTTCTTCATCTTGAGTTGGCCAACACTCTATCCCCGGATGATTGGAATCTCTTTGAAAACATTACTTATCAGCAGTCTGATACCACTCTACGACTAACCACTGAAGGTCATCTCAAAAAGTTTTTATTATTGGAATCTAAGAATCGTAAAGTTTCATCCACTACTAACTCCTTAAAGATTATTGTCAATTTATCTAGTTTGGCTCTCACTTTAGAATAGGAATCGGTGCTATCTAAGAGTTTGAAATTTGCTGTTACTCCCAAACGTATTCCTAAAGAAGATATTTTATGTGTTGTCGAGTCTTCTATAAGACATCTTCCGCGCCACATCTCAGATCTTTGAATTCTTAAATCTAACATTTCTATATCGGAAGGGTTAGCCCTAAAAGTCATCGTAAGAACCTTGATATTATTGTTCTTCCAGCCGACGCTACTGTCGTTTTGAACCAAAGTGATTATTTCGCGAAATCTTGCAATCCTGAAACTAAACGTTGACTTGTCCCTTTAGATTCTAAACTATCTCGTCTATACGGACTTCCCAAAGTTCACAAAGAAGGTGCTCCCTTTCGATCTATCGTCGGTACTATCCAATCTCTTACCTACAAGTTCTTGTTCAACATTCTTTGCAAAATTACAAGTCAATTTGATAACAAGTTTTACAAACAGGTTTCTGGTGCTGCTTTGAATCGGTTGCTTTGAAGTCATTAATATTAAAACCCAAAGTTTGCTTTAGGTATGTTGACGACACGTTTATTGTTTGGTCTCATGGTCATCTCGAATTTTCTAAGTTTCTTGATCATCTAAACAACACTTATATATCAAATTTACTATGGAAATTGAAAGTAATGGTTCTCTCCCATTTCTCAACGTTCTTGTGACTCGTACATTTTGTACTTTCGAATTTATTCCGAAATTGATTTTTTTACCCTATATACACAAGGTTACAGATGAAATAGGGAAACTTTTTCATAATAATGCTATTAAATCCATATTCAACTCGACAGGAAAAATTTCTTATATACTTTCTTCTCTCCAGAATAAAAATCCTACACTTTCATCTCAAGGTGTATACCAAATTTCTTCTTCATGTAGTTTAGTTTACATTGGTGTAACCAGTCGTTCCATCATTACTCGCATTTTAGAACATGATTGCATATTTCTAAGTCTGCGGTTACTGAACATTATTTTACTACTATTATCTACTACAAGATAGATTTTGATAACGTTTCGGTGATTGCTAAATCCCCATTCTTTTTTAACAGGAAATTCCGGGAGACCATAGAAATCATCAAACACCCCAATAACTTCAATCGTGGTCATGATTTTGAGTTATGCCCTATTTGGTTTCCGGTAATTACTCATTTATCGAAAAAGTGCGTCTCTTTCGACCGTAACCTAATCAGAGTCGAGCGATTTAGAATCTGGCTTGGTGTACAAGTTGATTACCTAACTCTGTAGTTAATCGTTAATGGACCTTGTTTTGAGTTATGGTTTTTTAAAATTGGTAATTCTGCTTACGCTTATAATGCTCCAGTTCTTACATCTTTGCATTCACTATTTTTTTTTAGTGTTTTTATGTTGCATCAATAATGTTTGTTTGTAGTTTTTTATGTGTCAGTTTAAGGGAAATATCTAATAAATATTTTAATTTGCTGCCATAAACTCAAAATGTTTTACGACCAAAATTTATACAGGCAATGAAAACACCCGTGTGAAGTTAGCCACAAATCCAGCCACAAAAATATAGTGTATATGGAGTGAAACAAAACGATAGACTATCGGAAATATAAAAAAACTGTTAATACAAGTACTTTCATTTTGAAATATGTTATTTATTATTGTGTACCCTATTTGTTGCTAAATTTGCACAAAAATTAATTCACGCCAACAGTGTAAAAAATGACTTTGAACGTAACCCTTGCGTGCGAGGTATCACGGCGGATACAAACAACTTTAAAATAATTATTTTTTAAAAATATCGTCATTTTTATTTTGCAATATGTTGTTTATTATTATGTACCCTATTTGTTGCTAAAGTTTGCAGAAAATTCAATCCACGCCAACAATGTCATTTTGGTGTATATTAATAAATAAATTTACAGTTTCTGTAAATTTGTTTAAATAATTTTTAAATTTGTAAATATTTAAATTATTTAGTACTTGTATTAACAGTTTTTTATATTTCCGATAGTTTATTGTTTTGTTTCACTCCATATGAACTCGATATATTTTTGTGGGTGGATTTGTGGCTAACTTCACACGGGTAATGAAAACTTAGTTTGTCATAGCACTTTCATAATATTTCTGTCTTGATTTGTTTAATTGAGTAAATTTTTGTATTATGTAATAAGTTTCCATTTCACGGTTAGTATTTAGTAAACAAATTATGAAAATTTTTTAGTGTTATTACCCACACAGCCAAAAGTAACCAAAAGTCGTAATAAAGGTAACCGCTTTGGATTGGCAAATGTGATCATAGAGTACCCAAAAGTACACCCAATGGTGAACTATGTCCCACTTAATCCCTCCATAGGATACTCTTATACTGACCTTGCGTGTATGCAACGGTCAACCTTTTAGGATAACCCGAAATTAACCGAAACGGACAACTTATTGTCCACTTTTAAAGCTACTCTAAAGATACTTCTTTTTAGTTATTCATTGGTCAACTTGTTGGGCTAACCTAAAGTTAATCGAAATGCCCGGTGCATAGTTGAATTTTAAAACTACTAAAAAGATACCATTTTTTGTTTGCTCAACGTTCAACCTGTTAGGGTAATCTAAAGTTAATCGAAAGTGATTGTTAATGGTTGGTATTTAAAACTGCCTAAAAGATACTAATTTTTGTTTGCTTAACGTTCAACCCGTTAGGATAACTTAAAGTTAATCTAAATGGGTATTTTACTATTTAATTTTAAAGCTGTTTAAAATATACAATTTTTGCACTTATTCAAGAATCAACCTGAAGTTAACTGTAAAAGATGTATAATTGTTGGATTTTAAAACTCCTTAAAAAATACTATTTTTTCAGTTGCTCAACGATTAATGGCTGCTTAACGGATATCTTATAGTTAACAGTTGAAAATAAAACACATTAAAGTAAAGGTGCAAGTCTTGAAAAACAGATTTTATACGATACGATATAATACATAGGTATATATTTATTATTTATTTACAAATTTAAAAATATCTAAAATAAATGTCATCGCCTTTAACCCTTTTTCACACGTTTTCTCGATTTTCTAATCCACACCTTTGTCGCCACTAAAACGTCCATTTCTGTAGTTGTGGAAACTATTCATTTTACGGAAGCTGAAATTAGAAAAAATACTTAACTAAACCACAAATATTTATATTTGATTTGATTTTTTACAGGGTTCCCAGCGATCTAGAAAATTGTAAAAAATCTGGGTATTTTAAAATCAGGGCAAACATGTAAAATTTAGAGAAAGCCTGTTTCTATGTCTTTTTGTATACTGACCGTTCATCTGCAATTATGAATTATGTGTTCTTTTGTGTCTGTTAAAAATATGTATAAAGATGTTTTACCTTTATAACTGGAACTTTTAGTATAACACAATTACACGAAGTTAACACTCGACTTGTACAACACGCACATCAACAAAACTTGAACGATTGTCTAGCAGGTAAAAAAAACGACGTTCAATTTTAAACTAGTCTTAAAAGAACCCGGTGGTTATTTAAATTACTATACCCATTCTCTCCCACTTCAACAACATAATTTTAAATTTTACAAACGGTGGGCGTTTGTTTAATGTTAATTCAATGATTCTTGAAATTTATTTTTGTTAAGTTTAAATTAACCCCGTAACGTGCATGCTCGAGTTAATTCTATTACGCTAAATGGGCCAAAATAGGCACGCTCGAATTAATGCTATCGCTATAGGAAACATAAGAAAAAAATGGTCTTTTTGATTTTTTTTATTTACATCTGTCTTGTAAGCTATAAAATGTTAGAGTAATATTACTTTTCGTCCAGTTGTAAAACAAAGAAACGTTTTTTTTGAAAATTATTATTGATTTAGTAGTGAAAGACTTTTTTTGTAATGTAATATGTAAAAAATATAAAACTGCAAAGATAAGTGTTTATAGACAGTTATTTTGTGTTTAGTTATTACTTTTGGCCAAAATAAAGTTCAAAAATGTAATTTCTTAAATTTAAAAAAATGATTCTTTTGTGGTTTTTTTTAAAGAAAAGTGCTTTAAGAGGTTAAATAAAAAGTTGACAATAATCAGTACAAATGTCATATCCTTATTGTTAACTGCGACATGAAAACTTAAGTTACAATTTTTTTTACAAAATTTAATTTTTTTTTAATGATGGCTACATAATAAAAAACTGTTGAATTAATTCCAGAAAGTTCATTTGAAGCAGTAGATCAATTATTGTATTGTCACTTTCGACATTAATATTACTTTTTTACCGTTTATCGCAAATAAACTATCCTTTAATAAGAAACACTAAAATTTGCCTGTATTACGTTTTTAAAATTGGATATTGATGCGCATATAGCTCCTTTATGAGTCACAATATTAAAGAAGCTTAAATACAAAACTTGTTCGGTATGTCTGTTTGGAAAAATTCATTTTTCTTATTTGCTATCAAGAGGCCAAGTTCATATTATAATTGTTTAACGGATTTGTTAAAGCAGAAATGAATATTAAACTCTGCTCAAAGTAATAACGATTTGTTTTAAAAAAATTTTGTCAGCATCGACAGAATGAGATTCTTTAAATGAAATTTCCGTTAAAACTGCAATATCTAAGAAAAAGACCTTGAATGGTCGAAGAGACCGACACAGGGATTATCCACAAAGGCTATTGTTTGGTGCCCAGTTGACACACAGCCGCAATGCAAAACAAGTTCTTAAATTAATCATTTACCGTAACGGATGAAACAAAAACGACAAAAAAAGTTTTTACAATCAACATTAAGATGCCATCGCGTTTATTAATACTTTCTCTTTAACCTGCTAATCGCCTTTGAAGAAAAATTTGATATTTTTTATCGATTTAAGGGCGATAATTTGAACTATTGTCAATACGATATTGTATCGATCCACATTACAAATTATAAAAAAGTTTGTTTAAATAAAATAATTTTTAGGTTGAAATTAAATTTAAAAAATCATTAGGCTACAAACAAAAAAGAACAATGTTTATGACGATAATCGGATTAAAATAGTACATTCCAGAAAACTGTTGTGCGAGGGTAATGGTGGAACTTAAATAAAGTTTACTTCTAAGGATTTCATTGTTAGCCAATTAGATTTTTATTATAAATGTAAGCAGTAACTAAACCTACAAACACTAATTAATAATAATCAATTACACTTACAACTCCACTAAAATGTTTTTTTTCAAATACAAGTTTTTCTAAGATAATTATTAGTCTCAGCGTATACAACTACGGATCCTTTATACTTATAAGAATTACAACAAATAATTAGCGAAACAATGACTGCAGGTTCCATCTGCAGTGCTTTTAAATATTTTTAAAATAAGTGTTTGTCTATTTAAAAAAACATACCCTTGAATTTGTTGTAATTAGAGCTTACGGAGCGACTAACTAACTTCTGACGATTTTGATCAATTCTTTAAAAATTCATAATCTGAAAACTAAGCGGTAATGCACAAAAAAAAACAAAATAAAGGTACTTTTTTGCCATGAGAATCATCAAAAATCAGAAACGCAATTGGTAAACTCATTTCTTAGTTCCTCCTTGTAAGTCGTAATAATAGTAAGAGGTAACTATTAGAATATAGAAATGTAATTTTGGTTTAGGGTGATTTTTCTTCCGAGGACGTTTTTCCGCGATACAGTCTTATTCTACACAAAAACATTCTACTAAAAGGTTAATTTTTAGGATTAACATAAAATTAACTTTTTAGAATGTCTGTTTCACAACTTTTATAGACATTGATTATAAAACTCACCGAAAATAACATTTATGTGGTTACTAAAAAGACATGTAGTCTCATTCTGTACTATAAGGCTACTAAAAACTTAATTTTTAGGATTAACATTAAATTAATTTTGTAGGATGTCAGTTGTATAACTTTTTCAAGACATTAATTAGAAATCTCTGAAAAGATATCGAAAAGTTAACTTATAGGGTTAGTAAAAACAAGTAGTCTCATTTTATACTTTAAAGCTCTTAATAGGTTAATTTTTATGGTTACCATCAAGTTAACTTTTTAAAACGGCTTTTGAATAACAATCAAAGCTGTCTATTGAAAAGTTATCCAAAAGTCAACCTCTGTGGGTAAGAAACGAGATAGGTCGCCATATTTTATACTTTAAGCTTATACAAAAAGTAACCATTACGTTTACAATTTGGCGTATTATTAGGAATAACTATTTGTTGTGAATAAGTTAACCATTAAGGACACGCGGTAGAACTAACTTTTATGAATGGCTAAAAGGCACGATAAAGATACCACATGCTTGTCAACTTTTCAGGTTAAAGTATGATCACTTTTTAGACAATTAAGGTTAACTTTGGTTATGTGGGTACAGTGTTACAGAAAAATTGGTTTTTAAACTTGGTTGATGTCAATAAATAGCTTTGCGTGTATAATAATTTATAATATATTATTTATATATAAAAAATTAAATTTCTACATAACGTCAAGTTCTTAATTCCTACTATTTTATAATACAATGGTTGCGATTAGTAATTAATGTCTTGTATAAATCAAATCGTGCCAAGTTAATCCTAAATTAGACAGACGCTTTCTACTCATAAAACTAATTTATGATTTATAAATTTAATTGTAATGACAATTATAATACCACAGGTTATCAGCAAAAACTATTTTATTCCAACAAACTTTTTTTTCTAACTTAAATATAAATGCAAACTTTTCACCTGCATTGGTGTATACTACAAGAAAAGAAAACCTTCTGAAGGGTTTAAGGAAAGTTTATTCACTTCACAGATAACGAAAGTAGATCAAAGAGTAAATGATGTTTAAGCGATCGTAAATACAAACATTGGGCGTCTATTAAGAAAGCTTTATGACTATTAAATGTAGGTGTTAACTATAAACAGTCATCATTTTTAGTTAAGAATTTTATGTACTGTATAAAGAACTTAAGTTTATTAATATTTAAACACTTTAAATTTAAATGCTTAATCTTAGATGAACTTTTTGCAATTTCTAATTAATGTTTCTCATTTTGATTATGTTGTTCTATTAAATTGTACCGTTTTTATTTCTGATTATTTAGCACATACAAGGTGTTTCTGAAATACGACTACAAACTCAAGGAGTAGTTTCTTTATGGCGTTGAATGAAATTTTTTTTTAAAGATATGGTTTAAAGTTGCCCAATTTGGAGATATTTGTAATTGAAGTTTTCATGCCGGTCTTGACTATTTAAACAAATAGAAATTATTTGTTGATTGTAACTATCCGGTGAATGATGGGTGTAAGTACTGTAAAATCCGTGAAACGTATTCATGTATTTGTTAATTCTTTTTTTTTAAATTTTCCATCATCTATTGTTAATAAAATAATTAAAGCAAACAGTAAAAAACTGTACTTTGTGCATACGACCACGTTTATCTTTGGTTGTAACCAAAACAAGACTGATGCAAAATTTAGTTCTTTTAGAACTGAGTTCCATCATCTGATTTTAATGTACGGTGAGTGTAATTATAAGCTCCACATCACCCGTAGACTGTGGGTTGAGCAATATCCTAATAGACAATTGGTTTCTATAAACCTTATTTTGGCGTGTGCGCAACGACTTAGAGAAACTGGAGGTGTTTTTACTACCTACGAAAGCTGTAGTCGAGAAACACCACCCTATGTATTAGCAACGGAAGAAGAATAAATCTTTTTAATAAATTGAACAGTTTAATATTTATTTTTCTTCAATGTATGTGCAGATATTGTGAATTGTAAAAGATCCGACATGAAGTAGAACTAAAAAAATAGACTCCGCAGCTAACGTGTCCCATGGTACGGTACAACAAGTCCAACAGTTAACCAACGTTGATTTTGAACCGCGACTTGAGTTTTGTGAGTGGTTTCGCATGTTTGGAATAAAGTAAACGCTCATGAAATTGAACTTTCAGTGGGGGTTTTCTATTAATGTTTGGGTGGGTATTTTAAGAAATAGTTTAATTGGACCGTTTATTTTACCAGAAAGACTTACACACGATTAGTAGTTTTACAAAAAACTTTGGCTTACCCTTTGAAGTTTGCAGAATAATGTGGTCTATGCACAATAGCGCTGCTCCGCATGTAAGTCGTCCGGTTTGTGATTTTTTAAATATAGTTTTGATGGGGCGTTTGATTGGAAGAAACAGCACTAGACGCTGGTCAACCCGTAGGCCAGATATTAACCCTTAAGACTTTTTTCTAGAGCTATGTGAAATGTGAAGTATACAAAACTTCTATCAATAATAGACAAGAGCTGCAAAATCGATTTTTTGCAGCTGCAAATGCAATTAGATAGAATGTGCAATTATTTACGCGAGTAACGAACAATTTTTGGCGACGTTTAGACTTTTGTGTTTTATCCGATGCACAAGATATTATCTGGTGTACTTTAAAAGAATGTGCAGAATAGCAACTTCATTTAACTACAGTAATTTAACTAAGCGTTATCCGATAACATTATTTTGCATTTATTTTTATTTTTGGTATCAGCAAATAGTTGGGAAGAAATTTTCACTTCTTAGAACAGTTTATCTTTATTCGTGGTGTCAAAAACTTTAGGAGACTACAGGTCCGTAATTTACGATTTATTTTGCTAAAAATCTAAATTTTTTTAAATGTTTTTAATTTTGTTTTGACATTTTTGCTTGTACTTATGCTCTAATTTCAATTGCTAAAATAACAACTCGTTAATCAGATTATGCAGAGTATAAATTTTATGCAAAATTGAAATTATGAATGGGGCATTTTTTTACCAGGATTAAAATGATGGCACTTTATGGTACATTATTTTCTTACAGTTAAAACAACTCCGGAATGTTACAAAAACTATTACAAGACAATTTGATTGGACTTATTTGAACTAATTTAAAATAAATATTTTTTTGTGACCGGTTAATACAAAAAAGCGGATATTACAATATAAGTATTAAGTCAATTCTTTCGAATAACCTTATACGAGTACATACCGGGAGATTTTTTTAGGCACAGATAAAAAACGGTGCCAAAATTGTATTTAATGAATTTGAAGGTTTCTTTTGAATGTGAAAAATAAGCTTACAGTAAATGTACACGAACCTTTACTAAACGGTAGAAAAGCTTGGTAATAAGTATATGAAATTTAAAAAATAAAATAATAATACGACCATCTTAAATTCTAGTATCAGGACTTAAATTACCTATTGATTAGCATTAGATGAGCAGTATTATTGTACAAAACGTGATTATAAGAAGTCAAAAATAATTTATTTATTTTATTTTAGTACATTGTTAATAAACGTTATTTATTGGTATTATTTCTATACTTTTAATTACATTTTATTGCTACTTCACCTGAATAATTTATGTTGGAAGTTGAATTTGCATTATTTTGCATTAAAAAGCAATTGTATTTGCAAATTAGCGTTGCTGAACCTGATTGCACACAATCTAATGATTTTTTCTTCATTTCCTAAGTATTCTGCTCAAAAGCCGGTGCATAAAAGACTTGTTTTGATTTGAGTGCGGCAATTTACTAACACCTTAAGCAATAAAGCGTAGCTTAATTATTTAATGACAAGAAAGTGCTAATTAAACACTGTGATTTGCCGGTTGACGTCAATAATTAAAAAAAAATGTATAATTTATTCTTATTTACAGTTGAATTGATGATATTCGTGTGTTGTAATTGCAACCTTGAAAAATGTAATAGCTTGACAATAGTTTTATTTTTTTGCTCATTTTACTAAACAATTACAATAAAACAAACAGCATGTAGGAAGTAAAATTTAAAATGTGTTTGTCATAAACTAGTAACCACACATCTCTAATAATACATTCTAATAATAATACTACTTAAGAAAATGTAATTATACTCAAGTAAGTTGATAATTACCTAAAAGGACATCTTTTTTTAAGTATTAGTAAATGCAATGACTGAGTAATTTGTAAAAATAAGTATAGTACACAGTTTGTCACTTTATTTTTAAGTAATTATTTTTGTGACACTCGTGGAGAACATTAATCTATGTAGTAAAATGTAATAAATATGGTTTTTAAAATAACTATCTGTCAAAATACTATAAAAAGCATCAATTAGTAGCAAACTAAAAACCAAATAAAATGTTAATTAACTTCGAATTATTTGGAAATAGTTTTAAAAATGTTAACAATTAAATTAAGATTTATGAAAATGCTGAATTACTAGTAGTGATGCGGAAACGGAATCGAACGAGAAAGTTTGAAGAAGAATGTGTCAAATATATGCGTAAAATGAAAAGTTGTTAGACCACGAACGAGATGTTTGAATTACGTTAATATCGCACGTCGAATTAGCTTAAATCAACATCGAGACGAAGTGAAAAATGTAGGTTAATCACATGTTTTGATTGGTCAATACTGTGTCATTCACTAAGTTTCTATTAAATGTTTTTTTTGTGAAAATGTAAGACGTGTTTTGGATTAGATCCATAATTTCTTAATTCTAATTATAATAAACGCCAATTACATCTAATTACATAGGACAACAAAATTTTCAACTTCTTTCTAGTATTTAAATACTTTTTATTTTCTGTTTTCTTCTTATTACGTTTAAGAAATTACTTTTAGCACGCCAGAGTATAGTAAAATTTAATTAAAAAAATAAATTGAATATCCTGTGTATAATAGATACATTATTATGTTAAAAATAAAATGTTTTTTGTTTTATAATTTTTCTTATTAAGTTATAAAAATTTATATGTGATTAATAAGCATTTTGCTGCTTTACTTCCTGTTTGACAGGGTTATGTGAAATTTCGAAGCACTTTATTAACAATATTTGAAGTATTTGTGTAGAATTTTTGTTTTAAAAAGTTTTACGTTTAGAACTTTTTTTCGCGCCTACATTTTTGTTAGTTATATATTAATTTGTATCAGGTTTGCTTAAGATAATGGAATCTATAGTTTCTTTCTAAATTTAACAAATTGGTGCGATATAGATCGAAGCATGTTGGTAGTTGGATTTAATAACCACAAAATTCAAAACTTGTATTGATAAAACACGATTTTCGCGGTTATTAAATTCCAACATGCTACGATCTGTATAGTTCCAATTTGTTAAATTTTTTACGTGGGCTCATTAACATTATCGACGAGTTTTAAATTGCACTCTGCGTTTTTATTTGACTTCACTTCTTTGGTTTTGTTTATAATTTTGTTTATTTGTCTTTTTCTTTGAATGGAATATTTTTTATTGTAATTGCGAAGGCTTTTACGGTCGGGGTCTATGCTAAGATTAGAACGTCTTCCGGGTTTGGACGTTTGTCACAAATACGTTAAACTTTTGTGCACTTTAACTTTACCTAGTAGTCGTGACCACATCATTCCAAAATTTCTCAAAATTAGATTTCACATTCAGACACGTTCGTCTAAAAATATTCTTCACCGTGCTAGTCTAGCGTTGATCAGTGAACGAATTAAAAAAACCAAACGTGAGTTAAATACAATTTGACTGTCTATAATAGACTCGATTTTTTCCTAGAAACATCGGACTACTTTACGAAAAACCCCATGAATGGGTATTTATATAAATACAATTTCTTAACGATTTTTTTATCTTTATTTTGAGTTGGCCAACACTCAATCTCCAGATTATTGGAATTTATTTGACCTTACTCACCAACAGTCTAATACTATCCAACTGTTTTAATTTTGTTGTTGCTCCCAAACGAGTTCCTAAAGAAGACATTTTATGTGCTGTTGAGTCTTCTATAAAACATCTTCCTTGCTACATCTCACATTTCATTTGTATTCATACTTGCAAAGTTTTTCAGTCATCTAAAGTTTCTAAATCTAAAATTTCTAAGTCGGAAGTCTTCGTAGGAAACGCGATAACATCGTTCTTCCAGCCGACAAAGTCAACGGATTACGTTGAGAAAATACATTTTATTCTGTCAAAGGATACGTACGCTCATGTACTCGTAATCCCACTTCGAAGGTTGAACGCGAGGTCAGCAAAATCACGAGATCTTTTAATCTGCTTCCTGAAACCAAACGTCAACTTACCGCTTCAGCTTCTAAGAATCATCGTCTATACGGACGAAATCCACAAACAAGGTATACCTTTTAGATCTATCCTTAGTACTATCCATTCTTTTACCTAGCCAAGTTTTTTGTCCGACATTCTTATCAAGTTTACAGAAAAACTTTTCTCGTATTCTCAACTCTCGTCATATCATTCAACGTTTATTTATAAATTTATAAAGCTTATACCCCAGGATCTTCTTGTGAGTTTTAATGTCATTTCACTTTTATCAAAGTTCCTATTAAAACTTTGCTTATTATCATAAAGTAAATTATGTCTCACCATGACAAAAAATTGAGTTTAGTTCCTCTTATTTATAAGTGTTTATAATCCATTTACTTTCAATTTAATAACAAGTTTTACGAACACATTTTGAACGACGCTATCGGTTCTCCGTTATCTCTTGTTGTAGCTAACATTTTTATGGAATCCTTAAAAACCGTTGCTTTGGGTTCATCGATATTAAAAGTTTGGTTTAAGTATGCTGATGGCACTTTTATTGTTAGGTCTTATGGTCGTCTTGAATTGTTTAGGTTTCTTGTTCATTTAAACTAACACCATGATATTAAATTCACCGTTATCGAAAAGAATGGTTTTCTTCCATTATGTTTATCACAAACCTATACATACAGACAGATATCTTAATCTGTGTCTCATTATTATCTGGCCCAGACACGTTCTGTTATTGAATTTTTGGTTTGCCAACCCAAAAGTCTAGATTTGGAACTTCGTCATTTTACTAGAACTTTAGTAATTAATGGTTATATAAAGCGGGATATTCAGGCAGTTATAAATCGTCGTCTACATTCTTGTACTTGTGTACCTAAGGACATTTCTACATCCTATTCTAATCCGAAATTTAGATTTTTACTTTACTTTTATAAGGTCACAGATAAAATAGGGAAATATCTTCGTAAGAATGGTAGTAAACAACTATACAGGTAAAATTTCTCAAATTCTTCTTTTTTTCAAAAATAAATTTTCTACACTTTTATCTCAAGGTGTATACCAAATTCTTTGTTTGTATGGTTTGGTATATATTGGTGAAACTGGTTCTTCTGTTATCACACGTATTTTAGAACATAATTGTTGTACAAAAAAAGACATATTTTCTAAAGCTGCCGTTACTGAACATTATTTTACTACAGCCATATGTATATGTAAGTATAGATTTTGATAACGCTTTGGTTATTGTGACATCTTCATTTGTCTTCAATAGGAAAGTCTGAGAAAGCATAGAAATCACACTCCGCCATCAAAAACTCTACTACTAGAAATATTAACAAAAAAAAACACGCTTTGATTTTTCAAAAATCTAGTTATGTCACAAATGTACAGTCTATCCAAGATAGACAAAGAAGAATTCTCCATTTGACCAATAGTGAGCACCATCAATTCACCGACCCAATCGTAAGCACGTTATCTAGCTTCAAAACTTTTGGCGTTGACAGGAAATACAGAAACTTACACTAAAGATTCTACAGACTTTGTAGAGAAAATGCAAAACTTGCGTATAGTTGCGTCCTGGTCGACGAAGTGTTGTCTTTGCTTAAGCAGACAATTACTGAAGATGAAGTTTTGCTCATCGAACTCTGCCTTAAAAACACTTATTGCAGTTAAAACGAAAACTTGTTTAAACAAGTAGAAGGAGCGGCTATCGGTTTGCCGTTTTTTCCAGTTATTGCCAATATTTATATGTAGTATTTTTAAATTGAAATGATGTAAAATGTTGGTGAGTTAAAACCAAAAACTTGGTTCATATATAGTGCTGATATATTAATTGTATGGCCTCATGGCATATATAAACTAAATTTGTTCTTTCAACATCTAAACTCTGCACATAATAGTATTAAATTTTCTTTGGAGTTAGAACATAACAACAATCTAACCTTCCTTGATGTACTGATGATAAATAAAAATATCGGAAAATTGAGACATTCCGTTTATAGAAAGAGAACGAATACTAATAGATACTTAAACACCATCCATCCAGTACAGAAGACCACTGTTTTACATACTTTAGCTAAAACAGCTATACGTGTGTCAGGTAATGATAATCTACAAAACGAAAAAGAAGCAGTGTAGGAGTCTCTACAACAAAATGGATGCGGGCTCAAAGAGATCCGAAAAGCATGGGAAAGAGCAATAAATCCGTTAGTAAAACTTATCATCTCCGACTAGCACCGCTTATTTACCATACTGTATTGGTTCGACTGACAAAATAAGCAGAGTGCTAAAGAAAGTAAAACTGTCTTTACTACTAAGGATACCCTGAAAAATTGGTTTAGGCCTGCTAGAGACAAACAAAGGGGTTCCTAACATGCCGGAATTTTCATACTGTTCTGTTCCAGTGGATCTAGTTATCTAGGAAAGACGGGACGCAGTATTAAAGTTGAGTAAAAGAACATATGGCTGACTGCAAACACCGCAGAGTTACAAAATCAGCAGTGGCAAAACACGTGTGGAACCAATGACACACGCTAAACTTTGACTAAACTGAAGTGTTGGGTTAGAACTTCTTTCTACTTTTCTAGACTAATCCGCAAAGCTGTGGAAATAAAAAAACATCTATATAATATGAAAAACGGTTTAAAAATCTTGGCTACCAGTATTACACCTTCTACGACAAAGATGAACCTTCTTGGAAAGGACAAAAACTCTTGCTCCGAGTAATAACGAAGTCATTTAAACGGTAACGGAAAGTGAAAGTTCGTTAATTACCTGATCTCTAATAGTATAAATACCGTCACTTTATCCTTCAGTAACTTTTGCCACTCGGAAGATGCAAATTGCAATGTCTTGCGAAACGTCAGTTTGTTTGGGTTTACGAACGACAATACGGCAAAGGTCAAGTTCTACTTTTTGTTACGGCTCTTATAGAGAGATCAGGACCAAGCTTAAAAAGTCTGGTTGTTTAACTGCGACGCGGTGGCCGCTTATAATCGTAACCAAAGTTTAAGATTCTATATCATCAAACCCCCAATAACGGTTTGAACTATTTCCTGGTTTCCTCTTGTTACTGGTTTATCGAAGACACGCTCTTTTTCGAACGTAACCCAATAAGAATTGAGCTCATCTCACCGCGAAGATGCTTCTTTTACAAACACGGAGAAAACTTTTTCTATGGAGTTTAGAATCTGGCTTGGTTAACAAGTTGATTACCTGTGTAGTGATTCTTTGTTAAATTATGGTTTACTTCTTTAAGTTTTCAATTTCTGTCACGCCTTGATGAAACCCTTTACGAAACTAGGCATAACAGTGGCAACTTCCGTTACAACATCAACATGGTTCAAATCTGGAAGACGTTTTAATGTTAGCTTATTTTCTTATCTAATATGGTATCATATTCGTTGAGATATAAAAAAAATATTGCTGTTGTATTTGTACTTTGCCGAATTTTTTGATCAATTTGTCTTTAAAATATAATTTTTAGTAAAGATAAATGCAAAAACAATTGATTTTTATATTAGAATAGTTTAATATAAGAAGTGTCTTAATTTGAACCGGTTCAATCTGCGCAACTTGTCAAACCATGTTAAGAAACTAAAAAATATCGAGTGACTCAATTTTTCATGAACGCATTTGTAAATAGAAAAAGTTTGAAAAACTTTTTTAAGTATACCATTTTGAAATAAGCATACGAAGTGGACTTGAAATGAAGTAATGATTGAGTTGTTCGCAGAAGAAACAGGCGACGCTGCCAATTTAAATATTAGATGGTCATTACATTACGAAATCCACATTCTCTTTATAAACAACCCTTACATTCTTTATATTTTTGTTAAGCGTGTCATTAAAACTTTACAAAAAAATATAAAAAGACAAACTCGGAATCATAAAGGAACCATCTATATTAAAAACACAAAATGGTTTTTGGAAGAGAAAACTACGTATGCATTTTATGTCAAACAAATAAAATCGAAAACTTTAGAAGCTATTGAAATTTTTTGGTTTAGAAAAGACATTTGACCAAATGTCAGAGCGATAGAAAGAGAGAGAGAGAGAGAGAGAACTTTTTTAACTTATTTAACTTAGTATCCACGAGTTCTATATGTTATCTGTAAATTGTTTTATACATAAATAGTTTTGTACTAATTATGTTGTTTCTTTCTAAGCTGTTTATGAAAAAACTTCCTAGCTTTTTTTATACTATATAGTAACTTTGAAATATTGAAATTGTTTATTTGTAGTTGTTGTTTTGAGAGTGTTTTAATTTACGTACGTATTTTCGTTCCTTTTTCTATTAATATTTTGATCTATATTAATCAATTGTTTTGTAAGCTTGTATCGTTTCTTGTCATTATGATAAGATTATTGATCAATATTTACTTAGATATATATTGTACTGTGTAAAAAATAATTAAAACTAGATAAAAGATTAACCAGCAGAAAAATAGAATATGTATTTTAAAAAATGTCATCAGATAGTCAATCATAAATATTATGTTTTTTGATAGGGAATAATAAATTAATGTTATCTTACATAAATGGATATTAATCAAGGTATTAAACAGAGCATACATTTTTTTGGCGCCGAAAGCGGGGCTTAGGTATGATGATATAAAAACCAGAACAGAACGCCGAACGAATGGTAAACCTTAAAAAAACACGGAAAGCGTGCGGTACTTGTTGTAGTTTCTAGTTTTCAGGAAAGTTACAGTATTAGAACTGATAATTTTTTACCGGTTTATTATTAATCAAGAAAATGTCTAATCGCTAACTTACATCATGCGGCACTCTCAGAAAAACAAAAAAGCGATTTTGTAGGCACTGTTGCCCAATAAAAACAAAACAAAAAACCTTCCATCTTTGCGTTTTCGAATAAATTATTATAATTTTCTGCGTACTTAAGAAAAGTAAATGAATATTGTTGATAAGATGGTAAATGAATATTTAATGACAAGAGGAACAAAACTATGGTATTTTGTAATATTTTAAAACATTTTGGATATTGCAACTCTAAATGGCTATGTAATTTAGGAATTCAAAAATCTAGCGTTAAATAACAAACACTAAAAAAACTTTTACCAGAATTTGGAGGTAAATTTATAAAGGCTAAAAGACTAAACAACAAACACTTGTCTAAAATAAGTATGGAAGCAACTTGCTTGTTAGTTACTGTTGAAGAACTTGATTGCAAACAGATTCTAGTCTTTATCGATAAATTCAAGATGTCGTGCCAAATGCCTAAGAAAGAAAAAAAACAAGAAGAGTTTGTCACAGTTGAAATCCGTGTACTGGATTATGAAGAAAAGTAGTACATTTCTCATTAGCAACACTTTTCTTCACTATTTCAGTTAGCAACACTTGTTTTAATTCATTTTATTTACTAGCGTAAATTGTAAATGTACAATTTGTTAAATTTTTGAATATTACACTAGAAGACGTGGAAACTAATGGTAACGCAAACGCTGACAAATTAGAATTTTTTACTTCGCTTGCCCCTCTTGATGTTGACGCTGCAGAGGTCGAAGAGTGCTCTTTGGTCAAACTTTTTTTTAAGATTTACTTTATGCTTTACTATTATGCCAGTCGCTGCGTCTCTTTAAAACTCAATTCCATTTACTCCATCTTCCGGTGTAACTGCAAATACTCGTATTTCTTTGTTTCAAAATATGCCCGCAATCTTCTACATCTACTTTTAGTAAACGTAATTCTTTCGCTCAACATGCTCTATGCAGCGCAATTTTCAGGACTACTTTCATAAACAAAAAACTGGCATCAGCACCTTTTTCTATAAACTTCTTCACATTATCCACTGATAGAACTCGAAGTACACATAACCGTCATTTTGGCGTTTCAGGTATGTCAGCTAGTTAAAACTTTAAGACTTTTCTTCTAAGAATATTTCAAAATCAGTGTTAATAAATCTTGTAAATAAAACAAGATTTTGCAACAAATTACGCAATTAGAATATCTTCATTTGCCCTTTGCGCATTTTATTCATTTTTTTAGTCTTACCTGTTGGTAAGTTTTCTCGTACTTTGCTTTGGACTTTTTAGGTAATGACTTAGTCTCTATTTCTGATACAAAATGTAAAATTTCTTTATTATCCTTGTTTGATCGATTGATTTATTTTGGAAAGAATATTATCTAAAAATTGTTAAACTAAAAGATATCTGAAAAATTATTACTCTGATTATTATAACTTTCAACACATTGTTCAAAGAGTTGTAATCTTTGGAAACATTTGTAAGATGAAAAGTATCGTTGATGCAAACCACTATCAAAAATATACTATGTTCTATTGTTACTAACACACGTACACTTAAACCAATAGGTAAATTTTTTTTAATACACTTAAAAACCCAAAAAAAATGTTTTTAACGATTACAAATAAATATAATGTACATCAATTTTATTATACCTATTATAAATTTTTAAAGTGAGAAGCAAGAAATAGGTTTTAAAATGATTCATTTTACAGTTAAAACAATTTTGAAGTTGACCCAATATGTAGTATTTAGCTACTGCTTTAATAAAAAATGAAATGAAATATCCGGATTTATTTGTAATAAATTATACGACATTGACACTAAAATTTTTATTAAAAAAGGAAGTTACAAATGGACGATTGAATAAATTAACAAATACGAAAATAATGAAATTAATTTGAAAGTACAGCAAAATGCATAATGCATACATTTTTTGACTTTTAAATTATGAAATAAATTTGAAATTTTTAATTTAATAAATCTGACAATATTTTTGCAAATTATGTGCTAAATAAGTGTCTTGACACTAATTACATACCGTACAAAAATTTATTCTAAACCAAACGCGTTTCGAATATTTTTCTAATTTTGGTTTTGTTTTCAGGATGATTACCTGAGCATGAGCACAAAAGGGCCAGAGTGTCGCGTTATGTTGCGTCGGTGCTTGGCTATTATTGTACGCAAAGAAGGTTGTCAGGGAGATCCTGGCGACTTTTGGATGTACGAGAGTGGCTATATGTTATTTCAAGTAAGTAAAATTTATATATAATACATATATGATTGTCTATTTAATAACGGCATTTATTATATAAATCTATAGTGAAATGTATAAATTTGTATATTAGTTAACAATTTAATTGCAAAAAAGTAAATTGGTACTTTATAACTGAAGACATTTATTGTTTAACGGTGGGAATGAACTCATTAATAATAAAATACTAAGACTGTTTACTATATATATGCTGAAAGTTTTAAAATTGTTATAAATTATGCATGAATGTTATTGGTAAGCTGTTTACAGTTTTACGATTAAGAAATGCAGAAACTTGTCCAAGTCCAATAAGTAATCATATTTAATCGTGTATATGGAATTTTATGTGGATGAAAACGGTTGTCTTTTTATTAGATTACAAACTTGGCATGTACCTTTGGGTTTTTTCAAGACTACTAAGAAAAACATGTTTTTTTTTTCAATCAATCAAACTTCAAATTGAATTTTACTAGTTTTAATTTAATAAAATTTAAATCTATAATTGCGAAAAATCGTAGATAGAGAGACTATTAATCTAGTCAACAAGTACACTTTTTACAAACCCAAATTTACCTTCTCCAAAAATTGTGGTTGAGGTCTCATCTGATTTATAATGGCATCTAGAAACTTTCAAAGAAAATCAAGTGGCGTTCAAAAAAATTTATTAAAAGAATGAATGTTGTTTTTTGTTCTCAAAATGTATTGCAGATATCGCAAATTTAAAACAAAATTTCTAAAGAACAGGGAACTTTCTGAAAGAAAATCGTAACTCCCGGAACTCTACCATCAATATTTATAATTTTAATACAGAGGTGAAAGTAGTACTCAAAACGGGTGATGTGAGTACCGTGCGCTGAACACGATTTTCTCATGCTTACAAAAAATTAAACTAATCTTCTTTTTCTTCTTCTTCTTCTCCTTCTTTTTGTTCTTCTTCTGCTACTATATTCTTGTACTTTAATGGGTGTCGGATTAACTTACCACGTCTCATTGATCTATTTTCTTTATTCTTTTAGGTTCTTCGCCAGTAGTTTCATTTCTTTTCTCGGCTTTCCTTTCTTTTTTTCAAGTTTCTCTATTTTCTGCATCTAGCTTTTTTTCGGTCTTGCAATCGTTACTTTTTCTATTCTCTCCATCTTCATAATTTCCTTTACGATTATTCTTCATTCTTAGTGCATGGTCACACTATTTCAATTGCTTTCTCTCTGTATCTTGGTTGTGATTGTTGAGCCATTTGTTTTATTTGTCTATTATGTATTCTGTCTAGGTTAGTTTTTCCCATGATTTTCCTAATGCATCTCATTTTCGTGGCGGTAATTTTTGATTCTTGTTTATCGTGTATCGCACAAAATTTGCTTCCGTAAGTTTACACTGGTTTTCTCGTTTCTCAAATATTGTTTTATTTAGTGCATAGTATAGTTTGACACTTTCTCTTATTCTGTTGTTTATGTCAAAGTTTATTTTTCCATATTTCAATATTATACTTCTCAGGTTATCATAAGTTATGTTCGTCCTTTGCTTTGTTGTTATTTATCATTATTTTACATTTAGTTTTTCTATTTTGTCTGTTTCATCTTATTATAGCTGTCCGATGTTTGGATTTTTTCTAGGTTGATATTAAATCTCTTTGACTCTTTGCCCTTAAACTTGTTTTGCTTTTTATGACCTTTTTTAGTTTGTCTGACACCTGCAGCTGTTCTAGGTATTTTCAAATTTTTTCTCTACGTATTGAGTCGAAATCAGAGTCGGAAAGTACATAGGTGCATTGGCCCCGAGCACCTATGTATTTACCTACGTATAAAATAAATAAAATAAGAAACTCTGACTGAAATTTATATAATATGAAATTTACTAGAGACGGATCGAGAAGATCCGCTTGTTTACGTTTAGTAGAGATAGATATGTCAGACGCATTATTGCATTCACATAAGAACTAATGCACCCGACAGCCCTTTCTAGTATGAAAAAAATACGTTTTTTCATGTAACGAAAATTCAAATGGATACTATATAAACAGGATACACAGAAGGTGCTTTTTATGACATGCAAAACTACTACTGCAATTAAAAACGCCCACTCTATTATACGATACATCCTGATAACACTGACCAGTCTGGAACATAAATTCTAATCAAATTATCGATAAGCCACTACGAACAACAAAAATTGAAAAAATCCTATCTACAAGCAACTAACATTAAAATACAACTACTACCGTATGACCTAAGACTCTCTGCAGTATATCGTCACAATCTGAAAAAAGAACATTTTCAAGAGCTTTTTGATACATTAAGTCATAACTTCATAGCAGAAGGAGACTTTAATAGTAAAAACACCTACAACACTACAACAAAAGGAAGAGAACTTTTAAAGGTAATGAATGACAAATACTGCTCATTTTTATCAACTGGAACCCCCACATATTGGCCTACTGACTCGGACGAAAATCCAGACCTCCTTGTTTTTTTTTGACTTGCGGTATTTCTTCACTTTATACACAGGTAGTAGCAAACTACAAATTATCTTTAGACCACACTCTAATCATAGATACAGTCAGCTCAACGGTAATAAACATCAAACGTGCACTAAAATTGTGCACAACAAAACCAGACTGGGACATATATAAGAATGAGTTAGCAGCCAAAATTAACTTAAAAACAAAATTGAAGACACCTACTGAATTAGAAGAAAGAGTCAACACGTTAATCGCAATTATACATCAAACTGCAAAAAAAGCTACACCTAAAATACATCCACCAGGAAATGTAATATACCGTTTAAAAAAAAAAACAGATCCCCATAAAAAGAAAAGCTAGAAAGGTATGGCATCAAACCCATGCTCCAGCGGATAAAACAAATTATAATAAAATAAGTAACAAATTCAAACTAAAATTAAAAGAACTATGAGGCACCAGCTTCTCAGATTATATCACTAATCTTAATATATACAACAACAGTATCTGGAAACCGGATAAAGTTTCAATAAAACCAATAAGAATAATACCACCAATATGAGTTGAGTCTCCATTGGTTGGGCCATGGGCTCAATCTAACCGAGAAAAAGCTGATCTCTTTGCAAAACGCTTGAAAGTAGTATTTACTCTAAATAATGATAAACCAAAAAGGGATTTCGATTTCTTAAACGCTAATACGTCGGTTGTTTCTGCGAGTAGAATACACTACTCCGCCCCTAAAAAAATACAAAAAGAAATAGTTCTCCTAACAAAAAAAAAGCTCCAGGGATTGACCAAGTCACTTCTAAAATGCTCAAAGAACTTCCCAAAAAATAGTTATGTTAACTTACATATTTAATGCTGTACTCAGGCTACAATATTGGCCACACGCTCTGAAATTATCAGAGATTATTTTAATACTAAAACGTGGAAAAGACCCAAAGAATATAACCTCGTACAGACCGATAAGCTTGCTCTCAACGATATCAAAACTACTAGAGCGACTACTATTTTATCATATACCTGTACAAGACGTAATCCCGGACCATCAATTTGGGTTTTGAGCCGAGCACTCCACTACACAACAGTGTCATCGGATAGCTAACACTATTTAAGAATCTCTGGACAATAAAAAATGCTGTACAACAGCATTCCTCGATGTCAACTAGGCCTTTGACAGGTTCTGGCATGCAGGCCTTCTATATAAAAGCAAACGCAGTCTACCGGAAACTTACCATATGTTATTGAAATCATATTGCAAAAATAGGAAACTCAAAACTAGAGTAAATGAAAAAAATTGGACCCTATCTATACTTAATATATACGTTCAACCTTCCCACAACTACCAGCACAATCATGAAAACATTTGCAGACGACACAGTTATTATGACTGAAAATAAAGATCCCTTAATAGCAACAGCGAGTCTACAGGCCCACCTTAAGTTACTCCAAGAATGGCTGGATAAATAGAAAGTTAAAATTAATGAAACAAATTCTATACAAGTAACTTTCACCATAAGTAACCAACAATACCAACTAGTCTCCATCAGCAATATACAACTTACGGTATCAACAAATGTAAAATATCTTGGAATCCATCTAGACTCAAAACTTATACGGAGAGAACATATACAGAAGAAAAGAATGCAAATAGACATGCGTTCCAGAGAGTTACACTGGCTCATTAGAAGGAGATTTAAACTGTTACTAGAGAACAAAATTCTGTATTATAAAGTTGTTATCAAGCCAATCTGGACATATGGGGATGCGCCAGTAAATCAAACACCGCCATAATCCAAAGGTCACAGTCGAAAATCCTCAGAACTATGGTTGACGCACCGTGGTATGTGAGTAACCAAACATTACACAAAGATTTAGGAATACCGTTCATCAAGGAAGTCATACAAGAGAGAAGTAATAAACACCACGCCATACTAGAAATTCATACAAATTCACTCATACAACCACTATTGCAAGACCAAAACAACAGAAGGTTAAATCAAAACTGGCCAATCGACCTTAAGTAAGGTAGTAGGGGCCTGATTGTTGAAGAAGACTTCATCACGACATTAGTGAATTCAGTATTTTTAAGTGAAGTCAGCCGGACGGATCAAGGGTTGGCAATTCGTTATCATGAAAAGGAAGATCCCAATCTTAGAACATTTTAGAAAAGTTTGAACAAATGGTATTCCAGTAGTAGTAGATGTCATTCTGGATTCGAATAAGTACAGTTGCTCTAGAGAATATTCTTTTGGTTTCTAGAATATATCTTCGACCACATCAGAAACTATTCTAAACGTTGTACAGGATTACTTAATTTGTTTTAACTTTGTAACTGCGGAGGTTAGCTAGCAACGTTAGTGGCCACTTAAGCGGATTGCAAAAGAAATTTGAAATCCGAAACCAAGAGCAGTGTTTGTACACTGTTTAACGCACAGTTTAAAACTTTGTTGCACAAGATGCGATGCAAGCAACGCCACAAGTACGGGATTTTTTGAATAATACGAGAGTATTAGAGATGGATCCATCCTACTATTTAATATTAGAGAGTTGATTACATTTATAAGAAAATCTTCTAAACGTTTGGCTTGCTTTGAAAAACTCTAAAAAGACACAGTAGTAAATGAATTCGATACCCCAGTTCACTCAAAAAAAAATAAAAATGTTTTGCCTATCAAAGTGGTATGCTTGCATAAAGTTTGCCATTTTTTCAAGACTTGACTAATGATTGTGAAATTGGAGCAAAAACATTGACTCATAAAAAATTTGGTAAAAATTAGAGTTACTGAATAAAGCCTTACAAGACACTCAATTTAACTTTTAGAAGGCTAAATGTAACATAACAGATGTAATCGCGAAGGTTTGAATGAAAGTGGGCGAAACGTTGACAACTTTGGTTACAACATTAACACAATCGGAAAAAGCCCCAAGTTCCACGTGTAAAACGAATACCTAGAAGATATGACGAAGAGAGTAACCCACACTTGTTTCAATCTAAAGAATCCTTTTTCAGGAAAATATTCTATGAAATTCTTGACACGTGTATAAAAAGAATTGTTAGATTTGCTTCAGATACAAAATCGCATCTAAGCAAAATAGAATCATAATAATGTTATAGAATTTTTCGGTAATGATTTTAACCACGGAAAACTTATTCTACATAGTGGTACAATTTTATTGTCAATAATTTGAATGACTTCTTTTCTGCAGCAATATATAGTGAGTGATTCAACATTCCGGTATTATTACCCAAATTTTATCAATTTGTAAGAATGGTTTATACGATTACTTCATGATCCCGTCAACGGTTATTTACTTAGATCGATCAGTCCCAAAGACGTCTCAATAATATGGCTGTTTTTACGTATATAAATAAGGGACGTTTAGCTTAGATATAAACCGTCTTGCAGACAAGTTTATAAATCGGAATGCAGTTTGGAGAAATGCTTTTTCTTTGCAAAAATGTAGTGAATAATGATTTATCTTTTTTAAAATTTTTATTTGATAATTTTCAGTTTGGTGACTCAATGTTTGTGTTTTCGTTGATAGTTGAGTTTATTTGTACCCTATCATCCATAAGATATCCGATTTTAGTCTAACATATTTCCACTTATCCATGGGCATAATATGAACATTCTGTAGATGACTATTTATGTACGTCTAATGGATTACTTTTGGTGGACGTCCTTTCCACGTCCACAGCCAATATTCTCGTTAATAATATAAGGACTGTCTGTTATATCTGTTTGTTTTTATCATCTGTGATATTTATAGATATATACATAAATAACTTTTTTGGCATCCATTGACAAATCCAAAACATGCACCTCCTGGTCGAACGCAGCTCGCAGATCTATGAATGTGACGAAAAGTTCTTCTCTTTTTTTTTTGATTCGATTATATTTCTTAGCATATGCATATTCCTTTGCGTTTGACGACTTGTCCTGAAGACTATTTGTTTCTCTTTTAATTTCTTTTCAATCTATGTTCTTAATCTTCTGTTTATTATTCTTGTAAACAATATAAAGCTCTGTTATTTTACCTCTGTTTCACTTCTTTATTGGAATCGTCTCAGTTTTTTCTTATGGTTTCTCTTACTTCCTTTGCTGTATTTATTTTAGTTAGATATTCTTGCTTATTCTTTGCATCGATTGTCTGTCTGTATCTTTTCCATGTCAACTTTTTCTTTTTGACTGTTTTAGGTTATATTAAGATGTAATGAACAATAATGATAAAAAAATGTTATAAACAATTTCTTTAAATTTTAGTTAGGACAATTTTTGCTCTTTAATGATCTTTTTTTAAATTTGCGGTATCTGCAGTAAGTGTTGAGAACAAACAACGAATCTGTTCTTTTTTTACTAAATTATTTATAATTTTTGCCATTCGTTTGAACGCCACTTGAATGATATAAAAAAAATTGCAGTAGATGTTCCCCAAATTTTGCACAAGTATAACGTTCAAGAAAATTGTCTTTAATGGCCTTTAGTCAGGAAGCAAACTCACGTTCTATTGACTTCAATTTTTAGTCATTTGACTGACTATATTAACGGAAATTTGGACGTAGTTATGAAGTAAACATAACGGTCTAATGTCAGATTTATACGTCAATATAACGTCACTAACGCCGACATAGCATCTATCCAAATCATTTATCAGAGTGTAACTACATTTTTATTATTAACAAAACAAAAACATGAATATATGTATCTGTTATTACTACATAAGTATTATAAGGAATATTATTATGAAAGCTTTAAAAACAAACTTGTATGAAAAAACTAGACATTTTGCAAGAATATCATTAATAGGTCATGTTTTATATTCATCCAATTGGTTAGAGACAAACTAAAAGTTTAAATTACCTGACTCAAATGGATACACCAACAAGGATGTATACTTAGAGAACTGCGCTTGCCCGCAATGACGATATCATCATCGTTTTCAAGACTGGCAAAACATTAGAAATTTGCACCTCTGTTGTTACAAGACAATAAAAATCATAAGCTGAGTAGAGTATGCATTTATTAAAATTGTAAAATTATTGAATTAATATTTTTTTAAACTGTATATAATTAAAGGAAAATAAAAAGCCGACAACGATCTAGAACTGTGTACTTGGGTTCTTTCTAAACTGAATCGTTAACATTACCGTTTGCAAATGAAAAACTAATTTATCTTAATGCTTTATTTGAGCCAGATAACTTTCAAAAGCGAAACAAGAAATATTATCAAGTGGACTATAAATCTCGAGATCATCTGGAAGATGCCAACCGGAACAATCAAGATTTTTTTTAGATAATATGATTACAAAACCACAATGCAGGAGGAAACATTTTTATAAACTGCAATATTTACAATATTTTTTTAAAACAATCGGACTTACATACAATAGACAAGCCTTGAATTTAATTTAGTTGCTTTTCAACGACTGACTTCTGCTAGTATTCGAGTTTTTCTGTTAATTTCTAGAGGTATGTGTAACTTCATAAATGCTTGAATTTTTTTTTTCCTATTGCTGGATAATCTGGTTTTTAACGGCTCACCAACCGAATGAGTTTACAATTTGCGTATTACTCCCAAGCACCCAATACGTATGTAATCAATGGGATTTTTCGATCAGATCAACTAGAAGTTCTGCATTTTAAATCTAATTGTCGTCTATATCCACGAACTTGATTACCTAGAGACATTTCTATTTCCGAATTCAATCCGAAATTGATATTTTTACCTTACATTCACAAGTTTACAGAACAAATAGAGAAATTTATTTGTAAGAATGGTATTGAACTCATATTCAATTTGAAACGCAAAATCTTTCAGATGCTTCCTTCTCCCAATGACAAATTTTCTACACTTTTATTTCAAGGTGTATATTAAATTTCTTGTTCATGTGATTTCAGTCTACATTGGCGAAACCGGTTGTTGTATACGAAAAATGTATATTTCTGAGTCTGCAGTTGCTGAACATCATTTTACTACAGGTCTATAGGTTTTGATGACGTTTTGGTGATTGCAAAATCTCCTTTCTTCTTTAATAGGAAAATCCGTGAGAGCATAGAAATCATTAAATATCCTTATAACTTTAATAGTGATTACTGTTTATGGTTTTGAGCGATCTCCTTTTTGGTTCATATTTTTTTATCGAAAACAAGCCCTTTCTTCATTATATACGGAGATTACTTCTTACTTTTTTAGAGTTTAGTGTTTACCTAACTCTGTAGTAGTTCTTTGTTAGATTGTTGTTTGTTTTTTCAAGTTCCTGGTTTTCTTTCTTACCTTTCTAGAGTTGAAAGTCTGACTTGGTTCACAAGTTGATTTCTTAACTCTGTAGTAGTTCTTTGTTAGATTGTCGTTTGCTTTTTCAAGTTTATCGTTTTCTTTCTTATATTTTTAGAGTTTAGTGTCTGGCTTGGTTTACAAGTTGATTACTTAACTTTTGAGAGGTTCTTAGTTAGATTTTGGTTGCTTGTATGAGTTCTTCGATTTCTATTACGCCCTGATGAAGCCCTTTACGGATGTCGGCTTAACGTTTGCAACTTCGGTTCCAATAATGACACGGTTAGCTAAAATGTCGGCTATTCTAAAAAAGACGAAAATGGGCATAACTCCTAGTGTACGCGTATAATTCTTGGTTTGGAGACACTAAGGGTACATTTGAACCCATTTCAGAAGAATATATGTAAAAGAAAAAAAAACAAGTAGATCACATACACAGTCGAAGCAATAACATGCATAAAATTCTTGATAACACGACTCGACTTTTTAAATATAAATAGGATATTGTACGATTTACCTCTTGGACTTGAATTCTTTTAGTGTAGCAGGTAATAATATCAGATACCTTTGTATAAGTACTGCCAAATATTGCGAAGAGTGCAAGTTTGCATTCGCCGACTGAAATAGCCATCATCAGCCTTCAATACGCAGCGAACAATTTCTTAAGAATATTTGGTTTGGTTCAAGTCATGTAAGCTAGATAATTATACTCGATTGAAAGTAAAATATTAATAGAAGATATTGAACACAATAGAATTAGCACAACGCTTAATATAAAGAAATGTAAATAAGCAATTAATAACAAAGTGTACAATCAACAAACCAGAAAGCTTAAAACAATCATTGACATGCACAATTAACAAAGTTTAAGGCGTAAGATAAGTAAATAACTATACATCTGATCGAAGGAAAACATCTTTCTTTGACGTGGCCCGAAGGGCCGAAGATCATCATCACTCTGATTGCACCAAAACTAAATTCGTCTAATAACTTCAAATACCACTTCAATAGTAGAATGATTTAACTTTCCGTAAAGATGAGTATGGAAAAAGGTTTGGAATCTACACCAATTTGCTGAAATTATTTTAAATTAGCAAGATAGACCAATGGCAGCGACCGCTATACATGCGTGCGATTTAAAGACTTTAGTAAAGAGAATCTTTATGCAATAAAAATTCTAATCGCTAAAAGCGTAATAATAAAATGTAAAATTAAATAAAAGGAAAGTACGTACAATTTAACGATTAAAGTCTCTATAAATGACCGTCATCCATACCGTAGCAACAATCCACACCACTAGGGTCGCACTTGCTTACAGTACGCTACTAGAAACTTTCGTTAAATTATAAAATATGAGAATTTATTAATACAGCACGGCAAGCAGAAACGACAGACCGCGAAGGTCACCGCCTTAGACTCTTGGTGTTAAGGGATCGCTTCACTTTTACAAGAACGATTGCAGAACAATGGTTTGCTGAACATGGAGAGCCTGTTGCTACAAGTTTCTAGTAGTTTACAAACTCTACCCCAACCATTCAAGTGATTTTATCTTAAAGGGTGTCAGATATTTTTTTTTGCAGATATAGCTCCTGCTAGATCAGCATAGGAGACTTGAAGCATGTCTAACACTGTTAAGGTTTGTAAAGCTGGAGGAAACGAAAAAAGAAACCAAATCGTTAACAACAATTACTTTAATTACTTTAGAAGGATAAAGAGATTAAAATTTGAATCTATAATAATTAGAGATAGTTTGATAGCATAACAGTAGGTAAATTCAATTTGAGTACAAGTATACGTAGGTACTAAACACCAGAAGTATCGGCAACTTACAATACAATTAAATCAAGAGTGTAACAACCAGAACATACAAAAACCTTTGTAAGTAAATTACATTATTAATAATAGTAATTGACAGTTGACGTAATCAGTATGTGATAACAATTTAACTTAAAAAGCAAATCACTTTCAACGTTTAGACACGAGTAATAAAAATGATTTATGAGCAACACAGTAGCCTATCACGACATAACGGCGCAAACAAAACCGGCGCCGACATAACGGCGCTGACAAAAGGGCGCGGACAAAAAAGGCGGTACGAAAAAACGGCGCTACGACAGAACAGCGCAGACAGAAACGGCGCTACGACAGAACAACGCAGACAGAAACGGCGCCGGCAAAAAGGGCGCTGCGACAAAACGGCGACACGTCAAAACGGCGCATATTTTTCATGATGTTTGGGCGCTACGTACTGTAATGGTATTTATCATTTTTTGTTTGTTTGTTTTCCGTTCTTTTTTTTCTATCCTGTGGTACCTACCTATCCTGCTAACCAAAATTATCCTCCAGCCATAATCCTCCTCCTTAATTTAAGATTAATGTCGCAATGTGAGCATTGGTATGCCGATGGCACTTTTAAAACGACTCCACCTCTTTTCTGTCAACTTTATACCATTCATGGATTTCGAAACAACAATGTTCTTTCAACTGTATATGCGTTACTTCCAAATAACAGAAAGGCAACCTATATACGCCTGTTGAAAATGCTAAAAAGTTTGCAGGCGGAATTACACCGTACTTCGATGATGACCGATTTCGAACCAGCAGCTTACGGTACATTTGAAGAAGTGTTCCCCTAGTGTCAAATACGAGGTTGTTTCTTCTACTTTTCACAGTGTATTTACAGAAAAATTCAAGTAAGTCGCGATCTCCTGCAAAGATATACAGAAGATGTTGATTTTGCATTGCAAGTTAGGCAACTTGCAGCTCTTGCGTTTATACCAGCAAACGAAGTTGTGCAAAAGTTTTGAGGCTCTGGAAAAGGGTACATTTTTTACAGAAAACTTAAATATTTTGCAACCTCTCCTGCATTATTTTGAAGAAACGTGGATAGGAAGGTATGATACACAACGTGGTAGGTTGCAGCCAATGTTCCCGATTGCGATGTGGAATTGTTACGGCGGCACCTTCTAGGATTTACCGAAAACCAACAATTCGGCGGAATGTTGGCATAGACGATTTTCATCGCTCATCTCGGCATACCATCCGTCGATATAGAAATTTATCGATGCTTTGAAGAAGAACCAATCACTTAACGAAAAAATTGTGGAAGAAAATGTAGCAGGACACCAACCGCCTCTAAAACGTCGAACTTACAAACAAACTGCGGACAACATCCGTGCAATAGTGGGAGACTACGGAAACAGGGATATATTTGACTATTTGCAGGCAAAGCTCATAATTTTGAGTTACAGGCACATTCATAAACATTATTCATATATTTCAAATCTTGTAAACTTTATTTATAAATATTTGCAATTACAATAAAAATTAAAAAATACATTTTGTTCTTAATCTGCTAAACTTTTTGTATTAATTTGCAAGTATGTATATTTTAAATAATGATATCATATTGTAACATATATCATTTATATAAAGGGCGGCGCTGTTTTTTCGGGTCTGCGCCGTTTTCTCCGCGCTGTTCTTTCGCAGCGCCGTTTTGTCGTAACGCCGTGTTGTCCGCTCCCTATTGTCAGCGCTATTATGTCGGCGCAGTTTTTGTCTGCGCCGTTATGTCGTGGAATCCACCGTAGCGACAACGAACAGTTGAAATCAAAAATTGACTTACCAAGATTCAGGTGTACTTTCAGAAAACGTTTTCCTACTGGCTTCCTGTAATCAAACTACCTGAAAATAATCGTGTCTACCTGGTGACTCACAAACTACAGCAGGTACCAAGGTAAAAGAACCAAAACGTATTGTATGCTGTTACATATGCCCTTTCGTCCAAGATGGCATTAGTTATCAATTGCCTCCGAATGGAAATACCAATCGTATCTGGTACATATGCACTTTGTCCAAGATGGTATTGTGTCTGCCCTTGTATCGCATAGTACAGAGCTTCCTATTAGAACTTTTCCATCGTAGATTTTAAACTTGAAAAAGAAACTAAGACAAGAAAACCCAGATTTGGGCACATAGCGCTAATGAAAAGACATAGAAATTACCTTTAATCAAAAAACGAATAGAAATGACTTACCCTGAGTTGACTAAATTAATTAATTATAGATATTTTCATTATACATGGTGTCACAACATGTGGATTCTTTAAGAAAACAGTTTTAAGTTACGCAGGCATTAGGTTATATAGCGAACGATATCAAAGTAAAAATGACGGCCTTGTCGTCTACCTAGTCGGAAGGGACCAACGATGCTCGATAGATGGCAACGAGAAATGGAAAAGTAATTTTTATTTAACTAATATACAGAGTAGTGCATTTTTAACTTTATGCACGTAACACTGTTAGGATGCTAACCCGTTATCGTAACGTACGTGGGAGTTATATTATGTAGAACTATTGCTTTTGGTAGTAGTCCATCTATGGTCTTCATCAGAGGCATCATGACCGCCCAACATTATATTTAGGACGTGATGATAACACTTGTTCTATCCTACCTTTGGACTGTTCAAAGCGCATTGTTTCAACAAGACAATGCACGGTTACATGTAGTCAGAGTTACGTTACGACTTTGAGCGTAATTGATTTGTTACATTGGCCACCAACTGTCTGTCTGGGACATCATAGGTATGCAATTACGGCACTTTGTGACGCCGTACAAGTAACATGGAATGAGACTTTCCAGAAAGAAATTGATCTCATTAGGAGTATGCTTCTAATGTGCGTGTCAATGAGATTTTATTCAAACTTTGATCGTCCGCGTATCTTCAAGTAATAAACACTATAAAACATTATTGAAATAAATGAATCATTACTGGGTGTACTGATTTCTACGTCATTTAGTATATTTTGGTGCGTATTTATTTTATGTTTTGTTGTATAATGTGCAAATTTGTTTAAGTAATTCAAACAGTGGTAAATCGTTCACGTTATTGTAATAAACCTGCATTTTTTAGGTACGTTTTGTGGAAAGTTATTTTTTTGTTGTATAAACTTGGTTGTATTTGTGGTGGATTTAGCTTTCGCTTCTTAAACGTTTTGATTATTTTGTATCAAACAACACCAAATGTTTGAATATTGTACTTTGAACGCACATGAGGAAAGATACTAATAAAAATTGTGATTTGTCGAAAAAACTTTTAACGAAAACGAGGAATATAAATAACAAATTTGTCTAATTGCGAGTAGTTGTTAAAAAATAAATCCAATAGTGTTAATTAATTTTTTTTAATGAAATAAACATTTTTCTTAAATCATTTGATGTATCTTGTATCTACGTACGAAGAAGTACGTACAGAAACAATTAAGTTTGTTTTACAGTTGTAAATGCTTTAGCAAGAAATTTATTATGTGCTTTTTGAATCTTAAAGTATACAGAATATCAGACGCATTTATTACAAGCAAGTCAACATTTCATAAGCACGTCGAGTTTGTGCTGAGAATTACATGTTGTATCCAACTGCTGCACAGCAGTTCATTTTAAATAAATTGCAAAAAGTAATGGCACACTGTACCCATGAAACAAATCAGAAGGCAATAATTATTCTAATTATAAAAATTTCATCAACTTTATTAATGTTTGTGAAATGTGTACAATTTTAAATTCATAAGAAAATTTTTTTTAGAAATCACTTTTTGAATTACACAGCTTTAACTCTATATAGACATTTTTCCTTTATAGACAAAAATATTATGTTGTACTTTACTTCAAAAGTCAAATATGCTTTATGTTTATTACAAGATTATATAAAATTAATTTTCCTGAATTCATAGATGAAAGTTTAGTATTTCATTTGTATTACACCACAAAAAATTTAAATATACAAAAAAGTAATAACAATTTACACTAACCTTTTAATTTAAAACAGAAAGAACATAATCAAAATATTTGGTTGTATTAAGTATTACAGTTATAGTAAGAAAATCAGTCTAAGCTGTTAACTAATTCATTTTTTACCCATAATTCTTACGGAGCTGTCTTTGGCTTTTCTTTTAAATTTAACGAATGACATTAACAGATATCTGAATCCAGTAAAAATACCATTAATAATCTTCAAAAATGAAAATCCGACAGGAGTTGTTAAGTAATTTTTTTTCTTTTTGACAATTCATTAATATTCATACCGTTTTAACACGTTTGAAAATGGGGAAAAATACAGTTGTTAAAATGATATTTATTCATGTTTTCTTAATAATTATAATCACTGTTTATATTTTATACATGATCTGTGTCTACAATTTGAAGTTCATTAATAGAAAAAAGTTCATTAGCAAATGTAATAAAGTTCGTCTATTTGCTCTAATTAATTTTCTACTTGAATAGTGAAAGTGTAATCCCTTTTTTTGCTTTCTTAAACTGTAATAGACAGTTTCCGTTAATTAATCACAATTAATAGTTCTGTACTGTTGCGAATTGTTTAAGGAATCATTTAATAAATGTTTAAATTGAAGTTTACGATGCATTTAACACTTTCATTATACTTTTAACACTTATTAGGAGTAAGTTGCCACAGATTAAATGTATGAAAGGAATTTCCGATCGAGGGAAAATTGCAGGTTAGGCATACGTAGACTGTCTAGTAGTTATATACGTTTCGTTTACTAAATAACAGTGTAAAGATATTCATCGTGCTAAAAATAGTTTCTTTAATTAAAAGAAGCCGTGCAAAATATTTTAGTTTCGTAAATATTAGACAGGAAGATCAAATTGCTAAATTAGCTTCTTCGTTTTAATTGAATTAATAGGTTTAGTCTACATATTGCAAGTAGTATGTTAGTATGTTGTACTTGTTATGACAATTTTCTGCAATTTCTTGTGTTTCTATGTAAACAGTAAATTTAATTTTTATATTTTTATTTTCTGCATTTTTTGTGCTGGGTATAACTGCAATTTTGATGCTTAGAAATTATATAATAGCATACATTGGGGTTTATATTAAAGTATTACAGGAACACTATTTTTGGTTAAGTTTTTGATTATTATTTTTATTACAAATTATAACTTTATATGAAAGAAATGTTTAAATAAAAATTGATCTACAACTAAAAACGTCGGAGATTTATGTACCCTCAATTGTTGGAAACTGGTAAATTTCCACACTAAATCTTTCTTGTTACAATACGTTTTCATGTTTGCCATAGAAAAATTAAATTTCAAAACTTTTACTGAAACAAAATTCTAAATATACGACAAATTGTAGTAAACATGTAATATAAACGCCTGGGAAAAATTGTCTAAACGAATTAAAATTTCTTCTTTGTTGTACACGGTGGTCGTTTTTTTGTGTTTTAGAAATATGCTAAACTACTTTATATATTAAATATATGCAATAAAAACAAAGAATTTGTATATTGATATAAGTTCATGAACAAAAAAATACTTTAGAGCAGCGTTTTCCAAACTTTTGAAATTTTGTACCACTAAAAACCTGGCGTACCATTACCTAAATTTATATCGTATATTATATTTATTAATTTTAAAATATTTTAATATTTTTAGAATTGTTTTTAAAAAACTTTGGTTTTATATTTTTATGTGCCACCAAGCACAGTATGGGAAACGCTGCCTTAGAGAATTAATAAAATGTATACAACAAGTATACAACATTGCAGGTGCGGTAAGGTTAGCGTAAAAGTCAGTTTTTACAAACACCGGCCAGAAAACTGCGAGTACAAAAGCTTATTTTTACAAAAGTATGCATCTTAATAGCGATTAGAAATAGATAAAAGATTGTGTGAGACATCATAACATAACATAAATGTAACAGAAAAAATTAAAATTTTTCACATCAAACAAGTTTCCCTTGTTTCAGGTTTTTTATTTTATTTAAAAATAAATAGCTAATATTTTAGACATAAAACTTTCACCATAAAACATTATTAAATTATTTTTTGGATGAATGGTGTATATTTATTTAGAATTACAATTGCTAGCTTTCGAACTTTGTCTAACTTCTTCGTCAGGCAAAAATTTTCAATTTCAAAACACCATTTACCCAAAAAATAATTTAATAAAGAGCTAATAGATTCTATTGGCAATAATATATTGTATTAATAAAATGTTATGTATTATTTAATTATGTAATTTGTTTTATAAAACCGGTAGTTGTAGTTTGTTGACAGTTTGTTATAATACTAACGACAGAATTATTCGTGTACGCAAAAACAAATTTTAAGTAATAGTTATTTATTTAACGTGCGTTTTTTTTTCACAAGTGACATTTTAAAACCCGAGTGAAAGAGGACTTGAAACGTTCATGAATGAAAAAACACTTCAGTCTCAAAATCTCGGAAAAATAGTTTGACGTTTATGTTGACAAGTGCGCAAAAACTGTCAAAGGCTTGCCGTTAGAAACTCCGCCTGATTATCAACGTGTCAAACGGGCTTTAAATAAAACATATATAATTATAGGGACAAATAATGTACAACATTTAAAATGCAAAAAATATTTTCTTGTTCGATGACTCTGTGGCTATACATGTGTTGCAAGTGTATTTCTGGGCTTTTACACCGTGGGTTAGGCAAATTGCACCCTTGCAAAGGTAGCAGCTAAATCGGGATTTTCTTTAAAATTTGTCAAGTTCATCTTTTGGTGTGGACAGCATGGACGCTACTTCTACTGCTTTCTGGTTCGATTCACATACTATTATGTATAATATTTGTGGCGACATTGTATTGCAAAAAATTGTCACTGGATTCAGTAAAAATCGATTAGCAGGATCTATTGGTGTGGTGCTGCTGCTGCTGAAACGGTTCTAATAACGTTTTTTTTCCTTAACAACCGACGAACACCACTGACAGAAGCTAAGACATTACGATCTGGTTCAACGGAGTCATCGATAAACTCTAAAAGACAGTTCGTGTGTTCGTAATCGTCAGATGATGCAGACCACAAATTTGTCATCTTGGTTTAGGTACTTTTTACCTCCAAATTGCCTAATATTGTTTTCATTTTAGTAATCAGGAGAAACGTGAGGCAATGTCGAAGTAAGACGTAAATTAAAGCTTTAGCGGTAAAACACCTGTATACAGGCTTTGTTCCAACATAATTTACAAAATTTTAATACAATGTTTTAAAAAATAGTGGAAACAAACAATTAATAAATTAGAAGTGAATAATAAGTAACTTACAAAAAAATGGCCGAACAAAACGAAACTATAGGAATGTTGGAAAGAGAAATAAGAGGAAAAAATCTCAAAATGAAAGGTATCAAAGATGATATAAACGAGTATGAAGTAACTAGAGAAAAACTTTGTAGAGTAATAGACAAGATAGGGATTACCCTAGATAAAAAGATGCAGATCGATGAAGTAAAAAGACTAGGAAACCATACTGGAAGAAAATCAAGATTAATATTAGTTAAATTCATAGGCCAGTACAAAAAAAGAGATTTTAAGCAGCGCAAAAAATTTAAAAGGATCAGATATTTGGATACACGAAGACTACACAAAAAAGATGCAAGAAGAAAGAAGAAAATGAATACCAGTACTAAAAGAAGCTAGAGGAAAAAAACAAACAACATATTTAAGATATAATAAACTAAAAATTTACAAGCACACCCTACGAATCCCAACATGAAAACCAAGAAACAAACACATGGGGTCAAAACACAAACTGCAAGAGAACAGTAACGGAAGATCAAAACTTTGAAGAACAAATAAGAAAAATGACACGTACGACTTGGAGAAAAAACTAAACATAGAAGATATATAAACTGCACGGACTAATGAGGCGACGAACAAGACAATGAATAAGGTAGAGATAAGAAATGGATTGAAGATAGGAACTTGGAACATAAGAGGTTTAGCAGAAAAAGTGTACGAATTGGACGAAGAATTTAACAAAGCAAAACTCATATTTTAGGAATAACAGAAACGAAAAAGAAAGGTATAGGACAAATAATTCTACCAAATTTACTAGTACCGTAAAATGGGGTGACTTTGATTTTTAGGGGTGACTTTGATCAGCCGTTTAGTTTTTAAATTTTGTGGTTTGTAACCTAGATATGAAAAAGTAATTATTTCAATTGACCATAGATGGTTCTACCAATATGAGAAGCCTGGGTTATGCATATTTTGGTTTCTAGATTTTTAGTAGTGTTCTGCATATTACGTTATAAAGTTGTGCTTGGATTTTGTGTATAAAACGTTGTTTGTAAAATTATAGGTACGTAGGCGTTACATTCAGTTATACTGTTATCAAAAGTAACATGCTTTAGGAACATAATTCTTGTAACGTCCCGTTAGAGTTCATTACATTAAAGTTCAATTTTACATTCGTTTATTTTCTGCAACTAATATTGCACGTAAATTTATTCAGTTTGGCAACGTCGCGTCGTATTTCGGAAGCGTCTGCGTAGTCGACTTGAGTTGTGGCTTAAACTTACACTTCCGCTTGAACAATCTTGCGTGGTTCACGTAGTGGTGCGGGGAAGACAAAATTTTCTTGATTATGGCGTAAAAACGCATACAATTTAATTTTTATTCATTCCATCTAATTATTGTGATTTCACAATGTTGCGCAATATTTAGGACAAAGGAATTTATTCTGAAGGCCGTTGCTACGCAGGTCTTTTTCTTTTACTTTTATTTTTATTCTGGATCTTTTCGTTTATTGGATTTTTTATTCTGGATCTTTTACTTTGGTTTTGTCTTTTAATTACTGGATTTTCCGTCATTGGATTTATGCTTGCTGGTGTGGTTAGAAATCTACATTGCTGTTGAAGAATTTTATCACTACAACAAAGTATGTGCTAAATATAGAAGATATCCGATAACGTTATATTAAATATGCTGAGTCCACTGGAATTAAGTTACTACATTTTACATTCAAATAATCAAATTGTGTTATTAAAACTTTTCGGGAAACATACTCGATAACAAATTAACCGT
The DNA here is from genome assembly GCA_035610365.1 of Aquatica leii. Classification (NCBI taxonomy): domain Eukaryota; kingdom Metazoa; phylum Arthropoda; class Insecta; order Coleoptera; family Lampyridae; genus Aquatica; species Aquatica leii. The sequence continues at coordinate 16,401,116 of CM069434.1, read as the reverse complement.
TTACTATTTTTGCATTTATTATCAATTAATAATTAGATGTAAGATTTTACGCTTTTTATTCATCACCAATTTAAAGGTGATTGGCGCCCTAATATTTTATTTTAAATCCTGTTTTATTTCTAATATGTTTAATTCTAATATTGTTCTTTGTTCTCTAATGTAAATAGTATATTAAGTTATAGTAATAAATTAAAGGAGTTCACATCTTTGTATTTATTTTCATTCAAGCCCACCCCCAGAGGTCTGTGCTTACGATTGCTGCCGTGGTCAAATTATTATTTTTACTTTTATTAAATGTATTTTCACATTTTTATTATACATTCTTTATTTCGGAATAATTTTTTATCACATTCTTTAGAAATTAAAAAAAAACATTGCATCATAACCTTTAAATGTTGATTCTTCATCCGTGGGGTGACTTTGATCAATGAATTTAGTATTTACTAAATTGTCTTTCATTGATATTTTGTTACAGAAATGCCACGTATTTATAAACGTAAGGTCGGTTTACGGCAATATAAAAATTTTACGAATGAAATGTTGGAAACTGCTTTACAAGCAGTAGCAGATAGCACGATGTCTATGAGGAATTTAAAATCCCTTACGGTACTGTTAATAATAAATTTTATAGTAGACATGGTACATCCCATGGCGGTCAGACGGTCTTTTCCAATGCAGAGGAAGGCGCATTTGTGAATTCCATTATTAAAAGTTCTGACTGGGGATTCCCATTGAATAAAAAAGACTTGAAAATATTTAATTTAATATCAATAATAACAATTTGCCTGGGGACGATTGGGTAGACTCATTTCTTAACCGACACAAGAATTCCTTGGCTCAACGTTGGGCAGCGAACATAAAAAGGTCCAGAGCTGGAGTAACCAAAGATATCATTACAGATTATTTTACTAATTTAAAAGAAGTACTTCAAGAGGTTGCGCCAACTCACATTTTTAATTACGACGAAAGCAACTTGGCGGTAAATCTAAGGCCATTTTTCGAAGGGGTGTAAAATATCCAGAAAGAGTAGTAAATTTCTCTAAGTCGGCAACATCTATTATGGTTTGTGGATCAGCAAGTGGGATTTTGTTGTCGCCATTTGTAATATATAGAGGTGAAAACTTATTGGAACACGTGGACCTAAAGGGAAGCCATGCTGTTCTGGTCCGTGTTGTAGTGGCGGTGCACGTTATTCGAGATCCAAACATGGTTGGATTGATGCCGAAACTTTTATTGATTGGTTTGATTCAACATTTTTGCCTCATGCTAGACGTTTAAATCGAAAAAAGGTTCTCATTGGTGACAACCTTTTATCTCGTTTGAGTGCCAGTGTGATAAAAAAAAATGCAAAGAAAACGATGTGGCATTTGTTTGCTTACCGGTCAATAGCACACACATCCTACAACCATTAGATGTCGCCTTTTTTAGGCCGTTAAAAATTATTTGGGGAAAGGTACTGTTAAATGGAAAATAGAAAATCCAAAAGGAGGTGTTGTCCTAAAAGAGATTTTTCCCAGCTTTTTCAAAAAAACTTTAGAACAACTGAACGACGTGGAAAATAAAAACTCAGACATTTTTTCTGCTATACAAAGAAACCTAATTGCAGGGTTTGAAGCCACTGGTATATATCCCTTAAAGGCAAGTAGAGTTTTGAAGAAATTTCCGGATGAAAACGAAAATGCCAATGAATTAGTTACTGACACATTGACAGAGTTTCTTAAGAAACAGAGAGAAAGTGGACAACCAGCATGGAAAAGAAATAGAAAAAGAAAGAAACTGAACGTTGCACCAGGCAAAAGCATCACAGCTATGGATTCTGAAAGTGAGGAAGAACCCAACATTAATTTGCCTCTCACTGAAGACAGCGACACGGAATCAGATATTTCTGCGAGGTCAGAGTTACTACCTGAATATATGGAAGTGACTGATGAAGCTATTAAACCCGGACAATATGCACTAATTAAATTTGAGGGCACAGAAAAGAGAAAAACCATATTCTATAGATATGTGTGTCTTATTGAAGAGGTTTCTTTGCCCAATGACATAACCGTAAAAGGAATGAAATCAAATATGAACAATGACATTCAAAAGTTCAGATTTGTTGACGAAGATCGTTTTGTTGTAAAAAAAGAGGACATTATTGCTTCGCTTCCATTGCCCAAAAAAGAAGGATCTGAACATCGGCCTGAATATAACTTCGCTACTGTTATTGATGTTAAGGAATATTAAATATTAACAAAAATACAAAATGTGCTTTTTGGGTTAGATTTGTAATACTCTATTTGTTTTTTTCACCTTTTGAGAAATAAAAAGTTTGTAGATAGTTATTTTATTTTTATGATGAATTTTACCCCGAACTATAAAAATATTCATATCTTCAATACGGCTGTGCCGATTTTGATCGGGGTGAAATTGACCACTTACATATACTTCTAATACAATTTCATAGCATAAAATGAGTCTGATCAATGTCACCCCAAATCGCTGGGTGACTTTGATCACCATGTTTTTATTTTTTTTAAAAATTAAAATATTAATCTTAGATTTAATGTGATGCTAGAATATGAATCGTTAGATACACATTTATAAAGTGTAATTATTTAAATATCAAATTCGACTTAGTACAACAAAAAAGTTATCCTAAATTGATCAAAGTTCCTCCAGTTTACGGTAAATCGCAATACATCAACCTCGAAGGAAGAGAAAACGTTAACTCAAAATAAAGATACAATGCGGCGATGGAAAAAATACTTCAAGCAATTATTAAACGTAGAAATAACAGACACACTAGATAATGTGGAAGGAAATAGTGAAAAAGAAGAAGAATACAATGAACAAGAAAAAAAAGAAGCATTTAGAATAGAAGAAGCTGTGAATAATCTCAAGGGAGGCAAAGCGCCGGGACATGATGGTATAAGTGTATAAATATTAAAACTGCTAGGAAATAACGGAATAGAAGTACATGGAAGTACTAACAATATTGATCAATAAAATTGCAGAAAAAATCAGGATTCCTAAAGAGTAGGAAATCGGTATAATATTACACATATATAAGTCGGGAAATAAAAAAGAATGCTAAAATTATAGAGGGATAACCCTACTGAGTAACGTATACAAACTATACGAGAGACTGCTAGACGACAAACTAAAAGCTGAAACAGAAATTCGAATGGACGAATCACAAAGTGGTCACATATTTACCATAAAACAATTGATAGAAGAATACCACGGAAAAGACAAATATACAGCGTTTATTGACCTCGAAAAAGCTTTCGATAGCATACCGAGAAAAAGAATCATCTGGGATGGAAGAAAAGCAGAATTGGGAAAAGATTAAGAAAGAACATAGCCAGCTTATACAAATACACGTAAAACCAGATTAGAACAAATAACTTGGAGTCAGAAAAGAAGGAGTAAGACAGGCTGGAGTCCTAAGCCCAAAATGATTCAAAATTGTACTAGATGACGCAAAGCAGTTAAGTACCAGGCTAAGAAACTACTAGTGAGCTACAGATATATGGAACCAGTTTATATAACAGAATGTGCGTTCACAGACGACTTGATGATTTGTGCTAAAAACAAAAACGCGGAAGATCTAGAAGACAACTTGCAGCTATGGAACAGTGCACAAAAACGCAACCTTAAGATAAACATAGATAAGACTAAAGTAATGATATTAGAAAGGAACAACACAAATTAATTTTAAATATTTGGACATTACAATACAGAAGGACGGGAAAAACGAAACAAAAATAAATAATAGAATTGAAAGTGCCAAAAAAGTGTACTATGCACTAAGTAATGCATTTATTAGAAAAAAAGAAGTAAGCAAAATTAACAGTATACAACACAATATATAAACTAATATTGACATTCGGTTGTAAAAGCTGGACGCTCACGAAAAAACAAGAAAGCAAGATACAAGCACGCGAAATGAAATACTTAAGAGGAAGCATGGGAGTAGCAAAAAGAAACAGAGTAAGAAATAAAGAAGTACGTACAACACTAAAAGTAGAATCCATAACATAAAGACAACAGCTGAGATGCTTCGGACACTGAAACAGAATGGGAAACAACAGCCAAACTAAAATTATCTGGAAAACTAAATCAATTACGAAAAGACCAAGGAGAAGATGGGACGAGAAAATAGCACAAATCATGAAAAAGAACAATAAAAACTGACCAAAACACTGACACAAGACAAAAAAAGAATGGGCAAAGTTTGTACGCGTAGAATAAATACACAGTAAGAAAAAAGAGAAACCACAATAGTAGATTTACAATTGTTTTTTAAATGGCAATAAACTGATTTTGTTTCATTTGGCATTTACAGATTTTAATTTATATTTTGTAGTTTGGGATTGTAATTTACTTTTCGCTTCTGTGTTGTTTAGATTTCCGCTTTAACATGATTAAAGTGTACATATAGACATGTATACTTCTTTGATCCCACAAAATTTATTGTTATGCAGGTTTCTGTTTTAAAGAAGTTTTGCAACGCAGGTTTTACTGTATATTTAATTACATAATAGTTTTAAAATAACGTATTTTTAAAGTTTGCAACGCAATGATATAAAGAAAAGATATTCATTTATACCAGATATGGTAGAAACATTTAACTTAAACTTGTCTGAAAATGATCATAGGTTAAAAAAATAATTAAAGTGTACATAGGCAGATCTATTACTTTTCGATCAAAGTGTGCCCGCGTAGGTCTCAGATTTGGACGTCGATTTTTTTTAGAAGTAGATTAAAACTAAAGAAGATTCTATAAATTTATTTGAGCTTAATACGATCAAATCTGGCCGCTAAAGAATTTTGGGGAAGTTTTTTTTTCACAAATGTGAATTTTTAAACCTGTGTGAAACAAGAGCTTTAAACGTTCATGAAGGAAAAAACGTTGAATTTAGACAGGATCGAGAACACAGAAGAAAGCCCCCAAAGTCGCAAAATCTCTAAAAAAATAGTTTGACGTTTATGTTGACAAGTGCGCAAAAACTGTCAAAAAATTCTCCTGATTATTACCGTGTCAAATGTAATATAAACGATATATAATTACAGACACAAATAATGTAGAACACTTAAGAATGTAAAAATTATTTATTTGTTCAATGGCCCTATAGTTAGACATGCGTTGCAAATGTGTTGCTACGTCCTGGATTAGGCACATTGCACTCTTGCAAAGGTGGCAGGTGAATCGTTTTTTTTAAATTTGTCAAATTTTGCACATAGTTTACACAATGCTCGATATTGTGAGCTCACATCTTTACGAACATCTTTCGGTGATGAGAGCATGGAAGTTAATAGTGCATCTTGTTAGCCTAATTCTATCCCTGCGTTACTCTACTGTTTTCTCGTGACTTGTTAGGTTTTTTTGGAGAGAGCTTAAGTGTATGTTACTACCTGTTGCATATTTTTGCTTACACGTTAGAAACTGCAATGGCAGATTTATGGTTTTTTTGTAAATTTCGATAAAGTGATTTTGTTACATTCTGCATTTACAAATACCAATTTATATTTTGTAGTTTGGAATGGTAATTTACTCTCCGCTTCTGTGTTTAAGAGATTTCCGTTTTAACACAATTACAGTGTGTAGACATGTATACTTGCTCTGGAAAAAAAAATATTGTGTAGGTTTCTGCTTTAATCAGGTTCTACATCGCCTGTGTATTTAATTATATGTTACTTTTAAAATAACGTATTTTTAAAATCTGCAATGCAATGCTATAAAGAAAATCGATGCCTCTACACAGATACTGCAGAAACGCTTAATTTACAATCCATTTCCTCCATTTCTGTTTGTTTTGCCAGTCCTTAGCTTCCAGGCTTTTGCTTTGCATCGATTTGTCCCTTCAAGTTTGTTGGGGTTTGTCCCTCTTATTCCGTAACGTTGATACATCTACTCTCCGCGTTTCTAACGTGACCACACCATAGTAACCGCTTATCTTTAATATCTTTTAGTATATTTTTATTTGTCGCTGAATTATTTTATTTATTTCTTTAATGTTTTTTTCGGCGGTTGTTAAGAATTCGGTATTAATAAAATTAATCTTTAATTTCCTTACCATATAGCTTAAATCGTTTTCGTCCTGGACCATGACTACCTGGTTGCCAGCAAACCATCATGTAGACTAGTAGTCGTTTCTTATGCGGATTCTCATTCTTTAGCATTTCTGTTTTTAGAACTTTAGTGTGCTACCAATCTTTTTGTTACAACGAGCCCTCTTAGTAACGACGTTATCGCGGCTAGCTACGATGTCGGTAAGTGAGCGTGATTTAGGATAGAAAAAGAGAAAAATAGGCGCCACTCTGTGGTATTGGAAAAATTCTTTGGTTGGAGATACCCAGTATACATACGAACCCGTTGCTGAAGAAGTAGATAAAAGGATCATAGACAAGAGAACGTACAGCTTTGTGATATATATTTTTTCAGTCGATAGCAATATAATAATTTAGTTTTATTGACAAAATATACACGTAATAAGCAAATATCCTACATAAAGAACAAAACGATCAAACATTAACATATACGTACTAAACAACTTTACTTCTTGTCTTGCAATACATGATCATTAACTTTATATCAATCATTTATTGTAAAACTGTTTCTTCTGTTCTATCTGTTTCTTCTTCTTTTTCAAAAAATCTCACTTTTATGTTGTGTGTTTTTCGTCGTTTTATTTGCGTGTTTCTATTCCGGCTTGTTTTATAATACTTTTGATATTCTGATACACGTCGTTTACATTATTATGGTCTGAATTCTGAATTCTGTTTATGAGTGATTCATTTTGCAGTAGATAAAATTTTAATGTAATAGCAAAGGCTTCCACGGCCGGAATCTATACTAACATTCCGGGTTTGGACCGTGTCATATTTGCAACCGAAGCTGCCAACGTTTCGCCCACTTCCGTGAGGAGCTTTCGAAATCTAACTAAGAACTTCTTAAAAGTTAGGCTATCCACTTGTGAAACAATCATAAACATGACATTTTGATCGCAATATTGCATCATATTGGTTTCAGTAATTCTGCAATTTTGTTAATTCAAAACTACCTGACTGATCGTTCGCAAATAGTGACTCTTGATAAAACTACATCAAATTCTTTGCCAGTAACTATCGGTGTACCTCAGGGATCGATTCTGGGTCCTCTTTTATATATAATATATACTTTCAATATAAAGTCGTCTTTGAACTGTTGTAAATATCATCTTTACGCTGATGACACACAATTACAGTACAATTTTAAAGCAAGTAATATAGATAATGCTGTCGCGGCAATTAATACGGATTTAAGAAATCTTGATAATTTCTCAAAAAAACATGGATTACAAATAAACACGAAAAAGTGTTACGTGCTACTTTTCGGAAGAAAAGTAATTAGAGAAATATATAAAAATACTATTCAAATTAAAATCAACGATACCGTATTACAAATTATGGACTGTGTCAAAAACCTGGCTTTATTTTAGATCAAAATTTGCGATTTAAAGAGCATATATCTAGCATATTACAAAAAGCGTACCTCAATCTAAAAATTATTTTTCAAAATAGATATTCATTGAGTCAAAGCATTAAAATTATCCTGTGTGAATCCATGGTTTTGTCTCAATTTAACTACTGTGATTGTGTGTACGGCCCATGTCTGGACAGTGTAAACATTAAAAGAATACAACTTATGCAAAACTCGTGTTTGAGACTGATATATGGAATAAAAAAATATGAACATATATCACACAAATTAAAAGAAATTGGTTGGTTAAACATGTCTAATAGAAGAAAACTTCATTCAGCATGTCTATTTCACAGAATTATCTCGGACAAAATACCTCCTTACTTATTTAATAAAATTAAATTTAGATCTGACTTACATGATGTAAATATACGCAACAGATATTTCATAAACATTCCATTTCATCGAACAGTCCTATTTGAAAGATGTTTTACTTACAAGATTGCACATGTCTACAATTCTCTTCCACATTATTTCAAATTACTAAATTTAAACCAATTTAAAAAACAATATCATAAATTATTACTAAATAATCAAAATGATCTTACATAGCAACTTTCATTATATGTATTATTATTATTATTATCTATATCGCGTTTGACCACAGTTACGGGTTCAGCAACTGCATCTTCATCTTTATCTTTTAGACTTTTAAGACCTTTTTATTTTATTTTATTTTATTGTTGGAGTTTCTTTTCTTTTTTTTCTTAAATAAGTATTTAGTGTAAGCATCTAAAGTATCTCTGTTTTGATTGAAGGGTTAAGTGGTAGAGCAGAGGCTGAATATAATTTCAGTCACTGAACTTCGCCCTATTGGTAATGTAATCTAATTAATTATATTTATTTCTGTACATACTTATAAAAAATTACCAATAAAAGACATTATTATTATTATTATTATTATTATTATTAATCTAAACTCTGAAAAGGTAAGAAAAAAAACGGTAACTTGAAAAAACAATCAAAAATCTAACAAAGAACCACTACCGAGTTAGGTAATCAACTTGTGAAGCAAGCCAGATTCTAAACTCCGTAGAAGTGACTTAAGAAGAAATACTCTCCGTATTTAAAGGAAAAGGACGAAGGCAGTTGTTACAGCAACAATGACACTGTCGAAACCCGGAAGACATTCTAATGTTAGTATAGATTTCGGCCGTGGAAGCCTTCGCTATTACATTAACAATTTTTACGGGGAGAATATTTCTTCCAAAACCTTCGTATTTTCCAAACTTCGCTACAAACTCGTCAAACTTTTGTTCAATTTAACCTTTCTTAGTCGCTGTCGAGATCACAACATCATTCCTGCATTCCTCAAAATCAAGTTCCACATTCAGACACGTTCTTCTAAAAACATCCTACACCGTGCTAGTCTAGCGTTGATACGCAAACTAGGCGAGAGTTAGACACCATTTCGAAGCAACTGTTTTATCTTCATCTTGAGTTGGTCAACACTGTATCCCCGGATGATTGGAAACTCTTCGACAACATTACTTACCAGCAGTCTGATACCACTCTACGACTAACCACTGAAGGTCATCTCAAAAAGTTTCAATTATTGGAATCCAAGAATCGTAAAGTTTCATCTACTACTAACTCCGTAAAGACCGTTGTCAATTTATCTAGTTTGGTTCTCACTTCGGAACAAGAATCGGTGCTCTCTAAGTGTTTGAATTTTGCGGTTGCTCCCAAACGTATTCCTAAAGAAGCTATTTTATGTGCTGTTGAGTCTTCTATAAGACATCTTCCTCGCCACATCTCAGATCCCATTCGTATTAACACTGGCAAACTCCTTAAATCGTCTAAAATTCCTAAATCCAACATTTCTAAGTCGGAAAAGTCTCCAAAAAGTCTTTGTAAGAACCCTGATATTATTGTTCTTCCAGCCGACAAAGGCAACGCCACTGTAGTTTTGAACCAAATTGATTAAGTTACGAAAATCAATTCTATTTTGTCTGAAGAAACTTACGCTCTTCTAACCCACAACTCCACTTCGAGGATTGAACGTGAGGTCAGCCAAATTATCAAATCTTCCAATCTACCTCCTGAAACTAAACGTCGACTTACCCCATCAGATTCTGCACTACCTCGTCTATACGGGCTTCGCAAAGTTCACAAACAAGGTATTCCTTTTTGACACCTATCGTTAGTACTATCCAATCTCCTACCTACAAGCTAGCCAAGTTCTTGTCCAACATTCTTTGTGAGTTTACAGGTAAAACCTCTTCTCACATCCTCAACTCTCAGCATTTTATTCAACGTCTAGAAACTATAAAACTTGAACCCCAAGATCTTCTCGTGAGTTTTGATGTTACTTCACTTTTTACTAAAGTTCCGATTAAGGATTCGCTAATTATCATCAAACAGATTATATCTCAGGGACTTGAGTTTGGTTCCTCTTATTGAAAAGTGTCTATCCTCTTCTTACTTCCAATTTGATAACAAGTTTTACGAAAAAGTTTCTGGTGGAATCCTTTGAAACGGTTGCTTTGGAATCATCAATATTAAAACCTATAGTGTGGTTCAGATATGTTGACGACACGTTTATTGTTTGGTCTCATGGTTATCTTGAATTGTCCAAGTTTCTTGAGCATCTTAACAATCAATACTTAGATATCAAATTTACCATGGAAATCGAAAGTAATGGTTCTCTTCCATTTCTTGACGTTTTTGTGACTCGTAAGCCCGACGGACTTCTGGGCCATTTTATTTATGGCAAACCCACCCATACGGACAGATACCTTTATGCTTTACAAGGTTACAGATCAAATAGGAAACTCATTCGTAAGAATAGTATTAAACCCATATTCAACTCGACAGGCAAAATCTCTCAGATTCTTCCTTCTCCTAAAGACAAATTTCCTACACTTTCATCTCAAGGTGTATACCAAATTCCTTGTTCTTGTGGTTTCGCATTTCAGAACATGATCGTTGTATAAGGAAAAGTTATATATTTTCAAGTCTGCGGTCGCTGAACATCATTTTACTACAGGTGACAAGATAGATTTTGACAATGTTTCGTTGATTGCCAAATCTCTATTCTTTATTAACAGAAAATTCCGAGAAAGCACAGAAATCATCAAACACCCCAATAACTTCAATCGCGATCATGGTTTCGAACTATCCCCTTTTTGGTTCCCGGTTATTAGTCATTTATCGAAAACATGTTCCCTAGCAATCGTAACCCAACCATCCGTGCCGATCTTTTTCTTTTAAATACGGAGACTATTTCTTCTTAAGTCACTTCTACGGAGTTTAGAATCTGGCTTGGTTCACAAATTGATTACCTAACTCGGTAGTAGTTCTTTGTTAGATTTTCGTTTGTTTTTTCAAGATATCGTTTTCTTTCTTACCTTTTCAGAGTAGCTTTCGTATTTTGCGCTACTTTTTATTCTTACATCTTTGATTTTAATTGTTGTTTGTTTTTTTTTATTAACACGTAGTCAATGATGGATTGTAGGTTTACTTGTGAATGTTTTATGTTTATAAACAACATTTATAGTCTTTAAGCTATCTAGTTCACACATTTCTATTATCTTTTCTCTGTTGTTATTCTTGTTCTGTAGCGTGTTACCTCGCAGATAACTAATGTTTTAGGGTTTCATTCATACTATGTCTTATGGAATGACGTATATGCGCGAATGTGTGTTGTTCATAACAAACCTGAAGACCTCGACGTTTACATTTTGAATGAGTACAGTTTAATGATGTCACCTGGTTTTAGCATTGATTCATGACATAAAGTAACAAATACCAAATCTAGCACTTTAATGTCTTCAGCCTACTGGTCGTAAATTTCATGTTGGTCAAAACAATTTTATATATCTATAAACTCTACTCCCACTATCGCAATGTATGTGAATTTACAAAAATAAAATAATTTACTTGAATTTATGCTTAGTAAAAAATTATAACTGCCATAATTACAATGTTCCAAACGTATAATCATAATTATAATCTTCAAAAACGCAATTAAGCAATATGTACTTTGATTTTTTTATTATTTTTTTTTATAAATCTAAGGTAAAGAAGGAATTTTTTAGACTAAGACTTATAGTTAATTTGATAAAAAATTTCATGAAATATACTAAATAAAGTTCTCTCGATAAATAGACTTAGTAGTTTTAGGTTTTATTATACGTAAAAACATATCGAATATAGAATAAAGAATACTCAAAAAATCAAATGAAGTAAATTAAAAAGCAGTAAAGATTCTTAATAACCAAACTAAGAAACAGTTAATTGTGGTATCCATGTTCAAATTCTGTTAATACTGGTCTACTCATATTACATACCTGTGAATTTTATTTTTTAATAATACTTTTTTATAAAACACGTAAAACTAATATGTCCTAAAAACTTTAATTAAAAATACATATAAACAAGGACAAAAAATTACTATAAACGTTGAAAAACACAACTACAAAACACTTGACATTAACATGACAGTAGTCTATCGTCAATATGGCGGTGGTGGTAGCGTTTTAGAATACAAAACTTTTTATATTATAACTCAATGATTTTTTCATAAGAACTTGAAGCTGTTTTTCAATTACTACTATTACTACGATTGCTACGATTTATTTACGTACCGTAGGTGGTTGATAAGTATTACTGAGGACCATGTGAGTGCCAAAGCGTTACCATCTAAGAAAAAATGATTATGTATCTGTAAAAATAATATAATAACAAACTATAAATTTTATTTTAAGACTATGACTAATGACCTTGATTTTTTTAAACTAGTAGTAAAGTCAGTGTTTTGGCATTTATAACCAAATTTTAAATGAAATAAATACATACAATTACATCTTAAAATCGTTCTTAATAATAATAAAATAAACCGTTTTTACAATAATATGGCAAAAGTATCCCACATAACTTTTTTTATTACGGTAATCTGGATAACTGTAGGAGGAATAAATTTGGTCAACTAGATTAAAGGTTGTCCTAGTTACTGTTTATGTGAGAGTTGTCCTCAAAAGTTGTATTTTAAAAATTTTACAAAATTTTAATATTTTTGCAATTCTTGATTATTCTTTGTGTTTAGGTCAGTATTTATTTATTTGCTTTACTATTCGTTATGTTTAGCTTACATATCTTTTTTTGTATGGACTATAGGTCATAATTAGAAACATTGTTCGTATAACGTCTGTTATTTTAGTATGTTTCAATAAGACTATTTGGCTATTCTTAAAAAAATTTTTTGATTTTTTTTATTCTGTGTACTATTTTTTTTTAGTTTATACTATATTTTTTTATGTATAAATTGTTTTTGTAAGATCTAATGTCGGTAACGGCTATGTTCTATATAATCTTTTTAGGTCGTTTCTGATAGTTTTTGAAATCTGCGTACTATATATACACAAAATTTTAAGCTGAAGATTAGGAATTAGCTGTTACATTTTTACTAAGCATTTTAACAGTTTGATTCTAACGAGAACTTAAAATATTCACTTTCGGTTTCAATATTCAACCGTTAATTATACGCCAAACTCTGTTCAAATTTAAATAGTTTTTAAAGCTTATAATCGTTCATCAACTACATCTATAAATTTCTTTGACGGCATTTTATTATTTTCTACATTTTTTTGCAGGTATATAATTATATGGGTGTGTAGCTCTAGATGCGAATTTTAATCACCATCAATGTAACTAATAATCATTTCTACCTTAAAATCGTTGTGGTATACTTAATTTAATCTTTTTTTATAATTCTGTTAGATATCTTTTTGTAGTCTGAGTTTTATTTTAATTTTTACCTGCTATTTAATTATTTTAATAAAGAATCTGTATAAAAAGCACGTTTAAATGTTTATTATATTGTAACGAATTTTAAATCTAATTTATTTATAACGAAATATTTAAACGTTTATAACTACACGAACTAATTAAATCTAACGATATTTAAGAAAAATACTTACACTAATTAATATATTACAATCACTCGAAAAATAATGTCTGTTTATCTAAAACTGACATTTGTTTACATTAAAGGCACGTACGTTTGAATGCTGTTATATTTATCTCGATCACACGCGTTAATCACTTATTTATTTAAACATCTTCTTAACACTTCTAACTTCGAATAACTGCCTATGCCCCCTTTGAATCGTTTTGATATATTTCTGTTATCTATCCTGAGAAGTTTCTACATCTTTCCCAAACGTTCTGGAAGTGGATAATAACTTTTTGAACTCTCTCGAAGCCGACAAAAACTTTGCGAAGGTTTCAATATACTGTCTGCAGTTAGTGTATTTATTGAAAACTTTAATTTTTCTTTATTGTAATTTTTAAGTGGTTAATAACAAATATTTTATTATTAATTAACCATTACTTTATTGTGAATGTTGAATGTTAAAGGAAGACCGTTAATTCTGAATTCAGAAAAAACGTATTTTTATTTCAGTCAAAAAAATAAAGTTTTATTGGCATTTATAAAATTTGGAGGAAAAAAGATGAAATTGACGTGTCTGAGCTTTACTTCTACACAGCGATAATAAACAAAACATGACTTATTTCTTACTTTATAAACACACAGTATGACAGTTTGCAATATTGTCTTCTTGTTTTCTACAATCAGTTTGGTTTGCGGTTTATAAATACCATCCTTGCCGCTTAACCTAGTTCTCAATACTATACGAGGTGTGGCTATTAAATAACGGGACTGACGCTGCAGTGGAACGAGTGCGCATGCGCCAACCGGCATTAAACAACAGCTGTTTAGTTTGAGTCTTCCTCTACAGAATGCAGTTAGTCTCGTTTCTGTAAACAACATCGTTGAGACGTAACCTTCATTTACGTTAGTGTTGTTATTTGGTTTTGCCGGAAAAATGGTTAGCGTAAAAATAGAGCAACGAATTGTTGTTAAATTTCACTTCAAACTTGGAAAAACCGCTACCGAAACTTATAATTTACTAAAAGGAGTGTATGGCAGTGAATGTTTATCGCGGACTCGTGTTTTTGAATGGTTTAAGCGTTTTCAAGATGGTCTACAAGACGTTGAAGATGATTCGCGGCCAGGTCGTCCTTCAACATCAAAAACGGATGACAATGTCGAAAAAGTTGCTAATTTGATTCGGTCTGACCGTCGATTAAGTATTCGTGCAGTTGCTGAAACTGTAGGCATTGATAAAGAATGTGTACGGCAAATTTTACGTGACAATTTGAACATGCGAAAAGTGTGTGCAAAAATGGTACCAAAAATTCTCACGATTGAACAACAAGCAGCTCGCAAAAATGTTTGTACTGACACTTGGAATGCCATTGAAAATGACCCAAATTTATTGGAAAGGATAATAACATGTGATGAATCGTGGTTTTTTATTTATGATCCGGAAACGAAGCGCCAATCTATGCATTGGAAGACCCCAACTTCACTGAGAGCCAAAAAAGCAAGAATGAGCAAGTCAAAATTTAAAGCAATGATGATTGTTTTTTTCGGGGGATTGTGTACCTTCACTGGGTTCCTGAAGGTCAAACAATTAATCAATATTACTACCTTGAGGTACTTGGTAAACTACGTGAAAGAGTAAGAAAAAAACGACCCGAAATGTGGAAGGACAAATCATGGGTTTTGCACCAAGACAATGCGCCAGCTCATTCCACGTTATCTGTTAAGCGGTTCCTGGCCAAGTACAGCATCCCAGTGTTAGAACATCCACCTTACTCACCAGACCTAGCATCATGTGACTTCTATCTTTTCCCTAAGGTGAAATCTGCATTGAAAGGCACGAGATTCGAATCCGTAGAAGCTGTAAAAGAGAAAGCGGCAAGAGTCCTGAAGGAGTTGACAGAAGATGACTTCCAGCACTGTTTCAAACAGTGGAAAATTCGCATGGAGTGTTGCAGGGATAGAGAAGGGGTGTATATTGAAGGTGATAATAAGTGATTATGTATACAATGAAAATACATTTTTTTACAACGTCAGTCCCGTTATTTTATAGCCACACCTCGTATATGTATAAACATTTCATGAAGAGCAATGCTCCAATGAACATTCTCTATTAGCTATTTACAGTGGTTTTAAATTTTAATGTACAATGTTTATGTGAAACGAGTTATCTGGTTTAAATCTTTTAAGTCTTCTGGGTTCTTCTTGGTCATCGAACAATGTGACTGCAACTTCATTCTTATGTACAAGAATACACGCCTCAGTGCAAAAGCAACGCGAGAAGATTTGTTTTTATTGGTTTTAATTTTTTAGCGTCCTAACTATACTCCGAATTTGTTCATGTGTGTTTGTAATTCTTTTGAGGTTTTTTTATGGTCTGTGTGTGATGCTTGGATAGTTTTATCGTTTGCATGGGTGGCTATCGTTGCCTGATTGTTTTGTAGTATGTCTTCTGTTTATATCGAGTATAAAAGTGGCCCAAGAATACTTTTTTGTGGTAGCCCAGGTATAATTGGTAATAATTCGCTGCATTTTTCTTGATACTTGACTAGAAATTTCTTGTCAGTTAGATATGACTTCAATAAGGAATACATTGGATGTGGGAGACCACATTAAATTTTGTATAATAGGCCACTGTGAAAAAACTCACCAAAAACCATATTTGACCAATCGATGTGTTGAGTCTGTAGTTCCATGTCGTTTCTTGAATCCGAATTGGTGTTATTGGCTATATAGTATTTTTTCAAAGACTTTTAAGAGGAATAGAAGTAAACCTATATGCCAATATGATGCTGCGTCAAGAAATTTTCTTGGTTTTTGTATCATTGTTATCTGTGCTGCCTTAAATTGACAAGGAAAGTATTTGAGTCTTAATATTGCATTAAACATATATATTTTTTTTGGGAAAGTTTTAGTATTCTCTTTGTAATGAAATCAAATCACAGAACCTTCTGTTACAAGCTTTATGTCTTACGAACCTTGCACGGCCAACTCACACAGTCGGAGATAGGGGAGGTTCAAGGGAATTATTCTTAAGGGCGCCAGATCTAATCCAAATTAACACTTCTGCCTCGATCACAGACGGTCCAAACTTGTAACTAAATTTGAGGTTCGTAATCCTTGTTACTCTGATGTTCGAGTAGCCAAAATTAGTTAATAGGTAACGATCGTTACAGGAGAAAGAAAAAAAATAAAAGAGAGATTAACAAATATAACCACTTTAATGTGTTAACGTAGAAGTTTAACAAGAATATATGAAATTTCTCCACTCATCCATGCTCGAACGATTACTAAGTATAATTAACAAATATAAAAACTTTAATTTAGTAGCGTAGCAAATTGACAGATATATATTAAATTCCTCAATCCATAAATGCTAGAAAGACTAACAATTATGATTAACAAGTGTAGAAAACTTTGATTTCGCAACATACAAGATTTTCAAGATTATATCTAATTCTCAGTGCATGAATGCAGTATCGGCAACACACAATACACATGTAAATCTGGTCGAAACGAACGCACAGAAAATCTCGTAGTAAATATTGTTTGCACACAGCATGCGATACAAGTTAAATGCTGATTGAAATTACCTTATTGGTATATAAACAGTAAACGTAATTACGGACATTAACATTAACCAAAATTTTGTGAGTAACTTTCGTGACAGCGATATAAAAATTAATCAAATAAACTCACCCAAAGTCCAGTGTCCACTTTCGCAAAGAAAACGTTTTCCCCGCTAGCGGCCTGTAATAAATATTTAATAGCAAATCGTGTCACACACTAACTCACGTAGAATAGGAAGCTACAAAATCAGTATTAATAAATCATTAAATGTTATATAAAAACCCGTTGTATCGAATGCTGTAAGCAGTAATTTCGAACAGGTGGTTGATAACACAATCGACTTCTATCACCAAATCAGCATCTCCGACGCATGGTTCGACGAGACCTCGTTGTTATTTAAGTAACAGGCCCTCACAACAGCTTATATGCTCGGTAGCGATATTCATTAATGGTACTTATGCATTCTTATTACTGCTTAACGCGAACCAATGCTTGCAACGTGGTGGAACCGGCTATCACATTAATACAGAAATTACGAAGGAATCTTAACAGATTGGAGACAAAATATCTTACCCTGTTCCGAAAGAATCGTAATAAATCCGCAATCGCCTTATAAATTTGTGTCATCACAAGTTATGTCCTTAAAAATTTAAGAATCAGTTCAAAATCCTCGGCACCGACCCGTTCATGTAGTTGACAGCTTAACGATTTTTGTCGTAAAATGACAGTCACAAGAAAAGATTGGCAGAGGGCATCAAAACCGGAATCTAATTTTAATTCATATACAGGGTATTCCGTAATGAAAATTTCGCACGTAACACTTTTTTGAGTTAATGCGATGTTGCATTATTGTTTCTATTTCTGTTTGATTGCTTTTCTTGAGCAGGAAACCCATGTTCTTCTTTTTGACTTTCTGGTGGGTTTTAAGACAGTAGTTGGTATTAGCTTTTTATTGATTAGTTCTGGTCCAGTTCTTATCACTTCTTATTGGTGGAGAGTAGCGAATAGCCTTCTATTGGGAATGATCTGTGGTGGAGTTAATTTTCTGGGATATTCTCTTATTGACTGATTTACGTAAGTTTTTTTGCTTATTATATTGTTGTTTATCAGATGGGTTTTTTCTTAACTGCCAACTTCTTCTAGACATGACTCAACTAGCATTTTTTTGCATCAGACTAAGTATTTTATCAGGTTTTTGAGGTTAAGGGCATGTCAAGGTTTAATATTTGTATAAAAAATTGTATTTCTTGTGTACGTTTGCACAGACGGTTGGCATTCCATACTGCGATTTTTAGTCTACGGTTTTATATTATTTTTATTAGTGTACTCATTTGATCTATTAATGGTAAAGTAGTTTATCCTCCGCTTTGTTAAGTTGTAGTTAGTACTAGATTTTATCTTCCTTAGGAGGGGCAATAAAAACCACTCTAAACTGTTTTTACGGCTACGTTTCGTGCCTCTAGTGTGCACTTCTTCAGACCAAAGAAAAGGTTATGAGTGGAGACAGTCAGTCCACTGGTTCAACAAGCATACCTACAAATATTTTTGAATTTACATTCAGTGTACATTGTTTGTTTAACTTTATTGTCCGTCGTTTTTCTTTGTATATACATTTAAATTCTAATTTTATTCATTAACTTAATAATTTTATGTTAACTAGAATAAGTAACAGTATTAGACAGTATGCTTGTTGGGCCAGTGGACTGTCTCCACTCATAACCTTTTCTTTGGCCTGAAGAAGTGCACACTAGAAGCACGAAACGTAGCCATAAAAACAGTTTGGTTTTTGTTGCCCCTCCTAAGGAAGATAAAATCTAGTACTAACTTGATCTATTAAGTTTTTTTATCATATGGCTTAGTTCGGATAATTCGTTGGAAGGTTGTACTGCGATTTTTCGAATTACATTGGAATTGTAGTGACTTGTTGCGGATTGTGCGTATGTTACTTCTGTTTGTAGTGGTTTAATTGGAATTTTTTGTTCCTTTAATTTCAGGTAAAATATTTGCTGCGATTTTTTGTGTAGCTCACAGCCTATGTAGTTAGCTGGATCATATTTATTACAACTAACGCATTTACATTTAAATCTTCAATCTTTCTGAGACATTTACTTATTAGGTGTTGTTCTGTGCACTTGACGCATCTAGCGTTATTTTAGCAAGTAATTTTTTGTGTATGTAATATCAGGTTTAATATGTTTAAAATACACAGACATTTAACCATTAAAAAACATCAAAAATAGACACTAAATGTTGAAAGGGATACATAATGCATCTAAATTAAAAAATACATATGTCATATGATTATTATTATTACATTTTGCTAATAGACAAAAAGTTTAACAATTTTATCATAAAAATACAGACAAAAAATACAAAAAAAAAGTTTTTTAAAATAATTGCATATTCCAACTTACTACTAAGTATTTTTTTTATTATTTAGAGTTATTCTATCAGTGTATTGTAAGGCGTGTAATTAAATTTATCTACATTGTCGTAAAAATATCATTAAGTCATCATTCCCAAGACGGATTAAAACAATGAATAGGTTCAAATTATATAATTGTTGCTTTGAATAGAATATAGATAGCATTGTATACCTTGAAATAAAGATTACTATTTTGTTAATCCAGGTTTGGGTTAACAAATTTTTACAAGTGTATAGGTAAATGTAGGTAACATAGAATTTTCCGGCCTTAGTAATTGCAATTGCTATGAAATAACCATTTAAGGCATCCGATTTTTAATTATAGTACTTTAGATATTTATTTCTACAATTGAACTGATCAATGATTTTCATACTAAAATTTGTTTACTAAATGGAAAACTTAATTGTATTTGTTAGAAATATATTTGTAAAAAAGGATTACACAAGCAATGTTTACATAATTACTGCAACAAACATGGATAAAGTATTACAGTTATAATCATGTAATTTTTACTATAACAGGCATGTAATCTTAATGTAAAAGTATAGAAAAATATAAGCTATAGACACTACTAGAAGAAAAATTGCAAACTATGAATGTCTTATGTAACAGTGACATAGTTATAATTAACATAGTCACCTGACATAATTAATTTAAGTTTATGAAACTATTGACTTTTACGTTTTTTCTTATGTGAAGACACAGTTATATTCAGGACGTGATTTTTTAATAATACAATTACATTAATTCATGTTTTTCTAGTTTGTGCTATAAAAAATTGATTTTGATGCAAAAATATAAATTGTTTTACACTTGTACAAATGTATTTCCAATAAATAAAACGTTTGTTTTAGTGGTTCATTTATTGGGCTATAGAATGTAGTCGCGACGCATCCTGGCGTCGGCGTCGTCTACAGAATCCAAACTTTCCAAAGTTGCAGCTTATAATGGGGCGTTGACAAAGGAATTATTCTTCTCTTAATCGTTAATGATTGAAATAACAAATATGTTTTTCTGCTTAGCTCTGAAACGCTTTTTGGCCTATTCAATAAAGTAAAGCTTTAAATCCGATTAGTCAATGCTGGTATAATACGAAAAACCCCAATACGTTAAATGTTTATTTTCTTATTGTTAGCTATTCGGGTAATTTTAAATTACTAAAACTTTGTTCTAAATCTTACTATTTTTTAAAATATTTTAAAGGTTTGATTTCTTGTACATAAAGTGTTGGTTCAAATATTATCTAGCACACGATAATATATCGGTCATTTTTAAGGTAGCAAAAATATTATAATTGGTCGCTTTGCATGTGATTATGTTAGCGACATCTTGTGGGTATCTTACAAACCAATATTAAGAAAACGCATTAATTACATGTATGAGGTTGTCTTTAATAAAAGTTTATGAGTTACTCACTAGATAGTAACTATTACTATATCTCTCACAGTGACTATAATAACAATGGCAACACGTAGGTTCTAAGCTTCGCTCATCCGCCATGAAGAAATTAATTTTGTCCTTATTATACAAAATGTCAATAACTCATAAAACAAATGTGTTTTTATATTAACAAAAGACTGAATTACATTTAAAACGTGGATTTTACATCCATCATAATTGAATAACTACTATATGTAATTTTTATTTCAAAGTCGAAAATAAACTTTGTTTTGAAAAATCTATTTTCAAAAACCCTAATACTAAAAAACAGTACCAACATAAGTTTATACAAATTATAAATTATGTTAAAAAATGATGCAATAATTCATTAACATTTTGTTACAAGCTATAGGCCTTACGACCCTTGCACGGCCAACTCACACTAGTCAGAGATCGGGGAGGTTCACAAAAATTAATTTTAAAGGGCGCCAGATCTTACTAAGTAAAACTTCTGTTTCGATTAAGGCAAAAGGTACAAGCTTGTAACGAAATCAGATTTGCAATCTTAAACGGACCAAAAAAAGAAAGATAAATATGTATAACAACTTTAATTAATTAATTAAAACGCAAGAAATTTTGTAGTACATTACTCGATTGATAATGATAAATATCTATGGTTCACAGCATGCGATATACAAAATAATTAACGAAAATACCTAAATGATATTGAAACAATTCGTAAGAGACTTTTTTGACAGCGCATAAGTAATTAAATAAGACTTACCCACAATCCAAAGAAAACGTTTTCCTCGTTGAGTCGAGCTGGAATATTTATGAACAGCAAATCGTATCAAGACTGACTCACGCAACCAAAAATGTACAAAATTCTTAATTAATGCTAAAGGAAATTAGGCATAAAAACCCGGTTATCGAATGCTGTTGCACACATGTAAGTAAATGATGATAAATGATTGACGCATAAGGAGTAGTATCTCGGAGAAAAGTTCTTGTCGTTTTTAGTTTTAACGTAGGCTTTTCAAAATTATAATCGTTCTATGAAGGTGTTTGGTCGATATTAACCCCTCATCGATCTAGAATACATCGAAACATGCGACTAACTCGTGACAGGAGAAATAAACCAATAGACATACGTTTTCGGTTTATATCCTACTTCCATAAACGCTGATGATGTTAGAAAATTAAAATTTAAACATCACATCACAAGCACGATTTTAAGTAGTTGACGGTTTAACGTCTTGACAGGAAATGAAGTAAAACGAAACTCGCTAGAGGGCGTCAAAAATAGCAATTTAACTTTAGTGTAATGGATGTACAGGGTATTACATTTAGAAATTTATGCACGTAACAATTTATACATACCAATTAATTTGTGCAATTCAAACAAGTGAACATTTTTTTCACAGTTCCGACATACTTTTCGAAAACGTGTTCGTCATATATTACACTTATTTTCTTTGTTTTATTTCGTTTACATTTCAAAATTTAGCAGTTATGTCAATTTTGTGAACTCCATTGACCGTTTGTATTGTCGCAGGTTTTTACTTTTTTCGATGTACACTTTGCAGAGTTCTAAAATAAAGTCCTTTCTTGATATATTCTTACCAGTTACAGTTTTATAAAGGAACTCACTGTTAATTACAGCAAGGTCCAGTATGTTATAAAAAGTGTGGACGGTAAATCTACGTGAACCAGCTTTACATGAGTATTTCCTTGCTATTTGGTTTACTACGTTCACTCGACACTTGGTTTCATTATAGTATTACTATAGTTTCTGTTTTTTTCTTTGTTCCGTTATTTAGTACTACGTTGGAGCGAATCGTACTTAAAAGTAGTACATTTTTATTTGGTCTGGCTTGGTAATTATTAATAATACACTTAAAACGGTCGTTGAATTTATTTCCACCCTTTGTTTTTTTTTCAGAATTTGGAATTTTTTTTAAATTTTTACTAACGTAGTATTTTCTTTTGTCAGCTCTTTTGCCGACAAACTTTTAAACAAATTTTTACTACTAACATTCCTGTCTCTATTATAATACGGTTCCAACGTGCTTTCAACACTGGACATAGGCCTTTATCAGTTCTCGCCATCGAGATCTATTCAGCGCGGTGCGTCTTCACTGAAATTCCCCTATCCTTTTCAGGTTGTCTCTCCAACGCATTTGAGGACGCCCTCTCCTGCGTTGTCCCATCCATGGCTTCAAGTCTTATATTTGATTATTCTACCGCGTATCTACGTTATTGCCAGCAAAGTGTGGCGACATATTCTACCACGTTTCTTACTTTTGTTTTGCTTCTGATCCATTTGTTTGGTTTCCTAACTGTTAATCTGATTCCAAGCATAGTTCTTTCCAATGACTTTTGTGTTTTTGCAATTTTATCCGTATTAGCTTTGGTAAGTGTCTACGTCCTGTTCTACTTGCTGGTATGCGTCCATCTTTATGGTTAATCTATTAGTAATGATCTTTATGAATACTGCGAAAGCTGTGAAATAGGTCGATAATTATTTATGTCCGTTTTGTTTCCCTTTTTATATAGGAAGATTACTATACTTTCACACTAATCGTCGGGGATGACTGCGTTGTATGTGCATTTGTTTAGTAACCTTTTCATTTCTGCTATTACATCACTAGAGCTTGCTGCCTTATTATTTTTAAGTTCTTTTATAGCCTGATCTATCTTTATACTTTTCGATATCTGGTAGAAATTAACATTTGTAATAGTCTTGTTTATACTTTCTCGTGTGTTGAGATCTGGTGCAATTTCGGATTTGTACAAGTTTTCATAGTATTTTGTTATTATTTTTTTTTCTTTTCCAATGTTGTCTTTTATAGTAATTATTTTTGGTCTATGTAATGTTAATCTTAGACATTTCAAGTCTCTATTTTAATTATTTTTTCTATTTTTGAATAATTTTTTTATATCTTTTAGTTTTTCCTTTTATGGCGTTAATAATTTTTTTCTATTCTTGTGATTGTAGTAATCGTTTCTTTGTTGATAAGCTTTTGTCTTTGACTCATTAGGGTTCTTGTTGCGTCACTTATTTTTTTTGTTTTTTTCTTTTCCGTTTAGCCACTTTTATTCCTATCTCCACCAAGTTTTTGTGTAGTCTGTTGTTTACTTTGTTAACGTTTTCCAAGATTGTCCTAAATCTTTCCGCTTTTTTTAACATTTAAGCGTCTGTTTGTGTTGTATTTTTAAACTTTCGTTTCGTTATGAGGAGATGAAGTAGTCTATTTCATTTTTTGTATCACCAGTGGGTGATATTTATGTCTATTTTTTACTTGGTTTCTTTTTAAACAATGAATTTATGGCATATAAGTTATTTTGTTGTAGGTATTGGACGAGTCGTTCTCTTCTATCGTTTTGCATTCTATAGCCATAGTTTGCAATTTGTGTTTCTGTTTGTCACTCGTAATTATGATGGGTTTTAGTTTTGTTTCCTCTGTGACTATTTTACGTACTTTCAGAAATCTTTCGTAGTTTTCATTCTCGTGGTGAGATGTTGCCGCATAAGCCTAGATTATTTTCATCATTAGGTTGTTATTTTTGAGTATGATGTAAACTATTCTATCTGAAATTGCCTTAAACATTTTTATATGTGTTTTTAATTCTTTTTTTATTAAAAATCCTATGCCCCCTTGCGTTACATCTTCTTTCCCTATGTAATATAATCTATTACCAGAATTTAAGTCTATGCATTGTTTTCCTCTTTTTGTCAGTTCCAATATGTCCTGCTTTACCCTTTTTCTGTTCTTTCTTCAGCTTATAATTTTTTTGTTTTTGGTCATGGGTTGTATAATGTACGCTGCCATGAGAATTTGTCGAACTTTCGTTTCTCCTAGAATCTGTTATGTTAAAAAGTTGGTAGATTAATTTTTTAGTATAAAAATTTAAAATAAAAAAAGTATAAAATTTGTCCCTCGATCCCCACCAACTTTTTTTGTCGGCAATGTCAAATTTTTATAATAGCATATTTTGTTCACTTTCTGTAGGATCTTCGACGAGCTTTGTATTTTTGCGCCCAGCGGGGCTTTCACCATTGGATTATTTTGCGTGAATGTGCGAATTAGTGTTGTGGTTGCTTGGGGGAGGCTGAGTATAGGTGGGCCGTTGTATTTCTCTTTGTTGGGGGTTTAGTTTGATTTTGTCCTGATTATCTGTGGCGGGTTTTTGTGTTTGCCGCAAGTTTACCGTTATCGGTGAGGATATCCTACCCACCTCGAGTATTATTCCTTTATGTTTTCTTCTTGACATTGAGAGGTACTAGCTTTAAAACACTATCCTGGTCGTGCGGGATTGGTGAGTTTAACTTCAGCTCCTTCTAACCTGGGGAACATACGCTGTTTGCAGCACCACAAGTATTTAATTTTTTTGGCACCACTCATATCTGGGAGCCATTCTTCTATCCGCCATCCAGAAGAAGCGGCCCATGGAGGACTAGCAACCCCACACGGGTAAGGAAATCCATTTACTACATATTTAGAAATTGAATTAATAGCCAGCCAAAGCTTTATACCAAACTTATCTGGTTTGCTAACCATGCATTGAGTGAAATGACATCTTGGTTTTGACGGCAGCAGCTGTTCATTAATGGTAATGTTTTCCCTCGGCGTCTAGCAGCTTCTGTGATTGTATATAAACCTGTTCCACACTTCTGTATTTCAAACGCTCATTTCTAGTGGATTGAGTGTCAAATCTTAAAAATGTCACAGAACTTTTGACACCAGAGTACCATATGCTTCACGGGCAAGCAAAACGGCAATGAAAACTTCAAGTTTTTTTTTCAAGTTCCTTTGTTGTGCTGATTACATTCTATAATTGTACATGTACCCCACTTTTTGTAGTTTGTTCGCTTTGTATTTACAGTTTCTAGCAGTTTTTTGTTTTTATCTTTCTCTTACAATCTTCGTGGAAGCGGAAGGTTGAGGATGAAGATTGGTTTTACCAGTATCGGATGTAGAGAAATTCTTATATTCACTAATTACAGATTGGGAATATATATATCCATCAGATTTTTCCACTTTAAATTGATGTTCCCAAGCATTTCTGCACTTTTTGACAAATTTTTCAGTTTTTTAACCACTGTAATGCTTTTTTTGGGGTAAGTCTACGCGAATTCCACATCTTGATAAATTTTATTTGTCAATAAGAATTTCCCAGCGCTCTTCGCACAAATTTATAGCATTGTTATGTTAAAAATTTGTTATATTAAAAAATTTCCAGTATAAGATTTATCCTCGACACGCCTTTTTTCCTGGTTGAGGTCAAATTTTAAAAGCGCAAATTCAGTTTTCTTTCGGTAACTTTTGTAGAACACAGACCTTCGTTTAGCGTTGTCTACGCCCAACAAAGTTTTCGTTATTAAGCTGTTTCACGCAATTTCACGTGACTATGCGGTCAAATTTTGTCTTTTTGATTGAAAGCATATTCGGGGTAAGTCGTTAGATTTTCTTTGTATTTACGGTTTAAATTGATTCTTTAGCGGGTTTTTACACTTCCACTTGTGTCCTTTATCTGTGTAACTGATAAACACCTGTTACAATTTAAAAAATTACATGATGTTAAGCCGCCCAAGTTGCGAAGTTAATTAGAGGGAAGCTCGGCGCATTCGCTAATTTTAATAAACGTATGAATTAAAAACAGGATTTACTTGTGATAACGCTGTATGTACGTTTTCTTTTGTGTTAGATTTCAATAGAGTTTTAGGTAATGCTGGTACGAAATTATTATTCCCCTATCTTTTTTTGTGTCATATTATTATGTGGTGCGCTTTGATTCTCTAGACCTTCAAGTTTCGTACTCTTGTAATTTAATTTAAGAATGCAGAATCATTTTTTTTAAGTGTAAAAGTTAGACCGACTAGGTCACTTTGCTGTACGACGTGTTGACCAATCGAGGACCGAACTTATACTTGGCTTTTGATATCAGCCCATGTACTAGTGTTTGGAAAAGTTATATAATTATACTTATGTACCTTTTTCGTCCGCTTTAACTACTGCCTGTGATAAGATAAATATATATTCTGTGCTATCACTTCTATTGTGTTATTTGTTCTTTTTCAGCTGCGAGTAGGTTTAAACGCTATCTTCCTAATTTAGTCTTTCATCTTTTTGGCGCCTTTTTAGATTTAGTTTATAATCCACCATTACGAAGCTTGCGACACCATCTTCGAGAACAACTGTGTTAGCCGTCACTTTTTGTTTGTTTGAACATACTGCGTTGCACTTCTGCAGCGTTGCATTTATATACGCATAGCCCACAAATAAATACGTGGTTGTCTTTCTGCAAGCGACATGCACGAATTTGTCCGGAGCTGAACTAAAGAGTCACTACTTATAAAGTATAGAAACCATCCTAGAACTACAACGTTCCAATTCATATAAACACAAAGTTAGAACTATTATAAGTAACTTTCGGCTTAGACCGCGTTGTATTTGAACACCCAGACTTTTTAGGTTTGGTTCTAGTCTTTCTTTGAGAGTTAAAACAAGAAGTAGAATTTGGCTTTTGCCGTATTGTTGTTCGTGAACCCAACCAACGGTATTTATATCATTAGTGATCGCGTAATTAACGAACGATAATATGCCAAAGGCCAACTTCTTGTTTTGGCTTTCAAGGAGAGACTAGGACGAGGCCTAAAAAGTCTGGATGTTTAATTACAACGCGGTCTAAGCCGAAAGTTGCTTATAATCGTAACCAAGTTACCACAAAAGTTTAAGATTCTATACAAAGCTAAAACGTTTTAAAGTTCACGAAGGGTCAAATTGATTCCTTTGATCGTTCTAGTATTAAATACAAAATTTATTAATATGATGCACACCGCCTAACATAAAGATGCACCCATGTAGAGCACACTTTTACTTTAATTTTTAGAACATCTTAGATACACAGTAATTATGTCTGAAACTATATGACTACGACATGGTTTATTTATACAAAAAAGAGAAAATTATGAGTCTTTATTTATCATTAGTTTTTAATTTGGCAAATTATACTGTATAATAGAACGAAAATCCAAATTTTTAATTTACTTTACAACTAACTTACCAAATATGCTTTTTCCTGAGATTTTTTAAATTCATTTTAAATGTTTTTGAGGTATTCGAAAAAGCACAAAAATTGAAAGTTTTTTTACATTTTTTTGCAAAATTACTGAAAACACTAAATTAGAAACGTTTATTAGCAAACTTACTGAAGAAAGTTGGGATTTTTTTTATGTTAGATATGTACATATGTAGTTGTGTTTTTTTTAATTTACCAAATACTTGATCTATGTACCTTTAAAAACGCAGTTGTTCGAAAAATTGACTTACGTCAAAATCAACTATTTTAATTTGCAAATAGAAACTTTATTAATAATGTCGTTAATGAACAGAAAAGGTCTTATGTATAAACTATATGAAGTTCCATTGTGTATTTTTGGATGTGTAAATTTGGAATACGAAAAACTTAGTGTTTGCTTTTTTAGAATTAGCAGAGAAATTATTATTGTTAGTGTAGATGGTTATTTATTAATTATTCTAGTGTTTATTGTCGCGTACGTAGTCGAGACGCCTCCACGGTGCTTGGAAAAAATGTTCATGGTCTGTGGCGGTGTACTTAACATAATATCCGGTGTGTTTTGCATTCTTCAAAATGGCACGACAAATGGAATTATTGCGCCGTGCTGCGATTACCAAGTAATACTGTTAGCTATTTCGACAATTTTGTGTGGTGTATTAATGTTTTTGGATTATCGCGAACCTTCAGTAGAAATAGATTGATGTAATAAAAATGTATTTAGGTTAAAGTTAGAATAAATATTTGACGTTTTTTGTTTTGGTTTGCAGGGATTCATTGCTGCTAACTCAGTATGTTGGTGGAGCAGTGCGTTGCAAGGGGCGACAAGGGGTCTAGTGTATCGAGGATACGTAAGTCCAGGAGCTCTTCTAGTGAGTTCCGAACCATGCTCTTTGGAAGTTTTAAGAGGCGCGTGGGCGCGTAGAGTGCTTCAACCACCTTCTGGATATAAAATAGTCGGAATAGGTTAGTATGCAATAAAGTTAGAAAGTATACGTACTTAAGTTTTATAAACAACTTATTGGTTTTGTGAACACGTTTTTATTTAAAAAAACATAATTTCCAAAAAGCCAAGAGTAAGGTAAATTTATATCGAATACAAATTTAAAAATACTGTTAGATAAGCACTGAAGGCACATAAAAGTAATTTTTGACTGCTTGTTGTTGAGTTTGTAGTAGGTTGATCTTTAAGAAATTTTAAACAAAAGATAATATTATGCATGTTACACAAATAAAACACCAAGTGCTAGAGCATTTCAGTTTTTTTTGGTTTAGATTTTAAGTAACTTTAGGTTTCGTTTGAGTTTTTCCTTGCGAGCCAAAAAAAAAGGAGTTAAAAATGGGCTTGGGCGTTTTGTTCTTTGTAAACCCAAACAAACTGACGTATTGCCAGACATTGCAGCTTGGATCTTCCTAGCGCTAATTTTCACTGATTGGTTACAATTTAAAATCGATTGCATTTGTTAATAGCGTTAGGCTCTAATAGCAGTTCAGGAGTGTTTTTTGAAAAGTGGTCATGTCGACTGAACACTAAAATATTATTTTTTCATTATAGAAAGCTATTAGTATGGCAACCAACTAGTCTAAATAATTACTAAGCAAGAAAACATTTTTGTAACGTAGATATACTATTATAAAAATAGAGAAAACCAAACATCCTCTACTTCGAGATACCAAGGGTACGCCTGAACACTACAAAGCAAATAAGATAGACCAAAAAAACAAATAAAAACAAAATAACAAAATGTATATATACAGGATGAGTCCTTAAGCGCGGCTCTCAAATTTATCTCGAAAACTGTTTCGCTCACTGAGTTCAATTTTTTTATAATAGATTTGCTATTCATGTATTTTACAACTATACTAAGCTCACTATGCCTTTCCATTTAATTTTGAAAGAAAATTGCAAAAATCTGTGAGTCTTTACTAAGATGCGGCACCAATTTATCAAGAAAATTTCAAAAAAAGTGCCATATGAATCTCCCATACTATAAGACAGTTACAAACTATTTGAAATAAAACATTTCTAATCGACAACACGTTCATTTTTGTCTATAAAGGTTATGTCTTTGCCTAACAGTTTAACATGGAGATTTAGAAATCTCGTAATAGGCAATTTTAATGTTGAATTAGATAAGCTTTCAAACTAGGTAGGCTAATGAATATATTTACATTTAAAATCATTAAGAAAATTACGATGATTTGTAACCATCTCCTGATTGCGCCAAAGGATTTTCAAAAGTATAAATATTTTCAGTGAACACCAAATAGTTTTCGAGATAAATTTGAGGGTCATGCTTAAGGACTCACCCTACATATATTTCTATACAACGGTAAATTGTACTATAACTAAATTTATTTTAACAAAATAGAATTATGAGCAATCTCCGCAACCTTTGAATTTAATCGATCAACTTACATGCAGTCGTGACACATTAAGAATCGACATATATAATTAATAACACCGCTTGAAAGAAAGAAAGTATTGGAACTTACCTCATCGAGGTTTCTTGATAACGAGTAGTAAACGTTCATTACTTCTTATGTGGTTATATATGACAATGAGCGTAGTAGGAAAGCTTACGTACTACGTTATGTGCTTAAATTTGGCTTTGATTAACTCAAAACGATCAAAGAAACTTGACGGGTGTTACTTCATCGTACACACGACAGCTGCATTTCATAAGGTTAACGATGTTTTAAATTTAAGATTGAAAGTAAAAAAAATTAGTATAATCTACGATTAAATTCTTGATAGTTATAAATTAGAATAATTGATACCGTGACTTCAAATTAAGATACTGAATGTACGATTATAAGATACAAATAAGAAATTTACACGACTCATACAATACTTTAAGATAAGGCACGAGTCCATAATCGCCATACAGGGATTCCACAAGATGAGATTTACAGTCGCGAACCTCTTCTGAAAGTTATTGGATCATTATCCCCATGTATGTGAAGAATAAGGATTCCCTCATATTAATAATTATTTAGAGTGCCGTTTCGAAGCTCTTGCAGTTTCGCTAAAAGAATTTTAATCGTATTGAAGCAACCTGGCCGACGTTATCTTAAGAATTTACTTGCAAACGCTGACTTAATTTATTAATTTGCTTAATCTTGCCAAAATAACGTACAATTTTTCCGCAGCATAGTTGCTAAAAGCGTAAAAGGAATAATCAACGATGAAAATTAAATTTAAAGAAGAATTACCTATAATTTAGCGGAAAGCATTTTAATAAATCAAACGATCACGGCGAAATCAAATGTACAAATGGCTGCATAAAAGACGGCGTGAATTTTACTTGGAATTATTAGCAAATATATAAATAATGACATGTGATGAATCCCCTTAACAAAATCAATACCTGGAGACGACGAGAAAAAAGTTTAAAGAAGACAGAATTTTAGGCATACGCTTAGGATCAAACCCTAAAAACCACAACCAACCCACTTTTATAAAAAGAACTTAACTCATATAAGAGAAAGAACATTGCGGCGCGAGGAACACCAAGTACTGAGGTCTTTTAGAAAACGGTCGCCAAAGCGTCTAAAAGTCTTACAACACACAATCAAGTCATCCCAAAAGAGAAAAAGAATTTCTAAGGAGTGGATATCGCATGAAACGGGGATGCGTAAGCACCAGAAAACGAGAAACGGCGGTAAGAGTAAGAAGTTTTGGAAGTGCCAAGAACCAAGAACCTTAAAAAACCAAGAAAAACCACAACCCCTAGTGACCAAGAGCCTTACCCTGAGTATAAACCATAAAACTAAGAACCTGAAATAGTATAAAGAAGAAACTCAAGTATATATTGAAATTCAAGTATATTTGAATGTGAATATGCGGAATCAGAAAAAAAAGTAAAAAAGAAGGCCTATATTAGTTGTGTCAACAAGCAGTCAACAGACGGTATGAAATTCTTCTGAACAAAGCAAAAATCAAAAATAAGCATTATGATTGCAAGTCGACATTATCGCGTTTCAATAATCCAAAGCTCACACAACTAAGTCTAAAAAGCCAAACACTACCGGAGTCTACCAAACAATAACAATCTCCAACCTACATAACCCAAACTAAACCAAAAAAGAAAGAGAAGGAGTTAGAGTAAATAAAAAAAAAACTTCACTTGCTAACCGAAAATTGTTAGCCTTTGTTCATTGCTTCGGAATGTCACTTAGAACCTGAAAAGCCAAAGAACAGATTAGAATATCTCAAGAGCAAAGAAACCTATTGAGAAGAAATATTTAAACAGTGACCACCAACATCCAAATGTCGACTAAAAAACTTAGAAAGAAACAGAAAACAAGCAACAGTGCAGTGAACACTAAAGAATAAAGTTACCGATAGAAAAAAAAGAATGTCCAAGCAACAACTGACAAAGAAGAAGAAAAACTAAGAATAAGAAAGACGGAGAAAGATAAGGCTTGATGCTGGTATGTCCAACCAACAGCTCAAGAATTAAACCTTGAAAAAGATCAAGAAGAATGATTGGCATATAGAAAAGCTCTAGACGCAAGAAGAAAGAAATGAAATGTAGGTAAGATGGAGATAGGGAAAGACTGAGAAAGATAAGCCTCATTCGTTCTTCTCCCCGTAGAAGAACGAAAAGAGAGACTACCTTACCGTGCCCATCTAAACGCCCAAACAAAAAATACATAAATAATGACATGTAACACGCGCTTTAACAATGTCAACTGCTTGGCAACCCCATTCGTACATTTATAGAACGGACTACCATTGAAGTGAACCACGTCGCCTTTCTTTAGACACATTGCCTACATTTAATGTTGTCGCAATAGTTCTTAATATCCTTTTTTTATGTTAAATTTTGCACAGATGTAAGATTTTACTCGGTACATCAAAGAACATTTTTTATTTACTTTTATATATTTAAGCGGTATCTTCTTACACTTTAAAGTTTTTGAATGATGTTGGTAACTTGATTTTATTAAAGTTGGGATCTACTTTAGCATATATGCACATATATGGCTATACATTGCGCTAGGAATTGTAGCCGCCCTATCTTAGATTTCTTTTGTGGTGAGTTAGTCCACGTTTCTCTATTCTTAACTGATTCTATCCCATTGTTTTTCCTTGCTTATTCCGTTATTTTTTTCCAAGGATCTCGATCTTGTGTTTTTTCCAACGATGTTTGTATTTCCAGTTTTTTATGTCCTCCAGCACTGGATCTTTCCACTTGCCTTTTGGCCTACCTCTTTATTTATTCTTCTGATATGACCAAACTAGCTGAATTTTTGGGCTTTTATTATCTTAGCCATAACATTGTCTTTATTTTAGAGGTTATTAGCCTTTTGTATTTATCTTCTGCGACTTTCTTTAATCCATATATTTTTCTTTCAAAAATTCATTACTTTTCTTGTTCCACGCTTGTTATATTCATTATTTTTGCTCCATAGGTTACTACCTGTCTAATGACTGCTTTGTATGCTGTCATTTTAGTTGATGTATGATGATTTAGATGTTTTCATATGTATGATAACCTCTATCATTCGCCGGTATTCTGTGATCGATTTCTATACTTCTGTCACTATTGATAATTATTATGGCTCGTAAATGTTTAAAGTTTTATACTACTTCAAATTCGAAGTATATATTTTTGTCTTAATTTATTGTGAGGCTTCTTTTATTTGCTTCGTCTTCAATCCATGGTGGTAGTTTCCTATTTTTATTTTTGTGTGTCTCATTATACTATTATTTATTATCGTTCTGAGTATTTTATATACAGCACTGAATAACGTAATTTTCTTGTAACTTCCATATTTTTTCGACCTCTTTTCTTATAGATTGCATTATTATTCCTTTCTCCTACTATCTCAGCATTTTTTCTTTTTCGTAGATATGTTTCATTAGGTTATATATTCTTTCTCTTAGGGCTTCTCTTCCGTAGCATATCAGTTCTATTCCTCCTGTTGTCTTTTTCGTAAGGTGTGTTATAACGTAATCAACTTCTTCCGTAATTATGTCCAGCTCTTCTTCTTCTGCTTTGCTTTCCAGTTTTTTATCTTTCTGGCCTTCCATTGCAGTTTTCTTATTTGTTAATATTTTCTTAAAATTATTCATCTATTTGATGCTTATGTTTACTATATATCTCTTTTTATTTTGTTTTTTGATATATTTATATGATGTTGTATTATTTCTATTATTTTTTTCTATCAAACCCATTATTTTTTCAATCTATCCACTTCTCTTCTTCTTCTTGGTATGTCCTGCGGTCTATTTCCCTCTCTATTTTTAACCACTTTAATCTAGTCGCTTTTTTTCTGCATTATTTCTTTGCATTCTTTATCACTCGTTTTAGTTTACTCCATTCTTCTTCTATGTTTTCATCTTCTGGATAATCTGCTAACTGTTTTTTAAGTTTTTCTTTGTATAATGAATTCTTTTCTGTTATCGTTTCAGTTTTTCATCTTTTTTTGTTTGTTCTTAAATTCATTTCCGCTATCTGCCATTTTTAAATTGAACATCATTATAGCTAAGACGTGATCTGTATTTACGTATGTTCCTAGGAACGACCTTACACCGTGTATCTTTTTTTGTTGTTTTTTGTCTATCAGGATATGGGCTATATAGTTCTTTGTCGTTCTACTTGGGATTAACCATCTTACCTTGTGCTGTGGTTTATATTGGTATTAAGTGCTGACTATCTCCATTTCTGTTGCCAAATTTTGCAGCTTCGTTTCATTGTTTTTTTGTTTCGTTATGTAGAGTTTATTTTCTAGTTACTTGTCTCCATGATTCTTTTCTTATCTTTGCATTGAAATATCCTAAAAGGATGCGTGCGTCGTGTTTTGATATTTTTTTTACAGATTTTGTTTATTTTATCATAAAATTGGTCTCTCTCTTCTTCATTAGCTATGTTTGTTGGTGCATATACATTTATGATGATGGTATGGGCTACATTATTTTTTAATCTTATATATGAAATTTTCCTATTTATTTTTTTGAATTCTACTTCTTTCTAGACTTTTTACTTATCAGGAAACCGGTTCCATTTTGTCTTTGTTTTTTTCCCTCCGTACAACACTGTATATTTTTCTTTACTATTTCTTTATTTTTTTTGCCATCTTATTTTCCGCGTGGCCATATTTTCTACTTTGGCGATCCTCTATTTTCTCTGCAGCGAGCAGTGTTCTTACATTCCAAGTTTATATTCGTATTACCGCACCTTTCCCTTTTATTCGTTTTTCTTGTCATTGTCTTGTTATCATATTTCTCTGATCTTTCGACCTTGTCTATCAATTTCTGGTGATCTTTCTCAGTTCTCCTATTTCACACACAAATG
The DNA here is from genome assembly GCA_035610365.1 of Aquatica leii. Taxonomy (NCBI): domain Eukaryota; kingdom Metazoa; phylum Arthropoda; class Insecta; order Coleoptera; family Lampyridae; genus Aquatica; species Aquatica leii. The sequence continues at coordinate 16,365,953 of CM069434.1, read as the reverse complement.
TTTGCGTCTAGATTGCTTTCTTCTTTTAGATGTAGTACACTTCCACTTTAGTTTGTATTTTGATATAATTCTTTGTTTATTCGTATTTAAGTTTGAAATATTTCTTTATGTTTTAACAGCGTGTATGCCTGGCACTTTCAACCAACACATTGTATATTACTTACTCCTCAGCATATTTGTTGCAAAAAACACGTTTTTCAGTAATTACGTTTTGCTCATTACCTATCAGCAGACCTTTGTGATAGATTTTTTGTTTTAACATTTACTTGTTTTCTTTATTCACCTCTTTCTTTTAGCTTGTTTGCGATACTTCGTACTGCGATTTATATAGCTTCCCGCGGTCTTGAAATTGAAACCGTGTGTTTGTTCGATGTGTACACTGTGTAATCGAGTCTAGTTACACGATGTCTCCACAGAGATTACACGCCAAACCTACGGTGATTCTATGCTAAACCCACCGTCATTAATTACGGTGTTTACACACTATATCCACATACAGAGTGTCCCAGGGGTACTAGGAACTCTGTTGCTACTCAAAATATCAACTTGATTTTTTTTAAACGTTAGGTGTGGACATTTTACACAATTTAAATCTATTATTGTCATATACAGGGTATTACTATACAGGGTGGCGCATTAAACTTATGTTGTTTTAAATGCAACTACTCTTTTATTTTTACATCATTATAAAGCTTTTTTGATTCTGATTAAACTATTAAAAATTTTAGAAATCAATTATGCACCGTTAGGATTTTATGTTCGAAAATCCAGTGAAAAAGACCCATCTTTGAAAAATCACCGAGATCTTACTTTTTGAAATAAATCAGCGATTAAAATGTCAATGTTTTTTTCAAGTACTTATTGATCCAACAATTCGTACCGTATACAGGGTGTGCCCAAACGCAAAACCATGAATAACTTAGTTTTTTTTAAATAAAGCACCTTGTGACTTTTTGCACCGTTAAGTTCCAATTTTTATAGACTTTCCAAGAATATAATAGTTTGTATGAATATTGTAAAAAAACGATACTATTTTTGGAAAAAAACTTTGTTATTAAATTAATAAATTTAAAACAATTGTTGTTCCAATATTGGAATGTATTAGAGTAGTCTTCAAAAATTGGTAACCATGAATTTCACACTCGAAGAATTGATAAACATGGTATATTGTATTGGTGAGGCTGAAAAAAATCTTTTGTTAGCAAGACCAATTCACGAACAAAAATATCTCAAAACAAGAATTACAAGAACCTGGTACTGCTGTGCTAAGTGAGGCAAATGTATTATATATGCTACTAAAAAAAATTCCAGAAAATCAATAAATAAGCAGCAGGAATATTAGTACCGAAACTGACAAATCCAAAAGTACTGTAAGTAAAATTATATTGTCGTTCATCCTTATCACATGGAACTACATTAAGAATTACATGGCCAAGTTTTTCAAAATAGAGTAAAATTTTTAAATCCAATGAGTGCTCTTGTGGAAGAAAATGGTGATTTTTTCAATAATTTATTTAGTGACGAAGCGACATTCAAAAGCAATGGAGTAGTTAATCGACACAATATGCATTATTATGCAACGAAAAATTACCATTTGGTTGCGAGCCGTTAATTTCCAAAGCAAAATCGATGATCCCTAAATGGGCGGATAGGAATTATCGGCAATCGAGCAATCGGTTCTTTTTTCCGCAATAACATTTTGAATGGGCAGGGATATTTGCGATTTCTCTTGGACGATATTCCAATATTACTTGAAGATGTAAATTTAAATACTAGAAGGTCTATGTGGTTGCAGCATGATGGTGCCCCTGTGCATAATAACAGAATTGTTTGTCAGTTTCTAGACCGGGTTTATCATCGTCGTTGAATTCCCCAGACTTTACTCCAATGAACTATCTCTTATGAGGTTATGCTAAAGAACAAGTTTACGCAGTTTCTCCAACGACTATTATGAATATGCAAAACAGAGTAACTTAAGCATTTGTTTCAATTGACCAAAATAAGTTAGCCAGCATCAAGCTTTCTTTCGTTAGAAGTTTCTAGAGAACAAAATGGCGGTTTATTTAAACATTTGCTTTGAACACTTATCTGAACTGTGTTCAATATTTGCAATAATGTTTATTAATTTATTGCTCTTTTGTTATATTGTTGTTTTGCTTGTTTATTAAATTTTGGTTTAAATCAGTATTATCAATTTTTTACAATAAGCCATACAAATTATTATACCGTTGGTAAGTCTATAAAAATGGAATTTAATGGTATATAAAGATATAGGGTGTTCTATTGGAAACAACCAACTTATTCATAGTTTTGCGTTTGGACACACCCTGTATATGGTACCCCGAATTGGTAGATTAATAAGCACTTGAATGAAAGTTTAAGAAATGAAAAAACTCTTGACTTTGTAATTGCTAATTTATTTCCAACAGTAAGGTTTCAGTGATTTTTCAAAGATGACTTCTAAACTAAAATCTAAAGAGCATATAATTTGCCCATAAGTCAATATCTCAAATAGCAACGGAGTTATGAAGGTTCTTCGTACCTCTGGGGTACTCTGTATATACACGTAAAACCCACAATTATTACACACACAAATGAAACACGGTGTAAACACAGAAAAGACACTGAATTACACGGTATTGTCAAGACCGTCATGGCTAAGATAAGATAATACGTCATAATTTAGTCTATAAGTCACAATTAGTAGTAAATCTAAAATACATATAGTAATTCAAGGTTCCATTCGTATTTACGTCAAAGTTTTTAACATTAATGCGGAAGTATTTTTACGGTATCTCTCCCTTCCTAATTTTTGGTTTTTATAAATTTTTTTAATGTTTTTTTGCTCATTTACAACCGTTTTATTTTTTTGTTTACTGGTTAACAATTAAACGAAAATATCTTGATATTAAATATGTGACATTATAGAATAAATTAAACAAAAATAATCGAAAGAAATAAAAACGATATTACTATAGTCTCCCAAGTAAACTTTACTCTATTTCGTCTTCAAGATATTTTAAATTTTTTGAATCGGAAACATTTAAAACTAATAAAATGCTAATGGCTATCAAAAGATGTGATATACGACCTTTTCGATGCTCATAATACAAAGAACATTTTTGAATAGCTTAAACTGAAAACTATCGGTGGAGTAAACCTACAAAATAAAGCAACAACTAAGCTTTTGCGACAGCGTTTCACGAACAATTTCTGACGAAAAAGTTACATGAGTTGAAAACAAAATTTTTCTTTGATTTGCTTTCGCATCGTATTTTTCAAATACAAGTTTATTTTAAAATGTTTTAGTTTATCTAAATTTAAAACCAAAGCGTCAATTATTTTTTATTTTATGTTTTAGAGGATATCGAAGAATGTCTTGTGACTACCGTAGCACAAACCCAATGGACACCGTTACCAGAAGCAGTATGTGCTGTGGTTCTCCGACTATCCAGTCAAGGACGTCCTGCTGGAATAGAATCAATCCGAGAAGCGTTAATATTAGCTTTTCCACATGTATCACCTCCTGGTGAACGAACGCTGTACGATATTTTGACGCAATTGACTACAGAACGAAAATTGTATCATACATCAAAAGGATACTTTATTGTGACGCCAGAGTAATTATTTTGTGCGTGTTAATTTTACGAGTAATAATTTTTTATTGCAGACGAAGACGCTCTAGAAGTCATTCTAGAGGTAGACGGAAACACGATGAAGGAGTTGTTGCCAAAGGTATATTAATGTCGACGGAGGAGGCTTTAGTGTTGGTGCATGGAGAAATGTCAACTATAAGAGATGGCGAAGTAACTCATCAATGCATTCAAACAAATTTGGCGGATGTTATATGTGGCGGTAAGTTGATTAAATTTTTGCGAAATCGGTGTGTGATGTGAAACATTTTAGGTAACGCTAGTGACAAAGTTTTATACGCCCGTACTAATAAAAGAAGATCGGCTTCGTTTCCTGCACATCGAAGTCCGGATAGAAGAGGGTCGTTCAGACTATGGGGAACGGCGCGAAGGTTGAGGAGATCTGCTTCTACAAGAACTATAGCTAAACATTGTACAGATAGTAGCAGCAGTACGGATTACCCAAATAGTAGTGACTCGACACAGAACTCAAGTAAATTATTTTTTGTTTTGATGTTTTTGAAAACTAACTATTTTTAACTTTTATTTTTTCAAAAATAGTTTTAAGTTGAGATCGTTTTAAAACAATATTTCATTTTCCACGATTTTTTTTTATTAAGCGAAATTCTATTTTCGCGAGTTTTAATTATTTATAGAATTAGGAAAACACGTGCCCAAAGGCTTTCAACTTTTTTATTTTAATCGAGTTTGTTAAACATTTTCATTAGCTTACGTTTTGGTCAATTTAATAGGAATTACATACACATTTTAAATAATGCAAAATTAAATTATTAAGAAATTTATATTACGTAACATGCGAGTGTTCACTAATTACGTAACAGCCGATTTCTTTTTCACCTTCGACAAGTGACATCGATAATCGGTTATAGTTTGTAATAAAAAACGGTTTTTTCTTAATTTTTTGTTTGAAAGTTGTTATAATCAGACATTAATTTATCTTCTTGTTTAGTTACATCATTAACTATTTTTAGTTTGATGACAATTTAAATTTTTTTTCTGATTTGGGTTTTCTGTCCAGTGAGAAGGATCTGCCACAAAAAAGTTTCTGGTTTTAATAAAATACTGTTTAAAAAACTTCAAAATTTTGTTGTTTTTTTATAATCTTCGTCATTCTTTTTTTTTTTAGACAATAAGAAATTTAAGAGCATTACCATATACTGTAGTAAAATCATCAAATATAGAAACCAATAAATTTATTTTTAACTATCTGATCATTATTTCTACGCGCTAAAATACCTTACGTATAGTTTCGAATTTAAATCAATTATTTGACGCGAAGTGCTATTTTGATTTTTATGAAATTTTACAAACCGATAGCTCATACATTAAAAAAACATATTAAAAAAAATGCTTTTATTTGATAAATTAAAGATATTTTGATTTAAAATTAACTTTGCGCGCTCTAGAATACCTTACGTATAACTCTGAATTAGGAACAATTTTTGGACATGGCGTACTATTTAAATTTTTATAAAAAATTACAAACCGATAGCTCATAGATTAATAATCAACATAAAAAATAATTTTGAAAATTATAAGATTTTGATTTAAAGTTAACTCTGCGCGCTAGAATACCTTACGTAGTAGGTATGGTTCCGAATTAAATCAAATGTTTTAACATGACCTGCTATTTTGATTTTAATGAAAATTTACAAACTAATAGCTCATAAATTAGTAAACAACTTATTAAAAAATAAAATCGTTTGCATGTCGTAAATTAAAAATATTTTGATTTAAACCTAATTCCACGCGCTAGAATACCTTTCCGAATTAATACCAATTTTCCGACATGACGTATTATTTTCATTTTTGTGCAGATTTGCAAACAAATACCTTAAGCGTTAATAAACAATATTTCAAAAAATAAAAGTGTATTTATTTTTAAAAATAATTATGTAAAAGTAACTGTGCGATAGGAAATCGTAAACGTATAGCACCGAATTCAAACCAATTTTTTGACATGATGTACTATTTTGATTTTCATTTAAATTTACAAACAAATATGTAATTTACGCATTAATAAACAACATTTCAAAAAATAAAAGCGTTGTTGTTTTAAAAAGATTTTAGAATATAAATCTCCGAATTAAAACCAATTTTTTGACATGACGTACACTATTTTGAATTTTATTCAAATTTACAAACAAATAGTTTAAGCATCAATAAACAAATCATTTTTTAAAAAAGTTGTTATTTTTAAACATATTTAAATTTAAAATTAACTCTGCGCACTAAGAAATCGTATAGGTATACAAACCAATCTTTTGGCATGACCTGCTATTTTGATTTTTTTAAATATTTACAAACCGCTGGTTTACAGACTAATAAAAGACATATTAACACATAAAAACGTATTTCGTAAATTAGAAATATTTTAATTTAAAGTTAACTCCATGCTCTATAATATCTTGCGTATAGCTCCGAATAAATACCAATTTTTTGACATGACGTACTATTTTTAATTTTGTGCAAATTTGCAAACATTAAATAGCTTAAGCGTTTTGAAACAATATTTAAAAAAACCAAAGTGTTGTTATTTTAAAAAGATTTTGATTTAAAGTTAACTCTGCGCGCTAGAATATCTTACGTCGTAGGTATGGTTCCGAATTAAAACAAATGTTTTAACATGACCTGCTATTTTGATTTTAATGAAAATTTACAAACTAATAGCTCATAAATTAGTAAACAACGTGTTAAAAAATAAAATCGTTTGCATGTCGCAAATTACAAATATTTTGATTTAAACCTAATTCGACGCGCTAGAATACCTTACGTATAGCTCCGAATTAATACCAATTTTCTGACATGACGTTATTTTTATTTTTGTGCAGATTTGCAAACAAATAGTTTAAGCGTTAATAAACAATATTTCAAAAAATAAAAGTGTATTTATTTTAAAAAAAAATTATGTAAAAGTAACTGTGCGATAGGAAATCGTAAACGTGTAGCACCGAATTCAAACCAATTTTTTGACATGGTGTACTATTTTGATTTTCATTTGAATTTACAAACAAATATATAATTTACGCATTAATAAACAACATTTCAAAAAATAAAAGTGTTGTTGTTTTAAAAAGATTTTAGAATATAAATCTCCGAATTAAAACCAATTTTTTGACATGACGTACACTATTTTGATTTTTATTCAAATGTACAAACAAATAGTTTAAGCATTAATAAACAAATCATTAAAAAAAAAGTTGTTATTTTTAAACATATTTAAATTTAAAATTAACTCTGCGCACTAAAAAATCGTATAGGTATACAAACCAATCTTTTGGCATGACCTGCTATTTTGATTTTTAAAAAAATTTACAAACCGCTGGTTTACAGACTAATAAAGAACATATTAACACATAAAAACGTATTTCGTAAATTAGAAATATTTTAATTTAAAGTTAACTCCATGCTCTATAATACCTTGCGTATAGCTCCGAATTAATACCAATTTTTCGACATGACGTACTATTTTTAATTTTGTGCAAATTTCCAAACATTAAATAAAAACTAAAGTGTTGTTAGTTTAAAAATATTTTGATTTAAAAGTAAATTTCCGCGATAGGAAATCGTATGTGTATAGCGTCGAATTCAAATCAATTTTTTGACATGACGAACTATTTTGATTTTTATAAAAATTAACGAACTGTTCATAGATCAATAAACAATATAATAAAAAATAAAAACGTTTTTATTTTTAAAATGAAATACATTTTGTTTTAAAATTAACTTTGGGCGCTAGAATACCTTTATTATAGTTTCGAATTAAACCAATTTTTAGACATGACGTACTATTTTGATATTTATGCAAATTTATAAACAAATAATTTAAGCACTAATAAACAGTATTTAAAAAAAAACGTTGTTATTCTAAAAATGTTTTGATTTAAAAGTAACTCTACGCGCTAGGAAATCGTATACGTATAGCGTCTAATTCAAACCAATTTTTTGGCATGACCTGTTATTTTGATTTTTATGAAAATCTACAAACTAATAGCTCATAAATAAGTAATAAGTAAATAACGTATTAAAAAATAAAAACGTTTGTATGTCGTAAATTAAAAATTGTTTGATTTAAGGCTAAAATACCATACGTGTACCTCCGAATGAATCCCAATTTTTTGACATGGTGTATTATTTTTATTTTTGTTCAAATTTGCAAACAAATATCTTAAACGTTAATAAATAATATTTCAAAAAAATAAAAATGTTTTTATTTAAAAAAAAAGTTTTATGTAAAAGTAACTTTGCTCGATAGGTAATCGTATAGGCACAGCCCCGTATTAGTTAAAACCAATTTTTTGACATGACGTACTATTTTGATTTTTATCAGTTAAGTTACAAACAAATAGTTTAAGCATTAATAAACATGATATTAAAAAATAAAAATGTAATTCGTAAATTAAAAACATTTTTCACACAAGAATTTAAAATGTTCCAAACAAATATGAATTTTACACTTTTTGCAGCGGTTCTTAGTTTTGCGATCTTTCTGCCTGGGGTATATTGTACAACGAGATTTGTTTGTTCGTTCTTTAGTAGGGTTTTAATTGCGTTATATTTTTTCCTGTATGCTTGCATAGTAGATCTCGGAGATCGCGAGGGAGGTGTTTCAAGTCTTTGCTCGATGTGTTCCCTAAAAAAAGCGTTTCCAAGTTTTGATATCATCTCTCTGCAATTTATTTCTTTTGCATTAGGTGTTACATGCCAAAGTTAAAACAAAGTCACTGCCTGAAATGAGGTAACATAAACGATGTTGTGCCGCTGCTCAGTGGAGACGGGGGGGTTATATTTTAAAATTCCGTGATAACTTGGAAACGAGATTGACATAAAATCGAAATAAAAAGGTAAAAACTCAAAATCGGTTAGGGCGCCAATCAAGGACGAGATGATAATAGCTTGCGGATCCCTGATAACCCAAAAGCTCATCTGGTTGGTTACAACCCCTGGACTTACCTCGAGTTGTAACTTGCTAAACTCTGAAATGTTCTTAAAAATTTACGTACGCGGCAGCTGAATGAATAAAAGCTCTTTACAGTTTAACAATTTAACATTTATTGACTGAATAAAATAAAAAAAAATGAATATCAAACAAACTTGAATAAAAATAATAAATGAAATAATAATAAGCAAGACAAAAATTCACAAACTGAATACAAAAATTAATATAAAATAATAAAAAAAAATAATAAAGCGTTAACTTGTTTTTCAATAAAACACAAAAATAAAATTCAAGGCCTTGTCCGCATACTTAATCCGCAAACAACAAATAAAGAAAAATACAAAAGTCATAAAATATACGTCCGAAACTTTGCTTCGAACTAAACGTTCAAACAAATTATATGTTACATTATCTTTCATGCATGAATAAGGCTTACTTTTACATACACAAAACAAAATTAATTAATTAGAGCGAACTTCACGCAAACACCTTCAAGTGTTTCTTGAAATATTTAACGGTAGCCGTGATTCAGTCGGCTCAATTCAAAGCTTTTAAATCATATCAATCGCGGTTCACTTCACGGTAATAACAAATTCGATAAATACCTTTACTCAATTGTATACTCCAGGTGAACTGCGGGCCACAGCGGTTCCAGAAGCTTCGAAGTTAGATCGAACCCGGGACGGTCTAGGTGTACAGTAGTCGAATACAAGTTCGGTGGGACCCCCAAACAATGGAATTACGGCGGAAGATTTATTTCACTATTTAATTGAAATCCGCACAAAAGCGAAGACAGGATTTTTCACACAAAACATCGAAAATAAATCCAACTCGAACGTGAGTTTTATTATGGATACCATGAAGTTCCTTAAACCGTAAAATTACGAATTTGGAAAACTACTATTTCCCATCACACCACTCAATTTTCACGGCACCATTTGTTTAACTTCCGCGGTATTGCCTAACGGTAGGGTAAAAACACCCCGAACACTTGACTACATTCCGGTACCCGGTATTCTTACTTGCGACAAAAGATCATCATCCCCAAAATCAAAATTTTACTCCTTATAATACCTCGTGATCCCACTTAATTCAACGAACTTGCGCCGTAAAATCTTTGTAAAAGATGCAACACTAAACCAAGTAAATTAACAAAGATGAAAAATATAAGGGCCACGTGCGTCATGTTAAGTACGCACTCGAAAGAAAGAAAATCTTCCCACAGAAAACGCTTACTCCGTCAAATTATCAGGTGGTCCCAATCGCGCTCGTAAAAGAACTCAACATAAACAAAAATATAGATACCAAGAAAAATTGATCAAATTACATTCCAAAAGGAAGTCGTAAATTAGCTAGAGTTGTTTTTTCTAATGAGATAACCAGAAGTACAAACACTAAATCAAAATCAAAACCACGGAACTTTATGCATTCAAAAAAAATACCAGTAATAATTGTGAAATAACTATTAAATACAAATAAACTTAAATCAAACGTAATAAAATAACGAGTAAAACGTTTTCGATGCTAACATCGAACTAATCAATCGAAAAAAAAAGAAAACCGCAAATTCAGCCAGATGAATCTAATTACGGGGTCTTACATAAAAGATTCACTGCTAAATTTGAACGCCGGTTACATAGGGCAAGTTTGCAGAACTACCTTAGTATTTACACGTGATATATTAATAATAGCAAAAAAATAGTACCGTTGGTCATCTTCTGGTACGTCTGGCAACTGAATAATTAGCTTAAAGCTGTCAATTCTTGCTGTGGTGCAATTATAATCAATGATCATGTCAGGTTTACCATTGTCTTTATTTATTGCTTGGTTGTTGTGCATTGTAGATAACAGTACAACACCACGATTCCTCTTCGGAACATAAGAGCAAACTCATATCACTGGTATGCCCAAATATTGTCCTACTGTACGTTTTCGTTTCGGTTTAAATTTTGGAGGTATTTGGGGTTTACTCATTTTCAGAGCACCTAACTTAGTTTTTTCTCTTTTAGTATTTTGCACAACTCGATGGATACCAATTATCGACTACAACGTTTCTCCTTGTACCTTGAATAGGCGGAATAAGTTGTAAAACGTCATTGGTTGAAACGGCTAAATTATTATTTATTCATTCACCTTTGCCAGTATACACGAATGCATTACATAAATAATTTGTCCTGTAATCGCACATACACATAATTTTGATGCCGTATTTGTAAGGTTTTTTCGGCAAATACATTTTGAAGAAGGATCTTCAACGAAATGGAGCCAAGATTTCAGATTAGTCAAAATAAACAAACATCGTGAAACACTCATTGTAGTCCGGAAAATGTCCCTTTCGGTTCCACTACATGCGAATAATGACGCTACATCTTCACGGCTAGACTTCATAATTCTGGATAAATACAATAAACCTATAAAAGCGTTTAGTTCGATCACATCTACATTTTTTGTGTATGTAGGATAAGGTTTTTTGAATTTGGTTCGACAAATAGTTATTTGTTTGTTTGTGCGCACTAAAGTAACAATTAGCATTCGGTCAGTTATAAATAACTTCCAATCTTGCACAACATTGTCTGGCTGTATATTCTTTGCAATCCCTTTTACCATTGGCGAGTGAAAAATTATATTTGCAGCTCGTGTACGCGGACGTGGTTTCCTATTGAAAATTTAAGTATTGATTAGTTGTGAACAAAACCAATAGAAACCGTTACATAGTACATATGAAATTCCAAATAAGAATAAGCAAATGGTTTTCTATATGCAAATGTCAATTAAACAAGCATACGTTCACTTATTCTTATGGCCATGCTGATCATATCACAAAGCTATCTACAGTGTTCTATGTTTGATAATTAGATATTTAATTTTGTATTCTAATTATTCTAAAAATAATTAGCTACGGTAATTACAATAAAAAATTTCATAGAAATGTGTTTAAAATCAAAGTTTTAGACTGATATAACCTCGAAAATGTATGCGTATGTTAAATTTATCACCCATAATATAAAATGCTAATGCGCCGACATTAAATGGCGTTGATATAAGAATTATTAAATAATCCAAAAAATATAATGCGCAGTATAAAAAAGGGCTATATGGTAAACTTTGCGTATTATTAATTTGCAGTAAGTTAATTAAAATTATTTAATTTTTGGAGATTATAAATTAGTAACTGAACGTTAGTTTAGATAACCCAGAAAAAATTATCAAGTTAGTTGAGGAGTCTCGAGTTAAAGCTAAAACTGCATTCAGAATCTTACTTTGTAAGTACCCAATCAACAAGGAAACATTTTTTAAATGGTTTTTTCAACGTTTTACAAAAGATATATTTACATTTTTAAAAACATTGCACAAACGTCTTTATATTTGGCTGTTAGATTTATTTATACTAACCAATAACACAGCCAACAACACCATTTTACAATCAAACTAAGTATAACTTAACTGATATTTACACCATTATTATAGAACCAACCCTAAAATGCTTACAAAAGATAGATAATACAATCTTTGTGTACTCAAAAGACTTCAATTTCATATGGCTGCAAACGCATTTGGTGCCTATAACAAAAAATTAACACATTAACATAACAGTAAAACAAACATTATTCATGAAATTACTTTATATTAATTAAAATAATTATAATAATCCTCACAAGTTTCCAATTAATCAAAAGTTTTTCTGTTTTATGGATAGGATCTTTCGGAGTGGAGGAACGACAACAATAAAAACAACCTTTATCTGTTGTTAAGGCCTGAATAATAAAGGTTGTTTTTATTGTTGCCGTTCCTCCACACCGAATGATCCTACCTATAAAATAAGAAAAGTTTTGACTAATTATGCATGTACGTCTTTGTGTAAAAACGAAAACCAGTACAACTAACACTTGAAACTTTGTACACACAAAATAACGCTGCATCAATATCAGAAAAAATTACATACCAAGATTAATTGGTTATTGTGCACGTTTAAATCTCTTATTTGGCCATCACATCAATTTGATAACTTTGCAACACCACAAAGAATGGAAATCATAAAGTACATAGAATGAAAGTTTTAGTATACCACTGCTGTAACAAATAATATTACACTACAGCAAAATTTTTTGCAACGAAAAACGTACTATCATAATAAATGCTGACATATACTAAAAGTATCTATTTCAGTTTTACTAGAACACAAATTAGAAAACGATTAAACTGATACACTAATACATTACACAGCATAGCAAGTAATACCATGAGAATTGTTGATTCGTTGAAGCCTAAAATATAATGCAATTAAAATATACAAAATCGCCACCTTTTCACGCAGATACTCGTACTTTGCAAGAAAGTTTTTAGAAAACCGAAAAAGTTTAATATGTATTTTATTAATAATATGTAACAAAATTTTATATAGTTGTGTTTTTGTTACGATTTATAAAAGAAAACAGTGTATAGGTAAAATCAAGCAAAACTATAATTTCTAATAAAGTAAAAACGTTTTTTTACTACTAAAAAATGTTTTAGAAAACATTTTTAAAATTATTCAATATCAATGTTTAAATGAAATATTTTTAAAACGCAACAAAAGTATTTTTTTGAAAAATATTATTTATTTCGACTATTTTAAAACGTTGTAACGTTTTTAAAACATAAAAAAAACGTTTCCTTGCTGATTGGGTATATGGATTATCACATAAAAACTAACAAAGCACACAGAATGTGGATTTCTAACTAGCAGTATAAATTCTTCTATTTGCATTTCCAAGTTGATTGTTATATGTTCTGTATATGCAACAACTGTTTCAAATTCCGGACACGAAACATATAGAGGCAAATAGATTTATTTTTATTGGTTTCTATATGAAATTTACAACAGGGTTTGCACTTTTTAGTTCACTTGAAATTTAGGTTTTTACCGTAATAAAACTTTTCCTTATCCGTAAATTTGTCTTTTTCGGTGTTTGACAAGTTGTTTTCTAAACCATCAGAAGACACCACTGATTCTGAATCATGATCACTAGCAATAAATAAATATTCATCGGCAGTACTTTCATCTTCCAAAAGTAAAAAATTCGGATCATCAACAATGGCTTGCAACTCGGCGTCTGTAAGGGCTCTACTTGTTGATGCCACGCTGCAACCGCCAAACATAACCTCTAATTGTACATTTATGAAAAGAAATAAATCAAAAACGCATTTAGAAAAAAATTAAATTATATAGACTTAAATGCTGGTGCGATTCAAGGAATAAAAACTTGGTTGAATTTGATAAAAACACAAAAATTGCACACAAATGGTGGTAAGTGGTAGTGATTCCGTTAACTGGTTTTGTAGACCCCACCAGCACAGTTAATTTTGTTCTAATTTGCATATAAATAGCTTAAGCGTTAATAAACAATATTTCAAAAAATTAAAATGTGGCTATTTTAAAATATTTTTAGGAAATCGTATAGGTGTAACGCCGTATACAAACAAATTGTTTGGCATGACGTGCTATTTTGATTTTAATAGGAATTTACAAAGCGTTAGATCACAGATTAATAAACAATTAATTAAAAAATAAAAACGTATTTCGTAGATTAAAATTAATTAATAAACATAATAATAAAAAATAAAACTGTTGTTATTTTTGGAATATTTTGATTTAATATTAACTCTGCGCGCTAAGAAATCGTATGGGTATAGCGCCGTATACAAACAATTTTTTTGGCATGACGTGCTATTTTCATTTTTATAGAAATTTACAAATCGTAAGATCACAGATTAATAAACAATATATAAAAAATAAAAACGGATTTCGTAAATTAAAAATATTTTAATTTAAAGTTAACTCCACGTACTAGAATACCGAATGTATAGCTCCGAATAAAAGCAATTTTTTGACATGATTTGCAGTTTTGATTTTTATAAACATTAACAAACCGATAGATTATAGATTAATAAACAATTTATATCAAAAAATAATTATCCGCGCTAGAATACCTTACGTAGGTATACCTCCGAATTAAAACCAATTTTTTGACATGACGTACTACTTTAATTTTTATTTAAAATTACAAACAAATAGTTTAGGTTTTAATAAACAAATTAATAAAAAATAAAAATGTTGCTATTTTTAGAATATTTTGATTTAAAATTAACTCTGTGCGCTAGGAAATCGTACGGGTATAGCGCCGTTTGCAAACTAATTTTTTGGCATGACGTGCTATTTTTATTTTTATAGAAATTTACAAACCGTTAGATCACAGATTAATAAACAATATATAAAAAATAAAAACGCATTTCGTAAATTAAAAATATTTTTATTTAAAGTTAACTCCACGTACTAGAATACCAAACGAATAGCTCCGAATAAAAGCAATTTTTTGACATGATTTGCATTTTTGATTTTTATAAACATTAACAAACCGATAGATTATAAATTAATAAACAATTTATATCAAAAAATGATTCTGCGCGCTAGAATACCTTACGTAGGTATACCTCCGAATTAAAACCAATTTTTTGACATGACGTACTACTTTAATTTTTATTTAAAATTACAAACAAATAGTTTAGGCTTTAATAAACAAATTAATAAAACATAAAAGTGTTGCTATTTTTAGAATATTTTGATTTAAAATTAACTCTGTGCGCTAGGAAATCGTATGGGTATAGCGCCGTATGCAAACAAATTTTTTGGCATGACGTGCTATTTTCATTTTTATAGAAATTTACAAACCGTTAGATCACAGATTAATAAACAATATATAAAAAATAAAAACGGATTTCGTAAATTAAAAATATTTTAATTTAAAGTTAACTTCACGTACTAGAATACCAAACGTATAGCTCCGAATAAAAGCAATTTTTTGACATGATTTGCAGTTTTGATTTTTATAAACATTAACAAATCGATAGATTATAGATTAATAAACAATTTATATCAAATAATAATTCTGCGCGCTAGAATACCTTACGTAGGTATACCTCCGAATTAAAACCAATTTTTTGACATGACGTACTACTTTAATTTTTATTTAAAATTACAAACAAATAGTTTAAGCTTTAATAAACAAATTAATAAAAATTAAAAATGTTGCTATTTTTAGAATATTTTGATTTAAAATTAACTCTGTGCGCTAGGAAATCGTATGGGTATAGCGCCGTATGCAAACAAATTTTATGGCATGACATGCTATTTTCATTTTTATAGAAATTTACAAATCGTTAGATCACAGATTAATAAACAACATATAAAAAATAAAAACGGATTTCTTAAATTAAAAATATTTTAATTGAAAGTTTACTCCACGTACTAGAATACCGAACGTATAGCTCCGAATAAAAGCAATTTTTTGACATGATTTGCAGTTTTGATTTTTATAAACATGAACAAACCGATAGATTATAGATTAATATACAATTTATATCAAAAAATGATTCTGCGCGCTAGAATACCTTACGTAGGTATACCTCCGAATTAAAACCAATCTTTTGACATGACGTACTACTTTAATTTTTATTTAAAATTACAAACAAATAGTTTAGGCTTTAATAAACAAATTAATAAAAAATAAAAATGTTGCTATTTTTAAAATATTTTGATTTAAAATTAACTCTGTGCCCTAGGAAATCGTATGGGTATAGCGCCGTATGCAAACAAATTTTTTGGCATGACGTGCTGTTTTCATTTTTATAGAAATTCACAAATCGTTAGAGCACAGATTAATAAACAATATATAAAAACGGATTTCGTAAATTAAAAATATTTTAATTTAAAGTTAACTCCACGTACTAGAATACCAAACGTATAGCTCCGAATAAAAGCAATTTTTTGACATGATTTGCAGTTTTGATTTTTATAAACATTAACAAACCGATCGATTATAGATTAATAAACAATTTATATCAAAAAATGATTCTGCGCGCTAGAATACCTTACGTAGGTATACCTCCGAATTAAAACCAATTTTTTGACATGACGTACTACCTTAATTTTTATTTAAAATACAAACAAATAGTTTAGGCTTTAATAAACAAATTAATAAAAAATAAAAATGTTGCTATTTTTAAAATATTTTGATTTAAAATTAACTCTGTGCGCTAGGAAATCGTATAGGTATAGCGCCGTATGCAAACAAATTTTTTGGCATGACGTGCTATTTTCATTTTTATAGAAATTTACAAATCGTTAGATCACAGATTAATAAATAATACATAAAAAATAAAAACGGATTTCGTAAATTAAAAATATTTTAATTTAAAGTTAACTCCACGTACTAGAATACCAAACGTATAGTTCCGAATAAAAGCAATTTTTTGACATGATTTGCAGTTTTGATTTTTATAAACATTAACAAACCGATAGATTATAGATTAATAAACAATTTATATCAAAAAATGATTCTGCGCGCTAGAATACCTTACGTAGATATACCTCGAATTAAAACCAATTTTTGACATGACGTACTACTTTAATTTTTATTTAAAATTACAAACAAATAGTTTAGGCTTTAATAAAAAAATTAATAAAAAATAAAAATGTTGCTATTTTTAGAATATTTTGATTTAAAATTAACTCTGTGTCCTAGGAAATCGTATGGGTATAGCGCCGTATGCAAACAAATTTTTTGGCATGACGTGCTATTTTCATTTTTATAGAAATTTACAAATCGTTAGATCACAGATTAATAAATAATACATAAAAAATAAAAACGGATTTCGTAAATTAAAAATATTTTAATTTAAAGTTAACTCCACGTACTAGAATACCAAACGTATAGTTCCGAATAAAAGCAATTTTTTGACATGATTTGTAGTTTTGATTTTTATAAACATTAACAAACCGATAGATTATAGATTAATAAACAATTTATATCAAAAAATGATTCTGCGCGCTAGAATACCTTACGTAGATATACCTCCGAATTAAAACCAATTTTTTGACATGACGTACTACTTTAATTTTTATTTAAAATTACAAACAAATAGTTTAGGCTTTAATAAAAAAATTAATAAAAAATAAAAATGTTGCTATTTTTAGAATATTTTGATTTAAAATTAACTCTGTGCCCTAGGAAATCGTATGGGTATAGCGCCGTATGCAAACAAATTTTTTGGCATGACGTGCTATTTTCATTTTTATAGAAATTTACAAATCGTTAGATCACAGATTAATAAATAATACATAAAAAATAAAAACGGATTTCGTAAATTAAAAATATTTTAATTTAAAGTTAACTCCACGTACTAGAATACCAAACGTATAGTTCCGAATAAAAGCAATTTTTTGACATGATTTGCAGTTTTGATTTTTATAAACATTAACAAACCGATAGATTATAGATTAATAAACAATTTATATCAAAAAATGATTCTGCGCGCTAGAATACCTTACGTAGATATACCTCCGAATTAAAACCAATTTTTAGACATGACGTACTACTTTAATTTTTATTTAAAATTACAAACAAATAGTTTAGGCTTTAATAAAAAAATTAATAAAAAATAAAAATGTTGCTATTTTTAGAATATTTTGATTTAAAATTAACTCTGTGCGCTAGGAAATCGTATGGGTATAGCGCCGTATACAAACAAATTTTTTGGCATGACGTGCTATTTTCATTTTTGTAGAAATTTACAAATCGTAAGATCACAGATTAATAAACAATATATAAAAAATAAAAACGGATTTCGTAAATTAAAAATATTTTAATTTAAAGTTAACTCCACGTACTAGAATACCAAACGTATAGCTCCGAATAAAAGCAATTTTTTGACATGATTTGCAGTTTTGATTTTTATAAACATTAACAAACCGATAGATTATAGATTAATAAACAATTTATATCAAAAAATAATTCTGCGCGCTAGAATACCTTACGTAGGTATACCTCCGAATTAAAACCAATTTTTTGACATGACGTACTACTTTAATTTTTATTTAAAATTACAAACAAATAGTTTAGGCATTAATAAACAAATTAATAAAAAATAAAAATGTTGCTATTTTTAGAATATTTTGATTTAAAATTAACTCTGTGCGCTAAGAAATCGTATGGGTATAGCGCCGTATGCAAACAAATTTTTTGGCATGACGTGCTATTTTCATTTTTATAGAAATTTACAAATCGTTAGATCACAGATTAATAAATAATACATAAAAAATAAAAACGGATTTCGTAAATTAAAAATATTTTAATTTAAAGTTAACTCCACGTACTAGAATACCAAACGTATAGTTCCGAATAAAAGCAATTTTTTGACATGATTTGCAGTTTTGATTTTTATAAACATTAACAAACCGATAGATTATAGATTAATAAACAATTTATATCAAAAAATGATTCTGCGCGCTAGAATACCTTACGTAGATATACCTCCGAATTAAAACCAATTTTTTGACATAACGTACTACTTTAATTTTTATTTAAAATTACAAACAAATAGTTTAGGCTTTAATAAAAAAATTAATAAAAAATAAAAATGTTGCTATTTTTAGAATATTTTGATTTAAAATTAACTCTGTGCCCTAGGAAATCGTATGGGTATAGCGCCGTATGCAAACAAATTTTTGGCATGACGTGCTATTTTCATTTTTATAGAAATTTACAAATCGTTAGATCACAGATTAATAAATAATACATAAAAAATAAAAACGGATTTCGTAAATTAAAAATATTTTAATTTAAAGTTAACTCCACGTACTAGAATACCAAACGTATAGTTCCGAATAAAAGCAATTTTTTGACATGATTTGCAGTTTTGATTTTTATAAACATTAACAAACCGATAGATTATAGATTAATAAACAATTTATATCAAAAAATGATTCTGCGCGCTAGAATACCTTACGTAGATATACCTCCGAATTAAAACCAATTTTTAGACATGACGTACTACTTTAATTTTTATTTAAAATTACAAACAAATAGTTTAGGCTTTAATAAAAAAATTAATAAAAAATAAAAATGTTGCTATTTTTAGAATATTTTGATTTAAAATTAACTCTGTGCGCTAGGAAATCGTATGGGTATAGCGCCGTATACAAACAAATTTTTTGGCATGACGTGCTATTTTCATTTTTGTAGAAATTTACAAATCGTAAGATCACAGATTAATAAACAATATATAAAAAATAAAAACGGATTTCGTAAATTAAAAATATTTTAATTTAAAGTTAACTCCACGTACTAGAATACCAAACGTATAGCTCCGAATAAAAGCAATTTTTTGACATGATTTGCAGTTTTGATTTTTATAAACATTAACAAACCGATAGATTATAGATTAATAAACAATTTATATCAAAAAATAATTCTGCGCGCTAGAATACCTTACGTAGGTATACCTCCGAATTAAAACCAATTTTTTGACATGACGTACTACTTTAATTTTTATTTAAAATTACAAACAAATAGTTTAGGCATTAATAAACAAATTAATAAAAAATAAAAATGTTGCTATTTTTAGAATATTTTGATTTAAAATTAACTCTGTGCGCTAAGAAATCGTATGGGTATAGCGCCGTATGCAAACAAATTTTTTGGCATGACGTGCTATTTTCATTTTTATAGAAATTTACAAATCGTTAGATCACAGATTAATAAATAATACATAAAAAATAAAAACGGATTTCGTAAATTAAAAATATTTTAATTTAAAGTTAACTCCACGTACTAGAATACCAAACGTATAGTTCCGAATAAAAGCAATTTTTTGACATGATTTGCAGTTTTGATTTTTATAAACATTAACAAACCGATAGATTATAGATTAATAAACAATTTATATCAAAAAATGATTCTGCGCGCTAGAATACCTTACGTAGATATACCTCCGAATTAAAACCAATTTTTAGACATGACGTACTACTTTAATTTTTATTTAAAATTACAAACAAATAGTTTAGGCTTTAATAAAAAAATTAATAAAAAATAAAAATGTTGCTATTTTTAGAATATTTTGATTTAAAATTAACTCTGTGCGCTAGGAAATCGTATGGGTATAGCGCCGTATACAAACAAATTTTTTGGCATGACGTGCTATTTTCATTTTTGTAGAAATTTACAAAGCGTTAGATCACAGATTAATAAACAATTAATTAAAAAATAAAAACGTATTTCGTAGATTAAAAATATTTTAATTTAAGGTTAACTCCACGTGCTAGTATACCTAACGTTAGCTCCGAATTGAAACCAATTTTTTGGCATAACCTGCTACTTTGATTTTTATAAACATTGACAAACCGATAGATTATAGATTAATAAAAAATTTATATCAAAAAATTATTCTGTGCGCTAGAATACCTTACGTAGGTATACCTCCAAATTAAAACCAATTTTTTGATATGACGTACTACTTTAAGTTTTATTTAAAAGTACAAACAAATAGTTTAGGCATTAATAAACAAAATAATAAAAAATAAAAATGTTGCTATTTTTAGAATATTTTGATTTAAAATTAACTCTGCGCGCTAAGAAATCGTATGGGTATAGCGCCGTATACAAACAAATTGTTTGGCATGACATGCTATTTTCATTTTTATAGAAATTTACAAATCGTTAGATCACAGATTAATAAACAATATATAAAAAATAAAAACGGATTTCGTAAATTAAAAATAATTTAATTTAAAGTTAACTCCACGTACTAGAATACCAAACGTATAGTTCCGAATAAAAGCAATTTTTTGACATGATTTGCAGTTTTGATTTTTATAAACATTAACAAACCGATAGATTATAGATTAATAAACAATTTATATCAAAAAATAATTCTGCGCGCTAGAATACCTTACGTAGGTATACCTCCGAATTAAAACCAATTTTTTGACACGACGTACTACTTTAATTTTAATTTAAAATTACAAACAAATAGTTTAGGTTTTAATAAACAAATTAATAAAAAATAAAAATGTTGCTATTTTTAGAATATTTTGATTTAAAATTAACTCTGTGCGCTAGGAAATCGTATGGGTATAGCGCCGTATGCAAACAAATTTTTTGGCATGACGTGCTATTTTCATTTTTATAAAAATTTACAAATCGTTAGATCACAGATTAATAAACAATATATAAAAAATAAAAACGGATTTCGTAAATTAAAAATAATTTAATTTAAAGTTAACTCCACGTACTAGAATACCAAACGTATAGTTCCGAATAAAAGCAATTTTTTGACATGATTTGCAGTTTTGATTTTTATAAACATTAACAAACCGATAGATTATAGATTAATAAACAATTTATATCAAAAAATGATTCTGCGCGCTAGAATACCTTACGTAGATATACCTCCGAATTAAAACCAATTTTTAGACATGACGTACTACTTTAATTTTTATTTAAAATTACAAACAAATAGTTTAGGCTTTAATAAAAATTAATAAAAATAAAAATGTTGCTATTTTTAGAATATTTTGATTTAAAATTAACTCTGTGCGCTAGGAAATCGTATGGGTATAGCGCCGTATACAAACAAATTTTTTGGCATGACGTGCTATTTTCATTTTTGTAGAAATTTACAAATCGTAAGATCACAGATTAATAAACAATATATAAAAAATAAAAACGGATTTCGTAAATTAAAAATATTTTAATTTAAAGTTAACTCCACGTACTAGAATACCAAACGTATAGCTCCGAATAAAAGCAATTTTTTGACATGATTTGCAGTTTTGATTTTTATAAACATTAACAAACCGATAGATTATAGATTAATAAACAATTTATATCAAAAAATAATTCTGCGCGCTAGAATACCTTACGTAGGTATACCTCCGAATTAAAACCAATTTTTTGACATGACGTACTACTTTAATTTTTATTTAAAATTACTAACAAATAGTTTAGGCATTAATAAACAAATTAATAAAAAATAAAAATGTTGCTATTTTTAGAATATTTTGATTTAAAATTAACTCTGTGCGCTAAGAAATCGTATGGGTATAGCGCCGTATGCAAACAAATTTTTTGGCATGACGTGCTATTTTCATTTTTATAGAAATTTACAAATCGTTAGATCACAGATTAATAAATAATACATAAAAAATAAAAACGGATTTCGTAAATTAAAAATATTTTAATTTAAAGTTAACTCCACGTACTAGAATACCAAACGTATAGTTCCGAATAAAAGCAATTTTTTGACATGATTTGCAGTTTTGATTTTTATAAACATTAACAAACCGATAGATTATAGATTAATAAACAATTTATATCAAAAAATGATTCTGCGCGCTAGAATACCTTACGTAGATATACCTCCGAATTAAAACCAATTTTTTGACATGACGTACTACTTTAATTTTTATTTAAAATTACAAACAAATAGTTTAGGCTTTAATAAAAAATTAATAAAAATAAAAATGTTGCTATTTTTAGAATATTTTGATTTAAAATTAACTCTGTGCGCTAGGAAATCGTATGGGTATAGCGCCGTATACAAACAAATTTTTTGGCATGACGTGCTATTTTCATTTTTGTAGAAATTTACAAATCGTAAGATCACAGATTAATAAACAATATATAAAAAATAAAAACGGATTTCGTAAATTAAAAATATTTTAATTTAAAGTTAACTCCACGTACTAGAATACCAAACGTATAGCTCCGAATAAAAGCAATTTTTTGACATGATTGGCAGTTTTGATTTTTATAAACATTAACAAACCGATAGATTATAGATTAATAAACAATTTATATCAAAAAATAATTCTGCGCGCTAGAATACCTTACGTAGGTATACCTCCGAATTAAAACCAATTTTTTGACATGACGTACTACTTTAATTTTTATTTAAAATTACAAACAAATAGTTTAGGCATTAATAAACAAATTAATAAAAAATAAAAATGTTGCTATTTTTAGAATATTTTGATTTAAAATTAACTCTGTGCGCTAGGAAATCGTATGGGTATAGCGCCGTATACAAACAAATTTTTTGGCATGACGTGCTATTTTCATTTTTGTAGAAATTTACAAATCGTAAGATCACAGATTAATAAACAATATATAAAAAATAAAAACGGATTTCGTAAATTAAAAATATTTTAATTTAAAGTTAACTCCACGTACTAGAATACCAAACGTATAGCTCCGAATAAAAGCAATTTTTTGACATGATTTGCAGTTTTGATTTTTATAAACATTAACAAACCGATAGATTATAGATTAATAAACAATTTATATCAAAAAATAATTCTGCGCGCTAGAATACCTTACGTAGGTATACCTCCGAATTAAAACCAATTTTTTGACATGACGTACTACTTTAATTTTTATTTAAAATTACAAACAAATAGTTTAGGCATTAATAAACAAATTAATAAAAAATAAAAATGTTGCTATTTTTAGAATATTTTGATTTAAATTAACTCTGTGCGCTAGGAAATCGTATGGGATAGCGCCGTATGCAAACAAATTTTTTGGCATGACGTGCTATTTTCATTTTTATAGAAATTTACAAATTGTTAGATCACAGATTAATAAACAATATATAGAAAATAAAAACGGATTTCGTAAATTAAAAATATTTTAATTTAAAGTTAACTCCGCGCGCTAGAATACCTTACGTAGGTATAGCTCCGAATTAAAACCAATTTTTTGACATGATGTACAATTTTGATTGTTATTTAAATTTGCAAACGAATAGTTTGAATGAACAACATATTTAAAAATAAAAGTGTTGTTTTAAAACTGTTTTGATTTAAAAGTAACTCTGCGCGCTTGAAAATCGTATACGTTAGTGTCTAATTCATACCGATTTTTGGACATGACGTACTATTTTGATTTTTATGAAATTTTACAAACCAATAGCTCATAAATCAGTAAACAACGTGTTAAAAAATAAAAACGTTTTTATGTTGCGAATTAAAAATATTTTGATTTAAAATGAAGTTCTTGCTCTAAAATACCTTACGTATAGCTCCGAATTAACACCAACTTTTCGACATGACGTACTATTTTGATTTTTATTCAAATTTACGAACAAATAGTTTAAGCATTAATAAACAAAATATTACAAAAAAATTAAAGTGTTGTTAGTTTAAAAATATTTTTATTTAATAGTAACTTTGCGCGATAGTAAATCGTATTTGTATCGCGCCGAATTCAAACCAGTTTTTTGACATGAGGTGCTATTCTGATTTTTATTTAAATTTACAAACCAATAGCTCATAAATTTATAACCAACATATTAAAAACTACAAACGTTTTTATTTTGTGAATTAAAAATTATTTGATTTAAAAGTTAACTTTGCGTTCTAGAATACCTTACGTAGGTATAGCTCCGAATTAAAATGAATATTTTGACATGACGTACTATTTTAATTTTTATTTTAATTTACAAACAAATAGTTTAAGCATTAATAAACAAATTATTAAAAAATAAAAATGTAATTTTTTAAATATTTTGATTGAAAATTAACTTCGAACGCAATTTTTTGACATGACGTGCTATTTTGAATTTTATAATAATTAACGAATTATTAGCTCATAGATTAATAATAAAGAAAATATTAAAAAATATTTTTTTTTAATTTTCAGATTAAAAATATTTTGTTTTTAAATTAACTTTGGGCGCTAGTACGTATAGTTCCCAATTAAAACCAATTTTTGGAAATGACATACTTTTTTGATACTTATGCAAAAAGCATTTATAAACGATGTTTAAAAAAATTAAAATGTTTTTGTTTTAAAAATATTTTTATTCAAAATTAACTCTGCGCGCTAGGAAATCGTATACATCAATACGAAAACAATTTTTTTCACATGACGTGCTATTTAGATATTTATACAAAGTTGGAAACAAATAGTTTAAGCATTAATAAACAAATTATTAAAAAATAAAAATGTTATTTTTTAAATATATAGCGCCGAATTCTAACGCAATTTTTTGACATGACGTGCTATTTTGATTTTTATAATAATTAACGAACTATTAGCTCATAGAGTAATAATAAAGAAAATATTAAAAAATAATTTTTTTTAAATTTTCAAATTAAAAACATTTTGTTTTTAAATTAACTTTGGGCGCTGTGCTAGAATACCTTACGTATAGTTCCGAATTAAAACCAATTTTTGGAAATGACATACTTTTTTGATACTTATGCAAATTTACAAACACATAGTTTAAGCATTTATAAACGGTGTTTAAAAAAATTATTTAAATGTTTTTGTTTTAAAAATATTTTGATTCAAAATTAACTCTGTGCGCTAGGAAATCTTATACGTCATCAATACTAAAACAAATTTTTTGACATGACGTGCTATTTAAATATATTTATACAAATTTGGAAACACATAGTTTAAGCATTAATAAACAAGTTATTAAAAAATAAAAATGTTATTTTTTAAATATTTTGATTAAAAATTTACTCGGCGTGCTAGAAAATCGTGTACGTATAGCGCCGAATTCGAACGCAATTTTTTGACATGACATGCTATTTTGATTTTTATAATAGTTAACGAACTATTAGCTCATAGATTATTAATAAAGAAAATATTAAAAAATAAAAAATTTTTTATTTTCAGATTAAAAATATTTTGTTTTTAAATTAACTTTGGGCGCTAGAATACCTTACGTATAGTTCCGAATTAAAACCAATTTTTGGAAATGACATACTTTTTTGATATTTATGCAAAAATACAAACACATAGTTTAAGCTTTTATAAACGGTGTTTAAAAAAATTAAAATGTTTTTGTTTTAAAAATATTTTGATTCAAAATTAATTCTGCGCGCTAGGAAATCGTATACATCAATACTAAAACAAATTTTTTGACATGACGTGCTATTTAGATATTTATACAAATTTGGAAACACATAGTTTAAGCATTAATAAAAAAAATAATAAAAAATGAAAATGTTATTTTTTAAATATTTTGATTGAAAATTAACTCGGCGCGCTAGGAAATCGTGTACGTATAGCGCCGAATTCGAACGTAATTTTTTGACATGGCGTGCTATTTTGATTTTTATAATAATTAACGAACTATTAGCTCATAGAGTAATAATAAAGAAAATAATAAAAAAT
Organism: Aquatica leii; assembly: GCA_035610365.1. Classification (NCBI taxonomy): domain Eukaryota; kingdom Metazoa; phylum Arthropoda; class Insecta; order Coleoptera; family Lampyridae; genus Aquatica; species Aquatica leii. The sequence goes on along the minus strand of CM069434.1, from coordinate 16,339,356 downwards.
ATTTTTTTTTATTTTCAAATTAAAAATATTTTGTTTTTAAATTAACTTTGGGCGCTAGAATACTTTACGTATAGTTCGGAATTAAAACCAATTTTATGGAAATGACATACTTTTTTGATATTTATGCAAATTTAGAAACACATAGTTTAAGCATTTATAAACAGTGTTTAAAAAAATAAAAACGTTTTTGTTTTAAAAATATTTTGATTCAAAATTAACTCTGTGCGCTAGGAAATCTTATACGTATAGCATCAATACTAAAACAAATTTTTTGACATGACGTGCTATTTAGATATTTATACAAATTTGGAAACAAATAGTTTAAGCATTAATAAACAAAATAATAAAAAATGAAAATGTTATTTTTTAAATATTTTGATTGAAAATTAACTCGGCGCGCTAGGAAATCGTGTACGTATAGCGCCGAATTCGAACGTAATTTTTTGACATGGCGTGCTATTTTGATTTTTATAATAATTAACGAACTATTAGCTCATAGAGTAATAATAAAGAAAATAATAAAAAATATTTTTTTTTATTTTCAAATTAAAAATATTTTGTTTTTAAATTAACTTTGGGCGCTAGAATACTTTACGTATAGTTCCGAATTAAAACCAATTTTATGGAAATGACATACTTTTTTGATATTTATGCAAATTTAGAAACACATAGTTTAAGCATTTATAAACAGTGTTTAAAAAAATAAAAACGTTTTTGTTTTAAAAATATTTTGATTCAAAATTAACTCTGTGCGCTAGGAAATCTTATACGTATAGCATCAATACTAAAACAAATTTTTTGACATGACGTGCTATTTAGATATTTATACAAATTTGGAAACAAATAGTTTAAGCATTAATAAACAAAATAATAAAAAATTAAAATGTTATTTTTTAAATATTTTGATTGAAAATTAACTCGGCACGCTAGGAAATCGTGTACGTATAGCGCCGAATTCGAACGTAATTTTTTGACATGACGTGCTATTTTGATTTTTATAATAATTAACGAACTATTAGCTCATAGAGTAATAATAAAGAAAATATTAAAAAATATTTTTTTTTAATTTTCAAATTAAAAATATTTTGTTTTTAAATTAACTTTGGGCGCTAGAATACTTTACGTATAGTTCCGAATTAAAACCAATTTTTTAAAATTGCATCCTTTTTTGATATTTATGCAATTTTACAAACACATAGTTTAAGCGTTTATAAACAGTATTTAAAAGAATAAAAATGTTTTTGTTTTAAAAATATTTTGATTCAAAATTAACTCTGCGCGCTAGGAAATCTTATACGTATAGCATCAATACTAAAGCAATTTTTTTGACATGACGTGCTATTTAAATATATTTATACAAATTTGGAAACAAATAGTTTAAGTATTAATAAACAACATACTAAAAAATAAAGGTGTTATTCCGTAAATTAAAAATATTTTTAATCGAGAACGAAAATCGAATTTTTACGAGTGGATTTCATACGAGTTATTCGGTGAGATATGATATGATCAGGGCCGGATTTAGATTGTAGACGTTCGTAAACTTTAAAGATTTTGTTGCCCTCTATCGATGACAAGGAGAGGGTTTAGATCGGCAATTTTTTACGAGAAATTAATTTTTATGTTGACAATGAATTGGTCATGCCTTCTAACATTGTGCGCCCCTAGGCCTGAACTTACTGGGCCTAATGGTAAATCCAACACTGGATATGATGCTTCATATCAAAGTATCTGTAAACTTTTCAAAAGTAAATGTAATACGAATACTGGAAGTTCTGACGTTAGGTAACTTCCCAGTAAACACAAAATTGATAATGTTTAGTAACAGTTTCAAAACAAAAAATTTATGATTCACTCTTGTTTCAAACATAAAAGAAACCTAACTGCAATAAAATAGCTATAAGTCCATCGCTGTTTCACTTATTTGAATCAGTATAGTTTCGGTATTTTAAATTCAAATCTGTTGCAAAATAAATGTTGCATTCGGTTTACGTTTTAAAAGATTTGTTCTTGAACTGATACTAAATGATCAATAAATATATGATTTTCTTGTTTTAATAATGAACTAAAACAATCCTTTCAATAATATAATAATACATTTTCATCTGTACGTTTCAAATTTTATTGCACAATAAATATTTTTAAATACAATATCACATTGAGTTTTTTACATATTGCAACTTTCTTTGATGTGGTCTTTTCACGGAAGCCTCGAAAACTGCATCAGTTACTGTTGGGTAGCAACTTTTAACCGCATCTGTAACGTAGAAATAAATATTTCATTTATATACATACATAATCATAGAGTTACACAAAATTAATTACAATTTTTTTAATCAAAAACAACACAAACTTAATATAAATATCACTTTAGCAATCATAAGTAAGTTATAAAAACACTCTGAATACCTTTAGCTGTACATAATCGTATAGAAAACTTGAAGAATTGAACTGTAATTATAAATCCTAAAGTATCATCAGATTTACGCAATAATCTACCTTAACGCAACTATGTGTGTTAATATACATTTTTTTAATACAAACACAGTTAAAACATGATACACAAAGAACAAAAATGATAATAATATTTATGGATTATAAAAAAATGTTTCGACTTACCGTTTATTGTTCCATTTCGTAATTGTACACACAGCATCACTTATCAAACTGTAACCGAACAAGTGAAAAGATATCAATTTGCAGCGCAAGCTATGACGACAGTAATCAAAAGTATAGCAACGACTAATGCTGACTAATCACAAAGTATTCGTTTTTCCTAGAACGATTGCACTGTTTTGAAAATAATTCAATCTTATTTAATCGATCTTCAAACAATTCTAGTTATTCAAAAAATATTCGGTTTTATTGAATCAGTTTTTTAGACGGTTGCTGATTATGGGAAAAAAATTGCAAGTACTGAAACGGTTTAAAATTGATTGTGAAAAATCGGAACTCTTTCAATTTATTGACTGCCAATTACATGTAAATGATATAAAAATGGAACTAACACGAAACAACGTAATGAAACCATTGTTTTAATTTTGTGACTGTAACAGTTTCAATCCGTGTTTACTGGGTTATAATTAGTAACTCTACTGCTCTAACTTTCCACTACAATAAAGGTTTTCTGACTATGAAGTTGGCCTTGCAATTTCTAACTAACAATTTGATCTTTTAATTTGTTTTTGTCCACTATACATGATTTTTTGGTAATGCTCTTAACCGTTTAATTCGGGGTTTTCAATAGTCTCAATCTTGCAGCAGCAGATATAACACATCTACTTTCCAGCAGTAGACATTTTGTAGAACACATTTAAAAATTTAATTTCCAGTGTATAAAACAGAAAGCTAACGAATATACATAATTTTATAATCTCAACTAGTATAAAACAAAATTAAAACTTTTTAAACAATTCTAACAGTTATGTTTTTTTATAGAAAAACCTTCATTACTCTCAAGATTATTTAGAAGATCCAAACGATCGCAGTGCCACATAAATACATTTAGTGCTCAGTTTCCACCTATGGAGTGGTTCAACTCAAAAGCAATACATCTACATAGCGTATCCACGCAGACAGCTGCTGCGGAAAAAGTACGTTATTCTATAAACTTTAGTTTCAAATATCTAATCATATTTTCTGTAGGATTCCGCCATATCGCTTCCCTTCTATTTTGAAAACTCAGAAGTTGGATCTGCCCGCTCGGCTACTCTTCCAAGACAACATCGACGCCAATTATCGAATGATTCAACATATGTAACTTCATACACTGAATCGCGCGACCAATCGCCTAGTTTTAAACGCAACAGTCCTTCACACGCGTCCAGTACTCTACCTCGTAATTCTAGCAATTTAAGAAGCCCCTTCCATTCTAACAGAAGTTATTCGAGTTCTAGAAGAACCAGTCGCTCAAGTTTGTCTCCTAAAGTAAATGTTTCGAACAACGATAATCAAATTGAGGGAACGCCGAGATTAAATCCCAACAATCCAGCGGTAAAAGAATCTCCCAAACTAAACACAACGAAAAATTCTAGTTTAGAGTCGCTTAAGGCTAGTCATACAAGTAATAATAAGAAACCGATTAAATTAGAAAGTAACGAAAGTAATGAATCAACTTGTGCCATTAATAAATCTCCTTTGCACGAACTAACAGCTGCTTTTAAAAATTCAGTTTCGTTGGACAACAGCGGGCCTTCGAGTATTGAATCACACAAAAGTAGTAAAACTGGAAGCTCGGCAACAAGTGGGCCTTCTAGTTTAGAATCGCATAGGACAGTTATATCCAGGCCATTACCAAACAGTACAGACACACCAGTTAAAGAAGCAAAATCTCCTAGAAAGTTTTTGGCGAAGACTAAAGAGAACGAAAAGAAACCAAAACCTAAAGATGCTCGTGCAAAAATACCACATAGCAATTCATTCACTTTACAAGTAACAACTAATCAAGGTGGATTACTATCCAGCAACTCGAATAACGCTATGACTGCAACGATCAATGGTGGAACGGCATCTAACACTAAAATTTATGTGCAGAATTCGCCTGTAAGGTCTGTTATTACTTTTGAAAACGGTCAAAACCCCGATGCAAACCCTAATTTAGTCATTATTAACGGTTCAGAAACGGTACCAGAACAAAATAACGTACAGAATGGAAGCAACGAAATTGAAACCGTAGAACAGAAATATTCGAAGAACACGAATAAGGACACTGGTTTAAATAACGTTACCGTTACGGATTTAAGTAATCGGATCACTAATGAGACGATGAATAATAGTCGAAAACTTTCTCTACAACTTCCATCTAAGGACAGTCTTAGCTACAAAAACTTATTTAAGAATACATCCCCCAATTCGCAAAATCACATTGGTTTAGTCAGCCCTGAATTGGTAGCACTACAAAGTTTTGGTGGTTTTACCAAAAATACTTTCAGCAGCAATCCTCCGAGTCCTACGAAAAGTTACGACAGCATTTGTGGTTCTGCAGGAAACGTGTTTAGTAAATACGTATCGGATTCGAAAACTTCTTTGGACAAACCGTACTGTCATAGGATAGACCTAGGACTACACGGTAATACGAACAATTTGGTAGAAAAAAATATGTTAGGATCGGAACCGAACATTTGTTACAAACAACAGGATTACAAAGACAAAACGCTAACAAGAGATAATAAAATACAGGACCCGCAATTTCCAAGTTTAAGCGATCTGAGTTTTAACTTCACTAGCTTAGCGGCTCAAAAAATATTGCAAGGTGTAAGCATAAACAGTATCGACACATTGGTCGAGTTAAATACGGCGGTGGAGAAGCAAAATAATTGTGACGTGGTACATACGGATTTTGGGCTGGTGTAATTCAGCGAAAACTCCTAAATCAACTTTTTGTCTTGAAAAGATGATGTTTAGGACTATCGAATCTTTTTATTTAGATTTTAAGTACATTTGAAGCTTCGTGTAAAAAAAACTATTGGTGCATTTAAAAATTCTAATATTAACGAGTTTTAATCATTTGACTAATTATTTTGTTTATTTAACTAATTTTAACTGTGAATATTTTTGTGTTATCGATTGATTGTTACAATAAGAAATATCCGCAATTTTATTGTACTTAAAAATAACATAACTAAAGTTTTTAAGATGAACTTTTTAACAAAACTCTGTAATATACATTAACTACTATGGTGTACATATCTTTTGTATGGAAATATAAAATAATTAAGTGCAAAATGTGTAACTTATATGCAAATGCAGTCTTTGTTTCATATTTTTTGATTACATAATTACAATCGTATGAATACATGAAATCGTTTTTCTATTTAATTTTTTAGTATACAATATGGACAATTGGATTTTCTGATAAGAACGCCTTTTGGGTTTGGATCGCGTCAATGTTGCGACCAAAGTTGCCAGCGTTGCGCTCACTTTCGTAAGAGACTTCATCAGGGCGCGAAACAAATGTACGAACTCAAACCAGCAACGAAATTGTAATTAAGAATCTTTAAACAGCTTGACAATTAAGTTGTGAATCAAGACAGATTCTAAGTTCAAAAGATGTAAGGAGAAAACCGATGAACTTGAAGAAGTTATCTAACAAGGAGTCGCTACAGAGTCAGGCAATGAAGGTGTGAACCAAGCCAAATTTAAAATTTTATATAAGCGACAGAAAAACTCTATATAAAATAGTGACGTGTCATTGATAAACGAGTAACAACCGGGAAGAAAAGTGAGGATAGTTCGTAACCATGCTCACAATTCAAGTTATTGGTTTTTTTTATGGTTTCTATGCAGTCTATGATTTTCTTATTGAATAAGAATTAAACGGTGGTAAAATGATGTTCTGTCTCAGCGTACTTATAAATATGCCAACCATAGGTCTCACATTTTATTAAGCTGTTGCTTATTTGTGAGTTTGGTTATCTAGTGCCGACTGTGTTTTTGGAGGTAATGCGGCCGCAACCGGCATAAAATAACAATGCATTTCTTGAAATATAATTCAAGTGACCTATTTGTTCTATTTCCGTGTCTCAAAAATATTGGTCCTCTGAAAATTTACAAGTTGCTCTTAATGCAATTGCAAATGGACACAGCACAAGAGAAGTTTCTAAGCGCTTTAATATACCGGGAATCACCCTACAAAATCGGTATAAAACCGGGTCTACAGCATGTGTGCGACTACGTCGCAAACGAGTTTTTTCTGAAGAAGAACAAAAGTCAATTCTCAGGTCGTAAAAATGTTAAAATGGTTTTATGGAACAACACCTTTTCAAATAAAGCGGTTCGATTTTTTGTATGCAACCCGAAATAATTTGAACCCTCCTTTCACATCAGGCAAAGAGACAGCTGGAAGGGATTGGTTGGACGGGTTTCTTAAAAGAAACCTTTAAATCACCTTAAGAAAACCCGAACCAACCAATCTTAATCGGATAACAGCTTTTAATAAAACTGAAGTTTCCACATTCTACGCAAACCTTAACTCGCTTATGACAAAAAAAGTTTTTACAAGCAAGAACTTTTAATGCTTTTAATGCCGATGAGATCGTCATCACAACTGTTTAACGTCCAAACAGGATTTATGCGCAAAAAGGGCAAAAAACATGTAGTATGTGTGACTAGTTGGGAAAGAGGGAAAACAACAACAGTCATGTGCGTATTTAGCACATTTAGCATTTATGTACCGCTTTTCTTCATCCGCGTTCGGAAGTAGATCAGTCCTCAGTTGCAAAGAAATGGTCCACCTGGAGCGGTCTATGGTTGGATAAACAAAAAACTTATTCATAGACTGGCTGCAGCATTTTTAAGACTTTGTAAAATCCTCCATACATGATGGTGTTCTTCTGGTGTTGGATAACCACGTCAGTCACTGCACATTAGCGGCTTACAACTATTGTAAGGAACATAGCATAGCAATACTGACAATTTCTCCGCACACACTTCACTAAATCCAACCTTTGGATGTAATTTTTGTTGAATACTTACAATTTTGCGTGCCACAAATACTTGAAAACCAGTGGCGGGCAAAAAAGAATTTTGAATAAATTAGCTGAGCTTTTTAACAAGGATTTTGGGAGGGTCGCAACTCCAAAAGAAGCTCTAAAAGGATTCCAGGAGACGGGAATTTTCCCCATAAATCCCGATGTGTTTTCTGAAGATGATTTCAGGACTGCTGAAAATCTAAGCGTAGTTAGAGAAGAAACTCCTGAGCGCATAAACGAAAATACACAAAACGTTGCAAGTTATAAGGTGTCTTTCGGTGAGATTATACTCATTCCTAGATGTTTAAAATTCAACATAGAAAAACCCCGACAAAGCAAAAAATAACACAAAAAATTTAAGACAACAATATATGTGGGCTCACATAAGGCTCGCACGAACAACGAACGAGATTAATTTATTTGTGAATATTGCCTATAATTAAAGTATTTTTAGATAATAGCTGCCATGGCTGCAATTACTCCACATCTAGTTATAAAAAAATACGAAAACGTGTTATGTTATTTGTTTTAAACGTAATAAATGCTAGTTTTTGATTTTCACACTATAAGTCATTTATTTGTTCAAATGCTTAGGAGGGCCGTCATTCCCCCACTTTACTCTACACCTTAAGATGCAATTGTAGGATTTTTTTCTTTAAAAGATAAAAAAATCTGAAACTGTCCTATGGTACAAAACGTTAATTAATAATCTCGATGCGGATTACTTCACGTAATTAATTAATAAATAAACTGAAACATGTTGGAAGAGAATTAGTATATTATTAAGAACAGTAAGGGATTTTTACCAGTTGAAAACAATGTTTGGGGACTGAGCGTTGTTGTAAATTCATGATAATTACATAAATTCATTGATATAAATTAGATTTATATAGCAATCAGTTTATAATCGTAGACATCAATAAAGATCGGAAAGTTAAAACATCCAAAGTTTAAAACAGTTGAACAAATACACATATATAATAACAGGTTTAAAACTCAAGACATATAAACACATGCACAATAATTATGTTAAAAAGAAGAAGAGTCAGTTAACTGACTTTTTGCTAGTAGGTATTGAGGTTCTAGTTACGGAAGGAACCCAGGTAATGTTAAAGCGTCGGTAAAAACAAATTTGGGTCTAAAATACACATATATAATGAACACACCAAAAATATATTATACAAATGCTATAAAATGTAAGGTCCATTATCATGGGAGCAACCTATCGCGACCTTAATGCATAAAAGCAAGCATTTGTTTATATCATAAATTCAAAGATACACTACTTTACATAAAAGTACAGGGCCATAGTATTAAAAGTACCTGCGATCTACGGACGATTTATTTAGAGGAATAATATTTACAAACCAAAATAAAATAATGTTCGGTTTGCTGCAATATACACGTGTTGACGCGGTGGAGGCTGCATAATAAGTGCCTCAACTTCCTTCGGCTTGAGTTTCTTTCGTTTTTACATGTGCGGGAAGTGTTTTAATTGGCTGGCCCTGTTGCGGTGTTGTCAACCGCCACATAACTCCTTCGCTAGTGACAACGATTATTAAAAGATTATTGATATCGTGCAAGTAAACGAATTGTTCGACCTGACCGTGTTTTCGGAATACGAATTGTCACAGTGCGATTATTAATTTTTGTCGCATCCAGTGATGTGCTTAGCGTATTTTTGCATTCCACCACTACGGTTCCCGTTGCTGGTTCTGTAATTACGTTAGAAGTATTTTGTTTCGCTGGTTGTTGTTCTAAATGCTATTTTGTAGGGGTTGCTTTTGTGATTTCTTCGCAAATAAAAACTGGTTTGACCCGGTTGATATTTACGCATATAGTCTTTTTTTTCTTTTAATCGTGAAATTATTATTGTCGTTTCGTTTCAGAACATCAAATAGACCATCATAAGTGGGCTGCAATTGCTTCTTAATGATCCCACTAAGCACGAATACGTGGGGGCAAGTGCGTAAGTCCATTGGAATGAAAACCTTTGAAGAGGTATGATGCGATGTTGGCGTTGCTACCATATTGTAAAAACTTTATTCTAATTTTTATAACAATATGTGAGGCGATTTCTTTGAAGAAGGTTCAAAAAACATAGACCAATTTAGCGCTGGTGGTCTTCAGGTCTTCTTTGTAAGCTGAACGCATCCCTAATAATACCGTTGGTATGGCATCTACCCAATTGGTGGTATTGTAGCAAGTTAATGAAGCTTTCAATTGTCGGTACATGCGCTCCACCATTCCATTGGGTTGGGGATGGTAACTTGTTGTTAAAAAGTGTTCAGACTCCATGTAATTTACAAGGCTGGAGAATAATTGGCACTTGAACTGCCTGCCGCAATCTGTAGTAATTCGGAGTGGTACTCTAAATCGAGCGATTCAATTTTACGTGAAAGCTTTGATTACTGTGTTGGCTTCGATCTATCTTAATGGTATCACTTAGACTCATTGTGTGTAGCGATCGATACATGTGAGACAATATGTGTTTCCTCGACAATGCGGTAGAGGACCAATTAAATCTAAATGGACATGATCGAAACGAGCTTCAGGTAATAGCAATGCATCTGGTACTGTGTGTGTGTTTGTGTTTTACATGTACATTTTAACTCGTTGACAAGGAAAGCACTTCTTGGTTCATTTCTTGATGTCAATTTTCATTTTAGGCCAAACAAAATGGTCCTTCAACTGCACCGCAGTTTTTATACCTGGATGAGACAGGTTCTGTAGTTTGTCGAACATTGGTTTGCAATATGGCAGCGTTAGATACGGTCGAACTTTTGTTGTAGACGTATCACACATTCTCTGTACCTGCTATGTATTGTATATCAGTTGTAAACTGCAAAATAAAATCCAAATATCTTAGTTGCCTTGGCGAAGCCTTTTCAGGTTTTTGTGAAAGCAGAATTAAGTGGCCTGTGGTTTGTATAGATAGTGAATTGCTTTCTCTCAACACTGTCCCTAAAACGTTTCACAGCAACGTAGGCGACGAATAATTCCTGATCGTAGGTACTGTAATTACATTGTGCTGGGTTTAATTTTTGTGAATGGAAGGACACAGGCTTCCAGGTTCTATTTTGCAATTGTTGCAAGGCAGTACCAACTGTTTTGTCTGCAGCATCGACTGTGATGGCTAGAGGAGCACTTGCGTTCGGATGTACTAATAACGTACAAGATGAAAGGATGTTCTTAACTTCTTCGAAGGCTTTGATGTTATCATCTGTCCACTCAATTTTTTTGTTGTTGTTTTTAGTTTCTTTTAACGAACTTGTTAGAGAAGCGAGCTTGTTCGCAGCCTGAGGTATAAATCTTCGATAAAAGTTTAACATACCCAGAAACCTTCGCAGACTTTTAATAGTTTGTGGTCGAGGATAATCATGGATTGCTTTTACTTTTTCCTAAAGTCGCTGGATGCCTTTTGCTGATATGTTGTATCCAAAAAAATGTACAGTGCTCTTCCCAAAATCACACTTTTTAGGATTAATGATTACACCGTATTGTGTAAAACGCTCAAAGAGTATTAGCAGTTGTTTCATATTTTCACCATCCGAAAATACAATGTCGTCGATATAGGTAAAGCAAAAGTCAAGACCCTGAATAATTTCATCAATAAAACGTTGAAATGTCTGTGCAGCATATCTCAATCCAAAAGACATAAAAATATATTAAAATAGGCCAAAAGGCGTTGTTATTGATGTTTTCTTGACACCTTCTGCGGTTACTGGAATCTGATGATATGCCTTTTCCAAATAAATATTGTTTTTCCATGCAATGATTTGGAGAAATCTTCGATGTGTCGTACTGGGTAATTGTCTGCAATCGTTCGAGCGTTGAGAGCGCGATAATCTCCACATGGTCTTAATTCTCTATTCTTCTTGGCCACAAGATATAATGGTGAACTCCACTCGCTGGAAGACGGTCGAATAACTCCTGCACTTATTAGGTCGCCGTACTCCTTTTTCGCAAACCTAAATTTGCTAACCTTCGAGAACGACTTGAAATTGTAGGGCCTGGTGTCGTGCAAATGTAATGTACCACTTATATTGTACACAATTACCAGCAGATATCGGGGTAACAACTTCAGGATATCTTTGTAGTAAGTTTAAATATATGTCCGTTGTTTCACCTATGTATATCTTTATAGAGTAGATATTTGCGGCACGTACGTGTCCAACACTAACTAAACTTGTCACACTGTCTACTAAACTAAGGTTCCTTAAATCTACCATAATGTTTCAAAAAATCCGCACCAATTACAGCGTGGTCAATGTCTGCTATTAAAAAGTTTCACAAAAAAGCACGCCTTAAACCTACATTTAAATTCTTATTCACTAAATTGTTTGTATAGAATTTTAACCCTTTAACTGCACTTAAGTAAAAATCTTTTTTTTTTGGTTTGGCAATTTGTCATTTTTTTTAGAAAAAACCACAACGTCAAACCTAGTATTCACTAAATACTGCACTTTGTCAACTTTATCGGCCACAAACAGACGGCATTGTCTTGCATGCGTGTCTACCGCCGCCTCTATAGACAGCTTGCTCAGTTTTTTTGAAAAGTGCATGGCTCTCGACACTTACAGGCTTTGTTGCCGAATCTGTCGTGGTAAAAATAGTGATCAGGATTGTTTATTCGAGGTCGGCTTCGACAGCTAGACCGCCTTCTGTAATTGTTGGTAGTTTGTTTGGTGCTCGGTTGGTCGGCCATGTTGTTTCAGTCGTTTCAACCGTGATGCTATTGCTGGCGCGGGAACTGCGTTACATGACAGCTAGTCCACGTAAGTGACGTAGGAACTGACTTGGTTTCCTGTCACCCAGTTCTTCGAATTCTAGTAACTGCCAAATCTTCTTTTCCTGTGATGTCAACAACCGATCTATGAGCTTGCTTTTGATTTTGTCGTATTTGTTTTCCGCCGGAAGCGCCACTATATTGTCCAATACCTCTGAGACATATCGAGAGTCGAAACTACCGGTCACTAAGTAATATTTTTTCGCCTCGTCCGTCACACCGTTTAATATAAATTGTCCCTCAATTTGGGCAAACCACGCCGCAGGTTGCTCTGGCCAGAATGGCATTAACGTAAAGGTAAACGCGTAACTATTGAAATAGCGAAAAAACGACCACGTTGTCGTTCGCTATTTTTTTCTTCGCAATCTCACTTAAATCACGTCGTATAAGTCACCACTGTGGGGGTCGCGGTATTAAATTTAATACTAAACTAAATTACTCACTACTACGGACGATTTATTTACAGAAATAATATTTATAAACTAAAATAAAATAATATTCGGTTCGCTGCAATATACACGTGTTGACGCGGTGGATAGCATAGCAAGTGCCTCAACTTACTTCGGCTTGAGCTTCTTTCGTTCTCACATGTGTGGAAAGTGTTTTAATTGGCTGGTGCTGTTGCGGTGTTGTCAACCGCCACAATGCACAAAAAACAAATAAGTTATTATCGATAATTTAGAATCGAAGACTAGGGCTTGTTTGCGCTGTTTTCAGTTTTTTATTTTTAGATTCTACATAACTAACTTTTTGAAAATACTTGGTAGTTACACATATATAGGTTATTGTTCAAAGATAGAAACAAATCTGAAAAGAAAATTGATAATATAAACCGAAATTATGATTACTATAAACGAAGCTTTTTCTGTGTAGTACCATACGTCCGGCCGGTTCTATAATAAAATTATAACATTACCCGTCTGATAACATGATTCGTGATTCTAATAAGCGGCGTGAACTGTTTTAATGTAACTAATATGTTTCTATTAAGTGCGCGTACATCAAGTATATGTTCTTAAGTTAGGTCAGTTTAATTGGTCTACTAACGGCTTGCTTTATAATTGATGAAAAATTAAAAAAAACCATACCCTGCTCGGTCGCCTGATTTGTCGCCCGTTGAACATGTATGGGATATGATTGGTAGGCGACTGGGTAATTTACCACACCCTCCAAATAACTTACACGATCTCCAGCTACGGATTCAAGAAGCTTGAGAGGATATACTACAAGATTGATTGATAGCATGCCAAGACATCTAAATGAGTGCATTACAAATCGTTGCGGAGCAACTCATTATTGAAAAAACTTTTTAAGCTTTTGTTCTTTTGTTTTTAAATTTTAATCATTACTTTGCTTCATGAAAATAAATGTTTCCTGAAAATTTCAATAAAACCGTTCAACAACTTCTAGGTGTTGCAATTTTTCTACAAGTCACTTTGGGAGGTATATAAAAGAACTAAAATTTCTTTGTGAGAAGTCTTGTAGAGCGGACAATGTACTTTTTTTAAGATGTCTTGAATGGAAAAACACCTTTAGAAATCTTCTTTGAGAACCATATTTCTACCTGGGGCATTTTAATGAAGACTCAGATTTTTTTATTTTTTTCAAAAAACAAAATGGAAAGGCAACGTGAGCTTAATATCGTTGTAAAGCATATGGAATTAGCAAATCTATCATAAAAAATTTGAAGTCTCTGTCATTGGAGGAACGGGAAATATGACAAAATGTCTAAAAATGTCATTTGTAAACCATCAGTCGCGAAGGTGTTTAAATTGCTGCTCCTTGTTTAGAATGCACTTATTGATTCTTGTTCTAATTGATAGTACAGGTGCTAATTTCACCCTCGGAATAACCGGTTTGGCGTTCTGTATTCTTAAAACTATGTTTTCGCGCGTAGTAGAAGTATCTTGGTATACTACATCTTTTATAAGTTCTTAAAGAAGACGATCTAGGCGTCTAAGGTCAGGAGACCTGGGTGGTCAAGGAGACGTATTACCCCTCTCAATCCATGGATCAGGAAATTTATCGTTGAGATGGTTCCGAACTCCAACTGCATAATGAGCAGGGCAAGCATCTAATTGCAGCCACATATTTTAAGTACTGTTCAAAGGATAGTCATCCAATAAATCTGGCAATGTGTCCGTTAAATATCCCAAACCAAACATTTACGGACCGTTGATGTTGGTCACAACTCGCATCCAATGAGGGTTTTCCCAACATGCCTTGCAACCAATAACAATCATTTTGTCTTATTACAAAGTCGTTGTTGCTAAGTGCTTGGTATAACACGGTCGAATAAAGATGAAGGCGATTGGCTTTTATAATTTTTTTGATTGTTTTTTGAGATATTCCCAATAACCTTTCAATTTTCCTGATACTAATATGGGGATTTACCTTAATGTAGACTAAAACATTAAGCATATTGTATTGGTTCCTTACTGGACGATGCCTTTCTCGTACTGGAATTGGTTGTATGTTTCCTGTAGTGCGTAATCGTAATGCTAATTGACGAAAAACCCTTCTACATTGGCGTTCTCGATTTGGATACATAGCGTTGTAAGAACGTGAAGCAATTAACTCATTTTCTTGGCATTGAAAATATATTCGTTACATCTCATATGCTTCGGAATTTGCGAAAACCATCTTTTACAAAGTATTTGAAATCAAACAAGAACAACAACAAAGAGGTAACAAAGTTTCAATAAAAACACAAACGTTTATTTTTGTCTATAAAGGTTATGTCTTTGCCTAACAGTTTAGCATGAAGATTTAGAAATTTCGTAATAGACAATTTTAATATTGAATTAGATAAGCTTTCGAACTACGTAGGTTAATGAATATCTTTACATTTAAAAGCATTGAGAAAATTACGATTTTTTGTAACCACCTCCTGATTGCACCGCCCCCAAAGGGTTTGCAAAAGTAAAAATATTTTCATTAAAGTTTGTATATGTGATTTAGTCTATGAAATTTTTTTCCCGTATTGCTAGATCAAATAGTTTTTGAGATAAATTTGAGGGCCGCGCCTAAGGACTCACCCTGTATAAAACGCTTTGCAGTAACTACATTTGTAAACTCCTAAATTGAAAAATGAATTTAATTTTTGTGAAAAGTTCTTAGTTAGATTTCAGTTGCTTGTTTGAGTTTTGCGATTTATCTCACGCCCTGATGAAGCCCCTTACGAAAGTGGGCGAAACGTTGGCAACTTCGGTTACAACAACAATGACACGGTCCAAACCCGGAAGACATTCTTATCTTAGTATAGATTCCGACCGTGGAAGCCTTCGCTATTACAGTAGTGATTTTAGATTATTTTAAGATAAAATTAAAATTTTGATGTTATAATGTTTAAACCAATTTTGAAAATTGAATTAAGAATTTTCTATACGTATGTAAAATACATTTTTGTAGGTTTATTAAAAGTAGGACTGAGAAGGTTTTTAATTTTTCGTTGTAATTTATTATCTTTGAAAAAAATATCTTTGTTGAAATTTTGTTGATCAAGTGGAAATTAGTATGAACGATTAAAGAAAAATAGGAAATAAGGAATAACATGATCAATAGTCAATTTTTGATAATTGCCAATTTTGACTCCTTTGTATTTGGCTAGCTGTAACAGGGTAAGTTTATCTGTGTGCAGAACAACGACAGATTTTTCAGAACCTTGGTATAACAAAATGCTCTGCAAAAGTATTCTTCGTATTTTAATAATTTCCATCTTCTTTTTTTTTGTGTATTTCTAAAACTTTTTTTTAAATGTCTAAAATACATTTAGACGTAAAGGTTTATATTTAATCAAATAATTTGAGTACTGTAAATTACCGTTAATAGTTTGTATGCATTTGTTGTTTGTTCAATTAATTTGATGTGCATGAATTATTTTTAATGTTTGCGTTGTAAGACTTTCATGTTAATCCTCACGTCATGTGAACATATTTGTATTATTACAGCATGCTCTTAAATAAATAGGCAAATAACAAAAAAGAAAGTAATTATTGACGTAAAATAGCAGATAAGTGATTTGTCACCTATTATTAATCATCTATTTGACTAGAAATCGTTGAATTTTTTCCTTTTTTATAAAAGTACTTAAACGTACAAAAATTCAGGTAAATTTAGACATATTTCGTTCAACAAGTTCAAAAATAGTATTCTAATATAGCTTTTTAATTCAGTTTTTTTTTTCATTCAGAAATGATCCAAGATCCTTTGTTAACAAGCGTTTAAGGATTATATAACGGTTTTTTTTAGCATATTATGTTAAAGGAAAGTAAATAACTTTCAATTCGACGCAAGCGCATCGTGTACGACTTTATCGATTCGAAAACTGAAGTAAACATAAAGTTGACAGTGACCCATAACTACAACAGGAATTGAACCCTACCGTGCTTCTGCGTAGTCCTAGTGTTGGTGGCCTAGTCTATTTCATGTAATCTTACTCTCATTAGAGATTGCGCGTTGCCTTTTCCAGAGTTCTAATCATATTTTCTAAAAGGCGGCAATTCTATTCTAACACACTGGGTTAACACAGATTTAATTTGCACTTCAAAATATTTATCATTAAATTAGTAAACACAAAATTTTTTACCGATTAAGAAAACTTTTTTTCTATATTGATAACATAATTTATGTACACTTTCTTTTTTGTTTTTTTTGCTTTTGTAACAATTCAGATAATTGTAAAAATTCATCTTTTAAGTCTAAATATTGTACCTTTATTCTTTCTTGTATAATTTTATTGATAATTACATGTTTTACTATTTATAATGGTACAGACTCTTTTCTGATTTCGATTTTTTATTATGGAGGTTGAAGGTCGAGAGTTAAAATTGTTTTTTTTATATTGTCAAAAGCTTTTGTGTGGTCTTTAAAACATACGTATTCATTTTTTTTTAAATTTTGTTTTGACGCAATTACCTCATTTGGGAAAAACATTTCACATCGTAATTAAAGTTGAGATCTTATTTTTTTTATTGCTTGTGGGGTAACTTGTAACTTCATAGTATTTTTTAAAATATTATTTAGTTTCTTGGTTTAAATTGTTATGTAATTATTCTATTTTGGCGGATTTCTGAATAATTCGTAAATATTTACAATTCTATTACTATTCTATCTAATTTGTAGAACTTATAAAAATTAAGCTTTGTTTTTTACTACTTCATTTAAAGAAATTTATGTAGTTTCTTTATTCTAATTATATAAAAATATATTTTTTTAATTCATAGTTTTATAATATTTTATAAACGATTTGGCTGCTTTAGTAAAAATTTTGCCATAATCATTCATCAGTTCATGTTGCTTAAAAATTAGTTAAATTATCTAATTATAATTTGGTGGTAATTAGTGTAAGGATTATCAAGCGCAACAATCAAATGTACCTGTACATTGTTTTTATAAATTGTTGTTAAGTCAGGTAGAAACGTTTATATTTAAATTAGATATTTTAAGCACTAATTATTAGACCACTACTATTAATTCAGCAAAAACTGGTTGTGTTTTGAAAAAAAAGCCGCAATTTAAAAAATAAAATTTCTGGTAAAACAACGAAAATTTTAAACTAGTTGTTTTTCTGTGTTCTGTATTTTTAAAGCAATTTTACGCTCAATATAAAAATAGAGCAAAAAGTTATGTATTCCAACTACGATTTCTGCACTAAAAAGAAGGACAAAAGCAAGGACTGTGGTATTTATTTATACATACAGCCTGTGGCCAGGTTTTATGAGAAAATTTATCTATAATGTTGCACCCTAATTTGGGTATTATGCCAAAGGTGCAAATTAAAATCTCAAAATACGTATATCTTTTATGTGATAAATTTTGCAAACTATGTTCTATAAATATCTAATGAACAGAATGTTAATGTTTGTAGCAATTAATTAACACAGTACTTAATTGCAACGTTCTAATTTTTGTCAATAACATAATGACTGTTTATGAGACCTTCGTCGACATTGCATTTTATACGACGAATTATCGGACGAACTGAAATGTACTAAAGCTTATGTCCTAGGTTTTGAATTAATGTTTGATAACATACTATTCTATTAGCTCCAATTTGTTATACCTAGTGCCCAAAGTAACACTTTAAGATAACTTTGTGTTGACAACACTGTTTTTAATTACAATTAGTGTAGCAATAAATAATACCAACTCTAAAATATATAATCCTTTAGTATTTGTCATTTTAAAACGTTTTTTTCATTTTTTTTCAATAAATTTTTAGACTTATAAATGCATTTTCTACTGGGCACACTCTTCTACTTGAACAATACTAACTGACTTTAAAAAAATACTTTCACGTAGATTTCGATTTATCATTTTGCGGCTTTAGAGTTTTTCTTTGCTATTACGTATAAGTACACTAATAAATAAATAACGAAATTGGGATAATGGTAGCACCAAAACGGTTTTTTGATTTTGCTTATGAGCATCTTGCTTAAGCATGCTAAACAACACTATCAAATCACAAATTTGTTTTTTGTTTTTTTTTAATTTTGAGATTAATCTACCTCTAAACCGGTTTTTAAGTAAATCGCTGGTTTTTTTAATTCAACTAAAAACTGAAAAATTTTTACAGTGTTTTTACAAAAATTAAGAATAAAACAAGTAGAAAAACAAAAACAAAAAAATAGACATGACGATTAATTATTTCTACACATACATTTACATTTTAGAAAATACTGAAACGTTTTCCAAAGTTAACTTTAGTTAAATGAAAGATATAGAACAGTTTCGACACATAGAACAAATATATAAAACGTATTCAAAAGAAGCTGAGGTTAGTTTTGAAATTGAGTCGGAAGAAACGTTAAGAAGACTTTGTAATTAACGTGTGTGCTAAAATAAACAAATAAAGTGCACGTGCTAGTAAAAAATAAATACGGCATTGTAAATGTACGTGTTTGTAATATAAACAAATACCAGTTGTTAGTTAAAAGTAGCTAAATTTAAATCGTGTAAACTGTAGTTTTTAAATAAATTAATTTTATAAAAAAATGGTACAATAATACTTTAAAATTAGATGATTAAAAATCATTGATTGAGCAGTAAATCGTCTTACAAATTTATTATATTATTTATCTAATCAACAACTTAAAAAACTTCCAAAATAACACTCTAATTGTATCAGCGTAAAACAATGATATTTAAAAAAACAAAATTAGCGAGTGATCACAATCTTCAAGATTAAATAAATTTTAGCAACGACATTTTTGATACTTCAACGTTATCAACTTGTCTCAACTTTTGTAAGACGTTTTATCAGACAGAAGAATTGACAGAAAACAAAAATTTCAAAAGAAGTAATTGATTTATCAAAAATAAACTCAATCTTTTCATTAAATTCGTATTTTTCTGATATTTTTGGTTTTGAAGAATCTTGTTGAAAACATTTTGACAACAGCTGACAAAAAAATTTGACAGTTGAAACTCATACTACAAACGCCGTTTGCCAAACTGTTTGATAAACCAAATCTAAAATAAAGATAAATGTTTTTATATAAAAAAAATTGTTTGCAAAAAAAGAATTCGATATTCTTAATTTATAATTTTGATAATTGTACAACTAGCTGTAATAAGCGACATTTTGTGCTTTCCATATGCCCCAGATTATGTAGCTTTTGTTTTTAAATGGTATCGACACATTCCGTTGTTTTTTGCATTACCTCCATAACTTTTTTATTACTGATCTTTTAAATCCAGGCGCACATCGTTATATACGCCTACAGCTCAAAGGTTTTAATTTTGCTGATGACCTCTTTGCTCAATCTCCATGTCTCTGCACCGTAGAATAAAACTGAGAAAATTTAGCATTTTAGCAGTCTAGTTCGTATTTTAATGTGTCTATGTTGTGTGTATAATGTTTGTTGCAGTGCTGTTTCAACGCGGCATTTCATTTATTGAAGACAATTGCTTTGGTCATTCAGTAATAATCTTAGATATCGGAAATGTGATACATTTTTTATGTTTTCGTTATTAAGTTGTAAGGCCATTTGAGATCCAAGATGATTTCTAGATATTATCATTGATTTTGTTTTCTTAATGTGTATTCTGAATCCGTATTCTTCGCTAATGGCAGATACTCTGTTTAACATATCTTGTAGTTCTTGTTGTGATGCCGCCAGTAATACTGTGTCATCTGATAGATTTGATTCTCTCTCTATTTATTTTTATTCCATTATCTGAGTCTTCAAAAGCTTGTTTCAAAATCCTTTCCGCGTATATGTTAAACAGCAATGGCGAAAGTACGCAACCCTGTCTTATACCTAGGAGTATTTTAGTTTCTTCTGTAATTTGTCCGTCTACCCTAGCATGTGCTTTTTGGTTTCTATCGAGGTTCAAAATGATTCGAGTGTCTGCGTTATTTATTTGTGAAGCCTTGAGTATATCAATAGGTCTTTTGTGTTTAATCTTCTCGAAGGCTTTCTCATAATTGATAAAATCCGTGTTTACATCGCTGGTTCTCTCTGTTAGTATCTTTATGAAGAGTACCCAGCTCATCTCGGAATTTAAATTGCTGTTCGGATAGTATTTTCTTACTTTTACGGTATATTCTTCTATAGACGGTTTTAAAGAAGGTTTTCATAGTGTGGCTCATTAAATTGATAGTGCGGTAATCTTGGCATCTTCTAATCTTTTGAATTTTTGAAAAAATTACAAATGTTAAGTGCAGTCATTTTTTTGGAAATACTTTAGTATGATATATAGTATTGAAAAGATTTATCAAGAAAAAGATGTTTTCTTTATCAATCAGTTTTAAAAGTTTAGTTGGTGCCAGTGCTTTTCCCGATTTAGAATTTTTAGTGGCATATAGTATTTTGTCTTTGGTATTGTTATAATGTCGTCGTTGTTTACATTCGTTGTTGGGAGCTCTGATTTATCCCTGAAAAGCTCACAAAAATAGTTGTTCCATTTTTTTATGGTTTTGTACTGCTCCGGTTTATTTTTTACTTTAAAAGTTCTTTGTTGTTTTATTATATTCAGAATGCAATTCGTCATCCAGGTCTTTTTTCTCTTTATGGGATTTGGTTTGAGCATTTTTGTACATATGTTTCTAGCGCTGGTTTAGAACGCCGACCATTTGGTTTAAATTTGCTACTGAAATTGCGTCGTGTTATATTACAAAATTCATCATTTCTTAGCTTATCAATGTCTATTCGTGTGTTGTATGATTTTTGTGCTTTTTAAAAGTCATTTATATGGCTGCTACGAACGGGTAACATTGATACGAAGTAATAACATTCTGCTGAACTTTCATTGTTTATTATTTTGAAACGAATATCCACGACGTTTCGATTGCTGTGTTATCTGCAATCGTCATCAGGTGAATACTAACAAACTTAGAAACTACTGGAGCTTATATACTAAAGACATGTTCGATGAAGCGTTCAAGCGTACAAAATCAAGTTAGCGTAACATATTAATTAACAAAATTACTTAGTGAAGTTTAAGTTGTTTTAGAGGTTCGATTAGTGGTTTCCATATGTTGCTTATCTCGACACTTGGCTGGCTGAAAACTTCTTTGTTGTTGTTGATGAATGCCGCTTCTTTAAATTTCCGTTTGTACCAATGTTCCTCTTTGTGTATGATTTTTGCTTCCGACTATTTCATTCGATGTTGGTTATCCCATGAATGTTGCGCGATGCCGGACTTAGAAGTCTCTCCTCTCTGTGTGTGCGTCTGATGTTCTTTCAGTCTGATGTCAAGTGGTCTTTTGGTTTCCCCCACGTATGACTTGCCACATTCACATGGAATTTGGTAAATACAGTTTTGGGAATCTCGACTTGTTTGTGGGTTTGTGTTGGAAATTATACTCCTAATGGTGGTCGATGATTTAAACACTGTATTTAAGTTGTAGCTTTTCTCTATACGTTTTATTGATTCTGATAAACCTTTGACATATGGGATGCTCAGCAGTGAATTAGACAGTTCTTCTGTTTTTCGTTGTTCCTTGGTGTTCAATTACTTTTTCCGTAAAAGCTCTTCTACAATCTTTTCTGGATAACCATTCTGCCTTAGATCGTTTCTAATGTTTTTGATTTCTTTTCGTAGCCCTTTCTCTGTGTTGCACAACCTGTACGCTCTGTCGATTAGAGATTTTACTACTCCCCTCTTCGTAGATGTGGAATGGTTGGATTCAAAGTTAAGATATCGACCGGTGTGTGTCGGTTTCCTGTAGACAGTCGTTTCCATAATTTCCTTGTTCTTTGTTACGTGAACGTCTAAAAAAGGAAGTGAGTTCTCCTTTTCCTTTTCCATAGTGAATTTGATGGATGGTTTGATGTTGTTCAGATGTTGTAGAAAAAGGTCTAGTTGCCGATTACTATGGTTACAAATTATGAAGGTATCGTCAACATATCTAAGCCATGTTTTGGGTTTGAATTTTGATTTCTCTATGGCCTGGGATTTAAACCAGTTCATGTAGACGTTGGCGACTACTGCTGATAGAGATAAACCCATTGGTAGTCTTTCGTCTTGAGTGAAGAATTTGTCTTTCTCCTGAAAGTACGAGTTCTTGAGGCAACATTCTAGGAGCTTCATTATTCCTTCTACTTGCAGCGTGGTTCTTTCCTGGAGTTTTTCATATTCTCAGAGCTTCGTTTGGATGATTTTCAATGCTTCTTCAACTGGCACATTAGTATAAAGACTTTCTACGTCGAAGTTGACTAATTGATCCCGTGGTTGTAGCTCTATTGTTTTCAGAATCTCAACGAAATGTTTAGAGTCTTTGACAAAAGATGAGCTGTTCTTCTGTAGTGGTTGCACAATTGGTAGTACAAATCTGGATGCTGGTATGTGGGTCCATTACGAGAGCTGGTTATCGGTCGAAACGGCATGTTGTTTTTATGTATCTTCGGTAGTCTATGTTATATATAAAATTGATTGTATTGATTGTAATAAATGTAATATTGGCCAAACAAAACAAAAAACTAGCAACCGAATTAAGAACCACCATTCTGATTGTAAAAACAAAAAAACAGAATCAGCTCTTGCTCTCCAACGTATCAATGTAGATCACATTTTTTAAAATTTTGGTAACTTGACAATATTAGATGTTGAGCCAAATTTTAAGAAAATATTATTCGGTGAGATGATATTCATTACAAACACAAGAAAACAAGTTAATTTTAATAGTAGCAATTTTAGTGCATAAAAGTTTCACTATGAAACATTTACTCTAAAAAAATAATTAACCTTAGTACAGTGTATAATCATTTTATCTCAAAAATTTCCTGACCTTGTGTTTATGTATCGGGTTATCCATTCAGTGCTAATATTTTTACATAACACGATCATAGTTTCTAACGTTAGTGTTTTAGTTTATGTAATTGTTTTGTTGTGTATTTGCATTAAGTGTCTTCGCTGTGCCTTATTAATTTTTATTTAATGACGTTGTTTGCGGTCCATTCTACTTGTTTTTTGTAAGTAATTATCTTATCACTATTAAGTAGTTATATTTTACCTGATTATTACTGCCTTTTTAGTTGTTTCTTTTTAATAAATTTACTTGTTTCTTTACTACTTTCTTCTACTTACAAAGGATTTACGTATATAATTATAATTGAGCATTAGGAATACTAAAAAGTTTTATTACGATTAACTCCAGATAAAGAAAAAACCACTTCCTCTTATCCTAAGGAGTTGAATTTGTACATGTTAGTTCAGTTACAATGACAATGCATTTTTAGCCTATTCTACTTTTTAAAGCATTTAAGTAAAAACTTGTTTTTTAAAAAATGTTTTGTTATTATTAATTTATTTATAGTAAAAATCGCAATTATTCTTTCATTTTAATTATTTTAACGTCAGATGTATGTTAAAAGAACTTTTCTTTGTATGTTTCAAAAACTGCACACCGATAACTGATAATCTGTAATTTGAGCTGCAAAATATTAGAGTTGTTAACCTAAAACAATTATTTTATGGTGAAATTTTTATGATTAAATTACCTTCAAAAAGTTTTTTTCTTTAATCTAAATTGTATTTCAAACTGCCTTTGTGAATTCTTTTTAACGACTAAAACACAGAGCTTTTGCTGTTTTGCAAAATCAGTTTTTGTTTTAATCTAAAAAAATTTGGTTGGAGGCAACACTCAAAACCTACGCGTTTTATTCAATTTTCTTTTTCATTTGTTAACTTAGTTGAGTACGTTTCCTTTTTCTTTTTCGACGATGGTAGGTACTTAATATACAATTTATTTAATTTTGTTGTAGCAAAGTCTACTAATTATTTTTAATTTTTTGTGTAAAAAAACTCGAATTTTCGGAAACAATTTTATACGATTTTTTTTTATCTTGGCGACTTCCATGTGTAATGATCTATTTAGTTGTTTTTCCGATTAAAAGCATTAACGTTTCCAAATCAGATTAATGTTTGCGTATTTTCAAGTATTGTGATTAAATTAATCGATAAAATCGTCATAGACTAATCCGTTAATATGATTATCAAGAATTACTCAAGCAGAAAATAAGTGTTGACTCGCGTATTTTTGTTAAGCACATTAATTAACAGTAATTTCCTTGCTAATTTTAATTATTTATAGAACAAATCTAAATGTTCGTGTTGCATGCTGCAAGCCCAGTTATAATTTCAAGCATCAATTTAGACAACTTGTTTTGGATTGTACATTTTTATAAATTTTATATTTCGAGTTAATACGAAATTGCAAATGGCCATACATTTTCGCCAATTCAATAATTTGAAGGTCGAGGTCGTGAAAACTATTTTGCCCGAGTAAGAACGAAGCCTGCATGGATAGTGCCGCTCTATAGCAATAGTGTTTAGAAATAATGCATTTTGAACCATGATATCTACGCCTTGCTGAGATATTTCACTGTGCGTTGGTGTGTGTTGTTGTTCCGGCCGGCTCATAAATAATAAAGAAAAATAATAAATTGTTTTAATTGTCGAGATCGAAGAGTGACAAATTTCGTTATGGCACAAATTCAAGGTAGGCGTTCCATTTATGTTTAATTTTAGAAAGTCTTTGACCTATTATTCATAACAATAAAAATATTGATATATTTTGTTCGAGGATTTGTTGCATTGCAGTAATAGCAAAAAATAGAAAACGTTTTGGCAGTCATTTTAACTTTTAAACACTTTTAGTAACGTTGAGCGAAAACAGAACAAAATATAAAAATTTGTATTTTCAAAAATATTTTGGGGCAATTGTTTATAAAAAAAATTTAGTATTGATTAAGTAAAATGCTTTCGACATTAAACGCCTGCCACCCTTGGCATGAACTAATTGTGATTGCAAGACAACAGACAACTTCAATTACGGTTAATTGCCAATCTAATTGCTTATTTTCTGGTTTCAGTATTGTACACTTCGTGTTTGTAATTATCGTGGTTATTAGGTTTCATTCAACTTCTGATATAAACGCCAATCATTTTAGGCGCTTATGTAATGCATATATTACATCATCTGCCTTTTTACATTAAAACTACTGATTCATATTTAATTTAAATTAGGTGGGTACCCAAATTCACCATTCTTGAAATTATAATAGTTTTGTCTCATCAGTTAAAAATATTATCAAATCATTAAGCTTTTTGGCCTTTTCTACGCCGTAATACACTAAATGTTTTCATCGTTTATTATTATTTTAATTGATTAATTTTTTACTATTTCATACAACGCAGATTCAGAAAACAGTGACATAGATTCTACTTCAGAAACCTATAAAATTTTTTTAGTATTTTGCGTTTAATGGACGACTTTGTGAAAATGCGTAGCAGGAGATGCCACGAACAAATGTTTAGCTATAATTAGAAACAAACGGTAAAATCATATAGTATCAATTTTTTTGTAATAATTTTTCAGTCACAAATACATTTTGTTTTTTTTTAAGAACACGACGTATTGACTTAAGACGTCGTTGTCATCAACTCTGAATGTGTGACTTTTATCGTCAAACATTTTCATTTAAATTATAATTAATTTCCTTTCATAAAGACTGCATGCAGGTTCAATTTCAAATTGAATGTCATATTCAGCTTCATACTTTGATTTAGTGTCGTATCCATGTTTATTTCCATATACAGACCCTCTGTAAACATTATCAAGCATAACTTTAGTTTTTCTGTTATCTAACTCCTTCTGTCTCCATTTAAGTAGAGCTTTAAAAAAGTCTTTTTTTGGTATTTGTTACAAATGTATAGGTATATTAAACAATTTTTTTATATTTGTTTATATTATTTTCGTTGTGTTCCTTAGAATAGACATTGGAACTCAATGCTCAATTAAGGAACTCTTTAAAACAATAAATTTTTTTTTTGAATTCAATCGTTAATAATTTTAAGCATAAAAGTTACAAAATACGTTAAAAAAACTTTATTTTTTATGGAAATTTAGAAAACAGTTTCTTTCTTTTCCAAAACAGGTATGCGCTTGACATTTTTCGCAGTACCCGTGGGTTTTCTTGGTGCATCCTACTAATTCGGAACGCGTAGCTTCTTGTTTGTCGTCGTATGTGGCCATGTGGTCCGTGTTGTCATATCTAACTACTCCCATTTAGTGTTTCTAATTGGAGTTGAAGCGAACGAGATATAGATCTCTTGATGGTCTTCTTCGCTTCTTGTTATTTGTGGTTAATATATTTTGATCAAGGAATACGCAATTCTAAGCTTAAAGTGCAGTAGATCTACAGCAGTGGTTCCCAAACTTTTTGGTCTACGGGCCTCTTTTTAAAGTCAAAACTTGCCTACGAATTCCGAGTGAAAAAACTACATAAATGCATAATAGAAAAATTAAATTTAACTTTGATGTCTTGAATGGGAAATGCTGACGAAAAAATAAATCAAACATTTTGTTGAAGATGTTTTTATTGAAATTATACATTTTGTTTTAAAATACAAAAACACTTTTTTTAATGACTTCAATGAACCTGATAGAATGTTGTGAGTATTTTTATGTCTGGCTCAATGTTTGTGAGTAGCAACCGAAATTCCCCACGAGTACTAATTTTTAGTCGGTTCCATTTCTTTGTGATGAGGCTCATAATGGCACTGAACCTACGTTTTACCAAATAAGAAGACGGAAAAGCCATCAACAGCTTCTGTGCAATAACGCATAATGCTGGATATAAAATTGGAATCTGTTTTTGTAACTAGAAGTATCCTTGTTTACACATTGGTTGCAGCTACTCATTTGTAGATAATTATATAATGTAGCACTGTTTTTCGGGTGTTGCCGCGTCACAAAACTTTCTCTTAACGTTTTGCTGCGTTCCTCGTTATATACCGTCTTACGGCTCCGCTTCGCTGATCCGTATCCGTTCTGGTCTGTTGATTTGCGTTCATAGACGTCTGGTGACTTCTTGTATGTTCTTCACGCAGCGTAGATCTTCATGTGTTGCTTTATCTGTATTTATCCTCTCGATTAAAGTTGTTAGGATTTTTTATTATTTCCAGTGATTCGAGTATTATTCCCTGGTGATAGTGCCTGCTTCGTGCTAATACCTTTACGTTCCCGTAATCAATTCGGTGATCTCCATTCTCATGTAAGTGTTCCGCTACTGCAGATTTGTTCGTGCGTCTGAGTTGAGCGTCTCGTTGATGTTCTTTAACCCTGCACTGAATGCTCCTCCCTGTTTGGCCGATGTAACTCTTGCCGCACATACTAATTTGTATATACCTTTAGTGTGTAGTCTTGGGAGTTGATCTTTATTAGGAGGTATGAGCTGATCTATTTTCTTCACTGTGTTGTAACGTGTAGTGATGTTCTTCTTTCCTAGAACCCTATTTAGTCTGTCAGTGACTCCGGCAACGTAGGGTAAGTAAGCATATGTTTCTGACGGTGTCTCTGCAGCAACCTCAGCTTGCTTCTCCTTCTTCTTATGTGGTCTTATTAATTTTTTGTTGTAGCCATTTTTGATAAGAGCGTCCTTTATGTGTTTAACTTCCTCCGGCTTGTGTTCTTCGTCACTAATTTTCTCCGCTCTTCTTAGAAGTGTGTTGTTGAGGGATCTCTTCTGTTGTGGATGGTGATGAGAGAATGCGTGTAGATACCGGTTTGTATGTGTTTCCTTGCGGTATACGCTATGACTTAGCCTGTTGTTGTTTGTGCGTGTTACCAGAACGTCTAGAAAGGGCAGCGTTTTGTTCTTTTCGATCTCCATGGTGAATTTGATACTGGCGTGGTATCCATTGATATGTTGAAGAAAACTTTGTAATTCTTCCCGTCTATGAAGCCATACGACAAAAGTGTCGTCCACGTATCTGTACCAGCATTTCGGTTTCCGTTCGCTTGAGTTGATAGCTTCTTGTTCGAAAGCTTCCATGAAGATGTTGGCTATTACTGGTGACAGTGGTGATCCCATACTTGCGCCATTCTTTTGTTCATAGAACTTACTATTCCACAGGAAGTAGGTTGACGTTAAACAGAGTTTGGCCAAGTCGATCAAATCTTCTTGTAAACCTACTAGTTGTTGTCTAATGATCTCTAATGTTTCTTCCACTGGTACATTGGTAAATAGTGAATCTACGTCGAAACTAACTAGTATGTCACTGGTAGTTACCTCAAGTCCTTGAAGAATCTCGACGAAATGTTTGGAATTCTTAACGTAGCTGGTTGTCTGTCTGGTGTGCTGCTGTAGTCTTCTAGCTAAGTATTTTGCTAACTCGTAAGTCGGTGATCCACAGGTACTGACGTTAGGTCTTAGAGGGTTTCCCGTTTTATGAATTTTCGGTAACCCATACAGTCTTGGAGGTTGACTTTCCGATGGTAACAGCCTTTTCTGTTCTTCTGTTGGTATAGATGAGTCTTTGATCGCCTTTCTTATTCGTCGTTCAATTTTCGCAGTAGGATCTTTGTTTAATTTTATGTAATGGTTTGCATTCTACTATAATTATATAAGTTAATTTGTATTTGAGCTCTGAGTTTACTTACTTGCAAAAAAGTTCAACCTCCAGTCCGGAATATCCAAGTGAAGACTGTCTTCAAATCCTTGATTAAGGTCCGAATAAAGCATCGTTAAGTATTGACAATAAGCAAACAAATCTTTATTTCTATTTTGCAATTTTAAAAAATTTTTAAACTGAGAACATTTTGATCTTCTCTTGTTTGTATAGCAAAAGCTTTGCAAAAAACGCAAATATTACACTTTTAGCTTTGATCAAATTTAATGTATCATCTTGTAGTTGTAAATTAGTCTCGTTAAAGCTGGCAAATAAATCAGTCGTATAACTGATGTCATTTTTTGAAATAATTAAATTGTGTCGCAAATCATTGCCTTTGCTCTTCAAGAATTCCAACACTGAATCAAAGAGCGAATAGAAGCGATCTAAACATGCACTTTTAGATAACCAACGTACTTCTGTGTTATCTAGTAAACGATTATAGTAATTCCTGGTAATGTTAATTCGTCACGCTGTATAGATAATTGGATTGTTTTTAAGTAGTCACATAAAGTTTTCCACACACAGAGCCATTTTGTTGATCCTTCTTCGTACAGTATAATTACTCAGTGGAATTCTTTTTATATCAAAAGATGGTTTGTGCAACAAGGCGTGTATTACCTCACTTACAGCTGGTAGAATAAGTTCTTCACCAATAGTGTGCGGTTTGCTATAAATCATTAAAAAAATATTATAAAAAACACTTAGTCCATCGTCATCTCTCTTAGATGTTGTTCTTATGAGTTCTTGCAGTGTCGGTATTTTCAAAAAAAAAACGTTAAACCTTTATTTTTTATTTTTTCATTATGAATTTTTAAGGAATGTTACTTAAACTTCGAAGGTTTTATTGAATCATTGGCAACGTTTTATTACATAGAAGACACATAAGTCACAAAGTACTATTTTCTGGTGATAGAGTAAATCCATATTTCATATATTGAACTGTTAATTAAAAAAGAGGGGTCCAAAATATAGGAAAATGTATATATCAAAAATTTTGTTCGCAACAAAACACTGTTAATTATAATAACTTTTTTACATGGAATGCTGCAATTTAACGCTCTCTTGAATTAATTATTTGAGATGTAAGGATAAAATTTTGTGTAAATGTCATATATTGTGTAGGTACCTACTACCAATTAATTTTTTAAGAAAAGTAAATAATTCAAAAATCAATTAATAGCAGAATATAATAATACAGTAATGTACAACTAAATGTAATACCTTAAAAAAGTTGTCTATGACCCTTATTTAATTTTTGGTAAAGTCTCGGTAACTTGCAACATCTTCTGCCTCCCCAGCGGTCTTGAAAAATTGAATTTTTTTATAGTACAGAAATATTCATTTATATGAAATAAACATTTATCTAATACCCTAAAAAAACTGAAAAATGTACTTCTTGTTTATAACACACTTCGCAAGCTACATGCCCCCCCCCCCCCAATTAAAAAAAACGTAATTAAACATAATTTTTTAATTGTTACAAATATATTGTTCGTATAGTATTTTTGTTATAATCTTGACACATTATAATACTGAACAAAAATAGGATTTTAAAACAGCAAACAATTGTAAAAATTTAAAACAAATAAACGAGTTATATAAAAAAATGGTAAGGTTCATTATTGTTTAATAACAAACTCTGATTTTGTTTTAAAACACGGCATGTTTTTTCTTGAATCAGCTCGCACTCTTATAAATCCATCCCTAGAATCTGGGCCACAAACCGCTGCGGAAGCTTCGGTGACGAGCTTGACACATCGCTCAACGCACTGCGTATGACAGGGGTATTTTTCAAAATTAATTCTATGTGATGATTCAGGGTTATTAATAAAGTCCTTCAGATCTTGTGTGGAAATTCGAGATAAAATTGGAGGTTCTGTTATCTCACATTTTTGCCAGTCAATTCGTTTGCTTCAAAACATAAAGCAGAAAGTTTAAAGACCCTAACATTTTTGGTCTTTCGTGGCAAAACAGTTTTGGCCTTTAAAATACGACAAAGACCAAGTTCTCGTATATGTTTCTTTTCATCAGATATCATACTAAGAATATTGTTTTCATGGTGACCAAAGAAGCCATTTTGTTGTATCACAGCATCAACAATATCTCTTAGGCCTTTTTCTAAGTACCGTGACAACCTTAGGAACTTCAAAAAGTGTTTTGCACCGTAATTACATGTTGGCTGTGATTTTATAGAAAACTACATCGGAGCGTAAACATTCATAATAAATTCTGTCAGTTTCATTAAGCTTGAAGACGAATTTTCACTTGAAATATAAAGTCTAAGAATGCGGTTTGCAGTTGTGACCCACCGTGAATGAGTCAGTTTTCCTGTATTTCGATTTGAAAGGGATGTATTACAATGTCCACTATTAATTACTTGGCATATTTCAAACAAATAATTTTGGTCTGCACTAAAACCCTTTACGATGTTTTCGGGAACTTTGCCTAAATTACCTTCAATCGGCTTAAATTGAACTACTGGCAGTTTGTCGCACTTCTCCAGCTGCTTTCCAATGGGACCACGAAATCCACGAAGCTCGGTAGTATCTCCGTCTACATGATGAAAAAGATGACAAAGTAGAAGCTCATTTGCGTATAACATACACACAAACCATTGAAGTGGTTTTTGAAAGTGTTCTTTCAAAAGTCGTATTACACCTCCTTTAACACCGGTGTTTACGACGATCCCGTGACAACCAATCGCTTCTAAATTTGTAACATCAATCACATTTTCTTGTAACATTTGAACGATTCTTGTTTATACACTTTGTGATGCACCGGAGGTTGGAGAAACATGACTAATATATTTACATTCAGGTTCTGGCACCAATGTTATATGTTCTTCTATAATAGTTTGGCGATAAAATTTGTTACCTTTCTTTACTTGTGTTAGGGGTTTATCCTTGCGCCCGTCAAACTAGATACCATGTACCTTAATCATATTCACATTCAGTTCTTGCAGCCGGAGATTAGAACGAGTTTTATGTCTTTCCCTCCTAACTTTACTTCTATCGACAATTTTAGAAGAATCCTCTGGTGTTACTATTCCAATATCATTTAAAACGGCTGATGCAAGAGCAGCTGCAGATCTATTAGATATGCCATGTCGGTGGCATGTTTTTGCAAAAGTGGTGAGCTGAATTCGCATTTGCGGTTGCCTTTCAACATTCCTGCAGGCTGAAGAAGGCGTAGAATGTGGCATTTCCGGCAATTCAAACTCACTATCAGAAGAGATGTTAGACTCTGAACTCGAAGGTAAATCTTTTGAAGTGACAGTGTAGGATACTTCTTTAATACTTGCAAGGTTACGCTGGTTACTAATTCTAGTAGCTTCCATGCTTTGCCTTTCCTCTCTTTGCGTTAGTTCTTTCGTTTTCTTTACAACCACTGCACCTATTACCATTTTTTTTGCCCTTCTTTGATTTAATAGAAATTCTTGTTCATCAACAGACACCTTTTTAGATTTCTCACAGGTACAAGTTGCAAATGCTTTGCATTTGCACGATGCTATATCAAAAAGTGTAACTTTACCTTCCTCTTTAAAATTCAGGATTTTAGCTTTATAGGTTTTACTATTTTGTCTATCTTTGAACGGTTTCTTAAGTTTCATATATTTGTTATGATACGAATTCAAAAGCTGTAATATTCCGTTGTGGAAAATTATAGGAATAGATGCTTTGTTCCAAATTTCCTCTAACTTTACTGACACTTCTTCTGCAATTTCAGAGAACACAGGCTCTTTTTTACTGTTTTTTTTTATTAAACCTAATCTACGCACAAAACTTTATAATTTTTTCATAAATTGGCAAAACATTTTTAGGTAATTGCGCCGGTTATCCAAACACAGGGCAGTTTATGGCACATCTTGTATTTAAACCGGACGGACCTGCTTTTGCCATTTTTAAATAAACAGAACACAAAACTACACAAAATAAACAGGACACGCTTTAGCAGTACGAACTATACTCCTCTAAGTTTTCATGTGTATTGACTGACACTAAAACAAAACTAGTGGAGGATGGACGAGCGCCAGTTCTAAACATGTTTAGACAAGTTTTTTAATTAACACAAAGTGTAGTATTTATATAAAAATTTTACGGCCCCTAGAAATGCAAAAAGTGCATTTTTAATGTAAGAAAAATTATTACGCGTTGTAACTAATATTTTAGTATAGTTTTGAGGTTCATTAAAGCAATCTATAACTGATTTTAATATTATTCTAAAACTTTCTAAAAATCTGATCTGATGAGGAGGCAGAAAAAAATCCAAAAACAAAATTGTTGGTTGCAAAATACTTTAAACTAAAATACGCAGCTTTTGCGCGTTATTAGAATTAAAATTTTGAAATTCTGTTTTTTTGCTCCACGCTAATGTAAACATTTGCGGATTTGGTTATTCGCGGAAGTAAACAAAATAAACAAATATATAAAATAGTAAGCTATAACTTTTAGAGTGCATTATATTAAATTATAAAACCGTAATCTAACTTAATGGTCTAACTTTTTTTACAGAACCATTAATAATATATTCTTTAAAAACACATTTGTGTTAGAAAAACAATCCTTTCCTTAAGTTTCTAATGAAAAAGAAATTTTTAATGAATGTTAAGGGATTTCTTTACTGGTAACTGAAATATATAATTTTTTAATCAATTTAAGTAAGAATATAACTTTGTTTAAATAAAAATTGGAACTAAATTAGCAATACGACTTAACAAATATTTAATTTTGGTTTCTATAGTAGAAGAAGTTTTTGTAGTCGGATTAATTTTTAATTAGTTAATTAAGTTTGTCAATACTTTTTTTAATTGCTAATTTGTTTGCGTTAAAATTGAAAAAGTCCGCTAAACGAGATGTTTTGCCGACGGCTTGGTCAACTAGAAGATTTTTGAGTAGATCTCGTAATACAAGAACACTTAAAGATGCATCGCCGTCTCGAATCAAAATTTCATGACACATAATCAACAAGCAAACTGAAATTCAAAAAATGGCCCCACGTTGGGCATCCAATATTTATGTTACATTTAAAAAATAGTAAAAATAAACATGCTTTAGATTGGTGACATAAACAGAGTACTCTTAGGTGCTTAGTAGTAAGAGGACGAGTTTAATAAAAAAATTGTGACTTATTAGAAAATTAGAAAATGGAGTTACATGCTCCAAAAAAAATCTGCGTGACAATACCAAAAATTATACTTTTTTTTGTCCAAGACTAGGGAAATTTGTTGTACGGACTTCACATCACGCATAACACAAAACTAAATTGTTGATTAGATGCACGATTTTTGTTCGTTTATATTATAGACTAGTTGGTAGAAGTATTGTTTCTATTGCTCTATTGCGTTCCTATTAATCCTGTATAGGCCTGATTCGACGCGATCCCTGTTATTACTTAACGTTGATGTTAATAAAGATGTCACATATTTTTTTAATTTTATGTTAAATTATGCGCGGACTGCTTGACGTTGTTCAGAGGCTCTCAAATCAATTCTAATTTTCCACGGACTCTGTGAATGATCCCGGGGAGCCTTGGGGTTCTGTAGGGATCCCTTTGGGAACCAGTGATGTAGAGGTTCTGTTTGATTCTGTGTATTCCCTCTTTACATCACGCGTTTATATTCAATCCAACTATTAACAACAGTCAAATCAATTGCCTGAAAAAGTATGCGCAAAGTCTACTTCCATGATTTTATATAAATTCTGTACAAAGCGCGGAAGTGTTCCATTTTATCAACACTTTCCCATACTGTGATTATATAGTTTGATCACCTCAGGTCTATTGATTTCGAATGATTTTTTTTATTACTTCACCGCTCCACTTTGTCTTGATTTCCTGCTCCTACAAAATTTAAAGTCATTACAACAGATAAACAATTTTTCGGTCAAAATTAGTGACTCCTTCATTGTATTTTCTGTTTTTTTTGGCAGCTTTTTTATCAGATAAAGACGGTTTCTGCCGCATTAATCCTTTTTTTAAATAAAATTTCTAACAGATTGTAGGTTGTAAAAAAATTGTCAAAATATAAATTATAATTTGTTGTCTATAAGTTGTCTAATTTATGTACTATATGAACATTTCTATAGAATAAAAAAAAAGCTGTTTTTTGGGATAATATCTGTGCAAATTAACATTTTTAATTCTTTATCCTAATACACTCTGATTCTAAGAAATTTCTAGCAAGACAAATCTAAGCTACTGAATATTTTATTTCATTTGGCTTAGTTTGTTTGAATCTTGTTACAGGTGCAATTAGATTCAAGTTGGTCGTATATATTTGTATCTCAGAGATTTTTTCAAATAAATCATCTGAGAAATATCTAAGAAAGTAGAATATACGTCAATGGCAAAATTTTATCTTCATCTTCAGTACCTAATACTCGACTCAAAGTATTTGTTACATTAAGATGAAATCTTCTTTTGAAGTACAATTTCGCACAATTCCAAAATATTTTTGTGCCTTCTGAACGTCTTCAGGGTCGTTATTGTTTTTCAATCAACGTTTTGTTTGTAGTATCTTCACAAGTTATTTATTTCTCAAGAAGATTTTTGCCATGTTGGGATAATTGATCTGCTCCAACTCGAAGTCTTTGTTTCACAATTTCTAAAAGATTATTATTGTCGTTATCATCAGAAATGTTCCATTCGGAAAATTTTTGTAATCTACTAAGCATTAAACATCATTCTTTGTTTAATTCATCATCGTCTAACAAGTCTAACAGTTTTTCGGCATCTTTTGGATATACAATTCGGCGAATAATTAAAAAAAATAACGTTCATGTTGCTAAGAAAATAAATAGGAAAACACAACACTTAAGGCCTGGTGATTATTTACGAGGACATGTTAATTCTAGCATTGAAATTACGTATTTCTGAACATATCCCAGTTAAAAAAATGCAACACAATAATTACTTGAGATGTTTTGATAACAATCCACCTAATATTTTACAATAAAAAGATTTAAGCAAAGCAAAAACATTAAAAATGTACTTTGATGCGCTCGCAAACACACAACACCATAGAAATGTACTTTTAGTGACAAAAGTATTCACTAGATGCCACTGTAAGTATTATTATCGTTGTATTACTGATACAGAATGTAAAAATGTACTGGAACCTAAAATGTATCAATAATTAATATTGATGTCCTTTGAAATGAACATGGGTTCCTAATTTAAATGAATCGGCATTGCAGAAGTAGCTTAAACTTTTTATTGTCAACTGTATGGGTTCACGTTTTATTCCCAAAGAACTGACATAATTACCCGATGTTTGAAGGGAAGAAACAGAATCCTTTTGTTGTATGCTTTTGAATAGATGTTCTCCACTTTTTGACCAAATCTCATTCACAACAAACAGAAACAGATGATACTGGTACTTTAGATACATTTTTGTCAAAACTGATACTTTTCTCACCGGTGCAAAAATGATTCTTAATTTATTGTACAGAATGTCTCTGCAAGCTTTATGTCATTTTCAAAGTTCTGTAAAATTTTACTAAAAAACAATAAGTATTTTTTTATTGTTTGTTGTCTTGAATCCAACCAGAAAAATGTTTTTTGATCAACTTATGTGTATTTTTTCACGAAAACTACAAAACGTTTTATATCTATTAATTTAGTATACCTAATTATAGCAGCTAAATGAAATACAATATTGTATTAAAGATATTTTTTGGGTCATAGGTGTATTTATTTAGAACAATTTAAATGCAAGCTTTCGAACTTTAATTTAAATTAATTTAATTTAAATTGTTCTAAATAAATACACCTATTACCCAAAAAATATCTTTAATATGTTTTATGGCCAAAGTTTTATGTCTAATACAATATTGTAGTTTTGCTTTTTGTATCTTACCTGCAATTATTTAACCGGTGTGAAGTTAGCCATAGATTTCAGCCATAGAAATTAATTTCCAGTTTCACATCTTAAAAACGAATTAGAACTATTACAAAGTGTTATTTCATTCAATACTGTTACTAAATAATAAAAACAATCATTATTTATTAATATTAAAAAAAATTTTTTTTTTAACAACTTTTACAGATAAAACCTTTTCCTGCATTAACGCTTATTTTTTGCAATGACGTGCTATTTTGATTTTTCTGCAAATTCACATACGTATAGAAAATGCATTAATAAACAACATATCAAAAAATTAGGATGTAATTATTTCTATAATTAAAAATAATTCGATTCAAAGTTGGGCTTGCGCGACACGATGTTGAATGTTAACGGCACCTAATTAAAGTCGTTTTTTCGCAATGACATGCAGTTCTGATTTTTCTGCAAATTTACATACGTATAGAATAAGCATCAATAAACAACATATCAAAAAATTAGGATGTAGTTATTTCTATAATTAAAAATAATTCGATTCAAAGTTGGGCTTGCGCGGCACGATGCTGAATGTTAACGGTACCTAATTAAAGTCGTTTTTTCGCAATGACGTGCTATTTTGATTTATCTGCAAATTCACATACGTATAGAAAATGCATTAATAAACAACATATCAAAAAATTAGGATGTAGTTATTTCTATAATTAAAAATAATTCGATTCACAGTTGGGCTTGCGCGGCACGATATTGAATGTTAACGGCACCTAATTAAAGTCGTTTTTTCGCAATGACGTGCAGTTCTGATTTTTCTGCAAATTTACATACGTATAGAATAAGCATTAATAAACAACATATTAAAAAATTACGATGTAGTTATTTCTATAACTAAAAATAATTCGATTCAAAATTGAGGTTGCACCTCACGATACGGAATGCCAACGGCACCTAATTAAAGTCGTTTTTTCGCAATGACGTGCAATTCTGATTTTTCTGCAAATTTACAAACGTATAGAATAGTATATTAAAACACAAGTTACAGAATGAACGCGCTTCAATCACGAGACCGAGTTTCATACACGAGCCGCGCAGCGGCGAGTTTATGAAGCGGTCGAGTGATTGAAACGTATTCTATGACGTGTGCTTTATACTATTTTCTCTATTTTGATACAATATTTAATATTTTTCGTATAATTTTAATTTTAAAACAACATTGGGAAACTTTTATATTTTATTGAATTGGCAACACGTACTTACACTTTGACATATTGAAATTTATGTGTTAACCTAAAATTTCATACAAAATTATCTCTATACCTTTATAAGTACATAACTTTGAATTAATAATACATTTTTATTTTATTTTGGCATCAAAATTTAAGTTTCAATTGTTAAGGTCCAATAGTTTTGATTTCTTTTTCATGTAACGTCAACTTACGATGCAGAGAAACCAACTTTGAAAAAACTAATATTACTAAAATTCGTGTAAGAATGCTTATTCTTACACGGATTTTAATGTAAGAATCGCTAATTCTCATGTCGAAATATATAATGCAAGAAATTTGTGTGCTTGGCTAAAATATTACGGTATAGTGGTAGAAAATAGTACAAAAGGAGGATATACATTTCAGAATTATCTATATAAAAGAGAAGCTATTAGCAAACCAATATTAATCATTTGTGCTATAAATGATGTACGAAAAATAAAAACCTTGACAAAAATTAAATCTACAGTACGTCTCGTTTTCAAAAAACTTAGAGTAACCGGTAAAAAAGTATATTATATTGAAATAACTCCAACCATGCACCAAAAAAAAGTAACGGAAAAAAAGTCAAAATATTTAATAACTGTACGTCATTGCGAAAAAACGACTTTAATTTGGCGCCGTTAGCGTTTAGCATCGTGCCGCGCAAGCCCAACTTTGAATCGAATTATTTTTAATTATAGAAATAACTACATCCTAATTTTTTGATGTTGTTTATTAATGCATTTTCTATACGTATGTGAATTTGCAGAAAAATCAAAATAGCACGTCATTGCGAAAAAACAACTTTAATTAGGTGCCGTTAACATTCAGCATCGTGCCGCGCAAGCCCAACTTTGAACCGAATTATTTTTAGTTATAGAAATAACTACATCCTAATTTTTTGATATGTTGTTTATTAATGCATTTTCTATACGTATGTGAATTTGCAGAAAAATCAGAATTGCACGTCATTGTGAAAAATAAGCGTTAATGCAGGAAATGGTTTTATCTGTGAGAGTTGTTACAATTTTCTTTTTTTTTAAATATTGATAAATATTGATTGTTTTTATTATTTAGTAACAGTATTGAAAGATATAACACTTTGTAATAGTTCTAATTCGTTTTTAAGATGTGAAACTGGAAATTAATTTCTATGGCTGAAATCTATGGCTAACTTCACACCGGTAATTATTTATAGAAGGGAACGCTACAAAGACCTTGCAAGTGCACGTTGAAGAAATGTTTTATAGTTTTGTATTAAGTAGGTTAAGTACATTACAAATTTAGATTTAGATTAGCCATAAAAAAATCTTTGGTGATAAGATAAATAATTCAAAAGTGTTTGATGGCAGAGCCATCTCATAGTGTGATTTTTCTATGTGTCTAAAGTTTAACTGTAAATAGCTATAAACGACGGTAAACACGTTGAATTAGTTTAACCCCCGCGAAATTCAAAATCAGCTTTGAATAATTCGTCAGGATAAAACCACAACGTAAAAGGACATTGGGGGTAAGCAATGTCAATGCAATTGTGCAAACGCCACCAGAGTGAACTACTGGACGGCCGTCTCGCCCTTTTGGGGCTCATCAGCAGTAGGAGATACACTCTAATGTAGTTCCCACAATTGCATTGATGTCCATTGTAGCTTATATTTAAGTACGACGAAGTTACAATTCAAAAGTGTTTGATGACGGAGCCCAAATTTTACAGTTGATCACAACGCCCAGTTTGATTAAAATCTCCAAGTTTTACTATTAATCACAACCTTCAACTTGATCACAATGCCTAAATTTCACGGTTGACCGCAACGTCTAACTTGAACATAACTAAGATAATGACACGAAACTTCTAATAAATATTTAATAATTAATAATGTTTATTTAATAATACTTCAATAATTTCTAATAAACAAGTACAGATAAAAGCTTACAATTTTCTTTGTTTTATAACGAAAATCAGTAAGATATAAATAAAAGGTCCTAATAGATATTCCATGTCGTCTTCACTTTGATCTAAATCTGATGAGTTTATGTCTACTATAAAACACACATATGGTACTCTTTCTAAAAAAAACATTTTCATCAATTGAGAATTTTTTTGTTGCATCTTACATATCTTTCTTATTCAATTGTTATTTTAGTAGAACATGTTTTGTTGTAATACCTTGTTAATAAAAACAGTTTTCGCACGGCAGTGGCGTTTATATTCCGCAACGAGTCTGTCAATAAAAATTTTTAAGATTGAACTATAGCTGTTTTTTCTGCTATCTGTAATTATTTATTATATACAATATTTTAGCAGTGAGTTTCTAAATGTTGACCTTTTTCACGCCTAATAGTGCAATGCAGCATCAAACTATATAATTTGAATTACATTTCTTAATAATTTTTTCTAAATAAATATAAAAAAAAATGCATAAAAAGTGGTTGAGAATATTAATAATAGACAAGACTCGACTTGGAGACACCAAGGGTATGCCTGAACCCACTGTCAAAGAAATTAGAGCAACACTGTATATATAATACAATATGTTTCATGGTAAAACTTTTATGTCTAAAACTGTATATAGTTTTAATCTTTAGTAAGTAACGCATGCCGATTTCTTATCATCACAAGCGATAACAAAATAAAAAATTATGTGTTTAAAAAAACAAGAAACCGAGAAAAATACCTATTAAGGTAGGTGCGCCAAATAAAGCCCAGAACCTAATAAGGCCCACCCTCTGTAAAAATGTTAACCGTAGTGAAAACCGTTTTTAATTCTTAAGTTCCTAATAGCCCACTGACATCTAGTGGAGAAAATATATATTACGTCCAAATAAACTGCAAAACCTACAAGTAGTTCGTTATTCGCCAGTTAACCCGGCACGTGTCTGTATCGGTTATAATTTTTAGTTAGAGAACTGTTATGGTTTATTGTGTTAATCTATATAATTTTGTTTACTTTTCTATATCATCATCTTGGGTGATCGTTGTGTTATTCAGGTATGTAAATATTTTTTGTTTAATAGAACTTCAAATACCAAAATTATTTCAAAATGGTTTCCGCTGTGAGTGTTCTTAATAAGGCCCAGCGGGCCTTATTTAGAACATGGCTTGGTAATCCAAATCTAAAACAATTTAGTACTTATTGTTCATTAAGAATCATATTATTAGGTTGTCTCTGGTATCTTTTGAACGAGTTTTGAATCGGAAATTTATCTTCAGGTCGAACTCAACTTTGGAACTCAAAATGTCTAAGAAAAGAGGTTTGTGGACCGAAACGCAAATGACAAGGGCAATGCAAGCTGTGAGAGATGGAATGTCTGAAAGAACGGCCGGGAAAGAGTTTAATATTCCACGACGCACTCTGAGAAACCACCTACGTACCGGAAATACGCAAAAGAAACTTGGACGACCTTCGTATTTAACAGTTCAACAAGAATCCGAATTATGTCAAAGGATTTTTCGACTTGCTGATGTGGGAATGCCCATTACTTCTAAAGTTATACGGCGTTCTGTTTATGAATTTTGCCAAAAAAACCACATACCTAGTCCATTTAATAATAAGGGCATTGCTGGTCGAAAATGACTTATGCTTTTCCTAATACGCCACCCCGAAGTGGCCAGAAGGAAGTCACAATTCATGAACCCTGCGAGAGCGGCCAAGTTGAATAGATTTATCGTGAACGATTATTTCGAAAAATTAAAGAAAATAATGACAAAGTTGGATGTTTTTCAGAGCCCCCAGCGTATATTTAATATTGACGAAAAGGGGTGCCGTCTAAATTTGCATAAATCACAGCATGTATTTGCGCGTAAAGGAGTCAAAAGGGTTCACTTGATTTCACAAGAACACGCTGAAAACGTTTCGATTGTGGGATGTGGAAATGCTATCGGACAAATGATCCCACCAATGATTTTGTTCAAGGGAAAAAGAAAGAAGGAAGAATGGCTTGATAACCTGCCAGCTGGTGCGGTTATAGAGATGACTGACAAAGGCAGCATGACCACTCCAGTTTTTGTTGAATGGATTCAACATTTCGCCAAATATAAGCCGCCAGGTAATGTACTCCTTATTTTTGATGGGGCTTCATCCCACTTGGATGCAGGGATAGTCGAAGCAGCTGAGTCGCATGATGTTTTCCTATTTTGTCTACCGAGCAATACCACACATAAATTGCAGCCGATGGATAAGGCTGTCTTCAAAGCTTTCGAGTCGTACTGGGACGATGAAGTGATGACTTACTGGACAAATAAACCTAATCGAACGATCACCAAATTCTCTTTTGGGCATATATTTTCCAAAGTGTGGCCAAAAGCTACTAACGCATCTAACGTTGTCTCGGGGTTTCGAGCTACAGGGATATACCCTTATGACCCCAGTGCGATCCCAGATATTGCTTTTGCCCCATCTGAAATAACAGAACAGAAAGTTCCAGATGACGTCCCTTCTTCCCGCCCATCGACTTCAACTTCTGTTGCTGAACAGAAATTTTCAGATAACGTCCCTTCTTCCCGGCCATCGACTTCAACTTCTGCTTCTATCAGCCTTGGTCAAAATCAGGCAAAATCCAACAAACGGAAACTCAGCGACATAGATAGTACTTCCGAAAGTTCTGATGAAGACCTTTCTCTACACGATACCTCAGGCTCTAAAGATGTTCCAGATTTATCAACTAGTTTCAATGAAATTTTAATTACACTTGACTTGGACACCAGAA
This sequence comes from Aquatica leii, assembly GCA_035610365.1. Taxonomy (NCBI): domain Eukaryota; kingdom Metazoa; phylum Arthropoda; class Insecta; order Coleoptera; family Lampyridae; genus Aquatica; species Aquatica leii. The sequence goes on along the minus strand of CM069434.1, from coordinate 16,296,408 downwards.
AAACGAAGGTAGTTCGGAAGAAATCTTTAAATTATCGTGCACAAGAAGTCACCAAAGCGTTGTTTCAAGAACGGGATTTGGCTCCAGGTATCTCAGACGAACAGAAACAACAAAATGAGACAGAAGAGAGAAGAAAAGTATTAAAAAAAAACAAAGGGACTAAAACAAAAGTTTAACAAAAATGTGTCAGACGTTCAGAAAAATCAAAAAAAGTATGACGGCGAAGAAAAGAAGAAAAACGAAAGTTGGTACTGTTATGTATGCCAAGAAAATGCTGTACAGGATATGAGACTTTGTGTTATGTGCAAAACATATGTTCATGAGGAGTGCGTAGGACTTACTTCCGCACACAAAGACATTTTTGTATGACCAAACTGTAACTAAATACTTACATTTTATCAATAAATAACTGAGTTGACAATATAAACAAATTTGATTATTGCCAGCATATTTTTGGAGACGGGCCATATTTGGTACACCGCATGGGCCTTATTAAGAACAGTATGATCTTAATAAGGCCCACAGAACACCATATTTGAAACACAATTTTAAGTAGAAAACCAAAATAGTTTTAGTAAGTAATATTTTTTTATCAACACTTCACAACATGACAGTTCTTATGGTATTTGCTTGACTGCTCCATTTCATTGAAATTAGTAAATAAAAAATATATTTTCTTAAGTGGGCCTTATTTGGTGCACTTACCTTACATAAACTAATTCGGCTAATAACTTCAAAGCAATGAGACGAATTTTAATCATAGAGTAATTACTAATAACACCGTTAAATTGATCAAGTATTAACAATAACGTGCAGTTCTTTATAGCAAGTAGATGGACATCAGCTACATCGATAATGTTCTTCTCGAATCTTGCAAAAATAGCAAACTTACATTTATCAACGTGTGTTTACTGAACTCTGACCTTGACTACATTGAAAATTTTAAGGATTTTTGATCGGAAAACAGTCAACGTACACAACAATTGTGCAAATACGAATAAAGCTGAAGACGGTATAATGTACTCGATTGGAAGTAAAAATTAATTAGTGATCTTATAAAGAGCAAACAGCTGAGTGCTGCACACATTAAATTACACTACAAGTTGTAGAAGAGACGCAGCTATGTTAAATAGAAAATTTTTAAATTAGCGATTTTACGATTACTGACTCCGTATTTCCATCCACCAAAACTGCCTTTTGCGGAATATCATTCAAACAATTGCGAAGCGATGCATGTTTTGACCTTTGTGAAATATAAGAATTTAAATAGTGATTCTTACATCTCTTTCTTTTAAAATGTTAAATTTTAAACAATTTTTGCGGAAAAGTTGCTCCCAGGACTTTCAATTTCTCAGAACAGAACTTTCCATTCGTAATTGACTTAAAGTAAAAACGTAATAGTAAACGATGTGTAATTAATATGAAAATGAAGTCGGAATAACCAACCAGTGGTGTCGGCGTACCAGTGACGTAATAAAATTTAATTAACATACGACTTTTTAGAAATTTAATAATTAACGACACCTAACAAGTGAGAATTGTATAACAGTTAGAGGTTGTGATTATTGTACGTTGTGATATGAACCCGCTAATTGTATACAATACTTTGACATGCACCAGAATTGTACGTCATTTCGAAAAAAAGTCTTTAATCAGGTACCGGTTGTGAAGAACATCGTGGTAAACATCGTCAACTTTGAACCAAATTAATTTAATTATAGAATTATTATTATTATCTATTCTATACCTATGTCAATTTGCAGAAACATTTATTTAAACCGACAAAATCTGATTCCGATTCAATTCGAAAATTGACTCCAACTTTTTCCAAATATTTTTTATATTCTTCCGTTATCGAAATGCAGAATATTCCCTTCTTTTCCATAAGCTTTCCGAAGTGCTCAAATACTTCGGGAACGCTTCAATACGTCAGATTACTTTTTAGATTTGGTAATATTGAATAATATCGTTGAGTTATGAAAATATAAAATTAAATGTTTTCCACCTAACTGAAAATAAAATTTTGTTTCCAAATAAACCTCTCAATGTAGTTTGTGATCGATTTTCATAAATAGAACTTTGTAGCATAGCTGTGGAGTTCTACTTTCATTTTCTGATTTTTAATTTTATATGAGTAATAATGGCTATTTTAAACATTGTTTTTACATATATATTACTATTTGTAATTATGCCAAAGAGTTAACATATTTGTAATTGCCAGAATCTATGTATCAATAGATCAATCAAATTTGTTTTTGTATGTTTGTCAGTGATATCTCCAACGATTTTTTTCACGATTTTTTCATTATAACTTACATATTTTAGAAACCTATCTTTAATATAAGTCGCTTTAAGACTAAATTTAATTAGGTCCGATTACTCATGTCTTAAGTTTAGATTTTGATTAAATTGTTTTTTTACTGTTGGGATTCCTAGTCTTTCTCGAAAACTAAAATAATGTTTTTTTTTCTGTTGGGTGTAGTTTTTCACCTACTTTACTGAAAACTAAAACATTTTATTGCCTGTTTTACAATTTATTATCTCTTAAATGAGTTGAGATAAGTTTTATATCTCCGATGTGGCATAGAACACGCATTATCAACGCTTTCTATATTTTGAACACACGTAGTTTATATATTTTATTTCATTCTGATGGTTTATCTTAATCAGGGGCATTAATAGTTATTTACATAAAAGTCGGGAAAATCTCACATTACTGAAGAGGAGCTAAATAGAAATACGAGGCACTTTGTGTCTAGTATTTTAAAGCTCTGAGTTAAGTAAGAGATTTTACTGACGTGTTTTGTAGTAAATTTTTCCGGAAATTGTAAACAAAAACGAAATTTACAAATTTTAGAAATTGTTTTTACAAATTCCACAAATATCAACTTTGTCAATTTTGTAGGCAACTATAGTTACAACGTATTTTGCATCTTTACAACACTAGTCCGGAAAATTCAATTTTTCTGCGCGTTAATAAGCAGGAAAATGTTATTTTCAAGACGATTTCCGGAAAATTAAATTAAATCTACTGTTTGATGCTTGGTATAAAGATCCGTTTTCAGCTTCATTTCTAATGTTTTTTTTATGTACTGTATTTTGATGCTGCAGAAACTCAGCACTGATAGAATTTGTCTAAGATTTTAATTTAAAAAAAATTAAGCTGTGATTCTATATTCTCTTAATTCTTACTTTAATGTTGTTATTAATAATTTTATAATTGCAACTAGGTTTTTTTAATATTATTTATTTTGTTTGTTCAAAATTAGATAGTGGTCAACAGGTACAGTGAAAGTTACGTGTTTACTAAAGGACTTACGATGACTGACCTTACTTGCGTGTATTATAACACTATAAAACAATAGTAAAAAGCGTAAAAACACCAATTCTAATAAATACATGCAATACTAGTACTGAATATTGATTTTATAATTATATTCGTAAAAGAACTTTTTCCACAAAATTGTACGAATTATTTATTTAAGGGTATTTTCGATATTCGATACCTGACTTGCAATTTAAGATTTTAATTTATATGTAGAATACTGATAATAATGCACATACGATAATATTGCAATGGATCGATAATGTTTGCGATAACATTCATTTTAATGAAACCTGATTTTATTATGTAATTAAACTATCACGTTTATAGTACTTAATTTGTGGCAAATGTTAGTTTTCTTTAACTAATATTGAAAAAATTTTACATAAAAATACACGATTTTTAAACAAGATCGACGCAATTCGACTTTGATTATATAGAGCAAACCAGGACGACTTCATTAATCAATTTGAGTTAAAGAATGAGTTTAATTAAATTTATATAGGATAATGGAAAGTTTCTGAACTACGCAAGATTTCAATACCCGCTCTGTAATTACTTTTTCTCTCTAATAAGTTGAGTTGTTTTATTGGTATACATTAATTTTGTTTTTTTTTTAATTAAAATGCTTTAATTGCTGACATCATTTATTAATTTTATTTTATATAAATTTGAAATGTTGGATTTTAAATATTGGTGACAAGTATTGTGGAACAAAGCACGTTTCTTCTTCTAAAAGACTTAAGATTTCTTGGCATACACGCTGATGTTATCTGGTTTAGGTATGTCAACAAAAAATAACACATCTTGCCTAATGAAAATTTTTTGAAATTGATGTTTTTTTAATTTTTTGACTTGCCATGTTTTTAACTGATATGTGTAAAATCGATTGCACTATTATTGCTGTTGCTTTTCCACCTTCTCCTGTAACCTAATTTGAGTAACATACGATAGTTCTGCAGAACTGGCGCTACTTGCTAACGAATTTTGTCGTTTAACTCACCAAGAATTTTTTTTGGACGTTTGAGCAAAGATTTAAGGTGTGTTTTTCTATATAGTTACACATAATATATTATAAAAATAGTTTAATGAAACATTACTTTTCCGCCATCAATTTATACCAAGAGTACAAAAATATTTCTAATCTGTTTAAGCTCCACCGGTGACACTATCATTTCTGTACAATTCGGTCACATTGGGCACGCCATTTTCAAGCGTCTTTTATACTGTTGCTATACTGTAAAATTTTATTTTAAAATCATTTTTTAAAAGTTTTCAATTTAGATTGGTGATTGCATCATTTAAACTTCTTCAGTTTCTATTATCTTGACAAATTGAAACCAGTAAAAATGTAATGTGTTACTTAATTGATCGTTTTATGTGTTGATAAATATAGATTTTAATAAATACTTAAATCTGTATAAATTTACATTATTGCTTAGTATGTATGTATACAATGTAAACCTTGAAGGAGAAAAATAGAATTGTACGCTTCTGGTACAATTGATTTTTTTTAAATTTACCCATGAATAGCTGTAACAAAACTGATGTTTTTATAATTAAAAGTTTGTATGAGAAGCCAAATTAAATTGATTTTTAACTAAATTAATATTTGATGTAACCTTTTCGTGACTCTTTTTGTAAGTATTGTGTAATTTAATAAACGTTCAATATAAACTTATTGTAAAAAAAATAAAACGATATTGCATAAAACTTTTTTTTCAGTAATCAAATTATTTACTTATTTCTCATGGGTATTATTACAAAGTAGAGTAATTTCCATAATTACTTTAAACTGATCTTGTCTTTTAAAAATAATTATAACTTACTAGAATCATATGATAGCAAGCCTTAGAATACTAAATTTTTGAATACATGAAGATCTTTTTTGATGTAAAAATTTTTCTCGAACACCACAGGTCTGCAAGTAAAAAAATTGCAAAGGATTTTTACACATTTTGTTATAGACTTCACCTGTAAAAACAAAAAAATATCAAAATAAATTCCATCTCGCCAATTTTCTAGCTACAATCAAGTTTTTCTTTGTGTTTCCTAATTAACTTAAAATTTAAAAAGATAGAAATTAAGACAAAATATGGGCTCTGCATCAAGTGTGTAGAAGATCTTTGTTTGTGATTTAAGAGTAAGAAAAATTCATTTTGTTTCGGCATTCTTGTGACATGACGTAAATAGAAAAATTACACAACCGGCTGCTACTTCTGTTCGGTAGAAAGGATTTAATACAAAAAAGAAAAAGAAAATGTCTTAACCTAACCGTGACTCAGCTATTCATCCAGTCTCTCATGGTTCTGAAATACCAGCTCACAGTCACCTTCCAATGTAGATGACATTCTGAGTGAACCAGAGGACGCATTAGCTTCCCAGAGCAAATTTTTCAGATTTTTCCGTTGACGAGAGACTTAAACTTTTTTTTTAGAGTGAGCTCAACGACTTAGATCAGCGGTCGACAACTTTATGCAGTCTAAGGGCTCATTCTAAAATAATTTAATGTAGAAGGGCGCATGAATGGTTGACGCAAGTCAAATGTTACACAAAGACAAAACAAGATGTTTATTGGGCACCTACATGGGGCATACATAAGAAATAAGTCAGTAGCAAGTTATTTCAACAATTAGTGTGATCATTGACCTTGCCATTCTTCCACAAACTTCTTAAAATCCAGTTTATAATTTGAAGTATCTGTCCTCATACAATGAAATAGATTTACATTTGTCGTTCTGCTTCTATATTTTGATTTCAAGTGCTTCATTGTTGAAAATATGGATTCGCATGCGTACGTTGAAGCACTACACGCGTGTATTTTAAGAGATAAAATACGATATTTATTTTCATCAACAATATTTCAAAAGTTTTCGTTCCTCATGTATGATTTCAGGAGAAGAGGTGAACTATACTCAACGGAAGTGTGGAGGAAGGAAATAGAGGAGAATATACATATATAGGTGAAACGGGAGAATCTATAACAGATTATGTAATGGTTAATGAGAAGGTTTTGGCGGAAATAGAAAGTTTTAAAATAGGGGAAGATGTTGATTCAAAACTTTAGTCATTAGAAGTAAGGCTAAAAGGTTGGAAGAGAAAAAGAAAAAAATTACACACAGTTTGGGGGTAAAAGGTATAGACAGATGAAAATATGAAAGTTTATAGGAAAACATTAGAGGAGGAACAATGGATTAAGGAAGGAGTAGAGGAAAGAGTCTAAGAACTGATCAATAAAACGGAAAAAGAGTGGAGTGGAAGCGGTGAGACGAGGTAATACAAAGTGTAAATGAAGTGACTTATTTGGATTATCGAATCAGATACGACAATAAAGATGAGGCTCATATAAAGTGGTTGGCGAAGAAATGCAATAAAATAGTAGGTCAGGTATGGGTTATAGGAAAGAAGGAATTTGGGAGGCAAATAGAGGCAATAACATGGTTGTTTAACAAATTCTTAAACAGTGTGATGATGTACGGGGCGGAAATATGGAGGTGAAAGGAATGGGAGGAATTGAAGAAAGTACAAGGAAACTACTGGGAATGGACGTTAGTATTAGAAAGGGAGACGCTATGGTACATAGTAGACGAGGAAATAAAGTTAGAAAAGATAAGAGTACAGGCGGGGAAGAGAGCAATGTGTTACGAAGAACAAATGAAAGAAAAAATGTAAATTGCTTCAAATGTGTTGGAGAGAGGTGACGAATGAAAAAATTAATTATGGACAAGAAGGAAGAAGAAGGTATTATGAAAGAGTTGGATATGCGAGAGAAGAGGTAGAAAAAATAAGGGAGACTGGAAGGAAAATAAAAGATGAAACAATAAGAAATTGTAAGGACATATAGAGAGAAGAAACAAGAGCTAGAATAAGAGAAGGGAAATACAATGAAATATATACAAATATAGTGAAAAACAATATTCCAAGGCAAAAAAATTGAGATGAAAAACAATGCTAGCAAGGTTCAGTTGTGGGAATGAAGAGCAAGAGAATAAGTATTGAAAAGAAGATAACGATGGTAGATGTAGACTATGTGGGAAGGGGTGTGATAATATAGAGCACTTGTTAAAGGAATGCATAAAACTAAGAGAAGAGGAGAGAGGAAGATTGAAAATTTTGGGAAGAGGAGAAGTAGGAGCGGGATGGATGAAAGAGGTATTATAAAGAAGAAGGAGATTGCAATTAGTGTAAACATGGATATGGGGATGTATTTGTATATAGAGAATTTGTTAGCGGTGGAGGGTTTAGGAGTTTATTTATTATGTAGCTGGAGTTTATGTTTAGTTTAAAAATACAATTTCTTTGTTAAAAAAAATATTTTTATGACAAAGAAAGGCTATTACTATTACATTAGTATGATTTCAGGCTCAAGTCGTTCATTATGGTTAATATTTTCAACTCTAATTCATTGTAATTTTCTATGTCAAAATAGTTTTTGATCTTTTCCAAAACAACACCTTCTGTGAATGGGTTAATTATGAACTCCAAGATAGGCTCAAAATTTTTAAATTGTTGAAAACGAGAACTGATTCATGTCATTAAAAATTTTCTTTAAATTTTGGAAGTGTGAATTTTTATTATCACAATCAAGTGATGTCAACAGAATATGGAATAATATAAAACAACCGATCGGAAAAATTGCAAACCAACTCCTTAAAAAGGGAACACCTGAAGAGAAGAAACCCTGGATGACTAGCGAGATACTTGACCTAACGCAACGTAGGAGGCTAACAAAAGGCAGAGGCGACATCACTGAATACAAATCAATCCAGCGATTAATACAAAAAAAAATAAGAACAGAAAGGAGTCCTGGATGTTGGACCGCTGCAAAGAACTAGAAGAACTGGATGCAAAATACAACGCTAGGAAAATGTAGGAAGATTAAATAAATTACAGGAGAATATCGGCGCAATACCAAGGGTACACCAGTTGATGAAGATGGTAAGACCGCTATATCTGTAGAAGAAAAACTGAAAGTTTGCCAAGAATACACTAGAAATTTATTTGAGGACAACAGAAACTCTTGGGGTAAGGCACATACCTCAGAAACTGGCCCAGGCATACCCAACGAAGAAGTATTATATGTAATTAACAACGCAAAATGCAACAAGGCGGCAGGCCCTTCTTACGGAATCGATTAAGCTGCTAATAGAAGATAACATCAACAGCTGTTTCTGAAATAATACATAGACGAATATATCAGAAATGTGAAGCAACTATGAAGGATAGCCAATTTGGTTTCCGTAATGGCTTTGTAACAAGAGAACCTCTTTTTTCCATAAATGTTCTAATCCAGAGGTGCACAGATGTCAACCAGGAGGTACACCTTTGTTTTATTGACTACCGGAAGGCCTTCGATCGAGTACGCCGCGACAAGTTAATTCAAGTTCTAAATGACATTGGCTTGGATAGTAAAGATATAATAATAATTGGTAATCTGTGCTGGCACCCAAAAGCAAAAGTAGTCGTAGAGGCGACACCGCAACCGAGGAAGTAGATATTTGCCGGGGAGTCAGGCAAGGATGCATCCTCTTGCCATTATTATTTAATGTTTACTCGGAAGCAATATTCAGAGAGGCCCTGGATGAGAGAAAAGAAGGAATCAGCATAAACAGACAGATCATTAATAATCTGCGATACGCTGATGACTGTATTACTAGCGGAAACAACAAAAAAACTACAGTTGCTGATCACAAGTGTTAACGACACAAGCCAGGCTTACGGGCTGGATATAAACGTTAAAAAACAAAACACATGGTGGTTACAAAAAAGATAAATACACCAAACACACAAATCGAAGTTCAAAATACAGCAATTGAGTTGGTCAAAACTTACAAGTATCTAGTGTATAACGTCAATGACAAGTGGGAACAACACCAGGAAATAAAGAGTAGAATAGAACTAGCGAGAATTGCATTTGGGAGCATGCACCAAATATTCTCGAACAGAAACTTAAACTTGGATCTCCGTAAGCGCATGTACTAAATTGAATGGAAACTTTGACCCTGACAGAGAATACGATAAGAAGAATTGACGCCTTTAAGTTATGGATATATAAATGGATCGTAAAGATTCATTGGACAGACCACGTTACCAACGTGGAAGCTTTACGTAAAATGGACACAACACCCCAATTAATGCTCACAGTGAAGAAAAGGAAACTGTAGTACTTTGCCCACGTGATGCGCAATAAAAGAACCTTTTGCTCCAACTCATAATTCAAGGCAAGATTGCCTTAAAACGAGGTCCAGGACGTAGACCCACATCGTGGCTTAAATATCTTTGCCAGTGGTACGGGGGAATCACTACATCCTTATTCCGAAATGCGGTTTCCAAAATTTGAATCAGTCTGTTGATCGCCAACCTCCGATAGGGGAAGGTACCTCAAGAAAAGATTGAGTGTTTGAGTAAATTGAATTTTCATAGAGGCAATTTGGCTTTGAATGTATTCACCGATCCAACCATTTTCGCAACGTAACGATTTTTTCCTTGCATTTTCAGGTTCAGTTGATTCAGTTTTATTGTTATATCGGCGAGAAACCTCAAATCTACAAGCCATGAATCATCAACTGTGAATAATTTTTCTTTCTTGTTGACAAGAACTGTTTGATTTCGGCTATCGAACTTCCGTATGCAATATCAAATTCGCGTACTCAGCATCTTCATCTTGCAAAAGCTGCCGAAACAAACAGTGTTCATTTTTATGGCGTGTTCAAAACAAAGAATTTTGGCACACAACGCCTCTTTGTAGAAGATGCAGTGGTAATGAGCGAAGTGCGGAAACACATCATTTGCCATACACAGCGCAACCAAGCCATTTTTATTGCCTATCATTGCAAACTTTGCAAACGCACCATCAGTAATTATGGTAGCAAAATTTTTTAATAGTAACTGACTTTCTTCTGCAAAGTTTATAAATGCATCGTAATTATCTTTACCTTGTGTGTGACCCTTCAGCGGCAACAAATTTAAAAATTCTTTTTTTGTGGTAAAACCATTAAATACCATTTTAATGATAACACATAGCTGTGCAAACATTATCGAGTTGAAGAAAAAAAACTGTACACTTTTTATCGGATTTCATAGCAGTAGCAATAAATACGATTCTTCTTGACACTGTTCTGGTTGAGAATCTTTTTAATCTTTTTAAAACTCTTAAATATAGAATTAGCAGCTGTTAAAAATCCTTTATTATTTCTTTATCTACGAAAGGTCTTTTTTCTTAGCCAACAAATGAAAAACCTTTAAAGATGCATTAGTAGCACTTTTCGAAAGTTGAACTGGCCTGGTGAAAACATTTTGTTGTTTTATTAGTTTTGTCTTCAATTCTTTGACACGTTTCTTGCGGATTTTAGTATTTGAGAGAAAACTTCCCACTTTTTATTAAAATAGTAAGCCCTTGGTCTTTTATTCATGTTGTTTTTTAATGTTATAACAATTCAGGTCAACAAGTATGTAGTTAAAACTAGCGACACAAAAATGCGATTATTTAACTCTGGGTATCGTAACGCACTGACTCATTCGAGTGGGCGAGTGCACAGCAGGGGAAGGCTCAAGTAGTTTGCACGCTCTATTACGTTGTGTTGTTACTTGCCGACTTGTGCTGAAAGCTGAAAGTCAGTTAATTCCAAGAAACGACGTGTTTTCGTGGAAATCGCATCAAAAAGCCGCTGCAATTGCACGTGCGCCCTCGGTACATCGTTGCCGACCACGGACTTTTTATATAGCATAACACAAAAATGCAGCCGAATTATTTGAATCAAAATTAAAAACAAAAAGCAGCAATCATTTAGAACCTGACCTACGTGGTACAGGAATAAAGAGAGTGAATTTACTCAGTTTTTCTTCAAAGAGGGAAATCTGGTTTATTGTAATGATGTTTATAGACTAATGAATTGTTTAAGAATAAAATATAGTTTATCAGAATGGCGCATATTCTTTGTATTTGCATATTTTCCTATGGGTCATTTGGTTCACATGGAAAAAAAACTATAATGACTAGGTATGTGGAAATTTCAAAATACCAACTATGTTGTTAAGTCAGCAAGGAATTTATACAAAATATCATTGCTTTATTTTGTTTATGAGATAGTAAAGTCAGAGAGCTGCACTTGACAAAAGCTGACTGATCTCCTTGAAACAGTTGATCTCTCGGCGAGAAAAACGTCATCAATACGACCGTGGTTTTGCGAAAAAAGTGTGATTACTACTTTATATTAAATTAAGGCTTGTAAAACAGTTTGTCAAATAATTGCCAAGGGATTGTTTTAGATATCTGTGTTCCCAGTTCCCAAGACCGTCTGAGGTCAAGTTAAAAAAGGAAGTTTTTACTGGCTCCGCGACATAAGAAAACTTCTAACTGATCATCTCTTTTTGGAAGAGAAGAGACAAGAAAAAAGATGCATGAAACTCTTTTAAGAATGTAGTGCACAAGTTATTAAGGAATACTAGGGACCCTGATTACAAAAACATTGTATAACCCATGCTAGCAGTGTAAAAAACTCAAGAATGCAAGATGAGCTTAAAAGTTATTTTCTTGGAAGTCTACAGTGAAGAACAGAGTATAATTTTAAAAGTCAGTGATTTTGAAATACATTACCAAGGGAAATGGGATGTTAATATGTTAGTTGATTACTGTTGGATACTAAATTGAGAAACCAAAAAAGGAAATTGGAAACTAATTCGGAAAGGCATCAAAGAGAAAAAACAAGGCGTTTCACAAGAAAAAAAGTAGATCTAAAATTGTGTATAAATATGAAAAACAATTTTTTGATTAATGTAAGTGGGGAAGATATGATTCACTTTAAATAAAACAATTATAATTCTTTATTAGAAACTAATACATTTACGTAAAAATAAACGTACAAAACAAAGCTATTTAAGAAACATTTGACATAAACAAAATTAAATATTATAGAACATTTAGTAAAGTAAAAAAGTAGAACTTTGCAGAAGTCCAGCTCTTTCTTATAGTGTAAAATAGACGGACCACGCCTAAGAGAAGAGATGGACTACCAATATATTTAAGCTTGTTTCGCTCTGGCGCACAAATTACATAAATTCAAGTAGGATCTACACCTTTTGCGCAACTACCGGCCACATATAAAACATTTAATTCTTGGTGACTCTGTCAATACCAATACAAATATTCCATTGGAAAAAATGCCGAGACTGCATTTTTGGCGGTTTTTGCTTTATTCCAGAATTTGCCTAATAGTTTACCAAATTGCAGCGGACTCATTTTACGAATGGTTGTATGTGAAGCGGAGCCATATAATATTAAAACAACTTTTCCGGGCATTTTTCTTGGAACAAAGTGCATTTTTAACGAATATAGAATATTTTGGAGTACCCAGATTTATTCGACATATTAATGGCCGATCCGTGAGGCATGCCATCCAGAAATTCATCCTTCTTGTTTTTCCCTTTCAAAATGGAAAATGGTGGAATACATTCTTCTTCAGCATTACAACAGGCCAGCACACTTGTTGCTTCATCTTGTCTCTCAGAACTAAACAACGGTAGTGATTTGTATCCTTTTATAGCTAGAACATTACTAGCCCTAGTATTAACCTGAAGCTCAATTTTGTCGGTGTTAATACATTTTCCGGTTTTCCATGGAGATTATTATCTATTAAAGCTGTATCTAATAAGGTATAGTAACTATTTACTACGTTTCAGAACATGGCCACAGTTCGTGCAGCTGATACATTTTCACTTTTACGAACAAAAATGTCGGAATTACGTCGCATGAAAGACTGCAACCATTTATAAACAGCTTTTTCTAAAAATAAAAGTGGTTGTAAAAAATTTAATGATTCATGATGCATCATAAATAAGTACCTACCTTGTTCTTCAAATAATTTGTTTTATTTTTATTTTTTGCCCAATTTTCATGACATTAAACGCACCTCGCTCCTTTTAGGAGCACAGCCATGTTTTTGTAACTTTGTTATATGAACAGCAGTTTTTTTGCTTTTTGACCAAGTCATTAATCTGGTCTTAAACGATTGCATTTACTAAACATATTGGTCATGATGTTTTAGGAATATCAAAGAATGTTTCATTAATTCCTATATATTAAACTAGCACATTGTTTTCTCTAACATCTCTGCAAATTAAAAAACAAATTTAATTGTCTGACCATTCGTCCTCTGTCTTCATTTGAGAGGAGAAACGAACATCATTTATTTTTTAGGTTATACACATTCTATAAATACATAATTATGCAAAACCTAAAAAAACAAGCTTTTAACTTATCTCACACGTCTCACTCTCGCTTCGAATTTAAGGACCTAAAACTTTACAGAATGCCAACGTTGACAAATGCTTTTATTTAACTTATTTCTTGCACGAACGAGTTCAAACGTGACACTGTTGAATACTGTGCTGTAACGAAGAGGATCATAACTGAGAAAGCGTCATCTATTAAATAATTCGTGGATTATGAACTGTGGTTTGTCTCTTCTATTGCCCCGTTTCTGTCTCACTTGCCCTAGTTGTAAAAATTTAATGCGATTGTTTTAACACTGTTGCTTGGAATTTTAAAGAAATATTCAATCAGATTAATGATTATGAAAACATTTTATTTGCCTTTTTTTCAGCAAGAAAACTAGAAACGAGTAACCAAAGAATTTGGCATGGAAACTTTTTAGCAGTATATATGTTTGTGTTTGCATAATTTGTTTTCTAACATTTTTTTAAATAATTATAACAATTTTGTTTCTAATAATTTTTGTCTGAACCTTGTCGACAGTGGTCTCTTTTTTATAAAGATTTTTGTATTTAAGTTTTTTTTTGAATTTTACATCAAGGTATAAACTCGAAACCCTTTGATGTCAAATGAGACACTGAAAAGTCACTGAAATTGCGAATAGTGTGGGATCAAATTGTTTATCTGTGAGAAAGGTTGATACAAGAAACCTCAACAAAGATTTTTTTAAGGATTGCAAGTGTTGTTGTTAGCACTAATTGCACATGTAATGTTTCATTTCTAAAAATGTTGTTTATTTCTTTGGAGACATTTCGAGTTCTAGAACGTCGATGTTACTTACTGGAATGTAATAAGAAAATCATGTTTTCATAAATTCTTATTAAGATTGTTAGGATTTTTATTTTTATATATCTTAATATGTTATTTATAAGAGCAGCTGTCTGTTTTACAAAAAATGCCAGTAAATAAAACAATTATGTAAAGCTAATCTAATGAATTATTTAACTAATATAAATTACTGAAGAAAATAAGTTAAATATATAAATAAAGCATAAAGTTGTATATTTAGAAATTTTACTTAATTAATAAAGTTTTTCTTAAAGTTGGATAGTATATTATTGAAAGTATTTACGAACGAATTTAAATTATTGGCACGGTGCGTGATTCCAGACATTAAGTACCTAAATATGATTTAGAAGAATTAAAATAAATGCATAATTATTAAATTAAATTATCGGAAGCTGTTTGTTTAACTGATTACTCATGTATAATACATAATCGCTAGTAATTAGTTTAATTAGATCACTGACTACCTAACACAAAAATTATTGCGACAAATTTGTTTTTGTTTTTAGTATGTACTAAATTGTAAGTTTCGAGTAACTAAGACACTTAAAAAAAAATTCAAAACAAAGACAAAGAATAATAAACTTTTACAAACAACAAGGCAGTAGGTGATTGCACAGTTTGAATTATATAACATAGAAGCAAAATGTTTTTTTTGGAGAACTGCAAAACGAAGAGAAATCTCTTTGTGTAACGACTCGAAAAAAACTGTAGTGTTGCTTAAGAGTTTTCGATCAAATAGTCGTAAGTTTCTGAAAAGGGAACTGGTACTTACGAAAAGTTATAAAATTCTAAGGATTCTAAAAAATTGCTTCAGTTATTGTACACTCAACTAAACAAAAAACGAGACACCTTGGTTAGTTGGACTGAAATAGTTAGCGGTGTAAACTAGACTTTTTAGCGAATGCGATCGGCAATCATTCATGGTCTTTTGCGATGCTATTAAAGAAATTCAAATTAAACAAATAATAAACAGTGACAATACCAGAAGGTCAAATCGTTTATCCGCAAAAACAAAATATCAATATATTCTTTTTTTTGAATGACTTGTAATTTATAAAATGTCTTCAATTCTTGGATTTTTGTGTACCAGTTTTAACTAATACTTTCATTTGGTAGGAATCACACTTTTTACACATGTGCCTTTCAGTGGTACATGGAAATGTAAGTTGAAATCTTCATGAAAAATTTTGCGACACATCGCTTTAGATACAGGAGTGACTTTAAGCTCAAAAGTGTTGCACCATTTAATGTACAACGAATACATTGTTCTTATATTTAGTTCTGGGTTTAGATATTTTCTGTTTGCGTTGTGCGCCCTCGTGTAATGAGATTGAAAGTTTTGAACAAATTTTCGGGGATTTATTTATCGTAGGATGCTTACCAGGCATATCCTCTCCTGGAGAAGTGAAACAATGCTAGAACTAGTTTGAATATATTAAGAGTTAGTGGCGGCGGTAACATTTAGGTGTCAGTATGTACTAAACCACAAACAAATGCATTTTGACTTTTATAATCGCCAAGTTTCTAAAACATTTCAAATGCCAATCATTATTTTTAGAAACTTCACGCTGGCATTGATTCTAGCAATGGCAATCATTTGAGAACTTTTTTGAAGTTAGTTGCTTGCCTTTCTTTGTGGTGTAGGCATCGTCTAAATTTGTCTACAAGAAAAACAAAAATTTTTTTGAAAAAAATTTTGAACGTAACAATGCCAGCAACGTAGACTATATGCTATATTTTAACAAATTTTAAATTGAATATAGGTAAAGTTACCAGATGAATCTGATGTTGCTGAAGGATAAAATTTACTACAATTACTACCAGATGTGTCATATGGATTAGTGTTTGATTTTGCATCATCAGCACTCAATTTTAAATTATTGTAAAAGTAAAAAAGATTATTATACAAAATATTAGCTTCTAACAAGAATCTTTTGTTTTACGGCAAAGTGGTGTAAGTTGACTTACGTCACATTAACTGAGGTTGAATTCAGAAATCTGTTAATTGGTATAGAAATATTACTCTCCCTCTTGGTAAATTTTTTAAATAGCGAACATCTTTTAGATTTGTATTATAGTCAAATTTGAAAAACTGTAAAACACTTTGCCTTTGGCTCATATTGAATAGATTTTTTAATTGTTAGTAACCAGAATTTTTTGCCAATACCGAAATTAGTTTCTTAACAAAAAATGGGTGTTTTAATTTGGTTAACTTGCTAACAACACTTTCAACTATTTGAACACTGTGCAAGTATACTTAGATTCAATAAAAACTAAGTTTCGTATACCTTTCTTCTTATTTAGAACAATCTGAGCTCTTTCTATACTTTAAACTCCTATGGGATCGAATTCATTGATAATGCTTAATAAGTTCGAAATTTTGAGCGTAATATGAAGCAGCTTTGATCCAAGTACCTTATGGTGTCATAACTAAAGATGAAGGGAAACTAACATCAGTACCAGCAATTTTTCTAAACTTGGTCAAACGAGATGTGCTTTCAGAAACACTTTCTTTACTGAAGATATCAATAAATTTACACTTGGATATTTCAAACGCATTAATTCAGCTACTCTATGCAAAGCATGTGCCATACAAGTAATATGAATCCTTTTTTAATATGCTAGAACTTATAAACCTTCTATTGTTTTGCACATATGTCTATGGTGCAGCATTGGTGCAAACTACCAAAAATTTTTCGTAACAAATTTTTGTCGGCTACAAGACATTGAAAATATCATTCAAAGTAGTAACAATTGTTGAATGATTCACCTTTTCTAATAGTAAATACGATTTGTTTTTTTCTTTTTTAAATGAAAAATCTGTAATACTTTGTTTGTTTGTGTCTGTTCTTTCATTTAACGATACCCAAATCAGTTTATTCTGAACCCTCTCTTTCTTTCTCTTCTCTCTTTTTTAATTTTATATGGTAGCACTATACAATTGTTTTCAAAACTTCATTTTTTAATTTGACTAATGGTATATTAGCAGAAATAAAAACTGCACATAAATATTCGTTAAACGCTAAATGATTAGTTTCAGATTTTGATAGCGTGTTGATCAAAATCTAATGTTGCGTGCCATTCCTTTTTTGAATTATGTTGTTTTGATGTTTTCCAGTTTGAAAATACTGGGTCACTTGAAAATTTTTGAGTATTTGTTAGAGTCACTTCAAGTACTTGTAAAGCAATACACTTCCGTCAGTCAAGTCGTTAAAGTCCTTGACAAACTGATTTAAAATTCCATTAACACTTCTTTCGGCATTTTAAAAATCAAATTTAATGTTTGTCCAAAAAAAATTAGAGTTGAACTAAATGTTCTTAATAGAAATTCATTTCGCTTTCAACCAAACGTTAATGAAAGAAACTCATTTCCATTCAATAATATAAGTGTAGCTGGAGAGATGTGGTTGGAAGCTTTGGACTTGGTCAACGTAACAAGAAAAGCGATAGGCTTTATGAATTTTGTCAGAAAACTAAAATGGCAATAATTAACACATAGTTTGAATTACCGAAGCGCAGATGATATACATGGATAGCACTACAAAGCGCCTATGAAAGCGTTGATCCAAAGAGAAACCAAATCTACTACATTCTTGTCAACAAACGATATAGAAATTGTGTGAAGCATGCAAAAACATACCCCGGTACTAATATTGGATCCGATCATAACCCCATGGTAGCCGAGATAAGACTAAGATTAAAGGTCGCGATGAAAAAACAGAAAAAGAGACAAGTAGACCTATCCAAATTGAAAAATGAAGACACAAAAGAAAAGGGAGCAAATGATCTCAATAATAGTTTATCTCAACTTACATGTAGAGATGAAGAAAGCGTGCACACTAGCTGTAGTAACATTAAAGAAAGAATAAACTGAGTGTGTGACCAACACCTTAAAAGTGAAAAAAATGTAGAAAATATGAAATAGGCGACAAATGAAGTATCGACTTTGATGGGAAAACAAAAACGAACAAAGAAGAATAAATAGGAGTATAACAAACTGCAGAAGTTGATAAGAACAAAAATAAAAGTTGCAAAAAATTGTTGTATTAAAAGACAATGTGAAGAACTAGAAGATCTGAGTCTGAAACATGATGATTATGGTATGCACCGCAAGATCAAGGAAATATCAGGTGACTACAGAAAACAAAGACTGGTGACCTTGTTTGATAATAAATAAATAATCAGCTTATACTGGAACAATTTGATTTAAAAAGGATCTGGGACAAGTACGCAACAGAAAGGATCAAAGGAGCACACTAGAAGATCAAGGAGCAAATGATGAAAGGCCTGATATTTTAAAATATGTAGTGTAACACTCATTGCAAATAACAAAATATAGAAAAGCAGTAGACTTGGATCTAATACCAATAAAAGCTCTTAAACTAACAAATAATGAAAATATGGACATAATAGTGAAACTGTTTAACACTATATACAATTTAAGAGATATACCCAGTACTGGCTGGAGTCTTCATTCTTTGTAATATCTAAAAACAACACCCCAAGCGTTGCAGAGGTTATCGCTTAATTAGTTTTATGTTCTATTGGCTTAAAACTAAATTTGAAGAAGATTTAGACGACACGCAATGTGGCTTTAGAAACGCTTTCGGAACGCGTTTGTAGTAAACCTCCTCCTACAAAAATGCCTGGATCAACGAAGAAATGAGTTTGCTTGTTTTATAGATTATGAAAAGGCGTTTGATAGTGAGCAGCATGACATACTAATAAAGAAATTATAAAGCACCGACGTAGATAGGAAGAATACAAGACTAATATAATACCTATACTGGAGACAAACAACAAAGGTTACAATAGGAGAAATAACAATGCAAATGCAACAATTAATAGGCTTAAGATGTTTGAAATGTATTTGGACAGAAGAATGTTTCGTGTTTCATAGGTTCAATATGTAACCAACGAAAAGCCTTCCGAAGGACACAAACTAATAGAGAAATGCTAACAATTATCAAATGCAAAAAAAATTCTTATTTTGTCCATGTTCTGAGAAATGTCACCTATTGCAACTAATATTAACAGGAAAAATTGAAGAAAGGCAAGGTATCGGAAGAAAACAACAGTCCTGGAACAATGGACAGGTATGCGTTCTGCAGAACAGTTGTTTTGCGTGGCACAAGATCGGTGTGCGCTAGCTGAAGTGATCGCCAACGTCAAGAAAACTCGACACGGCACTTGAAGAAATAAAAAAAGAAGAGTATTAAAAAGCTATAAAACATATGAAATAACAGGTAATAAGAATAAGGAAGTAATTAAATAAATACCTTACATACAATAATTAGCTAAATGAGTTAATATTTAAATTTTTACATTAGCGTTCTAAAACGTGTTTTTGTATGATACATATAATCTTTAAAAAAACTTAAAAATATTTCAAACATGTATGTATCATAAAAACGCCACAAATATGCATCTATAACCAAAAATAACCAAAACCAAAAAAGAGGACATACAACAAATATTTGGAAAAGGAAAGAACACAATAAGATCACTGGACATTAAAAAGATAACGAAGAAAATTGAAGGAAACAGCTCAATAACAGAAAGGGGAAAGAGAAAAGAACAGAAAGAAACGGAGGCACTAAATGAATTAATGAGAGAGACGATGAAGCAGATGGAAGAAAACATGCAAGAAATAAGGCAAGAAATGAAAGAAATGAAAGAAGAAATAAGAGAAAGGGAAAAGAAGTGGAAGAAAGAAAAAGAGACAGAAAGAATAAAAAACTGGAGAAAAAAGCAGATGATGAAGAAAGAGTGAAAAGGAAGAATAATATTGTAATAAAGGGGTGGAGAAGTAAAAAACCACAAAAGGATTTAGTATTAATGCTGGAAGAAAAGTGAAACGTGAAAGTGGAAGTAAAAAAGGTGACAGTGATAAATAAAAAAGAGAAAAATGAGATGGTGGTGGCGGAAATGGGAGGATAGGAGGAAAAGCAGAAGGTGATGGCAGATATGACAAAATTAAGGAACACAAGAATTTACATAATTAACGATTTGATATGGGAAGAAAAGAAAGTACAAAGAGAAATAATGAACATAGGGGGGGGGGAGAGCAGAAGGGAAAAGAGGGAATAGAGTATGGGTAGGATACAGGAAAATGGAGATAGCCGGAGAAAGATACATATGGAACGACAAAGACAGGGGGCTGAGCAGAGAAAGTGGAGAGAAAATTAAAGGTTGAAGGGGGACAGAAAAGTAAAGAATGTTGACGAAACGGCAAAAAAAAGGAATATTGAGTAATGGAAAGGGAAAGGAATAAAAGAAGGTAAGGAAAAAGCGCAGAGAAGAGTGAGCTGAGAGTATTGTTTCAGAACGTAGCAGGATTAAAAAACAAGTAACAAGATTTTTGGGAGTACATCAGGGTACAGGATGTAGTGGGATTACAGGAGACATAGATGGAAGAAAAAAAATTGGAGTGTTGGGAAAAAGAATTAAAGGAATTTGGGTGGGTGGTGCAACATGTAGAAAGAGAGAAGAGTAAAGGAAGAGCAGGGGGTATAATAACGGGAATTAGAACAAATGGTTGAGTCAGGAAGAAAAACAGAAAGTGCAATAGAGAAGAGAAATTGTAGAAAGGAGCATACAGTGGAGAAACACAAGAATAAAAATAGTGACGGTTCATAGCAGTAGAATGAAAGAAACAAAAATAACATAAACATAGAAGAGATGATTGAAGAAAGGGAGGAGAGATTGATAATATTAAGAAAGGACTTTAACCTGAGAATATGGGAAGAGGGGGAAATACAAGAAAGGAAAAGGACGGGAAAGAAACAAACAAAGGGTTGGCAAGTAATTAATAAGACCAAAGAAGAAAAAGGAAGAGGGTAGTATATGTACATAAGAGGAAGGGGAGAATCGATAATAGATTTTGTAATGACAAATGGAGAGGCTGGAAAAAAGATAAAGACATTTGAGGCGGCAGGAAGAGTGAAGTCAGACCACCGACCACTGGAATTGACAATGCAAGAAAGAGAAAAAAAGATGAAGAGTTCATAACAAAAAAAATGTGGACAGAAGAGCGTATAAAGAGATACTAAGAGAGAATAGAAAAAACGGTTTAGAAGAGAGTGTGAAGGAAATGAGTGATATAATAGAGAAAGCAACAGGAAAGTCAGATTTAGAAAGTGGAAAAAAAAAGAAAAAGAAAAATACAAAGAAGCAGCGAAAATATACAAGGAAACCTGCGAGAGAAAAGGAAGAGGAAGTGCAGGCAGAAAAAATAAGATCAGTGACAGGAAAAAAGGGGAAAAACTGAGGGAGAGAACCGAATACAAAATACTACAGGAATGTGATTAAGGGCGGAAGAGTGAAGTACGGATGGGATGGCAAAGAAGAATATTATAAAAGAAACGGGTCCGCGAGAGAAGCAGTAGAGAAATTAAGAGAAGAGGGAGCAGGGGTCAGAGAGAAAATAATAAGGAGAGATAGGGACATAGAAAAACAGGAAAGATGAACAAAAATAAAACAAGGCAGATATAATGTGAATTATAAGAATATCAAGGTAAAAGAGGTGCCAGAACATCTAAAAGGGAAAGAAAACAAAAGCAACAAGAAGAAAAAATGATAGCAAAGTTTAGATGTAGTAACGAAGAGTTAGGAAATAAATACTGGAGAAAAGAGGAAGAAAAGATGTGCAGACTATGTGGAGAAGAGACGGAGAACCTTAAACACATGAGGAATGTATGCAGGGAGTTAGGAGAAGAGGTTAAGAAAGTAGAGGATATGTTAGAAGAACACGGAAAAGCAGCGGAGTGGATGGAAAAACTATGGAGAAAGAGGAAACAACTAAGAAGAGAGGAGGAAAAGGGAAATGTAATAAATGTAAAAAGGAATGTAAATTCAAGAAAAAAAGAGGGGGATTATAAATAGGGGAGCATGAATCACTTTGTAACACTCAAGTGGACAAATAAAGTTAAACTATTCTCTGTACGGCGAAAACATAGAGTTAAGTCCCTCCCATCAAATAGGCGCTAAATTTGAATAATTTTTTTTTATTGGTTAAAATTTTCAAGTCAGTATTACAACAAACAAATAACATACTTCAGTTTGACCTGAGTTTAAGGTTCGACATTTTGGTTAATTTATTCGCAGTTTAAGGTTTTTGTAATTTCCATTCATTTGACGAAATAGCATTTTTCAATACTTTGAAAAACATTTGTGTATATTCGTGTGGAGGATGACTTCTTTATCTGAATCATCCTATTTTTTTTAATACAAAATGTTATTTAAACTCCCATAAAATATGTCATAATTTTAGTTCGTCAAATTTGTTAATAAGTAAAAACTGAATGACGCCCTTGTTTATACGCGTTTGAAATGTTTAGTTGTTCCCTCCAAGTGTTATTTGATAAATTTTAAAAATAAACCGTGTAACTAAATTAACAAAGTTGTAAACGTATTTGTTATAAGTAGAAATTTATAATTTTGTACATTAATTGAAAATGATACTTTTTCCTATGTACTTTAATCTTTAATGCCTATATTATACATTTCATAATTTTTGAATTTTCGCGCTTTTACTAATTTGAGCCGTGTAAACTTGTCTCTTCATACATTGGTTTAAATTATCATACAAAATTGAAGGAGGAGCTTAACTCTATCTTTTCGCCGTACAGGGAATAGTAGCATAACTATCCTAAGCCTACTAATGACAAATATTTAAAAAAAAAAGTGATTGTTTTAATTGGCAGGGAATCATCTTATGCTCTAATAATTTCTAATCAAAGGAGTTGCGAAGAATGGGTATATAAAATAGCGAGTCAATTATATGACAGAACAAAGAAAACAAAAAATAAACAAAACAACGAACTTCGTTTTAGATTTTTATTTTTACTTTATCAAAGTTTATCGATTAAATTACACTCCGACTTTTCGTTTATTTTGTTTAAAGTAATACAAGTAAAAGCTTCCACTTTTGTTTCTTTGGAAAGTGTTGTATTTTTGCCATTATGCTTCAAATATTTTCGTTCACTCTTGAAAACGTTATTTGAATATCAAACACTTACTAATTGTAACAAAGAGAAATTTAAAACAATTGAGTTTTTATTTGATAGGATTAAACGTTTTTCGTAAAGAACAAAGGAAAACATCTCTATATTGTAATTTATTGTTTAATGTTGTGATTAATTAATGTACATATTTAAACTGGCTTGTGCAGTCCCAGCAATCTACATTTATAACGAAATTTAATTTGGCAAGTTTCGCTGAATTTTCTACAATTATACTAGAATTTAAGGCACAAGGTTTGATAATAACCTCAACCTTAAAAATTAAATTAAAAAACCTCACAGAGAATAACACCGTTTTATTTATTATTGATTCCGATCATTTATTTTTGTGTATTCAAATATAAATGTTATAACATTGCGTGAGTTTTAGATATGGAGGCATAAAAATCGTGCAATAAAGTTATTTGCAGGAAAATTCTCATATACTTTCCTTTTATTTTTATATACAATACGAGATTGCGAAAATATTCGGAAGGTTATTCGACAAGAATGTATATTACTGGAATGTCATTTTTGTCATTAATTGTAGACATCTTAGAAAGTAGAATGTACATTCTTTATTTAATCATTATTTTCTCAATGGTGATGTTTCCAAATGTACATTTCTTAGTTTACTTTTACTTTTTTTCATTTATATTGAAGAATTTAATTACGACGTTGTTCTTAATTTAGCTATATCAAAATTAATTATTTTATTTTGGATTCGTACAGCTAATAATATAAAGCAAAAGTGAAAGAAGCGTGCTGGTATCGCTTTTTCCTATTGGTTTGTATTCTATTGTTGTGCGTTATTGTCGCAGTTGATACGGGAATCCGGGTAACTTTTTCACTATTCTCGTTCAGTGCTAATTTTCCAGGACTGGGATTTAAAGTAATTAGTGGTTCTTTTTTTAGAGAATTCCTAGTTGGTAAGCAAAACTTTGCAAAATTCTTAACGATGATTTCTAGGTGTGTAGTAATATTTTCAACTATGTTTGGTGTTTACGTAGTTGTATGACTAAGTACTTTACGAGTATTATAAGCGATTGTAATAGATTTTATGTTATAATCTAAAATATTGATGTATTGTTAATGTTGGCACATAATTATAATTTTTTTTTCAAATTGCTTTCTATGATAACACTAATTTTTTTTTGTAAATGGACGATTAATAGAGAAGACAAATAATATAAAAGTTATACGTTTTGTTTATTATTGTTATTGCTAATTTATTCACAACCTTGTAACCGTTTCTAACGATTTTGCTCTGATCTGTTCAGATTTGATAACTTTGCAAATTCGCCTTGGGAATTAATTCAAAACTCGTCAATTGACGAAAATTGTCTCGTCTTTTCTATACTTGTTAAATCAATGAAGACTAAATTTTCAAAGAAAAAACGCACGAAAAATTTAGGCAGCCCTTTAAATAAAGTTCTGTAACGAATTTTATTACTAACTACTAGTTTATTTAAACTACTAAAAATATTTTTACTTATACTAGAAATATGTACACTTGTAAATTAACCGAACTAATTAAATCTAATAATATTTAATAAAAACACTTACACTAATTTATATCACTTACACGAAGATAAGATAAAGTCCGCGGATAGCTTCAAACACTTGTTTACACTAAAGTCACGTACAAGATTATTCTCCGTATATTTATCTACACATACGCGCTAACGACATATTGATTTAGGCTTGACGTGGCGATAGCGACAGCTTTTTCCATTTCGGCAACTTCCTTGACCATAAAAGTAACAGTCAATGGACTTTTCCTGGCCTGTTCCTTGGAAGACGACCTCCAACATGTTTCGAACTGTCCTCCAATTCAGTTGATCTAAGCCACAATCAAGCTTGGGTACTACCAATTTCTTAACATGATGGAACTCCATTTCTTTCTTGAGATTCCATAATGTTTGCCACAGATCTTTGTATAACGGCTTGATACGTTAGTATTTCTTGGTGACTAGATAAAACACGAAGCGTTTGTCACCACGTAGTCCTAAAACTTTTCCGACTGCCGGTTGCTGTCTTCGTAATTCATCTAGCTGCTCAAACTTTTTTTTAAACACGACTGCAACCCCTCTGGACATGTCAAGATCCTCGCTCACGCAATGTGCGATGGCGTAATCTTTTTGTGTTTGAAACAGGTCTTGTTGTTCCTGAACCTAGCTTTTCCAGAACCTCCGTATAAGTTCATAAACTTCTCGAACTCCATTTCTTCGATTGGATTCCTGGTTCTGCTACTTATTACTCTGGTTCGGACCTGAACTTGCGTATTGTGGTCATCGCCAGCAAACGGGGCTAGACGATCGACGTGGACCACTTTTGGCTTGCTTCTGGGCGGTTTTCGGTTGCGATATATGACGTCATTAATACGCTGCATGACTTCATAGGGGCCCTCCCATTGCCTTTGCAGCTTCGGCGACAAACCACGTCTTCTTTGAGGATTATACAACCAGACCATATCGCCAGGTTGAAACCCACCATTTTGTGCCCTGACGTCATATCTAGTCTTCATCCTGTCGCTGGCAATTTGTGTGTTTTGTGTCATAGTCACACTCTTCCAGTCTTTCGATCCATCTTGCCACTTGTCCTTTTGGGTTACGGAACTGCAGCAGCCATTTTAAAACGGCGTTCTCAGTAAAAATTTTTGTCCATACAAATATTTGTAGAAATGTTCGATGGACTTGACGACTGCTAACAGGTCCCTCCTAGTCACGCAATAATTCCTTTCTGGCCTAGAAAAAACCTTGCTGAAATACGCGATAACTTTTTCTTGTCCATCTTGAAGCTGCAAAAGGACCGCGCCTATGGCCAGATTGCTTGCGTCGGTATCCAAAACAAATTTTCCATCTTCTCTTGGATAATTGGCGAAGTGACTAGGGCCTGTTTTAGTTGATGGAAAGAATTTTCGCAGTCTTTATTCCATCTAAATTCTGCTCTTTCTTTCGTCAATTTCGTCAAAGGTTTGGCAATATTAGCAAATCCTGGTACAAATCGTCTATAATAGGTGCACAACCCAAGGAAACTTTGGACCTGATGTGTTTTTTTTTTGTTGTTTAAGACTCAGTAGAGTATACAAACGTCATATTATACAAAAGAAATTTAAATAAAAATTATTATAATATTATAGTAGTGTAGTATACGGGCACTTGATGACAATGTATTTTTTTAGTTCTTTTTTAAATGTTGTTTGTCGATTGATCTTGGCCATGCTTGCACTGCTCCGTAGGCGACGTCATTTAAATGGTAATCTTCGGAGCATGGCTCGTTGAGGTCGACTTTTGCCCCATTCGATCGACTCGTTCTAGTTTTCCGAACGTTCTTCTGGTTTTCTTCTGGGTTTAGTACTGCGTCGTCGCACGTGGCCCACTTCAACGCAGTTCTAGCACGTCAGTTCTCTTCGTCGATCTACTCGTTCCCGAAATACCCGTCGTACTATGTCTTCAATACTTTCTTCTGTGTGCGACGATATTTCTGCAGCACAACGAAGCTTATGGCTGCCTCGGTGCGACGCTTGTTTTGCCGCCTCGAACTCCAAAGCATGGGTTAGTGCGTCATCCAACGTCTTCGGTCGAGCTAACCGGAGAGTCTGCTGCGTTTCGTTGTCTCTGAGGCCGTCTACAAAGGTTTGAATAGCCAACTGCTCCAAGAAAGTGTCTGGTGCTGTAGGATACGCAAGCCGTGTTAATCTGGCGATGTCGGTCTCAAACTCTTGAAGACTTTCGGCAGCTTTCTGAACCCGACTTTTAATTTGAGCTTGATAGACCTGTTGAAGATGGGCATCTTCATATCTCATTTTTAATCGTGATATTAAGAGTTTGTAATTTTCTTGTAGGTGGTCAGGAACAGTTTGTAAAATTTCAAGCGCTTCTCCGTGTAAGGACACAATTAAAGACGTCACTTTC
This sequence comes from Aquatica leii, assembly GCA_035610365.1. Classification (NCBI taxonomy): domain Eukaryota; kingdom Metazoa; phylum Arthropoda; class Insecta; order Coleoptera; family Lampyridae; genus Aquatica; species Aquatica leii. The sequence continues at coordinate 16,269,105 of CM069434.1, read as the reverse complement.
TGTTTGTTGCTCTAACCATTAGCTGTAGCTGCGGCTTCAAACTGCTTGTAGTAGGTGGACCATGGAACTTTACCATCAAAATTTGGAGGCACAACTTTAAACTTGTGACTGGTTTCTTCCCGATGGTCCATTATTAAATCTTCGCCCGTGACGTTTCCTTTACCATGACAAATCATTTGGTTCATTCTTTCTTCAAGCAGTTGTATTTTTTCTCTCAATTTTTTTTCTAGTTTTTGTTCTAATTTGTCTTCTACTTCTTCTATTTTGTCATTCACAGATTCGCAAATTTCTTCTTTTAAATTTAACATATCTGCTTGTGTTTCTTCTTGCACAATTTTGATTTGATTTTCTATGTTCGTTTGTATTTCTTCTTTTAATCGTTTAGAATTTTCCATCAACTTTTCTTCTATTTTCTGGGTATTTTCAAATCATTTTTCTTCAATTTTCTGAGAATATTCTTCCATTTTCTGCGAATTTGCGTAAAACTTTTCTTCCATTTTTCTAGAATTTTCGGACAGTTTTTTTTCAATTTTCTGAGAATTTTCGCTCATTTTCCTATTATTTTCTTCCATATTTTTATTCATCGATTCGAGAATTTCAAATATTTTTGATTCCATTTTCACTTTGTGCAAACGCGTCACCGGCATAAATTTAAATATAATACGACTTATTTATTTAGACTTGAATAATCTTCTTAACACTGCTGTCTTCGCATTACGGAAATAACTGACCTACGATTTATTTGTTCAGTATCTATACATTGTGACAAAACGTTCCCGTATGTTCTGCATCCTTCAATGAACGTTCTAGAAAACCTCATGAAGGCTTTTGAAGTTGCGAATAACTTCTCGAACGTTTCAGTTCAATGTATTTAAAATGGCATCTACATTTTATGGATTGATGTATTATTCTTTGTAAATATTTATGTTAAAAGACATTTCAGCGTCTTTACTATTGGTCCCCAGGTCCAACTTTTCCGAAAAACCGTTAATTTTATATAAGTATAAGAAGTACTCTCTACAACTTAAAAAGTGTAAAATGCTGATAAAACAGGCTGTTCTATATTTTATAAAACATTACGTCATAGATAACGTAGAGACAAATTAGTTTTTTTAGGTTTATGAAGTAATATTATAATAAAACTAGCAAAAACTGAATGTTTAGCAATTCTGAAAAATCAATTCTATATAGGAGAAATATGGGAAATATCGACCACTTAAGCAGAATTATTCGTACTGAAAAATCTAGTTATAATATGCAGTCTTTTTTATAAGAATGTGAGGACAACATTCAAAGCAAAAAGTAGAGTGATTAAAAAACTAAAATTATACAATCGAAAACTTTTATTTCAAAAAATACTAGAAATACAAATGATTGGTTTTACCCTACCTAATTGGGTAATTCCGATCAATACATCGGGTAACACCGACCAAACAAAAATATACATTTACAATCATTTTTAAATAACAAATTGGAGAACTTAACAAAACATCCTTAAAACCTCATAAAATAACACACTTGAAAATGAAAATACATTAAAAATCAATGGTTGGCAAAAATGACAAATGTAAATAAATTTCATTAATTTCAACACCCGCACATTCTGCATTGACGATCTACCACAAACGCAAGTTACCCACCACTCTTTGTCCTAACAAAATTCCGTACATACAATGCAAGGGTCTGTGACTTCCTCCATCATTTTTTTCTTTTTAGTTAGTGTGGTTCCCTATTTTATTTTTTATTTTAACTATTTTTCGCTCAGTTGTTTTTGTTTTTTGTAATTTAATTTTTCTTAGTTTTGCGTTTTCTTTAGCTTCTAATTCTATTTTATTAGGTGTTGTGGTAAACAGTTCAGAATGTGTCTTTTTCCTTTTATCTCCCGTAGATCTCCCGTAGAAGCTAGGAATTGGTTGAATGTCTTGAAATGAAACCTTGGCCCTTACACTTTTATCCTGGTCATTATCAGTGTCTTCGTCTGTATAGTACGATACCGGATTCATTATCGCTACCGTCTTTTTCCCCTTCTCTGAATATTTTTTCGACTTACCATTCCCGAGACGCCCGAAGGACCCGCATCCTCCAAATCTTGTCTAGAAATGGTTTTTATTTCTAGTTTCATCTCCATTTTTCTTGCCTTTTCCTTTTGTTTGTTGGGCAATTTTTTGACCTGTGGGATGTGTGTGGTGGCAGGGTGACTAGGGTTATCCCATTTTTTTACAGAAATTGTATACTTTTAGAGTACAATGGCTGCTATGGTTATCTATAATTAACAATATCCTATCATTATGTATTATTGGCAAAGTGCTGAACCCATTCAAAAAAAAGGTCTTCATTAATCCAGTCATTTTTTGATAGATAGAATTTACGGGCACATTTTTTCTGAGTTCGTATTTCATTCTTGTCCTTCCGAAGATGAACATGGGAGGAACATAATCTCCCGCAGCACTCACTGCACAAAGAATGGTTACCAGCTTTCCACGTTCGCCGCTTGTAATGGCACCAACTTGACGTTGCTCTTTATCCTTTTATTCTGTTTAGCGAGGTACTCTCTGGTTTTCTGAGCGAGATGTGATGTGAGGATGTCTTTTTAAGAACCGTAGTACCAATCGTTGCCACAAGTTTCTTTAACTTTACTGAAATTGTTTGGAATCTTATTGGATTCTGCATACTGATAGGCGATTTTCTTTACATGATACCTCGTCAACCGTAAAACATTTTGGACATTTTAATTATATAGTTCGCTAGCTCTTTCTCCTGGGCCGGATTAAGAAGCGTCCTAATGCTTTAGTTATTTCCCTAACTTTACCTCTAAGACGATGTTGCAGGGTGCCATAAGGTATATGATATGTCCTAGAAGCTTTTCTTATGCCTATGGATTTAATTTGAACGTCTTTAATTGCTTGAGCCATGTCCTCAAAAGACCAAAAACCCGATCTGTTTTTCTGGTATATTTGCACGGCATTGTGTATCAACATTTTAAGAAAAACAAAATTTTTAATCATTTTGGGCGAAACCAACCAGGATCGGGTAAAACGGATCATGTGGTGGATTTTACCCGTCCTTGGATGCTTTTAATATTTCTTCTCGCATATGTTTATTACAAAAATGAGATTATGTATACCAACAATTACAAAATAATGCAGTTTTAAACCATCACATGTGATAAAGAAATTTAGAAAATATCACTTAGTTTCTGAGTACTTACCAATTTCCAAGTGTGAAATTATTGTATAAGTTCAAGCCAAATATGATTTTATAGTACAACTTGCAAAAAGCAGTAACTATAACGGCGCCACTTTACTTTATAGTTTGTTTAAAGTGTTATCCGTGGCGCTGAGTTAGACCGTAGTTGATACGATATTTCAAATTTAATGAGCCTGGTCGGTTTTACTCGATTGGTCGGAATTCCCCATATTTCCTCTATCAACATAATTTAGCAACACACGTCTTATAGCATTCACTCCAAATAATATAACTGCAGAAATATGAGTTTATGGGATCTGATCATTTAATGCAGAAGTGTTCGGAGATGGAGTTTTTACCTGCAGAGATGACAAACAAAGTAGCTGAAATTAATTTATCCGGTTTACTGCAAGAAGAGCAAGAGAAGTTCTTATGACTGCTGAACATTTGCTCATTTTTAAAAGTTTCATTCATTAGTATAATGGTAGAAGTATATGATTGTCACTAATACACTGAGAAAGGAAAAAATGAATAAAGCAAGTTGTACTTAAAGAAAGTATCTGCTAAACAAACTAAGAATTTTTTATCATTTTTTGACGAAGAATTGTTTGACTTTGGCAGTAGCTCAGGAGGTAGTAAATTTTATTACACTTTTAAAGAAGCATACTTCTTTTTCTATTTGAAAAACTACTTGATTGCTTGGAACGTAGTTAAATTTTAGTTAAATTTGATGTGATCACCAAAACTCCACTACACTGAAATAGTAGTAGTTTTAAAAATAGAAGACAAGACGTAGCTGTAATTTTTTTAAGAAAGCTCAGAGTTTATTTTATATTTTCTGGCGTTAACGATATCGGAATTGTGAGCCGTAGTAATATAATGAAGATACTGCCACTGCTAAAATACGTGGACTTTACAAGAAAACGTCTTTAATTGAATGTTGTTTGTATACAACACTTGGGCACGTACCGTCAACTTTGAATCCAATTATTTCTAATTATATAGTTAATCACACTTTAATTTGATGATCTGTTGGTTATCAATGTTTGAATCATCTCTATCTCGATTTGAGCAAATATCAGAATTGCTTGTCATTTTGAAAAAATATCATATGTCGCTTGGATTTCTGTTCAAAAAATGGGCGTTAATGTAATAACTTGTTTAAATTGGCAACAAAACAATTTTTTTTTTAAATTCTCTCAAAAGTGTTGTTGTTATCACATAAGCTGAGCTTTTATAGGCAGGTTTCCGATCGATAAAATTGGTTTTCAAATCTCCGGTAAAGGAAAACTAGAATATCAGTTAATATTAAAAGGATTTTTCATTATTTCAATGGATTTTTTGCTGTAATCGTAATTAGAAAGATTAGCCAAAATTTTAGCGTTTTCAAAATTTAATGGTTCGCCATTTTTCCTATACGGTCCGTGGTACCTTTGATAAAGAGTAGATAAAGCGACACTGGTTGAGACCTAGATTCCGCTGTTACTCTTGGTTTATTAATGTTTAGTGGAATATTGGTTGTTATAACTCTTTTTCATTTTTAAGTATTAAAACTAAAGGTGAATTGATATGGCAAACTTCACACCGGTACTACATTAGGTGCACCAGTTTAGGCTTTAGGCAACAAAAATTCTATTAGTAAATATAAAATCTTAAGCTTTCGCAGTTATTTTATTTATGATTATAAGCAACTTTCGCCTTAGACCGCGTCGTAGTTAAACACCCAGACTTTTTAGGCTTGGTCCTAGTCTCTCCATGAGAGCCAAAACAAGAAGTATAACTTGGCCTTTGCCGTATTGTCGTTCGTGAACCCAAACAAACTGACTTTTCGCAAGACATTGCAGCTTGCATCTTCAGAGTGGTAAATGTCACTAAAGGGAAAAGTCATGATATTTATATCATGTGCGATTAGCGTAATTAACGGATATTATCTTTCCGTTACCGCTTGACTGACTTTGTTGTCTTAGAGGATGTAATACTGGTAGCCAAGATTTGCTGAGTCTTAAACCGTGTTCTCGGTTTATATTGCATGGATGTTTTTTTCAGTGACATTTACCACTCTGAAGATGCAAGCTGCAATGTCTTGCGACACGTTAGTTTGTTGGGGTTCACGAACGATAATACGGCAAAGTCTAACGTTTACTTTTTGTTTGGCTCTCAAGAAGAGACTAGGACCAAGCCAAAAAAGTCTGGGTGTTTAACTACGACGCGGTCTAAGCCGAAAGTCGCTTTTAATCATAAATAAATATATCTCTTAAATTTAACAGCGAAGGCTTCTATGACCGTAGTCTATATTAAGATTCACGTGTTCGTATATCTAGTGACATTTGTACTTCAGGTCACAGATCAAATAGGGAATTTTTTTATACAAATGGTCTCGAACCCATATTAAAATCGACAGGTGAAATCTCGCAGATTTTTCCTTCTCCAAAGAACAAATTTTCTACACTTTTGTCTCAAAGTACATACATACCAATTCCTTGTTTATGTGGTTTAGTTTACATTGATGAAACTGGTCGTTTCGTCATCCCACGCATTTCAAAACACGATCCTTGTTTAAAAAAAAGCATGTTTCTAGGTCTGCTGTAACTGAACATTGTTTTACTACAGGTCGCAATATAGATTTTGATAGAGCTTTGGTGATTGCAAAATTTTTATTCTTCTTTAATAGAAAATTCCGAGAAATCATTAATATTCAATTATCGAAAATACGAACCAACTACGACGATACTAATTTGTATACAGAGATTACTTCTTCTTAAGTCACTTCTATATAGCTTACAATCTGACTTGGTTATCTAACTCTGTAGTGCTTCTTTGTTCGATTGTTGTTTACTTCTTCAAGTTTATCGATTTCTTTTTTACCCAATTAGAAGTTTAGAATCTGGTTTGGTTCACAAATTGATTATCCATTTTAGAAGTTCATAGTTATAGTTCGGTTGCTTGATTGAATTTTTCGTTTTTTTACGCCTTGATGTAGTGGGCGCAACGTTGGCAACGTCGGTGACAGCATTGACACGGTCTAAACCCTAAAGATGTTTTTATGTTAATATGTTTTTTAAATATTAAAACAATTGGATCCTGGGATGTGAATGTTAATAAAATACTACAACTGAATACTACAACGATTTTTTTTTTAATTTAATATTTATTACTCCCTTAGAAGTTCTGTTTTGTCAATGGAGTCTAGAAGCTTATTCCAAGGTACATTTTTCAATTCATCATCGATTAGTTTTGGTTTGCCGAGAATCGTTGTTCGTTGCGTTTGATATGCTTCGCATTTACACAGCAGATGCTACGGAGTCTCGTCGTCATACAAGTATTCGCGGTATAGAGGGCTACTTTGCACTCCCATTTTATGCATATGTTTGTTAAAGTCACAGTGCCCTGTCATTAGTCCCGTCAATTTTCTTATCTTTTGTCGACTCATGCTTCATAGTAAATTTTGAATGTTGGATTGTGACTCTGTAAGGAAGAGTTTTCTGTGCGGCATCATTAAAAGTTTTTTCATAGTTTTTTATGCTCCGCGCCAAGGTAAATGTTTTTTGATCACTCGTCTCGTGACGGTATTATAACTTTAAATTTCTTTAAGATGTAATAATGTTTGGTGAAATTGGATTTCGTAGTTAAGATTGTTTCTTTACGCAGCACGTTGTATATACCTGGTTTGTTTTCTCTGTAATTGTCATGTATTCATTAATCTGCAGCCTGTATGCTGCTTGTCTTGATTTTATCATTACAACGAGGTGTAATAGTGGAAGTGAAAGTAGTGCTTTCATGGCTGATGTCGGCGTGGTTCTTATTGGCCCTGTTATCAGCAGACATGTCATTCTCTGTACTTTGCTTAGTTTAGGAGCTGTGCTTTTCAGATTGGTTTTTTCACCCCATACAGTAATGGGCCGTGTTAGTACAGTATAAAGCCATTTGGTCATTGTGTGTTTCAATTCCCATGTTTCCACGACCGTCCGTTTGGTTGCATTAAGAATCCTGATAGTCTTCGTTGTGTTTTTTTCTAGATGAGCGTTGAAGGTCACTCTGATATCAAGAATGAGTTGCAGATATTTGACTTATTTTGTCAAAGAGAGCGTGACTTTGTAGGTAGTTTTTATGTCACCTGTTTTCTGTCGTTTGGTAAACGGAACGATGGTTTGGTTCACTGAAAGTTTCTCTTTTTGGCACTATTTTTCGACGGTGTAACTTAAAATACTTTTTAAAAAAACTCAATAAGTTTTTTTCAAACCGTTTCTGTTATAGATTATGTACCTAATTGTAATAACGTCTTTTCATTAAAGCACTGATTGTAAAAAATGTTTTTAGTTTTGGATATTGAATCAAACTGTTTTTGACTATTTGGTACATCGACAGCTAATAAATACTACATAATTAATTTAATAAAATCGGCATCGAGGTATACGAAACAAAATTTTTCTAAACATTCTGATGTTTTTGAACCAGGTTCTTTCAGTGAGAATTAAATTTTATTTGTGTATACTTCAGAAGCCTTGATGCAATTGGATAAATTACTCAATTTGGTTGCCCATTTCAACTAAAGTAGGATTTAGACTGTATCACTTTTGATGCACAGCCAAAGTGAATGGCGTTTTTTTATGCAATTCTGTAGTTTTACTTTCATCGCGTACACTGTCAATGATTAAGCTGATAACATGGTGCCAGGTCTTGTTTGATAAGGAATGCAAAGATTACACAGCTTTGCAAAAAAATTATTTTAGCTGCCTGGGTTCTGTTTGCTGAATCATGTTTTAATGATCACAGATTCTAAGAATGATTTTTATAACATCCATCACGTAAGGTTTTTGCAAGATAACATTTTTAATAATAGTATATTACGTACCTAGGAAGAGAAGTATAACATTCTCACCCGCGGATTTTTTCACACCAGGTTTGATTAACATAAAAATAAAATTGAGCTGAGTCTGTCATTACAGACTAAAAAAAAAGTCAAGCGTCAACTTTTGTTATGATCATGATTTATTTAAATCAATAAATATTTAAACCACAAGGGGGTTCATGGGCAAACTCCCGTCGGGAGTAGAAAGCTTCAAAAAAATTTATGTAAAGGCAATTTATTTATCATCGATTTGTTCTTTATATTTTATATCTTTAAAATATCATTTAATGTATTTTTTTAAATTTACACAACAAATGCAGAGTTAATCCAAAGTTGAGCACTTTATATTTTCAAACGTTACATTATTTTATTTTAAGAAATATTTTAAACGAAACTATTTTAATTTAATATTTTTCAGGGAGAGAATGTGGCACTTCCGTCTATCAAATTAAAATTAAAAGTCGAACTTTTTATCAAAGTGTGAAAAAAACACGCATTTATGAACTAAATATGTTTATTTTCGTACAATTCATCAAAAAATTGTTTCAGATTTTTATACAAAATTTTAAGTCTACTTCTCTTTAATGAAACCTTTTTCTGTCTTTGATGCTTCCGATTTTCTTCTTTGGTTTTTCAATTGAGCATCTAACAGTAGTCGACTAACATATTGACATTCCATTTTCCTTAGTAACGTCTCTCAAAATCTCGATAAAATGTTTCAGTTTATTCTGCACCGTAGGTTCCCAAGTTTTCAGAAAAATAGTCAGGTTGGTAGTGAAAACTTTTAAGCTCATCTTGTCAGTCAGGGTTTCTAGTGTTCTCCAAAAACGTGTGTGCTACATCTTGAAATAGTTTTAAGCTTCTTTTTTTGTGTCTCCCAATGTTTATAAAAAGAAGGGATCAGTTATAAGTTTTTTAAATCGGAGTCAGTGAAAGCTCTCTCTTTTAACTAGGTGTCAGACAGTTTTGGGAACACAGATATCTGAAACAATCACCATCTCTTGGCAGTGATTTGATAAACTGCTTTATAAACCCCAATAGAATATGAAGGGGTGTTAATAACACTTTTTCTGGCGGAACCAAGGTTGATGACATTTTACAGAAGTATTTTCTTGCCATTTGGTTTCATTATAATATAGTATGGTTTCTGTTCTTTTCTTTGCTCTGGTATGTATTACTACGTTGGAGTGAAGTGTACTTAAAAGTAGTACATTTTTATTTGGTCTGACTTGATAATTAGTAATATAACACATGACATCTGTTAAAACGCTTGTTGAATATATCTGCTTTTTGTTTTTTTACAGAATTTGGAATTTACTTTCTGGAACAATTTGCTTTTCCCACTAAAGTAGTATTTTCTTATGACAGCTAATCTGCCAACAAGCTTGTAAAAAAATTGTGAGTAGTAACATTCCTGCCTCTATTAAAATGTGGTTCTATTAATTTTAGAACAACGTGCTAAGCAAGACGTTGCTTAATAGGTTGCGCGTCATCCTTCCTTAGGTAAAGAAATTCATTGACTACATTTTTGGAACTTGAATCAACAGCCAGCCAAAGCTTTGTACCGAACTTATCTGATTTGTTAGGCATGTATTGAGTGAAACGACATCTTGCTTTTGACGGTAGCAGCTGTTCATCAATTGTCATGTTTTTTCCAGACGTGTCCCACATGTTTGATACTAAACAAAATTTGTCATTCTTTAAACCCTCACTTTTAGTGGACCGAGTGACCAATCTTAAAAACCTTGAAATGTCACTTTTGACTATAAGCTGTCGACTTATAAAGTTTGAGCATCATTATCCCCACAAATAAGATAAACGTTATAGAAACCTTTAAGTTCTGAGATAGATATGGTCCAATCATCATTTTCTTCTCTTGGTCTCAGTTACAGTGCAGTTTTGAATATGTTTATGAATACATGGAACTCTGGAGAGTCTGTTAAAAAACCGATTTGCAAAAAAGTTTTTTTTGTTTTTTTCTACCCCTTAGAGTCTTTGTGGAAGTGCACAGTTGAGGACTAAGATTTGCTTTACCAGTATCGGATGTAGAAAAATCATTATCTTTACTAGTTACAGATTCCCCACAATTTTTACTGGGAATAGATCCATCAGATACTTCTTACTGTTACTTTTTGACAAACTTTCCAGTTTTTTTAAGTACTCTATTGCCTGTTCTAGCCGCATAACGTATTATAGGATTCTAAAATATTCACTGTTACAATAATTTTGCAAAAGGTCGAATTGACCACTTTGGCCGTTTTAGGTAGAAGAATAAAAAAATCTTAATAAATAAAAATACTTTTTTGAAATTTTGGGCGTTTATATATCACAAAAAGATTTAAAGTCCACGAAAGGTCACATTAATTTCTTTGGAAGTTTCAGTGTTAAACTGCCTTAAAGAGGCCAGTCAGATATTGTCCGGTACCTCTGTCTGGGTCTATTATCTCATAAACAAAGAAAGTAAGAATATTCAGTATAATCTTGCTGACCCAACAACATGGTTAGTATTTTCAAATCTCTACAAACCATCTAGTGATGCTTTTGATAATTGATTTTTTGAAAAACCGTAGCCTAGTCATTATAATTATTTTCTATATGAATTGAGTGTACCATATGAAAAGCAAGACTGCTTTGAGAGTAGTTTCAGACGAATCAATAAATATGCGCCATTCTGATGAATCGTATTATATTTCAAAGCATTTTATGAGTTTATCAACACCATTATAATAAACTAGATTTCCTTTTTTGGAGAAAAATTGAGTTAATTCGCTGTTGCGACACTTGTACCACGAAAGCGGAGTCTCAGATGATAACAGCTGTTTGTTTTTTAGCCTTTACTCTATTACATTTTTTGTGTTTTTTGGAAGACTTAAGTTTCTTCCAAATCGTTGAGATCACTGAGAAGAAGATTGAGGTCCTTCGCCAACAGAAAAATCTGAACTAGAGTTGTTTTGAAACGATAATGCATCTGAGTCTTTTGACCTATTCAGAATATCATCTAAATTAGAAGGTAACTGTGGAACTGGTATTTTAAAACCATGGAGAAATAGCTATCTCAAGGTTAGGGTAAGATATTTACTTTTCTTTTTTGTATTAAATCTTTTCACATCTACCGAACATAAGTAGCGGTCGGTTGTGAGATTATTTCGTACGCGTCATGTTATGGGAAGGAAAAACGAGATGAGTTTTTCTTACACTTAAACCACAAACGAAGATCTTCTGCACACTTTATGCGGAGCCTATGTTTTTTTTTGTTTTGATCTCTAAGTTTTAATTTAAAATATGCAAAATAAACTGTCTTTGCTCAGTCACTTATATTTATTTGTTGACTTTTTACTGTGTATTCGCTACATACATAACAGAAGGTGCTGGGAGAAATTATACAACCTCTACTAAGATTAGAATGTCTTCTGGGTTTGGACTGTGTCATTAATGTAACCGAAGTTGCCAACGTTTCGCCCACTTTCGTAAATCTAACTAGGAACTTCTCAAAAGTTAGATAATCCAACTTATGAATCAAGCCAGATTCTAAACTCTGAAAAGGTAAGAAGAAAACAATAAATTTGAAAAAGCAAACAAAAATGATTTTCGGCAAATCTAACAAAGAACCACTACAGAGTTAGGTAATCAACTTGTGAACCAAACCAGATTCTAAACTCCGTAGAAGTGACTTAAGAAAAAATAGTCTTTGTATATAAAGAAGAAGGATCGTCATAGATGGTCAAGCTCGATTAGGTTACAATTTAAAAGGGTTTTCGATAAAAGATTAATGACAGGGAACCAAAGAGGGGATAGCTCGAAACCATGATCGCGATTGAGGTTATTGGGGTGTTTGATGATTTCTATGCTCTCTCGGATTTTTCTGTTAAAAAAGAATGGAGATTTGGCAATCACCAAAACGTTACCAAAATTTATTTTGTGACCTGTAGTAAAATGATTTTCAGCAACAGCGGACTTAGAAATATGCCTTTTGCTTATACAACGAGCATGTGCTGAAATGCGAGTAATGACGGAACGACCGATTTCACCAATGTAGACGAAACCACATGAACAAGAAATTTGGTATACCCCTTGAGATGACAGTATAGGAAGTTTGTCCTTGGGAGAAGGAAGAATCTGAGAGATTTTGCCTGTCGAGTTAAATATGAGTTTAATACCATTCTTACGAAGAAGTTTCCCTATTTGATCTGTAATCTTGTGAATGTAGGCCAATTTCGGATTGGATTCGAGAGTAGAAATGTCCTTAGGTAATTGAGTACGTGGATGTAGACGACGATTAATAACGTTATGAATATCTCGCTTCATATAACCATTGTTGACTAGGGTTCTAGTAAGATGACGGAGTACGGGGCTAGATTCTCAGGTTACAAATAGAAAAAGCGCTATGAATCAATGGTTCAATAACAGAACGTTTCTGTGCAGGATGATGATGAGACGAAGCATGAAAGTATCTGTCCGTATAGGTGGGTTTGCGATAAACAGAATGGCCTAGAAGTCCGTCGGGCTTACGAGTCACAAGAACGTCAAGAAATGGGAGAGAACCCTTACTTTCGATTTCAATAGTAAATTTGATATCTGTAAGACTCAAAGTTCAATCAGGATGTCGAGCAATCAAAACAATAAAATAAATTCGGAAATTTGCAAAACTTCTATTTAAATTTAATATAAAGTAGATTAAAATAAACTAATTAATTAAAACATATGCTGATAAAAGTAAAAAAAAATATCTTAATAACGAAATGAATAAATCGGTTTTTGCGTTTGGGTGGGTAGGCGTATCGAGCTGAGGATGGTCCTTGAACGGTTACCTGGAATACAAAAAAAAACACTCTGAGCACTCTTTGATCCAACACAATCTTTGTGCTAAATTATTATAATAATTATCATCCCAACATTTAACATTTTATCTAATCACATCTCATTATCAACTAGTTCAACTAGCGCTTAAATATTTCGGTCCCGGCACTGCCTACAACTCTTTTGCAGTACCTACTTTGGATATGGTGCGGATATTAAGGGAGAAAACGCGCATAATACCCATCCAAAGCGCACTCAACATCATATAGCTTAGCACTGAGTCGTGCAATGACACTAAGGGAAATACGCGCAGAGTGTCTGCTCCAGCTACTAACTATAATTGTACCATGGCCATCTTATCACACACCTGCACTGAGACGTGCAATGATACTAAGGGAAAAAAACGCGCGAAGTATCCGCTCCAGCTACAGGTAAATTATTAGCACTGAGACGTGCAATGACACTAAGGGAGAAAACGCGCAGAGTGTCCGCTCCAAATACTAATAATTGATGCACCATGTACATACATAACTCAATTTGTCAACGCAACTTCTAGGTGATCACCTCCAACAATACATACAACTGTACTGAGACGTGCAATAATGCTAAGGGAGAAAACGCACGAAGTATCCGCTCCAGATACAGGATTATTAATACTCAGACGTGCAATGACACCAGGGGAGAAAACGCGCAAGGTGCCTGCTTCAGATATTAATAATAGTTGACAACTTTCAACAAACGGCAAGACAAAAACATATCAATACAAAATTAACATATTTAACGAATTAATCAAGCAAAGATTATATGGAAAAGCATGCTCAGTGAAACTCACCTCAATTTTCTAATATATGTAAATTATAAATTCAAATAAACAGCACAAAACAAAAATTACTTCCACATAATAATTCACATTCAAGAATAATTCGAAATAACAAATCTTAGGGTAACTTTTCGTCACAGACGATTAACAAAGTTTAAGGGAAACTCGCCTATATTCGACTTATGAAATTTAATACATTTGTATATAAAGCCGTTCTTGTGTTTGCTGCACCTGTTTTAACATCGACAGACTAATAAATCTTTAAGGAAAAAAAATTTACTTATTTCTAAATTAAACATTCTTACATATCTGAGTGTTGATTGTTAAGATGATCAAGAAACTTAGACAATTCGAGATAACTATGAGACCAAATAATAAACGTGTCGTCAACATACCTAAACCAAAATTTAGGTTTTAATATTGATGATTCCAAAGCAACGGTTTCAAAAGATTCTATAAAAATGTTAGCAACAACAGGTGACAGAGGAAAACCCATAGCAGCACCAGAAACCTTCGTAAAACTTATCAAATTGGAAGTAAGTAGAGGATAGACACTTATCAATAAGAGGAACCAAACTCAAGTCCTTGACATGTTGAGGCAGAATCTGTTTGATGATAATAAGCGAATAATTAATAGGAACTCTAGTAAAAAGTGAAGTGACATCAAAGTTCACGAAAAGATCTTGGGGTTCAAGTTTTATAGTTTCTAGACGTTGAATAAAATGCTGAAAGTTGAGGATGTGGAAAGAGGTTTTACTAAACTTGGAAAGAACGTTGGACAAAAACTTGGTTAGCTTGTAGGTAGGAGATTGGATAGTACTGACGATAGGTCGAAAAGTAATACCTTGTTTGTGAATTTTGGGAAGTCCGTATAGACGAGGTGGTTTAGAATCTGATGGGGTAAGTCGACGTTTAGTTTCAGGAGGTAGATTGGAAGATTTGATGATTTGGCTGACCTCACGTTCAATCTTCGAAGTGGGATTATGAGTTAGAAGAGCCTACGTTTCTTCAGACAGTATAGAATGGATTTTCACAACATATTTTGTCCAATTTTGTTCAAAACGACAGTAGCGTTGTCTTTGTCGGCTGGAGCACAATAATACTTTTTAGAGCTAACTCTTCTGAAAGAAGAAGGATTGTCACGAATGGTTAATCGTTTTCTTTCTTACCTTTTCAGAGTTTAGAATCTGCCTTGGTTCACAAGTTGGATTCCCTAACTTTTGAGAAGTTTTTAGTTAGATTTCGGTTATTTGTTTGAGTTGATGAAGCTCCTTACGAAAATGAGAAAGATGTTGGCAACTTCGGTTACAACAATGACATGGTCCAAACCCGGAAGACATTCTTATTTTAGTATAGACTCCGGCCGTGGAAGCCTTCGTTATTACATATACAACCCCTGCAAGCCATATATCAGAAATAAAATAACAATCACAGTATTGTTTGAATGTTTAATATAAACTAAGTGTGGCACTAGATGGCCAGCAAAATACTGAACGTATTTAGCTTGTTGAAATATAATCTAATCAAACAGCAGACTGTTTATATTTTAGTCTAAACATGTTTATACTTTATATTAATCACCTACGACCACCACTCTCTACAATCATTAATTTTTTTTAATTTACTGCCTGGTTTAGTTATAATTGACAGAACATCTGGGAGCTCCTTTATCATCTAAGAATTTTGAACGAATTATCGGTTCGTGGAACGACTCTTTCATCAAAAGTTGGTATAGAGTCAATATGCCACCTCGTTCCTTTTTAGCGTACACTTTGAATAATTGATAATTTTTCTGAGGTGAAAATTCAAAGCGATAAATTTAAATGAGCCTCAAGACATGGCTTACTAGTATAATTTTAATAAGAATATTTAACTGATGCGCTATTGTATTTTTGCGTGTTCTGTTAATAAGTTGTGTCTTTAAAGATTATGGATTTCATTACGTAGTGTATTTTAATCAGTTTTTGATAAGTTTGTATTAGTAAAGATTACGTTTTATCTATAAATTTATTCCTGGCGTGGCATGGAACATTTTTCACAGAACAGTATACAATGTTCCTTAGTAAGACGATTACGTTTGTATTTAATCTCTGTTTTCTAAAAAAAGAAATAGGTTGTGTATATCAAAGCGTTCAGATCAAAGAAATTCGTGACAACTTAATAGTGCTTTACTCTGACACTAATAATTTTCCGAGGTAAAAAATGGGTACTTACATAGGTCTCTTACGTATAAGCAGAAAATAAATTTCATTTTTGGCTGCTACGTTTTGCACGTCACGTAGCAACTTTGCATTGATTGCTTATATTAGAAAGTTGCACCTTTTATTTAATTTCGTTGTCACCGTCGCGTCTATTAGTCACTACTAATTGGGACGTCTTATTTAATGTGCAACTCTTGTAAAATAACTTACCAACCATTAGTGCTTGTACACCGTCAGCTGTTGAAAAATATTTTTTTTGGAGTGTGTAAAAATAATTCATTTAGAGTAGTATAAATGACTCGTAACGGATTTTGGATATTTACCAATTTTTAAATGTTAATGTACTTACGTACATCTGACATTACCAATAGGTAACTGAAGTTAGAACAAATCCTGAAAACAGTGCTACGTTACATCATTGTTGTTTGGTACGATGCCCGTGTAGTTTTGCAATGTTTACATTATAAATATGTATTTGTGTAATAAAAATAGAAATTTACATTGAAAATAGTTTGTTTTAAAAATTGAGTCTAATAAATAACTGTATAAATGTAGCAAGTTTAATCTTGAAAACCTAAATGATTGGACACTGATGCACACTATTCTAAAATAGTACCAATTCTACAAACATACTACAAAAATAAATTTAATTTTCCAAAAATTAAAAAACCTCAGATTATTTATGAACGGAATGAATATACAAACACGAAATACTTTAGCGATAAGTCATCTCGTGCGAAATTATGCAAATTGTGATTAATTGTCTTTAAATATTAGTTTCAGTTTGCACACAAAGGATGGTATTTATTACATCCTAATGGTATTTTTGTAGCTTCGGTCGTCAATCTCTCATTAAACGCAATTTCAAATACAAACAAAATTATTTTGGGTTTGCGAGTATTAAAATGAAACTTTTGTTTTTGCAGTTAAAATCGAATTTGTAGCCATAAATCACTGTGTAAATATGGAGCGTGGAAATATCGATTGGAAGTAATTGAAGTCAAATTTTAATTTATGGCGAAGGTAGAATAACAAAAACAAAGAAAATTAAATTCTTTTTCCTGTGCTTTCTCTGCAAAGTTTTTCCCCTTTTCTTGTGCTCTGTCAGCACCAAAAACATATTTAGTAATTAAATTTTTTTGCTTTATGCGTGTCCACTGGTATAGAAACAAGTGCTGATTTATGAAAAAGTATTTGATAAATTCTTACTTGTCAAGTATGAATATTTTAAGAATAATCGTTCAGTGTCAAGGGAATAACTTTGAAATGGTTTATTTATATCTAAGATATTTGCAAGTGTCGACGACATCATTGTGATTTATTTAATGGTGGGATTTTAAAAATATATGTTAATTAGTTTACTATTTAACGAACTTATATGTCATTGCTCGTGGATCTGATTTCATAATTTTTCTTTTATTTAATCGATTTATCTGAAACTAATATTATTCTAACAGGAATCCAAACACCTTCAATATGAATATGTTTAAAATATCTGTAGACCATTTATTATTTTAATGTTTTATTCACTTTTATAGAGGCGCCTGAAGAATGATAAGGTTAAAATAATCGTTATTTTAACCAACTAAATATTATGAATGTCAAAACATTTATTCAACCTTGTTACAACGGTTGAATTTTAAAATTAAAGTAAGCAAAGAAATGTGTTTCGATCTTTTTTATACAGGGTCTGCATTCTTTTACCAAAAACTACAAATATAACCAGGTTTTGATTTTCCGTATACTATGTGTTATAGAAAATGTCCAACTCGTAAGTATTTTTAACATGGCGGTACTTTTGCTGACTACTGAAAGTTGATTCTAGGTCTATTATTTTAAATGTAACCATTATGTTTTTTTGGTGGATTTTGAGTTTTCATCAAAAATAAAGATGAGTTTGAAGACAATATAGGGGAGATGTAGGTACAGTACACCAGTTTTTAGTGTTGAAAACACTTATAGGGAGCTTGATTCGAAGGCTTGTGTAACGAAACGATGAAACGCTCAGATGAAACAAATCTGGAACTTGCGGTGGTGCCCAATTTCACTTCATTTTTTGTATTTTTCGGATGCAATGTTTATTATTATTAAACAAGATATTCCTTATGATCTGTTTTATGTTTTAAAAATATAATAAGTCTTAATTTCACTCAGCAGAGCTAAAAAAATATTACAGTAATTACAGAATCAGATCCGCCGGAGCTTCCGCCTTGTGCGCTGCAAAAACGGTACAATATAGATGAAAATTGCTCGTAAACATATTTATAGAGTACAAAATTTACTGCAAAAAAGTCCGCGGGACTAAACTATAGAAGGTAATTGTACCCTTCCGCGGACTTTCTTATAGTAAATTTTGTCCTCTATAAAAATGTATATGTGCAACTTTCCTCTATCTTGCAACGTTTTAGGGTAATCGTTTATTTGTTATTCTCATTGGGTTTACTTTATTCAGCCTGATGCTGTAACACTCTTGTTATACTTAGCAACCAATCGTTAACAGATTTTAATAGTCGAAGATAACGATCGACATAACAATCACTGCTAAAATAGGTTTGCTGTATCGGTATTTTAATTATATTGATATGTCGCCTACTATCTTGCAATCCTTATTTTGGAAAAAAGCATCGCCTTTAAAAAAACAAAGAGTGCTATACGACCGCCGAACGTATAAGAGTGAATAGGATATAAGGCACGCGCCGTGCCGTCTTAAAACATCTGGCCAATAGATTTTGAAATAGAAATAATCCAGACTAAAACTACCTGGTATGTAGTAAAATTCAAATCTTTTCTACGACCTCCATTAAGTGTCGCCCCAATTTTCTATTGAATAATGACTTTAATTAATACGTAAAAATATAAGCATCTTGTATTAATTCGAAATAAAACTGAAGTTTTCTCGTCGGTAGTGAAGAAGGCCAACTTCTCAGCGCATGCCGTCACTTGGTGTTCGGTTGGAAATGGTTTTTTTTTTCGTGGCGTGTTATGCGTATTAGAGGCAGATTTTCCTCGTTTTTCTTCCGGTACATTTTGGGCTGTCAGAACCTGATTTTAAAGGCAGTGCGTTTGCGTTTCAGTATGCCGTCGACTTCTGCATTGATAACGGCTTGCATGGCTGGGTTGCGGGCATAATATTGTTGTTTTTCCGGTTCCGTCCTAGGTTTGAGGTTGATCTTGTAGCAAATGAAGTCCGTTTTTCCTCGGATGTTGTCGAACTGTAGCAGTACGTATTCTAATAATTGGTTGAGTATCACAGAGACTTTCTAGGCCGTTTAACCTTGGGGTCGGTAAAGATTGTAAAGGCAGGACTTTGTTTTTGAGCGACAGGCGTGGTTTTTCAGATCTAAGCATGCTTCATTTTTGATAAGAAAGTCTAGACCCAGTATAATGTCGCTGGTGAGTCCGGTTATGCTGTTACATAATATTTTAATATTTACAGGGTAAGCTCCCATAGACATGATGGTGGTGCCATCGGCTATTTGTGCTGGTTTAGGTCGGGTAGAATGTAGTACTTTGTAGTGTTCAGGTGGGGTTTGTATAATCGAAGAGCTAACTTACGATTTTGACGCTCCGGTATCCATTAGTGCCTATACGGTTCGGTTGCAGACGGTGGCTTTAAGAAACAAACGAGAGTCAATTACGGAGTTGCGGGATACTGTTGTCCGTTTTTTTTAATAACTTCCAACCAAGTGGACCATTCTTTCGCAGAAGTCTTGTGTAGATGGGTGAGTTTGCATTTGTATGTTCGTTTAACGAGGTGATGGTCGTTGAGGCTGACGGTCACAAGGGCAGTCTTGGGACAGTATCTCTGATATCCCACATCTAGAACAAAACTTCTTGAATTGGTTTTTGCAGTTCCCTCTAAAGTGTTCTAGTTCGCCGCACCTCCAGCAAACTTCTTGGCGGGTCGTTGAGGGTGTCGTACTCTGGGGCACGGAATATTGGCGGTAAGAGTTGGCCTAGAAGACGACGGTGGAGTTGTTCCTTGTATCGTCGTCATGGGTCGAGTCTCGGAAACTTGCACCTGACGAAAACACATAAAAACGGTCCGATTCCTTCTTTCACTACGACGAACAATCTTTCGATTAGGTCCTCAATGTTGATTTCAACATCGTTACTATCCTCTTCATTTAATTCCTCAATGAAATCGCCACCACTATCTTTTGATTCGGAATGATACAAGTCTTTAATTTAGGTTTCTGAGTCAGAAGATTTATTATTTGGTGCTGTCGTCTAAAAGCTTCCGCTTCTCGGGTGTCCTTAATACTTGATCATCTTCTTCCCCTTTGTCCACCTTTGCAGGATTTGTTTTGCCTTTTTTTTACCACTCTTGGGTTTACGCGTTTGAGCTTTAGAGAAGAGGCGAACCTCTATTTGACTAACACCTTAAGCTGAAGTAGAGGTACTAGCTTTAGGAAATGAAGCGACTAAGTTAGTTTTGGGAGTTACAGGTTATCATCAATTGATGGAAGGCTAAGAGGTAAACGGTCTGTCACGCAGTTACATAAAAAAACCATGTTTATTAAACATGTTCTTGTCAAAAGACCAGATCCCAGTCGCTTTGAAGCTTTTGAAATATTGAAAGTTTTAGCGTACGCATTTCCGAAAAGTCTAGCAACGTCATATATCAAAATGGTGCGACTGGCGTTAGAAACTGTTGCACTAAGTGTTATAAAAGTTTTGTAAACAGCTACATTTAGAGGTTGAAGCTTTGAAGATGTATGACGACGAATCGTCACAATGTAAATGGTATTCGCCCGGACCAACTTCATCAGTTCCACCTGCATATGATTTTCGTGATTGTCATATATAAGTAGAACGGAGTACTAGGAGGTCGGGCGGAGGTGATCCACAAAGTAGTTCATGACCTGAAAAAGATTTTTTTGTTTATCCAACCAGATTTACATGCAGAACCTGTCGATTTTAGTGGAGCACTATTTAACAAGTAAGCCATGAAGTTAACACTTGCGAATATGAGAAAGAGCAGAACTGTATCTCCTGCGTTGATGAAGCAGCATGCCGTGGTGAGGATATCTTGCTCACCTAATGTACTTTGTCCGACTTGCTTTTCTCCGGTTTTGGCCAACACATTTGCGGTACGTGTAGTTAAACCGGTTTCGTCCAGTCTAGTCTTTTTATACATTTTTTCGATATTGTTGAAGAATTTGTTTCGTTTTGTTTCCTAATATTAAGATCAGGACACTTCTTACGAAAACTCTTCAGGCAATCCGTACCAGCACTTTTTTCAAACCATGATTTTGGGGTTTACAATCATTAGCTACTGCAAGTTTGTAAGCCAACTTCTTAACATGTAATTTTGTAAGGCCAAAATGCATTTTACTAGCGGTGACAATGTTTTTTTTAGCTGTTTTTCTAAATTATCACCAAACACTCTGTTCACAGCATAATTAAGTTGAGGAATGTCTTTTGCCCTGCTATTTTTTATCTACCTTTAGAAGTGTTGCATGACAGAGTCTAAACTTTTCAGCAGTTTTTTTTTGTAATGATCCATGAGCTTTTTTATGACCGTGGAATCGAATTCCTCTTTTGGACGTTCTTTTCCTTTCTTTTTTTGCAGCATATTCTGCAATCAAAAAACATTTTTAACCTTTATACTGACAAACAGGCATGAGGGTACCAGGCACCATAGTGCACTATACGCTAATGCATTGTACCTCCAGCGTTGTAAAAGAAAAAGAAGAAATAAAACACTTATTGATTATATTGCGTCTAACAAAACCATCACATATTGTTTAAAACAAGTTAAATATTATAATGAGCTTGATTAAATGAGAGCAATGTACCACTTACCCTGTAGAACACAAAAAGTAATAGTTCAAAAATATTTAGTTGTGACACGCAAAAATATAATATTTATTTCCTTAGAACAAACAATGCGAGGCTTTAACAGATAACAGATTTCAGTATGGCGTCATCAGGATTACTAATAGAAAAAAATCTTTGGTGCACCGTACCCACATCTCACCTACTACCGATTCTCAATTGTTATTTGGATCTTTACAATTTTTCTGTCATTTGCAGGTCTTTTCTTAAACTTTATTATTTTCTTTTGTTCTTGATTAGAGTAGAGACGTGGTAAGAGCTAAATGGTTTTGACGTACGTCACTAAACTTGTATATCGTAAAAACATGTGGTTTATTAATTTATAAGGACAGTCTCTCTGTAGCATAAACTGAAAAGGAGGTTTTTCAGCAGCGTTACTGGGTTCATGGGTATTTATTAGAATTAAATCTGCGCGACTCTAAGTTAGTACATGTCTGCGTTTCAAATCTGCATAACTCTGGTCGTTAAGGATTCACAGACTTTAAATAATCAAGCCAAGTTCAATATTAGCCAAACTCATTTTTTACAGTTTAAGTTTTCAAGCTTTAAAGCTCTTGAAAATAATATTATCTTGATGTAAAATTTATACTCACTGAATAAGGTTTATCGAAGTCAATTTACATAAATTACTTTAGCAAACAGCGTCAACTGAAGAAATCAAAACAGAAATTATGCACGTTGTTAAACGGAGTTCTAAAAAAGCTAAATTTATAATTTATACTTCTTACATTGCAACGTTTTTGTTTATCTAGCCGAAGTCTTGTTTTGGTTACTACCACAAATAAACGTAATCGAGTACACAAAGTACATTTTGTTAAGTTAGGTCAGTGTAAATACAAAGAAATAAAGATTAGTATTTGCTGTAATTAAGCCATAAATTATTTTTGCGGAAAGAGCAAGAAATAATTTGAAAAAGCTTGAAAGCTTGGAGAATCGTGAAAACCAAGCTAAGTATATATACACAAACATCAAGCTAAGCCAGATTTTTATTTTTAAAAAATTTGAGTTTCAAGCTCAAGCCAAGCTTTTACGTTTCAAACTAAGCTACTTGACTTTGTGAATTTCCACTTGTCGCGATCTTATTAATTCTTCTGGGTATATCTGGCTTCTTCCAGATAAGAAATATTTTTTGGTATAAAGCTCTCAGACTGTACGATACCTCTAAGATCATGATCAATCTTGTCATATGTTCGTAATTTTTTGCAAACGTTGAATAAGCAGCTATATGTCTTTTGCACATTTAGCAGTATTTATGGAAAATTGTATAGCAGAAAGCTTCCAGGACAACATGGAATCATCTTCACCTACAAGAATGGCTAATCGTGACTTTAGGTCTTAGTTCTTGCGTTCGACCATATTTGCTTGCGCATGATACGCAGGTATTAAACTTTGAATTATGTTTTAATAATGAGTAGCTTTTTTCATTCGATGACTAAAGAATTGAGTTTATAAAGATTTTTGTCATTAACATATGTGCACACTATTTAACAGTAGCTTTTTTTAACGCAAACATTGCGACTATTCTCTACAAGAAAAATTTATTCTTTACTTGCGTGACTAAATAGATTAATGGCAACATTTTCAAATCTTTGTGCATACACCGGAGATTGTACAAGTTAACAGGCTTTTGGTTGGATGCTTTATATTGTTGACAGTTGAGGCACTATTTTATGTATTCGAACTGAAAAGACTCTTTTTATGATTACATTTTCCAGTTCCTTGTATAATGCAACGCGCAAAACATCTTCAAAATTCATTTTTTCATACAAAAAAAGCTCTCAAGCCTATACATCACAATTGTTATGTTTATAACGGCTACCAAAACGCCGCCGTTATATCATAATCGTTATGGTTCAAAATAACGAGAGTGGATAACGAGAGTCGATATAAGTGGAACCTTTATAAATAAAATAAGGATTCGGCTAGATAACGACATCGCTATTCATTAGGAGAGTGATATAGCATCAGGCTGATTGTCTGAGAACATAATTCAACCCATGTGAACCCTGGGGGCGAGGGTCCGACAGTGTGAAAACTCTATAAAACGCAGCAGAAGTAAACACATGTGTCCGAAAAAGAAACATTCTTATCACTGAAGCGGGACGGGGGTCACAGGTTAATCTACTAGCAAAAATTCGGCATAGTTTTCAGGTGTCCTTCTAGTACGTTAATTTGTTCTTCCGCTGTCGGAGTATTTCTAAGAAGATTAAGCAAATCATCTTAATACAAAAATTGTGGCGGTATCGATGCCGGATGGTTTACAAGAAAGACAACTCTAGATATTACCACACTGACAAAGGTACCCTTACCCGCAAAAAAAACTGCGGTGGTCACCAAAATCAACTAGACCGAAACACATATATAATACAAAGTAGTAATTTCATAAATCTGATTTATAAAGTTTTATAATAAAAACTATCAGTAATTACTAGTTTCAGTCATAAACGATTTTACTGTAAAGTTATCAGCATAGAACGAAAGTATGTAAAATAAAATTGGAGTAAACTTTGAATGTTGAAATTGTATCAACAGTCAGGCAATTGTAAAGATTATTACTATTATTAGCGTTATAAAGGGGTTATACTACTCTGGCGCGCTGAAAAATGGACCTTTCTTTGGGAATTTTTT
The DNA here is from genome assembly GCA_035610365.1 of Aquatica leii. NCBI lineage: Eukaryota > Metazoa > Arthropoda > Insecta > Coleoptera > Lampyridae > Aquatica > Aquatica leii. Next base: position 16,244,783 of record CM069434.1, on the reverse strand, counting down.
TCTCGGTTACGAATGAATGGATTGAAAGGAAATTTTGGAACATAATTTGACATATATTTAGGCATACGCACAAATTATTCTGTCAATTTTTTAATTAAAATGGCGCAGTGGAATTTTATTAGTTAAAACTATGTTTTTTCAGAAGTGGCAAACGGCGTAGTCGGTTTCAGAACTCCTATAGCACCTAGAGCAAGAACCAAAAATTTTTCTTAAAATATTTTACTTCTTGTTTGGATGCACACGGGATATTTTGTTTTTTTTGAAAATTCGCAAATTGGAATTAATTTTTTTTATCGATTTTTGGGGTACTAATAGATCTTTCATTGTTCATAACAAAGGTAATTTTTTGTCAATCGAAAAAACCCGGTGTACTTCCAAAAATTACCTATTTGAGAAGCAACAGTTGAAATTTGAAGTGAATCCGATAAAAATTGGCTGAGTTCCAGGCAACGCCAGTTCGAAAAACCCAGTTTCGAGAAAAACACGTTTAAAGTTTAATGACGCATTTACGGTATGAAATATTCAATCTATTGACTTGAACATTTTTTTACCTTTACTCGGCTATCCCAGCACCATATAACTGTCCTTCTCTAGATTCATGTTGCTCTTGAGTCTCTTTTCTAAAGGATGCAATGTCTTTTCGAGCTTTTTTACGACTGCTCGATGCTGAACGATTGGCGGCTTTCACTCGACGTTTATCCACTTCTATGATATATTTATTTAATCGCGTGTTGATCTTCAATTGAATTATGTTCATAACATCTAATAGTCTTTGAAAACCGTTATTATATGTTATCACAGCGATGTCCGTTGCAATATCGACGGTAGCTTTGCCGCTTCATACCGATTTCGGGGCGATCGACCACACGACAGAATTCAAACTTTCATTTGCATTTTGACTAAATCCTTTGAAGCAACGGGAGAGAAGATCTTCCTTTGTTAAATCTTTATAAATGGGTTGAATAGCATAGAATGCTTGCTTAGTCATGGCTGGTTTATGAGAATGTAGTTCGAGTATATGCGAGGCTTTAGCTATTTGCCAAGAACACCAAGAATTTTTGCCTTCGGGGCATCTGTCGTGTTCAGGATTTTTACCAGTTGAAATTTTATGATACAAAGCAGCATATATTTCCTTGCGTATATTATCTATCGAATCTATATTTCGACGTATAGCTAGTCCGTAATAAATACTTAATTCGTCAATCAACTTTGCAGTCAATTTTCCTCGACCACCAAGATAATAATAATAATAATTTATTTATTGACAGATCAAAATAAAAACGTAACAGAGATTATCCCAAAATCAATATAATATCCTGTCAAAAAGTACCTGGTCAAGTCACCCACCTGAGCAGATGCATTGTTTTTCTTCCAGGTCTTGTACATTAAATTTATACCTTTCATTTCAGCGCTTCTCAATCGCATAAAAAATAAGTATTTCTATGTATAAACAAAATATGACAACAAAAAGGACAACCATTTAAATTTCTTAATTATGACATTAAACAAAGTAGTAATTGCAACGAAGTGAACAAACAAACAAATCTTACTGTTATAGTTGTTGACCCATTAACATTTGTTTCAAATGTGCTTTTAACGACCCAGGCATTAGCAACTTCCAATCATAATTTATATTATTGTAAATCGAAGCGATGTTGTATGAAAATGACCGTCTAAACAATGTCTTACTGTGTCGTGGAACAGATATTAACCCTCGGTGCCGTAGATTTAAATTATGGATATCTGTGCGGAAAGTTATTTTATCATATAGGTAAGGTGGGCTTTTGTACAATAGTATTTTATGAACAAAGATACAGAAATGTAGGTGCCTTCTTTGAACCATTTTCAGCCATTGCGCAGCTTTTAGAGCAAAAGAAATACATTGACGGCGACCTATACCATAAATAAAACGTACACAACAATTTTGAACCTTTTGTATCCTATTAGCCTCACGCCAATCTAAACAAGGACCATAAATAACATCGCAATAGTTAAAATGGCTTAAAACTAGCGTATCACAAAGAAGTTTACGAACATACAGAGAGAGAGATTGACGATACGGATAAATTGTTCGAAAAGACGAGTATGCTTTTCTAATTGTTGAAGATATATGACTCCTAAACCTAAGATCAACATCCAAGATTAACCCTAGATTTTTCGCTTCATGCTGAAATACAAGAACATTATCACCGAGATTGATAGACATATTAGTCTCTAGGAAATTCCTCACAGTCTTGCTACAGAACAAAAGAACCGATGATTTTGCCGGATTTATACTGAGGCAGTGGTCGTGAGTCATCCGTAAAAGGTTTGAGAGATCCGTGTTAATGTATTGTTGTGCTCTTAAATAGTCAGATGTTTTAAACGAAAAGTATAATTGTGAGTCATCAGCATACAAGTGGAACTTACATGAGTTTAGGCATTGGAAAATATGACACGTATAAATGGAAAATAGCAAAGGTCCAAGGACGGAACCTTGTGGAACGCCACAGGAAACTAGAGTAGATTTAGACAACTTACCATAAACTCTGACACATTGAGACCTATAACCTAAAAATTGTTTAATGAAATTTAAAGAAGACGCGCCAAATCCTATGAATTGCAGGATAGAAAATAATAGACTATGGTTGATAGTATCAAATGCTTTCGAGAAATCAAGTAATATCAAAGCAGTATTAAGACCAGAATCTAAAGCAGCAATTATATCATCAGTGACAGAAGCTAACGCTGACGCACAACTATACCCCGATCTAAAACCAGACTGCACTGATGGAACAACATTGAATTTGGTGAGATGAGCATTCATTTGCTTTACAACTATCTTTTCTAAGATTTTTGATAAAGGTGAAATAATGCTTATTGGACGGAGATCATTTAATTCATCACACTTTTTTGTTTTAGATATTGGTAGAACATGTGCAATTTTCCAAGAACGAGGAAAAGTTGACTCGAGTAAACACGAATTTATAATATGCGTCAAAACTGGCAGAATGGAAGGACAACAAAGTTGTATCATTCGTATACTCAACTCGTCAGGCCCTACCGCATTAGACTGGATACCATATAATACCTCTTCAATTTCATGCTGAGAAACCAGCGTAAATGAAAACACTTCTGTAACTCCAGGTTTAACATTATTAGTATAGTTTGAAATTAAGTTATCAGAAGGAGTAATCAAACTATTATAAGAAGCAGCAAAAAATTTGTTAATTCTATCAGGATCTCGAAGATGAGGAGGTAGATTACTAGCAGGTGACCGTTGTACATTAAGAGATTTAATTGTCTTCCAGAGTTTATGAGTGTTGCCTTTATTACAAGAGACAATGTATTCAAAATAAGCTCTCTTTTCCCTGCGTACAGATGCGTTAACAAGATTTCTTAACGATTTGTAATAATCCCATTTTGCAGAGTCACGATCACGCTTAAAACGGCGCAAAGCTTTATCTCGCAGTTTCATCATTAATTTAACGTTATCAGTGAGCCAAGGAGTAGAAGGCTTATGCGATTTGTATAACTTTAAAGGAGCGTGTAAATCAAAAAGTTCAAGTATAGCAGTATTGAAGAACGATACTTTTTCGTCGATGTCATTCATGCGATAAAAATTATTCCAAGGGATCGAATTTAAATCATTTAAAAATAATTCTGTTTGTATACCATTAAAATACCTAAATGTTTTGGGAGTCGCATGATCTTTGTTATAATTAAGTGTTACAAACACCAGAAAATGATCAGACAAACCAAGGGAATTAATTACTCCAGATTCAAAAACGGGAGAATATGCAGCGGAAATTGCATGATCGATCAAAGTAGAAGAGGATCTGCTTACCCGTGTAGGCTTGTCAATAAGCTGCCTCAACCCCAGCCCACTTAAAATAGAAATATAACGACAAACATAAGAAGATTGGCTTAAAAGATCAATATTAACATCTCCAAGACAAACAAAATCATTATGTGATAAGATGATATCTGGAAATACATCCTCTATGAACTCAAGGAAATGTTCCACATTAGCTGAAGGCGGTCTATATAAGACACACACAGCAAGTTTGGTATTACTTAAGTGAATAGTAATAGAAAGAAATTCGGCGAAATCTCGAATAGAGCTACAATTACTCATTTCAAATTTTAAATAATCTTTTATATAAAACGCAACACCACCTGCCCGTGTAGGACGATCCAGTCGAATAAAACGATACCCAGGGACATATACCACATCATCTAATACTTCTTCAGTCAACCAAGTCTCAGATATAGCAACAACGTCATGCCCCGATGTACGAAAATAATCAGAGAATAAATCAAATTGTGATAGCAATGATCGCACATTCAGATGTGCCGTACTAAAATTAACCATTGTCGCAAAACTACATTATGTGAGCTAACTTATAGTAACATAAAACACAAGAGTAACAGAATTATAACTATAACACCTATTTGTTTACAACCCTTACGTGTGAAAGATTAATAGTAATTAAAACAGTTAATAACTGAAAATTAAATGGTTCCTTTTTAAAACCGAGTAGAGAAGCGTGAAATGAATATAACAGAAATAGTTATCCAAGTATGTAAGATATAAAAAACACAAAAAGAAAAAGCACGTTACGTAATGATGGCAAGTCTACTGCTCTTAACGCTAACTAACTAACTAAAATAGTACCAGAACAAAGATTAACACTACTGAATATCTAACATTAGATGGTTAAAGCGGATTTTTAGTTTTCTTCTTCAAATTGCGTAATTTTGTACCGATCTTTTTTTGCACATGTCCGATGCATTCTTTTTTGGTCACAGGAAAATCATCGTACGGCTTGGCATCTTGGATACTCTTGAAGGTCTTGCTGTCGACATCTCCGATATAGTAAACGTATCGAACGTTGCATGCAGATTCAGAACGCGAGAACATTTCGACTACAGCGCCGGGCTCCATTTTTCCTGCACTTCCACTGTGATTTACATTATAGTTGTCTTCATGTACGCTTTTCCCTTCTTCGTATTCAGCGCTGTCTTTCTTCATCTCCCAATGTTCGCACGCCTTACAATATGCCGATTTTACAAAAATGTCAAGTACATACTTTTCCTGTATACCATCCAATTAAACTCGCAAATCCAAAAAGGGAAGAAAAGCCACGCTTTCTCCAGAAGCCGTTCCCCGACACTGATACCTTCACGCTGTTCATTTTCTTCGGAAATCTTCTTCTCTTCTTTGACAGCTTCAATTAAGACTCCAGATTTTACAGCGTTCGTACCTATTGCTATACATTTCACAATATGATCGTACGCTTTTTGATACACTGGTTTTGGGAGACACATGAACGCGCAAAATTTATTTATTCCTTGCGCCCCAATACCGATTAGTCTCATAGCAAAGGTGATACGTCTATTTATGCCGTAAGCATGGTTGTTAATTAAAGGGCTGCTGTCAATAATAATATTTTCGCACTTTTTACATTTTACCACGATCTTAAATCCAAGACCGCGAATGCTCGACTCTGCAAAAGTAACACTACCTGCGCATTTTTTACACACTAGAATTTGCGACAACATGTAAAAACATGAATAAAATTCACAATTCGGTAGCCAAATGCGCTATCGACTTCAATATCATCTGTGACCGTTGAAGATTTTAGTTTTTTTGCGAGCCTAGAAATATCTCTGTCGTCAGCTTTGGAGCTACGGCGGCCGGGCGGCTTTCTGTTAGAAATTCGGCTTACATTGGAACGAGTTGATGATGTTTTGGTTCCTTTCTTGTCACTGTACACTTTCTCACTCATTTTGTTATAAAGAACTACTTAAAAACACTGAAATACTAAAGTAGATAAGAGCGTAACTTAGAGCAGCACGTGGAATAGCTTGTTGCGTGTTTACCTAGGGTGTTTACCGTTAGTTTGACAGTTTTAACGCTATGTGCCAACGCTACAGAAAAGTATAGCGGAAAAATGACCAACAGAGTTATAATGCCGCGCGGCCGTTTTGAACGTTTTCGTGCGCTTTAAGGCACTTACGAAAACGGGCTAAACAAATTATTTTTATTCACTTTTCATTCAAAATTGCTTTTGGATATTATTCTTGGATAGTTTCTACATCATTTAAGCTAAACAAAAATTTTTCGAAAAAAAAATTTTTACAGAACCATGTTACAGTAAAGCTCATCTCTTTAATGCTTTTTTTTATAATCAGTAGCGCATTTGACTAATATTAATAAGGCGAAAAAAACAGTATTCCATATTCCATTTGTAGCATGCAGCGCTGTCGAATAACAAAACGTAGTAACAACTTAAGGGTAGGAAGAGGCAGAAGGCCGCTTTTAACATATTCAATAAAAAAAGGAAAAGCCAGTTGGCAGATATGGTACTGAGAGCGTTCGTGAACTTGCCCAATCAGAAAAAAACGTGCGAACAAAGAAAGAGGAGAGTTTTAAACGAAGGTTTTAAAAACCCTGACGCGGTGCAAAAACGAAAAAAGTGCATACGGGAGTTTTTCTTTTGAAAGGTCATAAATTAGTTAAATTTATTTGGATATGCGTTTGTAAATTTTTTATTTGATTATTGTACGAGAGATACGATAAATGGGAGATACTGTCTAACGCAGGAAAATTGAGAATAACTATTTAAATTTAATTTTATCGTTTAACGAGGTTTTTTGATTGTTTTTTTGTTGTAAACGGAGAAAGAAAATTTAATATTTTCTTTTCTTTGCCTTTGGCAATTGACGGGTCGCTTATAAGATTAGTTTTACTTTTTTTGCGCCGAAAGATCACGCTAAGAACACCTAGAGAATGTAATAAAAATGCATGTCGATTATTTCACGTCGCGAAATGTTTTTATTGCAAGTCCAGTCTGCTCTAAGCATTCTTTGGATATGAGAGGGAATCGCATACGCAACAAACTGTTGAAAAAAACAGTTTGTTATAACTGTAGATGCACATTTCCAAAGGTGAAATCTCCACTTCGAAACTTTTACATCTGAAAGGATGTGGAAACGTAGCTCGAATCGTGTCATAATCTTAGAAACTGTTGAATTGTGAACCGTTATAAAACTCTGGTAAAGTTTAGTAAGAATTTGTTTTGTTTTTTTAAAAACGCTTGTCAACTAATTAGAGTGTGGTGAAACAATTGCCAGGGATCACACGATATAAATTGTTTATTTAATCCGACCGTATTTAATCAAAGTCTGGCAAAATTTCTGAAAGTTTCACTTTGGCTTTACAATTGATTGTATCCAGACAAAATTTAAAATTTTACATTTATCCGAATGCTTTTAACCGTATTTAAGCCAGTAGAAAATGGCAGTCAGTGGACGTGAGGCCCAATTTGTTCGACCTTTTCTCGCATAACATGCTTGTGCGCGCACTATTTGATGATGCATTCTAATTTTTGAAAATCGCAATAAACCTTGTTCATTATATTACCTTCCGATAGTTGCAAGATTTGCAATATCTGTGAATTTTTTCAATTGGGCATATCTTCGTTATTTTTTAAGGAAATTGTACAATTTTTCAACAAGGAATAGCTTAGTTATTAGACTATTGCTACCTATAGACCACACTTTTAGTGTGCTTTGTTTATATTTTTATTCGCCGTTGGCCGAAATCGGGTAGTCAGCGTAGCTAGGGTTTATTGATTAACTGTAATCAGGTTTAATACATTTATTTTATACAAAAGCAAATAAATTATAATTCAAAAGGAATATAAACTTAAGCATAAGTTGTTTACATTGTAAATATAAGGTACACCCCTGAGTCGGATCAGTAGTGACACGGCACTGGAATCTAAAATGAACGGTATCCTAGACGGTAACGGAAGAGAGATTGTTGTTATCCCTACGATCTAAAGGAGGGTCTAGTCAACGGTATTTCGTAAAACTAGAAAGGTAATTGTCGGTATCCCGTAAAATTGAAGCGGTAGGTTTAACAAATACAGTCAATGGTATCCCGTAAAACTTGGAAAACTTTTAGGATAAGCGGTTAGGTAAAAGGCTGAAGTCACGAATCGGCTCGTTCTCTCGTTCTGCTTTTACTACGCGATGTGGCTACTTATATACCCGCCAGTTATCTATTTTTATAGATTGTACTTGCAGCGCCACTCACGCTTTTTCTAAAATTATAATTAAAACATTGGTTATTTTGTCATTATAATTACAGTTAGTAAAGGCGGTTTCTTACATACCACCCCTTCGTGAGTGAAGGGCCGTGAGCTGGTAAGTTTATGTGGATAGGATCACCAAGTCCTGGGCGTTAAAGTGGGGCAACTTAATGGCTTGGTTTTCAATGATGAAAATATAGATGGAGGTGCTTCTTTCTTTTAGCTGCCGACATGGTTGCTAATTGCCCGCAGAAGGGTCGGGAGTCTTTCCATTGCAGCGGAGTTAGTTTCAGCAAAAAGACGGGAGGGGAAATGTCTACATTCAAATCTTTTGTCGTTTGAGCCGGTTGATATGGGTGAGACGGTTTCCTCAAGTGTCCCAGAGTTTCTGGTGTTTTCGGTAAGCTTACGGGTGATGACATAAGTATTTCATCTAAACTAGAACGGATCGGTGAGGCGGGAGGTGTTTTCTTGTCGGTAGTGAGGGAGGCCAACTTCTCAGTACATGCGGTCACCTGGTGTACGGTTGGAAATGACTCCGTTTCGTGGCGTGTTATGTGTATTAGAGGCAGATCGTTCTCGTTTTTCGTCCGGTACATTTTGGGCTGTCAGAGCCTGATTCTAAAGGCAGGGCGTTTGCGTTTCAGTATGGCGTCGACTTCTGCATTGATAACGGCTTGCATGGCTGGGTTGCGGAGATAATATTGTTGTTTTATAGGTTCCGTTCGGTGTTTGAGATTGATATTGTGGCAAATGAAGTCGGTTTTTTCTTGCATGTTGTCGAACTGTGCCAGTTCGTATTCTAATGATTGGTTAAATTTTTGAAGTTAAGCATCACAGAGACTTTCTAGGCTGTTTAATCCTGGGGTGGGTAAAGATTGTAAAGGTAGGACTTCGTTTTTGAGCCATAGGCGAAGGTTTTTCAGATCTAAACATGCTTCATTTTTGATCAGAAAGTCTAGACCCAGTATAATGTCGCTTCTCAGCCATTTTATGGACAAATGTATAATACAAATAATTGGTGAATTATCATACGACTCTATTCTCGTTTAATATGCACCTAGAATACTAGTGATTTCTGTTTTTTAATCTTTATATTTTATTTTTCAAATCGCAATAAACCTTGTTCATTATATTACGTAATATTGTGTTTGTTTTCAACACCTTCCAATAGTTGCAAGATTTGCAATATCTGTGAATTATTTGTTTAGGTATTTAGTGTTTGTGTCTTTAATGCTGAGTTTGCGGAATCTATTATTTGTGCCAGCCAAACTGAAGATGTTAACTGGACAAAGTGAAAAGAAAAAGTACAATTTTAATTCAGTATTTGCAGAACTAAAATTTGTTTATATTTTTTGAGTTCTGGTTTCTTTTTGTTATGCAATCTGGAATTAAGTTTTTTCTTATGTTTTCTTTAATATAGTTATTAATCAAAAATTTTGTTATTGCTTTTACCTTATGTTGATTTTATCAGTTTATTTTTGGTAAAAGTATAATTGCTGATACTCTTAATTTGCGCTATTTGGCGTGGGTGAACGCTTTGCGGATAAATTCGGTGTTGTTTTTAGTAATGGATCTTCTATAGAGCTGTTTAAATTATATGACAGCAAAGGGTTGGCGTTCTTTCTTATTTATTAGTGTAACTAAACGCATTCTAGAAAAATTAAACGTACAGAATGTTCTCGGCAGAATACTCTAGTCAAAGATAGGACCCAGGTATAAAAAGTAAGCTTAAGAAATCAAAACTAAATGGCTATAAAGATAAAACTGATTTTATACCCGCGTAATTAAAATAAGTTGTATTATGCGGGAATAAAATCAGTTTTCAACGTTTCTGTCTCTATAGCCATTTACTTACTATTATTCATGCATAGTAAATTTATACTATGCAATGTTTCTGCTATCGTATTCCATTTCAGAATTAAGAAATCGACTTTAGTTAGTCTCAAAGAAGTACAAGTCAGTGTTAAATAAGTAATATTCGGTGTTGATGCATAAAATTGATTATTTTATCCGCGGAGGGTGTTTATTTAAATTTAGTGCAGGATTTATTATTTAGTTAGGTATAATACTCTTAGTGTTGCAATTACACAATTTGTTAAAAAAAATAATGATTTTGTTTGTGAGTAAAAGGCCCACATTTGCAAAAATGTTAACTATGTACATAAAAAATAAATTCCTAAACATAATCTTTTTTTGGAAGAATTCTGATCATCGCTCTGAAATTTATTAAAATAATCAAAAAGGATCGTTTTCGATTTGGTTTATGTCATTTTTGAGCAATCGTGATCGTTTACATTCATCGTTCAATAAATATTCAAGCATGAGGTTATATCATTGATATTTTAGATATTTTTGGCACAGTACTTTTTTTCCGGTTTTATCGAATACTGACAAAAATATTTTCTGATATCGGGCACAAGTCTATCAAAGTTCAATCAATTCTTGATACTATATTAAAAGTCGGATGACTATGCTGATTAAGTATGTAATACTAATTATCGGAAGGTTGATAGTGAAAACTATGATAATGAAAATACACGCTTGCATTATTGTGATAAAACGCCAATCGGTTTCCGCGAGTTACAGTGCTAAAACAATTACAAGTTGAGCGTAAAAGTAATGAAAATTAGATCCTTCTAATGTAAGTAAGATTTTTTAAAATACTGCGTAATGTTTTACATGTTTTTATTGCGTTTAAAATTAGTAATTAATTTATACAATTTTTTCTTACAAACAACTAAACATTTTATGTTTCCGAGTTAATTAGATAAGTTACCACCCTATTATGCCAACCAAATCTTAAATTCGACTCGATAAACGGCAATTACAGAAGTTAAACCGATAAGTAAATGGAAATTTTGTAACAAAGAGAAAATGTTTACTAATTACTACTAATTACTTCAAACTGTAGAAAGTTTGATATGGAAGCAGTTTGAAAACTCATGAATATATAAACGTCGTACAATCGATTTTGACAAAACATGTAAAGGAAAATCCAGCGCATATAAAAATCGGCCAACGAAACGTAACGTAAACATTAAAAGGAAGAAGGAATTGGAATTTATTGACAAAAATGATTGAACGATAAAGCATATTTTCCTTGTTTACCAACTGATATTATTTATTCTTACTCAATTCTGATACATACAATAGCAGCTTTGACAAAGAATTCATGTTAAAGTAGAAACTAACATTACTTTATATCTGTCAAGTTTAAAGCTTTAGTCAATTTTCTTTGTTAAATGCAACGTTGGTTTTAGAATATGTTACGATTAGAGACGTTTATTTAGCAATCTAAAGATTTTTTTATCTCACGCTTTTGCAATCTGTTAGTTCATTTGTGACAGTTTATTTAAACAAGCGTTGTATTTGTTTAGTTATATTCTCTATATCTTGTTTAATTTTTCTAATTAAATGCCTTTTACGGTTTTATCTTGCAGTTTTATTCAAAACTATTTTAAATTACGCGGGTAAAAAATCAACTTACAACGTTCTCTGCTTTTTTTGCTATTTACAATTGTGTTTTATGCTCTAACTTATACACTGTCATCAAACTTTGCTAATGATAATCCTTATCGTACATGAATAAAAAACTATAAGGTTTGTTGATGTAATTTTGGGAATACAATAGGGCGCCTTCTTTTGCTGATGAGCCCCAAAATGGCGAAACGGTCGTCCAGTTGGTAGCATTTGTAAAATTGCATTGACATTGCTATGTCTTTTACGTTGTTGTTTTATACCGCAGTTCTATTCAAAACTATTTTGAGCGGGTAAAATATCAAGTTACAACGTTCTCCGCTTTTATAGGTATTTACACTTTTTATACGTTTTTTTATTATTTGTTGTTTGTTTTTAAGAGATGGTTCGTCTAGCGCCCCTGCACTTTGGTCTTTTTAGTTCTTTTGTGCACCTCGGATTTATTACTCCCTTAGTAGTTCTGTTTCGTCAATGAAGTTCAGAAGTTTATTCTAAGGGGCTTTTTTCAACTCATTATCGGTTAGTTTTGGTTTGCCGATAATCGTTGTGCGTTGAATTTGATATGCTTCGCATTTGCACAGCAGATGCTGCGGAGTCGGGTCGTCCTCCAAGCATCCGCAGCATAGAGGGCTACTTTGCAGTCTTAATTTATGCATAAGTTTGTTAAGGCCACAGTGCCCTGTTATTAGTCCTGTGAGTTTCCTTGACTTTTTCGACTCATGTTTGATAGTGCAGTTTGAGTGTTTGATTGTGGGTCTGTAAAGAAAAGTTTTGTGTGTCTCATTTCTGAAGAATTTTTCCGTAGTTTCTTATGCTCTTCTGATATTTGCTGAATTTTTTTTTTAATCCGGGTTTAGCTTCGATATGTCCTTGTTGTGCTTTTTTTAGCCAGTGCGTCCGCCAATGGGGTTTCTTTTACATTCCGGTCTTTTGGTATCCAGATGAGCTGCACTGGTTGGTGAGTTTTCAATATTTATAGACTGTTTATGCATGTCATAATCAGTTTGAATTTTATTACTGGCGATCTTAGCGCCAGTAGTGCTGCTTGGCTGTCAGACATAATCGATATCGGACCATTTGCGTATGATTTTGAGTCGATAATGTTTCTCACACACTGGTCAATAGCAGCAACTTCAGCTTGAAAAGCGGACGCATATTTACCCAAAGCCAACGAAAATTGCTTCTCATGGTGCCTGCCTACATATACTTTTGCTCCGGTGCTGTTACGATTTTTGGCCTCATCTGTGTACCAGATATTTTCTTTAACCGTGCCGGGGTAACGCTTTTTTGTCCACTCGTCTCGTGAAGGTATTATGACTTTAAGTTTCTTCACGCAGCAAGTTATATATACCCGGTTTGTTTTTTCCGGTAATTGACGTGTGTTCATTAATCTGTAGCTTGTATGTTGCTTGTCTTGCTTCCATTATTACAACGAGGCATAATGGTGGAAGTGAAAGTAGCTTCTGTTATTAGCAGACATGCCAATCTCTGTACTTTGCTTAGCTTTGCAGCCGTGCTTTTCAGGTTGTTTCTCTCACCCCATACAAGCGCGCTGTATGTGATGATGGGTCTTGTTACCACAGTATATAATTATTTGGTCATTGTGGGTTTCAGTTTCCATGTGTGCCCGACTATCTGTTTGCTAGTATTAAGTACCCTGATAGCTTTCGATGTGACTTTTTCTAGATCAGCATTGAAAGTCAGTCTAGTATCAAGAGTGAGCCCCAGATATTTGACTTTTTTGTCATCGAGAGCGTGACTCCGTACATTGTAGGTAGTTTTATGTCATCCGTTTTCTGTCGTTTGGTAAACGGTGTAGTAAAAAATAAAAACATACCATAAAAATATGAAAATACATTTATCGAAAGCAAAAACACTTATTTTACCACGGCAGCGGCCAGAACACAGACCTCTGGGTGTAAGTTTGAATGAAAGTAAAATATACAGGCGTGAATTTCTTTAATTTATTTGCAATTATAACATAATACACTAACTATTTACATTAAAGAAAGAATGAACATTATTTGGATTAAAACAATATTTGGGCGCCAACTACCTTTAAATTGGTGATAAATAAAAAGCATAAAATCTTATAACTATACATTAATTGATATCAAATTCAAAAGTAATAAACATTTAATTTGTTACGGGGTATGTATTCCGAAAAGTTAATGATAACACAATTTAATTAACTTGAATTTAAAATGTAATAAGTAGTAGCATAAATTCCAGTTGACCCGTTATATATGATATGACGTTATCTGATACATATCTTCTATTTTTTAGCACATTCTTTGTTGAATTGATAAGATTCTTCCAGCATAAAATAACGAATCAAACGAATGTAGATCTGAAAGCACAACAGCAGGCATAAAACGAAAATATGAATCCAATGAATAAAAATCCAGTAAATAATAAAAAAAAGACCCTAAATATAAATAATTAGAATGGTTTGTAATCGACATGAAATTACAATTACTTACGTTGCTTGAGATGCAACGGCCTTGGAATCAATTCCTTTGTCTAATTGTATTGCGTAACATTGAGAAATCGCTAAAAATGTTGAATTCAATAGAAGAATTATATCAAAATAAAGGTAAACTCACCAGAAATTAGTTAGAATGAATAAAAATTCATTTGTATGCATTTTTACGCCATAATTAAGAAAATTGTCTTCCTTGCATTACTACGACGTGTAAGGCCTAAAGATGGCTCAAACGGAAGTGCGAATAAAAACGATTGCTTAGTCGATTCGAAATACCACGCGACGTTGCCAAACTGAATAAATTTAAGTGCAATATTAGTTGCAGAAAATAAACGAAAGCAAATTTGAATTTTAATTGTAATGAACTCTAACGGGACGTTACAACGGAACGATTGACGTCTTAGTTGGGTTTTTTGACGGTGTTTAGTGCACTTTGCATTATGATCGATGCAGTTTCCCGAAACTTTTTGCTTGTAATAATGGTGAGATCGTCGGCGTATCCTAAAGCAAATACCCCGGCGTCTTCTAGTTTTTGTGCTAGGTACAGTAAGAGTGACAGCACTCCGCCTTGTGGACACCCGTCAGCCACTTTGGCTCCCACAGTGCTACCGTACAAAGTAGCTGTTACCGTCCGATTCCTGAGCATTGAGTTGACCCAGTTTCGATCCAGAGGTGTGATTCCTTTTTTCTCCATTGCCCTTGCAATGAAGATGAAGGTACTATTGTCAAATGCTTCCTCAATATCTAGAAAAGCACCCAATGCAATATCATTATATTGGGTTTCATTTTTGCATTTGCTTATTAGTTTGTGAATTGCTAGCTCACAAGATTTTCCAGATTGGTAAGCATACTGGTTTTGGTGCAGAGGCGAAGCCTTTAGTGCTTGGTTCCGTGTGTACCTGTCGACTACTTTCTCAAGTAGTTTTAAGATGAAGAAAGTTAAGCTGATCGGTCTGTAAAATTTTGTCTGGGCGTACGTAGATCTCCCTGGCTTTGGTATAAATACCATCTTGACAATCCGCCAGCTGTTTGGTATTTGCAAAAGCGCTAAGCTGGTTCTGAGAATTTTGCATACTGCATTTCGAAAAGCAGCAAATTTCTTTTGCAGCATGATAGGATAAATTCCATCGGCTCCTGGAGACTGAAAGGGTTTAAACGTATTGATTCCATATTCTAGGTTTTCAAGATTCATTTTTTTGCTAAGTACCAGTTGCTTTTAAGTGCCCGTTTGCTTAGTACCTCTAGGCCCTGGTGCTTAGGAACTTCAGTTAACGATGAACCCGGGACGTGTTTTTGCAGTAATTCTTGCAGAGTACCTTCAATCGAGTCTGTAAACTTTCCGCTTTCGGTCAGCAAAGAACCAATGTTTTCAGTGCGGTTTTTGCTGAGACCGTTTTGGTGTCGAGAATTTGTAGGTTCGTTTTCTACGTCCCTACAGTCTCTTCTCCATAAGTCTCTTTTTACTTTTTTAATGGCATGGTTGTATGTTGAAAGGCCAGCCTCCGCTTTTTATGCTGTATTAAATAGCTTTCTGGTGCGTGCCCTTGCTTTTTCAAGCTCGCTGTTCTATCAAGTTATTCTGTTGGGGGTTTGCTTGACAGTTTTTGGGCAGCTTGCTTCAAATGCGGATTCTATTGAATTAAGAATTCTGTCCGTCATTAGTTCTAGCTTGTGCGTTGATCTTGCAACTGTGGGACAGTTCCTGATTTAGCTCGCTAAAGTTTCGTTGAACAAATCCTAGTGGGTTTTGCTCAGGTTTCTGTATTCCATTACAAGTTCTCTGCTTGATTCAATGTTGAATCGAATGTATCTATGATTAGATACAGAAGGTTTATCTGATACATGCCACATTTTTATCACTTTGCTCGCTTTTGGACTAGCAACCGTAAGGTCAATAATTTTACTATGCGACACAGGTATAAACGTAAGCGTATCTCCGTTGTTTATTATATCTAAATTGCCTTTTGAATAAATTCTAAAAATTTTCAACTCTTGAATTTGTGTTTGTGCTCCTCCACAAAGTGTGGTGTATTGACATCGCATTCAAGAATCAGCGGTTTGTTGCTCCCTCTGTCGTAGGGAAAATAACCGGATCCAATAATGAACTCTCTTCCGATGCCTTCCACTAGGTCTGTAGAACATAGATCCCACAATAGCATTAAGTTTAGTGCATTTTTTACAATAATGCATGTGCGAGAGTTGTGCATAAGTTGGGCTTCAAGCAGTCATCTACCTGGACAGTTCAACCGTTTTATTGTTCTCTTGTGGACCCCTGGATCCTGGACAAGGGCAATATCAATATCGTGTGTCACGATATAATCACTGAGGGCCACTGAGGCTGCTCTAGTGATGCATATTTATTTGAACGACTTTCAGTATCAGATTTGCCGTCATTCCGGCTCTGGATTTACATCTATTGCCTCGTGGACATTGTTTGTAGTATCCGGTTCTTTGTAGTCTTATTTGAAGTCGCTCAAAGCTCGGAGAGTGATCCTCAAGAATCCAAGGTGCAATTGGTTGCTTGACGCTTCCACCTTTTTCCAGGACGTATTGGGTTCCTTTAGGATCTGGTTTAGCGTTAACCACCCACCACGTCTCGGTACTGATGTTGTTTTGTACCAATATTCTTTTCAGTAGGGTGGTCGGTTTCAGTGCTGTTTCCTGGACCCAAGTGTTAACCTTCTTGGGTACAGGAAAGTTTTTGAGTTTGAGTTTATCCTTTCTCATGGCTTCTTAATATTTGACATGCCGACTAGCTACTCTCTGGTTGCTTCGTCTGCGCACGTTATTATTAGGAATCCCCCTTTATGAGTACATTCCTAAAAATGTGGAGAAGCTGGTCACTTCTCCAATTGGTCAATCCATCCGAGTATCAAAGTTTAGGACTGATGGTGGTTTTATATATGTTCTCACGAGTACGGAGGAAAAGAAAGTCACCGTGCGCAGTGTCCCGATACGGACGGAAGGCTATATACAACGAGGTTCGCCTGGTTCCCCGAAGTTGGAACCAGTGACATTCTATTTAGTCACGCATCTATCGGTCTGGTCCTCCTCACCTTAGATTTAGGTTTTTGATGAGGTTGTCTCCTCTTGGTCCAGACAGTTAAGCCAAGACCCCCCAACACTGCTTGCCCGTGAGACATGGTTACAGCAGCAAGAGGCTTGGGTTTGGCTGCCGTGCCCGCTGATTAAAGTCAGCAGAGCAGCGACAGGCATTGTTATCCCAGTGTTGGCTTGAACTTGAGCTGGGAGAGTTGGTTTGCTTGACAGTAGTATTGGAGTGCGTACGGATTTTAGGCCGCGACTCCAACACCTGCCAAGGTAAACAAGGTTGTCTCGGCTCAGCTAGTGAAGCTGCGTACCGTTATATCCTATTTGCCCTCCTATCCATCACCTGGAGACGCGCCCAATAGGTAGCTTAAACCACGGAACTTTTTAGACATAGTAACGTATATTATGAGATGACTGCTATCAAAGTATTAATTAAATATGCCATAAAACCCGATTTTTTAATCTAAATTATTATATATTTACTTGTAGCTTATCTTTTTCTACAGTCTTAAGGCAGTCACATTTCAAAATAGAAAGCACATTAAATTAAATGTAAATTATAAAAGAAATTATACTGACGAAAACTGCTGTGACTATCGAAAAACTCACATATTTTAAGAACTAATTTATCTGGTTTTTTGTGGCTTGCTCGATTCTCCTTGCGGTCAAATTTTGCACAAAATTTTTTTTGTTCGTGTAATTTGCAATGAAGTCATTTATACTAAGATAGGAACGTCTCCGGGTTTGAACCGTGTTAATATTGTAACCAAAGTTGCTAACGTTTTGCCAACCTTTTCTGTAGTGGGCCCCGTTGGTAACAAGCACGTCACCACAGCTAGTTACGATGTCGGTGAGTGAGCGTAGTTGAGAAACTATAATAAAGATAGAAAAATCTAGGAGCCACTTCTCATACTAATAAAGTACCAAGAGTACTTGTATAAATATTTCTATCTAAAGATAACAGGTACTATTACTAATCTTATTTAACAACAATTATACAAATGTAAGTAGTTTAATAGCAAAGAAAATAAACTGCCAGTTTTGTGATTCAGTTTGAATATAATAAAAAAGATTTAAAAATTTTAATAGCAAATAGAATTATTAGCAATCACCGCAAAATTTGAATTTAATCCATCAACTATTTAATTTACATGCAGTCGTAGCACGTTAAGAATCGACAAATATAATTAATAACACAGCTTAAAGAAAGAAAGTGTTAAAAACTTACCCCACCGAAGTTCCTTGATGACGAGTAGTAAACGTTCACTATCTCTTACGTGTTTATAGATAGAAATGGCGTGGTAAGTAAGCTTACGTACGACGTTATGTGCTTAAATTTGGCATCGATTACATTTAAAACGAAACTTGACGTTGTTACGTCAGTATACACACGTCAGCTGCATTACATAACGTTGACGATGCGGTGTTTTAAAAATTTACGACTGAAAGCAAAAGGTTTTACTATAATCTACGATTACAAACTAGAATAATTAATACGGTGAAATTAAATTAACAAAGGCTGAAGACTGATTATAGATAATTATACAAATAAGAAATTTCTACAATACAATAAGTTTGATTAAGGTTTGAGTCAGTAATCCTCAGAGATTCCACAAGATAAGATCGGTTATTGGATACAAATCCTTATTCCCTGAGCTTAATTATTATTGAAACGGACGTTTTGATACTTCAGCAGTCTGGTTAAAAAAATTTTGATCTATTAAAGGAACATGGCTGACGCCACCTTAAAAATTTGCTTGCAAACGATGATTTAATTTTCTAAATGGTTTAATCCTGCCAAAATACTGCGCAATTCTTTTACGCCATAGTTGCTAACAGCGTAAAGGGAATAATCAACGATGGAAATTAAATATAAAGAAAAATTACTGACAATTTAGCGGAAAGCATTTTGATAAATCAAACGATCACAGCGAAATAAAATGTACAAATGACTGAGTAAAAATTTGTATAGTTTGCGCTTCCTTTTCGTAAATGTTAATTACGATACGCTTTTTATAATACAGTGGAGGCGGGAAACTAGTGAAGGCGTGAACTTTACTTCGAATTATCGCTTATAAAGAATTTATAAACATTGACATGTAACAGGCTTAATTAGGACACGAAAGAAATCGCAGCACTCCAACAAACAACCGAAATCTAAGAACCTTTGAAGAGTTAGGTAAATAACTTGTAAACTAAGTCTGTTGGGTTTACGAGTAACAAGAACGTCGAGAAATGTGGACGAAATCATTATTTTCTATAATGAATTTAAATATGGCTGTTGGTTGTTTAGATGACTAAGAAACTTAGACAATTTGAGATGATGGGGTTCAAGTTTTATAGTTTCCAAACGTTGAATAAAATGTTGCGAGTTGAGAATGTGAGAA
This sequence comes from Aquatica leii, assembly GCA_035610365.1. Taxonomy (NCBI): domain Eukaryota; kingdom Metazoa; phylum Arthropoda; class Insecta; order Coleoptera; family Lampyridae; genus Aquatica; species Aquatica leii. Next base: position 16,225,299 of record CM069434.1, on the reverse strand, counting down.
GAGGTTTTACCTGTAAATTTGCAAAAAATGTTGCACAAAAACTTGGTGAGTTTGTAAGTGGATGTGATAGTGCTGACGATAGGTTGAAGAGGTATACCTTGTTTGTGAATTTCAAATCCAATACGAAATTGGCATTTTTACATTACGAGTAGTAGGTATTTGCCGATTCTCCAACCTCCTCCTAAAACAACGAAGGTCGCTGCGACCTTAACGTTGTTTCAGGAGGAGGTTGGAGAATCGGCAAATAAGTGCGAAGGTTGCATTGCTGTTACTGAGGTTCTAAGAATGTGGAATGAGAGTAACGTCCGCACAAGTATTATTGTTGCAGGAGGTAATTAGAAATGCAATTAATTTCAAGGTGTTTGTTGCACGCAAAGTTCGCATCTAACAATGTCGAATGAGGGCAATGTTTGTACAGTTGTAATTGTTGCAGAAGGTAATTAGAAATGTAATTGACTTTTAGGCTACTGTTTCATACAAAGTCTACACAATTGTATATAGTATAAAGTATCAGATCAAATGACGAAACTTCTTTGTAAAAATGGTATCAAACCCATTTTCAATTCGACAGGCAAAATTTGGCATAGTCTTCTTTTTTCCAAAAACAAATTTTCTACACTTTCATTCTCTAATTTTTCATCACACGCATTTTAGAGCATGATGGTTGTATAAAGAAAAGACATCTTTATATACGGAGACTACTTCTTGTTAAGTCACTTCTATGGAGTTTTGGCTTGGTTCACAAGTTGATTATCTAATTCTGTAATAATTTTTTGTTAGATTGTCGTTCGCTGCTGCAAGTTTATCAATTCCTTTGTGCCTTTTTAGGAGTTTATAATCTGGTTTGATTCACAAGTTGTTTCTCTAACTTCTTAGTTAGATTTCGATTGCTTGTTAGAGTGTTTCGATTTCTTACACGCCCTGATGTCGCCCTTTACGAAAGTAGGCAAAATGTTGGCAATTTCAGTTAATCTTAGTACGAACTCCGGTTGTCAAAGCTTTTGCTAATACATTAAGTGAGCTTTCTGAGGTTTTTTGTGAAAAGTTATGAGTACATTTTTGTTCAAAACATTAATGCGATTGTTTTTTTTTTGTAACTTTAGTTGTAACATGTATTTTTTTAAGCTTTATACTGAATTCGGACTTACATGTTTTTAGAAGAATAAATATATTATTTTCGATACAAAAAAAAACAATGGCTTAATTTTTTTAACACTTAGGAATCAATTAAACTAAAATATCACGTAGAGATTTATAATAATATCGAAAACTAGAAATTTTACAATTATTAGATCGATTTTACTCAAAGCATTTTATGAGATATTTTATTGAAAAATCTGTTTACATAATTGTTAAAATATCCTAAATTCTGGCATTAAAAGATGGATGTAATACAGTTGTTTATACTAAACCTTCACTGTTTTAATAAAAGAGATTAATAACGTTATGAATAAGTAAATATTTGCTACAATCTTAAATTATGCGTTTACGTACGGTAAACAATGTTTTTTTATTAATATTTGTTTTTTACATGGTTTTGCGCTAACACATTTTTTGGGAAACATAACAGTTTAAATTTATTACTTAATGACTACTAGGTGCGTTTTTTGTAACAGCGGTATATTGTAAAAAAAAACTTTGTATTTGATCACACAATTAACTTGTCAACTTGTACGAGGGATGTCCGGTTCTTAAGATACGCTTGCTCGACACACTACGTACATTGCTCCGATTAGGTTGAAACATGCACGCATTTTAGATGCACATTTATGCAGCATAGGTGGCTATTGTCATTGTCGTAGGTTTAGTACAACGTGTTCAGACAACAACTAATAGTTTTTTCTAAATATTACCCAATTAGTTCTTTTTTTGGGTCGATGATTGGACGTGTACGAAATTACATCACGAAATCTTATTGGTTAATTGAAGTCAGGTCATGTGGAATGTTTGTTGAAGATTTGGTGGCACACCTGTAATTTATTCGTTAAAAGGTGCTTTAGAGTATTGACGTATTATGTGTATATTAATAATCGAATGAATTATTCGCAACTTGTAATCCCATTGTATGTCTATTAGTAAAACTTTTAGAAATTTTAGAGGAATATATTGGATATGCTATTAGCTAAAGGCATGTCAAGAAAACCGCAAGTAATCTCTTTCTATATTTTATAATTTCTTCTGGTGACGATCATAGAGGCAAACGATTCAGATATATGCATGTTATCACGATTAACTTATGCAAATTCTTTTTTTTTAATTACCTGTTAAAATTACCACCGGTGCGCTTTGCTTCTGACTGCGTAATCACTTTAGATTTTTATTGATTCAATTCTTCTTCTTTGTATTTACCAAATTATATTTACTAATAAATTCGTAGCTAAACGCTATTTCGTAAAAACAGAGCTACGTACGAGTTAACAAATTAATCCACATGTAGGAAACTATAATGTAGTTAGTTAGATAGTAAATATTACAATCACACATTTTAAAAAGTGTGTTTGAATTATACGCGGCATAATATTCTTAACTGTACTATGCAAGTGCAAAAATTGGTTTATATAATTGCAAAAACCATCAATAAAGACCAGTGGACAGTGGTTTCGTCTTATTTGGACTCTTCAGCACTGGAATACTCTAATGCATTTTCCACAACCATATAAAACAAATTGGCAGAGTTTTATTCCATTCGACTGTTAAATTCATTAATAAATCTGAGTCAAGTATGAATTAAGTTATCGGTAAGTGATCGCACTTTAGCTTAGTGCCTAATTTACGTTCTACCGTAACAAGGTGCAGCAATAAGTATATAGGTTTCTTTCTGGATTAACTAAGACTTTACAATTTAGTATAACTAGGAATTACTAATTACGTAAGAAACAAATACTGTTAGAATAATTGTAAAAACGATAAAAAAAACAAGGAACTGAGTTTTGTTTTTAAATTTTTTTTAGCACTGGAAAATACTCTGATGTGCTCATACAACTGTAGTGCATTTTTATTTATCGGTGCATTATGCTCTGAAATAATTACTAATTGTCATACATTAGTATATTTTGATCAATTAGTATTTTTTTATATATTTTTTTACCGTTTGATTAAGTTTGTAACGGATCGGTTGTTTGTAAGTAGAGTTTGACCTTAAGATGCAGAACATATTTGATATGCGACTTTACGCAACAAAGGCTTGGGAAACCCGTTTTTATTAATAGACGTAAATGTGAGCCATATTTGCATTTTTTGTTTTTCACAACAAAGCAAAAAAGACAGTGTGACAGTTATATCACGTTTCAATATGAGTTCTACGGCGTAGTATGAATCACTTTCAAACAATTGTTTTTTCTTGTTGTAACATAATGCTATTCCACATTATGTTTGTGAAACTCCAGTGCATTCTAGATACTTACAGCAGATTCGGTTTTTGGACCATACTAGCCAGTGTCAGCTTTAATCTAGCCGTATATCTATTGGAGGAGTGTTGAGCTGAACCCTTAAGTTTTTTGACCTGTATTTGATTTTCAAATGGACATTTTGCTTTAAAGGGGCTTTAGTTCCCATTTTGCGCAACACCATAGCAACCTCAAGCCGAAAATCAGCCGATGTAAACTGTCGGTTTTGCATGTTTTTTGATTTTAGAATTGCTTTATACAACAGCCAGGCATTGCAAGTTTCAAAAAGGTCATAAAACATACGCACTTGCCAACGTTTCCTTCGCAATAAAATCTCTTAACTGGCCATTATGCTGTCAATAGATTTACTCCACCCGTGTGGCGATTATATTTTTCTACAATTTGCGGACGATCGATAGATATAAATTTTTTGTTTTTCTTATCGTAGCGTTTAACTTGTGTTTTGAAATGTTCTTCAACAAAGCTGGAAGCGACGGTTGTAACATCCGTACCTTCTACATTGCCCACATAGTACCTACAATCTTCTTTAGATAATTCTTTCTCTTTTGGTAGCTTGCAATTAGGTATCGTATTTATATAAACGGTACCAAGACTAAAAATACACTTTTTAACCAAATACTATATCAATGATAACGAAGTAAAGTAGTTATCAAAATATGCTCTGTAGTTTTTATTTCTCAGTATATCTCGAGATAATCTGACAACAACATTAGAAGCAGTTCTTAAATCAGGCTCTCAGGTCTTGACAATATTTTTCTTACCATTTTCTGTTTCAAAATTATACGCAGTCACTTACACTACTGAAGATATAAATTTTTTGGTTTGTTGGAATTATATCTTTTCAAATTATTTCTTGCTTTTTTGGAACAAGTTTGCTCATCAACTCATAAACATTTTTTCAATGGTACACGTTTTATTTAATTTTGTTAAAACTGGACAATTTCGAAATAGTCTGTCAGCATCAGGATGCCTTCAAGGCAAGATTTAGGAATTATCGTTGAAGTGGATGAATTGTCTCAGTTTTTCAAACTTATTTAGCGCATTGTTTCTTTTACTACCGGTGTTCCAATGGTGCTACTCCAGTGTTTGGTTACTTTTGGTAAGTTCACTTGTGACATAATATACACCACACTAATGAATTGTTGAATATCTATGCCAGAAACACAAAAAAAATTGCTTGGATCTTTTAACAATGAACTCCACCAATTCCTTTAGGAACATTGCAAGAAAGAATTGAAATTGTGTTTCTAATTCCATAATGCTAGAAGTCAAACATTCATCACCCGCGAGACAAAATTGATATTTGTTTAGATCAAGATTTTTTTACATCAATTTTTTTCTTACCCTGATGTAGTCCGATTGGTTCGAGTAGTAGTGAATGTATTGAAGAAGATGACATTTTCACAGTAGTAGTTTTGTGACCAATGTTTTTAATAATACTATCATTACCTAGTATGTTTTCTGACACGTCGTCTAAATGAAACACTTAATCCTGATCCTCATTTAAATCTTTATCGTTTGTGAATTGAGTTCGGGATCTGCAATGCTGTCGTCATCTTTGAAGCCATCCTCACTATGTTCATAATTTAAAAGTTCTTGGACGATCTCATCTTCACCTAGCGATTATAACTCAATGTGAGCGATTTGACACAAACAGTAAATTTACTTTTGGTGACAAAACTATAATATATTTAGCATAACTAAGAAATACTTTTCAAATATGATGAACACAACTTAACCACAAAAGTCACAACGAACAAATTTCAAATCACCCTAATAACTAATGCTCTATTGTGGTAGAAAAATGTACTTAAAATGTATATAGCAGTATGTGGCAGTAATGTTACATGGAATTCAATGACATATTATTAAATTGCTGATATTTATTAGCTTTGAAATGGTTTGTCACAGAACTGTTACACGGTAATATAGAGTTATCATCGCTAATTTGTCAGTTTCTAGATGCGTCTAGATGGGAAAATTAACAAATACGGGATTGGCAAATTCTTGGAAAAATAGTTTGCGTACAGTAAAATCCTAGTTTTCTTCTACTTCTGCTTGAACAAAAGCACGGTTTTCTTATAAATTCACATTGTTCCATCCCTTTGCTTTCTCGCGATACACTCGTTTATTTTGTAAATTGGTACAGTTTACAATTATTTCTAAAATTACATCATAAACAACTGCCAAGTTCCTTAAGTTGTAAAACTCATGTACTTGTTTATCAAGCCAGGAGTACAACAAATAATATTGTGTGTTCCGTACTTTGCTTATTGCTGGTTGATCAGTATTCCAGTTTAAATCACTCGGAGCAGTTGAGTAACTGCCGAATTGCTTACTGAAGATGTGCTCAGAGAAACCTTCAATTCATCATCACTAGCACTTGAATAATTCTCGGAATAATTATTACCCCTTCGTTAACGTCTGCATTATCTGCTGATTCAACTTTCACCGAATGGATGCTCATCTGTCATCATCACCAAATCTGACACTAGGTCTTTGTCCAATTGACCACATTTTAACTATAGCATAATACCTTCGGAGCTGAGAGCAACTAAATGAATCTTTTTGTACGACCATTTTAAATATGCAAGTCGCAACTTGCAGATGCAGCCTATTAAAAACTTACGCACACGTACACAAGTTGAGACGTCTATGTAAAAACTATTTTGACGGCAAACAAGCATATAGCTGAAACAAACTAGGCTTTAGATGCCAGTGTTGTATAAAGGCGGGGTTTTGGTATAACTATATTACGTTAAAAGTGTTTCGGTGTGATTTTCGTACCGTATAAGTTTTGTCCCGGAACGCTCACTTTTTACTACATCGAGAGTGGTGGCGTCAACTTTGTTGTTTTTGACAGATTGAGTTATCCAGGAGAAAAAAAAACATATTTTCCGGTACATACTTCGAAGTAAAAAAATAAAATGTATTTCTTATTCTAATTTTTTTAAATCTACGTTGTCAGTCGTTTGCACGTACGACTGTATGTACATATCAGGTTGTTCTTACAATTAACCACAAAACTTTTTTTGTATAATACAGTATTACAGAGTGCGCTCGTGTTTTCTTAATTATTGAGATATTACATATTTGTATTATATTTACCAATGTAAATGTGTTCTTTTGGAATATAAAAGTTAGGCTAACAAGTTTAATTTTATTTACGACACGTTGCTTTTCTTTTCTAACATCTCTTTCTGTGATAAAAGAAAAATATATTCGTGTTACAACCTGTGTGTTGTCATTTGTTCTCTTTCAGCGTTGAATAGATTGAAACGGTGTCTTCTATTCTAGTTTCTAACCGTTTTGGCGCTTTTTTTAATCTAATGTTTTATTTAGCTCATCGAAAAATTATAAGATATAAAAGGCACCACCAGGGGGCTGCAGATCCATGTTATGCACTCTAAGGTAAAAGGTTTATGTAACCTTTAATTTAAAATACTGCAAAAGATTTTAAGGATATATTTATATTAACAATGACATCTACAATTTACAAGCAACGCAATGGTGTAATCCAGTGAATTCTAATCAAATTTTGGATATTAAAGTTTTGCGAATACAGTTATTGGTATCAGTATTAAAAATAACATTTTTCTTGTGTTTATTGATGAAAATCATCTCAGTTATCAAACGTTTATTAAAGCATTTTTTTACATCTAAGATTGTAGGGTTCGAAAAATCAAAATTGGGACCTGTATTATTGTGATGTACATGGTTTTGACAATCATATAAGTGGTTCTTCAGACGATTTTTTTTGTGTTCTATGTAGCATTGGTTGCACTCGTTACAGCCGATTTTGTATACGACATTGTCTACATCAAGGATTTTTTTTAGTAGATGTGATGGTGATAGTTCTTTTGCTATGTTTCCTGTTTGTTTAGTTTGATTTTGCGGTACTAACATTAATTAAACCACTTTTTTTAAATATAAACTTTATTTTAGTTTTACTTATTTTTGAATAATAAATTAGTATGACTTACTATTTGCAGCTGCTCTGTAGTCTTTATTTTTGATAGTCGATACTTTTTTTAACTTTAGTATAAAAAACCTTACTGTATTGGTGATGCGTATGTTAAGTCTGTTGGGCTACAAAAGTTTTTCGCACAACGATTCTATGTATAGAGTAAATATCTTGGAGATGAGAATGTATTTGGATTGAATATTATTGATTGAGCAATTAGTTCAGTAGTGAATGAATGAATGAATGTTGGAATAAACAGCAGTTATTTGCTTTAGAATATTAATAAGGATATTAGCAATGTTATGACTTTGTCGGCTTATTATAACTTCAAGTGAAACACGGCAATATATTTATTAAACAAAATTGTGCAGTCAAGAAAATCAAAAAACTTTAATCTTAGAGTAAGACAAAACGTTTTCAAGGTCAAATATTACCACATCTTCGTCTTTAATTTCCTTGGTATTATTTCTTTTGTAATTGTTAGATCTTTTGCCTTTTACATGTTTCATATATTGTTCTTGTCTATCTTGTTAGTTTTTGTTAAATTGCAATTTTTTTTGTATTTTTTTCTCAAGTAATAATAACAATTTAAAACAAAATAAAATTAAACGAGTGAGGCTAACCCACATAAGCTCCCTGAAGAAGTAAAACTTTTTTGTGAATTAATTGCTTTTATTTTTATTTATTGATGAAAGAATAAAATGTTTTTGAGACTCTGCCATTTTGAATTAACTGAACACTGTTTTATTTTATTTTAATGATGTCTTACGTTCTATACAAAATTGGTTTATAGCACTTTTGTTTTTTAAAGAATTATCCTTCACCAATTAAATTATTTAAAAATAAAATAAAATTATAGATTAGAATACCTCATGTCAATAAAACGTCAGAAATATAAACAAAAAAAATATAATATGCTGCGACTGCACTGCCCTTTACTTCAATAAATATGAATGTTTTCAGTTTTAAGTTAAGGTAGGGTTTTCTACGACTCCTTGTACATAGAAGAAAAATCTTTAGTTGTGGTCAGTATTGAGAAATCAATCCATGTTTAACTATTAAAAAAATTAATACAACATTCACTTACTTGTTTAGAGATCGTTGATTATTTAATATAATTTAAATATTATTATTAGATTGTTAAAATCTACGTTTCTGAAAGTGTCTTAGTTTTTGAACATTCTTTTCCCATTTTTACTAGAAAGGAAATGAACTGACGTAAGTTACTTCGATCCCGACCTACGCATACTCAAAATCTATAGTTAATTGCAGTTATTTCCGGTAAAAATACACGTATAAATAGACAACTAATTAAATTTTTGTTGACGGTTATAAAAGTTTATTTTTAATATTGTGGCATTAACACTGCTAAGTTCGAAGTAGACGTGGTTGTTTAAGTTATGAAAGTCTTCAAACATATTACAGTGGATTAGTTTTATTAAATTTATAAACGAGTTAGTCGCTTACAACTTATGATTTTATAAAGTTTGCTCTGAAAAATTGGGATTATTACACGAAATTCCAGTTTTACAAATTTTTTGGCGTTGATTAACAGAACTTTTAAAATAAACGCGATTGCATGACGTAAGTTTTTAATTAAATCAATCAATCTTTATTTAATTTTACACGAAAAAAATATGTTTTTTTTTTAAATATTAATAGATATTACATCTAAAAATACATAAAAAATAAACACAGTCTCAGCGTAAGTATGAACTTCTGTGTCACGATGTTGCAGTTTGGTTTGGTGTTAGCTCGGTTTCTTAACAGTGTTAGCCTAGGGTTTGTACACACGCCGATCTTTAATTCAAAAACACTTGGTCACGTTTGGGTAACAGTAAAAAGATTGGCATTTCAAAGTTAGTACGCGCGTTTAAAAGATGTGACAAACCAGTGCAAGGTCAGAAGTATTAAAAATATGAAATGAAAGAGTGTACAAATAGAGGTGGTTTGTAAGCTTGGGATCAGACGAGCTTTACTTTACATTTTTTAAAAGTAAATAGTGATTCCTGCTGGAGCGTTACTTCGAAAGGTGTAGTAAGTATGTAAGTCTTAAGATTTAATTCCCATGCATGTAGTACAAGATTTTCTAATATAGAAGTATTAACTAATAATGATTAATATTTACAACAATAAACTGCAATTATTAAGTCGGAAATAACAATTTTTGTTATTGGCAGTGCCACCTTCAATTAATAGTTTTGTTAAAGTGCAAATGTTTTATGCGCAATTAATCATTATTACATAACAGGAAGTTTAGGAAAAAAGTGGGAGATTAGTTTTATAAAATTGTTTATCGTATTATTTTATAACGTGGCTGCGAGTGATTACTAAAAATACAGTATCTGTAAATTAATTGTTATATTTGGATCAAACATCGCTGATCCGAATACGCTCATGCTATAAAAATGTGAGAAAAACAAACTCTTGTGTTAGTGCCGTGCCAACTTGTTAATATGCCGGGTAAGTCCAAATGTTTTTCCAATGCAGTAACATTTTTAATTGCCACATTTGCGCATTATACAATTGCAGTGGTATTATTAGAACACGTCTTCAATTAGATGTTTATAAATGTTCAATTAAACCTATATATACAAAATCGCTGTCGAAAAAAAGTATTCTAGATACGCGGCATTTAAAAATAAATTGCCGGTAGTTATTTTAACAGTTGGTATAGATTTTTAAATATAATTACTGCGGCAGGCACAAAAATAGAGGTTACTCCAAATTTTTATTACTGGAAGCTTTAGTACAACAAAAATTATAGTTTACCGTGTTACTGTGTAACGCATATTTTTAGATTTATTAAAGGTCTTTAATGTGTCTATTTGAGTAGCTTCAATAACGTTACATTTACTGATCGTAAACATATACAACCTTTAGGAAGTTTTGCCAAAGTGTCACACAATTTTATAATTTATGTATGTACATGATAGTTTTTTTTTGTTGATAAAGCTTTTAAAGTGGAACAAGCACGCTCTATTAATACAAATATTGTAATCCGAAAAATCGAAGACACTTGCATGTGTTGTGTTGGGAACATTAACCTTAAAAATCTACAATATTTATTTCTGGTCGAATTAAGTCGACAGTAATTTTGAGTAATTAACGTTTCTGGATTACATGGAAACACTTTAAGCTCTAGACCAAAATGCTTTTTGTAGTGCAATAGATTTTTATATGTTAATCTTATTTACTGTTGCGTAGATATAGTTGAAAATAGTTTAAGTTTTATTTATTTATTATAGTTAATAGCTGTTGGTACCGGTTATTCATGGGATGTCAATAATTTGCAATATAAACGATTGTTTTTGGTTCTTTACTAGTCTGCATGTTAGGAATTTTTGTGACTTTTAAGAGGCTATAGCAATCTTGTAGTACTCTAATTTAGTACTGTCTAAACAGCAGTTCTGCAGTACGTTTGGATCTAGGTTGGCTCAGAAGATACCTTGTTGTGATTGTGCACTTTAGTGTTTCTGCTTTTCTTGTTTTTTTACACATAGGTGCATACTAAGATTTTTGATTCTTTTCAAGGCAGATGTTTAGTTTGTACATTCTAGGAGTGACTTTTAGATACTTAGTTTTTTTAGCATCATTTTATAAAAAAACAAACAGGTATTTTATAACAAAAAAACAAATATAGTTATTATATGACAAAAATTGTTTATGAATTAGAGTAACAAAAAGTTCATATTGTTTCACTGTGTTTATAACAATTCTGTAATTAACACATACCATTTTGTTTTTACGATCAATTTTTACAACAGAGAACATAACGAGAGCAGCAACATTGAGTGCTGCTACGGTAGTACGATTGAGAGATCAGATATAGACGTTATAATTAAAGATCCTTTGTGGTTTACGAGATTTAGAATAGTAGAAGAGACAAGTCAAAAGCAAAGGAAGAATTTCATTTGTTTGAGTTGTATTAGATTGGGGATATCATAATTCTGCAATGAAACGTCGTATGTTAAAGTTAATTAATTTTTTTATGTAAGGTACCATTAGTTCTTTTGTTAAATCTATTAGAAAGATTCTGTGTTACAACGATTTTTTCGTAACTTAAATAGTGACGACTAGCTCAGTTGATTTGGTGATTGAGTCGTAAGCTTCGTAGTGCTAAATTATAAAATAAGTTTAAAAAGGCGCAAAAACTATGATAGACTAACGCGGGAGACACCGTTTAAATCTACCCGAAGCTGTAGTAGAACAAATGACAACACAGAAGTTGTGACAACGAGTATATTTATTTTATCACAGACAGCAGTTCAACGATAGGGGTCGATACATAAATATATTTATATAAGTACGATCAAATGTTAGCACGTAGCTCGGTATTATAGACAAAATATAAAATAAGCTTTCAATTAAGCAACACGTTGTACAAAATCGGCTTAATTTTTACATTCCGAAGAGAAACGAATTTACATTTGTAAATTATAGCACAAAGATACACATCTAAAAAATTCAGAAAATTAGAGTGCACTGTCTAATAATATGTCACACACAGAAAAACGATTCTATAGTTAATTCTACTAACACTGTACTACGTACGTTCAGTTGTTCTTGCAATCGACTGACCACGAAAATACCAAAATTAACTGAAATCTAACAAAGACGTGCATTCGGTGTTATTACAAGTAAAACCCATTTTCTTCATACGATTACTGAAAAACAAACGCACTTTCCCTTATTTAATTTTGTAATTTTGGTAAATGGGTTCTCATTGCGTTTATAATATTGTATTAGTTTAGTAAAAATCTTTAAGCAATGTGGCGTGACGTCGTCATAAGAATTTTCCGAAAAACGAAACGGGTTTTGATATCACCAATTTATTAAAACGACATGTGATTATCCAAAAACCGCTCAGGAAAATTATTACAAAACAGTGAAAATTCTACACCGATTTATACCGTGGATGAACGTGAATAATTTGAAGTGAAAACTTAGAACACGTATGAAGTAAACCACGCAGACTAAAAAGCTGGGCGAAAAACCAAGTAACTAGCAGATCTGAAATTGCGATATGCGGATTTAAAAAAAGAAAAGTCATGAAGAGAAACTAAGATAGTTGTGCTAAAAAGTTGTCAACAGAGGTTATGGGATTATTTCACCAAAAAACCCAAACGGATCCTAAATATCTAAACAAAGAAAACCAACGAAAAAATCTCAAGTGAAAAAAAAATTCTGATTAAAGTCCTAAAAGGCAGAGAAAAAAAATCAGCAATCCAAAAGTTACAACTTCAAAGTCACCAAACAGCCAAACACTAAGTGTAAAACGCAATAACACAAAACAAAACCGAAAAAAAAAGGAAAAAGTAAATAATATTTAATAAGAAGCTTCACTTGCTAACCGAACATCGTTAGTCAGTGCTCGTCGCGTTAGAATGTCACAATGGAACTTAAATGCCGATGAAAGAATTAGAATATTTTAAGGCCAAAAAAAACCCAAAGAAAAGAAATACTTTAACAGTGACTGACAACATCAAAAATGCTGACTAAACGGCAGTATAGAGTACAAGCAACAACGTTGCAGCCTGTCCTAAGTTTCAAACCAAGCACAACAAAACAAAAACCCACTAAACCCAATGAAGCAAGAGAAGTAACTGGGAAAGAAAAGAAACATAGTTGCAGTCAACACTAAAGAAAGAAGTTATTAAAAAAAAGAAAGCGTTTAAAGCGACTGACCAAAACTTAGGAAAAAAAAGCAAAACAGGTAATTGCCCTAAAGGCGAACTTTAAGGAGCAAAATAAAAAAGAGAAAGAAAGAACAATGAAAAGTAAGAAAAACAAAAAAATAAGAAAAGACACAGATGGCGAAAGATGAAACTCGATGTAAGTGTCTTAGTCGTTCTTCTTTTCGTAGAAGAAACAAAAGTGAGTGACTAATCCTTCAAAGCTTAACCAACCACCTAAGAGGTGAACCTTAAAGAGTCTCCAAAAAGGAAGAAAAATTGTTGGCACATAGAAAAGCCCTAGACCCATGAAGAAAGAAATGAAAAGTAGGAATGACTTTTAGGAGGAAAAAGAAGAAAGAAAGAAATGTGATATGCAGGTGATCAACCAATTAAGAAGAAGAAAAAAATGAAGAGTAGGAAAAACAAGAAAATAGAAAAGAGAGACGGAGAAAAATAAGACAAGATGTAGACGTCTGTTTCGTTCTTCTCTCCGTAAAAGAAACAAAAGAGAGTAACAGAAAAAGAAAGAGAAAATACATATATCACCGTTAGTCATAGAACGAATCCTCCGTATCAATTGCTGTCCCCAAATTGGAAAATGTACTTCAAGACTTAAATGCCGACAAGCGAAATAGGAACTCCAAAATAAAGAAAAAAACCTAACGTAATACCAAAGCATGAGTCCTACTAGTGACTTACTAATCTTATAATGGCCGACTGCGCGGATGTATCTACATAGAAATATAAATATAGTCTGTCCTGAACTAATATGGTTAAAGAAGAAAAAAACCAAAAAAATTTACTAGAAATTTAAGCAAAAAAAAGAGATTCAGTACAGCAAAGGATGGAACAATTCGGTAGCATTTAAGCTCCTACTTCCAAGATATCAACGACGTAGTCAAATACTCAAACCACCAAAACCAAAAGAAGAATAGCAAAGGTCCAAAGCTGAAAGTGAACTAGCACTTACGACACTTGCGACGCCGATGGAATAGAAGAAAACGGTTAGAAGAAGAAGACAACAAAGCACAAACAGAATTGTCAAAACGAAGAGATGTTGAAGAGAGAGAACTAGTTTTCGCATCCGTAGAACAACTACAAACTTTAGAGAGATTTGCAAAAGTCCGTCGAGCTAGTCCAGAAATAATAGACGATGTGGAGTTAGCAGTAACGCGATCCCATTGTTGATCTAAAGCAACCGGACAATAGGAAACGTACTACGCTACTTTAGGTCTTATATGAAGCCAATAAAATCGACGCCAAAGAAAAAGTAACTTCTTGGCAACACTACGATGACCAGAAGTGAAGTAGACGTGATGATCGTGAATAATTCGATTAAGTTGGTCGTTCGGAATGACTAGCTTTCACAGATGTTTATCATCAAGAAAATACCGTATTCGTTTCTACAGAAAACTTTGAACCACTAAAAACGTGAAAATCGGCGAGGAGACGCTGGCACTTTACCCACTAACTGGTTATACCATTGGTCTTTAGTAGCGCCGGTAATTTTTGAAACCGAAGACAAACTAGTCGATAAATCAAAAAAAGAAGAAACCGAACGTAATGGTCTAGCACTTTTAGAAGTACAACGAACACAATTATTGGAATTAGAAGTAGGTACCGAAGAAGAAAGTGAAGAAATATCAAGAGAACAATGACTGATTATCATAGTGTTCACTTGCGGTAACCCAAGTGGTCTCAAAAGAAGTAACTTAAAAAGGCGTAGGTAATTTATACTTGTTTATGGAAGCCTTAGATTGAGCGAGCTGTCTTCCATAAGTCACTAATTCTTCAAAAGTAGAAACCGACATTAACGCATGCCCTGACTGATAAAACCACGCACGATCTTAAGTTCTATTTCATCAGAGACTGGTTCTAACAGTTGTAAGAAGTGGTTCCGCATGGTGGTAACGTATATCCCGATAGATTCGTTAACTCATTAAACGATCGTCATAATCTGCAGGAAGAAATTCCGATTTCAACATAGCCGCAACATCCTTCTAAGAGCGCAAAGAACTTTGGTTTGTCCTAAAAGCAAGAAAAGTTTTGCCAAACAAAACCTCAGAAGTTGAGAAAAAAATGGATGCTGTGAAACACCTCAAAACAAGCACAATTCGTCAAACCATAGAAGAAATTCCATAAGTAAATAAGGAACTTCAGAAACCTAAGTTCGTTTCTGAATCAAAATCTAAAAAAGCAAGAAGTGGTGGTTTTTCGTCTGAAGAATACATGTTTAAAGCACCAAGAGACAAAATCAAATCTAAAACAATAGTAAACTAAAAGTAGAAATCTGCTAACACATGTCCGACTAAAAATCCTATGAAAATCAAAGTAAGCCGATAATTAAAGCAAGTTAGACCAACGTACTACTAAAAAAAACAAGTAAGCTAACTACGAGCCAAGTTTTGTAAAAATCCGAAGGAAGCGAAATAAACTTTGAGTAAACCGAATCCACTAAAGACAATCAATACGTAGAAATGTTAATAAAATTAGAACAAATTATAAGTGCACACACAAAATCGAGCTCTAAACAGTTGTGTGCCAAACTTCTTACGAGGATTTTCTCGTAACTTAAATAGTGGCGACTAACCCAGTTGATTCGGTTATTGTTAAATTATAAAATAAGTTTAAAAAGGCGTCAAAACTATAAAAGATTGAGGGAGACACCGATTAAATCTACCACGTAAAAGAACAAGTGACAAAAAAGAAGTTGTAACAACGAGTATATTCATTTTATTACAGACAGCAGTTTAACGATAAGAGAAAATAACATGAATATATTCATATAAGTGCGATCAAACTAACAAGTAGGTCGGTATGACAGACAAAATATGAAATAAGCTTTCGGTTGGGCAACACGTCGTACAACAAAGTGACCTTGTGGACCTAACTTTTACATTCTGAAGAAAAATGAATTTACATTTGTAAATTATAGCACAAAGATACAAATCTCAAAGATTCAGAGAATCAGAACGCACCGTCCATTAATATGTGACACACAGCAAAACGATTGTATAATTAATTGTGCTAACAATCTACTATGTACGTTCACTCGTTCTTGCAATCGACTGACCACAAAAATAAGAAGAATTAAAATAGAAACTATAATACTTACAAATTAGTTTTTCTTCGAAGCATACAACTAGCTAGCGGCATCCTACCAGAATTTCCTAAAGTTAACTGAAATCTAACAAAGGCCGACATACGGTGTTATCACAAGTAAAATCCATTTCACTAATACGATTACTGAAAAACAAACGAATGCGCCGAGTTTCCCTTAATTTAATTTCGTAATTCGGTTAGTGGACTTTCAATGCGTTTATAATTGTACTAGTTTAGCGAAGGTTTTGAAATGTTTAAGCAACGTCGCGTGACGTCATTATAAGAATTTTTCGAATAACGAAACGGGTTTTAATATCTCCAACTTAATAAAACGACATGTGAATATCCAAAAACCGGTCAGGAAAAATTTCACAAAACAGTGAAACCCATTTGTGCCATGAATGAGCGTGAATAATTTGAAGTGAAAACTTCGTTGGGCACTTACTTAGAACATGTATTAAGAAAACCACACAGACCGTAAAAGCGCTTGTTTTTCAGTTTGACATTTATCTCTGCCCGTGCGACAAAAAGTGGGCGTTCCGAGAATAAATCTTATACAGAGGACAAATGTCATACTAACACATTTTTAACATGACAAGCGTTATAATTTGGGCGTTTATTGGTAAAAACTTTTTATACTCCTAACAGAGGTTTATTACTATTATTAAAGTTTGAAACGAAATTTAGTTAGATTCAGTAAATGTTCAACCACGATGAAATCTTACTAAAGCAAAATGGCATGAGTTTTTGCAATTGCAATTAGTTATATAAATAGCAACAAAATGGATTTCTCGAGGTCACTGAAAGCAATATGTTTTATGTTTGGAGGCTCAACATCAGATCGGGCAGCAGATTTTTAGAAATTTGAATTACATC
Organism: Aquatica leii; assembly: GCA_035610365.1. NCBI lineage: Eukaryota > Metazoa > Arthropoda > Insecta > Coleoptera > Lampyridae > Aquatica > Aquatica leii. The sequence goes on along the minus strand of CM069434.1, from coordinate 16,208,272 downwards.
TTTTACGAAGAGGGTATATAGAAGCTTGTACTTCGCTGGGATAAGTTCCTTAACATTAACGTCAATTTTATTGAAAAGTAGCTAACAATTGGCGCTTTTAGTTAATGTATGTTTGATTTCTATAAATAAAGTAGTCTGTCTGTAATTTACAAATGTACTTTAGTAACCGGACATCCATCGTAGATTGCGGTCAGCACGTGGATTATTACCTATTAAAATAGTGAACTTTATGGATTTATTTTTATGATTTTTTTTAATGTGAACAAAGTTTTTTATGCACTGTTTAAATAAATACCCAAACTTTAGAATAAAAAAATTAAAAGCAAAGAGCTTGTTTTGTTAAAAAAACTTGGTATGGGTTCACGCGCTGTATGAATTTCGCCTAGTCGGAAACGCCATCTATGAGGTGATTTGCTTCTAATATTCATTTTTGTTTTGCTCACGCTAAGACAACGGCACGTGTACTGAGGCAATATCCAGTGACATCTACATTTTAAGTATCTTGGAACATCCACGTTAATAATGTGTAAAACAATTACAATTTTGATGTATTACATGTGAAAGATTTGCTAGGGAAGTTTGGTCACCCTCGCGTGCTCGCGTGTCAGTTATCTCAGGAAAACACCCAATTAGTTTTTTCTTTGGATCGATAATTAGGATGTGTACGGATGACAAAATTAAATAACTAAATCTTATTGGTTAATCGGAGTCAGGTCAGGTGAAATGTTTCTATTCCCGAACACTCGGTAACACGTCTGTAATTTATTAGTTAAAAGGCTTTTTAGAAACTTGACGCATTAGGTGTATATTAATCATCAGATAAATTATTCGCAGCTTACTTGTGATACTATTGTATATCTATTAGTAAACTTTTTAGAAATTTTATGGGGATGTTTTGGAAATGCTATTAGCTAATCGCAAGTTAGGAAAACTGTAAATAACCTTTTTATACATTTCAGTATCACCGGATCTGAGGCCAAATGCCATCTCATAGAAACAGAGCTACGTATGTAAGAAAGTATGAAGTTGTTAGTTAGATAGTAAATATTTTTAGAGAACTCCTTTGTTTGAACTGTAGGTAAATCAGGGATATCAATAATCTACAATGAAACATCGCATGTTAAAGTTAATCTATTTTTTATATAAGGTACCATTAATTCTTTTGTTAAACGTTATTGAAAAATTCTGTGTTTATTAGTGACGCCAGCGTTATAATTTGGGTGTACTTTGGTAAAAAAATTTCACTCTCAACATAGGTATATCATTATTAAAGTTTGAAAGGAAATTTAGATAAATTCAGTAAGTCTTGAACCACGATGAAAACGCACAAAAGCAAAATGGTATGAGTTTTTGAGATAATTGGACCAAACCATGTTAGAATAATTACAATCGTTTTTCTGGGTTAGTTATGTAAATAGCAAGAACACAGATTGCTATAGGTCACTAAAAGCAATACGTTTCATGTTGGGATGCTCAATGTAACACACGTTATAGAGAATGGAAAGTGAATCTGCTAACCTCCTAATAAAAACATTAGATAAAGCCAGAAAACTCAATTGTGAAATACTTTACAAAACTTAAATTTTACACATTCAAGCAGAACCGCATGGTTTGTTTTAAACACTCTACAAGGCAACACTTAAAAAAATCAAAAATTGGTACCCTAACAAAATTGCTGGACGAATTGTTAAATTGTCAAAATTAAAGGTAGACAATTAGAATAGAAGAATTGTCAATAAAAAATTACGAATAATTAAAAAATCTCTACAACAAGGTTCTGAAGTTATGAAATTTATCAAAGAATTAAATATCACCATTTCACAAACCTGAACTAAGAAAGCTGCAGATTTCTCTTATCGTAGAGATATTTTCCAGATCATACTATTTTATTTTTTGGCGAGGACTAATAGTATACTTGTTCTTGTCGGTTAAAAGCAGATTAATGTTTTGTAGGTTGCACCTTGAGTTTGACCCGTCTCTATCGGGTTGCTAGGATATCGTCACTTTGTTTAACAACAAGAAATCTTAAGTCTTAAACGTTATTTATCATATTTTTGTTGGTGCAACCAAATCACTCTCGAATGTTTTTCAACTACGACTTTTACTTTCTTTTAATAACCTTTTTCTCTTGCTTGATAACTTGCAGTAGGAGAAGGTGGGCTACCATGAAACAGAAAAAGTTTAGTTGTTTTATTTTACTAATTTAAATAAAATTACAGTACTAATAAGTATAAGAAAGGCAACTGTTTTGTATTTCCTAGCAGATTTAGTGTTGGTAGAATTATTTTAATGTCATGGATGAAAATCAGTGAAATATCTGGTGCAGATGGAAGAATAAAATGTTCCTCAAACTTTGATTTCTTTAAAAAGTTGATCTTAATCTCATTTGACTCTTGTTGTCGCTCTTCTTCTTCTTCTTCTTCTTCTTCTTTAAAACTTGAAGTTTTTAGTTTAGGCGTCTATGTTTTATCAATTTGAATTGTATTTACAAGGTATCTCATCTGCACATGCGCTTTCATAGAAAGATATTATTTTTTTTTAATTTTATCTTTTTTGAATGTGTTAATGAGACATGAGACACTTTTGGGCATCTTTTGAATTCGAGGACTAACAATAAGTGGTGCAGAAATTTTATCAGGGTTTCTATCGGAAGATTCCGATGAAATTTTCAAGAATTTCAGCTGACGTTGACAGGATCTGTAATAACGCTTGTTGTTTTAGTCGTTATTTAAGCGCTTGGTTGATCACAATTGGGTAAAACTGAGCTAGCATACAAATCTCTATCCGTGACAGAACAGTTTAAGAAATCATCAGGCGTAAAAGCTTTGCAATCACAAGGAAAAATTTCTGTTTTTTAAATCCGACCTTTATATTGTGTAAATCACGGCGAGTTCAAATAGCATACTTACATAAGCTGCAACATGATATGTAAATAATGGAATTCCACAATAGTGCAATAGCCGACAGTCATCACCTTTATAATGTGCCTTAAATATAAATACAGATATGTACATGCAATGGCTGCAGCGTAGAGGTAGTGTCACTATGGTACGTCCATTTTCTTTGATCATATTAAGTGTTTGTATAGTCAGATGGCTATAGTGATTATTAAATATTAAAGTTGTAAGGTTTTCTTTAGAGATTTGATTTTTTTTTCGGCACTACTTTTTTTGGTTTTTGGAGTACCATCACATAATTTGTCAAACGGTCATATGCTTTTTTAAGATGATTGAAAAATAATTGAACGTTGTGTTCGTTAAATGACGATGCTCTTAATAGACTACATTCTTTACGATGTCCAAATATTTCTGTAGAGTTTGAAAAGATACGCCATTTCCGGCTGCATCGTTTCGTAAAAACAGTTTTACTCTATTTTCTCTTACCAGTACTTGCTGAACAACTCTTCTCGTACCTTCCTTTGCAAACCGTTCAAGTACATCTGAAATTTTTTAGAACTTACTGAACTTCGTTGTTTAGGTAAGTCGTCATGAGACAATGTTTCTAGGTGTACCAAAAATTTGTTTAATGGTAGCTTATTTGCACGTTTTTACAAAATATGTTTCAGTCAATTATTATTTTGGTTCTCTACGCGAAAAATCAAATTAAACAGTGCATACAATTATATTGAGAACTGAATTATTAAGGTTCATTAATTTGACTAAATCAATAGATGGCAGCACTGTACCTAAAGGAAAATACATATATCAATGTTTCATTTTTCTTCGCTTAGTTGTCACAGATACATTTTCTCTTTTTTATTTTTATTACTTTAACCTTCGTTATTTTATCTATTTACGATGTCCTCAGCATTCTTTGATATACTTATATTTCGAATCACTCCAGTTTTCTTACATTAATATTTTTTAGTGTCCAAACGTAAAAAAGACAAACTACTTAGGCACAAGTTGGATTGATTGTCACTAGCTTTATTCCGATCTCCTACAAAGTCATGTTTTTCAAATATTTGTATTAGGAGTATCTAAACCAGTGGCTACGGACCCTTTTTCACAGTCAAAACTAGCCCACGGACTCTTGAGTGAAAAATCTACATAACTGCATAATAAAAAATTACAAATTTATGTCTTAAAAGGTAAATAAAATATAAATAAAACATTTTGTTAAAGAAATATTGATTGAAGTTATTACTTTTGTTTTAAAATGCAAAATAAATTTAATGCCTTGGAACCTGATGGGATGTTATGAGTGTATTTATTTTCGGGTCAATGTTTGTGAGTAGCAACCGCAAATACCCACCATTACTAATTTCTAGTCGTTTTTTTTGTTATGAAGCTCAGAACTGCACTGAATTAATGTTCTACCGAATAAAAAGACGGAAAAGCAAGCAACAGCGTCTGTACAATAACCCATAATGCTGGATATAAAATTAGGATCTGTTATCGTATCCTTGCTTAAACATTGGCTTCAGCTCCTCATTTGTGGATAATTCAATAATTTGCTCATGTATTAGTATGTATTCATCTGTATTTGTGCTCTGACTTTGACTACTTGCAAAAGAGTTCAACACCTAGTCGGGAATATGCAAGTGAAGAATGTTTTCAAGTCTTGGGTTAAGGTTCAAATGAAGCGCTGTTAAGTGTCGACGATGAGCAAACAAATCTTAATTTCTATTTTGTAATTTTGAAAGAATTGGAAACTGAGAACATTCTCCTCTTTCTTCGTTTTATTTGTACAGCAATAGCTTTGCAACAAACGCAGATATTACACATTTAGCTTTCATTAAATTTAATGTGTCACTTTGTAGTTTTAAATTAGTCTTGTTAAATCTGGATCATTTTTTGAGATAATGAAATTTTGTCGCAAATCATTGTCGTTACTTTCCAGGAATTCTAACATGGAATCAAAGAGCGAATAGAAGCGATCCAAACATGGCATTTTACATAACGAACTTACTTTTGTGATAAGTAGTTAACGATTATAGCCATCATTTTCCAAATAAAGTTGAGCAAATAATCTCTTATTTAAGGCATTTCTTTTCAATTTATTAACATAATGAAGTGACTCATGCAAACGTTCACTAAGGTTTTTTGCAACCAAATGATGTCAATGAATGACCGATCATACATTTGGTATAGTTGTTCTAAGTATGCCAGAAAGCTTCGGTGTCGTCCTTCCATTGCCCGAACACCATCAGTAGCAACGGAGATGATATCAGTCAAAAAATCTTTTTAATTTAGTTAATACGGTTTCACCTTTCGTATCAGTTTCCAAACATTTAGCAAATAAATAATTTTGGGGAAATTTCTTCTTTTTTTAAAAGTAAAGCTTTGTTTCCTGGTAAAGTTGACTCGTCAAGTTGTATAAAGAATTCAGATGTTTTTAAGTAGTCACATAAAGAGTTTTCTACACACTGGGCCATTTTGCCAATATTTCTTCGTACAGTATTATTACTCAGTGGAATTCTTTTTATAATCTCGAAAGCTGGTTTGTGCAACACGGTGCGTATTAGCTCTTCACTAATAGTGTGCGGCTTTCCGGACTTCGCAATCATTAAAGAAATATTATAATAATAAGCTTGCAGTCTATCGTCATCTCTCTTAGATGTTGTCCCTATCAGTTCTTGCAATGTTGGCGTTTTCAAATATTTTTCTTTGATTGTTTGAAAAAAACGTTAAATCCTTTTTTTTGTTACTGTGGATTTTTATTAAATGCTTGAGTTTATAATGATTCATTGAGTCGTTTTACACATAGGTACGGTACCTACTGTTTTCTGGTGACGGAATAAAGTCATATTTCATATATTTAGCACTGTATTGTTTGCATTGTTTTCTTCGGCTCACTCATACTGTTATTTGAAAGAATGCTGCTATATAATGTTCTTTAACTTTTAGGGTGCGTTATATTAACTACTTTTACAGAATCATTAATAATATATTCTTTAGAAACACATCTATGTTAGAAAAACTTAAAATCCCTTTATAAGTTTTTAACAATTGTTACAAGCTTTAGGTTTTACGAACCTTGCACGGCCAACTCATATAGTCGGAAGTAGGGGAGGTTCACAGGAAGTATGCTTAAGGGCGCCAGAGCTGATCTAAGATAACACTTCTGCCTCGCTCACGACAGACGGTCCAAACTTGTAACGCAATGGGAGGTTCGTAATCCTTATTACTCTGATGGTCGAGTAGCCAAAGTGTGTTATTAGATACCGACGATCAAAAGAGAAAGGTATGTTGTCATAAAAGAAAGAGTAACCAAGATAACAACTTTAATTTAGTAACGTCGATGATTATCACAGATATATTGAATTTTCAGTACATGAATGCCAGTAGTATCGGCAACACACAATACATAAGTAAGTTACGTTGAAATGAACAGCGAAGAATAGTTCGTAGTAATTATTGTTTGTACACAGTATGCGAAACACACAAAATAATTAATAATGCGACATTACTGATAATAAAACAGTGATAATAATTACTGAATTAATACTAAACTTTTGTACTAATTATTGGTTGTACACAGCATGCGAAACACACAAAATAATTACTGAATACTACCTAAATGGTAATAAAACAATGTTAGCAATTACGGAATTAACATTAGCTAAAATTTCGTGAGCGACCTTTCTGACAGCGAACAAATAAATAAAACAACTTACCCACAATACAGGAACTCCTACTTGGTCGAAGAAAGCGCTTTCCCCGGCAAGTGAGCCTGAAATCACTTTTAAGTAGCAAGTCGTGTCAAACTAATGCCTCACGAAATCAAAATCTACAAAAATGGTTACTTATTGTTAAAGAAAGTACATAAAGCATAACCCGGTTGTCGAATGCTGTATACACCGTCGATGACAGGTGGTTTCGCAGGTGTTTGCCGCCTGAGTAGAATCTCGTAGAAGTGTGATTAGCTTCGGTTCATTTAATTTTAACTATACGCCTTATAAATCAAATTATACTCGTCCCACGAAAGTATTTTTCGAAGTTAATCCTGCATAATTCGTTATCGAATAGGATCAGGTGCCTGCACGTGGCGGAACGGCTATCAAATTACGAGAAATTACAACAAAATTTTAATAAACGACAGCAAATATCTTACCCGGTGACGACTCAAATATATTATTATCGTAGTACACTTATAATTTGATCCCCATTACTGTGGATGGTTTTTGAAAATTATTTGCAAGCCCCACCGGCCATCTTATGCAGTTGACAGATTAATGATTTCGTCGTAAATGACAGTCACACGAAACGATCGGTAGGGGGCGTCCCAACCGGAATCTAATTTCAATTACATATACAGGGTATCCCGTAATGAAAATTTCGTACGTAACACAATAAAGAAATCCTTAATTTTTTTAATTAACTTAAACAAGAGTATAACTTTGCATAAATAAATTTAAATTGGAAAGAGATATTAATTTTATTCAAATATACTTACGTAACAATAGAAAAATTATACTTCTTTTTATCTAAGATTAGGAATATTTGTTGTATGCACTTCACATCACGCATAACACAGACCTAAATTGTCGATTAGAATCACGACTCTTTTATAGTTTATATTATGGACTAGCTGGTGCAGGTATTGCCTCTATTGCCTTTCTGTATAAACTTGTGTAGATAGGCCTGACTCACCGCGATGCTTGTTATTACTTGTATTTTATGCACTTGTCTATATTTATATTTTACTTAGGACGTCAAAATTGCTAATAATTCATTCATTGTTATTTATTTTAATTTCCATAGCAATAAAAATGTGTCACAATTTATTTAATTTATATTAAATCTTTCGCGGACCTCCTGAAGTTATTCATGGATTTTCAAATTAATTTAAATTTTCCAGTGACTTACTGAACGGTCCCGGGGACCCATGGTGGTCCATTGGGACTACTTTGGGAACCACTGATCTAAAGAAAACTACTAGTTTATCTACACAAAAATGAGACGACTTGTACATTAAGTACACTCTTCTAAATTTTTCTTGTTGCTTCTGAGATTGTCGGCCGACATTTTTTAATACACAAATTTTTTAGTTTGATTGATACATTTTTATTTTTTACACATTGATTGGAAATTACAATTAATCGTTTTTATTAGAAATGATGATAGAAGTAGAAAATGACAACTAAGATTCACTTTATATAACCCGAGAGCGATCCGATTAATAAACAAAAAACCCACAAAAAATACATCAAACTTGGAAAACTGAAACCTTAAGAAACAACAATATTTAAAATGTATTTTAGTATAAAAGAGGATAATAGATAAAAAGCTTAGTGCATGTGGAAAATGGGAAAACAGCTGGGAAGGTGCAATAATTAAAGTATAAAAAATAAAGAAGAATTTCAATTGTAGTTCTTAATGCATTTTTTGTATATTCAATAGCGACGTTGAAGCGACGTTTTTATTTAATTATAACTACAAGTTATTATGTAATCTAACATATTTTGTCTACGTTGATTATGTGGATTTTCTATTATAATTTTTTTTGTTATGTTATATTTCAGTGTTTTCTTCTTCAGTAATCAGCTACCGTTTAATGTTTGTAACTTGCTTCGGCCAGACAATGTTTTATGTTATTTGTATTTTGTATTTGTTTGTAGACATTCGTGTTTTTCTAAGCTTTATTTGGTTTGCCACCTACTTTTAAGCACTATATAAAAATACACGTTTTACGTTTGATCTAATAAATTATTCTAATAAAAATAACTATGAGTTTGCTTTTTATCTTATGTTTTCTACAAAATTAGGAAAGATTTGTACAATGTGTTTGTTTACATCTGGCTTAGTTTTTTACTGAAATGTTTTTTACATTTAATGGATAGCCTACAGTGTATTTTTCTGCGTTTGTTTGCTGTAAACTTTTGTGTTACAAGATATAGAGCTTTAAGAATGCTTTGTATGACGGCTATTGTGCTTTCAACATTTTTTACGTTTATCTTTTGTGATTTTTTCTGCTTATTTTATTTGATTGTGGTATACGTTCGACTTTCTTGTCTAATTTTGGAGTTTCTTTAAATTTTATATTTTTTTACAATTCTAAAAATGTTATTTGATTTAAAGCAAATTTTTCATTTTATTGAGACTAGTTTGTGATCTTATACAATTCATCTTCTTCTCTCTTTCATATAACATTTAAAATTTTTAAATAAGGCATTTTTGAGCACTACTTGCAAATAATAATAATGTGGTATCTAGCAGTCCCGGGGAGTGAAACAGTGTGTAATATTTTTTTTACAAAATTAAAACTGTTGTAAATGTAAATGGTTCAAAACGTCGATAGTACTAAAGTAATTGGTTTTTATGTACAACTTCATTAATTGTATTTGATTTCTGTGTTTCAAACAAAATCAAACGTCAGTTTATTATTTCACTATGTTGAGTTAAACGTTATCGTGACTGCTATGTAATGGAAAATTAGTTCCCAAGAAACAAGAAAACATTTTGTAATATATTTTGGTTAATTGACAACATAATTATATAGAAAAATGGGTTTGAGAGTCAAAGTGAAATTTACAACAATGCGAAATACATTTGTGTAAAAATTTATTATATAAAAAAATTATATTTCTTCTGTTTTTAAGTCAATTTTTTTAATAGTTTTAGTATTATTACTCTAGTATCTTTTTGCAATTATTTTTTTATAATATACTCTATTGTATTTGATCTAACATAGACAGGTATTTAAACACATGACTGGACTGGAAAAATACTGCAATAAAATAAAACCTAAAAATAGAACAGGACAGAATAATTGAACTGATTGAAAAGACATCTTGCAACTGCAAATAAACTTTTAACAAGGGAAACCTATGGAAAGGTTGAGTGATAAATCCATCCAGATAACAAACATCAATCTTAGACTAGACTATTTTTTTATAGCTCATAAAAGATGTGCAACCAAACTAATTATTTATGTTAATTAGCAATAATAATTAAAAAAGTTGACCTAAGTTTATAAAATTTTGACAAATATTTTATCTACGTTAATTGAAAATACAAAGTGTTATTAAAATAAACATCGATATTTCTCATCGGTTATTGGAAATTTCCGTTATTTTCATTTCTGAGCATATTTATATTACATAAAGTTTTTTTTGTAAACATAGATTACAATCTCATTTTTTTTTGTTTATTTATTATTATAGATGGCCTTTGGCTGATAAGATTGTGGACATTGTAATGTATTATCAAATATATATTTTTAGTTTGAATTGTGTTATCTGCCTATTTTTACTGAAATACTTCATAAGATAAAGTTGCTTCTACTTACGTAATTAAAGCTCGTTGGGTTTTTGTGCGTCATTTCCTCCGCTAAACTGCTCGATGTGCTATCAAACTTGGCAATTTATTTTAAAGTCGATAGTGTGTAGAAAGTTTTTAAAGAGCAATTTAGCAAGGAATTTATTTCCAGAATTTCTATCTATAGAACTGATACGAGTTTTTTTTCAATGCTTATTTATTATTTTGATAGTTGATAGTGTTGTGGCCTTTTTAACATTTTTTTTTGGTTTTCTTTAAATTATAGAACCTTGTAAAAAGTAACTTATGTTGCACTTTTATAAACAGATTATTAATAAAAGCTTTTTTTAAGCTAAAACATTGAGTTGATTAGATTAGGATTTAAAGAATGTGTTCCAGATGAGAAAATCAGCGACCGAAACGTGCAATACAGCAGTAGTAATTGGAAACAACAATTATCACTATTTTACTTAAATAAAACTAAAATTGAATAAATATAAATGTTGGGGTCGATTGAGTCATAGTTTTTTATCGGTCAAAATGATAATTATATGTAAATATGTGCTAGACTGAAAGCTCGTCAAAAATTATGATAAGTTTTGATACTAACGTTTATCGTTACGAATAATAAAAATTGGTGCTATTTACTAACTTATTTTGCAAAATTATTGCACAAAAATCGACGAATTTTTTTAATTAATTTTTAGTGTAATGGCTTGATACAAGCACTGACAAAAAAAGCGAAAAAAAGTCAACCTTACTTCTATCGTTGACTGAAGGAGTCAACGCTTCTATACTTACACATCCCGTTGCCAACAGCTTTTATTTATAACATCCCTTCTTTTTTAAATAAAGAAAACCGCAAAACTAATACTAATCTTTCAAATAGAATGGCACTTTGATAACACACCATGACGTAGTTTGCTTAAATTTATCATAAACAATACATTTGGTTTATTATTGTTGACACTGCAGTGAGTAGAGAGAACCTAATTAGTTTTTTTTTAACAACCGGTATATCGTTTAATTTTGGCTTTATGATAACTGTAAAGAGCGGATAGTAAGGCAAGAAAAAATACCAAAAAAGGTGGCATAAAAGGCATATTAAAAAACCTGCCAAAAACGTAATGAAAAAGCCACAAATATCTATTAAAATTTACAGTTTATTTTTTTTGTTTTACAATGTTTATTAAGTGTTCCCAAGCACAAATCAAATATTTTTTAATATTTTGACGAAGAAGCTGTTGCCTTTTATCATTTAAAATATTTTTATAGAAGGTAAAAGTTCTTTCGACATCACAAGATTTTAGTGGAGTGAATTTTAATGCCGATGTTTCCGTTATTGTTAAAGATATTTTCTGTTGAAGCTTCATGACCTCCCCTTTTTGAATTTCAGTCAGTTCTATAAAGAGGTCAAAGGAAGGGTTTTTTTGATGTGGCGGAATCCACTTTTTGATTAATTTTTCTTCCTATAGTCCCTGGACATGCTCTTATAATTCTTCGTATTCTTTCGTATGTAGCGAAAGATTTGGTCATTGCGGTTTCGTTTTTTTCTAGTTTCTTTAATTCGTCAGGAATGCCGGAAAAGTGTGTTTTTAGACTAGTCCTCTTTTAACAGCTTCGACATTAAAAGCGTTTTAAGATTTAGCAATTGCTACAGAGGCCGTCTCGTCAAATAATTCAACCACCTGTAGTAAGATAATTCAATTAATGTATGAGATAATGTCACATTATAGTATGAACTTACCTCTTTAATTTTTAAAAAAATGTGTGGCATAACAAATGCAAGCAAGTTCCCCTTCTTGTTATGATAGGTTCCGGTGGAAGTTTAACGTCTGGAAGTTTTTCTTTATACGCCCTTGCCCGTAATGGTGCTTTCACAAAAAGCTGAAACAAGATCCAATAATCAAAAAGAGAAACTAATATGTTAGAGATTTTTAGTTTTTTGGTGGCAGAAATTAACTTGTTTACTATTGCAAACTCGTCTCTAATGAATTCACACACCCTATGTATTCCATGTGCTTTAAATTCAGATAAAATATTTCTAATGCCTGAGCGGATTTGATCATATAAGGTGCTGCATCGGTTACGAATAACAGAACCTTTTCTTTTTTTACGCTGTTGGGATACAGAAGTCCTAGAAAGATAAAATTATATAATTGTAATTAATAGATTGGATTATATTAATGAATCATTAAAAAAAACTTGCGTAAACAATTATCGAAAAAATTTGCAATTGTTTTGTTATGGGCTTTTCCTGGTTCTAGTTCAGACAATTTACTAACTACAAAATTTGCTATATATCGACCTCTGCAATCGGTTGTTTCATGAACCAAAGTCCAAATGTAATGGTCCCCAATGCCATTCCTTATTGTCTGTATTTTCTATAAAAAGTAAACCAGCATTTTGTTTATTAGGTGGCATTTTTTAAAACTTACTCACAGCACAACAGCAATAGACTATCACAGTGTCACACTATCACAGGTATTTATATCAAACAAAGAATATTTTAGTCATGTGTTTCAGTCATTAAATTCCACCGGACGGGATCAAAATTATCTATATTTGTTTGCTTTACTTAGGTACTAAATAGACCTATAAAATATGATTCATTCCGGAATCCTTCCGGTTTTGTAAATAGAGTTCTGTTAACCCTGTCATTGTACATAATCCTAGTATAAATTCTTACAATAGTTCTTCTCTATAAGCGGCTTTTGTATTTAACGTTTTCTGGAAACCATTGTTAAACAAAACATGAAAATCCCTGTTGTTATTTATAGGTTCGTGGTAAGACCTTTTTAGAAAAAAATGTTAATATATTATTGTACGTAATTTAAGTAAAATTCTGTAATGCGTTATTGTCATCTACCTATTAAAACACTGTTTACACAAACTTTTCAAAATTTATATGTAAAAAGGCAATATAAAATAATACTCTTTAAAAAGGCAAAAAAGACAAAAAGTTACACAAAAAGGCAAAATAGGCAGGCTCCAGGCATTTGCCTTACTGTCCGATCTTTAAATTGATAAGCATTATTATACGTTAAGTAAATGTAAACTATTTCTTCTTAAATATTTTCTAATAATGTTTTGAACTATAACCGAACTTCGGACCTTGTACATTTTTTTCCTATTCCTTACGGCTTTATTACAAGTTTTTATATTTTATTATTGCGAAATTATATTTCACTTACGTAAGCGTTCGCTGAGAATATTTTCTCACGCACGTACCAACATGACTTAAACTTAAGCAATGCTTAAAAACAATCGTTGCTATGGTTTTAACAATTGTATCTCAGTTTTTAAGCTTAGCTTAATTTTAAACCGTGCTGGTGGAACCGGCTGTCAGACCTTCTTCCGTGTGCTGTCCCACAGGCTTCCTAAGTGAAAGCACGGACGGCACATTTGTTAGAGCCACCGCAAAGATGGTTATTACTTATTAAAAATAAAAACCTCCTTACATACAACATTTTTAGTGAATACTTTTTCCAAATTAGTTAATTATTGTCTTGATGAACAGTATCTAAAACTTTGACACGAACATGACAACGTCGTACCCTTGAAAAGGCAACATGTAATTACCCATGCGTAAATAAATACTGGTTCTTTATCCAGCGTTTGCGATTTATTGATAGTCATCGGAAACTTCAATTTTACAGGAAATTGCTTTCTTTTCAAAACAAATGGAATATCAGGGCTTGAAGGTGCCAATTTTATTCTAGGGAGGAAGGTTTGTGTTCCTGTAGCTGACTGACTAAAATTTAACCTATGAGAAGGCATTTGAAATCTAGTCAAACCATTTAAAAATTTAATAGGATAGTTTTGTTTATCCTCCTCTCTTTCATCTACGATTGAATGAACGTTAAAGTACGTACATCTTCATTGATTCTGTCCGCGGATTCATTTTTTAAGCTAAACGTTGTCTAAAGTCTTTACCAAGTAAAAGAATTTTTCTAAGAAAAGAGGCTGTATTAGACAGATTAATAATTTTGCATTTCTTATTATGTAGGTGTCACGCGAATTTAATTTTATGCTCGAAGCTGAATTTTTGCATAATGCAATAGAAACGCCGTATCGATAGTGATAAGTCAAACTCTCAACTAATAAATTAGCTGCAATACCTGTTGATGCCACAGAAAAAGCCGTTTGACTCCACGTATAATGAAGTAGTGTTTTGTATAGGTGAGTTTTTCCACTGCCACCGGCTCCATTAAGAAAAAAACATTTGCCACACAATCTTTAATTAGCAATTGCATTACAAATATATTGAAACGCTTCAATCTGTTCTTTATTTAGAGTTTCCATCATTTGTAATCCCAGATGGTTTTCAGCTCTCTCATCAAATAATTCAACAGAAGTACACGATAAGGTTAAAGGGGGGTTTCTTAAATTGAAATCTGAGCACTGTATTGTATATAACAATAAATCTTAAATATCTCTGAGTGCAAAATTTTAACAATTAATACACTCGTCAGATTGGCTTTCATGCGTAAAATAATCTTCATATAGAGAGGATTTATATTTGTTCAACAACTCAGAAGCGTCAGTTGGAGCACAAATAAATACAAAAAAGTTATTTCATTTAATGAGGCATTTTTGTTAACGCAGCATCATTCAGGCTTTCTTCCCAAACAGCATCAATTGCTAACAGTCCCATTGCTTCTGCTGCAGTTTCAAAATTGTCAAGTTTAATTCCGTTAAAGGATTTTAAGTCTTCAAATGATACTGCTCTAGGAGTGTGCAGTGACAGTAATCGTAAGTAGTGTCTTTTTGAATCGTTTTTTATTTGTCCTGGGGGTGGAAAATGTGCCTTTTGCTTTATGACTGAGATGTATAAAATTTGAGTTGGATAAAATAATATCTTGAGGTTCCTCTCCACTTGAATTCATGGTAGATAGTTCTATAATAGTGTATAATAGAAAAAAATTCCTAGAAATCACAAATCTCATATTTAAAGAATTTGGTACCTTTAAATTTATGGTAGATAGTGGTAAGTATGATGGCTAGAAAAATTTTTAGCAATCACAAATCTTTATTTAAAAACTTTGGCACATTCTTGTACAGAGTAGTGATTACTTCAACACATTAATGAATTGTTTTTTGGTTTCAAACTTTGGTAACTCACTTCGAGATGCAAGTTTAGCACGAATAAGTCAGTCTCTTGCTTTGTTGCCACATACTGAAGAAGAAGCTTCCGGTACCAGCTTTATGCATTGTTCAACCGCCTGAGTGTGGCAAGGTAACTTTAAAATGCTGATGTTGTCAGGAACGTCTAAAATCATATTTTCCAAATCCTCAGTCGAAATATGTCTTATTAATGGTGGTTCGGTAACTTCAGAGGACTGCCAATCGATCATATCGAAATACTCTTCGGATTTGAAATTAAGTTTGGGCACTTGAAACACCCGAATAGTGCCCTGATTACGACTTGATGCTTTACGCCTACACTTGAGAATCCGCCGTAAATCTAATTCCCGAACGTATTTTCGTTCATCAGCTAACATCGCCAACAGAATGTTTTCAGGATGGCCGAAATACGCATTTCTTTGTAATATTGGATCCACTATATTCTTATGTTCGTCAGATAGATAACGAGACTTCATGATAATTTATTTTACTTATTTTACTTCTATCCACTATTTTTGACGGATTTTCCTTTGATATAACTTAAAAATCCTGGAGAACGGCGCTTACTAGTATTGAGGCTGATCAATCCGATATCCCTGTTCGCTCGCACGCTTGGGCTACATTGCGTAATTTAATTAGTTTTCGAAAACCCGAAGAAAATAGTGTTTGAGATGATGTTGACGGTTCTGAAATTTCTGAAATAGCAGGCTCTTCTACAGAAGTTGTAATACCTGAGATTACAGGTGTAATTGTTTCTTTAAGTGTCTTTGTTGTAATGTCCGGAACCTTCGATGCTAATAATCAAGATACTTCCTTAGCTTTCTTTGCAAAACTCTTTTGAAGAATTTGGCTGGTTTTCTAATCAATATTACCAATTGCCATCTTACGAGCTGTTTGTTGGTCCACCAGAAAATCTTTTTCTCGTTTAGGCACTTTAATTTTGCACTGACAATTACAGAAGTTTTTACATTTGCAGACGGATATATCAAATAGCGTTTTTTCACTGAGCTCTCTGAATGCTATCACTTTTTCTTGTGCTTTCTTTTTGTTCTTTTTTATAGCCTTATATTTTTGATTAGGGTTCGCTATCAAGCTCAAAATTCTTTGATCAGAAATTATTGGAATTGATGCTTTTTGCCATACATTTTTCAAATCCGCCAGTACAGCTCTGGAAATGTCACTCACACTCGGATCTTTTCCATTCGCGTTCTCTTTTAACGATAACCGACACCACAAATAATATCTCATAACATCTGAGTTTGTAGGAAGTACATTGCCATCAAATTTCTTGGATAAACCGAACACTTCACAAAACGATTCTTTACGTGTTTTAGGCATTTCTATATTACGAAAAACGTTCTGACAATCGCGAAAGTGAACTAAACAGACACTGAAATATGCGAGTGACTTGAGCCGAGACGTTGTATTATTAGGACATGCGCACTGCGCCCTAATTGCGCAGACGCAGTGATCTGAAATAGTATTACAGTGATTTTAGGCTAAAATTGCTGTTCTAGTTAATACTTCGATAAAGAAGGGCGAAGAGGAACCTCAAGATCATATTGGAAATGTTTCAAATTTTAATCACTAACTAGTTACCCCAAGACATGTCGTTTAACACTACAGGCGTTTTCAATTTAAAAAAAAAATTCACTCTACACTTAAACGTACTGCTAAACTGAGCTTTGTTGGTGCATTTCAAACCGACAAAGACGCCAACATGCTTCTGGAGAGTTTAAATATCTGTTGTCTATAAATGTTTTAATTTCATTATGTTCGAATGTATTAGTTTCTATAATATCCACATTTGCGGAATCATGACTTTTGTAAACATATTTAAAAAAATACTTTACGTTTTTTACTGATGCACAAATTTTAACATTAATGAGACAGTTGAACTTCAAGCACAGAAATAGAGCAGTTTTACCATTTGTTGTCACAGTTCGATCATGATTTCTTCGGCGATAAAGTGTTTAACCAGTTACATTTCCATTAGTTTCAGTTTAAAATTGCTTGGGAACGGTTTTTGTATAATTGCCTCCGTTTATGCATGAAGATTGTCGATTATCTGCTCCATATGGCCCATATATCATATTTTTAATAACAATTTCATGTAACCTGGGGTTTAGGTTGGTATTAGTAATTTCACCACACACAATTTTATCAATTTGTTCTGCATCCCTTGGTTTTGAATTGTTTGCCAATATAATTAGTGTATGAGCATGTGGAGGTCCTTGTTTTTGAAACTCAATTACAGGTACTTTTGGTAGAGGAACACCAAGAATGTGTTTTTTTGGAAATGTTATTCAATAATTCTTTTAACTTAAAGCGAAACATTCTGGCAACCAAGTCCGGACAAAATTCAGTACTTTTACCAAACTGTAAATTTTCAGTGATTTTTGTCCATTTAGGGTTACAGGTTATTGTAATATAAAAATTCTGTGACCCATGTTTGTGAATAATACTCATTGCATCTTGGTAATTCTGTCATGTTTCTTGGACTTCTTTGAAATAAAGACGGAAGAGTTACAGGTTTACCTGGAAGTAATCCAGCTTGATAAGCTCTGGAGTTTTATGTGGTCAACTAATCCACTGTACAGCTTTGTTCGAAGCTTGTTCTGATTTTGCTAATTATAATTTAGTCGACTGGACTCAGTTTTAACGTAAGCGTCAACCAAAAATTGTTGGGAACATTTTCCAGCATGGAGAATAGGATTAAATTCTCCATCACGTATAGCCATTCGGTACCCATAATACTGCATTTGTGTAATGCTTGCGGCAGCTCCTCGTCGACTTGTGCAAACTTTTTTCGGAGGCAAATTCACTGTCCATTCTTGATCACCGTATGGGAAAAGTAGTAGGTATGTCATTGGTTTCGAATTTGGGTTAAGTATACTAAGCTACAAAGTGTGACCATCTTAGACATTACTCCAAAAATATATTAAAAGATCACGTTTAAAGGGTGGCTCACTATCACTATTTCATTTACTTTTTGTGGATTGTAGCGTCTTGGAGACGAGTTACGATTTTGCGTGCCGCAGCAAACGGGTTAAGGTTTGCGATAAGTGACTTAGATTTAGCATTAACTCATGTTATATTAACTGCATTTTCTTGGATACTGAGTCTTTTTTGCATATCTTCTTTTCTTACCCTATCAGCATGTAGTGTTTCTGCTCTGTGGTAAATTTGTCCATGAAGCCGAAAACCAGGAGGAGCTGTAGTTTATGCACCCATTGAAACAAAAGCAACTGAATTATTATAAGATCTGATACTATCCTTAAAATTTTTGAATTTTGTGCCCCTGCTGGTAATTCAGTAATGAGTGGGTGCGTTTTTAATTCTTCAAATTTTACTTTACTTTTATGGCAGCACATTGTATATTTTTTGTTAATTAGGCGTTCTTTTACAAAGTTTTTGGATTGACAAAATTCACAAATGTTATTTAATTGGACATAGTAATGTTCTGGAATGTAGACTCATCAATAACTGGTAAATTGGCAGTAATCATGTAAGGAGTATTACAATTCGGGTTAGCTTCTGCGTAGCGTGTACGTTTAATGGCATTTTTTGAAATACTCTGTTGTCTCTATTGCGTTGGGTTTGTGCTTTGTAGCTTAAACCTACTCTTTTTCTAGTGGGCATTATTGCTCTTAAAGGATTATTTTGTACCCAAAAGGTTAAATTAAATAAAATTAAAGATTATTAAAAATAGAAAAAAACAGACAATCCTACAAAAAGACAAAAAAGTAGGCAATCACACATAAAACCATATAAACACACTTATCTCCTTTCAAACTTCAACTTTGTGTTTGAAAAACTGAAAAAGAAGCTTTATTTTGAAACAAAATTTTTAAATTTGAATTAAAAAACGAAGAGTGAAAAAAAAACAAAGAAATTCAAATCATAGTCGCGATTGTTTAAAGTTGATTTGCTGAATTAGAGTTAGTATAAATTATTATCAGTTGAAATGCACTCACAGATCACGACTGAGGTCATGAAATGTATTGCTCTCTCATATAGTTGGTAAACATGTATAAAACATTTCAAAATGGTAGCTTTTGTGGTTTTGGAGGAGTTTTCGCTCAACGAAAAATAGCTTTGTACTTTTATTGTAGTAGATTTTAAATTGCTTACTAACAATATCAGTCTTGGGTTTTAGTAACGAGACTTTTATGGTAGGTTACCACACAAGACATTAGACATTAACAATTGAGCTCGTGAGAAGATAGTGCGTGTAATAGACGTGCTTGTATAATTTCTCAAAGATAAATAAACGTCATCAAAACACTTTCTCATGATTATTTTTGCTATAGCTACTACCTTTTCTACCAACTCACTCAATCTAGAATATCTGGGACTAGCGGTCAGCAACTGTATAGACCAATTATTAGTGAACTTTTTAAATTCAAAAATTGATAATGACATCGCTACCCACGGTTCTAGGTATCTAATGTACAGAAAGAAATAGTCTTAACTAATGTATTTTACTACTAGCAGTTTTATCAAATAATTCCTTAATTTCGATCTACCTACTTTGTACATATTAAAAGAAAAATATTATTGATGACCAAGTGGATAGTATGAACATTATCAACCAACTCTTTTCTCGTGCACTTAGGAATTATTGCTCGGCCCTGAACTGTGATGTCAATCAAATAATTCCTTAATTTCGATTTACCTACTTTGTATATATTAAAAGAAAAAATATTATTGATGCCCAAGTGGCTAGTATGAAGATTATCAACCAACTCTTTTTTCGTGCATTTAGGAATTGTTGCTCGACCCTGAACTGTGATGTCATTTTTGAATTTACACAAAATATTTAACTCTTTATTTTGTAATTGAGTTAGGATATTCAACATTACACCAATCTAAAACTACTTAGTTATCATCATTACAAGTTACGTTTTTAGGTGGCGTTAAGAGTCTATCATTAATTAGTAATTCCATACTCATGCAGTGAACTATATCTAACAAAAAGTTATCATCACATGTACCGTATTTCTTAAAATTGTTTTGACAGAATGTCAGCCATAAACAGTTTAGAATGCGGAACATAAATAACTTCAAGATCATATTGTCACAACGTTAAAATCGTGCGTTGCAACCTGGTACTTACTATATTTATATCTTTATAACTATAAATAAATTGATATTTTTCTACACCACAACAACTCATTTTCTATAGATGCCTACTTAACATGAAGCTGAATCTTTCTTAAACTTTTAGAATTAAAAGAGACTGCCTCTTCTCTGTAACAGATAAGCTTCAATACCCTCCTTCGAACTATCAGTCAAAAATTTTCAACGTTGCTTACTAACTTTATTTTTTATGTCTAAAACAATGAAACATTTTTTTGACAACCTACTAAATATTTGCTTTGCTGGCGGTATTCACCACTTTTTTCGTACAATAATTTGATTCGGATATTGGATCTAAGCATTATCTTAATTTCTTACCTGGTTTTTCTACAATAATAAGTTTATGATATCATTCAACAGGATTTGTTACCTTCTATATAATGTTATGTTTTTCTAACAGGTTTAGAGATTGTTCTAATTGAGGTTTAATTGATTCTGGCACTCTTCGTAAAGGATTCACTAGCGGAACAACACAATTCTTAATGTAATCTTGTACTCACTTATGTTCTTTAGTTTTTTAAACAAACCTTTATTTTTTTCTACTAATTTGTGTGTACTATCATAACATGGAATTGCATCTATTTTTTTGCCAACTCTAAATCTATGCACTCGTGCAACATTAAAATTGGTATTGTGTTGTCTTTCTTAACAATAAGAAATTTTACATTATTTTTTGTACCTTTACTCTTACAGTTTAAAAAAGCAGTGCTTACTTATTCTACTTCTATTAAAAACAACTAAGACGGTATTATTGCCAGAGAGAATAATATTACTAGTTTTTTGCATTTCTATAAATTTATCATACAGCAAAATAGAGTATTTGTTTTCTCTATTTCGACATGAGAATTTGCGATTCTTACACTAAAATCCGTGTAAGGATAAGCAAATTCTTACACGAATTTTAGTAATGTTAGTTTTTTCAAAGTTGGTATCTCTGCATCCTAAGTTGACGTTACACGAAAAAGAAATCAAAATTATTGAAACTTAACAATTGAAATTCAAATTTTCATGCCAAGATAAAATAAAAACCTCCTTTTAATTCAAAGTTATTTACTTATAAAGGTAAGAAACGATAATTTTATTTGAGATTTAAGTTAACACATAAATTTCAATATGTCAAAGTGTAAGTGTTGCCAATTCAATAAAATATAAAAGTTTCCCAATGTTGTTTTAAAATTAAAATTATACGAAAAATATTAAATATTGTATCGAAATAGAGAAAATAGTATAAAGCACACGTCATAGAATACGTTTCAATCACTCGACCGCTTCATAAACTCGCCGCTGCGCGGCTCGTGTATGAGACCCGGTCTCGTGATTGAAGTGCGTTCATTCTGTAACTTGTGTTTTAATATACTATTCCGTATTAACATTATTCACATTGACCTCGTGTGACCATTGTTTTTTCGTAGTATTTTGCTTTTTTTATTGAATAATCTAAGATAACTACAAATGATATATGTACTTTGCCATGTCTTGTTACGTAGATTTAACCGTAACTTAGTGAAGAAGGCAGTTCAACACTTTGGAGAGTGAGTCGTAGGCAGTTCTCGATGTGGTAATTATAAAATGATTCAACAAACGCCAAAACAGAAAAAGATACTACAGATCCTGTTTACATCTGTCAAACACTAAAAGTAGACAAATTACTAAACACAAATTTTACAACGAATATATTTATTTCAACAAACGGAAGTGGCTAAAAAGGGGTAAAATTAAGCAAATAAATAATAATTTAACAAATATTACAGTACACGAGTAATACAGTTCATAATAATGCGGGGCTCTTACATTCGACAACATTTTGTAAATATGTATAAGCAATCAATTGGGTTAACATTACATGACTCAAATAAGTTTACGTTGAAGAATATAATAAATTTGTCAATTATTAGGAGTTTATGCAAAACAAAGCACGCGGCTTAACTTGTAACGTGCAAAAAAATTGTATATTTAGTCGTGATAAAAAGCGTAATATTTACGTTTAGTCGTGCGTGCAACCGACCTCAAAGCAAAAAATAAATTATATATAAGAAACAAAGTATTTACAATCAGCGTTTTCGAATATGCAATTAGCTAATGGCACATCCAACACAATTTTTTTTAAATTTCTGCAAATTAAACCGATAGATATATACACAGTTAACACCAATCTCAGTTTTATATGATAGATTAACAGAACAAAGTGCCCTAAGCTTTTCGAAGTTAGTGAAGGTATCTCAACAGGTGTGCTTTTTTAATTTGTCATAATGTTGTTTGCAATAACAAAAATTTAAAAGGTGGTTTCAATGTTCCCATATGAGATAGGTTATCAGAATACGTATTCGGGACAGTGCCAATAATTCGTGCATGCTTTACTAGTTCGTAATACGGATTTTCCACAGCAAAAAACATGTGCAGGCATCTAAAGTTGTTACGATGACATGGAACAATCAAATCGCGCTGTAAAATGAAAATGTATTTTCACCTCATCAAATTTCTCACAACAAATATATACGAAACCGTAATTTGTGTTCTCAACACTCGAATGGATGATTTAAGATTTTTAAATTGTGGAAACTTCTACATATGACAATAATACACGTGTATTTCCTTAACGTTTAAAGCGGAAGTGTACCTAGCGACTTTCGATGTGTCAAAAAACATTATCACTGGGCGAAATTTCTACAGTACGAAAACTATACCAAAATATTTTTAACATAACAGTCTGTTTCAGTTTCTTCTTGCACTTGCTGCACCCGGCGTTTGTTTTTAAACGAACACACTTTAGCAAAATTATTTCGTTTTTGCAAGTCAAATATTCTTTCCCCCAAATACCAGAAAAGGCTTTTCCTTATGTATTTTTTGCACAGTACTTGCATTTAGTAAGTTTCTCCAAATTTTTATTGTATTTTTTTTTCTAGTTCTTTTTTACAATTGCATCAATTGCTTTTTCTTGGCTGTTTAGTGCTCGTAACTGTTTCTTGCGTATTTTACACCTGTTTTTGAGTTCCACTTAAGCGTTTACAACTTTTGTACGGTTTATGATTATTTCTTCTAATACAATCTTGTATCAAACTAAGCTATCTACCAGCTGTTTAAAATTTCATGACTTTCCAACGTTTTAATTTCTGTCAGAAAGTGTTCAAAATCTTTATTGTCTTCTTGTAGCCTATTAAAAAAGTTTCGTTTTGTACTGGTGCACAATGTTTCTTACAAGGCTTCAGTTACACTCGCAAAGGTTTTTTTCTTCTTACCGATAGTTAAGCCTTAATGTTTCATAAACAATTTGAGTTTATATTCCAGCCACATTTAAAAATATTATATTTTGGTTTCATCGTGTTTGGTTTTATAACCTGTTGCTTTCATGTAATATTTATAATTATTAAGGAATTGATTAAAGTTGTTTTTCAACCTTCTCATCAAAACGAAGATTACTAAGAGGTTTAAGAGCTACCATTATCGTCTTTTTTTTAATTAAACCGTTGTCTTACAATTTTCTCCCATTTCACCTTGACGTTATCGTTTTTCTAATTTTATGTTTCTCGCTGTTTTCACAACCTAGTGTAGTTTTTTTTTTACCTGACACCATGCAGTGATACACACAATTTAATTAAACTTTTTTTATTTATTAATTTTTTTTACTTCGTTATAATTTACTCATAATACCTAGGATACGAGACACGTAAACATATACATAATAACCTTGGCGTTGTGCATTCATAACGTTCTTTTATTTTACCTTTTATTACGTTTTTAAAAATAATATCTATTTTAACATACTTTTGTTTAGATTTAGATGGTAACAAGTTTTCTATTTCTTTTTGTGCACTTTTTTCAACACATTTGAGCAATTTTTGCACATTCATTGTGATTGTAAAATCAATTTGACAAGTAAATAGAAATAAAAACCAAAGTCTTTGATCATTTTTAGTTTTTATATTATATAAAATATAAATCTTGTATGTACCATTTGCGTGACTGCATGATTATGTTTATCGAGCAACATACATCCCTCGAGCTAGATGCCTTCGGGCTGCATCACGTTGCTCTCCGTGCGTAATTATCGTAATAACGCTTTTGATGCTTAAATAGCTATTGTACGACAATGACTTTCTACGAGCACTGACGAAAGTATATGTCAATCTTATTTTTGCCAATAGCTCTTCTATGGTATGATTGCTGCTTTGATATTTGACATGATTTCTTGGAGGTTGAAGGTTTTATTCTTATTGAGTATTTTGTTACACTAGAACTGTAGTTTAGATGCCCTGTATACTTAGTCTTTTTTGGTGTAAATTTTTTTCTTGCAATTTGTTTTATTTTTTGTGTAATGCTTTAGTTTTTTTTTCCTAATAGTTTACTTTGTGCTGTTTTGATTTTCTGTTTTTTTTTAAGCATTTAAAATAAAAATTGTAAAAGAGAACGAATAATTTCTAACTTTATTTAACAGGAACAAGTCTTATCTAAAGTGAAAATATTTGTTTATTGTTTTTAAAAAACTTTAGCATTTTTTAATTTGAAAATTATCATTTTAACTAAATAGCAGCAATGTAATATTATTTTAAATTTAACTTAAACAATTCGTTTTTCTTTAATAACACAAATTTTAAGGATTCAAAAAACGCAAGCAGAGAAGACTGTTTGTTTTATAAAACTAATTATAGCTACAGGTGACTGCCATACGATGGTTAATGACGTCAAAGCTCTTTTTTACAATACTTTTTCGTGTAATGTCAAGTTGAATTATTTAAAGCGATACTATTTCAATTTTCATGTTGCGTCAATGTGCTATAGTTTTTTTTTTTCAATTATTTAATTAAGAGAAACAAATAATCGATTTAATTTCCGTAATAAATAAAGAGACGCCTGTTGAAACTATTAAGATCTGGATGGTTGCCAATCACATTCGACCAATACAAAAACTACTGCTGAGTCGACGTTATTATTTTATTGAAAGTTTATGTTTAGGTTTTAGAGGAAAAGATACATTTGTTTTATTGTTTCTGCTTAATCAATGAGTAACATTAACTTTTATTTCTAAAACAATTTTTGGCATTAATAAATATGCTTACAAGGGAAACACATATTGTACCAGGCACGATTTCGGGTTAAATAGCGTGCAGCATACATTTTTTAAATTACTATTGTTTTGTCGTGATAAGTTTATGATAACAGTTTCGTATAATTTTAGGCACGAGAATGTACCAAAAAAATTAATTTCGAAATTAATGTTTTCAATAACGTATTTAATGATCCTTGTCTCAATTATTTTTAGTGATGAATGAGAACAAAAGCTTATTTTTGGTTAATCTTTATTTTTTAATTAAAATCTCGTTCATAAATTTTTCCGTGAACACATTGCGTTATACATAAGAAAGCAATAAGATCCCAAGTTTTACAGTGTTATTAATTATAGACCAAGAAATGTAATTATTTAATCATTATACCAATTAGCCTATGGTTTGTGGTGTTTACTAGGTTGGTTTTTTATCTTTGTATACTATGTGACATTGAAATTGGAAGTTTGGGAGTTTTGTGACCAAATTTGATAGGAAAGTTTAGCTACTCAAAAGTAGTAAATGATCAAAATTTCAAAGAAAAGGAACAAAAATGAACACAATTTTTATTTAATAATGTGTATTGGTTTTACACTTCCTCACTCTTCGTGGCATCGATTTTACTAAGTGGTCGATTTTCTTTTGAGTCATTGTATTCCAAGCAACTTATAATTCATGCCTTCCTGTGTCGGTGGTTGATGCGCTAAGTTTCTCAGTCTTCTCCCCATAATGTCACACACGTGTTCAAAAGGCGAAAGGTCGGGTGGCTATGGTAAGAAATTAACATTGGCCTCTTCAAATCGGTTCGTAGAGTGTCTTGCTATGTGGGGACGGGCATTATCCGGCTGGAAAAATAGGTCGTCTAACTGGTGCAGAAATGGAAGAATATAGGGTTCTACCACTTTGTTAACATATCGCCAGGTGTTTATATTGCCTTGGATGAATACCAAACGAAACTTACTCTTATAGGGTATAGCACCATAATCCCCACAGTGTGGAGCACATGCAGCTCAGCAGAAAATTTAACATTACACCGTCCACGTTTTCGTCTGATTCTCATAAAGTCATCATGCATTTCTAAATTGAAATGAGATTCATCACCGAAGACAACTCTATGCCATTCCAGATGCTAGTCGAGTCGCTACACCACTGTAAACGATGATATCGGCGTTGAGCCGTCAGTGGTAGAACAAGGTGTTCCCGCTAGGATTGCAATAGGAAACTTCTGATTTGACGGTTCTGTTCAAAAGTTAACAGGACGACCTTTATTACCTACCTACCTGATCGGCGATTGATTGGATTCGAAAATCCGTTTCTTATTGCCATAAGTCGGAGATGGTGGTCCTGAACCTCATTTGTTTGTCTCCACCCCCTAGTTTTTTGTCTACGACGGTTCTGACCTTCCTTGGTCTATGCTTGATAACAGCACATGATAGTGGATTGGTTCCGGTTTAAACGATTTGCAATTTTTCTGTACGAAGAACCGCCCTCACGTAAGCTAACAACTCGACCTCTGTCGAATTTGCTTGATTGGTGGCAATAGGCATAATCACACTCTCAAAACACGTTAAACAAAAGAACTCCAAAAAATAACGATATTAAAATTAACCAAGACTCGTACGAAATACATACGATGATGAAGTAGTAGAGACTAAAAAGAACGCTACATATGCCATTACCACTTGATAGATTTGCCAAGTTTGGTCACAAAATTTTCAATTTTTCCTGATGTTGCAATTTCAAGAGTATATTAAACTTTTAACGTAAGATCTTAGGGCTATCATATCAAGCCATTCACTTAGAACGAATTGCAAACAAATCGTTTCTCAATTTTTTTTTGATTCACTGCTCTTGTTTACTTACTTTTTAGCTATTTATAATACTATCATCAAGTTTAGATTCTTCTTATTTTTGAAGAAGAAAGCTCTGTTAACAGAGAATAAATCGATTTGAAGATTACGATGATCTACATTTACTTATTTTTTAACATTATGCAATATTATTCATAGAAAGTATGTTGCCTTTATGGGCGTATCCATATCACTGCGTGTCCCCTTGTATAAAAAGAATCAAAAGAAACAATTGCAAGTTTTTCTTCAAAACGCATAAACATGTTTAAAAAATGGACGAAATAGTAACGCAGTTTTATGAGCCAGATCGATTTTCCAGAGTTATAGGTGTTGTTGATTGCATCTTGTTACGGTAAGAATTATGGGTAACTAAATTTAAATGGAGCGATGGCCGCAGTAGCTCGGTTCTTGTAGGCAAAATGGGGTGGATTAGAAATTGTGAGGGGAATACTTAAATCAAAGATGTCGTGGTAGATAAAATTAGTCAAATGGTGATTAGAAATTGTTAGAAATGGGCGCCACACAATTTGTTTAGTTACGGTCCTGTTAAGTAAATTGTAAAAGTTTAACAGGGCTCTAGTAGTAGCGAAGGGTTGCTGAAAGGAAAAAAAAACGGGGAAGGGTTAAGCAATAAATAGCAATCAGTAAATTTGATGTAAATATAATGAATTTAGAATAAATGGAAATTTACAAAATAATCACTAAAATATTCAATTTTGAATTATGCAAACAAAATATGCGTGAAGTTGAGTAAAACAATCGATAACGGATTTCAAATATTACAAAAATACAGGATCTAAATTACCTTGTGTTAAACAAAAGTAGTAAAACTAATTTAATTACATTAGGTTCGCAAAACAAACAACAAAAAAAATTTTTAATTTGAGGCAGCGATCGTTATTCGACAAGACAGTAATTACAAATTTGAAATACAAAAAAAAATCTTACCTTATTACTTCGCTGATGAAACTCCGTGCACGGTATTTCCAGTCGAAGTTTCCTTAAATAAAATATTTAAAACAAACAATTGGCCGTCAACAAGTAACAGCCGAGAATTAGAGTTAGGTTCAAGTTTACTATCTCGTAGATCAAGGGATGCGTGACCAAATTTATGTAAGTTAATAGGTCAGTTACAATTACGTTATAAGTCAACAAAAAAAAATTCAAGGTAAATCAGATAACAACTTCTTTTAGAAACAAAGAGAAATTAAATTAAGTAAATCAAGCCAAAGTTTAAATAACAAAAGTGAATTTTAAATAGCAAAAAAAAAATTGTAAAATTTTAAAGTATAAAGAAAAGTTCTTGAATTTCTAAAGTTGATTAAGCAAGTAAGATAATTTTGATTAAAAGTTCAATGTAGAAAATCAATGAGATTTGCACAAATATGAATTAATTCACAATAAAACGAAGGTTAACGGTTGGTTTTTTTTTCACTTAGCGTTAGTTAGTGCAATCGAAGTTGACTTCTCAGCGTAGCGTTAGTAGAGTTTACAGATGAACGGAGTATTTTGGTAGTTGAAGGAACTTTCACACGTGGAGTAAACAATCCGTTGGAGGAAACGTTCATATGAATTAAAACAATTTCGTCGGAAGAAAAACCCTATAAAGAGGAAAGGAGAGAAGCGAAGTCAGATTAACTAAACTAAGTACTTTACCTGGGTATAATAATCCAGCGTTAAGAAAACTAAGTACACTTTTAAAATTTAAAGTAACTTATAGCCGTAAATATACGATTTTTAGTCATTTTAGGAAAGAAACAGGTTCCGTAGATATACTAAAAGTTAGGAAGGTTTCAACGTAATATCCGGTAAAATCACCGTGTTTAAATAAACGTTAGTACTTCCAAGGTACAGTAAATTTTTGAAGTGATCTCAACAAGAGTTCGTCAGGAACTGATTCAAGAAGGAAACGAAGTACCTAAGGTTATAATGACCTCAGAAGATAACAAAATAAATTCGTCAGCAAACTCGTGAGAACGCTCGAGTAAATGATATTTTAAACAAAAATATTTATAAGGACTTGTAGAAAAGCAGCATTTAATCACGTATTAAGCGAAAATAATACGCTCTTAATTACTCATAAATTACAAATTATCGACTTTAAAATGCAACATAATAAAGCGTGAGATTAGTAACAACAGCAGATTCCCACACGTATAACTTAAATAAATGAAACAGTACCGGATTTAGGAAAATTTGCTCAGGGCGTAACAATCTTTATACGTATAATCACTTGGACGGAAAGATTCAGAGAAGCTTAGAAGTCGTAAAGGTTTTTTTACCATAAACGTAAAGTGTCGGATAACAATTTAAAAATTAGGAATATAGTTGCACGGTGACTTGGTTCAGCACATGACCAAACAATATATAATCACTCACTATTAAAACGAGAATTCAAAAATAACAGATTTAGTCGCCTTTATTAAGTGATAGTGGTGTATGGAATCTGCTTCTGCTGATAATCTATATAAAGAAAGCATAATTCGTACAAGAAATGTGGAAAGACAATATGGTGTATAAAAAAGGGCGATTTTTTATATTATCAACCGGCATTATGCTGTCGCTACAGCGAGCTCTAACTGTAGCCACTGCAATTGTGCATTATATAGCAGTAGAAACTCTAACGTGCATTTAGCTGAAGTGCTTGAATTAACATTAAATTTAACCTAAAATAAAGTAAAGGCAGCGGCAGCTCTGTTATCGACGAATGGCATAGGTAATGCAATTAGTACATTGTGCAGAATATAATTTATTAAAAAGGGCGCCAGAACGAAAGTACTTGCAGTTGATTCTTTTCACCTATAGACAACTGAAGAAATACCAGTAGAACACATACAGGATAACAAGAAGTAAATTTATTTTGGAATCGACGTCTGTTAACTATAAAGTCAACGATATTTATAAACGCAATATCATAATAGAAGCAATTAACCAGTAAATTACAAAGGATATAGTAAATCCTCGAGTTAGCTATGCACTGTACTACAAAAGAAATGTACAGAATAGAAAAATTATTGATTTTTTAACTAAACTTTAACGTATGAAATTGGAGTAAATAAATGGTGGTTGAATAAGAATGATGCACAGCAAATCAAACCCTGAGCTAGAATAATTTTAACGTTAATATGACACTGAATATTTGTGATAGCGAAATAAATATACTCGGTTGTAAGTCATACGATCGCCAGAAAAATGTGACAAAACAACAAACGGTTACTTACGGCTTAAGACTGCTTTTCTAGTATTAGAAAAGTGTAACCACATTCCTAAAAGCCAAAACAAATACACCGATATATCGCAGTGGTATCAAAAATACGAATAATAAGTTCACGTAGCGAAGGTTTTTACGATCGGTGTCTGTACTAAGATAAGAACGTCTTCCGGGTTTGGATTGTCTTTGTTGTAACGCATCATCTACTTTCGTAAGCGGTTTTATTAAGGCGAGAACGAAATCAAAGGAATCAAACAAGCAACCAAAATCTAACTAAAAACCTTGAAATCAACTTGTAAACCGAGTCAGATTGTAAACTCCATAGCAGTCACTTAAGAAGTAGACTCCATATATAAAGAAAAAGTAACGTCAGGGTTGTTTGAGCATGACTCTGACTGGGTTACAATCGGAAAGGAGGAGTTTAAAACTGTGTTTACAATTAAAGTTAATAGTGTGTTTGATAATTTCTATGTTCTCTCGGATTATATTGCTGAAAAAGAATGAAGGTTTTTTAATTACCGAATTGTTATCAAAATCTATATTGTGACCTGTAGTAAAATCAGTTTTGTTGTTGCTCTTAAGCTCATTCTTAAAGAAGACATTTTATGTGCGATTCTTCTACATTTTTCTCGTCATATCTCAGATCCCATTCGCATTCACACTAGCAAAATTCTTGACTCATCTAAATTCCTAAATCCAACATTTCCAAGTCGTAGCAATTAGCCTTCAAAGGTTTTTGTAGTAACCTCGATATCATTGTTCTTCCAGACGACAAAGATAAGGCTACTGTCGCTTTGAACCAAACTGATTGCGGTGCAAAAATCAATTTGGTCTGTCAGAGGGAACGTGCGCTCTTTTAACTCGTAATCCCAATTCAGGGATTAAACATGAGATCAACCGAATCATCAGATCTTTTATTTTTCTGAAACTAAACGTCGACTTACCCCTTCAGATTCAAAACCACTTTGTCTATACGGACTTGTCAAAGTTAACAAACAAGGTGTACTTCATCGACCTATTGTCAGTACTATTCAATCTCCTACCTACAAGTTGATTACTTAACTCTGTAGTGATTTTTAGTTACATTTTGGTTGTTTGTTTGCGTTTTTAGATTTCTTTCTCTCTCTCTCTGAAGTAGTTCTTTACAAAAGCGAGCAAAACGTTGACAACTTCGGTTACAAAAATGCATGGTCTAAACCTTAAAGACATTTTTATTTTAATTAGTTTACAACAAATATCTGAAATAAGACGTGCGCTAGATTTCCAATCTTCCAGATTTTAAGTTAAGTTTTAATTAAACCAGATGGTGTAAGCACAGGTGCAACGACAAAATCTATAAACGTGATTTTATTAAGTTTCTCATTGAAGTAATACGCTTGACATATACGGTGTCAAAGAGGGTCACAAACTCGACAATTGTCACAATATTAAATAAAAGTGTCTGCGACGACGATAATCCAATAGAGCAGAAGTATTTTAATTCACAAAAGAGTT
Source organism: Aquatica leii (assembly GCA_035610365.1). Taxonomy (NCBI): domain Eukaryota; kingdom Metazoa; phylum Arthropoda; class Insecta; order Coleoptera; family Lampyridae; genus Aquatica; species Aquatica leii. The sequence continues at coordinate 16,176,207 of CM069434.1, read as the reverse complement.
AGCAAACGTGTTGAATAGATGATTTAGTAGACGGTAATGGCGCAAACAAAAGAAGAAAATTAAATCTAACCGCAAAACGTATAGGTGCGTCATACCTCAACGTCTCTTTCTCTAAGCATCGGTTAATTTTACATTCGACTTTCACTTGATTTAGAAGTTCCGCTGAGCATTAAATTACATGTGTTCACTTTGCAGTTTTTGTAAAAAGTGTCAAAAGCGTGAATAACCGCAAGAAAAGAAATTTGCTACGACACGCCAACTAAACTGATGCGAAGTATGTATATACTCAGTAATGAGTAAAAAAAATATTTGAATTTAACAAAATTCATCATGAATTTTTTAATAAGCAGTTTGTAGATAATGTTGTGGATCAAGATAGTATCATTAAAAAAGTTGATTGCTGACAACTGAATTTTACATGAAGGAAGACAAGTATAACAAATAATTATAAATCAACATTTGCAAACTTAGTGTAACAGTTTATCCACGATGATGAATATCATAAATTGTGTTTTAAAAAAAAGTTGATTGTTGTCATCTTCTTTTATGTGCCAGTTTAATTTGTAATTTACCAAGAATTAATTCCTTTTGGTGTTATTTTGGTGTTATCTTCTTGATTTAGAAATTTTTTTCTTTCAGTAGTGTAACTTTTACGTGATTTAATTTAATTGACCACAACCTCTTATTTATAAGTTGCGTTAGCTGAGCACTTGTATAATTGCTCCACTAGAAAAAAAGTAAGCAACTTGATGCTTTAAGAAGTACCATTATCTCGTCTTTGTTTACTTGATGTTTTTGTTAACAGCTTTTTTTATTTTGTTTGCCAGGTTATTTAATTTTCTGCTAGTGGCAGGTATATTTTCAACATTATGCCTTTAATCCTCGATGATGACATCATCAGTACTGAATAAAATCGATGTTGTTTTATCGAGCTTAATAGAAAATTATACAAAACTGAGAAACAATAATATAATAATTCAAAAATGTCTTACAAGTACATATATCAGGAAAGTTTCTAGGTGAATTTCTGCTACGTTTTTTTTGATCTACTGGGTTTGGTTTAGGCTTCTGATGCAATTAGAACACTATCCATAAGGTGAAAAATAACGAATCTTCCAATCTTTATTAAAAATAATATTAAGAAATACTTGCGACCGTTTATACTTTTTCTAGCAAAACGTTTTTATTCTTCTTAGGAATGTACGAGACTAAAATAACTTGCTTATGGAAACCAAAATTATTTGATCCTACTAGACTTTTTTTGTTTTTAAAAATAGTGCTTACCAAAGTGAAGTTTTTTTATCAGTTGCATGCTTGGGAACCAATCGTTCAGTCACGTCTCTGCCAAATCCATTTAAAGATTGACAAAGACGTTGTACAATAACACTTGGAGATTTACTCACAGAGTATGGACCTTCCGGCTGCTGTCCAATGTATATTTTCACGTTGGTTGTATATGTGTTCGCATGAACCAAGGCAAAAACCTTTATCCCAGATTTATTGTGCTTGTTTGGAATGTGTTGCCTAAAACCACGAAATGCTTTCAATTTTTCGTCGGCCGTCACTAACTCAAAGGGTATATATGCAGTTTGACAGTTGACAACAAACATATCGAAAATGTTCGTTATGGTCGCTAACTTATCTTTTTTTCGTCGAGTGTCACGAGTATTCATGTCATCAAATCTCAAATGATTTAGCAGGAACCTAAATTTTTCAAATGGCGTTGTCAGCCAAAAAAGTTTAATGCCAGTGTCATCGGATTGCCATAAATCTTCTGGCATTAAACGAGCTGCTTTTAGAAACTTTTTTAAGCCCCTTACTGCCGTCTTCACACCCAGCAAATGTGTTATCAAATTTTACGATATAGTTCTGACATATTCCTTTGGTGCATGCTTATTCCACCAGGTTGTCTCATGATGGTTCTAAAGCTTCTGCGCTTTTTAAGTCTGCTTTACTTTCTGAAATCTATTGTTCTGTGTGTAAAGAATTTCCTTCCAATGGAGCATCTTTTTCCCCGTCTTCTTCTTCGTCATTAAATTCTTTATCTCATTTGTCGTCTTTGTTTAAACACTCCTCCATCAATCGTTGTAGCTGCCGCTGAACTTTTTCATAGTCTCCCATTTGAATAAATTTGTTTATTTACCAATTCATAATATAAACATGTAATTCAGACTATCGTTGAGAGTTTTATAAAGTGAAAATTAAAAATGGATACACTGTTTTTTATAAAATGGTTTCACTCCGCGTTACGCATAAAAAACACTACGTACAAAAATGGATGACACTACCCTCCAGCTGCCAGTTCGAAATGGTACTGAATGATCCACCATCCAGACATTGGAGTATTTCTAAGACAATTAATAAAACGTGGTTGTGCGTAGTATCACTCCGCAAGCGACTAGATGGTTAAGACTACACGTGTAAATATAACAACAAATTACTTAGCCTGTTACAGATAAAGTGATTCCCACTAACTAAAAGTGTCAAATTTTTTAAGTAATCAAATATTTCTCAAACTAATGAAAACTAAATGTTCGAAGGTCAGTATTTACAAAACATGCTCTTTTTTAAATTAAATTTAAAGTCGTTTTTAGCTGAAAATTGCCTTTAGTTAAAAAAAAATTGTATTGGATTATGAAACCGACTGTTATAGTTTCATATTAAACGTTCTAGATCGTTCTAGAAAAATCTCCAGAAGGTTCTAGCATATACTATTAGAGTGGGGTTAGAGTATATATTATATCGGTGTGAAGTTTATTTGAGTTTGTCGTGGGGAATGATCAAATTTAAGTTGAAGAAAAGTGTATTTTATTATATAAGGTACATATATTAATAATTGTAAGCAATTAATTTGTCTTAACATATACTAATGTGCGACTGTAAAAAAATACTTATTTGAACGTTATCGCAATTTTAATCACCTTGGCATAATGAATGTTCATTGCCAGGTGATGCTTTATTGATAGCTGTTCCATTGTTTGAAAGCTTACTAAAAGCTTTTTAATCTTCTGCTACAGCTGCGGGTAAGTTGAAATTAATCAATATTAAACTTAGTACTGCGTAACATCTTTAAACGTCGCGTTTTCAACGTTAGCTTTCAAAGATGAGTCTTTAGAGTTCTAAAAGAAATTTAGAATTTTGAATGTATTGTTAAAATGTAAATATTTATGAAATTAAATAATAATTGTAACTAATGTAAAAAACAATGTTTACTTTTTATTTGTCCTTTTTCGTTGGTCTTCGACATTATACACAATTTGTAACAAATACATTTTTTGAAAAATAACGTATTTTAACATAACCTTAACACTTAACTAGAAACTGTAAAATGCTTCGTTTAAAACAACAAAGTTGGTGTCGATTTTATTATAATCGAATATCCACTACATTTTAGGATAAAAACAAACCTTTTTTAAATATTTTTTTGCGTTTAAAAAGGTAGTGAAGTTATGAGACACTCTGTATAATACAATTCATAAAATATTTATGCAACAGACAGTCAATTAAAAATTTTTTCAATTGCCATTTAAAATTAAGAAAGCTTGCAGCTGGTTTTTTTCTACAAAAACGTTGCTTTTCATAGCTACTTTGTTTCACAATTCAAGTTTTGGGTTAATCTCGCCATCATATGAGTTGCAGGTACTTGTAGAATAGACTTTAACAATTTTAAAAATGTGTTTCACAGCATTTTCTAGTACAAAATTTAAATTTACATATATTCGTTCACGAACTTCCATAACGTTTACCGAAGGATATAGAAAATTTTCGAGAAGATACCAGAAATATATAAAGACGGGTTAAAGATGTCGTAGGACAGTTATTCGAAGTCGGAAGTATTAAGAAGATGTTTAAGTGAATAAGTGATTAACGCGTGTGTTCGAGATAAATATAACGGAGCATAAACGTACGTGCCTTTAATGTAAACAAGTGTCAGTTTTAGATAAACAGACGTTATCTGCGGACATTATTATTTGAGTGATTGTAATATATAAATTTGTGTGTGCTTTTCTTAAATATCATTAGATTTAATTAGTTATGTGTAGTTATAAAACGTGTAAATATTTTTGTTTTAAAATTCGTTACAGTAATATACTTCCGTCATATAAAACGTGTACAAGATAAAATGATCAATACTTAAATTAAATTATTAGTTGTTTTAAAATCATTGATATAAATATACAGTAGAACAATATATCAATATAGTTTTTATTATAAACTATAACTCTTGCATAAGAGCAGCGGTTCTTGTGCAATATAATTTTAGTGAATTCGTTTACTAATTTAATTTTTTTGATTGACGCATTGATAGTATTTCTACTCAAACCATTTTTTAAATCATTTACTAGTGTTTTAGAACATTTTTAATTACTAAAAAGTGAGCTACATTTAATTTTACATAACAGAATCGTAATTTTAAAAAATCACAATACATTTATTGATTTTGCAAATGTGACTGCAAAAGTTGAACTTCAAGCTATATTTGACACTTTCAATTTTTATAGTTTTCATTGCAAATTAGCCACAATATCTTGGTAGTGTTCACTTTTTTGATTTTGCAGAATATGCGAGCTCTAAATCATTCCTGGTACGTTTAAAATTTTTACATTTGAAAAGCTTCCTGATTTGTGAACCAACAAATTTTTTTTTTCGAAGTTAACTTAAAACAGTTGCCCTCTTTTTCTAGTGCTTTTACAAATTCTTTAATCAATTATAATTTAATGTGTAGAGGAGGTAGAGTCAGCAATTAAGAATCCATTAACGGCCCAAATTTTATATTACATTTACCAGGATTAAATGTTGGTTCGTGGCTGTCATTCTTTTATTTGATAATGTTGCTGAACTGCTCAGCTCTACCACAAACACAAAAAACAACAATATTTAGTTAACCCTTCTTACAGTTCAAGTAATAATTGTGTTTGTTGAATGAGCCAATGAAATCGATTGTTTTGAGTTGCTATTACAAAGTACAATGGTTTTGAGACTTGTTTTCGGTAAACAATCGTCGTTCTGCGGTGTTATATTCAATACTCATTTCATACAGAATTGAATATGCAGAACTGAATTTTTGTGGCGTTTTTCCAATACGGAGATTTTTGTAGTGGAATGTAGAAAATTTCATTCGTTTAATCGAGATTTGTGATCTTTTTTTGTTAAACTCAAATTTCGTATGTAATGTGATTGATGTAATTCGTTAGAAGGATCATACGCCAGATCGCTTCAAAATGACACATTCAAAATATTGTTTATATCTTCCTCGTCCGTAGAATTTACAAATTGAATGAATTGAAGTTGATAGCTTACAATCAGTTCTTTTCAAGGGTTTGATTACAGACAAAATATATGGATACGTTATTTTGTTTTTATTCCTTTTTGAAAACTTTTAAAGCAACAGAAGTAACAATCCGTGACGTGATTTATTGATTCATGCTAAATCATTGATCTTTATGACAGGATTTTAGAAGAATTCTTGTTTTTGTTAATTTGACATAACACGAAATACGCATATATATGTGGTACTCTAATTTTGTCTTGATTTTTAATTTTCAAGAATATTTTTCATAACTTTTTTGATTCATCGAAAGCCTTCTTTTGTGATTTTGTAACATTTAATCCACAAACATAACAAAAATTGTGTACAGCCTCTTGCGGGGTTTTCCATTCTTGAAAATCACAAATAACACATCTTGTGGAACACTGCATCAAACTTTTTTAACTAAGTGACGGTTTGGTGACATTTCATTTGTCCCTTGCCATACTGCGTCAACAAATAAAACAATAAATGAATGACTACGTCGGATGCAACATTTATATCTATCGTAGCAATTTGAGAAGTTTTCATTTTAGTATAAGGTAGCCCGGGAAAATAGCGGCTCATTTCCCATCTTCTTCTCATGCCATGTTAGGTCTCCACAACGGTAAATATCACCTGAGAGTAAAGTTTTCTATCCTGGGCAGCTCGGATCAACTTCGTCGTCGGTTTTTATATCAGTCCAGTCTTGTGTATTACGGAGCTAGGAAATTTGCCTTCTACCAACACCTTTCCAACCCTCTACTTTGTCTTTAATGATTAACTACAGCAACTTATATTTGTCTGCTATCAGTACATAATCTAAGTAGGTCACTTTTCGGACTTTGATACTAGTCAGCAACCTTCTTGCAGCTCTGGGTTTTTCGCGTTACCAACCATATCCGTCCAGGGTACTCCCAACATTCTCTGGTAAATTCAAATTTCAAATGCCTTCAATCGGTTCATTGTACTCATTTTGAGGGTTACCAATTATTTTAAATCGACAACCTTGTCCAATTTTTACATTAAAATCTTCAATGATCAGACTTACATCGTTACTTTTAAGGAGTGAAGAATTTTTTTAACGTCTTTATACAGTATCTCAAACTCGTTCATAGTAGATGCATATATTTGTATAATGTTGATGTTAAATGGTTGTTCTTCTAATTGTAGTAACATGATTCTATCGAATATGGACACAAAGTTTTTAACATATCCGACAAATTGTATTGGAGGGAATATACACACACATTTCTCTTATGCTGTGATTATCTGGGATGTCTGAATCTGCACTACCCGAATTACGAATACGTGGCATCTATACTAAAGAAATCAATCATTATTTATTTTAATTCTTCTTTTTCTTACGTTAAGCCTGCTGGCTTGTGTTCTCCGGCTTATTCTGCGAATCCTGGGAATTTGACTGACATGCCTTCTCCATCTCTCATAAGGTCTTCCTGGAGGACAACTGCTATCTACCTTACCGTCCCTGGCGGTTTTTACAATTCTTGATTCCTCTATTTTATTGATATGGTCGTTCCACGCCCTTCGTCGTTGACGTGACCATCTGACAATATCTGGGACCATACATTTTTCGCGAATCGCAGAATTTCTAATTCGATCTCTTATCGTGACACCTGTCATGCTCCTTAGCGTTTTCATCTCTGCCGCCCTAAGTATTTGTTTGGTTCTAGAGTTGTCTGCGCGTGTCTCTACATCATATGTCATGATCGGTCTCACGCAGGTCTTATATATGCGGACCTTGCTCTCTGAGTTCATGTATTTGTTTTTCCATACGTTATCTATGAGACAACGCGAGATAGCTGTTGCTTCACTAGTCTGTCGAAACAATTCTCTATGGATATCTCCGCGGCTAGATATTTCTGTCCCTAGATAGTTGACTTGTTCTATTATTTGATTTACAATTACCAGCTTGCAACGTTTTGGCTCTCTAGATATCACCAGCGCTTTCGTTTTTGCAGTAGAGATTTTCATGTTAAATTTGGAAGCCTTCAAGTAAAATACATGTGCCAGCCGTTGCAGGTCATCTTAGTTTTCTGCTATTAAGGCGGCATCAGCGTAGCGTAAGATGTTTATGTTTCCTTTACTTAATCGTAGCCTCGATTTCCAGGTTTGATTTTAGGTATAATTCTATCCACAACGATGTTGAACAGTAAAGTTTCTTCAGTACAGCTGTTGTTGACGCTAAGTTTAACCACGTTGTCAGTATTAAGATTTTTTATTATCATAATCATGTTCTGGGGTACTCGGTTTTCTTCCAGTATTTTTAGAACGTCGTTTAATTGTATGCGGTCAAAAGCCTTCGTCAAATCAATAAAATATACAAAAGCGAGGTTATCAAACTCGATGGATTTTTCAGCAATTTGTCGTAACGTAAAAATTGCATCTATCGTCGATCGATTTTTCCTGAAACCTTGTTGTTCTTCGCGTTTTCAATTGCAGTTCTTAGAATACTGGTAAAGAGTTTAGATATGGTAAATAGTAGCAAAATTGTTCTGTAATTGGAAGGGTCTCGTCTATCGCCTTTCTTAAACATTGGGATCATTATGCTGGTTCGCCACTCATTCGGTACTTTAGTGCAGTTTAGTATTTTCCTGAATAGGATGCTAATTTCTTCATATAATCTCATTCCTCCATATTTTAAGAGTTCATTAGGAATTTTGTTTATCCCCGGAGTTTTTCTATTTTTTGTTTTTTACCCAAAATAGAGAGGTTATCAGCGTTGAGAAAGTGAGAGTCCGCCTCTTCGATTGTTGCTAGCTCTACTGGTTCGTTTTCTTGTAATTGTTGTTAAAAGGAATTGATGTACTTAACCCATTTTTCTGATAATATATATTGGTTCTTTGGATGAACTCGTTTGTTGGTTTTTTCCAGCTTCTGATTGTCTTCCACACTTTTTTCTGTGAGCCGTATAAATCCCTCTCCATATCTTTAGTGAAGGCTTGCCAGTAGTTTCGTTTAATTTCGAATTTGGTTGTTTACCCTGTTTCTTTCGGCTACATAATTTTAAAAGTTCTCCGGTCATTTATTGTCTCTATACTTTAAATAAGCCGTTCTTTTTTCGCTGCTAGTAAATTTTTGTTGTACCAGGGTTTAGCAAGGCGCCCGCTTGTAGTTGACGTTTTTTTTCGTAAAGCTTCTTCTGCTGCTTTTAAGATGCTTGTTTTTAATTTATTCCAACTTGTTTCCAAGTCGTCCAGTTCTTGTATGGGATTATTTTGAATAATGTTCTGGACCCTAGATTTATATAGCATCTGTATAGTCGCGTCCTCAATACATTCTAGGTTTATTTTTTTGTAGTAGTCGTTGTTTTTTTCTTCAGAAATTGTATAGACATACGCAGCTTGCTAAGTACTAAATTGTGATCTGATCCTATGTTGGCCGCGTTTAAGACTCTCACATCTAAAATTTTTATGGATGTACTGCTCTATTTGAAATTATGTAATTTATAGTGCATCTGCTTCCCCATGTGTTGGACCACGTTATTTTATGCTACAGTTTATGAAGGAAGAAAGTATTATTGATCTTCAGTTCATTGGCTGCACAAAATTGTTTCAGATTTTTAATGCGTGGGATGATTTCCTTGCCTATTCTTGCATTTAAATCACGCAATATCAATATTTGCTCTAGGTGGTGAATTCTATCTATGTTTTGTAGCAGTTCATTGTAGAATGAGCTTATTTCCTCTTTAGTTTTACTTGTATCTGGCGCATACACAGGTATTACATGTAAGTTTTTATGTTCAAATATAAAAGATGTCTTTAGTAATCTATGACTCGTGTATTTGATGTCGATTATATGTGGTTCCACCTTTTCATGTACAAGTAATCTAACTTCTGAGGCTGCTTTTTTTTTGTTTTTCTTTTCCACTATATATTAACAGATATTTATCATATTTCCAGGACCCACTATCTTTCTTTTTAGTTTCAGCAATCGCGCATATACCTATTTTGTGTTCCTCCATCTCTACTATTATTTCTTGGTTTTTCTTGCCCAAGATACTACATTCCAGCTTTCCACTCTCAATTTTTAATTAGTTAACGTAACAAAATGGGGTAATATCGGCCAGCCACCATTTCCCGTTTTTTACCCCATATGCGCATAATGTAACGAGTCGTTTGTAAATTTACGATTAGAATTAAAGCCAAAATACATAATAGGATATAAAAAGAAACCTTTAAGAACACATCTCTGGTAAATATGGATAATTTAAGCTAAAATAATCGATCATACACACCTTTAAATTTTTTTTTATAAAACAATTGCAACATTAGATTTCGATATATCAGGTGTTTCCACTGCACCGTATAATGACAGAATGAAGTATGGTTCCTTGACAAACTTGTTAGACAACCAACAACGCACACAAAATTTAATGCAACATCTATAAGATGGCGCAAGTGCGCGGCCAGTATTACCCTATTGGCTGGGATTTATCCGGTTTGCCATACATGGATTTGTCCATACAATCCCAACGTTTGTTACAAGCTTTTTGGTTTTACGAACCTTGCACGGCCAACTCACAATAGTCGGAGGTGGGGAGGTCCACAGTAAATACAGAAAAGATGTTTAAGGGCGCCAGAGCTGATCCAAAGCAACACTTTTGTTTCGCTCACAACAGAATGGTTCAAACTTGTAACACACTAGAAGGTTCGTAATCCCTCTACTCGCCTGTTCGAGTAGCCCAAATTAGTTCGTAGGGAACAATAATCATAAGAGAGAGAATTAACAAATTTAATCACTTTCAGATTATAGTTAACAAATATCACAGCTTAACTTAGAGTAGCATAATAATCGTTATACATCGAATTTGGAGGTCCTAAATACTAGAAGAATTAACAATAACCATTAACAACGGTATTAAGTTTTGATTTCGTAACAAGTAAATTTATAGAATTAGATAGAAGATTCAGTACGTGAATGCCTACAGTATCGGCAAAACACAGCACACATTTAAAGTAACTCGAAGTAAATATTCTTCACCCACACACAGTATGCGATACAGTGGACTCAATGATTATAATTACCTTATTGGTAGCTACACATTACATGCATTTACGAACGTTAATATGAATCCAAAAGTTTGTGAGTAATTTTTCGTGACAACGATATATACAAAATTAATTAAAATAACTCACCCGAGGTTCAGCATCCACTAGCACGAAGAAACACGTTTTTCCCCTTCAGTGGCCTGTAACAAGTATTAACCACAAATTGTGTCACACACCAACTCACAAAGAATATTAAGCTAAAACAATTAGTATTAATAATTCATTTAATAATATATAAAAAAAACCGGTGTATCGACTACTGTACGCAACGAATCAAAACAGGTGGCTGATAATACAATCAACGTCTGCCTTTGGTATTCAATAGTACTTCTGTGTATCAAATCAGATAAATAGTAACGTATAACAGGTGGCTGATAACCCAGTCGAGTCATCCACATGTAGTAAAATCTCCTACGGGAAGGATTAGCGAGACCCCGTTTTCGTGGCGTGGAAACCGCCTTCCGAAAGCGCATGTGTACGGTAACGTGATTGCTTAGTAAGAATTACTATTCAATATCCCCTTTATCGAAAACGTACATGTGCTCGAAGTGGAGGAAAAATGGCTGTTAAAATGAAGAAAGAATTACGAACGAATTTTAATAAACGACAGCAATGGCTTACCCTGTAACGCCTCAGATAGTTTATATAATTAATATAATTACAATTGAATTTCCATTATTCCGGATGGCATTGGCTAACGGAAATATTCAACACGTCCAGGTCATTTTATGCAATTCACAGCATGACGATTTTCCGTCAAATGATAACCACGAGAAAACGATCGGTAGAGGGCGTCAAAACCCGAATCTAATTTCACGTCAATATACAAAGTCGTACGTAATACGAATTTCGTCCGTAACACGTTTGCTCAGAAGAAGATTTTGAGCTTGCCCAATTTCATACCATTAATACAATGATATTTATACAGATATTGTATCAAATTTAGATTGACAAGTAACAAAAACTCTAGATCGTCAACAACTGTAGAACGAAAGAATCCTCTAGATAAAATATATATGTTAATCAGGAATTATTGCCGCTACCTGGACTGTCAACTTCTAAAATTAGCAAAAAATGAACTATTAACAAACAGCATTCCCAAATAATAACACCTACTTCATATAAAGATGTTATAAAAAGCAAAGTAAGCAAAACATTATCCAAACAAGCACCCTTTCAGAAAAATTGTAAAAGCAAAATTTTTCTTGAAAATTAAAAAGAAAACTTCCTAGATATTGCTAAAAGTTTCAAGATACCTAGAGCAAAAAGAAACGTCTACAAAAAAAAGTTATAATGAAGAAAATAATGATGACGAAAAGGATGAAAACGTGAAGGAGGGCGACATTTGTTTAGTATGTGAAGAGTTTGGTAGAAACGGGGAAATGTGGTTTCGATGTACTTTGTGTGGGAATTGGGCACATAAAGCATAAAGCATGCAATTTTTTATCACAGAAAATTAATAAATTTGTTTTATTGTACTATTTTTTCATAAAGTTTTAAGTAAAGAAATGCCTAATTACTGTATTCACTTGTTTATTAAAATATATCTAAAAAAATAAACTAAATACGTTAAATTAAACAATGACTAATTGATTAGCCTTCTTTACTTTTCTTTGAACTTTTAAAGCCCTCGTTTCTAAAACGCCCAATTTACACAGAAACTTGTTAAAGAAATAACTATTGTTTTATTTGTTAATATTTAGTCACTAATTAACACAGGACGATTGAAAACACTAAGTTTATGTGAACGTTAGTATTTTAATTTAAAGGTCTAATTACGGGGAAACGTGGCTTCGATGTACTTTGGGTGGGAATTAGGCGCATAAGCATGTGTCAATGTCGAGAAAAATTGTTTATTTCTGAATTTTGCATTTATGAAAGCTTTTGGGGTAATGGTGGCCACATGTTACCATTACCCCAACTACCTGCGGTAATGAGAGCCAAGTAGTTTTTTTTAACACAAAAAATTAATAAAATTTTTTTATTGTGCTATTTTTTTATAAAGCTTTATGTAAAGAAATGTCTAATTACTGTATCTCCTAGTTCATTAAAATATATCTAAAAATAAACGAAATGTGCTAAATTCAACAATGACTAATTGATTTGAGTTTTTTACTTTTCTTTAAACTTTTATAACCCTCGTTTCTAAAACGCCTAATTCACACAGGAACTTGTTAAATAAATAACTATTCGTTAATATTTAGTCACTAATTAACACAGAACGACTAAAAACACTGAATTTATGTGAAAATTAATATTCTAATTTAAAAGTCTAATTACGGGGAAATGTGGTTTCGATGTTATTTGATTGGGAATTGGGCACATAAAACATGTGGCAACACAAAAAAATGTTTATTTGTGATTTTTGCATTTAAGAAAACTTTTGGGGTAATAGTGGCCACATGTTATCATTACCCCAACTACCTTGGGTAATGAGAGCCAAGTAGTTTTTTTTATAACAGAAAATCAATAAAATTGTTTCATTGCACTATTTTTTCATAAAGCTTTAAATAAAGAAATGTCTAATTACTGTATTCCCTAGTTCATTAAAATATATCTAAAAAAACAAACGAAATATGCTAAATTAAACAATGGCTAATTGATTAGCGTTCTTTACTTTTCTTTATGTGAAAATTATTATTCTAATTTAAAATTCTAATTACAGAGAAATGTGGTTTCGATGTACTTTGTGTAGGAATTGGGCACATAAAGCATGTGCCAATACAAAAAAAAATGTTTATTTTGATTTTTGCATTTAAGAAAACTTTTGGGGTAATAGTGGCGACATGTTACCATTACCCCAACTACCTGGGGTAATGAGAACCAAGTAGTTTTTTTAACACAAATCAATAAAATGGTTTTATTGTACATTTTTTTCATACAGTTTTAAGTAAAGAAATTCCTAATTACTATATTCCCTTGTTCATTTAAATCTATCTAAACGAAATATGACTAATTGATTATAATCCTGTACTTTTCTTTGAACCCTTTAAGCCCTCGTTTTAAAAATGCCCTATTTACACAGGAACTAGTTAAATAAATAACTATTCGTTAATATTTAGTCACTAATTAAAACACGAGGACTAAAAGAATTTTATGTGAAAATTATTATTTTAATATAAAAGTCTAATTACACCTGAATCGCTTCTGTGTTTAAGTGAAATGAATAACCAAAAAATATTTTATTGATTAAATTTTTTACTAAATTATTGGATATTAAAAAACTGCAAACACTTTGTTATTTATTTGATGATGTGTCTGTAATTTCATCGCGTGATACTAATATTTTGACAAGACAATTAGGCAACCCAAAGCAGTAATTTAGAATAAAAATGAGAATTTGTCAAAGAAAAGATTTTTGATTTATATTATATTTTTGGAGTCACTATATAATTTATTATGTAATGCAACATTAATATTTACAGTGTGCCACGTGTCACAAATAATGTGAAATTATATATGGCACAAAATGATTACGCGAAAGTCATATAAAGCTGAATTATGATAAATAACATAAAAAGCATAAAATTTGTATTATATAATAATTTAGACTTAGATGTTATTGGAAATTCATATTTTAAAGTTATTATTATATTCTCAATATTTTTATCCTTGTGCTATCAAAATTGTGGTCCCTATTGTTGGTACTGTCTAAGCCAAGCTTATTAAGCATTCAAATGCAGTTCAATCTGGTTATCAGGTATTTAACGCCAGTTACAACAAACATTTACGTAATGATATTACAAAAAAGATTTTAAACGTAGTTGCTGTTGTAATCACCGCCAAAGTCTAAAATAGGGTACAAACTAACTACCAAAGCCTATTATAAAAATACACCAAAGTAAACTACTAGCACATCTAATTAAGGTACCTGGTTTAGCTTAAAACGGCTAGGTGGCATTAATATTTACTTTAAAAATGTAAATGAACCATAGATAGCAAGCAGATCCTGCTTAAACTGGGTGAAATCCGATTAAATCCGTTTTAAGTAAATACCGAATTTAAATTTTTAAGCCTTTTTTGGACTCGATTCGTAATAATTTTATTTGGATCTTGGTCTGATTAGTTTGTTTTTGGACTAATGCAAAAAATTGACAAAAATTGATGATTTATCACAAAACAAATAAGATCTGGTATAAACTGGGAAGCTTATCTTTTGTTTATATTTATAGTTTCTGCATTTCAACAATTATAAAAATATTGAGATAAGTATTTTTACTATGTATTACACAGCCACTACTCAGTATGTTTGAAAGCTTTATCTTGTATGGTCATTACTGTAGGATGTTTGTGCGGTTTATCAAGGTATAATCGGTTGCACTTTTATATACTTATTTTTTTATGATTTTTATTTTTTTATGTGTGTATACCTCGAGCAGATCGCTAAAACAGAAAATGATTATTTGGTAAGTTTTACCTATTCTAGGACACTTTACTGTTGCCCCAAAATAGTCAGAATGTAAATTATTGATAAGGTTTTGATAACGCAATGTAAACTTCATTAAACATTAAATAAAACCAAATTCCTAAGCTGTTTCGTTACATGTACATATGTGCTTAACCCAATTTTTGTTTTGTAAGATGAATTAACTCGTGTCGAAGTATTTGAATTTCTATTTAGATAAGCCTTTTAATAGCATTAATAACAATATTATCGTCCTTCATGCACAACAAAATAACAAGTATCGAGATAAAATTGCTTGATGACATAAGTTGTAGCAATTTAACGATGCAATTTAAACGGAACATTAATTTTCAATTGTGCACTGTTACTAATCCGCATTTGGCATACCTTTCTAAAGGTGACTTGGGCAATTAAACGCGTTGCCAAAATTATTCTAAGTGCGCATTGGTTTTTAATAAATAACCAAATACTGGCGCTGTTTTGAAAATATCACTAACAATGTTTTTCTTTTGTTTCAGTGTTATAACAACCTTGCCCGCAAGCAACCGGGAGCAGCGCATTGTGTGGTTTTTAACAGCCACATGCTAAAGCTGCGATTGGTTTCCACTCACTTCCTAAAACAACCATAGACTTGCAATGTGTCGAGATAGAGATATGAATCCTATAACATAGATATCAACGCTTAAATCCTATTAAATTATATTTCTTAATAGCGTAAATATTTATATATTACTTTTAAATAGCTGTTTTAGTCAAATTCGATATTGAGCGAAATATTCGTCGTTTTTGCTCTCTTCTGCGAGAGTGCAGTGTAAGTTTTAAGAGCAAAGTTTTGAGTTTACTTTAATGAAATAATTTATAATAGAATTAGTGGTAACTTAACGCTGCTAATCGTATTTAACTTGAACTAGCAGATTAAAAGCCAATGTTCGCTTCCAATGATCTTTAATGTCATTACATATTTTCACAGAATGCTCGCATTAATACAATTATCCATATATAAAACTAAAGATTAAAAAAGAACTTTTGATTATAGTGTGGCCACATGGTGGATCAAGACGTGATGAAAACTTCAAGTAAGAAAGAAGATAAAGAAGTTCTGAACGAACAGGAATCGAAGTTTGGAAAGGTGAAACGAATGATAACAGATACTTTAAGAAAATCCAACAATCCTACACCGACCAGCTTTGAAGAAGCTAAAAATTTGTGTAAAGCTCGAAAGAGAAAAGAAAGACAGGAAAGTATTGGTTCCGTGTCACAAGAGAGAAAAGTGATCAGATCAAATTCGGAAGAAAGGCCGGTTGAGGTTGTTAACGATAATGGAAAAAAGGATATAAGGCGCGTAGTGAGTCACGAAGATTTCCAAAAAACTCATCCTTTACACGAGCATAACGACACTATTGTTATTTCTTTAGTCGAAAGCAATGGTAAATATTCTCCTCCGAAAAGTATAACCTCCGAAGGATTTGGTTACGATGATTTTGAACACGAAAGAATGAGGTACAACGAACGTTTCGCGCCGCCTTTAGCTCAAAGAGGCCGCCGAATTAACACCGGGCGCAAGTATAAAAACAAACATACGTCAAAACATCGTTTAAGCAAAGAAGAATATTTAACTAAAGAAAATGGAGGCGTGTGCACCAATAACAACAACGAAATTAAATCAAAAAGTTATGATCAGTGCACCGCGTTTGAAGCGCAAAAAACTAGTGCGGAAAACGTACAAAGTTCGCTTCAGAAACAGGACAGCGAGAACAACTCAAGTCCAATACACACACCGATTTCATCCACGTTGGATTTATCGACGCTTCACCAGCAAATCGATTCGTCAGAACCAATGAGATCTAGTTCCAGTCAAGAACTGACTGATCAAACCGAAACACTTCCAAGTTTATTAGTAGCCTCCAGTCGTTTGTTGTCATCTCCTAGGAATTCGATTATGATCACGCATCGTATTTATTTGGACCCGAATGTCCAACAGACTAAAGCGTCTTTAGGCAAAGATCCTAAAACGCCTTTAGAGAAAAAACTTAAACATCTGTCAAAGCAAATAAATTCAATTAAAAGAAAGATAAAGAAGTACGACGAGGACTTTCAACAGACATACGGTTACAAATCTTCACAAGCCGATAAAATGAACGATAAAAACGTTAGAAAATGGTGTTCTGAACTCAGTAAGTTAAAAAGAGACTATAAACAATTGAAAGGGGACAGCAACACGCCGTTGGGTAGCGATACAGAAAATACTTCTGAAAGTAAACCGGAACTACACATACAAGATACTTTAGATGAAATTGAAAAGGTAAATAATTTTTTTTTAGTTTAATAATTTTTCTGTTTTTTTTTTCTTCGATTAGAGATTAAGCGAAAAGCGGATAATCTCGGAACGTAACTTTGATATTGACGATATGACTAACGAACAAATAATTGGCGAAAAAGTTGCGGTGCAAAAGGCTTTATTGTACTTAGAATCTCTTCACGGACGGCCTAGTACAAGAGAAGATCGTAATTTAGTACGTCCTCTATATGATAGATACAGAACTTTAAAACGGATGATGGCGAAAATATCTTTGGTATGTATATAATAATTTAGTCTAAATACACATATCGAAATTTTTTTTTTAGAGTAATAATGCAGTTAACGAACTTGCGACAATCCACGAGCACGAAACCATGGATTTTGTATCGTCGACTCCACAAACGTCCGAAACTGAAACTGAGAAGCTATATCCATCTGGTAGTACAGACAGTGATACCGATATATCACTAGGAGAAAGTTTTCACACTCTAAGCTTAAACGAACTGTTACAACAACAGCAGGACATGACCGAAGAAAAAAAGAAATTAAGAAGATCTTTGAAAGAGTTTGAGAACGATTTGCAGACCAAAACTGGAAGGAAGTTACAAAAAGATGACAAAATATTCATGTCAGCGGTATACAATTCTTACAAAAAGACTAAGGCTAAACTACGGCTTTTAGACGCTTTAATTGCAAAACAAAAGCCTTAGTTCGTTACTATTTATTTACAGTTTATTATTAATTAATAGCTGATAAGTACCCGAATATGATTTAGTGCATGTGCAGCGTATGGGTACTTGATTTTATCCAGGTGCTAATTCATTTCTAATTATTCTAACTATTGTTATTATTCCTAAAGACTTAAGTGTAATAATGTTTGCCAGAGCGTAGAGTACACATATAACTGATATTTGTAGGTAATGTTTTAATTACCAATTTATTTGTAAACAGTATTGATAATAAGTATTTGATAATTTATCCGATATATACAAGTTTACAATCTTCTAATAAAACTATTTAATAGTGGTAACACAAGAATTAGTTTTTAAGTTTACCTGTACTGATTAGAAATCACATTTGATTTTAAGAGAATTACTAAATAAACATAATGTATAATTAAGTGTTATTTATCCAAACTGGTAAATAAGCTAGTTGCTGAGAGAACTAAATAAATCGTTTGTGAATTCGTTATACTACTATTACTAACGCGTTTTTGATGGCAATGAAATCCGCCGTGCGAAGAAAGTATTTGGACGGCTTCTCGTCCGTAGACGTGGGACATTCTGACCCCGGTGAGGATATCCGAGATGAGAAAGTAGGCGTTACGCCCTTTATGGGAGCTGCCATTCACCCAAGTTCAAGACCGTTAAATGACACTTAGCCGCTGAAAAGGTAAAAAATCGTTGGTCCTGCTTGTCAAGAAAGTTGCACGAGCCAGCCTTGCGTAGAATTTTGATGCAGAAAATTTCCTGCAAAAGGAGATGCAGGATGTTTGGATATAACACAAAGGGTATCTATAGGAACGGAGCGATAAGCTCTAAGGATAGTTCTAACTAAATGGATTGAAGCGAGGCCAGTTTTCTGATCACGTTGGAGTGTTGAAGTATGTGGTACTAGGCCATACGTGAGCATGGGAGTATGTTTTTTGTGAAGGTCCCATTTTAAGCGTTCTTGCACTTTTCAGCCGCGGAAGCGCAATGTTTTACAAAACTCAGTCGTCGAACAATCGTCCGAGGTACTTGAATTCGAAAACCCTACGGATAGGAGTGTTATGAAGGCGAAGTGAAGGATTTCGTCTTAGCGTGAAACCAAAAACCATGTACGTTGTCTTGTCTGCAGAAATATTTAGTTTATTGCTGTCTGTCTAGCTAGTCACAATATTTAGACACGAGTTTGATTTTTCTTCCAAGTTTGGTCGGGAATTTGCGGACACTGTGACGGTAATGTCGTCCGCATACTACATTTCACAAGGTTGGCCCAAAAACCAAGCTGCGCGTATAGCTCTTCGTCAGTCGTTTGGTAAAAACTGAACGTAAAACGTTTGCAAAATAAGTTATGGATCTATTCGATAAATATGTACGAATTGCGCGCGTAACGTCAGTAGGTATCTTCTTAGCGACGAGAGCTTTGATTATACAAGGCCACCATACGTTATTCAACGTTACAGAAATGTTACGAAAATAGCTAGTCTACTTGGAAACGTTCGATGTACAATTCATTAATCGACAAACGGCGTCAGTCGTCATTTTGTCAGGAACGGTGCCATTTTGACTAGGATGGAATAAAATATTTGGCGGAATGTCGTCGTGTATCTTTTTAGGGAGTGTCCTTTCGAAAAGTTCCGTCTAGTTCCGATAACAAAATTATCGGACGGTATGAATTCCTGTTGGTGAAATTCTTCTTTCCGAGCTTGAGAATAGTGATTAGCTTACCAGCTTTCCAAGTGGTAGGAATATAACCGCATTTTATGCAAGAGTTGAACAGGTCAACGATCGTGGATGAAAGAAAATTTAGAACAACCATTTGCAAAACGTTACAGTGAATTCCGTCAAGTCCAGAAGCTTTATTCTTAGGGATTTTGCTAGCCACCGTGGCCAAACCATCGCTGGTGACTACACAGTCTTGTCGGGAATTACTATGCAAGAGAGATCGGGCATGATCGGGGTTGTCTGTCGATGGATCGTCGTCTGAAAATAAAGTAGATACTATTGTTTTGATTGTGTCTTGTTCTGATATGGTGTATCTATCGCCGTCTTTGACATTGGAACACAATTAGATCGACAGGAATTTCCCGGAAGATAACCTGTAAAGTAACTCCCATAGACTCGTCGCCAAGCTTTTTTTCACAAAACTTTGCCAGGAGCTATACTTAGTAGTCTTCACTGCCAGTTTGCACCGGTGAAGCACGGTTTTTTAAGAGACAAGCCATTGATGTTTTACATCTGCAGTGGCTTTTTAGTGGTGTTTTTGCAAACAACGCACCGTTAGCTTTAACCTGTGTAACTTGGGAATCCACCACGGTACACCGACTCTAAACCATATGCGTATGCTGATCAAGCTATGTTGGCAAAAATCAAAGATTATCTTAGTCAACTTATCAATAATAGCGTCTACAGATTAATAATCGTAGCACACTGCACCACGTGGAAGATAAAAAGGAATTGAACTTGCTATAGCATTATTCAGGCGAAGGGGATCTATGCGATTGAAATTTAAGATTCTTTTAAAGATTGATACCAGGTTAAGTGCGTTGACGGTTAGATTAAACCATATAAGTTAGTGGTCACTTTCTATCATATCTGGAATAACTTGCCATTCTTTTAGTCTATTAGCTAAACAAGGGGACGCTAAAGTTACATTTATATTTGTTGAATTTAAATGGCTAGCAATAGTGAAAAGTTGATGGGGTTCGTTGACAACGCACAGGTTACGTCCACTCAGTAATCAAGAATGGGGAAGTGGTACTAAACTTTTTAGAGTCCGGATGGGGTTTCTACAGACAACCCTAGTGAAACCGTCATTGCCAGGAAAAATTTATTTTATACAACCAATAGACTACGTCGCCAATGTGTAAATTAGATGTTGAGTGCTTCCATTCTGTTCTTTGTAACAGAAAGTTTAAGTTTAGTAGACAATCGCCTCTAAAAAGACAGATGAATCTATAGTAAGGTGAGAACGTCTTCCGGGTTTGGATCGCGTTATTGTTATAATCGAAGTTGCCAACGTTACGCCCATTTTTGCAAGGGGCTTTATCAGGGCGTGAGAAACATGGAAAAACTCAAACAAGCAATTGAAATCTAACTAAGAATCTCTCAACAGTTATGTAGGGTAGAGGCACCACTTATGGCCATTACCCTGCTTATTGCCACTCTACTATAATTGGTTGAATAATAAACATGGTGTCTATCTACCAATGACCTTGTAGCTGCTAAAATGTCATTTCAGTCAATATTAAGTCGGTACAGTGACAGAAATTTATCTAAGCTGCATTTTAGCTTTTATGCAGCAGTTTGAGTAGTAGTGTCTTGCATGTGTGAAAAAAATAACAACTTTTGTTAAGAAAGTGATCTTAAATCATCGTTTTGAATCTCCTACTAACGGTTTTTTTTCTGCACTGGAGTCTGTAATTAAGGTAAGCAGATATTTTTTGTTGAATATTTTTCATTGTTCGTTACACTTAACAGTATGATATTTGTATAATGACAGTGGCCGTTAGTGGAATCAATAATTCACTAGTTACCCACTTATGGCCATCCTGCTGGCCATAAGTAGATAAGCAAAAACTACTTTTGGCCAGTTTACTTTTTTGTTTAAATAAATACCTAATGTAATATATTTACATAAATGTGTAATATTTCTTTCAGTTAAAATGCCAAAAGCACTGAATAAAACCCATAAAGGCCGAGTAGAAAATCTGGGAAAGGCAAAATTTCAGTATTCTCCTACAAAACTTAATCTTCCTTTAAATACCATTTCTAACGGAATGGCTGTTGCCAAAGCAAGTCGTGAATTTGATATACCAAGAACTACTTTGCGTAATAAAGTATCAGGAAAGTCTCCAAGAGATTCAAGGCACTGTGGATTCGAGTCTCACTTGGGAAAGGATACTGAAAACCAGTTGATTGAACTAATACTTGCTTGTGCGAAAATGGGATTTCCAATTGATAAAGACGGGTTACTGACTTCAGTACAAAAATTGGTACGAGAAGCAAATATTAAAACTCCTTTCGTCAACGATCGTCCAGGAAAAAAATGGTATTACAGCTTCCTTAATCGCCATAAACAACTTTCCCAAAAGAAAGCCGAATACATTCACGGTGGAAGAGGTGCAGTAACTGAAGAGAAAATCCGGAAGTCGTTTGACGAGATTAAAACAAGTTTAAACGAAATTAATGCCACCAGTGTATTAGAAAATCCACACAGGATTTTTAATATGGATAAAACATGTTTCTGTTTAGCTGCAAAAAGTGGTACTGTTATTGGATTACGAGGAAAACTTGTCTACGATGAACGAGTATCATCAGACAAGGAAAATGTAACAACACTGTTCACAGTTAATGCAGCAGGAAAATTCGTTCCTCCGTTAACAATCTTTAAATATGACCGGATTCCATCTGCTGTGTCTAAAGCAGCTCCTAAGGGTTGAGGAATTGGCAAAAGTGAAAAAGGCTGGATGACTGCAGAATGTTTCTACGAATACTTCTCCAACGTCTTTGTACCATACCTTAAGGAGTCTCAAATCGAGTTACCCGTTATCATCTTTTTAGATGGACACGCATCTCATCTGACTCTTCATTTCAGTAAGTTCTGCAGAGAAAATGAAGTAATATTAATGCACTGGTCCCTAATGCTACTCACATCCTTCAACCGTTGGATGTCGCTGTGTTTGCTGCTTTAAAGAAAAAGTGGAGGAATATTGTGCGAAAATATAAGATAGAGAACAATGGTTAAGAGATCACCAAATTAAATTTGCCCATGATACTGTCTCAGTTGATTATAGATCCAAAAATGGCATCAAATATAATATCAGGATTTAGAGCAACAGACCTTTATCTTTTTTCATCAAATAATGTGGATTATAGTAAAATTATTCTGAGGAAACCCAAAACATACCAAACCCGAGATACTGACGCAGCAGCTGCAGATTGTTTGAAGTACCTAGAATCAAAGATTGATGTGGTTTTGCTAGATTAATTCAAGCAAACAAAAAGACGAGACTACGAATGGGAAGGTAATACTGAGGATAAAAGTTTGTACAATGTTTGGCATCAAATTGCAAGTGATGTAGAAGGCCTACCAAAGTTAGTGAGCGAGGATCCTGCACTTGAAAATAATCTCCAAACCCCTCCAGTATCTCCTCTAGATGCTAGCATTTTAACTGATATGCTCCCAGTTGATAAACCAAAAAAGTTCCGGCCACATCAAATGATAGTAATACTGCATTGGCTACTACATCTCGTCCAGATAGGGTAGAACAAGTACCTTCTTTTTAAAATACAATATGTTCAAGAGTATTTTATAATGTACTTCTTTATCCTAAAGAAAATAATACTGATAAACATCTGATAAATGGGTGGAGTATCACGAAGAATGCGAGAGGCTCAAAATGGAGAAGGAACGAGAAAAGCAAGAAAGGAAACAGGCTCGAGAGAGTAAGAAACAGACGATGGCTAAAAAAAGGCAAAAAACTTAAACAGAAGCCACCAAAACATCAAAAACAAGACATAGATTCAGGCTCTTCCTCACAGGACCTTGAAGATTGGGTGGAAAGTGGTAGCAGTGGAGACGACATTGACTTCACGGTATTTAAACAGGAAAACATTGAAATCTTCGAACCCAAAGATCTCAATTTGGGAGATATTGTACTTGTAAGATTCAAGCTAACTGGTAAAAGACCGACGACAACGTACAGATATGTGGTTAAAATTCTAGAAATTTTATCATCAGAAGAATATGAAATGTTATAAGACTGCCAATGATGAGAAGACTGTTTTTTATCCTATAGAAAATGACATTTCTACCATAAATCAATGCGATATTTTAGTGAAACTACCCGAGCCCACTGTTGAAGACAAGGGGAGAAAGTGCAAGACAATTTTTCCAGGTCAAGTAGACATTTCTGAACAGATATAGTTTAATAATGTAATAAACTTTTCTCTGATATTACTTACCTATTTGTACCAAAAATTTATTTTTGTTTCATCTATAGCTTTGTATTTCAATAAATATGTAGGCTTGTACCTACCTACCTACTTGCAAAAATTGTATTTCGCGTTTTAATAATTTTTAAATGGCCCAAAGTAGAGAAAATGTATGGCCAAATGTAGAAACAGATGGCCAAAAGTACGGAATTTTATGGTTCAAAATATAAAGCGTTGTAATATTTTTAAATTATATTTAATCTTTAATATCAATTGATTTCCTAAAAGAGCAGATTTTAAAGCATAAAGTGACATTAAGAAAAAAGGTGTTTTTCTATTTCAATATTTTTCTCAATGCAATAATAATTAAAAAGTTCTTAAAGCGGTCATAAGTCGTGCCTCTACCTTAATCAAACTATGAACAAAGCCAGATTCTAAACTTTAAAAATATAAGAAAGAAAACGATAAAGTTCAAAAAGCAAACGACAATCTAACAAAAAACCATTTCTTACGAAAGTGGGTGAAACGTTGGTAACCTAGGTTGCAATAATGACATGGTTCAAACCCGGAAGCCGTTCTTATCTTAGTATGCACTCCGGCAGTAGAAGCCGACGGTATTGTACTGATAACTTTGTTGAACTTGTAATCACCGAGAGGACGGTGAAAGTTCATACGAGTAGTCGCACTCTAGTGGAGTTAAAAGTCATTGGTCTGGTCGGGTTTAAACACAAAAACGCCGGCTATTTAGAACGGCTTCAATACGAGAAAACCCGATAACATATTTTTTTAAAAAACAACAGGGTGTTACCAATCAAGCGATACAGAAGTCTTTTGACTGACTTTACTACAACTTCCCACAAACCCCCAAAATGTGGTGCCACGGCACTTTACTTTTGGAGGAATAGTCACAGAAAATATTTTGATTTTCTTTTAAAAAATTAGTCACTTCTTTTAAATGCCGTGAAGCTTAAATATAATTTCTACCACAATCTAAAAAGATGTCTGACAGAAACCCACGTCGTGCTCGAAATCTGTCTAACGCTATAAAAAAAAACTGAAGAAATTTCTAAAGTCATTTTTAGGTGCACTGCTTTAGTAACAAAACGTACGAATACACAAAGATAACCTTTACTTAAGGTCGTTTTACACCGGTTGCGTAAAAAAGGAACTGTAAAATCAGTGTCAGTTTTACTGTAAGTAAAAAAAAGTACGATCACTAGCCAAGTCTGCCCGTTGATGAGTCGGAGTATGTGCGCGAAACTTGTGGCATAGAAGACAGTGACTTATGCGCTGAAAAAAAACCAGCACGTGCAGCAAGATATCCAAAATTTTCGTTTTATTAGAGCTTGAACCGTGTTGGGTTTTGAATAAAGAAAAGTTGACAAATGTGCGGATTTAGGCGTAATTGTTGGATGTTTAGAAGTAAAAGGAAGATTAAAATTATCAATTCGGCCACCTATCTTAAGAAGCCCATCTAAACACAAAAAAAAATAAACAAAAGCAAAGAACGGCTAAAAGAGGTGCTGGGTTTTCACTAAACACGAAATACGAAAATAATAAGATTGGAACACTTTTATACAAACATTTAAAGAATTTTCAAGTTCGAATACCATTGGACAACCGAAACTGATTGATTTAGTTTTTAAACTGTTTACAAATCGGATTACGTAAACTATAAAGTGTTGAAACTTTAATAAAGATGAAAACTTCGAAAATTGTTCCATAAAACTTTGGGTTGAAGAAGTTACAGTGGAAAGAGAAATTGTTGCGGGTTTCAATTAAGGTTACCAACTTTTTGTCTCATAAAAACCGACGTGATTTTTGCTTTTATTATTAGTTGACTAAAATTTTCTTTGGTTGTTTTAACAAAAACAAACATTTTAGACAGCAATAAAATATAAGTTTAATATAAAATAATAAAAAACTAACTGATTACACGTAATTTAGATATGGTTATTATAAATTTAACTAATAAAAACACAATACCCGCTTAGGTAAAATAACAAACTAACAGTTTTATAGAAACAACACATCACTTTATTTATCACTGCACCCGTATACCGTCCGCGAACAAAATGCACTTAGTATATTAAACCTGGCACACGCGTTAAACACTTTATTTATTTAGACCGACACAGGATGTTTAACACTTCAGATTTCTAATTAAACTAAACTCTAACTTCCTTTGGATACCTTTTATATTTTAACTTTATCTGGATCTAGAACATTCCATCTCTTTCGACAATTGTCTCAAACGTTCCAAATACTAAAGGAACGCTTCAATATTTATTTGTTCAAAATTTGATTGTTTTTTATCTTTGTTGCAGACGTCGTGAAAACATTCACGTAACGTAAATCTAAGAAAGTTTACATTGGTTTTCATAGTAGTATGTCATTATAGTATGCTAGTCTATACAATTGTGATGGATAAAAAATGTTTGAGCTGAACTGGCAATTGCAAAACTGAATACTGACTGAAAATTAAAAAAAGCGTATAAAAACCGTTTAAGCGCAAAAGCAATTAGAATTAAGGAGTGTTTAGTAATTAGAAATAATGATTTAGATATTAAAATTGTTTGCATAATATTACCAGTTTTCATGTTGTAAATTATTTAACGAAGAAAATTCCGCCAGATTGGTGAGCGAGGACCAGAGTCAGTTTCTTCCTCTTCTAACCGTCCGTCATAAAAACCAAGCGTGCAACAACAAAGCGGGCAGTTCCAGTTAGAGTGCAAATCGAGTTGGAATTCGAGTTTGAGTCCAAGAACCGGTTGCAGAATAGGAAAGGTAGAACGTTTTTAAATATGTTAACCAAACTTCCGGAGAGATACCACTCCACCGTATAACCTTCTCTCTTTTTGTGTACCGAGCATCGTATTCGTAGTGTCAAACTTTGGACTGCGCAATCACCAACACTAGGTTCAGGTAACGTGTTGTGACATTTTTGCACGTCTGCTTGGTTTACTCAATTTCTTACTGGGCATCGTATCCGTAATGTCGGGCTTTGGTCTGCGTAATACGCCGTCAATACCCGTTTCAGGTAACGTGTTGAGTGATTTTCGCACGACTACTTAGCCCAATCTGGGTCTCGCCTCTTAACCAAATAGCCGCACTCGAAATAATCCCTTCGCCAATCGGACGGACGTTAGTATTGTTACCGCACCCTTGCTTGGTCGCCGCTTTTTCCGTTTACCGAACGTTTGCTTTGTCATTATCTCCGCCGCTTAAGTTTTGTTTCGATTGACCTGACATGATCTTTTATTTCCGGTCGCCTAGTTTCGATTTTAAAACCGTTTGAAGCCTTGGACATTGTGTTTTCATTGCAGTTACCCAGACAACACCGTCTAACAGGAGAGCAGACTCTTTTAATAAATCTGGCGCCCGAGAACTGTACCTTCCCATGCTTTTTCTGTTTTTAGATACCGCCGTCCGCCCGGAGTAGGCGTCACAGTTTATCCATGTTTTTTTTAAATACTAATAACTTTTAATCTTGGATATTTTGGCTTTGCCAAATTTCCATAAAAATAAACGGTTTATACATTTTTTTTTCATGAAAATTAATTGACATTTATCAACCGGTCTTTTATTTAAACCGTTGCCCATTCGAGATATTATTAAAACGATGAAACCGGTAAAAATCGTCCTAGTTAGCAACAGTTTCAATTTATCTATTTGAGAAAAAGATGAGCTTTTAAATTGAGAAGAAGGCAATTGGCGAGGGGGCTGAGAAAAAACGTGGGTACGTGAAACCACATTGAGGTATTAATAAGAACTTAAGAAGAAAGCCCTTCACAAGCATAATCGCTCAGATTCTCCGTAGCGCTAATATAACTCCATTCAGAGGAAAAAATAATTTCTAATATTTAAACAATTCGATTTGAAACAAAAGTTTTTAACAAATGACGAGGTGTTTCTAAGTTACGATAAAAACTTCTGAGAGTCTAAAAAAATGTCGAGAAATTATAGAAATCTATAAATGAGAGACTGGTTTAGTGAGACGCGTAAGGAGCAAAGTGCCACACAATTCAAGACGAGGAAATGCTATAGACTTTAAAAGAGCAACCTTAAATTTTGCTTTGATAAAGTGAGTGCTAAAAATATTACCATCAGTAACATTGAGATACAAAACAGTGGATTAACCTCTTTCACTCGTATCTGAAAACCCAATTAACCTACAAGTTTTGACTTTTATGTTGAAATGCCTGGATATAAAAATAGTTAAAAGAGTTTGAATTTATTTTATAAAATTGTTTCAAAAACTTTCATAGTTTTGAGGTAAAGCATCATCTTAGCCCAAACGCTGGAGCCAGATGCGTTGAATTAAACACTTACTAAAAAAAGTTACTGAGGGAAAAAATCATCAATCTTAGGATCTCATATAAATCCAAGAATTTTTAACGTTTTATCATCTTGGAAAAAGAGTAGACTCAAAATATGATGACGGCAAAGTTTTTAAAACAACCCATTTATGTAACTTAAAACCTATTTTGGCGAGTAAACAATTTAATTCTTTTATAAATAGTTTAGCTTGATGATAGCCCTCGGCACCTGAAACAAAATCATCAAGATACATGTCGTTTAAAACAGCTTTAGATGCAAGTGAATAGTTATGACCCTCATCAGCAACAAGATGCTGAAATACACGCTGTGCTAAATAAGCAAAACGAGCAAGTCGATAAGTTACAGTATTTAGCTCTTACTCGATCAAAAGAGACAAAGGATCAAGACGAAAAAAAATATGTTGCATTGATCGATCAGATGGATCTACTAAGTTTGGCATTTTAATGTCAGAACAAATAGCTACAGAGTATAAACAAAAATTTATCAGAATTTTAGGTAATTCTTTTTGAAGTGTAGGACCTTTTAGAAGACACTCATTTAAAGACAAACAATTTTCATTAAGCGCTGAAGCATTGAATCAACTCTTAGTTTTGTAGTAAAGCTCTCTGCCTGAGAGGAATAACAAACTGGAGTGATGTTTTACTTACTGACATATATGTGTAAGAGCATTTGTTTTTCTAATGCAAAATAAGGCGATATTAAGCGAGAACGGTTAGAAGCAAGATTGGATAAATTTCAACGACAAGGAAGATAAACGACATATCTACCGGAAGGCAAGCGGTAATGAGTTGACTTGAAACGCTCTTCACAACGATCATCTTCAAGCTGTCAAAACACGTATTCGAGTTATTTTAATTATTATATGCAGTTAGTAATTTTTTATAATTATTTATACAAAATAACTTAAAATAAAAGTTTAATTGAATGAACACTAACGGCAACGGTTGTTAAGCCACTTCTTCATTGAAGAAATCGTGTTACTCAAATAAACAAAGCGGTGGTAATAGTAGAAAAATATTATTTTAGGTTAAGAAAACCGGATTTACTAATCGAATCACTAAGAAGGATTTTTATATATTAAATCAGAGAGCAGCATTACGGAAGCAACGGTCTCATGAATTGAAGTTAAGTAACGAGATAATTAAAACAGGTGTGGTTTGCAATAAAGTACAATCGTAGGTTATGCTTACCGTTGTTTGAATTGCTTTACGACGAAATTCCTTTTTCGTTAACATCAGGTTACTATGACTGAAGTAACATCGTCAATAGCGCCAAGGAGGGTCTTTACGTTGTAGAGATGTCTGGGTAGTAGTTGTTGCTGACGATAAAAGTAAACGTTTTTTAGTAGTGCCCTTAGGCTTGCTGAATGGCGGGACGGATCCAATATACCAACCCGTAGCGCCACGGAAAACCGTTACGCTTGTAGTTGGTGGTGAATGGAAGGCTTTAATACTCCACTACGGTTGATGCACAGGTACTCTAACTAAATAAAAATCTGACTAACAGTTAACACAACATAATAAGAATTCTAGCAAAAAGGTAAATAAAAACTGACAAAATCTAATTTGGCAAAAAATAAAACGACGCACAGGGTTAATCGAAAGTTTGTTCATGATGCCGACGTTGCTTTTATATACTACATGATATCTAATGGAATTTGTAAAATCCGACATAAAACATATATAACACGCGCGGTGGCGAGCTGTTTGAACAATTATTAGTCCCTTGTGGATGGTTTTAATAATTTGAATGTCGTGGTTTTGTGTTTTGTCATGTACTAGCAAAACGTCTTTATAACCGATTATTTACCATTAAATTTACTGTTAATATTCTTTACAGTGACGGCTGGTTCATAAGGGCACTAAGATGCGAGTCACTCAGACGTTCATTAGAACAAAAAAATGGTACAAATTATTATGAATTAAATTATTTAAACGTATTTATAGGATAAAAGTTTGTACCGTTTGTAGTGCGCGATAATTTCAATTCAGTAATCATGAAGCGGTAGGATCTGCACGACGTGTTCTAAGTGAAACTGTATATTTGTCGTACGTGAAAAATACCGCATTACAGTTTTATCCAAAAGAAAACAATAAAATGAATTTGATTGTAGAGCTAAATCATTTTATATGATGCTAGTATTTTTAAACGTCTACACATATTTAAATAATATTACAAAGATCAGTGATTTCCAATTAAAACCAGTAAGTTAAAAAAACACAATTATTATTTCTTTATTGGCAAAATGCAATTTTTTAATAAAACAATGCATAATATATTTTTCTGGTCTTTAATAGGGCTGCTATTTTTAAAATCACGAAACCAGGACAAATAGGTTTCAAATCCGGAATTTTTAAACGGCAAACCCGTACAATTCAATCGTGGCAAATTTAAACTATTTAGTACTATGTACTATTATGCTTACGCCAACAAACTTTCTTAAACAAACAGTGAAAAAGTGTATATGTTTTTTATTTTTGTATTCACTATTAGCAATACACAAATGTGTCATGTACATATATATTGTAAGTAATTTAAAGATAGTTTTAAAGTAAGAAATTTAATGCATTAAAAAGAAATATTAAATTCTAAACTAGAAACCTTTCTAGAAACGATTTTCTATATTAAATATAGAAGTAAACACACATAATTATTATGATTCTCGAATTACAACAAAATTATCTTATTGTTTTCTTTGAAATATCTTTCCTGTCAAGAAAAAATCTGTTAAAATCGACACGACTAAAGTTCTTGTATTAAACACAATAATTAGCATTAGTATTCTCATGATAAATCACTAAAGACTAAACCAATAAAAGATTGAAACAAAATCTCTCGGAAGGCCTACTTTCAATTTAGAACTAAATCAAGCAGATAAAACTGCAAAACGTAATTTTTTACATGGCATTTTTTGGGTCTAGTTTATAATACGAATAAATGGGCATGTAGTTGTGATACGATAAATTATTTGTTTTGTTTCCTATGTTTATTGTTTAATTCCGATGAAGCTGATAAAACTAGCGAGTTTAGAATGTAGGTACAAACTTTTTCAGTGAGAAAATTAGAAAAGAGAAAGTTTCTGCACGGTATATACATCGCTCAACGGAATTTACTTGTTTAATTCCAAAACATTTTGTTAGTTACCTACATAATGCTTTCATGATATCTGAAAACGTTCACATTATCCACCAGCATTTTGAAAAAGCCGCCACTGATACTTTATATCGTTTTAGCTTTGTTTAACCAAACGTTGTTCAAAATGAAAACATATAATGTATCATATTATTTTGAAAAATTATAAAAATATTACAGTTGCCATATTTAGCTTTAATATAAAGATAAAAACTTTACTGATTGAACTAAATAACAGAAATAAAACTGTACAGTCACTCATAAAAACTTGTGTATCGATCAATCTTGTTTTCTAAAATATCACAGAGTTTATCTCTTAAACTAAATTTTAAGTAACTTTGTAATAAAATATTTTTACATGTCAATCTAAACTATAAGCAGTATTTTCTTCTCCTTTTTTCTGGCGAACAGAAGCGGGTTGGTTCAAAGTTTCCGTTTCCGTTGCCCATGGTTGTAATGTACCGCTAGCAAAGATTCCATAAAAAACACATCCAAATAAGTAAATGGCGCTACCAATAAAAAATACAATTTGCCATTCAAATTCAGACTGTAAACAAGAGAAATTACATTTACTGACGGATTTACTGCATTGAAGTACTTACTGGCGTTGTCACGATGTATCCTGTTATAATAGGACTTAAAATACCAGGAAGAGATGCAAAGGTGTTGCTAAGGCCCATTAAAATGCCGGCATGTTGAGGAGCAATGTCTAAGTGGTTAACACTACAAGCATTTATTAAAGTACTGATTAATATAATAATTAAAAGTGCATACCCAAATCCTGCCCACGCAAAGCCGCCCAAACCGACGGCTAAAGTTAAACAAATTGTAGTTCCTACAGGCGTTAACAAATACGCAGCTGCTAACATAAAAACAGTTTGAGAAATGTAGGCTCCACAATTAAATATTTTTCTAACTTGTGTAGTCGTAAAAATGCCTTTCATTTGAAGCCAATCTGCAAGATGTCCAGCAAACTGCATAGTTATAGATATTGCCAAATACGGAATTGCGGAGACAAATCCGGTTGTTCCAAGATTAAATTGAAGTACATCTAAAACATACTAGATATCATCACTTAAACACATAATCAATGCTGCAAATCTATTTACTGTATCAGATTTTACCTTTCATGAATGTAGGTAGCTGTGTAAGAAGTGTGTAGAAACCCCAGTTTTCGCTGAAATGTCCAACTACTATAGCCCAGACGGGCATTGATGTGAGAATGCTTTTCCAAGGATGTTTTACTTTACCAGTCGTTACTTGATTTCCCAAGGATTCTTTTATATAATTCAACTCATATTTAGAAATGAACCGATCTTGACTGGGCGTTTCTGCTACTATGACCCACCAGCAAACGAACCATAATAAGCCAACAACTCCTGTTAAAAACACTGTCAACATGTTTTTATTAATATTTTGTACACACCGAATACGTAGAATATAGTTTCCCAGCCAAATTTATCAGCTAGAACCGCACAGACAGGCATGGCAATAACTGTTCCAAAGTAACTTCCTGAAAATCCTATCGTAGCTAATCGACTACGTTCTAAAGGTGGCGCCCATTTAGACCAAACAGCGTGCATACAAGGATAAGTGACGCCCTACGATTAAACCTATAATTTATGTTACTAATTGGTGTTAATGTACCTCAAAAATGCCTTCTATAATTCTCACAGCCAACAACAAATAATAATTTTGTTTGGCAGCAAACGGCGTAACTATTGTTAACGCTGCCGTTACAGCTATACCTATTCCGAATACACGTTTTCCACCCAGTGTGGTGGCTATCCAACCTCCTATCAATTGCGTTAATATGTAACCGTAGAAAAATGAACTTAACACGAAGCCTTTCATTTTAGAGTCCCAGGGAAATTCTTGTTCCTAAAATTGAAATTTTTGAATTGCCTGATACATACAATTGAAGTCTTAGGCTTCATGTGCCTAAACATTAGTTAATTCAGTACTAAATTTTAGTACGGGATTAAATTCTAATATTGTACTATAGAGAGGATTAGACCATATTTTGATTGTGTACGCTTTGATCTCGAATTAAATGACATAGTCTAGTGCTAAATATAATACCAATACCAACGCATTGGTTTTTTTAAATTTTTTTATTCGAGGTGTAGTTTGTTTAGCATCCCTGCGCACTGCGGTCTCTTTGGTTCTTTTTTGCACTTCTTATAATCATACTCTTTCAGTAGTTTTGTATCGTTTATGAAGTCTAGCTTATTCCAAGGGTATTTTTCAACTCATCATCGGTTAGCTCTGGTTTTACGAGAATCGTTGTGAGTTGACTTTGGTATGCTTCGTATTTACAGAGCAAATGCTGCGGAGTTTTGTCGTTTTCTAAGCATCCAAAGCATAAAGAGCTTTATTCCATTTTATCCATGTTTTTTAAGACTACAGTACCCTGTTATTAGTCTTGTGAGTTTCCTTAACTTTTGTCGACTCATACTTAATAGTGCATTTTGAGTGTTTGATTGTGGCTCTAAGAAAAAGTTTTGAGTGCCTCATTCTTACAGACTTTCTATAGTCTTTTAGTTTCCTTTGCTACTTTGCCGCGGATTCTTTTTTTTTCTGTTGAGGACTAATATATGCCCTTGTGATATTTTTAGCTAGAGTCATTCTCTGTATTTTGTATATCTTGAAAGCTCATCTTTTCAAGTTGTTCCTCTCACTCTATATAAACACATCGTATGTAATAATGGGTCTTGTCACAACACTAACATTAGAATGTCTTCCGGGTTTGGACCGTGTCATAGTTGCAACCGAAGCTGCCAACGTTTCGCCCACTTTCGTAAGGGGCTTCATCAGGGCGTGAGATAAATCGCAAAACTCAAACAAGCAATCGAAATCTAACTAAGAACTTCTCAAAAGTTAGGTTATCCACTTGTAAAACAAGCCATAACCTAAACTATGAAAAGGTAAGAAAGAAAACGATAACCTGAAAAAGCAAACGAAAATCTAACAAAGAATCACTACCGAGTTAGGTAATCAACTTGTGAACCAAGCCAGATTCTAAACTAGGTAGAAGTGACCTAAGAAGAAATAGTCTCCGTATTTAAAGGAACAGGATCGTCACGGATGATTAAGCTCGACCCTGATTGGGTTACGGTTGCTAGGGGGCGTGTTTTTGTTAAATGACTAATAACCGGGAACCAAAGAGGGGATAGTTCGAAACCATGATCGCGATTGAAGTTATTGGGGTGTTTGATGATTTCTATGCTTTCTCGGAATTTCCTGTTGAAAAAGAATAGAGATTTAGCAATCAACGAAACATTATCAAAATCTATCTTGTGACCTGTAGTAAAATGATGTTACAGCGACCGCAGACTTGGAAGTATACCTTTTCCTTATACAACGATCATGTTCTGAAATGCGAGTAATGACGGAACGACCGGTTTCACCAATGTAGACTAAACCACAAGAACAGGGAATTTGGTATACACCTTGAGATGAAAGTGTAGGAAATTTGTTTTTGGGAGAAGGAAGAATCTGAGAGATTTTGCCTGTCGAGTTGAATATGGGTTTAATACCATTCTTACGAAGGAGTTTCCCTATTTGATCTGTAACCTTGTGAATGTAGGGTCCCGGTTATTAGTCATTTAACAAAAACACGCCCCCTAGCAACCGTAACCCAATCAGGGTCGAGCTTAATCATCCGTGACGATCCTGTTCCTTTAAATACGGAGACTATTTCTTCTTAGGTCACTTCTACCTAGTTTAGAATCTGGCTTGGTTCACAAGTTGATTACCTAACTCGGTAGTGATTCTTTGTTAGATTTTCGTTTGCTTTTTCAGGTTATCGTTTTCTTTCTTACCTTTTCATAGTTTAGGTTATGGCTTGTTTTACAAGTGGATAACCTAACTTTTGAGAAGTTCTTAGTTAGATTTCGATTGCTTGTTTGAGTTTTCCGATTTATCTCACGCCCTGATGAAGCCCCTTACGAAAGTGGGCGAAACGTTGGCAGCTCCGGTTGCAACTATGACACGGTCCAAACCCGGAAGACATTCTAATGTTAGTATAGATTCCGGCCGTGGAAGCCTTCGCTATTACACTTGTCACAACAGTATATAACCACTTGATTATTGTGGGTTTTAATCTCAATGCGTGACCGACCATCAGTTTAGTTACATTAAGAACCCTAATAGTTTTCATTGAGACGTTTTCTAGAGAAACGTTAAATACAGTTTAGTATCAACAGTGAGGCTCAGATATTTGACTTCTTTTGTCCTCAAAAACTTGATTCCGTACATTGTGAGTAGTTTGACGTCATCCGTTTTTCGTCGTTTGGTAAACGGACGATAGCCGTTTTAGTGGGTTTACTGATAGTCAACACAAACAGTGATTGGCTCAATTGTCTGGACCAAAAGGAGACAATCTCAGTAAAATCCTAAATCTAAAGTAAAGAGGACCAGGCCGATACATGCGTGGCTGGATAGAAAACTAGTCGTCACTGGTACCAACCTTGGGGCACCAGGCAAATCCCGTTGTATATAGTTTTCAGTGCGTATCGGGGCACTGCGCACGGTGATTTTTATTTCCTTTGTACTCGTTAGACATGTATGAAACCACTATTACAACAATTAAAAAAGGCGGAGACTCTCAGCAGACTCCAAAAATTTCGGCTGTTGAGCGCAAATCCAAAAAACCTAAAAAGCTTTCGGGGGCGTAAACTGAAAAAACGCGTGCGCGAGCACGTCAGGAACGCAACAACGACAACAGATGGCGCGCGCATTTGTACCAACTGCCGGAACAACAGTGCAATCTTTTCAGCAGTAGCACACCAGGGTCACAAAAACGACCTGTAAAACAAAGTCAAAGGGCCGAAGGAACCAAAAAAAAGCATTCAAAAATACTCTGACGAGAATTGCTCCAGCAATCATACTAAAAAAGTTCCCTGAAAACACTTATCAATTTTGAAGTATCCAAAATCACAAAAATTTCGATACTGGGATGGATTAACAAACTGAAGAAGATACAAACTTTTACGCGTTTTCAGAAATGTACCCATAAAGGGGAGTTCCTGAAAATAACGTGCGTAGTCGAGGCAACCAGAAAGTAGCTAGTCGGCACCTAAAACAAAAAGAAACCACAAAGGGAAGATAGGGTACTTGATATTATTTATATAAAAATCTCCCCGCACTTCACTTGAGAGTCCCGAGAATAATACTAAAATCAATCACCCTACTGAAAAAAATATCGATACGGAAAAACATCAGTACCAAAACGTGGCGGGTGATTAACACTAAACCAGATCCAAAAGGAGCCCAATACGTCCTGTTTATGGAAGAGGAGTCTTGGGAGAAGGTGAAAGTATTAGTTAACTAACTAAACTTCGGATTTTTGAGGATCACTCACTCACTCATCAAAAAGGAGAGCAAAGACACGGATGCCAGAAGCCTTGTCGACGAGGCAATGGATGTAAATAGAAAGAACCAGTGGGTTGCAAATTTAATGCTAAAGGTCATTAAGATAAAGGTAATTTGAAGGCAAGAAAGGTGCTAAGAACGTCATCCCAATCAAGCCCTTCGATCCATATATGTTGTAGAACGAGCTTCATGATAAAGACCAGAAGAGAAAAATCCTAGAGTATCAAATATTCTAACAATGTAAGAGAGAACCGTCGCAGTCGCCACTAACGGATTGAATTCGAAAAGAAAAAGTGTCTAAACAGTAATTCCAGCCCAAGCCAAACATTTTGAAAGATTTATTCTCAGTCAAAAACATAAAAAAGAGTTTCTACATGATCTTTCTCAAATTTTAGGGACATTACTAAACCATTTTCGCAATTCAAACTCTCCTTTTTCCAAAAAATCATCAAGCTCGATGCGTAGAATTAGTGAGTCCTCGACGATAGCTAACACGTAATCAACATACGTATTTTTAAGCATGGCAACGGACGCGACCGGTTACAGAAAACTTTCATCTTCAACTAATTGTTGAAGACTTCGCTTAGCCAGGTAAGCTGAAGGAGTTAAACCGTACGTTACCGTATTTAGTTCATACTCATCGATGGGATTATAAATGGAGTCATGCCAAAAAAGTGTGTTGTAAACAACAATCTTTACGACGCAACAAAATTTGTATAAACATAATGCGAATGTCACAACGCAAAGCGACCGGATTTAATCTAAAAGTTAGTAGAATAACAGAAATGTCTTTTTGTAACTGAAAACTACTTAAAAGTTGCTCGTTTAAAGATTTACCATGAAGAAAAGACGAACCGTTAAAAGCAACACGAATCTTAGTTCTTTTTCACTGGATTTAGAGACACAATGATGAGGTAGCATATATGACGCAGAAGAAGTAGCAGCAGAAATGTGACCCAAGTCTCGATACTCAGACATTAATTTTTGATAAGCGCCAAAAGGAAAAGGATCTCAAATTAAACGCCTTTTTAAATTAAAAACATCTGGTACGATGACTTTGAATTAGTAACAACCTTAACAGTGTTGGGCTTTGGAGGTAAAGTAACTACATGTCGACCTTTAGCATGTTATACGAGAAAAAGTCGAAAAATTGAGATTCACGTCCACTGACTGTCATTTTATGCTGGCTTAGATACGTTTGAGAGCATTCGGATAAATGTAAAATTTTCTCTAGACAATCAGTTTTAGAGCCAAACTGAAACTTTCAGAAACTTAGCTAGACTTTGATTGAATACTCTTGGATTAAATAAATCATTCAATTATTTATGACAATTGCTTTACCACACTCTATCTAGTTGATGCGCATGTTTAAAAAAAACAACAAAACTAAATGATTACTGGATTTTACCCGAGTTTTATAGCAGTTCACAGTTCTGCAGCTTCTAAGATTATGACACGATTTGAGCTACGTTGCCACACCCTTTCAAATGTAAAAGTTGAAAAGTGGAAATTTCATCTTTGGAAATGTGCACCTACAGTTTAACAATTGAATTTTTTTAAACAGTTTGTTGCGTTCGCTATTCCTTGTCATATTTAAAGAAGACTTACAGCAAATTGGACAAATGCGCTAGTGACTATAAAAAAGCATTAAAGAGATTATCTTTACTTTAACGTAAATCCTTTCTCTAGTCTTAACAGATTTATAACGCTAATAATCTTTACAATTGCTTGACTGTTGATACAATTTAAATATTCAAAATTTACTCAAATTTTATTTTACATACTTTCGTCCTATATTGAAAACTTTACAGTGAAATCGTTTATGATTTGAACTAGTAATTACTGATAGTTTTAATTATAAAACTTTAAAAATCAGGTATCTTAAATTATTTTGTTTACGCATTTTAAAATTTGAACATAAATTATCGGTTTAGTAGAACTTATGTGTTTCAGTCGAGTTGCTTTTGGTGACCACCGCGGCTTTTCTTGTGGTTAAGGGTAGCTTTGTTGGTGTCGTAATATTACACGAGCATCGAAACGACCACAATTTTTGTATTGACGTGATTTGCTTAATAACTTAAACCAACCAATAAGCTATTACCCTAAAACAGTGCAAGATAGAAGAAAGTTGCACATAAACATTTATATAGAGGACAGAATTTACTATAAAAAAGTCGGCGGAAGGGTACAATTACTTTCAATAGATTAGAAAAAACAAATCTGCGAAGCTACACGAAAATGTCTCACATTACATTAAAATTATTAGATATAATTATACACTCCTCGCGGAAGCTCCCGCGGATCTAATTCCGCAATTACTGTACTGCTGAGTGAAATTAAGACTTATTATATTTTTAAAACATAAAACAAATCATAAGGAAGATCTTGTTTAATAATAATAAACACTGCATCCGAAAAATGCAAATGAAGTGAAATTACACACCACCACAAGTTCCTGATTTGTTTCATCTTAGCGTTTCATCCTTTCGTTACACAAACCTTCAATCAATCAATTAATCAAGCATTCTAAAAGTGTTTTCAACACTAAAATATCCAGCAGTAGCACATCGGCGTCACAAAAACGATCGGTAAAGCAAAGTCAAAGGCTCAAAAGAACCAAAAAAAAACATTTAAAAATGCTTTGACGGAAATTGCTCAAGCAATCATACTAAAAAAGTTCCCTGAGTATCAATTTTGAAGAATCCAAAATCACAAAAATTTCGATACTAGGTTAGATTAACAAACAGGAGAAGAGACAAACTTCTACGCGTTTTCAGGAATGTAACCATAAAGAGGAATTCCTAAAAATAACGTGGGTAGACGAGGCAACCAGAAAGTGGTAAGGTACTTGAGATTATCTATCTAAAAATCTCCTCGCAGTTCACTTGAGGGTCCCGATAACAATACTAAAATCGGACGCCCTACTGAAAATAATATGGATACAGAATAATATCAATACCAAAACGTGGCGGGTGATTAACACTAAACCAGATCCAAAATGAGCCCAATACGTCCTGTTTATGGACAAAGAGTCTTAGGAGAAGGAAACATTAACTAACCAACTGAACCTCTGATTTTGAGGATCACTTTCCAGGCGTTGACCAAGTCCAAAAAGGACATCAAAGAACCGGATGCTATAAGCCATTTTGACGAAGCAATGGATGTAAATGGAAAGAACTCACTGAGGGCAAATGTAATGCTGAAAGTCATTCAGATAAATTTCATTCGAAGGCAAGGACGGTGCTAAAAACGTCATCCCAATCAAAACTTTCGGTCCATATACGGTGTAGAACTAGTTTAATGGTAAATACCAGAAGGAAGAAAAACCCTAGAAAATCAAATATTCTAGCAATGTAAGAAAGAACTATTTTTTTACTAGAAAAGAAAAAGTGTCTAAACAATAATTCCAGCACAAGCCAAAAATTTTAAAAGATTTATTCTCATTCAAAAACAAAAAAGTTTATACATAATCCTTCTAAAATTTCAAGGACATAACTAAACCATTTTTGCAATTAAAACCATCTTTTTCCCAAAACATCAGCAAGCTCGGTGCGTAGAATTAGTGCGTCTTCGACGATACCAATATCACGTCATCAACCTACGTATTTTTAAAGATGGCGACGGACGCGACCGGTTACAGAAAACTTTCATCTTCAACTAATTGTTGCGGACATCGCTTAGCCAGGTAGGCTGAAGGAGTTAAACCGTACGTTACCGTATTTAGTTCATACTTATCGACGGGATTACAAATGGATTCGTGCTAAAACGTGTGTTGTAAACAATAGTTTTTACGACGCAACAAAACTTGTCTAAACGTCATGGGAATGTCACAACGCAAAGCGACCGGATTTAATCTAAAAGTTAGCAAAACAGCAGAAATGTCCTTTTGTAACTTAGAACCATCTAAAAGTTGCACGTTTAAAGACTTACCATGACGAAAAGACGAACCGTTAAAAGCAACACGAATCGTAGTTCTTTTTTCAGTGCATTTAGAAACACAGTAATAGGGTAGCACGTATGACGCAGAAGAAGGAGCAACAGCCATGTGACCCAAGTCTCGATACTCAGACATTAATTTTTGATAAGCGCCATAAGAAAAAAGATTTCGAATTAAACGAGTTCTAAATTTAAAAAAGCTAGTACAATGACTTTGAAATAGCAACAACCTTAACAGTGATGGGCTGTAGAGGTAAAGTGACGATATATCGACTTTTAGAGATTCGAGCATGAGTATTGCTAAACAAGTGGATTTTTGTGACAAGCACTTTCTTGATTTCGCAACAAAACTAAATGATTACTGGATTTTACCCGAGTTTTATGGCAGTTCACAGTTCTGCAGCTTCTAAGATTATGACACGATTCGAGCTACGTTGCCACATCCTTTCAGATGTAAAAGTTGCAAAGTGGAGATTTCATCTTTAGAAATGTACACCTACAGTTTAAAAATTGAATTTTTTTAAACAGTTTGTTACGTTCGCTATTCCTTGTCATATTTAAAGAAGACGTACAGCAGATTGGACTAGCAATAAAAACATTTCGCGACGCAAAATAATTGACATGCCTTTTTATTAAATTCTCTTTATTTACCGATTTTACAATTTTTTTCTCCTATTAATATTAAACAAATGCGCTAGTGACTATAAAAAAGCATTAAAGAGATTATCTTTACTTTAACGTAAATCCTTTCTCTAGTCTTAACAGATTTATAACGCTAATAATCAATTGCTTGACTGTTGATACAATTTCAACATTCAAAATTTACTCAAATTTTATTTTACATCCTTTCGTCCTATGTTGATAACTTTACAGTAAAATCGTTTATGATTTAAACTAATAATTACTGATAGTTTTAATTATAACACTTTATAAATCAGGTGTATTAAATTATGTCGTTTACGCATTTTAAAATTTGAACATAAATTATCGGTTTAGTAGAACTTGTGTGTTTCGGTCGAGTTGCTTTTGGTGACCACCGCGCCTTTTCTTGCGGCTAAGGGTAGCTTTGTCGGTGTCGTAATATTACACGAGCATCAAAACGGCCACAAATTTTGTATTGAAATGATTTGCTTAATAATTTAAACTAACCAATAAACTATTACCCTAAAACAGTACAAGATAGAAGAAAGTTGCACATAAACATTTTTATAGAGGACAGAATTTAGTATAAAAAAGTCAATGGAAGGGTACAATTACTTTCAATAGTTTAGAAGATACAAATGTACGAAGCTGCACGAAAATGTCTTACACTACATTAAAATTATTTGATAAAGTTATACACTCCTCGCGAAAGCTCCCGCGGATCTAATTCCGCAATTACTATACTGCTGAGTTAAATTAAGACTTATTATATTTTTAAAACATAAAACGAATCATAAGGAAAATCTTGTTTAATAATAATAATAAACACTGTATCCGAAAAATGCAAATGAAGTGAAATTGGGCACCACCACAAGTTCCTGATTTGGTTCATCTGAGCGTTTCATCATTTCGTTACACAAATCTTTAATCAATCAATCAATCAAGTATCCTATAAGTGTTTTCAACACTAAAATATCCAGCAGTAGCACATCGGCGTCACAAAAACTATCGGTAAAGCAAAGTCAAAAGCTCAAAGGAACCAAAAAAAACATTCGAAAATGCTTTGACGGGAATTGCTGCAGCAATTATACTAAAAAAGTTCTCTGAGAACAGTATCAATTTTGAAGAATCCAAAATCACAAAAATTTCGATATTGGGATAGATTAACAAACTGGAGAAGAGACAAACTTCTACGCGTTTTTAGGAATGTAGCCATAAAGAGGAATTCCCAAAAATAACGTGCGTAGACGAGGCAACCAGAAAGTGGCTAGTTGGCACTTCAAAAAAAAAGGAACCACTAAGGAAGGATAAGGTACTTGAGATTATTTATATAAAAATCTCCTCGTAGTTCACTTGAGGGTCCCGATAACAATACTAAAATCAGCCGCCCTACTGAAAATAATATGAATACAAAATAACATCCATACCAAAACGTGGCGGGTGATTAACACTAAACCAGATCCAAAAGGATCCCAATACGTCCTGTTTATGGACAAAGAGTCTTAGGAGAAGGTGGAAACATTAACTAACCAACTGAACCTCTGATTTTTGAGGATGACTCTCCGGGCGTTGACCAAGTCCAAAAAGGACATCAAAGAACCGGATGCTATAAACCATTTTGACGAGGCAATGGATGTAAATGGAACGAACGCACTGAGAGCAAATCTACTGCTCAAAGTAATTCAGATAAAGTTCATTCGAAGGCAAGAACGGTGCTAAGAACGTCATCCCAATCAAAACCTACTGTCCATATACGCTGTAGAACGAGTTTCATGGTAAATACCAGAAGGGAGAAGAACCCTAGAAAATCAAATATTCTAGCAATGTAAGAAAAAACTATTTTTTTACTCGAAAAGAAAAAGTGTCGAAACAATAATTCCAGCACAAGCCAAAAATTTTAAAAGATTTATTCTCATTCAAAAACAAAAAAAGTTTATACATAATCCTTCTAAAATTTCAACGACATAACTAAACCATTTTCGCAATTCAAACCATCTTTTTCCCAAAACATCAGCAAGCTCGGTGCGTAGAATTAGTGCGTATAAGGTAGCACGTATGACGCAGAAGAAGTAGCAACAGACAAGTGACCCAAATCTCGATACTCAGACATTAATTTTTGATAAGCGCCATAAGAGGATCTTGAATTAAACGCCTTTCTAAATTTAAAAAGACTGGTACGATGACTTTGAATTAGCAACAACCTTGACGGTGTTGGGCTTTAGAGGTAAAGTGACGATATATCGACTTTTAAAGATTCGAGCATGAGTATT
This sequence comes from Aquatica leii, assembly GCA_035610365.1. Taxonomy (NCBI): domain Eukaryota; kingdom Metazoa; phylum Arthropoda; class Insecta; order Coleoptera; family Lampyridae; genus Aquatica; species Aquatica leii. The sequence continues at coordinate 16,132,806 of CM069434.1, read as the reverse complement.
GCTAAACAACTGGATTTTTGTGACAAGCACTTTCTCGGTTTCTGAGAACATAACGAGGAAGTCTGAAGGATTTGACTGAAGAGTTAGAAGAGAGACAGACAAAGAAGTTAACATACTCAGACTTACAAGACTTGCAATAACGTCGCTGAATACAGCAGGAAGAATTAAAGGAGCTTCTTAAATGACTGTGGGAAATAAATCAGCTCCGATAAGCATTTCTATCTTGCCAGGTACATAAAAATATTTATCGGTTAGTTGACGACGTTTTAGAGTAGAATAGACTTGTTTGGAAAGACAAACCGAAGGGAGGTTTTGAAATATAAAAGAAAGTACGTAACGAGAAGCTGTCCAGAACTTCTCTAACAGAACAAAAATTACCCCAACTATCTCGGCGTAGAGCCTAAATGGTACCGAGGAGAACAGTATAATTGGAATGATTAGGCGGAAGGCAACAAGACATTGTATGAGCAGCTGGAAGATTAATTAAAAAAGTAGTCACTTGAGTTTGCTTTTTTCATCTATTGACATTTGTTGGAATTCGGGACACCAAGTTACACTGTGACCAGATTTACATACAGGACAACGACAACGATTTAAGTAGAATTAAATTTATTAGTTTTAATAGGCGTGGTAGCAAAACGCGACTTGGCAGGTAAAGCAACCTTCGTATCTTGAAAGGGAACGGAAGTAGCGGCTATAAACAACTTTGGTTTGCCCTTTGTCAAAAGACGTGATTTGACTCCAGCAGCAGATTAGTTTGAGATTACGTACTTGTCGATTGATGAATTCAAAAATTCCTTATAAGTATAAATTTCAGCTGCTAGTCGTCCAGATTCAAATTGACGAGAGGTGGATGGATCCAAATAACGCATGGCTAAATAAAAGAGAATAAATTGAAAATAATTTTTAATTGGAAGTGCTGCTAAAGCACTTGCTACATTGTGGTGTACTTGAAGATCCGATCTAAGATTTTCTTAAGTAGGTGAAACAAAAGGCTTCAAATTGAGAATGTTATCTAAGTACATTCCGACCAGACGCCTATTGTTTCGGTAGCGAATTTTTAAGGCTTAATGGGCAGCTTCATAATTTTCCTCGGGTAATGCAAAACTGTCAATAACGAATTCTGCTTCTCTAGGAAGAGACGTTTTTATTTAATGAAATTTGCGAGAGAAGTGAAGCTTTTATTATTATGTACCAACGAATCAAAAAGACCGATAAAATTTGTTCATGTCGCCTTTTTTCCAACGAAATGCGGAATTATAATTTTTGGAAAAATATCTTTAAGGAGATCAGAAGGAGAACGGTATAACTGTTGTGTTGCTGCGCTATCAGTGTCAGCACTTTAAAGCTTAGCAAAGATGTTACGGATTGAGTAAACCAAACCTCTAAAAATTTCTTGTATTTGATTCTAAAAAAAATTCTTCAATTTTCGGTTTCCAAGAAGACATTACTTTACTATTAACTTTGGTATCATATTGCCCAAAAAAAATTGTCCAAAAAGCTGTCTTATTATTGTTAACTATGCACATGATCCTTCATTGGTCAATCAACTAATAAAACCAGAAACCAGAGATCGTAACCTTTTATAACTCAACAAAAGTAGACGTGGATCTAGTTGATCAAATGTATGGAAACTACGATGTACTACGAGGCTACGCTGGCCTATTGTATTATTTTCTGGCTTGTTAAATATAGTAGGAATTAACGCAGCATGCATTTATCTCACCACATTAACAAAAAAGTAAAGAAGTTCGACTTTCTACAAAATCTAAGTTGACAACTAATTAAACCACGGCTGGAGTAAAGGTCCAATATTTTAACCATTCCTAGAGAATATATTGAATTTATGATAATACATAATAGAAAATTTTTTGAAAATTGAAACTGTTGAACATCAAAATAGTTATTTACATACTAAGTGCGGGAAAGTTATGTTCCCGAATGAACGAGTTGGCAGCACGAGCTTGCGAGTGCTGCCTTGAGTGAATTCGGGAACAATCTTCCCGCAAGAAGTTTGTACAATATTTTTTGTACGAATACTATTAAACTTGTTTAATTTATATTTTTATTCATGTATTAATTCCAAAACATAAATATGTATAAACAAAATTTATATGAGTATTAAATCAAATCACCATAAAAATGAAATTTGAGAGTTGGCACGTTTTTTGTTTTGTCGATTTACGTACTTATTCAATTAAAACTTTTGTTGTAACGTGAATAGCGCGTGATTTCGGTTATATATTGTCATTAATTTAGGGGTTAAATAACTTAAATTATGAGCGATAGTGAAAATATTATGGATTGCACACCGCCGGAAGCACGCTAGTGAGGCATTGGTAAATTTACTAGCAAAGAAATCTAAAGCAAGGTATGAATTGGCATACTTAAAATTTGTCAATTGAGCCCAAACAAAGAAAGTTTCCAATTTTACCGAAAATGTTTTATTAGCATATTTTCAAACATATCCTAATAAAAAGTTTTTGTGATCTACGTATTCGATGTTAAAAACGTGCTTAATTTTACACGACAACGTCAATATTTCAAATTATTCAAAATATCCAATAGCGGAACTTAAAATATAAACAGTATAAATGTTAACATTTGTAATTCAAGCAATCATCCGTAAAATAATTGTTCCATTGTATGTAATTATAATTATTCTAGTCCCTGCTGTTTTGTTACAGATTATTAAACATTCCGTTTCCTTGTTCTTAGCTTGTAAACGATTTAAATAAAAATTACAGAGTAGGTCAACAGATGAGAACAGCCAGATTACTGCTGCAATCAGGGAAGCCAGATACAAATGTTAAAATTCTCATTCGATTTATAGTAAAAAAATTCCTCCACCAATGTTAGGTTATGGTATTTCGATATCTACGAAAATAAGAATAATCGTCTAATATTATTACATTTATTTAAATACTTACATTTTCTGATTATATAGTAGCAAATTTGATAATAACGATCTACTAACACAAATATTTATCAATTACTTATCTTCAGTTTTCACACAAAACATATGTTTACCAAATGTTTACCACCCATAATTAATTGGTGTTGCCAACTTCATTTATCAAATGCACTAACCTTATTATTTAGAATATCAAATACTATTACAATTTCGCCACTTTATCTTAGTATTTTTGCGGGAAGTACACTCCAACAAATCATATTTTCTTATTTTGAATCTAGTTTTTAAATCAATACTGTAGAAATGCCAGTGTTTTTTTTCCATTTTCCCGCACGCTGTTTGACGTTTGAGTGCGGGAAATAAATGTCATTCGGGATTCAGATGTTCCCAATTATGCGTAGAAGGCGGTAAATGGCATCGAACAGTATATGAGTACAAAAAAGCATTTTACATATTTTCAACAATTAGTAAGTGGGTGACAAATGTTACCCGCGCGACTGACTACGCAACAAAATTAGGCGCGCCTAACGGAAGGTTTAATTAAATACCATAATGTACTTTATCGTTAAAAAAATCAAAAAGTTATCTATCTAATAAAATTAATTTTCTTACGTATGTGACAGTCCCGTTTTCCAAAACGACAGTTTGGTTTGCAGTCATTGCCACAACGGCGATACTTAAATTAACTCTTAATGCATACACATTAAAAAATCCAAAAAATGCCAGTATGGCCACTACGTATCTTCGTTTTTTCCATATCATCCATGACGGCGAAGTATCTTCACTGTAACAAAAATAGATTCAGTAAAAATTTATTCAGAAAGCGAGTGTTATGCTCTGACTTTTCGGCATTGGCGGGTAAAATAGAATAGATTTTTGATTTCATTACTAGACTATGCTTTAATTGTTAGTCATAACACTGCCAGATGCAAAAAAATACAGTGTAATGCTAAATAGCGATAAGATAAAGTATATTAATATGCCTATAATCTGGTATAGAAATAAATCAATAATTGAAAAAATAGTTTATTGTTAAATTTACTTGGTTAAGTTTATTGAATCAACAAACGTTTAATTCGTCGAAACACCATTACAATAATTTAGTTATCACTTTATACTTAAAAAATTATAGTTTTTTTTTTAAAAACGCGCTTTGATAGCAAACCGAACTAAAAAGTAAAAAATAATTTTTACTTATGAAAAGCTTATGATACAGCAATAGAAAGTCTAATAATGAATCTTTATTAATAACCACAAAATAAAATTATAGCAAAACATAAGTTATTAACAAAACAATTTAATTCAGTGTAAATAAAGCGTAGGGTGCTTGATATTAAATGTTACAATTATTTTATTAGTAACTATTTATAAATGAAAAATTATGAAAATATTGTAAATTGCACCCCACGCTTTTTACTCTGAATTGAATTATTTTATTAATAACTTGCTCTGCTATAATCTCAAAATGATATTAAAAGTATTTATAATCAAGAGCTTTAATTTTATAATATCTTTCGTGTGGTAATAAATTTAAGTTTATTTCATTCATGTTTACGTAACCTTTGCATTTCATCTAACGCATCACTATTACTTAATAATACATATAATTTTTAAAATGTACGTAGAAAAATACCGTAGTGATATTTGCAGTACCATACTCGTTATCATTTAAATCGGTAAAAAAGAATGACATTTACCGTCGTTTTGTGGATACAATGCATTCATTAACCTGCAAATTTATCTAAATATTTTTCTTTTTATCCTGATAATCTTAAACATAACATTGAAACAAAGTTATGAAATAATTGTATTGTCATCAGTCCTTGACACGTGTGCAAATTTTCAAGTTAATTAGACTTTTGGAAATTGGTAAAAATTACGTTAAAAGATTCCGTTACATAGAGGTTAATAAAAAGCTTCAAATCAAGAATTTTAAATAACACACTGAAAATAGTGCAATATTGTCAAAAAAAATAATTGATAAAGTAAAAAAAATACGGTTTTTTGCTTACATTCTGATAATCAATTGTTCATTATTTTTATTTTACATAATTACATTATATTATGTGCACGTTGACTAATGTAAAGAATAACTATATATATACTGACTTCAAGAAAAATTGCAACACCTAGAAGTTTTCTTGAAATTTTTAGGAAACGTCTATTTTCATGAAACAAAGGTATGATTGAAATTTAAAAACAAAAGAACAAAAGCTTAAAACGTTTTTCAATAATGAATTGCTCCGCTATGATTTGTAATGCACTAAGTTAGACATCTTGGCATGCTATCAATTAAGTGATCTACAACTGCTTGTGGTATATCGTCCCAAGCTTTTTGAATCCGTAGCTGGAGATCGTGTAAGTTATCTGGAGGGTGTGGTAAATTACCCAGTCGCCTACTAATCATATCCCATAAATGTTTAACGTGCGACAAATCAGGCGACCGAGCAGGCCGTGGGAGGACGGCAATGTTAGCTCCTTCTAAAAACCGTGTTGTAGCCTTTGCCGTATGAGGGCGCGTATAATTCTGCTGAAAAATGGGATTTTGCAGCCGCTGAAGATATGGAAGTCTAACTGGTTATAACATTCTGCTGAACTTTCATTGTTTATTATTTTGAAATGAATATACACAACGTTTCGATTGCTGTGGTATCTGCAATCGTCATCAGGTGAATACTAACAAACTTAGAAACTACTGGAGCTTATATACTAAAGACATGTTCGATGAAGCGTTCAAGCGTACAAAATCAATTTAGCGTAACAGATTAATTAACAAAATTACTTAGTCAAGTTTAAGTTGTTTTAGAGGTTCGATAAGTAATTTCCATATGTTGCTTATCTCGACACTTGGCTGGCTAAAAATTTCTTTGTTGTTGTTGATGAATGCCGCTTCTTTAAATTTCCGTTTGTACCAATGTTCCTCTCTGTGTATGATTTTTGCTTCCGACCATTTCATTCGATGTTGGTTATCCCACGAATGTTGCGCGATGCCGGACTTAGAAGTCTCTCCTCTCTGTGTGTGCGTCTGATGTTCTTTCAGTCTGATGTCAAGTAGTCTTTTGGTTTCCCCAACGTATGATTTGCCACATTCACATGGAACTTGGTAAATACAGTTTTGGGAATCTCGACTTGTTTGTGGCTTTGTGTTAGAAATTATACTCCTAATGGTGGTCGATGATTTGAAGACTGTATTTAAGTTGTAGCTTTTCTCTATACGTTTTATTGATTCTGATAAACCTTTGACATATGGGATGCTCAGCAGTGAATTGGGCAGTTCTTCTGTTTTAGGTTGTCCTATGGTGTTCAATTGCTTTTTCCGTAAAAGCTCTCCTACAATCTTTTCTGGATAACCATTCTGCCTTAGATCGTTTCTAATGTTTTTGATTTCTTCTCGTAGCCCTTTCTCTGTGTTGCACAACCTGTATGCTCTGTCGATTAGAGATTTTACTACTCCCCTCTTCGTAGATGTGGAATGGTTGGATTCAAAGTTGAGATATCGACCGGTGTGTCGGTTTCCTGTAGACAGTCGTTTCCATAATTTTCTTGTTCTTTGTTACTTGAACGTCTAAAAAAGGAAGTGAGTTCTCCTTTTCCTTTTCCATAGTGAATTTGATGGATGGTTTGATGTTGTTCAGATGTTGTAGAAAAAGGTCTGAATTTAATTTTTTTCTAAACTTTTTATTTCTTTCATGTTTACTAATACTAAAAAATGTTAGTGTTATACGTTTTTAAGCCTATCAATTTGGCTTTTTAATACTTGGTTTGGGTGATTTCATGTTATTGTATGTGTTTCTGGATGTGGAAATTTTGTACTAACAATAAAAATGTTTGTTACTGCTACATATTTTTGTGGTAAAGATTCTTTATCCTCATCTGTGTGTTAACTAATTGATTCAGACTTCTTCGTTTAGGAGGGGCATATAAAACTACTTTAATTTATTTTTGTGGCAACGTTTCGTGCTGAAGGTTAGCACTTCATCAGGCCAACTGTAATTTATTAAACTCGTAAGTCAAACAACATAGTAACAACAGAATGAAATTAACAGATAATTTTTAACACATAAAACTTACAGAATAAAATCAAGTGGATCAATCCACCGGCCAAGGACATCGGCAACTTTACGAGCTGGTATTTAATTAATAATAAATAAAACATTAAACATACAATGGTCAATAATTAAAATTTTTTATATAACGTAGGACATAAACGTTCAACAAATAATTGACAAATGTTGTGTAATCAAAAATTTTATGAATGTCAAGGGAAAGATAAGAATAAAAAGATTAACAAAACTGAATAACGATAAATCCAACCTATATAGCTATCTCACAATTTTGGATATTAAGTTATTATAAACGCTGCTTAAATTGTTGGTATCGTTGTTAAAATTGATATTATTATTATATATATTGATGTATAGCATTTCGGAAACTAAACGTTTTTTCAAGTTGTTTTCCACATCTAGAATTGTGGGATTGATAAAATTGAAATTGTGTCCCGTGTCTATATGATGTACGGCCAAAGCTGTATCGCCTTTTTTTGTGCTACAATCGTATTTATGGTTGGCCATCCGATTTTTTAGTTTCTGTTTAGTTTGACCAATATAACACGCATTACATCCAGTACAGTCAAGCTTATACACTACGTCGTGTTTATGTATAGTGTTAATTCTATCTTTAGTATTACTATACAGCATGTTGTAAATGGTGTTAGTGTTATACATGGTTATTTTGATGTTAGGTGTTGTTAGTATCGGAATGATTCTTTGTGTTATATTTGGGACGTTTATGATTTTGGTGTAAGTGATATTAGTATTAAGGGTAGTGTTAAGGTTAGTACTAGGTAGGTTAACTGGTGGTGGAATAGTATTAGTTGTGTTAGTGTGTAGCAGTATTTTTTTTATTATATTGTTAGGATAGTTGTTGTTTCTAAGTATTTTCTTTAGAATCTTAAAGTTTTTTTCATAATATTGAGGACTACTCAAACCTATAATTTTATTTTTTATAGCCTTAATAGTATTAATCTTTTGGTGGTGCGGATGTTTAGATAAGTAATTGATCGTTTTATTAGAGGCTATCGGCTTAGTATACCATTCAGTAATTATCGTATTAGTAGTAACATCCCTGATCAGTCTAACGTGTAAAAATGGTAAAGATCCTTGTGTTTCTATTTCAAAAGTAAATTTTAAATGTGGATTGTAACTATTAAAAACGTTTAAGGTATTATTAATTTCAGTTTCTGGAATACATGCAACGATATCATCAACATAGCATAATAAAAATGTTGGAGTGTAAGTCAGTTTGTTTTTTACATATTTTAGCAGATCATGCATTGTGAGATTAGCTAATATAGGCGACGCCGGATTTCCCATGGCAGTACCGAATTTTTGAATATACATTTTGTCATTTTGGCACGAAACGTTGCCACAAAAATAAATTAAAGTGGTTTTATATGCCCCTCCTAAACGAAGAAGTCTGAATCAATTAGTTACATATTTTGTTTTCACTATTATTGATTTCGTTCTGCATTGTATTTTTTTTTGCAACTGATGTTGTGTGATGCTTTTTTTCCTATTTGGGCGTTTATATCTCTTATTACTGTCAACGTGTTATGGTTTGGTATTTTTTCGTACTCGTTTTGTAATTTTTCAACAGTTCTTTGTATTTTCTTTCTCCGCTTTATTCTAAGTTTTGCTATTGTCATGTATTGACCTCAAATTTTATTATTGTACTCTTTGGTATTTAAGCTACAATGAAGCTTTTATCATTTTTCTTTTTTTCCCATTCCAGTACATGGTGTAGTTTTTTTTGTTGATTTTGCTTTTATCAGATCATCGTAGTTTTTGTAGTGCTATAATGTCGATTCTATACTTTGCTTTCATTCGTATAATCTTAATCCTTTTTCTATCTTGCATTAATGCCTTAATGTTCCAAGTTGCTATTTTTTTTTATATATTTTTGTTATATATTTTTAATTTTTCTGTCCCGATCATTCATCTTACTTGTATCCTTTTCCGAATCGGTCGTCATCATTATTCTTCTTCTATTTACGGCTTTTAGTTTTTTAGAATTGCGCGCGGCTAGTTATTTTGAGCATATTTCCTTGTGTCTAATAATTCCGTTTATTTTCTAGTGATTTACGACTCAACCTTTTTTTTCTTTAATATGCAATAAATGTGTAGACTTCTGACATGTAAAATTATTGAAGCAGTAATAAAGTATTCAACTGTATTGTGCATCGATTGTTGCCAATATAGTAAGGTAAAGGTAAAATAAATACCTAAAATAAACTTGTCAACATTAAAATTTGTTGCACACACAAGTAAACCCGTAAGACTATTAAAATACCTTTTACAAATGATGAAGATGTTGATATGATTCTGGTAGATTTTGAATGTCTTCAACATGTGGCGTTGGCTCAAAGAGCATACAGAGCTCGATATCCAAATCGGCGTTCACGCGATGCGAGAATTTTTCAGCGTTTAGTGCAAAGTTTGCGTAATGCTTGCAGCTTTCGACCTAAGTTGCGAAGACACTCGGCTATGCCAACGGAAGGCAATATCTCTCAAGTTGGGTATATCACGTACTAATTCTAAACATTTTAAAGGATCATAGGCTAAAAATACTACTTTACTTTACTGGTAGATAACTTCTGAATGTTTTATGTGGTTGTCGTAATTCTTACATTTTCGTAAACTTTACTTGTTCAGCACTGATGAAGTAAACAGGTTAAGTTCACGAAAATTTTGCTAATCAACCTTAAAAAACAAACATTGTGGTTTTATTTCTAACGAGAATTTGTACCTTACTTGTTTCACAATGTGTTTTTTAAATGACGCAATGACTTCAACCGACGGATAGATTGTTGTCATTGGATGTTGGGCATGGTTAGGAAAAATAGAGAATTTTTATCCAAAATTGTTTGGACAGATGAAGTCACTTTTAGAAGTGATGGAAATTTGCACAATATGCATTATTTGAGTCACAACGTGTGGTGTGCCATCCTGAGACTTATTTCTCTAATCAACTACTAAATAGTGCTGTGTTTCTTGGTTTTCTGGTAAACTAATTGCCTATTTTATTAGAAGATGTTTTTGCAACTAGACGGTTGGCCAGCACATTTATTAACATTTGGGTAGGCGCGCGGAGTTCTATAACGTATTTGGTCGCGCTGTATCTCTTAGATACATATTCACATTTAACCTGTTTTTTCATTAAAAACAATACGTATCTAAATTAAATTTATTTCTAAAACTTGTTCAAACAATTCTACTTACTTGGCTTGTTCTATTATAAAATACCTTCTTTAGATAAAGATTTATTCCAGTTCATATTTATTATTGACAGTAAAAATTTTCCATAAATGTTCACTGGTTTAAATTAACAACCAAAAATCATGCATGCTCAAAAAAGTTTATTGCTTATGAATAGATTACAAAATATGCATAACTTCATAACACATTATTCTGACTGGTCCTCTTCTCCACCTATATTCAAACAATTTTCACAAATTATCCTCGCGTGATTTTTCAGACACAAAGCAATGTTACATTTTTTGCAACGATAAACACTCAATGAAGATTTTTACTTTGAGTGTAGCAAGGTTGACAACGTCGTTTTCTTGCAGCACTAGACCCACCTGGTTGTGCTTCGGGAACTGCTTCAGGACTTTTGTACTTTTGTAACAGTGACTTTATCTCTGTTGGTAGGCTTATAATTTGTGCTCGAATTTTTAGTTAGTCTTGTACTAAATTCAGTGCTAAGTTTTTGATAAAGACTCTTGTTGGACAAAATTCATTTTGATTTGCCAAAAAAATAACTCTTGAGTTGATGTCAGCTACATTCATCAAATGATAAAAAATTACTATTGGCCATCTTCTTGTCGATCTGCTGAAGCTATAGGTGGCACAAAGTTTGTCGACAACGTCTACTCCGGATTTAGTATCATTGTAAAATAATATTAATTCCGGCTTCTTCTAATTATTGTCCAAAATAACATTAGTAGAAACATGCATACTGGAAAGCAAAACAACAGTTTTTCCTTGTTTTGGAACATATGAAACAATAGTTTTATTTTTAGTGTAACCAAAAATGCTCCCGAAGCAAGGCCGATTTTTTGGGAACACAAAATTAGGAGGTAGTTCTCTTTAATTTTTTCGTATAGTTTCAGCATACGACAACTTTTTTTTTGAGTTCCCGCACTAAGTTGACACTAGTGAACCAATTGTCAGCCGTGATATTTCGACCAGATCGAAAAATGGGTTCAGCCAATCTCATAACAATTAATTCTCCTGAATTGCTGTCCACAATATATCTCCATATTTGCCGTATAATATAATTCTGCATCACTCAAAAAAAAAAAAAAAATTGATGCCATATTTTGATGGTTTGGTTGGTATGTACTGCCTAAATGCACACCTTCCACGAAATCCAGAAAGCATTTCATCGATGGTTACATATTGACCCAAATGGTAATTATTTTTGCAATTTATTATAAAAGTTGTAAAAATGTCTCTAACTGCTGCTAATTTATCAGTCTCACGCCGTACCTCTTTTGTTTCTTTGTCATCAAACCTCAAACATCTAACAAGAAATTTAAAACGCTTTTCTGACATTGTCGTTCGCAATATATCTATTCCCAAACCCCCAGTAGCCCAAAAATTACTCAAGCATTGATGGCCTCCTCGAAATACACTTGCCAAATAAAGTAGACCTAAAAACGCTCTTGTTATTACAGGGTTTGTTGGTCTGCAGTTCCTTTCTCTGGCGAATTTTTCGCGAACGTTTTCAATGCGTTGATTTGTATATTGTAGTAATAAATTTAAAATATTTTCACTGAACATTAAATTCAAACTATCTATTTCAGTTTTTGCGTTTTTGGCAACCTGTCCTGCTACACCTGGTAACTGTTATGAGGACGAGTTTTTGACATAGGTAAGGGTTCTTTTCTTCATTTCGTCCCAGCTTTACCTGTAACAAATTCTCCAATATTTTCAATTTCTTAGAAATTTTAGTAACATACGGAAAAAATTATTATCTTCTTGTTCTGGTTCTTTAGTGCCTTCATCATCACTGATCTCATGATCGGTGTCTGAATCAACAGATCTTGTTTCAACTTGGTCTTCGGAATCTGACTCATCTGACTTTTCAAGATCTTCATTTTGTACAACTACGTTGGTTTCATCATCTTCATTCAACATTACACGATGTAATTCTTCAATATGGTCCAGTTTAGAAAAATTAAAATACTTGGTGCTCATAGCAAAAAGTAACAAAAAAGGCACTAATTCACAGTTTTTGGACACTCAAAACAACTTACACAAACGAACCTTGCAAAAAGACCAAATAAAGTAGAATGAATCTGTTTGTAACATGCATTGTCTCGACGTATCTGGCAGGTATATACCCGACCCTTTTGAAGAACGACCATCTGCTTTGCCCTTCTAAGAAACGTTTCTAAACATGTTGTTTGAGGAATACGTTAAATCTCAATGTCATAACATCAGAGGTTTTTAAAATATTTGTAAAAAAAGAGAGCATGTATCTCCTAGATACATGCGCGACTAACGAAGGGTTAATAAATGTGCAAGAACATTTAGACCTAATATATCACCAGAAGTAGATTGGACGAGAAAATCTATTTTCTTGACCACCCCGATTCACAAACTTAACCTGTTTGGACTTCTATTTATGAGGTCGGTTTAAAATATTGTTTCCCAAGTTCCACTAACAAGGAGAGACGACATGACAATACGAATACAAAATACAACTTGTCAAGAACAGAAATTTAAGCTGCTGTAATGTCTGCCCATGAGCAGCTCCAACAATGCATTGAGTCTGATGGGAGACAGTTCGAGCATTTAAGGAGGCAATTTTTTGAACTAAGAATAATACTATTTCAAAATTATAAAATTATTAAATTTCATCAGATTCTTAAAAAAAACATACAAATAAAAATAAATACCGGTGTAATGGCGTCTTTTTAAAATTTTATTATTTCACTACATTTTTATAAAAAAAGTCATGTTATTAAATGTAATTTTTCTGAGAATTTTGCAATTTTATGTTATTGTATCAAAAAACGTGCTCTAGGGGCATCATTAAAAATTAGACATGTTTTTTCAACGAGACCAATTTTGGTAAAATCCGTTTAGGAGTTACAACTATTTATTTACAAAGAAACTTTAAATCACTCCCACCACATTATTTTAATAAATACGTCGAAAGTTACATGAATAAAGCTTAGCTTTAACAAGCATATATTTTATTGGTACATTTAGTTTCCTGGGGGCCATCTTGGAAACCTGAAAATAATTTCGAGGATTTTTCTTGGTCACTTTAGTCTTAGTCACATACTTTTTTTCCGCAAGCTTCTACGACGAATAGTTTCCGAGATACAGCACTTTGCATTCTTATCTGACCAACCAATACAAAGAATTATAAAATACAGAGACTAAAAAATTAAATTTTAAATTTATTTTTCAAAAAAAGGATAAAATAGGTCTTTGTCAAAGAACGAATTTGTTATCTACCATAAATGTTGTTGCAAATGTTGCAATAAGTGAAAAATGACAATATAAATACATTTTCTTACTAAAAAAAACATTGGCGAAAGTTTGAAAACATTTTAGTTTGTTTTTAATTGTATTGCTAATCTAATTTGCATTTAATATCTTGCAAATTACGAAATGTTTTTATATAGTTTTTAAGATTACCAATTAGAAAGTTTGCTCGGATAAAAAAAACATTTAGAAGAAACCGATAATTTAGTAGAAGTCGTAAAAACACTATTCGATATAATATGTAATTATCACGTAAGATTTATGACAAGATTTTGAAGTGAAAGTGTTAATGCATCAGCATTATTTTAGCGAGCTATAAACCGCTGTAGTTACTTTAACTCTAAGTATCGCAATTCGATTATTTTTTTTAACCACAATGAAATTTTATCAAGTGAACAATTTTTGAAGGTTTTAATTTTTTTCCATATAAAGCACAGTATTAATGTATTAATGTCTGCACAACACTCAGTTGTATTTACAAAAAATCTACCATTCAAATTGTGGTTCATAATACTAAGCAAATGCCGCATTTTGGCACTCAGATTTAACAAAAATTTAAGAAAGTTTTTTTTCTTGTTCTACAACATAATAAATGCGTCAAATAAATGTATGACTGGCGAAGAAGTTGTTAAAATGTTAACACCTAACGATTTTTGAATGCATTAAAACATTATAAGTTAATAAGTTAGCAGAATGTCGTAGTGATACAAAGCAGATAAAATTTTGATTTTAAATGCAGAAAAAAACACCATAAAAATTAAAAAAAAAAACATAGGTGCTTTGCAATTTTACATTAGTTGAAAATATCTTTTTTTTTGTAGAATTTGGGTTTTTATTGTACGCTTATAATTTTTTTTTGTATTAAATTAATTTCTTCCTTTAAAAATTTGATTAAAAAATTGCATAATAATCTTACTTTTGCATTTACGCGTTATAATCGTTTATTTATGGTTTTATTTTTGTAACAAATTCAAGTGATTGTGTATACAATGTCTTAGCGTTCTGTTATTTACATTATCCTCGAATCTAAAATTTCAATTGTATACCGGTAATGTTTCTGTATTATTATACCAAAAACCTTGATAATTCTATATTTGTTGTGTTTGTTTCGGGTTCGTATTTAAAGCCAACGTAATTGTGAGAAACGTATTTATTGTAATAATCATCGAATCCCATGCTAAATCAATGGCGTCCACATACTCCTTACGCGCTGTTGCCGAACTTTACATGTTTACATATATGAAAATATAACAGCCTCTCCCTTGTAGAGAAAAAAAAACAATGCAATAAACTATTAATAAATACAAAACTACTATTTAGAACTAAATATTTACAAATTCAGTTTTTCAGGTTTTTTAGGAACTTTTTTTGAACGTCTTAAGAAAGGTTGTTCAGTCTGAGTATGGTCGCTAGAAGTTGATGATTCCTTTTGAATACTATCATCCGTTTCTTCGTGTTTTTCTAGTTCTTTCTTTCTAGTTCTTAGTTAAATTTTTGTTACTTGTTTGAGTTTTGCGATTTATCTCACGCCCTGATGGAGCCCCTTACGAAAGTGGGCGAAACGTTGGCAACTTTAATTACAACCACAATGACACGGTTCAAACCCGGAAGACATTATAATGTTAGTATAGATTCCGGCCGTGGAAGCCTTTGCTATTATATTAACAAATACTTTACTTTTGCACTAAAACAAAAATTACAGAAGTACACACCACGCCAATTTTGTCATCTAGATTATATTGCACAATTTACGAATAACATCCAGCATGTTGCAGAGACAAACAAAATACCTGCAGATACAATTTCAAGAATCAGCAGAGTAAATACGGCAACACTTGGTCCAGTAAATTATCTACAACTAAGCAAGCTGCGAGAAGAAGATCAAGAACGCATGACTTACTTCAACAGTTTTCTTCAATTACAAAAAATGAAAAGATATTTCATTCCTGAATATGACGCCTATATTTTCTGCAACACATCAACAAGTAAAATTCGACCATTTGTTCCACACCAGCTTGGGCTACAAGTTTTCAACAGTGTGCATAATTTATCCCATCCAGGTGCAAAAACTACAATAAGCATGGTCTCTTTTTGTTTGGCCATCAGTTAAAAAGAACTGTAGATTGTAGAGTCGTTAGTGCATTCCGTGCCAGAAAAACAAAATTTTTCGACGACATGTTACCACACCACTCCATAGTTTTGTATCACTTTTAGAGTGGTTTGATCTATTCATATGGACTTCATAGGCCTATTACCATCATCTAAAGATGATACTTCTTTCGTGACCTGTATAGACAGATTTACAAGATGACTGGAAGCGATTCCAGTCTCAAACATCACTGCCAAAACAGTAGCATTTGCATTCTACTTCCATTAGATTGTAAGATATGGCCTCTTAGAATAATCACTGACCGTGTTCAACAATTTAATTCAGTTTTATTTTATCCTTAACAAAGTTGACGGGTATCAAGCACATAAGAACCATTGCATACCACCCGCAGGGTAACAGTATAGTAGAAAGGCTACACAGGCAACTGAAAACGTCTATAAATTGTCAAAACAACGATTCTTGGGTTGAGAATTTACCGCTCATATTACTTGCCATAAGATCGTCCGTGAAAGAAGATATTAACGCAACTTCTGCTAAACTTCTATATGGCCAAAATCTTAAATTACCTGATGAATTCTTTAAACTTACAAAGGAAGGCAACGCTTCAGAATTTATTATTGAACTACGCAAACAATTTGTATTAGTAAAACCATATCTTACAAATCATGACAGTGTTTTAAACAGACAAAACTGTCACAATACACAACAAAAAACAAACACCAAGTTATATCGTTAGATAGAGTGAGGCCAGCTTTTATTATCAGCAAAGATCAATTTTCAAAACACAACAATTTTTTTGAAAATGATTCTTTAAAGGAACTTACAGCATAGAATAAACCTCCTGTAACCACATCAATACCATCACCCGACGAAAAGTTTACGAAATCAGGTAGAAGAGTACATTTTTTTCAAAATACCAAGACTTAGAATCTATCACTTACGTAAACTTTTGATTATACGTTTTATTAGGTGTGGTTATGTAATTAATTTATATTTCTACTACTAATGTATATACGAACTACTACTTTTAAATGTTATGTGTATGTTAATCTTTCTAATTGTACTTTTGCATATGTTGTAATATCTAATTTAATTACTGGAAGGGGCGTACTTGCAACAACGCTACAAAAGACAGGCCCAAGCAAAAATTAGTTCTTCTTTCTTGTGCCACAGTCTTCGGTGAAATAATAAATAGAAAATAAATTGCTAGGTTTAAATGTGCTTTTTATAACATTATCACTAAAACGTCACGCATTCTAAAGATCAGCAGAAAATTCTAATAAATTGGTCATCGGCAACCGGCGGAGTGATTAATTTATGGTCCATGTGCTTCTAAACGTAACCAACTCAAATTTTATTACACGATGTTTTAATTATTAAATTTCAGCTTGTTGTGCTTTCCGAGCACTTTTAGTTTAAAATTGCAGCTATCTCCACCGCCACAAAAATAGTGTTTGTACAAGACCAGTTGAAGACCCTTACCGAAGAGAACCGCCAGCCCAACCATCAGCTCGCCAAGATGACCGAGAAATTGGACCGTTTACTCAACGCCCTTCCAGCGCCAACCCCGCTGCAGTCAAAGAAAAAAAAGCAGCGTTCGGCCAAGAACGCTTTCTGCCTTGAGGAACAACCATATAAATCATACAGTTTATATTTCAGCAACTTTCAGAGCACCCGCCAAACCGGCGTGACCCACCATCTCGTTTACCCCGTTTACCCAAGCGACGAAACCGGTCGAGTTCAATTACGGCTACGTTCCCGTGTTAACTACGCCCGTCAGACAACCACAGACAAAAACGCAGCAACGCATTCACACCGAGTTTATAAAAAAAGAACAAGTCTAATTCAGAGAGTTCTTTGCTCACCTTTGTTTCCGTAACTAGTAATGGCTGTACAATTACGAAGAAAACCGAACTCATTGCTATCCTTAACAAGAAACTTAAACTTAAAGAATTTCACCACAACATCAACGTCGCTCTCGTCTTCTTCAATCAAACCACAGGTC
Organism: Aquatica leii; assembly: GCA_035610365.1. NCBI lineage: Eukaryota > Metazoa > Arthropoda > Insecta > Coleoptera > Lampyridae > Aquatica > Aquatica leii. The sequence continues at coordinate 16,115,215 of CM069434.1, read as the reverse complement.
GCGGAGATAGAACGTCCTATCTCTCACTATTACGTCCCGACGCTACAACTTCAAAATCCGGAAGCAACCCAAGTTGTCATTAACACGGCAGCCAACGAAGATATTGTTCTCTGCGCTGCGTTCGATCCGCTCACCAAAAGCATCTTACTCGCAGACTTAGAAGCGATTTTTAACGCTCGAATTCTTACTATTCTCGCACAGTATAAAATCTAACCGCAATAACCAATTTATAATAACGTCACCAGCATCCGAAATTTTGTCGTACACGGACTCTACGAACCCACAATTTATCCCCACAACGGACGTAGTCATTTTTAACCGTTTCTGACCTTAGTTTTGATCACAAACCCATAGTTCTACAACTCGATGGCCAATCGGAAAACGACAATCTGCAGTTCTAAAAAAACATTATACTTCCTGCCATCCTTTCAATTCAAAGCCAGCAAATTTAGTACAAAATTTTCTTAACTTCAAACCACGCTTTACAGACCTCGTCAAATGATGCATCACAAAAGCCATCAGAACCAAGTAGAATCCGTTTTATCTGCCACTTCACACCCGCGACTAGATCTACAAGAAAAACCTTATTTAGACAACAAAAAACACAGCTCAAACCACTATTCGAACTCAGATCAACCAACATTAAAGATTTCTTTTCAACAACAAATTTCAGTTCTTAAATCCACAAGACCACAGCGTCTGGAAAATAACTAACATTGTCAAAAACAGAAACAAGCTTTTTATGTCCGTCATCCAAGGCTTCCGACATCTAGTCCATATTGATTTAGGCTAAAGCTTTTGCCGACACGCCCAAATTTCCATACATAACAAACTATACAAACGACGAGGACTTCCGTCGCACGAACGCCATCCACTGTAAAGTCAGAAATATTCTAACGTCTACCCCAAACGAGTCTATCCGACACACTTCTCCCAACAAAATCAAAAACACCAAAAATCTCAAACCGCGCAAAGTTACCGAGAACGACGGAATTTCGGACAAACTCTTCAAACCTTTCTTCAAAAAAGATATAGCCAGCTTAACCGTAATTTTCAACGCACGTTTAAGACTCTGGCGCTTTTCACGAACGTCATAGTAATTTAGTTACTGGAAATTTTTTTTACTATATTACAGGAACAAGTCGAGACTTACCAAATCATCTCCCAAGAACAGATTGGTTTTTGCTATGTTTTAACTATAAAAAGAGACCCGTAAGCCAATAAAGTTTGGAAACCACTGCACTGGAAGATGAAGAAACTGACCGCAACGCAGACATTGACTAACTAAAATTTATTATAGTTACAAGCGACTTTCGACTTAGACCGCGTCGTAGTAAAACACCCAGACTTAGGCTTGGTCATAGTCTCTTTTCGAGAGCTAAAACAAAAAGTAGAACTTGGCCTTTGCCGTATTCTCGATCGTGAACCCAAACAAACTGACGTTTCGCAAAACATTGCAGCTTGCATCTTCAAAGTGGTAAATGTCACTGAAAGAAAAAGTGTAAATGACGATATTTATACCAATAGCGATAAGCGTGATTAACGGACCTTATCTTTCCGTTACCGCTTGACTGAGTTCGTTATTACTCGTAGTAAGTGTTAGTGTCCTTTCCAAGAAGGTCGATCTTTGTCTTAGAGCATATAATACTGGTAGCGAAGATTTGCTGAGTTTTAAACCGTCTTTTCGGTTCATACTACATGGATGATTTATTACCTTGCTTGATCCTGCTGTTGCGTTTAGTACTAATAAATTTTGTTTTTTAATTTTTATTTTATTTTCTACTCTATCCTTGACATAGGCTTCTGCAACAACACTATCACGCCAGCCGCCGTATTTTTTTAAAACTTTTCAACTGTTGACCAAAACGCTTGCTAATGTTTTTCAAAAAAAATGGTTTGTAACGTTTCTTGGCTCCGGTAGCCCAAAATACGCAACCATTTTTTTTTGGATAAATTGTGGAAAGTGTTTTTACCATTTGGTTGTTTTGTGGACTTGGCCTGTATATAAAATATAAATAGTTTGCGGATACTACAGCTTCCGATGTAACTGTAAAGACTTGTTTTTTCTTTTTTTTTTGTATCATGTAATGTTATGACCAAAATATGGCTGCAACCTTCTACAGTGTCTACTTCTAGTAAACGTAATTTTTGCGCCCGACATGCTTTATGCGATAAGTTTCTATCAATTACATCGGAATTCTTCAATAAAATCTAAAAGTTTTTAAATTTATTTTCTTCAGTTAAAGACGGTTTTGTTCTAACGTTCGTCTGGTACGCTACATTTTTCGTTTGTTTAAAACGTTTCATTAGATTTACAAAAGACTTTGTAGATGATTGTTTTCTTTCAAGAAACCGCTGTTGGCACATTTTTTTTTCAACGGATAGTTTTTGTCACTTTCTCCAAGCACATAAATTATAGCGACAATTTCTTTAGCAGAAAAGTTTATTTTAATGCAAAATTATGAAAACATTGTTTCGCTGACGTATATACATAATCGTTGCATAGTAAATAACCAACAAATAATCTATTATTAATAGCTGTCGAAAAGTGTGCTTTTGTCAATAAAATAATATATCTTTAAAAACATTGCCCATGTTATACTATTTTGACAGAGAGTTTAATTCTCTGAAGATGTCGAATTCTAAATTAAGTCGTTCCATTAAAAAAATTCAGTTTTGGCTCTTTAAAGTTCGGCATCTTTGGTTTTTAATACAGAACACCTTCTATTGGGCAATTACTTGTTCTAAACTTTTATAAATACCTCAAATAGTGCTAAACTTTATACAAAAATTATCATTTTGATACAAGATTCTGTTTTTCAAAAGCATGTCATTTTTTTAGGTCATAAATTTGGAAGAAAAAAATTAAAATTGCTTGTAATTTTGTAAAGACTAACTTAGAGTGCCTATAACTTTATGTCATTGTAAAGTAGACCTTAAGATAATTCCAAAAACGCATTAATATACAGGCTGTTCTATGTAGGTTTGTGTTGACCTGTTATCATGGAATGCCCTGTGCAATTGAAAAAAAAATTTTATATTTTGCATAATTAAAAAGATATTTTACTTTGACACACTATTGGCTCACTCTATATTAAAATAACTATGTTGTAAAAAAAAACATGATGGAAAAGAACTCAAAAAATCAAAATTTATGAAAAGTAAAAAAAAAATTAAATTAACTTATGAAAAAAAAATTAAAAAAATATTTTCTAACTGTTGTTCCATTATTTGATTCATAAGAAATCGAAGAGACAATTTAGTTGTGGCAATAAGTTTTAACATTAGATGTTACATTTTTAAAAACAATTTGTGTTATACGACAATAGCGTTTTACTATTATTATTAGTTTAAACTTGTGTTTTTTCAGAATATTTGTAACAATTTGCAAAACTTAAGAAACGCAAAGCTTGTACGTTTGTGTAAATTTCATATTTCTGATTAAATGAGTTAATTAAATACGTTTAAGTATTGTATTATAGTTGTAAAAGCATTAATAACAGTTATAAACAATATCAGTTGTATTAATTTGCGTGCAAATTTTTTTATTCGCATGCAATATGTGCATAAAACTGTAATTATATTTTATTTGATTTGCAAAGTTGCACAATCAAATGGCTACAATAAAATTAATAGAACGTGGTTAATAAAATAGAAAATAAAAACCTATAATTAAAAACTACATGTAAAAAATCAGAAAATAAGTAGAAACATGCATAATATACAAAGTAGTGTTCGAATTGATGGTATACGTTTTAGAAATGTTTCCGCTGTAAATAAGTCTTAAAAACATGTTATTATTGAACATAAAACGAAACACATTTTTAATTTATTATTTAAACAATCGACGGGTGTTATAATTTTGTTATCATTGCAATTTATTAGTTTTTGAAAGTGACACATTATAGTTATATGTTTTTTAAAAACTAAAACAAAAGAAACAAATAAAATTTAAAAAAATAATAAAATTATACATGTAAAAAAAGGCAACAAAACACAAAAAATACATTATAAATATTAAATAAATATAAGTAAGAAATAAAAATATTTTTTTTGTATGAAAGTAAACTGTTAAAATTACAGTTTAAAAATGCGATCTTTGTACATGGTTTAAAAACTACAAAAAGCATACTAGAAAACAAGCTTAAAGTCAATACGACAAAATGTAAATACTAAGTGATGGGAAAGAAGAAATAATGAAAACTGACTTGTAAATAAAACTTACAAAAATGATGTATGTATTTAACAAAAAAGATAATAGTAAAAACGAAATTGAGGGACAAATAATAAAACAAATAAAAAGATTATATATTAAACTCTATAGTATGAGGAATAATAGAAGAAAGATATATGGTGTGTAAATTTAAACTTTGGATTGGAAATATATTTACAACAAACCATAATATCAAAATTACAAAAATCTGTTGTGACAATACGTAGGGGGAATCAAATTGACATGGCATCTGGATAAAAGTGTCAGCAATGTTTACTTGCGATTTCTTGTGTGGAAATTTGAAGCCACTGGTTGTGTAACAAATATCAAAAAAAATCAGCCAAGAATTCTGAATGAACAGGTGCAAATTAAAATTTTGGGTTAAGTGTATCCAACAACTTCGCTTCGCAAAGTTACAGAATTAACGGGAGTGTCATATGATTCGGATCGGATAGTCTTAAAAGCACATTCTTCAAAAGCTTGGAGACTATGATCTTGATAGACAAATTCAGTTTCGTAAAACTATAATTAAAACATTTGACAATATCCTAACATTTAAACAAAATTTTGTTTTTCTGATGAATGCACATTTTTTTAAACGGGCAGGTCAACAAACAAAATTGTTGTTATTTGGATAATGAAAATTTTTAAAGCGTAAACAGCATCTCCCCAAATTTCATTATTTGTCAAGTAAATTGTTTTTTCATTCCTGAATAGCATTTTGAAAAACCTTTTCAACGACATATCATAAGTGGGGGGTTACAATTTACATTTTTGAAGTTGGCGTGGCGCTCTTCCTCCGTATTGTCGAAACGGGTTTTTGTAATTTTTGATATTATTTTTTGTTGTAAATATATTCCAAATCTAAAGTTTTCAAATTGACACACTATATGAAAGTATAGCGCAGAATGTTATGTTGTATAGAGTAAAAGTTTTGAAAGTCCGCAATAAAAATAGGATTTAAGTCGGATCTACTAAACACATTTCTTAAAGTGAAGCTGTAGGAGATTGAGAATGGAAAGAAGAAAAAACATCGTAATTAGAAAAAGCACGAAAACTGCCAAGAATATCACAACTGAAGTTGTTTCAGATATGATTTTTTGCATACGACAGATAAAACAATTAATTGAGATTATTTTTATACATAAATTATTTAAATGAGCTGTTAAAATCGTTTAAAACTTGTAATTAATGGAAAATTATAAGAACAGTAAATAATTATGTAGTAAATTTGTTTTTTAAATATTGGAAACACAAATTATGAAATTTGAACCTTTCGCACAAGTTTCTTCAAAGCTTAATTCAGTTAGTTTTACTTCACCAAAAATCATACATTTTTTGTTTTTTATTTTTTTTGTTCTCTTTTTTGTATTACAATTTTTTTAGATATTTATTAGTTTTATAATTTATTAAAAAATATTTTTCTCTATTTCGACATGAGAATTAGCGATTCTTAGACTAAAATCCGTGTAAGAATAATCAAATTCTTACACGAATTTTAATAACGTTATTTTTTTCAAAGTTGGTATCTCTGCATCGTAAGTTGACGTTACATGAAAAAGAAATCAAAACTATTGTACAAATTTTGATGCCAAGATAAATTAAAAATGTCTTATTAATTTAAATTTATTTAGTTATAAACGAAATAAGATAATTTTGTATGAGATTTTAGGTTAACACATAAATGTCAATATGTCAAAGTGTAAGTGGTGCCAATTCAATAAAATATAAAAGTTCCCAATGTTGTTTTAAAATCAAAATTATACGAAAAATTTTAAATATTGTATCAAAATAGAGAAAATAGTATAAAGCACGCGTCATAGAATACGTTTCAATCACTCGACCGCTTCATAAACTCGCCGCTGCGCGGCTCGTGTATGAAACTCGGTCTCATGATTGAAGCGCGGTCGTTCTGTAACTTGTGTTTTAATATACTATTCTCTATTTCGGTTTTAAAATTACTCTTTCTCGCACGCATTTTAGTGTTAGAATGAAGTCTATTCTTTAACGATTTTTGGTAATTTTTATTTTCTAAGTTTTACATCCTGATTTCTAATTGCCTCCAAATGACAGCATAAAATTAGGTAAATGTGTCAAATATGTGTCAAATATGTGTCAAATATGTGTCAAATATGTGTCAAATATGTGTCAAATATGTGTCAAATATGTGTTAAATATGTCTAGTCAAATATGTATCACCGTTGCCAACACAAAAATTCTAATAAAAATTTCCCTGCTGGAAAATAATGGAGATTATTTTGAATTAAATAAATAATGTAAATATCGACCGAAATAGAGAAAATAGTATAAAACATTCGTTGCAGAAGGCTATTCAAACACTTATCTATTTTGAAACCTGAATGCGTGTTTGAATATTTTGCCTTCTGCAACTTATATTTTAATATACTATTTAAATTTCAGTTTTACTTATTTAGTAATTTAACGTAGCACAAGATAGTGCCTGGGGCGTTTTGCTCCAGTTACCCCACCTGCTCTTGCCGGCCCAGTTAAATTGTTATACAACGTTGTAGGCAGTAGCTTATTATATACGACTAAAAAAGTCGCGCGTGAGTCGCGTAGCGGCGAACGTAGTAATTTTACGAGCATATAATAAGCTTATACAACTCTAGTTGTGTACTATATTTTTACTACGAACACTTTCATTCATAAAAATAAAAAACATAAATTTAACATTTATTAATTTAATTTGTCAAAATGAAGTCTAGAAAATCGCTGCCATGGTTGCTCAACGCAATTGACTAACAAGGCTAATGTGACAAATTACATTTTTTTTATAGAACTGAAGTGTAATTTTTTTTCTTACGTGCTAGTCATTACGTGTCAGTATCTGTTATGATCTATTTACTTAGCACCAATACAAATAACAAAATTCTCCTAAAAAGATATCTTTTTAACACCATTTCTCGGGTATCAATTAGACATCATTTCGACCACTTTATTCATACAAAATTTGTGTCAAAAATTCCGCATGAAATCGGTATTTATAAACTGTCACTATCATTTTTGAGACATCAAAATGATACTATCTATAAAAAAGCTGAATATCACTGTGATGCGAAAATCATATCACATAACATGATTATTTCATCATTCTGTTATCAAATTTATATTAATTAAATTATATGCTCCCATGTTGATTAATACAAATATGCACAGTATAAATAATGATTATATTTTTTAACTTTACTATGTTTAGTAAAGATCTATTAATACTTATAAAAAAAAACACTGTAATTACAAATTACATATTGGAATACAATGTTTTAAACATCGTTTTAACATTTTAAGCATTGAAAGTAATAAAAAACTGACGTTATACCACGTTATACTTAATCGGACAAAAACGTACGGCTTCGGAGCGTAGGAGGATGCGGCAAATTGTGCTGATTAGTTTATAATACCGCCAAAATGAAATTAAATTATATCTTAATAATTTTTTTTCTGTTCATCATTTACCGTAAAAAATTATTAATACGTTCTATGGTAAAACTTTTATGTTTAAAATTATATCTATTTACCTTTAATAATTATTATTGTTCGACGGCGTTGAATGATTATTTAATTATTTCATTATTATTATGTTTAAAATAATTTATCTTTTTTAACAAATTGTTTTTTGTGTAAAATACACAATAGATAAAATGGATAACTACACATATTTGTTTCCTGTCCTAGTTGTAAATAAATTGCCATCTTCAGAATAATAATTTCGGTGAAAAATATTATGCATATTATGATGCATTGTCAACGATAACGGCGTATACAAACCACCAAGTTATCTATTAGCTATGAAAATCGTACCAATAATTTTGTATCAAAATATTTTCATTAAAGTGACACTCGAATGTCAATAAATTGATACCAATGCTGATTGGAAAATAATAGATAATATGCGATTTACTAGTAAGAAAGTAAAAAAAACATAATTACATACTTAGAAAGGTTCATAAAAATAACTAAATTTTGGCAAATACTACATAGTACAAACTGTTTAAAATTTTTAACGCAGTTAACAGATCCAATAGAGTGACTCTACAATGCTTAAAGAAACATTAAAAAACAAATAAATGCATTTATCAACAAAGAGGAGAGCTAAATTTTTTTAAATAGTGCCACAACCAACCTGAGTTTCCGCTTACCAAATAGTCAGGTTTAAAATTAAATTAAAACAAAAATTTGAAGAAAAATACATAAATTGTAAATTAGTATTACCTTGGTTTATTATAATAATTTTATTACGTTGACTGAGTTATTAACAAGCTTTAGTGCCATTAAACGATTATTTAATTAAGTAATTGATGTTATTACACAAAGATAGATAAAGATATTCCACTAAAATTAAACTTTAAATCACTATCTTAATCTATAGATCACACTTTAAACCATAAATACGAATGATATGTTAAATACTGTCAAACTTAGAATAGTAATTTTTTTTTAGTTTTTGCTACACATTTAGTTTAATATAAACAATTGTATTTAGTAGGGACACGTTTTATATAAATTAAAAACAATAAAACGCATTGTATTAGCCACACTATGATGTCTCAAATATATTAAAATTGATTCAATTGTTTTTAATCTGACTGTGAAATCTTAAAAAACAACTAAGTACTTACTATAATTCATCACTGTAACGGTAGATTGAAATAAACACCGTCCGCAGATAAAATAATTACAATCGCTTAAATTTATTTCTATGGCACACGCTTAAAAACACCAAATCTGCACTTATTTATTTACACCGCACTTTTTTCTTTGATATTGACTCCAATTTTCTTTGTTTACCATTTATATTTTGTTTGTTAAATCGACTCAAATATTTTTGTTTGTTTGAGAATGTTTTAGTATTATAAAATAAGTATTTATCAACTAATGAAAAATAATTTTTTATTAAAAAAGTTAAAAAATGTTTAAAAAAATTTGTACATCTGCATATTCTATTATTATTATTAAGAAATGTCGAATAAGTGACTCTTTTGTATATTTTTCAAGTAAAGCTGCATCAGTCGCGCATCGCATTGTAATATTTTTTATGAATTTTTTATTAAGGACTATTGTGCTTTAATTTAACATTCACTTCAGTTTATGATTATTTAAGCTTTTCATAACATATATTTATTATTTGTTACTATATTTTTTATAAAATTATTCACGAACAATTTTACTTAGTCCAAACTTGTGGTCTCTACAGTTAAGATGTTGTGCAAATAGAAAAAGTACGCAAAATTAGCACTAAAACACAAACTGCCATTGTTATTCTATATAGTTAAACCTTTCAATGCAGAACCTCTTTAAAACAAAAACCCGCATTTAACAAGCGTGCATATATGCTTGTATGTATGCTTTATCTTATTAAAACGGAAACCTTCATAACGCGGAAGTTGAACGTAAATTGCAACTTCAAACTACAAAATATAATATAATAATAATTATCATAAATTTAAATCTTTTATGTGTCATAAATCTACTATAGTAGTTTTTACGACCGTAAAAAAATATGCGGCACGTATTGTTATCAACATAAGCTTAATTTTGTGTGTGGGTTTTTAACGGTAAGTATGTTCGATTTAATGGTTTTTTAGTATACTGCGCTGGTAGTAGGAGTCTACCGGTTTGACGACGAGTCCGGTAAACACACGTTTATAGACTACACTGTTTTACTTTACGCGGCGACTGGTAGCAATATCATGTCATGATTTTTTTAATTCATTACCGGTAGAGGTTTTATGGCCTAGATCTGGTAATTTACTAGTTCTTCCATAAAAACATTACTTTGGTAACGTAAATAGTTATAACATTATTAATCAAAAAAATTTTTTTGCGTAAACGAATAATTCTGTCGTTATCATTATAAAAAAAACTGTCAATAAACTACAATTACCAATTTTTTTAATTAAATTAGATATTTAAAAAATGCATAACATTTTATTCTTTCTTTTTCAGTATTAATCTGCTATAAGTAAGCTATTGTCTATCTCTTTTTTAAATAAAATAATACCTATAAGGCGACAACTTGTCTAAAGCGGAAAATTTACTTGGTCAGGGCAGTTTCGAACGTGTGATTGCTTCTAAATTTAAATTATTGAAGAGTTGTGTTTATCGCATAGTTATTCGGTACAACAAAACTGGCAGGTATCAATTCTGGTAAAGGCAATTTCATTGTTGTTACAAGCAAAAAGAATAAACGGTTAACAACGCAAGAAATTTGCACCAAACTAAACAAATTTTAATTGAAACGTAAAAGATTGTCACGTTCCAATTGTAACCACAAAGCAAACAAAAAATATTGAGCGAACCCCCGCCTTTTGAGATTAAACAAAAGATAATTTACAAAAGTTTTTTCAACTGGAGAATGAAACTTTAAATCATTTAAGTTAAAAAAAAAATTAACGTTTGGCGCAGATTGTGTGCTAGCAACCGTCAAACAATTGTGCTCTAAAGTTGTTTGTCGGGCCATGAAACTGGAGATTTAGTGCAAATTGAAAGATTTATGAAAAAAGAGTGGTATAAATTAATTCTACAGCAAAACGCTATTTTTCCAGGCTCAGAATAATTGACAATAAATTTATTTAACAGCAAGATAATAATTCAAAGCGTGGTTCTAAATTATCCAACGATTATTTAGGACAAATAAAAACAAAAGAGGTGTTGAGAAACATAAAATCGTCAGTTCAAAGTCCCGATCTAAACTTAATAGAACCTTTGTGGGCGAAGTTTGATAGAAAAGATTGTTACGTGTCTTTAGTCATAAGTTTTCACATTTCTTATTTTAACAAACTTTTTAGTACCGAATTGTAAAAGATTGCGCTACGATTTAGTAAACGAATAGGAACGCTTCGTTGCATACGATTTGGCGTTCGATGTAGTTCAAATTTGGTTGGAGCTTTAACCGTTCTATTGTAAGTAGGTACTTTCCTTTTATGTAATTTTGCGTCGTCGTTACTATTACGCTTTTAGCGAATGAAATAGGTTGCAAATAGTAGTTCACCAGGTCTCGTTCAGGTACTATTTCTTTAGGACATTTTAGACAACGCACGGAGGGATGCATAAAGCAAAGTTTGTGGCGCAGAATTGTTTTTATCTGGAATTTAGTTTCTTATTTCAATTAAAGATCCAATTTACTAAATTAAAAACTAAAATTTAGTTTTAAATTTACAATTTTATTTTAAATTTATGTATTATTACGAAGCAAATCTAGTTAAAAAGTAATTAAACAAAAATCTAATTTGTTAATTTCTTTTGTAAGCAGCTTTTAAAGAAAATGAAATAGCAACTGCAAAGCCTGACAAAGCAGTTATATGCATATATAATCATCAAAGTGCAAATATAAAAAACGTAATTGTTATCAAACTTATGTGTTGACTAATGCAAAATTTGCAAGGAAAAATGTAGTTGCAAATAAAGATTATTTTTTAGAGGTCTTAGATTAGTTTACTTGCTACTAAACTGGGTGCAGATAAAGTTGCGACAAGCGCCATGTTTCTTTTTGCTGATTTTACCGTTAATTTTAGCAAGTTAGAGAAGACTTGAATCTTTTTTGCAAACACAACTACGACAAGTTAAACCCATTTTTGTACTAACGTCTAATGCTAAGTAGACAAGTCAAATCCGATACAGTTAACATTGGTTTGATGACTTCAATGGTTGTTTTTAAAGAAAAATTTTACTTGAAGTAACTATCGCTAACTGTAAATTTTCTTTTCTATGTGGTTTATTTACCTTACACCTTCTGAGTCATTAACTGTGTTTTATTTTGTAACCGTGTCACGTATTTTGCATTTTGCATTTATTTAGATTACGCTTTCAGTTATATTAATCATGTTCAGCCTTCAGCTTTATTAATTATATTGAGCCTTCAGCTGTTTTTAGTGTATCTAAGATTATTATTATTATTTTACTTTATGCAAGTATAATAATTAAGCTTTTAGCTGATTTTGCTATTTAGTATTACTGCTTAGGTTGACTTGAACCAAACGAGAATTTTAGAAATTATTGGTATTTAAGGCCAATTGTGGTTAACTTCAAACGGCAAATTCAAGCTTGCACTCCTCAAAAATGTCGAAATATATTACTAAAGTAGCAATTGGGACTACATGCTATGAGAAAAAACTTTAGGTGAGGTAAGTCTTACGTTCTTATAATAATTTAAACGATCACGTCTCGCTATTCAGAAACTTAATTATGGCGACTGCATTTTCTAATTTATTTGGCAGTTCGTACGTACCTTTAGTGTTTTCAAACTAACGATTTTAGACGTACGCAAGGAGTAGCGCCTTGTTATAACAGAATTTTTAACCATGCCCACTCACTGATATCTTAGTAAGCCGTGGAGATGTAGTTGCTACCAGCAGGACACGCTAGCAAAAAAAGTTTGGTGAGCCAGTTTGTTATTGATGTTTCTTTACATGAAGAAAATTTACACAAAAACTGGAACAGTGTCTCACAACAGAAAATCGATAAATTGATTGTTTGTATACCAAGACTGGTAAAAAAAGCAAAACAAAACAAAAAGAGAAAATTAGTTTAAAGCATTGTTACCGTTTTTGTAGTGATTGATATTTGATGTATATACAGCACAAGGCGCTTATTGAAATTACGGATAATGTTATCAGTCGGGTAATGTTATCACTTTGTTAAAGCACGAGCCATACGTATGCTACTACACAGAAAAAACATCGTTTAGAGTAATTATAATTATGGTTTATGTTATTATTTTTTTTTATTTGGTGCATGTGAATTAAAAAGAACATTTTTTGTTTATCCGCAAGCTCAAGTGATATCAGATTTTTTTGTGCAAATTAATATGGTATGAAGTCTGATTATCAATTATCGTTGATGTAACGACTATGCGCCGTCTAAAATTAGCATGCACCGAGCTAAACTTATCTTAATTGATTGAATTAGGTTTTTTTTAACACCTTACAATGGCAATAAAAAGACGTAATCTTAAAGAAAAAATTAACATTTTACAACAATGTAATCAGTTGTCAAAAATATGCCCTCGGAACGCTGCTGCACAACTGAAAGTTAACTATGTGTACCGGTAATTCGAATGATTAAAATAGTCTTGCTTATTTAGCTTTGGTTTTTGAAATGCATTTATTTATTCATGCGTATGTTGACTGACCTATGTAACATTACCTCTTTTAAACATCATAAAACGTTATCCTCGAGTTACTTTGTATTATTTGTGTACTTGAAAGGAATGTGAAGTTCTTAGACCTTAATTTAACTACGTGTTATGTGACAACATGATTTTGTATTTATTTCTATTTTAAGTGTCAGCAAATTATAGATTCTTCTGTAGTTCTTAGAACTAAATTAAACATCATAACATGTTTGATTTCTTTTGATTCACCGCGTCAACAAACAAATGCTACAGATCCGTAATTTTCTATTTACTTAGTTCAATTTTTTTTTGTTTTGTTAGATCTTTTCTTTTGAAATTTTTTGTTTGTATTGAAGTTATAATTTTATCTTCTAAATTAATCAGAAACAGCTCAACCAAATAAGCAAAGATTCAAATTCGCATACTTTTTGGGGTTTTTGTTTACTTTATCGCACTGTATACAATGTATGTATTTACTCCTTCTAATAAATAAACATGTTTCTGTTTCAAGTTTTGAGTTTTGTTATCAACCGGTTATTGTTATCAAAAACCTCAAATCCCAATGTGATTCTATTAAACGGCGTGCAAAGTATTCTAATATAATACAATATATCAGTGTTAAATTTTAGTTTTGTGTTAGTGTTATATGATAAAACAAGTTATTCGTCAAATAAATAAATACTGAAAAAATAAATTAATTATAAGTCTAAAAGGTTAGCATTTAAATAAATTAGTAATGTACATGTTTGTCCTTAATTTTTAAACAATTATGATAAACAATCAACAATAGGTACCAAAATCTGTGACAATGTTTATTTATAACAGCCCCACAAGCGTGACATATAATAACAATAATAAGAATCATCATAGTTTGTAAATACCAAATTATGTAATTTACATAAAACAGTTCGAAGAACCGTGCAGGCTTAATAACGCTATTATTATTTTTATTCTTTGAATTAAAATACTAATTATAAAGTGTAATTGTAAACAAGTAAGAAACGCCCTTATTTGTAAAGACAAAATACGACAATAACATTCTTAAGTTTTCATAAATACAACTATTTCAAGGTTGTGTAATTAATTTGTTTAATTTTTTTTAAATTTAATTAGCATTCTTTTAATTTTTTGAACAAAAAATATAGTAAATCAGTAATTACCTTTGATCCCGTACGACCGTTTTGTTATCATTGATTTGATATATCTCTGATTTGTGTACCATATTGTTGCACTAAAACTAATTAGCAACAAAAAGTTCTTACGTGTAAACGCGAATTTGAAGAATGAATCGCACAAGCACTTACTAACACTTTCGCTATGCAATAACAACTGTGACTGTATTGGAAAGTTAATTTTTACCAGAACAAAAACTTTAATAAAATATTACGTTACAGTTGGCATTGAAATTACCTGTTTCCACCGGCCAATCAAATTGTTTTATATACTTTTAAAATCAGTATAATTATATTAATTTTTGAGTTATTTACATTTAATTTGCCATTTATCGTTACTTTTTACAAGCTAAATTTTTTGTTTAGTTTTGTGAAACTACTGGTTTTTTTATGCATGCTTGGAAACGCATTTTTGCAATAAGTGTTTGTGTGGTTTTATTGTTACTAGAGCGTATAATAGATTTGCTTTGACACTTACGTAATATTTTAATTTGTATACAATAAATTAGGATAAATTAATCAAATAAAAAAAAGTTATTTTTTCTTAAGTAAAAAACATCTATTGTAGAAAAACTTCATAAATATTATAATGTTTTTTTAAATCTTTGGTTTATTTGAAACAATATATTATTAAAAAAAATATATAAACATGTTATAAACAATTGTATGACCCATTTTTAGTTATTTATGTAAATACCACAATTTGTACATTTTAGATTTGGCATTATTTATTTTCGCCTTATTATATAATTACATAATGTTTATACATATTCTTTTCTGGTTTTACCAATGTCGTTTAATTATACGCTAATTTAATTCGCCCAAGTATTTTTACATTTTAATTTCTGGATATTTTTATTTGTATTGTTTTCCCGTAATTGGATTAGTTACTGCTCATAATAAAATTCGTTACTATAATTTGTTATTCGTTTTAAAAAAATTGTGTATTTTTATTGACCTTAACTTTTTTAAATTTTGTGTACTGTTTGTTTAGTCTTCTTATTTGTTAATCTCAATAAAGAAAATTATAAAATAGTTTTTTAGACTTAAAATGTTTCGGTAATTGTTACTTGATGAATTAGTACATTTCAATTTTTCAATTAATTAGTATTTGTTCTATGTATGCAACTTTTCCGCAACTAAAAAAAACAATTTTAAATAAAGTTGCATTTATTTATGTTAAAAAGAAACAATTTAAACCGCAGATGCTAACAAATGACAATTTTTAGTAATACATGCACGCAATTCTAATATAGAACTCATGGTATTATAATATACAGAATGCCAATTAACATGTGAGCTTAAAATAATTTTTTCTTTTTAATAAAAAGTTTGTTTAAAAAAAATTGTTTTTAAATTTATAAAACACAAATTCAACTACAAACAATTCATAATGCAAAAACAAATGTTTTATTAAACATGCAAAAATATTAAAAATAAAAACTTAATTATTGTGAGATTTGATTACGTCAGAAAAGGTTATATTTCGGGTATGAAATTATCATAGCATTGTAAAATTAAAATATAAATTAATTCAATTTTCCATTCTGGATAATTCCCGTGATGTCGTTATCTTTCGTCACACGTCGCAGTGGACATCTTTAGAACCCGGAACAAACTGATTAATTGTGCTGTGAAGTTTTGCTTTTATAGACCGGCCGATAAAACTGGTTTCCAAATCTCCAGTAAAATAAAACTAGAACCTTAAATTAATTAATATTTGGTTAATTTAAACTAATTGGTTAATTTGGTTGATATTAAAAAGGTTTTTAAATATTTGAATGGATTCCCTAATTTTTGCATTAAACTGGTAAGATTGCTGTGTAATTTAACCTTTCTGATACGCGTTCCTAAGTATTTAAAACTAAGTGATTATATAAAATCCAAATCTGCTTTAAAAATATTAATTCGCGCAGATTTATTTGTCAATTAAAAAATATATGTTTTGAATTAGAAGAGAAATTAATATTATTAATAAATCATTATTGGATATTCATCTAGAACTCGCCAGGATTCTTTCGCCGTCTAATTTGAGTCTCGTTAATCAAATTTTTTTAAACAAGCCCAAAAAGTCAACAAGATGGGTATAAGTAATCATTTTAAAAAATGTAAGAAATTAGTGCCTCCAAAACGTATCGTCGATTCAGAGGCAAAACCGAGATTGTGATAAATTTATCTTCATGGTCATTGTCCTCTACAGAAACAGTTATTTTGTTAAAACATTTTAACTTTGTATTTGCTCTAAAACAACTTTTTATTAAAAAAAAGTTGTAAAAACTTCTATTCAAACAGTTTCCAATCTTTTTGCAGAAAAAATCCACTTTGAAACCACAAAAGTTCTTCTAAAGTCAAGAATTCTTTAAAGTAACATTTTAAAATCGGAATTGTTTGCATTAAAATTAGAAAAAAATAAATAAATCTTTAGTTATTCTTAAAGCTGAGAAAAAGAACGTTACTGGTATTATGAATTAATCAAATTATTATAACAAAATCTGCAATTTTTTTTCAAACGACCGGATCAAGTAATTTCCAAAGATCTTTCTTCTTCTATTAAAAAAGCATTTTCCAAACTCAATAAATACAGGCGATAACAATTTTTGAATATCTAATTCTAAAACTACTTGATTATACGGATTACTTAAAATTCGTAAGTCGAATATTCCTCTTCGACCTCGTGTTGGCGCTAATAAAATCTCTAAATATCTTGCAAGTTTATTCAAACTTGCAAGTTCAGCACGACCGGTAATAAAAGTATTATTCATTTAATTTCCGAGAGACGGCATAGCTCCCAAATTTCTACCCTTGATAATAGCAAAATTCGTTTATATGAAACACCAAATAATAAGTGGAAGTTACGTTAAATCATCGTTATAGATCAACCATTACAATTAAGGCGTCTGATAAACCTCGTAAGTAATTCTAATAACATTATGAAGAAAAGTGTGTAACCTGCGTTGGAATTTTAGCAGTGGATCTTTTATGTAAGACCCCGTAAGTAAATTCAACTGGCTGAATTTGCGGTTTTTTTTTGTACGTTTGATTAGTTCGATGTTAGCATCGAAGACGCTTCACTCGTTATTTTATTACGTGTGATTTAAGGTTATTGGTATTTCAAGTTGTTTTACAATTATTACTGGTATTTTTTTTTGAATGCATAAAGCTCCGTAGTTTTGATTTCGATTTAGTGTTTTACTTGTTTATCTCAGTAAAATAACAATGCTAGATAATTTACGACTTCCTTTGGAATGTAAGTTGATCCATTTTTCTTGGTATTTATATTTTGTTTATGTTGGGTTTTTTTATGAGCGCGATTGCGAATCACATGATAATTTAGCGAGGTGAGCGTTTTCCGTGAGAACGTTTCTGTCGTAGGTCTACGTGACAGAATTCACGTGGTCAATTATAGTTTTCATCTTTGTTAATTTAGTTCGTTTAGTGTTCTATCTTTTACAAAGATTTTACGGCGCAAGTTCATTGAATTAAGTGGGAATGCGAAGTGTTAAAAGAGGTAAAGTTTGGTTTTTGGGAATCAATCGTTGGTCGCAATTAAAAAATATCGGGTACCGTTATGTAGTTGAGTGGTTAGGGTACTTTTACCCTATCGTTATGTAATACCGCGGAAGTTAGTTGGAACCATGAAAATTAAGTATAGTGGTGGAAAAGTTTGATTTTCCAAATTTCGTAATTTACGGTTTAAGTAGACTTCATGGTTTCCAAAAATAAAAACTCACGTTGGATTTAATTTCGATGTGTTGTGTGAAAATCCTGTCTTCGCTTTGTGCGGATTTCAATTAAATAGAGAAATAATTCTTCCGACGGCATTCTATTGTTTGGGGGTTCCACCGAGCTTGTATTCGACTACAGAACACCTGGACCGACCGGAGTTCAATCTAAAGTCGTAGCTTTCTGAAACCACTGTGGCCCGCAGTTCACCTGGAGTCTACAATTGAGTAAAGGTATTTAACGAATTTGTATTACCGTGTAGTGAACCGCGATTGATATGAAGTAAAAGCTTTGATTTGAGCCGATTGAATTACGGCTAACGTTAAAAATTTTAAGAAACACTTGAAGGTGTTTGCGTGAAGTTCGATTTAATTAATTAATTTTGTTTTGTGTATGTAAAAGTAAATCTCATTCATGCATAAAAGATAATGTAACATATAATTTGTTTGAACGTTTAGTTCGAAGCAAAGTTTCGGACGGATATTTTATAACTTGTGTATTTTTATTATTTTTTTGTTATTTGTTTACAAATTAAGTAGGCGGTCAAGGCCTTGAAGTTTATTTTTATTATGTTTTCTTTGGAAAAGACGAGTTAACGCTATTATTAGTATTATTTTCTCTTTTTTATATATTTTAATTTTTGTATTCAGATTGTTCATTTTTTTTGTCTTGTTTATTATTATTGATCATTTTCTTTTAATCGAATTTGTTTGATATTCATTATTACTTATTTTTTTTTTATTCAACCAATAAATGTTAAATTGTTAAACTGTAAAGAGCTTTTATTCATTCAGCTGCCGCGTACGTAATTTTTGTTTTAAGTGTATTTCAGAATAGTTACAACTCAAGGTAAGTTCCGGGGTTGTAACCAACCAGATGAATTTTCGGGTTATCAGGGGTCCGGAAGCTACGATCATCGTGACCTTGATTGGCGCTCTAACCGATTTTTGAGTCTTTTACCGTTTTAGTTCAATTTTATGTCAATCTCGTTTCCAAGTTATCACGGAATTATAAAATATAACCCACCGCGTCACCACTGAGCAACCGGCACAACATCGTATATGTTACCTCATTTCAGGCAGTGACTTTGTTTTAACTTTGGCATGTAACAAGTGACGTTAAATATTATTAATCATAATTATGCAAGTTACAAAAGTTCATTACTATTAACATTATAGAGAAAAGTGACGTTAAACATTATTAATCATAATTATGCAAGTTACACAAGTTCATTAGTATCGTTCAATTAAAGAAATTAGAAATAATTGTAGTCGACAAAAAAAGAGGTGTACCGGATGTACGAGAGAACGTTCGAGCTACAAAAGTGTTTACACCATGAAGTCCGCACTGTTTCTACTTAACACGAAACGTACGTAGCGAGAGCAGCAGTCCTGACCCCGAAGCGCGTGGACGAAATGAGCCGACAGCTAGTGAATCTCCCGCGATTCCAAGTTACTGATTTTATAAATACCTCGATACTTTATTTCCTCACTTTAGCACAGCGCCAACGATCCACTGGGATCTTTTGTTTTTGTTTTTTTTTCTCTACGACTACGATTATCGCATTAGTTCAGCGATTTCAAAAGCGTACGGTCCACCATCTTCACCAGACTCGTAAGAAAATTCCCCCAGACATGGTAGAAACCCCAACAGTACAGACAAAACTACGAAAGAAAGAAAGAGCTAAGGGGCTACTTTATGCGTTTTGTAGCAAAATACATCGCTCTGGTATTATATGCATCGAACGTTTAGTCGGATTTGTTATTGATTGCCCTCCGACGTTTCCACGTTCCTTACACAACCAAACGACAGAATAAAATGAGGTTTGTAGATGGGCGACGACTTTCGAGCGCCCTCTGCGAGCGTAACTTAGAATCACGACTCGAGGTCGAGTATTTATCCGTATTTACGGTAAGTTGCCTACTATCAGGCGGATTTTCGCTCAAATTTGAATTTACACGTTATAGGTTCTCCGTTTTCAGCAGTTGTTGCTAATATATTTATGAATGATTTTGAGAAAAAAAATTATCTACATTCTATTTAAAACCTAAGTGCTGGTAAAGATATGTTGACAACACTTTTGTCATTTGGCAACATGGCCTTTCTACATTCCATCAGTTTCTATGCTATTTAAACTCAATTTATCAAATTATTTGTTTACCATGAAATTAGAAAATAAGTAATCTTTACCATTTTTAGACGTTTTAGTTAATTCAAACGAAGAAGGTTCATTATCAAATTCCGTTTATTAAAAACATACGAAATCTAGCTATTAAATAACGAGACTGCATATGAAAAAGAGGTTTATTGTGAAAATTATTTTAGAATCGAATGCTTCCCTTCAATGTACTCTCTTCCCCTCGTTTTTCCAGTGGTCAAAGCAAAGCTGGAAGTCTTCTTTTGTGAGAGCATTTAGGAGCTCCGCCAATTTTTGCTTTACTTTTTCCATTGACACAAACTCGGTTTTTTTAAGGTAGACTTCATCTTTGGAAACAAGAAAAAGTCACAAGGCGCTAAATCAGGCAAGTACGGCGCGTGTTCGAGCACTGGAGTGCCTCTAGCGGCTAAATAACGCTTCACAGACAGCGCGTTATGAGCAGGCGCGTTGTCTTGGTGTAAGCTCCTCGACTTGTTTTTTTACAACTCTGGCCGTTTCTTACAAACTCGCTCTCGCAGTGTTACCAAAACTTTCAAATATTAAGTTTGGTTTACAGTTTGACCTTCTGGAATCATCATTACGATGTCGTTGATGTTAAAAAAAATGATTAACATGGCTTTAAATTCTAATTTAGACATCATGAATTTTTTCATGCTTGGCGATTAAGAAGTTTTTCAGTGTATGGAGTGCCGCTTAGTTTTAACATCGTACTGGAATATCCAGATTTTATCGCAAGTGATGATGTTTTTCATCAATTCAGGTTCTTGGTCTAACTTCTGAAGAAAATCTAAGCAGATCTGTTGACGGACGAGCTTTTGGTTGGGGATGATATTTTGTGACACCAACTTCGCACAGATTTTCTTAATGTTCAATTCGTCATATAAAATTTTTTTTACCGTTTCTTTATCGGCGTTTACAGTCTCAGCAATCATCCGAATTCTCATACGACTATCTCCGCGCACAATTCCATTAATTTTGGTCACTGTTTGCGGAGTTGAAACCGACACATGTCGACCTGGACGCGCACAAGATAGAGACTTTTTACCGTAGGCTTCTTTCGACAATTTATAGCACTTTTTTAATTTAACGAGAAATTTCACATTGCTTCGTTGTTCATATTTTTCGTCGCACATTGTTATCGGCACAAGAAAAAACCGCGTTCATTTTTAACTTCTACAGAAAAAATACTACTACAGCAACAAAAACGTGTTTTCGTACTGGCGTAGCAGTCGACACTACACGCTAACCAACGCTGTATTCGTTTTCCTTTCCTTAGTGAATTCTTTAGTGTACAGAGCTGTTTTATTAAGTTAACCCAGACATTTTTAACAAGAGGTAAATTATCTAACCAAGGTGTTACAGACCGTATAAAAAAAATTTTGTTCAAACGCAACATTATTACTCGGTTTTCTACTCCTCATAAATTGTGTCAATTTTTAAATCCGCTGAAGGACGTTAAGGAGAGTCTTCGAAGTCAGCGGTGGCGGAACATGTGCTAGAAAGGGCTTATCAAATTATAAAATAGGGTACTAGGTTTCTTTTTTCTTGCCGAGAAATCTGCATTTGCATTGCAGAAATGCATTTTTATATGTTTGGTCAATTTAGTACATTTAATTCACTACAATTTAAGACAAAAATGGTTATTATAACCTTAATGGTTTCCGAGATATGGCTCTGCCAAAAAATCTTAAAATTACCAAATTATTAACTTTTTAAAGTTTGGTCAAATTTGACTCTGAAGGTGCTCTTTTTTATAAAAAACAACTTTAAAAATACATTAAATTTTCAAAATTTTCAAACTAAACTAAAAGCCTAAGAATGTCCAAGATATGACTCTTCAAAGTTTGGAAATCTTCCATCAATGCTACTTTTTAAGATTTAACCTATACAATTGGGTCATATCTTAAAAATAAGAATAGAACAATTCATTAATTAGAATAAAAAAATTATAGTTTTATTCAAAAACAAAGTTTTTTTACAATAAAAAGGTTCATATTGGCAAGACTTGCTAGAAAAGGTAGCAAAGAAACACGTTTTAACTTTATTTAAATCTCTTAAAGAGGTTATGTTCAAGATACTCTTCAACTTCCGTGTCCGTGTTCTTTTGTATTTTTTTAGCCAATCAAGTTTGTTATTTAGAGAGCGTCAGTATGTACAAGCAGCTTTTCTAGCTTATCACTATCTAGTAGATCATTGAGCTCGGGAGTATCTAGTCAATTTTTGCAAGACTGTCTACTGCATTGGCCACATACAATAGAGCACTCTAAGCCTGCTTTTCTGTAGCTACATGCATTGCTACATGTCTACTTAAGTTGCAGGAAATTATCTGCATATTGTGCAAAGGAGCACCATCATTGGGAAACAGCCGTATATTAGAACCTATTGCCATTCAAGCGGATTAATATCCATACTAAGCTCTGTATTTGGTGGTAGGTTTTAAGTGAGTGTAACTTGGTAGCGTTTTGAGTGGGAAGCAGTCTGGCAAGGTTGAAGTTGCAGCTTTTGCAAAGAACTGATAGCCCAAGTCATTGAGGCTTTTAATTGAGTTATTTCCACCATACAGTGCAATAAGAATTTGTTTTTCTGCATCGGCTACGTTGCCAGGTGAGACTGCAAGTTAGAAAAAACTGATGCTTTCTTTTTTAAGTCTAGATTTTTTTTAATTACTGCTAGCAGTTTGCCTTTTTTCTAATAAAAAAAAACATGAAGTAGAATCACATTCACTGAAGGCATAGTTGAAGATAAGGAGATGACCGTCAGAAAAAATTGAAGTAGTTGAGTAGAGAATGTCTGGCGTTTTACCTCTTCCACACTTCTGATAGTAGATGTTACTGTGTGTTAGGGTCCGTGAGGCCATTGAAAATTACCAGTAAATCTATGTCCTCACCAACAATAACTACTACTTAAAAATTATAGGTCTTTGCATTAGCTGTAGTATTGAATGTTTTTGGTTTTCATCTTTATTTTAGTAGGTGGATGAATCGTAATTTTTTTGTAAAATTTAAGGCACGATTCTCTCCTCAAATATAACCCCAAGTAAAAGATGTGACCGAACTCGATTACTACGTTTAGCGCTTTTTGTATTTTTTTCACACCACTTTGTAGAAGTAGATAGTAGATGACCACAATCTACAACTACAAACTTAGTTAATCCTTCTGTCTCAACAAGGTTGACAGGTGTAAATGCGACATAGAAAGGGCATTTTGAGTGAATCGAGACAAGAGAAATGGTGAAAATGCATGTGTAAAAAATGTTTCATTTCTTCATCTGACCGTTTCAGAACGCATTTTTGTAGTTTTCTCTTACAACTCTCAACATTGCTTCCTTACCAATATCTTTAGTCATGTGACAGTTGACCTGTTCTGCTCCAACATGCTACAAGCTTATAGGTGTTACAAACCCTGCTCGGCCAACTCGCACTAGTCAGAGATAGGGGAAGAAACAAGAGGCTCTAAAACCTGTCGGAATTTACAAAATCTCTTGTTCCTGTGGATCAAGTTATTATTGTTAAAGTTACAATAAAAGAACGTATGGCTGACTGTAAACATCGCAGAGTTACAAATCAACAGTGGCAGAACGCGTGTGAAGCCAAGGACACACGCTAAACTTTGACCAAACTAAAGTGTTGGCTAGAACTCCTTTTTACTTTCCCAGACTAATCCGCGAAGCTGTAGGAATCTATGAACAGAGAAGAAGGTTTAAGGCTCAGCAAATCTTGGCTACCAGTATTACATCTTCGAAGACAAAGATCAATTTTCTTGGAAAGAACACAAACACTTACTCTGAGTAATAACAAAGTCAGTCAAGCGGCAACGGAAAGATAAGGTCCGTTAATTACAGTAATCGTTAATGATACAAATATCGTCAGTTACACTTTTTCCTTCAGGACATTTACCACTTTGAACTGCAGTGTATTGCAAAACGTCAGTTTGTTTGAGTTCACGAACGACAATATGGCAAAGGCCAAGTTCTACTTCTTGTTTTGACTCTCAAGGAGAGACTAAGACCAAGCTAAAAAATCAGGGTGTTTAACTACGACGCGACGTGTTGGTAATATATGCTCCTTTGTAATGCAGAATTGTGGTATTTTCTTTAATTTTGTTTTTCAAGCTTATTCTGGCTTACTACTGTATTAAACATGTTTCCTTTTTCGTTCGTTTATCTCTATCCGCTAATAGAAATCTTTACACGTATACGAAATCTCTAGATTATATGGTTTTGCTTCATTTTTAGTTGATATAATTGTATTGTTAACTAAATTCTATTTAAGACTTTAATCGAGTTACTCTATCAATTTTCACATGGTTTTGTGCAAAACTTGGTCTTGACGGGTGTAAATAAAATTCGTTAGTTTTTTGTGAATACTTTATCTTACCTTCTACATTTACTTATTTTGTTACAGATTTGTTATCTCAGATAAAGCGCAAATGCTTGGTTTTATTTATAAACGACCGTTATGTTAGTAATCTCTACAATGTTGTGCAAATAAATAAAACATTGCTTTAACTTATTAAAGCAAACAATTAACCATAAACTAGACAGCAGTAAAACACATCTACAATTATATTCCAATTACACTTTTCTTTCTGAAACGTTAAAAAAATGGTATATTGTTTTAATCCGAATGAAACATAAAAATGTAGATAAACCAAAGCAAATAACTGTATTGTATATACAAATTTAAAGGATTTTGTAGGAATAATAATACAATGCGTACCAAATGTATGGAACGAACCTTGTTATTTCAAAACTATTCAAGTTAAGTCAATAAAATTTAATATGCATGCTGTTTACAAAACCTTATATTATTTCCATTTTAATTTTTGTAATTGACAAGGACGAGAGATGCACAGTCCACTTGTTTTTTTTTTTAATTTGAAGGAGGGTCAAATCGCATACCGTTTCAAAAGTATTTTCAAGTAGAGTCATAGTTACCTCTAATAATAATTTTTCTATTGTAAATTAAAGATTGGGAATAGGTATTAACTGGATAACTGAAGATCATGTTAGCATGCGGAACAATTAATTGTTTTACGTAACATCCGATTGTTGAAACAGTGTTTTAAGTTTATGAAATTTATTTAGTAAAAAAAATCATTCATAAGCTGTTCAAACTGTTCCCCATTCGCGTTTTGGCAGTAATAAATTCGATTAGAAAATCTTTTAACATTCAAAATAATCTTGCAAGGAATATTTGTTGTTTATTCTCAAATTTGTTGAAGTAGTACATTAAAGTTATTTGGTTTATTGAGGTAAATACGACGAATCCTATTTTTATTTTTTTTTGGTAAAGCAAAAAAACGTTCCATATTGTCAGATTTAAAAAATGAAAAAAAAAACTTTTTGTATTTTTTTCGCTTCTTTTTTTTAATTGTGGTACCTAGATGGACTGTGAATGGTAGTTTTTATTCTTTCATTTTATTACACACACTTTTTCTCTCTGAATGGCAAATGTTTCTCCAATTTTCAATTTTTTACTTTTCAATTCACTGAAGTACTTTTTTTTGCGTAATGTTCTATAACCATCAGTCTTATTTTCTATAAGTAGATCAGCTAGTCCAAATAATTTATAAAAATTATTCATTGTCAAACAATATACTTTATCATTGTTTGAAAAGGGTAAAATATCTTTTATTGCTTTGAAGCGTTTCCCAGTCATGCATTTTTAAAAAAATGGCGTATTAGTTTTTTCACTATACTTTACTTTAATCCGTGAATTCACAAGAGACTGATGACATTTACACAATCAGCAATCACAAGGTAACAGTGTGTTACAAGCAAAAGATGTTAACAAAAGAAATGTCTGCATAAAAGTAACACAAATAAGATAATTGCCAGTGCTTAGTGAAGATAGTCGAGAGTTGAATTCAACCAACAGTAAATAATTTTGAGAACTCTTAATGCAAAAATAGAAGCCAAAATCATGTAAGAACTCACATATTTGGGTATTTAAGAACTTTCATTGTATTGTTGAAACTTATAAAAGAATAGGAAATTTCTCTCTAAATAAGCTGTTCTTGTCTAATTAAATGTGTCAGGTTAGAGGTCACAAATATGACACCCAAAAACAAGTAAAAAACTATATAAGTAAAACTTTTATTTTAAAAAGAGCCTGTTATGTTTTGAATCGACTATTTTTGATTTCGGGTTGAACGAATAACGCATAAAGCCTATGGGTTTCTCCATTGTTTAAACATTATAAATCATCCACGCTAGTTTGATGTACTAAATAGCGATTTAGCTTGTATTGAGAAATTCATCGGGCTACTCTGGCAACCTACACGTGTTTTATTAATGTTGAGATATTGACATCTGTTTGAGCACTTTGGAAAAAATTCCTATAATGACGTTACAATTTACAAAATATTGAAAATGGTATGGAACCGATGTTAATTACAGACATTAAAACCATTTGTGAATTACTGCAATTTTAACTGTATTGGAAGGTTGACTTACCGAAACATCAATATTAATCTGAGAGAAACCGGAAAATCTTGAAGTTAATCTGTGCCAAACAACGTTTATTTTACTGAATATCACTGATAATTAATTTAAAGATTATAAACATTCAATTAAAAGTAGCCAACTTGCCCGAGTAAATAAATTCGCAGCCCAAGACAAGAACGTGAGGAGTACGACTAAAAAAAGTATCACGATCCGGAATAAATAAATAATAAATTCTATGTAATTGAATGTCTTTTTTTTGACTGGAGGCTACCACAGAAAATGAACGCAAGTGTTGCATCGTAATACTTTGTAGGTACTTTGTCGATTGAAAACGCAGAAATCGAGTGAGGGGAGTTATAATTGGCGGCCGAGCAGAGATTACAGATTTAACCGCTGTACATTACCGTAATATATCGTTGCATTAAATTGTTTTAGAAATTATCAGTTTTGTTAAGATCGACTGGCGCCCGAGCCAACCGCATCTAAAAACAATGACAACCGCTGGAAAAGAACTACCAAAGACCGACGTCTAATAAGCAGTAAAATGCAAAAGTTTTATTTAGATACCAATAGAAGTGTAGACAAATTTCGAGTTCGCTTAGTTCATTACATTTAAACTGTAGAAGGATGCCGAAGACCCGCTACCGTGGTTAATCTTTTGGTCAAAGCAAAAAGCACCTCTAAACCTGAAGTTCACTTCTCAAGGCGCAAAGAAGGTTAATAGCTCCAGACGAAAAACCTTCAAAATAATATTTTCAAAAATTTGAGTGATTCATAGCACTGCACGGGGTCCTTTGGAATGATTAAACCGCCAAAAACAATTACTTGATACGAAATTTAAACAAGGAATGAAGTAAAACGTCTAGACCGTAAACAAAATAAGATGACTTTCTCAAACTTAAATTCTCGCTAAACTCTTTTTATCATCTTTAGGAACACCAACATCAAATATCAAAAGTTGAAACCCACCGAAAACTACATTATTGAGTCAAAGGTACTGGTGAAACTGCAAACATCTTGCAAAAACTAGAAACACAGACTTTTATAATTTTAGTTTCCTACCTCATTTGAAAACTGTGACGTAAAATTGTCAAGAAACACCATTCCAATATGAATTACCATAGCAAACAAGCGTACTTAAGTTCGTATGCACTAAATACGTACTTATAAAATAAAAATTAATATTAAAATAAATTTAGAAAATTTTAAATACTTCGATAAATTAATGCGACAACAAAAACAACAAAATCCAAATTTTTGAACAAAAAAAAGTTGAATTATGTGTAAAAGCTTGAGTCAATTACTATCAAATAAAACAAAAGGGCGCCAGGAAGGTTCATAACTCAAAAAAGTCTCTGGATCTTGCCAATAAAAATACAGCTTTTGTTGATTACACTCTAAACGAAACTTATCTTTATCAGAGTGTATTACACCAAAATCTGTAATAATAAAATTATCTTATAAACGCAAAGGCCGACGGAATACATTTTTTTTACAAAATTAACTATTTAACATTTATTAAATTTAAATTAAACGCAATTAAAATTAAAAAAAAAATAATGAAAATAATTACATAAATTCAGACGAAATTACAAACAAATAAAATAAAAGAGCAGTACATGAAAAGAAAACAATATAAATACGTAGATTAAAACTGAATTTAGAAAATATGGTTTTGATTAAGTGCCTTTAACTTAAATTAAATTTGTGAGGCCGTGTAAGCAACAAAACAAAAAAAAATACTACAGAATAAACATTCCGTAACAATACAATCAAAAATTTTAATACTACTGTCCTGGTATAGTTTGAAGGATTTGACGTCGATATTATTAAAACAAAAATTGTAAAACTGTAATAATTTGTCTTTAAAATAAGTCAAAGGACCAATAAATTGTAAGTGTCGTTAGTTAAAAGTTCTAGCAATGGTGCGAAACATACAAGTCAGAAACTTTATTCTGTTTAAATTTAAAGCTCAAACAGTCAATTTAGCGATACGTAAAATCATAGTTGATTTTGTATGATCATAAATATCTTAATTTCTTGTAGCTACAGGAAGTAGGTTTTCGGTTAGTTATAAAGCCCTCTAGGAAATGAACCGAAAAATTCCAGTAGATACAAATTTGCGATAGTTCGTCCTAAGATTTTTAACCGTTCCAAGATAAAATGGAATGATACGGCACAAAGTCGGCACTTAACACAATAAATTTCATAGAGCTTTAATTATATTTGGGCGCAAATTAATTGTCAAAACCGTAAAACATACAAATTAGAAAAATTCCATTTATTTTAAATTTTATTGACCTCATAATAACTCCACCACCACTACCCACGTTTAAGAGCTGAACCTCACGGTAACGACGTCTTCAAAAAAGGTACCTCTAAAATCTATGCGACGTTAACCTTCGGATTACCAAGCAATTTTTGAGGCGCCGATTACCAAGTGGGGTCAGATTTGACCCCAAGTTTTCTTTCTTATTTTGTAAAGAAAAACCGATTAATTTGTAATGGTAACCTTTATTAATATTTTAAATTAACATTAGATAATAAAAATATAAAAATAAAATGTAAACATAAATTAGTGAGGGCAACAACTATTACATATTATTGTAGTTTTTTTCTGGCAATGTTGTTTACATACAAAGAGTTTGCACTTTTCACATGTTTCCGAAAATTTTTGGTCATTTGCTCTTGAACATATCTTACAACGACCTCTTTTTGTGTTGTTCTGTGTCTGCCAAACAATATTTTTTTACGTCGCAAAACAAATAACAATTGAAAAATTTATATATTATTAAACACTGTTGAAAGAAACTCAGCTAAAAAAATATTGGGACAGTGGTAAAAAGAATTTAAGAAAAGATAACGAAAACAACACGTCTGGGGTCAAAAAAGACCTCAATGGTAATTGGAAGGTTAAGACAGTTGCTTGATTACAACGATCTCAAAATGTAAATATAACTCTAAATGGTGTTAGCATAAGGAAACGAATATAATATCGAAATACTGATATCTTACAGACTAAATGAGATTTGTCGGAACTAATAAATTATAATGTACCTAATATAAATTTTAATATTACAAAGAAAATGCGATATTGCATAAAACACAGCACACAGATATTTAAGCAACGTAAAACCATAAAATAATTAAACAAAAACTTACGTAAAAATTCGGAAAAACAAATATGGATTTAAAAACATAAAATAGCTTAATGCAAAATTACTGAAATGGCGTTGAAAAACACAAAAGGATTAAAATTAAGTCAAATACCTGGTCTTTCACAAAAGAATACGCACGAAATCAAACAACGGTTACAATAGAATTAAAAATACTTTTATTGTTTTAACAATCTTAACTGTCATAAATTTTAATTTTTTGCAATTGTAAACCATCTTTGACAGTTTTTGCGCACTTGTCAACATAATCGTCAAATTATTTTTGAGAGATTTTGAGACTTTGGGTGTCTCGTAGTCTCTGTTCGAGCAATAAAATGTTGTATTCAACTCGTCCCTGTCTAAATTAGATGTTTTTTCCCTCGAGGACTTTTAAAACTCTCGTTTCACTCGGATTTAAAAATGCCCTCTTGGGAAAAAAGCTTCCAATTTACACAAGAACTCGTTAAATAAACTACTATTAAATTCAGACACTTTCTATTTTTTGTAGTACACTTATTTTTAGTTCAAAAGTGTTTTTAAATAGCATGCTTAAAACTTATTAAATGTAGGGTTTACTGAATAGCATCTAAAGCATTGCTATAATAGTAATTTACGTAACAAGCGTCCAAAGTACATCATAGCATAACGAACGTTAATGCGACGCGAGGCCGCACGATTACATTTATTACTAAATCTGTCAAATTTGACATTAACTTTAACATAATTTTTTTTCAATTTAACTGGATTTCAAGGTTTTTAAATGATTTCTCTGTCACATACTCGTTTTAATATGATAATTAACTTTAAACACATAGTTTTATGTAAATTTCTAGTTTTTGCTACACTATCGAACAAGTATTGACGTTTGCGATTTATATACATAAAAAAACGTATAACACATTGGGTTACTAAAATTCGTTTTATTTAATTTAGAAACTCTAGGACGCAGTCAAATGTTTCTATCAATGCATAATTTGCTAGCAATATCTTTAAAATATTAAAAACTTATAGATTACTTGAACTAATAGTTTTACTAAAAACTTATAAACTTTAAAAACAAGAAATATATTTTTTTGCAATTCGTTAAAAAACTTGTGTATCTTACTGTCTGAGACGCTAGATTGCTGTTATTGAATTGTATTAACTTCTAGTATTTGTATTATTGTTTATAACAAAGGTTAAACAGTACGTAATAATATATACAAAAATTGATTTGTAGTATAAGCAGTCTATATATCTCTTTTAAATACTATTATTCATAAGCACAATGCTAAAACTTGTTTGTTAACAATTTTAAACATTTACTCACCAAGGTGTAGCTTTTATGTGTTTGTAAGGCATTATACAATCGGCGCTTTACACTTTAACTACAAAAAAGATATTTGTGATTTAGTTATAAATATAAAAAAAAGCGACAAATAATATTTGATGTTAACAAACTTATCTAATCTAAAGGTGTTTTCCTTCATTGTCACAGTAAAAAAATACCGTTATTCGACAAAGAAAAAATACATGTTATCTAAGATTTTAATATAATTAACTTACAATTTAATCTTGCAAAACCATTTTGCAAGATCAGGGTAATTGTACTTAGTGTAACGTTATGATCTGATAACTTAAGTTATAAATATTTAAGATTGTATTATCCATTATAAAGTCTAACTCAAAATGGGATTTTTAATTATAATTGTACATAATTTAATAACTTAAGTTATAAATATTTAAGATTGTATTATCCATTATAAAGTCTAACTCAAAATAGGATTTTTAATTATAATTGTAAATAATTTAATGCCTTTCCCATATTACCGTTTTTTTTATTTATTAATTATTGGTGGCTACATGTTTCAACCTAACGGTCATCATCAGGCCTCTAAAATTATCAACTAAAGTAAAATCTCAACCTTAAAATTTTTAATATACTTACAATTAATAAATAAATTAATAAATTAAAATTAAACAGTTTATGTCAAAATGACAATATAAATTAAACAAAGAGATAATATCAATTAAACAAAAAAGGTATATAAAATAATAATATTTTTAACAAAAAATTAAATAAATATAAAAATAATTTAAATAAAAACAAAAATATTATTTAAGAAAAAGAAAATGATTTTTAAAATTAACAATTTCATTTAAACATGCGTCTGGTTCTGTTTTTATGTTTAACAATTTCTTTTATCTTCAAAAAATTTAATTTTAGACTTTTATTGCAAATATGTAGAATTTTGTAGTTGCTTTTATAATCAAAACAATGGTTATATTATAATATACGATTAGCGTAAAAAGATTTATTGTATAAATTAATACCAACATTATTGTTTTTAATGTAAAAAAAATGTTCAGCTATTCTTGTTCGAAATTTACGGCCGGATTGTCCAATATAAAAGAAATTATAATGTTTGGTATTAAAAAAAAATAATAATACCAAACATTATAATTTACTATTAATGAACCCTTCTTTACCTCTTCTATATGGCCTTCCAAAAATTTATAAACTAAACAATTCTATTAGACCTTTTGTTTCTTTTTATAACACTCCTGTTTCTAAAATTTCATCTTGGTTAAATCAAACTTTACGTTCTTACCTTAACTTTCCATTTCCTTTTTCTATTTCTAAATCACAATCACTAGCTGATGAATTAGTTGATTTAATTTTGATACAAATTGTTTCTTATATATTTTGATATTGTTAATCTTTTTCCAAGCATTCCTTTTATAGAATGCCAAAATATTGTTAATGAACTTCTGTTTGAATCTAACCTTCCTGATCGTATTTGCGAATTTTTATCTGATTGTCTCAAATTATGTTTAAATCAAAATTCTTTCAATTTTAATAATGAAACTTATATTCAAAAAACTGGTTTGCCTATGGGTAACAATCTTTCACCTATACTGGTTGAAATTTTCCTTACTAATTTAGAAATTAAGAACCTTTTTTTGAATAATTTAATTAAAAAACATTTTATTTACTATATAAGATATGTTGACGATATTTTTTTTTGTATTTAAAGGTAATAATTATAACTTAGACCTTTGTTTTAATATTCTAAATTCATTACATCCTAACATTAAATTCACTTTTGAAAAAGAATCTAATAACGTTCTTAATTTTCTAGACTTATCTTTAAATAGAGTTAATAATTCTGTCAAAATTAGTATTTATCGTAAAAATACTACAACTGATCATGTCATTCCTTTTTCTTCTTTTCATCCTTTTTCACACAAAATGTCATCTTTTACATTTTTTTTAATCGCTTATATAAATTACCTCTTGATAAATTTTATTTTAATAAACAACTGAACATTTTATAAATTAGCAAATAATAATAATTATCCTTTAGATATAATCAAAAAACTTCAAAATAAAATTTTTAATTCCATTAATATTAAAAACATTTCAACTCTTACTCCACTTTCAGATAACATTAAAAAGACATATTTTTCTCTTTCTTACATTAGTCGCTCTTCTTTTCAATTTCAAAATTTATTTAAAAAGCTTAATATTAATATTTCTTTTTTATCTAAATTTAATTTAAAATCTTTACTTGTCAATAGTAAAGATAAAGTTGATATTCTGAATAAATCTGGTGTTTACAAATTAAATTGTAGTAGCTGTAGCTCTTTTTATATTGGACAAACCGGCCGTAAATTTCGAACAAAAATAGCTGAACATTTTTCTTACATTAAAAAACAATAATGTTGGTATTAATTTATATAATAAATCTTCTTTCACTAATCATATATTAGAATATAACCATTGTTTTGATTATAAAAGTAACTACAAAATTCTTCATATTTGCAATAAAAGTCTAAAATTAAATTTTTTAGAGATAAAAAAAATTGTTAAACATAAAAACTTAGAACCAGACGCATGTTTAAATGAAATTGTTAATTTTAAAAATGATTTTCTTTTTCTTAAATAATATTTTTGTTTTTATTTAAATTATTTTTATGTTTATTTAATTTTTTCGTTAATAATATTATTATCTTATATACCTTTCTTGTTTAATTTATATTGTGATTTTGTTTAATTTATATTGTCATTTTGACACAAACTGTTTGATTTTAATTTATTAATTTATTTACGAATTGTAAGTATATTAAGAACTTTAAGGTTGAGATTTTACTTTAGTTGATAATTTTAGAGGCCTGATGATGACCGTTAGGTTGGAACATGTAGCCACCGATAATTAATAAATAAAAAACAGTTATATGGAAAAGGCATTAAATTATTTACAATTTATAAATATTTTTTAAACCACTAAAATTTATGTTATTATATTAAATTAATGTATCGTTTTGTTTAATGACCTGTGTTAAAAAATCTCTTTTATCTACAGTTTTTTAATTATTCTTAGTTAGACTCTAAGTAGTTCTGTTACGTGTATTTTCTTGCAACTTAATAGCAAGCGAGTAACTATAGTTGAATGGGCAAACGTATCGCAGGTCTCGGTGTGCTAATCCTATACCAAGTTAAAAAGACGCCAAAACAAGTAAATATCACTCAATACAGACCTTGTTTAAATCTGTCGAACACTAAAAAGAACAAATTGACAAAACACAATTTCTAACAACAATATATTTATTTTAAGAAGAGAGACTAACTCTTCAAATCAATAGAGAAAGTTGTAGATTATAGATTTGTCGGCTACTGTAGTAATATCACAGCTATAATATCAATGTAAGCTCTTTTGTTCAGGCAACCCACCATACAACTAATTGTATTCCATTGGTAACAAATGTTATAAGTGAATGATTTTAATTTAAATATAAAGATTACTCAATAAAACTACCTCGTCTACTATGCAGTCGCAAAGTAAGTCGACAATTGACAATTGCAAAAATAGTCGAATATGAGTAGAAAACTTACCAAACCGACATATCTTCGGCATCTGTTTTAAAACAAAAATATTTGCGGTATATGAGCTTAAGTACGACGGTTACTTTTATTTCGCGTTTGGTTTTATGACTGCGTTCAAATGTTTGAAGAAACTTGATGGATGGCATGTCAACGTACTCAACGACAATACATAGGGCTACAGATGATATAAAGCTTGTGATTAAAAGTAAATTTGGCTTTGGCTTTATGGAAGAATTTCGGCCAACGGCACGCGCTTGCATGTTACTTACTATTTTTACTATTCAAACGTTAAAGGTCACGACTATTCCCGAGCCAAGGCGATACATTTCGATGCCCTTCTCACTGCAGTGCAACTTCTAAACCTTCCCGACCAACTTCATATGGTTTTATTAAATTTTACAAAAACACTATTCAGTTATTCAATTTCAAAATTATACGGGACGGCTCTGGCATGGTGCGCGTATATAAAAAAATCATTGCTGGCCGACCATACGTTAATTATAATCCAGAAAAGCTTGAAAGGGCGTTAAAAGAAATACAAACCGGTAAAATCAGTATTCGTAAGGCTGCTGAAAAATATTCTATATCAAGAACCACACTTTAAGATTACCTAGGACGACAAAAACGTGGTCAGACTACACTAAAACGTGGTGTTCAAACATTGCTTTCCTAATCAGAGGAAATATGCTGGTTAAAGGCATAATGGCATGTGTAGAATGGGGATTCCTCTTGCGATATTTGGCAGCTGGTTCGAGAATATTTAAATCGCACAGGCCGGCGGGAAAAAAATGTAAACAACATGCCTGTATTATATTGAGCTAATCTATTTGTAAGTCGTCATCGTCAATTAATAGTAGGACTTAGCGGAAATATTAAAAGAAATAGAGCAGCTGTCGATCGAGATACATTTTTATAATACTTTCACAAACTGGAGACAAGTTTAATTAGGGTTTCGAAATATAACATTAATTACGACGAAACAGACTTCGTAGACGACCAATATCAGAGTAAGATACAATATACTAATTTTCAAGACAACATAAACTGTAATTTTAACACTCTCCTAATGTATTACACAGGTAGTAGTAGTAACGAGAGTCACAAAACACTCAGAAGCTATTAAAGACATTTCAAAGTCAGCTACATCTGTGATGATGTCTGGAACAGCAGCAGGAGTTCTACTTCCACCTTATATTTGGTACAAATCAATGAACCTGTACGATACATGGCAGGAAAATGAACCATCTGGAGCTAGATATAATCGGTCCCCATCAGGTTGGTTTACAATGGCAATTTTTGAAGACTGGTTCTGTAGCATTATAGTTCCATTTGTCAAAAAATTGGAAGGGTCAAAAATACTAACTGGCGACAATCTGTACAGCCATGTGTCATTGGAAGTGATCAGACGTTGTGAAAAGTTAAACATAAAATTTATAGTGTTGCCACCGAATTCAACACACTTATCCCAACCGCTTGACGTAGCTTTTTTTCGTCCTATGAAAATATTATGACGAAAAGGTTTGGATGAGTAGAAAAGACGTCCAGTTAATTGTGGGGTTATTCCAAAAAATACGTTTCCCCAACTTTTAAAAGAGAGCATAGCATCAATTAAATATCGTCAAAAGAATTTAGAAGCCGGTTTTGCAGCAACGAAAATTCACCCTTTTGATAAAATTAAAATTATTTTAAAGCTGCTTACGGTAACAATAGATAAAGATAATGAGACATCTTAGTCACAAGCATTACATCTTTGCACATTGTTGGTATCCGCCAATTCAAGAAAAAGAGGGGAAAAGGTTAAAGTGTCTCTGGGAAGGTCTATCAGAAATGCAGATTTGTCTGTAGCAAGTGCAGATCTGTCTGACTTAAGTGATTTACAAGCATCCAGTGATGAACTGAATTATAAGAACAACCAAACGGGTAGTGACAAAAACTCAGATCTGTTTGAGGCGATATCTGAATCCATAAGGGAAACGCTTAAAGTTGCTGACTTCATGGTGGTCCGTTTTCCAACAAACAAAAGCAAAACACCTTTTGCTAAGCGGATACTCTCTATAAGCAATAATATGTATGAAGTAGAATTTCTAATAAAAAAGAATGGTGAAAAGGCTGAATATTTTAGTCGCAAATAAAAGATATTGCATTTATAGAAGATAATCAAATAATAAAAGTTTTCAGAACCCACTCAGAAGAAAGGAAACGAATACAGTTTAAACAAAATGTCGATAATATTAAATAATTTTGTATTGCAAGGACCTGAATGTTTATTATTGTTATTTATTTGTAACAACCAGAATTTTTATTTGTTGTAATATTTTTTCTATAAAATAAAATGTTATTTACGAGTAAAACTTGAATATGACTGTGTATATGTTGTTATTTTCTATGAACTGTGACTTTCTTTAACATTTAACTGCCGAATACGCCTCCATATAAGTTTTTTTACAACCTTTTTTTTCAAACGAAGAAAAACATTTTTTTGGGTTTATATCTACATTATAGTTTTGCATGGAAGAGATAAGAGAAGCTAAATAAATTTTTTTTTAATTTTTTGTAATTGGTAAGTCCTCGAAATTTGCAAAAAACCGTTTTACGGTAACGTTATAATTAAATAAAACAAGTTAATAGGCTAAAAGCTGACGGTTAGTGAATACAATTGAAACAAATTACATAAAGCAAAATTCTACGTTACTAAGTGGTAGTGGTAAGTGGTAGTACGTACAAGACTGACATAGTTAAAGTAATGATCATAAGTGCGAGAAGGTATACGATAGTATTTACGATACTAACACAGATGTGAGTTTTCTCTCGTCTCTTCCGATTACATAAAACGGAATGTACTTCACAGATTACATATCCCGAAACAGCCGGGTACAAAAACAGCATTGCAATTTCCCAAAACTCGGTATCACAAAGTAAAAAGATAACGTGAAAATGTCATCTTTGGGAATTGCTTTACTATCTAGATCGTCGAATTTGACCAATATCTAAAATACGTCTTCTCTAGCGCATTTGCCAAAAGCGTAATAGAAATCACTACCGAGCAAAATTCAACAGAAAGAAAACTACTTACAAGTCTTAAAATAACTACCTGGGTGTTATTTAACGTTTAACAGCGGCAAGAAGCAAGTAAGATGGCCGTAAGTTCTTGTCTTGCGTTTATTTCCACTTGTAAAATTAAATGAAAATCAGTAGCGTTCTTAGACAGTGCAGCCGTTAACTTTAATTTAGAATAAATTTTTTGTTGAAAGTTGAAATAAGTTTTACTTAAGAAATTAAATGCATGTCGAGTATAACAGATTCGATCATTTTAACTTTTTGATTGTCTTAAGGAAGTACATACGATGCACGAAACTTCGAATCACAAAAAAACTACATGATTAAAAAACTACTAACTTTGTAATATCAAGTAAGAAGATGATAATATACATTATCGTAAGAAGTTAAATACAACAATCAAGATTAGGAATAGCAATAAGTAAATACAATTTATTAAACGTAAGAAAAAATATACAAACTAATAATTTATTTTATATTTTTAGTTAAGCATAGCAAAATAAATGTTTTAAATCATTCACAGTTCTCACTATAATGAAATCAGAGTGTTTGATAGAAGAACAAATATTTACTTTTTTAATAATTTTATTTATTTATTTTCTGACAAAAGTAACGTTTACTTTACAGCTACCTACCTTACAAAAACCTGGAAAAATATGCAAACTAATTTAAAAGACAATTTGTGTCGAACAATCATGTACTATATCGATTCATTATTTTGTGTTTATATTTAAATTTTTGTCTTATTTGTGTACAGATGAGATCTTTTAGAACAATCTAATTTAATTTACTTCTACACCATTTGGTAAATATTTTTAGGTTAAAATTGTTTCTATTTAATTTAAACAAAATAATGTGTTTATTGTATTTTTAGTACCAAACCGATTATAATTATTAATTAAAGTAACTTTTTGTATAACAATTTTAATCCATGAAAAGCAGAACCTAAAAGTTTGTTCATTCCGAAACACAAAAGTTTATTCGTAATATCATTGATTTCCTCGATAAATAATAAGTAGCTTGTCAATAATTTTAATAAATTGAAAGCGATTCTGGACTTTCTGCCGCTGCAATAGAGAATTCTTTAAGTTTTTTAAAATTTAAATTTTATTACACAAATGTTGCAACAGGCGTAAACTTAATCGAATTGAACCCATATGGAGTGTGGTGAAAAAAAAATTGCATTGAATAATATCGCATTGATATTAAAAAGTTAAAGATTAGGAAAAGCAGTGCAATCAAGTATTATTATTTATGCAACCAACTCTACATTCGTGTATTAGTCTTTTGAGTTGCCTTAAATCTTCTAATTTAAAATAGCAGAGCCTTAGGAACATTTTACTTTTTCATAAAAATTAACAACTTAATTATTTTAATTTAAGTTTCTTTTTTTAGTAGTCGCAAACGACAAACAAGTTTTACTTTAATTGCGCGTAAAGATTACACGACCTTAAATTTTTTCACGCACAAATTGTCTTTTGTATTTATTAATTTTATGCATTCCATTAAATTTTTATTTCTGAACTCTTTCTGTTTAATTTATCGGTTTCAATTTATTATTATTTTCCAGAATCTGCTTCTTTGCGTCCCTATTTATCTGGACATATACAGGGTCTTGTTCTTCTACTTGAATTTTCAATATGATGTCGGCATTTTGAACATTATTCTGATGGTATTTGCACTGCTGGTGCTCGTTAAAGCGTTCTATCGCGTTTTTCCAGTTGTTAAACTTTTCGGAGCACAGTTGTCCTGATTTTAGATGTTTTCCCAAACTTTTATTACATGCGTATAAAAGAAAACACAATCAACTTCTTTGAATAACTTAGCCATGCCCACTTGTCCAGCCACCTGTCCTGAAAATTTAGGTTTCTGGTACCGGTTGAAGGAAAAGTAAATGTTTGTGGTGGTAACCATAAATTGTTTAACACCTCTACTTTTTGACTATTTAGTAACTCTACGTTTACAAAATTGGCTATGTGACTGGAATTTGATCGTTACCTTCAGTAACCAGTTTTTCTTGAAAAACTGTAAAGTAGATTATGGAGATTTTTTATAACACTCCATAAAAACACCAGTGTGGAAATAATTATGCTACACATAAATAATATAATACTAGTATGAGTTCCGCTTGTGTTGTGATATAAGCGGCTATAATTTATTACCTTCATTATTTTGCA
This sequence comes from Aquatica leii, assembly GCA_035610365.1. Taxonomy (NCBI): domain Eukaryota; kingdom Metazoa; phylum Arthropoda; class Insecta; order Coleoptera; family Lampyridae; genus Aquatica; species Aquatica leii. The sequence goes on along the minus strand of CM069434.1, from coordinate 16,075,112 downwards.
CATATTTTTTAAGCCTGGTTGTATCAGTTTTTATTATTTTTTTTTGAAAAAAGGTCTACAAGTTCAATCAAGCTGACGTTTTGACATTTTCATGGAACATATAATACACACTTGTAATAATTCAAAACTCACTATCATTATTTTACAGTAGGTAAATTAAACGTTGCTAAACACCTGCATGACAGGCTCAAACTGAAGTTTCACTAAAATATCACAAGCTAGAAAGTAAAGTAAGAAGTGGGAGCACTGGGAACAGAAGTGAGAAGTGATAACGAATTCAACATTTTTCTGACTTGCATAAGTGCTAACTACGTGAGTGCTCCGGAGCTCGAGCACCCACAGTATTTTGTTTTATTTACAGTACTTTTAGAAGCAGATCTCAGGCTTGACAAAAGGTTTTTATAAAAAAACGAAATGCATCATACAAAACAGTTTGTAAAGTACCTGAAATGCCTGCTTAGTACTTATAACGCAAACATTTTGTAAAATCGTCAATTTCTAGTTCTAGAATATTTTTTTAATAAAACACAGGTATTTATTTAACTCCTTGAAGATGGCTTTAATTTATTAATAAGTCGGAATAATAAATTGTCAATAATAATTATAAAAAGTTTGCTAAAAAGTTAACTATTATATTCTGATTTGAAAGCATTATATTCTAAACACATTCACAACTTTACAAGCATTGTTTACAGTACGTACAAACATGAAACATAATTCCGATATGACGTTAGGTACTACTCATAACCTACATACTAGTACAATGTTGCCAATACATAACATTAACTATGTACAATAGTTGTAATCTGAACTTTTAATATTATAATGTTATCATAAAGTCTATAAACAATTTTGGGGAGGGTTACATTTCTAAAAACCCTCTTCTTGGGTGCGCCACTGAACAAACTACTGTTAATTATGATTATTTTTTTCATGGAATGTTGCAGTGTAACGCTCTCCTGAATTAATTCTTTGAGATGTAAAGGTAAAATTTTATGTTACATATTGTGTAGGTACCCATTGTGTACGATTTAAGAAAAATAAATCATTCAAAAATTAATTAACAATAGAGTATAATAATACAATAAAAATAAGCTATAATGTTTAGGGTTCATTATATTAAATTATAAAACTCAATATGTTTAACTTCTTTTACAAAATTATTAATAATACATTTTTTAAAAACACATTTGTGTTAGAAAAATTACAAATCCCTTCTTAAGTTTTTAATTAAAATTTTTTTTTTATAAATGTTTGCTTTACTTATAACTCTGATGTATAATTTTTTTAATAAATTTAAACAAAAGCATAGCTTTGCTTAAATAAATTTAAGTTGAAAAAAATACCAATTATATTCAAATATACTTACGTAACAAAAGTACGTTATTTGCTTTACATTACAAAAAATTATACTTCTTTTTGTCTAAAACTAGGAAAATTTGTTGTATGCTCTTCACATCACGCTTAACACAGAACTAAATTGTATCATTAGATACACAACTCTTTTATAGTTCATATTGTAGACTAGTATGGTGCAGGTATCGGCTCTATTGCGTTCCTGTATAAACCTGTATAGATAGATATTAATTAAAATGTGTCACATTTATTTAATTTTATATTAAACTTTGCGCAAACCTCTTGACGTTGTTCAGGGATCCCCAATAAATTACATATTTATTATTTACAAAACAAACTTAACTAATTAAAATTACACTTAGTCATTGAACATCTTAAAAGTAATGTTGATTTTATAGTTTTCTGATTGAATGTTTCAAACATAACAGAAGTTAGTTAGTGGTAACTTAGCGGTAACATATACAAAAACAATAGCGTTTTACTTCGATTTATGTTTACATTTATTTATCAAATGTATCTCACTCATTACTCATCATTATCACACTCATTAAGTAAGCGTTTAAGTTAATTTACCAGTTAGTTACTGGTATTGATGATTTTTTAAGTTAAATATTAGGCAATGGAGTCAGCAATTGCTGTGATGAATATTGCATAAATTACATAATTTATACTATTTTATAATTATTGTAATTGATATAGAATTGCCATACATGGTTTTCAAAAACTTACACCGTACAAAAGAAACTAAAAAAATCTTGATGCTTTTAAAAAATAGTATAATTTTTTTTCAGTAATTGGTAAAATATCTAAAAAAATTTAGACATAAATCAATGTATTTAATGAATAAACAAATGGTTAGAAAACTCGTGGCCATTGTCAAGGTTAGAATTGTTGAAAAATATAATTATTTTAATTAATTTTCTGATTTTTTTTAAATACCAGTTCTTGGTTCTTAAACAAATTTTTAAATTGTTTTAAAACTTTTGCTATGCAGAGTTTGTTGGCTGAGAAAACTAAAACAATCTTTTTCGTTTTTTGAGTCCAATGTCATCAGTATTTTTTGGAAAATTTCTAAACAGTTTAATAATACATAATTTTAATTCTTGGCGTTCTATTTTACAGTAAATATAAGTACCATTGCAAAAGTGTGTTATAATTATCTACATCTTTTAAATTGTTTTCTATTTTAATGAGTAAATAAATTTACATAATTTGAAAACAGATTAAACAAAATGTTGTTTTAAATAAAATTAGAAAAGTTTAAACCAAAACATGTTTATAACTGCAAATATAATTTATATCAGACCGAATAAAAATCATTTTTATTGTTTAAATATTGATTATTTTAAAATGCACATTAATGCATAAAAATCATTTTGAACTACACAAAGTATAGTATCTTCAATTGCTGAAAATGGATCATGGCCAAAAAGTAACGTGTATGGTAATTGAATCATCGCCAAAATAATAAGTTAAAACACTACAACAAAGGAAAATTACGTTACGATAAAGCCATAATACAAATAAAATAACAAAGATAAATTACGGTTGTTCTAAAAAAGTAATGGAAGAATTAATTTAAAATTACTATCAAGTACTTTGTTTTTGTACGTTTTTAATTAATTCACGCTAAAATAAGTGAAAAACATGTAGGTTTGCAGCCAAAATTATACACAACATAATTAAAATTGAAACAGAGAAATTCCACAGATGTTATTTTTTATTTATTTTTACACACACTTTAGTAATCACCGTGATTCCACTCGAGACTGGAGTAACTAATGATCTCATAGTAAACATATTAATAACTAACACTTTAATATACGTTTTTGATATTCCGCTTACAAAAATACTATAACAATAACACTGAAATTAGATTCAAAACCAATGGTTTTTTGTAAAGAAATATCTTTTCTATTTTGTTTGCAACAAAACATAATTTGAAAAAACAACAACAAAGCTTTTATTGCCAAAGGCATTTAATTCATTGTTTATTGATAATTCAGATATTTATAAAATGAACGTAACTATGTCAGTGTTAGTCTTCAAGAATTATGATAACATTTTTTAGAACGTAATGTATAAATAAACTCTTAATACTTGCCAAAGAAGTATAAAGAATTTTAAACATTTCTGAAATTATTTTTAGACTGAAATTGAATCACTAAATGTGCATGTATGTAACATGTGTTATTCTGAAGAACAAGTAAACATTCTTATTCATTAAATGGGTTTTCAGGACGGGAAGCATTTTCTACATGTTAATTAAGTTTTCAGTTTTTTTTAAATTCCGGATTGAAACCCATTACGATTATACAATTTTTACTTTGCTTTATTTTTTTTAACAGGGGACGAATATTTGTTTTGATTGGATAGTTCTTGTAGTCATGTTTTATACAAATAACACAAAAATGCTAAAAATGGTTTAAAAAAATTTGATATAAACAATTTTTAGTAAATTTAAACTGATGATGGATAATGGAAAACTCAAAGCATTGCAATGTATATAAAAAATAATGACAAATACACGTAAATTAAATAAACTGAGTACACTTATAACATAAACAGAAACTTGCATTAAAAAATTATTGATAATGCAAAATCAATCAACAAACTATGTGCAACAACTAAAGAACAAATACCAAGTGAAAAATTACTTTAAAAAATATTAAACATTAACACTAATACTGACAACGATGGAAATGAAAACAAAAATGACAAACAAAAAAAAAGTCTGAAGATAAGAGAAATCTACAACAACTTTATTATTCAATTCAATTCAACAAGTCTAAGAACAAAACACAAAAACACGTATCAAAACATTTTTTTTTAAATTTATAAATTAGCAGTCATGATAGAAGATATCAATGATGAAATCTTGGTCAACACAAATGATCTAATTATATTTCAACAAGAATTCCGTCAAACTAGGCAAATATGAAAAAACCATTAAAAGAAAACAAGATAGCGACAATCAAAACTGAGAATTCAGATCTTTGACGGAGCTCACCAAATTTTTACAACTTAGTTAACCAAATTGTTCACATTAATTTTGGCCTTTCACGCATAGTCTTTTCTTAAGAAAAAGTACTAAAACAACCGACTTTTAGTCTTGAAACTAATTGACAAAATTCTAGATCTAAACAAATACATGACGTAATATTAGAGTATCTAGAAGCAATTAAAAATCTAGGCATACTAACTGATTCATGGAGACTGTTAGTTATGCGTAAACAACGTTAAAATGGGATCAAGAAACAAACAAACTTCATAAACAATCCATATCAGACCAATACGAAGTTCAAGAGTTTACAACGTTTATGACATTTTTGCAAGCCAGATTTCAATTGTTAGAATCAACATTTGAAGAAAAAAATTATCTCTAACAATTAGTATTTTCCCAATCCATTAAAATAGCAAAAAAAAGAAAAAAGTGAGAACAACAATTACTGCTCAACAAGCACGCTAAGATGGCAACGAAATTAGGAAGAAAAAAATTGCTTATAACAACAATTATTCTCCAAACAAATTAAGATGGCAAACAGCTTCAGAATTATGCGCATTTTGCAATGAAAGCTATAACTTGTACATGTGTCCAAAATTTAAACAGATGCCAGTACACAAACGATCCCGACAAATAAAGTTAAGAAAACTATCTATAAATCGTCTTGGCGACGATGTTAGAGAACGATGCAAGACAATGGCACGTTGTGCCACATGTAAAAGAGCACACTATACGCTTCTACACAAAAAAAAAGCCGACACAAAATTTAACATAAAAAAACATAACAACTAACCATGCAAGAAACCAGGAAGCCACGGTACTTTTAGCAACAACATTAATTAAAACAATAGATGAAGAAGGAATGTCACAATATTTGAGAGCGCTGATCGATCCAGGGTTTTAAGTATCATTGACTACGGAAGAAACCGCCCAGCTGCTAGGCAAACCTCTCCAAAAAATAAACACTGAAATATCGCGTATGGGCAACGGAGAGCCTAAAGTCTCAAAATACAAAATAAACGTAACTGTGGATCTACGATTTTCAAACAACTTTACTTTGAACACAGATCTTTTAGTTTTATTAAAACAACTAATTTCTTACAAAACATTCAAAACCTAACTAAACCAAATTCTAGCCGACCCAACTTTCTACAAAAACCCAAATCTATCGACATCATTTTTGGAGCAGAAGCTTATGGAAACATATCACAAACCGATTAATCTGATCTGAAGAAGGAATGTTACGACAAAATACAGAATTAGGATAGATTTTATCTCAAAAAATACAAACAAAAAATCAAGCTCGAGTTAAAATAAACAACATGGTATGGTATACAGAAGAACAAAATTATCTCAGCAAGTTTTGAGAATTAGAAGAAACACCTGTTAACCAACGGATATTATACAATGTAAAGATTATTATGTCAACAACTATCAATTAAATAACGATGATACCAACACAGTTCAAATTCCATTTTAAGAAACTCTAGAATACCTAGGAAACTCAAAATCTAGAACGGCTGCTAGATTACTTCAATTCGAGAAAAAGTTAACAAATACTCCTTAAATAAAATGCAGGAATATCTAAATTTAGCCATATGAAGAAAATTGACTTCCATATTTCTATAGCTTATATTCATGTTTTGTTCTAATAACATATAAAAGTGTTCTGGCTGTCGCCATCTCGTGGTTAACGAGCCCACGTACAAATATAAACAAATTGGTGCTATAGAGATCTTCAGCACTGGAAAATACTCAATACACAACACTTTTTATGTTATTAGAACGAAAGATGAATATAAGCTATAGAAATATATCAGTATAATTGTGGAAATACATCAGAGAGTATTTCCCATTGCTGATGATCCCCAAAAGGGTGAAACGGGCGTACACTGGTCCTCTCTGGTGGCAATTTTTGCAATTGTACTGATATAGTTGCTTTTTCACTATATTTGTTGGTGGATTGCAATCCTGTTAATATTCGATACAATTTTCGCGGTTAGCAAATCCAATTACCAACATGCTAAGATCTCTATAGCACCAATTAGCTTTTATAATCTTTATCAAGCTATGATTCGAGAATTTAGTAGAACCACAAAACTTTTTAGTGGTATCTTGTAAAACCTCTACGGGTGTCAAAAAATCAAGTAACTTTACTGCCGACATAGAAAAAATGTATCGGCAGAAAAAAATACACAAAGAAAACCAAATATTTAAAAAAATGTTTCAATTTAATCAAGCTGATACTAGCAAAGAGTACCAACTAACAACATTAACGTACGCGACATCATCAGCACCGTTTCTAGTCATACGTACTTTACAACAGCTAACAAAAGATGAAGAAAAACATCACACATATGCAGCAAAGTTGCCAATAGAAACTTCTATGTTGATGATCTAATGTCCAGATTCTATAGAAGAAGCTTTTTAATTACAAACTTATTTAATAAAGACGCTCAAAAAAGGAGAATACACTTTACGAAAATGTTGTAGCAATAGAATGCAGCTGATAGAAGTCCTACCAAAAAATCTTAGAGAATAAACATTTTTAGAAATTTCCGAAAACAAATGAAAAAAATCTTTAGGAGTTCTTTGGGCATTACACACAAATCAACTTAAGTTTCAAGTCAACATTTGCAATCATCAAAATATAACAAAACGCGCTATTTTATCAGAAATAGCAAATCTGTTCGATCCCTTAGGATAGATATCTCCAATTATGATTAATGCAAAGTTACTAATAAAAGAACTATGGGTACATCAAATACAACAAGACAAACAAGTGTCAAACTAAATATACAACAAATGCAAATAATTTATAGATTTATTAAAGCATATAAAAATCACGTTACCAAGACGGATCCAGTACGATGTTCAAAACTTAATAGAATTTCATGGCTTTTGTGACGCATCAAAAAAAAACATATTGAGCAGTTATATACAGCAAAACAATAAATATAAATGGAGAATCAAAAATAACACTAGGAATCGCAAAATCTAAGGTCACTCCAATAAACTCCAATATCAAAACTTGTTTGATCACTGACACTTATTTCAGAATCTGGTATTGTTCCAATATAGATTACCGATGTAAGTATCAAACTATTAAGTACAGACTACTACCGTGCTTTACGCTCCAAAATCATTCTTCCAAAACTAGAACTATGTGCTGTTCTACTTCTTATAAAATTAATAAAAAAAAAACATCTACTGTACTGGAAATTCATAACAAGAAATGGTTTTCTTGGTCCAATTCAATGATAAATTTGTGGTAGATAAAAAGAGACCCAGGACAGTGGAAAACATTTCTCGCAAATCGAGTATCACAAATTGAAGCGATCCTTCCAGCAGAATGTTGGCATCATGTTCAATTTAAAGAAAATCTAGCCGACTGCATTTCAAGAGGTGTACAACTATAAAAAATTTCAAGAATTTTAGTTATGGTAGAATGGGCCAGAAGGTTACTTAGTCAAAAACAATGTTTAGTACAATAATACAACACTCCAACATCTAAAGAAATTAAACAATGTCAACACGTAGAAACAAACCATCAAAAGAACGACATATTGTATTGTTTTTCGAATCTAACGCGGATAGTATTAAGTTACTGTCAAAGATTTATCGACCACTGTCAAAAGAAGAACATAAATAGAGTATACCTTAAAGTAAAAGAATGAATCAAACGCTAATAATAATAATAATAAACAATACATAACGTGCTGACTTCAATAAAGAAGTTAAATCTTTCAAGAAAGATAAAATAGTAAGCAAAAACAGTAACATATCTAGTTTAAATCGATTCTTAGATATAAAAAAAGATTCTACGAGTTGTAGAAATAGTTGCTTTCATATGACTGAAAACATCTAATAAAACTAGCCACGCACAGTCATCTAAGTAATCTGATAATACACGATGCACACCAGCAAACTTTACATAGAGGAGACAGTATAACATTATCGTAAACCACACGAAAATTCTGGATCATAAACGCAAAAAAAAAATTAGTAACATTAATAAAAAGTTGTCTTCGGTTTAACGGGCAAACCAAACAACAATTATGGCAACTTCTTGCAGTCACAGCCATCCCTTCTTCACTATTTACGCACACTGGAATAAATTACGCTGGCTTAATACAAGTCAAAACTATAAAAGACGGAGGAAACAAACCATACAAAGGATACAATGGAATATTTTTTTAGCAGCAAAGGCAATGCATCTTAAAGTTGTTAGTGATATGACTACAAAAACCCTCTCGCTGTTTTTAAAAGATTCATCGCAAGAAGAGATATAAGTGAACATGTCTCCATCTTCGTTGGAGCCAGCAAAACATTAAACAACGAAATTCAAGAGTAATTAATAATAATAGCGTGCAAGAATCACTAACAAAGTATGGGATATAGTGGCATTTTATCCCACTAGCTGCCCCCCACTTTGAAGGCTTTTCTTCTGTATATTCATATCAAATTTAAATTTATGCTTGAAGGTTATATCGGCCTTCGTGTACTATTATCCTAGGTGCAATGCATTTAATTACGGTACAGTAGGTAAAACGTTTAAGGAAGTGATTTACTTACCCCATATAATAAAAAATAAAATATCTTACAACTGTATATTAGTTTATTCATAAAATGTATTTAACAGGTTAACGTACTTTTTTATTATGTTCTATTGCCGTGGTACAGTGCATTATTAACAAACTTGTCTGCGTAAACATCTTGCGCTCGCCAGGTAGTTGTTACATGCAAAAGATGGAACTATGTCACTGCCTGAGATGAGGTAACACAATTGATGTTGTGCCGCTGCTCAGTGGAGACGGGGTGGATTATATTTTAAAATTCCGTGATAACTTGGAAACGAGATTGACATAAAATCGAAATAAAACGGTAAAAACTCAAAATCGGTTAGGGCGCCAATCAAGGACACGATGATTGTAGCTTCCAGACCCCTAATAATCCAAAAGCTCATCTGGTTGGTTACAACCCCCGAACTTACCTCGAGTTGTAACTGGCTAAATTCTGAAATGCACTTAAAAATTTACGTACGCGGCAGCTGAATGAATAAAAGCTCTTTACAGTTTAACAATTTAACATTTATTGATTGAATAATATCAAAAATTAATAAAAAAATAATGAATATCCAACAAATTTGAATCAAAATAATAAATGAAATAATCATAAGCAAGACAAAGGTTCACAAACTGAATACAAAATTAATATATATAAAAAAAAATAATAGTAGCGTTAACTCGTTTTTCAATACAACACAATAAAAAAAAATAAAATTCAAGGCCTTGACCGCATACTTAATCCGCAAACAACAAACAAAAATACTAAAATACAAAAGTCATAAAATATACGTCCGAAACTTTTCTTCGAACTAAACGTTCAAACAAATTATAGTTTACATATCGTTACATTATCTTTTATGCATGAATAAGATTTACTTTTACATACACACAAAACAAAATTAATTAATTAAATCGAACTTCACGCAAACACCATCAAGTGTTTCTTGAAATAATTAAAGTTAACCGTAATTCAATCGGCTCAAATCAAAGCTTTTAAATCATATCGATCGCGGTTCACTTCACGGTAATAACAAATTTGATAAATACCTTTACTCAATTGTTTACTCCAGATAAACTGTCGGCCACAGCGGTTCCAGAAGCTACGAAGTTAGATTGAACTCGGGTCGGTCTAGGTGTACAGTAGTCGAATACAAGCTCGGTGGATCCCCCAAACAATAGAATTCCGGCGGAAAATTTATTTCACTATTTAATTGAAATCCGCACAAAAGCGAAGACAGGATTTTTCACACAAAACATCGAAAATAAATCTCACTCGAACGTGAGTTTTATTATGGATACCATGAAGTTCCTTAAACCGTAAAATTACGAATTTGGAAAATTACTATTTTCCAACACAACACTCAATTTCCACGGCACCATTTGTTTAACTTCCGCGGTATTGTCTAACAGTAGGGTAAAAACACCCCGAACACTTGACTACATTCCGGTACCCGGTATTCTTAATTGCGACCAAAGATTGATCCCCAAAGAAAACCAAACTTTACCCCTTATAACACCTTGTGAACCCACTTAATTCACAAACTTGCGCCGTAAAATCTTTGACAAAGATAGAACACTAAAAAACGTAAATTAACAAAGATGAAAACTATAATTGCCACGTGCGTTTTGTCACGTAGACCTTTGAAAGAAAGAAAGTCTTCCCACAAAAAACGCTCACTTCGCTAAATTATCAGGTGGTTCGCAATCGCGCTCGTAAAAGAACTCAACATAAACAAAAGTATAAATACCACGAAAAATTGATCAAATTACATTCCAAAAGGAAGTCGTAAATTATATAGAGTTGTTTTTCTAATGAGATAACCAGAGGTAAAAACACTAAATCAAAAAAAAATATCAGTAATAATTGTGAAATAACTATGAAATACAAATAAACTTAAATCGAACGTAATAAAATACCGAGCGAAACGTTTTCGATGCTAACATCGAACTAATCAATCGAAAAAAAAAACAGAAAACAGAAAATTCAGCCAGATGAATCTAATTACGGGGCCTTACATAAAAGATTCACTGCTAAAATTCCAACGCAGGTTACATAGTTTCATTATGATTTCTTGCATTGGTTGGAGTTATGCTGTTTAATGCTAAAGATAGTACTTTTCGTAATTTTCCTGGAATAATACATCCTTTATCCCTCGATTCTTAGTGACTTCTAGTATTCGGAATTTCAATACTAGTATCCTAAAACTATTTTCGACCACGCGTCGATTCCTTGACAAGCGATAGTTAAATATTTTTTGTTTATCTCTAAATTTTCCTCTAGTACTCTATGGTTTCAAAATATTGATTGGCAACGGAAAAGCGTCATCAGCCACGAATACACTTTTTTCTGAAATATTAATTAAATCCAAGGATAAACTTTGATTTAATAATTTATTAAAGACAGATGCATCGTTGTCTTTCCTATTTGTTTCGGAATTTATATAAATAAAATTATATGTCGCATCAATAACCCTAAATAGATTAATGCTAAAATTCTTTTTGTAATCGAAATAGTCAAATACAAAATTCCTCTGGAATTGCACCGGTGCAGTTTGGAAAGTTCCATAGTCTATAGTAGTTTTTTATTACTTTCTTCCATTCACTTTGAGTTGGAGGAACCAGCAACAATAAATATACTTATATTTTTTTAATTTTAGAATTTTTCAGTAAACACGGAAAATACAGAGTTCACTTTAGAAGAGAGTACAAGCGCAAGTGAGCAGAACAATTCTGAAGTTGAAGTATTGAATAGAAAAATAATGTAACTACTAATGTACAGAAAACTTCAAAGTTTTTTGTGAAGCCAATCAATCGTAAAAGGAAAAATGATATTCCAATTGATAAGGCTATCGAAGCATTAAAAACATCGAGTGAGCACACCAGAATTAAACCTGCACACTAGTTTAATTTATTTTGCAAATGTTTAGCAGTACAGTTACAGAATATGGGCTTGGACAAGACATTAGTTTGCCAAGAAAAACTTCACGCTCCGAGTCTGTACAATCTGTCAGTCCGTCACTTTAATATAGGAACACATCATTATATTAATATCACTAGAGTAAAACCAATGGCATATACATCTATAATCTATCCAGAAGACATTGAATCACGCTCTCAATCTCTACAATCTGCCATGCAGTCACTTCAATATGAGAATACATCATCATATCAATACTATTTCTATAGGACCCAGCAGCCATTAGTACCTGCATCCATGATCTCTCTACACGAGACAAAGAATATCGAAGTGAAAACATCGTGCCAAGAAGGACCAAAAGAAAATATACTCACAAAAGCTTTTAATAGCATTAAATATTATTCTATTAGCATTTAAAATAAACAAACATAATTTTGAAAGTTATAATTAGTAAAATATGCAACTAACTTTATTAAACCCCCCCAAGCGCCGTCCAAATAACTTGACATACTTCTTGTCAAAAATAGAGCATTGTGTTTTGAGGAACTCTATTTCAAACTTCCAAAAGAATCGCCAGTATTATTTAAAATTTTATTTGTGCAGGTATACTATTTCTCATTAAAATATTGTTTTTCCTTATTAAGGAGTGACAAGTTGTAGAAGTTCCTCAAATTTCTTTTTATCCTTTTGAAGATGGTTGCAGTATAAATCAAGATGTTCATCCGCTAATTCTTTTAACAATGAATCCGAAGCTCCAAAGACATGCATCGCACCCACCAACGTCGACGTTTTGGTTGTTTCTTTTTTTAAATTCTTTAATCAAATAATTGAAAATTGAACGAATTCCAAGACGTACAACTTCGTTCGACGACATATTCGAGGAAAACAGCAGATAACGTTTATTTGTATGTCATATAAACATGGAATGAAAAATGAAAAAAAACATTCACTTGAGTGATCACTCATCCGATATTTCATTTGTCTCTGGCCAGACTGTGCGCTAACATCTAAACAATAAATGATTCACTCCGCCAACTGCAACTTATATATTTGTATGTATCAATTCTACAAGTTTCCATTTTAGTATATTTTGCGATGACTAACTTCTAAAAATTCTCTACTTTTCTCTGGAATACGTAACGTCGTAGCTTTTGTAGATGCCACTTTCAGGAAATATCGTCAAGCATGCTCGAGCTTGTAACAATCTTTTTTTGACATGATACCTTATGTTAAACTACAGTTTAATAAATGTTTAAAGTTTTTTATTTTTTTTATGTGTAGTTTAATTTATTTGTTTACCATATTGTCATTTATTTTTTTAATCGGTTGGTATTGTAATTATTTAGAAACAATTTTAATAAAAGTAATTTGTCATAATGTAATAAAATTTTGTAAATACTTCTTTCAATATTTACATTATCACGGTTGTATGTATTAATGAGAATTTGCTATAAATAAATCACTTGTATATTTTTTTCAATTCTTTTGGTTTAGCGTTATAACCACGCCATCAATTTAGTTGTGCGTCATGTAACGTTGTTTACTTTTGTCACTATAACTTGTATATAACTACACTAATGAATCTACTGTTGGCGTAGTTCGTTTATCCTACATTTTTGTGGAATAAATATTTCGATATTTAACTTTAAACATATGACTTATATAAATTGTAACGTACTGACGCACAGTTATTTTAAATTAAACGGTTAGTGTTTATTGTTGCAAGAAAAAAATAAAGGTAGGTCGTGATTTGTATTTTTAAAAATGCTTAAAAATAAGATTTAAAAATATGTCAATTCTAAATGCTTAGAATTATTTAAAAAAATATTTTTTTTTACTTTATTAAAAATTAAAGTTTCGCACAAAATTATTTTTTTAAAATAATATTTATTTGGTTTGCTTTAACTTACATGATAATTATTAAGTTTTTCTTAAAATTTAAAATGGTATAATCTGTATCAATGTTTTTTTATCAGAGATAGATAACTGTTAATTTTCTAAAATTTTTTGTAAGCTTATTAAAAACTGTGATCAAACTTATTGTATCACAAAAATTAAAATAAAATAGTAGTAAATACTGCAGGTATGTCAAAATTTCTAAATAAACAATTTTATAAAAGTTGTTGTTAATACTATTTTGGGTACTAATCAAAAATCAAGGATAGTCAGTTCATTGTTGCCAACGTTTCGTCAGCTAACTGCACCGGCGGCTTCATCAGACTAATATCAACTGCAGAATGTTAAACTTTTGTCTAAACATACAGTCATAAGATTGATTTAAGTTAACTTTTTTGTAGTGTTTACACGTGATTTTAAATACAAAAATAAAGAACACAAATTTGTTGAAAAAGCAGTTTGTTCTTTAACACCAGTGTAAAAGTAGGTTATTATGACTCCAGATGTTTGTCTTCTTGAATATCAAAGAGTTTATTTTAAAATTAATTGAGTTGTTTGATAATTTATTCCAAATAATTTTTTTTTAGTTTTTTTAATTGCTAAATCAAAATTTTATATAATATCATATTATAAGTATAAATATAAGCGAACATAAGTTAAAATTTAAAAAAAACTTAACTTAGGCTTAGACTTTTTCGAGTATGAGTTTTAGAAACAAGTTTTTTGAACCACTGAAGTAAATAGAGCAACCCCTTAAATGTATAAATCAATTTTATTAGTAAAGTAGTTCAGATCGTTAATTTATGAATGAAGAACATTAACTTTGCTACTATTATCGTGTACTATTAAAACTTGTATATTTTTAGACGTCGAAGTATGTTCGAAGCAATATGTTGGAAATAGAAAAAATTGCTAGGAATGCAAGAACTTCCACAAATGTTTTGGCGACTTCTATGAATGTATTCGCGCATGCCCGACTTATAAGAAATTCCTTTAGAAAAGCACAGGTGAACACCAATACGAATGACTCAAGTACTTGGCACGTTTTCTGCATTTGTTTCAAAGACTTTACAACTTTCACTTGGTTTAAGTGGACGCCTAACTGTTTTGGTTTGTTGTAAAAGTTTAATTTAATTTTAAAAAAATGGATTTTATTAATTTTGATTATACGTTTAACGACCGGAAAGATACCAACGTACAAGACATATTAAACAAAAACGTAGAAAAAGTGTCGTCTTTAAGGTAAATATTTATATATGCATGCAAAATAATTTTTTAATTTTGTGACCGACATTGAATTTTTATTTCTTTTTAATCATAGCAATAAACATTGTAAATAACTAATAAATTTAAGTAGAATTAAGAACCTGCCAAGTAGCGTTTCAACATTAGGTTATGGACGAGTTATGTTATTGAAACGGACAGGTCAAGTGTATTTGTAATCTATAGAATCTCAATGCTACTTGTTTATTTATAAACAATAAAAAACATGCTTTTAGTGTTATTTTCTGCATTAAACAATATGAGTGTTATTTTTTTTGCAGTTCAGAATCGTCAACTAATATTCACATCAATTTAAATATTACTGAAGTTACAAAGAATTTGTACCTTTGCTCTGCTATGTCAGTTCATTCCTCAACATTACAACTTCTTGGAGTTACATGTGTTATAAACGCTACTTTAGAACTGCCCGATACACCGTTACCAAACGATCGTGTACAATATTACCGAATTAGTGTTTACGATGCTCCTAATGAAGATATTAAACAACATTTCAGCACGTGCTCTGATCTTATTCAAAAAGTATGTATAATCAGTATTTTTTAATTTTTATTGTTTTGGTTTTTAACGTTTTTCGTCTTTGGGTTTAAAGCATAATTTGTTTTTTCCTTTAAAACATTTTTCTGTCAAGTATTTGCATATTAGGAAATTTTTTGTTTGTATAATAACAATTTCTTTAAGAAAACTCATCCATTGCTTGTATTTATTGAATCTAAGTAGATTTTAATAGCACATCAACAAAATATAACGTGTTTATTAAAAAAATCAAAAGAAAGAGATCCGGTATCAACATCACTATTCAATATAATTTAAAAAAAATTTGAAAATAAATTAAGACATGTAAAAAAACTTTGAACAAACAAAAGTAACAAAAAGGTAATTTAGGCTTAGAATTATAAAAATGCGAGTGAACAAATACATTTTTCTGGAAAGACATTGATTTAGTTACTATGGTACTGAAGGTTACTTATGCAGAGATTGCTTGTGTATAGTCTTTTTTTATTAGATTAATTTATCATTCCAACAATGTTTTTGTGTTTTCCAAATAGTACATGCAGACTGCCTTGTGTCTTGTAAACAAGAAAATTTTTAGCAAATTTTGCAAAAAACAATTTAAGAAATATTACCAAAAATTGGTTACCGCAGAAAAATAATGATTTTGGGTTCACCATCAGAATAATTTGATATGCTGGAAAGACTGCTACTATCATCATCTGCATTTGTATCTAGTATGTAGTCAAAACTTGGGCCTTGAAAAGGTTCGCTTTCTCTGGAAATACACATTTGACAGATAAAGCGACCACAACTTTAAATGAGAAATAAATTTCTATGACTTTTACAACAGCGTGACCTTGAGAGCTCTAAGCAAAAATTGGTTTTCACTATAAATTTTGACTATACTAAAGCTGAAGCATTATTAATAAAATTATATTAGTCATTGAAAAGAGAAATACTGCAATATAGAATACATGTTGCCAGAGAGGCATATATATACATAAATACACATAAAATCAACCAATAAAACGCAGAGGTCAATTATCGACTGTATATTTTTGAACCAAAAGTCAGCTGTCATATATACGACATCAAAGTACAACGAGGAGTTTCCTGTGATTCAAACCACTTCCTGCCAAGATTTAAAATAGGATTAACGTACAATTAACTAAAGTTTGATAAGAAACAAAAAAATACACATAAATATCTAAACTGCAATTTAAGTAGTTCGAGAAACGACTCTATTTTTACACAAACTGAGACTAGCTCAAAAGCTGACAAATTTCAAAATAAGGACAATATCAAATCTTAAATAAACGCGTACACAAAGCTGTAAACAGGGCATTAAAACAAAAAAGAGAATCTCGGTTAACAGATAGTTATAAAGAAAAAAATCAATAAATACAAACATAAGGTTGATATTATAGGTGCAAAAAAAAATAAAAAACACAAAGAATTTAAAAAAGTACACACACAAGAACCGGTGACAGGTGAAGAAATAATAAAAGCTCTAAAACTGATGAAAGGTAATAAAACTCCAGTTTATAGAAGTATACTTATAAATTTGTTTAAAAGCTCTTCTATAGAATTAATTGCCTTAATTGCAAATATCTATAATAACTGCATTAAAAGCATGAAATTTTCAAAATAATAGACAACAACGTACATAAGCTTCATATACAAAAAAGGAAACAAAATAGACGGTAGACACTATAGAGGAATCAGCGACACATCATCTTTAGGTAGATTGTATCAACAAATTTTTAAGTCTAGCCTTGGAAAATAATTAGAAGTGTCAGAAAATTAGAGCGGTTTTAGAGTATGTAGATTCTGCACAGACACTGTATTTTGCATTAAGCAGATGGCAGAAAAATGTATAAAACTTAGATAAGAACTACACGTCATATACATACGTAGCTCAGAAACAACCGTAAGAGAGTGTACTTATCCTAAAATTATGGGCAGCTATGAAAAAGAATACTAGAAAAAATGAAGAAGGCAATGTATTTTCATGTCTCTTATTTACCGACGTCCAAATTATAACAGCAGAAGACAACAACGATATAAGCTACATAGTAAGAAAATTAATAGACATATACAAAAAATATATTTTAACAATGAGCATGCATAAGACATTATATATAGTCATTGGGGATCAAAAACAAGACATACACGCTGACAGAGTTACAATCTATTTTACATTATAATGTAACACTTAGAAGTCACTTTAACATCTGATAGAAGAGACAAACGAAGCATCTAAAATAAAATAAATAAAAGAAAAATGATAATCAAAAAATTTTTACTTTTTACTTTTATTGAAAATACTGTCACGTATGGAGCTAAAAGCTTGTCATTCATTAAAAAAAGCAAAGAAAAATAAAATTAACAAAAACGATATTGAGAAGATGCTGCCGACTGACAATAATGAACATGGTAAAAAACGAAAAGATAAAAAACAGCTTAAAATAAAAAAAATCTTTAACATACACTATAGAGAAGAAAAAACTAATATTGTATAGACACATAAGAAGAATGTTACAATAGAATCATTAAAAGCGCGGGAATTCAAGTTATATAGCAGGAAAAAGAGACAAAAACCCCAGAAAAATATGGAACAAAAATATCAAAGAAGCTATAGAAAAAAGATTTACAAGAAATGACTTTTTGATCAAACAAGTTTGGAAACAAGGATTTTTAAATAAAACATAAAAGCTTAGCAAAAGTCGTTTAAGAAGATTTTTTAAAAGATTCTAATATTTAAAAAAAATTATTTTATTGTTATACTTTAAAAAAATTGATAACACAGTTTGTCTCCTAAGGTTTTTATAATATTTTTTATCAGATAGAGATCAAACAATTAGATTAAACAAAAATATATATTATTTATCAATAAATCAAATTAACAAAGTAATTTTCTTTTTTAAATGTATAGGTATACGATTTTTTGCTATTCTTGGATTAAAAAAATCTCTTTTTTAGCATTTAAAAATAGTCGCACAACATAACAAATTGTATTTGTTTTTTTTCACATATAGAATATTTAAAACAAAACGTTCTCCAACTCTAAATGTAAATTCAAAAAAATATTTTTAAGTTTATGCTTATAAATTGCTTACACTTTTTACGTAGTTTTTTTGAATTGCAGTTTCTCAATAATTTGTTGCAAATAGCTTTAGTCAATAACGCTGTTTCTTTAATGTTATTTAATTTTTTATCTAATTTTTAATCTCACACTTGCCAGATTTTTAGATACAAATGTATCTTTCCTAAGTTTATGTATAGAGGCTTTTATTCTACTCTAGAATTTTGACACTTTTTTACAAAACTAGAATCCATTTTGTTAGAGTGGATTAGTCCATTGTTTTATAACTTCTTATGTCTATTGACTTATTTTTTCTCTTCAATTCTTAATTTTCTTAGAGCTTTCATTACTTTTTTGAACCATCTGTTTTTTGGCCCTTCTCTTGGTCTATTTGTATCTGGTTTCTATATTGTCATTGATTTCGACATGTTTGTCTTGTTTGTCCTAGCCATCTAATTCGTTGTTTCTTCATTACTTTTATTTTCCTTTCATTACTTTCAAGATTTTGTAGTTTATGTGCTGTCTATATTCTCCATCTTCTATTTTCTTTGAACTCATTATTACTCTTAATATTTTTTTTTAAATATTCTTAGTTGTTAATTTTCTTTTTCTGTTGTGCACATTATTTCGGTTGCATACAGTACAATACTGTTCTAATTATACTTTTGTATGTATACTAACTAGGGTCTTTATGTTTACTTTTTTTACTTTTTAGTATACTATTTTTGCATAGTATGCCTTATATCTAACGGTATGTTGCACTATTCCAAAAGTATAATTATCTATTTTTAACCTTTTCAACGTTATTCATTCATCCTCTGACATTTGATATATTTGGTTTTATTTTTATTTATTTCAGTCCTATACTACTTGATGTTTCTTGTAATATTTTATAAATTTCTTTTAGTTTATTGCACGATCTTGCTATAATTACTATGTCATTGGGGTACGCTACTATTTGTGCTTCTTTGTTTCTTTTATGTTCCGTGAACTTTTGCTTTTCTTATTGCCTCTTCTAACGCTACGTTAAATAATGTAGCTGATAGCTCATTCCTTTGACTTACTCCCATATTGATTTTGAATGTTTCTGTTTTATCTTCTTAAGACTTTTGTGTTCTGCAATACTATTTTTAAGAGTTTCATAAATTTTTTTGACACTTTAATTTCTTCTAATGTTGTTAATACTAAATGTCTTTTAATTTTATCAAATGTTTTACCTATTTCTTTTTCTGTGTGTTTTGTAAGTCTTTTCTGTATTACCTATTGTAGTAAATATTTTATGAATCGTATTTAATAAAGTAATTCCTCTATAGTTTGTACATTCTCTCATATCACTTTTCTTTGGTGTCTGTATGATTATTTCTAATTTCCATTCTGAAGAAGTCTTTTTGCATTTCCATATTTGTTTTACTAATTTGTGTAGTCTTTTATGTAATTTCTCTCCTCTATATTTTTGTATTTTTTTATTTATTTGTTCATGTTCTAGAACCTTGCCGTTTCTAATTTTTGTTATGATCTTTTTGACTTTTTTATATGTTGGTTCGGTTGCCGTTGTCTCTTTTTCTATTTTAGTTTGGTTCTGTTGGTTATTATGTTTTTCATCTTCTTTTTTTTTGTTGTACATTAAGTTATAAAACTGTTCTTTCCATATACATTTCTTATTTTTCTCATCATTTTCTGTGTTTTCATTTTTATTTTTTAATTCGCTTGTTTTTACTGGGTATATTTGTTTATAGAATTTTTTTGTGTTGTTAAGTTTATTGTTTTATTCATTCTCCTTTATTCACCTACTTTTGTTTTGCTTGTATATTTTATCTTTTGCTTTCTATGTACTTTTTTATAATTATCTGGAATTTCTGTTTGTAGCCATATATTCTTTGCTTCTTTCTTTTTATTGTTTCTACACGTAAATTCTGTGTTTTCAATTTTATCTTTTAATTTTTTTGTTTTTAC
This sequence comes from Aquatica leii, assembly GCA_035610365.1. Lineage (NCBI taxonomy): Eukaryota > Metazoa > Arthropoda > Insecta > Coleoptera > Lampyridae > Aquatica > Aquatica leii. Next base: position 16,054,557 of record CM069434.1, on the reverse strand, counting down.
TAAGTATTTTTTCTTTTGACATTTAATTTGCTTATAGAACTTTTTTGTGTTGTTGTTTTTATTGCTTTACTCTATCTCGTCTATTCACTTATTTTTGTTTTGATTGTATATTTTCGGTGTTTCCCTCTTACTTTTTTTGTCTGTTTTTGAATTATTTTCAATTTCTGTTTGTAATCATATATTCTTCAATAAAATAGTTTTTGGGTAAATGGTGTATAATATTTATTAAAAAACTTATATGGGAAAAAAATTTGTATCTAAAATAAAACGCTTATATGGGAAAGCTGTTTTAAAAAATGTTAAATTATTTGAAAGGCTAAGGAAGAAAAAGGGTGAACCAACTATGTTTTCTAGTTACCTTAGTTTTATAATTGTCATTTTATTAATTGTCACTTGAAGAAGAACGTAGATCACGTTCGAAAGCTTGTGAGTTTTTCAATAAATATATACACCAATTACCCAAAAACTATTTTATTATGTTTCATGGTGAAAATTTTGTATCTAACATATATTCCTTGCTTTTTTCTTTTTCTTGTTTGTTTCATGACATATGTAATTGTAACATTGTTTTCTTATTTTATTTTTTATGTATCTAATTTCTTTTTCGGTGATTGTTAATATTACATTTTTAATCGTTTCTTATTCTTTCTCTACATCATTTTTACATTTTTTTTCTTCCATGCTTTTTGAATTAATTTTATGTATTCAATTGTATTTGTTTCTTTACATAGTTTTTTTAGTATTGTACGTCTTTTTTTACCTTCTAATTGTTACTTTTGTACTCTACTTTTAATTTTACAACTACCATATAATGGGCTGTATCTGAATTTGCACCTCTACATGTTTTGACATCCGTAGTTACATTATTTTGTCCCTTATTAATTAGTATATCATCTGATTTCCTCTAATTGTTTCTGATATCATTCACACTTCCTTGTGTGTTTGTTTTGTTTAAATTTGGTGCTACTAATCACCATATTTGTTGCAGCAGCAAAATTACATATTTTATTTCCATTATCGTTTTGTATTTTTATGTATTGTTTCTATTCTCGCGACTTTCTTTACATAGTTTTCCTTTTTAATTTGAGCGTTGAAATCTCCTAATATCATTAATCTATTTTTTCTACCTTTTCATATGTTTTCTTTAAGTAATTATAAAATTGTTCTTTTATTTCTTGTCTGTCTACTTCTGTAGGTGCATGTACGCATATTCAGGACATATTTATAGGTTTCTGGTCAGCTCATAAGTAGGATATTCGACCGTTTAGTTTAAAGCAAATCACTTTTATATTCTTTACTATAAATGCTGTTCCATTATTGTTTTTTGTTTTACATAGTATAACATCACGAATGTTTTTGTCGATTTTTCTTTGCCTTTTCCACTTAATTTCTTGTATCAGTGCAATATTTGTTTTGTATATTTTAATTTCTTTCACTATTTTATTTATTTTTTTTAACATTGTTTTTATATTCTACGTTGCTATCTTTATAATCTTTTTGTTTTTTTGAATTTACTTTTATTCATGTCCGTTTCCATTGTTTTATTTTTTATCGTTTTTGGCCATAGTTCTGTTGTTATTCGTTTTTTGATCTATGCGTTATATTCTTTATTTTCTGAGGTGTTTCTCTTTCTTCTCCCAGTTTAAGTTCTTGGACCGTATTATTAATTTTTGGTATCTAATTTTAATTTTATTCCTCTTTGTTCTTTTTTTGCAATATAAATTATTTTTGTTTGTATTTCTCTTTCTTTATTGCTTAGATTATTTTCTATCTAAATTTGTTTTTTTTTATTTTTTTTTTGGTCAACATTATATCTAAATGACTAACCGTTTGCAATCGTTGATTGTTTGTTGGTATTAACCCGATTTTATGTGCTTCTATCACCTTACTTTACTCGCTTCTTAGAAATTGTTCAATTTTTTTTTGCTTGATTTTTATTAGTTTGCATTCCTTTTATTACTATATTGTTTTTTTCTGGTTTTTTAATTCTTTTTCTATGATTTCAATTTTTTCACTGAGTTGTTGTTTTCCTTCTTTTCTTTTTCCTTTTTTTAAAGCATAAATTTCTTCTTTTACTTGTTGCATGTACTTAAATTTTTTTGGAGCTTTTCGTTTATCTTTTTTCTCATAGGCATAATCTCTTTTAGTATAAGGTCTTCATTACTTTTATTTAATTTTGCTGGTGTTATTAGTGCTTTTTTACTGTTTCTTAAAGTAAATTATTCATTATCTTCTTTGTATTCTTTTCTTCTTTTATACGTATCGTCCGTTGAGTCTTCTTCGCTTTTTCTTTTGTTGCGCACAAATCTTAGTTAAAAGATGACTTTGATCGACGATTACAAACCATGACTAAACTAATTATTGCAAATCCAAATTTGCTTTTTGATTTTTGCTTTTTCGTCTATCGTTATTCGTCTGATTTGAATACGGCATTAATGAAAAAAGTGCACACTGAACAACCGCAAAAGTTAAATGCTTAGGCCGGTATTTATGGTGATATAGCATAGTTGAGCTTTTTTTTCTATCAAAAAATTTGAACAGCGAAACGTATTTGGATTTTTTGAAAAACTAAATTGACTTAATGTTTACCGATAATTTAGAAAATAATAACCGTTACCTGGAAAACGAAGTGGTATTTCAACAAGAAGAAGTTCCTCTGCATTATGCTTTACAAGTTTGACAGTACCTGAACCAACAATTTACTGATCTCTATTAGATATTTTGTTGTGGGATCACTTGAAGTATAATTTATTTGACTGCTCATAAGTCTTTGCAATATTTACGTGAGCGCATAGTAAAATAATGTTCACAATTCTGACAAATGACAGTTAAAGTAGCTCTTCTAAAACTACAATTTTTGTGTTTTTAAAATTTCTTGTTAAAAATTAATAAAATTTAAGAAAAATAGTGCACTAAATTCAGGAAAAGCAAACTGTTTAAATTTCTTCAGAAGAATTACATTCGGAAAGGGTCGTGGAAAAAAAATTGTGTTTATGATAAAATCTAAAAAAAATTTCGTTAACATGTATTTGTGTTTTACATTTAAATTTAATACTAAATTTAAAAGTATAATAATACACAAGGTGTTTTAATATACAAAAGACAAGCAATAAAATTTTTTAAAGTAATTTCTTATTAATTTGAAAGATATGCTTAATGTGCACGTTTTTGTAAAAAAAAAACTTTGTAGTATAAATCTTATTTTTATTAAAATTGCTCTTTACAACGTTTTAGAATAATAATAAATTTATGTGTATTATATAATTAAATCAAAAAATAATTTTTATTAAGTTCAATAACAAAAAAAACATGTATTTAAAATTCTTTATACCAAAGTTTTAATTGGTAAAAACAATTAAATTTATTTCAATAGTTCTTTTTATCTTTACGATTAAAGTTAATACGAACCAAAATTAAAAATGTGACGTAATTGAATAAAATACACGTATTGAAATATTCTTGTTCATAAATTTCTGCAGATTAAAACCAAATTTATTTTCATGTAAAAAAGACGTAAATTTATATATGTTTTTTTATTTGATTTTTAAAATTCTACAAATTAATTATTGTTAAATATAAATAACACCAACTTTTATAATTTGTAAACTAAAATTTATTTATTTTGTTCTGACTGCTTGTTCCAAAAAGCTTACAATAAATTGACATTATTTATAATCAAATATAAAAAAAGTTAAATAGGTATGTATACGTATGTAATTTTACATTTAAAACTACTAAGTATATACAAACGTAAAAAAATACAACTAAAATTTTCTAAAAATTTAAAATAATTTTTAGTTTTGTTAAAATTGTTCTACACAAACACCTATTTAAACGTTATTTTTTTATTGTTGTCATTTTGTTTAACTGTAAACGTTGCTGATATAAACAGTAACTTTACTTAATAGCATTTTTAACACTTTAAATTGTAAGCACATTTGTCTTAAAATTGAATTGTTTATATTATTTCAAACAATGCGTTTACATTTAGAATTTGTTTATTTGTAAAAACTTGATCTTTAGAAGTCAATGCCAATCTTAATTTAGATGTTTTAGATAAACATTCAAAACAAATTAGTATATATTTAATCTAATACATTGTTTTAAATAAATTGAAACTATAAATTACGCGTTGTGATTGCATAAGTTTCTGGTAACAATTGAGGTTTGGTTTAAGACGCTAAACGCTATTTTGCAAGAGTTCATATAACTTCTTTTTATATATATTTAACCTTATGACTTTTGCAAATATATATTTTTTGTAAAAAAATCAAAAACGTTTAGGTTTGAGTTATTCATTATTCAAACAGTATATTATATACGATGTCTATTATAGTTATTATAAATAAAATTGTTTCATACATTTTACTATGCAAACAAAGATTTTGCAATGACCACGAAAGCATGATAATTCATAATTTTGGCTGTTATCCATTTGGCTTATTTAATCAATGCCGATTCTCAAGAATGCATTTCTTTAAACTTGAAATACAACTACAAAACTAAATGTTTGAGCAATTGAAAATTTTTGGAAACGTTCCTTGGTCAAAGTCACACAATTTGGCAAAAAGGTGTATTTGGCACATTAAATTATTGACTCATTTTTATGTTGTGTTATTAAAATCATGGACAATCACCTGATGTTTTGAACAAGTTACACAGGTAATGATTAATGAAGAAGTTTTAAAATAAACACTTCGTTTAAAAAATTGGCATCCCGTAGCCTTGTTTAGATTCCAGTGACAAGATGTATTAATGAAGAGCATTAAAATTAATGCAAAGGCATTACCGCAATATATAAACGAAATTAATGCGTTACACGTGTTTTTTCGCTTTTAGAAAAAAAGTGAAAACCTTGTCAAATCTAATAATTGTATAAAAAAACGTTAAATAGGTTAAGTTCTAAAGATAAAAATTTTCTTTTATTTACGTGGTTTTTATACGTCTGTTTCCTTGAATTAATAACAAATAGATGAAAACTACGACTATAAATATGAATTTCTATAGAATTCAAAACGAAATGGTATCACGTTTGTTTTGCCAAAATAAATAAGAACCAACTCTTATAAAATTAAATAGAACAAAACAATATTGTTTTTAATTAGAAGCATAACAAATTTAGTTAAAAAAATTGTCAGTTTTGTATTTTTTGTTGATTCAATCAACGTTTCTTCTTGACGTTTACCACATTTATTACTATTTCAACATATTCTATATTTAAAAAGTTCTCCAATTGTTAATTAAAATTAAAAGACAGGTTATTTATAAAGAAATTATAGAATTGTTTAAAACAGTCAAATTGCACTAAGTGCCATACTCACGCAACTGAAAATTAGTTCCAGTAAAATTGAACGTTTCAGAATAATTACGAAATAGTGCCGTTAAATAACCGTATGGAATAAATTAATAGATTTAAAGGTTATGGGACTTAATTTTGATAGTGTTTTCAATAGAAAAGTTTCAATAGCGTTAGTATAAAAATTAAACAAAAAATGCCATTTGATTGATTTTTCGGGATTACGTGAAGTCATTTAAAACATTTTTTAGTTTATAGTATTTATTTTTGTAATAAAAATTAAACAAAATAGAATAATTATGTTCTTAAATTAAATAAATATTATTATCTATTATTCTTATTTATTAATCGATAGGTTTACATTAAATGTAAATTTTATTGTTATTACAAAAAATGTTATTAACCATACAAGAAGAACACAAAAATAACAGTAAATAAAAATAATGTTTTTTAAAACCAAAATAAAAATGTCTTTAGAAATAAACGATTTAATGAAAACTAAATTTTGATTAATCTGAATCCATTTCCGAATTAGAATTAGTTGCTTTAGTTCTTTTATTATCGTTTTCTGCAGAACTCTATCAAACCATCATATTTTCTTTGCTGATGCCCAAGGGAGAACGTGAATCACTTCCGCTGCATTATTCTGTTTTCAGTATTAACAGACATTTTTTTTTCAATTTTCGTAGTCAGGTTTTTATCAAAAATACCCCAATCGCTGTGTAGGGTAATTCTTCTTTTGTTGCTAAGGGAATAATAAGAATCCACTGGGCAGGAATAAACATGCTGTTGCCACTTTTAAGCATTCTCTCGTTTTCTCTCTCAATAGTGGAGTGCACACTGCCACCTTCATTTTGAGCGAAGGTTTCCACGGCCGGAATCTATACTAGGGGCTTCATCAGGGCGTGAGATAAATCGCAAAACTCAAACAAGCAACCGAAATCTAACTAAAAACTTCTCAAAAGTTAGGTGTCCACTTGTGAAACAAGCTATAATCTAAACTCTGCAAACGTGAGAAAGAAAACGATAACTTGAAAAAGCAAACGAAAATCTAACAAAGAACCACTACCGAGTTAGGTAATCAACTTGTGAACCAAGCCAGATTCTAAACTCCGTAGAAGTGACTTAAGAAGAAATAGTCTCCGTATATAAAGGAAACGGATCGTCACGGATGGTTAAGCTCGACTCTGATTAAGTTACAGTTGATAAGGGGCGTGTTTTCGATATAAATGAGTAATGACCGGGTACCCAAGAAGGGAAAGCTCGAAACCATGATCGCGGTTGAAGTTATTGGGGTGTTTGATGATTTTTTATGCTTTCTCAGAATTTCCTGTTGAAAAAGAATGAAGATTTGGCAATCAACGCCCTGATGAAGCCCCTTACGAAAGTGGACAACACGTTGGCAACTTCGGTTACAACGACAATAACACGGTCTAAGCCCGGAAGACAGTCTTATCTTAGTATAATTGACTCAATATTATGTGTATTTACAGCATACAAGTACATTGAAGCAATTTATTTGTTTTTTATTTGTTCACAGAAATTATCCGCATAGAAAATGACACTTTTTCTCTCGCAGTTGTTTTGTAAACAATGAAAAACATAACTCTTTATCTCGTTACCTCCTCTCTTGTCTATAGTCTCATTTCAGAAATAACAATTCCCAAATTCCTGAGGGGCGTTATACATTGTAAAATTCAGTGCCGACAGTTTGCTTTTATAATAAAAGTCAGAAGGTTATCTGAAAGGAGTGGATAAAATGGCTTGCAAGTCATATACTGCCACAATAAGATCTTGCTTACTTTTTGCATCTGCACAATCGGATTTCTTTTTTTCACGAGAAAGTTGTTTGTTGCGCTGATGATTCTCGAATTCAGTTTTCATTTCACTTTTTCTTTACAAAGTTGAATTATTGTAAGCAGTGCAATAACTGTACTGATCTTTCTTTGGATTGAAAAATCCAATATCATATTCGTAATTGAAAATTTTGGCGTCTTGAAAATATTTGGCACACGGCTTTTAATGGGTATGACATTTCTCAGGTATAACTGGGTCAAATTCAAACTGCCATTAAAGCATTTTTGTTTTGTTTGAGCCCGCAGAAAATGTGATTCCATAGCTGAAATGGACTCGATATGTTCTCTGATATATATTTTTAAATCATCGTCTAGTTTTTTTATTAGGGTGTTTGTGTCTCAAATCCGTTTCAATCACTCCTTTGGAAGATTTTCTTTCTTGCTGTACGTGTCATTTGGTCAGTTAGATAAAGTGTTGTAAAAAACCTTTTGCCTTGTATTGTTAATTTTAAAAAATATTCATTGTTGTTGCTTCTATTGCTGGAGTTTAAAATACTGATATTTTGGTTCTATTTTTTTCATGTGCACTATAAGAAATTGCCTTTGATAATCTATATCTCCCAAATCCCAATAGACTTATACTGACTTTTTACTCATTTTCGGATATATTTAAACTGCATTAGATTGTTCTTTCTTATATGTTTTTGCCAAGATTCTTTTTTCTTTGCTCGAATTCCACACTCCATAGTTGCTTGGGTGCCTTCAGTTGTAATACTATTTTGTGACACTTCTTGTATCTTTGTGTCACAGTTGTTGCCATTTCGTCGTCGAACATAAGCTGCTAATGGTTTAATATCAGAAAGATCTTATATTTTCTATAGGCTGAGTTAGAAGTACTATAACAAGCTTGGACACCACAGTGTATACGTTCCTTTGAAAATCAAATTCATCTTTATTCTAAAGCAATGCAAATAAAAACCTTAAAATAATAGATTAATAGCTAAGTCTCCTAACCTCAATACCCTGTAAAAGGTATTTCTAATTTAGGAATTTGAAATTCAGTGTTTCCACTAATTGCGTCTTTAATGAAAATATTATTGATGCCATAGTTAGTGTTCTCCACATTAGAAATATTAATAAAGCTACATGTTGTTTTCTTTATGGGAGTGGTGGGAAAAAGAGTTGCCGGAGGAGTTTGAGTGGGTGGTGCAACATGCAGAAAGAGAAAAGAAAAAAGGGAGAGCAAAGGGGGGTATAATAACGGGAATAAGAAAAAAATGGTTGAACCGGGAAAAGAAAGAGAAAGTGCAACAGAGAAGGGGAGTTGTAGAAAGGAACATGCAGTGGGGAAAAACAAAAATAAAAGTAGTGACGGTTTATAGCAGTAGAATGAAAGAGACAAGGAAAAACATAGAAGAGATGATAGAAGAGAGGGAAGAGGGATTGATAATAGTAGAAGGGGACTTCAACGCAAGAATAGGGGAAGAGGGGGGAATACAAGAAAGAAAAGGGACGGGAAAGAGACAAACAAAGGACAAGGTGATAAATAAAGAGGGAGAGGAACTGCTGGAAGTGTGCAACGAAAAAGGGTGGGAAATAATGAACGGGAACAGAGAAGATGATGGAAAGGGGAATTTACGTACATAGGAGGAAGGAGAATCAATAATAGATTTTGTAATGACAAATGAAGAGGCCGCAGAAAAGGTAAAGACATTTAAGGTGGGAGAAAGGGTAGAGTCAGACCATCAACCACTGGAATTGACAATGGAAGGAAGGGAAAGAGAAGAGAGAGAGGAAGAGGAGAAGTACATAACTAAAAAAAGTGGACAGAAGAGAGTATAAAAAGATATAAAGAGAGAATGGGGAAAACGGTATGGATAGGGAAGGAATTACAAGAAAGTGTAGAGGAAATGAGAGAAATGATGGAGAAAGCAACAGAGAGAGTCAGACTTAGAAGATGGAAGGGGAGAAAACTGGATGGAAGAAATGGTGGGATAAGGAATGCAAGGAAGCAAAAGAAAAATGCAAGAAGAGCATTAAGACAGTGGAAAAAGGGAAGAAAGAAAAAGAAGAATACAAAGAAGCAGTAAAAATATACAAAAAACATGCGACAGAAAGAAGGAGGAAAACAAAAAGAAACAAGAGGAGCAGATTAAAGGAATAAAAACGGAAGAAGATGTATGGAAGTACCTAAAGAAGCAGAGGAAAAAAAACAAGACGACAAAGGGAATAAAAATGAAAGAATGGGAGACATATTTTCGGAACCTGATGGGAGGGGAAGAACAAAAGCAGGAAAAAGAAAAAAGGAAAGACGCGGTAGTAAGTCAAGAAGAAGGAGATAGGGATAGAATAAGGGAGGAAGAAGTAATAGAGGCGATAAAGAATATAAAAAAAGGAAAGGCGACAGGAGAAGATGGGATACAAGGAGAAGAGTGGATATACGGGGGAGAAAATGTAGCAAAAAGGATGACGGAAATAATAAACAAAATATGAAAAGGGGAAGGATTTCCAGAGAGATGTAGAGAGGGGATAATATGCCCAATACATAAAAAAGGCGAAAAAAATAAAGTCGAGAATTATAGAGGGGTAACATTATTGAGCTCGGCATACAAATTGTACGCGACAATACTGCAGGAAAGATTACAGAAGGAAATAGAGGAAAAAAGTTTGGTACCAGACGGACAAGCGGGATTCAGAAAAGGAAGAAGGGCGATAGACAACATATATATAATGAAACACTTAGCAAATAAAGAACTAGAAAAAAAGAGAGGGAAAATGGTAGCACTATTCGTGGACCTAAAAGCTGCTTTTGACAAAGTGAATAGAGAAAAGCTGTGGGAATATATGAAAAGAAAAAAATCAATGACAGATTAATACAAAGAATAGAGGAAATATACGAAGAAACGAGAAGCAGGGTTAAAGTGAATGGGGAAGAGAGTGAGAAATTCATAACAAAGAGAGGGTTGAGGCAGGGATGTTCACTGAGCCTAAGCCTGTTCTCGTTATATACGGGGGATCTGGAAGAGACAATGAGAGGACAACAGACAGGAGGGATAGTGGTAGGGAAAGCTAAGGTATGGTCGTTGGCGTATGCGGATGACATAGTGCTGGTGGCTAAGGAGGAAAAGGAAATGAAAGAGATGATGAAGACGCTAGAGAAATATATAAAAAAAAAGAAATGGAAGTAAACACGGAGAAAACAAAGATAATGATATTTAGAAAAGGAGGGGGGAAAGAAAAAGAGAGGAGTGGAGATGGAGTGATAAGAAAGTGCAACAAGTGAAGGAATTTACATACCTGGGCTACACGATGAAGCAGGATAATAAAGAGGGAGAACACATAAAGGAAAGGGCGAAGAAAGGAAACAGACTAATAGGACAAGTCTGGGGTGTGGGGGAAAGAGTATTCAAGATGGATATAAAAAAAAGAAAATTGCTGTTCGAAAAATTAATAAAGGGGGTGGTAATGTATGGAGCGGAAATATGGGGCTAGAAGGAGTGGAGGAAGGTAGAGGGGCTACAGGAAAAATACTGGAGATGGGTGTTAGGATTGGACAGGGATACACCGGGGGTATATTGTGAGAGAGGAGGTTCAGATAGAAAAAATAAGGATTGAGACAGGAAAAAGAGCAATAAAATACGAGGAAGAAATGAGGGAGAGAACAAATTGCAAAATTCTGCAAGAATGTTGGAAAGAGATAAAGAGAGGGAAAGTGAAGTACGGACAGGAGGGCAGAGAAGAGTATTACAAAAGAAACGGGTACGCGAGTGAAGAAGTGGAGAGATTAAGAGAAGAGGGGGTAGGGACAAGAGAAGAAATAATAAGGAGAGATAGAGACATCGAAAAACAAGAAAGATGGACAAAGATAAAAGAGAGCAGATATAATAGAAATTATAAAGATATCAAGGGTGAAGGGGTGCCGGAATATTTAAAAGACAATGAGACAAAAAGCAACAACAGGAAAAAATGGTGGCAAGGTTCAGATGTGGCAACGAGGAGCTAGGGAACAAATATTGGAGAGAAGAACCAGAAAAGTTGTGCAGGCTATGTGGAGAAGAAAGGGAAGACATTAACCACATGAGAAAGAGATGCAGGGAATTAAGAGAAGAGGGGATGGAAATAGTGGATATCTTAGATGAAAACGGAAAAGGAGTGGAATGGATGGAGGAAGTATGGAACAGGAGGAAAAAGTTAAGGGGGGAAAAGGGATAAGAAAATGTAATATATATGTAATGTAATAACACGACCAAAATTTGTAAGCCAAATGGCAATGAATAAAGTTAAACTTATATATATGTTGTTTTCTTTACAAAATTTGTACACATTAATTAAGTTTTGGAATATTGAAAAATACTAACCTCTGCTTTGGCTGAGGACTTGATATTTTCCACTTCAACGTTATGTCATATTGTACTACAGTCTTCATCGGTAACAGAATCAACTGTACGTTCAATATTGTTATCACTGCATTGCAATTGCTTTCTTGATAAATTAACTATAAGTTGACCACACGTACACATTTTCAACAATAACATTCAACAACGATTGCAACAAAACGGAAACCGGAAATAGTAAGTGACTACACCGAAGAATCTTTTTACTTCATTAGTCTTGATTAGTTGGTGATAGCCAATGTCTATTTCAGTGACTTCAACATACGGTTAAACTCTATAATTTGCTTTCTTAGAAGAATATAGTGTCATCAAAATAAAAACTAGTTTGTGGTAAGGCTTGTCTCGTACTTTTTTTGAGTTTTTTGTCTATGTAATTGAGATCCTTTCCGTTTTCAGCAATGACTCTTTGGTGCTCTACCAAGAACTACGTGAATACTGTGTCATTTTCTGTACTAAAGCCTATGGTTTTGCATGTTTTTATATTTTACAAAAACTCTATTCTATTTTAAATTGTAGAAGATAAACAATAGCCTTGTTTTAGTTCTTTTGCAGTATTAAAAGAAGGGGTTGTTTTAATAGTTCTGTGTAATCTAAATCATAGTTTTGATATAGGTACGTTGTCATATGCTTCTTTCAGATCTATAAGAACTACGTGGGTCTCTCTGTTACGTTGCACTATCTTTTTCAGTTAGGTTTTTCAGTACTATCGAGTATATTCTACCTATGGTTAGTAACATGATTTTTCTATGATTTATAGTACAGTTTTTAAGATTTCTTTTACGAATAAAAAATGTATAAAATTGTCTCCACTTTTTGGTATGGTTTTTCTACTAAGACATCTTTTAAAAAAGCATCGAAACGTTTGTAGTAGTTCTAATAGGCCGTAAGTTATTTAGTTCTACCAGTACCAAAGTATTTTTAGTTTCGTTATTGCTTCTCTTACTTGCTCGATTGTTAGTTAAATGTTTCTCTCTAAAACAGTGAGTTGTTTTTTGCTCAGAAAATTTGTTCTGGTTTTAGTTAGTAGTTTTCGGAAATATTGTAGCCATTGTTCATCTGAAATCTTCTATATGACTCTTTAATGTGGCATAACTAGTAGCAAATAACGTTTTTATTTTGTTGTTAACTTGTTCTACACATACAACTTCATTTATTGTTTTTTTTTATCACACTTACATAGTGTGTTAGTTTGCAAACTTTAGATTGGAAAATATATTTACAAAAAAAAAAAAATATCAAACTAAAGTGACATGGTCAGTAGCATTGCAACTTTGTAAAACGCCGTTGTCAGACACATGGCAACTTGACATCCAGAATTCTTAGCTGTTTTATACGAATAGTTGCTAAAAAACCAGTGGCTTCAAATTTCCTCACAAAAAGTCGGACGTAAACATTTTTAACCAGATGCCCTGCATTGAACGCAGCGGCCACCCGTAAATCGCATCGACTTTGAGTTGTGTAAAAATAAATCTTTCAGCAACTGAGTATACCATTTTTACAAATTCTTCTCAAAAAGCCAGTTCGTATAAAATTTAACAATGACATGCTTTAAAGTAATAATAAATATAATGAGCGAAAAGCCCAAACTAATACCTTTAATAAAAAAATTACAAAAACAATTATCTGCTTCTCTTGATTGCGGTGGATATTCTAGAAGATACAACATGTGATAATTATCTTAAAAATAAAACTTTTTCATAACAAACCGTGTAATTTTAAAAGTTGATTGCAGCTCGCCAAACTTCATTATTTGCTAATTATTTTAAAACTATTTTCAGCGATGTATCATAAGTCAGAGGTTGCAGTTTACATTTTTTTACAGCTATTGCTGTCTCTCCGTTTCTAATTTCTTATTAAAAACCTCTTTTTCCTCTAAGTTCCTCGTAGTCGTCGTTTGATCAAAATCTCTTCCTTAGTGGACTTCTATTTCATAGTTATCTGTCAGCGTTTATTCGATTTACATACCTAAAACAAGTTACCCAAACCAAGTTCTCTATGTTCTTGTGTATATGTCTATCTATTTGTATTTGCATTTGGATATCGTAATTCCTAACTTTTTCAAGTCTTGATCGTCCGCATCTCTTTCTTAAGAAATCCACTTCAGTTGCCATACGTTTATTTTTGTTGGTCTTGGTAGCATCCCATATTTCCAAACCGTAGAGTGTTACATTTGAACTAAACCACTATATATATTTTTCTTTGTGGCTCTTGGAATTTTTGTATTAGGTGAGAGGTAAGGTTCTAATTACTGCTCTAATTTTATTAATTTTTTCTTGGATTTTGTTTTAACTGCTGCCTTTTTTATTAAATATTGTTTTAAGATGTACCATATTTTACTCCTTTTATTGAGACGGTTCTTCACAAAATTCATTTAATCGACTGTCATCTTGTGCTGTTTTTTGAGTTTTATATTTCTTTACCTATTTCTAAAACCTAGAAAAAAACAACAGCTTTATTTTAGTCCTTTCGCTGTATTAAAAGAAGGAGTTACTTCGTTTCCTATTTTAATTCTTTTGAAGTTATTCTGATAATAGTTCTGTGTAGCCAAAATCAGAATTTGATTGATCTGCAAGTTTTTATTTTCCTTCCATAGTCTTAAAGTATGTACGTTGTCATAAACTTGTTTTAGATCTATAAGAGCTATGTGGGTTTTTCTGTTACGTTGCTGTTTCTCCTCTAAAGTTATTTTGAGAATAAAAGCATGGTCCACTGTTGATTGTCTAGCTCAAAAATTTTCCTGCTCTTCTTGTTGCTTCTTTCTGATCTCTCCTTTTAGATTAGTACTTTCAAGTAAATTCTGCCTATAGTTGGTATTACAGCTATTTCTCTATGATTTCTTGGATCGTTTTTTGGACTTTTTTTACGAATTTTATTTTATCAGTTTCGTTCCACCATGACAAGAGGATTTTTTTATTTTTTTTACTGCTTTTTTTGCTTGTTCAATGGTTGAATGCTTCTCTTCAAACCATTGGTTTCTTTTTAAATCAGATAATTTATTCTGGTTTGGTTAATGGTTTTCGGAAATATTATAACTATTGTTCTTCTACAATGTTGTTTATCACGGTGTTTGTTTTATTTGTTGTTCTTATTGATGTTATTGTTATCTAAGCTTTTGAGCTTTTTGTGTCTCTTATTTGGTTGTCAATGTATTCATATTTGTTTTCTTATGCGTTATTTTTTTCTTTTATTACTTCTTGGAGAAGTGAAAACTTTTATGTTCATTCTCCTATAATATGTTCTAGTTTTGTCGTTTTGGTTTTGTAGTAGTTTTTGATACATTTCTTTCTGTTTTTGATTTTTTAATCTCTCTGTCCCGGCAATATGCTTTTTTTTCTTTCTAGGTATTAATAATGTAAATCACCCCATACCGTTTTTAGTAACATTAGTTAATTCTTAATGTAATAGTGAAAGCTTCCACGGCTAGAATCTATACTAACATTAGCAGAGGCGGATTAAGGCAATTGGAGGCACCTGGCTGTGAAAATTTAGAGGTCCTAAACCCGAGCCACTAAAACAAAAAAAATTGTGTAAAAAAGTGGCCTATACAGTATTAGATTTTTAATTAATTGCTTAAACCAGTAATATGTAGGCTAGCTTATAATAAAATTTAACGTATCGAGAATAATCAGAAATTTATTGAAAAAAATTTAACAGTAACTAAGTTACTAAGTGTAATTGTATTGTTAATATTTGACTTCTAAATAAAAGGGTTCATTTGACAAAAACATAATAAAAAAAGTATCAACATTTCCAAGCAATGATTAGATAATGTAACGAAATTTTAAAATAAAACAATTATTGGAATGGCAACAAAAAAAAACTCAGCACTCTTCACATCGATTTCAAAACACAAGGTTTTCTATATAAATTTGCGTCTTGATTTACTTTTGGCTATTTGATCTATTGTTTTTGTGGTATCTATTTCATCCAAAACCTTTTGTTCAATGTAAAATATGGCCATATTGATCAGTCTGTCTTCTACTATCGTATTTCTTAGATATTTTTTTACGCGTTTTAAAACTAAAAAAGATCTTTCGCCTGATGCGTTTGATATCGGTGTTGATAAAAATATTTTCAGAATGATCTTTACGTTAGGAAAAGTTGAAGATATTTCTCTTGCAACTCGATAAATTTCTGATGCAGTACTCATGGCATCTTTGTTTTCTCCCAGAAATAGTAAGAACTGGTCTAGTTCATCACTAAAATTAGAAACATCAATGTCATTTTTGTAAAAATCTTTCAGGTTTTTTATCGCGTTCTTTTTTGTTTCAGGTGGTAATCTTTCATCAAAAAATACACTAAAATGTTCTATAACATCTTCATACGTCCGAGTTCTTTGAGATAGTTCTTCGAAATAGTTCTGACTTGGTGCTGTCACATATGACATAAAATGAATTGACAATGAAATTTTCTCTTCTTGTAAATTCATGACCGACTTCTTTGCTTTCATCAAAAAACATGTTTCACTTCCGTGTTCTATGAGCTTGTCCATCTTTGTCATCAAATGATGGTCTTACCAACTCAGTTGCTTCTTTTTCCACTTTTCCAAAATCTATTGAGTCTTCTCTAAAATGTTCAATTAAATTTTCTAGTGACCTTAGTAGATGAGAACCTTTTAATAGTTCACACTCCACTGATTGTAGTGATTTGCTATTCCAAATCACTGTCATCAGGGCGGTTTCGTATTTGTTCATTTTTTTGTGAAGTGAAGTTGCTTCGACTATTGTGATCTTTTTTTTCCTTTGAGTCACAGATTTCAGCTAAAGCCTTTTGAATACAGTTGTAGCCAAGTTTTATAGCCCGTACAGCATCTGCTCTTGCTGACCATCTTGTGTCTGAAACTCTCTTTACTGAGACGGCATTTCGAGATTTTTGCACAAAACTTGCCAGCGATGGGTTGACGAAGAAAAAAATGTGAATAAATTCTGCACAAACATAAAATATTGAATCGCAGATGTACAACTTTCTGCAGCGAAAGTTCCGATTAAATTTAAAGAGTGACTGGCACAAGGTATATAAACCGTACTTGGACTGTGTTCTTTAATACGTGCTTGTAAGCCTGAGTATTTTTCTGACAAATTGGATGCATTGTCAAATGATTGTCCTCGACTATTTTTAATATCCAGTCCTAATTTTTCTAAAATCTTCAAAACTTGTTCTTCCAAATATGCAGACTTGTGTTCTTCTATGGGGATGAATTCTATAAAACTTTCTTTAATATCACCACTGGGTAAAACATATCTAATTACAAATGTCAGTTGATCGACATGTGACACGTCGGGCGTAGAGTCAACGATGATGCTGTAATAAGTCGCAGACTTAATGTTGTCGAGTATGTGTGCTCTTACTTGTTTACCAAGAATGTCTATAAATTCATCACCGATATGGTGTGACAGATAGCTGACGTTTCCTCGTCCTTGATTGGCATATTTTTGTAGGTGTAGTTTCAAGAAATTTTCATACTCACTGAGAAATTCTAAGCACGTCAAGTAGTTTCCTTTTCTTGTAGAATTCTGGCCCACTTTGTGATTCCTGAATGCTAGCCCTAAACGACTCAATAATTTTATAGTTGATATTATGCGATTCAATACTTTTTTCCAATAATGTTCATCGTTTTCTCGCTGCTGCAATAGCTGTGTATCAATTCTATTAAATTCTGATGATCTTTTATACATAGTACACATGGCTGACATATGTTCGTTTGATATTTCATGGTCGGATAAAGTCGCCGTAATTGATTTCCAGTTTTGATATCCTGTTATTAATTTGGATTTTGATTTTGAAAACAGTTTGCAAGGGTAGCAGTAAACACATTTGCTCGTTTCTGAAAATACAAACCAATTTCTCTCTTCTTTGATTCCATTTGTTTTTATCCTGTAAAAATAATCATGGGAAACTCCTCTGTTATACACTTTATCTCTATCTTTATACGCTGATTTCAATGCTTCCATATTCCCGATGTTCTTTGGTTTGTTTCTAAGAATATGCTCAATTATTTCATCTGTGGGTATCGTAGGCCATAAAGCTATATCATCTAGTATTCTGACGTCAAAATCGGTGTGTCTTTCTGGACTATCTCTGTTTTTACAATCACCTCCTTCAGTAGCACTTTGAATCTTTTGATTCTCGACTTGTTATTTTCTTTTTTTTTCTCTTCATCTTGTTTTCCATCAAAAGATATTTCAAAGGTACCCTACCATACATTCGTCGGTCCCCGAAGTAGATGATGAGGCCAGCTCTCTCACTGTATCGCAACTAGGGATTAAAAATTTATGCAACGCATTGGTTTGACTTTTTGCAATTTCCTGGTTCCGTTTCTGTTTTTTTTTGCTCCGTTTTGATAACGCTTCATTTTTTCGCCTGAAAAAAAGTTTTTTAATTTATTTTGGAACCTATCAAGTACGAAGTTGCTGGGTCCAGTAAACAATGAATGTTTAGAACTGCAGGGGAAGGTCAGGCAATGGCAAAATAAATATGCTGAACTATTCGACCAATTACAATTACTGATGCTGTGAAGCATGTCAAGTTGATGTAGTTTACGTAAAAAAATTGAGAAAGTTCTAGTTTAAAAATAAAAATTTTAAAACTAGAATTGCATTTTAAAAATGCAATTTCCAAAATCTTGCAATTATCCATGTAGCCCAAATCTGTTGGGCAAAATGGATAGCTGCATTTGTTGCTTGTTTTGTGAAGCGAATAAAAGTGTAGTTAAAAAAAAATTAATAAACGAAAATAATTATTAAATGGCAAGTTTTATTTTGCCAGCACTATCCATTTTGCTAGATCTTCCTCTAATAACAGTAGTCTACCTTCTACCAACGGGACCATTTCATTATCATCTAATACCGAATACGTAGTGATATAAGTAATATTACTTACCAAAAATGGTACGAAAAACCTTTCCGGAATTATTTCAATTCAATTGAACTCGAGCACAATGGATTACATAAGCGTCCGGACTCCGGCGACGAAAGAATTGCATTGCATTGAGTGGTACAAAAGTTCAATAAAGACAGTGTTGCCAGAAATTTTACCATTTTGCATATGAAGGTATCTGTCCTTATGGGTGGGTTTGCGGTAAACAGAATGGCCCAAAAGTCCGTCGGGCTTACAAGTCACAAGAACGTCAAGAAATGGAAGAGAACCATTACTTTCGATTTCCATAGTAAATTTGATATCTAAGTGTTGATTGTTAAGATGATCAAGAAACTTAGACAATTCAAGATGACCATGAAACCAACCAATAAACGTGTCGTCAACATACCTGAAGCACACTTTAGGTTTTAATATTGATGATTCCCAAGCAACCGTTTCAAAGGATTCCATAAAAATGTTAGCTACAACAGGTGCTAGAAGAGAACCCATAGCTGCACCAGAAACTTGTTCGTAAAACTTGTTATCAAATTGGAAGTAAGTAGAGGATAGACACTTTTCAATAAGAGGAACCAAACTCAAGTCCTTGCCATGTTGAGACAGAATCTGTTTGATGTTTTGATTTTTTTACATGAGAATCATTTAATGTGTGTGTCTTTTCTACATCGAATACATACTTCATGTAAACCTAGCTCGCAATAATTAATCTTTCATTCTGATCATGTCTTTGATTAACTTCATTGGGCGGAACGCTGTTGTAATCGATTATGGAATTAGCGTTAGTTAATTATTTGTGTTATGAGATCTGACTATTGATGCTAAAAGTTAGTGTTGCTGATATATTTTACTACTTTATAATCAATTTTTGATGTTGTCTCGAATGCAATCGTCTTTGATACAATGTGCAATGTCTATTTTGAAATGCAAGAGTTGTTTTCGTACGCTGTCATTTCGCTTACAGAAATACATCAGAAATTAATGACTTACAATAGCATGCTGATATAAAATCATAATCTTCTATATGACTCTTTAGTGTCGCAACAAATTCGGTAACCGTTTGTTGTTGATTTTGATATATTGAGTTCCAAGTGTTGTAAAATAGCTTTAAATAAGCACTTGCTGACTCAGTCCAGATTGATTTTACTGATTTTGACCCATAACACAGTCTATCGCTGTTTTTTGTAATAATGTAATAACTGGTTTTTTTTGTTGCCAATTTGTTCTGCACATACAAGTTCATTTATTATTTTTTTATTTTTTATCACACGTACAACA
Source organism: Aquatica leii (assembly GCA_035610365.1). Classification (NCBI taxonomy): domain Eukaryota; kingdom Metazoa; phylum Arthropoda; class Insecta; order Coleoptera; family Lampyridae; genus Aquatica; species Aquatica leii. The sequence goes on along the minus strand of CM069434.1, from coordinate 16,034,923 downwards.
AAAATAATATCAAAAATTACTAAAATCCGTTACGACAATTTGGAGGGGTACTAAATTGACATGGCTAGTAGTACACTCCCAAATCTCCTTTCACCTCCCGGTCATCACTATTTAAAAATGGTATTGAAAAAAACAACATTTTGTTTTGAACCTTTTGCCTCACTTTTTGAATGTCTCCGCAAGTGATAGAACGATAAACGTCGATAATTTGTTGTTGTAAGTCTTCTAGGTCCCAAAAAAACAAATCTGGTCTTCATTGTATCCCAAAAGAGCATGCCTAATAAGGAAATCCCCACTGAGACTCAAGAAGAACCCAACAGGAACATCCCAATCAAAAATAAAATAAATCATTGTCAGTTTTTCTTAATCGGGTTCTGTGTGGGGCCTAACTAAGAAATCTCCAAGAGAAAATAAAAAGTTATTTGTAGTTTTTCCTAATTGGGTTCTGTATGACACCAAAATGAAAATTCCCAATGTTGAATTATAAAAATTTTATCAGTTTTTCCCAATAGGGTTCTGTGTGGGACTCAAGTAGGAAATCCTAACGTGAAATTATAAAATTTTTATCAATTTTTCCCTATCTATCTAGTGCTATCTATTTAATCTTCTAACGTTTGAACAATCATAAGCTCTATTGTGTCTTCAAACAAATTCACAAACATGTCACCGGTTTCTATTCAAAATTTGGTGCTCCTCCGTATTGTCAAAATGGGTTTTTGTAATTTTTGATATTATTTTTTATTGTTAATACAAAGTTTACAAATTTACACACTCTTAAATTGAGATGTGTTCCTTACAATAAGTTAAAAAAAGGTTTATTATTTTTCTTTAGATAAATGATTTTTGCGTTTAAATAATAATGAAATTTCAGTAACTCAATTCAATTTTTTAAAACATTTCTTATAGGCGATCAGTGCATTACTCTCTTTCGATGAAAGTTATTCTATGAAAATTAATTATTTACTGTTTACTTGAAATTCACAAAAGTAATTTAAACTGTTAGCGTAGTAACCTTCAAAATATCAGTAAAAAAATGAAAAACAATAAGTATTAATATTTTTTATGTTTTTTTCAGGTTGCATGCGCAAGTGGTAAAACATTGTTACATTGTACAGCAGGTGTTAGTCGATCGGCGACGTTGTGCATCGCATACCTAATGAAATACCACAACTTTACTTTACTCGATGCTTACAATTATTTAAAACTTCGAAGACCAATAATCAAGCCAAATTGTGGTTTTTTTAAACAGTTAATAGACTATGAAGTTGAATTATATGATATTAACACTGTCAAATTAGTTTATAACGAGTTGTTAAACTTGGAATTGCCAGATGTTTATGATTCAGACTATAAATCTCTAAGTTATTTTAGGAGAAAATGCAAAAATTCGGCAGACCAAAATATCAAACAATTATCTTAAGTATGCGCCAAAATCTTTATTATTTTGAGAAATTTTATCGATGTTTTCAAAGCGACATAAAGAGAACGTTGCACTTTTATCATAACATACTTTTAGTATTAATTCAGAAGGGTATTAATATATTTTCAATATTTATGTGTTATTTATATAATTATTATATTATTAACGTTTCGATTTATTGTTGTATAAATGTGGACCAATTACTTTTATATGTAATTTATTAATCAGTACTTTATAGATTAATAAATTTGTTTAAGTATCTTGCGTATTTTACTGTTATGAAAATATTTACCAAATTATAAAATGCGTTGTTGTTGTTGTAAATAACTATAACTCAGGTGTCGTAATTCCTCGTTTCACAAAACGTCTCAAAAATAGCATACTAAGGAAGTTAAGCAGCATAAAATTCCAGGTTAATGGATACTGAAATATGAAGGAGTTTATTTTGACATAAGTTCGTAAGTATGTATTTAAAAAATGTATTAATTACGCTAGATTTCTTTAAATTATAAATGATTTATTTAAAACACGTCAACGATGTGTTCCGGTAAGTAGAAAATTATAATGTACATTTTATAATAGCAGGAATGAGTAATTAGGCATCAGGCCACAATCACGAGTGGATTCAGTAACACATGTTTAATTCCAAAATTTTATACCCACCATAATTTTTGTCAAAATTCTTTACATGCTGACAGTTTGATACAGGCCCGCGCCTAGCACTTTTGGCGCGTTTGTGCAAATTTCAAATAACGCCCCAAATTTGTATTACGTTTATATGTGAGTAGAGATACGGGTTAAATTAGGTATTATTATCCACTATTGAAAAATAATTTTACAGGTATTTTCATAAATTTATTTTCATTTTTATATTTTACAAGTACAAGCCATAAGCCATACAAGTATTTTTTCATTGAGGTACATAACATAATTATAAACTTATAGAAAACAGAAATATATTCTAACAGTATTACAACTCAAAATGTTTCTATTTTAGTTTCAAATGTAATATATGATACAAAAGCACAAGAAATAAAAAAAATATTTAAAACATTAAAAATACTCGTTTATATATCACAGGACGAAACTGATCGACAAATAAAAACAAAACAACAAAAGGTTAATATCCAGGTATTAGGTATTGTTATTAATATTTTAGCTAAGTAAATTGAGCTTTCCGTGCTTTAATTTTTGCAAATTGTTTAATTAAATATTCGGTGTCTAATTCTTTTAGCTGGTCCGTCTCTATTGATGAAATGATAGCAAGGTTACTTAGTCGGATTTGCCCCATGGTAGATCTAAAATAATTTTAGTGTTGAAAACACTTATAGGGAGTTTAATTCGAAAGCTTGTGTAACAAAACGATGAAACGCTCAGATGAAACAAATCTGGAACTTGCGGTGGTGCCCAATTTCACTTCGTTTTTTGTATTTTTCGGATGCAAAGTTTATTATTATTAAACAAGATATTCCTTATGATTTGTTTTATGTTTTAAAAATGTAATAAGTCTTAATTTCACTCACTAGGGCTTAAAAATAATAATAGTAATTGCTGAATCAGATCTGCGGGCGCTTTCGCCTTGTATGCTGCAAAAACGGTACAATATAGATGAAAATCGCACATAACCATATTTAAAGTGCACAAAATTTACTTTAAAAAGTCCGGGGAAGTGTATAATTATTTCTAATAGCTTAAAGGCGGGTTGCACAAAGCAAATCAAAAATGTAACAACTGATTATTTTTCAAAACAATTGCTATATAGCCAATGAAATTACGTTTATTAGTGATGTACATTTTTGATTTGCTTTGTGCAACCCACCTTAAGAGTTACAAAATTTTAATGTAATGTAAGACATTATTGTGCAACTTTGCACACTTGCATCTTCTAAACTATAGAAGGTAATTGTATCCTTCCGCGGACTTTTTTATAGTAAATTTTGTCTTCTATAAAAACGTATATGTACAACTTTTCTCTATCTTGCAACGTTTTGGGGTAATAGTTTATTTGTTATTTTAATTGGGTCGCTATCAGATTTTAATAGTCAAAGAAAACGATCGACATAACAATCACTGGTAAAATAGGTTTGCAACGCGCAAAACATCCCCAAAATTCATTTTTTCATACAAAAAAAGCTCTCAAGTCTATGTATCACAATCGTTATTCATATTATTCATAAATTGTATTTTTAGGCTGTAGTTTGCTCACCTCGTTGTATTATAATTTGTTTCGTTTGTACCGTTGTTGGAATGTAAGTTTGAAGGGCTGTAGTTGAACCGCTTTCTTGTTTGTTGTAATTATTTTATTTATTCTTCTTTTTTGCTCGAAGGACCAAATGTTAAGCACGATGGTGTTTCGTACTTAAATGGTTTGACACTTACCCAGGTAATCAATATTTGAACAATACCAGATTCTAGGGCAGGTGTCAGTGATCAAACAGCTTATTGTTGAATGATAATTTATTAATAAAAAGTTGAGTAATTATACACTTCAAATTTATTTGTTTATAGATTGCACTATTTCATTGTCAGCCTACATTATAAAATATTTGCTTATGTGTTTTGACATTGTAAACAATTTGCTAATATACATTATAAACGTTGTAAGGAATTGCATTTGCAACTTAGGGATTTTATAATTTATGTTTGTAAAATTAAGAGATTCAGATTAAATTTAAACGTTGTGAAAAAATAATTGTTCATGTTGAACAGTACCAGAGTCTAGGGCAGGTGTCAGTGATCAAACAACTTATTGTTGAATGATTCAACATCCGCTTCGAAGGACCAAATGTTAAACACGATGGTCTTTCGTACTTAATAGTTGGACACTTACCCAAGTAATCAATATTTGAACAATACCAGATTCTAGGGCAAGTGTCGATCAAACAACTTAATGTTGAATGATTCAACATCCGGCTCGAAGGACCAAATGTTAAGCACGATGATGGTTCGTACTTAATAGTTGGACACTTACCCAGGTTATCAATATTTGAACAATACCAGATTCTAAGGCAAGTGTCAATGATCAAACGACTTATTGTTTAATGATAATTTATTAATAAAAAGATTTTATTTTTAAATATAATTTATGTTTGTAGAATTTAGAAGTTCAGATTAAATTTAAATGTTATTATCAAAAATATTGTGTTACCGTATTTCGTTAGCTGATTGTTGTGGAAGGATTGAATGTTCTTCCTTTGCGCTTTGTAAATTGTATTCTTCTGCTTTAGTTTGCCCACCTCTTCTACCACTTCGTAAGTTGTAACTTATATTCTTAAGCTGTAGTTTGCCTACTTCCTCTACCACTTCATAAATTGTTTACTTAGGCTGTAGTTGCCCACCTCTTCTACTACTTCGTATGTTGTATTCTTAGGTTGTAGTCTGTAACCGGCGTTGACGTGGTCGTGAATCATTTGTAAAAGACCCCGTATTCAAATTTATTTTGCTTAGTTTTTAAGCGATTGATTAGTGCCGTTAAAGCATCGAAAACGTTCACTGGTTTAATTTTATTATGTTAATTGAAGTTGATTGTCAAATTTTGTATTTAATAATTATTTTACAATTATTATTGTTTTTTTTTAAACGCATAAAGGTCCGTGGTCTTTATTACGATTTAGTATTTTATTTCTGGTTATTGCAATAGAATAACAACTTTATCTAATTTATGGTTTCCTTTATGGAATGATTTTTTGATACATTTTCTTAGTATCTACTTTTGTTTATTTTAAACCCATTTTCGAGCGCGATTGTTTCATTTGGTAGTTTAGTTGAGTATGCGATTTTTATGGGAACATTCTTTGCGCTGTGCGTACGTGACGCGACGCATGTGGTGACAATATTTTTCATCTTTATTAATTTACTTTGTTTAGTGTTCTATCTTTTACAAAGATTTTACGGCGCAAGTTTGTTGAATTAAGTGGGATTACGAGGTGATATAAGGATAAAATTTTGATTTTGAGAGAGGATTGTCGGTGCAATTAAGAACACCGGGTATCCAGATGTAGTCAAGTGTTCGGGGTGCCTTTACCCTACCGTTATGTAATACCGCGGAAGTTAAATAAATGGAACTGTGAAAATTAAGTGGCGTGGTGGAGATGTTGGTTTTCCAAATTCGTAATTTTACGGTTTAATGTACTTCATGATTTCCAAAATTACGCTAACGTTTCGAGTTGGATTTGCTATCGATGTGTTGTGCTAAAAATCCAGTCTTCGCTTTTGGGCGGATTTCAAGTTGATATTAAAAGAGAAATCTTCCGCCGTCATTCCATTGTTTGGGGGTCCCACCGAATCTCGATCGACTGCAGAAAACCTAGACCGTCCCGGGGTCACTTTATCGCCTAAAATCCAAAGCTTCTGGAACCGCTGTGCCCAGCAGATTTCCTGGTATAAACAATTGAGTCAAGGTAATTATCAAAATTGATACTATCGTGAAGTGAACCGCGATTTAAATGTTTTAAAAGCTTTACATTTGAGCCGACGTATTTACGGCTAATTTTAATATTTTAAGAAACACTTGAAGGTGTTAGTTTGCGTGAATTTCGCTTTATTTAATTAATTTTTTTTTTAAATTAAGTCATGTTTGTTCATGAAAAATAATGTAACGCAATGTAAAATGTAATTTTACAAACGCTGTGTTCGAAAACATAAAGTTTCGGACGTTTATATTTTTTTTTGGTTTGTTCTTTTTATTTGAGTTTTAGTTTATTTAGGCCTTGAATTTTTCTTTTACTTTCTTTAAATTATATTGTGTGAAAACTTTAACGCTTCATTCATTTATTTTTTTTTTAATTCTAATTTTGTTTTTTTTTTATATAAATATTCAGTTTGTGAATTTTTGTTTTTATCTCATTTTCATTTTCTTATTCAAGTTTGTTTGATTTCTATTTTTATTTTAATAAATGTTAAATTGTTAAAATGTAAGGAAGCTTTTACTCATTCGGCCGCCGCGAACGTAAATTTTTAAGAGAACATTTCAGAGTCGAGCAAGTTACAACTCAAGGTAAATTCCAGGGGTTGTAACCAACCAGATGACCTACTGGGTTATCAGCGGTCCAGAAACTGTTATCCTCGTGACCTTGATTGGCGCCCTAACCGATTTTGAGTTTTTACTCTATTTTATTTCAATTTCATTTTCAATCTCGTTTCTAAGTAATCACGGATTTTTGAACCCCGTCTCCACTGAGCCGCGGCATAACATCGTTTATGTTACCTTATTTCAGGCAGTGACATTGTTTCTACTTTTGCATGTAACAAGTTGCTCACCTCTTCTACAACTTCGTAAATTGTATTCTTAGACTGTAGTTTGCCCACCTACCATCGAGTATCCGATAAAGGTTTTTAAGTTAAATTTGTGACATTAAATAAATTAGATTTCAGAATTGACCAGCGGTTATTAGAAGCTGAAAAAAATATAAACAGTTCTTAAACTTAAAAAAAAAATTGATAGGACAAAATAATAAAAAATGTTTTTCTATACTAATTCCCGTGCTTTTTAAATTAACAAATCTTATACAAACTGAAATTTGTTCTTGGTGACTAGAGTCAGGAGTGCAGTCTAATAATATGGAATAATATTTTGCCTTTTTAGTTAGTTCTAAAATTACTTCATTTTGTATTTTATCCCCGGCATAGTTTTAAAAAGTAAAAAGTTACCAATGTTTTTCTTAAACAACTTATTATGTTTAAATGTTTACTTAAATGCTACCAGTCATTGTAACCAGATTCATCACTAAGGCGAACAGATTTCAAATCGCTGTCATGAGAAATTTTGCAACAGAAGCAGTAAAGTGAATTTTTTGTTTCGGAATACAACTAAAAACGCTAATTTTTTTCTTTTTTCGGTAAAATTTTAAAGAAGTAACTATTGGAAAACTTACGCCCCGACTCTGAACTATCTCTCGGATACATATCCTTTTTGTTTTGATAATGAGCAGAACCACGTTCCACTAATTTATGAATATTATTAGAACGTAATTTCTTTAGTCATAGTGCAGCATCTTTCGAAAGTTGACTCTTTTTTTCCGTTCTGGTAATTTTTGAAGGTGTTGATTTCTCATTATCAGCGGAACTTAAAGATGTTGATGGATTGCTTACTAGAAGATCAGTTTCTTGTCTGTGGCTGACACTTGTTTCAAGTACAGGTTCAGAATATTGGGATTCAGCTGTATTCTTGCTGTTATTATATATATTTTGCAAAGTAGACTCGTGTTTTGAAAAAAAATGCGTAATTTTGACATGATTTTCCAGTTCTTCCTCTCTTTGTCTTTTATTCAGCAAATATTGGTATCCAGGCGGTTTATACTTTTTTTCTAACATCATGTATACCGTAAATAAATTAATACGTAAGTAAACAAATTGACAAATTAGTCATGAAAAATGGAAATGTTTCGAAGTCTCAAACTCAAACTCGAAGGTATTTTCTTAACTTTACTTATTTCAAGTTATTTCAAAATTTATAAATTTTTATAAATACTAATATTAGTGCTTATCAATTATCCTGTTTGAATTTACTTCAATTGACAATGATGATTATATAATCAAATATAAAAGGATTTTTGAGATGCAAGTTTTTGGCTTTCAATGTTTTAATAAATCTAAAATCAAAATAAATATTAGATAAACTCACCTTAATTCACAACACAAAACACATCACTATAAAGTCTGTAAAACTACAAAATACTAAAGTTTCAAAAACAGATATCTTTTACCCCATGCACCTTTTCACTTCGCCAAGTTAATTATTTGTCGGGCATCAGGCAATAAATGAAATCGCGACGGATGCAGCGCTTAGTTTTGTACATTGCAAGCTCAGACAGGAAAAAACGCTTGTTCGCTTGTTGGCTAGTTGCAAGCCACATTTCAAGCTCGAACTTGAATAAAATCAGATTTTTTTGAGTTCACACAATTTATGTTATCATGTTACGTAGGGTAACGGGTACAGTCATTTGCCGTTCACTCATAAATGGCCACTTTAATATTAATCCTAATTATTAAGGTTTCTTGAAAGAATAATGAAATAAATTGTTTTGTATTGCACTTTGGCAACGTTGGTTATTCTTTTCTATAACGGTTATTGTTTCAGTTACTAGAAGCTTAAAGTTACGATAGGTGTGTGTTAGCGTCTGTTAAATTTTAGGTGCATTACAAAGGATTTTTTAAGGATCGCCGTTGACAAGGTAAGCTATTTTCGAGGCTATTTTGGTTAAAAATGTTGTTTTAGCTTAATATGTTTTTTAGTAATTAATTGCAGTAATTTTTACATTGTTTGTGGTTATATAGGTTAAATTATGTATTTTGGCGGTAACTTTTAGCGGCCAACAATTGTGACCAAAACGTATCTGCGTTACAGTTATTGGCCTACACCCGGCCAATTACTGTCACAATATTAAATTAAATTATTTTATATGTAATTTAAGTTTTTAGACTATTTTACATTAAATTAAAAACTTGCACTTATTTTGTTTACATTTTTACGCATATTACCAGTTATTGGACGACTGTCAATCACTAATCCATAGAATGGCAAATGACTGTAACGTTCGGTCAGACTACTTTCTTTTCCTGGGTTGATGCAAAATAGATAGAAATTCTTTTTATTTTTAGATTTAAAAATGCCAAATAATAAGAACGACAAAAAGTACGACAAAAAATATACAGAAGGAGATCTTCAGTTGGCTTTGCAAGCTATTGAAAATGGCACGAGCTAACGAAAAACTGCCGCACAATTTAAAGTGCCGAGAGCAACACTGCAATTCACAGCAAGTTATAATTTTTAACAAAAAAACTACCCTTGGACCAAGTCCTGCTCTCTATTTGGAAAAAGAAAATTGTCTCAAAAATTTAATTTTTGCCAGAAGAAAGGTTTTTCAGTGAGAGTAGATGATGTACAAGACTCAGTCAAAGGTTTTTTAGACAAAAATCCTCAGGCTAATCTATTTATCGAGAATAGGCCTGGAAGAGGTTGGTATAGATCCTTTTTGAAACGACACTCAGACTTAAGTGCAAGAACTCTAGAAGCAATAACATCAGCAAGTTCCGTTGTTTCTGAAAACAACATCAAAAAGTGGTTCACTAGTGTTTAAAAATATTTGCACCGTAAAGAATACAGTGATGTTCTTGAAGATCCCTCACGTATATTAAATGAAGATGATTATGCCCCAAGAACAAACGAGTACTGGCTGTAAAAGGAAGTAAAAATGTTTATGAGATAGAACATAACCCAAAAGTTAATTTGACGGTTATGTTTACGTTTGCAGCATCTGGAGAAATAACAGCAGCAATGATTATCTACCCTTATAAAAGTATTCCATCTAATTTAGTTCCGCAAGGGTGGGGTATAGGATGTAACGATACAGGGTGGTTAAAAAATGATAGTTTTTATGAATACATAGGAAACGTTTTGTATAAACAGCTAGTTGCTAAAAACACTAGATTTCCTGTAATTTTATTTGTCGACGGACACAAGACTCACCTAACTCTCCAAACTAGTGAATTATGTTCAAAGTTAGAAATCATTCTAGTCACATTATATCCTTTAGTTGTTGCTGGTAATGGTAATTAATGAACTCCTCCTCTATATACATTTTATTTACAGTACGACGATTTGAACGAAGCCAGGCGAAGCGAAGGAAAAGATGTCTTTTCCGCCAGCGCACTGCTTCTTATATAATTACCCCTACTTAATGCGTGGCATGTTTTTGCTGCCTTATTTGTAAGGCGGGAACATTCAAACGAATGTATCCCTACAAGTACCCCCTTGCCAGTGATTAAGTACAATTAATTGTTATAATTAAATACAAACTATGAATATATATACATATGAAATAATAGATACTTAAACTAGGAAAAGAAACGTAAGATTAAACACTTAATTGTTAGGTAGTTCATTTGACTATTTGTAGTTCACATATAACACGTATAATATGACACATAACTATGAAAACTGTTTTAAGACACATTTTTTTTTTTTTGAATAATTACTACGTTGTGTACCAGGTTATCGACTCCAAATCTTGATACTTCGATGGGAATCTTACTTTTCTACCTGATCTTGTGGTAGCTGTGGACTGTTCTTTTTTCTGTGTTTTACCTTTTTGAACTGTTCTGTTAGGTCGAGTTGTAGGAATAACCAAGTTGTCCTCCGGAGGGGTCTTACTTAAATTTTTGTTGGCATCTGGATTGTCTGCAGTGGCAACGAAAGCTGGTTTTATTCTATCCATCGATATAACTTCTTGTTTGCAACCGATTTCAATGGTTATTGTTTTAGATGTTCGGGATATTACTCGGAACGGGCCTTTGTACGGTGACTGAAGAGGCTTTCGGACGGCGTCATCCCTAACAAATACATGGGAGCAGTTGCTAAGTTCCTTGAAAATGAATGGTTTTTGGTTATTATGGTGTTTGGGACTTATTGGTTTTATCTTCGCAAAATGCTTGCGGAGTTTGATGATGAATTCTGAAGCGTTGTCATCTTGGACAGGCTCAAAAAATTCGCCGGGTAGTTTTAGGTTTTGTCCATATACTAGTTCGGCTGAAGTTGCCTGTAGGTCTTCTTTAATTGCTGATCGTACACCAAGTAAGACGAGTGGTAAACTCTCAACCCACGAGTCATTAGCTTGGCATTTAATAGATGCCTTCAGTTGTCTATGCAATCGTTCAACTATTCCATTGCTCTGCGGATGGTACGCAGTAGTTCTGATATGTTTTGTACCAGTAAGCTTAACTAACGATGAAAATAAAGTTGAGTCAAATTGCCGACCTCTGTCTGTGGTTATGCGTAAAGGCACTCCAAATCTTGCAATCCAGTGAGAATAAAATGCAAAAGCAACTGTCTCTGCTGTAGCTTCGGGAATGGGAATAACCTCTGGCCATCTTGTGAATCGATCTATACATGTTAAACAATATATGTTGCCTTTTGAAGGAGGCAGTGGACCAATTATATCTATGTGAACGTGTTCAAACCTTTGTGATGGTGGAACGACATTGTGCAGTGGTGTGGTAACATGTCTGGTGATTTTATTTCTTTGGCAAGGAATACACTGACGACACCATTTCCTACAATCTGTCTTGACTGCTGGCCATACAAATCTTGAAGTGACTAACTTTGTTGTAGCTTTTATTCCTGGGTGCGATAAGTTGTGTAAACTATTGAACACTTGGAATCTCAGCTGTTGTGGAACACATGGTCGAATTTTGTTAGTGGATACATCACAGAAAATATGAACGTCATATTCAGGGAAAAATATTTTCTTGATTTCTAGACCTGACGATGACTGTAACTGTTTAAGTTCTAGATCGGTTTCTTGCAATTTACTTAGTTCGAAGTAGTTAATAGGGGCCAATGTTGTGGTGCTGTTAATTCGTGACAGCGTGTCTGCCGGTACATTATCTACTCCAGCAACGTGTTGAATATCCGTTGTGAATTGGGCGATATAATCCAAATGTCGGAATTGTCGTGGTGTACATTTTTCAAGTTTCTGGTTTAACGCAAATGTTAAAGGTTTGTGATCGGTAAATAAGGTGAACTGTCTGCCTTCTACTGCATGCTTGAAGTACTTAATAGCACTGTATGCTGCTAGGAGTTCTCGATCATATGCTGAGTATTTCTGTTGCGTACTGTTAAATTTCTTTGAAAAAAATGCAAGTGGTTGCCACTGATCATTTTGTCGTTGTTGTAAAACTCCACCCATTGCATTATTAGATGCATCAACCATGATGGAAAGTGATGCCGTTGGGGAAGGATATGCTAACATTGCTGCGTTTGCTAGAGCATTCTTGATGTTATTGAAGGCATTGCTTGCTTCATTGTTCCATTCAATAAGTGTTTTGCTGTTGGCTTTACTACCACCCCCAAGGAACTGATTCAAAGGTGCCTGAATTGATGCTGCTCCTGGAATGAAACGTCTGTAATAGTTTACCATTCCGAGGAACCTTCTTAGATCCTTAATTGTCTTTGGTTTGTCGGAGTTGATTAATGCTTCAACTCTGGTAGTGGGTGGTGCACATCCATTGCTATTGATGGAATAACCCATAAAGGTTACTTGTGTCTGGCCAAATATGCATTTGCTAGCATTAATGCATATGCCATATTCGTCCAGGCGTTGAAAAAGGGTACGAAGATGTATAATGTGCTCTTCTTGTGTTTCTGATGCTACCAATATATCATCAATATAACTGTAACAGAAGTCTAAGTCGCTTGTGACTTCGTCAATGAAACGCTGAAAAGTTTGTGCAGCATTACGTAACCCAAAGGGCATTCGAAGGAATTCGTATAGACCAAATGGTGTTGTAACTGCTGTTTTCACTACATCATCAGGGTGTACTGGTATTTGATTAAATGCCTTGACCAAGTCAATTGTAGAAAATACCGTTTTGCCCCAAAGCAGGTGTGTGAAGTCTTCGATGTGTGGGATTGGATAGCAGTCGTGAATTGTTCTTGCGTTGAGCGATCTATAATCTCCACATGGACGAAATTCACCATTCTTTTTGGGTGCCAGATGGATAGGTGAGGACCAGTTACTTTTAGATGATTGTATTATGCCTTGTTGCAGCATCAGTTTAAATTCTTGTTTCGCAATGGCAAGCCGGGCTGGTGCTAATCTTCGTGGTCGATTAGTCACTGGTGGACCAGGTGTAGTATCTATGTGGTGCACTGTAGAATGCTTCACTTTTTTTGGTATTAATGCACAAACGTTTGTAAGGGAGGGGAATTCACTTAAAATTTTATGATACTCATTGTCACTAATAATTGTTTTAATGGTCACTGTTTTGCATTGCACTAGTTTACCCGGGGATGTCAAAAATGTAGAATTGTCTATGAGTCTCTTATTCCTAATGTCTACTAATAAACTAAAATAATTTAAAAAGTCTGACCCGATTATTGGTTTGTCGATATCAGCTATTATAAAACGCCACAAAAAGGATCTTCTTAGCTTTAAGTTTAGTTCTAATGTTACAAATCCATAAGTTTGTATTTTTGTATGGTTTGCAGCAAATAACGAAAAATCACTTTTTGTAACACTTGATTTAATTAGGTTTCTGGGATATGCACTAATATCGGCACCAGTATCTATGAGGTATTTGATTTTGGTATGTTCTTCCATTACAAACAAGCGGCATGGTGTTGCAGGTGGAAGACTCGTAGCCGCTAGTATTGTCTTCCTTCCTAGTTTTCCTGTTTATGGAAGTTGCATGGTTCTACACACTTTCTTGCTTTTGATTTAAACTTGTAGTGATACCAACATAATCCTGAAGTAGGCTGATATTGCTTCGATCTGGAATTGGATCGGTGTCGAAAACGAGACCTACTGTGTGAGCGTTCCCTGTTGCTCAATTTTGTAAGTTCTGCTACTTGCTGAGTAAGAGCTTCTATTTTAGCTTCCAGTTGTGTTTGTGTAGCCCCTGTAGATGTTGGAACTGACACTACAGCCTGAAAACTTGTATTCATCGTGCTAAAAATTGTATCGGCTAGGACGGCTTGATCATCGAGACTCTTTTCAATTGCAGCTGCCGCGAGGATTGCTTGCATACTGTGGGGTAGACGTCCACGCCACAAACTTTGTAAAAGCTTCTCGCTAACATCGTTTCCCGCTAAATTTTTTAGATGACGCATGAATTGCGAAGGCGTTCTATCCCCAATTTCCTCATGTTCTAATAGCCTTCGAATGTTTTGTTCTTGCGATATTGATAGTCTCGCAATTAATTCAGTTTTCAATTTATCATACGTCTGCTGTGCGGGTGGTGCTAGCAAAATGTCTTTTATTTCTTGAATATATTCGTTTTCGAGGTTAGCGATCGTGTAATTAAATTTAGTGGTGTCACTCTTAATGTTATTGATTTTAAATTGCGTTTCTAGTTGTATGAACCATAACGCCGGCTCCTCTCGCCAAAATTTGGGAATTTTAAACGTGGTCGCCATTTTGCTGATTTGCAGGTCGCCATCCCCAGATTGTAACTCGTCGTTAATAGCGTTACTTGTAGCCATTATTTCGCGAAACACTTAACTTAAATTATTAACACTAATTACTTACTAATATTTAAAACGTGGTATTTATCGGGGTCACCAATTTAGTTGTTGCTGGTAATGGTAATTAATGAACTCCTCCTCTATATACATTTTATTTACAGTACGACGATTTGAACGAAGCCAGGCGAAGCGAAGGAAAAGATGTCTTTTCCGCCAGCGCACTGCTTCTTATATAATTACCCCTACTTAATGCGGAGCATGTTTTTGCTGCCTTATTTGTAAGGCGGGAACATTCAAACGAATGTATCCCTACAATCCCAACGCCACTAGAATTATGCAGCCAGCAGATGTTGCAGCATTTAAACCGTGAAAAATTTATTGGAATCAAGCAGTTTTGAAATCTAGACAAGAAAACCCAAACTCAGTTGTTACCAAAGAAAACTTTGCTGTGGTATTAAATACAGCAATCAGTAAACTGAAAGTTGAAGCCAATTATTCAAAATGTTTAGGAATGGTGAATCATACAAATAAAAATTTAAATCAAACTACTTGTAAAGAAAAATCAATAACATATAATGATTTTGTCCAAACAATTGGAGCTGCAAAAATATTAGAATTGGAAAATTTAGATAATTCCAAAAACCTTACTGGAGATTCAAGATGGCTTTACAATGTTTTCAAAGCTTTTAAAAACATCTTGTATTGTTAATTTACCGACATTTCAGCATGAAGAGAATGATGAAATCTCATTTAACATAGAAGATATACCTATTTTTATTCAGGAAGTAGACTCGTTTGCAGAGACTTCATAACAGAACTACAGTGAAAAGAATGTATCCACCGAAGAAATCAACACGTGTATTGACAAATTCCATTTTTGGTCGAAAACTCCGAAAAGAAAAGATAAAAAACAAACAGAAAGATTGCTTTTTGTGCTAACCTCTTCAGATCGTAAAAATGCAAAAAGACGTAAAATTGAAGAAAAATTAGAACAGAAAAGATTAAAAGAAAGAAGAAAGCGAAAGCGAATGGAAACCAAATCAACCATTGATAAAGTTATAGGAGGAAAAACAGGAGGTTTTATTAACATTAGAAAATTATCAGAAAAATACTTTAGTAAAAAATGTACACTTTACAATAAAAATTCAGCTGATAAATCTTTAAGTGGCCAATGACTGTACCTGTTACCCTATTACGTATTCGGTAAAATAAATGCTATTATTGCGTACCCTCATTTGAAAAACATAGTATTTTCGAGAAGAATACGTCTCAAAGAGTAAAAATTCAAAAAATATTATTATCAATTTTGTTTTGATGATGTTGTTTTTTGTTTTATCATTTTTTTTACTTTAGAGTTTTGAGGCTTTTCGGCGCCTCGGCGCCTTTGGCGCCTCGGCGCCGTCGTGCACCACACAACCTTGCCCTATGTACGGCGCGTGCCTGGTTTGATAGAAAAAATAAATGTTGTTTTGGTAATACACAAGCGTATAAACAAAACAAAAAATCATTTTTAAGAAAATATTTATGTATTAAACTAATGTATTCACATAGAAAAGTGGTACTGTAACTTAGGTAGAAGAATAAGAGTATTTCAACATTGATAACTATTTATATACGTATCTTTGGCTTTAACTTGGAATGTATAACAATTTACACAAATTGATCACTAATTCCGTTACTTGAAGACTCAGCTAGGTTTGCGAAAGGAAGATGTTTACTCATTACATTAACACCAAATAAAGGATTTGCTATAACATTGGTCTCCGTTTGCATATTGTTGTCCCTGTAACCATTTAAAAAATAAGTTTCCATGTTTCCTTTTCCTTTAACTTCTATGGTCCCTCGACACGTTAATGGGTAACCTTTTTTGCATAATATTTGATAAAGTTCTTTGGTAACCTAAATCCATTATAAAATTATTATTATTCAACCGATAATAAACACATACCTGTATTTTGTCTACAACTCCCGTGCTATCCATTCGACTAGCAACGTTCACAGCGTTTCCCCAAATGTCGTACTGAGGTTTTCTTGCTCCAATTACACCAGCTACTACTGGTCCAATATTGATCCCGATTCGTATACGAAAATTATTAAAAGAATGTTCGTTCACAACAGCAAGTTGTTCCCGTATTCGCAAAGCGTAATCTGCCATTGCCGTCACATGTCGAAACTGTTTCATATCACAAGTGTTTTGGGTTAAACCTGTAAAAATGATACTTGTGTATAACAAAAACTTCAAATTGTTTTATTTTATTAACACGATTACGACGGATCGTATAAATTTCTGTTTGTAACAAAATAATTTTGTTACGAATAAGTCGTTTTTCTTTGATCGTACCATGAACACTCCATCTTATCTTGTTGTCTCACCATAGCACTATGGAGCAAATAGGTACATATCATTTCAAAAATCAATAACATAAATATATTCAAATAATCATAATGAACGTAAAATTTCAAGTTTAATGTATATAATTAGCACAGCAACCTTGTCATCAAAAGCGAGATCTAGAATGTCCGAGATCTTCAAAATTAATCAAGTGTTTCCACCAATGCTAATTTTTAGGTTTCAAGTTATATTAGCTTCAAACCATCAATAATATTTCTCAAATACTTCGATAATGTTTAAATTTAAATAATGAAACATTTGTTAATTCATCAAGCAGATCGAATGGCTGACTGGGTATTGGCTCTGAACAGTATACAAAAAATACTACCATTTTTCTAAGCTACAAGACACTTCTTTTATGCCAAGTGTGCGCATCTGTATCTGCAGTATTTGTTGGAATTACGTAGCATGATGAATTCCCGTGAGTACCGGTTATTTACCATCAACGGGCGTTCTGAAAAGTTCTGGTCGAGTGTAGAGCAGCTACTTGTTCAATGAAAAGCTACAAAGGTTTGACTCGGGGTCGTGGTATACCTAACACCGTGCTTACTCGATGAACACTAGGAATAATATTTCTGCAAAATATACGTGCTAAAGAGCCGCCGTAGTGTAATGGGTCAAGCGCTTAAAACTTGTTTACTACGCCGACGGAACCGGAGTTCAAATCCCAGTAACGTATAGAATGTCTAACTTTTTGGTAGACTCGTCCTTAGCAGGTCTTGCAAACTTGCAAATTGTACTAATGCCAAAACATATCTCATCTCATTTCGTACTTCGGATTCGGCATTAAACTGTAGATGCACGGGGCATTTGTAGAAATACAAATGCACACGAGAGAGGTAATCGGAAAACTGCGATAAGCGGCAAAAAAAGTGTGCTGAAATTTAGGATTTCTGCAATGGTAATGCACATACAACTGAGCAGCAGTAAAAATGAGATCTTCTTGATTCCCTAATACGGATGTTATCATGTCCTTAAGCAGTAGACTTGTTGGAACGGAAGGGACTAACTGATGTCACATGGCTACAGATATTGTAGAAAAAAACTATGTCAAATTGAGAAAGAAGAATCAAGTAGTAATTCTTTCTTCTGCTGTTAATATGATGACTGTTGGCAAGAGACGTTGGCCTTCTCACACTGTTTCACAGCCTATGCGTTCTGAAGCTGTCGGATGAAGAACTGAAAAACTTTTTCAAACATAAGGTTTTGCTATTTCCTTTATTTCTATTTACCCAAGATGAAATGAGGAAGGATACAAAATCTTCTATCTATGCGGCATTTACACCTGTCGACATTAGATTAGAAAATAATAGTACAAAGATTTTGAAGAAACGTTATTGTAGCTGAGAACATAAATTTACCGGTAATCCCTAATGGCCTCACACGTCCCACACACAGTAACGTCTATTTTCAGAAGTGTGGAAGAGGTAAAATGCCAGATATCCTTTACTTAACCACCTCCATTTCTTCTTACCGTCGCCTTTTCTTCTTTTTTGGTCAGAGATAATACAAGTTCCTAGCAGTAATTCAAAAGAATCTAGACCTCTAACAGAAAGTAGCAGCTATTTCCAACTAGCATGTCACACCTGGCCAAACTGCCTCCCACCCAAGACGCTGTCAGGTTCTACTCACTTAAAACCTACCACCACCTGCAGAAATGGCTTGGTATGAATATCGATTTGCTTGAATGGGGGTAAATTGTAACTGCATGCCGCGTTTTCCACAAGGATAATGTCGAGGAATGCGGCTCCTTCACACGTCAAGCAGATAATCTTCTGCAACTGGAAGAAGATATGTGGCAATGCATCTAGCTGGGTAGCAAACTTGATATGCTCTATTGCATTTAACCAGTGCAGTAGAGAGCCCTTTGAAAATTGACCAGATAATCGTTGACATGGATACTCCCGAGCTGGATGACTACTAGATGGCAATGAGCTAGATAGTTTGCTTGTTCATGCTGACAGCTCTCCAGATAACAAAATTGATTGAGCTAAAAAAATGCAGGAGAACATGGACATGGAAGCAGAAGAGTATCTTAAACATAACCCTATTGACAGTATAAAATTTTTACTAGAGATTTTTGTTTATTATAAAAAACTTTGTTTTAGATTTACCCCAATTATATAACTCAAAACTTGATTTTTATGCTTTTTAGAGGTGATCCAGAAAATCGCCGAGGTCGACAAATTGGAATTAGCATCTCGGTACTATCACATACAAAATAAAGAAAAGAAACTTACTAACCCGTTTTATGTAAGGTAAAATGTATTAGGTTACTGGGCTACGATAATTTGTTTCAGAAAATGACTTGAGGAAACACCTAATAATAGTGTTAATGGTAATAATAAGTGTTTAATATTTAAGAAAAAATGTTTGACAGTTTAATTATTCACATCCATGCAAACATGGAAGAGAATTTCGTTGCGATTTAAGTGAAAGTTTAGGGTAACCATTTGATTCTCATGTTTGTGGCTTAATTTAATTCTTCCGTAATTGTTTGTAGCGGGTTTCCATACCTCCACACATCTTCTTTGCTGTGGAAATAATAAGCAGATGTAATAAATTTGAAAATTTCTATAAAGACCTCACGTCATTGTAACTAACATTATCTACACCTTCGAAAGGTTGGATGCAAATATTATCGTATTGAAGAAAACAATTAACCGACATTACAAAGATAATTTGAGGGAAACTTTGCGCATTCGCTTATTTTCAGTGATCGTATGAATTAAATAGGTCTTTATTAGATTTCAATCAAGTTTTAGGAAATGCTGGAAAGATGCCACCAGTTAGTCGTATCCTTTGAGAAAAACTAATTGTTAGTATTACACTTCTTATTTTAATCCTTAGTATTTTAGTGGTCAGTCGATTGTAGGGACGACTGTGCGTACTAGTTGGATTGTACACACAATTCATTATACAATCGTTTTGTGTTATCACATATTATACGGTGCGCTTTGATTCCCTAGATTTGTTTCTATTCTGAATGTAAAAGATAGACCGACAAGGTCACTTGGTTATACGATGTGTGGCTTAGTCGCAGGTTTATTTAGTATTTTGTCTGTGATACCGACCTACGTGATAGTGTTTAATCAAATTTATAAACATCAAATTTTGTATATTCTTTTAACGTGAACTGCTGTCTGTGATAAAATAAAAATACTTTGCGTTACTACTCCTGTTTTGTCATTTGTTCTATTTTAGGTTCGGGTAGATTTAAACGGTGTCTCCCACACTAGTCTTTTATCGTTTTGACGCGTTTTTAAAATTTATCTTATAATTTTGCACCACAAAACTTACGACTCAATCACCGGAACAACTGAGTTAGTCGTCGCTTTTTTAAGTTACGAGAAAACCTACGTAACAAATTTGGCACCAAACTGTCTGGGTCCGAGATCGTGTGTGCGATTATAATTCGTTTTATTTTTATTGACTTTTCTACTTATTGGTTGTCTTTAGTAAGCTCGGTTAACTCAAAGTTTACTTCGCTTCCTTCGGGTAGTTGCGTACGTTGTTCTAACTTGTTTTAGTTACCGACTTACTTTGATTGCATTTTTAGTCGGACGTGTGTTAGCAGATTTCTGATTTTGGTTTACTATTTTGATTAGTCTACTATTTTAGGTTTTATTGTGTCTTTTAGTGTGTTAGCTATGTATTCTTCAGATGAAAAACCATCGTTTACTTTTTTGAACTTTGATTCAAAAACGAGCTTAGGAGATTGAAACGTTACGTTTTCTGGTAAAGATCCTTCTGTACTTTTTTGACGAATTGTAGTTGTCCCGTGGTGTTTCACAGCATCAACTTTATCTCTTACTTTTTGAAGTTTTATTTGGCATAACCCTTCTTGTTTTTAGGACAAATCGAAAATTGTTGCACCTTTGGAATGATGTTGCTGCTTCTTCCTGTAGATTATGATGCTCGCTCAGTGGGGAAAATTCGCAAGCATACGATGGGAGTTAACGAATCTATCAGGATGTACGTTACCACCATGCGATACCTCTTCTTACAACTGTTAGAACCGGTTTCTTATCACATACAACTTAAGATCGTGCGTCGTAGTATAACTTTGTTTTATCAGTCAGGGCTTCCGTTAATGTCGATTTCTATTTTTAAAGATATAGTGACTTATGAAAAACAGCTCGCTCAATCTAAGGCTTCTATAGACAAGTATAAACCACCTACGTCTTCTCAATTTACTTCTTTTGAGACAATTTCGGTTAACACAAGTGAACACTATGATAGTCAGCGGTTGTCTACTCCGGTTACATGTTTTCTTGATATTTCCTCACTTTTTTCTTTGGTATCTACTTTTAATTTTAATAATTGCGTTCGTTCTATTTCTAAAGATCTTTTCGTACGGTTTCTTCTCTTTTTAATTTGTCGACTGGTTTGTCTTCGGTTCCAAGGATTACCTGCCCTACTAAAGACCAATGATATAACCAGTTAGGGTCTCGTCAATTTTGTTGTTGGTTAGTAGTTCAAATTTTTCTGTGGAAACGAATATAGGTTTCTTTTAACGATAAACATCTGTGAAGGCTAATCGTTCCGAACGACCAACGTAAACCAATTATTCACAAACATCGCGTCCACTCCACTTCTGGTCATCGTAGTGTTGCCAAGACGTTACTTTTTCTTCGGCAACGTTTTCATTGGCTTCATATAAGACTTAAAGTGGCGGAGTACGTTTGTTACTGTCCGCTTTGTCGGTCGCAGCAAGCGCTTGGTTTGGATCAATGATAAAATTGTCTTATTGCTGGCTTTACATTGCCTATTCCTTCTGGAGTAGCTCGACGGACTTCTGCAAAGCTTTCTAAAGTTCGTAGTCGTTCTATAGATGCGAAAGCTAGTTTTCTGTCTTTAACACTTCTTTGTTTCGACATTTCTGGTTGTGCTTTGTTGTTTCCTTCTTCTAATCGTTCTCTTCTTCTTCATCGGTGTCGCAAACGTCGTAAGTTCTAGTCTGTTTTGTTTGGCTCTAGGATTTTGGCTATTCTTTTGGTTCTCGTCTGTAGAATTTTTAATTTGGTTCTTTGACTATGTTGACGGTATTTTATATATTTATAGCTGGGATGCTACTCAGTTATTTTTTCTCCAGTTTGTTGTACTAAAGTTTTCTTTCATAAGTTTCTAGTAAATTTCTTTGGGGTTTTTCCTTATCCATCTTACTTTGGGACAGACTACCTTTCTATTTGTATATAGTTACATCTACTTAGCCGGCCATTTTGAAATAGGTAAGTCACTGGTAAGACTCTCGCTTTAGTTTTACGTTAGGTGTTTCTCTATTTTAAGGTTTCTATTTCGTTTGTCGGCATTTAAGTCTTGGAGTAAACTTTCCAATTTAGGGACGGCATTTGGTACAGATTTGTTATATGGCTAACTGCAATATATTTTCTTTTCTCTTTTGGATGGGAACCATAGAATGATCTCTCTTTTTGTTCTTCTATAGGGGGAAAAATGAATCTGGCATTTACATCCAGCATTATTTTTCTCCGTCTTTTCTCTATATTTTTTACTCTCTTTAAGATTTGCTTCTTGGGCGGTTTGTTGGGCATTGAAGGGTTAGTCACTCCTTTTCGTTTCTTCTACAAAGAGAAAAACAAAACAGACTTTTACATCTTATCTTATCTTTTTCCGTCGTCACTTTTGTCCCCATCCTGTTTTTCTTATTTTTTTTCGTTCTTTTTTCTCTTTTGCTTCTTAAGATTCGCCTTTAGGGCAATTGTCTCTTTTCCTTTTTTCATTTTTTTTAAATCTTGGTTTGTTGTTTGAACGTTTTTTCTTTTTCCCTTCTTTATTTCTTTTCCAGTTACTTTTTTGCTGTATTGGGTTTAGTAGGTTTTCGTTTAGTTGTGTTTGGGTTTAAACTTGAGATAGACTGGAACATCGTCTTTTGCACTCTGTACTTTGGTTTCAATGACATTTTTAATACTGTTAGTCACTGTTAGGGTATTTCTTTTCTTTGGGTTTCTTTTGCTCTTAGAGTATTCTTATCCGTTCATCAGCTTTTAAGTTCTAAATGACATTACACGAACTAACGATGCACGGTAAATAAGTAAAACTTTTTATTCTTCTTTATTTACTCTTACTTCTTTTTCTTTCTTTCGGTTTTATTTTGAGTTACGTGGTTTAGTTTTTTCTTGGATGTGTACCACTTGAGTGTTTAGTTTTGGAACTTTGTGGTTGTGACTTTGGGATTGCTGATTTTTTTCTGCTTTTTGGTAGTCCAACTTGTGTCGACTTTAAATCAGAATCTTTTTTTTCTTGAGATTTTTTTTTGTTAGTTTTCTTTGCTTAGAACTTTAAGGCCTGTGTGGTTTTTTTGGTGAAAAAATATCATAACGTCTGTTGGAGACTTTTAGGCACCACTGCGATAGTTTTTTATTAAACAATTTTTTTCTAAGCTGCATATCATAATTCAAGATTTGCTAGATATTGATTTAGAGTTGTTAAATAATTTTAAAGTGTCTCTCTTTCCAGTCAATTAATTGGAACATGTACGGAAGCAAACATTAAACACAAAGACTAATTTCTTACGCTAATTTGGGGTCAACTTGATAGTATATTTGTGAAATAAACGATTCATCTTGAAAATTCAATAGCACAGCTGCGATGTTATAAGTGAAAGTCATTTAAAAGTATGACGCATTCTGTATATAATATCATTGAATGACTTACTAACAATTTACGTGATATCATTATATATCTATTTTTATTATATTTTTAGCAACTTTAGGGAAAAGTTTGGATATGTCATTAGCTAATTGCATGTCTGGAAAACCATAAGTAACACTTTCTTTTTTATCTATTAATTTGTGATGGTGTTAAACGTAAATACGAAAGATCTAGATATATACGTTGTCACGATTAATTTATGCAAATTTGTTCGTGTAATTGCTTGTTAAAATAATCACAATTGCGTTTTGTTTCTGATTGTGTAATCACAAAATTTGCATTAAATAATTTATTATTCTTCGTTGTTGAATCAAACTATATTCTGATACTTTACTCCTAATAACTTAAATGCCTACGTGTATGAGGTGTTGCCTACTCTAAATATCTGTTAATACTAGAATTATTTGTCTTTATTATGGATAGTTTTTTAGCACATACTTCGTAATATTGATTGTTTTTAATTGTATTTTATGTTATCTTTACAATAAATATATATTTGTTTGTCGGATGTAAACAAGCTCCTATAATGTAAGTTTCTCCCGTATTGGCGCTCTTTAAATTACTTTATAATCAGAACATTGAGGATCATTTACGACTTACTTTCCAAAGCTTTGAGTTAGCGCTTCGTGCAGGTTACGATTGTATTATCATAACATATTATTGATACAAGCAACAGATTGCAAAATAAAAGAAAAAACACAAGAAGACAGATTCTAGGATAGAGTTGCGGTTAAAAGTTACAATCCTTAGGTTCAAAAACAATTTGTTTGATTATGACATCGACTTAGATTTTAAAAGAGATAATGCCCAGATTAACTAACTTTTTAATTAATTAAATTCTAAAGGTAAAATGAGCAACAAAATAACGAGTTTTACATTATGCTAGAAAAGTAGTATTAAAAAATGAAGAATTTTAAGTAACATATTTAAAGAAATGTGCTTAAGAATTTATATTTTCACAAGTTGAAAATATTTTAACTATTCGAAGAAAGATGTTATATCAAAGTAAAGCCTTTGCGGGAACATTCAAAAAAATTCTGAAATATTATTTACTATTTAGATTTGATCAGAAAACATCAGGTAAACATAGTAATATTTACTATAATTTTTGAAAATCATTATGTTCCAAATCGAAGGATACATAACAATTTGAAAAAACTGTGCAGACTTACTCCCTTTACCCCTAGTTAAAAGTACGTACAATGTACAGCCATAGTCATTGGAAATGTCCATAAAATGAGCAATACCGCACGTTCAGTCACATTCTAATAGTATTAATCGTATTTATATATGTAAATATATCCTAAGGTTATGGCTTTTTGTTTGTCGTATAAATACTAAAAGGTGATTACCATTATTAAATTGTATATGTGTTTCTTAAAATCATACAAGGAGACTTAAATATTACTCTGAAACAAGCGTTTTATGAAACTACAACTGTTTTTATGTTTTTGTGCAAATGAATAAACAGTTCTACTGGATATGCATCTTAGTACTAAGCGGATTAATAAATAACCCACTTAGTAATGAGTTTCATAATTACCTTTTGTAAATATATCATCAGGTTATGGCCTTTTGTCGTATAAATATAAATTTTTTATTTACAAAATTGTAATATAAATTGGAAGTTCCTAGTGGTAACATCATTGTTTATGTAATTATAATATTTTGTGAATATGCCTCGAAGATTAGGACAAATGGATTCTACCTTAGAATTAAGAGGAAGTATTGTTGGGATGGCCCAAGCAGGAATGTCACCTCGAACAATATCACAACATGTTGACTTATCGGTAAGCATTTTTCTAAAGTATGTTTTTTACATTGCTTTGCAACACAGTCAGCATGTATTTAATATAATTACTAACAATACTATTTTATAAGATATTGAAATCTATTAAATTGACGTCAAATTTTTAAATACATAGTAGAACCTCGATTATCCGGTCTCGTCGAGACTGGACGTACCCCGGAAAATCGAAAAACACGGTTAATCCCCAGTAAATAAATCAGGTGGTAATGAATTTCT
The DNA here is from genome assembly GCA_035610365.1 of Aquatica leii. NCBI lineage: Eukaryota > Metazoa > Arthropoda > Insecta > Coleoptera > Lampyridae > Aquatica > Aquatica leii. The sequence continues at coordinate 16,009,452 of CM069434.1, read as the reverse complement.
ACTCACAATAGATGTGTGTATTGGTACAAAAATAATCATAAATTCAGCAACAAAATTGTAAATAAAGTATGTATTGGTATATATAAGTACACAAAATGAAAAGTTTTCAAATATAAAGTTCATATAAAGCTGTATTTCTGCTAATAAAGACCCTTAATTATTATTAAATACATAAATAACAAAAAATAAAATATTCTTATAAACAAATACATAATAAAAAATGGTGCTACAAAAGTTTTCAATGTGTAGTTGCTAGTTACTTAATTTTGAGAAAAAAAAATCAATTACTTTCGTCTGTTTTTTAGCTTTGAGAATATTCATTTTGATTTCTTCTTTCATTTTTCGCAAATTTAGAACCGTGCTGAAGTTCGTTTCTCTATGATGCTCAAAATAAGCCACTAGCGTATCTGCCGCAGCAATGGCTTCAGTATGTGTTACTGCCAGATCTTGACCATTTTCGCTTTTCTTTTCCTCTATTGAAGTTTCAATTTCAGCAGATGTAGATGCGTTATCTTTTACACCACACATCTGTTCTTCTGTCATAACTTCAAAACCGCCAACCTCTTTGTCACATTCTAACTAAGTTTCAATGTCTGCTTCTCCTAAATCTTGCAAGTCATCTATCTGATTGACAATATTATTTATTGCCTTTGCTGAAATTTCTTGTGGTATTACAAATTCCTCTGCTTCAGACTCATTTAGAGTCATTATTTTTGAAAACGCTCGCGCAATCTGTGTTCCTTTTATCCTGTCCCAAGCATTTGCAAGAAGATAAACAGCGTCTTTAAGATTTAGAGATTTCCAAAAGCTCAATAGATCACAATCTCCCAATAAATTCATCATTAAATTTTTTCTGTAAAATCTTTTTATGGACTCAATAACACCCTGGTCCATTGGCTGTGCAATTGCAGTGACATTTGGCGGAAAAAAATAAGCGAAAATATTTCCATCATTTGATTTCGAAACATGTATGCACGGATGAGAACCAGCGTTATCAAGAAGAAGTAGCGCTTTTGGTGGTAAATTGTTTTTTTCACAAAATATACGAACTTCAAGCACAAAATATTTATGAAACCACTGTTTAAATATTTCTTGATTCATCCATGCAGCACGTTGGTTAAAGTAAATTACTGGTGGGGTCCTAAAATTTTTGAATGCTCTAAGATTTTTCGATTTTCCTATTACTGCAAGTTTAAGCTTATCTTTACCAGATGCATTAGCGCAACAGAGGACAGTAACTGGGTCCTTCTTTGTTTTAAAACCAGGCGCCGTACTTTCATTGTCTGCTGCTAATGTTTTTTTTTTTGGTAATGCTTTCCAAAACAGTTCTGTTTCATCCGTGTTATAAATTTAATCATCGCTTAAATTATGAACCGTTATTAAATTTTCCAGTTCATAACAAAATTCAACCATCGCCGCTTCATCAGAACTTGATTTCTCTCCTTGTATTGATAATTCTCTAATTCCATGACGCTTTTAAAAACGGCGTAACCAACCACTTGATGCATTAAAATTTCCATCCATTTTGAGTCTTTTGTGGAAAATCTGTGCTGGCTGCATACACATGGACCCAGATATTGGGACTCCTTCAGCCCGTTTTTGCAAAAACAATTTCGCCATCGCTGTATCAAACGCTTTATACGTTGATGCTTTAAGCGTTTTCCGATTATTTGCATTACTGAAGCTATCCGCACTTGAAACAAAATCTTGTAGTTTTTTTTCCTGTTAACCAAATCCCGAACAGTTTGAGATCCCACGTAAGCGTGTGCTAGGTTTCCAACACTTACGCCATTTTCTCTCTTCTGTATTATTTCAAGCTTTTGTTTGATGGAAAGAACTAACCGTTTACGTTTGACACATGTCTTCAAAGATTTTGTCTGTACATTCATTGTCTTTTATTGTTTATTGTGCACTTTTTAATGTTACTAAACTTGCTTATACATACACCTCTAACTACGAATGCGACACTATGACATTCGGTGCCCGTTCGGCTTTTATCGCATAAATTCGCTTTACGCACGGAAAAGCGGAGTCCGGAAAATCGAAACAAAGTAGCAGCAAGGTTAATCCGCACCACGATTAAACCGCACACGGATAATCGAGGTCCCACTGTATAATATATAATGCCTTTTAATATAATACTAATGATAAATGTAATCTAATACTTACTAAGAACTTAACATTACACAAATCCGGCGATGGATTACGAAAGGTCAGGAAGTTGGTAATAGGCCACTTCCCAGTAAACACAAAATTGATAATGTTTAGTAACAGTTTCAAAACAAAAAATTTATGATTCACTCTTGTTTCAAACATAAAAGAAACCTAACTGCAATAAAATAGCTATAAGTCCATCGCTGTTTCACTTATTTGAATCAGTATAGTTTCGGTATTTTAAATTCAAATCTGTTGCAAACTAAATGTTGCATTCAGTTTACGTTTTAAAAGCTTCGTTCTTGAACTGATACTAAATGATCGATACATGTATGATTTTTGTGTTTCAATAATGAACTAAAACAATTCTTTCAATAATATAATTATACATTTTCGAATGCACGTTTCAAATTTTATTGCACAATAAATATTTTTAAATACAATATCACAATTGAGTTTTTTACATATTGCAACTTTCTTTGATGTGGTCTTTTTACGGAAGTCTCGAAAACTGCATCAGTTACTGTTGGGTAGCAACTTTTAACCGCATCTGTAACATAGAAATAAATATTTCATTTATATACATACATAATCATAGAGTTACACAAAATTAATTACATTTTTTTAATCAAAAACAACACAAACTTAATATAAATATCACTTTAGCAATCATAGGAAAGTTATAAAAACACTGTGAATACCTTTAGCTGTACATAATCGTATAGAAAACTTGAAAAATTGAACTGTAATTATAAATCCTAAAGTATCATAAGGTTTACGCAATAATCTACCTTAACGCAACCATGTGTGTTAATTTACATTTTTTTAATACAAATTAAAATACATAAAGAACAGAAATGATAATAATATTGATTAGATTTATGGATTATAATAAAATGTTTCGACTTACCGTTTATTGTTCCATTTCGTAATTGTACACACAGCATCACTTATCAAACTACAACCGAACAAGTGAAAAGATATCAATTTGCAGCGCAAGCGTTGACGACAGTAATCAAAGATATAGCAACGACTAATGCTGACTAATGACAAAGTATTCGTTTTTACTAGAACGATTCCACTGTTTTGAAAATAATTCAATCTTATTTAATCGATCTTCAAGCAATTCTAGTTATTCAAAAAATTTTCGGTTTTAATAAATCAGTTTCTAGACGGTTGCTGATTATGGGAAAAGAATTGCAAGTACTGAAACGGTTTAAAACTGATTGTGAAAAATCGGAACTCTTTCAATTTATTCACTGTCAGTTACATGTAAATGATATAAAAATGGAACTAACACGAAACAACGTATTGAAACAATTGTTTTAATTTTGTGACTGTAACAGTTTCAATCCGTGTTTACTGGGTTGTAAGCTAAAGACCACCTAAGCCTAGAATTACTTCTCGGCAAAAAGATGCGGACATACTCGGCTACACATTACAAAATCATTTTACAACTTGCCAAAAAATAAAAGAAACGCTGAATATTAACTGCTCTGTTTCCACCATTCAGAGACGTTTACACGAATCAAATTTACATTGTAGAAAACCGGCAAGTAAACCTAACATTACAGAGCGTCATGCTGCAGCTCGGTTGCGCTTTTGTCGCCAATATTTCAATTTGGATTAGAGTACTGTTATCTTTACAGATGAAAAAGTATCTTCTAGCACTGATCAATGTGAAACTACAGTGTGGAGACCACAAAACACTCGTTGTAATATAGAACATGTTTTGCTCAATAGGAAAAGTGGTAGAGTGACAGCTGGAGTATGGGGATAGATATCTCAAGCGGGTCCAAGAGAGTTAATGCAAGTGACACCACCTCGATTTACTTCAGAGCAATACTTGAATATTTTAGATAATATCTTGATACCTTCTGTAAGAGGAATATTTCCACAAGATGAGCTGGAAATTATTCAAGTATTCAAGGATAATTCTCTTATTCATACAAAAGGAATTGTTAGGGACTGGATTGAAGATCAAAACGAAGTTGAAATAATTGAATGGCCAACGAGATCACCAGATTTGAATCCAAGTGAAAATATATGGGGTGCAATGATCAGAAACTGGGATAGTGATATTTAATTTAGAACACCTGAAAATATTATCCAACATTCACAATTAATTTGGGAACGATTTCGGTGATCACAATTGTGTGAAAATTTAGTAAACTCTATGCAGTGTAGATTAGAAGCATGCATACAAAATAATGGTTATTACAAAAAATATTAATCATTTTTATACCACTTTTGTATTGTTATTGTTTTTATATGATAATATGTTTTTTTATTTCATTATATAATTCAAATAAACTACAGCATGAACTGTAATTATAAATGTATGTTTATTTATTAACATTTTATTAACGCAAAAGTGAGTAATACCTAAATAATTATTATTAAAATAAAAATAATATTAATGAATACGAAAATGTAATTATGATACTCATTAATAAGTGAAGTATTTAACCGCTTAAACAAAAAAAAAGAATGTGACTATGGGAAAAAAATTTAAATAAATTACATTATATTGGCACAAATATTTATTCTTACACCGGAAAATTGTGTTTAATAGTATCATTTATATTTAAACAAAATTAAAGTATAAAAGTTTCACTTTATTTATAAATAATTTTGCACATACAGCGAAATATTAATAGTACTTATGTAAAATTGTTTTTATAAAATCAGTAATTAGATTATTATTTACAATTTACCTTAATTTTATACGTTCAAAATTTTGCTATCAATAAGTATGTATCTAAAATTATAGAAAGAAATGTGTGTTTTTTTATTCGCATAAAAATATAAATACGGTCATAAAAGTAATACTATTTTTTTATGCTTTGAGAAATACATGTAAAATTTAGTAATGGTAATTCCTTTTTTTTACAAGACAAAAGGACATAACCTCAAGGTATATTTACAAGTATAAATACTGGTAATACTATTAGAATGTGACTGAAAATGCGGTAATGTTCATTTTACGGACATTTCCAATGACTATGGCTGTACATACATAGTACGTACTTGTGGTATATGAAATGTTGCTAATGTAATTTGCATTCCTTTATTACGTTTTGAAATGATAAATATGAAAAAAAAACAGTGCAAAACATGTATATGCAAAATATAAGAAAATAAACATAATCAATTAATTGGGGATATTATTGAGGGTAACACCATATCACACTTAAGAATATTTACAGGTTACATTTAGTAAAATAATAAATAAATTTATACGTTTATATAGCAAACCAATATTATCTTAACCTGAAGAAAAAAATCAAAATCTAGATTCAACCATTTAAAAATTATTATAAGGGTTCAAAATGTCGCGTATAATAAAAGATACGTAAAATTAAAAAAATAAGTTAATTGTTATTTTTTAGTAATATAATAAACTATGCAAAATTGAATTTTTAGATGATAATTACTTGTTTGCTCCATAGTGCATCGACGCTTTCTAATTTTTGATCAAAGTTCTTGAATTGTTTTAATTATCAAAAATAAATACAAATTAAAAAGAAAAAATAATAAAACACACTCTTACCAGATGCTGCCATATACGTAGCACCAGTAGATTTAATTTTTTCAATGTATCGAAACTGGTCTTCCGAGAGCAGTTCATCAAAATCCGCAATAATTTCATTCAGAAGCCTTAGACATTCCACACCTTCATTATTACCTTCTAATTCTACATAAAACTCTGAAAAATTGGGTATGGATGCAAACATAATACAAACAAAATCGCATTGTTCGTGATACAGCTCCTAAAATTAGAAATAAAAGTCATTTTGATTTCAAATAACGCTTAATTACGTCATTATTTTCGCTATTTAAAAAATGTTCAGCAACATGAACTGGTAAAATATTTGCAAGTAATTTTTTGTTATAAGCTTCTAAATTTTCCATATCGTCTTTTTCTTCTAAAAATGTATGTTTTAATTAGTACATGTAATTTGTTTTTGTTATGGTTGGGTACCTGTGGCTTGTAACTTCCAGACAAAGTCGAGTCGATAAGTCGCTTCAATTTGTTGTCCATGGATAATTAAAGCTATCACAAACGCTGTTAAAACAATTACGTTAATGTATTGACTGGTAATTGTGTGATCTAATAAAAACCTGCAATACAAATATAACAAATAGTAATTATTTTAGTTGTGTATATACCCTGATTTTTCTTTAAAAATACTCTGGCATGTGTCATTAAACGTGATGCAAATACACAAATAACTTCCTATAATTCCCACTAAAATGATTGTCTTAAGTAGCGAAATTAATACTTGGTACACCGCGCAGGCAGTCATGGAAATAATCACTAATAACAAAATATGCTGAAAAACAAAAGATTAATTTTTTTAATGAATAGAAGTTCTACTCACATCTATATAAGTAACAGGCTCGCAATAATACTCAAAATGAACGGAACTAAAATTATCAGTCGTTGTAACGTTAACGCATTCTACTATTTTTGAAGAAGAAAACTGTAATAAAAACAGATAATAAATAGGTATAATCTTGTTAGTGATTCTTACTATTGGAAGTAACGCTACAAGATACACGCAGATGATTACTAAAACTGATATGATTTGAGCAACGTTTCGATTTTCATGTATGCGTTTAGAAATTTTTCGTAGATTTGAGTTCACGTTCTGCAACATAAAATTATATATAAACTTATTACTAAATTGTGAGTTAAGTAATAAAATTAAATTTGTAAAGTAAAGTAGTAAATAAAATAATACACGATAACGTCTGATGTGGTTATATTTGCAAAGAATACAATAAACGCGTATCCTTTAGTTTCTTTTTAATTGCTATAACAGGGCCGGATTAACCATGCCGGGGCCCCTAAGCAATGCAATTCTCCGGCCCCCAATGCTATTTTATATCCATATATTGATAAAATATAGAATATTTGTTAATGAAAATTGCCAGTTCTTTCCAGGTCGATGAAGAGATCTGAGTAAAATGAGACGTGGGTGTTTTAATTTTAATTTTATTCTTCTTAAATGCAATAAAAAACCATAAAAGACAGAAAATAGCTTTGTCAAGTACATTCAGTATAAATATTAAATTTTTTGGATACAAAATCGTTCATTATTACTTGAAAGTTGGCCTTTTCCAATACATCATTTTCAATTGCCATTATCGACAATAAATTTAAACGTTTCTAAAACAATTAGGAACGAAGACAGGTTTTTATTAGTTTTGATTTTTAAAAGTTACGTGCGCCCGTTGGATTTGGTATTGTAACGTGGATTAAAAATCGTTTATTTGAAACTAAGGAATAAATACAGTTAACAAATAATTAAACGAAATAGAATGAATTGTAAATTAAAGTAACTAAATTAAAATGAACGAATTTGAATTATAAACTAAAATGATAACGAATTACACCAATTAGAAAAACTAATAACTAATATTTACAAACTAACTGTAACTCACTAATAATTAATTTATTTTGACACTATTCATATTTCACTATCGCGCATACGATAATGTAAAGGTCACTAAACTGCACCCGCGCTGATTACACAATGCATTTCGTTGCAGGTTTTATTTATATTCTGAACGTTATCTTCTTATCGCTTCCAAGAAATTCTTTCATTTTTTCTAACGTTCGAACACTTCTAGGAAACAGAACGTAACACTGCCCCCTAATTAAATCCGTTCCGTCCCATAACAGATTCAAACTCATGGCATCTGTAAAAGGTGTCATGACGGTAAGCTCAATTCTGTCCATTTCTGCATTGTCTTTGTTGATAGAAATAAAAGTCAACGGTCTTGTCGTTCCTGGTCGTTTTTCTCAAGTTATAGCTGCAACCAACACTTAAGCTTGTGTACCCCGGAACATGACTTCTATCATATTCCGCACCATCCTCCAATCCAGTTGGTCTAAACCGCAGTCAAGTTTGTAAACCGCCAGTTTTTTATGTTGTTTTGCATGACGTGGTCTTTTAGGTTTAGCAAGGCGTTCCATAAGTCTTTGTATTCAGGCTTCTGATAAAAGAACTCCTTGGTAACTAAGTAGTAGATGAACCGTTGTTGATCTTGAATCTTCAAAACTGTTCCTACCGTAGGTCGCTGTTTTTGAAGTTTGTCCAAGCCTTCAAACTTCTTCTTAAATACCACGACATTCCCTCTAAACATGCGTAAGTCTTGGACATCACAGTGTGCAAAGGAATAGTCTTTCGGTACGTCAAACAGATCTTGTTGTACTTTTGTAATTATTCCAAATCTTGCTTTCGCGGTTCCTTAAAAAGTAAACATAAACCACTCGAAGTCTTTTGCATTGTCCTTATTTATTACTCTGTTGACCATTCCCGTGTTTTCATTGTCGCCCGTGTTGTCACCGGCATAGGACAACTTATTGATGTGTACTATCTTTGGTTTGCCTGTTGGTAACTTTCAGACGCGGTAGGTGACCTCGAATACTTTAGTGTTGTTCATTTCTGTATTGTTGGTTGCGTTGTTTGTAAATAATTTTGAAAATATGAAAATAAAGTTTAGTTCAAACTCGAAGGTCTTTTGGATCAAATGTGTCTATAAAAATGGTCGAACATAAAACGAATGAATAAAATATATAACAGACGTAATTTATTTTTGGCAAAATAGCATATGGTCGTTCTCATTGTATCTGTAACTTTCGTTTTCGTTGTGGGTTGTACAACCAAACCAGGTCACCAAGTTAAATCTCTCCTTCTCTGGCCCTTACGTTATATTGGTCTTTCATTCGGTCACTGGCAATTTGGATGTTCTTTCCGACATTATCGTAGATGATGCATTCTCTTTTTGTGTTGGCTGACGTAGTCATCCCCAACTTCTTTTCCATGCTTGCATTCAAACTGAAAATTGCACGGTAATCTTATCGCACGTTCAAACATCACACAAGCAGAAGTTTGCCCGGGAACAAACATAAATATTAGTCCCAGTTTCGTTGGTGTTCTGGAATTCTTAAACGGCAGATAATTTCTTTCACTACATCCGCAACAACGACACGACTAGCTGCAGTTTTGTCTCGGTGTCATCGTCGCTCTTCAGGAATCGTGTTAGTAAAACATTTTCCGATTTCAAGGAATCCTACTGTGCGTAATATGCTTTCACCGTTCTACTTTGCGCGCTGATATCTTCCCAAGTTGGTTTTTGTCCATTCGTTTTGTAATTTATTATCAACTGTAGTTCGGGATTACTTTTTTGTTCTCGACGTAGTTGAGCTAGTTGCCAATTATCGTCAACCGCCAATCCATCTCGCAACCTGTTCTTACGGATTTTAAAATTGAAGAAAACATTTCAGAGTAGCATGGCCAGCCTGCAAAAGAAATTTCCGTCCGTATAAGTATTTATAGAAATATTCAAAGGACTTGACAACAGTTAACAGTTCTCTTCTAGTTACACAAGAATTGCTCTCAGGCTTCAATAGAACTTTACTGATTTATGCAATTACTTTTTCTTCTTCATTTTGGATTTGAGAAAATACACTTTATATTGCGAGTTTGCTAGCATCAGTGTTCAACACTAACCTGCCTTCCGCTCAAAAACAGGTCAATATTGGTACTGTAACTAGAAACTGCAACTATTTTTAAAAAGCTTTATTACAGTCGTTGTTCCAAGTAAAATTGCGTTTTTCCTTGGTAAGCTTTGTCAGCCGTTTTGCAATGTTAGCTAATCCCAGCACGAATCTGCGGTAATACGTGCACAATCCGAGAAAACTGCAAAACCTTAATTTTATCAGGATTGGGTATCGGTCCAGTCCTAGATACAATGTGTCCTAAATAGTTCACTTATTTGAGCTTAATTTTAGGTTTGCATCTCGCAATCGTTAAAACACTTCTTTCAATTTTTTTTGCTCTTCAAACGATTTTCTAACCACAATCACATCGTTCAAATACACCAGGTACGTCTTATAAGACAGTCCTTGCAAGATCGTTTCTATCAAACCTTCGAAAGTTGCAGGAGAGTTGCACAATCTAAACGCCATAACCGTAAATTTCCATAAACCGTTTCCAATTGTAATCACAGTTTTCTCGCGGTCCTTTGGTTGCAAATCCACTTGCCAGTAGCCACTTTTTAAATGCACAGTAGAAAACTATTACGAACTAGATAGGGTATTTAAAATGTTGTTAATTCGTGGTAACGAGTAACTATCTTTCTTGGTAACCTCATTGAGTTGTCTATAATCACAAAACACAAAATTTGGTTGACTCATCCTTCTTCTTCACTAAGACCACTGGAGATGCCCAAGGACTGTTGGATGATTTGATCACACCCCAATTTTCCATTTCGGCTTCTCCTCGCTTGGCCAAGAGGTCACCTCGGATGTTGTCGGATTTGTTGAGCATCGCCAGTATTGATTTTGTGTTTTACGACGTCAGTTCTTCCTTTAGAGTTATCATCCATTTCAAACACGTCGTAGTACTGTTGGATTAGTATTTTGACGCTGGTCAAGATCTTAACACGCTGAAATCAGCATTTTGAGTAACCGTTGAAGACATTTCTTTGCTGATGGAGTTTCAACAATCTTTGCACATTTCAGTATTTGAGATACTGACGTAGATTGTTGTATTACAGTATTCTTTCTCAAAACTACTTGGTTTAAACTGGTTTTTATAATTCTAACTGGTATTACGTTTTTGACGTTTACCAGAGCTTTACCATGTAGTCCTTAGGGCGAATATTTCATTTTTGGTTGGTTTGTTGCTACGAATGGATTCTTCCCGGAGATCTCCATTTAAACGTCCTATCACAATGCTTTTAGTTCGTCCAAATAAACCGACATGCTCTACTAGAACAACTCTCACCTTTTCATCTTTCGACAAATGAAAAGGACTTTCTTCGTTTTCTAGTTTGAGAACATCACTCTCCATGTCTAAATAGAATAAGGTTTATTACTAAGATCATGTCCTCAGTTATGTCAGCTACCAGTATTCAATGATTAATTGATTTATTTCCAATACAAATAGTCACCATCATTTCTACATGAATTGGGACTGTTTCGCCAGTTGCTGCATTTAGTTCTATCGTTTTTGGCGTTATTCTTTCACATTCTCGAACTACATACATCTGGGGCATTGTTGTTCTTATCGCTCTGGTGTCAAGCAATAGTTCAACTCCGCGTCCATTGATGATGTTATCAACATAAATGCTGTTCAGGGAGTTAGTTGGCGATGCACAGTGGATGGTGATCTCCGGGGCATGGTTGTTGGAGGTTGATTTTTGCTCTTTTCGAACGACCTCGACTAGTTTTCTAATAGTTTCTTGGCTTGAGGACAGCGGCGTCGAATGTGACCCAGTTCACCGTAGTTCCAACGTACACAACTTGTTTGGTCACGTAATACTTGTCAAAGTAGCTCTTAAATGCATTCCTGTCTTTCTTTTTGATCTTCTTTCATATTACAAACACGATGACTACCTCGATAAGACGCCTGCTTTGCCGCTTCAAATCTAACGCATGTATCAGCGCGACGTCGAGCGTCTTAGGTCAAGCTAGTCACAGCGTTTGTTGTGTATCGCTGTTCTTTTAAACCATCGACAAAAGCTTGTACTGCCAGTTGTTTTAGAAAACTACATGGTGCTGTAGGGTAAACTAGTCTTACGAAACGCGCAATATCCGATTCAACGATTCATTATCTTCGCGTGGGCGGCTTTATATCGCATCTCCAAACGTGAGGTCAGCAGCTGATAATCCATTTATTGGCAATCAGAAATGGTCTGCAAGATGTTTATCGCTTTCCCTCGGAGAGAAACAATCAACAAAGTGACTTTCTTTTAGTTGTTCCATCGATTGGCCATTGCAGCAGCTTTATATTGTTTGTATTATGTAGACCACGGTGTTTTGCCATCGAACGCCGTCGGTGCGATCCATATTCTTGATGTTACTTTACTTTTATTTTTCAGTATTACGATCGTTTTTAGAGTCACGTGTCTTTCGCCGTGTAGTCTTTGTTCTATTCGTTTAAATCTTTCTTTAGTTTTCTTGTTTCTTTTTTTAACCTTCTAGAATTTTCTAATAGTTTGTTTTTCGTATTCATGGAAATTTCCATTAATTTCTCTTCCATTACTCTAGAGGTTTCTACTAGTTTTTCCTCAACTTTCATCTTTAAATTAATAAAATATTCTTGTAGTTGTTTTATGTTCTCTTCGAGCGTTCTTAAATTTTCCAAAAATTTTTTTTCGGGTTTATTGGAATTTTCTATTCACTTGTCTTCCAGAGTTTTTTTTCTTTTTACCTGTACTTTCTATTAATTTTTTTTCGGCCTTCTAAAATTCAGTAAAATTTTCTTTTAAAAGTTCCCATATTTTGCTATCCGTTTTGGCACTTTGAGAGCGCGTAACCGCCATTCACTCGCGAAATACAAACACAAATTGTTTATTAGCCCTTATCGCGTTAAAAATATTCCCACTTCTGACACCAATGTAACGAGAATTTAAAACCGTTTATTAGAAACTAAGGGCTAAATACGGTTAACAAATAATTAAACAGAATAAAATGAATTGTTAATCAAAATAATCGGTGTCCGATTACTCGAATTAGAGACAGTAATAAAGTAATAAGTAATATTTACCAACTAACAATAAGTCGCTAATAATTGATTAATTTCGACACTATTTATTTTTCACTATCACGCATGCAGTAACGTAAAAGTTAGTATACTGTTCTCGAGCTGATTACACAATAAATCTTCTTATCACTTTCAGGAATTTCCTTCATTTTCTTTAACCTTCAAACACTTTTCGGAAATAAACGTAATAATATCATCAAACTTCTACATATTTGCAGTGATATCATTACATTCAAGAAAGTTGATTGCACCATATCATCAAAAATCAATTTATTAATTTTATTTTTCACTCCAATCCCCGCATCCTCTAATTTTAACATCAAGTACTTGAACTGTACCATTTCGTTTATAAACTCGGACTCAGCGCCTTCGGAATTATATTAAAAAAAAATTGTACAAGTCTCTGTAATTGCATCGTTGGTTTATGTTATAAAATTTGGTAGCAATCCAAATAGAACATTAATTTTCCGATAAGCTTTTAGTCGCCGCAACAATTCTTCATACAGCTAGTGCAAGCAAATAAATTTCAATCTTTAACTTATCATTTTCTCTAATCACAATTTTTACTGCAGATCTGTCATTGTGATGTCTTTTTTTCATTACTGTATTCGGTATCGGTTTTCTCATTTGACTTTATCTTGTAATCGTCAAATAATTAATAGCAAAAAATCTAAAAGCGATTTTAAAATGTAGACGGTCGTTCGAAGTTTAATAGCTGGTTTTTGTAAAGTCATACTGACACCATTGATTCGATCCAGTATAGCAGCCCAAAATATTGCCATTACGTTATTTTCTTTTAATAGACATTGAGCCTCGTGAATTGCTTGTGATGCCTAAATTTTATCATCAGCAATAGAATGCAAAGTTTTCTGGAAACTCTTGTAACTTTCTGACAAAGCCTTAGCCGCATAGTCTCTTGGATGCCACTTGGTGTCGGACACTATTTTCAAAAGTAAACTTTTTTTAGAGATGTTTCTGCATAATAGCCCAGCGATGAGTTGATGCCAAAAAGAATTGTATAGTGCTTGTACAAATCCAAAAAATGAGTTCGCTCCAATGGAGTTCTCCGCAACACGTACTCCAACCAAATTCATTGAATGCGCTGAACATGGAACGTAGTGTGCGAGATGATTTATTTTCTTAATTTGCACCTGTAGACTATTGTAACAACCAGTTTTTCTACTATACGAATAAATGTAAGAAAACGTTCTGTTACTTTTACTACAGTCAACTGATCAGTATGAAATATGTCTATGTCTATGTTTTCTTGAGAACTCTCAACACGAAATGCTAATCCACGGGATGATAAAAATTTAATCACTGATACTACTTGTTGTAAAACTTTTATGCAATATACTCTTTCTTTGTTGAATGCAATATCCAAAAAAAGTGTCAATTTGACCGTAACTACGTCTTCTACTAATCAATGCTTGTACACATTCTTGGTACGTTGCATTATTCTCATGGAACTGATTTCTGTGCGACGCATTTTTCTAATCAGAAAATCTAGTTTAAAATTGCGATTGGCTTTAGTAAATAGAGAATACATTTCTTTACTATCGTTGTATTGTCGGCTTAAAGCAGAAAAATCAAAGTGTTGACATTTGTTAGGGCTTCTAGTACACCAAAAATCTTGTATTTTGTTGGTAATAGGTGGACTACGTTTTGGTGTAGTAATTAGACTTCAGCCTCGCTTTCTTCTGCACCCGCTAAAATAACTGTTTCCTAATTCTGGTTAGTCTGTTCAGAACACTCGCAAGGAATCTCTACTGGGTCCGCCGTCATAGTTTGGCTAGCAGACGACGCAGGCGTATTTTGAGAAGGTTAATTTTTCGTTGATTGGCAACTAAATCCAAGTTGGAAAAGTGTCTTCTTTAATAGTTCGTCACGCTTGTTTTGTTGTTCCAGTCGCTTTTTACGTTTTTCTAAACCACTTAGGTGTTTTTTCTTTATGGGTTCCTCCAACATTTTGTTTCTTAAAGAAAACGTAAACAATCGCGCGAATGAAAAACGACGCGAGAAAAATAGTAATAATTTCTATAATGCCTATCTACGCAAGAAACATTTTAGCACTTCACACTCGTTGAATTAATAACCATGTGATAAAGTAAATCACTTATTTAAAATAAGTAGGTAAAATAATATCTCGCAATAAATTCTCAAACTCACCTGGTAACAATGGTGATTTCAGTTTTAGTATTGCACTCTCTTGTCGTCCGTCTTGCTAATTTTATCAAGACACTAGCAGTCTTTATAGAAGAATCTAACACTTTCGAAACTTTTGTTTATCATATAATTACGCTACCTAATGTATATAACGAATTGGGGATTTCGCATTGTGAATGAAGTCTAGTACTCACTCAGCCGACCGCCCACGCCCATCGGCTGCGTTTCGAAGTAATGCTTTACTTTATAAAAATATCTAGCACTCTTATACTCAAATTTATAAGTATTGAAACACAAAGCACTGTAAAACTTTTTAAATTAAATTCATTTACGGTCGCAAAGCTTACAAAGCCCAATTGCAAATCAAGTATTTCAAAAGTTTTGTTTATCCTAAAATACGCTACGTAGTGATTTCATATTATTAGTTCTACTACTCAATACTAGATGGTTCTGTTTCGTAAGTATAAATTATTTTATCAACTGACAGCGTGCGTCGAAAAATAGCAATAATACAATACCTATTGTCATTGAGGATAAAAACTTTCCAATTAAATTTTTACTATATGAAACACTTTCAGTTTCTTTTGTGTGCGCCTGGGGCACCTAGCCGATGCGAGGTCATTAGGCAGTTGCCTATACTGCTTAATCCCACACTGCAAACAAAAGCTTCAAAGCTTCAAGGTTGGTGATAACTGTCTTGCAGTTGACGAATTGATTTAATATTTCGTACAAATCGTTTTTTAAATGGAAATAAGAAACGTAACATAAACCTTATCACAGTTTAACAATAAATAAATATAAGAGAAAGTCTCGATATTAATTATTATACTATAACATATTTACACTTACAGTGACATTCTCAATTGACACCAGGAACTGTACAGCAACTAATATTAACATCACCGCGATGATAGAAGATACAATTATGAGATTCCTAAAAAATAACTAATAAAATTATAGGACAAATCAAATAAATACTTACATGTACGTAATAATAACTTCAACTAAAACAATTGCCATGAAACAAATAATTGAGCAAAAAAAGTAAAGATTGAGCATTCGGTCCCGTTCCATAGCGTACTAAAACACAAAAGACACATTTTAATGTATTTAAAAAACTCTTATTGAAATAAACGCAAACATAAAGCGATTCTATTCGTTTAATAAATTTTTTTTCTAGTTTATTTTCGTTAACAACTTTATAAAGTAACGCATGCTTTTATCAAATAAAACTTTTGCGAAAAGAAACTTTTGCAATTAATTAACTTTTTCTATTCTTCTTGTTCATAACTTTTGCTTGTTTTCAGATAAACACTAGCAAGTAAATTGTTAAACTTTGTAATCATTGATTTAATTATATACTTGTTGCATAAACTTATTTTTTAATTTTAATAAGGGTTTGTCTAACAATAATTTTTTTTGTGTAATAATAAGGCTTCTGTGACAATTTTACGACAACAAAAAAATAAGTATATCAAAGTATTATAACATTATTTATTTGTAATTTAATGGCGCATTCAACTAAATTGTGAAATGATTACAGCACCAATTTTGACTCTTAAATGAAGAAATTGTCTATTTGTAGAAGCTAATAAGTACTGTGGAGTAAATATAATTAACTTAAAATAAAGTTGCAGTGCAATTTAATTAGTCAAACATTGCCAACTCTCGTATTTTTCAAAGTGATGTACTTATTGGGATAAAACATACAAATTGGCTTTATAAAATTGCTAAAATAAAGTAAATAGTTTTGTCAGACATCAGATAAAATTAAATTTTTTAAATATTGATTTAAGCAACTATGAAAATTTTAGATAAAATAAAACAGTTGAAATATTACAATTACAGTATTTGAGTAAAGACCATTAACATTTTTTTTAAACAAAGGCGTGCTATTTTTATTTAAGATTTGGCAATTTAAAAAATTCAATTGCTATTTTGTTATTTTTGATTGATCACTTAAAATCTAATCATCACTACAATAATTCTGAGTGACGAATAAAATGCATTAATCATTTTGAACGATATATTAGTGATCTAACTATATTATTTTTTAGTTTTTATCTTTTTTGCATATACTGGCAGTTTTTTTAAGTTTAAATTATACTTGTTTATGTTTTTAAGAAATATAAAAATAAAAAAATTTATATATTGAAAATGATTCGTAAATTGTTAATTTGAATAGGAATAAACAATCTCATTTTAGGAAAATTTCTACCATTACAAAAAAAATTCTTCTTTTGCTGATATTGATAATCAGGCAATTTATTGTCTTTTACAACAAAGCCTAAAGCAGAAATGATATTTAGTTTACAAGATATTTTTTGTGTAATTATGTTAACTGCTATAAAAAAAATATTTATATCAGTCATTTAACATCATTGAGTCAAAAATAAAATTTTAGTTGTTGTAATAACCCGTGGAAACCTAAATTCTACTATGTACAAAATTGTTCAAAGTCAACAATATTTAATTTTTTAACAAACATTTTCATTACAGGGTAAATATATTATTTTATTGCGATTTTTGTGATTGCATATTCTTTACTAACTTTTGAATCTTTGGTTCAGTGCTAGTAGAGTTCATTTCAAGACTAAAGAACCGCTGCGCAGAAACCAATTTTGTTCCGAATGTCAATACACTAGCTAACCAAAAAACGTTTGCACTTTTCATACGGCGTTTGAAGTGTCCACATTTATTCCACAAGTTGTTACAAACTCTTTTTTATCTTTGTGTTTTATATTTTTTTATATTATATTCATCGTCTTGTATGCATTCACTTTTTAGTTCAATTAAAGGTAAACCATTACAGTTAATGTACATCGTTTACAGATGATGTTTTTAGTTAGAATTTATTTTGCATGATCGTCAAACTCCGTATTTATCCGACGCGCATCTCGCGGTTCTTTAGTCGTGAAATGATCTCTAAACGCAAACCCATGTCGGCACTGGCTTCCAACGGATTTCGGTGCCTATTTTTAATTATATATTGAAACGTTTGAGAAATTATTCGCAACTTCGAGAGCCTTTGCGAGGTTATCTAGAACGTTCACCGAAGGATGTGGAACATACGAGAACGTTTTGCCAAAGTGTATAAATATTGTGCAAACAAATCTGAGGTCAGTTATTTCCGCAATGCGAAAACGGCAGTGTTAAGAAGATTACTCAAGTGTAAATAAATAAGTAATTAACGCGTGTGCGATAAACATACAGAGTACGTGACTTTAATATAAACAAGTTTCGGTGTTTAGATAAATAGAAGTTATCTTCCTGTAAGTGATAGTGCGATATAAATTATAGTGTTAGTTTTTTTATTAAATATCTTTAGATTTAATTAGTTCGGTTATTTTAAACTTGTATATATTTTTAGTAGTTTAAATAAATTAATTTTAATAATAAAATTCGTTACAAGTGGTGTCACGGTGTCGGGTTCGCGATTTTTTTAGTGTAAATACCATTAAGTAATCTAATATCGCTCCCGTAATAAAAACATTGATTGCGTAAATAATTAAAACTTTAGTTCGCGTGTTTGTTTATAGCATTTAATTTTAGCTGTTCTATTTCGTTAAACCAGTGTCGGGCTTTATTAAAATTTAGTGTATTAATTTTTTTATAAATTATTATTCGTTATTAAATTAATGCCGGTGACGCGTTTACAAGCAGTTAAAACGGATTCAAAAATATTTGAAATTCTCGAATCCATGAATAGAAAAATGAACGAAAATTCTCAGAAAATTAAAGAATACCTGTCCGAAATTTCTAGAAAAATAGAAGAAAAGTTTCACGAAAATTCGCAGAAAATGGAAGAAAACTCTTAGAAAATTGAAGAAAAATTATTTGAAATAACCCAGAAAATAAAAGAAAAATTGATGGAAAATTCTAGACGTTCAAAAGAAGAAATACTAACGAGCATAGAAAATCAAATCAAAATTGTTCAAGAAGAAACAGATACATTAAATTTAAAAGAAGAAATTTGCGAATCTGTAAACGACAAAATAGAAGAAGTAGAAGACAAATTAGAAAATTAGCTAGAGAAAAAAACTAAGAGAAAGAATACAACTGCTTGAGGAAAGAATGAACCAAATAAATTGTCACGGTGATGGAAGCGTCACGAGTAAAGATTTAAAAATGGATCATCGTGAAGAAACCACTCACAAGTTTAAGTTGTTCAATCTACCATAAGCAGTTTGAAGCCGCAGCTACAGCCAATGGTTGGAGCAACACGCAGAAAGCGACGTCTTTAATAGTGTCCTTACATGGAGAAACGTTTGGAATTTTACAAACTGTTCCTGACCACCTGCAAAAAAATTACAAATTCTTAATTTCACGATTAAAAATGAGATATAGAGCTGCTCATCTTCAACAAGTGTACGAAGCTCAAATTAAAAGTTGGGTTCAGAAAACTGCCGAAAGTCTTCAAAAGTTTGAGGCTGACATCGCCAGATTAACACGGCTTGCGTATCCTACAGCGCCAGATACCTTCTTGAAGAAGTTGACTATTCAAACCTTTGTAGACGGCCTCCGAGACAACGAAACGCAGCAGACTCTTCGGTTAGCTCAACCGAAGACGTTGGATGACGCTTTAACCCATGCTTTGGAGTTCGAGGCGACAAAACAAGCGTCGCACCAAAGCAGCCATAAGCTCCGTTGTGCTGCAGAAATACCCTCGCACTCAGAAGAAAACATTGAAGACATGGTGCGACGTGTATTTCGGGAACAAGTAGCTCAAGGAAGAAAAGTGACGTGTTAGAACTGCGGAGAAGTGGGCCACGTACGACGACGTTGTACTAAGCTTAAAAGAAAACCAGAAGAGCGTCTGGAAAACTAGAACAGGTCGACCGAATGGGGCGAAAGTCGACCTCAATGAGCCATGTCACGGTGATTACCATTCAAATGGCGTGGCCTAGGGAGCAATTCCATAATATTTATCTCGATGGCAAGATCAATGGAAGAAGTGTTCAGTTACTGGTTGACACGGGAGCGACGAAGACCATCATTCGTCCTGATATCTTATTGGAAAACGATAAGACATCACCAGTAACAGTACGACTTCGAACGGCGTCGAGGAAAGAAATACCTACTCACGGACATGTCAAAGTAACCATTGGTTTGGGAAATCACGGAAGAAGTTATCCTGGGAATGGACGTGATAAAGAAGTATGGGTTCCATTTGGATATAAAGAACGATGTCCTGAAGATGGACAATTCATTCGTCAGAGAAGGCAGCCGTGCGAGTCTTATTGAGTGAAGACGTGATTCTGCTTGCAAGGACAAAAAGTGTGGTAATGGCACGCCTGGATGGAAATCTCCGGGAAAGCTACATACGCGCGATTGAACCAATGGAACGTGGCTTAGTTGAAAAGGGGCTACTCGTTGGCAAAACTTTAGTACGTGTAAAAAAACACGATGCCAATAAGTATCTTAACCATCAACTCAGATCCTGTAACGTTGAAAAAAAGACCGTGGTAGGCCAATGCACGCCAATATCACAAATTGTAAGATGCGTGAAGTCGAACGAAGATATGTCGCTGAAGAAGTGTCCACAACATCTATTGGACATTCTTACCACCAAATGCCAAAACTTCAGCCAAGACCAGCTGGCTAAAGTTAAAGTGTTGATCCAAGGGTATCAAGATGTGTTCGCGCTGGAGAGTGGCGCCAAAGGAAGAACTAACGTGGTGAAACATAAAATTAATACCGGAGACGCTCGGCCGATACGACAACATCCACGCAAACTTCCTTTGGCAAAAAGAGAGAAAGGCGAACAAATGATTACGGATATGGAGAGAGAAGGCGTGCTTAAACCTTCAAGTAGCCCATGGGCATCCCCAGTGATACTCGTAAAGAAGAAGGATGGGTCAACGAGGTTTTGCGTAGAATATAGGCAGCTAAACGACGTGACCAAAAAGGACAGCTACCCTTTACCCAGAATTCACAATACGCTAGACACCCTGTCAGGATCCCAATGGTTTGCCACGTTATATTTAAAGAATGAATACTGGAAGATAGAATTAAAACCCAAGGATCGCGAAAAAACCAACTTTTACGATTGGAACTAGTTTGTGGCAGTTTACTATGCCCTTTGGCTTGTGTAACGCTCCTGCAACGTTCGAGTGTTTGATAGAGACCATCTTGCGCGGATTGTCTTGGAAGACGTGCTTGGTTTACCTGGACGACGTGATCGTGGTTGGAAGGTCGTTTGAAGAACATATGAACAACTTGAAAGAAGTGTTTCAGCGACTACGTGGGGCTAATCTCAAACTGGGTCTAAAGAAGTGCCACGTATTTAAGAAGAAAGTGCAATATCTTGGCCACGTCGTATCTAAAGATGGAGTAAAGGCTGACCCAGACAAAAACCGAGCAGTGCAAGCATGGCCAAGACCAATCGACAAACATCAGGTCCGAAGTTTTTTAGGGTTGTGATTGACGGAAGAAAGGGCAGAATTTAGATGGAATGAAGACTGTGAAAATACTTTCCATCAACAAAAACAGGCTCTAGTCACTTCGCCGATTTTGAGTTATCCAAGAGAAGATGGAAAATTTGTTTGGGATACAGACGCAAGCAATCTGGCCATAGGCGCAGTCCTTTCGCAGGTTCAAAATGGACAAGAAAAAAAGATTGTGTATTTTAGCAAGGTTTTGTCTAGGTCAGAAAGAAATTATTGCGTGACTAGGAAGGAGCTGCTAGAGTTGTCAAGTCCATCGAACATTTCTACAAATATTTGTATAGACGAAAATTTTCACTGAGAACAGACCACGTCGCTTTAAAATGGCTACTGCAGTTCCGTAACCCGTAGGACAAGTAGCAAGATAGATGGAGAGATTGCAAGAGTATGACTATGACACAGAACACCGTGCCGGAAGCAGTCATCGGAACGCTGATGCCTTGTCCAGAAGACCAATATCCAGCGGACTGCAGCCATTGTTCGCTACTTGAAGAAAAAGTCGAATGCCTCCGGAGAACTGCTATGGTTAATGATGAGTGGGAACCTGAGCAGTTACGTCGCGAACTAGAAAACGATCTTAAAATAAAACTACTCCTGGACTGGAAAGAAAACGGCCGACGACCAAGCTGGGAAGAAGTGAGTGCTTTGGGCAGAAACATCAAAGCGTACTGGGCGCAGTGGGACTCCTTGATAGTAGAAGACGATCTTCTTAAGCGATCCCTAGAAAGTGCTAAGAGCACGGGAAACAGACTACACTTGGTAGTGCCAAAGAGCAAGTTGTCAGAAGTGTTGAAGCATTTCCACGATGGGACATCAGGAGGACACTTTGGCCTTAAGAAGACATTGGGTAAAGTGCAAGAACAATTCTACTGAATGAACTGCAAAGAGGACGTCATGAAATGGTGCCGTAATTGCACGGTCTGCGCATCAGGAAATGGTCCAGCGAGAAAGCGCAAAGCACCAGTGAAGCAATAAAACGTAGGAAACCTTTTGGAAAGAGTAGCGATTGACATCGCTGGGCCGTTCCCAGAATTCGATTCGGGAAATAAATACATCTTGGTGGCGATGGATTATTTCATGAAATGGATCGAGGCTTACGCCATACCCAATCAAGAAGCAGTTACCGTTGCAGACGTATTAGTAGAAGAATTTTTCTGTCGGTTTGGAGTTCCGTTGGAATTACACTCCGATCAAGGCCGCAACTTTGAATCTGGGCTGTTTCAAGAAGTTTGCCGACTGTTGGGAATTAAGAAAGCTAGGACGACGCATCTCCATCCTGAATCTGATGGCATGGTTGAGCGGATGAATCAAACAATGGGCAAGTACTTAGCTAAGGTAGTGTCCGAAGACCAAAGAGACTGGGATCAGTACTTGCACCTTTTCCTAATGGCATACCGATCATCCGTTCACGAAAGCATAGGCCAAACACCACCCTGTGTGATGCTCGGTCGCGAAATACGATTGCCATGCGACCTCCAATTTGGACGAAGACCGGAAGAAGAAGTTGCTGGAGAAGATTACGTCAGCAAGCTGACCAAGAGGCTGGACGAAGTACATGAAGAGATCCGTGAAAACACACAAATTGCCAGCGACAGGATGAAGACCAGATATGATGTCAAGGCGCAAAATGGTGGGTTTCAACCTGGCGACATAGTCTGGTTGTATAATCCCCAATGGAGACGTGGTTTGTCGCCGAAGCTACAAAGGCAATGGGAGGGCCCTTATAAAGTCGTGCAGCGTATTAATGACGTTATATATTGCATCCGAAAACCACCCAGAGACAAGCCAAAAGTAGTCCACGTCGATCGTCTAGCCCCGTTTGCTGGCGATAACCACAATACACAAGTTCAGGTCGGAACCAGAGTAATAAGCAGCAGAACCAGCAACATAATCGAAGGAATGGAATTTATGAGCTTATACGGAGGTTCTGGAAATTCTAGGTTTGGAGTTACCACCGAGGAACAACAAGACATGTTCCAAATACAAAAAGATAACGCCATCGCACATTGCGTGAGCGAGGATCTTGACACGTCCAGAGGGGTTTCAGTCGTGTTTAAAAAGAAGTTTGGACAGCTAGATGGATTACGAAGACAGCAACCGGTAGTCAGAAAAGTTTTAAAACTACGTGGTGACAGACGCTTCGTTTTCTATCTGGTCACCAAGAAATATTCGAGTACCAAGCCGTTATACGAAAATCTGTGGGGAACAATATGGAACCTCAAGAGAGAAATTGAGTTTCACCATGTTAAGAAATTGGCAGTACCCAAGCTTGGTTGTGGCTTAGATCAAATTGAATTGAATTGGATGACAGTTTAAAACATGTTGGAGGTCGTCTTCCGAGGAACAAGCGTTCAAGTGTTGGTCTGTAGTTACCAACCAAAAATAATATCGGGTCAAGAAAAGTCCATTGACGGTTACTTTTATGGTCAAGGAAGTTGCCGAAATGGAAAAAACTGCCGCTATCGCCACGATCCTTTTTACCGGTGTCGCATCCAGTCTCCTGTTCTGGAACAAAACAGTTCTAAGAAGGGGGCAGTAAAACGTTTAAGAAGTTATTCGCAACTTCGAGAGCCTTTGCGAGGATGTGGAACATACGGGAACGTTTTGCCAAAGTGTATAAATACTGTGCAAACAAATCGGAGGTCAGGTATTTCCGTAATGCGAACACGGCAGTGTTAAGAAGATTATTCAAGTGGAAATAAATAAGTAATTAACGCGTGTGCGATAAAGATACGGAGTACGTGACTTTAATATAAACAAGTTTTGGTGTTTAGATAAATAGAAATTATTTTCCTGTAAGTGATAGTGCGATATAAATTATAGTGTAAATGTTCTTATTAAATATATTTAGATTTAATTAGTTCGGTTAGTTTAAACGTGTATATGTTTTTAGTAGTTTAAATAAATAAATTTTAATAATAAAATTCGTTGCAATAATTATAATATTTTGCACGCATAGATCTGTCAATAAAAATAAAGTTAAGCAACGTATAGCAATTTCTCAAATCTTTGGAAGAAATTGCTTGTTGGCTCTAAAAATCTTCAAGACTAATTAAGTCATTTAATTTTTAAATGGCATTTTAATATAAATTCTTATTAAAATTTAAAATTATTTAACGATTTCAAATTTTTTCATGTTAGTTTCTTTTTTTTTAAGCACAAATGTACTTGAGTTCATTTAGGTCAATTTCATTGTCATAAATTCTGAGTGAATTTTATATTTTATGAATTTCGTTAGTCGTTAGTATTTTGCTTTAAAGATTTAAATTGTAATCCTATATTCTAATACGCTCGTTTGTTTAAGTCATTTATATTTTGTTATCACTTGATGATTTTGCGTTTCTGGTTTTTTTGTAGGCCCTTCCTAAAGGTTGCAAATAGAAGTAGATTTGTTTATAGAACAGTTCTTAGTATATACGACTCTTGGAGGGGTTTTTCTCAAAAGATTCGATAGTAGTTTGTAGCTAGAGAAAATAAAAAGTTTTCAGTAAAATTAAGTTAAGGGAAGTTATTTCATTTAGCAATTGTTACGGTTTTTACGATTTATTAGAAACTTTGCTTGCGTGTATATCGTGAAATTATGTGTAAAGTTCAGTTTGTGTTACATAATTCAACTTTGCTTTCAGAGCGGTTTACTTTTCTACTTCTGACTTAGCCTGTACAGCTTTACAACCCGAATTTTGGTTTTATCACCTTGACGGTCACACCACCACCAAAAACCGGCCTAATTGGGAATATTATGTAAAATTCAAGGTATTTATAAACTACCGTGTAAATTAATTTTGATTTTACCTTACTTCGCACGACTTTTAAGTGTTTTTAAAGCGTTAAAATAGACTAAAACATGTTATTCCTTGTTTGATGCGCTAAGTAAACTTTCGAATTTCGACCACTAAGTTTTTTTTGGTGTTCGTTTATATTAGTCAAAAGACAATCTGTTACCGATTACGAGTTTTTAACCAACGTTGATTGACCCGTCAAATTGATTTTATTTGCTTTGGGCTAAGATTTTTTAATTAGTATTTTAGTTAACGGAATTTTTATTATGCGTGCAAGGCTTTTGCAGTTTTAATTAATTTTGTGTTAAGAAATTTTTATTCAGTTTGACTTTGTTTACATCATGTAATTTACTGTCATTTCTGTGTTTTATTGTATTTAACTGTTACTCGTGCTTTTATTTTTATTAGTTTTATTTAGTTTAATAAATGTCATATTTTGATTTTAATTTGTAGCAAACTTTTTTTATTTGACTTTTTGCGCATAGTGTAAAAACTTCAGATTTTTATTTAAAAAAAAGTAAGTTCTATTTTGAATGTGTTCACCAGGACCGCGGGTTTTTGGTTGGTAAGGTCCAGAAACCAAATTGAGCTGCAAACTTTCTTGGCGCCCTTTTGATTTTGACTTTTAATTTTACTTTTTGAAATTTGCAATTAATTACAAATTTTTTTTTTTATTTAACTTACCTCTACTCCAGTGAGCACCGAGCAATAATATCGTTTTTGTTACATTAATTTTAGGCATTCTTTAATGACATTTTTTGTACTTAACTTTCGAATTACTATCGTGTTGCATTTCAATCATTTTTTCTTGAATTTTATCATGCACTTCAGAACCGTTGACAAAGAAAGGATTGCAAATCAGTTTTTAAATACCTTTGCTTTCGCAGTAAGGAAAATAGCAATGGAATTTAGTTTTTAAGTTTTTCAAATAGAGTATCATGTTTTTTTGTATTTTTTCTTTAGTCTTAGCATATTGTCCGTCAACAATTTGCTTTAGCGTATAAAATTTTAAAAAGTCTTCTCTTTCAACTTTGTTCATTCATAGCTCGATTTTAGCGATAAACCCCCTGATTTTATCCTTATATGCAAATATAGGAAACTTGTTTTTAAGGTAAGTACGGTTTCAAAATATTTAAAAATTATGGAACTTTTATAACAATTTTATTTTTACATAAAAGTCTGTACTTTAACCTACTTTTCTACATAATTGCTGTCATTATTGAAGGATTTATCATATCGAACAACAAGCTGTTGTACCTCGTTGTCATAACAGTTTGTAGCCTCATTTGGCAACTACTAATTTACGATCGTTTTGAGGCTATTGTTGTCATCATGGCGCTGACATCCGAAATGCTTCTTCAAATTCAGAAACAAGTGGTAGTCAGTGGGCGCAAAATCTAGAGGGTATAGAAGATACTATCATAAGAATGTCTTCCGGGTTTGGACCGTGTCATTGTTGTTGTAACCGAAGTTGCCAACGTTTTACCCACTTTTGTAAAGGGCTTCATTAGGGCGTGAGATAGATCGCAAAACTCAAACAAGCAACCGAAATCTAACTAAGAACTTCTCAAAAGTTAGGTTATCTACGTGTGAAACAAGCCATAATCTAACTCTGAAAAGGTAAGAAAGAAAACGATAACTTCAAAAAGCAAACGAAAATCTAACAAAGTGACTTAATCTCACGTCCTGATGAAACCCCTTACGAAAGTGGGCGAAACGTTGGCAACTTCGGTTACAACAAAAATGACACGTTCCAAACCCGGAAGAAATTTTTATAACAGTATAGATTCCGGCCGTGGAAGCTTTCGCTATTTCGGTATAAGTTGTTTTCAACTAAACGATGCGCTGGGCACTGTTGTTAAACAAAAGGACTTCTCTACTCACTACGAAGCAAAAAGTCGACACAATACGTATAATTTTCCTGGCTGAAATTCTTTGTTTCAATTTCATTATCTAGGATGATGTTAAATGCCGCTATTCCATGCCATGCTGCTTTGATTCTGGCGTAACGTAAGCCACCCACGTTTTATTGCCAGTGACAATTTGGTTAAAAAAATCCTTCTGCAGCATAACGCTGAAGGAATATGAAAGCGCTACGTTGCTTTTGTGCTTCTCCGTCAATATTTTTGGTACTCATTTTAAGCACAGTTTATGATAATGTAAACGTTTGGTCACAATTTAATACAGAACACTTCTTAAAACTTGAGAAAAATTCTCAGATAACAAAAAGGGCGTAAGACGCCTGTTTTCTTTCACCTTTTCGTCAACTTTTTGTAGCAAATCGTCAGTAATGACGAAAGGTCGCTCAGTCCGTTCCTTGTCATGAACATTGTTGCGGCCATCGTTAAAACCTCTTACTCACTTTTTTATAATTCATTATGTTTTCTCCATGAACTCTACAGATCTGACGATGAATTTCAGATGCTTTCACGCTTTTAACATTAAAAAAACGAAAAACAGCTCTTTATTAGTTAAAAATTCTTCTACTTTCTTTTTTGGTTCGTACAACCTCGATAGCATGTTTTTTTTAAAAAAACCAACAAACTTCCTTGCTTAAAATTTATATTAGAGCACGGTTGTTTAAAAACACGAGAACTAAATGCACTCTTTTATAGCTGTTTTTACTGCAATAGCAAAGAATTTCTAGAGCGTTTTAGCAGCCAATGCTTGACGATGATTAACACAGGGCGTCGTGATTGCACATTCATTTGTTTATCAAGTATAGTGCCTAAAACACTCAGCAAGTTTTTGCCACAAAGTATTGACTGATTATATTCATAACATCTGCATGTTGTGACGTCGTTTCCAGTTTTTCACAAAATAGTAACTATGCTTTAACGTTTTATTGCCATTCTACATTTCATCTTGTCAGTGACTTCGTCTCCAATAACATTTGACAGTTTTTGAATATGTGACTTTACTGTGTAGTTTAAAAATAGTATTTTACAAATTTTCTGAGTTTTCTGTCGTAAAAACGTTTTTGGTTTTGGCAATTAATTTTGAAATTTCAAACGATGCAACTAATGTTTTTTCAGATGCTTCAGCTTTTTAAGATTTATTAGTTACATTTCTATTATTTATTTGAAATAAATCAAATTATTATTTTAAAATGCCCATACGTAGTTTTAAAACAGCTTTAATTGTACCTCGTTCTTACCATTTTCTACGAACCCGGTTACAGTATAGAATCGTGTTAATTGTATACTTGTACATATTTATAATCAAATCTAGTGTTTTATTAGCTGCTTAGTAGTTACCCATTAGAACATTATTTATTTTTACTTTTCTATAAGGAAGGATGTTTTCAAAAATTTATTATTGCGTAATATTACGTTTAAGGTCTGAATCAGAAAAATGTATTTTTGACACAAATTTTGGGTGTCTGTGTGTGTGTCTGTGTGTAACGATGTACCCACGATAACTCTCGAATCAAAAGTTCTAGTAACTTGAACTTTGGTATAGAGTTGGCTTTTCATATTCTCTCGATTATATCAAAAGATGGGTCTGATAAACAAACCGGAAGTGAATGTATCCGCCATTTTTAACAGTTTTTCCTATATAATTTTGTACGTATGTAAATTATTCCAATTAGTTTTACAGTTTTTTATAGAGATAATTCTTTCTAATAATTTATTCAAATAAAAAAATTCTAACATTCTAAAAGGGTAAGCAATATGAAGACGCACAAATATAAAGGTTAGAATTTTTTTCTTTGATTTCATTAAGATCATTGAAATCGAAGAAAAAAAATTCAAAAAAAATTATAGCATGCTAGGAAATCAATACAAACATGTACATATCACTTCAAAATCGTTTTATGCCAACGTAACCTTTAAAAATATGTAGACATTCCTTCATCATTCTTTATAGGAAAGTCGTGTGGTGACCACACCAGTTTTTTGATCTTGAAACTACATAAGATTAATTGTAGGATTCTGAAATCCCAGAATTAAGCTAGAATAATTTTAATTTTGCTATGGGGTAACATTAGTATATCAAATTAAAATTTAAAAAAATGCTTTTAATATATACAGGATTGCCCACTTGTCCTGTTTTCTACGATAGTAACTTTAATAATAATTTTACGGGAAAAAGTTAACATATATTTTTGTTTAGGTGTTTACAACTACAATATTTTTTGGCTCACAGGAATCTCAAATATTTTGTACAGGACTGTAGTTAGTTTTCTTTAAATAAAACACTATATACATATGTTTGTATTTTTGAATTCTATATTCGAGTTTAGGTCAAGTTTGTTAAGAGTTTTATCCACTTGATTCTAATAGTTTAAAAGGAAAAATAATACCAATTCTTTGTTAACAAATAAACGTTGGTCTATTATTATAACTAAATTAGCTCCGTATTTGAAAAATAATACAATTTGTTTTATAAATAAAAATATATACCTACTCTGTGACATAAAAAACGCAGCACCAAGAAGACGTTAAAATTTTTAGACCAAATTTGGCAAAAAGGTTAGCTAGTCAAAGGTAATAATTGATTAAAATTTCAAAGTAATTAAACAAAAGATAAAAGCATTTTTTATTAATAATGTGTTGGACCACTCCCGCACCTTTCTTTGCATGGATTCTACCAGGTGGTCGACTTCTTTTTGAGGTATTGCATTTCACACAATCTGTAATTCATGTCGGAGAATTTTTACTGTCTGTGAAGGATTAGCTAATTGCTTAAGTCTCCTACTCATCATGTCCTACACATGTTTAATAAACAAAAAGTCGGGGATCTAGGTTCCCACGGCAAGATATTAACGTTAGCCACTTTAAAGTGCTCCATAGAACGCTCTTGTTGGAATATTGGGTCCTCTAGCTCCTGAATGAATGAAAGGATACCCGATCAGCATTGGTATCAATTTATTGACATCCGAGTATCACTTTACTGAAAATATTTTGATACAAAATTATTGGTACGATTTTTATAGTTAATAGATAGCTTGGTGGTTTGTATACGCTGCGATCGTTGTCAATGCATCATTCTGTTATAAATGCAACGCAAATTTTAAACGCTCAAAGCATTAATTTAGGTCATACAAAATTCATGAAAACGTTATACATACTTTTTCATATTGGTCATTTTGCAAACGTTGCATAATATTTTTCTCGGCAATTATTAATCTGAAGATAGCAATTTATTTGCTACTAGGGCAGGAATCAAATATGTGTAGTCATCTATTTAATATATTGCGTATTTTACGCAACAGACAATTTGTAAAAAAAGATTAACTATTTTAGACATAATAAAATAATTCAATAATAATTCAACGTCGTTGTATAATAGTAATTATTGAAAGTAAATAGATATAATTTTAGACATAAAAGTTTCACCATAAAACATATTAATAATTTTTTACGGTAAATGGTGTACATAAAAAAAATTATAAATATAAAATTTCATTTTATTTTAGCGGTTATATAAACTAATCAGCACAATTTGCCACATCCTCCTACGCACCGAAGTCTTACAAAGAATGTCCGTTTTTGTCCGATGAAATATAACGTGGTATAGCGGCATTTTTTTTTTATTACTTTAAATGCTTGTTAAAACGATGTCTACTACCATATAAAAGTTTAAAATATTTTTGTTTTCATAAACAATAGCACTCCACACCATAACCCCCACAGTGTGGTGAGCATGTCGCTCAACAGAAAACTGCACTCTGTTACGTTCGTCACGCCTACGTCTGACCATCATGCGACCATCTTGTATTCCGAAGCAAAATTGGGACTCGTCACTGAAGATTTCCCTATGTCATTCCACGTCCCAATCTAGTTGCAAAATACACCACTCTAAACGTTGTTGTCGATAAAGAACCGTCAGCAGACGATAGGACTGCAAGCCAAAACCTCTAATTCGATGGTAAACTGTACGAAGGGTTACAAGACATCTTTTGTTTTGAAATTATTGATCGGCTATTAATCTTGTACTTGAGAATAGATCTCTTAACGCCATTAATTAAATATGGCAGTCCTAAACTACATTTGTCTGTCTTGGCTGTCCACTTCCTTGTCTACGACGTTTTTGACCTTTTCTAGACCAAACTTGATAACACAGTACTGTAGAGGATTGATAAACGGTTAAGACGGTTAGATTTTTTTCTAAATGAAAAACCACCTTCATAACTCGACTTTAGTCGAATTCACTTATTTGTCAATAATTTTTACGTTGCCGTACTCTAGGCCTAATCGCAGCTTCAAAACGCAATGAAGAAAACAAAAACAAAAGAATTGCAACCAAAAACAATACCAAAATCGACTTAATCTCTTAAGAAATATACCCGATAATTTTGTTTGTAACAACAAGTAAACGTCAAATTTTCCATGGTTATTGGATTATTTTAAATCAAATTTTAATCTACTTCCTTTCACTAGTTAAACATTTTTGCCAAGTTTGGTCTAAAAACTCTTACACTTTCTTAGTGTTCCATTTTTTATGTCACAGATTATATTATTATTAGTAACTTGTAACAAAATACGTTTACTTTAACTATACATAAAAATTATTTAAATTGACAAACTCATGTTGCTTATAAAAGGATTGTATTTGTTTTGACAACAAATCAATTTGTTGCATCAACAAAATGGTTTTTGTTGCTACAACCCTTGTTTATATACATTATAGTATATATACATTTAATTTCTGTTTATAAACAAAATATAGAATGAATAAAATCCTGAAATCGTTTCTATAAAATTATAATCGATTGAGTGATCTGTTTCATTTACTTTGTTTAATTTTCTTTCCAAGCCGGAAGCCAACGAAGATGTGCTAATTTATTTTTTTTTAAATTTTTATACTACTCAAAAAGCACATAAAATATAAATATACAAGCTTATTAGCACTTTAGATGTATCTTTAGCGATGCTTCAAAGATTCGGACTTCTGAACCAAATTAATGATTTAAATTTTGGTATAAAATACTTTTACAGCGCTCTATCGGAATCACGGATACTGTTTTCAATTGGGCAATGTTATCACTTTACTAAAGTAACAATCCGGACGCATGCTACTACATAGAAAAAACGCCGCTTATAGTAATCATAATTTCGGTTTATGTTATCAATTTATCCTCAAGTTTGTTTCTATACATGATCAATAACTTATTTTGTATGCATTTTTGAGCTGAATTTTCACAATATACTTGTTTAGATTGAAAAATTTTATCATTGTACTCTAAGAATAGTTGTTTTGCATGTTTATCTTATTTTTGCAGTGTTATGTATTTACTTAAATAATTTGAATGATTTAGGAAACTGAACATTATTTCAACATCTGTAAATATTTTATCTTCGAGAATTAACATGAAAAGCACGTGCCCTCTTAGAATAACAAATTAAATTAACTACGTCTTATGCGATAACGTTATTTTGTATTTATTTTTAGTGTTAGCAAATTTCTGAGAAGAATTGTGTAGTTCTTAGAACAGTGAATGAAGCATCTATTGGAAGCATCATAACAAACTTTTTGATTTCTTTGTTGGCTCAAAATGCTGCTTTTTTTAAACGTTTTATATTTTTTTTTGCTTGTATTGACGCTTTGATTTCGCCTTCTAAATTAACAACCTGTTAATCACATACACGCTGTATGTATTTACTGCTTTCTAACAAATAAGCATTGTCTTCTAAATTTCGGATACTGTTATCATTCAATTATTGTTATCAAAAACCTCAAGCCTCAACGTGATTCTATTAAGCGGCGTGTACTGCATAGTATAACCGATACTACTATAATTAACAAATTAACAATTTAAACAATTCAACAAATTATAACAATTGAACTTTATTTAATTTAATTTAAGGGGGATTAACAATTTTATGTAACAGAAAATAAAATATATAAATATAATTAAAATAATAATAAACAAAATTTTTAAAACTAACTAATTACACTACAAACATATTTTAAAATTGTCAAAATGACAATATGTTTTAAAATGTCTTATTTATAAGAATTAACGATCAAAATAACTATAAAAATGCACTTATCAAACAATAAATAAAGTTTATACCTTTGTATGTATAAATTTTTAAATTAATAAAAAAAAACTTTCTTTCAACTCCAAATAAATCTTCAATATCGTAACCAACAATTACAAATCTTCAAAACAATAACTAATTTTCAAATAAATAATAATTTTTCAAACCAATACAACCAAACGATACTATTATAAACAATATTCCAATAAATCATCTTTTTCAAAACGATCTTATTAAAACGATTTTCCAACATAAACAAACCTTTTTATTTTTTTTAAACGATTATTTTCAAAAACGACTTTTTATATATTTTATATTTACCAACAACTCTATGGAGATAATCCAAAAAATACATATATGATTTTCAAACTAAATATAAAATACATATACCCATGCCATTAAATTTTTAAAATATGGGTTTGAGCGATAACAAAAATAAAATAAGTGTTACAATAGTTAAAAACGCAAGCATTCGGTCAGCATTGTCTACAATATACTAGACCCCAGATGTGTTTTAATTATGTCAATAAACAAAAACATGTAGAATATTTCTGTTTATTGATATAAAAGGACCATTCTTAGCTAAATCCATAAACCTTTTTAGTCATTTCGTTATTAATATATCTTTTATAATTTTACGTTCAATTATAAAATTGTCTTCTATAAAGGGAATGATTATTTTTATCAGAATATCAGTTGTTTACGTAGACCGAATTGCGTAACATAAGTGTTATCTTGCATAGATATAATTTTCTTTCAAGGTTATTTTACATGTAATAAAAAGAACGTATGTCTTTTCCAAATTTCTGAAAATGTATCTTTATAGATTACTGTAAGAGAATATACTGATCTGTAACTTAGAAATCTGTAATATTAATAAAAACAGCGCCAAATATGTCAATTTTGCGTTTGCATCCAAAACTACTAGCGTTTTGCATCCAAATTAATGTTTCCAATTTTAGCGCAGTCATTGTCTAACTACAATGTATATAAGCAAGGCAACAACGAAGTTTGTTGATTCTATAGCTACTAATACATTTTTTAATACCACTTGTCCATACAAAAAAAACGTTGTAAAAATTATTTATTAAAAAAGGCATGTTAATTACTATAACTAATAGTAGAGACTTTTTCTCTTACTTTCTAATTGTCATGCGTGTTATTATTACCAACGTAAATTATTATTTTCGTTGAGATTATTATGCGTGATTACAGATCAAACATTTTCAGAAAAGTCAAATTTAATTAATTATTCAAAAAGCCAGAACCTATAGACACTTTAAAAACAGAATCAACTTTTATTATATTATATATTATATAAAATACCACACTTAAAAGTTTTTAATTAACTTTACCATATTTTTAAAAACAAACATATAACAAACAAAATTTTAATTTAAATATAACAAAATTAATGTAATACAAAATAAGTATAAATAAAGTAAAACATGTTTATAAAAAACAAATTAATTTTAGAATTACACATTTTAGATTTGCCCACAAATGCTATAACACTTCATTAAAAAAAAAAATAAAAAACGAATTTTAACTTTTTTATATAAAAGTCAGCACGAACAATTTTTGCTTGAATATGTTTCGTGGTACTTGCATTTTATGACCTCCGCTACACCTTAGCTCTTAAGTCAACTCATGCTGGCAAAATAACACTTTCCAGATTAATCGTAAAACGTATTACTCTAATTTTTTCTTAACATTTGTTGAACACTAACAAACGTCAAAATGAATGCAATTAACACTGTAATACGTAAATAAATTATTTCCGCCAGTTTGTTAATAATTAATAAAATTTTTTGTGTGTATTATATAACTTCTTAGAAAATTATAATCTTTATTTGGACTATATTATCACGATAATTTATTGGTTAAACATACATCATTCCAACAGAAGTATTCTGATAATGAAAGTTAAATGTAACGGAAAAAAAATATTAGGGTCAAACTGTTAAGTTGATTACCTATAAGAAAAAAAATTTTTAAGATTATATATAACTTTCCGTATGCGTTGGTTACTTTGCAGCTAATTTATAATCTAAAAAAGATTGTTTGTTGATGTAGAAATTGAATTTTTGTATAACGAAAAGTATGTTTTATTACGTGTAATATAAAAGCAAAGTAAATTCACTAAAATAATTATGATATAACAAATTATAGTTTGTTTTAGGTTAAACGAACAAAGTAAAAAAGTTTAAAGCTCGCAAAAAACGAATCTGTTTTTTTGTTAATTTTTTTAACGATTTTTCAACGTTTGTAATTTTAATGACAATCAAAGTAAAATACTTTTGCAACTAATTATTATTTTTAGGTATTCTTATAATAAATACAACAGCAATTTTAATTCTTTTAGTTTCTTTGGAGCAAAAGATGTGAAAATGTCGGTATAGTAGTATATCAAAACATTTTTCTAAATAGTAGGATTTTCATGGATTATTATAAGTGAAGAATAAAATAGGAGACACAAATTAGTTGAACAATAGTGCGGAGTGCGCACGTTGTTACAAGTTTTAGCTGGTTACGAACCTGCACGGCCAACTCTCAACAGTCGGAGAGAGGGTAGGGTTCCTAGAGGTAAATAAAAGATAATTAAGGGGGCCAGAGCCTATCCAAAGTCAGTTTCTGCTTGCTCACCACAGAAATGGTAATAAACTTGTAACTATGATGTTAAGTTCGTAACTGCTGAAAGAAACGACTAAAATGGAAAAGAAACTCGATCATTAACAACAATGGTACTTTAATTCCTCTATAACGCTAAATCTACTAACACTTAAATAATCAAATATACGCCGGGACTGTATAGAATATAGAAAAGAGCATAACAGTAGGATCGGCAACTTACACTACACGTCAAACAAGCGTGTAAGTAATATAACATGTATAAAATTTTTTTCAGTAAGTAACATTAACAAAGATAAGTAATTGTGGATATAAGCAGCAAGCGATAAGTAATTTATCTACATTAATTTAGTAACAAACACAAGTAACAAATCAATTAGCACGTACAATTAGCAAGTATAATAAGTCGTGAGTTTGCACCGTAGCGATCACGTATAAATAAGTAAAAATTGACTTACCAAGTTCCAGAGTGCTTTCAGAAAAACGTTTTTCCTACGGCCTCCTGCAATTAAACTTCCTGAAAAATATAGACGTGTCTACCTGGCGACTCACAAACTACAAATAAA
Source organism: Aquatica leii (assembly GCA_035610365.1). NCBI lineage: Eukaryota > Metazoa > Arthropoda > Insecta > Coleoptera > Lampyridae > Aquatica > Aquatica leii. The sequence continues at coordinate 15,973,154 of CM069434.1, read as the reverse complement.
GACACATTTAAAGGACAGTAAACGAACCGACACTTATCGTATGCTGTTACATTACGGTTACGAATATGATGGTATTAAACAATTTCCTCCGAATAGAATTCCCTCAAATCCAATAATTAGGATCTTCCGGATAAGGTGATAGTCATCGGTGTTAAGTTACGGCCTTCGACTCGAATTCCCTCGTATTCGATAATTAGAATCTCCCGAATAAGTTGATCGTCACCAAGGTTAATTTACGGCCTTCGAAGATTTGTTTGAAGAAATAGTTATACGAAACGGACTCCTCATTAATAAGTAACAATTAGAACTAATTATGTGCACGTGGCGGAATGGCTGTCAAAATACAGGAAGTTACAACAAAGTTTTAATAAATGAAAAGTTCCAATCTTACCCGGTGTCGACGCAAACAAATTTTAAGTGTGTTCCACTTATAGATTGGTCACCATGATGGTGTATAAATGTAGAAAACGTTTACTTATCAATCCACCGACCATTTCAAGTAGTTTCCAAGTTGAAGAGCACGTCGTAAATGACAGTCACGCGTAAAGATAGTTAGCGGGTGTCAAAACTCGAATCTAATTTCACGTCAAAAATCCATAGGCGTACCTAACGAAGATTTCAACCGTAACAACAAAGGCGTACTTAATGAAAATTACCGTCACAGATTCCCCCCCAGCAAGATAAAAGCGTGGAGCGAGAATAACGAAAACAAAGCTAAAATGAAAACAGAAATTTAGGCATACGCCAAGGACAGAACCCTAAAATCCAAAACCAACCCCAAAACACAATAACGCCCAACCCCAGAAGAAACGTAGAGGAAAGAGGTTTTCTCGGTTTACTAAGCATCACTAATCAGATGTGTCCCAAAAGTCGCATGAAGCGGAATGATACTTCAAAGAACCAGAAACTCAACTAACAGAATAGAAGTATCAGCACAGGTACTCGTTGAGAGTCGACAACAGTCGTTACACTAAAAAGCCAGAAAGCAACGCAGTCCCATAGACCTTACTGATCAACAATACCAAACAAACCGAGAGAAAAAGAAGAAGGATAGGAAAGAAAAGAAGTTTAGACCACGGTCAAGGACAACGCCCTAAAATCCCTTGAAACCCCAACCCTTGAATACAAATCCAACCCTGACTATAAACCCCTAGGAAGCCCCTCAGGAAAAGGACTAAGGTATCATAGGAAAATGGAAAAGGAACGGTACCCAAACCCCGAGACTAGGAAACACCCTAGGAATCCTATCGCAGACTAAGGTTTACTCGTTGGAGTGCCGGACGATTGTGTGGCGTCGAAGTCTTAATCCCACCACAAGCCCTCGCGACAGATGTTAAAGCGCGTCATTGGGCCCCCCAACGTTAGTCCACACAAGCGCACGTCACCGCAACCAGTACTCGCTTGCCCACAATAGTCTTCCTCCCACCCCGGATGGATTCTGATCCGCGACCAGAGGGAACAAGACCCAGGAAAGCCCCCCACCCTGAAAGTAGATAAAGGAAGAAAGAAATGAAGCATCCCATAATTTTGCCCAAAAATCCAAATATAAAGGACTACAGCCCGCAATTGCGTGACTGTAGCCGGAAGCGGTGCCTGCTGTACAACCGCAACATCCTATGCGCCGGTTAAGAAGAATTGACCACCCCCGCCAAGCCCCACCAAGTCCGCCGTACGGCCCCCGAAAGGTATAACGACTGGTCCAGAGCTTGGGGCTACCGGGTCGGAGACAGCCAACCTTCCCGGACGCATAGCCGTCAGGTTCCCACAACAGGCGCCCCCCCACTCATGGAGACAGATCGAAAGAAGAGAAAGAAAGACAGGAAGACAGAAGGAGAAAAGAGAGTACGATGGAATGTACGGCTCGACTATCTCTCCCTAGATAGCCGACCCCGAGTGACCTTACCCTACTGCCCAACCAGCCGCCCAAATGCAGTAAGAAAACAAGAAACATGACCAAGAAATCCAACACGTCGAGACATAGTGTGAAGAACTCACTCACACTAGACTTGGATGGAGATATAGTGCTGTTAAGTCGTCAAAAGACGGTATGATATCCTTCCCCAAAAATAGAACGAAACCCAAAATAATAATGACCCTCTACGGGTAGCCCTTCTTAGGCGAACTAACTAAAAAGTCCCCAAAATACTAAACCCCAAAAAGAATAATAAACCAAAATTTTGGAGAGGTCTGACAAACACCACCCAACACCAAACTAAAGCCAACGAAGGAATATCATTAGAAAGAACTCTGGTTACAGTCGACTAAGTCGTATTACCCTGACTGAGTAAAGAAATGAACCAGCAGCCCGATCAGTCACTAAACCCCAAGCCAAAGACTAGAGTGACCCCCAACCATAGTTTTCCACTATGAATCTACGTAGACCTAATAGACACTAACACCGAGAACAATACATTTGCCTAACACTAATGGTAGAATTCAAAAGAACCGAAGAAAATAGTAATAAATCGAAAGCAAGATTAGTCATCCAGAGAAGCAATAGATACTCTAGCACGTAATTTACGCCGCTTACGCCGACGAGGATACAGTAACGACACGTTGACCGATCGACGATTTACCTGGTGTGGAGTCTCATTCGAATCGGAATCCGAAGAGCCTTGGTCTGGTTTAAGATCTTTAACATGCCAGACACCCATCGATTGTCCAGTAGTGGTGACTAACTCATATGTCCAAGGAGATTTGACCGCTTTAATAATAAAAGGTCCCAGGAACTTAGGAGCTAACTTGGCATTAAAATGCCTAGTGGCGTCCGAAAGAGTATAGTTACGTCGCCATACCGAATCCCCAAGTTTATATCGCACGTGTCGACGGCGAAGATTATATCTATGGTGTGTTTTTGTGTACGCTTTAGAAAGTTTCTTCAAGATGTGCGTACGAATAGCTTCATAATGAGACACTGAGTGAGTAACCTTGGATTCAGAGATAATAACATCGGAAGAAGAAGAAGGACCAAAGAAATTTCCAGAGATAACGTGTTCACGTCCGAACATTGCAAAGAAAGGAGTACAGTCAATGACCTCGTGTTTCGCAGTACGAATGGCGCAACCAATCTTCGAGAGATTTACATCCCAATGCCTATGGTTTTCTTTAACATAAGAAGAGATCATGGTTTTAAGACACGATTTATTCGTTCTGCGGGATTAGCTCTAGGATGGTATTTGGCTGTAAAGAGTATCGTTGTCCCATAAGTAGCGCAAAGTTTATCAAATTCTTTACTCCGAAACTGTACACCATTGTCTGTAATAAGGTATTGAGGAGCACCAAAAAGAAGGAAGATATGTTCTTCGATGATTTTACAAATAGAGGTAGCAAGAGCTGAACGTAACGGAAAGAACAAAGGAAACTTAGTAAAATAGTCAGCGATTACCAAAACATAACTATGGCCTTTCGAAGAGCGAGGCAGAGGACCCACGATATCACAGCAAAGAATTTGCCAAGGATGTGTTGGCTTAGCGCGAGGAGCGAATACACCAGGAGGAGCCACTTGTTCCACCTTGTGTGCTGCACACACCCGACAACGCCGAATATAACGAGCAACATCGGCACGTAAGCAGGGCCAATAATATCGTTGTAAAATCCTTGCAGTAGTTTTCGAAACACCACAGTGTCCAGCAACCGGAGGATCATGATGAGTACGAATCATTTCCGTGCGTTGTTCCGTAGGAACCACTATTTTCCAATCATCCGTAGAATCAGAAGAGAAAGAAGTAACAACACGACGATAAAGAACGTTATCTCTAACAGACCATTTCAGAAACTTATGAGGAGCATCCAAGACACGTTTAAGAAGATTATTATACCAAGGATCAAGAGTCGGCAATTTAAGCAAAATAGAAGAAATTTCAGACAGATGGATAGTTTCTAATACAGGAACTGAGCGAGACAGTGCATCAGGAACGACATGATCTTTCCCTTTTCGATGGATTATCGAGAAATCGTATTGTTGTAGCCTAATAGACCACCGAGCCAATCGTCCTGAAGGACTCTGTAAACGGTTCAACCACAACAACGAATGATGATCAGTTATCACTGTGAAATGAGATCCTTCCACATAAGGACGGAACTTCTCTATAGCCCATAACACAGCCAGACATTCTTTCTCAGTAGTCGAATAATGTCGCTCCGCCTTCGTGAGCGATCTACTAAGATAACTAACAACCTTTTCACCATCCGCCGTCGTTTGACTCAACACAGCACCTAAACCAAAGTCCGAAGCATCAGTCTGTACCACAAAAGGAAGCGAAAAATCAGGACACGACAGAATAGGAGCAGCAACTAAGCTGTTTTTAAGAGAATCAAAAGCGACCTGACATTCATCTGTCCAAACAAAAGAAACATTTTTACGAGTAAGAGCCGAAAGTGGAGAAGTAAGGGAAGAGAAATTAGGAATGAAGCGACGGTACCAACTAGTCATACCAATAAATCGTCTGATATCAGTGACATTCGAAGGAGTAGGAATATTGAGTATCGCCGTTACCTTGTCCGGGTCTACCAACAGACCATTCTTGTTGACTACGTATCCGAGGTACTTCAATTCAGACAAACAAAAGTTACATTTGTCTCGCCGTAAGGTAAGTCCAGCAGAAATTAGACGTTCTAACACCTTTTCTAGCACTCGAATATGTTCATCGAACGTTGGAGTAGCGATGATAATGTCGTCAAGGTAAGCGAAGCAATAAGGTTCCAAATCTACACCCAACACCCTATCAATCAATCTCTGAAAAGTAGCAGGCGCATTATGCAGACCGAATGGCATGCGCGTGAACTGAAAAAGACCACGAGAAGGAACAGTAAAGGCAGTCACAGCTTTGGAGTCTTCTGACAGCGGAATCTGCCAATAGGCAGACCGAATATCCAAACTGGACAGAAATCTAGCATCTCTCAATCGATCTAGAATAGAGGTAATATACGGTAATGGGTACGCATCCTTTTGAGTTACCTGATTCAACTTTCGAAAATCGACACAGAACCGATAAGTATTATCCTTCTTCCTCACTAAAACAATTGGATTCGACCACGGACTACTCGATGGCTCCACAACACCCATACTCAGCATCGAGTCCAACTCCTCATTAGCAACCTTCTGTAACGCTGGTGATAGCGGATAATAGCGCTGTTTGATGGGTTCAGCAGTCGTACGTATCTGGTGCTGAACGAGAGAGGTGTGACCAAGTCCTGAGGGTTGTTTCGAAAAAGAGCCCGCAACAACGTTGTCTAAGAGTTGTTGTTGGTATGGAAGTAGGTCTGAGATAGCCCCAATAGAATCCGAAGAGATAGTATCAATCGAAGGAAGGTTAGCATTAAAATTCCACAGTCCCTGCCGAAAATCAGGTAAAAAATTCATAGCTTTCCAGAAATCAATGCCTAAAATCAATTGTTGTGAAACTTCTGGAATAACCAAGGTATTAAGCGTTTTTACTTTACCCTCTAGAGAAAATGGTAGAAGAACTGATCCCAATACGGTACACTTAACGTCATTAGCTAAATTACATGAAGACACAGAAGAAGGAGAAAGACGAATATTCAAAGACTGAAGAAGCTGCCATCCCGGACCACCCAGAATGGTTCGAGAAGCACCGGTATCCAAAAGACCAAAGAACGAGAGACCTAATACATTAACCTTAAGATAAGGACGCTCATCATCACGAACACTGGCAAATATAAAGTCCAAAAGAATACGTTGTTTGTCAGGCAAGTCGAAGATAGAATCCGAGATTAAAGATAGCGTAGAATCTACGACTCGGTCCGTAGACTCGTGTCCTAGTTTCCCGAAACAGTATTGCACTTAGTGCAGTTGCGACGACTAACTCCTGCCTGTCCACATCCATAACAGTGAAGAGTAGGAGGTTTGTCACAATTCGGAGAGACATGTCCTATCTGACGACAATTCCAACAAGTAACGCGAGAAGAATTAAAAAAAACCCCGTCGAGAAGAATTAATATTATTTTCTTCGAATCGTACTGAACGATTCTTAGAAGTAGAAGCAATCGAAGAAACTGAGGTGTCGCTAACATAAGCCAAAGCAGGTTCCAAAAGTCGAGTGGTACGCCGCGAAGGAGGTGGTTTATAGTTATCCACTGAAATTTTTGTTAACTCCAACCGCTTGCCATAATCGATCAACTGGGTCAAAGTAGAAATCTGTGCTAAACCTAAGGCAGATTGGTAGTATGGTGTTAAATTGCGTCGTATCGTCTTGAGCTGAGTTTCTTCCGAAGCGGGCAACGATAAACGTTGGAAGAGACTGCGCATCATCGTCACATACATGCCGATCGATTCTTGAGGTCCCATAGTTCGACTTCGAATCTCATCCCATAAACGATCGTCGTAATCAGGTGGTAAGAATTCTGATTTTAACAAAGTAACTACATCTTGCCAAGAACGTAAAGAATCTCGATTTACCCTAAAGAGACACAAAGCTTTCCCAGTTAAAATTTCAGCAGCCGAATTAAACAAATTTTGTGGTGAGACACCACGCGACAAACACAACTCATCAACTCGCATCAAGAATTCGGTGAGTGAAAACGAACCCTCGCCCGAAAAAGTCAAATTCCACTTAGCTAGTGACACATTAGTAACAGTAGTCTTTGAAAGAGCAGAAGTAGTCGGAACAGATACATCCATTTCAGCATCGGAATCTGAAGAAGTAAGAAGAGGTGGTTCTTCATCCTGAAGTAGTGATTCTACCGCCGCCTGTTTAGGACTAGACGAAGGTAAATTAGCAAAAGAAACCGATGTAGTTCTAGTAGCCTTTTTCCCTTTAGCTGTGAATTCATTACGAAGGGTTTGTAGCGTAAGTCCAAATTGACGATGCAATTTTTCTTCATCTTCTCCATCAGGTGACATCTTTACACAACGACGATGAATGTGTACCCACAAGGTACTAGCTCGTTTGAAAATAGTCGAAGAAAAATTCCCATCGAATTCGTTTAATAGCGTTTGCAATTCCCCAATAGCTTGTTCAACAGCTAACTTATCATCCTCAAAAACTGAAGTAACAGTATCCATACGAAAAGATGCTTCTTTTTCCAACTGTAAAGCACTACGTACCGCACCCCTTAATGTAGAAACGACTACTGTAGGATCAAACCCACGAGAAACTAATTCATATTGAAGCTCCTGCTTCCTAAGTCGATTCACTTCTAATCGCCAAGTAGCCATTTTAGTGACGAGTTTTCCTAATGAACGAGAAAAAAATAAAAGTCAAAAATCAAATAGTGGTACAGTTCCAATCACGTTTCCCAAAACTACGACAACAACTCCAAGAAACTAACCTAATCGTGACGTAAAACTGTACGACTAAACCCTAATAACAATACAAGTAATAAGAAAAAATTAACTGACGTAGTCAAGTTAATCACAAAAAAAAAATCCTGACATCCAAGCACCAATATACTTATAAGTAACCTAAATCAATTACTACTATCAAGTCAAACCGCAGTGCGAAGAGAGAGAAAAAAAAATTACAAGGTAGCGAAGTAACTCAGACGTCAAGTCTAGTAGCAATAACTACGTGCACAAAGCAGAGTAACTCGAACCCACGGGAGACTAAGGGAAAATAAAAGAATCAATAAATCTAGAAAAATGGTGATCGCACACACGAAATCAGGGGGAAAGTCAATAATATAAACTACCTATTTCTGCTAGTAATACCATACTAATTAGAGAAAAAAATCTAAACAGCAGAAAGAATTATAACTAATGAGAAATTCAAAAAAAGAATCGAAAAGTCGTGTTGCCAATTTATTACACACTAAGTCTAGAGAAATTCGACAGTATAAGTTAATCCTACGCTAATCACAATTAAAGAATAGCTAAAAGCAATGTAGAGAAATGAGAAATTCGATATGAGATAATCAAGGCCCCAAACAGTTGGGCTCGCCAATTTGTTACAAGTTTTAGCTGGTTACGAACCTGCACGGCCAACTCTCAACAGTCGGAGGGAGGGTAGGGTTCCTAGAGGTAAATAAAAGATAATTAAGGGCGCCAGAGCCTGTTCAAAGTCCTTTCTGCCTGCTCACAACAGAAATGGTAAGAAACTTGTAACTAGGTGGTAAGTTCGTAACTGCTGAAAGAAACGACTAAAATGGAAAAGAAACTCGATCATTAACAACAATGGTACTTTAATTCCTCTATAACGCTAAATCTACTAACACTTAAATAATCAAATATACGCCGGGACTGTATAGAATATAGAAAAGAGCATAACAGTAGGATCGGCAACTTACACTACACGTCAAACAAGCGTGTAAGTAATATAACATGTATAAAATTTTTTTCAGTAAGTAACATTAACAAAGATAAGTAATTGTGGATATAAGCAGCAAGCGATAAGTAATTTATCTACATTAATTTAGTAACAAACACAAGTAACAAATCAATTAGCACGTACAATTAGCAAGTATAATAAGTCGTGAGTTTGCACCGTAGCGATCACGTATAAATAAGTAAAATTGACTTACCAAGTTCCAGAGTGCTTTCAGAAAAACGTTTTTCCTACGGCCTCCTGCAATTAAACTTCCTGAAAAATATAGACGTGTCTACCTGGCGACTCACAAACTACAAATAAAGACACATTTAAAGGACAGTAAACGAACCGACACTTATCGTATGCTGTTACATTACGGTTACGAATATGATGGTATTAAACAATTTCCTCCGAATAGAATTCCCTCAAATCCAATAATTAGGATCTTCCGGATAAGGTGATAGTCATCGGTGTTAAGTTACGGCCTTCGACTCGAATTCCCTCGTATTCGATAATTAGAATCTCCCGAATAAGTTGATCGTCACCAAGGTTAATTTACGGCCTTCGAAGATTTGTTTGAAGAAATAGTTATACGAAACGGACTCCTCATTAATAAGTAACAATTAGGACTAATTATGTGCACGTGGCGGAATGGCTGTCAAAATACAGGAAGTTACAACAAAGTTTTAATAAATGAAAAGTTCCAATCTTACCCGGTGTCGACGCAAACAAATTTTAAGTGTGTTCCACTTATAGATTGGTCACCATGATGGTGTATAAATGTAGAAAACGTTTACTTATCAATCCACCGACCATTTCAAGTAGTTTCCAAGTTGAAGAGCACGTCGTAAATGACAGTCACGCGTAAAAGATAGTTAGCGGGTGTCAAAACTCGAATCTAATTTCACGTCAAAAATCCATAGGCGTACCTAACGAAGATTTCAACCGTAACAACAAAGGCGTACTTAATGAAAATTACCGTCACAACGTTATAGGTGTCTTTTGAGATACCCTTGAAAGTTTAATAGAGGAATTAAAAAAAACAAATAATAGTAGTTTATTTAACGAGTTCCTGTGTAAATTGGACGCTTTTTTTCCTAAGAGGGCATTTTTAAACCCGAGTGAAACGAGGATTTAAAAATTCCTCGAGAGAAAAAAAGCGTCTAATTTAGACAGGAACGAGTTGAATACAACATTTTATTGCTCGAACAGAGACTAGGAGGCCCACAAAGTCTCAAAATCTTTAAAAAATAATTTGACGTTTATGTTGACAAGTGTGTCAAAACTGTCAAAGACTGTTTACAATAGCGAAAAATTAAAATTTATGACAGTTAAGAACAATAAACTTGTTTTTATTAGCAAATAAAAAATAACGACTCAGAACTCATCAGGTGGAGGTGGTTGAGTGTCAAGAAGGTATCGAGAACTTGAATCATGTTGAAAAGGTGCCATCTTTGCAAGACCAACTGCATTTAATTTCAAACCAACATAATGCATACACTTTAACTATAAATTCAGTTAATATGTGAAGGTTTTGAGATGGTTCTTTAGTAGCAACACATAACCTTAGCACTCTATTTGCTGTCGTAAGCCATCTGGCGTGTGATATTTTTCCAGGCGCTTTTAAAGCTAAATCTTCTCCAAAATTCCGTTAGAGATTCCCTGGCACATCTGATACATGTATTTTTGATCTGTACTTAACGTGTTCACATCTATTGGAGGTAACACAATCTCAATTTTTTTAAACTCTACCACAGGTAAGTTCTCGCACGATTCGAGAGACTTGCCGATTTGCCCCGAAAACTCTTTTGGTCCGGCAGTTTTTCCATCTAAATAGTTTATCAAGTGACGCAGTGGTAATTCGTTCGTGTGAAGCAAACACACCAACCACTGTAATGGCTTCTTTAAATCCATGTCTAGACCACGAATTATTCCATTTTTTGAACTGGTGTTTACTACAGTTCCGTCACAACCTATAGCCACAATTGTATTTGTATCAGTATTTTTTTGTAAAAACTCAAGTATTGAAGATGTAATTGCTTTTGCAGTTCCAGATGGTGGACTTACATGTTCTAGATATCTTGATCCGGGTTTGGAAACTAGAGCATAATGTTCTTCGGTAACCGTTTTTTGGTAGTACTTGTTCTTTTTTTTTCTTGGACCAATGTTATGTTCCTACGACCAATAAAACAGATTGCCTGCACTTCTAGAGCATGGTTATCAAATTTTTTTGTTAGATTGGTGCGACTTTTAATTCTTTCTCTGCGTACCTTACTACGATCTACTACTTTAGAAGTATCAGTGTCTGATATAATCCCAACGTCTTTTAGGACAGCACTTACTATTATTGCAGCTGAACGATCGGAAATTCCAGTCCGGTCACATGCTTCTGCTAAAGTTGGCAAATGGAGTCGCATTTGGGAAGAAAGCGGAGTTTTGCTAGTTCCTGAATTTGTATGGGAACTCGGTGCTAAAGGATCCGTTACCTTGGAAGTAGATGGAATACGTAGTAGTTCGTTTGGATTTTGTTTAGACATAGAATATTGCACTGTTTTTGTCTTACTTTTCTTTAGATTATCTTCGTAGTATAATGACTTTCTGGCTAAGTCTTTAGATTTTCTTTCATATGCTTTTAGATTTCTCTTTGTTGTCTGAATATCTAAATTGCCGATTCCCATTGTTCGGTTTGTTCTTTGATCTACAAAGAATTCTCGCTCGGCTACAAGTATTTTATTTTTGCACTTACAAGTTGAAAAATTTTTACATTTGTAGCTAGCAATATCAAACAGTTTTGTCTCTGCAGATTCTTTAAATGCCTGTACTTTTTTATTGTAGTTGTTCTTATATTTAGATTTCAGGCTTTTTTTAATTGCTCAATATTTAACATGATACTGTTTTACTTGACTAAATATTTGCTGATCTGATACTGTGAAAATCGAACTTTTCTTCCATATTTCTTTTAGGTCTTTTACTAGCTTCTTACAAACGTCACTTACACTTTTCTTTTCTGTTCTTGTTTATTCTCGTTTAATTTTTGTAATCTTAGCCACGAATAATATTTAATTACGTCAGCATATGTTGGTAAAACATTTTCTTTAAAGGGCGTTAACATGCCAAAAATAGGACATAATGTGTCATTACGCGTTCTAGGCATTTTGTTATATTGACATACACTCACAAATATTTAGAAAACAATTGCTCGGTATAATTCAAATAAGTATTTAAAAAATCACGTGCTCCGTTCAACGCACTTGTTTTAACACTGTTTCAAAGAAGAGTGTCGGTTTAGGTAATGGACGTAATAGTACTAATAACCAAAAATAAAATAGGCTCCACCCCTCTATATCGGCGCCAGACCAGACCCTATAAACAGTACTGTTTATGAAGACTGGCGCCATAATTATAAATATAATATACTATAATATATCTACTTATGATCCAGATGCACTAAAACCTTTTAAAAATAATTAATAAATGTCTAAAATTCAATTTATTCGCGCATAACAACAAAAATTTTAAATATAAAAAAAATTATTTCTAAAATTTAAGATGGTTTTCGGCAGCCGAAGATATTATTTTTAGGAACTCAGATTTTTTTCACCTCTTCTAGAACGTAATAGGCATATTTTAAGCATACAGGGTTATTAAGTTTTAAAAGCTGAATAATTCACTCCGCACTATTGAACAACTTTACAAAACTGGTCGAAAAACTCAAAAACCAAAAACTATTTCTTCTAAATGCAGAGTGTCACACAATTAAAGCTTTTCATGTTCTAATCATTGCAGAGGAGATACTCTGACAAAAATTGTAGCTTACCAATCCTGTTTGTTTGAATCAAATCAATAATTTTTGTAATGCACGTGATGTTTGAAGGACGGCGGTTAAGATATCTTTGTTTATAAATACAAGAAACCAAAAAACATTTATTTTCACATTCTCCCAAGATAAACAGCATTTCTACGAATTCGTTCTCTGAAAAATTAATTTTAAACGAAAGTAAATGAAGTAAAAATAGGTAATAATGTGACAACTAAACACAATAACTAACTTCTACTGATCATTTGTTTTTTGTTTAATAGAAGCAAAGCATACTAGAATAAACCTGCTTGATTAAAATAATACTTGCTGTAATTTAATTAAAAATTTATAAATATCTCTATAACTGTAAATGTTAGGAGAAAAAAGTATGTAACCGTCGTTTGATTTTGTGCGATTTCTCTTGTGATAAATCCGGTATTCGAGGTTTTATTTGTTTTGTGTACTTTGGGGTTGTTTAAGTAATTTAATTTAATTTAATGGAGTTAATTCAAGTTTTTAAATTCATCTTTGACAATCAAATTTGTAAGAAAATTTTGTATTCAGTTAAATAAAAATTATTACGCTGCATATACATCCGTATTCTGTATTTACATTGATTTGGCATTTAATTAGTCTTGGTAAAATTCCAGATGTATCTAATTCATGTTTCCCTTTTGAGATACTATTGTAATTAAATATATTTTAACAGTTTGGTTATTATAAATTTTTTTAAAAGTTCATTGTATTAACTACGTTCTTAGTGCATTTGAAATTGAGTCATGTTGAATTTTATAATTTATTACTTCCGATAGACTTTGTTATTATTCGGTTTCAACAAATTAATCTTTATGAGTGTAATTAAATATTTTGGTTTGGATATTTTTTTGGTTAAGGGTACATTCTGTCATGGGAGAGGCTGTTTACAAACACTACTTTTACGTTTTAATAAAATCTGTTTGTAACTTCTTTCCACGTCTTTGTTTTACCACGAATTTACCTATCATTAAAACATATCGTAATGTAATCTAGGTTAAAGGCTAATTCAATCCTTAAGAATCAGAGGTTTCCGCGGAAGTGATGCAGAAAACAGCGAATGTTTAGTTCAGTTGGTAGAAATTTGTTTTTCCTAGTTCGTAAAATTTACGGCTTTTAAAAATTTCACGTGTTTTCGAATTTTATTGTTACGGAATGTAGAATCGTGTGTTAAGTTGTGCGACATGGTTCAACTTTTGCCTTAGGGCGGTTTATCAAGAATCTTCCGACAAAACCTAGTCATTTGAGGGTACCCTTCAGTATTTCTCGCCGACAACACCTGAAAATCTAATGGTTAACCAAAAACCGCTTCCTGAATCTACTACAAAAATTTAAAGTATTTATTTTGTAGCGACTAAACCAATTTGGTGAATTTAATTACGCAAACATAGTGTCTTACAAGTTTTGGATTTTAAACAGAATAAAGATTAAATTTTTGAAAGGGTCCATATTATTGGTGAGTAGATTGAATTGAAGAGAAGGTCCAAAAACCAATAATTAACAGTATATCAATAACATTTAATAGTACTTTCACAACATGTTTCGGCCGAAAACAATAACAAACACAGTTAAATTATTGAGACCATCTTCAGTTGAACATCTCTAAAATTAATAAAATTAATATTAGTGTTAATTAAGTTTAAGATTATGAAATTATTTGTAACAAAATTCGATTTATTTCTGTAAATTTTGTTTTGTTTGCGCTTAATCAATCAACTTTAATTTTGTTTAATTTTGTTTTTGCTCTTGCTCTAATTTAATTTGTTTTTGAGTGTTGTTTAGTAAAATAAATGTTAAATAGTTAAATTTTAACCAAGCTTTTATTCGGTCGGTCTGTTCGTTACGTAAATTGCATTAATTTCAGGAGCGGGCTTTTTGGTTTTCAAGGTCCACAAGCTTATTTAGAGCTTTACACTTTCCTGGCGCCCTTTTTGAATTTTTCCAAACGGTCACGGAATTTGAGTACAATTCACACCCATCTTCACTGAACACCGGCAAAACCTCGTTTATGTTACTTTTATTCAGACAACTTTTATTTTCCAGCTTTTGCACGTAACAAGTACTAGTCCAAATCGATAAAAAATTTAAAACTACATTAGAAACAGTTGAAAAAAATTGAAGATGCTATTTAAAAAAAATAAATTTCAGCAATTTAAAAAATTTAAAAATGAGCGCTCCTATACACAATAAGTATGGCAAAAACTTTTAGACTATTTAAGTACTTCTGACTCTCATCTAGAAATTTATAAAAACAAATTCCAAAATTTGAAATAACACCCGTTTTGTCACTATTTCTTTCTGATGTTGCATTTAAAAAAAAATCTAAAAAAAATTAAGCCTTCCTTGAAGAGCATAAAAATTGAAGCGTTACTAATTAAAAAAAAATGTAACTTTATACTGCCCAGCAAAAACTAAACACCTTGTATAAACAAAAATAATTTTAAAAAAATGCAACTTTTCAATAGAAATGAGTACAGTGCTAAACATTTTATGCTGACATTTATACAAAAGCACTAGAAACCAACGTCGAAGTAATGGCGAACTTTAGATATGTGATTGTTAATTAAATTATGACAAATTTAGGTTTTTGAACATTTTTTGCAATTTTTAGTCTATTATGTGATGACACTAAAAGCTAGTCATCAAGTTTACACAAAATGCTAAAAAATGTGTTGAATGACTAAATGAATAAAAAATCTCATAAAAGTACACAAAAACATTTCTTGCTTATTTAATCTTAAAAAATATATAGATTAAAAATTATTAATTTGGTAAATAATAATAAACAAAAATGTATAAGATTAATTACGTAGTATAAAAACTTTTTTTTAACTAATTATACTTTGTCTTATAACTTTAACAATTTATTGATTAATTTAACGTTTATAACAAAGTTTATAATTTTAAATCATAAAAAGTTTAATTAAAGACATCGATATGATTTTGAAATATTACTTTTAGTTGAAATTTAATATAACATTTTAAACGATTAATCGTTTTTTTTAAAGAAACTTATAACCATTTTGTTGGAAGTTGCAAATATAGGATTTCAAATAAGTTGGAAATAAGATTTTCTGTTACTTTTCTAAATGAAATTTTATACAGACACTAATTAATCTGTATAATTTTATACTTCGCGTTAAACCAAGTTGAATTTGCTTTGAAAATGCAAAACTTCACACAAACGGAAATTACAAAGTTTAACAACACTATAATACTATACTTTAAAAAATGTGGCATAAAAAAGCAATTACCTTTGTTTCTTTTTGTGCATCTCGAAAATATAACAGAAACGGTCTACAATGTTCGGTTCTGAGCCGGTCGATGCTGCGTGCATCTATTGCCTTCATTAAATATTCATTTACTTCATCTTCGGGATTTTTTTCATCCGACGCATCTCCAAATCCTAATCTTGTTGTTAAACTTTAACAAAGTACATCTAAAGAAAACGAAAAATAATAATTAAACTTACTGGGAACTGTGTTTTCCGTGCTGAGAACCATGCCCCATTACTCGCATTTCCTTTGATATATCTCCGTTCATTGAAAACGTTTGTTGTGGTTTTTTCGCCTGTAATTAAAAAAAAATATATGATTTCAAGCTATAATAGTAGGCTTGCTCATGTATATAAATGAATCGTGCGTATTAATTAAGAATAATAATCTTAATGCCAACCGTGTTAAAAACTGATTTTTTTTGTAATAAAAATATAAACAAAAAAGTTATTGTATTATAACAACGTTCAGTAATTTGTAATAAAGATAATACGCAACAAATATGCAAAATCTAATAATTGGACTTAATGAAAGGTTTTCAGGTTTCAGTAATTTATATTAAAGAAAAACAAAATAAAACTTCTTCGTCGTTACGTAATAGTAATTTTTAAAAAAAGAACAGATCTGTAAGTAGGTAATTATGATGTAAATAATTAATCAAAAGTTATAACAAACTCAAACATTCATTTTATCTTATAAACAATTAGTGAAAACGAGTTATAAATAAAAAGAACTTACCATAATAAGTTAAGAATTAAAAAAAAAAATTAAAAACAATCATTAATTGAGTTTGAATATCTTAAAAATTAACTGTTAACATTGCAACAAACAAAATTTTAAGTAAAAGCATGAAAAAATATATTACCTAAGCATTAGAATTAGAAGAACACTGCAAAATGTAATAAACTAAAACTAGATGGCGACGGTGGCAGTATTTTAGATTTAGTTGATCATTAAGTAATAAATAATCAGAAACACTTGATATAATAGACTTAAAAAAATAAAATTATAGATAATGATATATCTAAGATTGTATTATCCATTGTAAAGCTCAAAATGGGATTTAATTATAATTTTAAATGATTTAATGCTTTTCCCATATACGTAACTGTTTTTTTATTTATTAATTATTCGCGGCTACATGTTTCGACCTAACGGTCATCATCAGGCCTCTAAAATTATCAATTAAAGTGAAATCACAACCTTAAAATTCTTAATAAACTTACAATTAATAAATAAATTAATAAATTAAAATTGAACAGTTTCTGTCAAAATGACATATAAATTAAACAAATTGACAATATAAATTAATTTTAGGCTTTTATTGCAAATATGAAGAATTTTGTAGTTACTTTTATAATCAAAACAATGGTTATATTCTAATATATGATTAGCGAAAGAAGATTTATTATTTAAATTAATACCAACATTATTGTTTTTAATGTAAGAAAAATGTTCTGCTATTCTTGTTCAAAATTTACGGCCGGTTTGTCCAATATAAAAATAGCTACACCTACCACAATTTAATTTGTAAACACCAGACTTATTCAGAATATCAATTTTATCTTTACTATTGACAAGTAAAGATTTTAAATTAAATTTAGATGAAAAAGAAATATTAATATTATGCTTTTTAAATAAATTTTGAAATTGAAAAGAAGAGCGACCAATGTAAGGAAGAGAAACATATGTCTTTTTAATGTTATCTGAAAGTGGAGTAAGAGTTGAAATGTTTTTAATATTAATGGAATTAAAAATTTTATTTTGAAGTTTCTTGATCATATCTAAAGGATAATTATTATTATTTGCTAAATTATAAATAATGTTAAGTTCTTTATTAAAATTAAATTTATCAAGAGGTAATTTGTGTAAGCGATTAAAAAAGAATCTAAAAGATGATATTTTTTGTGAAAAAGGATGAAAAGAAGAAAAAGGAATGACATGATCAGTAGTAGTATTTTTACGATGAATACCAATTTTGACAGAATTATTAACTCTATTTAAAGATAAGTCTAGAAAATTAAGAACGTTATTAGATTCTTTTTCAAAAGTGAATTTAATGTTAGGATGTAATGAATTTAGAATATTAAAACAAAGGTCTAAATCATAATTATTACCCTTAAATACAACCAAAATATCGTCAACATATCTTTTATAGTAAATAAAATGTTTTTTAATTAAATTATTCAAAAAAAGGTTCTTAATTTCTAAGTTAGTTAAGAAAATTTCAGCCAGTATAGGTAAAAGATTGTAACCAAAAGTTAAAAAATGTTACCTTGTCTCACGGAAAATTTAACAATAAAATATTAAATGCTGTTAAACTAAACCAAACGAGAGATAATCTAATATTTACTAAAGCTGATAAAGGTAATACTTTAGTCATAATGAACAAAACTTATTACATTGACAAAGTTAATAACTTTCTTGACTCTGATGATTTTCAAAATACTAATATAAATTTTCTTTTATTCTTCAACAAAGTTAAAGATTTCATTAACATGAACAAAGATATTTTGTCTGAATTTTTTAATACCAAACATTATAATTTACTATTAATGAACCCTTTTTTACCTCTTCTATATGGCCTTCCAAAAATTTATAAACTAAACAATCCTATTAGACCTATTGTTTCTTTTTATAACACTCCTGTTTCTAAAATTTCATCTTGGTTAAATCAAACTTTACGTTCTTACCTTAACTTTCAATTTCCTTTTTCTATTTCTAATTCACAATCACTAGCTGATGAATTACTTGATTTAACTTTAGATACAAATTGTTTTCTTATATCTTTTGATATTGTTAATCTTTTTCCAAGCATTCCTTTTATAGAATGTCAAAATATTATTAATGAACTTTTATTTGAATCTAACCTTCCTAATCATATTTGCGAATTTTCATCTGATTGTCTAAAATTATGTTTAAATCAAAATTTTTTCAATTTTAATAATCAAACTTATATTCAAAAAACAGGTCTGCCTATGGGTAACAATCTTTCACCTATATTGGCTGAAATTTTCCTAACTAACTTAGAAATTAAGAACCTTTTTTTGAATAATTTAATTAAAAAACATTTTATTTACTATAAAAGATATGTTGACGATATTTTGGTTGTATTTAAGGGTACTAATTATGATTTAGACCTTTGTTTTAATATTCTAAATTCATTACATCCTAACATTAAATTCACTTTTGAAAAAGAATCTAATAACGTTCTTAATTTTCTAGACTTATCTTTAAATAGAATTAATAATTCTGTCAAAATTAGCATTCATCGTAAAAATACTACTACTGATCATGTCATTCCTTTTTCTTCTTTTTTTTTTTAATTCCATTAATATTAAAAACATTTCAACTCTTACTCCACTTTCAGATAACATTAAAAAGACATATTTTTCTCTTCCTTACATTGGTCGCTCTTCTTTTCAATTTCAAAATTTATTTAAAAAGCATAATATTAATATTTCTTTTTCATCTAAATTTAATTTAAAATCTTTACTTGTCAATAGTAAAGATAAAATTGATATTCTGAATAAATCTGGTGTTTACAAATTCAATTGTGGTAGCTGTAGCTCTTTTTATATTGGACAAACCGGTCGTAATTTTCGAACAAGAATAGCAGAACATTATTCTTACATTAAAAACAATAATGTTGGAATTAATTTATATAATAAATCTTCTTTCGCTAATCATATATTAGAATATTACCATTGTTTTGATTATAAAAGTAACTACAAAATTCTTCATATTTGCAATAAAAGCCTAAAATTAAATTTTTTGGAGATAAAAGAAATTGTTAAACATAAAAACTCAGACCCAGATGCATGTTTAAATGAAATTGTTAATTTTGAAAATGATTATCTTTTTCTCAAATAATATTTTTGTTTTTATTTAAATTATTTTTATATTTATTTAATTTTCTTGTTAATAATATTATTATTTTATATACCTTTCGCGATTAATTTATATTGTCATTTTGTTTAATTTATATGTCATTTTGACAGAAACTGTTCAATTTTAATTTATTAATTTATTTATTAATTGTAAGTTTATTAAGAATTTTAAGGTTGTGATTTTACTTTAATTGATAATTTTAGAGGCCTGATGATGACCGTTAGGTCGAAACATGTAGCCGCGAATAATTAATAAATAAAAAAACAGTTACGTATATGGGAAAGGCATTAAATCATTTAAAATTAATGATATATTTATTGTTGTGGTTCAAGTTTAGAACGTGTTCAACAAAGCAAAGGTTGTCTTAATTGAAGATAAATTATGTAAAACTTAAAGAGCACGTGCTTTCCTAGTTGTCCATGTTTTAATTATATATATTTATGCGCAGAAATTAAAAGTTCTACTGTTCGATTGGCCTGATGAAGTTGACACAATAGCCAACGAAACGTAGCCACAATTACTACAGAGTTTTCTTTCTGAGTTGTGCCTATCCTCCACATCTAAGGATGTAGGGTCTTACAGAATCACTACCAAACTATTAAGTTTTTGGAGTTGTATCGTTCTCATAGTAAGTAAACTTTTCCTTAAATTAAAACAAAAAATAATAGAAAATTTGTATATAGTAACGTTGATTGAATTGTAAAAAAACGTCGTTTATATAAAAGTCTGTAAGAAATTTAATGTCAGTTGAGCCTATCTGAAAAAAACACTAGCATCTGTAGATTAAAAAGTAATAGTAAATCTTCTAAAAGAGAGGCGGAGAGAAATAAATTAATGCCAAAATAAAAAAAATTAAAGTTTGTAAAATTGAATGAAATTAATTGGAAAATATTACTGACTGAATATACAGGTATAAAATTGATATGATTCTTAAAGTGTTCTAAAACGGCCGCTTTCAAGCTTCTACAAAATTCGTTTACAGTTGAAAGTACAAGAGCTAGAACTTTAAAAACAGTAAAATAATTACAAGGACAAAACAATTTTAGGCAATTTTAGGCAAATTTTTGGTAAACGTACCATCGATTATTTGCAAAAATTGACACAAGTGCAACCTAAATATATGTATATGTTTTTAGTTTATAGTTTTTATATGAAAATAAATATTACTATTGGGAAATTTTGACAAGACCAGAAACGCGAGACGAAAAGAAATGGAGATCCCCCTACACAACTAACCTTTTTAACTATTTCAGTTTTTTTGTTTCTAGCTTTTATTCTTTCAAAGGAAAAGCAAATTTTGTAAACACTTGCAAGCGGCCATTTTAGAACCCCATTAAAGAGCTACGTTATTCTTATCAATTCTACTTATAGAGATACTATACAGTGTTTATAATTAGCATTAACTTAAACGATAACAATTTTGAATTAAAAAAATCAAAAGTTACAAAGTTGTATTACACAAAAACTAAAAATGTATCCAAAATAATATTATCGTGTTACCTGTATTAATTAATTAACTGCTGTAAGAATTACAGATTGTTTTTAAATATTTGTTTAAATGATCATTATTTATTGTTATAGGGCTATAGTTTTGTCAGTGCATTTGTAGAAGTATATTAAAGTGTTCTGCCAAAAAAGCAAAACGGTTTTCCAGTGTTCCACTCCGATAACATTTTCACATTTACATTTACATTGGTTTATTTACAATGTTTATACGTTGTGGTTTTAGTCCTCGGTGTATTCAAAACTTATACTTGGATTACGCAGGTATAAAATCGACTGGTCAACGTTTCCACTTTTATAGCAATTTACAAATTACTATGTGCACATAGTAAATTACACTATGAGATGTCTATATTTTGTTTATATTAAAGATAACATATTTACAAATGAATATAGATGTAGGTAATATCATTTAAGACATAATCACCCGCATATATTTGATAAGGTTGTTTTTTAATACAAACATTTGTATTGTAGAAATTTACCATCTGATCTGTAAAACATTTGTCAAAAAATCCTGACGTTATATTCGTGGTCTGATGCTTTTTTTTGCTAAAACTACTTGTTGACAAATAGGTTATGATTTATAATTATGAAAAAATTTTACACCGATTTGCAAGCACTAATTAATAATATTAGAAATGAAAGTAAACAAATAATAGTTAGGACGAACATACGCAAGAATTAACAATAATGAGAATAAAGAAATGAACTGCATGGAAAAATATGGAGAGAATATATTAAATAGAAACGGAAGAAAACTGATAGAATTTTGTCAATTGAACCACTTAAGAATAAGAAACAGTTTTTGGCAACAACGACTGGAAGGCAAATAAAAATTTATAGCGACGGAAAATAACGTCAAAATCATAGAGGACGACTTAGTATATACACAAGAATTAAAGGACATACAAGCCAAAACAAGAGCGGAAGCCTAATTAGAAACACAACATAGACTAATAACAACAATAATTAGAAACATAGAGCTACCTGCAGAAAGTACATAACTATATAAACGACTACAAGTGAGTAGATTAAGAAATAATCAGACTAGAAAAAATATCAAAGAAAAGTTGCTGATGAATCCATAAAACAATAACCGTTACAGAAAAACTGGACACTAAAAAAAAGGTATGTAAAAAAATTGGCATAAAAAAGAAAAAGGCAGACAAAAGATGAAAAGGATAGACAGCAATATTTGACTAAAAAAAATATAGCAAAGAAAAAAGTAAGAGAAGCAAGAAAAAGCTAGGACTATTTTGTCAAATAAATGGAGCAGGTGTACCACATAATTACCAGAAAATTATGCAACACAACAAGATCGATGAAAAGAAATATAAAGAAAACCGTAAAAAAAATAACGAATAAATAAACAAAATTTGAATCAAATCTATAGAGTATACTTGTAGTATAGGCTGAATATATTACAAGAAACAATAAAGTCGAAGAAAGAAAACACAATCAGGCAAGTATAACGTACGAGAAAAAAGAAAAACAAAGAAAAGAGACGAGAGTTACCCTCGAAGAGACCAATAAAAAAAATTTGATAAAGCAATAAAACATTAGGAAAGGCAAGTAGAAAAGATAAACGGGAATCAGAGATGTTAAAATATTTAAGAAAAAAAAAGGTAAAAAGGTTGACCTGTTCTAGTTTTCCGAACGCTCTTCTAGTTTTCTTTTGGGCTTAGTACAACGTCGTCGTGCGCGGCGTACTTCTTTGCAGTTCAAGCACGTCACTTCTCTTCCTCAAGCTACATGTTCTCGAAATACACATCGCACTATGTCTTCAATACTTTCTTCTGTGTGCGAGAGTATCTCTGAAGCACAAGGGAGCTGTTGGCTGCCTCGTTGCGACGTTTGTTTCGCCGCCTTCAATTCCAAAGCATGGGTTAAAGCGTCATCCAATGTCTTCGGTCGAGCTAGCCGGAAAGTCTGCTGAGTTTTGTTGTCTCGGAGGCCGTCTACAAAGGTTTGAATAGCCAACTGCTCCAAGAATGTATCTGGTGCTGTAGGATACGCAAGCCGTATTAATCTGGCGATGTCGGCCTCCAACTCTTGAAGACTTTTGGCAGCTTTCTGAACCCGAATTTTAATTTGAGCTTGATACACTTGTTGAAGATGAGCATTTCCGTATCTCATTTCTAAACGTAAAATTAAAATTCGTAATTTTCTTGTAGGTGGTCAGGAACAGTTTGCAAGATTGCAAGAGCTTCTTTACGAAAGGACACTATTAAAGACGTCGCTTTCTGCTTACTGCTCCAACCATTGGCTGTAGCTGCGGCTTCAAACTGCTTGTAGTAAGTTGACCACAAAGCTTTACCATCAAAATTTGAAGGTACAATTTTAAACTAATAATTGGTTTCTTCCTTACGGTCTATTATTAATTCTTCACTCGTGACGCTTCCTTCGCAGTGACAATTCATTCAATTTATTCTTTCTTCAAGCAGTTTCATTTTGTCTTCTAATTTGTGCTCCATTGTTTCTATTTTCTCATTCATAGATTGTTTTCCATTTTCCAAAACTTCCCATATTTTTTTTCTTAAATTTAACATGTCTGCTTGAGTTTCCTCTTAAACAATTTTGATTTGATTTTCTATGCTCGTACGTATTTCTTCTTTTAAACTTCTAGAATTTTCCTCCATTTTCTGAAAATGTTTGTAAAGCTTTTCTTTCATTTTTCTTGAATTGTCTTCCATTTTCAGAGAATTTTCGTAAAACGTTTCTTCTATTTTTCTTCAATTTTCTAAGAATTTTTGCCCATTTTTCTATTATTTTCTTCCATATTTTTATTCATCGATTCGAAAATTTCATATATTCTTGAATCCATTCACTTGCAAACGCGTCACCGGCATAAATTATATATCACACGAATAAAAAGTTTAAATACACTACTTTAACAAACTGCAACAGATTAATTTTACACGGTATAAACAAACACGCAAAGCGCGAACTGAACCTTTATTTATTTACGCAATCAATGTTTTTATTACCGGAGCAACATTAAATTACTTAATGGTATTTACACTAAAAATCGCGAGCCCGACACCTCTCATCTCTATAACGATTATTAAAAACTAATTTATGTATACTAAAAATATGTACACGTTTATAACTAACCGAACTAATTAGATGTAAGGATATTTAATAAAAACACTTACACTAATTCATAATAGAACTATCACACAAAGATAAAGTCCGCGTATAACTTTAGTTTAACACTTATTGTTTACTTTAACGTCACGTACAAGGTTATACTCCGTATATTTATCTCAAACACACGAGTTTATCACTTATTTATTTAAACTTGAATAATCTTTTTAACAATGCCGTATTTGCTACAATAACTGTCCTATGATGTTGATTTCGGCCACTGGTCAAAAAATGCGGTCAAACGCGTTCTAACCGGTAGCAAACTGAAATCATTTAGTGTAAATTAGAACGCGTACACAACACAAAGGCAACGGTTAAAAAACTACGATATTTTAAAAACTGATGAAACCGAAAATCTAATAGAGAGCAAAATAGGAGAAACTACTGAGTTGCATTATTTATGTACGGTCGACGAATTATTTGACATTATTCATCCTGCGCAAGTAGAGGCAGGACATGAGAGATTACGAGGTATGTTATTCTTGTTACAGCTTCTCATGAAAAATAAAATATAATTATCTTCTATATTCTATAATTGAAGTTTATTTATTACTCTTTAAACAATGCCAAAAAAAAGTGAAACGGAAAGGTTTAGTAGTTAGACAAATTCTAACAAATGTAATGAATTCGCGTTGTCTAGTAGATTTTATTGACATCCTAATTCATTTCACCCTTAATTATCACAATCATTTAACAAAATTCACCAAACGTTAAAAACAAAGACAGCTGAAGAAGTTGCTTATCATTTTATAAATATTTTTGTTTGTTCATCGCACCTAAGATTCTACAAAACGACAATAACAAAGAATTTTCAAAGCGAATAGTAGAAAATCTTGCCATTCGCATAGCTAAAGGACATGTTGACAAAAATGTAACTAAATGGTCTAAAGTTCTGCAATTCGTGCAATGCAACAAAGATTATTTCCTGCGTACAGGAATAACTAGAGATTCACCAAACCAAGTAGTTTGACTTGAAACGTAAAAACCAAGTCAAGCTTTTTAAAAATAAAAGCTTGACTTGGCTTTATGCTTGTGGGTACAGGTTTGGCTTGGTTTTTATGATTTTCCAAGCTTTTTCAAATTTGTTCTTGCTTTTTTGACAAAAGCAATTTATGGCCTCGGAACATGTACCCCGTAACATGTTACAGCTCACTGTCACAATATAAACTATATAAACAGTTAGAGATCATTACAGGACTAAAAAAACCGTGAGGTGCGCGTCGGACAAATTCGGAATTTTACGATTATGCGAAATAAATTCTAACTAAAAATATCTGCTGTAAACAATGTGTCAACTGAATGTAATAGTTAATATTTAATTTAATAATGTGCACACCGTAAACGCTGCATAAAAAGTGAAAACGTTTTCAAGTTGGATAATGTATTAAAAGTCGAAACAAAATTGGTTTCTGTTGTGTAGTGAAGGTACCGGTTCGGTAACCACAGACAAGAGAGAAGGAGAAAATATATATAGGGTCAAGAGACAGTAGTTAGTAAGATGTTCTCGGCATGTATTCATGTATAAGAAAATATACAATAAAGTTATTAATACAACAATAGTATAAATCTTATTAATACAACATGGTGGCAGCGGTAAATCTAAGTTATTGAAGAAGATTATAATTATATAATAAGAAAGAACCTGCATCGAAAATCTAAGAAGTAAATAACCACGTGGAAAATTTCATAAAGGAAAAAGAAAATGACGAGCGAGGTGCAGTTGTCAGAAAAGGCGTTAATCCCAATTCAGGTAAATCCGCCAGAGAAATTCAATTTTACAATGCCAGGGCAATGGCCTCAATGGAAAAAAAGATTCGAGAGATATATGTCTGTGTCCGGACAAAATAGCAAGTCCGAAGATGATAAAATTAACATATTAATTTACATAATGGGGGAAGAATCAGAAGAAATTATGTTACAATTTCCAACTACACCTACGACATACGATGACACATTAGACTGTTTCACAAATCACTTTATCCCCAGGAAAAATATAATTTTCGAACGTTTTAAATTTAATTCGAGAGTGCAACGTCCAGGAGAATCAATCGAAACATTCATTACAAGCCTGCATTCAATGGCAGAAAATTGTGAGTACGGGGCATTGAAAGATGAATTAATTAGGGATCGCATCGTAGCAGGAATGATCGACAATAAAACAAGCGAGCGTATGCAACTTCAAGTTAAGTTAACTTTGGGTGATTGCATAATAGCAGCTAAGCAAACAGAATTACAAAGAATTCAGAATAAGGAATTAAGAAATGAGAACCGCCGTATTGGAAGAATCGGGGTATCAAACACAAATGCAAGCAGTGCAACAGACTACAACCGAACTTCTCAGGGCAGATGGCAACAGACAACTGTCGAAGTAGCAAAAAAAACTTGTAGGTTTTGTGGACTACAGCTCCATGCAAGAGAGAGATGTCCAGCAAACGAATCCAAGTGTCGTAACTGCAACAAAACGGGTCATTGGGTTACAGTATGTAGGAAAACTAATGTAAGGTCTATTCAGTATGAGGCAGATAATGAACAATATTTATCTAATGAAAATGAAAATGATTTTGTTGGTTCAATTTATGTAAATCATGTATACACGAGCGAATGGAAAACTTCTTTATTTGTATTAGAATTAAACAAGAATGTTGAATTTTTGGTAGATTCGGGAGCTGATGTTTCATGCATACCCACCAGTATGATTGATTTAGAGTTAAGAAAAAAATTGAAACCTTGTAACAAGCAAGTTACAGAACCTTCAGGGGTTGAACTAAAAGTTTCAGGCATATTATCAGCAAATTTGAGCAATCTTGCTAAACAGTTTCAGACTGAATTATTCATAATAGAAAATTTGAGTAAACCAATTTTAGGTAGAACTGCTATTGTTCAGTTGGAAATGCTTCAGTTTGGTGATGGCATTCAATCTGCTAATTCAAATTTAGTACATAATATAGAAATGGATTCGGTGTTATCCAAGTTTCTAAAAATCTTTGATAGTATAGGAACATTTCAAACGGAAATGGAAATAAAACTAAGGGAAGGTGCTCAACCTTTTGTACAAACAGTACCACGAACAGTTTCAATACCTTTACATAAGCTTTTAAGAGACGAATTAGATCGTTTGCTAAAATTAGACATAATAGAGTCGGTAGATTATTATACGCCATGGGTTAGTCCCATAGTGGTCGTAAATAAGGGAACAAAATTACGTTTATGCGTAGATTACACTCAATTAAATAAATCCGTGTTAAGGTCGTATTTCCCTATAGGTAAAGTAGAAATAATACTGGCAAAATTGCAAGGTGCGAATTATTTTAGTAGATTGGATACTACATCAGGATTTTATCAGATTAGACTGAAAAAAGATTGTCAACATCTAACAACTTTTATTACACCATTCGGTAGATTCCTATTTAAACGACTGCCGTTTGGAATAACGTGTGCACCAGAATATTTTTCTATTTTATTGAACCAAATCTTGTCAGGTATTGAAGGCGTTATTAGTCATATAGATGACATTTTAATTTATGCAAAGTCCATAGTAGAGCACAACAAAATTCTACAGGAAGTTTTAAAACGAATTCAAAAAGAAGGAATTACGCTAAATAAAGCCAAATGTGTTTTTGCAGCTCAATCATTACGATTTTTAGGACATAACATTTCAAATCACGGTATTTCTATAGATCCAGAACGTAATTTAGTAATAGAAAAGTTTCCCAAACCTGAAAACAAAAATGAACTTTTACAGTTCTTAGGTATAATTAATTTTTCTAGTAGATTTATTCCTAACCGTTCAGCAGTATTAGAGCCTTTAACATCCATGTTAAAGAAAAACACTCCATTCATATCAAATCAAGCCTTTGAAGCAATTAAGGGGTTATTAAAGAATAGTCCGTGTTTAGCTTATTTTGATTATAGAAAAGAAATTACTATATCGGCAGATGGATCATCATTTGGGTTAGGCGCGTGTTTAATTCAAACCCATGACGCAAAAAGAGAAATAGTTTCTTATGCATCTCGTTTGCTCTCCCAAACAGAAAAAAGATACGCACAAATTGAGCGCGAAGCGTTGGCGTTAGTATGGGCAGCGGAAAAATTTCAAGAATATATTACCGGTATTTCATTTAAAATAGAAACGGATCATAAACCTTTAGTCCAGATTTTACAGACCAAACCGATAGATGACCTAACGCCTAGGTTACAAAGGTTTAGAATAAGGTTGATGAGATATAAATACCAGATCTTTTATTCTCCCGGAAAAGAGTTTGTTGTCGCAGATGCACTATCTCGAAATTTTTCTAAAGATACATTACTCCCTGAGGAGGATGAGTTGGCTGATGAAACTCAGGCGTATGTAAATTTCATTGTTCAATCGCTTCAAGTAAAATCTAATTTTTTGAACGAAATCAAATCTGAACAAGTGATAGACGAAGTTTGTATAAAACTATCCGAGTATTCATATTCAGGTTGGCCGAATAAAAATAAGATAGAAGAAGAATTACTTCCATATTATCCTCATAGATTTGAAATTTCTATCAATGAAGGATATTTGTTAAAAGGTAATAGGATAATTATCCCAGCGTCTTTACAATTGAAGTGCCTAGATTTCATACATCAAGGCCATCAAGGTATTGTTAAATGTCAGGCTCGTGCTAAAACATCAATCTGGTAGATAGGTTTGTCTACTCAAATAGAAAACCTAGTACGAAACTGTCCGCAATGTGTAGATTACAGAGTGAATCCTAAAGAACCTTTTTTAAAAGATGAATTCCCTGAACGACCGTGGCAAAAAATTGCAATAGATTTATTCAAATATCAAAGTTGGTACTTGATTGTAACTGATTATTACTCAAGATTTTTTGAAATTTTTAAGTTAAAGAATATGACTGAATTAATAGTTATCACCAAATTAAAGGAATTGTTTGCACGGTACGGTATCCCTGAAATAGTAAGGTCTGACAATGGACCTCAATTCCAATCCGAATTTAAACGCTTTGCTCGCGATTATGACTTTCAACATATTACTAGTAGCCCATATTACTCTCAATCAAATGGGTGTGTTGAAGCTGCAGTAAAAATTGCGAAAAATTTGCTGAAAAAGAACGAGGATATATATTTAGCCTTATTAGCTTATCGAACAACGCCATTAGAATGTGGATTTTGTCCATCAGAATTGTTAATGAACCGTAAAATTAGATCTCAATTACCTTGTTTGCCTAGCGAGTTAAATAAGACTGTAAATTCTAAACTTATTTTTGAAAAGGAGGATAGGACTAAGGAAAAATCAGCTCTTCAATTTAACAAAAGACACAGATCTAAAGAATTAAGTAAATTGTCTTTAGGAGACAGTGTTTGGGTAACGGATATTAGAGCATATGGCAAAATAATTGACATATTAAAAGAACCTCGATCTTATTTAGTTGAAACTCATTTCGGTACTTATCGCCGAAATCGATGGCATTTAATTCCAGCACCATATTATGTATTTCCGAGATTTACCCCAGCATTGCCTATTCCTAGCGGTGAAAAAGAAATTGTTACAACCAATAATTCTAATGATGTAACAGAGAATTCAGTTCAAGAATTCTCTGAAAATACGACTGATCAAGCGTCTGTACAGGTCTCATGTCCTGTATCGCACAGACCCTCGAGAACTGTCAAGAAACCTTTATATTTAAAAGCTTATGTATGTAGTTTAGTCATTAATCATAAAAAGGGGGATGTTGTGTAATGAAGGTACCGGTTCGGTAACCACAGACAAGAGTGAAGGAGAAAAGATATATAGGGTCAAGAGACAGTAGTTAGTAGTATTCATGTATAAGAAAATATACAATAAAGTTATTAATACAACAATAGTATAAATCTTATTAATACAACAGTTTCTACGCAGCGGTTCTTTAGTCTTGGAATGAACTCTACCCAACTGCCAACCTCGAACTAAAGTGAAGGGAAAACGCGTCGTCTAGTATACCAAATCACATGTCATCCATGCCTGTACATGAATGTATTAAAAGAAGACTAATAAATAAATCTAAATTCATAGTTACATTTATTTAATAATCTAATTACTAATTTGATAATAAAATACACAATAAACATTTTATGGTATGGTACATAACACTGCCCTTACAAAGTATTCACAATGCGAGGTTTGAAGGTGTACAGTTAATGACACGTTCCCGCTTGACTTCTGATCCCAAATTAAGAGGTAATTTAGTATATACTATATATAGCTTTCTTGTAGCGTTAAATAAAAATTTTTCTCTATTTCGACATGAGAATTAGCGATTCTCACACTTAAATCCGTGCAAGAATAAACAAATTCTTACACGAATTTTAGTAAGGTTACTTTTTTCAAAGTTGGTATTTCTGTATTGTAAGTTGACGTTACATGAAAAAGAAATCGAAATAATTGAATCTTAACAATTGAAATTTCAATTTTAATGCCAAGATAAAATAAAAATGTCCCATTAATTCAAAGTTATTTACTTATAAAGGTATAAAAAGATAATTTTGTATGAGATTTTAGGTTAACAAGTAAATTTCAATATGTCAAAGTGTAAGTGTTGTCAATTCAATAAAATATAAAAGTTTCCTAATGTTGTTTTAAAATTAAAATTATACGAAAAATATTAAATATTGTATCAAAATAGAGAAAATAGTGTAAATCACAAGTCATAAAATACGTTTCAATCACTCGACCGCTTCATAAACTCGCCGTGGCGCGGCTCGTGTATGAAACCCAGTCTCGTGATTGAAGCGCGTTCATTCTGTAACTTGTGTATTAATATACTACTCCGGGTTTGGTCTAAAGTGATATTTGCAATTAAAGTTTTCAAGCCGGTTTTGTCTATTTAAATAAGTGAAGATTGACTTTTGATTTTAACCATCTGGTAAAAGATGCGAGATTCGTATTTTAAAAGTCTTCACGTATTGCGTTAATTATGGTTCTCTCTATTTATTCCTCATCAACAAAATAAACTGTTAGTAAAATAATTACAACCAACTAAGTCAAGCCTGCGAATTCCGATGAATAACTAAAAGTCTTTATGACCCTATGCTCGATACGCCTCAAAACATAGACTTTCTAAAAAGCTCATCCTGCCATATATTGAAACAGAGCTACAAAAATTGCTTAATTAAAAAAAATTTAGACGCAAAGTTGAACATTTGCGTTTAGTGGAAGAGAAGCTTGTTTGACAAACAGAAGAAATACCAAAAATGTAAAAAAGTGTGTACAATATGCAAAAAAGAAACTTCAAATGCTTATAAACGTTTAGTTTGTTACTTACCTATTTATATTATCTACGGAAACCTTACAAAAGAAAATGGAATAAGTGAGCAAAATATTGTGAGTCAAAAATAAGCAAGGTAAGAAACGTGGTCAAAAGTGGGCTGGAAAAACAAGCCAAAAAATTATTTCTATTGTACTCGGTATTAACAACTCTGGACTTTATCAGCTTGATAAGTAAAAAAATTCAAATTAAGTATTTAACGTAATCTTCAATCAATTTTTAAAAACGAGAGATGAAGCTTTGCAATCGCTGTACTGTTGTAAGTAGTATCTATTGGCCGACTTTGACTTTATTTGATTAGTTGTGTCAACCTCTGTAACTCTGCAAACTGTTTTTGGTTTAGCATCAACAAGGATTTTGGTTTAGCAAACACGGATTTATACAACGTAATTGCAAACGTTATTGTGTCGACAAAAAATGCGGGTTATTGTTGTTTAAAAAAAAATTGCTATTTATTGTAAAAGTGTGGTGTAAAGATAAAATCTTAAAAATGTGAAACTATTTAAACGAGCTAAAAAATTAAATACGAAGGCAAAAAAAATGTTTTAGTTTTCCAAGTAGTGTTAGCAATTGTATTTTATAATTTTAGAGTACGCTGTTATTAAAAAAATATAGCAAATTTATTATTATAGTTTAACATTTAAAAGTAATAACGTTAATATTGTCGAGATTATTAATCGCATATTATCAAACAAGTTAGTTTTTTAATTTTTTTGTCGATTGTGTATTATTAATGTTTGCGTTTACTTATAATATTACAATTTTATCTATGTAACAACTGTTTTGTTTTTGTATCAACGGTGTAGTGGGATTTTTAAGTAGTGGTACTGCTATATAACCTCAACGCGTCAATTAAACTTCAATTGGATTGATTACAATTAGTTTTGAAAATATCAATAATTTTTTTAGTTTTATGATATGTAAAACATTTCATTCCATACTGACGATAGATACATTTCTCAAGAGTTTTTCTATTAAATATTTTACTAATAAGCGGTTAATAAAAGTCGAGCACTTTATTTGTTTGATCTGAAAGTATTTAATTACTATCTTTGCGGATGAACAATCCTAAAGTTATTAATAAAAAAGCTGCAGAAACATTGGAAAAATGTAATTTTGGCGTATCGTCCTGATTTGGTAGGTTTTTTTAAATGTAATGCGAAAGAATCGAAAAATCTAATTTCAATCAAAGAAAATGGTCCCAACTTTACTAAATATTTGATTATAAAAAAGATGCTAATGGTACATGAACATGTGAATATTTCCGCTTTTTTGAAAGTGTGTGCTTTTCTAAAGCAACTTATCTCTGGGTATGAACGGGTTCGACCTAAAGTATTTAGGGAAACTGAAATTCATATTTGCACCAGCCAGTCAGTATCTTTCAATAAAGGTCGTTTCAATAATTGGCATCGCAGGTGTTTGTCGTTGTGACGAAATACATAAGATGCTACATGAACATATTCAAGACACAAGGAGCCAAATTGTAGTGACAATCTTAATTGAAAATGAAAAGACAAACAAAAAGCGTATTTTACTGTCATCAACCAAGTGGATGACATAAATTACCTGGAAATATGAAAACAATACATGAAATTAAGACTTAAAAATGGTAAAAATCCATCATTTATCTTGTCGTAACGGAACCAAAAGTATTAGAATCCATAAATTTACTGAAATTGTGCAAACAACTACAAAAATTGTTGGATACATTGAAAAAGAGGCGAAATAATACTGCACATTGTTATCGTAAGTCTTCAGCTACACTTCTAGTTTGGAGCTGATGTCACTGTTCTTAAGAGACACGGTGGATGAAAAAGTACGACGGTTGCAGAACGTTATGTACAAGATTCAGAAGTTGAAAAAGAGAACGTCGCAAGAATGCTACAGAGCGGAGAATATTTTGTTGAAATCAGAATAATAGAAAACAAACTATAAAAACCGTTGAAACTACACATGTACTATTATCATTAATTTTCATTGTAATAAGTAAAAATGTTTCTCAAACTTTATATAAGATTTGACGTTTCCAAATTTATGTCGCTTATGGTAAATACGATTTACCAGACTTGCATGAGTCGGGCAAAACAGAGATTAATAGACAATATGAAATTAATAATATTTAAGCATCTAACGAGAGGCAGCGATTACTGCGTTTTCTACAAAATTTTCTAATAAAGCGCGGTGTTTACAGCTTGTGTTAAGTAGTTATGTTCGACAATAAAAATGTCGCAATAAAAAATGAATTTTCGTGGTGTTTAGAACAGTAGCTTTAATGTTATTAAATAAATGATTTTAGTGTAAACAAGTGTGTGAAGCTATCCGCGGACTTTATCTTATCTTAATTAGTGTAAGTGTTTTTATTAGATATTATTAGATTTAATTAGTTCGGTTAATTTACAAGTGTACATATTTCTAGTATAAGTAAAAAATATTTTTAGTCGTTTAAATAAATTAGTTTTAATAAAAAAATTCGCTACAGTGGTGTCACGGTGTCAGGTTCGCGATTTTTATTAGTGTAAATGCCATTTAGTAATCTAATATCGCTCCCGTAATAAGAACATTGATTGATTAAATAACTGTTAAGTTCACGAAATTTATGCCGGTGACGCGTTTGCAAGCAGTTAAAATAGATTTAAAAATACTTGAAATTCTCGAATCGATGAATAGAAAAATGGAAATCGAAAGAAAGAAAATCGAAGCAAAACTTTCCGAAAATTCTAGAAAAATGGAAGAAAAGTTTCACGAAAATTCGCAGAAAATGTAAGAAAATTCTCAGAAAATTGAAGAAAAGTTGATGGAAAATTCTAGACGATTAAAAGAAGAAATACAAACGAGCATAGAAAATCAAATCAAAATTGTGCAAGAAGAAACCCAAGCAGATATGTTAAATTTAAAAGAAGAAATTTGCGAATCTGTGAATGGCAAAATAGAAAAAGTAGAAGACAAATTAGAACAAAAGCTATAAAAAAATTGAGAAATAGAATACAACTGTTTAAAGAGAGAATGAACCAAATGAATTGTCACGGGGAAGGAAGCGTCACGAGTGAAGATTTAATAATGGACCATCGAGAAGAAAACACTCATAAGTTCAAAGTTGTACCT
The DNA here is from genome assembly GCA_035610365.1 of Aquatica leii. Classification (NCBI taxonomy): domain Eukaryota; kingdom Metazoa; phylum Arthropoda; class Insecta; order Coleoptera; family Lampyridae; genus Aquatica; species Aquatica leii. The sequence continues at coordinate 15,938,848 of CM069434.1, read as the reverse complement.
CCGAATTTTGATGGTAAAGTTCCATGGTCAACCTACTACAAGCAGTTTGAAGCCGCAGCTACAGCTAATGGTTGGAGCAACAAGCAGAAAGCGACGTCTTTAATAGTGTCCTTACGTGGAGAAGCGCTTGGAATTTTGCAAGCTGTTCCGGACCACTTGCAAGAAAATTACGAACTCTTAATATCACGATTAGAAATGAGATATGGAGATGCCCATCTTCAACAAGTCTATCAAGCTCAAATTAAAAGTCGGGTTCAAAAAGCTGCGGAAAGTCTTCAAGAGTTTGAGGCTGACATCGCCAGATTAACACGGCTTGTGTATCCCACAGCGCCAGATACCTTCTTGGAGCAGTTGGCTATTCAAACCTTTGTAGACGGTATCTGAGACAACGAAACGCAGCAGACTCTACGGTTAGCACGACCGAAGACGTTGGATGACGCTTTAACCCATGCTTTAGAATTCAAGGCGGCGAAACAAACGTCGCAACGAGGCAGCCAAAAGCTCCCTTGTGCTTCAAAATACTCTCGCACGCAGAAGAAAGTATTGAAGACATAGTGCGACGTGTATTTTGGGAACATGTAGCTTGAGGAAGAAAATTGACGTGCTGGAACTGCGGAGAAATAGGCCGCGCACAACGACGTTGTACTAAGCCCAAAAAAAAACACTAGCGTCCAGAAAACTAGAACAGGTCGACCGAATGGGGCAAAAATCGACCTCAACGAGGCATGCCCCGGAGATTACCATCCAAACGGCATCGCCTAGCGAGCAATTGCATAGCATTTATCTCGATTGCAAGATCAATGTGAGAAGCGTCCAGTTACTGGTTGACATAGAAGCGACGAAGACCATCATTCGTCCTGACATTTTATTGGAAAACGAGAAGACATCACCAGTAACGACTTCGAACGGCGACGGGCGATGAAATACCTACTCACGGACAAGTCAAAGTAACCATTGGTTTGGGAAATTGAGTACTCAACCATCAAGTACTGGTAGCTGACATCACGGAAGACGTTATTCTGGGAATGGACGTGATAAAGAAGTATGGGTTCCATTTGGATATGAAGAACGATGTCTGAAGATCGACAATGAAGAAATTCCTTTTCATTCGTCAGAGAAGGCAGCCGTGCGAGTCTTATTGAGTGTAGACGTGACTCTGCCTGCAAGGACTGAAAGTGTGCTGATGGCACGCCTGGATGGAAGTCTCCGGGAAGGCTACATACGCGCGATTGAACCAATGGAGGGCGGCTTAGTTGAAAAGGGACTACTCGTTGGCAGAACTTTAGTACGAGTGAAGAACACGATGCCAGTCAGGATCTTAAACATCAACTCAGATCCTGTAACGTTGAAAAAGAATACCCTGGTAAGCCAATGCACGCCAGTATCACAAAATGTGAGATGCGTAAAGTCGAACTAAGATACGTCGCCGAAGAAGTGTCCACAATATCTATTGGGCCTTCTTACCACCAAATGCGAAAACCTCAGCCAATGCCAGCTGGCTAAAGTTAAAGTGTTGATCCAAGAGTATCAAGATGTGTTCGCGCTGGAGAGTGGCTCCAAAAGAAGAACTAACGTGGTGATACATAAAATAAATACCGGAGACGCTCGGCTGATACGACAACATTTACGTAGACTTCCTTTGGCGAAAAGAGAAGAAGCCGAACAAATAATTACGGATATGGAGAGAGAAGGCGTGATTGAACCTTCAAGTAGCACATGGGCATCCCCACTGGTACTCGTGAAGAAGAAGGATGGATCAACGAGGTTTTGCGTACACTACAGACAGCTAAACGACGTGACCAAAAAGGACAGTTACCCTTTACCCATAATTGACGATACGTTAGACACCCTTTCAGGATCCCAGTGGTTTTCCACGTTAGATTTAAAGAGTGGTTACTGGCAGGTAGAATTGGAACCCAAGGATCGTGAAAAAACAGCTTTTACAATTGGAACTGGTTTGTGGCAGTTCACTGTGATGCCCTTCGGCCTGTGTAACGCTCCTGCAACATTCGAGCGTTTGATGGAGACAATCTTGCGCGGATTGTCTTAGAAGACGTGCTTGGTTTACCTGGACGACGTGATCGTGGTTGGAAGGTCGTTTGAAGAATACTTGAACAACTTGAAGGAAGTGTTCCAGCGACTACGTGGGGCTAACCTTCAATTGAGCGCAAAGAAGTGACACGTATTTAAGATAGAAGTGCAATACTTTGGCCACGTCGTATCTAGAGATGGAGTAAAGGCTGACCCAGACAAAATCCGAGCAGTGCAAGCATGGTCAAGACCAATCGGCAAACATCAGGTCCAAAGTTTCCTTGGGTTGTGCACCTATTATAGACGATTTGTACCCGGACTTGCTCATATTGCCAAACCATTGACGAAATTGACGGAAGAAAGATCAGAATTTAGATGGAATGAAGACTGCGAAAATTCTTTCCATCAACTAAAACAAACCCTAGTCACTTTGCCGATTTTGAGTTATCCAAGAGAAGATGGAAAATTTGTTCTGGATACCGACGCAAGCAATCTGGCCATAGGCGCGGTCCTTTCGCAGGTTCAAGAAGGACAAGAAAAAGTTATCGCGTATTTTAGCAAGGTTTTGACCAGGCCAGAAAGGAATTATTGTGTGACTAGGAGGGAGCTGTTAGCAGTCGTTAAGTCCATCGAACATTTCTACAAGTGTTTGTATGGATAAAAATTTTTACTGAAAACAGACTACGACACTTTAAAATGGCTACTGCAATTCCGTAACTTTGAAGGACCAGTGGCAAGATGGACCGAGAGACTGCAAGAGTATGACTATGACACAGAACACCGTGCCGAAAACAGTCATCAGAACACTGATGCTTTGTCCAGAAGACCATGTCCAGCGGACTGCAGCCATTGTTCGCGACTTGAAGAAAAAGTCGAATGCCTCCGGAGAACTGCTATGGTTGATGATGAGTGGGAACCTGAGCAGTTACGTCGCGAACAAGAAAACGATCCTGAAATAAGACTACTCCTGGATTGGAAAGCAAGCGGCCGACCACCAACCTGGGAAGAAGTGAGTGCTTTGGGCAGAAGCATCAAAGCGTACTGGGCGCAGTGAGACTCCTTGATAGTAGAAGACGGTCTTCTTAAGCGATCTCTAGAAAGTGTCGAGGGCACGGGAAACAGACTACAGTTGGTAGAGCCAAAGAGCCGGGTGGCAGAAGTGTTGAAGCAAAGCACCCATAAAGCAATACAACGTAGGAAACCCTTTGGAAAGAGTAGCGATTGATATCACAGGGCCGTTCTCAAAATCCGATTCGAGAAATAAATACATCCTGGTGGCGATGGATTATTTCACAAAATGGACGGAGGCTTACGCCATACCCAATCAGGAAGCAGCTTCAGTCGCAGACGTATTAGTGAAAAAGTTTTTCTGCCAGTTTGGAGTTCTTTTGGAATTACACTCCGATCAAGGCCGCAATTTTGAGTCTGCGCTGTTTCAAGAAGTTTGCCGACTGTTGGCAATTAAGAAGACTAGGACAACGCTTCTCCATCCTCAATCTGATGGCATGGTTGAACGGATGAATCGAACAATGAGCAAGTACGCTAAGTACAAGGTAGTGTCTGAACACCAAAGAGACTGGGATCAGTACTTGCACCTTTTCCTAATGGCATACCGATCATCCGTTCACGAAAGCACAGGCCAAACACCATCCTGTGTCATGCTCGGTCGTAAAATACGATTACCATGCGATCTTTAATTTGGACTAAGACCGGAAGAAGAAGTTGCTGGAGAAGATTACATCAGCAAGCTGGCCAAGAGGCTAGACGAAGTACATGAAGAGGTCCGTAGAAACACACAAATTGCCAGCGACAGGATGAAAACAAGATATGACGTCAAGGCGCAAAATGGTGGATTTCAACCTGGCGATATGGTCTGGTTGTATGATTCTCAAAGGAAACGTGGTTTGTCGCCGAAGCTGCAAAGGCAATGGGAGGGCTCCTATGTAGTCGTGCAGCGTATTAACAACGTTATATACCGCATCCGAAAACCGCCCAGAGGCAAGACAAAAGTGGTCCACGTCGATCGTCTAGCCCCGTTTGCTGGCGATAACCACAATACGCAAGTCCAGGTCCGAACCAGAGTAATAAGTAGCAGAACCAGGAATCCAATCGAAAAATTGGAGTTTGAGAAGTTTGTGAACTTATACGGAGGTTTTAGAAAAGCTAAGTTCGGAGTTACCACCGAGGAACAACAAGACCTGTTCCAGACACGAAAAGATTACGCCATCGCACATTGCGTAAGCGAGGATCTTGACATGTCTAGAGGGGTTGCAATCGTGTTTAAGAAGAAGTTTGGGCACCTAGATGAATTACGAAGACAGCAACTGGCAGTCGGAAAAGTTTTAAGACTACGTGGTGACGGACGCTTCGTTTTCTATCTGGTCACCAAGAAATACTCACGTGTCAATCCGTTATACAAAGATCTGTGGCGAACATTATGGAATCTCAAGAGAGAAATAGAGTTCCACCATGTTAAAAAATTGGCAGTACCCAAGCTTGGTTGTAGCTTAGATCAACTGAATTGGAGGACGGTTTGAAACATGTTAGAGGTAGTCTTCCAAGGAACAGGCGTCCTGGTGTTGGTCTGTAGTTACTAACAAGGAGAATATTTGGTCAAGAAAAGTCCATTGACTGTTACTTTTATGGTCAAGGAAGTTGCCGAAATGGAGGAAGCTGCCGCTATCGCCACGATCCTTTTTACCGGTGTCGCATTCAGACTCCTGTTCTGGAACAGAACAGTCCTAAGAAGGAGGCAGTGAAACGTTCGAGAAGTTATCTGCAAATTCAAGAGCCTTCTGGAAATTGTTATCCATCTTCTAGAAGATATACCGAAAGATAGGGAACACTCGAGAAGGATTTCCAATTGCCGTAATGCGAATACAGCAGTGTTAAGAAGATTATTCAAGTTAAAATAAATAAGTCGTTTGCGCGTGTGTGTACATAAATATACAGAGAATAATCTTGTACGTGATTTTAGTGTAAACAAGTGTGTAAAGCTATCCGCGGACTTTATCTTATCTTAATTAGTGTAAGGGTTTTCATTAAATATTATTAGATTTAATTAGTTCGGTTAATTTACAAGTGTACATATTTCTAGTATAAGTAAAAAATATTTTTAGTCGTTTAAATAAATTAGTTTTAATAATAAAATTCGCTACAGTATTATAAAACTAAATTAATTTTGTTTGTAAATGTATTTTGCCTAAAAATGTAATAGTTTTCTAAATGCACAAACTTTACAAGTATTAAAAATGATCTTAAAAAAACGTAAAATTAAAATCTATGTATTAACAAAATGATTTTAAAATTTATTACTATATTTATATGCCAAAAAAGCATTTTGAAAGAATAAATTTAAAAAAAATTTAAATTACAAATAAAAATTCGTTTGACCCAATATGACTAATATTTTTTTAAATATTTAAATACAAACTTGTTACGCACAAGTTACAGAAAAAATTTACAACGCAACGAGCTTATAAAAAAAAATAAAACGTGACGACATGTTGTATAATCGTGATTTGTTTAACAATGACAATGCACGAGCACAGGACAAATCTCGTTTTTCTTAAACGCTGCTTTAAAAGATTATCTTTGAGCTTATGTGCATCGTAGTCCTGATTTAAAAGTACCAATTTTTTTAATGTCAGATTTGACATAATATTTATAAAGAACTTGTTAAGACGCGGGCGTTTACGGTCTTTTGAATTTCATAGAGATGGGTTTATAACGATGAAACAGCGTCTGGATAAACATTTAAATTTTATAAAGGTTTTAATAGATTATTTAATATACTTGTGTACACGCAGTAAATGCAAAAAAATTAATTTATAAGTTAGGTTATTTTGATTATTTTAACTTGTACAAACAAAACGATTGAGTTATTACAGCACGAAATGAATATGCAAATTTGCAAAGTTTAATATTAATGAATAAGTTTTGTACTTACCGCTCTGTAAGAATCTTTGGGAACAATTAGATACGTATCGATATTATGATCTTTCAAGTAAGAATTACGATCTCCTCCATTTCCAGCTTCAACTTCGTAATCTCCATCCAAGCATAGAAGAGTTTCCTTTGTTATGTGAATTCTTCTAAAATTGAATTATAATTATAAATGAATTAAAATGAATAGTAATCACCCAGGAATTCCTCCACTTTCCATGTGATTTGCGAGCGTAACGTCGTTCGACCATACATCAAATTGCCATTTACGCAGCCCTAAAACACCACAATGCACCCGTCCGGTATGAATTCCTACCCGCATGTTAACATTTACTGCCATTACTTCTCGTACCAATCTGTTAAATCAAAACGCGTAAATTTTATTTGTTTGATGTATTACTTACGCTATTGCATCGATCATATCTAGACCCATTTCAACGGTACAATGTGCGTGGTCCGGACGAGCTTCTGGTAAACCAGACACACAATAGTAACAATCACCTAATAATTTAATCCTCAAGCAATGATGCTCGAATGCTAAACGATCGAATCTAAAACAATTGTTATTAAAGCACACTAATCCCATTTAGATAAATATAAATACCTAGCAAATAATTCGTTTAAAATTCGCACTAATTCTTCTGCGGTACATTGATCTGATAGTGTTGTAAATCCACATATGTCGGCAAATAAAATGCTAAAATACACGACAAAAAACCGTTACATTGTTGTAAGGCATTTCGAAGGGTTAACTTACCTAACATTATCATGCCTTTGGATGTAAATTTTGTGGAATTGCGCTTCTATTGGTTGACCAGCAATATCCGCTTTCATTTCCATAGCGACGTGTCGTGGTAATACTGATAGTAATAATCTTTCCTAAAAATAAACGCAATTAGTTTATACATTTTACAATTATTGTAATAAAAGTTTATCCTATTTTACTTTTTTTTTAAATATTTTGGTTACATAATTCTTATGAAAAATAAAAGTTTTACTATTACAGAATGTGTTTATTTTTAAAACTCATTTAATTTTTGTGTAGAAGCTATTAAAGTAACAAAACAAGTATTAAAACAGTAAACAAATTAAGTAAAAAAGACAGCTTACACCAAATCCAATTTATAGTTATAATCACGGTTTTCCAACAGAAAAAGGATTAGGTTAGACTTTTTCGTAGTGTAATAGAATTTTTTTAATTAGTATAAAAATCTTTGTGGTTTACTTTACTAAAGTAATGACAATCCGTCAGTCTTTTAACAAGTTTCACTTCTATTAAGGTTAAAAGTTAGATAAGATGATCAATAAAGTTGAAATTGTATGCAAAACACATAATGGAATAATAACTTTTCGAAAATTGCATATTGTTTAATTTTTAACAGTTTTAACAATGTTTTAAAAATAAAACATATATTTGACGTCTGAAATAATATATTTTTTAAGGTTTCTAAACCAAAAACCGTACTTTTCTATAGTTACCCCAGCGTTGATAAAAATCCTAAACAAAAAACAGCGTTCTAAAAATTTTTTTAATTAAATTCGTAAAAAACAAATTTATCTCATATTTTAAATATTTCTATGTTCAAATCTAATAACTGTCAGTAATAATACTAACAATAAAATAATTTTATTATTGAAACTGTTAAAAGCTCGTTTTTAGTTTTAATGGCGCTTTTACGTGTATTTTTCTAATTTAATTTGATTAACTCTAATTGAGTTTTTTATGTGGTCGTTAACGCACGTGTATTTTTTTTAGTAATAAAAATTTGTGTTTTCGAGTGCTTTTAACTATTATCTGGTAGTTTCTTGTTTAATATTCGAAAACAACTCAGTGTAGGGACTAATTGAACTTATCTGTAAAACAATAAATTTAGTGACATCTACCACTCTGAAGATGCAAGCTGCAATGTCTTGGGAAAGGTCAGTTTGTTTGGGTTCACGAACGACAATACGGCAAAGGCCAAGTTCTACTTCTTGTTTTGGCTCTCAAGAAGAGACTATGACCAAGCCTAAGTCTGGGTGTTTTACTACGACGCGGTCTAAGCCGAAAGTCGCTTATAATTTTAAACATAACAACCGCGAAAGCTTAAGATTTTATAATATATAAGTTTAACTTTATTCATTGCCATTTGGCTTACAAATTTGGTCGTGTTGTCTATACATATATATTACATTTTCTTCTCCCTTCTCCCCCCTTAACTTTTTCCTCCTGCTCCATACTTCCTCCATCCATTCCGCTCCTTTTCCGTTTTCATCTAAGATATCCACTGTTTTCATCACCTCTTCTCTTAGTTCCCTGCATCTCTTTCTCATGTGGTTAAGATCTTCCGTTTCTTCTCCACATAGCCTGCACAACTTTTCTGGTTCTTCCTTCCAATATTTGTTCCCTAACTCCTCGTTGCCACATCTGAACCTTGCCACCATTTTTTTCCTTATGTTGCTTTTAATCACACTGTGTATTCCGGCACCCCTTCACCCTTGATATCTTTATAATTCCTATTATATCTGCTCTTATTCCTTCTCTTGTCCCTACCCCCTCTTCTCTTAATCTCTCCACTTCTTCACTCGCGTACCCGTTTCTTTTGTAATACTCTTCTCTGTCCTCCTGCTCGTACTTCACTTTCCCTCCCTTTATCTCTTTCCAACATTCTTGCAGAATTTTGCAATCTGTTCTTTCCCTCATTTCTTCCTCGTATTTTATTGCTCTTTTTCCTGTCTCAATCCTTATTTTTTTTATCTGAACCTCCTCTCTCACAATATACCCCGGTGTATCCCTGTCCAATCCTAACACCCATCTCCAGTATTTTTCCTGTAGCCCCTCTACCTCCCTCCACTCCTTCCAGCCCCATATTTCTGCTCCATACATTACCACCCCCTTTATTAATTTTTCGAACAGCAATTTTCTTTTTTTTATATCCATCTTGAATATTCTTTCCCCCACACCCCATACTTGTCCTATTAGCCTGTTTCCTTTCTTCACCCTTTCCTTTATGTGTTCTCCCTCTTTATTATCCTGTTTCATCGTGTAGCCCAGGTATGTAAATTCCTTCACTTGTTGCACTTCCTCATCACTCCATCTCCACTTCTCTCTTTTTCTTTTCCCCCCTCCTTTTCTAAATATCATTATCTTTGTTTTCTCCGTGTTTACTTCCAATTCTTTTTTTTTTCATATATTTTTCTAGCGTTTTCATCATCTCTTTCATTTCCTTTTCCTCCTTAGCCACACACTATGTCATCCGCATACGCCAACGACCATACCTTAGCTTTCCCTACCACTATCCCTCCTATCTGTTGTCCTCTCATTGTCTCTTCCAGATCCCCCGTATATACCGAGAACAGGCTTGGGCTCAGTGGACATCCCTGCCTCAACCCTCTCTTTGTTATGAATTTCTCACTTTCTTCCCCATTCACTTTAACCCTGCTTCTCGTTTCTTCGTATATTTCCTCTATTCTTTGTATTAATCTTTCATTGGTTTTTTTTCTTTTCATATATTCCCACAGCTTTTCCCTATTCACTTTGTCAAAAGCAGTTTTTAGGTCTACGAATAGTGCTACCATTTTCCCTCTTTTTTTTTCTAGTTCTTTATTTGCTAAGTGTTTCATTATATATATGTTGTCTATCGCCCTTCGTCCTTTTCTGAATCCCGCTTGTCCGTCTGGTACCAAACTTCTTTCCTCTATTTCCTTCTGTAATCTTTCTTGCAGTATTGTCGCGTACAATTTGTATGCCGAGCTCAGTAATGTTACCCCTCTATAATTCTCGACTTTCTTTTTTTCGCCTTTTTTATGTATTGGGCATATTATTCCCTCTCTCCATCTCTCTGGGAATCCTTCCCCTTTCCATATTTTGTTTATTATTTCCGTCATCCTTTTTGCTACATTTTCTCCCCCGTATATCCACTCTTCTCCTTGTATCCCATCTTCTCCTGTCGCCTTTCCTTTTTATATATTCTTTATCGCCTCTATTACTTCTTCCTCCCTTACTCTATCCGTATCTCCTTCTTCTTGTCTTACTCCCGCGTCTTTCCTTTTTTCTTTTTCCTGCTTTTGTTCTTCCCCTCCCAACAAGTTCCGAAAATATATCTCCCATTCTTTAATTTTTATTCCCTTTGTCGTCTTGTTTTGTTTTCCTCTGCTTCTTTAGGTACTTCCATACATCTTCTTCCGTTTTTATTTCTTTAATCTGCTCCTCTTGTTTCTTTTTGTTTTCCTTCTTTCTGTCGCATGTTTTTTGTATATTTTACTGCTTCTTTGTATTCTTTCTTTTTCTTTCTTCCCTTTTTCCACTGTCTTAATGCTCTTCTTGCCTTTTCTTTGCTTCCTTGCATTCCTTATCCCATCATTTTCTCCATCCAGTTTTCTCCCCCTTCCATTTTCTAAATCTGACTTTCTCTGTTGCTTTCTCTATCATCTCTCTCATTTCCTCTACACTTTCTTGCACTTCCTTCCCTATCCATACCGTTTTCCCTATTCTCTCTTTATATCTCTTTATACTCTCTTCTGTCCACTTTGTTTTAGTTATGTACTTCTCTTCTTCCTCTCTCTCTTCTCTTTCCCTTCCTTCCATTGTCAATTCCAGTTGTTGATGGTCTGACTCTACTCTTTCTCCCACCTTAAATGTCTTTACCTTTTCTGCGGCCTCTTCATTTGTCATTACAAAATCTATTATTGATTCTCCCCTTCCTCCTATGTACGTAAATTCCCCCTTTCTATCATCTTCTCTGTTCCCGTTCATTATTTCCCACCCTTTTTCGTTGCATAATTCCAGCAGTTCCTCTCCCTCTTTATTTATCACCTTGTCCTTTGTTTGTCTCTTTCCCGTCCCTTTTCTTTCTTGTATTCCCCCTCTTCCCCTATTCTTGCGTTGAAGTCCCTCCTACTATTATCAATCCCTCTTCCCTCTCTTCTATCATCTCTTCTAAGTTTTTCCTTGTCTCTTTCATCCTACTGCTATAAACCGTCACCACTTCTATTTTTGTTTTTTCCCCACTGCATGTTCCTTTCTACAACTCCTCTTCTCTGTTGCACTTTCTCCTTCTTTTCCTGGTTCAACCATTTTTTCTTATTCCCGTTATTATACCCCCTTTGCTCTCCCTTTTTCTTTTCTTTTTCTGCATGTTGCACCACCCACTCAAATTCCTCTGGCAACTCTTTTTTCCACCACTCCCATTCTTTTTCTTCCATCCATGTCTCCTGTAATCCCACTACATCCTGTTCCTTGATGTACTTCCAGAAATCATGTTCCTTGTTTTTATTCCTGCTACGTTCCAAAACAATACTCTCAGCTCACTCCACCTCCCCGTGCTTCTCCCTTACTTTCTTTTTTCTCCCTTCTTTTTCTTTTCCATTTCCATCTCTTATTATTCCTTTTCTTTGCGGTTTCGTCAGCTTTCCCTCCTTTACCACCCTCCCTTTTGCCCTTTAGTTTTTTGCCTTTTGGTTCCCCACTTTCTCTTCTCTTTCTCTGCACAGTCCCCTATCCTTGTCGTTTCATATGTATCTGTCTCCGCCTATCTCCATTTTTCTGTACCCTACCCATACTCTTTTTCCTTCCGCTCTTCTTTCCATCGCTATGTTCATTATTTCTCTTTGCACTCTTCTTCCCTCCCATGTTAAATCGTGACTTAGATATATTCTTCTATTCTTTAATTTCTTCTTCTCCTCCATTACCTTCTGTTTTTCTCCCATCCTTCTATTTCCGCCACCACCCTCTCTTTTTTCTTCTCTTTGTTTATTACTTTTACATTTAATTTTTCTTCCAGCATCACTGCTAAATCTTTTTGTGGTTTTTTACTTCTCCACCCCTTTATCACGATATTATTTTTTTTTCCATCTTTCCTCGTCTTCCGCTTTTTCTCCAGTTTTTCTATTCTCTCCACAAGTTTCTCTTTTCTTTCTCCCACTTCTTTTCCTCTTTCTCCCATTTCTTTTTTCATTTCTTTGATTTCTTGTCTTATTCCTTGCATATTTTCTTCCATCTGTTTCATCATTTCTCTCATTAATTCTTTTAACTCCTCCATTTCTTTTCTTCCTCCTTCTGTTCTTGAGGTTTTTCCTTCGTTCTCCTCCGATATCTTTTTAACGTCTGGTGATCTTATTGTTTTCTTTCCTCTTTCAAATATTTGTAGCATTTCTTTTTCCTCTTCCTCTCTCTCTCTTTTATTCATCCCTTTCCCCCTTTTGTTATTACTTATTATTTAATATTTATTTTTTTCAAATTTAGTTATTTATTTAATTTTTTTTTCTTTATTAATATTTTTTAAATTTATTGTTACTATGATTCTTCTACTTGTATTTAATTAACGCCCACCACAAATATTTGACAAAGTATATAAATAAAAGTTTGTATTTCCCTGTTATCACAAGCGCGCGCTTGACCTTTAATCTAGTCCGCGATATCCGCTCGCCTTCGCCTACGTTATCTGAGCCACCTTCACATTCCTCAACACGCACACGTAACTTAATTGCTGTAAATCACCTTAAATTACACCAAACTCTGTACTACTATTAAACTATTAAACACGTCCTCACTCAATCACCATCAAAACACGACTTAAGATTTTATAATAAATTTCTGTAATTAATTTATAAGTACGCAAAATCTCAATAATTTCTAGCAATGAACAATGATAAAACTTTAATTTACTGTGCACAAACATTACAAACTATGGAATTTATTATCCTTTACTTCATCAATTTCTTTATTAGCAAAACAAAAATTTGGCAGACTTTAAAATATAAATTTGAGGAAAAACAAACACCAAAAACAGAACCAAGAAGTATTTTTTAAACAACAGTAAAACGGACAATTCCACTAAATCACAAACAAACAAAATGATGATTACACAAGCCAACAAAATAAATTTTGTTTGTGTCAGAAAACAAAGAGCTGTTTTGGGATATTTTGAATGTGCTGATTTAATTAATAGCCTTTATTTGTCGTAAAAATTTTTTTTTAACAAAGAATTCGTATTTTAAACTAAACACAAAATTAACCTACTACATAAAACAAAAAAAACCCTAAACCCGCCACCACTAATCAATTATCTATATACATCTACTACACTACTTGTAATCTTTTTCTCCTTTTTAATACTTCTTCGATCCATCATACTATTTCTACCCTTTTTCCCAAAATCTACAACCTTTCTCTCTCCTCTTTACCATGTGATCTATATTTTCCCACCCCTTCCCACATAGCCTACATCTCCTATCTTTATCTTCCTTCTAATACTTATTTTCTTGCTCTTCATTCCCGCATCTAAACCTTGCTACCATTCTTTTTAATCTTAAGCTTTTTTCGCGCTTTATGTACCTTAGAATATTGTCTATCACTATATTTGTATATCTCTCAGTGTATTTCCCCTCTCTTATTCTTACTTCTGTTTCTTGTCTCAGTATATTTTCCCTAATTTTCTATAACTTTTTTCTCTCATATCCAACTCTTTCACAATACCTTTTTCTTTCTTCTTGTCCATATTTAATTTTTTTATTCTTTACCTCTCTCTAGCACTTTTGAAGCAATTTACATTCTTCTCTTTCTTTTATTTGTTCTTCGTAACACATAGCTCTCTTCCCCTCCTGTACTCTTATCTTTTCTAACTTTATTTCCTCCTCTACTATGTATCCTGGCGTCTTCCTTTCTAATACTAACGTCCATTTCCAGTATTTTTCTTGTACTTTCTCTACATTCCTTCCACCTCCATATTTCCGCCTTGTACATCATCCCACTCTTTATTAATTTGTTAAACAACCACTTTCTTGCTTCTATTTGCTTCCCAAACTCACTATCTCCTATACCCCACACCTGACTTACTATTCTGTTACATTTCTATCCAACCACTTTATATAAGCATCATCTTTTTTGTTGTATCTGATTCGACAACCAAAATAAGTGACTTAATTTACACTTTCTATTACTTTGTCTCCCCATTTCCATTCTACTCTTTTTTTACCCCCCTCTCATTTTTGAAACTATCTTTAAAAAAAACTTTATTAAAAGAACTTTTTCTGCTCTTTCAGATGATGACAATAAATTTTTGTTATCGTTATTAATTAACTTTATATCGATACCAACTTTTGTTTTTTATATGGTAGCCATTTTAAAGTTTTATGCCATGAAATAGAGAAAAAAATCCTGATTTCAAAAATGTATAACAAAAAATTAAAAATAAGCTTAAAATTAAAAAAAAAAAACGTTTTGATAGAAAATTTATCAAGTTTATCTACAGAAAACGAAGGAAGAATTATAAAAGTTACACTCCAAGTTCAGTTTAGCTTAAATGTTTGGTGTGAAATATTTAATAAAATGATTATCGGACCTATAATATATGAAGAACGTTTAAATTTTGATATGTATCTCACTTTCTTACAAACAGAGTTTAAAAATTTCCTAGACAATATTCCCTTAAATCAACTCGAATCAATTCATTTTCAACAAGACGGTGCTCCTGCGTTCACATTACACGTGCTTCAGAAAATGTTTGGAGAAGATGTGTAGTGTGTCTAGAAAATCAAGGTCTTCAATTTGAGCATTTATTGTAGTTAAATTTAGGTTATTTATTAACTTAGAAATGTATTTGTTGTTCACGGATATTGCTATTGACACTTATTAATAAATTTTCAATAGGAAGGGTTTTCTTTAAATGTTAAACATATTTTTGCTTTTTTTATGAACATGTTATACATTTTTGAAATCAGAATTTTTTTCTCTATCTTATGCCATAAAATTTTAAAATGGCTACCATATAAAAAACAAAAGTTGGTGTCGATATAAAATAAAGTAATAACGATAACAAAAATTTATTGTCATCATCTGAAAGAGCGGATAAAGTTCTATATGAACGTTTTTTTAGTTTTTAAATACCTCCCCAAATATCAATTTTACAGCTAAAAATCAAAAACACTAATTTTATTATTTTCCGTCATATTTCAGAAACTTTATGGAGGGGGTAAATTTTGTTATTTAAATTTATTTAGGGATAACTTAAAGATCATTTTTGTCCATTTAACCAACTCTCTATCTCTGATAATAAACGAGATCCCTGTACTTAACACGAAATTTGATACAGCCTGTATATTTCCTCTATATTCCTTACTAGTTCTTCTTCTATCTGTTTCTTTCTTAATATATTCCACAATTTACTCCTATTTACATTGTCAAACGCTGCTTTTATATCCAAAAATAACGCAAGCTTTCCCTCTCTTCACTTCTAATTCTTTGTTTACTATCTGTTACATACATTATCTAATGCTCTTCTCCCTCTTCTAAATCCTGTCTGTCAATCTGGTAAGATCATTTTTTTTTTATTTCTTTTTCTAGTCTTTTTTGCAAAATTGTCATATAAATAATATATCCCACATTTGCCACACTTATACTCCTATAGTTTTTTACCTTTCTTCTGTCTCCTCCTTTGTAAACTGGGCATATTATTGCTTCTTTCCAATTATCCCGAAATCCTTTACCTGACCATATCTTATTTAAAATTTTCCATATTCTTTCTTTCGTTCTCTTTCCTGTTTATTTCCATTGTTTTATTTGCGGTCCATTCGTCCCTTCTGCCTTACTTTTTTTATTTTTCTTAATGCTTCTTCTATTTCTTCTTTTTGTATAGTAGTACTGTTCTCTCCTTTTATTATCCTTTCTATTTTGAATTCACCCTTTCTCTCTTTTCACCCTCTAAGACCTCTACGCAATGTTTTCCATAGTTTTCATATCAATTTGTATACCCCCTTTATTACCAATTTTCCTTTCTTTATTCATATGTCTCCTTCAATTTCTAATATTTTTATATGTGCTTCCAACTCTTTTTTATATTCCTCTTTTCTATATTGCGACCTTAATCTTTTATATTCCTAAATATAAATTTTTCCTTTTTTCTACTTTGTTTTACCTCTTCTTACCTCCTTCCTGGCTTACCCGCATCTCTTATTCCACCACCTTTTTCCTTTATATTCCTTTATTTTTTCTTCTTGTATTTTTTTTCTACTGCTTTATCCATTTTATGTATCATGTTTTTTGCTCCTTCCTCTACTCCCTTTTCCACCGATTGTTCCTCTAATTTTTTCTTATGAAACTCAATATTTCCATCTGTCCATACTTTTTTCTTCCCCCAAACTCTGTGCATTGTTTCTTTATCTCTTCCAACCTTTTAGCCTTATTGTTAATGGCTGATGATCAGAATCAAATCAAATTTTCTATTTTTTCCAAAACCTCCGCCATTACATAATCTATTATATCTACTTATTCCATATGTCCGTTGAGTTTAGCCCACCCCTTCACCTCACATAACTTTAATAGCTCTCTACCTTGTGTGTAATGTCTTATCCATTGTTACTCTTTTTATTTTCTCCCGATTCAGTATCATACCTCCAACTTTTCCAATTATCGCGTTAAAATCTCCACCTGTTATTAATTTCCCTCTCTCCTCTTCAAATCAGTAGCTGTTTTAAGTTTCTTATTGTTTGTTTCATTTTTTGACCGTATACTGTTATCACAGTATATCTACCTTCATTTTCCCTTAATATTTACTACTACTCCTTGCTCTTGCATTTTATTTTCGTCTTTTTCTACTACCCTTCCTTCTCTTACTCCCGATGTTATACCCCCTTGCGCTCTTCCTTTTTTTCTTTTCTTGTCGCAAACTGTACATTCCATCTATTTATTTTTCGTCTTTTACAATATTTTTCCTCTAGGCACGTTTCTACTATACTCACAATGTCAAACCCTTTTATATACTTCTAAAATTCAGCTCATTTAATTTTAACCCCTGCAACGCAAAAAACTAAACCTATTTTCTTTATCGTTATCCTTTAACTTTGCCTGGTCGTCCCCTTTGTTTTTATCATTTACCCCCTTAATTTCTAGTTTTTTGACCACCTTTTCTCTAATATATTTTCTTTTACGTTCTAATGCATCTCTTCTCCCTCAACCCATAATTTCATAAACCCTATTTTTGTTCTTTTTCCTTCTTCTTTTAGTCTTCTTCCTTCTATCAGTATATTTTTTTTGTACCTCTCTTTCCACTGGAGTCATATCCTTATCTATAAATATTTTTGTTCTTCTTAGCCTTTCTTTTTTCTTTAATATTTCTAGTTTATCTTATCTTTATCTGCAATAATGATAACCACGTCTTCGCTTAACCGCCTTCAAAATACGAATAATGTGCTGATTCTATAAATGCCATCAGATTTTATCTATTAATTAAATAAATTTAATCATGCTAAGGCATAAGTAAAAAATAAAAATATGGTTTGAGGTAAAAATAATAATTTTATGCTTAAAATTAAAGTCCAATCAGTCAGATATAACTGAAATTGCCTATGATTCGACCAACCTTTTTATACCTGCTCTACTAAGCCTTAAGGTTCAGTACGTTAAATTTATTCTCGAGACGCCTTACTTTTCGTTGTTGAGTAAGGATATAATGTCAAATTTTAAAACACGATTTCTTCCGGTAAAGTTTGACAAACGCAGACATTATCTAGCGTTGTGTACGCCCAGCAAAGCTTTCATCGTTAATTTTTTTACTCAGATCTATGTGAATATGAATTATAATATTGTTGTAATCTGAGTATGTCTTTATTTAATAAAAATTGCCATGACGTTGTCACGTCGCCGTAAAGAAACATTTACCGAATGACTAAAAAAGTATTTACTTGTGATAACGCCGCATGTACGTCTTTCTTAGATTTCAATTCAGTTTTAAGAAATGCTGCAAAAAGGCCACTAGCTAGTCGCCGGCTTTATGAAAAACTAATTCTAAGTATCGTATTTTCTATTTTAATTCTTAGTTCGATTGTACAAACGACTAAACGTACATAAAGGTTGTTAAAACAATTAATTATAAAATTGTTTGGTTGTGTGTCACTTGTTATTATACGGTGCGCTTTGATTCTCTAGATCTTCAAGTTTAGTATTTTTGTATTTTAATTTACAAATGTAAATTTACTTAGCTTCTAAATATCAAAGTTAGGCCGACTAGGTGACTTGGTTATACGACGTGTTGCCCGGTCGAAGGCGTAGTTTATATTTTGTCTGTAATACGGACCTACGTGTTTGCTTTGATAAAATTTATAGAAATTTATTTAAGTTCCTCTACGTGAACTGTTATCTGTGATAATATAAATATACTTTGTGTTACAACTTTGGTCTTGTCATTTGTTGTCTTTTAGCTGCGAGTAGATTTAAACGATGTCTCCCACCTTAGTCTTTAATTGTTTTGGCGATTTCTAAAAATTTATTTTATAATCTAACACCACGAACCTTACGAATTCATCGCCAAAACAACTGAGTTAGTCATCGCTCTTTTAAGTTACGAGAAAAACAATGTAACAAGTTTGGCGTTGTTTATCATTAGAACACTGAACTAAAACTATGAGATTTACAAGCAGACGGAGCTTGGGCTTCATATTTAGTATGTGAAGCATTTGTTAAACATTTGCGACAGTGGACTCTGGGAAAGAGTGTATTACAATGATTGCTATTTTTGTCTCGTAAATAGCAAAGGTATTAATAATGTTCTGCATTCCGGAAAATATCCATTCCATATTTCAGCAGTTTTCCTGTCTTGTTGGAAGATGATACAGAAACATCAACGTCCGACGAAGAAAACGACCATGATTTTGAGGCAATTTTAACAATTTCTCAACGTTTTAATCAGCAATAATTGAACGATCTCATAAGAAGGCTTTGAATGGAGTTTGCAGGTTTACTTGCATTCAGATTAAACAAAAAAATGTACTTTATCCGGGCACCAATATTACATTTTATCGAAAGGGATAAAGAGTTTGTAACCGTTGTTTGATTTTAATCGTATTATTTTCTGAAACACCCTATATTTGACTTTGTTTTATTCCTTTTGTTTTCTTTAAGGGAACTTCAGTAATTTTGCATTAATTTATTGAAGTTATTTCACGTTTTCCAATTCTTAATTTTTGATTGTCATTTATTAAGTACGTATGCGCTTAAGTCATTTAGTCGATTTTATTGTCATACGCTTTAAGTACATTTTTTAATTAATTAGTTTCGACAATTCTTGATTGGTTTTTAAGATACTAGTAATTTGATATTTTTATTCAGTTATTTGTGCTAACATTATTAAGAGTGTTGTTTCTTCATTATTATCTTTGCTTACGATTACAAGTCCGATCTGGAAAATTTTGTGAAACTTAAAAATGTAACCAACATAGATGAAAATTAAAGCAAAACGTTTTAACTTTCATTTGTGCTGGTTGCATTTTCATTATAGGAGATTCCTTTTAACATATCTGTTGACAGACAATACACGGTTTATAAAACAAAAATATTCTTAATCAATAAAGCAGTTAGCTAAAAATCCTCTATCGGAATAGAATATTAATTCCGGGTTTAAAATGTGTTGGTAAAATAGTTAAGTTTAATGCTTTAATTTTATGTTTGTTATTAATTATTTTTCGGTAAAGTTATGCATAGAAAAAGTTATAATAACCAGGCATTTAAAATAATTTTTATACTGTTTAATTTTTTATTAATTGCAAAAAGGCTTCGAATAAAATTCATAACGTTATTGACTACACATTTTGCATTTTACAATCAAAGACATTTAGCAAAGTTTAAACAACTGTTAAAGTGTAGAATAAATGTACTCTCGACAAAATTAAAACAATAAGTTGCATCTCGTTTGTATTTAATTTTTTTGTTATATTTATATAACTGCAAACTATATTGTTATTTGGTAGTTTTATGATAACAAAGGCCTTTAAATGAAATTTTACGTTAAATTTAATTTCTTTGTTTTTTTTGTAAATTCAAATTTAAGTTTGCAAAAAATAATTTCTTTTTTCATTAATTTTTTTTATTTTTGATTTTTTTATGTAATAAATTTTAAATTGTTAATATAACGGAGTTTTTACTCAATTAACATGTCCGCGAATTAATTTTATTTGTTTGTTTTCATTACACGACATAAAAGTAGGTTCCAATAGTGTGTACAACACCGGACGTATTCTCTGGTTAGCAAGGTCTAGAAGGTCTACGTTACATGCGTAGATCACGGGTTGCAGCAGGTTGCAGACGCAGTTTCCTCCGGATGTAAACCCATTAATATGCAGTGTAATAAAAAGTATACATAATAATATCTAGAAGTCAACAAAAAATAAGGAATATTTCTAGTAATCTTCTATTACCACATTCTTCTGTATTCACGAGATGAGGTACCTAAATTAAAACTGCAAAATATTACGCAGAAAACTAAAACAGTAAAAGTCAATTTAAATCAAATTGATAAACAAGAAATAGAATGAATTAAAGATGCTCAATTCATTTTTAAGAAAAACCACTTCGTATAGAATTTGTTTTTATTGTAAGCAAACTGATTTGTAATTCAAACGCATTTAAAAAATTGCAAGAAAAAAGAACATCAATAAAAACCAAACTTTTTTAGTGTCTTTAATAAAATTACAATCCTGTGGGTAAAAGTCAGAACGGGGTAAGTAATTTTCAAATCCATTGTTATGTGAATTTATTAATTCAAGAGCTTAATACACATTCTGACAAAAAAGGATAACTTTATCTACAAAAATAAGCATTTTAGACACCAAATTTAAAAAGTGGTAAGTTAACTTACTCTAGTGAAAACCACATTTATTATCAATATATTTTCCTTTGATTTTGACAAAACGGTGTAAGTATACATATTCTAATGGTAACGTGTATAATTAAAATCATTACATTGCAAAGGATATAACTGCATTTATTCCTTTTTGTTTATTAACAACACAGTAACATTATATTGAGATAAGTGTACATAAACTAAACTGAAATTGTCATTTTGTGAAAAGCTAGTAACTTGTGCAATTTTAAAAGAGATTGAGTAGCAGTATCTAATTTCTTAATTTAAAAATGTTAAAAAACAGTCGTAGCTACAAGATACTAAAACTGATTGATGGTAAATAAATATGAAAATAACCTCTTCAATTCTTTTACGTTTAAAATTTTGCCAGATAATAAAGTGAATTTGTCCAAGTCTGCAATAAATTGTAAAAAAACCATACCAAAGATGTTGAAAGCGAGTTATTGTTGGAAAATATTACGGATAGCAATAATATAGATAGATATAGACGCTCATAGCAATGATGAATATGGTGATGCAATAACGACTACATCAGGTAATTAGAATTATGTATTGAGATTTTGTTCAAAAGTTGCTGCGTGTAAATTAATTTTTATTTTTTGTAAGAATAATCACATTTTCGTTATTACAGCTAATAATTTCTTGATTAATATTAAAAAATTTTCGCCTATTTTGACTTCATCATTTTCCGTTTGAACATGAAAGTTATTGACAGTTGTATTAAATTTACAAATCTCAATTCATAATTAATTATTTCTAAATGCATAAAAAACTAAACAAAATTAGCTTTAACGTAATTAATCATAAATATCTAATTCGAATTGGGCTACAATCAAGACTCTTGTTAATTTTAATTTTTAAAAACTTTTGTAGACAATAAAAACTGATGGAGTAAAGTATTAACAAAAATTGGAAATAAAAATAAACAGTTATTTTTTATATGATAAGGAGGTTAAGGCTGTTTTTTGAAAATGTATTTGTAATTAATATTATTTTGAAGATTTTTAATAAAAACAGCGTTTTGGTTAAAAAACCATTTTTTTTTCTCTTTATTTTACAATCTGACTTTTTGGTGACGACGTTTCTCTTATCTTGTAAGCTTTTTCAAACCTTTGTAGTAGTTCTGCAAAAAAATCCGTAAGATTAACATATATGTTATATTTGTAAATTTTTTTTTGATTAATTTAAATGAACCATTTTATATTTAATGTTAACATGATTATATTTATATGATGAGTGTCAAATTGGATTAATTATTAATAATGATAAAGAATTACTTACCAAATTTTTATAATTTTGTGATTGTCATTTAATTAAAATTTTTATTTTTATAAATTTTTATTACTTGGTTTTGGTTATATTAATTATTAGCATCTTATTACTTTAAATAACATAGTTGAATATAAATTTTCACGTTTTTAATATTTCTTTTATTGAAAAATTTTGTCAATCGTATATATTGTGTCTTCTCGTATCTGTAGATATGTGTATAAAGTTTTGTACAATTTATTGCGCATGCATTGTGTGTTGTTTTCTATTTGAAGATTAAGTTAAATGTGTGGGAATAAGTTTTGATTTTGAAAAGAAGTAAATATTTATTTTGTGATTGTATTAATAATTTATGAGTTTGTAGTAAATTTTACTTAGACTTTGTATGTCGTTACGGTAATTTATTGAGTTTTTGTTGCGTTTTATTTCTATCATTTCTAGAATTGATCTTTTGAAATAGTTTTTTTCAAAGTGTACTATTTTTGGATGTTGATAATTGAAAATATGGAGATTTTTTATGGAATCTTCAGTTAGAGATGTTTTTGTTTTTTCCTGATTTAAATGTTGGTTTTTGATACGGTTTTTGTGTTGTCGTATTCTGTTTTTTAATAGTTGTTTTGTATGTCCTATGTAGACTGCTGAACAATTTTGGCAAGATAATTCTTATATTAAGTTTGATTTGTAAATTGTTTCTGTACTGTCTTTTAGTTTAGTGAAGAAATGTTTTTTTAAAATATTAGTCTTTTTGAAACTGATTGTAAAATTGTAATTTGTTAAATTTCTTTTTAATTTTTCAGATAAATTTGGAATATATCGTAATTGATATATTGTTTAATTTGAGTTAAATTATTATTAAATTCGTTGCCTAAGAAATTAGGTTGAAATTCTATGTTGTTATTATTTGGTTTATTGTTAAATTTAATATGTTTTAAGCGTGTTTTAATATTTTTTGTTGATAAATTCTATTGGATAATTATTATTAATAAGTATATTTTTGGTTTTTATTAAGTTTTGTGAATGGAATTTTTTTGATGATAATGTTATTGCATTAACGACTAGTTCAAATATAACTGCTTTTTTGTATGATTTAGGTGTGCATGAGTTGTAATGTATGTAGCGGTCTGTTTTTGTCTTTTTTCTGTACCAATTAGTGTGTATTCTGCTATCATTGTTGTGTATGAGAGTTAAATCTAAAAAGTTTATTTGTTTGTTTTTTTCTGTTTCATAAGTGAATTTTAGTAGTGGATGAATGTTGTTAAATTTTAAAAGTAAGTTTTTGTATAATTTTTTGTGAATAATTATTAATATATCATCAACATATCTTTGATAGAGTGTGATTTCCTTAAATTCTTTAATTATTTCTGCTTCGTGATCGCCTATTACTAAGTCAGCAATAGTGGATGAGATTGGTTGACCCATTGCGAGTCCTTGTGTTTGTGAATAAATTTTATTTTGAAATGTAAAAACTGTAGAGTTTAGTATTAATTTTATTGCTTTAATAAATTCTGTTTCAAGGATATTAGTGTGTTTTTTTATGTTAATCCAATTTTTTTTAATGGATGAGTTAACTAGTTCTTGTGGTATGTTTGTGTACATTGATGTGATGTCGAATGATACAAAAATATGGTTTTGCGGTATTATTATATTGCTAATTTTTTGTTTGAAAATCCATGAATTTTTAATAATATTTTTGTTTAAATTAGTAACGTTTTTTAATATGTTTGATAGGTATTTTGAAATGTTATAAATCGGACTGGTGTATGTAGCAGTAATTGGTCGTAATAGGTAATTGTCTTTATGTAGTTTCAGGAGGCCATAAACCTATGCAATAACATTATCATCAAAAAAATTCCATTCACAAAACTTAATAAAAATCAAAAATATACTTATTAACAATAATTATCCAATAAAATTTGTTAACAAAAATATTAAAACACGCTTAAAACATATTAAATTCAACAATAAACCAAATAATAACATAGAATTACAACCTAATTGCTTAGGCAATTAATTTAACAGTAATTTAATTCAAATTAAACAATATATCAGTTTACCATACATTCCAAATTTATATGAAAAATTAAAAAAATTTAAACAAATTACAATTTTACAATCAGTTTCAAAAACACTAATATTTTAAAAAAACATTTCTTCACTAAACTAAAAGACAGAAACAATTTACAAATCAAACTTAATATACGAATTATCTTGTTAAAATTGTTTAGCAGTCTACATAGGACAAACAAAACAACTACTAAAAAACAGAATACAACAACACAAAAACAGTATCAAAAACCAATATTTAAATGAGGAAAAAACAAAAACAGCTCTAACTGAACATTCCATAAAAAATCTCCATATTTTCAATTATCAACATCCAAAAATATTACACTTCGAAAAAAACTATTTCAAAACATCAATTCTAGAAATGATAGAAATAAAACGCAACAAAAACTCAATAAATTACCGTAACGAAGTCTAAGTAAAATTTACTACAAACTCATAAATTATTAAGGCGGTATTACGGTCTAGAAGCATGAATTTTAGGTACTTTTTGAAGTGCCGTAAGAAATAGGCAAACAGTATGTTTACAAACTATTTCTTTATAAGATATTAATTAATATTTCAAGCATACATAAA
Organism: Aquatica leii; assembly: GCA_035610365.1. Lineage (NCBI taxonomy): Eukaryota > Metazoa > Arthropoda > Insecta > Coleoptera > Lampyridae > Aquatica > Aquatica leii. Next base: position 15,914,351 of record CM069434.1, on the reverse strand, counting down.
ATAAATAAAAAAATGAAAACATTAAAAACTCAAAAAGTTATCGGCCGATGAAGTGAGGAGTCTCAAAAAAATGGCGTGCGACGGTGACCACGATTCCACCTCCCTAGCAATCTGAATAATTAAAAAAAAATTATTAATCTAGAGTAATGCCGCTATCGTACTAACTAATAAAAAGCAGAAAAATATATTTTTTTCACAAAATGGCAGTTGCCTGAATAAAAAATTAATTTTTGTACTACTTTTTTTGAGTTTTCTGAATTTTTTAAAGATAGAAAAAAATTCAAATTTGGTTCTGATGATAGTTAGTACGATAGAGAAGTGTATAGACAAGACCCACGCCAAATTTCAAGTAAATCAGTTCAGTAGAACTTGAGAAATCGTAGGTACCATTTTAAAAAAGATAGTTTCGAGAAAAAGACATTTAAAGTTTCGCGTCAAGTTTCGCGCAGTTTAAGTCATAAAGTGATACTTTATACTAACATACATTTAATCTGCCATTCCTGCTTCATACATGAGACCTTCCTCGACTTCGAAAAAAGCATTTTCCGCTTTTCTCTCTTCCAATCGAGCAGTTCTGGCCTCCTTTGACGCGTTAGATGTTCGAATCTCAGAGCGTTCAATCAGGGTGTTGTCTCGTTTCACGGCAAATGAATAAGCTTCCGGTCCAATTTTGATTTCTATAAGCGTCATCATTTTTAAAATTGGAATGAAGCCTTCATTGAATATGCAAACAGCAATAAATGTAGCAATTTCAATTACTTGAGTTCCGGAATGAATGTGTTTTGGCGCAAAAGTCCAAATCAAAGAATTTAGAGACTCATTATTATTTTGGGTTTCTGAATCTAAACAACGAGTCAGTAACTACTCCGACGATAAACTCTCGTAAATTGGTTTTATTATTTTTAAAACATTATCACCCAAAAGAGGATTTTCGTAATCAAATTCTTGCAACGTACCTTCATATGCAGCTTTTTGCCGCTTACACCAACTTTCCGCACCAGATGGGTAATACATATGTTGCGGATTTGCATTTGTGGAACTATTGTGATAGTAAGTAGCCCAAATTGCATTTTTCATGTCTTCAACAGAATCAGGGTGCCGGCGAACCGCTAAACCATAATATGTAGACAATTTATTTATCACTTTATTAGTTAATTTGCTTCGCCTTTTCCACCAATCCCACTGTTTTCTTTTTTTGTTTCCGTAGCTTTGCACCTATTCTTTTCTGGACATGTCCTATGCACTCTTTTTTTTTCACAACTGGGTCACCATCGTAAGGATCAATATCGAGTATACCCTTGAATGTTTTAGTGTCACCATCTCCAATATATTTCACATATTTCACTCCGTGTTTTTGAACCGATCTACAAAACATTTCGATAATAACATCAACTTCCATTTTGCCTGCACTTCCTTTATGATTTATAGTACACGATTCTTGATGATCTTTATACCAATCGTTATACCCAGAAATATCCAATTCTTTTTTATTTTTCCAAATATTACAACCTTGGCAAAAACTAGATTTGACAACAGTATCAACAACCTTCTTGCAATTTTTAGCTACAAACGTGGTAACTCCAAATAGAGAAGTGAAACCTCTTTTTTCGCCAGAAACAGTAAAATTTGTTGGAATAGTATTAGAATCAGTAACTAAAACTAAATCTTTTTCTTCATTAACAGCTTTGGAAATAATGCGGTTATAAACTGCAGATGCGGCCGTATATACGTTTTCGAGACAAGTATAGTAAGTACTGATGGATATTCCTTGACAAACATCCATCATACTGCAGAAGATATTTATCCCTTCCCTTTTAATTCACAAAAGCCGCATAGCAAATACCATTCTTCGATTAACTTCAAAGGATTTATTCCCAAATGGACATGATGATATATATTGTACTCTTTCTCAACTGCATTGTAATGCAATTTTAAAACCTAGTCCACGATGAACCGTTCGTGAAAATTTAATTTCTTTCTTGCATGTAGTACACAAAACTAAAGACGAAATTGCTGTAAAAACCGTGAAAAACTCCAAAATGCAGTAGCCGTAACTATTTTCAATAATCACTTCTTCATCACTTGACTGACTCAATTTCGCTGCTGATGTACTCGTAAAACTAGTGTCTTGCTCTCCCGAAAATCTATTGCCGTGAAATCGCCTTTTTTTTGATCGATTTGGACGTGCACTCCTTTCCCTTGAAGATTTTCGATCCATTTTACTTTAAAAAATTAAAATTATAACAAAAAATATTATTGTTTTACTCAGAGCACATACGTCCACGTGGTTTAAAGGTTAGAATTTAACTGCCAGCAACTGGATCTAACTGAACACTAAATATAAAATATTATTGTAAAATACATAGCTATATCTCCGAAAACGATTTGAATTTTGAAAAATCATCTTAAAGACACATTCTTAAAAGGTTAAGCTTTGAAGATATGAAATTAAAAAAATCGATTTTTTTTTAAATTTCTAGACCAGAATACCCCCTTAATACAATCACAAAATAAATATTTACTTCTTTTCAGAATCAAAACTTATTCCCACACATTTAACTTAATCTTCAAATAGAAAACAACACATAATGCATGCGCAATAAATCTTAAGGAATTTTTTGCAGAACTATGTACAACAAAGGTTTGAAAAAGCTTACAAGATAAGCGAAACGTCGTCACCAAAAAGTCAGATTTTAAAATAAAGAGAAAAAAATGGGTTTTTGACCAAAACGCTGTTTTTATTAAAAATCTTCAAAATAATACTAATAAACAGTTATGTATATTTTTCTGTATTATGTATTTATACGTAAATTATAAATTTGTAAAACTGTTTGTTTCAAATGGATTGTGGGTTTCTATTTTCAGTCGCTTCTTTAACATTAGTAAAAAATGTCGTTTGTTCCGCTACCAATCCAAGAGATGCAATTAACTTTGAAGATATTTCGCTGAAAAAAGAAAACTATCCAGCAGTTAAGAACAGAATGTGAACGTATTTTTATCATTTCAATGTAAGAGATGTTGAAGTACCTGTTTGTAAAACGCGTTTCTTAATAAAGTTAAATAAAACTCCGAAGTTTATAGAATGTGCCATGAAAAACAGCATTAAATCAATTTCTGGAACCACAAGAAGTGATAAAAGAGGAAAACATCGAATAAAATTGGGGACTCCTAAACCATTAAATGGAAATGTATTCTATAAACAACAGCTAAACATATACAATTTAACCATACATAATTGTACTGATGGCCACTTCATGTGGCACGAGCCAATTGGAAAACGTGGTTCCATCGAAATAACTTCCTGTTTATACAAGTTTCTTCAAAGTGTTTACTCGCAGGTGTCACACATAATATTTTGTTCTGATACATCCGGTGGCCAGAACAAAAATTTTACCGTGATTTCTATGTTTACGTATACAATAAAGAATCGCCCTACTTTAAAAACCATAGTGCATAAATTTTTTGTATCTACCACACACACATGAACTTGAAAATATAACATTCGAGAGACTGGTACCAACTAGTGCGACCATGAGAATAAATTTGACTACAGACTACTAAAGTGGGCCTAGTATGGAAATGAATTTGGAAGTATCGAATATTAAACAACCTTATATGAAAACAATCAATTTCAGAAGGAAACAACAAGATGATTTTGAGTTAATTTAGGAATATAGAGCTTGATAGGTCAAATTGACCAAGATTCTATAAAATGTTGTTGACTAAAAACATGAAAGACGAAGGTTCTGACCTAGATAAGTTAAATAGCGATGGTAAAGACTTTTAATTTTATCATAAAACACTATAAAATAATACCTGTTGATCTTAGTGTAGACACAGTTCTGTTAATGTTTACTAAGTTTTGTTTTTGCGATTGTGTAGGTAATGTATATTATTATTTAAAGTAAAAGTAATAAACTTGAAGCACTGAGTCAAAATATGGTCAAAACATAAGTAAGCTAATTCAAGTTAGTTGATACGAAACGTTCAAAAAGGAATAAGTTGTGATATTTCTTTTTGCCGAATACGCCGAAGTCACAAAAGTTAATAACATGGATCATAAGTTTTGTTATTGAGAAATTTTAGAAGATCTGCTTAAGAATCTTAATGTTTCTCACTACTAAAACGCTCCATTCCTTATTTTGTATCATTGCTGACTGAACTTTACAAGCTATGTATAGGTGCTTCGAAAGAAAACAGTTTATTGTACCTACTGTAAAGTCGGTAGTTTTGACTTACATCTTTTTGCATTTTGACCACAGAATCAGTGTTTTCAAAAACTGAAAGCTGTCATCAGATCAAAATTATTGCCAAGTTCTCAAGGAAAATAAATTTGTTGACGATATCTTTTGTAAATTAAAAGTTTCAGATATGCAATTAGAATTTGCCTCTATTGTGTCATGTAGCGTTGAAATCATGTTTTCACAATATAAAAATATTGTTGCATGTAATACATTTTTAAATAGTATTTGTAACAATACTCTTGAAATCTACATGAAATAATTATTTACTTTTTCTTTTATTTTTTCATTATTTGTTTCTATAAATTCTTTTTTATATTTTAATGAAAGAAATGTGTCTATGCTTTGTTTTATTTAACAAAAATGTATTATTTACTTTATTTTTGATTAAGTGCACATTCAAGTGTATATTTTTATTTCTTTATGTGCATATTTGCATCCATATAATATTAACGTTTTTAAATAGGTATTTGTTACGTCCATTAATAAATAATTAAATAAATTGTCAAAAAACGACAGAAAATATTTGAATTTTTTGTAGAATTAAAGACTTTTAATCTAATATAATAATAATATTTCATATATTTAAATACTATTTCACTCGCGTATTATTATATTCTTAATCCAACAAATTAATTAAAGGCATTGTTTTAATATTTAATATTTTGCAGTTATATGACCAAAACAAAAGAAAAAAAAATAACAATTACTCTATCTTTGTTGCAATAATTTGCATCTACATCTATCTGTACAATTCACTACAACTGTCAAATGACAAATTGCATGTTATAAAATTGTTGTCGAACCTCTTCACCTCGAGATAGGTCCTTTGGGATTTTTATTCCGGTGCGCATTTATGCTCTAACCTACTCTATATTTAACATAAATAAATAACTAAATTGCAAAAAGAAATTTTTAGTAACATTTAAAAGTCACATATTAAACAATTTTTTTTAAAATAATAATTTTTTCGTGTATAACCAAAAACAAATATGTTACTAAAAACATACGTGTTTAAAAAAATATTTTAATCGGCGAATTTCTACTTTTTAAGCAAATCTAGTAACGCGCAATAAGTTTTTTTTTGCAATTCTTTTATGCCTTAATGTCATTCTGCTTTACAAATTTCTGAACTTTAGTATCCGGCCAAATACATCTCTTAATCTACATAATACAAGTTTAAGCTTTAAGCCAGAGCCGGTATTTGCATATATTTTACACAGGTATTTCAGATTCAAAGAAGGTATATTGAGATAGTAATGAAATGGATCTTAATTAAGTGTTAAATTAAATAACTTGTAAAATATCTATTTAAAAAAAATGTTAATTAAAAATAAATATTGAATATAACAAAATATTGTCATAATATTGCAATCGGTATTAAAAATGTCTATAAAATAAAGAATTTTGGTGTAATAGCAGTGTTGATTTAATTTTAATTGTGTATTTGTCTTTATATACTAGAATACAGCATTACAACAACTTATTTTCATAATTGTTTTGTTTATAAGTATTATGTTTAGATTAATATGTAAAAAATGTTAATATTAGTGTAATAAAGCTATTTTAATATCTATGGATATGTGCTATTAAACACTAAGAATTTGGATTTTACAGAACAACATAATTAAACAAAAAATATTTTTAAAACAACATTAGTGGGAAACGTTAATTAGGACGTAGCTGGATCAGTGTTAAAAAGTTTAATTCTGGTACCAAATCCAATTACAGATAATCTTTATACAGATTTCTATTATCGATGGATAAATATATAAATTAGTACCTATTACATAAATCGCCGAAAAATGAAACTGTACCATGTGTTACAAAAAATCTCATTTGTTAAAATTAGAGTTTATCTTATTATCTATAAAATAAAAAAATATAATAGAACGATGCGTGCCAGTGTAATAAATTACAGTTTAAGCAATTCCAATTTTTTAGTTTATTTTAGTATCATCTGCTTGTACTGTAAACGTTTAATTTATTACACCACCCCACATGATCAATTACTATAATACACAATATTAGACACTTTTTTGTTTAACAGAACAATGTGCCAGTGTAATAAATTTAAATTTTAAACAATCTGATTTTTCTAAATTTATATTAGTATTATTTGTCTGTAACGTAAGCATAAAATTGATTACTCTACCTCGCATCATCGATTATTGTTTTTTACATTTACTATACAAGATTAAGCACCTAGGTGTTTTATAAAACCATGTGTGCTAGTGTCATTAATTAAAGCTCAAAAAAATCCAATTTTTCAAAATTTATTTTAGTACAATCTGCCAGTACTGTAAGCATACAATTTATTACACTACACCACATTATTCATTATTATTTTCTTATGTTTATTATACAATATTAAGCACTTAAGTGTTTTATGAGACAATGTGTGCCAATGTAAAAAATTGATCTATAAGTAATTTAATTTTTAAAAATTAATTTTTGTATTATCTGCAGATACTGCATGCATACGGTTTATTACTCTAACTTAAATTATCTATTGTTGTAAGCATAATTTTTTTACAAAATTATTTATTTATATTTATTATATCATATAAAAGTGTTCTCTACAAAAATGCCATTTAACCTTAAACAATTAATTTTAAAAAAAATTTATTTTAGAACTATTTCTTTGTGCTCAGTGCATGCAATTTATTACATTTATTATTTTTTTATTATTATTTATTATACAATAAATAGCACCTAACTGTTTTAGAAGACGATGTATAGAATAGAATCTTTAAATTATTTAATTCTTTAAAATTTATTTTAGTATTATCTCTCTGTACTGTAAGAATATAGTTTATTACACTATCTTACATTATTGGTTATTGGTATGTAGTAGATAATATTAGACACTTAAACGTGAATGTATTAGTTTTATAGAATAGTGTATGTTACTGTAATCAATTACAATTTTAAGCAATTCAAGTTTTTTAGTTTATTTTTTAGAATCATCTAAATGTACTGTAAGCGTAAAATTTATTACACTACCCATCATGATCAATTACTGTAATATAGAACGTTAAGCACTTTGACCTTAAACGGAAGGATGTGTGCCAATGTGCTATCCAGTTTTTTTCAAACTATTTTGTTACTATCTAGTTATATTGTAAGCATATAATTTCTCACACTACAACACAGTATTCAATATATTTATTATACAATATTAAGTTTTGTACTATTCTTTGTTCAACGAACAGAAATAGTTAAACTCCTCCTAAAAAAATTATACTTGAGTAGACCAAGGAACGCATCTGACAGTTTTACGCGATACAATTTCACACAACCGAGACAATTTTACAACGCTTGTATTACTAGGAACAGTTATAATGCTGTAAACTTAAATAGAAAAAACGTTTAATTCTAAATGATAAGAAAAACTGAAATATCATGTAATATAGGTTTTAAAAACATGGCGAATAGAAAAATTCTATTTAAATGTAACGGGTTTTTGTAACGAGTGGCTTAACTATTTCTGTTCGGTGAACAGAGAATATATGCATACATTTTATTACACCACTTCACATTATCTATCATTGTTTATTTATTATAAGATAATTACTACCTAGTTGGTTTAGAAAACAATATGTGCTTGTGTAAAAATTAGTAGTCTAAATTATACAATTTTTAAAAATTTATTTTAGTATTATCTGGCTGTAATGTACGCTAATCTCATAATGTTAATTTACTATGCAAAAATTATTTCACATAATGAATTTATACTATGAGTTGGCCATTATTTTTTCCTGATTTTGATTTTGTTGATTTGTTATGTTAAAAGCGTCTTGGTATGATGTTTGTACCGTATAGGATTTATTCTTGAAACGCCCACTTTCCGCTACATTGGTAGGGACTACTGTCAATTTAAAAAGTTTAGAAATTAAAGTTTGATAGAAGAAAAATCATTTATCCGGTGACGGTGAAATAAATCGTACATCATCTAACGTTATGTGCACCCAACGAGGCTTTCATTTCTATATCTTCACACGCATCTATGCAAGTATTGGGCGTACTATTTTTGCTACTTTTGTAAAAGTTTTTATTGGGGTAAGCGTTGCTTCTTATTTTTCTGATAAAATTAAGTTCTTCCGTAATTGTCATTAGCGCTTTCTAGACATACACACGTGTTCCATCAATGTGGAGATAGTGAAACTGATTCATTTATTGGGAAAATTTTTATGATGACGTCAAGTCACTTTCGTTGAAGATATCGTAACTTTCGTGTATTGAATAAAATTCTAACTGTAGTGGAAGACCCTTTTAACGAAATAATACAATTAATTTGAGGAGAACTCGGCGCATTTGATTTTTTTTTATTAATCGTATGAACCAAGAAAAATTTACTTGTGATAATACTGTATGTACGGCTTTGTTTATTTTAGAAAATTTTGGGAAGTTCCAAAAAAGTGCCACAAGCTAGTCGCATTCTTAAAAAAAAAACTGAACTGTAAGTATTATATTTTCTTCATTTAATTCTTGTCATCGACGTTGTCAGTCGTTTGCACATACGACTGTACTGTAGAGTAAGAATTAATTATATATTTTTGATAGTTAAAATTGTAGTATTGTAATAAATGTGTAGACTGCTGACATGTAAGATTATTGAACCTGCAATAAGGTATTGAACTGTATTGAGCATCAGTTGCCGCCAATACAGTAAAACGTTAGCAATTCTTTAAATTCGCGTTAATTAATTTCCTGTAAAAGTTCAATCATCTTTCACAAAGCAAACGTAGATTAATATAAAATCAGATATAGTTAATAGGAGGGATGAGTAGGATGTAGGAGAACGTAGAGGTTTGTGAATATTACAAATAAAACGGTAGTTTAGTAAAATGATAGTTTTTTGAATACGAACTCTACAATCAACCCCAACCCAATCACTACAGTACGTAGCTATCAGGTTGTTGTCACAATAAACCATAATGCTTTTCTGTGTGTAATATATTATTAGACGGTGCGCTTTAGTTTTCTGAATTATGGAGATATGTATTTTTGTGTTATAATTTACAACTGTAAATTTATTTGTTTCAGGAATGTAAAAATTGGGTCAACAAGTTGAATTCTTTGTACAACGTGTTGCCTAACCTAAAAAGCTTGCTATAACAATTATTGTCTGTGATATCGACCTACGTTCTAGCGTTTGATCGCATTTATGTAAAGTTTTCTCGTTTTTTTTCTAACTTTTCTTTTTGTGATAAAATAAATATACTCGTTGTTACAACTTGTGTTTTGTCATTTGTTTGCTTTCAGCTTCGGATAGATTTAAACTATATCTACCATTCTAATCTTCCACCGTTTTGGCGCTTTTTTACCTTACTTTATAATTAAGCGTATTGAAACTTATAATCCAATCACCAAAGCAAACTGAGTTAGTTGGTGCCATCTAAGTTTCAGAATAATTCTCGTAACAAATTTTTCTATATAATCTGGGTCAGAAATTACTAGATTTTGCTAGAATTATTGTCTGCTAAAATTTTATAGTATGTTTAGTTGCTTTGCAACCGTCGACCTGTTCTTTTACTCTAATAACAACGTTGCCATCTAACACGTGCAAGGTATGTGGTAAATCTCTGGTTTTTTTAGTAGTGCAGTTGTTTCTTAAATTTTGAAAAGTTAGGCGCTAACTTATTTTTTTTTGTTTTAAGTATACTGACTATTTTGTCTATGTAGTCCTTTATATACGGAAGAAAATTAGTTACAACCGAGTCTGCTTTCTTATACCCGTTTTTTTTAAATCATCTGTTAAATAACCGAGCTCAATTTTCATACAGTTGGATTTATAAAGATTTTAACACTGTTAACTTCAGAGCAAAGTGATGGTGCGTTGATGAAAGTGGAACTTACCTTCCGAATGACTAGTATGTCTAAGAACGGGATGCTTCTGTTTGTTTCAAAATTTTTGATAAATATTAGTGAATTTTGTAGTTTTTGATGTAAAAAGTGCATTATATTATCAAAACAGTTATGTAAATATTGAAAAACGGTACCGTTGAGACTATAATTGACAGATAGTTTATGCAAAGTTTTGGTTTTTAATTGTAAAAAAAATAGTAACTGTTTTTAGTCATATATAACGGATAACACTTACTTCTATATGGTGCGTTAAGCTGACTACTTTGTTCTAGCAAAAAACAAAAATAAATTTTACTTATTTTAATTTATAACGCAAAAAGTAAGAAGAAGCAATATAGATATTAGAAATCTGTGTAAAACAGGAAAAAACAACAAACCAAAAGCCAGCAAAACAAGCGAAAAGATTGACCAATAGATTTAGAAACTAAAGAATTCTAAAAAAAAGTAAATATTTGTAAGCGACAACAAAGATTAGTCTAATCGTATTATTTTAAACGAGAATAAAAACGCATATAAAATTTACATAAGAAACAAAACTTAGAAAAAAAACCTAGGGAGTGGTGGATTTTTCTTGGATCTTAGGTAATTTAACGTTTGTGAACAATAATCTCAACTAAGACTACTGCGAGGTGGATTAAAAACAGAGTTATTGACATGTCTGTTAAATTAAAGAAATATTGTAACCGTCGATTGATCTTTATATGTATTTTTTTTGTAAAAGACCCGGTATTTAGGCTTGTTTATTTTAAGATTATATGAGTAATTTGGCAATAATTTATTGAAGTTATTTCACGTTTTCAAATTTATCGTAATTGTAAATTGTAATTTATTAAGTACGCATTTAGTCTGCCGCTGCCACTACGTTGCAACCGTACACGTATCCGGCCATAACTGCCCGGAAACCGCCGTCCGCGTTGCACGTCGCCTACAGCCGTGTTTGCACTTTGAAGCCGCCGTTGCCGTCACAGCACGCGTTGTAGCTGTCGACTATCGTTTTTTTTTCTGCGGTTACAAGTCTATAAGCAGCCGCGCCACGCCGCCCGTTATGGTTCCGTTACAACACTACCACCGCTTGCCGTTGCTGGTAATCCCTTGCTTTTTGCGAGTGTAATGAGAGTGACCACTTTAGACTTTACGTTTTAGTTTCAAGCATCATTGTACAGCTTATTTTAGTTTATTTATTGTCACTTTATTTCATTATAATATATTACTATTAACCCCCTAAACGTCGACATTTTCGTAACCTACTGCCCGGTGATTGCTGTTTACAAAAGCCTACTTCTTCTTTCCACGGTAACAATTGGCGCCTTAGAACGTGTGACTCTTTATGGAACAACACGCTACAGCCAACAACCTAATCTCCGACTGTCTGCTACGCTATCTACTACGCCAAAATAGAAACTGGCCAACTTTTACAATGGCATTCAACTACAACCATACATCCGTTGTATCAATACTCAAGATTCTCAAAACCAACAAAGCGATGAAATCGTTTTCCAAGCGAGGAGAATGGTTACCGTTGCCACTTTTCCCAGACGACTCCACCACTACCTTCGCCGACTTCAACCAACCAGAATGGTCGCCCTACTACATCAACCACAGCTACAGCACTCGAGGGCAATCAGAGGGTTTAAAAAAAAGCATCCAGACAGAAAAAATCGTTCTTTCTTTTAAAGTAGAGTCAAATCACCTCGCTGACTAGGCGAGGAGACGTGATTCGCAGAAGTTTTATTTGTTTAATGAACACCTGAGACTGCGTGTTTAGCTCATGCTTTCCTCGCCTCTTTCGTTTGCCGCTGCAACTGCGTTGCACTCGTACCGACCGCATCGCCGCTCGTAGTCCAGGTATCCGGCCGTAACTGCCATCTGTGCCGCCGTTAGTTTGACCTGTGTAGCAGTAATCTCGTCAAAAGCCGCCGTCCGCGTCGCACGCTGCCTACAACCGTGTTCGTACCAAAAGCCGCCGTTCCCGTCGCAGCACGCTCAGTAACATTTTAATATTGCTGTCGTCGGTGCGTGTAAAAGTTTAGAAAAGAAATCTTGGTTGTTATTAAGACAAGAGTCTTGATGATATAATTTCAGAAAAAATCATATCAGAAATTCTTTAAGTTAGATGAGTCTATGGTTAAATGATGTTTGGCATCGTGTAATCCAACGCATTCGATTTGTATTTTGCGACTAAATAATTAATACACCTTAGCTAATTTGTCATCGCCTCTTTCAGTAAGTTCTCCAACTCGTTACTATCTGGTATTATCGACCAATTTCTGGGTCTAGTCACCCGCAGCTTCATCAGAATAAAAAAATGACTAACAAATCTGAGGCTAAACGCCATCTCGTAGGAACGGAGCTACGTACGAGTTAATCCACATGTAGGAAACTATGAAGTTGTTAGTTAGATAGTAAATATTACAACCGCGAGTTCAGGTAAATTATATTTCCGTTGTTCATTTTCCGTTATTCAATGAACTCCTATTTAATGATTTTTTCTATTTAGTGATGTTTTCTTTAGGATATTGACTTTTGGGTTAAAATGCGTGTAAAAACACCTCTAAAATATGATGTTCAAATTCTATATTATGATCTTTTTCAAAGGAAATGTTACCCAACTACTTAAAGTTTTTTTGGAATCAGGTACAGTTTACTTTACCTTCTTAATTTACAATACAGAAAGGCTTTTAATAATGGTACTAAAAATTCTGTACATTTGTAAATGACATAAATGCATGAATTGTTTAGAGGATTATAGGATTTCCTTCGAGTTTTGAAATGCATTGTCATGTTATTGAACACGTTTCATTTACAATTTTTTCGTTTCAAGTTGTTTCAGTGTAAAGTTGGTAAAAAATGACAAAACGAAAGTGTTTATAATTAATATGTATTTCTTATGTACGTTTAAATTTGTGTTTTAATTTTTTAAGTATAAATTCTATACAATGAAGTTTCTATATAATGATGTTTTTAAAGGGAATTTTGAACATCACTATATAGGAGTTCGACTGTATATATTAAATGTGACAATGATTTTTAATAATACCGCGTGCGCGTTGAATCTGTGTTAAACTTTCAGATTTGTATGTACTATCAAAGTAGGTTCGTAAAAGTTGTAACCAATCTGATGATCTTCAAGGATCTAAATTTTGACATCGATTTTGAGTATTTTCTAATTTCTATTTTGAGCTTATCCACTCCACTCCACCGGCAATACCTCATTTATGTAACCTTAATTCAGACAAATTTTTAAAGAGCTTTTATTTTGCATGTAACAATGTTTTTATTGTTTATTTTTTAAAGGTAGCTGTAGGTAATTATTTGTTGGTTCAAACACTTTATAACAAAATTCATTTTTAAACTCCTTTTTCTTACCATTTTAATTGTTTGTGATTTTCTTTCGACTTTAGATTGTTGCAATTTCCATGTGGGTATTGTGGTATTTTTTAAATGTCACCGTTTTATGTGTTACATTTAAAAACATATGCTTTTGTAAAGTACAGAATTAGCTAATCCCCTACTGGATAAAACCTAACTGTGAGTATTACAATTTCTAATTTTACAATGTGTACTTTGGTGGTCATGTCGATTGTTGGCCGTACGTGCTTGTTAGGTTAACACAAGTAATAATAAGATCATTTTGTGCTTTACAAAGCAGTGCGTGTTTGTTATGAAAATTATAAATTCATGACATATTAGCAAAGTAGTGACATCTATGTAATTAGAAGTAAACAATACTGATTAAAAGATGGTACGTAATGACAGTGACGCGTTTTATTATTACTCTACTTGTAATTAGCAATTAAGGCCTCAAATTCCACTTTATTACTACCGGTTATGGGCCCAGGCTCAGATACGAGGTGGATAAATTGAAATTGATTTCTTTTAAGTGTGTAAGTGTTTCGTGAAAAACTAGTTTTGTGTTGAATTGTTATTACGCCGTAAAAGGTAAAAAAAAAATGAACGTGAATTACTTGACGAGTGTGCCTAAGTTACTTGGTCGCGAAAACTATAACGAGTGGTCGTCTGCAGTCGAGAATGTGTTAGTGCTTGAAGGTTTAAGTAAATGCATCGACGGTAGCGAACAGGACACCACGTTAATAGCAAAAGCCAAGGTCAAATTAGTTTTAACTATCGATCCCTCTTTGTTTCCGCACGCGAAGGACGCGAAAACAGCAAAAGATGTATGGACAAGTTTAAAAAATTTGTACGACGACAATGGTTTTGTGAAAAAAATTGGCCTTTTACTGACTTTGATATCCGCAAGATTGGAAAATTATGATTCCATAGATTCTTACGTCAATCAGATTGTCGAGACATCGCAGAAATTAAGGCGAACAGGATTTAAGATCGACGAGGAATGGGTTGGATCACTGTTACTGGCGGGACTTCCGAAAAAATATTACCCCATGATAATGGCAATGGAACATTCAGGAATAAGTATTACTACAGATTCCATTAAAACAAAATTGCTGGACATGCAGACAGATGGCAGAGGTGGTAGCAGAAGTGGTGCTTTTGTAGCAAACAGTAAACCAAGTCATCGAAAGCCACCGCGAGATGGCGGCAGTGGTACAAGTTTGCGTGAAAAATCATCAGCTAACAGGCAAAGTCAAGGTAGTTCAGGCTTTGTAAACAAAAAGAAAGACTTGAGTAATATTGTTTGTTTCAAATGCAAAAAAAAAGAACGGACATTACAAGTCAAAGTGTCCCAATAACAAGCCTGAGGGAGTTTATAGTGCGTTTTTTTTTTGACAGGACAGTTTAGTGACACAGACTGGTATGTTGATAGTACAGCGAGCATGCATTTGACTGTTAAAAAAGAATGTTTGAAAAATGCACGTAGTCCTGATTTATCTGACATTGTTGTGGCTAACCGATTGAAAATTAATGTAGACTGTGCTGGTGACATTGAAATAAAAGCTGTGACAGCGGGTCTGGAGCATCGGATTTTATTAAGAAAGGTACAGTTTTTTCCAGGTTTTACCACGAATTTATTATCTGTTTGTCAACACTGTTAAAAGTATCTTAGTGGCAACAGCTAGGTTGACGAATAATGTGTACAAGTTAGATGTCCCCAGATAGTTGTGCAGGTTTTTTGGCAAATAGTGAAATAGGCCATATAAACAATAACTATCTAAATAAAATGAGTGAATTAGTAGAAGAACTTGTTTTTAAGAGTCAGGCTAACGTAACTAATTGTCAAGTGTGTTGTCAAGGTAAACAAGCTTGCACACCTTTTCAAAACATATGAAATGTTTAAGGAGGTTAAGTGTTTAATAGAAAATCAACAAAATGAAAGGGTAAAAGTGTTACGAACAGATAATGGCGATGAATATATTTGTAAAAAATTTCAAAACTACCTAAGGAATCTGGCATCATACATCAAAAGACCAACAGCCACACACTTCAGCACAATGGTGTGACTAAGCGCTTTAATCGAACATTGGTTGAAAAAGCAAGATGTCTATTGTTTGATGAAAACATTTTTAAATCGTTATGGGCAGAAGCATGTAATGCTGTTTGTTACCTCAAGAATCGTTCTGTTTCAGCAGGGATTTTAAAAACACCGTTTGAACTGTGGACCTGCAAGAAGCCAAATGTTGGTCATTTACGTGTTTATGGCAGTGTCATCATGGTTCATGTTCCGAAAGTTGCAAAGAATAAGTGGGACCAGAAGTCAGCCAAACACATACTTGTAGGTTATGATGAAACTACCAAGTCGAGATGTGATAGTTATGGAAAACGTCAAGGAGACTACGATGCTATCAATGGATGAGACAGTAGAGATTTCGGATTCAGTGGGATTAAAAAATGAGCATAATTATTCAATCGATGACTTGACGGATTTTGCTCCTGTAGTGAGACACTTAACCTTAAGGGTTTTGATAACATTATCATTGCAGTTAGATTTAAAAATTGTACATCTAGATGTAAAGACTGCATTTTTAAATAGTGTATTGAAAGAGAATGTGTATATGAGACAACCTAAAGGTTTTGTGTTGAAAGATTTTGAAAATCAGGTTTTTAAGTTAAACAGAGCTGTGTATGGTTCGAAACAATCCAGAAGAGCTTGGAATGAAAAAGTAGATCAAGTTCTATTAAATATTAAATACAAGAGGTCAGATTATGAACCGTGTCTACATATTAAAAGAAAAGAAAATGGGTTATTAACAGTCATTGCTTTGTATGTTGACGATTTCTTTGTATTTTCGAATGATTTGAAAGAGATTTAGTTTCTGGAAACACATTTAAGTTCAAAGTTTAAAATTAAAAATCTTGGTAAAGCAAAGCAGTGTTTAGGATTAAGATATTTAAAGGTGACAAAGCTTTTTCCATAAAATTTACCAAGAACAATAATTCAAATTTAATCGGGTTTGTGGATTCCGACTGGGGTTCAGACAAGCTGGATCGTAAAGCTTATACAAGTTATGTATTTAAGTTTTATGGTGGTAGTGTTTCATGGAAGAGCTGCAAACAAAAAGTTGTAGCTTTATCAACAACTGAAGCAGAGTATATGGCCCTTAGTGAAGCAACAAAAGAAGACATATACCTGCGAACTCTTTTGTTTGACTTGACTGGGAAATTGGATAGTATTGAAATATGCAATGATAAGCAAAGTGCCCAAAAGCTGGCGAATAATCCAGTTTTCCATGAAAGATCGAAACATATAGATATCAGATACCATTTCTTAAGAGATGCTATCTCAAATAAGAAAATTGATATTAAATATGTGCCAACAAATGAGATGGTAGCGGATATCTTGACTGAGACTAATTTTAAATTTGCGAATATAAATTCATTCCTTCTTCGTATGTAACAGTTAGACCGACAAGGTCAGTTTATTGTATGGCGTGTTGCTCAGTATAGGGCGAAACTTATAATTGGTTTGACCCGCGTATTAACCTTTGGTAAATTTATATTTATGTACCTTCTTCGTCCTTTTTAGAATTATTGTCTGTGATAAAATAAATATATATTCTGTGTTATTAGTTTTGTCCTGTTATTTGTTTTTTTTTCAGCTACGGGTAGAGTTAGACGATATCTCTAATTTATTCTTTTATTGTTTTGGCGCTCTATTTTTAAATTTAATTTATAATTTAGCATCACAAAGCCTGCGACTCCCTCTCCGAGAAAACTGTGTTAGGCGTTGCTTTTGTGGCTACTCGAAAACCACTGTCACAAAGTCGGCCAACTTTAGGGGCCTGATTTTCTCGCAACAAGAAGTATGACTATTCAAAATGTCGCTGTAAATTTTTATAGAAATATCTTTAAGTGTTTGTAGCAGCGTTTCTGATGTAAAAAATAGACATCCTGATCCCATCAGAAAAACGAATGCTGTACAAAACAGATGTTTTGAAATTTAATGCCCTCGTAACCGAAATCTTACTGCTAACCCTTTCAAAAATGAGTCTCAAAATGTTTATTAAATGGTAGTTAGTAATCAAACTGTAAGAAATAGGTTGCATGATGTTGATCTCCATGCTCGACGTCTCTTAAAGTTCCCGTGCTTTTACGTGGCAATTGTACACGAGATTAGAATGAACCGAGAAACACATCAACTGACAAAAACAAGTGAATCCAGATTCGGTTTGAGGCCAGATTATAGAAGACTAAGGGTGTAAAGAAGACCTAAAATAAAAATCGTTGAACTGTTCAAAAAATTAATCGGTACCAACAGGGAGCAGTTCCAATTTGGGCTAAAATTGGAATTGCCCGTAGAACTGAGCTTGTTTTTGTCAAAGATTTTTTAACGGCAATCGCTTCTAGGGACATGAGCACAATATCGCAGTATTGCCGTGGCCGGCGGAATGCCCTGACTTGAATCCCATAGAACATGTATGGGATATACTGTAAAAACGTGTCCTACATCAAGGCAAAGTATGGAACGCCGTTTTACTTTTTATTGTCCGTTTTTATACGTAACTTGTAAAATAACTTCTTGTGCATATTAAAAATGTTTGTTAGAATTTAAATGTTGCTTTAAAAATTTTCGCGTAGTATATTGTAATTTGATTTAAAATGTTACTTGAATTAAAATAAATGTTAAAATTAAAGTAAGTAACATTATAAATACTCGAATTTTCACGAATAATTAAAATGCTAGAATAACTTTTAGCAACTAACATTTTAAATGATACAATTAAAATGTTAGTTGATAATTTTAATTGGTCGCTTCAATCGGTGGCGTCATTTAGAACTACAATGTGCATGTATTTCCTTATACTGAAATAGTTTCAAAAGCTACCACCGATCACAGCGACGTATTAAAATTATCAACTAACATTTTAATTCTAGCATTTGAAATGTAAGTTGTCAAAAATTAGTCTAGCATTTATATTCATTCATAAAAATTAATTGATTTCTAATGTTACTTCATTTATTTTCAACGTATATTTTTATTCAAGTAACAATTTAAATCAACTAACAGTTAAAAACACCAAGTTTTTTAAACCAACATTTTAAATGTGGTAAAAATCAATAACATACATTTCAATTAAATCTTTCAGTTACCTTATTGTTTTACTATTAAATACTAAATTTGCTTTGCTACAATTTTAAACAAATTTCAATTTTTATTAAGTTTATTTTCATGTTTGTCTATTTATTTTAATACATTAAAACTGTTTGTTAAACAAACTTAACACATTTAAATTGTTAGCTGAAAACGTATTTACTAATGCAATATATTGTGCTTAAAATTTTCTAACAGTCATATTAAACACTTTAATTTAAACTGAGAAATAAAGTATATAAACAAACATTTAAATTCATGTAACACTCTTTATTTAACAAATAAAAAAATAATCATTTAAATTGGAGAATTAAAATGTGTGTCGAATTAATATGTTACATGAATTAAAATGTTTGTTGATAATTTTAATTCTTCAATTTTAAATCAAGAATAAAATTACCAACAAACATATTAATTCTGAATTAAAATGTTTGTTGATAATTTTAATTCTTCAATTTTAAATCAAGAATAAAACTACCAACAAACATATTAATTCTGAATTAAAATGTTTGTTGATAATTTTAATTCTTCAATTTCAATTGGCGCTGTAGGTTGCGGAAGTTGTGAGAACTTTAACCAAACTATAGTGCAAGTTTACCACTGGTTAGAGTACTCACAACCTCCGCAACCTACAGCGCCAATTAAAATTGAAGAATTAAAATTATCAACAAACATTTTTTTTCAGAATTAATATGTTTGTTGGTACTTTTAATTCTTGATTTAAAATTGAAGAATTAAAATTATCAACAAACATTTTAATTCATGTAACATTTTAATTCGACATACATTTTAATTCTCCAATTTAAATGATTCTTATTTTTTGTTTGTTATATAAAAAGTGTTACATGAGTTAAAATGCTTGTTCATATACTTTTTTTCTCACTTTAAATTAAAGTTTTTAATATGATTGTTAGAAATTTTGAGCAAAATGTATTGCATCAGTAAATACGTTTTTACTTAACAATTTAAATGTGTCAAGTTTGTTCAACAAACCCTTTAAATGTACTAAAATAAATAGACAAACATAAAAATAAACTTATTAAAAATTGAAGTTTGTTTGAATGCAACGGAATTAAATTTAGTAATAAAAAGCAAAACGGCGTTCCATAGCAAAGTGTTTCAAACAAGAAAAAAGTTTACAAATTTTTTACAAGACCAGTGGCAACACATTCATTAAAATGAAATAGACAATTTGATTAGGAGTTTACCCAATAGATGTAGCGCTGCAATTAACAGTAGAGGAGGCAATACACTGTATTAAATGTAAAAATATATCATATTTTCATTCTTATTGCATTTTGTATAATTTAAAAATTTGTTCTATTTTTTTAGACCCTGTATAAGCTAATTGCAGTACATTTTGTTTAAATGTTGTGTCATAATATTTCCACTAGTTGCAACAACGTTTAGTTTTTGCTTTGTCTTTTAGATCGTTTTTAGGTGTGTATCTCTAAATTTTATATAAATAATATTTACTGTTAAAATAATTTGATTAATGTAAAACAGCATTCTTTACGTTCCTTTGTTAAACAACAATTAACTACCGTAAAGTTTGAGAGTTAAATTGAATATTTAATACCCAATAAATTCTTAAAATCTAAAAATATTTATTGTTTACTACGGAATTAAACTATGTAGACCGTAAAACAAAGGAATTCTAAATATAACTCCAGCATGATGTAGGTAAATTCGAAGCATCGTGTAAAGATATAATTAACAACCGTCAACATTAATATTGCTGCAAAAAAATGGCTTACCTGTTGCTGATTTTCACGTTGAATTTTCAAGCGAGCTTCAATACATTGTCTAGTTTCTAAAAATGCTTTTCTTTGTGCGAGTTCTCTAGGATAGTGTGTACAAGTGCCGGCAATGTTTCCACACATCAAGATAATTATACAACTTTCTATCTGTAAAATTTAAATATTTACTTACTAAATACAACGCAAACATTAAAATACTTACTTCAGTTGATGAACGAGCGCTTATATACAAGAGACTTAATATATCAATTCCTGCTAAAACAACTCCGGATAGAAAAGCGTCTTTTAATCGTATGGGTAGAAGAGCGTAGGTGAGATATGTACAAGTTAATCCGATTATTGTTCCTGCAGTTGGTCTGTCTTTTCCAGAGTATATAGATACGCAAATCTAAAATTTTTATAAATCATTCTGGTGTATTAACAACTTACATTTAACTTTGCTGTTTTTACTGAATTGAAGAAATAAGGCTTAATTTTAAATACATTTATTCTAATGCATTTGATGTAATATTAGAAATTAAGGTTTAATTATATTAAATTAAAATTATATATGTATATTGACCAGTTAAGCTGATTAAAAAGAATAAGGGCAATAAAAAAATACATTACTGAACAGTTTATTTTCATACAAATATTTCGTAAAAAATAACATAACCTAAGAATAAAATTTAAAATAATTTTTTTACATGATCGATATTACTATATTACACCCATGGTTTGGTAATATCGGTCAAGCTAAAGGTTAAAATCCACCAAAGAAGTTAATATCGATCACCGTGTTATTTGCATTTTACACATGTAGTGAGATCTTTAAGGTTGGATTCTCCAGTGCACGCGGCATGCAACCATGTTCCACAAGATCTACACCTCTTTCAGACTTTATTGAATCCAAATTCCTCGCAAACTGGGCAGATCTAACTTTCTTCATTTCCATCCAATTAAGATGGTTTGTTTTTGATGGTTTCTGTAGTTTTCCTTCAACTTTTTTTCTTAAAACACGTTTCTGGTAGCTGCCAAAACTTTATTCGCTTTCTTCTTTTCGTTTTCTTCTAATTCTGACTTAAGTGGAGTAGACGTTAATATTGTAGATTTTTGCTTCTTTCTTCTACTGGATACTTGGGGTACCGGTATAAATAAAGGATAGTGTTCTTCAAATGAAATATGCTTTACCTAAACCGTTCTATCTTCGTCGTTAGTTAAATCATTATCAAAAACTTTGGTTATTTCTGCTGAAGATGCTTCAAATACGCAGAACCTCCTTACTGCGTTTTTTTATTGGCGGCTTTTGTCGGCCATGATTTGGGTCTGCAACACCAACGCTACTGCTTGTTCCAAAAACTGGATTTGGCTCTCGACTAGTTTCAGGTATGGGATCCAGGTTATCATCTCTCGCAGATATATCGCATGACGTCGCGAGTGTAGAGTTAGATTCTAAAGATGCATCCGCAAATTCTTCTTTGCCAAATAGGTTTCGGTGCAACAGATAAATGCCGGTAATTTTGAATCCTTTTACTCTTTTTTTGATAGTTGTGACGTGATTGTATGCCTTACTAAAAAGTTCTGCGATGTTTCCCACGGCAATTTTATCATAATGATGCGAGTTTGTATAAAAATCGCATTCAATATTGTATGTAGACTGTAACGTTAAAATAAGAAATTAGTAGTTCAATTCGCGAGTAGGAAAAATGTCTCGGTAGGTATTATGAAATTTGTCAGGATCTTTCTGCTCTTGCACCAGACAGTCACATTTGTGACAGCATATTGACAATTCACTTTACATTAGATCTTTGGCCAGTTCATTACTTGTATGCCCGGGTTAACCTTCACCGTTAAATTGTGTCACGGTGCTAATTTATAATGCGTTTATTTGTGGAAGGTTGAAACGGGGTAAGTGGTATACAATTTTTTTTATTGAGGGTTTAAATTGACAACTACTAATTTTCTATAGCGGATTTTGGTAGTCACCAATTGTTCGGCGTTATCAGTCAAGATAACCAACAGGTGTTCTTATTCGGAACATTCCATGACGTCGAAGTATTGATACGTCCTTATAATATCCACCGTCGAAGGTTGAGAACCGCCAGGATAATCCTTTTCTGTTACGAAGTTAAACATGGGAAATTTAATTGATTAAGGCACAGGGAAACGTTGCGCCCTTACATTCGTAATCATTGGATGCTAAACGAACCTTTTTTAGTTGTGTTAACAGTATATGCCCGTTCCAATCATCGGGGTTTAAGATTATTTTTAGGTACAACAAGTTCGGAGGTTAGCTTACAGTCTGACTGAGGTAAAGCCTGTAAGTATTGCTACTTTCAATTTTTTTTTATTTGTGTTTCGGGGACTAGGTCGTTTAGGACCGTACGTGCATGTTAACTTAACACAATTAATTGTATTTTTGCGCTTCGCGAATTTATCGTTTGTGCACATCGAATCTCGAAGGCTTAATTTGCTTGATTTGTCTACGATTTAAGTATATGTATTTACCTATTTAGACGCTATATGTATGTAATCATCTAGTCCGACAAGGGCAGTTTGTTGCACGGTGTGTTGCTCGCCACTCGGTACAATTTCTAATTTAGTCAAACTACGTGTGAATGTTTTCAAGAATTTACATTTCTATACTTGTTCAACTTCTGTGATACAATAAATATATATATATTCGGTGTTATTATTTTTGTAATGTTATTTATTCTTCGCTTACTACAAGACGAGTTAGACGGTCTCCCTCGACTTTAACTTTTCATCGTCTTGCCGCCTTTTTTTTAGATTCACGTTGTAATCACACATAACAAAGCCTGTGATCCCTCTCCGAAGAAGCTGTGCTAGCCGTTGCTTTGTTTGGTTATGAGAAAACCGGTGGGACATTGTATTTTTGACAGTTCAACTCTAGAAACCCGAGTTTCTCGTAACAAGACTTCAACGAACTGAAAAAAGTGATATCTAACGGTTGAAAGCTGTGAGAAGTGTAGGCAGGTAATGAGACGGCAATGATCCTGTTTTCTCAACAAAAGGTATACAATCTTAAGGTGGAATGAGTCACGTGATTATCCATTATTACTAATACGAGATCTTCTATAGAACATTTTGCGAATTGAACAAGATGTCGTAGTCATTTCAAAAACAGGTCTTCCGTGATCCACCCCTGACTTCGAGTAACGGTATATCGCTCCAACTGGGCCGTTTCTGTCTAGTCCTTTCTTCATAGAACCCACGATTGTTGTAATATGCCCTCTTTCGTTACTAGTTGTTACGTGTATAAATTTAAATAATGCACTACCCTGTATATTGATTTAATTAAAAATTACTTTTCTATTTCTCGACGCCATCTATCGGGCTCGTTGGTCTCTTCGTATTGAGTAGACGATATCCGGTGAGATACGGGCATTTGATTTTAACATCGTTCATGTTATAACCTATGTCTGCGTGAATTAAAAATCGTTTTCTCAAAACATCCACGTGTTGGGACACGATGGGTAATAAAAGTTTTCTTAATTAACTAATTTAATCCACGCAGGGTAAGTGGCTTTTGTTCTTTCTTTGATTAAAGGTAATTTTTATGTCTTTTTGTTAGCGCCATGTGCTACCTCCTTAATATGGGTATTCTTGTCGTAATTTAAAATCAACAAGGGAAAATTATAATTTCATTACGATCGTAAAGTATTCGAGTCGTCACCGGCCGTTCCACCACGATCTGGCACATGTTTCTATTCGATACCGAATTATGAGGGATTAACATCGACAAATATACTTTCATGGGACGATTATAACTATCTATAAGGCCTACGGTTAAAACTAAATAAACCGAAGACAATCACATTTCTGCGAGATTTTACTCATGCGGCAAACACCTGCGAAACCAACTGTCATCGAAGGTGTACAACAGCATTCGACAACCGGGTTATATTATATGTATTTTCTTTAACATTAAGTAACCATTTTTGTAGATCTTGATTTCGTGAGGCATTGGTTTGACACGATTTGCGACTCAAATTGATTTCAGGCTCACTTGCCGGGGAAAGCGCTTTCTTCGACAAAGTAGGAGTTACTGTATTGTAGGTAAGTTGACTTATTTATTTGTTCGCTGTCAGTAAGATCGCTCACGAAACTGTAACTAATGTTAATTCCGTAATTGCTAACATTGCTTTATTACCATTAAAGTAGTATCATTAATTATTTTGTATTTTTCGCATGCTGTGTACAACCAATAATTATTACGAAAGTTTAGTATTAATTCAGTAATTATTATCACTGTTTTATTATCAATAATGTCGTATTATTAATTATTTTATGTGTTTCGCATACTGTGTACAAACAATATTTACTACAAACTATTCTTCGCTGTTCATTTCAACGTAACTTACTTATGTATTGTGTGTTGTTGATACTACTGGCATTCCTGTACTGAAAATTCGATATATCTGTGATAATCATCGACGATTCTAAATTAAAGTTGTTATCTTGGTTACTCTTTCTTTTATGGCAACATACCTTTTTCTTTTGATCGTCGTCATCTAATAACAAACTTTGGCTACTCGACCATCAGAGTAATAAGGATTACGAACCTCCAATTGCGTTACAAGTTTGGACCGTCTGTCGTGAGCGAGGCAGAAGTGTTATCTTAGATCAGCTCTGGCGCCCTTAAGCATACTTCCTGTGAACCCCCCTACTTCCGACTATATGAGTTGGCCGTGCAAGGTTCGTAAAACCTAAAGCTTGTAACATAGTGATAGCATCGACTTGTTTTTGGCTTTTCTGTGCCAAAATACGTGGTGGTTTGTGAACGCCAGTAATCCCTATCTCATGGGTATTAAAAATGCAATGAGAAACAACTTTATATTTTTTATAAGCTTTTTCTAAATTATAAAATAAATTGACATCTACTTGATTAAATGCGAGCACTCTATTTAGGCTTATTGGTTCTGGACGGTTAAAAGATATTTGTGGATTCCTTGTCAGGAACTCACAACGCCAATTCTTGCCTCACATCTTTTTTTCTTAATTAAAATTATGTTTAATATTGTTTTTAAGAGCGTATTCAAAGGCAATTTGTTTTATGGAATTTGGAGTCAAACCAAAAAACAAATTTGTTAGTTTTGCCAATTGTGTTTTTTGTTGTTCGGTAAATACAGGTTTTCTCGTTATCTTAAACTTCTTGTCAGAGCAATGATTCTTTAGTCTGTCGTACGATGTTGCAAATGGAATTTTATTCAGTTTTACCGCATTTCTGATGCAATGCAACTTACTTTCAACAGCTTATATTGCTCTTTTCATGTCAGAATCAGACCATTAAGACCGATTTGTCTTTCTTTCGTATTTGCTTTTAAGCATCTTTAAAAAAAAAGTTTCTGGTAATTTGTGTATAACGCTAATTTCAAGCACAAGCGACCCGCCGCACACACGTGCTACAAATTGTTTGTTACAACACAACCTCATTTAACAAATTTCTGTATATGATGCACAAGCTATGCTCAGTATTACTATCAAACTTTTGGTACCCAAAGATTTGACCAATCTCTAACAAGAACTTTTACATACCTTAAGATATGATTCACAGAAATAATAAAAAAACTTAACAAAACACTTTTCGTCACGTACGTCTGAGGAACTCTTAGGACTACTGCATAAAAAATAGCCCTACCTGTTGCAAATGTTAAATGTCTTCTAGTATTTGCAAAACTAACGTGATCGATATTAACCTCTGATTGATATTACTCTCCGTTCCCTTACTATCGGATCAAAAAGTTCTGATCTCTCACTATAACCTGATACTACGCCTTGGTCAAAAGTAGTAAGCACTCTAAAAATTTTGCACATGTGCGATAACTATAGCAGTAAATACACCGTGTTGTTTAAGAAGTATTTTCTGGCATCTAAAAAAGATTAAAAACAATTGTTACGTGCAAAATTTTTATAATGCACTACCCTGTATATTGGTATAATTAAAAATTACTTTTCTGTTTCTCGACGCCATCTATCGGGCTCGTTAGTTTCTTCGTATTGAGTAGACGATATCCGGTGAGATACGGGCATTTTGACTTTAACATCGTTCACGATATAACCTATGTCTGCATGAATTAAAAATCGTTTTCTTAAAACATTCACGTGTTGGGACACGATGGGTAACAAAAGTATTTTTATTTAGCTAATTTAATCCACGCAGGGTAAATGGCGTTTGTTCTTTTTTTGATTGACGGTAATTTTTATGTCTTTTCGCTAGCGCCATTTGCTACCTCCTAAGTATGGGTGTTCTTGTCGTAATTTAAAATCTACAAGGGAAAATTATAATCGGAAGCTGTAGACCTAAGAACGCTGCGATACAAGGGCAGAATTTCGATACGGAGGCAATTAATACCAGTAATTAATATCACCTTGTTCGGAAGAGTCTAAGTACCGGATACGATTGAATTTCTCTTCGGAGGCAATAAATTAATACAATCGTAGACGAAAAGACATTGTAACAGCATACGATAAGTTTCGGTTCGATTACTTTCTTTTAAATGTTTCTTTTACCTGTTGTAGTTTGTGAGTCGCCAGGTAGACACGATTATTTTCAGGAAGTTTAATTACAGGAAGCCAGTAGGGAAATGTTTTCTGAAGGTAACCCTGAATTTGGTAAGTCAATTTTTTTCTTTTAATTATTCGCTGTCGCTACGGTGCTACTCATGACTAACTATATTTACTAATCGTACGTTCGAAATGGTTTGTTTCCTATTATTGTTACTCAATTAGTTTAAGTAAATTACTATCGCATGCTGATTACGTCAACGGTCAATTATCATTATTAATGTAATTTACTTATGAAGATTTTTATATGTTCTGGTGGTTACACTTTTGTTTTACGTGTAGTGTAAGTTGCCGATACTTCTGATATTCTAGTACCTGCTTATATTTGTACTCGGACTAAAATTATTCTTTGTCATGCTATCCAATTGTTATTCATTCAAATGTTAATTTATTTATCCTTATAGAGTAATTAAAGTGCAATTGTTATTAACGATTTAGTTTCTTTCTTCGTTTCCTCCAGCTTTACGAACCTAAACAATTTTGTACAAGCTTCGAGCCTCCTGTGCTGATCTAGCAGGAACTATTTCAGCAAAGAACAAAACATCTGGCGTCTTTAAAATAAAGTCACTTGAACCTCCCCTCTCTCCGACAGGTATGGTTTCAATCCTACCGTGAATTGGCCGTGCGGGTTCGTAAATTACTAGAAGCTTGTAGCACAATGTCCTACGCAAACCTACTAATAAAACACTTGGTGTAATAAAATTTCTCATTTTAAAATTTTTTGTTTTTTTTTAGTTTGTTACTTTTGCTTGTTATTAACACATCCCGCGATCTAGTGCGCTTTTTTGGTGTTTCAATTTGTGAGTTTTAGTAATATTGTTTTAATATGTCTAAAAGATACAAACTTAGTTTAGAAAAACTGATACAATTTTGCATAAGCAAGAAAAATTACGAGTAAAGATTTCGAAAATTGTAAAATGTTTACGCTTATCTGTACAATATGGTATGGAACGATTTGCCATAGCCGGATCACATGTTAATAGGCTCAGAACCGGGCGCAAACGGATCACGACAGACCGTGAGGAGCGAAACATGTTGAAATAAGAGTCATTAAAAATAGAAAGAAAACTTTGGTGCTAAATCCTCAAAAAGAATGCATTCCGTTTATAGAAAGAAAACGCACATTAAATTCTCACCACCATTAATTTTTTTTGCATACTTTAGCCAAAAGAGGTATACGTGTGTCAGATAATGAAAATCTACAAAAGAAAAAGGAAACACTGTTGGAGTTCTTACAACAAAATGTATACGGGTTCAAAGAGATCCAAAACGCATGGAAAAGAGCAATAAATCTAAAAGTCAAAGAAGACTTATCACCTCCTACTAGCACTGCTTCTTTGCCATACTGTATGGGTTCGAAAAACAAAATTCCTTGTCCCTGTGGATCAAGTTATATAGGACAGACGGGACGCTCTATTGAAGTTAGAGTAAAAGAACATATAGCTGACTGCAAACACCGCAGAGTTACTAAATCAGACGTAGCAAAACACGTGTGGACACACGCTGAATTTTAACCAAACAAAAGTGTTGGCTAGAGCTCCTTTCAACTTTCCCAGACTAATCCGCGAAGCTGTAGAAATAGAAAAACATCCATGTAATATGAACCGAGAAGACGGTTTAAGACTCAGTAAATCTTGGCTACCAGTATTATATCCTCTAAGACAAAGATCAACCTTCTTGGAAAGGACACAAACACTTACTCCTAGTAATAACGAAGTCAGTCAAGCGGTAACGGAAAGATAAGGTCCGTTAATTAAGTTAATCGCAATTGGTATAAATATCGTCATTTACACTTTTTCTTTCAGTGACATTTACCACTCTGAAGATGCAAGCTGCAATGTCTTGCGAAACGTCAGTTTGTTTGGGTTCACGAACGACAATACGGCAAAGGCCAAGTTCTACTTCTTGTTTTGGTTCTCAAGAAGAGACTATGACCAAGCCTAAGTCTGGATGTTTTACTACGACGCGGTCTAAGCCGAAAGTCGCTTATAATCATAAACATAACAACCGCGAAAGCTTAAGATTTTATAACTCGTAGATAACTTCAAAAAGTTAGTCCAAGAAAAATAAAATGGCACGGCACCACATATTGATTTTTGTGAATAATAAACATTATAAAGCTATATAAGTTGTTTTAATTTATGTTAATTTGATATTCTTCAAAGAACTCAAAGTTAACCTGGATGCTCAATACTTATAGCCAAAGCTATAAAACGGCACATTATAAATATTTTATTAAAAATAAGAAACCCTGTAAAAATGTCTTTATTATTTACCACAATGAATCTGTTTACAGAGGCAAGAAGTTGTACTGCATAAGGAAATTAAATACATAAATGTATGAATTAGCAAGTAATGTTTACGTGTGCCGATACATGTATAGGCTGTTTCCAACTATTATAGCAATGGGTCATATGTCTGGTTCGTTTTATACAAACAAAAATGAATCGCTATTTACCAATAATAGCAATATAATTTTTCCAAAATTTAGTACACATTATCATTGAATTTACTTGTTATTTTATTAAAAAATAAAGAATTTATAACGTGTGACTGCTAGTGTAAGTTGTAATAAAAAAAACTTTTTTTAGCAAATAAATCAGATTACTTACCAATAATCTTTTTAAAAATTTGTATCTGAATTTCAAAATTATGAAAAACGGAAATCTTTAAACACCGTGTTTTTACTTTTCTATAAAGAAAGTATAGCGATCGGAATTAAAAAAAAATTTTTTTTTGCATAACTTTACGTTTCAAGGTGTCCTGAATCAGAAAAATATATTTTTGACAAAAAAAATTGGGTGTTTGTATGTGTCTGTCTGTCTGTGTGTGCGTCCTAGTAAATTAAAATTTGGTAGGAAGCTGTCTTTTAATATTTTCTCGGTTTTATCAAAATATGGGTCTGATAAAAAAACCTAAAGTGGGTGTATCCGCAATTTTTAACAGTTTTTCTTATATAATTTTGTACGTATGTAAATTATTTGAATTATTTTTAGTTTCTTATGGAGATAATTCTTCTTAAAAATGTATTTAAATAAAAAAAATTTCTACCATTAACAATGTATTAAATAATTTATTTACAGTTTAAAATGAATTCATAAATATAATCTAGGTTCGAACTCTGCCTGCAACAATATTTTTTAGAAAAAGATTCCGTATCTTAAAGGAAAAGCAACACATATAGGGGTTAGTAGATATGACAGCATAAGCTCAATTTGCCATCTTTCGGTTATATCTTAATGAAATCAAAGAGAAAATTTTTAAAAGAATGATAGCATGCTAGAAAGTCAATGCAACCGTGTACATATCACTTCAAAGTGATTTTATGACAACATAACCTTAAAAAAATATGTAAACATTCCTTCATCAATACCTATAAGAAAGTCGGGTAGTGACTACACCAGTTTTTTTACTTAGTAAACTAAAAACGTTTTTTAAATTCAGCAATTTTTTTATAACTTAACTGTTTTCGTAACTATCGATTTTAAAACCCTTATTATGTTCATTGTAGACACAGTGAAATGTGATTTTTTTCTTAAAAATTTAAATTTTGTTTATTTAAATATAATTATGTACTTTATAACACATATTTACCGTGCTATCTACACATTTTGTGTTATACGTTATAATTTCCAGGAGAATACACGATAAACGCGAGATACACAAACTACCGTTGAACAGTTAATTAAGGTAAACTGAACATCAAATAGGCTTTCAAACTCGATTAATACAATAAACGTGTTCGAATTATGTATATTGTTTGTATTTTTAATTTAAATACAGTGATCATAACACAATCTTACAATAAATTATCTACGTTTTTTATTATAAATGTACGCATATATAATATAAATTAAATTTTACGTTTTTATGAAATTTAAGGTAAAAAAAGTTAAAAATTTTATGCAATTAGTAAAGTTGGAAAAAATATTTCAAAACGTTAACATCAAAGGATTAAAACAAAAGCGTTTTTATAAAAATTTTATAATACAATTTTAAAAGCTTTTCAATAACCGAAATAAATAGTTTTTTTTTAATTAATTATAATTTTAACAATTTACGTGTAAATTACACGTTGTTTTTTTTAATCCCAATGTTTATATTATAAATATAAATATTTTTATTTGTTGCGTTTCTGCATATAATTGAAATTTTGTCATTATTATTTATCTGTATTTTTTTTATAAAAGTTATGTAGTTAACGTAATACAGTAATTAGAATTATTTTTAGATAATACAGAAATTATTTATTATTAATAAACGATACTAGTTTCAACAATCTAAATTGTCATCGTCAGTCAAACTAAGAGCAAACTCATTAATAAAGTTGATAAAAAATATAATAGAGTTAACAAGTTATTACATAAGATTATAAATAGTTAACGAAAAATGTCAAAAATTAAAAAAAAATATATGTTAAAACTGACAGTAAATGTACAGCCATAAGTAATATAAAATAAAAAATGAACAGAATTAAGAACGGGAAAAATGTTTAAATCAAGAATTTCATTAAGACATCAGAATTTTTATTATAAAGACCATGAATTTCACAAACTTTAAAATGATTAAGAAAAGATCTTTTGTTGCAAAAATGAAAAAAATTAACATAAAGAATGGCCAGTATATAAAATATGATTAGCAAAACAAGAACAATTATTTGATAAACTAGAATTTAAATACCTTTTAATAAAATATTTCTACAAGTTTGTCTTACATGAGAACAATTGCAAGAAGAGCAAGAAATTTGATACACACCAGATTTATCTATAGAAGAAATAGACATTTTATTCTTAACAATAAAGTATTTTAAATTATGATAAGCAAAAAAAAAGAAAAGATTAATCTTTAAAAAAAAATTAAGAAAGAGAAAACAGGAATATGGCATAGAACGATTATCCAATTTATTTTGAGATAAATTTTTAAAGAAATGGTTAAAACAAACTTTATAAAGACATTGCTTAAAATATGAGAAAGATAACAAAATAATATCAAATTAGAATTAGAAAGAGAAGTCATTTATTAAAGAACGAAAAGAAGCAATTTTATAATTATAAGAATGATTAGAATAAAAGAGAATTAAGCAATCAGTATAAATGGATTTTTAATAGATTTCAAAACTATTTTTTTTATTATTTTGTAAAAAAAAAGATCTAAATAAAGAAGATAATTGTTACATTTAATTTTATAAGTAAAATCAATCTTGCAATAAATAGAATTACTGAAATCATTAAAATTGTTTAGATTTTCTAATGAGCTATTAAAGAGAACAATAACTAAACTAAAAACCAATTATAAAGTTTCATCCATTACTAACTTTGAAGACGATCGTCAATTTATCTAATTTGACTCTCACTTCAGGACAGGAATCGGTGCTATCTAAGGGTTTGAATTTTGCTGTTGCTCCCAAACGTATTTCTAAAGAAGATATTTTATGTGCTGTCAAGTCTGGTAGCCAGCAAAGGCAACGCAACTGTCGTTTTGAACCAAATTTATTCTTTCTCGTTTTGATTATGTTAAGAAAGGTAAATATTTTATTAATCGATGTGATTTTAAAGTGCTTTCTAAAGATCCAATTTCTAGTTTTAATTCATTTTTTCTATCATGTCTTTAATAGTTTTAATTCTCTTGAAGACACAAAAATACTTCATTCTAAACTTATGAACCTTCTTTATGTTTTATTTTTAAGGTTTTCGCGGCCATAATTTCTTAACAAATAATTATTTTCGGGTTTTGAACCGCGTTCCATATCTACACTTTTCACAAAATTTATAAAACTTAGAAAACTTACAAACTTTGAAAAATTTACAATGTTTGACGTTTCGACAGTCATGTCGCTGTCTTCTTCAGAAAAATTGTCGACAATTTTAATAGGGATGATGGAATCGATCTAGCGCCAATATGGAAAAACATGTTCAGGAAAACTAATGAATCGGAACCGTCACGAACCATTGACCCGAACGGCGTAATATAAAGGCTTGTCAGGATCCTATATCTTTAGTTTCAGTTTTTTTCTGAAGAAGGCAGTGACATGACTGTCAAAACGTCAAACATTGTAAATTTTTCAAAGATTGTAAGTTTTATAAATTTTGTGAAAAGTGTAAATATGGAACTCGGTTCAAAACCCGAAAATAATTATTTGTTTTCTTTATGTTCTACCAAAGATACATAAACATTCTATACCAATTCGACGTGTCGTTTCTTTTTGCAATTCTCCTGTCTCCAATCTTGACCCTTAGCTTAATAATATTACAAGAACTAATTTTACTAATCAATATTCTATTCTTAATTCTTCTGATCGCTTCTAAAATTAAAAAAAAATTTTTCCTTTGTCTATTCTTGCATCTTTTGATGTTAATTTTTTTCTTTTTATTCCTCCAGAAGAATGTATTCCTTTTATTCGTAATTTGCTTTTTTCTAACGATTCTCGGGATACTTACCAGATTTTAGGTATATGTTCTTTACTTGATTTTGTGTTTAAACAATTCTTGTTTAATTTAATGAGAATTTTTATTCTGAATCATCTGATTTAGCTATGGGATCTAATATTTCACCTGTTGAAGCTAAAATCTTCATGAAAAATATTGAAAATAAAATCCTTTCTAAATCTTCTTTTTCTGATATGATTAGTTTTTGGTTTAGATATGTTAATGACGGCACTGTTCTCTTTAATGGCTCTTTAGATAATCTAAATAATTTTAATAATTTCATTAATTTTATTCTTGCAATATTTATTTTATTTATGAAATTGAATGTAACAATTATCTTCCTTATTCAGATCTTCTTTCACAAGATTTAGTTTTGCAATTCATCGTAAATCTACTTATACTGATTTCTTAATTCCCTTTTATTGTAATCATCTTTATAATCATAAAATTGCTTATTTTTGTTCTTTATTAAATAGTATCATATTATTTCTCTTTCTAAGTTTAGTATTAATAAAGAATTTGATATTATTAAGCAATTAGCTTATAATAATATTTAACCTTTTCGTATTTTAAATGTTTTTATAAAGTTCGTTCTTACCATTTCTTTAAAAATTTATGTCAAAGCAAATTGGAAAATGCTAGTATCTATCGTTGTATGCCTTATGTCAATTATTGTTCTCCATTTTTAATTAATTAATTAATTGTTTTTTACTAATCGCAATTTAAAATATTTGATTGTTAATAATAAAGATTCTTTTTCGTCTTTAGATAAATCTGGTGTGCATAAAATTTGTTGTTCTTCTTGCAATTGTTCATATATAGGACAAACTGGTATAAGAATAAATGCCCATATTTATTTTATTAGAAAGTATTTAAATTTTGGAACATTTGTTCTTCTTTTGCTAATTATATTTTATCTATTGGTCATTCTTTTTCTTCATTAATGTTAAATTACTTCATTTTTGTAACAACATTTCTTTTCTTAATCATCTTGAAATTCTTGAAATACATCGTAGTTATAATGAAAATTCAGGTAATCGTCTTAATGAAATTCTTAATTTAAACACTTTTTCTAATTTGTTTGTTTCTTCCTTTTTTCATTTTCAATTTTATACCACTTATGGCTGTGCATTTAATGTCAGCTTTAATTAAAATCTTTTAATTTTCGACATTTGTTATTAACTATTTATAATTTTTTATAATAACTTGTAAACTCTTTTATATTTTTTATCAATTTTGTTAATTCATTTGCTTTTAGTTTGACTGACGATGACAATTTAGATTTTTAAAACTAGTTTTGTTTATTAATAATAAATAATTAATGTATTATCTTTTGTACACAAATTTCAAGAAAATATTAAATATTATTTTATAAGAGTAAAAATTAAGAGGTTGTGATTCTTGTTGTATCGTTGTTTCCTATAATTTTCTGATATAAGTTTAATTAATGTAATTTTTACATTTCTTGATATTATTTCGTGTTTGCTTACGCTATATGTGATAGAATTCGCATTCAATCTTATTCTAAAAATTACAATAATTTTATAGTGAGTTATACTTAGTGCAATATGAGCTCTTTGAGTGAGCTAAATACGATCATGGAGCCTATATTCGGACCAAACTATTACATAAACTTTTTTTGTAACAGTTTACACACTGACAATTAGAAACAATATACAGCATTTTTTTAAAAACAAAATTGCTAGTCGCAATTGGTTGTACGCTTTTTTTAAAGCGGCATAAGAAACTATTTATGCGTAATTTAACTAGCACTTTATTTGCATGTTGTGTAAAATTTAACAAGGACAATGTTATTGAATTTTTAACAGTCTTACAGCACTGTATGAAAAACAACTTTGTACTCCACAGAGTGTTTCGCGTAAATAAAACTGGTCTTTTTTAGCTCGCATAAAGTTATTGTAAGGAAAGGAAATGCCATGGGGCTTTAATAACATAAGTTGGACAGGGTTTATTAGTTAATGCAGTTATAACAATAAATGCAACAGGGCAATTTGTTTTTCCCCTGATTGCCTTGTCAAAAAAAAAATAGAAACGATCAGTTTATGCGTAGTGGACCTATCACCCTAATAGCTGGATCCAACAAAATGTATTTACCATGTAGTTCAATTACGTCATTCAATTTGTGAAGCTAATTAAAGAGTTTTCAGTGTTGCTCATGTTAGATAAGCATTACAGTCGCACCAGGAACTTAGACACAATAAAACTAATAAAAGAAAATTATGCCTGCACCATACCCTTTCTGCCAACATTTACTCATAAACTGCAACTGCTTGAAAATACAATTATGGGGCCACTAAACCATATTACAGTAAAAAAAATCAAAACTTGGTTAAAAATGAACAACAGAGCCGTAACACGATTTGATCAAATATCATGTACTTTAAGCTCAAAAACTTAGTTGCAAAAACCATGACCTCAATTCGCCATTACTACCGTTCGTTCAAAACCCACACAAAAATGTCCAAAAAATTTTACTCTCCAATTGTATTGCTCCAAAGATCTAGATTTCCAACGAAAGTATTCCAAAAACTTAGTTTTCTTGCCAAGTTGTTTAAAAGACCTAGATTTCCAACCAGGTATTTTAAAATTTCACCGGCACCATTAGTTCACTAAATGAAGAAGAAAGTCTTCCAAATCTTAAATTATAACTTCATCTTCAAAAAACTCAAATTATAAATCAACAAATTAAACAAAACCAAAAACGGATAGGAAAAAAAAGACTAGTTTTGGCATGGACCAAATTGGACACTGTGTCTCGGAAAGCAGTGACGGTATATGTTTATTTTCTAATCAAGTTTTTTCTCAAGACACTAGGAGACAACTTTGGGTCAAGTATCTAATGTGTCTTTTATGAACACATGAACTGTGCTCCGAAACGTATTTTTCAATAACATTTTTTCAAATTTATTGAGAAATTTGTTTTATTCAGCTTATTTAAATATAGTACTACTTCTTCTGTTATCGAAAGATGTTGTTCTAAAAGAGATTTTTTTCTCAAGTTTTGTTATTGCAACTGTTATAGATGACAAATTTGCTTAGATAAATATAAATCTTCTCTAATACTTTTTTTTTTTCAAAAATAATTTGAGCATTTTTAATACTCTGTACTTCTTTGGGCTCCAACTTATCGACAATTTCTTTGATAATTTTTAAATTCCTTGCATAATAAACTGCAGTTTCTATTTAAATTCTTCATTAAGTAATAATAAATGGTATACTTTTGACAAGTTTTTTAAACGGTTAAAAACGACTTGGTACTTCCAGAATTTAATATCGAGTTTAATATCGAACTGTTTCTGCAACTTGCTGTAAACCATGTGCTAAACACGTAATCATTTTTGAAATAAATCTTTGAGTTCTTGTATTGATTTACACATATACGGCGCAGCACCTGTACATACTAGCAAAAATGTTTTTGTAATACCTTCCGATCAAAAAATACACAAACTATCATTGATAAAAGCATGGTTCACTGTATCTAACATTTTCAAATTGAACAAATATGATTTTTTTTCTTCATCAACCTCTCCAATTTCAAAAATGACATTTGCTACGCATTTTTGTTCTACGTCGATAATTTTATGCAAAGTTAGGAATATTTTGTTTGGTATACTTTCTCAAAAACTTACAAAATACTTTATTTTTTCAATTTTGCAAAAGATATGTCGGCGCAAGAGAATTCAAAGTAATGATTACTCAATAAACTAAATATTCGTTATATTGTAATTTTATGAATTGTAATCGGGTACGGAACAACGTTTATTTGAGGCATTCTGATTATTTGTAGTTAGCTTCGTACTATAAATACAGAGAACATAAATAACACTTAATATTAACTCTCTTAACGCATTATGATACGGATAATAGTAATCACTGTTCGTTCCTCAAGTTCCGTAAATTGTGCAATTCTTAAAACTAAAATTACCAACAATTTTAGGTATATTATACATATACGAATTTAAGTTTGCTTATTATTTTCTAGATTACATCTTTTTCAAAATCAAAAAAAGTTGTCGATGATTAAATCATTAGCTGCTTCTTTAAGTCAACCGCAAAATTAAAAAAAAATAAATTATTTGAATTTATTTATTATTATATACATTATTTATTATTTTTAATCGCAAACAACTAGGTACCACAAAAAAAGCATTTTACGATTGATTTTAAAGTTTACTTCTACTAAAGATATTGAACTCTCGTCTTTTGGTAAAAGTATTACACATTGTATTAGAAAAATCATGTCAAAACGCAACAATGTCACTTCTTTTTCTACTCTTTAAAAAATTATAGAAAATTGGCTAAACTCTGTATGGTGAAAAGATAGAGATAAGTTCCTCCCAACAAATCCGTGCTAAATTTGAATACATTTTTTTTTATTCGTTGAGACTTTTGAGTCTGTATTACAACAAACATATATACTTTAATAACATATCTTAGTTTAATGCATGTTTGATTTTTGACAGTTTGGTTAACTTATTCGCAGTTTTAGGTTTGTTCCTTTGACAAAATAGTATTTTCACAACTTTGATGTACATTTGTGTATATTCAGGTGCGTACTGAAATAATTCATTAATGATTAAATGTTAAAGTTACAAATTCTATTTTAGGTTATTCATTTACATAATTATGAATCAATCCCATTGACGCTTTTAGACTCGGATCTCTATAATAATATGGATTGCTGATACTGTAGTCTGCCATTGACACTCTGAGAGAGACTGAGAGATTTTGCTGTCGAGTTGAATATGGGCTTAATGCCATTCTTACAAAGAAGTTTCCCTATTTGATCTGTAACCTTGTGAATGTAGGGTAAAAAGGCCAATTTCGGGTTGGATTCGGGAGTAGAAATTTCCTTAGGTAATCGAGTACGTGGATGTAGACGACGATTAATAACTCTATGAATATCTCGCATAACACATTGTTAACTAAGGTTCTAGTAAGATGACGAAGTTCCGAGTCTAGATTCTCAGATTGGCAAATAGAAAAGGCACGATAAACAAAAATTCAATTACAGAACGTTTCTGTGCAGGATGATGATGGGACGAAGCATGAAGGTATCTGTCCGTATGGGAGGGTTTGCGATAAACAGAATAGCCCAGAAGTCCGTCGGGTTTAGGAGTCACAAGAACGTCTAGAAATGGAAGAGAACCATTACTTTCAATTTTCATAGTAAATTTGATATATATGTTGATTGTCAAGATAATCAAGAAACTTAGACAATTCAAGATGACCATGAAACCAAACAATAAACGTATCGTCAACATACCTAAACCACATTTTACGTTTTAATATTGATGACTCTAAAGCAACTGTGTTAAAGGATTCCATAAAAATGTAAGCTACAACAGATGATAGAGGAGAACCCATAGCAGCACCAGAAACCTGTTTGTAAAACTTGTTATTAAATTGGAAGTAAGTAGAGGATAGACACTTATCAATAAGAGGAACCAAACTGAAGTCTTTGCCATGTTGAGATAGAATCTGTTTGATGATAATAAGCGAATCCTTAATAGGAACTTTAGTAGAAAGTGAAGTAACATTAAAGCTCACGAGAAGATCTTGGGGTTCAAGTTTTATAGTTTATAGACGTTGAATAAAATGCTGAGAGTTGAGGTTGTGAGAAGAGGTATTACCTGTAAACTCGCAAAGAACGTTGGACAAGAACTTGGCTAGCTTGTAGGTAGGAGATTGGATAGTACTGACGATAGGTGGAAAAGAAATACTTTGTTTGTGAATTTTAGGAAGTCCGTATAGATGAGGTGGTTTAGAATCTGATGGGGTAAGTCGACTTTAAGTTTTAAGATGTAGATTGGAAGATTTGATGATTCGGCTGATCTCACGTTCAATCCTCGAAATGGGATTGTGAATTAGAAGAGCGTAAGTTTCCTCAGACAAAATAAAATTGATTTTCGTAACATAATCAATTTGGTCAAAACTACAGTAGCGTTGCCTTTGTCGGCTAGAAGAACAATAATATCAGGGTTCTTTCGAAGACTTTTTAGAGCTGACTTTTTCGACTTAGAAATGTTAAACTGAGGAATTTTAGATGATTTAAGGATTTTGTCAGTGTTAATACGAATGGGATCTGAGACGTGGCACGGAAGATGTCTTATAGAAGACTCAACAGCACATAAAATATCTTCTTTAGGAATACGTTTTGAAACAACTGCAAAATTCAAACCCTTAGAGAGGTTCTGAGGTGAGGACTAAACTAGATAAATTGACAACCGTCTTTAAGGAGTTAGTAGTGGATGAAACTTTACGATTCTTGGACTCCAATAATTGAAACTTTTTGAAATGACCTTCAGTGGTTAATCGTAGAGTGGTATCAGACTGCTGATAAGTAATATTGTCGAAGAGTTTCCAATCATCCGGGGATAGAGTGTTGCCCAACTCAAGATGAAGATAAAAGAGTTGTTTCGAATTGCAACTTCGGTTACAACAACAATTTTTTCAATGATAATGAATCTCTATTTACGTGGCTTCTAAAAACTCTAATTTATCCTTGCTGACACATTATTTTATACAAAAACCATGTAAATGTTCTTTTACAATTGTCTAAGTAAAGACAGTTCTTTTTATTTAGTTTACATGATTTAGTTAATTAAGTAGGCTGATTATGAGACGAGATTGTTTTAATATTAAGAAAAATTACCTTTTGTGAACTTAAATGATCGGTCTAACTAAACAATAATTTTAATAACTGTAAAATAATAATAATAATATTGTTTCAACTAAAATATAACAAATAACAATAATAAGTAATTTCTTCTGTTTTGAAACTGATAAATATTGCATAACTTTAAGAAATAGCATCAAAATCAAACAGAAATTAAATTTTAACTTGCGGATACACCCACTTATGGTTTCTTTATTAGACCCATCTTTTGATAGAACCGAGAGAATATAAAAAGCCAGTTCCATAATAGAAATTTAAAGTTACTAAGACTTTTGGTTCTAGAGTTACCGTAGATACATCCGGAAATAATGTGTATAAAAAAGTCAAAAGAATATAAAGAAAAATTATCGCTTTTAACATATCTTGCTTTCCCTTTAAAGATATGAAATTTTTTCCCAAAAAAATTCATCGCAGGTAGGATTTGAACCTAGATTATATATGAAATTCACTTCAAATTATAAATCAAACATCTAATAAACTGTTAATTTTTTTATTCAAATAAATTGTTGAGACAATATGAAAAGCCAGCTCCATACTAAATTTCAAGTTACTATAACTGTTGGTTCGAGAGTTATCCAGGGTAGATCGTTACACACACACAGACAGACACACACGGAGACCCAAAATGTTGTTGTCAAAAATACACTTTTATGATTTAGGAGACCTTTAAATGTAAAATTATGCAAAACAAAATTTTTGAAAAAAATTGCCATTGCTATCTATTGTTAAAGGTTTTAAAGCAAGATTGCTTGGTCACTGCTTTTATAAACCCATTCTAATTTGTCATACTTGAAGTGTTTGATTATACTCCACACAAACTAAAAGTTTTTGTTTTTCGATAAGGGATGACTGCAGAACTTTTAATTTGCATTGTTTGATTATAACTAAAGTTAAAAACATATAAAAACAAATGAAACAAGTCGTTGTATGACAATAGACTAGAAATAACTAAAGAGCAAGTTAAAAAACAAGCGCAGAATATTAAAAGTCTTTGATATTCCGTTCAAAAAATGTACTTATAGATTTCATATTTAAAAAAATAATGCAAAAAGACCTAAACTGCTATAGAAGTATCAAAATGATTAGTAGCCTTAGTCACCTGTTGGAACAGTGTTGCAAAATAAATTACGGAAAGACATCAAAGATAAAGATAAGCGAAAATCAAAGTGGTTTCACTCCAAGACGCTCGAGCTTAGACAATCTGTTCATATTACAATTAATAAAAAAATCTGTAAATTTAGAAAAATTAGGGACAGCTCTACGCAACTCAAGAATAGATGGTCAAATAATGTAACTTACATGAAAGTATTCCAATACAACAAACGAATTAAGACAAGGTTGCAGACCTTTACAAAAAAACAGAAACTTTAAACAAAGACAGAAAAGTGATCAGAGTCTTTAATAACGTAAGGTGGAACAAAAATGTTTAAAAAGAAAACAGGAAACATATTGGGCAAATATTAGTAGAATCCACGTTTTGCTAGGGATGTGAGATCTGGACGGTAAATAAAAAGATGAGACAAAGACCGTAGAAATTGATAACCTAAGGCGTAGCGTGAGAGTATCCAGAAAAATAAGGAATCGGATAGAAGTAACTAATACAGTATTACAATTAAGAATAGTTATTACCGCTAGTTTGGGCA
Organism: Aquatica leii; assembly: GCA_035610365.1. Classification (NCBI taxonomy): domain Eukaryota; kingdom Metazoa; phylum Arthropoda; class Insecta; order Coleoptera; family Lampyridae; genus Aquatica; species Aquatica leii. The sequence goes on along the minus strand of CM069434.1, from coordinate 15,872,638 downwards.
TTTCATAAAAATTCTAAAAAAATTGATAATTAAAAAACTTTTTTAGTGAAGACCGTTAGAAAAAAGATAAATTTTTATGATTTGTATATTCGAAACTTGTTCTCTATTTATTTTTTCTGTCTACGGATATCTGATATTTTGTAACGTTTATATTGACGTACCTTGTATCCTGCATTTAGTATTTCGATTAGTTGTTTGGCAACATTGCGTTACATTAATTCAACTTCCTTTTAACGTAAAATTTTCATACTAGTAATCTTGTGTTTAGTGCCTCGCAAGTTTTTTTCATAATTATTTTAGTTCGCCACTCATTGAATGAAGTGTTAAATGTGGAAATAAATACTACTTTGGAAAACTTTGGCTATGCTAGATTAGACTTTAGTTGCTGTTCTGAAAATAATGTTCTGCGTGATTGTAGCACGCTATGCATCACGTTTATTAATAGTTTGGATACGTTAATATTGATTTCATGGCTGTCGTATTCGTAGGTAGTAATTTGATAAAGCGTACGAGATGTCTATTTTTAATACTTATCACGTTATTAGGAAAAAGAATCAATTTGGGTAGTTTCACTCTTACCTAAACGATCTATTAATGCAACATTACGTAGAATAATTTGTGTAGCGATTACTTATGATACCTATCCGTTATACTAAGTTTCAACTTTTGGGAATGTGTGATTACGAACCAATGCTAAGCTAGATCTAGTAAGCGCGAGTCAACTGTAAGTACCTCTATTGTTTTCTATCATAAAAAGTAAAGCAGTGTAAAATAAAATTCCCAAAAAAATATTATTTGCCAAGAATAGTAGAATGAACTGAATATAAGTATTTACAAAGGCAACAGAAAAAATTAATTAACTAATTAATTATAGAGAATTAAGACAATTAAAGGTATACAAAATAATCTATTCTGGTCGTATGCGGAAAGCAGTTTTCAGAATGGGTATAAAACTGCTAAGCATGGATTAGTGATTAAAATAAAAACCAATATACGTTTTTCACTAAAAAAAATGTACATTTGTTTAGTCAATTTATAAAAACAAATTCATAAAATAAATCGTTAATGTTAGTTAAAGATATCAGTATTGAAGTGTTTTAGTTTTAGTAAAATTAGTTTTATTTATAACTGTGTAAATAAATCAATTAAATTAAATTTAAAGTATTCAAATCAATTAACTAAACTGAGCACGGATTCCAAAGTTTAAAATAAAGCTGTCATCTATCTGTTTTGTTTTTTTTTTGCTTTATATTAATGATTTAAACGAGTAGATGGAAATAATAAATGTTGTCTATTTGAGTAAAATTAAAGAAAAATAAAGGTTTTACTATATGTAAATTGTTTTAAGCGTAGTGCAGTTTTTTTTGTTGTTTTTACGCATTATACTATACAGTAAAAGTTATAATTTAACTAAAACCTGTCTTTAAAAAAATGCATTACTTAACTTTATTATTTAGTATTTTTTTGGTTTTTTAGTAGTCGTGTTTAAAAATGTACATAATAAAAGATAAATTTTAGACATGCATAAAGCATTGACATAAATTTACCAGTAATTGTTCATTGTAATTAACATTAATCGGTATTTTAATGAGTTTGCAACAACCATGCTCATGGACCGTAATACTGTGAATTGCTATGTAAACCACATTTGTGGTGAAATTGCATACTTTGAATACATAGACAAACTTGTAATATAATTAATGTACGGTAAACTTTAAATCGTAATGCAATACAACATATTGCACATTAAAATGCAATTTGATGAATTTAATTAAAATTTTTGCTTAAGGTAGAAATTGTAGTTCTACCTTTATACTTCAAACAAAAATTGTAATTCCTTATTCTCAATTTTGTTTTGATAAAACACATAATTGAATAAACATAATGACTAATTAAAATTTTAGAATTTCTTAAGTATCTTTCTGGTCACTTTGTTTTATAAAGTTTGTTTCTTTTTGTATAAATTGAATACAAAAAAAATCATTTAAGACTAATCAAATTTTGAAATTTACAAATTCTAAAGAATCGAACAGTGGGCAATAAGGTAAATGTACGTAACTGTGCTTAATTAAATGTAGGAACCTTTTAAGCTTGATTTAATACAACAGCTACAAACACTTTTAAAATCCTTTTTCAATACGTTGGATTTTCTTTAAAATTGTATTCACACAACTACGTTTTCTTAAACTTTTTTATGTTATACAAGAGTTGCACAATACAATTCCCCTAAAAATATTTTAAAACGTATTTTAATTATTAAAATTAAAAATTTATTAAAATTAAATAAATTAGTACATATTATAACAATTTTGGTTTTTTCTTGTTTAGACGTGTTTTCTTAAATCTTGTTATATTCAGTATGTGCTTTATGTTTCATACTTCAAAGAGTGCTTGTTATTTCTTAACCTACTTATAGTCTACAACCATTTTTGTTGTATAATCAGTTTTTTTTAAAATTTATTTTACACAAATAAATTTTTTAAATAAAATGTTACAGTAGTAGTTTTTAAACATCAGTAAATTGTTTTAATCCAAAAAACAATTTGTTACTTATAGGGTATTATACTATGAATATAAAATATTGTTTTAAAGGCATTCATTTTACAATTTTATTATACTATTAATAACTTCTGGTAAGACTTAACTAAAAAACATGGTTTTTATATAAAAAAAAGTAAATGAAATATAGTGATCTTTTTTATCTTTTACGTTGTAGCTCAAATTGTTAAATTTAAAATTAAGACCCTTTTTAGTTATTACCATTTGATTTACGCATCGTGTTCAATATACTCCCGCAAATTTTAAAAGTCAAATGCAAATATAAATTCTATTTTAACGATATTAATGTTAGAGTTGAAATTTTTTAACGAAACAATTTGAAAAAAATTCAATTTTGTCAAATGATTACTAATGATGTTTTAATTTGATTTATTAACATTAAAAATTTACACTGTAATATATAAAACACAAACAAAATAACTTTAATTTAAAAAAAATTATTTTAATTCTAAATTCACCAAAACTTTAATAAATTTTTAACAGCAAGTAGAGAAAGTCGGGGCAATTATTACTTACTATAACGAAAGATAATATGTAAGAAAACTGCGAATTTTGTAGGTGCAAGATGTTTTATCCTAATATAAGTTCTTATCGATTTGTTTTTACTATAATAAGTGCTTAATCGTAATAAACGCTCAGACCCGCGCCTGGCACTTTTGGCGCCCTTGTGCCAATTTAAAATAACACCTCAAACGTGTATTACGTTTTTTTTTAAAAGTGTTTTTATAAATTTATTTTTATTTTTATATTTTACAAGTACAAGCCATAAGCCATACAAGTATTTTTTCATTGAGGTACATAACATAATCATAAACTTATAGAAAACAGAAATATATTCTAACAGTATTACAACTCAAAATGTTTCTACTTTAGTGTCAAATGTAATATATGATACAAAAGCACAAGAAATAAAAAAAAATATTTAAAACATTAAAAATACTCGTTTATATATCACAGGACGAAACTGATCGACAAATAAAAACCAAACAATATATTATTTTAATAATGCAACATGTCACATTTTAAAGGTTAATATCCAGGTATTAGGTATTGTTATTAATATTTTAGCTAAGTGATTTGAGCTTTCCGTGCTTTAATTTTTGCAAATTGTTTAAATTAAATCTTCGGTGTCTAATTCTTTTAGCTGGTCCGTTTCTATTAAAATGATAGCAAGATTACTTAGTCGGTTTTGCCCTATGGTCAATCTTAAATATTTTTTTATTATTTTGAGTTTTGAAAAAAATTGTTCTGCGGTAGCAACAAAATAATATATGTTAATAAAATACGAAGTATTATGCTCGTATTAGGAAAAGAATACACTAAGTTGTTAATTGTTAAATTAAGTTTCCTTTGGAGATGTAATAACTTTTTAATCAAAATTTTGTAAATATTGCAATTCTTTAAGTTCCACGGCAGTTATGTCTCGTTCATTGCGAGTTTGGTCGTTTAATAAATTTCTAAGTTTTTGACATAATTCTAATTGTTTGTTTTCAGAATAATTTTTAAATTTATCAATATTCCATAAAACACGAAATTATTAGATTAAGAAGAAAGTAATTGGAATCTCTCATCTACAGATGTTATGTTTACATCTAGAGCATTAAAAAACAATCAACTTTGAACTTTAAAGTTTCGTCGTGGATTGGTTCATCGTCACATTCATAATCAAAATGTTTTTGTTTTATTTTCGCGGTCTTAGACCTCTTTGTTTTTTGAATTTACGTTCTATGTCTAAGTTGGATGCTATTTCGTTAGCATCAATCAATAGATCAGTAAAAATTTTATTGGAGCGATAAGCATTCAAACAATTATTCAATTTATTTATTTTTTTAAATTATTATTATTTATTTATTCACAGTTCAAGTTCGTATGTCGAGGCGAATGTGTCGTCTCTCTTATCTTTTTAAAGGTCATCATACCTATCAATTTATTACAAATGTTAATTCTAAACATTTTAATTCAGTTATGATTTTATAATTTCGTATTTAATTCTTATTTATGAGTGCATTAACTATTTTGAAATTTTTAATAATATATTCTTTACAAGAAGTTATTTTTATGGTGTTTTTCCTGGTTCAATGAGTGTTTGTAGAATCTGTGCAAGTCATATTTCTAGACAAGTTAAAGAGAAAATTAAATGTAAATTGTGCCATTTTCTATTTCATTTGAAGTGCATTAAAATTTCTGATGGTGAAATACTAGACAAATCCTCTTGGTTATGTCCAACATGTACTTGTGAAACTGAATCAGACGAAAGTCTTCAAAGCATTGACGAACTTGTTCCTGAAAACAACATAAATTCTGAAATAAGTAAGTGGCTTAATTCCTTTAAAGAATCTTTTGTGAATCAACTTAAACAACTTGAAGATTCTCAGAAAACCGTAGAACAAGATATTATTAAATCTTTAGAATTTTGTAATTAAAAATCTGATGAAAATATAAAACTTATTACTGCACAAAATGAACAAATTAAAAAGCAACAGGAGTTGATTGAGAGTTTAGTCACAGAAAACTCCATCTTAAAAAAGCAAGTAAATCAACTTAAGTGTGACTTAGATTGTGCACAACAATATTCTAGATTGAATTCTGTTGAAATCCATGGACTTCCTGTAAAGCCAACCACTGCTTCCGTAAATAATAAACCTATCTAAATCCATTGATTTTCCTCTTCAGGAGGATATGCTTGGTACTTATTTTCAGTTAAAAAATAAAATTGATGACCAGTCTGGTACAGTTGTGCTTAAATTTTTAAGACGTTCAGATAAAAATACTTCCTTACAAAAGAAAAAAATAAGGCGAGATCTCAATACAACTCATCTTGGTCTACAAACAAGCTCTCCAATTTATATCAATGAGTCCCTAACAGCAGAACGCAGAATTTTATTGTCTAAAGCTCGAAAATTCAAGAAAGATTTTAATTGGAAATATGTATGGACGAGTGCTGGCAAGATATTTCTACGCAAGACTGATAATTCCAAAGTTATAATGATTACCTCTCAGGCTGATATTGATAAAATTCTTTCATAGTTTCTCAATTTCATTATCCTAGTATTCTAATATAAAAGATAATTTAAAAATTAATAACAGTGAACTTCATATTTATTATCAAAATGTGCGCGGCCTGAGAACAAAAACTCGAGAATTATACAATTCAGTACTAGAAAATGACTATGATGTTTTGGTGTTAAGTGAATCATGGTTACATTCAAGTATTTTGACAATGAACTTATTGATAATAGGTACTCAGTATGGAGAGCTGGCCGCCCTGGAGATGGTTTAGTGAGGGGAGGTGGAATTCTTGTTGTCATCAATTTGTTTTTCAAGCCAAGTATAGTGAGGGCATTCTCGAATAACGATTTTGATTCTCTCATTTGCAGTCTTAATTATAAAGGTAATTATTTTATTTTGATAACAGTGTATTTTAAACCAAATGGTAATAATGATGCATATACGGAATTTTTGAATATGTTTGTGATCAACTGGAAGTAGGCAATTATCATAAATATAATATCATTGTAATTGGTGATTTCAATGTGCCTGAATTTTATGATAGCTCAATTAGTGATTCTTATTTGTCAAAAAATAAGATCCAAATTATAAAGAGTTTTATGTCGCTTTATGATTTATTATCAGCCAATAAAGTTCTGAATTTTAACTTTAGGACTTAACATTTAGTCTTAACCAGTTGTGCAAATGTTTCGGTATTTAGAAAGAGTCCCTTGGTTGTTGAGGATGCCCTTCACCCTTCCTTATTGATCTCAGTACATTTACCTAAAAATTCTTTAGCTACTGCTAAACTGTGCAATCAAGCTTGTAATGTTAGTTATTATCAATTTAAAAATGTTAATTTAAATGATTTGAAATCTACAATCGCTAATTCTGATTAGTCTTCTTTATATTGTTTTTCTGATACAAACCAAGTTGTACAGTATTTTTATGATGTATTATTCAATGCTTTTGATAAACATGTTCCCAAGATTTTGATTAAACCGGAAAGTAAGTATCCAGTGTGGTTTAATTCGGAGATAATTAATCTTTGTAAAACTAAAAATAAACTTGCAAAAAAATGTAAAATATCTCCCTTCTTTTGCTCGAGATTTAAATTTATTTGAAAGTTACTAAAACAAAAAATAAATATGGCTTATACTAATTTCATTGAAGATATTGAAAACTCTATTTCTATTGATGTGAATAAATTTTGGTCTTATACTAAATCTCTAAAATCTAAAACAAAATTATTAGATAAAATGTATTGCAATGGTGAAAAATTTTGTGGACATGAAATTTCTGAAGCTTTTGCAGATTACTTTAGTTCAGTGCATAGCAAATTGAAATCGGATTATGATGTGGATAATATCTTGAAAACAAACAATAATTCTAATAATATATGTTCCTTCAGTCTGGGTGACATCTCCTTACATGACGTTAATCTTGCCTTTGATAACTTAAAAAATAAGCGGAGCAGTGGTCCTGATGGAATTCCAAGCTATATATTTAAAACACTTGAAGATGTGGTTGCTAATCAATTATGTTTTATTTTTAACCTTTCATTAAAAACTGCACTCTTTCCTGACCTTTGGAAGTGTGTAAAAGTTACTCCAGTTTTCAAATCTGGTATTGAATCTAATTTAACAAACTATAGACCAGTATCAATATTAAACAATGCAGCCAAAGTTTTTGAAAATGTAATCTATAAAATATTGTTCAGTTGTGTTCAGAATTCCGTCAGTCCTCTGCAGCATAGATTCTTCACTGGAAGATCCACTGAAAGTAATTTACTCAGCTTTTCCGAGTATGTTAGAAATATTCTTGATGAAGGTGGCCGTGTTGATGTCATTTTTACAGATTTTTCTAAAGCATTTGACGTGGTCGATCACAATCTATTATTACTTAAATTACATAGACTTGGTGCTTCCAAACTAACTTTATCTTTTTTCAGTTCGTACTTACGAGATCGATTATTTACCGTTAGGTTTCTAAATTTTAATTCAAATAAAAAAGTAGCTTTATCAGGTTTTCCTCAAGGGGCCAAGCTGGGAGTTCTTCTTTTTTTGACGTTTGTCAATGATTTGCCACCTATTTTCTACTCGAAATGCCTAATGTATGCTGACGATTTAAAACTATTTTCAAGTATACGTTCTGGCAATAATTGTGATCTTCTACAGGATGATTTAAATAAACTCAATTTATGGTGTACCGAAAATCGATTAATGTTAAATATTAAAAAATGTGTTGTCATGTCTATCTCAAAACAAAGGCAAGATTATGAACCAGTTTATATAATAAATAACAATAGGTTGGAAGTAGTGTTCACTCATAAAGATATCGGTGTCATTTTTAATAATAAGTTTACTTTTTCTGAACATATTGATTCAATAACAAATTCATCATATAAACTAATTGGTTTTGTTAAAAGAACTACTCGTGATTTTAGTAACGTGAGATGCGTTGCTATGCTTTATTATGCACTAATTCGTAGTAGACTAGAATATTGCTCAAATGTTTGGCTTCCCAGTAATATTAAATATGTAAAACAACTAGAAATAATGCAGAATCACATGCTTCGATATTTGTCTTATAAAAAAAATAAGAGGTATTGTTCATTTGATACCCCATCTGATACACTTAGAGAAGATGCTGGTATTTGTAAATTGTCAATCAGAAGAAACATATCTGTATTATGTTTTCTATTTAAATTAATTAATGGTCATATTGATTGTGCATCCCTTCTAGAGCAAGTTTCTTTTCATGTACCAAGGTCTGTTCATACCAGAAATTATAGTCTACTACATATTAAAAATTATAAAACCGATATACTAAAATATTCTGTCTTTGTGAATGGAGCAAATTTATTGAACACGGTTCTTGCGGCTCATAATGATCTGAATATTTTTGATTTAAGTATTACATGATTTAATTGTGAACTAAACAAAATTATGATAGGAAATGACCTTTTTAGTTAGTACTAAATAATATTTTGTTAATTATTTTTCAGACTCTTTTGTTCTTTATAAAAATGTATTTCTTTGATGTGGACCGTCTTAGAACTTGTTCCTGTGGTCCAATTTTGCTATATTTTAATGTGTACTATGTTTCTTTCAATAAATAAATAAATAAATAAATAAATAAATTTTAATGATTACAACACTGAACAACATTAAAGTTCGGTTTTTGAATAATTTTACTAACAATGTTAAATTTACTTAAAATATTATACCACAATATAAGAATGCAAATGAAGTCAAAATTTTGCAATTTTTTGGCCAACGATGCAGCCAAACTTTAAGTTAAATTTGTTACATTAGATATATTAGATTTTAAAATTGACCAGCGTTTACTAGAAGCTGAAAAAAAATACAAACCGTTCTTGAACTAAAGAAAAAAAAATTTGTTTAAAGTATTCGATTTTGTGGCATCATTGACGACTAAATTTAGGATATGCTTGCAAGGAACAAAGAAAGCTCGCGGATTGAATTCCAATTTTTTTTGTAGACCATTATGTCTACCACGCGTATTTGCCTCATTGTCGTAACCCTAACTCCGCAAATCGTTGATATTTAAGCTTTCTTTCTCTAACGCCGTCAAAAGAAATTTTGTCAAGCCTTCATCCAATACGCGACCCTGAGGTCAACGTAAGTAAATTAGCAACCAAATAGTGAATTTAAATAACCAAACATAGGCGTACTAAAATAAATACTATTAATATTTAACATTATGTTGAATAAGTAATTTAAATGTACCCTACAACACCAGAGAAAGCGCTTCTAGCGCAACAAAACCATCAATTAACAGACAACGAAATAGCAACAGCACTAAACAACGAACAGATCAAAATAAATACCAAAGAACCAGAGGGATATAGAAAAGCAGTTCATTGCCTAAATGACAATAAATTTTTATAACATATATACGAAGATAAAAAAATCAAGACCAATAAAAGTTATGGCGAGAAAACTTCCAAGCACTACTAGTCCAGACATAATAGTAGATGAGTTAAAAGAAAATAAATTTTAAATAATTAGTGCAGTAAATATCTTTAAGAAAGAAAGAAAAGAGTTAAGCAAGAGAGGATATTAAATAGAAAAGAAACCGCTAACATTATTCATGCTCACCTTTCAGCAATCAGAGGTCAAATGCGCAGGAAAACATTTAACTACAGAATGCACAAAACACCGTAATGAAAAGCCAAAGTGCGTCAACTGCATTGAAAAACACCCTGCAAATTACAGAGGTTGTGAGGTAGCTAAAGAATTTCAAGCAAAATCACTAATAACCAAACCGGAAGTAAACAATAAAAAAATAAACAACCGTGAATACCCAAATGACCTAAGCACATGTGCGCATAAAACCAAGGAAAAGAATCAGTCCGATATAGTGCCAAAGAAAAATGAAACTACGAACCAATTACCATTAACCTTACTGGACAGATTAGATTGACAAGAAAAAATGTTTGCAATGTTCAATGACAGACAGACTTATAAAATTAGAAACAGAAAAAATCAGTAAAGCTATTGCATCCACGTCAAGAAACTAAAAACAATGGATAGAAGCGATATAAGAATAGCCACCTCGAATGCCGACGGAATCTTGAAACATAAACAAGACCTTGCAGTATTTATTGACATTCAAAAAATAGACATTTGCCTTGTTTCGGAGACACATTTAACCAGAGGCTATTTTCAACCCACTCTTTAAAACAGGGGTTGTCTGTCTTCATTTAACGAACAAAAGATGTGGAAACCATAGCTGAAAGAAAGTGTATAAAGAAAGTATAGTGATAGCAATTTTTTGCAGAATTTTACGTTTAAAGGTTTTCTGAATCAGAAAAATGTATTTTTGACAATGTCTGTGTGTGTAACGATTTACCTACAAGACCTTTTGAACCAAAATGCCTAGTAACTTAAAATTTGGTTTAGAGCTGGCTTTTCATATTCTCTCAGTTTTAATAAAAGATGGGTTTGATAAAGATACCGGAAATGAGTGTATACCCCATTTCTAACAGTTTTTCTTATATTATGTAGCGTCTATACTTCGTGGCTAATTAGAAATTATGATTGACGAAGGAGATGTTGTGAGCTTCCCGACTAGCTTCTCGAAGGAAAAAAAAAGAAGAAAAGTAATAATATATGTCGGATTATAACGGCATATATATGGGCGTGGTAAGGCTCTGCAATCTTTTTACTTTGACCAAAGAAACTTATTGTATATCCCTAGGCTATTCCGACACAAACCGCTCAAAAGAAACCAACAAATAAGCTTGCTTTGTATGTATATTTATGAAGCTACACATGCGATAAAATTACTATGTTCAGCTTTGAAATGTGAATTCGACAAACAAAGAATGGGTTCAACAAGTACACGCATACCACGAGAGTACCAAGAGAGGTTCGGAAGGTCTTTGCTAAATATCGATAAGACCGTCAATAGCAGCGCAATTCTACAATATAGATATATCAGTACGTACGTGTTATCTACGAGTTCTGTGGGTTACACTAGCTAGTATAAACGATGTTTTGTATTACGCACCCTGTAGTTTATAAAGTAATTGTAAGTGATCAACTAACCTCAAATAATTAAGTGTAATAACGGTGTGAATTTCTGAAGCTCCCTTTTTATAAGTAAGTGTGGCATGATACAAATTAATAAATGAATAACTTACATAATAAAATCCTTGAATCTTAAAAACTAAAAACTAAACTACGTATAGTATAGATAAAATAAAGTGATTGGTAAAGGTTTACCAAACCGAGAGAATGCGATCAGCCTGAGTAGTACTACGATGTCGACGTGAGAAGTTCTACCATGGTTCTATCCCTCCTAGTTTACTGTTGGAGGTTTAGGACAAACCAGCGGATAGGTGTTGTTGCACGGGGTATACCATGCAGTATGCATCCGTGGCAATTAACGTGAGAGTGTTACAAGCTTTTGGTCTTAGGAACCTTGCACGGCCAACTCACACAGTCGGAGATAGGGGAGGTTCAAGAGAATAATAAGTAAGGGCGCCAGATCAAGCTTGTAACGAGTTTTTAGGTTCGTAATCCTTGTTACTCTGATGTTCGGGTAACCACAATAAAAGAAAAAGGTATGTTACCATAAAAGAAAGATTAACAGGTATAAAAACTTTAATTTAGTAACGTAGATGATTAACACAAGTATATCTAATTCTCAGTGCATAAATGCCAGCAGTCGAAGCGGACAGCGAAGAAAATTTCGTAGTAAATATAGTTTGTACACAGCATGCGATACCCACAAAATGATTAATAAAACTACCTTAATGGTATTAAAACAATGATAGTAATTACGGAATTAACACTAGCCAAAGTTCCGTTAGTGACTTTTCTGACAGCGATAAAATAATTAAATAAACTTACCCACAATCCAGTACCTACTTGGTCGAAGAAAACGTTTTCCCCGGCAAGTGAGCCTGAAATAAATTTGAGTAGCAAATCGTGTCAACACAATGACTCACGAAATCAAGATCTACAAAATTGTTAATTACAGCTAAAAGAAAGTACACATAACATAACCCGATTGTCGATTGCTGTTGTACACATTCAATGAAAGTTGGTTTCGCAGGTGTTTGCCGCATGAGTAAGATCTCGAATAAAAGTCCTTGTCTTTGGTTTTTTTAGTTTTAACCGTAGGTCTTATATATAAAGTTATACTCGTCCCATGAAGGTATTTGTCGGTATTAATCCCTCATTATTCTTTATTGAATAGAAACTTGTAAGCCAAAACCTGGTGGAACGGCTATCAAATCAAGAAGAAATTACAAAGAAATTCTAACAAACGGATGTAAATGTCTTACCCTGTGACGAATAAATTATTTTAAAAACGTAATAAAGTTATAATTTGATTTTCATTACAGAGGATGATATTCGCAAATTTTCTTTAACCGACACAGGCCATTTTATGCAGTTGTCAGCTTAACGACTTCGTCGTAAAATGACAGTCACAAGAAAAGATCGGCAGAGGGCGTCAAAACCGGAATCTAATTTTAATTCAATATACAGGGTATTACGTTATAAAAATTTTGCACGTAACAAGAGGTTCACGAAGAAGGTCCCCTCTGGATAGTATCTGGTGAGGAATTCCCACTGCTCGTTAAGGTCAAGACGATAAAGCTAACACTCACCTAGATGTTATAGCTTTGTCAATGTCGATAACGAATATGTACATTAGAAGTATATACACAAGATTAATGGTCGTAAATCCGATAATACGGAAAACGATGACGGTACAATTATAAGATTTATAAAACTATTTATAACCCACAACGATATTTACAAGATGAACGAATGGATGATCCTAATATATATAGGAATTATTACTAATTCATCAAGCCATTAACGTGCAATCCACGACCATCTAAAAATACCGGAAAAAAAAACTTTTTGGTTTTCTAAAGAATAATCTTATTTCCAAAAAACGTATAGATAAAAAATTTGATTTTCAAGCGGGGAAATTTTAAAAATTAGCGCAGACAACCCACCATACGCCTAAATATTGCTACAATAATTTTCTACGTATGTAAATTATTTAAATTAATTTTTTTCTAGGGATAATTCTTCTTAACAATTTATTTAAATAAAAATTTTCTAAGATTAACAATTTATTAGATATTTTATTTATAATTAATTAAAGGTATATTCCTTACATAACCTAGGTTCGAATTTTGCCTACGACGACTTTTTTTAGAAAAAAAATTTTTTACCTTGAAGGGAAAGCAAGAAACGTTAAAAATAACATTTTTTTAAAACAAAAGATATGTAGAAATCTTTTATAGGGAAGTCGAATGGTGACCACACCAGTTTTTTTACGTTGTCATTGCAGTAAATATATTTGTTGTTCTACTTGTGTGGTTTGTGTTGTTTTAATGTTTTTCAGATGTAGATGGGCATCTGTAGTGTACATTTCTCCCGTTTTGGTGCACTTTTAATTACATTATAATCAGTAAATCAAGGATCAAGATGAACCCTATCAGTAAAACGATCAGCATTTCATTTATATTTATATAAATAACTACTTATTTCTTCTTATATTTTTCTATATTTTTGGTTGTTTTTATGTGTAATATATTTATGTATACTTAGAAAAATATACATGTACTCAAAAAAAAAATCACTACACAAATATATGTTTAAAAACCAATGTTATTATAAAATCATTTAAATTTTAATCAAACAGAAGTCATACTGCTTTCATATACATAGTGTATTTTTGACTATGTGCAATACGTAACATAAATATAAAAATTGTAACCAGCAACGATACTTGTAGTCGAAAATTATATTTTTAAATTAATATAATAAAATTATAACAGGTTTAGCTAAAATTATATTCAGTCAAAGTTATTAAAGAGTAATCTTACAAATGGACTATAACGTTAATAAGTTTCTAAACCTTTTTGACTTGAAAAGATTTACTCAGCAAATAAATAAATTAACTTCTAAACAGATTTAAGACGCATTATTTCAAAAGCATTTAATTGTTCAAACTTCTTTTGTAATTTGTTTTAAACCAAAGCAAACTTTTACAGTAAAACAAAACTTATTAATAAAATAATATTCGAAACTACTATGTTTACATTAATAATTCAATTAAATATTGTTTCAGTATGCAAACACAACCAAATGTTAAGTAATTAAAAATTCAACATAAATATCTACAGAAGTATTTACACGTTTAAAACCGAAAGCAAATATATGCTAAAATCTATATTTGAATCAATTACAAATTGCAAATTGTGTCTATTAGCAATAGAAATCAAACTTTTGACAATATATAATTTTAATATAATTATTTTTCTTAGTTATAAGTGGTTAAAAAAAACAAGGAAATAACGATGCTGTTTAACGCATCAATTCTTCCTATGATCAATAGTAATAAAATAATATTGCGTTATTTGATATTCACATAATGTGGTATTCTAAAACCCAATTTAACAGAATGAGGAAATTCCTTAGAGAGAGATATCGATGTCACGTTCTTATTAACCACGCTTCATCAATTCATTCAATCGCAGTTCATTATAATTGCTATTCCGTTTATAGATCTGAATAAACAAAATTAAAATTAAGGTATTGTTTTTATTTTTTGTTTTTGACAACAAACAAGATTTAAAAATATATACAATAAACAAAACTGAATTCAGTCTTTGAAATGTAAATCTTGTTTCTGTGTTATGTCTTGGTAGACTTTTGTTTGTCATGTTACCAGAGTTATTTTGTTAGAATTGAATATAACACTTATTAACAAAAATTGTTTACTTTTTTATATAAATATAATTTTAAACAACTTACATTTGTGGTTTAGTTTTTAAAATTTATATTAAGTGATTTTATATTTTAATGTAAATAAATTTACAGTTAAACATTATCATTCATAAATCATAAAAAAGTTAGCCTTCTTTGTTTGTTTTAAGCAATTTTTTTTTAAGTTTTGGTTTATTATCATAACGTTTGTTTAAATTTACAAACAAAACCGTGTTTTTCAGCTGCTACGAATAAAAATTCTTTAAACTTGCTAGTGTATTTGATTTTGAAACAGTTTTAATTAGTTTTACGTGTGTTTTTATAACAAACAATTACATATAGTTATTTGCTAACTTTATGTTTATTTTACATAAGCAAATCAGATTGTTGCTATATTATAATTTTTATAGTAGAATTCAAGTTTCCACAAGTCGCATTCGTATTACAATTTTTTATACTGAATAATACCTGTATTGTCGTTATCTCACAAGCTGAGCTTTTGTCATACGTTGCAGTGAACATCTTTCTAGCTTAGTATAAACTGATTGATTGCGCCGTAAAGTCTCGCTTTTTAATAGACCAATCTCCGATCGATAAAACTGGTTTCTAAATCTCCGGTAAAAGAAAACTAGGATCTTAATGAATACTAAAAGAATTTTTATTTATTTCAACAGATTCTCTAATTGTTTGCTGAGAGTAATTAGAAACATTAACCAAAATCTTACTGTTTTCAAACAAAATTTGATGACCCCTCTCTAGTAGTGTTCTGCAACCGCTAACTTAGGAGATTGTTTAAGACGACTACATATTTAATACTCCTTAATATGAAATTTTAGGTTTCTGCCCGTTTCTTTTATATATGCACGATCACAAAAGCAAAGAATGCTATACACGCCGTCAGATTGAAAAATAATAACGTCTTTAATCGGATTTAAAAGTTGACTCAATTTAGGAAAAGTAGAAAACCGAATAATAATGTTGTGTTTATACAATCTGTGGTACTTTTGCCATAGAGTAGATAAGCAATAGACACTGCTTGATACATAGATTCTGCTGTTACTCTTGGTTTTGCAGACGTAAACTTTGTAATAGATTGTTTAATACTTTTTCTATTCTATGCGATTAACGTTTTAGTTAAATAATTTAATTCTTTTTGAAGATTTTGTGCTTGATTGAATAACTCTGTATACTGAAGAACTAATAAAATTAAACAAATAAATTAGACTAAGTAAACTTAAAATATTACCACGTAATACTAAAAATTTTTGGTATTAAAATAAATTTTTATTAAATTATTTTTTTTATTTGCCTGATTTATATTTAATTTAAATCAATTTTAAATATAGAAAATTTAGTAAAAAAAGGATAATTTTGTGTAAGCTCTATTCAATAAGAATAAAACTAGCAGTTTTAAATACTTATATTGGAATACACCATTCTTAACATTAAATGAATTACTTTTTTAAATAACTTCGAAACCTGGGGGTAAATTTAAGATTTTTCTTAGTTTCCAGTGGAAAGAAAGTTAATTATCATCTTTAATTAGCACTAACATATCGGCTTGCAATTCAGAATTATTTGATTGCCACTTGGCTCGGCGCTAGACTTCGGATATATATTCTTTAATCCAGCGCTCATAAAATTGTTGTTGAACGGACTGCACAGCTTAAAATATGGATCAGCAGAAATTGTAGCGCAATCAAGATCAGGTACAGATGTCAGAGTACGTCTAATTAGAAAATGGACTGGCGTCAAATAACTCAAACTGCTAAGATCAAGAGGTAACGGACGAGAGTTCAAAATGGTCTCAATTTGATAAAAAAGAGTAGATCATTTTTTATATGTTAGAATTAACTTACCGTGCTGGACTGATCGAAACCAACTTTCCACAGTCCACCAAAATGTGACTATTGAAGGGAAGTAAAATTCCACACAATTCTTTTGCAAGCGTTTGCTTCAGAAATTACTACATTATGAGTGGGAAAAAATTCAGTTAATTTTCTAAAGGCCGAATTTGTTCCAACAAAATTGGTGACGTTATCAGAACGTATATTTGCCAGTTTACCTCTGCAAACAACAAATTTGCATATACTCATTAAAAATGATTCTGTAGAAAAGGTGGCGACTAGTTCAACAACAGTATTTGAACGTAAATCTGTTAGAAATTATAACAGAATAAATTTTATTAAAGTCATAAATTGAATTATGTAGCTTGTTTTCAACACGGATGATGCCATTAGGACCTACCACTGGGTGCAAATTGCCAATGGTACCAGACGGTTTAGGGTTTCGATGACAATTAAAAACCTTAAACGCATCAGAAAAGGATTCACTTTCAGAGATTTTTATAATTTTATTAATAAAGTTTTGTAAATCCTCATAAAAGTAAGCAATAAGCAGCCACAGCTATAAGTTTTACCTTTGGAAGAACTTCAGACAGACTTGTATAAAGTTAATGCGATTCATCAAATTGGAACCAAAGCGAGCTTTTACACTAAAGGGAGAAATAAACTAGTTGACGTAGAAATAAACCTCTGAAGAACAAATCTGCTAGATTGGATTTACTCAAAACATGACGGCAAATAAATACAACTCAGAATCAGTTCCTGAATGTCAGTAATTATATTCCAAACAAATGTTTTTTATTTACGTGAGTTGGCAATTCAACGCTTTCTAAGCACAAACAAAAAGCTTCGAAGGTAGCAGCGCACAACTGTAACTTTAGAATTGTGGGCGGTTTCAATGGCAAAACCTTAGATTTAACACGCAATAATCTAACATGAATAGTTGAAAGACTTCAATTAAATTCAAATTCGATTGATGTTAGACTTGAGCGACAATCATTAAGAATTCGTGAAAGACAAAACTTTCCTAAAATGTATGCATTTTCGTTGAAACCACCAAATTCATGTAAATTTTTAGTGAATGTTACTATTATCAATCCAATCAAATACTTCAAGTTTGTTAGAAATGCACTTTCGTTATTGAAAACTACTCTACATTAGATGTTCAGACATAAATCTCAAGCGAAATCTAAGGAGTCTGAACCCGGTAAAAGATAATTCACATATAAATCGTTTTTGATGATCTTAAAGGCGTTGGGAAAACAATCTTTTCAGTTGACTTTAAGTTAAACTTGGTTACGAGTAGTCAAAAAGAAAACCGAAATTGTAGAGTATGTTACAGTATTAAGATTGTACGTCGCAAAAAGAAACTGCAGCGTTTTAGTGGCTTTTGTATAAGATCAATAAGCAGCTGGCGTTACATTTTTTCACTGTCAACAGATATGTCGTAGCTAAACTTTTGGAAGCAAATTAAAATACAAAATAGGTCTTGTTGTATTACAGGTCGAACCATTTGCAAGTCGTTCAAGAAATGGCCCGTCATGGTTTGAACGGAGCCAACAAACACAACCCCTAACTATTTTCTTTCAACACGTTGTAATGGGGCATATAAAAAAAGCTTTTAGAAAGACTGAGTACAACTTTTGTTGTATGTCCCAGCCGCTCGTATTCATCCATAAATAAATGATAAAATTTAAACAGAGCGTCATTATCTTGCTAAAGAGAAAAAACGTTTGATGGCATATTGTCAAAAAAACCAGTTGCGTTTGGAATGCTAGAATGTAAAATCTTTTAGTGGAAAAGATCTAAAAATAATGTTAGAACTAGAGCTACATAAAATAGATATTTGCGCAATATCAGAAACTAAGAAAAAGGGCAAAGGTACAGCTCAGTACGGAGACTACATCCTAAGCTACTCAGGGAAATTCAAAGAAGCCAGAGCAGCATCTGGTGTGGCAATGGTGATAAATAGAAGATTCCGAAATAGCATAACTAACATAAACTACCAAAACGATCGAATACTGATAGTCACACAAAAGCTAGAAAAACATATCATTCACATAGCCTTAGTATACGCTCTAGACACTGGAAGGCTTAAACAAGAACCACTTGACTTCTATGAATAGATGCAGCTATTAATAGACAAGATACCCGTCCAAAAAAAAATAATAATAATGGGAGACCTGAATGCAAGAATAGGAAACGACGTTATACCAGGAATCAAGAATACATTTAATGAGGAAACGACGAATGAAAAAGAAGAAATGCTGATTGAATTCTGTGCCCACAACGAACTAAGGATCAACAACACATATTTCTAGCATAAACCACAACATAAAATAACTTCTCAAGGCAATAGAGGGATAACCTCCACAATAGACTATATAATAACAAACAGAATGATCAAACCTGAGCAGATATTAGATGTGAGAACTCTCACATCTGCAAACATAGGATCGGATAATAATTTATAGATGGGCAAAATTACCACAGCAAAACCAATCGCTAAAAAGAAAGAAACAAAAACTAAAGCTACTAAATTTAATATTGAATCGATTAAATCTGAAAGTAATCAATATCTCTACAGGCTACGACTGACTCATAAAATAGATAAGGCACCTATCCTCCAACATCACACTGTAAACAATGCGTGGGAAATCCTATTAAACAATATAAAGCAAGCAGCAGATGAGGCGTTAGGAACAAAAACTGTGAATACGAATATACAGCATACGAACAAAATACCATGGTTTAAACCAGAAGTAAAAACACTAGCGCAAGAAAAAAAAGAGTGCTCACTTATCATACATATCCAACAAGAAGCCAAGAAACTACATTAACTACATAAATATAAGAAATAAAGTGAATAACAGAATAAGTGGAATCAAAAAGAGAATATTGGAAGAGCTTTAGTAAGAAAATGGAAAGTGACCTATACGGAACCCAAAAACGAATTTAGAAAATGCTTAGAGCAGTCAAAAGAGAAGTCAACGAAACAGTACAACTAAAGAACATATCGGTAGTCGAATGGACCAGGTATTTCCAGGGCATATACTTAGAAAACCAAGATGAAATCGAATCAACGGATTGACAAAGAAGATTACAAACAGAGGTTGCGAGGGACATAGAAAGCCTGGAAAAAATATCCGTAATACTACAACTAACACAGATTAAAAATGGAAAATCTCCAGGCTCAGATAATATCCCAAATGAACTGCTGAAATGCGGGGAAATAGAGTTAGCCAAACAGCTCACTAATCTGTATAACAAAATTTTACAAGATGCGAAAGACAGCATAACTATACCATTGCTAAAAAAAAAGAAAATCCTCAGAACCATCTAACTACAGAGGAATATCTTTACTAGATACAACGCATTCTCAACCATATCTCGATAAATAAAGAACAACAAGGTTACAAACACGGTTACAAGTTGGGAAGACACCATATCAAGATCGTATGCTATGCTGACGACGCAACACTATTCGTAGACACTGAAGACGGACTACAGTGGTTATTACAAGCGTTCAAGGTTGAAACTGAAAAAATTAACATGAAAATTTCTACTACAAAAACAAAATGCATGGTGATTGCGAGAGATCCGCGCAGATGTAAACTGGAACTGAATGGCAAAGCAATTAAACAAGTCTCTGAGTTCAACTATCTAGGATTAACCATAGCACCGTACAGAGACCTCAAGATTAGTGTGAGGCACCAAATTAACAAATCAGCGAGAATAGCTGGAGCCTTAAGAACAATTTAATGGAAAAACAAACACATATCAACAGAAACCAAAATAAGGATTTACAAAAATGTGTTAGGACAGTTATGACTTACGCAACATAAACAAGACCCGATACTGTTGAAACTAAAAGAATGGTTTGCACCTCTGAAATCAAGGTACTCCGCATGATCTTGGAAAACACGATTAGAGATCAAAGAAGAAGCAAGGACATTCGTGAAGAGTGCAACGTGGAAGAGGTCGTAAGATGGACACGTGCTCGCAGAAATTTCTGGAACAAACACGTATCCAAAATGGATAATAACCGGCTTGCAAAAGTTGCCAGAAACTATAGACCAGCATCCAAACGACAACTAGGAAGACCTCCAAAACGGTGGAAGGACAGCTGGTCTTCAGTCTCCCAAGAAAAGCAATACTCGGTATAACAAGCCTCTAGGCTTTCGAAAAGAAGAAGAAGAAGAAGAAAAAGAAGCCAATTTGTAATAAATTGACAAAAGGTGATGTAGACTAATCAACTTCCCAAAAATATTTAAAAGTTGAAAATTAACACCCTCATAACGAAAAAAAGTGGCATACGATATGCCTATTATTATAGATAGTGAAAAGAGAACTACTAATTATCTAACCGAGTTAAGTATTTTAAAGAATTGGGAGATGTGGACCAAGATGAAGCGACCCTTGCAAAGAAGATTTCAAAATTTGAAAAAACCTTTCAGAATATCAATCTCGCTAGGTTTGTATAGAGCAGATCTGACAAATAAATGTTTCCGGAAATTTGTATGTAACATGTGTTTTTATAAAAAGCAAGCAATGGTTTAGTAATTTGATCAATTATTAAGCAAGAGAGCTTAACAGTAAAAGAAGAATGACGAACTTGAATTTGTACGTCAAAGCTTTATTGAAACTGAGAGCTGGTTGTAGATAATCCAGTCACACTGACGTTAACTGCTTCGTGTGGAAAACTGAGTTTTTTACATACATTAGAAGTAATTTAAAGGAACGTTGTGGCACTGAATGGCTTTTATTGAGAAAGTTGAAACACAAGTGCAACTCTTTGACCCTTAAAAGGATGTCCGGGACTGAAAGCTGCTGAAAATAGGGACAATCATACAAATTATGACTAACTTTGCACAACATACAAGAGAAGGCGTAATTTCCCAAAGCTCAAAAAATGACTATAATTTTGATAGAGTTCGGTTTGTCTTGTTTCAAATTGAAAGTATCAAGTAAATCAGCAGTGCTCTTAAGAAACTCTTAGAGAGTATCAAGTATAAGCAAATCAGTTGCCTTAGTGTATTTTAGTGTGTCCCACGAACTAGCCGTGTGAGAATGGAGTTTGCCGGTCACCAAATGAATTATAAAACTATTTAAAAGATCTTTTTTTTTGTTAAGGACTTCAACGCATTGACATGCTTGAATAACAGGTCATAAAGATGAAGAATCCTTTTCCATATTTCTTGTTAAGTGATCCAAGATTTAATTTTATATAGATATAAACCAGAATTTGAGAATTAATAGTGAACAGCGCATCACAACTTAAGGAAGCACGCAAATTATAAAACTTTTGAATTGGAGTAATAGAATAGTTATTATAAATCAGACATTTGTACAAGCCTCTGTATTCTAACCAAGATTCAATCTTTCCTGAAAATTTGGGAATATTGATAACAGGAAGCTTAATAGAGCTGTTGTTATTACCTAGGTTTTAGACCCCATTTGGATCGCACAATTCGTTGGGTGGCGACACACTCTCTGTTTGTTGTGGAAAAAGTTGTTTGGACGTCTTCCGGGTTCAGACCGTGTTAATGTTGTAACTGAAGTTGCCAACGTTTTGCCCACTTTCGTAAGAAGTTTTATCAAGGCGTGAAAAAATTTGAAAATTTAAACTGGTAAACGATAATCTAACAAAGACTCACTACAGAGATAGGTACTTAACGTGTTAACCAAGACAGATTCTAAACTCTATAGAAGTAACTTAAGAAGAAGTTGTCTCCGTATTTATAGAAGAAGTACGGTCTAGGTAGAAGGAGATTTGATCTGATTGGGTTACGTTTGGAAAGGGGCGTGCGTCGACAAGTTTCTTAGCTGCTGGTCTTCTGCTCTCTTAGTTATAGTAGATACTGAAACTTATATTTAGTACCTATTTCTTTATCTTTTTTCTATCCATTTTTTGCAGTTTCATCTTTGAAAAGTAAAATTTTTGTCTGCTGTTTTATTGGAGTCGACTCGGAAAATTCTGTCAATTCTTTAATTCTTACGGCTATATTTATAACGTCATTTTCCATCTCTTCTCTTCTAAGATTCGATTGAATCAATTTTTTGTCTAAGTCGCCTTTTTCGCAATCTTCTTCAGAATATTTTTTTCATTTCTAAATTATGTTTAAACAACCTTGTCTTCTAACTGTTTTAGTCAAAACGTTACTCTCTATTTTTTGTTTTCTAGTTTTTTTTAAAGGACATCTAAGTCACGACATGGCAGTGAAAAAATTCTTCTTAACTGAGCACGATATTTCTTGAAATTAGATAAATTCTTTAACTGACATAGGTCCAATTCGCCATAGTTACACAGATACAAGCGTTCAAAGTTTATAAATGCTCACACATTTTTTGAAAATTATTATTATTGAAAACAGAAAATCGAATTACAAAACAAACATTAAAAAAAACAAACAAAAAAATTACATTAATTGCTCAAAATGACCACCTTCGGCATTAATACAACGACGGCTGCAATCTAAAATGGACCGAGTAGCCGCTCGAAGCACCTGCTGGTTGTTCCATGTTTGTTGACACCCATCCAGGATACGCTGTATTAGTTCAGCTCTGGTATTAACTTTTACCTCGTATACTAAACTTTTTACATGACCCCACAGATAGAAGTCCAAAGGTGTGAGATCGGGCGATCTCGGTGGCCAAGCATGCGGGCTTCCACGCCCAATCCACCTATTGGGGTAAGCAACATTTAGATATTCGGTCACATGCCGACTAAAATGTGGAGAAGCTCCATCATGTTGCAGAAACATTTGTTGTCTTGTTAGTAAAGGTACTTCTTCCAAAAGCGGTAGCAATTCATTCCGCAAATAGTTAGCATATGCTTCTCCTGTCAGACGTTCTTCAAAGAAAAAAGGTCCAATAAGTTGATCGTCAATCATGCCACACCATACGTTAACAGAAAATCTGCGCTGAAAGTTAGTTTCTGTTGTGCCATGTGGATTTTGATATGACCACAAATGAGAATTACGTGTATTGTTCACTCCATCTCTAGTAAATTGCGCCTCGTCGCTAAATAAAATGAATGGAACTAATTGTGGATTTACCTGTAGCCAGTGGCAGAAATTCAACCGGGCAGCAAAATCTTCAGGTTCCAGATGCTGAACCTGTTGTATGTGATAGGGATACAAAAGCCCATCATGTAATGTTCGCCATACTGACCTACGGGGGAGTCCCTTTCAAGAAGAAATTCTTCTAGTACTCAACCCTGGACTCCGATCAACCATATGTAGAATGCTTTCTTGCTCATTCACATTTAACTGCACAGGACGGTCAGATTTTGTTGAAACTGATGGAAACGAACCATGAGTCTGTTCATGTTGAAACACAAAAGAAAAGGTTTGGTGATTTGGCATCCTCCTGTTGGGAAATCTACGTTCATATTCCTTAACGGCAGATCTCGCATTTCCATCACAAAATCCATAAATGTAAATGATATCAGCATTCTCTTCGTTAGATAAATGAGAAGGCATTTTGCATTTAATTAACATTTCATTTAATAAAATCGACTGTAACATTAGTAGAAAAGAAAGCAATAAATGAAATATTGTTCGGCTTTTGTTTCCCAGTTGACTAAGAATAATTAATTTTCAAAAAAAGTGTGATCAGTTATAAACTTTGAACGCTTGTATCTGTGTAACTATGGCAAATTAGACCTATGTTTATAGGACGTTTTCTATTTAAATTGACCTAAAGAACATACCATTTCAGTATGTACAGTACTTCGTGGGACACCCTGTATAATTCTTATATACTATATAATACATTATGGTTTCTGCAAATATATAATAGTTAGGAATATTATGCCGCGTATAATTTAAATACATTTTTAAAATTTTAGTTTCTTATTATAGGTTCAGTATTAAACTAAAATAGCAATTAAGAAAGTTTCAGTCATCATGATGGCACCCTAAAACATAGCAGTTTCACCTTTGTATTTGACAACAGATATGACAGCTGCTAGTTTAGCCTGTTTTATTGAAAAACAAAACATTTTTCCAATTTTTTAATGTTTAACTGTTAAATAAACTTTGAACAGGAAATCTATTTCTTTTACAGTCTACTAAAATACGAGCACCAGCTATTTGTGAGTGTTGTCTTTGAACTGAGATTTCTTCTTGCCGTTTGGCATAAAAAACGATTCTGACCTTTAATCTAAAGAAACCGGCACATATTGGCGTTTTAATTTGCTTAACAGAAATTGCACGAAAAAAACCTTAGAATCAGTTCTAAAAATCAATTACAAAAATATTTAACCCTGCAGTACCCGTACTCGCTCTGTGAGACCGACGACATACATTATTTAAACGGTGTGAAGTTAGCCACGGATCTAGCCATAGAAATTTGTTTTGAATTTAATGCCAATATAAAGCCTTTAAACATTTTGAAATGAAAGTTATAATATAAATTTAAGCTACAAACATGAGTTAATATATTTATAAATAATTTTTATTAAAAATAATAAAAACAATTTCAATAAACATGTATTTAAACATGTAATTGTAAAAGTGCGATTTTTACAAACATAGTCATTTTTGATTTATTTGAAAATTCGTTTATGGTTAGATTAAATAATAATTAACAACAAATTAAAAAATTACGATGTGGTCATTTCTTAAAAAAAAGTTATTTTACGTCGAAGTTGCAGCAAAGCTCCGCTTACATTCCTGCATAAACAAACGCAACTTTCACAAAGATAGTCATTTTTGATTTTTCTGCAAATTTGTTTATAATTAGATTGAACAATTATTAACAACATATTAAAAAATTACGATGTGGTTATTTCTTAAAAAAAAATTATTTTACGTCGAAGTTGCAGCAACGCTCCGCTTACATTCCTGCATAAACAAACGCAATTTTCACAAAGATAGCCATTTTTGATTTTTCTGCAAATTTGTTTATAAATAGATTAAGCAATTATTAATAACATATTAAAAAACAAATTTGAAGAAAAATCAGAAATGACTATCTTTCTGAAAATTTAGCTTTTTATGCACGACTCGAACTGGAATACCGCTTTTACGCGTTTCACACAAAATAACTTTTTTTTAAGAAATGACCACATCGTAATTTTTTAATATGTTGTTAATAATTATTCAATCTAATTATAAACAAATTTGCAGAAAAATCAAAAATGACTATCTTTGTGAAAATTGCGTTTGTTTATGCAGGAATGTAAGCGGAGCGTTGCTGCAACTTCGACGTAAAATAACTTTTCTTTAAGGTATGACCACATCGTAATTTTTTAATATGTTGTTAATTATTATTTAATATACCCACAAACGAATTTTCAAAGAAATCAAAAATGACCATGTTTGTAAAAATCGCTCTTTTACAATTACGTGTTTAAATACATGTTTATTGAAATTGTTTTTATTATTTTTAATAAAAATTATTTATAAATATATTAACTCATGTTTGTAGCTTACATTTATATTATAACTTTCATTTCGAAATGTTTAAAGGCTTTATATTGGAATAAATTCAAAACAAATTTCTATGGCTAGATCCGTGGCTAACTTCACACCGGTATAATTTAGTATATTATATGATGGGCATGCGATATTTTACCGCCTCTTTCAGTACCTTCCTACGTATTGCCGTTGAAGATCAGTACTAAGTTTGAAGTTTGTGAGTGCAGTGTTTCAAAAGTTATTTACAGTTTCGGTTTCACAGCCCGAAGCGGGTACTCACGTTGTTTTTATTTTTATTTTTGATATTCGCGAAGTTAAGTAGTATTTTTTGCATTTTTTAGTAATATTAATTGTTGTTATGCTGACTAATTTTAGTCATGGAAGATTATGAGCGGGAACAGACGCGACTTGAACATTTGGTGAATGACCTAATGGGGGAGGAGGATGGAAAAAACGTATTATATGATGATGAGAAGTCTTCAGACGAAGAAGATTTACTTGCAACGAAAGAAACAAACAGCGATCTGACTGTGAAGACCTTCATAAACAAGAAACTAATGAATTGTGCTATGAAGGGAAAGATAAAGTTACAAAATGGGAAAAGCATGCACGATGTAAAAATGTAGGGACTAGACCAGAAAATAAAGTCATTCGTGTACCATCGTCAAGACTATCTACAAAGTCGTTACAAGAACCACTTGAGATTTGGAAATATTTTATCAATGATACAATGTTAGACCTCATTGTGTAGATAAGTACCAATATTTTCATAAATTCAATATCCAGTAGCTATGTCCGTAAAAGTAACGTTAGACTCACAAATAAACTAGAAATACAAGCTCTATTAGGATTATTATACTATGCGGGAATTCTAAAAGCAAACCATTTGAACACCAAAGACCTATGGAGAACTGACAGGTAAGGAGTCGAAATTTTCCGGTTGACTATGTCTTTGAACAGATTTCGATTTCTTCTTAGCAGCCTTAGATTTGATGACAAGAAAACGCGCAATAAAAGGAAAAGATTGATAAATTGGCTCCTATATGAGAATATTTTGATCAGTTTGTTGAGAATTGTAAATATGGTTATAGTCATTCAGAATACGTTACTATAGATGAAAAACTCGAAGCGGATTTCGGCAGTATATTCCGTCAAAGCCGAATAAATACGGAATTAATATCTTTGCAATGTCAGATGCCAAAATGTACTATACCAGAAATTTAGAAGTATATGTAGGCACTCAGCCACAAGGCCCATATAACAACAGTAACAGTCCCGATGCGATAGTTGAAAGCCTTTGTGAACCCATATATAACACAGGGAGGAACTTGATTTTAGATAATTGGTTTACAAGTATTAGATTGATCGATAGATTGCTGCAGAAAAAAAACTGACCGTTATCGGTACAATTCAAAAGAATAAGAGAGAATTGCAATTGGAGTTTAGTAAACCAGTCAAACGTCCATTGAAATCTAGTATATTGGGCTTCAGGGACAATTGCACCTTAGTCTCATACGTTCCCCGAAAAAATAAGAACGTACTGTTAGTTTCTAGCCTACATCACGACGATGCAATTATTCCTGCAAGTGGTGAAGAATTTAAGCCGGAGATAATAACAATGTACAATAGTACAAAGGGCGGAGTTGATATGTTGACCAACTATGTTCAAATTACAATTGCGCAAGAAATACTTGAAGATGGCCCATGGTGGTTTTTATTATGTAGTTGGAATCAACAGTTTAGTAATATATAGCTCTAATAACACCAATTCATTCATATTAAGACCCGAATTTTTACGTAAACTTGCCATGGATATGATAAAGCCACATTTAGAAATAAGAGCTAATGTACAGAGTCTTCCTCGAAATTTAAAGATCCGTATGCAAGAACTGTGTGGTTTAAAAGAAAATCCTGAAGTTCCAAATCTTGGAAAACAAAAAGGCAGATGTTACTTTTGTGCCACGAAGAGAAATAAAAAAACACGTTATTTTTGCAAGAAATGTAAAAAGTTCATGTGTTTGGAGCTTGTAACAGTAATTTGCGAATCTTGTTACGAAAACTGTGTTTCATATTATTATTTTATTTTACAAGATTTTTATTATAAAATGTTATCATTAGGTATAAGAAGTTTTTTTGTTCTTGAAAAAAAAATTTCTTTCACATACTAGCTAATGTAATTTATGTTTTAACTGTTCATTAAATTAATTTGACTTTATTTTGTTAATTTGTTGACATAAATATATTACAAAAATCGTATTAACCCTCTCCAGCATCTTATGATAACACAATATTTTTGTGGAGGCTGCCCAAGGTAGTTGGTTTGTGAGACTGATACGGGTACTGATGTTTTAGAATTTCTTGCGGGTACTGTAGGATTAAAGACAACTGGTTAAAAAAAAATGATGGGTGTTAAGAAGTCTACAGGTTTTTGTGTTAGATTTATGTTAAAAACATCTTAGTATAGTTTTTGTGCTGTATGAATTTTGCCCCATCGTGTCATCTACGAGTTGTAGGTTACTGAGTAAGTAACACGTGTGGTAACGCTATGCCCAGAGGGTTTTACATTTTAAGTATCCCAGATAATCGACGTTTGTAGTTAAATAAATTGCAATTTTGGATGCGTTGATTGTGTGCGCAGTTTGATTTCTTTTTTATTATCATGGCAAATTTAGTCACCCGCACATGTTGATTATCCTAAAAAATTTGAATGCTTAACGTATAACGCAAACACTGAATACAAGAATAACACCATATTCATATTATGTTAACCTACGTTAAATGGGCAATTGAAATCACCGTTTAGATTTCCGCTACTGTGGCAAAGAATTACGACGAATTAGAGAGCACACCTGTTGATATATCCTAAACGACTTTGAAAAAGTTTAGCGTATGAAAGTTTTAGCATCTTATTTGTGATAACATGATTGTATATGTAACAGCTTAATTTTCAGAGAATTTAAGAGGGATTGTGTGACACATGCGTTTGTTATTACGACTAACGTATGCAACCTTTTTGTATTTAAGTTTTATAAGTGCGCTTTGTTTCATTATTGTAAAATTACCATAATTGCGTAATAATGGCAGTCGTTTATTGTATTTACCGATGTTTATTTATTGAATGTAACTTTAAGCCAATTACTGCTTATGTGTACAAAATGTTGGATAAATTGTGTTAGTCAATTTATCTACCTTAAGCGTGGTTAGGTGTAAACAGGCATCTGTTGTGTATATTCTTCCTCATTTTGGCGGAGGCGTTTATTTAAACAATAATTGGTACATCAAATATCAGCCTAAATCTTTTTAGTTAGAAACTTACGACCTACTCTCCAAAGGTCTGAGCTGCCGCTACTTTTTTTGGGGGTAATTAGGTTATTGGTAAGTAATTGTAGCCTACTGCAGGCTTAAGTTCTTACTGTAACAGACTAAGTTTCCATTAACAACAGTCAAATTACAAGCATTTTGCTATATGAAACAATTTAATAAAAAGGTTAAAATAATTTTAAAATAAATAAAAATAAATATATAAAAGCAGATTATTTAGCAAAACTCAACATATTTTTAAAAAAATTCAATTTTTAGTAACTTATTATAAATATATTAAAATGTAGAGGAATTCTTATTATTTTCATATTAAAAGTTTTTGTATAAGAACGTGAACTATTAAGTTCATATTAGCGATTACTTTTACACAGAAAGTTCAAACAAACAACAAACAAATGTGCAAGTAAAATCCGAAATTTTAATATTTCATCAACAGCAAAGTTAAAAGTTTAGAAAAGTTTTGAAACATTTATGTGCATAACTTATAATATAAAACGAATTGAAATTTCTTACCTCCAACGCTAAAAAAGTAATCAGTACAAAGTACGAGATGATAATTAAGTATACTTCATTCATAGCTGGCCGAGATAAGATAGTTAAAAGTACTAAAAAGTAATATATGTTTTTATTAAACTTTAAAAGTATCATCTCAACTTACTTCCATAAATAACTACACAAGTTCCCGAAGTACATAAAAATCCTAAAAGCTTATTAAGTCGATCGGATGAAATTTTGTTTTCTTTAGGAAGAAGATCGACGCTTGTTAATATAAAAAGTCCGATACAAAATAATAATAAAAGAGATATAAGACAAGTCATATTGCTTTGATTCATTTTTAGAAAATACCGCTGATACAACATTTCTACCTGTAATTTATTTATTAAGTTACGTTTTAAATAATTCCGACTTACCTGTGGATCAGTGAATTGTGGAGTTTTGCAGATGTTTTTAAATAGTTTTTTAAGTTTAAATAAAAGAGAAGTGTTTGATTTCTGAGACGTTGTGCCTGTAACAAGGTGTTGAGTTTCTCCGCATTCTTTATCTGTAGAAGACAAAGCGGTGCCATTTTCTCGAATAGTTGTTGATCTTAAATTACCTGCAACCTAAATAAAAAACAGGTGTTAATAATAAAGATAAATAAATTCATATTTTTGTAAAAATATACAAGCATTTAAAAACGCATGTAAAAAATCGATTTAACGTTAAACAATGTCATTTACAAAAACGATTTGGTTTAAGCACGAGTCGTACATTTTTTATACAAAAATTATAAATTCTCATTTACTTAGGTTATCGTAAAGTAGTTTCAGAATATTGGAGATAACTTTGATTATATATTATTTTTTTAGAGTGAACTGTAAGTATAAAATACTGCAAATAGGAGTTTTACGATCAGGTAAAGTTAAAGTATAAATTTTATTTTAGGTTAAACGAAAATGTACGTAAATTAAAATTAAAAAAACTAAAAAACGAAAAAATATCTATAATAAAACTTTTAAGACTTTGACATCAATTTAAAAAAAAAATGTATTTAGTTATTAAAATGTTTAAACTAAAATTATTATGTGCAATTTTAAAACAATGTTTTTCATGTATCCTTTAAAACATCGCCAATAAAAAAACATTGTGAGATCAAAAAAAAAAAAAATCGTTAAGACACTTGAACCACTACAAAAAATTAAAAGCAATTACAGTAAATTGCAAAAAATCTAAAACACTTTTTTCCCGGAAAAAAATTTCGTCAGCAATAATTGAGGGTAAGTTTAGGAATTGATATGAGCAAATTACGTAATCAGAGTTACGATGGCGCGCCTATCATGAGCAGCAAGTTTAATGGAGTACAGATTCACATTCAAGAATTATATCTAACATCATTATATGTACACTCTGCTATACACTAAATTTAGTTGCATCTAGCACTTGCAAAGTAGCTAAAATCAGAAATTGTATGGCAAGCTGTATTCAGAGAGCACACAAATTGTTAGACGCATGAATAAAAGAGACTCGATTTACAAACAAATTATTTAACTTAAAGTCTTTTCCACAAAAAGTATTTTACTTTTAATTTATTTTACACATGCTTCGACATTTTTAAATGTCATCATGTCATCAAAGTTCATTAAGACACGTAAAAGAATTATCATTAAAAAGACGACAAATTTCTAAAATTTCAAGATTGTTAAGATAATGGCCTTTTTTACAAAAATGAAGAAAATTAATATTGAGATCAGGAGAAAAAAAATGACTAGTAGACAAAATGCAAAAAGCAAAGACAGAACAGGCAATTAGAGATATCAGTATTTAAATTTCTATTAATAAAATAAATATGTTCTTTTAATCTAATTTTAAATTTCTTCCAGTTTGAGCGACATAAGAAGAATTACAAGAACAACACGAAATTTTGTAAACACCAGATTTATCTAAAGCAGAAATAGAATCTTTATCTTTTCTAGAGAATTAAGAGTTAAGTTACAAGACTGAAAACAAGATATAAAAAAAGAAAAAAAAATGGATATAAGATTTTTAGAAAGCATTTTAAAACCACCAGCATTAAGAAAATCATAACATTTATCATTTCAAGTTTATGAATCCTCCTATACCTCTTCTTTATGGTCTTTCAAAAATTCATAAACTTTTAATCTCAATAAGTCCTGTTGTGTCCTTTTGTAACTCTCCTGTAGCCAAACTTGCTATGGGTTAACAACGTAATTAGAACTTATTCTAACTTTACTAACCAATATGCTATTCTTAATTCTTCTGATCTTTCTGCTAAGATTAAACATATTCCTTTTCCTTCTTCATCTTATCTTGTTTCTTTTGATGTTGTTAATCTTTTTCCTTCTGTTCTACTATTTTCTAACGGTTCTTTAAACACTTACCAAATCTTAGATGTTTGTTCTCTTCTTGACTTAGTTGTCAAGCAAATTTTTTTTTAAATTTAAAATAAAATTATTACTTTTAATTATTAGGTTTAGCTATGGACGCAAACATTTCTCCCCTTGCTGCTGAAATATTTATGAATAATATTGAAAATAAAACTTTTTGGTTTAGATATCTAGATGACTGCATTGTTCTTTTTAATGTTCTTCAGACGATCCAAGTAAATTTAACGATTTTAATAACTCACTTCATCACAAAACAAAAATTTACTTATGAAATTGAAAACAATAATTCTCTTCCTTATTTAGATCTACTTATACGTGATAATAAAAAAATTAAATTTGAAATATGTATATCGTAAACTTACTTATACGGATTGCTTAATTTCTTTTCACTCTAATCATACGTATAATCATAAAATTGCTTCTTTTCGTTCTTTAATTAATCGTCTTTATTCTATTTCTCTTTCTAAAACCAGTTATAATAAAGATTTGAAAATTATTAAACAACTTGCTTATAATAATTTTCATCTTTTTGAAATTTTAAACGCAGTTATTCATGGAACTCGTTTCCGCTATTTATTTACAAATTTGGTATATAATAAAGCTAGTAGTAATTATATTTAAGGCCCTGCTAGACAGCTCATAAAATTTTTCACTGCGCCTACCTTTAGTTAAAAATGCATCAAATTATGCAAAACTTATCTGTTTCCTGCAGGGCGATGTATGACCTTCACCAACAAGTATTCACATTGTATTGGAATTTGAGCTTTATCGACAAGTAAAAATAAATTGTTTTCATAAAAATATTGATATTTAATCATAATTCTAGAAATTTTTGATGACTTCAAGTGTTTATAATTCGTTAAAGCTATGTCATGATAGAAGATTTTTTTTTAATTGTTATTATTTATTCTACATTTGAGGAAATTGTATAGTAACACAAAGTGAAAAATATCAAGTTTCACATAATTATTTAAAAAAAAAGGTTCTATCTTGACATGTGATAACATGTCCTTATCACTATGACGTATCCATAATTTCTTCAAATCGCAAGATAACATTATAATTTACTAAAAACTAGAGGTATTTTTAACATTGTTCTTATGGCAGAACAGTGTGTTGCCTAACTTTCTGTCCGGATACCCCTTAACGTTCTATTCCTTACTTCCTTGTCTTTTCCTTAAAAATTTGTTTAAACAATTTAGTGTTTCTTTCTCTTTTTCTACGAATAATAATTTAAAATCTTATATTGCTGATAATAAAGATCCTATTTCAGCTTTAGATAAATCTGGTATTTACAAAATTTCGTGTTCTTCTTGTAATTCTTCTTATGTCGGTCAAACTGGAAAAAAGTTCAAAATTAGATTAAAAGAGCATATTTATTCAATTAATAGAAATTTAAATACTGATATCTTTAATACCTGTTCTGCCTTTGCTAATCACATTTTGTCTAGTAGTCATTCTTTTTCTCCTGATCTCACTATCAAATTTCTTTATTTTTGTAATAAAGGCCATTATCTTAACATTCTTAAAATTTTAGAAATTCATCGTCTTTCTAATGATAATTCTTCTACGTGTCTTAATGAACTTCTTGATATAAGTACTTGTCTTCTTCTTAATCCTAAATTCTATTTTTACCTTTCTATTTTTTAAATTTTAATTTGTTTTTTACCATTTCTGGTTGTGTGTTTACTGATAGTTTCAATTTGTTATTTTTGACATTTGTCAATTTAATTATATTACTGGGTATACTCTTTTATAATTTAATGTATTAGCTATATTTTTAATAATTGATACTATTTGTAGACATAGTTATATAGTTATAAAGACGCGATTTGTCATTTCTTTGCAGGTGCTCGACAACAAATTCGGCATAAAACATTGAGAATTAAAAGATTTAGGGTAAAATTCAGATAATGAATTCAGAAAACTGTACCATTACCACCACCACCCGTGTAGGGTTGCTAGATTCCCTATCGGGCATCTTGCAAGGTAGCGGATAGAGAAACGCTAATCACAAATGATAGGTATCAGAAAAATAAAATACCCGAGATGAACCAAAACTAGCGTAAAGTCTCTAGTATTAAGCAGCAGCAATATAAATATTAACTTAAAGCCAAAGATAAATGACATCGGCGAGATTTAGAATCAGACATCTACAGGCGG
Source organism: Aquatica leii (assembly GCA_035610365.1). Lineage (NCBI taxonomy): Eukaryota > Metazoa > Arthropoda > Insecta > Coleoptera > Lampyridae > Aquatica > Aquatica leii. The sequence continues at coordinate 15,838,187 of CM069434.1, read as the reverse complement.
AATTGTAACAACGAAATGGCTGTATAACTGCGAAATGCCTAAAACAACGAAAAACCACCGCATTTAATTTAATATAACACTTTTAACTTACAAGTACAACATGGTCAAAAAACATCAAGTTATGGCTCTCAGTCCCCGACAGAACATTAATGTTTAAGGGGTACTAAGAATCTCCGAGTTGATCATAAAAATAGCGGCATGAAATGTACGAACATTATGTAATGCAAGCAAAATTCAAAATACATTACAAGAAATGAACATATTCAAAATCTAAATACTAAAATAAATCAACACGGATGGATTGGAACAAGACAAGGCAAAACAGAAAATGGTGTATTTATATATTATTCGGAAAACAACAAAATCAAACACTAACACAATGTAGCAATAATAGTCAGTAAAGAGATCAATCAATCCATCAAAACCTTCATACCATTATCAGACATGGTCAAGCTTCTACAACTCAAAACTAACTCAGCCAACATCAATCCAATACATGTATAGGCTTATTATGTTAAAAAGTTGATATGTTAAAATTTTTCGAGTATAAAATTTGTCCTTGTCACGCCCACTTTTCATAGTTCACTGTCAAATTTTAAAAACCCGATTTTATTTTTTTTCCGGTAACGTTTGTGCAACACAGACCTCCGTTTAGCGGTGTCTACGCCCAACAAAGCTTTCATCATTAAGTTATTTCAGGCAATTCCACGTGAACATGTAATCGAATTTTGTGTCTATCTAAGCGAAAGCTTATTTGGGGTATGTGGTTATATTTTTTTTTGTATTGGGAGTTTAAATAGATTTTTTCATAATTGTCTATAGCGGATTTCCATACCCCCCCCCCCACACGTTTCCTTTATTGATGGAGATAACAAGCAGATGGCATATTTGGGAAAAATTTCTATTGACGTCACGTTCCTGTAATGAAATCATTTGCACCGTCAAGGGGTTGAAAGCATTTACGATTTCGATTTTTTTTGAAAGAAACTTTTACCACCAATTACTATAACAAGTTGAGGGGAAACGCTACACATTCGATATCTTCAATGATTGTATGATTTAAAGACGGATTTTACTTGTGATAACGCTGTATGTACGTTTTTGTGTTAAGTTTCATATTACGTTTTAGGTAATACAGGTACGAAATTAGCTAATCCCCTAATGGATAAAACATAACTGTAAGTATTACAATTTCTATTTTTTTGAGTAATACTTTGTTGGTCATGTCGATTGTGAGAATGACCGTACGTACATGTTAGGTTATTAACACAATTAATTACTAGATCTTTTTGTGCATTACAAAGTCTTATTTACTAGGCGTTGAGTCTCTAAGTCTTCATTTTTTTTATATACTTTAGTGATTTTGAATTTACGAATATAAAGTCATTCCTTCTTTGAATGTAAAAGTTAGGCCGACTAGGTTAGTTTACTGTACGACGTGTTGCCCAGTATAGGGCTTAACTTATATTTTGTCCGACCCATGTATTAGTGTTTGGAAAATATATATAATTATACTTATCTACCTTCTTCGTCCTCTTTGAACTACTGTGCGATAAAAATATTCTGTGTTATCACTATTGTCGTGTTATTTGTTCTTTTTCAGCTGCGGGTTGGTGTTTTTTTAGATTTAGTTTATCATCTAGAATCACGAAGCCTGCGACGCCATCTCCGAGAACAACTGTGTTAGCCGTCGCTTACCTTTTTTTGTTACACAAAAACTAGCATTATACGCTTCTGTCGCAGAAAAGAGTAATACGTTAATAGAAAAATTCTATGATCAAGAAAGGAAGTGATGACATTAATTAAACAACATGACGTAAATATCAGTATAGGGGACTTCATCGCCACAATAAGATAATGAAAATGTGTAGAAGGCATCGGTGAATATGATTTATAAACCAGAAATGCCAGAAGCAAAGAATTAATACAAAACTGTCAAGAAAAAGATCTTATAGCGCTTAACACGATGTTCAAACTACCAAACAGAAGACTATATACGTGAAAGTCCTTAAAAAAATGAAACAAACACACTATAGTTAGAAACCAAATAGATTTTATGCTAATAAATAAAAATTCTGTGTAAAAACAGTTAAAACTTATCCAAGAGCGAATGTGGGATCATGTCATGCTGCTGTACAATTATTCTTGCTCTTATATTGTCCAAACGATTATAAAGGTACTGGAAAAAATGCCAGAGAAGTTTTTCCACATCCAGCATATAGTCCGAATATAGTACTTTTTAAAACGCAAAAAAACACTGTCCCTAAGTAGCTTTAAATTTTTAGACGATGACAATGCCCAACCAAAAACATTCTCTAAAAGTAGCATTATAACAATTATAATGCTATTTTTTTAATTTAATATTATGTTAACAAAATTTCTTCAGTAGACAAAGGCACAATACACTGTAATAAAATTCTAAAATTACAAACTTGATTTAAACGATTACATAAAACTAAAGGAACGTTGCGATAACCACATGAGACTCGAACGGATAGAGGAACACAGTGTAGTACGAGACATGACAAAATTATATGTGCAAAGAATTTCAGGGTCTAATATGAGATTTTAGAACCTCTTGACACAATCGTCTCGTAAACCTAAAACTTTAACTTAAGATGGAAGCTCGCGTGTCTCCTATCAAAACGGAAATGGTCATTGAAAAAATACAAAATTTTTTTAAATGAGGACATCTAAAGTCGTAAAATAAAACTATCACATCTTTCAAATTTTGTTCCCAAATAACAACAAATACAATAAGAAACATAAGCAAAATCAGAAACTCCAAAGTTGATAAATTGGGGTCACAAGTTATATATTGCTTAAGATGCGAAGAATAGAAGATGTCGCTTTCTGGACCATCCTGACCAAGCAAAAAGTAAATGCAAGTTTACACTTGTTTTTTTAACTCTATATATTTTTTAAACAGCAATATTAATTTAATACTCTGCTTCGAAGGAGCTACAGAAACGTTATTCGCCCGTAAAAAATTAGGTTATTTGCTTTAAAAATTCGGTCAAGATGGCTTTTATGTTGAGAGACTCTAAACTGCTAAAACCTGCGCAGAAAGGAATGCACATGGCTCTGGAGTCGGATACCCTACAGTCTTACGCAAAAGAGTTAGTGGCTTTTTTTTTAAATGCAATCCGAAAAGACTGTAATACGTAGCCTCGTGAGTAACAGAACTTAAAAATTGTTCAAATTTGGGTAACTTTCAAGTCCATTTTGTATGTGACTGAAAACAATAAGCCGACCAAGTTCATGCATACATCGTTCGATGGGGTTTGCTTGAGGATGTCAAACTGAGATAAAAGACACTTAATTCCTAGGTGAGTAAAAGAATCCTTCGAAAAGTTTGCTCTCATATGATTTTAGCGACCAAAATTTTCCAAATTCATATGTATCTTGAAAAAAACGTCTAATATCTCGCAAATATATTAAACTCCATCTCTTGAAATAGGTAAAAGACTATACAAATCAAGCTCAACCAGTTCATGAAGACGCTCAGGTAGAATGGACTGAAAATCTGGAGATGGAAAAGTGGTGTTTTGCAAATCGACATACCTGACACTGATTCACAACTTGTTTAATAGTTTTTGGCATATTTTGCCACCATGCATCTTGTTTTAGAGAACAAAGTTTTCTAAACTCCAAAATGCTCAAAAGACTCTTGGAAAAATGTTGCAATTTTAAATTGTAACAATTCTAGAATGCATAAGGTGTATATTTGACTCATTTCTCGGCAACGAAAAAGACATTTATTATGTAACAAGTAAGTAGCATTAGAGAACGTCGAATCGGCTTTCAAATTAGTGATAATGTTACACAAAACCTCATCCTTTTGCTGTAGCAAAAAAATGTTTTTTAATTCTTTTTTTTAATCAGGCGATAAAAAAATTAAATGAAGGGATTTGAAAACATTGATTATGAGGTACTGGTAGTTTAGACATAGAGTTGCGCAAAAACGCATCAACAATAACATTGTTCTTTCCAGGGATATACTGTATGCTAAAATTATATTCTTGCAGAGCTAAAGCCTAACGAGAAACTCTGAGACTTAGCAAACGATTTAGGACGACCGATTAAGTAAATTCGCTAATTTAAAAGCGCAAATAAAATAACTAAAGTTTTTTTTATGAACATAGTACCGTTGCTTACAGTTGGTTAGTAAACGACTCGCGTGACAACATATTTAACGACATCTATTACCTAAAAAAATTGAGCACCTAAACCGTATTCACTAGCGTCAGCCTAGACATAAAAACGGCAATCGTGAATCAGATGATGCTACAGAACGTTTTCGCCTAATTTAGATTGTTGTTCTTTATTTTCTAACCAAACCTACTTTATTTTTTTCCGGATTAGGAAAACAAGAAGTTCAGAAATAACGGTCATAGTTGCTGATACCGAGAAAAGCTTGCAACCGTTTAAAGTTTCTTAGAGAAGAAAATTGAAGCAGAGCATCAATACGATTAGGATCGAAAGAAATACCTTTTTGGTCTATTTGATAACCCAAATAAACCATACGTCTTCTAAAAAACGAACATTTCTTTAGACGCACTGTAAAACTCACATCTATCAATCGTTCTAATACGAATTCCAAATGATACAATTGTTCTTCAAACGTTTCCAAATCGACGAAGTGATTGTCGACGTAAGTGGTACAAAGTTGATCAAATGTAGATCCAAGAACTTATACTACGACTAAAAGAAGCAATTGCCGTAATGAATCCGAAAGAACATATATTATTGTGTTCAATTTAAAAAGCAGCCAGTTCTTGAGAGACAAAATATCGCACAAACAAAAAGACTTTACTTTAATTGTCTTTTGCATATCCATCTAGTATACAAGTGTCACAAAAATACGTCGTGTCACAATTGTGGAAAAAAACATTACACAATGCTTCATTTTAAAAATAATCACAAACAACTATATAATTTGAAACAAAATAAGAAAGGAAAATGTGTTACCAAAAAGATTTTGGAAGATGGAAAACGAGCCTAAGAGTATTAAGAAAAAACTAACAAGAGAAGAGCAACTTTGTAAACCGTTTTATGAAGAAACTACAATAAGAGGTAAAAACGAAAGATTTATAGTAAGGTTACCTTTTAAAGCAGCAGATCCACAATGCCAGTATGGTAAATCCCGTGGCATCGCTACACAAAAATTATTTGCGTCAGAGAAAAGATTCTGTGCTTTTTAATAAATACAACAACGTTTTAGAAGAGTACACTACGCTAAATCATATGAAATTAGTAAACAAAGACTATATCAAAAATCCTGCTGCCGTATATTTGCCTCACCACGCGGTTGTTTAAGACGATAAGGATACAACAAAAGATCGCGTTGTATTTAATGCTTTGAACAAAAGATTAAGCAATGTATCATTTAACGATGCTCAACTAAAGTATCAAAGTTTCAATTACACACGTTCTCAGACGCATCAAATTTAGCCTATGCAGCTGCAGTTTATTTAACAGTGGTAGACGAGAATAAACAATTACAGCTAAATTGGTCACTGCTAAGACTAAACTTGCGGTTAACGAAAAAAAAATTTAAATCCTAGATTAGAACTGTGTGGGGCATGTTGGCTGCAAAACTTATTAATGAGTTATCAGAAGTAATAAACATAGCTAATCAAGATGTTTATGCTTGGACAGACTCGACTGTAGTGTTGGCTTAGTTACCTAGTTCTGTAAATAGATGGGTTACCTATATGAGTAATCGTGTATCACACATTCAAACCTTAATAATGGAGTCATGTATCAACGCATATGGATCCCGCTGATTGTGCATCAAGAGTCCTACAACCAATTAACTTAAAAACGAAAAATTGTCGTAGAACGTAGCTGTCGGAGATAGTAATCAACGTTGAGGATCTTGATGTAGCAGAAACACAAGAAGAACGAGTGAGATTCTTTGCAACGATGCAAACAGATAATGATATTGTGTGAATAAAATTTTTAAAATCAATGAAAACGTTAAAATTAATTTTGTTATGCCGAAGATTTCTAAAAATAAAGTTGCCATTTAATAAAAGAAAATCATATCCAAAATTTGGTAAGGCTGACGAGATAAACCAAATGACAATTTTATATTAAGCAAGTTCAAGAGAGCAAATTTATTCACGAAATTACCTCATTCAAAACAAAAAGTTACGTAGTAAAACAAAGCGATTTATACACTATTTATCAATTTTTTGATCAAGAAGGCATTTTTAAAGTAGAAGAGCGTATCAATCAAGCGAATGTGAGTTACGGTCAAAAACATCCAATCATTATGCCTGCTAAGCATCACCTTAGCCAAGTAATAGTGGTAAATGATTATTTAAAAACATTCCATGGCGGACCTCAAGTCATGATGAGTTTTTTAAAACGGCGATTTTGGATATTACGAGCACGAGATATGGCTAAAAAATGTTACAGAAATTGTACAATTTGTTTGAGATACTCTAAAGTAGCAACTACACACTTGATAGATCAATTACCAGAAGCTAGACTAAAACCAAGCAGATCATTAAAAAAGTCAGGAGAGGATTACGCAGGTCCCATTAACATAAAAAATTAAAAAAGGGTACATGTGTTTGTTTGTTTGCATGACGACTCGTGCTATCCATTTAGAAGCCGTGACTGATTCGTGTGTGTCACAATCTTTATAGTGATAATGGCACTAATTTTGTCGGAGCAGATATTATGTTACGTAATATGTTTAATAGTGCAAAATCTAAACCACCTCACAAGATAGCTGAATTATTAACGTCGGAGTCGAGCAAATGGCACTTTATACCTCCAAGAGCGACAAATTTTGGTGGACTCTATGAAGCATGCGTTCGTTGTGCTAAAGTTCATTTAAAACGGGTCATAGGAGACTTACGAAGAAATGTCTACGCTGCTTACACAAATAGTGGTATGTTTAAATTCAAGACCTTTATCAGTTCTTAGTCATAACCCAGATGATTCTCTTCCTTTGACACTTGATCATTTTTTGGTAGGAAACCCCTTGATAATAATTAGTGATGTATATTATGCAGATGAAAATAGATGGAAGTTAGTACAAAAAATGTTAAATAATTTTTAGAAAAGATAGTTTAAAAAATTTTTAAGTAACTTAAAACAGAGAAATAAATGGTATACTAAAAAACCGGATGTTTATGTTTAACATGTAGTAGTAGTTAAAGATGATAACATTCCACGTGCTAAATGGGTTTTAGGTAGAATAGTTGATAAACACGCTAAACTCGATTCAATTATTAGGGGTTAAAAAAGACAATGTAAAGATATACTGTGTGAAAACCCGTGCAAACATGCATAGACTTGCATTGTTTTTTTTTGGAATACGTTGTGATTACGTACTATCTCGGAATTGTATTCTTTGGGACATTTTTGAACACAGTAGAAAAAAATCGCGATAGAGATACAAACGTTAACAAACTGATTTTATACCCGTGTATTTCAAATATGTTTTGAATATTCTGGGACTGAAACCATAACGTATAAAAATTGTAACGTAAATGTGAAAATGCAACCGGCAGAAATTTTAGAGGTGTAGATGATGAATGCTAAATGTTTCTAATGCTTTGCTATTGAAAGCTACAAAATGAGTAAAAAGACAATTTACATCGTTCTTTCTCTAGGGTTACAAACTTAATCACCGATTACTGAAAAAATTAAGAAAGAAGTAAGATGTTGCGTGTCGAAAAATACTAATAACATTTAGCCATAGAGTGAGAACAAAATTGATTTCACTTTCTTGACTTCAGTTACAAATTGTAATTCGCCAACAACACCTCTAAGATCTCTGGCCATCAGAGTGAATCATTGAAAAACTATTTTGCTCTTTTGGGGCTTCTCGGCAGTACTTTTACAATTACATTGACGATCCTATAACTGTATATTAATAAACTGTATGAGTTACGAGTAATTGTAGAATGTGGTTTAAGAAAACATGATTTTATATATTTTTTAGTTTATCATTAATTAGTTTTTGTTTTATCAGTGCATATTCGAGGCTTAAAATGATGGTGCTGACTTATAATTGCATAACGTTATCTAATATGTGTTTTATGAAGTGACTAATTATACTCACTACCAAAACCCTTATACAATAGAGCAGCAACAAAATACATGATAGAAAGATAAAATCTTATTATTAAACTTTCATACATAGTACAAACAGAGCTTTCCCTATTTACTTATCTGTTAAATTACGTAAAATTTATTGCATAAATCTATAAAATGCAAAGTATAATTAAAAATTACTTTAACAAATTTAGTAAAGTATTTCTGAATCACTGTGTAAAACGAAAACTGTTTAAAGCAGTATTAACTAACTAAGATGATTTTGTCTAACGTTCTTCCTCTGCGTAGTATCAATAATGAATATTCATGTAAGTACAACGCGGCAGTACTTTTGGTTGTAGAAGCCTTTTATCGTCTTTAGAAATTGGTAGTCGTAAAAGGTTTATTTAAACATTAACAGCAATGTGCTTTTCGCAGATTAGAAATCGCTATTACTTTACTGATTTATCTTTAAAACATTTCTCTAAAATACATTTTGTATTTTAACTAATCAAATTTTTTCTTTAATAAAATGTACAACAAAAACATAAATCTTGAACAATGAAATTAGAAGTAGCGTATGTATATTTAAAATAAAATTAATGTTTTTAATATTTTACTTAATTATAAAGTAATTTTATAACCATAAAAACTGCATAGCTGCGACTAGAAACAAAACTGTAAAGTAATGTGTTATTTTTCTAGTTAACAACACTTTACACGTGTTGGTAACACTTTATTAATAATACAGTATAAAATTTAAACAATAATATTGAATGAAATCACTATAATTTGCTTAATTGGCGGTAATTTTCACGTTATCGCAGTTTAAACATAACCACATTCTCAAAACACGTTAAACAGAAGAATCACAAAAGGTAACAACATTAACCAAGACTCGCACACAATACATACAATGATGAAGTAGTTAAACAAACAACAAACGTCAAATATGCCTTTACCACTTGATTCTATTAAAAAAAAATAAATTACTACCTTTGAGTAGCTAATCTTTCTGTCACCCTTTCTTGGTGTTCCAATTTCAATGTCACAAACTATATATTTCTTAGGGCAGAAAAAAGCGGTTTTATCATGAAACCGATAGGACTTAATAACGATATAAAAATACATGTATATGTTTATAATATATTTTAATCTTAACTTTTATTCCAAAATATAAGAAAGAAAACACCAAAATAAGTAATTGAATTAATATATTAATAATATAAATATATATACCTTATGAAACTTAAGAAACAAGTTTTTGTAGTTGTTATGTTAAAAGTCGGTAATTCAATTTTCGAGTATAAAAATTTCTTCAAGTATAAAATTTGTCCTAAGAATTCCCTACCCTTTCGTCGAGATGTCAAATTTTAGACAGCATATTTTATTTCACTTCCTGTAAAATCATCGACGAGCTCTATTTTTACGCCCAACACGGCTTTCACCTTTAGGGTATTTCACGCGAATATGCGAATGAATTTGTAAAAGCTTAGTTGAGGTAAGTTGGTAGATTTCTCTTTATTGTGGGTTTAACTTGATTCTATCCTAATTGTCTGTAGCCGATTTTGGTACCCACCACACGTTTACCGTTATCAGTGAAAATAACGAACAGGTAGCATAGCTGAGAAAACTTCCATGATGTCACGTTATTAAAACGTAACTATTTACACCGTCAAAGGTTGGAAACCTTCAGGATTGGAACTGTTTTGAGATGAGCTGCTAAATAATTCTGTTAAGTCAAAGGAAAACGCTGCGCATTTGCAATCTCAAATTTATTTGTGATAACGTTGTATGTTCGTTTGTGTTTAATATTACGTTTAAGGTAACTCAAGTACGGAATTAGCTAATCCCCTACTGGATAAAACCTAACTGTGAGCATTACAATTTCAAATTTTACGATTTGTATTTCGGTGGTCATGTCGATTGTTGACCGTACGTGCATGTTAGGTTAACACAATTAATAATAAGTTCATTTTGTGCTTCACAAAGTCATATGCAGTGCGTGTTGAGGCTCGAAAGCATAAATTGTTTTGTTGTATACTTTTGCGATTTTAAATTTGCGAATATGAATTCATACTTTCTGCGTATGTAAAAGTTTAGAGCGACAGGGTCAGTTTATTGTACGGTGTGTTGCCCAGGATAAAGCGCAACATATATTTGTTTTGACCTACGTATTAACGTTGGGGAAAATTTGTACTTATGTACGTTCTTCATCCTCTTTAGAATTATTGTCTGTGATAAAATAAATATATATTCTGTGTTACTACTTCTGTGGTGTTATTTGTTCTTTTCCAGCTACGGGTAGAGTTAGACGGTATCTCCCTAATTTAATCTTTCATCGTCTTGGCGCCTTATTTTTGGATTTAAGTTATAACTTGGCATCACAAAACCTGCGATCCCTCTCCGGAGAAACTGTGCTAGCCGTTGCTTTGTTTTGTTACAAGAAGACCAGCGTAACAAATATTGGCTACCCAACTTAAGGAACCTGATTTTCTCGTAACATGGTAAAGCAAAGTCCGACGTTGCATCCAACAAAACTAATTAGTACACATCCATATTTTGTGATGAGAAAGGTATCTATTACACATCCATTTGGTGGCGGTGTACCTTTGCATTGGCAGTGCATAAAAGACATACTTAATTTTTGTTGGATAGGTACTATATAACAAAGCATTGAATTAGAAGGTCTTCTGATGTTATTCGATTTTTGAATTTCTCCAGTAAGTCCAAGATATACAATTATTCGAGCAATGTTTAAGGATGACACTTTTGAGTCATAAGCTCCATCTTTGAAAACGATATAAGAATATGTGAATGCTATATCTACAAAGTACCAAAAATTTTGTGCCACAACTTTTTTGATTTTGTGTCTATATTGTGTATGTATCATATATGAGCTTATCTGTTTTATTGACACAATTCATCTGCTTGGTACAGTTTACTACTAGGAGTAGACAATCAACTTTTGTACCGTTTTTTCCTGTTTTCCTAAAGAGTGAATAAATTTATTTGAAAAACAATACGGTTAACTAAAGTTTCCGGAAATAAATAAAGAAAAGACCATTTGTCTTGGAACGTGCTTAAAAAGGTTTTTCAACCTTATAGCAGACAAAAGAAGTTTGTCTTTGCTCTTCTAATCACTCTCGTTTGTCATATAACGAATGTTCAACTACATCGATGGGCGTACGTATAAATCAAACACATTGTTATTGGCTTCTTCAGCCTCATTCCCATCACTACTATCACTTAATTCCGAGCCAACGTCACTTGGAATCTCATCTAATAAGGTAATAAAATATGTAGTACTTATTGACCCCAAATTTTGGAGTAACAGTTTATTTTCTGAAAAGGAAAAAGATTACTGACTACCGGTTTCACAGTAAAACCCAAACATGCTATGGTTTCAATGTAGAAATGAAAGTTTTAATTGTATGACAAATAACTGATTGGGTAATAATAAAAGAAATAAACAATCTTGCAATGTGCGTGAGTTTCGCTAATAAATGCGTTATACTGCACATGTATACGCCCATTAATGTAAAAATTATTTCGTATATGGTTTCACTGTAAAAACAGTGGGCAACAGCGCGTCCAAACTTGAACTTGAACATTTAAACACGAACTAAGAAAACGAACTAAACACACAGAAACAAGTTGAAAAATAATCCGAACAAAGAATTGTTGCATTCGCGCGAATATAAATGTTCTAGTTGCTCGAAATACTTGTGCTATAAGTATGATATTTTTTTGGAGCTTTTCTTTTCCAGCCACGATTTTTAATATTAGAAAAATTTTATCAATTATGTTATCTTGCGGTGCCGATGCCGCAAAAAAATTATAAACCAAAAAAAAAATTTAATATTTTACACGTTTTTATTGGAGGTATGTGGAAATTATAAACTTTTGTTGCTAGGGCTAAGCACCTTTACACAGAGCAAACGACACTAATGCTGCAAATAACACAAATTTGCTTCTTTCTCGTCGACTAAATAATTGAAAGAAAAATAAATCATTTTAAGCAATTCCGATTTACGGACGCGCTCCCGAAAACATTAACCTTAACATTTTAGTCCGTAAGAACTGAGCGCGAAGGGACAAGCAAAAATTATATACACTATGTAGAACATCAAGATTAGAAACATGAATACTAATACTGACTGACCACCCGTGGATTGAGCTACCTATCGGACGCGTCTTTAGGTGGCGGATAAGAGAGTATATAGAATGTAACAGTACGCAGCTTCACTAGCTGAGCCGGGATTTTGCTTTGGCAGGTGTTGGTGTCGCGGTTTAAAATCCGTACGTACTTCAATATTACTGTCAAACAAACCAGTTCTCCCAGCTCAAGCTATAGTGTCGTGGCAAGAACCAACACTGAGATCACGATGCTTGTCGCTGCTATGCTGACTTTGATCAGCAGGCACGGCAGCCAAACCCAAACCTCACGTCTTACGGGCAATCAGTGCTGGGGGTCTTGGTTTAATTGTCTGGACCAAAAGGAGACAACCTTATCAAAAACTTTAATCTTAGGTGGGGAGGACAAGATCAATAGATGCGTGACTGGATAGAAGACCAGTCGTCACTGGTTTCAACCCCGGGGCACCAGGCGAACCCCGTTGTATATAACCTTCCGTGCGTATCGGAGCACTGCGCGCAGTTGCCTTCTTTTCCTCCGTACTTGTGAGAACATACATGGAACCACCGGCACAAAATTTAAATTTTAAAAAAGACGGGGACTCTGAGCAAAACCCAAAAATCTCGGCTGATGCTGAGCGCAAACCCGAAAAGCCTAAAAAGCTTTCGGGGGCAACAAGGCAAAAGCTTAAAAAAACAAAGAGAATTGGGAGCTCAGGCAATGACTTCAATGACAAGTCCGCTTTGGGCTAGGTCAAAGTTTATTATACGTTAATTTGATTTTACGTTTGTTTAACAAAAAGGGAAAACCTGTTTCCGTTTAGTTAATTTTACTTTGCGCTACGTGTGTTATTACGCATAATTTGTCTAACATTGTTCGATAACAAGGAAATGTAATTTCCTTAAGCCTAACTTTACTGCGGTTTTACTTTTATGTAAATTTTGCTGGTTAAATGTAAACAGGATGTTAATTATGGTATGTTTAGTTTTACTTTTTGAATCTTCGGGTTTTTAAAATTTTTCCAGAATCAATTTAGGACTCGAATAAATTAACTGGTGCTTATAAATAAGTTATTCACTGGGTTATTTCTATTGTTTGTGACTGTTATGTTTTTTTGTTATTTGAAATAGAGTAAGTTGTCTCAAATTTGGCTGCGTTATTTAATTGATTCCTACGTTCCCTCTTCGACTGTGCTAGAGCATTATTGTTGCTACCGATTTCAAGTGGAATCAAGGTACTAGATTTCAGGTTACAAATTCTACTGTAGCTGCGGGAAGTGGTAATAAACCATTTGCACCTTGGATTTTCGAGGACCACTCTCCGGGCACTGGCAAACTCCAAAAAGAACAGCAAAGAATTGAATGATACAAGTGATGTCCACGAGGCAATGCTAAAAAACGTTAAAATAAATATCCATCACCGTAGGGCAGCATTAGTGGCCCTCAGTGCTTATATCGTGACACACGATATTGATATTGCTTTTGTCCAGTCATGGATCCACAGGGAAATAATAAAAAAGTTAAATTGTCCAGGTATATAACTGCTTGCAGCTGAACTTGTGGGATCTATGTTCTAAAGACCTAGTGGCAGCTAAAATATCTGTCGCAGAGGAAGGCATTAGGAGGGATTCTATTATTGGATCTGGTTACTATGTCTACGACCAGACAGGACCACCGCCGCCGAAAGAAATCCACAGGCTGATTAATAGTGGAATTAACAAACAGTTGATTCTTAGATGCGATGCCAATGTACACCACATCTTGTGAGGAAGTACAAACATAAATCCAAGAGGTAAAAAACAATTTAGACATAATAAATAACGGAAATGCACCTACGTTTATAACTGTGTCGCTCAGTGAAGTTATTAGCATTGCGCATTCAACATTGAATCAGACAAAGAACTCGTAATGGAATACAGAAACTCGACAAAAACCGACTGGGATTTGTTCAACAAAACTTTAGCAACTTTAGTAAATTATCTAAAAACTGTCAAACAAACCCCCAACAGGATAACTTAGTGGAACAGGGAGCTTGACAAAGAAAGAGCTCGCACCAGAAGACTATTTAATACAGCCAAAAAAAAGCGGAGTCTGAGATGAATATAAAGCCAACCTCACAACATACAGCAATGACATTAAAAAAAGCAAAGAGAGGCTCATAGAGAAGGCATTGTAAGAACGTAGACAACGAATCTACATGTTCTCGTCTCCAAAAAACTCTGAGCAAAGACCGCACTGGAAACATCGGTTCTTTGCTGACTGAAAGCGGAAAGTTTACAGACTCGGTTGAAGGTATTCTGCAAGAACTACTGCAAAAACACTTCCCGGGTGCATCGTTAACTGAAGTTTCTAAGCATCAAGACTTAGAGTTACCAAAGAAACGTACACCCAAAAGGAACTGGAAAAAATAATTAATCTTGAAAACTTAGAATGGGCTATCAATACGTTTAAATTCTTTCAGTCTCCAGGAACCGATAGAATTTATCCCATCATGCTGCCAAAGTTATTAGCTGCTGTTCGAAACGCAGTATGCGAAATTCTCAGAACCAGCTTAGCACTTTCGCACATACCAAACAGCTGGAGAATTGTCAAGGCGGTATTTATACCAAAGCCAGAGACATCTACGTACGCTCAGGCAAAATTGTACACACCGATCAGCTTAACTTCTTTCATCTTAATACTACTTACAATGTAGTCGACAGGTATATACGGGACAGAGCTCTAAAGACTTCACCTCTGCACCGAAACCAGTATGCTTACCAATCTGGAAAATCTTGCGAGCTAGCAATTTATCAACTAGTAAGCGGATGCGAAAATGCAATCTAATACAATGATATTGCATTGGGTACTTTTCTAGACATTGAAAGAGCATTTGACAATACTACATTCACCTCGCCGTTTTCTAGTATTTGTAGTAGGCCGTCTATTACCATGCACCATGCACCACGTAGAGGTATCACAAACGGGAAGTTTGGGGCGACTGTATGGAACACAATGCAAAGTGCACTAAATACCGTGGAAAAATGATGCAAAAAAAGGGACTATTAGTAAGCTCATCTGGATACCAAAAGACAAGAATGTAAAAGGACATCTAATGACGAATGAACTGAACAATTCGGCGAACAATATACACTTTTGAGCAGTTTTGATTTATCGACAAGCTCCGGAAAACGTTTGGCGTGTTTAGTTCGGCTCAGGTCCAGACCTAGCAAATTCTGTTCTGCGCACTCAGTTCGTTCAGGCTAAAATGTTCAAATTTGAACGCATCTTTAAAGAGCGTTTAATTCGGCTGTGAGACAGATCCAAGATTAACAAATTCTGTTCTGCGCGTTCAGTTTCTTTTATTCGTTCGGGCTAAAATATTCACGTTTAGTCGCAAAATTTATATATTTTTATAGTACTTTTTTTAAATATTTAAAAATAGGCACAACTTTATATTAAAAATAAACCTTATTTGTGATTTTACATTTTACATCGATTGATAAGAACGTAATACATTAACGTAAAATGAAATAAACAGTGATTTACAGTCAGTATATAAATGTTGAAAATTTCTATCTACGGACAACAAATAATTCGAACAAAAATGAAATATTTTCAAATTATGACAGTTGTGATAGTTTAATACTACTTTGACAAACATTAATTATTACTTCGAAACTAGTTATAATTACACGTTAGATATGTCTATTACTCTTAGTCAAGTAGAGATTTCCACTAGTAAACTTATTCTAAAGAGTTTTTGTTATTTTTCTTTGTTATAATTTGCTAATAAAATATAAAGATGTGGTTCTGTTTAATATGTCTATTCTAACTCGACGTTAATTCTAAACATAAAGTATTTCCAATTTTAAATACTTTCTTATTTAACATTTCGTGCATTACACAAAATAGACTATAAATTTTGGAAATACAACCGAACAAAACTTTTTAACCGAAACAATTTTAGGTAAAATGCAAATCGTGGCACGACAAATTTGAAATTCACGACCGTGCAAGTAAACTACAAGATAACTTGACTTACAAACTGCAAAATTTATAGCTTGTTATATTTTATTTATGTATTTTAGATATCATGTTACTGGTAAAATAAATAAGTACGTGATTTCCAAGTTTGTACTTTATTTGTTTTTAAACCAGGCTGCTTTTGATGTAACAAAAGATAATTGCACTATAACATCAAAGTGTGAGCTTAATTTCCGCAGTTGTTTATCAAATAGTCTTCTAATTGTTTTGTATTATTACTGTTCAAAAACTAGATACACATACCAAATACATTTACATTATAACTAAGAATGTCACGTCTTTACTATGTTAAACTTTTATTTGTTTTAAACGTTTGTAGCAGCGATCGATATTCAATTATTTGCATTTCGCAAGCTGCTTTAATTTATAATTTTCTGGCCCTTTAACTTATAATAAATAACAGAAACAGAATTTGTTCAAGCATTGTGGTATATATTGTAAAGTAATTGTAATAACATCATTTAAAAAAAATAGTTATTTATTTCTGTAGTTTTAAATTTTCAAAAATTTGTTGATACTATTTCAAACATCTTTGTTGTAGAAATAAAAATATTTTAAGTATTAATAAAACGTATTTACTGTATACAATTTTATGTAAGTGTTTTTATGTTACTTTTGTAGAAGCAGCTTATTCAAAACTAAAATTCTTTTATTTGTAAATTTTAATATATTTACAAGCACTACTAAAATATGTTATTCCAATTAAAAACAATTATCTATAAAAATTTTTTAATGTAACTACTGTTGTTTTTATAGCAAAGCTTCACATTTTACAATAAATTTTGTAATTGGGCTTTGGCGTATTTACCAATACTTCCTTTGTAAGTACTAAATGACCCGCAGATTTTCTTTTGCAAATACTGCTGCTATCATGAAAAAAACTTGTTTGCATTGAATATTATTATCAACTTCGACGTTGTAAAAATTATTTCAAACTTCTTTAACTTATAATATTACTAAATAATTGTGTACTATTAATTGCTAAAAACATTTTAAATTAAACATGTTTTGTTCAATTGTAAACGACATTGAGAAACATAAAAATAAATTACAGTAATTAAATGCATTTGATTAAAGAATTCTGATATTAGTTGACTAACCTTAGTCGAAGATCCAAAATGTTCTATGACTTGCCAATTACTCTTTTTTGGAGTGTCTAAAAGAGGACTGGCAGTAGCTGAAGATGGCGTTGACGGTTCTGTGAGACGAAGAGTATCAGTACGCGGATGTTGGCGTAAACTAGTCCAACGTCGTCCACAACCTCTTCGCACTGACAATTCCTAGAAAAAAAATTGAATTTAGTTATAATATTATTACAATATATTATAGTTAATACAGATTGACTACATTCAAAACATTTTCAAATCATGTAGCATAATCTTCTGCCGGGTTTCGCCGTGTAGTTGTAATTTGCTTCGACGTTTTGCTGCCGATACTTTAATGCATAGAGCAGAAACTATCAATAATACCAAACATCTAAAAAAACAAAAACAAAAGATCAAAGAAGTTCTGAAGAAAAAAAGCTATAGCAACACCGAAATAAAAAAATCCTTAAAAAATCTGAAACAAAAACGAAACCCACGGAAATGGAACCACCTAGAAAATTCACCCATTTGTCTTTCGTATAATAGAAAAAATAGGTAGAATTTTAATCAAAAAGAACATAAAAGTGAGCTTTAGCAGTACCGCATCTATCCAATCCAACTTTACTGGCAATAAGGTCAATTATCACGAACTAAAGCGGAAGGAATCTACAAACTGTTGTGTAAATGCGGAAAGAACTACGTCGAACAAACAGAAAGATAAGTTAAACAACACACAAAAAAAGGGAATTGTACAATCAACAATTAGAAAAATGTACACAAACACGAACATAAGGTCGACTTTTAAGAAACAGTTTTATTAGCTGCCACAAAAAATTATTATCGGGCCGCTTTTAGGTTTAATGTTTTATTGGTAAGTAACTACAATGCGTAAAGTTGCCTATGTTTTTGTTCCACTTGATACTATTTTTGGCATGATAAAGTGCTCGCTGGTAGCACGAAACGTTGCCACAAAAATAGATCAAAGTAGTTTTGTATGCTTTTCTTAAGCGAAGAAGTCGAAATTAGTCATTATTATATTCTTACTATACTACTTAATAAACAATTTTGTTATTTCGTTTTATAAAGTTTATCTTAATTGTCTTCTTTTGTTTTTTGAGCTCACTGATTCCATACTTTATTTTAATTTATTGCAAAATAAAAATTACGCAATTTTACAGTTTTGAAATAATTAAACAGCAACATTTTTGACCGTTTGTAACCATCGTTTAGAATCGATTGGTTGATTGAGTAATGTTTGATAACGGACACAGTATTTGGATTGACGATTTTCATTTAATGTATTTTGAATTTGGTTTAATGTGAATTTTAGATTGAGTTTAATAAGTTATTTTACGATTTTAAATTCGAAGTTACAATGTAATTGTTGATAAAGTTTTGTATTTTGTTACGCGGTAAACCATCTGATTTCGCGATTTTGCTTATTGAATGTTTCACTTGGATTGTTGAAAAATTCCAGTTGTGATTTATGTTTTCCTTCTGAGATATAATCGTAATTAAATCTATTTTCACCGTTTGTTTATTTTAAGTTGGTTTATGAGTTCTTTGTTCGAGTACATTCGTACTTGAATTTCTTTATGTCAAACGTTTAGATTACGTGGAAAAATTAAGTCGTTATCTTAATTTATTAGGCAGTTTAAATTCTTGTAATATAATATCTTGTCAAATTGACAGTTTCACGTACAAGCGAAACGCTGTGTCCTAATTATATAAATATGACGTAATATGTTTGTTTGCCTCTTTATTGCACCTTTGCGCGAGAGAATTTTGGTGTTTGAAGTTTCGAACGCAGCCTTTGTGGAAAGGGCAGTCGACGAAAGTTGATATATAGATGTGTTTTTTGGTAAATGTGAGAGTGGGAAGTTAGTTGGTTGACGGCCGGAAAAATGTAGTTAACGAAGGTGATAATTCACCTGTTCTAATAATTACCGTGGAAGTAAAAGAAGAGGGTGCAGTGAATTTAAGTGGAAAACCAAACTTTCCTTTTTCGTAATTACGGTTAATTAAGATCACTGTTTTACCTAAATTAATATCGTATGTTTCGTTACGTGAATTTGTGCGTGAGTTTGTTTCGCAATCTCATATCTTTCGCCTTTGGGGCGGATTAATAAATCTTCCACTGGTAACCTATTGTTTGGGAAGCAGCTAAAGTCCATCCAAGGTGTTAGCTTTCAAATCCACTGGGAACCAAAGTTCAGCCGGTGTCACCAATTAAGAATTAAGGTATTTATCGATTTTGTTGTTTGATCGTGCAGTGTCCCGCGATTAAAAATGCAGTAAAGCTTTCAATTTTTTTTTAAGTCAATTGAAATTACGACTAACGTTGAATTTAATTATTTTAATGAACACGTATAGTGTTTGCGCAAAAATTAAAATCAATTAACTTTGTTTTGTGCGTTGAGAAGTGATTCGTATTTCGAATATATGATAATGTAACGACTTATAAACTATATTTTGTTTAGTTCGAATTAAAGTTCGGACATATTTATGTTATAAACTGTATTGTTTTTTTTTGTGTTATATAATTTGTTTGTTATAAATATGCGGCCAAGATCTTGAGATTTAATTATATTTGACGTCGAATTAACGCTATTGTAGTAGCATTTCTTTTATAAATTTTAATGTAATGTTTTGTGTGTAAATTATTCATTTTTGTTTGTTTAAGATTATTTCATTTCTTTTATTCAAATTTATTTGATATCATTTAGTACTTGTTATTTTATTTTGTCTTGGTTTTAAATTTTCAATCAATAAATGTTAAATTGTTAAATGTAAAGAGCTTTTATTCATTTAGCCGCCGCATACGTAAATTTTTGTTTAAGTGTTTTTCAGAATTGTTATAACCCAAGGTAAGTTCTGTGGTTATGACCAACCGGATGAGCTTTCAGGTAATCAAGGGTTTGAAAGCTTCCCCTTATAGAAATCCTTGATTGGCGCCCTTATCGATTATTTGACTATTTTACCGTTCTAGTTCCATTTTTACGACGATCGCGTTTCCAATTTTTCACGGAATTTTAAATAAAACCCACCCTTCTCCATTGAGCTAGTGGCACAACCCCCCCCCGTTTATGTTACTTCATTGCAGGCAGTGACTTTGTGTTAATTTTGGCATGTAACATAAATAATTTGGCGTCTCCAGCGTGTGGCCTTTTTCGAATTTTAGTTTGCCTGTTAAGTTTCGTGATTTTGGAAGATTTTACCGTTTTGTAATTACATTTTAAAATGGGTTACAAATTGATCGTTGATCGTTTATCGCATAACGAATTACGTTATGAAATTTTGATTAGAGGTGGTGATGCATCTTTAGGTGTTGTCGTATTACGAGGTTTACTCAAGAATTTCCTTATTGAAGAAGCTACCGGAAAATTATCTCGTCCCGTGTATCCGTTCGATTTTAATGCAGATAAGTTAGCGATTCGTGAAGGTATCGATGAGCTTAGAAAGTTAATAGATTCATTAAAAATTACTCCGACTACAAAAATTTCTTCTACCATTGAAACCAAAATTAAATATTTGTTAAACCGTATTGGCAATTCAATTCCTATTCAAGGTGACGATTCTCAAGTTAAAGATGAGTTTTTAAAAGATTTAGTTGTTTTAATTTCGCAGTACGAACTTTTGGATAAACAAATTGTTGTTTCAAATCCGTCTACTTCCGCCGATGAAGTCATCGAACCTGTCGTTCAACCTTCTGTAGTTGATACCGCTTTACCGACGTCTTCTGCTGTTAGTCAAAATTTTATTAGTCATGTTAAAAGTGTTTCAGTTTCAAAATGGAATTTAAAGTTTTCAGGTGACGCAAAGTCAATTTCATTGAATGCATTCTTAGAACGAGTTGCCGAACTTCAATTATCGCGTAACGTTTCAAGCCATCAGCTATTTTTGGAGTGTACTGATCTTTTTACAGGTCATGCATTGATTTTTGTTAGATCCATTCGTAGTTCAGTTAATTCTTGGGAAGACTTAGTTAAGTTTTTGCGTGAACAATTTCAGCCTACCGATTATGACGAACGACTTATTGAAGAAATTAAGCGTCGTACTCAAGCTAATGATGAACCTATGGGTATTTACGTTGCAATTATTCGCAACATGTTTTCACGTCTCGATGAACCTTTTTCTGAAGAAAAACAGTTAAAGATTTTATTAAGAAATATTTCTCCCGTTTATCAAACTCAGCTTGGTTTGTCGTCAGTTACTTCAATTGAAGAATTAATTAAATTTGGTCGTATTATCGAGGACCGCATGCAAGCTATTGAAGCTTACACGCCTCCGTCTCGTCGAAAGCAGGACATGGAGCCTGATCTCGCTTATGTAACATCTCAAGTTAAGGACATTGCAGTTTCTCGTTCTTCGAATAACGTTAGTAGTGGTGAAAAATCTACACCACCTGTTCGACAAAATTCACGATTACCGTCTTCTAGTATCGCACCTTCTTCACGAAGGTTAGCTATCGTTAATGCGCCTGCTTCTTCTAATCGAAGTAGTCCGCAATTATGTTGGAATTGTAGGAAGCCTAACCATCGAGCTGCTTCTTGCAAAGAACCTAAGAAAGGTTTATTTTGTTATCGTTGTGGAAAATCTAACGTTACGGTCCGCACTTGCTCTAAGTGTTCGGGAAACGAGTAAAGGACGTACTAAGAAGCCGTTTAGTGACGTCAGAGGTTAAAGTTAAATCGGCTGTATATTTTAATAGTTTACATTCTTCGAAGAAAAAGAGTTTTGATAAAAATAAAGTCGTGTTGGATTATGTTTTAGAGTCTGCTGAGTCTGACGAAAGACCTTTTGTCTACGTTAAAGTTTTTGGTCACGAAATTTTAAGTTTATTAGATAGTGGCGCTTCTCGCACTATTGTTGGTTCTAAGGGTTGGGAAATTTTTAGTCAGTTAGGTTTAAAGTTAAATAAGTCAGTTAAAATTAATTGTATTGTCGCTAATGGTAAATCAGTACAAAGTTTAGGTTCACTTCTCGTCCCAATCGAAATTAAAGGAAAAATTGTTGTTTTAGAAGTTTTAGTTGTTCCTGACGTTCCGCATAATTTAATTTTAGGCGTTGATTTTTGGAAACAAGCAGGTATCGTTCCTGATCTTAGAAAAGGTGAGTGGCGTTTCGAAAATATGGACACCATTTCACAATTGGAGGATAAAGATTCCGTTATTCAGTCTCGTCTCGATCTTTCTTCAGAACAGCTCAATCAGTTAGACAATTTAGTTAGTAATCATTTTTCTTCGTCGAATGAAAGTTTTGGATGCACCAACTTGATCGAACATCAGATCAAGACTACTTCCGAACCAATTAAGCAACGGTATTACCGAGTTTCGCCGTTTATCCAGAAACAAATCGATCTGGAGTTAGAGAAAATGTTGAAGTTAGGCGTTGTAGAAAAATCAAACAGCGCTTGGTCGAGCCCGATCTTATTGGTGAAGAAGAAGGACAACTCGTATCGCTTTTGCGTGGACTTTAGAAAAGTCAACAAAGTTACCGAAAAGGACGCTTATCCTTTACCTTACGTTTCGTCTATTTTAGATCGTCTTCGTGACGCTAAGTTTATTTCATCTCTCGACATTAAGTCCGCTTATTGGCAGATTCCTTTAAGCAAAGAGTCTAAGCAGTACACCGCTTTTACAGTTCCGAACCGTGGGTTATTCCAATTCACGCGCTTACCGTTTGGTTTAGCTAACGCACCAGCTTCTTGGCAGAGGTTGATTGATCGAGTTTTAGGTCCCGAATTAGAACCTTACGTTTTTGTTTATTTAGATGACGTCATTATTTGCGCTCCTTCCTTCGAGAAACACATGGAAGTGTTAACTGAAGTTCTTCGTCGCCTTAGAGAGGCTAATTTGATGCTAAGTAAAGACAAATGTCATTTTTGTAAACCTGAACTTAAGTATCTTGGTTTTATCGTCAATTCTACTGGTTTGTCGGTTGACCCGGAAAAGGTCGATGCAATTTTGCGTATTCCAGTTCCCACTGGTGTCGCTGAAGTGAGAAGAATTATAGGCATGGCCTCGTGGTATCGCCGTTTTGTACCGAATTTTTCGACAATTATCGCTCCATTGACGTCTCTGTTAAAGAAGAATTCCAGCTTTAATTGGACTAGTGATTGTGATGAAGCTTTTCAGATCATTAAGAATTGTTTAATTTCCGCACCTATTTTGTCTTGCCCTGATTTCAATGTTCCGTTTACAGTTCAAACTGACGCTTCCGATTTTGGTCTTGGTTCAGTTCTTACACAGTTTATCGACGGTGAAGAACGTGTCATTTGTTATAATAGTAGGTCGCTCACAAAGTGTGAACGCAAGTATTCAACTACCGAAAAGGAATGTTTGGCTGTCCTTTGGTCTATTGAAAAATTACGCCCTTATCTTGAAGGAACAACTTTCACTGTAGTTACCGATCACGCATCATTAGTCTGGTTACACAATTTAAAGGAACCTACCGGTCGTCTAGCACGATGGGCTGTTAGACTGCAGCAATTTGACTTTACGATCATTCATCGTAAAGGAAAGGATCATGTCGTACCTGACGCACTATCTCGTTCAGTACCAGCTATCGACAACATTACTACCGATTGTGACATTACCGAACCTAAGTCTTCGGACAAATGGTTAACGAAACTTATGGAACGTGTACGTTCAAAACCTAACGCTTTTCCACAGTGGAAAATTAGTAACGGAAAGCTATTCAAGCATGTTACCGTAGACTATCCCGATCTTCGTTCTGAGAATGACAATTGGAGAGAAGTTGTGCCTAAGTCTAAACGACTTGAGATATTGTCTAAGTTTCACGATGAGCCTACCGCTGGACACCTTGGTATTTTTAAGACTCTCGAACGAATAGTTCCGCTTTATTACTGGCCTAAGATGATGGCTGACGTTATTCGTTACATCAATGGTTGTAAAGTTTGTATCACGCATAAGCCAGAACAGAAACGTCCTGCTGGCCTTATGACCCGTCATCCTGTTGTGGACAAACCTTGGCAGTTGATCTCTACCGATCTTGTTGGACCATTACCGCGATCTAAGAGTGGTTATTCATATATCCTTGTAGTTGCCGATTATTTTTCGAAATTTGTTTTATTTTTCCCGTTACGTTCCGCTACTGCCGCAGCAGTTACTAAACGTCTTGAAGAAGATGTATTTTTAATGTTTGGAGTTCCTCAATATCTTTTGTGTGATAACGGCACCCAGTTTCGTAGTTCAGAATTTACGAAAATGGTTTCGTCATATAAGTCTAAAATTATTTTTAACGCTAATTATCATCCACAAGCGAATCCAACAGAAAGAGTCAACAGAGTCATGAAGACAATGCTATCGTCATATATCGAAGACAACCATCGACATTGGGATAAGTATCTTGCTAAAGTAGCATGTGCTATTCGTACCGCTGTACATGAAGTCACCGGCTTAACGCCGTTTTTTCGCTAATTTCGGACGTGAAATCTGTCTCGACGGATCACGTCATGGAAAAACTACCGATTCCGACACTATCGACGATCTATCTTTGCTGATCGTACCTTTTTGGCCGAAAGAGGCCCAGCGTTTAGAGAAGTTTACGTCGACATTAAGAATCGCTTGAATGCCGCTTATGTCCGCGCTAAACATTATTACGATTTACGTCGTCGTCCAGCACCTTTTGAGGTGGGAGACACAGTGTGGCGGAAGAATTATGTCCTTTCTGATGCATCTCGATATTTCTCGGCCAAACTGGCACCTAAGTTTATCGGTCCGTTCTACGTGAAACGGAAAGTTTCGTATCAGACCTATGAGTTGTCTGATGACACGGGAGCATCAAAAGGCATATGGAACGCCAAGGACTTAAAGTTAAACCCGACTGGGGATAAATAG
This sequence comes from Aquatica leii, assembly GCA_035610365.1. Classification (NCBI taxonomy): domain Eukaryota; kingdom Metazoa; phylum Arthropoda; class Insecta; order Coleoptera; family Lampyridae; genus Aquatica; species Aquatica leii. Next base: position 15,813,019 of record CM069434.1, on the reverse strand, counting down.
TTTTATGTTTTACCTTTTAGTTTCTTTTTCGTTTTTTTTAGGTTAGTTAGTTTCGTTTTTGGGTTCCGTGTAGAGACGGATTAAGAATATTTCTCTACAGTGGGGACACCACTTGTCGTAAGAGGCGACTAAACAACGGTTCTTTCATTTCCATTTTTCTTTCTTCTGCTATCTTGTCTGTTCTTATCTTTTATTTCTGTAGTGTTTGTGGCTAGGTGCCATCGCTCGGTGAGGACTTTCGTTGTGGGAAAAACGCAATGCGCGGATCGCGTGAAGCGCAGCGCGCCCTCTTCGTCTGTACCGCATCGAGTGATCTGTGTCGAACCCAAACATATACTACCCTTCCTTTAGGTTTAGTTTCTTTTTCGTTCTTCGTGGGTGTTTCTGATCGAAAGATCGGATTTTTCGTAGTTAGTTGATAAACCACGAAAAAGTCATATCTTTCAGGTTTTCGTTCCGTTAGTTTCGCTAGGGGATTCTCGTTGATTGCGAGATCGCGAGAACCATAGGTTTAGTTTCGTTTATTTTTACGTTTGTTGTTACATTATCGTTTATCGTTTTATTTTTTTGGGTTATGGGTTTTTCGTTTCGTTTTGGTTTTCTTTTATTGCTTATAGAGTGATTTAAGAAATCCCTCTTTAAGTAGGGGAGGTGTAACCATCGTTTAGAATCGATTGGTTGATTGAGTAATGTTTGATAACGGACACAGTATTTGGATTGACGATTTTCATTTAATGTATTTTGAATTTGGTTTAATGTGAATTTTAGATTGAGTTTAATAAGTTATTTTACGATTTTAAATTCGAAGTTACAATGTAATTGTTGATAAAGTTTTGTATTTTGTTACGCGGTAAACCATCTGATTTCGCGATTTTGCTTATTGAATGTTTCACTTGGATTGTTGAAAAATTCCAGTTGTGATTTATGTTTTCCTTCTGAGATATAATCGTAATTAAATCTATTTTCACCGTTTGTTTATTTTAAGTTGGTTTATGAGTTCTTTGTTCGAGTACATTCGTACTTGAATTTCTTTATGTCAAACGTTTAGATTACGTGGAAAAAATTAAGTCGTTATCTTAATTTATTAGGCAGTTTAAATTCTTGTAATATAATATCTTGTCAAATTGACAGTTTCACGTACAAGCGAAACGCTGTGTCCTAATTATATAAATATGACGTAATATGTTTGTTTGCCTCTTTATTGCACCTTTGCGCGAGAGAATTTTGGTGTTTGAAGTTTCGAACGCAGCCTTTGTGGAAAGGGCAGTCGACGAAAGTTGATATATAGATGTGTTTTTTTTGGTAAATGTGAGAGTGGGAAGTTAGTTGGTTGACGGCCGGAAAAATGTAGTTAACGAAGGTGATAATTCACCTGTTCTAATAATTACCGTGGAAGTAAAAGAAGAGGGTGCAGTGAATTTAAGTGGAAAACCAAACTTTCCTTTTTCGTAATTACGGTTAATTAAGATCACTGTTTTACCTAAATTAATATCGTATGTTTCGTTACGTGAATTTGTGCGTGAGTTTGTTTCGCAATCTCATATCTTTCGCCTTTGGGGCGGATTAATAAATCTTCCACTGGTAACCTATTGTTTGGGAAGCAGCTAAAGTCCATCCAAGGTGTTAGCTTTCAAATCCACTGGGAACCAAAGTTCAGCCGGTGTCACCAATTAAGAATTAAGGTATTTATCGATTTTGTTGTTTGATCGTGCAGTGTCCCGCGATTAAAAATGCAGTAAAAGCTTTCAATTTTTTAAGTCAATTGAAATTACGACTAACGTTGAATTTAATTATTTTAATGAACACGTATAGTGTTTGCGCAAAAATTAAAATCAATTAACTTTGTTTTGTGCGTTGAGAAGTGATTCGTATTTCGAATATATGATAATGTAACGACTTATAAACTATATTTTGTTTAGTTCGAATTAAAGTTCGGACATATTTATGTTATAAACTGTATTGTTTTTTTTTTTGTGTTATATAATTTGTTTGTTATAAATATGCGGCCAAGATCTTGAGATTTAATTATATTTGACGTCGAATTAACGCTATTGTAGTAGCATTTCTTTTATAAATTTTAATGTAATGTTTTGTGTGTAAATTATTCATTTTGTTTGTTTAAGATTATTTCATTTCTTTTATTCAAATTTATTTGATATCATTTAGTACTTGTTATTTTATTTTGTCTTGGTTTTAAATTTTCAATCAATAAATGTTAAATTGTTAAATGTAAAGAGCTTTTATTCATTTAGCCGCCGCATACGTAAATTTTTGTTTAAGTGTTTTTCAGAATTGTTATAACCCAAGGTAAGTTCTGTGGTTATGACCAACCGGATGAGCTTTCAGGTAATCAAGGGTTTGAAAGCTTCCCCTTATAGAAATCCTTGATTGGCGCCCTTATCGATTATTTGACTATTTTACCGTTCTAGTTCCATTTTTACGACGATCGCGTTTCCAATTTTTCACGGAATTTTAAATAAAACCCACCCTTCTCCATTGAGCTAGTGGCACAACCCCCCCCCGTTTATGTTACTTCATTGCAGGCAGTGACTTTGTGTTAATTTTGGCATGTAACACGTTTATTTGTCCATTATCATATTTTCCTTGCAATCGTTGTAGCGTTGGTTTATTTGCACATACACCCTATTAGGATTAGTTACATTTTGGCTACTACAGATTTACTGTAATGTTTGTGTTGTTGCTGCAGCTTGCTCTAAAATCAGTCTTTAACGTTTTCATATATATTAGGTTCATATGTTTCTAGTGTTGTAAAACGGTTATGCCAACTTTCCACATTGTTGCTTGGTTGATCTAACAATGCCATACATTTTCCATAACGATGGATCAGTGACGTGTGACTATTACGCATGAAAATAGCCATACAAGGATAACAGTCGTATCGATTTATCATCTGCTAAAGCGTCGAAAGCAGATTCAATAACTTTCTTGGAAAGAAATGCTAGTGCGAGTAACATAAGACAGTACGTACAAACAATTTCGTTTTTGTTGTTGGCTTGAAACAGTCGATTTTGTTGAATAGAGCGGTATTCGGATTGACAAAAGTTGAAATAACATCTTCGAATTCTTGCCATGAGATACTCTTGCTGAATTGCAAAAATCAGTCCAGTATCAAAATTACTATTCTTTCACTCTGTTGCCCCATCAACTCTTTGTCTAAATCCTCTAAATATACAGCAAATAAACTAGGACTAAGTGGGCACTCCTGACTTAATCCTTTATTTGTCCAAAATGCTGCACTTAACTTCCATGTATTCTTACTTTGCACTTTGTCTCATTATATATTTCCTCTATATTCCTTACTAATTCTTCCTCTATTTGTTTCTTTCTTAATATACTCCATAATTTACACCTATTTACATTATCAAACGCTGCTTTTATATCCAGAAATAACGCAAAACTTTTCCTCTCTTTACTTCTAATTCTTTGTTCACTATCTGTTTCAATATGTATACATTATCTAATGCCCTTCTGCCTCTTCTAAATCCTGTTGGCCAGTCTGGTAAGATCTTTTTTTCCTCCATTTCTCTTTTAATTTTTTTTTGAAAATTATCATATAAATCTTCTATCCCACATTTGCCACACTTATACCTCTATAGTTTTTTAGCTCTTTTTTGTATTCTCCTTTGTAAACTAAACATATTATTGCTTTTCTCCAATCATGCGAAAACACTACACCTAACCATATCTTATTTAAAATTTTCCTTATTTTTTCTTTCGTGCTCTCTCCTGTATATTTCCATTGTTCTCCGTGCGTCTCAACCGTACCTTCTGCCTCTTCTTTTTTATTTTTTCAAATGTTTCTTCTATTTCTTCTTTCTGTATAGCACTTTTCCTCCATTTTTTTGGTATCATTTCTATTTTAAATTCATTATTCCTCTCTATGTCACTCTTTAAAAGTGTTTTCTCAATGTTCTCTCCTTTTTTTATATCAATTTGTATTCCCCGTTTTTTCCCAATCTTCTTTGCTTATTTAAAAAGCTCCATATGTCTCCTTAACTTTCTAACATATTTATTTGATCCTCTAACTCTTTTCTATATTCTTCTTTTCTCTAATCTTTTATATTTCTGAATAACAATTTTTTGTTTTTTCCAACTTTTTTTACCTCTTCTGACCTCCTTCCTGACTTCTTTGCATTCTTTATGCCACTACCTTTTTTCTCTACATTCTTTTATGTTTTTTTCTTGTATCTTTTTATTTCTAAATTGAAGTTGTCTATTTGCTGTATAACAATGTATTTGTGAAATATTTAAGTTAGAAGTTTAATACTTCGTTTTCGACTACTTTACCTAGGGACTGCAGTTAACCTTAAACACGTTTTCTAAAAATCCTGATTAGAAGCAGGTATTTAAAGTAATAATTATACGGTTTGTTACGTGCAAAATTTTTCTAATGGAGTACTCTGTATATTGAATTAAAATTAGATTTCGGTTTTGACGCCTTCTACCGATCTTTTCGTGTGACTGTCATTTACGACAAAATTGTTAAGCTGTCAACTGCATAAAATGGCCGGTGTAGCTTAAGAATAATTTTCAAAGAACACCCTTAATAATGGGAATCAAATTATAATTTCATTACGATCGTAAAGTATTTGAGTCGTCACCAGGTAAGATAATTGCTGTCGTTTATTAAAATTCTGTTGTAATTTTTCGTTAATTTGATAGCCGTTCCACCACGTTCTGGCACATGTTTCTATTCGATAACGAATTATGAGGGATTAACATCGACAAATACTTTCATGGGACGAGTATAGCTCTATCTATAAGGCCTACGGTTAAAACTAAATAAACCGAAAACAATCACGTTTCTGCGAGATTCTACTCATGCGGCAAACACCTGCGAGACCAACTTTCATTGAAGGTGTACAACAGCATTCGACAATCGGGTTATGTTATGTGTACTTTTTTAGCAATAATTAACCATTTTTGTAGATCTTGATTTCGTGAGGCATTGGTTTGACACGATTTGCTACTCAAATTTATTTCAGGCTCACTTGCCGGGGAAAACGTTTTCTTCGACCAAGGAGTTACTGGATTGTGGGTAAGTTTATTTATTTATTTGATCGTTGTCAGAAAGATCGCTCACGAAACTTTAGCTAGTGTTAATTAGGTAATTACTGTCATTGTTTTATTACCATTAAGGTAGTACCCTTAATTATTTTGTCTGTTTTGCATGCTGTGTACAAACAATATTTACTACGAAAGTTTAGTGTTAATTCAGTAATTACTATCACTGTTTTATTACCATTAAAGTAGTATCATTAATTATTTTGTGTGTTTCGCATGCTGTGTACAAACAATATTTACTACACAATTTTCTTCGCTGTTCGCTTCAACTTAACTTACATATGTATTGTGTGTTGCCGATACTGCTGGCATTTATGCACTGAAAATTCGATATATTTGTGTTAATCATCGACGTTACTAAATTAAAGTTGTTATACTGGTTAATCTTTCTTTTATGGCAACATACCTTTCTCTTTTAGTTGTCGTTACCTAGTAACAAACTTTGGCTACTCAAACATCAGAGTGAACAAGGATTACGAACCTCAAATTTAGTTACAAGTTTGGACCGTCTGTCGTGATCGAGACAGAAGTGTTAACTTGGATCAGATCTGGCGCCCTTAAGCATACTTCCTGTGAACCTCCCTTATCTCCGACTGTGTGAGTTGGCCGTGCAAGGTTCGTAAGACATAAAGCTTGTAACAGGTTTATATTGCTTATCATTGCAAATAAGCTTCGATTGAATTTATAACTCTGTGATTTTTTGATTTTTGATTCTTAAAATATAATGGAGCTCTAATGCATCAATCTGTTTGCAAGTAAATTTTATTTGTTTTTTTTAATTTAGTGACTCTTCACATCGTCTCTCGTGTACATAAATAGAAACATTAAACAAAATACTTTTGGCAAAAATTGCGTTTTTTTCAAGGGAAAAGATGGTATGCTAATTGCGTTATTTTTATCAAATTTAACTCTGTATACATTTTATACTAATGCTCCAATTAATTCACATTTTCTTATCAAAAGTTTTTTCAATCTTAAAGGTATCAATGTTCAGCGTCTAAGAAAAAAATTAAAATATTTAGGTTTTGATCGAATTTTAGAAATTTTTGACTACTGTGGACTGTGACAAATACCTGTGAAAAAATAGGTCTGATACACCTTTACATTACACTTACAAATGCAAAAACCACTGCACTAGTTTATTTGTCTCTTACGCGCAAATGAACTTCCACTGAGGAATTTCTTCATGCATTTAGATAGAGCGATAAGTGATGAGTAACCTTTTGTTGTTACCGTTAATTCGCGTGACTTAAGACAATTTTCACATTCAGTCGACAATATCTATGAAAAAATTTAAAAATTATTTAAAGTATTGCTATCAGGTTTTGAGTCTTAACGTGTAGAGTAGACTTATGAGATTAAATTTGATTCCTGGTCTCGATAACTATTTTATTTTTTTTAAATTTTGACTGTCTCAAGTCACTCTCTATTCCAGGTGACTTAAGACAACGGTATTCTAAGGGTCTCCACTCAAGTTTGAAACTGTTAGTGCAACTTGAAACACGTAAAAGGTTTTTTTTTAAAAATATGTAAACAAAGAAATACAAAAATATACAAATGTATTTTTATTTAAAAATTGAACAACATGATATTTCTTTGAAATGCGTTATTTTGCTATCAGGACGTAGAACTATAAAATTTAAATCTAAATTTAATGTCTTTACTTGGTCAATTTTCCTTTGGAAATTTTAGCACATTCTGTCTATCTAAATAGTTATTCCCTTTAATAGGAAATCTCCAGCGACAAGCAATTACAATATTTTCAACAATTCTTTCTTCTTCCTGCGACGACAGTGTTGTTTCACCGTCAAGGTTTCGCATATAGAGATCGTTTACTTTTCTCTGAATAGTCGACGCAGATATTCCATATATTTTAGAAAGTTTTTGATAAGGTGTTCCATTTCTTCTTCTTTCATCTCTAGTCACCAAATATAATTAATTAATGGTCAATTATTTGTTCGTGTACGTGTTTTTTTGGTTCTCTTGAGCTGTTTATACATTAAACCATAAAGTTATTAGTTACCCAGTAAACACGGATTGAAACTGTTACAGTCACAAAATTAAAACAATTGTTTCAATACGTTGTTTCGTGTTAGTTCCATTTTTATATCATTTACACGTAACTGACAGTGAATAAATTGAAAAAGTTTCGATTTTTCACAATCAGTTTTAAACCGTTTCAGTACTTGCAATTTTTTTCCTATAATCAGCAACCGTCTAAAAACTGATTTATTAAAACCGAATATTTTTTGAATAACTAGAATTGCTTGAAGATCGATTAAATAAGATTGAATTATTTTCAAAACAGTGCAATCGATTTAGTAAAAACGAATACTTTGTGATTAGTCAGCATTGGTCGTTGCTATACATTTGATTACTGTCGTCAACGCTTGCGCTGCAAATTGATATCTTTTTACTTGTTCGGTTGTAGTTTGATAAGTGATGCTGTGTATCTACAATTACAGAATGGAACAATAAACGGTAAGTCGAAACATTTTTTATAATCCATAAATGTAATCAATATTATTATCATTTCTGTTCTTTATGTATCATGTTTTAATTTGTATGAAAAAAATATAAATTAACACACATGGTTGCGTTAAGGTAGATTATTGCGTAAATCTGATGATACTTTAGGATTTATAATTACAGTTCAATTCTTCAAGTTTTCTATACGATTATGTACAGCTAAAGGTATTCACAGTGTTTTTATAACTTTCTTATAATTGCTAAAGTGTTATTTATATTAAGTTTGTGTTGTTTTTGATTAAAAAAATGTAATTAATTTTGTGTAACTCTATGATTATATATGTATATAAATGAAATATTTATTTCTATGTTACAGATTTGGTTAAAAGTTGCTACCCAACAGTAACTGATGCAGTTTTCGAGGCTTCCGTGAAAAGACCACATCAAAGAAAGCTGCAATATGAAAAAAAAATTCTATGTATTTAAAAATATTTATTGTGCAATATAATTTGAAACGTGCATTCGAAAATGTATTATTGTATTATTAAAAGAATTGTTTTAGTTCATTATTGAAACAAGAAAATCATATATTTATTGATCATTTAGTATCAGTTCAAGAACGAAGCTTTTAGAACGTAAACCGAATGCAACATTTATTTTGCAACAGATTTGAATTTAAAATACCGAAACTATACTGATTCAAATAAGTGAAACAGCGATGGACTTATAGCTATTTTATTGCAGTTAGGTTTTTTATGTTTGAAACAAGAGTGAATCATAAATTTTTTGTTTTGAAACTGTTACTAAACATTATCAATTTTGTGTTTACTGGGTAGTTATCAGTTTGTAACACATTAATAATTTAAGCAAAATATTAGTAGTAACTATAACTAAAAATATTCAGCGGCTTTATTACACTATAAATAGACAGCACAAAACATAATAAAGATTCTTGAAATTATTTAAACTGATTTTTAAATATGTTTATTAAAAATTTCTTACAAAAATTAAGAAAATCTTAATTAAAGTGAATTATGTTTTCGACATACTGTTTTTGTCAATATAAAAAAAACAATACTATAACAAGAAAACATACTAAATACATATTTCTACAATAACGTTATTTAATAACTACAAGTTTCATGGCATTAATTTAAGCTGCGGTCAAAGGGCAGACGGAAATTTGTATACTCGTATTGTAGTTCTCTTAATTATAAATTGCCGTAATAGAAACCCTGTTCTATTTCATAATTACTTCCATTAAACGTAAAATTTTGCAATTCTTTTATTATGAATAAACATAAAAACATAAACAATAAAATAAATTTTAATTTTCAGATGGTATCTAAAATTACTTCGATGTAAATAAAATAATGAAAACAATTCAGTTCAATAGTACAACCACAAATACTAAAGCATTAAATAAATACATATTAATTTCATTATCTAAACAGGTTATAATCTGAGATTACAAAAACTGTGAAAATAATTAAATTTATTGGTAAAATTGAAACATAAAAATGGCAAATCAAAAAGAAGAATACTTATAGTAACTTTTTTCTCCTAGTAATAATTCTTAAGTAGTTGTAGTACACCTTCAAGTAAGAGAAGCAAAAAACTCACAATTTTTATAAGCGACGCATTGTGTGCACTTTGTCATGACCAATAAAAAAACGAGCTTCAGATGAGCTGCCCGATGAGCCAGTCACAAAAAAAGGGTCACAAAACGTCGCCTCTTCCTCTCTTACCTAAAGGTGTAATACAACTACTTAAAAATTCTTTTGTTTAATAGAAGAAATTTAACAACTAAAAATGTAGGATATTGAACATACTCGTCCCACACGTTTAATTCTTCCAGATTTTATACAAAACAACCAATCAAATCCAGGTAGTCTGATGTATTAAGACAAATGAATTTAAAAAAAATTAGCAGACAATCATAACATTTGCAGAAAGGTGTCAAAAAAAAAACTCCTGTACAAACTGATCACAGTAGTTCTTTGACAGTCTTCATTGACACTGACGTGGACTTGGTTTCATACGATTATTAAGTTGTGGATATCAATTTACTAAGCAAAGAAGAAAATGAAATAATGATTTTTTGCAAGAGTTTCTATTAACTCCAGTTCAGTCTCTACATACTACAAAAATTTGGTCTTTGTCACACAAAATAAGTAGTTTGAATCCGTTCAAACGTTGACGCGTCATTTAAGAAACATTAGATGATTTTAGTAAATAGAGATTAGATAAATAAAAGCTTCACAAAAACAAACGCCGACTGTTTCTACCTAAACAACAAAATTGTAAGCCGTCAGCTGATCCTATCGAGCGTGACTCTAAATGGTAGATAAAAAAGTAGATTTATTTACTCCGTACTAGTAGAACATATATAGAACCACTTATACAAAACTTAAAAGAAAAAGACGACGACTTTCATCAAAACCCAAGAATAATGGTGGATGCTGAGCACGAACCCGTAAAACCTTAAAAGTTTTTAAGGGTAGCAAGGCAGTAAACTTAATGTTATTGTAAAATGTATGTTCTAAAAATCTAGTAACAGCTAAAATATCTGTAGTAGAGGAAGGCATCTGAAGGGAGTTTATTGTTATCGGATCCGGTTACTTGCCTTACAACTAAATAAGACCAACGCTATCAGAAGAAATCCAGCGGCTAATTAACAATGAGATCAACAAACCGCTGATTCTTGTATGTGACATAAATCCAAAAAATTTTTAGAATGTGTTGTGACGGTGATGGCCGGTTTAACGTCAAAATAATATGTATAAGAAAAACATACCTTTAATTGCTCATTGAATTTACACAACGCATTGAATAATAATGTAGATATACATATATGTACTACGCACTACTTCGCTTTTTACAATATGTCGCGAAAAGCACCTAAAAAAACAATTGCTTTAGTATAATGTTTTTCCGTTAATAAAATTTATTCTCGATACGCCCACTTTTCGTTGTTGAGTAGGGATACATTGTCAAATTTTAAAACACGATTTAGTTATCTTCTGGCAAACTTTGAAGAACGCAGACTTTATCTAGCGTTGTGTACGCCCAATAAGGTTTTCATCGTTAAGTGTTTCACGCACATCCATGTGAATATAAATTAGAATATTGTTGTGATCTGAGTGAAAGTCTTTATTTGAGCGGGTTTCCGTACGCCCACACATTTTCTTTCTCTGTTTGTTTGTGGGCATACCAGTAAATGTTGTATTTAGGGAAATTCTCCACGATGTTGTCTCCCACTCTAGTCTTTCATCGTTTTGGCTCCTTTTTAAATTTATTTTATAATATTGAAACGTTCAAGAAATTACTTGCAAACGCAAGAGCCTTCTAGAATGCTGTTATCTATTTTCTAGAAGTTATAGCGAAAAGTGAGGAACGATCGAGAAGGATTTCCGTATGTCTTTATATAGCGACGAGACAGATCGTAGGTCAGTTATTATCGAAACGCGAATGCAGCTGTATTAAGAAGATTATCAAGTTGAAATAAATAAGTATCGTTAGCACGCGTGTATGTGATTATTAGTATAAACAAGTGTGAAATCCGAGAACGTTATCTTATCTTAAGTGATATAAATTATAGTGTAAGTGTTTTTATTAAATATTATTAGATTTTATTAGTTCGGTTAAATTAAAAGTGTATATATTTCTAGAATAAGTAAACATAATTTTTAATCGTTTAAATAAATTAGTTAATAATAAATAAGAACGTAACAATATAACACCACAAAGTTTACGACTTTATTGCGGTAACAACTAAATTAGTCGTCGCTCTTTTAGTTACAAAAAAACAACGTAACAAATTTGTCGTTGGATACTGTGGTGTTTTGGAAAGTACGCTTAGAATTTTACAACATTACTATTGACCCTGCTGTGACATTGTAGGTCTCCCGCCTCGATCTTTGAAAGGCCATAGTTATGTTCTAGTGATCTCTAATTAATTTAGAAAGTTTGCACTATTCTTTCCGTTACGTTCAGTTCTTGCTAACTATATTTGTAAAATTATCAAAGAACACATAAATTTGATAAACTTTGCGACACTTATAGAACAACTATAATCTATACGGCTAAATATCACCCCAGAACGAATCCCGGATACCGGACAAACGGATTAATCGTGTCTTAAAAACAATGATTTCTTTATATGTCAAAGAAAATGATTAGCATGGGGATGTAAATTTTTCAAAGATAAGCTACGTTATTCGTACTGCGAAACACAAGGTCATTGACTGTACTCCTTTTTTTGCACTTTTCGGACGTGACAAGTTCTTTCAGGGAACTTCTTCGGTTCATCTTCTAAGGTTCTTATTTTGGAACTTAAGGTTTAGTGTCTCACTATAAAGTTATCTGCACGCATATTTTTAAATAACTGTCCAAAGCGTACACAAAATTATTATTATTATTATTATTATTATTATTATATATATTTACCGTTAACACGTGCGATATAAGATTGGAGATTTTGTATAATGACGTAACTATATATTTTCTGACGCCCCTAGGCACTTTAATGCTAAGTTAGCATCTAAGTTCCTGAGATCTTTTATTTTTAAAATGGTTAAATGTCTTTGGACGTATGAGTTAGTGACTACTACAGGACAATCCGTGGGTATCAGACATGCTAAGATTCTTAAACCAGATCAAATCTTTTCGCACTCTGATTCAAATGAAACTCTACCCAGATACACCGTCGGTCGGTCAACGCAGGCGCGGTTTCAAGGGGGGGGGGCCGGGGGGGCTATGCCCCCCCCCGACATTGAAAAGAATACTGAAGTTTTTCTCACTTTGTATGTAATACATTCGCTTTTTTTTTATAGTTGTATAATTTATGATGCTTGATCGCTTGCAAGTAAAATCTTGGTGCATAACGAAGTGTTATTCAATTTTATATTAACGCCATATTAAATACATTATTTAAAAATGTGATGAGCCCCCCCCCCCCCCCCGCTTTAAACTGTTGGAGCCCCCCCCCCCGAAATAAACCGCTGGAGCCACGCCTGGGTCAACGTGTCGTTATTATATTTCCATCAGCGTAAATGGCGTAAACTACGATGTAGATCATCTGTGGCTTCTTTGGACAAATAACTTCTTTTAATTTGGGTTATTTTTCTTCGGTTCTTTTAGTTTCTACGACTAACGTTTAGTCATATGTAATGTCCGTTGCTGTTAGTGTTTTTTATGCTTAAGTGAAGTCATAGTAGAAAACTAGGTTTTGTGGTCACTCTAGTTTTCGACTTGAGAGTTGGTGACTATTCGGATTGCTGGTTCACTCCTTTACTCAGTTAAAGTGATACGACTTTGATCGACTGTAACCAGATTCTTATTAGTGATATTTCTTTGTTGCTTTTAGTTTTGGTTCTTAATGGTCTTGTTTGGACCTCTCGTGATTTTGAATTTTTTTTTTAAATTTAGTATGTTTGAAGCTTTTAGTTAGTTCGCCTAAACAGGGCGTGGGTTATTATTATTTTGGTATTGGTTGTAATTTATAATTTCAAAATCTCAAAGATAGCATATTTACAGGTGTTTAAATAAAGTAATGTTACGTAGATCAGTCAAATAACTGAATAAATAGAAAACACTGCAAAAATTAGGCAAAATCAGTCAAACAAGTATTTTTAGGGTACAATAATAAAATTTTTCAGTCTAAACAAGCGCACTGTAACAATTCGGCTAAAAAAATTAATGCAAAAAGTTAAACAGAAACCGAAATTATAATTACTACATAATAAATTAAATTAAATCCAGGATTTAAATAAGCGGCGTGTCTATATATTGTTTTAACTGTAATGAATAATAAATAAATATAATTAACAACTATCCTATTATTGTAACTGATGTTAAATTATTCTATTTTTTTTGTGGTTTTTATATGTAATTCTTACATTAACAAAATATATATATATATACAGTTAAGAGAATTTATTTATTTAGTTGTTTTATAAATGCATATACGTATATTAAAATGCATAAAAAAATTTTTTTAACGGTTTTCAGTGCATATTTTCCAATTTTTTCCAATATATTACATATAATCTTATCAAAATACATTATAATTAAACTGTAAACTTTTTTTTGTTGTTACATACTGTCAATATATATTCTACTTAAAAAAATTGTGTTCTAAAATTAAAAACAATATAAAAGACAATTCTCTAATCAGTTATATAAAAAAAGTATTTGCTTTCTACCTTTTTAGTATGATAACACACGCTCAAGCAATCTAATTGAATACATAAATTTTATTCTTAAAATTACCGTGCGAATTCTTTGGCGAAAGTAATTACAAAAGTTGATCTATTTATTTCCTTATAATCGACAAAAATTCTAATCTTTCATTAAAAATCTACTTTTTCCATATACAAATAAATGAAATGTTTCAAATACAATTTATGTTCAAACCGGTAAATGCAAAAAAATACATTTTTTAATTTTGTTAAAGTGTCGTGCAATGTAATACTAACATTGACAAATTTGCGTTTTGTTTTAGTAATGTCAATTAACACGAATGTCGAAATAATTTCTACTACATTTAATTGATTATATCAGGGAAATATCACAGATTGTTTAATTATTTGTTAATGTCAATCATTAAATAAGCAGTTAAAATAGTTCGACATAAATATTAAAAGACCTATTTTAAAGCTTCAAACTTGGATTTAGTTAAGAGAAAGCTTCCAGTAAGCCGCTTAGCTAAAGAAAACGCTTTACATTAAACTTTTAAACTTTGTGATTAAATTATGGTTTAAGGAAAATTTATCCATAAACAATTATTGATGGTTTTAATGGTAAAAGTGCATTTTTAACATATAAAATAACTTGATTAAAAAGTTACATTTGTAAATATTTTTTAGATCGCCACTTTTCTCACAATGAAATCCATCAACACAAGCTTATAGTGGATCAAAAAACAATTTTCATTGAAAAACGTTGTGCGGTATTATAAGAAATAGCAGTTTCAATTTCTGTGGTATTTACGTTTAGAATTGTGTATACTGCAAAGTCACGTACACGCTAAATAATTTTCCAATTTGAATATCTTATAATTGTTTGAAAATCGGTAGCTGCTAAGTATATAAGTAACTATATAATAGAAACATTATATAGTAAAGCTTCTACAATTGTAAAATACGAATTATTTAAAAATTTAATTACATTAAAAATTGTAAACTACAAAGAAGTAATACTTCTTCACTTTGCTTTTAATAAAAAGTATTTTAAAATAAATAATTGTTCTTTTGTACTAAAATAATTATCTTTTTGTTTTCTTATTGTTAACTAGTTATCAAAAACGTTTGCGTTTTATCGCATTAACAATAAAATATTAATGTACGGCCGTTATATTATGTAAAGTATAACAAAAAGATACATATCTTGTAACGCTTTGTTGTAACATCATTAATTAAACAAGATAGTTTAGTTCTACTTCGTGTAACATTAAAAAACTTAAAAGCTTTTTAGATAATTAATATTCATAATTGCAAAGTATTATTTTCATCAAAATCTAAACGCATTTGTGCTTCGAGGTTGGGTATGTATTCCCTTGTATCGCATCGATCGTTGGTTATTATTAGAAAACTTGTATTGTTACGGTTTGCATTATTGTACCATAAATTGGTTTTATAGAAGCGGTGCAAACAATGAAAAACAACTAAATTGTTTACCTTCGAAACTCTTATAACAGCAACATCATTTGGTTTAGAAACAAGTTTTGAATTAATATTTTTTAAGTTAGTAATCGTTTTACTTTGATTGACAGAATTTGAAAATAAATTAATTTCTCCTTTCCATTAAAGTTTTCTAACTTTTACTTTTTTCTTAAATAAATTATAAGTATACCTAATTATAAAAATAGAGATATTATACGTTATAATTAAAAAACCTTACAAAATTATCCACTGTAATAATTTATTGACTATTTATAAATTACTTAATAAAGTGTAGTGCTAAAGCTTCAATTAGTCGTATACTAGATTGCTAAAATTGCCTACAAAACTCTATGGTAAAAATTTTATTTAAGATAAAAATTATTATTTATTTAATCAAAAAAATATTCCATATTATGTATTTGTTTATTAGAACACAATTTATCAATATATGGACGTGTTGAAAACGCATATCATTTTTGATTGAATTGAATTGAAAAAAAAATGGTGTGGTCACTACACGACTGTCCTAGAAGGAATGATGATAGAATGACAATGAATAAAAATCCAGTAAATAATAAACTCCAATAACGGAAAATCCAGTAAATAAAAAGAAAAGACCCTAAATATAAGTAATTAGAATGGTTTTTAATCGACATGAAATTACTTACGTTGCTTTCGATGTAACGGTCTGAAATCAATTCCTTTGTATAAATGTATTGCGGAATCATTGTCATTTTTTAAAGTGTGATTTTGTAAGTGCAATGGAAAACAATTACGATATATTTTCGACAGTGGCATCTTTAAAATAACTTGGGAAAAAAAATCAATTATTTAACACATATATGAATAAGGAATCATTTAACAAATATAAAACAAATATTTAATTATATTTTATTTGCCTACAGCTAAAGTTCAATATATTGAAAGTGTTTTTAATTTCGGTGTCATGCATAGTTAGATTGGATAATATCGGTGAAGCTGGATTACCCGTGACTGTCACAATACTTTAAATAAACATGTTGCCATTACATGTAAAATAACTAAAATCAAATAAAAACTCAACGATTTCAATGATATCATATAGCTTTAAAGTGGTATAGTTTTTTAAGTTTGTCCAGTATTTGTCTATAAGAATGCTTAGCTTTTTAGTGATGTTAGTAAATAATGAAGAGACGTTATTTAGTACATCGGATTGATAATAACGCCGCTTATAGTGCTGTTGTGTGGATTAAGTAGCTTAGCAGGTACCACTGCCGGTCCTAAACTCGGGTATAGTAAAGAAGTAAGGTCAGCATTCTGCCCAATATAAAAAAAAAATCAAGACGGCTTACAGATCCAAACCTCAAGCCTTGGAAACTAGACGGAAACTCTTGTTGACGGCAAGAAAAATGACACAATTGTGAAAAAGAAATAACATATCTAAGATAACTTGCTAGAACATGCAAACATGGAATGCAAAAGATCAACAAATCATAATAGAAATAAAAAACACAAAATAGATATTTGTGCTCTTTTGGTAAATAAAACAAAAGAGCAAGAAAACAGCAAGTTATGAAAGCTACACCCAGATATACTCTGGCAGATCCTAACACGCAAGAACACATTTAGGAGTAAGAATACTACCTCAGAACAAATACATAAATTCAATTGAAAATATCGAGTCTGTAAATGACTAGAATACTGAAAGTAAGTCTCAAACTAAACAGGAGAGATCTACATCTAATTAACACATATGCACCTGATATAACAAAACCAAGAGACAAAATCGAACAGTTCTACACAAAGCTACAAAATGTACTAGAAAACACGGACCAAAGTCAGAAAATAATCCTTGTTACTGTTCCCTCCACTAGAGACGTGTCCACCACCTCAACAGCAACGTCCCACTTTCTGCGCAGAGCTGCCCTACCACTCTAGACCGCCTGAGGGTATCTGCAAGGGTTTAAAAGAAGCAGCTCGACAACCGAAATTCATTCCACTTTGGGAATTAGTGCTGGGTTAAGACACCCTTCCCTTAATGGGCGGCTGAGTCTGGCTGTCCGGCACTATCCTTAGTAGAAGCTACGGAGAGCAGATTACCGGGAGTAGACATATTGAGGCCAGGTACCTGCATCGCACCTCCGCTCTATAACACGCGCGCATTACCGCCAAGGGTGAACGTATTGAGGCTTGGCGTATCCAACGACCGTTCCATATCGTTTCGTATATATAGTATTAGTATTGTACGTATTATGTTTTGTAAATATATTATTAAACCACGCTAGTGTGTTATACGTATATGAGTTTGCTCTACATCGCGCCTCGTAGTGACCACCGCCGTAACGCTACGCAGCCTAACTACTCGCGACAGGTAACTACCGCGTACCAACGCCGTTTTCCATATTATTATTACGCCGCGACGGTAACAATTGGCGCCCAACATGAGCTCAGTTGGAAGCAACGCACACCGGCCCACACCTGAAAAGTCTCACTGCATTCAACCAACGTCCGCCGGGACGACACCAACCGCATTCGACCAGCGTCCACTGAGACGACAACCACTACATCCAATCAGCGTCCATCAAAAGGACGACCACCGCCTTCAACTACCGTCCGCCGAGACGACACACTAAGATCCGGACCTAGACCCGGTAAACTCGAGTTGCGCCAAACCCAATATCTTCATCGTCAACAACCACAATGAATGTCGACCAAGTCGACAACCTATTGGCAACGCTTCGCCAGCTGCTACTCGCACAACCCACTAGCCGACCCTTGCTAACGTTTAGCGGAGACCTGACCGAAGACCCGGTAGCGTTCATACGACAGCTTGAACTGCGATTTCAAAATAAACTAACCACCGAGGAGCAGCATCTTTCATCTTTCCCTAACGCGACGAGCATTAAAATGCTGAGCAGCAGAATGGTGGAACATTTACGCCAACTTTGCAACGCGCTTCCAGGAGTTCAAAGGTTTATTTCTGAAAGAGTTTTCTGGGTGTCAACTGACGCCAAATGCTGACGCAATCAACCATCTCCATTACGAAACCACGACCAAATCGATGTCGAAGCCCCTCGAGCATCCGGCATTCGTGTTCAACCTTGAATTCGCTTTCGAACCGACATTAGAAAGCAAACCATTAACCGAACTACCACTAACACTGACCGTCAAAACACAAAAACTAGAACCTGCTACTACGTCACACGTTGCCGTAAACTCATCTTTGGCCTGCCTTAAGGAACCTTGCCCACACGGTATGCATACAGTCTTTAGGATACCGAGCCTGCAACCAGTGGAAACAAACTCGACAGAAGGAAACCAACAAGAACTTCACCAACGCACAAAAGTGACCTGTTCTTAGAAGTTAGTAATGCTCTTCACCGACGTGAGCTTACGTCCTGGTTGCTTTGAGGACGCACAACCATGCTGCTCAAAAATCGCTTTCACGGCTAAAATTTCGCAGTCACTGGTAGCCGCTTCTATAGAAAAAAACGAAGAGGATCCTTACGCTCCGAAAGTGAAGAAGCGGTCTAATTACAAAATTTCGAGAACCCATATGGCTACTCGAAACTACAAACAACGGCGCAGTCTTTTAACACCGCCTACCCAACCAATTCTGACGCCTCTAGAATTCGGGAAAGAAACTCGACAGCCGGTGAAAATGTCTTCGAAGCGGGCGGGAGTCTGTTACCGTTCCCTCCACTAGAAATGTTACCACCACCTCAACAGCAACGTCCCACTTCCTGCGCAGAGCTGCTCTACCACTCTAGACCGCTTGAGGGTATCTGCAAGGGTTTACAAAAAAGCAGCCCGACAACCAAAATTGATTCCACTTTGAGAATCAGTGCTGGGTTAAGACAGACCTTTCCCTTAATGGGCGGCTGAATCTGGCCGTCCGGCACTGTCCTTAGTAGAAGCCTACGGAGAGCAGATTACCGGGAGTAGGCAGATTAAGGCCCGGTACCTGCATCGCACCTCCGCTCCATATCACGCGCGCATTACCGCCAAGAGTGAACGTATTGAGGCTTGACGTATCCAACGACTGTTCCATATCGTTTTGTATATATAGTATTAGTATTGTACGTATTATGTTATGTTTTATTATTAAACCACGCTAGTGTGTTATACGTATATGAGTTTGCTCTACATCGCGCCTCGTAGTGACCCCCGCCGTATCGCTACGCAGCCTAACTACTCGCGACGGGTAACTACCGCGTACCGACGCCGTTTTCCATACTATTAGTACGCCGCGACGGTAATATCCTGGTCACCGCGGCTTTGCGCAGTCAGAAGGCGGAGTCTGTGTCGACATCGAATTAAGAGGATTAGCGGCCGGCGGACCCAATAAATACATGACTCCCCGCAACCAAGCTTCACTTCTGTCTGGAAGTCTAGCTGTCCAAGTCACCTTCACTTAATGGGTCCCTGAGACTGGGCGTTCAGCTAGCTTACAATGAAGTCCTTTTCACGCGCACGTTGACGTTATATATCGCCTTTAGACTTAGTCATTAGTTGTAATATTATTTCACTACGTTTTCTTGTATCGTATTTTGTATATATAGATTTATATATTCTTATCCCTATTAGTTAACCTGTATAAAAATTAGGATAGTTAGTTTAGTGTCTATTTAAAATATACGTTTTGTTTATCTTTTTACTTTATGATTATTGTACGCGTAACCGTGGACTTAGTGTCGCGCGGACCATCGTGGAAACCGGCCACCACCCCGGTAACAATTTCCGCCCAACTAGCGTGTGGCATTCCAGAAGAAACGTTTTTTCTACGAATCTACTCTTTTGCACTCCAATCATGCCTACCACTTGAACCACCGCTTCCGTCCAAACAGCCGGAGAACCCAGCAACACGCAATCATCCGATCAGGACCTAATGAAGAACTTAGCAGACCTGCTAACCAAGCACACCACCACCACCGACCAGCTACCAACCTTTTTGGGCGATGCACAGGAAAACCCAGAAGAATTTTTCAAAGCCTTACAGTCGAACATCTTCGCGAAGAGGCTGAATCATGGTGGAAAAACTATTCCGTTTTCGAACCCACCTACAAAGAAATGCGGCAATTTGTGATACAAAAATACGACAATGCTACAATACGCGCTAAAATGCAAGCCGAATTTTACACGAAGGAGCAAAAATCCAAAAGTAACTCCGAATTCCTGAACAGGAAACAACGACTAGCAAAGCGATTGAAGATCCCGATTTAAGACTGCTTTTCCTTTAATTAAGAAATTGGTACATCTACGCTTTAGACCGTTTATCATGGACCGCGAACCAACCTCCATGATGGAATTCTCGATATACCTAGACAAACTCGAGCCAATAGTGAAATCGCTATTGAGTCTGAGCAACCGACAATACAATGCAGCTAGCAGCTTGCCACATCCACCGTCGACACAAGGCTCAACGCTACCACCGGGCCGTTATTGCCCCGAATGCCATTTTCACCGAGACTGTCCAATACTAGAAGCTCGTCACACACCCGTTCCGGGAAACGCTCCGGTGGCCGGAGTCAAGCCCCGGCCGTAAAAACGCAAATTACCGTCGTTAAAGCAACCACACGGAAGACGGTTTGCCAAAAATAAGAATTCGATTTGGTGGGCAGACGTACACAGCCCTACTAAACTTAGACTCAACGCATAATTTCATACGGGCCGATCTGATGGATCAACTTGAACGACATCCTATTACCCACGCCAACCTCGCCGACCCAACAATGAAACTAAACATCGCCGGTAGAGTAAAGACGAAGTATTAGCAGCACCTGACCTAGCGGCACCGGTCATCTTTGGTCAACAATTGTTAAAAACGCGAAAAGCTGTCATGGACTACGGCCGCGAATGTATCCACCTGGGAGAACAAACAAGACAGACCATCCACTGGTCAAAACCTTTGGCGGCGGTTTCATCACAACCTCCCGACTACGGAAACCTTAATCACGGGTTCCCGGAGGAACTATTATACCGATTGAAAAATATCTTAGACGACTTTCATGGGACCTTAGGACAACTTTCGCCCACCACGACCTTATCCACCACACACACCATCCGACTTTGAAAAAACGTACCATTTAGACTGCCACCATATCGCTACTCACCAGCCAAAAAGAGTCTAATTGCTCGCGAAGTCGAAAGCATGCTAGCCGACAACATTATTGAGCGAAGAACGTCCGACTACAGTTCATCCATCGTAGTAACCAAAAAGGATGGACAGCCACGCTTTTACGTCGACTACCGCCGCCTGAACTCGGTCACAAAAGATGAAAAAAAATAAGTGTGTAATTATTAGGTATTCTGGAGTTTTTTGTTTTGTCGATCAATTCAATTCTTTATGTTATAGTTAAAAGTATATGACATGTTCTGTATTATGTTCAATATATATTTTGATAATTGATAACTGTGAGCTCCTATGCATAAGACAATCAACTTTAATGAATTTTCCTTTTTTGTGTGTTGTTATTAAATCATAAAACTTAGGAGGCGTGCTAGTGTAATTTATAAGTTTATTGTATGTAATTAAGTTAATGTACCCATTGTCATAAAGTTGTTTGCAACAACAAAATATGTCACTATTTGTTCTAGCAAAATAAAAACTCAAAAAGAACTGTTACGGTAAAAATTTTCATTAGGTACGCCTATGTGTTTTCGACGTAAAATTAGATTCAGGTGTTGACGCCATCTATCGGGTTCGTTGGTCACTTTGTATTGCGCAGACGACATCCGGTGTGTTCTTCGGCATTTTGATTGTAACATCGTACCTGGTAATATTTAGGGTTGCGTGAATGAAAGTTCGTTCTCTAAAATCATCCACGTGTTAGGGACACAATGGAAATTATGTAGTTTCCTTAAATAACTAATTTGCTCCCGCAGCGTAAGTGATTTTATTTCTTTCTTTAATTAAAGGTAATTTTTATGTCTTTTTGGTTAGCCGCCTTGTGCTACCTCATAACTAAGGGCATTCTGGTTATAATTTAAAGTCCACCAGGGAAAGTTGTGACTTCGTTGCGATCGTGGGGTATTCGTATCGTCACCGGCCATTCTTACCACCATCCGGCCCATGAATTCTAGTCGATACCGAAAGACGAGAGATAACCCTCGAGGAATATTGTGTTGGAACGATTCTAAATATTTCTAAGGCCTACCGTTGGAATTAATTAAATTACAGACAAGGGGTATAACAGCATCCGATTTTCGGGTTGTGTTAAGTGTACACTGTAAAATTTAAGTAATGACTTTGTAGATTTGGATTTCGTGAGATATTAGGTTGACACGAATTGCGTTTCAAATTACTTACAGGGCACGTGTCGAAAGAAGTACTTTCTCCGCACAAAAGGAATTCCTGTATTGTTGGTAAGTGTTTTTTTATAAATTTTCTTTCGTCGTCAACGAGGTTACTCACGAAACTTTCACTAATCATAACTTCGTACTGATTAGCGTAATTGTAATACCATTAGTTAGTAAATTTGCTTATACTACGTATGCTGTGTCCTACCCTTATTTACTGTGATAATTTAATGTTAATGCTATACTAATTAATTTTGTCTTATTGTCGTTAATGCCATATTATTAATTATGTAAACGATATTTACTGCAAACTATTCTACGCCATGTTTTTCACTTATGTAGTGTAAGTTGCCTATCCTACTGTGATTCGATGTTGTATATTCTCACTAGTATTTACTTAGATGTGGCTATTTAACTTCAACTATATTTAGATATATAAGATATAGATATATTGGATCGAGTAATTAAAGTACCATTGTTATTAACGATTGAGTTTCTTTTCCTTTTATTCGTTTCTTTCAGCAGTTACGAACCTAACATCGTGTTACAAGTATCCTGGTCTGTCCTGAGCAAGATAGACAATTACTTTGGGATAAGCTCTGGCGCCCTGGACCATCTTTTATATATTTCTTGGAAACCTACCCCTCTCTCCGACTATTGAGAGTTGGCCGTGCAGGTTCGTAAAACAGCTAAAACTTGTAACAGAACACATAAAAGTAAATGTTCAACGTCAATTATTATATTAAACGAGTATGCGACAGGTAAAAACATCATTCAAAAAATCTTGAAACTCAGTTAAAATTGAGATGTTAAAATTAAAGTCAAATTTGGCAGATTTAGTGATATATGTAGTACCAACATTATATTTCTAGTGAATTAAATTTTTTTTAAATTTTTCGAAAAAAATGTAATTTTACCAACACATAAAATGAGGTATGTTACTCTCGTCGAAAATTTTATAGCATAACTCACTCACGTGCAATTCTTGTGTCGCATTTACATTTGTTATGCTTTACTTTTGACGCTTGTTACTTAAGTTACTAATATACTAACCTATGTTGATTGTAATAATGATAAAAATATAATTTCTTTTTGTATATCTTTGATGCTTTTTATTACTGTTTTTACGTTTTTGTGTGTTCTAGTTACTATATTTTTTTTAGTGTTTAATAATACTTTAAAACAAATGGTTTAAAAATAAGTTTTCTTATAACTTCGCAAAATTTAGCAAATGTCCAGAATTTATTTAGCGTCAAATATTTTAAAATGTATTGCTTTTTAGACATGATTTATTGCAGTTAAGTAATTTTTTAATAAACAAACACTACCCAAAGTTAACCTAAAAATAAACAAAATTAATATAAACAACTGGACAATTTGGCGTTTTGTTTAAATTAATGAATAGGTAGTTTAGTATCTGTTTTAAACGATAAATTTGATTGCATCAAAAATATTACATTACTGCACTTTTCTATAACAGTAAAGATGACACAACGTAAAACGTTTTCTCTTTTTAAAACTTTTATTTTAGGAGATAATAAAAGTTTAGAACGTTTCAAAGTTTTAAGATGAATTGATTGATTCCTTTAAAATTTAATATAGCGTTTTTGAACCAAGTTTCTAATAAATTTATTTTACTTAATTGTATTTTTATTAACAAAAAAACAATAAAAAATTATATATCAAACTATGTAATAACTAAAATTATATCATTGAAAAAACTACGTGCCTTCGTTTACAAATAAAATTAAAGAAATAGCAAAGATTCAACTGCTTTAAAAGATTTTTTTAAAATGCAAAATTATGTAATTGTTATTATGTACATCTAAAATAAATATGTCTTCACGTGTTAAATATGTTCTTTGAAATTAAAATCAACCAAAAAACATTAAATTTACACGTCGTTGATAAATAAACAACCGATCGATTTATTAGTTGATTTTTAAATATGTTTAAACTTTATTGGGTAAATAAACATTTGTGATTACTTCAAACACATAAAATGCTAAAAGTTTCCATTACTTCCACGTAAAATGCAAGATGCTTTAAATAGTCTTCAAAATGAGATGCTTGTTTTGAAAACAAGCAAAGAATTTAAGATATCTAGGACAACATACCGTTTGTATGAGAGAGTTTCGCTAACTTTAATTCAAAAAATAGTGAAATAATTGGGAATTGGTACATAAAATTTAAATAACTATAAGAGATCATTTGGAAATCTTGAACGACCCATACAGAGTGTTATATGGACGAATCTAGTTTTGTCTTAACACCAAAAACTGGAATTATTCTTGGTTTTTGAGAAAAATCCGTGTGTGATAAAAAACTACATTTGATAAAAAAAAATCTTACTTATTTTTGCAGTGGATACGTTTGCATCACCATTGCCAATATACAAATATAAAAATTTACTAGAAAACTATAAAAATGTATGGTGCCGAATGTTGCTCAAAACTAATTTTTTTGCAGTTGGATTTGAATTTTTTCCTGCTCATTTCGGAAAGATGAGTGATGAACAAGGGGAAAAATTTCATCAAAATAATTCAGAAATAGGAAAACAATATCAGACTAAGTGGGATCCCGTCATGATAAGAGAGTATTGCTGGTTTCTCATTAGAGAAAGCAACAGCCAACATAAACATAAGAAAGAAATAACCATTGTCTCTGTTGAAGTTGTTGGGTTAATAATTTCAATAGCTTCTCTGATCTTTCTTGAACGCTAGTTTTTGTTTTTAGCAATCGTTATAGTTTTTTAGAAGTTTATGTCATGTAAAGTGTTTAGCGCATGTTCGGCAATGGCAGATTTAGAACGTTGAGGTAAACCAAAGTGTCTTTTTTGTTTTTTTAGTCTGGTTTCAATAGTTCTACCAGTTTCTCCAATATATACCTTGCCAGAAGCGAATGGAACTTTATTAAAACGAAACTTAACATTCTATCTTCAATTCAGCCATCTTCTCTTTTCTTTCTTTCTCCTGTGTTGCCGCATTTCTTTAAAAATACATGAAATACATGACAATTCTCCCAGACGTAATAAAAGTAAATATGATATAATACAAATGAATAACTATATGTAATAACATTGAAAATAAACTTAAAGGAAGAAAAAAAATAGTGTTTTGTTTTCACAGGTTTAATCTTTCTACTGGTTTTTTCTTTCGTGATGATCGACGGAGTATCGGTGAAGAATTTTGTAAATGTTCGCAGTTACCATCATTTGACACATCTTTTGTTTCAGCAATCAGTTCAAGATCTTCTGAGTCTAAGTCGGTTCTGGTTTGTTGCAATGCTACCGACGGTGTAGGTAATCTCTTCAGAACCTCGGTTGTCATCGTGACTGGTTGAGCTAAGCTTTTATAAATTTGACTGTCCAATTGATGTCGAGACTGAGGCGTCATTTGGGTCAATTCATCTAAGGGTTGGTCTGCAAAACTAACTCTTTTCTTCTCGATTGGAACTTCTGTTCTTCTTAGCTCATCTATGTGTCTTTTGATTACGTAACCACTATCCAATTCTATAAGGTAATGAAAACGGCCTATTTTTTTCTACTACTGTACCATACTTCTATATTGTTGATGAACTATAATTTCTTGATTGAACTCTCTCTCCCAGGCGTAAATTAATATTCATTTGAGGCGTTTGTACTGTACCACAATGTAGAAGCTGCATTTTTAATAAATCGAGTCTAGTTCTTAGGTTTCTACCTATAAAAAGCTCTTCTGGAGACTTATCTTCGTTCGATAACGGTGTTGCTCTGTAACTTAGCAGAATTTCATACAACTTTGAATGAATGGTTCCAGGTTTCTAGACATTGTCTTTAATTTTCTTTTTAGTGTTTGAACATATCTTTCAGCCTGACTATTTGTGGCTGGGTGACTTGGTGCTATAAACGATTGTCTAATTCCATTTATTGAGCAGAAGTCTTTGAATTCTGCTGATGTGAAAATTGTTGCATTGTCTGACACTAAAATTTGTGGCAGTCCATTTCTGCTAAAAATTTCCTGTAGCATTTTAATTGTAGAGGTTGAAGTGGGCGGAGATTTTGACGCTAGAATTTCAGGCCATTTTGATTTTGCATCAATAA
The DNA here is from genome assembly GCA_035610365.1 of Aquatica leii. Lineage (NCBI taxonomy): Eukaryota > Metazoa > Arthropoda > Insecta > Coleoptera > Lampyridae > Aquatica > Aquatica leii. Next base: position 15,786,442 of record CM069434.1, on the reverse strand, counting down.
CTAGAAAGAAAAAGTATCCTTGGTATGGTCCTGCGTAGTCCATGTGAATTCTTTGCCAATTTTCATCTGGAATTTCCCATGTATGTAGAGACACTTTTCCTGGAGAACTCTTTATGTCAGCGCAGGGTTTACACAACTTCACCATGCATTCAATATCCCGGTCAATATTTTACCAGTAACAGTACCTTCTAGAAAGTGCTTTCATTCTGACTACTCCTTGATGAGTTGAATGAAGCTCTTTTAACACTTCTGCTTGTAAACTGCAAGGAGTTACTACTCTTGAGCCTCAAAATAAAGCATCATCATGGAGACTAAATTCTGATGAGTCGTTGTTGCCCAATTTCAAATCTATTTTTAATTTTCGTAATTCTTTGTCATTTTCTGTTTCCAATTTTATTGAGTCAAATGTGATAGTATTAGAAGTAACCTTTAAAATAACTATATTAAATATGTGATAATCTTTGTCTTCGGAAAAATTTTCACAATATAATGGGACAGGTGACAAGTAGTCTGCATTTGCGTGTTCGTTTGATTTTTGGTGTCGAATTTCGTAGTCGAATCTACTTAGGAACATCGCATATCTAATGAGTCTCGATGCAGTGATAGATGGTAGTTTTTTGGTTCCATCAAAAATATAAGTCAACGGTTTGTTGTCCGTGATCAGAGTAAATTTTCTTCCATAGATGTTAATGTATAATTCTTGAAATGCCCAATAAATTGCAGTTGCTTCTTTATCCAATTGTGAATATTTTTTTCACTTTGTGTTAATGATCTTGATATGAACATGATCGGTCGTTCTTCACCATCTATTATATGAGACACTACGGCAGCAATGCCTACTGGGCTAGCATCTGTTGCCAAAACAATGGGTAAGTTAGGGTCGTATCTTACCAAAACTGTGTCACTTGCTATTTCATTCTTAATTTGTAAGAATGCTGATTCGCAAGAAGCTGTCCATTTAAAAAGTTCATTTTTTTTAATAACTGATAAATGGCATGCATTGTTTTAGTAACGGCTGGCAAGAATTTAGAGTAATATGAGACATATCCTATGAACGAGCGAACTTCGCTTACATTCTTTGGACGAGGACTATTTATTATAGCTATTTTTTCTGGTGTCTTCTGAATACCTTTACTACTGACAATATGTCCCAAATATTTGACTTCAGAGTCAAATAATTTGCATTTCTTCTTGTTTAAGTGTAGGTTTATTTCTCTTAAGCGATTGAGACAGTTAATAAGTCTGACGTGACACGTTTCCAGTGAGTCTGCATGCACAACAATGTCATCGAAGTATGTTGTAACACCTTCTAACCCTTGTAAAGCTGTATCGATAAATTTGTGGAATTAATTAAGTGCTGTCTTGATACCAAACGCAAATCGTTTCATTTTATATGTGCCTTTATGTGTCGAAATGGTTTGTAAGTTTTCGCCTTGTTGATCTATTTGGAGATGTTGATATGCTCTATAAATATCCAAAATGCAGAAGACCTTGCTTCCTCTGAGACTATTTAATACATCGTCAATTAATGGTATTGGATAACGCGCATCTTGCAAAAAAATAATCTTGTTTACATTGAACTGAAATGATGCTTCATCATTTGCACGTTCTGAAGATAAAGAATGATTTATACACAAACGCACTTTCTACCTCTTTGTTTTGTACTAAAAAGCAATTTAGATGTATTATCGACAGTACACTAGAGGTCAAACGCACCCATAGATCATTTTTTAGTTGATCACTGAAAAAAAAAACCATCGACTACGATTGTAATCCATGCGCCTAATCAAGGGTTATTAATGTGTTTGGCAACCCTTTAGCTGACTGCACACGCCTAGTCATCAACAAAATAAGAAGGTCAATGTTTGCTTACGGTGTCATCTAATCTATCATAAGCAATAGCTCCCCAAACCATTACTACAAAAGTCCTGTGTACATGTCTCTTAACAGCAAACCCAATATCACAAGGTTCTCTACGGCAGCGTCTTACCCTTCTATGGCTCTTGTGCATACCTAGAAAGAATCGCGATTTATCGCTAAAGACGACGTTATGCCATTCTGCTTCCCAATGCTGGTGTTCTCTGCACCAGTTCAAACGTTAACAACAGTGGTCCTCAGTCAAAAGAATCACTAATTGTAGACGATAAGAAAAAATTTCAAAGGCTGATATGCTGTGTACGCATAGGTCTATCTTTTTTTCCAAACCATTGTTCAGCATAATAACAAAACGATTTTGTAGTTATCTGACGCTCTGTGGTAATCTTCGTTGAATCAGTTGGTCTTCTTTGTGTTTCTTTACCTTCTTCAGTTCACACACGACAACCACGCATAACTGTCACTGCAGTACAATTTACAAGGTAACCAATTTTGTGATAAGATCTCGATAAGCCAGAGGTCCACCCCTGTCAAAGTTGCTAACATAGTGATAATTTTGACGTCTTCAAAACTGTGTTTAACTTTTAAGACTTTAAGACTAGTAGACAGACACAATAACTAAAAATATGTGTACTACTCAACTTTAACAAACCGGTTTCTTCACAAAATACTAAGAGATAAAATTTTGTTTTTAAAATATTTTTTTAAATTATTTAAAATATAGTCATTCTGTTGCAACAAATCAAGTTAAAGAAATTATTCGTTCTGGGTGTAACACTTCTGTCACTGAGATAACATATTTCATTGCTATATATTTAATAAATTAAATTTTTTGAGTTATCAATTTGTGTCATTAAAATCCGGAAAGATATTAATAATTGACAAAAGTCAAAAATATGTAGCGGGCTAGTGGTCACAAGTAGAAAAAATTGCACCTCTATGAACACAAATTTATAAAAAATTAAGAACGTGCGAAGAAGAATGAATAATAACATCATGCTATTAAAACTTCTTTAGTTGTATTTTTTTTTGTAAATGTATAAACATTTTAAGCAGTCAACTTAAGAGTTTCTAACCCCAAGATTCCAACTTTACATAGCCTTCTAAAAATTCACAAACTCAATTTACCTATCAGACCCATCGTTAATTTCATAGGTTGTCCAACTTATCCTATTACCAAGTTTCTTGCAAATCTTTTTAGAAGATCTATAAATTTTAAACCAGTATTTTCTGTTAACAATACTTCTGAGTTAATCTTTCCTTTAAAAATAATTTTCACTTTAATAACCATCATAATTTCAAAATAGTTTTGTTTGATATTGTTATTTTATTCACCTCAGTCCTCCCGTTCGAAGTTCTTCCATTAGTTTCTAGCTAACTGAATAATACTGGTTTGCCAGATACAGTTATATCTGACTTATATCTTACCGAATTTTGCCTTAATAATGTCTTTTTTCAATTCAACCAACGTTACTATAAACAAGTACAAAGCCTTCTTATGGGTTCTCCACTATCTCCTATTTTAGCCAAAATTTTTATGAACAATTTTAAAACTTCTGATATCACCACAAACCCCCTTTTTTAAATCATGTGGCCTGTTGGATAAGATACGTTGACGATGTTTTTTGTATTTTTAAGGGCTCTAATCTTCAAATCAACGCGTTTCTTAATTTTCTTAATAGCATACACAGTAAAATTAAGTTCACAGTTGAAATATCTTCCGACAACTCTCTACCATTTTTAGATTTGCTTATTTCTATTGGCAATGACAATTTCAGTTTTGATATCTACCATAAACCGACCACTACTAACCAGGTGTTACATTTTAATTCGAATCACCCTCTGTCTCACAAGTTAACTTCTTTCTATTATTTTTTCAACAGATTAATTTTCACTCCGTTATCAACTGCTAATTATAATAAAGAATTACAAACCATTTTTTACTTAGCTTATGTCAACAATTTTCCTGTGTCTTTAATTAAAAATATTTACAATAAATTGCTACTTAAAAAAAACACATCACTTCCGTCACATCACTTTCAATTATTAAAAAAAACATTGTTAATTATTTTTCTGTTCTTTATTTTTCATAATTTTCTCATCTTATTTCCAAGTTAAATAAATGTTCTGATTCAAAATTTCTTTTTCCAAACCTCCTACTTTACACAACATTTTCTCAACGGACATTGAGCATCACAAAAAAAAATGAGAACGGTGGCATTTACCAATTGGTTTGCTCTTGCAAAAAATTTTATATAGGAAAAACTAAGAGGGCTTTCAATATCAGACTAAAAGAGCATTTACGGTATATCAACAAATCATCTAAATATTTATCACAATCCTTCTTCCATAAAATCAACTTTTGCTGAGCATGTTGTTACGCCCTGAGCAAATTTTCCTAAATCCGGTACTGTTTGATTCATTTAAGTTATACGTGTTGGAATCTGCTGTTGCTGCTAATCTCACGCTTTATTTCGTTACATTTTAAAGGTTGATAATTTGTAATTTATGATTAATTAAGAGCGTATTATCTTCGCTTAATACGTTGTTAAATTCTGCTTTTCTGCAAGTTTTTATCAAGATCCTTATTTAAAATATCAGTTACTCGAGCGCTCTTACCAGTTTGCTGACGAATTTATTTTGTTATCTTCTGAGGTCATTATGACCCTAGGTATTTTGTTTCCTTCTTTAATCAGTTTCTGACAAACTATTGTTGAGATCACTTCAAAAATTTACTGTACCTTGGAAGTACTAACGTTTACTTAAACACGGTGATTTTACCGGATATTACGTTGAAACCTTCCTAATTTTTAGTATATCTACGGAACCTGTTTCTTTCCTAAAATTACTAAAAATCGTATATTTACCGCTATAAGTTACTGGTTTAGTTTAGCAATGGACTGTATATTTTTTGTTAATTTATTTTATTGATTGTACATCTCACTAAAAAATGCCACGTTATTCAAACTTAAAAATGTTACTACTTTTCTAACGTTCTAATACTAATCCTTATCGGGAAAAATCCCCTCTTAGAAAGTCATGTGATACATGCGCCCTGTACAAAAATTTAAATTAAAACTAAAAAGCTTCCCTAAAGGAGGGGACAGACTTTACAAACATAGTCGTAGGTTGTGTTGCCTATACGACCTTTAACATTTAAACTTAACCATAAGCTGCCCACCTTGAAATGTTTACATTTCAACAAAAAAAAAACTGTTAAAATTCTAACAACTAAGCAGGATAAATAAATTATAAATTTGTCGCTAAATAAGAATAGATCAAAGATATATACAAAATGAAATACTTAAGCTATATAGCTAATACAAATCTCGATAATAATAAAATATGAATCATAAATAGTTCAGGTCACTTCCCCTGTGGCGCATTAATCTAACAATGCGCACAATTTGTTTACGGGACGTAAAATTATGTTGTTCAAAGTTTTTAAAGTTGCGGATCGTATAACGCCGTCCGTACCTCGATGGATTTGAAGTACACGGCCTAAAGGAGGTTGGTTGTCCTCACGGATAAGCACTAAGGTGCCCACTTGAAGAAGATCTGGCAGGTGTGTAAACCATTTGCTTCTTTTTTGTAGTTCAGGTACAATTTCGACACTCCAACGTTTCCAAAAATGTTGCACGATTCGCTGGGTATGTTGGTAAAGAGATAGTCGTTTTTCATTGTTTGGTAAAAAGTTAGGTTCGGGTAAGGCACAAAGGGATCGGCCTATTAGAAAATGACCTGGAGTTAAAGGGTTGATGTCCTCTGGATCGGAAGATAAGCAGGATAGCGGCCGTGAATTTAAAACGGCTTTGATTTGGGTCAAGACTGTGTAAGTCTTCAAAACATAATGTGGTATTACCTAAAACCCTTTTTAAATGTGATTTAATGGATTTTATTCCAGTCTCCCAAATTCCTCCTTGATGAGGAGCGCGAGGAGTTATGAACTCCCACTTGATGGATTCTGCATTCAAATAGTTGGTACGATAATTTTGTGTATCTTTTAGTTTCAAAAATTTGTTTAATTCCTTTAAATGATGATCAGCACCAACAAAATTCTTTCCATTGTCACTGGATAAAGTATGGGGTTTTCCACGCCGAGCTATGAAGCGCTTTAATGTAGAAATGAATGAAAGAATAGTTAAGTCTGTGACTAGTTCTAGATGAATGGCTCGAGTAACCAAACATACAAAATGCATATATACGCTTTAATTAATTTAGATCCACGTGTTTTACGGTCTCGTATCATAATTGGACCTGCGTAGTCTAAACCGGTGTTATAGAAAGCTGGAGTATTCATTTCTAAACGCTTTGTTGGCAAATTGCCCATAATGGGGTTCTTAGATGTTGGGTTGACCTTGAAACATTTAACGCATTTGCGTATATAACCTTTTATTGTATTTTTTCCTGATATAGGCCAATACTGCTCACGGATGATGCTTAATAATTGTTGTGATCCACAGTGTAATAATTTGGCATGATAATATCCTATGATCAGAATAGTTAAAGGATGACTCTTGGGAAGCAAGAGTGGATGCTTCTTGTCAAAATGGAAATTTGAATTTCTGATGCGACCTCCAACTCTTAACAATTTATTGTTATCTAAGAATGGATTTAAAGAGAGAATTTGACATTTCGGATTTAGCTTACGGCTCAATTCAAGAGTTTGGATTTCGTTAGAAAATGATTCAGATTGACATAGTTTAACAAGTTTATGCATCGAACAATTTAATTCATCAATTGTCAGAGTAGTTGATGATATTTTAGTTGCTGAAGGATGGCAATTACCGATGAACCTTAGACACCAGGCTGTTATTCTCTGCAGCCTTGTTAAAGTGGAATATTTTGTGAATAAATTAAAATTATGAGATATCTGATTTACTAAAACACAAGATGTAGATTTTAGTTTGAGACTGTCGCTCTGGTTAATCTCTGCAATTTGGAGACGAGAAGGTAATATGATTTTTGTTAGAAATTTAGGACCGTGCCACCAAAGATTGTTGGTTAATATTTCAGATGCGGTTAAACTTCTGGAAATAAGGTCTGCAGGATTGTCTCGAGATTGAACATGATGCCAAAAGGAGATCTCAAAATGTTCTTGTATTATAGCAACGCGATTGGCTATAAAAGTTTTGAATTTATTTGGTAGAGAATTTACCTAATTTAGCACTATCATGCTATCAGTCCAGAGAAATATATGATCGATTTTCATAGTTAACGATGATTTAACCTTTAACATTAATTGCACTAGCAAGACTGCTGCAAACAACTCTAAGCGAGGGATGGACATTGTACGCAAGGGTGCTATGCGTGACTTGGTACATAGCAAGTAGAACTTTTTTCGTCAGAAGTGCGTACATAAATGCAAGCACCATAAGCCGTGATGCTGCTATCAGCAAAACCGTGTAGTTCGATTGTGTCATACGGATAATTTTTAACACAGCGGCTTATTTGAAGATTGTTTAGCGATTTTAATTCGTTTTTGAAATGATTCCATTCAGTGTTTATAATCTCGGGAATTTGTTCATCCCATGATACTTTAAGTTCCCATAATCTTTGCATAAAAATATTTCCCTTTACGATTATTGGAGATAACAAACCCAATGGATCGAAAAGCTGCGATATGTTTGAAAGGATGCTACGTTTAGTAATTTTGTCGTTGTTCATGATAAATCTAGGGTTATAATGGATAGTATCGTCAATAGAGTTCCAAAACAAACCCAAAGCCTTGGCATTAGATCTTTCCCCGATAGGGACATTAAAAATGATGTATTAGCCTTAGATGATTCGGACATAATATGGCTGTTAATTGATAAGAATTTTCTAATATTGAGCCCTGCTGATCCAAATATTTTAATTAGAGAGTCCTTTATTTCAATAATTTCCTGCAAGCTGTCAGACGTATAAAGCAAATCGTCCATATAAAAACTTGAGTCAATAATAGAACATGCCTTGGGGAAGCTGCTACGATTTAAATCAGCTAAATATTGCAAACAACGGGTTGCTAGATAGCTTGCAGAAGAAGTTCCATATGTAATGGTATTTAGTTCATATGTTTCAACTCGGCTAGTAGGATTTTCACACCAAAGAATGCGCTGAAATTTTCTTAAATGAGGATGGATGTGTATCATACGATACATTTTTTCTACATCGCCTGTTAAGGCAAATTTGTGCTGACGGAACCTGAGCAGTATCGAGAACAAATCCTCTTGGATAACAGGACTTACGCACTGAACTTGATTTAAAGATAAATTGGATTCAGTTTTAGCACTTCCGTCAAAAACTACCCTAAGCCTTGTCGTTAATGAGTTCAATTTGCATACTGCATGATGAGGCACAAAATAGTCTGGGATGTTGTCAACATTAACGTCGCCACCAAATGTGGAGAGAGTATTGTTTAATCCAAAAGTGATCTCATCATGAACCTCTACGTCAACCCTGGTCATGTGACCCAATGCTATGTAATCATGCATGAATTGATAGTATTTCTCACGCAGTTCGGGATTAACCGTAAACCTTTTTTCTAGGTTATATAATCTACGAAGAGCTTGACCTTTGGATTCGCCTAACTGAGAAAGAGTTGATTTGAATGGTATCGATACAGTAAGAAGACCATCTGGTCCTTGAGTAATAGTCTCACAAAAATAATTTTGACAGAATCTTTTTTCGGCTGATAATAAAGAGGATCTGTTGATAGGGTCAATACTTTCGGTTGACCAAAATTTGATTAAAGATTTATCTAAGTCGTTGTTAGATATCTGATGATCATATGTTATGCTGGAGTGCAAAACAGTAGTATTTGTTTTAGCCTTTGATGGTAAGTGGTTAGACAAATTTCCTGATATTACCCATCCAAGAACTGTTTTTTGTAGAGATGGGTTTCCTTTCTCTAGCGATATCTGACCTTCGCTTAACAAATGATAGAAAAGAGAAGCCCCAATTAAAATGTCAATTGGAGATTATTGATTAAAGTTATTATCAACTAAGCTAATTTCACTTGGAATTGCAAGCTGGGATTTGTTAAATGTTAACGATGGCAGACTTCGAGAGATTGTTGGAATCACTAGACAAGATAATCCAGTTTTAAAATTGCTAAAGCGTGATGCAATTTGTATATGTGTGACACCTTCTAAACTAGAAGTTTTTGAGTTTATGCCGAAGACAACTGCATTAGTCGGATTCAGTTTACTACCTATTCGAGCGCAAAACTGAGTAGTGATAAAATTGGACTGGCTTGCTGAGTCGAGAAGACATCTTGCTGCTTGCCAGGACCCGTCTGAAGACTTAACCCCGATGAGAGCGGTAGATAATAAAACCTCGTCTGAGTTAACACTAATGCAAGAAAGTGATGCCGGAACGGAAGCTTCTATAGAGACATCAGTGTTATCAACTGTAACTGTATCTGCAGTAGTTGCAATATTGGATGTTTCTGTCTTACGTCTGCTGAAGAAACATAAAAGATTGTTATGCGCCCTTTGACAATATTTACATTTGTGAGTAGAAAAACATTTTTGATTAGCATTATGCCTGAAGCAATTCTTGCAGATTCTCACTTCAGCTACCTTGTCAAATCTTTGCTTGACTGAGTAACCCAAAAATTTAGGGCAAAGATATAAATAGTGATTAGCATTACAAACTGGGCAATGCTCGCTGTTAGTTACAGCAAATGATTGTTTTATGTTAGAAATACCTTTAGGGTTTTGGTATTTAGATGAATTAGGTTTATTGTCGTAGGAAGTTCTCTGATTATTTAGAACATCTTCCAACATGATACATCTTTCTGATAGAAAAGTTAGAGTTTCTGTAATAGACGGTATCTTTTCAACATTAAATTTACAGTATTCGCCTGCTGTACGCTGATCCAATTTAGATTTTATGATGTAGGCTATGGCACCAGCCTTAAATGATTCATCAGATAGATGGATGTTATCAAGAGCACGCAGATGACGCGTAACCCTATCGTAAAACTTTCTAAAATCAACAGCAGATTCTTTATTTAATTTGGGGATGTCGAACAAGCCTTCCAAGTGTGAAAAGATAATAAGTTTTTCATTATGATACCTATCTTTGAGCATGTTGATTGCAATTTCATAGTTAGAAGAAGTTGCAGTTAATTCTTGAATTAATTCTCTTGCGGAACCCTTTAATGAATTTTGAAGAAGAAGAATTTTTCAATATTGGTTAGTTTTGGATTATTATGTATCAAGGCTGTAAAGGTATCGTAGAAACCAATCCAGTCAGAGAATGTACCGTTGAATGAAGGAACATTTAGTGTAGGTAATTTCACATTACTATTGTCATTTGAAAAGGTCAAGTTATTACTTGTACTATTGATTGTGGTGTCGATATTTGATAATTGATTAATACGATTAAGTTCTAAGAGATTAGATGCCTGTGCCACAAGGTCGAAGTACTGTTCTTTGAACTCTTTTACAGAAGGATTAATTTCCATGTTTAAAGCACTTAACTGAATAGCTAAGTCTTCATATTTTGTGTTGATTGGTTTGAACTATTCCAATCGTAATGATAATTTCATTAATGTTAGATCGGTTGCAGGTTGATTATGTACGATTTCCAACAAATCTTTAAACGATTGTACCTTTTCGTTCATGATTTCTACACTAGAAGTTAAACGTTTAATTTCCTTTTGCTCTTTACTTGCCATTGTGACAATGCAAAGATATTGTTTATAAGTAGATAAATGATAATAAATGCAACAAATAACTATTTGTAATGCAAAACCCAAATGGGACGTTATAAATATGATTGTAAAAATAGATAATAAATTGATAACACCCAAATCAAAGTTTGTTTTGGCATAAATAAGATAGGTTATGATGGGTTATGTTAATAACATAGGTTATGATTGTAGATGCTTTGGAGGGAAACGAGGGAAATACAATAGCAAGGAAACGTACCTTTTTTCGAAGTGAGCGTAGTCGATAACGCAGATTTCGCTGTTGCGTAATGTAGGATATGATGTGTGAATTCCCGCCAATGCACGAGGACATTTACAATTGATGAGGAGCCGCCATTTTCTCCATATAAAGATGTGTATGATGAAATTTGATCTCGTTGCTGATGATTTTCTTACTTGCAAACAACGATTGTAGATGAACCCTTCTCCAAGTAGAGAACAGCGATGTACCAAATGGCCGCTGGGTTATGATTATGTTGAACGCGTGTATGATTCTTTAGGATGAGATGATTTCACCATAGTTTACGTTGATTTCTGGATTATTTAATTAAATAATCCGATCGATGAACCAATAATGGTTTAGTTTAGCAATGGACTGTATATTTTTTGTTATTTTATTTTATTGATTGTACATTTCACTAAAAAATGCCACGTTATTCAAACTTAAAAATGTTACTTCCTTTCTAACGTTCTAATACTAATCCTTATCGGGAAAAATCCCCTCTTACAAAGTCATGTGATACATGCGCCCTGTACAACAATTTAAATTAAAACTAAAAAGCTTCTCTAAAGGAGGGGACAGGCTTTACAAACGGAGTCGTAGGTTGTGTTGCCTATACGACCTTTAACATTTAAACTTAACCAGTTACTTTAAATTTTAAAAGTGTACGCTGGATTATTATACCCAAGTACAGTACTTAGTTTTTGCTTTATTTAGTTAATCTAACTTTGCTTCTCTCCTTTCCTCTTTATAGCGGGTTTTTTTCCGACGTAATTGTTCTAATTCTTATGAACATCTTCTCCAACGGATTGTTTCCCCCACGTGTGAGAGTTCCTTCAACTACCAAAATATTCCGTTCATTTGTAAACTCTACTAACGCTACGCTGAGAAGTCAACTTCGATTGCACCAACTGACGCTAAGTGAAAAATCAACCGTTAACCTTCGTTTTATTGTGAATCAATTCATATTTGTGCAAATCTTCAAGATTTGATTTTCTACATTGAACTTTTAATCAAAATCTTACTTGCTTAATCAACTATAGAAATTCAAGAACTTTTTCTTATACTTTAAAATTTTACAATTTATTTTTTGCTATCTAAAATTCACTTTTGTTATTTACACTTTGGCTTAATTTACTTAACTTAATTTTTCCTCGTTTCTATAACAATTTGTTATTTGTTTTGCCTTGAAATTTGTTGACTTATAACATAATTGTAACTGACCTATTAACCTACATAAATTTGGTTACGCATCCCCTGATCTACGAAATAGTAAACTTGAACCTAGCTCTAATTCTCGGCTGTTATTTGCCGACGGTCAATTGTTTGTTTTAAATATTTTATTTAAAGAAACTTCGAATGGAAATACCGTGCGCCGAGTTTCATCAGCAAAGTAATACAGGTAAGATTTTGTATTTCAAATTGTATTTACTGTCTTGTCGAATCCCGATCGCTGTCCCAATTTTTTTTTTCTTTTTGTTTGTTTTGCGAACCTAACGTAATTAAATTATTTTTACTACTATTGTTTTAACACAAGGTAATTTAGATCCTGTATTTTTGTAATATTTGAAATCCATTATCGATTGTTTTACTCAACTTCACACATATTTTGTTTGCATAATTCAAAATTGAATATTTTATTGATTATTTTGTAAATTTCTATTTATTCTAAATTCATTATATTTACATCATATTTACTGATTGCTATTTATTGCTTAAACTTCCCCGTTCTCTTTCAGCAACCTTTCGCTACTACTAGAGCCCTGTTAAACTTTTACAATTTACTTAACAGGACCGCAACTAAACAAATTGTGTGGCGCCCATTTCTAACAATTTCTAATCACTATTTGACTAATTTTATCTATCACGACATCTCTGATTTAGATATTTGCCTCACAATTTCTAACCCACCCCATTTTGCCTACAAGAATCGAACTACTGCGGCCATCGCTCCATTTAAATTTAGTTACCCCTAATTTTTAGCGTAACAATGTTCTTAATTTCAACCACTCAGTTATGTATACTACTGTTATTTATCCTATTTTTAATAACAATTGTAACCAAATGTTAGATTTACTTGAGATGATTTATATAAAAAGTGCTCCTAGATCGTCAATATTAAACGATGAGTTTAATTTCGTAAATTTACGATTGAATTATTCATAATTTAATAGGAAGATGCTACCTCTGCTATATGTGTATGATTATAAAAATACACCTAAATATTTCACTTTTAACTTTTATTTCTATATAAATTTGATATTTCCGACTTTATCAATTTTATTAGTTAATGTCAATTCAATTGTGTTAGTTTTATATAGTCAAAGTTGCATATTTGTTTTTACTAAGTAAGCGTCCTTAATATTAGTTGACAATTTTTTATATAATTTATAATAACGTTTTTAGTCTGAAGATGATCGTATGTTTTTAAGAGACCGAAACATGTAACTAAATATATTAAATAAAATCTAACACATTTCATATCGGATTACGACTTTGTTCATTTTATTTATTGTATATTGTTTAAGTAATCTATTTTCTTAAAATTAAATTAATCTTCAATAATTATTATTTAGAATCATTTAAATTAACAAATTCTGGCTATATTTAAAAACGTCTACAGATAAAAATATGATTTTTTTTCTATTATTTAAATATTTATTACATATTAAAAAAATATTTTGCTCAAGTTTAAACGTTCATATTTTTTTTAATAAATACAATTTATCGTTTCCGATAAAGTTAAAGAAATAAATAAAACATAACATTTACAGTTAAAGTAACGTATTCACATTAAAATAAACTTTGTGTACATTTTTTATAGTTGCAGTAAACGCTTGTCACGTTATCTTTTAATGTAGAAACATCTAGACACAACAGACTGGAATTATTTTTGCCCTAATGCAATAAAAACGTAACAACGTGTATAAAAGCTAAAATTTAGTTTTGCGATAATTGGTGATTCTCTTTTCAGCTCCGTATTAATGCAAAACATTTGTTTTGATATCAAATTTTCATTTATAACGCTTTATAAATTATAGCAATATTATTAAATTTCTAATTAAATTAATAACGTATTAAAACAAATCTTACCGTATCACGCTTTCGACTTTCCTTTAAACTGAACCGCCGCTTCCATTCTCTTTTATCAGATTCGGAGCTGAGCGATTTTAACATCAGGTCGTTTTATTTAAGCGATCTTAATCAGTTTCTTAAATAAAATTTGATGTAGATGTCCAAATATTATCTTCTTAGTGTTCATCACTAATCGATATCGAATATCTGAAAAGAAATTAGCGTTAATGCTTGTAACATAAAAATGACAGACTTCGGCGAACATTTTTGCAAAGTAAATATAAGTTAGTAGATATACGAAAAAGCAAACAGATTAACTTGTGCTTTCCACTCCATCAATTTCTAACCTACTTCACAGTTTGACATTATCAAAGTTTCAACTGTGTCGCTCAAAAAGTCTTATATTAACGTTTTGTTGAATCGTATTTTGCTTTATTCACACATTTTCTATAAAAAAATTAAAACGTACTTTTTTTAATTTTTTTTAATTATGTGTAGAAAACAATAAGACTACAACAAAAAAACGTTACAAAAATAAATAAACTGTTTGTCAAATTGTTTTAAAATAAATTCAAACAAACGTTACTGACAATTAATAATACGTTATTAGAAATAACAAAATATTTTTAGTAATGCAATTTGATGAAACATATACTACATTATTATAAATAATTAAAAAAAAATTATTTTACAAATTCTTTTAATGTCAAAATAATGTTTATTTACAATCAGTATAGTAATATCCAAACTAATATTTATATATAGTTGAAAAGTTCATCATTTTTTTTTCGTTACTATGCTAGTAGTCAGGAAGTGCCACTTTCTGCTTCATAATTTCTCACTAAATTACATTACAAAAAAATAGATGTTACGAGAAAAATTCTTAGAGTGGAAAATTGTTTTCTGAACGGTAAATTTGTAACTAAGTTATTATTTAGTAGGAAACGCACCTTAAAACGTAAGACGATTGTCTTTACAGAATTTAAAATATTAAATAAAGAGCCCACCTACAACAAATAATAATAAAAGCGCTTATAATTTCTTTGGTGTTGAATTTGTGGGTATAAAAATCTATACGAACTTTTTTAATTAAACCTAACAGAAAAAAAATAGTTGTATTTCTGTAAAACAAAAAATAAATAAAAACACAGATTGAAGAAGGTTTTTAACGTTGTGATTTAACCTTTGATCCCCAATTATGGAAGATTCCGTCTAGAAATGTGTATACTAAAGATTTACTTTCAGGCGGTCACTGTCATTTTATCCTGAAATGTTAACTTAGTATCAGAAGTTCCTAATACTTATTACATTCATTATACAAATACATTTGATAATTAAATAATTTATTAACAACAAACAATTTATACGATCAAATATAAAAATTAAATTAAAAGCTTACAATCTAAATTTAAAATTTTAAAAATAAAACAAAAATTTTACAACACTAAAAAAGTTGTTGGTAGATTGATTTAATTTTATTTATATTTTATTTATATTTACAAACTTGTCGTTAAAGTTGCAGTTAAATTTTTTGTGTGTTAACTATCATGCACTTATATTCTTTTAAATATATTATTGTTGCCATAAACTAAGATTGCATTATATAATTTATAGTTATTGTCAGTTATTTCGTTATAAATTTGAATTGTAATTTAATATTGCTTTAATTCCATGTAAGTTTTCCTTATTTTAGAGTCACTTAGATTATAAAATTGTTTTTTTTGATGACACTACTAAGAAAGACTTTTTTTGTAGAACTTATTTTGCATCATACTTTTTTTGCATCTTGGTTAACTTTGTTTGTTTCTTTTTTTTTCTTTCTTTGGTAAATTGAATAAAGCGCGCGCGGAGTGCGGACGTGTTTATATGTGCTGTGAAAGTAGTGATTAAATTAAGTTGAAAATTAATTAAAACTGGCAAAACCCTAAAGGCTATTACCAGAATTAGCTATAAAAATGTCTAAAGCAATTTGTGCAAAATGTAATGCTGACCTAATTAAAAGTGATAAAATTATTTGTTCTGCAGAGGTTTGTGATAGAATGTATGATTACAAATGTGGCAACATTACTACCGACAAATACGGTTTATTAATAGCTAAACGTAATTTTGGTTAGTTTTGTGAACACTGTGTAGATAGAAACCGTTACATGGCAATTATTTTGGATGGTATAAAAGCATTAAAACAGCTGATAGATGGTGTTCATAAGCAGAATGAAAAGATTGATAATGTTAGTCAACAAATCATAGTAAATCATGATAATTTAAAAAGTGATATAACTGAAATAATTGAAGAACGATCACAACCAACATATGCGAATAAATTCGACAGAATCAGTTTTGTTACTTTATCATTAAACTATACAAAAAATTAAATTTCAAATTTCAGTTTATTTACGGTCAAAAGCTTTTGCATATTTTAAATTGTATCAATTTTATTTACTCATTATTAATTAATTAAATTGCTTGTTTTGTTTAACCAACTAACGATACGGGCTTAAGTCTAATGTCACAACGTTCGAGGTACTATTAACAACGTTATGGAAAACCACAAAAGAACAAAAATTAAAAAAACACGCTTCTTTTAGTGTGACATATTTTGTTGATGCCAACATTAACAAATTATTATTTGTCGCGTTTAGGAACAAATAATGCCTTGTGCAATAAAACAAAACAAAAAAATATTAGGATCGGCAAACACAAATGCTGCAAAAACTAGTCGGAAACATCCACGGCAATAAAGTCTTACATTACATTCGAGAGTTTTAAGCAAATTGTAAAAATGCACGGCTTGAAATACATTCAATTTGTTGGAGACGGGGATACGGGAATGACATTCTAATAAAAGCAGTAGAATGCAAGAGTTATCATTGTTACAATTTTGTATCACATTGTGAAAAATATCAACACAAAAAGGCAATTCAAAAGGTAGCAAAGTAAAACTGCAATTACAAAGTATATTAAAATCATCCAGCGAAAATGGTTTAAAAAAAAATTATATTAATTGCCAAAAACATGTTTTCGAGGCTACACCAATTGGGAAAAGTATTTACTATGGTGTTGTAACGCACAATTTGTGAAAGTAAAATATTTTGTAGATAGTCGGCTCACTTTTTGGCTAGCTTCTGTTGTAGATGGTCGTGAGTCGAATTGTAGATATCCAATTTATTTTGGTGAGTCAGTGCCTTGCTCCACCTTCCCTTGCGTCTAGAAAAAAACAATATATTCTTAGGTAAAGAAAGAAGTCGTCGATACACTGCGAAAGTGATTATCACATACAACAGATATGAACTTGTGGTTACGCCACTGCTACTAGACAATCGTCGTTACACAAAAATATACTTATAACTACTAGATACGCTGTCTCAATAATCAAATATCGTATCAATTTAACGGTATCGTAGGCCTAAAAACATTGGTCCTGACATTAATCTAACAAATTAATCTAAAAAGGTAGTAGCAAAAAGTTAAACGCGTTCGCGTTATAGTATGATTATGCCTCAAAAGTTTTCGCCGGGCTGCTTGAAGTCAAGTATACAAGTGAAATTCGTTAATTTGGGGTTTAATTAATGTTTGAGCAATAACAAACGCCGCGCCACTTCCAATTCCTTTGCAAAACGCAGATATCGCAGTACGATAGTAACCGACTTAGTTAATATTTTTAGACCTAATCAAACAGTAACCAACATTTTAAAATTTATAGGATATTAACTATTCACGAAATTTTTTGCGAGTAGTCACGGTTAGAATGATCACTAACTCCAATAACATAAACCTCGTAGTTAGATAGACATAGGGTTAACAAATAAGAGTTTCAAAACGACCATCAAACAGGTGACTTGAAAAATATGCAATGCAAGTAAAAGATGTTATGTAAAAAAATTGGTAGTTTAATTTTCTAGTATAAAAATGTTTCAAGTATAAAATTTGTCCTTTGCTGCTAACGTTCGGTAAAATACGGACTGTTCTTAGCGGTCTTTCTGGCCCAACAAAGCTTTCATTATTAAGTTGGTTCACGATACTCCACGTAAATATGTGAACGAATTTTGCATAGTGTTGAGTGAAAGCTTATTTTGGGGTATGTAATTTTATAACCTTTTTTTGTATTGAGGGCTTAAATTAATTCTTTAGTGGGTCCGATCCCTTCATCTGTAATTTTATCAGCGACGTTCGTAACACCTGGTAACACCTGTTTGTCGGAAAGTTCCATGACGTTAGTGATAACGCTATTTCTTATATACCGTCAAGAGTTGGAAACCTTCAGGATTACCCCTCTTTTTGGAGATGAACCACGACAAAAACTGGGAAAATTTATGCTGTTAAGTAAAAGGGAAACGCTGCACATTTGCGTTCTCACATAATTGGATGCTAAAGGGGACTTTTACTTGTGTTAACATTATATGCTTGTTTATATTGGGTTTAATATTACTTTTTAGCTAACTCAAGCACGGAATTAGCTAATTCCCTACTGGATAAAATCTAACTGTAAGTATTACTATTTCAATTATTTTTTTGATTTGTGCTTCGATGGTCATGTCATTTATGACCGTACGTGCATGTTAGGTTAACACAATTAATAATATTTTTGTGTTTCATAAACTCATATGCAATGCGCGTTGAGTCTCGAAGGTTTAAATTGTTTGCTCGTCTACAATTTTAAAATTTGCGAACATACATTCAGACGTTATGTTTAATGTAAAAGTTTAGACCGACAGGCTCAGCTTGTTGTAGGGTGTGTTGCTCACTATTCGACGCAACTTAAATTAAATCAACCCACGTATCTATTATTTGCGATTTATGTTGATGTACCCAGTAAACACGGATTGAAACTGTTACAGTCACAAAATTAAAACAATTGTTTCAATACGTTGTTTCGTGTTAGTTCCATTTTTATATCATTTACATGTAACTGACAGTGAATAAATTGAAAGAGTTCCGATTTTTCACAATCAGTTTTGAACCGTTTCAGTACTTGCAATTTTTTTCCCATAATCAGCAACCGGTTAAAAACTGATTTGTTAAATCCGAATATTTTTTGAATAACTAGAATTGCTTGAAGATCGATTAAATAAGATTGAATTATTTTCAAAACAGTAGAATCGTTCTAGGAAAAACGAATACTTTGTAATTAGTCAGCATTAGTCGTTGCTATACTTTAGATTACTGTCGTCAACGCTTGCGCTGCAAATTGATATCTTTTCACTTGTTCGGTTGCAGTTTGATAAGTGATGCTGTGTGTACAATTACGAAATGGAACAATAAACGGTAAGTCGAAACATTTTTTTATAATCCATAAATGTAATCAATATTATTATCATTTCTGTTCTTTATGTATCATGTTTTAATTTGTATGAAAAAAATATAAATTAACACACATGGTTGCGTTAAGGTAGATTATTGCGTAAATCTGATGATACTTTAGGATTTATAATTACAGTTCAATTCTTCAAGTTTTCTATACGATTATGTACAGCTAAAGGTATTCACAGTGTTTTTATAACTTTCTAATGATTGCTAAAGTGATATTTATATTAAGTTTGTGTTGTTTTTGATTAAAAAAATGTAATTAATTTTGTGTAACTCTATGATTATGTATGTATATAAATGAAATATTTATTTCTATGTTACAGATGTGGTTAAAAGTTGCTACCCAACAGTAACTGATGCAGTTTTCGAGGCTTCCGTGAAAAGACCACATCCAGGAAAGTTGCAATATGTAAAAAACTCAATGTGATATTGTATTTAAAAATATTTATTGTGCAATAAAATTTGAAACGTGCATTCGAAAATGTATTATTATATTATTGAAAGAATTGTTTTAGTTCATTATTGAAACAAAAAAATCATACATGTATCGATCATTTAGTATCAGTTCAAGAACGAAGCTTTTAAAACGTAAACCGAATGCAACATTTAGTTTGCAACAGATTTGAATTTAAAATACCGAAACTATACTGATTCAAATAAGTGAAACAGCGATGGACTTACAGCTATTTTATTGCAGTTAGGTTTCTTTTATGTTTGAAACAAGAGTGAATCATAAATTTTTTGTTTTGAAACTGTTACTAAACATTATCAATTTTGTGTTTACTGGGTAGTAATAAAATAAGTATATATTCTGTGTTATTAATTCAGTGGTGTTACTTATTCTTTTCCAGCTACGGGAAGAGTTAGACGGTATCTCCCTAATTTAACTTTTTATCGTCTTGGCGCCTTTTTTTTAGATTTACGTTATAATTTCGCATCACAAAGTCTGCGATCCCTCTCCGAAGAAGCTGTGCTAGCCGTTGCTTTGTTTTGTTACAAGAAGACCAGCGTAACTATTTATTATTGGCTGCCCAACTCGAGGAACCTGCTTTTTCTCGTAACAAAGAATTTTCAATCCTTTGTGTCCTACCGCTAGTTATACACAGCGTACGTAAATAACAAATGAAATGACCCATATTCCGCCGGAAGTTAAACTAGGATTCAAATATCATGCTTTGTTGTAAGGCTTATAAAAAAGTAAACTTTCTAATACATAACCTTACGGAAACGTTTAGTTGTATTTGACGAGCGATTAAATCCGTTAACAAAACAAAGCATTAAACTTCCAACTTAAATATTTCACAATCCTATTGTTATACAGCAAATTGCTAGTTTCAATTTAAAAAAATTGCGACACTACCGCATGTTCATGTTTTTCGAGATTAAATTAAAATTCTATTTTGTAAACCTTGCACGAACCGCTTATAGAATTTAAAAAAAACATCCCATATGATCAAAATGCGACAGACAAAAATGTCAAAGTGTAGTAATACCTGAGTTTAGATGAGGTTTTTCACGTTGTACATGCAACTCTAAGCAAGGATAACAATATATAAACAAAACTCGTAATGGTGTATAAAATAAACAACGACCATAATATCGAACGTCAGTCGAAAACAAATTATAATGCAACCTGAATTTTATTAACACAAAGGAAATGTTAAATCAGCGAAAACTGACAAATTGATGTTTTAACAACGTAAACCATAAGTTAATTAAAAAAAAAATTACTTAAAAGTTTGAAACAACTAATTTGAAATAGCCCAAGCCAATTAACTAAAAGTATGCAAATTTTGACTGAATGCAAACGTCAAATTAAAAGGATCGTAGATACAAAGGTTTGTCATGAAGTAGGTACAAAAATTCGAACGCAGATTACAAACGAATTTGAACAAAAACACTAAATTTATGAAATTAATAAAATAAGACACCAAAAGAACTAATCTCTTTAGAAGAAAATACTGTTGAATAAAATACTATTAAGATTTGGAATTAAATTTTGGTATTGTTTGATCATGATGAAATAGAAAAACGTTAATTTTTACAAATAAATTGAACAGGTAGTTTAAAGCTGTGAATTGTTTTTGTCTGCAAAAACTCCGTATCTTAGGGCCAATCCTGACTAATTAAATTGCGAAGATTCTTTAATTAATAAAGTGCCTTCACAAAACGGCAAAAACCTAAATATCGCTAAGAGAAGCTACTGAACGTAGACTAGTATTGTATTTGTCTATTAAAGAAAATACTATTTCGACCACACCCAGAAGCAATTACAAGTAACAAAAGGATAAAATAATTTAGGAAAAAATTGTGGCACAAAAAATTGCAAAAAAGGTAATTTTTGCATTCTACTTTATTGATTAAAATGTCATTCTCGTATGATATATTTGCAGACAATTTTTTGTAAACATTACTATCCCTGTTTCTTACAACTTGAGTGTACTTTAAATCGTGCATTTTTACATTTTGCTCAAAACTTTCCAATGCGATGCCAGATTCCATTTCCGTAGATGTTTCCAACTAGTTTTTGTAGCATTTGTGTTACTCGACGTAATATTTGTATGTTTTGCACATATTAATATTTATTCCTAACAGCGACAAGTAATAATTTGCCAGTGTTGGCACCAACAATACATGCTACACTAAAAGAAGCGTCATGATGATTATTAACGTTTTGTTATCCTTCAACAAAATCTTCAACATTAAAAAATCGTTGTCTGGTTACCTGACGGTTAACTCTGGTATTACATACTCTATTTTAACTTTTTTTTAAATGGATAGAACTTTTTTTCTATTTTAGTTTTTGGGTTCTAAAAGTGTAGTCAACTAAGAAAAAATTAGGAGCAGAAGTGGTCAATGTACTAATTGCAAGCATAACTTCAATCTACGAAGACACACCTGTTTGTTTTTTTTTATTCAATTTTTTAAATTTAATTCTCTCTAAGTACACTAAATAATAGAAAAGTCTTAAAATATCTCAAAAATAATTTGACGTTTATATTGACAAGTGCACAAAAACTGTCAAAGACGGTTTACAATAACGAAAAATTAAAATTTACGACAGTTAAGAACAATAAATATAATTTATTTAAAAAACAATTAATTTTTTGAAATTTGGCTTTTGATGAAAACAATACTGAGAATAGCTTTCCCTAGTTTTTTTCAGGGCTTAGTACGTCATAAATCAAAATACACCGAGGGGTACACTTATGCCCCAGTTTTCTACAATATCAATCCAAAGCAAATTTGAACTAATGCTAGGTCTCTCAGCAAACGCTCCAATACGGAAAAAAAAATTTATAGCAGTGACTATAATATCTGAGTTTACTGTAGAAGTTTTCCTTACTCAAAAGATCACTAGAAGAAAAATTCCAGTATCATTTTTTAAACTTTTTTACAGATGAATTGGTTGACCAAATTACCTTTTAAAAATTGTATGTTACATAAAAAAACAAAAAGCATGAACCCACAAATTCAAACAAAATAAGATTATTTTGGGAAATAAACCTGATTATGGCTATGAAGAAACTTTTCAGTTATCGTGACTATTGGCCATTTGCACCTGATTTTCACTATGTTTATATATTATGCTATCTTAATTTAATTTTAATTTTATTTTAATGATAACTCGAGTTATAATTTGAATGTAAAATTTTAATTATATACAGGCTGAGAAGCACATAAACCAAACAAAGTTTTGGCATCAAAAGTTGTTATTGACTGATGCAAAAACTTTCATGGAAAAAATTTTTTTTTTTGACAATTATTTCAATAGCTACGACTTGCTTATTTGCTTACAAAAAATTTAATTTTTGAATCCAGTACAGTACGTCCTTTAAAAAAATATTTACTTACTTTGACTGACAAAGAAAAACTTAAAAGAGAAACATATGACAGAAACTAAAGCAATGAAGGAATTACGTATTTCTGTTGTAAAGATAAAAAAAGTAAATTTTTTATAGAGCTATCATAACACAGACATAATCATTACAGTTAAAAGAAAGGAAACAGATACAAGTGTAACAGATAAAAAACTAATTTTAGAAGACTTGCAACCGTCGTTTGAGGTTGTGCGACCCGGTTTTTGAGTTGGACTTATACGTTTCATGCACTTTGGTATTGTTTTATGGATTTTAAATTGATTGGAGAAAGTTATTTAACGTTTTTAGATTCATAATTGTCAATCCAAATTGTTGATAAAATTTTGTATTTAATTAGTTCAAAATTATTACGTCGTTTAAACAACCGTATTCTGCGTTTGTGTTGATTTGGCACTTTCTTTGTTCAGTAAAAATTCTAGTTGTAATTTATGTTTCTTTTCTGAATTTTATTTGTAATTAAATATATTTTAGCAGTTTGTTTATTTTAAGTTTTTTTAAAGTTTTTTGTTGTAAGTACATTCTCAGTACAGTCGTACTTATTTTCTTTGTGTTAATTCTATTAAATTACGTTGGAATGAAGTCATTCTTTTAATTTATTAGGCAGTTGTTATGATTAAGGTCTCAACAAGTAATTTTTATGACAGTCATGAAATAAAATATTTTGTCAATTTGAAAGTTCACACAGAATCAAAAACCGTTTTCCAATTGTAATTTTGTGACGTAATTAAATCTGTTTGCATCATTTTTGCACTTCGTGCTGGAATTTTTTTTTTAACGGAGATTTGGGACATAATCAATCTAGGATCTACCACAAGCTCTTTCCTAGATTTATTAAGACGACAATTTAAGGTATTTATTTTGCACCGATTAATTAAATTTGGTAAATTTTATTTACGCGTTTAAGTGTCTTAAATCCTTTGGGTTTTAAGAAAATTAATGAGTGTTGTGTATTAACGATTTTATCAATTTTACAATTAGTAAGTGGTAATTGTCCGTAATTAACGGAAACTATAAGTGACTAAATATTTCTTAAAAAGAAAATTTATGTTTGAATTTAACCGGAAAATTGACTAATTTCGTAATTTACTATTAATATTGTTATTCTTGTTTTAAAAGAAATGAAGTTATTTCATTTTGTATTTAATTAATTTCTATTTAATGCGGATACGGCCTTGCATTAGTTAATTAAGATTTTCTATTGTTTCTTTTTATTATGACTTTACTTTTGTTTCATTTGTTTAAAATTTTGTTTGTTTTAATACAATTATTCATTTTACTATAATTTTTAACTTTTATGTTTAACTTACAATTTGTTTTTTTATTATATTACTTAATTTTTTTATTTTGTTTTGCGCTAATTTAAATAGTTTTTGTTTTGTTTTGAGTGTTGATTGATTAAATAAATGTTAAATAGTTAAATGTAAACGAGCTTTTAATTACGTCGGACTTCGCGTTATATGAAATTTGTGTTCATTATAAAGCTTATGGAAATACACTCTTTTGAGGTCCATTTAGAGTGTACTCTTCAAAAGCGGGCTTGTGGTTGGCAAGGGCCAGAAGTACATTGAGCTTTACTCCTACTTGGTGCCCTTTGATTTTTGACTTCTCATTGTGTTTTCTGTTGAGTTTTGCAAAAGAATCACAGGATTTTGAATAGAACCTACCCCGTCTTCACTGAGCACCGGCAAAACTTAATTTATGTTACTTTATTTCAGGTGTCATTGTTCCAGCTTTTGCACGTAACAGACTACAATTGCAATATGAATATTGTAGATAATTTTGACAGAATAAAAAATGACTATGCGTTAGATAAGAAGAGCAAGAAATAGTACTTAAAAATGTTTTACATTTTTTTGATGTTTTAGTTGCTTAGTTTAGATGTTTTTATTATGTACATAGTTACATTTGACAAAGGAATTACAAATAAAAATTTGAGAAAACAGCTTTATAAATAAATAAATTGCTCCATATTTAATTATAGGAAAAAAAACTTATAAAAAAACATTTAGACAGAAAAGCACAACCAGACCAGGTAAAAAAGAGCATATTAAAAAGGTATGTTTACTGCAGTACCAAAAAAAGTTTCTGTGCGTTTGGTTTGGTTTGAGAATGCTTAGTGCGAGGGGTGAATATCTGACCAAAATTTTGTACACCATAAATTCTTTTATGTAAATAAATCCTCATAAATCTTGGTAAATCACAGAAAATCTTGATAAATCACTCTAAATCCCGTTAAATCGCGATAAATCCTTCTAAATCACGATTAATTCCTCTAAATCACCATAAATCTTTATAAATCCTTCTAAATCCTTGGAACTAATAAACAGTTTTTTTGTGTAATGTGTATCTAGATATCCGTTAAGACCTAAAATCGGCTAAAACTTGTTATACGTATTCATCAAACTGAAGATTAAAATGACGCATTATTTTTTCCTACTTTGACTTTTCATTGAATATTTCAGTTAAAACTATTTAGTTCTAGCAAACACATAGTTCTGTAGCAACTGTTCTGTATTTAGTTTTACGTTACCCAATAAATAATACTAAGTATGTGTATTATTAAAAAAAAACAAACAGCAACCAACTCACTAGATGCCACAAACGGCTCAAACTCCTTTAGTGAATCATACTTCTCACAAGCTAAAACTATAGTTCTAAGCACGGTTATAACCAAGATTTTAACTAATTCCAACGGTAATCTGATATTAATACTATTTGGAAACAAAAAATTGATGGTAACTGGAAAGGGTGTTACGGTATTTTTTACGGGATATTATTACTAATCAATTTAAACTTTAAAGAATGTATTTATCTTTTAGTAGGGACAATAGTAAAATCGAAAGTAAAATATCAACGCTATCAATTGAACTTGTTGTTAGAGAACGCAATATTAATCTGGTCAAATACGTCATCATCAATTTGGAAAATTTTTGAAGAATCTTCCCTCGAATCTTCCCTAAAGGATATAGGCTCAAAAATGATGTACTGCTTTTCTACAATAGCAGTGCCTTCTTTCAGCGGCCATTTAAATTTATATTTACTTTCTCGCTTATTTTTTTTTGCTCTGCTTCAAAAATGTCATTTCGACAATTGGGCTATCAGCAACACAATCAATTTTTACAATTTTTACAATGAACCAGCCTTCATCATAATAGACTGCATAAAACTTATTCATCTCTACTAAGATTGATACAGCAGAAGAACTATTAGGATTAATTATATATTCACTTTGCTCAATTTTTTCGTCAGTCTCTTTAATTTCATTTTCAAAATCGGATGCAGAGAACGTTTCTGTATCTGTACTATCGTTATATTTAACCACTGTGTGTCATCTGCAGAGGAATCGGAACTGTCCGATTGAACACACGTATGCTTTACGAGATCTTCTTCTTTACTTTTTCTATTTTTGTACTTCCTTTTACACTTTGATGTTCTTTGTGCGGTTTTCTGTTGAGTTTCGGCCAGTACTTCATCATTCTTGGGCCTTTCAGTACTTTTTGAAAGAAACCGCCTTAATCTGTCTGTACTGATCCTGTTTTTAGTTTCCTCTAGAGCCAACAGAGAGAAGACTTTTTAATAACCTTTGATTTATTACCAACGGTGACTCGGACATATGGACCTTCTTCAATTATTTCATCTGCCATTTTATCATCATAGCTTCTCATAATTAAGTCATCAATAATTCCAGCATATGATATATCAGATAAATCTTTACGCATGTCACTGTTTGTATTAATCAAATCATTATCATCAGTTTCTTCTATTGGTAAAAATGTTAAATTTTGGAGTCGATTGGCATCGATTGAATTGCTTGTGTCAATCATCCTGTCGTCTATTAACACGTCTTCTTCATCTTCCGGACTTTTTATTAGTGGAATTGCCGTATAAGATGCACTAAGATCTTTGACAATAATGCCGAGTTCACGTGTACTCTTTAGTACATCTTCTAGCGCATTCTCTACTGCTTCGTGTATCATAGCATCTGAAAATTCTTTTAGATCTAGAGTTGGATTTAGCGTCATTTTCATTCCTCTTTTTTCCTCCCTTGGAAATACAATCACTTCTTTCAGATCCTGCATAATATTATTGATAGTTCTAATTCTATCCAAACGTTTCATGATATCTTAAATACTGAAATTAATTATCGTTGAATACGTTGAAGTCATTGATCTCGTGGTTCTAAATATGTGTTCACAATTTTGACTACTAATAAGGGAGGCAGAAACATGTCGCTTGATAGGAGCGGATTATCCCAAATAGTTAAGATAATATTAACTAGAGAATGTGCATTGACTTCTAAACAAACATAATAGTTTGATGAAATAAAATTCTCTCTAATTTTGTGTTTGTTGGTTGTTAACTATTGTCGCCAAATTCTTACAAAAAAAACGTAGTACCAAATTGAGTAAATTCTAGTTCTGACATCCAAATTTGGGTCTAAATACGAATCTATGGCTAGACGCATTAGTTTCAAAAAAGCGACAGTACTTGAATTCTCTAGATCCTTTTCTAGAAGTCTAATTACATCAACTAAACATATTTTGTCCGCGGCGTCAAAATTCATCTTATCTTCTAATTTTAAATCGGATATTGTTAAGGAGTGCTTGTCGTTAGATTTTTCTGTAATTAATTGCTTCAAATGTTTAGACGTTGCAAAAAAATTTCCAATGCTTAACGTAATTTTAAAGTGAAGGGGTCTAGTTCGTAACTTAGCTATGTGCACGGTGTCTTGAACATAGAAAGTGCAATCTTCTGCATCGTAACTGGTTTGAAACCATTTCCATTCTGGTCGTGATGAGCCCCCTGCACAAGGCAACTGAGCAGCTTGCCTCATCGCTTTCAAAAGGCGCGTGTCTCCATCAGATGTAAAACCCAATACAATAATGCCTCGTTTTTTAAAATTCAATTTAATATGTTGCCACCTTTTCATAACATCATCCGCAGTAAATCAAGGCAATATCCTGGTGCAGATGACAATGCTTGGGCCATTACAACGTAGGCATAATTTGATCTGATACCATTTTGAAAGTGGTCCTGTATTCTTTTCGCAGAAGTTGCTAAAAATGACTCTGTGACAGGCATGCCGTTAACTAATGGCATAGTAAATCCTATTAGTTTATTAGTCTTAGAAGCATATTTAATTTCACTGCTCACTCTTGTTGCATCTTCGCTAATCCACAGAACCTTTGGTAAATTTCTCTGCTCCATGAATGTACAAACTCCATCAAAGTCGAAAAAACCTTAATCTGTTTTAAAAGTTTTTTTTTTAACAAATTTATTTATGCAACTTAAGGATAGTAAAGTGTTTCTCATATTTTCATAGAGCGTTTCATATAGCAACCTCCCGTATATGTAAAATAAATATATAAATAAGTTTGATTTTTTATTTGATTCAGTCGTTTTCGTTTAGTTCTTTCTAATCTCTGATACTTCGGAGTTTCGATGGAGTTGATTAAATCATATTTAAGTCAGTAGGTGACTCTCTAAGCGAATTCTCTTTTTGGTTATCATGGAGAGTATCATGAATCTGCTGTACGACCTTTGAATTGCTTTTACATATATTTGTGTAACCTTCTTGAACTACTTGGTTGGATAAAATATTTATTTTTGGCTCAATTTGAGATTTCATACACGAAGCTTCGAAAGGTTCTCCCAAAGGTTTTCCACTAGTTAACTGTAAATAACTATAAACGACGGTAAACACGTTAAATTAGTTTAACACCCGCGAAATTCAAAATCAATTATTCAAAGCAGATTTTTAATTTCGCGGGTGTTAAACTAATTCAATGTGTTTACCGTCGTTTATAGCTATTTACAGTTAACTTTAGACACATAGTAAAATTATACTATGAGATGGCTGTGCCATGAAATACTTTTGAATTGTTTTCCAATTGCTTTTCCAATAAAAATTACATTCCCGGGTTCTTCCAAAAGTTCCTCTAATTTTTCATCTTCTATGAGCTTATGATCGTCCATACGTTTTCTCGAGCCTTTTCTTTTAAAGTAGGTAGTTAACAGTTTTTGTTCATTCGATTTTGATTCGATTTTTCCCTTGCAACATAACGTCGATTCTTCGGTTAATCTTATCTTTTTCGAGGTATTTTCCTTGTACTGCAGAGAACTAAGTTGTTGTCTCAAGTGTGTCATTAAATGTTTGTGGAAATTTCCGAACCCCCATCTGGAAGCTAAGTTTTCTTTTCGAGGAACGTTTAAAACTTTATGCAAAGTCTTGCAAAAGGATCGCATTGTGCAACATAGTTCATTTCTCTGGCTATATTTTGTTTCAAATGTAATTTGTGTATAGTATTCTTTCAACTTCCTCCACTCATCAGCATTTGAACATTTTCCTTTTAACCAGTGTTTGACAGTGATTGAAACTTAACGATTCTCATTCATGAAGTTTAAAGCTTTATTCTGACATTTACCTGAAAGTTAAATTGACGTTATGTTTCTAAATCCCAATTTAAATACAAATGTGAATAAAAAAAGACTAAAAGTGACAGTACCTTCACCACTTCGATCTTCCGTTTGAAGTGTAACTGACTTTTCCAAATCTTCGCACCTGTTGATGGACCGTGAATTCTAGATTCCCGAGTAGATTCTACAACTTTATTTTTATAACAGTATTTGTTTTTGAAGAAATCTGTTATAAGTGATATAGTCTTTTTCTGCCCTGGTACAAACTTGAAATGGTCGGTTTTTTGGTGGAATAACCCGTAGTAGGACGCATAATCTTTTGGGTCAATAACCGAGAAAGCTGTTTCTCGCATAAAGAGCTTCATGTCAAAAACATCTTGATCGCAAAGTTTTCCAAGTACAAGTGGATAATTAAAACCGTTAATTAACAGAATTTTTTTTATCATGGGCAAAATCACAATTTTCAATGCAATTTCTGCCGCTGCAAAAATGTCTTCCGCTAAGTATTCAATTGTGAATGAAAGAGTCATACGTTGTCATATATTTGGCGAGTATCCTACAAGAAAATAAAACAAAATATTTCAAATTTCCGCTTTCAATCCTCGTTTTAACCTAAAGTTGTTGTCTAATAGCGAGTTGCATGAAACTTCAATACCAATTCAAAATATTTCATTATAAATTGAGGTTATGTCGCTCCAAAATCACTTTTACTTTTATCTGAAATGATTAACAATAAGAACAATTAATTGAAATCTTACCTTCTAACTTGCATGACACACACAAAAACAACTAATCTAATCAACAAACGTGAATCTCGACGTGAGTTCAAACGTATAAACAAAATTAGTGTTATGCGCATGCGCAGTTTTGCAAAGAACTCATGTAAATCCTGCTAAATCCTAATAAATCCTCAAGAAATCACTTACATTCTCGTAAATCCTCAATAAATCCTCAAAAAATCACCGATATCCTCTTAAATCCTCAATAAATCACTTAAATCCTTGCTAAATCACTCTACATCCTTGAGGCTGTACACCATAAATCACCAGATATCTACCCCTCGGCTTATTGTATAAAGTGGCTTTATGCATCAAAAAAGACACAAATTGCTTTAAATTATACTATAATAAATATGCGACTTTAGGACTCATTTGCTTGGCGTTTTTCTTTTTTGTTCTTTTTGAGGTAATTTGTTTGTCTGTGGTTAAATGGTCAATCATAACCCTAAATAGATTTTGAGTATGATTTTTCCTGTATCTACCTGATGATGTGCAATGACCTTAAAAAAATTTAGAAACTGTTTCTGATTTGAGCATATATCCTTAACAAATTTGCTATATACGACAATCTAACTCAATAATTTATTTTAGTTTATTCCATCTGTATTCAAGAACTTTATTTAATATAGACAACATAAAAAATGTATAAAAATGCTTCACGTTCTTTTTAAACAAATTATACAAAGTTTTTATAATCGTTTAAAAATATTCAGAATAAGTTAACAAAGCACGTACAAGTATTTTAGAAAAATTACTGACACAATGATGTATCGTTTTCTATAATACGTGATACAGTGAAACGTGCAGAAGAACAATACTCAAACATAATCTACTTTACCATGCATATTATCGTACAGTAAATAAAATTTGTGCAAATCATTTATACGATATTATTATTATTAAACAACAATAACAAAAAAAACGTTTTCTTGCATAATTTTCTACTTGATTTACATATCTAGAAACGTTTATTATTGTGTATTTTAGTTAAAATATATTTTTGTCTATCAAATATAAATAATCATTTGATTATATTCATTATGTTAAATTTGCAAAGAAAAGTTCAATTTTAAAGTCATTATTTATTCAAATCACAAACCGCGAAAATTGTCTTCCAAACGGAGACTCAAATAGAATCGTTATAAAGTGTACGTTTTACGACGAATATTTTTCATTTGAAAAAACCTAACAAAAGACTTTTTTTGCAATTCCGTTCCGATAAAATCTCAATTCATGTAATGAAAATCGCGTTTTTAAACGATTCTCGTTTGCGTTGTAATTCTTTGTTTTCGCATATCGAAATATCATGCAGGTACACGTTTGTGTTTAACATGAATGTAAAACGTAATTTTATGAGATTTTATTCAACTGTAACAATAAGCGTAAGGGATATAACTTTCCTAAATAAATAGAACAGAAGACAATAGAATCGAATAGAATTTCATATATAATTTAAAACCGAATAAAGGACATTGTTCAATGGAATATATTGAAGTGATATCAGTTGTTTGAACAAAATTGTTCGCTCTTTATTGGAAAAAAACTTAAAGCATATTTTGCCACGGAAGTAACACATAATGTGAAAGTTTTACTCGTATATAGCTATTAAAGTGTTACATGCAAATTTTGCGTTACATTTTATTTAATTTTGGTTCAAAGATTATTATTTATTCGATTTATGACCCTGAGGTATTTCCCGTGTTTCGCGCCGCTTTTGGCGATAAGTCGTTCGGACAGTGTGGGCACTTCGAGGAGACGATCGTGAACGGTCATTTGAGAAAGTTGCCTGGATATTTTCTGGAGCTAATTTTTGCTTGAGGTTGCAAAATTCGGGTTTTCGAGATTTTTGCTCCAGAGATATAATTAAAGTATAACTATTGGGATTTTTGTTGGAATTAGTATACTTACGATTTATACGGATTTTTTATCCAGGATTTAACTTATCCACCACTCGGTCAGGCTGTTAATTACTATACAGTCCTAAGGGTTGTTCTTAAATAACATTTTTATTTAGTTTAAACACCGAAATTTCTCGGTGTTTTACGTTCGGTTTTCTGTTGCCCTCGATAGCGATTTATCAGAGCGGAGTCGTCAAGAGTTATCGACAAACGCATACGATTCCTGTCTTCGAGGTGATGACGTTTAAGTACAGGTTTTATTTTATTTACGCTTACGGCCTAATGTTATATTATGTTACTATAATTTTAAATTGCAATTATCGTTCTTTTGTAACCCTGATGAATCGATTCTGATCGGGATTAATTTTTTGTTTAATTAATTTGGATAAACATTAGTAACCGTAATCTTTTTTTTAAATTTAATTATTATTAATTTGTGTTTTGGGTTCTACTACGTCCGTTACGTTTCTTTTTTGAAATTATATTTTTAATTTCGAACATATGGTTTCTTTTATAGTTTGAACCTGGGATTGTTACGTCTGTAGTTTAAGAAATTTACGTAACAATATTTTGGGGGCTCGTCCGGGATATAAAAGATTTTGAAAGCATAGAAATTTTTAGTCGCGTGCTGCTGCAGTATCCTCAGATTATTTTAGTTTTGTGTAATTTTGGTTTACAATTATTTTCTTGATATTATTGTTCATCATGGCCGCCAAGTATAAAATTGTTGCGTCACATTTAGAATTAGATGAGTTAATTTATGAATTAGAATATCGTGGTTTTCCTACTAGTTGCGATATAAATTGTATGCGTAAAGAACTTAGAAAAATTTTAAACTTAGAAAGAATCGGTCACGGAAGTAAATATCCCGAATGTAACAAAACATTTTCCGACGAAATACAAGCATGCAATGATAAAATTTCCGTGTTATCAGAAAAGATTTCCGAGTTCACGGCGCGATCTGATAGGAAAGAATTTTTGATTTTAAATAGTCGTTTGTCGCATCTTATGGCTAGGGCCGATCGGTTACCAATGACTAATGAACAAGAAAAGGTTCAAAGGGCTAGCACTATTACTAAAATTCTAAAAATTTCTGAGACACTTAACGAAACTTTGAAATTACGCAAGTCGCATAACGATACCGTTTCATTTTTGCAATCGGATAGCGGTTCTGATGAAGAAGACATTGATAACGCGCACGCTAGTACTCCTTCGCGGTTAGTCGAGGTTGTTTCAGAAAATACACATAGTAATCGCGCGGGTGTTTTGCTTAAACCGGTACCTGTGTATAAATGGGGTTTAAAGTTTTCGGGCGAACCGAAAGGGTTGTCGATCGGAGCTTTCTTGGAAAGAGTAGACGAGTTACAAATAGCGCGTGGCGTGTCGGAAGAGGAATTATTTTTATCCGCTTTAGATTTGTTTACTGGCAGGGCGTTGAAACTATAAGAGGTTGGCCGGAGTTAAAAGCAGAACTCCGTATGCAGTTTCAACCTCCGGATTATGACGAAAAGTTAATAGCGGAGATTAAAACACGCGTTCAGGGAAAGGAAGAATCAATAGGAGTTTTTCTGGCGATTATGAGAAATCTATTCGGTCGGTTATTAATGCCTCTTTCGGAAGAAGAAAAATTAAAAATTATTGTTAGAAATATTCATCCATCCATTCAGGATAGATTGGCGCTTGTAGAAATTAATTCTGAGCAAGAGTTACTTAAATACGGAAGAAAGATTGAAGAAATAGAAGTAAGAAAAAGACATGTGTCGGAAGCGCGCGGTTTACGAACACAATTGCATCTTGAGCCGGATCTCGCGTATGTTGAAACCTCGTCAGAGCGACGTGGACGCGGCGATGTAAATATGTCTCGCAAACTCGAAAACATTACGTTAGTTCAAGCGGTAGAGAACAGGAAAGATTCTGCAGAAATGCTTGTCGAGTCGAGTGCAAGCACCGTACCTGATTTTCGTTGTTGGAATTGTAATCTTCCTGGGCATTCTGCTCGTGGTTGCAAGGCTCCGCGTACGATACATTGCTACCGTTGCGGAAAACCAGGGATTCTTACTAAACAATGTTGCAATTCGGGAAACGGTCCAAGGCGACATTGAAGTTCCGGTCAACGTCTCCTGATATTTTAATTCCGGATGATACCGTTTTTAAAAGCACCGAGCTTGAAGACAAAAACAAATACTTGCTTGATTTTATATTTGCATATGTAAGGGACGATGAGAGGCCATATTTAGACGTGTCGGTAGTTGGGTTAAAAATTGTCGCTTTGTTAGACTCCGGCAAGCATCTCGAACTATCTTAGGCAGTAAGGGTTATGAGTTGATTCGTAAATTAAATTGTTTTACTTTGGAAAAGGCCGTTGCGCCTAGTTGTACAGTTGCTAATGGACAAAAATGTGAAAGCATTGGTACAATTTCATTGCCTATAAAACTGATTAATAAAACTGAATATGTTAAAGTCTTAGTAGTCCCTTCGCTACCACATAGTTTAATATTAGGACTCGATTTTTGGAAAATAATGGGCATCATCCCCAATCTTAGAGATAACGTTTGGCAGTTTGCGAAAAGTGAACCAGTTCATGTTTCGTCAATTTTACCCTATAGAAATTTAACTTACGAGCAAACGTCGCGTTTAGATTCTTTAATAAAGTCTAAATATTTACGTATGAAAGACGGCATAGGACGAACCCATCTTGTAGAACACACTATTACTACCACCGGTTCACCTATCAAGCAAATGCCTTATCGCATGTCTCCTTATGTACTTAAGGATGTAGACAGGGAATTGGATTATTTAATCGCTAATGACATCATTGAAAAATCAAATAGTCCGTGGTCATCTAATCTTATTTTAGTTCCCAAGAAAGACGGTACTAGAAGGGTAGTTGTCGATTTTCGTAAGGTTAATAAGGTAACAAAAAAGGATAGTTACGCGGTTCCCTTTATGGCTGATATTTTAGATAGTTTACGCGACGCAAAATACCTTTCATCTTTGGATATTAAGAGCGCTTACTTTCAGATACCGTTGTCAAAAGAAAGTCGCGAAGTAACAGCATTTACTGTCCCTGGTAGAGGTTTGTGGCAGTTTAAAGTGCTTGCTATGGGGTTACATCATGCTAGCGCTACTTGGCAGCGTTTAATCGATCGTGTTTTGTCTGCAGATCTACAACCATATGTATTTTGTTATCTGGATGACATTATTATATCAACTAACACGTTTGAGAAACACTTAGAGGTTTTGGATAATGTTTTCGAACGATTGATAGCCGCCGGTTTGACATTAAATAAAGAAAAATGCGAGTATTGTCGTTCAGAGTTACGTTATTTAGGGTACGTTGTAAATGAATACGGGTTAAACGTGGACAGCAGCAAGGTGCAGGCTATTTTAAATATTCCCACTCCAACTAATACCAAGGAAGTTCGCTCTATAATTGGTCTAGCTGGCTAGTATAGACGTTTTATCCCCAATTATGCTACAACAATAGCGCCTATTACAGCTTTACTTCGGAAGGGAATTAAATTTTGTTGGAGTGACGACTGCGAGACAGCGTGGATAAAAATAAAGACTTTTTTGACTAATGCTCCTGTGCTCGTGTCCAAATTTTGAGCTTCCTTTTATGTTCAAACTGACGCATCCGGATTTGGTATTGGCGCAGTTCTCTCTCAAAAAGTTGATGATGGTGAGCACGTGATAGCATATTTAAGTCGTTCTCTGACTAGATTGGAACGAAACTACTCAGCTACGGAGCGAGAATGCCTGGCAGTAATCTACGCGGTTGAGAAATTCAGACCGTACATAGAAGGAGTAAAATTTTTTGTCATTACAGATCATCATTCTTTGGTGTGGCTACAAAACCTCAAGGATCCGGCAGGGAGATTAGCACGCTGGGCTATACGGTTACAAGCGTTCGAGTTTGAGATTGTTCATAGGAAAGGCTCAGAACATTTAGTTCCGGATTGTTTGTCTCGTAGTGTGCCGGTACTGGACGAAGTTACTGTTTCTAACAGTACCACTGATAAATGGTATAAGGAGATGATCAAAGTTACAGCAGATCCACTTAGATATCCGCTGTGGAGAGCAAAACATAACCTTCTGTATAAGTATGTTAGATTTAGTGAACTTAGAGTATCGAACGAAGATGAATGGAAGCTGGTTGTTCCCAAAGATAAACGTTTGGAGTTATTAAAACGCATGCATGATGATCCAAGTGCAGGACACACAGGCGTGTATAAAACTTTTAATAGGCTCATTCAAAAATATTTTTGGCCGAAGATGAGGTACGATGTACGACGTTACGTTAAAAACTGTAATGGTATGCTTAGAGCATAAGCCTTTACAAAAGCACCTCAAGGACTTATGGGCAGTCATCCTAAAGTTGATAAACCATGGAATTAATTTGTTGGTGATTTGATAGGACCACTTGTACGTTCATCACAGGGATACAAGTTTATACTAGTTATTGCCGATACATTTTCTAAATTTCCAGTTTTGTGTCCTTTGCGTAGTTCAACGGCTAATATGGTATGCAAGCACGTAGAAGAAGATGTTTTCTTAACATACGGCGTTCCCAGATATATGATTGTAGACAACGGAGTTCAGTTTCGTAGCAGTCAATTTAAAAACCTTTTAAACAAATACTTAATTAATCCCATCTTTACTCCATTCTATTCGCCTCAAGCTAATCCTTGCGAAAGGATCAATCGGGTAATTAAAACAATGTTAGCTTCTTATGTTAAAAGCGATCATAAAACTTGGTGTAAGAATCTCTCGGCTATTGCTTGCGCGATTCGGACTAGTAAACACGAGGTAACAGGATACTCACCGTACTATTTGAATTTCGGTAGGGAAATGGTTTTATCCGGAAATTTGCACGGTTTATCTGTACCAAAAACGGGTATTGAGTTCGAAGAGCGAGATGTTTTAGGTGGGAAACTTGAAAAATTAAAACAAATTTTTCATTTTGTTAGGCAGCGTTTAGAAAAAGCATACTCGCGTAGTAAATTTTATTACGACTTGCGCAGAAGAAACGTTAAATTTAGAGTTGGCCAAAAAGTCTGGAAAAAAAATTTTGTATTATCTGACGCTAGCAAAAATTTTGCAGCTAAATTAGCCAAACGATTTATGGGGCCTTATACTATTAAGGAGGTCATGGGGAATAATACTTATCGATTATTAGATGAGTATGGTAATGATAAAGGTTGTTGGCATGTAAAGGATTTAAAAAGCCATCCTCCTGAGGATATTGCAGAAGTTTAAGTAAAATTTGTTGGTTTTCTGGTTTTTGCTTTCAATTTGTTTTATTGTTTTTTTTCTATACTTTAGTAGTTTTCTTTTTAAGAATATCATTATTCTAAAATTTGAGAAATTTTCTTTTAGGAAGGGGGTGTTGTTACATGCAAATTTTGCGTTACATTTTATTTAATTTTGGTTCAAAGATTATTATTTATTCGATTTATGACCCTGAGGTATTTCCCGTGTTTCGCGCCGCTTT
Source organism: Aquatica leii (assembly GCA_035610365.1). Classification (NCBI taxonomy): domain Eukaryota; kingdom Metazoa; phylum Arthropoda; class Insecta; order Coleoptera; family Lampyridae; genus Aquatica; species Aquatica leii. The sequence goes on along the minus strand of CM069434.1, from coordinate 15,748,801 downwards.
TGGCGATAAGTCGTTCGGACAGTGTGGGCACTTCGAGGAGACGATCGTGAACGGTCATTTGAGAAAGTTGCCTGGATATTTTCTGGAGCTAATTTTTGCTTGAGGTTGCAAAATTCGGGTTTTCGAGATTTTTGCTCCAGAGATATAATTAAAGTATAACTATTGGGATTTTTGTTGGAATTAGTATACTTACGATTTATACGGATTTTTTATCCAGGATTTAACTTATCCACCACTCGGTCAGGCTGTTAATTACTATACAGTCCTAAGGGTTGTTCTTAAATAACATTTTTATTTAGTTTAAACACCGAAATTTCTCGGTGTTTTACGTTCGGTTTTCTGTTGCCCTCGATAGCGATTTATCAGAGCGGAGTCGTCAAGAGTTATCGACAAACGCATACGATTCCTGTCTTCGAGGTGATGACGTTTAAGTACAGGTTTTATTTTATTTACGCTTACGGCCTAATGTTATATTATGTTACTATAATTTTAAATTGCAATTATCGTTCTTTTGTAACCCTGATGAATCGATTCTGATCGGGATTAATTTTTTGTTTAATTAATTTGGATAAACATTAGTAACCGTAATCTTTTTTTTAAATTTAATTATTATTAATTTGTGTTTTGGGTTCTACTTTGTCCGTTACGTTTCTTTTTTGAAATTATATTTTTAATTTCGAACATATGGTTTCTTTTATAGTTTGAACCTGGGATTGTTACGTCTGTAGTTTAAGAAATTTACGTAACAAAAGTTAGTTTCAAATAGCAAAACACCAATATTTAAAATAATAATTATAAACAATAAATTACTTTTTTTATATAAAAAAATCTTTTTTAATCTAACCAAAAAGCATTTTTTGTAAAAAAATAAATAAAATGGTTTACGTTAAACTGCTAAAGCATAGTTACAACTTGATTATATTTTAAAATTGAGTTTGTGACGTATGGGATCACAAAGTATCATTTTATGCATTTCATACAAATTGCTTAAATGAAGTTTTCATGTTACAAACGTATTAAAACGCAACAATTATATATCAACACACAGTGTAATAAACGTACAAGACATTGCAGTTAACAACAGTAGTCGTAAACAAGTTAAAAAATATTGCTGCGATAAAAGTTACAAAGAGTTATGTAATAGGTTTTATCCCAGTTTTCTCTTTTTAGAGTTTTTTGTTAATTACGCAGTTAACACAAATATTAAAAATGTAAAGTAAATGGGCCAAAAACAAAATTTCAATCATATTAATGAATAAGTTAAATTTCAGTAGGAGGAAAGCGTCCATATTTCGGATACCACTTTGTTTTTAATGTGTAAAATCAAAAATATTGAATTCCAAATTGTTAAATATCTGAGATCAAGGAAAAGAAAGTAATAAAAATACATTCAAAAGAATGACATTTTTAGTGTGGAGCAAATGGAGTCTTAATTTCGGATACCTTGGGTGCTTAATTTCGGATACATGACAATTTTAGGATAATAATTTTTAAAATAGAATAAAACTATGCAATATAAAAAATATTTGTTTGTTGAAAACTGATATGACATTTAAAAGACAATAAATGATTTTAATGTTACGACACATAAAAAATAAAAAAATCTCTATAGCACCAATTTGTTTAGAAAAAATAAAATAAAATCTTTTCATTAAAGGCATTCTGCACAAATAAAAGTAGTCTTTTTTTTAAAATCCTGTGCACTTCTCGTGTCCCTACTTAAAACATTTACTACATGTTGCCTACTCCTTGGCATGTGTGTCCACTGAAAACAATCCTAGCCATTTCATGGAGTCGGCATCGTCAGCATCTATCGTATGCTCATCTGATTCCTCGCATAAAATGAGCTCTTCATCTGAAGAACTTTAAAAACTGTCATAAAATATCTGCTTTTTCGCTGGTTTTGCCTTTTTTTGATTATTTTTTTTAATTGCCGATGTCGATGGTTGTGGTTTTTCAATTATTTTAGGTTTGTTTTTCACGAATTTAATTTTTAAAACGGGTTTTTTTTTTTAATATTTTCCAGAGAATGTAATAGCGAAAGCTTCCACGGCCGGAATCTATACTAAGATAAGAATGTCTTTCGGGTTTAGACCGTGTCATTGTTGTAACCAAAGTTGCCAACGTTTTGCCCACTTTGTGTGTGAGATAAATCGAACAACTCAAACAAGCAACCGAAATCTAACTAAGAATCAACTCGAGAACCAAGTGTTACGCCCTGAGCAAATTTTCCTAAATCCGGTACTGTTTGATTCATTTAAGTTATATGTGTTGGAATCTGCCGTTGATGCTAATCTCACGCTTTATTTCGTTACATTTTAAAGGTTGATAATTTGTAATATATGATTAATTAAGAGCGTACTATCTTCGCTTAATACGTAGTTAAATTCTGCTTTTCTGCAAGTCCTTATCAAGATCCTTGTTTACAATATCAGTTACTCGAGCTCTCTCACCATTTTGCTGACGAATTTATTTTGTTATCTTCTGAGGTCATTATGACCATTTCGTATCCTTCTTTAATCAGTTTCTGACAAACTCTTGTTGAGATCACTTCAAAAATTTACTGTACCTTGGAAGTACTAACCTTTACTTAAACACGGTGATTTTACCGGATATTACGTTGAAACCTTCCTAACTTTTAGTATATCGACAGAACCTGTTTTTTTTCCTAAAATTACTAAAAATCGTATATTTACGGCTATAAGTTACACTAAATTTTAAAAGTGTACTTAGTTTTCTTAACACTGGATTATTATACCCAGGTAAAGTACTTAGTTTTTGCTTTATTTAGTTAATCTTACTTCGCGTCTCTCCCTTCCTCTTTATAGCGTTTTTCTTCCGACGAAATTATTCTAATTCCTATGAACGTCTTCTCCAACGGATTGTTTCCCCAAAGTATGAGAGTTCATTCAACTACCAAAATACTCCGTTCATCTGTAAACTCTACTAACGCTACGCTGAGAAGTCAACTTCGATTGCACCAACTGAGACTAAGTGAAAAACCAACCGTTAACCTTCGTTTTATTGTGAATTAATTCATATTTGTGCAAATCTCAAAGATTTGATTTTCTACATTGAACTTTTAATCAAAATCCTACTTGTTTAATCAACTTTAGAAATTCAAGAACTTTTCCTTATACTAAAAATTTTACAATTTTTTTTTGTTATTTAAAATTTACTTTTGTTATTTAAACTTTGGCTTAATTTACTTAACTTAATTTCTCTTGGTTTCTATAAAAATTTGTTATCTGATTTACCTTGAATTTTGTTGACTTATAACGTAATTGTAACTGACCTATTAACCTACATAAATTTGGTTACGCATTCCCTGATCTACGAGATAGTAAATTTGAACCTAACTCTAATTCTCGGCTGTTATTTGCCGACGGCCAATTGTTTGTTTTAAATATTTCATTTAAGGAAACCGTGAACGAAGTTTCATCAGCGAAGTAATCAAGGTAAGATTTTGTATTTCAAATTACTGTTTTGTCGAATCCCGATCGCTGCCCCAATTTTTTTTTCTATTTGTTTGTTTTGCAAACCTAACGTAATTAAATTATTTTCACTACTTTTGTTTTAACACGAGGTAATTTAGATCCTGTATTTTTGTAATATTTGAAATCCATTATCGGTTGTTTTACTCAACTTCACACATATTTTGTTTGCATAATTCAAAATTGAATATTTTATTGATAATTTTGTAAATTTCCATTTATTCTAAATTCATTATATTTACATCAAATTTACTGATTGCTACTTATTGATTAAACTTTTCCGTTCTCTTTCAGCAACCCTTCGCTACTACTACAACCCTGTTAAACTTTTACAATTTACTTCACAGGACCGTAACTAAACAAATTGTGTGGCGCCCATTTCTAACAATTTCTAATCGCTATTTGACTAATTTTATCTACCACGACATCTGTGATTTAAATATTCCTCTCACAATTTCTAACCCACCCCATTTTGCCTACAAGAACCGAGCTACTGCGGCCATCGCTCCATTTAAATTTAGTTACCCCTAATTCTTACCGTAACACAAGCCAGAAGAAAACGGTAAACTTGAAAATCAAACGAAAATCTAACAAAGAACCACTACAGAGTTAGGTAATCAATTTGTAAACCAAGACAGATTCAAAACTCCATAGAAGTGACTTAAGAAGAAATACTTTCTGACTTGGTTCTTAAGTTAAATGATGATGAAGCCCCTTACGAAAGTTGGTGAAACGTTGGCAACTTTGGTTACAACAATGACACGGTTCAAACCCGGAAAACATTCTTATCTTATTATCCCTTCCAGAGATTCTTCAAAGGCAGCTTTGTAAGGAGATCCAGTGATTAGAACAGCTTTTTCCGTTTTACTCTTTAGTTTTTTCTACTGTATTTTTAATCGCCATAAGTTCATTCTACTTGAAAGTAGGCAAAGGACTTACATCGACTGGTCTTATAAATTTGGATTTTCGAATATCGCAGATTCTAAGTCGCTTTCTGCCGTTCTTTCTTCAGCATTTAAGTCGCTTTCTATGGTAAACTCATGTTCACCAAAATCGTTTCTATTACATCGAAAAAGAGCGGTCTTTTCAAACCCATTAACAGGTTGAAGGACACAAACGCTGCACGGCGTTTTATTTACAAATACATATCCTACACAACGCTGTACAGCGTCAGATCCTCTGAAAAATAATATGACTGAACGCTGATCTGCATTTCGGTTTACTTATGAAATAGTACTATACGAATATTTACTGTCATTTTAGGAAGGAAACTGTACTTAGTGTTTAAGAAATCCCCTTTATATTCCCCAATAGCTAATACCCATGAATACAGAACGCTGTATGGCGTTGGTAATGCCATATGATTAGTGCGCAGTGCCACGTATACTGTCTTGTGATGACTTGATGATAAATTCTTCAATTTTATTTTGGGCTCACAGGTAAATGACCATTACATTATATAATCGGATGATAAAAGAGCTTATAATAAGTCCTAATTTTTCATATTAAGTTTCCATCTTGTTTTAGTGAGCTTTTTTAAAGGAAGATGACAAAATATTTGAACCATTTGTCAGAAAACAGAATGAGCTGCTTAGATTATATAGGGAAGTTAGGTCTGACTTTGATCCGTATGATGATGATGGTGAATTTGTTTCCGATGAAAACTATGAACCCAGTGAATCATCAGAAACTAAGAGTAACGTAGATGAGATATTAGAACAACCAGAACAAGAAATAAACTCATTAAACGATTCGTCAGTACCTTCACCGAGTCCTTCGTCAGTGCCTTTAGCTAATAACTGGCAAAGAACAACGTCACCTATTCCTGACTTCAACAAGCCTGTTGTAACCTTAAAATACATATTAGTCCTGATGACACACCTTTACAAACTTTTGAACTCTTATTTATCAACAATGTTATAGATTATTTGATTGAATGCTCAAATGATTATGGAGAAGCACTAAGACCAATAGATCCAAAACAAGAAACAGTAGAGATGTAGTTTTCCGGCCTATAGATAAAGAGGAAATGAAAAAGTTTTTAGGTATGTTGGTTTCTTTTTTACAATTTTAGATTTGAGTTTTTTTTTTATTTCAGGCCTGTGTCTATTGCGGGGCCAAATTTCGACAACTAATATGCGTCGGTTTTTTTTTTATACAGATGCTCTATATTTCCATTCAATATTTAGTTATGTTATTATGTTAATGTTAGAAAGACGATTTGAGCAGATGCTTCGAGTATTTTGTTGTTCTTCACTAAAATCTAAAAATAAAGGAAAAGTACAACCATTTATTGATATGCTCTTGTCAAACTACCAGGCCGCTTACAGTCCAACCAAAGAGCTCTCAATAGACGAATCACTTTTACGCTACAGTGACAGGCTTAGTTTTTAAGAGTGTATATAAAAAATAAAAAGCCCCGATATAGAATTAAATTTTTTGAATTAACTACATTTGATGGTTACCTTCTTAGTTTAGAAATGTATGCTGGTTCTGTTTAAGAGGATGATAATTCTGACAATTCTAAAACTGCAGCCGTGGTACTTCGATTGATGGGACCTTATTTAATGAAAGGACATAAATTTTTATAGACAATTACTATAATAGCTACGAGCTGTCAGAAAAATTACTAGACTTGAAAACTCATACCAATGGTACACTCAGATCAAATAGGAAGAGCAACACCATAGATTGGGTTGAAACAAAATTGCAAAAAGGCGATCACTTTTGGACCTGCAAGAAAAAAGTGTATGTCTTAAAATGGAAAGATAAAAGAAATGTGCTGCTCATAACCACACGTAATCATTCTCGGTTAATTGTTTGATTTGGCGAAGAAAAACTCAAACTCGTAGAAGTTAGCACATATAACAACCATATGTCAGGCATCGATCGCTGCGATCAAATGATTTCTACATATTCCACAGCACGAAAAACCATAAGGTGATATAAGAAAGTGATTTTTCACCTCTTAGATCTTACGTTATGGAACGCTTTCTTCTTATATAAGAAATTCTGCAAGAATAATTCCAAAAAGTATAGATTCGTCCAGTTCAGAGATGAGCTAATATATCCTGTAATAACAATCTCTTCAAATATTGAAGGGAAAAACCTGATGAGGAGACAGAAAAATGACATTCGTCGAGCAAAACAGGCCTGTTTTGAACCTGAATGCTTACTTACAACAAGCTCAGACATCTATTGACCTAAGAAAAATCCAGGAACTCCTAGTAAGAAATCAAGAAAAACATTCGTTTTTCTGAAATGTAGAATGTGCTCCAAAAATGGCAAAAGAAAGGAAACCAGCTACAGATGTAAGGGTTGCATAAACAAGCCACCATTATGTCTAGACTGTTTTGAAGCCTGGCATTTAAAAAAATAAAATAATAACTGTAAAACTGTTTCTTTAAATAAAAGTTTATTGCATTATTTTTGTTTTATATTTTAAGTTCTCGCTTGGATATGACAATACATATATTTCGTAAACAACGCAGAAATGCGTTGTGGCCAAGCACAAGTGATATTCTCCATGTAATGTGGGACACAACGCTTGTCAGTGTTCGACGGTTATCGGCGTTGTGTTTAACTGTAGAAAGTTATGTGATGTGACTGAACGCTGCATGGCGTATAAAAAAAAGTTTGTCAAAATCACTGGGAAACAACATTTTTGTACATGTTTAAGCAATCCCTTCAATAATTATGCTTTATAAGCCAGTGATAGTAAAAAAAAATTAACTGTCTCATCATGATACGTACGGATTCCGCCGGTGTCCCTCAACGTGTTAATCGCAGTGTAAATGGTTGCAGCACGAGTATAAACTCTACCAACGAGTTCAGCTATTTGATATATGATCACTACTCTTCCAGAATTGTTTCTTAACTATGTTTCTATTTTTTGCGCATGATAAGTTTGATTGTAAAAGCCACATCTAACGCTTGCACTTTTTTAGTTAAATCAGGGGGTAGGCAGACGATGATGACTCCATGTTACATTCCAACAGTGATAACAGCAATGTGCGAATAATGACCGTCGAGAACGAGAATGACAGAGTTTTCAACTAATGGTTTTGTAATTGCTATGAAATGATGTAACCATTTCGTGAAACTATCTCCTTGTATCCGTCCTGACACATGACATGATCAGATGGATCCCGGAGAAGCTCTATTCATGAGCTCTGGTTTCAAGTTCTTTCTGGGGAAATCGAACATAGGCGGGATAAATTGGCCAGCTGCGCTAATGCAAGTAACAAGCGTTACTGGAGAACCACATTCAGCAGAGGAAATGCCGGCGATCTGCTTTTTTTCTTTTAAACTAATAACCTTACAGGTTTTATGTTGTACAATGCTCACTCCAGTCTCGTCAACATTAAAAGTTTTTTGCGGACAAAATCCTATTTTTTTAAACTCTTTTTCATAAATATCAAAAAATTTGGCTAGATTTTGTTTTGCAAAACCTGATCGCTGTGCCTTAGGGGTTCGAAAGGGTAATCCACGATGGTGTCTCATGTACAAACTCAACCATTTTTTACCTTCCTGACCAGCAGTATCTTTAAATGAATGGCGCAGATTATTTTGTAAAGTTAGTTGAAAAGCCATTTGCCTTATGTCTCGTACACGTAAACCAAAGAATAGTTTCTCCATAACTAATAAATATTGAACTAGCAAACTCTCAAGTTTATCAGAAAATAAGGGTTTTTTCCAATTTTAGTTTTTAGAAGATCATGAACAGTCCCAGTAAACACGGATTGAAACTGTTACAGTCACAAGATTAAAACAATTGTTTCATTACGTTGTTTTGTGTTAGTTCCATTTTTATATCATTTACATGTAACTGACAGTGAATAAATTGAAAGAGTTCCGATTTTTCACAATCAGTTTTAAACCGTTTCAGTACTTGCAATTTTTATCCCATAATCAGCAACCGTCTAAAAACTGATTTATTAAAACCGAATATTTTTTGAATAACTAGAATTGTTTGAAGATCGGTTAAATAAAACTGAATTATTTGATTATGTATGTATATAAACGAAATATTTATTTCTATGTTACAGATGCGGTTAAAAGTTGCTACCCAACAATAACTGATGCAGTTTTCGAGGCTTCCGTGAAAAGATCACAAAAAGAAAGTTGCAATATGTAAAAAACTCATTGTGATGTATTTAAAAATATTTATTGTGCAATAAAATTTGAAACGTGCATTCGAAAATGTATTATTGAAAGAATTGTTTTAGTTTATTATTGAAACAAGAAAATCATATATTTATTGATCATTCAGTATCAGTTCAAGAACGAAGCTTTTAAAACGTAAACCGAATTCAACATTTGTTTTGCAACAGGTTTGAATTTAAAATACCGAAACTATACTGATTCAAATAAGTGAAACAGCGATGGACTTATAGCTATTTTATTGCAGTTAGGTTTCTTTTATGTTTGAAACAAGAGTGAATCATAAATTTTTTGTTTTGAAACTGTTACTAAACATTATCAGTTTTGTGTTTACTGGGGTCTTACCATCTTTATTTTTAACATAGTCTTCTAATGTAGACTTAGGCACTTGAGCTTTTAGATATCCCATTTTGTAATTTTGCACTGCTTCTACGGCTTTCTTCATGTTCACTTTCTTCTCTTCTTAGCCGTAACAGAAATAAAAACATTGTCAACCAGTTATTTGAATTGAAACAGGTAACTATTCCGATAAAAACAATACTCTAAGGTTTATACCGTATTTTCGGATATCCGAAATTAGGCACTATCCACATGAATAAAGTAACCTCAAAACAATTCATTCAAAATCAAACTGACACTAAACTACACTTTACCACCTTTATCTTACACTTTAAAACAGAGTATTACAACGTACCGCTTGCCCTGCAGTTGACATCTTTAAAAACACTTTTGCACGCTTTTATATTAATTGTTTCGTACACGATCTTCCAAAGACCACGGCGACAACACAGATTCGGTATTATTAGTTAAATGATTATAAATTTTATTTTATTAACATCCGGCTTGCCTGCTGTAATAATTTATCTTGTAATTAACATAAAATGAAAAACTAAAACGATTTATCAACATAGAGCAAACAAATTCCAATCTCCGACTCCGATCTTCATTTGTAAGAATTGGTTTTTGTGCTGCTATGTATCCTTTGATATCATTTTGATGTAATCGATTTATTGCTGTGTAACGGCAACCTAAAAATCTAGTTTTCAAAACGGCAACTTGTATAGTAATAAATATGATCTTATTTCAATCTTGTCATGTGGAACTGTGACAATTGCTTTTTATTGTAACGAGACAAAAAAACTTTACCTTATGCGCGTGTATCTAACTATCACACAGACGACGTGCGCGACAATTCCAGTTTCAAAACCTGTCAATCCGAACAAAAGTTTATCTGATTTTCTACGTTCTGAAAACGTTTTAGTCCTTTCGAAATTCGTTTGTTCCCAAACCAAAAGATTAACGGTGCATTTACGAGCGTATCAACTACTGTCGCCTGTACCTGGACCACAAATCATTGATTAAACAAGCATCGACCCGGACGTGATTTTCACTTTTCTATATATCCGTATTGGTAATTTTCTAAGATCTTCTGTTATCTGCATGTAGAATACCTTAATGCAACCCGCCGAATAAATACAAACTTAAATGCGATGTACTTTTTCTTCTTCTGATACAGATAGGCTGTTTTTCTCCAATTTTAAGTATCTTCTGATGTTGACATTCAACATTCATACCATTGTTTTTCGTGTGGTTTGTTTTATTTTTTACACTTTTAGCTAGTCTGTTATTTTTCATCCTGTCTCCGCGTTTGTTCCATTGTTTTTTTGTTGTAGTAGTTTTACTACATCCTGTATATTACTCATTTTTCTAACGTTTTCACTTTTGATTTTATTGTGTAGAGTTTTGCCATGAATTGTCCTTAATACTTTCATCTCTACTGTTTTCATCATTTTCATTGTCTTTGAGGTGTTCCTTTTAGTGTCGGCCGTGTATGTCAAGAATGGTTTAATATATATATTCTTACTTTACTTTTGCTTCTATGCCAAACAAGCATTGTACTGAAATAGTGTAAATTAGCACCGAGGAATTTTCTTGTCTCATTTCTTCAAAATACGCGTACATATTAAATATTATTATCAATCTAAGAAATGTTTGCAGAAATAGTAATTTTAGTTTACGGTTCAAACCTTCAATAATGAATAAATTTGAATTTGCTTTGATGTGGTTTTGTGAAGCAGAACGCACATTTTCCGCTTACGCATTAGTGTTAATAGATAGGCGACATTGTCTTTTTGTTAACTAAAATAAACATTTAATAGTATAAAATCATTCCAATTAATAATATGACTAGTAAATATCTTATTATATAGTAAAATTCAGGTTTCCACAGGTTGCATTTGTAACACGCAATGGATACCTTTAGAGCCCGGGCTCTGAAAGTCTGCATTGCGACGTGTGACAAAAGCTCAGCTTATGTGATAACGACAACTCGGGAATTATCCAGAATAGAAAATTATATTAAGTATTCTATTGTTCTAAACAATGTTTTAAAATTATTCTATTTTTTTGTTTTTTTGGTATGTAGTACTTACAATAAAAAGTATATAGTAAAAAAACTATTAATTTGTTTTTTTTTAATTGTATATACATATTTATAGTAAAACGCAATAAAGTATGTTTTTAGTACATATTTTGACTAATTTCAATGTATATTTTTTTCAGTTTTTTCAATGCATATTTCTTAAGTTTTAATAATTACATTTATCAACAAGTTTAATTAAAACAATAATATTTTATTAACATTTCTTAAAAACCAAGACTTGAGGTCGTTTTAGACCGGCAAATAAACAAGACGTACTTGCAGCTTTTAAATAATTTTTTTTAAGATTATGTTTAAAATGTTATTTTTAAAATTGATACATCAAATTTATACGTTTTCTTAATTAGAAAATTATTAATGTATTACAAATATAAGTGTTTAATGTTATCTTATTAATAAGATATAAATTTTATTTTTTTATCATAAGTCTGTCTTCTTTTAACGCCGATTTAACAATGTCAATAGCATCTAATATTTAAAAAAAATAGACAATACTTATATAAGCATAAAATGAAATAATTTTTTTTGTGGTTAATGTAAACAATATACAAATGTCAAGCACCAAATATAGTTCGATTACCAAAACATGAAAGTAAATAGATCCGTTCAACTCGTTTACTTCAAGAAAAATTTCCCTGTCTCAATTTTAATCAACACAAATGTACAACAACCATCTTTAAATTATTCTGTACCCAAATAATGCAATAGAAATGTAATTAAACTAGTAAACTGTAATCAAATATTTCATAAAGCACAAATTTAGAAAAAAAGACTAATTAAATTTGATTGTTACTTTAACGTGAGTGCAAAGCAAAAATAATACTGATTGATGTAATGCAATTAAAACATGGTAAACACAAGCTGCTATTTTAAACTAACAATTTACTTGTTTAATGAAGTTTGTCTCAACAAAATGACTTGAGCTTATTTCAATGATGTAGACGTTAACATGGTGTTACAAATAATAGCATGTTAAGCCTTTGATGTCACCTTTGTAATGTGTATTAATGCATTGAGCTTGAATAAATTCAACTTATTCTAAATCATTTGCTCTGTAACTTAACTAAAATCTAAATTAATTAATTGTTCAATAAAGTAATAAAACCAAAAATAATATTAATTTTAATAAATACAAATATACAATATAAAATTTAAAAAGTAATTTAAATAATAATATATTTTAATTATTAGAAGTAACATGTTTTGTTTAAAATTTAAAGATCATTCTTTTATGATACAGTAATCCATAATTTCTAATTAATGTCTAAATAATGTATTAAATTATTATTAATTAATCGATGTGTTTTCTGCAACTTCACATAATTGAATTTTGTTTTTAGTGACATTTTTATTTTATTAATAATACATTTCTAATATATCTTTTAAATTCTTTATTTTTTTATTTATTAATTTAGTTAAAGTACATGAGTGATTTTTAAACCGTTTCTTTTTTACAAAAAGTTAGTAAATGCATTCTATACTAACTCCAAATAAAACTGCATTTAAAAAAATAAAAAAATGTATAAATTAAAAAAAAATTACTTAAGTATGTAAAAAACAATATTTTTATTAACGTATAAATCAAATGCTTTATGTAATTTCATTACTGTATAACTACAAAAATTTAATTAATCTTAAATTGTCAAAGATTTTGATTTGATTTAGGATTAAGAATAACTAAGCTTAATAGATTAAATTTTGCAAATGGATTGATAAAATAGCTGCTTCAGTTGATTTATTAAGATTAAAAATAATTACAAATTATAACATCTTTATTGTAAATTATAAAAATTGTAAACTTTTTTGGCAATACCTTTGAAAATTTACGTTTTAGTTAAAATTTTGTTTATTATTATTATTCAAAATTTTTGTTATAATTTATATTGTTTTTTAATAAACTGTCAAAAACGAAATGCAAGGAATATGATAAGTAAGTACGATAATATTCAACTACAAGCATTTTATAAGGTTTTAGATTGATTGCGCGCACAATTTTTTCTTTGGTTTTTGAAGTAAAACTTCTTAAAGCGTGACTTGAGAATAACTCAGACTTTTTTCTGACGCAACTAACGCTCACGTAACAGCATTATGTCATAATCTTAGAAGCTGTTGAACTGTGAACCGCTATAAAACTCGGGTAATATCCAGTAATCATTTAGTTCTGTTGTTTTTTTTAAAAACGCGCATCAATTATTTCGAATGTGGTGAAACAATTGTCAAGGATCACGCGATATAAATTGTTTATTTAATCAATGAAAGATTTATTTAATCAAAGCGTATCCAATCAAAGTCTGGTTAAATTTCTCAAAGTTCCACTTTGATTCTAAAATTTATTGTGAATTTCAATTTTTCGACCTTCTTTCGCATAACATGCTTGTGACGTAATATTATTATTTGAGCTTTGCAAAGGTGACTTTCTGCCTTGAAAATATTTTGTGTCAAATAAAGTTTGATGTTTTGAACTTTTGTTGTTTGCTTTGTGTTTCTTACCGTACATCACTTGGAAAAGAGAACCTAAGCGTTACCAACACAACTCAATTATTTCCTAATAATTGATGCCTAAACAAAGCTTAGATTTGAGAAAATAAATAAAAACGGCCATTTACTACATTAAAGCTTTACAACTAAAACATCGCGTCTCAGTGTTGGTGCCAACAGTAAACTACTAAAGGAATAAAGTCGCAAACTTATGACAGAGTTTATTGAGCATTTTGTTAACCATTTAAAAAGATTAGCCCAAAATACTAATTTTTGTACTTCTCTGGAAAAATTTTCTATACCAGGGGCAACAGATTTTATTTAATGCTATTTTAAGAATTAAATTTGTTTATTAAACAAATTAATTTAGGGTTAAAAATGTTTTTAATTTAAAATTAATATCATGAACTTTAAATTTAATTTAGCAACAGGTTGAATAATTTTAATAACTCTAGTAGTAGAAAAAAGTATATACCACAGTTAAGAAGTTTATTATAACCTGCGCGACTTATGTTTCTTGACGCTTCGCGTCTTGCAATATAATCTATCGCTTAGCTTATAATCATATACTTCTCAACCTTGGCATATAATATAGAATTTTAATGTAGTTTTATAGAAATATCAAATTAAAATTTAAAAAAAGGTTTTTTTAAAAACAGTTGTTACCGACATGTTTTAATTTTTTTTATTAAATATTAGAATTGATAGTTATCCAAAATTAAACACTTTTTTGTTTATTAATTTAAATTTGTAAATTAGAAATATAATAATTGAAAACCGTTTTAACTGTAAAAAATAAGTTTTATATATACAGGCTGTATCAAATTTTGTGTTAAGTACAGGGATCTCGTTTAATGTCAGAGATAGAGAGTTGGTTAAATGGACAAAAATGATTTTTAAGTTATGCCTAAATAAATTCAAAAAAACAAAATTTACCCCCTTTATAAAGTTTCTGAAGTATGGCGGAAAATAATAAAATTAGTGTTTTCAATTTTTAGCTTTAAAATTGTTATTTGTAAAGGTATTTATGAACTAAAAAAACTTTCTTAACAGATTTTTTTCTGCTTTTTGTTATTTTTGTTACTTTACTTTATATCGATACCAACTTTTGCTTTTCATATGGTAGCTATTTTAAAGTTTTATGCCATGAGATAGAGAAAAAAATCCTTATTTCAAAAATGTATAACATGTTCATAAAAAAAGCAAAAATAAGTTTAACATTTAAAAAAAAACGTTTCGATTGAAAATTTATTAAGTGTCAATAATAGCAATATCCGTGAACAACAAATACATCTCCAAATTAATAAATAACCTAAATTTTACTACAATAAATGTTCAAATTAACGACCTTGATTTTCTAGACACACTACACATATTCTCCAAACATGTTCCGAAGCACGTCTAATGTGAACCCTCTAACAATTTCTACATGCATTAATAATTTGCTCTTTTAGCTGCTCAACAGTATTCGAAGTTACAGAATACACTTCATCTTTAACGTAACCCCAAAAGTAAAAGTCTAGTGGTCTTAGATTCGGAGACCTCGCAGCCAAAGTATGGGTCCATTTGTTCCTAACCATCTGCCTGAAAATTTTTGGTTTAAATAATTTTGCACAACTTGCGCATTGTGCGCAGGGGCACCGTCTTGTTGAAAATGAATTAATTTGAGTCGATTTAGGGGAATATTGTCTAGGAAATTTTCAAACTCGGTTTGTAAGAAAGTGAGATACATATCAGAATTTAAATGTCATTCATATATGATAGGTCCGATAATCATATTATTAAATATATCACACCAAACATTTAAACTAAACTGAACTTGAGGTCTAACTTCTATAATTCTTCCTTCATTTTCTCTGGACCAATTAATAAATTATCAATTAAAACTGTTTTCTTCAAATTTTAAACTTATTTTTGATTTTTTTATGAACATGTTACACATTTTTGAAATCAGGATTTCTTCTCTATTTCATGGCATAAAACTTTAAAATAGCTAGCATATAAAAAACAAAAGTTGGTATCGATATAAAGTAAAGTAATAACGATAACAAAAATGTATTGTCATCATCTGAAAGAGCAGAAAAAGTTTTTTCAAGAAAGTTTTTTCAGTTTTTAAATACCTTCCCAAATAATAATTTTAAAGCGAAAAATCAAAAACACCAATTTTATTTTTTCCGCCTTTGTTTATTGAATTTATTTAAGCATAACTCAAGGATCATTTTTGTCTATTTAACGAACTCTCTATCTCTGATAATAAACGAGACCCCTGTACTTAACACGAAATTTGATATAGCCTGTATATATGTAAGATTTTATAATTTTTTTAAAATTAACTAATAATTACAAATTAATAAATTGCATGTATAAAAATACTTAAATTCTATCAAACTATACTTTTCTAAAACATTTTTATTTTTATAGTAACAAAATCAATTATGTAATTTTAGACTTAGACTTAGGCATTTCATTATGTCGTGAACTGTGACCTTGAGTAGAAAATCGGAAGAAAAGTCTATCTGAATTCTAAAAACGTTAGTCTATTTAAAAAGCACCGACGTCAATAAAAATTAAAAATAATCAGGTATTTATTTATTAATTAAAAATTATTTTTTTGTAAAAATACCTAAAGACTTATTAACAACAAATCCAACGATAAAAGCAAATATAGGATAGAAAAAATGTACCGGCAAATGTTTGTAAGACAGATAATAACAATATGTTGACATATACATACTACAGCGCCACAGTTCACGAGATCTTAGAAGACGTCTACTAAAATTATCAAACTATTAATAATATTTGAGTAACAAATGTAAGACAAAAATTTATTTTGATTAAGTTTACTAATGCTAATAAATTTTAATTTTTTTATGATAACATTTTTTACTAACTAAACTTGAATGGCAGTTAGTTTAAATCAAATTTAAAATAAAATTTGTGCAAAAAAATTTGTTTTTTTAAACTGTAAAAAATTAAAAATTATAAACACTACCAAAATTTTTCTTTTTCTTCTTATTTCTTTTTGCTTTTTTAGGCGTCGGATTGTAGGTCACGGTTCTCTTTAACGCATTTCTTCCATGCTTTTCTATTTCTTGCTAAAGGATCCACCTCTTCCTTCGTTTTCTCTTTTTTTCCATGTTCTTCTATCTGGTCTAGCCATTTTCTTCTTGGTCTTCTTCTTTTTCTGTTTTTTGGTTTTCCTCTTTTTGTTTTTCTTTTCGTCAGCCGATCGTTATTCATTCTCATGACATGTCCGTACCATAGTAGGTTTTTTTCTTTAATTCTTTCTAATATTGGTGTTTGTTTTATTTTTTTCTTTATGGTTTCATTTCTAACGTGGTCTCATTTTGTTTTTCTTGCTATTTTCCAAAGGTGTTTCATCTCCATTGCATTTATTTTACTTACTCTTGCATTTTATTTCATTGTGTATATTCTCTGTTTGATTTTCATTTATTATCAGCAATTTTGTTTTGTTGTTGTTTACTTCCATTTTTATTTCTTCTATTTCTTTTACCCAGATATTTAATAATTCCTGTATTTTCTTATGTGAGTCCGTTATAATAGACTACATCATCCGCATATAATAGACTATTTATTGATATACGTTCTAGCTTGTTGTACCCTACTGTCGTTTTTAAGTATTCTTTCCTTTTGGTTTGTTTTACTATTCTGTCCATTATTCTCAAGATTAAAAGTTGGTTTAGGCTGTCTCCTTGCTTTATTCGTTTTCTCATCTCAAATTCTTCTGATCGCTGTCCTGTGATTTGTATTTTCCCCCTTACTGTATTGAACGTGCTTTTAATTATTTGGTTAAGTTGTGTCGGCACTTCTAGTTCTTCCAGGCTATTCTATATTGTTTGTTTGTGTACAGTGTCAAAGGCTGCTTTCAAATCGATGCATATTAGGTATAGCTCTTTATCCTCTTCTATTGCTCTTCCTATTAGCGTTTCTAGTATATAAACGTTGTCACTTGTCTGTCTTCTTGTTTTGAATGCCGTTTGTTCTTTTAGTTTGTGATTTACGTATTTTCTCAGTCTTTTTTCCAGTATTCTCGTATATAGTTTTAGTGTAGTTTGGGTAAGGCATATTGCTCTGTAATTTTTACAGTTTGTTGTCTTGTCTTTTTTATGTATAGGAATTATTAGATTTATTTCCCGGTCTTTTGGGATCTTCTTCAACTTCCACACCTGTTTTAATATTTAATGTAGCCATTCTGTTTCATCTTCCCCTAGATATTTAAGCATTTCTGGTGCTATTTCGTCCTCTTCACTTGCTTTGCCTATTTTAATCTGTTTTATCACTGCCTGTACTTTTTCCCTTGTTATTTCTGGTATTTTTTTGTCCTTTTTATCTTCATTTTCTACATTTAATTCTCCTCTAAATTTCTCTGAGTAGAACTCTTTCCAGACTTCCAATATTTCTATTATTTCCATTTTGAGTTCCTGCTGATTATTTTTTATTGCGTTTATTTATTTCCTTTCAGTCCCTTTCAATCTTTTTACTATTGTCCAAAACTTTGTTGTGTCTGTCTTGTGTTTATCACTTATTTATTGTCCAAACTCTTTCCAGCTTTCCTTTTTCGCTTTTTTGATTTCTCGTGTGACTTTGTTCCTTTTTTCTTTATATTGTTCTTTATTTTCTTGGTCTTTTGTTCGGATATTTTTTTTCCAAGCCTGTTGCTTTTCTTTCACTATTCCTTTTATCCCTTTAATCTACCATCTTGTTCTTTTTAGGGTTTTATTGATGTGTCTTCTCCTACATACCTCCTCTGCTACCTTTAGAGTAATTTTTTTAAATTTTTTCCATTTTGTCTCCAGTTCTTCTTTTTTTGTTTTTTGTAATAATCTACTATATTGCTTATTTGTCTTATCTTTCAGGTTTTTTAGTTTGTACGGGGCTATTCCACTATATGTTATTTCATCACTCTTATTTACTATTTCTTCTTTGCTACTACTAGTCTATGGTTTAAACCTATTTCCGCCTCCTTTCTTGTCTCTATACCTTTTATTGTTTCTCTTAGTGTTTGTGTGAATACTATATAATCTATTAACTTTTTGCGTTACATTCTTCTGCCACAAAGGTGTACTTATCTTATTGTATTAACAGATCGTTTTTTTGACAAAAATCGACAAAAATTTTCTTCCCGCTACGGCTTACTGTTTGTTCTCCATATTTTCCCATGCATCCCATGCCTCTATTATGGTTGTTTCCTACTCTTGCATTCCAGTCGCTCATTATTATGAATGGTTCTGTTTCCTCTTTTGCTTCATTTAGTACTTCTTGTAAAGTGTTGTAGAATTCTTGGACTTCCTCTTCTGGTGTACTATCTGTTGGTCTGTATATTTGCATAATGTTTACTTCGTGTTTTATTGTCACTAATATTGTTCTTGAGTGTACGGCTTTCCATTTTATTATTGTTTTTTTTAATTCTTCTGTTATTCTTATTCTCACCCCTTTTTTTGCTCTCTTTTCTGCATCAACTCCGGCGTAGTATATTACGTGTCTATTTGTTAACCTTGTGTTTCCTTTTACCTTCCTCTTTGTTTCGCTCAGTCACAATATTTGTGTTTTGTTGTTATCTATTTCTTCTGTAACCTCTATCTCTTTCTCTTTGATTGTATTTATATTCCATGTTCCTATTCCAGTTTTCTCTGTTTCTACTTTGTTTACTTTACTGTTTCCTTATTCTTCCGTCTTTGTCCTTATTTTTCTCATTTGCTCTTTTCTCTTGCTTATTGTTGTCGTCTTTTTTACTACCAACTGGTTTTCACTTCTTGTTAGTTTTTTGGAATTTGTTGGTTTCGATTTGTTTAAATCTTCCTCCTGTTAGTCCGACCTTTCTTTTTGGTAGGGTGTTAGTATGGCCTGTGCCCAGTTTTTCTTTTTTGGTATTGCTCCCTGGCCAGGGCTTGGTTTTTCCTCATCTGTAAATCTGGCGTTTTTCTTTTGTTCCTCTATATCGTTACATGTTATTTCTTCTGGATTTTTTTTTATCTTTTGTAATGTCTTCAATGCCCCATTTTTCTCCAATTATTAGTAGTTTATTATTATTTTTTCTAACATCCAGCATGTGAGAGATTAGTTGTTTCTTCTCTTCTTTTGTCTTCTTGTCTAGCTAAATTTCTAAGAGTTTAAAATCTTAATTTTGTGTTTAATTTAAACGTTTTCGTAGTACAGTTAAATTATTATAATGTTTTGTAAAGGTAAATTTGAATTAAACAGATTGTTAAGCTTTGATAAATAATTGTACGATAAAATAAAAATATAATTTAAGCATCGTTTGATAATAGACGAATACATGAAAAATATTCTAAATATAATTGATCAAGTGTATAATATTACAAAATATTTATTGCAATATTTCATTATTTTGAATAATGCCTGTTTTAGTAATTTCAATAAAATTTTTTATGGATAAATTATTAAATATTTGTTGTAGGATTTTACTAAAATCAAATTAATTCTAAGAAAAAGTTTAGCAATTTGTGTAGGTAGAAACTAAATTATTTTCAATTCAAGTGCACGAGAAAATTGAATTACCTCTACTTATAAATATTAAATTAAATTCTAAGTTAACTTAAAAATGCTTTTAACAAATATTTAAAAAAAAATAGTCGATATAAAACTAGATATCAGAAGTATTAGGTATCTTAAAAACTATAAATTTTTTATATTGTTACATTTAATAAATTGTTTTTTAATTAAAATAATAGCAAGAAAATTATACTTTTGGGTTATTTCATCAAAATAAAGTATAAACTACTTTATCCTAAGATATTTTCTTTGTACGAGTTGTTATTCTGAAAATTTGTGTTATTTTTAAGATATATATTAAGATAAATGGCGTAATAAACAAGAATTCTGTCTAATTTAAAAACAATAAAAAAATATAATGTTATGTGTTTTGTCTTTTTTTAAATAAATGTAAATGGACAACATATTACAATGCATTTAGATGTTTATAATTAAAATAAATAAATACGTTAAGGGTAATGTTTTACACAGAACTTATACTATTTGTATCTTAATTTTTTAAAAACATTTTCTATAGGAACACAAAACTTAACGTTACTAACTAAAAAAGTTATACTAAATTTACTAAAATGACTAAATTAATGCTACAAAACATATACCTGTTAATATTCGTGCAGTCATACAACAAGTGTATCTAATATTTCACTCTACTTAGCTTTTACAATACAAAATTTTAATCCAAATAATCCAATCACAAAATAAGCGTTTAATTAAACAGCTTTGTGGTATAATGTTTATTAATAGAATAAATGTAAACAAAACATAAAATAATATTAATTAAATATGCTTTAAACTTAAATTTTAATGATAACTAAACAATTACTAATATTACACTTATAATGTATTTAAATAATAAATACTATAAATTCAATTAAAAAAATTTACACAAATTTTGTAGTTGCGTAAATGTCTTTATAATTACTTATTTATGGCTAAATAAATATTACAAAATAAGTAGAAATGCAAAACTGTACAACTTGAGATACAATTAAATATCAATTGCTTTATTTAATACGAATAGTAACAATTTTTAAAATTATTTATATAAGATTGTTTTTGTCTATTTTTAAAAACCACTTTTATTTAGTTGGTTTAATTTGTTTTACTCTCTTTATTACAGTGATATTTTTTGTCTTATAATTCACAATCGTTTCAGATTAAATTGATTTTGGTTAAAAATTATTTTTTATAACAATTACAACATTCAAAATAAAACCTATAAATAGTTTTAATTTTAATAAATTCTAATAGTAATACGTATAAACACAAATTTGTTTTGTTACTTAATCTGCTTTATTATTTCTTTGTTTATTCTAATATTTTTACATTTATTTGAAAAAAAGTACACTTTTAGTGATCTAAGTAGAAGATTTTTTTCTTATAAAAACATTATGCATTTTTTATAGTTTTTTTTAAATTGCCTTCAAACTTGATAGATAATTAAATCAATTAAATGTTTTGTTGTTGTTTTTGCAGAACAAAAAACCAATACATTTGTTACAATTCGTTTTGTATGCTTCTATCCAATTAAGAATTTAGTACTGTGTGTGTATTTTTTTTACAATGCTAATCGGATTTGTGACTTAATTAAATTTAATCTCAAGAGAAAATCCCCGTAATTCAGATCAAGTATATCTTACTTAAAAGCGTATGCGTTTGTGTTTTTACGTATGTTATTAAATTAACATTTTGTCAGACAATTAAATAAACCAATTATATATACACGTACGTATAATTTCTGTTTTAATCTAAAAAAAACCGTAAAACTGTAAAAGGTTGTGGAAAAACAGTTTAATTAAAATCTTTCAAAAAATAATTTATACAAAATAATTATGTCAATAAAACAAATTTTAATGAAGAACGTATGTTTTGTTAATGACGTATATCTACAAAGCAATTGCTAATTTTTGATTAAATTACAATAATTTATTATTATGAAAAATCATAATACGCTTCTAAGATTTTTTTAACTTTGTTTTTTAGTTTATGAATAAGGCGTTTACAAAATTAAATGTAGTTTTGTTTTATTTTTAGAAATGTATTTATTTTTTTATATAATAATGAAATGAAATGATATAGTTAACATTATACATAATAAACTCCATTTTACATACCTCATTATAAGAAATTTCTTCAAATATGTCGTTCTGTTAAAATATTAAACTAAAAATCAAATTCAAAATTGTGATGCAAACATCACATTCTATGTTAACTTTACTTTAGAATTCCAATTTCATATATTATTATAAAATTTTATAGAAATGTTTCTCAAATAATTTTTTCATTTTGTATTTATTTTTTTTCATTTTATTTTAATTATAACAATTTAAAAATAAGTTAATAAAATACTGTTTTTAATGAAATATAAAAAATCTATTAAATTAATTAAATATCCTTTTAATATTAACCGAGATTTAAGTTTTTATTTACTGGAGATTTGGAAACTAGTTTTATCAATCGAAAGCAGGTTTATAAAAGCAAGACTTAACGATGCAATCAATCAGTTTGTTACTGGCTCTGAAGATGTTCATTGCGAAGTGTGACAAAAACTCATCTTGTGTGATAAGGAGAATACGGCAATTATCCAGAATAGAAATTTGTGTTATAATTGTTTGTTTTTCTATACGCAAGGTAAGGTAATGCAAGGCACTAACTAACCCAGATAACTTGGATACTACAATCCGACTCACAACCAAAACTTAGCCAAAAAGTGAGTTGACTATTAAATGATTTCTTACACTTCTACAATTTGTGCGTTGCATATAAGAGCTTGTTGCAAAATACATAATTTTTTTTATTTTTTAGAATTACTTGTATCAAAATCAAGCTACATATTGTATTCTTGTTTATTTAGACAAGCAAATCTCGCGAAAATTATTTAATATACATTATACACTGTAATAAATTTATGTTTTGTGATGTAACTTACTTGCGTTTGAAAATTAAACCCCCCGAACAAAAAAAGAAGCGACATCTCGCTTTGGCTGTGATCCTCAAGTTACCCCTACTTCTACCTACGTTGTATTAAGTTCGTTATACACTGTTTACTCTCGATATGTGGAAAGTACTGTAGTAGGTTAAATAAAAAAACACAATAAAAAAAATGAATCATGATTTCTATACGAATTTATCTCGTTAAATTTTAACCGAGATTTTGCCTGTTCGGTGGAACCCGCCGTTGGAAGAGAAAAACAGAGCGAAGAAACCCCTCCAGTCCTTTAACTAAGCGTCAATACAAATAAACGACATAATTTGGATATACAAAACAAGAACTGTTCTATAGGAACAGATAATATGTTATATGATAATGTGTAAAAGAAATTACTAGTCTTTTAAGTACTTTTAGCAAGTCTGGCAACACGGCGGAACTAATAGAGGCTTAACAACTAAGCAAAGTAAACAAAAAAATGAGATTAACTAGCAAGTTGTGTTTTAACAGGTTACTATTATGGTAGTTTTATTAATAAACTAACTTGCTTTGAAGTAGTTATGTTTCAAGGTGTACACTAAAAAAAAAGTAAGTTATGAATTAATTAAAACCAACCACATAAATGTTTCGGTTAGCTATGCAACACAGCATACCATTACGATTAACAAGCGTCAAATAAATTACATTTTGGTCGAATCCAAATAGCCCAGTAGTAAATTATTATTAACAAGTACCGTCAACTGGGGTAACTTTGGACACATTATAAGGTTATTTCAAAATTCCTTAAGAGGAATCTGTCTACATTCCACATATGTGCTATATTTATGTTTTTTCTGTGAAATTCTAAAACGTTATATAAAAAAATTGCACAAAAAATAGTTTTTTTGTTTTTGAAAATTTGGCAATGTTACCCCACATTTGGGGTAATAATGTCTTCGTGCTGCAAATCAGTCAAGGCAGTATCAGTTTGAATTTGTTGCAGATCCATTTCAGTCTGACTGTTTTCCATATTTTCAGGCTCTTCCGTTCCTTCAGAGTTATTTGTTTGTTGTTGATCTGCATCTTCCCAACTGACAGATTTTCCAGGCTCAACTCGTATCATTTTGTTTCTTTTCACAGTGGTAGATGTTCATGGGCTCCTCATGTCCTTTAGGTAATTAAAAAAGGGCGTCATCTATTTTGCTTCCAGTCTCTTCAAATCTTTTCTGTGGCATTCTTTTTAATACTTCATCTTGATTTAAGGGGTAGATCCATGCTGCTCGAAATCCATTTTTAATAATACTAAGCTCGTTCATTGTAATACTGTCCATTAATTGTTTAAGTAATATGGGAAAAGAAGATTTATTGAGCACACTATCTTTGGGGTTCCTCATCTTATAATTATTCAATATTTTTCTCCAACATATTTTCAGCGGTCTAAAGGAAGAAATGTCTAGTGGCTGTGTTAAATGTGTGGAATTTGGCGGAAGAAATACAAATCGTATATTATGCCTCTGGCATTCCCTTAAGACTGATATATTTAAATAGGAAGAAAAATTATCTCCCACTAAAACTTTTGCTCCTTCAAGTGCTTTTGCCCAGGGGATCGCAATTTTTTTAAACTAATCTTCAAAACAGTATGAATCAAACCAGCTTGATTTGGAGCGGTTGTATCTGGTATTTTTAGGTCTCCCAATACACCGAGCAACGTACAGCTTTTCAGCTTTATATACTACATATGGGGGTAACACATACTAGCTGCTGTCGCTGCAACCATTATTGAAATTGACGTTTTAGTAAAATTTAAAATACTTTCTGAGTACTTGGTACTTCTTCTAAAGATACATTTGTTAGATCCTGGTTCGTCAGAGACATTTGTCTCGTCGTAATTAAGAATGTTCATGGGTGGCACATTTTCCAAACTTGGTTCTAAATTGTGAAAATAATTGTTTATTTCGACATCTGTTTTTTCAGCCCGAACCTTCTTAATATTTTGGCAATGACGATGTGTCAACCGGTCTCTATATCGTTTTAGAAATAAGTAACACTAATCTTTGCCTGGCATATTATTTGAAAACTTTTTTATGTGAATACCTTCTTTATCTAAGTATGATTTTAATACTATTCGGAGATCTATCATCGAGAGAGGACAGCCAAATTCTGCACTGGCAATTAAGACATCAACTAAGTTTCTCTCAACGTTTAAAGCAATTGCTGTTGGACCGCCAACTTTAAGGGCATGCCTATTTTTCACTTTTTTTTGGAATTCTATACATTTCAGAAGCCTGTCCAGAAACAAAACGTCCATTTTTTATTGCAGAAACTGCTTGTTGAACATTTTTTTCAGTATAATTTTTATAGGGTCGGGATCCCAACTGTTTTTTATAGTTTCGTGGCATTACGTATATACATAGACAAGATATCATAGATTCAAGATACACTACTTCATAAAAAAAACACAGTCACTATAGTATGAGAATTACCTGCAGCCACATGTTGTATGCTTCTCACGGTAAATAAAATATAAGGTTTGCATTCAACAAGGCAATTCGCACAACGGTTTTTGCACCGGCTATCGTACATATAGTTATTGCTCCTCACGAACGTGTGGATATCATAGAATAAAACAATTCTAACTTCTAGCAATTTGAGCAATTTATAAAACTCACAAGCAATGATCAAACAAGAGTAAGTTACAACAAAACGTGCTCCATCATTCAACTACGCGACTCGAGCAAGTTTATATTAAATAGTAACAAATAAAATCTCAATTTTAAAATAAAATTGTTTTGTTTATAAATGATTTTTAAAAGAAAACAATTTGGCACAAAAAAATAAAAGAAATATAACAAAAAGTAACGGGATCATAAAATGGCCACCCACGCTATTTTTCCAAACAAAGAAAACAAGTGCAAAAAGTATCCTGCAACCGCTTAAAGCACAAATACAAAAACGGACAGACACTTACATGGATTAAAATTATTTTGCATACCTAGCAAGTTACAAAGGTTGACAAAACAAAAACAGAAATTATACAAAAAAACCTTTAATAGTAAAACTGTATTGCTATCTCGAACAAGATTCACCCTCAGATTTGCTACGCTTAGAACCTCTTACTTTTAAAGTGTCCCACCCTTAAGAAAGGAATGCGCGTTTTCGGATTATTAGTTCTGGTTTTTTTTTCTCTAAATGACGCCTGTGTAATTTTACGCGTGTTTAATTGAATTTGAATTTAAACTGGAACTTGTTTTTCAAAATGTTTTTCTATTATTAATTTATTTTTTAATTTCTAGTTTTTGCTTCTGTTCATTCTATTATTTAAATCCGATTATCAAAATTAAATGTGTACACAAAATTTCGTGTCTATTCTGTTGACCGTTGAAGAGTTCCTTTATCTGAAGCTAATCGTGGATGCCGATTCATGTCAGGCTTAACATAAAAATGCATTCTTATTGAAACTAAACCAACATGTAAAAATTCTACTCATTAAGATAAAAGGAAATGGTTCTTGTATTATCTGAAGCTAATTCTTGATGTCGATTTCAGTCATCTTTGTAACAAAAATGTATTGTCATCAGAACTAAACCAACATGTAGAAATTCAATTCCGTCGAATAAGAAAAAATGGTTTTTCCTTTATCTGGTGCTAATTCTAGATGACGATTCAAGTCATGCTTATTATAAAAATCCATTGTTATTGGAACTGAAACAAAATGTAAACCTTCAACTTCTTAAGATAAAAGAAAGTAGTTCTTCCTTCATCTAGAGGTAATTCTAAATGTCGATTTAAGTCATGCTTATCATGAAAATGCATTGTCATTGTAACTGAACCAACTTGCAAAAATTCAACTGCGTATTATAAAACGATAAAAGTGGTTCTAATTAAGCTTGCAAGGTTTGACTTATACAAACAAACATACATTGCAAGTTAAATTGAAACTTTTACTGATGCCTATCTACTACACTACAAATAAATATCTCATTTTATGCATTTCTTTTTTTAATAATAAAAACCAAAAATTTAGTGTACGTAATTTTCTGTTTCTGAAATTTCTATCTACTAAACTTGATTCGATTTAATAAAATCCAATTGTTTTTAACACTTAGTAATTACTTTCTTTAAGTACTCGAACAAACTGTATAAAAAACCCTCGTGCTTGACTTCGAGTTTTGATGTAATGATAGTTTGTTCTCGTCAATCCTGGAAACTATGGAAAACCATATACAAAAAAAAGATATAAAAAACGCGGAGGAGAAAAAAACCTTAGAGGAGACATATTCAATATGAATTTTTAGAGTAAAAAACACTATACCACAATAATTATTGTTTAGAAGATAACAAACATCTTCAACTAACATATTCAGTTTCTTAAACCGCTTTAAATATTCTTAAATTTTGTATGTTAAAAATGCTTGTCTTCTGTATACAATTTAGAATAGGATGTCAAATTTTAAAGACAAAAATTTAAAGAACGCAGACATCATCTAGCGTTGTGTACGCCTAACAAAGCTATCATTGTTAGGGATTTCACGCCCATTTACGTAAATATGAAATTCAATATTGTGGCGATCTGAGTAAAAGTCTTTATTTTGAGTAAGCATTCATTTTTTGTGTTTGCGGTTTAATTTAATTCTTCCGTAATTGTTTGTAGCGGGCTTCTATACCCCCACACGTTTTTTTGTTGATTGTGGAGATAATAAGTAGATGTTACAATATCAAAAGTTTCCATGATGACGTGTCATCACTGTAGCTAACACTATCTACACTTTGAACTTTAAACGTAAATTTTTTTTGCAAAAAAATTGCAATTGCTCTAGTTTGCTTATAGGAAAGTAACAAAAATGGTAGACGTAATTAACAAAGCTGAAAATCTAAAATAGACCTGGGATAGAAACTTATAAGACACAGATTGCAGCTTCCAGAGTTATCTATGCTACCAAAATAGTATTAATTGCAAAGAAATTGTTAAAATAAAACTTCTCATATTTCAAATTTAATTCTTTTATGGTACATTTTGTTGTAGTTTTAAATGTGTTATTTGTATTTGGTCTACTGTCTTCTAATTGTAGTGTGTTTTAGAATGGGTATTAATAGAATCACCGATGAAAGGTTAGTATTACTATCAGTCATGTTTCTGGTAATCTTATCGAAAGATTGAAGAATGAACATTAATTGATTGCAACCATTCTTTAGAAGATATTTGTGGAATGTGTTATTATTTCTTTTACTAATATGTTTTTGTCATCTACAAAATGTTATTTAAAATTTAGACTTTATTACTGCAAGTAAATCATTAGTTTAATACAAAATTAAATAAATATAAAAAACATCTACACATAGTTTAAAAAGCACATACCTAAAGTTTGTTAAGATATATATTTTATTACACATATAAACTTTATACAACAATAACTGATTGTAGAATCCTACTGTTTCATAAATCAAAAATTGAATACATTTTATTATGTTCTCATAATATTATTAACAGTAGAAAAAAAAATTTAAAACAAATACTTAATGACATAAATAAAAATAGTTTTATACAGGGTGTAACAAGTATAACGACTAATATCTTAATAGGGGGTAGATATGGTAATTTGCAACACATGTGGTCTAGCTTTTTATCAATTTTTCTTTAAATTTTTTGGAATAATTAGATGTAATTACAGACCTGGTTGTTCGTTATAAGAAAACGGGATATAAAATTATTGAAACTGTTGGAATTCAAGAAGTGTTAAGTTTCTTATGATAAAATAAACAACATTTAAGAGATATGGTGTCGTACTAAAATCAAGGTTATTTTTTATTTACTTCAAGGTTCTTAATAACGACAGAAAAAGGTAAAGTAACAATGTCAATCAGTTATTTTGAAATCATAAATGTATAAATTATAAAGTGGAATTAGTAAATAATACGAAAAGCTATGAAATTAAATTGAACAAATAACAAAACTAAATACCGAATATCTAGTTACAAAAATAATTTAATGTATTTACAATATCTTAAAACAAATAAAAATCGAATCAATAGTAACGCACAACCGAAATAGACACAATGACCCCTGAATGGTCAAAAAAAGAAATTTTGGCGACATAGTCTTATTTTATGTTAACCAAGTTGTGCTTTCTGTACGTGTTCAACAACCTACAGTAGCAGTAAGCAAAACAATCTTAGCGCATTGTTGCACTTTGTACGTGTTGTTCATTAATAAACGATCGTGAATTAGGTCATTGGCTTTTCTTCCTACGAATTTACAACAGACTATAACAGAGCCGTCTTAAGTTTTAATATTAATTTTTCTCAAATACCATAAGGAATTGACTTTATGTTTATAATGCAAATATGCTCTAAATCACAACTATCTACGATTACGAGATTATTAGTTATATCTGTTATACCCTGCATAATGTGATTTCTATTAGAAAAAGTTTTAATAATAAAATACTTCAAAATTTACTCAATTATAGAAACATAATTATATGTTATTAAGGCTTATCGTTTGTAATAAAATTTTGTTTATATATATAAACAACTTAATCGAAAATTTAAAAAACACAAAATCCTTAAGAAGTTTTGATTCAATTGAATGTAACTGTAAATACTTTATCATTTGCCAGCGATCAAGCTAGTAGAGAAACCTACAATATTCTTAAAAAGAAAACAAATATAGTATCGTTATTAAGATAGAGTAGAGTAGATTTAAAATAAAGTATCTAAAACAAACAAAAATGGCGATTTAATTTAAAAAATTACAAAACTAAGCGATAATAGTATTGTATTAAAAAAAATTAGCTGTGTTGTGTGGTTTAGCATAAATTAAAAACGTAGTTAGTTCTTTGTTAATTTTTGAAGTTTTAACTAACGTTTTTAACTTAAATTATTTATCATTAACACAATAAAATAGAAGTCGCAAATAAAAATTTTATTTGTTTTGCATAAATATAAAACATTCATATAGTAAGTAAGTTATACATTTAATTAAAAACAGTAACTGCACGAATGCAATTAAATAATACTCAAAATGCATGTTAATTAACGTAATAGTGGTGTGTAGATACATTTCCTTTATCGTAAAAAAAGAAGTTTAAGAACTCAGAACAACTTAGCTCGTTAGTATAACTTTAACATAAATTATAAGAACGTCATGCATTTTAAATTAAAAGTGTATGTATTTTTAGAAGTTTTTTAATCAATTTCAGCATACTTAATTATGAAAGTAGCAAATTCTTCTCCATAAAGCTTTACAAAAATTGTCTTAAGAATATGTTTGCAGTTAAATTTATATCAAATAAATAATAAGTAAACTTATGCTAAATTTATACGTTATACAGGGTCTACCACGGTACCCGTGCGTTACAAATATTGGCGATAATACAACATCTACAGTTCTGAAATTTTAGAAGATGAAATAACGTGCAGATCTCATCTCATCTCATCTCAACCATTAGCCATTAACTTTATTGTTTTAAATAAAACGTTCTGTATATTATTACATTTTTTGATTTAAGTGATAACTTGTATTAAGTGTTTCTACGCCGATCTATAAGACTATCATAGTTATCAATTTTTTTTTAAATTTTTTATTTACGTTCTCACATTAGATTTCATAGATCTTGCTTATTTTTAAAAGTAGGAAGCTAATACTATGCTGATTTATACAGGGTGATTACAATTACATCATAAAGTTTAAGACCTTCAATGTTACATAACACACACACACACCCACAAATCTTTGGATGACGCGATTTGCACGTTAGTTCCTATGTAATTAGTACGTACCTTAAAAAGTTTTTTTGTTATTAAAAGATTTCCTAAGAGCGAGCGCCATAGAACATTCGCATAGGATGTCTACGGGACGTCCCTTTTAAATGGTTGCGGAATATGTAAGAGGCCATTTTCTAAATATATATTAATTCCACAAATATTTATATACAGTAGTAATTACGAGATTTTGAGTACGACCGATAAGATGTACCTACTTCCGTCACACTTTGAAGAATTGTATAACAGAAAAAAATAGCAACTAATAATATGTTCATCAATGCTTTTAATGCAACGTGTGTTGACGAGATACCGGGCATGGATTGGTGTCAAATAAAAGAGATTACTAAATGAGGGTTTTCCTTTGTAACATTTAAATTAAGGTTAAATAATTAATTTAAAAGGCTAACGCATTAACAACAATACCTGTTTATTTGAAATAAAAATTAATAATAAGAATGATTTAAAACTTATAACCGATGTTCACTATCTTGTCCTTCAGCTGTGATGGAGGTGTTAGGTAACCCTTCTCTTTAAATTTTGAAAAACGTAATGGAAACATTTCAAATAGCATCAGTAATTACATGTTCCGAGTCTTCAATATTACGCAATCGATTTTTATATTCTGTGCTTTTTAAACGTATGTAAAGGTAAAAATCTAGTGGTCTAAGATCTGGAGATCGTGATGTTAAAAATGTCTTAGTATGAAATTTGTTCCTTGTATAAGATTTGTTTTCTGAAGCGAATTGGTGTCAAATGAATTGTTAAACACATAAGACGGCATTCTTCTTGTAATGCTAATATAAAACAAAAGTTAAATACGCCCAAAATTTCATGGCCATTTGATTTCAATTATATCCATGCGATTTTAAACTAAATAGTTAGTTTAATTGAAAGTCTTCTTTTGGGGTAAGCGGTTGTTCCCAATTTTTGCAATTTAATTCTTCCGTAATTGTTTGTAGCGGGTCTTCATACCCTCGCAGCTGTCGTGTGAAGATAAAAATATATGTTTGACTCAATTTAATGTGAACTGTACGTACATGCGAGCATGTGTGTCGTTATCACAATTAACTATCAAATTGTGTTGTATTTGTAAAATTAGAGTAGACGGTGCGCTGTGGTTCTCGGTCTTATCGAGGGTTACGTTTGCAAATTGGAATTTATAAGTACAAATTGTTTTATACTTGTTGTCAAAATATGAATGTTTGTGCCAACGAATTTGTTTTATTGTACAACGTGTTGCCCAACCAAAAAATAGGACTTACCTTATTCTGTGTATGTAACATTGAGCTACGTTCTTGCATTTATATAAAAATACACTTTGTTCTTTAATTTTGTCTGTGATAGAATAAACATACTCTGCTCTACTAGTTATGTACGTGTTGTTTTTTATTCTCTTACGGCTCGGGGTACATTTAAACGGAGTCTATCCACTAATTTTCTTCTTCTCCGTATTGGCGTTTTTTTAAACTTATTTTACAATTCGGATTTACGAAGCCTACGACCCAATCTCCGACAACATCTGAGTGAGTCGGCACTACTACAATTACAAAAAAATCCACGTACATCGTTAAGGATATAACCACCGATATAACTCATGGGTTACTGTTCTTTCATTGTAGAATTGTTAACAAAATTCAATTGTAGCATTGAATAATAAATGTAAGAAGAAATGCAACTTAAGGGGCGATATCGTATCGACTGATTGGATCGAGATGTAGAGGTCGCCACGTTTGTATTGGATCGAGATTTTTCAGTTTTTGCGTGTCTGTCGACTTGTAAACTTCGGTATTGAATTGAAAGTTTTTCTTCGGTTAACATTGCGATACGATTTTTAAAATTCTGGTAGTAGTAATGTTTGTTTGAACTTTTGTTTAGTTTAAGTGTAAATATGTTTTTGATTTATTTTATTTTAAGTTACAAATCACGGTTGTGTTTATATTAATTGTGAAAATAATAATACCGAAAACAAAAGTACTGGTTTTTTTAAGTTTTTTATTAGTGATAAAGTACGTGCTAAAGAATGTTAGAAAAGCTGTGGAAATATAAACATTGCCACAATGGACTTGGAAGATTTAAAACAAAAGAAGATTTGTGAGAAGCATCTTCGGAGATAATGTATAACAACAAAAGAAAATTTTAAACACACTGCAGTTCTTGTTCTACACCTTCAATCAGGTAAATATTTTAAAATTTTTTTTTCTACCAAACGTTTAAAAATGGTTTAAATTAGCATCGGAGAATCTTCTTGTCCGGATTCTTCTGCTTCTTGTAGCACTTAATTGTACAATAACTTAAAATAATTACTGTAAATCAGTAGCTGAGATCGCTATTATTTTCCACGATCAATGATCGCAATCATGGTATTTAGAATTAATTAGTAATCGACTGTTGCTAAAAAGTCGCTCGTGTAAAGTTAGTCATAAATCTAGCCATAAACATTCGATTTTCGTTTTCCGGGATACAATAACGTTTGGAGTATTGAAAATCAACATATCTAAGTATTTTTTAATATTGTTTCTAAACAATAAATTAATTAAAATTTGTTCATATTTAGATTTAAAAAAAATTTTTACAAAAATTCACAGAAAATAGATACTATACTGTGATGTTTTTTTTTCGTCATGACGTGCTATTTGAATTCTGATGCAAACTTACGAACAAATAGTTTAAAGCATTAGTAAACAACATATTAAAAAATAAGTGTCGTTCTTTCGTAAATTTAATGTTTCTATTTGAAATTGATCCTGAAAAGATTGTTGAGTCATAACTCGTGTTGATATTTGTCTCAAACATAAGATTTATGTATTAAAAATAAATTTGCAATTCTTTTCAAATACGTATTGTCATTTGTAGTTAATGCTTATTGTTTTTAACTTCCTTTATGATTTACCTTGGTGGTTATATAAAGCTAGGTTTTTCTCAAAATGCTGAATGTGTGAAAATTCTTACGAGGAAAAGAGCAAAGGGGTTAATTTACCTACTTACACAAAATTTTACGATTTTCCGTGAACTACCTGCATACCTAAAGTTTATTATACATTTATTAAAGTAAATATTATAGGTAAAATCGTGTTATATTAGTCTTATTTGTTTATGCGATAATTAAAAGTATTAATTTCTTTGCCACAACCGCAATTGTTATTTTATAAGCGATCAATAATTGCGATCGTTATTGTACAGACGCTCGATATCGCGATCATTATTTTGCATAATGATCGATTCATCGTAATTGCATAATCGCTCTGGCCATTGCTTTAAATGTTTTTTGTTGATGTTGGCATGTCGAATAAAAATATCGTTTTTGTAAATGTTAGGGCCGCATTTCTTTAGCACCTTGTCTAATAAATACTTAGTTTTTTAAAAAATTATAAATAAAATTCTTTTATGTTTATTTTAGCATGCTGAAAGCACTTCAATACAAATCCAACAATATATAAAATATTTTTACAATTGTTTAAAAAAAATCGCAAAAATTTTGAAAATACTAATACTAATTGTATTTTCAAAACTTTATTTTTAAAATACATACTAACAACTTAATTTTTTTTTACTTTTTGGGCTTATTTAGTATAATTTTTTACAGAAGCTGTAATTGTTGATATGAACATCAACCTAAGATACTCAAATATAGTAGTTTCTCAAACATATGGAAGAAAACGTCGATTGTTATTGATGACGATCGTGAAGACGAATAAATTTATTCTTTCTACAGCTCCAGTTCACTAAACGAAGGTATAAATAGACAAGCAATAATACGTAATTTTTTTAATATATGTTTTATAGTTGAAGATACGTCCTATAATATTTTGAAGATATCGGAACGACCACAGTGTGTTCTCAAATTCGTCAAGCCGTTAAGTTTTGACTAAACTACGCAACATAGTAATACAAATGGATTCTCCGTCAAAAATCCTTTTAAAGGATGAATTGGTCAATTATACTTTCAGAAATTTAACATTAATTTTAATTTAAAATTATTTAAATTACCAGTCCACTAATAACAAATTCATTTACATATGTTTCGAGCTTTAAAATAATGATGCTCATATTCAGAAAAGTCTACAAAAAATATTTACAACTTTTTTAAATACAAAAATGTCATCAACATATCTTTTCCAAAATATTATTTTTTGTAGGAAAATTTGGTGTTCAGAAATATATTTACTTTCTAAATTGTTTAAGAAGATTTCAGTAAAAATAAGTGATAAATTTAATAATCAATTTTTTAAACAATATCTAGGTCTTTCAATGGGTTCTCCTTTATCACTTTTCTCAATTTTTTTAAGAAATTAAGTAAAGGTAACGATTTCAAGATTTCTTTTTCTAATGAAATATTTATTTAATTTTTAAGCTACTTAAAGGTAGTAAAAATAAAGCTATTTAAGCTGTATAGTTGTTTCTGAAAGGTGGTTTACAGTTCCTTTAGAGCTTCTTTAAAGATTTGCTAGTACCACAAAGAGCTGTATAAGCCCGATTTTAATGAATTAAAAGAGCTACCTAACAGCAACATAACTGCGGAATTTTTAGCTACTTAAACGCGTCATACAGGTTTCCGTTTTTTCACAAGCCACTTAAAAGTGTAAAGTGTAAAAGAGTAACTTTAAAAGCTAAAGTAGTTATAAAAAAGCCGGTTTTAGCTGCAATTTGCTCACTGGGAAATTCTTGAATTACTAGAGTTCATTTATATTAAAATATCAAATACAAATTTTTTGTTGAACTAGCAAACCAATTTCAATTACGATTTTAAACTTAAATTTTTTTAGATTTGTTTCTAAATTGCACCATCTTCCTTTTTTAAAATAATTTAACGTTTAACATTTCGTAAAACTTACATTTTTTTAATTATCTAGTTACAACATTTCAGATTTGAGATTGTTCGAAAAAATGTAAGTTAAAAAACTTTTTGTAATCTTAACTTTTTATAAGTTGTAAATATTTTTACTTTTTTGAAGATGAGCTTCATTATTTTAAAGCTTGAAGCATATGTAAAATAGTATATACATTTTGAAAGTTAACGAATTTATTATTGGTGGACTGGTAATTTGAATAATTTTAAAAATTGACGAATAATAACAATAAATCCCCATAACAATTTTCTTTTAATTTAATTTTCATTGTTTTAGTTATTTCTATGTTTTCGATTTATATTTTACAAAAATAAATAAATATTTGAATATACATATTTTTTTTGTTTTCTTAAATATAAAGCATGATATTGTTTAAGTTTATTTGACATTGACTTGTATCGTAACAATACAAGCTATTGTTTATGATATTAACCTGTTTTGAACAGGTAAACGGTAAAGTAAACACAAATATAAGAAAAGCTTCTAACTCGTACTTCATAACAAATAAGTAAGTTCGCAAAATAAAAACCACGATTTTGCAGATGGCAGCAGGTCTTAGTCTATTAGTTTATGAAAAGAGGGGGTACAAACGGGTAAAAAAAAGAGAAACAAGAGAGATAAAACTACAATACGGTTTTTAACACACTATTTGCGCCTCTTCTTAAATTATTACTCAATGATTGTAGTTAAAGTAATAAAAGTCATTGAATTGTCCTGCTGAAAATAACTAAATTTAAGTTTGTCGTTATTTAGCTGTTATTTGTACTGCCAACATCGCAAACGTCAATATTTGTTTTTGTGCTGCCAACATCACAAACGTCAATATTCGTTCGTTCGTTAGTGTAGTTACGTAATGAATGAAAAAAGCTCTAGCGTGGCAAAATGAAAACTAGGAATCTACATAAAAGTACGTGTTCAAAGTGAATTAATATATTAGAATGAGTATGCGACAGGTGGAAAAATCATTTTAAAAATCTTGAAATTCAGTTAAAATTGAAGAAAAACGATGTTAAAGTTAATGTCAAATCTGACAGATTTAGTAATAAATGTAGTACCAACATATTATATTTCTGTTGATTTTTTTTATTTTTTTAAAAAAGAATGTAATTTTATGAAAGGCAACACAAAAAATAATGTACATTACTCTCGTCGAAAGAATCATAGCATAACTCAATCACATGCAACGCTCAGCCGTGCGGCCTCGCGTCGCATTAACGTTCGTTATGCTATTTTTTGCTTTCGACTCTTGTTACGTAAACTACTATTGTTAGTGCAGTTACCTAATAGAGCTCAAGTGTGGCAAAATAAGAACTAGAAATCCACATAAAACTAATTGTTCAAAGTCTATTATTATATTAGAATGAGTATGCGACAGGCGGAAAAGTCATTTACAGATCTTGAAATTCAGTTAAAATTGACTAAAAACCGTGTTAACGTTAATGTTAAAATTGACAAGTTTAGTAATAAATGTAGTACCAACATTGTATTTCTGGTAGACAACGTAATTATACAAAAAACAACACAAAAAATATTGTACGTTACTCTCCTCGAAAGTTTCATAGCATAGAACACCTTGCATAGCTCTGAAGTTTTTAACTTAAGAATGCAATTGTATAAGATAGTAAGTTTAAAACAATACTGTTAAAAAATAGATGTATGAATTAAAAACACATAAAGCCCCGTTGCATAAAACGTTGTTAACTTTGACGATGTAGTTAACTACGTGGTCATATCGTTAAGTATCGCCATTGATCGTCAAGCACAAAATCAAATGTACTTAACGACCCATGAGGTATTTAGCAACAGTATCAGCTAACCACATAGTTTCCTTTGTTTTACCAAACCGGGCACTAGAGTATTAACTTCCCATTTTTAAAAATAAGCAAGCATTTTAATGTGAGGACGTAAATAACAAAATTAATAACTCAACTATTTTTACAGATAGGTATAGAAATACAAGTCATTGCTTAACTACTTGGGAAATCCAAAAATCTAATAATATACAGGGTGTTCTTAAAATAACAAAGTTAATGGATGCTTCCTGTCATACCGAAAGTTACACATTGTTCAAAAAATTTTGTTTCTATCGAAATCTATACGTTATTTCTTCTTCTAAAATTTTCATCTGTAGATCTTGTATCATCGATATTACTTCTATCGTACGGGTACCGTGGTAGACCCTGCATAAAACTAATTGTATGTACTAAACTAACAAAAATTAAAAAAATTAAGATTGGTTTTTAACAAACAAAGTAAATTTGTCATAAATAATTTTAAAGAATTTAATAATATAGTTTATTTCTTTTTCAATAAACAAAACAAAAACAAGTACAAAAAAATGTTTAATAACATTGCACAGTTTTTTAATTTAAAGCGAATAAACCTTTTGCTTTAAATCCAATTTACATAATAAAAATTCAAAATTTTATTGCGTGTAATGTATTTGAAAAAATATATAACACATTTTTTTGTGATGCCAAAAAACTAAACCGATTAAAGTAATTTTATCAAAATTACTTGTAAAACATTTTTGTTGTTAATAAAAAAAAGTTTAATAAAAACTTTAGATTAAAAAGAAAAACCTGTAAACAAGTATTATCTGTTTCTATTACAATCTCTTCACTTATTATTTATGCATTGTTACTTAGTTTAATTATAAATCAGATTTTTATAAAACTTTGTTTCAATGTAACTGTACATAACAATTCAATTTGTAACAAATCTCATGAATTTTAATTAATTTTGTTTTATCCAATAAACTCTATTCAAACAAAACATCATGAATAGTAATTTAAACTTTATTATTGTTGGATGTGTAACACGAACTTCATTTTAATAAAACACAATAGTATTAGGTAAACTTTGTACTTTAATTTGTTGTTAGACAATAAAAATACTATTAGGTCTACGTCAATTAATATAAAAAAGCAATAAACGAATTATTTAATAATAATAAAATTAACATTACGATTACCACTAAGCTGTACTGATCATGCAACTTAGTATAGTTATCTACATCAAAATATTATTAATTTTTTTTTAAATATTAATTAATTTTAATGTAGTTGTAATAAGTATCACTTATTTTTTATTACAAAGCTAATTTCTGAAATAATTTTTGTTTTATTTATAATTTATTAACCATAAGTTTGAATAATTAAGTTGAGTTTAATTTTAAAATACCTAAAAAATGATAAAATATATAAATTAAAGTACCTATTTTCTATCGTAAAAATTATTTTTCTTTATAAAAATTTCTTTTATTTTGCATTTTTTTATTACAGCATATGTATAATAATTTTTAACAACCTGAAACTGAATATTTAATGCGACAAAAGAACAAAACATAGTTTTTCAATCTCTCTACTTGTTTAAAATTACATTTTTGCTTTTAAAGTTGAAGCGAACACTGCGTATTTACAAATTATTAATTAGATAAAAAATTAGTAATTGTTAAATTATTTAAAATGTGAATTGTATTTTCATTGTTGTAAAACAAAAAATATGGGTTTTTATTTATTTCATATGAATTATTTTATATATGATTAGCAGTAGAATTCTTGGAGCAAAATAATTTAAAATTACATTTTTAAAATTGTATATTTTTAGTATTCAGTTTGATTAATCTAACAAATAGCAATAAAATTATTACTTTACATGCAATGAACTACAACAACAAAAAACGTTATTTACATAAAAACTAAACAAATACAGCTTTAAAAATTATAAAAAATTACATTGGTTAATCAAACTATAAAAACAATTATAAATATTTTATTTATTTAGAAACATAAATATACAAAATAATCCAAATAAAATAATTTAAAATTAGCATCTGTTAACTATTTGTTTCTCTTTTCTATATAAACTAGTCTAAGTTATTCTTAATAATTAAACGATCATTCTTTGTTGTTATACTTATTAAACAATGTCTTAAAACAATTATAATAAGGGAATTATTTATACGTATGTCTGTTTATTTTTTAAACGTCTTAGAATTAATTGTTAGTTTGCAAAACCATTTTAGTTTTTAATAAATCAATTGTTTTGTTTTGAAAATGGCAAAACTTTTTTTAATGTAAGTTAACTGTGTCTTTTATAAAAATTCAAAATTAAAACGTTGCTTACATTGCACAACATTGCGTAAATGCCGTAAAAATTGTACATTGACTACTTTTGGGTGGAGCCGAAGACATACGCTGTGTGCCAAGTGCATATTAGTATTTTATTAATCAGTTGACTTTCCACAAATATAATTGTATAATTTTGTTATTAGTACTTAAACTTTGCGTCTAATGGTAACAGATCTTTAAAACATAGAAAACAGTACCCTAGTGTATATACACACTTTTTTAACGATTAACAGTTCCTTCAAATATTTTGAATAGTTCTGACAAACCGTTTGTTGACTCTGAGAAGGTCAGTTGTCGATGAGGCAGTTCAAGATATAGTAGACTTGAAAAACAGTGCAGAAAGGACAGAAAACAACACCGACAGCACGATTTCTATGCCTACTGATAATGCATGTAGTGACACTGCTAGCATGCACACATTTCAATTCTGTCAGTCAACAACTTTGCAGAAAAAAAATATGTTACCGATACCGACACCTCAAGCCGTTGTGCAGAAGAAGCTGTAGAAAGGAAAAAGTGTTACTAAATATTGCAAGTGCGTTGCAGTTAGCAAATGGTGCAACAAAAAGACAGTACTCTTTCTGTCAACTATCTAAAATATTGATTTTCAATAGAAAAAATTAGTAACATGCCAGTAGCCTTGAAAATCTTATAATTTCAAGTTATACTTAATTTTAAAAACAAATTCAAAATTAAATGTAATTATTTAGCTAAACCGATACAATGCTCATATCCTAGAAATATGGTAACAAAAACATTAAACATTAGCTAAATTAATAATTCACTCCATGTTTGTGGGTAGCACGCACAGCTTATTTACTGACCTTTTAAAGTAATTACCATTTGCAAGTCGCACCGTTACTGAGCGAACAATGTTGTCCGTTGTTCTGTGTATTTCACGTCCTAGTAACCACCGTAGCGGTTGAAGAGCACTAAAGAATTTTGTTGCACAAGATTTTGTAAATGCCGGTACCACTTCGTACGGCGTTGAAGCTCAGGCACTACCTGCAGACTCCATTGGCGCCAGAAACACTGAACTATGAGCTGCATCCTTTGATAAAGGGACAGCCAATTTTCTTTGATGTTGTCCAAATATGATATTGCTAAAGCGTGTAGCGGTCTTCCAATCAGAAAGTGCCCAAGAATGAGAGGGTTGACATCGGAAAGATCGGAAGATAAAGGAGATAAGGGACGGGAGTTTAATGTCGCTTCTATCTGAATGAGTATTGTGTTAAAGTCTTCGTAATTGAGAGAAGTATTTTGTAGAACTCTTTTCAAATGTAGCTTTACTGCCTTAACACCACTTTTCCAAATGCCCTCTAGATGAGGTGCCTTAGGAATAATAAAGCTCCATTTTATTTGTTCGTTCGCAAGAAAGTTAGAAATTTCATCGTTATTATCATGTAACATTTTATAAACAGCTTTTATATCGTTGGCTGCCCTTACGAAATAAGTGGCATTGTCGGACATTATAGAGACTGGCTTGCCCCTTCGACCAATAAAACGCTTTAAAACGGAAATAAATGCTTCTGTTGTTAAAGATGTTTTCAATTCTAAATGAATTGCCTTAGTGACAAAACATACGAATAAGCAAATATAAGCTTTTATTAGCTTGGAGCCGCGTAGTTTTCGATCTTTAATGAAGATCGGTCCGGAGTAGTCCTCGCCTACGTGAGTAAATGCCGAAGTGTTTGCTTGTAATCATGCACTTGGTAGGTTGCCCATTAAAGGGTCGTATGATTTAGGATTTACCTTGAAACACCTTATGCAATTACGCACGATTTGTTTAGCCGTATTTTGATCAGATATAGGCCAATAGGATTCACGAACAACTGCTAATAAATGTTGTACCCCACAGTGCAGAAGATTTTCGTGAAAGTCACAAAATATCAATTTAGTAAAATATGACCTTTTAGAAGTAAAACCGGATATTTTTTGTTAAAAACATAGCATGATTGTTCAATTCTTCCCCCTACTCTTAATATCCCGCATTCGTCCAAAAACGGATTTAATGCAAGTATTGCTGAAGACGTTTTGAGTTTCTTTTTTAATTTTAGAGCCTCGAGTTCTAATTGAAAAGCATCGCTTTGGCATAATTTAATAAGAACTCAAGTGGTTTCTACCAACTCTATTGGTTGCAAATTTCCGGATGCCCGTTCTATTTTCGCTGCTTTAGAATTTTTCACAAACCTAAGCATCCAGGCGGTAACGCGTTTTAATTTAATTAATTTTGTAAATTGGCTAAATATGAACGTGTTCAGGGTCGTGATGAAAACAGATAGCTTAACGTTCCTCATTTCCCTGTCATTATGATTTAAGACTAAATTGGGCAAGGTAGGCCAGGTATCAGAAACTGTCGATAGAAACAATGGGCTATGCCACCAAAGGGAATTATTTAATAAATTGACAGCTGATGAACCGCGCGAAATTAAATCGGCAGGATTCATTTTTGAAGGGATGTAGTACCAATTCTTAGGATTAGAAATTTCCAAATTGCTAGCTATTCTATTGGCTACAAATACCTTATATTTATTAGGAGTTGAGTTAATCCAGTTTAAAGTGATAGTAGAATCTGTCCAAAAAAACGACTGAGAGCAATTTATTTTCGAAGATTGTGTTACTTTCTCCATCAATTGCGCTAGCAACAACGCCGCACATAATTCAAGACGGGGAATTGTTGTTGTGTGCAGTGGTGCAATACAAGACTTAGAGCACAGTAATTGACAAGAAACATTATTGTAAGAATCGAGACATCTAACATATATGCAAGAACCGTAAGCCTTAGAACTATTATCACTAAATCCGTG
This sequence comes from Aquatica leii, assembly GCA_035610365.1. Taxonomy (NCBI): domain Eukaryota; kingdom Metazoa; phylum Arthropoda; class Insecta; order Coleoptera; family Lampyridae; genus Aquatica; species Aquatica leii. The sequence continues at coordinate 15,706,233 of CM069434.1, read as the reverse complement.
CAATTCAATAGACAAATTGTAAGGAATTGTGCATCTAGGAATCTTTATAGTGTTTAAGATAGGTAACTCAGCCTTTAAGGTATTTCATTCGGAGTTTAAGCTTTGAGGAATACGCTCGTCCTATGATAACTTCAATTGCCACAGTTGTTGAATCATTAGTTTACCAATAATTGTGATAGGTGAGAGAAGACCTAACGGGTCAAACAACTGAGATGCTGTCGAAAGTATAGTACGCTTAGAATTTGCAATAATTGCGTTAAGCATTGAAACTATATTGTATTGCGTTATTAAGAGAGTTCCATGTTAGACCTAATGTTTTGGCATCTTCTCGCTCGCCGATTGGTATTGTATGAAAAGGATCAGACGCGACATCGTTGTTTAGAACCTTTTCACTATTTGACAAAAAATTTCTAATAGAAAATCCTGCGCTAGACAGAATTGTCATCAATTTTCTCTGGATATCCAACACCTCGTTTACGAAGTCAGCTCCTGTAAGCAGATCGTCTACGTAGAAGTTCGATCTAAGCGCAATAGAACCTTTAGGAAATTGTTGAAAATTTAATTGCGATAAATGTGATAAACATTTTGTTGCTAAATAGCTGGCGCTTGCTGTGCCGTGCGTTATCGTTTGTAACTCATACGTGGATATTGGAAGTTTAGGGTTATCTCGCCACAAAATCTTTTGGAATTTTCTTTGCGAAGGGTGTATAAGAATCTGAAGATACATTTTCTCTATGTCACCCGTAAGAACAAAGCGGTATTGTCGAAAGCGTAAAAGAATCGAGAAAAGATCATGTTGAAGAACCGGACCAACCAGCTGTGTATCATTTATTGAAACGCCCGACGATGATTTAAAACTACCATCAAATACAACTCGTAACTTGTTAAGGAACTATTTTTTACGACACCATGATGTGGAAGGTAAAATGGTCGAACCTTGGATAACGTGATTGAGCTATCCAAAACTTCAGTTACGTGATCTTCAGAAGAAACTTCGTCGCAGTTATTTATTTGAACCATGTGCCCTAATGAAACGTATTCTTGGATAAATTGCGAGTAATCTATGTGTAATTCTGGCGTTTTTAGTAATTTATTTTCAAGTTGCAAAAATCTTTTGAAAGTCTGTTCTTTATAATATTCTAATAAGGCGAGTTTGGCATTAAAAGGAATGGAAACTAAAAACCGACCTGACGCGGTCCGAGTGATAGTTCGTGTAAAATGATTTTCGCATTGTTGCTCCTGTCGCGAGAGCTTTGTTAATAGATTTTGCGGAACGACTTGATCCAACTTCCAAAGTTGCTGCACGCAATTTTCCAAGCTGTCATTTGAGACAAAAGGTTCTTGTGTACGCAAGTGAGATTAGACTACTGCAGGAGGGTTAATGCTGCTACAGTACGTGCCAGATACTACCCAGCAATGTGGGTTTAAATTTTCCTAAAGATATTTGACACATAAGATTATAGAAATTGCTCGCTCTTATTAGTAGATCAACAGGCAATGACTTGTTGAAGTTATCGTCTGCTAACCGCAAATTTTCCGGGATACTCAAACTTGCCTTCTCAAAAGAATAAAGCGGTAAGTTCTCGGTAATTTTTTCTATTGTAAGGCATTGCAATTTCGTTTCGAAACTCGTTTGCATAGACGCTAATTGAATGTTAACCATCGAATTTGAAATTACTGCTGAGGAACTAATACCAGAAATTTTTGTATTGATTTTATACTTTAATTAATTTTAATTTGTTTGCCAACGTATCTGTGATTAAGTTGCAATGACTGCCACTATCCAGCAACACCCTGACGTCGTGCCATATATTACAATTGCCTTTTATCTTAACCAAGGCAGTTGAAAGCACAACTTGTGTGGAATGATTAGTACACGACAAAGAAGTTGAAGGTCTTGTATGTGATTCTGAAGCCAAAGGTATATTATCCTGCGGAATTGATGCAGCAGGAGCCGGTTGGTTAGTTGAAGCATTCGTACCTTCCATGTGGAGTTGTGTATGATGACGTTTTTTACAGATACGACAAGTATACTTGGAAATGCATTAATTTTGATTGGAATGCCTTAAACAATTTTTGCAAAGCTTCAGTTCATACACCTTGTCTGATTTTTGTTCGGTAGAAAGAGATAAAAATTTAGGACATTCGATTACATAATGCTCAGCCTTGCAAATTGGACAGGAAATTTTGATCGACGTAGTTAAAAACGTTCGTTGTAATTTAAAACTGCTTTTATGCATAGGGTTAAATGAGTTGTAATTATTAGCATTATTAGAGGCTTTATGACTCGAATCGATTTCTTCTAACGTTTGGCAATGTTGTTTCAGAAAATCGACAATCTCATGCAATGCAGGTATACTCCGAGGAGAAAACTCCGTAAATTTGATTTTTGTTTGATTGTCGAGTTTCGACATGATGATGTAATACATAAAAGGAGAAAAGTGTTCAATAGAAACTGATAAATTTTGTAATGCTCGAATATGCTTGGATAATTCATCGAACAGCTTTCTGAGATCCATCGAGTTGAGCTTGTTTATAGGCCGTAAGTCAAATATACCATTAATGTGGTTTAGTATGATTAATTTTGGATTATTATAGCGCTCACATATTAAGTCGAATGCAATTTTGTAGTTTTCTGCCGATGGCTGTATGTTAAAAATGGTTTGAACGGCGGCGCCTTTTAAGCTACCTTTTAGGTATATGAACCTTTCTACATCCGTTAAATTTTGATTGTGGTGTATCAAAAGCAGAAATGATTCGTAATCTGATTGAAACTCGGTTAAATTACCATCAAAGGTAAGAAGAAAAATTTGCAGCAACTTTGCGTTACAACCGCTAGATTGAGCTGCAACGCGGGTGCTGAATTGGCTTTCGCTGCAACTAATATTATTGTTCAACAGAATTGTAGCACAAGAAGTAAGGTACCTGCTGTAGAATTCATCGGAACTAGTTAGTTCGTTGCTTTCAATCGATGCAACTTGAAGTTGTATGAATACGTCTTCATACTTTTCAAGCAATTTTTTTTTGTAATCCGTATGTAATTTAAGCTTAGTTCATGTAACTTCATCGAGGTTTGACGCCGATAGAGAATTTAAAAATTGTTCAAAAATATTTAATTTGTTAATAAACGATTGCCCGATAGCTAGTAAAAGCTTATTTTCTTTTCGGTTTACCATTATATCTTAGGTACTGTGCTCGAAATAAAGAAACCGTATTGTAAATGTAAGATTACTTGCGAAAACTAAGCAAACAATGAAATTTTTAACGTTCTGTAACCTTGAAAGCCTGAGTTTTAAGCTTTGTTATAACTATAAGAAACCTAATGTAATTTATGTTGGGTAATTGAGATCGTGGCGTAGGTACCAATTTTATGATTAATTCTATGCAATAATGTATGTAAGTAATACGTAATTAAAAATAGAATACGAATATTAAAATAATGAAATGAAATGAAAGAAATGTCTTGCGGTAATGATGGCGTTGTCCCTGTAGAATTTGAATGAAAGTTGTCGCGAAGTCGATGTTGATGGAATGGCGATAATCTTGCTCAAAGGACCAATATAGTTTTGAAAATAGAAATTGCCTTCAATGGCGTTGCTTCGGTATTTTCTTTGCACTGTGCAATTCTGGTATGCACTTCGTTTGTAATGAAAAATGGTTGAATTTTTATAGAATTTATTTACAAGACACTTTACATCATATTCGTAAAAGCAACAAACGCTTAATAAATTTTATATTTCTTAGCAACCAGTACGTAAAAGCTCAAAAATGAATTAATTGCGCCTTCTATCGGCGTAGTAAACAGGTAAAAAGGACCGAAAATACAGAAAGAAAAAATATTGATTATCAATAAAAAAAATTAGTAACAACAGTCAAGACTAAATGCTTGCATATTATCTGATTGATAGGAAACTCTCAGATGGTACAAAGAAAGTAATTATAAGTAAAAACACTCGCCTTTGGCTCGGTTGCAAACTTTTATATTAGTTGGCAATGACTACCATTTCTTATTTGTTGTTATACAATATACTATAGTGGCTAAATTTAAAAAAAAATATTTGTACTATTTTTAAAAATGACGCGTTTTTAAATATTCAAAACAATTCAAAAATATGTTGGTAGCTAAATATGGTTTTTAAGCAACAAACTGCTGGTTTTACATATTTATTCCTAATTATTTATATACTAAAAAATTTTAAACTAAAAAAAAGCTTTTGAATTCGAAAATATGTTTTTGTATTACCGTGTAAATTCAAAATTTAACGACCTTTAGCAACTACACATAATTGTTATCGGTTTTGAAAATTTCTGTTTGTGTAAACTAAACTTAACTCTTTAAACTAATAAAAACAACGTTATTGTTTATTTTGCACTTTACCGATCTAGTTAAAATTCAGTTTAAATAAAAAATGATAATTAACTAAAACAGTTTTCCAAATATTTGTACGTTTTTAAAATTAATTTTAACAAATAAGAAATAAAGTTAGCTAACAGTAAGTAAGTTGCCCTTAAGATATACACTAACTTTGTTTGAAAAGTTTATCGTACTGCACTTGATTAATAATGTATAGAAAGGTAGGTACGTATTGTTCGGTAGAGTTTAGCTTGCAGCAAAAACAAATTTTATAAATGCACGTCGTGAATAATAAATTATCTTTAAAATTAGTTTGTAAGCATTTACGTAACTACAATTTTAATGAAAAGTTTCTTTAACGTATACGGAGCGCATTACAATAAAACAAAAGACTAATGCAATTACGTTTAAATAATTAAAGTCAAACGTTTTTAAAAATAATAAACAAAAAAAACTATTAAAAAGTGTTTTACCCACAATGTATTCGTTAAATTAGAAAATATTCTTATCTAAAGAACCAAAGTCATGTTTGCATATACTGTTAAATATACACATGCAGGAAACTATGAATTTGTTAGTTAGATACTATATAGCAAGGTTATGTATTGAGAATAAATAGCTAAAACAATGATTGCAATGTAAAAACCTTTTTATTATTGTTTAAAATACTATCTTTTATGATATTATTGTTATTATTTATTGTTAATTGTTTGGCCATTCGGCCTTACAATGGGTTACGTTACATCTTTCTCTTACATAATAATATAATTTGTACATAAATTTAAAAAACTAAAAACAAGAACTTTCTCCCCTAAAATCTTCTCATCACCATCTTACTATTCTAATACTTTAGATCTAACCCTCCCCTCTTACCCTTCTTTCCTTTACTGATTTCATCCAATCCAATCCCTCCCCCTCCTCCCTAAGCAAAACTTTTCTCCCCCTCATTTCTTCCCTTAGCTCGCCAAACTCCTCACTCATGTGCTCTATGTCCTCCCATCCCTCCCCACATAATCTGCATCTCCTCCTTGCATCCTCCTTTCAATACTTATTTAAGTTCTCCTGATTGCCGCATCTGAACCTGGCTATTGGTCGATTTTCTCCTAAGTTTTTCCTCCCCATCAGATACTTAGGAACCTCCCTGGACACTATATTCCCATACCTTACATTATACTTTCATTCCCTTTTCTTTCCTTCCCTCTCTTGCACCTGCGAATCTTTGTCTCTTAGTACTATCTCCCCTATATTTAACCTCCCTTCCACTCTCCTTCTTTCCACCTCTTCTCTTACGAAACCTCCTCGTTGATAGTACAGTTTTCTTTCTTCCTGCCCATATATGTTTTTACTATCCTTTACCGTCCTCCAGCAACATTGCAAAATTTTACATTCTCTCCTTTCCTTCATTTTCTCTTCATAACCCATTGCCCTTTTCCCTGCTTCTATTCTAATCTTCTTTAACTTCCCCTCCTCCTCTATTATGTACCCTGGCGTCTCCCTGTCTAAACCTAGTATCCATTTCCAATAAGTTCAAGCTAAAAATGCATTTACATTCGAAGTCCGCACTGATTTCACTTAATATAAATCGGCAGCGTATGTAACGACAGAAGCAGTCATGACCCCGAAGCGCATGAACGAAAAATAGGTCGAGGTCTAGTGGCCCCTTGCGGATCCAAAACGTACACTTAACAATACTATAAATACCTCGTGTTTTTCAAACCCCCAACCTGTAGCACAGCGCCATCAATCCACTGGGATCCTTTACTCCGCGACTTTGATTACTGCATAAGTACAGCGATACCAAGATAATTCAGTCCGAAAGCTTCGACGAAGCTGTTACGGTCGAAATTTTCATTGCGTACGCCTATGTATTCCGACGTGAAATTAGCTTACGGTTTGGACGCCCCCTCCCGATCTTTTACGCGTTACTGTCATTTACAATGAGTTCTTCAACTTGAAAACTGTATAAAATGGCCGGTGAATTGGCGATTGAAATCTTCTAAACTTATCCACCGTAATGGGGACCAATTTATAAGTGTATTACGCTTATAATACATTTGAATCGTCACCGGGTAAGATAATAACTGTCATTTATTCAAACTCTGTTGTAATTTCTCGTAATTTGATAGCCGTACCGCCACGTGTGGGCAGGTGTTCCTAATCGTTAACTGTTAATGAAGAATCCATTTCGAATAATAATTTCGTCGGATAAATATTCTCTGAGGCATACGACATATGGCAAAAATCGGATGTACCGAAGTTAACTAAAAATTGTCAAGATTCTACTCAGGCGGCAGAGACCTGCGTAACCACCGTTTTCGTCGGGGTATAACAGCACATGACGACCGGGTTCGGCCTTGTGTATTTATGTTAAATATACTTAATCATTTTGTAGATTTCACTTTCGTGAGGAATTAGTTTGACACGACTTGCTATTTCAGGGTGTTTACAGGATATCTTGCCGAGGAAAGTACTTTCGTCGCACAAGGGAAAGTTCCTGTGTTTTTGGTAAGTGATTTTATGTTTCTTTCGTTGTCAAACGGGGTCACTCACGAAACTGTTGCTAATAAGAATTCCGTAACGATTAACGTAAGAGTATTACCATTTAGGTAATAAGTTTGCTTGCTCTATGTTACGTCTGCTGTGTACTACCCATAATTATTAGGATAATTTAATGTTAATGCCATAATTGTTATCACTGTTTTGTTGTCAGTAATGCCATATTACTAATTTTTTTTGTGGATTTCGCATATTGTATACAAACGATATTTACTACGAACTATTCTTCGCTACTTATTTCATTGTGCTTTATTGATGTGATGTGTGCTGCCGATACTACAGGCATTTAGTTAGAAAATTGATGATGTACTTCTTAATCAAAGTGTACGCTAATTATTAATGCAAATCGTTACTCATTGTAGAATTTAAGGTTGGCGCATAAGCAAACTGTGATAGGTATTAATTCTACCTAGAAAATCTTAAAGCTCATGTCTTCTAGTATTATTCCAACGTTAAACCATTAAATCGATTATACTTGTTAATCTTTCTTTTTATCTTCCCTGCTCCTGTGATTATCGTTACCTACTAATTACTTTTGGCTACTCGAACAGCCGCGTATAAGGATTACGAACCTAACATCGTGTTACAAGTTTGAACCGTCTGTCTTGAGCGGGACAGAAGTAACTTTGGACAAGCTCTGGCGCCCTTAATTATATTTTCTATATTCTCTTTGAACCCCCCTCTCACCGACTATTGTGAGTTGGCCGTGCAGGTTCGTAAAATACCTAAAGCTTGTAACAAAGCTCGGAAGGAAACTCCAATAGATACGAAGAACCAAAAGAAAGAGCTAAAACAGCGAATATTAGTTGATACGCCTCCACTATCAACCACGTGCAAAATACTAACCTACTTTACGAGTTTTACGTCAAAATACGTAGATATTTTGTTTGATGTATAGGATATTTAATCGGATTCCTTAGTAAGTTGTAAAATAAAACGCCGTTGCATTAGATATTAATCGATGAAAGAGAAACCTCATGTTTCTTACCCATCCGACTTTGTCACGTCTTTTACACCGCAAAACCACCAAATAAAGTGAATTTTGTAGATAGCCGACTATTCTCGAGCGTAACTTGAAAATTACAACTCGAGGTCGAGTATTTCCCACTTTTATAGGTAAGTTGCCTAACTATCAGGCGGATTTTCGCTCAAATACGAATTTACACGTTACAGATATACACATTTTTGCAATTGATTAAATCAATTAGCGGTTTTTCCACTCCAATGTAAGTATTTTCAATATTTAGTTTTTTTATGCATTAACAGCTTCTTGTGGCGTCGAAAAGCGTTGTCCACAGATGTAGCTTGTTTTTACTTGAGAGAACAAATAAAAATCATTGGCTGCTAAATTAGTATTAAAATTAATCGGAAGTTTTGACTACTGAAATAACCAGTTCTTTGCGTTGGTGGCTGTGAGCTTGCTGCGTTGTCATTATAAAGAATGACTGATAAATTTGTTATGGTAGAAATTTAGTATATTAAAAATTTTCTAGTATAAGATTTATCCTCGACACGCCCACTTTTTGTGGTTGACTGTCAAACTTTAAAAATACGAGTTAATTTTTTTTTCGGTAACGTTTTGTGCACAGACCTCCGTTTAGCGGTGTTTACGCCAAACAAGGCTTTCATCATCATGTTATTTCACGCAATTCCACGTGAATATGCGGTCGAATTTTATGTCTTTTTGATTGAAAACTTATTCGAGCGGGTTTCCACACCTTCACCTCTGTCTCTTATCTGTGCAGCTGATAAATACCTGTTACAATTAGAAAATTTCCATTATATCACGTCGCTGAAGTTCAAAGGGTTAAATACACTCTTATTGGACGAAATAATTACCGAAGCTGCAAAGTTAACTAGAGGGGTACTCGACACATTTGCTTATTTCAATGATCGCATGAATTAAAGACAAGATTTACTAGTGATAAGGCCTTATGTACATTTTTTTATTGTGTTAGATTCAAGTTTTAGGTAATACTGGGACGAAATTAGTTAATCCCTAGTGTAAAAGTTGAACCGACTAGGTCACTTTGCGGTACGACGTGTTGCCTAGTCGAGGGCGTTCAATTCAGAAAAAGCTCGTTTTAATTGATTGCTTAATTCAGCAAAATCCAACAAAAACGAATCTTTTTGACGGTTAAATGTTTATGCAATATCCTTTGTATGCTTGTCATAGATCACATAACGATCTTGTATTGTCACTTCGTACACAGCATCAATCATTTGTCTACCAGTAAAATATGGCCACCTTATATCATCAAAAACAGTAAGTTCATTGGCACACTGCTGTTGAGATAATCCAAGTCAAAAATTGTAAATAATCATCGCAAAACGATTGAATTTCATTGTTGTCATTTTTTTTACATAGAAATAGCGTTTTTATGACAAAACGTTCTGATTACATATTGTAAGAATTTGCTTGGTTGAATGATGAAGCAAGTTTGAAAGTTTAAAACAGTTACTAGAAAGCAGACTCTCCCCGGCAAAGACCAAAGTGTTTTAGTGATGGTAACTGATTAAATAATAACTTTGCACAAATGAGTAATGATTATTACTTGTTTATTATTAATTTAGAATTGTATTTATGCATTGTTTACAATGAAATACATAGAGGCAATTTATGTCTTACAATTTCAAATGTAGGTTATTGTTATGCTGTACTGTATTTTTAGCAATTTGCCGATATAGTTTAAATTTAGTGCAATACGTCACGTTAACAAAAAATTATGTTACAATATTTTTTCCAAATTCACAGGTTTAAATGTTAAATGTTTATGATCGAATTTGACTGTTTATGATTGAGCATATTCCCATTTCTAAAGGAATAATTTTTTTGTCTGTTCATAATTGAACATATTGCCGTCTCAAAAACAAAACAACAAAAAAAATGTAATTCAATGTTTTTAGTTGTTGCGCTTCTTTAACAAGTTGTAAAGCTGTTATGTTTGTTTCAGTTTGTTGTATTCTTCGGCTGTACACAAACCACTTCGTTGTAGATTTTTTAAGAGGTTCTAAAAAGCCGTTAAAAATGTTTCTTCCACTTTGTAATTTGTATTCTCCGGCTGTAGTTTGACCAAATCTTTGTATTCTTCGGTTTGTAGTTGTAGTCCTTTGTTTCTTCCACTTCGCAACTTGTATTTGTGTTCTCCTGGTGTATTTGGCTCACCTCGTTGTATTCTTCTACTTCGTTGTAAATTTGTAATTGTACCACTTTGTTGTATAATTATAATTGTTTGTTTGTTCGAACCGTTCTAATAATTTTAACAGGCTGTAAAGTCGTTAAAAATGTTTGTACCACTTTGTTGTATTTTTCGGCTGTAGTTGGATTACTTCATTGTAAGTTTTTTAACGGGCTGTAAGGCTGTTAAAAATGTTTCTTCCATTTCGTTGTAAATTTTGTAAGTTATAACTGTTTGGACCGTCGTTGGACCGTGGTATAGTTTGAAGAACTATGGTTAAACCACTTTGTTGAATTTTTTAGCTTTTTACCCTTTGTTATAGTTTTCGACTTTCTTCTACTACTACTTCGATTGTTAAGTTGCTACTGACAAAAGTGTTAAACTTTGGTATGACGCAGTCGCTCAATACATACATACCAACCCTAGTAGTCTGAGAGCCGAGGCTTTTTTTCCATATCATTAATAACAGGTTAATTTTTTAAGAGCAGCTTGATTTTGCTGATACGCCCATTTTTTTCCTCTGCGAAAATTGCGAGGTAACTAACAGAGTGAGCTAATGTATGCTACAAGCTTTAGGTCTTACGAACCTTGCACGGCCAACTCACACAGTCGGAGATAGGGGAGGTTCAAGTGAATAATAATTAAGGGCGCCAGATCAGTTATAATTAACACTTCTGCCTCGATTAAGACAGACGGTCCAAGCTTGTAACAAAGTTTTAGGTTTGTAAAGTTGGAGGGAACGCAGAAAGAAACCAAATCGTTAACAACAATTGCACTTTAATTACTCTAGAAGGATGAATAGATTAAAATTTAAATCAATAACAATTACAAGATAAGTAGATAGCATAACAATATATAATTTCAGTCCGAGTACAAATATATGTAGTTAGTAAAATAACAGAAGTATCGGCAACTTACACTACACTTAAAGCAAAAGTGTAACCATCAGAACATATAAAAATCTTCGTAAGTAAATTATATTAATAATAGTAATAATTGACAGTTGACGTAATCAGCATGCGATAGTAATTTACTTAAACTAGTTGAGTAACAATAATAAGAAGCAAATCAAGTCGGACGTTTCCACACGATTAGTAAATATGGTTATGAGTAGCACCGTAGCGACAGCAAATAATTAAAATCAAAGATTGACTTACCAAGATTCAGGAATACCCTCAGAAAACGTTTTCCTACCGGCTTCCTGTAATCAAACTTCCTGAAAATAATCGTGTCTACCTGGCGACTCACAAACTACAACAGGTAAAAGAAACATTTAAAAGAAAGTAATAGAACCGAAACTTATCGTATACTGTTACAATGTCTTTTTGTTTACGATGGTATTAATTTATTGCCACCGAAGAGAAATTCAATCGTGTCCGGTACTTAGGCTCTTCCGAACAAGATGACATTAATTAGTGGTATTAATTGCCTCCGCATAGAAATTCTGCACTTGTATCGCAGCGTTCTTAGGTCTACAGCGTCCGATTATAATTTTCTCTTGTAAATTTTTCAAGAAACCCAACCCCGTGTAATCTCATCAGATTACCACAAATACAGAAGAGACAGAGGTTTTTCAGAATCTTAAGAACACCGCCAACCAAAACTGTAACAGAAGCGCACGAAGCAAATGGTATCTCCAAGAAACCAAGAGTAATTTGATTCAAAAGCAAAGAAGAATACCAACGCGGTTTACTAATTTCCGAAGCGCATAAAGCGATACCAAAAAGTAAGGTACAAACAATCAGTAACCCAATACAGTAAGGACGTAAACATCAAAAGAATTCCAGAGAAAAGAAAAGAATATAAAAAAGGTAGAAGTTTAGACAAGCGTCTAGGACTAAGTGCCCTAAAATCCCTTTAAACCTTAACACCCTTAAATACAAAACCATCCTGAATACAAAGCCCAACAAACCCCTCAGAAAAAAAACAAGGTACTATAAGAAGACGGAAAAGGAACGGTACGCAAACCCACGAGACTAGGAAATTACCCCAGAAATCCTATCACAGCCTAAGATTTCCTCGTTGAAGTGTCGGACGATTGTGTGGCGTCGAAGTCTTAACCACACCTCAAGCCTTCGCGACAAGATGTAAAAGCGCGTCGTTGGGCCCCCCCAACATTTGTCCACACAAGCGCACGTTACCGCAAGCAGTACTCGCTTGACCACAATAGTCTTCCTCCCACCCAGGAAGGAATCTGATTCACGACCAAAAGGAACAAGACCCAGGAAAAATTCCTCCCACCCTGAAAGTAGATAAAAGAAAAAAGAAAATAAGCATCCCAAAATTTTGCCCTTAAATCTAAAATAAAAAGGACTACAGCCTGCAATTGCTCGACTGTAGCCGGAAGCGGTGCCTGCTGTACAACCACAACATCCTATGCGCCGGTTAAGAAGAATTGGTCACCCCCGCCAAGCTCCGTCAAGTCCGCCGTTACGGCCCCCGAAAGGTATTATGCCTGGTCCAGAGCTTGAGGCTACCGGGTCAAAGACAACCAACCTTCCCGAACGCATAGCCGTCAGGTTCCCACAACAGGCGCTCCCCACTCATGGTGACAGATCAAAAGAAGAGAAAGAAAGACGGGAAGACAGAAGGAGAAAAGAGAGTACAGATGTTGTTGTCGGCTTGACTACCTCTCCCTAGATAGCCGACCCCGAGTGACCTACCCTACAATGCCCAACCAACCGCCCAAAGTAGGTAAAATCTGTGATATCCAACATTTTTAACTGTAGAACAAAACAAAAAGAAAACTTGTGTTAAACATTCTGAAAGCCGACAAGCGGGATAGAATAATCCGGGAGTAACCTTACATACTAAGTAAAATAAATAAAAGGAATTCAGGAAGATAAGCCTTCCAAAAGAACCAAAGAAAAGGATAAACTTTCTATCAATGACAGACAACACCGAAAAGCCGACAAAGCGGAACGTAATATATACAGTGATGGCGTTGCTGTCGTTTAAACTACTAACTATACTATACTAACAAAGTAAACCCAAGAGAAAAAATCTAACTAAAGATACCATTACGGAGTTTTGACTCCTAAAGAATGGGAATGTTATACTAATTATTATACTACTAAACTTATATTAGGTGTTACTACAGCTAAGCAATAAGGATATCAGATTCAAATAGTCAAAACCAGAGAAGAAAGAGAAAAAAATTGTCAATCCGAGAGTACCTCAGGACCAATAAAAGAACGCTAATAGTCAAAATATCGAGAAACCGAGAAGTTACTATGCTTCAACCGCTTTTGAGGTTTGTGATAGTGAAAGGATAAGGTATCAGTAGAAAAAAAAGTTGAGTCTACAGAAGAATCTGGTTCGTTGTCCGAAACAGCAGGTTTAAGGTCTTTAACATGCCAAATCCCAAGAGAAACTCCATCGTGATTTGCTAACTCGTATGTCCACGGAGAAGAAACGCGTTTGATCTGGAAAGGTCCGATAAATTTCAGTGTTAATTTAGCATTGAAATGTTTGCTGGCGTCAGAAAGTACAAAGTTACGGTTCCAAACACGATCTCCAACGTGGAAACAAACAGAGCGACGAGTTATACCAATGACCAGTATTAGCATACGACTTAGATAGTTTTTGTAGAATACTTAAACGAAGTTTTTCATAGAATTCGTTGCGTGGATGTATTGGACGTTCGGGTTCAGGAAGTTCTTCTGTAGAAGAAGGAGGATTACCTAATAAGTCTCCATAGAGATTATGTTCAGGACCACAGAAAGCAAAGTAAGGTGACATCCCAATAATTTCATGTTTCGCAGTACGAATAGCGCAGCCAATGTGCGGTAAGTGAACATCCCATGAGCGTTGGTTTCCTTTTACATAAGACGCCAACATGGTTTTTACTATCCTATTAAACCGTTCAGCAGGGTTGGCTTAAGGATAGTAACGAGCCGTAAACAAAATAGTAGTGCGATATTGGGCACACAATCGAGTAAACTCGCTACTGCGAAATTGAACGCCATTATCCGAGATAATGTATTGAGGAGTACCGAACAGTAAGAAAATATTATCCTCTATTAACTTAGAAACCGCAGAAGCCGTAACCGTGCGCAATGGAAAAAGACAGGTAAATTTAGAAAAAGAGTTACCACAACCAAGATGTAACAGTTACCCTTCGAAGATCGAGGTAAAGGACCAACAATATCAATACAGAGTACTTGCCATGTGCGTACTGGTTTTGCTATAGGAGCTAGAAATCCTGGAGGTGCCTTCTGTTCTACTTTATGAGAAGCACACACTGTACATTTCCGAATATATTCAGTAACCTTAGCTCTTAGATGAGGCCAGTAATAATGTTCACGAATACGCGCTAACGTTATTGTAACTCTACAGTGACCAGCAGTAGGAAGATCGTGATATTGCTGTATAATTAACTTTTGTTGATTCTTAGGAACCACTATTTAGAATGATTCGACAAAGTTCGGAGTGATTTATATAGTAGGCCATCAATTACTGACCATGAAGCAAACTTGCGAGGAAACATCGTAACTCGGTCGATCAGTTTCAAATACCAAGAATCAGTTATAGGAAGAGTAATGCCAAAGCCAGATGAAGGTCCATTAGGAATTTCCGTCATTGTATCCACTGGTGTAACAGAGCGAGATAATAGATCAGGTACTACATCTTTACCTTTTCGGTGTATGATAGAAAAGTCGTATTGTTGTAATCGAATAGACCAGCGCGCTAAACGCCCCGAAGGAGATTGTAGTCGATGTAACCAAAGCAAAGAATGATGATCAGTAACTACCGTAAAATGAGAGCCTTCAATATAAGGACGAAACTTTTCTATAGCCCAAAGTACTGCTAAGCATTCCTTTTCGGTTGTAGAATAATTACGCTTAGGTTTGGTTAATGAGCAACTAATATAGCTAACCACAGTTTAGCCGTTATCGGTCATTTGACTTAACACTACCCCTAACCCAAAATCTGAAGCATTCGTTTGCACAGTAAAAGGAAGAAAAAAATCTGGACAAGAAAGAATAGGTGCCAAAACTAAGCAATTTTGTAAAGTGAGAAAAGCGTTTTGACACTCTCAAGTCTAGAGAAAAGGAACATTTTTCCTAGTCAAATTAGTTAAAGGAGATATCAAAAAAGAAAAGTTAGGGATGAATCGCCGATAACAACTCGCCATGCCAATAAATCTACGCACTTCAGAGACTTCTATAGGAATAGGAATATTACGGATCGCAGCAACCTTATTAGGACTAGTAAACCATTTTTGTTGACGACATACCCTAGATATTTCAGCTCAGGCCGACAGAAATGACATTTGTCTCGATTTAATGTGAGACCAGCAGTAAATAATCGATGCAGCACTTTCGTCAGAACTTGCATATGATCGTCGAAGGTAGGCGTAGCAATGATGATGTCATCCAAGTATTAGAATTTTTGTTTCGTGGTTTCGTGGTTAGTTAGCGATGGAGTTTGCGTTTGCTGAATATGCCAACATGCATTTAATGTATAGACTTCCATCATGTAACGTCTTAGAATCCAAACAACTTTCAAAATAGAAGAGTCCTTGATAAAAAAAAATTTGAAAAAGTGGATTGTCGCTTGAAAGAAACAAGTAAAAGCTACGATGTTTTATTTTTTACTTGTATTTATCGAATGATAGAGATTTAATGTAAAATGTCGTAAATAATTTTAGAAAAATGTAACAAGGCCAGTTACAATTGTGAACAAGCGCCCAAAAATTGGTTGTCCGGTTTGATTGCTCTAATTCCGTACTATCTTCAAAAAGACCATGCGTTTTTTCTGAAAATTTTGCACTAAAGATGGAAATTTCTAAATTGGTTTTAAATCGGCACAAAAACAATGCAAATTAACTCTCATAATTTGCATTTGTGGGCAGAGACAAATCTTCATACTTCTATTATAACGCATCATTAGCAATAACTTGTGCCCATAACGTGTGGGCCGAAATAATTAGAAAATATTTAATTGAATCATTTGTATTGTCAAGAAGGTTAACTAGACTTTATTTAAGATTTCTTCAAAACAATTTACCAGAACTTTTAAAAGATTTACTTCTGGCAATACGACGTGGTATGTAATTCATGCGTGATAGAACTCAACCATATTTTAGTCTAATATTTCGAGAACACATAAACAGGAACTTTAAAAATCAACAGATAAGAACAGTGACTTGGCTTCCTCGGTTACCTGATCTACATTCATTAATTTTTTTTTGTGGGGCTACTTAATTACTTTAGTCTATGCTAATCTAATAACCAATTAAAAAAAATGATTAACTTCTATTTTGCAAAATAAGAAATAATGTAGAGGCATTGTAGAAAATCTTAGAACTAAAGTATGCATAAGATTAGAAGAAACTCACGCTAAACCGAATTTAATAAAACCGTGTTGAACAAAAATATTTTGGTTTCTTAAGCAGTTCATTTTATCTATTGCGATCAAAAGTATCTTTTTTTAGTTAAAAATTTAGGTTGTTTAAAAACATAATTGTTGTGTCTTTATCATCGTACAAGGTGTAATAGCATTACGGTGTTAAAACTAATCAGTCCCTGACAAACTAAATAAGCCAAAAGTGAAGAAAAAGGTTTATGTTAAAGAAACTAACCTAGTAACCATCATATTAAAAAATTATTAAATTACACTTAGTGCATTAAAAGTTATTTTTAAATAAACGATTTTTAGGGGTGTCTGGTATGAGCCCGCGTAGGAAAGACCGTAAAAAAAAGTGTCTAGGAATTATGCATATTATTTTTGTCTTATCTGAACTTAGAAGTTCGCTTACATATTCTCAGACACCCTGTATGTACATTCAAAGCACTTATACTTGCCTATACATTTAAAAAACAATTTTTACCTATGTTCAAGGGTAAAAATTAAATGTTTACTTAAAAATTGTTTTTCTATTTTTTAATATATATTTAATGTCAAATTAGTTTTAAACGGCATTTAACGTCACTTAGTTTGATCAATATTTCTAAACTTATTAATTTCAAATAAAATGTTTGCGTTACAAAAAAATCTAATTTAAAAATTGTTTACAAGTATGTTTTAAATTTAATTTTAAAATTAATTTAAAAATGTTACATAATAATAAAATAAAGTCTTATTTTAAAATTGTTATTAAAAATGTGCTGACACATTTAATTAGCAAAAAAATTTTTTTTTAATAAATATTGAAAATATTTGATGGAATCAAAATTATTAAAATTAATAAACTATTGCAAAGTTCTTGTAATATGTAATACATAATACACAAACAAATTATCAATTACAATTAACCATTTACTCAAAAGCATGGTACTGCACTGGGTGTTATAGCGGAAAAAGCTATATTAAACTAAAAATGTAGTCTACATTGAATTAATTAGTAAAAAGAGTAGATCAAAAACATATAAAATCTGTAGATATTGTAATAAAGTATACAATGGCAAACAAAAAAAATCGATTTTTTTTAGTTTTAATTAAATATTGATTTTCATCACGTATTTGTTTAAAACCAGAGAAGGTATAATACGACAAAATATGGGTTTATAAAGATAAAATTTCTTTAAATAATTTTTTTAAATATAGATAATAACAATCAAGAAACCTTTAAGTATTACAAAATTGTATAAATCAATTAGTTTGTTAATGTTTGTTTCTTAAAGTCATATAAACGATGTAAAATGTTTAAAGATTTTATATAAACAATCTTTCTTGTACAGTTTAATTAGCTACCGCGTTCCAAACTACTTTGTAGTTATAAAGCCTCTAGAATAATAACTGCAATCTTAGTATTTACAAAATAAATACCACCATATTCCAATGTATCAAACACATGAACCAAACTTGAACATAAATTTCGAAACTATAATGAAAGTAAGACTAAAATTTAATTAAACCTGACAACTTTGCACAAACTTAGATTAAACATAGTAGGATGTCAGTTTACAACAGTATTATTTATAATTCATAATTTTATAAATTTCTATTTATGCACGCTTTATAACACAATTAGTTTACGAAATTGGCAATTAAATTATTGCGTGTAAAAAATACTATTTTTAGCATCGCAAAAAAAAACATCACAGATAATTAAAAAGATACGAACAAAAAACTTGGTATAATTAAAGAAAAAAATGTTTTAACATTTTTGCTTTTAAAATATATTTTAATTAAATTACTTTTTGTTCAAAAATTAAATTAGATTTTTCCAACTGTTTGTAAAAAATACAATTTTATATTTAATTCGAATTTTGTTTAATAATGTAATAATAATGGAGCATTTATTTTAAAATAAGAAAACTTTTATATTTAGTCTTGAACAAAAGAATAAGTTTATTAATAAATTATATAATTATTACGTTATAAATTATAACTAATTTATATTAAATTTTAATAATAACTGAAATGAAATATTGTATATTCCTAAATTACAAATAATAGTATAGGTAAAATTAAATAACGTTAAGATAGAATAAGAAATTTTTACATGCTTTTGTAACACTAGAATGCTTAATTTATTAAAGAAGTATTTTTTTCTCAACAATGAAAAATAAAATAACAATTTTTTATTTGAAAAATTGACTGCTGAATAACTTTGACTTTGATAAGTCGTTGTGGCTTTCTGCTGCAGCATTTCTTGATTCTGACAAAATAAATGTTACTATTGTTGTTAATGTTAATAAAGGTAATCAAATCAGTCCTTTGTCTGTTTTAGACTACCGTACTAAGACAAACTTAAAGAAAAAGAAAAATATTCCCAACCATACATAACTATTAAAAGTAGTAATTAGAGGTATTACAGAGATAACTCCAACATATACGATCTTAAACAAACTAACAACTCTTAATTTTACTCTTACCAAAGCCATAAAACTGCACAAAGCAAATAAAGTTCATATGCCTCTCTTTTTAATCCTACTACCAAGAGAGCAAAATTTGATATTGAATCTGACTAATTTATGTAAAGTTTTTACCTATTTTACACATATATTAATAGCCGGTTGCACAAAAGTCTGGTTAATTGGCGATTTACTAATCGTCGATTAAAGATAATGGTTGATTAACATTCGATTGCGTTGCACAAAACAATTTCATCTATGATTAACGGTCCATTAGTTAATCGACGATTAACTGCTAGTCAACTTGACAACCGCGCGTTTTAATGTCAGTTTATGAAACAAAAATGACTACTAAAAAGGAGGTTATTTACAAATATTTACTTAAATCAAGAAAGAAACGTTAATAAATATTGTAGTAAAGTGAGTATTACAATGGTATTACTATATTATTTACGTTTTCTTATAAATAGTTATATTATCATTATGGAAAATATTGCTTCTGTATCGATAGGAGTAACTGGCTAAAGGATTTATAGTTGAAAATGTTCGGTGTCAACAAGCATCACCAACGAATAGAATGCATCGACTAATATAGGCCTCCGAACAGCAAAATACCTGAAACTTTGTTTGTATATATGAAACTGAAGATAAAACAGATCTGTGAAGCAGGACATGTAAGATAAGACTTAAAAGTTGTACTATGTATAATGAAAAAATCTGTTTCTCGTGGAGTTTTCAACCTCTTAATAACTGCCGATCAGGAGGTTTTGCTGGCGAACATTGCATACCAAAGTGAGCCACCTAGAAATTGCTTTGAATTGCTTTACAGCTTACTATTTTGGTAAATTGGGAGATAATTACAATGAAATCTAATATTAATTTGTATCCTTAGTAAAAATGGGCAAATGAGAATCATTATATGTGGCTGAACTTCAACCTGTATTATCTGGTATTCTTGTCTTTCGCACACTCCTATTTACTGCAGAACCTTGGTCAACTCCTCCCGAGTTATTTATAAGAAAAATTTCAAAAGCAAAAAATTATAATCTGTGAATTACTGAAAGAAGTAATACTATAATCAAGTTTTAAGAAAATATAAAGCACAGTATTAATTTTATAAATAACAAATTACAATAAATTGTGTTGTTTTTATACATTTTGCATATGAAGAACTGTTGCAATTAATGTTGTGCTAATTAAGAGTCTGCAACCATATTGCAAGCAAGAAAATCTTCTCTGCAAAATTCCAAAAAACCTTTCTATGGTATTACTTGTCATAATATGTGCTATGCTTTATGCTACTTCACTGGCATTTGCTAAATGTAAGCAGATGAGGATTACATGGATTCACTATCACCGAATAGGTAACCGTTGCCATATCTTCCGATGCAAAATTCAACCGGAAGAAGAGATTTATTGAAAATAATACTGTTGTGTACTGATCCTGGCTAATAAACAATAAAATGCATTAATTTTAAGTCAGCATTGCAAATCGCTTGAACATTAATGCTAAAATATCCTTTTCTGTTGTGATACGATTCAGCATTTAGTCTATCGGGTGATTGTATATGCACGTGTGCATATCAACAGCTCCCACAACGCATAAAAAACCAGAAATGCGAAAAAACCATTATTTTATTTCCATGAACTTTTTGGTAGTTCTAGACATCTTTATATATTGATGGGAGAGCCTGACCATTTCATTTGGTGAATAGAGGATTAATATTTGTACTCTTGCATCAAACGATTAGTTTCGATAGCTTGTTGGTTCGATTCTATCTTTAGTTGCATGTACCAAGTTTATTATGGGGACCTTATTTAATCGAAACCTCTTCTTGAAATCAATGTCGCCTAAAAATTCAAAAGGATTTTCTTTATCTCGTATAAACCTTATGCTGCGAAGCTGTCTTCAAAGCTACTCGAGGAAGAAGACGACAAATGGAACAACATAATTATTTTTGTTTAATAATTATTTTTTTAATAATTTTGTATTAAACGAAACTTGAATTAAACGTAGCTATAATTTATTACTTAGTTTTGACTGTAAATCATGAACTTTTTATTATTGAAAAACTTTAATTGTAGGTTAATCAGCCAAATATCTCCAATTACAAGAGTTTAATCAGAGATTAAAGTTTTGTGCAACGAAAAATATAGTTAATTGACCGTTAATCTCTGATTAACGTCGACTTCAATTAAATATTTAATTGACCGGTAATGGCCCGTTAAACTACAATTAACAGATAATCATACTTTAATCAAAGATTAAACTTCAATTAAGGGTCAATTATCTTTTGTGCAACCCGCTATTAGACTCGCTAAATGCGTTAATTCTGGAAAACCTTACCTCACCAATTATAACCTACCAAGCGCACATCCTCGTCTGCTGTACAAAAATCTCCTGCTTGGAATAACGCTCAATTTGCGTCGTAGCATTTTATTTCTTCTTTTTTACTCTACCAAAGAAGTATGTTTAGCTAGTTATCAACTACCAATTAACAATATAACAAATGATACACTATTCTCTCAACCAAACAAACATGCCCAAAATGCAAAAAAATTAAGTGACATGTTAACAACTTTTAGTCAATCTAATCCAACCGAATTAGCAGCTTCGGTTTTCTTACAGCAAACTCAACAGCTTCTAAAATTACTTTTCAATATGAAATTATAGCAAAAATACCTAATATACCATCCCTCAAGATATCCTTCTGGAGTTGTAATAGCCTCTAATATAATACTACAAAACTTTACCATTTTCTTGATCACTACGAAATCGATGCTTTTATCGGAAACTCACCTCAATGCTTGCCATAACCTCGAAAATCTTAATTAAGCTTTTAACACACTGATCGTGACAATAAAGGCGACGGCAACTCCTTAAACCTGTCCATAATCATATAGAATCAACGTCGATATTGCTCAAAACCTCTATGGGCAATGTTAGACTTATCTAATTATATAAACCACCCAAATCTCTACCCAAT
This sequence comes from Aquatica leii, assembly GCA_035610365.1. Taxonomy (NCBI): domain Eukaryota; kingdom Metazoa; phylum Arthropoda; class Insecta; order Coleoptera; family Lampyridae; genus Aquatica; species Aquatica leii. The sequence goes on along the minus strand of CM069434.1, from coordinate 15,684,353 downwards.
GACGACGATATTGTTCGTTTATTTTTAAATCATCAACCATCCATTGCAGCTTGGAATAACCGTGTATGCAATCCCAACAAAGTTCCAAGTCTAGATTCTCAAATTGGCAAATAGAAAAGGCACGATGAACCAAAGATTCAATAACAGAACGTTTCTGTGCAGGATGATGATAAGACGAAGCATAAAGGTATCTGTCTGTATAGGTGGGTTTGTGATAAGCAGAATAACCCAGAAGTCCGTCGGGCTTACGAGTCACAAGAACGTCAAGAAATGGAAGAAAACCATTACTTTTGATTTCCATAGTAAATTTGATATCTAAGTGTTGATTGTAAAGATGATCAAGAAACTTAGACAATTCGAGATGACTATGAAACCAAACAATAAACGTGTCGTCAACATACCTAAATCACACTTTAGGTTTTAATATTGATGATTCCAAAGTAACCGTTTCAAAGGATTCCATAAAAATGTTAACTACAACAGTTGATAAAGGAGAACCCACAGCAGCATCAGAAACCTGTTCCTAAAACTTGTTATTTAATTGGAAGTAAGTAGAGGATAGACATTTATTAATAAGAGGAACCAAACTCAAGTGCTTGCTATGTTCAGACAGAATCTGTTTGATAATAATAAGCGAATCCTTAATAAGAATTTTAGTAAAAAGTGAAGTAACATCAAAGCTCACGAGAAGATCTGCGGGTTCAAGTTTTATAGTTTCTAGATGTTGAATAAAATGCTGAGCGTTGAGGATGTGAGAAGAGGTTTTACCTGTAAAAGTTGGACAAGAACATGGCTAGCTTGTAGGTAAGAGATTGGATAGTACTGACGATAGGTCGAAAAGGAATACCTTGTTTGTGAACTTTGGGAAGTTCGTATAGACGAGCTGGTGGAGTAAGTCAAAGTTTAGTTTAAGGAAGTAGATTGAAAAAATCGATAATTTGACTGACCTCACGTTCAATCCTCGAAGTGGGGTTATGAGTTAAAAGAGCGTAAGTTTCCTTTGACAAAATAGAATTGATTTTCACAACATAATCAATTTGGTTCAAAACTACAGTAGCGTTGCCTTTGTCGGTTGAAAGAACAATAATATCAGAGTTCTTACGAAGAGTTTTTAGAGCTGACTCTTCCGACTTGGGATCTGTAATGTGGCGAGAAAAATGTCTTATAGAAGTCTTAACAGCACATAAAATATCTTCTTTAGTAATACTTTTGGGAACAATAGCAATATTAAAAACCTTAGAGAGCACCGATTCCTGTTTTGAGGTGAGGACCAAACTAGATAAATTGACAACCGTCTTTAAGGAGTTAGTAGTGGATAAAACTTTACGATTCTTAGATTCCAATAATTTAAACTTTTTGAGATGACCTTCAGTGGTTAGTCGTAGAGTGGTATCAGACTGCTGTAAATAATGTTGTCGAAGAGTTTCTAATCATCCGGGGAGAGAGTGTTGACCAACTCAAGATGAAGATAAAAGAGTTGCTTTGAAATGGTGTACTATCCAATCTCCTACCTACAAGCTATCCAAGTTTTTGTCTAACATTCTTTGGGAGTTTACAGGTAAAACCCCTTCTCACATCCTCAACTTTCAGCATTTTATACAACGTTTAGGAACTATAAAACTTGAACCCCAAGATCTTCTCGTAAGCTTTGATGTTACTTCACTTTTTATTAAAGTTCCTATTAAGGGTTCGCTTATTATCATCAAACAGATTCTGTCTAAACATGTAAAAGACTTGAGCTTGGTTACTTTTATTGATAAGTGTCTATCCTCTACTTACTTCCAATTTGATAACAAGTTTTACGAACAGGTTTCTGGTGCTGCTATGGGTTCTCCTTTATCACCTGTTGTAGCTAACATTCTTATGGAATATTTTGAAACGGTGGCTTTGGAATCATCAACCTTAAAACCTAAAGTGTGGTTTAGGTATGTAGACGACACGTTTATTGTTTGGTCTCATGGTCATCTCAAATTAGCTATGTTTCTTGATCATCTTAACAATCAACACTTAGATATCAAATTTACTATGGAAATCGAAAGTAATGATTCTTTTCCATTTCTTGACGTTCTTGTGACGCGTAAGCCCGACGGACTTTTGGGCCATCCTGTTTATCGCAAACCCACCCATACGGACAGATACCTTCATGTTTTGTCTCATCATCATTCTGCACAGAAAAGTTCTGTTATTGAATCTTTGGTTCATCGTCCCTTTTCTATTTGCCAACTTGAGAATCTAGACTAGGAACTTCGTCGTCTTACTAGAACCTTAGTAAACAATGGTTATGTGAAGTGAGATATTAATTATTAAATAAAGTTATTAATCGTCGTCTACATCCTCCACGTACTCGATTACCTAAGGACATTTCTACTTCCGAGTCCAATCCGAAATTGGACTTTTTACCCTACATTCACAAGGTTACAGATCAAATAAGGAAACTTCTTCGTAAAAATTTTATTAAACCCATATTCAACTGGACAGGCAAAATCTCTCTGATTCTTTCTTCTCCCAGAGACAAATTTCCTACACTTTTATCTCAAGGTGTATAATAAATTCCTTGTTCATGTGGTTTAGTCTACATTGGTGAATCCGGTCGTACCGTCATTACTTGCATTTCAGAACATGATCGATGTATAAAGAAAGGGTATATTTTCAAGTCTGCGGTTGCTGAACATCATTTCACTACAGGTCACAAGATAGATTTTGATAATATTTCGTTGATTGCCAAATCTCCATTTTTTTTTAACAGGAAGTTCTGAGAGAGCATAGAAATCATCAAACACCGCAATAACTTCAATCGCGATCATGGTTTTGAGCTATCCCCTCTTTGGTTTCGGTCTATAGTCATTTATCGAAAACACGCACCTTATCAACTGTAACCCATTCAAAGTCTAATTTAACCACCCGTGACGATCCTTCTCCTTTATAGACGGAGACTATTTCTTCTTAATTCATTTCTATGGAGTTTACAATCCGGCTTGGATCACAAGTTGATTACCTAACTCTGTATTGGTTCTTTGTTAGATTTTTGTTTCACTATATGAATATATACAATCCAATCTACAAGACGACGTGGTAAAAAAAAACTTCCTGGCCTATCAGTAAAAAATGATTGTATTAGAGTATTGTGGGATTAGTGATTTATAATAATCCTCTACTTGTGAAAAAACTTTACCTGTAGATTAATTATGGTTGGTTTCTGCAAGGGCATTTTAACAGTTTGTTGAAATTGTAAAATCTATTTAGTTCTGACCAATATTCAATAACTACCTTCGAGCTATGTTAAGTGTCGATAAATTTTGGATACAAAATTTAATCTTCACTTTCAATATACATAAATCTTTGGTTTTCGTGCCTAACAAAAACTTTTTGATTTAACACCAATGTCGCCTTAGTCTAGAACACTTTGTAACCGTCGTTTGATTTTGTCCCGGTATTAAAGTTGGTTTTATTTCTTTTGTGTACTTTGAGATTGTTTGAGTAATTTCACATTAATTTAATGAAGTTAGTTTACGTTTTTAAATTCATCTTTGTCAATTTGTAAGAAAATATTGTACTCAATTACTTCAAAATTATAACGCTGCTTAAACATCCGTATTCTATATGTATGTCGATCTCGAATTTTCTTTGTCCTGGTAAGATTCCAGATGTATTTAATTTACGTTACTTTTTAGAGATACTGTTGTAATTAAATATATTTTAGCAGTTTAGTTATCTTAAGTTTTTTTAAGAGTTCTTAGGGCATTTGGAATTTTGATAGACAATTTTATTAATCGGTTTCAACAATTTAATCTTTATGAATATTTTGGTTTGGATATTTTTTTGCTAACGTTGCATCTTGTCATGGGAAAAGATGTCTGTTTTAATTAAATCTGTTTGCATCTTCTTTCCACGTATTTGTTTTATTGTTTTCTTTCACAAAGATTTGGGTCACAATTTTTAATGGTAGAGTAATGCACTGAGATTATAAATATAAGTGGTTTTGGTTTAAGAAGCAAGTGGTTGGCAGTCGTTCAAAATATCTTAAGTAACAAGATATAGTTAGTTGAGTGGTAAATTTACCCCTTTAGATGATAAATTACCGCAAAAGTTATTAAAAATGTAACAGTGAATAGTTATTTCATAGTAAAAAAGTTTCTACTTTTAGAAAAAAAAATACGGCTTATTGGGTTTCACTGGTTTGCGGTTTGATTTTGTATTAGCGTACCGTGGATTTGTGCTTTTAAGTTTGTGCTTCACGATCCAATTTTCTCGAATCTTTCGATTATTTGCCAAACATTTTATGGTGTTCGTTTGTGCTAATTTTAATTTTATTTTTATTATTATTAAGTAACAAAAATAAAAGACGATTTGTAAGCTACGTTTAAAGTGTTTCATCGACGTTAAACCAAAAAAATGTAAAAATTACGTGTCATAGTATTTAGATTTTCGATTTTGTTTTTTTTTAAACAGTCACAAAATTTATTTTATTTTGTTAGTATGTAGTTTATTGTTTTATTACTTCAAACACGGCCGTGCTGTAGTTTTTCTTTTAAAATGTAACTAAGTTATTTTTTAAATTATTTTCATTTTGTTTATAATTTCAGTGTAATTTTTTTCGTTCAATTTTGTTTTAATTTAAAATTTTATTTGCGTTAACTTGATTCAAATTTAATTTAATTTTTGTTTTGTTTTCTTGTCCATTTTTACTTTGATTTGTATAATAAATGTTAAATTTTTTAATTATAACAAAAGCTTTTATTCAGTCGGCCTTCGCATATGTAAATTTTAAGATTACAAGTTTTTGTGTGATACACTCGGATAAGGTAAGTCCCATTTGACTGTATCTATTTGGAGCGGACTTGCAAGCTTTACACCTTTACACCTTTCTCGCCCTTTTCATGTTGACTTTTGTTTTTGATTACTTTTGAGTTTTTCAAACGGTCACGAAATTTTGAATATAATCCACACCCATCTTCACTGAGCACCGGCAAAATCTTGTTTATATTACTTTAATTTCGACAAGTTTCATTTTTCCACTTTTTGCACGTAACTTCATACAAGTTGTCCAGTTTGCTTTCAAACTAATTAAAGATTTTATACTCTTAAGTGATTGTTATTGTTTGTTATTTAAAAGACAATTTATTAGTAATTTGTAGTCACCAGTTTTAAACAGTTTCTGTTGACGTCAAATGAATAGTAATCGTTAACGTTAACATTGTTTTTTTCATTATAGAAATTCAGTTTTTCTTTTATTTAAATTGTGTGTTTTTACCTTAATATTTTTTGTTTGTTTTGTTTTCAGATATTTTTAATTTATAAGCATACATTTTTTTTAATAAATATATTTTATTGTTAAACTGTAACAAAGATTTTATTCTAAACAACGTGTCGCATATTGTGTAACTTAGTAAATTTAGAATTTCCTATTACACTGTAGAAGTAAGTTTTCTATAAATTAACATTAGAATGTCTTCCGGGTTTGGACCGTGTCATAGTTGCAACCGAAGCTGCCAACGTTTCGCCCACTTTCGTAAGGGGCTTCATCAGGGCGTGAGATAAATCGCAAAACTCAAACAAGCAATCGAAATCTAACTAAGAACTTCTCAAAAGTTAGGTTATCCACTTGTGAAACAAGCCATAACCTAAACTATGAAAAGGTAAGAAAGAAAACGATAACCTGAAAAAGCAAACGAAAATCTAACAAAGAACCACTACTGAGTTAGGTAATCAACTTGTGAACCAAGCCAGATTCTAAACTCCGTAGAAGTGACTTAAGAAGAAATAGTCTCCGTATTTAAAGGAAAAGGATCGTCACGGATGATTAAGCTCGACCCTGATTGGGTTACGGTTGCTAGGGGGCGTGTTTTTGATAAATGACTAATAACCGGGAACCAAAGAGGGGATATTTCAAAACCATGATCGCGATTGAAGTTATTAGGGTGTTTGATGATTTCTATGCTTTCTCGGAATTTCCTGTTGAACAAGAATGGAGATTTGGAAATCAACGAAACATTATCAAAATCTATCTTGTGACCTGTAGTAAAATGATGTTCAGCGACCGCAGACTTGGAAGTATACCTTTTCCTTATACAACGATCATGTTCTGAAATGCGAGTAATGACGGAACGACCGGTTTCACCAATGTAGACTAAACCACAAGAACAGGGAATTTTGTATACACCTTGAGATGAAAGTGTAGGAAATTTGTCTTTGGGAGAAGGAAGAATCTGAGAGATTTTGCCTGTCGAGTTGAATATGGGTTTAATACCATTCTTACGAAGGAGTTTCCCTATTTGATCTGTAACCTTGTGAATGTAGGGTAAAAAGGCCAATTTCAGGTTAGATTCGGGAATAGAAATGTCCTTAGGTAATCGAGTACGTGGATGTAAACGACGATTAATAACTCTATGAATATCTCGCTTAACATAACCATTGTTCACTAAGGTTCTAGTAAGATGACGGAGTTCTGAGTCTAGATTCTCAGGTTGACAAATAGAAAAGGCACGATGGACCAAAGATTCAATAACAGAACGTTTCTGTGCGGGATGATGATGAGACGAAGCATGAAGGTATCTGTCCGTATGGGTGGGTTTGCGATAAACAGAATGGCCTAGAAGTCCGTCGGGCTTACGAGTCACAAGAACGTCAAAAAATGGAAGAGAACCATTACTTTCGATTTCCATAGTAAATTTGATATCTAAGTGTTGATTGTTAAGATGATCAAGAAACTTAGACAATTCAAGATGACCATGAGACCAAACAATAAACGTGTCGTCAACATATCTAAACCACACTTTAGGTTTTAATATTGATGATTCCAAAGCAACCGTTTCAAAGGATTCCATAAAAATGTTAGCTACAACAGGTGATAGAGGAGAACCCATAGCAGCACCAGAAACTTGTTCGTAAAACTTATTATCAAATTGGAAGTAAGTAGAAGATAGACACTTTTCAATAAGAGGAACCAAACTCAAGTCCTTGCCATGTTGAGACAGAATCTGTTTGATGATAATAAGCGAATCCTTAATAGGAACTTTAGTAAAAAGTGAAGTAACATCAAAGCTCACGAGAAGATCTTGGGGTTCAAGTTTTATAGTTTCTAGACGTTGAATAAAATGCTGAGAGTTGAGGATGTGAGAAGAGGTTTTACCTGTAAACTCGCAAAGAATGTTGGACAAGAACTTGGCTAGCTTGTAAGTAGGAGATTGGATAGTACTAACGATAGGTCGAAAAGGAATACCTTGTTTGTGAATTTTGGGAAGTCCGTATAGACGAGGTGGTTTAGAATCTGATGGGGTAAGTCGACGCTTAGTTTCAGGAGGTAGATTGGAAGACTTGATGATTTGGCTAACCTCGCGTTCAATCCTCGAAGTGGGGTTATAGGTTAGAAGAGCGTAAGTTTCCTCAGACAAAATAGAATTGATTTTCGTAACATAATCAATTTGGTTCAAAACTACAGTGGCGTTGCCTTTATCGGCTGGAAGAACAATAATATCAGGGTTCTTACGAAGACTTTTTAGAGCTGACTCTTCAGACTTAGAATTTACTTCCAATTTGATAATAAGTTTTACGAACAAGTTTCTGGTGCTGCTATGGGTTCTCCTCTATCACCTGTTGTAGCTAACATTTTTATGGAATCCTTTGAAACGGTTGCTTTGGAATCATCAATATTAAAACCTAAAGTGTGGTTTAGATATGTTGACGACACGTTTATTGTTTGGTCTCATGGTCATCTTGAATTGTCTAAGTTTCTTGATCATCTTAACAATCAACACTTAGATATCAAATTTACTATGGAAATCGAAAGTAATGGTTCTCTTCCATTTTTTGACGTTCTTGTGACTCGTAAGCCCGACGGACTTCTAGGCCATTCTGTTTATCGCAAACCCACCCATACGGACAGATACCTTCATGCTTCGTCTCATCATCATCCCGCACAGAAACGTTCTGTTATTGAATCTTTGGTCCATCGTGCCTTTTCTATTTGTCAACCTGAGAATCTAGACTCAGAACTCCGTCATCTTACTAGAACCTTAGTGAACAATGGTTATGTTAAGCGAGATATTCATAGAGTTATTAATCGTCGTTTACATCCACGTACTCGATTACCTAAGGACATTTCTATTCCCGAATCTAACCCGAAATTGGCCTTTTTACCCTACATTCACAAGGTTACAGATCAAATAGGGAAACTCCTTCGTAAGAATGGTATTAAACCCATATTCAACTCGACAGGCAAAATCTCTCAGATTCTTCCTTCTCCCAAAGACAAATTTCCTACACTTTCATCTCAAGGTGTATACAAAATTCCCTGTTCTTGTGGTTTAGTCTACATTGGTGAAACCGGTCGTTCCGTCATTACTCGCATTTCAGAACATGATCGTTGTATAAGGAAAAGGTATACTTCCAAGTCTGCGGTCGCTGAACATCATTTTACTACAGGTCACAAGATAGATTTTGATAATGTTTCGTTGATTGCCAAATCTCCATTCTTTTTCAACAGGAAATTCCGAGAAAGCATAGAAATCATCAAACACCCTAATAGCTTCAATCGCGATCATGGTTTTGAAATATCCCCTCTTTGGTTCCCGGTTATTAGTCATTTATCAAAAACACGCCCCCTAGCAACCGTAACCCAATCAGGGTCGAGCTTAATCATCCGTGACGATCCTTTTCCTTTAAATACGGAGACTATTTCTTCTTAAGTCACTTCTACGGAGTTTAGAATCTGGCTTGGTTCACAAGTTGATTACCTAACTCAGTAGTGGTTCTTTGTTAGATTTTCGTTTGCTTTTTCAGGTTATCGTTTTCTTTCTTACCTTTTCATAGTTTAGGTTATGGCTTGTTTCACAAGTGGATAACCTAACTTTTGAGAAGTTCTTAGTTAGATTTCGATTGCTTGTTTGAGTTTTGCGATTTATCTCACGCTCTGATGAAGCCCCTTACGAAAGTGGGCGAAACGTTGGCAGCTTCGGTTGCAACTATGACACGGTCCAAACCCGGAAGACATTCTAATGTTAGTATAGATTCCGGCCGTGGAAGCCTTCGCTATTACATTTCTATAAATTGTTTACTTGGACAGCAGAGACTAGACTAAAAGTCTACGCTACGCTACAACCCTTTTCCTGGTTCCTTTGCAGATCTTTGAAAAATATTTACGTTTTTCAGTTCTCCAAAGTAACCACAAACTTTTATTGTTCTATTCTATGTTTAATCTACTCTTGTCTCTACTTAGAACCAATCAAAAACATAGTTAATGTTAAATTTTCGTAAGTAATTCTTTCATAAGGTCTTTTTACACGTAATACTCAGTGTTAAATAAAAATATAATAAAGAACTTTTAGTTTTCTGCATGTTATTTAACATTTTTAGTGATAGTAACTAAAAGTAATTATAAGAAATTAAAACATTTTGACATTAATTATCAGGAAAAGTATAATGCTTAAGCAAAAACAAACTATTGTTTTTTATTTTAATTATTACTGTAAAAACTATAAATAAGTAAGCATTAACATGAATATTAATTAATTGATTATTTTACAATTTAAGGGTGCATTAATTTTCAAATCTAGTTAGCAATGAATATGAAAATATCATTTCACAATTAGCACAGTAATTAATTTAACGCTTTTAACACGCACATTGTTTGATGTGTTTTATATTACTTTAACATTACATTAATTTATTTTATAATTACCTAAATAGAACTCAGCGCAAAGTTAGAAACAATAAAAATAATAGTTAAATTTTAACGTTACTAAAGATAAAAACGTTTAGGTAAACTTGAACATGCACTTACACGTTTATCCAATTATACAAAGCGGTACGCGAGTTTGAATACTTCACTGGAGATCGATGTTAAGCAAAACGGTTTTGCAACTCGCATTTCAGTACAAATTGCATTTTGTACTAAAGATGCCGCAATTTCAATTTGTTATAATACATATAGCTATTAATAGATTTTGTAGCAACAAAAACGTTTTGATACGTTAGCGTTTCTACTGTTATTACTTTTTATTTTACTGTTTAAAGTAGATGAAATGAAGGTATTAAAGTTTAAGTAAAAGTTTAGTGTACAAGCTACTACTATTAAGTAGGTAATATAAGTTTTCTGTTGTTTATTTGACTGCGTTTCAAATTATGAATAAGTAAAAAAATATATAGGTAATTTAAAAGAAAATTAAGAAATAAAAAATATAAAAAGGTTAATATATCACTTTTAGTATAACAAAGTTACGCTAACACAAAACATAAATTTGGAGATTTTAACTTTTCACCACAGATATCAGACTTAAGAAAATATGAAAAACTTAAAAAAACAATATATTTTTATTTATAATTTGCACGTTTAATTCATGTGTTATAAAATCTAACTGTCAAATATGAATCAAAACCTAACCTTTACATGCCTTAGAATATTTAAATAGATAACCACATAATATTGTAAAAAATCCAAACTCTAACATTAAAAAACAATTATATAAATTGAATTAAAACATGACTTCCAATTCTTTTATATTTAGTAAAATAAAAATTTTTACATACTAAGAATAGAACGTCTTCCGGGTTTGAACTGTGTTAATGTTGTAACCGAAGTTGTCAACGTTTCGCCCACTTTCGTAAAAGGCTTGATCAGAATGTGAAAAAAATCAAAACCTTAAGGAAGTTACGATAATCTAACAAAGAATCACTACAGAGTTAGAATTCGAAACTCCATAGAAGTGACTTAAGAAACAATTGTCGTCTTATTCATAAAAAAAGTATCGACGCGGTGGGGTAAGCTCGGCTCTGATTGGGTTACGTTCAAGAACAGCCGTGTCAAAATCTATATTAAACGACTAGTTTTAACAATATAGACTAAACCACATAAACACGTAATTTAGTATACATCTTGAGAAGAAAGTGTGAGAAATTTGAAAGATTATACCTGTCTAGTTGGATATGAGTTTTATACCGTTCCTACGACAAAAGTTTCCTTATTAAAAATCTTTACCTCTAAATTCCCCATATTTTCCAAACTCCATCACAAACTCGTCTAACTTTTGTAAACTTTACCTTTTCTTAGTCGTTGTCACCACAACATTATTCCTGAATTTTAAAAATTCAATTTCACATTCAGACACTTTGGTCTAAAAACATTCTTACACAAACGGATTAAGCAAACCAGACCTAAACAGACACAATTTCTAAACAACTCTTTTATCATCATTTTGAATTGACTAACACTCTATTTCCCGATGATTAAAATTTCTTTGACGTTACTCTCCAGTAGTCCAATATCTACTATATCTACAACTAACCTCTAAAAGTTCTCTCAAAAAGTTTTAATTGTTAGAATCTAAAAATCCAAACAAATTCTACTGGCTCCGTGAAAGCAGTAATAAATCTAATTAATTTGACTCTAAACGCAGAACAGTAACCGGTGCTATCTAAGAGTTTGAATTTTGCTGTTGCTCCAAAACGCATTTCTAAAGAAACTTTTTATATGCTGTTGAGTTTTCTTTAAGACATTTCTGCTCCCACATTTCAGATCCTATTCGTATTCAAACTTACAAAATATTTGAATCGTGTAAAGTTCCTAAATCTGAGTTTTCTAAATCGGAGGAGTTAACTTGAAAAAGTTTTGGTTACAACCGCGATATCATTGATCTTTTAACTACAGTCATTTTGAACCAAACGATTTACGTTGAAAAAATACATTGTATTCTGTCGGAGGATGCGTACTCTTCTTTAACTCGTAATCCTACTTTGAAGATTGAACGCGAGGTCAGAAGAATTATCAGATCTTCTAATCTAATTTCTGAAAGCAAACTCCTCAGCTTATAAACAACCTTGTCTATATAGACTTCCAAACGTTCCCAAACGAAGTATACCTTTTAGATTTATTGTCAATACTATCCAATCTCCTACTTACAAGCTAGCCAAATTACGTCCAACATTATTTCCAAATTTACCAGTAAAACCTTTTTTCACATTATCAACTCTAATCATTTTATTCATAGTTTGATATCTATAAAGCTTAAACCCCAAGATTTTCTTGTGAGTTTTGGTGTCACTTCACTTTTTACTAAAGTTTCTATTAAAAATTTGCAGATAAGCACGTTTTGTTATTTTTTTTTCTTTCTGTCAACCCAAAAATTCAGTTTCTTTTGTACGCCTCTTATGCATGCTTACACTTTTTTGTTAACGCGTGGATTTGTGCAACGGCGTTATAACCCTAGGGTTATAAGTTTAAAAACCAAAATCTTCATACATTTTTATAGTAATAATTGCTGATCTGCTAGAAAAGGCTAATGTTGCAAATTCTAATTTACGGATGAAATATATAGGATTCTAAAAAAAAACGCATTTTTCTATTTTTTCGTACGTCGTGCTGTGCTGTACCGTACGCACTTTTCGTCAAGATTGTCGACGTCATCCTTATTATCATGATAATCAATGATTTCTGGTTTACCATTTTTACGATTTGGCCATGAATTATGTGTTGAAAAAAAATAGAATTACTGACTTGTTTAGTCTTAGTTACTCTTTAAGTTTATAGGTTTTCTCTTTAGCGTTTCCACGTAAGTTTTTTTAGATTTCAAAGCATTACAAGCTCTACGAATGAAAGCCCATGATCAGCGGTTATATTTCGGTTGGAACCAAATAGAGGTTTAGTTAGTCCAAAGACTTATTGAAGAATGTTATAAAATGTTCTTCTCTCTATTTTTGATAGATTATTTCTTTTAGATCCTTGCTAGAATACAAGTTTCTACTAAAAAAATGCGACGTACTACTATTGGTTAGACTCGTAGTTTTTATAATAGCGAAGGCTTCCACGGGGATAGCTCGAAACCATGATCACGATTGAAGTAATTGGGGTGTTTGACGATTTCTATGCTGTTTCGAAATTTTATGTTAAAAAAGAATGGAGGTTTGGCAATCACCAAACCGTTATCAAAATCTATCTTGTGACCTGTAGTGAAATAATGTTCAGCAACCGCAGACTTAGAAATATGCCTTTTCCTTATACAACAATCATGTTCTGATATGCGAGTAATGACGGAACGACCGGTCTCACAAATGTAGACTAAACCACATAAACAAGGAATTTGGTATACACCTTGAGATGAAAGTGTAGGAAATTTGTCCTTGGGAGAAAGAAGAACCTGAGAGATTTTGCCTGTCGAGTTGAAAATAGGTTTGATACCATTCTTACGAAGAAGTTTCCCTATTTGATCTGTAACCTTGTGAATGTAGGGTAAAAAGGCCAATTTCGGATTGGATTCGGGAGTTGAAATGTCCTTAGGTAATTGAGTACGTGGATGTAGACGACGATTAATAACTCTATGAATATCTCGTTTCATATAACCATTGTTCACTAAAGTTCTAGTAAGATGACAGAGTTCCGAGTCTAGATTCTCAGGTTGACAAATAGAAAAACAGAACGTTTCTGTGTAGGATGATGATAAGACGAAGCATGAAGGTATCTATCAGTATGGGTGGGTTTGCGATAAACAGAATGGCCTAGAAGTTCGTCGGGCTTACGAGTCACAAGAACGTCAAGAAATGGGAGAGAACCATTACTTTCGATTTCCATAGTGAATTTGAAATCCAAGTGTTGATTGTTGAGATGATTAAGAAACTTAGAAAATTTGAGATGACCATGAGGCCAAACAATAAACGTATCGGCAACATACCTAAACTAAACCTTGGGTTTTAATATTGATGATTCTAAAGCAACTGTTTCAAAAGATTCCATAAAAATGTTAGCTACAACAGGTGATAGAGGAGAACCCATAGCAGCACCAGAAACCTGTTCGTAAAACTGGTTATCAAATTGGAAATAAGTAGAGGATAGACACTTATCAATAAGAGGAACCAAACTCAAGTCTTTGCCATGTTGAGACAGCATCTGTTCGATGATAATCAGCGAATCCTTAATAGGAACTTTAGTAAAAAGTGAAGTAACATGAAAACTCACAAGAAGATCGTGGGGTTTAAGTTTTATAGTTTGTAGACGTTGAATAAAATGCTAAGAGTTGAGGATGTGAGAAGAGGTTTTACCTGTAAACTCGCAAAGAATGTTGGACAAGAACTTGGCTAGCTTGTAGGTGGGAGATTGGATAGTACTAACGATAGGTCGAAAGGGAATACCTTGTTTGTAAATTTTGGGAAGTCCGTATAGACGAGGTGGTTTAGAATCTGAAGGGGTAAGTCGACGTTTAGTTTCAGGAGGTAGATTGGAAGATTTGATGATTTGGCTAACCTCACGTTCAATTCTCGAAGAGAAGAGCGTACGTTTCCTTAGGCACAATAGAGTTGATTTTTGCAACATAATCAATATGGTTCAAGACGAGAGTAGCATTGCCTTTGTCGGCAAGAAGAACAATAATATCAGGGTTCTTACGAAGACTTTTTAGGACTAACTCTTCCGACCTAGAAATGTTGAGTTTAGGAATTTTAGAAGATTCAAGGATTTTGCCAGTGTTAATACGAATGAGATTTGAGATGTGGCAAGGAAGGTGTCTTATAGAAGACTCGACAGCACATAAAATATCTTCTTTAGGAATACGTTTGGGAGCAACAGCAAAATTCAAACCCTTAGATAGCACCGATCCCTGTTCTGAAGTGAGGACCAAACTAGATAAATTAACAACCGTCTTTAAAGAGTTAATAGTAGATGAAACTTTACGATCCTTGGATTCCAATGTTTGAAACTTTTTGAGATGACCTTCAGTGGTTAGTCGTAGACTGGTGTCAGTCTGCTGGTAAGTAATGTTGTCAAAGAGATTCCAATCATCCGGGGAAAGAGTGTTGGCCAACTCAAGATAAAGGTAAAAGAGTTGTTTTGAAATGGTGTCTAGCTCTCGTCTAGTTTGCTTAATCCGTTCGCGAACCAACGCTAGACTAGCACGGTGTAAGATGTTTTTCAAAGAACGTGTCTGAGTGTGAAACTTGATTCTGAAAAATGCAGGAATGATGTTGTGGTCACGACAGCGACTAAGAAAGGTTAAAGTGCACAAACGGAAAAGGCATATTTCTAAGTCTGCGGTTGCTGAACATCATTTCACTACAGGTCACAAGATAGATTTTGATAACGTTTCAGTGATTTCCAAATCTCCATTCTGGCTTGGTTCACAAGTTGATTACCTAACTCTGTAGTGGAACTTTGTTAGATTTTCGTTTGCTTTTTTAAGTTTATCGTTTTCTCTCTTACTTTTTCTGAGTTTAGAATCTGGCTTGGTTCCCAAGTTGATTACCTAACTTTTGAAAAGTGTTTAGTTAGATTTCGGTTGCTTGTTTGAGTTCTTCGATTTCTCTCACGCTCTGATGAAGACCCTTACGAAAGTGAGCGAAACGTTGTCAATTTCGGTTACAACATTGACACGGTCCAAACCCGGAAGACGTTCTTATCTTATCATAGTTTTTAATCCGTACTTTGCCGGTTTGTTAGTCATGTATCTTTTAAATTTAAAATGATTTCTAAATGCAACCAACATGTTATCAATTCAACGCTAGTTTGGACCGTTTTCACTTTTCCCAAATTTTTTGAGGGGATTACGGTTTAGTCTTACACTAGCCTGTAACAAATATTATTTCATTCTGAGTCCTTCTGCCTGTGGTCAAAATTTTGAATATTTTCAAATTGTTGTCGTTTTTGGGATAAGTTGCTGTATGGTGATTAGCGATTAGATTCAAGTCATGTGTAAACTTTTTTTCAAATTAGAAAGTTATAACCACACGTCTGTAGAATAAGCGTGAATAAGAGGAGAGTAGAAACCAACTCGCTTTGGGCCGCGGAACTTGCATTTCAGTTTCAATACGGATCGTACTCGTAAAAAATAAAAATTTTCATTGTTTCGTGATAAGTATAATTTAAAAGACAATATGTTACCGACGTGAGTGGAGAAGCCGCAAAATAAAACTGGATCAAAACACGAAGAAAGAGCCTACATATAAAGAAATAGAAAACATTGTAGCGCCAAAAATTGCATAAATATGGTGTAAGGCTTTTATTCCGACTATCAAACATAAACGAGTGCGACTGATGTTAAAGGGATATCATTTTATACGCAACAATCTTCTAAAATCACATCCAAAAATACCCGGGAAGAAATTAGAAAAGTTCCACCGCACCAGTAAAACTTTATTTGACATTTCCTCTTGCAAATAAACGATATATCTAAATGTATTTGTGTTAGAAAGAAAAAAGTACATACAAAAAAACACAGCTTCTTCATCGATCAACGATCAACAAGGAAAACGTTCATAGGAACCATAGATCCTGTTACTACAAAGAAACTTAGATTTTAAAAAGAAAATTATGTAAAGGTAAGTCAAACCTAGAGCATCAAAATGAAAAAACACAAGAGTCCCCAACCGCTTCTCATGTTCACTTTTTAACTAAATCAGAATGCACTACTTTGTGGAAAGATAATAAATTCGAGCCACCAAAGCAAGTCAAAACAACAGCGCTTATTATTAAACAGCTCTCTTCTGTAAGTCTAGACTATGACTTGCTTTCAAATACTTGTGACAGATTCGTTGGAACCGAGCCAAGGCAAGATAATATGCCATAAAGCGTGTCAAAATTTTCAAAGTAACTGCTTAATACTTCGATGAACAAAAAAACAAGACATTGATTTTATCGAAAAATTGTACAGAAAAACCATTTTGAAGAGCACATTTTGTTGATAAATAACCAGAGCCCAAGTTTTTGGGTTACATTCTAGCAGATTCTGGCACTAAATTTTGCTAATTTAAAAGTAGAAAATGAAAACCGTTTTAAACCATATTTTAAATGTGATCTAAAGACATCGTTAGACACCCGTTATGCAATAAGCCCCAAACAAATTAAACAATTTTTTTCTTTATTAAAATCGGGCCACACTAATATACGCGTTAGAAATTTGCAATGAAACAATTTTTACATTCTCATTTCTCATTATCAGAGTTATCAAAATCGGAAGGAAACTAAAGGATTAGCAAAACGGTTTGCACAACAAAAAATATCTGTGCCTCAGTCGTTTGTAGCTAAAATTGACGAAATCGGAAAGCAAAATACACAATAAGCAATTGTTTGCAAAAAATAACACAGTAATTATAGAATTAATGGATCTTTAAATTAAGCAAAACCTCGTCACACGTAAGTACTGATTATTAACGTTAAAATTATTAAACTTAATTTAGTGAATACAAAGAAAAAGAATTACAAAATGTCTACATAAGCTAATCGTGATAACATGCATATATCTAGTAGTTCATATCTACGATCGATACCAAAACAAGTAATAAAGTACTGAGTGAGGCTACTCACGATTTTCTTGACATGCAATTAGCGCTAATAAGTTATCCAAAACTCCTCAAAGCAATTTATTAAATTTTACCGTGTTACGGACGAAATTTTCTTTACGTACGCCTATGTATTTCAACTTGAAATTAGATTCGGGTTTTGACGCCCTCTACCGATCGCTTTCTCGTTGGTTGTCATTTGGCGGAAAATCGTCATACGGTAAATGGCATAAAATGGTCTGTACGTGTTGAATATTATGTATATCCGATACCATCCAGAAAAAATGGAAATCCAATTATAATTAGATTAGTTATCTAGAATATTTGAAGCGTTACAGGGTAAGCTATTGCCGTCATTTATGAAAAATTCGTTCGTAATTCTTTCTTCATTTTAACAGCCATTTTTCTTTCCTCCACTTCGAACATTTTACGTTCTCGATAAGAGGATAGTGGAAAATACTTCTACTAAAGTCATCACGTTACCGCACACGTGCGCTGGCGGAAGGCGGTTTCCACGCCACGAAATGGGGTCTTGCTAATCCTTCCCGGGGCAAAGATTGCTACACGTGGAGGACACGACGGGGTATCAACCACCTGTTAGACGTCACTACATATCTGCTTGTTATACGGAAGATTGGTGGATACCCAGGGCCGACGTTAATTATATTATCAGCCACCTGTTTGGTTTCACTATATACAGTAGTCGATGCACGTTTTTTTTGGTGATATAGTTTTCATGAATTATTTAATACGAATTATTTTAGCCGAACTATCCGTTGTGAGTTGGGGGTTGTGACACGATTCGTACTTAATGTTTATTACAGGCCACGGAAGAGGAAAAACGTTTTTCTTCGGTCTAGTGGATGCTGAGATTCGGGTGAGTTATTTGAATTTATCTTAGGTATATCGTTGTCACGAACAATTACTCACAAACTGTTGTATTCAAACTTAACGTTCGTGAATACATATAACGTACCAATAGGGTATGTACGATCAGAAAAATTACTGTTTCGCGTACTGTATGTAGATGAAGGACATTTATTTCGAATTATTGTAATTGTGTGTGGTGGGTTGCCGATGTTATAGGCATCAAAGTATTAAATCTTTTCTATAATTCTCTCAAGTGACTTGTTACAAAATCAAAGGTTAATACCGTTGTTAGTGATTATCGTGAACTCTTCTAGTCTTTAGTATCCCCAACTTCGATGTATAACGACTTTTGATTATTATAAATGAAACTGTGATAAATGTTAGGTATAAACTGAAAGCGATTAAATTTGTTAATTTTTTCTTTTGTACTTATTGTTCCCTACGAACCAGTTTGGGCTACTCGAACAACTGAGTAGAGGGATTACGAATCTTCGAGTTGTTACAAGTTCTGAACCATTCTGTTGTGAGCGAACGGAAGTATCACTTTGGATAAGCTCTGGCGCCCTGAAACATCTGTTATATATTTATTGTGGACCTCCCCATCTCCGACTATTGCGAGTTTGGCCGTGCAAGGTTCGTAAAACCGACAAGCTTGTAACAACCGTAAAGTAGAAATTCATTTTTATCCCAGTTTTGATTTACATATTAATAACGTAAGTGTCTCTAAGTTCTTAAATGTGGATATTACTGAGCAATGCGTTAGCAGACGTGTTGTTTCTTTAGCGTAAGCAAAAGCGAAAATAAATCAATCAGAAAATGAACTTCGTAATCGTATTTCGACAATGGGCAAAATTTATACTGCGCGAGAAACCATACCAAGGTTTGTTAACATAACACACAAAACAAACAAAAATCAAATCAAAATTATAAGTTAAATTAAATTGAATTAAATAATGAAACACAAATATAAAATTTTAAAAAAGTAATGATTTATATGACTAAGTCAGAATTACAATGAATTAAAATTTGATATAAAATACTGCAACACACTAATTCAAGTTCAATTATTTAATCCAAAGTTAATTGACACTAGAAACGCCCAATCGACAAATAATAAATTTAATAGCTACAAAAAATGAAAGAACTTAAATGTAGAGTTTTTATTTCAAAAATTAAAATAAACGACAATAGAAGCGTTTTGTACAAACCAGTCAAAATCACAAGATAGCAATACTAAACGGAGAGAAGAAAAGAATGCATCTAATTTTTTATGAATAAATCGTATGTAGCCAGAGATGTTTCCTAAAAAGTTAAAGAATTCTAAAATCCCGTATACTTTTCCCTTCTTTTGTTTTTTGATAAAAATTAATTTTCTAAAATTCAGGAGACAAGCCGATATAGTCTTCAAAACAATAATTTTTTGTAATTTAATAAAAACAGTATGTGTTAAAGTAAATTTGAAACGTTGCTCTACCATCTTACTTTAATGATAATAGTAATCTCGCCCAGCGAAAAATTTTAAAAACCACGATATTTATCAGTAAATGAAAGTATGATTCCGTACTACGGAAAACATTACATTAAATAATTTTTGAAAAGAAAACTAATCCAATTTGTATACAAGAACCGGTCAATTTGCACTAGCACCGAATACATGACTTCTTTCACAATTTATACAAGAAAATCTAACTCAAAAAAACGGTTTGGTCTCGGAGGAGATACAGTATTGTGACCATAAAGTGTTTTTTGATAATTATTTTACAAGTAGGTATTCACCTTTTCCAGCATCTATCTGGAAAACCTATATGCGCCACTAAAACTGTCAAGAAAAACCTAATACAAAATTGTCCATTTTTCCACTTTCTTTAATGTGAAAACGTTACAGTGGAAAGACGACAAAGTGGTGACTCTTAATACAAACCTCAAAAATAACGATATTGTCACGACTTCTAGGTGGTGTAAAGATACAAAAACATGCAAACAAATTTCTCAGCCTATAATTATTTCTAGATATAATAAATATATTACAAAGGTCGATAGAATGGATAAACTTATTGCGCTATATAGAGTAGAATCAGGGAAGTGGCTTATATTATCAGATTTATAAATACTTGGGTGCTTATGAAGAAATGATTCTTGTGCATCTTTATTGGTTTTTTGTAGATACATAGCATTGCATTTCCTTTAGACCAGCAAGGAGAATACTAGACTCTCTCAAAAAGTAGCTTTAAGGAACGATAACATTGGACACATAATTCATTACAATGAATCCGATGCCAAGTTTGTAAAAAAAAAGTAATTTTATATGTATTAAATGTGATTTTGAACTATACCCTGTAGTGTGTTTTGAAACCTACCATAGAAACTTTTGATTGTATTTTAATCGGTTTCTGGCTATTTTGCATAGTATCCCTTTAAAGCTCTACAGGACAGTTGCTAAAATTTATTAATGCGCCTACACTTTTTCAACCGTTAATACACTACTAATTCCTTTGAGTGGATTGATGCTTCTTCAAATTATTTAAAAACTGCATACGTTTATGCAATTTCTTATTAAAAAATAAGACAGACAAAGAATTTTTAACTTAAGACTGTCGCTTATAATTTATGTGTGTATACCAATTTCTATTGGTTTTGTTTTTTACAGTGACATGCATATATCAACTATACGTGGATGAAATTTATGAGTTTCTCATCAGCGCTGCTTTCTGTCGACACGAATTTTAGGATCCAAACGCGTTTTTATCATAGATTATATTCTTTTGCGTTAAAGCGTTGCGTGATTCATCTCCACTTGAGTCGCAGAACGCAATCATAATCCATAATATCCCGGTCTCTTTAGAACATTAAATTTGTTATTCACTGCATTCAATCAATGATTTGTAACCTCAAATTCGCATTTTCTTTGTTTTGTGTTTGTTGACCGCAAACAATAAACAAGAAAAAATTACTTCTGTTACAAATAATCCAAAGATTTTTGATCAAGTGGGAAATGTTACCAATAATCATATATATTTCAAAACTGAATAATATGCATAATCAACCTTAAAAAATAATTTCCAGACAGCCTGATAGATATACGTCATAGTCATATACGGCTTTCGTTATCAAATAAGAATCCTGATCCATCGGATCGGTTCGGTAAATATGAATCACGATTAGATAATCATTATTGAATATTTTTGTCTAAAGCAAGCAGCTCTTACTTACATCCAACAGATAAAAAATGTTTATAAAAGAAAACATTTACTAGCAAATGAGTACTTTTATTTTGCATGAAACAAATTCTACTTTTAATTTTCTTTATGATTTGATTATAAATTTTCTGTCTAGGACCGATCAGTTTCGTCAATTGAAAATTTTTTTAAGACAAGCATAATCGCAACATTTTCTCGCTATTATTTTAGCAAGCTGTTATAGAAACTTCTGTAAATTGCCAGTGTTTTAAACCTATACATCATACATATTAGTTTCTATTGTAAAAATCCTTAATTTGCTTTATATTATTTTTACTTTATACCAGTCAACTTTATTTTTTTAAATATTCTAAAATTTTTTGGCGGGGTTAGATTCAGTATGTGTTTCTGAGTTTAAAAATATAGCACACTCTGTATATCAATATGTTATTTTGTAATAAAAAATAAAAAACATACAATAAAAATAATAATAAACGTTCAAAATATAAAAATACATTTATCGAAAGCAAAAATACTTATGTTGCCACGGCAGCAGTCGGAACACAGACCTCTGGGTGTGAGCCTGAATGAAAGTAAAATGCACAAGCGTGAATTCCTTTAATTTATTTGCAACTATAACATAATACACTAACTATTTACATTAAAAAAACTGAACAATTTTTGCATTAAAACAATATTTGAATTAAAACAATATTAGGACGCCAATCACCTTTATGTTTCTATTGCTTTTCAATAATTTCCAAAGATTTTCAAAAATTTCTATTATTTTGGTATACGTTTCTCCAAAAAGATGCAAATCAAAATTGTATTACTGAAATTTTGATTATCATTTTTTTTAAACTAATTTTGTTTTGTTTTATAAAATGGTTTTGTTTGTTATTAGATTTTTTGTATTTTCAACGTAGATATTTTTTCAAATATTTTTAATATAGTTGAAGTAATCCGTCTCTATTGGGATTAGAATAAAATTTGATATTTTCTTTAAGTCAATCTACAGCAGATTGATTGTAGATTATTAAACTTTATTCAAATACTTTTATTTAAGTATTGTAGAGTGAATAATTAAAAAATTAAAAGTTTAAATGGCTCTTTTAAACGCTTGTCATCTCCAAGTGATCACACAGAGAGAAATTTTTGTATATTTTATCTACAATTGTTAATCAAAAGTACACAAATTGGGTCTGAAAAACTGACAAAACCGATTTGTGCAGTTTTATTGCATTTATTTGTGTAGATTAAATTGTACAGTTTTTTTTCATTATATATAAACAATTTTTATATTTTAAATTGATTGCACCGTATCACAATTTGTTTAAAAACTGATCTAAAACGGATAGTAAAATTTTGCACAATGTTGTGATATTTTTTTAAAACTATGCTTGAAGTATTTTTACCCAATGGTATGTTAAATGTCTAATAGCGTTACGTTATCTAGATCCATATTCTCTTTGGTTAATTTTGCACAATATTGTGTAAATTATTATTATTTCGTTTAGCTTTTTATTGTACAACTTTATGCATCTTGGTTAAATGTTATTTACTTAAAAATAACATATATTGGGTAAATTGTGAATAAAACGTTACAAATCTTAAGAGCATTATTTATTTATATTGAAATAGTATACTTATTTTATATACTTATTTTTTTCTTTGAGGGATATTTTAAAATTCCATTACTTCTTGTTATCGATTCACTCCAGATTTTTATTGTAAATGTGGTTGATTTGCCCGTTGCTACAGCAGCTAGTTTGGTTGCCTTCTCTAAAGGTAGAATTTATCGAAAAACTTCACAACATTTTTAATAATGTTTCTTGCTTCGAAATGAATGGTTTTCTTCGATTTTGATTTCATGTTGATAAATAACAGCTGAAACAATACAGAAAGTAAGTAATGTAAAAATCTCCATCAGAAATTAGCTGTCGTAAAATTAACGCTGGAATTAAATACAGAATTTAAAGTAAATAATGAGGTTAAACTACAAAGGTTACACTTAAAAAATGTTATAAATACACTTACCTTGTTCAAATAACAGCGTTTCAAAAAGTCTTAACAAAAACTAACTGAATAACTACGAATTTTTCAGAAAACAGGAGGTAAAGATGTAAACAAACCCAACGCAATTAAGGAATTTTGATTGTAGACATTTTTTCAACGGACGGTACTTGCTAATTGTGATTGGTTGAAACATTTATCGCTTCAAATTTTTAAAGTTAGTTCACATATTTTCCGGGAGAGGGAACGTTCACCATAAAAAATTACTGCTATTCTACAGTTCGTTCAATTCTTTTCTTTATTCCGAGTTTAAAAGAATTGCATAATCTTATTGTAATTATCAAAGCTGTACGAGAAACTAAAACAAAATTGTGCAAAATACTAGCACATTGTTGTCGAATACAAAACATACTAAAGTTTATAATATTTTTCAAACAATTTGTCAAATAAAACTTCATAACCTATTTATCCAAACGTATTAAATAAAAGCGTGCAAGCCTATGGTATAAATATAAACAATTGTAGTAATATCATCAACAATACAGTTATGCACAATCTTGTGCAAAATTGTGATACAGCATTTCTCTCTGTGCAAAGTTAAGCATAAATGTACTTTCCTAGACTTCTTGTATCGAGTTTTGTGTGCTATAAACAATTTTGTACAATTTTACTTGAAGATTTAATTTTTTTTTTAAATACACAATTTTATTTTAATCTAACGAATGAATTTGCATAATTACAATTCTAATTTGATGCAATTGAATACATCTGAATGATTTTTCTGATAATCTAAAAATCGCAATAAAAATTAATAATCAAAAATTATTTGATTCATTTCAAAATCCGATCGGTGTTATAATAAGCACAACTTGTACCATATGGAATCTACGAGATATTATGTTGTTACATTATAAACAAGATTTTGAATCATATTCTATTATTGTTTATCAAATAATTTCTGGAAACGTCAACTGACAATATCCGGCACGTTTAGTATACACAAGTCTACGAGGCGGAGGTATGTTCGAAGCGATTCACATACCACATCTATTTTCAGCAAATTTTAAACAAATGATTTTTGTTTAGTTTTTCGTTTTCTGAAGCTATTTTTTACATTTCAAAAAAAGTCATTGATTCATGTTTGTTGTCGTTT
This sequence comes from Aquatica leii, assembly GCA_035610365.1. Taxonomy (NCBI): domain Eukaryota; kingdom Metazoa; phylum Arthropoda; class Insecta; order Coleoptera; family Lampyridae; genus Aquatica; species Aquatica leii. The sequence goes on along the minus strand of CM069434.1, from coordinate 15,659,888 downwards.
AAGGTAATTATTTTTTCAATTTTTAAAAATTGACTGTTTTATTTAAGTCACCAAGCAAAATTTTGAAAAAACGACTTCTTACTATTTGAAGATAATTATTCTATGAATTTTGACGCAAATTTGAAATGCTTGTAAGAAGAAACATAAGCAACAAACAAAAAAAAATTAAATACGTAAATATATAATCGGAAACTTTTGACATAGATTACAACCAAATTCATTTTTAAAGCCATAATCTATGTCAACAGTTGACCCATTTTTCGATTGTGTGTTGCTTGTACACTGTTCCAAATAAAGTAACTAACAAAAAAAATTAAACTTTTAATTTTATTTTTTAATCATGTTTAGTGATAATTTGTTAGCTTTCCAAAAAAATTATATTTTATAAATTTATGCACTAATGACTTAATGTGTTAAATAAAACAAATAAAACCATAATTATCTTTTTTAGTTTGAAGATTTTAGTAAAAAAAATAGGCATAAATATTTAAAAAAAAAATCAAATTGTAAATGTCAAACTTGTTTTTTAATTAAATTGCATAGCAAATTTAAACAAACAACAATAAAAAAATATTTTTACAGTTATAAATGATACTGAGCTGAATTTATCTGAACTCTTTTAAGACCTTTGTTATAGTTAATTGGGTTAGAATACGTTTACACTGCCTTTTTTCAGTGTATATTTAAGTCAAAAAAATTATAACACAATTTACAGAAAATGCATTGTCTATATAAAAAAAAAGTAATAATTTTAACTGTTACTTTTATAGTTTATTGTAGCTGATGTTTAGTACTAACACAAAATTGCAAAACATCGCAATGAGATTTAATTAAAAAGCTGTTTTTTGAGTAAAACTGCAGATGACAATAAAAACTGTAGTTTATAAAACCGACCGTAGTATATTCATTAAAATTTTACATAAAACTTTAAGAGTATTATTTAAATATTATCATAAAAAGCGTATTATAACAGAAAATTGCAAACATGAAGAATCCTAATTAGATTTTAACGAGAATATGATATTTAGTTTTAACAAGAATTTCCTGTATACATACTAAAATATTAACTTTTTCTATGATGTAATTTACTGTATATTTATATAAAGTTATCAAAATGTTTAAGTTTGTTTTTAGAAAATTTGTAAGGCTGCATAAGGAAACATATCTCACATTCGAGAATCCTAAGTAAACTTTTGGCGTTTAAATAATCTTACGTCTTTTAGCTACTCAAGTTGTTTGAATAAACAAATTATAAACGAATATGTTTTGTTTAAAGTAATAATTTATGTTAGTTACTTTATTAGTTTTGTTTTATAAAAATTATCATATGTAACTGAATAAACTAAAGCAACAAATGGTTACTGAGTGTACTTTTTTGTAAAATTTGTAGTATACATTTTACATTTAATGTATATTTTTCATTATAAAAAAGTTTTTTTTTTACAAAAAGTAAACTTTAATTAACACTTTATACAACAATAAAAACTTTATTAAGTCTGCAATAATGTTCTTTATGCAGCTGTTAATTAAAAATATTATTATTATTAAATAATACTTAAACTTAAAAAACATCATTATTCTTAAACAAATTTTTTTTTTATAAATTGAATATTTATTAAAATCTCGCTGTAATCAAATGTTTAATAATATCTATATTTGAAAAAAAAATGCCTTGAAAAGTAAATAGTACTTGATAATTCTTAATCTTGTTTTAGATGGAGATATTACCTTAGAATGCAATTTTATATTTCATTTAATTGTTTTACTTTTACTGCATTTATAATTTGTAATTCTATAAAATTGTTAAGTAGTGTGTAAATATTATAATAGGTTACTTAATTGTAAATGTTTATTTATTAGAATCAACTATAAATTTTTTTTTTAATTTCGGGGGCCATGAGAAATAACTAAAACGTGCATTTTAAAACGCATAACTGGTTTTAAAACTTACTTTTGTCAAAAAAAAACTTAATACATTGGTCGAAACGTCATATAAAAACACACTTACCTTTAAAACGTTGCAGGATAATCATACAACCAGCATAACTGCAACAAACATTTACAATTAAAAATAATAAATTGAAACAACATTTAGTTAAAAAATAAAACACAAAGCTTTTGTATTTGTGTAATAAAAAATTATATGGTTTGTTTTTATCATAAAACCTTAATTATTATATAAAATTGAATGCAATTGCCAAAAAAACCTTGAAAAATGTTATATTTGTTCTTATTCTTTAAAACAATATACTTTTAATTACAATTCTGTTAACTATGTGTATTTACTGTTAATATTGTTATTTAAAAATAATTATAAATTAAACATAAAAATAACAGGTTTAAAACATCCCTTGTATTTAAGATTTTAAGTTTAATTATTATCGTAATATTTGTCTTCATGTTTCTTAAAATTGTAATTTTATTCTACGAGTTTACGTTTTGCGTGTTATTAAAGACAGAAACGAATTACTACAAAGGCTGCTTTTGAATATAGAAACGGACTAAATGAAAAATATTTTAAAGTATGTAAAAGGTTTTTTAATAAGTTGTAGACTATGATGTATAGCTTTTTTGTTTCTTTTATGTCTACAAAAAATTTTTTTAAACTGTATTTGTATTTTTTCATCTGTATGGTTTTATTTATTAAAATAACTTGTTTATAACGTAAACTAATGTAAATGCAAATATAATTTTTAAGCGTGCGTTCTAATTTTTTTGTAGAATACTCAATATCATTGTTTTATAAAAAGTAAATGTGAAATTTAACGTAAATGTTGTAGACAATTTTAAAGTATTTAAAGAGGAGTTTGAAATTTATATAATTGCGACAGAAACTGATAAAAAAGGTTATTATTAAATTTAATAGGTAGAAAAAATTCAAACTTTGAATCATTTTAAGTTGTTGAAAAAAAAAGATGATGTGGTAATTGCAGATTTTGACATATACAGGGTGACAATAATCTACACGTGTTGTATAAGTAATTTTGTTGTTATAAAAGTTAGAGAAAGAGAAAACAAATTAGATGCCAAATTGACATACATTTTTAATATTTTTGAGATAAAAGCTAAACTCGTTTTTTGAAATATCAATTATAGTATGATATAAAATAATTAAAAAGCTAATTTAAAAAATGTAAGTTGACATATCTCAATTCCTGAATTTTCTCAGAATTTGCAAAAAACTTAAATTAAACTGATATATTAAATAGTAATTAACTGGAAAACTATAAACCAAATTTAACCCTCTAAAGACGGAATTTCCGAATTGTTTAATTATCAATTTCTGTTATATTCCTACTCTAGAGTACCAAACACACATATAAGTTTTGAAAGTAGTAAAAGTACACTATCTGCTGAATTATATATATTTTAAGAAAATAACTATGTGAACATAAAATAATACCATCCGGTATATAAATAATTGATTTCCAAAGTGGTCTATATCAACCCCCAAGGGTCTATAACAACCTCACAAAAGTAAGTAAAATATTTTTTATTAAATCTTAGTTTTATACTCGTAGTTAGCAGTTTAATATTGAAATCATGCAAAATTACACGAGTACTCCTCAATAGTTTTTTTATTCAAAGTTTTAGTAATCGTTATTATAATTATAGTGCAATCTCCATAATCCGAACTAATTGCTGCAAGGAGAGTTCGGATTATAGAATGTTTTCGGAAAAATCTAAAAAACGACAACTGTACATACATATTACTTATGTATTTTATTATTAACATTCAATATCCCAGTAAACACAAAATTGATAATGTTTAGTAATAGTTTCAAAACAAAAAATTTATGATTCACTCTTGTTTCAAACATGAAAGAAACCTAACTGCAATAAAATAGCTATAAGTCCATCGCTGTTTCACTTATTTGAATCAGTATAGTTTCGGTATTTTAAATTCAAACCTGTTGCAAAACAAAAGTTGCATTCGGTTTACGTTTTAAAAGCTTCGTTCTTGAACTGATACTAAATGATCAATAAATATATGATTTTCTTGTTTCAATAATGAACTAAAACAATTCCTTCAATAATACAATAATACATTTTCGATTGCACGTTTCAAATTTTATTGCACAATAAATATTTTTAAATACATCACAATGAGTTTTTTACATATTGCAACTTTCTTTTTGTGATCTTTTCACGGAAGCCTCGAAAACTGCATCAGTTACTGTTGGGTAGCAACTTTTAACCGCATCTGTAACATAGAAATAAATATTTCGTTTATATACATATATAATCATAGTTACACAAAATTAATTACACTTTTTTAATCAAAAACAACACAAACTTAATATAAATATCACTTTAGCAATCATTAGAAAGTTATAAAAACACTGTGAATACATTTAGCTGTACATAATCGTATAGAAAACTTGAAGAATTGAACTGTAATTATAAATCCTAAAGTATCACCAGATTTACGCAATAATCTACCTTAACGCAACCATGTGTTTTAATTTACATTTTTTATACAAATTAAAACATGATACATAAAGAACAGAAATGATAATAATATTGATTACAATTATGGATTATAATAAAATGCTTCGACTTACCGTTTATTGTTCCATTTCGTAATTGTACACACAGCATCACTTATGAAACTGCAACCGAACAAGTGAAAAGATATCAATCAAAAGTATAGCAACGACTAATGCTGACTTATCACAAAGTATTCGTTTTTCCTAGAACGATTCTACTGTTTTGAAAACAATTCAGTTTTATTTAACCGATCTTCAAACAATTCTAGTTATTCAAAAAATATTCGGTTTTAATAAATCAGTTATTAGACGGTTGCTGATTATGGGAAAAAAATTGCAAGTACTGAAACGGTTTAAAACTGATTGTGAAAAATCGGAACTCTTTCAATTTATTCACTGTCAGTTACATGTAAATGATATAAAAATGGAACTAACACGAAACAACGTAATGAAACAATTGTTTTAATCTTGTGACTGTAACAGTTTCAATCCGTGTTTACTGGGATGTTACCGCTTTGAAAGATAAATTAAGAAAATAACAAATCCACAACTGTACAGATGCGTGTTTTTTGAAGAATTTCCAATACACACTCACATTTATTTGTTTTTTTTTTTCATAGAATTTAAATGTTTACATAAAGGAAACATACTAAAAAAGATTATTTAGGAATTAAACTGCATATTTTGGCCGGTCACATAAATAAATTGTTACGTGCATAAACTTAAATAATGCATTACCCTGTATATTGGTTTAATTAAAAATTACTTTTATATTTCTCGACGCCATCTATCGGGTTCGTTGGTCACTTTGGATTGAGTAGGCGATATCCGGCGAGATTACCGGCATTTTGATTTTGACATCGGTCATATTCTAACCTATGTCTGCGTGAATCGAGAAATCGTTTTCTAAAATCATCCACGTGTTGGGACACGATGGAAAATAGAAGTCTTCTTAACTAACTAATTTATTCACGCAGACGCCATGTGCTACCTCCTAAATAGGGGTATTCTGGTTGTACTTTAAATTCTACCAGGGAAAGTTGTGACTTCGTTACGATCGTGTGGAGTATTCGAATCGTCACCGGCCGTTCCACCACCATCTGGCCCATTAACATCGACAAATATTTTGAGGGGACGATGCTAACTTTTTATAAGGCCTACGAGTAGAACTAATTAAACCACAGAAAAGGGGTACCACAGCATTCGACTACCGGGTTGTGTTATGTGTGCTTACTTTAAAATTTAAGTAACGATTTTTGTAGATCTTGATTTCGTGAGGCATTGGTTTGACACGATTTGCGATTCAAATTATTTACAGGATTCGTGTCGGGGAAAGCGCTTTCTTCGCACAAGTGGAAGTTCCTGTGTTTATGGTAAGTGCTTTTATATGTTTTATTTCGTGGTCAACAAGGTCGCTCACGAAACTGTTGTACATATTAATTTTGTGGTTACGAACGTTATTGGATTACCATTTAATTAGTAAATTTGCTTATGTTACGTATGCTGTGTACTATCTATATTTATTATGATATTGTAATATTAAGGCCGTACTTATTATCATTATTTCATGTATCTCGCATGCTATATACAAATGAGATTTACTATAAACTCTACCTCGCTATTCATAACGACGTAATTTACCTCTGTATTGTGTATTGCCGATACTACGGACTTGCTGTAATGAGAATTCTTATATACCTGTGATAATCATCAACGATTCTAGATTAAAGTTATTATTGTGGTTACTTGTTCTTTTATGACAACATACCTTTCTCTTTGGATCGTCGTTATCTAATAACAAACTTTGGCTACTCGAACAGCCAAATATAAGGATTACGAACCTAACATCGTGTTACAAGTGTTTACCGCCTGTCTTGAGCGGGACAGAAGTTACTTTGGGATAAGCTCTGGCGCCCTGAAACATCTTTTATATATTTCTTGGGAACCTACCCCTCTCACCGACTATTGTGAGTAGGGCGTGCAGGTTCGTAAAACCAAAAAGCTTGTAACAAAATATGTATGTCTGTCAATATTTACTAATTTACTACTTTGCTACGCATTTATTATTCTTTTATAAATACACATATCTTACCAAATAACTTCATAAAAAAAAAATTGTATTTCTGTCAATTGGTCGTTACACTGTTGGCCAGTTTGGATTATTAGAATGTTCGGATTACGGAAGTTCGGATTATAGATATTGCACTGTACATACTTCTCTATACTTAAATTAAAATTTTGTATTATAGCTATAGTAATACCAGTGAATTTTTATAAAGCGGTTTGTTTGCTAAGCGGTTTGTGAAACGGTTTGTAAACCAATCGCTTTGCAAACAGCTAGTCAGTTTGTCATTTTTATGGTTTTTGGACGGTTAATCGGTTTGTTTTCACTTCCTGCTTTTTGACCAAACAGATTTGTCGATAAGTGTTGTTAGAGGTGTGGTTAATTATAATTGGTCAAAAGCAGGAAGTGAAAACTGCCTTAACAAACAAAGCAGCCAAAACTACACAAAATTCAAATATTTTAAAATGCGCGAAAAATGTGGTTATTACCCCGCCACCCCTTTTCAAAACTCAAACTTGCCCGATCTCATCTGATTACGAACGTACCCGAACTTACACGAAATTCAAATTTGAAAATTGCTCGCGCACACGAACGTATACGAAGAAACTCCGATCTTGCCCGATCGATCCCGAACTTACACCAAATTCAAATTGTGGTCCAGAACCGGCACTACATAACTACTCCTTATAATTTCTATAATTTATTATTAAAGCATCAGGTTCGTCCTTCTCACTAAAAACATTTACTTATTGCTTAGTTTATTTTATGTTTATTTTATGTTACGTATATTTTATATAACAGATACAAAATTATATTTTGAGTAGTTTTAATTTAAATTCAATTAATAAATGAATAAAACTTAACATGTGTTTTTACTTTAAGTTTTTAACACTAAACTTCACAACAGTTAGAAATTTACAAAAAATCAATAACAGGTAAGTCTACCCAAAACCAAAAAACATGGCAAGGGGTCTACGACACAAATAAGTTTGGGAACCTCTGCTATAAAGTAACAGAATTGAATACATGAAAACATAGTAAACATAAACCAACCTTTCACTTTTTGCATGCCGTTTTAACTATTAAAGTACATCCTTCTCTTGCCCTTCTCCAACTTTTGTTATTTGGTATGAGTATCACCAAATGATATTGTCGATTATATCAAGCATAATCTGATATCCGATTTAGAAAAATGCTTTTTTTTGATAGAGCTATTGTAACAAGTTTAAGGGTCAGGTGCAGATAATAATCCTATAAAACCATATTAAAATGATATTTACACATTCGTATTGATTTCTTAGCATATTTGTGTGCCTCGATATTACCTACCCCTTTAGTAAATCAGTAAAAAAGAATCGTCGCAGGCAGGATTTAAAACTATATTATATTTATCAATTTAATTTAAATTACAATCTGATAAACTGTTAATGATAGAAACTTTTTTATTTAAATAAACTGTTAGGAAGAATTATCTCTATAAGAAACTGTAAAAATAATTTGAATAATTTACATACGTACAAAATTATACAAAAAAAAAACTGTTAAAAATGGCGGATACGCCCACTTCCGGTTTGTTTATCAAACCCATTTTTGACTAAAAGAGAATATTAATGCCAGCTCTACACCAAATTTCAAGTTACTAAGACTTTTAGTTTGAAAGTTATTGTGGGTACATCCAAAGATAATTTAAATAAGATGCAGCACTTTGTATATAAACAAGTGAAACGAATTTAGAAAAAAAATTGTTATTTTTTTAACGTATCTTACTTTCCTTTCAAGACATGGAATTTTTTTCTAAAAAAAATCGTTGTAGGCAGGTTGCGCACTCAGGATTATATATGAAATTCACTTTCAATTATAAATAAAATATCTAATAAATTGTTAATGTTAGAATAATTTTTATTTAAATAAATTGTTAAGAAGAATTAACCCTATAAGAAACTATAAAAATAATTCGAATAATTTACATTCGTACAAAATTATATAAGAAAAACTGTTAAAAATTGCGGATACAACTACTTCCAATTTCTTCATCAAACCCATCTTTTGACAAAGCAGAGAGAACATAAAAAGCCAGTTCCATACGAAGTTTCAAGTTACCAGGATTTTTGGTTCGAGAGTTATCGTGGGTGCATTGTTACACACAGACACACACAAACAGACACATACACACACAGACCCCCAATTTTTTTTGTCAAAAATACATTTTTCTACTTTAGGGGACCTTAAAACGTAAATTTTTTTAAAAAAAAAATTTAAAAAAAAATTGCGATCGCTATACTTTTCTTTTAAGTAAGTAAAAATGATTCGCTTAAAACCTAGGTAACCAATGGACGCCGTAACACACCTCGTGTCAATTACAAATCGCAGTAATCTCGATTATTAATATGTTAAATTTTAGTTTCATTTTAATAAAAATGGGAAATTAACAAACAGAATTCTAACTTAATCTCGTGAATGCACAAAAGGAAATGATCTTAATGCCGTGTTGTGCAGGAAACGCATGAGGAGGCAGATAACAAAGTTCGAACGGCGCGCAATATTTGAATTCAAAATTTACACACGCCCAAAGTTTCAAAAAAAAAAAGAAAAATGGAAAATACTGCAACTCAGAGACGTACTATAACGTAGCAATGCTCAACTATAATCAAGATGCAATCCAAAAGAGTACGTAAAATCTATACAAACGTAACGTAAGATAAAAAAAGTTCCAAGAGACTCAAAAGTAAAGGTAAACCAAGATACAAGGTCTTGTATCCCAGAAAAGGAACATCAAACCAGTAAATGTAAGGCACATCAAGAAATGGATTGAGATCGACATGACCCACTACTGTAAAACAACGAAGGAAGCACCTAGCTCACACCAGTGTACATTTGATTAAGTCGAGTTGTTTAATCATTGTCAAAGAAGTCACTTTATTGTTATTTTGTCTAAGGTCTTTGACGTGGAAACGTCTAAGATCATTATCTTAAAGGTCAGATAAATGATAAACTAACGAAAAGATTAATTGTACAACCTTACATGAAATATATTTTGAAGCAAGTTTTTTAGAATAATGTTAGGAAGCGTCGGACTAAATAAAATTTCTTTTCCACACAATATTACCAAGAGAAAAGGTAAGTGGGTGTTTACAAAGGTTATATTGTTTTGAGTTAGCCTCATAAGCTTTATGAAAACGTCTTTTTACTTCTTCATGCATTTAAGGAAAGTAAGGTAATTCTTTCGACCAAAACAATCTATTTGCAATGTCAACATTATCATTAGATACTACGGGACCATAATACCAAATACGGAGACATGTCTATCAAACATACGAAGTAAAGGGGAAACTTTAGTCATCTCGTGACGAACTGTCCTAATAGCTTAAGCAATTTCAAAAATGTGTTTATCCTACAAACGATATTTATCCTTAACATAAGATGAGATAACTGTATCGATAACACGATTTACTCGTTCAGTGGGATTTAATTGTAGATAGCATCTTGCATTCAAGCAAACTTTCTGAACTTTTACATCATCCATTGCAGAACACCAAATAGATGCAGAAAATACTTGTTCTTTCAAAAACATAACGATTGAACGCGTAGCAGATGAACCATAACAAATTTTGTGAACTAATCGGTAACTACGAATAAAAATAAATTTTCTTTTTCCATCAAATCTATGCTTACAATTTTAAATAGAAAATTTAATCTGGCTTCGCTTACAAGTTGATTTTCTAACTTTTAAGAAGGTCTTAGTTAGACTTTGCTTGCTTGTTTCAGTTCTTCGATTTCTTTTTCGCTCTAATGAAGCCCTTTACCAAAGTGGGCAAAACGTTGGCAACTTCAGTTACAACAATGACACGGTCCAAATCCGGAAGACGTTCTCATCTTTATATGTTTCTTTTTCTCAGTAGCACCATAACCTCTTTCTTTTAGATAATAGGGTAAAGGAAACCCAATAAAGAGGTTATTAAAGTATATATTATGCCGTGAAGTTTAATTTAGAAAGTTGTCAATCATCTTCAGTAATAGTGCGGCACATGAACATAATTTTGAATTATAAAGGTAATTTTTGTTTGTCTTACTTAATTCATAAATGTCAAAGTTTGTCAAGTACTCAAAGTCGGTGATTAAGTTTTTATATAGTATAAATAATCTAAAAAGTTGTTCTTCAATTTATCCATAAATGGTCGCAACTTTGCCATTTTATCTTTTATATTTAGTTCGGTATAAACCTACATATCTCTTAGCATGAGGTCAGAAACTAATTTATTGTGCATATCTGCACCTGAGTTCCAATAAAATCTTTTTCCTGGTAAAGCAACATATCTTGTAAAGTATAATATTCCTATAAAGCATCTAATTTCTTCTTTAGTAATATTTGGTGACTGAAAATTGATGAATCCTCCATATTTATTTAATTTTTTGGTCAATAAATTGATAATGCCGACATATACAAACATCTCAAGCTTTGGCTTTGCTACAAGCTTATAGGTGTTACAAACTCTGCTAGGTCAACTTGCACTAGTCGGAGAGGTTTAAGAAAATAGAAATTAATGGGCGCCAGACCTTACTAAGTAAAAACTTCTGTTTTGATCAAGACAAAAAATCCAAGCTTGCAAGAAAATTAAGTTTGTAATCCTCAACGGACCAAAAAAAGATAGATAGATATGTATAACAATTTTAATTTAATATCGTAGATTATTCAACAATGGTTATATAAATGCCGGAAGTAACGACAACACACAATACATAGACTTAAATTACACATAGTGTATACAGAAAAAAATAAATTAATATTGAAAATACCTGCACGGTATTGAAACAATTGATGTAATTACGTAATTTAGAATAAAAAGAAAAATTTTTGTAAGAGACCCTAATGACAACGCAAATGTAATTAAATAAGACTTACTTACAATCCAGTACTTGCCCTAAGAAAACGTTTTTCTTGTTAAGTCGATATGGAATATTAATGAACAGAATAAATCGTGTCAGCACAATGACTCACGAAAGCAAACATCTACAACACTATTAATTAATGCTAAAAGAAATTAGAAATAAGAACCGGTTATCGAACGCTGTTGCACACATTAAATTAAATGTGATATCGTAGTCTATTGATTCGCAAGGAACAGTACATCGAAGCAAAATTTTTTTTTCGAAGCTTCTTTTTTAGATTTAAAGTAAGCCTTCTAAATTATAATATTTCCATTAAGGTATTTGGTCGATATTAACCCTTCATTGGTAGAGAATACACCGAATACATGTGGACTAACACGTGTCGGGTCGTGCCTGTGATGAATAAACTAATAGAAACGCGTTGTCTTTTTATATCATAGCTTCAACACACGGCGATGATGTTAGAAAATTAATTTAGACATTGCAAGTACAAGTTTAAGTAAACGACGGCTTAACGCTTTGACAAGAAGTGAAATAAAAACAAAACTCGCTAAAGGGCGTCGAAAACAAAAATGTAACTTCAGTGTAATAAACATGCAGAGTAGTAAATTTTCAAATTTATGCACGTAATAGCTTGTTATCAATTATATCACCATCTATCCAGTCAAATTTGAGCTTTCTTTCGATAGATTTATGTTTTTTTTTTGATTTTCTATCCGATGCACTAGAACTCCAGATATTCGGTTATTAGACAACTTCCGCTAGGGCTAGTTATATTGGTTTCTATTCAAATTTTCTACAAAACCTCCCTGTCTTCTTACCTGAAGTCTTCATCAGTATGTACGGTAACTTCTGGGGAGAAATATATATTTGTTTACTCTAACATCTCCAATTTTTTTATCTGATTTCTCCTCTAGCATAGCTAAACTTGTTGCAAATCACATCTAAGCTTGAAATAAATTGTTTGAGATTAGTGCCTAAAAGCCTGGCGTTGCCATACGGCAACGCGCTGCAAGAACAATCACATAATGTAACCTGCATAAAATGTATCTCGTAAATAAACTATATTGTTAAAAAAATATATGAGGCTTTGAAAACTTCTAATATTTGCATGCAACTACAATTAGAATAAAGAATATATTACTTACTCCCATTAAATGTCTATTTTTTCATGACAAAAATAATCCGGTAAACAAGAACATCTTGTACGCCCACCCAACGTATTCAACTTATGCTGCATTACTTTCTTACAAAGAATTAATTTTAAAGGTACAATAAATTTACTACAATTTAACAATAAAATGGTTATTACAAGCCGAATAGTTTCCAAAATATGTCTCCGCCAAAAAAAAACCTGAAAAAACATTTTTTGGAAAACCAATTAGAATCATTTTAAAAGAACGTTAAATTTTCTACAATTTAAGATCAAATTGGTTACAACAGGCTTAATAATGTCTGAGATATGGCTTTTCAAATTTACCATCTATGGTAATTTTAAGTCAAATCTTAAAAATAACAATAGAATAGAATTCATTAAAACAAAAAACCCAGTTTTTTTATAATGAAAAAAATCTTTCGTAAAAGCTTCGTATCGTCATGAGGAATTGCGAGAAAACATGAAAAACTTACAAAGAAAACAAATTTCAACTTTGTTTAAACCTTTTGGAACGTTTATGTTCAAGATACTCTTCTGCTTACGTGTCTATGTTTTTCTGTATTTTTTTCAATCAATTTCGTTATCTAGAAGGCTGCTAGTATGTTGTTACTTGTAAAATTTCATAACGTAATACCCTGTATATTGGTTAAATTAAAATTAGATTTCGGTTTTGACGCCATCTGTCGAGTTTTTTTACTATCGTTTCTACTATTCACATCCGCTTTTAGAATTCTTTGGTAATTTCCTTCTTAATTTGATAGCCGTCCCGCCACGTTTTTGGCTGTATGTTTTGATGCATTATTGATCAGTGGTTAATATAGACAAATACCTTCATAAAACGAGTATAACTCTGTAAGGTCTACGTTTAAAACTAAAAACGAGAACAAGAACCTTTCTTCGAGATTCTACTCATGCGGCAAACAACTGCGAAACCAACTTTCACTGAATGTGTACAACAGAATTCGGTAATCGGGTTCTTATGTGTACTTTCTTTTAGTAGTAATTAACAATTTTGTAGAGCTTTCGTGAGTCATGTGTTGACACGATTTGCTATTCAAATTTATTCCAGACTGACTCAACGAGGAAAACGTTTTCTTCAAACAAGTAGGTACTGGATTGTAGGTAAGTTTATTTAATTATTTTGTCGCTGTCAAAAAAGTCACTCACGGAATTTTTCTTATTTTAACTTACGTAATTACAATCATTGTTTCAATATCATTGAGGTAGTTTTACTAATTATTTTGTGTGCATTGCATGCTGTGTACAAACGATATTTGTTATGTAATTTTCTTCGCTATCGACATCGTGTAAACTTATGTATTGCGTGTTGCCCATACTTCCAGCATTACGGATTGAGAATTTCTGAAACTCGTTGTTAATAATCTACGTTATTAAATTAAAGTTGTTATACCTATGTTATCTTTTCTTTATGGTAACATATCTTCCTTTTTGTTGGTTACACGAACACCAAGGTAACAAAGATTACGAACCTGAAATTCGTTACAAGCTTGAACCTTCTGTCCTGATCGAGATAGAGGTTTTACTTATAAAAAATCTGACGCCCTTTTCTCTTATTTATTTGAACTTCCCCTATCTCCGACTGTGTGAGTTGGCCGTGCAAGGTTTGTCCCAAAGAAAAAAGTCAAGGGAAGTTCGAACAGCTGATCTAGCAGGCCGTTCAACTGAACTATTTTTCCTTATTCAATTGTTAGTTTAGCCACTGTCTCTCTAAAATAGTTCAATGAGCAGAACAGTCGCCTTGCTGTCAATAGATACTTGCTTTTACCTTTGTATTAAAATTATTTAATTCACCCAACGTAAATGTTTTCAACGTTCGTAAATGAACATACTAGTTTAAATTTTCTTCTATGAAATAAAGACCAATTATTCTGTCATAAATCATTCCACGCCAAACATTAGTTTTTAATGTCGTTGACTTTGTTTTCAAATTTTAAAATTGGGAATTTCAGAAGCCCAGTTTTGGATGTTTTGAGATGAAACAAAACCTTTAGTAAAAAACGTCGCTTCTTAACATAAAATTTTTCTATGAAAGCTTCGGTCCTCCACAAAATTTTTGCCAATCCACAAACAAAATTCTAATCTTTTTGCCTCATCCCCAACTTTAAGAGTATGCGTTATTATTGGTTTATACAAAAATAATTTGTTATATTTAAAAATCATGTGCAACAAGTTTTCACTGATGTTTAATTCTCACAATAGCGTTTTTTGAAGTATATTTTTGGACTATTCTCAACAGAATGTAGTGCCATCAAAGTCGCTGCATCATCTTGATCGTATTTCTTTTTTTGTCGTTTAATACCTAATACACAACCCTGTTTGATCAAACTTATCAATTGTCTTTTTTGAGATACGTTGCTAGAAAACCAGTTATTAAATAAATCTGTTACGGCTTGGTACGAAATTTCTCCAATTTCATAACGCTTCACAAGGTAAATACGTTTCTCTTTGGTAAACATTCCGCTGCAGGCAGTCAACAAACTATCTAGATTTTTCACAGTATTTGAAAGATGATGGCAATTGTTATTTGTTAGATTAGCACAGCCTACGTAATTTTGTTTGGTGTAGTGTGTTTTTACGTTTGTTTAATTACAAAGCAGTTATGAAATACATTACAAAATTTTACATTATTTTTTTTTTTTATTTATGACTACCTTGTATATAACAAATTAATTTTAGATAAAATTACCATACGTTTGCAAGAAACCGAGTTGTTTCTTAAAAAAATTAACTTTTATTAAAATGTGTGTATGTTGAGTAGTGTAAATGTGAGTTAAATATTTAAGTTTTATAGTTTTTGTAGATTTAATTTTGTTTTCTGTATGAAACATTGTAAATGACAATTATATTTGTAATAAAAATTATTAATAATTTATTTTTGTAATTGACACGTTAAGTATGTATGTATATACAAATTTTTTATATTATTTGATAAAAAATTAATAAAAAAAAAACAAATAGTGTAATAACTATTTCATTGTTATAAATTGTAATAAAATATTTAATTTTTTAATATTTAATTTTAAGAAACTACTGCACAATGATTCTATCGTTTGAGTAATATTTTTTACAAGTTACAAATATTAAATTGAACAAAAAAATGATTACTAAAGTCTGCCAACTCAACAGATTTATATCTATTGATTTGTTGTCCGTAGAGATTCGCACATTATTTTTGTGTAGGAAATTAGTTTCTTGATGTTTCTATTATGTTTTAAAAACTTTATTTTGTTACTTCAGTTAGAAATTTAGTTTTTTATGATTGCGCATTCTTTATAAGTGAATAATACTAGTAGTAAAAATAGCATTATTATCAACAAAAATGTAAATACGTTTGTTTTTAATTACTTGTACCTTGTTCTGTTATTTAAAACATAGAAGTCATTAGGCTAACATTTGTAGCTAAAAGAATATGAACTGTAATAAACACACATTTTTGTGATTATTTATCTTTTCCATGACATTTGGCAGATATAACTGTGTACAACGGCCTATATAATAAAACTATGATAAATTAAACGTCATTCGTACTTTTCCCAACTTTTCTACCTTATTAATACGTATGAATATTTTATAACATTTTAACGTCACATTAAATATTATTATAATTTATCACAAATTAAACGAAACATTATATTTAATAATTAGTGTTTCACATTTATTTGTTACATCTTGTTAAGACAAAAAATATATTATGTTTTTAATAACTTAATATTTGGATTAAATCGTAAGTTTTATTTCAACATTTAAGAGTGTATTTTGTTTGTGCTTCAAGTCCTTTACGTTAATCGTCTTACCTACTGAAGTATTAAAACAAAATTTTACATTTGTAAGACGGGATCTTTTACGATTACACATTGTAGGTGGTGCGAAAATATATATGTACTACCATATTTGGTCTTAAAAACTAAGTATCTACACAAGGTAATCAAACATATGTACATTTAGGGTTTCTTTGATCTACATAAACTTAGCTAAGTGACTAGTTTACTTTGATTATGTAAGTTTCTGTCTACAGAAACTTCTTATTTATTATTAACCAGTTCAATAAAACGTTTTCAGTAAGCACTTACTACACACCTTATCTAACCTTAGGATGCAAGCCTAATGCGACGTTTGGCTGCTCGCGGCTCGTATGTAACATATTTAGATTACTTTAGTGTCTCATTAAGCTTTTAGTAGGTATATATTTGAGTAACCTTGTATACCGTTTTTTTAACGATTTTTAGTACTTAAAAAAATGTATTAAAATAAATTTTAAGTTGTAATTGCAGTTTGAAGTAAAATGGATGCATGATAGAAATGTGTGTACAAAGCAAATTGAAATATGCATCTCTACAGAGGAAAAATAAAATTTAGTAATAAAATATTTGAAAGGGACTGTAGGAATCTACAACACCAAAATAAATGATGATTACCGTAAGTTGTATATTATTTTCCTCCTTGATTGAACTTAACACGATTTTGTTAAGGTTTTTTTATGAGGAGGGGCATCAAAACACTTTAATTGTCTATATAAGGTGACGTTTTGTGCAGCTGAGTGCGGACCTCTTCAGGTCTCTGTTTTATTAGAATTGTAGTTATTACATAGCAGGTAAGGTTAACAGTTGTTATCAGCAATTAATGCTACAATAAATTACACATACATGTATAGACTTAGAAAAGTGCGTTAATGCTTGTCATAACCCCAAAATTCCAGATTATACTTTTTACTGTACCGACCGTGATAATAAAGACGTTGGCACTGGTATATTTATTAAAAAATTTTGGCATCATCGGTTTTCTCACTGTGATCACATAGAATCGAAGTCACTATTAGCAGAAACCGCCGTTGGCAATATTGGAGTTGTCCCTTGTTACAAAACACCCAAATCTCCAGTCACTTACGATGGCCTAGACCGTGTATTTCCTAACCATCAACCATTGCAGCGGGAGATTTCAATTGCAAACATACTATTTGGAATAGTCGTGTTTGCTACCCAAATGGCCCTAAACTATTTAATTATATAGACAATTATCCTCAATTAACCTACCTCCCAGACATCTTAGATATAGCTGTCTTTCAGAATATCCCTTTTTCCCCTACCGTATATTCAATTCCTAAGCTTGATTCAAATTATAACTCCGTTATTATGCATTTTTTAAAACTTACAACAGAGTCTACGCCCAGTTTACGTTTTCATTCTTATTGGTCCCGATTTAACCAATTATTAACCGTAAACCTTGGCTTAATCCCAATTATTTATTTGAAAAACTGTCTTGATGACAACATTACAGCAGTCACAATTTTCCATAACCTCGTCATCACTTTATCTACTAACAAACATTCAAACTCTTTACCTTTTTATAGCAAACAATTTATTTGACGCAAAAACCGCGTTAAACACAAATATCAACGTATCTTAAATTCCTAATCTAAAAGCGAGCTAAACAAACTACAAATTGAAGTTCGTCTAGCTCTACATAATTTTAAAAAAAAAATCCTGTTCATCCAAATTAGATTCTTTAAATCGTGACTCCAATTCATTTTAGCGCATGCAAAAAATTTTGCGTAACGTTTTCGCTAGACTTGACACACCAATTTATTCTGCAAACGGTTTAGTTTATTCTCTGGTTAAGAAAGAAGAATCACATGCTAACAGTTTTGCTTGAACTACAGTGCTCCCCAAATCGCTGATTTTGACTGTATGGACATAATAAACTCTAATGTTGTCAGATTCGTATCGCAAAATCTCTCAGTTCTCCTGCCTCTCCGTTTAAAATCTTGCAAATTATACGATTTTTCAAAAATGGCAAAGCAACCGGTCACGATAAAATTTTAAATAGAACTATTAAAAACTTTCTTCAGAAAGTAATAATCTTCCTTACCGCCATCATCAATTATAATTATAACAAAATTATCGCTCAATAAGCCTTCTTTTTGCCATATTAAAAATTGCTGAAAAAATTATTCTCTCTCGTTTGAACTTAGGAATTTCCCGACTAAAAATTCTGCCTGACGAGCAATTTGGTTTTCGCTCTAAGCATTCTACAACAGAACAACTTCTCAGAGTGACAGAGTTTTGTAACGATTCTATGTTCAACAGTCAAGCCACTGGAGCAGTTTTCTTAGACGTTTCAAAAGCATTTGATCGTGTTTGGCATGATGGCTTTATCTACAAACTAATGTTTGTCAAAATTCATCCACAACTAATTCCCATCATCGATTCTTTTATCACACACCGTCACTTTCGCACTAAATTGCATAATGTCTCGTCCTCGTACAACACTCCCAAACCCGTTGATAGAGAAATAGCTTTGTATGCTGATACCACCATTCTAGTCCGCTCCTGGCAAATTAAATGTATAATAAATAGCCTACAATAAGCGTTAAATATCTTGGATTCATGGTTTACTAATTGGCTTATAGACGTTAACGCTGAATAAAGTGCGGCGGTAATTTTCTCTAGAAGATTAAAACATCAGCCTTACAATCAACTCACCATCTATAACAACCAAATTCCCTGGTGCAACTCTTAACGCTTAATCTTCTATTCCCACGTCAAATCTGCCATAAAAAAAAGTCGCGGTTCTCTTAAATCTTTGGCTTCTCTTTTTTGTCGTAAAAGCAAATTAAACCCAATTAAACAATATTATTTTATACAAAACAGTAATTATTTATATCATGTTATATGCTTCACCTGCCTAGAATCAAACTACTAAACCCCACATTAACCATTCAAGTGGTTCAAAACAAATCCCTAAGACTAGCCTTCAACGCTCCCTGATTTGTCAAGAACAAAGATCTTCACCGTGATGCCAATCTTCCTCTCATCGTAAAACAAATCTTAATAAGATGAAGATTTTAATTCTCTATAAATTCAAGTCACCTAAACCTACTAGTAAGACAATGTACTGACTACGATGAATCTTATTGCAAAAACGACCAAAAACCATTCTACTCAACAAAAAGCATCCCACGTTTTGAATTCATTTGTTATAACACTTTTATTTAAACTGTACCATACGATAACTTTTTCAAAGGTAAAAGAAAAAAATCCTGGCTCTTCAGTAAGAAGATGATTAGATTAGAACACCAGAAGTAAATTGAGATTATAAACTGTCACGATAATATATAAAAGGTATTTTAGTTGGTTACGATAATATGAGATATGGTATCTTAATAGAGCAAAAAGCTATTGTTAGTCAAATTTATAGAAAAAAAATGAGCACTTTATTAAAATCCTTTGAGACGAATTTGAAGACTTTAATAGCAAGTCAAATTAATAACAAGAAGTGACGACAAAACTGAAATTAAGAATTACTGATGATTACTTAATAAATAAAAATTTCTTAGATGTAATTGTACCATCCTCTTATAATGAAACAACTGAATCTAAAAAAAGAATGAAATAGCAAAAGACAATAGAAAAAAAATTATGTCGTTAATTGAAAATTAAAATTGTTCACTTGTTACACTGATTTTCGTGTAACTTAGTGTAGCAATTGATGGTGGCCTTTTCTCCCAAAAGAATTTTTTAAAGGTTTTCAACCCCTTGACGGTGTGAATAGTTAAGTTATAGTAACGTGACGTCATTGAAATTTTTCCCTAAATATGCCATCTGTTTGTTATCTTCACCGATAAAGAAAATCCGCTATAGACAATTAGGAAAAAGTTAATTTAAACCCCCAATAAAAAAAGAAGAGAACTACTCACCCCAAATCAACTTTCGCTTAGATAGACACAAAATTAATTTGCAGATTCACGCGGAATTGCGTGAAATAACTTAATGGTGCGCCTCGTTGGGCGCAGAGGTCTGTGTTGCACCAAGTATACCGAAAAAGTGAATCGTCGACAAAAAGTGGGCGTGTCGAGGACAATTTTTATACTCAAAAATTATCGAGTTTTTATCCAACTTTTTAACATAACACACTTACAGGTATTAAAAAAGTTGCAAATGAGGAATGGAGTTTCTCTTGGCTATCAACAGCCAAACTACTTAGATACAGAAATGTATTCTCTAGTGGCAAAAGTGCCAACGCTGAAAACGTTAGTATCAGTTTTTTATGGCAGAGGTTTGTTCATGGAACAATTTGATGTTCAAGTAGCTTTTTTTAACAGAAAAATTAATGTGTATGTTTATAAAAAAAAAGTTTTATACAATAGAAATATAATATGCTAGTTACAAAAGACTCCATATGGTTTACAAACAAGTCCTAGAGGATAATACGAATGTTTCCATGATTGTATACTCTCGCTTGAATTTTAAAGATCTGAACATGATAATTTATTGTAAATGAAAGTAGCAAAAGCATCTCAAATTTACTTTATATTATATGTGGATGACTTACTTATTTGAAGGTCTGAGTACAGTGACTTGAAGCAAAACAAAAATTAAAACAAAGATTTCAAAGATTCGGGAAAAATAAAGATTTTTTTTATATTGAAATGGGAATATATTCAAAACCGAAAAGGTATGCGCTTGAGTCAAACCCATTCCTTAGCAAAAAATACCAAATTAAAGACAGCAAACCTTATAAAACGCTTATGGAAACGAACTTCAAATTAGAACAGGCTCAATCGTGTGATCCAAATGTGTATTATAGAAACTTTAATAAGAACTTTATTGTATGTAAGTCAAAAAACAAGAGCTGACATCTGTTTCTCGGTAACTTTGTGGTTTTCAAAATAATTACTCAAAAACTCATTTTAAATATGTCTTACAAATTCTGAAATATTTGTATAGTACAAAACATTTAAAATTAAATTTTAGTTGACATAATCAAAGTCCAATAGATACTTTTATCGATGCGGACTGGGTCGGTAATATAGATAATAAAGAATCTCGTAGCGGTTGGCATTAGAATGTTTTCCGGGTTTGGACCGTGTTATTGTTGTTGCAACCGAAGCTGCCAACGTTTCGCCCACTTTCATATGGGGCTTCATCAGGGCGTGAGATAAATCGAAAAACTCAGACAAGCAATCGAAATCTAACTAAGAACTTCTCAAACGTTAGGTTATCCACTTGTGAAAAAAGCCTTAATCTAAACTCTGAAAAGGTAAAAAAGAAAACGATAACTTGAAAAAGCAAACGAAAATCTAAGAAAGAACCACTACCGAGTTAGGTAATCAAATTGTGAACCAAGCCAGATTTTAAAACTCCGTAGAAGTGACTTAAGAAGAAATAGTCTCGGTACTTAAAGGAAAAGGATCGTCACGGATGATTCAGCTCGACCCTGATTGGGTTACGGTTGCTAGGAGGCGTGTTTTCATTAAATAACTAATAACCGAGAACCAAAGAGGGGATAGTTCGAAACCATGATCGCAATTAAAGTTATTGGGGTGTTTGATGATTTCTATGCTTTCTCGGAATTTCCTGTTGAAAAAGAATGGAGATTTGGCAATCAATAAAACATTATCAAAATCTATCTTGTGACCTGTACTAAAATGATGTTCAGCGACAGCAGACTTGGAAATATACCTTTTCCTTATACAACGATCATGTTCTGAAATGCGAGTAATGACGGTTCAACCGGTTTCAGCAATGTAGACTAAACCACAAGAACAAGGACACCTTGAGATGAAAGTGTAGGAAATTTGTCTTTGGGAGAAGGAAGAATCTGAGAGATTTTGCCTGTCGAGTTCAATATGGGTTTAATACCATTCTTACGAAGGATTTTCCCTATTTGATCTGTAACCTTGTGAATGTAGGGTACAAAGGCCAATTTCGGATTGGATTCGGGAGTAGAAATGTCCTTAGGTAATCGAGTACGTGGATGTAAGCGACGATTAATAACTCTATGAATATCTCGCTTTACATAACCATTGTTTACTAGGGTTCTACTAAGATGACATAGCTCTGAGTCTAGATTCTTCGGTTGGCAAATAGAAAAGGCACAATGGACCAAAGATTCATTAACAGAACGTTTCTGTGCAGGATGATGATGAGACGAAGCATGAAGGTATCTGTCCGTATGGGTGGGTTTGCGATAAACAGAATGGCCCAGAAGTCCGTTGGGCTTTCGAGTCACAAGAACGTCAAGAAATGGAAGAGAACCATTACTTTCGATTTCCATAGTAAATTTGATATCTAAGTGTTGGTTGTTAAGATGATCAAGAAACTTAGACAATTCAAGATGACCATGAGACCAAACAATAAACGTGTCGTCAATATATCTAAGCCACACTTTAGGTTTTAATATTGATGATTCCAAAGTAACCCTTTCAAAGGATTCCATAAAAATGTTAGCTACAACAGGTGATAGAGGAGAACCCATAGCAGCACCAGAAACTTGTTATCAAATTGGAAGTAAGTAGAGGATAGACACTTTTCAATAAGAGGAACCAAACTCAAGTCCTTGCCATGTTGAGACAGAATCTGTTTGATGATAATAAGCGAATCCTTAATAGGAACTTTAGTAAAAAGTGAAGTAACATTAAAGCTCACGAGAAGATCTTGGGGTTCAAGTTTTATAGTTTCTAGACGTTGAATAAAATGCTGAGAGTTGAGGATATGAGAAGAGGTTTTACCTGTAAATTCGCAAAGAATGTTAGACAAAAACTTGGCTAGCTTGTAGGTAGAAGATTGGATAGTACTAACGATAGGTCGAAAAGGAATACCTTGTTTGTGAATTTTGGGAAGTCCGTATAGACGAGGTGGTTTAGAATCTGATAGGGTAAGTCGACGTTTAGTTTCAGGAGATAAATTGGAAGATTTGATGATTTGACTGACCTCACGTTCAATTTTCGAAGTAGGGTTGCGGGTTAGAAGAACGTAAGTTTCCTCAGACAAAATAGAATTGATTTTCGTAACATAATCAATTTGGTTCAAAACTACAGTGGCGTTGCCTTTGTCGGCTGGAAGAACAATAATATCAGGGTTCTTACGAAGACTTTTTAGAGCTGTCTCTTCTAGAGCTAGTGCTTCTTTAGAAGACCAATTTTTTCTTCTCCAATGTTCTGATTTAGATTTGCTATCCTATGCAAATATATAACAAAGGTATTTGGTATAACCACCTAAATTAATCATTTTAAAATCAACACAATTCACTCATTTATGTCAAGTATTTTTTTATCTTTGGTTGAGTGTGTAATCGATAAGAACCTTAGTTTATTTCTATTGCGCAATAGTACACTCTTCAAAATGCGTTTTGACGAGTCGCAATTTCTTTGATTCGTGCATCTGTAAGCTCATAGCAGTCATCAAACCAGCATTATCTGTGTAATAGATAAAATCTTTTTTTTTATTAAAAAATTAAAATATAATCTTTTTCTTAAGTGCAGTAATACAAAATAGTTTTTTTAGTTATGAAATTTACTCTTTCAACAATTACAAAAAAGTTTTTGACAGTCCAAAGTCTCTAATTAAATAATTAAGCCTGTTTTGATTAAATATAATGTGTTTGCGCAGTTTAAATTTCTTTAGATGTAGATGGTGGTGATAAAAATGAATTACTTGAACTCACTACAGATCTGATAGCTGATGTTGATGTGGGGTAAATGCCTTTATAGCAGTTTTTCTTGTTAAGTCTTGATATATTTACAACACAAAAATAGCAGTTATCGTAATAATTTAAAGGTTTACGCTAGTTCATTAGAGACTAGAATTTAAAAAAGGTTCTCTTCTTAGTGGTCCATAAACGTAACTTCTCAACACAAATGTTGCACATAACTTTGGGCACCCGAGTTACGTTTTGGCGGTGATAGAGTGATTGTGCAGTTACGTTGCGTTAATTTATTAAATCTGAATCAACACGTTTTAATGGTAGTTAATTTAAAGTTAAAATTTTTATAAACGTAGATAAACGCAGCAGTGTATTTAAAACGCAGTCGTTTGATTACGATGTAAGGTGCGGCGCGCTGATAAGATACTTTTATAATCAAAGTGGATTTTCCGGCGTTTACATTTTGCATTTATAAATTTAAAATAGTGGAATTTTTGGTGATGTAAACTTAATTTAGTTATTATTTTTCGTTAAGTTATAAAATACGTGTTTTTTTTTGTTTTTGTTCTTTCGGTGATTTTAATATAATTAACATTTCATTATTCCAAAAAGGCAGACAGTTATTAAGTGTAAAGTTTAGAGGAGAAGGGGAATTATGTCGAATTCCGAGAAAGGGTGGTCAGAAGGAAAAAGAAAAAGGCAAGCTACGGTGGAGGAGGTGTTCAAGAAGAGCACCAAAGTAAGGAAATCACCGGTAGCGGAAAGTAAAGAGAGGAAAGAGGGGAATTTAGTAGAAATGTGTAAGGAACTGTTAAAGGAGGTAAAACGTATAAGAGAGGAACAAATTAAGATGGGTAAGAAGTTGGAAGAGAACAATAAAGAGGTAAAGGATATGAAAGAAGAATTAAGAAAGTCAAATGAAGAATGGAAAAGGAAATTTGAAGAAACGGGAGAAAAGTATAAAAAGTTGGAGGCCAGATTGGAGAAGATAGAGAGAAGCTGGGAAAAAACGGAAAAAGAAAAAAGGAGAACAAACATAATCATAAGAGGTATGGAAGTAAAAGATGGAAAGAAGGAGCTAGCTCTATTTTATTTGCACTGTATATAGGTGACATAGAAGAAGTGTTGAAGGGTGGTCAGTGTGGTGGGATTGTTATGGAGGGAGGTATTAAAGTGTGGATATTGGCATATGCAGACGATATGGTCGTAGTGGCAAAAAATGAGTTGGAGATGAAAGGTATGATAAATACGATAAAGAGGTATCTGGAAATGAAAGATTTGGGTTTAAATGTGGGAAAGTCTAAGAAGATAGTTTTTCAAAAAAGGAGAGGAGGGAAAAAAAAGGAGGAGTTAAGTTGGGGAGAACAGAAGATAGAGGCAGTGAACAAAGTGACATATTTGGGATATAGATTAAGGTATGATAATAAAGATAATGCGCATATAAGGGAGTTTGCAAAGAAGGGTAACAGGGTATTAGGGCAGGTATGGAGTTTAAGGGAAACAGTATTTGGGAAGGAGATCAAGAAGAAAAGATGGCTGTTTGAAAAATTGATTAAAAGTGTGATGATGTACGGGGTGGAGGTATGGGGTTGGAAAGAGTGGAAGCTATTGGAAAGGGTACAAATGAAATATTGGAAATGGATACTGGGTTTAGACAGGGAAACGCCGGGTTACATAATAGAGGAAGAGGGAAAGTTAGAGAAGATTAGAATCGAAGCAGAGAAAAGGGCGATGGGTTATGAAGAGAAAATGAAGGAAAGGAGAGAATGTAAAATTTTGCAATGTTGCTGGAGGACGGTAAAAGATAGCAAAAACATATATGGTCAGGAAAAAAGGAAACTTTACTACCAACGAGGAGGTTTCGCAATAGAAGAGGTGGAAAGAAGGAGAGAAGACTCGCAGGTGCAAGAGAGGGAAGAAAAGATAAGAGAAGAAAAGTACAACTTAAGGTATGGGAATATAGTGTCCAGGGGGGTTCCTAAGTATCTGATGGGGAGGAAAAGCTTCAGAGAGAAACGACTTATAGCTAGGTTCAGATGCGGAAATGAGGAGAGTTTAAATAAGTATTGGAAGGAGGATGTAATGAGGAGATGTAGATTATACGGAGAGGGATGGGAGGACATAGAACACTTGAGTGGGGAGTGCAGCGAGCTAAGGAAAGAAAGGAGAGGAAGAAAGGCTTTGCTTGGGGAGGAGGGGGAGGGATTGGATTGGATGAAAGCAGTAAAGGAAAGAAGGATAAGAGAGAAGGGTTAAGACTATTGATTTAGAATAATAAGATGGTGATGAGAAGATTTTAGGGGATAAAGTTTTTTCTTTTTTGTTTTTTGTTTTTTTTTTTAGTTTACAAATTTCTGTACAAATTATATTAGTATGATAAGGGAATGATGTAAGGTAAACGTAACCCATTGTAGGACCGAATGGCTAGACAATTAACAATAAATAAATAAAACATAACTTTGGGCACCCAATATTTCTTTTTGTCTCCAATGAAAAACCAACACTCTTTAAATATGCTTTTACGAAATCTGAGACACTCAAAATATATTCACTACAGATATTACAAAAACTTTTTGTGCCGTTAACGCAGTCTTTCTTGATAAGGTCATAATAGAAACTACAAAGATATATCTAAAATGCAGTTGTAATAGACTTAAATTGACGTAAGATTCAATGTACATACAGTTTGTTTACTTAAAAAGTATACAAATGACTCATCAAAATTTGACCGCTCCGCACATACCACCGGTTAATAAACAAATGAAATTAAACTACACTAAAAGGAACGGACGCAAAAACAAACAACGCAAAATTTTCCTAAGACTCGTTCGACGAAAACTTATTTCTGCGCATTGTGCACTTCTTACAGTAAACAAATTCTAGCTGTATCATAAACTGGAGCTGCTCGGAAAAAAACGAGAGTAGATTCAAAATCAGTGCTGTGTTATTAATCAAAGCACAAAACAAACACGCAACAATAATGATAAATACAAAACAAATATCACGTAGAATTTTTAAAAAAAGTATGAGAGACTTATCCAATAGAAACATGAGCAATATTAGATTAAAACATATTTGTAAATTAATTTAAAAACCAAAAATTAAAACATTAATAAATAACAAAAAATATTTAAACAAAACATATTGTTTATTCTAGTCAAATTTCCATTAACAATAGAAATAATTTGCATTTTTAATTAACTTTTTCGTCGATCGTCTGTTAATAGTAATATTAACGTATAATAATGTATCAGAAATAGATCGTTAATGACCCCTATTAATAAACGATTTTGAACCAATGACTGAATTTTTGTTAATGAACGATTTTGTATAGCAACCAATGAAATCGTGAGCAACAACTATTTAAAAACTATAAAATTAACTCGTTTGTTAATCGGCGACAAATAATCTCGACAATATTAACGCGTTTGCTCGCTACACTAGTTCACGGCGTTAAAATGACTCAATTATTAAGTGTATACATTTTGTTTACACAAAAGTATTAAATATTTTTTTAAATTTGTAAATCATAGACTCAAGAAATTATTTGTTTTAAATAAAATTTGATTGCACAGAAAAATGTTAAACTGGCTTTTGTAAGTAAAATTGCAAATATTCTTAATTTTGCGTTGCGTCTGTAACTATAAATAATGCAAATGATTTTATTACAGAAGTTAATACAGATTGTTGAGGGAAGGTTATTTAATATGTACAACGTTATTCATATGTAAATTATATATTACCATTGCTAAACTTTGATATTAATATATGACTAAATGCTGAGCTTTAATTGGTAGGAAAGGACCACATATACATACCCTGTTATACCGCTACACGATTATCATATAAATTTAACCAAAAAAAACGTGCAGAAGAAAATTTGTTATTTTGATACCGACATATTTATGCGTAGCAAATAAAATCTTTTAAATTTTATTTTTTAAATTTGACGGTTTATAGTTTTTTATTAAAATAAATTCTAATTTCTAATAACACAAAGTTATCGTAAAAATTTGTAATTCGTTGAATTTTCATTTAGTTTTCAAAGACTTTAATGAAACTTTCAATCCTTTGAGAAATGAAAAGCAATATGGTAACGCAAATGAGGGCCACCTAGTGAGCAATTCTATTGCGAACATATTAGCTTTACGACAGGCGTTTTAAGAAAACCGTAGTTTTGGTTTAATATTTTTTTAGATAAAATTATAATAATAAATTTAGATTTTGTACAAAATCATTATTATAAGAATTTAATACGATATTCTAATATAAGTTGATTAATTGGTAGAAATTACTAATTATATAATTTTAAATATATAAATAATTATGCAATTTTATCGTTTAACAACAAATACATTTTATAACATATTAAAAAATGTAAATAAAACTTAAAAATAATTAAACTGTACCATTTTATTTAAATCTGCTTTCTTACTAAACAAACTATATGTTTATTTTTGACTAATACACATTTTTTATTTATTTTTTTCGTTGACCATTTCTAAATGCACTTTCTAAAATGCAATTATCAATCGAAATTATGATAATTTTGTTATTGCATCAATACCTACATTACCATAGAAATTCAATTACGTTGGGATCTAATATTATGTTATCAGGATGCAATCGTTGTCTATTAGTTAATTTACGTATAAATGAAATTATTGTGATATATACATCTTCTACCGTATATTTTTTTTAAATTATTTCAAGCAATAAATTACAATGCGTTTGTGGTATCAGTTTTTTACAATGAAAGAGATTAAGTACTTATATATCAGTAACGCGTTGCGTTATTTATGTATTTTCAAAAACGCATTTATTTAGTTTTATATTTTACTATATATCTTTAATTTAAAAAATGCAAAAAACACAACAACCTGACAGCTAATTTGAATTTGTCAGACAAACAAAACTTTTTTATTGTTTTCAGAACCTTATTATAGTAAGTTATGCAGTGTAAACTATTTTAAGTTTATTATTACGTTTTGTTTCAATAATTTTTTAATTAAAAAAAAACAAACTGTCCGTAGATTTATTTGAATTTAATTTAACAATGTTTACTACGATGATTAATAATTTAGACTTATAATTTATTTTATTTTGTTTGATAACAAAAAAAACTTCACTATTATTTTTGCTACTAATTGATTGAAAAACCCAGAAATATTGTTTGAAGTTGTATTTTGATTTGTTTCTTTCGCGTGCAGTTTTTCAGGTAATTCAGTTATAATACTACCGGATTTGTTTTATCTTCCTTTGCAAATTAGTTACTTAGGAGGTGTTTTCGATATTAAAGAAAGCGCCACAAAAAGGATATTGTACTAATCTGTCTTCATTGTTTGGATCGGGATGATCAGTTACTGCTGCATGAAGAAAATTTTGTTTTCAAAAAATATTTTTATCAAAAGGATATATTCTAGCGTTAGAAAAATTAGAAAACATTTTTGTTTTTGAGTGAAAGAGCTGACAAATGCTGAATTAGCAAACTTTAACGATAAACTGATATGTTTTTTTTCTGGATTTCTTTCATCATACAGCCATTCTTATGACTTAAAGATAAACTGCCTGCAGAGCAACTTTCTAACATAAAATGTCTAAAGCAGACCCGAGGAATTGTCACGATCTGTCTTGTTTAGGCGGGAATCATTTGTTTTACACTATGTACATTCACAGTGCTTAGACAGTTTAAAACTCATCAAATCTTGGCTACCAGTATTACATCTTCTAAGACAAAGATCAACCTACTCGGAAAGCACACAAACACTTACTCCGAGTAGTAATAAAGTCAGTTAAGCGATAACGAAAAGATGAATGATATGAATATCGTTACTTACACTTTTTCCTTCAGTGATATTTACCACTCTGAAGATGCAAGCTGCAATGTCTTGCCAAACGGCAATTTCTTTGTGTTCACAAACAACAATACGGCAAAGACAAAGTTCTACTTCTTTTTTTGATTCTTAAAGAAAGAGTAGAATCAAGCCTAACAAGTCTAGGTATTTAACTACGACACCATCTAAACCGAAAGTCGCTTATAATCATTCATCCAGTTCCAGCTTTTTGATTAGTCATTCAAGTGAGTGGTATGCTACACTTTATAGCATATGGATAGGCTAGCTGGCGAGTTTTATTGTAAATAAGCCCAGGTGCCATTTCAGAAGAGAGTATCAAATAATTATTCAAACTTTTTTCTTCTAACATTGAAAATAATCTCCTGTTCCCGATATTAGTTTGGTAGATAAAAGGATTTTCTAGTGTGACACTTTTCTTTCAAAACTCAACGTATTGTCCTTTTATAAGAAAGATATTTTACATATGTAGAAAACTATGAAGTTTTTAGTTAGACAGTAAATATTACAACCGCGAATTTCAAAATATATACAGCACGTGCAACGAGAAATGATTTTGAGGTCACATGCGAATTCGTCCGTTATTAAATATTCTACTTGCAGTAATTCAAGAATTTCAGTAGCGTCGCAGGTAAACTGTTTCAGAAGTATATAACGTCATTGTATACAAATTTAATACAACATAACATCTCAATACTTTACAATATCATTAAATTCTTAATAAACGGCTTCTTCTGATACCAAGTTCTGTAAAGTATGTGGATAAACATTTTATTAAAATTGAAATTTAGCATTTAACTTTCTTTTCCGTCGATCGTCTGTTAATAGCCATATTAACGTATTATAATGTAACAGAAATAGATTGTTAATGACCCCTATTAATGAACGATTTTGAATCAATGAATGAATTTCTATTAATGAACGATTTTATATAGCAACCAATGAAATCGTTAGCAACCACCGATTGAACGATATTACACGACTACTGGATATAACAGCGGAATACCTATATTTTAGCTTCCTTATAACTTCACACGTTTTACTAACGTACGATAAACGAAAAAACTTTAAAATTAAGTAGTTTGTTAATCGGCGACAAATAATCTCGATAATATTAACACGTTCGCTTGCTACACTCGCTCACGCGTTAAAACGCGAAAGTTTCGATTAAATTTGCTTATGGATTCTTAACCACCCGAATTATGATTGCATTCGCTTTAAATTAACAATGCAAGACTGCGTTAATTCTCGTTTTAAATTAGAACAAAGGTAATTGTGTAATAGGATATTGTGATTATGAACCCCACGCCTACCTTAGGCGAGTTGTTAGCTCAGAAAAAAAACCTCAATTTTTGAGTCCCGGAAAAAAACATCCACGTGAATATCCAGTAACGCATCTACAAACATACCAAAATAGTATATTGTAAAACAAGTGTTACAATGACGATGATTGTAACGCGAGTAAGTTTGCTTAACGAGCCGCGTAGCGGCGAGTTAAGCAATGCACGAGCGTTACAAAAAGGAATTGTAACATGAGTTTTTCATACTATTTTCTCTATTTCGCTTTGATTTATATTTATTTCTGATATAAATTATAATATATGTATAGCAGCAATTTTCGATGTATTTTAGTTGGTCACAATTGTCAGCCTCTGCCTACTTTCTAAATTCAAATTTGAAAACGCGATTGTTAATTAGATAGAAATATATAAAAAACTGTTTATTTTTAATATAAAAGTCTACATATTTAAATTTTATCAGTTTGTCTATCCTTTTGTTTCCAAGAATGTGCTCTGTCCAGGATTTTGTTGAACTTTTCTGCACTCCTTCTGAGTTACGTGAAAATGCCAATAACGCCATTCAGGAATTATTACCCACAAAAATCTAAAGCTAAATATGAAAAAGAGTATCAAAAGTTTTGTACCTGGTGTGATGACAATAATGTGAACGATCTGACTGAAAACATTGTATTAGTTTATTTTGAAGTAATGAGTAGAACAAAAAAGTAATCTACAATGTGGTCAAGTTATTTCATGCTCCGAACATGCCTCTCGATTTAAAAAAATATTGACATTTCGCAGTATTTAAAAGTAACCGCCTATTTGAAAAGGCACTTAAAAATTATCAGACAAAAAAATCAAGTATTTTACAGTCCGAGTACAACATTAAGTTTATTAGTGATGCTAACGATTACATTTTTTTGGCAATGAAAGTAATATCTTGATTTACACTTTTAAGACACTATATTCAATTAGTTTATTTCAGGTTATATTAATTATAGGGTATTGTGGAGCCTGTAGACGAGATGAGTTGACTCATATGAAGTTAAATAATTTTAAGTTGAAATCTGTTAGAATAGAAGTAACTGTTTTCGCAACCAAAAATAACATATCTCGTGTATTCCTCATAACAAAGGTATCTTGGATTGCTCTCATTAAGAAATACGTTGAAGTGCTGCCACCTCACACTTCACACGATAGATTGTTTTTAACTCATCGTAGAGGTAGATGTACCGTATTTCCAATTGGAATTAATAAAATTGGTTCCTAAAAACATTACTAAATTCTTAAAATTGTCAAATTATGAAACATATACTGGCCACTGCTTCCGCCGCCTGGTATTTCTTGTTTATCAAAGAAATCAATAACATTACAAATAATGTTTCGTGGTTCGAAACGAACAAATTTTCAGGTTCTGCTATCCATTTATTAAAACTGGAATACAAACAGTTACTTTAATTATAACTGGTTCTGTTCTATACATACAATAAATAACTTATTCTGTGTTGTAAATTGAATAGAAATAATTTTAACCTAAAAATACTTGCCAATTGTTATACAAGTAAATTGAAGTAAATTGTCCTAAAACCACAAACAAGACTAAAATTCAAATATAAAAGGAAAACGTAATTGAAAATTCAAAATAACAACGTAAATAAAAACCAAAATTTCGATAAAATTATTAAATAAATGTTTATGTTTTTAAATCTACTTTAATGAACCGCGTTACATGATTGGTCGACAGTCAATACTTACTGACAACCTTACACATTACACACACAAAAATCACTACTTTCGGTTGCACAAAGTTGAACTTTGTGACACTGTTTTTTGAAAAAGTAGTTGCACAAAGTAGCGATTGTATATGCGAAATAGAGAAAATCATTTTTTGCCACAGTTTATATAACTTCCATAAAACAGTAGGTACTAGAATGAATTTATTTTTTTGCGTATTTGGATTAGAAAAGTAATGCGGCATCGTTACGGTCTCTTTTCACGGAACTTGGTTTTAAGCGGCGTACAACTGAAAACAACATAAAAGTATTTATAGAAAGAAACGACCTTCGAGCACTGAAAATTTCCCACTTGCAACAAATAAAATTTTACCGGGAATTACGTCTACAGTTGACATACTTATTCAAAATAATCAAGTAGTTCGGTTTTTAAATCTCAGTTAAAAAATGGAGATTACCATGACAAAACGCGTTTGACGAACTATGAAAAATAGTTGCACCAAAAGCTTTTACCAAATTTGCCTCCAAATCGGTACTGGTGATAGACCACGCGCCTTTTCACAATGTTCATGTAAATCAAACTCTTACCAGTACTAACTAACTAAAAAAGAAGAAATGGTGAAGTGATTATTTTTTTAAATTACTTTTTAAACGTTGGAACCGCAGTTATACGATATTATTAACCTTTAACAAACCACTATGCGATTGAACCTTAACTGCCCAATAGTCTCCGACAGACACGGGTCTGTTACTTCTTAATTTTTTATTGGTATATAAGTAAATAACTAGCTTTTAGTTTAGTTTTTATTAGATTTATTTTCACTGTTTGCTTAAGCAGGTAAACACTTCACACAAATTGTTTTTTTGACGAATGTTCACCGCATACCGTCAGATTGCATTTGTCGCAAGACTGCTTGGAAATTCTTGATATTTTTGATGGACAAATATGACATCGTTTTTTTTCTTTTAGTAGGCATATTTGCTAGTTGACCTGCTGCTGGCTGCTGACTTGTCCCTACAATATTCTCTATTGCTGTGGCATGGTATTTATTTAGCTCTTTCTTCCCACGTCTTATAATAAGAGACTTCACCAGTTCGGTTGCAATTTCTCCTAAATAGATTTTTCTCTGAGAGTAGGGTTTTCGCTGATTCCAGGTAAAATACAATTTTTTTCATATTATCAGTGATGCAATTCTAACCACATCAATAATATTTTGGAAAAAGGCTGTCCTATTCGTTTTACGTCGGACTGTGTATACATGCGTCATTTGATCAAGCGTATCCACGCCACCTTTCGTTTTGTTATAGTATAAATTTACCTCTAGTTTACTTTTTTCATTATCTACTTCATAGTACCAACTATCATTAGACCGTTAGCATACAGCAATTTTGCAATTTCCAGATTCTTAAAGTAATTATCAAATGTTACGTTTGTGTTCGTTTGATTATATAGTTCAAACAATTTGGTGACTACAGTAAAACCTAAATTTTCTGCCCTGTTATTACCATTTTTTCCAACATATGGTATTCCAGACAGAGGATAGCTTGTCTTGCTATCACAAATCTACCACATCTTTATTCCGTACTTATTAGATTTAGAAGGTAAGTATTGCTTGAACGATACTTGTCCACAAAAAAGAGCTAATTGTTCATCAATCGTAACATTCTATTCGGGTAGGTAAAATTTATTTAGTTTGCAATTTATATCTGCCTACAGTTTTCTGATACGAGTCAATTTGCTCTATGTCCTGATGGTTTTATCATCAAACTGTAAGAAGCGTAATATCGACCCATAGTAGCACAAAATTTGGACTGCCAAATATTGGGTTTCAGTACTTCCTAAATTCTACATTACTTTGTTTATTGACACCAATGATTAACCATATTCCTAAAAACGCTTGTAGTTCAATCGAATGAATTGGATTCCATTTATTTTGCAATATTCTATAATCTTCTGTTCTACAAGAATTGGTATGTTGTACAATAAGTTCTAGTATATTTCTGTCAAAGAATAAATTACGGTTATCGATCGAGTCTTGAACTATTTTCCTTGGAGGAAGAACCAATTTATAAATAAGTTCACGAATTAGATTATGATGTAGAGTTTTTCCTGCTTTTTCCGGTTTTGACTTCCATTTTGTTTCGTCTTTACTCACGTATTCAATAATAGAAGTAATAGAATTACTGTTATTTGATCCATCTTTGCTTTCATTATCGCTACATACTTCATCATCATTGGCCTCCGATTCAAATTCTTGTAACCATTTTCACTATCAGAAGCATTATCTAGAGCAAAATAGATAATTTTTTTCATCACTATCTTCTAAAGCACGTCTAAAGTTCTTTGTCAGTTAAATATTCACGTTTGGCCGTTTTGATACTTATAGTAATAAATCTAGATCCAAAGAGTTGTGTAACTAAAAATAAAAGTAATTCTATTGTTTCTAACCTGAGAACTTCCTGTAGTAATAAAATAATAATTGTTATTTCTGATTACTCTTGTACGTGTACGTGTCCTCTCACAATCACATATAATACAAATCTAAATAACAAGTAATAACGTCTATTTAAAAACTTTCCACTTAACAACAGTACGTACACTACTGGGTTGTTAAGTGTTAAACAACACAAAAAACAGTATACTTTGTATAAATTTTATGACCTATAGCACAAAAAAATCATACCGTACTTAAGCTTTCACCTTATCATCCTGATTTAAATCCCATCGAATTAATTTGGGCACAAATAAAAAACAAACATGACATTTAGTTTTAACAAAGTAAAAACTTTATTGGAATAAGAAATTTTAAATGTCACGCAGGACCAATGGCAAAATTGTTGCAAAAAAACTATTGAAACTGAAGACAATTACTTAAAAAACGAACAGATTCTTGATATTCAAACAGAACGTATAGTCATAAATTTGGGAGAACAAAAGAGCTCGGACAAAGACTTTAGTAATTGTGATTTTTTTTAATTACATAATATACGTATTTTAAGTATTTTTACAAGTTCACTATGTATACAAATTAATAAATTGACATAAATCTTAAATTGTGATTTTGTACATGTACCAACGAATAATTACGCCGCCACTGGTAAATGAACTTAAGATGTTACACACGATCGTTTGCGAACCTTTATATTTAGTTTCTGAGATAAAAAAACTTAATATTAAGAGTATCATTTATATTTTGCTATCGTTGCAATTGTGTAGCTGTATCTAAATGTTTAAACCCGTTCCGTTTTGCTTTAATTTTGCATTTTTGTTTGTTGCATTTTCATTATGTAAGATTCTTTATAAAAAATCTATGAACAGTACGTGCATTGTTTGTATAAGAAAAAAATTTATTGAATGAGATAGTTATATTCTGATTAAACCTCAAAAAGCATAAATATGTAGTTGTATCGCGCTTCCTTTAATTCAAGTAGGTAAGATTTGCTAGTATAATAACATATTTTTTAAAGGTTCAAGTTTTCTTTAACAAATTTAATCGCTTGTTAAATACCACCAAATATTCTCGTATGGTTATAGATGGAAAGTTTAGTTCTTTGTTCGCGTAATTCATCTTTGCTATGAAGCGGATTACACCAAACTATTTAATGACATAGTTGTATTCTGATTAAAGCTCAAAAAGCTGTATCGCGCTTCCTTTAATTCAAGTAGGTAAGAATTGCTAGTAAAATAATGTATTTGTAAAAGTTTAAGTTGGAAGTTTTGTTTTAATTTTATTTAACAAATTTAATAGTTTGTGAAATACAACCAAATATTCTGAAATAGTTATCAATGGAAAGTTTAATCCTTTATCCACGTAATTCATTTTTGCTATGTAGCGAATTGCAATAAACTATCACAGAAATTCTAAAGCCAATCACATAAATACAATATCTTGGAATTATCATCAAAATGAGATATTTATAAGTAACAATTACCGTAATTAGACCGTTTGTTACGCTATTAATTGCAAAAAAAACAAATAAGTCAAATCTTGTTTGTATTTTTTTTTCATTATAACTACTTTAGTTACATTCATGGTCGTTTTGTTTTTTTTAAATTTTATGTTTGTTTAATTGTTTAAATGTAACGAAACTTTTTCTATCAATTAACCTCTTTGCAAGTCATTTTTGTTGTTGTTTTGTTTTTCAAAATTTAGAGGATTAAGTCCTACTAGTGCTTAAATCAGATGTAGTGTTTTTTGGTTACCAAGATTCAAAGATCCGTTAAGACGTTAATCTTTTTGGTGCTCTTTTAATTTTAATATTGTTTTTTTGTGACATTTAGAGTTTTCTAAAAAGCCACGTATTTTTGCGTATAACTTACGACCGTTATTACTGAATCTTTTACATCTTTTGCATGCAAGAAGTTTATGTTATTAAAATTTTGTGCAAAGTGTATAATTTAAAAATTTTTGTGATAACAAAACTCTACTTTGAAGTTGCCTTATAATTGAAAAATTAATCTACTTACCTGTAAGGATGATTAATTGAAATTATATAAACAATCTCCTCCGAAATAATTACATTAAGCACTCATAGTTTTTCTCTTTTCAATTATTAAGTCACAACGGTTAAAAGTAAATTCCTTGAGTACGCCTCTGGCTGACCAACACAAATTTGTACAATGATCACTTCATTTGTGGTGTATAAAAAAATAGATCGCTACTAATAGGAAACTGATGGGTGGGGAAGGGGATATGGAATATAATCATTTCGGAGGAGATATGATTTCATATGATTTCAATTAATCGTCCTTACAGGTAAGTAGATTAATTGTTCAAATATATTTCACAATTTCCTCCTCATGATTACATAAAACACTCGTAGATGTTTAAAAAAAAGCGAGCTATTTGAACAAGTGAGTATTAAGTAAAAATAACAAATATATAATTTTGTCGTAGTAAGAAACCATAACTAAACAAATAATAAAATTCAATTAATAACAATAGAATATTCTTAAAAAATATTTTAAATTTTTTTACTATAAATGTATGTAACTATGAACTATGAGACCACAAAAAAGAATTACTGATTCTGATTATTAACTCTGACATTTGAACCTTTAAATACTACTTCAGCAAAATTTTCTTTTATTTGTCTTAGTCTGTTATAAAATTGAGTAAATATATTAGATTTATCAGTCCAGCCAGCTGATTTTCTAATAGTTTCTATATGTAAACCACCTCGCAAGGCGGCTAAAGTTGATGCATGTCTAACGTTATAGCCAGAAAACCTTTCTGTATCAATTCCACTTTCGTTAAGGACTTGTTTGATCCATCTACTTATAGTTTGTGAGCTAGCTGCTCTAAACGATCTTTTATGTGTCAAAATCAAATTGTCATCCATCGAAGACCGCGTCCGTCTTGTATATGTTAGGTAATATTTAATTGTATTCGATATACATAATTCAGGTTTATTTGAAAAATCAGGAAAGATCAAAATCGGTTGGGCTTTGGTAATATTTGAAGTTTTTAGTTTATCCAGTATTTTAATTTCTACAGACGTGTTAGTTATATTAATATTGTGAATACGAATTTTAGCAAATGTTTGTAATCTGTGTCCTGATGTTAATTCCATCAACGTCACTAGCTTATGAGACAATTTTTCAAAAGAGATATTTTGCAAGGGATATAATTTTTCGAAATACAGAAGTACTAAGTGTGGGTCCTAGGTGATATCATATTTAGGAGCACTAGGTCCCTTATTATAAATACCTTTTAAATATCTTTTAAGAAATTTTGTGTCTTCCTCTTTGGTATTCAGCACTAAGGCCAAAGCCGAATTACAAGTATTTATTGTTGAAAATGAGGTACCAGACTCAAATTGATTATTTAAAAAGGAAATTACTACGGTTAAGCTATAAGAAAAAGGATTTTGAGCTGTAGTGGATATACAATAAATCTACCACCTTTATACATAAGTAGAATACTGTTTTAATGTATTACTAGAGATCCAATTCTGGAAAACCTCTTCTCAAAAACGAGTTTCTAATGTAAGCCTTATGACCAAGGCAAGGTCTTTTCACAGTGGATGAGGATCTCTGAAAGGCGATAAAATTACATAACGTGCTGGTTGTAAGACAACGAAGTCTTTTATTAATATTTTTAGAAACATGGGGTATACCATGTTTGTGTTTCCCATAAAGAAACTACTAATATACCTTGCAATAATACCAAATGGAAAAAATGCATAAAAAATCCATTACTCCAGTTAACTGTAAATGCATCTACAAACAAAGAATTTGAATCTTTAAACCACGAAACGTAGTGTGCACATTTTCTGTTAGTATTGGAAGCAAAAATGTGTATAGTTGGTATACCATATTTAATGAATATCATGTCAAAGGCGTTTATATTTAATTCATACTCTGTCTCAATATTCCTAGATCTTTATTCTTTATCTGCTATGTTATTTTCTTTTGTATTAATGTACGACGCAGAAATATATAGATTTTTTTGTTGGCACCATTCCCAAATTTTATTTGTACTTTTATTATTATTTTATTAATTTATTTAGCAATACCAGTTTTGTTATCAATTCTCAGTAATACGTCGCATTCTGTTATGTATTTGCAAAAGGTTTTCAATCCATTAAAAGCAGCAAGAAGTTCCAAATGATGGATATTATACTGCTCCCCAACCCGTTAGTGAAGCATCTGAAAATATTTCCAGGACATAATTGTTCCTAGCAAACTTTCTGGATGCTGTTAAAATATTATCTTCCCATCATTTTCAGTCACAACTGAAGCTGTCTGGCAAATACATATATGCATTAAAATTTCTGTTGTTTATCATTAAAAAGTAATTTTTTGTCGTCTCAAAATTCTTTGTGTATAACCAACTATAGTCTAAGGCAGGACAGGCAGAAATAAGTTTTCCAACAAATTGAGCAAATCTTCTAATTTTACAATTAGATTTGCTTTTGAAGTAT
This sequence comes from Aquatica leii, assembly GCA_035610365.1. NCBI lineage: Eukaryota > Metazoa > Arthropoda > Insecta > Coleoptera > Lampyridae > Aquatica > Aquatica leii. The sequence goes on along the minus strand of CM069434.1, from coordinate 15,620,056 downwards.
ACACATTCCTTTACATTTTTATTGTCTTTTATCTAAAGGTAAAGAAAGAGTCATTTTTAACTAATTGAAAATAAAACCTAAATATTTGCAGGTTTGAGACGGGATTAAATTACTTTTTTCAGTATTTAATAAAAAACCAAGAACAATTAATTTGAAAAGCTCTATTTTCGTGTGCGAACAGCATTGATTTTAGGTTCTACCAATAATAATATTATCGTCTATGTGTGTGCTGCAAGTGTAATACTTTGTGCTCTTAAGTATTTTAAAAAAGGTTTTAATAATCTTGTGAAAACAAAAAGTACTGTTGTTAAATCAAAAGGTAAGCAAGTGAACTGGTAGACAGTTTTATTAAATACAAACTTCAAGTATTTTTAAAATTGACTCGAAGGATACTAGGTAATAAGCATCTTTAATATCAATGGTAGAAAACCAGCAGTTTCTATACATTAATTTGAAGACAGTCTTATAGTCCTCCATTTTAAAATGGGGAGGACAAATATATTTGTTTAAATTTTTAAGGTTTAAGATAAATCGTTTAGATCCATCAGGTTTAGAAATTAAGAAAAACGGTAAATAAAAATTGCCTTTTATTCTTTTTGATTTCTCAATAGCGCCCATACTAATAAGATTTTTAAGAGCATTTTTTACTTTAACACTTTTAGTATGTAAATTGAAAAGAGTAACAGAAGGTATGTTAAAATTTTATGGACGCTTAATAAACGACAGTTTATAACTTTGTATCCAATCAATAATGATGTTGTTTGCAATTTTCTTCCATTCATGAAGAAAATAAATTAGTCTACAAGCTATGAATTGTGCTTTTACGTCTACAGACAATAATGCTTGTGCTCCAAAAATTTTTTTGGATCTGCGAAGGTTGATGGGATAGGTATCCGGTGCTTCCCAACTTGGGGTTTCATGCGAACCTAGGATAAAGGGCACTTAGAGTTTAAAAAACGTGGAGGATTAACGGGTGAAATTGATGGCAACCTTTTTTTGATAATTAGCTGTGTGCCAGTTCTTTTTATGGTTTGCTCCTCTTTAATTCAATCTGCCAAACCTACACTAAAGAGAAAGTCATCAATAGGTGAAGATTCTAATGACTTCTTCATTGCAGGACTAATGTGATGACTAATGATATATCTCCAGTGAAGATATAAAGAATGGTGTAGATCCGTTAAGAGTTTACAAGTTAATTAAATATGGGACAATTTCGTTTTCCTTGTCTTCATCAATTATCAACTTATTCATAAAAATTTTCACAGCGCGTATAGCAGCACTAATTTGCTTCTGAATTTTGCTCAAAAAACAATCCTGTTTTTGGCAACTACTCGAAAAGGATGACTGAATTTCGCCATTTAGTTTGAGCGCTTTTAAAAAAGGACAGTTTTTTGTGAGTGGATAATTTTCTAATAATCTATTTCGTGTATTTTTCTCAATTTCATTTTGTAAAACCGAGGTCTAACAATTAACAATTTATTAACATGAAGAGGAGATTGTGAAATATAATTAATGGTTTTCGACCAATTACTGTAACGTTTGATATGTTAAAAAATATCTTAAAAATCAACATCATTTTTTATGACCTAGGAAAAAATAGAAAAGCAATTTCTGATCTTTTCAAAATGCTAAGTTTCAGAAAATTTGGAAAATGATAATAGTTCACTATTGATAAACAACATCAATATTGATCAAGCTAGAAAAAATTGTTTAAGAAGGTTGAAAAACAGCATTTAACTCATGGAATTTGCTGCATATGTGCAAATACATAATTTTTTTTAGATGATTACAACTAATGGTTTTAATAATTTCAAAAAATTTTGGTGCTTAATAGCACTTAATTTTATTTTGTTTGCAAGTATTTTAGAATTGAGCATTAAAAGTTCATAACTATTTTAAACAAATTTAATTTGTGTTTAGTTACGACTTATAATGTTAAAATAAAAATATTTTAAAACCAATACTCCTGGTGGTAGATTGTGTATTAAATTTTAAAAATGTTATTTTTTTTAAATACAAAAAAACTTTTGAATAATTTAGAATAATTTTTTTTTCACAAATGACAAATAATAAATGAATATTTGAGGTAAAAGTATTAGATTTTATAATAATTTAAACTTAATAATTATTACTATAAAATAAGGCTAAAATTGTAGACAAATATTGTATATTAAAATTTAAAAAAATATATTTAAACAAAAATTATTTAACACAAAATTAAAAAAAAAAGATGCAATCCGCTTATTGAATTCACGGATAATGTTATCAGTCGGGTAATGTTATTACTTTATTAAAGATCAACCGGATGTATGCTACTACATAGAAAAAAAAATCGTTTATAGTAATCATAATTTCAGTTTATGTTATAAATTTTCTTTTCAGGCTTGCTTCTATTTTGCGTTTTTTAACCGAACAAGTGTTGTTTTACACGAAATAAAGTGCATGTGCATGTTTAAAGTGAAAAAGGTAATCATTATATCTTAAAAATACGCGTTTGTATATTCAGTTTTATTTTTGCAATGTAATTTATTTATTCACATATTTTGACTGACTTATGTAACATTCTCATTAAAACATCTGTAAATACGTTTCTTAAAATAACTTAATTTAACTACGTTTTTTGTGATTACATTATTTTGTATTTATTTTTGCAAATTACTGAGGAAAGATGTGTAGTTCTTAAAACCGTGAATTGAATCACAACGTTTATTTTTATTCACGCTGTCAGCAATGTTAGAAAACAATTTACTGATATAGATCCGTAAATTTAGATTTACTTGGTTCAAAATTTCGATTCTTTTAAATGTTGATGCTATAATTTCACAATCTAAATTAACAACCTGTTTATCAAACACACGTTGTATGTATTAACTCCTTTCTTACTAATAAACATTTATTTGTTTATTTTTCAAACGTTAAATTTTGTTGTTATTCGTTTATTGTTATTAAAAATCGAAACTTCCAACGTGATTCTATTAAGCGGCGGAATAAGTTCCCAGTAAACACGGATTAAAACTGTTACAATCACAAAATTAAAACAATTGTTTTATTACGTTGTTTCGTGTTAGTTCCATTTTTATATCATTTACATGTAACCCACAGTGAATAAATTGAAAGGGTTCCGTTTTTTCACAATCAGTTTTAAACCGTTTCAGTACTTGCAATTTTTTTCCCATAATCAGCAACCGTCTAAAAACTGATTTATTAAAACCGAATACTTTTTGAATAACTAGAATTGTTTAAAGATCGATTAAATAAGATCGAATTATTTTTAAAACAGTGGAATCGTTTTAGTAAAAACGAATACTATGTGATTAGTCAGCATTAGTCGTTGATATACTTTTGATTACTGTCGTCAACGCTTGCGCTGCAAATTGATATCTTTTCACTTGTTCGGTTGCAGTTTGATAAGTGATGCTGTGTGTACAATTACGAAATGGAACAATAAACGGTAAGTCGAAACATTTTATTATAATCCATAAATGTAATCGATATTATTATCATTTCTGTTCTTTATGTATCATGTTTTAATTTGTATAAAAAAATGTAAATTAACACACATGGTTGCGTTAAGGTAGATTATTGCGTAAATCTGATGATACTTTAGGATTTATAATTACAGTTCAATTCTTCAAGTTTTCTATACGATTATGTACAGCTAAAAATATTCACAGTGTTTTTATAACTTTCTAATGATATTTATATTAAGTTTGTGTTGTTTTTGATTAAAAAATGTAATTAATTTTGTGTAACTCTATGATTATGTATGTATATAAATGAAATATTTGTTTCTATGTTGCAGATGCGATTAAAAGTTGCTACCCCACAGTAACTGATGCAGTTTTCGAGACTTCCGTGAAAAGACCACATCAAAGAAAGTTGCAATATGTAAAAAACTAAATGTGATATTATATTTAAAAATATTTATTGTGCAATAAAATTTGAAACGTGCATTCAAAAATGTTTTATTATATTTTTGAAAGCATTGTTTTAGTTCATTATTGAAACAAGAAAATCATATATTTATTGATCATTTAGTATCAGTTCAAGAACGAAGCTTTTAAAACGTAAACCGAATGCAACATTTATTTTGCAACAGATTTGAATTTAAAATACCGAAACTATACTGATTCAAATAAGTGAAACAGCGATGGACTTATAGCTATTTTATTGCAGTTAGGTTTCTTTTATGTTTGAAACAAGAGTGAATCACAATTTTTTGTTTTGAAACTGTTACTAAACATTATTAATGTTGTGTTTTCTGGATTTAAACATAAAAAAGCTTCGTAAAAAGCAAACGTAAAAAAATTAATAAATCCTTTAAAAATGTTAAATTTTTTTAAATAGGATCAAACTATTAGTTAATTGAAAAAGAATAAACAAACAATTTTGTTGCAATTGCTAAGTAATTCAAATTCCGTTAACTGTTTTTTTAGAAGTTAATTTGAAAAATTTCTTAATAACGTAAATATAACTACAGCGTAAAATATTTTTAAATAGAACAAATAAAATTGTTTAATTGCATATTTTTAAAAATATTTAATAAACATGCAAAACGTTTAATTGTAAATTTTGATTATTGCCATGTAAAATGTAACTTAGTAATATGTACATTGCAATATGTTTAAAAAGTAATACAAATTATACAACAAATTTCTTAAATTCTTAGAAGCTATTTATGTTAATTATAATAAAAACGTCTTTTCAAATTTGTGTTAACAAAGACAAGGTACTCAGCTGTATGTAAAGCTTTACGCCTCTTTCATTATACTAAAACAATTGTAAGTATCCATCTTATAAGTCCCGCAGTGCACTTAATGAGGTTAGTGTTAAAGAGAATATCTCAAACTTACCTTACTAAACAACAAATGTTTACTTTCATAACGTTAAATTACACAAAAGGCTTTTCTACAACGTTATTTTACTTTATTTAGAGGTAAAACCGCAGTTACAGCACAATAACAAAATAGTTATTAAATTCTAAATACTTTTATACTGATCGCATTAAATTACATGTTATTCTAAGAACTTTTAAGATGTTACAAAAGTTAACAAACTTTAGTACTCGTTTTACTTTATACTATTTAATTTGATCAAAAATTAAAGCAATTAATTCAATTATATATAACTGTTACAAAATTAACAGTTATTACATTTATTCTACACTGTGATACTATTTCAGAATATTAACAATCTTACTAAAAAAACTAAAATGAGATAAAATGTACTTATAGTTTTAATAAATTTTTGAAAATAGTTTAGTATTTGCGATCGAAACGTAACGGCATTGCGTGAATAATTACGTGAGTATTCATAAATGAAGTTTCGTGTAATGGTGAAATTAATTCTAGGGTCAATGCAAAATACATTTTGAAAGAAAACTCATCCATCTTAATTATGTTAAAGCTGTTTCATTTATTCAAATGAATAGGGTTACAGCTAGACGTGTGCTTTAATTCAAAACTCGGTAACAAAAAATTTTAAATAACATTACGACAGAAGCTTTATTATTGCGTTCTGTGCAAAAAATAAGTGAATTGTAACATTATTACATTTGCTTTAGTCTAGTTTTGTTTAAAACAAAAACTGTTAAAAACGTGGTTAATGTTTAAAATCTGATGGTGTAATTTAGATTTTAAATTAAGTAAAGGAAATTGATTCTTATTAAAAACGTTAATTTGTTTTTATTATAACGGATTTGTTATTATTATTAGGTGTGGCATTTATCTGATAATTTTTTTCTAAATTACACTAAATAATGAAAAATTATAATTAACTTCATACTTTAAAAAGTAACACAAAACAGTTATATTCAATTATAAATTTTAAAAACATTTAAAACTATTTTATAATGTAGACTGTATTAAATCTGTTTTCCAAATCAAAGTTTGATTTACTATACACAAAATCAGTATTTAGTAATTGTTAAACAAACGTATTTTTAAAAGTTTAATTTATATTATTTAACCAAAACCGACATAATTTTCTTAAACATATTACGTTTGTCAAATCAGTTGCTTGAAAACTCTAAAAAAAGATTTTTCTAAAGCGATAATACTGTACTGAAAATGAAATTTCTTTTCAACTACTCAAAGCAATAATTGTGCTAGGTGATATACTTATCTGATTATCTTCTTTCTAAGTACTTAAATAGTTAATATTACGGGTTCTGGTTCTAAATTTTAACATTTGAAAAATAATAAAAAAATGTACATATTTAAATTATACATCTTAATTTTGTTAACACTAAAACAAAAATTACAAATTAATTTTAATAAAAAAAAATATAAACTAAAAATCACAGGATTAAAATAAACTAGAGCTGGTACTATTACAAAAATATTTTATTAATTAATGTTTTGTAAAATACAGCCTGCAATAAACAGTAAAAAATATAATATATGTTATAGCAAAAACAATTTAATAATGAAGAGTAAGTGTATGTTTAAAAATTAATCTTGTTTACATTGTTAAAAAATTGCTGCGACCAATGTATATAAATATTATAGTAAGCCATTGTAATAGAAAAAAATTACTCCCGTATTTTTAAGTGCCTTAGTAGCCGATAGATATCGCTTATATAAACCTTTAACATTAATTATAGACAAGAACTTAAATATGAATTAATGCGAGACATATGTTCCTAATTCTTTGTTTACATGTTTACTAACATAACCTCGAGAATTTAAATATTTACTAATATTTTCTTGTAAGGTAAGTATTTTTAAATAACGGTTTTCACATTAATTATTTATCGTATTTTTGTTTATAGTAAAACACCGAAAAGAGTTAAATTGGGATTATTTTTGGAAAATTATTCTTTATAGGATTTATTACAAACTTCAATTAATAACAGTTCAAAAATATTAAAATTTAAAGTTTGAAACATGTTCAAACTAATATGCAAATTCCAATATTGGAATAAAAGTAATATGACAAATCTTTTAATTAATGAGATCATACACTGGTTTCTTATAGAAAAACAGCTTGGAACAAGACAGAGAGATCAGCGTATTAACATTCAGAATTAGAAGAATTATTTAATTTCGTTAGTTATAATAATAATTTAGGCAACCACGACGAGTTTATATTTCCTATATTGTGTACAACAAACTGTTACTTCTGGAACCATTTTTGAAACACATTTAAGGCAATATTGCAAATCTCCTTACAATTATCTGTAGATGCAGATAAACTTTGAACTTTAAATAATTATTTTCTATATACTTTAGTACTTTTTTAACAAAAGCTTAGGGCTATCTTGTTTACGTTTTTTTGAAAATTCCTCAGCTTCAAAATCTGAAAGTAAAATAATATTTGCAACTGAGTTTGACGTTTTTCTGGTGTCAGAAAGCAAACTTCTACATTATGTGGTAATTCTAATTTTTTTCTGGCGTCGTTTGTTTGGAAAAATTCGTTGACCATTGAGACTCATAATTCTTACTTGGTGTTATTATATAAAATTTTTTTAGAATTTCTGAGTTTATATTAGAATTATAATGTTATGGAAATGCGTTTACTTTTAAGTGACTAGTAACTAAGTATGCCTCTTCTATAAAATGATTTTTGCAAACATATTTTTTTAGAGTTTCTGGAGATAGAGATCTTATTAAAAGGTTACTTAAAACAAAATATTCTGTCACGTATCTATTTGCTGTTATATATTTTTTTTTAATGTAATCGTATTTTTAATTGTGAAACGTGTAGTTAGAATTTTGTAATCCAATACACAAATTTTACTTGTGCATGAATATAGAAGTCTAACCGAATACGAATGCTCAACAAAAGCCTTGTTATTATTCTGATATCTCTGACATATTGTTGTTCTTTATTTAGTAATTGCACCGCGAGGTATCAAGTTGTACAAACGTTTGATAATAATTCATTTATTTAGCGATCAAATAAAACCTACCGTTTTAATTGACGCTAATGTGCTGCGAGTTCGTAAAAAATTTATTTGTAATAGTTATACCGTTATACAGTGACAAATTTAACAATTGGAATCAAGAACAGTAAACAATTTTTAGGTATTAACGTCAAAAAAGATGCAAAAAGCTAAAGATTTTATTTAATCATTTGATCGTATCTTGTGGATTTTCGGTATTATATAAAAAATATACGTTGATAAGTAAGTATGATGAATTTTTACATAATAAAACATAAATAGTTATTTATTTAATCATTTAGTATAAGTACCTACATTGTTTAAAGGCTAACTAAGCTAGGTACTACTATAACTTTTTATTGAATTTTTTATATGTTTTCTTTCGTGCAACGTGTACAATACGCTTACGAATCGCAGCTCTTGTATGTCTCATATTTTAAGATGATATCCAGTCTACATGAGTAACATCATCTAATATTGCTGGAATTTCTTAAAAATATATTTCGAATTTGTTAAACTGTTTCTTTTAATTGCAGCTAACCAGCAGTTTCTTTGCTGTTGTAAAAATTCGTTTTTATTCACAAAATTGTGCATCAAAACGGAAATTGAATAAAATGATACTAGATCCATATTTAACTACCACATCTTAGAACAGTACAAATCGTTTTCTTTATTCCAAACATTGGCACTAAAATTATGATCTAAAGCTTGTTGTTGTTGCAATCACTAACAAAACAAACGAATTGGTTTAAAATCAACGCCGGTTTATTTCTCTAGTGCTATTTCGTGACCGATCTTCTAAAATTTGCAATAACTGCATATATATTAAAGAAAAAAAATTTCATTATATCAAAAACATTTATTCTTCTTTTGTTGCTAATACATGGGATGATTGTTTTTAACCACGGCTTTTGTACGTAGAAAGAAGACCTCTGGTTTTTCGAATCTTGGCACACACACTAAAATTAAATTTATCAAGGCAATTGTCTATTAGGATATTACTTAAAACACAATCTACGTATGGTGTGGAAGTTATAACTACATTTAACTTAAATTAAAACAATATCACTAATAAAATATTCTGAAGTGCGAGTACGTTTACACGAATCACTTAGCAACAACTAAAAAAAATTGTTAAAAATTTGAATAAATCAAACTGTCGAACTTAGTTCTAAGAAAGCTGAATTTAACATTTATTTATCTAAAGCCTTGTTTTGGTTACAACCAAAGGTAAACGTGATCGTGTACACAAAATACATTTTCTTAAGCTAGGTCAGTAATAATGCTAAAAAATAAACATTAATATCTGTTGTAATTATGTTATTAACAATTTATTTTGTAAATGATCAAAAATTAAAGACAATAATAATCAACACAATAAATACATAAATACGTTTTACGGATTATACAGCATTTATTCACCATTTACCGCATTTTCACAATCAACAAGCCAATTTTCATTTGTCTAGATAGACCAACTTAAAAACTTAAATTGCAAATATTTCAAAATTAGGCTTAGACTTTATACCAAATCTTAAAAAAAATATTTAAAATTACAAGAAACTACTTCTTGAGTTTGTATTCTTATTTTAGATACACCTTATATAAGTTATAAAGACAACAATATCTCACTTTATATTACCATTGCTTACTAAAGTTTTAGTAAGATAACAAACTGGCAAATCTGTTATAGAACCGTATGTAGCTTATTTTTATAAGTGTTTTTGAATTATTTAGGGAACCGTTATGTATTTATTTTAATTACGATTATGTTTATCGGTTGGTAAATAAATGTACGAAGGGAATTTCAACGGGGTACCGAACGCGTAACCAAGCTCGCGCTATACCCGCTTAAAACCGCTGCACCAGTCAGAGCGCATGTTATCCCTGCTTAAAGTTGTTCTCCCATTTTTGACCGTCCGCAATACAACCGGGACTCCGACGCAGGAACGCCGGTTCCAGTTGGAGCTTAAACCGAAGAGGATGCCGAGGTCTCGGTGCAGCAGCTTAACTATAAGGTAGGCCGCTTTGCTTATATTAACCAAACTTCCGGGGAGATACCGCTCGCCTCTCCGTCTACCTTCTCTATTCCCGTCTTTATCGGGAAAAGTATTCGTAGTATTTGGATTTGGCCTGTGAATACGCCGTCAACACGTCGTATCTGTAGTGTTTGGCTTTGGCTTGCGGATACGCTTTCCTCCATCTTTTACCGGGCGTCGTATTTGTAGTGGTTGGCTTTGGCCTGTAACGTGCACATTTTTTTGATTGATTACGTCTGCTTTTAATTAACATTTTTGCGTTCACTGTTAATATAAATTCTTTTGCGCAATGCATTTTACGTCCTGCACATGCGTTATAAGTCCTTCTTCTTAAGTGGTCAACGATCTTGCGTGCGTTCATCAACGCGTGAGGACGTGTTTGTCCTGCACAGCGTGCAGAAAATGTCCACATGTTAAATTTGTACGGTGGAATTCTGCTTTAGTAGTATGTAAAAATATCCGCTTTCGTTCGTTTAAAACTTTACGCTTTTGTTTGTTAAAGAAACCCGTAATCTAAAAGGGGTAAGTGATTTCTTTGTTCATTACACGTGGTGTGTAACTTTGATTTTGCGTTTTAGTTTCTTTTCTTCTATACGTACGAACTGGAAGTTTTTTTATGAGTTACGATATACGACTACGTTTCTGATTTATTCGATGCTTTTCGATTTATGTACGTATGATTTCGTTTATGGTTACGAATATTTGGTTTGGATACGTATGCCTTTTTACGAATTTGAGGTATGGAATGCGATATGAAATTATGGTTTACGCAGCACGTTTGATGTTAGTCACAACGTCGCTTTTACGAGGAATTTCCGTTATGAATTAGGATTTTCATTTGTGAAAATCGATAATTATTCATAGTTACGTCTGATGGAATCTGATTTGGATGTTTCGATTGAAAATTATCATACGATACGTTTACGATGTTCTGGTTATTGGATCTGTACGGATATTAGATCAAATCAGAATAGTTACGAAAAATTTGGAAATTATTATGCATTTCAAGAATTTCGTAATGTTGCATAAATCAGATAAGAACGCGTAGTTCAAGTAAGTAACGTGAGACCACGCCCATGCGCTGAAATTTACGAACAGCAACAAGTAATTAACCTTCAAATACAAGTATGCACGTAATTAAGTGTTAGTTTTAAGATTTGTTTATTTGCTTTGTCTTTTGGTTTCAATATTTAACCGTTATAAAATTTAATATAAAAAATATTGTGGCGTCCAACTTAGATTTCAAATTAGAATTGTAAATATTAGTGTACGAGTAGAATACCCCGTCCTGAATATAATTAGAAATAAGACTCATCGCTCTAATGTTTGTGTGTTGTTTATATTTAATAAAATCATAGAGCTAGCACGGTGCATTTATTATTATTATTATTATTATAATTATGATTGTTACATAAATGGTACGATTAAAGTTTATTAGTCGATTAAAGTAAGTTTTTTTCGTTACAGGCCTACAAATACGCAGTCAACACGTCGTATCCGTAGTGCTGGGTTTGGGCCTGCGGATACGCCTTGTTCCATCCCTTACCGAACGTCGTATTTGTAGTGTTTGGCTTTGGCATGCAAATACGCCGTCAACACGTCGTATCGGTAGTGTTTGGCTTTAGCCTCAATCAATCCCGTCTCCTTCACCTAAGCGTCAAACCCGAGAAACCCTGTCTGCCGATCCAACGCTTGATCACCGACGTCACCGCTTGTCGAACGCACGCTAATCGGTCATTGGTTTATAGATCACCTTACGCTTGCTTGGTTGTGACCGTCGTTTCTGCTCTCGTCGACTATACCGCACATTAATCATTTATGTTGAGAATAAATAAAACTATTTTTATTTACTTATCGTGTCATTTATTTCTGTTTCCTCGCTCCGCTTTTAAGTCTGTTCAAAGCATTGGACAACCGTGTTTTCATTGCAGTTACCCGGACAATACCGTCGAACAGGAGAGTAAACTCCGCGAACAAATCTGGCGCCCGAGAACCGTACCGTTCACTAGCTTTCTATTTCAGCTAAGCAGTTCGATCCGGAGTAAGCGTCACAACCAAAAGAAAAGAAAGTTGTTACGTCATTCCAACAGCATTCCATCATGCAAATATACAGAGTGATGAGTAAAAAAAAGATTTTTGAGATAAACTAATAAACGGATTCAATTTTATCATGGTGCCATAAGCAGTTGTGTGTAAGTTAAAAAGAAACTGGCTACGAACTTAAATTTTAAGCTGGAAGCAATCGTAAGATTATTCGCCATTTGTACAATAAAGTTTGATTAGATCAACTATTTTTTGGTTCAATAAAAAGTTCTCACTACAGTTGTATCCATATTTGTAAATATAGATCAATTGATTGCAAAAAAATATTATGAAATTTCTTATTAATATTTTCTATAATAGTTATCTTAACCTGTTTTTTATGGGTTTTTTTATACTTTTTTTAAATTCGTTATTTTGTTAATTAATAAAAATAATTTCTGATTGTTATTTAATATTTATATTCAATGTGTTTTTCATGTGTGTCTTACCAGAAATAGCTTGTTGCAAAAAATTTGTTCCTGTTTTCAAAAATTTTGCTTTAACCAAGTAAAACTTCTATAATCCACTACAATTGTTAAAAATGTTTATTTACATTTAAATATTACATTTTATTATATAATAACTCAGATTATTTTTCTGACAGAAGTAACCCTCACGTAGCATTTAACATTTCTAACTTTTAATTCTATTGTGACTATCCACGTTTATGAAGCGTTGTTTTGAAAAAAACAAATTTTTAACTAATTTAATTGAGGGAAAATTCTTTTTAATAATAAAAGTGGTATAGACAAATTGTATATACAATATAAACATTATTAATGTAAAATTAAACAATGTTCAATTAATTTCTAAAGGCAGAGTACCAGAAATATTTTTCTCTATTTCAACATCAGAATTAGCGATTCTTACACTAAAATCCGTGTAAGAATAAGCCAATTCTTACACGAATTTTAGTAATGTTAGTTTTTTTAAAGTTAGTATCTCATCGTAAGTTGACGTTACATGAAAAAGAAATGAAAATTATTGGAAGTTAACAATTGAAATTCAAATTTTGATGCCAAGATAAAATAAAACCGTCCTATTAATTCAAAGTTATTTACTTATAAAGGTATAAAGAGAAAATTTTGTATGAGATTTTAGGTTAACACATAAATTTCAATATGTCAAAGTGTAAGTGCTGCCAATTCAGTAAAATATAAATTTCCCAATGTTGTTTTAAAAATTAAAATTATACGAAAAATATTAAATATTGTATCAAAATAGAGAAAATCGTATAAAGCACACGTCATAGAATACGTTTCAATCACTCGACCGCTTCATAAACTCACCGCTGCGCGGCTCGTGTATGAAACGCGGTCTCGTGATTGAAGTGCGTTCATTCTGTAACTTGTGTTTTAATATACTATTCTCTATTTCGGTTTTAAAATTACTCTTTCACGCACGCATTTTAGTGTTAGAATGAAGTCTATTCTTTAACGATTTTTGGTAACTTTTATTTTCTAAGTTTTACATCCTGATTTCTAATTGTTACCCAATGACAGCAGAAAACTAGGTAAATGTGTCAAATATGTGTCAAATATGTGTCAAATATGTGTCAAATATGTGTCAAATATGTGTCAAATATGTGTTAAATATGTGTCAAATATGTGTCAAATATGTGTCAAATATGTGTCAAATATGTGTCAAATATGTGTCAAATATGTGTCAAATATGTGTCAAATATGTGTCAAACATGTCTAGTCAAATATATATCACCGTTGCCAAAATAAAAATTCTAATAAAAATTTCCCTGCTGGAAAATAATGGACATTTTGAATTTAATAAATAATGTAAATATCGAGCGAAATAAAGAAAATAGTATAAAACATTCGTTGCAGAAGCCTATTCAAACACTTATCCATTCTGAAACCTGAATGCGTGTTTGAATATTTTGCCTTCTGCAACTTATATTTTAATATACTATTCTTTTTCATCTTTTTAGTCAAAAAAGTTTTACTTCAATCGCGCGTCAAGATTTCACGTACTTAAATGTTTTTTCTTTCTGCTTTGTACTCTAACAAGTACTTTAAAGAACTCGTTACACTTTATAGCGCCCGTACTGTGGTTTTGTTATTTTGGCAATGCTGGTATTTGACAATTGAAATCTACCAATCCAACATCTTAAATTTGAAATGTTGCTAACTTATTATTAAAAAAATCATTTTCCATAATAAATAAAGTAAATGGAAATATGTAATTTATATTTCTTATTACATACCATTTCCAAAATAGAAAAAATAGTTTGCGGGTCGTTTTCTATACTTTGATCTCGTGTGCTAAAATTGTTTCTTATGAAAGTAGTCTTTTAATATATTATTCTTACATTGGGTTTATTATAACACATAAAATTTTACTGTCAATAAAACTTGAAAAAAAATTACAATCTTAATTTTAATTGCTCTAGTGTTGTACGCCTTATTTTTTATGCGACATAAAAAAATCTATTAAGCGTCAAATTAAGAAACTTGGAAGGAAAGTTGCATGTGGTTAAAAATCTAAACTATTTATAGTTAATTATTGCAAACAATTTAAATACTAGAAGCTTTATTCAGTTGATAGGTACTAATCAATTAAAACCATTTTAAAAAGTATTCAGGAAGCTTGTCTCCTATATAACACAAAAAATTGTGTTACTCTAATAGTATAAATAGCGTCGAATTATTCCTTACATTCAAACATTTTGTTTTAACAAATAGTTTTATTACAAAAACAAAAGTTTTTGTTAAGCAAATTATAATTTTTTTTAAACTCTACTGTTTGATCTGAATTCCGCGAATAAAGTTTAAACAATCGTGAATTGAATATTACGAATTTTTGTCTTACTTCACAATATTTTGCACTGTGCTTATAAAATGTCTAAGTTTGCTACCGCTAAATAAATTAGAGAATTGAAATTTACACGAGAATACTTTAACAATAATTGTTTTGCTTTTATTTAATGTAATAGATATTCACAGTACGCTGTCGGCTGCCAAATTTAATAATTATATATAATAAATTTAATAGAATTACTGCATTTTTTAAACTTAAGTAAATTTATTATTGACAATTTTGAATACTAATAATTTTTAGTTTATGTTTAAACTTATAAATGATTTTTGAATTGAAAATAATTGCAGTAAAATTTTTGTTTGATTTGTATAGCATAGAATTAAACCAATTAAAAATTATCTAATTCATAATAACATGTCTAAAAATTAACATGATTTAACTAATACGTTAAAAAAATAATTTAATGGTATTACTTCAATTAAAAATAATTAATAATTTGTTTGTTAAAGATATGTAAATAATGACAAAAAATTAAAATTAACGAAGAATATCAAAACTATTAGTAGTAATAATAGGTAAATTTGATTTTTGTTGTGTTTTTTATTTTGTAATTTTTATAGAAAAATTATGATGCTTAAAATTGAAATTAATAATGTAGAAATTAGTTCTTAACGTTTTTATACGCATCCGTACGCATTTCGTGCAGTAAATTATATAAAAATGAAATTATAATAAAATATAACGTAATGTAAAATGTAAGAGTACAAATGCATTTAAAATTCAACGTTAAACGTTTTTTCAGTGCAATTTAGTATTGATAATGTAAACGTAGCTCTCGCATTAATTAAGAGTCTTGTAATTGAATATAAAATGTAGATGAAGCGCTTTGGCTCTTATAATTAATGAAGACAACTTTAAACGTCGATTTCTAATGTAATTATAATTTTTAATTCGTTACATAAGCAGCCTAACATGGATCAAATTTGTTAGTAATTATATTTAAATTGCAAATAAATGTAAAAATACCACAAATAGTATTAAATATTGTATTTAAAATTAATCTTGGTTTATATTTAAAATTTTCTTAAGTTTAAATTAATAATACAAATTGATCCATTTGTTTCTTTAGTATTTTTTATTAGTAGTACCGGCTTTCATTATTACGTTATAAGGTAATACTTTTTAACAGCACCTAAATAATATAGTTCTTATAGTCTTTAAATGAAAGCATATTCAAAAACCAAATTGTTTCACCACGTATTGTAGCAAAGAAAATTAATTTTTATAATGAACAGTATTTTGTGCTTTTTAATTTTGAAGTTTGTTCTTATCGGAATTTCAACTTTAACCTTGGTCCATAATCCAGTTTTTTTCCTTTACTGTTATTATATGCAAGTATTTTGCGTACTTTTTTTTTGTTCATTATAATTTTGTTTGAGATTTTATTATTTTTAATTGTACCGCTGGTATCTCTTTAGTTTTTTTTTAATTTCTATATATGAGGTCCTCTCCGTTAGCTATATGATATTTGCATGTTTTTAAACGTTTTTATTTTATATTCAACTTTTTTTTTACATAGTTACTAATTAATACCATCAAACCACTGTTATTATCAATCATCTTATATTAAAAGCATTTTGGTATTAGTTTCGGGCTGTATGAATTTTGTCCCGGAGCGTAAATGTCATTTTTACGTCTGAGAAAGCATTTCACTTTGTGTGAATCTTGTTCGAGATAGCAATACGCGTTTTACCCTGAAAAGTTTCTTTGTATAATTTGTGTTTTTGTTTTGCCAATTTTTGTAACTTGCTAGGTATGTATGCAGAATAACTTTAATCCATGTAAACCTGTCTGTTTTTGTACTTGTGCTTTAAGCAGTTGCAAGGTAGATTTTACACTTGTTTCTTTTAAAAAGATAGGGTGGGTAGCCATTTTATGGTTCCGTTACTTCTTTGTTATATATTTTTTATTTTTCTCTGTGCCAATTTATGTTTCTTTTAAAAATCATATTTAAACAAAACGATTTTATTTTCGAATTGCGATTTTATTTGTTACTACTTAATTTCAATTTGCCAATGACGGATCATGTTTTGCTGTAATTTGCTTTTGTTTGTTCATTGCTTGTGGGTTTTATGAATTGCTCAAATATCTAGAAGTTAGAATTGTTTTATACTATGATATTCATACATTCATGACATGAAATAACGATATGTACGATAACCGGTGCAAAAACCGTTATGCAAATTTATTTACCATGAGGGGCATACAACATGTGGTCGCAGGTAATTCTCATACTGAAACGTTCTCAAGTTCAAGAACCTTCTCGAAGTTGTTATACATTTTCCAGAACGTATACCGAAAGATATGGAACATTCAAAAAGGATTTCCAAAATGTATAAAGTTGGCACAAACAAATCAGAAATTAGTTATTTCTCGTAATTTGAAGACGGCAGTGTTAAGAAAATTATTCAAGTCTAAATAAATAAGCGATTAACGCGTGTGCAATAAATCTACGGTTTATTACCTTGAACATGACTTTAATGTAAACAAGCGTTTTTTGTTTAAATAAATAGAAGTTATCTGTGGATTTTATCTTCGTCTAAGTGATAGTGTTATAGTTAAATTATAGTGCAAGTGTTTTTATTAAATATCCTTAGATTTAACTAGCTCGGTTAGTTTAAACGTGCACATATTTTTAGTGTAAATAAATTAGTAGTAATAATAAACTTTACATTGGTGACAGGTGCGTGGTATCGAATCAATAAACAATTGTTCAGGTCGCGATTTTAGTGTAAATATTATTAAGTAATTTACATTGATTGCGTAAATAACTGTTTAGTTCGCGATACGCGTGTTTATTTATAAAGTGTAATCATAGCTATTTCAGTTCGTTAAAGTAGTGTATTTAAACTTTTTATTCGTGTTATATTTAAACTTATGCCGGTAACATGTTATCAAACTAAAATGGATGCAAAACTATTTGAATTTTTTGAATCAATAAAAAATGGCCAAGAAACTATAAATAGAAAAATGGAAGAAAATTTTAGTACAATAGATGAAAAGTTTCACGAAAATTCGCAGAAAATGGAAGAAAATTCTAGAAAAATAGAAGAAAAATTGTTGAAAAATTCTAGAAGTTTAAAAGAAGAAATACAAACGTGCATAAAAAACCAAATTAAAATGGTCTAAGAAGAAACCCAAATAGATATGTTAAATTTAAAAGAAGAAATTTGCGAATCTGTGAATGAATAAAATAGAAGAGGTAAAAGACAAATTGTAACAGAAGTTAAAAGAATTTTCCAGAACCATAGAAGACAAACTAGAGAAAAAATTGAGAGAAAGAATACAACTGCTTGAAAAAAAATGACCCAAATGAATTGTCACGGTGTATGAAGCGTCACGAGTAAAGATTTGATAATGGATCATGGGAAAAAACCACTCACAAGTTAAAAGTTGTACCTCCGAATTTTGATGGTAAAGTTTCATGCTCTTCTTCAACAAGTGTACCAGGCTCAAATTAAAAGTCGGGTTCAGAAAGCTGCCGAAAATCTGTTTGTTTGTTTGAGGCTGACATTGCCAGACTAAGACGGCTTGCGTATCCTACAGTGTCAGATACCTTCTTGAAGCCAACCATTGTAGACGGCCTCCAAGACAACGAAACGCAGCAGACTCTCCGGTTAGCTCGACTAAAGAGATTGAATGACGCTTTGGTGCATCCTTTGGAGTTTGAAGCAGCAAAACAATCATCGCAACGAGACGACCATTAACCTTGCTGTGCTGCAGAAGTAGCATCGAGGAGATAGCGCGACGAATACTTTGAGAAAGAAGAGTGACGACTTTGAACTGCGGTGAAATAGGCCATGTACGACGGCATCGTACTAAACCTAAGAAAAGAACAAGAAGAACTCTTGAAAATTTATATATTTATACAATTCAAATGGCATTGCCGATAGAGCAATTGCATAGCATTTATCTCAATGACAAGATCAATGAAAGAAGTGTTCAGTTACTGGTTGACACGGTAGCGACAAAGATCATCATTTGTCCTGACATGTTGTTGGAAAACAAGAATACATCACCGGTAACAGTGCGACTTCGAACGGTGACGGGCGAAGAAATACCTACTCACGGACAAGTCAAAGTAACCATTGGTTTCAGAAATAGAGTACTTGGCCATCAAGTACTGGTAGCCGTCATCACGGAAAAAGTTATCCTGGGAATGGACGTAATAAAAAAGTATAGGTTCTATTTGGATATAAAGAACGATGTCCTGAAGATCGACAATGAAAAAATTCCTTTACATTCGTCAGAGAAGGCAGCCGTGCAAATCTTATTAAGTGAAGACGTGACTCTGCCTACAAGGAATGAAAGTGTGGTGATGGCATACCTGGATGGAAATTTCGGGAAAGGCTACATACGCGCGATTGAACCAATGGAGAGCGGCTTAGTTAAAAAAGGACTACTCGTTGGCAGAACTTTAGTACGAGTAAAAAACATGATGCCAGTAAAGATCTTAAACATTAACTCAGATCCTGTAACGTTGAAAAAGAAGACCGTGGTAAGCCAATGCACGCCAGTATCTCAAATTGTAAGATGCGTAAAATCTAACGTCGCCGAAGAAGTGTCCACAACATCTATTGGACATTCTTACTACCAAATGCCAAAATCTCAGCCAAGACCAGCTGGCTAAAGTTGCTTCCAAAGGAAGAACTAACGTGGTAAAACATAAAATTAATACCGGAGACCCTTGGCCGATACGACAACATCTACGCAGACTTCCTTTGGCAAAAAAAACCAAACAAATAATTACGGATATAGAAAGAGAAAACGTGATTGAACCTTAAAGTAGCCCATAGGCATCCCCAGTGGTACTCGTAAAGAAGAAGGATGGATCAACAAGGTTTTGCGTAGACTACAGACAACTAAACGACGTGACCAAAAAAGACAGTTACCCTTTGATTTGAATTGACGATATGTTAGACACTCTGTCAAGATCCCATTAGTTTTCCACGTTAGATATAAAGAGTGGTTACTGGCAAGTAGAATTGGAACCCAACGATCGTAAAAAAACAGCTTTTACAATTGGAACTGGTTTGTGGCAGTTTACTGTTGTAACGAAACGAAAATAAAGTCCACCATTTTGGAAAAATTGAAAACAAATTTTAAAATGGTGCATAGACTTTTCCCCCATCCTCGTATATCCCACCAGCGCCAAAACAATCCCCGCTCTAAAACCGGCACTGTAAGAAAGAAAAAAGGATATAAAAGCGGCTGCACCGTCGATAAGGGCATCTTTCCGTCGTCGTCCGAGCGACGTCTCTGAAGACACCTCGGACATCCTGAAAACCGCCTGCCGATCTTGAAAACTAACCGTAAGTTAACCTGTAATCCTGTAAACGATCACCACCTGTACCTGGAGCATTTGCTCAACCTGATTAAATCCTGTAAACGATCACCGCCTGTACCTAGAGCATTTGCTCAACCTGATTAAATCCTGACCCGTTATTAAAACGATCGAAACCTGCGTTTCACCTGTCGCAATAAACTGCGAATCATTTTCCATTAATCCGTACGTATATTTAGTAAATTGTTGTGTTTTGGAGTGTTGTATTTGGTTATCCTGGTTAATAATTGTCAAACGCCTGAAGTTGTCTGTTCGTAGAGTACCTTAGTGCTCGCCGTAGATAACTAAAGGGTTATTCACTATTACTGGATTGTTACATAGTGCACCTTGGGTGACCTGGATGAGTAGCCCTTAGACATTTGTTCGTAGAGTACCTTAGTGCTCGCCGTAAGTGTTTAAGTTGATTTTATTCATCTCTCAAGTTGTACGACACTAACTTTATGTAACTCATACCTGTGCCATAAACAAATACAATAGAAACTCGTTTTGTTACCGAGTCGTGTTACACACCGTTTAAATACATATTGAAGTGTATTTCAATCCATTTTCATTCAGATTTCATTTGCGACCTTGGCAAAATAATAGAAAACGCCAATATAATATTAATTGTCGTTTGATCTACGTGAAATCAATTAAATTTGGTCCTTAATAATCCGCCGCATCGACCTGTAAATTCCTGAAATCGTATGTTCTTACGCACAGTAATTACATTGTATTTAAAACGCACCTGAGGTCAACGTAGGAACAATTCGACGAAGTTGTATACAAACTAACCTGTCAAATTTCCCCGGCACTACCTGTTGAATGTATCCCGATCAACACACAGAAAAGGCACCTCTGGCAAGGAGATTTGTGTTAATTTAACACCGTGGAACGCTGGTACAAAAACCGTATTTTTTTAATTGTGTTTTAGCGTCAACATTAAGACAGGGTCGTGTACGAGCCCACAGAAGGCGCTGCCGGCGCAGTCGATGAATGAGATATACCGAGCCTTCCCGAATTAGTTTCAGTTTCTTTTTTCATGTATTATTTGGTTGCATTGTTGTTTATGTTATATATTTTGTTTAGTGTAAATTGGAATTTAATTTTGTTATTTACTGTATGTAATAAAACGCAAAGAAATATTTATTTTGTTATACATCTTAATTGTGTTATTATTAATTTCTCCACTTAGCTATCTAGGGTGTTGTAAATAAAAATTACAACCCAGGACCGGTTACACTGTGATGCCCTTGGGCCTGTGTTACACTCCTGCAACGTTCGAGCGTTTCACGGAGACGACTTTGCGCGGATTGTTTTGGAAGACGTGCTTGGTTTACCTGGACGGCGTGATTTCCAAAATGTATAAATGCGGCACGAACAATTCAGAAGTTAGATATTTCCTGTAATTCGAAAACGGCAGTGTTAAGAAGATTATTCAACTCTAAATAAATTAGTGATTAACGCGTGTGCGATAAATCTACGGTGTATAACTATGTACGTAACTTTAATGTAAACAAGCGTTCGTGTTTAAATAAATAGAAGTTATCCGCGGATTTTATTTTCGTCTAAGTGATAGTGTTATACTTAACTCGGTTAGTTTAAACGTGTACATATTTATATTTTTAGTATAAATAAGTTAGTAGTAATAATAAACTTTACAATACTATGAGAATCGTGTGCTTTTATGTAAGTAGTGTATCTTAAATCTATGATAAAGACAAGTGCCTGCTTCGATATATACATTAAAATCACAATAAGTCGCTTCCATGATATTGTACCCTACGTTTTGTGAGATTTGTTTGATATTATTGTGAGTTTATTATATGTGTATTTTAGCCCTTGCTTGTTTTTTTATGTGTCGGGATTTGAACCTGTTTTCGTACCTGCTTATCGGAACTTTTTATTTAAGCTAACGACATTCTAAGTTATAGATGAACGTTGTAATTTCATTTATCTGAAAAAAGTTAGAATAAAATGAGCAACGTACATAATTACTTGTTAATTTAATTTGCTACTGTGTTATTTTGATTCGACCCAAATGTAATTTATTTTTCGCTTGTTAATCGTAATGATATGTGTCGCATAACTAGCCAAAGAATTTATGAGGTTCGTTTTATTGATTCATCATTTACTTCTTTTTATTGTGCATCTTAAAACACAACTTCTTCAAAGGAAGTTAGTTTATTAGTAAAACTTTCATAATAATAACGTGCAAAACACTACTTGCTAGTAACTTCATTTTTCAGTTTACATTGCTTTGTTGCCAAGCTTCTATTAGTATCGCCGTGATGCCATACTTGCTAAAAGTACTTAAAAGACGAGTAATTTTTCGTACACATTATTATATAATATATTCTCTGATTTTTTAAAACAGTTGTTGTTTTGTATATCCAAATTATGCAGTTTATATGTAAAAACATTTAGTTAAAAAACCGGAGGGATTTCTTTGTTCTGTTCTTCCCTTCTTACGGCGAGTCCCACCAAACAGGCAAAATTTTGGTTAAAATTCGAATAAAAAATCACGATTCATTTTTTTATTGTATGTTTTATTTAACCTACTACATACTTCCCACATATTGAGAGTAAGCAGTGTCTAACAAACTTAACACAACGTAGGAAAGAGGGGTTAGCTTGACGATCTCAGCCACAGCAAGATGTCGCTGCTTTTGTTTGTTCGCGGGTTTTAAATTTCAAATGCAAGTGGGTTACATCACAATACCGAATACCATCCTCGTTGTAAAAGGACAAATCAAGTTCGATTCGTATATGTTACCTGTAAAACTTTCATTGTGGTAAGAATTGACTTTTATTTTATGACGCAATTTAATTTTCTCATACTATCACAGCATGAAAGTTATTTGGAAGCTTGACGCATTCTGTTTATAATATCATTAGATGACTTTCTAGCAATTTACTTGTGGTATCATTATATATCTATTTTTATTGCATTTTCGGAAATTTTAAGGAATGACTTCCATATGTCATTAGCTAATCGCATGTTTGGAAAACCGTAAGTAAGCCTCTCTTTATTATCTATTAATTTGTGTTGGTGTCAAACGTAAATACGAACGACCTAGATATGTTGTCACGATTGATTTATGCAAATTTGTTTGTATAATTACTTTAGTTCTAATGACCCATATAGCTACGTATATTAAGTGCCTACTTAAAGGATTTGTTAATACTAAAATTATTTATTTTTTTATGGATAACTTGTTATATACTTCGTAATGCTGTCTGTTGATATTACTCTATTTTATATTGCTATTACAATAAATATGTATTCGTTGTTGTACTTGTGTTGTTCGATTTGTTGACTCTCAGTGTTTGTCAGATGTAAACGGGCAATTATAGTGTATGTTTCTCCCGTTTTGGCAATTTTTTGAGGTAAATTTTGCCATATTGTACTATTTTAGCAGTTTGTCACATACCGTGGCATAGTAAGTTTTATTTATTATTTTGTAATTGCATATTAAATAGATCCTTCAAAGTGTCAACTTGATCTACTTGATCAGGCTAATCTCAAGTGTAAACGTTCAATGTTGTTACGTGCGAAATTTTCACAACAGAGTACCCTGTGTATCGACTTAAAAATTAGTTCTGGTTTTGACGCCCTCTGCCGACCTTGTTGGTTACTGCAAGGCCATTTTGAAGCTGTCAATTGCGTGAGCCGGTCGGTGTCGAGAATCTTGAACTGATTCTTAAATTTTTAAGGGCACCCCTTGTGATGAATACGAATTTATAAGGCAATTACGAATTTATTGCAATTCGTTCGGCACAGGATAAGATATTTTGTCTCCAGTCTATTAAGATTCCTTCGTAATTTCTGTATTATTGTGATAGCCGGTTCCACCACGTTCCAATCACCTGTTCGCTTCAATAAGAAATAATGATGCATAAGTACGATTGATAAATACCGCTACCAAACGTATAAGCTTTTGGGAAGGCATACGACTTAAACAAAAACGAGGTCTCGACGATCAATGCGTCGGAGATGCTGATTTTTGGACAATAATCGATTGTGTTATCAACCACTTGCTCGTAATTACAACCTACAGCATTCGATACAACGGGTTCTTATATCGCATTTAATGAATTATTGTTACTGAATTTGTAGTTTCCTTTTTCGTGAGTTATTGTGTGACACGAATTGCTTTTCAATAATTATTCTAGGCTGTCGGTGGGAAAACGTTTTCTTCACGCAAGCAAGCACTGGATTCTGGGTAAGTCAGTTTGATTATATTTTTTTCGCTGTCATAAAAGTCACTCATGGAACTTTGATTACTGTCGGTGTCTGTAATTACGTTTATTGTTTGCATACCAATAAGGTAATTTCAAATATCATTTAGGGTGTATCGCATGCTGAAAGTAGACAATATTTATTACGAAATTTACTTCGCTATCTCGATGTAATTTAACTATACGCTTTGTGTGTTGCCGATATGTCTGGCATTTATGAATCGAGAAATTAGACAATACTCCGGTTAATCTTTTATGTTGTTACTTCGAAGTTTCTACACCTATTACTCATACTTGTTAGTTTGCCTAATGTTTATGAATTGAGAACTTCAACATATTTTGGTTAGTTCGCTACATTGTTAAATTAAAGCTTTTATACCTATTAATTATAGTTGTTAATATTTCGAGCATAGATGAGTGGAGAAATTACATATATTCTTGTTAATCTTCTACGTTAATACATTAAAGTTGTTATACGTGTTAATCTTTCTTTTATGGTAACATACCTTTCTCTTTTAATTGTCGTTACCCGTTAACCATTGGTGGCTACCCGAACATCAGAGTAACAAGAATTACAAACCTCAAATTTAGTTACAAGTTTGGACCGTCTGTCGTGATCGAGGCAGAAGTGTTAATTAGGATTGATCTGGCGCCCTTAAGTATAATTTTCTTGAACCTCCCCTATCTACGACTGTGTGAGTTGGCCGTGCAAGGTTCGTAAGACCTAAAGCTTGTAACAATGTTTTCCCCAACATACTAAGACTGTAACTGTAAAAAACAAAAACATTTAACCTATTTGACACAAATATAACCCCTACATGTATTTGTAGAATAAAACTTAGTATACCGCTCACAAAATAACAAAAACTGTAAAATAAATATTGATTTTTGATGAAGAATTCTTAAATATAAAATTTATGTAATATCTATATAAAATTAAAAAAAAATAAATAATTTATAAACATAAAAATCAATTAATTTTAAATATAAACTTGTTTTATTTGATAAATCTGCAAATCAATAACATTTGAACTCTAATACGTTCAAAATAATTTATTCCTTTGATTTTTAAACAAAACTACATTTTACAATTAAAATTTTTAGTTGCTAAACTTTAAAATATCTCAATTTAAATTATTTTGTAATTAATTTTTGATATACACTATATAGAGAAACGTGATTAACTTAATTATTTCTAGTTTTTAACGTAATGATTAAATTTCCAAACTTAAATTGAATTTGTTTCTTTATTGTTATAAGTCGTTATAATACTTTAACCCGCTTATTTGTCAACAAAAGTAATATCTCTAAAGGAATTAAATGTCAATTTAAAATGTCTTATATATAAGACAAAACTTACTTTTAAACTTTATTTTGTTGAAATAAAATTATGCATTTTATAAATTAAGACTTGAATTTATTTATATGTTGTAAAGCTGGTTAAATAATCTTAAATTTAAATGTCCAAATGTTTCATACTAAATTTGAGTAGCAATCTTTCTAATGACAACTAAATTACGCGTTTATAAAAACTGTAGCAAAAAATCTTATTTGTTAAACGTTTAATAATAAATTAATCTCAAATTCGATATTAACTTTTATTAAATTTTAAAATGTATTTGACGTGTGCACACAATAATAAAATAATTTTAGCAATGTGGTTCAAAGTATTAACATACATTATAAAATTTAAAATTTGTTGAATTTAAATAAAGCAAGAATGTCTTAATATTTTAAAGTTAAATTTAAAATTTACATATTGAAATTTTTTTTATTTACGCGATTTTATTGTGAAGTCACTTTTTTTAATACAAAAAATAAATTATTAATTTTGACAAACATTCAGTCAACGTTTTATATATTAAAAATATTCAAGTATTGCGTTTAGTAAAATTTTTAGCACTTGAGTACAACACTTACACTAAGTAAATATTTTTTTAATAAAATACAAATTTAAACTATAAGTCAAAGCATTGCTCTTCCCAAGAAACTCGGGAGCTATACGTTTTGAACAAGTGAAAAATAAACTTTAAAATTTAGAGATCACTAAAGAGTCCTAAAACTTACATTATTAGATAGTTTGGAACTTCCATGCAAAGTGGAGTTTTTAGGAGATGACCACCACAACATTTTTAAATAGCATTTCTTGAGTTTTACCTTATTTTAATGGTAATGTAAAAAGAAACATTCCCATAAACCAAAACTCAATATAACACAATTTTCCATTATGGATAATTCCCGTGTTGTCGTTATCACACAAAAGGACGGACAACAAACCACATCCTGGGCAGCAACAATAAACGAATTGCTCGAAGAACTTCTCCCGAACGACACTAAAGAAGGCAAAGACTTAAGCCACGCTACGGCAAAAGAAAAAACCCACAAGGCATACACTGCACCCGACGAATTAGAAGTAACAAACAAAGAGGAGGAGGAGGATGTGGACCCACCAAACCACCCGAACTTGCTTGGTACAAGTTCGCCACAAATAGGATAGGTAAGAGAAAAAAAATGTTTCATTTAAAGGAGAAGTCTGGTTAGACTCAGTTGGATGGGCTAGGTAACGGAACGTGCTTTGAGAGCACGCGGTTCAGCGAGGCACCTGCCTTTTGGCTTATCCTCGCTTCTAAGGCAAGTAGGTAGGAAAAGGACTTAGAAAGTTGTACAGGATTTAAGAGAGGCAGAGTTAGTTAAGTAGCTACGGCGAAAAAGAAACTAAAAAAGTTATTTAAAATAAAAATACTGAAATAAATGACTCAAATAAAATGGATGCTATTAATAATTATTATAAAGTAAATACCTACTTTGCCGTAGCGTACTTGTAAGAAAATAAACAAAACCATGCAGAATACGTAAAAAAATAAAACTTTATTCTTATTGTAGACTCTGGTCTCTTTTCGCGAATGGTCTATATTTGTTGAATTGGGATATGGACTGAGAATGGTTGACAGGGCACTCCGATCCTCATTGAATTCGCGACAAGCGAAAATCCGATGAGCCGGAGTGTCAGGAACGCCGCACGACGGACACTTTTTGTCATCCAAAACGCTAATGCGCTTTAAATGACAACGAAACCCGCCGCGTGATGACAAGATTTGGACGGCCTCTCGTCCAGAGACGTGAGGAATTCTGACCTAAGTAAGGATATCCGGGATAAGAGAATAGGCATTACGACTTTTATGGGAAGTGTCCCACAGCCGCTACCATTCACCCAAGATTAAGACCTTTAAGTGACGCTTGGCCGCTGAAAAGGACGGAAAATCGTCGTTTGAAACGTGCTGGTCAAGGAAATTGCACGAGCCAGCTTTGCGAAGAACTTTGGAGCAGTAGATTTTCTGCAATAGGAGAGGCCTGTTTCCTAACCACGTTGGAATGTCAAAGTCTGTGGTACTAAATCTCTAAACCATAAGTGAGCATGAGAATTACTGCATTGTCGAAGATATTTGCAAGATGTTTTTTGTGAAGGTTCCATTTCAGCCGTGAGTATTTGTAGAACAAGTGCAAGGCATTCTTACATTTGTCAACCACGAAAGCGCAATGTTTAACAAAACTCAGCTTGTCGTCAAGCAATAGTTTGAGGTACTTAAATTCGAAAACCCTACGGACAGGAGTATCGTGGAGGCGCAGTGAAGGATCTCGTCTTAGCGTAGAGCCAAAAACCATGTACTTAGTCTTGTCCGCAAAAATACTTAGTTTATTGCTACCAGCCCAGCTAGTCACAATACATAGACGTGTGTTAGATTTTGCCTCTAAGTCTCGTCGAGAATTTGCGGACGCGAGATTATTTACAACCAAGTTCCAGAAAGTCGGCTCAAAAACCGAGCCTTGTAAACAGCCCTTCGCCAGTCGTTTGGTGAAAGTTGAACGTGAAACGTTTGCAGAATATGTTATCGATCTATTCGACAAATAGCTACGAATGACGCGGGTAGCGTTTGCAGGTACTCTCTTAACGACGATTATAGAGGGCCGCCATACGTTGTTGAACGCTCCAGAAATGTCTATGAAAATAGCTAGTCTGTACTTTCCAGGTCATATATTAAGACAAGTAGAAACGAAAAAAATAAAGTGCACGCAGAGAAACGGTCGGCGAAATACCAAAACTAAATAAAAGGAAGAAAGGAATGCAAGATTTTACAAAAATGTTGAAAATTGGTAAAACACAGAAAAATTAATTACAAACGAAACGATAAAAAAGCATTTTACGAGAAAACTGGATATGGAAGCGAAGAAGTGAAGAAGTAAAGAGTAGAGAGGAACAATATGAGAAAAGAGAAACAAAAGTGTACAGAAACAAGAAAAGAGAGCAAAGATAAAACAGTCTAAATACAATAAACACTACGACAAAATAAAGAAAAAATGGTTACCTTAGTATCTGGATAAAAAGATAAAGGAAAAAAAGAATAAGATAGCAAGATTCAGGTGTAAAAATGAAGAAAGAATAACGAATACCCGATAAAGAACATGGTAAGGTTATGCAGGCTGTGCGGGAAAGAATAGGAATCAGTTAATGTTAAAAAACTGGAGTGGTCACCACACGACTTTTCTATAAGGAATTTCTACATATTTTTTATTTTCAAATTGAAGAAAAACATCCAAGTTAAAAGAATATAGTAAATTCAGAAAACTTAGTTTTTGTAATTTTATTTGCTAAGAAGAAATAATAGTAAAAGTACTAAGCATTACACATTAGACAATTTTTATTTCAAAATTTGTTTATCCTACCTACTTTGAAGTGATACGTACACGTTTGTATTGACTTCCTAGCCTTTTTTAAAATTTGTGTTTTCGATTTCATTAAGATATAACCGAAATATGGCAAAGTATCGACTAATCCTTATATTTGTGGGCTTTGATATTGCTTTTCTCTTTATTAAATCAGTAAAAATAATTTACATACGTACAAAATTGCGGATATAGCCACTTCCGCATTTTTTCTCAAATCCATCTTTTGAAACAAACGAGTGAATATAAAAAACCACACACAAAATAGTAAAAGGAAGCGGGCGGAAAGGTAAAAATATAACGAATTCACAAGGTACAATAACTAACCACTTGTGAATTGCATATACACGAAAACAAATAAAACTTAAGGGTTTTGAACTCAAAGTAAATTTTATTCTTTACTTTGATTTATGTAATTTCGTCAATTAAATAAAACATTAATGTAACAATTGATTTGCCGTCAGTGTAACCAATCGACAAGTATTTATTCGTGTATTTTGGATTAATGTTAAGTTAAATAAGATTTGCGTCATTTATTAAAATGCCCTTAATATTTTAGTACGTAAGTTTAAATAAATTTGCTTTAATCCACATTTTGTTTGTATTTTGCAATTCTGTGTAAAGTTTATGTAAATTTTATTCAAATTATGTCATTTATTTTGTTTGTTGCTCAGTTGTAACTAACATTTTTTATAATAAATTTGTAATCTTTAAATGTACTCAAGCTTTATAATCACATCTCGGACGCGTTGATTTTGTTTTATAATTTCAGATTTATGACGTTGTAACCCCATAGATAAGTTTATTAGTGGTTGTAACCAAACTGATAGACTTCTGGGTGATCATAAAATTAGAAGATAATTTCATCGATCTTTGATTGGCGTCTACGCCAATTTTGAGAAATTTACTTGTTTTTACAATTACCGAAATAGTCACAAATTTCTATTTTGAGCTAATCCGCTTCTTACCGCTGAGCACTGAGTAAAAATCCCGTTTATGATGATTTATTTGTTTTTGTATCATTGCTCAAATATTTAACACTAATTTTTTCTGCTCAAAGGGAATCGGTTTGATTAATGTAAGACTTGTAAAAACGCAGAATTTAATTCCAAACTTAAAGAAAATTACAACAAACACTACAAAAAATTAATAAAAGAGAAAAGACTTTAGATAAAGTGCAATTAATTACTTGTAAACTTAACCCAAAGTAAAAAAGGCAATAGCAGTTCTGGTATCGGAGAGTGGCGTGAGTAAAGCAACAATAAAAACCAGCTTGTTTTTGATGTGTTGGTTAAAAAAGCGCCAGAACAAAAGAAAGACTACAGTTGCTTGTTCACATCTCACAGCAAGTAAGTAAATTTATTTTATCATCGACGTTTATAAACCCAATTACAAGTATACTGAACCTAGAGTTGCTGTTCACTTTATATTGCTAGTACTAGTAACATGCAAACATCCCTAAAAACTGAAAAATAAGTAATATTGACGTAGTATTACAAATAAGACCAAATTGTTTACATTCAATACTGAAACACGACGCTCAACTTTTCTTTCCAATTTTGAAATTAACTTCGAGTTTAGTACAAGAGCGCTGGTAGAAAATTTATAAGCGTGGTCCCGTTATCTTTCTTATTAACACACTAGGCCTGACATGTGTCGAAAACGGTCTCAACTAGACAATGTTCTGTAGTTTCCTAAGAATACCTGACAAACAATTTTTTTTTTAAAGAATGTTAAGGACTACATGTTGACTCCGCAAAATGTAAATGTACACCATACCTCAGTAATTTTTCCCACAAGCATTGATTGATTTTTCATTTGATTTACGTCATACAAGTGGATTTTAATAAATTTTGCTGAGCATTTTAATCCGTATGAATTTTATTTGCAGTTGGCCCAATTCGTAAATTTTGCCGAAAGAAAGAGAAAACTCCAATGTTACCAACGTTATAAAAATATATACAAACCAATTAACTATAAAATATTGTTAACAGAATACCGTTTCATCCAAAATTATTACGTCAAAAATTACTTGTTTTGTTTGACACGAAGAATGAAAAAACAGAGGGGCTAATAAAATCGCTACTGGCGTATATCTGTACAGTAAAAAATTCTCAAAAGGCACACCAGCGGTATATATAGTATGTTACTATAATAATTGTGGGGAAAAGCAAAAAAACAAGTAAGAATAAAACGAAAAAGAACTGCTAATGATTTGTATTTATTTTATAGATAGGTGATCACAATGTACTTGTTTGTTGTCAGTTGTTTGACAGATTTAGTAATAAATGTAGTGTCAACATTATATTTCTGGTGTTTTTTTTATTTTTTCAAAAAAGAAAATAATTTTACAATAGGCAACACAAAAAATAATGTACGTTACTCTCTTCAAAAGTTCCGTGCATAACTCACTCACTTGCAACGCTCGGTCGTGCGATCTCGCGTCGAATTAGCGTTCGTTATGCTATGATGTACTTTTCGACGCTTGTTACGTAAATTACTATTACATTGGTTTTTATAATTTCAGAGAAACAATTAATATTTACTTTATGTAATAGAATTTCATAATATTATATTATAAAATTTTGAACTTAGTAATTTAGAAAGTTTCCTCCTTTGTTTGTTTGTTTTTACTACTCCTATTACAACAAAAAGTTTTGATTATAATTCCAGAACAGTAGTTGGTTTACAGTTGTTATTGGTTTTGTTTTAGAATTTGTGTTGTTTGTTAAAGTTTTGAAATTTTGATTTGAAAAAAGCTCCGTTCATCGATTCTTTACAAATTACGCAAACAAAAATCCGACTTCTTAGATCTTTGTGATCAAGTATAATTATTTTGTTTTTTTTTTCTCCTGAAAAATTTTAAATTTTGCAGTTGTTCTAATGTATTTCCAAAACAATGACATTTATTATTAAACTTGTAATAAAAATATAGTAGTAATAAACTATATTTAATTTTTTTAATCTTGAATTTTTTTTAATTTGTTTTTTATTAAACTTTATATTGTCAAATTAGTAACTAACCTTATCTATGTAAAAATATGTACTTCGTTTTATATTGTTCTTATAAACTCTTACAGAATAAATTAATAATTTTTTAGCACTTACATTCTTATGTTTGACAAAGTCAACACGTTGGCGATGTTGTATATAGAAAACTAGTGTAAAACCGTAAAGCAAATGTGATGGCACCGCCATCTCGTAATCAAGGTTACTACGATTTAAAAATGTTTGAATTAAAACGTAGTGATTATATTTATGTACATACATAAACACAATTGAGTACAAATTGGAGTTAGAATAAAATTTACATTTACTTTAGCTTTTAAGAAATAACAATCTCACTATAAACAAAGTAAAAGCAATAAATTTATCTACTACAAAAAAACAAAACTGTATTTAAAAACTAACAAATACTTTAGAAACATAATAAAATAAACTCGAATCGGTACTAACAAAACATACTTGAAAAACAAATAAGACCAGACTTAAAACATTTCTTCAATAAGATAACAATAAAATATAAAACATAAATAAAATAGACGTCAAGAGTAATCTAGATAAAAACAAGACGCAATAGAAAAAATTACAGCAATATTAACACAACAAAAAAAAAATATTAAAGCTACAATCTGAATTTGAACAGATACATCTATTGAATTTTAATGTTTATCTAATCAAAGTTTTTGTGTTTAAAGCTCATTTTTCTCAATGTTTTATGTATATAAACGAAATTAAATAACATAAAAAAAAATTAATTAAAAAACCTTTTTATATAAAAGGTATGCAGTTTATGCGTAGAGTTTTTTTTAAAGACGTCGGTTTTTATGGCAAGAAGCATTTTAAAAGTAATTTGATTCAGATATCGTATCGTATACATAATAGCAAACGCAAAGGACTTTCTCATATTCCATTTACAAGAGCTTTTTATATTGTTCTGATTTGCGCAATAATGCAAAGTTTGCGTTTTTTATAAATATTTTATTAGGCCCTTTGTTCGCCTTTTTATGCCTCAGGTATTTATAACGCAAATACGCTTTTGACTTTTATAACTTAGTGTATAATGGTTATATTTTACGAAGCAGGCATATGTGATTGCTTAACATAGAAAATCATTACTAATTAGTTGCAAAAGCAAAAATGCCTTAAGTGTTCTGGTTATTTGCTTTTATAGTCATTCTTATTTTAGTTCTTATTGCTCTACAACGTTCTCAAGCGTTCTAATTCGTGACATTCCTAGAATCTTGTTTACTCTAAATCCTTGCTCTTAAAATAATTCCTTTTGTGCAAATCTATAAGAATTAATTTTATTTTTGATTTTGTTTACCTAATATAAATAAATTTATAAAAAAAATCATATTTAACGCAAAACAGAAAATCGTGACCATATAAACTAAAATTGTATTGTCTACAAGATTACAGATTATTAAAAAAAATATTACAATCAGTAAATAAGCAAATGACAATTATAAAATGTTTAATATTGTTGATTTCTAAAATTAAAAGCAAACAAAAAAGTAAGATGTTTTAGACACTTTTAGATATATTAAAACAAAATAAACACAAAAATATGCAAGATTTCCTAATAATTTTTAAACAAAATTGAGTGTTTTGTTATATATTAAATTTTGTCTGATTTTTTTTACTAAAATCATACAATGTGCGTTATACGATTAATCAAAAGTAACCTTAAAACAGCACTTTTTTATAAAAAAACACACAATGTGTATACAATTAGGTAAAAAAATTAAATTTACAATTTACAATTACATACGTAATATAATGAACAAGGTTTTTTGCGATTTTCAAAAATAAGAATGCATACATAAATAATAAAAAGATTAAAAAACAGAAATAACAGTATTCTAGGTGCATATTAAACGAGAATAGAGTTGTATGATAATTCACCAATTGTTTGTATTTAACATTTGTTCATGAAATGGCTGAGAATTGCTTCTCATAACCTCTTACTGGACTTTACCAGAGTTTTATAACAGTTCACAATTCAGCAGCTTCTAAGATTATGACACGATTCAAGCTACATTGCTACATCCTTTCAGATGCAAAAGTTTAGAAGTGGAGATTTCACCTTTGGAAATGTGCATCCATAGTTTAAAAACTGTTTTTTTTTTAACAGTTTGTTGCGTTTGCGATTCCCTGACATATCTAAAGAAGACTTACAGCAGACTGGACTTGCAATAAAAACATTTCGCGACGTGAAATAATCGAGATGCATTTTTATTACATTCTATAGGTGTTCGTAGCGTTATCTTTCGGCGCAAGTTAAACTAATTTTATAAGCGACCCGTCAATTGCTAAAGACAAAGAAAAGAAAATATTAAATTTGCTCTCCCCGTTTGCAACAAAAAAACAAACAATAAACATTGTTAAACGATAGAGTTAAATTTAAATAGTTATTCTCAATTTTCTCGCGTTAGACAATATCTTAATTCATCGTATCTCTCGTACAATAATCAAATAAAAAACTTACAAACACATATCCAAATAAATTTAACTAATTTCTGACCTTGTAAAAGAAAAACTCCCGTATGTAACTTTTTTCGTTTTTGCACCGCGTCAGGGTTTTTAAAACCTTCGTTTAAAACTCTCCTCTTTCTTTGTACGCAATTTTGACTTTATATCCTAAAACGTTTTTTTCTGATTGGACGATCACTCTCAGTACAATATATGCCAATTGGCTTTTCTTTTTTTTACTCAATCTGTTAAAAGCGGAGTTGTGTCCCTTTTTACCCTTAAGATGTTACTAAGTTTTGTTATTGGCCAGCGCTGCATGCTACAATTGGAATAATAATTTACCGATGCTACTATTTTTTTTCTTATTAAAATTAAACAAATCATAAAAAAGCATTAAAGAGAAGAGCTTTAGTTTAACATGATTCTTTTGTCTAATCTTAACAGATTTATAACGCTAATAATAGCAATAATTTTTACAATAGCCGTTGAAAGAATTTCAACATTCAAAATTTACTCGAATTTTATTTTACATACTTTTGTTCTATGCTGATAACTTTATAGTAAACTCGTTTATGACTCGAATTTGTAATTACTGATAGTTTTTATTATAAAAATTTATAAATCAGATTTATTAAATTACTACTTCGTTTACGCATTTTAAAATTTGAACATAAATTATCGGTTTAGTCGAACATGTGTGTTTCGATCTAGTTGATTTTGCTGACCACCGTGGTTTTTTTTGCGGGTAAGGGTACCTTTGTCAGTGTGGTAATATCTGGAGTTGTTTTTCTTGTAAACCATCCTGCATCAAAAGCGCCACAATTTTTATATTAAGATGATTTACTTAATTTTTTTCGATTTATTCCGACAGCGGGAGAATAGTCAACGTACTAGAAGGACACCTGCAAACTATGGTGAATTTTTAGTAGTAGATTAACCTGTGTTTGTTGTTTCTTTTTCGGACACATGTGTTTACTTTTGCTGCGTTTTATAGTTTGCACACTGTCGGACCGTCGCCCCCATGGTTCACATGGGTTGAATTATGTTCTCAGACAATCAATCTGATGCTATATCACTCTCCTTATGGATAGCGATGTCGTTATTTTGAACCATAACGATTATGATATAACGGCGACGTTTTGGTAGCCGTTATAAACATAACGATTGTGATGTATAGGCTTGAGAGGTTTTTTGTATGAAAAAATGAATTTTTGAGATGTTTTGCGCGCTGCATTATACAAGGAACTGGAAAATGCAATAAGAAAAAAAGTTTTTTCAGTTTTACCGTGTATTTAAAAAATTAAGGTTAGAAACGTATTCTTTCATACAGGCAAAGGAGAATTTTACGCAAAAACAGCGACCCGTTTGAAATAACTACGTAAACAAAATGTATAAAAAAGGTGTAAGTTATGTAACGGTGGGTTTTGCAACTCAGTTTTATTTCGAATTAATACAAGTGGCTTATACTTTTACGTATTAATTAAAGTTATTATTTAATAGAAAATTGGGGCTATCGAGGGATGATGTGCGTCACTTAATCGAGGTCGTAGCAAACATTTGAATTTTATTTTATACCAGGTAGTTTTAGTCTAGATTTTTTCTATTTTAAAATCTACCGGCTAGATGTTTTATGACGGCACGGCGCGTGCCTTATATCCTATTCACTCTTATACGTTTGGCGGTCGTATAGCATTCTTTGTTTTTTAAAGGCGATACTTGTTTCCAAAATAAGGATGGCAAGATAGTGGGCGACTTATCGATATAATTAAAATACCGATACAGCAAACCTATTTTACCAGTGATTGTTATGTCGATCGTTATCTTCGACCATTAAAATCTGATAGCGATTGATCGCTAAGTATAACGAGAGTGTTACAGCATCAGGCTGAATAAAGTAAACCCAATGAGAATAACAAATAAACTATTACCCTAAAACGTTGCAAGATAGAGGAAAGTTGCATATATACATTTTTATAGAGGACCAAATTTATTATAAAAAAGTCTGCGGAAGAGTACAATAACCTTCTATAGTTTAGAAGATATAAGTGTGCAAAGTTACACGATAATGTCTTACATTACATTAAAAATCTGTAACTGTTAAAACTATTAGATATAATTATACCCTCCCGCGGACTTTTTTGCAGTAAACTTTGTGTTCTGTAAATATGTTTAATTTTTTTTATTCTTCAATAATTTAATTAATGAGAGAAAACTATAAAAATTAAAAAAGTGGTATAAACAAAGTTAATATAAAACATCGTTAATATAAAATAAAACAGTGTTAAATTAATTTAAAATGGCAGGAACATTTTACTTTTTCATCAATAAATAAAAGTAAAAAAAAGAAAAGCTGAAATATTATTTTTTTTAATTTAAGTTTAATTTTTGCAATAATATCTGTCACAAACGACAATAAAGTTTTACTTCAATCGCGCGTATAGATTATACGCACTTAATTTTTGGTTTATATTTAAAAAATACACATAAAACTACTAATGTAAAATTTATTGAAACTCGATCCAAATGTCAAATTTGCTGCTTATTTTCTTACACAACCTTTAACTCTTTTAGTCCGGGCATTTTTGCATTAAGTATGGGCTAAAATCCAGTTTAACACTCAAACCTGCTGAGCGGCACGCGCTATATTTCAATAATCGTTATGTTTTTCTGGAAAATAAAAATGGTATAACATCTAAAATATAAAACATAACAAAAGAGTATACAATTCACATTTGCAAACACAATGGCGTAATACATTTTTTACAATATAAATAGGTGTATTTATTCTTGTTTTTGTAAATATTATAGCAAATGTAGCATTTTCATCTTGTTTGCATTCCTAAAGAGAAACAAATTGATTTTTTATTGTTTCGACTGTTGTCTTTTGTTCAAAACTTATATAGCTTTTGCGTAATTCTACATAACGTGGTTTGTAACGTACACATAGATTATTGCATAACTCATAAAGAGTAAATTTTCTGTCTCAACTATTTTGAAATATAACCTTTGAATTCATGAGCATTCTTTGTATAACATAAATGCTTGATTTTTTAATCCATGTATAATTTTTTCTTGCTGCCACTGTACGATTCAATTTCTTGATCAACTGCATCTGCTGCTCCCATATTTTTGTTATAGTGTTCATGGATTGTCATTTTTGCAAGTACAATTGGTGCATCACCGTTACGAGTATAGCTCGATTGATAAACGTTTAGAAGCAACTTTGTTAGTTCTTTAGAAACTCTGTGCCACTGATGCATAAGACATCATAAATGTCTTTTCCAATGTATACTGTGGAATAATATGTGTATCCTTGCAGTTTTGGGTAGCTTAAGCACTTGCAAAATAATTTTATTCTATATTGTCATCGTTTAGATTTTGCATTCAGATATTTATCAGTGGCAAATGTTTCCTTTGGATCAGCTAAAATTTGTGCGTTTTTTTTTCATGAGAACAAAAAACATAACTAAACGTGTCAAAGCCTTATCTCGAAGAACGCTTTTTGGTAAATCAAATTTAAAAAAAAATTAACATAAAAAAAAATTGATAATGATAAGTTAGTTAGACATGTTACCTGTTTCTACCCATAATAACTTTAGAAAATATGGAGCACCCATTTAGGCTTATCAACAGAAACAGAAACATGACGATAAATCTTATCTCATCATTAATTTTTATTGTTTGAGCCATATCTATAGAAAAAAAAAACTGGTGTGGTCACCAGACGACTTTCCTATAAGGAACGATGAAAGAATATTTAGATATTTTTTTATGGTTATGCTGTCATAAAACCATTTTGAATTGATATGTACACGTTTGTATTGATTTTCTAGCACATTTGTGCGCATCGATATAATACTTAACCCTTTAGTAAATCAGTAAAAAAAATTATTGCAGGCATGATTCGAAACTATATTATATTTGTAAATTCATTTTAAATTATAAACTAAGTATCTAATAAACTGTTAATGTTATTTTTTTTTATTTGAATAAATTGTTAGAAAGAGTTATCTCTATAAGAAACTGTAAAAATAATTCGAATATTTTACATACGTACAAAATTATATAAGCAAAACTGCTAAAAGTGGCGGATACACTCACTTCCGGTTTTTTTACCAAATCCATATTTTGATAAAAACGAGAGAATATGAAAAGCCAACTCCATACTAAATCTCTAGGTCGGACGATGGTCAACAGTGACCACGTTCAGTAAGACCAGTAGTCGAGGGTTCCTAACCCAGTCAAAACTAAAACAATTCTTTGCCTAGAAAACCTAAAAATCTACCCAGTGAAAATAACTTAACCAGCTCACCAATTGCTTATTCAGCATATTCTAAACAGCCATCTATTGTTACTCACCGAACATTACTAGATTCGGACGTCCCATTGCTACGAGGGCGACGCATCTAGACTAAAATGATTAGTAAACTACACATGCAGTAAAATCAGAGAAAAGCGCAATTGATACATTTATTTTTCATTTTTAATCACTTAGACGCATACCCTACACAAAACAATTTTCGAGAAGTATATTTAAAATCTTTGTTGGCTTCAGCTTTGTACCTGGAAATACTATAAAAGTCAAGTGTAGTTTTGTTTTCTTTGCCATAATCTTCCATAGCATGGTTATGGCATAATCTTTAAAAATATTTTTTTTTAATTCCTCAAATAGGAACCACGTGAAAACACTAAATATGTGTCTTTTACATACACTCAAAATCAACAAAAATAGCTACATTGCAACGCACTAATCAAACGCTTCGATTAATGACAGTACCATACAACAAACTGCTAGAACCAACAATTCTCGAAAAGGCAATATTTAAATTTAAGTTTTGTGATGTTACAATATGCCGTGAATTTTGAGCGTCAAATTTTGTTTTTTTTCTCAAATTGCACGCTCATTAGACTATTCACATAATGCATTTAAAATTCTTTGACTAATGACCGATTCAAAACATTTTCTATGCTTTTTCAGCTCGTTAAAATCAATATCAAAATGAAATTGATACGGTATGTCGCACTGAATCGTTTGTCTAAATATAGATTAGATATAACCTTCTAGTTTTTAAATAAGATGTATTCACTATCCAATCTTCTGCATTTGAATATGATGTGTCATCCACACTATAATCACTAAAATTATTATTTTTTAAATGAAATCGATGTTTATTAAGGAAGTAAGAATTTATTTAGTAAAGATATACTAATTTATCATAAATCGTAACATATTTCTATTAATACCAATTTTTGCTTAAAAATTATTCTTAACGTAATCGCTCGGACCCCATTTAAATTTATAAATATTTTGCTCGTGCCTAATTTCATCTGGTAAGTCATTATAGAATTTCAGAACTTTGTACAGAAGAAACTTTTGTGACTTTGATTTTGAAAATTTTGGCAATCTCAAGTTACATCGACTTTTCGTGTTATGCGAATGTATATCATAGTTACGAATCAATAATTTTGATATGTAGTTTAGAAGCAAATCATTAATTATTTTGTATACTAACATTAATGAATTAAAATATATCCGCTGTTTCACACTTAACCATTGTAAACAATCTAACATTACCGTGATTTTGGTATATTTTGAGCAATGTAATAATTCTTCATAGGTCTATTTTGTTGTTTTTGTAACAGTTTTAAGTCGACTTCGTAACACCGTTGGTAACACATTAAAAATATACTACTGCAAAAATCAAAATATGGTGCAATAATTGTTTTATAAACAGTAATTCTGACATTAATCGTCAATTTATTAGATAATCTTCCTAATAGGCTAATCTTATTTGCTACTTTCTTTATTACCTAATTCACATAGCTTCTAAAATTTAGATTCTGATCTATAACTACTCCTAAATATTTAATTTGTTCAACCTGTTCTAATTCTATATTTTCAATTTTTATTTTTGTTGTTTTGACATTATTATTTGATATTACCATTGTTTTACTTTTTAGCACATTTAATTTTAATATGTTTGATTGGAATTTGCAATAATTTCTAATTCTAAGTTTAGCTTTATAATAGCTGAATGTACATTTTTATCAGTAATTGATACAACGGTATCGTCTGCGAACAAATTATTATTACAGCACTTCTATATCATTAATATAAATTAAGAAAAGCAATGGCCTTAAGACTGATCCTTAAGGTACACCTGATTTATTTTGAATTGGAATAGATTCGTAATTTTGGTACGTAGTGGTCTGAATACGAGATTCCAAGTAAGTTTCGAATCATAGAATTTCGGTGCTTCTTATTCCATATTGGTAAAGTTTATTTATAAGTCTTTCTTTGTCGATAGTTTCAAAGCCTCTTTTATAATCTAAAAACACTGCTACTACACTATTACCCACGTCGATTTCGGATTTCCACTATGTCAGCACGAGATTTAATGCTGTTTCCCACGAGTGTTTACTTCGAAAACCCGATTGATTTTCACTGATTGTATTATTGTTTGATTGTTCCAAAAAGCACTGTAATTGTTCCTTAACAACTGATTCTAGTATTTGTTCGTACACTGATAATATATTGATAGGTCGAAATCTTTCGCATCTTTTTGTATTTTTAATTTTAGGCGTTAGTATGATTTTTGATTGCTTCGAACAATTAGGAAATTTTCCACATAATAAAGATTTGTTTATTAGGTCTACCATTGCATTATCAATTTCTGGCAATAGATCTGTAACAACTTCTTTCGTAATGTAATCCGTTTCTCCTTTTCGCTTAATATTACTTAAGATTTTCTTCAGATCTGATAAATTAACTTGCTTAAATTTGAAATTAAGGATTGGTTTTATTATTGGAGCCTCTTTGAAGCTTGCTGGGGGCTGGTTTATACTATTATTTATGTGCTTCATGTTGCTTACAAAATATTCGTTAAATTTATTTGATATTTCCTCTAAGTTACTAATTTCTACTTCTTCAAATATTATACTTTTTGGTTCATTCTTTGGTCGATTGATTAAATGTTTAACAATTTTCCACATATTTAGAGGTTGTCCGCTATTTTGCTGTATTTTATTTACGTAATATTTAATTTTGCTTATCTTAATTTTGTTAATAAATTTATTTCTTGTGTTTTTGTAAAACATTCAGTCATTTTCATTTACCGTTAATTTAGCAATTTTATAAAATCCGTCCCTTTCGTTTTGGAGATTACGTAAGTTCGTTGTAAACCAGGTGTTACTTGTTCGTGTTTTTATAGTTTTCTTTATAATTAGGTCATTTACTGCATAACAAAGCGTTTCAACTATGTAATTTGCTATTTGATCCATTTGTCGATTTTGCATATTCCAATTGTAATGGCTCAGTATATTAAGTAGGTTTTGTTTTGAATTTTTTTTATAGCAATTTATTGTATTTATTTTGTAATCCATATTTTTATGTAATGTACCTAAATTTACGATATTTTTATTATATCATGGTCAGTTATTTTTGGTTCATTTAATACAACAGATCTTAATTCATCTACGTTTGTAATTACTAGGTCAACTATTGAACGGCTATTTTCTGTTGTACGCGTAAATTCGTCAAAAATTTGTTTCATCTCTAAGTTTCTAATAACTTGTATTAATTTTGACCCATGAAAACTTTGCTTGGATACATCTATATTTAAATCCCCTATAATTATATGTCGACTGTTATCCCGAATTGTATCTTTACACCACTTTTCAAAATGTTCTATAAAAATAGCATCATTTGCACGTGGTGAATGATACAGCACTGTATAGTATCCTGTTTGGAATCCTCCTATTATTTTGATACATATTAACTAATAGTTAGTCTAATGCAAAATTAGAGATTACAGTATATGGGATTCTATTATCATACTTATAACTATTATAACCCCTCCAGTTTTTTTTGTTTGTGAATTACACCGAATTAATACATATTCTGAAAAATTAATTTTACAGTCTTGTATGTCTTCAGTTACACGAGTTTCACTTAATAATAACAAATTTGGTTTCCTATCTTGAATTAAGATTTCTAGTTCTTGGAAACGTTTTAGCATGCTTTGTGCATTCAAATATAATATGTTCACACCTTGTTTACTTATTCTAAAAAAGCAATCTTTTTTCTTTCCATTTCCATTTTTTGTTTAAATGCAGCACATTCTTGACTATAGACAGGATGGTTAATGTCCAATTTTGTTTTTAATTTTTTGGTCATTTGAATACAATTCGAACATTTGTGATTTTCTTCTCCATCAACAGTACATTCTTGCAACCCATGTGAGCCAGCACATTTTGGACGGGCTTTTTGTGCTTTACACTCCGAGGCTTTATGGTTAAATCTATTTCATTGATAGCATCTTCTGATTTCAATAGCATCATATACTATGCATCTATCTCAACCTACGTTTATCTCTTCTTTTTCCATTATTATGTAATAAGCCTTCAAACTTATACTCAAAATCTGAGTCACTAAGATTACAATGCATTTTCAAACCGAAAAAGTATTTGACAATGTGCTTTGCAATTATTATTTATATTACCAATTATGGAACAAATAAGTACTTACGTTCAAATGCGAAAGCAAACCCGCAACTAATGAATGCGTCATTACTATTGCGAT
The DNA here is from genome assembly GCA_035610365.1 of Aquatica leii. Lineage (NCBI taxonomy): Eukaryota > Metazoa > Arthropoda > Insecta > Coleoptera > Lampyridae > Aquatica > Aquatica leii. The sequence continues at coordinate 15,576,875 of CM069434.1, read as the reverse complement.
GATGTGATTATCTTACACATGTAATAATCTGGTATACTTGTAAACAATTTGTTATACTGGCATTATAAAATAAAATTGTATCTGTTATGGATACAGATCTAACATTAATAGAATAATCATATTATAGATCAACGACTAGTTAAAGGACAATTTGCCTTGACTGGAAGGACAGCGAACAAAAGACAATAAAATCTAATGAAATCCCTGCTAAGGTTCATGCAATTTGATGACTTAACAAGACGATGAACTGATAAATTAATTGCATTTCGTAACATCCATGACATGTTTGCCGCTAATTGTAAGAGTTCTTAGTGTCTAATACTTAAGTATGCGTTGATAAACAACTTGTTCTTTTCCGAGGAAAAAAAATTTAAAGTTTATATAAGGTCCAAACCAAATACAAACGATGTAACGATTTGGGCATTGTGTAATGCATTAAATTCACATTGTTAGAACTTAAGTCTACACCGGAATAGTAAATAATACACCGGAAAAGAAAGAAAGTATATAAATGTAATAAACTGTTTAGCATCGAGATATAAACTTGACTGATTTTCTAGGAAAACTAGCAGTCTTGAATTTGAGTTTAGGTGGCCCTTATGGAATCACCACGAATTATTTTTTTACGTCAGCGTCTTTGTCAACAAATTTGTTAATGCAATCTAAGACACTCACTGAGATCACGAGAAAAAATCGCAAAGAGGTTTCGTCAAGAAGTCGCCGCGAGCATTGAAGTGATATTTTGTTCATCAAAAGTAATTGATATAGTTAAATGAATACAACTGTATAGTATATTTACAACTTAAATCTGTAATAAACGTGTTCAAACAATTCTAGTCTATACATTACATGAAAAAGTGTTGAAGTCATATATAATCCCAAAGCATTTAACAAAGCACCATATACAAACTGCTGCGCTAGATAAATTCTAAATATTCAAAAAAATTTAAACTGTGGTTCAAATGAGTATTTTTAAACCATCTGACATCATCGCCACTACACATGACTAAAACAACTGAAAGTCTTGCGTATACTACCGTCCACTAAACGCGCGCATCATTGGTGATTACTATCTTATATCACATATAGAAAGTTTAAGCTCTCTAAGCTAAAACAGTTTTTGCAGCAATCAACTTAGTTCGTGCTTATATCAAATTTCCGTTGCCAATGAGAACCTTTCAAAAACTGCAATCAACTTGCTTTTCGGTAAAAACTTTTCAAAACCAGAAACCGCTCACTACGTCACTTTTGAATTTTGATCGACGTTTTATTATTAAGGCACTTTAGGCATTATTCAACGGTCTTTTTTTAAAAAAACCTCAAAGTTTTAACGACATTTGTTCATCCGGAATCATGAGCGTCTTTAACTATTATCAACAACGCATTTAATTTCGACAACTGCAAAAAAATATACAACCTACAACCGCAAACTACTAATCATCTATTGTTATCAAGCGTTTTCGAGACATGCTTAAAGGAAAACAATTTACAATTTTATAGATCGCAAGCCGATATACGGGTTTTGACAAAAACCTAAAAATTGTTTGCCACGGCAGTTTTGCTAATTACATTTTATATCGAAATTTTCAACTGACATTTGTCACATCTCAGGTAAAAAAACGTTGTCTTAGATGTACTATCCCGTGTCAAGAACACTGAGACACCTAATCTCTGCAGACGCAACACCGACATATATAGCTGTCTACCGCGATGTCTCTACTTCAACTGCTCGCTTTTTCGTTTCAAAAACTTACCGATCACGCCAATCATTTGATTGAAAGTTAGTGTAATCTTAGAAACAATAGTATTATTTCAACAGAACGAAAAACCGATTTGTTAATTACTTTAGAGGCAGATAAAACATTCATATAAACACTTGATAATATCGTTTACGCAAGATACAAACAAACTTAGAAAAAATATAATAATCATTGTCATCAAAGTAACGAATATAAAAAAACGTTATAATAATTCATATAAATACTGTGGGATAAGTGTGAATACAAGAAACCAATAATTATTGTATCAAACACAAAAACAATAAAATATCAAAGTGATCTTCACTGCAACAAATAAAATATCCGCAAATTTCTCAAAATCAAAAGAAACAAAAGCACCACTCGAGGAACCAGGGGTCTACCACATTCCTTGTTCGTGTGGACTGGCTTACATAAGACAAACGGGACGCAACATAGCTACCAGATTAAAAGAACATAAGGCGGATACAAAGAAACATAACACAAGACCTGCTGTTGCGGAACACTTTTTAGACACCGGTCACACGATAAAATTTGAAGAGGCAACAATGTTGGCTAAATCCAAAAACTTCTGGCCTAGACTATACAAGGCAGCCATTGAAATCCAAAAGTACAACAATTTTAATAAGGATAATGGAATCGATATAGCGCTAATATGAAAAAACATGTTCCGGAAAACTAATGAAACGGAACTGTCACGAACCATTGACCCGAACGGCGTAATATAAAGGCTTGTCAAGATCCTATATCTTCAGTTTCAGTTTTTTTCTGAAGAAGACAGCGACATGACTGTCGAAACGTCAAACATTGTAAATTTGTCAAAGTTTGTACGTTTTCTAATTTTTATAAATTTTGTGAAAAGTGTAAATATGTAACGCGGTTCAAAACCTGAAAATAATTAGAAAATTTGAGTATGATAATCTTTATTCTAAAATCTCTGTATCTAAAAGATTTTTTACGGATTTTATTGAAGTATTGTCGTAAAGTAATTGGTTATTATGAATATATTCAGCACTAATTTTAAGATTGTCAAGGTTTTAAAGCTCGTGAGGTTTGGTTTAAAGTGAGCTATATTTTTTAAAACGATTGTAGGTAATGTGAACGCTTTCAGATATCATTACGGCATTATGCAAATAACTACAAAAATGTTTTATCGGCTTCATCTTCTTCTTCTTTTTTTCTCTTCTTTCTTTTCTTCTCTTCGAATCCTAGTTTTGGGATTATTGGTACTTGGGATTTTTGGGTTCCTTATTTTAGAAATAGTTTTCAAGGTGTTTTTGTAGCTGAGGGTAGGGTTTAAGGGGATTTTAAGGGTCCTTAGTTCTGGATGCTTGTCTAAACTTTTACCTTTCCTATAATCTTTTTTTCCAGGAATTCTTTTGATGCTTACGGCTTTACTGTATGGGGTTACTGTTTGTTTGTACCTTACTTTTTGGTATTGCTTTATTCGCTTCGGAAATTAGTAAACCGTGTTGGTTTTTGGATCAAATTACTCTTGGTTTCTTAAAGATATTGTTCACTTCGTGCGTTTCTGTTACAATTTTGGTTATCGGTATTCCTGAAGTTCTGGAATTGGGTTGGTTTTAAATTTTAAGGTTCTATCTTTGGCGTATGCCTAAATTTCTGTCTTTATTTTAGCTTTCGTTTTGTTATCCACGCTCAACGTTTTTATCTTGCTAGGGGGATTCTGTTACGTGCATAAATTTAGAAATGCATTACCCTGTATATTGTTTGAATTAAAATTACTTTTCATTTTTACTTTGACATCGTTCACTACATAACCTATGTCTGTGTAAACTAAAATTAAATTTTTATAACATATAATAGAAATATCTATACCCAATTAATTTATTCGACGCAGAGTAAGTGTATTCTACTCGTTTTTGGATTAAAGGTACTTTTCATGTCTTTTTTTTAACGCCATGTGCTACCTCCCAAATCTGGGTTTTCTTGTCTATACAAGTTTAAAATCTACGATGAAAAAGTTCTAATAGAAAGCATTGGACTTACGAACTCGATGCGATACAAGAGCAGATACAATTGATATTTCTATTTGGAGGCAATTCATAAATAATATCACCTTGGATGAAAAGGCATGTGTAACAGCATACAATTCGTTTTGATGCTTTTACCTTATATAAATGTTTCTTTTTACTTGCTGCTCATAATTTATATTTACTAATCGTGTCGAAATGTTTGAAATGATTTGCTTCTTAGTACTATTATTAGTTTAAGTTAAATTGCTATTGCATGTTGATTACGTCAACTATCAATTATTATTGTTATTATTATTATTATTATTAATGTAATTTACTTACAAATATTTTTGTATGCCCTAGTTCTTTCTATCAAATTATCTCTAATTGTTGTTTATTCTAATTATAACCTCTGTCATCCTTCTAAAGAAATTAAAGTACCATTGTTGTTAACGATTTGGTTTCTTTTTTCAATTCCTCTAGCTTTACGAACTTTGTCTCCTGTGCTGATCTAGCAAGAGCTATATATGCAAAAAGAAATCTAGTGCCCATTAAAATAAAATCGCTTGAACCTCCCCTCTCTCCGACAGGTATTGTTTCAATCCTACAGCGAGTTGGTCGTGCAGGGTTCGTAAATTATTAGAAGTTTGTAGCAAACTTAGACACTTCGAAATAACTATGAGACCAAACAATAAACGTGTTGTCCATATATCTTTTAAGTGAAACGTTGGCAACTTTGGTTACAACAATGACATGGTCTAAATCTGGAAGACGTTTTTATCTTAGTATAGACTTCGATCGTGAAAACCTTACAGTTTATTAAGAACTACGTGCTCTTAAATTTAACTTTCTTTATAAACAAAGCATAGTTTTGTTTAAGAAGATATGTAAAAACTCAAAATCATTGTAATTGAAAGTCTAAATGCTTTTGTGAAATCTACGATTACAACATTTAAAAGTTTGTGTATGGATTGCAACAGTAAGAAAAACGATAATCAGTTTAATATTTTCTTGCAATATTATAAACGCAGAATGATATTTTGAATCAATTTTTTAAGCAATTAAAAGACATACAAGTTTCAACGTAGTTGGTTTAAACAAAACATGCACATGTCGTTTAAAATGTTTAAAATATTAAAGTTGATAAGCTTTGTAATGTTTTCCAAAGTTTAAAAAGAAGAATTAACACATGCATCATAGCTGAAGAACATTGTTTATTTTAAATAATTGTTATGGCTTTTTTTTATTGCAAATAAACAGGTATTATTGTTAATGCGTTACTGTTTTTAATTAATAACTTAACCTTAATTTAAAGGTTACAAATCAAATTTCTAATTTAGTTATTTTTGTTGTAAATTATATACCAATCCAAGCCATGTTGGTTGCCTAACATATAGATCACGTAAAAAACAAGTATTTATAAAGACTCTGTAACTATTTCAAATAAATATTTATAACGTCTTGTACTAGTTTTATTTTTATTTAATATTACAAAACCATTCTTGTTTAGGTACTATAAAAACATGAGTAACATGGTAACTTCGGTCAGTGTTATCAATGCCGTTACCTAAGAAATAGACAACTATTGTGTAAAAATATGCATTTTATAAACTTTAAGTTAGAATAAATATGTTTTAACTTACTATAAATTTGCTTAAATAAAACAAAATTATAATGTTGTCATTGTATTGTTGTAGTATTTTATGCTCAACAAACGTCAGTTGCAACCAATATATATTTTCATTTACTAATGAACATAATAATATGTTATTGTAAACGTTATATCTTTAATTTAAAAATAACTTTAATTGTAGTTTTCCTACCGTTAATGCATTGCTATTTAATTTGTATTAATTACACCTAAACAAATGTTGGTACAAAAGTGGGTAATTTGGTGCGGTTACAATTAAACTACATGTGTCCTATATAGTGTAGGTGTCATTTTAATTACAGAATACATACTTTTTTAGGTTTCTGTAATTACTGTTATTGTATTGAAGTACTTAAACAATTTTAATTAAAATCTGTAAATAGAAAACAGTAGCTGTAAAAAAATTTACAACGTGTACGTTGTGTAACGTGTGATGCATTTGTCAAATACGCCTAGTACTAATTTTACTTAAAAATTAACACATAAATATTTTAAAATATCAAATAATTTTCTTTTAGATTTCTGTTGTCAAGTACAAGTAAAATATAATTAATGATGTACTTGTTACATTACTAAGTTTAGAAACTACTAGTGTGTAGTTCTGTATAATAAAACCGCGCATGTAGAACACAGTTTCATTAATTTTCAAAGACAGACGTGCTACTTATACACTTTTAAGTTGCAGTGTTAATTACTAATATAACATCTTAATTCTGGCGTTTATTTTATATTATTAATACTTAAAAAACATCGATCTAGGTTACAAAAATTTAGATTTACACCTAAAAAGTGATTATTGAGTACTTTTTACATGAAACAATTTATGTTAACTTTGTTTTCAGATTTTTATTTAGCAGTTTTATAAGTAAATTAAAATCGTTTCAGGATATTAAAACGTTGTTACTCTACAATTATTAAAAATAAAATGACGTTATCTGAAATAACATCGTACACATCGGATTTTAGAAACTAGCACGACACGCCTAGCTTACAACAATAAAGTTTTGTTAGCGCTTTACCAATTCAGCAAAATTTGTATCTACGTGAATAAATTATCACGATAAATTTTAATGCGATGTTTATCTTTTCAATTGTGGATTTAAAAGCAAATAAAAGAATTAAATCTCTTACAAAGTGTTTCTTTATTTGCTTACATAAATACTAACCAAATTTTGTATTTTATGCCATAATTGTGTTTACATTGTGCGTTAGAAATTTTAAAAAAGCGTTTATTTAATTTTAAAAGAAAATTTAATCATAATTTTGTGCAGCCTTAAGCGTCTTTAGCTTGACGACGAAGTTTTAGAAAAACAACTTATAAGACGGTACATTCTATTAAACCAAAAATATTTTTTAACGTTATACATACGTGAAAAAGATTTTAATAAACGTCGTTCTTTCGTCAAAGTTTATATAAAACAATTTTTGCAAAAAGTAACTCGACTTATTTTAAATACATTGCAAAATTGTTTATTCTAACATTAAACTAAAAATAAATTTTATAATAAAACCGTATCAGGAAATATAGAAATTAATCATTAATTATAAAAGACAACTCCAATTACACTGGTCTGCATGAAAATCGGCCCTGATACCATTCTTGTCGATTCTTATGTAAAATGACCTTCAGAATCCAAAAATGAGCTCCGTTGTTACCCATCACCCACCTATTTTGGGGGGACCCCATTTTTATTTTATTTTTTGCATTTTTTTTTAGAATTTTAACTTCTAGCCGTTAAACATCCCAAAGCAGGTAATAAAATTTATACCAAAGTATATGGCAAAAGTTTTGCTATAAAATGTATATAGAAACAACAATAAAATACAAATATATAAGAACAATAAAAAAAATATCAATAAACAGTTAAGAAAATTTGCTGCACGACGCTGGCGATCTCAATACCACATGCAGGTTTGAACAGGAATTTTCGACAGGCTTAAACTTGCATTACTCTTCTCGTTATGTTATATTACATTGTTTGCTTAACTACTTCGATTAGTACATCTATAGCTGTTGCAGAGTTAACTTGTCGACGTTTTAAAAGTGACTAAGTGTGATTTGTGGTTAATGTCGGGCGTTGAATTACTGTTTAATTGTGCCACGCGAGTGTAAAAATAACCCCGATAGCTTCTGCTATGTCTGCGAGGAATTAACTTTAAAAGCGCAACGAAAACCCCTTTCTCCGCTTGTTAAAACAGCTTATAAATTGTACTTTGATTGTCAAGTTGGCGACCACGACAAGACTTGTGCTCCATCAGCTTGCTGTACGACTTGTTACAGTAGTTTGACCAAATGACTCAAAGGTACCCGTAAATCAATGCCATTTGCTGTGCTCATGGTTTGGCGTGAACCTCGCTGTCATCTTACAGATTGTTACTTTTGTATGACTTCCACCGTCGGGTTTTCGAGCAAAAGTAAGCATACAATTCAGTATCCCAATATTCAGTCAGCTCTAAGACCTGTTCTCATAACGATATTTTGCCAATCCCAGAGCCCCCAAACACTTATACTCTAGAGCGGGAAATTGATTTAAAAGACTCTAAGCCACAACCTGGGGTTTCGAATAATACGTTCAATAATGATGAAGAGTATTTCGCAGATTTAGTTTCTCGGCAACCTCACCTCCTCACTCAATCGGAAATAAATGATCTTACCCAAGACTAAATCTCAGCTCCTAGGATCGCGATTTAACAGTGGAATCTCTTAGAAAAGGGAGTAAAAATATCTTCTTACAGGACCAGACAAGCAACCCTGAAATGTTTTTTCTCAGAAGATAAAGGTTTAGTGTTTTGCCCTAATGCAAATTTATTAATGACAAAGCTACAGATGCCATGTGACCCAGACAAATAGAGACTGTTTATCAAAAACAAGCTTAAAAGTTGTCCCGTTGGCAAATGGGAATGACTTCCCATCGGTTCCAGTTGCATACTCTTGTAGCGCAACTCAGGTAATTTAGATAAGCGAAGAGCGCGCTAACAAAAGATGTAAGAAATCAATCAAACAATTAGAAAAATTGTCAAAATTGGTCAATTAACTTCCAAAGTCAGGGATGCCAAATAGTTTGATTTTAAGACTAAACTATTAAAGTCTTATCTGAAATAAAAAGTTACACAGGAAAAATTCATTGATTCAATTTTAAAAGATAGTTATAATCTTATATTCAAAAACAAAACAACAAAAACAATAAGGTAAAACTCATTACGGTTACTTAAAACTAAGAATAGAAATTTTCAATATTTAATTAATTAAACTTAAAACTAAGATAATACCGGTACTTCTTTACAACTAAGAGAAACAATTTTAATTAAGGTACTTGAAATATTTGCAGTAGGCAAATGTAATTTTGATATTAATTAGAGAAATTTTATTCTTTTGCATTTATATTTAATAAGTTACGTTCAAATATGTTATTTTGTAGGAAGACCAAGTTTGTTGATAAAGCAGCCTTTAATCAACGAAAGGAATGTAGATAAAACTTAACTCACGCATACGGATCGAATTTCCAAAGGAATGCAGAGTTGAAGCTGACGGGTGGCCTTGGGAAATTTTCCCATCAAAAATTGAGGACTAAGGTATATTTTCTTAACGAAAATCGATTTGGATAATTGGCATTGACGGTGTTATTTATACACCAAATCCACTCAAATTATTATAGGTAACGATAACTTCATTTAAAGATAAAATCGGTACCAAACAAAAAAAAATCTAAAACAAATAGAAACTGGGAATTAGATAAACCCAACAAAATTAGAAATAAAAGACATACCTGTATTATTAACACAGACTTTTTAAATAAAGATATTGTAGATATAAGGTAAGATAAAAAAAATTACAAGGCTTCCAAGTGCTACATGCGTACTCGTCAAACGCTAAATACTGAATGAATCTCAAGGTGACAACGCCTTAAAAAGGTGAGACTCCACAAAATAAAAATAAAGGAAGCTTTACACGCAAATTTAGTTAAACTAATACAGATAATTTAAAATCAAATATTAACAGTAACGGAAACGTTACACACCCCGTTCGACAAAAAAAAAATGATAGGTACTATCAAATGCAGTACGAGAAATATTACGATTACACCAAACGTAAAATAGGCAACGACAAGACAAGATACAACGCAAAGGCAGCTACAACGTAAAGCATCAACAACGCAAGAGGCAAGATATTAAATCAAATGTAACTCTAGCCATAGGATGGACCATACATCACTTACTCTAACTTATCACTAACCTAAAACTACATATAAAAAAACAAAAGGGGAAAATAGAGGAGAAATCTTGAAACTTGGCTTCGACAGCTAAATAATTCTGAAGGAAATGCAAGAGGGCGTGTCTTTGCGTCACGAGATCGGCAAATAACGTTATCCCACAAACAACTATCCCAACAAAACTACCGACACCTAGGCACAATAAGATCAAGACGAAGAAGAAAGTGGAAATGTTAAAATCACTACTTATCATCTACAGGATTATAAGCTTTCAAATCTTTAATATGCCATTTCCCTAAATTGTTTCCAGATATATCGGATAATTCATAAACAAGACGGGAATGAACTTTAACAACTTTACATAGAATAAATTTTGGTGCTAGCTTAGCAGCAAAACTTTTAGTAGCGTCTGAAAGAGCATAATTCCTTTTCCAGACAAAATCGACGACCTTGAAAACGACAGGACGTTTCCTTAAATCATATCGTTGTTTGCTTTGCTCATAAGCCTTTTTCAAACGAGATCGCACATCTTTGTACAGTGCAGGTATAGATAAGACATCTTCCTCCCATTGTTTACGCTCGATATTAGATATAAAATCATTAGCATGATTTTCAGATACGGGACCATAGAAAGATCCATCAACAGGTACGGTACGAGCAAACATTAGAAACGAAGGAGAAAATTGAGTCACTTCATGTCTAGATAACTTAATGGCCTGAGCAATCTTGAAAACATTTTCGTCCCAACAACGATGGTTTTCTTTAATAAAGGAAGAGATAGTAGTTAAAACAGTTCTGTTTGTTCGTTCGGTAGGGTTTACTTGAGATAAGTGACGAGCACTATACCAGATATTAACTTTATGATTGGAGATAACGTCGGTAAATTGTTTAGCCTTAAAAACTTGTGCATTATCACACAAGATAGTTTGAGGTACGCCAAAGATAGTGAAGACATTTTCTTCAAGATATTTAACAACAGATACGGTAGTGGCGTTAGATAAGGGTTTCACCATAATAAATTTCGTAAACCAGTTGGTAATTACTAGTAATTGAGTATTTCCTTTCTTAGAACGAGGGAAAGGGCCCATAAAGTCAATAGAAATCATCTGAAACGGAAAGTTAATGTTTTTGTATTTGCCCATCAATCCAGCACGAGCAACATTAGGAGCTTTTTGAGAACCACAAACTAAACAATTAGAGACATATTTCTTAACAGAAGATAATATTTGTGGCCAATAATAAAATTCGGTAATACGAGAGACAGTTTTAAAAACTCCAAAATGACCAGAAGTAACTTCATCATGGAATTCAGAAATAATTTTATTTCTATTTTCAGTAGGTACGACAATTTTCCAATCAGATAGGTTAGAAACTACGTTATGTTTGCGACCCAAATGTTTATATAAAATACCATCCTTTACGGTAAAATCAGGATAATCAGCGGGATTAGATACAACTTTAGATAACATACTTTTATACTAGTCATCAAGAATTAATTCAAAATTTTGAAGAAGATTAACGGAACGAGAGAGATAGTCCGCAGGAACATTTACGGAACCTTTACGATGTTTAATAGAAAAGTTAAATTGAGACAAGCGAAGACACCAACGAGCTAAGCGATTTGCAGGATCTTTGAGTTTAGTTAACCAGAGCAAGGAAGAATGATCGGTAAAGACAGTAAACTTTGTACCTTCAACATAACCTCGAAAATGTTCACAACCAAACAAAACACCAAGACACTCTTTTTCGGTAACGGTATATTTTCTCTCAGCTTTAGTTAAGGTACGACTTGCATAAGCTACGGGATGTTCAAAACCATCTGCTTCTTGAAAAAACACAGCACCTAGACTAACGTCAGAGGCATCAGTTTGAATGAAGAAAGGTTTAGAGAAATCGGGACTAGATAAGAGAGGAGCAGAAGTCAATAATGTCTTTAAAGTAGAAAAGGCTTGGTCGGCTTCAGAAGTCCAAACAATAGATTGTCCTTTGGGGTTACCATGCAAAAGAGCATTAATAGGGGCACTGATAGTAGAGAAATCTTTAATAAAACGACGATAATATTGTAACAAACCCATTACTCTACGAACTTCAGTAGTATTTTTAGGAACGGAAGCTTCTAGAATAGACTGAACCTTTTTAGGATCAGTACGCAAACCATCTTTGTCAACTACAAAGCCAAGAAAAACAAGAGAATCACGCATAAATTTACACTTTTCAAAATTTACAGATAAATTAGCTTCTTTAAGCTTTAAGAAAACCAAATTAAGAACCTCTAAATGTTTCTCAAAGGTAGGAGTGACGATAATTATATCATCAAGATAAACGAAAACATAGGGGTCAAGTTCTGGACCAAGTACTGCATCCATAAGTCTTTGCATTGACTGAGCACTATTACACAAACCAAAAGGCATTCGTTTGAATTGAAAAAGACCTTTACCATGAACAGTAAACGCAGTCTTAGGACGAGAGTCGATATGAAGAGGAATTTGAAAAAAGGCTTGCTTTAAATCAATTGAGGAAAGAAATTGACTATCACGAAGTTTATTTAAGATAGAGTCAATCCTAGGCAATGGATAAGAATCACGAACAGTTACTTCATTTAACTTACGACCATCAAAGCACATACGATAAGAGTCATCCTTTTTCTTTACAAGTAAAACAGGAGAGTTCCAAGGACCATTCGATTTTTTGATAACACCTTGTTCTAGAAGACGATCTATTTCACTATTAAGATGAGTCTGTAAGGCAGGAGAGGGAGGGTATTGACGTTGCTTAATTGGCCTAGTATTACCAGTATCGATATAGTGAGAAGATAAATGCGTTTCAGGTAAAAAGGTATCAGGAGATAACGACTCAAATTTATTAACAATATCTTCAAGTTTACTGATATTTTCAGGAACTTGATCACAGAGACCCTTAACTTTATTTACACTATAAACAGAAACTTGTTTAGGTATAGAGAACGAAGAAGAAAGAAAATCCATAGATATATTAAACAGATGACAGAAATCCATTCCAAAAATATAGCTAGTAGAAATAGTAGGCACGACATAAAATTTCACATGCTTGGTGACATTATTAATACTAATAGGAATTTCAACAACATGAGATACTGTTTGAGGTTTTCCATCGGCAGTAGATATAAGAATAGAGGGATCGTTAAAAACTGTAGAAAAAGAAGAGACGACATGTAAAGCTTCTTTACCTAGAACAGAGATATTTGCATCTGTGTCCAAAAGAGCTATATGTTCTTGATTATTCAAAAAAAACTTAATGTAGGGACGATTGTCATTCGGCATAAAGACAAAGAGAGGAGATAATTCAGGTAAACACTGTGAGGTAGAGTTACGATAAAACTTAGAAATGGTTTTTAACCAAACAGACCATTCATTTTTAGAAAAGTAAGTTTTAGATGACCTTACTCTTTCTTTCGGATGGTACGGGAGATATTTTTGTTGAGATGACTTGGACTTTCGGGACACACTGCACCTCTTCGTGCGCCAGGCTCGTTTTTTGGAAGAGAAACAGTTGGTTGACCAGCAGGAATTTCTGAAACCACATTACGTTTAGAGGAACAAGAAGTACACTTCGACTTAATTACATTGGGAGTTCCACACCCATAACAGAAAATTTTCTTAGGTAATTTACAGTCAGAATAGATATGTCCATTATTTTGACAATTCCAACAGGTAACGACAGACAAATATAATTCCGGGGTTAAATCAGTCATACTGACATCATCAGTATAGGCAAAGTCAGGAGGTAAGAGAACATTCACTTTCTTTGAAGGTCGCGGATGATATTTTTTAATTTGTTGGCGACTATTTTCCAACTTACGACAAATGTCTAAGAGAATAGGAAACGTTGGAGTATCCTGTAAGACCAAATGTGAGATAAAGAAAGGATGAAGATTTGTTTTTACTATACGAAGTTGTTCTTCAACTGAGGGGGGCGTAGACAATCTATTAAACATACCTTGCATTATAGCAATGAAGATAGCAACACTCTCGTTTTCTCCTTGAATACGCTGCTTAATTTCAGATAAAAGGTCGTCGTCATAAGAAAATGGAAGAAACGTTTCTTTCAAAAGTTTTTCCAAATCGTGCCAGTTATTTACGGTATGTCGAACAGAACGATACCAGATAAAAGCTTGTTCTTCAAAAAGATCAACGGCAGAGTCGAATAATTCTAGAAAAGAAATATTACGAGCTAGACGTAATTCATGAACTTTTTCTAAAAATTGGATCAAATTACTTTTACTTGAGGAACCAGAAAACTTCACATTCCATTTACAAACAGGCATACTATATGAATGAGATACGGTAGTTTCTTTAATTGAGGTATTTTGTAATTGTGACTCAATGTCGGAGACACTATCCAAACGTAAAAGAAATTCGCCTTCCAAATCAACAAAAGATTCAGTTAATTTAGCAACAATATTTTTTCTTTCATCATTTTCGGCAATGATTCGAGAAATTCGGTCGATAACGTGAGATAAACGGTACTGCAAACGTTTAACTTCAGGACTTCCAGAAGAAAAATCAGAAAGACCATAAATTTTCGAAGTTAAATCTTTCAAAGAATTAGATACTTCGGAGACATTTTGCTCAAAAGCATAGGTAGGCACTAGAACCTTGGATTCATCACTAGATTCGCGATGCAAAATAGAACGCAACTGTCTACGACGTTGATCCTGAGTAGACAAAGGAGTTTGTCCTCTGATAGAAATTTCATAACTAATTTCTTCAGAAAGTAAGGCATAGATAAGAGACATTTCAGATAAAGATACGATACGAGATAACGAAAATCAATTCAGATATAGAAATGATATTTCTAATCCAGGCGTATATTCAAAAGAAAACAAGTAGCACAAATTCGCAAAATAAATTATTTTCTATTCAAATAGGTTATATCATTCGTTCCCCACAAGGGATGCCAAAAATTGTAGCGCAACTCAGGTAATTTAGGTAAGCGAAGAGCGCGCTAACAAACGATGTAAGAAATCAATCAAACAATTAGAAAAATTGTCAAAATTGGTCAATTAACTTCCGAAGTCAGGGATGCCAAATAGTTTGATTTTAAGACTAAACTATTAAAGTCTTATCTGAAATAAAAAGTTACACAGGAAAAATTCATTGGTTCAATTTTAAAAGATAGTTATAATCTTATATTCAAAAACAAAACAACAAAAACAATAAGGTAAAACTCATTACGGTTTTTTTTTTTGCATTTATATTTAATAAGTTACGTTCAAATGTGTTATTTTGTAAGAAGACCAAGTTTGTTGATAAAGCAGCCTTTAATCAACGAAAGGAATGTAGATAAAACTTAACTCACGCATACGGATCGAATTTCCAAAGGAATGCAGAGTTGAAGCTGACGGGTGGCCTTGGGAAATTTTCCCATCAAAAATTGAGGACTAAGGTATATTTTCTTAACGAAAATCGATTTGGATAATTGGCATTGACGGTGTTATTTATACACCAAATCCACTCAAATTATTATAGGTAACGATAACTTCATTTAAAGATAAAATCGGTACCCAAAAAAAAAGTCTAAAACAAATAGAAACTGGGAATTAGATAAACCCAACAAAATTAGAAATAAAAGACATACTTGTATTATTAACACAAACTTTTTAAATAAAGATATTGTAGATATAAGGTAAGATAAAAAAATTACATGGCTTCCAAGTACTACATGCGTACTCGTCAAACGCTAAATACTAAATGAATCTCAAGGTGACAACGCCTTAAAAAGGTGAGATTCCACAAAATAAAAATACAGGAAGCTTTACACGCAAATTTAGTTAAACTAATACAGATAATTTAAAATCAAATAATAACAGTAACGGAAACGTTACACTCTGTTGATATGAAGGAAACGTACGAAAACATTTTCAGAATCCTTGATAAAATTAGTTATCATGATTATAAATGGAAACTTTGCGCTGACTTAAAAGTTGTTGCTTTACTCACGGGCTTGCAATCAGGATTCACAAAATATTGCTGTTTCCTTTGTGAATGGGATAGCCGAGCCCGAGATAACCATTACATCGTACGGAACTGGCCTCTGCGAGAAAATCTTATTCCTGGTCAGAAAAATGTCGCCCACAATCCTTTGGTTCCGAAGAAAAATATTTACTTACCACCTTTACACATCAAACTTGGATTGATCAAGCAGTTTGTGAAAGCAGTGAACAAAACAGGTGGCGCATTTCAATTTTTGTAAACTAAATTTCCTCGTCTTAGCGAAGTTAAAATCAAAGAAGGCGTTTTTGTTGGCCCCCAGATTAGACAACTCTTCTAAGATTCGACGTTTATTCAAAAAGAAAAACGAGGTTAGCTTGCATTTCAAAACGTTTGTAAGAACTTCCTGGGTAACCACAAAAGTGAAGATTATGTCGCTCACGTCCAGCAACTGCTTTTAGCGTACAAGGACATAGGATATAACATGTCTCTTAAAGTTTACTTCCTTCACTCGCATCTAGACTTTTTCCCAGAAAATTTAGGAGCAGTCTCGGATGAACACGGGGAACGGTTCCATCAAGACATCGCTAAGCTGGAGAAGAGATTTTCAGGAAAGTGGAATGCAAGCATGTTGGCGGAGTACTGCTGGTTTTTGAAACGAGAGAGCTGTACCTCAGGGTATAAAAGGAAAGCAAGCACCAAGTAACGATGAATATCTTTTTATTTATTACTGTGTATAGCTAAAATAGTTCTTTTTCCCATTTAAATTAAATTCATGTCCATATATTTATTATTATAATAATTATTATAATTATTATTATCGTTCGATAAATAAATTATAATTAATTTATCGAAAAGTGGTAAAATTAGAGATTTGGGGCTCCCTCGAAAATGGTGGGTGATGAAAGAAAACGGAAGACATATTTGGATTCAGGACGTCATTTTACATAAGAATCACCCGGAATAGTGTCAGGGCTCGATAAAAAATATTTTTTTGCAGACCAGTGTTTATACATTTAAGTGTTTAACTTTGATATATTTAAATTTTCGATTGTGACCTTGATTTTAAAGTTTTTGTTAAAATTTTACGTTATATTTTTGAAGTAGTAATAATTTACTGATGTACTGGTTCTTTCTGGTGGTAATTTTTGCAATTTTTTTGATATAGTTATTTTTCACTATATTTCTGGGTGGATTACAATCGTGTAAGATTTGAGACAATTTTCAAATGTTTGCGGTTAGTAAATCCAACTACCAACATGCTACGATCTTTATAGCACCAATTTGTAATAATTTACTTAACTGTGTGAGTTTGGATATAACTTTAGACTAAGTCTTCAGAGTTCTATTCTATAAAAGCATGATAGAAGAGACTTGTCCCTCCGAAAACGGAAGCGTCTTCTGGTTTGCAGTTCAATACACTTGAGGACTATGTGAATAGGCTTGTGTTTTAGACTCATAAAACGTACATAATCTATCCGATTTCAGTATTCTAGTATACTGGTGCATTTATGTGAAAATGACTAGTGCTGTAAGAACACTGCAAGCTAGCGAAGGAATTTATTTTGTGATTAGAAGAGTCTGCAACGGTGACTTGTCTAACGTGTAACAGCGACACGTGTATTCGAGAGAGATGGAAAATCCCACCGAGAACGTTTGCTTTCCGGTGCTCTATCTATTTGGTGTCCTCTTGGGCACTTGGGACTTAGCTAAAGCGCAGGTTGAGCGTCGACTTATTTCGGCGTGCAACATAAATCTCTTAATAAAGGGGCGGAAGGTGCTTAAACATTTTACCCCTGCTTCAAATACCACTACCCCCATTAAGCGCGCGAGAGCTGGTATTTGGGGTGCTGAACTGACCAGTTAGCATTGCCTAGAAGTAAAAAGTCAGAGAGCAGAAACCACTCTGAGATAGCACTGCACTGACGAATTTTTAATTAGAACTGGATCGTGAAACCTGAGTTGGTGATTACTACAACGCCTTTTGAGTAACGGTAACCGGGCTGCAAGGACTTTGACCTAGATATAGCTTTAGTAGTGGCCAATTCTTGCTGTGTGGACTGAGCTTCTATAAGACAAAGTCGGTGATAGTGATACACCCATGTATTAAGCAATAGTTGTAGGTTTGTAACCACTAGTAGATGCAGCAACATTAACAGATTTACTTCTCAGGTAAGTTGCATTTCAAATTCCAAATGTAGGAAGTGGTTTTGCAGGTTGCGCTTGAGTAGTATTTCAAACTATTCCGGTTTACTTTCAGCTAATAATTAAATTGCTGATTTACGTTTTGAATGCATACTTTGAGATTTTATTAAAGTTGAGTGCATCATGGTAATCATTAACGTAAATATAACTGACTATACATTCCATTGCGGAATTGATGCTACTCTTATTAGAGCTCTTTAGATTGTGTTAGTGGGTTGGTTTGTCACTCCTCTCGACCTTTCTTTCTTTTCTTTTACTTTACAGGTCGTTGTGTTTTCTCGCCTCTTCCACATGATCTTCTTATTTTATCTTCGATTTCCCTTTTGCTCTAGATTCTTGTGGCTTTCATTTTGTTAACTTCTTTGCAGTTGATTCTTCTTCTTTTCTAATTACATGTCCGTAGCAACGTATTCTCCTAGCTTTAATTTCCTTTACTTTAAGTATTTTTTCTATCTCTTGGTTTGTTAATCTTATATGTAATTCTTTATTTATCTTTTTTGGTCCATATGTTCTTCTAATTATTTTTCGTACAAATGCTTTCAATTTCTTTGCATTTTTATTTGTCATGCGCGTGGTTTCACTTGCGTATAGTACGGCTGGTCTTAGTGCTACTTTGTACATTCTTATTTTTGTTTCCTTTTCATAATTTCTTTATCTATTGTATGCGTTGTGTCCTGATTTTATTCTTTGTGCTATTTCTATGTTTCTTTCGTTTTGGCTACTTATTACTGTTCTAAGGTAGTTGAAGGTTTAAACATGCTCGAATTTATATTTTCCTATCACGATTTCCGGGTTATTTTTTAACGTCTGTTCTTTACTAATTTTCATACACTTAGTTTTCTTTTGATTTAATTCTAATCCTCGTCGTCTTGCCTATCCTTTATTTTCTGTGTTATTTTTTCTAAGCTTTTCTTGTGTCTTGTCACTACTGTGATGTCGTCTGCATACGAAATTACTTGTATTGACTTTTGTATTACGATCCGGTTATTTTACAATTTCTTATTACACCTTATAATGCTATGTTAAATAGAGCTGCGGATAGTCCATCTCCTTGTCTTATTCCTTTTGCTTAATTCACTGGGTTTGTTAATCCTTGTGTTATTACAACTGCCATTGATTCCTCCAATGTCATTTTAATTAATCGTTTTATCTTGGTTGGCATTCTTAATGTTGATATGTCTTTCATTATCGTTTTTCTTTCTAAGCTGTCGAATGCTTGTTTAAAGCCTATGTACAAAATATGCAGATTAATCTTTCTTTCATAGCAAATACTTAAAAAGCATAGTTTAAAATCTTCCAAAAACTATATCCAAGGAACAAATAAGCTAAACAAAATTGCAAAAAATAGTATGAGAGCAAATAAAGCCCAAAAAAAGATCCTTCTTAAAAGTGCTGTTACGTGCAAAAGCTGGAAAAATAAAAGTTGCCTGAATGACAGTAACATGAATGAGGTTTTACCGGGCTCAGTAAAGATGAGTGTAGATTATACTCAAACTACGTGACTGTTTGGAAAAATTCCAAAGAAAACAAAAACAAAAGTAAAAATCAAGAGAGCGCCAGAAATGTGTATTAAAAAGACTTCTGGCCCTTTGCAGCCAAAAAAAACCGTTCCTGAAGAACACATTTTGAGTAGAACTTACATTAAACAGAGTGTCTTTTACTATAATCTGAAATTATATACAATTCACATAACGCACAGACCGACCGAATAAAAGTTTGGTTACAATTTAACTATTTAACATTTATTTTATTAGACAACACTCAAAAACAAAAAAAAACAAATAAAAACAACAAGTTAAATTAAAGTTGATTAAACGCAAACAAAACAAAGAAATAAAAAACAACAATAACTTAATTACATAAGAAGTTGCAGGCAATTAACGCACGATTTTACATTAAATTAAAATAAGACTTAAAGCACGTGAAGTTTTTAAAAGTTGTAAATTCTACGAACTAGAAGAAACAAAGCTCCACTAACTGAACTAAAAATTCACTATTTTCTGCATCACTTCCCCAAAGGCCTTTGATTCTTTAGGGTTGAATTAACCTTCAACTTGGATTACATTCCAATATGTCTTAATAATTAGTAAACTCGTAAACCTCTGGCCTCCAAAACCAAAACAACCTGTACTTATAAACTCAGTGTGCGACCACTTCCATAAAAAGCTGTGAGCGAAATCTTTGTAAAAGAAAACAGTAAAACAAAGACGTGGAAAGAAGATGCAAGCAAATTAAATTAAAACGTAAAAGTAGTGTCCGAAGATAGCCTTTCCTATAACAAAATGCAACGTTAACAAAAAAAATCCAAACCAGAATATTCAATTACACTCACAAAAATTAACTTGTCGAAACCAAATAATAAAACTGTCTATCAAAAGTAATAAATTATAAAATTCAACATAACTCATGTGCAAAGAACACTGAAGTGAACTTTTAAACAAACTTAAGATAACCAAACTGCTGAAATATATTTAATTACAATATTATCTCAGAAAGGAAACATAAATTAGATACAGCTGGAATTTTACCTAAACAAAAAAAATACCAAATCTACGGAAATACATAATACGAATGTTTAAGCAGCGTAATAATTTCGAATTAAATGAATACAAAATTTTCCTACAAATTAGGTTGACAAAGATGAATTCAAAAACGTGAACTAACGTCATTAAGTTAAGGTGGAATTACTTAAACAATCCCAACGTTCACAAACAAACCAAATCAATTCGAATACCGGGTCTTTCACAAAAGAATGCAACCCCATGTCAAAAAGACATTTAATAAAATTGCCGAAGCAACGGTCGAGCAACCGTGGCACGTGAGAGATTATGAACTAGGCGTTGGTTTTTCTCACACGATTTTTCCGACATCTTTGAAAGACTCGTCAACAAGAGGCAAAAAAGCGTGATGAGTCCCATGGGGCGAAACGGCCGTCCAGTAGTTCACTCTGGTGGCGTTTACACAATTGCATTGACATTGCTTACCCCCAATGTCCTTTTACGTTGTGGTTTTATCCCGACGAATTATTCAAAGCTGATTTTGAATTTCGCGGGTATTGCATCAACTGTAAATTTTCTTTGACTGAATTCATTTGGGTATTCTTCTCGTATTATTCTTCGTGTGTATTTATTTAGTATTTTTAATATTATTGATGATAACACTTTATACACTGTATTAAGTAGCATTATTCTTCTATAGTTGTCACATTTTGATAGATATCCATTTTTTTTGGTATAGGCATTATCATCCCTAGTCGCCATTCTTCACGAATTACTTCTTTGCCAACTGCCACTAGTAACTCGTATATTCTTGTTTTTAGCTCGTTTCTTCCGTTTCTTAGCATTTTATTGTATATTGTAATTAGTGAGAATAGATTAAATTTTTTTGGAGTTGTAATACAGTTTACCAACTGCTTAAGTTTCCAACAAAGCCTGACTGGTTTACCAATCAAATCAAATCCGATTTAACGCAAAGATATAGATATGAAGTTTCAACCAGCTATTTTAACAGTTTTAACGTTTTGCAATTAACACAGCAAAATGCGAATCCACTAGTTTTACTCCTGCTTATCTCACAACTCCGAACTCGTGATTTGTGATCTGTTTGAACAATGAAACTTTTGTAACTCAAATAATCCCTTATCCATGAACACTTCACAGCGCACTAAGTGAGGTTTGTGATAAATATAAAAGGTTTCAAAACCGTGAAGATCTATATTAAGACCTACATCGTCGACAACTGACATTTAAAAGTGACACTAAAATGCTAGTGAATACTCACATATTAAGTGATTCTAATAAAGTTCAAACGTCTAAACTCGCATTGGATCTTGACGGTTAGACTACGGTACGTTGCTAATCCCGATAGAACCGCCATCTTCTACTCAACCAATACGGAGACGAGAACGACGGCTCAACCCAGTGTCTTTAGACAACAGCACTGACCTGCTAACCGAATCCGAAAAAACTTTTTACTTTTAGTTTTTATATATTTCACCAATTTACATCAACACGTTTTTGTAAACATTTTTATTGTTACTGTCATAAATTTTATTTTTTCGCTATTGTAAACCGTCTTTGACAGATTTTGCGCACTTGTCAACATAAACGTCAAATTATTTTTGAAAGATTTTGAAACTTTGGGAGCCTTATAGCCTCTGTTTGAGCAATAAAATGTTGTATTCAACTCGATCTTGTCTAAATTGGATGTTTCACCGTTTCACTCGGATTTAAAAATGTTCTCTTGGGAAAAAAAGCGTCGAGTTTAAATAGGAACTCGTTAAATAAACTACTATTTTGTTAACTATTTCTTAGACTTTTAAGAAAATTTTGTAAAATAATCAATTTTTTGTTATACGTTTAATAGGTTAACATTTTTAAAAATTACAAAAACCTACATAACTGCAAAACATAAAAATACAGTTAATTTTGTAGAATTTAGTAAATGTAATGTGTTTAGTTAATATGAAAAGTTGATTTATACTTTCCTTTGATAATGAACACTCGTATACAAAGAAAATTGTATGCGTAAAATCATATATTGTCAAATTGTTGAATTAACGAACAGTACTCTAAGCTTTCTACTCTTCACAGTGTAAACAAAAGCAAATTGAACGTTGGTAAACACTTTATTTTTTTGTATTAATATTTAAACAAACAATCAACATTTTCAATAGAAATGTGTGTACAGTTTCTGCTCTGCAATTTAACAAATTATGTTTCTTTATGTGACTAAAAATAAAATATTTTTTTACAATAATTTAACATTGACAATTGATTTAAAAAACTTGGTATTTCTAGTTATCTATAATAAATAAATTTGTATTCCTTAAAACGATTTTTTACAAAGTCACTGTTTGTTCAACGTGTAAGTAAACACAGTTATAATTTATTTTTAAACAAATTATAACGCTTTTATAATTTTATAAAATACATAAAATTAGCAAGTCATTCCTTCATTATTTAGAACCACTGCTCTGTAAAAACAGCTTTATCAGCAAAAAGTTCTTGTGAAAATAGTCACAAAAAGGTGCTCATCTAATCGTATGTTTAACTTTAATGCTTGTGCATACACTTTATACTTTCTTCTGTAATTAGAACCGAGAAAATTATTTTTATAATAGGATATAAAATTGTTCAAGCAAAAATGCATTAGGATCTTTTAAAGTTACATTCTTTACCTTTTTCTGCTACATCATGATAAAAATACATTTTACTTAAAAAAATTTGTGTTTTAAAAAAAAAGCTTACTCGAAAAATACGCAATAAATAAGAACATTTTCAATAGCATATTGTTGTTTTTATTTAAATGTTTAATAACTTTGTTACATTAAAACATAAAAAAATAAAAACATAATTTTGTCACTATTTAAAAAATTATCTATTATATTAAATAACAGTATTTAAGTTGGTGCAAATATTACAAATGGCGTTTTATTGAGTGTACTTTATAATTAAAAAATTATGTTCATCATTTTAACAAAATTGTTACTACATATTTTAATTGCAAAAACGTTTATGTATAATTTATATTACATGTTCAATAATTCTATCTGTAACATATTAGTTACATTTTATTAATTCTAATTGTTTTGTTATTTATTATGGGCTAATATAAATACTTATGTTATGTATGAGCAGATAATTTTATTTTATGTAAAATAAACAATTTGTTAAGTTATTTGTGTCATTTCACTATCATTTCGGTTCATTATCGCCAAAAAAACACAAGTTATAGTACTTTTGAAGATGTTTTCTTCAAGATTAAATTTAATTTAAACAGGAAGTAATTAAGTGATTAAAAACCTAATAAACAAAAAATCTATTGTTTATTGATACAGTAAAGATTTTAGAAACCAATTTAAAAGTTATTGGAAAACTTGTGCATTCAATAACTTTATTCCATTCATTATTATGGCAGCACAAAAACTTTAATTGCAAATAGAAACAAGCAAAAATTCTAAGATAAATCGTCAAAAATAAAGCATAATTTTACAAATTCGTGTGCATGATTACGTTTCACAAAAATAGTTGTTACCACAATAAACAACAAACGCAAAAATCATAAAAAACTTTAATACAAAGGTCGTAAATTTAAAAAAAATTGTTAAAAGCATTAATAATATTAAAAACATTAGAAAACGGATTATAAGAAGCCATGAAACGTCAATGGTTAATAAAATTCAAATCTATAAAACATATGTAAAACTAATCAGGGCCGGATTTAAAAGCCTGGAGGCCTCGGGGCAACAAAGGATTGGAGGCCCCTTAGCCCCAAATTATTTTCCAAATAAAATGAATTTTACTGATTGCCTGATTGGAGTAAACAAATATAGATCAAGTTTGTACAAAGTACCGTAGGTAAAGGTAAAACGCGAAATAAAATATGAAAGGAAAAGTTGTTTACTGGTGTTTACTAGTCTGAATTTGAATTTTTTTTTTCCGAAGTCTCTATTGTGGGGGCCCCTCTTTTGCGGAGGCCCTGGGGCTGTAGCCCCGCTTGCCCTTCCCTAAATCAAGCCCTGAAACTAATGTTAACTTTTACGTGTTAAAGCTTGCAAAAATGTACTGAAAATGACATGAATAAAAATGTTTAAATTAAAAAAAATTACGCTGCAAATTTCTAAACAGTAACACATTGTAAACAAAAAAGTTTTAATAAAATGTGTACCCAAAAAATAAGTAAAAAACTAAAAAAAACAGTTGTTTGTAATTAAAAATAATTTTATAAAAAAGAAAAAAAATTAAAATGAATTAAAACATCAAAATTTTTGCATACTAGTACTAGGCTTACTAGAACTTATAAGGTACAGTAAATTACAAAAAAACTTGTGGTTTTAAAAATGCTATAATATTTTGGCATAAAAAGTAATTACAAACATTTGTAAAAGTTGACACTACTTTTTTTAATAAAACCACAAGTACATTAGCATAAAATCAATTAAAGTCAAAATATTTAAAGAACTAAAATATTTCTAAAAATGGAATTAAACTATTAGACGTTTTGATTGAATTTAATAAAATGTTTTAGATAAAAACTTACAAATACTAATCTTTAAATATATTTACCAAAGCTTTAAGGATAACTCTGTGGTGATAAGCAGTCAGAGAAATACCAGAACAAATACTAAGCGCATTACCGCTTACACATCTAATTAAATAATGCACACAAATATACGATCAATATAATTTAAATCTTATTATGTATCATGTTGTTATATAATTCTATATATAACAGCAAATTTGTTATTATTAATCAATTTAAAAAAATAATTTAATAATTTACTGTTACAGTGACGTGACTGAATTACTTACTAATGAGTGATAGCAATGTAAGGCATATTTTAAATTTATAAATATTTTTCTCGTGTTTAATTTCATCTGGTAAATCATTATATAATTTGAAACCTTTGTACAGAAGAAAATTTTGTCACTTTGATTTTGAAAACTTTGGCAATCTAATTTTTGTGATTTTGGTATACTTTTATAGCTCTATTTTGTTGTGTCTGTAACCGTTTTAAATCGACTTCGTAACACATTAAAAATATATTACTTCAAAAATCGAAATATGGTGCGATAATTGTTTTATAAACAATAATTTTGGCATTAATTGTTAATTTATTAGATATTCGTTCTAAAATTTGCTATTTTTGTTATTACATAATTCACATGGCTTCTAAAATTTAAATTCTGATCTATTACTACTCCTAAATATTTAATTTGTTCAACCTGTTCTAATTTTATATTTCCAATTTTTATTTTTGTTGTTTCGACCTTATTATTTGATACTACCATTGTATTACTACTTTTTAACAACAATTTAACAGTCAATTTTAATTTGTTTGATTGTAACCAATTCACAATAATTTTTAATTCTGAGTTTAAATTTATAATAGCTGAATGTACATTTTTATCAGTAATTGATACAAGAGTATCGTCTGCAAACAAAAAATAATATTACAGAACTTAACATTAAATTCTAAATCATTAATATAAATTAAGAAAAGCAATGGCCCTAAGACTGATTCTTGAGGTACATCTAAATTATTCTGAATTGGAATAGATTCATAATTTTGATACGTAGTGGTCTGAGTGCGAGATGCCAAGTTAGTTTCAATCCATTTAAGTTCGGTGCTTCTTATTCCATATTGGTAGATTTTATTTATAAGTCTTTCTTTGTCAAGAGTTTTACAGGATCTGTTATAGTCTAAAGAAAGTGTTACTACACTATTACCCACGTCGATTTCGGATTTCTATTTTGTCAGCAGATTTAATGCTGTTTCACACGAGTGTTTACTTTGAAAACCCAATTGATTTTCACCGGTTATATTATTTTGTAGCAGAAAGCACTGTAATTGTTCCTTAATAACCGATTCTAGTATTTGTTTATACAGTATTGTTACAGCAACAATTTAATTTATTGTCCACAAATTGTTTTCTGTCTTTTTTTTGTGCCTTAAAAACTATTTTTAAATTACAGTTAATTTTACTCCTACTTTAAAATTTGCATATTTCTTCATTTGAATTTCCCTCTTTTGATTCTCTTTTATAAAGTTTTCTTATCACATGAAGTTTGATTACTTTTGAATAGCACTAGGCTTTCCCTTCAGTTCTTATCATTAATTTTATTTCTTTTTTGACAATTGTGCATGGTGGTCTTGAGGTACTCGTGTAAACCTTATTTTGGAATTTATTCAAGCCATTCTGTTATATAAGGTAAATGTGGTCATTAGGATTGTTAGTTCAATATCGTAGACCCATTAACACTCTGGGATTTGAACGCATTTTGTCAAACCACTTAAAATCCACCCACCACCTACGGTAAGATTTCATTAATTTCCACCTTTTAACTTTATTTATTTTATGTCGTTTAGGCTTTTCTAATTAAACTTCTGCGTGCCGCATTATTTCCCAAAATATATTTACATGAAATTTAAAAAAAAATTAAATTCTGGCTCGCGTTGACGATAGTCGCGACATCAAAATTAATGCTTAGTTACTTAAGCTTAACCTAAAAATTAAATACAATGCACTTGTGTATGATACCGGTAATAATAATAATAATAAAAAAAAACGTTCATGTGGGACACGTACGGTAGTAGTACTTTGCAACAACGAAAATCGACTTAGTTCAATCAGCTTCCACAGGTAAACAGATATTTTTAATAATACAAAATGCAGTCCGTAGACATAACCTCCAATCTGTGTGCTTAAGACTAGGTAAAAAAACTAAAACACTCTAACCTTTGTAGAGAAGAAAACCTCCTTGGTGGAAACGTGGGTTTGAGTGCCTGGCTCAGTGGTTTTATAAGGGGTTGCCACTCTCGATCTCCTTCGACGGATGGTGTTCCGGTGGTTAGTTTGTTATGGACGAAATTTTCATTGCGTACGCCTATGTATTTTGACGTGAAATTAGCTTACGGTTTGGACGCCCCCTACCGATCTTTTACGCGTGACTGTCATTTACGACGAATTCTTTAACTTGGAAACTGCATAAAATGACCGGTGTATTGGCAATTAACATCTTCTAAAACCATCCACCGTAATGAGAACCAATTTATAAGTGTATTACGCTTATAATACATTTGAGTCGTCACCGGGTAAGATAATAACTGTCATTTATTAAAACTCTGTTGTAATTTCTCGTAATTTGATAGCCGTTCCGCCACGTGTGGGCATGTGTTCCTAGTCGTTAACTATTAAAGAAGAATCAATTTCGAATAATAATTTCGTCGGATAAATATACTCTGAGGCATACGACATATGGCAAAAATTTAATGTACCGAAGCTAACTACGATTGTCGAGATTCTACTCAGGCGGCAGATACCTGCGTAACCACCGTTTTCGTCGGGGTATAACAGCACACGACGACCGGGTTCGGCCTTGTGTAATTGTGTTAAATATAACTAATCATTTTGTAGATTTCACTTTCGTGAGGAATTATTTTGACACGACTTGCTATTTCAGAGTGTTTACAGGATTGCGTGCCAAGGAAAGTACTTTCTTCGTACGAGTGGAAGTTCCTGTGTTTTTGGTAAGTGATTTTATGTATCTTATTCGTTGTCAAAAAGGGTCACTCACGAAACTGTTGCTAATAGTAATTCCGTAACGATTAACGTAAGAGTATTACCATTTAGGTAATAAGTTTGCTTGTTCTGTGTTACGTCTGCTGTGTACTACCCATAATTATTAGGATAATTTAATGTTAATGCCATAATTATTATCACTGTTTTATTGTCAGTAATGTCATATTACTAATTTTTTTTGTGGATTCCGCATATTGTATACAAACGATATTTACTACGTAGTATTCTTCGCTATTTATTTCACTGTACTTTATTGATGTGATGTGTGCTGCCGATACTACAGGCATTTAGGTAGAAAATTTGATGTACGCCTTAATCAACGTTTCCGCTAATTATTAATGCAAATTGTTACTCATTGTAGAAATTAAGGTTGGCGCATAAGCAAACTGTGATAGGTATTAGTTCTACCTGGAAAATATTAAATCTCATATATTCTATTATTACCCAACGTTAAACCATTAAATCGATTATACTTGTTAATCTTTCTTTTTATCTTCCCTGTTCCTGTGATTATCGTTACCTGTTAATTACTTTTGGCTACTCGAACAGCCGAGTATAAGGATTACGAACCTAACATCGTGTTACAAGTTTATACTGCCTATCTTGAGCGAGACAGAAGTGACTTTGGATAAGCTCTGGCGCCCTTAAGTATATTTAATGTATCTGTGAGCCCCCCCTCTCACCGACTATTGTGAGTTGGCCGTGCAGGTTCGTAAAATACCAAAAGCTTGTTACAAGTTTTTGTTATTTGGTGGCAATAACGGAGTAAGCTTCTGGCTACACTGGAGCTGTTTACGGGTAGCTCAGTCTGTAGAGCATAAGACTCTTAATCTCAGGGTCGTGGGTTCGAGCCCCACGTTGGGCGCCAAATTTTTTGCCACACAATTTGTGACAAAGGAGGAAAAGAAATCAAATTTACTGCCAACTTAATTTATTTATATAAACATAAATAATTAGATACGACTATTATCCATAAAGCCAAGACAAAATTAGAAAAGCCTAAAAGAAATAAAATAAATAAAGTTAAAAGGTGGAAATTAATTAAATCTTACCGTAGGTGGTGGGTGGCTTTCAAATGGTTTCACAAAATGCGCTTAAATCCCAGAGTGTAAATGGGTCTACGATATTTAACTAACAATCCCAATGACCACATTTACTTAATATAACAGGATGGCTTAAATAAATCCCAGAATAAGGTTTACACAAGTACTTCAAGACCACCATGCACAATTGTCAAAAAAGAAATAAAATTAATGATAAGAACTGTGGGGAAAGCCTAGTGCTATTCAAAAGTAATCAAACTTCCTGTGATAAAAAGATTTTTGAAAAGAGAATCAAAAGAGGGAAATTCAAATAAAGAAATATGCAAATTTTAAAAAAGGAGTAGAATTAACTGTAATTTAAGAATAGTTTTTAAGCCACAGAAAAAAAGAAAAGAAAAAAAAACAATTTGTGGACAATAAAGTAAATTGTTGCTGTAACACTGTATTAATTTCGACCCATAAAAACTTTGCTTGGATACATCTATATTAAAATTCTCTATAATTACATGTCGACTGTTATCCGGATTTGTATCTTCACACCACTCTTTAAAATGTTCTATAAAAATAGCATCACTTGCACTTGGTGAGTGATACAGCACTGTATAGTATCTTGTTTAGAATCCTACTATTATTTTGATACATATTAACCAATAGCTATTGTCTAATGCAAAATTAGAGATTACAGTTTATTGGATTCTATTACTTATAACTATTACAACTCTTCAAGTTCTTCTCGTTTGTGAATAACACCAAATTAATGCATATTCTAAAAAAATGATTTCACAGTCTTGTATGTCCTGAGTTACACGAGTTTCACTTAATAATAATAAATTTGGTTTCTTATCTTAAATTAAAATGTCTAGTTCTTGGAAATGTTTTAGCATGTTTTGTGTATTTAAGAGTCTTCAATACCACGGCTGGAAATAGCGGAATTGGCGCTACGCTCGTGTCTGTTTACGTCTAAACTAAATTATGTATAGTATAGTAATTCAATTTTTTACCAAGAAGAAGCTTTATTGCACCTTTATATAACAACAAAAATACATTAAATTTTAAAGAAGTTATAATATAATACATGTAAATAACGCAATTTTAAGGTCATGTTTAGATTTAAATCCATTTAAAGCATAAATATAAAATCTGTTCCTATAAACAAGTGTTGTAAATCTTGGTTTGTGCAAAAATATTTTTTGTTTATGGTTTTCTATTCTAGATTAGACAAAAACAGGCACGAGCGTACATGCTACAACAGCCAAAATCTCTGTAAAGTGTCGCCGTCTACGTTCCATCTATCAACTACCCCCTCCTACAGTGTATGCTGGGTGCGGACAGAGAGTATTTCATAGTTTCTGTATGAATATAGGACAACCCCCCGCGAATACAGCAGAAACTATTCGTCTGGTATTGAAGACTCTTAAATATAATATGTTCGCTTACTTATTCTAAAACATTCAGCTTGTTTCTTTCTATTTCCATGTTTTGTTTAAGTACAGCACATTTTTTACTCCAGACAGGATGGTTAATGTCCTATTTCATTTTTAATTTTTTGACCATTTGAATACAATGCGAACATTTGTGATTTTCTACTCCATCAACAGTAGATTCTTGCAACCCATGCAAGCCAGCAAATTTTGGACAGGATTTTTGTGCTTTACACACCGATGCTTTACGGTTAAATCCATTACATCGATAGCATCTTCTGATTACAATAGCATCATAGACTATGCACACCTATCCCAACCTACGTTTATCTTTTCTTCTTTCATTATAGCCCGATACGTGTACTCATTTACTTCCATATAAGCTATGTAACTTTTCCGATTTCTACCTTCTTTTGTGCGTACAATCTTTAAAGACGATTTCTCTTCAATTATTTTCGGTGACAAATTTTCCGACAATTGAATTATTTTTATTCTTGGCAACTTTTTTTTTAGTAATTGTATTTTGTAGGATTCTCCCATTTTAGTTTCCGTTTTCTCTTTTAATTTACATACATCATCCTTATTATTACATTCTATAACTATACCACCATTACTTATCGGTCGTATTCCGGTATATTCATATCCGTAGCGTCAATACAATTCTAAATGTCATTCTTAGTATGCATACTTTTCTGTTTTACGTTTTTAGGTTTTATTATTGATTAATTAGATATTATTTTGCAATGGGGAAAAAAGCGTAGCTGAGTTTTGCATTCTATTTTTTTATTAAAAATTGTATTTTGTTCTAGCGAATTTTTATTTATTTGGTTTTTATGATAAAATTTAATAATAATTATTTTGTAATACAATACATAATTGTCTTATGATTATCGTTGAAACCTAAAAAAATTTTTTTTAAATATAATAAAGGAAATTGCTCGAATTTTGTAGCATTGTATTTCAGATAAAATATCTTTGTAATATTACAAATGTTTTAGTACTACAAAGATACTATTTGTGTTAGGATAAAACATGTTCAAAGTTTATCATATCTAAAATGTAGGTATGTAAGTAATTAAGTAGTATAATAAGTAGTATGTAGTATATCAAAGTGCCTAATTACTCTGATTTTGCTAGTAGAACGGTTTAATTTAAGATGTTCTTTAAATTCTTGATCATAATACTTCACAGTGCCTATAAATGTAGCTATTTTATGTAATTTTCTTTTAGGACCTTTTTCTGAATCAAAGTTTTCTAAGGCTGTCTATTTAGGAGAAGAAAAGATTTTAGATTCGTCTGAATAAAAATTAGGAAAACAGAAACCGTTGTCGAGTAAGACTATCAGAAATTTGGATCACAAACGTTATATCCGTTTTACTCTTGGAGGCCATAGGCACCATAAAAAATTGTGTTCCAAAAAATTGTTACAAGCTTTTGGTATTACGAACCTTGCACGGCCAAACTCTCAATAGTCGGAGAGAGGGGTAGGTTTCCAAGAGAAAAAAATATATATAAGATGTTTCAGGGCGCCAGAGCTTATCCCAAAGCAATACTTCTGTCCGCTCACAACAGAATAGTGTAGCGCTTGTAACACTTCGAAGATTCGTAATCCCTCTACTCAGCTGTCCGAGTAGTCAAAAGTAATTAAAAGTTAACGATAATCACAGGAGCAGGAAAGATAAAAAGAAAGATTAACAAGTATAATCGATTTAATAGTTTAACGTTGGATAATAATCAAAGATATGAGATTTAATGTTAGCAGGTAGAATTAATACCTATCACAGTTTGCATTAATAATTAGAAGAAATTTTGATTAAAGAGTACATAAACTTTTCTACATTATATCACAATCCTCCTACATAAATGCCAGGAGTATCGGCAACACACATCACAGAAGAAGATTATATCGAATAGAACAACATACAAAGTCACCGAATAACTAGGTTTCCCTCACAGCATGCGATACAAGTATGACATGTTTAAGATTACCTTATTGGTATATAAGCAATAACGCAGTTACAATCATTAACATTTAAATATAATTCTGTGTACAACTTTGGTGATCTCGATATAAAAAGTCAAATAAATAACTCACCTAATTTTAAGTTTCCACTTACACGTCGAAAACGTTTTCTCGTCAGTGGCCTGTAATCAATTGTGAAACACAAATCGTATCATAATCGAGTTCACACAGAACAAAAGCTACAAAAGATAGTATTAGTAAATAATTAAATGGCATATAAAACCCGTTGTATCGTGTACTGTAAGAAATAGTCTTAACACAAGTGACTGATAACACATTCAATTTCTTCATTAATCATATCATTGAACCCCAAGGTATAGGACGATGTAAGTAGCAATTCAAGACAGGTGGCAGAATACACATTCGACTTCTAATTTCAAATCAACATCCCCGACACAACGTTCGACTGGACCCCGATGTTGTTTAAGTAGCAAGCCCTCACGACAGCTGATAGGCTCGGTAGATTTATTCCTTAATAGTAGTTATGCATCCCAATTGTTGATTTAATTCCAAAATGGTAGACAACGTGGTCGGAACCGGCTGTCATATGAATATAGAAGTTACGAAAGACCCTTAATAGATTTAAGACAAAATAACTTACCCCGTGCCGAAAGAATCGTACTACCTTTTCCCTCGATTTATAAATTTATGTTCATCACACGTGATGTTCTTAAAAATTTAAGAATCAATTCGAAAAAATCTCGGCACCGGACCGTTACTGTGGTTTACAGCTTCACGTTTAGTTCGTCGAATGACAGTCACGAGAAAGGATCGGTAGGGGGCGTCCCAACCATAAACTAATTTCAAGTCAAAAATACATAGGCGTACCTAATGAAAATTTCGTCCGTAACAGCATAGGCGTACGTAAAGAAAATTCGACCGTAACAAAATTTTTGAGTCTACAATATTATCATTGTTTTCGGTTTTATATATTTGTTGTGTATAATATTCAACATTGGGACTTGGGATTTTTGATAACAATAACCACCAAATGATATCATTATTCAATATTCAAAAATTAAACAAATAAATGTTTATTGATTAGAATGCAGTAAATACACACATCTTGTATCTAATTAGCAAAAACAAACAAAAATTTCGTATCAAATCAAAATGTTGCATTAGGTAGATTGACACCGTTGATAAAATGAAATAAAAAAATGTTACAAATACAAAATAATGGTATACAATACGTAGTTAAATTAAGTTGTAATATTAACTAAAAATTCTTTGCAAGTACATTTAAAAAACAAATTAACTCGAAGATAACGTATTTACATATGTTTACGTGAGGTAATGTTGTGTGAGTCAGTCAAAATACTTGAATCGATAAATAAAATTGCAAAAATAAAGCTAAATACGCAAAACAAGTATTTTTAGAGTACAATAATTAAATTTTTGACTCACTTTTCAAACTTATTGTAAAAATTTAGCTAAGAAATTCATTTAAAATAAGTTATTGTTTATGTATAAAAACAAACCTGAGAGAAAAATTGATAACATAAACTAAAATTATGATTACTATAAACGATGTTTTTTCTATGTAACAGCATTTGTCCGTCGGGTTCTTTAATAAAGTGATAACAATGCCCGACTTATAACAGTATCCGTGCACTGTATTTGAATACGAATTTTTTTTTACAATTTGGCTTGAGTGATTTATTAATTAATTCACTGACTTAAACTCGGTTGATGCGAATAGTACCAGACAATTTTAGTCTAGTGGTGCACACGATAAAAGAATAGTTAACATTACAAAAATTTTTGCACAGCGGGTAGTCGTTATTAGGTTTCAACTGAGAATAGCAGAGTACAGTAGCGGATTTAAAAGAAAAGTAGTTATGGAAAAAGTTGTGTTTAGGCACAATGTTACACCACGATCAAAAAAAAATGTACATTAAAGTTTTGTGAAAGCAGATAAAACATTTCTCTTTTCACTTTTTCCAATGCATATCAAATTAAGTGTAATAAATGAATTCTCAAAAGCACTGAACATGGATGGTCCCTGTTTTTAGTATTTTTTCAGTAAATTTCTCGATTCATTTGACGCAAAACTTAAAGAAGGCATTGACTTTGAATAGTCAGTTTAAAAAATACCATGACTGCTGTTGAAAAGAAAACCTGGATTGTTATTAAAAGTTTATTTAACAATTTTTTGGAAAAACGCAAATCACAAAATTATGAAAAAAAATTTAAAAATATGCCGAAAACGGTCTACACTAACCTTGAGCAAATAAACAAAAAACAAGAAAAAATGTATCAAAACATAAAAAAAACAAAGGTATTAAAAAAGGTGAAATGCAAACATAATGACAAAAGAAAAGACAATACTTGTTTGTGCATTAAAAAGAAACCATTCGTTTTTTCAAACAAAAACACAAATACTAAGATAAGAACGTCTTCCGGGTTTGGACCATGTCAATGTTGTAACCGAAGTTGCCAACGTTTTGCCCATTTTTGTAGAGGGCTTCAACAGGGCGTAAGAGAAATCGAAGAACTCAAACAAGCAACCAAAATCTAACTAAACACTTAAGTAAGATGTTTTTCGAAGAACGTGTCTGAATGTGAAACTTGATTCTGAAAAATGCAGGAATGATGTGGTCACGACAGCGACTAAGAAGGATTAAAGTGCACAAAAGTTTGACGAGTTTGTGGCGAAGTTTGGAAAATACGGAAGTTTTGGAAGAAATATTCTCCCCGTAGAGATTGTTAATGTAATAGCGAAGGCTTCCACGGCCGGAGTCTATACTAAGATAAAAACGTCTTCCGAGTTTGGACCGTGTCAATGTTGTAACCGAAGTTGCCAACGTTTTGCCCACTTTCGTAAGGGGCTTCATCAGGGCGTGAGAGGAATCGAAGAACTTAAACAAGCAACCGAAATCTAACTAAACACTTCTCAAAAGTTAGGTAATCAACTTGTGAACCAAGCCAGATTCTAAACTCCATATAAATGACTTAAAAAGAAATAGTCTCCGTATATAAAGAAGAAGTATCGTCACGGCTAGTTAAGCTCGACTCTGATTGAGTTACGGTTGAACGAGGGCGTGTTTTGATAAAGCACTAATGACCGGGAACCAAAGAGGGGACAGCTCGAAACTATGATCACGATTGAAGATATTGGGGTGTTTGATGATTTCTATGCTCTTTCGAAATTTCCTGTTAAAAAAGAATGGAGATTTGGCAATCACCGAAACCTTATCAAAATCTATCTTGTGACCTGTAGTGAAATGAAGACATTCTTATCTTAGTATAGACTCCGGCCGTGGAAGCCTTCGCTATTACAAAAACACAAATGTCTAGTTAATTAAACGTTTAAATTTTGACAATTAAGTAGTTACGTAATTTTTTTTGTTTTTGTAATAACATTTGCAAAAATTATTTGCTATATCTAGATGTAATAGAAAAAATTTAAATCATCTTTAAAACCACAACAACATATTATTGTCAATATCACCTATTATTATTCAAACACTAGCAACTATCAGTAGTCAAACGTAATTATAAATAAACCAACAAAAGTTTTTTGTAGTTAACATTAGGTTTGATATAATTAAATTTTTTTAACTTCTCTTCTCCACACCTGTTTTAATTTTTAATTCTTCTTATATACATGTTTCGACATTTTTATTTATTTATCAGTATAACTACAAAATTGTTATAAATTATTAAAAATATAGCTAATTATTACTAAAAAAGCATACCATTGCAAGTATTAAAACTGACAAGTGCCAAAAATAAAAAAATTGAAACTATCAATAAACACACAGCCAGTATTGATATGAAAATAATTTAAAGATTAAAAAATAAAAAATGGTAAAATTAGAATTTAGGATTAAGAAGAAGAGAAGTGTTTAAATCAAAAAGTTTATTAGGACACGTAGAAGAATTATCATTAGACAGACAACGAATTTCTAAAATTTTAAGATTGTTAAGAAATTGACTTTTTTTGCAAAAATGAAGAAATTTAATATCAAGATCAAAAGAAAACGAATGACTAGTAAATAAAACTGATTTGTAAAAACCGACCAAAAATTAGAGATGCCGGAATTTACATTTCTATTAATAAAATAAATGTGTTGTTTTAATCTAACTTTAAACTTTCTTCCAGTTTGACCGACATAAGAAGAATTACAAGAAAAACAAAAAAATTTTGTTAATACCAGATTTATTTAAAGAGGAATTAGGATCTTTATTATTAGCAATATAAGATTTTAAATTATTATCCGTAGAAAAAAGAAATAGAAAGATTAAATTGTTTAATTAACTTTAACTTAAAATAATTTAATTGTATATATACTACTCCACTTTGAGTGACGAATTACTTTAACGTTATTAGGTATGATATTAGGCAAAAGGCCTTTGGTTTTAAGAGATAAGGCATACGTTTAGTTTTAATATCACAAAAATAACCTTTTGCAACGGATCCTTTTTCATTTTTCTTTATAATTACTGCAAATGTTTATGTACCTACCCATTCTAGCATAACCAAAATGTATATTAACCTTAGTCACAAAACTCATTGGGTAGGTGTCTTAAATAACCATTTTGTTGGGATCGGTTTGGTACACATTTTGCGCATGTCATGGCGTTGAAGTCTTTGGTTAAATAAACTTTTATAAAACTGTAGTTTTATAAGACTTTTTGTTTTTAAATAACTTGGCATTATGAAACAGTAGTTGTGTATTGTCACGTAAAAAAACTTTGTAACTATATATAAAAACGCGTGTTATAGAACGTTTTTGGGAAATAAACAGTAACTTTTCGAACAAAATGTAACATATTCTTGAAACAATTTTAATCGGCAATATAGGTATTATTCAAAATAAAACTCACCTAAGTTGTACTTCTGCAGAGTCTCCGGTCCTAAAAAAACATTAAGTAAATTATAAATTTGACAAGTATAAAAAGTAAACTTTAATGTTAATACAAAAATACTACAATATTTTAATTAGTAATCTTAATAACTACAGCTGAAAGGTACGAAAAAATAAGGTACTAACGTTTGTCAAAAAACATTTGTTGTTTTCTTTTTTAAAGTCAAATAAACGTTTGCTGAAAAGATATTGTATATAACACAATCTTAAAGTGATTTTACAGGATTCTTAGGCTTCTAAGAATGTACCTACCGATCCTGAAAAATACTATTATTATAAAAAATTTGAACGATTCTTAACTTTATTACTTCGGTAGAACGGCACATAA
Organism: Aquatica leii; assembly: GCA_035610365.1. Lineage (NCBI taxonomy): Eukaryota > Metazoa > Arthropoda > Insecta > Coleoptera > Lampyridae > Aquatica > Aquatica leii. The sequence goes on along the minus strand of CM069434.1, from coordinate 15,539,332 downwards.
CACATTATCAGCTGTGTCGTATAAAATTTTGATAATTTGTTACGTGCCTAAATTTCAAAATGTAATACTCTGTATATTCATTAGACTAAAGTTATATTTCTACTTTCGACGCCCTCTAACAAGTTTCGTTTTTTCTTCATTTCCTGTCAAGACGTAAAACCGTCTATTACTTAAATTCGTGTTTGCGATATCTAAATTAATTTTCAAACATCATCAGCGCATGTCGAAATTATAATATAAAACGAAAACGCATTTCTATTAGTTTATTTATCACTGGCACAACCCGACACGTGTCAGTCCACATTTCGGTGTGTTAATATCGATCAAATACCTTAATGGAAATATTATAATTTGGAAAGCCTACGTTAAAGCTAAAAACGAAATCTCGACAAGAAAATTCTTTTCGATGTATTGTTACTTACGAGTCAATAGACTGCGATACAACCGGTTTTTATTGCCTAATTTCTTTTAGCATTAATTAATAGTTTTCTAGATTTGTGCTTTTGTGAGTCATTGTGCTCACACGATTTGCTCTGTTCATTAATATTCCAGTTCAATTCAATGAAAACGTTTTGTTCAAGCAAGTACTGACTTTAATTACATTTGTGTCATAAAGGTCTCTTACAAAAATTTTGCTTGTTATTCTAAATTATATAATTACATCAATTGTTTTAATTTCATTTAAGTATTTTTATTAATTATGCTGTGTGTCGCATGGTATTAGCCATAGACTACTTGTAAATTTAATTTTTTTCTCTACAAACACCCTATGTGTAATTTAAGCCTATGTATTGTGTGTTATCGTTACTTCCGGCATTTATATAACCTTCGTTGAATTATTTACGATAAATCTCTTGTGCTTGTTAATAATCTACGATATTAAATTAAAGTTGTTATAGATATTTATCTTTCTTTTTTGGTCTGTTGAGGATTACGAACCTGATTCTGTTGCAAGCTTGGATCTTCTGTCTTGATCGAAACAGAAGCTTTATTTAGTAAGATCTGGCGCCCTGAAATTCTAGTTCTTATAAGCTTGTAGCAAATTGTTACTTATCTACATGGCAATTTTTGGCGATTTTGAAAATTAATAATTTTAGATAGTGTCTTTAACTTTATTTACGTTGCAGTGTGTATGACTGAGATTACCACAAAAATCTAATTAAAGCTCTCTGTTTTAAACAAACAAATTGCAAGAAAATATCTAAGAAAACAAAGATTTTAGTGTTCTAATACTAACTAATTAACTGAAGCAATAACTAGGTATTATTAAACCAATAAAAAGTAAAATAAGTTAAAAAATATGGGAAGCAAGGTCACGTAAAAAACACAATCTAAGAAAAACCCGGTATAAAAAAAAAGAAAAATAAAGAAAAATTTATAAAGTATAAATTAAGTTTTAAAATAAATGTAAGTACATATAATAGAATTTGAAGCGACTAAATAATAATGTTGTCTTACTATTGTTTTTAATTATTCATGTTTGTATTAATTTAAGTTAATAAATTGAAAAGACAAATATAAAAGAAAAGACGCTTTTCTACAGCTCTTAAAAATCTGATTAAACATTTACAGCGTCATGCCCTTTCTAAAAATTTTATACGCGTTAAGATTTTATGAGCAACCTTTGTTACTTGAAACTTCACTAATGTAGTTGTGAAACTGCTACTTTCGTGTCACATTAGCATTTAACTATAAATAATAGTTTTTGTATTATTAGTAAAGGAAGGTTACAATTTAATTATTTTATTTTATATTAAATCAACATTTTAAAATACGATTTTAAAAAGTTTCATGAAAAGATAAACGCATTTTAGTGCTGGCAAGTGTTTTACCATTTATAAACAAAATCAAATTGTTTACATTTTACTAAGTTTTTGTATAGTACTTTGAGAATAAGTGTTAATAAAGTGTAAACGTAAAAACGTGGTTTTGTAACACGCATGGGAAATCTTCGGATTCAAGTAGCACTAAGCAGAAATACTGTAAGAAAACGCACACTACAATAAAATGTCTTCTAAACTAACTTATTTTTAAAAACTAAACTATTAGTTTAAAAAAATTATAGTATAAAAAAAATTTTCTTTGCATGAGGTCTAATATGTGTAGCTAGCTAGCTAATACATTAAAAATTCACAGATTTTGCAAATCTTGCAATTATCGGAATGTGTTGAAAACAAACACAATATTACCTACGTAATATAATGAACAAGGTTTATCACAATTTTCAAAAATAAGAATCTATACTATTAATGTGTTCTGAACTATTTTATTAATCCAAATTCATTAAAATCTACATTTGCACAATATGTTTTGAATAATCGTCGTACTCTTTTTTTCTTACAAATTGTTTCATGCAGTTCATTTATATTGAAATATCAAATAAAATTTTTTTGTTGTACGATCAAACTTCAAATTTCAATTATGATTTTAAAATTAAATTTTCTTAGATTTGTTTCTAAATTGCACCATCTTTTTTTTTTAAATAATTTACATTTAACATTTTGTAAAACTTAGATTTTTTTTAATTATCTAGTTACAAATTTTCATATTTGATTATTTATAAAAAATTTAAGTTAAAGGATTTTTTGCAATCTTAACTTTTTAAAAGTTGTAAATATTTTTTGTAGACTTTTCTGAAAATGTGCTTAATTAATTTAAATAATTTAAAAATTAACCAATAACAATGAATCTTCTTAACAATTTAAAAAATTACCGATTCTACAATTTTTTTCTCCTATTAACATTAAACAAATGCGCTACTGACTATAAAAAAATACATTAAAAAAATGAACTTTACTATAATATCAATCTTCTCTCTAGTCTTAACTGATTTATAACGCTAATAATATTTACAAATTTATTAAATTATTTCGTTTGTGCATTTTAAAATTTGAACATCAATTATCGGTTTAGTAGAACATCTGTGTTTCGGTCCGAGTTGCTTTTGGTGACCACCGGAGACTTTTTTTGCGACTAAGGGTAGCTTTGTCGGTGTCGCAAGTTTTTCTTGTAAATCATGCCTGCATCGAAACTGCCACAATTTTTGTATTGAAGTCATTTGCTTAATAATTTAAAATACCCAATAAACTATTACCCTAAAACGGTGCAAGATAGAGAAAAGTTGCACATAAACATTTTTATAGAATACAAAATTTACTATAAAAAAGTCGGCGGAAAAGTACAATTACGTTCAATAGTTTAGAAAATACAAATGTCAAAGTTGCACGAAAATTACATTAAAATTCTGTAACTCTTAAACTATTAGATATAATTATACACTTCTGCGGACCTTTTTTGTAGTAAATTTTGTGCTCAATAAATTATGCAATTTTCATCTATATTGTATCGTTTTTGCAGCGTACAAGACGGAAGACGGAATTTTAAAGTAATTTTCGTGCAACTTTGCACACGTGTATCTTCTAAACTATTGAAGGTAATTGTATCCTTCCGCCGACTTTTTCATAGTAAATTTTGTCTTCTATAAAAATGTTTTTTACAACTTTTCTCTATTTTGCACCGTTTTAGGGTAATAGTTTATTGGTTATTTTAAGTTATTAAGAGTGCGTTTTAAGTATAGTGGGTTGCCTAAAATATAGCATTTTTATGCAGTCACCGTTTTATAGCTTTTTAAATTTGAAAACGAATATTTCTGTTTTTATTAATGAAAACTCTAAAAAACATGTTAGGCCATCGCGTAAGCTAATTTATTTCTTAAAATAAGGTAAGACTTAAAAGTTATTGATACTCAAAGTTAGTCAAGAAATGACAGTGTTATAATGTGGTTTTATAATATTTATAAAACGATCATCGTAATTATAATAGCTCAGTACGATGAAGTAATACATCAAATAATAGTACATACTTTTAATTTTCGAAAATGTTGTCTATTTTTCGAAAAAGCTATAAAACGGATTTCATTCCATATACCTAATGTAAATCGCATCTAAATTACAGGAAATGATAATTTTTTAGTTCATCATTTATCCAATAGGTGGTCGACCTTTAACAAGCGCGCATTACGTCATTACTACTTATTATCTTTATTGTTTTACGAAACACAATATGCTTGCAAGCTGGCAACAACAAAACAAAGATAATTAATTCATACAAGATTTAAACAAAACATTATCACGCTAACGCAACGTTTTGAAAAAAAGACCTATTTCGTCTTTTCGTTTTTACATAGTTATCTTCTTTGCCGTGTAATAATAATAAGTAAATTGTACGTTTTTTCGAGTGAGGAAATTTTTGAATTGCTTAAAATGAAATCAGTATTTTTCTGAAAATAATACTAACTTACGTTTTGCATTTTTTTAATTGAATTAGCAGTAAAATTTCTAAAATTTAGCTGGACAGTGGAGAAGCAAAATTTGTTAACCTTACTTCTTTAATATTTATTTTAATGTCTTCCACACTCCAGTGCTAATGTTGAAAAACTTTTTTCTCAAATAAATTTAAAAAAAAATAGGAACTGCCTAGAATAATTTCTTCTAATAAAACTTTTCCAAAAGTGGCAATTGTTACAATGTTAAAATTATCCTAGATTTATTAAAGAAAATTACAATTCAAATGTACAATTTGGACGATCTAGAAGGTGTCAAGATATAAAATAATTGTAATAAAGTTAGGTTTTTTTAAAAATTTATTTAGTTTCAGTAACAGCAAAAAAAATATTTCAGCTGCATTGCAGTCGTAATTTGACTATAAATAACCAAAAAAAGCATAAAATTTAAATTTTATTTGCTCCAATTTCTAATGTCTTACGATTTTTTTGTGGTGACTTAAAGAATTTTTACAATCGATTTTTCATTATACATTAATTTTTTCTAATCGATTAATAAATTTAAAGAAATCGACCGAGAATCGTGAACACTACAAATATGTAGCATAATATTAAAGAACATAAATTAATTGTAAAAGAATTCGTTAGTACACATATAAATATTCTTTTTTGTACTTCCGTCCGTTTTGATGTATTTTTCAGGCATCATAATCGTCCGGAAATTTTACTTTTCCGGCCTAGGCCGGTAAGGTGTAGTAGAATTTTATAACTAGATCGAAGTTGGCAGTAACAATCTTTAATTAATTAAACGTCATCTGTCAGATTTATTAACATACACCATAATGTATGTTATCATTTGGAATAACACTAACAAAACTTTTTTAAACACAACAAATTTGCTTATATCTTACCATTGCTAAAAACAACAATAGTTTTATTTCCTTTCAGTCGGTCTGCAAACAAAGTCTTCGTGCGGCAAAAAGTCTGATTGTGACATTTGTTATTCAATATACTATTTTCGCTTTTATAATGCGTTTTGACAGTTTTTGCGCAGTTGTCAACATAAACGTTAAACTGTTTTTGTGAGATTTTGAGAATTTGGGGGCTTCGCAGTTCCTGTTCAAGCAATAAAATATTATATTCAATTCGTTCTTGTGTAAGTTAGGCTTTTTTTCCTCGTGGACTTTTAAAACCCCCGTTTCACTCGGGTTTAAAAATGCCTACTCGTGAAAAAAAAACGTTTATACAGGAACACGTTAAATAAATAACCATTTCCATTTCTCATTCAAACTTTGTAGATTCATTTTGACTAAATGATTTTTTCTAAGTTTAGTATATACATATAAGTTTCAGAAAAAATCAATTTAAAAAAAATCGATTATTGTGCCATCAATTTTTGTCTAGATTGATTTTTGACGCATCGATTATAAACGAATCGCAAAACCGATCTTTTTCAAGAAAAACTACAATATTATTAGTTATCAATAAAATTTGGTTTTTTGATTTGAAGTTAAAAGAAATTAGAGAGTAGATGTAGTACAGTAGCCTCCCGATTATCCGGATCCCGACTAGTCGAAACGTCGGATTATTCGAAACAAACTGAACTTTTGAACCCGCCGAAACCGAAGCGAAACAAATTTAGACGAAACATCTGGTCGGTCATTTCGTTGAAAACGTCGGGAAACCCAAAAATATTTAATAAAAATTTGACTGCTTATGAGGGTCAATTATACTTCCAGTCATGAGTCATCTCTTTTCATAAAATGTTCTTTCCGGACTTTATACAAAAGCTCTTTGTAAATGGTTTATTATTACTTTTCTCAACATTTAGAACAAAACATTCAGTTCTAAATACGCCACTGTCAACATGAGTAACATAATAAAAAAGCGGAAACGTGTTGTTGTTACTGTGCAAGAAAAATTAAGTGCAATTAAACGGTTTCATAAAGGAAAATCCTTGAAAAGTGTTGCCAAGAATTATGGTGTAGGTATAAACACGGTTTCCAAATAGAAAAAAAATCGACAGAAAATTGAACAATGGTGTAGTGTACTAGCATCCTCAACATCAAAGCCAGAATTCTATGAAACAGGGCGAATACAATAAAATTGACGAGACATTGTGTTTATGGTTTACTCAACAACGCGACCGTGGTATTTCAATCTCAGGCCTTATATTACAGCAAAAAGCAATTGAAATCGGTGAAAAACTTCTTGTAACCGAAGCTTCTGATGATACATTTATAGCAAGCGACGGCTGGTTATCGAGATAGAAAAACCGCCACGACGTACGTTAACTAAATATTTGCGGTAAAAAATTGTGTGCTAATCAAACCGAAGTTGAAAATTGTAAACAAAAGTTTAAGCAACTCATAGAAGTACAGGAATATACGCCAGATAAAATTTATAATAGTGACGAAACTACTCTCTATTACAAAATGTTACCAAAGAAAACTTTAGCTGGAAGAAATGAACGCGCTGCGGCCGGCTACAAAAAAAATAAGAACCGGGCAACTATTCTTGTCTGCTTAATGTGCATTAGCAAATCCGCAAAGCCAAGAGTAGAAGAGTAGACATTGGTAAAAGACTCATGGATTGTTTAAAAATAATAAATATAAAGAGGTAATTTATTTGCATGGAATGAAGTAAAAAGTACAACGTTACAAAAACCTTAGACAAAGATAATACACCAAGAAAAACTTCCTGTAGACAATGATGATGAAGAAGAAGCTCCGCTTCATAAAACGATGAGAAATTTAGATGGTTGGGAAGATATTGGCCCAGAAAAAATTAAGGAGTGGATAACATTTGACAACAAAGAACAAGAAGAACTAACTGACGTTGACTTTATTGAACTTGTTAATGAAAGGAATCGTGAAAATACTAGTGATAATGAATCAGAAGGAAATGAAGAAAGAGAGAAGAAAATTTTGCACTTTTCAGCTTTTGATGCATTAAACTGGTTAAACACAGCATTTTATATGTAGAGCAACAGCTTAATACAACACCAAGTGACATTTTTACTGTTAGCAAGGTGAAAACATTGCTTCAAAAAAACGCTTGGATGCAAAATTTAAACAAAGATTGATTCTTTTTTTTTACACCACCAAAATAATATACCAATGTACCTATATTGTAGTACATTTTTTTAAGTAGAAATTACTATGTATTTTATTTCAAATATATTTTTTTTGTTCTTTGAATAGATACATATTTATGTACCTACATAAATATTTTACGTTTTTACCTCTTTTAGGAGAAACTCCATATTAACCAATTTCAGTTATCCGAAAAGGCTTCGGTCCCGACTTTCGGATAATCGGGAAACTACTGTAGTTCTGTTTATTAGTTGAAATTCTTAATAAAGAATTTTTGAATGACATAATGAGAAATAATTTGGAATGAACCTCCACTATATGCTTGTAACTTTATTTATTTTATTTTCATACATAATTATTTCATTCGTGTTCATTCAAATTACAACTATTGCTGTTGAAATTCGAATCAGCAATTTGACTGCTATTTTTAAATTTGCTTACATTAGCACATTCAAAGATAAAAATAAAACCTTGAATGAAATTTGATGAAATTGAACCAACAAGTTTTAGTGTAGAGTTGGGTGTGGTCACTATACGTCTTATTCCTCGTATTTACTCATTTTGTAATATATTTAAAACAATTGGTTCTTAAAACGAAATTTAATGTATGCATTAATTTTCTAATTCCGTTATTATTTCTTGGAAGCAACTATTGGAAAGATTCTAATAACAACTTCTACCCATCTCTAATTTTCTTTATGCGTCATACGAACAGTTTTCTACTTTATAACTAAGCTGACATCTGTTTTAAATATTTTATATTTTTACTTCTATTAACGCTCACTACGTATTTGGAATGTCGTATTCGTATTAAGCAAATCATTTCAATACAAAACGTGTGGCGGTTTCGATGCAGGCATGATTTACCAGAAAAACAACTCTTACGACACCGACAAAGCTCCCAAAAAAAAGCCGCGATGGTTACCAAAAGCAACTCGGCGGAAACACAGATGTTTCTAAACCGATAATTTATGTTCAAGTTTTGAAATGCATAAACGAAATAATTTAATAAACCTGATTTGTAAAGTTTTATAACAAAAACTATCAGCAATTACTGGTTTAAGTCATAAATGATTTTACTGTAAAGTTATCAACATAGGACGAAAGCATGTAAAATAAAGTTTGAGTAAATTTTGAATGTTGAAATTGTATCAACAGTCAAGCAATTGTAAATATCATTAGCATTATAAATCAGTTAAGACTAGAGAGAGGATTCATGTTATAGTAAAGTTCATTTTTTTAATGTTTTTTTTATAGTCAGTAGCGCATTTGTTTAATATTAATAGGAGAAAAAAATATAGAATCCGTAAATTTTTAATAGGTTAAAAAAATTTATTGTTATTGGTCAATTTTTAAATTATTCAAATTACCATTCCACCAATAATAAATTTGTTAACTTTCAAAATCTATTTTTTACATATGTTTCGAGTTTTAAAATAATGAAACTCATCTTTAGAAAAGTCTACAAAAAATATTTACAACAAATAAAAAGTTAAGATTACAAAAAAATTTTTAACTTACATTTTTTGAAAAATGTCAAATATGAAAATTTGTAACTAGATAATTAAAAAATCTAAGTTTTACAAAATGTTAAATGTAAATTATTTTATAAAAGGAAGCTGGTGCAATTTAGAAGCTACGAAAATTTAAGTTTGGAATCATAATTGAAATTGGTTTGATCGTTCAACAAAAAATTTTTATTTGATATTTTAATATAAATCAACTCTAGTAATTCAAGAATTTGTTTGTTATTAACGTTATTAAAAAGATGAAACAATTTGTAAAAAAAAGAGTATGACGATTATGCAAAACATGTTGTGCAAATGTAGATTTTACTGAATTTGGATTAAAAAATAGTTCAAAATACATTAATAGTATACATCCTTATTTTTGATAATTGTAATAAACCTTGTTTATTATATTACGTAGATAATATTGTGTTTGTTTTCAACACTTTCTGATAATTGCAAGATTTTCGATATCTGAGAATTCTTTTTTTCTGTTTAACTGGTATTTAAAAACTTGTATTTTAAGAACTATTAGTAGTATTAGTATACTGTAAAACGAGTGTTACAATAAAGACAATTGTAATGCAAGTTACGTCGTATGCTAGTGTTACAGAAAGAAATTGTAACACATTCTTTTCATGCTACTTTTCTATGCTGCGTTAACCCGGCGCCCAACATGTGAGGTGTAATAAACCCCAAGCGAGCTAAAACGTACCAAATTTTTAAAAATTGGGCGCCTATGGGGCTAAACTTCTCGGTAGACTATGAGGAAAAGATGCGTCACCTCCAGGCTTTGTAGGATAAGGTGCAAATCAACGATGAAGATGTTATCCAATCATATGGCAGAAATGATGCAAATCATGTTAGCCTAAATAGCAATTCTGAAAATATTTAACAAGATGTTGCTGAGTTAGATAAGAAACACAACCCAGCGGAAAATGCAAATGCTGCTTCAAATGAAATTAATAACGTGTAAAATGAATATGGAGATGTTCAAGAAACAAACAAGTACTTTTTGAGCAAAAATGAAATCAAATGGAGTAATGGCTGTTATAACAAAAATGTAAAAACCCGAGCTGAAAACATTATAGGGCAATTGCCTAGAGTTAAAGCATTCGCCAGAGCCAAAAAAAAGTTCTCTTGAATGTTTTCAGTTTACATAATATTAACCCACAAATAGTATAAAATTGGAATCTGTATTGGGACTACTATATTTAGCAGGCGTTTTTTGTAACAACCATCGATTGGCCAAATTTTTTTGAAAAACTGACAGGACCGATTTCGAGATATTTTGAGTGACTATGGCTCAGAGACGTTCTAAATTCTTGCTCACATGTTCGCAATTTGACAACAAAGAAAATCGCGCACAGCGTCGTGAAATTGATAAACCAGCGCCCATTAGAAGTATAGTTGACGAATTTACAGAGAATTGCAACAATGCCTATTTACCCGGCCAATATTTGATCGTTGTCAAAACATTGGTGGTTTTTATGTATACGCGAGTTTTTGAATTCCTAAATTTCGTTAAAAATACCCACATGGTTTTCTTGAAAATATTCTACCGTTAATAGATTGTTTTCAACTTAGTTTATAAATGAATTGTTTGACAATTTCAAATTTTTAAGACTGGTAATACTTGGTCTACCCAATTGGTAATTTTAAATTATTAACTACGTAACAAATACAAAAATGGATAAACTTTTATACGAAAATTTTAACTTCATCTAACCAACTAAATCTAAATTTGTAAAGTAAACATTTTATCATTTCTTTATTTAAAATTTTGGTAAACAATTACTAAGTATAGAAATAACATCAGTACTAGTATCTACTAAAAATGCAACAAAAAAATCGTCATTAATTGATTGTCTTTGTTCAAATAAATTTCATCAATAAAATAACTAGTATTAGAACTATTATCTGAACTTACGTTATCTGAACTTTGCGCATATTACGTTGTTTTGATTGATAAACTTTGTCCCAATTGTTTTTTAGAACAAGAGCGACAATTCTTTTTTACCTTTTTATGTTGCATTGAATGCGAGCCTTCAAAGTTTTAAATACGTGATTTTCCTTGAGTGTATTAAAGCCATTGTTGTTCATTTACAGTGACATTTAAAGAATTACAAAAATAACTACGTTCTTGTATAGAGTGTACTTTAAATTTGTCAGTAAATTTTTCTAAGCGCAAAATGGTTTTTGTGCCCATTGTAACTTAGCTTGTCTTGCTGCTGTGATCGCCTCATCAAGAGTTAAATTCGTTTGTAGCTGCAAAAATTCTGCCAATGCATGAAGAGGTGTAATAAAACCCTCAACACTTTTTCTGTTTTTTTGTAATCTTGAATTGAATTTGAGTCTTTCAAAGATTATCATGCGACGTGGAATAAAATGCTTATCAAAATGATCGATAAAATTTTTATATGAAACTAAAATAGTATTTTTTCAGCTTCCTCTCCCATAATATAAAACAACACGTTTATTTTTTTGGAGTCTTTTTTATTTATAGCGCCTGAAACTGATATAAACCGCTGAAAGTGTAACGCCTAAAAATCAGTTTACGATTTCTGCAACTGACTGTTAGACAACTTTGCCAACGTCGACGTGCAAATAGGAGGTCACGTGAGTTAGTTAAGTCTTGAGCTAACGAGCGTTAAGACGCAACATGATTGGTAAGAGATACAATTTGTGTCATCCATCGACATCTGTTTTATAGATACTTTAGTTTTAGTGAATCTTTTTTATGCATCGTATTTGACGGTGAAGAAGCGATGGAAATATATTTTCTAGTCACCTGTTCGGAGGTCACATTCTAGGTTAGTACCTGCGTGTTTTACACGTGGTTGCAATTCGCACAATATTTCTTGATGCTCCTGTTTATACTTCTAATATGTCCATCTAAGTACGAGGTTTTCAACATAGTAGTAGATAATAACTTTCAAAACAATTACTGTCACGTATCGGAGCTCACCTTCAACGATTTGAAGTTTTGCGGTGAACACATGCTTTTGTGCGTGTCTACTAATTGCATTGTTGAAATTGTTAAAGAATTTATTACGATTTAAGAAATACTCTATTGTACATGTTGCTAATTCAAATCGAATAATGAACAAGGATCGCTAATCAAATCGTTACTCGTATGTCAGTTTTGCTAACCAATCATCATTACGTCAGCTGTTATCACACTGTAAAATTTTCTTTGTAAAGGAATTGAAAACAACGCAACGCTTATAAATACTCACAAGGTAACTCAAACCCCGTTACGATATTTCACTCCTACGCTTGACGTCAAGTACTACGGGTAGATTTTTATTTTTAATAATAAGGTATCGTAAACTCGTTTAGTTTTAGTACCTCTGTTTTTACTTATTTAAAGTAGTATATTAAACTAGAAACGAATGCTTCGAAGTCATCAATATCTTTCTATTATTTTTTTTTTGTATACTGTATAACGATATTAGTTAATAGCGTAGTTAAGTTTATGTATAGTTTATATTAGGAGTGTACCCAAAACTGTATTTAACATAAAAGGTAACGTAAAGATTATCTTAGCGTATTCAAAAAATTTAATTGTAATTGTAATACATTTTTTTCAAATTGTTTCGTTAAAAACTTAACAATAAAAGATTAAAAATTTGTCTAAATTATGCGTTAAATAAATGCAATTTGAGTAATCCACGTTTCTATTCAATGACAAATATTTTGAAATTTATTTAATAATTTGCAACATATGAATAAAACAAATAAAATGATTTATAATTTTAATAAAACACTTGTAAGTATTGTTTTTTAAATATATTTTTTTGTATGTGTTTTTTGTTTTATTAACAATGAAACTAATGCATATGTACTTTATAGCATAACTGATTAGTTCCATATTGTTGTATTGTAAGTTTCAAGTTCTGCATTCAGCTGGAATTGAAGATTCTTGTTACAACTTATCGTCATTGTTGTCGGTAATTTTAATCAGAAACATGATGTTCCGTAAGATGATTTATGTAACGTTGAGTTAGTTTAGTTCTACTGTATATACTGCATATATCTTAGTTATATTTAATGCATAGAAAATTATTAATTAAAACAGTATGCTTAATGTTATAACTCTGATAAAAAAATAGATTCTTATATAACAAAATTTATATCATTTTCTTAAAGAATTTTATAAAAAAATTTTATGATAACAATATCTAAGTAACTTTGTTTCTACAAAATTTATTCCGATTAAGTTCATAAATTAGGACTAAATTATACATATAAAACTTAATAAAATACCTGTTAAAAAATTGTTCACATTGTTTATAATACAATTTTCAATATAAAATGAGGATAAAAATTAAAAGACAATTAAATACAACATAAGCAAAATATATAATAAAAAATAACTTTGTTAATTGAATTTGTCAAAGCAAAACTAATAAGAAACAATAAGATACAATAAAAGCATTAATTTAATAATTGCAAAGACATTTATGGTTCTGAAAATCACCAAGATAATAACATACGGTAATATAAAAAAAAATGCAGTGCTTTAAAACTGTCAAAATATTGAGAAACAAATAAAAAAATTAAGTTGAGCTTTCGATATGAAAATAAATAAAAATTGTTTTAGGGTAAATTGTGTAAGTATTTATTTAAAAAGTATTTAAACATAACACAGGACAGCAAGAAAAATCTTTTTCAGCTGTACATAATATTTTTAGTAAGTTATATGTCTTAAAGGTCATTCTACGTATAAGTTTTTCTCAAAATCAAAACATATTTTTGATAAAAACTTTTATTAATTTATATATATTATTTTTTTTAATGTTTCTACACAATTCTAAGTTTCTTGTAAAACTTTTTTGATTTGATGTTTCTTTGAACTCGTTTCCGATTTCCTTCTTTGGTTTTTCGATTTACCATTCAACAGTAGACTAACATATTGACATCCGATTTTTTTTGGTAACGTCTCTTAAAATCGCGGATATTCTGGTAAATTTTTTTACCCTGTCCTTTATTGTAAGCTCTCAAACCTTCATCTAGCATGCGCTGTACAATGTAATCGCTAGTGTTTTCTACTTTTCTACGTGTCTACTGCATTCTAGAAAGGATTCCCGCTGTTTTCGCCTTGTCTTCTATTGTTTCCAAAAAGATGGGGTCGGTTAGAAGTTTCTTTTTAGAAGCTTAGAACACATATGTATATCTACAATAATAGCGTAGTAGTAATTTGAAAAACTGCCCAATTAAACCCGACTTGGTATAGCGGAGTATCACAAACCCAATCAATTTTAACCAGCTAGAACTTTGGCAACATTGTAAGCACGGTTACGTGCTTACGTCTAACTTCAAGTTATACTGTTTCAACTATTTGTCATATTGCAAGCAGACGTTGCCCGTAATACGTGCTAGTAATCCGATTTCAAAGTGCTTTAGGGTATTGCAAACTATACCGGTAGTGTTGTTCGGTAAGTATTTGCCAAATATTTTTTTTATCAACGAAATTTTTTTATAATATAACAATAAACACTCGTAGTGTATTAGTAGTTATTATTTTATAGAATTATATGTTTCGACTAGCATTTAAAGTTTTATTTTTTAATAAAAGTAAACTTATTAGCCGTTTCTAAATTCGTAATTTTTCATATTATCTTATGTACGTAAAAAAACGAAAAATAGCAAAAAATGCTTTTACGATTATGTAAGAAAATGAAGAAGCTCTTATTGGGTCAGGATTTGAAGTAGATGCTATGTTTATTATACCATCACTTCGATTCGACAACAACCACTCAACAAATGTCAAATAGACAAAATTTTTCAAAATTGTAAAACAAACTAGATTTCTAAAAAATACGTCATTACAGACAAAAAATTATAATTATTTCTTGAGCGTTGCTCATTAAGGCATTATATGTCAAACAAGGCGGCGGAATAAAACTTAAAGGTTGTAGCGTAAAACTCAGGTAGCTTTAGATAAGCAAAGAGTGCCCTAACAAACGATTTAAAGAAATTAATTAGACAATCAGCATAATTTCCAAAATTGGTTAATTAACCTTCTAAGTTAGGGATGCCAAATAGTTACATTTTTGAGACCTAACTATTAATATCTAAACAATTTTTAGCTAAATAATTTTAAAAATAAATGCAACTAAATTCGCTTTCGCTTCAAATTAAACAATTAAGTAAAATCTGGAATATCAAGTTAAACTAAAATATTTTACATTAATTTTTTTATCGATATTTAAATTTTAGATAAGAATTGAATTGAAAAAAAGAACGTTTCAAGCGACCACGGTTTAAGGTAACGTTCAAAGTTCACTTACAATGCAAGTTTTGACATTTCGAGTCGATGACATCATTTATGACACGTTTCAAATACGAGATAACTTCTGAGGAAAATTTCACAAAAAATTGAAAGCAAAGTTTGCTTAAAGGAAATTGATTAGGATCTTTTGCAGTTTAGTTTTATCGTTATTCCAAATCGATTCGGATTATGAGTGCACCGGCAATCTCAAAAATAATTTTGGTAGTAAAAAAAAATCTAAAATAATTAGAAACGGAAAATTAGATATATGTATCGAAATAGAAATTTAACATAGTTGTATTATTAACACAGACTTTTTAAATAAAGATATCGTAGATACAAGGTAAAATAAATTTTACATGGCTTCAAAAATTAAATCCCCACAAGCGTACTACTCAAAAGCTAAGTACCAAATGAATTTCAAGAGTAACCTCGCCCTAAAAAGTAGCGACTCCACAACATAAAAATAAAAGAAGATTTACACGCAACATTTAGTTAAATTGTTACCCTGTACACACTATTCAATGTTGTATTGTAATTGTGATACTGCATTATCAGTATTAAACGTCCTTGTCAAAGCGCGAAATACTTGAAATTACCTGTTTTCCTCTTGCAATTCGACAAGACAGTCGTGCGGTATTAATACTGATAATGTAAGTAAATTGTTAATTATATTTGTGGTCATAGCACTTAAATAAAAATATGCATTTATATAAAATTAAGGTATTTATTAAGTGAATTTATATTAGCATTGATTGGAAGCAGTTGCATCGGTTAAGGCACTTTGTAAAATACAACCTTATAAATATTTAAGCATGCAACTGCATTCAAATCAATTAATTTAATTTAGACCAAATTGTAATATTTGTTTTTATTAAGATTAGCAAGAGGGTCCTGTTGGGGCTATAATCCTAATTATACGGCTATCAGACATACACCGCCCCAATTATCAATAATAAAGGATTTAGTACCGCATACTTGTTTTATTCGATCCGTGGCGTGGCCGTCCAGGTGTCGACAATCCGACACGGGAGCACCACCACTACAAAATTAATACAGATCATTTAAAATCAAATAATAACAGTAACGAAAACGTTACAAGATATTTGTCATTGTGAACGCTCGAACGTTTTATGTGTTAAATATGGATGTACATATAATTTGAAAAACAACATAAAAAAGTATTCCAAATAAGTGACAAACCCGACGATGTAGTTTTGAGATTGATAGCACCTACAAGCAAGATAAGTAAAAATATCGCTTTTGACAATTAGTTTGCCAGTGTTCCTTTTCTGAATATGTTTACTATAACAGTTTAATTAATCCAAGTTCTGGTAAAATCCAAAAACCAAAAATAATAAGTTTTTATAATTTTAGAAACAAAATTTTTACCATAAAACATAATAAAATAGTTTCTTGGGTAAATGGTGTAATACATTTATTAAAAAACTTACTTTCAAACGTGATTTACGTTCTTCTTCAGGTGACAATTAATAAAATGACCATTATAAAACTAAGCCTACAAGAAAAAACAAATGTTTGGAAAACTTGATAAATTTTGTAAGTTCTGTTAGCTACTGCATTTACTCAAAGGTCTAAAGAAAATCCACCATCCGCTCATTATACAACCGTGCGATGACAATTTGCCATCAAGACAAATTACTAGAAGAATTAGATTACATTAAAAAAGTTTTTATAAGAAATGGTATCTTCGACAAAAAACTAGACCTACTGTACCAAATGATTCAACTATAAACAACAATTTTGCTCTTCTACCTTTTGTTGCCAATATAAGTGACAAAATTGGAAGAATACTGAAGCAACATGACATTAAAGTTGCTTATAATATTACCACGAAAATCAAAAATTTGTTGAATCCTTTTAAAGATAAAATTCCACATAACAGCTGTGGAGTGTATCAAGTTCCATTCGCTTGTGGCAAGGTATACATTGGAAAAACTGGTAGAATTATTGAAACTAGATTAATAGAAAACAAAAGACATCTTCGTTTACTTCAACTTTCTAAATCTGCCATTGCCAAACATGCGCTAAACGCTTTACATAACATAAACTTCAAAAAAACTATAACGATTGCTAAAACCAAAAACTGTCGTTCAATAAAGATCAGAGAAGCGATTGAAAAACCTGATTACCTGTTATTTCCTGAATTTTACTTTATCCACCAAACACACTATAAGCTACGTCTAGAGTTTTTAATGGTGGTTTTTCTTTAGACCTTTGAAGAAATCCTGTAACTAAAAAAACTTACAACATTTATCAAGTTTTCCAAATATTTGTTTTTTCTAGTTACCTTAGTTTTATAACTATCGTTCGAAAGTTTGTAAGTTTTTTAATAAATATATTACACCGTTTACCCAAATAACTATTTTATTTTTATAATTTCATCAAAACTAGAATGGGTGTAGTAGATAGGTTTAGCGGAACTTACAGTGTCAGCAGTGTAATACTGCATAATACCGGGTTAAGATAAAGAGGTAAGAATAACAATTTTTCTGGGTCAATCATGGTCATATAGACCACTTTTCCACTGGGGTTTAAATTTTATTTAAAAAACCAGTCAGTTTTTGTCCAGTGCAGCTGTCTGACTCTACTGTCTCATAAACAAAAAAACAAGGCTATTTTGTACTATCTCCTTGCTAACCCAAATAACATGATAAGTATGTAGAATTATTTGCGAACCATTCATTGATGTTTTTGATTTTAAAAAATCGTAGCCAAGGCATTATAGTTATCTTTTATACAAGGTTGTCCACTTGCTCTCCTTTCTTCCGTAGTAACTTTAATAATGATTTTACGAGAAAAAGTTATGATAATTTTTTATTCAGATGTTTCTCGTTTATAGCTTTAAAATATTTTGAGTGCCGCGGGGTTCTCAATTTCGTCTGTACAGGACCGTACTCAGGTTTTTTTAAATAGAACCTATATGCATTTGTATTTTTGAAATCTATATTCAAATTTAGGTCAAAATTGTTAAGACTTTTACCTACTTAATCTACTAGTTTAGAAGAATAAAAATATTTGAGATTGTCATGAACAACAAAATATTATATTTATAGATATGTTGATTTTGAAGCAAATTTCTTGTAAAAAGACCCGTATTGATTTTTTAACTACAGAAAAATTAGTAAAATAGATGTTTTTAAATGAAATACCTTGTATATTTTTTCACGAAAAAACTTCCCATTAAGTTTGCTTTAATTTTTGTTAAATAAGTCCTATGGGTATAGTAGCTTTGGAGACAATTACTTTGTCTTTTTGCTCAATCCTTCCACTAAAATTAAAATAAACCACAAATAAAAACGCAATTTGCTTCAAATATTTAATTATTATTTAAAGTGTGTTGTTTTTCAATAGACCAAGAAAATACAAAAAAAAATTGCGATTAGGTATCAAAATCTTATTTGCCATGCAAATAACAATTATACAATAACGCTGACGACATACGTCGGTTTAATTGCAATTTATTTGTGTTTGACAAAGTATCGGGTTTGCTTTGTTCAAAAACATTAAAATCTAATAAAAAATGTCACGTTGTTTAAGTAACGAATTGGTAGATATAGTTTTTACTCTCGATGAATCTTTAAGGAACTCATTATTGACTTCGTGCCTCTACAAAAAGAGGTATCCTGATAAACGCCATCTAAACGTAACTGCATTTGAAAATCTCCTTGCAAGATTTGTGTCTTCAGGGAGGAGTGTGGCATATTCTAAACCTTTTCGGAATATATCAATCTTGAGTGAACACAATAAGAAGGTAATAATGGCAGCATTGGTTGAAGACCTAAGAACTGCTAAGTAAATTAGGGAAAGTTTAGAAGTTAGCGTCCATTTTCGCCCATACCGGTATCAAAAGCACCAGAAACTTCTTTATGATGATTGTTTAAGTCGTTTAGGTTTTTGTTGTTGGGTTAATATTTTTTTTTTTAATTTTGTGTTATTCCCGGACGAAACAACATTTCATAATGACGAGTTTATAAACGGTCAGCGTTATTCCGATAAAAAACCACATCTGACAAGAAAACTTGACCGTCAGCTTAAATGGCCACTAAACACGAGTAGTGGAATTCTTGAACAATATGTAGTGGGGTTTTTTTTGACAGGCACAAGTTTATTCTGACTTTTTGAGACACGTTTTGCCGTTTTACTTGAAGACATCTCTTTGATAGTGCATTAACGCATGTGGTTCCACCACGACGGAGCTCTTGCCCACTAAAGAATTGAAGTAAAAAAAATATCTTTAACGATGGGTTGGAAGCCTTGGTCACTTGATATAACCAAACCCGACTTTTCTCTATAGGGATATGTGAAAAAAAGGGTATACAAAGGGTATACAAGAATACCTGATATGTTAGAAAACCTTAACAGAAATTTTGAGTAAGACATTGTGTACAAAATAATGGTAGATTATTTGAAGCCACTTTAAATGTTTTGTGTTTTTCACTGTTTTTTATGTGAGTTGATTTATTAATTGATGCTATACTTAGAAAATAATAATTAAATATTTAATGCAAATAACGTTTTTTTTGTAATTTTTTTAAATTTTGGCGCTGGGATTGAGTACAAAACGCAAGATAATTCAAACTAAGGTTCTCCGAAACTACTACTTTCAGGTATAAGACACACAGAGAGAAATGCTGTATCACAATTTTGCACAAGATTGTGCATAACTGTATTGTTGATGATATTACTACAATTGTTTATATTTATACCATAGGTTTGCACGCTTTTATTTAATACGTTTGGATAAATAGGTAATGAAGTTTTATTTGACAAATTGTTTGAAAAATATTATAAACTTTAGTATGTTTTGTATTCGACAACAATGTGCTAGTATTTTGCACAATTTTGTTTTAGTTTCTCGTACAGCTTTGATAATATATATTACAATAAGATTATGCAATTCTTTTAAACTCGGAATAAAGAAAAAAATTAAACGAACTGTAGAATAGCAGTAATGTTTTATGGTAAACGTTTCCTCTCCCGGAAATTATGTGAACTTTTTTAAAAATTTGAAGCGATAAATGTTTCAACCAATCACAATTAGCAAGAACCATCCGATTGAAAAAATGTCTACAAGTTGGATTTGTTTACATCTTTACCTCTTGTTTTCTGAAAAATTCGTAGTTATTCAGTTAGTTTTTGTCAAGACTTTTTGAAACGCTGTTATTTGAACAAGGTAAGTGTATTTATAACATTTTCTAAGTGTAATCTTTGTTTGTATCCTCAATTATTACTTAAAATTCTGTATTTAATTCCAGCGTTAATTCTACGAACAGCTAATTTCCGATGGAGATTTTTACATTACTTACTTTCTGTATTGTTTCAGCTGTTATTTATCAACATGAAATCGAAATCAAAGAAAACCATTCATTTCGAAGCAAGAAACATAATTAAAAATGTTGTGAAGTTTTTCGATAAATTCTCCCTTTAAAGAAGGAAACCAAACTAGCTGCTGTAGTAACAGGCAAATCAACCACATTTATAAAAAAAGTGTGGAATCGAGGAGTGAATCGATAACAAAAAGTAATGGAATTTTAGGATATCCCTCAAAGAAAAAAATAAGTATATAAAATAAGTATAACATTTAAATATAAATAAATAATGCTCTTAAGATTTGTAACGTTTTATTGACAATTTACCCAATATATGTTATTTTTAAGTAAATAACATTTAACCAAGATGCATAAAGTTGTACAATAAAAAGCTAAACGAAATAATAATAATTTGCACAATATTGTGAAAAATTAACCAAAGAGAATATGGATCTAGATAACGTAACGCTATTAGACATTTAACATACCATTAGGTAAAAATACTTTAAGCATAGTTTTAAAAAAGTATCACAACATTGTGCAAAACTTTACTATCCGTTTTAGATCAGTTTTTAAACAAATTGTGATACGGTGCAATCAATTTGAAATATAAAAATTGTTTATATTTAATGAAAAAAAACTGTACAATTTAATGTACACAAATGAATGCAATAAAACTGCACAAATTGGTCTTGTCACTTTTTCAGACCCAATTTGTGTACTTTTGATTAACAATTGTAGATAAAATATACAAAGATTTCTCTCTGTGCATGTTTAAAAAAAATCAAACTAAATTTATAGGGTATTTTATTTAAAAAAACACAACAATTTGCTTTAAAATCAACATATCAATAAATAAAACGCTTTTTTGTTTATGAAAATTTGGAATTTTGTTGCTCTGCTATTAACGATTCAATTACGATTTTTCTATTAAATGTTAATTACGGCGAAAATCTTAAAAAAACATTTTTTTTTCGCCTAAACAGGTAGACTTAAGTTCTTAAAGTCTTAACAAACTTCACCTAAATATAAATATAGATTTCAAAAATACAAAAGCATAAAAGGGGTTCTATTTAAAAAAAAAACTGAGTACGGTCTTGTACAGACAGGGCCGGCGCTACCATTAAGGCGAACTAGGCAGTCGCCTAGGGCGCTATCCATAGGGGCGCAAAAATGTGTAATCGCCATTATTAAAAAACAACTTTTATTATATTATATAAACTATAGACAGAGTAATATAATAAAATAATGTATTTAATATAAATTTTTTAACTTCGAACATTTTAGATGGTTATCTAGTTTTAATGTTGATTTAGAGATCGCTCTAGCGCATGACGCGGCGTTCAAAAACACGTGCAATTATGATTTTTAATTATTCCGAGAACGCATTTCTCGATGTTATTGTTTGTGTACCACCATTTTTATCGCACTTAACGAAATAAAAATAGTCTCGCAGTCATGCGAACGTGATCCAAACATAAATAAAAATTATTTCAATTCATAATATGGAAAAATTATCTTAAGATATTTTATGTCTGCACTATTTATTTACTTGCTGAAAATGTTTGTAAACATGCTAGCGCTCACAACGGTAGTGAAAGAGCGGCACATCAAGATTGAGTTTATTAAAAATGCGTGTACACAATACTATTCTGTGCCGCCCCCACCTCCAAAACAACAGCGCAAAAGTTATAATTGCTCAGTGTAACACTGACAGTGTTTTACTGATAAGTGTAATATTGTGCATTATTAGAAAAATAATTGATTCAGTGAAGTTACGTGCAGTAAATTTTATTTTGTTATCCTTCATACGACTCAACATTACCCACTTCTTTGCTGGTAAGTTTAATAGGAAATATCACTATGTTGTATTCAAATATTTAAATATTATTTATAGTGGTATATTATTACTTTTAAAATGTCATCAAAAAAGCCATCGGGATTTCAAAATCGTAAGCGCAAAACTCTCAAAGCTCAAGAGCGTGAAAAGCAAAGTGGTCGACTGTTAATGTTTTTCAAATCAAGTCCTGATGTTTCCGCCATTAGCGACTTGGATAGATGTGTAGGACAATCAGATGTACAACAAGATATGTCCGATCATGCGAATGAAGGTATTTAAAAAAAAAGAAGAAAATAAAAGAGGAGAAGGTGTTTCAGAGTCTGATAATATGTAGTGGTACTGGATTCAATTGGTAGTGGCAGTACCAGTACCACGATTAATTATATAGATTACAATGACCCGGGAAACTGGCCTGACTATTGTGATGATAATTTTCGTCAGATTTTATTACAAAATCCACCACATCAAATTATTACATATAATTTTCCCAAAGATTCCAAAAATCGAAGATTTTCTCCAATTCACTATAAAAGAAAACTAGCTAATGGTGAAGAAGTATACCGTACATGGTTGATGTATTCGACTATAAAAGATGCGGTTTTTTTCTTTGATGCTAGTTATTTAATAAAAATAGTTCGTCAATCCTAGAAAAATCAGGATCAAAATACTGGAAAAATATTGGAGCAATTCTATTTTCACATGAAAGGAATACTTTCCATTTAGACAACTTTCAGACGTGGAAAGAACTTGATGTGCGTATATCCAAAGAAAACGCAATTGATAATATTAACCAGCAAAGTATCAAAGAAGAAGAACAATATTGGCGGCAAATTTTGGAACGTTTGATCGCTTTGATCAGAGTACTTGCCACTCAAAACTTAGCATTTCGTGGAATAAATGAAAAGTTGTACAATAACAACATCGGTAATTTTTTGAAGTTTGTAGAATATCTAGCCCTCTTTGACCCTGTAATGAACGAACATTTGCGCAGGGTCAAAAATCAAGAAATAATAGTTTATTACCTGGAAAAAGACATTCAAAATGAACTTATGCAGATCCTAGCAGGAGCTATAAAAAATAAAATTTTGAAATCGGCAAAATATTATTCAATTATTTTGGATTGCACACCAGACGTTAGTTATATTGAACAGATGACTATGATTATACGTTTTGTTGATATTATCAAACCGCTAGATAGTGAGATGTTCGAGCCTGCATTAATAATAAGAGAACACTTCCTAGGATTTATTCCATTAGACGAAACTACTGGGGCATGCATAACAGAAATTTTGATTGAAAAGATTGAGCAAATGGAATTACAAATTGAAAATCTTTGTGGACAAGGGTGTGATAATGGAAGTAATATGAAAGGAAAAGAAAAAGGTGTACAAAACAGAATTCTAAACATAAACCCGCTAGCTTTTTTTATTTCCTGCAATGCACATTCTTTAAATTTAGTTGTCAATGATGTCTGTAAATGTTGCCTAAAAGCGACTAATTTCTTCAGTTTAGTTCAACAGATTTATAATTACTTTTCTGCATCGATTCAACGTTGGCATGTGTTTATTAGCCATGTCGTGGATTTAACAGTTAAACCGTTTAGCGAAACAAGATGGGAAAGTAGGATTGATGCTTTAAAGTCTATAAAGTATCAGCTTGGTGCAATATATGATGCTTTAATGGAAATTTTTGATGACCCAAGACTAAATAATTCATGTGGTAATACTTCCCGAACGGACGCAAAGGCTCTTGCCGATGCAATTTGTAAATTCAAGTTTATGGTATCCTTTGTCACATGGTATAACATTCTTAATGTAGTGAATGTTACAAGCAAAATACTACAAAAAGAGAATTCTGATATACATTCAGCAACAAAACAACTTCAACTGACTAAAAATTACCTGTTAAAATGTAGAAGTGATGATGGTTTTGAACAAGTTTTAATTGATGCTGCCGAGATTGCAAAAGAATTAGAAACAGAAGTGAAATTTGAACCCGATGAATGTAGAAGAAGGTTACATAAACGGCAGTTTGAATATGAAGCTCAAGACGAGGCACCACAAGATTCTAAACAGAAATTTAAAATAGAATTCTACTGCACTATCTTGGACATGGCTATACAGTCTATTGAAGAGAGATTCCACCAATTAGAACAACATAATATTCTATTTGGTTTCCTTTATGATATATCATCCAAAATCAACAAAAAGACACATGCGGATATACTTACTGACTGTAAACTTTTGGAAACGTCTTTGACGCATAACGCTAATAAGGATATTGATGCTTATGATCTTTGCAATGAGCTTCAAGTAGTAGCTCGAAGGCTTCCAAAACCTATGTCACCATCAGATGTGCTTCTTTATATAGTACAACAAAAATCGGAAGATTGTGTACCAAATGTTGTTGTATCTTTGAGAATACTATTAACACTTCCAGTCTCCGTGGCTAGTGGACAACGCAGTTTTTCAAAATTAAAATTAATTAAAACTTACTTGCGTTAAACTATGTCACAAAACAAACTCGTGGACTTAGCAACAATTTCAATAGAATGTGATTACGCTTCGACACTAGAATGGAAGGAATTAGTAGAAAGTTTTGGGAGGAAGAAAGCACGTAAAATTAAATTATGATTTTGTAGTCTACTTGTAACGTTTATGGAATTGATAATAAATTAATATGTCACTTTAAATTTGTTTTACATATTTTTTTTAAATTTGTATGAAAGGGGGCGTTTTAATAAGTTTTGCTTAGGGCGCTAAATAACCTGGCACCGGCACTGTGTACAGAAGAACCCCACGAGATTCAAAATATTCTAAAGTAAACGAACATCTGAACAAAAAATACATTTTAAATTTTTCTTGTAAAAGTATTATTAAAGTTACTATCGAAAAAATGGGAACAATTGGGCAACCCTGTATAAACGAAGTGTTCCTTAAAAAGAGACGCAAATGCATTTCCATTATGCAACAAGACTGGTTTTAGGCCAGTTTTACACAAAGAATAAATACGCGCTATTTTGATAAATTATATCCTTTTTTAAAACATTTCATGAGCTCATAAAAACTAAGTAAAGTTACTCTTTCGATGCCTTTACATAGAAATAAAAAACCAAATTATAGCACTATCTACCAAACTATTTCAGGCACTACCACTATTCTCTTGAATCATAACATTTTTTTAATTTAATGCTTACTTTGGCTATAATTGATAGAATAAATATGAAAAAACCATTCTTAAATAAAAAAACGGAATACTAAATTTTAAATTAACAAAACTTGAGTGAAGCAGAATTATTTATTATTGTTTTTTAAATATTTTTCTAATTTTGTCACTTACATTGGTGACCGAAGATAGAACAGCAAAATTGCGGGTAGTAACATTAATTCTTAAAGTAGGTCTTGTTTTTGATCAAAGGTACTAATTCGTCTTTTGTTAAAACTGTTTTTAAATTTTTTTTTTTAATATAATGTAATTATTCTTGTAATTTATCTTAGTGACACATTATTATAGCACGGTTGTATAATTTGCAAATTGTTCCGAGTTTTACAAATTCAATGCATGAATAAAAACTACATGAAATTAAGAAATTGCAAAATATAGTTTTACATATACAAAGAAATATAAACAAAAATTGTAATTATAATTTTTAAATCTAAAACTTGTTTTAAAAAAAGTACTTTGTTAATAACATTATAACATTACAAGATTTAACATAAAAAAGTAGTATCTGAATACTGAAAAACCACATTAAATTAAAATTGTTAAAACGTGTTAACAATTTTTGAAACTTACTAAACTTAATATAAAATTAATTTAATTTATGCTTTAAATAATATATCATTTCGTACTAGATTAAATTCGGTTATTAGAAAACAGATGTTAAAAGAACATTGCCGTGAAGTTAATTCGATAGGAATCTATTGTAGCACAAAAACCAACAGAGTTTATTACATACAAAATTCAAGAATATATTTAATTAAAATTGAATTTAATTAAATTACATAACTATTAATTATATATCAAATAATTGAGTACTTTTATTGCATGTTTAAACACAAAATTACGCAATAATAATTTCTTAAACAATAAATAAAACTCTTTTTATTAAATTATTTATGAAATACATGTATTTTGTAGCAGTAGAAACCAATTTGTTGGTGTTAAACTGTTTTGCAACATTACATGAAGGTAATCAATATTATCACTGCTACGGATTGCATTTAGTAGATTGTTAACAAAACAACGACGTGAAATGAGAAAATATATTACTTTACTTATTACATTTTAGAACAATAACTGCACACTATAACAAAATCGTTTCTTAAAAAAGAAATATGTTTAAAATAGTTTTGGATTAAAAATATAAGTTATATTTATTTTAACTCTTAGTTACTGACATTGATCTATTTTGTACATTATCATTTCCTTTTATGTAGAGAAAAGCTAGGCCAGTAAAAACAGTTTTTTTGTTACAATTGTACTTATAGTTTTTAATTACATTTATTACTTTTTGTTTAGTTTGGCCATTATATTATTTATTATATTGCAATTAATTGTCTAAAGGCAGGTTTTGTTTTAGCTTGGCATCAATAATGATATATACTGTTTTGTCGTTATCTGTACTCATTGTTTCTTCTTATTAGTAATAATTAATAATCTATGTTTAAGTTTATTTTGTAAGTCTCTGTATATACATATTTCGATATTGATATATGTGCCAGCTTTTCAATTCGATCTGGGCGTGTCGAGGATTTTAAATAAGGGGAAAGAAAAGATATCAGAGTTGTATGAGTAGTACCATTATAGCGGTTAATCTAACTAGCCGCCTAAAGATTAAAAGTAGAAGTTGCCGCTGCAACATTGTATATATCATTATATATATGTGCCTTAATTAAATCTTTAAATGGTATGATTATTTTTTTATGTGATCGCAAACTCGAAGATACCAACCACCCTACCACCGCCGTGGATAAATATACAGCTAATTTATTAATACCTTGATCTTAAGGTAAAGAGATTACAAACTCAACATTGGTCCTTCGAGTCGGATTCTTCGAATTGTCTACATTTTGCGACAAATAATTTTTAATTGATGGAAACATCATAGCGTAAGATATGCCCTGTGGAATCGGTGAGTGATTTTCAATCCTCCTTTACAACCCGTTTCCTTTTGATTTTTGTATTACAACGGCTTTGTGTAATATGTATTTAATTTAATTATTTAAATACGTTTGTATTTGTATGTTTTTATAAATACTTTTGGTTGAACTGTATACGCCTATAATTGTTTTAACGTTCTTAGCGTCGATTTCTAGACATATTTGTCACGGGCGATTTAAATTTTAAGTCAAGCGTTAAGCGTGTGAAAACCACCCTTGTTCGTTGGTCTGTTTTTAACTTATTTGATTTTAAATAAGTATACTGTTTTTTGTACGCGTTTTTATTTTGATTATACATTCGGTAAAATGGCACATAAAGATAAGAAAGCCTCTAGTGATAAACTTTTGTTTAGGCAGGGTAAAAGTCTAATTGAAGAATGTGATTATTTTCGTAATTTTTTAGATTCCTTAACTGACGAATGTATTACTGATTTAAGTAAAAGGCAGATTTGCGTCGAACTTAATATTTTCAATCCTCTACTGGAACAATATTCAAATTTTCTAGTAGAAAGCATTGCGACGAACCTTGAACTTGATCAATTTCCAACGCTTGCTCAGTTTAGAAAAGGTTATACCGAATTAAAAGTTAAAGCAGAAATTCTTTTAGAAAATAATGTTACTGAAAATAGCGCGGTAATAAATTCAAATAATTCATTTACTTCAACCGGGTTTCACTCGCAAGACCGAGTGAAACTTCCCGTTATATCTTTACCAAATTTCGATGGAACTCATCAAGCTTTCTGAAGTTTTTTCGAAGTTTTTGAAGCCCTAGAAACAATGGAAATATAAACGATACAGAAAAGTTTTTATATTTAAAAAACTGTTTAAAGGGTCCTGCTAGACAAATTATTGGTGAGTTAAAAACCAGCGAAATTAATTATCACGTAGCAGTTGAGTTACTAAAAGAACGCTACGACAATAAAAAATTTCTTATTTTCAAACATTTTGATTTACTATTAGATTCGCCTAAATTGACAAAAGAATCACAATTAAAGTCGTATTATGATAACTTTATTACTCATATTAGAGTTATTGACAATGAAAAAATTGATCTCGTTGAATATAAAAATGCGGTGTTAGGTTATATAACTAAAGCATAAATTGACAGCCGAACTGCTGAAGAATTTGCGAAATTATTCCCAAAAAGAATTCATATGGTACAAGAAATTTCTAAATTTTTATCTGATACGTGCAATATAATTGAAGAAACTTGCGGCACTGTTCTGAAAGGCCCGCCAGGAAATCCAAGTAAGTCGCATTCTGGTGGCAAAAAATTTATTTCTGAAGCCAAGAATTTTTCATACACTTTGGCACAATCGTCTAGTTATTGCTTTCTTTGTAAAGAAGAACATTTTTTAAGCAATTGTCCATCATTCTTGACTTTGTCGACTCGAGCTCGTTTTAATAAAGTAAGAGCTTTTAAGTTCTGTACCATTTGTCTTCGCCACAACAATAAATCAAAATGCACCCCTACTTTAAATTGCAATTTTTGTAAGCAGCGTCATAATCATCTGCTCTGTTTCAAGAGTCCTGCTCAACCTAATACGAATTCTACCATACAGGTTAAAGCTCTAACTGATTCTGCCAGTGGCTCTTTAGACTCTACAGAAAATAATACATTTGTATCTGGCAACACAGAGTCTTCCGTTTGTGGCTTTTCTAGAGCTTCCGAAATCTTATTGTCTACTGTCCAGGTTAATATTGTTAACGGTGATAAATGTTTAACAGTTCGAGGTTTATTAGATTTGGGGTTTCAAAACAACCTTATCTCAGAAAAGGTTTATAAAAGATTGAATATTCCATTCAATCCTATTAATTTAACTCTAACAGGAATTAATAGCGTTATTTCTAGTTGTTCAAAGTACACATCTATTCAGTTACAATCTACAACTGGAAGATTCAATTTTAATATTGATTGTTTAATAGTTCCTACAATCACAGATAAATTACCTAAAGTCCGTTTCAACAAGGATCTTCTTAACATACCTTCTCACTTGCGTCTAGCGGACAGCTCATATCATG
Source organism: Aquatica leii (assembly GCA_035610365.1). Lineage (NCBI taxonomy): Eukaryota > Metazoa > Arthropoda > Insecta > Coleoptera > Lampyridae > Aquatica > Aquatica leii. The sequence continues at coordinate 15,509,813 of CM069434.1, read as the reverse complement.
AACCCGGAGATATTGATCTATTAATTGGTTTATCTATTTTTTATAAATTATTATTACCTGATCAAGCATCTCTAGGTGCATCTAAGCCTATTTTGCAAAATACATTGCTTGGATGGGTCGTTTTTGGTGACTTACCTAAGAATTTGATAAGCGGTTCTTTAAAGGCGGACAACATTAGTGACGTTACTATTTGTTGCTATTCGACAAATCAGATCAATAAATATAATTTTGATCTACATCAGTCATTGACTAAATTTTGGGACTTAGACAATCATAAACCTGTTTCAAGGTTATCTTTGCTTTCTCCACAAGAAAGGTTCTATGAACACCAATTCGTGTAGATGAGAGCGGTCATTTTTCAGTACGCATTCCGTACAGCTCAAAAATAACATTGTTAGGCGATTTTCGCCGTATGGCGGAAATACGTTTTAAACACTTAGAGAAGCATCTCCATAAGAATCCTAAGCTTCTTAAAGAATACTCCAAGTTTATGTCCGATTATGAAAGACTTGGACATATGACCAAAATTACCGAAAAGGAATGCTTTTCGCTATCTGACTCTTTTGTTGAAACAGCTGATGGAGCTTTTAATGTTGGTTTTGTACCACCTCAATTTTTTCCTCATCATGCTGTTCTAAAGCAGGCATCTTTAACGACAAAATTACGTGTTGTATTTGATGCTAGTGCTAAATCTGCCAGTGGTTTTTCAGTTATTGACGCTCAGCTGGTGGGACCTCAAGTTCAAGATAACTTACTTGACGTTTTATTACGCTTTCGCGCGCACGAGGTCGCCATTTCTGGAGACATTGCAAAAATGTACCGCATGGTTAACGTAGAGCCTAATTTTAGAAAATTTCAGCATATTTTCTGGAGAAAAACTCCTGACAAACCGCTTTCTATATTTCGCTTAAATACAATTACGTACGGCACTGCATCCGCCAGCTTCTTGGCTACTCGTTGTCTAATTTATCTTGCCGAATTGAATAAGAAAGCGTTTCCCGAAGCAACGGAAGTTATATCAAAAAATTTTTATATGGACGACCTTCTCCTTTCAACTACTTCAGCTGAGAAGGCTATCCGCCTCAAGAATGAAGTTTCTTCTATTCTTGCCTCTGTTGGATTTGTCGTGAGAAAGTTTTTGTCTAATAAACTTAAAGTTCTTAATTCTGCTGATACAACAGCTGTCGACCTCGCTACCGTTTCTCTAGGTGAACGATCTGATTCTAAAACGTTAGGTTTGCATTGGGATTCGGAAAACGATTGCTTATTTTGCAAGGTTGAAGTATCTGACGGCGATGCCATCCCTACGAAAAGAGAACTTCTTTCTGCTATCGCCAAGTTGTTTGATCCTCTTGGTCTTTTTTCACCTCTCATTGTACAAGGAAAATTAATGATGCAAGCACTATGGCAGAGTGGCCTAGACTGGGACGATCCTATCTCTACCGATCTTGTTTCTAAATGGATTGCCTTTAAAGCTCAATTGTCAGAGCTAGGCACTATAAAGGTTAATCGTTGTGTTATTCCTTCGCAATGTACAGATATCCAATTACACGGATTTTGTGACGCTAGCAGCCTTGCGTATGGTTTTTGTTTTTTCTACCGTTGCCGTACTTTTACCGGCAAGATTATTTCAAATCTTTTGATTTCAAAATCTCGCGTCTCACCTTTCTATCCCTCGTTTGGAACTGTGCGCTGCAGTTTTACTTGCGGAATGGTGCCCCAAAGTTCTTAGCATTTTTAACCTTAAGTCTATTTAAGTTTATTTATGGACAGATTTAAAGATTGTTTTGAACTGGATTAATTCTGTTCCCAATAAATGCAAGACCTTTGTGGCAAACCGTATCGCTACGATTCAAGAATTTACTAATATTCAAATATGGCACTATGTCGCTACTTTTAATAACCCCGCTGATTTAATTTCACGTGGATCAAACATTACAAATTTAAAAAAAACAATGTTTTTTGATTCCACGGCCCCAAATTCGTTTTAGAAAACAATTTACCGTTTTATACTAATTACGTGAGAGAAACGAAGGAGATTGAAGAGCTTAAAACATTGACTGTACTAACTAATTTTACATCTACTGAAACTGAATATATCAATTCAATTTTTTGTAAATATTCTACACTAAAGAAACTTCAACGAGTTTTTGCTTACGTTTTAAGGTTTGTTTGGAACTGTCGAAACCCTAATAAGTTAAAAAATGTACTCAGCATAGGTGAATTAAATAATTCTTTGAACACGTTGGTAAAATTGTGCCAACAATCTGTTTTTCATACTGAAATCAAATTTATTAAAACGGAAAAACTATTAAGCTGTTACGTATCCAAACTCTAAATTCTTTTTTGGACGCCGATGGGTGTCTCCGTGTTGGAGGGCGGTTGTCACAGTCTACTTTTTTGTTTGAAAAAAAGTATCCCTTGATACTCCCTAAAGGTCACAAGCTTACAGAATTAATAGTACAACACTATCATACGGAATTACTTCATTGTGGTGAGCAGTTGCTTCTTTCTGCTATTAGAGAAAAATTTTGGCCCATCGGAGGATTGAGCTACAGAAAAGGAATTATTAAAAAATGTATTAATTGCTTTAAGGCAAATCCAATTATTCGACATCCTTTAATGAGAAATTTACCCAGTAATCGTGTAAAATTGACTTATCCTTTTTATAACCTTAGACTTGACTACGGAGGTCCAATATTAATTAAAGATAGGCGAACGAGGGGAGCACGTAGTTTTAAGGCATATATATGCTTGTTTGTTTGCATGGCTACGTGTGCTATACATTTAGAACTTGTAACGTCTTTATCTACCGATGCTTTTTTAAACACCTTAAAACGGTTTATTGCCCGTAGAGGACTACCTGGTTCAATATCAAGCCATAACGCTACGAATTTTCGCGGCGCCAAATCAAAATTAGAATCTTTCTTCAACATTTTGCACAAGCAAGAGTCGCGTAATAGAATTGTTAATTATCTGCATTCTAAATCCATACAATGGAATTTTATTAACCCTAGAGCTCCTCATGAAGGTGGCTTATGGGAAAGTTCGGTTAAGTCTGTTAAAATGCATTTAAGGCGTGTACTTGGCAACGCGAATTTAACATTTGAAGAGCTATATACTTCTCTGACAATGATAAAAGCGGTGTTAAACTCAAGGCCGTTATCTTACATATCCTCTGAGCCTGAACACCTTATTCCGTTAACTCCAGGTCATTTTTTAATTGGTCGTCCTTTGACTTCCATCCCTGAAGCAGATTTACCTCAAACCCTGCAAAATCGCTTATCTGCATTTCGGAGAGCGCAACAGATGTTTGAACATTTTTGGCGCCGATGGAGTCGTGAAGTTTTTCCCAAACTCCAACAAAGGCAAATGTGGTTTCAGCGACTACCTGAGCTATTGAAGCTAGATTCTGTTGTTTTACTCCAAGAAGACGATGTTCCGCCTTTACAATGGCGACTTAGGCGTGTAATACAGCTACATCCCGGTTCTGATAACGTCACACGGGCGGCATCCTTGCATCTGACTAACGGAAGTGTAGTGCGTCGGTCTGTTCATAAAATGTGCGTGCTGCCTTCGAGTTAAATATACTATTAGCATTTTAACACCTGACAAGTGTTTAGTGACAAGTGTTTACCGACTATCATAATCATGCATCATCTTTTTATTGAATGAATTTTTGATTATTTTTATGTTTCTGTTGAAATCTGAATAATTTCAAGGGGGGCGAGTGTTTTGTCGTTATCTGTACTCATTGTTTCTTCTTATTAGTAATAATTAATAATCTATTTTTAAGTGTATTTTGTAAGTCTCTGTATATACATATTTCGATATTTATATATGTGCCAGCTTTTGAATTTGATCTGGGCGTGTCGAGGATTTTAAATAAGGAGAAAGAAAAGATTTCAGAGTTGTATGAGTAGTACCATTATAGCGGTTAATCTAACTAACCGCCTAAAGATTAAATGTAAAAGTTGCCGTTGCAACATTGTATATATCATTATATATATGTGCCTTAATTAAATCTTTAAATGGTATGATTATTTTTTTAAGTGATCGCAAACTCGAAGATACCAACCACCCTACCACCACCGTGGATAAAAATACAGCTTTTTATTAATACCTTGATCTTAAGGTAAACAAACTCAACATATACAGTGTGGCGATAAAGTAAGAAACAAAATTTATAGCTGCGTTATTTAATGTATTCAAGCAAAACGCTCTGACAAGTCAATTTTACTTTTTCATTAGCCATCTTATGACAAAAATTTTACATATGATGTCATGTATTTTTGCACAATGAAGTCATCATAGCCCTAAATAACAACGTAGACCACTCTGTCGCAAAGTTGTTCAAGAAAGAAAAATATCCTTACAAAATTTAATTGGTTCTCGAATTAAACGAGGATGATTCCAACTTTTTAAACAACTGAAACCACTTTTTGCCTAAATGGGACAATACATTCACAATTGCAGGTATTGGACAAGAAAAAAATTCCACTAAACTCAAGACTCTGATAGTCAACGCCAAAGAAAATTAAATGTTTAGATTAATCGGACGGCGTTTAATGAGACCTTACTTTTTTTTAGGGAATCTTACAGCAGCACGTTATTTGGATTTTTTGCAGTTTGATTTAGTGCCAGCTCTTACTGCAATGTTCTCAAATTATCACAAAGCAGATGTACCCCATCAGGATATTTGGTTTCAACAAAATAGAGCTCCTCCTTACTTTGGAATCAACGTACGTCAATATCTTAACGCCACAGTTTCTGGAATGTGGACAGGACGTCGAGGAGCAATTGAGTGGCCACCGCGTATCCCAGACTTGACTTTTTTAGATTTTTTTCTGTGAAGTTATTTGAAACCAAAAGTTTATTTTAATGGGCCAAATAATTGAGACGAGCTACGGCAAAAAATTCGCGCTGAAGTGAAGCACATTCCTCCTGAAGTCTTGGAGCGAAGTGTACAAAATGTTTACACTCGTATCGGTCAGTGCTAATAGTTAAAAGATTGCATTTGTTTCTTAAATTTTATAATGTCCGAAGTTTTGGAAACAATTGTTGAAATTTTCAACCTTAAGGCTGGTTCAACGTTCTTCAGTCGATTTCTCTTGACACTTTTTATGTTACAAAGTGTAGAAAATGTCTGTTCACACAAATAAGTGGTACAAAAAGGCACAAGTTGTTTGAAGGTTTTGTTTGCTAAATCTGTAAATTCCGACCGGGCAAGAAACCAAAAATGACATAAATCATTTTCTTCTTTGAAGATTACTTCCCAAGCCATACTGCAAGACAAATCTACCAGTTGATCTTGTTCATTTTCAGAGAGGTTAGTAAGACTGGCAACAACTTGTTGTTTGAAAGGGTGTCTCATCCAGTGACTGTTTCTATCTGGTGCAGGAAAGTAGTTCCTCAAAGTACTCGCTAAGTCTGTCATATGTTCGATAATCATGTCTTGAACTTCAACAGGTAGATTTTTTTCAGATTTGGTTAGAAATTGTTGTAACACAGACAATGGTGTGTAAGACTTTCTTTCAACTCGATTTACTCACAGCTTTAGTTTTTCAATAATTGCTCCGATTTTGTCTTCTACTACGAATATGTTAGTATCAGACCCTTGCAGTTTCAAGTTCAAAACATTCAAATGTGTAAATAAATCTGCCAAGTACGCAATTTTGCAGAGCCACGAAAAGTCATGAAGTTTTTCTCTTAAGATGAACTTTTCGTGTTTACCATTACAAACCAATATTCTTACATCATCACTTAGTTCGAAAAAACGTGTAAGAACGTTTTCTCGAGAAAGCCAGCGAACCTCTGTGTGTAAAAATGTTTGTGTTTACTTCCCATTTCCTGACATAGCTTGGTAAACATGCGAGAGTTCAAGGGTCGAGACTTAATGTAGTTGACAATTTTGACGAGTTTGCCAAATACAGTTTTAAGCTCAGTTGGCATTTTCTTTACTGGCAGAGCCTCTCTATGTATTAAACAGTGTGTCTACTTGACGTTTGGCGCTACTTGCATCACCCGAGCCATTAATCCAATTTTATGACCCGCCATCGCTCTAGCTCCATCAGTAACTAACCCTACACATTTATTCCAATCTAGTTCATTTTTTAAAATACAATCATTAAGAGCTTCAAATACATCATTTGCATTGTTATGTATTACTTCTATGCAAAGTAACAGATCTTCAATGATAGATTTTTCGTGTTCGTAACGATCAAAAGCTATCAAGTGAAATTTATCAGTGAAATCTGTACTCTCGTCTAGTTGTAATGCGAACATTTCAGTAGATTTCAAACGTGAAATTAATTGGGAGTGCACATTTTCAGACATATCACCAACTCTTCTCTTAATTGTGTCGTTTGATAATGAAATCAAACTTATTTCTTTGGCCGCAGTTTCACCTAACATTATGCTGCACATAATTTTTGCAGCAGGGATGATAAGCTCCTCTCTTATGTTATAAGGTTTTCCTTACTTAGCAATCAACAGAAAAACAGCATATGATGCAAAGGTTGTTTTTTCATTTGTAGTGCCTGTTGCAATTTTTTCAATTTTATTTTTTTGACTTTTTCAGTTCATTGCTTTTTATTTGAAAAAATTCTATCGATTTATCAGTGTTTTGTTTCTAAATGCCTACGCAACTTAGCAGGTTTCATTGCTTCATTGGAAAGTACTTCGTAACACAAAACACACTGCGGTTTTTGTTCAATGTCTGTACCCGCTTGCACAATACATCATCACATCACATCACAATATTTGCGTTTTTTTGGCTTTATTGGCACTAGCTCTAGATTTTGAGCAAGAGGGCTTGTCAAGGTTAGGTGGGACAAGGGCCTGCCTGCCGCCTCCATTAGTTTTAATCGGCACTTCAGTTGCACGTACGGTACCCGTCTTTAACCAACGATCCATAGCTGATTACATGAGACTTACACTCAATTTTATATTATTAATTTTTATATTGTAAGTTTAATATTACGTATATACCAAAAACACTGCACTGTAGCAATTCGCGTGGTGTCTAGTCGCTGTGTGAGTGTGTACTGAGTGAGTCAAGTGGACGTTTTGTTCATTCCTCCCTCTTTTCCTCGACCGTCACTGTAGACGCGCTCTCGGTCTCACGTCAAGGTCACAGCTACACTGTAGAAGTGTATACTATACATACATAATACAAATTACATAGTATTATAATTATACTATTATAATAGAATGTATAGATAGATTATAGAAAGTGCTATTAATTTCAAACACAAAGTAACGTTTATTAACAGCAGTCTATATTTTTTTTTCTCTCAGTCCTCTGGGGGTCCGCGGACCACACTTTGAGAACCACTGCGTTAGAGTGATAACAAAACATTTATACCAGACTTGTTTTATTATATTTATTGCCATTTCTTCAACAAGTCCCAAATCGAGCAATTTTTTAAAATCATCGTAAAACGTTTTAGAAAAGTATAAAATTTCTTGGTTTTGCATTTACAACGTAGATGAATCGGGTTTATTTACAGTTCAGAGACAACAAAAGATATGTGCAACTGATGGGCGGAAGCACCCACATAATTCTTTTTTTGAACCACTGAAGACTTATTTCAATGAAAAAATTATGTTGTGATTTAAAGAACATCCTGGTAGTGTGATAACACACTACAAAATGCTTGTAGTGGTTTCCGAAAAACTGATATATTGCCTCTAAATCCACATATTTTTCCAACAGAGACCACTAATATTCTTCAAAGAAGCACTACACCTAAAAACATTAGTCAAACAGTTGCAACACCTGAACCTGAGCCTAAATCTTGTGCATCTGACTCTCAAACAGAAATTGCAAGCACTAACACCAAAAAAAATTAGCAGTTTCTTATTGATGTAATATCTTCCATGCCACATAGAGCATATATAGATGGACAAAGCAAAAGTTAACCCCGTACAAGACAGAACATCTTTAAACTAACTCCAAATATGGAAAAAGTTGAAGCAAAGGAGGTCTCAAAACTTGCAAAACCAACACTCGCAGGAAATAAAAAAGTTAGTAAGGTTGTACAATTTTGTATTGAAGTTCCTTGCAAACCAGCACCATCTACATCCGAAAAAAATACAAATGACGCCTGGATCTAAAAGCAAAGTATCTGAATCTTTAGGTCTAAGTTTAAAATCTAAGAAGAACCCTTTTGCCAATGTGAATGATGAAGATTGTCCATGCATTTATTGCAATTATTTGTTTGTGCTTTCTAGATCGAATGAAATATAGTTACAGAGTATACATTGCAAGAATTGGACACATCTTTTTTGCACCGATGTCCCAAAATCTACAAAAAATTTATTTGTGAACTGTGTTCCTAATCTCTCGTGTTATTTTCACCCTGTCATTTTGTACGTGTTATATAGGTAAAGTAGTTTAGGACAATGTCCTTTAAAATAGTTTGAAATATATTTTTGTATAAAAATTTAGTGTTCTCTTTTTTGTTTTTCCACCGTTGTGCTCATACACTTTCTTTATATTCTGAAAAATAAACTTTTTGTACATTTTGTACATATTTCTCCTACAATTAAGTTTAAACTTATAAGAATGCTTTAAAATTACTACTCTAAAACAGGACCACTATGTAACGTCCATATTTTTTGTATTAAATACCTCTGATTTTTTATTTATTATGTACGCAAATGATTTTCAATAACGTAATGTACAAACAGTTACAAAAATAAAGACCTTTTGTTAAACAATCATAAATACAGAAAATGTTTCGGTCTCGTTTTTGAGGAATCCCGTAATAACATTACAACAAATACTTGGTAATGTAGATGTAAGGTTAATTAATTATTAACTAAAATAATGTTTTATGCGTTAAATAAATTTTAAAATAAATTGGATATTGTGTAGATTTTAAATAATATATTAAAGATTTTTTAAATTTTAAATTTGTATCAATGGAGAACCCTAAAGAAATAGAGACAAAACAATGATCAGTTTAAGATCAAATAATATATCAATAAAAAAAATATTTAAAGCACTTATGGCTGTAAATTAATATTTTGCAATCAAATAAACAAATTAAAACAGCCGATATATAATAAAATAAAAATATTTAAGTTATTCTTTGATTCCACTTTGGTGCAAGACGGACGTGTTCGTCCTGCTGCGACAGTATGGTTACATCTTAAATTTAACATTGTGATTAAATTTCGAATTAAAAACCTTTTAAGTCAACGTTTTACGATACTTCTGATTATTGTTTATTTAAAAAAGTTAGTAGGTACTTTTCTAAAGTAGTAAATTTGCGCTAAAAGTACATTCTTAGATAGTTTGTAAACATATTTGTTCAAAACATTTTAAGATAAACACGTGCATCATCATAAATTTATTCCGACAAACAACATGTTTATATTACAAAAAACTTGTTTCAAAAAATTATAATAACCAAATTATTCATATGTAGAGGTGTTCCATTATGTCATGAACTGTGACCTTGAGTCCATAAATTAACCAATGAAATATTAGTTTCATATTATGTGTGGTTATTTCGATAATTATGTTACATCGCTAACAAAAACCCAATTTTACGTTGGACAAGTTCTGATAGATTATTGTGACGCCTAAATTAAAATTTAGATTTAAATTGTTTATTTTAAGTTAAAAAAAAACCTTTTAAACGATCTAAAAAATTTCTACGACAGTAATTTAAAATTTGAATATAAATTGTTTCATTTCTAATCTTGATATTCGTGTTCTTTTGTTAATAATTTTTGTAACTAGAGTAAGTGCATTATTTTTATTATTATGTGAATGAATAGCCATATACGTAAGTTATAACTACTACTTTAAACAAATCAAAATGGCAATGCTAATGTTAGCTTCTGATTACTTGTATGCTCTTTGCCTTTATTTGAAAAATTATGAATAAATCCAAGTTAGGTATTTTTTTAATATTAGTTTGTAAGCTAGAATTATTTTTTTTAACGCAAGTTAATATAAAAACAATTATGTTGCATAGTATACTTTTCATTAATTTAGACTTAACACTTAATTTAAAAATTAGTTAAATTTAATTAACTTAGGTTTATAAGTAAAGATTACAAATGAAAGTAAAGTAAAATTTTGTTATAAAGTTTATGTTAAAAATACTGTTGTTTTAACAGTTTTAATTATTTGTAATTATCTTTTAAACTAAATTAAAATTCTGCAAGTAATATTTTTACATTAAATTTTGAATACCGTCAAAAATAAGAAAGTTTTATTTTTGCATTTATTTTTTAAACGTGTGGAAAACCATAATACAAAAAAGTTTATTAAGAATTCTTTCTTTGAGCTTAAAGTTAACTTGTATCATTAAAGTTTAGTATGTTGATTACAATCTTTGAATTGGGGTTATATCCGTTCCAACATACGGAAACGTTTTATTTCAATGATCATTTAAATACTAACGCCACAACATTTAGTTGAAAACAGCTTTAAGTAGCATTTGTAAAAAGCATTTTATTTAAATTTGTATTTATCCGTTATTAAAAAGATAAATATAAAACCTGTATTTATTTAACCACAAAATTTTAAGTTATTTCTTCAACTGAATTGAATTTATTTTGGGTTACTGTTGGTATCATAATTTAGATGCTTGTCGTAGTAGAATGGTTCTAATCTGCTTTTGATATATTTGGTTAACTTTGATAACCTAATTGCTTTAATAATTAAAAAACTTTTGTTATATAATGCAATCTAATATAACACTATTTTAAGCAGGTCTAGAAAATTATTATTTTAAATATTATTTAGTATTTCCGGTAATTTATACCATAAAATTACGCAATTTGCAAAAAAACGTAATATTATTTGACAAAAAGTACAATCGAGTTATGTCTAGTATGCTCTGCAATTTTACGTAATATAATTCTCTACAATAAGACACGTCACTGGCAAAATTATATATCGTCTTTAAACGCAAACAGTTCTTCCGACAAAGCATAGAAAAAAGCAAAAGCTATTTTGGAATAGTTTAAACAAATCCTGTTAACTCACATTAAAATAAATAATGTTTTCCAAGCTAATAAGAAAATAACAGAAAAAATTGCAAATAGTTTCGAAAAAACTATGAAGATAATTTCTTAAATATCAAAAACGAGCAAGAACAGATTAGTATAGATTTTTCCACCACAGAAATACACGATTGCAACAAGATATTCGCTTTAAAAGAACTGCAAAAACCTCTTAAAAATTCAAAAGAATTGACTCCCGGACAAGATCAAGTAACTTATTCAATAATTAAACACTTACAAATATATAACAACATCTGGACAAAAGGAAGATATCCAAAATTATGGAAAACTGCTACAATAAAGGGTCGTTCAGATGAAAGCCGTTAAGCGCTCGTTAAACGTATAATGTTCATATGACGAAAGCTTTTTGAGCGTAGAGTATGCGTAGCCACAGTTCAGTTTTATTTCTGCATTGCTCGAAGATAGACGTAAAAACAACTATGTGTTTGTGGATGTATCAAAAACGCAGACAGTGTATCTGCCATAATTTTGTACGCATGTAAATTATTGTTATTATATTTATACTTTCTTATAGAGATAATTCTTCCTAAGAATTTATTCAAATAAAAATGTTTTCTAACATTAACAGTTTATTAGATATTTGATTTATAATTTAAAGTGAATTCTATATATAATCTAGGTTCGAATCCTGCCAGCGACAATTTTTTTTAGAAAAAAATAAATAAATAAATTTTGAATGACATTTTTGTTCGTATTTCTTAGAATACCGTTAAACATTAGCTATATTATTAGTTTTTAATTAAAGCGGCGGTAGTAGCAACAGGATTTGAATCACGGACCCTTTATTCGTCGGTGTAATGCAACGTAACAGGAGACATTGGAAAGATTATTGGATACATTACACCACGGCCGATCGCTTAAAAATTGCTCAGTTAAAGTATCACATTTGTACGTTTTTGTTGATTACTCCGCATGACTCCCTAAAACTAAAAATTAATAAGAGTAGAATAGCAGCTTATTTCTTGAGTAAAATAGGTAATAAATCTGTTGTTTATGGGACAGCAAGAAATAGTTTAATAAATAAATTAAAATCAATTTAAATTAAAGAACTCAAATTGGTAGCCAATGCTTTTTAAGCTAGCCCGGCCATATCATTATTTAGTTTTGTTGACTTACTACCTCTCGAATATAGGCATAAACACCAACTACTAAAATATGCCATTAAAACATTAAACAATAAAAAGCACATGAATATGTTTCATACAGAATCCAACAACTCAGAAATCGAAGTATTTGAAAGTACGCGCTCAAATACCATTATCTAGACATGTAGTTATCAAGTAAATTCACCTTGGAGCTTAACTTAAACTTCCTTCAGTCTAAGACAAACAAATATGATGTGTGTGAAGAGTATCAAATAGCAAAGCTAAAGCAGCAAATAAATGAAGTTAACGAACAGGTTTAGAAAAAACATACATAAATACCTGTGCAAAGAACAAGAAATTGATAACAAAAAAACTAACTGAAAGCAAGCTACTGTAAGTTTTTACCTGACTGTTATCAGTTTGTCGAAATCCGATGTATCGGTATTATTTTAAACAGAAAATGTGTTTATAATTTAACGGACAATTACTATTAGGTTAGTTTTGCTGTATAGTTAGGTACAGTATACGTGTGAAAATACAGAAAAACTGTAAAATCAATGATTAAATAAGTGACAAACTGGTAGGTGCCACAAACTTGTATTACTTTTTAAATAGTACTGCTATATGCTTCTAGACGTTTACAAACTTTACACGGTCAGTATGGAATAAGATTGAAACAATTCCTATTTGAAGAGAGGACAGTTCTAAATGATAAGAATTTTTTTTTAAGGGCGCCAGATTTTATTTTGTAGAAGCAGCTCCTGTTCAATCAGTACAGAAGGTTCGAAGCTTGTATTAAAATGTTTAAGGGACGTAAAATTGGAAAAACAAAAAAATAAACTATACAGAGTTCTCAAATTTAGTAACCACGCAAAAAGTAGTTTGGTTTAATTAGATGTATACGGTGGTTATAAGATCGCTGGAAACATCGGTACCACCCAATTTCGTTGTACAATAAATATTCATGACAAAGACATGTAAATTCTTTTTTTAATTAATTAAATTAGCAATAATAATTAACTGTTTACATATCAGCATGTGACAAAAATTATAGTTAGACTACTAGTAATAGCAGACAATTTGTTGTAAAAATAACCGAAGTTATAGGCAAACAAAATTTCTGAGAATTACCGTAGTGACATCGAATAATAATAAAAATTTGACTTATGCAAATCCGGTGTTAACCTTAAGAAATGCTGTTTACGTGTGTAATTTTTTACGTGTGTGATTTTCTTAAAAGTGGTGTTAAACGGCCATGCCTTGAAGTAAAAAAAAAATTGCATTTATACATAGTATATGAGTTAATTATTGGTTCCATGCATCGTTTTTAGAAACATTTTCACAATCGATGCAAATGTTTTTGACCCACCAAAGGGGTGCTTGAAGATTTTAACCCTTATAAGTAGATGATCGTGATCTATTTTTAGAGGAAACACGTGATGCTTGTCTTAAATAAGTTAACTAATTAAAATTGTTTTTTAAATACAATGCGCTCCAACAAGTAGATGCTCTAAAAATGTTATTTAGGAAATTAAACTAAAACCAAAAAAAACACTAGCAAAAGACAAAAAAATGGTCCAAAAAAATGTACAGATCAATTACATATACGTTATGTTAAAAATATTTTGGTGTGATTTTTGAACTGTATACGTTTCGTCCTAGAATGTCCCCTTTTTGCTACTTTCAGAATATCAGCTGTCAGTTTAATTTTTGTAATATGCATATTAATAAAAAGCATTTTTTTGCTGCAATAAAAGCGGTACTAAAACCTAACGCAAGCGTCTAGTGAGACCTTCATTTTTAAATATTTACTTTAATCTAAATTATTAATGAGTGCATTGACTTTACTGCACTTGTAGTACTTGTGAGAGTTTTCCTGGGGTAAAAATTAACTTATGTTTTTACGACGCGATTTAATTGTATCGTATAGTATTAGCGACTTGGGTCACTGCCACGTGTTAGGTTTTTTTAGAATTTGTTCATGTCAAGTCTATTAAGTAAATCGATTCAATAATTTGGAATTACGTACAATTGGAAACATTGGTTAATTACACCAATTGCCAGGCGTAATATTGGGACAACTCAATATATTTGGATGATAGATGATTAACACACCTGCGATGTTATGAGTGACAGTCATTTAGAAGCTTGACGCATTCAGGATCATAGAGTTCATTGAATGAATTTTGAGCGAATGATTTGTGATATCAATCTATATCTTCTTTTACTTCATTTTGAGCAAGTGTAAAAGAAGTTTTAGGCATGCCAATAGCAATAAGCATCACTAGACATTCGTGAGTAACTATTTATTAATTTATGTAATTGTGAAACGTAAATACGTAGTATTTATTTGTGTCATTACAAATTAAATTTATAACAAGTGCGTTCTGCTTCTGATTGCAAAAGTCACTGTATTTTGCATCGATTCAAGTTTTCATTTTTAGCTTAATAATTGAGTTAGAATTTTGAATTGCAACACAATAAATAGATGCGTGGAGTGACACCCAATTTAAGGGCCTGCAACATCATTTTTATCTGTGATAGTTATTGACGTTATCGTTTGACAGATATAAACAAAATCTGCAATAAATATTTCCTCATATTAATGTTTTTTTATTTATTATAACACTGGTCTGCATGAAAATTGACCCTGATACCATTCTTGACGATTCATATGTAAAATGACCTCCTGAATCCAAAAATGAGCTCCGTTTTTACCCATCACCTACCTATTTTGGGGGGACCCCATTTCTATTTTATTTTTTGCATTTTTTTTTAGAATTTTAACTTATAGCCGTTAAACATCCCAAAGCAGGTTATAAAATTTATACCAAAGTATATGGCAAAAGTTTTGCTATAAAATGTATATAGAAACAACAATAAAATACAAATAAATAAGAACAGTAAAAAATATCAATAAACAGTTAGGAAGATTCACTGCACGACGCTGGCGATCTCAATACCACATGCAGGTTTGAACATGAATTTTCGACAGGCTTGAACTTGCATTACTATTCTTATTATAGTATATTACATTGTTTGCTTAACTGCTTTGATCAGTACATCTATAGCTGTTGCAGAGTTAATTTGTCGACGTTTTAAATGTGCTGGATTTTGTGTTCATTTTTGTTCATTTGTGTAAAACAGTAAAACTACTTTTACTCCGGATTTTTTCAAGTGATTAAGTGGGATTTGTGGTTAATGTCGGGCGTTGAATTACTGTTTAATTATGCCACGCGAGTGTAAAAATCATCCCAATAGCTTCTGCTATGTCTGCGGGGAATTAACTTTAAAAGCGCAACGAAAACCCTTTTCTCCGCTTGTTAAAACAGCTTATAAATTGTACTTTGATTGTCAAGTTGGCGACCAGGACAAAAGTTGGGCTCCATCAATTTGCTGTACGAATTGTTACAGTAGTTTGACCAAATGGCTCAAAGGTACCCGTAAATCAATGCCATTTGCTGTGCCTATGGTTTGGCGTGAATCTCGCTGTCATCTTACAGATTGTTACTTTTGTATGACTTCCACCGTCGGATTTTCGAGCAAAAGTAAGCATACAATTCAGTATACCAATATTCCGTCAGCTCTAAGACCTGTTCCTCATAACGATACTTTGCCAATCCCAGAGCCCCCAAACAGTTATACTCTAGAGCCGGAAATTGATTTAAAAGACACTGAGCAACAACCTGGGGCTTCTAATGATACGTTGAATGATGATAAAGAGTATTCCGCAGATTTAGTTTCTCGGCAACCTCACCTTCTCACTCAATCGGAATTAAATGATCTTGTCAGAGATTTGCAGTTACCCAAGACTAAATCTCAGCTCCTAGGATCGCGATTTCAACAGTGGAATCTCTTAGAAAAAGGAGTAAAAATATCTTCTTACAAGACCAGACAAGCAATTCTGAAATGTCTTTTCTTAGAAGATAAAGGTTTAGTGTTCTGCCCTAATGCAAATTTATTGATGACAGAGCTACAGATGCCATGTGACCCAGACAAATAGAGACTGTGTATAGACTCATCAAAAACAAACTTAAAAGTTGTCCTGTTGGCAAATAAGAATGACTTCCCATCAGTTCCAGATGCATACTCTATTGATATACAAGAAACGTACGAAAACATCTTCAGAATCCTTGATAAAATTAGTTATCATGATTATAAGTGGACACTCTGCGCTGACTTAAAAGTTGTTGCTCTACTCACGGGCCTGCAATCAGGATTCACAAAATATTGCTGCTTCCTTTGTAAATGGGATAACCGAGCCCGATATAAACATTACATCGTACGAGACTAGCCTCTGTGAGAAAATCTTATTCCTGGTCAGAAAAATGTCGCCCACAATCCTTTGATTCCGAAGGAAAATATTTACTTGCCACCTTGACACATCAAACTTGGATTGATCAGGCAGTTTGTGAAAGCAGTGGACAAGACAGGTGGCGCATTTCAATTTTTGAAAACTAAATTTCCTCGTCTTAGAGAAGCTAAAATCAAAGAAGGCGTTTTTGTTGGTCCCCAGATTAGGCAACTCTTCCAAGATTCGACGTTTATTGAACACCTAAATCGAAAAGAAAAACGAGCTTGGCTTGCATTTCAAAACGTTTGTAAGAACTTCCTGGGTAACCAAAAAAGTAAAGATTATGTCGCTCACGTCGAGGAACTGCTTTTAGCGTACAAGGGCATAGGATGTAACATGTCTCTTAATGTTCACTTCCTTTACTCGCATCTGGACTTTTTCCCTGAAAACTTAGGAGCAGTCTCGGATGAACACGGGGAACGGTTCCATCAAGACATTGCTAAGCTGGAGAAGAAATTTTCAGGGAAGTGGAATGCAAGCATGTTGGCGGAGTACTGCTAGTTTTTGAAACGAGAGAGCTGTACCTCAGGGTATAAAAGGAAAGGAAGCACCAAGTAACGATGAAAATCTTTTTATTTATTACTGTTTATAGCTAAAATAGTTTTTTTCCCATTTCAATTAAATTCATGTCCATATATTTATTATTATAATAGTTATTATAATTATTATTATTGTTCGATAAATAAATTATAATTAATTTATCGAAAAGTGGTAAATTTAGAAATTTGGGGCTTCCTCGAAAATGGTGGGTGATGGAAGAAAACGTAAGACATATTTGGATTCAGGACGTTATTTTACATAAGAATCACCTGGAATAGTGCCAGGGTTCGATAAAAAATATTTTTTGCAGAGCAAGGTAATTAGCGCACCGAGGACTATTTGCAACTCTCCGGAATATCGAGATAGCCGCATACTTTTAGATACGGGTAAATTCACGTAATATATAATTCAATTAATTTGATGAAAGATTGTTATTTTAGAGTACACTGTAATTTTAGTATTAACAAAACAAATTAGTTATTAATTTATGTATATAGAATGTAATGTATTTATTTTAGTTATGTAATTAAACTTAACACCTAAATGGTACAATTAAGCTGCTTGATTACATCAGCAGAAGTCGTTTAGTATTTAACCAAAAGGTTGGTAATAAGGGCAATTAATAATCGAGACATTTTTACGCGTGAGCAAACGCAGCGAGTGAGAACGTTAATATTGTCATGATTATTAAACGCATATTATCAAACAAGTCTGTTTTATAATTTTTCCGTCGATTCGTATATTATTAATTTTTGCATTTACTTATAATTTTATCTCCCTAACAACTGTTTTATTTTTGTATCAACGGTAGTAAAATTTTTAAGCAATAGAAATGCTATGTAACTTCAACGCGTCAATTAAATTTCGATTGGATTGATTATAGTTAGTTTTGAAAATGAGAACTCAAAAAAAAATTACATCTCGAAGTATCAAAAAGTCTTTTTTTATTAACCGAAAGGTAAACTTGTGATTGTTTTTTTTATACACAGAAACAGAACTTGATGTAGAAAGCAAACTGAAATTATTTCTAAAGCCAGTAAGGTAAGTGTTTATATATTTAACAATAGCTTATAAATAACAAATATTGTTATTAGAAATAAAACTATAAGCTGACCATAAAAAAATCTACGATAAAAACAGCATGCAAACGGCTTAAATTTAGTAACTCAATTGTTTAGTAAAATTAATTTTGTTTATCATTCACTAAAATAATGCTGTTCACTTATTGTTACAATTTGAATCCGTTAAAAATTGATACGTAGTTTAGCAAAACATAGTAAGCAATGTTTTGCACATTGGTGAAGATGTAAGAGAATTGGATTCTCAGATGAAGAAGATAATGTGGATAAAAGTAACGATGACTAAATGTTCTTAGTTAGTCTTATTTATAATAAATAATGTTTTTTATACGCATGCAAAAAAAGATTTTCGTTGTTATTTATTGTAATAAACTAAAACCTGTTTATGATTAATTGTTATAATATACAAACGTCACTACTTTGATATTAAGCATGTTCGGCAAAAGCAACTGAATGTTGTAATCATCGATAAAAACCAATTGACAATTTGTGTGTTCATAATCGTCAGATGATGTAGACCACAATTATTGTTAATAAGAACGTTATTCAGTCAGGTTTGTTTTACTAATTGGTAACTCCCAATTATATTATTTTTTTTGCAACTTAATTAAAATATTTAACGTACATTATTTTGTGTGTTGTCTTTTTTAAAATTACATTTTGTTTAATTTAAAGAAAACATTTACATCAAAATATTTTTAGGGTAAATGGTGTATTATTTATTTAGAATAATATAAATGCGAACTTTTGAACTTGGTCTAAGTTCTTCGTCAGGCAAAATTTAATTTAATTTGACAAATGATGACTGGAAATTTCTTGATCTTTTGTACCGCAGATTGAAAAATCATGAAAATGGTACCAGGTCTAAAAAGATAAGTAAATTTAATAATTTATTTAACAAACAGGTTACCAATTCATATAAAAACATTAATTATAAAAATGACAAACTGGTTGTTAATTTAAGCTCTTATCAACTATCCGATATTGCTCATTCTGTTTTGTCCAGAGGTTTGGATTTTGCTGTTGCTCCTTCAAGAATTACTGTTGAGGACATTATCTCCAACATTGAAGCCAGCATCAGCCATCTTTCAGATCGCGAAGCAGCCGAGATCAGATTTGAAACTACCAGGATACTCCGAAGAGCGAAACTTCCACAGAAGAATCTAACCAGTTCAGAATACCAAACATTAAAAAATTTAAAAAATAACAATAATCTAATTGCGCCAGCCGACAAAGGAAAAGCTACTGTGTTAATGGATACAGATAAATACATTAACAAAGCTAAAAACTTACTTAATGATCCCACCACTTACATAAAACTTCTTCAAAATCCAAATAACAAGTTCAAATTATTAACAACAAAGTTATTAAAAGAAAGTAATTTATCAACGGAAACCATAAAGAAACTAACACCACAAGATCCTCTTATTCCAAGGTTCTATGGATTACCAAAAATACATAAGCCAAATACACTTCTTCGACCAATTGTTAGCTGCATTGGATCGACAAGTTATGAACTATCTAAGTATTTAAATGCTATACTGAAACCTTATATTGACTTGAGTAATTCATTTATAAAGAACACACAACATTGTATTAAAATAAACAGAAATTATCTTCAATTGATTTAATGGTTAGTTTTGATGTTTCCTCGTTGTTCACTAAGGTACCAATACTTAATACTTTACAACTTTTGCAATGGCAGTTTGATAATAATACCATCAACTTATTTGAACATTGTTTGACAACATCATTCTTTTTGTGTAATGTTGAATACTATACAAACAGATAGATGGTGTAGCAATGGGATCGCCAATTTCTTCATCTATTGCTAATTATTATATGGAATATTTTGAAGAAGCCCTAAAATCTGCCTCAAAAAAAAAACAAAATTATGGATAAGTTATGTAGATGATGTTTTTGCAATTTGGTCTCATGGTTTAGATGAACTACAAATGTTTCTTCAATACCTTAACAATCGACATCCAAACATAAAATTTAGTATTGAAAAAGAAATTAATGGTACCTTACCTTTTCTTGATGTAAAAATAGAAAGAAAATTAGATGGTACTTTAATACATTCAGTTTATCGAAAACCAACACATACAGGTAAACGCAAATTCTCATCATCACCCAGCTAAGAAACTTGGGATGATTCGCACATTATATAATCGTGCAACAATAATTTGTCACCAAGATAAATTACAAGAAGAATTAGAACACCTTAAGAAAGTTTTTATAAGAAATGGTTTTAATAAAGAACGAATTAAAAAGTTTCTTAGATCAAAGACAATACTTACTTTAACAGATGATTCAACTATTAACCAAAACTTTGTAATTCTACCTTTTGTTTCCAACATAAGTGACAAAATTGGAAGAATACTATGTAAACATAAAATAAAAGTAGCCTATAATACTACTACTAAAATTAAAAATTTGTTGAATCCTATAAAAGACAAAATACCGTACAATACTTGTGGAGTGTACCAAGTCCCTTGCACCTGTGTGTATATTGGCAAAACTGGTAGAACTGTAGATACGAGATTAAAAGAACATAAAAGACATATTCGTTTACTACAACCTACTGAGTTTGCCATTGTCGAAAATGCACTTGACACTCTTCATGATATAAACTTTGAGAAAACTAAAACAATTTCTAAAACAAAGAACTGTGTTACATTCCAAAATTAACACAAAGTCACTGCCTGCAATGTAGTAACATAAACGGGGGGTTGTGCCACTAGCTCAATGGAGAAGGGTGGGTTTTATTTAAAAGTTTCGTGATCGAAATGGATTGACTTGTCGAAAACACAAAATCGATAAATAATAATGTCGAAATCAAAGGGCGCCAGGAAGGGGTAAAGCTTAATGGACTAATGACCCTTGCCAACCATAAGTCCGCTTCTGTAGTATGCACCCCCCCAACGGACTTACCTTAGAGGGTGCATTTGCTAAAATCTAAAATAAACTAATAAAGTTACACACGCGGAGGCCGACGGAATTAAAAGCTCTTTACAATATAATAATTTAACATTTATTTGAACAAAATAAAACAAAATGAATAAAATAATAAAATAAAATAATTGAATTGAAGTTGACAAAATTAATCACACAAAACAGTAGGAAAATAATAGAAAAATTACGTGAATGCACGTTAGATCAAAACAAATTTACAGTTAATGGAATAAAATACACAAACAAAATTATAAAATACACCATACAGAATTTTAAAGAAATAAACAGCACAAATTAATCAATCTTAATACATCTATGATCACGGCCGGGCGCGTGTCGATATAATTTAAAAACAAAATGAAATAAACTTATAAACTAATTTATATACATATAATTTGAATCGATAATTCGGTCCCGTTTAATAACTTTTAAACTGGGAATAAAACAGTACCGTAAAATACGGTCATTAATTCAGTTACATTAACGATAACTGAAACACTTGTAATTTTTAATTGAAAATTCAAAGCTTTTAACACTTGATCGCGTAAACGTAAATAATATCTTCTCGATTAAATAAATGGTGCAACATAAATACCTTGAATTCGTCGTAACTGCAGGAACGTACTTATGGTTAGATGGTCCGGAATGGCCAAACGAAAAGGTACTCCAAATACTTTCTATGCCGACGGAAGAATTTCTTGGTTAACGCTTAACATAATCCGCACAAATGCGAAGATTGGACACAGTACAACCCAACGATTGAATATCCAACTTGAAACTTGCGTTATAATAATGGACACCGTGAAATTTGCATAATCCGTAAATTACGAAAATTGAAAAGAAGATAAAAATCAAACTTTTCCATCACTACACTACATTTTCACGGTACCAATTTTCTTTTAACTTCCGCGGTAGGGCATAACGAAACGTACCCTTACCAACCGGTAACCGGTAATTTAAAATTGCCACCAACGATCGATTGTAGATTATTCCTCCCCAAAAATCAAAACCTCTCATATTTAACACCTCGTTCCCACCAAATTCTCTTCGCTTGCGCGGTAACATCTACGTAAAAGAAACAACATTGAACAAACGAGAAAAACAAAGACGGCAATTATAATTAGCCACGTGAATTTCCACACGTAGACCTCTACAATATTTCCCACAAGAACGCTGAGACTTGCATTTTTCTGCAGGTGGCTCAAGATTGCGCTTAATCTAATCGGATTCAGACTAAACAAGAAAAATGTATCAACTTACATTCCACAAAGGAAGTCGTAAATTATATTGAATTGGTATTCTACGAAGATAACCAAATAAAGTATTAAATTAAACTCAAAATTACGGATCTGTATGCATTTAAAAGAAAATTTCAATAATGATTGAAAACAACTTGAAATATCATTAAACTCAAACCACACAAACAACAAACAAAACGTTCTCGATGCTAATACCGTATCAAACGTCGAAAACAAAACCAAACTACAAAAACGCCAATTCAGCCAGCTAATCTATTTATGGGGCCTGTCATAAAAAGAAAACTGCTGAATCATCAAACGCAGGTCACCCCTCCCCTACTTAAAGAGGGATTTCTTAAATCACTCTAAAAATAGACAAACAACAAAAAAAAACAAACGAAAACCCATAACCCAAAAACAAAAATAAAACGATAATGTAACTATAAACACAAAAACAAAACGAAACTAAACCTATGGTTCTCGCGATCTCGCAATCATCGAGAACCCCTAACAAAACTAAACGGAACGAAAACTAAACGATAAGAAGGGTAGCATATGTTTGGGTTCGACACAGATCACTCGATGCTGCACAATAGAAGAGGGCGCGCTGCGCTTCACGAGATCCGCGCATTGCGTTTTTCCCACAACTACTGCCCTCACCGAGCGATGGCACCTAGCCGCAAACACTACAGAAATAAAAGATAAGGACAGACAAGATAGCAGAAGAAAGAAAAATGGAAATAAAAGAACCGTTGTTTAGTCGCCTCTTACGACAAGTGGTGTCCCCACTGTAGAGAAATATTCTTAGTCCGTCTCTACACGGAACCCAAAAACGAAACTAACTAACCTAAAAAAAGCAAAAACAAAAGAAACTAAAACAAAAAAAATCAAACGGTAAAACCTACAACTATTTATTCCCAGTCGGGTTTAACTTTAAGTCCTTGGCGTTCCATATGCCTTTTGATGCTCCCGTGTCATCAGACAACTCATAGGTCTGATACGAAACTTTCCGTTTCACATAGAACGGACCGATAAACTTAGGTGCCAGTTTGGCCGAGAAATATCGAGATGCATCAGAAAGGACATAATTCTTTCGCCACACTGTGTCTCCCACCTCAAAGGTGCTGGACGACGACGTAAATCGTAATAATGTTTAGCGCGGACATAAGCGGCATTCAAGCGATTCTTAATGTCGACGTAAACTTCTCTAAACGCTGGGCCTCTTTCGGCCAAAAAGGTACGATCAGCAAAAGCTAGATCGTCGATAGTGTCGGAATCGGTAGTTTTTCCATGACGTGATCCGTCGAGACAGATTTCACGTCCAAAATTGGCGAAAAACGGCGTTAAGCCGGTGACTTCATGTACAGCGGTACGAATAGCACATGCTACTTTAGCAAGATACTTATCCCAATGTCGATGGTTGTCTTCGATATATGACGATAGCATTGTCTTCATGACTCGGTTGACTCTTTCAGTTGGATTCGCTTGTGGATGGTAATTAGCGTTAAAAATAATTTTAGACTTATATGACGAAACCATTTTTGTAAATTCTGAACTACGAAACTGTGTGCCGTTATCACACAAAAGATATTGAGGAACTCCAAACATTAAAAATACATCTTCTTCAAGACGTTTAGTAACTGCTGCTGCAGTAGCGGAACGTAACGGGAAAAAATAGAACAAATTTCGAAAAATAATCTGCAACCACAAGAATATACGAATAACCACTCTTAGATCGCGGTAGCGGTCCAACAAGATCGGTAGAGATCAACTGCCAAGGTTTGTCCACAACAGGATGACGGGTCATAAGGCCAGCAGGACGTTTCTGTTCTGGCTTATGCGTGATACAAACTTTACAACCATTGATGTAACGAATGACGTCAGCCTTCATCTTAGGCCAGTAATAAAGCGGAACTATTCGTTCGAGAGTCTTAAAGATACCAAGGTGTCCAGCGGTAGGCTCATCGTGAAACTTTGACAATATTTCAAGTCGTTTTGACTTAGGCACAACTTCTCTCCAATTGTCATTCTCAGAACGAAGATCGGGATAGTCTACGGTAACATGCTTAAATAGCTTTCCGTTACTAATTTTCCACTGTGGAAAAGCGTTAGGTTTTGAACGTACACGTTCCATAAGTTTCGATAACCATTTGTCCGAAGACTTAGGTTCGGTAATGTCACAATCGGTAGTAATATTGTCGATAGCCGGTACTGAACGAGATAATGCGTCAGGTACGACATGATCCTTTCCTTTACGATGAATGATCGTAAAATCAAATTGCTGAAGTCTAACAGCCCATCGTGCTAGACGACCGGTAGGTTCCTTTAAATTGTGTAACCAGACTAATGATGCGTGATCGGTAACTACAGTGAAAGTTGTTCCTTCAAGATAGGGACGTAATTTTTCAATAGACCACAGGACAGCCAAACATTCCTTTTCGGTAGTTGAATACTTGCGTTCACACTTTGTGAGCGACCTACTATTATAACAAATGACACGTTCTTCACCGTCGATAAACTGTGTAAGAACTGAACCGAGACCAAAATCGGAAGCGTCAGTTTGAACTGTAAACGGAACATTGAAATCAGGGCAAGACAAAATAGGTGCGGAAATTAAACAATTCTTAATAATCTGAAAAGCTTCATCACAATCACTAGTCCAATTAAAGCTGGAATTCTTCTTTAACAGAGACGTCAATGGAGCGATAATTGTCGAAAAATTCGGTACAAATCGGCGATACCACGAGGCCATGCCTATAATTCTTCTCACTTCAGCGACACCAGTGGGAACTGGAATACGCAAAATTGCATCGACCTTTTCCGGGTCAACCGACAAACCGGTAGAATTTACGATAAAACCAAGATACTTAAGTTCAGGTTTACAAAAATGACATTTGTCTTTACTTAGCATCAAATTAGCCTCTCTAAGGCGACGAAGAACTTCAGTTAACACTTCCATGTGTTTCTCGAAGGAAGGAGCGCAAATAATGACGTCATCTAAATAAACAAAACGTAAGGCTCTAATTCGGGACCTAAAACTCGATCAATCAACCTCTGCCAAGAAGCTGGTGCGTTAGCTAAACCAAACGGTAAGCGCGTGAATTGGAATAACCCACGGTTCGGGACTGTAAAAGCGGTAAACTGCTTAGACTCTTCGCTTAAAGGAATCTGCCAATAAGCGGACTTAATATCGAGAGATGAAATAAACTTAGCGTCACGAAGACGATCTAAAATAGACGAAACGTAAGGTAAAGGATAAGCGTCCTTTTCGGTAACTTTGTTGACTTTTCTAAAGTCCACGCAAAAGCGATAAGAGTTGTCCTTCTTCTTCACCAATAAGATTGGGCTCGACCAAGCGCTGTTTGATTTTTCTACAACGCCTAACTTCAACATTTTCTCTAACTCCAGATCGATTTGTTTCTGGATAAACGGCGAAACTCGGTAATACCGTTGCTTAATTGGTTCGGAAGTAGTCTTGATCTGATGTTCGATCAAGTTGGTGCATCCAAAATTTTTATTCGACGAAGAAAAATGATTACTAACTAAACTGTCTAACTGATTGAGCTGTTCTGAAGAAAGATCGAGACGAGACTGAATAACGGAATCTTTATCCTCCAATTGTGAAATGGTGTCCATATTTTCGAAACGCCATTCACCTTTTCTAAGATCAGGAACGATACCTGCTTGTTTCCAAAAATCAACGCCTAAAATTAAATTATGCGGAACGTCAGGAACAACTAAAACTTCTAAAACAACAATTTTTCCTTTAATTTCGATTGGGACGAGAAGTGAACCTAAACTTTGTACTGATTTACCATTAGCGACAATACAATTAACTTTAACTGACTTATTTAACTTCAAACCTAATTGACTAAAAATTTCCCAACCCTTAGAACCAACAATAGTGCGAGAAGCGCCACTATCTAATAAACTTAAAATTTCGTGACCAAAAACTTTAACATAGACAAAAGGTCTTTCGTCAGACTCAGCAGACTCTAAAACATAATCTAATACGACTTTATTCTTAACGAAACTCTTTTTCTTCGAAGAATGCAAACTATTAAAATAGACAGCCGATTTAACTTTAACCTCTGACGTCACTAAACGGCTTCTTAGTACGTCCTTTACTCGTTTCCCGAGCACTTAGAACAAGTGCGGACCGTAACGTTAGACTTTCCACAACGATAACAGAATAACCCTTTCTTAGGTTCTTTGCAAGAAGCAGCTCGATGGTTTGGCTTCCTACAATTCCAACACAATTGCGGACTACTTCGATTAGAAGAAGCAGGCGCATTAACGATAGCTAACCTTCGCGAAGAAGGTGCGATATTCGAAGACGGTAATCGTAAATTTTGTCTAACAGGTGGTGTAGATTTTTCACCACTACTAACGTTATTTGAAGAACGAGAAACGGCAATGTCCTTAACTTGAGATGTTACATAAGCGAGATCAGGCTCCATGTCCTGCTTTCTACGAGACGGCGGCGTGTAAGCTTCAATAGCTTGCATGCGGTCCTCGATAATACGACCAAATTTAATTAACTCCTCAATTGAAGTAACTGACGACAAACCAAGCTGAGTTTGATAAACGGGAGAAATATTTCTTAATAAAATCTTTAACTGCTTTTCTTCAGAAAAAGGCTCATCGAGACGTGAAAACATGTTGCGAATAATTGCAACGTAAATACCCATAGGTTCATCATTAGCTTGAGTGCGACGCTTAATTTCTTCAATAAGTCGTTCGTCATAATCGGTAGGCTGGAATTGTTCGCGTAAAAACTTAACTAAATCTTCCCAAGAATTAACTGAACTACGAATGGATCTAACAAAAATCAATGCATGACCTGTAAAAAGATCAGTACACTCCAAAAATAACTGATGACTTGAAACGTTACGCGATAATTGAAGTTCGGCAACTCGTTCTAAGAATGCATTCAATGAAATTGACTTTGCGTCACCAGAAAACTTTAAATTCCATTTAGAAACTGAAATACTCTTAACATGACTAATAAAATTTTGACTAACAGCAGAAGACGTCGGTAAAGCGTTATCAACTACAGAAGGTTGAACGACAGGTTCGATGACTTCATCGGCGGAAGTAGACGGATTCGAAACAACAATTTGCTTATCCAAAAGTTCGTACTGCGAAATTAAAACAACTAAATCTTTTAAAAACTCATCTTTAACTTGAGAATCGTCACCTTGAATAGGAATTGAATTGCCAATACGGTTTAACAAATATTTAATTTTGGTTTCAATTGTAGAAGAAATTTTTGTAGTCGGAGTAATTTTTAATGAATCTATTAACTTTCTAAGCTCATCGATACCTTCACGAATCGCTAACTTATCTGCATTAAAATCGAACGGATACACGGGACGAGATATTTTTCCGGCGGCTTCTTCAATAAGGAAATTCTTGAGTAAACCTCGTAATACGACAACACCTAAAGATGCATCACCGCCTCTAATCAAAATTTCATAACGTAATTCGTTATGCGATAAACGATCAACAATCAATTTGTAACCCATTTTAAAATGAAATTACAAAACGGTAAAATCTTCCAAAAATCACGAAACTTAACAGGCAAACTAAAATTCGAAAAAGGCCACACGCTGGAGACGCCAAATTATTTATGTTACATTCCAAAATTAACACAAAGTCACTGCCTGCAATGTAGTAACATAAACGGGGGGTTGTGCCACTAGCTCAATGGAGAAGGGTGGGTTTTATTTAAAAGTTTCGTGATCGAAATGGATTGACTTGTCGAAAACACAAAATCGATAAATAATAATGTCGAAATCAAAGGGCGCCAGGAAGGGGTAAAGCTTAATGGACTAATGACCCTTGCCAACCATAAGTCCGCTTCTGTAGTATGCACCCCCCCAACGGACTTACCTTAGAGGGTGCATTTGCTAAAATCTAAAATAAACTAATAAAGTTACACACGCGGAGGCCGACGGAATTAAAAGCTCTTTACAATATAATAATTTAACATTTATTTGAACAAAATAAAACAAAATGAATAAAATAATAAAATAAAATAATTGAATTGAAGTTGACAAAATTAATCACACAAAACAGTAGGAAAATAATAGAAAAATTACGTGAATGCACGTTAGATCAAAACAAATTTACAGTTAATGGAATAAAATACACAAACAAAATTATAAAATACACCATACAGAATTTTAAAGAAATAAACAGCACAAATTAATCAATCTTAATACATCTATGATCACGGCCGGGCGCGTGTCGATATAATTTAAAAACAAAATGAAATAAACTTATAAACTAATTTATATACATATAATTTGAATCGATAATTCGGTCCCGTTTAATAACTTTTAAACTGGGAATAAAACAGTACCGTAAAATACGGTCATTAATTAGTTACATTAACGATAACTTCGAAACACTTGTAATTTTTAATTGAAAATTCAAAGCTTTTAACACTTGATCGCGTAAACGTAAATAATATCTTCTCGATTAAATAAATGGTGCAACATAAATACCTTGAATTCGTCGTAACTGCAGGAACGTACTTATGGTTAGATGGTCCGGAATGGCCAAACGAAAAAGTACTCCAAATACTTTCTATGCCGACGGAAGAATTTCTTGGTTAACGCTTAACATAATCCGCACAAATGCGAAGATTGGACACAGTACAACCCAACGATTGAATATCCAACTTGAAACTTGCGTTATAATAATGGACACCGTGAAATTTGCATAATCCGTAAATTACGAAAATTGAAAAGAAGATAAAAATCAAACTTTTCCATCACTACACTACATTTTCACGGTACCAATTTTCTTTTTAACTTCCGCGGTAGGGCATAACGAAACGTACCCTTACCAACCGGTAACCGGTAATTTAAAATTGCCACCAACGATCGATTGTAGATTATTCCTCCCCAAAAATCAAAACCTCTCATATTTAACACCTCGTTCCCACCAAATTCTCTTCGCTTGCGCGGTAACATCTACGTAAAAGAAACAACATTGAACAAACGAGAAAAACAAAGACGGCAATTATAATTAGCCACGTGAATTTCCACACGTAGACCTCTACAATATTTCCCACAAGAACGCTGAGACTTGCATTTTCTGCAGGTGGCTCAAGATTGCGCTTAATCTAATCGGATTCAGACTAAACAAGAAAAATGTATCAACTTACATTCCACAAAGGAAGTCGTAAATTATATTGAATTGGTATTCTACGAAGATAACCAAATAAAGTATTAAATTAAACTCAAAATTACGGATCTGTATGCATTTAAAAGAAAATTTCAATAATGATTGAAAACAACTTGAAATATCATTAAACTCAAACCACACAAACAACAAACAAAACGTTCTCGATGCTAATACCGTATCAAACGTCGAAAACAAAACCAAACTACAAAAAAAAAAACGCCAATTCAGCCAGCTAATCTATTTATGGGGCCTGTCATAAAAAGAAAACTGCTGAATCATCAAACGCAGGTCACAACTGGAAATCAAGAAAGATTAGAGAAGCTATTGAAATTATCAAACATCCTAACAATTTCAATAGAGGCAGTGGTTACGAACTTTTTTACACATGGTTACCTGTTATTTCTTAATCTTAATTTGTCCACCATTGACACTTAAGCTACGTCTAGAGTTTTTATGGTGGTTTTCTTTTAGACCTTTGAGCAAATGCTGTAGCTAGATAACTTTCGCTTATTATCTAGTTCCCTTATAGTTATTGTTTTTAGTTACCTTAGTTTTTACATTTGTCAAATTAATTTAATTTTGCTTGACGAAGAACTTAGACCAAGTTCGAAAGCTCGCATTTATATTATTCTAAATAAATAATACACAATTTACCCTAAAAATATTTTAATATGTTTTATGGTGAAAGTTTTCTGTCTAAAAAAAAACATTTACATTTATTACTAAATCTGTCAAATTGGACATTAAGTTTAACATCGTTTTTTTTTTCATTTTTAACTACGTTTTTTAAATGACGCATGCCCATTCTATATAATAATTGACTTTAAACACATAGTTTTATGTGGATTTCTAGTTTTTATTTTGCCACTTTAGAGCTTTTTTGGCTTATTACGTCACGAACGGATATTAACGTTTGCAGAACAAAACAAAACGTTTACAAAAAAAAAATTTCAGTCATAAATCAATAAAACAAGTGTAAGGTAAAAAAATACCTCAAAATTCCTTTCTGATAAAATTTTTCAAAAAGTTTCTATACGTGTTCTAGGAAAATATTTAAGTACAAAAAAGTATCTATTTTTAAAGGTTAAAGATTAAATATACACTAAAATAACAGGTAAGTAACTCTTGTCTTTAGCTGATTGTGTATAGTTCCTTTCTAAAATATACATTGTATATCTTTCCATTTTCTATAAAAGCAATTAAAAATTTTTGTAACAGTTTTCCATATGTACATGTAATAAAAATTAATTTTTAAACAAGAAGCTTTTTGGTTTTTAACAAAACTCAAATTTAATTAGTTATATTACAATTTTTATTTATTTATTCTCTGAAAAATTGTCAAAATTAGTTTTTATTTTATTTTATTTTTTTCTCACGAACCAACTTTAAATAAGCCAATGTATTCTATACAAATGTATATTGCATTGTCGTTGTAAATAAAAATTCTTGTCAACCTAAAAAAACTTGTATATAGTTTACTTGCGGCTACGCTTTGTCGATATATGTATGTATATATTCTTGACAAGTTTATAAAACCATCTCTTTGGTTTTGAAAACAGTATAGAATAAATAATATTCTCTTGCACCTGTATATTCATATCTTGAAGAGGTCACTTTATGTAATTTATTTTCTATTTTCTTCGTTGCTTTTCAATACCAAACGTGTTTTTATTTTTGTTGTAAATCTGTATTTTAAACGATTTTTGTTACGTCTAAACTTTTATTTGAAAGTAATTGTGTTTTATTTATAATCTTTAGTTAATGTAATTATTAGCATAACTAAAACCCTTAATTGTAAAAATATTAGTGTACTACCTAAATTTCAAATTTATATAAGTTAACAGTGATTTAACATACGTATATGTTCTTAGATAATTAAAGAGAGAATTAACAAAAGTAAACTAGAAAATACGTAAATATGTATCAACAATTTTCGAAATAGTAGTAGTAATAAATATTTTTCAAAAACTAAAATTTTATATTAGAAATGTGTGAAATTTTATTGTTTAGCTTTGCAACAGAAAAATAATTGATAGGTAAAAAATAGTTGGCAAAAATATAAATGCTATTACAAAACTTTTACTTTCACACATTAATTTTTTTGAATATAAATGCTCACGCAATTTAGAATTTTTTGTCTTGTTTGTCGAATATATACATAGTTACAAAAAAACAGTTAAATTTTTGCACTTTGAATTTATGTAAAATTATCAAATCAAACTGTTGATTACATTGTTCGAAATTATAATGTCAATACTAGTATATTTCTAAAATTTGGTTTTGCACGAGTAGTAAAATAAACAAATGTTCTACTGTAGTTAAATTAACAATAGATGCTAAAATTAATGTTTACAATCAAAGTGGTATAATATAAAGTAGTTTAAAAAAACATATTAACACGAGTTTAAATACCACTATTGCAGTATAAAAATGAATCAAAAATCGATTTTTTAAAAATTTATTTTAAGAACAAAAACATTACTAAAGATTCCTTCTATTCAACTTAATCTTGAGATACATAATAGAACCTTTCATTTGAAGTTTAGTAACAAAGTGGTTAAAGAAACATTGTTATAATAAACGAAAGAGTTTAACTTTTAAGCAAATCAATATATGGGAAGTACAATATAATTTAAAAAAAAAACTAACAGCAAAATACACGCAACAAGTATAGCCTTAAATTATGTTGCAAACCGTAACCTTGAATTAAAAAATTAAACTAATAAACTAATAAATAAAAGTAATTTTAATAGTTTAACAGTAAAATGTTTAGATTTGATAGAAAATAGTAATCATAAAAACTTGTTAATAACAAACACAACAACAAAAACAAAGATAGGTTAAGAAACATGTATTAACAAATGCTTGAAAAACAAATTACACAACGCCACAGTTCACGAGATCTACAAACTTATAAATTAACGTTAGTAAGTTTTATTTAGAATCTCTTTATTTAACCGTGCCAAGCTGGCATTACATTGTAGTGTATTTTATCAATAGAGTTTGTGAACAAGAAGTAAAAAATAGGGTAAAATATGGTACCTTGCATCTTCTACGCAATCTACGTTATTAAGTAAAAAAAACAAAAAAGTGCTCAACTCAACTTTAAATTTTTTGTTGTTGTATTATAAATCTAAAGTAGTTATAGGGAAGGGAAAATATATAGTTGGCATTTTTACTTAATGCAGGTGTGCTTTTAAGGCTATTGAAACATCACATAAAGTACAAAGACGACTTATTCCTTCAGATTGTTGTTGAAATGGCTTAATGAACTAAGAGCTTTTTTTAGTACGTGCTTTTAATTATAGCCTTTAGCGAAAAGTAATGGAATAATCATGAATCTTTCCAAATTGGTCCAACACGTGGCGGTATCGTAACTTGCTATGACAATTACGAGAAAATCAACGTACATCGCAAAAATATGAGTCCAGGCTTACCCCAAGAAAGTTTTCACAAAAGCAGCAATAATAATACACCTATTTATAACGTAGATCCTTGTGGGTATTTAAAAGTAAAAAGTTTGCTGAACGCTTACATTAGACCATCTATGTGCAGCAGACTACAGTCAGCAAAAAAATAGTTTTTTAGTTTATAATTTATAATCTTATACAAGCGACAAACATCATACTAAAACACCTTTACATAACAAAATACTCTCAAATAATTAAAAATAGAGAAAACCAATTTGGCTACTCACTAGTGCCCGGTTGCATAAAGCAAAGCTGATACCTTTAACTGACAACGTTGTCAAATATTTAAAATTGTAGCTATTGATTTGACAATGTAATCAGCAAAACAATTGATTTTGAACTTGAGGAGTAATAAGCACATTTAACGACATGACCACGTAGTTAGCTACATCATCAAAGTTAAGAATGCTTTATGCAATTGGGCCTTATAGCTATAAATAACAAAAAAAAGAAAAGATTAGTTAAAACAAAGGATAAAAGTCAGGACATCTTTTTGATCAAAATATTTACCTGGTGATTATAATAAGTTTGATGACAGGAAAAAACACTAATGTATGCATTGCTTTGTAAAATCAATTTGTTCTTTTATGTGAAGTAGTGTAATTGGGACTATGTCAAGTGCTTTTATGTATTAAAGTCGTGGTAAGTTGCTTGCCTGATAACTTTATTTTTTATAAAATTTGTTTGATATATTATTATGTGTTTATTGTATGTAATTTTGGCCTACGTTTGTTTGTTCCGGCAGTTAAACTTTAGCTGGGTTGCTTCTGTAACTAGTAACTCAGTACCTACTGACAATCCGTTTGTTAATTAACTCTTCTTTTGTTTAAAATGTGATAAAAAGTATGTTTTTACCCGTGCTTTATATATATATTATTATTTAAACCTGTTATCATTTCTGTGTAATTCTTTAATTAACTAAAATTTCGGATGTTTATTGATATCGTCGATTATAAACAGTTTGTTTGATAAATCTAAACTATGTAATTGTCTTGCATTTATATTCAATTAGAAAACCGAAAAGTTGTTTCCTTGTTTTTCCTCTTCTTTTACAATTTCCTCCGAACAGATAAACGTTTCGATTAAAATTTAACGTGTCATACTTTAATGGAAAACATGATTTATTTTTTGCTAACTGTTTTGTTTAACCTGCTACAGTTTTCCGATATATCGACAGTCGTAGCTTAACGTCCACAGTCACATCGAGATGTCGCTATATATTTTAGTTTGTGGGTTTTAGTTTTTAAAGTGTACGCTTTTCTTTTGTCAATATTAACAATAGTTGTGTATTGTTATTATCAAATGTATAACTTTTTTGCCGTCATCTTTGTTTGAAAGTGATACTACAGAGAATTGAATGAATACCCGTTTCTCACGTGACTTATGACGCTTACATCAACATTTTTTTAGTTTAGTTAATTTTTTTAGGTTGGTAGCGTTACTATTTAGTAACATTCTCAAAGATTATTTTAACGTTTTGTTTACATTAAGTGTTATTTATATTTTTGTCGTTTTTTCTACTTTTATATTTTAAAAGAATTTTTGTCTTAACTATTCAGCAATATTTGTTTTCTTAGAATACTAAATAACAGCTATAATAATAGAATTATATAATTTTTGTAGTTTTATCTTAATAGCATTTTACAATGTTTAATCTTGAAAAAGACACCATTATTGTAATGACGCATTTTCGAAATAGTACTTATAATTCCAATAGTCATATTTTCTTTCAGGTTTAGAAATCCGTAACAAACTGATTGATTGCTCCATAAAAACTTGCTTTTATAGACCTGCCTCCGATCGATAAAACTCGTTTTCAAATCTCCAGTAAAGGAAAACTAAAATCTCGGTTAATATTATAATTATTTCAATGAATCTTTTGCTGATAGTAATGAGAAACATTAGCCAAAATTTTAGTGTTTTAAACATATTTTGATCCGCCACTGCTGATTTCGAAGATTGTTTAAGACCACTACACATTTGATGCTACTTAATACAAAGTCCCTCGCTTGTACTAGTTAGGAATAAGCTCATTTTAAATTTAATTTTTTACTTATAAGCATTCAATTTTTAGGATTGTCAGTAAAAGCAAAGCAATGGTAGAGAACAAAGTTTCGCTTTATTAAGAACTACGTGTTTTCAACTTTTTGCAGAGTGTACAATTTTGTAAATAGTTTAAGCAATATTTAAATAACGACAACATGTTGGATTTAATTTTCTTAATAAACAAAGCATGGTTTAATTTAAGTAAATATGTAAAAAAATATTCTAATAATAAATATTAGTATTAGTACAAAAAACTACAGACTCTTGTAAAAACTATGCAGTCTTTAAAAGTTGGTGTATGGATTGTAACGGAAAAGAATAACTGGTCAAATGTTTTACAATACTGTAAACGCAGAACGTTATCTTGACATTTTAAGTCCATTTTTAAGCAGTTAGATGACAACGAGTTTGAATTTAATTACATTTAGCACGACACTGCAAGCGCTCATACTACTCAAGCTACAATTTAATTTATTCAACAATTCTACAATAGAAGTGTGATAAATCATGGGTTATATTTTCTACGATCTTTCGACCGTATTTTTATCTTTGCGGACGTTTAAAAAAAACAGTATATAAGAATCGACTGTCTATACAATTAAACTTTCTACGTTAAGTGTTGTTTTACATATGCAATTTGAAATGAATTTAATTATTTTATTAGTTTGTTACGTGCAAAAACTGTTAAAACAAAAATTGGCTGAATAAAAGTAACTTAAATGAGGCATTACCGGTGTTTAGTGGTTAGTGGTGGATTAGCGCAGCATACAAACTTGTGACTATTTTGGAAATGAACAGAAGTAAAATAGTGAAAACCGGTGGGGACAAGAACACCATGAAACTAGCTGCTAGATCCTTAATCACCCAAAAGCCTATGAGGTTGCTTACAACCATTACAAACCTACCTTAAGGGTTGTAACGTCACAAATCTGAAAGCAGTGCCGACTGGTCTATAAGGGCACTAGGACACAAGCCCTTTAGACATTTATTAAAAAAATTGTACATATTATTAGAAATTAAAATATTTAAACATATTTATAAGATATAAGTATCATTTACTTATTATTACCCTAAATCATTAATTTAATATGATCACACAAAGCAACGTAATAAATAGGTTTTTTTATGTTTGGGCTACACTTATTGAAACCAATGCAAGCATTGTAACGTGACGTTTCTCAATTATTAAAAAAAAATGCAAAATTTATTTTTTCGGTCTTTGATAAGGGCTGCCATTCGCAAAATCAAAAACCAGGATAAATAGGATTCAAACCCCAGATTTTTAAACTGCGTACCCAAACAATTTTTTCAAATTATTATAACGTAAATTCAATAATGTCAAAATTAAATTATTTAATACGATGTACTATTATACCTACGTAAAAAAAAATCTTAAAAAAACAGTTAAAAAGTTTACGTGTTTATTAATTTAATATTGATTATTTTTGATATTTTATATTGTTTTAACATTTTCTATCTTAAGTGTAAAAGTAAACACACATAATTATCATTTTTTAATTAAAATAAAATTATCTTATTTTTATTTTTCGAATATCTTCCCTGTCAAAAAAAATCAGTAAAAATCGACACGACTAAAGTCCATGTATCAAACACAATAATTGGCATTAGCAGTAGTATTTTTTTGATAAATCACTATAGACTAAGCCACGAATTGATTGAAATAAAAGCGTTAAGTGTTAGCTCTTAATATAATTTGTTCTAGAATTCTACATCATCAAGACTCTTGTTTTAATAACAACTGCATTTTCTTATATAAACTTTTACACGTACCAACTACAGGATTATCAAAAGGGATCGCATAAATTAAAGTACAACAAACCAACCAAAGATACAAAAAAGTACAAAGTTAAGACGTAATTCAACATGAGCAATCAAAAACGCAAAATCATCAAATTATAGCAAAACATAAGTAAAACTCATAATATTGAAATAAACAAATCTGCTAATATATGAAATGTCATGTGTCTCAAAAACTAAACTTGAAATAACAGTCGGAACTATAAATTATAATGCAATCTGAATTTTATTACCACAAAAAAAAAACAAAATTGCCAAAAACCAACAAAAAGAAACATAAAACCTTAAATTAGTTAAACACAAAATTTCTTAAAAATCCAAAATAACAAAGATGATTTGAGATACATTTAACCAATTATTTAACAACATTTAAAACTAGGCTGAATGTCAACGATCATTGATATAAGGGTTTGTTATAATACGCAAACAAAATTTAACGCAGGTTACAAGTTGTTGAGTAGTTACTATAATTAATTGCAGTGGTCTGAAGCAATTCACGTTTAATGCACAAAATGTTGCCAGAAAGAAAAACCGAGTAGTTTTTATACCCCTTTTTTAGTAAAAAATTTAAACTTATTATTAAGAAGTTAATAACGAAGGATAAAAAAACCATTAATATATGACTTTATATTATTTGTTAGAATTTTTGAAACCGTACAAAAAAAGTGCAATACAACAAAAAATAACTCAAAAAATTGTACATTAAAAAAAATACAAAAAAAGCTTTTTTCCACTTAATTCAAACACTTTTCAGAATTATTTCTATTTAAGTTTAATGTAAAAACTTTTTAAAAATCGATTTACCATTGTTTTAAAAAAAAATTAAATTTGCTGTATTGCCTGGTCAATTTGTTATGTTAGAAGTGTTTTAGTATAATGATTGTCCCTTGGTAGAGATAAATTGTCAAATTTTAAACCCAAATTATTCCTCCCTTAAAGTTTAAAAAACGCGTACCTCATCTAGCATTGGGTACGCCCAACAAGGTTTTTATTGTTAATTATTCACATCTATGCAAATATGGAATAGAATATTGTTGCCATTTGAGTAAAAGTATGTATTTGTAGTAAGCATTTGTTTCTTATGTTTGTGACTTAATTTAATTTTTTTCGTAATTGTGTGTAGCGGGTTTTCATACCTCCACTCATATTTTTTGTCTGTGGAAGTAATAAGCAAATCTTGTAATTGGTAACATTCCGTGATGTCGTCACGTCACTATCCACACCTTTGAGGGGTTAGATGCAATTATTATCGTATTAAAAAAAACACTTATCAAAATTACAAAAATAATTTGAGGGAAACTTTGCGCATTTGTTTATTTTTAGTGATCGTATGAATTAAATAGTTTTATTTGTGATAACACCGTATGTACGTGTTTGTTAGATTTCAATTTAATTTTAGAAAATGCTAGCAAGGTGCCGCTAGCTAGTCGCATGCTTTGAGGTAAGTAATATACTTTCTATTCTAATTCTTAGTATTTTAGTAGTCAATCAATTGTAAAGACAACCGTACGTACATGTTACGTTGTTAACACAATAGATCATTTCCAACGACATCATCGCCAATATGAATAATTACTTGGAATATCTAATGAACTTCCAGAACAAAATGAAGTGCGATATTTAGAGAAATTAAAATTGATTAACAATATTGAGCTCGACAACATTGATAAACAACAATTTATAGACAATTTTAGTAAACTGTTCATCTAAAAAAAAGAACACATAGTGAATATCTATTATTACTATTTTTTATTTATGCACCCATAATGAATTACGCGCATACAAAAGTTTAAATGCCTTTACCCACGTTGTGTGAAAGTGAATCTGTAAACTTGTTCTATTATCTTTTCTTAATAGAATTAAGAAATATTTTCTTCCAGTTTCTTGTTGTATGGTATAAACAACTGCACAAGCATATGATGCACTAGCAAATTTAATTAGTCGTTTACTACCTGCTTAGTTACACCTCTAATTACTTGCTCTTTTACGTAAATATAAGTAAAACTAATTGTCTACGTAGCTGCACACTAAATAATTATACACATACACGAAATATATAAAAAATTTTGGAATACGAATACAGTATAGATATGTCAATTTTTTCAATGTTTTACTACAGATCAGCCATATTACTTCTTTCACTTTGTACTGTGACGTCATGTGGAATTGACATATTATTATACGATGCGCTTTGTTCTTTAAATCGTCCAGATTTGTATTTTTGTATTTTTTAAACTGTGTTATCAATAGCAATTTACGTAACATGCGTCAAAAGTACATCATAGCATAACTGACGTTAATCCGGCCGAACGTTGCATATTGTAA
The DNA here is from genome assembly GCA_035610365.1 of Aquatica leii. Classification (NCBI taxonomy): domain Eukaryota; kingdom Metazoa; phylum Arthropoda; class Insecta; order Coleoptera; family Lampyridae; genus Aquatica; species Aquatica leii. The sequence goes on along the minus strand of CM069434.1, from coordinate 15,470,657 downwards.
CCATCATTTAAAATAAATGATTGGTTGTTTATTTGCGTAAAAGACCCGGTGTTTGGAATTACGTTATTCATTTTATGTATTCTGAATTTGTTTTAATGGATTTTAGATTGAGTTTAATAAGTTATTTTACGTTTTTAAATTCCAAGTTATAATTTAAAATTGTTGATAAAGTTTTGTATTTTGTTACGTCATGAATAATCTGATTTTGCGTTTTTGTTTATTGACCTTTTTTTTTCTTTGTTCGTTGAGAATTCCAGTTGTAATTTATGTTTCCCTTCTGAGATATCACCGTAATTAAATATATTTTAGCCGTTTGTTTATTTTAAGTTGGTTCAAAAGTTCTTTGTTTTCAAATGCATTCTCAGTACATTCGTACTTGGGTTATTTGTGAGTTCAATCAAATGACGTGGGAATGAAATCATTATTTTAATTTATTAGACAGCTTAATCTTTACGACAGTAATGTAATATAATATTTTGTCAATTTGACATTTTTACGTAGAAACCAAATACCGTGTCCAAATACTATGAATGTGACGTAATTGGGTCGATTTGCCTCCTTATCGCACTTCTTAATGAGATTGTTTTCGTTCTTGAAGTTTCGAACACAGCCTTTGTGGTAAGGGTAGTCAAATAAGTTGTTGTGATTTTGGTGAGAGAAAGTAAGAAGTTAGTTGGTTGACAGTCGTGCGAAATGTGGATATCGCGGGTGATAAATTCGCCTTTTTAGTTGTAGATGAGGAATTACCGCGGAAGTGATTGAAAATGGAACAGCGAATCTTCAAATGAAAAAACAAAACTTTCCTTTTTGTATAATAATTACGGTTCATTGAATTCACTGATTTCTGATTTAATTTAGTATGTATCGTAAAGTGGATTTGTGCGTGAGTTTGTTTCGCAATCCCATTTCTTTCGCCTTGGTGGCGGATCAATAAGAAATCTTCCGTCGGTAAATTATTCTAGTGGTTGGGGTACCCTATTGAGGTTACGGACGACGTCAGCTGGCCTATGCTAACCAGAAGCTCAACTTCAAACAGTAAAGGTATTTATTGATTATCGATTGATTAGTTATTCGTGAGTTCAGTGTTTTAAAAGCTTTGAGATTTTAAGAAAAATCAGAAGTGTCGCGAATTAATGTTGTAACGATAATGTAATTAATAACTGTCAGGATTTGTCGAAACGATGTGACAAAATTTCGTTGAAGTATACATTTATATTTGACGTTAGCCGTAAAAATTTACGATTAAACATTTTCGTCTTGGTTAATAATAACGAATTATTTCGTCTTATATTTAAGTAAGTTTCTTTTATGTAATGCGCACACGGCCGTCATTTTTAGGTAATTAAGATTTGCCAATTTTTTGTTTTTGTTTTATTTCTTTAAATTTTGTATGTTTTTTTTTGTTTTTGTGCATTTATTCAGTTAACTTTAATTTTTTTTTGTTTATTAAACGTTCATTTTACGTATATTTTGTTCTTGGTGTTTTGTTAATTTTCTTGATTTCAATACTATTATTTTATTTTATTTTTTTTGTGTTCATGTTAAATAGTTAAATTGTAAACAAGCTTTTAATTCCGTCGGCCTTCGCGTGTGTAAATTTTTAGATTATTTCAGATTTTAGTGAGATGCACTTTATTAAGGTAAGTCCATTTAGAGTGTATCCTTCAGGATCGGGCTTGTGGTTGGCAAGGGCCAGAAGTCAATTAAGCTATACTTCTTCCTAGCGCCCTTTAATTTTGACTTGATTACTTTTCGATTTTGTGTTTTCGTCAAGTTTTCCAAAACAATCACGAAATTTTGATTATAACCCACCCCGTCTTCACAGCGGCATAACATCGTTTATGTTACCTTATTTCAGGCAAGTGACATCGTTTCAACTTTTGCATGTAACAATATTAGTGAGTTTTGCTATAAAACTTTTTACAAGAGTAACGTAAATTATTTCTTGTGTTTCTCTTTGTAAAATTATATTTTTTTTTGAAAAAATAAAAAAGCACCAGAAATATAATGTTGGTGCTACATTTATTACTAAATTTGTCAAATTTAACATTAGCTTTAAAATCTTTTTTTTTTAAATTGTAACTGAATTTCAAGTGTTTTCAAATGACTTTTCCATCTATCGCATACTCGTTCTAATATAATATTTAACTTTTAACCCTTTTTATGTGGATGTCTAGTTTTCATTTTGCCACACTTAAGCTTTTTTTTCGCCCATTACTAGCAAACGAATATTGACATTTGGGATGTTGGCAGCGCAGAAATTTGTTTAAAGATTACTTTAATGTGTACAGTATTCATTTAGGTTTGATTAAAACTAAACCAATAAAATTGCATAAAATTATTCTTTTTTATTGCTTACCAAAATTATTGATCTTTTTTTTGTTTAGATTGTAATTTTAGTAACAACATTAATATATTATTTTAATAAAAAAAAGAAACCATCAAAATGATATAAATAGTTAATTTTGTAGACGCCACCATATTTTATTATTATTTTATATTTTCTTATATTCAAATTATTTAAGATATAAAATTAAATTATATCTTACTTTGAGTTTAAGTAATTAAATTAATTTTTGGTTTAAATTTTGTTGACGAACTATGTGTCAAACTTTTTGCGTCGAATCAACTAATTTATGTTGTTTTAATAAACTACAAAACATATTTCTACTAAATCATTTAGCTTCTGTAGAAGTTTCTACAATAAGCGATATAAAAATGCTGCAAAGAAACTCAATATTTTTCAAAAATATAACTAAATTATGCAAACTGTAATAAGAATAAAATTAAAAATTTATAAGACAAATACAAAAGCATAAATTGTGTAATGTTAAAAATAATAAATAAATTAAACATGTTTGAAAAATACAGGCTGTTAAGAATAATATAACGAAAAATGTTTTACTGTCAAATTATAAAATTGTCACAGTAATATGTAATAATATTTTCAAACAATTCAGTTTTGTTCCTATTTGACTGACACCACTAATTTTACTTTATAGTTTTTTTACGGCACAAATTCATTACTTATTAACACAAAATCAATTTATACAATAAGTTTTGATTAAACAATAATCAATAAAATTTAATCATTTTAATGACACATTCATTGATGTCTTTTAATTAAAGATTTTTAATAGTATATAATTTAATTAAAATCTGTTACCGCAAATGTCGACAAATAAATTACAAATTTTTTTATAATGAATAAATTACAGTTTTCAGTTCTTGAACATTTACATATTCAATTATTGTAAAAATTACTGAATTAATAAAATACAAATTTAGAGTCTTTAATGTACCATAAAAAACGCGTTTTTACAAAAAGAATTTAATCAATTTTTTGCGTTTTAAATAATTTACGTTTTGCTTTAATTTCTTTACTTCTAGTTTTGTCAACTATTTTGTAATAGTTCTTCTACGGAATTAATTAAATAATATTTGCTACACAAATGTATACATTTTAATTAAATCTAATTGTTTTTAGATACTTAGTTTTGTACAATTAGAAAAATCTCAGCTTCCCTAATGTATTAAAAAAGTATAAAAGCTTTTATATCAACACAAAATGTTAACATGAAAGCATTTTCAATGTATTCCATCACTCTTAATTTCTGTTCTAATCTTCAAAGATAATCTGTTTAAGTCAACTAAATTTGCGTTCAGTAAAACTATAAAATGTAAAACTTTTAATACGATTTCCTGGTGAGTAAATGTAATGAAAATGATAGAATTGTAATTGCATTTACGTAATTCTATAATTTATAAAAACAAAACAATATGTATTTCATTAGATTTTATGTTTGTAAAAAACGTAGGCTTATTCAATAAATTTTTATAATAAAACTATAACAAAGCAATATATTATTTTTTATAACTATTTATTTGTTTTGATTGTTCTTCTACTACAAATTAAACTTAATCGTTTTGTTTGTTTATTCGAATATCGTATATTTGTATATGATACAAAAAATATATATTAACGAAAACAATTTTTTAATTTGCAACAAAAATTAACATAATAAATTAAACATGTGTCTTTCTATGTAATGACTAGCTTTTAATTTTTGTTATATATTCGATTTAATTCGTATGAAAATAAAACGTTAAAATAAAAAATTTCATAAACAAAAAAACATTAAAAATTTTTAATTAAAAAAAGTATTATAAGTCTATTACTAAATGAATAAAAATACTTTGGTTGTATTTTAAACGTGTTTATAATTTGCGGTAAAAAGTAAATTGTGCTTTATGTACTACATTTAATAATTTACACGTTTGAGTTTACACGTAAAGTTTTTTTGTACACTACATTTTAATAACATATTTAATTGCAAGTTGTGCAACGTTTATTTAGGTCAAACAATAAATTATTTTTATACGTAAGTATATAAAACCATATTATAAAAATGACAAATATAACTTAGATTATTATTATTTACAAAATTTAGAATTGTTTTTATATCTTATTTCAAAAATTTATTAATTTAATAAACATACAGCTTAAAAACTAATTTTATGTCTAAAATTAATGTTTTTAAAAATAATTTATTGTTTATTTAGAAAAACAGTTTGTATGAAACCATTATTGTCAAATACTAATTTTATGATAGTTTTAGAATTTTTAAAATATGTATGAGTTTGCACGTACTAAAATACATTGATCTACAGTCAAACCGCAAAAGTTTTTTTAAATCCAACTGATTTTAAAAAAAAAACTGGTTTTCATTGGTGATAAAAAACTAAGTGTTTTCTATAGCTGTCAAAATAATAAAAAGAATAATGTCATTTATATTTTTTTTTATTAAACTTTACATTAAAATATGATATTTTCTTTAAGTCAATCTACAATTATATTTACTATAAAACTAGTTTCGACAATTTAAATTGTCATCATCAGTTAAACTAAAAGCAAATAAATTAACAAAATAATTAAACATTTAAAAGAGCTTACAAGTTATATGAAATTATAAAAATTGAATGACCAATGTCAACAAATTAAAAATTTTAAATTGTAACTGGCATTAAAAAAGTAAATTAAAATTTATTATTAAGAAGAGGAGAAATACTTAAATCAATCATTATAAAGACGATGAATTTCAAGAATTTTTGTAAAGTTTGTTTATACCATTTCTTTAAAAAATTTTCCCAAAATAAATCAGATAATGCTACTATCTATCGTTCTATGCTTTATATTACTTCTTGTTTCTTTTTCTTAAAAATTTTTAAAAAAGTATGATATTTCTACTAATTGTAATTTAAAATATTTTAGTGTTAATAATAAAGATTCTGTTTCTTCTTTAAATGAATCTGGTGTGCATAAAATCTCTTGCTCTTCTTGCAATTGTTGTTATGTAGGACAAACTGGTAGAAAGTTTAAAATAAGATATAAAAAACATATTTATTTTATTAAACGGTATTTAAAACAAACGTGTTACCGCTTTTTGCAACTAAATTATATCTTAGCTTAACTGAGCGTTTTTAAGCAGATTTTGGCAAGTTTAGCAACATGTGATCAAGCGTTCTTATGCTGTTAATCCACTTTGTCGTGCCACAAAAAAGATAGGTTAAGTTTAAAAAACGTTACAAATAGAAAAGATATTTTTGTAAGACTAACGGGATAAGATAAGTATAAGTGCGTGCTATGAGATCAGATTGGTCCGCAAGACACCTACTTTATGATATATCTTTGCGTCTGAAGTTAATGCCAAGTCGGTAAAAAACAGAACCAGAATATAAGTAAAGAAGTTAAAGAAATGCATAATGCTATTTCACTAAAAGTATAATAAACTAAAATAATTCTAACTAAATATGCGAAGTTATCTAACAAAACTAAGCTCTGTTATGCTAAAGGTATTTTGATATAAGTTGCGTACTATATAAATTTCGTCTTGGAACGCCCTTTTTTACATTCAGAATATTAACTGTCATTTTTTTGGCATATGCATATTAGTAAAAAGAATGTCCGCGCTAAGTAAGACGTTCATCTATAAATATTTTCTTTCCTCCACGTTATATTGGTGCATCAATTTTTCTTCATATTTGGTGTCTGTGAGGGTTACGCTGGAGTAACAATTAACTTCTATTTTGTGACATGATTTGATTCTTTCGTAATTTTCATAGCGATTTAAGTTACCAATACGTATTTGCTCATTTTGGAATTGTTTTGTCGAGTCTATTTAGTAGATCGAATTGATAATAACGCCGCTTATGGTGCTGTTGAGTGGATTAAGTAGCCCAGCACGTACCACTACCACTCCCAAACTCGGGTATAGTAAAGAGGTTAGGCCAGCATTCTGCTCAATATACATAATAAAAAAAAATCAAGACGGCTCACAGATCCAAACCTCAAGCCTCGGAAACTAGACGAAAACTCTCGTTGACGACAACGACAAAAAAAATGACGCAATTGTCAAATCGGCGCTCAACTAACGTGTGGCATTCTAGAAGAAACGTTTCTTCTACGGATCTACTCTTTTGCACTCCAATCATGCCTACCACTCGAGCCACCGCTTCCGTCCAAACAGCCGGAGAACCCAGCAACACGCAACAATCCGATCAAGACTTAATAAAAAACTAATTAAGCACACCACCACCACCGACCAGCTACCAAACTTTTAGAGCGATGCACTGAAAAATCCAGAAGAAGTCTTACAAACCCACTTTGAAGAACGTAACATCAACCCCGAGCAACAGCCAAAAATCACAACCGAACATCTTCGCGAAGGGGCTGCATCATGGTGAAAAAACTATTCCGTTTTCGAACCCACCTACAAAGAAATGCGGCAACTTGTGATACAAAAATACGACAATGCCACGATACGCGCTAAAATGCAAGCCGAATTTTACACGAAGGAGCAAAAATCCGAAAGTAACTCCGAATTCCGAACAGGAAGCAACGACTGGCAAAGCGATTGAAGATCCCGATTCAAGACTGCTTTCCTTTAATTAAGGAATTGGTACATCCACGCTTTAAACCGTTTATCATGGACCGCGAACCAACCTCCATGATGGAATTCTCGATATACCTAGACGAACTCAAGCCGAAGGTGAAATCGCTATTGAGTCTAATCAAGCGACAATACAATGCAGCTAGCAGCTCGCCACATCCACCGTCGACCCTAAGCTCAACGCTACTACAGTGCCGTTGTTGCCCCAAACGCCAATTTCACCGAAACTGTCTAATACTAGAAGCTCGTCACGCACCCGTTCCGGGAAACGCCCCGGCGGCCGGAGTCGAACCATGGGCGTAAAAACGCAAATTACCGTCGTTCAGGCCAACCACACGAAAGACGATCTGCCAAAAATGAACATTTGATTTGGTGGGCAGACGTACACAGCCCTACTAAACTCGGGCTCAGCGCATAATTTCATACCAGCCGATCTGATGGATCAACTTGAACGACATCCTATTACCGACGCCAACCTTGCCGACCTAACAATGAAACTAAACATCACCGGTAGAGCTACTATTATTACATACTACCTGGGAAGACAACCGTATAAAGACGAAGTATTAGCAGCATCTGACCTAGTGGCACCGGTCATCTTTGGTCAACAATGTTTAAAAACGCGAAAAGCTGTCATGGACTACGGCTGCGGATGTATCCACCTGGGAGAACAAACAAGACAGACTATCCACTGGGCAAAACCTTTGGCGGCGGTTACAGCACAACTTTCCGATTACGGAAACCTTAATCACGGGTTCCCAGAGAAACTATTACACCGATTGAAAAATATCTAAGACGACTTCCATGGGGCCTTAGGACAACTCTCGCCCACCACCACCTTATCCACCACACACACCATCCGACTTCAAGAAAACGTACCATTTAGGCTGCCACCATATCGCTACTCACCAGCCAAAAAGAGTCTAATTGCTCGCGAAGTCGAAAGCATGCTAGCCGACCACATTATCGAGCCAAAGACGTCCGACTAAAATTCACCCATTGTTGTAGTAACCAAAAAAGATGGACAGCCACGTTTTTGTGTCGACTACCGCCGCTTGAACTCGGTCACAAAAGATAAAAATTCGACCTTTCCGGTGATCCATGAACCTTTACGCGATCTCGGTCAAGCAAAAATCTTTTCAACATTGGATCTGAAATTCGGCTACTAGCAAATCCCCATGGACAAAGACTCTAAGAAACTCACCGCGTTTGCCACTCCACATAGAACCACTTATCAATTCCGCGTCATGCCTTTTGGCCTAAAAAACGCCCCGTCTACGTTCCAAAAACTGATGACCCAGGAAGTGTTTCCCGGCTATCTTAGAAACTTTGTTTTGGTGTATTTAGACATCATAGTCTATAGCAACAGTTGGAAGGAACACTTACATCACTTGCAGCTAGTCATAGAGCGTCTACAAAACTACCAACTACGTCTGTAGCTAGACAAATGCCACTTTGGGTTGACCAGGTTAACGTACTTGGGACACACAATAACCGCCGACGGTAACAAACCCCGACCCAAAGACATAGAAGCCTTGCAAGCTGCCAAACAGCCAAAAACCCGCAAACAACTGAGAAGCTTTTTGGGGATAAGTAATTAGGTCCGAGATTACGTCCCTAACGGTGCCCAGATGCAAGCACCTTTAAACGATTTGTTAAAAACGAATAGACGATTCGTATGGACTAGGGAGACTTAAGACGCCTTCAAACGTTTAAAAACCGCTATCAGCCTACCGCTAAAACTTCATCGACCCAATTTTGAGTTACGGTATATGCTTCAAACCGACGCCAGTGGTAGAGACATCGCCGCCGTGCTGTACCATGAACCGGAACCGAGACAACGGCGCATTATTAGTTATGCTAGCGTTAAGCTAAACGAGGCTCAACGTTGGTACCATGTGAACGAACAAGAATGCCTCGCCGTCACATAGGCTATAAAGAAATGCCGTCCATATTTGGAAGATAAACGCCTCATGCTCCGCACCGACAGCAAAGCTTTGACAGTAAGCTGACCCGCTGGGCTTTGATACTGCAAGAGTATTCATTTAAGGTGGAACATTGCCCTGGAGCCTTTAACGAGTTACCGGATCACGACGTACTGCGTATGTACACGTCCACAACGAACACTTAGACGTTGAACGCTTTTTACCATCTGAGTAAAACACCACGCAAACGCCAACGCTACAACCCACCATTGCGCACATTGAAATGGCCGACCTAGTTCGACACGTCACTAAACGCCAACAGGCCAACAACCACGCTATCAACTTACTACAGACCTGAGAAGAAATTCAACAAGAAAGGGCAAGAACTCTAGGACAACGACGCTTGCTCAAGGAATACACGGTCCACAACGGCCACTTGTACCGCCAAAGCAACAGAGGCAATCTACTAGTAGTTCCGGCTGACGTACAAGAAGAGGTCATGCGAGCGTATCATGATTCACCAACCGCAGGGCACCCCGGAGTTGAAGAGACCACCGGAGTCATCAACAACCAGTACTACTGGCCAAGGTTAGAGGTTAATGTCAAAGAATACGTCCAGACGTGCTGGATCTGCGCAACGGCAAAACGAAGCCCAATACAACCCAAGCAACATTTTGTAACCGTGGTTACGTTGTAACCAGTTGCAAATTAGTAACATTAGCACCATGGTAAATAAACCGTTGCAGCAACGTAGCAGCAACTTCTCGTAATTTACTGAGGTTTCAAATCTATTACAGAAATAACCATTTTACAACTATGGTTATAAGTAAGTTTTTCTTAAACCCTTATGTAACTACAGTGTCAATTTAGTGACATTAAAACCTTCATTTTGGTTTCGAGTGTAACAGTCTTGAAACTATGGTTACAAGTGTGAATTTCTAAAACTACACTACAGTGTTAATCTATACGTTCAAACAGCAACAGAAGAAGTGCATTTTACGAGATTTTTATAAGACACATAGTCCATCATCATTATTAAATAAACAGTACCGAAAGTGTTTCTAATTCAAAACTACGTAAGTACAATTATTGGTATATTATATTACTATAATTTTAATCGTGCATTTAAACTACTGTTTCTAATTTAATCAACGTTGAAGAATTAGTTGCCAATTATAAGTAAGCAAATTTTAAATTGATTTTATTTTCTTCTAGGATAAAATAGAATTTGATTGCAAGGACATTACAATATTACACACAGTGATCAGAACGTGTAAATTAGATCGCCATTGCGAACACCTATAATCTTTGAAAAAGCAGTCGAGATTATGATCATTGAACCGATTATAATTGCACATGTGCATTTGTAGCCTAATACAAATATTTAACTAAGAATTACGTAGACGCATTAAACTATAACATGTGAGGAATATCTTAATCCGCCATGGTCTTTTAACACAAAGACATTTTTCTCTTAACAAAATTTATACATTTACTATTTACAAAATTTATAAATAATAGACATAATCCGCTTTTCTTGAAAATTTGCCGTAAATACCTGTTTACTGGTAGTACAGTTGGGACGGTGGACCTTTGCAATTATGGCCGCCACAACATTCGTGTGAATCAAGATTTAAAACTGAAGTCAAATTAGCACTTATTTACATAAGTATATTTGTCATTTTTAATGTCAAAAAAATTTGAGGTTATATTGAAAATCTGACAGGATAAATAAAAAATTTCTCTAAACTTCTAATTCTTTATCAATAAAATTTATCTTTTTATCTCAATGATTTTGCACACTAATTTTATGAAAGTACTAAATTTAAAATTATGCAAAAAATAAAAATAGGAATAAATTTATTAAATTTGTAAACAGATATAAAAAACATGAATTTTTTAATGTTTATTACTCTAATTCAGAATCAGAACTTAAATCATTGTTAAAATTAATAATTATAGGTTCAATCTCAAGATCGGTAAGAGCTCGTTCACGGTTATGCCACTCTTCAATTACCATTTCTGTGTGCTGAATGCACTTTTTCCACGAAGCGTTACAATTTGCTAAAGCTTATTCCCACAGATTTATTACACTTTCCTCACTAAAACTATATCTACCATTGTGTTGATTATAATAAGATTTAGCTTCAGCCCAGATCAATTCGATTGCATTGAACTCACAATGATAAGGTGGTAGCCTTAATACTTCATGACCATTTTCTCGAAGCAATTCATCAATAATATACACTTTATCTTTTTTGTTTAATTTTGCAATTTGCAGTAATTCAGCTTTACACAAATTTTCATTATAGTTGATATTGTGATGTTTTATCCAATCGACAATTTCTGATTTTTTCCATGAACTAGTAGGTTGTTTTTCTAGAAGTACGCTGTGATACTGTGCATTATCCATTATAATTAAGGATGTTTCTTTCAAATTGGGAATTAGCTTTTGTTTCATCCAAGTCATAAATATATCGTGATTCATTTCACCGTGGTAATCTAAGGTATTTGATTTTGAATGAAATCACAAACTTGACCCTTTAACAAATCCATTGCTTGTTCCTGCATGTAAAACAATAAAACGTTTGCCATCATATCCTTCAGGTTTACAAACGCTTTTGGTACTATCATCCTGCCAAGATTTCCTTTTACTACCTTTTGAGTAAATCCAGGTTTCGTCTGAGAAAACAACTTGACTCGGCAGTTTCAGTTTTTTATTTGCAGAATACTTTCTTAGAAACTGCGTCCGCATACAAGCTATATGTAACTTTTCCATAAGAACTCGATGATTATCATCTTTTTTAAATTTAAATCCCAGGTTTAATACAATATTCAATGAAGTGTTACTTATATCGACGATTTCGTTGCTTTTCAAATTGTGGTTTAATGTGGTAACAGTTACTTGCTATTCTACAATAAAATTAGTAAGTATATAACTTAAAATTTAATAATTATTACTGTCTTTGTACATGTTGTATAAACAATTACGGATTTTCATTTTTAAAGTTTCAGACATATCTGTCGTTTTGGTTTTAATACGTAGGTCTTTTTTTACCAGGTGATGATAAAACAGGATTTTCAATTTTCTCACGTTTGATGCTACAAACGGTTCGCTTAGAAATATCGAGTGCGATTGCAACCCTCTAAAAACAAATAAGCGTAAATAATACAACGTAGAAAAATTATTATAGTTTTAATCTTACGTCTTGAACACTAGCCCTCCATTTTCTTTTTCCTTTTGAAAATACGCCAAAAGATGAATAACCATCTCTCGGGATTGACTATTTAATCGATTGCCAGGCATAGCCTAAAACCATAATCTAAATTAACTAAAAGTTATTTAAAGATATTGTACTTACGAGATGTAACAATAACCAGTATTGAATGCAGTTGTTCTGATAAGAAGAGATTTGTTGAAGTAATAGAGAACAGCGAGAATCAATTTTTACAAGCAAAGATACAAAATAACACAAAAGATACACAAATGTCATTTACTATGTCATTTACGTTTTAAACTTTGCACATGCTTATACTACTCTAATCAGATTAGTGTAGTAGAAATGTATGTTTAGTAATCGACAAACGGGTATTTTATCCTTTTTTATATTCAACTTTTACTAATAACGTGTTTCATTAATTGAATCTTACGAAATGAAATCACCTGATAGGCTCTATCCTTGTTATAATGTGAAATCAAGAATGCTACTACAATAACGTATGTCGTTCACGTTTACATACAGGTGCAAAGATCCGCCGTCCCAACTATACCTACTTGCAACAGATGTAAAAATTCTTTTATTATATCTTTTTTGTTTGAATTTAGTTCTATAAGAAACTATAAAAAATTAAATAATGTACATTTATTATAACTTTTTATATATCTGTATTTTTTTATTAATATATTTTTATCTCTGCTTTTGTTTTAATCTTTATGATGCAGTTAGTAACTAAAATCTTGGATAAGTTGCTTAACAAAAGCGGTTATAAAGTAGTTTCAAATAATGGTAATAAGCATTTTTTTTTAAAACAGTTACATAGCAGTTGCTGTAAACGGTAACTACAATGTTACAAATCAATTACAAAACCGTGATGATAAACCATTACAGAAACGATTCAGAATAGGTAAACATGATTTGTAAAAAACCGTTATAGCAACGCTGCAAAACAGTTACAAAGTAGTAATTGCAACGGTTTCAGACACGTTGTAAAACGGTTACAACATTACTGCAGTTGCCTTGCAACTGACCAAATCCGGTATTGACAACGTATCAGGAAAGGCTCAGCAACTATTCTGTAACTAAATACCATACTGAAACCATAGTTGCAAGAGAGTTTTACAACCGTTTTGTAACTGATTTTTGCTACTTGGGAAGATGCGACGGTCCAGCACCGACAACCTACCAGACCATGGAAAGTTATTTCAGTCGACCTTATAAGGCCCTACACGCCTACTAGAGAAAAAAAACTTCCGACAACTTCTGGTAGTAATAGACCTTTTCAGTATGTGGGTGAAAGGCTAGAAAACGAAATGTTTGAAAGATACGGATTTTAAAAACAATTATTAGCGACAACGGACCGCAATTCCCGTCGGCAGAATGGGACGCCGCGTTAACTCATTGGGGTTGCATGCACTGGACCATCGCGCACCCGCAAGCAAACCCTGTGGAAAGACGAAACCAAGAAATCAAGAAGGAACTACGAATTCACCTGGAAGGAAGATCCCTTTACCTTTGGGATTGCGTGTTACCAATTATACTGTTTAGCCTAAGGACGCGAAGAAACGCCGCCACCGGCACAACACCTAGCCACACTCTTCTTGGTTACGAGTTATCACAACCAAAATGGCGAAAACAAACACAACCCCAGGCCACAGCAACGGCAGGCACCAATGCCTACTAGATTCGAAGACGGAAAGGGAGCTGGCTAAAGTTCACGTGCACGACCTCCGGTCAGCGCCAGGAAGACGGAATAAAAACGCCCCAGCGGTACTAGTCGAAGACCACCCGCTACTTCGGGGAATCTCTCTACGCTCACGTCGCAGACAACGGCTTCTCGAACGACAACAAACAGCACCGGCCGCCAACCCTTCTGAACAGGGGGGAACTGTCAACGCGGCTGTGCGCAGTTAGGAGGCGGAACCTGTGCCGGCAACGGATCAAGAGGATTACCGGCCGGCAGACCTAATAAATACAAGACTCCCGGCAACTAAACTTCACTTTTGTCTGGAAGTCTAGCTGTCTAAGTCACCTTTACTGAATGGGTTCCTGAGGCTGGAGGTCCGGCTAGCTTACACTGAAGTTCTTTTCACGCGCACCTCGACGTTATTTATCGCCTTCAGACTTAGTCATTAGTTGTAATATTATTTCGCTACGTTTTCTTGTATCTTATTTTGTATATATATATATATATTTATTTATTCTTATCCCTATTAGTTAGCCTGTATAAAAATTAGGATAGTTAGTTTAGTGTCTATTTAAAATATACGTTTTGTTTATCGTTTTACTTTATGATTATTGTATGGACTGTGCGCGTAACCGTGTGATTATTGTGTGGACTTAGTGTCGCGCGGACCATCGTGGAAACGGGCCACCACCCCGGTAACATCTTAATGGAAAACTTACATGTCAGAATAGGGAATGGCGAAATACCAGGAATAAAACAAAGATTTAATAAGGCCATAAAAAATGAAAACGGGAAACAGCTAATCAACCTTTGCTGTAGAAATAAACTGAGAATAAACAATACATTCTTTTAGCGTAAACAACAACATAAATATACGTTTAACAGTTTGCAGACATACAAATTTATAATTGAGTACATAATAACGAATAAAGCCGGCATATATACTAGAACACAGTCGCTGATTTTAGCCAATATAAGGATAAACCATAATCGTGTCTTCTGTAAAATAAAAATAAAAAAACTGTTAAAAAGAAATGACAAACCAAATTACATAAAAAAATACAATTTGGAATCACTAGACGTGGAAAGCAAGTGAAAACTATATAAGAACAGACTAACTTGTAAATTGACACGAAATCTTAGAACCTACGATGTAGATACTATATGGGCTAACATGAAGTAATGCTTATCTGGAGCTGCAAAGGAATCAAGAGAAACCAATGTAAATTTGCACAACAGAAAAAAAAACATGCTTTACCATGGAGGTAAAAAAACTAGTCGAAAAAAAAACAGCCCACGTAGAATAACAAACTATAACAAATATATAGAGGTTAGAAATAGAGTAAACTCTAAAATCAAAAGCATTAAAACAGAATACTGGCAACGATTTACAAAGGACATAAACTATGACATCTATGGAGCACAAAAGAAGGTATGGAAAATGCTAAACCACAGAAAATTCCGAAGTCCATGCCGTCTCCTAAGATCGCAAGTGGTAGCTGATCTTTTAAAAGTTGTCAAAAAACTTACTGATCACATCGTGTTTTTTGACAATTATTGTTCAAGTTACGCTCTGCTTCGAGAGAGAAACGTATGCGGGCTACCGGAAATGTGCGAGAAAACCGTACTAAAAAATGTCAAATTCTTCCTTTCGGTCAGATAAAACCATGGTAATTTCAATTATCATTAGGATAAAGAAAATTATTTCCTTTTCGTGAGATAGCATGACATTAGCGTTGTTACAATGGCTACTAATTACGACGGTATTGAACCAATGTAACAAGTAGAAAGATGGCCGTCAAAGAAAAAAATATCAGTACCCTAACCGAAGTTTTTCAATAGCTACAATGCGTACATGGAAGAGGTTGATCTTTTAGATCAATTGGTCAACAGTTAGCGAGTTGTGAATCATGGCATGGTGGTGGGTTCTTTTTACTCACATGGTAAACGTCACTGTTGTAAACGCATGGAGACTATATCAAGTTGTTTTTCCACAAGACACTATGGATTTGTTATTGTTTCAACAAAATGTCACCCGTCATTACTTACGGTTTTATAACAAGGCTATTCAAAAAAGATCAACTTTAGGACGGCTATTCGGCTCATTACTTTACATTAATTTACTGGACAATCCAACAAGCCACTTTCTAAAGAAATTGTCGAACCAACTACGATGCAAAATTAGGTGCGTTTATGAAAAGTGCAATGTTACTCTTTGTATTGGAAGAGTTATCAAGATATTTCATACTTTGAAATAAATTTTGACGCATCAACTGACTATTTTCCAATAAACATTTTTTTTGTTTTTCGTTGATTTATTTTATATATGTGTTCGATGTACTGATTTAAGTACATATTTTTTTTCTAAGGTTTTAAGTAAATAAGCTAAAAATGAAACATACGCGACAAAAATATACTGCACTCCACTAGATTCAATCATAAAAAAATATTGTAATCTTTCACAATACAAAACTACAAAGTTTTTTAATTTGTTTTAGATGTTTCAATACCAAAAGAATATAAATTACAAAGTTTTACAAGATCAGTTGCATGTATAATTAGTAAAAAAACAATAAATTAAAAATAATGTGCATTAAGAAACTATAATACGTAATTACATGTTTAGTTTAAAAAAATATTGATTCATTGAACATACTGATACGTGTTAATAAACTATCTGTATGCAATTTGTCGTTTAATTACAGAGCTTTGTTTTTTGTTTGTGTATATACTCAACCAATTAAACTGTAATCAATTTAGATTGAAGTAAATCTAATATTCCACAATAAGCGGATTATATCAAAACATTTATTGAAATGCATAAGCTTGTAGCTAATGTTAAGCTTTGTAACTATATCTTTAAACTAGATTAAAAAAACTAGGCATACAATAAGCATAAATATTTAAACAACCAAAAGTATATTAATATAATACTATTTAAAAAATCAAACAATTTCTAAAAATTTTCATTTACATTTAAAAAACTAATTTTAAAACCAATCGAGCACGCATCAAAATAAATTAGAATGTGTTACTGCGTAAAATATATGCTATTAAAATGCTCTTAAAAAGTAATAAGATACGGTTCTACAAAGTTTATTAAATATTGTAACAGAATATTTTTGTTAACAATTAATTTCTAAACGTAAATCTAACTCACTGGTATAAGTAAATTAAAAAAAAACTAGAAAATTGTTTATTGTAATTATTCTTTAAAACCTGTTTCTGACAATAAAACTTTATTTAAAACGTTAATATCAAAGCTATAATTGCATTTTGCAGTGTGTTATTTATGGAAAATACACAGCATCAAATGTCTTTGTTAAAAACAATTACCAATTACTGATTGTTAATTAAACACCTTTGTTTATACAACAAACCTTACTGTAGGTAACAACTTTCTTGTCAGAAACAGTAGTACCGTATGTTTACAGTAATAACACAAATTTGCTGAATCGTAATTAACGTGCAGATTGAACTGAATTATACAAAGAGGTATAAAACTCAATTAAATCTTAACTGTCAAAAATATTACACATGATAAAATTTTATAATATGTCAGGAAGATTGAAAACGTTTTGTACTTTCATGTACAACACAATCTCAAATTTGTAGAATGTTGCATTGCTGTTATGTAACAAATTGTTAACATTAAATTTGTTAAATGTAATATTGTTATCAATCACGAAAACTAAATTTATAAAAATCTCTCTAAAATAATTTCAAAGTAGTAATTAAGTATTAAACTTTTTAAAATCACGAAACATATGCAAAATAATATAAATAACAAACTGTGCCGATAAAGAATTTAAAATTATAAGCAATTTATATTAAAAGTATATTGATAAAAAATTCTTTCTTTGCAAAAGGTTTAATCCAACAGGTATAAACTTAAAGAAAAACAAAACAAACAAAAAAAGAAGAAGATTTAAATAAACAATTAATAAATTTAGAAAACAAGAACAATATGTTTAAAAAAATATAAATAAATTGTTGCTAACTGAAAATCAATTTTGGCTTGAATCGTTTAGTAAATCATTCTGCAACAAAAGAAAATATTTTTTCATTATTTTCCATTACAAAGCATTGTGTTACTATCAGCATTTTACTTTCAAACGCTTGAATTCTAAATCCAAAGAGAACATATTCGAGAACTTGCAAAATTTTCTGAGAGTCATAGAGAAGTGTAACCTTATGTATTCTATCTATAAGAGCAGAATGGTAAACGAGAGTTTTTGTAATTAGACATATTACAGTGTTATTCGAGTTAGAAAATAAAATATTTATCTCAAATGAATCTTTGCGCGATCATTAGCCTAACGTCATTTTCCTTGCCCAACGCATTGTTTACATCGTTTATCTTTATCTGCACTGTTTTATAGAAATGCCTAATTTGCATTTTGTAGTAGGGTCAATTTTCTATAGTAATAAAAAAGAAAAGTAGTTGCTATATATGTATAATTTCTCTTCTTTTGGAGCTTTTAAGTTCTTTTTAATAATTGAAGTTGTAACATTTTTTTAGTTTTTTTCTTGCTTATGTAAATATTATTTTTAAGTTCATTTATACATTTTTTTCTGTGAAAGTGCTGGCCAATGCTATTACTTAAACATAATCTAACAATAAGTCATAATTATCCTTTATTTGATATAGTTACATGAAATCTATCGACTTTTATTGTTAACATACACATTTGAAAATTATTTTTTCTGCTGCCTTATTGTAGGTTTTAAATTTTTCATACTCTCGACTTATCTGTCCACTTTATTTAAAACTGTTTGATAGATATTGCTCTTTTATTTCATTTTGTTTTTTTTGTGTAACCGTCGTTTGAGTTTTCTTTAAATTCATGTATTTGAACTTGTTTTATTTATTTCGTGTTCTTTAGGATCATTTGAGTAATTTTGCTATTAAAATTATTTCACGTTTTTAAATTCATCGCAAGTGTAAATTGTAATTTATTTAGTGCATTTATTCTTGAATTATTTGGGCCAATTGTCGAACGTTTTGGGTTTATCTTATAATTCATTATTTTTGACAGTCATTTAGTATTGAGTTTCAAAGATTTTATCTGAAATTGAATCTTTTACTTTAGATATTTTTGTTGTTGGTAGCGTTGTATTTCTCATTGTGAGAAACCTTATCAAGTCTACGCGTAATGCGTTTTGATTTAATTTATTTTTTTACGTCTTGTACTGTTTTTTCTGACGAATATTTACGTCACAGATTTGAATCGAAATGATTGTAAACCAAGTTTATATATAATTCGCGTTTTACGAAGAAAAAGTTCAAAAACTTACTAAATACTATCAATATCATGTAGTTCCGATAACGCAAAATCACCTCTTAAAAAAATTTGAGAGTGTCCGTTGAAGTAATGCAGTGGGCCATAGTAAATTTTAAGTTTTTATGATAAAAACAATTTTTTATTTTGTATAGTTTACGGCTTTTACGATTTATTTGTTTCCGAATTTGTCACCAAATCAAATAATTGTGTGTTATGTTAAGTTTTGTGCGGCACAATTCAATTTCGCCTTTGAGACGGGTTAAGAAAAATCTTTCGACGGACCTAGTGCAGTATTAGAAACCATCCAAATTTTTTGACAAATTTTATCTGGCAGTCTTCTTGACCGAACAAAACCCCATTCTGGATCAACATAAACAAAACTAAAATATTTATTTTCTATTTTTATATTATTATCGATAAATTTACGTAATCTTTATTTTATAATTTTGTGGTTTTTGATTTTGTTTATTATTGCAAACAAGGTCTGAAAATTTTCTTATTTATGGCAAACCAATTATTTTACATTATTACTTTGGTTAATTTTAGTTATTATTCTTTTTTATTTTATTTCTGCGTTCTTATTTGAATTGAATTAATTCAATCTTTGATTTTGTTAATTAAATAAGTATTTATTTAGCAAAGATATATTAATTTAACATAAATCGTAACATATTTTAAAAAAAACTAATTTTTGCTTCAAAATTAATTCTGGCATTTATCGTCAATTTATTAGATATTCTTCCTAATACGCTAATCTTATTAGCTACTTTTTTTGTTACATAATTTACATAGCTTCTAAAATTTAGATTCTGATCTATAACTACTCCTAATTATTTAATTTGTTCAACCTGTTCTAATTCTATATTCTCAATTTTTATTTTTGTTGTTTCGACATTATTATTTGATACTACCATTGTCTTACTTTTTAACACATTTTTATCAGTATTTGATACAAGGGTATCGTCTGCAAACAAATTAATATTACAACACTTAAGATTAAATTCTAAATCATATATATATATATATATATATATATATTGTTACAAGCTTTTCGGTTTTACGAACCTTGCACGGCCAAACTCGCAATAGTCGGAGATGGGGAGGTTCACAATAAATATATAACAGATGTTTTTTTTTTTTTGACTTTTGGTATTACACCATGCAGCCACTACACTTTTTCACTTGTTTTTATATTTTAAAGTTAGTTTCTGATATAAAATAAATTATGCTTTTGTAAATCTTCTTGTTGTTAACACTTAACACATATTTTAAGTTTATTGGGGCATAAACACCTTCAACTTTTATTAGATTCTGGTACAGTCGATCACATGCTATTATATTTTTTTTGCAGTTAAACAATAAATGATTTAAATCTCCTTCCACTTTGCAGAGTTCACATAGACTAGATGGAATAATTTTTAATCGTGCTAAATGAGATGGAAAACAGCCGTGTCCAAACTTCAATCTGTTAATTATCGTTGTGTATTTTCTACGGATATTAGTAAAATGATGCCAATTTTTAATAGGTATTTTTGATTGTATTAAAGTATACTGCGTAGGATGTTCCATACAGTAACGTTTGTAATAATCTTCCCAATTCTTTCTCGTTGCGGATTTTCTTAAATATAACAGATGTTATAGGGCGCCAGAGCTTATCCAAAATGATACTTCCGTTCGCTCACAACAGAATGGTTCAGAACTTGTAACAACTCGAAGATTCGTAATCCCTCTACTCAGTTGTTCGAGTAGCCCAAATTGGTTCGTAGGGAACAATAAGCACAAGAGAAAGAATTAACAAATTTAATCGCTTTCAGTTTATAACTAACATTTATCACAGTTTCATTTATAATAATCAAAAGTCGTTATACATCGAAGTTGAGGATACTAAAGACTAGAAGAGTTCACGATAATCATTAACAACGGTATTAACCTTTGATTTTGTAACAAGTCGATTGAGAGAATTATAGAAAAGATTTAATACTTCGATGCCTACAACATCGGCAACCCACCACACACAATTACAATAATTCGAAATAAATGTCCTTCATCTACATACAGTACGCGAGACAGTAATTTCACTGATCGTACATACCCTATTGGTAGCTACACGTTATATGTATTCACGAACGTTAAGTTTAAATACAACAGTTTGTGAGTAATTGTTCGTGACAACGATATACCTAAGATAAATTCAAATAACTCACCTGAATCGCAGCATCCACTAGACCGAAGAAAAACGTTTTTCCTCTTCAGTGGCCTGTAATAAACGTTAAGCACGAATTGTGTCACAACCCCCAACTCACAACGGATAGTTCGGCTAAAATAATTCGTATTAAATAATTCATGAAATCTATATCACCAAAAAAAACGTGCATCGACTACTGTATATAATGAAACCAAACAGGTGGCTGATAATATAATTAACGTCGGCCCTGGGTATCCAACAATCTTCTGTATAACAAGCAGATATGTAGTGACGTCTAACAGGTGGTTGATACCCCGTCGTGTCCTCCACGTGTAGCAATATTTGCCCCAGGAAGGATTAGCAAGACCCCATTTCGTGGCATGGAAACCGCCTTCCGCCAGCGCACGTGTGCGGTAACGTGATGACTTAATTAGAAGTATTTTCCAATATCCTCTTATCGAGAACGTAAAATGTTCGCAGTAAAGGAAAGAAAAATGTCTGTTAAAAATGAAGAAAGAATTACGAACTAATTTTTAATAAATGACGGCAATAGCTTACCCTGTAACGCTTCAAATATTCTAGATAATTAATCTAATTATAATTGGATTTCCATTCTTTCCGGATGGTATCGGATATGCATAAAATTCAACACGTACAGACCATTTTATGCCATTTACCGTATGACGATTTTCCGCCAAATGACAACCAACGAGAAAGCGATCGGTAGAGGGCGTCAAAACCCGAATCTAATTTCAAGTCGAAATACATAGGCGTACGTAAAGAAAATTTCGTCCGTAACAATATATAAATTAAAAAAAGTAATGGCCCTAAGACTTATCCTTGAGGTACACCTAAATTATTCTAAATTAGAATAGATTTGTAATTTTGGTACGTAGTGGTCTTAGTACGAGATTCCAAGTAAGTTTTTTTTATCACTTTTAACTAGGCCATTATTACATTTCGCACAACTTGCTGCTTTAGACATTTTTATAGTTAACTCTAGTAATGCTCTTTAAGGTTTTATCCGTTTCAATACACATAAATACGTCCGCACTTCACGAGGTTTTTGTTTGCTAATTCATTTAAACAAATGCTAAATAGTTAATATTGTAACAGAGCTTTTATTTCAACGGTTTATGGTTTTTTTTGTAAATTTTAAATAATTTTAAATCTTAGAGCAGTACATTCTAACAAGGTCAATATCATTTACAGTGTATTTAACAAGTGCGGGTTTTTAGTTGCAAAGGTCCAAATGCCCTATTTTGAGCTATAAACCTTCCTGGCGCTCTTTTGATCTTGACTTTTGTTTTAATTTCAGTTTACGTTTCAAGTTTCCCAATCAATCACAGATTTGTTTTACGGTGGCTTACTACCGTCTTCACTGAGCACTGTCACTTACTTTATTTATGTTAGCTCATTCAAGTAATTTTCTTTTTAACATCTTAGGCATGTAACATTTGCTGTGCTTTGTTGTGACTTGTTTCTTACCGTTTGCGCATAACTGTTAACCGTAAGTTACATTGTTTTGCATTATTGCTGTAGTAGGAGAAAACAATTATGTTAAGTTTTTCTTGTTTTTTGTATGCTAGTTGTTGTTGCATTGCATCTTTTTTCTCTCTGTTAAAGTTTTTTTTTCTTATTTTTACGGGTCATTACAATCACACGATCTCAATAATTTCCCAAAAAAGGTTTCCGCAATCAGCGCTTTATAAAGCACAAACAAGCGCAAACAAAGTACTAATGAATCATACAAAAAATTTAGTCTGTGCTTCTAACGAGGCGTGAAGTTAACGACCTCCTGGAAAGTGCCGTTTTCTCAAAAACGTGTGGGGTTGTAATTGATTTTACTGAAGCCCAAACTGCATTTAAAACATCTTTTATGTCATTTGATACACCGTTATCAGCTGACTTTTCTTGATTTACGCATATTATAAAACAAACTTTTTTAAATTTTAAGGGCAAAATTTATGTGCTTTTTAATAACTTTGACTAAAATTTTAGACATAAAACTTTCACCATAAAACATATTAAATTATTTTTAGGGTAAATGGTGTATTATTTATTATATATTAATTATATTTCTAAATAAATAATACACCATTTACCCTAAAAATAATTTAATTTGACTAAAATGTTTGTTTTTAAGTTAAGAACCGAGTAGCAAAAACAAATATGTATGTTGCTTTGCCTCTTCTGTGTAATTTTCTGCCATTTTTTCATATCTTTCATCTTTTTTTTTTGCTATCGTTACTGCCACTTTTTAATGAGCTTTATAACTTGATTTTCCCAACGGAGTTTAGGGCTTCCTAGCTGTCCAATCCTAGGTGGGTTCCATCTCATGATTTTCTATACCATTGCTTTGTTTCTTCTTCTTTGTACGTGTTTACGCCGCTTGATTCTCTTGGCTTTAATTATGCTTGTTTCCGTTTTCTAATATTTTGTTTACTGCTGTATTCGTAAGATGCCTATGTTATCGATTTATTTTCTCGGGTCACATTATTTTTCTAATTATGTTTCTTTTCAAAAAGTTCATTTATCTTCATTTTTATTTGTTACTTATCTTATAGCTATGTTGTATAGCGTAATTGTCGTCTTCTTACGTATCTGTTTATTTTTCATTATTCTCTTGTATTTATGGAATGCGTTATGTCCAACTTTTGTCTTTTGCGCAAATGTTATGCTTTTGTCATTTTTATTATTTATAATTAATACCCCCAAGTATCTATAACTTCGTACTTATTTTTTCCTATTTTCGTTTCTTTTTAATCTTCTGGTTTGTAACCATCGTTTAAAATCGATTGGTTGATTGAGTAATGTTTGGTAACGGACACAGTATTTGGATTGACGTTTTTCATTTAATGTATTTTGAAGTTTTAATGTAATTTTGGATTGAGTTTAATAAGTTATTTTACGATTTAAAATTCAAAGTTATAATTTAAATTGCTGATTTAGTTTTGTATGTTGTTACGCCGTAAAAATTCCAGTGGTAATTTATGTTTTCCTTCTGAGATATAATCGTAATTAACTCTATTTTCGCCGTTTATTTTAAGTGGATTTAAAAGTTCTTTGTTCGAGTACATTCGTACTTGAATTTCTTTATGTCAAACGTTTAGATTACGTGGAAAAATTAAGTCGTTATCTTAATTTATTAGGCAGTTTAAATTCTTGTAATATAATATTTTGTCAAATTGACAGTTTCACGTATAAGCGAAACGCTGTGTCCTAATTATATAAATATGACGTAATATAATTGTTTGCCTCTTTATTGCACTTCTTCGCGAGAGTATTTTGGTGTTTGAAGTTTCGAACGCAGCCTTTGTGGAAAGGGCAGTCGACGAAAGTTGATATATAGACGTGTTTTTGGTAAATGTGGGAGTTCGAAGTTAGTTGGTTGACGGTCATAAAAATGTAGATCACGCAGGTGATAATTCACCTTTTTTAATAATTACCGTGGAAGTAAAAGAAGATGGTGCAGTGAATTTAAGTGGAAAACTTTCCTTTTTCGTAATTACGGTTAATTAAGATCACTGTTTTGCCTAAATTAATATCGCATGTTTCGTTACGTGAATTTGTGCGTGAGTTTGTTTCGCAATCTCATCCTTCGCCTTGGGGGCGGATTAATAAATCTTCCACTGGTAACCTATTGTTTGGGAAGCAGCCGAAGTCCATCGAGGTATTAGCTTTCAAAACCACTGGACCAAAGTTCACCCGGTGTCACCAATTAAGAATTAAGGTATTTATCGATTTTGTTGTTTGATCGTGCAGTGTCCCGCGATTAAAAATGCAGTAAAAGCTTTCAATTTTGAGTCAATTGAAATTACGACTAACGTTGAATTTAATTATTTCAATGAACACGTATAGTGTTTGCGCGAAATTAAAATCAATTAATTTCGTTTTGTTGCGTTTGAGAAGTGATTCGTATTTCGAATATATGATAATGTAACGACTTATAAACTATATTTTGTTTAGTTCGAATTAAAGTTCGGACATATTTATGTTATAAACTGTATTGTTTTTTTTGTGTGTGTTATTTTATTTGTTTGTTATAAATATGCGGTCAAGATCTTGAGATTTAATTATATTTGACGTCGAATTAACGCTATTGTAGTAGCATTTCTTTTATATAAATTTTAATGTAATGTTTTGTGTGTAAATTATTCATTTTTGTTTGCTTAAGATTATTTCATTTCTTTTATTCAAATTTATTTGATATCAATTAGTACTTGTTATTTTATTTTGTCTTGGTTTTAAATATTCAATCAATAAATGTTAAATTGTTAAATGTAAAGAGCTTTTATTCATTTAGCCGCCGCATACGTAAATTTTTGTTTAAGTGTTTTTCAGAATTGTTATAACCCAAGGTAAGTTCTGGGGTTATAACCAACCGGATGAGCTTTCAGGTAATCAGGGGTTTGAAAGCTTCCCCTTATAGAAATCCTTGATTGGCGCCCTTACCGATTATTTGACTATTTTACCGTTCTAGTTCCATTTTTACGACGATCGCGTTTCCAATTTTTCACGGAATTTTAAATAAAACCCACCCTTCTCCATTGAGCTAGTGGCACAACCCCCGTTTATGTTACCACATTGCAGGCAGTGACTTTGGGTTAATTTTGGAATGTAACAGGTTGTTCACTTTTCCTTGTGATTTTCATATATTTCGTCTTTTTTTAATTTATTTCAAGTTTTCTTCTCTTTGCTGCTTTCATTATTTTATTACAAAGATGTATCTGTACTATGTAATTCTTCTTATAAGTAATTTCCAAAAAAATACAAATATAAAAAAAATCAAAGAATATAACAATAAAACAATTACTGCAAACGTTCTTTGAGATGAAATATAGAATTATTATCAATAATAAATTGGTTGGAATAAGCATTTTACATAAAAAAACATGAAATAAAAATTTTACAAAAAAATTTGCATAGGAAATTTTAAAAACTCAATACATTACGGTACCGCAATAACATAAAATGTTTTTTACAAAATACTTATGCTATGTTAAAAATTATTTATAATTATAAAATTTTCAATAGGAGTTAAACGATGTACAGTTAATGATGTGATCAATACATTCTGTTGACATTCTCATTTAATATAGAAAACGTTGTAATGGCCTGAAGGCTAAAGGAAGTTTCCGTTTAGCAGAGTATTAATTATTGGTAGAAAGCGCATTGTTTAATTTTCCAAAACTGGATAAAATTTTAAGCGTAATTAAATATAATTAAGTTTGTATTGCGTACATAATTAATTTTGCACATAGCAAGAAGTAATCTTAGATGAATACATTTAAGCAGTTACTCATAAAACGTGTTTTCTATAACTTTTATATCGATAAGTAAAACAGAATATTATTTAAAAAAAATAATTAAAAAAAATGGACGTTTTTTTTACAGATTTTACATTAATTCTACAACTATAGATTTAATTCAAATTCAAATTCAAACAAAAATAAATTTTTTATAACAAGTGATCCGAAAAATAAATCAACTAAAATCAAATACTTGAGTTTGTAATAAAGCAATCTGAAACATTCTTAAACTTATAAAATATTTAGAGCAATTTCAGAAGCAAACAGAATATTCTAGTAGAAGATACAACAAAAATATAGAAACCAATCGCAAAAAATTGATTTTAGTATCCAAATTTATTTGTAGCGAACCCTGATAAACTGAGGTACGAGTCCGCAACGACAGATTTATTGCAACGTTTGTCCCCGCTTCACTGAACGTATTAAAAGTTAAGATATAAAGACCTTGACGTACGATACAAAAGGATCGACCCCATCAAGATAGGTTATTCCAGTACGTTCACAATTTATATACTCCAGACGTTACTATGGGTAGAAAAATTAGTAACCCTATTTGCAAAAACAAAGAATCAAGAAGGTAACATAAAAGGAGCTAAAAAAGCAAAAAAATTGGTAACTTGCAACTATCTGTGGTAAAATTTATAACTTACCTTTATTAAATCTCATGGAAAATGCACCACAAAAATTAACCTAAAGCAGCTTCTTATAAAATTATGTTTTCTGCATCAAAAAAAAAATTCTTAAAAAAAGATTGTTATAAGGTGAGAGTTGATGGATGAAAATTTGAATCTTTACCGAGTGTTGTTTTCAACTACATGCCAGCACTACAGTTCAAGTAAAAAATGGCGTTTAATCACATCTGACTTTCAAGCGGATCCTGCGCCGCATATGGCCAAAAACCTTACTAACCATTGTGATTTCTACCCGCACAAAACTACGATTAAAAAGTTGCCTATTCGACAGTCAAATATTTACTAAACATGAGGAACCCAAGGTTTGTTCTGGTCACCAATTTGACAGCTCAAATTAAGTTCATATTCCCTTTTTAATTAAGGGTTTAATATATCTTTTTTTAAACTTCCAAGTTAATTTACAACACACATAACATTGTTTGGATGATTTTAGCAATTTGTGGCATTTTTAGTAATCTGTTTCTACAAAAACAAACACTTAAACGCGAAGTACAAATAAACAGTTTAATATAAATTAATATAAACACTTGTCGCTAAGATCTAAACTAAACTGAAGTGACTCGCGGAATTATCAAGGTTTGTTACGTACATAAATTTAAATAATGCATTACCCTGTATATCAGTTTAATTAAAAGTTGCTTTTATATTTCTTGACGCCATCTATCGGGTTCGTTGGTCACTTTGTATTGAGCAGACGACATCCGGTGAGATTTCCGGCATTTTTGACTTTGGCATCGTGCCTGGTGTTATCTATGTCTGCGTGAGTGAAGGTTCGTTCTCTAAAATCATCCACGTGTTAGGGACACGATGGAAATTATGTAGTTTCCTTAAATAACTAATTTGTTCACGCAGCCGCCATGTGCTACCTCATAACTAAGGGCATTCTGGTTATAATTTAACGTCCACCAGGGAAAGTTGTGATTTCGTTGCGATCGTGGGGTATTCGTATCGTCACCGGCCATTCTTACCACCATCCGGCCCATGAATTCAAATCGATACCGAAAGACGAGAGATAACCCTCGACGATTATTGTGTTGGAACGATTCTAAATATTTATAAGGCCTACTGTTGGAATTAATTAAATCACAGAAAAGGGGTATAACAGCATCCGACTTTCGGGTTGTGTTATGTGTGTACTTTAAAATTTAAGTAATGATTTTGTAGATTTGGATTTCGTGAGATATTAGGTTGACACGATTTGCGATTTAAATTACTTACAGGGTACGTGTCGAAAAAGTACTTTCGTCGCACTTTGGGAATTCCTGTATTTGTGGTAAGTGTTTTTATATCTTTTCTTTCGTCGTCAACGAGGTTACTCACGAAACTTTCACTAATAGTATTTCCGTACTGATTACCGTAATTGTAGTACCATTTAGTTAGTAAATTTGCTTATACTACGTATGCTGTATCCTACCCTTAATTATTGTGATAATTTAATGTTAATGCCATACTTATTATCATTGTTTTATTGTCAGTAAGGCCATATTACTAATTATGTAAACGATATTTACTGCGAACTATTCTTCGCTATGTTCTTCACTTATGTAGTGTAAGTTGCCAATCCTGCTGTAATTCTATGTTGTATATTCTCACTAGTATCTACTTAGATTTGGCTATTTAACTTTTACTATAGTTATCGTGATAGAGTAATTAAAGTACAATTGTTATTAACGATTTAGTTTTTCTCTTTCCTTCGCTTCTTTCAGCATTACGAACATAACATCTTGTTACAAGTGATACCATTCTGTTGTGAGCGGACAGAAGTTACTTTGGGATAAGCTCTGGCGCCCTTAATTATCTTTTCAATATTATCTAGGAACCCTACCCTCTCACCGACTACTGTGAGTTGGCCGTGCAGGTTCGTAAAATACCTAAAGCATGTAACAGGTTGCTAAATTTGTTTTGGCAAGTCAAACGTAGATTTCATACCTTTATTGGAATCTGTAGTATTATATATCGTTAACTTTTATACTTTTTTTAATAAAACCTCAATCAAATAAAGTTGCTGCCTGCAAAATGTGTATTTTGTTAATATACAGGGTAGGTCAATATATGTTAAAGTAAAATACAAGTCCCGTCACGAAACCTGGTCAGAGCAGCATATGCGCAGAAGGCGCGATTGAGTTCAGATTCGATAAGCATACAATTGATGAGATTATTAAGTACTTCTCAATTTTTTTTTGATAACAAGACATTAATAGACAATCTGTATTTCTCTTAATTAAACTTTTAAATCATTTTGGTAACAAATTAAAAACTTACACATCTTTACGAAGGTGTGATACCTACAGCGCTAAAATAGACATCGGTTAAGCCTGGAATGGGCCGACAATCGCCAGGCTTTGTGAAAATAAGTAGTTACGATTTCTTTATTAATAACATCATCGATAACAAACGGAGGTAGAAATACCTTTTTCACAATGTAATTTGGCCCGCTTTTGGAGCATTTCACCGTTGCTATCCGTACAAGACGGATGTAGTTAGACGCTCATGTGGCAAATTTTGTTTGCATTTAATTAATAAAATGCACAAAAATTAGTTTGGTGAATTTCCAGTTCAATTTTTTTGCTTTTTATCACAGCAATTTTTCAGAGGGTTTTTTTGGTTTTTATCTACTGCTCCTTAATTGTATCCTTGTGCTCGGAAGATTAATGGACCGACGCACATTTCCAAGGGCATCGTAGAATGCTACGCTAGGTGGCCGGCGCGGGTGTTTACAAGCCAGTAAAACACGAATGAAATTTTCTTAACCAAAATTTGCCGAAGATTACTTATTTTTATTTCTGGACGGGGAACTTAAATTAACGATTATGAAGATTTGACTGCGTTACAAACTGAATCACTTTACGTAAACAGAGATAAGTACAAGTAATATTAAACTGTATGTAGACGGTTTTTTTTTCTTTTTGGTACTTATAATTAACTGTTGACCTACATGGGATACGAAGTTATGTGCAATTTTACCCCTATGTTATAATTTTCTTTTCTGAATATACGTACGGACCAGGAACTTGTCTGGAGCTCTAGCCAGGGATCCATTCTGTCGACACCGAGGTTTGGTAACGTTATTTCCAAAACAGAGCTGTAAGGTAGTAATTTTTATTTTCGTTATTTTATGTAGATGTTTTACTTTCATTTTTATATGTTGGACCAGTTCGCTGTGAGCTAGGTCAAAGTTTGTCATACCTTAATTTGATTCTACGTTTGTTTAACAAAAAGGGAAAACCTGTTCCCGTTTAATTAATTTTACTTTACGCTACGTGTGTTATTACGCGTAATTTGTCTAACCTTGTTCGATAACAAGGAAACTTAATTTCCTTAAGTCTAAACTTTACTGCGGTTTTACTTTCATGTAAATTTTGCTGGTTCTTAATGTAATTACGATGTTACTTATAGTATGTTTAGTTTTACTTCTTGAACTTCCGGGTTCTGTTAATTTTTCCAGAATCCATTCAAAACTCGAATAAATTAACTGGCGCCTATAAATAAGTTATTCGCTGGGTTATTTCTATTGTTAGTGAATGTTGTTATGTTTTTTTGTTATTTTAAATAGAGTAAATTGTCTCGAACTTGGCTGCGTTATTTAATTGCTACCTACGTCCCCTCTTCGATTGTGCTAGGGCATTATTGTTGCTACTGATTCCAAGTAAAACCAAGGTACTGGATTACAAATCCTACTGCAGGTGCGGGAAGTGGTAATAAAGTATATTTCTTATTATACAAAATAAAAAAAATGGCTACAGATTTTGTAAATTCTAAAAAAATTTACATTTTAAAATCATTTTCTGCTGCACAAGTTATTCCACAATATCAAGACAACAAAAAAATGTATAATATAATTACAATTTCCTAAAAGCTAATTTAAAGTGCTTATTATTGTAAAGTAGACCTCAAGAGGGTTCCAAAAACGTATTAATATACAGGGTGTTTTATATACAAAAATGTAGTTTTATGTGTAATTAAAAATTATTTTAAAATGTAAAACTTTAAGTACCTTACAACTTTTGTAAATATTTTTTTTAATGTTTTGTATAATAAGAGAGATTTTTTACTTTGACACACGATTGGCTTACCCTGTATGTAAAATAATAAAACTAAACCCGTTAAACAACATTTGTGTTGATATTTAGTTTTGGTGTGCTAGTAGAAAATCACAAAGAAACATATTTCTCTTAAACAAATTTTTTTATAGTTTTAGTAAAATTGATGTACTCGTGCTTTTTTTAACATACTTTGTTCAACAGTTACTAAAACTAAACTAATAAAATTTAAATCTGAGAATTGTAAGAGCCAGACTACAATTATTAGTTTTTTGATGCATTCTACAGCTTTCCAATAATTTATGAAGATTAAAACGGTTGCTGCATTATAAATTATTTTCAAATCAATTTAGATCAAATTATTTTTTAAAAATGTTTAATTTTACATAATCAAATATTTTTTTTCAAAGTTAAATTAAGCAAAGCAACTTCAAAAATAATCCAATTTCTTAGTTTACAAACATTCTTTATTCATATACGTATTTTTAATTTAAACCTTTTGTATATTTTTATAATCAAATCTTTATACAAAATTTACTTGGACATTAAATTGCTTGGTATTACTGTATTTTAATCTTAACGTTTATTGATTTTCCTTCATGCAAAAAAAAGTAATTTTGCGTATAAAATTGAACACGAACGTTTCCGTAACTAACCTTTTTAAAACAGAAAATTATCAAAAAAAAAAAAAAAAAAACGATTGAAACATAATAACAATCTTTAGGTTATCCATTATACGACAAAACTGTCAGTTGCATTTTATTTTATTTCAGATTTGTTCAGTAATTATCTATTAATAAAGTAGAATAGAATTGCAAGCGTCAAATCCATCATCCGGTTTTAATGAGTTACTGTGCTTTGATTGTAATTAAACACATTTTATTCAGCAGAACATGTTAAAAATTTTAGACATTTTTGTAAATCTTTTTTTACTTTTTTTTAAACAACTCCTTTGCATTTAAATACAATTTATACATTTGTAGTTTTTTTATTTATTTCATACACACATAACACATAAATATAGACGCAATAATTTGTAGAGCTTCTGTATTTAGTAGTTTTTATAATAAAATATAGTAAATATGATCATTATTAAGTATATAATTTGTAAACTTTAATATTTTCTAACGTAAAATTTAAAAAAAAATGTTATAGCAAAGTGTTAGGGTAACAGTTGAATAAGTTTTTTTAATATATATACAAAATTATCAATTTTTGAAAGAATTGTAATTTTATTCATTATCAAATTTTACACTACATTATAACCAAAAATTTAGAAACAATTTAAATTTATGTTCTACTGTAGGTGCATTAATATTCGTTTATACATATAGGAGTGTAAAAAAAGTTCTATAATGAAATTTATGGTCAATTAATATAAAAACTTTTAATTATTATTTATTGCTTTGAAAAACCTTATATTTTTTTGGTAAATGTACTATTATAAGAAATAATTTATATGTTAAATTTTGTATTTTAAAAACATTTTTAACAATTTGTTACAA
The DNA here is from genome assembly GCA_035610365.1 of Aquatica leii. Classification (NCBI taxonomy): domain Eukaryota; kingdom Metazoa; phylum Arthropoda; class Insecta; order Coleoptera; family Lampyridae; genus Aquatica; species Aquatica leii. Next base: position 15,437,858 of record CM069434.1, on the reverse strand, counting down.
TACTAAAAAATGTTTTAAGATGCTATGCTAAGTGTAGACAAGTAGCAAACAGCAAATTATTTATCAAATGACACAGTGATTACCAACATTTTTAAAAACGCAAGTAGAAAACAACTGTAGAAATCAAGTTTTGCGAAAATTTAAGAATGCTACAAGTTACATTGTTTCGTACAAAATTACAATAGTTTCAGAGGCTCACACAACACCAGAAAAGTCTTCTAAGTTTTCTCTACAAATAGACAAATCCACTGATGTAGCACACCTAGCAGTATTGTTAGTATTTGTACGGTGTCAATATATTACACTGGTTGTCTTGTAACAACAAAAAAAAGAGGTAACGGCTAACACAGTTTCCCCGGAGAGGGAGTCGCAGGCTTGGTGATGCTAAATTATAGATTAAAGCTAAAAAGGCGCCAAAACAATGAAGGATTAAATTAGAAAGATATCGTCTAACTGTACCCGTAGCTGGAAAAGAACAAATAACACGACAGAAGTAATGACACAGAATACATATTTATTGTATCACAGAAGTAGGTGAAGAAGACAGTATTTAAGTATAGTTATATAAACGTTGCAAACAATATTACATGGGTTGATATCAGAAACCAAATATAAATTACGCTCTTTGTCGGGGAAACACGTCGCACATCTACGTGTTCTAATGAATGTAACTTTTACATTTAACCAAGGAATGACTTTACTTTATTAAGTTAAATTTCAAGAATACGAAAATCAAAGTATCGAGAATGAAAGCGCACCCGATAAGTATGTGACACACAAAAAAAATTTAATATTAATTGTGATTACAACCTAGCATGTACATGTGGCCATTCTAATAATCCACATAACCAACAAAGTAAAATAGAAAATGCAATACTTACAGTTGTGTATTATCCAGTAGGGGATTAGCTAATTCCGTACCAATCTTACCTAAAATGTAATATGCAATTTGACACAAGTGTACATACTGTGTGAGCACAAGTAATTTGATTTAATGCATACAATAGTTGACGTAAAAGAATGCGCCGAGCTTTCCTCTAATTAACTTCGCACTTGTATTATTCCTTTCCATAAAGTGGTGTACAACCTCTTAACCTTCAGCGACCTGACGTCATGGAAACTTTTCGACAACCAGGTGTTACTAGGTGTTACGAACGTCACTGATAAGGTTACAGGTGGAAGGATCGGATCCGCTAAAGAATTAATTTAATTCCTCAATACAAAAAAACGTTATAAAATCACATACCACAAAATAAACTTTCACTCAACATTACGCAAAATTTGTCTACATATTCACGTGGAGTGGCGTAAACCAATTTAATAATGAAAGCCTTGTTGGGCCAAAAAGACCGCTAAAAACAATTCGTAATTTAGAAAACGTTAGCAGGAACATGAATTCGTTTTGACAACTGGCTACGAAGAAAAAGGTAGGGATGTTGAGGAACAAAGTTTATACTTGAAAAATCTTTATACTTGAAAATTGAACTACCAACTTTTTAATATGACAAATTCCCTCCCAGCAACATAAAAATCTGGAAAATGAACACTAGCTAAAGTCAAGAATATAAATTTAGGCATATATCAAGGACAACACCCTGAAATCCAAAACCAACCCAAATACAATAACACCCAACCCAAGAAGAAACTTAAAGTAAAGAGGTTTTCCCAATTTGCTAAGCATCACCAACCAGATGTGTCCAAAAATCGCATGAAGCGGAATGATTCTTTAAAGAACCAAAAATTTCAACCAACAGAAGAAGAGTATCAGAACAGGAACTCGTTGAAAGTCGACATCAGTGGTTAAGCTATAAAGCAAGCAAACAACGCAGTCCCACAGACCTCACTGACGGACAATACTAAACAAACCAAGAAAAAAAGAAAACCAAGTATCTAACAGATGTTGAATTATAATACGCGGATTTCGAAGTAAAGTCAAAAGAAAAACTAATGCAGTTGTGCCCAAAATATCATTAACAGACGATATGAGATTCTTCAACCAAAAAAACCAAACAGACCCTACCCAACAAAGAATCTAAAACAAAAAAAAGTTCTGATTAAAATTCGATAAAAGTCGAACTACCAAAAAAGTAGAGAAAAAAATCTGTAATCCAAGAGTCACAACAAAGTCACCAAAAAACACTAAATAAGTGCCAATCCAAGAAAAATCCAACCGTGTAACCCAACACAAAACCAAAAGAAAAAAAAGAAGGAAAAGTCAATAAAAAAGAACAGGAAACTTCACTTGCCAATTGATCATCGTGAGTTAGTGCTCGCCGTGTTGGAATGTCACATTGGAACGTAAATGCCGAAGTACGGATTAGAATATTCCAAGAGCAAAAAAAACTCAAAAAAAAGAAATATCTTAACGGTGACTGACAACATCAACAAGCGAAAGTACAGAGTACAAGAAGCGACGTTGCAGTCTATCCCAAGCGTCAACCCAAGCACAACAAAACAAAAACCCGCTAAACCCAATCAAGCATAAGAAGTAACTGAGAAAGAAAAGCAAAAGAAAAGTAACATTTGCGTGAACATAAAGAAAGAAGTTACTAAAAAGAAAAAAAAGAAAGTATTCAAGCAACCAACCAAGGTAAAAGAAAAAACAAAAGAGATAATTGCCCTAAAGGCAAACCTTCAGAAGCATAAGAAAAAGCAGGAAACAAAATGAAAAGTAAGAAAGACAAGAAACAGACAGAGAAAGATAAGACAAAATGTAGTTGTCTGTTTCGTTCTTCTTTCCGTAGAAGAAACAAAAAGCAGTAATCAGTCTTTCATTGCCCAACCAACTGCCGATATAAAAAAAAAGAAAGGGAAGAGGAAAGATATCGCAGTTAGTCATAGAACAAAAGCGTACCAATTGCTGTCCCAAATTGGAAAGTATACTTCAGGACTTTGATACCGACCAGCGGAACTCAAAAAAAAAACCAAATCTAAAAGCAGAAGAGAGAATTCTATAGATGACGTACTAATACAAAAAGGCCGACTAAGTGGATATAAATATATACAAACGGAAAGGTAGTCTGTCCTGAAGTAAGATGGAGAAGAAAGCAATCAAAATAGTTTTAGCAGAAACTTAACCAAAAAGAATATCGGTGACAACAAAATGGGCGAAAGCAAATAGATAGCATCCGAATCACAACAAACAAGATACCAATAACGTATTCAAAGAATAGAACCACCAAAACCAAAAGAATAACAAAGGTCGAAAGTCGATAACCCAAAAAGTGAACTAGCACTTACGACATTTGCGACGCCGATGAAAAAAAAAGAGAATGATTAAAAGAAAGAGACAGCAAAGAATAAGCAGAAGTAATTGACGAAGTGGATGTAAGAGTAGTGGCTTTTACATCAGGAGAAACAGCACGACTACTATGTATACGCGTAGACCTTGTAGCGACACTGGTGTTGGAAAGCTTTGTCGTACTTGGCAAAACGTGACGTGACCTAATAGAGCTGCTTCGTTGCGAGTTCGAACAAGAACAATAACGTATGAACTCGGCAACCTTAGGTCTTATATGAAGCCAGTAGAAGTGACAGCGAAAAGCTTCTAAAGTGCGCCTAACACTGCGGTGATCACAATCAAATGTAACTAACTTCCAAACGCAAGGATCAGAAGAGAAAATGCGTACACGTTTGCATAAAAGATTTTTCACAACCCACCAACGAGAGAAACGACGAGAAGAAGCAGTAACTTTAGATATCGTACGTAAATACCAAGGATTAGTTGTATGCCTAATAATCCTAGAAACTGAAATAAAATTAGAAGGAAGAGAAAGAAGAGAACGAATACTGCGGAAAGACTTAGCACCTTGAAAACGACAACAAACACAAGTATTCGAAATAGAAGTAGATACAAAAGAAGAAAGTGTAGAAGTATTCAGAGAACAAGTAGCAGGAATAGCAGAAAAGACGGAAGTAGAACTCTTACTAGCAAAGGCTACAGATGACTTTTGAACTGTGTCGCCAATTTCCGTTGATGAGAAGTTGAAAGAATCACAAGGATTGATGTTCGACTCCAAACGCTTGTCTAAAGATATTAATTCAGCGATATAGTTGATTCAATCAACGCTAAGGGAAGTTGATAGAACGGCGTTAGATTCCGGCGAATGAACTTGTGCTGCAAGACCGGTTCTGTTAGCTGAAGAAAGAGGTATCGTATGGTGATAACGTACGTACCGATGGTTTTGTCAGCTCCCATCGTACGACTGCGAATAGATTCCATCAAGCGGTCATCATAATCCAAAGGTAAAAACTCCGACTTTCGAAAGAGCAGCAACATCATTCCACGAACGTAACGAACTTCAATTTGTCCTAAAAACAAGAAGGAGAAAAAAGTAACATTCCAATTTTCCAAGTTCATTTCTGAATCAGGTTCCGAAGAAGTAAGAAGTGGTAGTTCTTCATCTGAAGAATACATAGTTAACACATGTCACATCACAATAAAACCTAAAACAAGAAACTTAGCAAAGCAGTAAATCAAAGCAGAAATCTGCTAACACATGTCTGACTAAAACTCAAATAAAATTAACAGTAAGTACGAGCAGTATCACTTACAAGTAATTTAATAAGCAAAAAGAGTTAACCGAGTGCCTAAACATCTAAATAAAATAAAAGTAAGTAAATAACTAATGTAAAGTCAAACCAAAGCACCAAAATCAAAAAAGTAAAAGTTAGTGAAGTAACTCCGACGTCAAGTCTTGCAGCAATAACTAAAGAAGCGAAGCAAAGTAAATTGAACTCACGAAAGACAAAGAAAGGGTAAAAGAATCAATAAAACTAGAAGAAATTATAATCGCACACACAAAAATCGAGCCCAGACAGTTGAGTGCCAAATTTGTTACGCTGGCTTTCTTATAACAACAAAAAAAAGGCAACGGCTAACACAGTTTTCCCGAAGAGGGAGTCGCAGGCTTTGTGATGCTAAATTATAGATTAAAGCTAAAAAGGCGCCAAGACGATCAAGAAAAATGAATTCGTTTTGACAACTGGCTACGAAGAAAGAGGTGTCTGAGAACAAATTTTATACTTAAAAAATTTTTATACTTTAAAATTAAACTACAAATTTTTTAACATATCAAATTCCCCCCCAGCAACATAAAACCCTGGAAAGTGGACACTAGCTAAAGTCAAGAATAGAAATTTAAACATACGCCAAGGACAAATCCTTGAAATCCAAAACCAACCTAAATACAATAATACCCAACCCAAGAAGAAACGTAAAGTAAAGAGGTTCTCCCAATTTGCTAAGCATCACCAACTAGATGTGTCCAAAAGTCGCATCAAGCGGAACCAACTTTTTAACATAACAAATACGAACATGCTTAGAAAAGGATTTGTAAGTCGTTAGAAAACAATACCATAAAAGCTGAAATTTTCTACGCTCTTAACAACTATTTTTGCGAAAATAGATTACGATGAGACTATTGCATCGATATTCGTATTGATGGATCAAAAGTGATGATGGAAAAAACTACAGGCAAGAATCAAAAAAATTGCTAAAAAATTGCAGCAGTATAATTCACCGCCAAGCATTAGATGTCAAAAATTTACCATTTCTTCTTAAAACTGTTCTCGACGTATTTTCATACATCTTTACTACTTTACACAAAAAAACAATGATTGATTATATCGGGGTAAAATTTGAGAATCGACCACTGTCAGAATCTTGGTGTAGCCTTAGACACGACTATCTAGAACTGTTCCTTCACTTGTCAGCACATACCTTTGCAAAACTGGGTTTTTTATATGTAGTCACTAAAACAAAAAATCATAATCGCTTGAATGCGAAATCTTATTTGAGGCTCCAGCTCTCTTGTATAAAACCAAACTCAATATCACACATCACACTTTAATTTGTAAGGGCTCCACGCCTAAAAAAGTTTGAGAAACGCTGATCTAATAGGTTGTGGAAGCTTATGGGCTTACTATATTAGACAATCTACAGCTACAATTAGTTAAAAATTGCCAATCTGACAATAACTGAATTTTCCACAATAATGATTAAACAGCGTTTAAAAAATTGCAAAAATTCCTAATGTCATTAAAAAAACGTTTGGAAACAAAAACTTGATAATTTGTTGCTAAACTAAAGCTGTTTTTTTCTAGTTTTTCTAATTCCATTTTTACTGCAATTTTTTTCAATTTTTTAGAAATGATTTACTCGTATTCGTTTTTCTAAAAATCTTTTTATTTACGTACTACTTCTAAATGTGATATCAGGTTATATGTTTTTTTACAATCTGTTACGTGCATTAATTTCTCTCCTTCTGCCGAGTGTGGTTTTATTCCATTTCCTGTCAAGACATCAAACCGTCAACTACTTAAAATCGTGCTCGTGATAAATGATTCTAAATCTTACAAAATCGGCATTAATGAATATAAAATTTTAATTTGGGAACGCATTTTGAGTAAGTTGTTTATCACAAGATTAGCTTTTCCTTCTAGTTTTTAGAATTGTTTGGTAATTTCCTTGTTAAATTGATAACAAGTCCTGTCATGTGTTGACTGCGTGTTTTAATGTAATATCGACAAATACCTTCATGGAACGAGTACAATTTGAACCTCCCCTATCTCCGACTGTGTGAGTTGGTCGTGAAAGGTTTGTAAGATCTATAAGCTTGTAGCAAATCTACAAAAATAACGTCCTTGTTATTCTTCTGCTTATGATTTATTACGGTTTCTTGTTCTTTCTTAAGTTGCTGGATAATTGAATCCTTGTTTGTAAATAATTTTTTATGCTGCTTTTCAGTGTTCAGTATATTACTTGTTCAGTAATTTTGTTAGTTCTAAGTACCGTCTTTTCAGATAACTCTGAAAACCGGGAGTAAAGTTGATCACTTACTTGCATTTTCGTAATGTTAAATCTAAGGCATAAATGAACAGATAGATTTATAATTTCCAGAACATTGTTTTGTAAGACCTATTATGATCTAGTATTAAATAAACTGACGGTATAGCACTATACAGATTATTATCTAACAGCATTAGAAGCATCATTAGTTAAGGTAACCAGAGATGAGCAGTGACTAACTAACAGTCTTCCAAAAAAATAAAAAACAAATCAAATTACCTTTAAAGATTTTAGATATACGAAACTATATTCTGTGACATGGAAATTTCAACATCAAGAAAAGGTGAAAATTTTGTAATCAGACTTGGTAGCTACTCAAAAGTAGTAAATGATTAATATTTTGTTTAAATAGATCAAGTGATTAACGTGTTTTAAGAGTGTGATTATGCCTAGAGTACAATAGCGTAAAGATTACCGGCAATTAAGCAAATTCGACAGAGGTCAAATTGTTAGCTTATGTGAAGATAGTTTTTCGTACAAGAAAATTTCCGGAACCGATCCACTATCATGCGTTGTCATCAAGCATAAACTGGAGAAAGTCAGAATCGTCGTACACAAGAAACTGGGGGGCGGAGGCAAACAAATGAAGTTAAAGATTCTATCTTTGAATTATGGACGGCACAATGTTCAATTTTCTGTTGACCGGCACCACACTTTGGGGATTATAGTATAAGGTGCTGTTACCTATAGGAGTAAGTTTTGTTTGGTATTCATCCGAGGCAATATAAACACCCGGCGATATGTTAACGAGAACCCCATGTATTCTTCAATTTTTTTAGCTGTTAAAAGTTCCAGTTTTCCAGCAGGATAATACCCGTCCCTACATAGCAAGTCACTCAATAGACCAATTTAAAAAGGCCAATGTTAATATCTTACTATGGCCACCCAAATCTCCCAACCATTCGTTTATTGAATACGTGTAGGACATTATGGGTAGAAGATTGAAGAATTTAGCGCGTTCTCTACAGACAGAAAAAAGCTCTCCGGCATGAATTGCAATTTCCTTAGAATACAATAACTCAAGAGAAAATCGACCACCTGCTGGAAACGGTCGTCCAGTAGTTAATTCTGGTGGCATGTCTACATTGACATTGCGTTGTGGTTTTATCCCGCAGATTTATTTAAAGCTGTTTTAAATTTTAACGTGTTACCGCCGTTATAGCTATTTACTTATTATTTTATTAATTATTATTTACTATTAAGCTTATTAATCGTTACCTTTGTCATACATGGTTATAAAGCTATAAGGTTGTAAATGTAATTTTGGGAAATACATTAGAGTGTATTTCCTACTGCTGATGATCCCCAAAAAAGCGAAACCGCCGTCCAGTAATTTACTCTGGTGGCATTTGTACAATTGCATTGACATTGCTTTACTCCTAATGTCCTTTACGTTGTGGTTTTATCCTGCAGATTTATTCAAAGCTGTTTTAAATTTTGCAGGTGTTAAATAAATTTCAACGTGTTACCGCCGTTATAGCTATTTACAGTTATCTTTGTTACATAGTAAATCACACTATGAAATGGCTCTGTCATCGAACGCCTAATAATCGTTATTTTGTCACATAATTAAAAAAATGTGTTTATCTATGTTTCTTTTCTTTCAAATTTTAATCATTTACTATTTCTGTGTAGCTTTGGAAAGAAGGTTGCCAAGTTTGGTTACAAAATTCCCATCCCTTCTTAGTGTTGCATTTTCAATCTTACAGAGTATATTTGGATAGCAAAAACCGTACTAGAACAATATTTTAAAACCGTATGTTAAGTAAAGATTAGATATATAGCTTATTGGAAAGACAAAAATAAAATTAGACAAAAATTGCCACGCATATAAAAACATGTCGTGCAGATGTTTTGAGAGAAACTATAATAAGATAGTAGAATTCAGGTTTCGACGGGTTGCATTTGTAATACAATTTTCTATTCTGAATAATTTCCGTGTTGTTAGCTGAGCTTACGTCACACGTTGCAGTGGACATCTTCAGAGCCCGGAACAAACTCACTAAAGTTTTTCCTGGTCGTTAAATTCAACTTATTATATTTGCGTTTGTTAGGTTTATTTCAGAACAAATAACTGAGCTAAAGAATAAAAAATGCAAAATAGAAACAAGTCAAGATCCCCATAAATGAAGATTTAAAGAATCCACTAGTAATATTTCAGTTGACAATGAAAGCGATTTCAAAGCAGTCGACTATACTTTAAATAGTGAACTTTTGACAAAATCTAAACAAGAAGAAAATGAAGCAAAAGATGAAAACCCTGCAGAAAACAGTAGTGTTAAACACCAGCCAGAAAATGTTTACATAAGAAAAAGATTTGACAAAATGGCGTAAATCACCACTGTTATAAAGGTTCGTGCTAGAGCTAACAACACTATAACGCAACTGAAATTTATTTTGTAAGCTTATTTTTAAATGACTATTCTACAGACTATTTGTATTTCAATTAATATTTACATTGTAAACGTCCGTAATAAATTTGAAATTAATCGCGATGCTAAACCTACAGATATAACTGTAATTAAAGGATTTATCGGTTTGCTATACTTAATAGAAACTCTGAAAAACTCCAGAAACAATTTACGTTATTTGTGAAATAATTCAAACAGTAATGGTTTAGAATCTTGCTATTTACCCATGAGCGAGAAAATATTTAAATTTATTTTGAGATGTTTACGATTTGACGACATAAGAAATAGATAAAATCAAAAAACTATTGATAAACTTGCAACAATTAATTAAAGTGTTTGAGCTGCTAATAAATAACTTTCAGAAATATTATAAGCTGAAAGTAAAGATTGCACTGGATTGCGTAGTCGATGTTATCAGTGTGAACGACAAAGAGATAAAACTACTCGAAAATGGTGCTCAGATGTCACCGCTGGACTTGTAGAAAGAATCTGCGCAACTCATACATTTTTCCCTGGTTTTGTGTTTATTTATGTTGAATTTAAAAATTATTTAAAATAATACGTAATAGAAATTTTTTTGAAAATTAAAACTGTTGAAAATCAGAACAACGTGTTCCATATTTTGAACAATTAATAAATAGATGACAAATGTCATCCGCGCGGTTAGCTAGGTAACAACGCTGCGTTTGTCTGCCAAAGATTACATTCGATACCAAAAATCACAGTGTTTTTTGATTAATAGATATGGTTTTTGACACTGATATGTAACGAGTTGTAAAAGTGTAAAATAAAGTAGTTTGTCGGCTGACCTGTTTTGACTAGCTTAAGTCAGAGATGGTCGTCGGTTGAGATGTTGGTACCCAACTTTGTTTGGTAAGCCGGTGATCTGCACCACCTTTTTTTCCAAGTAGAGGAACAAGAGAGAAAAACAACAATTTTGGGTTAAGGAAAGGTACCCAAACCCGCAACACAACTGTAAGTTGAGACTAAAACAATAGAACGCTATAGCAAGATTATCACAACGATTTATTTAATACCCCTTCAGGCGATGCTTATAAAATAGTGACGAATAAGTTTAAGAAGTCTATTATGAAACCTGATTCTATGGAAGAAACAATATTCAGAACTTTGTTTCAGAGCAACCATGATTATAAATTTGAAAATTTAACGTCTGACATCAACAATGAATTTATAGAACACTTGCACATATCTGAAGTCAGTTCTGCTATTAAGCAGTTAAAATCTAAAAAATCCACAGACGGCATTCCTGCAGAAATCATAAAAGTACTTATGGATTACTAGTTTTTTTCCGAAAGGCTGGAAGAATTTCAGAATTATCCTAATAGAGAAAAATAATTCAAATAAGTTAATGAAAAAATAGTAGCAAATTGAATTACTGCAAACATTAGTCTTTCGGCAAATCAATTTAACGCTATTAGGCAAGTTTGGGAAGTGGCATCTTTTGAAAAACATAAAAAGCCATGAGAACAAAATCTGGTTATTATTATTACGACAGATATCGAAAACGGCATCAACTCGATAAGATGGATAGATATTATAGAAAACGCCAAATCTCGTAAATTGAGTAGTGATATTATAAAAATACTAATCAATTATTTTAAGAACAGAACAGTCACATACGATAACAACAATACATACAAGCTATATATAGGTGTCTCCCAAGGTTTGGTTTTGAGTCTACTTCTGTGGAATCTCATCTTTGACAAAGTTTTTTTCTCTCAATTACCTTCCAGACGTTATACTTGTTGCTTACGCAGACGATTTGGTTGTGATCGTGACTGCCCGCGATGAACAAAACTTAATGAACCTTGGACACCTTGCTCGTCGCTTCATATCAAACTGGGCTAACAAACCACACCTTAAAATTGCGGCAAATAAAACGGATGCCTGTATATTAAGTGGTAGGAAAAAATGGAAAGATGTCGTCTTTTCATGTGATGGACACGTCATTTCCCCTCGGGATCAAATAAACTACCTTGGTGTAATTCTCAATACCAAATTTACCTTTGGCCCACACCTTAGAGCTGCCTGGCATAAAGCTAACAACTGTATTCAACAACTCAGCAGAATCTTGCCAATATCAATAGAAATAATGACCTCCCGCAGGAAAATAATTGCTCTGGTTGCCGAGTCAAAATTTCTTTACGCGTGTCAGGCCCTACTGCCCTCAAGAAAACGACTTATAAAAAAATAATTTCCCAAATGCATAGAAAGCTGTTTCTTCTAAAATTCACAGCATATAGAACTGTTAGAACCAAGGCCCTTGTCGCGATTTGTAGAACTATCACAATGAGCCTAAAAATTCAGCAAAGAGTAGAAACATTTGAGTTACCGCCAAAAGAAGCCGTCCTGATTTGTTCAAGGTCCTTCGAGATATTCCAAGACATCTGGAACAATATCCCTGATACAAATTGGACTAAGTCACTGCTTCCTAATCTTAATGACCGGTATCGAAGACGCTTTGGAAGCCTAAACTACTTCCTGACTCAATGTTTTACTAACCATGGTAACTTCTAGCAGTATTTACACAGGTTTGGGATTTTAGAAGACAGCCTATGTTTGATGTGCAAACAAGAAGTTGACACTGCCAAACATACCTTGTTCTATTGTACTAAATGTCTAATCTTCATCAAAAGTTCAGCTTCAACTTAAGCCAAACAAACTTTATCTCTGCCGCTCTAACCAGCAACACTAACTGAAATAACACAGTCAAATTCTGCAATGAAATCATGGCTGCTAAGTTGCTAGAATGCAAACTCATCCATGGTCTCCTCTAGTGTTGTGTAGTGCAGTGTTTGTAGTGTGTCACTCATCATGAACATATTGCTCCGTCGCCTATTTTATTGCTAGTTATACTATATGTTTGTTTTCTTTTCTTTTATAATGTGCTAATTTACTTACTTATATATTACTGTTAGCTTTGTTTGTTTAGTATCTCTTGGTGTATAAGTATACCTTAATATTTAATCTCTGACATCTGTTTTTCACTATGCTTAATTGTTCTACAAGATAAACTAAATCTTTGCGTTATCTTTTAGTTATGTAAAGTAGCTGCTAGATTTAGTTGTTTCTGGGCGTGTACTTATTTCTTATTATAAATGATATTATGTTTTTCCGCTGAGATAGCCACTGTGTGCGAGTGTGAAGAATGCTTAGTGGCGATGCCGCACAAACCCTCCGTGATCTATCAAGGCACAGTAGTTCTTAGTTCTTTGTGTTGTCCTTATGTTTAGTTACGTTTGTTTTTCACTACTTTTGTTTATGCTCTGCTTTTTCTTTCCTTCAGTTTTGTATATTTTTTGGCTTAATAAATATATTAAACTTAAAAAAAAGGACTGAATTACAGCAACACGTCGGTACACATCTAATTATAAATACATGAATCATTTATATGTAGTAGCTACGCAATTAATAACAACAGTATATAACAGTTAGCGTTAATTAATAATCAGTTAAGGTTTATTTACTGGAAGTAAAAAAAATGAGCTTAGGTTAAAATTCAAGTAAAAATAATTAATTCCACAGGTTTTGTATCGAACAGTTAAAATTTAAGTTGTCGTCAGCCGTGCAAGTGATTTGAAAATTGGTTCAAATAACCACCTTATTAACGTAACGTAAACAGCGCAGCTTTAAATCTCATTATAGAAAATAAATGTAAAATATCAATTATAATTTGTTGTAAGCGGTTATCAGTCAAATTGTTTATGTACTGAGTAATACGGAAATTATTTCTAACAAAACCCCGACAAACTAATTTGGTCTCTTTGCACTGACGGCTTTATTTGGTCGCCTAAGCCCAAATTAATTGACGTTTAAGAATTATAATTTAAATACCCTAAAATACAAGTGTAATAAAAAAAAATGAGATAAAATGTTAATCCTCGCTCACGATAGAAATGCCCCAAATTTTAACATCCGTAAATCGGTTAGTAATCCATTTCCGGGAATTTAGTATTACTCAAGCAGAAGAGTAACAAAAAAGGAATTGAAAAGGCAAAAATTGGTAACTCGCGGCTACATGTGGATAAAATTTTATAACCAACCTTAAGTAGTTCTTCGTTACAATTGCAATACCAAAATTAACATCGAGCAGACTTTGCGAAAGTTTATACGTTTTGCATCGAGAAAAATTTTCCTCTGTAAAGATTGACATGAGGTAAATGTTTATGAAAACAATTCCCGTCCTTACCGAGTGTTGCCCTGCAATGTTTGACAAGCACAAAATTTAACGTAACAATGGCGTTCAGTTACATCTGTAACTATAGTCTATGCCTCTTCTTACGATAGAAAATCTTATTAACAAATAAAATTTCTAGCAACACGCGACTATGAGTGGAAAGTTGCTTATCCCACAGCCAAAAATGTACTCAAATGTATTTTAAGTGGTTCAAATATTTATTGAAACAACTTATCTACAAAAAATATGTTTTTTTATTTTTGCAGTTTGTTGGTTTAAATTAAATTAAAGTTTATTTTTTGTATTAAAAAAGTTTGTATTCCTATTTTTTACATCATTCTTTTTTTCATGACGCGTTTTTTTTTTAACTTTATAGTATTTTGTTTATTGCGGTAATTTTTGATACATCAAACAAACTTTCTGTAGCAGAAATATGTGTTAAATCTTTTTGCTTAAAGATTGCTAATCCAAAATTTCATGCGGTTTGGTTTAGAGTTTTTATTTTGGTTTTTTTTTGTTAATTGAAACATCAAAATATTGTAAATAAATATATATTTTGGCAATTTATTACTTAAATTTACAAACCGTTTATATAAAAAAACCGGTTTACTGGTTTTTAAAAGAGTCGGCTTACCAAAAAACTGATTAACCGGTTACTTAGTTAAACGGAGTTTTAAATCGACTTTAATATTGATTTTTAAACCGACTTTTAAAACGGTTTTTAAACTCGCTTAAGAAACAAATTTGATAAGCGGGTTTAGACTGTATTGACTCCTCGATTTGCCAAGCTTTATATAAATAATTTAATAATTAATCTTCGGCGTTAAATCTTTTAACTTTATGAAGTCATTTTAACGATAATTTTAGTTTGTCTTTTTGAATTCGTAAAATAATAAAATTATAGACGACAAAATGCACTTTTTTTTTAAAAATAAGCATATTTATATGCAATGCAATAAGAGTTGATTTTTATACCAGTTTTACAGAACTGTTTTTAAACCGGGGTAAAAAATTATTTTTAAAACAGTTCAACCGACCACTTTGTAATCCGGTTTACTATTTCATCGAATAATCGGTTTAAAAAAACGGTTAATCGGTTAACAGGTAAATCCATTTTTTTAGATACGTCTAACTTATAAGATACAGGTTGTAACAAAAAAAAAACATTTGTTTCCGATTACCTTGTTGAATGTATTTTTATTATTTATAAACTAGGAACTAAAAAGAATACGCAAAAATAAAATTGTAATACGAATTACGTTAATAAGTACTTTTTAAAATTTTTGCACCAATATTTGTATTTATTTAGTTTATAAATTGTATATTTAACATTATTTTTTACACATTGTTTTAATGTATATTTTGCCCCCACGTTTTGTAAACACATATAAACGGTTAACAAACATTACTGTGTGGAATTTGCGTAATTACACAAACAAAATTAAATGTGTAACAAAATACCTTAAATAATTAACAATTGTTTTATGAGTTTAATTTAAATTCATTGCAATAGGTTAGGTATAGTTCAAATATTCATTAAACTGAGTATTCAGTAATTCAAATGTAAACGTTTAAAATAGATTGTTAAACCTAGTAAAATAACTGTTCCTACTAAAATTAAATATTTATTTAAGATAAACTAAAGCTGTAATGAGAAACTATTATGCTGGACAGAATCTTGTAAGTACTTCCGTACACTAATATTAACACACACACACGTATAATAATTTATTCAAAGCACATGGAATATGAAACCGGTTTCTAGAATCTAGATACATAGTTAATTTAAACTTATTTGCTACGGTTATTATAGTTAAAATAAAGATTAGTTTAAAGTAGAATTAAATATGATTGTGCTTAGACATTATTTCTTAGTAGAACATATAATATAAAAAAAAATGTATTGTACAATACATAATAAAAGTACATGTTAAAAACTGTGGTGTGTTATTTAAAACATTTACATTTAACTTATCGATTTTTAAAAAAGCAGATTACTTTATCTCAACCTGCTGAGTAGTAAATTCTCAATAACTATTAAAGCAAAATACCAACGATAGTTTAATCCTTTTTAGCTGTGATACTAAAAACAGATAACTACCACAAACAAATTGTTTGCTATACTAAAACTTTAAAATTTTTGTAGAAATTATTTAATTGTAATAAACTATTGTAATACAAATAAAAGTACTATAAACAGTAGCAATTTTTGCCGTAAAAATAACTTTTACTACCGATAAATTATAATGTTTTATGACGTATAAATGACTTTTTTATTTCTATTTTAATACCAGCATAAACAATAATTGACAAAACCATAACTAAAATAGCAATAACGATACGATAAAATGAGTTCAATTATTTTTTATTGCTGTGTTAACTAACAATTTTTGAGTTTTAACATTTTGAGCTAGTTTTTTACTTTTATATTTTTATACAAAAATGTATTAATGTTTTTTGATATTTACCAATAAATAATAAAATAATTTGTTGTATTGATGTTTTTACTGCTAATTATCTCTTACACATACCTGGCAAAAATTAAGTTGTAATACATTTACGTTTTAATAAATAATTAAAAAATTAAAGTCTAAAATAATAATTGTGTTATAAAAATTCATAATTAAATTCTGTTGTGCACAAGTTGTGTGCTAAGTGAAAAAAAAATGCAATATTGCGCAATAACTATGTTAGAACTTCTGTTATTAATGTCAGACTAAAGCCAAGAATGACTAAAGATTGATAACAAGTCTAATCAGACGCAAGTTAATTACGCTTTTCATTTAGCAACTTACTGTATAAAACTTCTTAACAGAAAGAAGCATTACTTAATAACTATTTTAAATAAAACTTGACTCGATTTATTAAAGCTTTCTGCATGTTACCAAAAGCTGCCAAGAATAAAACACTAAGTGATGCTTTCAAAAGCTAACACGTTAATTAGTTCATTATTGTTTTTGTTTATTAACTCAAGTAGACGCTTTAATTCATTTAAGATACCGACAAAATTAGTCACACTGTCAGAATAAACCACCTGCTTTTCTCTTTGAGCAATAAATCGTTTTAAAACAGTTATAAACGCATTAAAAGTTAAGTTAAATAAATTTGTACATTAACCTCCGTCGAAAATAAAAATTACAAATTTGGGACCTAGAATTTTTATAACTTTTTAAGTCTCGGATTGTAACCGTCGTTTGAAGTTGCTTGATTACTTTCGTGAAAGACCCGGTATTTGAATTGACGTTATTCATTTCATATATTTTGTAATTGTTTTATTGATTTCAAATTGATTTTGCGAAGTTATTCTACATTTTTAGATTCAACTTTGTCAATCAAAATTGTTGGTAAAATTTTGTAATTATTTATTTAGAAATGAAATGGCATTTTCTTTGTTCGGTCAAAATTCCAGTTTTAATTTATGTTTCCTTTCTGAGATATTATGGTAATTAAATATATTTTAGCAGTTTGTTTAAAAGTTCTTTGTTTTAAGTACATTCTCAGTACAGTAGTACTTATTTTCTTTGTGTTAGTTAGATTAAATTACGTTGGAATGAAGTTACGTTACCCAACACTACTTTTTTTTGGTGGTATGGTTTTCTTTAGCGGAATTTTCAAACACAGCATTTAGGAAAGGATTGTCAATAAAGCTAATATATATATGTCGTAGGCATTAAGCAATTTTAGGTAAATGACAATTTGCTTGGGCATATGGTAAATGCCAAGGCAAATAGTAAAATAACTGAAAATAAATACCATTTTTCTATTTGCCTAGTCAATTAACATTTGCATAGCTGTGTGTCAGTCATATAGTAAATGCCGCGAAGAATTCAAGGCAAATGATTATTTGCCTGGGCAGATAGCAAACTGTGTTTAAAATGAATAATCTGTCGCTATCTGCCTAGTCATTTAACATTTGCACGTATCTAAGTCATCCATTTATAGTAAATGGTTTGTGAATATAAAAAGTGGTTTTGCGCGCTATTTTTTGAGGTTATCTTGTGTTTATTGCTTCTACGGCGTGCGGTGGTGTGTATGTGTCAAAGACTATTTTGAGATATTTACGCCTTAAGTTATTACAAATAATGTCTAATCCTAATGAAGTGCATTCTGATCAAGATCATAAAAAAAAATTGGTGTGTTGCGAAAAATTTTACGAAAAATTACACAAGTTTTAGTGTGAGTAAAACGAAAACACCTTAGGATAGCAACCGCTACGAATATGTCATTGGAATATTGAAGTCAGACATAAAAAAAAAGCAACGAGAAAGTGAACCGTGACAATAAAGAAAATTATTACATGAGGAAATATGATCTTATGGAAATACGAAGTGTGACAAAAATTATTGTAAAACAAAAACTGATGATATAGTTTACGTAATTCCAATTGAAGAATTCTATGAAAAAGTCGACGAAGCTCATAGAGCCACGGGTCACGGGAGCAGAGATAAGGTATTACATTTTTTAAAGAAGAAAACAAACATCCCCAGAGTTGTTGTTGAAATATTTGTCAAATTATGTAAAGTATGCGCATCAAAAAAGCACCAATCGCAGAAAGGAGCCGTTGTTAAACCAATTACATCGAAAGATTTTAACTATCGAGGTCAAGTAGATTTAATATACCTACAGTCAGCTCCAGATGGCAAATATAAGTGGCTTATGAAGTACCACGACCACTTGGCCAAATTTCTTCATTTAAGACCGTTACAAT
This sequence comes from Aquatica leii, assembly GCA_035610365.1. Taxonomy (NCBI): domain Eukaryota; kingdom Metazoa; phylum Arthropoda; class Insecta; order Coleoptera; family Lampyridae; genus Aquatica; species Aquatica leii. The sequence goes on along the minus strand of CM069434.1, from coordinate 15,419,691 downwards.
CAAAACGGGCGGCAGAAGTTGCCATGGAGTTGTGCAAAATATTTTTCATTCAAGAGGCACCATCAATTTTGCAAAGTGATAACGGAAGAGAATTTACTGCGGCCATTATAGAAAAACTTGTGCTATTATGGCCAGAATGCAAGATTGTTTACGGACGTCCAAAACATCCGCACAGCCAAGGATCTATAGAACGCGCGAATCAAATGCTTCGTTCCTGGATGAAAGATAATGGTTTGTATTTTTATACATCGAGCTTTGTTGCATTTTTGCTTTTATTTACTTTTAAAAGTTCTACCTGATGGTCAATGGGCTGCTATTACGTTTAGTGGCAAAAGAATACATCGCATCATCGCATCATAGCACGAAGCCGATATCAAGCGCTGTGTGGAACAGAACCGAAAATTAGTCTAAGCTCTTTTAAACTACCCGTAGATATTTCAAAAGCTATAACAAACGTTCTTAACAAATTAGATCAAAACTGTGATTCTCACGGAGAGCAGTATGCAAAAAAAGAGAAGATTCACACAAGGGTCAAGTTAGCGGTGCTAAAAAAATGAAACTCTACAGTGAGGAAAAATTCCAAAATATTCCGATAGCTAGCTGTGTTGTAGCTGCAGTCTCAAAAGTGGACCGAGGACCATTAGATGATCGTAATATTGCAGCATTTATAACCGATGATGGTCATGGGGTTCATCAGCTTGGCACCAAAAGTGGAGTAATTAAAACTTGGTTTACTCGAAACGAAATTGAAGCAGTGGAAGACATCAACTTGACGAAAGATAACATTCCAATCAAAACCATTTTGTCACGAGAAGGTGTGGCTCAACAACCTACATTTGATGAACAAGGGTTTCATAAATGCTACTGTAAACCAAGTAAGAATCAGTGTCGTAACAAAAGATGTGCTTCTTTCAAAAACGGTAACATGTGCTCAAGAAAATGTCATTCAAGTTTGACGTGCGGAAACAAATGAATAAATATGTATCACGGTTTGTTACTTCTCGTAAGAAAGGTAGAAAATATGTATAGAAAATTGGATTTATCTTGTGTTTTATTACAATTCATATTAATTTAATGTTTGCATTATTCCCATTTTAAACAAAGTTTGCCATCTGCACAGGCAAATGATCATTTACCTTGAATTCTTCGCGGCATTTACTATATGACTCACACACAGCTGAGCAAATGTTAATTGTCTAGGCAAATAGAAAAAAAACGTTGGTATCAAATTATCTAAAGCTCTATTTGTTAATTCTTTTATTTCGAGCGGAGTACAACTCATAGTTTCAGATTCCATTTTTACAACCTCCTTTATTAAATTTAGAAATCAACACTTTGAAATTTCAAATTTGAATTGTCAAATGCCAGAAATGCCAACACAATTTTAAAAAAATCACTTAAATTATTTTATTAACAATTTTAAATAAATTCATGCAAAATAGTTGTTACATGCCAAAATTAACACAAAGTCACTGCCTGCAATGTAGTAACATAAACGGGGGTTGTGCCACTAGCTCAATGGAGAAAGGGTGGGTTTTATTTAAAATTCCGTGAAAAATTGGAAACGCGATCGTCGTAAAATTGAACTAGAACGGTAAAATAGTCAAATAATCGGTAAGGGCGCCAATCAAGGATTTCTATAAGGGTAGCTTTCAAACCCCTGATTACCTGAAAGCTCATCCGGTTGGTTACAACCCCAGAACTTACCTTGGGTTGTAACTTTACTGAAATACACTTAAAAACAAAAATTTACGTATGCGGCGGCTAAATGAATAAAAGCTCTTTACATTTAACAATTTAACATTTATTGATTGAAAATTTAAAACAAAAACAAAATAAAATAACAAGTACTAATTGATATCAAATAAATTTGAATAAAAGAAATGAAATAATCTTAAGCAAACAAGAATGAACAATTTACACACAAAACATTACATTAAAATTTATAAAAAGAAATGCTACTACAATAGCGTTAACTCGACGTTTTCAAATATAATTAAATCTCAAGATCTTGACCGCATATTTATATCAAACAAATTAAATAACACAAAAAAAAACAATACAGTTTATAACATATATGTCCGAACTTTAATTCGAACTAAACAAAATATAGTTTATAAGTCGTTACATTATCATATATTCGAAATACGAATCACTTCTCAAACGCATCAAAACAAAGTTAATTTATATTAATTTCACGCAAACACTATACGTGTTCATAGGAATAATTAAATTCAACGTTAGTCGTAATTTCAATTGACTCAAAATTGAAAGCTTTTACTGCATTTTTAATCGCGGGTCACTGCACGATCAAACAACAAAATCGATAAATACCTTAATTCTTAATTGGTGATACCATTTTGAACTTTGGTTCCCAGTGGTTTTGAAAGCTAACACCTTGGATGGACTTCGGCTGCTTCCCAAACAAAAGAACGACGACGGAAGATTTATTTCACAATATAATTTTATAACCGCCAAAGGCGAATTTAGGATTTAACCACATACCACCACAACATTAAACCCCACAAACGTAACAGTTTATGTTTTAGAAATCACGAATTTTACACAAGCCGTACTATACGAAATTTGAAGAAAATTAACATTTTTCTCCACCAAACCTAATTTTCACGATTTCTGCTTAACTTCCGCGGTTCTACATAACGTCAGAGGGTAAATTACCCTATATCTCCACTACATCTCACGGTTACCGGTATTTGTCATTCCGACCCACGATCGAATGATCCCCAAAAAATCAAACTTTTCAAAGACCTACTATCCCCTACTTAATTAATTGCATGTGCGCAGTCAATTCGTGGTAAAAGAAAGAACATTGAACAAACGAGAAAAACAAAGATGAAAATTATAATTAGTCGCATGCGTTTTCGCACGTAGACCTTGATTCACACAAGAACGCTGAGACTTGCATTACTGCAGGTGGCTTAAGATAGCGCTCAATCAAATATGATTCAGACTAAACAAGAAAAATGTATCAACTTACATTCAACAAAGGAAGTCGTAAATTATATTGAATTGTTATTTTACGAAGATAACTAAATAAAGTACTAAATCAAAAACAAAACTACGGATCTGTATGCATTTAAAAGAAAATTTCAATAATGATTGAAAACAACTTGAAATATCATTAAACTCAAACCACACAAACAACAAGCAAAACGTTCTCGATGCTAATACTAAATTAATAAATCGAAACAAAAAAAAAACTTACGGTGTCTTTTACAACGAAATTCAAACGCAGGTCACATAGTATGAAAAATACGTCATAATTTCTTTTTGCCGCACTCGTCTCCTCTTTTCAGTCGGTCTATAAACTTGGTCTTCGTGCGGAAAAAAGTCTCAATTTAGAAGACGATATACATTTGAAAATGTAATTTAAAAAATATATTATGACCTATCATAAGTCGACATAACCTCTTAAAGCATTTACTTTACAAATAGCATAAATAATAAGATTTAACAATTGGTAAATATAAACACTCATAATTAGTTATTATTAATTTTTTTAATTAAAAAAAATTAAGATCCGTGTCTTGATGCAACGGTACTGTTATTATTTTGTTAACATGTTTTTAATTTAAGAAAATACGATTTATACATACCACAAAATAGTTTGCACTACTTAATCATGTTTATTGGTTAACGCACATTACACAGTGTAGAGTTTTATTACACCGACATAAACAATAGCGTTATTATTAACATAATTCAAAAAAACAATTATTAAATCAACGCGTTATGAATTTAAACGTAACTATTTAATTGAATTAATATTCATTACTAAGAAAAATCATAGAAATTGTAAAATCGAAATAATAATAAAATATTGTAGCGTTTTATGTATTGTTATTTGTAAATAAATTTAAGTAAATGTGTTTATTTATTTTTTTTTGGAGTAGTTTTTTGAGTTTCAATTTTTACAAATTTTAAAAAATGGTTTGATTTTTCAGTTTTATAAGTTTTGGCTAATTCAAAATTTAATAAAATAAATAACTATTTACAGATTTTTACTTACTCAAATATAACCAGAATGCAATAAAAATGTACAAATTAAGTAATTGGTATACTAGTAAAATGTATTTTTTTACACATTGATGAAAAGTGTGACTTTCAACCCTAATTTGCGGAAGAATGGTGCCATATTCTTTTCTTGCAAAATATTACAGTAAAATAGTTTTGTTTGAATATTTCTTAAAATAAAATGTTAGGTTATAAAATATATAATATAATTAAAGAAAAATCAACAAGATTAACTTTCTTTTTGTTGTGTAAATTTGTTTGGAAAATATAACATTTGAATAACAAATACATTGATGATAAATAAATAAGAAATAAATTGCCTTTACAAAAATATATTTGGGGCAGGGGGGCATCACCTTCTAAGCCGCGGCGGGATTTTGTTTTTAAATTCCCTTGTAGTTTAAATATTTATTGTTTAAAATAAATTATAGTCTTGCTTATCTAAAAGGTCTCGATTTTTTTGTAGCCTGTAATGACAGTCTCTGCTCAATTTTATTTTTATGTTAATCGAATTTAAAAAAAAAAATATTACACAATAAGATGTGGAAACTGGCCGCAGACACTGACAAATTAGAATTTATTACATTGCTTGCCCGTACTGTCGATGTTTTTTTTTAATTTTTATTTTATTTTTAATGTTATTTTTGACATAGCCTTCTGCAACAACAATACTACATTAGTCGCCACGTTTTTTTCAAAATTTGAATGTCTACTCAATTGTCGGCTAAAAAAATCACTAATATGTGATACAAAAACAATGGTCTATGAAGCTTCTTGACTCCGACAGTCTTAAGTACGCAGCAATTTGTTTTGGTAAGCTGTAAAAAGTGTTTATACTAATTGGTTGTTTTGTGCAGTTATTCTGTCTATAAAATATAAGTGGTCTGCAATGGTTCACATAACGTTATGACCAAAATTTATCTGCATTTTTTACATTATCTACTTTTAACATACATAATTCTTCCGCTCGATATGGTTTATGCAACGCTTTTACCAACACTACCTTCATAAGCAGAAAATTGTGATTACTGCCCAGTGCTCTGAATGTCAACGTAAAGAGACTTAAGCAAGCGCGGGTAAACGGCGGGAGTAGCTATGATTCTGTTTATTTGTTGTCTATCTGTCATGGTATGTAACAATATTGTAACCGGCGTTGAAACTTAGTCATGAATCTTTTATGTAAGACCCCGTATTCAGATTCATCTGGCTGAATTCTCTTCTATTTTAGCGATTGCTTAGTTCTGTGTAACCATCGTTTAAAAACGATTGGTTGTTTGAGTAATTTTTGGTAACAAACACAGTGTTTGGATTGACGATATTCATTTAATGTATTTTGAATTTGTTTTAATAGAATTTTAGATTGAGTTTAATAAGGTATTTTACGTTTTTAAATTCAAAGTTACAATTTAAATTGTTGATAAAGTTTTGTATTTTGTTACACCGTGAATCATCTGATTTCGCGATTTTGTTTATTAAGTATTTTGCTTGGTTTGTTGAGAATTCCAATTGGAATTTATGTTTCCCTTCTGAGATATACTCGTAATTAAATATATTTTCGCCGTTTGTTTATTTTAAGTTGGTTCAAAAGTTCTTTGTTCAAGTGCATTCTCAGTACAGTCGTACTTTGATTTCTTTGTGTCAATCGTGTAGATTACGTGGAAAAATTAAGTCATTATCTTAATTTATTAGGCAGTTTAAATTCTTGTAATATAATGTTTTGTCAATTTGACATTTTTACGTATAAGCCAAATGCCGTGTCCAAATGCTATGAATATGACTGATTGCCTCCTTATCGCACTTCTTAATGAGATGGTTTTCTTTCTTGAAGTTTCGAACACAGCCTTTGTGGAAAGGGTAGTCGAAAAAGTTGATATATAGATGTGATTTTGGTAAATGAAAAGAGTCCGAAGTTAGTTGGTTGACAGTCATTTAAAATGTAGCTATCGCGGGTGATAATTCACCTTTGCTAGTAGTAGATGTAGAGTTACCGCGGAAGTAAATGAAAATGGTTCAGTGATTCTTTAAGTGGAAAACAAAACTTTCCTTTTCGTAATTACGGTTCATTGAGATCACTGTTTTCTGAATTAATTTAGCATGTTTCGTCAAGTGAATTTGTGCGTGAGTTTGTTTCGCATTCTCATCTCTTTCGCCTTGGGGGCGGATCAATAATAGATCTTCCGCTGGTAAATTACTCACCTGGATTTGGTACCCTATCCCGACGACAGCTGGCCTACGCTAACCAAAAGCTCGACTTCAAATAATTCCAGGTATTTATTTTGCACCATCTATTGATATGTGAAATTTTTGTTTACGCGATTAAGTGTTAAAAGCTTTGAATTTCAAGTAAAACTTACAAGTGTCTCGAATTGAAACAAAACCAATAAGGTAACTAATTATTGTCCGTATTTGTCGGAACGGTGACTTAATCCCGAGCTAAAACTTGTTAAACGGGACCGAATAATTTTTCGATTCACGTTTTATATTAGTTTTAAGTTAATTAAGTTTATTTGATTTTGTAATTAATTAATTAGTTTTGACGCGCACACGGCCGTGATTTTTGTTTTGTTTTGGTAATTAAGGTTTACCAATATTTTTTTTGTATTGTGCATTTATTCAAACATTAATTTTACGTTCTTTGTTTTTGTTTTGTGTGGTTAATTTTTGTTAATTTCAATACCTTTATTTTTTTTAATTTTATTCATTATTTTTTTTGTGTGTTCAAATAAATGTTAAATTGTTAAATGTAAAAAGCTTTTAATTCCGTCGGCCTTCGCGTGTGTAACTTTATTAATTTATTTCAGATTTTAGTAAGATACACTCTAATAAGGTAAGTCCGTTTAGAGTGTATCCTTCAGGAGCGGGCTTGTGGTTGGCAAGGGCCAGAAGTCCATTAAGCTTTACTCCTTCCTGGCGTCCCTTTAATTTCGACTTTATTACTTTTAGATTTTGTGTTTTTCGTCAAGTTATCCAAATCAATCACGAAACTTTTAAATATAACCCACCCCGTCTCCACTGAGCAGCGGCACAACATCATTTGTGTTACCTCATTTCAGGCAGTAACATAGTTCCAACTTTTGCATGTAACAATATTTTGTATTAACATCTGGTACGGCTTTATACAGCCGCAAAGTTGGTAAATTCTAAATAAATACGTTCCAGTCAAATGGCTCGACATCTAATTATTAAGCCACATGAATCGATTAATGAGATTTTTAACCTGCCCCTACCTATTATCTAGCAAAACCACAGCCAAGAAAACGGGTTTGGAAGAATTAGTAGTGAAAAAAAACTCTGTTGAGCTTGACTAGTTTGGCACTGTAAGGAGACACAAGATATGCAGCATAGATCGGAGACGGAACTGTGCGGCTAAACGCCTCATGCGTTTGCACCTTCGTCGGTAATTAGATACAACTACCCTTGTAGTTTCTTTACTTACCCGATCACGCGGAGCACGTGTGCCGCTGTTTACTAACCACACGGCGCGCAGTAGTCACGACATTTTCACATCAAGCGCGCCTCGCGCGATTGGTAGCCGATCGCGCAGATGCAGTTGTCGCGTTCAGGGTGCGGGTTCAACTTGCGCTTGGCGACACGGCGTCGCCGTGTGCGGTTTTATAGTAGTGGTCCTTGTGTCGCCCCGGTTCGTCGGCGGGTATCTCGTCAAAAATTGCAACTATGCTCGATCGCAATCTGATTCGAGGACACTGCCAGGCGGAAAGTTTGATTAGGGCGGTACATTTGTCAAAGGCCCAGGGCCAGCTCAGTGAGGACAGAAGCCTCACGAGTTGAAAGGCTTGATAACCTTTTTGAGGCCAACCGTCCATTGTGGGCAGCGGGCGCCAGAGCACGTTCGTCGCGTAAAAGAAAAAAAAATGTTACCAATTGTGGTAGTGCAAAGCAACCCATGGTTCTGCCGTCGAATAAAATTTGCTTGCCAAGGAATGCAACGAAATCGAGTTTATAGCGACCGTATAATAATTAAATAAGAAATGCACGGGATTACTAATACCATCGACTTGGCAACACCGGAAAGCTACGTTTCCCTCTGAACGAGTAATCTGTATTCTTTCGCAAATTTGTTTGTATCAAACATCTAGAAAAGGAAGTACATGTTTACGGTACGCAATACTTGTTAATTTATGTTTACATACTTATAACCTCAAATTTCAGAATTGGTTGTAGCAGAATTATTTGAAGTACGTAGATATATACACGTAGGTTTACTTAAACTTATTGAAGTATAAATTTAGTTAATAGGCAAAAAAGTTAATGTTTAACTTACTGATATATCAAGCTTAAAATTAATTGAATCAAACGTTAATCATGGAATATAAACATAATGTATCTTAGTTTGTAGTAGGAATGTGTAAAATAAAAAATTTAAGAAATGTAAAATATATAAAAGAACAGAATATTTTTGACTCCCACTAGGGAGTTTAGTTTTACTTCATTTCCTGTCAAGACTTCAAACCGTTAACTACTTAAAATCGCGCTTGTGATGGCATAACTTCTGACTCTTAAAATATCGGTGTTTATGAAAATCAAAGTAAAATTTGAAAAGGCATTTCTAGTAGTTTATTCATCACAGGGTAAGCTTTTTCTATCAGTTTTTAGAATTATTTCGTAATTTCCTTCTTAATTTGATAGCACGTTCGGCCACGTTTTGGCTGTATGTTTCGATGTATTATCGATCGATGAGGGGTTAATAACGACAAATATCTTCATGAACGATTATAATTCTGGAAGGCCTACGTTAAAACTAAAAACGAAGTCTCGACAAAAACTTTTTTCCGAGATTCTACTCCTTATGCGTCAAGCATCTGCGATATCAACTTTTACTTAATGCGTGCAACAGCATTCGATAATCGGGTTTTTATGTCTATTTTTTTTTAGTATTAATTACCAATTTTGTAGATTTTTGCTTTCTTGAGTCATTGTGTTGACACGATTTGCTGTTCATAATTATTCCAGGTCGACTCAACGAGGAAAACGTTTCTTCGGGCAAATATTGGATTGTTGGTAAGTTTTATTTAATTACATTTGTGTCAGAAAGGTCTCCCACAAAATTTTGCTTGTTCAAACTTACGTAATTAAAATAATTGTTTTAATACCATTAAGATATTTTTATTAATTATTTTGTGTATCGCACGCTGTGAATCATAGATATTTGCCACGTAATTTTTCTTCGTGATCGACACCCTATAGGCAAACCTATGTATTGTGTGTTGCCGATACTTCCAGCATTTATGTACTACAAAGTTTCTTGCGCTGGTTGTTTATAATCTACGTTGTTAAATTAAAGTTGTTATGCATATTTATCTTTTTCTTTTTTTGGTTACACGAAAACCAGTAAAACAAGAATTACAGACCTGATTTCGTTACAAGCTTGAACTTTCTGTTTTGATCGAAACATGAGTTTTACTTAGAAAGATCTGGCGCTTTTTAGATTCTATTTTTGGGAACCTCCCGTATCTCCGACTAGTGTAAGTTGACCGCGGTTTTATAAGACCTATAGTTTGTAACAGTTACCAGGTTGATGACTAATAGTACCATAATTTAACGATTGTCCTTCGTTTCTGCTTGGAAACGTCTTATAACAAAATTATAACGCCATGTGAAGAAAAAATTTAATAAAGTCAACGTTATTTGAAGAACACGATGTTGTCACAGTTTTGTGCCAAAAACTGAGAAAACCATCAAAGTTCGGCAATTTTCAGAGTGTGTACAATTCGAAATTATTCAATTAACAAATTAATAAATTGAAGTCCCTTATATAATAATCCGATCATGTTTTACCTTCGCATTGGGTACTCAAATAAAACCAAGTTAAAAATTACCTTTACATAAATGATTATAACCTTGGTTTTTGTTGAGATTTCGTTTTCGAATAAAGCTTATTTTAAAGGTATAGTTCTGCTCGTTATTATTGAAAAATTCGGACGGCTAAGGTTTGAAAAATAAAATCAAAACTATACACTAAAATTTCTTATCAACCAATTCACAACTTTGGCAAAAATTTTCGAAATTTAAGAAAAAAAATTTTTTAAAAACTAGCAAGTCATAACTCCACCAATACTCAATCTATCGAATTTTTTGTCAAATTATATTTTTTTATCGAACCTTTCACTTTGGTAAAACATCATCAACATTTGAGACATGACTTCCAAATAAGTGGCTGAACAACAAGAAATTTTAGTATATAAAGTCTTCAATTTATTACGAAGATTTTCTTATAACTTAATTGCAGACACTAACTTAGTTAAATCGGTACGCGATTACAAAGTAAAGTTTAAAAAAGTGCAAAAACGGTTAGAAACTACAATGGAAGACACCGTTTAAAACTATCCAAGGCTAAAAAAGTACAGTCGTGTGTGTAAACGACTGACAACGTAGATAAAAGAAAATTGGAACAAGAAATACAACACTTACAATTCTTTTTCTTTTAATTATGCGGTTAGGTAGCGGCATCTTTCCCAATTTTTTTAAATATTTGTTGAAATAAGCAATGACATATTGTTACGCCCTGAGCAAATTTTCCTAAATCCGGTACTGTTTGATTCATTTAAGTTATACGTGTTGGAATCTGCTGTTTGTAACCATCGTTTAAAAATCGATTGGTTGATTGAGTAATGTTTGATAACGGACACAGTATTTGGATTGACGATTTTCATTTAATGTATTTTGAAGTTGTTTTAATGTACTTTTGGATTGAGTTTAATAAGTTATTTTACGATTTTTAATTCAAAGTTACAATGTAATTGTTGATAAAGTTTTGTATTTTGTTACGCCGTAAAAATTCCAGTTGTGAGTTATGTTTTCCTTCTGAGATATAATCGTAATTAAATCTATTTTCGCCGTTTGTTTGTTTTAAGTTGGTTTATGAGTTCTTTGTTCGAGTACATTCGTACTTGAATTTCTTTATGTCAAACGTTTAGATTACGTGGAAAAATTAAGTCGTTATCTTAATTTATTAGGCAGTTTAAATTCTTGTAATATAATAGTTTGTCAAATTGACAGTTTCACGTACAAGCGAAACGCTGTGTCCTAATTATATAAATATGACGTAATATGTTTGTTTGCCTCTTTATTGCACTTTTTCGCGAGAGCATTTTGGTGTTTGAAGTTTCGAACGCAGCCTTTGTGGAAAGGGCAGTCGACAAAAGTTGATATATAGGTGTGATTTTGGAAAATGAGGTACGGGTTCGAAGTTAGTTGGTTGACGGTCATAAAAATGTAGATCACGCAGGTGATAATTCACCTTTTCTAATAATTACCGTGGAAGTAAAAGAAGATGGTGCAGTGAATTTAAGTGGAAAACTTTCCTTTTTCGTAATTACGGTTAATTAAGATCACTGTTTTGCCTAAATTAATATCGCATGTTTCGTTACGTGAATTTGTGCGTGAGTTTGTTTCGCAATCTCATCCTTCGCCTTGAGGGCGGATTAATAAATCTTCCACTGGTAACCTATTGTTTGGGAAGCAGCCAAAGTCCATCGAGGTATTAGCTTTCAAGCCACTGGACCAAAGTTCAACCGGTATCACCAATTAAGAATTAAGGTATTTATCGATTTTGTTGTTTGATCGTGCAGTGTCCCGCGATTAAAAATGCAGTAAAAGCTTTCAATTTTGAGTCAATTGAAATTACGACTAACGTTGAATTTAATTATTTCAATGAACACGTAAAGTGTTTGCGCGAAATTAAAATCAATTAACTTTGTTTTGTGCGTTGAGAAGTGATTCGTATTTCGAATATATGATAATGTAACGACTTATAAACTATATTTTGTTTAGTTCGAATTAAAGTTCGGACATATATGTATATGTTATAAACTGTATTGTTTTTTTTTTGTGTGTGTTATTTTATTTGTTTGTTATAAATATGCGGCCAAGATCTTGAGATTTAATTATATTTGACGTCGAATTAACGCTATTGTAGTAGCATTTCTTTTTATAAATTTTAATGTAATGTTTTGTGTGTAAATTATTCATTTTTGTTTGCTTAAGATTATTTCTTTTCTTTTATTCAAATTTATTTGATATCAATTAGTACTTGTTATTTTATTTTGTCTTGGTTTTAAATATTCAATCAATAAATGTTAAATTGTTAAATGTAAAGAGCTTTTATTCATTTAGCCGCCGCATACGTAAATTTTTGTTTAAGTGTTTTTCAGAATTGTTATAACCCAAGGTAAGTTCTGTGGTTATGACCAACCGGATGAGCTTTCAGGTAATCAAGGGTTTGAAAGCTTCCCCTTATAGAAATCCTTGATTGGCGCCCTTATCGATTATTTGACGATTTTACCGTTCTAGTTCCATTTTTACGACGATCGCGTTTCCAATTTTTTTCACGGAATTTTAAATAAAACCCACCCTTCTCCATTGAGCTAGCGGCACAACCCCCGTTTATGTTACTTCATTGCAGGCAGTGACTTTGTGTTAATTTTGGAACGTAACATGTTGCTGCTAATCTCACGCTTTATTCCGTTACATTTTAAAAGTTGATAATTTGTAATATATGAGCGTATTATCTTCGCTTAATACGTGGTTAAATTCTGCTTTTCTGCAAGTCCTTATCAAGATCCTTGTTTAAAATATCAGTTACTCGAGCGCTCTCACCAGTTTGCTGACGAATTTATTTTGTTATCTTCTGAGGTCATTATGACCTTAAGTACTTTGTTTCTTTCTTTAATCAGTTCTTGACAAACTCTTGTTGAGATCACTTCAAAAATTTACTGTACCTTCGAAGTACTAACGTACTCAAAGATTTGATTTTCTACATTGAACTTTTAATCAAAATCTTACTTGCTTAATCAACTTTAGAAATTCAAGAACTTTTCCTTATACTTTAAAATTTTACAATTTTTTTTGTTGCTATTTAAAATTCACTTTTGTTATTTAAACTTTGGCTTAATTTACTTAACTTAATTTCTCTTTGTTTCTATAAAAATTTGTTATCTGATTTACCTTGAAATTTGTTGACTTATAACGTAATTGTAACTGACCTATTAACCTACATAAATTTGGTTACGCATCCCCTGATCTACGAGATAGTAAACTTGAACCTAACTCTAATTGTCGGCTGTTATTTACCGACGGCCAATTGTTTGTTTTAAATATTTTATTTAACGAAACTTTGACTGGAAATACCGTGCACGGAGTTTCATCAGCGAAGTATTAAAGGTAAGATTTTGTATTTCAAATTGTAATTACTGTCTTGTCGAATCCCGATCGCTGCTCCAATTTTTTTTGTTTGTTTTGCGAACCTAACGTAATTAAATTAGTTTTACTACTTTTGTTTTAACACAAGGTAATTTAGATCCTGTATTTTTGTAATATTTGAAATCCATGATCGATTGTTTTACTCAACTTCACACATACTTTGTTTGCATAATTCAAAATTGAATATTTTATTAATTATTTTGTAAATTTCCATTTATTCTAAATTCATTATATTTACATTAAATTTACTGATTGCTATTTATTGCTTAAACTTTCCCGTTCTCTTTCAGCAAACCTTCGCTACTACTAGAGCCCTGTTAAACTTTTACAATTTACTTAACAAGACCGTAACTAAACAAATTGTGTGCGCCCATTTCTAACAATTTCTAATCACTATTTGACTAATTTTATCTACCACGACATCTCTGATTTAAATATTCCCCTCACAATTTCTAACCCACCCCATTTTGCCTACAAGAACCGAGCTACTGCGGCCATCGCTCCATTTAAATTTAGTTACCCATAATTCTTACTGTAACAATACATATGGCGTTATTACAAATAAGTTTTTTTAGTTCATACAGTCTATGAAAAAAAAAACAGATGCGCCAAGTTTCCCCCAGATTAATGTTGATATTGTGGTGAGTGGGCCTTCTAATACAATTGCAATTATAATAATTAATCAAAGGTTTCAATACTCTTTATTAACATAGGTGAAACAACCTTTTCATTACTTCGTAGATGGTACCATCATCATAGAAATTGTCGCAATATCAACTAATAGGTGTTAATATTTCCGCATTAATAGAATACGTGTGCGTATTCAAAATTGTTAATAACAACTACAAGAAAATCAAATCAAATCACAAAAATAGAATTAATTGACAGCCACTACTTTTAATATAGCAAAGAATGGGCGTTCCGGGACGATACTTATACGGTACAAAAATCACATCGAAACACTTTTAACATAACAAATTGTCAATTTCTTCTTCAAGGTATTAATTTTGTTGAATTCCTTCTGTGTGTTAAATAACTAAATCTGATGATGACTTAATGAATTAAAGAGATGAAAACATGTAACAAATAAAAATCATATTGTTATTTGTAGGTTGACAACGTTTTTCATTAATAAATTAATTAAATTCTCCCACGAACAAGTTTTCATGAATCGTTTCGAATATTTAATTCTATTTTATCCTTAAAAAAATAAATAATAAAACTATTACTTTTATGAAAATCTGTATACTTTTAATAACGTGTTTTAGGATTGGGCTCTATTATCTTAAAATATTACTTAAATTACAGTTCTGATAGACTTTTCCCAAGTTTAGTAATTATAACAAATACAAGGCTTTTCCTTAATTAGAGAAAAGTTACTTTAAGACCTAGTTACAAATTTGATTTCTAAACTTCTAATTATTACAGCGTCTAAAACAAATTGTTTTGTGTACTTAAATTAATTAGACATACGAAACAATTTTCAAGTTTACAAACAAATAGAAAGTGTTTTACAATACTACAAAGTTATCAAATACAAATTTTAGTAAATATAGAAAAAACGGAAGTGTATATAATAAATAAATAAATTTGTTTTTGTGAAAATCCATAATATAACATGAAATATTACTCAGCTTTTATATACATTTTTTATTTGAAATATGGTACTGCTTTGCGGATATTTGATCTAATATCAGTCAATTTTTTGTTGACCAGAAGTAATAACTTTTGTTTATATAAATGACTATTACGAAATATTAAGCCGGGAGATAAATCTTATATTTTTACAAAAAAATTGCTAATTTAGTTCTTCAGTACATACTTATAAAATTTTGTCATTTTAATTAATATAGTTTAAATCAAATTTAATAAAGATCAATATACGATTAATTATTTTGTACAGTACCGTTTTCTATGTTTCTTTGTTTAAACGTTTTCTTGCTTATATACTAATGTTTTAATTTACTTTAATGATATATTAATTGCAACAACTATTGAAAAAATGTTTCTTTGTATACAAATATATTATCTAATTTAAGAATTATTAAATTAATGACAAAAAAAATGAATATCGTATTTATAAATAAAAACTATAATTTGTTATAAAAATAAGATAAAAGTCTATTACGTATGAATACGTTACTTACTCAAATTGAGTCATTATTGAAATCACGTCTCTTTTGCGTTTAATCTTCACACTCATCAGAACCTCTCGCTCTTACGCTCGCACATTTTTTTATGCTTACTCCTCTCGAAAAATTACCTGCTCATCATCTTACTGATATAAAACCTAGTAGACTAGATAGATATCAAAAGATAGATCATATGGTCCAGCAGTTCTGGAAGCGCTGGCATCTTAAGTATTTATATACATTACAAACTCGAAACCGTTGTCATATCGAATCCAATCCTATCACGGTAAATACCATAGTTCTAGTTCAAGAACTAAATATTCTGGTTTCTCTTCATTTAGCAAATAAATCTTTCACTTTTAGCTAAAGCTTAGGTAACTGATTTTCTAAATTGTGAGCAACTGCGATTTCTGGTATTAAGACCAGGCGATTTTATTAATTTGTTAATTATTATATATACTTTGACTTTTTATAGTGTAAATTCCTCTACACGGAAAGCTTTAAAACCCTACCCCGACGAGGTTAAAGGTGGGCAACGAAGTTCAGGTTATAAGTCTTATACGGCAATAATATCCTGTTGCACGGCCAAAAGGTACGTCGACACTAGTTATTTGCCGCAATCCTAAGTCGCGCTATCGCGCGCACCTTCTCCGATCCCCTCGGCCACCGCCATGGAAGTTGAGTCTGACAGTGCCAAGCGTCGTCGCGAAGCCGAGTCCGACGACGAATCCGATGACTCCCAACTATCCAAACTCCAAGAATCCTTCGAAGCAGAGGTTCTAACTAAGTCTAAGATGATTTCTACCTCCAAAGAATCCGTTGCCAGACGAACTGATTTAATGGATGTACTGTCCCGCATTCAAGCTATCTTCCGTAGATCAACTTTTGCCAAAAGAATGTCGCAGCAACATTCAGATATTTCGGACGCTCTTATGGGCGTACAAACTGCCTTGAAGACTGTGACTGACAAGTTGTCGTCACCAGCCATCCAACAAGTCACAACTGGTTTTGTTTTTTACGCTCAAACAGCTCGGTTTAGCAGAGTAGCAAACATAATGAAGGTACTTTCCGGTGAATCCGTCGCGTCAGTTCCGAGGTCCACAGTTGTGATAGTTCCTAAGCCCGAGTCTAACATGAAAACATCTGACGAGACCAAAACAAAGTTCATGACAGTTCTTAATTCTACCGCGTCCGAAAAGACCGACCTTTCCAAGATCCCAGCGGATATTCTCGACAAAGCCGGCCTTGTCATCAGACCGCAAAGCAAAATCCTTCCTAAGATCTCTATCACGGACGTTCCTAACAACCTTACTCCCGAGCAGGAGGCGATCCTTAAGCAGAACTTCGATGTCGCCACTAATGAAATATTGCAACAGGTCAGAAAACACCTGAAGGTGCTATTTAACTTCGGGCCCAGAAATAGATCTAATTGCAATTAGATAATTGAACTAACTTTGGAGGTAAGAAAGCACCTCATGGCCAATCGTCGTGTTTACGTTGCATGGAACTCATGCAGGGTAAATGACCATGTACACATCATAAGGTGCTTTAAATGCCAAAAATTCGGTCACCAATCAGGTGAATGTAAAAGCAAAATTCAATGCGGTATTTGTGCTGAAAAGCAAGAAACTAAAGATAGCCCAAACACCGCATGTGCAAACTGTGCCAGATATGGCCATAAATGCGAGATAATAAAACACAAGGCGTCTTCCAATAACTACCCGGCGTACCTAAAGAGACTTGGCGCCAAGATTGCTAACACCGATTACGGACAGTGAGGACGCTCCTCTGACTTTTAGGATTGCGCAAGTGAATCTTCAGCGTTCTCGTGCTGCAACTTTGGAAGTCATGGGTTTCTCCTCTGACAACGACATTGACATTTTACTGACCCAAGAACCCTATGTGTATCTTTCTGGTTCAGGGTATAAGCTCGCTGGGGCGGTCTTGCCCTTCAACAAGATCACTGCATTCACTTCTATGCGGTATTTCTCGGTTATTGTTTTCAATAGCACAAAGTTCGTCGGAGTAGTTACCCTCAGTCATCTAACTAATGACTGCACTGCCGTATCCATGTTTACAGTTGAAAACACTTCCTTGGGTGTCGTTGGCGTATATTGGCCACCAAGCGAGGATGTTTGCATTCATCTACAACATCTAGACAGAGTTTTGGATGAACTAAGAGTCGTCCCAATTATTATAGCAGGTGACTTTTAATGAATGTAACCTATGTGTTGTAAATGAGTTAAACCAACCTTTTACCTTTACTAGTCACCAAGATTCTTCTGACATTGGTGTCACTCTAGCATCGCAAGTTTTAGCAAGGAAAATTTCTAACTAAGAAGTAATCCCTGAGGTGATTGAAAGTGACCACCGACTTGTACGTTTTGATTTAACCGTCAAAAATCCTTGACGGGTTCCGATCCCCAAGCGTATCCTAGATATAGATCCTGTCAAACTAAACAAAGAAGTACTACTTATCTTCTACGTGGAGTTAAGTGCCATGATCCTAATTCTATAGACGTCTCTATTGATAAGCTGTCTAGCCGAAATAGCTTAAACCGAGTTCGCTCGAGTTCTAGAGCTGGTGTTCCGTGGTAGAGTCCAAAGCTAAATAGGTTAAAGCGAGTTGTACCTTGTTTAAGAAAGCAAACACAAAACACCCAGCAGAGGTAAAAACTCAATGGCTAAATTTCTATAAAGCCGCGTTTCACCGGTACAAATTAGCAGTGAAGAATGCAAAATTTAGCTCATGGCAAAGGTTTGTTGAGAAAGGTTTGGAAGCAAGTCACTGTTCCTACGTGGTTAACAAGTGTAAGAGTGTCTTGCACTTGTTTTACAAGTATTTTTGTTGTAAATGGAACCTACATAGGAAATCATTAGCGACCATTTTCAATAGTGCAGTCATCCCCATGCTCACATACGGTTTAGACATTTAGTACCATAGACTAAAACATACCCGTATTGTCAGGAAACTGGGATCTCTACAGTCTTTATTTCTTCGTACGATCCTCGGGGCTTATCGTAAAGTTTCTATCGATTTCTTATGCGTCGTAACAAAATATCCCCCTTTGCATCTCCTATTGCAAGAAACATACTGCATCAAAGTTCTCTCAAGGGCTGGCACTTGTACCTTTTGAGACCAGCAAGTTTCGACCGCAGATTTTCTTTCCTTTTCGGCCGTCAAGCGTCATCTCAAGACTTTGAACTTGGATGAATGGCAGCGGCTGTGGAATGCATCCCTAAAGGGCCGTAACGCCTATTCCATGATACCCAATGTCCTAAACTGGATCAACATGTCCCACGATCCGGGACGAGCCTCCGTTCAAATTCTCACATCGCACGGCGGTTTTCGTTGCCATTACGACCGCTGCCTCTCGTGTGATGTTCTTGATACTCCGTCACATAAGATTCTCCTTTGTCGGGAGATCAATGATGACCGGAGTACTTTAAGAACCAGAGTGAACCCGTTTCCCTATTCCTCCGTGTCCATTCTTAGACTAGTGTCCGACGTTAACAAACTCATTGTATTTGCTAGAAGAGCATTTTGATTTATTTATACAATCAGCTACGACTTTGTAGGGTATTTTTAGTTATTTGATGGTTTCTAGCCTAAGAAGCGAAGATAAACCAAAAGGTAGGTGCCTCGCGGAACGTCGTGCTCTCTAAGCACAAACCTGTAACATAGCCCATCCAACTCGTCTAAGCAGACGATCCTTCATCTCGATATTTATTTCCCAAATCCTTCAAACCTGTATGTGGCAAACTTGAACCAAGCAAGTTCGGGTGGTTGGTGGGTCCATTTCCTCCTTTTCCTCCTCCTCCTTAAGAACTAAATAGTCTTTCTTTGCATTGGCCAATAGGACGTATTTTAAAAGTTTTTCCAGGTAAGGATGGTATAGTACGAGTGGTTTCTGTCAAAAATAAAACTGGCGTATATAAACGCCCAGTAGTCAAGGTCTGTTTTTACCCACGCAATAAAATATTTTATTTTTTAGAATAGTAATTTTTTAGGTTAATTGTGCAATATTATTGTTTTAGTTTAGAGATTTTCTTTTGTCCAGAAATATACTTCAGGGTCGGCATGAATGGTGTGTTTTGAGTAGATAAATTTTATTTTTCCTTTAAATAAACTACGTTTTGTTGAACCTTGCGATAAAGTTTGTCACTATTTTTCATATAAAATTAGTCAGTGTTAGATAGTTAGCCGGCGTGCTATAACGCCTTTTATGTTCTTTTCAATTAATCAAAGATATGTAATGATGATGAAAAGTATAAATTAAGACAGTGCCACAAATTAAAAAAAAATTAGGAACACGTTAAATCCAAGTCGTGCTAAGTGCAACATACAAAATCGTCCAAGTCTTTCACCCTATCGCTATCTTCCTGTTCGTTTTAAAACTCATCACGGGGAAATGACTTTGGGTAAGTATCTCATTATATAGTTAAGTTACAATTTCTGTAAGTTTTTTTATGGAATTGTTACCTAGAAATTTATTGACAACGACTACGTTGCTGTATACCTAGATCATTTATCCACCGTCGATTTATTAAAATCATTATCATTGTTTTTCACGTCATATTCTTTAAGTGTTAAATCTGTGAAATCGTGTATTTGTTTATTTTTGTCGGTAATAGCATAACAACTTCAATACTTGGCGGACTAAACAAACTCCTGACCCAAGCGTTGTCTAAAGCCTTAGATTCTTATGTAGTTGGGCAACTCCCGTCCCAAAAATTTGAGTAATTATTTAATTCAATTTTTCTATGCCAAAGAAAACGAGTTATAGCATAAACAACTACTATAAATCTTCAATTTATTATCGTGTCGCGTCATACTTTCCAGAAAATTCTTAATCAGTTGTAGGAATCATCTATGTATTTATATCATTCATTTTCACCACTTAATATTATTACTTACTAGCAACCTTAAAGAAAGTTTTATTAAATGCATACAATTTTATTTCTGCTTTGAAACCGTTTCACTCAATTAAAAGTTGTCTATAATAACCGGAAGTATCGACTTACGAAATAATTATTATTATCATCACTCTCTTTTTTATAAATGAAAACCGCGTAGGAGATTTAATTAAAGTACATTTGTACCTGATTCTTGTCTGAATTCTCGCTACATGTATTATTAAACTTTCAGCTATTAAACAACATCCGTTTTAAACTTAACTCGATGTTACAAACGCCCAGACTGAAATTTTATTTTCTTAATTCAATTACATTGATTTGTTTTAGTGTATAATTTTCTTTTGTTGTTAGTTTAGAGTGTAGATATTATTGTAAATTATTTAAGTTTAAGTTTTAAGTAACCTAAACCGAACAGTATATGTGTATTTATCGTTGTCATTTATTTTTTCATTAAGCTATCCAGGGACAAGGCACTGTAAGGAACCACAGGTTGCAACCGCTACCGAACGGTATGTTACATTTTAGCACCCGAGCATTAGGACTTTGGAATCTTGGGAAACATGTAACTGTTACATGTCGTTATTTGGTATTTGTTACAAATATTATTTTAAATTAACGTCTGCACTGTTTGCACGCCGCTACTGGTTTTCAAACCACCTTTACTCTTTCTTTTACCTTTTCAAAATTGTCTTGAACGTCGTATCAAGATTAGTCCGCTTAATGTAAGTAGTCTTTCTTTCTGCTAAATTTTTTTCGTTAGTTATTCCGATCACGCTTTTAGCAAAAGCGCTGAGAAACACTTATTTAAGTATCAAACAAATTAATTAGTGTAGTTAATTACTTAACGTTTTAGGTATGAAAACAATGGCGTCGCTACGTTATCCTTTACCTTTTAGCGAATTCCGGGTGGGCTGACACTTTATCTCAACACACGGTTGTCGCAGGAAGATGTAACCTGTGGAGTCCACCTCATTAGGTAAATAAAATCAAAGTGACGAAAGATGAGCGTAGCGTCTATTTTTTCGTAATTGTGTTTAATTTTCAAATTCATTATGTATTTGTGCGTACTACCTTATAGTATCGTATAATTTTATTTAATTGCATACAATTTTAATAGTTAACCGTCAGCTTTAAGCAAAACATTTGTTATATGTAACCAAAACGTAGATCATACTGACTCAGTTTTACTTTAAAACTTTAAATCAGCATTAACTTTATGTATTATCAATTTGAGTACATTGCCGTGACAGCCGTCATTGTTTTTAGATCATTTGAACGCAGTCAAAGACAAAATTAGACACATAACAAAACTATTGTACATAAGCTTATATACCACGCATATTCCGTTCTTAAATCAAATAAAGGAAAGTAGTCAACGTTACTACTTATGACAAAGAATTATCGATTGAGTAAGTTTTTGTGTTGATGCTTTTATTTTCTTTTACAATTCATTATTATAATTATCAATTGTCGACGTGTTTTGCAACTGCATGGTAAAAAAAGTAATTGAACATAATTAGTTGTATTGAGTGTAGCGTGATTAAAAAAACCTATATCAATATTATAGTTGTGATATTGGTTGACAAATCTATTATCGTTATTGAATTATTACTAGTCTACCTCTGTCTCTTTTTTAACTACTATTCTCTCTTGTAGGAAATAAATATATTATTGTTAGAATATTTGTTTATTGTGACAAATTTAAAGAAGGTTTGTATTGGGTGTTATTTACTTGTTTTGGCGGTTTTTAATTTCTTATAAGACTAGCACACCGAGACTTGCAACCGGCTTGCCAAATCAAACTGAGTTAGTTGTTTGTCTTTAAGTTTTCGATTTTGTCAAGCTTTTTAAATTTAATTTTGTGGGTTCCCGACATTGCTAACTGAAGACGCGGTATGTAACTGACTACAAAAAGTTAAAAAACCATGGCCAGAGAGTATAAGACAATACCGCATACAAACCCCCAACTATTGCCGGTATTCCGCACTGAAGTAGCCACCGCAAGTTGTAGCAGAATTCTTCAAACCACAGAAATAGTATCTACCAGACAATTGGATCTGCTGGTTAAAAACAATGAGCCATTCTACTCTACTAAGCCAACCCATTTTTACACCCTCACTGCTTTTGAATTATCGTTGTTTGCTTCAGTCACTATCTATGGTTATAATTTTTATGCGCTAATTGATACTGGCGGATTCAAAAGCTACAAAAGCGTTTGAATCCAATCTCTTGTTACACATGACAGGAAATCCTTAGAGAACCAACCCACGTTAGTACAATTCGCTAATGGAGTGTTAACTAACTTGCAATCTGAACCAAACAGTATGTATTTATCGTATTATTTATTTTTTTACTGAGCTACCTAGAAACAAGGCACCGTAAATAATCACAAATTGCAACAGTTACGGAACGGTACGTTACACAATAAAACATCAAAATGTAAGCTTGTCTACGTAAAACGCCCTGACCTTCAAAAGAAAATGATGTATCACTTCATAAAAATTGGTCGAGTGCTCTAGGACAAATGCGATATTTCATATATACTAAGTGTACTGATAGTGAGTTATCAGTCATAATAAAAGAGAGCTCCCTCTCGCCAATACATTTTTTAATATTTACATTTTAATAACTTCTGAACAATTGAATATATAAGAATATTTTGAAATCTTGTAAAGCACAACGTGAGTTGGATTGTAAATATTCAATTTATTCGGGTAAGTCGGTGCCCTGAGCCACCTTTTCTTACGTGTCAAAAAAGAAATATAGTCTAAAGTAGAGAAAAAAAAATCGCCAGAACCTACAATCCCAATTGTACGTAAAAAATAAAACAATCTACAGTTATAACTGATTTCAAAGTTCGTTTCTTGTAGACTAGTATACTAAACAATTGATAATAAAAAAGAAAAAGAAACATGTATTAACTGCAAAGTTTTGACTAAGGATATAGTCGTCGGTACACTCCTTAAATAATTATCAAATACTTATGCCATTGCTACTAAACAGTATCGTTACAAGTAGATATACTTATAACTACTAGATACACCGTTTCGCTAACAGAATATTGTGTAAATTGCGCCTAAATTGTAATCTTATCGTATAAACTTAATGATGTCGTAGATCTGGAAGCACTAGTCCCTTCCTTAATCTAACCTACTAATAAATTAAAAAAATAAGCGGTAGTAGTAAAACCTAAACGTGTTTGCAATACATTATAATTATGGGTTCAAAATCTTTCCATAACCCCAATAATTAGGGGTTTTAATTACCTTTTGAGCACCTATAAGTGCTAACGCCATTACATAAAGAGATTATTGCAGTACGATAGTAACCGATTTTTAAACAATTTATTTTTAAAACTAAATTAAACAATAATGAACAATTTAGATTAACAAAATATTAACGATCTTCAAAAGTTAAAGTAGTTAAATTAGTAACGCGCGCCAGGAGTGTTTATTTCACCGAACAATCTTCAATTCCCCGAAGGTGAACTTCAATAAGTGCTATACTACAGCACACTGTCGTACGTCTTACTTCTATGCGTGTCTTTGCTCAAGTCAGCATCGTAATAAAAGTAAATAATAAATACCTTACTAGCATATTACGCCGTAAAGTATCCCTCGGTGTTATCTATTTTTTTTAAGGTTTACACCGTTTTTCTTTCCAGTAACAACAATTAGAACAATTATCAACACCAATAACAAAAACCTCATAATTAGATAGACATGGGAGTAACAAACAAGAGCTGAAAGAAACCAGCAAAGTTTGAGAAACGTAATTATGCGTGAATCAAGTAAGTAATAACCCTTGTTTCCTACTGCTAGTGAGACGCACCGTAAATAAGTAACAAATAAAATGACTCGTATTCTACCAGAAGTCAAATCAAAGCCTATAACTTGACTAATTCACAAGAAATTTTAGAAAAATGATTTTAAATTGTTACATCTTGTTTAAAAAAAACATTTTATGGTATTTTGACAAAAATGTTTTGTTAAACCGTTTGGTTTAAAATAAAGTATTTGTAAAATTTTTGGAAAAAAGTTAAATACAACGATATTATTCTTGTAACAGATTTTTAGCTGTCATAAAATTAGGTAGATTCTAGTCAAAACCGCATCACCATATCTGATCTTTAATTTGTAACAGAAAATAAACGTTTGAGTATCTCAATCGGATCAAGTTACTTTAGCAAGAAAAACAAACACCGGAATGTTTACTGGTAAATTAAAAAAAAATATGGAATAGTCAACTGTCAAATGTTAGTTTTGGAAGTTTTTGTAACTTAGATTTTCTTTTTAATCCATTTTTTTTTAAAATGCCATTTATTATCGCAAAAGCGTATGATGTGTTACGCATTTATTTTTAATGTGTTGAAAATGCTGCAATTGCGTCGCGGCAATATGCAATACAATTTCCACAAAAAAACATTTATCACCAAAGATGTTTTTAAGACTGATTAGACAATTACAGGGGACTGGCTACGTACAGCTCATTCAAGCACCTGCAAGGATTCGTAGAACCAGCATCGAGGAAAATATTATTAACGTTTTAACGTATGTGCATCACGATTACAACCTTAGCATTAGGGAAATTTCCAATAACCTGCAAATCCCTAAAACAATTGTTTACGATATTTCCTACCTTATTGTTTTACCTCGGGCATTATGATACTAGACTGAACCATTGTCACTGACTGTTAAACATGATTAGAATAAATCGAAATTTTTTGTCACTTATATTATGGACAGGTGATGGAACTTTTAGTAGCGCGGGAGGTGTAAATTTACGTAATATGCAACAAAACCCACATTGAGTGCAGCAAGTAGAAGATCAAAATCGCAAGAGTTTGGACGTCTGCTGTGGAATCGTGGAAGGAAAAATTATAAAATTAAATTTTTTTGACCAAACGCTTAACAAAAAAAGATTTTTGAAATTTTTGAACGTTTTTCTTCTACAACATTTAGAAAACGTCTCATTTGTTGCGTGCTCTAAATTGAATTTGTGCTGCTCTGTATATTATTGTTTAAATTGAAGTTAGTCTTCCATTTCTCGACGCCATCTATCGAGCATCGTTGGTCCCTTCCGTTCGAGTAAACAAAAAGTTGTCATTTTACTTTTACGTCGTTGGCTACATAAAAATATGCCTGCATGAATTAAACTTGATTTCATAAAACATCCACGTGTTGTAACACGATGTATCATGAAAACATCTATAATTAGTTAATTTATTCAACGCAGGGTAAGTGTCTTCTATTCTTTTTCGGATTAAAGGTAATTTCCTTGTCGATCATTTAGCGCCACGTGCTACCTCCCAAATGTGGGTTTCTTTGTCTGTACAAGTTTAAATATCGACAATGGTACAGTTCTAAAAGGAAGCATTAGACCTACGAATACTGCGAGACAAGGAAAGATACGATTAATATTTCTATTCTATTCGGAGGCAATTGACGTTTAACTAATACCATCTTAGATAAAAGTGCATATATAACAGCCTACAATACGCTTCGATTCTCTTACCTTTCATAAATGTTACTTTTTACCTGTTGTAGAGTTTTTGAGTTACTAGGTAGACACGATTATTTTTAGGTAGATTGATTACAGGAAGCCAGTAGGAAAACGTTTTCTGAAAGTAAACCTGGTTCTTGGTAAGTCAATTTTGATTTTAACTATTCGCTGTCGCTATGAATCATATTTACTAATCGTGCCAAAACGTTTAAAATGATTTGCTTCTTATTACCATTAGTCAGTCAATTGGTTTAAGTTAAATTGCTACCGCATGCTGATTACGTCAACTGTCAATTATTATTGTTAAGGTAATTTACTTACAAAAATTATTGCATGTACTGGCTGTTACACTTACGATTTGAGTGTATTGTGAGTTGCTGATACTGCCGGCGTTTTAGAACCAACGTATACTTGTACTCAAACTAA
Source organism: Aquatica leii (assembly GCA_035610365.1). NCBI lineage: Eukaryota > Metazoa > Arthropoda > Insecta > Coleoptera > Lampyridae > Aquatica > Aquatica leii. Next base: position 15,393,460 of record CM069434.1, on the reverse strand, counting down.
ATTTACTTTACTGTGATGATATCGAATTATTTAAATGTCATTGATTCCAATTTAAATCATAAGTTATCCTTCTAAGATAATTAACGTACAATTGATGTTAACGATTGGGTTTCTTTCTTTGATTCCTCCAGTTTTACGAATTTTAAAATGTTAATACCAGTTTCAGACCTCCTGTGCTGATCTAGCAGGAGCAAAACGAGATCTGGCGCCCATTAAAATAAATTTATCACTTGGACCTCCCCCCTCTCCGATAGGTATTGTTTCAACTCTACAGCGAGTTGGTTGTGCAGGGTTCGTAAATTACTAGAAGCTTGTAACACATTGTAAACAAAAAAAAACATGTGGTTGTAGCTTAATGACTGCCTGACGCAGTTTAGCCAAAACATGCGTCAACATTTAGACGGGAATTATTTACATCGCGTTATTAAAAGGGGAAGTCTGTTTACCCACCCTTTCGCGATTGCTTGATCTAATTTGTTTAGATTTTTATCTATGAGGTAGACTAAAAATATCCTTTTTCAATAAAAAAAACTACCAACCAGAAAAAATATTTTGGAAAGTAGAGAAATTGCCATTAGAAGCTTGTCTAAGACTAAAAATAAAGCAGAAGAAATTGTTTTTACCAAAATTAGACTAAATAAATGCATCGAGAATGATGGATAACATTTTGAACACTGGTAAATTATTTATGGCTAAACTTTAAGTAATCTTAATTGTCCTGTTTCTTTTATTTTATTATCATTCACGTATTGTTGATCTGTTGGTCTTTAAACACTTTTTAAAACTAGTTTTGAAATATTGCAGTGATTAGTTTTTTCTCGATAAGGTAAATTGATCCTATTGAGATACTCAAATTTTAAACGGATGGAGATATCGTGATGTAGTTTTTAATAAAATTTAGCTAATTTTATGACGGCTCAAGTCTGTTACAAAAAGAGAACTTAATAGAAAATAGTAATTTACGCAACAAGGGTCGAAAGCAAGGCATTAACAAACGCTAATGCGACGCGAACCCGAGCTTTGCATGTGAGTGAGTTATACCATGATACTTGTGACGAGAGTAACGTACAGTATTTTTTGTGTTGCCTTTTGTAAAATTATGTCTTTTTTTTTAAATAAAAAAAGATAGCCAGAAATATAATTTTCGTACTACATTTATTACTAAATCTGTCAAATTTGACATTAACTTTAACATCGTTTGTTTTCAATTTTAAGTTAATTTCAAGATTTTTTAAATAACTTTTCACATGTCGCATATTCGTTCTAATACAATAATTAACTTTGAACTGTTAGTTTTATGTGGATTTCGAATTTTCATTTAGCACTTACATTACACCTTTTTTCACTCATTACGTAAATACACTAATATACGAATATTGAAGTAAAAAAAATGTAATTTAACTACAGTTATAAAATATATCAAAACATACGTGTAGCAAATAAATAAAATTTAAAAAAATATTTAAAACAATGTAAATTAATTCTAATTTAAAAAAATCAACACAAACCAAAAAAAAATAGAAAACAGTATATCAATTTAGTAATAAATGTAAATGTATCTAAAACATCTATCATAAAAAAAATAAAAAAAACCACTAAACAAAAATAGTATATAAGTATATGTAGATCACATTAATTCAAATAAATCAAAGTATTTATATTTAGAATCAAAATAATTCACGTTATATTTTTAATGACATATTATTAAAAACTTTTTAATTAAGAAGTTTTACTTACTTTTAATTAAAATTTTCTAATCGTACTAAGTTTAATCAATTTAAAGTTTATTTCACGTGTAAAATAAATTACCTAAAATAACTTTATCCATTCTACTCCAATAATTACAAAGAAAAACAATTAGTTAAAATTTAATTACAGGAAAAACAATAGTAAACTGCCCAGAACGATAAATTTTAAACGTGCAAGTAAAAGTAATTCTTCTTAATGTACTTAGACTTGTTAACTTTTGAGATAGATAATGTTATCTAATTAAAGTACTAGTTTTTGTATTTTAAGTTGAGAAAGTAATAATACATGCTAGCTTTTTTAAACTATTTAAATAAAAAAAAATTAGTTGCAATGTAAGCATTAATTACTTAAATTAATTAAATAATTTATGTCTACTAGATAATTGTGTGCGTTAATATTTTTATTTACAAAGTTAAACATAAATTAAATTAGAAATTTTGTCAAGTTAACACAATGTTTTAGAGATGTAATTAACATCTTAACGTAATTAAAACTAACTTGATTTTGTGTTAAACCTTATTAAATAATTAACGTAATTTGTGGTAAACAATCAAAAAATTTAACGATACAAAAAATATATTTAATAAAATGAGTAATCTAATGTAATCGTCATAAAATAATTTTACCCTGCAAAAAAAATATATTAACAATTAAAATAATTTTTATTTGATTAGGCTTGGATTATTTACATAGTTATTTTCTTGCAAAATTATTTAACTTTGCTCACTAGAACTGCAGCATTTATGCAATTGTTGCTATGTGCTTAAAATATAACAATTATTGAATTACTATATAAAAATTAGCAGTTTTAGCGCACAAAAAAATTAGAAAACAAAAAAGTAAACAATTCTTTAAAATATAAAACGTTACTCTTTTAATTAACATTTAAAAAAAATCTTACAATAAAATAATACATTATTTTGCTGAACAAAAAGTTTCAAAACTACAACACGTTCTTTAAAAAGATTTTAATTACTTTTTGACAAAGATTGATCTCTTTTGTATTCGACTAACGTTATTGTTTTATTCTTTGAAATTTGCTAATATTCATTTGAGATGTAAGAAACTAATTGGTTTATTAGGATTATTTTTGCATATATAATTTAAATTTATACATATTTCTGCATTACATTTTTAAATTTTCCTGAACGAATGTGGCTACTGAAATAATTAATGATAATTGCATTCTGTAGGTGTGTAACACGTGCGTATTACCAAATTATAGTTGTTTTAGTAAATGACACGAGACATAAAAAATAAAACTTTTATAAAATCTTAATAACGTTTATATTTCTAAAACATTGTTAAAAAAATAATTCAATTTTATTTTGATTAAGTAACGCAAAACTTTGCTTATTAGGTTTATTGCACGTGTCTAATTTAATAAAAATACATAAAATTGGCTTATATTTTCTTAACACATTTTACGATTTTCTTTAGAAAACTTGGTTACACGTTCTATCACGTTTTGCTGAAACGTTAACACTGTAGGTACATTTATTTGCTATTGAATTTTATTAGTCGAAATCTATTTACAGATGTTTATGTTGATTTTTATATAATGTAATGGTTTAAGAATTTTAAATAATTTAATTTTGCACTTTCTGATATGAATAAATTTTAATTATTATTTTAATTTAAAGAAAAAATTGGTATTGTTAAGGGGATTCATTGTTATTGGTTTATGTATTTAAATTAACATGTTTCAAGGTTATGAACAAAGTAAGCTCATTATCAGAATGTTTTACAAAAAATATACACAACTAAAAATATAAGATTTAAATTAAAAATTTTAAAAATTGAAAGTAAAATAATCTAACTAAATAAATATAAAATGTAAGTTTTACAAAATATTAATGTTTTAAAGAAAAATGACGTAATTTAAAAAGAATTCTAAGAAAATTAAGGTTTTAAATCATAATTGAAATTAGTTAAATCGGCTAAAAAAATATTTTAATACTTTAATATCAATTCTAAAAATTCCAGAATTTGTTTGTTGTTGTTATTAGTTAAAAAAAAATCAAGAAAGAAATTAATAAAAGATTGTTTTGTACAAATAACGTTTACTTCCAATTTAAAACTTAATTTTTTTAACACACTTTAGGTCTTCTAACGGATTCTCCGTTATTACCTATTGTTATTTATTTAAAAAAATGTATTTTTTATTAAATTTGTTTTTTGCCATTCTGCAAAAACCACAACGTTAACATTTTTAAAAGAATTTTTAAAAATATTTTAATCTTTGTTGTTACATAAATTCTATGGTTTTTGGAACTATTTAAATTAAATTAAATATTTAATTTTTATTAACAACATAATTAGCTTTAGTTTGATTAACCTTAGTATGCACAGTATAGGTTTAGCAAACCCAGTAATAACTTTTATATGGTATAGTTTTGTAAATCTTTTATTTAGGAATTTGTGGTTTTAGATATGGTTTGGAAATTAATGTATTAACACATTTTTTTAATCAACTTATTTAAATGCAGAACAGTTATGTAAAAAAAAGTTTTTTTACAGTTACCCAGCCTTTATACAACACGGTCCTCTAAGAACCAGTCTTTTTACAAACAGCTGTGTGCTTGTTTTTCGTGAAAGTAGGTTGTGCATAGACGTCTCAACCTTTGTACGTGTGAGTAGCTTGGTAGTAGCCTGCATCGGTACGTTGTGACTTGCCTGTTCAGAATAATATATAAAAGTTTATTTAGAAAAATGCACTTAGTTGCTTTTAGTTTGTAAGGTTGTATTATAGTTAGAACTGCGTCAAAAACGTAGTGTCACATTTAGTAGTGATGACTTTGAAAAAATTGTGTTGGCACGAGCCAGTCAAGCAAACGAGGAGCCATCCGGTAAAATCAAAGTTGAATCAGAAAGATAATGCATACGTTGACAAAAATTTATGAATAATTGTAACGCTTAAATTTTAACATGCATTTTTTTTCGACTGACGGATAGGCAACTTTGCCTGCACCAACGCATGAATTTCTGACCTCAAACGTTTTCATTGAGTTTTATGCTGTCAGATAGCAGTTGTAGTACATTTTCTAAAGACATTTTCGATCGCTTTTGATTTTTGTCACGTCCGCTACGGTGTGTGTGTCGGCGTTAAAACGCAAAAAGATTATTAAGAGAGTGAGATTTTGTCATCAATCGACATCTGGCTTATAGATGCTTTTCTTTTTGTAAAATCTGAAACCAATCTTTTGGATGTGTGAGTCAGGAAACGACGCACAGATATATTTCTGATCAGCACATATTGTAGGTTAGTATTTACACTTGGTGATTGTTGTATCGAGGTGAAACTATTTCTTGTTATTTTAGTTTCTATGGCGTACTCCTGTAATTAAGTTTCCACGGCATACCCATGTAACTAAGTTTTTTTGAGATGCTCCAGGAATTAAGATTGCTATGACATGCTTGTATAATTAAACTTTTATGTATGCATGCTTCGGTAATTCAGTTTTGATGACATATCTCTGTACGTAAGTGAAGGTGGTTTAATTGTGGCAAAGTATTTACTTTCAAATTATTTCAACGGTGAATAAACCGGGGAACGAACGCTGTATCGACGGTAACTTGATCAGTACTGTTAGGGGTCTTTCGGATCGCTTCTCACTTATAACAATTTAACTGTGTTCGTCGATTGTCGGAATGTTTAACGTACCGAATTAGTTAATGTAATTATAAAAGATGTTCTTTGTCATGTGCGCTTAGTCAATGGTTATCTTTGGTCCGGTTACAAAACCACTTCAATGTTGTTACTTAACCGTCATAAATTTCAATATTGCTATTTTGCTTTCACTAATTTTAATATTATAATAAATGTAAAGAGATTGGAAGTACGCGTCAAAGTTTGATGTGATGTTACCGGGTGATACATCCTATGTAAATATCTGACTTGCAAACTTGACGTTAAAGCTACGGGCCGATTATAATCAAATTGCTATTGCTACTGTTGCTGAATTGCGGCGTTATATTAAAATATCTGCTATTAGAGTCTACTTTAGACTTGTTTTGCATTTTCCATATTTGTGATATAAGTATTACGATACTAGTAGCGTAGACACAGAAGCAGTAAAAATTTTGTAAACAACGATGATTCGATTCCTATCTATATTTTCATTCGTAAAGGTCGGTTGTCGTAGATAAACGATACAACAAAAAAAATAGTAATTAATGAACGAAAGTGTCATTTATTATTTGGAACAAGTGTTTTATTTTTTAACGTGCTTTGGGTATTGCGGGTCTGGAATTTTCTTTTCTCTAGCCTAGAGGTTCAGTATATTACTCATCCGTAAGAAAAGATGGCACAAAGGGCATTGGCTTATCAAAAGAGTACTTTTTTTCTAATTATCCGACTCACGACCAACTGCGGCAAAGCTAACCAAACGATAAGCCAAACATCTACGATTGTAATTTTTTCTCACCTCCCCAATATGTACGTTATAAAATTTTATCAAAAATTATTCAAATGCTAGTAATAATTCTGATGATAATTGAACGTTTTTCTTAACATTGACAAAACTGGCCATTTGGCAGTTTCTCGACTATGTTATATTGCCCCAAGTAGTTTAAACTGGAATACAGATCGGTCAGCAGCAAATACAGTACGGAACAGACTATATTATTTGTCGCTCTCTTGGTTTGATAAAAAAGCACGAGTTCTACATTTAGAAAATCTTTGCAGTTTTTTATGACTGATGCAATTTAACAAAAAATCGTAAACTGCAAGAATTTACAAATCGTAATAAACCAAAAACATAGAAAAATCAGACAACTACACTACCTCTTATGGAACTTCGGATACTTAATAAAAATGTCTTAATAACTACAAAACTTTGTACGCATTTGTTAAATTAAAGAAATGTTATTTTCGTTTTTTTTAACACTTAGAAAAAGAAATTTAAGCCGCACTAATCGTTTTAACATTTTATTGGTATTCTTTCACTTACCAAACTGCTGTTTTTTTTTTAATTTGAGGTAAGCGGCCGATAATTTATTAATGAAAAATTATATTTACATTTACATTAACATCAATATTGTTAGTCTCCAAGTAAATAGGTTTCGGTTGCATCTTTGTTCTGTCTTAAAGTAAAAAGTATTTGAAAATGCCACGTGGAAAACCTGCTACCTTAGAAAAACGTGCAAATGTTATAACACTGTTAGAAGAAGACCATTCCATTCGTCAAATTGCAAAAAAAACGAATTTGAAAAGTTCGACGATGAATGATATTATTTAGCGATATTGAAGAACGGCTAGTTTAGAAGATCGAGATCGTCCAGAACCGTCCAGACAAACAACAACTGCTGAAGATTAAAGAATTCTATTGTTAAGTAAACAACATAGAAAATTTACAGCACCCGTTTAAAAACCACTTTCACGTAGTTGTAACAGAGGGAAACGACTTCAGTGAGTACACGATTATTTAGATTAGTCGGAAGAAGATTGGAAACAAGTGGTCTGCAGTGACAAATCCAAATTTGAAGTATTTGGACTAACTAGACGCGTGTTTTTTCAAAGATCAAAGAGAGATAAAATGATTCCAGAGTGTATTGTGCTCACTGTGGAACAAAGAAAAAGTTCGGTCTTTTTTTTTGCTTTTGCAGAAACGGGAATTTTATGTCAAATTGATGGGATAATGAGAAAATTATTTTGCAACAATTACCATCGGGGTTGCGTTTAATTGGCTCTAATTTACCTTTTATGCAAGATAATAATCCCAACTACTGCGGTAGTGTGTTGACAGTATTTGAATGCACAAAACCAAAAAAACGTTTTAAAAGTTGTGTCTCCCCAGAGCCCGGACTTAATCCAATCGAGTTGTTGTAGAATGAGCTGAACAGGAGAATTCAAAAAGTGTGTTCAACATCTAAAGATCATCTGTAGAACATTTTAGAACGTAAGTGGACAAATATTTTTAATTCAGTTTTATCAACACTCAATTAATGAATGTCTAGAGTACTGTATACAGTTATAATCGCCAAAGGTGATTTATTTGATCAAAAGAAAATTTAACTCTTTTACAATAATAAATAAACAACAAATATTTCTTTAGTTATTTGTTATGTTAAAAAGTTGGTAGATCAATTTTCGAAAATAAAAATTTTTCCAAGTATAAAATTTGTTCCTCCGCACCCCCACTCTCTTTTGTCAGCAATGTTAAATTTTATAACAGCATATTTCATTCACTTCCTGTAAGACCTGGTGCAATACAGACGAGCTCTGTAAGCTCTGTATTTTTTACGCTTAACAAAGCTTTCACCGTTAGATTATTTCACGTACATATGCAAATTCATTTTGTGCTTACTTAGAAGGAAGCTGAGTAGGGGTAAGCAGTTATATTTTTTTTATTCGGGGTTTAATTTGATTCTGTCCTAATTGTCTATAACGGATCTCCACACGTTCACCGTTATCAGTGAAGATAACGAACAGGTGGCATATTTTAGAAAATTTCAATGACGTTCCGTTATTAAAACGTTACTATTCACACCGTCAAGCACTTGGAAACCTTCAAAATTGGATTTCTTTTAAGAGGAGCTAATACCATAAATTATTACGTTAAGTCGAGCGGAAACGCTGCGCATTTGGTATCTCAAATGATTGTATGCTTTGAAAACTAAAATTACTCGTAAGGTAATGCAAGTATGGAATTAACTAATCCCCTACTGGATAAAACCTAACTATAAGTATTCCAATTTTAAATTTTACGATTTGTATTTTAGTAGTCATGTCGATTGTTGATCGTACGTGCATGGTAGGTTGACACAATTAATAAGATCATTTTGTGCTTCACAAAAGCGTATGCAGTGCGCGTTGAGTCTCAGAGGCTTAATTTGTTTTGTTATATACTTTTGCAATTTTAAATTTGCAAATATAGAGTAATTTCTTCTTCGTATGTAAAAGTTTAGACCGACAAGATCAGTTTATTGTACGGCGTGTTGACGTTAGGTCCACGTTGTTTGTCATATTCTAGTGGTAATTAATATTTTGACCTTTTTTATCGTTGATTTTATTATAGAGTTCAGTAAAAAAAAGCAAAACTTGTACGATCTCTTTTTCTCGGGACGAACACTACCTGTATTTGACATTAACATGTAAATAAGCAAAATACAGTATAAATCTAACCTTTAACTAATAACGGGCTGGTCTAATCGCCTCAGATTTTTCTAGTCCACACAACGTAGTTTCTTGCAGGCAACAACAAAGATACACCACGTATTTCGAAAAATGCCTACAAAACCATTTACTAGGTATGAATTCTTAGTAACTCTTACCAGTAACGACAACGACCCTTAATAAAGTAAATTGAACGATTACCAAGAAATTTAACAACCAATTTTTCAGATTATGTCGTCCATACAAAAATTTCATACTTGTGTTTTAATTTGAAAGTTGGCGCTTATATCAATTTTAATTTTAATAAAGACCCCGTTATTCTTTAACACAGGCGTCTAATTGTCAAATTTTACAATGCACCTTGCATTCACCTCGTACCTGCGCACTTATTTCTTACTTTAAACCAAAGCTCGATTTACATCACTTTCACATATACAGTGTCTAACAAAAAATTCATTTAATTAGCAATTGAAAAAGATACTGTTACAACACTAATGCTTTTACTAGCAGATGGCAAACTGTAGCTAGTATCTATATTTGTTTGTTTTAGTATAATATTTTGTATGATCTTAACTTTTGATTCATTCCAAGCAAGATGCTCAGACAAATTTAGTTTAGCATCCGAAGCTGAGTTCAAGAATTGATTATCAAGTGATACTGGCACTTCTGATATGTACATTTTGTTTTTTTTTTAAATATTTCTACATTTTGTACAACGTTTTTATTAAATTCCCAGTCAAACTAACAAATGTAATGTAATCCATATTTGTACCTCAGTAGGTTTATTTTCCTTTCCCAAACACAAGGAAATAAACCACACCCACGGAATCTATGACTTAGGATCTCTTCTTTATTTTTTACTACTTTTTTTTAAATCGAGCGAATGTAATTTAGTTTAAACCTTGTCCTAGATTTTACCATAAAATTTTTTCGCCGATTTTCTCCGTTCTGTTTTAATTACAGAGTTAGATAATTTCCGTATATCAAGTTCTGAGACACAAACGCTAGCAGCACTTACTGATTCACTTGTTCTTTGCACGATTGTTGCGTGTCTTCTCAAGAAAATCTTATGCCGTTGATTGTTATCAAAAATTTCTAGACTCTGTTCAAAATGTCGTTCTTTATACTGGAGAACCTTTTCAATGCTAGTTCTTCTATCCACCTTGCAAGCTTAGACTCTTCTCTTACTGAAAAGATTAGAAATAGGCAGCATGTGACTTTGTAATCAAAATTCTAGCGTTGACTTGGGACCTCGTATTTGCTTGCCGCATTTCTGTATGACAGTTATCGTTCTTTACTTCATTAATTGCACTTTCCATCGATTCTACATTATAATCATTTTTGTTTTTGCAATTTTGAAAGCTAGACACATAAAAAAGTCATACTAACTTAATTATAAGAAATGTCGCAAGTAGTTATTAGACAAGGATCTAATAACTTCTACACGTTTATTACTGTTGTGTTGTAATTGTTCTTTTGTCAGTGCAGTCTGAGTCACACCACTTTTTTAGTTCTATAACCGTAAGTGTAATTCATTGTAGTATTAATTACTTTTAACAATTGTTAATTTTAGCTGCCATGTAATAACTACAATTTTTAATAAAACAAAAGACCTGAGAAAGTGCGCACTTAATAGTGTTCTTATGCTCCTTTTTATAAAAACGACTGAAAAAAATGTGTTAATTGCTATTTAAATTGAATTGCACAAAACAACGAAAAAACACTATGTCCCCACATGAAAACTGTTCAAAATTTGCCAAATGTAGTTATTGGGCAGCTGTCAAACCACTGCATCTAAGCATATGTTAGTTTTAATTATTGCACACTACCATCAAACTGAACTCCAGTAAACTGTAGTAAATTAAATGTTAACAATACTTAGTTATAACATACTCCTACATGATATTTTCATTTTACTAAACTTTTATCATTTTTTTTTACGTTAAAATTCACACAAGTTTTCTAGATTAACTCCTAAGAAACCCGTCTTTTTGGTGTACGTCGAGACAAACGCATATTTGGTGCCAAAACTAAAAAGCCAACTAGAAGCCATTAGTGGGAATATAGTCGCAATTAATACATCTAAGCAAAACGATTTACTAAACGCAGGTTTTTTGTTTTTCATAATTATAGATGTGTCCAATATCTACCGAAGGTTCAATAACTACTTAGTTTACCTTACAATAAAAATTAAGTAGTAAATAATGAAATCCCAAATTGTAAACAACTTTAAATATAAATAAATACAGTTTAAACATAAACAATAAAATTAATTTTGAAGTTTAATAAAAGGATATTAATAAATATGAAATTTAAATTTTTATTTAAACCAAAAGTTTGATTTAACTTGAAGAATTTTTAATATTACCAAGGTTAAAATTACATTTTACAAAGTAATAAAAAAATATTTTTTATAAACAAACCAAATCTCCAGTTAAACTTTTTGGTAGAATTTTCTATATATTAAATAATGTTAAAATAAATGTAAAACTATATTTATGTTTTTTAGAAATTTAATATTAACCAAAAGAAAATATTAATGTTAACGTTGGATTGTTTATAAAATTGTTGTCATCATTGTAAAAGGTTAAACGTGCAATACAATACAATAAAAAAAATTAATTTAATTTTCCACAAAATAAATTTTGCTGTTCTAAACTCAAATTTGCACAAACCAGCGTAAGCAGATATGTTCTAACAACCGTTAAATCTTCAATTATTGATTTTCGTTTTATTATTTTTGCCAATTTAAAATTAAAAGCAAAACAAAACTACGAATTGATCGCTTTTAAAACAATTAAAGTGTGCTTTTATCTGTTTCTAACTTAAATATTCTAAAAAAAATATCAAAACATGTTTAACCAATTTATTCTATACAATGTTAATTTAAAAATAAAACTATTTTTATAAACTTTGTTAAAAAAAAGACAAACATTTTTTCTAATCAAAATGTACACAAAGCTATTTAATTCATGTACACAAAAAAAATTAAAATTAATAATCAACTACATACTATACTAAAATAAGAATTTCTTTCAGGTTCGTACCGTGTTAATGCTGTAACCGAAGTGGCCTACTTTCGTAAAAGAGTTTATGAAGGCGTGCAAAAAAATCGAAAAAGTCTAACAAGCAACCAAAATCCGACTAAAAAATTATGAAACTTGAAGAAGCAAACTACGATCTAACAAAAAACCACTACAGAGTTAGGTAATCAACTTGTGAACCAAGTCAGATGCTAAAGAATTGTTAGAATTACTCGATCTTTTTTACAGTCTGATAAAGCACTTTACAAAAGTTGGCAAAACGTTGGCAATTTTGATTACAACATTAACACGGTTCAAACCTGGTAGAAGTTCTTACTTTAGTAACTCGGCCGTGAAAACCTTCGCTATTAAAGTATTTGCTAATTAAACAAAAAATTAACCTTAAACAAACACGATAACTAAGGTTTAGACTATAATGTAGTAGTTTCATCTACCTTTTAAACCTAAAAAGAAAAAACTGCAGAGAAAATAAAAAAACATTGTAAAACAAAATTTATATCTAGAATGTTTTTAAAAGCTATATAGCATATCTACATGTAAAAGCAATTAAACACAAATATAAAAATATTATATTATTGAAAAAACATAAACTTATTACCTAGATCTAGATTAAAAATGTCTTAACAATTTAGAAACGGCATATTAAAAATAAGGTAAGAATAGTTGCAAAAAAAGCAAAAACAAACAAAAAAAACAAAAAAAAAATCCATAAAAACAATTAAAAATAAATTTCAGTGAAACTGCAAAAAAATATGCGTTGGTAGAAAGTCATCAACAAAAAATATAAAAAGGCAATTCTGACTAGAACAAGAACAAATTGCAAGTTACAAATAAAAATTACAAATTTGAAAATCAATTGAAAACTAGACTAAACCAAAAGTTGAATGCACAACAAGTAACAAAGATAGACAATACTTACAGTTTGATAATAAGCATATATAGAAAATAAACAAGAAACAAACAAATAAAGAAAACAAAATTAACTACAAGAAAAAAAATTGAAATCAAAATAATAAAAAACAATGCACAACATGGGGATCTTGTAAACAAAAAAAAACGGTTTAAATTATGAAAAAGGTTTAAAATTATAAGCGACTTTCGGCTCAGACCGCGTCGTAGTAAAACACCCAGACTTAGGCTTGGTCATAGTCTCTTCTTGAGAGCCAAAACAAGAAGTAGAACTTGGCCTTTGCCGTATTGTCGTTCGTGAACCCAAACAAACTGACGTTTCGCAAGACATTGCAGCTTGCATCTTCAGAGTGGTAAATGTCACTGAAAGAAAAAGTGGAAATGACGATATTTACACCAATAGCGATTAGCGTGATTAACGAACCTTATCGTTCCGATACCGCTTGACTGACTTCGTTATTACTCGGAGTAAGTGTTTGTGTCCTTTCCAAGAAGGTCGATCTTTGTCTTAGAGGATATAATACTGGTAGCCAAGATTTGCTGAGTCTTAAACCGTCTTCTCGATTCATATTACAAGGATGTTTTTCTATTTCTACAGCTTCGCGGATTAGTCTGGGAAAGTAGAAAGGAGTTCTAGCCAACACTTTAGTTTGGTCAAAGTTCAGCGTATGTCCTTGGTTCCACACGTGTTCTGCCACTGCTGATTTAGTAACTCTGCGGTGTTTGCAGTCAGCCATATGTTTTTTTACTCTAACTTCAATAGAACGTCCCGTCTGTCCTATATAACTTGATCCACAGGAACAAGGAATTTTGTAAACTCCGGCATGTTTTAGAGCCCCTTGTTTGTCTTTAGCAGATGTAAACCAGGTGTTCAGGGTATCCTTAGTCGTAAAGACAGTTTTAATATTATGTTTCTTTAGCGCCCTGCTTATTTTGTCTGTTGAACCCATACAGTAAAGTAAATAAGCGGTGCTAGTAGGAGGTGATAAGTCTTCTTTGACTTTTGGATTTAATGCTCTTTTCCATGCGTTTTGGATCTCTTTGAACCCGTATCCATTTTGTTGTAGAGACTCCAACAATGTTTCCTTTTCCTTTTGTAGATTTTCGTTATCTGACACACGTACAGCTCTTTTGGCTAAAGTATGCAAAACAGTATTCTTCTGTACTGGATGGTGGTGAGATTCGGCGTTTAAGTATCTATTAGTGTGCGTTTTCTTTCTATAAACGGAATGCCCCAATTTTCCGTTATTTTTCTTTATTACTAGTACATCAAGAAAAGCTAGACTGCTGTTATGTTCTAACTCCATAGTAAACTTAATGCTGTTATGTGCAGAGTTTAGATGTTGAAAGAACTGGTTTAGTTTATCTTTGTCATGAGGCCATACAACAAACGTATCATCAACATATCTGAACCAAGTTTTTGGTTTTAATTCAACATTTTTCATAATTTTAGTTTCAAAATATTCCATGTAAATATTGGCTATAACTGGAGAGAGCGGTGAACCCATGGCCGCTCCTTCTACTTGTTTAAACAAGTTGTCGTTATAACTGAAATAAGTGTTTTTGAGGCAGAATTCGATGAGCAGAACTTCTTCTTCAGTAATTCTCTCCTTGAGCAAAAACAACACTTCGTCGACCGAGACTTTAGTAAAAAGAGATACCACGTCAAAGCTGACTAAAGTATCTTCTTTTGTTATACGCAAGTTCTTAATTTTCTCTACAAAGTCTGTAGAATCTTTGATGTGAGTTTCTGTATTTCCTGTCAACGGCAAGAGTTTTGCAGCTAGATAACGTGCTAACGATTGAGTTGGTGAATTGATGGTGCTCACTATCGGTCGAAGAGGGACTCCTTCTTTGTGTATTTTGGGAAGACCGTAGATTCGTGGCATAACCGGATTTCTGACAATTAAAGTCTGTTTCATGTTGATATCGATAGTAGTGGAGTTTTTGATAGCGGAGTGTACTTTAGTGCACAAGGAGTTTAAAGGGTTTCTCTGTAGACGTATGTAGCAATCTTCTGAGAGTAAGTTCGTCATTTTGTCGTTGTAATCTTGTATGTTCATAATGACTGTAGCGTTTCCTTTATCTGCTCTCAATACTAGAATGTCCTTATTCTCACGTAACCGCTTAGCTGCTTCTTTCTCATGTCTGTTAATATTAGAGCGTGGCGGTTTTGCTTTTCTTACAATATTGCAAACATCTTGTCTAAAATAAAATCAAACTCGAAACCAGTAAAATCCAATAAGACGTAATTGTTTTATAAAGTTGGAATGTTTTTCCGCTATGAACTAACTATACACTATTCAATTTTTAATGACTTCGGCGGTAATTCATCATGTAAAGAGGGTGAATTTACCACCCAACCAACTGCATCTTGTTACTTAAAGTATTTTGTACGACTGCTAACAAACTGCCTCCAAAACCAAAATTATTTGTATTTAAAACCGCGACCACTTCCATAAAAAGCTGTGACTAAAATATTAAAATCAAAAGATTTAATTATACTCATAAATGTTAACCTGTTGAAACTATCAGAAATAATAAATTATAAAAATTAAACATGTCTCAAATTTAAATGCGCTAAAAACGTAGTTAATACAATAAACGCTTAAACTAACTTAAGATAATCAAACTGTTAAAATAGATTTAATTACAATACTATCTCAAAAGAGAAACAAATTAGATACAACTGGAATTTTGCCAGGACAAAGAAAATGACAAATCAACGTAAATACAGAATACGGATGTATATATACAGCATAGTAATTTTGAATTAATTGAATATAAAGTTTTCTTACAGATTTGATTGACAACGGTGAATTTTAAAACGTGAACCTAAGTTTTAATGAAACCAGGTGATGCAAGTACAAACAGAATCTATAAGCGAGATCTATTAGTTTCTACATTGTAAAAATATTATTAACTTATTGGGTGTCGTAGACGGTCACAAACACGAAAATTCCTACAAGAACAAATATAATCCAAAAGAACAACACCCCAGTAGCACTGCATATTGTACCCATCTTGGCCCAACGTAGGTAGTATATTGTATTAAAGGCCAATATTTGGAAGATCTAACCAACATTGGGCATATATTGGTTAAAACTCGATGTTAAATATGTATTGCCCATATTCTGCCTAAAAGGGTCCAACAAGCAAACTGAAGTATATATATTTTTACTGCTTTCTTGTATTGGCCCTATGTTGGGCTTATATAATACTTTGCATTTAAAATAGTAGGGGAGATACGTTTACAATGCGTTTTTTACTAGTAAGTGTAGTTAAGTAATTTATAGTGCTTAAAACACATTCGTACTTGACATACCAACAATGAATAAATCTGTTACTTAACGGAGTAATAGTAAATCTAATTTTCTATAAGGTAGTGTTGTAAGGATCCGAACAAGGTATTGCAACTGGACAAAATGGACATACTTTTCAACGAAGTGTAATACAAAATAAGTGTGGTTTTAAATAAATCACAGTTAATAAGACGATTACTTTTAATAAGACAACGAAGACAACTTTTAACTGTGACGCATTGCTTTCTATATTTTCTGGCCTTGTAGACTAAGAATAGAATACTACCCTCATAGTAGGGATGTAATCAACCACGTGACGTTTAACCGTTAAAATCACTCATTTGAATAATTGTTCGTTTTGTGGTTAAGCAAAGTTGTAACTGTGAGCGGGTGCTTTTGGAACAAAACTGCAAGTATCTATAATTAATCACATTAATGTATTTTTAAAAATGCCTAAATCCCGATATTATGGAACGCCGTTTTGCTATTTGATCATTTTAATTCTTCCTGTTTTTAAAATAAAAAATAATATCATCAACACGCGTTTTAATTTATGTAACCATTGTAACATAAACGAGAAGTTATTCTATAGACTATATAAAAGCTGACAATAAAAAGTAAAACAGCGTCTCATGCAATATTGCTAATGTTATACTTAATAGCTGTTTAAACGTATAAATACCATTAGGGATGTTTATCATTTCTTTTTAAAACAATTTTTACTTCGAAATAACCTAAAATTGAATACGTTGAGGCTAGCAAACGACCCCTGCAGCGAAACTAGCGATTGGTTTTTCGATTCATCATTGTTTTGTTTTCGAAAACTTAATCAGTATGAAACTGAGTAAAAAATGCTGGCTTTGTTCTTGGATGTATAAATACATCAATAAATAATCCAAATAAACTTTTTAAAAAAAACATTGTGTGTATAGCAACAGTTATAAATTACCTTTTTTAAATAAGGTAAGTTTCGTTTAATAAGATTTTTTATTTGATTTAGGTATTTTTTTTCTTGTAGCAAAAGTCTTGATTATATGTACCTATATTTTCTATAATCATGTACTTGAATCTAGCTTACTATTGCAATGTTGGATCAAAATATGTCTACCTTTAAAAGCATGAGCACAAATTGTGCCAATAATATAAAAACATCATAAACCAATATTGTCTACACATTGGTCAAATATTGTATAGGACAACAATTGCGAGATTGGGACGATGTGTAATTATGATATTATACCTAGATCGCTTTTACATCATGGCCCAACATAGCAACGTAGTATGGAAGACACATATTTCCCCAATCTTAGCCATTTCTGTCGTTCGCAACATTTGACCAATATGTGTTACCTATATTTTTCCAATATGTGTGTGCTACAGGGGCAGTGTTTTAATTTACGAGGTACTTAGTAAACGTGTCAGACACACGATTTATTAAATGCGGTAATAAATCTTAGAAACAAAATAAATTAAATCCAACCACAAAATGTCTAGGCGTAACATACCTCAGCAAGTCTTTCTATAAACATCGGTGTATTTCACATTCGAATTTTAATATAAATCTAGATGACCATTGATTCAAAAAGTTTCGTTGGGCATTAAATTACCTGCGTTGATGTTGCAGTTTGCGAGTAAAATATCAAAAGCGATGCAAAATATACAATAATAAAAAGTTTTTTTTTAAATAACAATTATATAATTTTTTTATATATCAAAAATGTAAAAACTCAAAAAACGTTTTTATACTATAAGGTTTAGTGAAAAAGATTGTAATGACTGGGATTTACCGGCAACATGTAGAGTAATACGTTTTTACCTTTATTTTTTATTGCAAATCTATAATAAAAAATAATATTTATCAAACACAACAAAACTCCGCTCATGAATTTTTTAATTATTTATGAGATTTAAATTAGTGCAATAACAACCAAAGTAAAATACCTATAAATGCCAATTAGCATAAAATTGTTTTGTTTAATTTTTAATGCAATTATTATTTACAAAAATTTAAATTTTATCTGTGTTAATCAGTATAGTTCACTAATTCTTTAAAATAAAAGAATTTTACTTGCAATTAAAAAAACTTAGTTTTTAAAGGTATTTTAAATTACTTTTGTACTTAATTTAAAAAAAATATATATCTTGTTATTAAAATTACATGTATTAAAAATGTTTAAATTAAAATTCAAATTTTGCAAACTAAATAAAGATAAAGAAGATATAAATAAATGCCATTTACACTTAATTAAACTTTACTGTCATAGTTACATATTAAATATAAACACGCGTTTCCAAAATAAATTTGAATTAATAAATAAGTCAATATTTGGTTTTCACAATATTTGTTTAATTTGGCAATAAACAATAAATAAACAAATTTACAATAACTAGAAAAAATACAATTGTATTAAAATTTCTGCGATTTTTGATAATATTAATTACTCTTTAAATAAGACTATACATATTTTTATATTAATAATATATAATTTTTTTAGTAATGTAATGGTTTAGTAAGTAAATAATTGATTAAATATAAGAATAAAATTTTATGTACTTTTTTAAATAAGTATAAAGATTTTGTTTTTGTTTATATCAAAAAAATTTATTTACTTTTTGAAATCTAAATTATCTTTGTTCAAACAAGCATTTTTCATTAACTTTCTCTTAAAAAAAGAATTTTAATTTTTTTTAAGCTTTGTCATATTTCACTATTAGTTTATTTACAGTTTACTTTTTTAATTGTTTTTTTCTTTAATATAAATTAAAGTAAGTGTTATTAAAATGTATACAAAACTGCGAGTTATAAATAATACAATTTAGTGTTGTCAAGTTCCTTTAATAAATTCACATGTTGTTTTAAAAAAATTGCAAATAAAAACAAAACGAATGCAAATTACACATTTAAAGAATGCCGTTGTATAAAACCACAAATACATTGTACTTCTTTAAACATCAGGTCTTGCATTGTTAAAAGTATTCTAAATACAAAATTCTTTTGTTACATCTAAAATAATTTTTTTTGTTACCAAATTAGAATGTTTGTTTGCGTTATTTATATCAATTTATAATACGTTTAATTTTGTACGGTTTTACAATTTTGGACTCGTTGTTTTAACAATAAAATTAAAGAAATTTAAAGAATTGTCAGAGTTAAAGCAATTTTAAATTGACTTTTTTTAACTTTAAATAAGTACATTACAAATAGTAAAAATTTTGTACCATAAAAACAATTAACTTGGTGTTTACGTTTATTTCATGTTTTCGCTTTAAATTAATTTTAATGTTATTAGTGTAAAACGCTTTTAGTGTAGATTCGACTTGTGAACTTGCATTTGGTACACTAATTTAAAATCTTAATTCTAGTGACTTCTTAATTAAAGCATTTGGTAATTTAGAAAACCACTTAAAATATTAAACTAATGGATGCTTTAAAATATTTATTTTAGTTTAAAGCTGTGTTAGTATTAGATTTAATTTTGTCAAATTCATGACGGCTATGTTTCAAAGGATTTTCTTAACGCAATAGATGCACAAACAATACTTTTCCTGAATGATGTAGTAACGTTTGAAAAGAAGTTTGAAAAAAATGAAAACATAATACACTTACCTTTGCAAGATGAAAACGGTTTCTGAAACAAAAAAAACAATTTATACAACATAATCTTATAAACATTTTAAAAGTGTAATAAAGAAAATGATTTTTAATAATTTTTTTAATTAAAAATCTGAATTTGTTTAAAACTTAAAATTCATTATTGTATATAAGATAGTATTTTACTGTTGCCCTAAATTTATTAATGTTGTAAATAACATTTGCAAAATATATCTCAAACTATTCTTTTTAAAAAAACCTAAAAAAATTTACAGTAACTCACGTATATTAATTTAAGGCACGCAATGTAAAGTAAGTAAAAAATAAATTTAAACACAACATTATTAAGTAAAAAATAATTTTTGCAATGTAAATTACAAAACTCGTATTTGTTATAAAAAAAAATTTTTTTTATTATTTTAACTGCAATTTATTTGTATTGAAATTTGTAAGTTTAAATAAAAATTTTTACATAGGAATTTTTACTAAATAATCCCATAACGCAATAAAAAAAAACAAATATTGTTTATAAAAGATTAAAAAATTTATTTAAGGCTTTCAATCAAAAAAGTTAAAACCATAACGTTTTTTAAAGGTTTAAGTCGTAAAACGGTTTGCAGAACATCGCCTAGAGACGTTTCATTATGTCGTGAACTGTGACCTTTAGTCGAAAATCGGAATTAATAAACTAAAAGTCAAAAATTTGACAAGTCTATCTGAATTCCAAAAAAGTTAGTCTAGTTAAAAGGCACTAACATCAATAAAAATTAAAAATAATCAGATATTTATTTATTAAACAAAATTAAATTTACTTATATCTAAAGACCTATTAACAATAAATACAACGATAAAAGCGAAACGAATGTTTGTCAGACGGATAATAACAATATTTTGACATATAGAGACTACAGCGCCGCAGTTCACGAGATTCTGAAAGACGTCTACAACATTTAACGTCAGCGAATTTTGTATATAACTTTTTGCACCCGCACTTTTCGTCCCCGTTATTCTGATATTGTGCTAGATTTGTGAAAAATATCCAATTTTAGTCATGGACCGTAGGATTGCACAGGTATAGGTAGAAATGGATAAGTTGTAGTCACAGTCTAAGAAATAAACCTAACCCTTGACCGTTCAATAATTATATTAACATTTTAGGTAAATAACTAAAATACATTGCATTTTTTATAAAAAACACCACATTGAAATTGATAAAATTAATTAAAGAACAACAAAATGACAACATTAAGAATCTATGTTCCCATTCGTTTACAATTAGATACATAACCATTATATTAAAGTAACTACAAGGAAAGTATTACATTAATGCGCGGATATTACTGATTAATTTGAATATTTAGTAGTTGCATAAAAACAATAAATTTATTTACACAACAAAATAGTAAACAGGTAATTTCCAGGAAAGTGCCTATTAATGATTATAAAAACTATCAAAATCTGAATCATACAAATATGAACAACTTTATTTAACAATGCAGATTCTGTCTCAACGTGGCAAGGACTGAAATTTCGTTCCTCTTATTGATAAATGCTTATCATTCACTTACTTCCAATTTGATAAGTTTTACAAACAAGTTTCTGATGCTGCTATGGGTTCTTGTCTATCACTTGTAGTAGCTAACATTTTTATAGAATCTTTTGAAACGGTTGCTTTAGAATTATCAATATTAAAACCTAAGGTTTGGTTTAGATACGTTGACGACAACTTTATTGTTTGGTCTCATAGTCATCTCAAATTGTCTAAGTTTCTTAACTAAACAATCAATACTTATATATCAAATTTACTAAAAATATTGAAACTAGTGGTATTCTACCATTTCTCGACGTTCTTGTCGCTCGTGAGCCTAACGGACTTCTGGGCCATTCTATTTATTGCAAACCCAAACATACAGACAGTTATTTTTATGTTTTATTTGATCATCATCCGGCACAGAAACATTCTGTTATTGAATCTTTGGTTCATCGGGTTTGTTTTTATTTGACAATCCAAGAATTATACTCAGAAGTTTTTCATCATACTAGAACCTTGGTGAGCAATGGTTATATAAATCAAAATATTCAAATAGTTATTAATCGTTGTTTACATCTACGTACTTGATTACTTAACGACATTTCTACTTCCAAACACAATCCGAAATTGGAAATTATCCCTCTACATTTACAAAGTTATAGATTGAACCAAAAAACTTTTTCGTATAAATGGTATTAAACCCATACTCAATCGACAGGCAAAATCTCTCAGATTACTCCTTCTCCCAAGGACAAATTTCTTACACTTTAATTTCAAGGTGTATACCAAATTCTTTGTATGTGGTTTAGTCTACATTGGTAAAACTAGTTGTTTCGTCATTACGCGCATTTTAGAACATGATTGTTGTAAGAAAAAAACAGATTTCTAAGTCTGCGGTTGTTGAACATTATTTTACTACAAGTCACAATATAAATTTTGATAAGGTTTTGATGACAGTAAAATCTCCATTCTTCTTCAATAAGAAAATTCGATAGAGCATAGAAATCATCAAACACTCCAATAGCTTTAATCGTAATCATCAGTACTCTTTTATCGTAAACTTGTCCCTTTTCCACCATAGCCCAATCAGAGTCAAGCTTACTCAGCTGTGACGGTACTTCTTTTTTGTATACAAAGACTACTTCTTCTTAAGTTATTTTTATTAAGTACAGAATCTAACTTGAGAGGTTTTTAGATAGATTTTGGTTACTCGTTTAAGTTTTTCAATTTCTCTAACGCCCTGATGAAGCCCGTTACAAAAATAGGCGAAACGTAAACAATTTCGGTTACAACAATGACACGGTTCAAACCTGGAATACATTCTTATCTTAGTATAGACCGTGGTTGTGAAAGCCTTTGCTATTACAAAAATTTATGTTATATATTTCAGTTTAACTATGAACGATACCTATCATCATTATTGAATCCAAATCTTAAAAAATTAAAATTTAAATTATGCGGTTGTATTTAAAATAACTAAGTTAAAATAAACTACTTAAATAATTTTTTGCGTTCGATGTCATTGAATCAAAAATTTCTGTGCCAAAACTGTTTGCGTCAGAAACGCTCGCGACAAACAGTATCTGCGTCAAATTATCTTATCGTCAAAACGTTTCGCGTCAAAAGGTTTGCGACAAAAAGTGAACGACAAAACTTAGACCGCATTATCTTGAGTCGATGTTGTAACACGTGATACACTTGGTCGATTGGTAACCGATTCTTAAGTTTCATTACCATGGATCTAGCAGCTGACGGTTTGTTTCTAATTTAAAAAGAGATACTTTCTTTAAATAGCAAAGCCACCACCTAAAAACCTAAGAAAAAATTAAAAAATGAATGCGACTTATCTATTGCTTATCAAACAAGTTTAATCCGTGAGTTAATAAATGCATTTTATACTTTAAAATGAAATTACTTACTGAAAGATTTATTGTTATGTTAAAAACTTTTGCTTTATTTTTTGTGCTGTATGAACTTTTCCCAGTCATACCTATTTTATGGCGCAATTTAATTTTCTTTTATTATTATAGCAAGTTTGGTCACCCCTAAGTCTTTGTTATCTCCAGAAATTGCTAACCATTACCTAATTAGTTCTTCCATTAGGGTTGATAATTCGAACGTGTACGAATGCCAAAATTTAGTAGCTAAATTTGAATTGTTAATTGTAGTCAGATCATGTGTGCAATTTTTTAGATAGCAATTAATCCTAAAGACTAAGTAGCACAGTTTGACGCATTATGTGTATATTAATCAACGGGTGAACTATTTGCAACTTACTTGTATATCTATTTTTTAAACTCTCGGCAATTTTAGGAGAATGTTCTGAATATGCCACAATCTAATCGCATATCAGGAAAACCGTAAGTAACTTCTTTCTATTATTGCAGCTTTAAGCTGGAACTGTGATATATTTTTTTGTTTTAAAGATTATTTTGACTTCTCACATACAAAAACTATTAAAACAAAAATTGTTTGAATAAATGTAAAATAAAAGTAGTAATCGTCGGTGCTCAGTAAAGACGTCGTAAATTAAATTCTGAAATTTGTGAATGATTTGGAAAACTCAAAAATACAAAAGTAAATGTCAAAATCAAAAGGTGCCAGGAAGGTTTATAGGTCAAAAAAACTGATAAATTTTGCCAACTAGAGAACACATCCGGTAATGTACACGCTATTGGAACATGCCTTTATAGTGTGTAGTCACTAAATTCTAAAAAAAAATAAAATTGACTCGTAAACAGAGTAATTGAGTAAAAGCTCTGTTACATTTAATAAATAAAATAAAATAAAAATGCAATAAACAAATAAAATTTCACACGCAAAATAAATTCATAATAAAATAAACAATTTTAATAAAAATTAATAAAAAGAGAAACCAAAATAAATTTTATTGAAACGTAAAATGAATTTACAAAAAAAGGAAGAAAACTAACGTAAAATTAAATTCAAAATTTTTTGTGTCCGTAAAACTAATTAAATCAAATTAACAATGTAATTTGCAGTTATATAATTACAAACGATATGCAACTTATTGTTTTAATTTAGTCGAACGAGACATTTATTCTTCATTTTAATATTTGCTTTAATTTTGGTTAAATGTTCTTGAATGTAAAATTCAAAATGGTTAATTACTCAAAGCACCAAGTTGAAACGACGGTAAAAATTTTATTGGAAGTCTTTTTGCAATTAACAGCAAAAAACACTATAAAACATAACCTTAAAAAACTGGTTCTAATTTTGACAGACGTGTTATCCGGTTAACTGCAGTCTTTGAGGTTAACCAGATAAAACAATAACAGTTGCCGCAGATGACTTCAGAGTTGCTGGGGTAATAGAAGGCGAAATCTAAATGTTCCATTTATAACTTTACCAAAAAATAGTTGTGTTTCAACAAAAACCCTATATGATTAAAATGCATCCAATGCAAAACGTAAGTTTGGACGAGGTTTTCACATCATACTTGCAACCGTAAGCAACGATAACGAAGCATAAACAAAACTCTTAATGTCAACATAAATAAATCTACTAAAATATCAAATTATTTGTATCTCAAAAGTTAAAGAAATGATAGTCTGAACTATAAATCATAATGCAATCTGAGTTTTATTAGCACAAAAAAAAGCTAAATTGACGAAAACCAACAAACGGATCTTTAAACAACGTAAAATCAAAAATTAATCAAACACAAAATTTGAAATGACAAGAATGATTTCAAATACATCAAACCAATTAACTAACAGCATTTAAAACTTCACTAAATGCAAAATCAAATTAAAACAATCGTAAATGCAAGGATTTGTCATAAAATACATAATTCAGACTTAGATTACAGACTTTGCAATTGTGAATGTCTTGTTTTTTTATAAAATCAATAAAGAAAACGATATATGTTTGTGTACACTCCAAGTTTCTTGAGAACTTCTATGCAAGCCTTTCCCATTGCTGTTTGTGCAATGTTGGTCATCGATTGTGCGTTGATGCATGTTGCAAAAATGAATAGAAAACATTATAATTTGTTGGCTTTGTCGTTGCCATCGATCAAATAAAATCTACGATTACTATAGCAATTTTTGCGTTATATAGATAAATCCGTTGTTTTTAATCGTTCACTCTGCATTTTGCACCAAATGCATTGCGTTAAATAAAAAAAATTAAGCAAAATTTCTTTAGCAAGAATAAATCTTAAATTTTGGTAAGCTGCACCGTAACGAAAAATGAGGCAGCTGCAAATTTTATTTATTGTTTACATTTTTAGCGTTTACATTAACATTATTCTTACTATCTACATGTTTATGAAGCGCTGTTTAAGTTTTTTTTTACTTTTAATTACATTATTTGATGAGTAAAACTTCTTTACAAAATGATAGTGGTATAAATAAATTTTATATAGAACATAAAACATTATTAATGTAGACTAAAACAGTGTTCAGTTAATTTAAAATGGCAGAATCCTAGAAACATTTAACTTTTTTATCAATAAATAAAAATTAAAGAAGTTAATTTGCGAAGAAGTTTCACTTTTTCCGTAGGTGAAGCTGACTTGATTATGTTTATATTTAATGTTTTTGTTTCAAATCGTTTAACTAGACTGAAAACTGTGAGCTCAGTTTTTATCTTTCTGCGTACAAAAATAATATCAACAATAAGTTACTTGTTTTTCTACTGAAAACTGTCACACTGTCAAATTTTTAAAATAGTCAACATAAATATTTTTATAGAAATTGGTGTAGCGTACGCCATCTTGTGAGCTAAAATTACACTTCTAAAGTTAACTGTATATTACAATATAGATTTTTAAGTGTAGATTTTAAACCTGCATAAATAAAACTAGTATTGAATAATCCGTAGAATAAATCTGTAAAGTGTGCATTAAAAAGTAAAAAATGTCGTAAAATTGCAAAAATTTTATTATACTATACGTATACTCAAAACTAATGCAATAGTATCTACATTTTGTTTTTAAATGTTATATTTGTGGAGCAGGGAATGTTTGTACAAGTCTTCTAAACGGTGTTTTTATAATTTATTTGACTTGTACAGAAGTGACTAACCTGTGCGAAAAATAAATTAATTAAACAAGCTGCACAACGCTACCTAATCGCTAAAGTGTTATATTATTTAATAGTTGTAAAAAAAGTTAGTTTTGTCAAGTGGATGTTATTTTATTTATGTTGACAAATTTGTACTTTGTTTTGGATGTACTATACTTTTAACATTAAAAAAATTTTCATGGTACATCAAATAGACAACAGATGGAGGGAAAAATTGTGCGACAAATGTCAAATTACTGTAATGTACTTTGTTAATTAAAAATAATAGTACTTTGAATAAATGTTTGTATAGTAATTTACTTAATAAATTGTAAAATACTTCTCTTGATTTTTAAAATTTTTCAAAATAATGATACCAATGAAAACTAAAAATCGTAACCGTTGTCCAAAATTCTTACCAGACTAGTAATTATTAATATACGATTTTAATTTAAAGAAAAACAACCCAGTAAACACGGATTGAAACTGTTACAGTCACAAAATTAAAACAATTGTTTCATTACGTTGTTTCGTGTTAGTTCCATTTTTATATCATTTACATGTAACTGACAGTGAATAAATTGAAAGAGTTCCGATTTTCCACAATCAGTTTTAAACCGTTTTAGTACTTGCAATTTTTTTCCCATAATCGGCAACCGTTTAAAAACTGATTTATTAAAACCGAATATTTTTTGAATAACTAGAATTGCTTGAAGATCGATTTAATAAGATTGAATTATTTTCAAAACAGTGGAATCGTTCTAGGAAAAACGAATACTTTGTGATTAGTCAGCATTAGTCGTTGCTATACTTTTGATTACTGTCGTCAACGCTTGCGCTGCAAATTGATATCTTTTCACTTGTTCGGTTGCAGTTTGATAAGTGATGCTGTGTGTACAATTACGAAATGGAACAATAAACGGTAAGTCGAAACATTTTATTATAATCCATAAATGTAATTGATATTATTATCATTTCTGTTCTTTATGTATCATGTTTTAATTTGTATAAAAAAATGTAAATTAACACACATGGTTGCGTTAAGGTAGATTATTGCGTAAATCTGATGATACTTTAGGATTTATAATTACAGTTCAATTCTTCAAGTTTTCTATACGATTATATACAGCTAAAGGTATTCACAGTGTTTTTATAACTTTCTAATGATTGCTAAAGTGATATTTATATTAAGTTTGTGTTGTTTTTGATTAAAAAATGTAATTAATTTTGTGTAACTCTATGATTATGTATGTATATAAATGAAATATTTATTTTTATGTTACAGATGCGGTTAAAAGTTGCTACCCAACAGTAACTGATGCAGTTTTCGAGGCTTCCGTGAAAAGACCACATCCAGGAAAGTTGCAATATGTAAAAAACTCAATGTGATATTGTATTTAAAAATATTTATTGTGAATAAAATTTGAAACGTGCATTCAAAAATGTATTATTATATTATTGAAAGAATTGTTTTAGTTCATTATTGAAACAAAAAAATCATACATGTATCGATCATTTAGTATCAGTTCAAGAACGAAGCTTTTAAAACGTAAACCGAATGCAACATTTAGTTTGCAACAGATTTGAATTTAAAATACCGAAACTATACTGATTCAAATAAGTGAAACAGCGATGGACTTATAGCTATTTTATTGCAATTAGGTTTCTTTTATGTTTGAAACAAGAGTGAATCATAAATTTTTTGTTTTGAAACTGTTACTAAACATTATCAATTTTGTGTTTACTGGGAAGTACCTATAAATGAATCAATAAAAACAACAAAAAAATTACATAATAAAGAACAACTACACGTAAATTTTACAAAATACAAGCAATTATTGTTTTATTCTAAAAGGTCAAAAAAAAATGTTTTAATGAAACTTCAAATAAGTGAAAAATACAATAAAAATCTCATTAAAAGCGAGAACCAATAATAAAATAGTAAATATTAGCAATACCAGCAGGTATTGTAAAACGTCGATATTTGAATAATTTCAAACATTTAAATTTTGCTTATTAGAATCGTTTCGGCTAAAATAAAATAATTACGTAAGAAGTAGTATAATGCACGACTGATTTTCTCTAAAGGATATCTAAATAAATTGATTTCAGTTTGTGTGATGCGCTCAGATTCCTTTAACAAGGTACTTCAATTACAAAGGTTTCAATCACAAAAGGACACGTGGTAATTTGTGTAAATGACAAAGACGGATAAAGAGACGGTTCTATATTAAAGTCGTTTTAAAACTGAAATTTGCTTTAAGTTTTCGGAAGTGGTTAAAAGGGTTTAATTAGTAAACTGTAGAATGAAGTATATGCTCAAAATTTGTAAATAAATACATAAATTTACAACTACTTTTACACTAAGTAATTGGTTTTTAGATTACTTTGAGGATAATTTTTTGCTTCTGTTTTTATTTTGATACATTTTTGTTTGTAACGAGATAACGTATTTAAAAAATATAAACAATGTACTACGCGTACATTAATTACAGAACGTTTAATATTTAATAATTAACCTTCAATTAGAGCTTTAAATACAAATAGCGTAGTACTACTATTTTAATCTTTAAAGCACAAAACGTAAATACCTTAAATTTAAATCTGTTTAAACAAATTTCTAATTTTATTCGTAATTTTTTAATTTAAAAAACAAACAAAAATTTGATCATATATTTTAAGCCATGTACGTTTTTTTATCAATTTGCATTAATGTTTAATAACAATTTAGTAACGTTTAAGTATTGTTTTCCTTATTCTCTATTTTTATATTTTAAAACTATAATTGTAACAACTATTCATTACTATTTGCGTTTTCTATGGGTCATTACTGAACAACAGCGGTAATTTTTACATTATCTGATCTTGAATTTTTTATTAATAGCATTTCACAATGTTTCGTCCTGAACGAGACCAGAAAACAATATTTTCTAACAACGTAAACAATTTGAAATTTTAGTGTTGACAATACTTATAAGGAACTTGATTCGTAGGCTCGTGTAACGAAACGATGAAACGCTCAGATGAAACAAATCTGGAACTTGCGGTGGTGCACAATTCACTTCATTTTTTGTATTTTTCGGATGCAGTGTTTATTATTATTAATTAAAGTATTCTTTATGATTCGTTTTGTGTTTTAAAAATATAATAAGTCTTAATTTTACTCAGCAGGGATTTAAAATTATTATAATAATTGCAGAATTAGATCCGCGCGAGCTTCCGCCTTGTACGCTGCAAAAACGGTACAATATAGATAAAAATTGCACATAAACAATTTATTGAACACAAAATTTACTACAAAAAAGTTCACTGGAGTGTATAAATATATCTAATAATTTAAGAGTTACATAATTTTAATGTATGTTTTGTGCAACTTTGCACATTTGTACCTTCTAAACTATTGAACGTAATTGTACCCTTCCGCAGACTTTTTATAGTAAATTTTGTCCTCTATAGAAATGTTTATGTACAATTTTTATCTATCTTGCATCATTTTACGACAATAGCTTATTAGTTATTTTAAATTATTAAGCAAATCATTTCAATACAAAAATTGTGGCAGTTTCGATGCTGGTGTAATATTACGACATCGACAAAGCTACCCTTAGCCACAAAAAAAGCCGCGATTGTCACCAAAAGCAACTCGACGGAAACAGACATGTTCTACTAAACCGATAATTTATGTTCAAATTTTATAATGCGTAAACGAAATAATTTCATAAACCTGATTTATAAAGTTTTATAATAAAAACTATCAGTAATTACTTGTTTAAATCATAAACGATTTCACTGTAAAGTTATCAACATAGGACGAAACTAGGTAAAACAAAATTTGAGTAAATTTTGAATGTCGAAATTGTATCAACAGTCAAACAACTGTAAAGATTATGAGCGTTATAAATCTGTTAGGAGTAGAGAAAGGATTCATGTTAAAATAAACTTTATCTCTCTAATGTTTTTTTATAGTCAGAATCGCATTTGTTTAATATTAATAGAAAAAAAAATTGTAAAATCCGTAAAAAAAAATGTCGATTATTTTGCGTCGCGAAATATTTTTATAGCGAGTCAAATCTGCTGTAAGTTTTCTTTTGATATGAAAAAGAATCGCAAACACGACAAACTGTTGAAAAAAATCTAGTTTTTAAACAAAAAAAAATTGCAAAGATGAAATCGCCACTTTGCAACTTTTACATCTAAAAGGATGTGGCAACGTAGTTCGAATCGTGTCATAATCTTAGTAGCTGTAGAACTGTGAACCACGATAAAACTCGGGTAAAATCCAGTAATTATTTAGTTATGTTGTTTTTTTTTAATGCGCATCAACTAGTTAGAGTGTGGTAAAGCAATTGTCAAGAATCACGTTTTATAAATTGTTTATTTAATCATTGAATGATTTATTCAATCCAAGCGTATTTAATCAAAGTCTCGCAAAATTTCTAAAAATTCCACTTTGGCTCTAAAATTGATTGTGTCTAGAAAAAATTTTACATTTATCCGAATGCTTTTATACGTATCTAAGCCAGTGAACGTGAATCACAATTTTTCGACCTTTCCTCGCATAACATGCTTGTGAGCGCAATATTATTATTTGAGCTTTCCGAAAGTGACTTTTCCCTTGAAATTATTTTGTGTCAAATAAAGTTTGATGTTTTGAGATTTTGTTGCTTGGGTTGTGTTTCTTACCGTACATCACTTGGGAAAAAAAAGCTAAGCGTTGCCAACACAGCTCAAATACCCATTTTTGTAATTCTCTAGAAACATTTTCTATAAAAGATGTACCCTCCAGTTTGCAATCATTTCACACTAAACTATTACATACTACTAAAGCCATAATTGGGAAACAATAGCCGGGACTGTTTGAATTTAGAGTTTTTGATAATAATTCAATGCCGAGCACAATTTCCGTTCCTCTTGGAGAGATAATGCGCAAGCAAATTGAACTACCAAAATAGAAAAAAAATAGTGAAGCCTGTCTATTTAAATGCCATGATGTTTGTTCAAGTGCATATATTTAAGATAACGCGATCGGGTTTCTCTTTAGATATTATTAGCGCGCAGCAGTTCTTGATAATGAGCGGTCTTGCTCATAATTTGTTATGACAAAAAATTCTCTATAAGTCATTGGTGTTGCTGATTCATCATCTTTCAGTGATGAAGAGGTTATGGGAAACAATTCACAAGCATTTCATGAACAAATGTTAAATACAAACAATTGGTGAATTATCATACGACTATATTCTCGTTTAGTATGTACAGCTTTTGACAAAAGTAATGTCCCTCGGACACATAGGCAACCAAAACATCAGGTTCACGATCGTAAACGAAGATTTAAAAATAAAGACGCATGAAGGACGATTAGATGTTGCGTTGCGCTAATTTGCAATGGTAGTATTGCTAACTGGTAAAAGTGATTCACAATAACAACTTTGATAAGGTGGGATTTGTATTACCTCTAAGTGACGTAGCATAGCAAATATATTTACAAAGCTTAAAAATTGATATTACCTGTATTAGACCAAAAATCTAATTAAATTCAATTCAAAAACGCAAATAATAAAATGCTCTACGGGCGACAATATTACAAAATAATGTTCACATGTATAATTAATAAAAAAATAGATATCTTGTCATTAATATTTAACAATTTCGTTTTAAGCGGCAATTGTGAATTTTGAATTTGTGACAATAAATTAAAGGCGCATTATATTTGCATAATTTGATCACGGTTTCCGACAAAATAGATTCTATATGGTCTACCTATTTATATTACCTTTTTGAGCTGAACAGCCTAGATTCTATATCAATCACTTAAATTAGCCAAAAGAAAAAAAAGTACTTTGATTTTGAACTAAAAAAATAAAAATTTTATATAAAGGAAATAGCTTGCAGCACCTTTGATAACATAGATAATGACAGAAAACGAGATAATTTATTGTTAATACGTTTAAAAATACTTAAAAAACTATTTTATTTCTTATTTGTTTTTACTTACTTTGCAATACACAAAATTTATTATTTACTAGTCATTCAAAAAATCAGTTTTTTATTTATTCTTTAATAAAGTAAAATATTTTAATGTTTTTTCTATAAATTTAGTTATGTTGTTATTCGTAATATCGTAGTTGTAAATTTTTATTGTATTACTGAATGCATTCAAAATTATTTTTTTAATTGATAAAAAATATTTCTTTTTTTCAAACTATGCAATAATACAATAAAATCTTCATCCTGTAAAAAAATGATACATTAATTAATGGATTATCAAAAATAATGCATCATTTACAACGATGTAATAATTCACACAATCGTTGTATTTAGATTTGATACCGCTAGATAAATTTATTGTGCTGTATCTTGAGCAAAAATCAGTTGTATCACAAAACATCAAAGTGCTGACGCGAACTGAGATTAATGCTTATAGAATATACTTTAGCCTTAGCTATATCAATTGAATCGATTGAAGGTTTCTTACCTAAAATGTGAAAAGTGGTTTATGAGTGTATACGTGTAATTATAAGTGAGAAAGAAAACGTCTAAAAATAAAGTTATAGATAAGCGCATACCATACTGACACCTATCACTATATCTTTTTTTACCTTTTTTGAACCTTCTTTTATTTGTCACTGTTAAAATGTTTTGTTTTGAAATAAGTCTCTTAAAACTAGACTTCTGGGAAATCGCTAGTATCTTTGGAGACCATAGGAAAAATAGTTGCGCTATGGGAGATCGGTGTTCCAGTTACTGAAATAGCAGAGAGGGTTGATTTGCTCTTGGGGTGTAGTTATTTAACGAAATAGAAATTTTAATCATTGAACATCATTTAATCTTGCTTTTGTGCT
Source organism: Aquatica leii (assembly GCA_035610365.1). NCBI lineage: Eukaryota > Metazoa > Arthropoda > Insecta > Coleoptera > Lampyridae > Aquatica > Aquatica leii. The sequence continues at coordinate 15,360,347 of CM069434.1, read as the reverse complement.
TAAAGCGTCGCCATATAAAGTTTGTAGTATAAAATCCGTATTTTTGAAATATCTAAAAAGCTAATAATAAAATGCTGTGCTGTTTAGTAACAATCACCCGTTTTTGAGAACACTAGCTTTTTCTGGAAAAACGCTGTATATTTAAAAAAAATTATTTCTATTTCGTGTTTCAAGTAGTCATGCCATGATCATCGCTCAAACCTATAAATTGAATGTTGCAGAAAACTAATTTTTCGTAATCCTAGTCCAGTATTTAGCGCTCTATATTTATTATTTAAACTGGACCTGCACATAGAACTTTATTTAATTTTTACTTTAGCTAATACACGTATTTTTATGACGGAAAATCGTTTATAAATTTCTGATTTTGTTTTAATGCTTACTATATTTCATCACAAACATTTCTTTTTCTCAAAAGCGGAAGTGTGAAGGAAATTTTTGTACTGTTGTATATGTTTAATAATTGTTTAATAGCTTTTTTTCAATAATTGAATAATATATAACAATATGCACGACAACTTTGTTTGGCGCGGTGTCCAGCTCACATAAACAAGATTTTTTTATTCTATAAACCTATGTAATCAAAGAAATAAACTTAGTTTTTTTCTCAGGAAATAAAACGATCATCGTTTTGTGTTAATTAAGAAATACTTTAATAATGAATGCATACAACTAACGCCAGGGTATTGCAAACTATTATTACTTTTTTGGCAATCAATTTCAACTGATTAAACGTTCATAGCATTGATATTAGACATTAATTTGTTAATTTGATGGGAATGATTTACATCAAAGAATCGATTGTATGCATTGGTTAATATTAATTCATTTATTGAAATAGAATACTTTAAGATAAAAATTGAGACATTTGTTTATTGCAGGAAATTTTTTGAAATTCCTCAAATATAATAACGACATTTAGGTTTTTATTTGGCGTCATAATCGATTTAAGGGAAATTGCACTTATATTTTACGACTCCCTTATTTTTTGTAGTCAACGCAAGTTTGGAGATGGATCCGAAGGGAACAAAAGAGAGCCGAAAATAATCGTCACTTACAAACGAGAAAACGTACTGGACGACGCCGGATTTTAAACCATAATAACGAGAACAACATAAGGCAATGTTGCGCAGAAAGACCATTTTGCACGTCTACCATGATTAGAGATAATTTACAGCTTACTTGGAAATATCAGGACTGAGGTTAGGAAATTACACAGTATTGAAATTCACAGTCGCATTCCTGCCAGAAAGCCACTGATCCCCGACGTCGAGCACAATTTTGTCAAGCCAACGCAAGACGAAATTGGCAGCTTGCAATTTTTAGTGACGAAAAAACATTTTGCTTTTCGGAAGATTTCCAAAAAACACTGTGGAGAGCGAATAGTACCAGATACAATTTTGAAAATATCCAACCCATAAAAGGCATTAGACGTATAAGTACAGGTTATTGGAGCTGGATGAGCCAAGCATGTCCGGGGGAGCTTGTCCAAGTAAACTCAGGGTTCCGTCTGAGGAATATGTGTCCATACTAGAAGATGTTATGTTACCATCGGTTAGGGCAATTTATCCAGAAGGCAAAATAGTTTTTGTTCAAGGCAACTCTCCCATTCATCGAAGACGAATAGTTCGAGCATGGTTCGAACAACATCCAGAGATACACATCATAGAGTGGCCAGCCAGGTCTCCAGATCTTAACCCCATCGAAAATCTCTGGACAGCTGCTGTGCGTGAATGGGAAAATAACATCATGATTTGAAATATAGACCAACTTCACGCAAATATTATGCGTACTTGGAATACTCTACACCTGAATAATATTGGTAATAATAAGATTGGTAAATACATGCCTGCTCGCATTCAAGGTTGTATTGAATCCGATTGATACTACACAAAATATTAATTAGCCTTTATTACTTTTCCTTGTTCAACTTAAACAAAAAATTAACACATTAATATTATGTTTAATTTTTAATGTTAGGGTGTTAATCATTAATTTTTTGTTTAATTTGCCTTTCTTTTTGCATAGATAATTAAATTGTTACTTACATTTATATTACATGTCCATAATTTATTGATATGTAATAAAACAATAATAATTTAATTCTTATTAACCAAAATATAAATGAGTTACATTCATATTCTGATTAATACTTTACACGTAAATTTTTTTGATGCTAATTTCTCTGTTTAGATCAATTTTATAACTAAATATGTAAATTAACTACAAATCGCGGGACCACGACCATGTCGTGCCAATTACTTTCACATTGATTATCGCGGTATGATGTATCTGTAATTAAAATATTTTGATTATCTCATTTCCATACTATTTCAATCTTCCATAAACTATTAATGCTATGTATGGAATATCATTGATAAACGTCAACTTGTAGTTTGTTTTAAACGTTTCATAACCAGTTTATCGATATTACATTCAATTATCTTCTCTTATATGAGAAGTAACTTGATTATATTTATACACCACAATTATGTAACTTTCATCTGTTATCTTTAACTACCTAAATTGTTACAATTTAGCCATAATATATTTAAACCAAAAGATGGCATTTGTCAGGCTAAATTAGTGACTGCATGTTAATATTTCGATCTTCAATGAGCCAATTATGTGAGAGGTTGGTGACATTTGTCAGTTTATTTCTTATCTTCAGTGTAAGTCATTTCTACAATTTAGTGCAATAGGGAATTCAATCAACTTTCATATTACGAATTGTGTATTTTATAAATAAGTTGTAATTTTTAGTATAACTTAAATATGGTTACATGTTATATTGCATATATTGTTCATATTACCTTTCATTCCTGCAGAAACATCTTTTCTGTAAGTTCACTTTACGTAGTTTATTCATCTTAGTTAAATTAATATTTTTTCTTTACATTATGTTTCTCTTTTTTGCTGCGATGTATTTTAATAAAACGATTACATATTTATTCTTAAGTCGATTGTCGTTTATGTGATAAATTATTTTTATGCGCAAACATCTATTTGTATATCTTAATAATCTCAATGCCTTGCATAACTATAAATTGTACTTACTGCTTTTAAAATAAAAAAAATATGTTAGTAACTTCGCGTAATAAATAATTACACTGTGTGAAGAAACCACTGTTCAAATTTCAAACCTTTATGTAACTTAAAGTTGACTGCTTTAACGTCACAATTTTTTTAGTACAACGTAATTAAAAACAAATGAGGAATAAAACTGTTTTAAATATAGTAAACAGACAAAGATGAAGAATATAATATTTTATTTTGATAGTTATTAAGAATAATGTCTTCTATTTTTGGTCATTATTGGTAATGTGTCTATCTAATTCATTTATATAATAAAGTATATTTATAACATGTAAATCTGCTTTTGAATGAATTGACCATTCTGTTTAAATTGCATGAACCAGTGTCCCAAGTGAGTAAATACCTTAAAACTAGAAAAATCTATACAAAATTAAAAATTGGTGTAATACATTAGCGTTCAACCAGTGGCTTTGGTTGCAGTATTGGTAACGCTCCTAGCTATTTCTGTTTTTTAACAAAATAATATTACCACACACAAAATTTAAATTTTTTTAGTTCAAAATCAAACTACATTTTTTCCTTTTGATTAATTTAAATGTTTGATATAGAATCTAGGCTGTTTAGCTCAAAAGGGTAATGTGAATAGGTAGAAACCGTTTAGAATCTATTTTGTCGGAAACCGTATTTAAAGGAAAGTAAATATAAATGCGCCTTTAATCTATTCTCAAACATACAAAATTCACAATTGGCGTTTAAAACGGAATTGTTTGGTATTAAAAACAAGCTATCTATTTTCCTTACTAATTATACAATAGACTTGTGTAATTTATAATATATAATTATTGTAATATTGTCGCCCGTTGAGCAATTTAATATTTGCATTTTTGAATTGAATTGTTAATAGATTCTTGGTCTAATACACGTAATATCTCGTTTTTTAATGTTTGTAAATATATCTACTATGCTACGTCACGAAGAAGTAATACAAGTTCCACCTTATCAGAGTTACTATTGTGGACCACTTTTGCCAGTTAACAATACTACCTTTTCAAAGTAGCGCAACGCAACAACCGTCCTTGTTATTTATAAATCTTCGGTTACGATCGTAAATGTGATACTTTGGTTGCCTATGTGTCTGATGGACATTACATTTGTCAAAGACTGTACCTAGAATACTAGTTATTTGTGTTTTTTTATTTTTTATTATTTATGTATGCATTCTTATTTTTGAAAATTGTAATATACCTTGTTCATTATATTACGTAGGTATTATTGTGTTTGTTTTCGACACCTTCCGATAATTGCAAAATTTGTGATATCTGTGAATTTTTTAGATAAAAATTGCATTTGCAAAGAAAAACCCACAGAAAGGTCGTACCCACTTCAGCTATTGTGAAAGAGATTTGCAATTGCATGAAACAAAGTCCTAACAAATCAATGGAAAAATCAGGTGCGGCAACAAGTATTAAATGATTTTATGTTTAAGTTTTAATTTATAAGCATTTCATTTTGAGGATTAAAAGTAGAAACTTTCGTTAAAACATTAAAAATAATCTATTGATGACTCCGTACAAGGTTATGTTTTATCATTAATTGCGTGCTTCTGGCTTCTACCAGTATGTTCAATGGTGGCCGCATTGTTTTAATTCCAAATATCGTTTCTCCTAATAACCAAACGTTAGAGAGTTGTTACATGTGGATTATTGGGGTCAGAATGCTCAATGTTTTATTTACTGTACCGACAAAGATTTAACACTACTATTGGTTGAGTCATAAATGACTTCCGTCTTTTAAATCCATTAATTTTTTAATAACAAAAAATAAAAAATAGTCTAAAATGTATTCTTTGTTATTTGGTATGTTCTGTTCCCATCTTGTTCTCAACTTTCGTAAAATTTTACCGGACTAGAAAAAGTCAAGAACAACCTCATTTACTGTCTGGTCTAAACTGATTAATTTTCCATTTAAATTTAAATTTTGTAGAAAACCGAAAATATGGTAATATGTTAGAGCAAGATTTGGAGAGTACGGTGGATGGGGTAAAACAGACCAACCAAGCTTAAAACAATTTTTTGTCGTAAATGTTTGCTTTAACATCTGGTAGAAAAGGTTAATCTTTATCAAACCACTGTCTTTTAGGACGATGATTTTATAAGTGATTTATTTTTTATCACCAGTTATTCTTTAAAAAACTAAAAAACACTCATTTTTTTGTGAGAAAAGACATGTGGCAATCAACATTTTATTTGCTTTATTGCGTTTAGTGAGATTATGGGTTACCCATACTCCCCGATTTGTTGACTTTCCTCAATATCTCTAGATTACTGCAAACTGTTGATTGTGACGCATTGAGTTTATCTGCTATATATCTTGTTGTTGCATCAAACGTAAAAGATTGCTACTGATGTTGAAGGCATATCACTTTATATGCAAAAATCTTCTAAAACCAGATCCAAAATACCCGAGTAGAAATTAGAAGAGTTCCATCACACCAGTAAAGCTTTATCTGACATTTCCTCTTGCAAATAAAGAATATATCTAAATTTATTTGTACTCGAGATAAAAAAGTACATACAAGAAAACACAATTTCTTTATGGATCAATGATCGACAAGAAAAATGTTCATAGATCCTGTTACTACAAAGAAACTTACACTTTAAAAAGAAAATTATTTAGGTAAGTCAAACCTTCAGAATCAAAATAGAAAAACACAAGTCTCCAACCGCATCACATGTTCGTTTTTTAACTGCTTCAGAATGCACTACTTTGGGGGAAGATGATAAATTCGAGCCACCACAGCCAGTCAAAACAACAGCGCTTATTATTAAACAGTTCTTTTTCTGTCAGTCTGCCAAATCATTGGTAAAAATCGGATTTGTCGGAACCGAGCCAAAGTAAAAAATATGCCATAAAGCGTGCCAAAATCTTTAAAGTTACTGCTTAATACTTAAATGAACAAAAAGACAAAATATTGATTTTATCGGAAAAAGACGATTCTTGAAGAGCAGATTCTGTCACTTTGAAATGTATCGAAAAAGCAATTACCGACTTTATCACAGATGAAGAAATTTCTATGGACCCTAAAATAGCGGCATGGATGATGGTACTAATATGAACGTTGAAAAACAAGGAAGCATCATTCGTCTGCTTGAAAGACAATTAAACAGACGCCAGATCAACTGTCGTCTACACAGGAACGAACTGCATTTCCGCACATTGATGGTAGCACATTAGGACCCCAGACATATTTTATTACCATCGGTAAAACTGTGAGAACAGGTTTGTTGTTAAATTTCAACCAATTGCCGGGGCGTTGCCTTAGGTATCTTCAGATGCTAAAAATCTTAGCACTCATCAAAAATATCTGCACGGAATTTGCGACGTATGTAGTCAACAAATGAGAGAGAAAGCTTTATAATAGTCCAAATTGCGTCACGTAGAGTTATGCCAAAGTTTGATAATAAGAAAGATTTTCGCGCTAATTAAATCAGTTATTATATGCCTTTCTATAGCTATTTTTTGTTCCCTTTAATAAATAAACTATTATAACTCATAAAATTGTGTTTTATTTTAAGAATACATATTATTATATTCTTTTTGCCTTGCCTGACTAAGATAAAAAATTTCAATTTTTAAAATTTTCCTAATTTCAGTCAATTCAGAGGCAGAAAATCAAAATTCATTTAAACCATAATTTAAATGGAATCTAAAGACATCATTAGACACCCTTTTCGTAATAATCCTTAAACAGATTGAACAATTTTTTTCTCCATTCAAATTGGCCAACACTATTATACGCGTTAGAAATTTGCAATGAAACAATTAACGCATTATGAAATAAACCAGTTTTACTCTTCTCATTTCTATTATCAGAGTTATCAAAATTAAATTTTTTTTATGCTTAGATTAGTCAATCGTATGACAATTTTTAAAATGAGATTAGAAATTAAAGTGTTCCATATAGATAAAAATAATACCTATATATAAGCAACGTATATGATGTAATTGCTCGAGGCTCAGTAGAGACAAAAGTGGGTTAAACTTAAATAAATCTTTGTGATTGATTGAGAAAACAAATCAAAAGTCAGAACCAAAGAAGTGACATAAAAATTAATAGTTTAACCAACCAAAAATCCGCTGTCTTGGTGAACACACTTCAATTGGAACTTACATTTTTACAGTGTATAAACACAAAAATCTAGAATTTTTAAATTACATTAGCTGCGAAAGGCCGATAGAATAAAAATGTTATGGTAAAACGTAAATTTTGCACTAGGCTAAAATGCGATGCCTTACCGATAACTTAATCACCACAAAGAAAGCAGCGGCAGAATGGAAAGTAGGAGAGTAACTAATAAAATTCAGCTTTATAAATGTTAACGATTTCTTAAAATAGCAAACACGTAAGGGTGACCAAACTTGCTGTTACAATAAAAGGACAATTAAATTTTGCCTTAAAATCAAAATGCATTCTTACCCCAGCAATTCTTTCATATACAAAACATTGAATTCTAAATTGATTTGCACATTAATAACGTGGGTATTTATGTTTCTTAAATGTAGATGTCACTAAGCATTGTGTTGGCATACGGTGGTATTCTGACGTGTACAAAAGCAAAAATTAAATAATCAGCAAATTAACCTCGTAAAAGTATTTTGACAATGGGCGAAATTTATGCAGCGCGGGAAACCATACCAAAGTTTTTTAACATAACAAATAAACAAACAAAAATCAAAGCAAAATTAAAAGCTAAATCATATAATAAAACACAAGAATAAAATAAAAATTACTCAGTAATTTACCTGATTAAAGCCAAAATTACAACAAATAAAAATTTGAGATAAAATATCGCAACAAACTAATTTAGGTTTGATTCTTTAACGCAAAGAAACGCAAAATTGACAAATAATAACTTTAATAGCGGTAAAATAAACATAACAACCTAAATATAGAGGCCTTTTATTAGTATTAGATAAAAATGCACATAATAACGCCATTTCTCGTTTATTAAGATGTTACGTTAATAATTTGAAATTTGAAACACTGTAAACAGTAGTATAAAATATGACGTAGATTTTGTTCCAATACTGACTTCGAAATTTGAAGAATGATTTCGTTTTAGTTCGTTTTTTAAAGTCACATTTCTAGAACGGAATTTGACCAGCGCCGTCCCGTGGGCGGGGCGACCGGGGAAATCGTCGCGAGCGTATTTTGTAAAGCAATTTTGAATAACGCGTTGCATGTATTAATTAAAAAAATAAATATATGACACTAATATAGCTTTTTATTTATAAGTTATCTGACACACATACGCTGCCGTGAAACGCTGGCCGTTTTTCTATTTTTGTTTCACCCGACCTTGAGACAATGATCTCACCTTACATCTCCCCCTTACCAAACGCCCGCCATTACCACTCTTGCGCTCGGCGTCCTTCCTATACTTTGCATGATGCAAGGCGCATCCACCTGCCACCGTCCCACAGGCCACTGCCAGTCTGAGTCTGTCACTGTTTCGGCGCGGATGAGATACCTATGTGAATTACGTCAGTGTTCTGAATGTCAAAAAGTTATCGGGAGCTTAACGACGAAAATTAAATAAGGAAAGTGAATTAGCTTGTGAAACGTTACTATCAAAAGTGCAAAAACTAACTAATTTTTTCAATACTTCGTCTTCTTCAACACCAGCCTCAGAGGCCGTTACCGTATGTGACCTGCCACTGCCAAGTACCAGTTTTCAAGAGACTGGCAAAGAAATTCCTGTCGTCCCTACAAACATTGAAGATACAAGTGATAACCAAGAGGTAAATTTAACTTTAACTTCTGATATTGACAAAGACACCACGTTGGCTTTGTCTGGAGATCCAGGAACATGGCCAGAGCTCATCCTTAATGAGCAGCGCAATGACCTTATTTTAAAAGGTCTTTCTGGTTGCGATTTTTCCATAGAAAATGATGAGTACCCAAAATATTCTAAAAACAGGCATTTTTCAAATTGTTTTCGATTCCGTTTTGCTGAAAACGGTGAAAAAATACTAAAACAATGGTTAGTTTATTCTGAACAAAATGATTCGACGTACTGTTTTTGCTATAGGCTTTTCGACCCATCCTCAAAATCACACTTCGGTCATAAAATGGGTTTTAATGACTGGAAACACATGACTGATAGGTCTAAATCTCATAAAGTGTCACCGGATCACTTTAAATACATGATCGCGTGGGCCACGGCTGAAAGTTGACTTAAAGGGGGTACCTAAAAGGGGGTACGATAAATCAAGTAATTATTAGTCAAACTAATACTGAACCACAACGCTCAGAAGAGGTGTTAAGACGGTTAGTCGAAATCACTTTGTATTTGGCAGAAAATAACATAGCATTTTGAGGCTCATCTACAAAGGTATTTACAAAAAACAATGGCAACTTTCTCGGGCTTGTACAACTCTTGGGGAAGTTTGATGCAGTTTTATTGGAACACTTACGCAGAGTAACTAACCGAGAAACTAAGTTTCACTTGTTAAGTGTATCGATTCAAAATGAGGTTATTAACATGTTAGGTAGTAAAGTAAAGGAGAGTATCATCAAAAAAATAAAAACTGCCAAATATTTTTCTGTTATTTTTGAGTGCACTCCCGATATCAGGTATAAAGAGCAAACATCTCTAACGATTCGCTATGTTAGCGAAGAAGGTCATAATATTAACATAAAAGAAAGCTTCATATCATATCAACTGGCAGAAGAAACCACCGGAGAAGCTCTCACTGACCTGATATTTAAGCAAATTGCCAAATTCGGACTAAACATGAAAGACTGTCGGGGACAGGGCTATGATAATGGCAAGAATCCACAAAAGAGTTCAAGCTCGTGTGCTAAAAAATATCCCTCTGGCTTTTTTTATACCTTGTGGATGCCATAGTCTTAACCTCTTAATATCCGATGGAGCGAAATCGTCGGTCAAATCTACTTTTCCGTTTGGAATTCTCCAGCGTATTTATACAATATTTGCAGTCTCTACAAAGCGCTGGTGTGTGATCAGTGAACATGTCAAAAATCTTACGGTAAAGCAAGTATATGAGACAAAATGGGAAGCACGAATATCTGCGGTTCAGGCTGTTCGCTACCAGAACGTTGAAGTGCCGGGATCCTCTGATTGAATTAAGTGAGAAAATGGACGATCCTCAGACAGCAAGCAAGGCTTATTCCTTAGCCAAACATATGGAAGACTTTTCTTTCTTAGTATGCTTATTATTATGGCATGATTTGCTCTTTGAAATCAATATCATCATTTTCAAGGGAAAGCTAAAGACGTTAGTGATGCTGTGAAAAAGTTAAATAATTGCTTGGACTTTCTAGACAAATTCAGAATAATTGGATTCACCAACGCAGTAATTTCAGCCAAAGATATTGCAGAACAGCTTAAAATACAACCAGTCTTCCCAGAAAAAAGAATTCGCAAAAAGAAGCGTGTCTTTTCGTATAAAAGTGGTGATGAAGTAATTACATCTGCAGAAGACACATTTAAGAGAGAGGTCTTTTATCCCTTAGTGGCTACGGTTTTAACCTCACTTAAAAGTAGGTCAACTGCAATTAACAATTATAGTTCACAATAGGGTTTTTTATATAACGTGGCTAAACTTCCAGAAAAAGGTGACTTAAAACAAAGTTGTTTAAAACTGGAATTCCACTTAAAGAATACTGACGGTGTATCGGATATCAACGGCTATGAACTTTTTTGTAAACTGCAACATGTAAATTCCATCTTGACGTGTTGCGATCAATCAAGAAAACTGGCAGCAAAGACTTATTTATAAATCTGTGGATTGCACTAAGAGTGTTGTTAACTACACCAGTGACAGTTGCAAATGCGGAGCGTAGCTTTAGTAAGCTAAAACTCATAAAGACATATTTACGCTCAACTATGTCCCAAGAAAGACTGAATTCTTTGGCCATCCTGTCAATTAAAAACGATGAAGCACGAAAAATAGACTTCAAGAAAATAGTCACGACATTTGCTCGTGCAAAAGCAAGACGAATGTCTTTTAGTGCTTAATGTATACCTTTTTTCGTGATTCTCTTAACTATATTTTATAAAATGTATGTACTGTTTTAATGTTTTAAACAATTTTTTTTTCTGACTGAACTGTAGCCACAGTACTATTTCCTTGTTTAAATTTCCAAAGCATTACATGCCCCAACACTAAAAAATTGTCTAAACACTAACCGAAGTGCACCGAAAACAAAAATTTCTTTTCTGGGTAACCTATTCTATGTGTAAACAATAACGATAGATATCATGTGCTTGGGCATAAGCTATTTATGACTCAACAAATAAATTGAATGTAACAACTGACAAATAACGTTACATTTTTAAAATTTTATTCTTTCTAGTTGCTTAAGTTGACAAATAGATAATTTTACAATTAAATACAATAATTTTGGTTTAAATGATTTTACTGCATTTTTAGCTGTACCATATGTTTGGGTACGAAATGAATCACTAAATTGTTGCCAGAAACTATTACTTCTGGTAAACAAAATATTTAAATGTTATCTGTAAGCTTATTCTACTTATTTGTTAATGTTAGACAAACAAAATTTTCACCACAATACGAAGCTCCACACAAATTAATGTTTCCTATGTATAGTTAATTTCTTTTTCTTGTTCTTCTTTTGTTTGTTTCCACTCTTACTTTCCTATTATCAATCAGTGCATTGTCAAGGAAATTAAAGTATTCATGCTCTTCTTTTTTGGTCCTAGGTATTAGTAAAAAAACATTAATCAATTCTTTTGTAATTTAAAATATAATTAAATTTTGATGAATATATTGCTTATCTTTGTATTCTTTCAGACGTTATATTTTTATTTGAAAGTAATTAATTCAAACTTTCTACTCTTTAAAAAGTTCTTTACATTCCACTATAGAGCAAGTCTCGTTATGTATAATGACACAATTAATTTTAGTTTTTTTTATAAAATTCTTTTCTTTTATTTTATTTTGTAAACTAAAACATATTTAATACCAATGTCGTTAGCAGCACAAACCAATGTAATTTTGGAATTTGAATTGTAATAAACTAGCTTTACATCTAAACCTTTTAATTTTGATATTTTATTAAAAACGATTTTATATTCTGCAGTTTGTTTAAAATTTACATTTTTCTGCAATCATTTGTGTAACAGATTTAAAATTTCATTGCAGTTTTAAATAAATTTGCAATAATAGTTTACTTCATTTCTTAAACCTGACAATTTTTTTAGTAGATTTACATCTATTAATTTTATTTAAAACGTTTATGTTTTATTTTTCTATAATATGACATAAATAATTTTTAAAAACATCGAATAAATCACATGTATCTTTATTTAATGCAAAAACTGCATTTAAAATTTATTTTGTATTTTTTATAGAAACTAAAACGTTGTCAAAAAGTCTATAACTAGTAACGTTTTTTTGTCCTTCTTTAAGTTTATCTTCAACGCAATTTGATGTAATTCCTCATTCAATGATAGACATAAAAACTACTAAGATTTAATTTAGAAACAATCTCATTAATTCGTATTTATTTTATATTATATTGTAATCTGCAATTTGACATTAGGTTTAAAACCAGAAGTCAAAGGATAATAAAAACACTGTGTTTTCTGTTTTTTTTTTGTTTTTTTTTTGATAAATTGTAGTGATTCCTATTGTTTGTTAATATTTTTTATTAAGCATTGCATCAATTATTTATATTAACAAAAGTGTTTACTATTTTTTTACGTATCTAATTAAATTAAATTTAAAAAGGAAATGTATTTTTACTGTCTACTTCGCTACTTATCACAACATTTTTGCATTCATTATGTTGGTAGTTGGGTTTGAAAACACTTATTAATTAAATACATTTAATTATTAGTTATAAACAAAAATGTAAGCGTGTTACACTTACAACATTCTTTTCAACGATTGCAGTGCAGAATGATCATCCACCACATAATACGCAAAAAAAGAAGGGGTAGTACATAGTTATTATGGTATCACACAGATGGTAATACTCATACACAAAACAATGTATAAACACATACAAGTGTATACATACCGCCTTCCTTGACACATCTAATAGTTAAGAGTTTCAAAGCTTATTGAAACGTACGAGGAATTATTTTCAAATCCGAGAAGTTTCTCGAGGTTTTTGTACATTTCCAGAACGTTCATCGAAAGATATAAAACGTTCGCGAACGTTTCGCCAAAATGTATAAATGCGGTGCAAACAAATCATAGGGTAGTTATTTCAGCAATTCGAAGGCGGTAGTGTTAAGTAGATTATTCAAGTTTAAATAAATAAGTCATTTACGTGTGTGTTCGAGATAAATATACGGAGTACAATCTTGTACGTGAATTTAAAGTAAACAAGTGTAAGCGTTTAAATAAATAGAAGTTATCTGCGGACTATGCCGATCGGCTTTACCGATCGGCTTTGCATTACAAATATGTACGTGCTGTTCGGCATGATCCCAAAGCCGCGAGGCCAAAGATTATGTATCCGATTCGTGGCGGTCTCAATCAAAGGAAGCCGATCGGCATTTTCGTGTGTGGACGGCAATTGAAAAAGAACGGCATCGACGCATGGCAGTTTGTTGAGATGTGTAGTTTGAAAATGGAGTGGAATGACGTAAATGTTTTAAGGTCTTTACCGTGAAAGAGAAATATTGTGGAACTGCAAATTAAAGGAGTATAAAAATAAAAACAAACGGCATGACGCTCTTCTGGAAATTGCAGTTTCATTTGGAGTAAGCAAAAAAGAGGTTGATAAAAAAATTAAATACCTGCTTAGTCATTTTGCACTGAAGGTAAAAAAGGAAAACGACACTAACAAAAGTGGAAACGGGAGTGACGAACGATACAAAAGCAAATGGTTTGCCTTCAAAAATTTGTTTTTTCACGCGGCAGAAACAAACCCAAAGGATCTACAGATACTGAAGTAAGTTCAATCAATCTTATTTGTTTGATATACTTCATGACGAGGAAAAATAAAGCACAAAACCTACCAAATTTTTGTAGTAAGACGAATTTAGATGGGGTTTTTTACATTTCCTTCCAAAATTTAATAGGAAACTTTGTACCTACTTTTGATCATGTTTTTTTTTTGAAATTGCATTTGTGCAGTGGAAAATGCATCTTGAAGAATGCATTTTCATAGAAAAAATTCATAACTTCGTTATAAACTTCTAGTATCTACTCAATTTGGGTTTACCGTGGTTTTCCAGGTCTCTGATCCCGAATATGACTTCCAAATTGGCTCACTGCCCACCTGCAGCTCAGGATGGCTGAGCAACGTCATCTCCAAAGCTTTTTCTGAAATTCACTCTCAAATGATTCTAGACATCTCATCCGGGGTTTTTTTGGGTTGCTTTTTCCAAATCAGATATCGGCAACCTTCCCCCGCGTACCTGGTGCTCCGCATCCGGACATCAACGTCATCCTCTGAAATTTCCTTAAAGTTTCTAACCTATAGGGAACCGAACATTGTTGCGGGTTTTTTTTTGGGTCGCTAAGTTCCAATCTGGCACCGGATACTTTCTAACGGATACCTGGTGCACCACACTGGGGCATCAACGTCATCCTCTGGAGTTTCACTGAAAGTTCAAAATAGTGAACCGAAAATAATCTGAGGGATCCAAAACACCCAGGAAACAATTTTCGGTTCCCTATAGGCTTCAAACTCCAGTGAAACTTCAGAAGATGACGTTTATTTCCTCGTCTATTAGTTGTGAGCATTAAGGTGGATTTGTAACGACTACTTTATACCAACGTTATGTAAAACATGGGTTTGATCTAGTAGATTTTGTTATTATGAAAATTAGGCAGATTAATGTCGGTATAAGGAATTTAATGCCATTGGGTGCAAAGTAGTTAAAATTTTAAATCGTGTTAAATTAATACGTAACCTAACTCAATAAAATTAAGTACATAAATAAAAATCAAGACGATGATAATTCAGCAGCCAATTGCCAATTTTTTTTCCTGGCAGTGCATTTGATGGGGGAATAGACATTGTGTTATCTTCTAGATGTTTCTTAAAAGTGTCATTAAAAACATCCCCATCCGTTATGCGTCCTTAACAACCCACGTTAGCGTAAATAAAGTTATAATTTGCGTCTACGACGGCAAACAAGAAGATAATAAAAAATGATTTGTAGTTATAGAACTCTGATCCAGAATTAATAAGAGCTTGTAAAGTAATCTGTTTGCCGTCCATAGAGCCTAAACAATGTGGAAAATTCCATTTATCTTCATACTGTTTAGCTATTACTTTCCACTCTTCCGCTGATTCTGGCATCTGTAACAAAGTTATTGTTTTCAGGATAATGGCACGGTCGATATTGAAAATAAAGAGGCAACTGAAGAGCTAAGGGAAGATCAAGTGAGTACAAATCGCCCGGCAATTCTCATCCAAGGGGCACAAGTTGGCACCAGCGCTCGGTCCTTACATAAGGGGCATACATCTAGGGGACGTTAGCAGAATATGCGTTTTGTAAACGAGGCTAATAACCTAATGAAATCGATACAATCGAGGAAAATGCAGGATCGGGATGAGTTCTCTGCATTTGGTGACCAGGTGGCCATGAAAATGAGAAAATTAGCTTCACCGCATGCAAAATTTGCTGTTCAGAATGCCATAAACAGTATTTTAATTGAAGCAGAAATGGGACGTTTTGACAATCCACCACCTCCACATTTTCATCACAATCCGACATTCACAATTCACTTTCACAGCACAGGGAGGTTGAAGTGGGCTCTGGGGCTGACATCGATAACGAGGGAATTCTTTGTTCGTTAGATTAATATTTGTTTATAATAAATTTACTTGTGAAGAGGTATTTGAGCAATCTAGCTAGCCAAAAGTACCAGATAAATCAAAAACATTTTAACCGTTTTTAAATAACTTTTATATTAATCAATATCAAGTTTATGTTTTCCGGCGTTTCATCCATGTTCGTCAGTGCAATGCCTCCTAATCTCAATATCTCCTCACAAGTAGATATGTTAATTGTGTTTACTTTTTTATAATAAAACCAAAGAAACGTTATCCTTTAGTTTTGTGTATTTCACTTACCTTATTGTATTCTTGAAGTGTTTTGATTAGTGCGTCACACACTTTAGGAACCGTTTCTGAAATAGTCTGCTTAGAGATCTTGAATGTGTACATAAGAGAATAGTACGAATCTCCACTAGCGAAAAATCGTAATGTTACAGCTAAGCGTTCAGAAGCTGGAATGGCTGATCTAAATGTAGTGTTTTTTTTTGCTGATTTTTGGCCTTATGTTGGTCAGCAAAAATTCAAAGGATGTATTTGTCATCCAGAAAAAGTTTCTAAATCCTGCGTCGCACCTATACTCCAATTTTAGATCATCAACGTCATCCAATATTAAATCTTTAATCAAACCACTGCCACTATATCTACTTCGACTTCGAAGACTTGGACGAACCCAAAATCTTTTATTTCGACGTTTTGGAATTAGCGCATCAACAGTAATTGCCACCATTTTGTCATCGACGTCACTCATTTTTGACAGGCTTCGTCTGGCGTACTAACTACAACTGCAGTAAAGACGTGATGCCATGCGGCCTTTGCTGATCGGTTTTGCCGATCGGCATAGTGCGAATGCGCCTTTAGATTTTAATTAGTTTGGTTAGTTATAAACGTGTACATATTTGTAGTATAAATAAAGTAGTTTTAATAATAAACGTTACATTATTATTAAATATTATTACATATAATAATATGCAAAAACATATAACATAATAAATATTATAAATCAGAAGGTAAAAACAAAATTAAAAATAATACTAAGATTAAGCGACAGCAGAGCTGTTTTCAGAACACACTAAATGTATTTGGATGAACTTCAAACACACATTGACACTTAAAACACATTAATTGTCCGTGGGCAATGCAAACAACTTAGAGAAAGCACGTAATGTGATGCCTTGGACAGTTTTGATCGATGCAATCCGAGTAATTTCATCAAGACCAGGATGAATATCAACTACTCGCCCCAAGCGCCATCGTACAGGAGGTACCCCATCTTCTTTGATAAGGACTAATTGGTCTGTGCATAATGAGCCAATATTGTTGATCCATTTTATACGTCGTTGAAATTCGCTAATGTATTCATGATGCCACCTAGTCCAAAAGTGCTGAACAATTTGTTGTAGCCTTTGGATTTGATTTAAACGTGATCTGGGTGTTGCGGCTACATTTAAGTAGGGAACAACAACCATTGATCTCCAAATCATGAAGTAAGATTGAGTCAAAAGTGAGAGGTCGTTTGGATCGGCGGAAAGTGGTGATACAGGCCAGTAATTTAAAATAGACTCTATTTGAATCAGTATTGTGAGAACTACTCGCATTAAATGATGTTGAACACTTTTAACGCCTGCTTCGCACAGCCCATTCATATGCGGAGCGTGTGGTGGGTTAAAATGCCAATAATATGCCATGATGCACCGCAGATTGTGATATTAGTGCGTTATTTGTTTTAAAAAACGCAAAAAGTTGTTTCAATTTAGAGTTAGCGCCAACAAAGTTTATACCGTTGTATGAATAGATTTTGGACGGTTTACAAACGTGATACAAACTCTCTGCGTGCAGATAAAAAAATATTCGATGCCAAGTCAGTTACTAATTCAATATGAACTGCTTTAGTAGTTTCTATCTTTAATACTAGATAGACCAGCATAGTCAGCACTATCTACTGCAAACGGAAACTGTTAACCATTCTTTTGGCAAGGGATCTTAACAAGGGCTAAATACGTTAGGAGAAACATGAAAGCAAAGTAGGCACGAGTGGACAATCATTCTTGCTAACGCCTTTTCACGCCAGTATTCTTATAGTATTGAAAAGTGTAGTAGCTTCCAAAAGTAACTTTGTCATAGTATGCAACCCATCAAGCAGAATAAAGTGCATTTTTTAAAACCGTAATTAGAGTTTTGTAAACGACCACCTACGCGCACAATCCCTTGATGGTCAATAAAATTGAACTTTTGGCACTGATTTGTTTCTCATTTTCCAAATTTTCATTTCGAAATGGAATTATTCTGCTTGAGCTATTTTAATTAAACAAGCATGAGATTTACTAATCTCATCCATACTACAGAATGAATTACGGCGAAACGTCCCTCTTTTAGAAACATTTTGAATAAATCGGAGACAGTAAGAAATGACTCTATCTAGTGTTCTTAAATTAGAAAATCGTTTGAAAGGAAAAGTAAAATTTTCGATGTTTAAAACAATTCTTGTATTATTTTATAATTCTCGAAGGTTGTTCTCTACTGGAGGACAATTTAACCAAAGAGATTCAGTTAACAGTAACAATCCAATTCCATTCCACCATAGTACACGGTTTTTTATTTGTACGGGTGAATTCCTCTTGACAAAAAATCCGACGGATTTTCAGAAGTGGGAACATGCAACTAAGTAGCATTTCTAGTGAGAGTTCGTATTTCTGTTACCGTTTGAACAACAACGGTTTTTAACAAGTGAGGAGAGGTTTTTATGCATCCTAGCACAATGGTCGAATCAGTCCATAGAAAACAGGAATTAATTACAAGACTTAACCAAACGCGCAAGAAGTAATGATCTACAAAGTTCTAATCTGGGTATTGTTAAAGACTTTAGTGGCGCAACCTTTGCCTTAGAGCATAAAAAATAAAATTTTTTGTCTGCATTAATTGAACGAAGGTACACGGAGGCTCCGTATGCTTGAGACCTAGCGTCTGAATACCGGTGTAATTGAACGGACGTGTAATCATGCCAGAACATGACAAGGTATTTTTAGATTGCTCAAATTTATAATTAATGCTCGAAATTGTAGTCATTTCTGATTTATATCTAAAGGAATCGATTCATCCCAGTTTAATTTTTCAAGCCACAGTTGTTGCAAAATTAATTTTGGAATTATTGTGCATAGAGTTAGAAGACCTAAAGAGTCGAATATCGAACCAATTTCGGATAAAATCGACCTCTTTGTAATCTTAGTGCAGTTTAATGAAGGAATCGCAAAAATTAAATTATCAGTGTCAGTCTGCCACGATAAACCGAGAGTTTTTGTAGATTCTTATTCTCCAAATATTATCGGGTTTGGATGTACCTCAGATGGATTTACGTGGTTTAACACTAGTGAGTTATTTTAAATCCATTTGCAAATACGAAAACATTCTGAAGCAAGCAGTTTGAGTAAATTTTTGCAAATTAATTGTGCGCGATCTAAAGTGTCACATCCAGTTAAGAGCTTATCAACATAGAAGTTTTTGTAAACGATTTTAAAAACTACAGAATCAGAATTTTTACAATCAAATCTCAATTGATATAGAAAACGGATGGCAAGAAAACTAGCTGCAGCTGTTCCGTATGTCACGGTATTCAGATCGTATGATTGGAGTTCCTGATCAGCAGTTTCTCTCCATAGTATCCTTTGAAGAGATCTCTGAAAAGGGCAAAAAAGTACTTACTAATACATCTTTTTGATGTCGGTCATAATAACATAAGCAAGAGAACAAAAACCTAAGAGTATGGAGAATAAATCGCGTTTCACTGTGGAACCGGCTATTTGTAGATCGTTGATTGAATAACCACTTGCAGATGGAGAAGTGCCATTAAATACGACAATTTTTTACTAATGCTATTTTCCATAAGTACGCAATGATGGGGTAGGTAATAGATTAGACTAGCACATAGAGCAGTCGACAACGACATGTGACCTAATTTGATGTATTTGCGCAAGAATGAGACGTATTTAGTTCGCATACGCATATTGCGAGAGAGACGTTTTCCAATGCAAAAAATGACCTTTTGGCTGTTTGATACGACTTGCCCAATTTAAATGGCAAATCTTTTAAAAAAATACGAACTGTAAATTGCCTAAAAAAATCTCCTTTGGTATTTGTAACAAAGTGGTTTTCGCATTCTGCCTCTTCAATAGACAGAGATTTTTTTATGAGGAATTACCTCAATTTCCAAAAACTTAGATAACTGATCTTGAATAGCAGCGGAAAAGTAACAGGAACTTCATTCTTTAAAGAGGAAGCACTGTTGGACCACTGACAATCCAAACAAAACTAGTTTTTTGTAACTTTGGTTGACCAGATCCAAGTGAAATCTGGCCTACGCATAGCAAACCGTAAAAGCATGCTGCACCAAGAAGGGTGTCAATAGAACCAGGTTTCAAAAAAAATTTATCAGCTATTGTGATATTACCTGGAATTTGAAGGTGTTGTATTTTAACCTCCACGTTAGGCAGAAATTCTGTAATTATCGGTATTATTAAGCATTCGCATTAAAAATTAACATTTGCAGAAGAGTTCATCAAACCCAGAACCTTTAAGTCAACACGTTTTTTATTAAGTTTTAAGCGATTGAATAAATCTGCAGTTATGTAATTACTTTGACTTCCCTAATCAAGCAATACTGTAACAAGATAAAATTGGACAGCAAATAAAAACAAAGTTAAATTATGTTTGACTTTATTTGAGATAGTTGTTTAGTTGTTGAAGTTTGAGCGACGGTGGAAGATAATGCAGATATGTCACCGTCTAAATGAAGCAATTTGCAGTTTTTGGATACATGACCCTTATAAAAGCAATTCAAATAAAGGTTGTTCTCTTTGGCATAATTAATTCGATTGTTTACAGGCAACGATTTGAACTTTTCACAGCAGAAAATTAGATAAACGTCTTTGCAATATTGGCAAGTCTGATTGTTAGAAACAAAAGAGCGAACACCAATGTTGTACTTTGCAGTTTGTTTGCTAAGCACTTCGAATACATCGGGTGAATGCATAGGCTTTCCTGTGTCATTTGCAACTGCTTCAGCTATACTAGCCTTTAATTTAAGAAATATTGTAGGAGGGTTGTTCATGTCTTTTGACTCTTCCCAGTCCAATTTAGTGCGTGAATCTAAATTAGCGACTAAATGGTGGATAATAATTGCTTCACCTAACTCATCTTCAGAGACAAGCAATCTTAAAAACTTAAGATGTTGCATTGTGTTATCGATAATTTTTCTAAATTTAGCTGATGATTCGTTAATGTTGTTATCGACGGAAACAAGACCATTGATGTAATTTCTAATTAAACCCAGTTTGTCGTAGTACCGATTGCAAATTATACTCTACGCATTATTGTAATTTTCCGCAGAAAAAGTTTGCGTTTTAAGCAATTTACCAACTTTGCTGACTAAGTTTGAATATTTTGCAAAGCATCGATTTTATTTATTAAGCTTTAGAAAGAATCCCAAAACTCAATCCACGTTTGGTGTCAGCCACTGAATTTTGGAATATTTATCGCTGCCAAACGAAAGCAGGATATTTGATTATCGCTTAAACTCGTAGCATTTTCTGATTTTTTTGGGCAACAGTATTGGCGTCAACTGAATCATAGCATCGAATGACTCACGTTCAACGTATTCAGGTTCAGGCTCTTTTGACTCGCATTCTATTTGCGTTCGTATCGTGTCGGATGACTTCATTAAATCTCCGAAAGTTTGATAACGCTTTCCTATTTCCATTTTTTGTGTAACTGTAATTTCCGCGACATCGTTTGGTAAGGTTTCGATAAACACGGTTAATTTTTGTTTGATGACTGCGTGTTCAGCTTTTAATGATTCAGCTGTTGGGGCCATTATACGGCAAATATTTAATTCGACATAAAGCAATAAGCACGTTAAAAGGAAATGATAATAATAATCCGTGATACCGATTAAGGAAGTAAGTGACGTCACTAATGCCGTTAAGGGTTGTATTGTATAGACAACGTTTAAAAATAAAAGGCGCAATTCTCACTATCAATACTTAAATTTGATGTAACTGTAAGTTGAAGGCATGAACTTAAAATTTATGAAATTTAAAATTAATGAGGACGCTACAGAATAAAGCAAAATATTTTTATACGATTTAGAAAATCATTATATTAATTTTTATAGTAAATTAAAATCACGCACGCATAAAATAACACAACGCAACACAAAATAGCACTTTAGATAATTTTAAAATTTTAAAATAATCTTACTCAAAGGACCATGTTGACAATTGGGTTTGATTTAAGCAAAGCACTCATTAATTAAATACAATTAATTATTAATTACAAACAAAAATGTAAACGTGTTACACTTGCAAAATGATCATCCACAACATAATAAGCAAAAAAAGAAGGGTTAGTACATAGTTATTATTGTATCACACAGATGGCAGCAATACTCGCACACAAAACAATATATAAGCACATACAAGTGTAAACACATCAGATATATGTATAAAGTTCAACTTTATTATACTATTATTCAAAACTAAACTAATAATAAACTGTTACTAATTTATTAAACAAATAATACGATTAGCTTCTGAATATAGGCAAATAACATTCGTTCAACACCATCTTAGAAATGTATATTGTTAAATAAATAAATTTAACTATAAAACAAACAAAATATATATAAAAAACCAAACAAAATTAGCACACACTAATGTTAATTACTAATAAAATAACTATCGAGTGGTTTCTGTTTTTATGGCAAACTGTGAGCATTTTTATACAAACTATCAAATTAAACAAAAACATTTTTTTTTATCATTAATTGTTTAACCAAACGGATAATAGAAAAAATATAATTAATTTATTATAATAATTTTATTTATAGTATTTTTAATATTACATAAATTAAAAATGCTAAACGTAATTATTAGATTTTATTATTTAAAGTAATATACTATAGAATGTAGTAAAATATTTTCTATATAAAATTAAATATACAAATCTATTTCGGTCAAATGTTCTTTATACGACGTTTATTTTATGACATTAATTTGATAGGTTAAAGTTAATTACATTGTTATAGAAACAATTTTATTACTCAGTTTATGTTTTGGGTAATGATTGAATTTAGATCTTATAAAAGCATTAGTATTGAATTTCATATAATAGAATTTATTTCTTGAAACGTTTATGATATTTTAAAATTACTCAAAATTAGTGTCTACTGCAATGTTAGAACTTAAAGTTTTAAATGAAAGAATTGATTAGATTGTGTTAAAACTTAACTATGCAATTTTAAAAATAACAATTATTTTTTATCTCACACAAACACACTCATTAAATATTCAATACATATTAAAAAAAGACATATAGTGTGATATGAATATTTAGTGTTCATCAAATGTTACATTAGCGCATATTCACTAAATATTCCAAATGAATATTCTGTGAATATACGAATAACATGCATTGATTGTGTATATAATATTCAAACTTTTAATAAATGTACTTAAATATTAAATAAATATTGTACAAATGTTTGCAGTATACGATGTATTTATGTTTGTTAATTAAAGACTTTGTTAATATTTTAAATTATAATTAATTATTGACATTAACATATAGCTTTAACTAAATATTTTTAACATGGTGAACTGTATTCGATTCAGTTGCTTCCTTCGATGATGCTTTATTCAAATATGAAATAAATAGTTCTTAGATAAATGTGAATGTATTATAAATATAACATCAATATTTACTGCTGTGTGTAGGATTCCTAATTAGAAACTATGCTTACTATTAGTGTTAAAGTGAATCCGCTTTTAAGCAGATAACCATTTCAAGCAAATAAATCTCAATTTAGTATTTTGTTAACAAGTTAAAGCTTTTTTTGTTTTGACGTTTTTGTTAGCTTTTACTTAGTGTTTTTTTATAGTTATAACTTATTTTTAAAAACACATTAAAATGACCTCAAATCATTTCAAAATTGTAAAACGTTCTAAAAATCATCTTAAATTAAACATTTATTAAAAATTGATTAATCTGTTAAAATAAAAATAAATTTTGAATTTCTATTCATATTAACTATTATTTAAAATTTATAACTAAGGTTTAACATACGCTAACTCTTCTTTACAAAATTTAGAAGACATTACGAAGCTCATTAATTTAAATATTTAGAATAACATCAATAGTTGTGTTTTTCAAGTCTTCAATATCTGACAGCCAATTCTTATATGTGCTTTTTAAATGTCCGTAAAGGTAAAAATCTATTAATCTAAGATGTAGAGATTGTAGATTATAGTATTGCGTAGTTGCAAAAATATGGATCATACAAGGTATTAAATCATCTAAACATAATTTGATACTAAATTATACAGTAAATACATAGATAAGATTACGTTGTGTAGTATTTTTTTTTGTAAACTATCTATGTTTTATACGCTAGTGTCAAATGACTAAACATGCAAAAATAGGTAATAGCAAAAGCTTCCACGGCCGGAGTCTATATTAAGATGAAAACGTCTTCCGGGTTTGGACCGTGTCATTGTTTTAGCCGAAGTTTCGTCTACTTTTGTAAGAAGAAATTAAACCAAGAACCCTTGAGAAGTTAGGTAACTAAGTTATCAACCAAGCCAGATTCTCAACTCTAAAAAGTAAAGAAAAAAATAACAAACTTCAAAAAAGCAAAGACTTGATAGCATCTATTTTATGTACTATACCAACAAAAATTTAAGAGAAACACTATTACATAAATTACTTCCGTCTTTTTTCATACATTTATTTTTTAATAACATAAAAATTAATAAAAGCTACTCTAAAATGTATTGTTTGTTATTAATTCTTTTTTTGTAAAATTTGGCCGGTTTGGACTGACAAAACTTAAGAACAAGCTCATTTACTTTATGATTATATGCGACTTTTGGTTTAGACTGCGTCGTAGTAAAACACCCAGACTTAGGCTTGGTCCTAGGACCAAGCCGAAAGCCGCTTATAATCATAAATATTACAACCGCGAAAACTTAAGATTTTATAAGTTTTTCTACTGTCTGCTCTGAATTGAATTTTTTTTCCAATTAAAAAATTCTGCAAGAAACGGAAAATATGGTAAAATGTTAGAGCAAGATCTGGAGAGAACGGTAGGTGGGGTGAAATAGATCAGCCAAGTTCAAAACAATGTTTTTGCCAAAAATGTTTGTTTTATAATCTGGTTGACAACAGGAATATTTATTAATTGTTTAAAAAGTTTCATTAATTGTAAAAATTAGAGTTACTTTACGATATGACTGCTAAAAATGTAGCAATTTTAATTTTTTTATTGACATGTTTTGTCAAATGAGAATTTATTTGCTTACGAAGCTCTCACGCTAGAGAAATTTAAAAAGATGCATTAAAATTCATAAAAAACAACTAAAAACAAATTTTAGAAAACGCCAATCTTGTATATGAAAACTTTTGCACGACCTTGATTCTTATAGAGTTCTTCTTAAACTCATAAGCTCTATAATAAGAAATCAACAAACATTTAAATTAGGCAACACATTAAACTATTAAACAAATAACCAAACGTAAAAACTGTCAAGATTAACATTGTATTTTAACTATCCGATTACCATTAGGGTCTTTTTTGACCCCAGACGTGTTGTTTTTGTTGTCTTTTCTTAAGTTTTTTTCTACAACTGTGCCAATATTTTTAGCTGAGTTTCTTTCAATTATGTTTAATAATATAAAACAAATTTTTCAATTGTTATTTGTTTTGCGACGTAAAAAAAATATTGTCGTTGGTGTCATATTTGACCCCACTTGATAACCGACGTTCTAGAAAGTAATTCTAATATTTTGTCTGCATTTGTCATCTAATCTGCTTGTTTCAACGTGTTTCAAAATGTTATTCGTGTGAATCATGATTACTATCATTCCGTCTTTAGTGATTACATTTAGTGAGTTTGTTCGAATCAGTTGAAAACTGTGTCTGCTGTGTTATTACATTTGATTGGAAATAATTGTTGTTGAATTATGGCTAAAAAATATTGGTCTGAACGTGAAGTGGAAGAAATAGCTAGCAATATTAATTTACTGAATAAAATTGAAGATGAAGTTTTATCTGACGATAGTGATGCCGAATTTGTAGAAGTAAGTGTACCTGATGTAAACCCGATTAAAAATTCGGAAAACGATGACAGTGATGATAATTTGCACAATGATAAGGATATACTGGTGGGTAGAGATGGTTCCATATGGAAAAAAAGATAACCCTCACGTTAGAAGACGAAATCAGCAAAATATTCTAAAAACACCGCCAGGATTAACAAAATTCAGTGAACATATTTTAACATGCCTAGATGCTTTCCATTTATTTATCTCGGAAGACATTATGGACATAATACTTAGAGAAACAAACATTTTAGTTAGAAGAATTGTAGGCGATACGTGGAAGCCAGTAGATGCGGATGAGTTACATGCATTTTTTGGATTACTGTTTGTAGTTGGTGGTTTGAAAGCACGCCAAGAACTAATATTGAAGCTGTGGAGTACGAAATACATGTCTCTCCATAGACCAATTTTTTGTGCTGCAATGTTTCGTAATCAAATGAGAGACCTTTTGAAATACATTCGATTTGACGATATGGCCACCCGAGAAGAACGACGGGCAACAGATAAATTAGCAGCTATTTGTAACATTTACGATATTCTCGCTGCAAATTGCAAAAAATTTAATAACCCTAATGCTGAAGTATGTATTGATGAACAACTTGTTTCTTTCCGTGGAAAATGTCCCTTTCGAGTGTATATGAATTCGAAGCCAGATAAATACTCTGGGCTTTATGCAATGTTAGTAACAGATATTGCTGGAATTTCCAAATATATACTGGAATGGTAGACAACGCTCCAGAACGGGAGCAAGGTAAAGCACAATTTTATCGTTTTATGCACGAGTATAAAATTTTATTTCTAGGGAAGCGGATAGTTTTGGGTTTAGTTAAGGGTTTGAGAGAGGGTTATGGTATTACCACAGATAACTATGTCTTTGGCGGAGGAGCTACTGCAGCAACAATTCGTAAAACACGTAGAGAAAATACCAAAAGAATTTTTGCCAAAAAGAAATCGAGCAGAATACTCAAGCAAAATTCTATATAGAGAAGACACAATTTTAGTATCTTACGTACCTAAAAAATATAGTTATGCTACTTTCAACGCAACACCAAAATTTGGAATTGTCCGGAGAAGACCTGAGTTAAAACCGCAAGTTATCTTGGACTATAATAGCTGCAATGGAGCTGTGGACAGCGTCGATAAAATAGTGAAGAAATACTCATGCAGAAGAAATACAAATCGCTGGCCTTTTGTTCTATTTTTTAATTTCCTTGATATTTTTGCCATGAATGCATTTATTCTATACACTACGAAATTTGGAAATTTTGAAAAAGGGAAAACATTCCGAAGGAGATTATTTTTGCAAAAACTTGGGTTTGAATTTGTAATCCCACATATCAAAAAACGTACACTTCAAGAATTACCAAGACATGTGCAGAATGCAATAGCGGTGGTTTTGGCAGACGCAAAACCAGAGGAAGTGGGACCGCAAGATGAAACTATCGCTCGCCCAAAAAGAGGTCGTTGTAAGATATGTCCAAGAGCAAATAACAAAAATTGTTTGGAAACATGTGAGAAGTGCAAACTCTTTGTATGTAAACAACATTGCCAAAAAAAACTACAATAATATGTAATAGTTGTTGCCCTCACTAATTCATGTTTACATTTTATTTTTATGTTTTTATCAGTTTATATGAAATCTAATGTTAATTTAAAATATTAATAAAGGTTACCATTACAAATTAATCGGTTTTTCTTTACAACATAAGAAAAAAAACTTGGGGTCAAACCTGACCCCACTTGGTAATCGGCGCCTCAAAAATTGCTCGGTAATCCAAAGGTTAATATAGAAAGTTGGTACAAATTAAAAAATGATGGTTCATAACAAATAAACCCCCTTTGATAATCTGAACGTTAAACATTACACAGACTAATTGTGATAATAAAGATGCGTATACTCAGTCGCAGTACATACTGTGGACAGCAAAATGTAATAAAAAGCCAAAAGTTGCTTACGGTTTACAATCTCTTACTACTACTAGTAAACTGCAACCATACTTAAAAGTTGAAAATAAATACACAAGTGTATCGCAGTAGTATCACAAATAGAACTAATTAGGTTACAACATATTCTGAAACACAACGCCCGCTTGACTTTCAATTTTCCAGATTTTTAATTAGATTTTTTTTTCCGACAGTTCCTTCAGTATAGAAAACATATTCACATATTTACAAAAACATCAATACACGCGTTGACTATGTAATTTAGTAGATACGTTCATAAATGGCAAAACCGACAAAAAAAAACAATAAACCTAATTGCAAAATGTGCATCATACCTTAGAGAGTCTTCTTATAAACATCGATAGAAAACAATTAAACGGCCCAAAATTTTAAAACTTTTGTCGAGTATTTAAAGTCAGATACACTTACTAAACGGTTTAAGTATAAAACGTCTAACCTTTAAATTAACCAAAAGAAAAAAAAACAATATTACTAATTAAATTTAAAATAAACGCTGCAAATTATCTGTACCGAGTGAGTCAAAATTTTTTTTAACGTAACAGAATAATGTTCTAAACACATTATTAAAAAATAATAATAAAAAACAAGAAGAAATTTAAATTTATATTTTAGCAGCAAATTGAACATTTACCATAGAATGTAGTAGAACATTTTCTATATAAAAATAAATATACAAATTTATTGCAGTCAAATGTTCTTTATACAGCGTTTATTTTATGACATTAATTTATTAGGTTAAAGTTAATTACGTTGTTATAAAAACAATTTTATTACCCAGTTTACGTTTTGGGTAATGATTGAAGACCGGTTTGGACTGGCAAAAGTCAAAGTCAATTTTTTTTTCTATTAAAAAAATTTTGCAAGAAACAAAAAATATGCTAATATGATAGAGCAAAATCTGAAGAGTATGGTGGATGGCGTAAAACAGACTAGCCAAGTTCAAAACAATTTTGCCGTAAATGTTTGTTTTATAATCTGGTTGAGAAGATTAATATTTATCAAGCCACTGTTTTTTTAAGACAATATTTATATAACTGATTTATTTTTGATCGCCAGTTATAATCTTCTTCAAAAAACTTTTTTTTTGTAAGAGAAGGTATATGGCAATCAACATTTTATCCGCTGTATTGCGTTTACTCATATTCTATACCCATACTTCCCGATTTGTTGACTTTTTTCAATATCTCTAGGTGGCGGCAAACCGTTCAATGTGACGTATTGAGCTTCTTTGTTAATTATTTTGTTGTTTGACTTAGATTTTGAATATTAATTTCAAGATATTGTCATCGAAATTTGAGAAGCGACCTCTTTTTAATTCGTTTTTTAAAGTCACATCTCTGGAACGAAATTTGACAAATCAATTTTTTACTGCCTGATCGGTTATTACTTCTTTACTACACAGATTGCATATTTTTTGAACCGTACCCGGAGTACTATTTCTTTGTTTAAATTCCCAAAGCATTGAACCGTAGCCAGAGTACTATTTCTTCATTACATGGTGTAAACGTATTTTTTGATTTTCCATTTTAAGGAAAAATAAAATTCAACGTAAGTAGCCCAACACTAAAAAGTAGTCTAAAGACTAACCGAAGTTCTACCTGTGCACTGAAAACAAAAATTTCTTTTCTAGGTAACAATAACATTGAATACCATGTTTCTGGGCAGAAGCCATTAATGACTCAATTAATAAATTGAATGCAACTACTACAAACATTGATAACAACTTCACACTTCACCACCATCGTTGCAAAGTTTTGCTCCTCCTACCCAACACGTTGTAAATAACTTTTAAAATGACAAAATACAAGCAGGTATTAGTGACAACATTTCTGTTGATTAAAAACAAGACCGGGCGCATCTGCTGTTTGCAACCAGGCTGTAATTCCAAAATGCTCCTTTGAACTGCTTCTCATGGTAATGTTAGCATAACGGTTATGGCAAATTTTAAACTGCGGTACTACATCCAATTTCATGAAGAGCTCTGCTCAAAATTAAATTAAAAAATTAAACTAGTTTGTGTGGAGGTGTCTACTGCTAATGTCACGACCACTTTTTAAAAAAGATATTTCATGTTTAGTAGTACCAAAAGTCGCCGATTGACTACCTCACGTTAGTTTTAATAAGACCAATTTAAATATTTTTTTACATGTACATCTAGCAGACAACAGTTGATTATATTCAAAAATATAAACGTATTGATCGGCTCTTTTGTCTACTATCCCTTGATTTTACTAAACCAAATTTTCTTAGGCAAATCTTTCTCTCTCTTTCAGAAAATTTCTATCGCAATTTTGTTTTCACCATGTTGTAATAAAGACTGCAACAATAACTACAAAAACCAATGTCCAAAAGAAAAAAATCAAATCATTTAATGAAAAGAAGATTTTTTGCTTTAAACACTAAATGGCAGTTATCAAGCCAATATATAAAAACGGAAACAAAGAGGTTACAGAAAACTACAGACCTATTTCACTAATTTTAAACGTAGCAAAAATCTTTGAAAAGTTACTAAAAAACCGTATGTTAAGTTTTCTTAATAAATATAAAATTATATCACCATATCAATATGGCTTTCAAGAAGGGAAATCTACACAAAATGCAATAATACAACTTCTAACGGAAATCCAAAGCAACCTTGACTCCGATTTTAAAACATTGTGTGTATTTATTGACTTGGCTAAAGCGTTTGACACAGTTAATCATCAAGAACTATTAATAAACCTTAATAATGTTGGAATTAGAGGAAAAATTAATCAATTATTTGAAAGTTATTTAAGTGACAGACCACAGTATGTAAAAGTGGGGAGTACTTTAAGCGAAGAGGATATAGTAGAATGTGGAGTACCACAAGGTACGGTCTTAGGTCCCATACTCTTTTTAATATATATAAATGAGCTCTTTTGTCTAAAATCGACAGGAAAAATCATATCGTTTGCTGATGACACAGCTATATTATACAAAGACAATACCTGGAGTAATCTCAAACAAAAAGCAAAGAATGACCTATTGGAAATCAAAAATTGGTTTAATAGCAAACTATTAACAATTAACTTTAATAAAACCAAATATATTCCATTTACATGTCATAATTACAATACACGAACATTTAAAAAACTAGAAATCAGGGTGTCAGCTATAGATAAAGTACAAATAGAACCATGTACAAATTTAAAGTACTTAGGAATTCAAATAGATGCCCTCCTGAAATGGAATTTGCATATGAATATCCTTATTAAAAAGCTTAGAGGAATTCTAGTCAAATTCAAAACTTTAAAACCAATCTTAAGTCAATCAAATCTAAAGAATGTGTACCATGGATTAGTATATCCTCATCTTCAATACGGAATCTTAGCATGGGGGACAGTAGCCAGTACGCATCTCAGAAAGTTGGAAGTAATTCAAAAGCGTTTTCTCAAAATTATTTTTAACAAAGTATATAGATATCCTACTGAGATGTTGTATTATGAAACAAAAATGCTTACTATTAGAGAAATATATGTTTACAAATTACTCATATACCAATTTAAGAACAAAAAAACAACAAAAATTATAAGTCACAATCACGATACTAGAATTAAAGCAAACGAAAACCTTATAATAACAAACGCAAATAAGAAAATGGGCCAAACGTCAATTCAATTCCTAGGACCCCGCATCTTTAATCAGATACCGATGCAGCTAAGAAATAGTATACCAATGAAAAAATATATAAACAATATTAAAAAAAAAATTCTGAAATCTTTTATCTTGAAGTATTTGAAGTAGTGTCTAGTTTTAGTTTTTGTAATTTTGTAAGAGTGTATGTTTTTCAATCAATTAGTTAATTATAAATATTCAGTGCCATTCTATTAGACTAAGCGAAATTCACACACAAGTAAAAACGCTTACTTTTGTGAATTTAATTAAGATTGTTTGTTTTGAAACATTAATGATATACTAAGTAAATTAATAGTTATCATTAATATATCAAATAAAAATTGTATACTGTTCAAAATAAACATTATTATTATTATTATTTCTAACGAAAGTAGGGCAGCATTTGCTGAAACCGCCAAAATTATTTCTAGTGACTTCTATATAAATGACTTTCTCTTCAGTGCGATTTTAACGGAACATCTTTTAAAGATAAAAAACTATTTGTTTTTTATTTTAGCTTTGGCAAAGTATCTATTTAATAGTTGAGAGTTTTTAAAAACATTTGACTTTTATCTATTTTTATAAAACAAACTATTGTTTCCATTGAATGATGCAATGCATGTAGCAATTTCACATTGATTAGAACGATTTGGTCCCAATTAATATTTAGAAAAAATAGATACATTTGGCATACAAGTTTTTAAGTTTCACGGATTGCGCAAAACGAGCATATTTTATTTACTATTTGACAATCCAATCTCATGGATTTGCCGAGGCTAGTCCTTGTTTTTACGTGCACTGTATTTTATCAGAAAGTTGCATAACTTGGACTTCAAAAACGTGAGTGGTTCCTCTACATACTATTACAATTACTTCTTTCTTTACAACGACCTTGACTCTTAAACTCAAAACCTCTATCATACTTATTTTTTTACCTGTCGACTTGTTTTAATTGACCCCAAATCATTACCTAATTGAATCTCTGTTACCCTTTATTCCTACAGCTAATTTGTACCAGAAATTGGTTTACGTTCTATTAACGAGATCAAAAATTAGTCATACACTTTCAGAATAGAAATCGTTTGTACATTATAAAGACGTTGCAAATAGTATTGCCAGTTACCACAGCCACGTAAAGTAAACGATCTAATTCTTGTCTAAGAAGATCATGTCTCATTTTTGCAGTAATTTTTGGATAAACTTCTAGAATTTATTTTTGCAATTTTTGAAAATATAGAAAAAACATTTCTAAGAATCACCGGACAGTATATGACAGAATGTGGATGTTAAAATTACACATGTGAAAAAAAGCAAAATGCTCATGAAATCACCGTTGCTGTCTTGTACAAATTTTTAATTGAAGCACATTCTGTAGATTTTTCACATGTTTCTTTAGAGACTTGGATAGATAAATATGCTGCTAAGTGACCCAGATTTAAGTTCTGGCCAACTTTGTTACATTTGGAGGTGCTTTTTTTATGCTTTATGCGGTCAATACGACAAGAAAATCACGATTTATTCAAGAAATGTTTAACAAATTATTCCATGGTTTTTCTCATTTCATCGCCCAAATTATGCTCATTTGTTGACGGTTCATATAGCTAACTTAGAAGCAATGTCTGTAAGTGCTCAGACGTCGACAAAGAGTTCCGTAAAGGAAATTTTATAACTCGAAAAATTTAAAAGCCATTTTCGGCCCTTGTTGTAGATCAAGCATACGAGCAACACATTGCTATTGTAAAAGGAAAAGGTGGTAGTTTTACACAAGACCCTACGGCTTTGCGGCGTCAAATAATTGCTGGACCAGAAATATGTCAGCTTCTGCAAAAATTTCACCATATTAACGTTACTCATGACCGTCACCATGAACAATATAATGCATTCCAAGCAAAATTTTTACGCCAAGTAAATGCAGTACAAATCAGTTTTGAAAAATTTTGAAATTCATTTCAAGAACGACGGCATGAAGACATTTATGTAAAAAAGACTAGTAGAAAAAAGTTTTCTTATTTCAACCGATTAAAAACAAAAAAACTAAAATTTATAGAAGTCACAAGCAAATAAGTTCAAAACAGCAGAACGAAATCGCTCAAGTGTGATTTGAGCCTGTTTTCTAAACTATGCATTTCTTGTCAAAACACTTCGATTTAGATACTTTCTTTAGTTCTGAGAATCAGTCGTCACCTCCATCTTTGTCTTCTATAGAGAACATGCAAGTTTGACAAAAACCAAACCTAATCAAGGTTTTGCAAAAAGAATTCGGAGGCGACACTCGTTCCTTCCTTAAAAAATTGCAACAAAGATATATATGATGGAGCTGCTCTTATCCATAGCCATGTTCCACGTGGGAGAATATTACCGCACAGAATTTTGTCAGGGCTTTATAAGAAGTGCGGAGGAAAATGAAACTAGAAAAATTGATTTTGTTTGGGATCTTTATTGTGAAGAATCGCTAAAGAGAAGTGATTGTAAGAGCAGAGGTATAGGAACACGTTGTCAAGTTCGAGAAAAGATTTCTTTAAAATGATAAAAATGCAAAAATGCATTCCTAACCTCTGACGCTCTAAATATGCCAAAACGCTAAAGGTCGTGACTAACGTAGATCACAAAATAAAATTATCGACAGGAACTGGGACGTTGATGAGTGTGCTCGACACTTATGTTAAAGAAGCAAATGGCAGTATTCTTCTACACGCACAAGACATGGTGCTCAATGGCGCGTCAAAAGCTACAATACACACGGTTAATTCTGATGTTGTGGTTATAACAATATCATCTTATGTATGTCTCACTTTAGCAACATGGTCTCAAAGAGCTGTATATATCTTTTGGCACTGGAAAACACCATTGATACATACTGGTGCATGAAGTAGCAAAGCATTTAGGCGCAGAAACTTTGAGAGGGTACCACACATTCACAGGGCGTGATACTGTTTCAACGTTTTATTTTAAGGGCAAAACGTTAATTTGGAGTACTTGGCAGCAATATCCCAAGATTACAGTTGCTTTCAAAATTTATCTAACCCACTAGAAGAAGTGTCCCAGAATGTGTTTAATACATTAGACAAATATGTGGTACGGCTTTACTGTGAAGACGTTGACATCATTAGTGTTAACGATGCAAGAAAATTCTTAATCGCATCTAAAAGAGGTCTCTTCAAAATATTTCTCCAACAAAAGATGCCCTCAAGATGTCAAGCAGGCCATAGGTGGGGACAAGTTCTTGAATCCTTGTCACAAATAGTCTCGCTAGGGGACTGGGAATGGACTGACACAGGAGAAGTATGGCAGCGACATGGACTATTCAGGCCTATATCTGGAAATCTGTCAGTTAACCAAAGGTTCCTGTAAGAAAAGTTGCAAAAGTCAATCTTCTTGTTATGGGAAAGGAGCTGTCATGCATGCAGCTATGTAACTGCACAAGGAACTGCGATCATTCGAGGTACGATTTTTATGCTCTACAAATTACTTATTTAAATGGGTTCTTTGATAATTTATTATCTTTGCCATTTATCTTTATTTTATTTGTTATAGTGTTTTAGACAGCGGGACACTCTTAGACGACGTCGACGTGGAAGACAATATTCCAGACTAATGTACCTAGTTTATTTTGATTGTCAGATGAGTTTGTGGTCAAAAGCAGATGTTTGTAATTCATAGTGTCCTTGATATTGTGACGAGTAATTTTTTTGGTCTATATTACTCAAACCAATACATCATGTGGGTACTTTTTAAAAAGATGATTAAATACGTTTTCTAAATAAGTGATTCTTATTTTATTATCAATTCAAATATAACAAGTATAGCCGATTTTGTACATAAAATAAAAAATGTCAATTTTTTTTTAATTTTTTTGGTTGTTTCTGTGAAAAATATTATAAATTAAATAGGAGAAATAAATTCTACATGTTTGATTTATTTAAAAATGACACCAAAATTGACCTTGCAGCTACAAGTTAGATACATGAATTTCATTAATTTTTTTTTCGACAATTTCCTTAGTATACGAAACATATTCACGACGACAATATATCAAAACGACAGTTAGCATTCGATTTACAAAGACATTAATACGTTCATTAACGGTAAAACCGATAAAAAACATTAAATATAACCGCAAAATGTAAATGTGCATCATACCTCGGAGAGTCTTCCCATAAGCATCGATAGAAAAGAATTGGATGGTGCAAGATTTTAAAAACTTTTATCGAGTATTTAAAGTCAAATACACTTACTAAACAATTTGAGTATAAAACGTCTAACGCCTCAATTAACCGGACAATTCTATGCTACCAATTAAATTTAAAATAAAAGCTGCAAATTATCTGTAACGAGTGAATCAAAAAAAAATTTTTAACGTAATAGTAAAATGTTGCAAACACATTATTAAAAAATAATAATAAAAAACAAGAAAAATTTTAGATTTACATTTTAGCAGAAAATTGAACATTTTATTGTTAACACTTGTGTGTGGCACTAACAATTTTAAATATTTTTTTATTTAATACTTACAAATTATTTAAAAAAAAATCTAGTAATATTAGCAACTTAAATTATACTAAAAATAATTTAACAGATAGGGTAATTACAATTCATATCTTATAAGAGTATTTATTTTTAGTAAAGTTTTAATTAGTTTCTTGTCTAAACAGAACCTTTAGAAACTTTCAATTGTTATATCTTGCTTGAGAATATTTGATAATGATGAAAATTACAGTAAATTTTTATGCATTTTTCTAATTTAAAATAAATAGTAAAACTCAAATACAACTTTATTAAAAGCAACATTTACACAAAAACCGCGTGATTTGTTATCAAAAATAATCTTTTTGTAATGCAACAAATATTAACAGTTTGTTAAAAAAAAGCTTTTATATCGTTGTTAGACACGTTTAAAATTTGCCTTTTATAAACAATAATTTGCATTCAAATGTGCGTCTTTAAAACAAAACTTTAATACTGTTATTATTCAAATTTTTTCAATTTAAATGTATAATAAAAGTTGAAAATGATTAGCATTATAACAGATTGAAACTGATCTTGAATTTTTAATATTATGTCAACACTCTTTCAAGTAGTAGTTACGTAAATTATTTATAAGAAAATGTAATTACATTATTAAAATTTTTCTTTTGTAAAATTTAGGTAAAATTGTAACATGAAAAGTAATATTAATGTAAATATTATTTCAAAAAAGTATTAATGTTTTTTGTATTCTTCAGCACGGATAATAAAGAGAGTTTTAGAAATAGTTGTTTTAACTTTGCATTTTATGTGTTTGAAAAGAATGTATAAGTAAAGACTAATACGTTTATTTTTTATATTGTTAGTAGAAGCTTTTATATGTACTGTGCACTAGAAAATAGACTTACAAACTATTTGTTAAATAAGAAACTGCAAGCATGTACAAACGGTTCACTAAGCTCGCTCAACTATAGATAGACGTTTGCAACTTCCTGAAATTACTTCAGCTATGTACTTACACATTCCAAGATAGATCAAACGTCATGCATTCAGCGCGTCTGCTTTTATTTTAAAGTTGTTAATATAACATACTTGTCACGTTATGTAAACTGATGCCCTTCAGTCACAGAAGGATTTGTGTTGTTACTTATATACATTTGTTCATACATATTTTACTATGTCATATACAATAAAAGAAAACATCAAAAAGAGATCGTTATGAAAAAACAAATATTTCAAATAAAATTAGTAAATAAAAACTTTGTTTACGTAATTTTTATTTATTTGTTACTTAGACAGTTTGTAACTATTTTCAAAAATAAATAAATGCAAAAAATCATATAGTAGATTATAATAATAGTTTAATTACACTAAATTACATAGATGTAATAAAGTTATCGTACAAGACAAGTAGATATTATATGTCAAAAACATTTCTTTAATTAAAAATTCTAAAAAAATTAATATAAATGTAAACGTCGTTTTGTTTTATAAAAGCTTTAAATATCCTTTTATGACCTACATTTTTATAGTCATATTTGAAATGTCACATGCATTTTATATTTAAATGTGAAAAAAAAACATAATTTAAACTGCCTGTTGCTCCAATATTCTAATACATTATTTTTATTATTTAAACAAAAAAAATTCAAAATAAAAATGTGTAACTAATATTTATGCATTATATTAATTTATATTATGTAAGATACAA
This sequence comes from Aquatica leii, assembly GCA_035610365.1. NCBI lineage: Eukaryota > Metazoa > Arthropoda > Insecta > Coleoptera > Lampyridae > Aquatica > Aquatica leii. The sequence continues at coordinate 15,322,593 of CM069434.1, read as the reverse complement.
GAATTAACATATAACTGAATGCTGCATCTATTTAAATCAAATACTAATTTTTGGTTAAAATAACAATGTATGTGATCTAGAATTCTTAGTAAAAAGTGGCGATTTGCTTGACTATAATTTACAAAATATATTACAAAATAAAAAAAACAACTAACGTTAACGGAAAAAAACACAAGAAAATACTTAACGGTTCTAGAAAGATTAAAAAAAAATTTTTTTAATTGACACATAAATACAAAGACATTAGTCGCTTAATTAATTTAACTTACTGCGTTCCTTGAAAACCTGTTCTAACAAAATTTTGAGAAAAACCTGAATGAAATCGTCTTTCTTTAATTCGGAACAAAATTCAAAACTCTGAATGGACAGAATAACCGTCTGATTTATAATAGCATTTTAATTGTTGTTGTAAATTGCAATTACATAAAATTTGGTACAATCACAATTTCTACAAACCACAATTTTAACAGAGACGGATATGCGAAAGTACCCAGAATATGGAAACCCATAATTTTAGATAACCACCCCTTAGAAGGGTACCAAACCAACCGTAGAAACCAAACAACGGAATAACATGAATACAACCACCGAAACGTCAAGAACCATTCACTGACGACCACATAAACACCAATTTCACGATTTAACTTCCAGCTTTAGAACTTTTGAAGAAACGACACATAATTTTGAAAACGTCAAGCGTCATAAACCGACGACGTAGCAATCAACACAAAAAATTTTAAACCATTAAACAAAGCTATGGATATTTACAAACAAAACTAAAACACCGCATCTAAACAAGCACCGCAAAAAGAATTTAACAAAAGGCTAGCAAAGCCTTGATACGAGACGAGATCAAAAACACAAAAACTTTGCTAAACCAAACGGAAAACGACTTCTTAAAACTACATTTGCAGCTAACTAGCAAACTAGACAGAGCGCCTGGTATTTAATCGACAGACTCAAACAGAGAAATCAACATGTAAAAGAAACAAAATAAATGCGCAACCACAGAGAAAAGCCCTCCAAGTAATTACAAAACAGCACTCAATGCAACACACACTACAAAAATCTTGGATAGCCTTAAACCTTATTTTCAACCAACTAAACGTAACTAATATTCTTGCCATATGATTAAACTTAAAGAAATCATCAACACCATAGAAAAAAGGTGCCGGTACCTACCAATGGACGTAGCCGAAGAAATCAAAGTCAACACAGAGCATGTCCGTACAAACCGTAAAACCCCATAAACCAAACATAAACAGAAAAAAAAATCTAATCCATAAAAGAACCACAAAACAAAGAGGACGTTATAACCTACTAACCAACATAAGAAATGCTACCGTTGCAATAGGCATCGCAGAATACATCAGAAAAGTGGAGCATCTACATATATACAAGAAAATCAAAAACAACTCAGTGAAGAAAGTAACAAAGTATGAATCTACCGCAATAAAATCATCGAACGTACTTGAACAAGTGCATAGGAACCTAAGACAGTCGGACACCAAGACGCCCCAATTTTACTGCGTATCAAAAATCTACAAAAATAACATTTCGCTGCAATCAATAGTCAGCGCAGTAGGATCTACGGCACATCATTTAGCTTAATACATTGCACAAATAGTAAAACTCATCATAAAAAAAACAAAAGAACGCGTGATAAACGCCAAGAAATTTATCAAAAAGATGCCTGAGATCTAACCACAAAGTCAGGACATTATGATGAGTTTTATTGTGACCTCACTATTCACAAAAGTGCCAATTAACGACGCCCTGGAGAAACTACGACAGAGACTCACCAAAGTAAATATGAACGAGAAGTTAGCAGATGTGGCAAGAGTATGCAACAGATAAATATACTTTACCTTCTAAGACCAGCATATATAGAAGCTTTAGCAAAAGAAGCTTTACAAACACATTTGTTATCTGGCCACACAAAAAACGTTTTGATGAAGTTCCTGAAGCTGAACAAAATACATCAAAACATTAAATTCACCCTAGAAGTAAAAGAAGACTTATGATTTCTGACGTGCTAGTAAAAGAAAAAACATTATGGAACTCTAAGAAAACAAGTACATAAAAGGCCAACGTTTCTATAATATATAAAAAGGTGTAAAGAAGTACAACAACGTATTCAACACCACAAGAACGTTCATCCATATTTTTAAAGACAAGGTGCAAGCATGGAGATCTCTAAGAGCCGGTGAATTAGAATTATTTCATCGAAATGTAAAAATGCTCATGTCATTTGTTATTACAAATTTTTGCAAACAAAGTTTTTTGACATATGTTTGTACTAAAACTAAATACGGAAAATCTCAAATTAGTTTTTAATTTACTACCATTTCTTCAGATTTGGATCAGCTCGGTAGACAGAAATAGCCAAAACCAAGCCATTAATAATAAATCAAGTAAAAAAATTAAAATTTACCTAAGTAGATTCTTTGGAGAGTTGCTTATCCAAACACGTACCCGACCCCAAAATAAATCGGAACCTCAATTTAAATCGCGATGGATGGTTGCTATGCTCATCCTGCGTTTTTTTAAGAGGTTATCGGTATTATTTCTTTATGACCAACCTAAAAGTAGAAGCACAAGTTTTAACCATTGAATAATAAATGTAAGAAGAAATGCAACTTAATGGGCGATATCGTATCGACTGATTGGATCGAGATGTAGAGGTCGCCACGTTTGTATTGGATCGAGATTTTTCAGTTCTTGCGTGTCTGTCGACTTGTAAACTTCGGTATTGAATTGAAAGTTTTTCTTGGGTTAACATTGCGATACGATTTTTAAAATTCTGGTAGTAGTAATGTTTGTTTAAACTTTTGTTTAGTTTAAGTGGAAATATATTTTAGATTTATTTTTAAAATAGGAAAAATTACAAATCACGGTTGTGTTTATATTAATTGTGAAAATAATAATACCGAAAACAAAGGTACTAGTTTTCTTAAGTTTTTTTATTAGTGATAAAGTGCGTGCTAAAGAATGTTAGAAAAACTGTGGAAATATAAACATTGCCACAATGGACTTGGAAGATTTAAAACAAAAGAAGATTTGTGAGAAGCATCATCGGAGATAATGTATAACAACAAAAGGAAATTTTAAACACACTGCAGTTCTTGTTCTACACCGTCAATCAGGTAAATATTTTTAAATTTTTTTTTCTACCAAACGTTTAAAAATGGTTTAAATTAGCATCGGAGAATTTCCTTGTCCGGATTCTTCTTCTTCTTGTTGCACTTAATTGTACAATAACTTAAAGTAATTACTGTAAATCAGTAGCTGAGATCGCTATTACTTTCCACGATCAATGATCGCAATCGTGGTATTTAGAATTAATTAGTAATCGACTGTTGCTAAAAAGTCGCTCGTGTAAAGTTAGTCATAAATCTAGCCTTAAACATTCGATTTTCGTTTTCCGGGATACAATAACGCTTGCAGTATTGAAAATCAACAGACCTAAGTATTTTTTAATATTGTTTCTAAACAATAAATTAATCAAAATTTGTTCATATATAGATACTACTGTGATGTTTTTTTTCGACATGACGTGCTATTTGAATTCTGATGCAAACTTACGAACAAATAGTTTAAAGCATTAATAAACAACATATTAAAAAATAAGTGTCGTTCTTTCGTAAATTAAATGTTTCTATTTGAAATTAACCCTAAAAAGATTGTTGAGTAATTAGTCATAACTCGTGTTGATATATGTATATTTGTCTCAAACATATTTGCAATTTTTTTCAAATACGTATTGTCATTTGTAGTTAATGCTTATTGTTTTTAACTTCCTGTGTTTTTATGATTTACCTTGATGTTTATATAAAGCTAGGTTTTTTCAAAAATGCTGAATGTGTGACACAAATTTTACAAACATTCTTTCCTAGAAGAGTTTTCCAATTCTCTTTGAAAAAAATGCATTGTTAAATTTCTGTAAACAAAAAATATATAATTCAATGTTTAAATCCATGTTACTTTTTTATTAAAAAATCTGTATGTGGTTTAAAATTCTTACGAGGAAAAGAGCAAAAGGGTTATTTACCTACTTACACAAAATTTTACGATTTTCCGTGAACTACCTGCATACTTAAAGTTTATTATACATTTATTAAAGTAAATATTATAGGTAAAATCGTGTTATATTAGTCTTATTTGTTTATGCGATAATTAAAAGTATTAATTTCTTTTCCACAACCGCAATTGTTATTTTATAAGCGATCAATGATTGCGATCGTTATTGTACAGACGCTCGATATTGCGATCGTTATTTTGCATAATGATCGATTCATCGTAATTGCATAATCGTTCTGGCCATTGCTTTAAATGTTTTTTGTTGATGTTGGCATATGTCAAATAAAAATATCGTTTTTGTAAATGTTAGGGCCGCATTTCTTTAGCACCTTGTCTAATAAATACTTAGTTTTTTAAAAAATAAAAAAAATTATAAACAAAATTCTTTTAAGTTTATTTTAGCATGCTGAAAGCACTTCAATACAAATCGAACAATACATAAATAATTTTTACAATTGTTTAAAAAAAATCGCAAACATTTTGAAAATACTAATACTAATTGCATTTTCAAAACTTTATTTTTAAAATACTAACAACTTAATTTTTTTTTACTTTTTGAGCTTATTAAGTATATTTTTTTACAGAAGCTGTAATTGTTGATATGAACATCAACCTAAGATACTCAAATGTAGTAGTTTCTCAAACATATGGAAGAAAACGTCGATTGTTATTTATTGATGACGATCGTGAAGACGAATAAATTTATTCTTTCTACAGCTCCAGTTCACTAAACGAAGGTATAAGTAGACAAGCAATAATAAGTAATTTTTTTTAATATATGTTTTATAGTTGAAGATACGTCCTATAATATTTTGAAGATACTGGAACGACCACAGTGTGTTCTCAATTCGTCAAGCCGTTAAGTTTTGACTAAACTACGCAAGATAGTGATACAAATGGATTCTCCGTCAAAAATCCTTTTAAAGGATGAATTGGTCAATTATTCTTTCAGAAATTTAACATTAATTTTAATTTAAAATTATTTAAATTACCAGTTCACTAATAACAAATTCGTTTACATATGTTTCGAGCTTTAAAATAATGATGCTCATCTTCAGAAAATCTACAAAAAATATTTACAACTTTTTTAAATAAAAAAAATGTCATCAACATATCTTTTCCAAAATATTATTTTTTGTAAGAAAATTTGGTGTTCAGAAATATATTTACTTTCTAAATTGTTTAAAAAGATTTCAGTAAAAATAAGTGATAAATTTGATAATCAATTTTTTAAACAAAATCTAGGTCTTTCACTCCTTTATCACTTTTCTCAATTTTTTTAAGAAATTAAGTAAAGGTAACGATTTCAAGATTTCTTTTTCTAACGAAATATTGATTTAATTTTTAAGCTACTTAAAGCTAGTAAAAATAAAGGTATTTAAGCTGTATAGTTGTTTCTGAAAGGTGCGGTTTACGGTTTTTTTAGAGCTTCTTTAAAGCTTTGCTAGTACCACAAAGAGTTGTATAAGCCCGATTTTAATGCATTAAAGGAGCTACCTAACAGCAACATAACTGCGGAATTTTTAGCTACTTAAACGCTTCATGGAGGCTTCAGTTTTTTTACAAGCTACTTAAAAGTGTTCTAAAGAGTAACTTTAAAAGCTTAAGTAGTTATAAAAAAGCCGGTTTTAGCTGCAATTTGCTCACTGAGAAATTCTTGAATTACTAGATTTCATTTATATTAAAATATCAAATACAAGTTTTTTGTTGAACGAGCAAACCAAGTTCAATTATGATTTTAAACTTAATTTTTTTTAGATTTGTTTCTAAATTGCACCGTGCATCTTCCTTTTTTAAAATAATTAACATTTAACATTTTGTAAAACTTACATTTTTTAATTATCTAGTTACAAATTTTCAGTTAAAAAACTTTTTGTAATCTTAACTTTTTATAAGTTGTAAATATTTTTACTTTTTTGAAGATGAGCTTCATTATTTTAAAGCTCGAAGCATATGTAAAATAGTATATACATTTTGAAAGTTAACGAATTTATTATTGGTGGACTGGTAATTTGAATAATTTTAAAAATTGACAAATAATAGCAATAAATCCCCATAACAATTTTCTTTTAATTTAATCTGCATTGTTTTAGTTATTTCTATGTTTTCGATTTATATTTTACAAAAATAAATAAATATTTGAATATACATATTTTTTTGTTTTCTTAAATATAAAGCATGATATTGTTTAAGTTTATTTGACATTGACTTGTGTCGTAACAATACAAGCTATTGTTTATGATATTAACCTGTTTTGAACAGGTAAACGGTAAAGTAAACACAAATATAAGAAAATGTTCTAACTCGTACTTCATAATCATAACAAATAAGTAAGTTCGCAAAATAAAAACCACGATTTTGCAGATGGCAGCAGGTCTTAGTCTATTAGTTTATGAAAAGAGGGGGTACAGACGGGTAAAAGAAAAGAAACAAGAGAGATAAAACTACAGTACGATTTTTAACACACTATTTGCGCCTCTTCTTAAATTATTACTCAATGTTTTAACTAAGTAAGTCGAAAAACTTGAAAAATTAGACTAAAGTAAGAGGTAGCAAACAACGGAACCAAAAACGCATCAAGCGGAAACGACTGAACCAAACGTTTGCGCTAACAGTAATTTATGCTATATGTAATACTAATAAAGGATTTGAAATTGGTAATATTGAAGTGATATAACAACTTTTTTCTTCCAGTGATTTATGCTTTTGACACTTTACACGCAAACTGCAAAGTAAACGCATGTAATTTAATGTTTTTTTAATCAGTCGTCGCCCAATCGGTTTATAATAAAAATTGAATGCAAAAGCAACCAATCGTATTAGAATAGCCGCTGAGGTATGTTGTAACTTTGTTTTCAGTTGGATTAAATTTTTTTCTTACTTTCTTATTTATCCACTAGTTAATTGTATCAATTTCATACGTTATAGTTAAATATATAAACTAATAATTTTTGTATTGTGTTTTATTCCATTTGTTTTGTAGTACCATGTGTGAGAATTTCAGAATTTAGTATATTCTTTATAATTGATTTGTTAATGAATTTTACTGTGATGTTGCATTTATAAATATTGTTGACTTTATTCTTTACAGACGTTCATTCTAAAAAAAATACTTTATGTTAATTGATATGTGTTCTACTAGTATTTTAAATGTTACTGATGTGAACGAGCACCTATATATACTGCCTTTCTGGCGCTCTTTTTAATCAGTATGGTCTGCACATTAAAGATAGGCTAATTTGTACTAATTGCTTTATCCACGCCACTTTCCGATATCAGAGCTGCGACTTTTATTTTGATTTAGGTTAACTTTGATGATATTTGAAGCATTTTAATCTAGTGCACGTTACAGTTTTCGATTGAAGTGTACTGCATAGAACCATAAAGTTGTGAATGTTAATTTGTGTATAATAATAAGCTTGCTAGTCGAGTACTATTCAAATAATCTTTAACTCTCAGTAAATAATTTTTTTGTTACATTAGGTTATGTTATTACAACGTTTTATTTCATTACATACGTAAAACACCGAGTTTAATGGCTTGCATGATAGAAGTCTCCATACAAAATTTTAAATTTAAATTCTATCAATTAAATATGGCGAACATGATAGACAAACTGATTGTGGAGGAAATTTTATCTAGTGACATACTTTGGTTAGAAAAAATAAGTAAGTAAAATAATTTATATTTAATAAAATAATTGCATCATTTTTTGTAGTCTACTAGTCAGTGTATCATGGGACATAGACATGGTATACCTTGGTACATGTCCCAAAATACACTGTATTTGGAAATTACTTATCTTTTTTACTTTTTTAGTCGGATTTGCACCTACATACGAAATAAATTGAAATAAATACTCTTCGGTATTACAAATGCACTAAATTTTAAACACAAAACGCACTGGTTTTCCTTTAATGAACATCTTAGCCGAATGCCTGCCGAAGTAGGGCACCATTTCTTCGTCAATAGACAAATTTTGAGAAAATAATCCAAACTGTAGACAATTTTTGTTTATTATGGAGACAAATGGTCTAAGTTTTGTAAACTTGTCTTCCTTTGTAACAGATCATTATCAGATAAGTGAAGGTTTTGCTTTATTTTTCGAAATCTGTTTTGACTCACGCAATTTCAAACGAGCCGCAAACCTTTATTATCGTTTCTGGACCAATTAATACATGTCTGTCTGTGGTAAAGTATGGTATCCTGTTAGTATTAGAATTCCAATAAATCTCTTCAATTCCATAACCGTAAATTGGAAATCGTGTCGGTTATTATCGGATGCGTACTTCTCAGAGTAGTTTACAATTTGCAACATCAATTCATCATTTTCCTTAGATTGTGCTGTACTAAATTCTATTTCTTCCTTTTGCCAAATTAGAGTATGTTTCTGTAATTTTGGAGTAGCCGACTTACGTTTCTTAGGCAACGGTTGCTCTTGTTCCTCATAATTTGTAGAATAATCCTCGTTTTGGTGGAGATGTACTTCAAATGTTCCAGCTATATCAGAGAGACGAGAATCTTCTTCCAATAAGTTATCACATATGTCTTCTTCATCTGTCAGTTCGCCTACAGTCGGAAGAATATACACTGCATCAATAGTATCCGATTTCGCAATATTGAAATCTTCTGTAATAATTGGTTCTAACTCACGCATACTTAGTGGTCTTGTATAATAATCATTAGACATATTTAAATCACACTATAAATATCCTAGTCCGTACAAATAAATATCACTTTAGTACATATATAAATACAATGCTATAAATTCTGTATAAACAGCGTTTATTTTTTATGAGAGATTGAGAATAAATGAATAGGTAGTGTGGAGCACAAAATGCATGCTGGCGCCGTTGATGCGCAATCGCATCATTAACTTTGCACTATAGAAATACAATTGCAACAAAGCAATAAAATATTTTTATTAATGTCATTTGAATCCTTAAGAACTTGCAATTGTTATGTTAGTGTCATTTTTTTTTTATTTCTAAAAGAAAAACGATTATAATAGCGATAAGGTTATGTTATGTGCGACATTAAAATTTAACATATTTGACTCTTCTTATCTTTTTAGATAATGACAATAAATTATTTACATATCCATTATAAGCTTTTTAGATATATCTAGTAACATATACAAAAACAATATAATAATAAATATGAAAAAAAAACTCCAAAAAAATTAATTAAAGAAATGATGCGTATACGCATTAATGGCCGGTAATCGGTTAATTACATTTGTTACAGAAATTCCTAAAAACAAATCTAACAAAAAAGATTAACCCCAATCTAAAAGGAGTCAAGATCGCTGCTGACAAAGTACTAAATCATGATGTTGGGCGCCAAAATTCTTTTTAACGTACACATTGGAAAGGTAAGAAAAAATTACAATCGTAAATGTTTGGTTTACCGTTTGGCTAGCTTCGACATAGACATGAGTCTACTTTGGTACATGTCCCTAGTTACACCGTATATGGAAATTAAATACCCAGTTAATTGCATTTGTTACAGAAATGCCTCGAAGCAAATCTAAAATAAAAAAGATTAACAAATCTGAGGCTAAACGCCATCTCGTAGGAACGGAGCTACGTACGAGTTAATCCACATGTAGGAAACTATGAAGTTGTTAGTTAGATAGTAAATATTACAACCGCGAATTTCAAAAAATGTATTTGAATTATACGCGGCATAATATTTCTAACTGTACTACGCAAGTGCAAAAATTTGTTTATATAATTGCAGAAACCATCTTAGAGACCAGAAGACAGCTGTTTCGTCCTATTTGGACTCCTCAGCACTGGAATACTCTAATGCAGTTTCCACAACTATATAAAACAAATTGCCATAGTTTTAATCCCATTCGGGTGTTAATTGATTAACAAATCTGAGGCTAAACGCCATCTCGTAGGAACGGAGCTACGTACGAGTTAATCCACATGTAGGAAACTATGAAGTTGTTAGTTAGATAGTAAATATTACAACCGCGAATTTCAAAAATGTATTTGAATTATACGCGGCATAATATTTCTAACTGTACTACGCAAGTGCAAAAATTTGTTTATATAATTGCAGAAACCATCTTAGAGACCAGAAGACAGCTGTTTCGTCCTATTTGGACTCCTCAGCACTGGAATACTCTAATGCAGTTTCCACAACTATATAAAACAAATTGCCATAGTTTTAATCCCATTCGGGTCCAAATAGGACGAAACAGCTGTCTTCTGGTCTCTAAGATGGTTTCTGCAATTATATAAACAAATTTTTGCACTTGCGTAGTACAGTTAGAAATATTATGCCGCGTATAATTCAAATACATTTTTTGAAATTCGCGGTTGTAATATTTACTATCTAACTAACAACTTCATAGTTTCCTACATGTGGATTAACTCGTACGTAGCTCCGTTCCTACGAGATGGCGTTTAGCCTCAGATTTGTTAATCAATTAACACCCGAATGGGATTAAAACTATGGCAATTTGTTTTATATAGTTGTGGAAACTGCATTAGAGTATTCCAGTGCTGAGGAGTCCAAATAGGACGAAACAGCTGTCTTCTGGTCTCTAAGATGGTTTCTGCAATTATATAAACAAGTTTTTGCACTTGCGTAGTACAGTTAGAAATATTATGCCGCGTATAATTCAAATACATTTTTGAAATTCGCGGTTGTAATATTTACTATCTAACTAACAACTTCATAGTTTCCTACATGTGGATTAACTCGTACGTAGCTCCGTTCCTACGAGATGGCGTTTAGCCTCAGATTTGTTAATCAATTAACACCCGAATGGGATTAAAACTATGGCAATTTGTTTTATATAGTTGTGGAAACTGCATTAGAGTATTCCAGTGCTGAGGAGTCCAAATAGGACGAAACAGCTGTCTTCTGGTCTCTAAGATGGTTTCTGCAATTATATAAACAAGTTTTTGCACTTGCGTAGTACAGTTAGAAATATTATGCCGCGTATAATTCAAATACATTTTTTGAAATTCGCGGTTGTAATATTTACTATCTAACTAACAACTTCATAGTTTCCTACATGTGGATTAACTCGTACGTAGCTCCGTTCCTACGAGATGGCGTTTAGCCTCAGATTTGTTAATCAATTAACACCCGAATGGGATTAAAACTATGGCAATTTGTTTTATATAGTTGTGGAAACTGCATTAGAGTATTCCAGTGCTGAGGAGTCCAAATAGGACGAAACAGCTGTCTTCTGGTCTCTAAGATGGTTTCTGCAATTATATAAACAAATTTTTGCACTTGCGTAGTACATTTAGAAATATTATGCCGCGTATAATTCAAATACATTTTTTGAAATTCGCGGTTGTAATATTTACTATCTAACTAACAACTTCATAGTTTCCTACATGTAAAAAAGATTAACCTCTATCTAAAAGCAGTCAAAACCGCTACTGACAATGTACTAAATCATGATGTTGGGCGCCAAAATTATTTGTAACGTATACATTGGAAAGGTGAGAAAAAATTACAATCGTAAATGTTTGGTTTACCGTTTGGCTAGCTTCGACATAGAATGAGTTCTCATTGGTACATGTCCCAAGGTACACCGTATTTGGAAATTAAATACCCAGTTAATTACATTTGTTACAGAAGCAAATATAAAATAAAAAAGATTAACCCCAAATCATAATGTTCGGCGCCAAAATTATTTGTAACGTACTCATTGGAAAGGCGAGAAAAAATTACAATCGTAAATGTTTAGTTTATCGTTTGGCTAGCTTTGACATAGACAGGAGTATACTTTGGTACATGTCCCAAGGTACACCGTGGCGAATGTGATAGACAAACTGATTATGGAGGAAATTTATATCTAGTGACATACTTCGTTACGTGTTTGTTTCATAACGTAGTACTCTGTATATTGACTTAAAATTAGATTCTGGTTTTGACGCCCTCTGCCGATCTTTTTGGTTACCGAGAGGTTGCGGAGCCATTTTGAAGCTGTCAACTACGTGAGACGGTCTGTGTCAAAAAATTTGACTTAATTCCTAAGATTCTAAGTGCATCCATTGTGATGAGTACGAATTTATAAGTCAATTACGAATTTATTGTAATATATTCGGCACAGGGTAAGATATTTTGCATCCGGTTTATTAGAATTCCTTTGTAATTTCTGTATTAATTTGATAGCCGGTTTCGCCACGCTTCAATCACATGTTCGATTCAATGAAGAACAATGAAGATTAATTACTATTGATAAATACCGTTACCGAACGTGTAAGATTTTGGGAAGGCATATTACCCACAACGAAAACGAAGTCTCGACAAGCATTACTTTGGAGATGTTATTTCTTGTACACCAGTCGATTGCGTTACTACCCACCTGTTTATAATTACAACTACCAGCATTCGATATAACGGGTTTTTATATCTCATTTAATTTATTATTATTAACGATTTTGTAGCTTCCTATCTTCGTGAGTTATTGTGTTGACACGATTTGCTATTCAATATCTATTCCAGGCTCACTTACCGGGAAAAACGTTTTCTTCGACCAAGTAGGTACTGGATTTTGGATAAGTCTGTTTGATTGTTTTTCTTCGCTGTCATAAAAGCCACTCACGGAACTTTGGCTAATGTTAATTTCTGTAATTACGTTTACTGTTACAATACCATTAAGGTAATTTCAATTATCATTTAGGATGTGTCGCATGCTGTGTACAAATAATACTTATTACGAAATTTTTTTTACTATTTCGATGCAACTTAACCTATGCATGTGTGTTGCCGATATTTCGGGCATTTATGAATTGAGAAATTAAACATACTCCTGGTAATCTTCTACGTTACTACACTAAAGTTTTTATACCTGTTAATCTTTCTTTTATGGTAACATACCTTTCTCTTTAAATTGTGGTTACCCGAACACCAGAGTAACAAGGATTACGAACCTAAAAATTCGTTACAAGTTTGAACCGTCTGTCGTGATCGAGGCAGAAGTGTTAATTAGAATTGATTTGGCGCTTTTAATTATAATTTCCTTGAACCTCCCCTATCTCCGAATGTGTGAGTTGGCCGTGCAAGGTTTGTAAGACCTAAAGCTTGTAACAAGTTTCGTTAGAAAAAATAAGTAAGTGCTTTATTGCAATTTTACGCATGCTGCACACATTTTTACCAATATTGTCCAGTCTGTAAAAAAAATACATTATATTTATTAAAATAAATAAATAAAAATTACAATCGTAAATGTTTGGTTTACTGTTTGGCTAGCTTCGACATAGATATGAGTATACCTTTGTACATGTTTTAAGGTACACCGCATTTGGAAATTAAATACCCAGTTAATTACATTTGTTACAAAAATGCCTCGAAGCAATAAAATAAAAAAGAGTAACCCTAATCTAGAAACAGTCAAAACCGCTGCATACAAAGTACTAAATCATGACATTGGGCGCCAAAATTATTTGTAACGTAGAAATTGGGAAGTTAAGAAAAAATTACAATTGCAAATGTTTTGTTTACTGTTTGGCTAGCTTCGACATAGACATGAGTACACATTGGTACATGTCCCAAGGTACACCGTATTTGGAAATTAAATACCCAGTTCATTACATTTGTTACATAAGCAAATCTGAAATAAAAAAGATTAACCCCAATCTAGAAGCAGTCAAGACCGCTGCTGACAAAGTACTAAATCATAATGTTCGGCGCCAAAATTATTTGTAACGTACACATTGGAAAGGTGAGAAAAAATTACAATCGTAAATGTTTTGTTTACCGTTTGGTTAGCTGCAGATGTAGTGGGTCGAATGATTAAAAAAAAAGTACTCTTCCGATAAGCTAATGTCCTTTGCGGCACTTTTTCTTACGGATGAGTAATATACTGAACGCATAGACTAGAGAACAGGAAATCTCAGACTCGCAGTCCCCAAAGTACATTAAGAAATAACACACTTGTTCGAAATAGTAAAATTACAGTTTTGTTTATTAATTTCTGATTTCTTTTTTTTTGTTGTATTATTTATCTACGACAACTAACCCTCACAAAAAAATAAAAATAAGAGTCAATCGTCGTTGTTTACAAAATTTTAGGACACAAATATAGAACATACAAAACAAATCTAAAGCAGGCCCTGGAATCATATATTTTAATATACCGCTGCAATTTACTAACGGCAGCAATAGTTAGATACGCCCGCGTAATTAATCGAATTATAATCTGCCCGTGGTCTTGACGTCAAGTTTGCGAGTCACATAAAACTTCGACGCGTACTTCCAATCTCTTTACATTTATTATAATATTGAAATTAATAAAAGCTAAACAGTAATATTGAAATTTATGAAGGTTAAGTAATCATATTGAAGTTTATGAAAGTTAAGTGATAATCTTGTAACCGGGGCAAAAAATACCATTCACTAAGCGCACATAACAAAGAACATCGTTTATAATTACATTAATTAATTTGTTATGTTAAACATTCTGACAATCGACGAACGGTTTATTCACCGTTGAAATAATTTGAAAGTTAATGCCTATAGAAGAACTCTGCCGCAATAAAACCACCTCCACTTACGTACAGGGATATGCCATCAAAGCTAAATTACCGAAACATGCCATAGAAGTTTAATTATAGAAGCATGTCATAGCAATCTTAAATCTAAAAGCATCCTATAGAAGTTTAGTTACATGAGTATGCCGTGGAAACCTAATTACAGTAGTCCGCCATAAAAGCTTAATTACCGGAGTACGCCATAGAAGCTTAATTATCGGAGTACGCCATAAAAGGTAAAATAACCAAAAATAGCTTGCAGTTTGATACAACGTTTACCACGTGTAAATACTGACCTACAATATGTGCTGATCAGAAATATATCTGTGCGTCGTCCTCTGACTCACGCATCCTAAAGATTGGGTTCACATTTTACTAAAAAAAACCATCAATAAGCTAGATGCCAATTGATGACAACCTCTCACCACTCATCACCCACTCATCACCCAAAGTATTGGTAAGATACCAATACTTTGGGTTTTAACACCGACTCTACTCAACACCGTACCAATTGTGACAAAAATCAAGTGACCCGAAATAAAATTGCGTCATCTGACAGCATAAAGCTCAACCGAAGTTATCAACGTTAGGTATTTTTAGATTGTCGGTGGCAAAGTTGCCTATCTGCTAGTCGAAAAGAATTGCAAGTTCAAATTTAACTGTTACAAATTATATAAATTTTTATAATGTTTCAAAAACCATTAGTTTTATCTTATACTAGCAAGTACGTAAATATATAAATATAACCTTTAACCAGTATTAATTAACAAAAAAGAATTACTAGTTAGTGTAGTAAAAACTTTTTTTTTCATTTAAACAAGCAAAGATTGCATTTAAAATGAAATTACTACACCCTAATTGTTTTAAAAGGAAACCTTTTACTTCGAAGTTATAAAAGTTTTCGTTAGTAAAAAAATAATTACGACAAACTTTTAGCAAAAATTGTATATTTATCTTTAGAAAGCTAATATTGATACTATATTTTTAAAATCTTGTTAAATTACAACGTGAAAAGTATACAAAAGAGATTTTAAAGCTTACGTAAAAGTAATCAGGCAATTCCCTTTCTATAAAGCTTCTAAATTTAAAAATCCGTTTTTAAAGTCCAACTTTCAATATTAAAAATTCAATTAATATATAACAAACTAAATAATATAAAAGCAATTATTAGTTGAAAACATTTTCTAGATAAATGAGACTTAATATTGTATATTCAATAAGCAAATTATAGTATTTTTCAAAACTGGACACGAAATTAAGTAATTTTATTATATAAGTAGCAAAGAAAAATGAAAACATTAAAAATAATTATTTATTTGTAGTAGAAAAATATTCTTTACCAACAAGATTTTTTATGGTTTTGTGCACAGTGTGTGCACTTCTTTAGGTCAAAGGAAAGAAAAGTGGTCGTTAACTTCAACGACATGAACATTTGTGCAAACATTAACAATAAATTGTTTGAATATGTATAAAAAAGTATACAAATGTATAGAAATGTCAATAATTAAAACTGATCTACACCAGTAGTTTTGTTATTTACAATTACTTTAATTATTGACCTTTTTCTACTGTCCTGCACTTTATTTGTTTGTCTGCGTCCTTCAGTTTCTTTTATGCGACAATTCTGATTCCCAGTTCATGATTGATAACATGCTAAAAAATTCAGCACGGACGAGATTTGTACATGAAACAATTAATTTCTGGCCATTAACCGCAAAAAAAAAATAAATTTAAACAGACAATGGCATTCAAAAAATTGTTGCAGACTACAACAATTAGAACATTATAGAATGTTTGCGAAGCTTATCTCGTAATTACAAGATGAATGGGTAAAACATTTGGTTAGAATTTTTGTTCTATTTGTAAAGGAAAGGAAACCATTAAGAAATGTGATTGCATTCGACTTAGTAAAAAATAATTATTAACCATAAATGCAATTACGGTTATACGAACAGCTTTGAGCAATAGTGTTGAGTTAGCAACGGTGGTAATTCCATTACATAATATAAATAGAGTAAATGGGTCAGTTAGAACAGTTTTTGAGATATAGTTTATAAGTCACAGTTTAAACACAACTATTACTAGATGGTAGTAGATGGTTTTTTATTTAATGTAATAATAATTATAAGAAACAAAAAACAATTTAAATAAAGTGCTTCGGATGTCAACTTATACAATTCTTAGAATAACTTGCGTTACAAAATTAACCAGCGTTACTTCTACAATTAACTTTTGTGAGTTGGGAGAGAATGAATGACCAACTAGTTCCGAAACTCGCAGAGTTGGATGCTGCCCCTGACAAAATCTTGTAGATGATTTTTTGCCAATGTACGAAAAGATGTGACAGTGGCACGTGTGATTGCAAGAAAGCATCGTTAATCTACTCTGTCGCATTCGCAAATTACAAAGGTAGTTGTAATAACGGATTTGGAATAATAATTCAGGAAGAAGATGACGACGACCACGACGAGGATCAATACACTTTGGACGACGTCTCCACAGCTGACGAAGATGAATGAAGTTCGACACAAAACGCTTTAAAAAAACTAACCTGTTGCCTTTAATGTACATTTTTTTTTTCATTTTTGAATTACTATCAGCCGATGCAAAAACTTTAATTATATGATTCGTAATAATTTAATAAAAGCTATAATTATAAAAAAGTGTTGTGTGGCAATTAAAATTATCTTATTTCTATTGTTAAAGTGTTGTTAATCATCATAATAACAAGTTACAGTAGTTTAAACGCAACAAACTCTCAAAATACTTCTTTTTATAGGAACATTGAAATTCAGCGTACATGTTAGAAATTCTATAACTTTTGCTGGATTAAAGATAAAGTAGCAAAACATATATATCAAATTAAAGAAAATTTATATGTATACAAACAATTAACAAACAATAGGAAATTTAATTAGCTTCCATTTCTATTTAAAACATTTTTTCTACAAGTACTGTTGCCGAGATATACGCGAAAAACCAAAAAATGGAACTTTTCGACCTCCTCCGCTTTTAGCTAACTTTCCAGGGGCGGGAACTTTTAGTATCTTTATCTTGTCTTTACTTACTAACTGCTCTAACAAAGTTCTGAAGTCAAAAATTCTCGCATATTCCATGCACTCTACAATATATTCATTGACTGGACTATAAGTAGCATATCCCGTTTGGGCAGGTTTTTGCCTCATAGCACTATACATAAGAATTAACCTAGCCTATGGGATAACAGAGACCCCTTCTCTGTATCCACATAGGTAATTCTCGACAGACGCGTCCAAGTCGCGGGGGTAGGCCCGGCATGTACGTCGGTGGCTAAGTTCTGCTAAAGACCCAGTATTGCGGGGTATAATGCAATTCCCTTGCCCAGGAATACGAATAAAGACCTCTAACGGGAAACGCGGAGAAGAAGAGCTTAGGTACGGCTGACCCAGCGCAAGTCGCAACACATGTTTCCAGAGATAACAGGAAAGCGCAAGTTACCGAATGATTGCCGGAATAAGCAATTTCTCTTTTTTTGGATGGAAGAACCATTTAAAGAAAATGAGTACATTCTTACCATAGGATAGAGAAATCGATCCTAAAGGCGGACGAACTGCTAACAGTTAACGGCATGGATATACAGAACGTGGAACCACTGCATCAAAAACTCATAGAGTACCCTTAGTAACAATAATTATGACAATATTCAACACTAAATATTCCGGGGTTACAAGTTTCCCAATCGGATCTCCAAGGAAAACAGTCACAAACAAAGAAATGATAAGCAAGAAAAATAGAAGCATGAGAATTGCTACATAGAATGCAAAAAGCCTATACTTAGCAGGAAAATTAGACAATATAACAGCAGAAATGAAGAGAATGGAGATAAATGGTGTTAGTGATGTGCACTGGTCAGGATCTGGCAAATGTGCAACTACAAAAGGTACATTTTACTACATAGGAAATGTGAAAAATCATCACAGATATTGAGTAGGTATTATAATAGAACAAGATGCAAACAAGCTTGTAAAAAGCTTTATACCACTCTCAGATCGAATTATAATAGTACAGCTAGAAACCAGAACAGGAAAAATGAAGATCATTCAGGTATATGCACCGACAGCCGATCAAACAGATAAAAAAATTGATGAATTTTACGATCAACTCAAAACTGTTTTAAGAATCATCAAAAAAGATTATCGTGACGTACCATAATAATGAGGACTTCAACGCTAAAGTTGGGAATATTAAAACTAAAAAATGCACCGGAGAATATGGATTGGGCGAATGAAATAAACAAGAAGAACGGCTCATAGAATTTTGTCAGAATGAAAAGTTGGTTATAATGAACACTATGTTCAGACTTCCAAAACGTAAGTTGTATACGTGGAGATCACCTATGCATAGCCAAACAAACATCATCAGAAATCAAATTGACTATATAATAATTAGAAATAGGTTTAAAAATTATATTACGTCAGCCAAAACCTACTCTGGAGCAGACAAACTCAGACCATAACCTTATAGTAGCAACAGTAAACATAAAAATGAAAAAATTAAAACAGAAAGTCGGCAGGCGAGAAATAGATGTGAAACAACTGAAAGAAACAAAAATATTTGACAAGATACAGGTAAAATCAAACAAAAATTTCAGAAAAGTGAAGGAGACAAATAAGAACACTGAAGATATAAATGAAAAATGGCGAAATATTAAATGGTTCTATTAGCCACCAAAGAAAGCTAAGAAAAAGGATTAGATGAAATTCTTACCCTAATGAAAGATAGACGAAACTATAAATGCAGAAATGAAAGGAAATACATGGAACTATCACTAGAAAAATCAAGGAAGCAAAAAAGAATTAGATATCAGAAAAGTGCTGTGAGATAGAGGTATATGAAAACAAACACAATAGTTTTAAGATGCCTAAAAAAATCACAGAATTAACAGGTATCAAGAGAACTAAAACAGCTTATGTATTGAAAGATAAGGAGCGTAAAATAATTAACGACAGAAAAGGTAAGCTGAAGAGATGAACAGAGTATATAAAAGAATTGTTCAAAAATGAAAGACCAGACAATAAACATCCCATAACGGAACAAACAAGACCAGAAATTTTTAAAAGTGAAGTGGAATATGCTATTAATTGTGCAAAAAATGGAAAGGTTAAAGGCCCTGATAATATACTCGTAGAACTGTTAAAACATGACGGCGGAATAGATAACACAGATTTAACACTATCTATAAGACAGGCATCATCTTAAGAGAAAGGCTTCTATCGACTTTCATAATAACTCCAAAAAATAACAATGCAAAAGAATGCTCTGAAGACAAAACGATAGCTCTGATGTGTCACACTTTAAAAATATTCCTCAAAGTAATACACAATAGGATATATAAAAAACTTGAAGTAGATATAAGCGACACACAAGTGGGATTTAGAAACGGACTGGGAACCAGGCCTGTTTGGTGTTAATGTGCCGATACAGAAGTGTTGGGATATTAATCATGATCTTTATGTATGCTTTATAGATTTTGAGAAGGCTCTCGACAAGATCAAGCATGGAAAGCTACACGAAATACTCAATAGCAAGAATATTGATAACCGTGACATCAACATAATAAGTAATCTTTATTGGAATGAAACTGCAAAAGTAAAAGTTGAAAGCGAGTTGACATATGCAATTAAAATATGCCGAAGTGTTCGGCAGGGGTGTGTACTTTCTCCGCTGCTGTTCAATATATACAGTAAAGCCATATGATGTGGAGGCATGGACATTTAAAAAGAAAAACATCAGGAACATTGAAACTTTTGAAATGTGGTGAATATCATGGACAGAAAGAGTAACCAATTTAGAAGTACTGCGGAGAATGAGCAAGAAATGAACTTATAACAAAAATAAAAAAGAAGTTGCAATATCTAGGTCATATAATGAGAGGAGAAAGATACAACCTGCTGAGGCTTATAATACAGGAAAAAATCAAAGGAAAAAGAAGTATTGGACGAAGAAAAATCTCATGGTTGAACAATCTACGGTGCAGCTCTGGGGAGTGGTTTAGAGCTGCAATTAGCAAAAAGAGGGTTGCTATGATGATTTCCAACCTCCTATAGAAGACGGTACTAAAAGAAGAAGAAGCTGTATTTCAATATACACCTTTATTTTTTGGCTCAATCACTTTTACATTTTATTTACATTTTGGTCTTTTGTCGTATATTATATTCGTCACTAAACTCATCATCCGATTCTAATATTTCATATTGAATATCACTAGTATATGTTTTTGAAATAGATTCATTACTAATAGCTCCATTATATAACGTTTTCAGTTCTTCGTCGGTTAGAAATCGAATTACCAGCAGTAACAGATTTTCAAAACAATAAAAAATATTTGAATAATTATAATTTATTCATTTGCACCATATCCTACACTTACCCGTTACGACCAAAATCAAAAACTGAATCTATATCACAATGTTAGATTTATATGAAAATTCAGAATGCATGTTTTAACATTGAAATCTGAAGTACAACCAAAAAGTACATGTGTAACAAAGTTAATTGTGTTGGAAGAAAAATTGTTTATAAAAAATTTTGTTATGAACTTTTAAATAAAAATTAGTAACATCTAGCAAAATATAGCGAAAATACTTTCATTTTGGGTTATATAGACTCGAGAAGAGTAACAAGGTTAACTATTTGTTAAATCTTACATTCAACATCCTTATCAAAAAAATTAATTGATGAAATTGTTTGTACTTACCTCTAAAAAACGGACTTACTTAAATTAGAATCTGCGCTTTTTTGAGATTAAATAAATATGCAGTTAATTTTTAAAAGAACTGTTTTTAAGATGTCACCTTTGTAACTTTCTTTTAATTAGTGAGAATTTATTTTTTAACACTACTAGTTATCACTGTTTGCAGCATATCTAGAAGAACTTTTTGTTTGTAATGTTTTAAGGTATATAATCTACTCTCGTAATCACGAAAAAAGAGCAAATCAGCATTGGTATCAATTTATTGACATTTGAGTGTCACTTTAATGAAAATATTTTGATACAAAACTATTGGTACGATTTTCATAGCTAATAGATAGCTTGGTGGTTTGTATACGCCGCTATCGTTGTCAATGCACCATTCCGTTATAAATTTAATGCAAATATTTAAACGCTCGAAGCATCAATTTAGTCCATACAAAATTCATGAAAGCGTTATACATACTTTTTCATATTGGTCATTTTGCAAACGTTGCATAATATTTTTCTCGGCAATTATTAATCTGAAGATGGCAATTTATTTGCTACTAGGACAGGAATCGATTATGTGTACTTATAC
Organism: Aquatica leii; assembly: GCA_035610365.1. Classification (NCBI taxonomy): domain Eukaryota; kingdom Metazoa; phylum Arthropoda; class Insecta; order Coleoptera; family Lampyridae; genus Aquatica; species Aquatica leii. The sequence continues at coordinate 15,300,692 of CM069434.1, read as the reverse complement.
ATTTAATGTATTGTGTATTTTACGCAAAAAACAATTTATAAATAAAGATAAATTATTTTAGACATAATAATAATAAAATAATATAATAATAATTCAACGTCGTGGAATAATAATAATTATTAAAGGTAAAGAGATATAATTTTAGACATAAAAGTTTCATCATAAAACATATTAATAATTTTTTATAGTAGATGGTGTACATAAAAAAATTATTAAGATATAATTTCATTTTATTTTGGCGGTATTATAAACTAATCAGCATAATTTGCCGCATCCTCCTACGCACTGAAACCTTACGAAGAATGTCCGTTTTTGTCCGATGAAGTATAACATAGTATAACCTCAGTTTTTTTATTACTTTAGATGTTTGTTAAAACGATGTCTACTACCATATAAAAATTTAAAATATTGTATTCCAATATGTAAGTTGTAATTACAGTGTTTTTTTATAAGTTTAAATCTTTACTAAACATAGTAAAATAAAAAATATATTCATTATTTTTTTTAATTATTAATTAATCACTTTCACTGTCAGTATCTTAATCGGAATCACAATTAACTTGTATAATCAGTTCATTCACTGTAATATCCAAAGCTTTTTCACGTTTATACCAATTTGTAATAACGTGTCTGTATGACGAATACAGTTTTCCCAAAGTTCATCGGAACAGTTTCTTAAAGCTTCTGCCCACATTGCCAACACATTTTAATCTTTGTACCCATCTCTTCCTATGTACTTAAATTCACAATGATATGGTGGTAACCTCAATATCTCATGACCATTTCTTCGAATTAGTTCGTCTATTTCATATCGTTTCTCTTTCTGGATGTTTTTTGTTAAACCAAGTAATTCTGCTTTAAATAATGTTGAATCATATTTTATATTATCATTTGTATGCCAAGCAGCAATATCACTCTTCTTCCAGACTGATGTTGGAAATTTTTCAATTAATGTAGAATGATATAGACTATAGATCCATAATAATTAACGATCGCTTTTTTAGATTACGTAATAAATGTTCAACAAGCCATTTCTGAAATAATTCGGCATTCATTTCACCGTGATAGTTTTCTTTTTGCGATTTAGAAGCAAATACTAATAAAGCATTATTTATAAACCCCTTTTCCAAGCCTGCATCTATGACGATAAACCTTTTACCATCATATCCTTCAGGTTTTCTTACACTTTGTACCTACGTCATTATCTTGTCATGATTTTCTAAAATTTCATTTTGAATAAATCCAAATTTCGTCCATGAAAATAACTTCTAGTTGTGATGGTGATTTTAAATTATTTATGTAGCCCTTTAGAAACTTTGTGCTACGTTGGTTTTTTCAACTAAAGCTGTACGATTAGATTCCTTCTTAAACTTAAAGCCCATTCTATGTAGTGTATTCAAACTGCTATCACGCAACAGAATATGATTGTGTCAAACTTCAGCATTTAAAGTTTTAATTGTAACATTTTTTTCTGTAATACGAGAAAGTTTGAATAACACTGACTTACTTTGAGAATACATGTTGTGCAATGTATTTCTTATAATCATTTTTGAAGTATCAGTTATATTTTCAGTTTTTGTTTTATTTTGTGGTCTTTTTTTACCAGGACTGAATAGTACCGGATTTAAGTGTACTTCTTGCTTTGATTCACTTAACAGTAGAAACAGGAATACCCAAAGCATTAGCTACGCGCTGTAGGAAATAAATGGTTAATTACAATCACGGTTTAAGACCTAAGCCTTACCTCTTGCACAGAAGACAATGATATTAAAGGTTCATTGTTTACTTTTTCCCTTTCAAAGTGGTTCAATAAACTCAACACAAATTGTTAAGACTGATAACGTAAAGTTTTACCTCTAACAAACATTTTAATACTTATTAAAACGCGCAGAACTTCTAAAAAAAACTAACAAAAATACAACAGACATAAAGTATAACAATCTCATTTACAAGTTACAAAGATTATAAATTAAAGCCTGTAAGGTAGTTTTCAATAAATAATACAAAGTTACTAATTTAGTCAAATTCATTGTGTGGAGTAATACAAAAATTACTTCTGTACCAACCTTTCTTTCTATCGCACACAATTATGTGTAACGCAAGTGTTTACTTATAAGCACAGCAAACGTGTTTCTGTCTTTATCTGAATCATATACATAAATTACAATAAAAATAGTTTAATCGTCGTTAATAAATTCTTAAATCGATGACGTAGGGCTCTTCTTTCCTGATTATATATATACAGTGTGTCCGAAAAGTATGGAATATATTATACAGGTCGATAAATATGCACTTTACACGAAAAAGTTGTAAATAAAAGTTGTTTATCACTTAGTTATCTACCAACTGGGAGATATCAATTTAAATTTTTGCTGTAAACAAAACCGCAACGAATAACACTTACATTTTTTTAAATGGCAAGGCACGTCTTTATTATACTCATTTGATAGAGTCTTTTTTTCTCTTTTCAACCATATGAAACTTAAATACCTTTACATCAAAAAATTTTCAAGAAAAACAAGGACATGTCTAACAAATTTATTTTACTGAGCAGTATTAATCAGGTACGTAATATGTAGCATTGAAACAATTGAATGCACTGTCACAATAGCAAATATTAAACTTTAAATATCTTTACATAAAATTGTTATAACAAAAAAATGTATTTAAACTAAACTTACAATAAATGTTCAAAATGTAAACCATTCATAATTTGACAGTGGTAAATTCGATTTTTAAAACCATCGATTGCTTTTGAAATCATATCTCGAGTTATAGCTCTTATCTCAACTCGAATGCGATTTTTCAAATCTTCAACATTATCAGGTCTATTTACATAAATTTTGCTTTTAATATAGCCCCAAAGAAAAAATTAAATCCGGCGAGCGAGCAGACCATCCTATTCATGTATTTTGAAAAGTATTATTAAGAAAGTGGCGGACATTAATTCCAAAATGTGGAGGTGCCCCGTCTTGTTAAAGCCATATTCTGTTATGAGGTATATCTGGATCTACTTCATGTGGAAATAACTCGGCCAAAGCAGGAACTAACTCAAATCTTAAGAAATCGAGATAAATATTCGCCGTTAAACTACCTTCAAAAAAATATGGCCCCAAAATTTGACTTCCAATCATTCCTACCCAGACGTTGACTTTCTGCTGGTATTGGGTGTGTCCTTCTAGATACCAGTGAGGATTTTGTGAAGACCAGTAACGTGTGTTTTGTTTGTTAATTGTACCGTTTAAACAAAACGTGGTCTCATCAGTAAAAAAGATATTTTTATGAAAATGTGCATCTCGTTCAAGTTTGTTTGTTATTGTTTCACAAAACTCCAGCCTTCTGTCCAAATCGTCTTCAAATAATTCTTGAACTACACAAGCTTTATAAGGATGAAATTTTTCTTTTTTTAAAACGTCATGTACAGCCGATTTATTCAAATTATGGTCTCTAGCAATTTGCCGAACAGAAATTTGTGGATTTTCCTCAACAGACAAGAACACATTTTCTCGTTCCACATTACTTAATGACAAAGGTCTACCAGTTCTACTCGCATCTTTCACCGAACCTGTCTCTTGAAATTTCCGCCAAATTTTGCTTACCGTGGACTGCGAAATGTTTAATTCTGGATGCAAGTTATTAAATAAATTACATACTTCGTCTTGGGTTCTTCTTCTATCTCCATATCCCAGAATCATTCAAATTTCAATTCTATGTTTCTCAGATAATTGAGCCATATTTCAAGCACTAACAAATAGCAAAGTGTGACATTGTTCTAAAGTGCATTCAATTGTTTCAATGCTACATATTACGTACCTGATTAATACTGCTCAGTAAAATAAATTTGTTAGACATGTCCTTGTTTTTCTTGAAAATTTTTTGATGCAAAGATATTCAAGTTTCATATGGTTAAAAAGAGAAAAAAGACTCTATCAAATGAGTATAATAAAGACGTGGCTTGCCATTTAAAAAAATGTAAGTGTTATTCGTTGCGATTTTGTTTACAGCAAAAATTTAAATTGATATCTCCCAGGTGGTAGATAACTAAGTGATAAACAACTTTTATTTACAACTTTTTCGTGTAAAGTGCGTATTTATCGACCTGTATAATATATTCCATACTTTTCGGACACACTATATATAGATTTTCACTTTTGTCTATTCTGACTGAACTATGGTTTAACTATAAAAATGTTAATGATTATTCACATTTTTATATAAATAAATAATTTAGTATTAAGTTACAGTAATGACCGTATTTCTATGCATTATACAATAAAAACACATTTTAAAAGCATTATAAAATTACTTTAGAGTACTATAATGTTATATTATAAATTTAATACTTTATACAACTTTAACTATGTAGTTATATACTTGTACTTAGACAACCATTTTCTTGCATTTGTAGCTTAAAGCATAAAAATAAATACGCAAATGGTTTGTATAGAAATACAGAAACCAAACAAAAATGTAAAGAACAAACAAAAGCTTTTATATCTTATACACAAATAAAATGTCTTTTTCATTACAACTACTTTGTCAATTCTACAAACTAAATTAAATCTATTTTTTTAAATGCATTATTTTAGTTATATTTATTCTCAAAATAATATTTTAATATTCTTAAAGTCTTCTCCACAGTTTTATGTATTTTTTAATAATATTTTATTTTAAGAAATCAACATGTTTCGCTAATAAGAATTAGCATCGTCAGTATAACTAAAACTAAAACATTGGAATATAAATAAAGAATACTAACCAAATAAAATTGTTAATAAATTATAAATTAATATGTCAACTAAACGTATTTGACAATTTAAAACAATCTTTATTTTAAATTAAAAAAATTAAAAAATATCAAAAGAATGAAAACATGAAACGAATAAAAAGAAACAATAAAGCTATAATTTTGAACTGAGAAGAATTGAGGAATTTAAATTTAACATTTCATTTAGACAATTTATAGAAACATCGTCAAAAATTCTATTAATTTCAAAAGTCTCTAATGAGTTAATAAGAACTCTTTTATTACAAACATGTAAAATTTTTATACTCAAATCTGAAGGAAATGAAAGTCCCGAACATAAAATATGGTTGGCAAAAGCAGAGTTAGTGTTATAAATATTTGTAGTGAAATATCTATTTTTAAATATAAATGTTCATTTAGTCTGGTTTTCAATTTTCTACCTGTTTGACCAATATATGAAGAATTGCAAAAAAAACAAGTAAGTTTATACACTCCAGATTTATGAAAATTGGTATTTGATCTTTATTATATATATAATCAGATCCTTTTCTACTCCGTAGAGTGTAAAGGTGCCTTACAATCTAGTTACAAAAAATGATAAAATACAAAGATTCTTAATTTACATTAATAATTTTTCCTTAACTAAACTAGCAACTTATGTATGTACCAAATCTTTTAGTTTAACAATACCTAACTAAAATAAATAATAGATTCTATAAAAATATAATACATGTGACAAAATAATAAATATTTACTCATTTGCTTTCTATGCTATATACAAATTTTGCCCAATCTCTTTTGTTAGTAGCCAAGGTTACTGCTTGCGCTATGGTGCATCCTCTCTTAGCCAATATTTCTGCTATCTGCTGGTTTCATGTTGTAATTGGTCGTCCTCTTGATTTCTTTTCATTTCTTTGTATTTCCCATACTTTCCTTACAGGTCTCTCTGTATTCATACGGATAAGGTGTCCATACCATCTGAGTTGGCATCTTTCAATATACTCGTGTATTGCTTGTACTTCCAATATTTCCCTGATGTTATCATTTCTGATCTTGTCCTTTCTTGTTACATTTAATATTTTTCTCAAAAATTTTATCTCTATACTATGAATTTTGCTTCTCACCTTTTTTGTTAGAATCCAACTTTCGCATCCAAACGTCAATATAGAGATAAAAACTGTCTTATATACATTTATCTTGGTTTTAAATGTTACTTCCTTTTTTCCCAAGAAACTGTTTTTAATTGTATGGTACACATTTGCAGCACTTTCTATTCTTGCATTTATTTCCGTGTCTTGATGTCCCTTGCTGTTAACATCCACTCCGAGATACTTATAGGTGATTAACTGTTCTATTGGTTTCCCGTTTATGGATATATTTATAGTAGTGTCCGGTTTTCCGCTGACCATAACTTTAGTTTTTTGTTTACTCACTTTCAGACCTTTTTCTGCCAGTTTGTTAACCCAGATGTCTATATTCCTTTGAAGGCTACTTTCACTTTTAGCAAACACAACTATATCGTCGGCAAAGACACATTCACTAATCCATACCGGTTCCATGTTTCTATGGCCTACGTAAAATTTACTTGCTTTAATGACATCATCTATTACTATATTAAACAACATTGGGCTTATGACTCTTCCTTGCCGTATACCTTCGCTCACCGGAAAATCTTTTGAAAGCATGTTGTCTGTTCTAACAAAATTTCTATTGTTCCTGTATAGACTCATAATTGCTTGTGTTGCATCAAATCCTGTTTTTGTTAAGCATTCTTCTACCACTGCTCTCGGTAATCGGTCGAATGCTTTTTCTAAACCTAGAAATGCTAAGTACATTTTTACTTTTGTATTTCTTAGTTTTTCATTTAATTGATGTAATGTAAAGATGTGGTCCTAAATGCTTCGCCCCTTTCTAAATCCGCTTTGTGACTCTTCTAACCGAAATTCTAGTTTTGTTACTAATCGTTTTTCCAGTACCCTTTCATACACTTTTAACACGTTGCTTAACAGAGTGATACCCCTATAATTACTGCAATCTCTTCTATCACCTTTTTTGAATATTGGTACTATTAAACCCACTTCCCAGTCTTTTGGCACAGTTCGTTCACTCCAGGCTTTGTTGCATATTATCCTAAGCAGATGTTGCCCTTTATTACCCATACACCTTAACATTTCCGTTGTTATACAATCAAACCCAGCAGCTTTCCCCTTTTTAAGGGTATAAATACTATCTTGTATCTCTTCTAACTTTATACTGTTCTCATGTGTCATCAATTTACATTTTGTTGGTTGTCTTTTCTTTGTGGTTTGTAGAAAGTATAGGTTTTGGAAGTATGTTCTCCATCGTTCCATTATCTTTTCTTTGTCTGTAATGATACTTCCGTTGCCATTGTCATCTTTTATTTGTTTTATCGCATGTTGATTGTTTTCAGTTTTTAAATTTTTAAGTATCTTATAAAACAGTTTTTGGTTTGTATGATACTCCGTTTCCATTTTTTGGCCGTAATTTTCCCATACCTTTTGTTTTGCTTGGGTGACAAGTTCTTTTACTTTTAGTCTTTGGTTTATGTATTCTCGGTAGTTTAGTTCATTTTTTCTACTTAGATACTTCAACCATTTTTTTTTGATTTTAGTTTCCTTTTCAATGTTTTCGTTCGACCATGCAATTTGCTTTTTGTTCTTGTTAATTCTTATTATACCACAAACGTCTTTTGCCGCAGTAAGAAGTATGTTCTTGAAAATTTTCCACGTTTCTTCTACATCTACATTTACGTGACTGCCTACTCTGTTGATCATTTTTGTAAATTTGCATCTATATTGATTCGCAATTTCTGTATTGTTCAGTCTGTACGTTTTGATTGCTTCATTACTAATATTTTTTTTCGTGTTTAATATTATCTGTACTTACGGGCACTCCAAGTTTGGTTTTGACTGCTAGTAAATAGTGATCGCTGAATACTTCTTGTCCTCTCTTCACCCTAACATCTTTTATTTTTGGTCTTAGACTCTTGCTAAGTAACGCGTAATCAATTATTGATTTCTCATTTCTAGTGCACACTTCCCTTGTATATTTGTAAATGTCCTCATGTTTGAAAAAAGTATTCATTACTAATAGGTTGTTTTGTATACATAAATCTATGATTCTGTCCCTATTGTTATTCCAAAACGTTTCACCATATAATCCTAGTACATTTCTTGATGCACTGTCTTTGACCCTTACTCTTCCATTTAAGTCACCTAGAATAATAGTGTTTCCATTATCGCAGCCTATTACTGATGTGACTGTTTCCTAAAATGTCTCTTTTGTTAAGTTATTGTCATCTTCATTTGGTCCATAGAGTGTAATTATGTTTAACTTATCATGCATATTAAATGTTAGCTCAATCTTTAAGATTCTTTCCTAGACACAATCCCATTTAGTTAAATATTTTACCACTTTCTTTTTGAGTATACACCCTACCCCTCCTTTAGCTCTTATTTGTTTATCTACTCCGCTCAAAATCATTACGTGTCCATTCTTTAGTTCTATAACTTCCTCTCCTTTCTTTTTAGTTTCCGTAATTGTCAATATATCTATATTCATTTGTTCAAAATTTCTTATAAATTCATTTTCTTTACAATTAAGTCCTCTAATGTTCCACGTAGCTAAATTTAAACTTTTGTGTTCTTCTGCTTTGTTTATCATCCTAGTCCTGCTCCTTTCCTTAGTTGTCATCATTTGTCCGTCCGGTTTATTTTCTTTTACCCGTTTTTTGAATCGTGGATCTTTATCATCTCTCCTTCGTCTCATATGTGTATTACGTTATTAATGATAAGTTTTTTATATCCTATTTTTACCCTTTTGCTTTTTTCTTTTAACTTATCAGCAATTTCTTTTAACTTTATTTGCGTTGCCCTCTCTTTTAACGTTTAATCATTTTCAATGTATACTTTCGTTCCATATAATTTTTTCTTTTGTTGCATAATTTCTTTCTTTGCTTCCCAATTATGCATTTTTACAATTACTACTTGTTTGTTTTTATCTTTTCCTACTGTGAAAACTTGTTCTATTTTTGATTGTATTTCTAGTTTCTCTTCAATCCATTTTTGAACTGTTTCCTTGTTTTCTTTATTAGCATCATCCAGTCCTTTAATGACAATGTTCAGTTTTTTTTCTTTTTCTTGTCTCTCTAAATTTTCTTCTACTTTAGTGATTCTGTTTTTCAGGTGTGTTTTTCTTCTTTCTATATATTTGCCTTTTCTTCCCACTCTTCCTTTAATAGTCTAAACTCTTCTCTCATTTCTTTATGGTTTTTATTTATTTTTTGTTTCAATTCGTTTTTTAATTCTTCTATCTTGCTTAAAATGACATCCATTTGTAACAGTATATCTTCTTCTTTTTGTTTTATTTTTATTAGTATTTGTGTGATACGTGCTCTCTGCTGTTGGCGATCTTTGCGTTTTCTTACTTTTTTTAAATATTTCTTGTTCTTTAGTTTTATCCTCTTTTTTCCTTTTAAAATCTTGTTCTAGTTGTCCTACGCTATTTGTTCTATGCCTACTATCACTGTTACCATTCATTAGTATTATTTAATGCGCTATAAATAACTATTTATTTATATTACAGCTTTATTATTGTATTGATATAATTACGAATTTTGTTTCAAAATTTCAACAATTTGATTGTCTCGTTATCTATGACCTCGCACTCGTAACGTGTAAATTCCGTAATTTTATTAATATCTTGATTCCCAATTTACATATATACGTAATTAGATTAAATTTTCTTACCGATAATTACATTAACTTTATACACTGTTATTTACACAAATTTTAAATTAGTTTGCTTTTATTACACTAATTATAACAACTCAATGAAGCAGAGTCGCGCTTGCAATATTCACGCTGTCACTTACTACAGAAACGCTGCTGCTTTTCGTTCGTACTTTTATAGACTATTTTCTATACCTTTGTCTCCTTCTAATTTTGCTAAGGAACACAAAATTATAAATCTAATTGGTTTAAATAATGGTTATCCTATTCAATTAATTAATAGTATTTTTCACAGAGTTCGTATAAAACATTTATTCAAAAATTTGATCAATTTTCCTTCTAATAATGAAATGGTTTTTAAATCTTTTCCATACTTTGGTCACTGTTTTCAATTTTTGCAAAAACTTATTAAAAAACATAATAACAACATTTCATTTTAGACACATAACACACTTAAATTATTTTTAGTAAATAATAAAGATCAAATACCAATTTTACATAAATCTGGAGTGTATAAACTTACTTGTTCTTTTTGCAATTCTTCATATATTGGTCAAACAGGTAGAAAATTAAAAACTAGACTAAATGAACATTTATATTTAATAAATAGATATTTTGATACAAATATTTATAACACTAACTCTGCTTTTGCCAACCATATTTTATGTTCAGGATATTCATTTTCTTCAGATTTGAATATCAAAACTGTACATGTTTGTAATAAAAAATATCTTCTTAACTAATTAGAAACTCTTAAAATTAATAAAATTTTTAACAATGTTTCTATAAATTGTCTAAATGAAATGTTAAATTTAAATCCCTCCATTGTTCTCAGTTCAAAATTATAGTTTTATTCTTTTCATTTTTCTATTCTTTTGATATTTTTCTATTTTCTCTATTTAAAATAATTTTTAAAATATAGTAGACTCTATTAAATTGTCAAATACGTTTAATTGACATATTAATTTATAATTTAGAAATTTTTTTTGGTTAGTATTCTTTATTTATATTCCAATGTTTTAATTTTAGTTTTTAGTTATACTGACGATGCTAATTCTTATTAGCAAAACATGTCTTAATTTCTTAAAATAAAATTTTATTAAAAAATACATAAAAATGTGGAGAAGACTTTAAGAATATTAAGATATTATTTTAAACAAAACTTTACTTTGAGCAATGAACTACTTTACCAATATATTTATTCTCTTCTTTGTCTATGATATTAAATAATTGTTACTTTATTTATACATATATTAATTTGTTTTGATGCAAACATGTAAATTCAAAATTAAATTTTAAACATTATTAAAAAGTGCTAAAGCTTTTAAGTTAGAGAGAACGTTTAATAACGGAAATACATTTATTCTTTGAGAACGAAACATTGCTGAATCATTGAATAGATATAAACAGCTTTTGAAGTTTACGTCGGTGTGCAAATGACACTTCTAAAAATCTTTAAAGAAAAACTTGTAATTTCACTGACAACAATAAAAGAAATGTGTGAATTATTTAATAATTTCATTTCAAACAATAAATTTAAAATTTATACGTAAGAGAGTTACTATGTTTATGTCAAAATTATGTGTAAAAACGCGTTGTATTAGAATTTATTTAATCACGTTTTAGAATAAAGTTTAAAAATATACAAAGTAACGGTACATTAACCATACACTTTATTAATCGATAATAGGACATTTGCGTTTTATATGATTATTGATTTTGATTAAAACTTTTTCTGCATACGTTTTAATCGCCTTGTTCGTTTATTCAAATTTTTGGTGTTATGAACTTAATTAAAAACATAAAACTTTTTAATCCATTTACGGGTAAACACGGGTTTCATTATAAAAATTGATTTTTATTATTATATACAATTAATAAACTCAATGAAACAGAAATCACATACTACAAAACTTATCAATATTTAACTACGTTAAACATATTAAAAGCAATATTGGATATTTAATAAAATAATTGAATTATCAAGTGGTAATGATAAAATTATTTCCTGTTAAATAATCAGCTACTGATTTTGAGATTGTGAGTAATTTAATTTGTACCAAGTTATTATCACTTCTATAAATATTGCATTAAAACTCGAAACAAAATTATGACCTATAATCACATTGATTTACAAGTTTTTTAATTTCTACTTTGTTGACTTAAAATTAACTGATTTTGTACAATAATTAAGTTTCACGGGCTGCTTTTGTATACCAATTTTCTATTCTAAATAATTCCCGTGTGGTTTCTCACAAGTTTCGTTGCAGGTTGCAGTGAACATCTTCAGACACTAGCATAAACTGATAAATTGTGACTTAAAATCTCGCTTTTGAACAATGACCTCCGATCAAAAAAACACGTTGTTACGTGATTTAAATTTAAATTGCACTACCCTGCATATTTTTGGTTGACTTGAGATTAGCCTTTAACTTTCCGACGCTATCTGACGAGTATCATGTTTGTCACTTCCGTTTGAGTCGTCCTTTTTATTTCTACTTTGTCGTACACTGAATATGCATGGTTAAATTTAAATATTTATTTCTTAAAACAGTAGTGTTTTGTATCGTAATATATTTTGAAAACGTTTATCCAACGCAGAGTAAGTTTTATCTATTTTTTTCGGATCCAGTGTAATTTCCATGTCAATTTCTTAGCACCAAATGTTACTTCCAAATGTGGGTCAAGTTCATCTACGTATAAAAACTAAGCACCCCATTGGTAGGTCAGGAACATTCGAATTGATTGCGGAAAATTTCTAATGTAAAAAATAGAATCTATAATTAACTGCAATACAATGTGCAGATATCAATGATACCTTTACTCTGACATAAACATTTAACAACACCTTTAAGAAAATACACATGTTACAACATACGATAAACTCCTTTTTTACTTGTCATAAATGTTATCTTTTACTGTTTTGATTATCATTCGATGTCACTACGGTGCTTTTCACAAATCTTGTTTGTTAATAACTTTGGTAACTTTCACGATTTGTTTACACTTACTGTTAGCCTAACTTAAACTGTTATTGCAGCCTGATATGTAAACCGTTAATTATAATTGTTAATTTAATTAATTTACAAAAAAATTATATTTCCTTATTCAAATTTACTATATAGATGCTTCCGGCGTTCTTATAACTAACCGTGTACCTCTAATCAAACTAAATTATTTTTTTGTGGCTACCAAATTTGAATTATTTGTTAATGATTCTAATTTGATTTATACGTTATTTGATAGTCTAGTTTATTTCTTCGTTCTTCGTTCCTCCAACCCACGTTGGGCGCCAAAACTTTTTAAAAGTTTTTAGATGTTTATAAATCTTGTACGTTTATTTTGCAACAGAATTAACACAATTCCTATTAGAGAGAAACAATATCTAAGTGATATTTATTTTTTTTAATGAGCACCTGAATCAAGTAGTGCTTTAAAAGAAATTTCCAAAACAAGAACATTTAGAAAAGGTCGTTCGTCACCTATAACACTTGCCAGAACAAAGTCAAAATAAATTGCTGTTTATCTCCTAAACCGTTCAAAGGTGTACCCGTGCTTAAAAATAATTTGAGAATCCTTCACTCGCTCCGAAAACTACAAAGTTAGTCTCCCGAATTACAACGTGGACAAGAAGTACAATTTAAACCCTGTGTTCTACAACTATAGTAATTTAGTGTTCGTGATCTCAAGTATTGCAAAGATAAGTGACTAACTGGATTACAATTCTAACGTGTCTTTCTGACAAGAGTAGTAGGTAGAATTTGAGAAATAAAAGCACTATTATCAGAAGAAGTAGAAAAAGTACTAAGAGATAGATAAGAAAGGCAATAGCAAGCAAAAGTGTTGTTGAAAAACGTCATTTTTCGATTATAGTAAGAAAGTCTAACACTTTTAGCTACCGTAGTAGATTTAGCATAACACTCAGCTGATGGTACAGGAGTTGTCAATTGTCGTTCAGATTCAAAAGAAAATAAATCAGATTCCTACTCATGTTGTGAGTTAGTCCAATTAACTTGAGAAACAGAATGAGTTACCTGAGAAGAAATAGAAGCAATAGAAGGTCTTGTTTTGCAAATTTTCGATTCAGTGTCGTTTTTCAGTATGGGAGTTGTGCTTAAGATGACATAGTCAGATAAGACGACACACCAACAATATTCATTTAAATATACGCACTAAAAATGAACCAATAACGCTTAAGAGAGTGGCTGTAGATGTCGCTGATGTTAAAATTCAGTATGGCGGAAAGCGTACACAGATAGCAAAGGTGTCCTTTTTATGAATTGGATCTAATTGAAAATTTTGCCTACGCTTTTGTTTGGTGGTGAAAATATTTGCAAGGTAAGAAGCATTTTGTAAAACTAATTTAGAATGTCTATTAGAACTATTATATGACACAAATATTGATAAAAACGCATTCTAACCTCAAATTTTTTTCACGATAATTAAAATAAAGTTTTCATTATCTATTGAGTATGATGACATGCAAAACGTAGGTCTAAGATGGCATAGTATGTCATCTTACCATTAAAAAATAAGAAATCAATTTTTTTTTGTTTTTATACAGGATGCCAGGCAATTACAAACGAACATTTACACAAAGAAGTTGGTCACAACAGGACATGGAAAAGGCTATTGAAGCTGTAAAAAACAATAGGATGGGATGGGTTTTAGCATCCAAACATTTTAACTTGCTACAAGCAACTTTTCGTCGTCATTATTATAGTATTCCAGTAAACCTTAGTCGTTTTAAACCTACCTTCAACGCAGATATGGAAAAAGTACTCGTAGATCATATTCTCGAATTCAAAAATCAACTTTTTGGATTTAATACGACCGAAATAAGAAAATTAGCTTTTGAATTAGCAGAAAGATTGGGGTTGCATCATAGATTTGATAAAAACGAAAAAATAGCTGGTAGTTTTTACAAACGCTTCTGTAACAAATAAGGCACTGCTAATTCTTGATGGTCATTCCAGCCACAAAAATATTAATGCATTAGAATTTGGCAAGGCACATGGTGTGATTATGTCTTCCCCCACATTGCATTCACCGAACGCAGCCAACTGATGTATCATTCTTCGGTTTACTTCAGACGTATTATGACCATGAGATGTCAACCTGGATAAAAAACCATCCTGGCAGAACCGTAGGCCTATACCAAATTGCTCAAATTTTTGGAAGAGCTTACAAAAATGCAGCCACTGTCAGAAACATAACTAGTGGTTTTGCAAAAACCGGTATTTATCCCTTTGACCCCACGAGAAGAAATGTATTTACCTAGCAAAGTGGCCAAAAACTAGTTGAATGACAATGACGAACCGGTTACTAGAAATTCATCTCAACCCTAGCTAAATCACGAAGAGTCAAAACCATCAGAATTGACTGACGTTGACGAACAGCTCATGGAAGTAGCAACTGCAAACTTTCACTATCAAATAGATTTGCCAACAGGTTCAACTTCTAGAAAATATGAAAATCATCATTTGCCCCCTTTCATTTTGTCACCAAATGTTGCTACACATTTATCACAAAATCATCATGACAATATTTCATCCCAATCTAAGCCACTGCATGTAGAGCCTGGTTTTAAACAAGCCAATAATGTCTGCGACCAAATAGATATCATCTCAAACAAAGATGCTACTCTAAAATAAGTTGAAAATAATCCATCTGAGAAACCTACTAATGCTAAAGAACCGATCGATATAACCACTGTTCCAAAACATAACCATCAAAGCCAGATAGGCAATGAAGCTGTTCGAGAAACTATAGTATGTGAAAAACCATTGTCGGATACTAAAAAAAATTTAACTAGAAGAGTCGGTGGATTGCAGGTTTTCACGTATAGTCCATTCATAAATGACATTAAGGCAGCAGTACAGCAAAAAAAGGAAAGGAAAATTGCAAAGCTCTTAAACAACAAAAGGAAACAAAGCGTGTTATTTTTGAAAATGATGAGGCTGCGCCTAAAAAATCTAAAGGCAAACGTGTGGTCGAAAGCAGACAAAGTGTGTCATTTTGGACTATGACGACGACCTTGACGATCAAAACACCAATGAAGACGCAGAAGAAGATGATCCAGCTTGCATCTGAACTATATAGCCAATCTAGGCCAAAAGAACATTAGGTGAAGTGCCAATTGTGTTTCAACTGCTGGCATACATTATGCGCAGTCATATCAGCAAGAAAAAAAAATATTTGCGAACTATGCTCTTAAGATTAATAGTGTATAGAACGACATACCTTTAAAGTCTAAGATGACATTCTATGTCATTTTACCCTTTAGATATGTCGTCTTACACACGTCGACCTAAGTGCGATTTATGTTATTTTTTTTTAAATTTTATGTCAAGTTGAAGTTTCTAAGAATTTTGTTGATTAGGATACATTTAAGAATATACGCAAGATGCTGATCTCACATGACTTTAAATATTTCAAATATTTGTCTTAAAAGAAAAAGTATGTCATCTTAAGCACAACTCCCTTACTTGTAGTGTTATCAGGAACTTATTTTGTTTACTCAATTCAGAGTCAGATTAAGCTACTTGCGCGGTCATTGTGAATGAAGCCAAAGAGTACTTAATTTTAAAAACAAATAAAAAAATGTCGCAATTAAAGTTATTCACTAACGCAGTAAGTTTAAAAAGAGTTTATTCAAAAGCTGTCTTATCTTCCTCATACGTTGTAGAATGTTTAAGGTAAAAAATTTATTCAATTCTACCTGATGAGCTGTTCGTACAGTTTTCGTGAGACAGGCTACATTAATATCTGTATTTATACTTCTAAAAATTAATTTATATGCAAGTTTAAATTTTTGAATATACTTTACATTGAATGTCTACGTAATAGTCATTTTCATTGAGGTAATAAGTAATAGAGAACATTGAGAGAAAGCCAACGATATAACCTAACCTAAACTATTGGTGAATGATAGTAATTACAAAAATATCACAATTAAAGAAAATAAGAAATAAAAAGATTGTTATAAAAAAATAGATCCTACGTTGGGCGTCAACATGTGCTACAAATTTTTAAAAGCTTACGAACCTTGCACGGCTAACTTGCAACAAAATTAAAACAATTTCTATTGGAGAAAGGGGAAATCTAAGTGACAAGAATTTTTTTAATGGGCGCCAGATCACGTTTCGCAGATACAGCTCGTGTTAGATTAGTACAGAAAACTTAAAACAGTAAAATTTTAATGGTCGTAAGTTGGAGAAACAAAGTAATAAACCAAATCGTTAACATCAAACTCGATTTAATTATATAGAATAATAACGTATAAACAAAATTAGGATTAATAACAAATAACTCTTAAATTTGGTAGCCACACAAGAGGTAATCTAGTTTGGTTAAAAGTACAACGTTGGTCATAAAAACGCCAGAAGCATCGAAAACTCACAATACAACTATAAAGTAAATTTCAATGACAAAAACGTATAAATTAGTTATAGATTAATTAAATTAACAATGATAATTAACAGTTTACATACCAGCATGCGATAACAATTTAAGTTGGACTGCTAGTAATAGTAAACAAATCGTTGTGAAAGTTACCAAAGTTGTTAGCAAATAAGATTTGTGAGAAGCACCGTTGTGATATCAAATGATTATCAAAATTTAACTTACCCAAAATCCGGTGTTAACCTTTAGAAAACGTTTTTCTAATGGCTCACCTGCTTACTAAAATAATTATGTCATCAACTTAGTAACTGACAAATCTACAAAAAAAGTAAAAGATAACATTTTTGACAAGTAAAAAAAAAAGTTTATCGTATGCTGTTACATGTATACTTTCTTAAAGGTGGTGTTAAATATCCATGCTTTGGAGTAAACGTATCAATCGTATCTGCACATCTTATATCATTTAATTATAGGTTCGATGCTTCAATTTAAAAATTTTCTACAATTGGTTCAAATGTTCCCGACCCACCAAAGGGGTGCTTAACTTTTATACGTAGATAATCGTAACCCGCATTTGGAAGTAATACGTGGTGCTAAGAAATCTACATAAAAATTACACTTAGTCTAACAAAGATTACCCTGCATTGAATAAATTAACTAATTAAAGCTGTTTTCAAAATACATTACGCTACAACAGATATTGTGTACGACTAAGTGGAAGTATAAATAACGACTTGAACGAAAGTGACGAACACAATACTTGTTATATGGGGTCGAAAAGTAAATAACTAACTCCAAGTCAACCAAAAATATACGAAATAGCGCAATTTAAATGTAGAGCACGTAACAACGTTTCGAAATATCCGGTAGAAGAAAACTAGAATCTCAATTAATATTAAAAGAATTTTTAAAAAATTTTTAAATTTTTTGCTGATAGTAATTACAAAAATTTGACAAAAACCTGCTTACTTACTGCTGATTTAAAAAATTGTTAAAAACGACTACATCTTTTATGTTTTTTATACACATTCCTGCGTCTTTATCCGTTTTTCAATATGCTATAAACGCCATCAGAATGAAAAGGGATTTGAAAATTGCTTCAATTTAGGAAAAGTATAAAAGCAAGTAACAGCGTTGTGTTTTGACAAGATTTTTTCTACTGTATTTGTTTGCGAATAGTATTTTAGTTATATTGCTACATATTCTAAGTTTAAATTTGCGCTACTCTGTATATCTTGGTTTTTTTGACGTTAGTTATTTACTTCTCAACGCCACCTAACAAGCATCGTGCTCTTTTTTTCCCTTTTCAGTAGTAGTAAAGCACGTAGCAAGCCTGTATGAATTAAATAGAATGTTCCACTCCTTGTGGTGATAAGTATTTTTAGAAACATCTTTAATTAAGTAATTTATTCAACGCAGAGTAAGTTTATATAACACTTATGCAAGAACAAAAGCTTTGAACTGTTTTCACCAACGCCTGCTTCAAAAAATGATCGAAGTTGCCAAGGAAAGCTATAACCAACAGATACACATTTACGAAAGTCGTAGCATATAGTTTTGTGTGCAGTCTCAATCACTATTTGTTTACTTTATTTAATGCATGTCATTTAAGTTAATAATAGTATACCTGTTGTTATTTCAATTAAGTGTATTAAATATTTTTTCTTCGTTATTTTTCTACTCACGCGGTGTGGGCGAGCACCGTCAGAAACCAACTTGCTCTGACGCTCAAAATCTTATTTTGAGTGGCAGACACACATTTTGTTTTTAGTTAATTACACTGGTCTGCAAAAAATTATTTTTTATCGAGCCCTGGCACTATTCCGGGTGATTCCTATGTAAAATGACGTCCTGAATCCAAATATGTCTTCCGTTTTCTTCCATCACCCACCATTTTCGAGGGAGCCCCAAATAATTATTATAATAATAAATATATGGACATGAATTTAATTTAAATGGGAAAAAGAACTATTTTAGCTATAAACAGTAATAAATAAAAAGATATTCATCGTTACTTGGTGCTTGCTTTCCTTTTATACCCTGAGGTACAGCTCTCTCGTTTCAAAAACCAGCAGTACTCCGCCAACATGCTTGCATTCCACTTCCCTGAAAATTTCTTCTCCAGCTTAGCGATGTCTTGATGGAACCGTTCCCCGTGTTCATCCGAGACTGCTCCTAAATTTTCAGAGAAAAAGTCCAGATGCGAGTGAAGGAAGTGAACTTTAAGAGACATGTTACATCCTATGTCCTTGTACGCTAAAAGCAGTTCCTCGACGTAAGCGACATAATCTTCACTTTTGTGGTTACCCAGGAAGTTCTTACAAACGTTTTGAAATGCATGCCAAGCTCGTTTTTCTTTTTGATTTAGGTGTTCAATAAACGTCAAATCTTGGAAGAGTTGTCTAATCTGGGGACCAACAAAAACGCCTTCTTTGATTTTAACTTCGCTAAGACGAGGAAATTTAGTTTTCAAAAATTGAAATGCGCCACCTGTCTTGTCCACTGCTTTCACAAACTGCTTGATCAATCCAAGTTTGATGTGTAAAGGTGGTAAGTAAATATTTTCTTTCGGAACCAAAGGATTGTGGGCGACATTTTTCTGACCAGAAATAAGATTTTCTCGCAGAGGCCAGTCCCGTACGATGTAATGTTTATCTCGGGTTCTACTATCTCATTCACAAGGGAAGCAGCAATATTTTGTGAATCCTGATTGCAGGCTCGTAAGTCAGCGAAGTCAGCGCAAAGTTTCCACTTATAATCATGATAACTAATTTTATCAAGGATTCTGAAGATGTTTTCGTACGTTTCATTCATATCAACAGAGTATGCAACTGGAACTGATGGGAAGTCATTCCCATTTGCCAACAGGACAACTTTTAAGCTTGTCTATAAACAGTCTCCATTTGTCTGGGTCACATGGCATCTGTAGCTTTGTCATCAATAAATTTGCATTAGGGCAGAACATTAAACCTTTATCTTCTGAGAAAATACATTTCAGGGTCCTGTAAGAAGATATTTTCATTCCCTTTTCTAAGAGATTACACTGTTGAAGTCGCGATCCTAGGAACTGAGATTTAGTCTTGGGTAACTGCAAATATCTGACAAGATCATTTAATTCCGATTGAGTGAGGAAGTGAGGTTGCCGAGAAACTAAATCTGCGGAATACTCTTCATCATCATTGAACGTATTATTTTAAGTCCCTGGTTGTGACTCAGAGTCTTTTAAATCAATTTCCGGCTCTAGAGTATAAGTGTTTGGGGGCTCCGGGATTGGCAAAGTATCGTTATGAGGAACAGGTCTTAGAGTTGACGGAATATTGGGATACTGAGTTATATGCTTACTTTTGCTCGAAAACCCGAGGGTGGAAGTCATACAAAAGTAACAATCTGTAAGATGACAGCGAGGTTCACGCCAAACCATGGGCACAGCAAATGGCATTGATTTACGGGTACCTTTGAGCCATTTGGTCAAACTACTGTAAGAAGTCGTAAAGCAAACTGATGGAGCCCAAGTCTTGTCCTGGTCGCCAACTTGACAATCAAAGTGCAATTTATAAGCTGTTTTAACAAGCGGAGAAAGGGGTTTTTCGTTGCACTTTTAAAGTTAATTTCCCGCAGACACAGCAGAAGCTATCGGGATGATTTTTACACTCGCGTGGCATAATTAAACAGTAATTCAACGCCCGACATTAACCACAAATCACACTTAGTCACTTGAAAAAATCCGGAGTAAAAGTAGTTTTACTGTTATACAGAAATGAACAAAAATGAACACAAAATCCAGCACGTTTAAAACGTCGACAAGTTAACTCTGCAACAGCTATAGATGTACTGATCGAAGCAGTTAAGCAAACAATGTAATATACTATAATGAGAAGAGTAATGCAAGTTCAAGTCTGTCGAAAATTCCTGTTTAAACCTGCATGTGGTATTGAGATCGCCAGCTTCGTGCAGTGAATCTTCCTAACTGTTTATTGATATTTTTTTAATGTTCTTATATATTTGTATTTTATTGTTGTTTCTATATACATTTTATAGCAAGTTTTGCCATATACTTTGGTATAAATTTCATAACCTGCTTTGGAATGTTTAACGGCTATAACTTAAAATTCTAAAAAAAATGCAAAAAATAAAATAAAAATGGGGTCCCCCCAAAATAGGTGGGTGATTGGTAAACATAGAGCACATTTTTGGATTTAGGAGGTCATTTTACATAAGAATCGTCAAGAATGGTATCAGAGCCGATTTTCATGCAGATCAGTGTATTAGTTTACTACTCCGCTGTTTATTAATTTTTTTTGTAGTTGCGTTACGCTATTAGTCACGTACACGTAACTAATTTTAGAATCTTTAAATATCAAAAATTTTAAGTTTTTATTAATTGATTTGAATCATTTGTAATAACACCAGCGTTTCTTGTGTCAGTTTTTAGGAAGACTTTAGAATTGCTAAAAATTCTTATTTGAGGAAATTTTAAATTGGGAAAAAATTTTGTACTTTGGATTTTTTCTGCAAGAAGATGAAAAACTGCTTGAATAGACGTTTCTTTCTAAGCTAATACAACTTTTTTAACAAGAAATTGTTAATGTTAGTGCGTACAAAGTTGAACGTCTAGACAAAACATCTGTTTCCAATAATATTCCGAATAATAACGATAATTAAGAGCTGGCGCGTGACGCAATAAAGGTTTAACCATCTAAAAATCAGTAAGTTGTGTATTTAGAGTTGAAAGAAAATTAAAGTTTGACATTTTCGGATACACTAATTAATTTTTCACTTTATATGTGTTTTGTTTGGATGTTAAAACAATTGTTGTACCTATTCAATCCGTCACCGCCTCTCCGAGTAAGTTTTACCAACCCGTTTGAGTCTGGGATTGCTGTTTAGCTTCTGGGTCCAGTCACCTGCAGTTTAATTAGGAAACCACTTACCATTTACAATTTACGTTTATTGCAAAAGATTTTACTGCAATTGAAATCATAATCAGTTTCTAATGATTTTATGCTTAACTTTGTCTCACGTAATCTTGCCAACGGAATACAGCATTAATTTTCGTTCGTTTAGGTACGATTTAATAAATTTATAATATGGATAGAGAAAAGTTGATTTTAGTTTGTGTAGCAAGCCGGTGTGCCATACTCGATCGAAGGCTTGTGCAATGTCTATAAATATTGCAAAGTCGTTATTCTGTGCATCTGGTTGATGGTTGAATGTTTACTACAAAATCCAAACTGATGCGTTGGGATAAGTTAGAGGTGTTTGTGAAATGGGACGCTTTAGTTGCTTTGTGGTTTTTCACGGAGTATTCTGTGCTGCTGTCTGCTGTTAGCCTGTTAGGAATTTGTTAATTGTAGAATTTTTTAACGTTCTTATTTCTTGGGTTAGTCAATTTATTCATGTTTGTTTTATTTTGCGACGCCACCTTAGTCTACGTTTTTTTTGTCAATCATATCTTTAATTTCTTTTGGACTAAAAATTAATTAGCTATTTACAATATTAGCTTCCAGTTTATCAAGTCGCTGTAGTATTTGCCGCAACATTGTTTCGATTATGTTTTGTTGTTTTTTCTTGGTTGTTGATTTAAGTTGCAAGGAACTGGTTTTGACGTGTTTGACTCTACGTTTGCTTCTTGTCATAGTTTTTTCTAAATTTTAGAAGATGTTTATAGACTTTGCAGCCGCGGTAGTTTGCGGGATAATTTTTTCCGCAGTGTGTTTTGGTTTTGTTCGATGGGGTTTGCTGCATTCGTTTTGGGTGTAGCCATACTCTTGACGGCGTTTACATTGTGGTATTATTTTATTTTTCGTGGTTCTACTTTTACTTTAGAATTCATCACCGTTTTGATGCTATATATTTTGTTAACGTATGTTTCTTTGTCAAATGACACAATGAACATATCTAATGGGATCACTTCCTGTATTCCTTTTTTTCTTTGTTCTTGTTTTTGTTTTGCGCTAATCCGTTTTTGTTTATTTGTTGCATTTTTTGCTTTTAATCTTTTTGATTTAGGTGAGCGATAATGACAATCGGATCGATAGTGCGATGCAAGTCCTTGACTACAACTTTCATATCTCGTGTTTGTTTGTTTCCGAATGAGTGCCACTACACTTCTGTATTATTCAAGAGTGCAGTGATTGCACGATATACTTTTGTTTTGGTTTAATTAATTTTGACGTTATTGTTATTGAGTAGCTTGTTTTGGTAGCAGTCTGCTAGGATTTTTGTTTCTGTGATTGCATTAAGCATTTCCAGATAATTTGTTACGTTTTCTAATATTATTGGTGGTAGTTTCCTCGTGTTTCCATATGGTATTTGTTCTTTGTCAACTACCTGGTTTGTAAAGACCGGTTGATTTTGTATCGGATATGTTAGTTTTAGCAAGCTTAGGCACTTTCTCTTTTTCCTGCTTTGTTTAGCTCACGCCCATTTGCTTTTGTGGGCGAACTTTTCTTTATCTGTTTTATATGTAGCAGTATTAGCATTGTATTTGTCGTCTTCACTTTTTGGGGTAATATTATTTTTATTGTTTATTTGTGTTTTAAAACTAAGTATTTTGCTTTGTTAGTTCAAGGTTTTTTCTTGTATTTTTGATTGATACCACGTATTGTATCTTCTTGTTCATTTTGAGATAAAATTTTCAACAAAAAGATTTTGATTTTGTTAGATTAGCTGTTGCTCAGCTAGGGTAGTTAATGCTACATACTGCGTCATTTTTTGCTTTATTATTGTTTTATTGCTAACGTTATCGTTGTTTATAGCATGTAGTTAGTTAATTCAAACCCTAATACACTATCCGCGGTAGCCGTGGGACATGTTGGATTTTTTTCCGAATTAGGAAGAATTAGGGTCTTTGAAACATCGTATCTTATTCCTTAGCACTATCACATATATTAACTAGTTACAAATGAAAAGACAGCAAATATAAATAAATAAATAAAATATAAGTAAAATAATTATTTAACAATCATTACAACAAAACGATGTTCGCTCGCACAAAAATCTTCTAATTATTTAAACGAGACGAAAAAAATTGTAACATAGATATTTTACTGCAAATTTATAACAAAGAAATAGAATATCTTAGTTTAATGGTTTTTATAACAGAAGAATGATCATATACCTATATGTATTTTTTTAACGAGTTTTTTTTAAGTAAAATTTCTTTAGCGAATGTAAATCGTAACAAAAAAGGAAACAATCCAGTTGCAGCAAACTATATTTTTTTCTTTTACATTTTTGATAATGTTTTCTGAGTTTTATATTGACATATGTTATTCTAACCTTTAATTTCGTTGTGATTATTCACGTGTTTATGAAGCGTTGTTTTGAATTTTTTTTAAATTTTTAATTAGTTTAATCAATTACAACTTTCTCATAAGGAATTTCAACATTTATTTTATTTTCAAATTAAAGAAAAACATCCAAGTGAAAAAAACACAAAAAAATCAAAAATAATAGTAAAAGTACTAAGCATTACACATTAGACAATTTTTATTTAAATTTTTTTTCATACTGCCCACTTTAAAGTAGTATGTACACGTTTATATTGACTTCCTATATTGCTTTTCTTTTTAGTAAATCAGTAAAAATTGATATTCTTAACGTATTTTGCTTTTCCTTTAAGATATGAAATTTTTTTCTAGAAAAATTGTTACAGGCAAGATTCGAACCTAGATTATATTTTTAGTTCATTTTAAATTATAAACCAAAAATCTAATAAACTGTTAATGTTAGAAACATTTTTTATTTGAATAAATTGTTAGGAAGAATTATTTCCATAAGAAACTGCAAAAATAATTCCAATAGCTTACATACGTACAAAATTATTTAAAAAAATTGTTTAAAATGGTAGATATACACCCACTTTCGGTTTCTTTATAAGACCCATCTTCTGAAAGAACCAAGAGAATATGAAAAGCCAGAATCATACCGTACTAGGACTTTTGGTTTAACAGTTATCATGAGTAGAACGTTACACAGACACTCAAAATTATTTTGACAAAAATACATTTTTCTGTTTCAGGAGACCTTGAAACCTAAAATTCTGCAAAAATTTATTGTTTGCAAAAAAATTGCGATTGCTAGACTTTCCTTATACGAAAGTACAAACGAGAGTAGTATAAATAAGTTTTATATAAAATATAAAACATTATTAATATACAATGAAACAATTTCCAGTTAATTTAAAATAGCTGAATCCCAAGAACATTTTGCTTTTTAATCAATAAATAAAAATAAAAAAAATTAACAATTTTTTTCGTAAGGTTATTTTTTAGTCGTTTTTGTTATAATAATCACTATCATTTTATTATTATAATAACATATTAGATTAAAGTAAATAATCTGTTTTTATTTTTAAAGTAGCCTAGTATAGAATTTAGTATTTAGCTAAAGTTCATAGACGTTTATATACGTATATTGTAAATTCAATCAATGAAAACATTTAATTTTTTAAATGAATGTAATAAATTGTTATAATTAACAATGCATTAATTCAAATTAGGATAAAATTTGATAACCACAAAACAAAATTATAAAATGCAACTTAATTGTTTTACAACAGCATCCATACTTTTATTATAAAGTATATGCAAAAGCAGTTAACCAATAAACAAACTATTCTAAATAATTAATAAATAAGAAAATATTAACAATTTAAAAAGTATTAGTTTTTATCAATACAAAAGCATAATGTAAACTTTAATTCAATTCAAAATTTGTTTAAAGTTTGCAATTTTAATTTAAGTTTTTCAACTTTGACGTTCGGTTTTTTCGTTTTATGAATCGACATATTTATATTTTGTATTAACATTTAATCTTAGAAAAATACGTATATTTTTATAAAATTAAAACGGTTACGTTTCAGGCACAAACTTAAAAAGTAAACACTTTATAATAACAATTATAACTAATTATGAAAACAAAGTGGAACTTAATTTAAATAATGTTGTTTGTTTTTGTTTAGTTACAATTCAGTTTACAGCAAAAATTTTCCTACACTGTGTTTTTGAATATTAAAATTTTATAGTTTAATTTAGAATTTCCAATTCCATAAACACAAAAACTTTTTTAAACGTGTCGCGTTTTAGTGTATTTACATAAATCATTACGTTAGCATAACATTAAATTAATCCAATAATCATAAAATTTTCTTATAATTTAATTTTTTTTTAAATAATTTTACTATTAGAACGTAGTGTGAGATTTAATATTAAAAAAAAATCAGAAACAACATACATACGTTGTAATACGATAACATTATTAGAATGGAGAAATAAATAACGTTGTAGAATGCATAAATAGAAATAATGATGTGATTTACATAAAAAGCTTGTTTGTATAATTTTTTTTATCAAAGTTTTGCATTACCTAAACGTTAATACAAAAATTTAATGATTGCTGATTTTAGGTTTGCACATTGGTTATTTATGTATTTACAAAAAAGATTCAACTTACTTTACATACATAATCCTTACGAACAAATCAGTTATAGAATTTTGAATTGTAGTTAATATTACAATAATAACTACAATAGCACGCAATAACAAATTTTTTTTAGTGTATCAAATAAATAATACGATTAATCAATAAACGAATAAAAATGTACAGTACAAGATATAATTTTAATCTAACGTTCCAATAAAAATATTAAATATAGCATGTAAACAGACATGTTTTGTACAAATTGAAACAATTTCTACAACAGCTACATTTATTGCAAAGCAAGGAACATATACCTTAATAAAAATGTTATGTACCTACTAAACAACACAAAATAAACGAAGCACGATCCAACTTTCATAATTAAATGTACACAACTATACTCAAAATATAAATTGTATCACAAACAACTATTTTTCTAGTTTTGTTTATATTGTCACACGTAAAAGATATCTTTCATTATCTGCAAATAAAATACATTTTGTTAACATAACAAAAAATCTTTAAACTGAAAACCTTTAGAAGTGTCTATGCGGTAAATGTTTTATTCTTTTCATACTACAATGCTTGGGTAAAATATACTCAATTGTATAAACATACATACATGAGTAAGTTTATTTAGTTAAACAAATTTATTTTAAATATTACAGGTTATAATACTTCATAAAATTTAAATAATTTCACTTACTAACATTAAATTTGCATGAGGACAATTAAATTGTATATATGCATAAAAAATTAGATTTCATAACTTTATTTTGCTTTTGCACATGTATTATAAGCAAAATTTTTATAATAATTAAAAATTACTTCAACCCGTTTTTAATTAAAAAAAATAAATATTTGAATAATTAAAACAGAATTTTAGAATAAATCAGAATTATGATTAAATGCGATTGATTCAATTAAAGCAATTTACGCACTTTTAAAATGTTATTTTATTTGTATTCTAGTAAACAATTTAGATCTAATAATACATGTATTAGTAACATTGATACATCATAACCTAAGGAACATTCACCCAATAAATATCAACTAAATCACTAGAATCCTGACGATTGCATGTAATCGTAGTATGCCGCGCTCAAAGGGGACAAACGCAACAATGCGCTCTACAGGTAGTCTGGGAAACTTAAAGTACTGAGTTAAGGCATGTATTACTGTTCGAGAAAGATTGATGCGATGCACTAAGCCAGTGATTCCCAAACTAATTTATATCAACCCCTGGGGGTCTATGACAACCTGCAAGAGGTCTACGTCAGCGAAAAAAAAATTAGGGGTCCATGAAATGAAAATAGGGGTCCACGATAGTAGATCTCAACATACACTGATAAGACTTATTTACTTACATTATACTATCTTATAATATAAAGGCATACTTATACATTATTTATAAAAGTACCTATGAAGTAAAAAAATTATGATATATGTTTATAAAATTGTGTCAGTTGTAGGATGTAGGCATTCGCTTTGTGGTCGCAATACATTTTGAACTTGTAAAAACCTGCATATAATGATATTCCAGTATCATCTTGTTACAAGCATACGCGCAGTCTCAGAGCTTCGCGAAAAAAAAAGTAAAAAAATTGTACTTTTGTCTATTGATCGTGGGCCAGTTCGGATCACTGGAATGTTCGAATTATGGATATTGCACTGTACATCCTTTTCTATATTATAATTCAAATTTTGTATTATTGCTAAAGTGGAACCAGTGAATTTTTACACATGACAGTCGAATGTACGTAGAGACAAATCGCATAACAATTTGTTATTGTTATTCGTTGTATAATATTTTATTTTAACATTTTTTGTCATGTTACTTTCAAATTTCCTTAAAGTTCCATCATATCAAAACCTTAAGTAACATTCATAACATTCCCCTTCACACATTTATTTATAATGGCTGTACGCCTATATACCTGCCATAAAATCTAAGACCATACGATTTAAATTTGACTTTGATTTTTTAATACATAGCTGCTGGACTTTATGTCTTATTTAAATAGATTAATTTTGCACACAGATGACTGATGCCATGTCTAAATCTAAAAAGAAATGTAGACAGTACAGTGTTGATTATTTGAAATTTGGCTTCATTCCATCATTGTCGGACAAACAATTGTCTATGTGCCTTTTATGCAACAAAGTTTTGGGCAATGACGCTATGAAACTATCTAAGTTGCAGGATCATCTGAGAAGATGTCACCCTGACAAAACAGATAAAG
This sequence comes from Aquatica leii, assembly GCA_035610365.1. Lineage (NCBI taxonomy): Eukaryota > Metazoa > Arthropoda > Insecta > Coleoptera > Lampyridae > Aquatica > Aquatica leii. The sequence continues at coordinate 15,272,124 of CM069434.1, read as the reverse complement.
ATTTGAAATATTTTCAAACACTCAAAGATAATGTAATAAAAATATAAAAACGTATAATAAAAAATATGAAAATACATTTATCCAAAGCAAAAATAGTTATTTTTCCACGGCATCAGTCGAAGACACAGACTGGGTGTGAGCCTGAATCAAAATAAATACACAGGCGTGAATTCCTTTAAGGGGGTACTTAATGAAAAAATTTAAAAAATATCAATTTTTTTTTATTTTTGTTTTTTAATCTACACTATATTATGCAAAGAATGCAAAAAATCCGATGTCTCTACAAGGTTTAGAAGTGACTTAAATTTAAGTGTAAACTTGGAAAGACTCTTCTAGCTATGCGTTACACAAAAATTGCCTGCTTCAATGCCTAATAAATAAAAAATACGGCAACGAGGTATGTTTCCATTAACTGATAATGCTAGACCATTCCGAGCCACAATGTTTAGGCTAATCTGCCTATTGCATTTTTTGAACAAAGCAAAAGAATTCACCGCCGCACTCAACGCTCTGATACAAACAATATCGGAAACATCAGTGCTTTCATACTTCAAATACTCGGGCAATTTAGGTTTTATTTTAGAACCTAAGAAACATGAGTTTGTGTTGTCGAGCAAGGTTGTGGTGACTCCACATTTACTGAACAAGTTGCATTCGATGTCATTTCTGCAGGCCTTTTACCTGAAAACCTCCTTTTTCTATTCTTGAAAACCGGACCCGTTCTCGGCATATTTGAAACGAGTAAAATAAAATCTCTGCAATAAACACAAGTAAAACAATAACACTACAATATACGAACAGGAACAAGAACTTTGAAAAGCAAAAACGACTACTAGATAAAAAAAAAAAAACTTTTTTGTTTCTTGCTTCTCCTGAACAGTTGTATTTTTTCTATTTCGGTACACTTTTCTTTAAAACTATGACAGGTAATTGAGTGTGTTTTTTTGTATCTTATTCATGGCGACGCTAGGAACAAACGCAGCAGCGCGAATTTTAAAAATGCAGCTGGTTTCTTTTTTACTTTACCTTTAATAAGACAATAAAATTTTCAAACTTTCTAAGTCAATAAAAAAATTACTATTTATTTAAATTAAATTCTGCCTACTGTACAGCTTTAAAACTATGTTAAGAAAACTTGTTCAAAATTTTACAAAAATCGATTTAGTAGTTTTTGAGAAAAGTGTACCTCAATTTGCATGGAAAATGGCTCCGTTTAGTACCCTCTTAATTTATTTGCAACTATAACATAATACACTAACTATTTACATTAAAGAAAAATGAAAATTATTTGAATTAAAACAATATATGGATTAAAACATATTTGGAATAAAATATTTGGATAAAAACAATATTTGGGCGCCAATCCCCTTTAAATTGGTGATAAATAAAAAGCATAAAATCTTATACCTAATTATTAATTGACATCAAATTCAAAAGTAATAAACGTTTAATTTGTTACGGAGTATGTATTCCGAAAAGTTTTTGAAAACACAATTTAATTTAAATTTAAAATGTAATTAGTAGTAACATAAATTCCAGTTGACTCACCATATATGATATGACGTTATCGGATATCTTCTATTTTTAGCACATTCTTTGTTGAAGTGATAAGATTCTTCCAAACGAATGTAGATTTGAAAGCACAAATGCAGGCATTAAACCAAAGTATAAGTCCAATGAATAATAAACTCCAATAACGGAAAATTCAGTAAATAAAAACAAAACCAAAAGGCGAAAAGACCCAGTAAATAAAAAAAACCTAAATATAAATAATTAGAATGGTTTTTAAATGACATGAAGTACTTACGTTACATCTAAATGCAACGGCCTTGAAATAAATTCCTTTGTCTAAATGTATTGCGTAACATTGTGAAATCACTAAAAATGTTGAATTGAATAGAAAAATTATATCAAAATAAAGGTAAACTCACCAGCAATTGGTTGGAATGAATAAAAATGATTTTGTGTGCGTTTTTACGTCATAATTAAGAAAATTTGTCTTCCTTGCATCACTCACGTGAAAGACCAAAGATGGCTCAAACGGAAGTGCGAGCAAAGTCAATTATACGGGTCGATTTGAAACGACGCAACGTTGCCAAACAATAAATTTACGTGCAATATTAGTTTCAGAAAATAAACGAATGTAAAATTGTATTGTAATGTAATGAACTCTAACAGGACGTTACAATAAACTTTAGAAGAGACCCACGTTGGACAAAATGTTCGCTTCGGCGTCACAAATGATGGCGTCGAGAGAATTTTGCCAGCCATTGACGAGGTTTTAAAAACTGTTTTACACAAACCTGCATCTGATATCATTAAAAAAAGTCCCTTAAGCAACAATACTGTTGAAAGACGTATTGATGAAATGAGTTCTAATATTAAAAAGTTCTTGTGTAATTATTGGCAAATGACTCATTTCTCTATACAACTGGACGGGTTAACTTTACCTGGTAATGCAGCATTATTATTGACATATGTGCGTTTTATTATGAATCAAGACATTTACGAAGAACTGCTCTTCGCAGAAACTTTGACAACAGACACTAACGGTAAATCAATATTTCATCTTTTGAAGGATTACTTAATTAAAAAAGCAATCCCTTTATCAAATATAATATCAGTAGCTACAGATGGAGCACCTACCATGGTTGGACGTTATCGTGGATTTATAAGCTATTTAAAACAAAATGTGTCAAGAGTGTTTGCAATACATTGCGTCATCTATCGACAACATTTAGTTGCTAAAAGTTAGTGTTAGATTGCATGAATCTGTTTAATTAGTTATTGACGTAGTAAACCAAATCCGAAGCAACGCGTTAAATACGCGGTTATTTGCGCAGTTGTGTGAAGAAAATGACGAACACTTTCATCAATTATTCCTTCATACTTAACTACGCTGGCTGTCGAAAAGCCTTGTATATTGGTTTAATTAAAATTACTTTTCCATTTCACGACGCCATCTATCGTTGGTCCCTTCGTATTGAGTAGACGATATACGTGGTTTATACGGGCATTTTGACTTTAACATCGTTCACGATATAACCTATGTCTGCGTGAATTAAAAATCGTTTTCTTAAAACATCCACGTGTTGTGACACGATGGGTAATGAAAGTATTTTTAATTAACTAATTTAATCCACGCAGGGTAAGTGGCTTTTATTCTTTTATTTGATTAAAGGTAATTTTTATGACTTTTCATTAGCGCCATGCGCTACCTCCTAAATATGGGTGTTCTTGTCTTAGTTTAAAATCTACAAGGGAAAATTATAATCGGAAGCTGTAGACCTAAGAACGCTGCGATACAAAGACAAAAATTTTATGCGGAGGCAATTAATACCGTTAAATAATATCATCTTGCACGGAAGGGCCTAAGTACCAGACAATTGAATTTCTCTTCGGAGGCAATTAATATCTAATACCATCGTGGGCGAAAAGACATATTGTAACAGCATACAATACGTTTCGGTTCTGTTATTTTCTTTTAAATGTTTCTCTTACCTGTTGTAATTTGTGAGCCGCCAGGTAGGCACGATTATTTTCAGGAAGTTTGATTACAGGACGCAGTAGGAAAACGTTTTCTGAAGGTACAACCGAATCTTGGTAAGTAAATTTTTGATTTTAATTATTCGCTGTCGCTACCGTGCTACTCATGAACAATCATATTTACTAATCGTGTCGAAACGTCCGAATTGATTTGCTTTTTATTATTATTACTCAATTAGTTTAAGTAACTTACTATCGCATGCTGATTACCTCAACTGTCAATTATTACTATTATTGATGTAGTTTACTTACGACGATTGTTTTTATATGTTCTGACGGTTACATTTTTGTTTTAAGTGTAGTGTAAGTTGCCGATACTTCCGATATTTTAGTACCTGCTTATATTTGTACTTGGACTAGATTTATTCACTGTGATGCTATCAACTTATCTCGTAATTGTTATTAATTTAAATTTTATTATATTTATCATTCTAAAGTAATTAAAGTGCAATTGTTGTTAACGATTTAGTTTATTTCTTCGTTTCCTCTAGCTTTACGAAACTTAACAATTTTGTACAAGCTTTGAGCTTCCTGTGCTGATTCAGCAGGAGCTATTTCTGCAAAGAAAAAAAAGATCCGGCGCCCTTTAAAATAAAGTCACTTGAACCTCCCCTCTCTCCGACAGGTATAGTTTCAATCCTACAGTGAGTTCGCCGTGCAGGTTCATAAATTACTAGAAGCTTGTAGCAGCTTATGTTTGACAAGTTATTTTGCATTTTTTGAGACTATTTTAGAATTTCTGGATACTAAAGATAAAATTTTAAAAGACAATTTAATAAAGTGAAAAACAGACATCGCCTATTTAACAGATTTGTTTACAAAATTTAATATGGTTAATTTGCAGTTACTAGGCGACAGTCTAAATTTGATTAAAACAAAGTCGACGGGGCGAATTTTCTCAGTTCCCCAAATTGTCACAGACAAACTACTAAGAAAACAACGTTTCAACCTACGTTCAACATTCAAATGCTTTCTATTCAGATTTTGAAACTAGGTTTGAGGATGTTTTGACTATGGTAATACCACCGTGGATAATTAATCCATATGGTGACATAGAAGAAACGAATGTCATAATACAAGAGGAACTGACTGAACTAAGTACAAACGAAAAACTTAAGATTCAGTTTAAAAACAGATATCAGCAACTCTGACTGGAAAACCACAACAACCCGTTACTTATCCCGTATTATGTAATATAGCAAGGAAATTTTTAATCGTCATACTGAGTGGAAGAGGGGTTCAGCGCTGTTACCAATCTCCTAACGAAAAAAAAAACAGACTGGACATCGTTAGCCGAGATTTAAGATTTGAGTAGTTTTAATTTAAATTCAATGAATAAATGTATAAAACTTAAAATGTGTTTTTACTTTAAGTTTTTAACACTAAACTTCCCTACAGTTAAAAATTTACAAAAAATCAATATCAGGTAAGTAGGGGGTCTACCCAAAACCGAAAAACATGGCAAAGGGTCTACGACACAAACAAGTTTGGGAACCTCTGCACTAAACCCAGGTACGCGGATGACAAACTGGAGGCAGAGAAATTTAACAGAGAAGAAAGAACCCAGTACAAAAAAGCCATTCAACAAAAGAAACTAAAGACAAGCTTGGGATGACCTATGTACATAATTAAATGACAGTACGTGGAGCTCCGCCTATAAACTATTCGCTAAAAGATTGAAGTTGGGCAAGTCAACCTGCCCCCGGATTGCGAAATCGCAGCTTCTATTATTGCTAAACTATTTCTCAATGAGCCATATTTAATTCAAGCAATAGAAAACCTCCAGGGTCTAATAGCATCTCAATAGAAACAATTGAAATCATGTCTAAAAAATTCCCAGTAATTCTGCTAAAAATATATAACGACGAGCTTGCCATTGGAAGCTTCTCGGCAAAGTGAAAAACTGCAACTCTGGTTTTGATTCCTAAGCAAGCTAATAAAGCTAGTAAAGAGATATCTCGTTCCGTTCCAATTTACGAACGCCTACTTCTTGGTAGACGTACACAAAAAATCATAAAACATGGTAACGTGCCCGCCGCATAATACAATTTCAGAAAAAGCAAGTCTACCGCAGATGCTTTAATTCGCATATATAACTTGCCTAAATCCGCTAAAGAAGGCACTTGGACGACTCGAAACTTTGGGGCAATAAGCTCTTTCCACATTAAAACGCGTTTAACTCGGTACCGTGAAACCTGATTATTCGGAAAATGAGGGTAAAAAGATTGATCCACACATTACATAAATCATCACTAGCCATCTAACGGATAGGAAGATTTTCTACAAGAATAATTTAAACAACTGCATTCAACTTCAGGTTACTTGTGATTGATATTGGGCCCGGCCCTCTGGAACTTATTCTATGACATACTATTCGTTCAGCTCCCGGCTCAAATATGTTTGATTGCGTATGCAGATAATTTGACTATTTTTGAACAAAGATACACTTCGCCTGAACAAAAAGAAAACATGAATATTGCAATCACCAAATTAGAGGAGTGGATGAAGAACAGCAGTTTTGTAGACGAAAAGAAGACCGAAGCGCTAGCCTTTACGGGCAGGCAAGAAATTAGACAAATTAAATTTATGCATGAAATGTCATTCGTTGCCACAAAGAAAACTAAGGTGTATTTGGGGTAACATTCAATCACCAACTATCCTTTAGGCCAAATTTAAAAAATACCCTAAATAAGGCAAGCAAAAGAGAAACAGCATTGGCAAAATTAATGACCAACGTCAAGGGCCCGCGACCGTCCATTAGAAAATTAATTATGTCTACCATGCAATCCATCCTATTACATATATACCGCCCCAGTATGGCACCAAGTATTCACAATAGCGAAGTATAGAGAAATGGCCAAAAAATACAAAAAAGGCTGGCCTTGCGGATCTGCTCTGCGTATAAAACTGTGTTGTTTGAAGATAGATGGTCGGCATATCAAAAAACGGCCTAGACGCGGAAGCTTATTTGGAACCTGAGAAACTAGAACAGGAGAAAACACGGTCAGTTCATCCATCATAGTACTTAGGCTTTCACTGATCACGGATGTTTCGGCTCCTTCCTGGCCGGCATCCGCAAAAAAGAGGAGACATCTTGTTTTCTGTGCGGGGATGCAGTAGACGACCCCCACCATACTGAAAAGGGAGGTGATACAAAAAAATACAACCTAAATAAAAAATATATGATTTATATCATATTAGCGAGTGAAACATCATTGGAGAAAGTAAACGCTTTTTTAACATCGATTCTCCTTAAGAAAGAAATCAAATCGAAGAAGTGGTGCAAAGAAGGCTAAGTGGCAAATACGCCACTTAGTTAATCTGTTACTAGTCATTCTAGTTTTATATCCAAAATATCTACTCTACCAGAAGTAGAATGAACATGGTAGTCGTGAATTGGTTTATGTTAGTCAACTAACTTCCACAGATGTTTATCGTCCAGAGAGACTTGTATACCAAAAAAAACTGCAAACCACCCATTGAGAAAATTAGCTAAGATACGTAGACACTTTAAACACTAACTAATTTTAGAAAATCAGTAGACAATTAAAGAAACAATAAAACGTAAGAGTTTATCACTTTTAGAACGACAGTGAACATAAATATTAAAATTGAAAGTAGGTAGAATAGGAAATTAAGGTTTTTGTCTAGAGCATACATATCTCACATAACTTGAATTCCGTAATGGTACGAAATCCTGAAAAACAATTTTTAGGAAATTATTTAAATAATTGTTAAGATTGCACATAGATTTTTACTCGCATTATAGATCCCTAGCAAATCCAAAACAATGCGCACGGTGATTCACGCCGCAATGTTAATCAAACCAAACCCAAAAGGGTATAAGAGCGGCCCGACAAATTTGGAAAAACACTCTTATTCCGAGATCTGTTTCCGGAAGATTTTCTCATCCCAAAAACCGTTCTCTGCTTTCCTATAAACCAAACCAGGTATCTACTAATTTGGCTTAAATCCACAACACATCACGGTTAGCCTGGAATTAATCCTTACAAAACAGCAATTACAAATTTGACGCCATATTATAGCTTTGTTTTAAAACTGACAGCCGATGCTTGCCGTAAACACCGCTGGATGCTAGAGTTACTAATATACAGGGGCCACCAACCGTAACGTCCACGACGACAACACTCAAATTTCGTTTTTTATTGATTACTTTATTTCATGAATTATAGCAATTAATTATTTTATTTTATAGCTTTAGGATTATTGTAATTTAAGGTTTTGCTTGTGTGTTTTATATGAACAAATATATGTATTTATTTTTACTTCTTGATTATTATTTAGAAATCTCCGCTTAGCTACCTGAGGTCAATAACCGCGCCGTAAGTAACTGCCATCGACACTGAGGTGAATTACAATCCGAAAAATCTTTTGAATTTTGTCGCTTCTAATTCCAAAGCAATATGAAGTACTCCAAAACAAAACGAGCTTAACCAAAACATTAAATAGTAAGCACATATAAATAAATTCGACAACAAAGTTAACTATGTTGTTAGCTGACGCCGTTGTTAATTAAATTGTAACTATTGATTTGATCATATCGTCAGCAATAAAATATATTTTGTACCAATGACAACGCTTCACAACATCACCACATAGTTAACTTGTAACGTACTAATTGGGAAAGTAAAAAAAAATAATTTCAATCGTAGATGTTTGGCTTACAGTTTGCCTAGTTTCGCTGCAGATGATCGTAGGTCGAATGGTTAGACAAAAGTACTCTTTGGATAAGCCATCTTTTCTTGCGGATGGGTAAAGTACAGAACGTCTAGGCTAGAGAAAAGGAAATCCCAGACCCGCAATCCTCAAAGTACATCCCGAAATAAAACACTGGTTCTCAACTAGAAACTGACAGTGTCCTTTATTAATTTACATTTTTTTTTGTTTACCTACGATAACCGGCCCTGTGAAGAAAGAGAAAAAGCAGAAAACGAATCGGTGTCGTTCTAAAATTATTACTGTTCCTGTGACTACGTCACTGGTAAGGTTAGACTTATGACATAAATAAAAAGTTACAAAACAAGTGTAAAATAGACTCTGGCCTTGTCGTCAAGTTTGTGTGCCAGATAATTATCTGAGATGTATCCCCCGTAACATCACATCCACTTCAACGCGTACTTCCGATTTCTTTACATCTATTCTAACATTTAAATTACTGCAAGTTAAATCGTAATTTTAAAATTTATGCAAGTTAAGTAATTATATTAAAGTTTATTTAACAGTTAAATAATAATCTTAGATACGGAACAAAAAATAAAATTTTAATAAGCGCACATGCTAAAGAACATCGTTTATAAGTATATTAATTCATTCGTTTAGTTAAACAATTCAACAATCGAGGAACAAAGTTAAATTGTTATAGCAAGACGTGATTCAAAAGACCTTCAACAACACCGATCGAGTTAGGGTCGATATAGCGTTCGTTCCGCGGTTTGTTCACCGTTAACCGTTAAAATAATAAAAAATACCTTTTCAGAAACTTCGCCACCATTAGACTAATTCCACTTACGTGCGAAAATATACTCTCAAAATTGGGTTACTAAAGCATAACGTAGCCAACTTAATTCTTCGAAGGCGCCATAGGACTTAATACAGTATGCCATAAAAGTTAATAAACCGAGAACGCCATAAGAGCTACAATATGTTCTGTACAGAAATATATCTGTGCGGTTTCTCCGACTTGCACAATCCTTTTGCTTGTAACGCCGACACACACATCGCACCGAACGTAACCAAAATAACGGGAAATGTCTTTAGAAGATGAACTATCCTTGCGCTATCTGGCAGCATAAAAATCGATCACAACTTCTCGAGGTTAGGTATCCATAGGTTGGTGATAGCAAAGTTGCCTATCCGTCAGACAAAATAATTGCAAGCTAAAATTTAACCCTTACAAACTACATCGTTAAACTTAACAGTGTTTTATGCAACCGGGTCTAAATTTATTTACTCCACTGGTAAATATTTAATAAACAATACCAAAGAAAAAAACAGTAAGTAAATTAACCTGCTGGTAACAACCACAATATGATGTAGTGCACAAGTAGTTTTTTTTTTGTGCTGAGTTTTTCTCGTTAGTTATTTTTATTACGCTTTTAGCGGATGTACAGAGAAAGACTTATTTAAAGTATTAGTCAGATTAAGCAGTTTGGTTAAGTTTTATGCACATTACCTATCATATCGTATACTTTTTCTTAATCTATTTAAGTCTATAATTAATCAGTCAGTCTTGTGCGTGCTACTTATAGAATAGTATTTTACGTTAACACCACGTAGATCATAAGCAAACTTGAATCATCTTTAACTTTATGTATTGTTGTAAAGTACGTTTACATGACATCCGTCAAGTTTCTTTGATAAATTGAGCGCAATCAAAGCTAGAATTAGGCAGATAACATAACCGTCGTACATAAGTTTTTTAAACACGCATACTTTTGTTCTTAACCTAAAAAAGTAGTGAACATTGCTACTTGTGACAAAGAATTGTCCGTTGTGGTAAGTTTTTGGTCTCATACTTTGTTTTCACTTTTTGCGATTAAATTAACAATTTAAAAAGAAACTGAGTGAACCTAAAATCAAACATAACTCACGTATAAAGTAAAATATAAAAGTATATTTTAAATATACAAGTATATATAATTATTAATTAAAGTGCATATTAAAAATATATATTAATATTATTAGTTATGTAATATCAATTTTTCAAATTATTATCAACACAGTGCAAATATCGGAAGGTAGCTAAAAAAATTTGATTATATTTAATAGCAAAATTCAATTTTATCACTTCAAGTAAAAAAGTTTAAAAGTGAAATTGAAAACGTGCCACATTTGATTAAAGATTGCCAGTGTACCAAAGGATAACAACAAATGTATTAAACAGTAAAAGATTAATTAAGGCGCGAGGTATTTCTAAATACATGCAAAAATAAACATACATTTATTATAATTTAATTAAGTTAATTCATGTACTTGACAGTTTAAATTTAGTTTTAATTGTTTGAAATTTAAATCAATTTTGTAATTAATAAAAACGTTATAATGTAATATAATAATGATATAATTAAATATGAAGCAATTAGAAATAACGTGTATAAAACAACTTTTTTACAAAAATGTAAAATAATAACAATATTAGAAACATAAACGTTATGTAAAATTTTGCAAAAACAAAAATATGCCGTGCTAAACAAATAAGTCGTATCTGAGAAGTTTTTCCAAAATACGTTTTATTGAACTTCAATATTTGTGCATCATTTTACACCTCTTGTGCTAGAGGAAAATCTAAGATAAAAATTTACTGTTTTATGCGCTTATAAAATTTGTCATAACTGCAAAAGTTGACATTGATTTAATATTCTTTGTCGTATGTCGCATATAATTGAAAGTATTGTCGTATATTGCAAATTAACTGTCAGATATGATAATGCATTTTAGAACTAGAGCAACATCTTGGAGGAACCGTACTGTTACCATACAAAATTCAGTAGCAAAGTTCTGTGAAATTTCTTTTATATTTAAACATTTTTAACTGTTTTGCGAAATAAATTAAGGTAATGAAACAAAAAATATTTGGGAAAGACAAGCTTTTCTAATTACTATTTATAATAAAAGTAAGTTTAATAAAATTGTAAAATATTATAAAGTAAAGTTTATGTTTGCGTTATTACGGTGTTGTTTTTTTTATTTGAGTATTTTTATGTTTGATTACAGAGCGCACTTTTTTCATGTCTAAAATTTTAGACAATTTTTAACGGTTTTACGAAAGTTTTTTTAAAACAATTTTTAACGAGTAAAGTATCTTTAGCGATAATTCTTTAAAAAGTTTTTAAAATAAAGAAAAAGTCACAGAAAATCATACAGCTTTCCCTAATATGTTCATCAAACATTTTAAATAATGCGGTACTTATATAAAAATAAACTAAATAATTCGGCCATTAACATGGAAAAGAAAGAAAATGATTCGCACGTTAACATAAAAAAAAAGTATGACCCGATACTATAAAAAAGAAAGTATAACTCGGACAATAACCTTAAAATAAGACAAAACATTTCAAAACATAATATAGAAGTAGAACAAAATATTTCGGTCGTTAACATATAAGACATACAACATACTTTAAAAGATAGTGATAATTCTAATAAAGATCGGGATTTTGTTACACCATAGTGTGGCAAATATTTGTAACCGCAGTTTAAATTTGTGCGATTTCTTTTATAAAGGATCCGGTATTTAAGTTAATTTTATTCGTTTCATGTACTTTAGGATTGTTTGAGTAATGATGTAAGTTCACGTTTTTAAACTCATGGTTGTCAATTAAATTTGTAAGTAAAGTCAAAATTAATACGCTGCATATACCTTCCTATTCTGCATTTACGGTGATTTGGCATTTTCTTTGTCTTGATAAAATTCCAGTAATATCTAATTTATGTTTTCCTTTGAGATGTTAGTGTAGTTAAATACATTTTCGCAGTTTGGTTATTTTAAATTTGTTTCAAAGTTCATTGTTTTAAGTACATTCTTAGTGCATATGCACTTAGTCATGCTGCATTGTATTGAATGACATTAATGATTAATTTATTACTTTCGATGGACAATTTTATTTTTCAGGTGTCAACTAGTTAATCTTTATGAGTATAATTCAATCTTTAAAACTTGATTTTTTTTGTTAACACGGCATCTTGCAATGGGAAAGGCCGTTTTCGAATTTACGTAGTAATTAAAACTGTTTGCATCTTCTTTAGACGTCTGTGTTTCATTGTTTTCTTTCACAAAGATTTGGATCACAGTCTTTATGAAAGTGGTAGCAGATTGAGATTATAAATATAAGTGGTTTTGGTTTGGGGAGCAAGTGGTTGGCAGTTGTTGAAAATGTCTTAAGTAACCAGATTAGGGGTAAATCAACCCATAATATTTAAAAGTATTCGCGGAAATTATCTAGAAAACTGTGAAGTTTTAGTTCAGTCAGTGTAGGTTTGTTTCTTCTAGTTCTTAGAATTCACAGCTTTTAAAAATTTGACGTGTTTTTAAGTTTTATTTTTACGTAATGTAGAATCGTGATTGTTTAATTGTACGACGCGATTTTATCTTCGCTTTGTTGGCGGTTTATTGAAAATCTTTCGACGGTAACTTGTCAAATAGTTGGGGTTTCCTATCAAAGTTTCCGCCGACGTCAACTGGCCTAAAGCTAACCAGAAGTCCGTCTATAAACAAAATTTAATTAATTATTGATTACCGATTAAGCTTTTTATTGGCAAGTGATTGAAAAGCTTTGAAATTAATTATGATGAGAATTCATTGCTAGTTTCTTTCGACTATTCACCAAACATTTTATAATGATCACTGGTGCTAATTTTAATGTTTTTTTTTGTTATTATTATTATTGTTCTAGTTTTCTCTTAGAGTTTGCGTCTGGTTTTCAATGGAAACCCACGCAGACCATGGTCAAGCGTGGCTTCCTTGTAACTGTACAAATTGATGTGGTTATTGTCTATTTAGGAATTTCCGAGTTATGGAGCACGTATCTATGATTATGGATTTCTGTAGCTGTATATATATGTTAGGATGTAGTCCCAATGTTTCAATGCATTTGTGCAGGTTGTGTGGGATGACCCCTGTAGCTGATAATATAATTGGTACTATTTCTACCCTGTCCTAATGCCACATGTCTTTGATTTCCTCAGCCAGTTGAATGTATTTTTCAATTTTTTCACCTGTTTTCTTTTGAATATTAGCAGTGTTCGGTACTAATATTTCGATTAGTTTTTTATTTTTATTGGTGAGAATGATGTCCGTTTTGTTATGCAGAGTAGTTTTATCAGTTGTAACACTTCTGTTTCACTATAGTCTGTATTCGTTGTACTCTAGTATATTTTGCGGTGTGTACTTGTGTGTAGGTATGTTCTGTGATGTGAGTTTGTGTTGTTTGGAAAGTTGTTGATGTAGTATTTTTGCTATATTGTTTTGTGTTCTGGTGTACTCTGTGTTCGCTAGTGTTGTACATCCAGTTATAATGTGATGTATTGTTTCTATTTGCTGTTTACATAGTCTGCATTTATCTGTAGTTCTGTTGGGGTTTTTGATGATGTGGTTACTGTAGTATTGGGTTTTCATTACTTGGTCTTGTATTGCTACCATGAACCCTTCCGTTTTACCGTTTATATTGCCTTTTCTAAGTATTGAATGCTTCGTGATCTATGTTACATTAGTTGATTTAGGTGTTTTCCATGTAGTGTTTTTTGTTTTCAATTTGTTTTCTTTGTATGTGTTGCAGTTATATTTCCCAGGGGATTGTATGTTTGATTGTGAAATGGTAGTGTTGTAGCCGAGGTATTGATATGCGTGATTGCTTTATGTATATTGCTAGTTTCTGCTCTTTCTATAAAGTATTCTCTCAGGTTATGTATTTGCTTGTAATATAGGTTTTTTGTATCTATGAATCCCTTCCCCCTCTTTTCTGTTTAGTGTAAATTTTGCTGTTGGAGAGTGTATTTGTTGTATTCTGTGTTTATGACATTTGTTACGTGCATAAATTTAAATAATGCACTACCCTGTATATTGGTTTAATTAAAAATTATTTTTCTATTTCTCGACGCCATCTATCGGGCTCGTTGGTCTCTTCGTATGGAGAAGACGATGGACTAGCCATTTTGATTTTAAAATCGTTCACGATATAACATGTCTGCGCGAATTAAAAATCGTTCTCTTAAAACATCCACGTGTTGTGACACGATGGGTAATAAAAGTATTCTTATTTAACTAATTTAATCCACGCAGGCGCCATGTGCTACCTCCTAAGTATGGGTATTCTTGTCTTAACTTAAAATCTACAAGGGAAAACTATAATCGGAAGCTGTAGACCTAAGAACGCTGCGATACAAGGGCAGAATTTCTATGCGGAGGCAATTAATACCATTAATTAATGTCATTTTGTTCGGAAGAGTCTAAGTACCGGACACGTTTGAATTTCTCTTCGGAGCAATAAATTATTATAATCGTAGACGAAAACAAATTGTAACAGCATACGATAAGTTTCGGTTCTATCACTTTCTTTTAAATGTTTCTTTTACTTGTTGTAGTTAGTGAGTCGCCAGGTAAACACGATTATTTTCAGGAAGTTTAATTACAGGAAGCCAGTAGGAAAATATTTTCTGAAGGTATACCTGAAGCTTGGTAAGTCAATTTTTGATTTTAATTATTCGCTGTCGCTACGGTGGTACTCATGAATAACTATATTTACTAATCGTGTCGAAACGTTTGAATTGATTTGTTTCTCATTATTGTTACTCAATTAGTTTAAGTGACTTACTATCGCATGCTGATTATGTCAACTGTCAATTATCATTAATAATGTAATTTACTTATGAAGATTTTTATATGTTCTGGTGGTTACACTTTTGTTTTACGTGTAGTGTAAGTTGCCGATACTTCTGATATTTTAGTACCTGCTTATATTTGTACTTAGACTAAATTTAATCACTGTGATGCTATCAACTTATCTCATAATTGTTATTGATTCAAATTTTAATCTATTCATCATTCTAAAGTAATTAAAGTGCAATTGTTGTTAACGATTTAGTTTCTTTCTTCGTTTCCTCCCGCTTTACAAATCTTAACAATTTTGTACAAGCTTCGAGCCTCCTGTGCTGATCTAGCAGGAGCTAATTCTGCAAAGAACAAAAGATCTGGCGCCCTTTAAAATAAAGTCACTTGAACCTCCTCTCTCTTCAATCCGACAGTGAGTTGGCCGTGCAGGTCCGTAAATTACTAGAAGCTTGTAGCACATTGTGAGCGTGTTAGTTAGTGTATTAAGCGCTTCTAGGTCTGTGTCGCTCTATTTTACTATTCCAAATGAATATGTTAATATAGGTATAGTATACGTATTTATTGCCTTTGTTTTGTTTCTTGCTGCTAGTTCTGTCTTTAGTATTGTGATAAACCTTTGTCTGTATTTTTGTTTTAGTTCTTTTTTAATATTTGTGTTTTCTATTCCTATTTTTTGTCTGTATCCAAGGTATTTGTAGGCGTCTGTTCTTCCCATTGCTTCTATGTGGTCGGTGTTGTCTTCTAGTGAGTAATCTTCTTGTTTTGTTTGTCTTCCTTTGACTATGCTATTTATTTTATACTTATCAGTTCCAAATATCATGTTTATATCTTTACTAAATGTTTCGGTTATTTTTGAGAGTTGGTTAAGTTGCTGTTTTGTAGCTGCTAATAGTTTTAAGTCGTCCATGTAAAGTATATGAGTGCTTTTGTGTGGGTGTGTTCCTGTTATGTTGTATTCGTATTTTGTATAGTTTAACAGATTAGATGAATCTCCCTCGTATATTCCGCGTTAGATCTGTATGGGTTGTGATGTAATATTGTTTATCTTTGGTAGTCGATGTATGCGAAATGTAATAGTCTTTGTTTAAGTTTGGCTTGATATGTTACTTCTGCATCAATTATTAATTGCTCTTTACATCCTCGAGCTCCATTACAACAGCCTTTTTGTTCTTCGTTTATTGTATTATTGTTTTGTGCATGGGTCATTAGTTTTTGTGTGATGACTGCAGTTAGTACTTTATATATTGTTGGTAGGCATGTTATAGGACGGTATTTGGCTGGGTTCACTGTGTCTGTATAATTTTAAGGTTTTAGATAAGTTATTCCTTGTGTGAGAGTGTGTGGTATAGTGTGGGGGTGGTTGATGTAACTGTTAAATAGTTTAATTATCAGTAGATGTGTTGAGGTAAATTTCTTCAATCAGAAAGTTGCTATTTTATCGTTTCCTGGGGCTTTCCAGTTGTGTGTAAGTTAATTGCTTGTGTGACTTCGTTTTGTAAGATTATTATTTCAGGCATTGGTTCTATTGTGTTATAGTTATTTGTTTCGGTTTGTATCCATTGTGCTTGTTTGTTATATTGTAATAAAAAATACAGTGACGGAATAAAGAACGTATCATAATAGGTAAAAATAATAATTTGACCACGGCAAGCAATCGTAAGCACAGACCTTCAAGGTGATGGGTTGAATGATAATAACTACAAAGACGTGAACTCCGTTAATTTATTAATTATAACTTAATCTACTATTTACATCAGAGAACAATGAACAATAATTGAATTAAACATATTTAGAATAAAACAGTATTTAAAATAAAATATTTGGACGCCAACCACATTTAAGTGATGAATAAAAAGCGTAAAATCTTACACCAAATAAGTAATTAATATTAAATGCAAATGTCGTAAACGTTTGATTTGTTATCGAGTAAAAAGTTTTAATAACACTACTCAACTATTTGAAGATAAAATGCAGTATCTTAATTTTAGTTGACTCACGATGTTTAATATAACGTTATCGGATATCTTCTATTCTTAGCACATACTTTCATCTTGTGATAAAATTCGTCAACAGGAATGTAGATTTCAAAACACACCAGCCAGCATGAATTATCAATGTATAATAAACTTCATTAACGAAAAATCCAGTAATTAATCGACAAAACCAAAATGAAAGATCCAGAATAAAAATCCAATAAACGAAAAGATCCAATAAAAAGAAAGATCCAAATAAAAATAAAAATCCAATGAAAAGAAAAAGACCCTAAATACAAATAATTAGAACGGTTTTTTAAATGACATCATGTACTTACGTCACACCTTCAATGTAACGGTCTTCGAAATAAATTCCTTTGTCTAACCATTGCGCAATACTTTGAAATCACTAAAAATGTTGAATCCAATAGAAAAATTATATCAAAATAAAGGTAAACTCACCAATAATTAGATGGAATGAATAAAAATTAAATTACATGGGTTTTTACGCCATAATCAAGAAAATTTGCCTTCCTCGCATCACACACGTGAACTCGCAAGATGTTCACACGGAAGTGGAAGCTTAACCTTCAAACCTTCTACTCAAGTCAACTACGCAGACGCCTTCGAAATACAACACGACGTTGTGAAACTGAATGAATTTACGTGCAATATTAGTTGCAAAAAATAAATGAATGTAAAATTGAATTTTAATTGTAATGAATTCAAACGGGACGTTACAATATTGTTTCTAGTTTGACCATATGTTGCTCTAGAAGTGTTTTACGTCTTTTATGTTTGGTGGATTTTCAATTGTGTTTTCTGTGTTGTACTAGTAATCTGTATCCGGTTGTGTTAGTTTCTAGATGAGTTGATTTGTAGTAACAGAGCGTAAGGTGTCGGTTAACTTCATCTGACCATCTCATTCTCTGTCGCTGTATTCCTTCTAGTGTGGTTGCTGGGAGCATGGCCCGCAAAACACCTCTATCAGGATTTGGTTCTATGTTTATTGCGGTGTCATCATTATTTTGGTCGGGCGTGAGATTAAGGCGTCGGTCCCGACCGTCGCGACGCTTGTCCGAGACTTCTTGATTTAGTTTGGGAACCAGCTTTTCACATTAAAAGAAGGTTGGCCCTTCAATGGTTGTTCTTTTAGTCGCCTTTTACGACAGGCAGAACTTATCGGGGTTGTATTCTATCCCGCATTCCCCGCATACCTCACGGGGTTATTATTATTATTATCATTGTTGTTATTAAACAACAAAAATAAAGGACGATATGTAACCTACGTTAAAAATGTTGTATCGACGTTAAACCAAAGAAATTTATTAATTACGTACATAGTATTAAGATTTTCTATTTTGTTTTATTTTATACAGTTACGAATTTTATTTTTCTTTGTTGGTAATTATTTTTTTTTTTTTTTAATGCAAACACAGCCGTGCGATATATATTTTTTTAATGTACTTAAGTTTTTTTTTGAAATTATTTTTATTTTGTTTCTAATATAAAATTTTATTTGCGTTAAATTAATTCAAATTTTTAATGTAACTTCCTGTTTTGCTTGCATCTTTTTTTTATTTTGAATCATGTAATAAATGTGAAATTGTTAAATCTAACAAAGTTTTTATTTAGTCGGCCTTCGCGTATGTAAATTTTAAGATTACAGATCGTGTGATACTCGAAAAAGGTAAATCCCATCTGAGTGTGTCCAATTGGAGCGAACTCGCGGTTGGCAAGGGCCTGTAGTTCATTTGAGTTTTACACCTTCCTAGCGCCCTTTGAGTTTTACTATTGTTTTTGTTTACTTTTGAGTTTTTTATACGTTCACGGAATTTTGAATATAATCTACACCAATCTTCACTGAGCACCGGCAAAACCTCGTTTATGTTACTTTTTTCCAGCTTTTGCACGTAACAGATTCTGATTCAAATATTTCAAAAAATGACATCAAATCCTTTAAAGAAGAAAATGTACCTTTGGCATAAAATGTAAATTATTTTTTTTTTGGAAATTCGTAATGTATAAAATTGTTATTGCAAAAATATGAAAACGCGCCCTAAAAAAATAAAAACAAGATACTTTAACACCTCCGTCAAATGAAGTCTAGAAACGCTACATGTGGACACTAGTACAATTATCACAAAATAAGTATTATTTGCCACCACGTTTAAAAAATGAATTAACCAACAATCAAACCGATGCTGTTAAAGACAAACTAGAAGCGGTACCAACAACATATCTATTTGCCAAGCAATATTAATTATAAAGAACTTATTTCTGACTTCAAACAAATATAAATAGGTAAGTTCACTTCATTCTGCAATACAAATTCAATAAAACAAAATTTAACAAAACAGGATTTCTATTCGTTCCAAAACCTAAACAGCAAACCACTTAGCGTTGTAATTAAAAATGTGTCAATTTTACTCTCAATTCAGGAAATGGAATACGAACTTAATACATTATCAATAAATAACCGCTTTCGGTATGCGCAGCAGTATTTAAAATAAAAGTGCTTCAACATTTTATAGTATTAATCGAAACAAGAATTAAACCAACAAATTTCCCACAATGTCACCGCTGACAACAAATTTTCACCCTAAAAATTATTGCACTCTTGAATCTCGCTGTGTCTTAGTGTGCAGAAAAACGTTTTCAGAAACAATGTCCTAAGAAAGCAGAAGAACAATCATGCAGCAAGTTACCGCGATTGCATACATTATCTAAAGTTACTCCAAAAACGAACATCAAACAGACAAAAGCATAATAGTCGTCTACACACCGAAAACGCATAGAGCACTCTGTTAAATCTATCACAAACCCCAGCGCAACATAATAATTCTACAAATATAAGTCAGAAAACACTCAATACATCCTATCCTACAGTACAGCAACAACATAACAACAAAGAACCTAGCAGCTTAATCACATCCTAATTGACTACCTAACTCTACTCATTCCTCAAATTAAAACGTTTATCACAAACACACTTCTTCTTTTCCTCTTAAATGGCACATAATACACAAAAACAATAAAAAAAACTGACAATCCTGAACTGGAACTCCAACGACATTAAAACTCAACGATTTTTATGAATCTTCTTCATGGCAAAGCACAACGTCGACATTTCATGTGTGACAGAAACTCACTTTTCACCAGAAGATAATTGCAAAATTTCAGACTACCAGGTACACAGAAACGACCAAATATCAAAAAAAGCAGCAGGAGGAGTAGTCATTTTAGTTAAAAAACAAATTAAGCACAGTATCATACCTGACCCAATTACACCAAATATAGAAACTGTCGGTATTAAAATTTCACTTAATAACCAGAACCACACACTAATCAGTATGTAGAAACAGCCAGAAAAAAAATAAACTCAGTAGATCTGCTTGCAATATTTAACTCGTCTGAACCTACTCTTGGAATAGGCGACCCAAACTGTAAAAACACGTTATGGAACCACAGGGCAAGCAACCCAGAAGGGATTAAACTCGAGCAACTCTTTGCAAAGATAAGATTTCTAATTCTGACGCCACCTGACTACACTTACTATCCAAATCGCAAAAATCACCAGCCCGACATTTTAAACATGGTCCTCTAAAAAGACTTTTCATTAAACGGTCATAGATGAGTTTGTCTCTAATTGCTTCTCAATACTCATAACATTTACAGCAACACCACAGATAAATATACAAACTTCTCGCTTAATAAATGGAGCAATAAGTTGGGAAAAATTCCAAATAGACCTAAATGACAATATACAACATTTACCCGAACCAAAATCACCAGATGAAATCAACGGTACATGATCAAACTTCACAACTTCTATCGTAAATAGCGCACTAAGGCAACATCGAATAAAATATCTCATCACAAACTCAAATATTTTGACCACTAAAACCACATAACCGAAATTATTAAAACAACACCAAGTGAGACGTAAATGACAAATAAGCCAAAACTTATCCGACAAAAAAACGTTCTACCAATTAACACATCAACTTAAAAAACAGCTAGATGAAATAAGAATAGCCACATATCAAAAATACATAAAAGAACTTAACCCGAACGTCCCTGGAATGTGGAAAGCGAAAAAAGAATCCTAAAGCAACACAACAAAAACAGATGGCACCAGCAGTTACTACGCCCATGCAAACTTTCAGCATTTGCCAATCATCTGAAACGAGCATTCACAGCGGTATTTTGATAATTTTGTGTAGAGGGTTGCCTAATATCCAGAACTTGTATCAACGCTATAACTGTGGTATTTATAGAATTACTCTTTATTACTATTTATGTACCTAATTTTATTAACTTTTAATCTTCTTTTCTTATTAAAAAATAAATATATTTGTTGTTTTAACCAGTGTTTTGTCATTTATTTTATTTCAGTGTTGGATAGATTTAAACGGTGTCTATCTCTCTAGCTTTTATTCGTTTTTAAGGCTTTTTTAATTTGTTTTTTAGTTTAGCACCATGAAGTTTACAACCCAAACCTTGGAATTCAATTGAGTTAGTCGCTAGCCATTTACGTTACGAGAAAACCCTCGTAACATCATTAATGATCGTAGATGCAAACAAAAAGTTTAATTATATAAAAAAACAAGCTAGCAAAAGCGCTCCACATAGTTCGAGTCTTGGAATTGACATAATCTTTTAATTTTTAGTAATGATAAAGTGGCAAGACAGCTCAACAGAACTAACAACAGCGTTCCCTTTTTGAAAAGCATCGCAAAACTCAACCTGTAGGATCTGATGAAAAGAAAGGAAAGCACATCATATAATGAATAGTTGAGAAATATAAGGCAAACAGTCTACCAATTTAATCCATTGAGAAACAAGAATGGGGCTCATCGTCATCGTAAACAAGACTTTTATCGTAAAGAGGAACCCTAAATAATCAAATATTCTGACAACATAAAAACGAACTGCTTTTTTAGTGCAAACGCCACTAAAAAGTTGAACTTTAAAACACAGTCTAAGACTTTTAAGCGATTCATCAGAAACATAAACAAAGTTTCCAAATGATCCGCGAGAAGACCTTCTGAGATTAACGAAACGTTACTAGCTCATATTAGCAATTCAAAACTGTTTTTTCTTAAAAGATCAGTAAAATCAGTACGTAGATTTAGTAAGATTTCGATAGTGCCAACACTAGTTAGCGCTTTCAAAATTGTATTTTTAGGAATGGCAAAGGGCTTCCCTTGGTGATAAGAATCTTTGTATTTATTAAAATAAGTCGAAACATTTATCAATTCAAAAATGTTTCGAAAGAAAAAGTTTAGAAAACCTAGTAAGAGGCAGCGGAAATCGTATCTATTGAAAACGTGGAAATAAAACCTTTGCGCTAACAATATAAAAAAAGATGTTGCTGATAAAAGCGTTAAAAAAACTAACCTGTGTATCTCGAACACGTGCACAGGTTATTTTTATATTAGTGTGACTTGTTCACTTCTAAATTAATCAAAATCAAATAGTTTTTTTTGCAAATTGGGGTAAAATGGCGTGCGAAATACAGGAAGTGCATATTTGTCATTATATGCTTTTTAAATTTCGCAAGGGTAGTAACGCAACAGTTGCGACTAAGAACATTAGCGATGTTTACCCAGATTCATTAGATGTTCGCAAATGCCAAAGATGGTTTTCCAAGTTTAGATCTGGGAATTTTGATCTTTCTGACGCCCATCGACCAGGAAGACCAATGTCATTAGACAACGACGTTCTCAGGACAGAAGTTGAAGCAAATCCATGCCAAACCATAAAAAAATGTCGATCACCCTTAACCAACCTTGGTCGACCATCTAGGAACATTTGTACCAGATAGGAAAAATCAGCAGAGCAGGTGTTTGGGTCCCCCATAATTTGTCAGAGCAAAACAAAACCAACAGGTCAACCACGTGCAATGCATTGATTCAACGACACCATGCAGAACCGTTTCTTGATCGTTTGGTCACTAAAGATGAAAAATGAGTCCTATACGACAATCCAAAACGCAAAAGGTGGCTCTCCCCAAATGAACCAGCACGCAGTACTGTAAAGCCGGGATTACACCCCATGAAGGCGCTTCTGTGTGTTTGGTGGAGCATCCGCGAAATCGTCCACTTTGAAGAGCTTAATCCTGGACAAACTGTTAATGCGGACCTTTATTGTCAACAATTGGATCGAGTGAACCAAGCTCTAGTTGAGAATTACCCGGCTATCGTCAAGAGAAAAGGTGTTATTCTTCAACATGACAATGCAAGGCCGCACTGTGCAAGACGGACGCTAGAAAACATTAATGAATTGGGATGGGAGGTGCTGCTTCACCCTCCATATTCACCTGATATCGCACCTTTAGGTTTTCATTTGTTCCGGTCCCTACAGCACTTTCTAAGTAACAAAAAATTTCAAACTTTGGATGACTTAAAAAGTGGCATCTCCAGATGTTTTGATGACAAACCAATAGATTTTTTTCGGTCTGGTATAGAAAATTTGCCCACTAGATGGCAAAAGGTTGGGGAAAATGTGGGTGATTATATCATTGATTAAAAATAAATATTATAAAAAAATTATTCGTTTTAATTTAACGTAAAAATACGACATTACTTTCCGATCCCCCAATATTTCACCGAAAATTAAAAAGTTAATTTTTTAGTCACATTCATATATAGCGGGCAGAATAGGAATACAAAAATTATTTTATTTATAAATACAGTTTTTTAGTAGTAAAAATTAAATGTCTGATTCTTGGTCATAGTTATTTACGTATCTACTAAAATTTTAGAAAAATAAAACGGAGTATAAAACGTTAAACTAGAATCTATACGCCAAACCTCTATAAAAAGTCCAGTTTTCTTTAAATTTAAAAAACAATGCTAGAAAAACCATATCTTTCATTAAAAAAATAGCAAACAAAATGTTTATTACTTGTTATAAAATAATTTTGATGATGGTAAAAAAAGTAGATTTGAAAATTGAACACAAACTCTGTGAATATAGTGATTTAAAATCAAGTAGAAATTTTAATTTCCCAGTTTTTAGAATTTGTATTATAATGTGGATTTCTATATTATGGTTTTGTTAATTAATTCTATTTTCTTTATAAAAATTTGTGTGACGGACATTATTTGTAACAAAAAGCCAAAACCACCATTGATGTTTTTTTGAGAATTACGTTTTATTTATTAAATGCCAACTCAACCAATAAATTGCAATCTGCAATCATGTTTTAAAAAATACTAAATATAATTTAAAACAATTTTAAGACTACAAACTAAATTTATGCAGAAATTAAAAATGGTATATTTGTTTTAACATAAAATCATTATTTAAAATTTATGTTTTTAAATAAATAAAGTAAGACTATTTTACTTTTTACATTTATCATGTTACAAAAACTTTTAAATTATTAACTAAACAACAAAACAACAAACTTCGGTTTATACAAAACAAATCAAAAAATTTATATCAAATAACCAACAATGCTTTGTTTGTTATCTAAAAACTTAATAAAAATTGCATATATTGCAAAATTTTGTAAATTTAATATTAAAAACTCATAAAATTTCTTTTGATCTATATATGCTATAATTAATTGCCATTGCTTTATAATAAATTTTTTTATACTTTATTTAAAATACAATTTTGTGTAGCTAAAATAAATAGATTACTTATTTTCAGTTGAAATTTCAGTCGTACTAATAAATAGTAGTATATTTTATTTTGTTTCTAATTTAATTTTAAAAATTGCATTTACTTACGCACAAACAAAACAAAATTATTGTTAACATATTAAATTTAATCTAAAAAGTTGTGACGAAACTTATATAAAGTTAAAACGTTAAACTCAATTTTGTTTTAAAGGATCATAATAGTGTTAGAGTAATTAAATTATAATAAAGTTTAACTAAATTGAAGTTTAAATATTTAATAAACAAAAGGTATAACGTAGAATAATAATAACAATTATGAACTTAATTTAGAAATGTGCGTTGATGTGCGATGTATTAGTTTTTATTTTTTTATATCTAATTAACTAAAAGCCATTAATACAAAAAAACAAATAACGTTATTTAATATTTGTATAAAATTTTTAAATTTAAATAAATGTAAAGACAAAAATGCACAGTATGAAAAACTTGTAAATGGTAAAAGATACAGGATGGCTGCTCGGGCGCCAAATGTAACACGCCCCTGCTGTCACTTTACACACAATTTAAACATTTCTCTCACAATTTGCGTGATCAAGGTCGAATGCTTAAAATAAAATCTATATAAAAACCGGTGCAAAATGTCAGATTGATTTTGTTAAATTAATTTCGCAGATTTGTAAGGATTTCAGAGCGGGTGCTGGTATACTCGTTATTATTTCTAATGCTTGTATTCGTCGATTTACTTTCCGATAGGTGCTTCTTGCTATTTTGATGTAGATAACTGTTACGAATGTTTCGCTAAGAATGTGAAAGCTTGTAGCATAAACAACTATAGGAATTAAGCACTTATATACTACCATCAAATATACTCGATTACCACTAATACAATTACGGAATGAATGAATATATAAATGAACTTACCAAAACTTTATAATATCTAATTTGGGGAAACTTAGCGCATTCGATTGTTTTCAGAAATTGTATGATGTTGTGGAGATTGTATTTGTAACAACACCGTATGTACAGTTAATTGGTTGAATAATAAACATGGTGTCTATCTACCAATGACCTTGTAGCTGCTAAAATGCCATTTCAGTCAATATTAATTCGGTACAGTGACAGAAATTTATCTAAGCTGCATTTTAGCTTTATTGCAGCAGTTCGAGTAGCAGTGTCTTGCATGTGTGAAGAAAAATAACGACTTTTGTCAAGAAAGTGATCTTAAATCATCGTTTTGAATCTCTTACTAACGGTTTTTTTTTCTGCACTGGAGTCTGTAATTAAGGTAAGCTTAACTTAACATTATGATATTTGTATAATGACAGTGGCCATCTTGCTGGCCATAAGTAGATACGCTAAAACTACTTTTGCCAGTTTACTTTTTTGTTTAAATAAATACCTAATGTAATATATTTACATAAATGTGTAATATTTCTTTCAGTTAAAATGCCAAAAGCACTGAATAAAACCCATAAAGGCCGAGTAGAAAAGCTGGGAAAGGCAAAGTTTCAGTATTTTCCTACAAAACTTAATCTTGCTTTAAATGCCATTTCTGACGAAATGGCTGTTGCCAAAGCAAATCGTGAAATTGATATACCAAGAACTACTTTGCGTAATAAAGTATCAGGAGAGTCTCCAAGAGATTCAAGGCACTGCGGATTCGAGTCTCACTTAGGAAAGGATACTGAAAACCAGTTGGTTTGACGAGATTCAAACAAGTTTAAGCGAAAAGTGAAAAGTGAATTCTAGAAATTTTATCATTAGAAGAATATGAAATATTATAAGATTGCCAATGATGAGAAGACTGTTTTTTATCCTGTAGAAAATGACATTTCTACCATAAATCAATGCGATATTTTAGGGAAACTACCCGAGCCCACTGTTGAAGACAAGGGGAGAAAGTGCAAGACAATTTTTCCAGGTCAAGTAGACATTTCTGAACAGATATAAGTTAATAATGTAACAAACGTTGTTTATAAACTTTTCTCTTATATTATTTACCTATTTGTACCAGAAATTTATTTTTGTTTCATCTACAGCTATTTATTTTTTTTAATGCAAGCACAGCCGTGCGATATATATTTTTTTAATGTATTTAAGTTTTTTTTTTAATTATTTTTATTTTGTTTCTAATATAAAATTTTATTTGCGTTAAAATAATTTATTTTTGTTTCATCTACAGCTTTGTATTTCAATAAATATGTAGGCTTGTACATACTTGCAAAAATTGTATTTCGCGTTTTAATGATTTTTAAATGGCCAAAAGTAGAGAAAATGTATGGCCAAATGTAGAAACAGATGGCCAAAAGTAGGGAATTTCATGGTTCAAAATACAAAGAGTTGTAAAATTTTTAAATTATATTTAATCTTTAATATCAATTAATTTCCTAAAAGAGCAGATTTTGAAGCATAAAGTGACATTAAGAAAAAGGTGTTTTTCCATTTCAATATTTTTCTCAATGCAATAATAATTAAAAAGTTCTTAAAGTAGCCATAAGTGGTGCCTCTACCTTACTTCCTATCTTTAATTTTTTGTTTATTTGTTCGGTCGGTTATACCTCCGGATGTACGCACATACCCAGTCGTTATTACAATTAACTAAAAAGTTTTGTTATGTGTGTAAGATCAGATTAAACAGTACGCTGGGGTTCTCGACCTTATCGAGAGTTGCATACAAATTGTTTTTTTTGTTGTCGGAATGTAAAAACTTTGGCCAACAAAGTCGCTTTAGTGTACGACGTGTTGCCCACCCAAAGAGGATCTTACCTCATATTTTGTATATAAAATTGACCTAAGTTCTAGCATTCATGTAAAAATACTTTGTTCCTTATTTTTAACTGTGATAACATAAACATACTCTTCTTTACTATTTATGTTTTGTCTTTTATTTTCTTACGGCCTGGGATAGATCTAAACGGTGTTTATCTACTCATTTCCCTTCTTTATTCTGGTGCCTTTTTTAAACTTGTTTGATAATTTAGCACCACCAAACTCACGATTTAACCACCGAATTAACTGAGCTAGTCGTCACTATTTAAGTTACAAGAAAATCTTTGTAACAACATGTAGGTAACTGGTTTGGTACAAGCTTGAAATCAAGTAGACTAACTTCTAAAAACTTCTAATTTCTAATTGTAAATACTCTTTTATCAAACATAAAAAAAGTATTTTTAAAAATGGCGCTTAAAGTATAGGTGTATAAAGAACGTTTACCCAATAATATTGTAAATTATTAATATAAAAAAGGTAAAATTTTTAAGTTTGTAATTATGAAGTAATCTCTATAACTACTCATCTAATTTCAAAAATTCTTTCACTAATATTTAGAATAAATTTTCAGGATGAACATAATAGTTCAGTTTTTGCAATCGTGTTTTTCAAAAACAAAATAAAATACGTTTTGATGTAGGCGGGTAGCATAGAAAGCGAGGATGTTTTACAACAAAGCTAGCTAACTACTACCAATTCTATGACTTCATTGTTAAACTAGAATATCGTTTGCGTTCCTTTTCAATAAGAGCAAAATTGCTGTCACCATCCATGTGAATATGGCTACGAAGCAGAAACTTGTGGTTATTAATTTTGAGGTGCGAATGCTCATGAATTGCTCAAAAATAAACCATGACTAATATTATATTTCTGTCCTGTAAAGAACCGTTGTCAGTAATCTCAAACATATTTTTGTATAAGACTGCAGCCTATTCCAAAAGACCAAAAGCCATTTCATCTTCTTTACGTCTTGATTCAGAATGGTCCTACATAATCAAAAGTGTAGTGTTCCCATAAGAATCAAAAATAATTATATGTCTAAAGCTTTAAATTATAAAAACTTTGTTGATCAGTTAACAGAGAGGATGGAAGGCTTCTTCTTCTTCTTCTTTTCGAAAGCCTAGAGGCTTGTTATACCGAGTATTGCTTTTCTTGGGAGGCTGAAGACCAGCTGTCCTTCCATCGTTTTGGAGGTCTTCCTAGTGATCGTTTGAATGCTAGTCTACAGCTTCTGGCAATTTTTGCAAGCCGGTTATTATACATTCTGGATACGTGTTTGTTCCAGAACCTTTTGCAAGCACGTGTCCATCTTACGACATTCTCCACGTTGCACTCTTCACGGATGTCCTCGCTTTTTCTTAGATCTCTAATCGTGTTTCCTGAGATCATGTGCAGTACCTTCATTTCAGAGGTGCGAGTCATTCTTTTAGTTTTAACAGTATCGGGTCTTGTTTCTGTTGCGTAAGTCATAACTGGCCTAACACATGTTTTGTAAATCCTAACTTTGGCTTCTGTTGATATGTGTTTGTTTTTCCATTTAGTTGTTCTTAAGGCTCTAGCTATTCTCGCTGATTTGTTAATTTGGTGCCTTACACTAATCTTGAGGTCTCCGTACGGTGCTATGGTGGAGCCTAGATAGTTGAAGTCAGGGACTTGTTCAACTACTTTGCCAGTTAGTTCCAGTTTACATCTGCGCGGATCTCTTGCAATCACCATGCATTTTGTTTTCGTAGTAGGAATTTTCATGTTTAATTTTCAAGTTTCAATCTTGAACGTTTGTAATAACCACTGTAGTCCGTCTTCAGTGTCTGCAAATAGTGTCGCGTCGTCAGCATAGCATACGATCTTAATATGGTGTCTTCCCAAATTGTAGCCGTGGTTTACGTTGCGAACTTGTTCAATAATTCTATCTATTATTAAGTTAAATAATAGAAGACTGAGACTGTCTCCTTGCCGAACACCCATGTTTAGCTCAATTTTTTCAGTTGTCACAGATTTTGTTTTAATTATAGTAGTTGTTATTCGTATTGAGCTGCCTTATCGTCTCGATAATGTGTGGGTGTATTCCTTTACTCTTTAATTCTTTCACAATATCCGTCAAGTGTACCCTATCGAAAACTTTCGTTAGATCTAAAAAGCACATGAATGCTGGCTTGTCGAATTCTATTGCTTTTGGTAATGGTGATGGAAGGCATTTGTGTAAATCAACAGTCAACATTTTCTTATCATTTTCACAATTATCTATTCGTTTCAGCTTATAGTGCTGCTTTGCTTCTAGAAAGTGTTGCCGATATTCATGTTCAGAAATCTGTTACGGACGAAATTCTCTTTACGTACGCCTATGTATTTCGACGTAAAATTAGATTTGGGTTTTGACGCCCTCTAACGATCGCTTTCTCGTTGGTTGTCATTTGGCGGAAAATCGTCACACGTAAATGATATAAAATGGTCTGTAAGCATTGAATATTTATGTATATCCGTTACCATCTGGAAAATAATGGAAAACCAATTATAATTAGTTAATTATCTAATTTATTCGAAGCGTTACAGGGTAAGCTACTGCCGTCTTTTATTAAAAATTCGTTCGTAATTCTTTCTTCCTTTTAACAGCCATTTTGCGTTCCTCCATTTCGAACATGTTACATTCTCGATAAATGGATATTGTAAACCACTGCTAAATAAGTCATCACGTTACCGTACACGGGCGCTGGCGGAAGGCGATTTCCACGCCACGAAATTGGGGTCTTGCGGAGCCTTCCCAGGGCAAATAGTGCTACACGTGGATGACACGACGTTAATCATATTAACAACCACCTATTTTAGATCTCACTACATACAGTAGTCGATGCACGTTTTGTTTTCTTTTGAGATAGATTTCATGAATTACTTAATACAAAATTGTTTTAGCCGAACTATCAATTGTGAGTTGGGGTTGTGACACGATTCGTGTTAATATTTATTACAGGCCACTGAAGAAGAAAAACGTTTTTCTTCGGGCTAGTGGATGCTGGAATTCGGGTGAGTGATTTGAATTTACTTTAGGTATATCGTTGTCACGTACAATTACTCACAAACTGTTGTATTACAATTTAACGTTAGTGAATACTTATAACGCGTAGCTACCAATAGGGTATTTAATATCAGTGAAATCACTGTCTTGCATATTGTATGTAGTTGAAGGACATGTACTTCGGATCCTTATAATTGTGTGTGGTGGGTTGCCGATGTTGTAGGCATCGAGATCTTAATTTTTTTGTTTCTATAATTCTCTAAATTGACTGTTACAAAATCAAATATTAATACCGTTGTTAATAATTAGTGTAAACTCTTCTAGTCTTTAGTAACTCTAAGTTCGAGGTATAATGACTTTTGCTTAGTATAAATACAACTGTGATAAATGTTAATGATAGACTGAAAGCGATTAAAGTTGTTAATTCTTTTTCGTGTGCTTATTGTTCCCTACGAACCAATTTGGGCTACTCGAACAGCTGAGTAGAGGGATTACGAATCTTGGAATTGTTACAAGTTCTGCACCTCTCTGTTGTGAGCGAACAGAAGTATTACTTTGGGAGAAGCTCTGGCGCCCTGAAACATCTTTCATATATTTCTTGTGGACCTACCCATCTCCGACTATTGCGAGTTTGGCCGTGCAAGGTTCGTAACACCCAAAAAGCTTGTAACAAATCGGAAAGTTGAATTTTAGCCAAGATAAACCTATTTGTCTTATGTATTATTGTACGATAATTTGAAAAATAAACCAAACTCTGTGTTAAATATATCTGAATACAGCCAACACTGAGCAATGTTCTCTTTCGGCATATTCTATTTGGTGCACTCAGTTCTGTAGAGTTTTTACATGCGACTAATACCCAATTTACTACTTTTTTGGTAAAACCCTCTTTGAGATAAGATCTTATATGTAGAAACTTTTTAATGTGATCCCAAACTGTCACTTTACCAAACTCCAAAAATATGTTTATCGCCACGTGTTTTCTTCTTTGATCTGTACTGGTTATATTACCATTCAATTGTAACCAAAATTTCCGAAATTCTTAGGATATACAGAAAGAATTTATGGCACTCATTTACTCGTTCATTATTAACGTCAAATGCGTAACGTTTAGTAAATTCTCTGTATCCACTTTTTGCTCCGATAGACTCCTGAACACGTCTCACAAGTAGACACCACACCATATGGCTACAAATTGCATTTTGATTTCCATAGTTTTAATACTATGCTAAAAATTGGAATAAACGTGTTGCCTTTAATATTCTGACATATTTTGAGTGCAGTGTATACTACATTTCTTGTACACTGTGACTAAAATTGTTTTTCTTTGTTTTGGTCTTTGCCTTACTTTCTTTTCCACCTGCTACCTTTTTGTTGAGGTTTTTTTACAGTGCAAGTTTCATCTTTCGTTTATTACACTTAGCTAACAAAACCTTCAAATCACTTTTTCGTTCTAATTCTTTGTCATTGAGTTCATATGTGTTATCAGAGACGTCATAAAAATCGACAAGTAAGTAAACCAATTACTCTAGCACTTCCAGCAATAGAACACGTTATAAAGTTCTTACGTGCATAAATTTTCTTGTATTTTGTTTGGGTTAAAGTTAGTCTTCCTTTTCTCGACGCCATCTATTGGTCGCTTCCGGGCGAGTAAACGAAAAGTCGCCATTTTTACTTTCACGTCGTTCGCTACATAATATGCCTGCTTGAAATAAACTTGATTTCTTAAAACCTCCACGTGTTGTGACACGATGTATTATAAAAACATCTATAATTAGTTAATTTATTCAACTCGGGCGCCATGTGCTACCTCCCAAATGTGGGCTTCTTTGTCTGTACAAGTTTAAACATCAACGGTGGAAAAGTTCTAAAAGAAAGCATTGGACCTGCGAACTCTGCGAGACTAAATGTTACTTTTTATCTGTTGTAGAGTTTGTGAGTCACCAAGTAGACACGATTATTTTCAAGTAGTTTGATTACAGGAAGCCAGTAGGCAAACGTTTTCTTTTGATAAGTCAATTTTTGATTTTAACTATTCGTTGTTGCTACGGTGCTGCTCATGAATCATATTTACTAATCGCGTCGAAACGTTTAAAATGATTTGTTTCTTATTATTATTAGTTAATTAGTTTAAGTTAAATTGCTATCGTATGCTGATTACGTCAACTGTCAATTCTTATTGTTGATGTGATTTACTTACAAAGATTTTTGTATGTCCTGGCTGTCACATTTACGATTTGAGTGTATTGTGAACTTCCGGCGTTTTAGAATCTACGCATACTCAAACTAAATTTATTTTACTGTTACGCTATCGAATTAGTTATTGTTATTGATCCTAATGTTAATCTCTAAGTTATCCTCCTAAAGTAATTAAAGTACTATTGGTGTTAACGATTTGGTTTCTTTCTCGCTTGCTTCAGCTTTACAAACTTTTAAAATCTAATACAAGCTTTGAGCCTCCTGTGTTGGTCTAACCGGAGCTGTATCTGCAAAACGAGAACTGGCGCCCATTAAAATAAATTGTCCTCGATAGGTATTGTTTCAATTCTACAGCAAGTTGCCCGTGCAGGGTTCGTTAATTGCTAGAAGTTTATAATAAAGTGGATAGTATGATTATCAGTATTGTCACCAAATTCCATTTCAACACCACGTATATTCTAGGTTAAAGTCTAAAACTACCAAAGAGTATAAACTATTCTCACAGTTTTCACTGTGTGATACTCTTACTAAACTAAGGAAATCCTCCATATGCTGTAATCTAGCCAGTATTGAGATTTTTTACGTTTTATTTAACATTATCTTATTAGATCGTATAAACCAACACGTGCTGTAACGAAAAGGCAGAGGTGGTCGTACTTATTTTTTAAATTATATATTAATTTGTGTCAACTACGTGTAAGCTTTAGACTTTTGGTTGCGGATCACCGTTCGAAACGCGCGACTTTTCCTTGCTCAATCTCATTCAATCGTAACAAAAAACTTTTTCTGGCGCGACCCGTTTCTGGTAGCAACTCCCTCTTCTACGACCTAGTCTTAGTAGAACCGTTTATCTTGTACTTATGTTTACCCGATTAATATTTTGCAACTTAATGCTTTGCACCTGGTTAACTTTTTGTTGAACCGATCTTAATACCGTAAACATGACGCATCCGGTCAGAAAAGAACTAAACCTGGACCTAAAAGTAAACGTTATTAATTGTGTTTTAAACATTTTGGTTGACGCCCTAAATGCCTTCTTCAAAAATTCAAGATCTTTAAGCTTGTAGAAGTGCCAGAAGCAATCTCGATAACCGCGGTATGGTTCAAGTGAATGAGTGTCATTCGAAATGAAGAATTTACACACCAGATAAAAATACATACATTGGATACATCCAATGGCGTGGCCAAGTGCTGCATTTTATACAAACCAACGAACGTCAATCCGTTACGTTAACTAGTCCTAAAAACCGTAATACTTCCCATCCGTCTTCACCTTCACCGTTAACTGCACCCGCACCACCACTGGCAAGTCAAACTGCACAGTTGTGTGACAACATCCGCAAATAAGAAATCCAGTAAAATGGCGAAACCGACCTTGTTGCATTTCTGGAAAGCATGGAAGAGTAGCAAAACTGGTACCGAACTCATGACTTCTTCCTTTTTTGTTAAATAGCGATGTATTTTTCTGGTACCGGAATAAGAAGCATGATTGGGAAACATAGAGAGCCTTTGTAAATACTTTTTAACTTTATTTTGTAGGACCACGGATACGTAACCGTTTGCAAAGAAATGGGAAAAAACCTGAGATTACATTAATGCAATAGGACCGAACGGGATGGAAAAAGTGGGTATCAGAAACAATCTAATCCGACACCCTTAAGGGTATAAAAAGTATGAAAGAAGAAAACGAAGAACAGATTTTGTTTTTTTTTCTGCCGTATCATATTTCCATAAAATCTGCCTAATTTTTTATGTGTAATTAACAAAGTTGTTGGCGGTAATAGAGTGGACAGTTTATCACACGTTTTTATTTTAACTTGGAATCGATAACCGCTACTGAAAGTTGACTCCTATGTGTGATCAAACCTTTTGCACATTGGTGAATTATTTGATTCTATTATTTTTTTGTATTGTTTTTTTATTACTTCTTTGTCCTAGACAGTTTCCGGAAACACAACTGCAAATAATATAGAAAAATTTGCAAAGTTTATGCAAACTGTTTATAAATCGTACCAACTTCACTAACCTGCAAGAATTAAAGGATTGGCTAGCAACTACAAGGATATAATTTGTCAAAAACCCGCCAGATACCAAGCCTCGAGTTACAAGTTAATGACAATAATTGCGTTAGAAATACCAGTGGTATGTGTTTTACAAGATCCGCCATTGTTTGATCGTTCCAGATCTTCACATCGCACCGAAAAACAGCTCCAGCCGATTACAAAGACTATCCCTAGATCTACAAACTACCAGAAATAAACTGCTTGGTTGAAAACTTGTTCAAAATATTTATTCTAAGCCTAAACCCCCTGTACCCGCCGTAACTTTCGTAGATTCTCGACTGTTTGTTCCTGTCACCGTATACGAGCAAAAGTTTGCCGCTTTAATAGATACCGGCTCTACCAGAAATTATGTAAGTTTAAAGGTAGAAAAACTTGTCACTAAAGACTTACACCTGCCGGAAAACAATCCAGATAAGGTTCAACTAGCAAACGGAAAAATGGCTCAAACACGCGGAAATTATCCGTTTCCAACAAACATCAGATATCAAACCATCACGCTTGAATGCCATTCTCTGAACAGTCTTACAACCGATCTTCTGCTTGGGTTTGATGTCCTGTATAGCAATAATGCTACGTTGTAGGTAACAGAAAAAGCTCTGACGCTGAACGCAAAACCGATAGTATGTACAAGCAAAACCAGTCGAAACCTTACAAGAATCCAGCTTATATCCAAACTAAATTCACAGGTAAAAAACGATTTGCTGCAAAAAAGATATATCAATCTCTAACAATGACGAATCCTACAGTTGAAGTATCGTACCGACCCAAGAAGAATCCGGTGTTGGTAAAAGCAAAGTCATGCCATTAGGAACCGTGAACCCCAAACCAAGAGCTTGCTGTTCAATAATTCCGTCAACAAACAAAACTTTGCCGCCAAACATCGTAATAATAACTCAACAAGAGCCGTCTCTGAATTTGTTGTTCTAGTTAGTTGCTGTACCAAATTGACAGGTATCCATTAAGTTATCGATGAGAAACGCAGTGGTAATCAAGTCGCCGCCAGTTATTGTAAATACTAACAAAGTTATGTCAATCTTATTCTATAATCTTTCGTGTTCGTGTCAATTACGCTTGAGCTTTAAACTCTCGGCTGCAAACCACCTCCACTGCTTGAAAACGCGCAACTTTTCCCTGTTTAAGATCACTCAACGCTTACAAAAGGCAGAATAAAAGTTGCCGCAAAAAAACTTCATTTTCTGCCGCGACCCGTTTCTGTTAGAAACCCTCTCTTCCACGACCTAGTCACGGTAGAACCGTTTACTTAATACCTGTGTTTACCCCATTAATATTTTGCGACTTAATGCTTATACCTGGCTGACTCTTTGTTGAACCGATTCTAATACCGTAAATTCGTTTAAAGCTAACGCCGAGACTGGAGCTATCGGGGATCGTTACATTTTGCTATTGGTAGTGCAGATAAGGTTAACGGGTTCAGTAAAGAGGACAGGCGCCAAAATGTAACAATCTCCGGTAGCTCAAGTCTCGGCGTTGGCTTTAAACGAATTTGTGGTATCAGGAATACTTCAACAAAAAGTTTGTGCCAGGAACATTAAAAGGTTATTCGGACTATCTCAAAGAAACTATCATAAAATTATAAAAATCAATAGACTTCATTCTTATTCACTCGTGTTACGCCAAGCAGTTAGCGATAACCACTTCGTAATAAGACAAAATTATTGTTATTGGTTGCAAGGCATGTTGGAAGAAAACGCAAATT
Organism: Aquatica leii; assembly: GCA_035610365.1. NCBI lineage: Eukaryota > Metazoa > Arthropoda > Insecta > Coleoptera > Lampyridae > Aquatica > Aquatica leii. The sequence goes on along the minus strand of CM069434.1, from coordinate 15,235,863 downwards.
TTTTATATACAATTTTATGGACAGTTGAAACGACATTTAAGAACAACGGAAATATTAATCACAACATACATTATTAAGCCAAGGTAAATTCTGATGGGTTGCGAGTTGTAGATAATTAACATCAATAGTCCGTAAATGTTTGGTGTGGGATACTTGACAGACAGATTGTTGGTTCCTACATTTTTAATGGTGGTGCCTTTTTAGAGTTCATAACAAATACATTGCCAGATTTATTGGATGAGTATCCTTTGAATAGTCGTCAAAATATGTGGCTGCAATTAGATGGTAGAGGTGGAGTTCGGAACCATCTCAACGATGAATTCCCCGATTGATGGATTGGAAGGGGAAATGTTTTTTTCTGGAGACGTATAAAAGATTTAGTCTACCAAGATCCTCCTACTACGCGCGAGAACATAATTTTGAAAATACAATACACCATACGGTCTATTCCGAGGGTGAATTTAGAAGTTGCTGTATTGTCAATCAGAACAAGAATCAATGAGTGCATTCCAAACAATGTGAGGCAATTTGAACAGCTTCGCGACTGATGCTTTACAAAAGACAGTTTTAGACATTTTGTGTTCCGTTCCTACAATGGCAGAGATTTTAAATATTTTAGGATAAATTTGCTAATTTCTATACGACAGTTACAAACTATTTAAAATAGCACATTTCTAATCGTCAATACGTTCATTTTTGTCTATAAAGGTTATGTCTTCGCGTAAAAATTTAGCATGGGGATTTTGAAATTTTGTAATAGACAATTTTAATGTTAAATTTGATCAGCTTTCGAACTAGGTAGGTTAACAAATATTTTTACACTTAAAATCATTGAGAAAATTAGAATTTTTTGTAACCACCCCTAATTGCGCCGCCCCAAAAGTGAAAATATTTCCAGTGTACTCCCTATATGTGATTTACTCTATGAAATTTTCTTTTGTGTTGCTAGACCAAATAGTTGTCGAAATAAATTTGAGGGCCGCCCTTATGGACTCACCCGGTATAACTAATTTTAATTTGTATTTAATGTGATTTTGGTTAAAAAAATGTTAATTTTAAAATAAGCTAGATTTAATTTAATTGTTGTTTGATGCATAGCAACAATCTTTATTTTAACTCTAAAAATAATTAATTTTAGTTAAAAATGAAAAAGTAAAAATAAAAAACGCAATTAAAAGTTTGTGTATTAAAATAAACCACGTAGAAAAAATTATAAACAGATTTATAATTAATAAAAAGTTTTTTTTACAGTAAAGTAAATGTATTTTAACTTACCCTTATTCGTAATACAGCAAAAGCGGTAATAAAATGCCACAAACCTGAAATTTAAAAAAAAATGCATTATTAATTAATTTAATAATTGCAAATTTTTATTTATTATACCAAAGACCATTTATAACACGTTAAAGTTAAACAAAATTTATTACACAACCATTATGTACTTTAAATGTAGCTGTTACTTTAAGAAAATTAATTACCACCGTAAAGTAATACAAACAAATATTTACGTAAAGGATTTATGTAACCTTACATACCGAACTCATTGAATAATTAGAATTTTCTTATAAGCAACATGAAACGCGTTAAGGACCAAAATGACGACACTTACTAATTACGCTTCTGTAAACTTGAAAATCTTTAAACTGTATTCGTCTAAAATTATAATGTTAATGAAAGGAAACTTTCAATAAAAAAAGAACTAATTTTTCTAACTTGTTTTATACACGAATATACAATTATTAATTTAAGATTGGATAGATTAAAATTAGTTAAAAAAAAACAAAAAAAATAGGTATTTTTATAAAAATAAAACATTTTTTAAATTTAAAACAAAAATTTTTAACATCCAATTTAAATCAACAAATGGAAAGAATTTGTTATTTCTAGTAAAATGCTGTTGAGAATAATTTCAGTAGACAAAACTATAAAACGTTTTGTTTTAAAGACAAAAAACAGCAAAAAACATACGGTTTTTCTTTTAGTTTGCTTAAACTTGCTATCATACAAACATTTGTAACCTTCGTTTGATTTCGTACTATTTTTTTGTGAAAGACCCGGTACTTGAGTTTGTTTTATTTATTGATACTCAATTCCTATTTTTTACCGGCATTTTAACACAAGTTTACATTGTAATTTTGAAACTATTAGACGTTGAAGCTATTAGAGGTTAAATTCATCTTATTTTAATTTCAGTTTATAAGTACTTGTTAAATACAAATTTAACCATTTAAGTTTAAGTCTATTATTCTTATTATAAACTAAATTTGTATTTTAATTCAGTAGCTCCGTCAGTAATAAATATTTTATTTCATTCATAAAGATTTTGTTAAAAACTAAATTGTAGTTTTGTTTAAATTAGGCGCTCATTGCCTAACATGACATTGTAAAGTGGGTAACGCTTAGGCGTATGCACCAGAGTAGTTTAAGATGAAGTAAAGCTCAGGCATCTAAATTAATAGTGTTGTTTGTAAAACTTAGTTCATTGTTTAGTGTTCAAATTCCCATTTATGTGCTGCACGGAGTAGTCTCTTAGCGAACTATATTTGATAACTTAGAAATAGAAAAAGTAATGATATCAAAATTTGACGGAACAAAATTTAACGTCTGGAAATTTTGAATCCAATCTTATTTGAAAATCTTTTTGATGTTGTTGATGGAACTACTCCAAAGTCTAATAGTAGAAATGAGCTTGCCTTATATACAGTGTATCCGAAAAGTATGGAATATATTATACAGGTCGATAAATATGCACTTTACACGAAAAAGTTGTAAATAAAAGTTGTTTATCACTTAGTTATCTACCACCTGGGAGATATCAATTTAAATTTTTGCTGTAAACAAAATCTCAACGAATAACACTTACATTTTTTTAAATGGCAAGGCACGTCTTTATTATACTCATTTGATAGAGTCTTTTTTTCTCTTTTCAACCATATGAAACTTGAATACCTTTACATCAAAAAATTTTCAAGAAAAACAAGGACATGTCTAACAAATTTATTTTACTGAACAGTATTAATCAGGTACGTAATATGTAGTATTGAAACAATTGAATGCACTGTCACAATAGCAAATATTAAACTTTAAATATCTTTACATAAAATTGTTATAACAAAAAAATGTATTTAAACTAAACTTACAATAAATGTTCAAAATGTAAACCATTCATAATTTGACAGTGGTAAATTCGATTTTTAAAACCATCGATTGCTTTTGAAATCATATCTCGAGTTATAGCTCTTATCTCAACTCTAATGCGATTTTTCAAATCTTCAACATTATCAGGTCTGTTTACATAAATTTTGCTTTTAATATAGCCCCAAAGAAAAAAATCTAGTGGACTTAAATCCGGCGAGCGAGCAGGCCATTCTATCGTACCTCTTCTGCCTATCCAGGTATTTTGAAAAGTATTATTAAGAAAATGGCGGACATTAATTCCAAAATGTGGAAGTGTCCCGTCTTGTTGAAGCCATATTCTGTTATGAGGTATATCTGGATCTACTTCATGTGGAAATAACTTGGCCAAAGCAGGAACTAACTCAAATCTTAAGAAATCGATATAAATATTCGCCGTTAAACTACCTTCAAAAAAATATGGCCCCAAAATTTGACTTCCAATCATTCCTACCCAGACGTTGACTTTCTGCTGGTATTGGGTGTGTCCTTCTAGATACCAGTGACGATTTTGTGAAGACCAGTAACGTGTGTTTTGTTTGTTAATTGTGGCGTTTAAACAAAACGTGGCCTCAACAGTAAAAAGGATATTTTTATAAAAATGTGCATCTCGTTCAAGTTTGTTTGTTTTTGTTTCACAAAACTCCAGCTTTCTGCCCAAATCGTCTTCAAATAATTCTTGAACTACACACACTTTATAAGGATGAAATTTTTCTTTTTTTAAAACGTCATGTACAGCCGATTTATTCAAATTATGGTCTCTAGCAATTTGCCGAACAGAAATTTGTGGATTTTCCTCAACAAACAAGAACACATTTTCTCGTTCCACATTACTTAATGACAAAGGTCTACCAGTTCCACTCGCATCTTTCACCGAACCTGTCTCTTGAAATTTCCGCCAAATTTTGCTCACCGTGGACTGCGAAATGTTTAATTCTGGATGCAAGTTATTAAATAAATTACATACTTCGTCTTGGGTTCTTCTTCTATCTCCATATCCCAGAATCATTAAAATTTCAATTCTATGTTTCTCAGATAATTGAGCCATATTTCAAGCACTAACAAATAGCAAAGTGTGACAGTGTTCTAAAGTGCATTCAATTGTTTCAATGCTACATATTACGTACCTGATTAATACTGCTCAGTAAAATAAATTTGTCAGACATGTCCTTGTTTTTCTTGAAATTTTTTTGATGTAAAGGTATTCAAGTTTCATATGGTTGAAGTGAAGTAAAAATTTTAAATGTGGATTGTAACTTTTAAAAAAGTTTAAGGTGTTATTAATTTCTGTACGAATACATGTAACGATATCATCAACATTAGCATAATAAAAATGTCGATGTGTAAGTCAATTTGTTTTTAACGTATTTTAGTAGATTGTGCATTGTGAGATTAATTAATGAATTTGTCAAGATGATAATTATTTGTACCGCAAAAGTGGTTTAATTCACAGGTGATTTCTGGCGGCGACAAAACAATTATATCTTTAGGCCAAAATTATCTCTGCTGATGAAGCCTATTTAGTTCCGCTCGCCATAAAAAGCATGCAATTAGCTCTTCTGGCAGAAGACCACGCAAAGTCAGATCGGCTGGATTATCACAAGAACGAACGTGACGCCAACGACTAAGAGAAACAATTTCTTGGATGTATGGGACGCGGTTAGCTATAAAGGTCTTCCAACGATGCGACAAAAAACATATCCACGGAAAATGCTACTTGCGAATCAGTCCAACAGATAATTTCTTGTATTATTATGATCCGTTTATAGCTCCTTAGTACGAATGCAACAACGTTAGACAACAACACTGCAGCCAACAATTCTAAACGAGAGATGAATAACTTTTTAAGTGGCGCGACCTTTGATTTGGCCATTGCAAACAAAACAAACAACTAATTATCCTGATTTTGTTGCATGATCACCGCCTAACTGTCGTTGGTACAATACAAGACAGTCAGAAGTCGTTACCCAAAAACGTTGAAAATGTTAAAGATAGACCTGTAAAGTCTTTATTTTTTGCCTACTATGCCGATATAATTTATATGTCCCAAAAAAGTCAAAAAATGTACTACTTGTATCGTCAATGCACTACGAAGACAAAAATACAGGTAATAATAAAAATCCAGAGCTGCTAATATTCTACAATTCCACAAAAAGCGGTGTTGATGTAGTGGACAGAATAGTTATATGTTATAAAGTATCTTGAAACACCAGAAGATGGCCATTGGTGGTTTCTTAGGCATGCTTAACGTAGGAGTAATGAACGTATTCATAATAAATAAAACAAACAATCCAGATGGAGAATTTTCAAAAAGCAGACTATTTTTAGAAAATTTGAGCAAAAACTTAGTGCTCGAAAACATGAAACTACGAGCGAATATGCCAAATCTGTCACGGAAAGTAAGGCTTTAACTGCTCGAAAAAGGTGCAAATTCTGCAATGACCAAAAATCAAGATATTCGTACAAGTTCTGTGGTTCCTATATTTGTTTGGAACACACAAAACCATACTGCGCTAACTGTGCGGCAAAATTTGATTAACTAAATTTTCCATTCAATATTTTGTGTGTCAAATTTATGTACACTCATTTTATATATTTTTTTACACTTACTTAACTTGTTATTGTCATTTTCGTTTTTTCAATTTATAATTTCTTTTGAAAATTTGCATTAGATATAACTTTTTTTTAATCAGTGGGAACTGCCAAGTTAATGTTTTTTTCACAACTATTTTTACTCTTAGCAGTGCAAAATAGACCAAATAACAAATAACATACCAGAAATTAGAGATATCAATGTGTTATTAAAGAAAAAAAAATAAAACTCAGTTTGGGTCTAAGAGACCCTACCAGTCGAATGGTGATTCTGAATCAACCCGTCAACCGGAGGATTAACAGAAGAAATGCCAGTCTCTACAGGTATAAGATAGGGGGACAGTCTAGGCTCAACACTGTTTGCTTTGGTAATGGATAAAGTAGTTAAAAAAAATAGTTTGTTACGCTGACGATGCCTTTTTTAATATTTGAAACATAATGATCTACAAAAATGCTATTCAACTTGAAACCTGTAGCAGAAACTTTTAATATAAAAATTTAGACAAACAAAACAAAATCTTTCACTGTGTCAAGAAAACCACACTTTTAAATTAGTAGTAGATAATCACCTAATAGAACAAATGGAGTTTAACTATCTCGGTGCAAACACATCTAACTGTCGAAACTTAAACCATTAAGTCAAACACCAAGCGGCAGCAATATCAGGAGCCTTAAATTATATTATCTGGAGAAAAAACATTGCTTACACTGGACAAACACAAGTAAATACGTTATCTTTTAACTATTATTTATTGTACTTGAAAATAATGTGCAGTTCTTAGAAAAGCAATTTAACTTAATCAGAGTAATTTAACTATTCCTATCCGATAACATTATTTTGTATTTATTTTTGTTTTTGGTGTCAGCAAATTGTTGAGAAGAAGTATTTTTCACGGTGTCAACAACTTTATGAGATTATTTAATGCAACAGGTCCGTAATTTACCATTTATTTTCCAAAAAGTTTTAATATTTTTTATGTTTTAATTTTTAACAGCAATAAAACTAAAACACATTATTTTGCATCTTCACCTACTTCATTTATGTATGTTCAGCAATCTTTATTTACCACTCTGATTGATTTATTGATTTTTTTGAATAAAAATATGGTACTTTAAAAGTGGTCTCATTTTAATTTGGTCAAATTTTGATGATGGAATCCATCCATCCTCTTTTCTTAACGATTTGCATTTTCAAGGTTTTTAGTCACTTAAACCACGATCGTTAAGATCACTTAAAAAAAATAAATAAAAATTTTTTAACGGGAAAAAACCGACTTCAAAGAATGCACTACAATTAAACGACAAAATTTTTATTTATATATAATTACTTTTTTAAGACAATGCCAAATCCACTCAATTTAAATCTATTACGATTTCCTAAATTAATTTTACGAACTACGCCAAAAAGTAATTTCATGTAAATAAAAATTTCGTCGTTTAATTATAACTAAATTAAATATTTTTTTTACTTTTTACTGCATTTTTTTGTCGGTTGTTTTTTCGTTAAAAATTTTTTGTTATTAAAATAAATATTAATTTTGCATTTATAAATCTTTTCTATTAACAACTTTATTCCAATAATTTTACACACAATTTTGTTTACAAAACAAGCCTAATAATTCTAATACAATTTAAAATTTTAACTTTATTTAAATTAACAAGTTTGTTAATTTTAAACTTTTACTAATTTCATTTAATTGATTTAATTTATCACGTTGTGTTAAACTTGACTGACCGACATTTATGTACAAAACTTTTTAATAGTATCGAGCATCAAAAGTTACATTATTACGACTACTATTATTTTACCAGTCATTTTAGATTTGTATTTCAGTTATTTGATATAATATTTTAGAATTTGTTGTAATCTTTAATCTTACTTTGTAGTACAAAAATTTAAAAAAAATTATATGTACGAAAAATTCATTTTTTTTTAATCTGACATATGTACATACATTTTCTTACTATAAATACAAACTCAATAAGTTTATAAATTGATTAGTTTTTTATAAACATAATACATTTTCGTTCAAAAATCTTGTTATCACTAATCGTTTTTTAATTTTGGCAATTTTATTTCAGAATCTGTTCATATTCTGAATGCGTATGCGCTTAGATGTAAATCTTGTAAGAAACTTGTACAAAGTCTATGTTTGCTTGCGTCTGTTTGTAGTACGACCGGTAATTTGTAATACTTTAAACTTGTAATCTATGTAACAAGATTGTCTTAAGTAATTCAAAATTCCAAATCTTGTGGTTTTTATATAATAATTACGATCAAAATAAAGAAATTTCACTAATAAACTTAAAAATGTACTAAACCGACGTTTTATGAACCACTTAATAAATAGCTAAGTGACCTAATTAATATTAATATAAACAAAACAATTAATTACAAAATGATTTTTTTTTTAAATTTATTGAACGATCTATAAATAATAAAGCACAAAAAATGTATTTTTAGTGATATTAACGTATCAAATCAACCTAGACTTAGTTAACGTACTGTAATCAATTTTATTAGATGTCAATAAATAAATAAAAATAAACATTGCTGCAATTAATAAATACTGTCTGTTACTAAAAAAAAACACAAATAAATAATACAAAAAACTTTGTTTTAATATAACTGTAACTAGAGTTTGCTTGCTAATAGCACTACGTAACAAATGGTTACATAACAAGCTACGTAAATAAACTTTTTTGATTAACGAAGTAGTTTGCCGGGCATAGGCGAAGCTTCGGAGATTAAAAAAGTTGTACATGGCGCATTTTGTATTAAATTTTATCTGCTATTGGAAAGTGTTCAATAATTTACAAAAAAAATAAAATAGTTACACATTTTGAGCTCATAAATATTATATCAACAAAAAAATTAATCAATAAAAAAATAAGTTGACAAGAAAATAAACTAACACAGACGTTATTGCGATTTATGTCAAGTAAATCGATAGCAAATTATTATTCATAGCAACGAAATTAATCACACAAAAAATCAACAATTAACGTTAATAAATAATACGTAATGATATATATTTTCATAACGTACTGACAACGTTATTACAATGATTAGGCTCGGAGAGCAACGTGATGCAGTCTGAGGACTTCTGGCCAAAAGGATGTATGTTGCACAACGGGCGTAATTATCCAATAACACCAGTGGTGCAAACAAAATTTTATTTTTTACTTTCTATAATATGAAAACTAAAATAATGAACAATTACTTAAGTTTTTATTACAAGTATATTACTTTGACGTCAATTTGATTTTACAATTATAAAGGACTTGCTCAAACGTGTTAAACAACGCACAAATACGAATAGAAAACTTGTCACTATCAAAACCTTAATAAACATATAAAAATAAACATCAATTTTGAAAAAGTGGTTTATGAAAAAGCGTTATGAGTTTATAACGCTATTTTATAACACCCTGGTTGTTCTGTATATGTTAACGTATTTTGTATCCTAGACTTAATTACATTAAGAGTGATATAGCTTGTTTTAAAAGTGTGTAAAACTTCTTGGTTTGTGCTTGTACATATCTAATTTCTTATCATGTTAGAAGTGAAGCGGTTTTGAATGCAAGAAATGCATCTTTAGTAACATTTGGCAACCGAAGTGCTGCTTTTCTACAAATTCTGCATAGTTGTCTGCTGTATAATTCCCAAAAAATTTGTGCACGACAATCACAAATGCGTCCCAAGCTGCTTATTCTCGTTTCGTAAGCTCCAATATGCACAATAAATCTCAAATCTGCTTTTAATTTTGCGTCAGTTTTCACCTTTTTTAATTTGCTTTTTAGGTACTGAAAACTAATAATTGTTTGATCCATCGCTGCATCAAACTATTTTATAAGACCCAATTTTATATGAAGATGAAGTAAGTTCTTATTCTTATTATGATCCACGAGAAGTACATGTTGAACGTTGTGCTGCCCAACCACAAGTAAATTTCTGGGTGGACAATTTTTCACTCTGTAGTGCTTATTATTGCGAGTAATTCACCGGTAAATAGATCACATGTGCTTTGTGTACCTAGTTTGCATATCTAGCAAAAGAAATACAATCTTCAAACAACCGAAAATATTGCAATTATGCTCCTAGTAGGTAAACAGCATCAAGAAAATGTTTACTGTTTTTTTAGGTTTTTTTCATTCCTAGGGCATGGGCAATAAAAATTGATGGTTGCTATTGTTTAATAGTGCAACTTTGAGACGGCTTGAAAAAGAGTCAATAAAAATTTTCCCACGTCATGACAGCAGCAGAGATCGTGTTCAACAGCTTGGTATGCTGCAAATTTTATAAGGCAAACACGAAAATGCGCAACTGTAGCGTTCTTCTGGAGTATGTTCTATTTCTTTAGTCTGGAAGTCAAAAGTTCCGACTTTTCTTTTAAGATAAATTAGACCAAGTCGTTCAGTTTGATTTAATTGATTAAAAAAAGGCTTTTTTATGTCATTGTCATCGTATAATTGATACAAACAATATTATCGTTATAATATTACGATACTAAACAAAAAAATTTAAACAACCTATCGAAGTTGAGCTTCGTAACTTCGTAAAATAAGTTATAAACGATATTCACATATATACACAAATATAATTTACAAGTTTATATACAATGCAATAAAATATAAAAATTATCAGTGTATTGAATAAATAATACTGAATCTTCTACATTCAAAATAAGATTAGATCTGTCTTTCACAATCTTATTAACTAAATTATTTTTAAAAAGTTACGATGACATCAATTTATACAAAATCAATTTTGATCTATGCGATCTAACAACAAAATCTAAGTTTTCAAATAACGATGCTTTACAACTAAAGCCAAAATGTTATAACGATACGACGACGAATTGCTTTATTTTTCGTACGTGTTAATTATTATTTCGAATTTAACGATAACAAAAGCGATGGTAAAGAAATGCAATTAAACATAAACTAACGGTATTCATACTTCTGTATGCGATGGTTTGACCAAGTCAAATTTGAAAAAAAAAATTTTGCCAATACGATACCAATAGAATTTTACAAATCTGTAGACTCCAGAAAATGTAAATTTTTCAACTACGATAACGAGCGATATAAGCGACTCCCATCTATAGTACTCAATATTTCAATTGAGTTGCTACTTCCAATTCAAACAGGATTTCAAATAGTATTAGTGAATCGATACTACTACGAATTCATGACGCCATTTTGTTTCTATTCAAGAAGTCATGTTCAATTATAAATTTTTACCAATCAATAAGCGATTTAAACGATTTCCAATAACCAAATCTTAAACTCTTAATTACATCGAGCGACAATTAAATTTAAGATTAGGCGTTACACATTCTCATCTAGCGTTGAACTCATAGGTTACTGAAGATGTGTAACCTATGTGCTAATGGAATAGCTATACGATTTCAACTATAATAGATGCCATACTCCGGCTGGTTTACCATCAAGAGTATTTAATCTACTAACTCCTGTTTGATTAATATCGACTACTACAAATGAACCTTCGAGTAAAGAAAACTTGGAGCTTACTTTTTCCAAAGCTGAAGATTTTTACTTATGTTAACTTCCGTAATTACAATTATTGTTTCAATACCATTGAGGTAGTTTCACTAATTATTTTGTGTGTATCGAATGCTGTGTACAAACGTTTAAACTTATGTATTGTGTGTTGCCAATACTTCTGACATTTATGGATTAAGAATTAGATAGACTCGTTGTTAATAATCTACGTTATTAAATTAAAGTTGTTATACCTATTTTATATTTTCTTTGTGGTAACATATCTTTATTTTGTTGGTTACACGAACACCAGGGCAACAATGATTACGAACCTAAAATTCGTTACAAGTTTGAACCTTCTGCCCTGATCGAGATAAAAGCTTTACTTATAAAAGATCTGACGCCCTTTAACTTTTATTTATTTAAACCTCCCCTATCTCCGACTGTGTGAGTTGGCCGTGCAAGGTTTGTAAGGCCTATAAGCTTGTAGCATCTTCTCTACTGTTCTTTGTTGTTTATTGCATCAGACAAAGAAGGAGTTTGTACTAGATAATTTGTATAATGCATCACAGGCTTTGAAACATACTTGCAACATACTTAATATATTTTTTTTAGCAGCACCCAGGTATGTTCGTCATGCAGAAGTAGCAATTCAAGTGATGACTTTTTTTGCTCTTGCCAAATTATGGAAACCGCCAAAAGCATTTGATTTCGCTTACCGTTTAATTCTTAGGTTAGGCTCGAGTAACAGACAGTGCAACAGAGATCAAGAAACCAGAATTTTGTTTGATCTCTAATTTCACATCCCAAATAATGTTTGTAAGTTGCACGTAGCCTTTTGATCATATTCTTGCGTTGGTCGGGCGTCGTTTACTTGCCACAAATGTATCAAAAGCAGTCCGTGTTGTTTACACAACTGCGCCTATTTACTTAAATATGTGTTACTTCGACTGATGAATAACAAAACACAGAACTACACTAGCACGAACTATTCTCTAGTTTCCACTGAATCAGACTGACGGATCAACAGAAGAAATTGCACGGGAACTAATTTGAAAAAAAAATGTTGAATCCTGCTCGCATGCTGTATATCTCGCAGACAAGATAGAACTTGTCCAAATCCGCATGTTTGTTTTAACTACTGCACACTTATTGTTCTACAGACATATAAAACACAGTAACCTTGAGAATATATACACACATTCGTACATCACACTAAATAATACGGCCATGTACAGGCTTTTAATATCACACAAATTTTGTATATAACGTCTTCTAGACATGCTACAAAATTGCAAAATCCTTATCTATTATATAAAATTTCCGTTAATTTCATCCAGTAGAAAATTTATTGTTGCGTAGTGTAAAACATTAAAAAAGTAAGTTACATAAAGATTTAGTGTAAATACTATTTTCAATAAAACGTTATTACAAATAAGTTTTTTTTAAATAAATAAAAGAAAAAACATTGATCTGCTATATAAAGTTAAAAAGTGCTGACAATCTAGAAAAGATTCTGGTTTTTGTACTCTTTACCCTCGCGTATAATTTATCTTTGAATGCATCAAAAACCAACTTACAACTTGTCTGTTACAAATAGAATTTAAATTTGTACGAAAATATTTATAAAAGACTTTTTTTATAAGTGTTTTTATACAAAATTTTTTACTATTGAAAGCGTTTTCAAATGTTTTATAATTTTTTAACAAATTTGATTAACTGTAAGTTTCTTTCATTATTGTATTACAAGTCAAATAATAATCGAAAAGCAATAATTAAGTTAAGTAGAAACAGTCAGATGACATCTTACGTTATGTTATTAAATCGAACACTAGAAACCATTTAGATAACATCAAATGCTGTTGAGTTACACGGTTGATCAAAGAACATTGTTAATTAAATAATATCAAATTAAAACACTAATGAATTAATTTATTAAATACTAACATATCTGAATATTTGTAACAAATACTTTTAATACATGTATAGCATATTTTGACGCACTTTTTTTATTATAGTTTTATTTATTTGTTCTTGATTTACTTTGTATAAATGTTTTTAGTTGCAAACCGTTTAATGTCATTTTCAACTATTTTATAATTTTTTTATAAATTACAAATGTTAATTACTACTAATCCTTGCATATTAATGTAACAGTTAGTATTATTTGTATAATTATTTTACATTTTTTCACATTATTGTTATGTTTAGTGTTATAAATCACCTTAGGAATTAATAATTTATTATGTTTAGGTTCCACATCGAAGATCCTAGAGTTAATAAAATCAAAATTATAGCCAGTAGTAACATGATGCAAAGCAAGAGCTAATTCTATGTTTTTGTAATCATAATAATGGATTTTTATCCGATTAATAGTTTTTGTTTGGTTTGTTCTATATAACATTTATTGCATACCATGCATTCGATTCTGTATATGCCAGTGTGTTTGTGGTTTAATTTTGTTTTATTTTTTGTTTTGGAGTTAATGATCATTATTTTTAAATTCGTGTTTTTAAATATCAAAATGAGTTTATTTGTTAAACCGGGAACGTTTATGATTTTAGTAGACTCATGCTTAGAATTTGGGTTAGTATGGAATAATATGAATGACATTGTGAACTGCTTAAACTAATAAATTTGTTTTTCAGAAATTTGATTGTATTAGTTTTTTGATAGGATACATACTTTGACAGATAATTAATAGTGCGTTTAGAAAGTATAGGTTTAATGTACCAATCCGTTAATATATTATAATGTTTAGTTTTTTTTTACTAAACACAGTGACCTAAAGAAGTGAACACACCGTTCCACATAAGCTCTGCTCTGAAAACCTACTAAGTAGTGTTTTCTATTGCCTTATCTTTCACTTCAATGATTTGCAACCTTTTTTAAATTACATCAGTAAGAGTTTCAGTATATTTGGTAATAATAGCCCAACTTTTTTATGCTTTGTGGATCTAACAAAAGCCTTCAATAGAATATAACTACCCCATGTGACAAAAATATTTAAAAAAAATAATGTTTTTCTCACTCTAAAATAATAAATGTCAATTAATCCCTATTCAATATGGTAATGTATAAGATTAAAAAAACCGTAGAAAAAATATAGTATGCTACGCAGACGACGCGCAGCATTAGTCGCCAATAGTGAGAATAATCTACCAAAAATTTCTACATCTCAGAATAGACTGCAAAACAAGAATATGTAAGACTTGCGTACGCTCAATATTAACTTAAGCTATTCAAACCAAAGTTGACAATAGTAAAACAAAACAAGCAATAAAAACATCTGAAATAAAAGCATTGAGATCTATAATAAGAAAAGCAAGACAAAATCACATCAAGAATCAACATATCAGAGAACAACTCAACATGTAAGACGAGCAGAAGACAGTAGAACGAACACGTTTCTGTAATGACAGAAAACTAATTAAAAAAAACACGTGATAAAAAACCAAGCACAAGACTACCAAGAAAACCCCCAAAAAGATGACAAAGCAGCTGGTCATCAGTTTTCCGAGAAAACCGAATTCAATAAACACAGAAAATTTGAATACTTTTAGCTGATGTTTTTTTTTTAATTTTTTGTCTTAAAGCCAGCAAGTTTAAGTTTGTCATTCTCTAATTTCTTTCTTATAAGCAACAATAAAAGGTTTTTGTTCAATCAATGACAAGATAAAAAAAATAGTTTTTTAAAAAACATAAGAACCGTTAATAAGTATTAAATTCTTTTTTTTTGTTCTTTAACAGCTCGCAAAATTACTCCGCACGCCGTTTATTGAAATTATCAGTTATAAGTCAGGTATTGTTATTACTTTATTAAAAAGCGGGCTGGACATATGCTACTACATAGAAAAAACACCGTTTATAGTAATCTTAATTTCGGTTTATGTAATCAATTTTCCTCTCAGGTTTCTTTCTACACACTGCATCAATTTTGACATCAAAAGAAACAAGATAAGATGGAAAAGGAAAGGGAATATTTTTAACACGTTAAGTGATATATCGAAAAAAAATCTGACAGTGGGGCCATATAACTAATTTGTGTTTTCTGGGTTTAATATTATCTAAATTAACTAAACGCGGCGCTGAATGGCTTGGGGAGGCATAATCGCGGTTTTATATTAAATTTATATTTACTAAAATATATCACTTGTTTGACTGTCGTGCTTGTCAGAGGTTGTGTTTGATATTCTAAAGTCTAAAACATTTCAAGATGTGTTCTCATAAAGCAGGAATGAGGAGACTGCAGGGGTTTATGGATGAACTTGACATGAGTGACGAAGATGTTGCAGATCCGTTTGCTGATAACTCAGAAGATGAGTATATCGTTAGTGAAAGTGAATCAGACAGTTCTGAGGACGAAATTATTCGTCAAAAATTTAGAAAAGTTACAAAATTATCTAAAAAAATGTCAGGCACCACAGATTTAGTTAGCGAGACAATAGAAGCAGTGGTTGCAGACTATGGCGACGCGACTAGTATTAATGCAAAAACTGAAAATACAGTTGCTTTTGGTGCGAACATCATTTGGAATTATGTTACTGGTATGTACCTGAAAGACTTTCCTTACAATGCAGTGAACACAGGCATACCAGGTGAAGTAATTGATGAATAGTCAGAAAAGTTGCCGAATAATTTTTTCAAATATTTTATTACCACTGATATAATAAATTACATAGTAATAGAAACAAATAGATATGCCTGTCAGAAAATCCTCCGAAGAGTACCTTCCGGTAAATCGCAGCTAAAGCAATGGAAAGACGTAGATGCTTTAGAAATGGAAAAGTTTTTAGGCATACTGATGAGGATAGGTCTATGTAAGGTGCCAAAACTGGCAGATTATTGGTCCAAAAATTTTTTGTACAAAAATTATATAAAAAATGTCATGTCTAGAAATAAATTTGAGTTGTTGTTACGGATGTGGCATTTTTTGGATAATGAGGTTTGTTCTCCCAATGATCGCCTGTTCAAAACATGAAAGATTTCAACGTTGTAATATTCCCGGCAAAGAAGTGTGTATTGATGAAACTTATGTTCCTTTTTGAGGACGATTATCATTCAAACAATACATAAAAAATAAGCGGAATAAATTTGGAATCAAATTGTTCAAACTGTGTATAAAAGATGGCTATACATACAATATCAAAATTTATTGTGGAAGAGAAGCTGAATCGGGAACTCCAGTTTGATCCTCGGTAGTCATAACATTGATGGAAAATTTATTGAACTGTAAAAGAATTTTATTTACCGACAACTACTATACAAGTCTTCATTTGGCTCATGAACTTCTTGCTAGATCAACTCATCTGGTGGGGGCGCTTAGGGGTAATCGAAAATTGAATTCAAAGGAAGTTGTGCGCTCAAAATTATGCAAAGGTCAACAAATGGCACAGGAAAGTAACTCAGGGGTCGTGATGCTAAAGTGGAAGGACAAAAAAAGTCATATTCAACTGCTTTACAAAGAGGAATTAAGTGGTTTAAACAACTAGCTTTAGAACTAATTACAGGTTCTGCACTAGTATAATATATAAAAATATAACAGGAAAAAAACTGAGTATTACCAAATTCAAAGAAGAAATAACTCTAAAACTTCTACATGTGGAAGAGACCGTCGAACATATGGAAGCAACTTCTTCAGTAGCAAATTCCGCAGCCCAGTGTAGTTCTAGCTGTGTGTTTATTGATAGTTTCAATTTGTTATTTTTGACATTTATCAGTTTAATTTTTATTACTTGGTATGCTCTTTTATAATTTAATGTGTTAGTTATATTTTTAATAATATATACTATTTGTACTAATACTGATGATGACTTTTAAAAATGTCGAAACATGTTTATAAAATACAGTAAAAACTAAAACATTTTTGTGAAGAAGACTTTAAGTTAAAATAATTTAATTTTAATAACTACAATTTTAAATATTTGATAACGTCGTCAACTAACGACATAGCTAACTTTATTTTATGTAACCGGGCAGAAGAATGGTATCTTAATTTTGTTTATTTTAATGTAAGAACGTGTTATGTTTTTTAATTACTAATAACCAAAACACCAACTTTAGTAAACCATTTTCTTACAGTTACTTTTTTGGTTAAAAATATTAGAGATAATCTTAATATATATGCATCTCATTTTAACAAGAATTAAATAAAATAAATTTACATACAAAAAAACACGATAAAAACAATATTTTAACTTATAAGCTCAATTCGTGAGCTATCTAAGATTATCAATTGTAAATACTACATTTTGTAAGCCGTTTATACATCTTTATTTGTAAATTCAAATTCAATCTCTGATATGTGGTTTTTATAACGACTTAAAGACAAATAACGCAATCAATAAAAAAAAATACAAACACTTGCTATACTATAGAAGTGATTTGATATACTTCACAACTATTAGTTTTATTACAGTTTTTGCCGTTTTTCGTACGTAAGTCTGTTTTAGAAGATAAAACTAAACCCATAAAATTTAGAGTAATGCCTTTATCTGGATAGTATTCATTGCCCAAATCTCTAGTGCGATTGTTAAATATATGTAACATATGCAGGTGGCATAATTTTTTAAGATGTAAACCGTAATTTCTTTTTAATACGTTAAACTGTTAAACATATTTTTTTCTCAATTCACGTTTTTATTTTATTTACAACAATTATTTTAACTAAATTGTTTTTTAACGCTAGAATTAAGAAATTGCGACTAGATGCAAACGTTAGATGTAGTTTATTAATTGGCGAAAACCTAAAAAAAGATGAGATTATTACGATTCGTATCTATTTTATTGTGTTTTTGTTTTTATGAATCTGCAAGTTGACATTAAATTTGAAATAAAAACTCAAAAAACAAATCAATTTCTATTGGCGCGTATTAAGTAATAGCTAAACTTAATTTATTTTTTTAGATAATTTTTTTTCTGAATCTACTAAAATTAGAAAAAAACCTGTTTTTTTTCACTAATTCGCTTTTCATTACAAAGAGTTTGCATTAATTACATAGGTATAGAATTATTTTATTATTGTTTAAAACGAAGCTTACAGTCTTTATAAAATTCACTAAACAAACAAAGACCTTGTATATAAGCTACTGACATTCTTTCAACATCACCTTAAATTCATAAACTACTTTTTCTATTTTATAAAAAAATTATAAAAAACATATTCGTTTAAAATGCATGTAATTATTTTGTGGAATTTTTTTGACATAAGAAAATTCAAGAACATATGTAGTCATTATTGATTTATTTATTTAAATAAAACACTGTGTCTGTTAAGCGATTTTTGAATTATACGGTAAGTTCCAAACATTTTTTGTATGACATACTATTTCTAAATCAGCGGTTTTGGAAATAATGACGCTTCAAATGTGAAATTTTAAAATAGCAAGTATTTAAATATGTTTATGCACGGGCGTATCATAAATTGACAATTTTACACGAATTTATATATCATAAACGTATTTTTTTAGCCCACGGACCTCTTTATTTCCACGGGCTATAATGAAACGTCAAACAACAATATCATATGTACAGCCATAGTCATTGGAAATGTACCTGAAATAAACATTACCGCATTTTCAGTTACATTCTAATAGTATTACCAGTATTTATACTTGTAAATATACCTTGAGGTTATGTCCTTTTGTCTTGTAAATAAAAAAGGAATTACCATTACTAAAATTTACATGTATTTCTCAAACCATAAGAAAATACTATTATTGTTATGGCCGTATTTATATTTTTATGCGAATAAAAAAACACATTTCTTTCTATAATTTTAGATACGTATTAATAGCAAAATTTTGAACGTATAAAATTAAGGTAAATTGTAAATAATAATCTAATTACTGCTTTTTTAAAAACAATCTTACATAAGTACTATTAATATTTTGCTGTATGTGCAAAATTATTTATAAATAAAGTGAAACTTTTATACTTTAATTTCGTTGAAATGATACTATCAAACAGAATTTTCCGGTGTAAGAATAATTATTTGTGCCAATATAATGTAATTTATTTAAATTGTTGTTCACATAGTCACATTCTTTTTTTTGTTTAAGCGGTTAAACACTTCACTTATTAATGAGTATCATAATTACATTTTCGTATTTATTAATATTATTGTTATTTTAATAATAATTATTTAAGTATCACTCACTTTTGCGTTGATAAAATGTTAATAAACAAGCATACGTTTATAATTACAGTTCATGCTGTAGTTTATTTTAATAATATAATTAAATAAAAAAACATATTATAATATAAAAAACAATAACAATACAAAAGTTGTATAGAAATAATTAATACTTTGTGTAATAACCATTATTTTGTATGTATGCTTCTAATCTAGACTGTATAGAGTTTATTAAATTTTCACCCAACTGTGATCCCCGAGAACGTTCTCAAACTAATTGTGAATGTTGGATAATATTTTCAGATGTTCTAAATTAAATATCACTATCCCCGTTTCTGATCATTGCACCTCACATATTTTCAATTAGGTTCAAATATCACTGGCCATTCAATTATTTCAACTTCGTTTTGATCTTCAATCCAGTCCTTAACAATTCGTGCTGTACGAGTAGGAGAATTATTCTGGACTATTTGAATAATTTCCAGCTCATCTAGTGGAAATATGCTTCTCACAGAAGGTATCAAGATATTATCTAAATTATTTAGGTATTGCTCTGAAGTAAACCAAGGTGGTGTCACTTGCACTAACTCTTCTAGACCCGCTTGCGATATTCATCCCCACACTCCACCTGTCACTCTATCACTTTGCCTATTGGGCAAAACATGTTCTATATTGTAACGAGTGTTTTGTGGTCTCCACACTGTAGTTGGAAATTGATCAGTGCTAGAAAATACTTTTTCATTTGTGAAGATAACAGTACTCTAATCCAAATTTAAATATTGGCGACAAAAGCGCAACCGAGCTGCAGCATGACGCTCTGTAATGTTAGGTTTACTTGCAGGTTTTCTAAAATGTAAATTTGATTCGTGTAAACGTCTTTAAATGGTGGAAACAAAACAATTAAGATTCAGCGTTTCTTTTATTTTTTGGCAAGTTGTAAAAGGATTTTGTAATGTATAGCCGAGTATGTCCGCATTTTCTTGCCGAAAAGTAATTCTAGGCTTAGGTGGTCTGTTGTTTACAAGTGGCTTATTACCAACTTCCTGACCTTTCGTAATTCATCGCCGGATTTGTTTAATCTACAAAGTGTTAAGTTCTTAGTATTGGATTACATTTATCATTAGTACTATATTAAAAACCATTATACATTATATATGTATTTAAAAATTTGACGTCAATTTAATATATTCCAATATCTTATAAAATAGTATTGTTAGTGATCATATTTAATACATGCTGACTGTGTTGCAATGCAATGTAAAAAATATACTTTAGAAAAATGCTTACCGACAAGTCAACATGTTGTATTATTGTTTAAGGTGACGTTTCTGCTTGTGCCATCCCAACAATACTTCCTCTTAATTCTAAGGTAGAATCCATTTGTCCTAATCTTTGAGGCATATTCACAAAATATTATAATCACATAAACAATGATGTTACCACTAGGAACTCTTAATTTATATTACAATTTTGTAAATAAAAAATTTATATTTATACGACAAAAAGCCATAACCTAATATATTTACAAAAGGTAATTATGAAACTTATTAATAAGTGAGGTATTTATTAATCTGCTTAATCCTAAGATGCATATCCGGTAGAATTGTTTATTAATTTGCACAAAAACATAAAAGCAGTTGTGGTTTCATAAAACGCTTGTTTCAGAGTAATATTTAAGTCTTCTCGTATGATTTTAAGAAACACATATAAATATGTCAAACACAACTTTAAAGAATTAAAAAATAAATTTATTTAAAAATTACAAAATTAATGTTTGGAGAACAGTATGTTGTAGAATTCTGTCTCAAAATTAATTTGCGTTTGCTTTTATTAACTCGGAAAAAATTGTTAATAAAGAGATTTCGTCAATAACCTAGATTAATGTCACTTACATATTGCAATAAATTTATTAACGTAATAATAAGCAAAAAACAAGTATTAGTCAATTATAACAGTTGGAAAATTAGTAATGATTTATACAAAAGGTTATTGAATTCTAATATAATTCCTCCTCCCTTAAGTCAGAACGTCCTCGTTCTTTGGATAAGTATTTGTTATATCGTTTTTTATTTCGATGTCCTCTTTCCTTTGTTTCTTATTTACTAACTTTAATTTATACCTAAACATGTACAATAACAAACAGGTTATGATTAGAACAATTACAATGACAATTGTCACAGCAGAACGAACAAAATGAAACATAAGTTGCAATTGGAAATTACTTTCTAAAGCTTTAGTTTCTTCTTTTAGATCTTTTGGGTTTTGAAAATATTCCATTTTTAAGTTTACAGTTATATTACTTTCATAACTATTAATTATAAGAGGACTTTGATATGAGAAATTATTAAAAGTATTTTCAAAAATTGGTTCACCTATAATGATTTTACAACTATTTTTAGAAGATATCAGTGCATTATTTGTTACTTTAAAATGGTTAATATTACTTGATTTACTAGAAGTTAAGATTTTTCCATTATCTAATTGTCGATACAATTTATAGTCGTTGTTGACTAAGGCGTAGATACAACTTTTACTGTCTGATAAACTACACTTGTTCACTATTGGTGATTCACTACACACTGCTTGATTTTCAATTTTCTTGCATTTTTCATCAGTCCAAAATTCAGTTGTTGCACTCTGAAGATGGTATTTATATGGGGAAATGAGAACTTTATCTTGTTTATTGGGGGTTGGATAAATTCTGGTATATTGGTAGGATAATGAATTAAGGATAGGTATATATAATATACATGTTATTGTATCACCTGTTGGTAAAATACGAAATTTTGTGAATTCTAAAATTTAAAAAATATGAACTGTGTCGAATTCGATTAATTGATTAGGTTTATAAGTTAACTGCAAATGTTTTATAATCGCAATTAGTTCAGAATTTGAAATAATTTCTAAATTGATAGTTTCTGAAAATGCCATCGAAATGGTTCTTTGAATACGCTGAAGGATGTTTAGTAATCTCATACTGACATAATTATTATATTGAATGCTTAATTGTACTTCAAAGATATCGGTAATATTGTTGATTGCGTTAAAAGCTAAATTTATGTTTTTTTGAATAATTTGAATGTTATTTGAATATCGTTCTGTAATATGATTTGCAAACGATGTGTATTTATCCATTTGTTTGATTACTTTGTCCTGATTTTTAAAAAGCGTGCCTAAATTTTTATTAATTTCTAATAAATCATTATTATCTAAGTTACCCGTTATGTATTTAATGGTAGTACCTAAAACATTAAACAAACCTCTTTTTATCCTATATTTAAATTTTGATAATTGATCTTCTATGCATTCACAATTATTTTTTTAAATACTAATTAATTGTAAGATTACAGGGGTTCCTACTTTTTGTTTCTAAGATTGCTACGTTACCCAATATTTTCATATAGCTAATTTCAAAACTAGTTATGTTAAAATAAAAATAAAACTTATAATAGTGGTTCAGTATTTTTATGTGTCCCAAATATTCACGGAAGTATCCATTGCTTCGAATTTATTCAATTCGAACGCTCCTGTTCTGTACCAATATCAGGTTGATTCTGTAAAGAAAATCTTTTCTTTATTCTCTTTAATTTTCTAGCGTGAATATGTGTGGGTCTTTTTGACAATTCTCTAATTCCTGAAATGTTATTATTGGTAATATTTGTAATGTTAAGTTTATCATAATAGGGATCGGTTTTTCTAATTCTTTGGCGTGTGATATATGCGAGGGGTTCAGTAATTTCAAGGTTTGGAATTTTGTCTTTATTTTAGTTATTAATCTGTTAGCACCTATTTCTAGTTGTTTTTTATATAACTCTTCGTAAAATGGTAATAATTCGTTTTTTCTTTTTTCGTTATAGACCTCGTATACCGTTTTATTAAAATCAATTTCGTGTGCATTAAGATTTTCGTATGGTCCATAAAGCAAAGTGAATGGGGTGTAACCTGTAGCTGAATGTATCGATTGATTATATACTAATATTGCGGAAATCATTAGGTTCTGAGGCGATTCGTTTTGATTTTGTGATTTAAAAACTCTAATTTTTTCTAAAATGGTTAAATGTAACCGTTCTATAGGAGAGTTTGAACTACTGTTGTAATTAGTCGTGAAATGTAATTCGATTTTGAACAATTCGCAGTATTCTTGAAAGGTTTTATTCTTAAATTCCTTGTCTTCATCACACACAATTTTTCTTGGAAAATTATGATGAGAAGAGAAATGACGAAGTTTGTTTAAAATTGTAATACCAGTAGCATCATTTATAAAATAAGCTTGAGCGTATCGGGAAAACAAATCTATTATTGTTAAAAAATTGTGTCCTTCAAAGCTAAATGTATCAAGGTATATTATATCGAAAGGTCTTTTTGCAAGGAGTGGTCCACAGAATTGAATTTTATAAGGGTTTCTTTCATATTTATTAATCAAACATGTTTCACATTCGTTTATGAATTTGTTAATTTTTGTTTTCATATCGGGCCAATAAAACTTTAATTTCAAATGATTATACGTTTTGGTAACACCCTTATGATTAAGAGAACGGTATTGATTAATCGCGTAGTATTGATCATCAGATTTTTCTAAGTCGATAGGCAAAATGTTACTTTTGATAAATTTTACTTTATTATCGAACAGATGTCTTGAGGTCACGAGAAATTTTGATTCTAGCTCTTTGTCGCTAAAATATATTCCATATTAAATATTAGGATTTATTACTTCTTTAAAACATATGTATTTAAATTCTCTAACTCATTGCCTAGTCTAATAGTAATGATGTAATTATGTTTTGCAAATGGTCTCATATACTTTAAGTTATATTGAACTTAAATATTATGCGATACATAAAATAATTAATAGGATTTTCGGATATTGGTATAGTACAAACAGGGTTTTCTAAAGAAGTGTGTTGTGTGTTATTGTCAGATTCTGTGATTTGCCGATCTTCATCAGTATTTAAGATTTCATCGAGTTCATCTAAAGAAAATTCTAAATCATTATCTACGTTTGGGAGTATAGACAAAAGATCTAAGTTAGGATCATTACTTATTGATTCTTTAGTATTTATTTCGATTCGAGATAAAGCATCTGCGACTGAGTTTTTTTTGCTTTTTTTATATATTACTTTATAATCAAATTCTTCAAGTCGTAGTCGCCATTTAATTAATCTAGAATTTGGATCTTTAAGCGCAAATAGCCAAACAAGAGGTTTGTGGTCAGTTTCTATGACAAATTGTTTTCCATAAATATAGAGCCTAAAATGTTTTGTGCATTCTACAATACTAAGTAGTTCACGTTCTATAGTTGAATAATTTTTCTCAGCACTGTTTAAAGTTCTAGAAAAGTATGAAATCGGTTTGTTACTTTGGGATAATACTCCACCAATAGCTACTCCAGATGCATCGGTCGTGACATGAAAAGTTTTATCAAAATCTGGGTAAGATAATATAAGAGCATTAACTAATAATTCTTTACAATGATCAAAAGCTTGCACATAATTCGGGACCGTGATATCAATTTTTGCTCCTTTCTTGAGACATTTAGTGAAAGGTTGAACTATTTTTGCAAAATTTTGGATGAAGCGTCTGTAATAACCAATAAGACCTAAAAATGATTTTATTTCTTTAATTGATTTTGGAAGGGGATATTCTTGTACTGCTTTAACTTTTGACGGATTGGGTTTTATACCTTCTGGTGTGATTACATGTCCAAGAAATGCTACTTCCTTACATAAAAACTCCGATTTATCTAATTGTACTTTTAAATTGAATTCTTTGAGTTTTTCGAATATTAATTTAAGGTGTATTAAATGATCGTGCAAAGATTTTGAAAAGATTACAACATCGTCCATATATACAAAACAAAATTTATATAGATAGTTACGTAAAATATTATCCATGACTCTTTGAAACGTACTAGGTGCGTTTTTAAGTCCAAAAGACATTCTAACGTATTCATAGTCCGTTTTCTACAGTAAAAGCTGTTTTTTCAATTGATTCAGGGTCCATTTCAATTTGATGGAACCCTTGTGCAAGATCTAAAGTGAAGAAATACATACATTTTCCTAAATTATCTAAAATTTCATCGATTCTAGGAAGGAGATATTTGTTTTCTATTTTCATTTTCATTTAATTTTTGGTAATCGATAACAAGTCGCCATTTCTTTTTACCACTTGCATCGAATTTTTTGGGAACTATCCAAACTGGTGAACTGTAAGGGGAAATACTGGGTCTAATAATTTTGTAGTCAAGAAGTTTTTTTATTTGGTTCTGAATTTCAGCTTTTAAATGATAGGGATATCTATAAGACTTTTGGAAAATTGTATTATCGTCTGTAGTACGAATTTTATGTTTAACACCGTTAGTAAAACTTAAATCGCTATTTTCATCATAAAATATTTGTTTATACTTTCGGCACAAGAAATAATTTCTGAACTTTCTTCTAGGTTCAGATGATTAGTACGTATGACTTCTCAAATGTTTAAATTTGTATTAAAATTTGGATATAATAAATTAACATTAGTGATTGGTTCTACATTTAAAGGATTCTGAAAGTTTATTTCAATATTTGAATTGTCTTCAAATGGAATTGTACAGAGGCCATCTTTTGAGTAGGCTATAGATTCTGGAATAGTATAGTTATCTAGCTTAGTTTCAGGGATAAGGACTTGACCTTTTTCAATATTTACTGGGACTTTTAAATGAGTACTAACATTTTGCTTAAAAAGGGATTTAATTCCATGAAAAAAGGAATTTCGACATTACCTATTTGTAATATTTGGTTATTGTAATTGGTTTTAACTCCTAATTTTCTAAATTCATTGCTTCCTAATAATGCCTCAAACCTATCGTGCCAATTGATAACGTGAAAACTAATATTATTATTTATGCCATGTTCTTTTAAAAAAGGAAATGCTACATTTACATTAGACGTTACAGTTTGATTAAAACTCTTTATAGTAAAAGAATTATTAAAAAAGGGTTCATTATTGAATTCGAAGCACCGCTATCTATCAAAATTTTTAAATTAAAACTGGGTATCGTAACAAATGGTAGCTTTGGTCTACTTGTATTAAGAATTAGGTCGATGGTGGTGCCATGATTATTTTGAGAAATTTGAAAATTATCACTTTCTTCATGATGAAGAAATTGATTTTCTGGTTGATCTTCAACATTATGAAGTTTTTCTGATATGAAATTGCGTGGGCCGGTATTTCGAAAATAATTATTATTATGAAATGGTCTCATTGTATTTCTTGAACAACATACGTTTTAAAAATTTATACAAAACTTGGTAATATAAGGTCATCAGCTACGTTAAACATTTGAATTCTTCTAATTTTAGGATTTCAAATAGTAATCAGTAATGAAGGCTGCAGATCTTGAATATCATCAACTTCTAACTGAACCAGCTCTTGTTTCAGCTACCTGTTTTAAAAAAAAGTTAAACACTTCTACATTACAATAATTTTATTAACTTTGCTTATTGAATCTAGAGCTTGGTATATAAAAACTTCTATCGCTTCCATACTCAAAACTTTTGACTTTTTGGGCTTAAATCCATCTGATTTTCTCTTTAAAAACCCAAATAGGCTTAAGTAACTGCTTATATCTATGTTGTAGTTGGTTTGAATAACCTTAAACATTGAATAATAAGACCACATCGAAAAGTGTTTTTTTTCTTTTGATAAATACAAAAAATAAATAAAACAGTTTTTGATAGAATCCTTTCGTATGTCGCACCATTTAAGATATTTATTTTATGTTTTTCTATACACTTCATAAGATTTTTTGGAAAACAAGCTACTCTTTCTTGCTTTTTCTGCAGCGTCATCAACTTTGTTTATTTTCCACCTTTTACAGGCAAATTTTTTCCTTAATAAAAGATTCTACTTTAAATTACTCGATTTTTATTTCTTGACCACTAGATTATTATTTAGTTGTTGTATTTTGTAGCAATAAAAATCAAACTATCATAGGATTTTACTTTGTCAATTATTTTAACAGTTTTACGTTTCATTTTAAAAATGCATTCATCTGAAAAAGAACGTATTAAAGTACTTATGATAATTACTTTTAGAAACAGAATGCGTGCTGAACAAGAAGTGTGTAATTTATTTAATGCAATTTATCTTGATCGACATCCAGTTACTATATTTAGTCTCAGCAAGATGTAATTGAAATTTGCTGAGTACGTTAGAGATATACCTAAAAGAAGACCAGCAAAAGTATTAAAAGATTCTAGATCTCCAGAAATTGTAATTTGTCAACGGGATCTGTATCAAATACTAAAAAATGCTAAATACTAAAAAAATAGATATTTTTATAATGTTCAATTGATACAAAAACTATTAAAAGACGATATTGACAAAAAAACACGGTTTTGTAAGTAGAAAATTGATAATAATCAAATCTTAGATTTCACCCAAAATATATTTTTTTCTGATTTAATTCTATAATTAATAATGTAATTCATCTCTAATTTAAATTCAAAAATCTTTACGCAAAAAAAAGGTTATAAAAATAT
Organism: Aquatica leii; assembly: GCA_035610365.1. NCBI lineage: Eukaryota > Metazoa > Arthropoda > Insecta > Coleoptera > Lampyridae > Aquatica > Aquatica leii. The sequence continues at coordinate 15,207,936 of CM069434.1, read as the reverse complement.
GTTTTAATAATTTTAAAACAAAATAAAACAGTAGTATAATTTTATTAAATTATATACATTTAGAAATATGTTTTACTATATCACATAACATTAAAGTAAATATTTGTGTTTGTAATTGGACTAAAGTTACAAAAGTTTTCTAATAATTACAGTTTAAGTTCTAGACTCAACTTTAATTATTATAAAAATCTTGTTCTGCACGTCAAATATCAAAAAAAATTATTTTTAGTTTGTTCTAACTTTTAAATTGCGTAATTTATTTATTTAAATTATACCTCTTAATATAACTAAAAGTTTAAGCTTCTTATTTAGTAATTACAGATTCAAAAATTATATAACTATGTATATTTGTAACATTATTTATTACTGTTTAAACACATTTAATGATATTTAATATCTATAAATAAATAAGCAAGTTTAAAATTGTATTTTTTTTACTTGAGTAACTTCGGATGAGTTTTTAAACCACTTGTATGTTTCTATTATGTTGTCGTTAGTCATATGTTTTAAATTTATTTCTAACATGTTTCAATGATTTTCAATTTGTAAAAACGTTTTTAGTATTTTACTTTATTTTTGTGTTACCTATATAATTTTACATTTATATAAAGCATTTACGTTGTTTAAAGTGCTATAAACAAATATATTTAAACAATATAAAAATTCATAGTAACTAGTTTTCTTTTATTTGTTGACAAATAATTTAACTTTTTCTCAAAAAATACTTTTTTAAATTGTATTTTAGTAAACAGTTTTTACAAACTTATTTTTATTATTTTGCATCATTTTAAAATTTTTAAGTTAATTAGCAATTACAAAAAAAGTCAACGTAACCAATAAACAAACTAAATAAATCAATTTGTTTTAGTAATATACTAAGAATTTGTTGTAATTTAAAAACCTTTTATTTTGCCTGATATTGAGTTATCTCTAAACAAAGAAAAATACAATTACAAATAATACAGTGCACGCCGCTTATTTTAGCTGAATTTTCACAGTACGCTTGTTTAGAATGAAAAATTTAATCATTGTACTCTAAAAATACTTGTTTTGCATATTTAGCTTTATTTTTGCAGTTATTTATTTATTCGAGTATTTTAACTGACCTACGTAACATTACATGTGATAACGTTATTTTGTATTTATTTTTATATGTGGTGTCAGCAATTGTTAAAAATAAATCGATTTATTTGGCAGAAAATTTTGGTTTTTTAAACGTTTTATGAGAATCTCTATATTTATATTTTTTGTTTGTAATGGTGCTATGTACTACTCGTAATGAGATGCACGCTGTATGTATTTACTGCTTTCTAAAAATAAACATTTATTTGTTTTTTGAAATCTGGATATTGTTATCAATCCGTTATTGTTGTCAAAAACCCCAAATTCCCACGTGACTATTATTTTGTTTACCTAAACAACGGTGCGGCTTCCTCAACAAGTCATTTGGTAAATGACCCTCCAAAAAATGCTGAACATTGTTTTACTATTAATTTACAATAGTTGCAAATATGTTACGTTTAACTTGGCTTATTCCAAACCTAAATAGTATAAATCTTTTATTAGTAAGGACGTTTTTTAATGTTTTAATATTGAAATAACACTATTTATGTTAAGATATACAAAGTATGCATAAATTGACGAAAAAGCTACACAGTGTGACATTCTTCGTTCGATTCTGAACGAGGAGTAAACACATGGTGTAACGTGCCACTTTACGCCACTGGTGGTAACAACGTTGAACCTCGTAGTGTTACCAAAAACTTACATTTTTCCTCCTGTCATAAACTGGCGTTCAATTCGCGGTCTGATTAAATTTAATAAAATTGACAGAATTGTGTTTTAATGTTGAAGCGTTTAAAGGTTTGTTGTTTACGAGTAGATTTATATCATATATCATTGTCGGATAACCATCAATATTTTTTTTTAAATTCAACAAAAGAATTGCCAAAGATGACAAAACAATTACTGTGAGTGATGTTTAATTTCAAACGTTATTAGAAAGCGTTCGTGTGACAAATGTAATTTTGGTAACAAAAAAAGGAAATTTTTCAAAATGTGCCTTTCGTTTTAATCAAAAGAAAGTTTCAGATGTCAATGCTTTTATTGACGTCATTGAAACTTGTAAAAAGTGTACAAACGTGTCAGATACTAACGCACTCCGAGGATTATCAATGCGGTTAGACGACTTTGCTGCTTTCTGGTGGCAAGAAGTAAAAGATGACGTTAATATTGATACCTGGCCAAAAACAGTTGATCTGCTTCTTTTAACTTTTGTATCTAAGAAACCAGCCTATTGTGTATATTGCGAACTGTTTTCTTCATAACAAAGTGCAAAGACTCCAACCGATGTGTTTGTCTGTAAGTGTCGGCAAATTCTTGCGCAACTACCAAAGGTACTTTAAGTGAGGAGACTCAATTAGACATAGTTTACAGTCTTTTAGATATAAACATTCGTGAAAAGATTTCGCGCAATAAAATAAAAACTTTTAGTGATTTATTACAATTATCAGATCAGTGGAAATGACTGTGGTAGAAAAACGCGTATTTGAGGACAAGAAACCCTTGGAAAAACCACTCAAAGACCTGAGTGCTAGTAAAGTGAGTGTTCGGTGCCGTTATTGTAAAGTGTTTAGTCATTCCACCGATGAATGCAATTGACAAGAGTGAATAAATTACGTCGCTCAAAACGGAATCCATTTCCCAACATGTAGATACTACTCTTTTTTCAACAGTTTCTTGTTTTGGCTGTGCAACACCCGGTTACGTTTGATCTAAATGTCCAAAGTGCAACGTGTTCGAAACTGCTTCGGCGTCTATAAAACACCTTATCGAATGACGGCTAACAACAAAAAAAATTACTCAAAGAAATTGCGAAAATGTTAGATAGATGATTTATTGCACTGTTACGTGCAAAAAATTCATAACGTAATAGCTTGTATATGGGTTGAATTAAAATAAGATTTCGGTTTTGACGCTTTCTGCCGATTTTTCTTTTCACTGTCATTTCATGCCAAGACGTTAAACTGACAACTACGTAAAATGGCCGGTATGGTGGAATAATTTAAGTATGGCTTGTTTCTACGGACATTCACGTTAATGGAAATGAAATTATAATTTCAATACGCCGTTAAAGTAATTTATCTATCACTGACCGTTCCGCCACGCTTCGGTCACATGTTTCAATTTAATAACGAAAAATAAGGGATTAATATCGCTAATACCTTCACTAAACGCTTAGGATTCTGGAAGGCATATTATCCACACCGAAAACAAACTCTCGACCAGCATTTGCCTCCGAGATGTTACTTCTTATACGTCAGTCGATTGCGATACCCGCCTTTTAATAATTACAAGGAACAGCAGTCGATACATCGGGTTTTTCTCTAATTTATTTTATTATTAACAATTTTGTAGATTCCTACCTTCGTGAGTTATTGTGTTGACACGATTTGCTATTCATTATTATTTTAGGCCCACTCAACGAGGAAAACGTTTTCTTCGGGCAAGTACTGGATTGCGGGTAAGTTCTTTTTAATTATTATGTCACTTACGAAATTTAACTTGTTTAACTTACGCAATTGTGATAGTAGTTTTAATACCATTTAGTCATTGTCAGTAACTAATTTTGTGATATCGCATGCTGTGAACCCTAGTTATATAACGTGTAATTTCTTCGCTATCGATATCGTGTAGATTTTATGTATTGTGTGTTGCCGATACTTCCGGTAGTTATTAATGGAGAATTTCTAAGACTCGTTGTTAATAGCCTACGTTATTAAATTAAAGTTTTTTATACCTGTTTAATCTTTCTTTTATGGTAACATACCTTTCTCTTTTATTGTGGTTACACAAACATCAGAGTAATAAGGACTACGAACCTAAAAATTCGTTACAAACTTGGACCGGCTGCTTTGATCAAGGCAGAAGTGTTAATTATAAAAGATCTGGCACCTTTTATAGAAACGTTTGCAGGATTTTATTCATTCTATACTTGGTTTAGAAACAGAAATTAAAGTGTACGAATTATTTTTGCAAACTCAGAGTTTTAAGAATCAAAGCAAGTTAACTGGTAAAACATTGCTTTGCACGTATGTCGAAACTAATAGCGTGTGTAACTAGCTTACTTGTGCCGCTATCGTTTGCAATCTTTTAATAACCAAAAACGGTTTGAAAGTTTGCATTTAATTATCACTTTGTTTTCATTATCGCCATCTAACATCACTAAAAAATCTGCTTCCATATTGTTGTTTATTTACGTATTCGCTGGTGGATATAACAAAACTCAATTTTGTTTTAACAAAAAAACAGTTAACTTTATTACTCTAAAAGTACGATTTTTAATAGAAGTGCTTAGCTTGCATCTACATTTAGTAATATGTGACCAACTTATAAAACTTGATTTGATAAGAATATTAAACGACTTGCGCCTTACATTAATACTTCAAACGTGCTTTTTATCTTCAACATACTCCCCCCAATTTTTTTTCAAAAAAAATTGAATAATTCTAACTTAATAATATTTGTTAAAATCATAGCTTATTTTTTAACATAAACATTAAAAGTATTCAGTTAATAACGATAATAATCAACAATTCATTATTTTAAATCAAATAATCAATTTTTCTTACAATGAAAACTTATCCTTAATGTTAATAATAAAATCGTTAACTTTACAAATCAACTTTACCCTAATACTACTATACGTAAAAACTAAAATGAACTTTATAATTGACTTTCTTCATCTTCCAATACTGGAACTAGACACAGCTTGGTAGTAGGTCTTTTGTAAATACCATTTTTGTTCTTGACTGTGACTACTCGAATAACACCGTCTGGACCAGGATGAAGCTGCACCACTCGAGCGTATCCCCATTGACCGGGTGACAGTTGATCATCCTTTAAAATTACTAGTGAACCAACTTTTAATTGATTGGCATTTCCGGCTTGTATCCATTTTCGTTTAGTTTGTAATTCGTGAAGATAGTTCTTCCTCCAAACTTGCCAAAAATGTTGAACCATTTGTTGTAGTTTTTGATACAGTTTTAAAGTTGTAGGCTTTCGGTCCACCAAATCTTCGTCGATCAATGCTGTTAGCGGTCTGTGCACAAGAAAATGGCCTGGAGTTAAACTGGTCAATTGATCAGGGTATTCATTAATTGCAAACAATGGACGTGAATTTAAAATACTTTCAATTTGCACTAATAAAGTGGAAAATTCCTCCCACGTTAACCGGGCGTGAGCAGCTACTCTTTTTATATAATATTTTATACTTTTTACTCCCGCTTCGTGTAACCCCCCGAAGGACGGTGCGCGCGGTGGCAAAAATTTCCACTTAACCCCTTGTTCTCGCATAGCCCTTTGTATAGCCTCTCCGTTTTCCCCTTTACTTATAAACTTAACTAAATCGTTTAAAAATCGATTGGCCCCTACGAAATTTTTTGCATTATCAGAATAAATCGTATTTGGCAATCCCCGACGACCAATAAAACGTCTTAGCGCAGCTATAAAACTGACCGTACTTAGTTCTCCCACTAATTCTACATGGATAGCTTTAGTAGTATGACATACAAAAAGGCATATATAAGCCTTTGTCACCCGACAACCTCTGCCTGATGTATTTTTTAAGTTAAAAGGTCCTGCGTAATCACAAGACGTGTGATAAAATGGTGGAGCTGGTAGAACGCGTGTCTTGGGTAACTCGCCCATTCTATACGACATTGGTACCGGCTTTGCTTTAAAACAAACGACGCAATTGTGAACGATTTTTTTAATAACGTTACGCCCTCGCACCGGCCAATAACGACGCCTGATTGCCGCTAGTAATGCTTGCGCGCCGCAATGTAAGTTTTTTTTGTGTTCATCGAAACAAATCAGTTCCGTTAACCGATGTTTTGGCAATAATATTGGGTGCGTTTCATCGTACGTTAGCTCCGCTTGCTGCAGCCTACCACCTACTCTAATTACGCCTTTTTTATCCTTAAACGGAGACAAATTTAAAAACTTATTCTTTTTTGTTTTCGCGTGTAAAATGTCGTTTGGTAACGCATCTTGTTGAACGGCTCTAATTAATAAGAATAATGCCTCGTCTAATTCTGCTTTAGAAAGCATACCATTAATTTTTTCAGCTTTTCTGGCGTTATGTATGAAACGACTACAATACGCTACAACCCGTTTTAATTTTCCTAAAGTAGAAAATTTTCCAATAACATCTAACAGTCCTTCTCCCCCCGTGTTTACTATCGCTACCGTTTCTTTAACTTCATTAGCAAATTTTATTTCGTGATCATAACTAATTTCGGAAGCCTGAACGTTTGTTAGAAAAGCTTTATCATATAAACTTTTATGACCTTTCCACCATATCTTTTGTTCTATCAAATTTGTAAGATTACATCCCCTGCTTATGACATCTGCGCAATTCTTTTTTGTTTCAACATAAAACCAATTGTTACGACTTGTTAATGTTTTTATTTTATTTATTCTATTTGCAACAAAACATTTTAATTTTCCTTCATCAACCTTTAACCAACTTAAACATACCTTACTATCACAAAATAAATAAACTTCTTGAAATACTCTATTTAAATCAATGCAAACCCTATTGTATAATTTAGCTAACAAAAGCATACGGCATAATTCTAAACGAGGAATCGAAATACAATTTACGGGCGCTACTCGACTTTTAGCACATAATAAATTGCAATTAATCTCGCCTTTTTCGTTAACTGTTCTTATATAAATGCTACATCCGTACGCTACCTTAGAGCTGTCACAGTATCCTATTAATTGTAAGTTTTTATAATTAGAATATACTACGTTACGTTCTATTTTGATTTCGGGTAATTTTTCTAATTCACGCATTAGATTTTTAAACTGCGTATTAAGTTCGATCGGAATTGGTTGATCCCAAGGTAACTTTAAGCGCCACAAATTTTGAATAAATAATTTCAATTTTACCGTAAAACATGTTAAAAGACCTAACGGATCATATATACACTGCTAATTAATTTCAAAGCAGTTCTTTTCGTGATTGTTTGAGTTGTGTCAAACGACATTACAGGAAAACTGATTACATCTTTTTCCGAATTCCACGTCATCCCCAGTACTTTTGTCAAACTTTTACCGTTTTCATTTTCTATATACTCACTGTTTGAATGCCATTTTCTAATTCTAAATTGTGCGCTAGAAAAAATAGTTTCCAGTTCGTTCTTAAACTTTTTAATTTCGTTCTCTGTATCACGCCCGCTAATCATATCATCAAAAAATGTATCGTTTTTTATGGCATTACACGTTTCCGGATAAAACTTCTCGTTTTCGCTAGCTAACTGTTTTAACACCCTTGTTGCTAAAAACGGTGAAGCCGACAGACCGAATAGCAATTTGTTAAAACGAAAGATTCTAGTTTGATTTCCCGGGTCGTCCCGCCACAATACCAATTGATAGTTTCTATGCATTTCATCTACTAAGATTTGGAGATACATCTTTTCAATGTCCGCGCTTAAAACGAATTTATGTTTACGAAAACGTAACAGTATTCCGAATATGTCACTTTGGACTTTAGCGCCTATTCTCACGCAATCATTCAAAGATAAATTACTAATATTATTTTTTTCATTCGCGTGAAACACAATGCGACATTTTGTTGTTTCTGAATGACTTTTTAGTACCGCATGATGGTTCAAAACGCAGTGTGTAACTGGGATTTCATTTATTTCAGTCATATGACCTTCTAGTTCATAATTCTGCATAGCTTTAATATACATATCGCGTAACTCCCTATTTTTTGCCAAGCGGCTTTCTAAATTAATTAGACGTTTTGTTGCAATTTCTCTCGTATTACCTATTCCTAGCCTATCGATATTTTCTTTAAAGGGTAATCTAACAATATATCGCCCGGTATCATCGCGACGCGTAGTTTTTTGAAATAATTGTTCACAATAGTTTTCTTCCGCGGTTAATTCCTTTTGCTCGGCAATATCTTCGATCTCCCAGAATTTATTTAAATTAACATCTAATGCGCAATAACTTTGTGAAGGTGGCATTCGATTGCGCTCCTTTTTAAAAGAAACTACACCTCCTAACACATCACCTAAAAGCGTTTTATGCAAAATCAGCGATTCTTGTATTTTTTCAGATGGCGACATCAAAATTTCTGCGTAAAATTCCGCTCCTACCAATAACTGACATTCTTTACTAATAAAATAATTTTCGTCCGCTAATTGAACTTTGTCAGGCAAATTTATGAAATATGGATTAAATGTAATAGCTGGCAACTTATTTGTGATACGAGGTAAAACGCGACATGTTAATTTCTTTTCAAAATTTCCGTATTTTGATTTAATGGTTAATTCTGTTACATGAGATAATTTACACTCATTTACACCGATTCCTGCTATAACCGAATTTTGAGGCTTTTTATACAAATTTAACTTTTTACAAAGTTCTTCCGTGCAAAAGTTAGTCATGCTACCGTTATCGATAAGAACTCTTATTTTATGTTGACAATTGTCAGGTCCGCGCGCAAATACCTCCGCTGTAAAAAGTAAAACAACCTTAGCCTGATTCGTTTCTAACACCGAAGCCGCCGCCGCTGTTTCTACAATTCCAGTAGTAATTTCTGGCGTTTCATTTTCCCCTAATTTATTTTCAACATGCAATAACGTATTATGAGCTTCATTACATCTATCGCAATTAGCACCTCTGCATTTATCCGATCTACATTGGCGTTTGAAACATTTAAAGCACAATCTAAAATTGCGTACCGTTCGCACACGTTCTCTAGGATTCAAATTTTTAAACTTTACGCACGCTTCGAGATTATGGCGCTCACCTTTACAAACCCCGCATTTTCCTACGTCGGTGACCGCACACGATACGTGTTTTACAATCGCCTTTTCCACGTATCTAGAATTTGGCGTATAACCTTGCGTTTGTAATCGTTCAAGCAAATTGCAACGTTCGTTTAAAAAGTCAATAAACAAATTTAATGATACAAACTCATCTTTCTTTTGACTACTTTCAAATTCCCGTTTTGAAACACGGTCTAATTTATTCGCGATTATATAAGTTAAAATAACGTTCCACTGCTCCACTGGAATTTTTAAATTTTTTAAACATCTAACATTTTTAACAAAGGTGTCGGTTAACATTCTTAAAGTTTTACTATCTTCCCGTGTCATAGGTGGGATTTCCAGTATGGCCTTTATATGATTAAAAACTGATAATCGCTTGTTTTCGTACCGATCTTTTAATAATTCAAGGGCTATTTTGTAATTTTCCGCGCAAATTTCAATACTTTTTAAAGCTTCTGCCGCTTCCCCCCTTAATTGACCGATCAAGTATTGTAACTTTTGCCCTTCGGATATGTTTCCGTTACACCCTACTATTGATTGGAATGCATCAAAAAAGAAATTCCAATCTTCGATTTTTCCCGAAAAAATTGGCAGTGTTAATTGAGGCAATTTAATTTTTGGTTCCGATAAACCTTGTGATGATAAATTTAAATTGTTTAATAGGATACCTTCTTTTGAATCAATTAATGCTTTCGCGATCCCGATTAATTTAAAATACTTATTTTCAAATAAATTTCTTTGTTCCGCGTTTTCGGCTTTATTAATGCCTTCCTTATCCGCGTTTTCGATTTTACCTTGAATAATTTCGAACTCGTCATACCAATTTTCGGCTTTAATTAATCGCGCATTTAATTCATTCTTTTTATCGCCCGTGTATGTGTCTATAAAACTATTTAACCGGCCTAGCTTTTCCACTACCGTTTCCCGCTGAAGGAATAATTTTTCCATAATGCAACGTTTACTTTAGTTTTAAAATTTAACACAAATACCCTGACCTTTAACTCTGCCGATGAACATTTGTTTCCTGGCCAATCTGTGCTGCCTTCTATTTCGTCTTCTTCTGGAGTTTTTCTACCGTCGTCTGGACCAAAATGCCTCTAACCTGACGTCTTCTTAACAGGCTGTCTTTTTTTCCAAAATTTTCCAGTTTTGTTAATCCCGGTTCGAAGGATCAATTTTATGTTGTTTATTTACGTATTCGCTGGTGGATATAACAAAATTCAATTTTGTTTTAACAAAAAAACAGTTAACTTTATTACTCTAAAAGTACGATTTTTAATAGAAGTGCTTAGCTTGCATCTACATTTAGTAATATGTGACCAACTTATAAAACTTGATTTGATAAGAATATTAAACGACTTGCGCCTTACATTAATACTTCAAACGTGCTTTTTATCTTCAACACATATAAAACTATCTCATTGCCTAACTATAATGTATATAAACAAGGGTATTACTTAAAAATAGTTTAGACACAGAAACTGGCACAAGTGATAATTAATTTAAAATATCAGAATTAGAAAATAAGTTTACTGATATGAGTAATTCTAAAACAAACCATATTATAAATAAAAGTGTAAAAGTGATTGAGTGCATTTCTTAGAATATGTATAGAATTATGAACACAAAACTTGAAAATATTTATTTTCAAAATGAAAACAGCCATTACATGCTTCATTTATCTAAAATTTATACTACATTATGTTGGTATAATTGTAACATTAATATTTTTTATTTAATATTGTTCAATATATACGTTTATGTATGAATAAAATTATTTTATCCAAAATAAACAATTCGTTCTGCTACTAACTTATTTTTTTTTATTTAACTACATGCTATTATTTTAGCTCGTTATGACTTGAAGGAACACAAGTTTATAGTACTTCTGAGGAGAACAGCAGGGTTATTTTATGAGTGGTCGCAATAAACTGACCACATTAAGCATCACGAAACGTCATTCACAAAATAACGATAAATGTTTGATAATTTGCTTCTCTTACTTGTAAGCTTAATACAAACTATTAATAATTACATATATGTTACTATACTTTTTAACTTGCAATAATTACTCAATTTTTTTTTATTTGATTAATAAACAAAATTCGAAAATAACAGTAAAACTTTTTTCAAAATATAAAACAAAAGTTCTCATTTAACTAATAATTTATAAACGTTTAATGCGTTTGTTCAAAAGTTGAAAACAGGAAACACATAATCGAATACATTTACGAATATAATAATGTCTGATATTTTGACTTTTTTATAAATTATTTTTTTAACAAAACAAGTTGCTAAAGTGTATGTTGAATTTCGTATTATCACGTATAAATTAATTCTTCAGTTCCTTTTTTTTCTCTTCTTAGAACCGTCGATTAGGTGTGGATTTTTTTAAATTTTAATTAAACAACCATAGTTGTGGTAATTAGGGCGACGTTTCGTGGTCTTTGAAGTGACCACTTCATCAGGCCAAATCTTTATTAAACACTTAGAATTTACACATGAATTAGAAACTAACAATGAAATTCCATTTTTGGAGATTTTACTAATACATGATAAAAAACATGAACACAAAATTACTACAGATTGGTACAAAAAAACTACAGCGTCCAACAGGATTATAAATTATTTATCAAAACATCCTTATAATCAAAAGATAAATATAATAAAATTAATAAAAGACAAAATTCTAAAACTAAGTAGTCTTGAATATCATAAAAAAAAAACTAGAAATCCTCCGGACCATATTGATCAACAACAACTATCCTGAATACATTATAAAAAAGATATTGCAAAACAATTTTGATCAAAATAACACAACATTAATACACACTTTACATAATAATAATACTATTGACAGATGTTATACGAAATTAATAAACGTTCCAGGATTACGCCACAAAATTATAAATATCCTAAAACACGATCAAATAAAAATAGTACTTTATAACAAAAACATTATTTACAACAATTTTTACACACGACTTAAAGACAAGACTCCAAAACTTGAAAAATCGAATCTAGTTTATAAATTAAACTGTATTAATTGTGACAAATATTACATAGGTCAAACTAAACAAAAATTAAAAAATAGAATAAAAAATTACGAATATGATTGTCAAAAAAACTTGGATAATACAGGTCTGTCAACCCATCATAAATTAATGTCACATAACTTCGAGTTCAATAATCCTGTGTTATTAGATTTAGAAAGTAATCTGAACAAAAGATTCATTTCTGAAATGATATGGATTAATAAACTCAACAACAATGTAAACTTTAAAACAGATTCACAAAATCTGAGTATCTAAGTAAAATAAAATACAAATATGATCCGACTTAAATCCACAATTAAACAATAATTTGTGATGTCAGTAATTTTTAAGTTAATGTTAATACATATTATTGAATGCAACTATTTATTTATTGAAAACAGATTTAGTATCTGTTAGGATTATTCATAAATATAATTTAAAATTGTAATTAATTTAATTCAAACTTGTCATGGCTGCGCTGACAGTATTAGTGGGGTTAACACATGCGCAAAATGTATATACATATGTATGCAGTTGCTTATAGAATTGTAAACTGATAGGTTGTATGTTACTCAATAAATTACATTGAAATTACAATCTTATTTACTAAAAACCAGCTACGGTTACTACAGACTTGGCGACGAGGATAATGGAGCATTGTACGCTTCCACCGTTTAATTGCAATACAGAAACGGCTACTTTAGGTACAAAATGGGGAAAATGGAAACGAAGTTTCGAAATTTTCATTAGTGCGAAAGGAATCACCGATCTTATTCGAAAGAAGAATTTACTACTACATTTGGCTGGTCAACAAGTGCAAGACATTTACTTTACTTTACCTGAATCCGAAGATTCTGCTTCACCCGATTTATACGATATAAGCATCAATGCCTTGGACAGTTACTTTGCTCCAAAAGTAAATTCAGTATACGAACGTTACGTGTTTAGAACATTAAAACAAAACTCTGATGAAACGGTTGAACAATTTATTACGAGGTTAAAGGAACAAGGGAAGTCGTGCAAATACATGGATTTGGATGATCAAATTAGAGATCAAGTTATAGAAAAATGTTTATCGTCGGAATTAAGAAGAAAACTTTTAGAAAAAGGTGATATTAAATTACAAGAAGTAAGTGAAATTGCAAGAGCTTTTGAAATGACGGAAGCGCAATGGAATACAATGGAAAAACCAAACGTGGTTAATGCGATTTCGTTCCGGGATAAGAAGAAACCGAAACAAGAAAGAAAATCGTTTACAGAAATCAGCGAAAATGCCGGAATTACAAAGAAAACCAATCAAAAGTGCTACAGATGTGGAAGCAACGAACATTTGGCGAACAGGTGTAAATATGTGAATGCAATTTGCAATTTTGTAAAAAGAAGGGACATTTAGCTAGTGTTTGCCTTAAAAAGCAATCACAATTTTCTAAAAATGTAAATTTAGTTTCTGATGTTGCAGGTGCGCAAGAAGATGATCTGAATGCGAATGAGGAAATCGTACAATTGTATCAAATACGGGATTCTTCCAAATTACGCGAATTACGGAAAAAATTTTGGTGTACAATGATTGTTGAGGGTCACAAGTTCAATTTGAAATTGATAGCGGTGCAGCTGTAAGCGTTATGGGTAAGAAAGATTTTGATAAGTATTTTCCTAATCTCCAAACGCAACCTCATACAATTAAATTATTTACGTACTGCGATACTCAGTTAAAAGTATTAGGTTACACTACAGTTCGTGTTCAATACAAAGATAACTTGCATAATTTACGTTTGTATATTTTACATACGGACAGAGAACCTTTGTTAGGTCGGGAATGGATACGTCAACTAAATTTAAATATAAGCGAGTTATTTCAATTACGTACAGAAACTAGCAATACAGTAAATATCGATGCTATACTATCAAAATACAAAACATTATTCGAAAAACAAATAGGGAAAATTCAAGGAATTCAAGCTAAGTTACGTTTGAAACCGAATGCTCAACCAATATTTGTTAAAAGTAGACCTGTACCTTTTGCATTACATGATCGCGTTAAACAAGAATTACAAAATTTAATCAACCAAAATATTTTGGAACCCGTAAATACAAGTACATGGGCTAGCGCAATAGTACCGGTAGTTAAATCGAATAATGCTATTCGAATTTGCGGAGATTACAAATCCACTTTAAATCCAAATTTAGTCGTGGACGATTACCCTCTTCCTACGGTTAATGAATTATTTACAAATTTAGCTGGGGGAGAAAAATTTTCAAAAATTGATATACAACAAGCGTACTTACATTTAGAAATACATGAAAATGACCGCGAATTATTGACACTTAATACGAGTTTAGGCTTATTAAGACCAACGCGTTTATTATACGGTGTTGCATCGGGACCTGCAATTTGGCAGAAAACGATAGAGCAAATTTTGCAAGGAATACAAAACATTGCTGTATTTTTTGATGATATTAGGGTTACGGGACCTAACGATGATTTGCATGTACGTACTTTAATTCAAGTTTTTGAAAGGTTTAAACAATACAATGTAAGAATAAATTTTGATAAGTGTGTATTTTTGGAAAATAAAATAGAATACTGTGGTTACGTTATTGACAAAAGAGAAATTCATAAATCTCAATCTAAAGTAGAAGCGATAGATACAATTGCAAGACCTACAAATAAAAATGAATTACAAATATTTTTAGGGTTAGTAAATTATTACTCACGTTTTATTCAAAATTTAAGTACAATGATTTATCCTTTGAATAATTTACTTAAAGATAGTGTCGAATGGCGCTGGAATTCAAAATGTGAAAATGCTTTTGTAAATGTTAAGAAAGAAATTAAATCAGATAATGTACTAATAGCTTTTGATCCAAAATTACCGCTAGTATTAGCAACCGATAGTAGTCAAGTAGCAGCAGGGGCAGTACTTTCACACATTTTACCAAATGGATCGGAAAGACCCATACAGTTTGCCTCACAAACTCTGACAGCGACACAACGTTCATATTCAAACATTGATCGCGAAGCTTATGCAATAATATTTGGCGTGCGTAAATTTTACCAATACTTATACGGAATTCATTTTACGTTAATTACCGATCACAAGGCTTTAGTGCAAATATTTGGTTCTCATAAAGGACTTCCAGTTTACTCTGCAGCGCGTATGCAACATTATGCAATTTATTTGCAAGGATTCAATTACACTATTAAATACAGAAATGGTAAAAGTCATTCAAATGCGGACGCAATGTCCAGATTAGTTAAAAATAATGTTAACAATACTGTTAAATTTGACGAATCCGATATTTTTAATATAAATCAAATTCAGACACTACCAATTACAGTAAAAAAATTAGCTTTAGCCACATGCAAAGATAAAGAACTACTTCCTCTACTAGAAGGTTTAAGATTAGGTGTACCAGTATCATTTCAAAATAGGTTTAACATAGATCAAATCGAATTTGGTTTACAAGAAGGGTGTATCATGAGAGGGTTAAGAGTTGTAGTACCTAGCATTTACAGAAAAACTACTTTGAACGAGTTACATGTAGGGCATTTCGGTATTACAAAAATGAAAGCACTCTCACGTAGCTATTGCTGGTGGCCTGGAATCAGTTACGATATTGAGGAAATTGCTAAGAATTGTTTTTGCTGTGCAAAAGTAAAAAATGATCCACCAAAGGTACAGAACCATTTTTGGGAACGCCCTTCCGGTCCTTTCCAAAGAGTACATGCTGACTTTGCTGGACCATTCCAGAACTCATACTTTTTTATACTCGTGGATGCATACTCAAAATGGCCAGAAATTCATGTTATGAATAATATTTCGTCTAAATCTACGATTGAAGTATGTAGAACTATTTTTGCGACACATGGATTACTCATATGTTTTGTGAGCGATAATGGAACGCAATTTACTTCTCACGAATTTCAAAATTTTTTAAATTTAAATAACATTCAGTTAAAGTTAACTGCTCCATACCACCCATCTACAAATGGGCAAGCCGAAAGGTTTCTACAAATCTTAAAGAACTCATTACGAGCAATGTTTTATGATAAAACTTATGAGTCAGTTAACCAGAAACTTAATGATTTGTTGTTACAATATAGAAAAATGCCTCACGCTAATACTGGTCAATCACCCTCATTTATGTTAATGAAAAGAGAAATTCGTTCTAGATTAGATTGCATTAAACCTAGTATACATTTGGCTGAGAATCTCAAACGCAATTTAAATTTATACAATCAAACTAAAACATTTAATATTGGTATGAGAGTTGCAAGTCGAAATTACTTTGGTGATAAATGGAGATTTGGAAAAGTTGAAAACGTTTTAGGAACATTACATTACCTTATACGTTTAGACGATGGTAGAATAGTTAAAAGGCATGTAGATCAGATTCGAAAAATTGGTGAAAATATTGAAACTGATTACATAGAACCAACAATCATTGTAAAACCAGCGTGTGTACAGCCATTACCTGTACAATCATTGTCAAAAAATTTTACTGAAATTACAGAAAGTTCAAGTAATAAAGATAAATCTTTAGAAAACGAAAAACCAAATCCAGTTATAACAACTGAAAGTACGATTCCAACTCCGCAAATCAGAAAATCTTCAAGAATTATTAAGAAACCCGATCGTTTAGATTTATAAAAAAAAAAAAAAATTATTTTTTTTCTTACAAGTACCGGGAGTGTTAGGATTATTCATAAATATAATTTAAAATTGTAATTAATTTAATTCAAACTTGTCATGGCTGCGCTGACAGTATTAGTGGGGTTAACACATGCGCAAAATGTATATACATATGTATGCAGTTGCTTATAGAATTGTAAACTGATAGGTTGTATGTTACTCAATAAATTACATTGAAATTACAATCTTATTTACTAAAAACCAGCTACGGTTACTACAGTATCACAAACATATAATCATATCAGTATACATTTATAGACACATTTATACATTCCGTTTGTTACACCACAAAAAATTGTAAATTTAAATTTTAATTAATGACTGATTCTTTTGATGTAATTACATATGGAGTTTTTTAAGTATTTTAATTGTATTTAAATGTTAAGACAAGCACAACCGATAATTTAGTGGTAAGTTATACATTGTATATTTTAAGTTTTTATGCATGTAAATGTACGGGTATAAAATACTAAATTTAACTTTTTTAATAAAGATTTGACGTCGCCCTAATTACAACAACTACGGTTGTTTAAATAAATTTTAAAAAATCTACACCTAATCGAAGGCTCTAAGAAGAGAAAAAAAAGGAGTTAAAGTGTATGTTTTTATTAGTCTAAATTTTAGAAATGTTTTTATTTACACTACTTTCTACTTTTTTCAAAATTTTTTTAATTAAAATTTTTAAAAGCAATAAAACCGTTGACAGTAAAAGTTTGTGTCTTCAACTATTTTATTTTATATTTTTAAAACCAAACGCAGCTCGCTGTCTGTGAATTCTGAACGCAAGTGCCAGGTATAACGAGATTAGTGCCGGTCGTTTTAGTAATATAAGTTGTATAACAAACTTTTAAACAAACTTTCACAACTCGATATAATGCACCTAATGCACAATAATTTAGTATGACAACAAAACACAAATAGTTATACGTTTTCTCTACCCTATAACAACAACATTCCGATATTCACAAAGCAGCAACACGACGACTTTTTTACGACCGCGATTCTAAATGCAATGGTTTGCAAATCTTAACTGCAATTAAATGACAATAGCCAAAACCGCAACATACTCCAAAGTTATCAAAAACCGATTCTAATTACACATTTAAGAACTACTAAATATTCTTTAAAAGTACACTGGAACAGATTTAAACAAATGCAAAAAAAATTACTAAACTTATCACAACTACTTACAATCTATAAAATGCATAAATTTTAGAAACATAAAACACGAAAAACTAAGCACTTTAACAAAGTTCTAATTTTCTATCAATTTAAACGACCATACAACACCAACGTTGTCCAAAAATATGATAAACAGATGATGAACAGATTGCTCACTAGAATCAGCTTAAACATCTAAATTATCTTTGCATCACAAGCTAACAAAATCTACTATGACCGCTTAAACAAAATAATAAAATTTTAAAAAACGGCCACAAAAACATACAAAGTATTCATTCTGAAATGCCAGGCATAAACAACAATTCAACATAAAGATAAAACATTGATTCGGACTGATGTCAGCACAATTTAAACATTTGATACTTTTCTACAGCAATGGTTCCTCAAGTAGTTCTTACGGATCCCCAGGGGTCCCTAGTACAAAAAGTCCGTAGAAAATTTAAATTGGTTTGGAGGCTCCTAAACAAAGTCAGAGGGTCTGTGAAACGTTTAATATAAAATTAAAAAATTGTGACACATTTTTAATAATATGGAAGTTAAATTAAATAACAATGAATAAATGATTAGCGATTAAGTCTTAAATAAAATACATATATACACGGAGCATAAAATACAAGTAATAACCGGCAGTGCGGTGAGTTAGGCCTATCTATACAGGTTTATACAGAAACGCAATAGAGCCGATACCTGCATCAACTATTTTATAATATAAACTATAAAAGAATCGCGCATTTAATCAACAATTTAGCTTTGTGTTTTGCATGATGTGGAATGCATACAACAAATTTTTCTAATCTTGGACAAAAAAAAGTATAATCTTTTGTATTGTTGCGCAGATAGCGTACTTTCGTTACGTAAGTATATTTATATTGACATCTCTTTTTAATTTAAATTTATTTAGGCAAAGTTATACTCTTGTTTAACTTAATTAAAAAAATTATATATCGCAGTTATCAGTGCAGTAATCTTTTAACATTCATTAGGAGTTTCTTTTTTATTAAAAACTCGATAAGAAAGTTTTTCTAACACAGATGTGTTTCTAAAGAATATATTATTAATGATTTTGTAAACGAAGTTAGACATGTTGGGTTATATAATTTAATAAAATGCACCCTAAAAGATATAGCTTACTATTTTATATTTTTGTTTATTTCCGCAAATAACCAAAGCCGCAAATGTTTTGAATTACTGTATATTACTGTACTATTATTATAGTCTGTTGTTATTTAATTTGGTAATTATATATTTTTCTTAAAAAATTAATGAATACACAATGAGTACCTACACATAAAATTTTATTCTTACATCTCAAATGCAGACTGACCCTCACTAACAACAACACCAAAATCCTCCAGAGATTTCAAAACATTGTACTGAGAACTATTTTACGTGCACACTGGTTTATCAGAAACAAGGAAATACACGAATATCTGGAGATGCCAACCGCTAAGGAAGTAATCCACAAAAACTGCAGTAGATACAAAGAAAGGTTAAACAAACATACAAATGATTCGGCTAAGAATCTATTAACTCTACGAAATGATGTAACTCGCCTAAAAAGATGGCAAACCTAGACCACAGAAACTAACCTAATATGGAAATTTAGTTTCTACCAACACATACGGTGTCATTTAATAGAATCGCACCCAATCCAAATTAACCTTAGAAAATATCTGATTATGGCTAATAGTCGATGAACAGGAACACAAAAAAAACATCCCAAATAATTAATTTAAGAGAGAGTCACATTCCAGCATTCTATTTAAAAAAAAATGTTATAATTAACAGTGTTTTGTTGGAAATAAAAATTTTGATATATAAATTTTTTTATTTCTTTTTAAGCCCCTTTTTATGAGTAAAGCAAAGAAAAAATAAAGACAATACAGTGTTCAATATATGAATTTATTCCGTCACCAGGAAATAATACTTTACCTATGTGTGTTCCACGTAATCAACGATTCAATGAAATCTTCTAAGCTTAACAAACATTTATTAAGAAGCCATATTAGCAAAAAAGATAAAAATTTAACGTTTGATTAAACAATCAAAGAAAAATTCAATACCTCATAAGGACATCTAAGAGAGATGACGATAGGCTGCGTGTTTCTTATAATATTTCTTTAATGATTGCAAAATCCGGAAAGCCGCACACTATTGGTGAAGAACTTATTCTACCAGCTGTAAGTGAGGTAATGCTCACCGTGTTGCACAAACCAGTTTTCGATATTATAAAAAGAATTCCTTTGAGTAATAATACTGTACAAAAAAGAATCGACAAAATGACTCAGTGTGTGAAAAACTTGACGAGTTAACATTACTTTCAGTTTATGTGAGATTTGTAAAAGAAGAAAAAGTTTTCCAAGAATTGTTATTTGCTAAATGTTTGGAAACTGATACGAAAGGTGAAATGTTATTTACTGGATTAAAAAGATTTTTTTATGTAAAAGCTATACCCTTGACTAATATCATTTTCGTTGCCACTGACGGTGCTCCGGCAATGGTACGGCGACACCGAGGTTTTCTGGCAAACCTAAAATAAGCTATACCGAATGTACTATCGGTACATTGTCATTCATCAACATCGTTTGGTTGCAAAAAACCTTAGTAAACGTTTGTATGAATGGCTACATTATGTCATTAGAACAGTTAATAAAATCAAAAGAAATACCTTAAATGAGAGAGTATTTGATAAACTTTGTTTGAAAAATAGTGATTATAGTCATTTATTATATTAAAAAATAGTAGTTCAATTCGCGAGTATAAAAATTTCTCTTCAAGTATGAAATTTGTCCTTAGAATACCCTACTCTTTCGTCGAAATGTCAAATTTAGACAGCATATTTAATTGCATTTCCTGTAAGACCATCAACGAGCTCTGTATTTTTACGCCCGGCACAACTTTCACCTTTAGATCGTTTCATGCAAATATGCAATTACATTTGTGAGGGCTAAATCGGGGTAAGTTTAGTAAATTTTTCTTTATTGGGGGTTTAATTTGATTCTGTGCTAATTGTCTGTAGCGGATTTTGGTACCCACCACATGTTTACCTTATTGCTGAAGATAACAAGCAGGTGGCATAATTGAAAAACTTCCTTAACGTCACGTTATTGAAAACGTTATTTATTATACACCGTCCAGGATTGGAAACCTTCAGGATTATACTTTTTTTGGAGATGAACTACTAAGAAAACTTATTTTGTTAAGTCAAAGGGAAACGCTGAGCATTTGCGATTTCAAATGGTTGGATGTTAAAAGGGAACTTAACGCTATATGCTCGTTTGTATTGGATTTAATATTACTTTTTAGGTAACTCAAGTACGGAATTAGCTAATCCCCTACTGGATAAAACCTAACTGTGAGTATTACTATTTCAATTTTTTTTACGATTTGTACTTTGGTGGTCATGTCGATTATGACCGTACGTGCATGTTAGGTTAACACAATTAATAATCAGATTATTTTGTGCTTTACAAACTCATATGCAGTGCGCGTTGAGTCTCAAAAGCTTAAATTGTTTTGTTTGTTTGCGATCTTAAAATTTTCAAATATAAATTCATACTTTCTGCTTATGTAAAAGCTTAGACCGGCAGGGTCAGCTTATTGTACGGTGTGTTGCCCAGTTTTCGGTGCATATCAATGTTTGGGAAAATTAAAATTTATATACCTTCTTCATCCTCTGTGATAAAATAAATATATATTCTGTGTTATTACTTCTGTGGTGTTATTTGTCCTTTTCCAACTACGGGTAGAGTTAGATGGTTTCTCCCTAATTTGCAATGCCTCTCCGGAGAAGCTGTGGTAGCCACTGCTTTGTTTCCTTACAAGAAGACCAGCGTAACAAATATTTGTTGACCAAATCGAGGAACCTCATTTTCTCGTAACACGTTTACTACTTAACACAAAAGTACGTTGGTTATCTAAAAGTGCATGTTTGGATCGCTTCTATTCTCTGTTTGATTTTGTGTTTGAATTCCTAGAGAGCAAAAGCAATTATTTGCGGCACAATTTAATTATCTTAAATAATGACATCGTTTATATGATTAATTTCTTGCCAGATTTAATGATACTAATTTGAAACTGCAAAGTGACACATTAAATTGAATCATAGCTAAAAGTGTAATATCTGGGTTTGTTGCAAAACTTGTGCTGTACCAACAAAATTTGAAAAGAGCAGAATGTTCTCAGTTTACAAATATTTCAAAATTACAAAATAGAGATGAAAATTTGTTTGCTTATTGTCAACACTTGACCTTAACGCGAAACATCTAGACTGGCACAGCAGGAAATCGAACCGCAATGGTCGACTCCTGCAAGACCTCGCCACGGACTCCCCGACGTCATCGACATAGCCATTTTCAATAACATCAGGCTACTTCACGATTTAACTACCGTTTCCGACCTTAGTTCCGACCACGAACCCGTACTCTTACAACTCGGTGATCAATCAGAAAACGATAACCTTTAGTTTGAAACGAAAATCACCATGTGGCCAACTTTCCAATTTGAGGCCAGTAAACTTTTCACTCAAGTCCCGGTCATAAATAACATCGCCCTACTCAAAGTCGCGGTCGACAATTTCACAGACCTTGTCAAAAGATGCATTTCTAAAGCTACAAAAACCAAGTCTGATCCGCTCCAACTCCCAATTCATATTCGTGACCAAATCACCAAGAAAAATCGACTAAGACGCAGATGGCAACGCACTCGTCATCCAAACGATAAAAGAGCTCTTAACGCAGCCAAAACGATATTCGAACCCAGATCGAACAACATCGAAACCTCCTTTTCAATGACAAACTTCAGTCGCTAAATTCACAAGACCTAAGCGTCTGGCAAATGACCAAAATCCTTAAAAACAGGAATAATCCTCCAATGCCCGCCATTCACGGTCCTCGAGGTTTGGTCTTCACGGATCTAGACAAAGCCGAAGCTTTCGCTGACACGCTCGAACTTCAATTCAGAGCTAACTATCCAGACGACGAAAACTTCCGTCGCACGAACGCCATCCACCGCGAAGTCAGAAGCATCCTGACAGCAAATTCAAACAAGCCCATCAGGCACACCTCCCCTAAAGAAATCGAAGCGGCAATCAAAAATCTCAAACCGCGCAAGGCTCCCGGGAACGACGGCATTCCCAACAAAGCAATCAAACTTCTTCCTAAAAAAAGGTATAGCCACCTTAACCGCGATTTTCAACGTTTGCCTAAGACTCCGTCACTTTACACATCAGTGGAAAACCGCGGGCGTCGTAGTCATTCCCAAATAATCCTAACCCGATTACAGGAACAGGTCGACATTAACCAAATTATTCCACAAGAACAGTTCGGTTTTTGCAAAAAACATTCAACGGTCCACCAAGCCCTTCGCGTCGTTGAGCAGATCAATGACGGTTTCAACCACCGCGACGTCACCGGCGGCGTTTTTCTCGACATCGAGAAGGCGTTCAACAAGGTCTGGCAACGCGGTCTGCTCTACAAGATGCACCGTCTAGGCATCGACGTTCCCATGGTACAACTCATCGGCTCCTTCCTCAATCTACGCTTGTTTGCGATCAAACTTCGCACCCCCAAATCCACTCCACGTCACATAGAAGCCGGCGTCCTTCAAGGATCTACGCTATCCCCACTTCTTTACAACATCTTTACCGCAGACGTTCCAAAAATCGACGGACTCACCTACACTTTTTACGCCGACGACATCGCCGTTTTGGCAACATCCGGCTCGTCCGCTCAAGCCGAGAGGAATCTTCCAATGAGTCTCACCTCGTTCGACAACTGGTACGACGACTGGCGAATAAAAGTCAATCTGACGAAAAGCGCCACCGTTCTCTTCAACCGAAGAAACATCGATCCCGCAAGCCGCCTCCTCATCAAAGGCAACGACGTCCCCTAGGTGAACGAGAACAAATATCTCGGCCTCACCCTAAACAAGAAATTGCTATCGCACATCATCCAGAAGCTCGCCTCTTCGAACGGCCTACTGGTTAAGTTATATCCGATGTTGTGCCGCAACAACCGCCTCAGCATCGACAACAAACTTCTCATCTATAACACGATCATCCGCCCTGCCACGACGTACGCAGCACAAGTATGGTTCTACGCTGCCAAAACTCACACCACCAGGATCCAAATCTTCCAAAACAAGATCCTCAGAATGATTGCTTTTTCAAGTTATCGTTTTCTTTCTTACATTTTCAGGGTTTAGATTATGGCTTGTTTCACAAGTGGATAACTTAACTTTTGAGAAGTTCTTAGTTAGATTTCGTTGCTTGTTTGAGTTTTGCGATTTATCTCACGCCCTGATGAAGCCCTTTACAAAAGTGGGCGAAACGTTGGCAACTTCGGTTACCACAACAATGACACGGTTCAAACCCAAAAGACATTCTTATCTTAGTATGGTTTTTGTACAGTTGTTCTATCTTTTTATTTTTTGTTTGTTTTTTTTTAATTTTTTGTGTTTTTTCGATTTTTTGTTATTCTTATAGCTGCTTTTATTATAAAATTACTTAGCTATTTTAAATAATTTTAGAATACAACTTGAAAATTCTATTAAAATCCTTGTTTCAATTAAAAATAAAAAATCGAACTGCTTGTTAGGAACATTCAACACGGGGCTTGAGATATTCTCCAGAAAAAACTCTTTAACAAAATCAAGACTAACATTAACCAGAAAAGAGTTTCTGACTCCAATCTTGCTACCGGTTAAATTTTAAAGCAATTTCCAAAAAAAGCTAATTTCATCAACGCATGATACAAACTAAAATATGTTTTTAAGATGTAAAAAGTAGCAGAGGTCTTATTGATGCGTAAACCAGCAAAAACTTTACAAGAAGCTTCTTCACACAGGCCTATCTCAAAACTGTATGATAAATTACACTTCAAAAGGCTGAAACCGATAATTGAAGAGAACAATCTCATTCCTCATCACCAATTTGGTTTTAAGGAAAGACGTGCAATCATAGATCAAGTGCACAAACAACATCAAAAAATCAATTGAGAAAAGAAAATCGGCGCTACTGTTTTTTTAACCCTAGTTCACTCGCGCGTTCACTTTTAGATAGATTTTAGATAATTTCTTCGTTCGATATTAGATTTTGTGTTATCTCTGTAGTATATAATCAGACTATTTATTGCCGCTATATTTAGTACTGAAAAAAATACCGTTGAGGGCCATCTTGCAGATTTCCGGGACCCAGAATAGGTTCCTTTCATTTGGTTGACAAGATCGACACCGCCCTTGGTTGAGTTATAGTAAGTTATAATTGATAGTTTTTTTACATCGCCTGTATCTTCGTCTATCTCACCAACTTGATGCATTGTCGATATCATTAACACATTTGTATTCAGCTTTGGGATGTACGATAACAACGTTACATTCGTTTTGTATGCAAATAAAGTTGAATACACTTCTCTGCTTTGGGAATTTTGAAATTCTAATGGAAGTTCACGCCACTTTTTTTATCGTTTCTACCACCGTCAATTTATCTTTTAAAGGTGAACCAGTTGTCCATGGTAATATTACGTCCCGATTTCAAAATAGGTTTTACCATACGCTTGACAACACTTGCGGCGCTATTGTCAACTTGATACGAACCGTTTGGTTGTTTTCCAGCATAAATTTCCATATTTAGCGTATAATAAGTCTGCGAATCAACAAGCGAAAATATTTTGATGCCATAACGGGCTGGCATACTTTTTATGTATTGGCGAAAGCTACATCTCCCCCTAAACGATTCCAGCATTTCATCTAACGTTGCATTTACCCTAATGACGTAATTTTGTTAAAAACGGTGAACAAATCCATCAAAAAATTGTCTTATAGGTGCAAATTTGTCCGTGTTTTTTCTCAAATCTGTCATTAATGTTGTCAAATTTAAAACATAGTAGAAGGAACGAGAACCAAATTTTTGACATAACAAATCAAAAAATTTTAACACTTGTATCATCGGTTTCCCACAGGTCTGTAATGTTTATGTGTTGTAAACGCAACACACCTGCCATATACAGGGACCAAATAGAGCTCTTATTTCTTTTACATCGGTATCCTTAGCATCCCGTTCTTGTGAATATTTGTAGCGAACAGATTGAATAAAAATGTTAGTGTTGGATACGATTTCTTGGAGAGTTTCTTCGGGAACAAATAATTGCCAATAAAAAACTACAGTTGTTGCTGATTCAGCTTGATTGGTCGGGCCCTCATGAAAACTGTAAACATTTTTGGCTTTTTTTCCCCAAAGTTACTGGTGGAACTTTTCTCCAGATTGTTTTGTCTTTACCAACATACGGATTCATTCTGTGTGTCAAGGGAATATCACAAGTGTCACTTTCCTCAATTTCATCATCAGTAAAACTACGTTCTTCAGCCTCAACAACATCAGAGTCTTCTTCAGCTCCACTTACATAATCGTCATTAGATTGCTCAGTAGTAGTACTGTGGTAACTTTCGGACTTATTGTCTTGTTCACTATCTTCAACCTCTCCACCAATTAATTCTTTTTCACGGATAATCTCATTATGCAATGCTTGCAAGCGAGCTTGCTCTTTCTCGTAATAAGCCATTCCAAAAACACAAAAAAAATAACTTCACAAAACTACATGGATGTTAAAGAATAAACATACTGGAGAAGTATGGCTAATGATCACGTTTACGCTGGAATCAACAGAAGTTTTTTACTAACGTTAACACTCGCGTATACGGTCGAATCGACCGAAAAGTAAAGTTTGCAACTAAACGCAAAGCCAGAATGTATACGTCCGCGGGATACTAAGCGTTTAACCGTTTTAAGAATTGTCATAAAAAGGTGGGTTGCAGTCATGCGCGTTTCGACAATTATAAGGAATCATATAAACGGTCGGTCTAAAAGACCATAGCGCGAGTAATCTACGGTTAAATGTAGCACGAGCTTTTGATGCAATATGACACAAGGGTTTGTTCTACAAGCTATGCATATTGTTTAAAAAATCCTACTTGTCAAAAAAGTACTTCAAAATAAGACAAGAAAATACTTATTCTAAATTAAAAGAAATCAATGCAGGTGTGCCACAGGGTAGTGTACTAGGTCCAATACTATATCTACTCTACACCAGTGATATTCCTGAACTTGAATACAAAACTATCGCCACTTGATACCGCAATTCTTGCAGTTGAAAGTGATTACGAAGAAGCCACCAGAAACCTTCAACCGTTTATTAACGTGATCAACGCCTGGACTAGTAAATATGGGAAAAAATTAAATAAAAGCAAATCCATAGATATCAACTTCACGAATAAACAAAAACAACTCTTATCTGTTAAAATTAATGAATCCCAGATCTCATATGCTAATACGGCTAAATACCTAGGTATGAAACTCGGTGCGAGGTTACGTTGGAAAACCCATATCAAAAACAAAAGAAAAGAACTCGGTTTAAAATACAAAAAAAAATGTATTGGCTAATTGGAAAAAAACTCTAAGTTATCCACACACAATAAATTGCTACTTTATAAGCAAATATAGGCATATGACATCCAGCTCGGGGGTTGTCCCAACAAAAGCTTTATTCTTATTATTCAGAGATTTCAAAATAAAGTAGTAAAGAACATTCTGGATGCACCTTGGTACTGCCGCAACAGCTAATTCACAGCTAGTGCGAAGACTCAAGAGGACCAAGCCTTTTGGGCCAGTTCAGTGAATGTGTCAAAGCAAAAAATAGTGTGTGTCTAAGTGTATACGTTAGAGATAGTATGTATAACATTATCAGAATTCTAAGGACACTAATGAGTAAGAAAAATTTAAGCTTGTTTTAGTTATTTTAAGTAACAGTCAAACTACTTATTGATGAAGATCAGATTGTAATAAAATAAATGTCTTTGCACTTAATAAATAAGGAAAATTATTTTTTTAACATAAATAGAAATAAATAGAAAATTTCTTGCTTTCTTTTAATAAAACCTTCATATTATTGTGGAATTATAACGTTTATATATACCCACAAAGCTATATAATTAATACACAACTGTACCCTACTTATTATAATCAATTAAATCGATAAAATTAATTAAATGTTTACAAAAACGTAACTACATGCAGTACCTTACTAAAACCAAATTGTTAATTTTTGTTAAATTATACAAATTTTTTCTTCATTTTAAAGTAAAAGAAAAGTAGTAACAAAACAATTTAGTTTTTGTTATATTTAACCAATGATTAGAGAAATTAATAGTTATTTTGCTATAAAACAAATTATTTCTTAAAACTACCAAAGCAAAAATTTGATTAAGTATTTATCCTTATTAAACAAATAAATAACAATTAATTTGAGTGGCATTTAAAAAAATAGAGTTAATCACAGTTTCGTGGTAATATTCATAGAAAATAAATACAATACCCATATAAAATTAACTAACGTTAATTTAATAGAAAACGTTACAAGAACTTTGTTGTTTAAACATTTAGGCTTAATAAAAGTTTGTATAATAAGATTACTAAATCAGCTCTGGGTTTTCCTTTAATATTTACACTTAAGTCTTAATAACGTAAAGGAAATCACAGCTGCAATCCTTGAAATGGGAAATCCTTATTCAGCAATTTGTCCCCTAGTAAATGCTCTATTAATTAATTGTAATAAATCATTTCTACAAAATGAGTTCCCTCTCAGTAAAGCATTTGTTCCTAACCAAGTTGCTAATTTTAGTTTTACTTTTGATTACTTTGATCTTTTTTTACGATATTAATTAGGTTTTTTGTTCAGGTTTTATGACACTAAATTTGTAACTGTCTAAATATTTACAAAAATATGAGCTGTTTCACATATTATTATAAACTTAAGATTTAACATAACCAGATTTTATTTGCAATAAAATAAACACGTTTTAATTTAAAATTAAAATTTTGGCCACAGTAATGTTTACAAATACTAGTGACAAACTTAAATAATAGTTTTTTTTCCGCTGCTAGTTGTATAGGCTTTCATTATTACCTATAACAGTAGATTGTGAAACAGCACTTTTTTAAGTACTGATAAATAATATTTTATTAATAACCACTAGTTAATAATGAACATATTTACATTTCCTGATAATTCTATAACAGTCTTAAAGAAGAAAAGTTTACAAAATTATCTACCAAGACCAAAAGGTTTTATTTAATGCTATTTTAAGAATTTAAATCGTTCATTAAACAAATTAATTTTGTTTTAAAAATGTAAGTTATTAGAATTTCGCGCTTAACTAAATGTGAATATTACTGAATTAAATATATTTTAGATATAATTAATGCTTAAAATTATAATGTTATAAATCACAATTAAATATCAAAATTCACTCTATTAAACTGATGACAACTGTCACAATCACTGACTTCATTTTTAATTTGAAATTAATATCTTAAAGTTTAAATTTAATTTAGCAACAGATAGAAAAGTTTAAATAATTCTAGTAGTAGAAAAAATTGTATATATATATACCACGGTTGAGAGGTTAATTATAATCTGCGCGATATAATCTATCGCTTAGATTATAATCAACGTTGATATATGATACTATTATTCCGTTTTGTATTACAAACAAAACAACTACTAAAAACATTCACAAATTGTAATTTATTTAATTAAAAACTTTTATCTTTGATAAGTCAAAAATAAAGAATTCAGACACAAGTAAACACTTACAAATCTCGGGATCACTAACTCACTACTGCTAGTATTCTCAAAAAAAACTGCCACAGAAAAGGTACCATTACTGACCTTTTCAACGGAGTTTTATAGTTTCAATACTTTCTTAAATCATGGAAAACAGCAGTAATAACTCTAATACCAAAACCAGGCAAACCTACCAATTAACCAGCCTCTAAGAAGCCAATCAGTCTATTGCCTACTTTGTTAAAGGTGTTTGAAAAACAACTCCTTCAGAAGTTATGCCCAATACAATACAATCATCTGATACCAAGGCATCAATTTAATTTTCGGAAAAATCACGCAACAGTTGAACACGTTCACAGAGTAAGTTCATAGAATTGTAGACAAAATCATGAAAAGCTTTAAAAAACGTTATTGCATTTTTAGATGTCACACAAGCATTTAATAAGATCTGGTCAAAGGAATGTAAAATTAAGAAAATTTTACCTACAGATAATTTCGAACTGTTGAAGTCGTACTTAACTACCCGATATTTTCTTGTTAAAGATGTCAACAAGCTTACACTTCTATACCTCATTAACTTGGGCGTACTCTATGGTAACGTGTTCAGTTTAGTCCAGTTATTTACATCGGATCTCCTTACAACATCTAAAAGCATAGTTGCCACAACGGTTCGGCAAAATACAGAACTGCTGCACAAAGTGGCGCATCTCCATAAACAAAAACGAATATATGAACAAAACACAAACAGATAGGTAAAAATTACAAAAAATGTAATGGTTACTAGGGCTTCAATCCTAATTATCATTGGAGAACAAATTGCTGTTATACAAAACTATAATCAAGCCTATATGGAATGTAACTCTGGGATACTGCCAAGACAACCAATATCAGAGTTATTAAAAATTGCAATTAAAAGTATTTAGAATCATTGTAAACGCACGATGGTATGTTCCAAATGAAACCATAAGACGCGATCTTAAAGTAGCTACAGTTAACGAAGAAATACTTGGTTTTACGTGCGTTTAACCTTTATAATATTATTAATTTACAATTGTTAAATTAACTACTAAACTATATAACACAACTTGTAGTGCTACAATAAAATAACAAACTAAAGAAAAATTACTAAAAATACAAATACTCACAGCGCTATTTTACGTGGATTTACATTGCTTGATTTTTACAAAAAACGGCTATTAATATAATAGACCATCAAAACTAAAGAAAAAAAAAGTTGTACGTTGGGCGCCACCTTTTGTTACGAACTTTTTTTTGCAGTGGGCCCCGTTGGTAATAACCACCTTACCACAGCTAGCTACAATGTCGGTGAGTGGGTGTGGTTCAAAAACTAAAATAAAGATGGAAAATGTCGAAACGCCATTCCTCGTACTAAATAAGATCTTCCGCTTAGAAAGACTAAGAGTACGTGTGAGCCCATTACGAAGCAAACAGGATAGAGACAAAAAATAATAGTTAAGCTACTACTTCTTGTTTACCTCAAAAAGCGGGAAGAGAATAGGTATTAATAGCAATTGTAACAATTTTATAGAGCTTAATAGCAAACGAGACAATGAACCAACGCCAGCGTTATGGTATCAGTAATCCTAATAATATAAATAGTTTAATAATACACAAAATAATCAACAAACTGACATTTTAAGTTTTGTTCGTTTAGTTTTAATTAAATGTAAAAAAAATAATTAAATAATAATTGCAATTACAAACTCGATCACACGCTATTGAACTTAATTACAGTCGTGACACCTACTAAGCAATCATCTTACTTAGATGTCGCCGCGTAAAGAAAGAAATTCGTCAAACACTTAATCACTAAAGCTCCCTGATATTGAGTAGCAACAGTCACTACCATTTATATAATTATAGTTGACAAAAAAGCTTAGGTAAGCTTAAGCACGATGAACGTGGGTCTAGTTTTAGCTTGAATACAACGTGACTCAAAGTAACTCAAAAGGTAATTAGTCAGCGTGCACACAACAGTTAAATTACGTAAATACTACGATGCTTTAAACGTTATGACTAAAAGTATAGTTAAAATGTGATCTATGATTTAAAATGTTGAAACATACAAATTAGAACAAGGACACAAGGCAAAACACGCTGAAAGCTGTATAACTCATATTACAAGTTACACATAAGCAAATGGATTTCCAATATGTTACTTGACATTCATACTTGCTAAAAGAAAGTTTATGGTATTAAAACAACATGGCGGCCGTTATTTCAACAAATTTTTTCCTGCAAATGCAGATATAAACTACTAATCGCTCAAATTTTGCTATAATTTCCTAATTTTATTGCAGCATCATTGCTAAAATGTAAGAAAATAACCAACGATACAATTTAATCGTAAAATAATAGTTACTTAAAATTTAGCGAAACGCGTAAAAACTCCAGCAATTGCAGCAAAAACCAAAGTAGAAATGAGCGAGAAAACTCTTTACATCAAATACTGTCAATTGCAAACCTTATCGGCGGCAAAGCCGTCGAAAAACCAGTGCAGACTTTAATTATCATTTATTGCAAATACGTGAAGAACGACATGTAACAAACTGTTAGTTAGTAAATAAAATACTAAAAAGTTTACAAAAATATAAATCTGTAAAGTAATTGACAAATTACGTTAAACGCACATCTATAAGTGATTCAAAAATATATGTATAACTTAAATTAATATAGCGTTCTTCGTCATTTTTGCATGTATATATTTTAAACTATACACAGGTTATTTCATTTATGACTAGATTACCAGCGCCGCTTTGCATGCTTAGATTTTGAATCTTTGACACTTTCTTCATTTTTTCTGTGTCTACTTGCAAAACAAATTAAGCTCTTGTCACTTGACTCCTGTTTTAAAGCCAATATATGAGCATGGTCAACAAATCTTATATACAAAGCTTAAATTGTTGATATGTTTACGATAGTACATAATTTTTAAACATCCCGCTTTTCTATCTACCTATCTCGTAAACGAACGCACCTTGCCCCTCGCCTCCTGCTTACACCAAAGCGCAAAATCTAAACTACTTAACCAAAAAATGTTGTGTAAATATCAATGTTTTTCTACATAAAATGTGTATTGATAGGAATTTAAAATTACTTACTTAAATTCCTCGTGGTAGATAAAAAATAATTTTAAATATATTTTATTGTTATATTATATCAATTCGTGTATAAAGTATAATTTATAATTTGTGTAAACTTTTGACTTTAACTTTAAATTGATTACAATTTATTTTGGAGTTTTAGGCTTCATATAGAGAAATTAACACATGCAACAACTTAACGTTTTATTATCTAAATTAATTTTTAATATGAATATGACCTCCTCTTGCCTTAATAACATCTTTCATACTATTAGGCATAGGTCTAATCAAGTTCGCAATTGTTTCTTGCAGAATGTTAAGTCGCGTGTACTTGTGTACATAGAAAATAGGTAGACAATAAGTAGATAACGGTTTGTAAAATATACTAAAAATTTAAAAAAATCCCGCTTGTCAACAACTGTAGAGGTTTAAATTCAACTGTTTAAGTTTAAGAGATTTTAGTGATTCCAGTTTCCATCAGGACCTGACCGTACCTGAACCGTTATTTTTATTTAAACCTAGATCAAAAACAAAGCGTTAGTTATTGTTTGGTTCTTTTCGGTTTTAATTTCAAAGTTATAAACTTATCCTAGATACAGTTTTGAAGTAGATAATAAATAATTTAAAATATTAAATTAATTTCTAATCAAGTGAAAAAATAGTGTGTCTTTTTAATATAATTTCTTAAATGCACTAAAAAGTATCAGATTACTGTACTCACTTGTAATTAATACATTATTTGTTATTTCTGATTGTTTGTTTGAATCACGGAATATCGAACATAAATTAAATGTGTTGTGTCTTACAATTTCACTTTTATCTTTCTTTGTAAAGGAAAATATAAAGAAAAGCTATTTACTTTAAATACTTATTGTATTACTCCAACTAAATAAGATTGTTTATTACTCTATAAAAACAGAAAAATCAGATATTTTATCGTATAAGTTAAATATTTATATATTTTAGCCACCAAATGCTATCCAATTATTTTTCATAAACTGTAATTAATTGTATATAGTTTTTTGCATTAAAATATGCTTTTTGTAAATTTTAAATACTAATAATGACTAAAAATAAAAAATTAAGAAAGAAAGATAGCAACGTTTTTATTAATTTGAATATATTTATACAAAAATTAAAGAAAAAATAAACGTATTAAACGTAAGTAAAAATACAAAAGTTACCCAAGAAACTAAAAATTATAAAATAAAAATGCCATTGATTATAATTTTTCATCACCAATAGATTGAAGCTAATTATAGAAAAAAAGTAAGAAAATTAAAAAGCTATATACTACAATTTTAAATAATTTTAGAAAAATTTGTTTTGTAAAAAACCTTAAAATAACAGAAAAAATTTAAAAATAAAAAAATTAGTTTTATTGAATATCAAATTGAAGTAAAAAAATTGAACCAAT
This sequence comes from Aquatica leii, assembly GCA_035610365.1. Lineage (NCBI taxonomy): Eukaryota > Metazoa > Arthropoda > Insecta > Coleoptera > Lampyridae > Aquatica > Aquatica leii. The sequence goes on along the minus strand of CM069434.1, from coordinate 15,174,034 downwards.
AAAAATGGGAAAAACTGAAGTCGATTACATTTTTCTCCTAATAAATCAATCAAAGTTTGTTTTAAAAAATAAAAGCAAAAAAGATACTTTAAGTATTTTTGCAAAAATATAAAAAAAAAGTTAACGTATTGAATAAAATTATACACTCAAATTTGCATATATAACAGAAAGTCGGGTTAGTTACACCATTTATAACTTAAGAACGATTTTTATGATCTTTGATTTGTTAGATTTGTCTTAGCCCCGAATAGCAGAATAACTAACAAAACATCGAAAAAACTTACGAAAAAAATCCTTTTTGTAATAAATTTGGTTGGAAAAGTTTTTTTTGACGATATCTTAAGAACAGACTGACTGCTTTCGATGAATTTTTTTTTAGTTGGTCTTGGTCGCGCATTGGAAAAGAAAAAAAATAAAACAATAACGGAAAAAAAACCTTCTGGAATACAAAAGAAATAAGCATGAACATGGCGTTGTACGCTGGTTTCGGTAATGCCATTAGATGGCGTTGTGTGGATTCTTCTTTGACAGCTGATTCTTAGTTGTGCAGGCCTACGCCGTGATCTATCAATTTTGATTCGGTTTTTGACAGTTATTATTATTATTTATTGTTAATTGTTTGGCCATTCGGCCTTACAATGAGTTACAACTTTCTTTTATATAATAATATAATTTGTACAGAAATTTAAAAAAAAAACTAAAAACAAAAAACTTTCTCTCCTAAAATCTTCCCATCACCATCTTACTATTCTAATACTTTAGATCTAACCCTCCCCTCTTATCCTTCTTTCCTTTACTGATTTCATCCAATCGAATCCCTCCGCCTCCCTAAGCAAACCTTCCTCCCCTCATTTCTTCCCTTAGCTCGCCACACTCCTCACTTATGTGTTCTATGTCCTCCCATCCCTCCCCACATAGTCTACATCTCCTCATTGCATCCTCCTTCCAATACTTATTTACGTTCTCTTCATTGCCGCATCTAAACCTGGCTATTAGTCGCTTTTCTCCTAAGTTTCTCCTCCCCATCAGATACTTAGGAACCTCCCTGGATACTGTTTTCCCATATATTACATTATACCTTCCTTCCCTTATCTTTCCTTCCCTCTCTTGCACCTGTGAATCTTTGTCTCTTAGTACTATCTCCCCCGTATTAAACCTCCCTTCCACTCTCCTTCTTTCCACCTCTTCTCTTGCGAAACCTCCTCGTTGATAGTACAGTTTTCTTTCTTCCTGCCCATATATGTTTTTACTATCCTTTACCGTCCTCCAGCAACATTGCAAAATTTTACATTCTCTCCTTTCCTTCATTTTCTCTTCATAACCCATCGCCCTTTTCCCTGCTTCTATTCTAATCTTCTTTAACTTCCCTTCCTCCTCTATTATGTACCCTGGTGTCTCCCTGTCTAAACCTAGTATCCATTTCCAATATTTTATTTGTACCTTTTCCAATAAGTTCCACTCTTTCCAACCCCATACCTCCACCCCGTACATCATTACACTTTTAACCAACTTTTCAAAAAGCCATCTTCTCTTTTCGATCTCCTTTTTAAATACTCTTTCCCCTAAACTCCATACCTGCCCTAATACCCCGTTACCCTTCTTTGCTAACTCCCTTATGTGCGCATCATCTTTATTATCATACCTTAGCCTATATCCCAAATAAGTCACTTCATTCACTGTCTCTATCCTCTGTTCTCCCCAACTTAACTCTTCTTTTTTCTTCCCTCCTTTCCTTTTTTGAAAAACTACCATCTTAGACTTTCTCACATTTAAACCCTTTCCTTTCCAGATACCTCTCTATCGTATTTATCATACCTTTCATCTCCAACTCATTTTTTTCCACCATGAGCATATCGTCTGCATATGCCAACACCCACACTTTAATCCCTCCCTCCATGACAACCCCACCACACTGACCTCCCTTCAACACTTCTTCTATGTCCCCTATATACAGTGCCAATAAAATAGGGGCTAAGAGGACACCCCTGCCTTAGCCCCTTCCTGTCCAAAACACTTCACTAACACTATCCCTATTTTTACCCTATTCTTAGTCTCTTTATATATCTCTTCCAGTTTCCTCACTAGTTGTTCCTCTATTCCCTTTTTCCCTAACACCCTCCATAGCTTTTCCCTATTCACATTATCAAACACAGCTTCTATGTCCATAAAGAACGCGTATACCTTACCCCACTTTCTTATCTAGCTCCATTCACTAACTGTTTTAATATATAAACATTGTCTATTGCCCTTCTTCCCACCCTAAATCCCATCTGCCAATCTGGTAATAGTCTTTTTTCTTCCACTTCCTTTTCCAACCTCATTTGTATAATCATGGCATACAATTTATAACTTACATTAGTGACACTAATCCCTCTATAATTCTTTACTTCCTTCCTATCCCCTCCCTTATAAACCGGCAGAATTAAACTTTCTTTCCAACTCTCTGGCAATTCCCCCCTTTTCCATATTGTATTAAAAATTTTCTTTATATATACTCTCACTCCCTCTACATATTTCCATTGTTCTCCTTGCGTACCGTCCGTTCCTGCCGTCTTCCTTAATTTTAGTCTATTTATTGCTTTCTCCATTTCCTCTTTCGTTATCTTTCACCCCTCCTGTATTGTATTTACCCCTTGCAATATCACATGCCCTGGTCCTTCTATTGTTCCCTCCAAACGCTCCATACAATAAGCCAGCCATACCTTTATATCCATTAAACCTCCTCTCCTCTTATCTCTTCTTCTCTCTTTGTTTAGAAATTCCCACACTTCTCCTTCTTTCTTTATTTCCTTTACTTCCTCTTTATACGACACCTTTCTCTTTGAACATACATTTTTAAACTTCACTTTCTTCTCCTTATACTCCTGCACATCTATTCTACGTTTCTTCCATCTTCTTCTACCGTTTCTCATCTCTGTTTTTGCTTCTCTACATTCTCTATTCCACCACCTATTTTCGTTCCTCTTTTTTCCTTGCTTTCTCTCAAATCTTTCCTTTTCTATTGCCTTCTCCATTTCTGCAGTCAACTCCTTTAGTCCTTCTTCCCCCTTACCTCTCCCCAAATCACTTGCCCCAACTTCATCTTATATCTTTCTATGCTTTCCTCAGTCCACACCTTATTTACTCCCCATCCCCTCTGTTCCTCCTTAATTCCTTGCTCCTTTCCTTTTAAAATCACTTCCAGTGGCTGATGATCCGATTCCTCCTCATCCCCCACTTTAAAACTTTCTATGTCCTCCCACATCTCTTCACTCACCATCACATAATCAATCACCGATTCCTCCCTCCCTCCCATATAAGTATAGTCACCTCTGTCCCCCTCCTCTATATTTCCATTTAGGATTGACCATCCTTTTTCCTCACACATCTCCACTAACATTTTCCCATTCTTATTAACTGTCTTATCCATGCTAACTCTTCTCTTTACGTCCCTCCTATAATTACTCCTCCTTTTCCCCTGTTCTCATGTTAAAATCACCCCCTATAATAATCTTTTCTTTTTCCTCCCCTGTACTATATTCTCAATCTGTTCATTTAACATCCTCATATCCCGCTCCATAAACTGTTAACACTATATATTTTCCTTTCCTTTTCTAACCACATAATTTTTACTATCCCTTTTCTTTGCTTCTCGTTTCCCTCCTCTTCTTCACCCGACCAGTTCCTTTTTATGCCCGTTATTTTTCCTCCTCTTGCTCTACCTTTACTTTCTCTTCTAGTTGCAAATTCCACCTTCCAATTATACCCCTCTGGTAATTTTTTCTTCCATACTTCCCAGTCTTTTTCCTCCAACCATGTTTTCGACATTCCCTTCACATCAAAGCATTCTACGTATCTCCAGAAATCCTCTCCCTTATTTTTTATACCTGCCACATTCCAAAACAATAATTTGACAGTTATTACACTTGAATTTGATTAATTACCAAAATTGAATTTAAAAATGTTGAGTTTGATGAAGCGCACATTGTGAAAGGTTACATCGTTTGTTATTGTGCACGACAATTAACCCAATCGGTAATTTTTGACTATGTGTTTAATCGTCAAATTTTTGCAATTTTGTTTCAACCTAGGACGAGTGTTCCTCAAGGTCATTGCCAACTATAAAAATAACAACTGGTTAAGTGAACGAGCAAATCCTGCTGCAAAAAAACTAAAATTTAGATTAATTAAGCTTCACAATTTAAAATTAAATCCTTGGTCCACTGCATTTCTTCAAATGTGTCGACTGTGTAACAAACAAAGACGAAGCAATCAACTATCTAACTAAATTTTTAAATTTATTGAATCTTCCTGGTTTGCCACCGCGCAATTCAACAACTAAAAATTCTCATCACGTTCCGAAATCTAAATTCATAAGCAGTGTGATTCACGGACGATACTTAAGAAAAGTTTAAAAGTGAGAAAGTTCTCATTCCAAAAATTCCGATGATTTTAATCAATATGCCATTCGAGTTTAAACGAATTCAAATTCCGGTTCGTCTTGTATTTGTTATGACGATCAAAAAATGTCAAGGCTAATTCTTTAGGGTTTGTGGCCTAAATCTAGAAACTGAATGTATCTCTCATGGTCAATTGTATGTAGCATGTTTACGTTTCGGCAAACTATCCGCCTTGTTCGTTCTCGCACCTGACAACAAAACGGGAAATGTCGTATATCACGATGTGCTTTAATAAAAGGAATCGACTTGAGTTTAACCCATTAATCAAATAGTTTAATGGAAAAGAGTACAACAATGCTACGCGAATCATTTCAATTTGACTAAATAAAGCAAATTCTTTGCTGCCACGTAAATTACAATCATTGCAATGTATTTAATTTCATTTTGATTTTTTTACATTTATTGAACTTAATTAATTTTATGACAATTAAAGAGTGAATGTAATTCTGCTAATAAATTAACACAACGTTTATTGATTCAGAGGCGATACGAAGAACTAGTCGTTCAAACTGAAGGTAAAAAGCAATAAAATTAAGAAAAACTGAAAAATTATCGATTTTTTATAAAATAGATTTAAATTTATTTAAGAAAAACTTAAAAAGTGTAAAAACTGTAAATAAAAGCATAGTTCTTGTTTTTAAACTAAAATAAACTTGACCTATTAAATCAATTTAAATCTTAAAAATTTAGAAAAAGTTTTATCAAAAAGTACAAAAAAATAAGTGTTTTATTGTTTTTAAAATTTGAAGAAAATATGGGAAACATTTAAGCTTACAGTGGAACGTGAAGCAAAACAAAAAAATTTAAAAAAATAATTTTTCTGGTTTGAACACTGTCAATGTCAACAGACACATTTTGCAACCTTTTTTTTAATTTCTTATTTTTATTTTAATTGTTTAGTTTTATTTAATACGTTAATTATTATGCCTTTTTTTAGATACAAAATCTCTTTTTTGGAAAAAAAATTTTTAATTTTGTAATACTTAATTTATTTTTATTTTTTTTACTAAAGTTTTCGATATGATAAAATAAACTTGCACTGTGTTTGTTTTTGTTTTGACTTTTATTTTAAAAATTAGTCAAATACATTTTAATGAAAAAATTATAATCGATGACTGTTTTCTTCACATTCTTGTTTCAATTTTCTAGTCAGTAAAATTACTTCTATTTTCATTTTTTAAATTTTTTTCACTTTTTGCTGCAGGTTCTACAAACGTCAATATTCGTTCGCTAATGTAGTTACGTACTGAGCGAAAAAAAGCTCTAGAGTGGCAAAATGAAAACTAGAAATCCACATAGAACTAAGTGTTTCAAGCTAATTATTATAATAGAACAAGTATCCAACAGGTGAAAAAGTAATTTTAAAAACTCCACAAATTCAGTTAGAATTGAAGAAAAACGATGTTAAAGTTAATGTCAAATTTGACAGATTTAGTAATAAATGTAGTACTCACATTATATTTTTGTTTTTTTTTTTGGTTTGTTGGTTTTCTTTTTTTAGTTCTTTTATTTCTTTTCTATATTCTTTGCGGATTTCTTTAATTTCGCTAAGTATTACTTTTTATTTTTTTTTTCCAATGTTTGGTCGATATTACAATGTATTTTTTATTATCGTCAGATGATGTTGAGCCGCCAGTTCCGTCTTCTCGTTGTTTAAGTATACCCATTAGTTAGTGCGTATATTTTTGGTAAATGCTATAATATAGTTTTTACTTTGACAATAAGTTAATTATTTATCAGCTCATTACAACCCAGTATTTAAACTATGTTGCTGAGCTTTCAACTTCCGACATTCACCCACTCACAATCTTAAATATAAATAAAGAACGTATGTACATTAATTTTTGGTAAAATTTCACAACAGAAATGAAAAATACAGGAAAAGTAGAAACATATTGTTACGTATCTATTTATTAGAAACTAATTCATTTAAACGATTAAAAACTACGTTTACTTATTCTAGAAATATATACACTTTTAAATTAACCGAGCTAATTAAATCTAATAATAATATTTAATAAAAACACTTACACTATAATTTATATCACATAAGATAAGATAACGTTCTCGGATTTCACACTTGTTTACACTAATTATCACATACACGATTATTCTCGATTTATTTATGTAGACAAACACGTGCTAACGATACGTATTTATTTCAACTTGATAATCTTCTTAATACAGCTGCATTCGCGTTTCGACAATAACTGACCTACTATTTCCATCTTCGGCTTTTATAGACATCGGCGAATCCTTCTCGATCGTTTCTCACGTTTCGCTATATCTTCTAGAAACTAGATAACAGTTCTAGAAGGCTCTTGCATTTGCAAGTAATTTCTCGGACGTTTCACTGCCCCCTTCTTAGGACTGTTCTGTCCCAGAACAGGAGACTGGATGCGACACCGGTAAAAGGGATCGTGGCGATAGCGGCAGCTTCCTTCATTTCGGCAACTTCCTTGACCATAAAAGTAACAGTCAATGGACTTTTCCTGACCCAATACTCTCCTCGGTTGGTAACTACAGACCAACACTTGAATGCCTGTTCCTCGGAAGACGACCTCCAACATGTTTCGAACTGTCCTCCAATTCAGTTGGACTAAGCCACAACCAAGCTTGGGTACTGCCAATTTCTTAACATGATGGAACTCCATTTGTCTCTTGAGACTCCATAATGTTCGCCACAGATCTTTGTATAACGGCTTGACACGTGAGTATTTCTTGGTGACCAGATAGAAAACGAAGCGTCCGTCACCACGTAGTCCTAAAACCTTTCCGACTGCCGGTTGCTGTCTTCGTAATTCATCTAGCTGTCCAAACTTCTTTTTAAACACGACTGCAACCCCTTTGGACATGTCAAGCTCCTCGCTCACGCAATGTGCGATGGCGTAATCTTTTTGTGTCTGGAACAGGTCTTGTTGTTCCTCGGTGGTAACTCCGAACCTAGCTTTTCCAGAACCTCCGTATAAGTTCATAAACTTTTCGAACTCCATTTCTTCGATTGGATTCCTGGTTCTGCTACTTATTACTCTGGTTCGGACCTGAACTTGCGGATTGTGGTTATCGCCAGCAAACGGGGCTAGACGATCGACGTGGACCACTTTTGGCTTGCCTCTGGGCGGTTTTCGGATGCGGTATATAACGTCGTTAATACGCTGCACGACTTCATAGGGGCCCTTCCATTGCCTTTGCAGCTTCGGCGACAAACCACGTCTCCTTTGAGGGTTATACAACCAAACCATATCGCCAGGTTGAAACCCACCATTTTGCGCTTTGACGTCATATCTTGTTTTCATCCTGTCGCTGGCAATTTGTGTGTTTTTACGAACCTCTTCATGTACTTCGTCTAGCCTCTTTGCCAGCTTGCTGACGTAATCTTCTCCAGCGACTTCTTCTTCCGGTCTTCGTCCAAATTGAAGATCGCATGGTAATCTTATCTCACGACCGAGCATGACACAGGATGGTGTTTGGCCTGTGCTTTCGTGAACGGATGATCGGTACGCCATTAAGAAAAGGTGCAAGTACTGATCCCAGTCTCTTTGATGTTCGGACACTACCTTGGCTAAGTACTTGCCCATTGTTCGATTCATCCGTTCAACCATGCCATCAGACTGAGGATGGAGAGGCGTTGTCCTAGTCTTTTTAATTCCTAACAGTCGGCAAACTTCTTGAAACAGCCCAGACTCAAAATTGCGGCCTTGATCGGAGTGTAATTCCAACGGAACTCCAAACCGGCAGAAAAACTCCTTTACTAATACGTCTGCGACTGTAGCTGCTTCCTGATTGGGTATGGCGTAAGCCTCCGTCCATTTCGTGAAATAATCCATCGCCACCAAGATGTATTTATTTCCCGAATCGGATTCTGGGAACGGCCCTGCGATATCAATCGCTACTCTTTCCAAAGGGCTTCCTACGTTGTATTGTTTCATGGGTGCTTTGCGCTTTCTCGCTGGACCGTTTCCTGAAGCGCAGACTATGCATTTACGGCACCATTTCATGACGTCCTCTTTGCAGTTCATCCAGTAGAATCGTTCTCGCACTTTACCCAACGTCTTCTTAATGCCAAAGTGTCCTCCTGATGTCCCATCGTGGAGATGCTTCAACACTTCGGTCACCCTGCTCTTCGGCACTACCAGCTGTAGTCTGTTTCCCGTGCCCTCGGCACTTTCTAGGGATCGCTTAAGAAGACCGTCTTCTACTATTAAGGAGTCCCACTGCGCCCAGTACGCTTTGATATTTTTTGTCCAAAGCACTCACTTCTTCCCAGGTTGGTCGTCGGCCGCTTTCTTTCCAGTCCAGGAGTAGTCTTATTTCAGGATCGTCTTCTTGTTCGCGACGTAACTGCTCAGGTTCCCACTCATCATCAACCATAGCAGTTCTCCGGAGACATTCGACTTTTTCTTCCAGTCGCGAACAATGGCTGCAGTCCGCCGGACATGGTCTTCTGGACAAGGCATCAGCGTTTCGATGACTGCTTCCGGCACGGTGTTCTGTGTCATAGTCATACTCTTGCAGTCTCTCGATCCATCTTGCCACTTGTCCTTCTGGGTTACGGAACTGCAGAAGCCATTTTAAAGCGGCGTGGTCTGTTCTCAGTAAAAATTTTCGTCCATACAAATACTTGTAGAAATGTTCGATGGACTTAACGACTGCTAACAGCTCCTCCTAGTGACGCAATAATTCCTTTCTGGCCTGGACAAAACCTTGCTAAAATACGCGATAACCTTTTCTTGTCCATCTTGAATCTGCGAAAGGACCGCGCCTATGGCCAGATTGCTTGCGTCGGTATCCAAAACAAACTTTCCATCTTCTCTTGGATAACTCAAAATCGGCGAAGTGACTAGGGCTTGTTTTAGTTGATTAAAAGAACTTTCGCAGTCTTCATTCCATCTAAATTCTGCTTTTTCTTCAGTTAATTTTGTTAATGGTTTGGCAATATTGGCAAATCCGGGTACAAATCTTCTATAATAAGTGCACAACCCAAGGAAACTTCGGACCTGATGTTTGTCGATTGGTCTTGGCCATGCTTGCACTGCTCGGATTTTGTCTGGGTCAGCCCTCACTCCATCTCTAGATACGACGTGGCCAAGGTATTGGACTTCCTTCTTAAATACGTGGCACTTCTTTGGGCTCAGTTTGAGGTTAGCCCCACGTAATCGCTGGAACACTTCCTTCAAGTTGCTTAAGTGTTCTTCAAACGACCTTCCAACCACGATCACGTCGTCCAGGTAAACCAAGCACGTCTTCCAAGACAATCCGCGCAAGATGGTCTCCATCAAACGCTCGAACGTTGCAGGAGCGTTACACAGGCCGAAGGGCATTACAGTGAACTGCCACAAACCAGTTCCGATCGTAAAAGCTGTTTTTTCACGATCCTTGGGTTCTAATTCTACCTGCCAGTATCCACTCTTTAAATCTAACGTAGAAAACCACTGGGATCCTGACAGCGTGTCTAGCGTATCGTCAATTCTGGGTAAAAGGTAGCTGTCCTTTTTGGTCACGTCGTTTAGCTGCCTGTAGTCTACGCAAAACCTCGTTGATCCATCCTTCTTCTTCACGAGTACCACTGGGGATGCCCATAGACTACTTGAAGGTTCAATCACGCCTTCTCTCTCCATATCCGTAATTATTTGTTCGGCTTCTTCTCTTTTCGCCAAAGGAAGTCTGCGTGGATGTTGTCGTATCGGCCGAGCGTCTCCGGTAATAATTTTATGTTTCACCACGTTAGTTCTTCCTTTGGAGCCACTCTCCAGCGCGAACACATCTTGGTACTCTTGGATCAACACTTTAACTTTAGCCAGCTGGTCTTGGCTGAGCTTTTCGCATTTGGTGGTAAGAATGTCCAATAGATGTTGTGGACACTTCTTCGGCGACGTATCTTTGTTCGACTTCACGCATCTCACAATTTGTGATACTGGCGTGCATTGGCCTACCACGGTCTTCTTTTTCAGCGTTACAGGATCTGAGTTGATGTTTAAGATCCTCACTGGCATCGTGTTCTTTACTCGTACTAAAGTTCTACCAACGAATAGTCCTTTTTCAACTAAACCGCCCTCCATTGGTTCAATCGCGCGTATGTAGCCTTCCCGGAGATTTCCATCCAGGCGTGCCATCACCACACTTTCAGTCCTTGCAGGCGGAGTCACGTCTTCACTCAATAAGACTCGCACGGCTGCCTTCTCTGACGAATGAAAAGGAATTTCTTCATTGTCGATCTTCAGGACATCGTTCTTCATATCCAAATGGAACCCATACTTCTTTATCACGTCCATTCCCAGGATAACTTCTTCCGTGATGTCGGCTACCAGTACTTGGTGGTCGAGTACTCCATTTCCCAAACCAATGGTTACTTTGACTTGTCCGTGAGTAGGTATTTCGTCGCCCGTCGCTGTTCGAAGTCGTGCTGTTACTGGTGATGTCTTCTCGTTTTCCAATAAGATGTCAGGACGAATGATGGTCTTCGTCGCTCCCGTGTCAACAAGTAACTGGACGCTTCTCCCATTGATCTTGCCATCGAGATAAATGCTATGCAATTTCTCTCTAAGCGATGCCATTTGGATGGTAATTTCCGGGGCATGGCTCGTTGAGGTCGACTTTCGCCTCATTCGGTCGACCTGTTCTAGTTTTCCGGACGCTCTTCTGGTCTTCTTTTGGGCTTAGTACAGCGTCGTCGTACGTGGCCCACTTCCCCGCAGTTCCAGCACGTCACTTCTCTTCCTCGAGCTACTTGTTCCCGAAATATACGTCGCACTATGTCTTCAATGCTTTCTTCTGAGTTTGAGGGTATTTCTGTAGCACAACGGAGCTTATGGCTGCTTCGGTGCGACGCTTGTTTTGCCGCTTTGAACTCCAAAGCATGGGTTAAAGCGTCATCCAACGTCTTCGGTCGTGCTAACCGTAGAGTCTGCTGCGTTTCGTTGTCTCGGAGGCCGTCTACAAAGGTTTGAATAGCCAACTGCTCCAAGAAGGTATCTGGTGCTGTAGGATACGCAAGCCGTGTTAATCTAGCGATGTCAGCCTCAAACTCTTGAAGACTTTCGGCAGCTTTCTGAACCCGACTTTTAATTTGAGCTTGATAGACTTGTTGAAGATGGGCATCTCCATATCTCATTTCTAATCGTGATATTAAGAGTTCGTAATTTTCTTGCAGGTGGTCCGGAACAGTTTGTAAAATTCCCAGCGCTTCTCCACGTAAGGACACTATTAAAGACGTCGCTTTCTGCTTGTTGCTCCAACCATTAGCAGTAGCTGCGGCTTCAAACTGCTTGTAGTAGGTTGACCATGGAACTTTACCATCAAAATTTGGCGGTATAACCTTAAACTTGTGAGTGCTTTCATCCCGGCGGTCCATTATTAAATCTTCACTCGTGACACTTCCTTCGCCATGGTAATTCATTTGGTTTATTCTTTCTTCAAGCAGTTTCATTCTGTCTTCTAATTTGTCCTCTATTGCTTCTATTTTCTCATTCACAGATTCGCAAATTTCTTCTTTCAAATTTAGCATATCTGCTTGGGTTTCCTCTTGCGCAATTTTGATTTGATTTCCTACACTAACTTGTATTTGTTCCTCAATAGTCTTTATTTGATTTTCCATGCTCGCTCGTATATCTTCTTTTAAACTTCTAGCATTTTCTTCCATTTTTCTATTCATCGATTTTTGACCATTTTTGATTGATTCAAGAAATTCAAATAGCTTTGCATCCATTTTAACTGTTTGCGAACGCGTCACCGGCATAAATTTAAATATAACACGAATATAAAGTTTTTAAATACACTACTTTTTAAAATGCAGTTTTTGTATAACACAAAATTTAATAACTATCCACTTATTAATATTAAACCACTAGTGTCCGGAAACGAATTTAATCGCGATCACGCACTTGTTAAAAGAAAAAGTTTAATAAACACTATTTTATACTTTAAAAATAAACACGCGTATCGCGCAAACTTAAAAGTTATTTATGCAATGTTTTTATTACGGGTGCTATATCAAATAACTTAATGGTATTCACACTAAAAATCGCGAACGGTTTGATACCTCAACACCTGACACCACTGTTACGTATCTATTTATTAAAAACTAATTTATTTAAACGATTAAAAACTACGTTTACTTATTCTAGAAATATATACACTTTTAAATTAACCGAGCTAATTAAATCTAATAATAATATTTAATAAAAACACTTACACTATAATTTATATCACTTAAGATAAGATAACGTTCTCGGATTTCACACTTGTTTACACTAATTATCACATACACGATTATTCTCGATTTATTTATGTAGACAAACACGTGCTAACGATACGTATTTATTTCAACTTGATAATCTTCTTAATACAGCTGCATTCGCGTTTCGACAATAACTGACCTACGATTTCCATCTTCGGCTTTTATAGACATCGGCGAATCCTGCTCGATCGTTCCTCACTTTTCGCTATATCTTCTAGAAACTAGATAACAGTTCTAGAAGGCTCTTGCATTTGCAAGTAATTTCTCGGACGTTTCAATATATTACCTTTGTTAAAACAAATCGTAAAGTTACTCGTGTTTGTAAAAAACATTAATAAATGGTTTATAACCAACAAGAACGGACGTAAGGCCTTTGGTGTACTGTTAAGTTGTATTTCTAGAGAAATAATTTAAAAAAATGTATGTTTACGCAATGTAAATTTTCAATATGCGACTGTAAAAATACACAAAAAGAAAAATATAGCAAAGTGGTATAATCCTAAATACTAAATAAAGCTGCTTACTTTTTAAACGGACATAAAATACTATCATGTTATTAAAAGGCATTAGCTAATTTTGTAAGAAGATCGTGTAATAGATTTTAATTTCAAAAAAAATATTCTCCAAATATAAAATGCTTTTAGACACAAAAATACACTCCACAAACATGACAACTTGAAACATGATAAGTTATACTAGTAAACTTTTATGACGCGTATGTGCTTTTTTTCTAAAAACTGTTAAATCTATACTTTGTTTTGTTTATTTACTTTATAAAACTTGGGTTGATCAATTTTACATTTACTTTAAGTACAAAAAAAAAAATTTTACATTTGCTATCTGCACAATAAAAAATAAATACAAACAAAATGTTTAAAACAAAATTATTTACTTTAATCATATTTTAAAAACGCAAATATGGTACATAATTAAAAAAACCTTTTTTTAGTTAGTCAATTAAAAACTGTACGCAAATATAATATATTGTTTAAATTGTTTAAATAATACCACAAAACTTTACGTTTCCTCAAGCGCTTACCGCTCTCGAATTTCCCTTCTAAGTATTTTAACGTTTTGTGACCGCAACGAATAAATCAATGATTTCTATATTAGATGTTCCCTAAAATGCTTAATTATATAAAAGCAAATGATTTTAGTGTTAAGTATAAAGTTACTAATTAACTTTAAAATAACTTTTTTTGTTCGCAGGAATACAATAGCAACCCTTCAAATTAATTCATTTTATAAAATATAACGTAAGCTATTAATTATATTCCTTTGAACAGCAAACGAAGAACTTTCCGACAAGATATACTTGATTGTTTTCATATAATCTCAAAAATTGAAACTGAAACTTCAAAGTAACTAAAGCTTTAACGTTAAATATAAGTTATTTAATTATGTTATGGCAAATTTATATATAGTTTCATATATTTTGCACATTCGTGGACTTTAATAATGAAAGGATTAAAAACTAATTTGCAAAATATTTTTTTAAAACGGTGTGATACTACATACGAACACAAACACCAAATCTCCAAAAACAAAATTTAAACCTTTTATACCTGCGATATTACCGATTAAAACTTAAATAAATGTTACCTAAGTAAATTTAAAATTACAATTAAAAATGATTAAACGTCGTATGGACGTCGAAACGTAAACATAAAATTATCTGCTCTGTGCTTGTAAAATATTTGGTTACATAATACTAAAGTTACTGTAATGTAAATTGTAAAAAAAATTAAACTAATTTTTCTTAGTCGGCGTTTAAAGTTTGTTTGCGAAGAACCAAAATATTGGAAAATTAATGAGTGAACTTTACACTGATATTTTATTGTCTGGTAAAGGACAAATCTTGCCACAGCTTCTTTTTATGGTGCTATCTGCAGGTTTAATTTCTGCAACTCTTGCAATCTGGTCCTTTCTAGAGTAAAGCTGGATGATACGACCACGTTTTCATTTAAGTGGTAATAGTGGTCGTTTTTGACCAATACCAAAGCAGTAATTTTTGAATTGTGTTGTCGAAGCCACTTTGTTTGTTGTAATTGATTTATGTATTCACAATGCCATTATTCCAGAAGTGTTGAATTATTTGTTGTATATACTAGTTTAACAGCGTAGACTCTGCAACGCCCGTTAGATATGTTTAAAACGAAAAATAACTAAGAGTTAAAGGTTCTAAATCTAATATATCAGACTATAAGAATGTAAAAGAAATAGCATCAATATGTGCTAATAGACTATAAAACTCTTCCAAAGCTAATGCTGAATTTCTCAATACTCTTCTTAATTGATGTTAGGTTGATTTTACAGCAGCTTCCCAAAATCCTCCAAAATAAGGGATAAAATGCCAAGATATTGTTACGAGAAACTCGCGTTTCTGGAGTTGATCTGTCAAAATAAAGTGTCACACCGGTCTTCTCATAACCAAACAAAGCAACGGCTAGCACAGCTTCTTCGGAGAGGGATCGCAGGCTTTGTTAAGTTTGATTATAACGTGAATCTAAAAAAAGCCGCCAAGACGATGAAAAATTAAAGTCGAAGGATACCGTCTAACTCTCCCCGTAGTAAGAAAAGAATAAATAACACTTCAAAAGTAATAACACCTAATATATATATTTATTATATCACAGACGTTGAAGTAAGCATAGAAATGTAAATTCTTGACAAAATTTATACGTAGGCTAATTAAATTAGAAGTTGCGCCGAGTGGCCAGCAACACACCGTATAACAAACTGCCCTTGACGGACTAAATAGTTACATACACATAGCGTCTGAATTTATAAGTACATATATTTAAATTGTAGACAAACCAAACAAATTAAGCCTTCAAGATTCGATGTGCACAACTGATAAATTTGCGAAGCACAAAAATACAATTAATTGTGTTAAGTTAACATGCACGTACGGTCCTAAACGACCTAATCCCCGAAACACAAATAAAAAATTGAAAGTAATAATACTTACAGGTAGGTTTTATCTCAGTCGGACATTAGCTAATCTCCGTACTTGATGTACCTAAAAAGTAATATTAAACCCAGATCGGAACGAGCATATACGTTTAACACAAATAAGAAGGTTTGTTTAGCATCCAATTATTACGAACGCAAGTGCGCAGCGTTTCCCTTTGACTTAACCAATTAAATTTTTCATGTTTGTCTTCGCAAAAGAAAGGATTGTCCTGGCGGTTCTTAACCTTTGACGGTGGATATGATAAGGACGTATCAATACTTCGACGTCATGCAATATTTCAAACAAGATCACCTGTTAGTTATCTTGGATTATAACGCAGAACAAATTGGTGGCTACCAAAATCCGCTAAAGAAAATTAGTAGCGTCAATTTAAACGCTCAATGAAGAAAATTGTATACCAATTACCCTGTTTCAACCTTCCACAAATAATCGCATATTAAACTAGCAGCGTGACACAATCTAACGGTAAAGGTTAACCCGGGCGTAAAAGTAAGAAACTCGTCAAATGATCTAATGCAAAATGAAGTGCGGGAATGCTGGTTAAATGTGACAGTCCCGGCGCAAGAACAAAGAGGTCCTGACAAATTTCATATTAACGAGAAATTTTCCATACTCGCGAATTGAACTTTTAATTTCTTTTTTTAACGTTACAAATATCTTGCTCGAAAACTGCGTCATGTAATATCTTTTGATTATTCTTATTGCTAACAAATTTTACAAAGTCTCTCAGCTCCAATAAAAGCCATTGTTCAAATAAATATGATTTGGGGAGCCACGACAAGCTATGAATTTTCTTAAACATAATATAAATGTTTAAGTAGCTTTGCCTTTACCGGTACTTTCAAATTGAAAAACTTGCTAGGTATAAGTTCAATGCAAATTGCCCATCAAAGGTCTAATGGCGTTAGGATTACAACATAAGTATTATATACATAAGCAAATTATTTGTCTAAATTGACTTAAAATAATCCAAAACCGCTCTCTAATTAAAACAGTGTAAGCTCTGGACCAGCATGCAATACTCTTATGTATTCTCCCGTTATAATTAATTTTGCCAAATGATGAGTACCAAAAATTAGCATTTAATGCCTTTTTGTCAAAGAGGTACGTGAAATTTTGTAATCTGCCTTTCACACAAAGTATGCTACAAGAATCTAAGAAAAGTTTTAACCTAATAAACTTGTGCCGTTCCTTTAGATTCTTATACCTTCGAAGTAGAGCTATTTCAGTTTTAAATGAATGAGATTGCGAAAGGATTACGGACCTAACCAAGGCGTCGTTAATTTTTGAATGAGTTAGGCTGCCCAAGATTCTTTCTTGCAATCGTTATCCTTTCCAATCGACTTAAATTCAAGAATCTTTCAAATGGAATAGAGTCGGTTTCTAAAAAAGTAAGACATTACATTTTCTTAAGCTTAGGACAAGATTAAAAACTGTGTTACGGAAGTATAAATAACCAAATAGGTTCGTCTGACAACAACCATCTAGTGCCGTAAAGCCAAAGTTCTAAACCTTTCAACTCATTAATAGTTGCACCACAAGAAAAAAATTGAGCGAAATTTGCTCTTAAAAAGATTTGCCTCCAAATAGCGTTTTTCAATAGTTTTTAAATTTCAGAAATTTTGTTAGCCACAAATTTTCTTAGACAATTTAAACATTTTTAATCAATCCAAAGCAATGGTAACCTCAGTCCAAAATATGCATCTATTGAAAGAAATATTTAAAGCCTGTGTTATTTGACTTGCAAGGCTACCCAGTTCCAGAGTTCTGCACAGCTCTAGTTTGGAAATTGTAACTGCCTTTAAAGAAGTTACTTTAGTTTCCGTACCTAGAAGATTAGAGTAAAAAATTTCCTTTGCATTAATTGAGCAAATGCAGTTACATGCGCTATATATAGTTATAGAAGCATCAGCAAAGACATGAAGCTTAACTTCCGGATTGTCACAAACAACTCGCCTTGAAAAAACAAAATCATTTAAGGATGATAATGTATTTTTGAAAGTTAATTAGCAATTTTCAATTTCTGAAGAAACCGTATCATTCCATGACATCTTTGTCAACCAAAGTTACTGCAGCAAAACTATGGCATACATAGTGCAAGGAAAAATCAATTCTAGAGGGTCAAATACCTTAGCTATATCGGTAGGAATTACTCGCTTTGTAATTTTATCATTTTTTGTTGGTGCAAACATTAAATTATCAGAATAACGCTATCTAGTACAATATTTTTTAGAAATAAAAGATCATTTGAGATCAATTTTTTCAGAGAATGACATCCTTTTGCTAAAGTATCGTTTAATAACTTGCTGTGGCTTTTGTAGCAAATTAAAACCTGTTAACAAATCATCCACATAGAAATCGTGCTGAATAATATTTCATATTTGAGGTTGAGACGCAAAGCATTCAATTCCAAGCTGTTTCACACAACGAGTAGCAAGAAAACTAGCGGTGTTTAATTCATATATTTGAAGTGGTTCTGTGCGATTCTACCGCTAAACGATTTTTTAAAAGAGCCTGTGTTCATTAGCGACTAGTATCTGGCGATACATCCGCCGATACAGAAAAAAACATTGAGAACTCTGTGCGCTCTCATCAAAAACAACTCTTAATTTAGTTGTAAAACTTTCTTCTTTAAGCACTCAGTCATGCGGTAAAAACAACATATTTTGTGCATGTTGCTCAGAAACAATAGTCATATGCCCAAGATGTTCGTATTCGCAAAAAAAACATTAGAATAGTCCTCACGCAATTTATAATTCGAATCAAATTGTCTTTCTAAGCTATAGAAACGCCTTTTTGCCCCCTAAAACGATTCACCCAACACAGCAGTAGATTTTTTGAAAGAAATGGAGACCACAAACTTTCTTAAAGAATTACGTCAAACATTTTTTTTTTAAATGTTATTCATACTCTAGCTTGTGTTTCGAGAGAACCTTTTCTGACAATACTTCTAACTTCCAAAAGTAAGCCAACTGCTCCTGTATGTCGCAAGGTGTTGCGAGATAAAAACTTTGGAAATCAAAATTAACAGACATGGGACCCAAGCCAATTACTCCAAATGAGTGTCGTGCAATATAGGTTTTTCCAGACCCAAAAGAATTTGGCGATTGCGAATTATGCTCTAAAAACAGTTTACTCCCAACAAGATATTGATTCTAATACGTGCATAAATTTCAAAATGTAATACCCCGTATATTCATTACATTAGAGTTAGATTTCTACTTTCGACGCCTTCTAACGAGTTTCGTTTTACTTCATTTCCTGTCAAGACGTTAAATCGTACATTGCTTAAAAATCGTGCTTGTGATGTTCAAATTTTAATTTTCTAACATCATTTGCGTATGTAGAAACTATGATATAAATCAAAAACGCATTTTTATTAGATTATTCATTACAGGGTAAGTTTTTCCTATTAGTTTTTATAATTCTTTAGTAATTTCCTTGTCAATTTGTTAGCACGACCCGACACGTGTTAGTGCACATGTTTCGCAGTGTTCTCTACCAATGACGGGTTAATATCGACCAAATAGCTTCATAGAAAGATTATAATTTTGAAGACCTAAAAACCAAGTCTCGACAAGAAATTTTTTCCAATGTACTGTTCGTTATGAGTCAATCGACTGCGATATCACCCTTTAATTTATTGTGTGCAACAGCATTCGATAACCGGTTTTTATGTCTAATTTCTTTTAGCATTAATTAATAATTTTGTAGATTTTTGCTATCGTGAGTCATTGTGCTGACACGATTTGCTTGTTCATAAATATTCCAGTTCGACTCCACGAGGAAAATGTTTTCTTCGGGCAAGTATTGGATTGTGGGTAAGTCTTATTTAATTACATTTGAGTTGTCGTAATAGTCTCTCACGAAATTTTGCTTGTTATTCTAACATACGTAATTACAATAATTGTTTAAATACCATTTAGGTATGCTCATTCTATTTAATTAAACTTTCCCTATCTCCGACTAGTGTAAGTTGGCTGTGTAAAGTTCGGAAGACCTATAAGCTTGTAGTAATTTCACCAAAAACATCAAAGCTTAAATCGGCGAGAATAATATCTTCCAACAATCAAAATCAAGAAAAGTGTTTTATACCTCCTAATGCGTGATGAAACTAAAATTGGTAAACCCTTTATTTTGTAGGAGTGGCTATAAAAACTACTTTATAAGTTTTCTTAGAGCGACGTTTCGTGGAACAGTTGTGTCCACTTCTTCAGGCCAACTGAATTTATTAAAAAGAAAACAACATAAGTAAAAAGGCAGTTACAATTCGATGAAAGCTACAAATTTATCTACTACTTATTATAAATGCTGTTTGATAATTATAGATGATTATTTACGGAAAACAAATACACAGTAGAATGGTCCGCAAACAACGCCATTAATATAAAATTAATAAATAACAAATAACAATTAATGTAAAAATACACGAAAACCACTACAAACTAAATCACTAACAAACAATTTTATGGTGGTGTGATATAAAATATGAGCAATGAAAAGATAACCCAAAACATACCCAAGGTCTAAGACATTTTTGGGATAAGGTCATTATAAACTGTACTAAGGTTGTTAGTATCAGTTGAATATTTGAATTTTTGTTTTGTTTGTGTACAATTTTTTACTTTTAGAATCTATTTCAGTTTACTCTTACAACATTTGGTAAGTATTTTTAGGTTAAAATTGTTTTTATTTAGTTTACAACACAAAATACTCGATGTATTGTATTTATAGTACAAAATCAATAATAATTATTAATTAAATTAAATTTTTATATTGCAGTTTTTAACCCATGGAAACTATATGCCAAAAAATTGTTTACTCCGAAGCAAATTTTATTTGTAATGTCATTGATTACTTCAATAAATAACCAATAGTTTCTCGATAGATATATCCAATTTAAACAATTCTAAATTTCCTGTTACAGCAACAGAAAAATTCTTGAGTTTTTTAAAATTTGAATATCATTACAAGAAATTCTGTAATACACGTAAACTTATTCCAATTGAATGCATATTGAATCTTGTAAAAAAAAAGTTACATTGAATAATATCGCACAATAAGGTATTGATATGAGATATATTAAAAAGTTTTTTCGAAATGCATTTTCTAATTTAACAAATGAATATTGAGAAAAGCACTGCAATGCTGTATTATATCTTTGTGAAAAAATTGTTTAATAAATAGGAGATAAATACAATATTTTGTATTTTGTACAGAAAGTATGTTTTTTATGCTTTATAAATGTTTTAATAAAAGGTTTATTAAAAAGCCGTGTTAGTTGTGGTTATCATAATCGTGATTAATGATTAATTATAGAAAAATATTGGTACAGTGATCAAGATTGCTCATACGTTATACGAAAACATATTGTTAACTACAGCTTATCCAACCAATTATACATTCGTTTATTAATTATTTGGGTTCCTTACATTTTTGAATTAAAAATGGCAGAGTCTTAGAAAAATTTTACTTTTTCATCAATGCACAAAAGTTTTAAGCAAATCAACAACTTGAAATGATATATATTTTAATTTAAGTTTAATCTTTTCCGAAATATCCCAAACAACAAATAAGTTTTACTTCAATTGCACGTAAAGATTACACGCACTTAAATTTTTTGTTAATAATTGTTGTAGAATTTATTTTAATTTTTTTAATTTTACTTATGTCCCGTTGCCTAAAGCAAAGTTAACTATGCTGTTAGGTGACGCCATAGTTGACTAAATCGTAGCTACTCAATTGACAATGTTGTCAGCAAAACAATTAATTTTGTACCAATGACAATTAACGACATGACTACGTAGTTAACTAAAGATTACAACGCGTTATGCAACCGGGTCTTACTGTTTTAAAATTATATGGTTTTTTTAAGAAATTGTCTACCTTTGCTAGTTCACTATGTATTCTATATTATTGATACATATATTTTGTTTCAAAAATGTTAAATTTTTTTAAGTATAATTTTATTTCAAAAATAATTAATATTATATGTACAATATATTTGCAAAATAATATGTTTATGAGCTTCACAGACTTACTCAAAACTTGTAAATCGTTGCATCTGCTTCTATTCCCCTAAGCACTTCAACTGAATTAACATATAAATAACTCCTAATTTTTAAACTGAAGAATTAGCATTGTTAAGTAGCGACCAGTACTCAACAAATGGAGTTGTGCACAATTTATTGATTTCTTTTTCTTTATAAACAAATCTATGAGTTCGAATTAAAAAAGTTTAATTGTTTTTACAAATATAAATTTAAAAAAATTAAAAGCACTATGCAAAAATTTAAGTTAAAAAAATATAGCAAGAGTTTTAAATCTAAGTATTTTTTTTGATTATTTAAAAAAAATTAAAATAAAAGTAGAGATTACTTTAAGACTATAACTGAATATAAGTTGTACAAATGCACAAAAACGTTTACACAATAAAAAAAGCTTTAAAACATGTAAATAATAAGACTTTATACTTATTTACGTAATAGTAATTTACGTGACAAGCGACGACAGTAAAGCATAGCATAACAAACGTTAATACGGCGCGAGGTCGCACAGTCAAATGTTGCATGTGAATGAATTACTCTATGAAACTTTCGACGAAAATAACGTACATTATTTTTTGTGTTACCTTTTGTAAAATTACATTCTTTTTAAAAAAAAAATCATCAGAGATATGATGGTACTAAATTTATTACTAGATCTGTTAAAGTTGACATTAACTTTAACATCTTTTTTTCAGTTTTAACTGAATTTCAAACTATTTTTACATTACTTTTCCACTTTGAACAATTGACTGTTAACACTACGTTATATGTAGATTCCTAGCTTTTATTTTGTCACTCTGGAGCCCATTAGGTAACTACACTAACGAACACGTTTGCAATTGTAACCGTCGTTTGAGTTGTGCGATTTCTTTTGTGAAAGGCCTGGTAATTGAGTTGATTTTATTTGTTTCATCTACTTTGAAATTGTTTGAGTACTTTCACGTTAATTTAAGGAAGTTGATTCACGTTTTTAAATTCATCTTTGTCATTGAAGTTTGTAAAAAAGTATGGTAATCAATTAATTAGAAATTATTACGTTGCTTAAACATCCGTATTCTGAATTTACGATGATATGGCATGTTCTTTGTCCTGGTTCCAATTGTATAGAATTTATGTTTCACTTTTCAGATACTATTGTAATTAACTATATTTTAGCAGTTTGGTTATCGTAAATTTGTTTGAAAGTTCATGGTATCAACTACGTTCTTAGCGCATTTGGAATTGAGTCATGTTGATTTTTTATAGTTTATTACTTCAAATAGTCCATTTTATTATTCGGTTTTAACAAATTAATTAATATGAGTGTACATGAATATTTTGGTTTGAATGTTTTTTTGTTAACGTTGTATGTTGTCATGAAAAAGACTGTCTTGGCACTCTACTTTTACGTTTTAATTTAATCAGTTTGCATCTTTTTTCCACGTCTTTGTTTTGCTGTTTTCTTTTATAAAGATTTGGATCACACTTTGTAATGGTAGGATAGTGCACTGAGTTTATAAATGCAAGTGGTTTTGGTTTGGGAAAGAAGTTGGTTGGCAGTCGTTCAAATCACCTTACGTAACGAGATGTAGTCTGAGTTAAAGGCAAATCAACCTTTAAGATTTGGAAGTATTTGCGTAAGAAACAGTAAAGTTTTAGTTCAGTTAGTGGAAGTGTGTTTCTCTTAAAAATTTCACGTGTTTTCAAGTTTTGTTTTTCTATGTAATGTAGGATCGTGTTTGTTAAATTGTGCGACGCGGTTTTATTTTTGTCTTAGTGGCGGCTTATTAAAAATCTTCCGATGCCACCTAGTTTTTGAGGGTATTCATCAGCTTTTCTAGCCGACAACATCTGGCAGCCTTATGCTCAACCAAAAGCCGCTTTCCAATATACTACAAAAATTTGAAGTGTTTATCTTGCACCGATTAAACCAATTTGGTGAAATTAATTACGCAATCATAGTGTTTTAAAAGCGTTGGGTTTTTTAAACCAAATAAAGATTGTTGCAAGTTACCAATTTTATCGATTTTACAATTGTTAAATCGTAATTGTCTTTTGTGTATTTATTAAGACAATTTTTTTCAATTTGTTTGTTTGACGTTAAACCGGAAGAATTGAATAATCACGTAGTTTATTATTAAGATTTTCAATCTTGTGTTAAGAAGAGATGAATTTATCTAATTTGGTTTTGTATTTAGTTAATTTTTATTAATGCGTACACGGCCGTGCAAATTCTAAGGTAATTAATAAATTTTTTTTGTTTTATTTCTTTAAACTTTGTTTTTTTTGTTGACGCGTTATCACTTAACTTTAATTTAACTTGCATTTTCTTTATTTGTTTTTGGCGTTGTTTGTTTAAATAAATGTTAAATAGTTAAATTGTAACCAAGCTTTTATTTCGGCGGCCTACGCGTTTTGTGAATTGTTTATAATTTTAGATTTTAGTGCGATACACTATATTAAGGTAACTTCATTTAGAGTCTATCCAACCGGAGCGGGTTTATGGTTCGCAAGGGACAGAAGTTCTTTTAAGTTATACACCTTCCTGGCGACTTTTGTTGTTTTTGTTTGAGTTTTCCAAACGGTCACGGAATTTTGAATATAATCCATACTCATCTTCACTGAGCACTGGCAAAACCTCATTTATGTTACTTTCAATTAGACATCTTTTATTTTTCCAGGTTTTGCACGTAATACAATATTGGCAACACAAGAAATAATTATAATTAATCGGTATTAAAAGTGTTTTCTGTAAACTTTAATTATTTGCAAAAAGGGCCTGATACTTCAATTTCTTTGACTCAGTATGATTTGTAAAATAAATTAAATATCAGCATATTTGTTGGCCGAGGTCTACAAAATGCGTATACTCGCAAAATACTTTTATGACGTGTGATACACAAATTTTTTTGTGCTGACCGTTAGTATAAATTTATTAAAAACAGTCTTTTTTTAGTAAAATTTAATAAATTTTGATAAAACTGAAACCTGTAATAATAAAATTCAATTGTTTTTGAATATAATTTGACAATTACATTGTATTATTACAACTAAACTTTGTTGTTTTTTGCAATTGTAAGATTAGAGCAAATTTGTTATATTTGTTTAAAAAAATATTGTTAGTGTTATTCTAATAATAATCTTGTTTGGTAATATCTGACAGATTGACAGATGACGTTTAATTAATTTATAATTATTAGTGCCAACTTCTAGTTATAAAATTCTACTACACTTTACCGGTCTAAGCCAAAAAAGTAAAATTTCCGGCCGATTATGATGCCTGTAGTATACATCAAAACGGATGAAAGCACAAAAACAAAATTTAATATTCATTTTTGACGCGTTTATAGCTTAGAAAATTAAATTACAAGTAAACAAAAGTATTTGATTAATGGGTTATAAAACAATTTTTTGTTTATTAACGCTTTTTAATGTTTTGTTTTTTTATTACCCGCAAAAACGTGATTACAACCGACGTTTGTAAATATGTTCAACGGCTAATTGTTCAAACTTTTCTTTAATCCGAAGAAATTATATGATGATACGAGTAAAATCATTATAATACGCTATTTTGTATAAATATTATAAATCTCGAAAAATAAATTATTAATAAAATTGACAGAAGACAATTAAAATGACGAGCGTGAAAAAATAGAGCAACAGAGTGAATAAAAATAAAATACAGTAAAAATTTCAAAAAAAGAGTACACTTCTTACGCTATTTAAAAAAATATTTTAAAAAAACTAATAAAAACAAAAAAATAAAATTGTTTTTACCAAAATAAATATATTCGATAGAAATAATTTTAGAATAATCTCAAAATACTTAAAGGAAGCTTAGTCTTTACATTTAGACAAAATGCTAAAAGAACTAAGAACAGCTTAAATCTAAAATCCTAAATACAATAAAAATTTAGGTTAAAATCAACTCTGCCTGAGACACTCGGTGGGTAAGTTGAGTATCTCAACCAGTGTCATTGCGGATTTCAAGCCCGGTTACAAGAAGAGAGTTTGTAATTTGTTAATAAAAATAAAGAAAGACATTTACTTATTAAACAGTCTCTGAATCAACAATCAACAATACATACTTTTGACGACATTATAACAAATAGAGAAATACATGTCAAAAATATATTAGACCTGCGTATTCTATTCTTGGTCAGAAACATTCACAGATATAGAAAAATGCAGCAGCTGAAGTCTCGAGAAAAAAGTTAACCGAAATAAACGACAATATAAACCACAATGATACGAAGAACGCGTTTAAATATTAACACAAAAAAAAAGAAACTTTTTTAACGTATAAAGAAAAAACAGAATATGTAACAACAAGAAATAGAGTAAACCAAGAAATAGACAAAAAAAAAATTACAATACGACATATGTGGATTACAAAAGAATGTGTAAAAAATGACGAAATGATGTAAATTAATTCATACAAATAAACTATATAACAGAAAAAAAACGTACTGAACACTTTACATAATTATATAAGGAAGCAGATAAAGAGAATAATAAAAACAATGAGACAAACAATAAAATATTACAAATATCAGAAGAAGAAATAAACATGCGAATAAAACGATCTCATATTTCACTTCGTTCTAATTTATTTTAAATGCCTAGGATACAAAATATGTAGTTATGAAATTAGAGGGCATTATACATTCATAATTCCCTCTCATAATGCTCCCTTTCTAAAAAGATGTATATTTTCACATTTTTATTTAGATTTTGATGGTTACAAGTTTTCTTTTCCTTTTTGTGGATTTTTTTTCACTATATTTGAGCAATTTTTGTAGATTTATTGTAATTATAAAATGAAGTTGACATGTCCCGTCAAACTATTTTTTGTTCTAAACTATTAGATATACTTGCAATAAAAACTTAAAGAACTGTTCATTTTTAGTTTGAATATTATCAAATTTAAAGAAAAAAGTTTAAAAGTGCTCCTGAAAGTAAGTGTTTTTGATTCATATATTTGATGTTAATTTTATTGAAAAATTTCCTTTTTTTGTGCATAATATCTTCAATTACTGTAGAATTTATAAACATTTTCAATCCTAACCTACAACTTCAAACACTTTCTGTATAATC
The DNA here is from genome assembly GCA_035610365.1 of Aquatica leii. Taxonomy (NCBI): domain Eukaryota; kingdom Metazoa; phylum Arthropoda; class Insecta; order Coleoptera; family Lampyridae; genus Aquatica; species Aquatica leii. The sequence continues at coordinate 15,147,259 of CM069434.1, read as the reverse complement.
ACATTTCACTCGCTTGGTGAGGTGGAGAGCATTCATCCGCCCACATTGTGTGTGCATTCGGCTATACATTCTTTTAAAATATTTGTTTTTCTTGCACATATGCCTCGAAAACGAATTTTAAAAACTAATAGGAATCAAATAGATGAAAATAGCATCAAACAAGCAATTATAGGCTGTTTTAATGTTACCTTCTTCGTAAGAGAGGGCGCCAGGATACAGGGTATAAAAAGATCTACATTACAAAGTCGAATAAAAAGAATATTACAGAAGAGGTCCAAAGAAGAATATTTGCGTCAAAATTTTCAAAACTTAGAAGACTCTGGTAATGAAAGTGATCAAGAATTGCCCAAATATGCAAACAAATATACAAATAGACAAGTATTTACAACGGAACAAGAGTCTGAACTAGAAGCGTATATTAAAAGATGTTCTGATTTAAATTATGGACTGATATATGTTCAAATCGAAAAGCTAGCTTTCGAATATGCTTCTGTTTTGCCAAACTGTCAAATTCCTCCAGAGTGGCATCAAAAACTGCAAGCAAAGGACGGATGGCGCCGAGGGTTTATGTCACGTCATCCGAGACTCTCTTTAAGAAAACCAGAAAGCACGAGCTTGGGTAGAAGCACCGGTTTTAATAAGTTTAAGGTGGGTCAATTTTTCGAAAACCTAAAAAATGTACTGGAGCGTTACAAATTTAATCTCGATGAGACGGGAGTCACAACGGTGATGAAACCAGTGAAAATTGTTTCTACTACTGGAAAGAAACAAGTTTCTCAAGCTGCCTCAGCTGAAAGAGGTGAATTGGTGACTTTTGTGGGAATTATTAGTGCATCTGGACAAAGTCTGTCTCCTGTTTATGTTTTTCCTCGGATTAGAAACATAAAGGATTTTTTAGCTGATGCTCCAGTTTCGAGTCTAGCACTAGGAAACAAGTCTAGTTGGATGACTAACGAGTTGTTTGCTTCTGTATTAAAGCATATAGTTAAACATACGTCCTGCTCTCGTAGCAATCCAATTTTGTTGTTAGTCGATAACCACGAGTCACATGTTAGCCTTACATGCTTCCAATACTGTAGGGAATTGTCTTACTAAGTTTCGCTCCCCATACAACCCACCGAATGCAGCAACTAGACGTCGGAGTTTTTGGGCCTCTTAAAAATTTTTGTAATATTGCATTTAATGACTGGATGATGTCCAATCCCGGTAAAACCATAACGGTTAGGAATATTCCAGAACTAACCCATCGTGCATATTTGAGAGCATTCACAAATGAAGATATTGTGAGTAGTTTTAAGACCACAGAAATTTGGCCAATGAACCGCTTGGTGTTTAGTGATGTAGATTTCACTCCGAGTGCCGTTACCAAATGTAGATAATTCGAACAATATTGCAGAACGTACTACAGTTATAGAGGATGAAAATGGCAATAGCGGTAATATAAATGAGAAAGATGGAGAAGCACATAACAAAACAGTGATTTTATTAAGGAAAAAAATGAAGGGTTGACGGGAAATAACAAGATAATTGTTTTAAGTGACACAACAATTTTGCAAAATACACCATCTTGCAGTGGTTATAAAAATGACATAAAACATCCCACTAAAGTGACACCTGAATTAGTTAGACCTTTTCCGAAGGCAATTAGAAAAGAAACTAAAACAAAACGAACGCCAGAGACTTCAAGGGTTTATACTGACACCCCAGAGAAGGAACGACTGGAACAAATTGAGAATGAAAAAGACAAAAAAAAAAGGGCTTTGAAAGAAACATTTTCACTAAGCTAGAAAAACCAGTAGACAACCAACCGAAGAAAAAACGAAGAACGAAAAGTCCGTCGGATTCATTGTCTTCCGAAAATGATGGATTATCAATTTATGATAATACTGATGAAGAAATAAGTGACAAAATGGAAGATATTGAGGAGAATTGTAGAAAAGATTTAAATGATGGAGATTTTGTTTTAGTAAGATTTAAAGCTAAAACTAAATGGATGCATTTTGTTGGCCGAATATTAAAATATTCGAAAGATACAACTACCTTTTTTTTTGAGAAGAAAAGGTCTATCAACAATTTTTTATTTTCCAGCGATTGACGACATATGTGAGGTTAAAAATGATGATATCATAACAAAATTAAAAGCTCCTCCAACAAGTGGCACTACAAGAACAGCATCATATTTTCGTTTCCGTTATGACTTTAATGCTTTGGTCGTAAATTAATTTTTTCAATTTTTTTGTTCTATGACAGCTATGTATGTGAAGAATTTTTTTATCAATAAATATTTTTTTATGTGTTTTAGAGTAATTTCTTATACGTGGCTGAGGGCTCCCCATCTTCTGAACACAACAATCAGAATGCTAAGAGAAAAAACTGGATACATACACATAATTAAAGAACTTGCTCAACCCAACTTTGTTCAATAATGGACTAAATAATCTAGAAAGTAAAAAAAACTACAGAATAGGATCTGCATAAAATTATTATAATATGCTACGCAGATGTCGCGGTAAATATTGGTAGCTAAGTTGACCTGCAAAGACAATCTCACTCATTTAATATAAAGATACAAGAATACAACATGCATATTTCAACCAAACAAAAACAAAGTGCATGGTAATTAGCAGAGAACCACACAGATGTAAACTAGAATTGGAAGCAAGTGATGACTTTTAAATGCCTGGGAGTTGAAATCACTAGCGAGAGAAACTTGAAAACAGAAGCAACAAAGCAAACGTTTAAAGCGTTCAAAGTGAATAGCTATTTAGGACAAACTATACGGAATAACAAATTTATGACTACAGAAAGCAAAATAAGAGTATATAAAACGACACAGAACAAAAATCAACAACGTGGAAATAAAAGTATTAAATTGGATAAAAATGACACTAAGAGAAAAAAAAGAACAAAATAGACGAACACGTAGATAGGATAAAACCAAAACAACTAGCAAACGCCTTTTAAAACAATGAGCCATACAGAAAAAAACAGTAAAAAACAATGGCAAGATAGCATACAAGTAATAACAAAAACCGAATAAGAGGCAAACAAACAAGAGAAACCCTAGTCGTACAAGGAAGATGAAAAAAAAAGGTTAAAAAATTGTTAAAAAATCTCAAAAAAATGACCAACGTTTAGGCATACCTGGAAATGTCGTACAAAACAACCACGTTGTGTGTGCCTTCCTCAAATATCATATTAAAAAATGTTAATCTTAATAATGTTTTATTTACTGTCGTTTGTTTTAAACTTTTAGTTTTAGTTTTAATTAATTACCAAAGCATAATTCGTACATAAAAATGTTATTTTTAACATGTTTTTGTTTGTTTGTTATTAAATATTTATGTGGATTATTTTTGCTGATTTTATGATCTGTTGTAGAATTTTAAATTGTTACTCGCCTCTACGTATTTCGTTTTCTCACGCACGTTTTGATACGTCATACTTTTTACGCAATTGGTTTTACATTTGAAAGAAAAGAATTATAAAAGTTGGGTTTGAAACAAAAAACAGACAGTTACCAAGCAGCAGATTTTTTTGTTCACTTTTTCTGCATTTTGGGGGCAGTTTACTGCTGCAGTACGGGTTAAGTGATTTTAAATGAAATTAAGCTAACCTTTCCATCACTGAATATATTTTATTGAGGCAGAAATTATAACATCTTACTTCCTTGCAGGTGATAATCAAGTTTTGGAAAGAAATTTGCCGCAATATTATTGTGGGTTCTTTTTAAATAAAAAAAAAAATTAGTGCAGCTTTATCTCATCGATAACGGTAACCATTATGTCTGGAATTTGTGTTAGAAAATTAACTCACTTCTCTCATTAAGACGTCGTTTGATTAATATTTTTGATCTCCCCAAGTTTATTGTTTGTTCAGCTAGTAGAACAAGATACATTTTTAAGAGAACCCTCAATTGTCGAGTTTAAAAAAATATCCAAGAATTTGTCACTGAAGCCATACGCAGCTTATAAAAGACCTTTCGCCACCATTTTGCAATTTTTATATTAAGTCGTAAACAGATTTTGGACACGTTAGTTTGCCTTTTTTGTCTTATGTTTAGCTTTCCTTAAAAATTTGTTCTTCTTTTCGTTAAAATCATATAGAAAGTCGCTGACAAGTCTGGAAACGGTCGATTATCGGGGAAACTATACAAGGTATCAAGAAAAGTTTTATACAAAAATTTTAGGGTTTCCCAATGTCTATTAGACAGTAATAATTTTAATTATAAGTTACGAAGGATTGTCGCGAAGTATTTTAGACCTCGATCGGCTGTCGTGGTATGTCAGTCTTGGTCGGTCGACATGGTCTGCTGTTATTAATGTCAACAAGTAAATTCATTTATTGTTATACATTAAAATGTACTTACCAAAAAAATTTAATATTTTTTAATCAAATAAATAACTAAAAAATAGCAGGTATAATTTCACTGTACCTAATTTTTAAATGATATTTTAATAAATCCATTATGAGTTTAATAAAAACAATTAACACATTTAATTATGTCTGTTTACTGATAAAAATTACTCGTCGTTCATTTAAAATAACAATACAACTAAAAAAAACATGAACCGCATTGGGATTTGAACCTTCGTACGTAGCGGTTGATATTACCGATTGATGTCACTAGACCAAAGTGACTATTTCTGATACGTTCTTTACATCTGTATTTTAAACTAAACTTTTTACCACGCGATATATTTTTGGAAATATTTTTGATATTTGTTATTAAATTTTGAAAATTATTACGCAAAACGTTTTCTATTACACATTGTCATATGTTCTGATACTGGAAATGTCTACATCTACATACATATAAATCAAAATTTTCAAATTTTCCATGTTAATCTGTATGCTTCAACATTTTTTTAGTAATTTAATTTTAAGTTAGAAAGCATCACATGTTTGACCTCCAACTGTTACCGCGTGACAATCATAAACATAAAAAGAGAGTAAGCGAGATCGCAAGATCTTTCAGGCTTAAAGGTTTCCGCAGTGGTAAAAAAGTTAAGAGTAGTGCGATGATTAGTAAAATTATTGCTTTTAACAATGAATTATAATTTACGACTATAGGCTTCGAGGGTCACATTTTATGGTACTGATAAGACACATAGTTTTACTGATTTTAGAGCAAAATCCAAATAGCGTACCCCGTTCTATCGTTCGCTTTTTAACTAATCTTTGGCGGCAAGTAATCAGGTATATAAACATTTTTATAAAAAAATTTATGACGGATCGTGCTCGTTGTTTTATGCAGAAAAAAACTATTACCTATTAAAAAACGTATCAAAAACTCGATTTAAAAAATTTCTTTCTTTGATTTTTTGGGTTAATTTACGAGTTCCATTTTACATGTTCTACACACTTTACCTTTACTGACCTATCGAACATTAGCCTTAATGTTGCTTTTTTTGTAGGTTAATTTAATTTTTAACATTTTTTTAAAACAAAGCAATACAACAGTTTTAGACAGGTAATTAAATCGAACAAAATTACATCCCAAAATTACGTTTACTCTCAAAAAATTTATCAATTACGTTTCATAAAAGTAAAGAGGCAGATAAAGATAGCTTTTAAAATTTGTTATCTTAAGTTTGAAATCAAAAAATTTGTAAATTCTTGACACATGTTAAAAACAAATATACTTTTGTTGCAAAAAGAAAAAAACTCTCAAATTTAACAATACAACGTTACTCTCGAATAAAATTCATAATAAAAAATTATACAACCAAAAGTTTAGTTTTAATTAAAATAAAGTAATTTATTCAATAATATTTTTATTACACTTTATTCGCTTTTGGGTGGCTGTAGTATACGTCCTACGAATTTTAATTGAAAAATTAAATCTGCAAATTGCAAACCATCAAGATATTCACAGTAAATGTTAGCGATAAATGTACAAATTTCATTAAAAAACCTGACATAAAAAAGTAGTGAGTTTATACGGAAAATACTGAATATGCAAACAAAATTATTAACTATAAAACGTTACATTTTTATATAAGTTAACATTTATATTTTATTATTAAGTTAAAATAATACTTAATTAACTGGTTTTGTTGCTTAAATAAACGTTTAATAATTTTATTATTAAGCTTTTATTGTATAATTTCTACTTACTGTAACCTAAAAAACAGTTAAATTATTTCTTGTTTAACTGTGTTTGATTAACTTTAAATTGTGCTGATTTAACGTCTGGATAAATATTTTATCTATTCGACGTTATTGTTTCAAAACGAAACCATGTTTAATTGTTTGAAAGTATAGATTGAATTAAACTTCAAATACGTTTGCACACATTTATTTATAGAAGTGTTTAATAAATTAACTTGTATCTGATTAGTTATTTTAAATTAAATTAACTGTACATTTTTCGTTTTATATGTTTACTGCCTGACAATTAAAATTAAAGAAATGATTGGTAATTAAGAATTTAAGAAAATTGTTAAAACACTGACCAATTCATAAACTTAACTTTTAAAATAATTAGACACGATATCATACAAGCTGAGCTTTCATCACACCTCGCAGTAGACATCTTCAGAGTCCGGAATAAACTGATTGGTTGCGCCGTAAAACTGGTTTCCAAAACTGCGGTAAAGGAAAACTAAAATCTCGATTAATATTAAAAGGATTTTTAGTTATTTTAATGGATTTTCTAACTTTTTGCTGATAGTAATTAGACACCTTCACCAAAATTTTAGTGTTTTCAACATTAAATGGATGACCCTTTTCTAGCACGGGTTTCGCCACCGCTGACTTTAAAAATTGTGTAAAACGACTACACCTTTGATGTATTTTAATACAAATTCCCGCGTTTCTACCCGTTTTTCCTATGCATGCACGACCACATGAGCAAAGAATGCTATAAACGCGCTCAGATTAAAAAGGAATAACGTTCTTTACCAGATTTAAAAGTTGACCCAATTTAGGAATTGTAGAAATACGAGTTAGAATGTTGTGTTTAGACAAAATTTTTCCTATTTGGTGCGTGGTACCTTTGACATAAGGTAGATACGCGATTGACAATGGTTGAGACATAGATTCCGTTATTACTCTTGGTGTGGCAGACGTAAACTTTGTAATAGATGTTTGCGACTAACACATTGGTTCGATGATTCAATTGTGAAACTGAATCGCCTCAACGTTGATGTGTTAAAGAAGTTTCATCAATAATTTGTTAATGATTTGGCGTGATCTGATTAACAGTGTTCATTTACAGGTCTCTATATAAATTATTATTGTTGTAGTATCCTGCAGCGTTAACAATACTTCTTAATACTTAGTTCTAAAGTCGCTGGATTATGTCTAAATTGTTCTTTTTAGCACAACTCCATATTTGGATACCATATGTCCATACGGGTATTAGAGTTTGTGCAGAATTTCTTTATTGTATTTAGTTTTGCTCTTTTTTCTTCTTTACATAAGTTCTATGACTATTATATCTGTAACTTTTAGTTTGACGTCCCCTGTATTTTCGATTTTGTGTTTTGGTGAAAATGAATTGGTAACATTGCGTGTCATACGTTTTTTGGATTTACACCTTCTTTTCAACGTAAACGTTTATGTACGTAGCATTGTATAGCAGCTGACACGTTTTCTTCTAAATTATTCTGCACCATCACTCATTTAACAGCTTGTTAAAGTATCGTAAAAACAAATTTAACTGTGTAAAATCTTGTCAAGGTAAGATTAAATGATGTTTGGGGTTAGGAAAGTAATTTTCTGCATGTTTGTAGCACGCATTGCTCTACGTTTATTAATTTAGAGTTAAACATTTTTAATAGTTGTTTTTGAGCACGTTAATATTACGTGTCATATCTCAATTTCATATGATTCTTGGCCATCGTGTTTGTGGGTAACGCGTTATGTTAAAAATATTTAATTGTTCATCGTTTTGTTTAGATTTTGAATCTTTCAGTTTGAATTCAGTTAGTAGCATTGGAGTTTTCTTTTTCTTTTTGTTACAAGCTTTTTGGGTTTACGAACCTTGCACGGCCAACTCACAATAGTCGGTGAGAGGGGTAGGTTCACAAGAAATATATAAAATATGTTTCAGGGCGCCAGAGCTTATCCCAAAGTAATACTTCTGTCCGCTCACAACAGAATGGTATAGAACTTGTAACAATTCGAAGATTCGTAATCCCTCTACTCAGCTGTTCGAGTAGCCCAAACCGGTTCGTAGGGAACAATAAGCACACAAAAAAAAATTAACAACTTTAATCCCCCTCAGTCTATCATTAACAGTTATCACAGTGGTAGTTGTACTAAGCAAAAGTCATTACACCCCACAGTTGGAGTTACTAAAGTTTAGAAAAATTTACATTAAATATTTACAACGGTATTAACGTTTGAGTTTGGAACAGTCAATTTAGAGAATTATAGAAACAAGAAAAGTTAAGATCTCGATGCCTACAACATCGGCAACCCACCACACACAATTATAAAGAACCGAAGTACATGTCTTTCAACTACATACAATATGCGAGACAGTGATTTCACTGATTTTAAATACCCTATTGGTAGCTACGCGTTATACTTATTTACTAACGTTAAATTGTAATCCCACAGTTCGTGAGTAATTGTACGTGACCACGATATCTAAAGTAAACTCAAATCACTCACCCGAATTCCATCATCCACTAGCTCGAAGAAAAACGTTTTTCTTCTTCAGTGGCCTGCAATAAAATATTAACACGAATCGTGTCACAACCCAACTCACAATTGATAGTTCGGCTAAAACAATTTTGTATTAAATAATTCATGAAATCTATCTCAAAAGTAAACAAAACGTGCATCGACTACTGTATGTAGTGAGATCGAAAATAGGTGGTTATTAATATGTTTAACGTCGTGTCATCCACGTGTAGTATTATTTGCCCTGGACGGCTCCGCAAGACCCCAATTTCGTGGCGTGGAAATCGCCTTCCGCCAGCGCCCGTGTACGGCAACGTGATGCCTTATTCAGCAGTAGTTTACGATACCCATTTATCGAGAATGTAACAGGTGCGAAATGAAGGAACGCAAAATGGCTGTTAAAAAGAAGAACCAATTACGAACGAATTTTTACTAAAAGACGACAGTAGCTTACCCTGTAACGCTTCGATTAAATTAGATAATTAACTAATTATAATTGGTTTTCCATTCTTTTCCAGATGGTAACGGATATATATCAATATTCAATGGTTACAGACCATTTTATATCATTTACGTGTGACGATTTTCCGCCAAATGACAACTAACGAGAAAAGGATCGCTAGAGGGCGTCAAAACCCGAATCTAATTTCACGTCGAAACACATAGGCGTTTATAATGAAAATTTCGACCGTAACATTTTGGTTAAATACATGTTCAAATAAATTTAGTTCTTGTTAGTTTCGTTGTATGTATGAACGAGCACTTGTAGTCCTTCTCTATTTCTGACGCCTTTTTAACTGATTGTAATTGACACCTCGAAAACAGGCTGTATTTGTTGTTTTATCCACGCCAATCTTTGATACCTGAGCTGCCGTTGCGTTTTTTTACTGTGGGTTAAGTTTACAGGTAATTGATCGCAATTCAGCCAAGTGCACGTTACAAACGGTTTGATGCATCAAATAATTGTGTACCTTATTGGATGCCTATTTCTCTACGACATTATTAGAAGAATTTTTATGAAGCAATCGATTAGGGCTTGCTGAATAGTTTTAAACCGATCTAAGCGATGCAATTATAAGCAAAATATTTTCTGTAAACTAATTGTAAAATTAAATTTAGAAACACCTTTGTATTTAATGTATTTATTTTGTGATATCCCTCTGTTACATTCTGTTTTAGCTTTCAAAGATGTATGATTACATGCCAAACTAGATCTAGTCGCCGCAAGTATCAACTATAAGTACCTTTATATTTTAAAATTAAACGTCGATTTAGACCAGTATACAGCGGGTGTATTCGTTATTACAACTATAATATATCGTTGCGTCAGTGTTTGCATGTAGGTATGTTACTTGTTTTAAATAGATTTAACGTGCGTAATTAGTAATTTAGATTGATACATGTAAAAAAAAAATTTAAGTACTTATTCTGTTAACTTAAATTGCAAGCAGAGTGTTGTCTGATTCATACTTATGTATTTTTGTAGACATTTTTGTTGCGAATTTGTATCGCTATCTATACAGCTCTATAATAGAGTAAAGTAAAGCGTGGTATGAAAAACTCGTAACATATCATATTCCAATTCAGGAATGTTGTTGAAGTATATTAGGTAAATAACAAGTAACAGTACACTATTTCGTGACACTTCTGCTCGGATGTCTTTCAATGCAGAATAAAGATTTTTGTGTTTAATCCTAAAAACTGTATTAGAAATATATTATTTTAATAATTCTTCGAACTGTTTAGAACGGTTTGGTATCCAACAGATTGTTCTAGTAACATTTAATTTGATTTGATTGGTTAATAGTTCACAAATTAGTTCGTGTTTCCCCTATTTACAATTACTTTATTACATTCTATTTACATTTTTACATTATCCCTCCTTTCTTCTTAACTTTTTCCTCCTTCTCCATACTTTTTCCATCCACTCCGCTCCTTTCACGTTTTCTTGTAAGATTTCCTCTAGTTTCATAGCCTCTTCTCTTAACTATCTGCATTTATCTATCATGTGATTAAAGTCCTCCGTCTCTTCTCCACATAATCTACACATCTTTTCTTCTTCTTCTTTCCAGTATTTATTACCTGACTCTTCGTTACTACATCTGAACCGTGCTATCATTTTCTTCTTCTTGTTGCTTTTCTCTTTAACCTTTACATATTCTGGCATCCCTTCTCTCTTGATATCCTTATAATTCCTATTACATCTGCCCTCTTTTATCCTTGTCCATCTTTCTAGTTTTTCTATGTTCCTATTTCTCCTTATTATTTCTTCCCTTACCTTACTCTCTCTTCTCTTAATCTCTCCACTTCTTCTCTCGCGTACCCGTTTCTTTTGTAATAGTCTTCTCTGCCTTCCTGCCCGTACTTCACTTTTCCTCCCTTTATCTCTTTCCAACATTCTTGCAGTATTTTGCATTCCGTTCTCTCTCTCAGTTCTTCCTCGTATTTTATAGCCCTTTTTCCTGTCTTTACTCTTATTTTCTCTACCTGTACCTCCTCTCTCGCAATATACCCCGGTGTATCTCTGTGTGGTCCCAATACCCATCTCCCTGTTGTATCCCTTCTACCCCTTCCACTCCGTCCACCACCATATCTTCGCCCCATACATCACCACACTCTTTATTAACTTTTCAAACAGCAGCCTTCTTTTTTCTATATCCATCCCATTACGCTTTCCCCCACACCCCACACTTGTCCTATTAACCTGTTTCCTTTCTTCACTCTTTCCTTTATGTGTTCTCCCTCTTTATTATTCTGCTTCATCGTGAAATCCAGGTATGTAAATTCCTTCACTTGCTGCACTTCTTCTTGTATTTGGCGTATAATATAACCGGCATTTCTGGTAGATCGGTTTCATCTAGTGCCTTGTGGTTCTTCTCTTATTAATGTGAAGTTTATAGACTTGGTTAATGTTCTTATTAGAAACTTTACTGTAAAGCATAACAGTGTTATTGCTTTATAGTTTTTTTCTGTTGCTGTCTTTGTGTATGTGTTATCTTTTTATTTCATATGATTGGAGTCTTCTCATCTGTTATAAATTTATATTCTTATATTTTTATTAGTGTTGGTACTCTATATTTATGCTGTTCATTCGTGATCATATTTGGTCTTATTTTCACCTTGTCTATATTTACTAATCAGTGTTTGAATGTTACCCTTGTTACCGCTTTCCTCAGTATTGTAATAGTATGAAAATATTCCGTCTAAGCATTTTCATCGAGAGCGTTTATTTCTTTATATTCATTTGTTGATAGATTTTTCTTCTTAATGTTAGCAATTTCCATACTCGATTTCAAGCATCATAAATTCATGCTAAAATATTTTTACTAAATTTCTTGTGATGCTCTTGCTTTATAGTTCTAATTCTGGCATTAATTTCGTTTCGTATTTTAACATAGACTTCCTTTTCTTCGACGCATTTCTTCATTCGGTATAGAAAGTAAACCTCTCTTTTTTTATAACGTTGTAAATGCTTACTTTTGTTTATTTGTGACATCTTCATTAAATCTGTTTTTTACTCCGTCTATATATTCATTGCCCAATCTGTCATTAAAGTCATCCAAGATGATAGTTTTATCTGATAATGAATAGTGTCTAATTTGTTTTGTAATTATTTGCAACATGCGAGGTATCTTTTTATGGTTTTTTTTTCTGAATTGGGTGCATATACTACAATCATACGTATTAGCTCGTCGTTTGATCTCAAAATGATTGTTATATTTCTATTATTGACGTACTTGATGATTGCCAAGTATGGTTCATATCTTTCATGTATCAGAAAACCTATCTTTAAGTGTGCTATTTTAATTGATTTTTCTTCGTCACTGTATATAAAAATAAATATTTTCATTTTTTTCCGACACCACGCATTTGTCACTTTGTGAGCAGGTTAGCAACTTCACCTACAAACCCTCCTTTTTACCCGGAACCGGCAACACTAACCGTTCAACTATTCAATGCGCCTTTTTACTGGCGGATGTATAGTAAGGTTTGTTTTATAATCCTCAAATTTAACCAATAAGTCATTAGTAAAAGGAGTCTCTGAAATAAGACATTTGTCAACGTTCTTTATGTTTTACAGTTTTTGTTAGTAGTGACTTTCATTTGTCTTCCATTCTATAACTCTAAAGTTGATTGATACTATAGTGTTTGAAAAAAAAGTCCTTTTGCGCTTTCTTTTGCAACTATATATCCTCTGTACTTGATTGGATGTTCTTTTTCGTAGTAAACACACTTTGGCTAGTCTTCTTTTGGTTTGTCACAAATTACTGCTAGTACAACCGTCGTTTTATGACATGACTACATACTTTTTTTTTACATTGTGGCACGAGTCTCAACTGCATGATTTTGATTCCTAACACATTCAAGTGTAATGTTAGTCGGCTCTTTGTGGTGCACTCTTGATAGCATCTGTGCTGAGTTTTTTAGTTCAGATGTGAACCAAATGACTGACCGAACCTACATTTCACCATATAATGGCGAACTACCCATCTCCAAGTTTGACCATAAGTTTGGGATTGATCAACGATCAAGTTGCCAGCGTGGTAGTAGTTATGTTGATGCTAATTTTCGTAAGAATTGGTCTACGGGAGTAAAACGTCTACAGGTTGTAGATTTAATTTTGTATGAGCCAAACGGAAGGAAGCAGTTTGCCATGTGAGTGCTGCGTTTAGAGCAATAATGGTTACTCTACTAAATTCCGAAATTTTGGTACAAACTTTAGACCTAATCTGGAGAGAATGGAAAGGCTAAATCTTATTGCAGAGAAGCATGGTAGGGGTCGTGTGGTAGCCGCTCGCGATTCAATACACCCTGGGGTTTTGTGAATTGGCTTTCGTTTTAGATTTATAAAACTTACAGCAATTTACACGATTCCAGTATTCTAGAATACAGCTGCATTTATGTGAAAACGGCGCAGGCTGTACAAACACTGCAAGGAAGCACTCTATCCCCACTTTAAATATCACTGCTACCTTCTATTGGGCGCGCGAGAACTGGTATTTGAGATGCTAAACTGGCTAGCTAACATCGTTTAAAAATAAAGAATTATAAAAGAGGGCGCCACTCCAAAGGAGCACAGAACTATCGAGTTTTTAATAAGTACTGAGTCATAAAATCTGCGGTAAAGGTTATTACAACGCTTAACGCGTATCGAAAACCGGCTGCAAGGGTACCAAGACTTAAAAATAGCTTTAGTAGATGCGATCAATTGCACGGCGACTCTTAACACATCAGTTATTTTGTAAATTATATTTTCACTTTCGACATGTTTAAATCAGAACACAATCATATTTAATTTAACTTAGCGGTAGTTTCAATCAGTTTATAGCTACAATTATTCATCTTGTAGACAATCTGGTCTGGCTTTATAAAATGGTGTAGTGTATATAACATTTTATCGCCCAACGGGACTCTATCGTCAATTCAGCTTAAAAGGTCGTCAGAATTACACAGCAAGCGTTTATTCAGCTTACTGCCTAACAGAACGCAAGAATACTTAAATAGTTAAATGTTGACCATCAGATAACAGCACCAATATACACGCTTTACAAGTAATCCCGCATTTTGTGACACTGCGCTAGACGGCAACCTCACTTTTTGGATCACGTAAGTTGACAATTTGATTTTGTTGTTAATACCGCTGTTTTATTTATGAAAGTTGCATAATTAGTTAATTGGTTGTGTGGTTTATAGTAAAAACATTTAAAATCACAACAATTACAGAATTAAAAATTTATCTGAAACAGTTTAAGTTGATGTAGCACATAAACCAGAAAACAGAAAACAGAAGAAGAAAGATCCTACTAAACTTGAGATCCCACAAAATCACGCAGAGGATCCTAACACTGATATGTTTGCTGCATGTAAATCGTTTACTGACATTTTTATTGTGTTTTAAAACCTGCACTGAAAAACATAATTTATCAAAGTAATTTCTATGGCGTGCAGAATGGCAAAGATTTAAATTTGAAAAAAGTCTGATTTATTAGCTTTTTTGAAGATATATTTTTTATGAGTTATTACGTATATCTAAGTTAGAAATACTACTGTAACAAAAGCCCCAGTTTAAGTTTTCTTTATGTTGCAGACGTAATGCCAAGAAGCAGATTTTGCAAAATATTCATATCAATGATAATAACTCTATTCTAAGATCAAATAAAGATAAAGCCTATAAAATTTTCTATTAATTAACCACTCTAAATGATCGATTAGTAGCTGTAGTAAGAGCACTAGAGACTTGAACGTACACAAATCCTTGATTTTATTTAAGGACTACAACTGTTTAAAACTATACAACCCCACAAAGGTTATAAAACAAGAATTTAAGATTTGGTCAATTGCAAACCAGAACGGTTAAATACTTGACTTAAAGTTATATTAAGGCAAAAATGAAAAAATAGAGGAATATTTAGAAGATTTGAGTTGAGAGAACGAGTTGTTCTTTTATTTCAAAAATTTTTTGAAAGCAGAACAAAAACTTATTTTTTGATAATTACTTTACATCGATCGCAGTATTAAAGAAACTCCTAATAGAAAACCATTTAGCATTTGGAACTATTTGAAGTAACGGAAACATTTACCACAAAATATAAAAAATGAAAAAAAAATGCAAAAAGGTCATTATGGTTACCGATTTTTAGGAACAAAAATTGTATATTTTACTTAGAAGGAGAATTTCCTCATGGAAATGAGGAAACAACGGGAGAAGAAATGCAAAGGGTTGTTCATATAACCAAATTAAATGACCAAAAATAAACAACGACTATTACTCGAGTACGAAAAGAGTTGATCTGGCAAATCAACTTAAAAATACTTACTGTGTTGATTAAAAATTACGAAAATAGATATAACTATCAACAATCAATCATTTGAAAAAATTAGGAGTTTAGAATTTTGTAGGTCAGTAACAGCTGGCTTGATGAATCAGGCAAAAAATTTAACACAAAGAACAGAAATTTTGCAACACCATATCTCTCCAAATTTATGTGACAAAGGAAATGTTGTAAATACATTCATAGTGTTCCAAACGACATCAGAATAGGCAAATTAGGAAAACACTAGCCTTTCACACTTTCGGTACTGAAAGAGGAAGATGTGAGATGTGCAACTCAAATGGTATTGAGTCTCGGCCAGCGTCCATATGTTTTTGTTGCAATGTTTACTTATGTTAATTGTTTTGTAGATTACCACGAAATTTCTATTGCGTTACTTCATTGTTCAATAAAGGTTGGTTATTTTTACCTTGGCATTCCTAACGGAATTGTCACGTCCCGCCTCGAAAATAAGTCAAAATGGCAGTCAAAAATTTGAAATAAAATTGAGGCTTGTTTTTAAAGTCGTATTTATTTTGTATCTTAACTTAATAATAAAAATAATAGTAACTACCAATTTTAACGTTTGCATTGTAACCGTCGTTTGAGTTTGTGCAATTCTTTCTTGAAAAACACGGTATTTGAGTTAATTTTATTCGTTTCATATACTTCGGAATTGTTTGAGTAACTTTACGTTAATTTAATAAAGTTAGTTCACGTTTTTAAATTCATCGTTGGTAAGTTGTAAGTAAATTTTTGTATTCAATTAGTTTGAAATTATTACGCTGCATATACATCCGTATTCTGCATCCACGTTAATTTGGCATTTTCTTTGTTCTGTTAAAATTCCAGTTGTAATGTATGTTTCATTTTTAGATATTATTGTAATTAAATATTATTCTGGCAGTTTGTTTTTCTTAACTTGGTTTAAAAATTCATTGTGTTAAGTACGTTCTTAAGGCATTCGCACTTGATTCATTTGTGTTAGTTTTATTAAATTACACTTAAAGTCTAATCTTTTTTAGAGACAGTTTTATGATTCAGGTTTCAACAAACTAATCTTTATGAGTGTAATTAAATATTATGATATTTTTGTTGTGGTTCTTACAATGACAAAAGCTGTCGTCAAACACTACTACTGCGTCTTAATTAAATCTGTTAGTATCTTCTTTACGTCTTTGTTTTACGGTATTCTTTTACAAAGATTTTGATCACAGCTTTTAGTGGCAGTAATAAAGCACCACGTTTACTAATATTAGTGATTTTGAGTTTAGAGGGGGGGGGAGTTTTGAAATACTGAAAACAACGAGATGCTGTCCAGAGGTAGGATTAAATCAACCTTGGGAAGTTAAGGTACCCGTGGAAGTCATGAAGATAGAAAGCATAGTGAATTGTTAGTTATGTGTTGGAAATACTTTCCTAATTCGTGAATTTACGGCCTTTTATTATTTTACGCGCTTTGGAGTGTTTTTCGTTTTACGTACCGTGGAATCGGAAATTGTTGTGCAACACGGTGCCATTTTTGCCTTTGCGCGGCTTTTGAGATTCTTCCGACGGATTCTTGTCAACTGGGTTAACCTCTCGATCTTCTGGCCAATTACAACTGGTAACCTTAGAATCAATCACAAGGTCTTTCCTGGATCTACTACAAACATTTCAGGCATTTATTTTGTACCGACTAATTAAATTTGGTGAATTTATTTACGCGATTATAGGATTTCAAAAGCTTTGGGATTTTTGCAGAATAACGATTGTTGCAAATTTTATCGATTTTATAATTATGAAAGCAATTGTATTTATCAAGACTCTATGTGACAATTTTTTTGTTTTGTTTTAGAAATTATGTTTGTTTGACGTTAAACCGGAAAATTGAGTAATCTAGTACTCTAGTAGTCTATTTTTTTTCTTTCTTTTATTTGTTTTTTTTTATCTTGCTCTAATTTGAATTGTTTTTTTTTTATTTATTTTGAGTGTTGTTTGGTAAAATAAATGTTAAATAGTTAAATTGTAAACAAGCTTTTAATTCCATCGGGCTGCGCGCTATGTAAATTTTAAATTATTTCAGATTTCAGACTTCATTCGTATAATATTCAATTGTATCTTTTTCGATATCAGAAAATATTTGTTTCAGATTTTAGTAATTTAAAAGTAGTTCTTCGTGCATTGTTTGTGATCTATTAAATTAGAACTACATTTGGTTGGCACTAGTTTAACACTGACTTTTGATTAACTGTTTTTAGCATAGAGCAATAAATTTGTAAAGAAAACAAGAAGACACTTTTAGATTACCAGCAACTTACCTAAGCTATACACTCACAACTAAAGAAGAAATAATCATAATAAACAATAATATATAGACATCTTTAGACACTGCTATACTAAACACCAATTTAAATAACTTATTTATCTTAAACTTAAGACCAACGTACGACGTATCCTTAATAATAGTAATTAATAATACGCTAAGCGATTTTAATTATTTTAGTTGAAACAAAAATAAAAATGACAGTATTTAATTATATAAAAATCAATTACATAAAATATAACAAATACCGTATAATTTGTTAGAACCTCAAAAACCATTAGTCTAAAAGCTTGAGTAATATATTTTGGGCGTATTGTGTTTTTCTAAAAACAAAGTTTAACAAATTATTAATTGTTTGTATAACAACTATATTTAATAAATTAATGTATTTTATTGCAAAGGTCATTTATATATAAAGTTTCATATCAACTAAATTTTTTGTAAGCACAGTTACAAATTATACTACACCTAATAAAATGCATGTTTTAAAGTTCTAATAAACAAGTTGTATCTAATTAGTTTTAAAACAAATACACAGACAAAATTGTAAAAGATCAATAACCATCAAAAGTTCACACTAAATACGCTCGCTAATAATTTGTTGCAGAGACGTAAATAAAATTCTCCTGTATTGACATATGTTTTTGTAACGTAGCTGATATTAAATTTAGCCTTGGTATTAACAAATCCATACGAATCCTTTTGATATCTATGTTATCGATTTCCTTTTAATACGCTACTGTAACTTTAATTCCTTTTTTTCAATTTTATAGTTTGCTCATACAGTCGTGTGCATTGAAATGTAATTACTTTTTCAAGATACTTTTTAATTAAGCAAAAAAAAACAGGTTTGCATTTGAACTCACAGAAATGTATTTACTTATTCAATAATAATGTAATGCTAAAGTTAACTTTTTGTAACTGTTTTGTAAGTAACTTGTTTCATGTTTGTTCTGACAAATATTAATTAATTTATAAATATTTGAAATTGAATTTTATTTAGTACCGAAACGTTGTTTACGAAACTACTAAGATAAGGCACTCCAAATTAATAACCGTTTATGTTACTATGTACTTAATAATTTGGTAAATATGGACAGCGTATTAATTAATTATATACACAACTAGATATTTTTAAGTACACATAATATAATTATTATACATGGATAGTAAAACTTTCTTTTAATAACATTTTTTTAAGCTCTAATTAAAATGTTTTTCATATTGGGAGATATTTAAACCAAAATAATTAATTGACTTTGAGATGCTTTGTATTGTATTTCTTAATTTTACTACACAATACACTCGAGCCTAACTAAAACCGATACAAATATAAATACCAATCTTTTATTTATTGTTGTTTACACAATGTTGGTTAGTTGTTGAGTGTTTACGTTATTATTAATAACATTTAGCGAATTGTGGTATTTTGAAGCGTTGAAAAACTATTTACAAATGAATGTAGAAGATTTTCATTGCAGAGGAATTTCAAAAATTGTGAATACTTATTTGTAAAATCATAGTTTCATAGTAAAGTAATACAAGTTACAAACATTGTTGCCGCAAATTACTCTTGCTGAAAAATTTTTCGCGCATACTTTACGAATTACATAAGCAAAAATACTATAAAGGTCGAACTACATATCTTACTTTTATGTAAATGTGATTCCGTAATCTAAATAAGTTTTGAATAAGCCGATGGTTAAAAACACAATTCATTATTGTAGCCATTTACATACTAATATTCATACATTGTAAAATTATACTATAAGATTACTATAGCATTGAATTTCACTCATGTTACTAACATCATATATAAATATTAAACGCTATAGGTCGGTCAATCCATACTCAGACAGCACACATCTTCAAGACGTCTGTTTAACGCCTGTTTCATTTCTTAACGTATGTGGCTCTAAAAAAGACGTTTTAACGATATCTACTGTAAGGCATCTTAAAGACGTCTGACATAAGACGGTTTAAAGACATTTGTTTTAAGATTCTCTACAGTTTTCTTTATAAATGGCAGAGTTCCATTAAAAAGTATGTTATAGCCTTTGTCCGTAGATGTATTATATTATTTTAACGTTTGGGAAGCAAACATTTTAAATGTTTTTAAGATACAGTACGGGAATTTTTAGAATTTAGTGTTGGCGCTGCTGCGGCTGGCAGCATTGCGCGTCATAGAATTTAACCTTCATTTAACGTATAACCGCAGTATAACGTATAACAGAATTTTAAACTTAATTTAGATATTTTTAATAAAGAAATAGATAAATGGATTGGTGCAGTACCGGATAAGAAAGTTGGCGTGCGGATGTAACCTTTATCTATATGCAGTTGGTCCTTTTTCAATCTAAATTGCATACAGCAATTACAATGTGCAAACATTTTAACACGTGCTGGATTATAAACAAAGTTAAATTCTTTCAGAATGCTATATTTGATAAATATTTAATATTTTATTTGTTCAAAATATAAGAATTTTATACAACTTTAAGGTTACCAGTCTCTAAAACGCGAGGGTTCCTAAGATTAAAGAAACCAAATTTGCAGTTCATCTTCAAAGCCTGAAATTAATATTCCAATACAAATAGTGATAAAAGTTCAGCTTGTTTCACAACGACAACACAGGAATTATCCAGAATAAAATTATAATACGAATACAACTCGTGAAAACCTGATTTCTACTAAAATATGCTTCTGTTTTTAATTTCTAATTAGGAAACATCAGATATCGAAATGGTATTGCTTAGTTTGTGGTATTTATTTTATCATTTTGTTAAGGATCATGATTTAAAACCTTTATTAACATTATTAGTTGAAAGTACGAATATATTTTACAATTGGTTAAAAATAGACATAAAAGTGAAGAAATAATTTACTTAAAAAGAGTGGAAGGTAGCATAATGAGTTAGCAGTTATGCTATGAAACTTTCAATGATTAGTAAATTATTTTATTGTCAAATAATTTTTAGAAGAGGATAAGATATCGTCATGCCCTATTACATAGACATCTAAAAAGGCTATGCCTATTACCAAACAGGATCAGAGTGGACCAGAATTATGGAATTGTAATTAATGTAACAACAAAAGTAATGGTACGTTTTATTTTTTCACTGAAAATGATCATTAATGAATAAGTTATAATACTATTATATTGGTAGTGAAAATTTGGGGAGTTAAGTACTGTAATAGCGAAGGCTCCACGGCCAGAATCTATACTATGATAAGAATGTCTTCCGGGTTTGGACCGTGTTATTGTTGTTATAACCGAAGTTGCCAACGTTTTGCCCACTTTCGCAAGGGGCTTCATCAGGGCGTGAAATAAATCGCAAAACTCAAACAAGCAACCGAAATCTAACTAAAACCTCTCAAAAGTTAGGTTATCCACTTGTGAAACAAGCCATAATCTATATCTGAAAAGGTAAGAAAGAAAACAATAACTTCAAAAAGCAAACGAAAATCTAACAAAGAACCACTACAGAGTTAAGTAATCAACTTGTGAACCACGGTTACGGTTGCTAAGGGGCGTGTTCGATAAATGACTAATGACGAGGAACCAAAGAGGGGATATCTCGAAACCATGATCGCAATTGAAGTTATTGGGGTGTTTGATGATTTCTATGCTTTCCCGGAGTTTCCTGTTGAAAAAGAAAGAAGCAAAAAACATACACAGTTAATTTCATATTAGCTATTGCTTCTACTAACAACTTCGTTCTTATGTTTGAACTTCAAAACAAACGATTTATTTTTTCTTCTTTTTAGGTTACCGAGTTATTCAAACTAGGAGGACAATTTATTATAGTCTCAGGTACAGCTGGATGGGAAGAAAGGGCAACAGGCCGTTTTGTAAATTAAATATTTCAAAATTTCGCAAGTAAAATATAAAAATAATATAAAACTGAATTATTTTCTCTGATTTACATGTCAGCTAAAATGTAATTTAATATTGTATACAGTTTCGACATATAAATCAATAAAATAGTCGTCCAATCGATATAGAAATTTGTATTATACAAATTAACATATTCTATATTTTAGATTAAATAAAAGTATAATTTTTAGGTTCCGTTGAACAAGCCGTGTTGTGCAAAACACAAAAATAAACTAAAATTTCGACCGAGAATTGCGTGTAAAAAACCTCTAATAGAAGTTCTCTTGTGAAAAAAAAGTATGACGTACAATAAAAGAGTGTTTTATATTTAATGTTTTATTGCATGTGCAGTTTTACCTAAAATATGTTTTGTCCTAAACGGGTTCAGAGGAGATATCTTAAAGATGTCTAAATAATATGTCTTTAAGATGTACAGTTTATTAACATTAAACGTTTTCAGTATGTCTTAAAGATGTCTAAAGACGTAATGAGATGTCTGCAAGATGTCTTGAATATTTTGGCTTGACATCTTTGAGATGTATTTACGATGTCTATGTGTTGTTAGGGTATAAAAATTAACTGCATGTAACGGAAGAGTTACCAAGTAAAAGTAGTGGGTGGGCAGAAGACGCCAACACAGCAGTTTACTTAATCAAAAGATCGCCTTCTAATAAAATCCAAGACCAAACTCTTGAAGAAAGGTGAACTGAGGAGAAGGTCGACCTATCAAACATAAGGATTTTTTATTCTCCTGCTTAAGCTCACATTCGGACTGAAAAACGCAAGAAGTTGAACCCCAAGAGCAAAAAATACATTTTTGTAGAATATGAACATTCAAAAGCTTATAGACTGTTTGATCTATTAACTCAAAACGTTATAACGGCTTGTAATGTAATCTTCCTAGAAGAAGACATAATTTGAAACTTTTCCTGTTATTAATTCAGTCGGTTCCAAAATAGAAAATGACTACAGATATAGTGGTTCTTTCAATATCGCAACAAGATGAATTACAGAACACTGAAAACATTACTGACAGAGAAGACTTGGCTCCAAATCGACGTCAAAACCAACGTTCAGATAGTTCCGAAACCTGTAATGAAGAACATGACAGCACTAAATACCAGCCAAGTTCGGACGAACACGATCATGTCAGACCTACAGATGAGACACGGAGGTATCCCTAACGGACGCGTAACCCTACTATTCAACCTGATTTTGTCACATATTTATGTACAGAAGAAGAACCTTCTTCTTTTTCTGATGCTATTGTTTTTACTGAATGTGAAAATTGGCGTTCAGCTATGCAAGTAGAATATTATTCATTAATTAATAATAATACTTGAATTCTAGTAGATCAGTCTACGGATTGTAATATATTCAAATGCAAATGGGTTTTTAAGATTAAAAGAAATTCTAATAGGGACATAGTAAGACACAAAGTTAGATTAGTTGCAAAAAGTTGTAGCAAAAAGGTGGAAACAGATTATAATGAAACATTTCCACCCGTAATTAGATATAGTAGTTCATTACGTTTATTGATTGCCTTAGCTGTCAAATTAAATTTAAACATCGATCGTTTATAACGTTAAAGTAATTTAATTATATCGATCATTTAGATGTAGAAAATGCTTTTTTCCATGGAAATTTAAAAGAAACAATTTACATACAACAGCCTGAAAGTTTTGTTCAGTCTGGACAAGAAAATAAAGTATGTAAATTAAAAAACTTGATTTATGTCTTAAAGCAATCATCACGTATATGGTTTCAAGAAACTAAAAATGTTATAATTGATCAAACTTTTAAACAAAGCGAACATGAACCATGTATTTTCTATAAAATCAATAACGAATCAATAATGATTGCTTTGTACGTTAATGTTATTTTTGTTTTTTATAATAATAAAAATAAATTTAACAAACTAAAAGCTGCATTACACATTAACTTTACTATAAAAGATTTAGGTTGTAACGACTATTTTTGGCATTTCATTATTATTTCATCTGATGGATAGGCAACTTTGCCATCACCCGTGTGAGATATCCGACCTTGAATAATAGTCTTCGACTTTATGCACGCAAAAGGCGCAATAGTAATTGACCTTCTATGAACGGTTTTCCGGTTCATTTTGTCTTACGAGTTTGTTATGGATGTGGAGAAAACGGATTGGTAAGAAAATGAGTTTTTCTCTCATCAATCGTCATCTAACGTAAAGACGTTTTTATTTTAGAAATCTCTAATAAATCCGCTCGAATGTCGTATTCGTAAAACGACGTAGCTGAATATTTTCTAACTAAAGTCATAGAGTGAGATAGTATTTACACGTGGTGAATGTTAGCGACGTGCCAATTATTTTGGTTGTTTTAGCATTCTTTGTCCTCATGGATTAAAGGAGTCTTTAGTTTGCTTATGAATTAACAAAGGCGCAATTTCTTTTGTGTGGTGTAATTCTACTGATGGCGTCCTATTGTTTACTTTGAGTTCGCCGAGGATCAGTTGAAAGTAGTGCCACGTGCGAATTGGTATTCCTTAGATAATTTCTGGCCGAAAAGGTATTTATGTATAATATAAGTTTCCGCCGGCATAATCAAGCGGGGAATACAGCACCACCTCGACCCTCGTCTGGTCAAGCACTTTGGAGTTACCGATTTGCGATCGCGCTAGGATGCGTTATGTCAAAATTTAGACAACGTTACAATTTTAATTTAAATAAATTAAAGACTGATTATGTAATTATCTGTGCATTTGCTAAATTTGTTCTCTCGTTAATACTTTAAGCGTAATTAATGTCAATTTTGTTTATTTACTATAAATGTCAAAACTTTAATCATTAATGTGCGAGAATGTAACTATCAGAGATTTGGAAGTACGTGTCGGATTGTGATGCTGTCGTAAAATGAATTTAGACTAATGATACCGGTCGTAAGCTTGACGTCATCTACGGGCGGTTTTAAAATTTCACTTGCGGAATCGTATTTTGATTTGAGAGTGTACTTTGGAGGATTGCAAGTCTAGGATCTCCTTTTCTCCTGCTTAGACATCTTACGTTACATTAAATTGCGAGAAAAGGTGGCGCAATCGGGCGTTTAGCTTACTTAAGAAAATTTTTTTATTTCAATGTTTAACCTACGACCATCTGCGGTGAGGCTAGCCGAAAGGTAAGCGAAACATCTCGGTATAATAAATTTTTTTTTCTTTTTCTCCACCACCCCCATTGGAACGTGGCAAGGTTCGGGTAGACATATTCTTGCTATGGCTATAAGCCGCGATCAAGATACCATTAGATTAAGTAATAGTCAGTACATAGTAAATTTATTTAAAAAGTTTGGTTTAGATAAAGTAGATCACGTGGCTATACCCCTTGAACCTGGTTTAAAACTCAAGATATAAATTCATTTCATAATTCTGATTTGTATCAAGAACTGATAGGAAGATTGACTTATTTAGGTATAACTTCTCTTCTCTCTCTCTTGAAAAATTCTATACGTTGTAAACGCAAGTTGAGACCGTATTAAAATCTCGTCCATTGAGTTCACTTGCATCTGACCCTAGCGACCTTGATCCTTTGACTACTGCACATTTTCGAATTGGACGTAAGCTCAGATCCCAATTTGAGCAACATGGCGGATAACAAACTAAGCAAATATCAACATATTATGAAAATACAACAGCAGTTCTAGAAATGCTAGAGCAAGGAGTACATCTACAAACTCCAAGTTCGTTCGCGATGAAAAACCAATCCTAAAAACATCCTGCAACCAAGAAAGCTAGTTCTAACTCGAGAAGGCAATCCGCCACTTTTAAAATTTTTGTTTGGATGTGTTACCCAACTGCATCCCGGAAGTGACGGTGTGACTTGCGTTCTGTCAGCGAAAACCACAAATTTTGTTATATTAACACGAACGGTCTGCAAAATTTGTAACAGTGACAATATTTGAATAATATAATAATTTGCTTTAAGTAATTATATGTTGTAGTTATCAATTAAAATTCGTATTTCAATGGGGGAAGGCGGAATGTTCCGCCTTACCTGCATAGTTCTAGGATTTAGTTAAATATTGTACATATTGTTTCTGTGTGTGTGTGTCACTCTTCTTTGTTTAAAATGTTTTGTTATCTTGATCTTAAATCTTTAAAATCTTCGTTACTTTAAGTACGATTAAGATTCTAGTTACCTGGCATTTTTAAGGGTTATGACGTGACCTAGGTACCTGGTACAACTTTCGGTTTGTCATTGTTAATTGGTTTTTAAGTTTCCAAAAAATTGTATGACAGTTTAGTTCAACTTTGATAGCACACTTGTTAACATCTAAGTTTTAGTTAAATAAAAATCAGGTTTAGCAAGACACGCAAGCTTATTTTAATTTTTGCATAAACAATCACAACAAATCTGAAATTCAATATCAAGACCCAACAACTCTATTTTATTTTGCTACAAGCTTCTAGTAATTTACGAAACCTGCACGGCCAACTCGCTGTAGGATTGAAACAATACCTATCGAAAAGAACGGAGGTTCAAGTGATTTTATTTTATTGAGCGCCAGATCTTTTTTTGTAGATATAGCTCCTGTTAGATCAGCATAGAAAACCCAAAACTTGTATAAAATTGTTAAGATTTGTAAAGCTGGAGGAAACGAAGAAAGAAACCAAATTGTTAACCACAATTGTACTTTAATTACTTTAGGAGGATGACTTAGAGATTTCATTTAGAATCAACAACAATTAGAAATAATTTGATAGTATCACACTAAGTAAATTTAGTTCAAGTACAAGTATACGTAGGTACTAAAACATCAGAAGTATCGGCAACTTACAAGACACTTAAATCATAAGTGTAACAACCAGGTTATGCATAAATTACATGAATAATAATAATAATTGACAATTGGCGTAATCAGCATGCGCTAGCAATTTAACTTAAACTAATGGAATAATAGTAATAAGAAGCAAATCGTTTTAAACGTTTCCACACGATTAGAAAATATGATTTATGAGCAGCACCGTAGCGACAACGAATAGTTAAAATCAAAAATTGATTTACCAAAATTCAGATGACTTTCAGGAAACGTTTTCTTACTGGCTTACTATAATCAAACTAGCTGAAAATAATCGTGTCTACCTGGCGACTCACAAACTCTACAACAGGTTAAAGAAACATTTATAAAAAGTAAGAGAACCGAAACGTATCGTATGCTATTACACATGCTCTTTCGTTCGAGGTGGTATTACTTATCAATTGCCTCCGAATAGAAATATCAATTGTATCCGCCCTTGCAACGCAGAGTTCGTAGGTCCAATGCTTCCTATTAGAACTTTTCCATCGTATATTTTAAACTCGTACCGACAAGGAAACCAAAATTTGGAAGGTAACACATTGCGCTAATGAAAAGAAATGGAAATTTTCTTTAATCCCAAAAATAATAGAAGATACTTACTCTGCGTTAAATAAATTAATTAGTTTGAGATATTTTCATTATACATCGTGTCACAAGACGTGGATGTTTTAAGGAATTAATTTTAATTCACGCAGACATAGGTTATGTAGTGAACAATGTCAAAACAAAAATGACGGTCTTTTGTTTACTCAGGAAGGGACCAACGATGCTCGATAGATGGCGTTGAGGAATGGAAAAGTAACTTTAATTCAACCAATATACAAAGTAGTGCATTTTTAAATTTATGCACGTAATAATTTATTTAAACTTTCTAGTTATTAATGTGTTTTTGGTACAACCAGCGGAATATTTAAGCTTACTTGTCAAAAATTTGTACGACTATAACATATTTTAAAGATGAAGCGACTGGAATCTATTGAAACAGTTTTTGCGATTTCCTAACATCTGACTTAAATAGATTTGTAAGAAATTAAAACTAGAAGATACAATTACGTACTTTGTTGATAATATTTGTTTTATTTATAAGATTTATTAGCACTGATTTTTAAGTATTTTTATGTGCTACGGCCAATGTAGTACACGCTGAGAAGTAGAAGTGCAATACATTAGAGACTTTTTTGGTCAACAATAAATCCAAGTTTTAAAGAGACATGGAGACTGGCGCAGTACTATTGTTGCAGAAGCTTATGTAGAGAAAATTTTTATTAGTTTGGCGGGAAAGCAATTCTTGACCTCTAAAACCTGATACAGTAAAAACAAGGAAGTAATAACTTCTAATTTGTTAGTGTCTGCGTTGCGGTCAGTTTCCTCATCTTTTACTGTAAAATTTATTAATAAACAAATTGTTTATTTATAATTTACGCTAATAAATAAAATAAACGGAAAAAAGTTTTGCTAACAGAAATAGTAAAGAAAAGTGTTACTAACTAACTTTTCTTTACTATCTTTGATTAAACAATGTGTCACTTTCAAGTAGACGGACAATAATTTAACTTTAAATAATCAATATTCAAGCATAAAGAAACTTACTTAACTTAGAAAAATAAATTGTACCGTAACGTAGTCAGTTTTACTGAACATTCAAAGAACCCACGCAACTTAATGTAACGAAACATTGCCTAAAAGCTAACAAGATTTAATGTTTTGTTGTAACGTTATACCGATAAAAAAATTAAGAATAACGTAAAACCTTGTTAAAAGAGTAACAATAAAATACAACAATTATATTGTAAAAATTAACTCAAAACAATATGTTAATTTTTTCTGAATTTGTAAAGTAGTACATACTTTTCCAAAGTGTTTATTTTTATTAGTTTATAAATAGTAATAAGTATTCTCAACAATCTGTAATGCACGGATACCACGCTCTAGAATTCTGTAATACAATTTGTTATTTTAGGTTTGTGTATCCTAAAAAGTTCCTTTATTTATTTCAAGATTTGTAGTTATGTGGTGTAATTTAAAAACTGTATTATTAAAAGCTGTCGATATTAAAAAACGCAAAAAAGCTTTTACGTTATGTAAGCTAATATACCGTTATTTATACAATGCTTTATCATATTTTAAAAATAAAAAAAACCATAATATATGTACTTGGTAAAAATATAATCTTTCGTTTGATGAGATTATTTTACTACATAAAAAACTTTGTAAATACTAAGAAAGAAGTTTTAAATAAAACAAGCTCCTCTAACGTAAAATATAAGTACGTAAAAAGTCAACATAAACAGTATATATTTTTAACATCTACAAATAGAAAATTAATTTAACAAAGAAATATAATTCTTTACTATACGTGAGTTAAATAAACGCGTATAAAAAAATTAATAAATAAACTTATTAGTAAATAATTACTCATTTGAAATAAAAGTTTACTCAGAATTTTAGTTACTCTTTCTGAATGCAACAGATGAACACCCATAAAAAATTTTAAAAGTGTTTATAATGGCAATATATCTTGCAAGTTCACAAAACCGAGTTTAAGGGAAAATTAAAAAAGATAATACATTCTTATCCACTCTGAAACATTTTCTTAAAACAAAACAAATAATTTTTCTTTGCAGATAATTAAATTAAAATGTTAAAATAAATAAACATAATACAGAATTATTAACTCTGCAGTTAAAGTAAAATATTTAGATGTATTGAAAAAATTGTTGAAAAACATTTTTTGCTACACGGCGTAATAACGATTTTAGATTTAAGGAAATGTGAAGTTTATAATTTAATGAACTCATGTTTTTTTATTGTAACGGTGTATTGCATATTACTATTATCATTGACTAATCATATAAGACTTGTAACCGAACTAGTTGGGGTCTAACAGGGATAGATGGCGAGTGGCCAACACAAGTCGCAACGGTGCTTACAGTGGCGTACAATATACTTTATACTGGGCACTTCTAATAGCAGCGCATAATTCAAAAATAAATGACATTCGACTTAATATTACGCTGAAGATCGTCTAGTATTTAAGCGTTTGTTTACATATGTCAGCGCTTATCACTACCTTTCTCCGAATGATGACAATTAATACGTGCACAATCATAGAGTTTACAAATAAAAATAACTTGAGATTGTAAATGCACGTAATTGTTTTTTAAATTAAAGCAATACAATTCCCAACATAATTTTGCACAATGTAAAACTTGATAGTATTTCTTAACCGATCGAGTTCGAGTTTTGTGTAGTAAATTTCTTATTTAAATACCTATAAAATT
The DNA here is from genome assembly GCA_035610365.1 of Aquatica leii. NCBI lineage: Eukaryota > Metazoa > Arthropoda > Insecta > Coleoptera > Lampyridae > Aquatica > Aquatica leii. The sequence continues at coordinate 15,117,515 of CM069434.1, read as the reverse complement.
GTTTTATTAATTCTTAAAATATTTACTAAAATTAATTCAAAAGTAGGATTGGTCGTTTCATTATTCTATAAATCTGGTTGAAAAAAAAACAGCAAACAAATGGTTTCAAAGTTTTACGAGTATAACCACAGTAACTAAATGACGTTAAATCACTGACGTTTTTTTGCAATATGTGAAAAAATTTGGAAGGTAGTAAGCAAGAACATATATCACAGTCTTTGTATTCATATTATTTCTGATTTGCACTGCCTGCCTGTTAGTATGTATCGTAAACGATTGAAAAGTAAAGTAAAACTGTTAACGTTCTTGATTTTTAGATTACTATTCGATTTTCAGTTTTAGATTAAAAATGTAAGCTTTATGATGTTAATTTGAAATTTAGTACTCACATCGTACATAAAAAATGTTTCTCATTTTTGATTTATATACATAGTTAGAAATATATAAAAAAAATAGTCTTATAGTTTTTAGTTATTGAATAACAGCGGAAAGAAAAAGTGTGTTTTGTTTTATGTGTAATGTAATTTGTAAAAGGTTTATGTTTACAAATGATTGTGAGACAGGACGTGTCTTATCGCTTTAAACGATAGACACGCGCGAACAGCTATTTGCAAACACACGTTTACAACAGTATGAAGAAAATCAGTGCTAATTGTCAACGACGTGACGGTTCTGATCTAGACAAGCAAAACACGTTCGCCACCTCTTGCATAAAAATTCAACTAAAGGTTGAATGTCTTATATAATTAGTCAATGCTATTATCATTTTTTTTCTTTACAGGATTGCAAAAAACCTAATTTCGTAATTTTATATTTTGTACGTTTGCAAAATTGTTACGATACATAGTAACAGACAGGCAGTGCAAATCAGACATATTATGAGTACAATAACTGTGATCTCTGTTCTTGCTTACTACCCTCCAAACTTTTTCACATTTTGTAAAAAAACGACAGTACTTTAACGTCATTTAGTTACTGTGGTTATACTCGTAAAACTTTAAAACCATTTTTTTGCTTTGTTTTTTTTTCAACCAGATTTATAAAATAATGAAACAACCAATTCTAAGTTAATTTTAGTAAATTTTTTAAAACAATTTTGTAGGTATCTAAATAAGAAATTTACTACACAAAACTCGAACTCGATCGGTTAAGAAATACTCTCAAAAAATAAATTATAAGTTTTACATTGTGCAAAATACTTTGGGAATTGTATTGCTTTTATTTAAAAAACAATTACGTGCATTTACAATCTCAAGTTATTTTTATCTGTAAACGCTATGATTGTGCACGTATTAATTGTCATCATTCGGAGAAAGGTAGTGATAAGCGCTGACCTATAAAAACGAACGCGTAAATACTAGACGACCTTGAGCGTAATATTGAGTCGAATGTCATTCATTTTTGAATTATGCGCTGCTATTAGAAGTGCCCAGTATAATAGTATATTGTACGCCATTGTAAGTACCGTTGCGACTTGTGTTGGCTCCTCGCCATCTATTCCTGTTAGACCCCAACTAGTCTGGTTACAAGTCTTATATGATTAGTCAATGCTATTATATTACTCAAGATTATAACGGCAGTACTTTGTGCAAAGTATATAATTCAATAAATTAAAATAAATTATATAATACATTTTTAAAAGTCAAAACAAAAAGAGAAAACGCAAGAAAGAATAGCACACGCTGTCAAACGTATTAACCCACAAACCTAACGTGAATGAACTACTACAAGCTATAAAAAAAATTCAAAAAACAAAACAACTTTGAAAAAAAAAAATATTCAAGTTTTAATAAAATATAAAAAAACAAGAAAACTGACATTTAAATAAAAACAAATATTGGGAAAAATTAAAATACTAATACACCGAAAACGTAATTATTTGTCTATTACAATAATAGTTTATCGTTAACATTTACAATTACTTTTTCTATTATTTCAATAGTTGTTAATTAAAATTCAGCTGTGATTACAAAATTTGCATTAAATTATTAGATAAAAGTGTACAAAGCTTTGTATAAATACCTAAAAGAAAGATTGTGTAAATATTCAGAGAGATTTTAACGGCAGAATAAGCAACTTTAACTCGTGCACTAACTCGTAATTAAATAATTATAGTTGTATATTTACAAAATTAAACTTCAAGAATACAAAAAATATTGCATAGGAAACTGTAGGTAACAATTATAAAAAAGTATGATAGGTTAACAGTGGAATACAAAAAAATGTATCTATAGAATACGTTTTTTATGAAATTGTACTAGTATATTCTGTAATACAAAATAAAAATTTGATACGAATGGAAAGCTTATCACGCTCGCATACGCTCGCGCTTGAAACTTTTCACTCGTATCGAATTTTTAGTCCAACCGAGTAACATACAATATTTTCTCTACGGCTAGAAAGTATAAACTAAACGCAATAAGAAATTTAATCAAATTTGAGTTATTTACATTGACAAAAACGTTATGTTTATTACATTCTACTGTATTAATATTCAAAAGTAGTGTAATAAACTTTTTTTGTACTTATTAATTATAATTAAATTAAATTAAAACATTGCATTTATATTTGGCAGTTTTGATATCCATAGGTATTTTTTTGACGAATATTAAAATATTCATTTTATCACTTGTTCATTATGTTAAAAGACCTTGTTATGATTTTTGGCGTTGTATAAAGCTTGTCCAGTCGTAAACGCTATCTACGAGTTTAATTTGCTCATGATTTTATTTCTGTTTTGGTTTTGGCTAACGTTAACAGCACAGGGAAATACTCAGTGATATCCGCATTTAAAAATCTAGAAACATTTACGTTATTAATGGTTTAAATCAATTAAAATTTTGATGTTTTGTATATGAAAGAATCGCTGCGGTAAAAATGCATTTCTATTTTACGGCAAGATTTAATTCTTTCTTATTTTCATAGGAAGTTTGGTTAACTTCACGTGTCTGTTATCTTGTGAATTGTGAACCATTAGCTAATTATTTTTTCATTGGGTAATAACTAAGACACAGATTCCGACATCAAATCTTACTCGTTAGATGTAATCATGTCACGTGTAATATTTGTTAGATGGACAAATTTACCATTTTAATATTTTTTGCTAAGGCAACTATTCCCGTAGACTGGGGGTAGACGTGTGTCACACACCTGTTAAATATCAATTAAGAAGTTCTTAAAAACATAGCGACTTTGTGTAGATCAATCATCGGATGAAATATTAGCAGCTTATTTTTGATACCACGTTTGTATATCTATTAGTTTAATTTTAGGCAATTTTAAAGGAATGTTTTAGATATGCCATTGTTTTTGTTGTCGATCGTATGCACAAACGACTAGATATACTCATGTTATCACAATTAACTGACGCAATTTTTTTAATAATAATCATCTGTCAAAATTATCACCGGTGCGCTCTGGTCCTTACTGCACAATCACTTTAGATTTGTATTAATTTGATTTTTTTGTATTTACTAAATTAAATTAACTAACTTTAACATTAATACATTTATTACCTACGTATAAAAGATGTTGCTTAATTTAAAAATCTGCTGATATTACGATTGTATTATTAAATTGTTAAGGGGATACATTGTTATTTGTTATTATTAATATTATTTAAAGTATCAGTCTACCAATAATAAAAAATTCAATCTTTCAAAATGTATTTAACATATGTTTCGAGCTTGTAATTATAAAGCTCATCTTCAGAAAACTACAAAAAAATATTATTAACAAGTTATAAATAGTTAAATTACAAAATTTTTTTAAAAAACTTACATTTTTTGAAAAATGTCAAATATGAGAAATTGTAACTAGATATTCAAAAAAATAAAAAATGTAAGTTTTACAAAATGTTAAATGTAAATAAAAAGAAGATGGTGCAATTTAGAAACAAATCTAAGAAAAATTAAGTTTAAAATCATAATTCAAATTGGTTTGATCGTTCAACAAAAAATTTTATCTGATATTTTAATATAAATCAACTCTAACAATTCAAGAATTTGTTTATTATTAATGTTGTTAAAAGGATGAAATAATTTGTAAGAACAAAGAGAATGACGATTATCTAAAACATGTTGCGCAAATGTAGATTTCACTGAATTTGGATTATTAATATATTTTGAAGTATTTTTTAAATACCTAAGATGTTCATTAAGTCGAGTTTGGAAAGATCTTTGTGTCATACCAATATAAAATTTTTGACAAGAACAAATTAATTTGTAAACTCCACTTTTAGTTAAATTATTATTATTATTTAGAAAATTACAAGAAAAAAGATTCCGAAGAGATATTTCATTAGAAAAAGAAATCTTGAAATCGTTACCTTTACCTAATTTTTTAAAAAATTAAGAAAATCTGGTATAAAAGGAACCGAAAAAATTTGTTAGTAGAATTTGTTGAAATTGGTATTAATTTAGTGTAAGATTTAATACAATGTTTATATAAGTGTTTGTGATAAACATTATAAATAATATCTAAAGGAAAATTATTAATATAAGCTAAATAAAAAAAAAATATCTAATTCAATTTTATAATTTTGAATTGATAAAGGAATAGTAAGAAGTCTGTTAAAAAAATAATGAAATGAAGCTAGTTTATGAGAAATATGGTAATTTGAGTCAAACGGTATTAAATGGTTAGTAGTAGTAGGTTTTCTATAAATTTCAAATTCGAAAGTGTTATTATTATTTAAAGAAATTAATAAATCAAGAAAAGGCAACTTATTATTTTTTGAAAATTCAACGGTAAATTTTATTCTATTATGAATATTATTTAAAAAATCTAAAAAGTTATGAATATCATCATTAGAACCATTAAAAATACAAAAAATGTCATCAACATATCTTTTCCAAAATATTATTTTTTGTAAGAAAATTTGGTTTTTAGAAATATATTTACTTTCTAAATTGTTTAAGAAAATTTCAGCAAAAATAGGTGATAAAGGAGAACCCATTGGAAGACCTAGATTTTGTTTAAAAAATTGATTATCAAATTGGAAGAAAACGTTATTTAAACAAAATTTAGTAATTTTTAATAAATCATTTGTTACAAAATCAGGAAAATCAGAAAGTGAAAGAAGATTAGAAAGAGTAGATTAGATAAGTAATACATCTGTAAGAGGAACTGAAGGGAAAAGGTTTTTAACATCAAAAGAAACAATATTAAGATTTAAGATTGTATCTGAAGGAAAAATTAAATTATTTAAAGAATCTATTAATTCTTGTGTATTTTTTATTGAGTAACTAGAAATGAAATTCATTTCAAAATTAAATATTTTAGTTAAAAATTTGCTAATTTTATAGGTAGGTGAATTAATAAAATTTACAACTGGTCTAATAGGAAAATTGGGTTTATGAATTTTTGGTAAACAATAAAGTAAAGGGATAGAAGGATTAGATACTTTCAAACTAGACAAATGAACATTAAAAAAATTAAACATGTTTTCAGTTAAATGCAAAATATGAATAGTACTAGTAACAAATTTAGTTAATGGAGATCTTTTTAATTTTTCAAAATCAGTACAATCTAAAAAATTTAAAGTTTTATTAATATATTCTAATCTATTAAGAATTACTGTACAATTACCTTTATCTGCTTTAGTAATTATTATTTTATTATCAATAATTTTTTGTTTAATAGATTTAATTAAACTTATTTGATTGAAGTTAATGTAATTTTGTTTAAATGAATTTAAATTGTTAGGAATATTAGAAATATCAAGATTAGAAGAATCTAAATTAGGTAATGATTGTAAAATAAACTCAACAGAAGCTTTAAAATTATTAAAAGAAGTATCACTTAATGGTAGTGAAGGTGAAAATTTAAGACCTTTGTTCAATAGTTCTATTTCATTTTGTGTAAAATTGACATTAGTTAGATTTAAAGTATTTTTATGAAATTCAAAAGCTGGTTTTATATTATTATCAAAATGATAACAAAAATTATTTTGTTGAAAAAGAAAAGAATTAAATTTAGATTTAAATTGTGGTTTATGAAAACAATTTAAATTTTGTAACTTATTACTAAGTTTAATATATAAAATGTTACCAAATTGTTCCACCTTACTTCTAACATTATAATCTAGTGAGTCCCAAATTGCAGGATGTACTGTTGAAGAAATATTCGAATGTAGATACCAAAGTTTAAAACGAGTATCATTTATCTTGCTGTACCATTTCTTTATTTCCGATTTGATGTATGTTGTGATGTAATTATAATAAGCTAACTGTTGGGTTTTGGTTTTAATATTAATTTTAATTTTAGTAAATTTTGGTTGTTTATTTAAATTCAGACAAGTCTTGAGAAACCAAATGTTCAAATAAAATTTTTAAAAAAATTTTTGTAATTTAACTATAACTTGTTAATAATATTTTTTTGTAGTTTTCTGAAGATGAGCTTTATAATTACAAGCTCGAAACATATGTTAAATACATTTTGAAAGATTGAATTTTTTATTATTGGTAGACTGATACTTTAAATAAGATTGTATTATTGTTTGCAAAAAATTATTTTATTTATATTTCTCTTCCTTATTGTTTTATTTTTATTAATGCTATTATTACAATAAATACACTCATTGTTATAAAAATTGTGTTCGATTTGTTTACTTTAAGTGTTTGTCAAATGAAAACGGACACCTGGAGTTTTTTTCCGTTTTGGCCCCTTCTTAATTAAATTACAATTAGCACATCAAAAACAGTCTGAGTCCTAATAATTATTCTTCCTATTCTACGAGATTCTGAGCTGCTGCTGTTTTTTGGTAGTAGATTAAGTCACCGCTAATTGATCAAACTTCAGCCGAGTGCAGAGTTTACGCTTTACTGTAACATGTTTTAGAATAAAAATGTATGTAAAATACATACAGCAAGTGTTTTAGAATAAATATTCTAACACAACGAGTAAGAATGTTTACGTTCTGTTATTAAAAATGATTTCAGAAGAATTATATTTAGTAATGGTCGCGTAAAAAATCAGTTTTTAAATTAGATGAATTTGTTTAAAAATTACGATTTTTTACTGTAAATACGATTTAATATATACGTTGTTTACTAGAAATTACAACACCTATCAGAAAAACAAAAAATTTCTTTAATATTGTAAAAATCGGTAATTGTAATAACAGTTTATTCATACAAAAAAAGCAGTGGTATAGCAGAGGAAATATAAAGGTGTTCAAGCTAGAATTTTGAAAATCATAAATCCATTTATTATCTGCTTAGCACATACTGTAAACTAGTTGAAATTTGAACTAACTAGATGTTACTTAAACTTAACTTAAAATAAGTATAAGTATTCAACCTTTTTGTTAGTTCACTTCAAGAAAAATTGAAAATAAGTAAAGAACACAAGATAGTCCACCAAATATAATTCCGTTCATACTTCACAAACGCAGCTCAAAATTGTAACGGGTATTCTTGAGAATATGCTCAGTAGAAATAATTGGGGTTGATACCTCAGAAAAATAAAAAAATTTGCTGAAGCCTATGAAGCAATTTAATTTCATTGTTTTTTGTTGTGAAAAAATTCTGCCAAAGATTAATAAAATTAATCTGGATATACAGAACCAATAAATGGATGTTGAGAATCTACCTTCTTTGAGTCTTTATTGCAGTTTTTTAAAATCGTTGACTGAAACTATTACTATTGAACAAAATTTTGTAGAGGAAGAAAAACAATAAATTAAAAAAAATTCGGAACAAAAAACTAATGTTAAAATGTTAATATGAGTTTAACTATATTTGGTTGCTTACGCTTACAAATTGGTTCGTGGTTCCACTATTTACAATTACTACATTACATGCTATTTAAATTTTTACATTTTTTTTGATTATAAATCAGAATATTCAAAAAGGAGCTCGTTCAAGTTTTAGACTCAATATCAGTTTAACTTGGAGGAAGATCCAATCTCTAAGTCTCCATTAGATGAGTTGATGCAGAAAACTGCAAATTTGGGTTTCAAGTATAGTTCCGATTTGGATGAATTTGAGTTAGTTTCAAATTGGAAAGCTTTAAATTTCAAGCTTGTGCGATGCTCATTAAATTGAACAAAATGAGTGCTATCGATGCGCGAATTGTTTCTAACTACTACGAGGTAAACCTATGAATCCTTTTATAAATTTAATTATGATAATGCAATTTTATATAATAATTAAATAATATAACAAGAATCAATTTTATATTAAATTACAAAATACTATAATAAAATTCACATATATCGAAAATCTTGCAATTATTGGAAAGGGTTAAAAACAAATACGATATTACCTACGTAATATAATGAACAAGGTTTATTACAATTTTCAAAAATAATAATGCATACATGAATAATAAAAAAATAAAAAAACACAAATAATTAGAATTCTAAATATATATTAAACGAGAATAGAGTCGTATGATAACTCACCAATTGTTTGTATTTAACATTTGTCCATGAAATGCCTGAGAATTGTTTCCCATAACTTCTTCATTGCTGGAAGATGATGAATCAGAAACACCAATGACTTATAGAGAATTATTTGTCATAACAAATTATGAGCGAGACCGTTCATTATCAAGAATTGCTGCGCGCTGAAAAAACATAGCTTCCAGTGACATATCTAAAGAGAAACCCGATCGCGTTATCTTAAATACATGCACTCGAACAAACATCATGGCATATAAATAGGCCGGAATCACTAGTTTTTTATATTTTTGTAGTTCAATTTGTTTACCTTTTATCTCTCTATGAGGAACGGAAATTGTGCTCGGTATTGAATTAGTATAAAAAATTCTAAATCTAAATAGTCCCGGCTGTTGTTTCCGATTTATAGCTTTAGTAGTATGTAATAGTTTAGTGCGAAATGATAGAAAACTGGAAGGTACATCGTTTATACAAAATTATTTTAGTGAAGCACAAAAATGGGTTTTTGTGCTGTGTTGGTAACGCTTAGGTTCTCTTTTCCAAATGATGTACGGTAAGAAACACAAAGCAAGCAACAAAATCTCAAAACATCGAATTTTATTTGACACAAAATATTTTCAAGGAAAAAGGTCACATTCGCAAAGCTCAAATAATAATATTGCGCTCACAAGCATGTTATTCGAGGAAAAATCGAAAAATTGAGATACATTTCAACTGACTGTCATTTTCTGCTGGCTTAGATACGTTTGAGAGCATTCGGATAAATGTAAAATTTTCTCTAGACAATCAATTTCAGGGCTAAAGTAAACTTTCTGAAATTTAGCCAGACTTTGATTAAATACGTTTAGATTAAAGAAATCATTCAATAATAAAATAAACAATTTATATCGCGTGATTCCTGACAATTGCTTCACCACACTCTAACTAGTTCATGCGCATTTAAAAAAAATAACAAAACTAAATGATTACTGGGTTTTACGCTAGTTTTGTGGCGGTTCACAGTTTAACAGCTTCTAAGATTATGACACGATTTGAGCTACGTTGCCACATTTTTCAGATGTAAAAGTTGCAAAATGGAGATTTCTTCTTTAGAAATGTGCATCCACAGTTTAAAAATTGAATTTTTTCAAAAGTTCGTTTCAATCGCGATTCCTTGTCGAATCTAAAGAAGACTTACAGCAGATTGGACTAGCAATAAAAACATTTCGCGACGCAAACTAATCGACATGCCCATTTGTTAAATTTTTTTTTACCAACTCTGCAATTTTTTCTCCTATTAATATTAAACAACTGCGTTACTGACTATAAAAAAGCATTACAGAGATAAACTTAACTTTAACATAAATCCTTTCTCTAGTCTTAACAGATTTATAACGCTAATAATCTTTACAATTGCTTGATACAATTTCAACATTCAAACTTTACTCAAATTTGATTTTACACACTTTCGTCCTATGTTGATAACTTCATTTATGATTTAAATTAGTAATTACTGATAGTTTTTATTATAAAACTTTATAAATCAGGTTTATTAAATTATTTCGTTTACGCATTTTAAAATTTAAACAAAAATTATCGGTTTAGTAGAACATGTGTGTTTCGGTCGAGTTGCTTTTGGTGACCACCGCGCCTTTTTTTCGGCTAAGGGTAGCTTTGTCGATGCCGTAATATTACACCAACATCAAAACCGCCACAATTTTTGTATTGAAATGATATAACTTAAAATAACTGATAAACTATTATTCTAAAATAGTGCAAGATAGAAGAAAGTTGTACATAAACATTTTTAAAAAGAACAAAATTTATTATAAAAAAGTCGGCGTAAGGGTACAATTACCTTCGATAGTTTAGAAGATACAAGTGTGCAAAGTTGCAGGAAAATATTTCACATTACATTAAAATTCTGTTACGCTTACACTATTATATATAATTATAGACTCCCGTGGACTTTTTTGTAGTAAATTTTGTGCTTAATAAATTGTTTATGTGTAGTTTTCATCTATACTGTGCCGTTTTTGCAGCGTACAAGGCAAAAGCTCGCGCGGATCTAATTCTGCAATTACTATAATTATTTTTCATCACTGCTGAGTGAAATTAAGACTTATTATATTTTTAAAAAACATACACGAATTATAAGAAATATCTTGTTTAATAATAATAATAAACACTGTATCCGAAAAATTCCAAAAATGAAGTGAACTTCGGCACCACCGCAAGTTCCAGATTTGTTTCATCTTAGCGTTTCATCGTTTCGTTACACGAACCTTCAAATCAAACATCCTATAAGTGTTTTTAACACTAATATTCTTAACGTTACGAATGCAACGTGTCAACGTTCTTTCATTAAACTGAAATTAGTATAAGAGAGGCTAGTCGACATGACAATTACATCAATAGAGAGGAACCAATTTGTTACCGGTTTAAAATTCTACGATCATTGATGTTTTAGTTCATCGATTCCTAAAGAATATATCTATTTTTTTATTGATTTTTTTTGTTGTTGAGAATATAGATTATTTTTATTTATTATTATTATTATTATTTATTCATTTATTTCTTTTCTGATTTTTTAATGTATTGTTTTCATAGTATGTTTTGACGTTGAACTAACTACTCGTGATTATAAAGGACCTACCACAAATGTATTTAGTCTTCTTGTAAGAAAAAGCTTACGTATTCGTTTAAATGCGATAATTTTGCAATCCTAATAGCTTGTATCACTTGTATTTTGCGCTTTATTGTCTTTTATGTTCACAATGGTTGCATTTTCTGATAATGAACTTGAAGGTCCCGGCTTATATATAACATCGTAGTACGTCATTTTCGCGAATTACGTAATATCAATTCTAAAAACAGATTTTCTGTTTACTTATTTTTTTTTATTAGCTAAGTCTCGATTACCACTAATGTTGTAATTTCATTACCAGTTATTTTTATTTCTAAAGGTTTTTGTACAGCCTGAAACTTTATTTCTTCTAATAATTTAACTTTGTTATATAACACTGCGTTGTTCCAATTTTTTTTGAGATATTCTAGTAAAGAAGCAAAACATTTTTAACACGCTTTTATTAGTTCGGGATGTATGTATGTATGTATGTAACGGAATTTTTTAGCTTAATTTTCAGCGGTTTCCAGGTGTTTGATTAACTTAAAACTTTGCATGCGTTTCACGGACCGATGACAATGCAATAATTTATTAAAAAGTTTTTATTATCCTAATTAGGATCGTCAGGATTAATTGATTTCTTTAGGGATCCTTTGCATGAGAGTGACAAAGACAGAGCGCGTGAACTGCGCAGGCGTGTATCTCGACAAAGCCTATCGCGTTTAAATCGTTCCAGTGTATTTCACTATTACCACTTCGTGTCAGGTTCCCTCCCCGAGAAATAAGGTCTTACTGTCGATAACTACTGTTTCCAATACGTTTTTAGTTCGTAAGATATTTCATAATCACATGTCCGCAAAAATTGATTATTGATAAATCGAATTAAAATACGGAAAATAACTGATAGCTTAGAAAATTGAAAAAACATGCTTTTATAGGTACCCGAACTAAAAAATAGAAAATAAATAATAGTTTAAAAAAAACTAAAAAAACACGCTTTTATAAATAACCGAACTAAAAAGAAGAAAATAATTTATAATTACAAACAAAATTATTAAATTCAGAGCAATAATATATAATTATAAACAAAATCACTAAATTCAGAGTTAAAAGCGTTCAGGATTTATTTAGAAAATTTTGCTACCTGCTGCACAACCAACTTCGACTAAGAAATTTGAGAAAAATAGTGAAGAAAAGTGTTACTAACGAGAAAAGTCCCACTTTTCTTTACTAACTTTGGTTAAACAATGTATCACCGTCAAGTACACGAGAAATAATTTAACTTTAAACAAGCAATATTCGAACATAAAGGACTTACTTAGCTTAGATATGAAAATAGAAAAAGAACTAAATTCTACCGTGACGTAATCAGTTTCACCGAACATTCAAAGAACCGACGCAACTTAATGTAACGAAACATTGCCTAAAAGCTAACAAGATTTAATGTTTTGTGGTAACGTTATTCCGATAAAAAAAAGAATAACTTAAAACCTTATTAAAAGATTAATAATAAAATACAATTATATTGTAAAATTTAACTCAAAACAAACTGTGTTTTTTTTTGAGTTTGTAAAGTAGTAAGTACGTACTTTTCCAAGGTGTTTATTTTTATTAGTTTATAAAAAGTAATAGGTACTTCAAACAATCTGTAATGCACGGATACCACTCTCAAGAATTCTGTAATACAATTTGTCATTTTAAGTTTGTGTATCCTGAAAAGTTTCTGTGTTTATTTCAAGATTTGTAGTTATGTGGCGTAATTTAAATGTATTATTAAAAACTGTCAATATTAAAAAACGCAAAAAAGCTTTTAAGTTATGTAAGCTAATATACCGTTATTTATACAATGCTTTATCATATTTTAAAAATAAAAAAAAATACTTGGTAAAAATATAATCTTTCGTTTGATGAGATTATTTTACTACAAATAAAACTTTGTAAATACTAAGAGAGAAGTTTTAAATAAAACAAGCTCCTCTAACATAAAATATAAACGTATATGTACGTAAAAACTCAATATAAACAGTATATATTATATCAACTTAATAAATAAACTTATTAATAAATAATTATTCATTTGAATTTAAAGTTTACTCAGGGTTTTAGTTATTTTTTCTGAATGCAACAGATGAACACCCATCAAATTTTTAAAAGTGTTTATAATGGCAATATATCTTGCAAGCTCACAAAACCGACTTTAAGGGCAAATTAAGAAGGATAATACACTTTTATTCACTCTGAGACATTTTCTTAAAACAAAACGAATCATTTTTCTTTGCAGATAATTAAATTAAAATGTTAAAATACACAAAGTACAGATTTATTAACTCTGCATTTAAAATAAAAATATTTAAATATATTGAAAAAATTGTTAGAATAATTTCTTACCTACATGGCGTAATAATGATTTTCTCTTTAATTAAAGAATTAAAGAAATGTGAAGTTACCATTACCATTATATTACTCAAAATTATAACATCAGTGCTTTGTGCATAGTTTATCTTTGAATTGCAGTTAATTGAGTTTATAATATTTATTTTAAAGTATATAAACCCGATAAATTAAAATAAATTATATATTACATTTTTAAAATGTAAAACAAAAAGGGAAAACGCAACAAAAAAACACCCTCTTATGACACACGCTGTCAAACGTATTAAAAAAAAAACGAGAAATATTCAAGCTACAAGATATTAAAAAAAACAAGAAAACTGACATTTAGATAAAAACAAATATTGGGAAAAATTAAAACGCTAATAATACCAAAAAACTAATTATTTGTATATTTAACAATAATAGTTTATCGTTAACATTTACAATTACTTTTTCTATTATTTCAATAGTGAATTCAAATTCAGTTGTGATTACAAAATTTGCATTGAATTATTAGGCAAAAGTGTACAAAATTTTGTATAAGTACCTAAAGAAAAGAGTAAATAATCAGAGAAATTTTAACGGCCGAATAAGCAACTTCAACTCGTGCACCGACTTTTAATAAATAATTAACGTTGTCTATTTACAAAATAAAACATAGGAGATTGGAGGTAAAAATTATAAAAAATTTTTGGTGTATGGGTTAACGGTAGAACACAAAAAAATGTTTTTATAGAATACGCGATATTTACCAGTTTTAAAAAAAGTACAATAATTAATTTGCCTTGGGTTAATATTAAAGCTTTTTATGAAATTGTAATAGTATATTTTGTAACACAATTGGAATGCAAATTTGATACGAGTCGAAAATTCCTCACGCGTCAATACGGTGTTCAAATAGTCAGCTACTATTAGAACCATGATTTCTGACACGAGACCGCAGACTAGTCGAGACTCCAAAAACTGCATCTACCATCCGTGTAAATGAAAAAAGAAGAAAATTCCAAAAAGCAGCAGTAATCAACGGAAAAGTATTTAGCCAACTAAGTGTAGAAATAAATAACGTGTGGAAGTCTAATTAGACGTTTGAAAGAACATAATCTACGTTAGTGTTTCCATTGGCTAATTTTTGTTTTGTCTAATTTTATTTTGTACTCTTGATCGTTTCAAAAATCGTGTCTTTAGTATATAAGCTTCCACCTCACGTTTGTTTTACAGTTACTACAGCAATCGAAACGTAGTGTATATTTATTAATTAAAAGATTTTTCATATCAAATTGATTATGGGTTTAATACCATTCTTACGAAGAAGTTTCCTTATTTGATCTGTGACCTTATAAATGTAAAGTAAAAATACTAATTTCGAATTGGAGTCGTAAGTAATAATGTCACTAAATACTCGAGTACGCCAATGTAGATCACGATTTATAACTGCCTAAACATCCCGCTTGATACAACTATTGTTTACTAAGGTTTTAGTAAAATGACGGAGTTCCGAATCTGTATTCTCTAGTTGGCAAATAGAAAAGGCGCGATAAACAAAAGATTCAATAACAGAACGTTTTTTTGGTAGATGATGTTGAGACTGTTGGAGTTTCTTGAGTCTATGATAAAGTAACTCTATGGTTTTTGTGATGTGAGACAGCATATAGTAATGAAGTTGGGTAGAGATTTTTAACGTTTAATATGTTTGTGAACAGTTAGTGTAGAAGAATTAATTATTAAGTTGTATTATTATTATTAAAAGTATTACACGACCACAGGCTCGATTATTAACAGGTTATGGGCCCAGTGAGAGCTTAAAATGAAGAAATAACTGGATAGAAAGAGTAAAATAAAAACGTATTTACTTTTGTTTTGTAGAAAAAGAAAATGGCTTTCTCAAGTGTAATATCACCACAATTAACCGCCAATAATTTTAATAACTGGAAATTTTGAGTAAAGGCTTTGTTATAAGAAAAACAAGTACAAGATGTGTTACAAATGAATCCAGAAGAATTGAAAAATGAGAAATTGAAAGAATTTGAAACAAAGAATGCTAGAGCGAAGTCGATAATTATTCAGTGTATTACGGACAAGCACTTACTCCTTGTGAAGGACGCGAAAACGGCGAAAGAGATGTTGGATGCCTTAGAAGGAGTATTTGAAAGGAAGAGTGTGTTCACCAAGTTGACATTAAGAAGAAAACTTCTAACATTAAAATGTAGCAAGAATGAAAAATTAGAAGACCACTTTTTAAAATTTGACGCAGTGGTAAGAGAGCTAGAGAGTGTTGGGTTGAAAGTACATGAGACAGACAAGGTATGTTACCTACTATTATCTCTGGGGGAGGAATATGAAGCGGTTATTACGGCGATAGAATCGATTAACACAAACATAACGATGGACTTTGTAAAAGCAAAACTGTTGGACCAAGAACTGAAAATGATAAATAAAAACGATACAAGAGTCTGTAAGGAAGAAACGTCCTTTAAAGCATTAGCCACAAAGAGGCTATGAAAGAGGAGGTAGTCGTAGTCGTGGAAATGTTCATAGACCGCAACGAGCGAATCAAGCAGAGAATGAAATTGCATTTATAGCATTAAACTGTGGAGTTGTAGATAAATTAAATGGAAGAGAAGTTTTCTTAATTGCCTCTGGAGCGACACAACATTTGGTATCCGACAAATTAGAAAAACAAGTGTCAGAAGTTAAAACGATATAAACAGGAGTATTTATTCAAATCGCAAATGGAGAAAAGATGATTGCGCATAAGAAGGGGATTCTACATGGTGTTTGTGAAGGGAAGAAAACAAGTATTCCGGCATTAATAGTGGAAAATGTTTCACAGAATTTGTTATCCGTAGGCCAGTTGACGCAGAAAGAGTATTTGGTTACGTTTAATGATCACGCAGTTGAAATCTCGGGCAATGGATTTGACATCGTGTGTAACAAAACAAATAATTTGTATGCGTTGCACATCAACATTCAGGAGATGGCACTACATACTGAGAAGCAACGGGATCCTACAATATAGCATAGAAGACTAGGTCATTTGAATTGTGGAGGCTTAAGAATTTTAAAATTACCGATTTCATATGAGAAATGTGAACAATGCATTGAAGGAAAAAGTTCAAAAACAACGTTTAATGAAACTCTTAAACGAACAAGAGATATAGGTGAGTTAATTCATTCAGACATATGCGGGCCAGTGAATCCTTGTACGTCGAGTGGCGAAAAATTTTTTCAAGTGTTAATAGATGATTACTCACATTTTCTGATAGTAAAATTGCTAAAATCACAAAATGAAGCTGAGCAAAATATTATTGATTATATAAATTTGATAAAAACACAGCACGGAAAGAAAACTAGAAAATACGAGTGGATAATGGTGGAGAGTTTACATCAAAAAACTTTCAAATTTTTTGTAGAATGAAAAGGATTAGAATAGAGTATTCATTACCATATTGTCCTCAGCAAAATGACAAAGCAGAGCGTATGAATAGGACACTGATGGATAAAGTGCGAACCAAACTTGCTGAAATAAAGCTACCAAAACATCTTTGGGGTGATGCAATTTTGTGCTCAGCATATGAAATAAATAGATGCCCAACTAGTGCAAATGGAGGCATAACACCACAAAAATTTGGCATGGTAAAAATGATTTAGAAAGACTACGAGTATTTGGATCTAAGGCATGGGCCGTACAGCTACCAAGACAAGGAAAATTAGACTCAAAAACCAAACCAAAGATTATGGTGGGTTATTGTGGAAGTGGTTATCGATTATGAATTCCTGAAGATAATAAAATTATAAATTCTACTAATGTTATATTCGATGAATTAAAGACTAAGTACTAAAACCACAAAAGTGATTATGAAAATATGAACAAAGAAAAACCCGTGTACGAAATAGAAAAAGATCATGAAGAAGCAGAAGATGATATGGGAAAATTAGAAGAATCACGGTCAAATGAGGAAGAAAACGTACAAGAAGAGATGTTAGAAAGAAAGAGCAGATGTGGTAGAACTATAAACAAACCGAAACACCTTCAAAAATACGAAGTTTACACAGCTTATTGTTTATTGACAATGGAACGAGTTCCACAAAAATTTAATGATGCAATTATGGATGAGACATAGAAAGAAGCGATTGAGAAGGAACTAGTTTCTCATGAAAAACTCAATACGTGGACTCCTACGACACCAAAATTGGGTATAGAACCAATAGATACTCGATGGGTACTACAAATAAAAGATGATGGCAGAAAGAAAGCGCGGCTAGTAACCAAAGGTTTCCAAATACAGGAAGACGATCAATTTAATCCAGTGTATGCGCCGGTCGCTAGAATGGCAACCGTTAGGATGTTGTTAGCACATGCAATAAACAATGAATGGAATGTTAGACAATTGGATATTCCTACTTTTTAAATGGGAAGTTGGAATCAGAAGTATATATCAAAATTCTACAAGGTGTGATTGAAAAGAAAGGACCAGTCATGAAACTAAATCGGGCATTATATGGGTTGAAAGAATCTCCAAAGTGTTGGAACAACAAGTTCAATCAAGTAATGTTAAAGGAAGAATATCAAAGATCCCAATATGATTTTTGCTTATATTCAAATGATGATGTTTGGTTAGTAATATTTGTAGATGATATTATAATTACGGGAAAAGATTCAGAGGTAGAACAATTAATTAACCTTTTAAAGAAGGAATTTAATGCAAGAGATTTGGGCGAAGTTTCAAAGTTTTTAGGAATGCAGATTAGTAGAAGAGATGGTTGTTTATAGATAACTCAACACAAAATGATTGAGAAGATTCTAGAAACATTTAGAATGACCGATTGTAAAGGTGCTAGTACACCGATGAAAGCACATTTTCAACTTGATGATGATCAGGAAGAAATAGAGGTACCTTTCAAGAAACTTATTGGATGTTTAATGTATTTGGCTTTGACAACAAGACCAGAAGTTATGTTTACAGTGTCATATCTCAGCAGGGCAACTGCACATCCAACAGCCGAAGCTTGGAAAGCTGGAAAACGGATACTACGTTACTTAAAGGAAACCTCACAGATGGGTTTGTTTTACACAAAAGATGGTGAAGACTTGATTTCTTATTCGGACGCCGATTGGGCAGGTGACAAGAGGGACAGGAAAAGTGTCAGCGGTGGAATTATATTTTATGATGGAAATTTAGTGTCATGGTTTTCACGAAAGCAGTCGTGCGTGGCATTATCAACAGCAGAAGCGGAATATGTGGCCTCGGCAGCAACCGCGCAAGAGGTTATCTATTTGAAATGTGTAAGATTGAAATTTAAATCAAAGTGTGTGTGTGCTTCGCGTAGACAATAAAAGTGCGATAAGTATGATTAAATCGTTTGAGAGCTCTAAAAGAGGAAAACACATTGACATTAAGAAACATTTTATAAAGGACTTGGTTAACAAAAAAATTATTAAAATTGAATATGTATGTTCAGAACAAAACATTGCAGACATGATGACTAAAACATTAGGCAAAGAGAAATTTGTTAGATGTATAAAAAATTCAAAATTAATTTACAGTTAAGTGATTTTACATTATTATAATGTTGCAATCGAGGGGTGGTGTTAGAGTTTCTTTAGTCTATGATCAAGTAACTCTATGGTTTTTGTGATGTGAGACAGCATATAATAATGAAGTTAGGTAGAGGTTTTTAACGTGTTTGTGAACAGTTAGTGTTTAGAAGAATTAATTATTAGGTTGTATTATTATTAAAAGTATTACACGACCACAGGCTCGATTATTAACAGAGACAAAGCAAAAAGACATTTTTCTGTGTGGGTTTGCGATAAATAGAATGGCTTAAAACTCCGTTGGGTTTACGTGTTACAAGAACGTCCAGAAATAAGAGAGAACCATTTATTTCAATTTCTATGGTGGATTTTATATCAGGTTGTTGGTGGTTTAGATGATCAAAAAACCTAGACAATTCAAGACGATTATGACACCAAACAATAACGGTGTCATCAACATACCTAAACTAGACTTTAAGTTTTAATCGATGTTTCTAAAGCAACCGTTTTAAAGAATTTTGGACATTTAACGCACTTTGTTTATATCAATCATCGGGTAAAATTTTATTAGCTTACTTGTGATACCTCGTTTGTATATCTATTCCCAAACAGCACTGGTATCAATTTATTGACATCCGAGTGTCACTTTAATGCAAATACTTTGATACAAAATTATTGGACGATTTTCATAGCTTTGTAGTTTGTATACGCTGCTATCGTTGTCAATGCATCATTTTGTTATAAATTCAACGCAAAAATTTAAACGTATAAAGCATCAATTTAGTTCGTACAAAATTCTTGAAAGCGTTATACATACTTTTTCATATTGGTCATTTTGCCGACGTTGCATAATATTTTTTTCGGCAATTATTAATCCAAAGATGGCAATTTATTTACTACTAGGACAGGAATCAAATATGTGCAGTTATCCATTTAATCTCTTGTGTATTTTACGCAAAAGACAATTTATAAAAAGAGATAAATTATTTTAGGCATAATAATAAAATAATTAAATAATAGTTCAACTTCGTGGAATAATAATAATAATTATTAAAGGTAAATAGACACAATTTTAGACATAAAAGTTTCACCATAGAACATTATGGCGTAAGTAAAAAAATATTAAGATATAATTTTATTTTATTTTGGCGGTGTTATAAACTAATCAGCATAATTTCCCGAATCCTCCTACGCATCAAAACTTTACGAAGAATGTCCGTTTTTGTCCGATGAACTATAACGTGGTATAACCTCAGTTCTTTTATTACTTTAAATGCTTGTTAAAACGATGTCTACTGTCATAAACAAATTTAAAATATTGTATTGCAATATGTAATTTGTAATTACAGTGTTTTTTTATAAGTTTAGATCTTCACTAAACATAGTAAAGTTAAAAAATATAATCATTATTTATACTGTGCATATTTGTATTAATCAACAAGCGAGCATATAATTTAATTAATACAAATTTGATAACAGGATCATAGAATAATCATGCTATATGATATGATTTTGGCATCACAGTGACATTCAGCATTTTTATGAATGGTATCATTTTGATGCCTTAAAAATGATAGTGACAGCTTATAGATACCGATTTCATGCGAAATTTTCGACACAAATTTTGTATGAAAAAAATGGCCAAAATGATGTCTAATTGATACCCGAGAAATAGTGTTAAAAAGATATCTTTTTACGATAATTTTGTTATTTGGGTTAGTTTAATTATTGGCTATTTTAGGGGGATGTTTTGGGTATGCCATTAGCCCTAATCGTATGCAAAAAACAAAGTAAGTACCTTTTTTTTGTATTCAATTATTTGTTTTGATGTTGATTATATGCACAAACAACTAGATATATGCGTGTTATCAGCATTAATTTACTCAAACTTCTTTTATAAGTATCTGTCAAAATTATCACCGGTGCGTTTTGCTTCTTACTATATAATCACTTTACAATTGTAATAATTTGATTTTTTTTATATTTACCAAATTAAATTAAATAACTTCATCGTTAATACATGTATCACCTACGTATACAAAGTGTTACCTAATTTAAGAATCTGCTACTAGCATTATTGTGTCATTGTCCGCGAACAATTATTTGATATATATTTCTCTTAATGATGCTTTATTTTTTAATGTTATCACAACAATAAATATACTCACTGTTAGAATAATTGTGTTTGATTTGTTTTATTTAAGTGTTTGTCAGGTGAAAACGGGCACCTGGAAATTTTGTCTTTCTGTTTTGGCGGCTTTTCAATTAAATTACAGTCGGCACATTCAAGACAAACTAAAACTTACTCTACGAGATTCTGAACTGCCGTTGCTTTTTTTGTGGTGGATCAACTCACTTAAAATTGATCGAACATCAGCCGTGTCTATTTATGTAAAAAAGCAGTGGTATAGCAAAATCTGCAAAAAAAACTTATACGTACTATCTACAAAAAAAAACTTATACGTAAAAGTTATAAAAAAAAGACACATAACAAATTTGAATTCAATAATAAACAACTCGATTATATATAAAACAACGCAAAATGTTTAGATCATTTAGGTCTATTCAAAAAAAGTTTTTTTTTTATTCACGAAGTTAATTATGATCCAGTGTCGATACTCCGCATATAACCAAAAAGCAGTGCAAATGACCTAGTCACTACTAGACTGGTATTTCTTGCCTATAAACGGTATTGTAATGTAGAGTATTCTAGAGCAATGTTCTAGAAACTTGACAGAAAGTTCTAAAACGCATCAAACGTAGATATAAAAATCAAAGAACATTCGAGAGCCAGTTGACCTTTGACATTTCTGCGCGAATAATAAACATAATCTAAAACATAAATAAATTAACCTGTTTTATTAGTGTTTGTAATTACTAAATGTTACATGTCATGATTTATGCATTTTCTAAAATTAATAATTCTAATCGAAACTTACGACGCCACTGTTGGCGCAATCCACTGTTTGTAAAATGTTTAATTTTTATTTGACATTTGTGCAAGAGAATCGCAAAGACGCACTTTTGATTGCATTGTTTAAGTTGTAAATATTCGCTTTTGTTAAGACGCTCTTGTAAGTAATTCTTCTTTTTATTTTATTTTTATTTTTGGTTAATTCTATTACGCTTGTAGCAATTATGTTGTTGTAGAATTGTTCACTATACTAGCAATCATTAAAAAATTTTTTAATGAAGTTGGCGTTTGCAAGTAA
Source organism: Aquatica leii (assembly GCA_035610365.1). NCBI lineage: Eukaryota > Metazoa > Arthropoda > Insecta > Coleoptera > Lampyridae > Aquatica > Aquatica leii. Next base: position 15,095,385 of record CM069434.1, on the reverse strand, counting down.
TTAAAATGGCGTCGGATATACTGCATTTAATACGTTTAAAACTCTTTGAGCGAGTTTGCTAGAGTTTTAATACGACTTTTCCAAAAGTATTAATTTGCGAAAATTATAATTTTCTCGGTAAATAGTGATACTTATCCAGTAACTTCCAGAAACCGTATTATTGAAGTCGATTGCACCTGTGGATCTCAAGAATTTATTTACGACAATAGATGACTTGAGTCTTATTCTAAATTGTTCTTAACGTATTGTACAGTGAACTTTTTTAATTGTATTCAATTTTCTAATTATCTATTCAATCTTAAGCATTTTTTTTGTTTAAATTTACCGTATTACTTATTTTAATTTGTAACTATTAAGAATCTAATTGTACATCAGACAATCATTTTATTTTTAATCGTAATTTTTTTTATTCTATTCGTTTGGTAGTGGGTTTTTCAGTGTCTCCAAGCCGACGTTCTTATTAATACAAAAACTGACACCTAGTTTTTTTGTTTTATTATAGTTTTTCAACAACGCCCACCCACTGACATTGTAGTTAAGCGTGATGACGTAGTTGTTACCAACGAGATCTACTACAAAAAAAGTTGGTAACATAATTATCAATAGTTTGTGTTACGGACACCTATTTTTAAATTTTTTAATTTTGTGGATTATTAGATAAACTTAACCGCTTAATTTTCAAATCATGTTACAATATGTTATTCATATTTTTCAGCGTGCTACAAAAAGTAATTCTTATGACCAAACATTAAGTAACAAAATCATATCAAATAATAGATACGTAACGCAAGACGAGACTCAGTAAACCTAAAAATTTTCCTTTCATTTCTACCGCGATGCTTATAATGACAAACATGCTCATGTTTTCATTATTTAGTCGTCACAGTTTACAGTTAAATGTCGGTACTGTCTGTTACGTATCGTTAGTAATGACGTTGACGTTTGCTGTGAGTAAAATGAAGAGTAAAAACCTTGTCCGTTCAAACGTATGTAATGTCCTTTTACTTAATTTCACATCGTCGTTATTATTACGCTTTAACGATTTTAATGACATGAAAATCTACTAGTATGGTCATAATTAAAACGATTTTCTTTTTACGCAATAACTCACAGGTAAGGACGGTTGTTATGTTTATGATTATAAGCGACTTTCGGCTTAGACCGCGTCGTAGATAAACACCCAGATAATGTCGTTCGTGAACCCAAACAAACTAAGTAAGAATGACATTACGCCAAAAGCCAAGTTCTACTTCTTGTTTTGGCTCTCAAGAAAAGACTAGAACCAAGCCTAAATGTGGGTGTTTATCTACGACGCGGTCTAAACCAAAAGTCGCTTATAATCATAAAGGTAAGGACTACTTGGTGCTATTTTACTTTTGTTAACTTAAAATTCACTACAACAAATTTTGTTAAGGATCGGGATCATTTATTCAAACGCAGCCACTAAGAATGAAAGTATTAATGCCATTGCAATGATGTCTCAAACCTAGTAAATCGATTCAGGCCAGTATAACTAACATGGAATTAATGATCCTAAGTGTTCATTCGGGTTGAAGGTCGATCAGCTGTGAGTCGTTGACGAGTTGATTTACTTGCCTTACACTTCAACATCATTAATCCATCTTATCATTTTGTAACTGTATTACGTAATTTACTTATATTTTTATTATCTACTAAGTCTTAAGCGTTTTTAATTATGTTTTGAATTTACTTTAAAACCATTATTAATATTTTACTTTCAGTCAAGTCTATAGTTTAGCATTCAGCTCATTTCAATTTTGTGTGACATTGTTTACGTTGCTTTGTACCGTTCGAGTACCTTAGTAATTTGTTCGTATTCAAGTCAGTAGTGCCTAAGATTAAATCGTTGAATGCAAGCTTGCACTCCTCAAAACTGCTGAGAGTAGTATTACTTTAGTAACTACCTTTACCAGCTACTGTGTGTGCATGTAAGTGTTGCTTGATAAAATTTTTACCTTAAGTAGTGTCTTCCTTTGGTGAAACAGAAAGTGTTATTTTGTTATCTCTTGTAAACAAAAAATGATATCGATTTAAAAATTTATAATAAATTTGTTACGTTTTTTCGTTGATAGTTGTTTGCTTTTCTCATAATTTCTTAGACAAAAGGTTCGTATGTACGCTTAGCGTCTCCTACCCAAGGATTCTACTGTTACAGCGGAGTGGCGCCTTTTTTTATTACTATAGTGTTCTCAACCATTCCCACTCACCGACATCTCAGCTAGCCGTGGTGGCGTAGTTATTACCGTAAGGTGTAGTCAATTTACGGAGTCAAGTTATATTATTTATAAGAATTTTTAAGTTAGTTCTAGGTTACACTTTGGGAAGATAAAAGTTCAAAACTATTGCGAAATTAAAAAAAACAGCAATACCTTAAATTATTTTAATAAAAAATTGTTCAATTACTCTAGGAAAAAAAGTAATATCAAAATATTTATTAAACGAAGACCAAAATAAGCGACCATTTCAATTTTTATTCAATAAAATTTTGCCATATAGAGATAGATTGCACAAAAACTGGCTTATTTGTTGTTAAAGAGTCAACGCTTTATTTTGCTTTTCCTGCTTTCCCTTTTCCAAAATAAAATATGCTTGTATCATAGGCTATCGACGCTGGAAACATTTCAATGCTTTAATTTCCCGTCATAAAGTTTACGCAATCATAAGAAAAACTACATAAAATTGCAGGATTTTAAATAAAGTTTTAATATTGGCGGATTCATAAATGACCACTTAGAGAAAGGAATCATAGTTGAAACACCCAAATAAAGGCTTTAAAGGTTTTCTAAATGCGATTTTAACTGCGCTAAGAATCATGATGCTCTTAGAGAAAAAATAGGAGGCCCAAATTGTTATTATTTCTTATTCCTTTCATAAGATGGCTTTCACAAGGATTAAAAAACATATAACCAACATACAAAAAGCAACCTTTTTGTTAATTTTATTTGACTGTATACCACAACAAATGACTAATATTTAAATACGTTAAAAATGATTCTAATAAATGCAACGTTAAAGAAAATTTTGTCGATTTTATACCAACTCATGAACGTACTGAAGAAGCTTTCGCCGAACTGATCTAGGAAAAACTGAAAGTGAATGGTTTACATATAAGAGATATGCTAGGCCAGTGTTATATCGATGCTAGAAATATGGCTAGTAAAGGTGTTCAGGCTAAAATTTTAAAAACAATAAATTTGCAAGATTCATTATCTGATCGACACATAGTGTAAATTTAGTTGAAGTTCGAACTAGCTAGATTTTACTTAAAATAAAAAAATAAAAACGGTTCATCAAGAATACAATTTTTTTGTGAGTTCACTTCAAGAAAAATTGAAAATAAGTAAAGAACACCAGATGGTCCACCAAATATAATTCCGTTCATTCTTTACAAACGCAGCTCAAAATTGTAATGGGTATTCTTGAATATATGCCCAATAGAGCTATTTGGGGTAGATACCTCAAAGCATTCAAACATTATACTAAAGCCTATGCAGCAACTTACTTTCATTATTTTTTTGTTTGGATAAAGTTCTGCCAAAGATTATTAAAATTAATCTGGATATACAGAACCAAAGAATGGATGTTGAAAGTCTATAGTTTCTTTGAGTCTTTATTGCAGTTTAGAAAATCGTTGACTGAAACGATTACTATTGAACAAAATTTTGTAGAGGAATAAAAACAATAAATTAAAAAAAAATTCTAAACAAAAAATTAATATTGAAATGTTTATTATAAAACAGAATATTCAAAACGGAGCTCGTTCTAGTTTTAGACTCAGTATCATGTATGTATGTATGTATGTACATACAACTTGGAGGAAGATCCAATCTCTGAGCCTCCATTAGATAAATTGATACAAAAAGCTGCGAATCTGGCTTTCAAGTATAGTTCCGATACGGATCAATTTGAATTAGTTTCAAATTGGAAAGGATCAAATTTCAAGCTTGTTCGATGCTCATTAAATTCAACAAAATGAGTACTATCGATGCGCGAATTGTTTCTTCAAACGACATATTCTAAGTACTACCCTTATTTATATACATTATAGTTAGACAATGAGATAGCTTTATATGGACAAATTTTTTAGTTATGTTAGATGGCGATATGGAAAACAAGGTAATAAGTAAATGCAAAGCCTTAAACCGTTTTTTGTTATTAAAAGATTGCAAACGATGGCGGCACAAGTAAGCTACTTACACACGCTATTAGTTTCGACATATGTGCAAAACAATGTTTTACCAGTTAACTTGCTTTGATTCTTAAAACTCTTAGTTTGCACAAATAATTCGTACACTTAAATTTCTGTTTATAAACAAAATATAGAATAAATAAAATCCTGCAAACGTTTCGATAAAATTATAATCGGTTGAGTGGTTTGTTTCATTTACTTTGTTTAATTTTCTTTTCAAGCCGGAAGCCAACGAAGATGTGCTAAATTATTTTTTTTTAATTTTTTATACTATGCAAAAGGCACATAAAATATAAATATACAAGCTTATTAGCACTTTAGATGCATCTTTAGCAATAAATTCAGGGCGATGCTTCAAAGATTCGGAGTTCAGAACCAAATTAATGATTTTATTTTCCTATGAATTACTTACAGCGCTCGCCGCTTATTGGAATCACGGATAATGTTTTAATCGGGTAATGTTATCACTTTACTAAAGTAAAAATCCGGACGCATGCTACTACATAGAACGTCGTTTATAGTAATCATAATTTAGGTTTATGTTATCAATTTATTCTCAGGTTTGTTTCTATACATGATCAATAACTTATTTTGTATGCATTTTTGAGCTGAATTTCACAATACGGTTGTTTAGAGTGAAAAATTTAATCATTGTACTCTAAAAATAGTTGTTTTGCATATTTATCTTATATTTGCAGTGTTATTTATTTATTAAAATAATTTGACTGATTTACGAAACGGTACATTATTTTAACATCTGTAAATACGTTATCTTTGTGAATTCACTTGGAAAGCACGTGCCTTCTAGAATAACAAATTAAATTAACTACGTCTTATGTGATAACGTTGTTTTGTATTTATTTTTAGTGTCAGCAAATTTCTGAGAAGAATTGTGTAGTTCTTAGAACAGTGAATGAAGCATCATAACGTTGTTGTTTTTGATTTCGTTTTATTAACGGTGTCAAAAAACTGTTTAATACGTCAGATCCGTCGGCTCAAAATGCTGCTTTTTTAAACGTTTTATAAAAAATTGCTTGTATATACGCTTTGATTTTACCTGTTAATCACGTACACGCTGTATATATTTACTGCTTTCTAACAAATAAGAATTTTTACTGAATTTTGTATATTGTTATCATTCGGTTATTGTTATCAAAAACCTCAAGTCTCAACGTGATTCTATTAAGCAGCGTGCACTGCATAGTTAAAAACGCAGGCATTCGGCCATAAACAATACCAGCATTACCTACAATATACCAAATCCCAGATGTGTTTATTATGTCAATAAACAGAGACATGTAGAATATTTCTGTTTATTGACATAAAAGGACCATCCTTAGCTAAACATGCTTGCCCACCCAAATTATCTTTTATCATTTTTTTATCAACATGTGTATTCATTAACTAGTTAACTTTAATCTAATTTATATCAAATTTGAGTATAAATTTTGTAAATTTGGTAGTTTATTTTATTGTTTTGATTGCTCGAATACTATAATCAAATATATACAAATTAGAAAGTGTACATTCAATTATAAAATTGTCTTCTATTAGGGAAATAATTATGTTTCTCAGAATACCAGTTGTTTAGGTAGACCGAATTTCATAACATAAGCGTGCACAGATATAATTTTCTTTCAAGGTTATTTTACATGTAATAAAAAAGAACGTATGTCTTTTCCAAATCTCTGAAACTGTATCTTTATAGATTACTGTAAGAGAATATACTAATCTGTAACTTAGAACTCTGTAATATTAACAAGAGCAGCGCCAAATATGTTAATTTTGCGTTTGCATCCAAAACTAGTCCTTTTTGCATCCAAATTAATGTTTCCAATTTTAGCGCAGTCATTGTCTAACTATAATGTATATAAACAAGGGTACTACGAAGTAAAGGTATAAATTCATTCAAAAATTTTATTATGATTATGTATTTCTATATAATAATTAAATAATATAACAAGAATCAATGTAATATTAAATTACATAATACTATAATAATATTCCTTACGTTACGAATGCAACGTGTCAACGTTCTTTCATAAAACTGAAATTAGTACAAGAGATGCAGTCGACATGGCGATTATATCAATAGAGAGGAACCAATTTGTTGGCGGTTTAGAATTCTATGCTGACATCATTGATGTTTTAGTAGAAAATAAAACAAGAATAGTAAAAATTTAAAGTTTTAGTTCATCGATTCCTAAAGAATATATTTATGTTTTTTTTTTATTGAATTTTTTCTTGTTTTTGTTGTTGAGAATATTTATTATTTTTATTTATTTATTCATTTATTTCTTTTCTGATTTTTTAATGTATTGTTTTCATAGTATGTTTTGACGTTGAACTAACTACTCGTGATTATAAAGGACCTACCACAAATTTATTTATTCTTCTTGTAAGAAAAAGCTTAAGTATTTGTTTAGATGCGATAATTTTCCAATCCTAATAGCTTGTATCACTTGTATTTTGCGCTTTATTGTCTTTTATATTTACTATGTTTGCATTTTGTGATAATGAACTTGAAGGTCCCGGCTTATATATAACATCATAGTACGTCATTTTCTCGGATTACGTAATATCAATTCTAAAAACAGATTTTCTGTTTACTTATTTTTTTTATTAGCTAAGTTGCGATTACCACTAATGTTGTAACTTCATTACCAGTTATTTTTGTTTCTACAGGTTTTTGCACAATCTAGCATTTTTTTGTTAACTTAATAGTTATTCTTGCTTTTAGTCTTTTGCGGCACTCGTCTAATCTTGAAATGGGGCTTCCGGGCTGATTACCACGTCGTTGGTGAATTTGAGGTCTTAACGTGTTCATCATCTTATGACTTCTTTCAGAAGGGTATTTTAATAAAACAAATGTAAAAGCTTATTTTCATCTTTTGAACAAAAATCAAGGTTAAAAGAAGTTTCCACTATCAAAAGTCTACAACGTTGATGAGATGGGAATCACAAACGATCAAAAGACAAAAACAAATTGTAAATAATACTTCTAGAAGACTTGAACGGTAGAGTAGGTAGAAAGAAAAAACCTAGTAGTTGTGGAAAAATATGAAGAAAAAGTCGTTAATGATAATTTAAAACGATTAATAAAATACGCAATCAAAGTCAGCTGGCCATTTGCAATGAGCACTTTCAAAATCACAAGATCCATAAACACACATATACACAACCAACAAAAAATTTAAAAAACACACATAGAATTAAAACAAAAAGTTCCTATATGTAAAATTAGAAAGCCTCATGTAAAAGCGACTACTACTTTCTAAAAAACAAAATAGAGTTACCAATAAAAACAAAAGAAGAACCTTACAATTACAAAAAAAAAACAGAATAGCAAACGGAAAAACCTCAAAAAGATTTAACGTCAACAGCCTCAAACCGGAAACTACGAAAATACTGTATAGCTGTAGACTAGACAAAAAAATTTAAAGAATTCACAAATATAAAAGAAGAATACAAATAGATAAAAACGTGCATACATTCAACCGCAGAGAGAGCATGTGTTTCAAAAATTTTTTAACATGCACGAAGTACCCATAAAACAGAAGATATCACACCTATCCACTATATACAAAAAAGCGACAAGAGTAACGGTAACAACTTTTGGAGAATAGCTGTTAGAAGTAGAGTTTATGAAAAGATCTTAAAAAACACAATAGAAAAAAATACCGATTTGTAGGAAGAAGAACAAACAGGATCACCTGTTTACACTAACACAAATTTTTAGGAAAGAAAACCACGAAATTAAGAATTACACCTCATGTATGTGAATCTGAAAAAGGCCTAGGACAGCATACCTTAAATATAAAAACGGTGAAATATGTATACGTTAGCCTAATATCCAGAGTAAAAACAAAGTAAAGATTAACAACAAGATTTTTAGTAACCAAAGGGTATATCCCTGACACGGTTCAAAGTTTACTTAGAACAAGTACTAAGGACAAGGCATGGGAATGTCAGTAGATGACGATACAACAGTATATAAGGTGTTTCTTACTGCTTTTTGAATGCTTACTGGTGTAGTTGTCTGAAATACTTGCGTAATTTGTGCTTGTAAGTGTTCCACATTTTCGATTGGTCTGCCGTACACTATATTTTTTTTTAACCTTACAAAAGATAATCAAGAGGGTTTAAACAAGGTGATCGTAGTGACCAGCGCAGGACAGAGCCATTACTTTTATATTCGAAAAGCTAAAAATCGCTAGTTCAAACACTGGGTACAAATTCTATTATTATGAGGAAGTGCTGCATCCTGCTGATAACGCTTCAAATTTGTCAGCTTTGCGATCGGTAAATTATCTAGTATCTCTTCAAAACTATTCAGACTATAGTGTTTTAGCAGAAAACTCCGGATCTTCCACAAATTGATTACGAAACCAATCACAAAATTCAAGTATCATGGAAGCGTCTCCTGTATGCAAGTTTTATACTTAAAATTATGGTATTTATGTTTTTTCAGAATTTTTTGAGCCCCAGATTTTGAGAAATTACATATACAAATACAAAATAGTGGTTATAAAAACATTAAAAGTTGGCAATAAAAACATGAAAATCTAGTGATATCGACTTATGTAAATTTGGTAGATGACATCTAACAAAATGAGGTAATTACAAAGATATGAGTTAAATAAGAAAACAAAGTACATCCGTTTTTTTTAAATATTTCAGCAAGGTACCAAGTTATTTCAAATTTTTTCTTTTCTTTTTTGTAATTTAAGTAACTTTGTGTTTTTTTTAGAATATTTCAATAGTGTGCATTCCAAAAAAAAAGAATAGTGAAATTTCAAGTTTTAGTTCATCGATTCCTAAAGAATATATTTATGTTTTTTTTTATTGAATTTTTTCTTGATTTTGTTGTTGAGAATATTTATTATTTTTATTTATTTATTCATTTATTTCTTTTCTGATTTTTTAATGTATTGTTTTCATAGTATGTTTTGACGTTGAACTAACTACTCGTGATTATAAAGGACCTACTGCAAATTTACTCATTCCTCTTATAAGAAAACGCTTACGTATTCGTTTAAATGCGATAATTTTGCAATCCTAATAGCTTGTATCACTTGTATTTTGCGCTTTATTGTCTTTTATGTTCACAATGGTTGCATTTTCTGATAATGAACTTGAAGGTCCCGGCTTATATATAACATCGTAGTACGTCATTTTCGCGAATTACGTAATATCAATTCTAAAAACAGATTTTCTGTTTACTTATTTTTTTTATTAGCTAAGTCGCGATTATCACTAATGTTGTAACTTCATTACCAGTTATTTTTATTTCTAAAGGTTTTTGTACAGCCTGAAACTTTATTTTTTCTAATAATTTAACTTTGTTATATAGCACTGCGTTGTTTCAATTCTTTTTTGAGATATTCTAGTAAAGAAGCAAAACATTTTTCGTTATAATAACATAACGTAATAATAAGTCAAGTTCAGGATTTATTTAGAAAATTTGCTACCTGCTGCACAACCATCTTCGACTAAGAAATTTGAGAAAAATAGTGAAGAAAAGTGTTACTAACGAGAAAAGTCCCACTTTTCTTTACTAACTTTGGTTAAACAATGTATCACCGTCAAGTACACGAGAAATAATTTAACTTTAAACAAGCAATATTCGAACATAAAGGACTTACTTAGCTTAGATATGAAAATAGAAAAAGAACTAAATTCTACCGTGACGTAATCAGTTTCACCGAACATTCAAAGAACCGACGCAACTTAATGTAACGAAACATTGCCTAAAAGCTAACAAGATTTAATGTTTTGTGGTAACGTTATTCCGATAAAAAAAAGAATAACGTAAAACCTTATTAAAAGATTAATAATAAAATACAATTATATTGTAAAAATTAACTCAAAACAAACTGTGTTTTTTTTTGAGTTTGTAAAGTATACTTTTCCAAGGTGTTTATTTTTATTAGTTTATAAAAAGTAATAGGAACTTCAAGCAATATGTAATGCACGGATACCACTCTCAAGAATTCTGTAATAAAATTTGTCATTTTAAGTTTGTGTATCCTGAAAAGCTTCTATGTTTATTTCAAGATTTGTAGTTATGTGGCGTAATTTAAATGTATTATTAAAAACTGTCAATATTAAAAAACGCAAAAAAGCTTTTAGGTTATGTAAGCTAATATACCGTAATTTATACAATGCTTTATCATATTTTAAAAATAAAAAAAATACTTGGTAAAAATATAATCTTTCGTTTGATGAGATTATTTTACTACAAATAAAACTTTGTAAATACTAAGAGAGAAGTTTTAAATAAAACAAGCTCCTCTAACATAAAATATAAACGTATATGTACGTAAAAACTCAATATAAACAGTATATATTATATCAACTTAATAAGTAAACTTACTAGTAAATAATTATTCATTTGAATTAAAAGTTTACTCAGAATTTTAGAAATCTTTCCTGAATGCAACAGACGAACACCCATAAAAATTTTAAAAGTGTTTATAATAGCAATATATCTTGCAAGTTCACAAAACCGAGTTTAAGGGAAAATTAAGAAAGATAATACATTCTTATCCACTCTGAAACATTTTCTTAAAACAAAACGAATAATTTTTCTTTGCAGATAATTAAATTAAAATGTTAAAACAAATAAACATAATACAGAATTATTAACTCTGCATTTAAAATAAAAATATATAAATGTATTAAAAAAATTGTTAGAATAATTTCTTACCTACATGGCGTAATAATAATTTTCTCTTTAATTAAAGAACTAAAGAAATGTGAAGTTACTATTACCATTATATTACTCAAAATTATAACATCAGTGCTTTGTGCATAGTTTATCTTTGAATTGCAGTTAATTGAGTTTATAATATTTATTTCAAAGTATATAACTCGATAAATTAAAATAAATTATATAATAAATTTTTAAAATGTAAAACAAAAAGGGAAAACGCAACAGAAAACACCCTCTTATGACACACGCTGTCAAACGTATTAAAAAAAAAACGAGAAATATTGAAGCTACAAGATATTAAAAAAAAACAAAAAAACTAAGATTTAGATAAAAACAAATATTGGCAAAAATTAAAAAACTAATGATACCAAAAATCTAATTATTTGTTTATTTAACATATATAAGTTTAACTTTACTTGTTGCCTTTGGCTTACAAATTAGTTGGTGCTATACTACATTTACAACCTACATTCCATATTTACATGTACATTCTATTTATTTTTTTTTATCTTTTTTCTTATCTCTCTTCTCCCTTTAACTTTTTCCTCCTTCTCCATACTTCTTCCATCCATTCCGCTTCTTTTCAGTTTTCATCCAAGATTCCCTCTATTTTCATCACCTCTTCTCTTAGTTCCCTACATTTCTGTCTCATGTGGTTAAGGTCCTGCGTCTCTTCTCCACATAGTCTGCACATCTTTTCTGGTTCTTCTTTCCATTATTTGTTCCCTAACTCCTCGTTGCCACATCTGAACCTTGCTATGATTTTTTTTCTTTTTGTTGCTTTTATTCTCTCCATCTTTTAAATATTCCGGAACTCCTTCACCCTTGATATCTTTATAATTCCTATTATATCTGCCCTCTTTTATCTTTGTCCATCTTTCTTGTTTTTCGGTGTCTCTATCTCTCCTTATTATTTCTTCCCTTGCCCCTACTCCCTGTTCTCTTAATCTCCCCACTTCTTCTCTCGCGTACCCGTTTCTTTTGTAATACACTTCTCTGCCCTCCTGCCCGTACTTCACTTTCCCTCCCTTTATCTCTTTCCAACATTCTTGCAGTATTTTGCAATCTGTTTTTTCCCTCAGTTCTTCCTCGTATTTTATGGCACTTTTTTCTGTCTCTACTCTTATTTTTGCTATCTGTACCTCCTCTCTCACAATATAACCCGGTGTATCTCTGTCCAGTCCTAAAACCCATCTTCAGTATTTTTCTTGTAGCCCCTCTACCTCCCTCCACTCCTTTCAGCCCCATATTTCCGCTCCATACATTACCACCCCCTTTATTAATTTTTTACACAACAACTTTCTTTTTTCTATATCCATCTCGAATACTCTTTCCCCCACACCCCACACTTGTCCAGTAACCTGTTTCCTTTCTTCACCCTTTCCTTTATGTGTTCTCCCTCTTTATTATCCTGTTTCCTTGTGTAGCCCAGGTATGTAAATTCCTTCACTTGTTGCACTTCCTCATCACTCCATATCCACTTCTCTCTTTTTCTTTTCCCCCTCCTTTTCTAAATATCATTATTTTTGTTTTCTCCGTGTTTACTTCCATTTCTTTTTTTTTCATGTATTTTTCCAGCGTTTTCATCATCTCTTTCATTTCCTTTTCCTCCTTAGCCACCAACACTATGTCATCCGCATACTCCAACGACCATACCTTCGCTTTCCCTACCACTATCCCTCCTGTCTGTTGTCCTCTCATTGTCTCTTCCAGATCCCCCGTATATACTGAGAACATCCCTGTCTCAACCATTTCTTTGTGATGAATTTCTCGCTCTCTTCCCCATTCACTTTAACCCTGCTCCTCGTTTCTTCGTAGATTTCCTCTATTCTTTGTATTAATCTTTCATTGATTTTCCTATCTTCTCCTGTCGCCTTTGTTTATTTAACAATAATAGTTTATCGTTAACATTTACTTTTTCTATTAATTCAATAGTTAATTAAAATTCAGTTGTGATTACAAAATTTGCATTGAATTATTAGGCAAAAGTGTACAAAAAAGTACCTAAAGGATTGCGTAAATATTCAGAGATTTTAACGGCCGAATAAGCAACTTCAACTTGTGCACCGACTTTTAATAAATAATTAACGTTGTCTATTTACCAAATAAAACTTCAAAAATACAAAAAATAATATATAAGAGATTGGAGGTAAAAATTATAAAAAATTATGGTGTATGAGTTTTAGAAAAAGTACAATTAATTTGATTTGGGTTAATATTAAAGCTTTTTGTGAAATTGTAATAGTATATTCTGTAACACAATTGGAATGAAAAGTTGATACGTCTTTAGTATATAATCTTCCATTCCACGTTTGTTAGTATTTTCCTGGTGACAATTACAGTTACTACAGCAATCGACACGTAGTGTATATTTATTAATTTTTAAGGAAACAGAAATAAAGACAATCAAAATTCAGAATTGTGAAACTAATAGAGATTTTGCATTGACCGAGGCGTTATTTATTTTGTGATCTGTGGTAAAATAATGTTTAGCAACGGCAGATTTGGAAACATGTTTTCACTTTATACAATGATTATGTTCTAAAATACGTATGATGACGGAATTGCCAGTTTCACTGATATAGACCAAAACACATCAACAAAAAATTTGATACACCTTGAGATGAAAGTGTGGAAAATTTGTCTTTGGAAGAAGGAAAAATTTTTTAAAATTTTCATATCAAGTTGAATATGGGTTTAATACCATTCTCACTAAAAAGTATCCTTATTTGATCTGTGACCTTATAAATGTAAAGTAAAAATACTAATTTCAAATTGGAGTCGTAAGTAAAAATGTCCTTAAGTACTCGAGTATAACTGCCTAAACATTCCGCTTGATACAACTATTGTTTACTAAGGTTTTAGTAAAATGACGGAGTTCCGAATCTGTATTTCTCAAATAGAAAAGGCGCGATAAACCAAAGATTCAATAACAGAACGTTTTTTGTTAGATGATGTTGAGACAAAGCAAAAAGATATTTTTCTGTGTGGGTTTGCGATAAATAGAATGGCTTAAAACTCCGTTGGGTTTACGTGTTACAAGAACGTCCAGAAATAGAAGAGAACCATTAATTTCAATTTCTATGGTGGATTTATATCAGGTTGTTGGTGGTTTAGATGATCAAAAAACCTAGACAATTTAAGACTATCATGATACCAAACAATAACGGTGTCATCAAAATACCTAAACCAGACTTTAAGTTTTAATCGATGTTTCTAAAGCAACCGTTTTAAAGGATTTTGGGCATTTAACGCACTTTGTTTATATCAATCATCGGCTAAAATATTATTAGCTTACTTGTGATACCTCTTTTGTATATCTACTCCCAGACAGCATTGGTATCAATTTATTGACATCCGAGTGTCACTTTAATGCGAATATTTTGATACAAAATTATTGGTACGATTTTCATAGCTTTGTAGTTTGTATACGCTGCTATCGTTGTCAATGCATCATTCTGTTATAAATTCAATGCAAAAATTTAACGTTTAAAGTATCAATTTAGTTCGTACAAAATTCTTGAAAGCGTTATACATACTTTTTTATATTGGTCATTTTGCAAACGTTGCATGATATTTTTTTCGGCAATTATTAATCCAAAGATGGCAATTTATTTACTACTAGGACAGAAATCAAATATGTGTAGTTATCCATTTAATCTCTTGTGTATTTTACGCAAAAGACAATTTATAAAAAGAGATAAATTATTTTAGGCATAATAATAAAATAATTAAATAATAGTTCAACGTCGTGGAATAATAATAATAATTATTAAAGGTAAATAGACACAATTTTAGACATAAAAGTTTCACTATAGAACATTATGGCGTAAGTAAAAAAATATTAAGATATAATTTTATTTTATTTTGGCGGTGTTATAAACTAATCAGCATAATTTCCCGCATCCTCCTACGCATCAAAACTTTACGAAGAATGTCCGTTTTTGTCCGATGAAGTATAACGTGGTATAACCTCAGTTTTTTTATTACTTTAAATGTTTGTTAAAACGATGTCTACTACCATGTAAAAGTTTAAAATATTGTATTCTAATATGTAATTTGTAGTTAATGTCTTTTTATAAGTTTAGATATTTACTAAACATAGTAAAGTTAAAAAATATAATCATTATTTATACTGTGCATATTTGTATTAATCAATATGCGAGCATATAATTTAATTAATAAAAATTTGATAACAGGATGATAGAATAATCATACTATATGATATGATTTTGGCATCACAGTGACATTCGGCTTTCTTATAGATGGTATCATTTTGATACTTTAAAAATGATAGTGACAGTTTATAGATACCGATTTCATGCGAAATTTTCGACACAAATTTTGTATGAAAAAAGTGGCCAAAATGATACTTAATTGATACCCGAGAAATAGTGTTAAAAAGATATCTTTTTACCATAATTTTGTTATTTGGGTTAGTTTAATTATTGGCAATTTTAGGGGGATGTTTTGGGTATGCCATTAGCGCTAATCGTATGCGTGTTATCACGATTAATTTACTCAAACTTCTTTTATAAGTATCTGTCAAAATTATCACCGGTGGGTTTTGCTTCTTACTATATAATCACTTTACAATTGTAATAATTTGATTTTTTTTATATTTACCAAATTAAATTAAATAACTTCATCGTTAATACATGTATCACCTACGTATACAAAGTGTTACCTAATTTAACAATCTGCTACTAGCATTATTGTGTCATTGTTTGCGAACAATTATTTGATGTATATTTTTCTTCATGATGCTTTATTTTTTAATGTTATCACAACAATAAATATACTCACTGTTAGAATAACTGTGTTTGATTTGTTTTATTTAAGTGTTTGTCAGGTGAAAACGGGCACCTGGAATTTTTTTTTTGTTTTGGCGGCTTTTTAATTGAATTACAATCGGCACATTCAAGACAAACTAAGCCTTACTCTACGAGATTCTGAACTACTGTTGTTTTTTTTTGTGGTGGATCAACTTACTTGAAATTGATCGAACATCAGCCGTGTAAAAAACTAATTTTTAGTATTAGATAATTTTGTTTGAGAATTAGAAGTTTCTACTGTAAATACGATTCAATATATAATGTTTACTAAAAATTACAACAGTTACCACAAAAACAAGCAAAATTTTTAATATGGCAAAAAACATTAATTATAATAACAGTCTATTTATGTAAAAAAACAGTGTTATGGCAAATAGTACTGTCTACAAAAAAAACTTATAGGTAAAAGTATTTAAAAAAAAGACAAAAAATAAATTTGAATTCAATAATAAAGAACTCGATTATATATAAAAAAACGCAAAATTTTTTTTATTTACGTAGTTAATTATCATCTAGTGTCGATACTCTTAGAACACCGCACATAACCAAAAAGCAGTGCAAATATCCTAGTCACTACTAGACTGTGGTATTTCTTCCCTATAAATGGTATTGCAATGTAGAGTATTCTAGAGACATGTTCTAGAAACCTAAAAAAAATTTCTAAAACTCATCAAACGTATATATAAAAATCAAAAAACATTCGAGAGCCAGCTGACGTTTGACATTTCTGCGCGAATAATATAAATGATCCAAGGTATAAATAAATTGACCTTATTAGTTAATGTTTGTAAATATTAATTGTTACATGTCATTATTTATGCATTAATAATTTTAATCAAAATTTACGACGCCACTGTTGGCGCAATCCACTGTTTGTAAAATGTTTAATTTTTATTTGACATTTGTGCAAGATAATCGCGAATGAGACGCACTTTTGATTGCATTTTTTTTTAATTGTGAATATTCGCTTTTGTTAAGACGCTCTTCGCTAAATTGTAAATAATTCTTCTTTTTATTTTATTTTTATTTTTGGTTAATTCTATTACGCTTGTATCAAATATGCTGTTGTAGAATTGTTCACTATACTAGCAATCATTAAAAATTTTTTTAATGAAGTTGGCGTTTGCAGGTAATTAAGATGGCGTCGGATATATTGCATGTAATACGTTTGAAATTCTTTGAGCGAATTTGTTAGAGAATTTATTTACGGCAATAGATAACTTGAGTCTCATTCTAAATTGTTCTTGACGTTTTGTACAGTTTTAATTGTATTCAATTTAGATGTAGATCAAACAATCATTTTATTTTTAGTCGTAATTTTTTTTATCCTATTCGTTTGGTAGTGGGTTTTTCAGTGTCTCCAAGCCGACCTTCTTATTAATACAAAGAGCGATACCTAGTTTTTTTTGTTTTATTATAGTTTTTCAATCACGCCCACCCACTGACATTGTAGTTAAGCGTGATGACGCAGTTGTTACCAAAGAGATCTACTACAAAAAAAGTTGGTAACATAATTATGAATAGTTTGTGTTACGGACATCTATTTTTGAATTTTTTTATTTTGTGCATTATTAGGTAAACTTGACCGCTTAATTTTCAAATCCCGTTACAATATGTTATTGATATTTTTCAGCGCGCTACAAAAAGTAATTGTTATGACCAAACATTAAGAAACGAAATCCCATCAAATAATAGATACGTGACGCAAAACGGGACTCAGTAAACCAAAAAATTTTCCTTAATGCCATTGTAATGATGTCTCAAACCTAGTAAATCGATTCAGGCCGGTATAACTAACATGGAATTAATGATCCTAAGTGTTCATTCGGATTGAAGGTCGATCAGCTGTGAGTTGATTTACTTGCCTTACACTTCAACATCATTAATCCATCTTATCATTTTGTAACTGTATTACGTAATTTACTTATATTTTTATTATCTACTAAGTCTTAAGCGTTTTTAATTATGTTTTGAATTTACTTTAAAACCATTATTAATATTTTACTTTCAGTCAAGTCTATAGTTTAGCATTCAGCTCATTTCAATTTTGTGTGACATTGTTTACGTTGTTTGTTCGTATTCAAGTCAGTGGTGCCTAAGATCAAATCGTTGAATGCAAGCTTACACTCCTCAAAACTGCTGAGAGTAGTATTACTTTAGTAACCACCTTTACCAGCTACTGTGTGTGCATGTAAGTGTTGCTTGATAAAATTTTTACCTTAAGTAGTGTCTTCCTTTGGTGAAACAGAAAGTGTTATTTTGTTATCTCTTGTAAACAAAAAATTATCGATTCGAAAATTTGTAATCAATTTGTTACGTTTTCCCGTTAATAGTTGTTTGCTTTTCTCCTAATTTCTTAGACAAAAGGTTCGTATGTACGCTTAGCGTCTCCTACCCAAAGATTCTACTGTTACAGCGGAGTGGCGCCTTTTTTGTATTACTATAGTATTCTCAACTATTCCCACTCACCGACATCTCAGCTAGCCGTGGTGACGTAGTTATTACCGTAAGGTTTAGTCAATTTACGGAGTCAAGTTATATTATTTATAAGAATTTTTAATTTAGTTTTAGGTTACACTTTGGGAAGATAAAAGTTCAAAACTATTGCAAAATTAAAAAAACAGCAATACCTTAAATTATTTTAATAAAAAATTGTTCAATTACTCTAAGAAAAAAAGTAATATCAAAATATTTATTAAACGAAGACCAAAATAAGCAACGATTTCAATTTTTATTCAATAAAATTTTGCCATATAGAGATAGGTTGCACAAAAACTGGCTTACTTGTTGTTAAAGTGTCAACGTTTTATTTTGCTTTTCCTGCTTGCGCTTTTCCAAAATAAAATATGCTTGGATCATAAGCTATCGACGCTGGAAACATTTCAATATGTTAATTTCCCGTTATAAAGTTTACGCAATCATAAGAAAAACTACATAAAATTGCAAGATTCAAAATGAATTTTAAATATTGGCGAATTCATAAATGGCCACTTAGAGAAAGGAATCATAGTTGAAACACACAAATAAAGGCTTTAAAGGTTTTCTGAATGCGATTTTAACTTTGCTAAGAATCATGATGCTCTTAGAGAAAAAATAGAAGGCCCAAATTGTTATTATTTCTTATTCCTTTCATAAGATGGCTTCCACAAGGATTAAAAAACATATAACCAACATACAAAAAGCCACATATCTTTCAATTTTATTTGACTGTATACCAAAACAAATGACTAATATTTAAATACGTTAAAAATGATTCTAATAAATGCAACCAGTGGCGGCTTCTCTATTAGGTCATTCGGACAATGACCCTCCAAAATAAATTAGAAAATTATTTTATTTACTTTAAAATTACGAGAACCCGCGTTTAAATCAAATTATCAGCGTTTGAATTTCAATTTTCATTGTAAGCGCAACAGATGCGAAAACTTACGAATTTACCCGAGGCTGTTGTGTTTTATAGTCCCTGTGTATTATATTGTATTGTATTATATAATGCAGCTGAATCGTAAATGATACTTATTGTAGTCAAGGGTGCAACACGCATAATACAATCTTATGCGAATTAGAAAAAGACAACTAAATGGTTTCTGCGGTTGTCAGCCGGGTCCCATTTCGCGTACTCAATGCAATGCTTACGTCATTTATTATTATCTCCGCAATACGTGTTTGTAAAACAAAAATGCTGGAATGCACATTTTTTATCTCATACGACAAACTTTGCACTCGATTTTTTAGTTGTTTGATAACATTCGTTTGTAACCAATGTCAATGACTTTCACAAGTTAAAAAAAAATTAATTATGTTTAAGTACATATTACCGTTTTTGTTTGATAAACAAATTAATCGCTAATAATAGTTTAAATTTTGAAAGACGTTTAGAATTTAAAACCAATGGTTGTCCTCGGCCTTTACTTCCAATTCGATAAACAAGTAAACATAAAAATAAAGAAGTACACCGTAATTTTAAAGAATCTATGTACGATTTATCAGAATATATTTGTGTATGTAAAGAAACATGGAAAAATTTTTAATTGAAAACATTGTAAATTTTAATGAACTTGTTATCGATCATTTTGCTGATTCTAAAGATGGACGAATAATAGATCTTAAACATAAATAGCTTTAATGCAAAAAAGTTTTTTATTTACTTTTTGTGATAATTGCGTTTTTTTGAATATTTCAAAATGACCCCCTGGTATGATTGACCACCAGCCGATTTTATACCAACTCATGAACGTACTGAAGAAGCTTTCGCCGAACTGATCTAGGAAAAATTGAAAGTGAATGGTTTACATATAAGAGATATACTAGACCAGTTTTATATCAATGCTAGAAATAGGGCTAGTAAAAGTGTTCAGGCTAAAATTTTAAAAACAATAAATTTGCAAGATTCATTATCTGATCGGCACATAGTGTAAATTTAGTTCGAACTAGCTAGATTTTACTTAAAATAAAAAATAAAAACGGTTCATCAAGAATACAACTTTTTTGTGAGTTCACTTCAAGAAAAATTGAAAATAAGTAAAGAACACCAGATGGTCTACCAAATATAATTCCGTTCATTCTTCACAAACGCAGCTCAAAATTGTAATGGGTATTCTTGAATATATGCCCAATAGAGCTCTTTGGAGTAGATACCTCAAAGGATTCAAACATTATGCTAAAGCCCATGCAGCAATTTACTTTCATTATTTTTTGTTTGGAAGTTCTGCCAAAGATTGTTAAAATTAATCTGGATATACTGAACCAAAGAATTCATGTTGAGAATCTAGTTTCTTTGAGTCTTTATTGCAGTTTTGAAAATCGTTGACTGAAACGATTACTACTGAACAAAATTTTGTAGAGGAATAAAAACAATTAATTAAAAAGAATTCGGAACAAAAAATTAATGTTGAAATGTTTATTATAAATCAGAATATTCAAAAAGGAGTTCGTTCAAGTTTTAGATTCAGTATCAGTACATACAACTTGGAGGAAGATCCAATCTCTGAGCTTCCATTAGATGAATTGATGCAGAAAGCTGTGAATCTGGCTTTCAAGTATAGTTCCGATTCAGATCAATTTGAATTAATCAAATTGGAAAGGATCAAATTTCAAGCTTGTTCGATGCTCATTAAAATCAACAAAATAAGTACTATCGATGCGCGAATTGTTTCTTCAAACGACATATTTTAAGTACTACCCTTATTTATATACATTATAGTTAGACAATGAGATAGCTTTATATGGAAACAGATTTTTTAGTCATGTTAGATGGCGATAGGGAAAACAAGGTAATAATTAAATGCAAAGCCTCAAACCGTTTTTTGTTATTAAAAGATTGCAAACGATGGCGGCACAAGTAAGGTACTTACACACGCTAGTAAGTAGCTTCGACATACCTGCAAAGCAATGTTTTACCAGTTAACTTGCTTTGATTCTTAAAACTCTTACTTTGCAAAAATAATTCGTACACTTAAATTTCTGTTTATAAACAAAATATAGAATGAATAAAATCCTGCAAACGTTTCGACAAAATTATAATCGGTTGAGTGGTTTGTTTCATTTACTTTGTTTAATTTTCTTTTCAAGCCGGAAGCCAACGAAGATGTGCTAATTTAATTTTTTTTTAATTTTTATACTACTCAAAAGGCACATAAAATACATATAAATATACAAGCTTATTAGCACTTTAGATGTATCTTTAGCAACAAATTCAGGGCGATGCTTCAAAGATTCGGAGTTCAAAACCAAATTAATGATTTAAATTTTCATATGAATTACTTACAGCGCTCGCCGCTTATTGGAATCACGGATAATGTTTTAATTGGGTAATGTTATCACTTTACTAAAGTAAAAATTCGGACGCATGCTACTACATAGAACGCCGTTTATAGTAATCATAATTTAGGTTTATGTTATCAATTTATTCTCAGGTTTGTTTCTATACATGATCAATAACTTATTTTGTATGCATTTTTGAGCTGAATTTCACAATACGGTTGTTTAGAGTGAAAAATTTCATCATTGTACTATAAAAATAGTTGTTTTACATATTTATCTTATATTTGCAGTGTTATTTATTTATTAAAATAATTTGACTGATTTACGAAACGGTACATTATTTTAACATCTGTAAATACGTTATCTTTGTGAATTCACTTGGAAAGCACGTGCATTCTAGAATAACAAATTAAATTAACTACGTCTTATGTGATAACGTTGTTTTGTATTTATTTTTAGTGTCAGCAAATTTCTGAGAAGAATTGTGTAGTTCTTAGAACAGTGAATGAAGCATCATAACGTTGTTGTTTTTGATTTCGTTTTATTAACGGTGTCAAAAAACTGTTTAATACGTCAGATCCGTCGGCTCAAAATGCTGCTTTTTTAAACGTTTTATAAAAAATTGCTTGTATATACGCTTTGATTTTACCTGTTAATCACGTACACGCTGTATATATTTACTGCTTTCTAACAAATAAGAATTTTTACTGAATTTTGTATATTGTTATCATTCGGTTATTGTTATCAAAAACCTCAAGTCTCAACGTGATTCTATTAAGCAGCGTGCACTGCATAGTTAAAAACGCAGGCATTCGGCCATAAACAATACCAGCATTACCTACAATATACCAAATCCCAGATGTGTTTTTATTATGTCAATAAACAGAGACATGTAGAATATTTCTGTTTATTGACATAAAAGGACCATCCTTAGCTAAACATGCTTGCCCACCCAAATTATCTTTTATCATTTTTTTATCAACATGTGTATTCATTAACTAGTTAACTTTAATCTAATTTATATCAAATTTGAGTATAAATTTTGTAAATTTGGTAGTTTATTTTATTGTTTTGATTGCTCGAATACTATAATCAAATATATACAAATTAGAAAGTGTACATTCAATTATAAAATTGTCTTCTATTAGGGAAATAATTATGTTTCTCAGAATACCAGTTGTTTAGGTAGACCGAATTTCATAACATAAGCGTGCACAGATATAATTTTCTTTCAAGGTTATTTTACATGTAATAAAAAAGAACGTATGTCTTTTCCAAATCTCTGAAACTGTATCTTTATAGATTACTGTAAGAGAATATACTAATCTGTAACTTAGAACTCTGTAATATTAACAAGAGCAGCGCCAAATATGTTAATTTTGCGTTTGCATCCAAAACTAGTCCTTTTTGCATCCAAATTAATGTTTCCAATTTTAGCGCAGTCATTGTCTAACTATAATGTATATAAACAAGGGTACTACGAAGTAAAGGTATAAATTCATTCAAAAATTTAATTATGATTATGTAATTCTATATAATAATTAAATAATATAACAAGAATCAATGTAATATTAAATTACATAACAATATTCCTTACGTTACGAATGCAACGTGTCAACGTTCTTTCATGAAACTGAAATTAGTACAAGAGAGGCTAGTCGACATGGCAATTATATCAATAGAGAGGAACCAATTTGTTGGCGGTTTAGAATTCTACGCTGACATCATTGATGTTTTAGTAGAAAATAAAACAAGAATAGTGAAATTTAAAGTTTTAGTTTATCGATTCCTAAAGAATATATTTATGTTTTTTTTATTGACTTTTTTCTTGTTTTTGTTGTTGAGAATATTTATTATTTTTATTTATTTATTCATTTATTTCTTTTCTGATTTTTTAATGTATTGTTTTCATAGTATGTTTTGACGTTGAACTAACTACTCGTGATTATAAAGGACCTACCACAAATTTATTTATTCTTCTTGTAAGAAAAAGCTTACGTATTTGTTTAGATGCGATAATTTTCCAATCCTAATAGCTTGTATCACTTGTATTTTGCGCTTTATTGTCTTTTATATTTACTATGTTTGCATTTTGTGATAATGAACCTGAAGGTCCCGGCTTATATATAACATCATAGTACGTCATTTTCTCGGATTACGTAATATCAATTCTAAAAACAGTTTTTCTGTTTACTTATTTTTTTATTAGTCAAGTCGCAATTACCACTAATGTTGTAACTTCATTACCAGTTATTTTTGTTTCTACAGGTTTTTGCACAGTCTAAATTTTTTTTGTTAACTTTTACTCTTTCGCGGCAGTCGTCTAATCTTGAAATGGGGCTTCCGGGCTGATTACCACGTCGTTGGTGAATTTGAGGTCTTAACGTGTTGATCATCTCATGACTTCTTTCATAAGGGTAATTTAATAATAATATCGATTTTACAGTATATCATTTTGAGAAAACCCGTCATCTTTTTTCATTCTAAGGTAGCTTAATACGGTCGTAGATAAAAACCATAGTTATTACCAACACTCTTTTTTTAATCACTTTCCGAGTTAAATAATCTTAAGGTAATTTTTGGAAAGTTATTTTGTCTGTCAAAACATTCTTCAACTTCTAAACTTTACCAAAAACTCAAGTTCACCTGGGCAACTGTTGGGTGAATTGAGTAGCCCGACGCTTGTCACTGCCAACTCTAAACCCGAGTAAAAGAGAAAGTTTGTAGCGATAGACTAGCTCTCTGTCTTGCGTAAAAATAATATTTGCTAAATAAAACAGAAAACACACAAAAACAAACCAAGCTAATCAAAGGATAACGATTTGCGGTACATGGAATATACAGGGGTCTTTCTAACAAAACTAACAAATTGGCCAACAAAGTTTTCAGGTAGACATCGCAATTTTAGCAAAGACAAAAAAAGGAAAAACAGTAGAGTTTCCAAGAAAACAAAAGCTAATCAGGAAGTATCCATAAAAAAACCTATTATTGAAAAGATGATAAATATGAATCTGAAAATATTGGGATATTACGTGACTATACTAGGAATATACGTTATTAACGATGACGAATTAATTTACAGACTTATTCTATAAACAACGAAATAAAAAAATAGGAAAAATAGAAACGTCAAAAAAAATATTCTTCTAGGAGACTTGAACGGTAGAATAGGTAGAAAGAAAAAAAACCTAGTAGTTGTGGAAAAATATGAAGAAAAAGTCGTTAATGATAATTTAAAACGATTAATAAAAATATGCAATCAAAATCAGCTGACCATCCGCAATAAGCACTTCCAAAACCAACAAAAAATTTAAAAAACACATAAAATTAAAACAAAAAGTTCCTATATGTAAAATTACAAAGACGTGCCTCATGTAAAAGCGACCACTACTTTCTAAAAAACAAAATAGAGTTACCAATAAGAACAAAAGAAGAACCTTACAATTACAAAAGAAAAAACGGAATAGCAAACGGAGAAACCTCAAAAAATTTAACGTCAACAGCCTCAAACCAGAAACTACGAAAATACTGTATAACTCTAGACTAGACAAAAAAAAATTAAGAATTCACAAATATAAAAGAAGAATACAAATACATAAAAACCTGCATACATTCAACCGCAGAGATAGCATTGGGTTATGAAGAAAACCAAAAAAAAACTGCAACAAATCACAAACAAGTGTACGAAAAATAATATTATGTCAAGGAAAAAGCAATCAATGGAAAAGAACGTGTTCAAGAGGTAATGCATACAATAGAAGAAAAAGTAGCACTAAAAATTGGAGGTTTTTTAAAAGTATGAAAAGAGGAAGAACAAAAAAAATAGTCTCTGGCAGAAAACAGACCATAATTTAAAAACATACAAAAAAGTAAAAGGTAAGAATCTGTAAGAAGTTAAAAAAAAGAAAGAACCCCAGAATTTGGTAATGTTACTAATGAACTGTTAAAATACGACACAGGCAAAATATATGTATAAGGTACAAAAAAATTTATTTCAAAAATTTTTTAACATGCACGAAGTACCCATACAATAGAATATATCACACCTATCCACTATATACAAAAAAGCGACAAGAGTAACGGTAACAACTTTTGGAGAATAGCTGTTAGAAGTATACTTTATGAAAAGATCTTAAAAAACACAATAGAAAAAAATATACCAATTTGTAGGAAGAAGAACAAGCAAGATCACCTGTTTACACTAACACAAATTTTAGAAAAGAAAACCACGAAATTAAGAAGTACATCTCATGTATGTGAATCTGAAAAAGGCCTAGGACAGCATACCTTAGGTAAAACTGTGAGATGCTCTCCAGCATAGCAACATAAACACGGAAATAATAAAAACGGTGAAATATGTATACGTTAGCTCAATATCCAGAGTGAAAACCAAGTAAAGATTAACAACAAGTAACCGAAAGGCTCAAACAATGATGTTGTATATCCCCAGCAATTTATTGTACAAATCTATTGGCCACGTAATAACAAATTGATAGTAACTATAACAATTCATTAAAACTACATTAATTGTTCAAAATGTTTTCCCATGTGTTCAATGGAGAGCAATGTTATTTGATCCATGTTTCTTACTGCCTTTTGAATGCTTACTGGTGTAGTTGTCTGAAATACTCGCGTAATTTGTGCTTGTAAGTGTTCCACATTTTCGATTGGCTTGCCGTACATTATATTTTTTACTGAACCTTACAAAAGAAAATCAAGAGGGTTTAAACAAGGTGATCGTAGTGGCCAGCGCAGGACAGAGCCATTACTTTTATATTCGAAAAGCTAAAAATCGTTCGTTCAATCACTGGGTACAAATTCTACTATTATGAGGAAGTGCTGCATCCTGCTGATAACGCTTCAAATTTCTCAGCTTTGCAATCGGTAAATTATCTAGTATCTGTTCAAAATTACTCAGACTATAGTGTTTTAGCAGAAAACTCCGGATCTTCCACAAGTTGATTACGAAACCAATGACAAAATTCAAGTATCCTGAAAGCGTCTCCTGTATGCAAGTTTTGTACACAATTGATTTAAAAATTATGGTATTTATGTTTTTTCAAAATTTTTTGAACCCTAGATTTTGAGATATTACATATACAAATACAAAATAGTGGTTATAAAAACATTAAAAGTTGGCAATGAAAACATGAAGAACTAGTAAGCCGAGAAAATTTTTGAAAAAGAAATAGCTGATATCGACTTATATAAATTTGGTAGATGACATCTAACAGAATGAGGTATACAAAGATATGAGTTAAATAAGAAGACCAAGTACATCCGTGTTTTTTTTAATATTTCAGCAAGGAACCAAGTTATTTCAATTTTTTTCTTTTCTTTTTTGTAATTTAAGTAACTTTGTGTTTTTTTTTAGAATATTCCAATAGTGTGTTTTTATTTTGGCCAAAACAACTGTCAAAAAAGAGTGTACCTTTGTTAAAAAATCATAAAAAGCAGATCTAACTTCTGAGAATCTTCATAAATTTTTGAAAAACACATAAAGAATAGAACACATAAACAGAATTATTTCAATAACAATAATAAATTGGATTTAAATAATTGTGGAAAAAAGCGGAAACCTAAATATGGTTTATTTCATTTCTTTAATAATTTTTTATATCCCTCCTTGTATAAGTAATTTAACGTTATTTTTTTATAAAATCCGTGTAAGCAGAAAATTAATTTCTTTGGATTATATTCTGTAGGCGACGTTTCAGACTGCAGTGTCTGCTTCATCATGCCTTCAATTATCCAATAAGGTAATTGAAATGTAAGTACTAACTACATTTAAGACCACGAAAACCTAAGTTTGTTTATTTAACAAAATAATGTAAAATCATCATTCTTATTATGAACACAATACGGTTACTGTTGAAAGTTTTTTCAGGAATATATTTCCATACGCGGATAAAACTTTGTCGTAGATCATCTAAGCTGTTACGTGGTGAATGTTGACTTCTGAACCGGCGTCTCATGGTCTCAAAAATGCTCTATTAGGTTCAGATCTGAACTGCAAGTTGGCCACTTCAACAGTTGAATATTAACATATTTTAAATATTCCGTAACAATATGTTTCTGCTTAAGAACGAATCCATTCCCAATGTAAGAATCAAAAAGTACCACAAAAGATTCTAAAATGTCTGTTATGTATCTTTCAAAAGTCAAATGTGTATTATCAAGAATAAAAATCTCTGTGCAAGTTGTTAAAAATATTCCACCCCATATCATCACTGAGTCACCTCCATATAGAGTGGTTTTTTGAGTGTTACAAACAAAATATATATCTTAGGTTTGGCCTTCTATACACTTTTGAGTGGCTATCAGAACTTAGAAACCAAAACCTTGACTGTCTTCAATCATGAGTTTCCCAAGCCACATGTCTCTTTGCAAAAACAATTTTGTTTCTTTGGTGATTTACAAACAATCTTGGACCAGTGACGTCGTAAATTTGAAATATACAGTCTTCTTTTTATATTATCTTGACTGACGGCAGTGCCATAAATCGCAGCAATTTGTATTTGAACTTCGTGCAGTAGTAAACCGTTCCCACAGTGTTTGACACAATAAAAACCGATCTTCTACGGCATTAATAGTTTTCTTTACTTGCAAGTGATTATCTGCAGTGCTGTTACACATTTGATAGAGCTTAGAAACATTTAAGTCGGAAAGTAGGTAAACGTACGGATTTTGGCATTTTATAGTGTGATTTGGTAGTTTTTTTTCCAAGAAGATCAGATACAGTTTGATGCTTATCAGCAAAACCTTTGGAACGATAATTGCCTCCCCCTGGATTCCAAAATTCTTTTGAATGTATTTATAGTGTATAAGTTATTTAAACTGTTTGTACCTTTTTGTATAATTTATTTGCCTTCGGATTGGATACTTTCAGTAAATGAGGGATTATGTTGTTTTGCACAATTCTGTACTTTCTAAAGTTTGCGCCTTAGAAATATAATTGTTTCGTACCATATCCCATTGCTGTAGTAGTATTTTGTTGCATGATTACAAAATCTCTGAAATCCTTCTTAGTTGGCGTTTTATTTATAAACTTTTTAATGCGTTTTCTAGACCCGAATGTATCTATCCTAACAAATATTTTGCCTTAAAAATCATACATTTCACCAAAAAACGCAAATTAAAAAAAGTTATAATCTGTTGTACAATAAAACGGCACTTCCAACTAATCAAACACAACAAATACAAATACTGTACTTGCATTAGTTTGTAATTGAACTCATAAAACTCAAGATTACAAGACTGCATTTTGAAAAGTTCGACAACTTCTTTCGAAACTGAATTTTGAACTTCCTCACTGCAATTGACCTAATAAAAACTGCGTTTTGGAATATATTAACTATTTTAACAGATTTCTATCTCTTTAAAGTACCAAATGCCATGTTTTGTTTGAGATCATAATTTTGGTCAAATACTGCGATTTAAAGAACCACTCCTCAAACAACAAATGGCAAAATAAATGTTCCATTAATGCATTTTAAAGAAATTGTTATGTTAAAAATTAGTAGTTCAATTCGCGAGTATGAAAACTTCTCTTCAAGTATAAAATTTGTCCCTACAATTCCCTACTCTCTCTTCGAAATTGTCAAATTTTAGACAGCACTTTTAACTCACTTCCTGCAAGGCCATCTACGAGTTCTGTACCTTTACGCCCAGGGCAGCCTTCACCTTTAGATCGTATCACGCGAATATGCAATTATATTTGTAGAGTTCAAACGGGATAAGTGATGTAAATTTTTCTTTATTAGGGGTTTAATTTGACTCTGTACTAATTGTCTGTAGCGGATATTGGTATCCACCACATGTTTACCGTTACCACCGAAGATAACTAGCAGGTGGCTTAGTTGAAAAACTTTCATGACGTCACATTATTAATAACGTTATTATTTTATACACCGTCAAGGGTTGGAAACCTGCAGGATTATCCCTCTTTTGAAGATTAATTACGACAAACATTGGAAAAATTTATGCTGTTGAATCGAAGGAAAACGCTGCCCATTTGCGTTCTTAAATGATTGGATGCTTTTACTTGTGTTAACATGATATGCTCGTTTAGATTGGGTTTAATATTACTTTTTAGGTAACTCAAGTACGGAATTTGCTAATCCCCTACTGGATAAAATCTAACTGTAAGTATTACTATTTCAATTTTTTTCTTCAATTTGTACTTCGGTGGTCATGTCGTTTATGACCGTACGTGCATGTTAACACAGTTAATAATATTTTTGTGCTTCACGAACTCATAAGCAGTGCGCGTTGAGTCTCGAAGGCTTAAATTGTTTGTATGTCTACAATTTTAAGATTTGCGAATATAAATTCAGACGTTATGTGGATGTAAAAGTTTAGACCGACAGGGTCAGTTTGTTGTACGGTGTGTTGCTCACTATTTGACGCAACTTATACTTCATTCGACCCACATATAAATATTTGCGAAAACTTACATTTATATACTTTCTTCATCTTCTGTGATAAAATAAACATATATATTCTATGTTATTACTGCTATAGTGTTGTTTATTTTTTTTCAGCTACGGGTATAGTTAGGCGGTATCTCCCTAATTTAATCTTTCATTGTCTTCGCGCTTTTTTTTACATTTACGTTATAATTTCGCATAACAATGCCTGCGATCCCTCTCCGAAGAAGCTGTGCTAGCCGTTACTTTGTTTTGTTACAAGAAGACCAGCGTAACAATTTATTCTTGGCGGTCCAACTTGAGGAACCTGATTTTCTCGTAACAAAATGTTAACAAAATAAATTGTAAATTACGGACGTGTTGCATTAAATAATCTCTTAAGGTTGTTAACACTAAAATAAATTGTTCTCAGAAGTGCAAATTGCTTCTCAGCAATTTATTGACACTGAAAATATAAATAAATACAAAATCTCATAGAATAAGGCGTATTCTAAGAACTGCACGTTTTTTTCACACAAAATAATACCTAAACGATAACGTATTTACAGATGTTTAAATGTGATGTTACGTAGGTCAGTCATCAAACCAGTTTTTCTGAAATTTTTGCGTGTTAACAGCTGCTGTTCTACTAAATAAACACGAGAATATAAATAATATCAGATTTTGTTACCTTGAAGTTATAATAAAACTTAAAATATACACCTCCAGGCGTCGCCAAAAATTCTCGCATAAATAATTGGATATTGTGTCTAAGTATATTTAAAAAATAGCTAATTGAGATGCGATGAAGCTCCATCGTGCTTAGACTACATTGTTGTGCAAACCTCAAAGAATTGCAACGTTGTTTTAAAAAGATAAGCGTCGCCCTCCAATATCTAAGATCCAGAATCCTAACCTTCGTGAACAACTAACTTGAGGATAGACTGTCGAACGGTTCAGGCAAGGGTTTTTGTTATGCAATCGTGCGTACCGCAAGCCAACTAAAATTCACACTGACATCAACACGCTTGAACAAGAGGAGACAAAATTTAAAAAAACAGAGAAAATGGCGCCAGATTCTAAAATCGTCATGAGAAAGAAAAAAATTGGCAAATCACACAAATTAATTCGAGTTTCTCGTTGTTTAGGCGTATCAGTAGAGGTGTAGATCAGGTTTTAAATAAAATATAACAGTGTTCAGCAAATATATACAGGGTGGTTTAAAGACGTATAAAGTTACCGGACGTATTTAACACGACTGAATTGGTGACTTATTCATCCACGGTTTAATTCAGTACAAGAACTTAAAAACATTATTAACGGCGTTTGACAAGAGATAATTCTCATAAGTTTATGTTTCTGTTATCCCATATATAATAACATTTATTTGTGCCACAAACAAATGACTATTTGGTAGTTCTAATGACCATTGGTAGTGTAAGGCAAGGTTAACGGTTTGTACAGGAGTTAAACGTAACCACGCGAACGAGGAAGGAATTGGCTGATATTGTGTAAAATAAATATTTAAAGCCAAAAAACGCCGCTTAACAAGATAATAAATCTAAAACACCTAGTCTTTAGCACGCCACATATGGCTAATGGACACAAATCTACGAAGTACTGGTGTTGCAAAAAGAAGAACAACACTGCCCTTAGTTTGCATTAAAAAGGTGAGTAGGTAGAAACTACATTTTAAATATGTTTAAGTTTTTCCACAAACGCCATGATAAAGTTTATCAAAGGCAATTTACGCAATTAACTTAGCATTAACTAAAGAAGTCAAAGTAAAAATAAAGCAGGTTATCAAATTAAGTTCTAAAAAAACTGAATTTAGAATGAATACTACTTAAACTGCAATTTTTTTTGTTAATTTAGGTGGAATCTTGTTTTAGTCACAACCGCAGATAAACGTAATAGAGAACACAACATATATTTTCTTAAGGTCAGTATCAACACGAAATTATTGTATTAACGATTTATTTTGTAAGTGATGGAAAACTTAAAAAAAAACAATAATCAACACAATACATCAAGACGTTTTAAAATACGAATCTCACACCATTTACCGTATAGTTCAAACTAACAGTCAATTTAAACTTATTTAAATAGTCAGGACCTGCCTGAAAACTTTAATTGCAACTATATCAAAAATGGGCTACGCTAGACCAAATTCTTAAAGAAAAAAATTTCATTTAAAGCCACCAGAAATTCACTTCTTGAGTCGTATTTCGAAACACCCTGTAGAGAAATTGTAGTGATTTAAAAATCAAACTACAGCTCCACTTTGCAAACATGATAGTCGGAAAATATGTCAACTAAAAAAATTAATTTGAAATTTTTGCCGCTATAAATAATTTGTCCAATCATAATTGAGAATTCGAAGTTGGTACATTCACAATTAAAAGTTGCTTAAAAGTAAATTATGACAGTTTACAGCTGACATTTTCCGCGTGCGTTTTATTAATTACTAATTCCTTTTATTGTGTGCCAGTGTTACTCTTGTTTATTAAAATCAGTTTGTTTGAAGACTACTTTGTTGTTTTATTTGTGAAATACAGGTATGTATTTACAAATGTTTTAATAACTTGTAATTATAATGTAAGTTTTATGTTTGAAGGTTATTATTATGACTGGAACTACAAAGAAAACTATCCATTCTGAGGCTCGAAACATTATCAAAAAGGTAATTCAGTTCTTCGATAGTCAAAAAGCTGCTGGTGAATGGGCATTCCCTTTGGACAAGGCAACCGAACTTGCAGCGGCTGCTGTTGGGAAATCAGTGGCTACTATTTTGAGAATCAGAAAAGAAGCTGCTGTAGCTGACGGTAATATCCTAGAATCACCTTCGAAAAAAAGGAGAAGCCGAGGATCCAACAAAATAGTGATGGATGAGTGCGATTTAGGAATTTTAAAAAGAATAGTGCAAGAGGTTTACACAGTTGACAAGCAAGTGCCAACATTAAAAATTTTAGTGAGTAAAATGCAAGACAAGATTAATTATACTGGCGGACAAGAAACCATTCGAAAACATCTTTTAAGAATTGGCTTCAAATTTAAAAAATGTGAAAACCGACGAAAATTGCTCATGGGATGCAATGATATCGTAGCTTGGCATTCTCGTTATCTACGAAAGTTGAGAGAAAACGCTGCTCTCGGTGAAAATAAAAAACCAATTACATATTTAGACGAAACTTTTATTCACCCATCTTATGGGGTCAGTAAGTGCTGGCAGTCAAAGGACCAACAAGGTGTATATAAAGCTGATCGTTCTGGCCAGCGGTACATTATTGTACACGCAGGTGGTGCGTATGGATTTGTTAACAACAGGTTTAAATTTTTAGTGAATACTGGTTCATCGGAAGATGACACAAGTTTAGAAAAACATGAAAGTGATTAATAAATCTGTTTAAATAGGTACTTGTTCAATTAATTTTGTTTTCAATTTAAAGATTAATTTGTGTTACTAAAAATTGCCAAGCTAATAACTTATTCGTTTATTCAACAAAATATCAAACTTGAATACAGTTATTTAAAACTGTTTCTGTAAAATTTAATATTGTTACTAAAAATTGTATATTCATGTTTTGGGTTTTAAGTTTAATAAAGTATTTCTTTTATAGATATGTTTCTTTCTATTTTGTAAAGAAAAAAATAAGTTACACTGGTTATGCAGCACACAATACATTTATGTGTATCCAACAATATACATTTAAATTAAGCGCCCAAATACTTTTTTTGGGATTGTACCATACAAGCTACTGTAGCGCCGGTATCCCCTCTCCAACTATCTTGTTTGCTCTGTGGACCTGTAGTAAAACTTTTGAACCATTTTTTAGCATTTTATTTTAATGTTTCTTTTTTAAACAAATTTTAAAATTTCTAGAATGGAACGCCCAAATTTTAAAAACATGTTTAGTTAAAATATTTAATTAAAAAAAATAAGAATAGAGCTTAGGCGTTTCATTTGTATTTAGACACTTTACGCACTTTCTACTAGTCACACTTAAAATAAAAATGAATCGTAAGTAATGTTTTATTTATAATTATTAATTTGTTTAACATTTATGTGTTTTATTTAATTTTATATTTTACTTTGTATTTATAATGATGATGTAATTTGAGTATTATCTTTAAAATTATCTTACCGACTACATAAGACAGAACCGACTAAAACAAATATACAATGCTTTGATCAATTACATTTTTGCAATAAAATTTCTCACTGAAAGATAATGTAGACAAAATTAAATTACAGCACTGTAAAATCAAAGTCTTCAGAAAATGTAAAAATTCCTTTAAGATAGAATGCTACCATTAGAAATTAATTAATGCTTTTATTAGTTATTTTAAAATAATGTTAATAAAAATAAAATTTTTATTATATTCAATCTTTGTTACAAGTGGCAATCGCAAAAAAAAACATTCATTCATTTAAGGTTAATTAAAAATGTAATAATGAAAACACTTAATTTTACTAATTTTAACAAATTTTATGTCTTGAAAACGTTTAGATTTAAATGGCAGTTATTCAAATTCAAATACTCCGAACAATTTTTCAAAATAGACACAAAAAACTACTTTTATTTTAAGTGCGGTTTAAAAACTCGATGAAAATTAACCAATTATATTGATTACTGTTAAAAATAGTTTCAATCTATAAAAATACATTAATAAATTAGAAAACCGTAATCAATAAATTTAAAACTAAATATAATTATTAATATTTAAACAGTAAAATTGAAATAAATGTTATGGTAATCGAATGCACTAATTAAAGATTTTAAATAAATTTTGAAAAAAATAATAATTTTTTTTTGTTAATTGTTTAGTAGAAATTAGTTTTTAAAGAATTATATACACAGTTATCATGTCTTAAAAAATTGTAATAATAATAAACATTATTTAGAACTTGAATTAACGTTAAAAAAATTAAATTTATTATATGTGTACTACACAAATCAAATTAAAAACAAATACAATTAACTAGTCCTCGAGAATTTTATCTATTAGTGAGTGTTAACGAGCATTACCTTTTAAGCTGTTTCTACTGATCCTTTACTAATACCCCAACCATTGATTAAAATTTTATAAAGTAGCATGCATAATTATAATTAGATTTAAACCAAATATTATTTTTCAATTTGTTAGTACCCAACCTGTAGCTTAAAAATAATATATGCAAATTTTCATTAACATTTTTTTTACATCAAATTAATTAAATTGTTTTGTATAATAAAAATTGTTCACAAAACAATCACGGTTTAAAAAAAAAGAGTTAATAGAAAAAGCACAGCTAAAACAAGTAACAGTAAATATACTTGTACTAAACAACTCTAAAAGAAAGTGTCCCAAAAGACTAATAAAACTTCAAACAATAAATAATAAACTTAAATGAATGTCTGCAAAACTTTAGAAGTTTTTTATGGAAATAAGCACAAAGTTGTAACGACGCTTAAAACGACTTATTAAAAATGTAA
Source organism: Aquatica leii (assembly GCA_035610365.1). NCBI lineage: Eukaryota > Metazoa > Arthropoda > Insecta > Coleoptera > Lampyridae > Aquatica > Aquatica leii. The sequence goes on along the minus strand of CM069434.1, from coordinate 15,059,977 downwards.
TTTGATTTAAAACTTACGGAAAGAGCTTCTTCAATTTTTTATAAATTCTACGACAGTTTCTTTTTACACCAATAATTTTTTTTCTGGTACCAGAAAAAATTATATTAACGTCGATAACGCTCTAATAATTAATTCGTTGGTAGTCAAAACGCACGGTGGTCTTTATCAAAGTTCAAAACAAGCTTCCGAACACGATACGACTGAACGCCGTCTCGACGCACCCGCACGTAGTTGCTACAGGTGTCGACGTATTTTACCGACCCACTTTTAGCGCATGAGCTGTGAATTATTATCTCAAAAAGCTTTTACAAGAAAAAAAATACTAGTTCAAAATTTCATTATCGTTCCTCATCAATAACTAATATTCTACAAACTGCGATTTTATTTACACCGTCCGCTGAGATTCGAGCACATTTTCAAAAACTTTTCGCGCTACCTGTTGTGCCAAACAAAATCATTTTTCCCGCCTGCGTAATCTGTAATTGTTTACATTTAACAACTCGACGCAAATTAAATTAACATTTAAAATGTATTAACAGAATACATTTGTGACCGTGTCGATTTTATATTTTTTTCAAATTTATTTAATTCTCTTTGCATCCTTAAAAAGATTATCCAGCAAAACGAATAAAATTGAAAAAGCAACGGACAAATAATGATGTTCTAAAAATAAATTTTAGTGATGTTTTTTTAAGTGGTCCCAGAGAACCCTAATTAAATATTTATATGCTGTTACAAATTGATCAAGATTTTGACCTATGTAAAAGCGATCCTTTCCAGTTTGTAGGACGCAGCAAATCTGATTTATTAACTTTTCAAATAGAAAATGTTTTTAGCGTATATAATATTTAAACTACATTTTTCTTTTTTTCAGAATTTTTATTTATTATTTTTTAGAAATAGATAGAAATAATACGCATTTATTAAAAACTGTTTTTGTGTTTATTACAATTTACAAAAATAAATTGTAAATTTGCTGTTATAATTGTAGTTATGAGTACTATTTTGAATTTGCTGCGTTTTATGAATGATTATTGTAAATAAATACTTTTCTAATAATTGATGACGATTATAAACAAATAATTCTAAATCATATAAACATTATAATATGCACAATTAAAAACAATTTCTTATTTTAAATCTGTTTTACAAACTTTGTAATCGCACATGGGGATAATAATTTAGAATTACCTAATACCAAATGTACCAAAAAAATTAAGAATATAATTAATAGTTTGTTATACCTAACACAAATATTTTTTTTTCCGAAACTCGCAATTTGTTCTTACGATTAATACTTTTCAAATAATGTTTATTTCAACAATAGTTCAAAACCGATAATTGGCTATTTTGATAAAAAATAGTAAATAATAACAAATTAGATTTTAAATTAATCTATATAATTATATATACAGTGTGTCCGAAAAGTATGGAATATATTATACAGGTCGATAAATATGCACTTTACACGAAAAAGTTGTAAATAAAAGTTGTTTATCACTTAGTTATCTACCACCTAGGAGATATCAATTTAAATTTTTGCTGTAAACAAAATCGCAACGAATAACACTTACATTTTTTTAAATGACAAGGCACGTCTTTATTATATTCATTTGATAGAGTCTTTTTTTCTCTTTTCAACCATATGAAACTTGAATACCTTTACATCAAAAAATTTTCAAGAAAAACAAGGACATGTCTAACAAATTTATTTTACTGAGCAGTATTAATCAGGTACGTAATATGTATTCTTGTCGTAGGTGAAAATTTAGAAAACCAAAACATTGTTTTACACCGGTATAACAGTCAACTGCAGCGTGTGTCAGGAACACATAAGATCATATGATGCGTTACAATATCCTTTCTTATTTTGGCAAGGTGAATATGGGTATGACTTTTCAATGAAAATGATAAATCCAGTTATAGATAAATAAAGCACGTTTACTATCTTTATCACAACGTCAATTTATGTTATTATAACACCAAATTTTGTTTATAGGTTCCATAACTAATAAAAAAAATTTGTTCAATGAATTGTTATTCGTACACACTGATGGTTTGAGAAAATTAGAACAATCACATATTAAAATGTCAAAGTCTGTTTCACCAATACGCTGTGGATATGTACGTAAAAGTTGAAACTTAACGATTGACACTTATCAGATTCAACCAGGCAAAACTCCGTTCTTAAGAATACATTCATCTTCGGGATGCCATAAATGCTGACGGAAATGCACAGAATGTAGGCAGAACAACTATTCTCCCAGCATTATTTTTTGGTCAAACACCCATTGATTGCAACGACATTACCGCAAAGGTGTTCAAAAGAAAATTAAAATCACTAATGGATTTCATTGTTAAACATCACGTGTTTGGCGAAACGCGTTGTTGGATGTATTTAGTCGAGCAGCAGAAACGCGGATTGCCACATGCATGCTTATTTGGTTGGTAGAGAAGATAAGACCAAATAAAATCTATGATGTGATATCTGCGGAAATTCCAAATAATGATAAAGATCCATTGTTACATGAGGTTGTTACAAAAATATGATTCATGGTGCCTGTGGAATATTAAATCATATTTCTCCGTGTATGGTTGACGGAAAATGTTCAAAACGCTTTCCAACACAATTAGTAACAAAAACTATTAGTGAAAATGATGGTTATCTACTTTATCGCCGGCGATCCACTAATAACAATGGAAGGTTAACAATAATCAAAATGAATCAGCAAAACATTGAAATTTTATAATCGTTGGGTTGTTCCGTTTTCGCCGTTACTCTCCTAGACATTTAAAACACACAAAAATGTCGAATTTTGCCATTCCGTGAAATCTATAAAATATATCTGCAAGTATGTAAACATAGGTAATGACATGGCTGTGTTTAAAATTGCTGCTGAAAATTCAGACGATGAGATCACTCATTTTCAAATAGGCTGCTATGTTAGTAGTAACGAGGCGATGTGGTGTATTTTTTCATTTTATATACACGAAAGATACCCCACTGTGGTTCACTTGGCCGTACATCTGGAAAATGGTCAAAGGGTGTACTTTACAACGGAAAACGTATTACAACGGGTTGACAGGCCATCATCGACAACGTTGACTAGCTTTTTTGAAATGTGCCAGAATGATGACTTTGCCAGAACACTGCTTTATTTCAAAATGCCAAGATATTATACCTGAGATCAATCGTCAAAGATTTTCTACCGATGCGCTAGGACGTCTTTAGACAGTCTATTCCAGCCAAGACGAGTGTTTTTATTTGCGTTTATTGTTAGTCAATGTTGGTGGCCCTACACCATTCCAACATCTGCGAACTGTTAATGGTGTATTATGCGGCACATACAGAAAAGCCTGTCAACGTTTGGGATTGCTAGAGAATGACACTCATTGGGACCACACGAACATTGTTTTCCGTAATTTTGTCTACGTGCTTTCCATCAAAACCGATAGATTTATGGAACAAATATAAAGATCATATGGCCAAAGATATATTACATCAGAAACGACTTAAATCATCGAATCCAGATTTACAAATTAACGAAGAAATTCATAATAAAGTTTTAATTTTAATTAAAGACATGTGCTTAATGATTACCAATAAAGGATTAATACAATTGGGAATAACAACGCCTAATCGACCAATGTAGCACGCATTTAATCAAGAGTTGAGACGTGAAATCCAATATGATTCCGAAGCAAAAAAGAAAACCGTTCTAAAAAACGTTCCCATTTTAAATGAGTAACAAAAATATGCATACAATACGATTATGAAAGTATTGATTTTAGCAACACCAACGATTAGATTTCGAAATAGTACCACATTTGAACTTGCTTTGTCAGGTATTACAGCTACGTTGTTGGAAGGCGGTCGAACAACTCATTCCGCACTCAAGTTGCCGTTGAGCGTGCAAATAAATGAAACTGCAACTTGCAACTTTTCAAGAAATTCTGTGATGGCCATAGTGTTGCAGCAAAGCAAATTAATAGTTTAGGATGAGTGCACGATGGCACACATTAGACATGACGTTGTGAGATTTACGAACGAACCAAAACCGGTTTGGTAGTGCAATGATTTTATTGGCAGGTAGTTTACATTACCAGTTACGGTCACGGTTAAGGCCAGCCTACAAAATTAGCGCGTGTTTAAAGACGTCCATTTTATGGAAATACGTTAAAACACTGAAATTAAATATGAACATGAGAGTTAAATTGCAGAACGACCAATCTGTAGAATTTTTTTCCAAACAATTGCTCGATATTGGTAATGGCAAAATACTTGTTGACTTATCATCTGGATACATTACATTACCTACCAATTTTTGTTATTTTACTAAATCAAAGACCGAACTCATCGATAATCTTTTCCTAAACAATTACAATAATCATCTTTGGTTGAGCGAACGAGTTATATTGACTGCAAAAAACGTTGATGTCAACGAAATCAATTTTCAAATGCATAATAAGATAACTGGCAAATTGATGACATACAAATCAATTGATTCCGTTACTAACCAAGATGATGTCAACTACTCAACGGAATTCTTAAATTTGCTAGAATTGCCCAGATTACCACCTCATAATCTGCAATTAAAAATCGGATCGGTAATAATTATAATTCGGAATATAAACCAGCCACGTTTTTGTAACGGCACCCGACTTGCAGTGAAAATATTACTAAACAACGTCATCAAGGCCACAATTTTAATAGGAAAGCATAAAGGCAAAGACGTTTTAATTCCACGGATTCCTTTGATTCCGAACGACATGCTATTCGACTAAAAACAATTACAACTTCCAGTGCGACTAGCATTTTCAATGTTGATAAATCGCAAGAGCAGTCGCTAATAAAATGAACAAAAGCAACAATCTTTAAAATAATACAAGAATTGTTCAATCATATTTTATTTTTGCTTAACATAAAGACAGGCCCTAGTAGAACAAATCCGTTTTTTAAATGTTACAAATTTGTTTTTCAAAAACAGTGAACGTTTTAAATTTTGACACAAAATGTTTTATAATCACTATAAAAACATTAAATGTCCGCGTACAGCAAAACAAATTGGATTTGTTTAATAAATGTTTTAACAATTCGTTGGCAGAGTGTCACGTTGCTGTTGAATAAAAAAACAATTTTGGAAAGTAAAATAAAATGTTAGTTTTGAAATAAATAAATAAATTTTGTTTCTTGAATGGCATTTGTTGTATTTCTTAAAAAATATCGATGATTAATAATAACTTAGTTTTAAATTAAAGCAAGTTTTTAGAAGTGGCATCTACGGGATTTGAACCGCGGACCCTCGGTGTAAGGTAAAAAATTTATAATGAAAAGAAATTGTTGTTTGCTGATGTCGCTACTTAACAAAGAAAAATATGATTCTCTATGAGTGAATAATGATAAAGACAACTATAGTATAAACACTACGTTTGTTTGTTGTTCTTACATATGTGTTCGTGCAGTTAAGGATTTTAAAAACATCAAAAATATTTGGTTATTGTAATATTCAACTTGTAATTGCACACGTGTGTACCACAAAACATTTTTAAAATTTTGAAAAAGTAACTCAAAAAACCGTTTTTGATAAATTGCACAATTTACGTTTCATAAAATTCAAAACGTAAATATTATTTGAATGATGTTTATTTCATGTTATAATAAAATTAAATCAATTTGTTTCATTCTAAGATAAGAATGTCTTCCTGGTTTGGACCGTGTCATTGTCAACGTTGGCAACTTCGGTTACAACAACAATGACACGGTCCAAACCCGGAAGACATTCTTATCTTAGTATAGATTTCGGTCGTGGAAGCCTTCGCTATTACAATTTGTTTCATATTATAAATGTTTTTGCAACAAGTTATGAAAATAATTTTGTGTTCTAATTTTTTTTTACACTGAAAATACGTTTTTTATTTGTTTTGGGTGGCTTTGTTCTACTAAGGGGTAAAGCCGTCACAGAATATAAGATGATAAATAATCAAATAAGTTACATCAGATTTTGAGGCAAATATAAGAAATTAACACTCATTAATGTTTACCCACCCAGGAAGCAGAAATAGAGAAGAAAGAAAAGTTTTATGAAAAGCTTGAAGAAGTGTACAAAATACCAAAATTTGACGTTAAAATTATTTTTGGAGACTAGAGAATGCTAAACTAGAAAGGAAGAATCAGAACATTGCTGTGGCAGAAAAAGAAAGCCTTCATGATTCTGTAAATGAAAATCGTGAAATGTTAGTAGACTTAGCAGCTAGTAGAAATATTAAAAGTGCAATGTTTTAGTCTAAAAATATACATAAAATCACATGGATCCGCTCGGATAAAAAACACAAAACCAGATCGATCAGTTATTGGTAACTAAGGTACATGAACAATGTATTGTAAACGTAAGGTAATGCAGAGAAGTCGACGTTAGTTCGACCTATGTATTAGTAAAAACAAAAACAAGGCAAACCATTCCAAACCTAACAAACAGAAAAAAACAGCAGCACAAAATGGGAAATAAAAAAGCTAGAAGTAGAAGCAATAAGGATAGAAACAAAACAAAAGTACAGAAAAATAGTGAAATGATATAAAAGGCGTTATAAAAAAGATTGCAGAAAATCTAAAGAAAGAAGATCTAGGTAAAAAAAGACTGGTTTAACAAAAATCTAAAGAAATGGTATAAGCAAAAAAGAAAATCAAATTTGAGATGCTAAATAAACAAACAGATGAACTACTAGTAAAATAAAGACAAATACGAAACAAAACAAACAAGATTTGTAGATTAAAGGTAAAAGAGACAAAGAACAGAATAGTGGAGAGTATTTATCAGCATACACAAGCAAAAATGTAAGAAGTTTTTATTAAAAGATAAAAACAAGAAAAAAGGGTATATACAAGCCACACAGTAATAGTTCATTCTATACAAAAGAAAAGCAACAACCAACTGCCGAGCACTTACAGACCTACATCACTACTAAACGTGGTGTACAAAATTCTAGCACACCTAATAAAGAGAAAAATACAAAATCTAGTGAAAGGAAAAATAGGTAATAAATCATATATTGGTATTAAATCAAATTCACAAAAAACGTAGTAAAAAAACAATCAAGATCTGCTGCTATTATGTTAGTTAAAAATAGAGATGATATTTTAACGTTGAAGAAATTTGGGGGTTGGAAATCGTCCACAGTGGCGTAGGAATATGTTGAACCATCCATTAGCAAGAAGTTTCAACCTCAACTTCAACATTACAAGCCTGCAATGATTTTTCGGTTACAAAACAAGATATTTCTACTGAGATAGTACCAAGCCCAAATAAAAAAATTAAGAAATTTATTATTTTAGGCAATACCAGTTGCTCTTTTCATTTTAGTTATTGTTCTCACACTAAATAATTTAATTTTCATTATAATGTTGTACTTGACATAAATAAAAATTGACTAAGAAAACACTCAAAATTTTATTGAAAAATTTGCCAAAATTTAAAAAAATATCTGCCAAGACCGATAACAAAAAAAATATCCGCCAAGGCCGATATAAGTATCACATCAATGAGGGATAAAATACTGATAAATCTTAAATATCAGTATAGTATGACAAAAACATATTTGTTGTTCTTAACTGTCATAAATTTTAATTTTACGCTGTTGTAAACCGTTGCTTATATATTTTTTAAGAATAATTAATAGTTTGATATACCTAACACAAATATTGTTATTACGATTAATACTTTTTAAACAATATTTATTTCAGCAATAGTTCAAAACCGATAGATTTCGATTGCTTGCTTGAGTTCTTCGATTTCTCTCACGCCGTGATGAAGCCCCTTACGAAAGTGGGCGAAACGTTGGCAACTTCGGTTACAACATTGACACGGTCCAAACCCGGAAGACGTTCTTATCTTAGTACAGACTGCGGCAGTGGAAGCCTTCGCTATTATAATACAGATAATTATATATATAAATAAATCTATATTTTCCTTGGTATCGCATCACGCGTGAAAGGATGGAAAAATTTCGCTAATTCTTTTTTTGTTGTGTTTATTATTGTCAGGAGAAGGTTCTTATAAAAGAAAAAATTATAAAAGTTGAGCGGAACATTAGAAAATTTAAGAAAACTTAACCACAATATTAATTTTACATAACTGTATGTTATTTGAAATAACTGTCAGGGATTGACAGAATGCGCACTGCAAATATCGTTCAACACAGATGGATCGGTTGATAAATAATTAATTTATCATTTCGTGTAATTTCATTTCAATTACACAGTGAGTTTTTGAAAAGTTTTTATTCATCACGGTAAGAACACACTACATATTAAAAGATCAATTTAATATACAGATTATGGTAGGTTTTAATAGACTGCTTTGATTGAGTTGATATAAAAAAGAATACAACAAAATATTTTTTAATTTTCAGTAGAATTTTTGTTTTTAAAAATGCCAGCAACTAGACGTACAAACATAAGTCGCAGAACTCGCAATGCTGAAAATCAATGACATACAAGGGCACGTCAAACTGACGAGCAACGCGAAACGCGGAATGAAATTAAACGGAATCGAAATCAACAGCATGGAAATGTTGCTTTTAACCCTTATTAAGTTGCATTTAATTATAACGTGGAAATTGATTACAGTTCACAGCAAATCGTTTCTATTGGATTAATGAACGTTGTGGGTCAATATTGTAAATCATTTAAAATTAAAAATGAAGCCCCTGGATTGTGTTGCGCAAGCAGTAAAGTCAAATTGACACCATTGGTACCGCCACCAGAGCCTCAGCATCTATTGGTTTCCGGAAATGGGATAGATTCTATACATTTTTTGACTTATACAGCAATACAATAATTGTTTTCAAATTACGTCATTTGAAACAACAAAAGTTGTTCAAGAATATTTTATGCCAACTTTCAAGGTGAGTATATTGAAAAACAATAAATTTTTACCACTACGTGCCTGATGCAAATTACGTTGATAACTTTTAATTAAAGTTGTGTATCAATTGAAATAGCGTAAAGTAGGTTTGTAGCTAGGTACATAACCAACAGCAGCCAGAAGTAAGTATGTTTAAAAAGTTGATAAGAGAATGACAGTGCTGACAAAGTATCTTGAAAGCCACATGGTGGTACAAACAATTTGCTGTACAATATCCTATATTAATACATACCAATATATCATTTAACAGGTTCCTTATTGCCAACGGAGAATATTAAATAAATTTTTTGCATATTTATTTTATGGACGATTCAGCAAGACAAGTCGATCAGCGTTGTGCACACAATAAATCGGTGAAAAGACCAATTGTAGAACAACTGCAAATGCTTTTCCATCAACACAACAAATTGGTTGCATTATTCAAGACTGCATTAGAACGCATGCCATCTGATAACCACAAAATTGTCATCAAAGCCGATAAGACGCCTGCAGCACAACACGCAAAACGCTATAATGCGCCAACAATTGATGAGGTCGCTATTGAAAATTTAGAAAACCGAGATATTTTACACCGGCGTAACAATCGTGTCAGAAACACATATATTTTATGATGTGTTACAATATCCTATCTAGTTTTGGCAAGGTGATGATGGGTATGACTTTTCAATAAAAATGATAAATCCAGTTATAGGTAAATAAACCACGTTCACTACCTTTATCACAACGTTAATTTATGTTATTATAACACGAAATTTTGTTTTTAGGTTTCGAAACCAATAAAAAAATTAGTTCAATGAATTATTATTCATACAGACTGATGGTTCAGAAAAATGAGGACAATCACATCTTAGAATGTTGACGTCTCTTTCAACGGTATGCTGTGGATATATACGTAAAAGTTGAAACTGAACGATTGAAATTTATCAGGTTGAACCAGGCAAAACTGCGTTCTTAGGAATACATTCATCTTCGGTATGCCATCAATGCTGACTATTCTCCCAGCAACATACGTCGGAAGTCCGCGACATATGCATGAATACGCTCAGGATGCTATGTCGTATGTCCGTCATTATGGCACACCAGATTTGTTTATAACGTTTACATGCAATCCAGAATGAAAAAAAATTCGACAAGAATTATTTTTTGGCCACTCGCCTATTGACGTGTTTGGCGAAACGCGCTGTTGGATGTATTCAGTCGAGTAACAGAAACGCGGATTGCCACATGCACACATCCTCGTTTGATTGGTAGAGAGGATAAGACTGAATAACATCGATGATGTTATATCTGCAAAAATTCCAGATAATGATGAAGATCTATTGTTACATAAGATTGTTACAAAAAATATGATTAAGGGTCTCTGTGGCATATTAAATCAATTTTCTCCGTGTATGGTTGACGGAAAATGTTCAAAACGCTTTTCAAGACAACTAGTAACAGAAACTATTAGCAGAAATGATTATCCACTTAATCGCCGGCGATCCACTAATGTCAATGGAAGGTAAACAATAGTCAAAGCGAATCAGTGGGACATTGAAGTTGATAATCGTTGGGTTGCTCCGTTTTCGCTGTTACTCTCCAAAATATTTAAAGCACACATAAATGTCGAATTTTCCCATTCCGTAAAATCTATAAAATATATCAGCAAGTACGTGAACAAACATTGATGTGTTTGGAGTTGCTGCTAAAAATTCAAACGATGGGATCACTCATTTTGAAATAGGCCGGTATGTTATTAATTACCTAATACCTAACGCACAAAAAATTTAAGAATAATTAATAGTTTTTATACCATAAACAAATACTTTTTTTACATAACTGTCAGTTGATTGAAATAGCTATCAGCGATTGACAGAATGCGTGCTGCAAATATCGTTTAACACAGGTGAATCGGTTGATAAATTATTAATTTATCATTTCGTGTCATTTCATTTTAATTCAAACGATAAGATCACTCATTTTGTGGTGTATTTTTTCATTTCCTATCCCACTGTTGTTCACATGGCTGTACATCTGGAAAATGGTCAAAATATGTACTTTACAACGTAAAACGTATTACAACAAGTTGACAGGCCGCCATCGACAACATTGACCAGCTTCTTTGAAATGTGTCAGGATGATGACTTTGATTTATTTCGAAATGCCATGATATTATACCTGGAATCAATTGTCAAAGAAATTTTAACGACGGAAACAAGGACACCAGTTCCAAGTTACCCACAAGTATTTTCCACCGATGCGCTAGAACGTCTTTACACAGTTCATCCTAGCCAAAACGAGTATTTTTATTTGCGTTTACTATTAGTCAATGTTTGTGGTCCTACATCATTTCAACATCTGCGAGCTGTTAATGGTGTATTATGCGGGACATACAGAGGAGCCTATCAACGTTTAGGATTGCTAGAGAATGACACTTATTGGGACCACACTATTAAAGACCCTGTAATTTCGTCAAATGCTAAACAAATACGAACATTGTTTTCCATAATTTTGTCTACGTTCTTCCCATCAAAACCAATAAATTTATGAAACAAATATAAAAATCATATGTCAGACAATATATTACATCAGAAGCGACTTAGAACATCGAATCCAGATTTGCAAATTAACGAAGAAATTTACAATGAAGCTTTAATTTTAACTGAAGACATGTGCTTAATAATTAGCAATAAAGAATTAATACAATTAGGAATGACAACGCCTAATCGACCAATGCACAACGCATTTAATCAAGAGTTGAGACCTGAAACCCAATATGATTCCGAAGCATTAAAAGAAACTGTTCTAAAAAACGTTCCCATTTTAAATGGGCAACAAAAATATGCTTATGATACGATTATGAAAGTAGTAAGCAATGGAACTGGCAATGTTTTTTTAGATGCTCCTAGTGGAATAGAAAAAACGTTTTTGATATCATTGATTTTGGCAACGATTAGATCGCAAAATGGTATCGCACTTGCACTTGCTTCGTCAGGTATTACAGCTACGTTGTTAGAAAGCGGTCGAACTGCTCATTCCGCACTCAAGTTGCCGTTGAACATGCAAATAAATGAAACTCCAACTTGCAACTTTTCGAGAAATTCTGCGATGGCTAAAGTGTTGCAGCAAAGCAAATTAATAGTTTGGGGTGAGTGCACGATGGCACACAAAAAATCTTTAGAAGCATTAGACAGGACGTTGCAAGATTTACAATAGAACCAAAACTGGTTTTGGTAGTGCAATGATCTGATTGGCAGGTGATTTTTGCCAAACATTACCAGTAATGCCACGGTCAACACCAGTCGACGAAATTAACATATGTTTAAAGTCGTCCTTTTTATAAAAATACGTTAAAACGCCAAAATTAAATATGAACATAAAAGTCAAAATGCAGAACGACCAATCTGGAAAAGTTTTTTCTAAACAATTGCTCGATATTGGTAATGGCAAAAAACCTGTTGACTTATCATCTAGATACATTACATTACCTACCAGTTTTTGTCACTTTACTAAATCAAAGACTGAACTCAACGATAAGGTTTTCCAAAACATTGCTGAAAATTCAAATTCAAAATAAGATAACTGGCGAATTGATGACATAAAAAATCGTTTGATTCCGTCACTAACCAAGATGATGTCAACTATCCAACGAAGATCTTAAATTTGCTGGAATTGCTCGGATTACCACCTCTTAATCTGTAATTCAAAATCGGATCGGTAAAAATTATATTGCAGAATATAAACCAGCCACGTCTTTGAACCGGCACCCGACTTGCAGTAAAAAAATTACTAAACAACATCATCGAAGCCATGATTTGGCAGGAAAGTACAAAGGCGAAGACGTTTTAATTTCACGACATGTCATTTAACTGGAAACGGTTACAATCTCTAGTGCTACTAGCATTTGCCATGTCGATAAATAAATCGCAAAGGTAGTCGCCAAGTGTTTATAGCATCAATACTATACCAATTTGAATTCAATATTCATAGACAGGACAAAATGAACAAAAGCAATAAACTTTAAAATAATACAGGAATTGTTCAGTCATTTCGTATACTTGCTTAGTATAAGGAAAGGCCCTAGTAGAACAAATACGGGTTTGGACCGTGTCATTGTTGTTGTAACCAAAGTTTCCAAGGTTTTGTACACTTTCGTAAAACATTCTTATCTTCGCTATTACATTAACAATCTCTATAGAGAGAATATTTCTTCTAAAACCTCCATATTTTTCAAACTTCGCCACAAACTCGTCAAACTTTTGTGCAATTTAACCTTTCTTAGTCGCTGTCGTGACCATAACATCATTCCTGCATTCCTCAAAATCAAGTTCCACATTCAGACACGTTCTTCTAGAAACATCCTACACCGTGCTAGTCTAGCGTTGATACGCGAACGGATGAAGCAAACTAGGCAAGAATTAGACACCATTTCAAAACAGCTCTTTCATCTTCATGTTGAGTTGGCCAACACTCTATTCCCGGATGATTGGAAACTCTTTGACAACATAACTTACCAGCGGTCTGATACCACTCTATGACTAACCACTGAAGGTCATCTCAAAAAGTTTCAATTATTGAAATCCATGAATCGTAAAGTTTCATCCACTACTAACTCTTTAAAAACGGTTGTCAATTTATCTAGTTTGGTCCTCACCCCAGAACAGGAATCGATGCTCTCTAAGAGTTTGAATTTTGCGGTTGCTCCCAAACGTATTCCTAAAGAAGATATTTTGTGTGCTGTTGAGTCTTCTATAAGACATCTTCCTCGCCACATCTCAGATCCCATTCGTATTAACACTGGCAAAATTCTTGAATCATCTAAAATTCTTACATCCAACATCTCTAAGTCGGAAGAGTCAGCTCTAAAAAGTTTTCGTAATAACCCTGATATTATTGTTCTTTTAAACCAAATTGATTGTTACAAAAATCAATTCTGTTTTGTCTGAGAAAACTTACGCTCTTCTAACTCACAACCCCACTTCGAGGATTTAACGTGAGGTTAGCCAAATCTTTCAATCTAGCTCCTGAAACTAAACGTCGACTTACCCCATCAGATTCTAAACCACCTCGTATTCCTTTTCGACCTATCGTCAGTACTATCCAATATCCTACCGACAAGCTAGCCAAGTTCTTGTCCAACATTATTAGCGAGTTTACAGATAAAACCTCTTCACACATCCTCAACTCTCAGCATTTTATTTAACGTCTAGAAACTATAAAACTTGAACCCGAAGATCTTCTCGTGAGCTTTGATGTTACTTCACTTTTTACTAAAGTTTCTATTAAGGATTCGCTTATTATCATCAAAAAGATTTTGTCTCAACATGGCAAGGACTTGAGTTTGGTTCCTCTTATTGATAAGCGTCTATCCTCTACTTACTTCCAATTTGATAACAATTTTTATGAACAGGTTTCTGGTGCTGCTATGGGTTCTCCTCTATCACCTGTTGTAGCTAACATTTTTATGGAATCCTTTGAAACGGTTGCTTTGGAATCATCAATATTAAAACTTAAAGTTTTGTTTAGGTATGTTGACGACACGTTTATTGTTTGGTCTCATGGTCATCTGGAATTGTCTAAGTTTCTTGATCATCCTAACAATCAACACTTAGATATCAAATTTACTATTGAAATCGAAAGTAATGGTTCTCTTCCATTTCTTAACGTTCTTGTGACTCGTAAGCCCGACGGACTGGGCCATTCTGTTTATCGGAAACCCACCTATAGAAACAAATACCTTCATGCTTCGTCTCATCATCCTGTACAGAAACGTTCTGTTGTTGAATCTTTGGTTCATCGTGCCTTTTCTATTTGCCAACCTGAGAATCTAGACTCGGAACTCCGTCATCTTACTAGAACCTTAGTGAACAATGGTTATGTAAAGCGAGATGTTTATAAAGTTATTAATCGTCGCCTACATCCACGTACTCAATTACCTAAGGACATTTCTACTCCCGAATCCAACCAGAAATTGGCCTTTTTACCCTACATTCACAAGGTTACAGATCAAATAGGGAAACTTCTTCGTAAGAATAGTATTAAACCCACATAAAAGTTTTAAAAACATCAAAAATGTTGGGTTACTGTAATATTCAACTTGTAATTGCACACGTGTGTCACCACAAAACGTTTTTAATTTTTTGTTAAGAGAACTCAAAAAACTGTTTTTGATAAATTGCACAATTCACGTTTCATAAAATTCAAAACGTAAATATTATCGGAGTGTTATTTATTTTATGTTCTAATAAAATTAAATCTATTTGTTTCATATCATAAATGTTTTTGCAACAAGTTATAAGATTATAAATAATCGAATAAATAACATAAGATTTTAAACCAAATATACAAAATTAACACTTATTATTATTTACCCACCGACGAAGCAGAAATAGAGCAGAAAAAAATTTTTATGTAAAGATTGAAGAAGTGTTACACAAATTACCAAGATATGACATTAAAATTATTTTTGGAGACTTGAATGCTAAAATAGAAAGAGAGAGCATTGCAGTGGCAAAAAAAGAAAACCTTCAGAAAGCTGTAAATAAAAATGGTGAAATCTTAATAGACTTAGCAGATAATAAAAATATCAAAAGTACAATGTTTCCGTCTAAGAAGATACATAAAATCACATGGATCCTCCCGGATAAAAAACAAAACCAGAATGATCAGTTATTGGTAATTAAGGTACATGGACAATGTATAGTAAACGTAAAGTAATTGTGAACGTGAGATAATGCAGAGAAGCCGACGTTAGTTCGACCTATGTATTAGTAAAAACAAAAACAAGGCAAACCATTCCAAACCTAACAAACAGAAAAAACGCAGTACAAAATGGGAAATAAAAAATCTAGAAGTAGAAACAATAAAAAAAATATCGAAAAAAAGTGAAATGATATAAAAAGTTTTACAAAAAAGATTGCAAAAAATCTAAAGAGAGAAGATCTAGGTAAAAAAAGACTGGTTTAACAAAAAATCTAAAGAAATAGTACAAGCAAGAAAGAAAATAAGACTTGAAATGCTAAATAAACAAACAGCTGAGCTACAAGAAAAATATAGACGAATACGAAACAAAACAAACAAGATTTGTAGATTAAAAGTAAATGAGACAAAGAACAGAATAGTGGAGAGTATTTATCAGCATACACAAGCAAAAATGTAAGAAGCTGAAGGGGTATATACAAGCCAGACAGCAATAGTTCATCCTATACATAAGAAAAGCAACAACCAAATGCCGAACAATGACAGACCTATATCACTACTAAACGTGGTATACAAAATTCTAGCAAACCTTACAAATAGAAAAATCCTGAATCTAGTGGAAGGGTTGGTACTATTAAAACAATTTGTTAGCGCTAGATCCATTTTTGCAAAAATACATTGTAACCGGCGTTGAAACTTAGTCGTGAATCTTTTATGTAAGACCCCGTAATTAGATTTATCTGGCTGAATTTTCTGTTTTTTTTACGATTGATTAGTTCGACGTTAGCATCGAAAACGTTTTACTCGTTATTTTATTACGTTTGATTTAAGTTTATTTGTATTTAATAGTTATTTCACAATTGTTATTTGTTTTTTTTTCAACGCATAAAGTTCCGTGGTTTTGATTTTGATTTAGTGTTTTACTTTTGGTTATCTCAGTAAAATAACAATTCTATCTAATTTACGACTTCCTTTTTGGAATGTAATTTGATCAATTTTTCTTGGTATCTATACTTTTGTTTATGTTGAGTTCATTTGCCAGCTATTTGATAATTTAACGGAGTAAGCGTTTTCTGTGAGAAGATTTTCTTTCTTTCGCGTATCTACGTGACATGACGCACGTGGTAAAAATATTTTTCATCTTTGTTAATTTACTTTGCTTAGTGTTCCATCTTTTACAAAGATTTTACGGCGCAAGTTTGTTGAATTAAGTGGGATTACGAGGTGATATAAGGAGTAAAATTTTGATTTTAGGAGAATCTTTTTGTCGCAATTAAGAATACCGGGTACCGGAATGTAGTCAAGTGTTTGGGGTGTTTTAGCCTACCGTTAGGCAATACCGCGGAAGTTAAACAAATGGTGCCGTGAAAATTGAGTGGTGTGATGGGAAATATTGGTTTTCCAAATTCGTAATTTTACGGTTTAAGGAACTTCATGGTATCCATAATAAAACTCACGTTCGAGTTGGATTTATTTTCGATGTTTTGTGTTAAAAATCCTGTCTTCGCTTTTGTGCGGATTTCAATTAAGTAGTGAAATAAATCTTCCGCCGTAATTCCATTGTTTGGGGGTCCCACCGAACCTTTCATTCGACTACAGAACACCTAGACCGTCCCGGGGTCGATCTAAATTCGTAGCTTCTGGAACCGCTGTGGCCAGCAGTTCATCTGGAGTATTCAATTGAGTAAAGGTATTTATCGAATGTTATTACCGTGAAGTGAACCGAGATTGATATGATTTAAAAGCTTTGAATTGAGCCGACTGAATTACGGCTAACGTTAAATATCTCAAGAAACACTTGAAGGTGTTTGCGTGAAGTTCGCTTTAATTAATTAACTTTGTTTTGTGTATGTAAAAGTAAGCCTTATTCATGCATGAAAGATAATGTAACGAAATGTAACATATAATTTGTTTGAACGTTTAGTTCGAAGCAAAGTTTCGGACGTCTATTTTATGACTTTTGTATTTTTTTAAATTTGTTGTTTGCGGATTAAGTATGCGGACAAGGCCTTGAATTTTATCTTTATTGTGTTTTATTAAAAAACAAGTTTTTTTTAAATTTATATATTTGAATTTTTATATTCAGTTTGTGAATTTTTGTCTTGTTTATTATTTTTATTCAAGTTTGTTTAATATTCATTTTTATTTTTAATATTATTCAGTCAATAAATGTTAAATTGTTAAACTGTAAAGAGCCTTTATCCATTCAGCTGCTGCGTACGTAAATTTTTAGTGCATTTCAGAGTTTAGCAAGTTACAACTCGAGGTAAGTCCAGGGGTTGTAACCAACCAGATGAGCTTTTGGTTTATCAGGGGTCCGGAAGCTATAATCATCATGTCCTTGATTGGCGCCCTAACCGATTTTGAGTTTATACCTTTTTATTTCGATTTTATGTCAATCTCGTTTCCAAGTTATCACGGAATTTTAAAATATAACCCACCCCGTCTCCACTGAGTAGCGGCACAACATCGTTTATGTTACCTCATTTCAGGCAGTGACTTGGTTCCAACTTTTGCATGTAACAACATCAACATCGTAAGAACTTATCGAGACAAGAAGGGCAGAACAGCACTGAGTAACTAACTTACATTTGACAACACACAAATGTTACGTTTGTGCTGCTAGATTATAACCAAGAAATTATCACAAACGAGATGAAGTTTACTGACGGGTGTGACAATTTACAAAGCAAATTGGTGTACATAAGAAGAACGGTTTAACGTTCCGCTAAAACTAAGCACATTCCTACAAACTCAAAAACTGCGTTGAAAGCCCTAGCAACAAAAACAAACCAACCGACTTAATTTTCTAAGTAAAGAACAAACCGACCCCAATTTTTGCTAACTAGCAAGAAACCGATCGACTAGGAAACAGCCATCGATGCTGAATACGACCGAATATCGACAAACAAAATTAAACGCGTTTATATAAAAAAACATTGCAAAATGTAACTAGTACGTTTATATTGGCAGGACTATATCTGGAGTGACATAAACATTGACTACACTAAACCAACAACAAAAAATATATTTTACTACTATTGTTTTTCAAAAAAATAAGAGTTTTTTTTTAATTTAACGTTGGTTTACTCGTATCATAAAAAAGAGGTGACCGCTAACACAGTTGATCTTGGAAATGGGGTCGCAGGCTTTGTGATGATCAATTATAAACTAAATCTAAAAAAGCGCCAAAACAATGAAAGACTAAATTAGGGAGCTGAAAAAGATCAAATAACACAACAGAAGTGATAACACAGAATATATCTTTATCTCATCACTGACAGTAGTTAAAAAGGACAAAGAAAGTACATAAGTATAATTATATTAGTTTTCCAAACACTAGTACATGAGTTAATATCAAGTATAAGTTGCGCCTTCGACTGAGCAACAAATAGTACAGCAAAGTGACCTAATCGGTATAGCTTTTACACTCAGAGAAAAAGTGACTATACATTCTTAAATTAATTTACAAGATTACGAAAATTGAAGATTTAGAGAATCAAAGCGCACCAGATAATAACATGAAAAAAAGATGGTCAACTGACCACCAAACTATTAAGAATTAAAGTAAAAAAATAAAATACTTACAGTTATGTTTTATCCAGTAGGGGATTAGCTAATTCCGTACTAGTGTTACCTAAAACTCTATTGAAATCTAACACAAAAGAAAACGTACATACGGCGTTATCACAAGTAAATCATGTTTTTAATTTTATGTAAACGCACCGAGTTTCCCACTAATTAACTTCGCAACTTGGGTAATCATTTTCTTCAATAAGATTGTATTCAATCCCTTAAACTTCAGCGACGTGACATCATAGAAATTTTTCAATTGTAACAGGTGTTTATCAGCTCCACAGATAAGGAACACAGGTGGAGGTGTGGAGACCCGTTAAAGAATCAATTTAAACTCTCAATACAAAGAAAATCTAACGACTTACTTCAAATAAGCTTTCAATCAAAAAGGCATAAAATTCGACTGCATATTCACGTGAAATTACGTGAAACAACTTAATGATGAAAGCCTTGTTGAGCATAGACACCTCTAAACGTAGAGCTGTGTTGCACAAAACGTTACCAGAAAAAAAATTAAATCACGCCTTTAAAATTTGACAGTCAACCACTAAAATTGAGCGTGTCGAGGATAAATCTTATGCTGTAAAATTTTTAATATACCAAATTTTTAACATAAACTCACAAGCAATTAATAATAAAACCATAAAAATACAACGTAAAATTAACAATTACATGCAGTCGCAAAATGTGATTGTAGATAGTTAGTAATCATGCTGCCTTAGTAATATTGCTTTTAAAGAGTGTAAGCTTACAATCGCAGATTTACGTTTGCCAAACTGTGACTTTAACTACAAATAAATAATTAAGGATCAATCGGATCAAATCAACCTACACAAAACCACATAAGTTTAAATTAAGCTGAAGGCTGAACTATAGATTTGACTAAGAGCCAAATATTATTAATGATCTTAAAATTTAAAAAAATAGCTGGAATAGAACATAACATAATTACTAACGCTTGGGATTTAGTAGATCTTAGAAATATATATATATAATAAATTGATTTAACTTCTTCAATGTCAATAGAGGATGATTGAACGGACAAGGTTTCTACAAAACTCAGGCTACTGAGAGCAACCGCCAACCAAGAAATAAGAATCCGGCAAATGTCGAACGCGAAGAGCTAAATCGTATAGTCAGTCATGTGTTCCTGCCAATGCAGTCATAGGAATTTTGTTGAAATTACAATAATGTGACACATTATTACGACACGTAACAAGTAAAATAATTATTACTATTTGTTATGTTAAAAAATTGATAGATTAATTTTCGAGTAGAAACATTTTTTCAAGTATAACATTTGTCCTTTGACCACTCTTTCGTCGGCGATGTCAAATTTTATGACAGCGTATTTTATTCATTTCCTATAAGACCTGGTGCAATACAGACAAACTCTGTATTTTTACGCCCAACAAGGTTTTCACTGTTAGATTATTTCACGTGAATAGGCGAATTAATTTTGTGGCTACGTAGTGGAAGCTGAGTAAAGGTGCGTTATATTCCTCTTTATTAGGGATTTAATTCGATTCTGTCCTAATTGTCTATAGCGGATTCCCGTACCCACCATACGTTCACCGTTATCAGTTAAGATAACGAACAGGTGGCATATTTGGAAAAAAATCCATGACGTCCAGTTATTAACACGTAACTATTCACGCCGTCGAAGGATTGGAAACCTTCAGGATTGTACTTCTTTTGAGAGGAGCTGCTACCATAAATTATTTCGTTAAGTCAAAGGGAAACGCTGCGCATTTGCTATCGCAAATGATTGGATGCTTTGAAAAGGACATTTATTTGTGTTAACGCTGTATGTCCGTTTTGTGTTAGATTTAATATTACGTTTTAGGTAACACAAGCACGGAATTAGCTAATCCCCTACTGGATAAAACCTAACTATAGAAGAGGAACTCTAAATTGTGAAATATGTTAAATTGTTTGCGAAAATGTGTTTTGGTTTAACACGTTAGCAACTTTGTAGACTTGCTTCTAACTATGCTAAACTACTTAAAAAGGACATTCCTGGTAACTGCGTTGAAAATCAACTAAGTGGTATACAATGGTATAAAGGTTTTATGAAGCGACACCCGGAGCTATCACTTAGACGTCCAGAGAAAACTAGTTTGGCTCGAGCAAGTAGTTTTAATAAAACTACAATTGCTACATTTTACAACAATTTGAAAATTGCATTGGATAAATATCAAATTACGACAGACCGTATGTACAATCTGGACGAGACAAGGCTTCTAACAGTTTGTGATCCTGTAAAGCTGCTGGCTGAAACTAGTATGAAACAGGTGGGACAAGTTACTTCTGCGGAACGTGGACAGCTAGTAACAATGCTTGGTATTATATCTGCCACAGGAAATTCTCTGCCACCTGTTTTTATATTTCCTCAGGTTCACTATAAGCCTTTTATGTTGACAAATGGGCCTGTTGGAAGTCTAGGTCTGGCTTACAAAACTGGATGGATGACAAATGAAATTTTTTTGCGAGCATTTCAGTATTTCATAGAGCGTGTAAAACCTTCCCAAGAAACTCCAGTTTTACTACTCATGGATAATCATGAGACACATATTAGTTTGGAAGTAATTTTACGTGCAAAAGAAAAAGGGGTCATAATCTTAACGTTCCCTCCACATTGCAACCGCTTGATGTAACGGTGTACGGGCCATTTAAAAGTTTTTATAAAAGAGCTATGCATGATTGGATGACAAGTAATCCGGGACAGACTGTGAAAATTTATACTGTGCCACAATTTGAAAAAATTGCTTATGAAAAAGCGTTTACGATTGAGACAATTGTATCAGGATTTAATAAAACAGGAATCCATTCATTTAATTCAAATAATTTCACGGATGCTGATTTCCTAAGTTCTTAGGTTACGGATCGTCCCTTATCAACAAGTTCGCACGTAGCCGAAGCTAACAAATTCCCTAATAAGCAAGGAATCAATAATCAAAGTAAAAACCCTCATGACAATACTGAGACAAATGTTCTCACATCTGATATGATGCGACCTTTTCCCAAAGCTGCCCCACGACAGCAGTCGAAAAGAAGCAGAAAACGTGGTTCCTCGAAAATAATGACAACAACACCCAAAATAGAAGCCCTAAAAGAGAACCAACTAAACCGACAGAATAAACCACAACCATCTCCAAAACAATTAAAAAGAGTAAAAAGGAAGATTTTTGAAGAAAGCAGCAGCGACGAATCTTCTTTGAGTTATGCCGATAGTGAAACGTGGATGGATGCTAGTGACAGCAAGATAGATTTTGATCAAATCAGCATAAATGTAGGCAATTACATTGTCGTCAAGTTTCAATTGAAGAAGCATTCATTTAACCATGCTGTCGGTGTGATACTCAGTGAGCTCTCTGGCAGTGACTATCAAGTAAAGTTCATGAAAAAATCTTGCAAAACAGATAATTTTACTTTTCCTGAAAATAACGATATAGCCGATGTAAACAAAAAAGACATTGTTTTAAAATTGCCAAATCCAAATCAATGCCAAAGAACCAAACGAGCACAAACATTTTATTCATTTTCTACTGACTTGTCTAACTTTAGCGGATTGTTATAAATTTTTTAATTTTTTTGCAATTATTACTATAATTGAAATGTTAATAAATGTTATACATTTAATTTTTATTATTGTCCCTTTCAATACACCCAAGTACAATGAAAGGGACAATTACAGAATGTTGAATATTCAAGTATACAACACAATTAAATTAATTCTGTTTCAGATAGCACCTAATACATCTGTGTTTGTGGTAATCTAAAAATTATGTTGACATTCAGCACCAAACTTCAGTATTACCATTTTTTTTTAAAATGTCCCTTTCATGAAGCCTCTCCCCTACATTTCACCTTGTTTTTGTTGGTATTTTTTTCGTTAATTTTAAAAAGCAAGACACTTGCCAACACCAATCTCATAATTGTAAGTTTTTTCCAACAAATAAATTATAAAGTTACAATAAAGTTGCGATTTAAATACAACGATTAAAACATTAATGTACAGTTTTAACTTGTCTTGCTGAAGAAACAAAAATTGTATTATATATAAATTATATAAATTACACTACGTATTACAACATTTTAAACTCAAAATTATATTGTACTTAAACATGTCAAGAAGTATTAGGATTAGCATGTATAGTTGTATATAATACACACATAAAACATTTATTTATAAAAGCTCAACGTTATGATTCTACGTATTCAGTAAAACCTTTTTATGTGTTGTTGTGTGTAAATCCTCACGGTGAATTATCAAGAGTTCTTTATCAAATATGTACATTCGAATGCAAATGTTTTAACGCATGCTTTGTTTATTCGTTAAACATCAATAATGCAATTTAAGAATTAATTAAAAACAAATTGATTTAATTTATAGTTACTGTTTAATATTACAAATTTTAGTAACTAAACAATTTTGAATAAATGCTAAAATAACTTTTTTATAAATGAATTGTGCACATACTTCATCCATGCTTAACATAAAATCAGTGTCAATAGTCTTGCATATTTTACGAAAAATTTTATGTGCGTCAAAACGTGACGTAAAAGTTATTAATAAATTATAATATTGACACTAATAATTATCCTATCCGATTAAAGTAGTAAAATTGATATGTAAACAGAGTATCTAATTACCTAGCAATCAATTTAGGAAAAAATAATATTGTACAATAGCGACTTGGGGTAATCAATCAAATAAATTGAGCTTTAACCTTCTTTTCTACTTTTTTTGTATGTTTTATTTTTGCAATAAACGACACGCTGTCAGCACAGTGTTAGTACAGCCATTACATTGTAAAACAAAAAAGTTTGTATTTTAATTAACAAAACAATAACGTTTGATAAACAAAATACTTTAGGGACACAGTACAAGCCCGATGATGTTAACATCCTGTTTTTCGGTTTACTCGATAACACAGTGTGTGTTCATTAACATGAACTGTAAATTAGAGTTTGCAGAATTTGGTTATGTATGTACTAATTAATATGCACTTAGTTTTTACTGCAGTAGCAGTTTGCTATTAATGATTACATTAGTTTATAATTTCTAATTTAATTGTAGAAATAAAGTGCATGAATATGCAATTACTATACAGTGTGTCAACAAAGTACAGAACAAAATTTATTTTCTTCAGCGATAATAAACATATGAATTTTATTGACACACTGCATAAAATTTTTACTTACCGAAAACCTTAAAATTATTTAAAATGTTATTTATCTTTATTGCAATAAAAACTATACTATGAAAAAATTAATAACTTGTGTTAATAACGACAAGTTTATTTACATATCCTTAAATAATTTGTTTTAAAAATGTATGGAAACGAATGTTGTCAAAAACAACTAGTATATAACTTTAACTTTATTTGTTGCCTTCGCTTACAAATTAGTTCGTGCTTTACACTTGTTACCTTACATTCTATATTTACATTCTATTTATATATATTTTTTTTAAATACATTTCCTTATCCCTCCTCTCCTCTTAACTTTGTCCTTCTTCTCTATACTTCTTCCATCCACTCCGCTCCATTTCCGTTTTCGTCTGAGATTTCCTCTATTTTCATAACGTCTTCTCTTAATTCACTGCATTTTTCTCTCATGTGGTTAAAGTCCTCCGTCTCTTCTCCACATAGTCTGCACATCTTTTCTTCTACTTTTTTCCAATATTTATTGTTACCTAACTCCTCGTTGCCACATCTGAACCGTGCTATCATTTTTTTCTTTTTGTTGCTTTTATTCTCTAATTCTTTAAATATTTTGGCACCCCTTCACCCTTGATATCTCTATAATTCCTATTATATCTGCTCTCTTTTATCTTTGTCCATCTTTCTTGTTTTTCGATGTCCCTATCACTCCAAAAACAACTAGTAAATATTATGTATAAAGAATAATGTAATAAACAAGTTTTAACTTTTTATCTAATTTATAACAAAATAATATATCATTTCAACTACTTACAGTTCTTGTAATTCAATGTCTTAATGCAAGACAAAACCAAACTGGTAAAAATTATGGTATAAATAATCAATAACAGAAAAAACATTTTTAAAAACAAGCTTTTATTTTTATCACGAGAACCGCCAAAGAAATCAATTTGGCCTTCTACATTCTAACTTTGTGTTTATTAAAATTGGAACGTTGTAGTAAAAGGATTTTTCTTATCTTTTTTGTAATATATACACCTGCAGAATTTCAAAAAATTATTTTTATTAATTATAGTGCTACGTTTTTACTCCGGACACACACTAATCCGGACATCCATTAATCTGGACGCAGAATTGCCGAACTGACAGTCCGGACGCACCTCGTTAATCCCGACGCACGTGAGTGCTTTTGAGTTTAAGCCTGTCAGATGACTAGCGCGCCAAAAACCGATGGCTTAAGTTGTACAGTGTTGCGACAACTACAGATTAATCCACATTTCTACGGATTTTGCTAAGCATCTACGGATTAACGAATTTATTTCAATATTTCTGAATTTTTGATTAACTTTATGGTTAACAAAATATTTTATTTCATTTTAATTTTCGGTATGTTATCTCTCACTTTCAAATTTCACATTATTTCTTTACAATAATTGACATACTATGCCAAGCCAAGAATATTACTGGTTATTAGTCTTCATACTCAAAGGTTTAAGTATTTGTAAGTAATTTGCGAATAATGAAATTATATGTAGTTAGACATGTACTACAATTTTAGCGCACAATGGAAATAGCAATTGAAAATACAGGTTCTGGAGAAGATGACCCAATCTCATCAACATCCACCACACCACAGCTTAGACCAAAAAAAGAAAAGCAAATTAAATATAGACAAAAACATCCAAAAAAATGGGAGACTGATATAGGCGCTTGGATTAAATGCAGCGTAAAAGGTCCAAGCTATGCATTTTGTTGTGTTTGCAAAATTGATTTGAATATTTCTTCTGGGGGTAAAAAAAAATGTTAAAGCATCGCAGCAACCAGAAGAATCAAAAAGCAGCGAAAAGTCTTCTAGGACAGACAACTTTACAGCAATTTCATAATACGTTACAAGTTCATAAAGATGTGAGTTTTAAACAATAAAGTGGCAACTTTTGACTAAATTAATGTTTTTACAGGTTATGCTGGCAGAAATTGGATTAGGAGGATTTATCGCAGAACATAACAGAACATTTTTACTCTCCGATTACCTTCCACAATTGTTCATAGCTATGTTTCCTGATTCAGAGATTGTCAAATCACTTGCATGTAAGAAGACAGCAATTGTGTGCAATGCTCTGGGTAGTACTGAACATGAGCACTACATGGAATTATTAAACACAAGAAAATTTTTAATAATGATTGATGAATCCACAGACATTAGCACCATAAAACACTTAGTCCTGGTAGGAAGAATTTTAGTTCAAGGTAGCATAAAGGATATTTTTTTTATCTATTGCCTGTAAAAAGTGCCTCAGCTGATGCTCTCTATAAATTAATTGTTGCATATTTTAATAAATATAACATTCCTTACAAGAGAAACATGATAGGATTTGCATCAGACAAAGCTAATGTCATGATGGGTAACCATCACTCTGTGATGAGACTTTTAAAGAATGACATTCCCAATTTGTTTGTACTCAAATACTCATGCCATTCTTTCCATCTCTGTGCTTCATATACATGTTCAAAATTACCTGAAGGAATAGAAAATTTTGTAAGAGATATACTATGATTATTTTAGGAATAGTAGTAAAAAAGTTAAAGATCTTGTAGAGTTTCAAGAGTTTGTACGGGTTGATCCACATAAAATATTATATCCCGCTCAAACTCGCGGGCTCTCATTAGAACAAGTGGTCGATAGGGTGCTTGAACAACATGCAGCGTTAAAACTATATTTCACAAATGTAGCTTTTGACAATAATGAAAACCAAATTAAATCTGTCCAAATATTAGAAGGATTGAATGTTGTGACGATCAAACTATATTTAGAGTTTTTGCAGTTTATTTTACTATTATTTACTAATCTAAATAAATCAATCCAATCTGAAAGGCGAAAGATACATCAATTAAAAAAATGTATCAAAAAAGCTGTGTTTTTTTATAATGAACTGCTTTATCGATTCTAAATATTTGAAGCAACCCATTGAAAATATAAATTATAAAAATCCTTCATTTTATAAGAAAATTGAGGAATATTACTACAGACCTTGTGTTATAAGCACAATCTTAGACCAGAATTTGACGGAAAATCAGATCAAGACTTACTTAAAATGCTTATCTTTTTACATAGAAGCATTAGACGAAATTTTGAAGCGTATTGACCTAAAAAATAAAGTCGTTGACCTATTATTAGTAATAGATCCCCAAAGTCTGGTAATATTCAAAGTATCATACCACTGGAATTTTAAAAATTTCGTTGAAAAAAGATTGTACCAAGATATAGATCGAGAGTTTAGACAAATACGCCATTTAAATCTTATAGAGGATGATCTTGAAAGATTTTGGATTGCTGTAAGTAGCAAAAAAACTAGAGGTGAATTGTTAGCTTTTCCACTTATAAGTAAATTTATGCTGAACTTTTTGTCACTGCCTCATCCAAGTGCAGCGTGTGAAAGAATTTTGCTGTATGATCGTTAATTATTTTACTAAGTTTTCTTTGTTTTCTCCGTTACGTTCAGCTCTTGCTACTTCTATTTCTAAAATCATCGAAGAACACGTCTTTCTTCTTTTGGGCGCTTCTCAGTATCTTATTACAGACAATGTCCAGCTTTGTAGTAAAGAATTTGGTAAACTTTGCGCCACTTATGGAAATACAGCGAAATATCATCCTAGGGTAATCCCGCCGAACAAATTAATGTCTTAAAAATCATGACTTTTCCATATGTCAAAGAAAATCGTCGGCATTGGGTGTAATCTCTCAAAGATTGGCTGTGTTATTCGTAGTGCGAAACACGAGATCATTGACGCTACTCCTTTTCTTTGAACTTTTTAGACATGAACACGTCCTTTCAAGACATCTCTACGGTTCTTATTTTAGAACTTAAGGTTACTATTGGTTCGCATATTTTGACACAACTTTCTAAAACGTACACAAAAACGACAAAATGGATATAATCTTTGCTTTTGGTATGGCGTTGTAACTGTAAGCTTTTGACTCCACTAGGCATTTTAACGCCAACTTAGCACCTGAGAAGTTTTATTATTACGACGATAAAATCTCCATGGGGGTATGAATTAGTGACCACTACTGGTCAATCGGTGGGTATCTGGCATGCTAAGGATCTTACACCAGATCAAAGCTCTTTGAATGAGATTCGACGTAAACCTTCTAGATCATATGTGGCTTCTTTGGACAAATAACTTTTTATTATTATTATTCTTTGGTTTTTTAGTTTCTACGGTTAACGTTTAGGCAAATGTAATGTCCGTTGTTGTTAGTGTCTATTAGGTTCAAATGAATTCATAGTGGAGAATTAAATGTTTGTAGTCATTTTAGTCTTTGGCTTAGGGTTTGGTGACTGATCGGATTGCTGTTTAATTTGTTTACTCAGAGTGAAACGACTTTTGTCGACTGTAACCAGATTCCTTATAAGTGATATTCCGTCGTTGATTTTAGTTTGATGCTTAGTGGTCTTGTATAAACCTCTGATAATTTTAATTTCTTTTTAAGAATCTATTATGTTTGGAGCTTTTAGTTAGTTTGCCTAAAAAGAGCTGCCAGTCGCTGGTTATTATTATTTTGGTTATAGTTTTATTTTTGGAAAAAATATCGTACCGTCTTTGGACGACTATACAGCACTATATCTCTATCCAAATCTAATGTAAATGGGTTCTCTCAACTATGTTTTGACGTTTCGGTTTTTGGTTTTCTTGTTGTTTCTTACTGCATTTGAGCGGTTGATTAGGCAGTAGGGAAAGTCACTCGGAGTTGGCTATCTAAGAAAAGATAGTCGAGCCGTACAACATCGTACTTTTTTTCCTCTGTATTCTTGTCTTTCTTTCTTTTCTTTTGGTCTGTCGCCATGAGTGAGAGAAGCGCTTGTTGTAGAAACCTGACGGCTATGCATTTAGAAAGGCTGGTTGTCTTCAACCCGGTAGCCTCAAGCTCTAGACCAGGCATAATAACTTTTCAAGGGCCGTAACGGCGGACTTGATGGAGCTTGGCGGGGCTGACTAATTCTTCTTAACCGATGCGTAGGATTTTGTGGTTGTACAAGAGTCACCGCTTCCGGCTACAGTCAAGCAATTGCAGGCTGTACTCACAGTACGTACAAAATTTTGGGAATTGTCCGGCACTTGAACGAGAAAACTTAAGGCTGCGATAGGATCCCTGGACAGTTTCCTAGTCTCGTAGCTTTGAGTATCGTTCCTTTTTTGTTTTCCTGTATTACCTTTGTCCTTTTTCTCATGGGTTTCTTGGGATTTATATTCAAGGCGACGTATCTGTGAGCTGGGGATTTATAAGATTTTAGGGCGTTGTCCTTGACCGTAGTCTAAATTTCTTTCTTTCTTATACTTCTTCTTTTTTTTAGTTTGTTTAGAGTTATCTGTCAGTTTGGTCTATAAGACTGCGTTGTTTTGTTGCTTTGATAGCGTAACGACTAATGTCGATTTTCAAAGAGTATTTTTTCTGATACTTTATTTCTGTTAGTTGGAGTTTTTGGTTCTTTAGAGTATCATTCCGCTTCATGTGACTTTTGAACACATTTGATAGGTAATACTTGGCAAACTGAAAAAACCTCTTTCATTTACGTTTTTTCTTAGGTTGGGTTCTGTTTCTATTCTTGATTTTAGCTAGTGTTCACTTCCCAAGGTTTTATGTTGCTGGGAAAACATTTATTATTTAAAAAATGCTTTAATATAAACTTTATCTTCAATACGCTCACTTTTCGTTGTTGGAGTAGGGCTGGAATGTCAAATTTTAAAACACGTTTTCATCTTCCGGTAAAATAAATAAATATGCTAATTTTCGTCTTGTAATTTGTTATTTTTCACTGCGGGTAGATTTAAACGCTGTCTCCCATCCTAGTCTTTCATCGTTTTGGCGCCTTTTTAAATATTATTTTATAATCTAACACCACAAAGCTTATGACTCTATTGCCGGAACACACTTTAAATTTACAACGAAAATGCAAAATAATAAACTAAATGGAAGCAAGTGAAAGTGTAATATCTATTGCTATTAAATATAGTGTTGAAAAATCTACAATTTCCAATGTAGGTAAAAATAAAGATACGATTATATTGCGTTCTTAAATTCTGGCCCAGGAAGCAGAAAAACCGTTAAGCAAAGTCCCAAAATAGAAAAAGCACTATTTTTCTGGTTTCTTCAGGAACGAACTCGTGGTATGGACAATGATAAAAATTATACTATTGTTTTTGTTTAAGAAACTGTTTATTAAATATGCATGTAGTTTTGATGCGCAAGTTGGTCATCATATTTTTCATTCTAGGGGCTCTATTATCAATTGATATAGTATGTGTAAAAGCTTTCATCGCCAATTATCTCAAAACAACAATTTCAAAACAAATTCTAGGTGGCTCCAAAAATTTAAAAATAGATTTAGTATTAGACAATTGAGCATTTGCGGGGAATTGATTTCTGGCAACGTTGGTGTAGTATAACCATTTAAGACAAAACTAATGCAAAAAGTTAATGATTTGGTTCATAAGTTCAGATTTATAATGCGGATTAAAGACCGGTGTGAAGTTAGCCACGGATCTAGCCATAGAAATTCGTTTTGAAGTTAATGCCAATATAAAACTTTTAAACATTTCCGAATTACAGTTACTACATAAATATACGCTATAAACATGATTTATTATAGTTTTATATAATTTTTATTAAACATATATCATTTCAATAAACATTATTATCATTAAATCAAATTTTTACCCAACCTCTTATATACGACGCATTAAATTCTGTCATTACGAAAATCCAAGGTATTGTTTGCAGATATCAGGAGTTTTCTTTGTCCACAGTTGAGACTTTGGCGTTTAGTCGGCAACCTGCAGTTGTGCCTAGGCGCAGGGCCTTTAGTTTACGTGTTCCACATCCACAATGTCGCTATTCCGATAATTATGGTCACCTAATTCAAGATTGTCGAAAGCGCCAAGCTTAAGAAGCATCTTATCCTCAATGACTATTGGCAAGTTTTAAAGACCGCTTTTGCAGTAACGTCGTTCCAGCGCAAATGCCATTTATATATATAAATAGTTTTTTTTTAAATTAACTGCATTGTCGGATTCCGGCTCTACCTTCAATTTTTTATATCTTAAAATAGCAAATAAAATATCTTTGCTGTTAAATCTCGCTAAAACAAAATCCATCTCAGAAATTGTTTATCTTCGTGATGCTTCTTTTTTTTAAAAGTGGCTTAAGACATTTCCAACCGCAGAGGTTAAGGCCAAGGCGCTTACCGCCTTATTCTCGAGTTATTGTTCACCTAAAGTTCATATTTCTGACAATGCCAAATGTTTTAAAAGCAACACAATTGCTTAGTTATGTACTCATTGAGACATTCGACAAGCTTTCACATCTGCTCCATTCAAGTTGAAATCTTAGTGAGCGTTGTAACCGAAATTTAAAGTACAATTTAACTCTTCTAATTAAACAATATTATTTAACTCATAAGACATGGGACCAGGTCTTTCTTTTCTTTAATCGTAATTACAATTCTTCGTTACATAAAGTTCATCTCCGGCTTTGATTTTTCTTCATAGAGACATCAACAATCCTCTAGATAATTTAGGGAATATCTAATCCTTCCTATCTTTGCGCGCTCCCTTAACAAAGAACAAGTACGATTATGCATAAAAGAAAATGATGAGCTGATGTTTTTGTGCTGTTATTTTTATTCAATTGTTTATCTAGGTATTTTTAAAAAGTTTTTTAATTTAAAACTAAATATTTATACATGCGTGATATTACTCTGACACATGTGCGATATTACGCAGCTGATTGAGAAATATCGCGCCTTTGGATTGTTTCAAAAATAATCAGATTTCTTAATAAACTACAAACTAAAAACAAAATAAAAAATTGTTGAGCGTATTGCGTCGCTTTCCTTTATATTTAAGCTTTTGTATGCATTCTAGCTTCGCACATGAAATATAAATTTAAAATAATCATAATAAAGTTAGTAGTAATTAAATTACAGTTTTCATAAACTGGCAATAATAATAATGTATATAACGGTAATCTCATCAGAATAACGTTTTAGTTTCAATTTGTCGGTGTTTAAAAATTTGTGAAGTTTAAATCAATTACTTTATTTAATTTTTGTACCGTAATTCTTTTTTTATAATTGTTAAAATTTTTAATTGCATTAAAAAGTATGGACAAGTGTGATAGAGTAAATGCCAAATATATAGTGATTGATGTGTTTAAACTTTTACTTTTCTAAAAAAAACGTTTTCTTAAAGATACAAAATTAAATTAAGAAATTGCGTTAAACTGGAAATAAATTCTTGTCGCAACCTTGCAATAAATATAATTTAAATAATGTGAAATAGAATAGTAATTTTCAGAATTATATGTAGATATGTTGATTAAAAATATACTAAAAATTAGTTGTAATCTCGTTACAAAATAAAAAATCATAAAATATCATAGATTTGTAGAAATATTTATTCAAAATGTAATAATTCTAATTATCTACCTATTTAAAAAAGAAAACAATAAATTCAACATTACGTGCTACTTTTTTTTAATTAATTGCTTTTAGCCGTGGGCATATTAATCAAATTAAAGTAATTTAAAATACTGAAACAAATTTATTTTTTGTTTTTAAAGATGCGAGTTGGAGAATTAATGATGTTCTTATAGTAAACGTCACTTATAGGTAAACTCATTAGTTTCGTATGTATTAACTTAGTTTTTGATATAATACGTTTTGAATCATTTTCATTAAACAATTACGAATACGCATAAATTGTATAATACAAAACTTTCGTATACAATTGTATTTAATATTATTAATAACATAAAGTTAACATTAAAATAGGTTTTTTTAATAAAATTTATTTGTTCAATAATTGCTTATAGATTTGTGTTCAACAGATTATTATAACCTAAAAATGACAATGTAAGCTTTTTTGCGGAAATAACAAAAGCATTAAGTTACACAAAATTTTTGGTTTACAATTACAAGTTTTTGCATGCAAGTTAAATCATTTACAAGATGGCGACATTAATTACAAAGTTTCAGTATAAGGCTAGTACTAAACTTGTTACGAATTTTACGTGTAGAAACAGCATTCATTAAATGCGGTTACGTTGTGGACAGAACTTAAGCACAAATATACGAATTAACGATAACGTATGCGTTTGTTAAGTTTTACAAACCTGCAAATAAAATCATTTAAATTTGAACTAAAATTGTTAAAACACAATTTTTTTTAAAGTACCAAAAAATTCAAACATTAATAGTTTATCAAATATTGTAGGAATTAGATAACAGTTATAAAATTCATATTTTCTTATACTTATTTAAAAACACAGTAGTAACATTTTACGATCGTTTTGCCAATTATTATAATGGCTTCTTCAGATGTTAATCATACAACTTCCTTCTTTCATCCATTATTAAGTGTAACATTATTTCTACAATACATATTAATAAATTAATAGATATGTGAAAAGATAAAGTTTTCTTAAACTTACCCTATGATGGAACAATTTTTAATTAAATATTATTTAATAATTATATAAACTTTAACTTTATGAAAGATTTTAATTCCACAGATATATTAATAAAATGCCATCAATTACTATAACATGTAAATCGATCGAAGTTTAACCCACAAATCGCAATTTTGATATCAATAGATTATTTTGTACATGTGAGAATTTAGTATTCAAAAAATATTTTAACTTTAAAATTTATGTATTCACTCAAATTTGTTTATTATTAATATTTTAATTATTTAAATAAATTAGTTTTATTTTGATTTATTAATAACGAAATTATAAATTGAACTTAGATTTTCAATATCTGTTTTATAATTAACGGTTGTACTATTCTTTTTAATTTCAATCATTTCATAAAGTAACCTTTTTTTATATTATTTTCTATACGTAATATTTTTAGTGATTTAAAATTGATACTATGTTTTTTCTCAACAATATAATCCAACAATGCAGTATTCGGAAGATGTGGTGAAGCTTTTTTGGCTTTTATAGAATTTTTATGCTGATTAATTCTTTTAATTAAATTTTGTTTTGTTTGTCCTATATAAATTCCATTACAATTGGTACAATCCAACTGGTATACTACATTAGATAATGAAAATTTGTCTGTTTTATCTTTTAACTTATTAAATAATGTTATTTCCAAAGTTAAATGATTTTTAAAAAAAGTTGTAAAATTATATTTAAGTAGTTCTTTTTTTTAATTGATAAGATAAGTTAGGTATAAACGCCAATGACACGTATTTTTTTCCCTACTATTTAGATCATAATTGGTTAAATTTAGATTTACTTTTGTTTCATGTTCTTTTTTCTTTTTTAATATATAAATTCTTTTTGTGATGTTAGTGTTAATAAAATTTAAGGAAAAATTATTTTGGCATAAAATTTTTTTAATTGTTTTTATATTTTCAAAATGAAATTTAGGTGATGATAAACTAATTGCTCTATCTGTTAAATTATTAATAATACTTTTTTTATATTGAATTGCAGCGAATGAATTAAAATTTATATATCTATTAGTTTTTATATATTTTTTTTTGTACCAGTTGTATCAATTTTATTATCTAAGTTTCTAATTAATGTCAAATCTAAAAAAATTATTGATTTATTATTATTTTCTTTTTCTAATGTAAATTTTAGTCTGGGATGAAAGTTGTTAAATCATTACAAATTAAGTTTATATTATTTTCTTTAGTAGATATTATGATATCATCCACATATCTTTTATAGAATGTTATGTTATTAAATTTTTTCAAATACTCTGTTTCTACTCAATTGTACTAATCTAACTCCAATGTTTTTATATAAACTTATATAACTTCTTATAATTATAAGAATAACACAAAATTTAAAAATATACTAATTAAACTCAATTTAGATATCTTGAACTTACTTATTAAAGATTCTTATGTTCATTTAAACTACTTAAAACAAAAATTATTACTACAAAAAAAACATCTATAAAAAACACTACCCATTCCATTAATTATATGTAATTTAAAAAAAAACTTTAAAAAACTTAAAATTAAAAGATAAAATTAAAAAAATAAATTTAAAAAAAATTAATAATTTAAAAAATAAAAAAAATAATAATTTCCTATTCCTGATTGGATCGAAAATTTAACTGACAAAATTTTACCAAATGCAGTTTAAGAAATTTTAACATTAGGACCTAATTATAATTTTTTTGACCCTTATCAAAAGATGCCTTACGAAGATATCATTGTAAACATACAAAATTCAATTGAATCATTAGATACTGATACTCAATTATCACTTAGATCGTCTATTAGCAATATTCTAACCAATTTTAAACGTAGAAATAAAAATGAAATCTCAAAACCATATGAACAAATTGACAATAATATTTTTTTACAAAAACTAAAACTAACCAAAACATTTCTAAAAAACAATAATGATATAATAACAACTAATGCAGATAAAACGCAAAAAAACGTAATTATGTATAAAACAGATTACAATTCAAAAATTTTAACGTTAATAAATGATAAAGAAACATATTTTAATAAATAAGAACCCAAACACTAAATTGCAAGTTTTAATAATCAAAAATGGCTTAACCTAAATTATATAGATCAAGTTACATACAAAAATCTTATATCAGACAATGGATTGTTACCTAAAATATATGAATTACCTACTTAAATTACATAAAGTAAATCAACCGCTTAGGCGTATTATAGCGTCATATATGAGTTCTATTTATAAACTGTCAAAATATTTATTTAATATTTTGTTAAATGTTACATTAACTAATAATTATAGTGTAAAAGATTCTTGGACTTTTAAAAAATTTATTGATACAGTAAACTCACTAAATAATCATGTTCTTTTTTTTTAGATGTCACTTTATACTAATGTACCAGTTGACTTGGCAATAAACACAATTAAAAATTATACCAACGAAATTAAAAAATTTACAACATTACCATTAATTGAATTTATTAATGTAGTAGAATTTGTACTTAATTCAATTTTTTTTACTTATAACAAAAACATATACAAACAGAAATTTGAAATTGCAATGGGACAACCACTTTCTAGTACAATTGCAAACTTAGTGTTACAAGGTTTCATAATAGCTACTGAAGAAAATAATATAAACTTAATTTATAATGATTTTAACAATTTTCATCGCAGACTAAAATTTACATTAGAAAAAGAAAGTAATAATAAATCAATAATTTTTTTAGATTTGACATTAATTAGAAACTTAGATAATAAAATTAATACTAACTGGCACAGGAAAAATATAAACACTAACAGATATATAAATTTTAATTCATTCACTGCAATTCAATATAAAAAAAGTATTATTAATAATTTAACAGATAGAGCAATTAGTTTATCATCACCTAAATTTCATTTTGAATATATAAAAACAATTTAAAAAATGTTATGCCAAAATAATTTTCCCTTAAAATTTATTAACATTAACATCACAAAAAGAATTAATATATTAAAAAAGAAAACATGAAACAAAAGTAAATCTAAATTTTGCCAATAATGATCTAAACAGTAGGGGAAAAAATACGTATCATTGCCATTTATACCTAACTTATTTTATCAATTAAAAAAAGAACTACTTAAATATAATTTTACAACTTCTTTTAAAAATCATTTAACTTTGGAAAAAAAATTATTTAATAACTTGAAAGATAAAACAGACAAATTTTCATTATCTAATGTAGTATACCAGTTGGATTGTACGAATTGTAATGGAATTTATATAGGACAAACAAAACAAAATTTAATTAAAAGAATTAATCAGCATAAAAATTCTATAAAAACCAAAAAAGCTTCACCACATCTTCCGAATACTGCATTGTCGGACCATACTGTTGAGAAAAAACATAGTTTCAATTTTAAATCACCAAAAATATTACGTATAGAAAATAATATAAAAAAAAGTTACTTTATGAAATGATTGAAATTAAAAAGAATAGTACAACCGTTAATTATAAAACAGATATTGAAAATCTAAGTTCAATTTATAATTTCGTCATTAATAAATCAAAATAAAACTAATTTATTTAAATAATTAAAATATTAATAATAAACAAATTTAAGTGAATACATAAATTTTAAAGTTAAAATATTTCTTGAATACTAAATTCTGACATGTACAAAATAATCTATTGATATCAAAATTGCGATTTGTGGGTTAAACTTCGATCCATTTACATGTTATAGTAATTGATGGCATTTTATTAATATATTTGTGGAATTAAAATCTTAGGGTAAGATTAAGAAAACTTTATCTTTTCACGTATCTATTAATTTATTAATATGTATTGTAGAAATAATGTTACACTTAATAATGGATGAAAGAAGGAAGTTGTATAATTAACATCTGAAGAAACCATTATACTAATTAGCGAAACGATCGTAAAATGTTACTACTGTTTTTTTAAATAAGTATAAGAAAATATGAATTTTATGGCTGTTATCTAATTCCTACAATATTTGGCAAATAAGAGTTAAACAGCTACATTTTTGATTAAATCAATAGTTTATTGAAAAAAAAATATAAAAAAAAATGATTGAATTAAATCAAAAGTTACTAAAATCAATTTGCAAAAAAAGATTGTATTACAAGAATTAAGTTATTTAACTTGTTTCTTTTGCAAAAGTTTATCATTATAAGAAACAAAATTAAAACCAATATATTTGAAAAATTGAGTCATTAAAAACTTAAATTAAATTGATTTATAAACAATTTTAAATATTTTGTATACGTAAATAATAACATAGTAACAAATTAAATAAATGTAATTTAAAAAAATAAACTGGGATTTATGTTAAACTTTACATGAAAAGGTATTACAAAACTCCACAACTAAAGATTTTACTGACAGTTCTGACAATATTGTTATAAAATAAATATATAAGTAAAATTTGTGTTCTTGTAATGTTTTAAATACAGTTATAAAAGTAGTTAAAAAATTAGTAATAAACAGTTTAACTTTTGAAAAGTATTTATAAAATCTCATTTAGGAGTTTTAATATAGAATGAAAAATTCTCTTTAACTCTGCTTTAGAGTAATTAATGTTAAAAGTTTCAAAACATTAAAAAAATAGTTTAAAACGCTTTATAAATAGCTAATTATAAATTAGTTAAACCAGCTTTTTCTAGAACGCTAAAAAATGTGTATCGTATACTACAAAGAATATTGGATAGATTTTTGTTTATAACAATCTTATGCTTATAATAATGTATAACTTAAACTTGTATGTAGTACCGTTAGCGTATTGCACGTTTACGGTGATTATCTTCCTTCGTTGTCTTTACAAAATTACCAAAAGACCCCCGCGATTGCGTTAAATGTTTAAAATGTCCAATATACATATTATAGTGTATAAAAAATAATTAAAAAATTGTTAAGCAAATATTAAAAAAATTAACAGAAAATGTCATCTAAAAACAATAAATAATATAAAATAATATAAATATAATAATAATTTTGGCGCTAAGAAATGTGCGTCTTTCGTCAAAAATATATTAAAAGCTTAATAAGCTCATTTACAATTAAGTAACTAAATATAAAAGAAAAATGAAACAAAAATAAAAAGAGAAAATAATTTATTTAAAGAAAGAGAAGAGAAGATAGAGATCAAACAAAATACAAAGGAAAATCACAAGATGGAGACTTAAATACAATGTTAATGAAGATATTTAAAAGAATAAACAAAGATAAACAAAAAGAAATAAAATTAAAGGAAAAAGATATTAAGGAGAAAAAACAAGAACGTAAAGATTAGATAAAATTTAAGAAAAAAATTAAAAATCTTTCAACAATAAATAAAAATAAACAATATGATGTGATAAATAAAAAAGTAGAACAATTAAATGGGAAAATAAACAGTATCGAAAACAACATAAACAATTAGAAAATACGGTTGATAAAAAACATAAAAATAGTGAAGAAATGATAGTAAAAAAGTTGAATCTTACATAGTTATAAGTAAAACAAAAAATAAGTTGATAATAAAAATTGTTAGAAGAAAATGTAAAAAAAAGATTCAAGTAGAGAATATTACAAGAAATAATAATTTACAACAGAAATTGATAAAAAAAAATATTAAAAAGAAATGAATCGATTTAATAAAAAATTGAAAATAATATGGAAATGCAAAGCGATAGCCATTTCATATAAAATTTAGAATTTGATGGTAGTAAAAAAATTAATTCAGAAATATTTTTAATAAATTTGGAAATGCAATTATGCAGCTGTATGGTATCACATAATTGAAAATAGAATAGATGGCTTTGATAAACTTGTAAAAATTGTTTAGACAGATATTGGGGTGACGCTTATTTACTAAAGAAGTATATAAGCTCCAGTAGTTTCTAAGTTTGTTAGTATTCACCTAATGACGATTGCAGATACCACAGCAATCGAAACGTTGTGTATATTCATTTCAAAATAATAAACAATGAAAGTTCAGCAGAATGTTATTACTTCGCATGTGAATTACTTGTCGTGATAGATTGCTGGTTGTAACCGTGGAAAACCTGTCATTTATGGTAAACACTGGTTCATCTGACGCTGAAAGTTGTAATGAAAAAAACAAAAGTGACAATGATTGTTTTTTTTTATAATTGTGTTTTTCATTGTAAATAAGTAATTTTAGAATTACTTTTAGAAATATGTAATTATTAAAGAGCGGACAGTCAGGCAAACGCGTGGAGCCTGCCTATTTTTAAAGAGTATTATTTTATATTGCCTTTTTACATATAAATTTTGAAAAATTTATGTAAACATAGCTAGATGACAATAACGCATTACAGAATTTTACTTCAATTACATACAATAATATAATTAACATTTTTTGCTCAAAAGGTCTTACCACGAACCTATAAATAACAACAAGGATTTTTATGTTTTGTTGAATAATGGTTACCAGAAAACATTAAATACAAAAGCCGCTTATATAGAAGAACTAATGTAAGAATTTATACTAAGATTATGTACAATGACAGGTTTAACAGAGCACTATTTACAAAACCGGAAGGATTTCGGAATGAATCATATTTTATAGGTCTATTCAGTACCTAAGTAAAGCAAACAAATATAGATAATTTTAATTCTGTACGGTGAGATTCCTTTAATGACTGAAACACATGACTAAAATATTCTAGGTTTCTTATAAATACCTGTGATATTGTGACACTGTGATAGTCTATTGCTGTTGTGCTGTCAGTAAGTTTTAAAAAATGCCACCTAATAAACAATCAAAATTTGAAAATTATTACAAGTGGAGTAAATTGGACAATAATTTAACAATCGACGGGGAAAACCTTTTTTGTCAAGTTTGTTCAAAATCAGTAAGTTTGTATTATCTTAATATAAATGCTTTTAATTACTAGTATATGTATTATTTTAGATTGGTGCTACTAAAAGATACCATGTAAAACAACACTTGGATAGTGGTTTACATTTAAAAAATATTAAAAAAACTATGAAACAACCATTGTTAAAAAGCGTTATAGAAGATCAATAGAATAAACCTGGCCTATCAAAAACAGTTTTTGCTATAGATTTGTGCAAAACTCAAATTCCTCTTAAAAAACTTGATAATATCAATTTTCGCAATTTCCTCGAAAAATACACCAAACAAGTTGTTCCAGATGAATCAACTTTGAGAAAAAATTATTTAGACGTATGTTACCAATCGGTATGCTGTTGAATTAAAGTATTAATAGTTTTCAAAATGCTGGTTTACCTTTTATATAAAATACAGACAATAAGGAATGACATTGGGGACCCATACATTTGGACTTCGGTTGATGAAACAACCGATTACAGAGGTCGATATATAGCAAACCTTGTAGTTGGTAAATTGTCTGAACTAGAAAAAGCTCATTTGTTAGCATCCAAAGAAATTCTACAGACTAATCACAAAACAGTTGCAAATTTTTTAGATTATTGTTTACGTAAGTTTTTTTTAATGATTGATTAATATAATCCAATCTATTAATTATAATTTTATGTTTATAGGACTTCTGTACCTTAATGGTGTAAAAAAAGAAAAGGTTCTCTTATTCGTAACTGATGCAACACCTTATATGATCAAATCCGCTCAGCCATTAGAAATATTTTATCCGAATTTAAAACATTTAACTTATCTAGCACCTGGAATACATAGGGTGTGCGAATTCATTCGATACGAGTTTGTAATAGTAAACAAGTTAATTTCTGCCACCAAAAAGGTAAAAATAACATATTAGATTCTCTTTTTGATTATTGGATCTTGTTTCAGGTTTTTCCGAAAGCAGCATTACGGGTAAGGGCCTATAAAGAAAAACTTCCAGATGTTAAACTTCCACTGAAACCTATCATAACAAGATGGGGAACTTGGTTATCTGCTTGCATTTTTTTATGCCACACAATTTAAAAAAATAAAAGAGGTACAGTTCATACTATAATCTGACATTGTCTTATACATCATTTAAATTGTCTTACTTCAGGTGTTTGAATTATTTGACGAGACGGCCTCTGCAGCAATTGCTAAATCTCAAAAAGCTTTTAATGACGAAACCGTTAAGAGAGGACTAGTTTTTATAAAAACACAATTTTTTCTACATTCGAAAGAATAAGAGCATGTCCAGGGACTATACAAAACAGAAATTAATTAAAAATTGGATTCCGTCACATCAAAAAACCCTTCCTTTAACTTCTTTAAACAACTGATTGAAATTCAAAAATGTGAGGTCATGAAGCATCAACAGAAACATCGGCATTTAAATTTGCTCCACTAACATCTTGTGATGTCGAAAGAACTTTTTCCTTCTATAAAAATATTTTAAATTATAAAAGGCAACAGCTTCTTGGTCAAAATATTAAAAAATATTTGATTTGTGCTTGGGAAAATTATTTCCATATATATGTTTTAATACGTAAAGTATCACTTCCGTAGACGTTACTACCCTGGTGATTCAAAAACCAAAATTAATAATTTGTCTTTAAATTTTGCAGTAAAATGTGTTCATTATTTAAAATATAAAAAATACACGCTAACTAATCAAAATTATTAACTTTCGTGGACGTCTTTTCTGTGGACATTTGTTGTTCATGGAAGTGACAGAACGTCAACGGAAGTGAAAATTCGTTCAATTAGGGACTAATATCATAATTTTTCATTTATAAAGATTTTATCTATCTACAATGACCATTAATGTTGATCTGTACAAATGTTAATTTCACAATGCGTGTTTTAAATTTCTCTTTAAAATCAATAACAACCGAGTTTGTTTTATAGATGATATTAAAGTAAGAAACAATTAACTATTTGATATACACACCATAACAATAAAAATGGTTTATCTCTAATTAATAAATAGATATAATATTCTTCATCAGCATCCTAAATGCCACCTTTATCAAAAATGATCCACAAAAGTATAACAATGTAAAAAAGAAAGACAGAAAAAAATATCAAAAGAAGAAAAAAGCTGGCCTGGCAAAGACCATAAAAGAGTTAACCCGCCGAAAACAAAAGTCATTAGTAAAGAATGGGTAGAGCGGGCAAGACGATATAGGAACTCAAAAAAAAAACCAACGGTGACTAAACTACTGGAAAATAATACACCTTCACCAAGTCCAACAACTGTAAGTGGTTAAAATAATCATCATCTAGGATCGTCAAGAAGTAGAAGTAAAAGTGGAAGACGACTAGCGTGCAGCAATCGGTATAAATGGAAGTAAGAAAACGAATGCCTTCTAAGAAAATTAAAAAATGCCGAAATGAAGAAAAATAAATATAAAATGAGGTGCAGCCGGGTAAAGAAAAAAATGTGTGAGAAAATCAAAAGTAGCCCAGAGAAGAATGATGAAGCTCTTTTAGAAGGTAACTGTGTAACTCCTAAAATACAAAGAAAGCTGTTTGGAGAAGTCGTTGCAACACAACTAAAAGCAAATTTTCAAACCAATTACACAACAAAGAACAGAATTTTTTTTTTGTGCTTACTGAACATATAATAAAAAGATACCGATTTGTTTGCTTTTACTTCTAAAAAACCGCATTCATGACTTTTCTTGATCAATGCTCTAAAAATAAAATTAAAATTGTTAGGGAGCATGTCCAAAAGTTTCTAGAAAATGATGAAAACAGTCGTTTAAAAGCAAGAAAGAAAGAAATAATTACAAAAAGCAAAATAAAGAAACTAATTCGATATCTAAACGATTCACCAAAAAAACCTTCACAAAAAATATATATTGATACCACTGCTTACAAACGGTTGAGTTATTCACGTTTCTGCAAGCTGTGACCTTTTTGGATTCGGATACCAAATGTAGCAACAAAAATTACATGTTTGTGCAAAACACATACAAACATGTCTTTGTTTGTTTCTACATTACATAAACTAAAAATAATTGATCAAAACGTACCTGAGAAAGTCATAAAAACAATATGCTTCAACGACGCTATTGAAAAGAAATGTTTGGAAAGAATATGTACGTCATGTAAGGATAAAACCTTTGTAACAAAATAATTTGATGGCTCAGAATCGGCAGCATATGAAAAATGGATAAAAAAACTATTTTGATATAAGGTAAAGAAAAGATATGTCTAAAAACTGTCAAAGAACGAGTAAAAAGCACAAAAATATCTAAGAGACATTGCAACATTATGACACAACAGTTTAAAGCAATGAGAAAAATTAAAAGAAATTTAAAAGATGATGCAGCTATCTTTCAAATAGACTTCTTAGAAAACTATACCTGCAAATACAGTGAAGGCATTCAGTCTGCGAATTTTGGAGGTTGTAAGCCCCAAATCAGTCTCCACACAGTGGTACTTTATCACTCCAATAGACGAGAATGTTTTTGCACCTTCTCAGAAAACACAATTCATGACTCAATATTAATATTTGAGAATTTAAAACCTACTTTAGTAGCTACTCGTAAACTGGTACCAAATCTAACTACCATTTATTTTTTGAGCGACGGTCCTTCCAGTCAATATAAAAATAAAACTATGTTTTAGCTAGTAGCTAGGTATATAGCCTTACAATTAAGCATTAAAAATCTTTACTAGAATTACAGTGCTAGTGGGCACGGAAAAGGGGCTCCAGATGGGGTTGGAGGGTGTATTAAAAGAACTGCGGATATCATAGCAGATAGAAGAAGAGGCGTGAATGATTTTGATTTCCTTGCAACCGTAATAAGTAAACATTGTCAAGGAATTCATATTTTGAAAATTGATGACGATTTTTCAGAAATAGAAGAAAAGTTAAAACACATTCACATACAACCATTTAAGAGAACAATGGGGATCCATCAAT
Organism: Aquatica leii; assembly: GCA_035610365.1. Classification (NCBI taxonomy): domain Eukaryota; kingdom Metazoa; phylum Arthropoda; class Insecta; order Coleoptera; family Lampyridae; genus Aquatica; species Aquatica leii. The sequence continues at coordinate 15,015,307 of CM069434.1, read as the reverse complement.
TAAGTTGGTCTAAAAGGAATGAGTTTGCCTTATATGCAAAGAAATTTGGTTGTTTTACCTGTCATGCTGGTACAGTATGCGATCATTATGCAATTGAAAGAATTAACATCGCACCTGCGTATCTTTTTTTATTATTTGTAAAGCAACTGATTTATTTACTGTTGGTAGCACGATGTATATGTTAGGGGGTAGGTTGGCAACACCCAGAGTCGAGGGGGTTGGTACACAAGCGACGCCACAAGCAGGTCGTACAATAAAAGGTCAATCTCCTAAATGTGTTTTATTAAAACTTAAAAGATAATTATGTCTTCACTAAGTAAGAGAATACTCACATATAAGTAAAGTGAGTAACATGGCGCAGTTGGTAGGATCCGGTAATGTGTAATTGAAAATAAATAAGTAAATAAAGTGAGGTTGTACCTACACGTGGTGCGAATAAAAAATTATCCGCAAAGTAAATTAAAATGAGTGCGTCAATCCCACAAGTAAAATTAGAAGACAATGTAAGTAAAGAGTGGACGAGATGGAAGGCGATGTTTCGTAATTATCTAGTGGCGACTGAAATTAATAAAAAAGATGAAGCAATACAAGTTGCACAACTTCTTCACTATGTGGGCCCCGAAACATTTAAAATTTACACTACATTCAGGTTTACCGAACAGGAAACTAATAAATTAGAGCCATTAATTAAGAAGTTTGATGAGCACTTTCTTCCGAAAAAGAATCTTTCGTTTGAAAGGTACAAATTCTTCACGGCTAAACAAAATAATCAGCCTTTAAACCAATTCATCACCTAACTGAAGAATCAAGCAAATAAGTGCAATTTTGGAGAACTGGACGATAGTCTTGTAAAAACCATGATAACCTGTGGTATAAATAACGGTGAACTAAGAAAAACATTACTACAAAAGGATGAAATAACACTAGAAGAAGCTATTAAATTATGCACAGTGTTTATAGAATCAAATAATCAATGCCAAAATATGGAAAATGGTGAAAATTCCCAAGAAATTCACAGAATAGTAAATAATGACATCCCAAGTAGCAGTAATTACAGAAGCAACTCAAGAAGTAACAGAAGTCCAAAAAGACACAGCGACAGACATAAATATAACAAGAACGGAAGAAACAAGACACCTTCTCGTGAGAGAAACTTCATCAAGAACTGTACAAGATGTGGGAAAAGCCATACAATCAATAATTGTCCAGCGTATGGAAAGAATTGTAGTAAATGCAACAGGCATAATCACTTTGCACATATGTGTCGTAATCAAAAGGTAAATTATGTTGTAAATAATTCTAGGTTAAGTAGTAACGATAGTAATGAGGATACTTTGTTTGTTGGGGCAATAAATAAAAATGTAAATCAGTATACGTCTGAGGATGCATGGGAAACTGTCATTAAAGTAAATCATATTCATTTAAAATTTAAGATAGATACAGGAGCAATGTGTAATATTATGCCGATGTATTATTTTCAAAAGTTGAACGTACCCATGTCATTAATTAAACCGAGTAATGCACAATTAAAATCATACACAGGGGAAACTCTTAAATTAGTAGGCACTTGTGTACTTAGATGTAAGAAAAGAAATATTGTTTATAATGTTCAATTTCACATTGTCAATTCCAATACACAAGCTTTGTTAGGTTTACCAGCTTGTAAGCAATTAAGTTTAGTTAAACGGCTTGACACAATAAGTAGTCACACGTCACAATCTGACGACATAGTACTTGAGTTTGGAGAGGTTTTTGAAGGCATAGGATATATAAATAAACCCTATGAAATTAAATTAAAACCAAATGCAAAACCGATAATAAGTCCCATAAGAAAAGTACCGTTAGCGTTAATGGAACCACTAAAAGAAACACTTTTGGAGTTAGTGGAAAATAAAATAATTAAGAAGGTAGAAGGTCCATCAGAATGGGTCAATCCTCTGGTAATTGTGAGAAAACCTGATGGCAAATTAAGAATCTGTTTAGATCCAAAAAATCTTAATGATGCGATTCTTAGGGAACATTCGCATTTAACTACCTTAGATGAAATTACAGCTAAATTAAATGGTGCGAAAATTTTTAGTACATTAGATGCTGTTAGTGGATTTTATCAAGTTCCTCTAACACAGTTAAGTAGCAATCTTTGCACGGTAGGAACTCCATTTGGGAGATATAAATTCTTAAGGCTTCCTTATGGTTTGAAATCAGCACCCGAAGTATTCAACGAACGGTTTAAAGAAATTTTTAATTTTGAAAATGTGAGCGTCTATATTGATGACATTTTAGTGTATGGGAAAACTAAAGAAGATCATGATGTAGCGTTAAAGAATGTTTTAAGAGCAGCCAGAAGCCATGGTGTCAAGTTTAATTTAAAGAAATGTAAGTTCAATCAAAGCGAAATAAAATATATGGGCCAAATAATAAATGAATATGGAGTTGCTGTCGATAAAGACAAAATTAAAGCAATTACAGGATTTCCTACACCAACTTGTAAGAAGGATCTTCAGAGACTCTTAGGCATGCTAAATTATCTAAGCAGTCATATAGAACATTTCTCTACCGATACAAAAATTCTTAGAGATTTGTTAAAAAATGATACAGAATTTGGATGGGATGCAAATCATGAAGAGAAGTTGAAAGAAATCAAGGAAAAGTTAATCAAAAGTCCTGTCTTACAGTTCTACGACATTAACAAACCTACTATAATATCAGCTGATAGTTCACAATTCGGACTGGGGGCAGTAATCTTACAATCAAATATTCCGTGCGGTTATGCATCAAGAGCACTCACGGAAACCCAAATAAATTATGCACAGATCGAGAAAGAGCTCTTGGCAATATGTTTCGGAATTAGTAAATTTCACGATTTTGTGTACGGCAAACGTTTCACAGTGGAAACCGACCACAAACCGTTGCTGAGCATTTTCAACAAACCTTTAAATAAGTGTCCGGCACGTTTGCAACGCATGTTAATGCAACTACAGAAATATGATTTTGATGTTATTTATAAAAGAGGCAAGGATCTTATAATTGCGGATACTCTTTCAAGAGGTTACATTAACGATGAACCTGACAATTGGGACGAAGAATTAAAAGCTCATGTTTGTGCAGTCGTAAATCAAATTAATGTAACGGACAAAAAATTGAACCAAATCAAATTAGAAACGTTGAACGACAAAGAATTGCAAGAATTAACTTTGGTAATACAAAAAGGATGGCCCAATGATAGTAAAAAACTAAGTAGTAGTATTAAAAAGTATTGTAAGTATAGAAGCGAATTAGTAATAATTGATAATGTAATATTTAAAGGGCAGAGTATCTTGATCCCGAACAGTTTAAGACCAGAAATACTAGGTAGAATTCATTACAGCCATATGGGACCAGATAAATGTATTAAGTTTGCAGAAGAATCTGTGTTTTGGCCTTCAATGAGAAACGAAATAAGACAAATGATAGAAACGTGTGAAGTTTGCAATAAATATGCAAATTCGCAAAAAGTTGAGCCACTGAAATGTCACGAAATACCTAATATCCCTTGGTATAAAGTTGGTAGTGATATTTTCGAAATTAACGGCATTAGATACCTCTTAGTTATTGATTATTACTCAAAATTTGTGGAGATAGAAAAATTAAATTCTAGTACAAGTTATAACTCAATATTAATTTTAAAAAGCATATTTGCCCGTCACGGTATTCCTCATATTTTTGTATCTGATGGTGGTCCTCAATACGCGTCAGATGAATTCAAAAAATTTGCAGATGAGTGGAACTTCGAACATATTTACTCATCACCACGGTATCCAAAATCAAACGGACAGAGCGAACGCAGTGTTCAAACTGCTAAGAAATTACTTAAGAAAATTACAGAAGAGAAAAATGACATCTTCTTGGCGTTATTGCACTACAGAAATATGCCAAACGTAGGTAACTATTCACCAGCCCAAGTATTGATGTCGCGTAACACTCGTACTAATATACCGTGCAATATAAATAATTTAAAACCCAAATTAATAAACGAGGAGGCATACAAAAATTGCATACAAGCTAAGCAAACAAAACAAAGCGAGTATTATAATAAAAAGTTTGGTGCTCGTGAATTAGATTTAATTAAACCGAACACAAAGGTGTGGGTACAAACAACTCCTAATTCAAATTGGCAGAAAGGTGTTATAATGAGTAGAATAGATGATAGGCGCTACAAAGTAAGTTTAGAAACAGGTTCAACTTTAGTTAGAAATAGGATATTTATCAAACCGTCAATAATGAACAATACTATAGGAACGAACGAAACTGTTCGCTGGTATGATGAGGTAGACAGAAGAAAGGAGGAAAAGGAGTACTCTTGTAATTTACAAAAGTGCGAATTAAATAGTTTTAATGAAACAAATGAGACAATGAGTTACAATTTGTCAGATGAGGATATTGGCTCTAGTAAACTGAGCAGACCCTCAACAAATAAAGAACCCGATGTAAGTCTCAATCAAGCGGCAAATCATTTAGTTAGTAGGAGCGGCAGAAGCATTAAAACGCCGATTAGACTAAATTTGTAAGTAGTTTTAAGATGTAATTATTAATAGTAAATTAAGTTTTAATCTTGGAAAAAAGGGAGATGTTGGTAGCACGATGTATATGTTAGGGGGTAGGTTGGCAACACCCAGAGTCGAGGGGGTTGGTACACAAGCGACGCCACAAGCAGGTCGTACAATAAAAGGTCAATCTCCTAAATGTGTTTTATTAAAACTTAAAAGATAATTATGTCTTCACTAAGTAAGAGAATACTCACATATAAGTAAAGTGAGTAACATTTACTGCCAATTTCTTTGACTATTTTTTCAGTTTCCTAAAAAAAAGTTCTACAAGTTTCTGATGTTTATACATCAGACTCTAAAACCAAATCCATTGAAGAAAGATGCGTATCCACCACGGAAGATCGACAGGCAAATGTTAGCGATTTTGTTGTTACTACAGTTTCTTGGGTGAAATGTAAACAAAACTATGTGGCACAAATTTTTCAAAAAAAAATAGAACCTGTTTTGTATTTTTACTTAAAGATAATATTTCTTGGATAAGCAGCTCAGATGCCATAAAAAAGCTGTCTACACCTGCAGTTAACAAAAGACAAGTTTACAAGTTGAGATAGATGATATCCAAATTTATTTTAGTTTTATGTTGTATTTAAGTACTTTACTGAGTTCAGTTTTTTGAAAATAAACGTTTTCTTCTTCCAGGTCCTTTAGCTTGTAAATAGCGTCGTAAAATCACTTCTATGGGCGTGCGTCCCCAGGTGTGTCCCTAACAAATTAAACCGCAATACTTCATTACGGGCTATTTTTGTAATTGTTAATACAACATTATAAAATCTGTTTATTGATAAATAATTTTGATGAATAGGTATTTTCTAAAAATAATTACCGCTTTGTCACTTCTGTGTACATAGATGTCATTTCCGTAGACAGTTGTTTTTTAAAATTGCTAAAAAATTTAAAAATACGTGTTAGCAACTTTGCACACATATCATAAGTTAATTTATAAAGCACAATGAATTGTTGCAATAAACTATTTTAAGTCTAAAAACACTTTGTTTGTTTTAAATTTTTTCGCAAAGTAAAAGTAATTTTAAAAAATTTTGTATTCGACTGTGCGCCAAAGGTAATAGATTCAATAAATTCGCATTTTATAATTGTACTTAGCTCTAAAAGTAGTTAAATTATACTATTTTTTTTTTGGTTGTCACTAAATAATAAATTGTTCACGTCAAAAATTTAAATAAATACTAAAATATTTGTTTATTCAAGCTTGAAAAAAATAAAACTAAAATTTATTTATGATTGCTACACGTAACGTATGAATACTAAATCATGTAAATGTAAATAAACTTTTTCTGCAATTTCTAGTTGTAGTAAAATAACACAAATATAGAATGATTTATTTAACCGATATTATTATCTTTAATACATGATTTAAAAATAAAAATTTTGAATATAGTACATGTATTTGCTGTTATAAATTAACACTATTAAAAAAATAATTAAAACGTATAAATTAAAGCAGTAATACAAATTACTTCATCATTTTAATTCAAATAAAATGTTTATACCTTTGAAACAGTTTTTATATTTTAGTTTATAAAAGAATAAACTTTGTATTAAAAAAATAAGAAACTAAAGATCAAGATTTGAATACAAAAATGTAATATTGAATTATGTACATTCTATCACACAAAATACGTCTCATCACAAAGTTCTTATTTCTAAACTTTGTATAATATTAACAAGTCGTATTATTGTTTACGACACATTTTTATAATGTAAAAATTTAGCAATTTTTAATAAATGAACTAGATTTTTTTGTCTAGATGTTAGATTATTTCTTAAGACTTTTTTTTGCATAACGTTTATTTGAAATTACCAGTCTACCAATAATAAATGCGTTAATTTTCAAAATGTATTTTTACATATGTTTCCAGCTTTAAAGTAATGAAGCTCATCTTCAGAAAAGTATACAAAAAATATTTACAACTTATAAAAAAACATTTTTAACTTATATTTTTTTGAAAAATGTCAAATATGAAAATATGTAACTAGATGTTTAAAAAATGTAAGTTTTACAAAAAGTTAAATGTGAGTTTAAAAAGAAAGATGGGGCAATTAAAAAACAATTCTAAAAAAATCATAATTGAAATTGGTTTGATTGTTCAACAAAAAAAATTTTATTTGATATTTTAATATAAATCAACTCTAGTAATTCAAGAATTTGTTTGTTATTGATGTTATTAAAAGGATTAAATAATTTAGAAGGAATAACAGTATGATGATTATTTAAAACATGTTGTGCAAATGTAGATTTTACTGAATTTGGATTATTAATGTATTTTTTTAAATTATTTTTTAAATATCTAAGATGTAAATTAAGTCTAATTTAAAAATATCTTTGTCATACCAATATAAAATTTGTTACGAGAACAAATTAATTTGTAAACTCCATTTTTATTTAAATTTATATTATTATTAAGATTATTACAAGAAAAAAGATTCTGAAGAAATAGTTCATTAAAAAAATATTGAAATCAGTACTTTTTCTTAATTTCTTAAAAAAAATTAAAGAAAGCTGGTATAAAAGGAGCAGAAAAATTTTTTTTAGTAGTATTTATTGAACTTGGTATTAATTTAGTGTAAGATTTAATATAACGTTTATATAAGTGTTTCTGATAAACATTGTAAATAATACCTAAAAGAAAATAATTAGTATAAGCTAAATAAAAAATAATATCTATCGCATTTTTATAATTTTTATTTGATAAAGGAATAGTAAAAAGTCTGTTGAAAAAATAATGAAATGAAGCTAGTTTGTGAGAAATATGGTGGTTTGAGTCAAATGATATTAAATTGTTAATAGTAGTAGGTTTTATGTAAATTTCAAATTCGAAAGTGTTGTTATTATTATTAATAAATCAAGTAAAGACAACATGTAATTTTTTGAAAATTTACATTAACATATCTTTTCCAAAATATTACTTTTTGTAAGAAAATTAGGTGTTTAGAAATATATGTACTTTCTAAATTGTTTAAGAAAATTTCAGCAAAAATAGGTGATAAAGGAGAACCTATTGGAAAAGCTAGAATTTGTTTAAAAAATTGATTATCATATTGGAAGAAAACGTTATTAAAACAAAATTTAGTAATTTTTAATAAATCATTGGTTACAAAATCAAGAAAATTAGAGAATGAAAGAAGACTTGAGATTATAAGTAATACATCGGTATGATGAACTAAAGGAAAAATATTTTTAACATTAAAAAAAGCAATATTAAGATCTAAAATTGTATCAGAAGAAAAAATTAATATATTTTAAAAATTTATTCATTCATTCGTCTTTTTTATTGAGTATGTAGAAATAAGATTAATTTTAAAATTATATATATGTAAGCTTCGTGCGCATGACACTAGAGTAGATACTAACCTCTAATAATTTAACTATAAAATAATTTGCTGACATAAGTAATCAAATAAACTAGGCATATAAAGTTAGTAGAAGATAATAATAACTGTGGAAAGTGCTGAACGTTTAAGGTGTTAAAGAGATCCGGGAAGCAATATCTTGATTGTTGATTCTCTTATTTTAGGTTAGTACAAAAACGTGCTTTGTAAATATTTTATTTATGTAATTAATTGAATAAACTCTTATTTTAGACGAATCTAATCGTGTTTCTTTCACTGATTATTTATCCACCTTATAAATCAACAATCATATTTTTTATGGAAAAATGGGAAAATTAAAATTTGAATTTGCAGTAATACCTAAACCAGATGATAATAAATCAAACATTTTGGGTTTGGTATCAATTACAGATACACAGGAAAATTCGTATATCATGCCAAAAGAATATCAACCAATGAGTCTACACACAGAATTAATAAAAGATAAAACATTTGGGTTGATAAAACAATCAATAAAAAAAAGGCATGAAAAAAGAAAAGTGTGAATCAACTTAACCTCTGAAATGGAAAAAATTTATTTTGAAGATGAAAATATGCAGTTTAACGGTTTTTTGCTTGAAAAAATAGAAATTAAAGAATAGAAGGCTACCGAAAACGCTGACCATTTACATACAAAGCAGAATAAATTAAAATTGGCAGTGAGATTTTCAATAGAAAAATTTTCAAAATCCACAACAAATGTTACACAGTGGCTGCGTATTTTTGAAAAAGAATGTGAGCGTTTAGAATTAAATACAGATATAGAAAAAATTGAGATGCTGAGATTGCTGTTAGACAATTCCTGCAAAGACTGGTATTTATCAATTCTAATAAAAAACACAGTGGAATCAGATTGGTCAATATGGGAACAAAGTTTAAAAGAAACATATGCTGATAAAGGATGGTCGCCTATCAGATATGCTATGAATTTCAAATATTTAAAAGGTTCAATATTAGACTATGCACTAAAAAAGGAAAGATTACTGCTAGAATTGGATAGTACTATTAATAAATCTCTACTTATAGACTTGATTGCCATTGGTTTACCAGAATTCGTTACAGATAAAATAGATAGAGAAAAATTAAAGAAAGTTGATGACCTCTTCAATAAATTGAGAGGGTTAGAGCATCTAATAAAAGAAAATAATAACACTAAAAATACACCAGTAAGTAATAAATCAAAATTTCAAAAGCCAAGCGGTACAAAAGAAAAAACTCCATGTAAAACATGTGAATCAAAAGGAAAAAAAAATAGATTTCATCCTGAAAGCACATGTTGGTACAAAAATGAAAAGAAAGAAGATATTGAATTAATGAACACACTGTTAAACGTGGAACTGTCAGATCCAAAAAACTAGAAATTCCCCCACTAATTGAAATAAAAGTAAAGTTAAAAGGGTCTTTGGAGGTGAAAGGACTTTATGACCCAGGCTCAAGAATAACAGTAATTAATGCAAAATTAATAAATAAAAATCTTGAAAAAAATTAAAAAAAATATCAGTTAAAAACAATTAGTGGGTGGTGCAAAAGTTATGGGTTTGTGAAACTAAACGCAGAAATAAATGGTATAAAAAAATGTTAAATGCTTTTGTATATGATAATGAAAATTTCAATTTTGACCTAATTTTAGGCCTAGATAGTGTAAAGAAATTTGGGTTGACTCATGACGAGAATTTAAATATCCAATTCTAGAACACTAAAGAGAAAAAAAATGAAGACAATGATAAAGTCGACATGCAAATTGAAAATAGATTTGAGATAGATTTTAATGAATTTGTAAATACATATGAATTCAAGATAAATGTAGATCACTTAAGTGAGGAAGAAAAAATAAAAATAAAAATTTTATTAAATGATTATGAAGACATTTTTGCTAAAGATAAGTACGATGTAGGCAAAGTGAAAAATTATGAAGCATTCATCGACTTACAAATTGATAAATACTGTTCTAAAAGACCATATAGATGTTCAATAGATGACAGAAAAGAAATAGAAGAACAAGTATCACAACTTTTAAAACATGGTTTGGTCGAAGACTCATATAGCCCTTTTGCTGCACCAGTCACACTGGCTTTTAAAAAGGAAGAAAATAAAAAAAATAGACTGTGCGTAGATTTCAGAGATTTAAATAGGATAATTGTTCCACACTCTCGGCCATTTCCGCTAATAGAAGACTTAATGGTTAAAACAATAGGTTGCAAATATTTCACAACCTTGGACATAAATTCAGCTTTCTGGTCCATTCCCTTACGAGTTGGAGACAGACAAAAAACGGGATTTGTAACCCAGTAGTGCCATTACCAGTGGACATGTCTCCCGTTCGGATTAAAGACGTCACCAGCTATCTTTCAAAGAATCTTGGTAAATATAATAAAAAAATATAACCTGTCTAAATTCTGTGTAAATTACATAGATGATATAATGATCTTTTCGAAGACATTCAAAGAACATTTGAACCATATTAAGTTGCTGCTAGACGCATTAAAAAAAGAAGGTTTAAAACTAAAATTTACGAAATGCAAATTTGCAAAAAACGAAGTGAAATATTTGGGCTACTTAATAAAAAATGACACAATTACACCATTAAAAGATAATTTAAAAGCAATAAAAAATTTTAATACCCCCGAAAACAGAAAACAAATAATGCAATTTCTAGGGAAAATAAATTTTGAAAGAAAGTATGTACCAAAAATAACAGAAATTCTTGATCCTTTGCACAACCTGCTAAGGAAAAATGTTAAATTTCATTGGTCGGATACTTGCATAGAGGCATTCGAAAACATAAAAGAAATTTTGTGCTCAGAACCAATTCTAGCCATATTCAATCCAAAATCGGACATTTTTATGTACACAGACGCAAGCATTAAAGGCCTTGGAGCAGTGCTAAAGCAACCTCAAACAGATGGCACGATAAAACCGGTTGCATACTTTTCAAAAAAATTAAACGAAACACAAAAGAAAAGCAATTTTTTTGGAATGTCTTGCCATAAAAGAGAGTATCAATTTCTGGCAATATTGGTTGCTCGGCAAATTTTTTACAATTTACTCAGACCACAGACCTCTAGAAAACTTAAATGTAAAAAATAGAACGGATGATGAGTTAGCAGATATGATACATTATATATCTCAATATAACTGTACTATTAAATACAACCCCGCAAAAAATAATGCAGAAGCGGATTTTTTTAGTCGAAACCCAGTCATGGAACCAGACGAAAATGCAGATGACATTTTAAAAACAGTAAATAATATTTCTCTACAAGAAATCATAGATGATCAAAAAATAAATAGACAAATAACAGAAAATACACAAAATTTCACAGTAGAAGATGAAATCTACTACCGAAAATTTAAAAATAAGAAAAAAATCGTGCTGAGTGAGGAATATAGCAAAATTCTGATAAGACGTACTCATGATAAGTTCTGTCATACTGGCATAAACCAGACTACACTTAAAATAAAACCATTTTACACCGCATCAAAATTGTCAAAAAATATTCAAGATATATGTAGAACTTGCGAGGTTTGCAAGAACAAGACCAGGCTGAACAGAAAATATGGTCACACCTGGGACCAGCAGACAGGCCTTTTCAAATAATGTCTCTGGATACTATCGGCGGATTCGGTGGACAAAGGTCAACAAAAAGGTATCTACACCTACTAGAAGATCACTTTACTAGATTTGCATATATTCTATGCTCGAAAAATCAAAACGCATCAGACTTCATAAAATTAATAGAAAAAGTCCCGGTAGAAGATAAAATAGAAACCATACTCTCCGACCAATACCCTGGAATAAATTCAAGAGAGCTCAAAAACTATTTGAAAACAAGAGACATAGAATTAATCTTCACAGCCGTAGACGCACCGTTTTCTAACGGGCTAAACGAAAGATTGAACCAGAGATTGGTCAACAAAATAAGATGTACACTAAATGCAAATAAAAAAAAATAAAAAATCATGGGCCACAGTGGCAAAGGAATGCAGAAAAAAATATAATGAAACAGACCACTCAATTACAGGTTTTTCACCCGAATATTTACTGAATGGAAAATGCACAGCTCTGCTGCCACCGGAACTAACAAAAAACCTAAACAGAAGAAATTTGGAAGAGGACAGAAAGCTGGCATTTCTCCGAACTCGAAAATCATACGAGTATAACAAATCTCTCTATGATAAAAATAGAATAAATCATAAATTCAAAGAGGGTGACCTGGTGTACGTGGCTAATAAAAACAAATTAAACAGAAGAAAACTGGACGAAATTAGAGTCGGTCCTTTTAAGATAGAGAAGAAGATATCGGACTTGATCTTTAAAATAAATGCAGAAAACAAAAAAGATTCGATGGGCTTATATCATGCCTCAAAGCTTATCTCCGTGGACTAGTCTGGCTGGCATTAATTTACCTGGCAATTAATGCTTTGAAGGGGGGAGATGTAAGCTTCGTGCGCATGACACTAGACTAGATACTAACCTCTAATAATTTAACTATAAAATAATTTGCTGACATAAGTAATCAAATAAACTAGGCATATAAAGTTAGTAGAAGATAATAATAATAACTGTGGAAAGTGCTGAACGTTTAAGGTGTTAAAGAGATCCGGGAAGCAATAGCTTGATTGTTGATTCTCTTATTTTAGGTTAGTACAAAAACGTGCTTTGTAAATATTTTATTTATGTAATTAATTGAATAAACTCTTATTTTAGACGAATCTAATCGTGTTTCTTCCACTGATTATTTATCCACCTTATATATATTATATAAATATTTGTTAATTTTATATGTAGGTAAGTTAATAAAATTTACAACTGGTCTAAAAAAAAATTAAGTTTATGAATTTTTGGTAAAAAATAAAGTGGAGGGATAGAAGGATTAGATACTTTCAAACTAGTCAAATGAACATTAAAATAATTAAACGTGTTTTCAGTTAAATATAAAACATGAATAGTAATAGTAACAAATTTAGTTAAATTAGATTTTTTTAATTTTTCAAAATCAGTACAATCTAAAAAAATTAAAGTTTTATTAATGTATTCTAATCTATTAAGAATAACTGTACAATTATCTTTATCTACTTAGGTAATTATTCCGCTGCTATCAATAATTTTTTTGTTTAATAGATTTAATTAAATTTAGCTAATTGCAGTTAATTAATTTTAAATGAATTTAAATTGTTTAGAATTTTAGAAATATCAAGATTTGAAAAATCTAAATTATGTAATGATTGTAAAATAAACTCATCAGAAGCTTTAAAATTGTTAAAAGCAATGTCATTTAATAGTAGTGAAGGTGAAAATTTAATACCTTTGTTAAAAGTCTATTTCATTTTGTGTAAAATTGGCAATAGTAAAATTAAAAGTATTTTCATAAAATTTAAAAGTTGGTTTTGTATTTTTGTCAAAACTATAACGAAAATTCTTTTGTTGAATAAGAAAAAAATTAAATTTAGATTTAAATTGTGGTTCATGAAAATAATTTAAATTTTGTAATTTATTACTAAGTTTAATATATAAACTGTTCCACCATACTTCTAACATTATAATCTAATGAGTCCCAAATTGCAGGATGTACTGTTGAAGAAATGTTCAAATGTAGATACCAAAGTTGCTGTACCATTTCTTTATTTCCGATTTTATGTATGTATGTAGTATTGTAGTTATAATAAGGTTGGGTTTTTGTTTTAATATTAATTTTAATTATAGTAAATTTTGGTTTTTTATTTAAATTCTTAAGAAACCAAATGTTCAAAAAAAACTTTTTGACGTCGTATAACATTTTTCAAAAAAAATACTTTTCTGAACATGAGCTTTTTTATTTCAAAGCTCCAAACAAATGTAAAAATACATTTTGAAAACTAACGCATTTGTTATTGGTAGACTGGTAATTTTAATAATTTTATATTTGCAATTAATTCACCTGTAAACTTATTTAAATTATAAAAAATGTTTATTCATAATCTTTGTTATAAAATTAATAATATAATATTTATATTTTGTTTTATTCAATTGTTGTCATTTGGTTGTATTTACATAAAATTCCACTTTATAAACATTTTTATTTAATTTACAGTATATTTGTAGAGCTTTTTAACTTTATTAAAACTAAATTAAATGATAATGTGAAGTAGAATCAAACGCATATGCAATTTCTTTTTAAAATAATATTTTGTAAACTAATCGGAAACTACTTATACTCATACATCAATAACAACTAATGATTTATTACCAATAATTATGTTGCATAACTAAACAAACAAGTTAATACAGCAGCGTTATCTATTGATAAAACTACTAAGTTTGATTTCAACGTATATTAATGGTGTAGAATACAAAACTTTACGAATATTCGCACTTAATTAGCTTTTAGAACAATAAAAACTATATTATCGGTTCTTTTTAATCCAATATAATCTTAACTTGTGATTAATGAATTTCTTGTTTGCTTTTATTAATGATGCTGTAAAAAAGTGCCGAAAAATATCGCATTTACAAACATAACTAGCAAATATTAAATAAAAGTATGTGTACATACTGGTATAGATTTAACGGCGTTGTTAAATAATAAAACATTAAACAATTAGAAACAGACTCGTATGTACATATATAGGTAGAAACAAAATCGTTCTATCACTACCAACAAAATGTTTTAATAAAAATTACAAACCATTTTGTTACATTTCTGTATTACATTGTTATACAAATTAATTATAAAGAACTTGAAAAGTAGAAATAGTAGTGTACGTACGTTGAAAATTATTTTTTAATTAGTTGATCTAACTCATTATTAAAATGTAAATTAAATTTTTCTGTGTTTATAAAACAGTTATTTAATAGACTGTTAATTAAATTAAAGAGTTTTGCTATATGAAACTTTTAGATAATCCTAATTTTCGTCGTTTTTGCATATACAATTTAGTGCATTGCATTCATCTAATTGGGTCAGAATTTAAAGCAAATATAATTGAATTAACTAGTTTTGTATATATGCACACACGTTTATGCATATTAAATTTTCAATCAACGATAAAACTGTAAAGTCAAAATATTCATAAATACAAAGATTTGCAATTGTAACGCATATTAGATACACATAATTGCATATATTTTAAAATGTGTTAGAAATAAAAATGTTTTTAAGAATTAAAAGAATTGGTTACATTGTTTATTAATTATTATTAAATACATAAAGCTAAATTAAATAATAAACCAAAAAAGTTGTATGTTATTAACTCTTCGTTGTGTGAAATAGCCTACACCAGACCATCTCCATTTTCAAAAGTGTATACCCTTTTTTTTCGTTATCTTATAAAAAATCGCTAACAATATACTATAAATTTCATGATCATATCCGGCTATCAAGTAAAAAAAGGAGTTTTAGCAAAAACTTCATCTGCTAGCGTAAATGACCTATGCAAACCACTGATAAAATTTTTAGATAAGGCTCTTAGAAACCGTATCATTAGACAATATTGCCTGAATATATTGCGGCGAAGAGTGGCTCGTGGCTGTTTCTGTATCTGCTATCGGGGGCCGCCCCTGGCGATGAGGTACGCTCGTTAGTTCTACAGGACTGAAAGGCACCGAGAAAATAAAATTACCCAGGGTGGACAAAAACTAGAACAAACGCAGCATCTGCACCATATCGGGCGGCTGCAACGGAAACTACGAAGGCGGGCAGCTGCGTTTCCAGTATCCCTCGCGAGTAGAGATTAAGTAGATCGGAACAGTCTATAAGGATAATTTAAAAGCGGAGATGGGAACCATCAGTACGGCAGTGACACAGCGGCGTGGAAGGCCACGGAAAACTACCACACTAATTTATTTCCCTAGATAATCATCATGGCTGAAACACTTAAAAATGTGAACGCCAGTCTTCGGCAGGTCCCAGACCAGAAAGTGCTAAGAATTTCCGGGTCAGTCAAGACGATTGCTACATGAAACGTCCAAAGTATGTTTGAATCAGGCAAAATACATAACACAATACAAGAAAAAAGAATATTTAACATTGACATTCTTGGTATCAGCGAGATGCGATGGCCAGGACAAGGAAGGAGCAACATTGATGACGAAATCGTATACTATTCTGGTAACTCCGAAAAGCAACACCAAAACGGAGTTGCAATGTTCGTCGACAAATCCGTAAAACATTTTGTACCCTACTCAAATTGTGTAATGTTAGCAAATCCAATACATATCAATGTAATCCAAGTATATGCCCCCACCGCAGAAAAAAAAGAACAAGTAGGGTATAAATGCTATGAAAAACTCAATAGTATAATTAGATTAGTAAATAAACACGAAATATGCGTCATAATGGGAGATTTTAACTCAAAAATAAGCCAGTATGTTAGAGAGCATGAGTTGGGCCAAAGAAACAAAAGAGGCGACAAATTAATAGAATACTGCGAAGAAGAAAGCCTTGCGGTTACTAACACCTATTTTAAATTACTGCCGAGAAGACTATATACTTGGAAATCTCTAGCAGATAATGCTCAGAAAATAAACAAAAACCGAATTGACTTTATTCTATTAAACAAACGATTCCAAAATAGTTAAAACGTACCCCGGCTTTGACGTCAATTCAGATCACTCCGCGGTAGTTGCAACAAATCGAGTCATACTCAAAATTGTTGCGAAGAAAATACCTAAACAAAAAATAGACGTAAGTCTATTAAGACTACCAGGAAAGGCAACGATGGTCGCACAGAAAATTGACACAGCTCTTCAACAGGAAACTCCAAACATATCACAATCAAGTGATGTCAATAGAATATGGAATAATATAAAACAATTGATCGGAAAAATTGCAAACCAACTCCTTAAAAAGGAAACACCTGAAAAGAAGAAATCCTGGATGACTAGCAAAATGCTTGACCTAATGCAACGTAGAAGGTTAACAAAAGGCAGAGACGACATCACTGAATACAAACCAATCCACCAATTAATACAAAAGAAGATAATAACAGCAAAAGAGTTCTGTATGTCGAACCGCTGCAAAAAACTAGAAGAACCGGATGCAAAATACGAAGCTAAGAATATGCATGAGAAGATTAAAAAAATTACAGGAGAATATCGGTGGTACACTAGTTGATGAAGATGGTAAGACCGCTATATCTGTAGAAGAAAAACTGAAAGGTTGGCAAAAATACACTAAAAAACTATTTGAGGACAACAAAAACTTATGGGGCAACGCACATACCTCAGAAACTGGTCCAGACATAAGCAAAAAAAAGTATTATATATGTAATTAACAACGCAAAACCCACCAAAACGGCAGGCCCTGTCAAAATTCCTACGGAATTGATTAAGCTACTAATGTAAGATAAAATTAACATATTCAAGAATTATTGATATCTACATTTGTGACAATTCCTAAGCTGCCTAATGCCAAAAAATGTGGAGACCACCGCATGATTAGCCTTATGAGCCACACTTTAAAACTGTTTCTGAAAATAATACATAGACAAATACCAAATTTTGGAACAAGAGAAACTTTTTTCTCCATAAATGTTCTAATCCAAAGGTGCAGAAATGTCAACCAGGATGTACACCTCTGTTTTATTGACTACCGGAAGGCCTTTGATCGAGTATGCCACGATAAGTTAATGTAACTTCTAAATGACATAGAATTGATATAAAGATATAAAAATAATTGGTAGTCTTTACTAGAGCAAAAGCAGTCGTAGAGGCCAGCACAACCAAGGAAGTAGATATTTGCCGGGGAGTCAGACAAGTATGCGTCCTCTCATTATTATTATTTATTGTTTACTCAAAAGCAATATTCAGAGAGGCCCTGGATGAGATTAAAGAAGGAATCAGCATAAACGAACAAACCATTAATAATCTGCGATACGCTGGTGACTCTGTATTACTAACGGAGACAGCAGAAGAACTAAAGTTGCTGATCACAAATGTTAACGACACAAGCCAGGCTTACGGACTGGATATGAACGTTAAAAAAACAAACACATGGTGGTTACAAAAAAGATAAATACACCAAACATACCAATCAAAGTTCAAAATATAGCAATTGAGCGGGTCAAAACTTATAAGTATCTAGGGTGTAACGTCAATGACAAGCGAGAGCAACACCAGGAAATAAAGTGTAGAATAGAACAGGTGAGAATTGCATGGTCAAATGTTACATATTTCCCACTGTACTATATGGAATGGAAACTTGGACCCTGACAGAAGATACGATAGTTAAGGATATATACACAGATCATAAAGATCCCTTGAACAGACCACGTTACGAACGTGGAAGTTTTGCGTAAAATGGACGCAACACCCCAATTAATGCTCACAGTGAAGAAAAAGAAACACATCGTGGCTTAAAAATCTTTGGCAGTAATACGGAAGAAGCACTACATCTTTATTCCGAGATGCGGTTTCCAAAATTAGAATTGGCCTAATGATCGCCAACCTCCAATAGAAGAAGGCACCGCAAGAAGAAGAGTGGAGAAGACATCGGTTGTTGAATATGAGCTCAAGATTGACGAAGAAGTGCCTGAACATGAGCACGTTGATGAAACCAAAAATCCTAACGTCTAAATTCATGTCACATGTCTGCGTCGGTTATTAGACAAAAAATACAAATGTAAATACAAGAATTTGTCTGAAATAAAAAACTGCCTACAGCAAGAGCATGTAGTTGCAACCAGTTCACCATTAGAAGCACCAAACGAATATGACTACTTTCGCAATATAGTTTTGGCACAAACAGTAGACATAATAGTACCTGTGACGAACTGGAAAACAGTAGAAGCAACTCAAGCATGAAATGAAGCTAACCCAACATGTAAGCCAAAAAATAGAAGTCGACAGACAAAATTGAAATGTACGTATGGTTTAGTTTGTTATTATTTTCCGACGTGTTTCATTGCAATAAGATGGAAACAAAAAATTTATGACATTCACTATTTATAATGTAACAATGTTATTGGATTGGTTCAAAATATTGGTACGGTTCTTTCGTTTTCATCAAACTAACATTCGTGCAGCACGTATATATAGATTATAATGAATAATAATCTTTAAGAAGCATACACCCGAAATGCCAAAACAACAGTAGACAAACAGCTATTTCTAAGGGCTGGTGAGTTTGCAATTTTAATACAAACTACCTACGCTAGGTACATTTTTACACCAGAAAACTGCCAAGTGTCAAACGAGAAGTAAATCAACGCAAACTAATAAGGTTGGATTTGATAGAGAAGTATCGCAATTCAGGTAGTACAGTGTATAGCAATAACTTTTCTAAATCACTCGATTTGACAAACCTTAACGCAAAAAGGATTAGCAATCGTACAGACAAAAAAAAATTTGTTCCGCTGAACAAAAATATAAAACTGTATAAAAAATGTCGACTTTTGTAGTAGACTTTTTTTGCTTTATTGAATGAAAATGTGTCCATGTTCTTCTACGTTGCCAAAATAGACAACGAATCCGGAGTCAGCACATTGGACAAGATGGTATCCGGCTACAGTCATCATCTTACATCGAACTAACATATCTCCCTACAGGATCCACCATCAACATCTATGCTCTCAACACCAAAAAATGCTTCCAAAACCGTGAGTTCACAATAGCGGGCATTATGTAAACTATGTACAAAATTACAAAGAAAAACCCGATTCACCAGTTACTTTTACAAGACGCAATGTGGCTAACCTACGATATAGAAACTAAAAAACACACTTACAACGTATGTCTAGCCACATGGTCATCAAACAAATACAGTCTAAGTCGCTTATAACGTCCTTGCATGTAACGATTCTTCTCATATAACGAACCGTTTTTAGAAGTCCCAAACAAAGTTGCATAAGAACACATACAAAGTTACTTTGCTTATAACGAACCCGTATGTAACGATATTTCGGTTATCACGTTCTTAAAAAGATTACTTTACTACCATAAGGAAACATAAATTCCAGAAATTTTACCTCGAAAAACATTAGGTACTTAAGTAAAACCTATTGTTCACGTAATCCTTTAATGAACTACTCATCCGGCTTAAAGACATACTTTATTTAAAGAATTTACGTACATTTCTAAATTTTTAGCGGCGGCAATTAACAAAGAATTTTTTTTTGAGTACCTACAGTTTTTCAGTTGTTTATTAGCGATAACTGACAATTAAAGATGGAAAATTTAAGGAAACGTTGTTTAACTGTTATATTAAAAGATAAATTTGAAATTGTGCGAGTTAGAGAACAGTAAAACTCAAAGTGAAGTGTGTCGAGAACGCAATTTGAGTAAATCTACAATTGCAACCGTTTGGAAAAATAAAAACAAGTGAATTAATTAGTGCTTTTAATAGTCAAAAATTAAAAATTAAAAAAACTAGAAAAACGATTCATGATGAGGTTGATCAAGTCTTATTTAAATGGTTTAGTCAACAAAGACGGAATAACTGTACAATTAGTGGTGCAATTTTGCAAGCAAAGGCAAAGAAAATAGGAAAAAAGCTTAAAGATGATAACGAGTTTCTTTGCAGTGGAAAAATTATAGGCGAAGCAGCGGCTGTGAATGAAGATGTGATTAGTGGTTGGTTAAAAAACAAGTAGCCAATCATTAAAGGCAATTTTTCTGACGATGACATTTTTAATGCGGACGAAACAGGATTATTTTTCAAACTTACTCCAAGTACCACATTAAAATTTAAAGGTGAAAAATGTGTGGGCGAAAAATTGTCCAAGGAACGAATACCAGTGTTTGTTTGTGCCAATTTATCAGGTACAGAAAAACGCTAGCTGTTAATTATTGGAAAATTAAAAAATCCAAGATGTTTTAAAAATGTGAAAAGTTTCCCAGTGAGCTTCAGACATTTTTACAAATCATATTGATCTTGAGTTACATTTAAAAAAAATGAAATGTTTTATTGCTCGTCGACAACTGCACAGCCCATCCTGACGTCAGAAATTTGGAAAACATTAAATTGGTCTTGTTGTCAGTGAAAACAACGTCGAAACCAATGGATCATGACGTTGTACACAGCCTAAAATGCCATTACCTAAAGCTCTTTATTTTCAATGTTGTAAATTGCATGGAAAATAAAAAACATAACCGTATTAGACGCAATAAATTTTATTCACAGAGTTTGGCAGCGTGTGAATTCTCAAACGATAACAAATTGTTTTCATTACGTTGGATGTCTGGAAAACGTTGTCACTGCAACATCAGAAATTGATGTTGATAACAACTTACCATTGCCAGAATGGATTAAAACGATTAATACGATTAATTTTACTAAAGATTATATTGCCGAATACGAAAACGTAGACTAAAACGTCATAACTACAGAGTTTTTCAACGAAAACGAAATTGTTTCGACAGTAAAAAATTCGAAAGCAAATAAAATCAGTAATGATAATGACGATGACGAAGAATATGATGAAGCAGGGATGGACATACTGATTATAAGTGCACAGGAAGCATTTAATAAACTCAAAGTTTTCTACAATCTTCTAATGTACCTCATACTATTTTAAGTAATTTCGCGGAAGTAGAATATTGCGTTGATAAGTTGTATTGGACCACGAAACTTAAACATAAGACAATTACAGATTTTTTTTAATATTATAGATATATAGATGTTAAGTAGTTCTACTTGGGTTCATATATGTATATTAATGTAATATATACTAAAATGAAAACGTCTTCCGGGTTTAGACCGTGTTATTGTGTTCTTCTTCTATGGAGTTTAGAATCTGGCTTGATTCACAAGCTGATTGCCTAACTCTATAGTGGTTTTTTGTTTAATTTTCGTTTGCTTTTTGAAGTTGATCGTTTTTTTTTCTTCCCTTTTCAGAGTTTCAAATCTGGCTTGGTTCACAAGTTGATTACCTAATTTTTGAAAAGTTCTCAGTTAGATTATGGTTGTTTGAGTTCTTCGATTTATCTTACGCGCTGATGAAGCCCCTTACGAAAGTGGGCAACACGTTGGCAACTTCAATTACAATAACACGGCCCAAACCCAGAAGACGTTCTCATTTTAGTATATATTTATGTAGTTTTTTTTAATAAACATATAAATCTTATGATCACCGCTTATTACGAACTTCGTTTATAACGTACTAGTATTTAAAGTTCCTTGGGGTTTATTATAATGTACATATTTTTTTACATTCTAAGTTTTCTAGATTATGTGCGTGTTATTATTAAAAAAATCAAAACAAAATCTAAAAAACTCTAACCCACATATAACTATCACAACAAAAGAAATATAGCAAAATCACAAAGAAAAGGCAAATAAAAGTAAATAAGAAACTAAACACACACTAATGAGTATGTCACAATAAAATGCCGATAAACAAATTAATATTTCAAAAATACAAAAAAACACTGTCAAAACAAAAACGTAAAAAATAAAAAACTGGAAATTCTAGAGCAAAATTGGATAAACACAAAAAGATTTTTACCTAAAAAAGTCTTCTTAAGAATACATATATAATACAATAAAAATCACAATAGAAATTTAAGCCAAAAACCAATCCAAAAAGAAAACCAAACCGAAGGTCACGGAACCTACAACCACGTTTAGTAGTAAAGCAATAAGGTAAGTGCATCTTAGAATTGGAGAAGTTTGGACAAAGCAAACAGCATAGACAAAGCAAATGCACTAAACTATTTTAAAATGACGCACTCAAGCACGCCTGTTTTGTCTCATGACTTACTCCCGCTACTCCGCAGTCGCAAACAAACAGAGCTAGCCGAATATCACGCGTAAACTTTTGTTACAATATTTCAAGGTACGTTTTTCCAAAATTACTCGTGTATATGTAGAACTACTATTTTAACTTGCTTGTAGCTTAAAATGCATGTATACTGTGAGTTTTATCTTGTTTTTTCTGGATTTTATTTTATTGTAGGTTAAGTTCAACAAGTATCTGTTGGGCAAACCGAACACGAGCAAAGTGCCCGGTAGGCATTCCTATTAACGGTTTTCATTTTTATTGTTTTATATGGGTGACAAATATAAAAAAAACAAATAAAGCCTAACGGAGTGAAGACGTTATAATACTTGCAATAGCAGATTGCAATGCTGGTATTCTTGTCAAAACGACAACAAAAAATCATGGCTTGCCTTATACTACTCTGCATAGACATTATTGTACAGAATTGTAAAAAAAATTGCATATCCACAAAATTAAGAGAAAAATAAAAAGGTTGGTGGCAATTGGCTAGCAGAATTTATAAAGAGGAACCTACAAATTACCCTAAGAATGCCAGAAGCATATTCTGATATTCAAGAATCATCTTTACGAAAGATCTCATCAAAAGCAATGCTACTGGAGAAATCATATAATCATGATATTCTAGAAATATCTGGATAAAACAAAAGATTTTCTACTCAGCACACTAATCTAGCAGTTTAAGATGCAGAGACAGAACAAAACAATACCTTGCCTTTTTGTAATTTGTTACGTGCAAAATTTTTCTAACGTAATACCCTGTATATTGAATTAAAATTAGATTCCGGTTTTGACGCCCTCTGCCGATCTTTTCTCTTGACTGTCATTTTACGGCGAAATCGTTAAGCTGTCAACTGTATAAAATGGCTTGTGTAGCTTAAAGAAATTTTCGATTGACATCCTCAATGATGGAAATCAAATTATAATTTCATTACGCTTGCAAAATAATTTAGTCGTCACTGGATAAGGTAGTTACTTCCGTTTTATTAGAATTCTTTTGTAGTTTCTCCTTAATTTGATAGCCGTTTCCCCACGCTTTGAGCACATGTTCGTTTTAATAAAGAATAATGAAGAATAATTATTATTGAGAAATACCGTTACCGAACGCTTAAGATTTTGGGAAGGCATATTATCCACAACGAAAACGAAGTCTCGACAAGCATTACTGTGGGAGATGTTATTTCTTGTACACCAGTCGATTGTGTTATCACCCACCTGTTCGTAATCACAACCAACAGCATTCGATACAACGGGTTCTTATATCACACTTAATGTATTATTATTAACAATTTTGTAGCTTCCTATTCTTCGTGAGTTATTGTGTGACACGATTTGCTATTCAATATCTATTCCAGGCTGCTAGCGGGGAAAACGTTTTCTTCGCGCAAGTGGACACTGGATTTTGGGTAAGTTTGTTTGATTAATTTTTCCTCGCTGTCATAAAAGTTACGCACAGAACTTTGGTTAATGTTAATGTCCATAATTACGTTTACTGTTTACATACCAATAAGGTAATTTCAATTATCATTTAAAGTGTATCGCATGCTGTAGACAGACAATATTTATTACGAAATTTGCTTCGCTATCTCGATGTAATTTAACCTATGCATTGTGTGTTGCCGATATGTCTGGCATTTATGAATTGAGAAATTAAACATACTCCTGTTAATCTTTTACGTTGCTAAGTTAAGGTTTCTACACCTGTTAATCAGACTTGTTAGTCTTTCTAGTATTTATGAATTGAGAAACTAGACATACTCCTGTTAATCTGCTACGTTGCAAAATCAAAGTTTTTTTACCTGTTAATTATACTTGTTAATCTTTCTAGCATTTAGGAATTGAGAAGTTAAATATTCTCCTGTTAATCTTCTATGTTACTACATTAAAGTTGTTATACTTGTTAATCTTTCTTTTATGGTAATATACCTTTCTCTTTTAATTGTGGTTACCCGAACACCAGAGTAACAAGGATTACGAACCTAAAAATTAGTTATAAGTTTGGAACGTTTGTCGTGATCGAGGTAGAAGTGTTAATTAGGTTTGATCTGGCGCCCTTAAGTATAATTTCCGTGAACCTCCCCTATCTCCGACTGTGTGAGTTGGCCGTGCATGGTTCGTAAGACCAAAAGCTTGTAACAAATTGTGTCAATGTTTCATTGTCCACTATCTTCAAACAAATCAAATCCAAAGGAAGAAGATCCACTTAAATATAACGCCATTGAAACAATTACATATGTTTCTACTGCTTCTCCTGTATCGTCTTTAAGTACAAAAAAAAATAAAACCGTTTCTAATACCCCATGTTTCTTTAGGAACTTGCAAAAGAATAACTGAAGTTAAAAAATTTCTAAAACTACTAAAAATGTGAAAACACGGGTGTGGTGTTATCGGGCAAAGCAGACATGATATATTCAAATGTCAAATTAAATGATTTGATGATATTTGTAAGTACAAAATTAATTAAATTCCTTTAGAAAATACACCATAAAACACAATTAATTGGTATTAATTGATTAAAAAACTTGGAAAGTAGTAAAAAATTATCTTACCGAATACCCCTCGAGCATTAATAAATACTCAAAATTTTGTCGTAGAGAATGTTTCAAGCGTGTTTCTTTAAAAGTAATAGCACTCAGCTTTCGGCCTCGTGCAATTACCAAGAAACACGCTTTCAACAATCTCTATGACAAAATTATCTCGGTATTATCAATGCTCTAGGGGTATTATAGCTGAAAATTTTTTACTGTATCAATTAACCAATAAAAAAATTGTATTTTATTGCATTTTTTAAAATTCAACCAATCATCAACGGATTACAGCGATAACACCACGGGTGTGGTGTTATCGGGCAAAGCAGACATGATATATTCAAATGTCAAATTAAATGTCAGATAGTAAATCAATTCATAATAATGATAGAAAGATTTTTTGATATTTGTAACAACAAAATTAACTAAATTCTTTTAAAAAATACACCAGAAAACACAACTCATTTGTATTAATTAATTAAAAAACATGGAAAGTAGTAAAAAATTATCTTACCGAATACACCTCGAGCATTGATAAATACTCAAAATTTTGTCGTAGAGAATGTTTCAAGCGTGTTTCTTCGAGGTCTTCGGCCTCGTGATACTACCAAGAAACACGCTTTCAACAATCTCTATGACAAAATTATCTCGGTATTATCAATGTTCTAGGGGTATTATAGCTGATAATTCATCTAGATAATTTTTCATTTCATCTTTTTTCTTATCTAGATAAAATTATTGAATATTATCTAGATGATTATCTAAGATGATTTTTCTGTTATCTATCATAAAATTATCTAGATGATTTTTTAAAAGTAACATAAATTTTTTAATTTAGATTTGTTTTTTTTTGTATTTTATATTTGTAAAAATAATATAGTTTTTAATGTTTAGTGTTGTGGATAGATAATTTAATTTTTATCTAGATGAGATAATAGATAATTTTCAATTTTTTTATCTAGATAACAATTGAGATACAAGTTGAAGAATTTATCTAGATATTTTCTATATAAGATAATCTCTCATTTACGTAGATAATACGATAGATGATTCTATCAAATAGATACAAACGGGTAATAATTTTCATTTATTTTTACCATTTAATTATTATCATATACGTAAATGTACAAATGATCTCATAACAGTATAAATACCAATTCATTGTTTATTAAATTTATTAATTAAAAAACTGAAAGACAAATTTAAAAAAAAATAAAAACCGAAAAAACATTACAGAAACTTTATTGATTTAATTATTGAAAAATATAAAACAAATGTCATCATTTACAGATTTTGATACAATATGGTCCTTTCAAAATTTTCATTGCTAAGCAAAAAATAGACTATCAGGACTAAAGTCATTTGTACTTCGACATTTTAAACAAATTTTTCACAAAAAACTAATCCTTAAAAATGTATTGTATTTTAAATTTTGAGCAGCTTACATCAGCGAGCACTTAAAGAATTAGTTTTTAGGTTTTTTTTTTAAATTGTACTCATAAGATAATTCACAACATTGATTAGAATAAATTATAGGAGCGTTTTTATTCGACGTGGTCTATATTAGGATCTTATTATTGCGACTTTATTTTAACGTTAATATTACTTACTCCACAAGTTTATTTAAAGAGCAAAGTAAAAGCTCTATGACTTAGGAGATTTCACCATCTTTAAAACATAAGGTTTTTCGTGTGCTTTACTATTTTGCATCACCTTTCATCACAAACTGAACTTTTTAACAATTTATACTCAGTCTACAAATTTGTACTAACTTTGCCTTGTACCCAAGTAACACGTACAAGAATTTTTTTTAAATTTAAAAATTGTTAAAACTAAGTTACAAAATTATTTAACCCAACTTCTGTTGGCAAACTTAATGCTAAAGAATTGCAAAAAATACGTATTTTAATGTTTAGATAAAGATGAAATAGTTAATCAAATTGCAATAACTAGTAACGAGCTCCGACAAAAACTGATGCTTTAGAATTAACTAATTCTCTCTGTAAAATGATAAATGAATAACTTTAAGAAAATAATTATGTAATGTAGTCATCTATTTTTTTATTTGTGGTTTTCCAACCTAATATTAAAACTTGTTTGTGGAGTGTTTGTGTTTTTCTTCAAATATGCCTTAAAAAATCTTAGAGAGCAAGGACCCGTGACGAAGTTTGGCCAATAGCTCAAATAGCTGCCAGACCGGCGCATAACAAAAGAGCGGACAGTCAGGCAAATGCCTGGACCCTGCTTATTTAGCCTTTTCGTGTAACTTTTTGTCTTTTTTGCCTTTTTAAAGAATATTATTTTATATTGCCTTTTTACATATAAATTTTGAAAAGTTTTTGTAAACCGTGTTTTAATAGGTAGATGACAATAACGCATTACAGAATTTTACTTAAATTACGTACAATAATGTAATTAACATTTTGGCTCACCACGAACCTATAAATAACAACAGGGATTTTCATGTTTTGTTAAACAATAATTTCCAGAAAACATTAAATACAAAAGCCGCTTATAGAGAAAATCTATTGTAAGAATTTAAGCTAGGATTATGTACAATTACAGGCTTAACAAAACACTATTTACAAAACCGTAAGGATTTCGGAATGAATCATATTTTATAGGTCTATTCCGTACCTAAGTAAAGCAAACAAATATAGATAATTTTAATTCCGCCCGGTGGGATTCCTTTAATGACTGAAACACATGACTAAAATATTCTTTGCTTGTTATAAATACCTGTGATATTGTCAC
The DNA here is from genome assembly GCA_035610365.1 of Aquatica leii. Lineage (NCBI taxonomy): Eukaryota > Metazoa > Arthropoda > Insecta > Coleoptera > Lampyridae > Aquatica > Aquatica leii. Next base: position 14,987,358 of record CM069434.1, on the reverse strand, counting down.
ACTGTAATAATCTATTGCTGTTGTGCTGTGAGTAAGCTTTAAAAAATGCCACCTAATAAACAATCAAAATTTGAAAAATATTACAAGTGGAGTAAAATTGGACAATAATTTAACAACCGACGGGGAAAACCTTTTTTGTCAAATTTGTTCAAAATAAGTAAGTTTGTATTATCTTAATTTAAATGCTTTTAATTACTAGTGTATGTATTATTTCAGATCGGTGCTACTAAAAAGTACCATGTAAAACACCACTTGGGTAGTGGTTTACATTAAAAAAATATTTAAAAAACTATGAAACAACCATTGTTAAAAAACGTTATAGAAGATCAACAGAATAAACCAGGCCTATTAAAAACAACTTTTGAGATTTGTGCGAAGCATTGGTGTCGGCTCAAATTCCTCTTAAAAAACTTGATAATACTAATTTTCGCAATTTCCTCGAAAAATACACCGAACAAGTTATTCCAGATGAGTCAATTTTGAGAAAAAATGATTTAGACATACGTTACCAATCGGTAAGCAGTTTAACTAAAGTATTAATAGTTTTCAAAATGCTGGTTTACTTTTTATAGAAAATACAGACAACAAATATTGAAATTGGGGACCATTACATTTGGACTTCAGTTGATGAAACAAACGATTGTAGAGGTCAATATATAGCAAATTTTGTAGTTTTTTTTTAATAATTGATTAATATAATCCAATCTATTAATTACAATTATATAATTTTATGTTTGTAGAACTTCTGTATCCCAATAGCGTAAAAAAAGAAAAGGTTTTTTATTCGTAACCGATATGATCAAATTCGCTCAGGCATTAGAAATATTTTATCCGAATTTAAAACATTCAACTTGTCGCACATGAAATAGATAACGTGTGTGAATTCATTAGAGACGAGTTTGCAATAGTAAACAAGTTCATTTCTGCCACCAAAAAGGTAAAAATCTCTAACATATTAGATTATCTTGTTGATTACACTGGTCTGCATGAAAATCGGCCCTGATACCATTCTTAACGATTATGTAAAATGACCTCCTGAATCCAAAAATGAGCTCCGTTTTTACCCATCACCCACTTATTTTGGGGGGACCCCGTTTTTATTTTATTTTTTGCATTTTTTTTTAGAATTTCAACTTATAATATATAATAGCCGTTAAACATCCTAAATCAGGTAATAAAATTTATATGGCAAAAGTTTTGCTATAAAATGTATATAGAAACAACAATAAAATACAAATATATAAGAACAGTAAGAAAATATCAATAAACAGTTAGGAAGATTCACTGCACGACGCTGGCAATCTCAATACCACATGCAGGTTTGAACAGGAATTGCGTTACTCTTTTCATTATAGTATATTACATTGTTTGCTGGATTTTGTGTTCGTTTTTGTTCATTTGTGTAAAACAGTAAAACTACTTTTACTCCGGATTTTTTCAAGTGACTAAGTGTGATTTGTGGTTAATGTCGGGCGTTGAATTACTGTTTAATTATGCCACGCGAGTGTAAAAATCATCTCGATAGCTTCTGTTATGTCTGCGGGAAATTAACTTTAAAAGCGCAACGAAAACCTCTTTCTCCGCTTGTTAAAACAGCTTATAAATTGTACTTTGATTGTCAAGTTGGGGACTAGGACAAGACTTGGGCTCCATCAGTTTGCTGTACGACTTGTTACAGCAGTTTGACCAAATGGCTCAAAGGTACCCGTAAATCATGGCCATTTGCGGTGCTCATGGTTTGGCGTGTACCTCGCTGTCATCTTACAGATTGTTACTTTTGTATAACTTCCACCGTCGGGTTTTCGAGCAAAAGTAAGCATACAATTCAGTATCCCAATATTCCGTCAACTCTACGACCTGTTCCTCATAACGCTACTTTGCCAATCCCAGAGCCCCCAAACACTTATACTCTAAAGCCGAAAATTGATTTAAAAGACTCTGAGCTACAACCTGGGGCTTTGAATGATACGTTCAATGATGATGAAGAGTAATCCGCAGATTTAGTTTTTCGGCAACCTCACCTCCTCACTCAATCGAAATTAAATGATCTTATCAGGGATTTGCCGTTACCCAAGACTAAATCTCAGCTCCTAGGATTGCGACTTCAACAGTGGAATCTCTTAGAAAAGGGAGTAAAAATATCTTCTTACGGGACCAGACAAGCAACCCTGAAATGGATTTTCTCAGAAGATAAACGTTTAGTGTTCTGCCCTAATGCAAATTTATTGATCACAGAGCTACAGATGCCATGTGGAAACTGTTTATAGACTCATCAAAAACAAGCTTAAAAGTTGTCCTGTTGGCAAATGGGAATGACTTCCCATCAGTTCCAGTTGCTTACTCTGTTGATATGAAGGAAACGTACGAAAACATCTTCAAAATCCTTGATAAAATTAGTTATCATGATTATAAGTGGAAACTTTGCGCTGATTTAAAAGTTGTTGCTCTACTCACGGGCCTGCAATCAGGATTCACAAAATATTCGCATCTGAACTTTTTCCCTGAAAATTTAGAAGCAGTCTCGGATGAACACGGGAAACGGTTCCATCAAGACATCGCTAAGCTGGAGAAGAGATTTTCAGGAAAGTCGAATGCAAGCATGTTGGCGGAGTACTGCTGGTTTTTGAAACAAGAGAGCTGTACCTCAGGGTATAAAAGGAAAGCAAGAACCAAGTAACGATAAATATCTTTTTATTTATTACTGTTTATAGCTTCTTTTTCCCATTTGAATTAAATTCATGTCCATATATTTATTATTATAATTATTATTATAATTATTATTATCGTTGGATAAATAAATTATAATTAATTAATCGAAAAGTGGTAAAATTAGAGATTTGGGGCTCCCTCGAAAATGGTGGGTGATGGAAGAAAAGGGAAAACAAATTTGGATTCAGGACGTCATTTTACATAAGAATCACCCGGAATAGTGCCAGGGCTCGATAAAAAATATTTTTTTGCAGACCAGTGTTATTGGATCTTGTTTCAGTGTAATAAAAAATAATAATAAACGTATAATAAAAAATGTGAAATACATTTATTAAAAAGCAAAAATAATTATTCTACTACGGCAGCAGTCGAAGACACAGACCTCTGGGCCGAGCCTGAATGAAAATAAATACAAAGACGTGAATTCCTTTAATTTATTAACTATAACATAATACACTATTTACATTAAAGAAAAAATAAACATTATTTGAATCAAAACAATATTTAGAATAAAACAGTATTTGAATAAATCAAAATTTGGGTTAAAACATATTTGGGCGCCAATCACCTTTAAATTGGTGATGAATAAAAAGCATAAAATCTTATACCTAATTATTAATTGATATTAAATGCAAAAGTAGTAAACGTTTAATTTGTTATCGAGTATGTATCCCGAAAAGTTGTAATAACACAATTTAAATACTTGAATTCAAAATGTAACAAGTAGTATTAATTCCAGTTGACTCGCCATATTTAATATGACGTTATCGGATATCTTCAATTTTTAGCACATTCTTTGTTGAAGTGATAAGATTCTTCCAAAGGAATGTAGATTTCCAAACACAACAGCAGGCATAAAACCAATGTGTAAATTCAATAAATAATAAACTCCAATAACGAAAGATCCAGTAAATAAAAAACCGGAATAAAAGAAAAGAAAAGACCGCTGCATCTACAGCAACGGCCTTGAAATTAATTCCTTTGTCTAATTGTATTGGTTAACATTGTAAAATCACAGCAATTAGATGGAATGAATAAAAATTAAATTGTATGCGTTTTTACGCCATAATTAAGAAAATTTGTCTTCCTCGCATCACTCACGTGAAACACCAAAGATGGCTCAAACGAAAATGCCAGCTTAAGCTATTACTCAGTCGTTTCGAAATACGACGCGACGTTGCCAAACTGAAGAAATTTACGTGCAATATTAGTTGCAGAAAATAAACGAATATGAAATTGAATTTTAATGTAATGAACTCTAACGGGACGTTACATCAGGTTTTTGTGAAAGCACCATTACGGGTATGGGCCTATAAAGAAAAACTTCCAGATGTTAAACTTCAACCTATCATAACAAAATGGGGAACTTGGTAATCTGCTTGCAAAGAGATACAGTTCATACTATAATCTGACATTGTCTTATACATTAATTGAATTGTCTTACTTCAGGTGGTTGAATTATTTGACGAGACGGCCTCTGCAGCAATTGCTAAATCTCAAAAAGCTTTTAATGACGAAGGCTAGTTTTTACAAAAACACCATTTTCCGCCATTTCTGACAAGTTAAAGAATCTGGAAAAAAGTAAAACCGCAATGGCCGAATCTTTCGCTACATTCAAAAGAATAAGAGCATGTCCACGGACTATAGAAAGAAAAATTAATCAAAAATTGGATACCGTCACATCAAAAATCCCTTCCTTTGACCTCTTTAAGCAACTGACTGAAATTCAAAAAGGGAAGGTCATGAAGCATCAACAGAAAATATCTTTAACAATAACAGAAACGTCGGCATAAAAATTTGCTCCACTAACATCTTGTGATGTCGAAAGAACTTTTTCCTTCTATAAAAATATTTTAAATAATAAAAGGCAACAGCTTCTTGGTCAAAATATTGAAAAATATTTGATTTGTGCTTGGGAAAATAATAGCACTTAATAAACATTGTAAAACAAAAAAATAAACTGTAAATTTTAATAGATATTTGTGCCTTTTTTATTGCCTTTTTGGCATGTTTAATATGCCTTTTATGCCACCTTTTTTGGGATTTTTTCTTGCCTTGCTATCCGCTCTTTACTCATAACCATAATAATTTTCTTTCCTTCTTGATTTTATTCTTTTTCATATTAAATCATACGCATGATTATTACGACGTAGAGCTCTTCTTTCGTGATTACGAGAGTATAAAAAAAATTGTGCATTTACGTAGTACAGTTATAAATAGACCTAGTAAAGAATATTATGCCGCGTTTTGTTTACACATTCTTTTTTAATTTGTTGTAATATTTACTATGTAGCTAAAAAGTACAAAAAACGTAGCTTCACAACTGTGCGTAATTTTTGGAATCAAAAATTTACATTATGAATTGATAAATAAAATTTATTGTTCTTAACTGTCATAAATTTTAATTTTTCGCTATTGTAAACCGTTTTTGTCAGTTTTGGCACACTTGTCAACATAAACGTCAAATTATTTTTGAAAGATTTTGAGACTTTGTGAGCCTCCTAGTCTCTGTTCGAGCAATAAAATGTTGTATTCAACTCGGTCTTGTCTAAGTTGAAGGCTTTTTTCCCTCGAGGACTTTTTATACCCTCGTTTCACTCGGGTTTAAAAATGCCCTCTTGGGAAAAAAGCGTCCAATTTACACAGTTACACAGTGTTACAAACTAGTTGGCCTAGACAAGTAAAGATAACGATGCCAGCCACGACATGCAACTGCTTTGAAAATCGAAACAATTTCTCTTACATTAGATACATTTAAATTATATAACGATTTATAAAATCATTATTATTTAAACCGAATAAAAACATTAAAATCAAAAATTACTTATATAAATAGGTACCCTACCTTGCGATGAGTCACTCCGGTGGATGTAGTAACCATTCTAAGTCTTTACAGGTAAAATAAACGGCACATAATCACAATTCACGCATTTTTTATTTTATTAATTAATTATTATTTATTAATTAATCAAGACAAGCGTTAATAATTTGATAAACTTCGCGAAACGAAAATCAGAAGCACGAATGAATCCGCGACAACGATGCGACAACTACGAAAAGATCAACAAGCCTTTGAAACGTTTTAAAGAATTTTATTGGCGGATGCTTATCGCGCTTTTGTTTTTTACTTTAAGATTACACAAAAATGTAACCAAAAACATATTGTAATTTACTTATATTTTATCTAATTTTTGGAAACAACTACCATTTTAGATTTTGGATTTAATAAGCTTTAGAAAAAATCACATATTTTCTATTTTGGTTTATTTAAAATGTACCCTAATTGTATTACTATAACTACACCAAAAATTATTAATGTAGCTTTATATAAACAATTTAAGTTTTTTTTGTTCTTTACCTTTAATACTTGTTACAATTCTATAAGATTTGTTTCTTTCTATGTCATTGCATTAATCAACGCAACTAATCTAGTCCTACGCCTAATGTATAATTCATGTTATTGTTCTATACACTTTAGCACATCATCAATTATACCATTAACACGATTAATGTCCACAATAGATACATTGTGTTTATATACACCATGTTTTCAAGATTTATTTTGGGTAAATAATAACTACAAAATTAATACGTTTTTTAAATTACATTTGCAGTTATATTTGTTTTATATTATAAGTATTTATTAACATTAGAGCAGATAGTAAGGCAAGAAAAAATACCAAAAAAGGTGGCATAAAATGCATATTAAACCCGCAAAAAGGCAATAAAAAAGACCAAATATCTATTAAAATTTACAGCTTATTTTTTTGTTTTACAATGTTTATTGAGTGCTATTAGCTTCCCAAGCACAAATCAAATATTTTTCAATATTTTGACCAAGAAGCTGTTGCCTTTTATCATTTAAAATATTTTTATAGAAGGAAAAAGTTCTTTTGTCATCACAAGATGTTAGTGGAGCAAATTTTAATGCCCATGTTTCCGTTATTGTTAAAGATATTTTCTGTTAATGCTTCATGACATCCGCTTTTTGAATTTCAGTCAGTTGTTTAAAGCGGTCTAAGGAAGGGTTTTTTGATGTGACGGAATCCAATTTTTGATTCATTTTTCTTCCTAAAGTCCCTGAACATGCTCTTATAATTGCTCTTATTCTTTCGAATGTAGCGAAAGATTCGGTCATTGCTGTTTCGCTTTTTTCTAGCTTCTTTAATTCGTCAGGAATGCCGAAAAAGTGTGTTGTTATAAAAACTAGTCCTCTCTTATTGGCTTCGTCATTAAAAGCTTTTTGAGATTTAGCAATTGCTGCAGAGGCCGTCTCGTCAAATAATTCAACCACCTGAAGTATGACAATTCAATGAATCTATAAGACAATGCTTTCACAAAAACCTGAAACAAGATACAATAACCAAAAAGAGAATCTAATATGTTAGAGATTTTTATCTTTTCGGTGGCAGAAATTAACTTGTTTACTATTGCAAACTCGTCTCTAATAAATTCACACACCCTATGTATTCCATGTGCTAGACAAGTTAAATGTTTTAAATTCGGATAAAATATTTCTAACGCTTGAGCGGATTTGATCATATAAGGTGTTGCATCGGTTACGAATAAGAGAACCTTTTCTTTTTTTACGCCATTGGGATACAGAAGTCCTACAAACGTAAAATTATATAATTGTAATTAATAGATTGGATTATATTAGTTAATCATTAAAAAAAAACTTACGTAAACAATAATCGAAAAAATTTGCAACTGTGTTGTGATTGGTCTGTGAAATTTCTTTGGATGCTAACAAATGAGCTTTTCTTGGTTCTAGTTCAGACAATTTACCAACTACAAAATTTGCTAAATATCGACCTCTGCAATCGGTTGTTTCACCAACCGAAGTCCAAATTTAATGGTCCCCAATGTCATTCCTTATTGTCTGTATTTTCTATAAAAGGTAAACCAACATTTTGAAAACTATTAAAACCTTTCGTTAGTCGCGCTAGGTCCAGCGGACCTATTTGGTATACTTTTACTTCTATTTCAAAATCATATTGAGATATCACGGTGAATGTTTATGACATCTCATCTATGTACAATGAGTTGCCGAATCCGCACTACCGTAGTTTTCCGGTGGTTGACGAATAACGGGACAGGTACATTGTTTAGGTCCGCCCGACCTAGCGCGCTTACTCGCATTAGTGTTCTTCTGTTGCGGTGTTGGTTGTTTTTTGTAACTATTATCAGTGTTTATAAGTTCACTATAGTAAATATTCATATTTGTAGTGATTTTTAGTGTTATAATTGGATAATATAATTTCTGGTGATTACCTCATCACAGAAAAACAATAGTTTTTTTATGTTTTTCGAAAAAAGCGGAAATATGAGTAAACAAGTTTACAATTGAATGACCATCAAAATATTGATGAGCTCAATCGTCTTATATTGGAAGACGGTGACTTTGAAGCAAATGTTGTACCCAAAGAAGACTTCGAAGAATCAGATGAATCGGAAACGAAAGATAATTTGGAAACTAGGTCGATTGATTCAGACACGGATCATGAACATGACGAGGGAGATATGGTGGAAGTCGAAGAAGAAGAGGAAAGTAATAACTTTTACATGGTAAGTCACCAAACTTTATTCCGTTAATATTGAAACGTATGAGTTTACTCCTATATTCTCACTTCTCTAATTTGGTACTATCCGTATTTCGAAAATAACCGTATTCAAATCTTTCTGAAACTATTACATAGATTATCTCTTAATTTTATAAAGATTGCACTTGTGTAAAGAACTGAATTAAATTGACTCCTTCCTATTGTTATAGGCCGAGATGGTACCAAATGAAAAAAAACCCTTAGAGAATTACTCAAACGCTCCCGCATAATATATTAGTAAAATTGCCAGAGGTTGTTAACAAAAATGCAAAAACTGTCAAGAACGAAATAGATGGTTGCGACTATTTTTCGATGACAGAATATTGACTTTGCTAGTGGAAAAGACCAACATTTATATAAATACCATGAAAGAAAAGTTTGTTCGTACAAGAGACTGCAAAGAAACGGATCGAATAGAAATGGAAGCATTTATAGGTCTTCTATATTTATCGGGCGTTTTTTGGGGCGGCCATCAAAATCTCGCTGATTTTTGTTCAACCGATGGCCTCGGTATAGACATATTTAAGACGGCAATGTCGGAAAAAAAAATTAGATTTCTTATCAGATGTCTCCGTTTTGATGATAGAGCGACGCGGTAGCAGAGAAGTGCAACAGATAAATTAGCTCCGGTGAGAGAAATTCTTGTCTCCTTCCTTGAAAAGTCGCATTACCACCTTGGACAGAATGTTACTATCGACGAAATGCTTCCAGCATTCAGGGGACGCTGCGGATTTAGACAGTATATCTCTTCAAAGCCGAGTAAACGCTATACGTATAATATGGAAATTTATTGTGGTCAGCAGCCAGAAGGGCTCTATAAGCAGAGTAATTCTGCAGATAGTATCGTACTTAGACTCTCCAAACCAATTTTTAGGACTGGCAGAAATATAACAGCCGATAACTGGTTTACAAGTTTGGACCTCATCAAAGAATTAAATAAGAAAAAATTATCGTGCAATACCTCCCGTGAGAAAAAATAGACGAGCAATACTTCCCTCTTTTGTTTTAACGAAAAATCGGAATCAGTACGACAGTCTCTTCGGATACACAAAAAATGAGACGTTGGTGCCATATGTTCCACACAAAGGTAAAACCGTTATATTGCTCTCAAGTTACCACACATCTAGTTCTTCGGTGTCAACTGACACAAAGAAAAAGCCAGAAATAATACAGTTTTATAATGACACAAAATCAAGTGTGGATGTTATTGATAAATTGTGTGCAATTTACAATACAGCACGATGCACAAGAATATGGCCAATGGTAATTTTCTACCACATGTTGAATGTGGCCGGAGTCCAGAATAATATCTTTAGAAAACGGAATGAAATATACACCTAGACGGAACTACTTAAAGAAATTAGCCATTGATTTAATAACTCCCTAGTTACACAGAAGCAAAAGAAAATATTGCGGACCTTGTTACAGTGACTGTGCCGAGAATGTTTTGAACAAATTTCAGAAGAAATTGCTACAGACTCTCATTAACATTTCAATTATGCGTTGTGGCGTTGATAAATAATTTTGTCCAGTTTGGTAAAAATATATTTGTACTATATAAACCATTTATGGCTGCTTTTATTGTCTACTTCTAACACCTTAAAATGTTTGAAAATGCTGCAGGTAAACATACCAGGTGGCAATATTTAAGTATTTTCAAGCTAATTGTGCGAGCTCATTGAAAATAATTACAGTATCATCTCTTGTTCATAAAAATAATGTACTGATCTTTATTAAAAATAACATTTGATTGATTTTTTTTTCATGAAATAGTATGTTTCATACAACAGTATTTTTGACAAAACAACGAATTATGCGCAGTGCGATTATAACTGTAGGTCCACTGGACCTAGCGCGACTGACCGCGTGACGTTAGGAGGTGCGCCTAATGAAATTGTATTTTTCCAGAAAATTGCGAAAATTGATCTTATCAAGTTTTTTAAGACGAATTTGAGCCGACACCAATGCTTCGCACAAATCTAGAGCAAAAGATGTCTTTGATGGACCAGGTTTATTCTGTTGATCTTCTATAACGTTTTTTAACAATGATTGTTTCATAGTTTTTTTAATATTTTTTAAATCTAAACTACTACCCAAGTGTTGTTTTACATGGTACTTTTTAGTAGCACCGATCTAAAATAGTACATATACTAGTAATTAAAAGCATTTAAATTAAGATAATACAAACTTACTGATTTTGAACAAACTTGACAAAAAAGGTTTCCCCCGTCGGTTGTTAAATTATTGTCCAATTTACTCCACTTGTAATTATTTTCAAATTTTGATTGTTTATTAGGTAGCATTTTTTAAAACTTACTCACAGCACAACAGCAAAAGACTATCGCAGTATGACAATATCACAGGTATTTATAGCAAACAAAGAATATTTTGGTCATCCGTTTCAGTCATTAAAGGAATCCCACCGGATAGAATTAAAATTATCTATATTTGTTTGCTTTACATAGGTACTGAATAGACCTATAAAATATGATTCATTCCGAAATCCTTCCGGTTTTGTAAATAGTGTTCTGTTAAGCCTGTCATTGTACATCCTAGTATAAATTCTTACAATAGTTCTTCTCTATAAGCGGCTTTTGTATTTAATGTTTTCTGGAAACCATTGTTTAACAAAACATGAAAATCTCTGTTGTTATTTATAGGTTCGTGGTAAGACCTTTTGAGCAAAAAATGTTAATTATATTACTGTACGTAATTTAAGTAAAATTTTGTAATGCGTTATTGTCATCTACCTATTAAAACACTGTTTACACAAACTTTTCAAAATTTATATGTAAAAAGGCAATATAAAATAATACTCTTTAGAAAGACAAAAAGTTACACAAAAAGGCAAAATAGGCAGGCTCCAGGCATTTGCATCACTGTCCGCTCTTTAATTATCATAATTGCTGCTGATACACATACAAAATGAGCCAATAGTGCGTGAAAGTAAAATATCTCCTTCAATTTTTACATTTTAAAATTATTTTCAATTATACAAGATATTCCATAATATCAGAACAACCCAAACCTACATTTTCTAAATAAAACACCTTGTATAGAAGTTTACTTTACAATGATCCATAAAAGAACACGTAATTGTGTAGTACATGGTGTTCTGTAATAAAAGCCAAAGAGCCAAAACTTGATTCTCTGGTAATTTGACATCTTGCAAAGAATTAAATTTTCGGTCGAAATGACATAGTATGTAAAGGAGAGTCAGCCAAAACAGAATAGTCAGGTAAAATCTGATATCTCAGTTTTTGTTTTTACCACTATTGCCATCTATCCAAAAATAACTAAAGCTAATGTATCTTGTACGATCCTTATCTCGCCCACTGTTCAGTTCGGTGACATAAAGGCCAAATTATCTGCTAAACGGCTGCAGCAATAAGAACGGTTTTTTCTGTTATAATATTAGTACCTGTTGAAACGTTTTTCTTGCCACCGAAAGCGTTCTCCTAGTGAATACCTTAGTGCATAAATAAATTTAATTAAACTAAATTATTTCACGTGTACAGGAATTGGAACTAATATACGAGGGCTATAAAAATTTTTTATTCTTATTGGATTTACTTGAGCCTGGGTTCTATTTGTTTTCTTTCTTTTCTTTTCTGACTACCTGTAAAGTGGCGCACTTTTTCACATCGTGCTCTCTTGTGTTTTGGCCAAGGAAAGCATGGGTTCCGGCCTTCAATCTCCCAGAAAAAGTGACTCAGGTTCTTTAGTGTTACCCAACATAGGAATTCTTGATTTCGCCTGGGACGACGAAAACTGCATGTCTGCGACGAAAAAAAAAGTGCCAGTACATCTAGCTCAGAAACGGTTACAAATCCGTACAAAGTTGCTGGACTATTACAAAAAAGCTATTAAATTTGCTTAGTGAGTTAGATAGAGTATCAAAATCAATGTTAACGCTCACAAAATAGTCAACCAATACAAAACGTGAAATACAGAACAGCGCGTCAAAAATCCGGTCAACTGTCTACCACTGAAATAAGAAACATGATAATGGTAAAACCTAGCGATTGAAAATCGAAGAAAGCATTAGACTGGAGAACACCTGCAGAACCTGACCTATGTGTAAGGTGCAAGAAGGAACTCTAAGAATTAACTAAGGGAACAGAGGATAAGAAACATGCTTAAAGAAGCCGTCTCTTTCGACGATGTCTGACCGTTTCTCCAAGAACAGAAAGCAATAATCAGCTATACTTAACTAATAACACAAACGACTTATAGAAAGATGGTAGTAAACAGTAGGTAGAATCTTAGAAATTAATTACAAAGTGTTATCCTGATACAGGGAATCTAATCACCACTAAAACCATTGACATTCTAGAAGACGAAAGCAAGATACAATAACCATATATATAATAATCGGTGGCGTTTGTAATGTAAGTCTTAAGACATGAGCTAAAACGGCTTTGATAGCTATGGGCAAAGCCAGGACGCAATCAGCAGAATTCAAAGATTCAGAACATACGGTTAATGGAAACAGTTGTGAATTCTCAGATCACCAGAAACGTATGTGAGACTCGCAGGTTATCGTTTATCTACCGAGGTTACAGCCTTCAATAATCCTAATAAAAACAACGTTTCCAAACCAAAAACAAGCTCCCTAATTATTAAGAATGATGGCAAATCTTTTGTGGAATTCTTGAGATGGGTTATAGAAGCAATAAAGTCCACTACTCTGTCCTCACCGCCAAAAACTGTTAAAAACCAAAAACGGCCATCTTCTAATAGCTTCAGAGAACAAAAGCACACTAGATAACATTAAAGAAGACATGAATGCTGCAATGGATACAATATGCTTTATGAGAACAATCGGAACAACTTTGCACATACACAACCTGGACGTGTTTACGACCGCCGAGGAAGTTGTAGACGCTGCAGTTATTAAGATACAACTGACAAAAAACGATAAGACTTGGAAATTTCAGACCAACGAGCAAAGATACTTAGTCAATAACGGTATCTACAGATAACGCATACATGTTCATTAATACAAAATATATAAGCTTCTAAATAGCTGCAGGATAGTGGAGAGAGTGGGCCCTGTCAAAGGTTTCAAATGCTAAACAACAAGTCAATAGGCAAACAAATGAACATGGATAAATAGAAGCAGGCTGTGCTAAAGCTGTGAAAAAGAAGAGCAGTATTCAAGATCATGCCCCTGGTTTATGGCGTGTCCAAAGTTTAGAAAAGAAATACAAGATATAAGAAACTCTAGACAGATGCAGCAATAACTCAGTTAACATATAACATCTGTATGAACTTTACAACCAAAAAGTGTACTAACATTAGAATTCCGCAAATAAACATCGGGTGTAGAAAAAAAGTACAATTGTTATCAGTGAACCAAATATCAAATGGGCTAAAAACACAATAACCATCATGGACGAAGACCTCCGTACTGCAATCAATCAATTAAAGACGGTATATACTCTGGAACAAAAAAAATAAAAGAAAAAACAACAAGTCCAGCCCCGTAGTAATCGCGAGAGACTTTAACGTTAAGGCAACGAAGTGGGGCTCAAGACAAACCAGCAATTGAGGCAACTTATACAATGTAATAGTTTTCACCTTTTTTCTAGTAGTTATAAGCACCGCTTCAGTCTTGTGCTCTGCCAACTCTAGGCCAACAGTATCCATCCACTTACAGATCGTCTCGAAGGTAATGTCGAAGACGAAATTTATTTCCTCGAAGAGCTTTCCAACTATCACCACAGCGACGTTATCTGCACATGCTACGAGTTTGACTGCCGTAGGCATCTTCAATCGCAGAAGCCCATCGTACATGATGTTCCATAGAAGAGGACCCAAGACTGAGCCTTAGGGAACCATTCCACTGTTTTTGTATTCTTTTGAACCATTCTCCGTATCGTTTTTCAGGATCATATCAGTAAGCTACAGTAAGCTACTATCCATTGTAGATATCGTGGTACGTTCATTTCGGCGAGTGCTCTGCTAATGCAATCCCATTTAGCAGAGTTGAAAGCATTTTTTATATCAAGCGTTGCCGCCAATCAGTACTTTTTTTACACCTCTATTCCATCTAGTTCCCGCAATCAATTCCTTGGCTGTGTTGACGACAAGATCAATCGCATCCAAGGTAGACCGACTTTTCCGAAATCCGTATTGGTTGCTAGCCAGCAGCGATTCGACTGCTTCTTCAATTCTTTTGTGGACTATGTGTTCAAGTATTTTCCCAGCTGTATCCAGCATGCAGAGTGGACGATATAATGTTGCTTTATTCGGTGGCTTCCTTCTTTCAGGTAGAAGTACCAACCTCTGTTGCTTCCATTGGCGTGGGAACGTGTCTTCTTCAAGACATGCATTACAGACCTCCAAAAAAAGTACGGGCGACGATTTGATGGCCAATTTTAATGCAATGTTTAGGCAGGAAGTTTTGGTGTTCCCTACTCTACTACATGCTTCCATTAGTTGTTCTTCTGTGCTTGACGGAATTTCTTCTATTTGGTGCTGCTCTGTCGTATAGTTAGATTCCATTTGGTGGGGAAACAGAGCAGTAACAATCCTGTGTAGAAGTTCAGGGCATGTTGGTGGTAGCATTGGCTGACTTCTTAAGTGGTTCATGACCACTTTATGGCCTGCCCCACAGGTCCTTTTCCACTTCAAAAATCAGCTTCTTCCAACATTATATCTTGCTTTTTTAGTGGCTTTTTTAAGTTTACGGCGTGCTTTTTTGTACTCTGTCGCCAGTTCTTTTGAGTTTAGTTCATTTCGACCTTGTTGGGATGCCCTTCTCTTGGTAAGACACTCCTTCCGGCGGGAAGCAATGTGGCTATTCCACCAGTGTACTAATGGTAGCTTGTTTGTGTCACGTTTCCTTAGCATGCTGGCGTCAGAGGCTTCCGTGATCCTCTTCATCAGCTCTCTTGTTTTATTTTCAGCACTTTCGCGACTTATTGATTGATTCTTCAAAGCAATAGTAAACGCGTCGGGGTCAAAAGTGGTTGCCTTCCAACTAAAGGAGTTAGTTTTCCTATCTGCTCCTTTAGTAGTCTGACTGGTAGCTACGTCCCATAATATCGCGCAGTGGTCACTGGCTGTACACGTATCCGTCACTTTCCAGGAGCAGTTTCCTTTAGCGGGTTGCTGCTGACGAAGGTGAGATCCACGATAGAACTTGCATCTTCTTTAATAAACGTTGGTTTATCTCCGTTATTGAGCAAGACTACGTCTAAAGTGGACATGGCCTCGCTTGTCCTCGTGCATTAGTTTTCTAACTACCCTAATCAACTGTCCAGGAATTGAAGTCTCCGGCGATTGCCACGTGAAAGTGTTGTTTTGCATCTTCGGTTAATCGATCCAGGAAGTCTGTGAAAGCGTCAAGTGTGAGGCTGGGTGGCGCTTAGCAACTGTAAAAATGTATCCCGTTTAGCTTTGCCATCACATAGTCAGCTTCTGTGATTTTCACTACACTTTGGAAGGGATACTTATTACACGACCAAATGACAGTTTTAGCAGCGCTATCAGTTTCCCATGGTTGAGCAGTAAGGTGTCTGTATGGCTCAGAGACAGATCATGCGCAGCCTTACACTGGTTGAGGTTAAGTTGTAGTAATAACATTGTCGCTTATACTTCTTCTTCTGAAATGCCTCTTTGAAGGCTAGGTATCTGCTACTATCAGCCATTTGGGCACAATTTTTTGTGTCGTCTTTTTCAGCGCACAGCACGCATCGAGAATCTTTTTGGCAAGTGGAGGCCTTGTGGCCGTCCTTTCCACACCTAGCACAGAGTTTGGACTGACCCACTTCACTCTTGCATTTAGCGGAGAGATGACCATAGTGCCAGCACTTATAACACTTGGTTAGTCTCTGAACAGTTCTAATGCGGCAATTGACCGAGCCAATCCTGATCTTGCTATGCTCGCCTAGTACGTTCTTTACTATCGACGTCGCGAGTGTCACTGAGGCTGTCTGACCTGATAGAGACTAGTGTGACGCACTTATCTCCAGCCGCTTTATTTATAGCAGCGAGAACGTCCGTTTTCGTTGTCATTTCGTCAAGACTCGTTTACGGGCTGCTTTGGAGGCTGCTCTCGTGCTTCTTTTCGTTTTTCTTCCTTCATTTTCTTGCGGGACCTGACCTCCTGCCAGTCCTGTATCGCACACTTGATGGGTGGGGTAGGTCCTGTTTTCTACCTCTTTTTGGGGTCCTTCCTGTCCGATTCGGCGTGGCGGACGTCACGTTTATCCGTAGAGCATGGCTCAACGTTGTCGCCGTGACATCCGTGAAAATCCAGATACGTGGTTTTAAATGCACTTGCAATGCTGCCAATCTTATTCTTAATTTCTTTATGAACATTTGGTCTGAGATTGGCAAAATCGTGCAGCTTGTTCATGAGCCGTTCCAATCGTTCCCACGCATTGTTTCCCTCCTTCTCAGCTTTTGTATCTAATGCTATTTGTTAGGCTTGTTGCCAACTGTTTTCTGCTTTACTTTCCTTTTCATTTAGATTTTGGTGTATGTTTTTTTCCATGTTGCTCCCACGTGTAAGGACGAAATAAAAGGTCACTTGTGGGTGTGTATTTCTGTGTCTGTGTGTGTGTAACAATGTACTCATCATAACTCTTGAAACAAAAGTCCTAATAACTTGAAATTTGGTATAAAGCTGGCTTTTCATATTCTCTCGGTTTCATCAAACGATGGGTCTGATAAAGAAACCGAAAGTGGGTGTAACCGCCATTTTTATCAGTTTTTCTTATATAATTTAGTACGTACGTAAATAATTCGAATTATTAATTTTATTTATTATATTATATTAATTATTCTTTCTTATAAAGATAATTCTTCTTAACAATTTATTTAAATTCTAACATTAATACCTTATTAGATATTTTATTTATAATTTAAAATGAATTCACAAATATAATCTAGATTAGAATCCTGTCTGTGACATTTTTTTTAGAAAAAAGTTGCATATCTTAAAGGGAAAGCAAGATACGCTAAAAATAATAATTTTGACTGGTTTACTAAAAGGGAAAACAATATCGAAACGCACAAATGTAGGGGTTAGTGGATATGACAACATAAGCTCAATTTGCGAAGTAATAACATTCTGTTGAACTTTCATTGTTTATTATTTTGAAATGAATATACACAACGTTTCGATTGCTGTGGTATCTGCAATCGTCATCAGGTGAATACTAACAAACTTAGAAACTACTGGAGCTTATATACTAAAAACATATTCGATGAAGCGTTCAAGCGTACAAAATCAATTTAGCGTAACAGATTAATTAATTAACAAAATTACTTAGTAAAGTTTAAGTTGTTTTAGAGGTTCGATAAGTGGTTTCCATATGTTGTTTATCTCGACACTTGGCTGGCTGAAAATTTCTTTGTTGTTGATAAATTCCGTTTGTACCAATGTTCCTCCCTGTGTATGATTTTTGCTTCCAACCATTTCATTCGATGTTGGTTATCCCACGAATGTTGCGCGATGCCGGACTTAGAAGTCTCTCCTCTCTGTGTGTGCGTCTGATGTTCTTTCAGTCTGATGTCAAGTGGTCTTTTGGTTTCCCCCACGTATGATTTGCCACATTCACATGGAACTTGGTAAATACAGTTTTGGGAAACTCGACTTGTTTGTGGTTTTGTATTGGAAATTATACTCCTAATGGTGGTCGATGATTTGAACACTGCATTTAAGTTGTAGCTTTTCCCTATACGTTTTATTGATTCTAATAAACCTTGGACATATGGGATGCTCAGCAGTGAATTGGGCAGTTCTTCTGTTTTAGGTTGTCCCATGGTGTTCAATTGCTTTTTCCGTAAAAGTTCTCCTACAATCTTTTCTGGATAACCATTCTGCCTTAGATCGTTTCTAATGTTTTTGATTTCTTCTCGTAGCCCTTTCTCTGTGTTGCACAACCTGTACGCTCTGTCGATTAGAGATTTTACTACTCCCCTCTTCGTAGATGTGGAATGGTTGGATTCAAAGTTGAGATATCGACCGGTGTGTGTCGGTTTCCTGTAGACAGTCGTTTCCATAATTTTCTTGTTCTTTGTTACTTGAACGTCTAAAAAAGGAAGTGAGTTCTCCTTTTCCTTTTCCATAGTGAATTTGATAGATGGTTTGATGTTGTTCAAATGTTGTAGAAAAAGGTCTAGTTGCCGATTACTGTGATTCCAAATTATGAAGGTATCGTCAACATATCTAAGCCATGTTTTGGGTTTGAATTTTGATTTCTCTATGGCCTGGGATTCAAACCAGTTCATGTATATGTTTGCGACTACTGTTGATAGAGATGAACCCATTGGCAGTCCTTCGTCTTGAGTAAAGAATCTGTCTTTCTCCTGAAAGTACGAGTTCTTGAGGCAACATTCTAGGAGCTTCATTATTCCTTCTACCGGCAGCGTGGTTCTTTCCTAGAGTTTTTCATCTTCTCGGAGCTTCGTTTGGATGATTTTCAATGCTTCTTCAACTGGCACATTAGTATAAAGACTTTCTACGTCGAAGCTGACTAATTGATCCCGTGGTTGTAGCTGTATTGTTTTCAGAATCTCAACGAAATGTTTGGAGTCTTTGACAAAAGATGAGCTGTTCTTCTGTAGTGGTTGCACAATTGGTAGTAGAAATCTGGATAGCTGGTATGTGGGTCCATTACGAGAGCTGGTTATCGGTCGAAGCGGCATGTTGTTTTTATGTATCTTCGGTAGTCCATATAGATGCGGTGGTTTGCTGTAGTGTGGTGTTAGCATCGTTCTCATCCTTGGTGTTAGATGTCTTTCGTAGAGTTTTAGGACTTGATAGATCTTCCTCTCCAAGCTTGCTGTCGGATCTTTCTTCAGTCTGCGGTAATTCCCTTGATTTAAGACGTCTTCAATTTTTTGGTCGTAGGTAGAGGCATCCATGATGACAGTTGCGGCCCCTTTGTCGGCTGGAAGTATTTTAATGAATTTGTTCTTCCGTAAATTTGTGAGAGCTTTTTCCTCGTGTTTAGTGATGTTGGTATGTTGTTTTCTTTTCTTCTCTAGAGCACTTCTGATTTTCCACTTAAATTCTTCTGCTTGTGTTGGATTCAAACGTATTGTCTCGACGGCACCAATGATGTCCAGTACAGGCACGTGTTTTGGTGTTATCGAAAAATTGAGTCCTTTCTCTAATAGAGTCGTTTCTGTAGTTGCAGATACCACAGCAATCGAAACGTTGTGTATATTCATTTCAAAATAATAAACAATGAAAGTTCAACAGAATGTTATTACTTCGCATCAAGCAACATTGTTTAATACATTCAAACATAAGCTCAATTTGCCATATTTTGGTTATATCTTAATGAAATCGGGAAGAAAAATTCCAAAAAAATTACTAGGAAGTCAATAACAAAGTCAACATATCACTTTAAAGCAGTTTTATGACCATATAACCAAAAAAAATATGTAAACATTCCTTCATCATTCCTTATAAGAAAGTCGTGTGGTGACCACAAGAGCTTAGTAGGATGTGTTTCTTAAATAACAAATTAAGTTATAAATAAAATATTTTGTTTTATGGTATTTTTTATTATTTTTTTAGTTTTATAATAAAGAAGTTTTGCTATTTTTTTTTAAAATGTGACCCAATTTTTCCTTTACGCTATATTTATTATTTAATTTAACTAAAAGTTAGTTATATTTAATGAGCAAATCTAAAATCGTGTAAATACTGAGTTTAAAAATAAATTACTTACAACTTTTTTATGTTGTACATACAAAATGTGCTTTATAAACAATACTTGTTTGACTTAACTTATTCTAGTTTAATTTTAATATATATTTAAAAACTAACTTATGTGCAGTTTAATGCACATTAACGTTGCTATTTACCTGTTATTACTATTAAAACTTAACAAAAATACAAATTCTGATAAATCAAATTTTACGTTGTTTCTTTTTTCAGTTTGTATAAAAGAAATGAGTTATTTCGTGCGAGAATTATTTTGTGTATTTTATGACAAATTATCTTTGTTGGCAACATCATTTACTTGTGATAAACGCAGACACATTTTTTTAGAAAATTTATTGTGTCGTACCCATACATATTATTCAAAAAACGTAATTTATTTAAATATTTTTATTTAATTGTTATCAATCTAATTAAATAATACAATACTAAAATGGACGTGCTTCTTTTTTTAATAAAAGTTTAATCGTTACTTACTCACTTGCATTTTGTATGCAGAAAACTAAACGTATTTACCTGTAATCTATAATTATTAGTTAAATCATTTAAATTTACCAATTGTTTGTGCATTATTAAAGTTATTTTATGTTAACATAGCAAATATTCAACAATTTTCTGTCAAAATGAGTAAAAAACTTTAAATAACTTCCATTGTAGGTAATTTAATTTAAAAGAAATGTTGAACTTATACAAACCACAAAAATATTGTCAGCTTATTCATTTAAATGTAAATAGGTTTTATCTTTACAGACAATACATTTTTAAATTGAACTAAGATCCGTATATAAAAGAGTCCGTAATAAATCATTACAAATTTGTAGTTTTTTTTAATATACAGTATTAAAATCTTAAATGTAAAAAATAACTATAATTCTAATAGATTATAAAAAACACTACATGTCAATATTTTTATGAATAAAATTGTTAAGAAGAAAGACGAACATTTTTTTTGTTATGTAAAGTGGGTATTCTAAATATAGACGTTTACAACAAAACTGGTACCTTATACCATTTTCAGTAAAAGTAATTCAACCAAATTTCCATTAAAACAATTTTTATTGCTTTAGGAAAAGGCGTACGAAAATGTTTTTAGAAACATAATCAAAGAAGACGTTCTTTTATAAATTTGTATTAAAAAACATTGACTACATAATGCAGACGTCTTGTTCTTATTTTAGAAAGCAAATACTCTAAAGACAGTAAATGATAGAGACAACGAATGTCAGAAATATGTTTCTACTGAATGATATTGTTAAACAAAAATTTATATCATATATGTAATAATTTTTCGGAGAAATTACTACTTTATTAATATTAAAGATAGAAACTAAATTAAAGTTTGCAAAATTGTTTTACGTATGCTTGCAGATATAATTTCTAATAAAACGAAAAATAACACAATTTTTTTTTACGTTGAAATTATTTTTTACATACAGAAATAGTGCTTCTACGAAAGATTTTATTTAGCCAGATGCTGTTTAGCATCTTTCGTTTGTTACTTGTTTCACGTTTTCTGAGTTACAAGTATGCGATTTATTTCAAAAATGCTTCTTGGAGACACCAGTTCTAAATAATACTGTAGATACATTCGTTGTCTTTGCTTTTTGCGTACGTTTGTACTCTTTTGTAATCATAAATATTTTTTTGTGTAATTTTATAAAAGTAATATTATTACGAGGTCCAAGATGAAATTGTTAAGAAAAGGAGAATTGATACAAATTATGTTAAATAACTTCTTTATGGTTTAGCTTTGTTCAGTCGTCAATATTGGATTTCCTCTCTATTCCGTTTCCGTTAACGTCTACGCATTTGCATTTTGACTAGCAAACTAAAAGAACACGTATTAACAAAATTTCCAATGACACTTTTAACTTAAGAAACTCTTAATGATGTTACCATAAATAAATTTGCTAAAATATCAAATTACTTGTATCTCAAAAGCTAAAGAAATGATATTCGGAATTATAAATCATAATGCAATCTAAATTTTATTAACACAAAGAAAATGTTAAATTGGTAAAAACTAGCAAGCGGATTTAGCAATGTAAAACCATAAATTAAGTGAAAATTATAGCAAAAAAGCGGAGAAAAAAAATCCAATTGTTTATTGGTTCCTCAAAAACCTGTCTGTTGGTTTTGTAAACAGATCTGGCTAAATAGACAGTCAGCACTACTTAAAATATCTGGATCACTTTATAGAACATTCTGAACCTAGCAAACAAAAACCAGTGCTACTTTTAGATAGGCACAGCAGCCACAGACTACTTCAAAGAGTTTAAAAAGCGAGAGAAAACAACGTCGTAGTCAAATTTTTTCATCTCACTGCAACCATAGTATACAACCGCTTGGCTGAACATTTTTCGATTCATTAAAGACTCAAAATGCTTGGAAATACGACTTTTAATTGACAAATCATCAAAGGGAAGCAATCGCAATCTACGACGTAGTAAATCTAAGTGGAAAGACATTTCAGAAAATTATTACCGTAGACAAAGCTGTAAAGAGTTGGAAAAAAGTGGAATTTATACGTACAAACCTTACATTTTTTAAATTTTTTTGCTTTCGACTCTTCCTGAAAACAACTCTGAATCTGAAACAACCACAACTTCAACAATTATTAATCACAATCCGAGACTTGGTTTATCCAATAGGTACTGTTGCAATCATATCTTCATCGCTTAAAACTGACGCCACGCCACCACTAGCACAAACATCAAGTGATACAGGATGTCTTAAAAATTGTATCGTATGTTCCAGTTTCGGATTTTAAATACAAAGAAGCAACAATAGAGAAAAATTAAAAAATCGGTAATTCGTTCCAGCACATCTATTAAAGATAAATTTGATAAAACACGCATTCAAAATAAGAATAAAATTAGAAAATACAATGCTGCTCTCAAAAAAAAAAAGAATTTTAAAAACTTCAAAAGGACATGTTCTACAAAAAAGATGAAAAAACCTACAGAAAAACAAAGACAATTATTAACGAAGAAAGTAGGAGTTACGGTTTGGCGGTGATAGAAGAAAGTTGTGCAGTTACGTTGCGTTAATTTATTAAATCTGAATCAACATGTTTTAATGGTAGTTAATTTAAAGTTAAAATTTTTATAAACGTAGATAAACGCAGCAGTGTATTTAAATGCAGTCGTTTGATTACGATGTAAGGTGCGGCGCGCTGATAAGATACTTTTATAATCAACGTGGATTTTCAGGCGTTTACATTTTGCATTTATAAATTTAAAATAGTGAAATTTTTGGTGATTTAAAATTAATTTAATTATTATTTTTCGTTGTTATAAAATACGTGTTTTTTTTTGTTTTTGTTTTTTCGGTGATTTTAATATAATTAACATTTCGTTATTCAAAAAAGGCAGACAGTTATTAAGTGTAAAGTATAGAGGAGAAGGGGAATTATGTCGGATTCCGAAGAAGGGTGGTCAGAAGGAAAAAGAAGAAGGCAAGCTACGGTGGAGGAGGTGTTCAGGAAGAGCACCAAAGCAAGGAAATCACCGGTAACGGAAAGTAAAGAGAGGAAAGGGAGGGATTTAGTAGAAATGTGTAAGGAACTGTTAAAGGAGGTAAAAAGTATAAGAGAGGAACAAATTAAGATGGGTAAGAAGTTGGAAGAGAACAATAAAGAGGTAAAGGAGATGAAAGAAGAATTAAGAAAGGCAAATGAAGAATGGAAAAGGAAATTTAAAGAAATGGGAGAAAAGTATA
The DNA here is from genome assembly GCA_035610365.1 of Aquatica leii. Lineage (NCBI taxonomy): Eukaryota > Metazoa > Arthropoda > Insecta > Coleoptera > Lampyridae > Aquatica > Aquatica leii. Next base: position 14,963,634 of record CM069434.1, on the reverse strand, counting down.
AAAAGTTGGAGGCCAGATTGGAGAAGATAGAGAGAAACTGGGAAAAAACGGAAAAAAAAGGAGAACAAACATAATCACAAGAGGTATGGAAGTGACAGATGGAAAGAAGGAGCAAAAGGAGCAAGTGGAAAATTGGATGAAGAAGGATTTAAATATTTGAAGATAACTTAGATTTATGCAAGCACAAAAGAAGGTTAAGAGGTACGAGCATTTATGTAGACGATGACATGACGAGAAGGGAAATAGATATGCAAAAGAAGATAAGATATGAGGCGAGTAAGATGAAGGGAGAGGGGAAAAGTATTAAAATAGGATTCTTGAAAGTGTGGGTGGAAGGTGAAGAAAGATTTTGGGATGAGGAGAGGGGAACTCTAGTAAAGAAGGTGGCAAAAAGCTAAGAGTTGGGGGAGGGAAGGATGGATCAAATGATGTTGGATTAGCAAGTTTTAAGGAAAATGAGATGGAAAAGCAGAATCAAATAAAATTATTGTTTTGAAATGTGGCAGGCATAAAAGACAAGGGAGAAGATTTCTGGATATATGTAGAAGGTTTTGATATGATGGGAATGTCGGAAACATGGTTGGAAGAAAAAGACTGGAAAGTATGGAAGGAATAATTACCAGAGGGTTATATTTGGAAGGTGGAATTTGCAACCAGAAGAGAAAGTAAAGGTAGAGCAAGGGGAGGGATACTAACGGGCATAAAAAGGAACTGGTCGGTTGAAGAAGAGGAGGGAAACGAGAAGCAAGGGATAGGGATTGTAAAAAATTATGTGGTCAGAGAAGGAAAGGAAAAATATATAGTGTTAACAGTTTATGGGCGGGATATGAGGATGATAACTGAACAGATTGAGAAAATGGTAGAGAGGGAGGAAAAGGAAAAGATTATTATAGAGGGTGATTTTAACGCGAGAACAGGGGAAAAGAGAGAAGTGATTATTGGAGGGGAAGTAAAGAGAAGAGTTAATAGGAATGGGAAAATGTTAGTGGAGATATGTGAGGAAAAAGGGTGGTCAATTCTTAATGGAAATATAGAGGATGGGGACAGAGGTGACTACACTTATATGGGAGGGAGGGGAAAATCGGGAGGGACGGATGGGATGGGGAGTAAATAAGGTGTGGACTGAGGCATAGTAAGATATAAGATGAAGTTGGAGCAAGTAATTTGGGGAGATGTAGGGGGGGGAAGAAGGACTAAAGGAGTTGACGGCAGAAATGGAGAAGGCAGTAGAGAAGAAAAAGTTTGAGAAAAGACAAGGAAAAAGAGCAACGAAAATAGGTGGTAGAATAGAGAATGTAGAGAGGCAAAAACAGAGATGAGAAATGCTAGAAGAAGATGGAAGAAAAGTAAAATAGAGGCGCAGGAGTATAAGGAGAAAAAAGTGAATTTTAAAAATGTATGTTATGAGAGAAAGGTGTCGTATAAAGAGGAAATGGAGAAACAAGTAAAGGAAATAAAGAAAGGAGAAGTGTTGGAATTTCTAAACAAGGAGAGAAGAAGAGGAGGGAGGAGAGGAGGTTTAACGAATATAAAGGTGTGGTTGGGTTATTGTATGGAGCGTTTGGAGGGAACAAGAGAAGGACCAGGGCAGGTGATATTGCAAGAGGTAAATACAATACAGGAGGAGAGGGAGATAACGAAAGAGGAAATGGAGAAGGCAATAAATAGACTAAAATTAAGAAAGACGGCAGGAACGGACGGTACGCAAGGAGAACAATGGAAATATGTAGGGGAAAGAGTAAGAGGAAATGTAAGAAAAATTTTTAATACAATATGGAAAGGAGAGGAATTGCCAGGGAGTTGGAAAGAAAGTTTAATTCTGCCGGTTTATAAGGGAGGGGATAGGAAGGACGTAAAGAATTATAGAGGGATTAGTGTCACTAATGTAAGTTATAAATTGTATGTCATGATTATACAAAAAACGTTGGAAAAAGAAGTGGAAGAAAAAAGACTATTACCAGATTGGCAGATGGGATTTAGAGTGTGAAGAAGGGCAACAGACAATGTCTATATATTGAAACAGTTAGTGAATGGAGAGCTAAATAAGAAAAGGGGTAAGGTATACGCTTTTTTTATGGACATAGAAGCTGCGTTTGATAATGTGAATAGGGAAAAACTATGGAGGGTGTTAAGGAAAAAGAGAATAGAGGAACAACTAGTGAAAAAACTGGAAGGGATATATAAAGAGACTAAGAATAGGGTAAAAATAGGTGATAGTGTTAGTGAAGTGTTTTGGACGAGGAAGGGGCTAAGGCAGGGGTGTCCTCTTAGCCCTATTTTATTTGCACTGTATATAGGTGACATAGAAGAAGTGTTGAAGGGTGGTCAGTGTGGTGGGATTGTTATGGAGGGAGAGATTAAAGTGCATATTGGCATATGCAGACCATATGGTCATAGTGGCAAAAAATGAGTTGGAGATGAAAGGTATGATAAATACGATAAAGAGTTATCTGGAAAGGAAAGATTTGGGTTTAAATGTGGGAAAGTCTAAGATGGTAGTTTTTTAAAAAAGGAGAGGAGGGAAGAAAAAGTTGGGGAGAACAGAAGATTGAGGCAGTGAATGAAGTGACATATTTGGGATATAGGCTAAGGTATGATAATAAAGATGATGCGCATATAAGGGAGTTAGCAAAGAAGAGTAACAGGATATTAGGGCAGGTATGGAGTTTAGGGAAAAGAGTAATTGGGAAACAGATCGAGAAGAGAAGATGGCTGTTTGAAAAATTGATTAAAAGTGTGATGATGTACGGGGTGGAGGTATGGGGTTGGAAAGAGTGGAACCTATTGGAAAAGGTACAAATAAAATATTGGAAATGGATACTGAGTTTAGACAGGGAGACGCCGGGTTACATAATAGAGGAGGAGGAGAAGTTAGAGAAGATTAGAATAGAAGCGGGGAAAAGGCGATGAGTTAGGAAGAGAAAATAAAGGAAAAGAGAGAATGTAAAATTTTGCAATGTTGCTGGAGGACGGTAAAAGATAGCAAAAACATATATGGGCAGGAAGAAAGGAAACTTTACTACCAACGAGGAGGTTTCGCAATAGAAGAGGTGAAAAAAAGGAGAGAGGAAGGGAGGTTAAATACTGAGGAGATAGTAAGAAGAGATAAAGACTCGCAGGTGCAAGAGAGAGAAGGAAAGATAAGGGAAGGAAAGTACAACTTAGGGTATGAGAATATAGTGTCCAGGGGGGTTCCTAAGTATCTGATGGGGAGGAGAAGCTTAGGAGAGAAACGACTTATAGCTAGGTTCAGATGCGGAAATGAGGAGAGTTTAAATAAGTATTGGAAGAAGGATGTAATGAGGAGATGTAGATTATGTGGGGAGGGATGGAAGGACATAGAACACTTGAGTGGGGAGTGTAGCGAGCTAAGGGAAGAAAGGAGGGAGAGGAAGGCTTTGCTTGGGGAGAAGGGGGAGGGATTGCATTGGATGAAAGCAGTAAAAGAAAGAAGGATAAGAGGGGAGGATTAGGACTATCGATTTAGAATAATAAGATGGTGATAGGAAGATTTTAGGGGATAGTTTTTTTTTGTTTTTTTTTTAGTAACCCATTGTAGGGCCGAATGGCTAGACGATTAACAATAAATAATAATATTAACGAAGAAAGTAACTTTAGGATAATTATTTGAGTATTTTCTATGATAGCGCATATAAAGATAGCAAACAAAAAAAAGAATGAATTAGAACAAAGGGCTTACGTAATGTTTGCAAAAACAGAAGAAAATGATGACTTCTTCATATATGACATGTGTGAATGATTTTTGTCTTAATGTTATTTGTATTTTATCTTATGATGCATATTTTATAGAATGAATCTTTTTGTCCCGTTATACGGGGAAGAAGTGTCACATTTAACTTTTTTTTTAACTAAATAGCAATATAAGAATTCACACTTAAGTTGTAAGAATGCTGTGTGTGTGTATATGAGCCTTTATTAAAACCTATTTCCCACGTGATCTTTGAGTTGAGCATCAACATTGTTTTAGGTTGGTAGTGTTACCACAGGTGTTACCGTTTAGTAGCATTTTTTGACATTCTCGTTTGACGTTTTGTTGACATCGGGTATTATATTTTGTCGTTTTCTTTATTCTCTATTTTTTACATTTTAAAATAGTTATAATCATAACTAAAGAGCGGATAGTACGGCGAGAAAAAATACCAAAAAAATGGCATAAAACGCATATTAAACCTGCCAAAAAGGCAATAAAAAAGGCACAAATATGTATTAAAATTTACAGTTTATTTTTTTGTTTTACAATGTTTATTAAGTGCTATTATTTTCCTAAGCACAAATCAAATATTTTTCAATATTTTGACCAAGAAGCTGTTGCCTTTTAAAAAAAAGTTCTTTCGCCATCACAAGATGTTAGTGGAGCAAATTTTAGTGCCAATGTTTCTGTTATTGTTAAAGATATTTTCTGTTGATGCTTCATGACCTCCCCTTTTTGAATTTCAGTCAGTTGTTTAAAGAGGTCAAAGGAAGAGTTTTTTGATGTGACGGAATCAAATTTTTGATGATTTTTTTTCTATGGTTCTTAGACATGCTCTTATAATTGCTCTTATTCTTTCGAATGTAGCGAAAGATTCGGTCATATGCGGTTTCGCTTTTTTTCTAGCTTCTTTAATTCGTCAGGAATGCTGGAAAAGTGTGTTTTTATAAAAACTAGTCCTCTCTTAACATCTCCGTGATTAAAAGCTTTTTGAGATTTAGCAATTGCTGCAGAGGCCGTCTCGTCTAATAATTCAACCACCTGAAGTAAGACAATTCAATTAATGTATAAGACAATGTCAGATTATAGTATAGACTGTACCTCTTTAATTTTTTCAAAATGTGTGGCATAAAAATGCAAGCAGATAACCAAGTTCCCCATCTTGTTATGATAGGTTCCGGTGAAAGTTTAACATTTGGAAGTTTTTCTTTATAGGCCCTTACCCGTAATGGTGCTTTCACAAAAACCTGAAACAAGATCCAATAATCAAAAAGAGAATCTAATATGTTAGAGATTTTTACCTTTTTGATGGCAGAAATTAACTTGTTTACTATTGCAAACTCGTCTCTAATGAATTCACACACCTTATATATTCCATCCATCCAAGTTAAATGTTATAAATTCGGATAAAATATTTCTAATACCTGAGCGGATTTGATCATATAAGGTGCTGCATTAGTTACGAATAAGAGAACCTTTTCTTTTTTTACGCCATTGGTATACAGAAGTCTCACAAACATAAAATTAACTCTGCAATCGGTTGTTTCATCAACCGAAGTCCAAATGTAATGGTTTCCAATGTCATTCCAAATTTATACTATGAGATGGTTCTGCCATCGTATTTGTTTCAACGGATTTGTGAACGTGCAGTAGAATGTTCTCCCACTATTAAAGATCCCCAAAAGAGCGAAACAGCCGTCCAGTAATTCACTCTGGTGGCATTTTCACATTTGCATTAACATTGCTACCTTACAATATTTATACGATGTGGTTTTAGCCCGTGGTTCATTCAAAATTTATTTGAATTACGCGGGTATAGAATCAGGTTTCAACGTTTCCATTTCTATAGTGATTTACATGCCGAACTTTGTAATGTTTTCCCAGTACAAAGAGAACACATGTATCAAAGTTGAAGGAGGACATATTGAACATCGTTTATAAACTTTAAAGCAATGTTGGATGGCACTGGAGAAACGATCATTTATGAAGTCCCTGTAGAACAAACTTGTTCAAAAAACACTGACTTATTAAAGTGGTAATCTAATTTGACTTGCTACTCAACAATCGAAATATTTTGTTACATTAGGTGAGTTACATTATTGGCATTTAAGCATTGAGCCTGTTGCTTTGTGAATTACATAAATATGCTGTAATATTGACTACACAATACAAATACACACCACCCAAAAGTGGCTAATAACCAAATTTTTCCATCTGAGCTTGTGCCTGTTTATCCAGCAGTCTTAAAATAGAAAACTTTTATTTTAAGAGTTGTAATTACTAAATCAAAATCACAAAGCCACAAAGTCCTTGTGGGCTTGCAGGCGAGCGTTCGGAAGCAAGTGGGGCTTATCTCCAAAGATGACCCACTAGATATACACTCGAATGATCAGACCGATCATTACGTACGCGTCACTGATGTGGTGGCATAGAACCTTCGCCCAGAGCGCCAAACAGACACTCAGCAAGGTACAGTGCAGAGCTTGCCTTAGAATCACGGGGGCAATGATAACCACCCCGACGGTAGCCATGGAGACTCTCCTGGACCTGCCGCCACTACACCTAGTAATTAAGGCGGAGGCACTTAGAGGGGCATACCGTCTGAGAGTCAACGGCGAGGAGAGATCGTGAAGGGTGGGGCATTCGATCATCTTTGACGAGATCTCTAAAGACAAAAACCTCAGTATGATAACTGAGAGAATATCCAAAACAGTTTGTCCTATTAAACTGTTTAAGACAACAATCCCTACCCGTTACGACTGGGAGAACAATTCCAACAAAACAAAGCTGAATGGAATCGTGTATTACACAGATGGCTCAAAAACCACTAAAGGCACTGGCTCTGGAGTGTACGGGAGCAATGGACAGGGCTGCCGAATCTCTGTAAGCCAAGGTCAAAAAGCGACCGTGTTCCAAGCCGAGGTATATGCAATCCTGACAGCATCTGCTCAACTATTAAAAGAGAACCTTTCTAAAAGGAGAATCTTTGTAGTCACAGACAGTAAAGCAGCGATTGCAGCATTAGATTCATATATGGTAAACTCAGGGCTAGTACTTGAATGCACACAAATGCTAAACGCACTAGGTAAGTGTAATACAGTTACACTAGTGTGGGCACCTGGAAATGCGGGAATCGCGGGTAACCAGGTTGCTGACGGGCTTGCCAAGGCGGCAAGCGCGAAACCACTCATAGGCCCTGTATCGGCTTGTGGGATTACATAAAACACAGCCAAACAGGAGATTCAAGCAATACTCACGAAAGAGTACTGCAGACACTGGTCGAAAGTCCCAGGACATCCATCCATTCTAAGATCTTTCTGGAAACCCCCGACGGGGGCTTAGCAACGTCCATCTTAAAGTTAAGTAGGACGAAGACCAAACTTGCGACAGAGATGGTGACAGGCCACTGTCGTTTAAACAAACACTTGCATAAAATGGGACTGACTGATAGCCCGTTATGCAGGGGTTGTGGTGAGGAGGAAGAAACTCCATACCACGTCATCTGCCACTGTGAAGCATTCACAAGGGCAAGGGAACGCCTACTTGGAAATGAAAAGATTACACAAGAATAAGTAACGAAGATTTGCCCTACTGAAATCCTAGACTTTGTCAAACATACTGGTATTCTAGAAGGGTAGAAAGCATCGGGGAGCACAATAGACCTACAGGTCGCGGTGCCGGGACCATATTGGGTCCACCCCTAGGTAAAATAATAATAATAATAAAGGGTCAAAATCATTTAATAAATCTCACACATTATCGGATTTATCAACTTTAAACTGAGATTCTATAACTCTCTTGTGATTTTATTAAAATACAGTAAGTTATTTTCCAACTACAATAATTTTTGTAATTTTATTATATTAGTGTATATTTAAGAGTAATCTTTATAAACACACTTTTTCGTTCAAAAGTATCTTTTCGGAATATCAGCATTCATTTTGTTGTTTTTATGAAAAATTACAATTTGGCTTTAAAAGATTGGAACTGAGTTTTAAAATGCGTCTATGTACTGAAGTGTGTGTACAAACAATTTAACACTCAACATCAATATTTTACATAAAATAACATAAACGTGTAATATTTAATATAATTAAACAATACGTTTTGCATACTTTACCGTTATTGTTACATCGCCCACTATCGCGATCCTGTAAAAGCAACAGTTTAATTAATATCTAAAATTAGAAACAATCAACACTGTGTCTTATTGAACGCCGTTTTGGGGCATTTAACTAAAACTAACTTTCTAACTACATTAAAGTTGCACTACAGTAAACTTTGTGTTAGTTCTTTGAAACTTTACGGCAAAATCGATACGTTCATTTATTTGTTCAGCCTCAAGTGATAGCAAAAGTAAATTTTGCAAAATTTTATGATCTTTAAATGTGGTACTTAACTTTTGCAGTAATAACAGTATTTTTATTGTGATGTTATATTGGTTGAAATCCTAAGTACGTCAATAAAATAAGATTAATATGATGTACTTGCCTAGTGACGTCGAGCACGTAATTAATAAAAATGATACACGTATCTGTCTTGTGTGTTGTTTAAGTTCTTACGTTGTTGACGACACGTCCACCCTAATAAAAATAAACATTTTCATATTTATTTTGCTCGACTAACACTACAAAAGTCAAGCGTAAACTTAGTTTTGAATAAAGTAAAGAAAATATCAATGACAATAAACCTACTTAAAAAAACACAAAAAGAATACACAAATATACACAAGTAAAAGCCAACTAACACATTGACTATAGAATGTAGGCAACAATTATTATAGAACCACAATAAGTTACGAGCAGAAAATTCATTTTCAAGGTTAAAAAAATACTTGTTACTTGCTAGTCGGGTTTCTCTTATTTATTTATTTGTTTTTTTTTTGAGTAAACTAAACACAAAGCAGATTTAAATACGTACATGTAAACGTCAAATAGTTAGATAATTAGCAACATCACATTGTATATTCAACGTGATCTATAATGTGAATTTCAGCGAAAATTACAACGTGTATGCAACAGTTATAAAAAACGTCTTAATCAGATATTTCACATTTTTTTAACTTCTGTTGTAACTTACTTCAAATAATAATTCAATTATTGCACCATATAATTTATATATTTATATAAAAAAACAAAAATATAAAATATAGAACATATTTACAAATTTATAATTAGAGTCGTAGAAATTCTATCGTACCCTTAAATTTTATTTTAATACTCGTTATACTATTAAATGGGTAAATATTAAAACCCAAAAAAATAATCTTAAACTAATAAATACAAGTTATTTGCATACATGTCTTCAAGAATTGTATCACTTGCCTTGCATTTTGCTACCTAAGGCGTGATTTAATTGGATGATGCAATATCTTCGAAATTCGTAAATTAACAACGAACGCATATTTAGTTAACAACGAAAGCGGATTATCAGCGTAACGACAAAAGCAGTATCTACAAGTTCGAGTTTAACATGTGGGCATTTTTTGCAATTGTATGCAAACGTCCACTTTTATCGGAATTACAACAAAAGAACTTAAAAAATGACTAGAAATCACGCATTAGTATTATGAATCATAAATGGCGCACGCAGCAAATCCAAAAATGTTAAGTTAAATTAAACAAATTAATTACAAATGTATTATGTTTAAGACGTTTGAGTATTAATTAAGTTTTCAACGTTGTCTAATAGAAATTATGATTTTAGCAAACATATATTAATAATTTTCCACTGATATTTGATAAATAATAATTTATCAATGTTAAAATTGAGTTGATAATGTTAGTTTACTTATTACTTTAAGTAAGCAATTATAACACGTGAGTTAATTAGATAAGTGTATTACTGTATATACGTATACAGAACATTTAGTAGGTACTACAAAGATAACATGTTCCATCAGAACGCCTTAACACTAATCGCGGCACCCACCGTTGCCAAGTTGCTCATTTATTCTCCTTTTAGAATTTCTTGCAAACTAAATTCAAATACAAGAGTATATGTCTCTGGTTTCTCTTCAATCAGCAAATAAATCTTTCACATTTAACTAAATCTAAAGAAAGTTGATTTTTGATTTGTGAGTTATCAGCGAAGCCGAATATAAAAGTCGGTAGTAATTTAATTAGTAATTTAGTATTAATTTTCCGTGTAGCGTAGTAGTTGTTCCTTTCTACAAAGCTTTAGACATTTACCTTTACGAGGTTAAAGGTGGGTAACGAAACGCAGGAAATAAGTCCACCCTCTTGGTAAGTAAGATTCTGGGAACAGCTAAAAAGGTAAGCGTCGGCCATAATTTTTTTTCAGCCGGCACTTTAAGAGCGTTGCGCTGCCGCATTCTACCTCGCCCACTCCATCAGTCTCTTCTATGGAGGTTGAGTCCGCGTCTTCCAAGCGTCGTCGTGAAGACGGCGACGTTGTTCCTATTCCTGAAGAGTCCTTACCTGAAAACATCAAGTCCTTTAATACTGACGTTATGCGCCTCACAAAAATCATTTCTGCCTGTAAAATCACTCTGTCGAAACAATCCGAAATGATAGACCTAGTCAGCAGACTTTAAGCGACTTTTCAAAAAACAATTATTTCCCTTCGCGTCACACAGCAAACTACTGATATTGCCAGTGCCAGTTTTGGCGAACAAACAGCCTTTCCAACTCTTACCGCCAAACTTTCCAGCACCCCTGCTGCAGTTCCTGGCTCCTATATCGTACGCCCAGGCAACCCGATCTAAAGCAAAGAAGCTGTAACGTTAAAAAAAAAAATTAGCAGTATGGAAAATTTCTCGTTAATATGAAATTTGTCAGGACCTTTCTGCTCTTCCGCCTAGACTGTCACATTTTCGACAGCATTCCCGCACTTCATTTGCATTAGATCATTTGGCGAGTTTGTTACTTGTACGCCCGGGCTAACCTTTCCCGTTAGATTGTGTCACGCTGCTAATTTAATATGCGATTATTTGGGGAAGGTTGAAACGGGGTAAGTGGTATAAAATTTTCTTTATTGAGGGTTTAAATTAACACCTACTAATTTTCTATAGCGGCTTTTTGTAGCCACCAATTGTTCTGCGTTATTATCCAAGATAACTAACGTGATACGTCCTTATCATATCCACCGTCAAAGGTTGAGAACCGCCAGGACAATCATTTCTTTTGCGAAGACAGACATAGAAAATTTAATTGATTAAGTCACAGGGAAACGCTGCGCACATACGTTCGTAATAATTGGATGCTAAACAAACCTTTTTTATTTGTGTTAAACGTATACGTATAAATTTTGTCAATAATTTACATTTCTATGCTTATTTCAACTTCTGTGATATAATGAATATATATACAGGGTTATACAAAAGTATGGAAACATGCTTATAACTTCAAAACCGCGAGGATTAGCGGTTTGAAACTTTGGGGGAGTATGTAAGACATACTTTCGGACATTTTTTATTCTTTATAAAATTTTGATACGATGCTCCAATTACGAGTAATTGATATCTACTTCTGATTTTCAAATAGCATCATATCAGTTGACTGACATTTTTAGATTCTACATGAAATTCTGTATGTAACGGTGAACAGAAAAATTATTTAATATGATAAATGTTATTAAAAATATGGTATAAAAGTTCAGATTAAATGTCAACAATTTAATTGTGGGCGGGTACCTGACGTTCTAAGTAGGGTATGTACCTACTTTCTTTGGGTCAACACAATAACCAATAAAAGCTTTTGTTATAGGGTAAGTTTATAATCTTTTGTTAGCAGTGGCGTATCTTTTTTAGGAATAAAATAAAAATTCCTGCATTGTGGATCCATTCGAAATATGTTTTTAATTTGATCCTCATTGGTTTTCTTCAATTACTCAAGTCTGTTGAATTGTCATTGCTAATGAGTTACGATTAAAATTATTGATTAATCAACATTAATACATTAGTACCAGTGTAAGAGTTGTTTAATTACCTAGTAATGTATTATTATTAATTTGGTTAAATCTTTGGAATGTGTTTTCTTTTTAAACCATTTAATCATAATCGACTCATTAACGGTTTTCTTTAGCTTTCTCTCTAATAGCATTTCTTTATTGGGGAGTAATAGATATGTTTGTAATTCAAATAATCACTACCTACTTAATTACCTGGACAAAATCTAATTATCGATAATGCTAAGTAGATAGGTACTTAAGTGCGTTTAAGGAAATTTTTTCCTATTATTCATTGTTGTGCTACTGTGTTATAGTTCGTAACAGTTTTTGCATTTATTAAAATGGAACTCACTGAAGGGGATCGTATCGAAATTTTGATTATTTTGGGTTACGGTGATCGAAGAAGAACGTATCTAGCTACCAGCGACATTTTCAATGCAAATCATCCAGAAAGGGAAGTACCAATTACAAAATCTGCCGTTCAAAAAACGTATGCAAGATGGTTTGAACACAGAAGTGTGAAAGATATTCGACGAAGTAGAAGGGCTAAAACTGCCACCGATTTAAATACGAGCATTGAGGTTATCCAGAGTATTATTGAAGAACCAAACACTTCAACCAACCAACTGGCACTGAATCACGGCATCAGCAGTATGTCAGTAAAAAGAATTCTAAAAAATGCAAACGCAAAGCCATACAAGCTTCAGTTTCACCAAGAACTAGACGCCGAAGATTACAACAGACGGCTTTAATTCTGTGAAAGTTTTGAGGAGTTGCAGGCAGGATCGTGAAGATGTTTTGCCAAACAGAATTTGCTTCAGCGACGAAGCAACATTTTGTTTAAATGGACAAGTTAACAAGCACAACTTTAGATATTGGGCGTTGGAAAACCCACACTGGATGGTGGAATCTCATACTCAGCATCCACAGAAGCTTAACGTTTGGGCTGGCATCATAAATAACCGAATAGTTGGGCCTTTTTTTATCCAAGGCAATCTAAATAGTGCGTTATACTTAGATTTGTTGCAAAACCAAATTGTGCCCACTTTAAACCACTTGTTTGGGCAAGATAACAATGTTTGGTTCTAGCAGGATGGCGCTCCAGCCCACTATGGTCGACAAGTAAGGGCATTTTTAAACCAAACGTTTTCAAATCGTTGGATAGGGCGAGGAGGTTTCATCGAGTGGCCACCCAGATCACCAGATCTCACGCCACTGGATTTTTTCCTGTGGGGCTATTTAAAAAATAAGATGTATGCCAATCGCCCGAATAATTTGGAAGAACTTCGACAAAAAATCATAACAGAATGTGAGGCAATTCCTCCAGAAGTAATTCAAAGATGTGTATCAGAATTTGAACATCGACTACGATATTGTCAAGAAACAAATGGGGGGCATTTTGAAAACTTCTTGAATTAATTAATTAAGTAAGTAGTGATTATTTGAATTACAAACATATCTATTACTCCCCAATAAAGAAATGCTAAAGAAAACTGTTAATGAGTCGATTATGATTAAATGATTTAAAAATAAAACAAATTCCAAAGATTTAACCAAATTAATAATAATACATTACTAGGTAATTAAACAACTCTTACATTGGTACTAATGTATTAATGTTGATTAATCAATAATTTTAATCGTAACTCATTAGCAATGACAATTCAACAGACAACAGGGTAAGTTTATAATCTTTTGTTAGCAGTGGCGTATCTTTTTAGGAAAAAAATAAAAATTCCTGCATTGTGAATCCATTCGAAATATGTGTTTAATTTGATCCTCATTGGTTTTCTTCGATTCAAGTCTGTTGAATTGTCATTGCTAATGAGTTACGATTAAAATTATTGATTAATCAACATTAATACATTAGTACCAATGTAAGAGTTGTTTAATTACCTAGTAATGTATTATTATTAATTTGGTTAAATCTTTGGAATGTGTTTTCTTTTTAAATCATTTAATCATAATCGACTCATTGGCATACACCTTATTTTTTAAATAGCCCCACAGGAAAAAATCTAGTGGCGTGAGATCTGGTGATCTGGGTGGCCACTCGATGAAACCTCCTCGCCCTATCCAACGATTTGAAAACGTTTGGTTTAAAAATGCCCTTATTTGTCGACCATAGTGGGCTGGAGCGCCATCCTGCTGGAACCAAACATTGTTATCTTGCCCAAACAAGTCGTTTAAAGTGGGCACAATTTGGTTTTGCAACAAATCTAAGTATAACGCACTATTTAGATTGCCTTGGATAAAAAAAGGCCCAACTATTCGGTTATTTATGATGCCAGCCGAAACGTTAAGCTTCTGTGGATGCTGAGTATGAGATTCCACCATCCAGTGTGAGTTTTCCAACGCCCAATATCTAAAGTTGTGCTTGTTAACTTGTCCATTTAAACAAAATGTTGCTTCGTCGCTGAAGCAAATTCTGTTTGGCAAAACATCTTCACGATCCTGCAACTCCTCAAAACTTTCACAGAATTGAAGCCGTCTGTTGTAATCTTCGGCGTCTAGTTCTTGGTGAAACTGAAGCTTGTATGGCTTTGCGTTTGCATTTTTTAGAATTCTTTTCACTGACATACTGTTGATGCCGTGATTCAGTGCCAGTTAGTTGGTTGAAGTGTTTGGTTCTTCAATAATACTCTGGATAACCTCAATGCTCGTATTTAAATCGGTGGCAGTTTTAGCCCTTCCACTTCGTCGAATATCTTTCACACTTCTGTGTTCAAACCATCTTGCATACGTTTTTTGAACGGCAGATTTTGTAATTGGTACTTCCCTTTCTGGATGATTTGCATTGAAAATGTCGCTGGTAGCTAGATACGTTCTTCTTCGATCACCGTAACCCAAAATAATCAAAATTTCGATACGATCCCCTTCAGTGAGTTCCATTTTAATAAATGCAAAAACTGTTACGAACTATAACACAGTAGCACAACAATGAATAATAGGAAAAAAATTCCTTAAACGCACTTAAGTACCTATCTACTTAGCATTATTGATAATTAGATTTTGTCCAGGTAATTAAGTAGGTAGTGATTATTTGAATTACAAACATATCTATTACTCCCCAATAAAGAAATGCTATTAGAGAGAAAGCTAAAGAAAACCGTTAATAAGTCGATTATGATTAAATTCTTTAAAAAGAAAACAAATTCCAAAGATTTAACCAAATCAATAATACATTACTAGGTAATTAAACAACTCTTGCATTGGTACTAATGTATTAATGTTGATTAATCAATCATTTTAATCGTAACTTATTAGCAATGACAATTCAACAGACTTGAATCGAAGAAAACCAATGAGGATCAAATTAAACACATATTTCGAATGGATTCACAATGCAGGAATTTTTATTTTTTTCCTAAAAAAGATACGCCACTGCTAACAAAAGATTATAAACTTACCCTATAACAAAAGCTTTTATTGGTTATTGTGTTGACCCAAAGAAAGTAGGTACATACCCTACTTAGAACGTCAGGTACCCGCCCACAATTAAATTGTTGACATTTAATCTGAACTTTTATACCATATTTTTAATAACATTTATCATATTAAATAATTTTTCTGTTCACCGTTGCATACAGAATTTCATGTAGAATCTAAAAATGTCAGTCAACTGATATGATGCTATTTGAAAATCAGAAGTAGATATCAATTACTCGTAATTGGAGCATCGTATCAAAATTTTATAAAGAATAAAAAATGTCCGAAAGTATGTCTTACATACTCCCCCAAAGTTTCAAACCGCTAATCCTCGCGGTTTTCAAGTTATAAGCATGTTTCCATACTTTTGTATAACCCTGTATATTCGGTGTTATTACTTTTGTAGTGTTATTTATTCTTTTCTTACTACGGGGAGAGTTAGACGGTATCCCTCGACTTTAATTTTTCATCGTCTTGGCGCCTTTTTTAGCTTCACGTTATAATCACACATAACAAAGCCTGCGATCCCTCTCCGAAGAAGCTGTGCTAGCCGTTGCTTTGTTTGGTTATGAGAAGACCGGTGGGACATTGTATTTTTGACAGTTCAACTCTAGAAACCCGAGTTTCTCGTAACAAAGCTCACATTTAACTAAACCTTACCTTCTGGTAAAACAGTCACCCTTGTTCCTCGTTCGACTGTTGTTATTGTTCCTAAACCTGATTCTCCGTTGAAGACAGTGGACGAAACCAAAACGACCCTAATGTATGGCCTACGACTGAACACAGATACGAAAATGGACAAAATCTCTATTAAGCTCAAATCAGAGCGAATGGACTTGAAAAAACTCCCTACGGCCGTCCTTGAAAAAACCGGTCACGTCGTCAAACCTCAAAAGAGGCTATCCTTTCACAGAACTTCGAAGATGCCTTCGACGAAATCTTACATCTTGCCAATAGAAATTAAAAGCCAGAAGTGCAATCATTCGTTTTAGCATCACATCGCGTGTACGTCGCCTGGAATGCTTAAAGAGTCAATGACCATATCCGGGTTGCGCGTTGGTTCAACTGTCAAAAGTTTGGCCATCACTTCACAAACTGCAAAAGTGACCTAGAGTGCGGCCACTGTGCTGAAAAGCACAAGACTAAGCATGCCCTAACACGCAGCGAAACCCTTCACGCGCAAACTGCGTTTGTTATGACCATAAATGTGAAGTTATTAAACACAAAACCTCTTCCAATACCAGCCCAGCATATATAAAACGGCTCGACGCCAAGATTGCAAATACCAATTATGGATAATAAAGACACTCAATTAACTTTGAGGTTTGCGCAAGTGAATCCTCGCAATTCACTAGCTGCGACTTTTAAAGCTATGAGTTTCTCTTCCGACGACAACATTAATGTCTTACTGGCCCAAGAGCCATACGTGTTTAGTTCTGGTTCAGGGTACAAGCTCGCTGGCGCGGCTGCACTCAACTCAACAGGACTGTCGCATTCTATTCTATGCGGTACAACTCGGTTTGTTGTTTTCAATAGTTCGAAGCCCGTCGGAGTGGTTACACTCAGCCATTTAACGAATAACTGCACTGTAGTATCTATGATTACGGTTGAAAACACCTCCTTGGCAATCGTCGGCGTTTATTTGCCGCCGAGTGAGGGGATGTACGCATTCATCCACAAGACCTCGATAAAATTCCTGAAGAACTAACAGATTCCTATTATAATAACAAGTGACTTCAATTCGAAACCGCCGCTTTGGCACTCTCCCGTGACAAACGAGCGAGGACGATGTGTGGAGAACATCGTGGATGTGCGTGACCTATGTGTTGTCAACGAACCACGCCAATTTTTTACCTTCTCTAGTCACTTAGATTCAACGAGTATTGACGTTCTTTAGCGTCCCTTTCTGCTGCCAGAAAAATCTAAAACTGGCGTGTTGTCCCAGAAGTTAATAAGACTGATACGGTTTGAGTTAACCGTTAAAGCGCCTCTCCTAGAACCGAGCCCTAAGAAAATTCTAGATTTCAAACACATAGATTCCGTTCGCTTAAACACGACGCAAACTGCATTCCTATATATCTTCCACGTGGTGCTTTGTGCCACGATCCTGGATCTATAAACGCCGTCATTAGTAAGTT
This sequence comes from Aquatica leii, assembly GCA_035610365.1. Lineage (NCBI taxonomy): Eukaryota > Metazoa > Arthropoda > Insecta > Coleoptera > Lampyridae > Aquatica > Aquatica leii. The sequence goes on along the minus strand of CM069434.1, from coordinate 14,946,444 downwards.
AAATCACGATTCTTGCCAACGTAGCTTAAACCGCATAAGCATAAGCTCTAGAGCCGGTGCGTTATTTACGAAAACACTGTAACGTGCAAAAATTTCATAACGTAATACCCTGTATATTAGTTAAATTAAAATTAGATTTCGGTTTTGACGCCCTCTGCCGAGTTTTCTTTTTACTGTCATTTCCTGTCAAGACGTTAAACCGGCAACTACTTAAAATGGCCTGTGATGTTTAAAATTTAAAGTTTCTAATAACATCGACGTTAATGGAAATAAAATTATAATTTCATTACGCATTTAAAGTAGTTTATTCATCACAGGGTAAGCTGTTCATATCCGTTTTTTTAGAATTCTTTCGTAATTTCCTTCTTAATTTGATAGCCGTCCCGCCACGTTTTTGGCTGTACGTTTCGATGCATTATCGATCAAGGATTAATATCGACAAATACCTTCATGGGACGAGCATAACTCAGTAAGGTCTACGTTTAAAACTAAAAACGAAGACAAGAACTTTTCTTCGAGATTCTATTCATGCGGCAAACAACTGCGAAATCAACTTTCACTAAATGTGTACAACCGCATTCGATAATCGGGTTCTTATGTGTACTTTCTTTTAGTAGTAATTAACAATTTTGTAGATCTTGCTTTCGTGAGTCATTGAGTTGACACGATTTTCTATTAAAACTTATTCTAGGCGCACTCACCGAAAAAAACATTTTCTTCGAACAAGTAGGTACTGGATTGTGAGTAAGTTTATTTAATTATTTTGTCGCTGTCAGAAAAGTCGCTCACGGAATTTTGCTTATTTTAACTTACGTAATTACAAACATTGTTTCAATACCATTGAGGTAGTTTCACTAATTACTTTGTGTGCATCGCATGTTGTGTACAAACGATATTTGTTATGTAATTTTCTTCGCTACCGACATCGTATAAACTTATGTATTGTGTGTTGCCGATACTTCCGGCATTTATTGAGAATTTCTGAGACCCGTTATTAATAATCTACGTTATTAAATTAAAGTTGTTATAGCTATTTTATCTTTTCTTTATGGTAACATATCGTTCTTTTTGTTGGTTACACGACATCTGTCCTGATCGAGATAGAAGTTTCACTTAAAAAGATCTGGCGCCCTTTAACTCTTATTTATTTGAACCTCCCCTATCTCTGACCGTGCAAGGTTCGTAAGACCTATAAGCTTGTAACAGCATCACCAATAAGCCCCAGCGAACTTAAAAGTTCAATGGCTTGCTTCTTACATGGCCGCGCTTCACCGATACAAACTGGCAGTGCGTACAGCAAAATATAGTTCCTGGCAAAGACTCGTTAAAAAAAGCTTGGCAACGAGGCCGTGAGGGTTAGTTTGCAGGTTGTTCTGTGCTCCAATGGCCGAGACGGCCAAAAATACGCTATTTCAGAATACAAGACTATTAAAGCTATTGTTTGCTCCCTGTGTCTTGACAGATAACCTTTTGCATGCCCAAATAAAATCCGGCTCTAATTTGCAAATAGGATTCCAACAAGACTGGGTGGTCACTAGCGATGATTTAGCCGCGGTGGCTAGTAAAGTTCCTAAAAATACATTGTATTGTGTTACATCAAATTGTACAAGATTCCCTCTCTTCTACGATAGTTGATTTGTTTAACTCGTACATTATTTCCCTACCAGCTGGAAAGCGGGTAAACTCATCACCATGCTCAAACCTGGGAAGAAAGATCTCGTAAATCCCAACTCGTGCCGTCCTATAATTGAAGTAACTCGGATTTTTGCTTGACGGCAGATTGAGTTTTGTAAAACATTCCTAATACAATTCGATCTCGCAGCATATCGTCTTTATCTTTAAATTCACTATTAGAACTTGGCCTTTGCCGTATTGTCGTTCGTGAACCCAAACAAACTGACATTTCGCAAGACATTGCAGCTTGCATCTTCGGAGTGGTAAATGTCACTGAAGAAAAAGTGGCACTTATAGTTTTACATCTCAGAAAGAGAATGTTAACACCAAAAACTTTAAAAAAAAATCGCCTCAATTTTTTCGACTATCTCATAACTCTACAAAAAGCACGAGAAAATATCATCATAAATATGTCACAAGTCCGAAACTTATCAAATAAATTGTAGGCCACAGTTAAACACATATGAGATCTTAAGTTTTCACGGTTATTTTGTTTATGATTGTAAGCGACTTTCGGCTTAGGCCGCGTCGTAGTTAAACACCCAGACTTTTTAAGCTTATACCTAGTCTCTTCTTGAGAGCCAAAACAAAAAGTAGAACTTAACCTTTGCCATGAACTCAAACAAACTGACGTTTCGCAAGACATTGCAGCTTGCATCTTCAGAGTGGTAAATATCACTGACATATAATATAAATATAAAATATAGAGTCATGCGACACATTTACAAATTATATTAAGATCATGGGTATTCTATCGTAGTTGTCAAATTTCATAATTTTAATTTAAAAACTCGCAAATTTTAAATTTTTAACGCCACAATATTTGTTTATACCTAATTAAATTAGAAGTAATTATTGAAACCTAAAAAGATTACATAAAGCATAAACATCATAACAAACCCTAATTAAATCTAAACCAAACAAAAAAAGGTATTTACATATTTAACTGTACCGAAGGTCAAGTACAAAAATTCAGATTTACCTGAGAATAAGTTTAAGTTGCGCATTCCATATGACGTGTTCAACATCTAATTCATGCGATGACGTAATATTGCGTAATCTTTAAAATGCGTATTAAAACTTCCAAATTTTCGGTAATTCTGCTGAGTCATCTAATATTCGTACAGATCCAATAACCAACGTAAGGTATGATAATCTTTAATTTGCCACCATCTTATCGAATTACTTCAAACGTAATATCAAATATATCAAATATCAATATCAAATAATTATCGATTTCAAGCATAAAAATCGTAAATCGTACGAAAATTCATCGGAGAAATGACGTTTTGACTAACATCAAACGTTCATCGTAAATCGTATTCGCATTCCAAAAATCAAAATCGAAACAACGTAAATGTACGTACGTATCCAAACCAAATTTTCGTATCCATTAACGAACTCACGCGTACACATATCAGAAAACGTAGTCGTAACGGAAAAACTTGTACTATAACAAAACCTCGTACGTAGAAAAAAACTAAAACGTAAATACCTAGGCTACATAACGCATAAGAAAAAACAAATAAAACTTATCCCTAGTTAATTACGGGTTCAAATTACAACAAAAAGCGAAATATTTACACAACGAAAAGCGTAATCCATAGTTCAAATTTTAACATGTGGACATTTTGTGCCACTGTATGAACGACAAAAACGGCCGTATCGAAGATGGTTGATGACTTAAGACGAAGGCTAAAAACGAATGTGCAATGCGTAAATTCATTGCGTAGACGAGCTTACATAAACAGTGAATACAAGAATGTGAATTAAAATCTTGGCCGTAATATGGTGCAGAAAACAACATTGTAAGGGATAAAATGTGTCATTCATCAATATCTACCTTATGAAAATGTTTTTTAGAGGAATCTTTCCGCCGATTTTTTTAGCTCCTTCTTTGTTAACCTCCTGTTGCTCTAATTCCCGACGTTAGACAACTGGGGATTACTAATTACTCGACCCATTGTTACACTAATTGTTATGATCCAATGGGGGAGGTGGAGAAAAAAAAAAGAAAGAACAAATTACTTAAATTAATTACCAAGATGTTGTTGCTTACCTTTCGGCTAGCCTCACCGTAGATGGTCGTCGGGTAAAAGAAAATCGTAAGACACCAAGTTTTCTTTAGGTAAGCTAAATGCCCAAGTGCGCCACCTCTTCTCGAATTTATGTCGAAGATACACAGTCTAGGTAGGAGAAAAGGAGATCCTAGACCCGAGGTCCCCCAAAAGAAACATAGTACGAATTAACAATAACCATTTATTAAAGATATTGATTAATAGCCAATTCTGGAACGGAAAAAGCCACTCGACGGTTACGCCACTGGTATAATCCGAAATTCAATTATCTTACATAACACCACAAAATGGTAACAATATACATACAATATACATACAAGATGAAAGCAGGTCCCAAAAATAGACTCTGGGAACCAAAAAAAGTTTAAAGCGTTAATATTTAAAAGGTATCTCCGCGGCTACCGTAAATCGTAGCAAAACTTATCCGCGTTAAAGTACGTAACACCGCCCGTGGACCTTGACGTCAAGTTCAGCACGACCGGTAATAAAAGTATCATTAATTTAGTTTACGAGAGACGGTATAGCTCCCAAATTTCTACCCTTGATAATGGCAATATTCTTTTATATGAAACAACAAGATAATCACTGTAGGTTACGTTAAATAATCATTATAGATCAACCATTACAATTAAGGCGTCTGGTAAACATCGCAATTAATTCTATTAACATTATAAAGAAAAGTGACGTTAAATATTATTAATCAGAATTATTCAAGTTCCAAAAGTTCATTAATATCGTTCAATTAAAGAAATTAGAAATAATTGTAGTCGAATAGGTGTACCGGATGTACGAGATAACGTTCGAACTACAAAAGTATTTACATATAAAGTCCGCACTGTTTCCACTTAAAACGAAACGCCGCATACGTAGCGAGAGCAGCAGTCCGACGTTTCCACGTTCCTTACACAACCAAACGACAGAATAAAATGAGGTTTGTAGATGGCTGACTACTCTCGAGCGCCCTCTGCGAGCGTAACTTAAAATCACGACTCGAGGTCGAGTATTTATCCGTTTTTACGGTAAGTTGCCTAACTATCAGGCGGATTTTCGCTCAATTTCGAATTTACACGTTACACCATGTGAACGTCGGAAACAGTGTAATCGGGAACAAAGTGGTATCGCAAATCTCGATGGGTGCGTTTCTCTGTAGTACTGTACTTTAAGGTATTTATGTTCCAATTACTAATGTGACAAGTCAAGCGGAAACAAACATAAGAATAAGCCACCGCTGTGGAGTCATCTCGAAGTGAGTGAATACACCGGGGGGAAAGCGCGACCTCAAACTTTAATCAATCGCGTGTTGTTCAGTATCCCGTATCGCCGTCCCGCTTTCAACATTGGAAGCGTGGCCGTCGATTGTTGTAAAGATTAAGTTAACAAATTAATTACTTTAAATATAAGAAAATGTTCTATGTCATGTAAGTTTCGTTAAAATTTTACTCTGACTGTAATCTTATTAATTAATTTTCATTATTTATTTTTTTTTTAGTTTAACTTTGCGTAGTAGCTTACAAATTGGTTCGTGTTTCCCCTATTTACAATTACTACATTATACTCTATTTACATTTTTACATTATCCCTCCTCTCCTCTTAACTTTTTCCTCCTTCTCCATACTTCTTCCATCTACTCCGCCCCTTTTCCGTTTTCCTCTACTTTCATAATCTCTTCTCTTAACTCTCTGCATTTATCTCTCATGTGATTAAAGTCCTCCATCTCTCTCCACATAGTCTGCACATCTTTTCTTCTTCTTTTTTCCAGTATTTATTACCTAACTCTTTGTTTCCACATCTAAAACATACTATCATTTTTTTTCTTCTTGTTGCTTTTATTCCCATTAACCTTTAAATATTCTGGCACCCCTTCTCCCTTGATATCCTTATAATTTCTATAATATCTGCCCTCTTTTATCCTTGTCCATCTTTCTTGTTTATCGATGTCCTTATCTCTCCTTATTATTTCTTCCCTTACCCCTACCCCTCTTCTCTTAATCTCTCCACTTCTTCTCTCGCGTACCCGTTTCTTTTGTAATACTCTTCTCTGCCTTCCTACCCAAGTTTCACTTTTCCTCCCTTTATCCCTTTCCAACATCCTTGCAGTAATTGCATTCTGTTCTTTTCTTCAGTTCTTCCTCGTATTTTATGGACCTTTTTCCTGACTCTACTCTTATTATCGCTACCTGTATCTCCTCTCTCACAATATACCCCGGTGTATCTCTGTCCAGTCCCAATACCCGTCTCCAGTATTTCTCTTGTATGTTTTCTACCCCCCTCCACTCCTTCCGCCCCCATATTTCCGCCCCATACATCACCACACTCTTTATTAACTTTCATTATTGTTACTGCTATTTTTTTTTAATTCAAGAGGTGGTTCGTCTAGCGCCCCTGCACTGCGGTCTACTTGGTCCTTTTGTGCACCTCTGATTTATTACTCCCTCATCAGTTCTGTTTCGTCAATGAAGTCCAGAAGTTTATTCCAAGGGGCTTTTTTTAACTTTGTTACAAGCTTTAGGTCTTACGAACCTTGCACGGCCAACTCACACAGTCGGGGATAGGGGAGGTTCAAGGGAATTATGCTTAAGGGCGCCAAATCAAATCCAAATTAACACTTCTGCCTCGATCACGACAGACGGTCCAAACTTTTAACTAAATTTGAAGTTCGTAATCCTTGTCACTCTGATGTTCGAGTAGCCAAAGTTTGTTACTAGGTAACGACAATTAAAAGAGAAAGGTATGTTGCCATAAAAGAAAGATTAACCAGTATAACAACTTTAATTTAGCAACGTCGATGATTAACACAAATATATCGAATTTTCAGTGCATAAATGCCAGCAGTATCGGCAACACACAATACATATGTAAGTTAAGTTGAAGCGAACAGCGAAGAAAATTGTGTAGTAAATATTGTTTGTACACAGCATGCGAAACACACAAAATAATTAACGATACTACCTTAATGGTAATAAAACAATGATAGCAATTACGGAATTAACACTAAAATTTCGTAGTAAATATTGGTTGTACGCAGCATGCGAAACACACAAAATAATTAATGATACTACCTCAATGGTAATAAAACAATGACAGTAATTACGGAATTAACCCTAGCTAAAGTTTCGTGAGCGACCTTTCTGACAGCGATAAAATAAGTAAATAAACTTACCCACAATCCAGTACCTACTTGGTCGAAGAAAACGTTTTCCCCGGCAAGTGAGCCTGAAATAAATTTGAGTAGCAAATCGTGTCAACACAATGACTCACGAAATCAAGATCTACAAAAATGGTTAATTATTGCTAAAGAAAGTACACATAACATAACCCGATTGTCGAATGCTGTTGTACACCTTCAATGAAAGTTGGTTTCGCAGGTGTTTGCCGCATGAATAGGATCTCGCAGAAACGTGATTGTCTTCGGTTTATTTAGTTTTAACCGTAGGCCTTATAGATAGAGGTATACTCGTCCCATGAAAGTATTTTTCGATGTTAATCCCTCATAATTCGTTATCGAATAGAAACATGTGGACCAAAACGTGATGGAACGGCTATCAAATTAACGAGAAATTACAACAGAATTCTAATAAAACGGAAGCAATTATCTTACCCAGTGACGACAAATATTTTACGATCGTAATGAAATTATAATTTGATTCCCATTATTAAGGATGTCCTTCAAAATTATTCTTAAACCACACCGGCCATTTTATGCAGTTGACAGCTTAACGATTTCGTCGTAAAATGACAGTCACACGAAAAGATCGGCACAGGGCGTCAAAACCGGAAGCAGATGCTGCGGAGTCTCGTCGTCTTCCAAGCATCCGCGGCATAAGGGGCTACTTTGCAGTGCTATTTTATGCATGTTTATTAAGGCCACAGTGCCCTGTAGTTAGTCCCGTGAGTTTCCTTAATTTTTGTCGACTCATACTTGATAGTGATAGGAAGAGTTTTGTGTGCCTTATCCCTGAAGAGTTTTTCTATAGTTTATTATGCTCCGCTGCAAGTTTGCTGCGAACTATTTCTTTTCCGGTCTCGTATCCGATTCCGAAAACGGGTTCAGGTCCGATATATGTCCCTGTTGTACCCTTTTTTGCGAGTGCGTCCGCCATTAGGTTACCCTTTACATTCTGGTCTTTTGGTATCCAGATGAGCTGCCCAGGTTGGCGATTTGCCAATATTTCCAGACTGTTTATGCATGCCATAATCAGTTTGGATTTTATAATTGGTGATCTTAGCGCCAGTAGTGCTGCTTGGCTGTCAAGACATGATCGATATCGGCCCATTTGTGAATGATTTCGTGTCGATAATGTTCCTGACACACCAGTCAATAGCAGCAACTTCAGCTTGAAAAGCGGATGCGGTGCTTGCCTCTGTATACTCCTGCTCCGGTACCGTTGCGATTTTTGACCCCATCTGTGTATCAGATAGTTCCTTTAACCACGCCTGGGTAAATTTTGTTTGTCCACTCGTCTCGTGACGGTATTGTCACTTTAAATTTCTTTAAAATGTGATAATTTTTTGTGAAGTCGGATCTCATAGTTAAGATTGTTTCTTCCATGGCTGCTGTGGGCGTGGTTCTCATCGCTCCTGTTATCAGTAGACATGCCAATCTCTGTACTTTGCTTAGCTTTGCAGCTGTGCTTTTGAAATTAGTTCTCTCACCCCATACAAGCGCGCCGTATGTGATGATGGGTCTTGTTACCACAGTATATAACCACTTAGTCATTGTGGGTTTGAATCCCCATGTGTGTCCGACCATCCGTTTGTTTGTATTGAGAACCCTGATGGCCTTCGTTGTGACTTTTTCTAGATGAGCATTGAAAGTCAGTCTAGTATCAAGAGTAAGTCCCAGATATTTGACTTCTTTTGTTATCGAGAGCGTAACTCCGTACATCGTAGGTAGTTTTATGTCATCCGTTTTCCGTCGTTTGGTAACCGGAACAATTTCCGTCTTAGTTGGGTTCACTGATAGTCCCTCTTTTTTGCACCATTTTTCGACGGTGTTTAGTGCACTTTGCATTATGTTTGATACAGTTGCACCAAACTTCCCGTTTGTGATAATGGTGAGATCGTCGGCGTAACCTAAAGCAAACACCCCGCCGTCTTCTAGTTCCTGTAGTAGGCCGTCCATGACAAGGCACCACAGTAGGGGTGATAGCACCCCGCCTTGTGGGAATCCACCAGCCACTTAAGCTCCCACAGTGCTACCGTAGAAAGTAGCTGTTACCGTCCGATTCCTGAGCATTGAGCTAACCCAGTTTCGGACTAGAGGTGTAATTCGTTTTTTCTCCATTGCCCTTGCAAGTGAGGTGAAGATAGTATTGTCAAATGCTCCTTCAATATCTAGAAAAGCACCTAATGCAATATGATTGTATTGGATTGCATTTTCGCATCTGCTTACTAGTTGGTGAATTGCTAGCTCGCAAGATTTTCCAGATTGGTAAGCATACTGATTTCGGTGCAGAAGCGAAGCCTTTAGTGCCCCGTCCCGTATATACCTATCGACTACTTTTTCAAGTAGTTTTAGGATAAAAGAATTTAAGCTGATCGGTCTGTAAGATTTAGCCTGGGCGTACATCGATCTCCTTGGCATTGGTATAAATACCACCTTGACACTCGGCCAGCTGTTTGGTGTGTGCGAAAGTGCTAAGCTGGCTCTAAGAATTCCCCATACAGCGCTTCGAAGAGCAGCAAATCCTTTTTGTAGCATGATGGGATAAATTCCATGGGCTCCTGGAGACTAAAAGGGTTTAAACGTATTGATTCCCCATTCTATGTTTTCAGGATTGATTATTTTTCTCGCTAAGTCCCAGTTTCTTTTGGGTGCCCATTTGTTTGGTACCTCTAGGTCCTGGTGCTTAGAAACTACAGTTAACGACGAACCCGAAAAGTGTTTTTGCAGTAGTTCTTGCAAAGTACCTTCAACCGAGTCTGACTTTCCGTTTTCGGTCAGCAAAGAACCAAAGTTTCCAGTGCGGTCTTTACTCAGAGCTTTTTGGAGTCGAGAGCTTGTAGGTTCGTTTTCTACGTCCCTACAGTACCTTCTCCATAAATCTCTCTTTGCCTTTTTAATGGTATTGTTGTATGTTGTGAGGTTGGTATTATATTCATCCCAGTCTCCGTTTTTTTTTGGCTGTATTAAATAGCTTTCTGGTGCGTGCCCTTGCTTTGTCAAACTCCCTGTTCCACCAAGTTATTTTGTTGGGGGTTCGTTTGACAGTTTTTGGGCAGCTAGCTTCAAATGCGGATTTTAATGAATTAACAATACTATCCGTCATTAGTTCTAACTCGTGCGTTGATCTTGCAACTGTGGGACAGTCCCTGATTTGGCCCGCTAATGTTTCGTTGAACAAATTCGAGTCGGTTTTTCTCGGGTTTCTGTATTCCATTACAAGTTCCCTGTCTGATTCTGATACATGCCACATTTTTATCACTTTGCTCGCTTTAGGAGGTAACCGGATCCGATAATGAACTCTCTCCGATCGCCTTCTTCTACTACAGATATTTTAGCTGCAACTAGGTCTCTTGAACATAAATCCCACAATGGCATTAAGTTTAGTGGCAAGCAGCCACCTACCTAAACAGTTCAACCCTTTTATTGTTCCCTTGTGGATCCATAGCTCCTGGACGATGTGAATGTCGTGCGTCACGATATAAGCACTGAGGGCCGCTGAGGCTGCCCTACAGTGATGTATGTTTATTTGAACCACTTTCAGCTTTAGATTTGCCGTCAGCAAGTTCTTTCTGGCTCTGGATTTTCATCCATTGCCTCGTGGACATCCCTTGTAGCATCTGGTTCTTTGCTGTCCTTTTTGGAGTCGTCCAGCGCCCGGAGAGTGATCCTTGATAATCCAAGGTTCAATTGGTTGGTTGATGCTTCAACCTTCTCCCAGAACCCCTTGTCCATAAACAAGACGTATTGGGTTCCTTTAGAATCTGGTTTAGAGTTAACCACCTGCCACGTTTCGGTACTGATGTTGTTCTGTACCAATATTCTTTTCAATCCGGTTCACTACTATAATAAAGGAATTACAATTTGTAAAGAAAATAGAAGTACGCGACGACGTTTTGTTTATTGTTACCGGGTAATTCAAGCCCATCTCGACATCTCACTTCTAAGCTTGACGTCAAGGCTACGGGTAGATCGTAAAATACCTACTAAGTCTATAATAGCCTTGTTGTTTGTTTCTTTCTTGTGTTTAATGTAATAATACTAATGATAACAGTGGCGTAGCCACAGGAGCTTTAAAATTAAACTAAACTGTTATTTTCCAATATTAGCGATTGTTGTATTTACTAATATACTTTGGGGGATTGCCAGCTTGGGATAATTCATATTCTCTAGCCTAGACATGGGTTCTATTACTATCCGTAAGAAAAGGTGGCGCTGAGGCATGGTTTATCTAACATCTACAATTTTTTTTTCTCACCTCCCCAATTTGTACGTCACAGTTTTACTTCAACATGATACCTGCAGTAATTTAATAGTTAATTCAGTTTATTGATTTAATTATCTGCTAGGTATGTGAATTACCAAAACTAAAACGTCTATATTTGCATTATATGTCATATATAAATTAAATTCTATTTTATTTTTACAAATCGCATCAACTTACAATTACAATTCTTTATAATGTCAGCGCCTACTACCGAAACTACTATTGACTACCTCCAACCGTTCGTCGGCGAGTCGCCAGCTTTTCACCAGCTTGTGATAAAACGCATGCGCGTCGTTACTGGCGAACGATTATGCATTGAAATTCTCTTCTGGCAAATTAAAAATACTGCTGTTATAGTTGTATGAAAATTACTCAAACGTACTGTAAAAAAATAAACAAACAGGGTATTACGTCATTTATTTTACGAATATTACCATCAATACATTCTTATACAACACTTATCGTTACATACTTAACTACAATAAATATAAAGATAACATCAAAGACAGGTACGTCTAAATGTATTAGTGACAATAATTAACAAATCTTAACTTTTCTAAAAATCTATATCGATATATTTTAAGAGAGGTATCTAAGAAATACCTTCGTTAATAAATTATGGCTCATAAAGGTAACTAGAATGTTTTTTTAAACGTTGATACAATTTTAAATTTTATCACAACTTCTCTTAAGTAAATTCTCCATCTACGAATAGGTAAGGTACCGTGCATAAGACAATAGTCTATATAGTACTCAACAGTCATAAATATTTCTAAATTTGAATAGGAATTCTACAAAAAACAATTTTAGCCAAAATACTTGGAAAATTAAGCTAAGACACTCTGCAACATTTACCAGTTATGTATTCGTCAGCTAACTCTACTAAAGGACCATATCCTTTTCCTAAATTAGAATATTTAAACACTTTAATAAAATTAACGTCAAATATAAGCATACAACACAAACCTTATTAAGCTAATAAAGTAAATAAATAGTTAATACTAAGACTGGCATAAATATTACTGTAAAATGCGAGCGTAATACTTTCTATAATTCTAAACACATTACCGTAAATATCGTTAACGTACTTAATACAATAAAGGAAGATCAATCAATATAAACTAAATTTCCTACAATGGCATCGTTAAATATCGCAATTCGATTTTTATTAATTCAAAATTGTTCACTAGGAACAATAAAATGTTTGTATCAACAAATTATATTTTTAACGTGGTATACAATTTAGCCACCCGAGAAATATTTATAACTGAATTCCCGTAAAACTAAAAGAAAAGTACTTAAAACACAATTCAAATTATTTATTATTTACTTACTAAATAACCTTTGTAAAATAAATATAAGATTTTATGTATACTATGTAAAACAAAATAAAAATTGTTCCGATAATTCTTTTACAATTGCAAATACTTACAAAAATATAACTCACTTTGTACACATTGCACTTTAAACATAATAATACAAACCTAAACTTTAATTCATAGGCGGCTCTAATAAATTACGATTTGTTAAAGAATCTTTGAGCATGTGAAACAGTTGCAGCTGTTGCTCGGGTTTCAAATACAATACTTGAGATAGCAATTTTTGGGGGCTATCGGTTTGAATAAAACTCGTTAAATAAACATTTACAAAAGTAGCCATTAAAAACTGACAGTCGAAACGGTCCATAATCCCACCATGTCCTGGTATAACGTCCCCAAAATCCTAAAAATAAGTAACGGTTAAAAAACGATTATCTTTAGTTGAGTCGATTACTTTGATTTTAAAAGCTCTCTTAAAACCAGATGCGAAAAATCCCCCAAAGGGTCCAATTACGCTGCTGAATAAAGACAGCGATAACGAATGTAGAATAAACGGATACAAACTAATAGTAGTCCTCATTCCGAGCTACAAATACAAATTACAAATCGACGAAATTCCAACTTCTACAACTTACAGCTTGTAAAACACCCGACAAGAACACAGGAAGCGTATACTCCTTTGGTCTAAATAAAACACTAGGTTCACATTCCATAGTCATTCTACCTTCAGCCTCATTATACTCAATAGGACAGACGAAATATGAATGTTGGCACAGCACATATGAAAACTACAACATTAGTGTAAATTTAAATTTAAATTTACTAAGGCGTACTTACCATACATCCAAAAACCACTGTCGAGATTCCACCTCCAATAAATCCTTCCCAAGTTTTCTTTGGAGACAATTTTATTAATGGAGTTTTCCCGAAGAAAAATCCAAATACGTACGCCATTATATCGTTACAAATAATCATCGAAACTGGTACTATAAACCAAATCAATCCTTCAAATATATTTTTTATAATTAAATATGATTGAGTAACAACAATCAATAAAGCTACATGAGTCCATGCAAATAAGGAAAATTGTTTCATATAATACTTCTTGACTAGACTGAGCACGAACCACACAAATCCGCCGCAATATAAGCAAAACGATATAAAACGGTGGTACGTGACCAAAACCCTTAAAAAGTCCTAAACAAATTTTCGTCAATACTGATTGCATTTGTCTACCGTAAACTTACAGTTCGATTTATGACTACTCCGAAGTAATCCACTAAACTTTCTCCATAAAAAAAATAATTTGATGTTAGGAGAAAATACCATGACAATGAACGGAACCAAGGAAGTCCATGGATTCTATATACAGCGTAACCTATATTAATTATTTCTTCAAAACATTTCACTTGCACCACCAACGTCTATAAAAGACATTACAGTATTAATAACATTCCATCTTACAAAAATATACTAAATCAAAACACACAAATATGATTAAAAGAATGAAATAGTGTATTTTCACGCAAGGTTTCATACAGACGTCTTATTCTTCGTAAAAATTAACACAAAACTACAAGCTTCTTCTACACGTTTTGCATAAAATAGCACACTTCTGATTGATTTTCTTTTGTTTGAATTATTAACACTCATTAAAAGTACGAGGTGTGTAAATTAAGTAATGACGAATTTTTAAATTTTTTTTATTCGAGCAGAATTTCAATTTAATGTTGCGTCCCAAAAAGTAACTTCGTTAGAAAGCCACAGAACTTTGGAAACGTCTCTTCCAATCCTTATAGCAGTGCTGATACAATAGCTGGAGAGTCATTGTTACGACCGCACCGAATAGTTCAAGTTCAAAAACGTGTTAATTCTTGAAGTAGCCCAAATATGAGCGATAGCTCATTGGATTCGGAAAGACGTCTAGAAAAATGTATTAAAATGTTTTTTAACATAAAAAATCTTAAGCTTTTGCGGTTATGTTTATGATTATAAGCGACTTTCGGCTTAGACCGCGTCGTAGTAAAATACCCAGACTTAGGCTTGGTCACAGTCTCTTCTTGAGAGCCAACACAAGAAGTAGAACTTGACCTTTGCCGTATTGTCGTTCGTAAATGAATTAATCTTCAGAGTGGTAAATGTCACTGACTGACAGTCAGTCAGTCAGTGACATTTACCATTCTGAAGATGCAAGCTGCAATGTCTTGCAAAACGTCAGTTTGTTTGGGTTCACGAACGACAATACGGCAAAGGCCAAGTTCTACTTCTTGTTTTGGCTCTCGAGAAGAGACTATGACCAAGCCTAAGTCCGGCTGTTTTACTACGACGCGGTCTAAGCCGAAAGTCGCTTATACTCATGTTTTTTAACAGATAAAAAATTGCAAAAGTTATGAACACATTAAGATAAAGAAAAGGTCCCAACTCTCGGAGACTCAATCTCCATTGCTAATGATTTTAAATGAACGCTGAAAGTAGACCTCTGCGTGACTATTTCGGGATGCGCGCGCGGTCTTTGAAGCGAGTACGTTACATAAAATAATTTTTTGTGCTGGCAATATCGCAAAAGTCAATATACGTTCGTTAGAGTAGTTACGTAATGAGCGAAAAAAAGCTCTAAGGTGGCAAGTCAATTATTATATTAGAACGAGTATGCGACAGGTAGAAAAGTCGTTTAAAAAATCTTGAAATTCACTTAAAATTAAAGAAAAAATCGATGTTAAAGTTAATGTCAAATTTGACAGATTTAGTGTAATAAATGTAGTACCAACATTATATCTGTTGATTTTTATTTTGTTCAAAAAATAATGTTATTTTACAAAAGGCAACACAAAAAATAATGTACGTTACTCTCGTCGAAAGAATCATAGCATAACTCACTTACATCCACATGCAACGCTCGGCCATGCGGCTTCGCGTCGCATTAACGTTCGTTATGCTATGCCTTACTTTCGACCCTTGTTACGTAAACTATTATTTTTTAAGTATTGAATGTTAATTCAAAAATTTTTAAAAATGATGATGTATTCTCAACACTTGTGGGAATAAGGTCCTGTTAGAAAAATTGATCTAACTTAATTTTTTAACAAATTAGGCGATTGTTAATTAAGAAAATTTTTTATAATCTCCGTCATTGAAATGAAAATTGTATAAATAATTAACACAAAAATGTTTCGCTTCTCAGAGCCTTTTTTTATATGTATATTCAAGAAGATCAGGTTAGAATTTTTTAAATGTGATTATTTTGTTTACAATAATTTTTTTAATTTGCAAAAAAATAAAAAATCCAAAACATGTTAAAATTTTTTTTTGCAAAATTACTGTTTTTGTATTGATAAAAGACATTTATAACCGTAAAAAAAATTTTTTAACAATTTTCAATAGTTTATAATCGCTTTTTTCTAATATTTAAATATCTAGTTAAGGAATAATTTTTATCAATACTTGTTGCATATGGTTGTTTTTGCAATTTTTCAAAAGTTTATAAAAAAAATGTTGTGATTGTCAGAACTTGTTTATAACAAATTGTTAAATAAATTTTTTTTTTGTAACTTTATAAAGGCTTGTCAAAGATGATTTTAAAGAATCATTCCTTAACTAATTAGTATTTAAAAATTAGAAATATAAAAAGAACAATTGAAAATTGAAAATTATTTTTAAGAAAAAAAATTTTTAAATCAAGTAGTCAATTTGTATATAAACAATTTATAAGCAAATAGCGTAAAAAAATGTTTACGTTAATAAATGTCTTTCATCAATAGAAGAACAGTAATACCGTAACAAATATTTGAAAACAAAATTTAATAACATTTTTTGGATTTTTCATTTGTTTTGCAACTTAAAAAAATTATTGTAAATTAAAAAAATTTTTTGATGTGATATTGAGTATACATATAAAAAAGCTCTGAGACGCGAAAAATTTTTGTTCTAATTATTTAAACAATTTTCATTGCTTGCAATGATGACGAAGGTCATAAAAAAATTTCGTTAACAACGGGACCTTATTCCCTCAAGAATTGAGAATATACCAAAATTTTTTTTAATTTTTTAATTCACATTTAATACTTAAAAAAATATTTTATCTGACGTACTCGCTTCAGTAACCGCGCGCGCATCCCGAAATAGTCACGCAGAGGCCTACTTTCAGTGTTCATTTATAAGCAATGGAGAGTTCCAGGACTTTTTTATTAGAAATTACCTCCTCTTTAAGAATTTTTTTTTAGATTTAGATTATCTCTTATAGTTTATTCGCGAAAAACTAAATGCCTTTTTCCCATCTTAATTTGTTTATAACTTTTGCATTTTTTTATCTGCTAAAACATTTTAATACATTTTTCTATACGGTATTCTGAATCCAATGAGCTATCGCTCATATTATGAGCTATTTCGCACTACGACGCATTATCCTCTACCCGTTCCTCTACAGTATGTTTTCAATGCCTAATGCTATTGTATATAAATATTATAGCAAGCCAATGTAATAAAAAAAATACTCCCGTATTTTAAGTACCTTAGTCGCCGATAGATATCGCTTATATGCCCATTCTTTAAAATTAATTATAGACACGAACCTAAATATAAATTAGTATAAGACATACATTCCCAATCGTTTGTTAACATGTTTGCCGACATAACCTCGATAATTTAAATATTAACTAATATTTTCTGGTAGATTAAGTACTTTTAAATGGCGTCTTTCGCATTAATTAATTATCGTATTTTTGTTTTTAGTAAAACACTGAAAGAAGTTAAATTCGGATTATTATAATTGCTACCTACTTTAGGAAAAATTCTTCTTTATATGTATTAACATTCAAAGGTTACTAATACCGTTAATTGTAGTGGTGAAAACTGACCTTACGACGTATTTCGTGCAAGAAAGTATGCTCGTAACGAGGAAATTAACATGGATCCATCTGTTTTACTAATATTTAAATAATATTAAATATTTACTAATCAGTTTGGTAATTGTTATATATTACTGCAGAATCTTGATTTTACGTTATAGCAATGTGGCCATGCAGCACTTGACTTACTATAAAGTCCAAAGTTGCGTGTATTGAGTGTTTGTTTATAAGACCCTTATCAATCTTTCATTGTGAATTAATTTGTTAAAAAAACAAAAACTGCGTCAAAACGAATTAACAACTTTTGTTATGCACTCAGTTATTTAATATAAATAGTTAAATGCAAACAATAAAATTATCGTAATAGAAAAGTAATTAAGAAACGATATTTTTATAAATTGGTAACATTTGAAATTTGTTGACATCTAAAGCCTTGACCAACCACAACTTTAATGTGTGATAGTTTAAGTAGTGATAGGTCACCTTTGATTCTCCAATAACCTGAGAAATTGTCTTACATAATAAATATCAATAAACATAAATTCATTTACTTTTAACAAATTAAAATAATAAGAAAACAGTGGGAATTGATCAACATTTCAAATATTTTGACGTGGTAAACTATGCTTGCACGTCCCATTGCATCATCAAGATTTGTAGTTAAATTAGACTTAAAAGTATTTTATCATCAATTTAGATATTTATTTCGTCAGCATATCAAACATAAAAATCAGAAACATAATTAAGAAATTTAACTTCAATAATATATAATCCTAATTTTTTTCCGTAAATTTTTAAAGACTTTCTCGTTAGTGGTATGTAAACAATATAAACACCTCATCATCGACAATTTTGGTTTATAATGATAGAAGTAAATATCACTAACGGTCATAGAGGTGCAGAAATCTGAAAACGTTCGTACTGCTAAAGATAAATATGTATCAGTATCAAGTCTTATTTTATTTAAAAAGGTAATAAAATATAAAATCAAGTTACATTTAAAATAAGTTTGCAACACGCAACTAATGAGTGAACAGTAACACGATATATCATGGCAAGCTCGCTTGTAAAATAAGCTAAATGATATATTCATAAAATATTGTGTCTGTGGCGACACTAGTCGGTGTGGTAAAAAAAGTCATGTATCACACTTATTGGCACATAGTTGGGCATCTTCCAGTAAATATTACAATCAACGCTAATACGCAAATTCCAGGATTTAAATAAATGTAATCAGCACATTAGCGTTCAAAATCGGAAGAAAGAATTATTTAATTTCGTCAATTGATCAGATGATTTAGACAACCAGAATAAGTTCATATTTCCTTTATTGCATACAACAAACTGTTACTTCTGGAAACCATTTTTGAAACACATTTAATGCTATATTGCAAATCTCCTTACAGTTATCCGTAGGCGCAGATAAACTTTGAATTTTAAATAATTATTCTTGGTATATTTACGTTCTTTTTTAATATCTTCCAAATGTTGTTTAAGTTTTAGAAAAAAACTTAATGCTATCTCGTTTACGTTTTTCTTTAAATCTGTTAGTGATATTTGGAAGTAACTAACGCTTTTATAGTGCCAGGAAGCAAACTTCTACATTCTGCGGTAATTCTATATTTTTTTCTGACGTCGTTTTAGAAATTGGTTGAGCATTGTGGGCCATAATTCTTACTTAATGTTGCTACATGAAAATTTTCTATAGGTTTCATGGGGTCATATGAGAATTATAGTTTTCTGAGAAAGAGTTTACTTTTAAATGATCTATTTTTTTTATAAAAAGATTTTCGCAAACATTTTTTTAGAGTTTCTGGAGACAGATATCTTAGTAAAAGATTATTTAAAACCAAATATTTTGTCACGTATCTATTTGCTGTTAGATTCCTTCAAAAAATTTTCTAAATGAAATGGTATTTGTATTTTCGTTTTTATTTATATATGTACGTGCGTGAGACGTATAGTGAGATACGCGCAAAATAAAAGTTTGTAATGGGATGGACAGATTTAATTTTTGTATGAATATAGAAGTCTAACCGAATACGAATGCTCATTGAAAGCCTTGTTATTATTCCTATATCTTTGGCATATTTTTGTTATCTATTTAGTAATCGTACGGCGAGGTATCAAGTTTCACAAACGTTCCATAACAATTCATTTACTCAGCGAGCAAGCAAAACTAAAGGTTGTTATGTAATGAGAGTGAAAAAGAACAATTAAATGTGTAAATGTTTAAGCTTCCGCGTTTGTTAATTTGGAATTTGGATTTAAGACCAGTAAACAATTTTTATTGTTATTTATTAAATCAGTTAGTATAATTACCTAGATAGTTTAAAAACTAACTGTGCTAGGTACTACTTCAACTGTTTATTGATTTTTTTTCATCTACAACATCTACAATACGCTTACGAATCGCTCCCCTTGTATATCCCGTATTTTAAGATGGTATAAAGTCTAGATGAGTCACATCATCTAGGCTTTCTGTTTCTTAAAAATATATTTGAAATTTGTTAAACTTTCTATTTTAATTGCAGCCAACCATCAGTCTCTATGCTGTTTTAAACATTCATTTTTATTGTACAAATTTGTGTGTCAAAACAGGAGTTGAATAAAATAATACTTGATCCTTATTTAACTACCACACCCCACAACAGTACAAGTCGGTACAAGTATGTCACAAGCCTTCTCTGATAAAATTTATATGTAATGGATAAAAAACAACAAATTCATTCAAGCATATACCAAATAAACTACACTTAAACCTTGTTTGGTGTTATTTCCAGTTTTTTTTTTTACAAACAATCCACACATACAGAAAAATAAATAATTAAAAAATGGAAAATGAGTGTATTTCTCAATGAAAAACATTTGGAAACACAGTTTGTTTACCCTACGACGCCATATTAAAATTTTTTTTACATAATGCAGATTTAACAGGTTGCTTTATAAAAACATATTTTAGAAGTGACATCTGCTACTAACTTTAACGGCCAGTACAGAACCTCGATAGCAGCTCTCGCTTGCCTAGTTAAGAGGATAGCATGTTTTTTGCAATAGAATTCAACCTTTCTTTTCCTTATAGAACTAAGTCCCGATTTACCTTAAGTTCCTGTCTAAAATTCGAACCGGGTCTTCGGAGTCGTAACTAAGTCCAGATTTACGGAATGGTAAAACCATGGAAAATAAAGACCCATAACTGTGCCTCCAGTTCCCGTCTAAAATCAAATACCCGAGTTGGGTACACTTGTATTGTTGTAAGGGCAACAACCACATGAAAAAGCGCTCTCGCCCGTTTGGGTTGTACAGAATTATTTCCACAACCCTAGAAGGGAGTCCATCAAAAAAGTAACTTCGTCACGACTACTACCACGATAGGATAAGGTACGTCTCGGCCGTTGTGCATTGTTAAAACCCGACGATATGAACGCAAAAGATTTCGTATTTTGTCGACATTTTCTACTGTGTTCGTAAGCCTGCTACAGTTGTATATAAGTTTCCGTTGCACTGTGTCCATGTCTGAAGCAAAACCTGATAGCACACCGTTGCACAACGGTTCAAATCCTAAATGTTATATATATTTGGATCTTTATTAAATAGTTTTTCTTAAAACTCTTATTGTTGTGGATTTTTTTATAAATCGGTAAGTACATAATACCAAATATAACAGCATATGATACTTATTCTAAATTATTGCAATCTTATACATTTATGCAGACCAATTTAATATTTATCAATAAATCTGAGGCTAAACGCCATCTCGTAGGAACGGAGCTACGTACCAGTTAATCCACATGTAGGAAACTATGAAGTTGTTAGTTAGATAGTAAATATTACAACCGCGAATTTCAAAAAAATGTATTTGAATTATACGCGGCATAATATTTCTAACTGTACTACGCAAGTGCAAAAATTTGTTTATATAATTGCAGAAACCATCTTAGAGACCAGTGGACAGCTGTTTCGTCCTATTTGGACTCCTCAGCACTGGAATACTCTAATGCAGTTTCCACAACTATATAAAACAAATTGACATAGTTTTATCTCATTCGGGTGTTAAATTGATTAATAAATCTGAAGCTAAATGCCATCTCGTAGGAACGGAGCTACGTACGAGTTAATCCACTAGTATAACTAATTGTTCAAGGTTTGTAGCACTGTATATAAGGAACAACTGTTTTTGTAATATTACAATAAAATGAATATGAAAATAAATAAAAGCACTTACGAAAACTTCATTCCAAATTATGTTATTAAGTCTGTTGTTAGCAATTTTTAAAAAAACTGGGAATATTTTAATCGCTAAATTTCTATTTATGTGTTCAGATTCTTTAAGAAGTCGAAAGCAGGATGATTAATGCTTTGTTACTCCAAATTGTAGGTTTAATTAATTTAACAATGTGATTTTATTCTTATAGATTGTGTAAAATAATAGATAAGTAACATAAGTTGTTATATCTGAAACTACTGAGCAGTGGTATTTAAATACAAACTTCTTATAATGCATATTACGTAATTTAAAGTATTTAAAATTGCCGCCGAAATACTTTTTACTTGGAATGTACTGTCAAAATTAAAGCGCCCTCAGTCACGACCCTTCGCGTCACTTGTTTGCTTATGTCAACTGTAGTTTAAAGAACTCGTTTGAGTTGTCTAACGTGACATTTTATAGCACCCAACTATCCAACATGTCAAATTTGAAATGTTGCCAACTTATTATTCAAAAATATAATTTTCCCTAATCATTGAAGTAAAAGTAAATATGTAATTTAAATTTATTTTTGCATATACTTTCCAAAATAGTATAAAGTATACGTTTCATAAAACATTTTGGCGCACTCGACCATTAGTACCATTTGTGCTTGGCCTCGTGCGCTAAAATGAACCGTTATGAAACTAGTCCTTGAATATACTATTAAGTATCTATAATACAGAAACCAAACATTTTCTAATAGTACTGCATTGATCACAAAATTCAAAATTATTGTAATATTTGAAACTAAAGTTATATGCCTTTATTTTTCTGCCAGTAATCGTAATAGTAAGAATAATACGTAATCGTAATAGTATAAAAAAGTAACCTTAAAATTCCAGACGTTTTAAATAACAAACTAAAACGTATATAATATGATATAAAACTAGAAAACACCTACGTCAACCTATTATAAAACGTATCTAATTGTTTATTAAAAATTATCTCCCTATATACACCTAAGCCGGGTAATAGCTTTGTGATAACAGTATAATTGCATACTAAAGATAAAAGCGAAAATTACTATATTAAAAATAAATTAGGTGATGAATAAAAACAATTGGTTTGTTTAACAGTCACATACTAGTGACGCATCTTGTTTAGTTGCAGTTTATTTAAATTAAGCATGATGTAGTGTATGCAAGAAGTAATTAAATAACCATCGAAATTTACAAATTTTATAACTATTCAGCAAGACAATTAAGTACTGCCCATTGTTGAAAATATAGCAGAAAGTTGTACTTCCTTAACCATTTCGGGTAAATATTCATTTTGTGCTGCCAACATTGCAAATGTCAATATTCGTTCGTTAGAATGGCAAATTAAAAGTAGAAATCCACATAAAACTAAGCTTTCAAAATCAATTACTATATTAGAACAAATTTGTAACAGGTAGAAAAGTGATTTAAAAAATACAGTTAAATTTGAAAAAAACGATGTTAAAATCAATGTCAAATGTGACAAATTTAGTAATAAATGTAGTACTAACATTATATTTCTAGTGATTTCAAAATGTTTATATTTTCCAAAAAAATGTATTTTACAAAAGGCAACAAAAAATAATGTACGTTACTCTCGTCGAAAGTTTTATAGCATAACAAACGTTAATGCGACGCGGGCCCTAACTGCCGAGCGTTGCATGTAAATGAGTGCTTTACTTTCGACGCTTGTTACGTAAATTACTATTTCGAAATTATCATTAATAGGTATAAATCTAAAGAATTCAAAAAACACCTTAATAAGACAAATCTTCGTTTGCTATGCGAGCTCTGTCTTTTCTAGCATCGTAGAGCTGACAAAATGGAAACGTATTTCTGTAACAAAATTTCTGTAAGGTCCACTTTGTTTGGTATTAAACCCAATGTGTAACCGTCCTTTGAGATTTCTTTAGTGTATGACCCGGTATTTGAATTGATGTTATTAGTTTCATGTATTTTAGAATTGTTTTATTGATTTCACGTTAATTTAAGGAAGTTATGAAAGGTTTTTGATTCATAATTGTCAATCAATTTTGTAAGTAAAGTTTTGCGTTCATTTATTTAGAAATTATTATGCTGTTTAATCATCAGTATTCTGCATTTATGTTGATTTGGCATTTTCTTTGTTCTGTAAAAACTCCAGTTGTAATTTAGGTTTTCCTTCTGAGATATAATTGTAATTAAATATATTTTGGCAGTTTTTAAGTTCGTTTAAAAGTTCTTTGTTTTAAGTACATTATCAGTACGGTTGTACTTATTTTCTTTGTGTTAGTTCTATTAAATTACGTTGGAATGAAGTTATTCTATTAATTTATTAGACAGTTGTTATGATCCAGGTCTCAACAATTAATATTCATGACCATAATTAAATAAAATATTTTGTTGATTTGGCAGTTTACTCAATATATGGAAAGCCGTTTCCAAACTCTACTTTTGTGACGTAATTAAATCTGTTTGCGTCTTCTTTGCACTTCTTGGTGGTATTGCTTTCTTGCTCGGAGATTTCGGACACAATCTTTAGGAAAGGGTAGCCGAATAAGTTAATACATATAAGTGACTTTGCGTTGAGGAGATAGTTGATGGTTGATTGATAGTCGTTCGAAATGCCTTAAGTAACGGAATGTAGTTTGTTGGGTGGTAAACTCACCGCCGGTGAATGAAGTGATGCCGCGGAAATTATGCAGAAAACGTGAATTTTTAGTGCAGTTAGTGGAGTTTTGTTTCTCCTAGTTCGTAAAATCTACGGCTTTTAAAAAAATTTCACGTGCTTTCAAGTTTAATTTTTGTATTTTACGTAATGTAGAATCGTAAGTGGTACGAAGATATTCATCCTGGTTTTAAAATAGAATGAATCTATTTGATTTTATATTTACTTAATTTATATGTAATGAGGCCACGACTTACATTAGTTAATAAGAATTTTCTGTTTTTTTTATTTTATGATTTTATTTTTATTTGTTTAACTTCTTAAAAATTTTGTTTGCTTTAATACGATTATTCAATTTACTTTAATTTTAACTTACATGTTTAGCTTACAATTTTTTTATTTTTGTTTGGTGCTAATTTAAATAGTTTTTTTTGTTTTGAGTGTTGATTGATTAAATAAATGGTAAATAGTTAAATGTAAACAAGCTTTTAATTCCGTCGGCCTTCACATTATGTGAATTTTTTGTTTATTTCAGATTTTAGTGAGAAATACTCTATTAAGGTAAACACATTTAGAGTGTATTCTTCAGGAGCGAGCTTGTGGTTGGCAAGAGTCGGAAATCCATTGAGCTTTACACCTTCCTGGCGCCCTTTGATTTTTGAGTTTTCATTGTGTTTTCTGTTGAGTTTTCGAAATAATCAACGGAATTTTGAATACAACCCACCCCGTCTCACGCAGCAAGTTCCATTGTTAAACTTTTATACGTAACAAGTGTTACAATACTTATTCTGAGTGCTATAAAGATATACATAGTTCCAAACACTGGCCGCCACCTTTTTAGTTTGTCAGTGGGTTACGAGCAAATCTTTATGTCATAGACTTAAACATAACAAATTATTTTTGTACTTCGGTCCGTTTTGATGTATTTTACTTTTCCCGCCTAGACCGGTAAAGTGTAGTAGAATTTTATAACTAGAAGTTGGCACTAATAATTATCAACTAATTAAACGTCACCTGTCACCTGTCAATCTGTCAGATTTATTAACATACACGATTATCTGTGTTATTGTTTAGAATAACACTAACAAAACTTTTTTAAACAAATATAACAGTCGTAATTCGATTTATCGATGTTCGATTGTACACGCAATTTTAATGTATAATTTAAAGAATAGATTCTTTTCGGTTAAAAGAATAATTCAGACAACACAATTTCTTAAAAGAAACGTTTTCTTGTAGACTAAAAGTTTAAATTTTTTCATGTTAACCAAAACATACAAAAAAGCTGCATGTTACAGAAAATTTTTAACAGTGTGTAGTTACCACTTATTGATTGTAGATTTCTCGAAAAATGTCAACAGTCAAAGCGCCTATCGTTGCAAATCAGATGTAAAATCGATACCTTTAGAAATAATTTCAAAAACAAATTCAAACAATAGAATATTATCTAACAATGACTGTTAAAATTAAAAATAGAAATGAGTCATAAATGTTTATTCATAAAGATAATAACATTCACGTGTCAAGTCATTGTCATACATTTAAAAGAAATAACACTATAAATGATTAGCAATTACATTAGAAATCCGATACATTGAAGCTACCGTGTGTGTAAACTTTGCATAAACAAATAAAAGATGCTAAAGCTGAAAGCATAATCTATATTCTAATTCCCCAGATAAATTTAATGAAATTGTTTTTATGCGAAGAGATAATAATAATTTAATATGTCATATTAAAGAATTTGACATTTTTACGTAATACACGTAAATTTGATATTTACTTAACGTCCGCTTAAATAAGAAGTCCTGTTTCTAAAACGTAGATATTCAAAACAATTCCCAGAAAGCTTTTATAATTAGAATCTTTAAATCCCAAAGTCACTTAGCCGTATTAGTTCCTTATCAATTTTTTATGATTCGTTTACAAATTACCCTTAAGTCTTTTTCGATCAATTTAAAACTGAAAAAAAAATTATAAATTCAAATATTGGAATATTTTTGGAAATGGTATTATTTGTCCTAAGATATTAAATTGATTGTCAAAGTTGACAGATTTTGTTAGTAGAAAATGTAATACCAACATTAAATTTGCCATGTTTTTAATTTTATTCTTCTTTAATTTAGATTTAATTTTGTAAAAAAAAGCACAAAAAACAATGTGTGTAACTCTCGGCGAAAGTCTCCTAGCATAACTGTCTCATGCAGAGCTCGGCCTACGGCCTCGTGCTGTATGACTGTTGCTTATGCTATTCTTCACTGTCGACGCTAGTGGCATAAATTACGATTTTGCAAAATTTTATTTTATTGTTGAAAAAATTTAAAAAGAATCATATTGAAAACATGACAAATTTAATGTTGGTACTACAAATATTACTATCAAAATCTATCAACTTTGACAATCAATACTACCAACTACGAAATATATAATACTCTAGTATTTATATTTATAAAACTTTGAAACGTTTTTTTTTTAATTTTAACAAAATTTTAGATACTTTGAAATGTATTTTCCACCAGACGCGTACTTCTACTTGAATAATAAATGACTTCAAAAACATAGTTTTACGTATATTTCGATTTATCGCTTTGCAACTCTCGAATTTTTTCGTATTATTATTGATATTGATGTTTGCGATGAAAGCAGCACAACAAGCAGTTTTATGCTACGAATAAAATGACAATCATAATCACTCATATTTTTTAAACAATAAACAAATTTTAAATTGTGAGTCTGTTCAGGAATAGGTAACGGATAATGATTATCACCAGAAAAAGCGTCGGGTACAAATAATTAAACAAATTTTTAAAAAATGCTGTATTTACTGAGAGAGATTGTTGATCCAATATTATTGGAAAATATTGTATTGATACGAATTTCTTTTTTGTGTCGCGTATTGATACGACCTATCCATATAAAACATGTAGCAAACTTGCTGAAAGATCGTGAGTAAATATTGCACTAGCAAAAATATTGATTCGCATTACTGATAAAATTGTTCCATCTGCAAATCCAAATTATTCAAAATAGATGGCTTAAAACGCACTTATCGAGAAAAATATATGAAATCCAAAATTTTTTTGCTTTGAATCACAGAAACATATCAAGAATGGTATGTTCTTCAAAAGGCTGTTGGAGATGTCTTACAACGATATTTTATCCTTGCGCCATCCCATATTAGTGTACAGCAGTAATCAAGTAGGACTTCATTTGCTTTTGTATCACTTTTCCATAATTGCAACGTCCTAGTAAAACCGTTCCCCATGTTCGTCGCTTACTGTACCCAAATTTTGCCAAAAAAATCGAGATAAGCGTCCAGAATCTGAATTTTGAATGACAATGACATGCTACATACTATTTCTCTGTAGGCACTAAGTAATTCGGTTACAAAATCTTCGTAATTTTCAGCATCAATATTTCCAAGTAAATTAGTCACAACTGTTAAAAAAATTTCTCCATGCTCTTAGTTCAATTTCAGTCAGCATGTTGTCACATTCGCCATTTCATAACTTACAATAACAACGTTCCTTTTTGAGCAAAACAATATAGAAGTCCTTCTTGACGTTCTCGGAATTTAGTTATATGTGCGTCACTTTCGAGAAGATACCATCCTTTTAATCTGAATGCGAGTAGTTATGTCTGTGGTTTTGCTAGTTTTAAATCTAGAACCAAATCATTTAGTTCCATCTGTAAAATCAAAAGTGCCTCTATTGAACATCCTGGTGCTTAAAAGTCTGGAGCATTGTCGATTTCCTGTGCGAATTGAGCATCATTGGTTGAAGTTGAATTCAAGTTCTTGTTCGTCCAAACTACACAATTTTGTTAGTTTTGAAATAGGAAGTTCTTCACATGTTCGATAGGCCGTAAACCTGTTAGTAAATTGGGATAGTGTACAGTGTGCTTAGATGTCCTGTATGTCAGTAAGACAAAAGTAACAATCTGTGGCATGACTAGTAAAACATTTTCACATACATAATACCTTTCGGCCATAAAGCACATCAACTGTCATTGAAAAAAAGCAGCAATTGTACTATGGTTCGGTTTATCAAACACTTTGAAATTGAACCAATACGATTTCATTTGAATTTGTTTAATTAGCGGAAAAGTGATTTTAAAGAGGTGGGTTTGGTTTGATGATGTGCACTTTGTGAAAAGTTATATCGTTTATCATTGTGCACTTATCGACAATCAATACAATCGATAATTTTTCCAATTTTGGCTCAACGAAGGACAAGCTCATCAAGAAAGAAACAATTCGTTGAGTGAACGAGCAGTTCTTACAGCAAAAACAGATCACTTAAGCTTCACAATTCAAAATTAATTGGTTGGTCGACTGCATCGTTTCAAATCTATCGACTGTGTAACAAACAAAGACGAAGCAGCCCACTATCCAACTAAATTTTTAAAGTCATTGGATCTGCCTGGCTTGCCACCGTACAATTCAAAAAACTATGTAACGAAACGCGTTTAGTGATGAAAAACTCATGGGCAATGTAATTCACGCGACAATACTTAAAAGAAAGTTCGAAGATGAGGAAGCTTTCCTTCCGATGATCCCAACCTATATGCCATTCCAGTTTAAACGAATTTAATTACCAATTCGTCTTGCAATTGGCAAGACGATCAACAAATCGCAAGGCCTATCCTTGAATGTTTGTGGCCTGAATTTAGAAAATGAATGTTTCTCTCACGGTCAATTGTACGTAGCATATTCACGTGTAGGCAAACCATCCACTTTGGTTGTTCCCGCACCTGACAACAAAACGAAAAATGTCGTATATCACAATGTGCTTCAATCAATCCGGGTGCAACCCATCTAGCAAATAGTTTAACAGAAAATATTGCGACAATGGTACGCGAATCATTTTGATACACTTGAATAAAGCAAATGCCTTGCTGCCTAAAGATTCGCCAAGCCAAGTAGCTTGTCTTGAAACGTAAATGGTTAGTTTGGGCTTTAAAAAAAATAACAGCTTGATTTGATTTGATGTTTGTGGATACGGGCTTGGCTTGGTTTTCAAGGTTTTCCAAGCATTCAAGTTTTTACAAACATTTTCTTCTTTCTTTCACAAAAGTAGTTTATGGCCTTGGAACACGTATAACAATACTAGATTTGTTGACTTGTAGAAGACAGAGATATAGGCACAAAATATAGCCCTTACAGAGTATTCACGATGCGTTCCCGCTTGGCTTCTGATTGATCCCGAGTTATGAGGTGACCTACTATGTAGCGTGTTTCTGATTAACGACTACAAAGTTTTCTTGTGGCGTTAAATGACATTTTTTCCTGGTTTGATCTAAAGTGATATTTGCAATTAGTTTTCATGTCGGTTTTGTCTATTTAAATAAGTGAAGATTGAGTTTTGATTATAATCATGTGGTAAATGCTGTGAGATCAGTCATCCACAAAATAAATTGTTAGTAAAATAATTACAGAAAATACCAATCTATTTCTTCGTATTGACACAATGTACTTTGTGTACTCGATTACGTTTATCTGCAGTTGTAACCAAAACAAAGCTTCAGTTGAATTAACGCAAAACGTTGCAGTGTAAGAAATAAATTCAGCTTTCTTAGAACTCGACAACTTGCGTAATTTTTGTTTTGATTTCTTCGGTTGATGCTGTTTCCTGTAGTGATTTGTGTAAACTGTCTTTAATAAACTTTATTTTGGGGTATAAATTTTACATCAAGCTAATATTATTTTCAAGAGCTTAAAAGATTGGTAAAAGCTTCAAAGCTCGATCTGTAAACGCTTATAATGAACTTGGCTTGATTATTTAAAAACTTGGCTTGATCTTTCGAAAACCAAGCCAAGTCCTATTGTTGCCACGTAAATTACATTCAGTTCAATGTATTTCATTTTGATTCGTGTACATTTATTGAACTTAATTCAATTGCTCATACTTAAAAACTGCATTTAGGTCAGCTAATAAGTTAACGCAAGATTTATTGATTCTGAGGCTGTACGAAGTTCGCCGGGTCAGCTAATTGTAATTAAATTAAATAATTGTTTTTTACTATTTAGTGCATTTTATTTAATTCATTTTATAAAGTCGGTTCTTTTTTGTTTTTCTCTTTTTAGTAATGTTAATCTGAAACCCTTGAAAATGCACATCGTTTAAGAGAATTTCATGTCGATGTAAATTTGAGAGTTTGATCAGTTTCTCATGTATCCCATCATCAGAATTTGACCAAATTGAAATGGGACCACCCCGAAAGTACTCTCTTTCTAATACAAAAAGAATCATCAAGATCGGTCAGCGTGATAAAAAATAATCGCTGAACCAAACATAAAAAAACATTCAGATGAATAGAGAGCCGCCTCCTTTTTTTTTAAGTCGGTTGAGTGACGTCAAAATCGGATATGTATAAGGTAGACAGAATGTTATTATTAGTCAGTTCAAATGTATTAACAACATTACCATCATGTGGGTATTTCACAAACTGCTATTAAAGAATAGCCATTACTACATGTCGTTGTAAAAACGTTAACTAGTCACATAACAATGCTTTGCCTACCTAGCAAATAGCCAGTTTTGGCTTCATTGTTAATTCATTAGTTAGCATGTAAGAGGTATAGGAGTAAAACTCCTTGATTTTTTCTCTTTCAAAGATGCCACTAACGATTCCGTTTCATTTGACAATTAAAAGCTTTATAATATCAATGCCTTTATGACAGATATGCATTTCATGTATGAACTTGCCAATGAAAATTTGTTGAAACCTAGGCGGTTGTATAGAAAACCATTTCCTGACACATACAGTAGCAACAGAATGATAAAGAAAGATGCAGGTCTTCTACTGACTGTGTGGAATAGTTCGTTTATAGTTTGAGTATGTGTTAAAAGATTGATGATTTCAAACATTGTATACCAATTATTTAAATGCCACCTCTGATTCTATTATAAAAAATTATAGATAATAACAAACGTGAGTTGTAGTTTAAACTTAAATAGAAATAAAACATCTGCTTTCAAATATGTAGAAACGAAGTTTTCTAAACATAGAAAAAAATACGTACTAAAGTTGTAAGAAACAATTTAAAAAAAAAAGTGTTATTTACTTTGGTCTTGAGAAGGCTATATCTAAATAAATATGCACAATTATATTAAAATGTATGTGGGTACTGATGTACACTAATTATGTATACAGTGTGTCCGAAAAGTATGGAATATATTATACAGGTCGATAAATATGCACTTTACAGGAAAAAGTTGTAAATAAAAGTTGTTTATCACTTAGTTATCTACCACCTGGGAGATATCAATTTAAATTTTTGCTGTAAACAAAATCGCAACGAATAACACTTACATTTTTTTAAATGGCAAGGCACGTCTTTATTATACTCATTTGATAGAGTCTTTTTTTCTCTTTTCAACCATATGAAACTTGAATACCTTTACATCAAAAAATTTTCAAGAAAAATAAGGACATGTCTAACAAATTTATTTTACTGAGCAGTATTAATCAGGTACGTAATATGTAGTATTGAAACAATTGAATGCACTTTAGAACACTGTCACACTTTACTATTTGTTAGTGCTTGAAATATGGCTTAATTATCTGAGAAACATAGAATTGAAATTTTAATGACTCTGGGATATGGAGATAGAAGAAGAACCCAAGACGAAGTATGTAATTTAATTAATAACTTGCATCCAGAATTAAACATTTCGCAGTCCACGGTAAGCAAAATTTGGCGGAAATTTCAAGAGACAGGTTCGGTGAAAGATGCGAGTAGTACTGGTAGACCTTTGTCATTAAGTAATGTGGAACGAGAAAATGTGTTCTTGTCTGTTGAGAAAAATCCACAAATTTCTGTTCGGCAAATTGCTAGAGACCATAATTTGAATAAATCGGCTGTACATGACGTTTTAAAAAAAGAAAAATTTCATCCTTATAAAGCTTGTGTAGTTCAAGAATTATTTGAAGACGATTTGGACAGAAAGCTGGAGCTTTGTGAAACAATAACAAACAAACTTGAACGAGATGCACATTTTCATAAAAATATCCTTTTTACTGATGAGACCACGTTTTGTTTAAACGGCACAATTAACAAACAAAACACACGTTACTGGTCTTCACAAAATCCTCACTGGTATCTAGAAGGACACACCCAATACCAGCAGAAAGTCAACGTCTGTGTAGGAATGATTGAAAGTCAAATTTTAGGGCCATATTTTTTTGAAGGTAATTTAACGGCGAATATTTATCTCGATTTCTTAAGATTTGAGTTAGTTCCTGCTTTGGCCGAGTTATTTCCACATGAAGTAGATCCAGATATACCTCATAACAAAATATGGCTTCAACAAGACGGGGCACCTCCACATTTTGGAATTAATGTTCGCCACTTTCTTAATAATACTTTTCAAAATACATGGATAGGCAGAAGAGGTACGATAGAATGGCCTGCTCGCTCGCCGGATTTAAGTCCACTAGATTTTTTTCTTTGGAGCTATATTAAAAGCAAAATTTATGTAAATAGACCTGATAATGTTGAAGATTTGAAAAATCGCATTAGAGTTGAGATAAGAGCTATAACTCGAGATATGATTTCAAAAGCAATCGATGGTTTTAAAAATCGAATTTACCACTGTCAAATTATGAATGGTTTACATTTTGAACATTTATTGTAAGTTTAGTTTAAATACATTTTTTTGTTATAACAATTTTATGTAAAGATATTTAAAGTTTAATATTTGCTATTGTGACAGTGCATTCAATTGTTTCAATACTACATATTACGTACCTGATTAATACTGCTCAGTAAAATAAATTTGTTAGTGTTGAAAAAGCAATTTATGCAAGTCATGGTTGTGTAAAACCTACTTTAGTTGTTCAGAGTAATGTAACTAACTTCATATATAATATACAAGTATTGTAACGATTGTAACAAAATAATGTGCAAATAGTTAAAACTACATTTTACTTTTATTTTGGTTGACAACAAATCTGCTAGCAATCACGTTCATAAATCCTATAATATTAACAGGTTATGGGCCCAGACTACGCCGTGAACGGAAAGTGCTAGTTTGAAATTACTTGGAAATTACACGATAAAATTAAAAAAAGGAAAAATATGGCGGAATCCGCGGAAAAATATCATATTCCATTGTTCGATGGTACGAACTTCAATAACTGGAAATTTCGTATGGAAACCCTATTAAATGAGTTGGACTTGTTAACTTTAATTGAAACTGATTATCGTGAAGATGTTAATGTACAAACTTCAAACATGGATACTGCTGAAGCAAGCTCTATTAAAACAAAGAAACTTGCAGAATTACAAAAACGGGATCGTAAATGTTGCTCACAAATCATACAACGAATATCCGACAGCCACCTTGAATACGTGAAAGACAAAAAAAGTGCTTTCGAGGTCTGGAAATCGTTAACAAACACGTTTGAAAGGAAGGGGATTGCAAGTCAACTGTTTCTTCGAAAAAAACTTTTATTAATGAAATTTGTGCCAGCAAAAGAAAAGTTGGCTGACCATTTTCTACAGTTTGATAAATTGATACGTGAATTGCGGTCGACTGGTGCTAATTTAGAAGAAAACGATATTGTGTGTCACTTATTATTAACTATGCCAAGTGAATACGATGCAGTGGTTACAGCAATCGAAACATTGCACATGGACAAATTAACTTTAAGTTTTGTGAAAAATCGACTGATGGATGAAGAAACAAAACGTAGTGAATCCACAAAGAAAAATCGTCATGACTTAACATCAACAGCCTTTTTTGCACACTCAACCCGAGGAATGTTTGTATCGCAGAAAACAAGGTCTGGAAGAGGTGGAGGAAGTTATAAATATTGTTTTAAATGTCACAGTTGTGGTGGATACGGTCATAAGCGGTCAGATTGCAAGAATAAAGTACGAAGTAACGACAAAGAAGTTCATTCAGCAAATACAGCAACAAATGTAGAAGATGCAAGCTATTGTTTTCCAGCAGTAGTTCAGAAAGGTATGAATAAGATGAAGTTAAATTGGATTTTAGATTCTGGTGCTACTGAACATATGGTAAATGAATATGTAACTCTATACAATACTAAAAGGTTAGATAAACAAATTACAATTACAAGTGTCAAATCAAGAGCTTATTTGAGTGCCAAAACAATTGGTAACGTAAAATTAACAAGGAATGTAAGTGGTACAGATTTAATAATTGAAGTTAAAAATGTTTTATTTGTAAAATTTGTAAATTAAAAATCAATGGTTTTCAAATGATTTTTTTAAATGGAAAAAAATTTATAAAAAAAATTAAGTGTATTGTAGCTGTAGCAGTTAGAAATTAGATTGAATTGTATAAGTTAAGCTTAACATATGTAGAAGTCAATGCATTAGTATGTACAGCCCAGGAGAATTTACAATTATGGCATAAAAGGTTGGGTCACTTGAATAGCGCCAGTTTGAGAAAGCTTGAAGGTCAAGTTATCGGTATGAAACTGTCGTCTGGAAATATGGAAATGAAACAATGCGAAACGTGTATCGAAGGTAAGCAAACACAGCTTCCACATAAAAACGCAAGAATACATGCAAAGCGACCTTTACAACTAATTCATAGTGATGTTGTTGGACCAATTTCGCCAACTTCATATGATGGAAACAGTTACATTGTCCCTTTTATTGATGACTATACTCATTTTTCTGTCGTATATAGTATAAAAAAATAAATCTGAAGTATTTGAATATTTTAAAATCTATGAAGCAATGGCCACAGCTCATTTTGGAACAAAAATAAGTAGATTTCGCTATGATAATGGGCGCGAATACTTATCAAATGAAATGATACAGTTTTGTGAAGAAAAAGGAATTCAATATGAAAAAACTATTCGTTATACTCCTCAACAAAATGGAGTCGCAGAACGATTTAATCGAAGCTTACTAGAACGTGCACGCTGTCTTCTTCATGGTTCACAACTGGGAAAACAATTTTGGACGGAAGCTATTTTAACAAGTGCATATCTAATCAATAGGAATCCAACATCGGCTCTTGATGGAAAAATACCAGCAGCCTTATGGTATGGAAAAGAGATAGACATAACAAAACTAAGGGTATTTGGATGTGTAGCGTTTTTGCATATTCCAAAGGCATTAACTAAAGAAAAATTCGAGTCCCGAACGAAAAGATGTCTAATGGTTGGGTATTGTATCAACGGATACAGGTTGTGGTGTCCAGAAGAAAACCGAGTAATACTTGGAAGAGATGTAATCTTTAATGAAAATAAATTCACTCACGAAAAAGTAACGAGTGAAGATTGGCTTTCATCTGAAAACGAAAAAATATCTGACTACAATCTAGATCAAACTGAAAGAAATTTAAATCTCAGTAATGAAACTCATCTAAATGACGTCACAGAAAATGCAATTGAGGAAAAAGAAAATCACGAAAGTCAAGCTGATGAAAATATTCAAAGAAGAAGCGTCAGAATTAAAACAAAACCTAAGTATCTTGAAGATTACGCAACATTAGCCTTAAGTGCTCAAGCATATGTGGAGAATATTCCAGAAACTTTTGAAGAAATAGATAAAAGAGATGATAAAAGGAAATGGCATGAGGCTATTGCGGAAGAAATGAATTTTTTAGAACAAAATAAGACTTGGAGTCTATGCAAGCTGCCTCCAGAAAGAAGAGCGATTGATTGTAAATGGGTTTTTCGTTTAAAACAAAATGTTAAAAATAAAATTGAAGGCTATAAAGCAAGATTAGTCGTAACAAGTTCTCAAAAGAAACATTTTGATTATGACGAAACCTATGCCCCAGTAGCACGATTAACAACTTTTCGAACTTTATTAGCAATAATTAATCAAGAAAATTTAATGACATGCCAAATGGACGTAAAAAATGCATTTCTGCATGGCGAACTACAGGAAGAAATATATATGAAGACACCTCCAGGCTTTAAGAAAGTGGATGGAATAGTATGCCGACTAAACAAAACGTTGTATGGCTTAAAACAAGCCCCAAGAGCTTGGAATAAGTTATTTGATAAAGCAGTGCAAGAGCTTAAACTAAATAGATCCGAGTTGGATAAGTGTCTATATATCAAGAAAGACAAAACATTGAAACTGTTTCTTTTGCTCTATGTCGATGACATCATCATAGCAAGTAACAGTAAGGAAGAACTTGAAAAAATCAAGACGAACTTACAACGACAATTTTGCATGAAAGACTTGGGCAATCTGCAATCATTTCTGGGAATAAAAATTACTCGAATTGAAACCGGATTTATACTAAGTCAAGAATCTTATCTTAAGAGGCTATTAAATCGATTTAATATGCAAGATTGCAAACAAGTAAAAACTCCTTTGGAACTAAGACATACTGAAGAATCGAAGACAGATTTTATTCCTGAAAAGCCATTTAGAGAGTTAGTAGGATGTCTGACCTACATAACACAGACAACTAGACCAGATTTGTGCGTAGCCGTAAATTATTACAGTCGATTTCAGAATGACGCAACAGAAGAACACTGGAAAGGACTAAAGAGAATCTTGAGATACATCAAAGGAACATTGATGTATGGACTGTATTTCACCAAAAAGGTAAATACCGATTTTTTAATTGGATTTGCAGATGCCGATTGGGCGTCTAGCCTTGATAGAAAATCTACGTCCGGCTATGTGTTCCATCTGTATGGAAACTCAGTAAGTTGGGGAACTAAGAAACAATCAACTGTTTCACTATCGTCTACAGAAGCCGAATATGTTGCTTTAGCAACCGCGGTAACCGAACTTATGTGGATAAAACAGTTGTTGGAGAATTTTGGGGTAAATTGTGATGAACCCATAAAGGTATTAGAGGACAATCAATCCTGTATACATCTGTTAAGCAGGTGGGAACATCGCAGATTGAAACATATCGATGTCAAATATAATTTCATTCACGATCTGTCGGAAGATAGAGTGATCAATGTAGTTTATGTGCCGACCACTGAGCAAGTTGCGGACATAATGACAAAGGCTTTGCCTAGTGAACAATTTGATAAATTAAGATGTAAATTAGGACTTTATCCACTGTAGCATTATTTTTTTTGTATGACTTGTATATATTGAGGTGGAGTGTTGAAAAAGCAATTTATGCAAGTCATGGTTGTGTAAAACCTACTTTAGTTGTTCAGAGTAATGTAACTAACTTCATATATAATATACAAGTATTGTAACGATTGTAACAAAATAATGTGCAAATAGTTAAAACTACATTTTACTTTTATTTTGGTTGACAACAAATCTGCTAGCAATCACGTTCATAAATCCTATAATATTAACAGTTAGACATGTCCTTGTTTTTCTTGAAAATTTTTTGATGTAAAGGTATTCAAGTTTCATATGGTTGAAAAGAGAAAAAAAAGACTCTATCAAATGAGTATAATAAAGACGTGCCTTGCCATTTAAAAAAATGTAAGTGTTATTCGTTGCGATTTTGTTTACAGCAAAAATTTAAATTGATATCTCCCAGGTGGTAGATAACTAAGTGATAAACAACTTTTATTTACAACTTTTTCGTGTAAAGTGCATATTTATCGACCTGTATAATATATTCCATACTTTTCGGACACACTGTATATAAATTTGTTTATCTAAAAAAATGTAGATACCTAATTTTTGTTTTTTTCATTTTGCCTTTTTACGTTGTTGCTTGTCTACAGAGTGTCTATAATCATATCATATATAAAAGTTGCGTTATTTAGAATATATTTTTTGTACTATAACGCAAGTTTTTTAGGTTTGAATACCAATTTTTGAAAATTATTGACAGTTATCAAACTGAAAGTTTTTACCAATGATCACAATTGAGCAACCGCATACCAAAGTTTATTACTTTAAATTAATTTTGTTGTACAGGTGTTTATATAAGTGAGGAGAGTCATATAAATGTATAGTTACATGATCCAGAAAAATATATTGTCCGTTAACTAGAAAATTAGCATATTTATAGATTTTGTTTTGAATCGAAGCCATTAAAACTAAAAACGTTTTTAAAAATTGTGGTACGTTTCCTCAACAACTTCTAAAAAAATTGTAATACTAATGGAAAAAAGATAATGAACGTAATTTATAATCAAGCAGAAACATCCAAATATTATAATAGTTGATTCATCACTCACTCTCCCACATTGCAGAGCTGTAAATTTGATATAAATATCCAAGAATGTTTTGTTGCAGGTATTAGTTTAATAGTCACACAATGGAAACTATGAAAGCTGCAATTATAATTTTTTTTAGTTATAAAGATTGTATTATCCATTATAAAATCTTTAACTCAAAATGGGATTTTCAATTATAATTGTAAATAATTTAATGCCTTTCCCATATAACTGTTTTTTATTTATTAATTATTGGTGGCTACATGTTTCAACCTAACGGTCATCATCAGGCCTCTAAAATTACCGACTAATAGTAAAATCTCAACCTTAAAATTCTTAATATGCTTACAATTAATAAATAAATTAATAAATTAAAATTAAACAGTTTATGTAAAAATGACAATATAAATTAAACGAGAAAGATATATAAAATAATATTATTAACAAGAAAATTAAATAAATATAAAAATAATTTAAATAAAAACAAAAATATTATTTAAGAAAAAGAAAATCATTTTAAAAATTAACAATTTCATTTAAACATGCATCTGGTTCTAAGTTTTTATGTTTAAAAATTTCTTTTATCTCCAAAAAATTTAATTTTATTGCAAATATGAAGAATTTGTAGTTACTTTTATAATCAAAACAATGGTTATATTCTAATATATGATTAGCTAAAATAAATTTGTTATATAAATTAATACCAACATTATTCTTTTTAACGTAAGAAAAATGTTCTGCTATTCTTGTCCGAAATTTACGACCGGTTTGTTCAATATAAAAAAAGCTACAGCTACCACAATTTAATTTGTAAACACCAGATTTATTCAGAATATCAACTTTATCTTCACTATTGACAAGCAAAGATTTTAAATTAAATTTAGATGAAAAAGAAATATATTATGTTTGTTAAATAAATTTTGAAATTGAAAAGAAAGCGACCAATGCAAGGAAGAGAAAAATATGTCTTTTTAATGATATCTGAAAGTGGAGTAAGAGTTGAATAGTTTATGCAAGTTACCTCTTGATAAATTTAATTTTAATAAAAAACTTAGCATTATTTATAATTTAGCAAATAATTATAATTATCCTTTAAATATGATCAAAAAACTTCAAAATAAAATTTTAATTCCATTAATATTAAAAACATTTCAACTCTTAATCCACTTTCAGATAACATTAAAAAGACATATTTTTCTCTTCCTTCCATTGGTCGCTCTTCTTTTCAATTTCAAAATTTATTTAAAAAGCATAATATTAATATTTCTTTTTCATTTAAATTTAATTTAAAATCTTTACTTGTCAATAGTAAAGATAAAGTTGATATTCTGAATAAACCTGGTGTTTACAAATCAAATTGTGGTAGCTGTAGCTCTATTTATATTAGACAAACCGGCCGTAAATTTCGAACAAAAATAGCAGAACATTTTTCTTACATTAAAAACAATAATGTTGGTATTAATTTATATAATAAATCTTCTTTCGCTAATCATATATTAGAATATAACCATTGTTTTGATTATAAAAGTAACTACAAAATTCTTCATATTTGCAATAAAAGTCTAAAATTAAATTTTTTGGAGATAAAAGAAATTGTTAAACATAAAAACCAGATGCATGTTTAAATGAAATTGTTAATTTTGAAAATTATTATCTTTTTCTTAAATAATATTTTTGTTTTTATTTAAATTATTTTTATATTTATTTAATTTTCTTGTTATTAATATTATTATTTTATATACCTTTCTCGTTTAATTTATATTGTCATTTTGTTTAATTTATATTGTCATTTTGACATAAACTGTTTAATTTTAATTTATTCATTTATTTATTAATTGTGAGTATATTAAGAATTTTAAGGTTGAGATTTTACTATTAGTTGATAATTTTAGAGACCTGATGATGACCGTTAGATTGAAACATGTAGCCACCAATAAATAATAAATAAAAAACAGTTATATGGGAAATGCATTAAATTATTTACAATTATATTTTTTAATTATATAATAATGAGTCAAATATGTCAGGTAAACACAAAGAACAAAAATTATCAAAAAGCATCTGACTTATTTAGTTTCTTACAATTTCGGATGAAATCCAATTTACTGAGTTTGTAAAAAAATTGAAATAAAATCGCCTGTATTTGTGATTATAATAATCCAAAAATTCTTTTTTTTGGATGGTGTAGCTCAAAGAGCAAGTAATTCTTAACGTCAGAACTAAAATGTTATTAGTAAGCCCGTTGAATCAAATCTTGAGTTGCGAAAATAAAAATCAATTTTGATATTAGTTTCAAAGCTTTAATAATGCACTAAAATCTTATTAATTATTAACGTAAATTCAAATCAGGAATTAATACTTTGCACTGGAAATCTTTAACTAGTACAGTAAATGCTGAAAATCACGTGCGCCTATATGCACTTTGTCTGAAAAACATGATGTGCTACAAATATGAAAAAGAACTGTATATTGATACCCAAGTATAGGGTAATACGCGTGGAAAATTTAGATAATAACAAAAATAGTGGAGCAACTACATCACTTGATATGAATTGACCTCGGCACGTCTGAAGAAAATTTATTATTTCAATTATTTTTCGCCTTTTTTTTAATTGTGTTACTGGTATAATTGCATATGCATACATAATGCAAAAATTTTTTTTAAAAAACATTTTTAATTAATCACACATTAATTTATCTCAATAAAACCACGTATATAATACAATAACAACCCAGAATTTAATCACTCTGGTATAAATATAATTTATTATTTACTACAAGATAAAAAAACTTAATTCTTCATAATTGATGAAAATGCACGTAACCCAAGTTCAAAAGTGAACAAAATATGAATTTTAAAATAGTGCTTCTAAAAACTACGGAGCAAAATGGATATAACAAAAAATTAATTGACCCAAATGTAAAACGTAGAATTTACAACATAACGGAAATAGTTTCGGGTTCACACAAAAGATAGTAAATCGACAGAAAAAAAATTACATATGCATGTGGCAGCTTTGATAAAAAACTGAGCATTAGAAAGTAGTACAAAAAAACCGATAACACAAACTTCGAATCCAAAATCGACACATAGACTTAGCTATTAGCCTACAAAACATAATTTTAGAAAATCACAAAGCGAAAAACACTGCTGTTTTTTGGACAGTATCAAAAAGGAAATAAAATTAATCAGATAAGTTATTAGCTATAATACCTCAGTGAAAAAACGAACTTCTAAGCAAACTACGTAATAACTCTTAATTTACTTAAACTTAAATATATCAACCTTGTGGAAAAGTTGATAGACAATTATTATTAATTAATTAATTATTAATCGAGCGACGATAGTGACGTTAGTCTTTGCTATACAGATTATATAATTTCCAGTGATGAAAAAACCTCTCAAGCACTTCTTCAAAACAACCTTTCAAACGAGAAAAAAGCCTAAATGATTTCCGAATTTACAAGACGATCTCTCAACGTCCACAAACGTTAGAAAAATTTGAAACCAATAACAAGGAGTAAATTGATTGCCAAATTACTAAAATACCTATAAACATTAACGATTAGAAAAATTCCACATTAAACAATATAATTCAAAAAGTCATATCCTAGCATCAGCTACCAGGAGAAAAAAATTCTCATTCTCAAAGAGTTGTAAGAGTGACTTGGAAAAAAGTAAACTGTTAAATCTAAAAAAATATTTCGATTAAGTTTCAAAAGTAAGGTTTTAAAAACGAGTGTTTTTGGTTTAAACGATTTGTCAACAACAAAATTCTTGACTTGATCGTTAAGTTAAAGAAAGCAACCAACAAAATTAAAAAAAAGGTGACTATCGCCCTAAAGCGGAAATAAGATAAAATAAAGAAGTTTTTTCTTTTCTTATTTAGATGGGCCTAAGCTAAGGTTGTCGATCTTAGAAAACTCAGAAATAATCAAGTACTATTTGGAAGAGGTGCCAACAAGAAAATGTGAAACGTGTTATGCAAAACTCTCTTCTGAAAATAGGAAGAATGCTTCAATGCGACAATTTTAAGTGTATTTCATGTTTTACATAAATCCATATGTGATTTTAGTTGTTCTTTTAAAGTACAATTTTGTATTTTTTTAGTATATTTTTCTCTCAAAAAAACTTTTTGTGTTCCTTTTATAAAGTTTAAATAGAACGGAAAAAATTTCAAAACACTAAATTTACCCAAAATTAATGTATTTTTGTAGATATCTGACTCTCACAAAAATCTAAATTATTGCATTACTAATTAGCTTTTTTAACTAAATTGATACTGTGTAAAAAAACTTAGTAATAACAAGAATAAAATGACACAAGGCTGTCTATTTAAGATTGGTAAAAAACGAAATCGAATGCTGTTAAAAACTGTAGAATAATTAAACACTTGTTACTTAACATGAGTAATCATTATTAATAACATCGAAAAATTTTCTCGTTCAATTTTAGATAATGCCTAATTAAGAAGTCACTATACTAGTTAATAGCCTGTTCAAAATACATTTAAAATTTCCTTTAATCTAAAAGTCATAAATTAACTATTAAATTTTAATTATATTATTATTACAATCACAATTTAAGAACAAATCGTTCCTAGTCAAAAACAAAAATAAAAACGTTGTTTGATCCAATTATATCGTATACATTGCGATTAAGGTGCTATTTTTGCAACAAACATCAATAAGAAATAATTGGATTGTATAGTATAATTTAATTTAATATGTATACAGACTGAAACCTGTTCTTTAAAAGCCATTTTCTATTTTAAAAACTTGTTCAAGTCTTTGACAAAATCTGTTGTAGTATTAGGTTTGGTTGTTACTAATCTCAATGTTTCTACAAGAGAAACTACAACAAGTTAGTGAAGAGTCTTAAAAAAACTCAACATTCAACAATTTCTTTGAAAGTGTTATTTAGATCAACTTCGCAACTTACGTAGACCTTTGTATTGATATTGTTATTATTACAGTGACATTAAGAATAGTAACAACGTCAAATTACTATGTTATCATAGAACCTTATATTTACAAGACTGGATTCAAAATTTAATACTTAAAATATTAATTTCATCAACACAGTTGAATAAAGATTAGCCATCTGGGTCTCGTAGACTTAACACACTTAGAACAGAACTGTAAAGTCAAATATCAATTTTTTATTCATATTGCAAAATAAAAATGACATTTAAAAAAATTATTTCGTTTTAAAGTGCAAGGTTTACCTTCGAAGTCATTTTTTGCCATGTTTGACGTATGTATATAGATCCATTTTTATGCAAATTTAGTAACAAATAGAATAAACAATAATAAGCAACTTAGTGCAAAATAAAATTGACAACATTAAAAAAAACGTTATTTCGTTTTAAAGTGGATTCTATCCGCACACAAGATTTACTTACCAAGTCATTTTTTATCATGTTGACGTAGATCAATTTTGTGCAAATTTAGTAACAAAAAAAATAAACAATAATAAATAGCTTAATGCAAAATAAAAATAACATAACTAAAAAAAGAGTTATTTATTTGGTTTTAAAGTGTATTTTATTCGCTGTGATTGTAAGCACGCAAAGCTTACTTTTGAAGTCATTTTTTTCATGTTGACGTAGATCCATTTTTGTGCAAATTTAGTAATAAATAGTATAAACAATAATAAACAAAGCAATGCAAAATAAAATTGAGAGCATCAAAAAACAAAATTATTTCGTTTTAAAGTGGATTCTATCTGCATACAAGGCTTACTTTTAAAGTCATTTCTTATCATGTTGAC
Organism: Aquatica leii; assembly: GCA_035610365.1. Lineage (NCBI taxonomy): Eukaryota > Metazoa > Arthropoda > Insecta > Coleoptera > Lampyridae > Aquatica > Aquatica leii. The sequence goes on along the minus strand of CM069434.1, from coordinate 14,902,358 downwards.
GTGGATTAGTTTTCATGCAAATTTAGCAACAAATAGAGTAAATAATCATAAAAAGTGTAGCACAAAATAAAGCTTTCCATATTTAAAAAAAATTATTATTTCGTTTTAAAGTGGATTCTATCGGCACACAAAGCTTACTTTTGAAGTAATTTTTTATCATGTCGACGAAAAATAATTTTTGTGTTAAATTTAGTAAAAAATAGAATAAACTATAATAAACGACGTAATTCAAAATAAAGTTTTGAACATTAAAAAAAAAGAATTATTTCGTTTTAAAATGGATTCTATCTGCACACGAGGCTTACTTTTGAAGTCTCTTATCATGTCGACGTGGATTAATTTTTGTGTACATTTAGTAACTAATAGAGTAAACAATCATAAATAACGTAATACAAAATAAAAATAGTAACATTTTAGAAAAATAATTGTCTATTTGGTTTTAAAGTGGATTATGTCCGCAAGGTTTGCATTCGAAGTCATTTTTTATCACGTTAGCGTAAATTAGTTTTTGTTGAAATTTAGTAACAAATAGAGTAAACAATAATAAATAACATAATGTAAAATAAAATAAATACATTAAAAAAAATTATTTTGTGTTAAAATTGATTCTATCCGCTGTGATTGCACGCAAGAGCAAGGCTTACCTACTTTCAAATTAATTTTTTTGTTATGTTGGCGTGGATTACTATTTGTGCAAAATTTAGTAACAAATAAAGTAAAAAATAATAAATAAAATATTGCAAAATAACAATTACAATATTATTTATAAAATAATTATTTCATTTTAGGTTGACGCGGGACCTTTTTTCAGTCAGTGTTGATTGTGTTACCATGAATTGACTTGAAAATAAAAATAAAGACAATCATTAAAAAAGAATTATTTCGTTTTAAAAGTTGATTTTACAAAAGACAGGCAGTGAAACAACAACACAAGGCACAAACCACTAAATCCACATCCCAATGGTCTTTATTAGTATAAAAAAATATATATTTATGAACTGTATCAAGAAACCTTAGAGCAACTACACCAAGAGACTATAAATAACAATAATTATTTTAAAACGATACCGGTAGGTGACAAATTTAATTTTAAAAAAATATATTTATTGTCCGACGTATTATACGACAAATATGACACATATTTCCAATTTACTATAGCAAAAAAACTTATAATAAACATATACAGACAAACAACCCCAAGTGCCATCAAGAGGTGTAGATATAAAAGGTACAAAATAGACATGTCAATTCAATTTTTTTTAAAAATATGAAACTGTAATATGACATATTTTTTGTATATTATAGCAGATCACCTAAACTATTTCATCTACACACACAAAGAGCTATGAATGCCGTAAAGAGATGGCAATTTAAAAAAAAAGTGTACCACCGTTATACAAAAAGATACGTACAAAATGGATATTTCAATTCGGTTTTTTTCAAAAATATGGAACTGTAAAATGACATATTTTTTGTACATTATGGCAGATCACCTGGTCTATTAGTCTATACACACAAAGACCATAAAATGTCGGAAAAAGATAGCCTTTCAAAAAAAATATACGAACTGTTATAAGAAAAGATACGTACAAAATATATATTTCAATTCGATTTTTTTTAATATGGATTTGTAATACGACATATGTTTTGTATATTATAGCAGATCTGACCTAACCTCTTTTATTTATACACACAAAGAGCTTTCAATGCCTTAAAGAAATGGCAATGTAAAAAAATGTACAAATTGTTATTAAAAAAGAACATGACATATTTTTTGTATATTATGGCAAACCACCTAGCCAACTTAATGTATACACACAAAGAGCTTTGAATGTCGTAAAGGTTACAATTTAAACGTATAATATACAAACTGTTAAAAGAAAAGCTACGTACAAAATGGATAATTGAATTCGATTTTTTTCAAAAATACGGAACTGTAATAACACATCTTTTTTTTATAGTATAGCAGATGATCTTTCCTAATAAATCTAAACACAGAAACAACCCTAAGTGACGTCACGTGGCAATTAAAAAAAAGTACGAACCGTTATGGGAAAAACGACGTGCAAAATAGATATTTCAATTCAATTTGTTTCAAAAATATGAAACTATAGTATGACATACTTTTTGTATATTATAATAGATTACCAGACCTAATTTATACACACAAAAAGTTAAGAATGTGGTAAAAAGATAGCAATTAAAAAAAAGTGTACAAACTGTTATAAGAAAAGATACGTACAAAATGGATATTTCAATTCGATTTGATTCGAAAATATGGAACTGTAATATGACATATTTTTTGTATATTATAGCAGATTACCAGACCTGTTTAATCTATACAAACAAAAAGCTTAGAATGTCGAAAGTGTACGAACAGTTATAAGAAAAGATACGTACAAAATGGATATATATTTCAATTCAATTAATTTTTTTTCAAAAATACGAAACTAATCGCACATTTTTTTATAGTACAGCAGATGACCTTTCCTAATAAATTTAAACACAGAACAGCGTCAAGAGGTGGCAATTTAAAAAAAAGTACGAACTGTTATAGAAAAACTACGTGCAAAATGGATACTTTAATTCGATTTATTTCAAAAATATGGAACTGTAATATGACATATTTTTTGTATATTATAATAGATTACCAGACCTAATCTATACACACAATAAGTTTAAAATGTCGTAAAAAGATAGCAATTAAAACGAAATTGTACGAATTGTTATAAAAAAAAAAAACGTACAAAATGGATATTTCAATTCGATTTGTTTCAAAAATATGGAACTATAATATGACATATTTTTTGTATATTATGGCAGATTACCAGACATATTTAATCTATACACACAAAAAACTTAGAATGTCGAAAGTGTACGAACAGTTATAAGAAAAGATACGTACAAAATGGATATTTCAATTCAATTAAATTTTTTTCAAAAATACGAAACTGTAATCGCACATATTTTTATAGTACAGCAGATGACCTTTCCTAATAAATTTAAACACAGAAACAACCCTAAGTGGAGTCAAGAGGTAGCAATTTGAAGAAAATGTACAAACTGTTTGAAGAAAAGCTACGCACAAAATAGATATTTCAATTCAATTTGTTTCAAAAATATGAAACTATAGTATGACATACTTTTTGTATATTATAATAGATTACCAGACCTAATTTATACACACAAAAAGTTAAGAATGTGGTAAAAAGATAGCAATTAAAAAAAAGTGTACAAACTGTTATAAGAAAAGATACGTACAAAATGGATATTTCAATTCGATTTGATTCGAAAATATGGAACTGTAATATGACATATTTTTTGTATATTATAGCAGATTACCAGACCTGTTTAATCTATACAAACAAAAAGCTTAGAATGTCGAAAGTGTACGAACAGTTATAAGAAAAGATACGTACAAAATGGATATTTCAATTCAATTAAATTTTTTTCAAAAATACGAAACTGTAATCGCACATATTTTTATAGTACAGCAGATGACCTTTCCTAATAAATTTAAACACAGAAACAACCCTAAGTGGAGTCAAGAGGTAGCAATTTGAAGAAAATGTACGAACTGTTTGAAGAAAAGCTACGCACAAAATGGATATTTCAATTTGATTTGTTTCAAAAATATGAAACTATAGTATGACATACTTTTTGTATATTATAATAGATTACCAGACCTAATTTATACACACAAAAAGTTAAGAATGTGGTAAAAAGATAGCAATTAAAAAAAAGTGTACAAACTGTTATAAGAAAAGATACGTACAAAATGGATATTTCAATTCGATTTGATTCGAAAATATGGAACTGTAATATGACATATTTTTTGTATATTATAGCAGATTACCAGACCTGTTTAATCTATACAAACAAAAAGCTTAGAATGTCGAAAGTGTACGAACAGTTATAAGAAAAGATACGTACAAAATGGATATTTCAATTCAATTAAATTTTTTTCAAAAATACGAAACTGTAATCGCACATATTTTTATAGTACAGCAGATGACCTTTCCTAATAAATTTAAACACAGAAACAACCCTAAGTGGAGTCAAGAGGTAGCAATTTGAAGAAAATGTACAAACTGTTTGAAGAAAAGCTACGCACAAAATAGATATTTCAATTCAATTTGTTTCAAAAATATGAAACTATAGTATGACATACTTTTTGTATATTATAATAGATTACCAGACCTAATTTATACACACAAAAAGTTAAGAATGTGGTAAAAAGATAGCAATTAAAAAAAAGTGTACAAACTGTTATAAGAAAAGATACGTACAAAATGGATATTTCAATTCGATTTGATTCGAAAATATGGAACTGTAATATGACATATTTTTTGTATATTATAGCAGATTACCAGACCTGTTTAATCTATACAAACAAAAAGCTTAGAATGTCGAAAGTGTACGAACAGTTATAAGAAAAGATACGTACAAAATGGATATTTCAATTCAATTAAATTTTTTTCAAAAATACGAAACTGTAATCGCACATATTTTTATAGTACAGCAGATGACCTTTCCTAATAAATTTAAACACAGAAACAACCCTAAGTGGCGTCAAGAGGTAGCAATTTGAAGAAAATGTACGAACTGTTTGAAGAAAAGCTACGTACAAAATGGATATTTCAATTTGATTTGATTCGAAAATATGGAACTGTAATATGACATATTTTTTGTATATTATAGCAGATTACCAGACCTGTTTAATCTATAGAAACAAAAAGCTTAGAATGTCGAAAGTGTACGAACTGTTATAAGAAAAGATACGTACAAAATGGATATTCCTATTCAATTAAATTTTTTTCAAACATACGAAACTGTAATCGCACATTTTTTTATAGTACAGCAGATGACCTTTCCTAATAAATTTAAACACAGAAACAACCCTAAGTGGCGTCAAGAGGTAGCAATTTGAAGAAAATGTACGAACTGTTTGAAGAAAAGCTACGTACAAAATGGATATTTCAATTTGATTTGATTCGAAAATATGGAACTGTAATATGACATATTTTTGTATATTATAGCAGATTACCAGACCTGTTTAATCTATAGAAACAAAAAAGCTTAGAATGTCGAAAGTGTACGAAGTATTATAAGAAAAGCTACGCACAAAATGGATATTTCAATTCGATTTTTCTCAAAAATACGAAACTGTAATAGCACATATTTTTTATAGTACAGCAGATGAACTTGCCTAATAAATCTAAACACAGAAACAACACTAAGTGACGTCAAGAGGTAGCAATTTGAAGAAAATGTACGAACTGTTTGAAGAAAAGCTACGTACAAAATGGATATTTCAATTTGATTTGATTCGAAAATATGGAACTCTAATATGACATATTTTTTGTATATTATAGCAGATTACCAGACCTGTTTAATCTATAGAAACAAAAAGCTTAGAATGTCGAAAGTGTACGAACTGTTATAAGAAAAGATACGTACAAAATGGATATTCCTATTCAATTAAATTTTTTTCAAACATACGAAACTGTAATCGCACATTTTTTATAGTACAGCAGATGACCTTTCCTAATAAATTTAAACACAGAAACAACCCTAAGTGGCGTCAGGAGGTAGCAATTTGAAGAAAATGTACGAACTGTTTGAAGAAAAGCTACGTACAAAATGGATATTTCAATTTGATTTGATTCGAAAATATGGAACTGTAATATGACATATTTTTTGTATATTATAGCAGATTACCAGACCTGTTTAATCTATAGAAACAAAAAGCTTAGAATGTCGAAAGTGTACGAACTGTTATAAGAAAAGATACGTACAAAATGGATATTTCTATTCAATTAAATTTTTTTCAAACATACGAAACTGTAATCGCACATTTTTTTATAGTACAGCAGATGACCTTTCCTAATAAATTTAAACACAGAAACAACCCTAAGTGGCGTCAAGAGGTAGCAATTTGAAGAAAATGTACGAACTGTTTGAAGAAAAGCTACGTACAAAATGGATATTTCAATTTGATTTGATTCGAAAATATGGAACTCTAATATGACATATTTTTTGTATATTATAGCAGATTACCAGACCTGTTTAATCTATAGAAACAAAAAGCTTAGAATGTCGAAAGTGTACGAACTGTTATAAGAAAAGATACGTACAAAATGGATATTCCTATTCAATTAAATTTTTTTCAAACATACGAAACTGTAATCGCACATTTTTTTATAGTACAGCAGATGACCTTTCCTAATAAATTTAAACACAGAAACAACCCTAAGTGGCGTCAGGAGGTAGCAATTTGAAGAAAATGTACGAACTGTTTGAAGAAAAGCTACGTACAAAATGGATATTTCAATTTGATTTGATTCGAAAATATGGAACTGTAATATGACATATTTTTTGTATATTATAGCAGATTACCAGACCTGTTTAATCTATAGAAACAAAAAGCTTAGAATGTCGAAAGTGTACGAACTGTTATAAGAAAAGATACGTACAAAATGGATATTTCTATTCAATTAAATTTTTTTCAAACATACGAAACTGTAATCGCACATTTTTTTATAGTACAGCAGATGACCTTTCGTAATAAATTTAAACACAGAAACAACCCTAAGTGGCGTCAAGAGGTAGCAATTTGAAGAAAATGTACGAACTGTTTGAAGAAAAGCTACGTACAAAATGGATATTTCAATTTGATTTGATTCGAAAATATGGAACTGTAATATGACATATTTTTTGTATATTATAGCAGATTACCAGACCTGTTTAATCTATAGAAACAAAAAGCTTAGAATGTCGAAAGTGTACGAACTGTTATAAGAAAAGATACGTACAAAATGGATATTTCTATTCAATTAAATTTTTTTCAAACATACGAAACTGTAATCGCACATTTTTTTATAGTACAGCAGATGACCTTTCCTAATAAATTTAAACACAGAACAGCGTCAAGAGGTGGCAATTTGAAGAAAATGTACAAACTGTTATAAGAAAAGCTACGTACACAATGGTTATTTCAATTCGATTTGATTCGAAAATATGGAACTAATATGACATATTTTTTGTATATTATAGCAGATTACCAGACCTGTTTAATCTATACAAACAAAAAGCTTAGAATGTCGAAAGTGTACGAACTGTTATAAGAAAAGATACGTACAAAATGGATATTCCTATTCAATTAAATTTTTTTCAAACATACGAAACTGTAATCGCACATTTTTTTATAGTACAGCAGATGACCTTTCCTAATAAATTTAAACACAGAAACAACCCTAAGTGGCGTCAAGAGGTAGCAATTTGAAGAAAATGTACGAACTGTTTGAAGAAAAGCTACGTACAAAATGGATATTTCAATTTGATTTGTTTCGAAAATATGGAACTGTAATATGACATATTTTTTGTATATTATAGCAGATTACCAGACCTGTTTAATCTATAGAAACAAAAAGCTTAGAATGTCGAAAGTGTACGAACTGTTATAAGAAAAGATACGTACAAAATGGATATTCCTATTCAATTAAATTTTTTTCAAACGTACGAAACTGTAATCGCACATTTTTTATAGTACAGCAGATGACCTTTCCTAATAAATTTAAACACAGAAACAACCCTAAGTGGCGTCAGGAGGTAGCAATTTGAAGAAAATGTACGAACTGTTTGAAGAAAAGCTACGTACAAAATGGATATTTCAATTTGATTTGATTCGAAAATATGGAACTGTAATATGACATATTTTTTGTATATTATAGCAGATTACCAGACCTGTTTAATCTATAGAAACAAAAAGCTTAGAATGTCGAAAGTGTACGAACTGTTATAAGAAAAGATACGTACAAAATGGATATTTCTATTCAATTAAATTTTTTTCAAACATACGAAACTGTAATCGCACATTTTTTATAGTACAGCAGATGACCTTTCCTAATAAATTTAAACACAGAAACAACCTAAGTGGCGTCAAGAGGTAGCAATTTGAAGAAAATGTACGAACTGTTTGAAGAAAAGCTACGTACAAAATGGATATTTCAATTTGATTTGATTCGAAAATATGGAACTGTAATATGACATATTTTTTGTATATTATAGCAGATTACCAGACCTGTTTAATCTATAGAAACAAAAAGCTTAGAATGTCGAAAGTGTACGAACTGGTATAAGAAAGATACGTACAAAATGGATATTTCTATTCAATTAAATTTTTTCAAACATACGAAACTGTAATCGCACATTTTTTATAGTACAGCAGATGACCTTTCGTAATAAATTTAAACACAGAAACAACCCTAAGTGGCGTCAAGAGGTAGCAATTTGAAGAAAATGTACGAACTGTTTGAAGAAAAGCTACGTACAAAATGGATATTTCAATTTGATTTGATTCGAAAATATGGAACTGTAATATGACATATTTTTGTATATTATAGCAGATTACCAGACCTGTTTAATCTATAGAAACAAAAAGCTTAGAATGTCGAAAGTGTACGAACTGTTATAAGAAAAGATACGTACAAAATGGATATTCCTATTCAATTAAATTTTTTTCAAACATACGAAACTGTAATCGCACATTTTTTATAGTACAGCAGATGACCTTTCCTAATAAATTTAAACACAGAAACAACCCTAAGTGGCGTCAAGAGGTAGCAATTTGAAGAAAATGTACGAACTGTTTGAAGAAAAGCTACGTACAAAATGGATATTTCAATTTGATTTGTTTCGAAAATATGGAACTGTAATATGACATATTTTTTGTATATTATAGCAGATTACCAGACCTGTTTAATCTATAGAAACAAAAAGCTTAGAATGTCGAAAGTGTACGAACTGTTATAAGAAAAGATACGTACAAAATGGATATTCCTATTCAATTAAATTTTTTTCAAACATACGAAACTGTAATCGCACATTTTTTTATAGTACAGCAGATGACCTTTCCTAATAAATTTAAACACAGAAACAACCCTAAGTGGCGTCAGGAGGTAGCAATTTGAAGAAAATGTACGAACTGTTTGAAGAAAAGCTACGTACAAAATGGATATTTCAATTTGATTTGATTCGAAAATATGGAACTGTAATATGACATATTTTTTGTATATTATAGCAGATTACCAGACCTGTTTAATCTATAGAAACAAAAAGCTTAGAATGTCGAAAGTGTACGAACTGTTATAAGAAAAGATACGTACAAAATGGATATTTCTATTCAATTAAATTTTTTTCAAACATACGAAACTGTAATCGCACATTTTTTTATAGTACAGCAGATGACCTTTCCTAATAAATTTAAACACAGAACAGCGTCAAGAGGTAGCAATTTGAAGAAAATGTACGAACTGTTTGAAGAAAAGCTACGTACAAAATGGATATTTCAATTTGATTTGATTCGAAAATATGGAACTGTAATATGACATATTTTTTGTATATTATAGCAGATTACCAGACCTGTTTAATCTATAGAAACAAAAAGCTTAGAATGTCGAAAGTGTACGAACTGTTATAAGAAAAGATACGTACAAAATGGATATTTCAATTCAATTGGATATTTTTTCAAAAATACGAAACTGTGTAATAGCACATATTTTTTATAGTACAGCAGATGATCTTGCCTAATAAATTTAAACACAGAACAGCGTCAAGAGGTAGCAATTTGAAGAAAATGTACGAACTGTTTGAAGAAAAGCTACGTACAAAATGGATATTTCAATTTGATTTGATTCGAAAATATGGAACTGTAATATGACATATTTTTTGTATATTATAGCAGATTACCAGACCTGTTTAATCTATAGAAACAAAAAGCTTAGAATGTCGAAAGTGTACGAACTGTTATAAGAAAAGATACGTACAAAATGGATATTCCTATTCAATTAAATTTTTTTCAAACGTACGAAACTGTAATCGCACATTTTTTATAGTACAGCAGATGACCTTTCCTAATAAATTTAAACACAGAAACAACCCTAAGTGGCGTCAAGAGGTAGCAATTTGAAGAAAATGTACGAACTGTTTGAAGAAAAGATACGTACAAAATGTTTGATTTGATTCGAAAATATGGAACTGTAATATGACATATTTTTTGTATATTATAGCAGATTACCAGACCTGTTTAATCAATAGAAACAAAAAGCTTAGAATGTCGAAAGTGTACGAACTGTTATAAGAAAAGATACGTACAAAATGGATATTTCTATTCAATTAAATTTTTTTCAAACATACGAAACTGTAATCGCACATTTTTTTATAGTACAGCAGATGACCTTTCCTAATAAATTTAAACACAGAAACAACCCTAAGTGGCGTCAAGAGGTAGCAATTTGAAGAAAATGTACGAACTGTTTGAAGAAAAGCTACGTACAAAATGGATATTTCAATTTGATTTGATTCGAAAATATGGAACTGTAATATGACATATTTTTTGTATATTATAGCAGATTACCAGACCTGTTTAATCTATAGAAACAAAAAGCTTAGAATGTCGAAAGTGTACGAACTGTTATAAGAGAAGATACGTACAAAATGGATATTCCTATTCAATTAAATTTTTTTCAAACGTACGAAACTGTAATCGCACATTTTTTTATAGTACAGCAGATGACCTTTCCTAATAAATTTAAACACAGAAACAACCCTAAGTGGCGTCAAGAGGTAGCAATTTGAAGAAAATGTACGAACTGTTTGAAGAAAAGATACGTACAAAATGTTTGATTTGATTCGAAAATATGGAACTGTAATATGACATATTTTTTGTATATTATAGCAGATTACCAGACCTGTTTAATCTATAGAAACAAAAAGCTTAGAATGTCGAAAGTGTACGAACTGTTATAAGAAAAGATACGTACAAAATGGATATTTCTATTCAATTAAATTTTTTTCAAACATACGAAACTGTAATCGCACATTTTTTTATAGTACAGCAGATGACCTTTCCTAATAAATTTAAACACAGAAACAACCCTAAGTGACGTAAGGAAGTAACAATTTAAAAAAAATGTACGAACTGTTATAAGAAATGTACAAAACGAATATTTCAATTCGATTTTTTTCAAAATTACGAAACTGTGTAATAGCACACATTTTTTTATAGTATAGCAGATGACCTTTCCAAATAAAACTAAACACAAAAACAGCCGTAAGTGACATCAATTTAAAAAAATATGTACAAAATGTTATAAGAAAAGCTATCTACAAAATGGATATTTCAATTCGATTTGTTTCAAAAATATGGAACTGTAATATGACATATTTTTTATATATTATAGCAGATTACCAGACCTATTTCATCTATATACACAAAAAGCTTAATATGTCGTAAAAATATAGCAATTAAAAAAAAGTGTACTAGATATTTCAATTAAATTAAATTTTTTCAAAAATATGAAACTGTAATAGCACCTTTTTTTATAGTATAAAGGATAACCTTTTCCAATAAATGTAAATACAGAAATAACCCTAATTGGCGTGGAGAAGTGGCAGTTTAAAGAAAATGTACGAACTGTTATAAGAAAACCAACATATAATATGGATATTTCGACTCGTTTTTTTTTCAAAAATATAGAACTGTAATCACATAGTCTTTGTATATTATCGCAGATGACCTTTTCTAAGAAATTTAAACTTAGAAACAACTCTAAGTGACGTCAGGAGATGACAATTTAAAAAAAAATGTACGAACTGTTATAAGAAATGTACAAAACGAATATTTCAATTCGATTTTTTTTTTAATTACGGAATGACTAGCACATATTTTTTTATAGTATAGCAGATGACCTTTCCTAGAAAATTTAAACACAGAAAGAATCCTAAGTGACGTCAGGTGAAGAGAATCTAAAAAAAAGATGTACGAACGGATATACGTGCAAAACGGATATTTCAATTTGATTTTTTTTTTCAAAAAATACGGAACTAATAGCAGTAATTTTATACAATTTAGCAGATGACCTTTCCTAATAAATTTAAACACAGAAACAACCCTAAGTGAGGTCAGGTGGTAATTTAAAAAAAGTACGAACTGTTATAGGAAAAGCTACGTGCAAAATTGATATTTCAATTGGATTTGTTTAAAAAATATGGAACTGTAATATGACATTTTTTTTTGTATATTATAGCAGATTACCAGACCTACATATTTAATCTATATACACAGCTTAGTACGTCGTAAAAAGATAGCAATTTAAAAAAAAGTTTACGAACTACTATAAGAAAAAAAACGTAACTAATGGATATTTCAAATCAATTAGATTTTTTTCAAAAATACGAAACTGTAATACATGTTTTTTTATAGTATAGCAGATGACCGTTCCTAATAAATTTAAACACAGAAAGAAGCCTAAGTGGCGCCAGGAGGTGGCAATTTGAAGAAAATGTACAAACTGTTATAAGAAAAACTACGTACAAAATAGATATTTCAATTCGAATTTCTTCAAAAATGTGGAACTGTAATAACATAGATTTTGTATATTATAGCAGATGACCTTTCGTAATACATTTGAACACAGAAACAACCATTAGTAACGTCAGGAGACCGTAATTTAAAAAAAGAGAACCAACGTACAAAATGGATGTTTCAATTCGATTTGATTCGAAAATATGGAACTGTAATATAACATATTTTTTGTATATTATAGCAGATTACCACACCCTCGACCACACCTATTTAATTTATATATACAAAAAGGTTAGTATGTCGTAAAAAGATAGCAATTAAAAAAAAGTGTACGAACTGTTATAAGAAAAGATACGTACAAAATAGATATTTCAAATCAATTAAATTTTTTTCAAAAATACGAAACTAATAGCACGTTCTTTTATAGTATAGACGATAACCTTTTCCAATAAGTTTAAACACAGAAAGAACCCTAAGTGGCGTCAAGAGATGGCAATTTGAAGAAAATGTACGAACTGTTATAAGAAAACCAACATATAAAATGGATATTTCAGCTCGATTTTTTTCAAAAATATGGAACTGTAATAACATAGTCTTTGTGTATTATCGCAGATGACCTTTTCTAAGAAATTTAAACTTAGAAACAACTCTAAGTGACGTCAGGAGGTGACAAAAAATGTACGAATATTTCAATTAGATTTTTTTTAAATTACGGAATAAATATTTTTTTATAGTATAGCAGATGACCTTTCTTAAAAAATTTAAACACAGAAACAACCCAAAGTGAGGTCAGGTGGTAATTTAAAAAAAAAGTTTGAACTGTTATAGGAAAAGTTACGTGCAAAATGGATATTTCAATTAGATTTGTTTCAAAAATATGGAACTGTAATATGACATCTTTTTTGTATATTATAGCCGATTACCAGACCTATTTAATCTATACACACAAAAAGCTTAGTACGTCGTAAAAAGATAGCAATTTAAAAAAAAGTGTACAAATTATTATAAGAAAAGATAAGTTCAAATAAATTAGATTTTTTTGAAAAATACGAAACTGTAATACATGTTTATTTTATAGTACAGCAGATGACCTTTCCCAATAAATTTAAATACAGAAACAAGCCTAAGTGGCGTCAGGAAGTGGCAATTTGAAGAAAATTTACAAACTGTTATAAGAAAACCTACGTACAAAATAGATATTTCAATTCGAATTTCTTCAAAAATATGGAACTGTGATAACATAGTTTTTGTATATTATAGTAGATGACCTTTCCTAATACATTTAAACACAGAAACAACCTTTAGCGACGTCAAGAGACCGTAATTTTAAAAAAGATGTACGAACTGTTATAAGAGAACCAACGTACAAAATGGATGTTTCAATTGCATTCGATTCAAAAATATGTACTGTAATATGACATATTTTTTGTATATTATAGCAGATTCCCAGACCTATTTAATGTGTATATACAAAAAACTTAGTACGTCGTAAAAAGATAGCAATTTAAAAAAAGTGTACGAACTGTTATAAGAAAAGATGCGTACCAAATGGATATTTCAATTCAATTAAATTTTTTTCAAAAATACGAAACTGTAATAGCACATGTTTTTTTATAGTATAGAAGATAACCTTTTCCAATAAATTTAAGCACAGAAAGAACCCTAAATGGCGTCACGAGGTGGAAATTTGAAGAAAATGTACGAACTGTTATAAGAAAAGCTACGTACGAAATGGATATGTCAATTCGATTTTTTTCAAAATATTGAACTAAATAACATAGTTTTTGTATATTATAGCAGAATACCTTTCGTAATTAATTGAAACACAGAAACAACCCTAAGTGAAGTAAGGAGGTGGCAATTTAAAAAAAATGTACGAACTGTTATAAGAAATGTACAAAACGAATATTTCATTTCGATTTTTTTCAAAATTACGAAACTGTAATAGAACATAATTTTTATAGTATAGCAGATGACCTTTCCAAATAAATCTAAATACAAAAACAACCCTAAGTGACATCAGGAGGTGGCTATTTGAAAAAATGTACAAAATGTTATAAGAAAAGCTATGTACCTACAAAACGGACATTTCAATTCAATTTTTTTCAAAAATATTAAACTGTAATATGACATATTTTTTGTATATTATAGCAGATTACTAGACCTATTTAATCTGTACACACAAAAAGCTTAGAATGTCCTAAACAGATAGCAATTTAAAAAAAGTGTACGAACTGTTATAAGAAAAGATACGTACAAAACGGATATTTCAATTCAATTAGATTTTTTTCAAAAATACCAAACTGTAATCGCACATGTTTTTTATAGTATAGCAGATGACCTTTCCTAATAAATTTAAACACAGAAACAACCATAAGTGGCGTCAAGAAAAAGCAATTCAAAGAAAATGTACGAACTGTTATAAGAAAAGCTACGTACAAAATGGATATTTCAATTCGATTGTTTTCAAAAATATGGAACTAAAATAACATAGTTTTTGTATATTATAGCAGATGACCTTTGGTAATAAATTTAAACACAGAAATAACTCAAAAAGACGTAAACTGTAATCGCACATTTTTTTATAGTACAGCAGATGACCTTTCCTAATAAATTTAAACACAGAAACAACCCTAAGTGGCGTCAAGAGGTGGCAATTTAAAAAAAATGTACGAAATGTTATAAGAAATGTACAAAACGGATATTTCCATTCGATTTTTTTCAAAATTACGAAACTGTAATAGCACATAATTTTTATAGTATAGCAGATGACCTTTTCAAATAAATCTAAACACAAAAACAACCCTAAGTGACGTCAGAAGGTGGCAATTTGAAAAAATGTACAAACTGTTATAAGAAAAGCTACGTACAAAATGGATACTTTAATTCGATTTTTTTTAAAAATGTTGAAGTAAAATAACAGTTTCTGTATATATTGCAGCTGACTTTTCGTAATACATTTAAACACAGAAATAACCCTAAGTAACGTCAGGAGGTGGCAATTTAAAAAAAGTGTACGAACTGTTATAAGAAAAGATACGTAAAAAACGGATATTTCAATTCAATTAGATACTTTTAAAAATACGAAACTGTAATCGCACATTTTTTTTTTATAGTATAGCAGATGACCTTCCCTAATAGATCTAAACACAGAAATAACCCTAAGTGGCGTCAAGAGGTGGCAATTCAAAAAAATGTGCGAACTGTTAGAAGAAAAGCTATGTACAAAACGAACATTTCAATTTGATTTTTTTCAAAATTACGGAACTGTGTAGTAGCACATATTTTTTTATAGTATAGCAGATGATCTTTCCTAAAAAAATTAAACACAGAAACAACCCTAAGTTACGTCAGGTGACAAAAATTTAAAAAAAGATGTACGAACTGATATAAGGAAAGATACGTGCAAAACGAATATTTCACTTTGATTTATTTAAAAAAAATACGGAACTGTAATAGCATATATTTTTTACAATTTAGCAGATGACCTTTCCTTATAAAATGAAACACAAAAACAATCCTAAGGGACGTCAAAAGGTGGAAATTTGAAAAAATTTACGAACTGTTATAAGAAGACCTATGTACAAAACGGATATTTCAATTGGGTTTTAATCAAACTTATGGAACTGTAATAGCACATATTTTTTACAAATTTTTTATCGTATAGCAAATGACCTTTACCGAACCTTTACTAATAAATTTAAATACAGAAACATCCTTAAGTGACTTCAGGAGGTGGCTATTTAAAAAACATTTACGAACTGTTATAAGAAATGTACAAAACGAATATTTCAATTGGATTTTTCAAAAATACGGAACTGTAATAGCGCATATTTTTTCATACTACAGCAGATGACCTTTCCTAATAAATTTGAACAGAGAAACAACTCTAAGAGCCGTTTGCCACTACTCTAATTTAAGCTAAAAATGCCCTGAAAAATTGAATGCACGCGTTGAATCTTGGACCACAACTTGTTGGCGCCATTTTAGTACAATAATTTAGAACATGTTCTAAAAATGGGTTTAAGCTCCATGATTCCTCGCGCGCATTCAATTTTTCAGAGCGTTTTTCGTCATGAATTTAGGAATGAAATTAATGTAGTGGCAAACGGCTCTAAGTGACGTGAAGAGATGGCAATTTAAAAAAAGATGCACAAACTGTTATAAGAAAAGATACGTAAAAAATGGATGTTATAATTCGATTTTTTTTTCAAAAAATATGAAACTGTATTATGACATATTTTTTGTATATTATAGCAAATGATATTACAAAAAAACTGATTAATACATAATTTTGGCATAATTCTACATGAATTTAATATGATGCCATCTGCTGTTCTCAAAATTTTAATATAGTTATAATTCTCTGTAAAATTGTGTTTTCTGTGCATTATTTAGTGCAATAATTGTAAGTAAAAGTGGACGATGTAACAATATACAATACGAAGTAAGCATTCGTGAAATCACACTGCATAATTTTTTTAAACTATGATAGAACTTCTTTGAAAAGCGTCTCCAATTGCTACACAAAATCGTCGAGAATCTGGGAAATAATTCTCAAGTTCAAAGACTAAAAGCATCTGACAAGGAGTGTTATACGTATTTAAAAAATATAAACGTAGACGTCGGTTATTACCAGTTTTTTTTTGTACAAGCAAAAACCTAATTAAAAAAATCTGATTAAAACCAAAAAAATTATCTGAAATTCTGATTGTAGGTTTAGTATTATTTTTTTTCTTTGTCTGTTTTCCAAGTTACTAATAAAATAATTATACTGTTCTTGAAGGTATTTTTGATTTTAACTCCTACTAACTAAATATATCTAAACACTGAATGCGTTTTTGATAATTTAAAAATAGCTCAAGTTGACGCAAATTAAAATAGATATGAGATATTATCGCGATTTTTATTCATTGATAATTGTATAAACAAATTAAAATAGTGAGTAAAACTGATTATTTAATGAAAAACGTAGTAGTTTTTTATAATCATAACTGACTCATTTATTTGCAATTTTCTAGTATTTATAGTAAGTAAATAACTACTATTACTTTTTTAAGTACTAATTTTATTTTACACGCCCATTAGTATAATTAGAATTTGATAATGCAAAATCCATTTCCCATAATTAATTTTTATCTTTGTTCACATTTTGATAATTAAAACCGTGAACTTTTTAACAAGGGCTGATAGAAATGTTTGTGTTACTTACTGTAATCATCAATGCCAGAGGACCTCCGTAAATAACGAAAACAAAAAATGAAATCATAATAAAACTGAAAATTCCTCGGACAACCCAATTGCGCCAACGTTCTGGTAAATCTTTCACTAAAGATTCCAACAAAGAAGGTGCTTTACTCGTTCCGCTTGGTATAGTTGCAGATAAATCTGTCGTCGGTGGTTGATCGATCGCCTTGTCATCTTCACTATCAATCTACAATCACATAAAAATTAATTATTAAAGACGTATAATAAGTTCATAAAATTTTTTAATTAAGTTAATTCATAATGCTGCAAGTCATTAAGTTAATTAACATAATAAAAGCAATTACAGTAGTTTTTTAAACTTTTTATGGGTAAAAAAACAGTTCGAGTATTAGATTGTTACAGGATATAGTAAATTATCAAAGTAAAATTCAAAAATGTTAGTTTACTTTACTTACATGATCACTCTCGTTTAATTCTATACTTTTTTCGTTATCTCCTTCTCTCCTCTTTCGTAGTTCTGACATTTTTAATAACTTCGCGTATTTGCTGCTATAAATATAAATCTTTTTTTATTTCATATTTGTAAACAATGCTTCTATCAACACATTATCAATAATAGCAATAATCAATATACGGTTGTCAAACGACTGCACAGGTTAAGTATATTTAATCAAAACTGTACAGCGCACTCTTTTATTGAATTTTCACATTAATGCGATATTGCCAGTTGTCTTTTTAAATTTTCACAATTTAAAAAACCGAATTTTATTAAAAGGAAATAAGTAAACGATTTCCTTTAATATTTTGCATCATAATTTTTACTAATATTAAATGTAAAAACAGTTTTTTAATAATCATTTTAATTTTTTCTGCATACCTACTATACCTAAATAAAGATAATTTATTTGTTAATATATTGAGAACTAGTATATAACAGTGTTATATGTCACTAATATAGTGTATTTTAGATTTTGCTTACTTCAACATATAATTTATTTATATCAACCTAATATTAGCAATTACAGTCACTCCTTCAATTCAACAAAAGAATGAAGATTACTCGACACTACCTAGCCAACCAGATCGCGTTTTTATTACATCACTTTTATGATGTTATTAGAGTACCTTGGTAACGTATCTTGCATATCCACAAATATTTTCTTTGCAATAAATTTGAGTATAAGAACCTCAACGTCAGCAATAAAATAATTTTTATATGTATAGGTTTTTAGTTTGATTTAATAATTTGTTAAAACTTAATTTTCGGCTTAGACCGCGTCGTAATTAAACACCCAGACTTTTTAGGTTTTGTCCTAGTCTCTCCTTGAGAGCCAAAACAAGAAGTAGAACTCAGGCGCGGCTTCAGAGGGGGGGCCGGGGGGCTATGACCCCTTCCCCCCGACATTGAAAATAATACTGAAGTTTTTCTCACTTTGTATGTAATACATTAGATTTTTTTTATAGTTGTATAATTTATGATGCTTTATCGCTTGCAAGTAAAAGCTTGGTGCATAACGAAGTGTTATTCAATTTTATATTAACGCCATATTCAATACATTATTATTTAAAAATGTGATGAGCACCCCCCCCCCCCCCCCCGCTTTAAACTGATGGGCCCCCACAGAAATAAACTGCTAGAGCCGCGCCTGGTAGAACTTCGCTTTTGCCGTATTGTCGGTGGTGAACCCAAACACACTGACGTTTCGGAAGACATCTTCAGAGTGATAAATGTCACTGATCATAAACAAAATTATCGCAAAAACTTAAGATTTTATAAAATACAAAAATTAGATAAGTATAGTAACACAAAATGGCGTACAGAAATTTACGTTACTTTCAGGGTATAACAGTTACGTTTATTTAACTTTTTTGATCATTTTAGGTTGTTTGGGTAAGCCTTGTCTATATATACCGAATAATCAAATACATTCCGTTTAAGCTGCTCAAAAGCTGTCAAGTTACCACAAAACTGTGTGATAAATAAGAACAACTCCTAAAGTCGACATTCTTTTTTTTTTGTTTAAATAGTTTTATCAAATAGTCGTAAAACCAAACACAACCTCGTTGGCAGAAGTATTAAATCAATCTAACCAGTCATTTTTCGTTACTGCTTAGTTTAATCTAAGAAATTGGCTACAGTACTAGCAGCGGTTCTCATGAATAAGTCTGCTTTAGGTACGATTGTGATGTAATCCACTCACGTTTAAAAACTAAAACCCGCAAACAAAAAAAGTTGTGAGATATCGCTGTGGCTGTGATCGTCAAAATATTGCCTCTTCTACGTTGTATTAAGTTCGTTAAAAAGCTTAGTTTCAATGCGAAATGGCTGCAGTAGATTAAATAAAACACACAACAAAAACAAATCGTGGTACTAAGGTCCTAGTTACGGAAGCAACCCAGCTATTAATTGACAAACAAACAAGTGTCTAAAATACACAATAATATATCAAACAAATGTTATAAAGATGTAATTATGCATAATTTAGAATGGATACCATAGATTAGCATTAATAACTTAAGAAAAAAATAATTTAATAGATTAACGTTGACTGATTCTAAAACACGCTATAATTAATTAAATAACAATATGAGTTTATCTTTATTTTCTCAAATATGTGTTACAATGTGATTCGTGTTGCTCCTATACATTACATTTACATTTCCTTCTCTTTCCATTTTTCCTCCTCTCCTCTTTCTTCTAAGATTTCCTCTACTTTCTTAATCTCTTCTCTCTGCATTCATTCCTCATGTGTTTAAGGTTCTCCGTCTCTTCTCCACATAATCTGCACATCCTTTCTTTTTTTTTCTACAGTATTTATTTCATAACTCTTCGTTCCTACATCTGAACCTTACTATCATTTTTTTCCTGCTTTTCTTCCCTCTTTAGATATTCTGGAACCCCTTCTCTCTTGATATTCTTATAATTTACATTATGTCTGGCTGCTTTTATCTTTGTCCATCTTTCCTGCTTTTCTATGTCTTTATCTCTCCTTATTATTTCCTTTTTACGTTTTTACCCCTATTCCCTCTTTCCTTAATCTCTGTACTTCTTTTGTGTACCCGGTTGTTTTATAGTATTCTTTTATGCCATCCTGTCCATACTTTACTTTTCCTCCCTTAATCTCTTTTCAACATTTCTGTAGTATTTTGCTTTCGGTTCTTTCCCTCAGTTCTTCGTATTTTATAGCCCATTTTCTGTCTCTAGTCTTATTTTGTTTGCCTGCACTTCCTCTCTTATAATATACCCTGGTGTTTCTCTATTTAGCTAATACCCATTTCCAGTAGTTTCCTTAAATCCCTTCTACCTCTTTATACTCCTTCCACCCTCATAATTTCGCCCCATATATAACCACACTTTGTATTAGCTTCTCAAACATCAGCCTTCGTCAACCATAGGCAATCTTTCCCCCACACTCTACACTTCTATTAACCTGTTTCTTTCCTTACTCTTTTCTTTATTTCCCCCTCCTTATTTTTCCGCTTCATTGAGTAATTTAGGTGTATAAACTCTTTTATCTGTTGCACTTTTTCCTCCTTCCATTTATTTCTACTCTTCTCATTTTTTCCCCATCATTTTCTAAATACCATTATTTTTGTTTTCTCCGTATTTACTTCCATTTCTTTTTTTTTCATGTATTTTTCCAGCGTCTTCATCATCTCCTTCATTTTCTTTTTCTCTTTAGCCACCAACATTATGTCATCTGCATACGCCAACGACCACACCTTCATTTTCCTACTACTATTCCTCCTATCTGTTGTACTCTCATCTCTCGTATATACTAAAAACAAGCTTAAGCTCAGTGGTCATCCCTGTCTCAACCCTCTCTCCTTGTAACGAATTTCGCAACCTCCTGTCCATTCATTTTTACATTGCTCCTCGTTTCTTCGTAAATTTCCTCCATTTTTTATATTAATCGGTCATTGATTTTTTTCTCTTCGTGTGTTCCCACAGTTTTTCCTTGTTAACTCTGCCAAAGCGTCTTTTAAATCTACGAATAGTGCTACCATTTTCCTTCTTTTTTCTCCAGTTCTCTATTCGCTAAGGGGTTTAAATATATATATGTTGTTTATCACTTTTCTTCCCTTTCTGAATCCCGCTTGGCCGTCTGGTACCAAACTCCTTGCCTCTATTTCCTTCTGTAGTCTTTCTTGTACTACTGTCGTGTATAATTTGTATGCCGTGCTTAATAATATCACCCCTCTGTAATTCTTCATTTCCTTTCTGTCTTCTTTTTCGTGTATCCGGCATATTATTCTCTCTCTCGATCTCTCTGGGAATCTTTTCCTTTTCTATATTTTATTTACTATTTCTATCATCCTTTCTGCTACATTTTCTTCCCTGTATACCCACTCTGCCTTATATGCCATGTTCTTTTGCCGCCTTCCCTTTTTTACCTTCTTTATTGTCTCTATTACTTCGTCTTCGTTTATCCTATCTCCAGCTCCTTTTTCCCGTCTTACTACTACTTCTTTTCTTTGCCTTTCTTCTCCTTTCTGATTTTATCCCTCCCCAGCAGTCTCCTAAAATATTTCTATCATTCTGTTATTTGTATTCCTTTTGTCATTCCTTTTCTCTTCCTTTCTTTTTTTAGGTATTTCCATACATCTTCCGTTTTTATTCCTTTAATATAATCTTCTTGTTTTTGTTTTCTTCCTCTTTCTCTCGCATGTTTTCTCGTAGATTTTTATTGCTTCTTTATATTCTTCCTTTTCTTTCACTGTCTTAATGCTCTTCTTGCCTTTTTCTTTACCTCCTTGCATTCTCTATCCCACCATTTCTTCCCTCTTGTTTTCTCCCCCTTCCACTATTCAAATCTGACTTTCTCTGTGGCTATCTTCATCATCTCTCTCATTTCTTCTACACTCTTTCGTAATCCTTTCCCTACCCATACCGTTTTCCCTATTCTCTCTACCCATACCGTTTTCCCTATTCTCTCTACCCATACCGTTTTTCTTATTCTCTCTTATTTGTATCTCTTTATACCCTTTTCTGTCCACCATTTTTTTATTATGCATTATCTTTTTCTTTCTCTTCCTTCTATTGTCAATTCCAGTAATTGGTGGTTTTACTTCACCCTTTCTCCCACCTTAAATGTCTTCACCTTTTCTCCAGTCACTTCATTTGTCATTACAAAATCTATTATTGATTCTCCCCTTGCTCCTATTTACGTATACTCACCCATTCTTATTTCTTCTCTGTTCCCATTCATTATTTTTTACCCCCCTTTGGTGCACATTTCCAGCAGTTCTTCTCCTTCTTTATTTATCACTTTTTCTTTTGTTTGTCTTTTCCCCGCCCTTTTCTTTTTTTGGATTCCTCCCTCTTTCCCTACTTTCGCGTTAAAGTCCTCTCCTACTATTATCAATCCCTCCTCCCTCTCTTCTATCACCTCTTCCATGTTCTTTCTTGCCTCTTTCATTCTGCTGCTATAAACCGTCACTATTTTTATTTTTGTTTTTCCATATTGTATGTTCCTTCCTAAAATTCGTCTTCTCTGTTGCACTTTTTCTTTCTCTTCCTGATTGTACCATTTTCTTCTTATTCCCGTTATTATATCCCCCTTTGCCTTTCCTTTACACTTTTCTCTTTCTGCATGTTGCACCACCCACTCAAATTCCTCCTCCTACTCTTTTTCCACCAATTCTTTTCTTTTTCTTCCATCCATGTCTCCTGTAATCCTACTACATCCTGTTCCCTAATGTACTCCCAAAAATCCAGTTCTCTGTTCTTCATTTCCGCTACGTTCCAAAACAATACTCTCAGCTCACTCATCTCCTCCTGTGATTCTTCTCTTCTTTCTTTGTCTTTTTCCTTTACATTACTTATTATTCCTTTTCTTTGCCATTTCGTCCTCATTCTTTCTTTTTTTGCCCCATCTCTCCTCCCTTTAGTTTTTTGCCCTTTGACTACCCATTTTCTCTTCCCTTTCTCTGCTCAGCTCCCTGTCTCTGTCGTTCTATATGTATCTTTCTCTGTCTATCCTCATTTTCCTGTATGTTACCCATTCTCTTTTCCTTTCCGCTTTTTTCACACCGCTCTGTTCATTACTTCTCATTGTACTCTCCTTTTTTTCCATGCCCAGTCGTGATTTATGTAAATTCTTGTGTTCTTTAGTTTCTTCTTCTCCGCCATTACCTTTGCGTTTCCTCCCATCAAGCAAAACAAATAGACAAAGAAATTTAAGTAGCGTCTTGTTACAAACAATGAAACATCTACGTAACACATCTTTCAATTTTAACAATCTTCAAAGTTATAAAATCGTTTATCATTATAGTAAAATTTACAATGCTTAATATAAAATTAATCTAATAAAAACAAATATATATCGGCAAAACTGAAATGACCGCCAATGCAATAGAATTTTACAAATTTTAGTTAATTTTATAACTCTTGACGTTAGCTAATTAATACCAAAGAGTTACATACCCATAAAATTTCACAAAACACAAAGAAAACCAAACATTACATAAATAATCAGCGCTAATTGTACCGCAGGTCGGAACGCTTCTGCCCTCAACGTTCTATCCCTAGCGTGCGTAACACCTTCTTAAAACAGATTAAACGCATTTTTGTAGTTATCGTTCTATCCGCCAGATGACGATTCTTATATAATTTCGCGCGTCTTTAATTAAATTAAATCTGACAAAAAAACTAGTAATGAGAATCTGATCTGATCAGAAATAGACTATCCGTACTAACAACAAAAATATTAAGATCGTACAACTACAAATATTGCAAAAAATAACAATATAAAACATTGCATTTTTTAACAAAAAACAGTAAGACGACAAATATTTTTAAAAGCGAAACATGCTGCGACAATCAAAAATCTCAAAATCTAAATCTAGCTTGAGTTCGAAAGCTATGTAAATATATATATAGGAGACGACTATTTTGCAACACACTACATTTTTAAGCACCGCAACCGTTTTTTTTAATGTACTAAGGTGGTCTCAGAAGTACCCGAACTGACGTCTACCGACTTTATAAAGTCTAAGTTTGACAAAGCTACGCTATTTAGTAATTGTTTAGAATTAGTAAGCCTTCTCAGATATTTTCTACACATCGTTATAAATGGTACATGACTTTAATTTGAAAGACCTCAGTCTAACCCAGGCGCGGATCCAGGGGTTGGCCCACCTAGTCCGGGTCCCCCTCCCTTTTGGTTTAGAATATAAAGAAAAACTAGTAGGTTGATCTTTATTTATTACTTCACTGTAGACTATTATGATGTTATTCTGGTGCCCCCTTCAATGTTTCTACATCCGCCTCTAGTCTAACCAATATCAAAACGTAGCTAGATTGTACTCTGGGAGAATATGCCATTTGTTTACAACAGAAAAATATTGGGTAACAAAGTTTAAACAAAGCCGTACGAACTGTTAAAATGAATGACGCGGTCATTTTTGAACATAGCCCAATCAGAGTCGAGTTCATCTCACCGCGACGATACTTCTTTTTAATTAAGTTGTATGAAGTTTAGAATTTGGCTTGGCTCACAAGTTTACACGGTAGTAATTCTTTGTTAGATTATCGTTTAATTTTTGAAGTTTTTAATTTATATTCTATTCTATAGGTACCTATATCGATGAAACTGTACGAGATAATTCTAGAAAAACGTATATTTAAAACATAAATTAGATTCAAAAAATCCAATACACCAAAATACATTTTCATTATAGCATTATTAACAAAAATTAATAAGATAAAAAATACGTATAAGAACAAATATGTACGTGCAAATAGAAAACATTGAAAAAAGACAGTGAAAAAAATATCACTGCAATAGCAATGTCAGAAATAGAAAATAAAAGTCTATCTAAAACATTTTATAGTAAAATTATCTACTATAAGTTTTACAAGTTTAATATATAGTTTGAGATACGACATACTTTTGTAACACTCGGTACACATATACGCTTTGGCAACATTGTCCGAAATTCTTGGAAATATTACTCAACTTCTTAATGCAGTGGTTTGAAACTACGATGTGTTGCCATTCTAGTTTTAAGTAATTGTTTATTTATTTAATTTCAAATAATAATGTGATTTGAAATAAAGAAGAAGAAATCTACGCGATGTGTGTTGTACAAAATTTTATATTAGATCATAGTTTTACGTGCGAAAGCATTTTAATTTATAGTCAATTTCAAGTATAAGGTTATCTAAATTTAAAATATTTAATTTAAATAATTCTTTTTTAGTAAATCATGGCCTATGTTAATGTTAAGGACTGGTCCGTTGAACAAGTTACGGAGTGGTTAAAAGGTAACAAACATTTTTATATTTATTGATGTTTTTCGCAAGTAATAGAGGAAATGTGTAGGTCGAGCTTAGGCTTGTTATCATTTTAAACAAAAATAGCTATTTATATCTTATGTTCTTTTGTCAAGGCGTTGTGGTTTGTAGAAGTTCATTGCTGTACGATTTTCACTGTTGGAACTAAAATTAGACAGTTATTCAAGCTTAAATGATGATTATTTTAATTGTAGTTCGTAATTGATAAGTAACAATGATTACAGAATACTTGTTTGGTGGTCTAATTTCCTGTTTTGGTAATTGGGAAACATCCTGCATACAATTGAGATCTTTTGTATTTTGGCAATTTTACTTGCATGTGTAGGTGTCTTTTAAATTTTTCTATTATTCTTTAGGTTTCATTACTTTTTTGTAACTGCCAAAACTATTAAAAGATTTTCATATTATTGACTTTAGACATTACATTTATTTGTCACATATAGCCTTATCCAAGGTTCTCAAGAATAAAGAAACTTGTAAAATAACTAGCTTTGTTATTGAATGTTGCTAAAGCAAATACTATACTTTTCAACAACTGTTTATGCTGATTATTTAGTTAAAAGCTTTGAATGCAAATATTATTGTAACTTACTGTAACACATTTAAAAATTACTTAAAAACTCCATTGCTGGGAGTTTATAGTTGTTAAAATTTGACCAAAACGTGCTTATTGACATTGGCGGCACCTCCAAAAATAGAAAATTGTTTAGTATTTCCTAAGCATCTTAAGCATTAATGCTCGATTGCACACTGTATTTTTTAAGTTCGTCATAAAAAAACAGTTATGTAGGTACAAAACGATTTTTTTGCAATCATAACAGTCTTTGCTTTTTTTATTGCCTGTTTTGTCTCTTTGAGTCTCATTTGTAACACCTAAGATGGGTCTTGTCCGCTGAATAAGGCTTGCATTAGATGAAGGTTGATGCTTCTATGGTTTTTGTTTATCCACTTTGTTAGATCCGATATTGACATACGTGTTAACGGGTTATTCCATGTCAAATCAACACAGTGACTAAACCTCACCATCTCATATTTTGATGAAGGTTGGTACTTTTATGTAGACTTAGAAAAATACAATACTTTAGCCTAAAGGTTCCCAAACTTTTTTGTGTCGTAGACCTCTTGGCATGTTTTTCGGTTTTGGGTAGACCCCCTACTTACCTGATATTGATTTTTTGTAAATTTCTAACTGTAGTGAGGTTTAGTGTTAAAAACTTAAAGTAAAAACACACGTTAAGTTTTATACATTTATTAATTGAATTTAAATTAAAACTACTCAAAATAAAATTTTGTATCTATTATATAAATTATACGTAACATAAAATAAACTAAGCAATAAGTAAATGTTTTTAGTTAGAAGGATGAAACTGATACTTTAATATTAAATTATCAACATTTGGCGTCAATTCTGTAAGGTTTAATCTTAAATCTCCTCGGCTAACGATGTCGAGTCTGTTTCTTTTTTTTGTTAGGTGATTGGTAATAGCGTTGAATCCCCTTTCCACTAAGTATGACGATGGAAAGGAAATTAAAAATTGCCTCGCTATATTCCATAATACGGGATAGGTAACGGGTATGTTGTTTTGCTGTCAGAATTGCTATCTGTTTTTAAAATGAACCTTAAGTTCTACGTTTGTACTTAGTTCAGTCAGTTCCTTTTGTATTATGACATTCATTTCTTCTATGTCACCATATGGGTTAATTATCCAATATCTGAATAGAGGGCATTTAAATGTTGAATGTAGGTTGAAATGGCGTTTTCCTGGCAGTTTGTCTATGACAAATTGGGGAACTGGGAAAATTCGCCCCGTCCAATATTTTGCTTTATTAGTTTAACTCTGGCAAGAAACGCTGATAGGATGAACTTTGTTTTAATCAAATTTAGACTGTCGCCTTGTAACTGAAAATTAACCATATTAAATTTTGTAAACAAATCTGTTAAATAGGCGATGTCTGTTTTCCACTTCATTAAATTGTCTTTTAAAATTTTATCTTTAGTATCCAGAAATTCTAAAATAGTCTCAAAAAGTGCAAAAAATCTTGTCAAACATAAGCCTTTCGACAGCCAGCGTACTTCAGTGTGAAGGAGTAATTGATGAAAGTGTTCGTCATTTTCTTCACACAACTGCGCAAATAACTGCGTATTCAACGCGTTGCTTTGGATTCGGTTTACTGCATCAATGACTAATTGAAGAGATTCATGTCGGATTCATGCAATCTAACACTCAAATTTTTAGCAACCAAATGTTGTCGATGGATGACGGAATGTATTGCTAACACTCCTGACACATTTTGTGTTAAATAACTTATAAATCCACGATAACGTCCAACCATGGCAGGTGCTCCATCTGATAAAATAAAATTGCTTTTTCAATGAAGTAATCCTTCAAAAGATGAAACATTGATTCACCTTAAGTGTCGGTTGTCAAAGTTCTTGCGAAGAGCAGTTCTTCGTATATTTTTTGATTCGTTATAAAACGAACATATGCCAATAATAATGCTGCATTACCCGTTAAAGTTGACTCGTCCAGTTGTATAGAGAAATGGGTCGTTTGCAAATAATTACACAAGAAGCTTTCAATATCAGAACTCATTTCATCAATACGTCTTTCAACAGTATTGTTGCTTAAGGGAATTCTTTTAATGATATCAGATGCAGGTTTGTGTAAAACAGTTTTCAAAACCTCTTCAACGGCTGGCAAAATTAAGTTTTCTCCGATAGTATGCGGTGTTCCGGATTTTGGTATAAATAGCGAGATATTGTAAGAGGCCCGCAAACCATCATCGTTTCTTTGTGACGCTGAAGCGAACATTGTGTCCAGCGTGGGTCTCTTCTGAAGTTTATCTTTAAGTGTTTGAAAGTATTTCAAATCTGTTTTTGTTCTATCAGGGTGACATCTTCTCAGATGATCCTGCAGCTTAGATTGTTTCATAGTGTCATTGTCCAAAACTTTGTTGCATAAAAGGCACATAGGCAATTGTTTGTCCAACAGTGATGGAATGAAGCCAAATTCCAAATAATCAACACTGTACGGTCTACATTTCTTTTTAGATTGCAACATGGCATCAGTCATCTGTTTAATCGATTTAAATAAGACATAAAGTCCAGCAGCTGTATATTAAAAAATCAAAGTCAAATTTAAATCGTATGTCTTAGATTTTATGGCAGGCATAAGCGTACAGCTATTATAAATGAATGTGATAAGAGGAATGTTATGAATGTTACTTAACGTTTTGATATTGTTGCGTAACTATTTATTATTAAAAACTAATTTATTTAAACGACTAAAATAGTATATTATATATCAAGGTTGAGAAGTGCATCATTATAACCTAAGCGATAGATTATATCGCGAGACGCGAAGCGTCGAGGGATATAAATCGCGCAGGTTATAATGAACTTCTCAACCGTGTTATATATACAATTTTTTCCACTACTAGAATTATTAAAACCTTTCTACCTGTTACGAAATCAAATTTAAAATTTAAGATATTAATTTTAAATTAAAAATCAAGTCAGTAATTCTGACAGTTGTCATTAGTTTAATAGAATTAATTTTGACATAATTCTTAATTGTGATTTAAAATACAAAAATAAACAGATAACGTAAGTTTTTATTGCTAAAGTTGTTTGAATTGTTTAAAAACATTATTATTTTAAGCATTGATTATATCTAAAACATATTTAACTCAATACTATTCACATTTAATTAAGCGCGAACTTCAAATAACTTACTTTTTAAAATCAAATTAATTTATTAATTGAGCGATTTGAAAACTTAAATTAGCATTAAATAAAATCTCTTGCTCTTGGTACGCAGTTTGGTAAACTTTTTTTCTTTGAAACTGTTGTAGTATTATCAGAAAATGTAAATATGTTCATTATTAACTACTAGTTAATAATGAAATATTATTTACCTGCGCTTAAAAAAGTACAACTTCACGGCCTTCTATTATACGTAATAATGCAAGCGTATACAACTAGTAGTGGAAAAATACGTTTACTTACTCTAAAAATATGTACACTTTTAAATTAACCGAACTAATGAAATTTAAATATCTAAGGATAAAAACTTACAGAAATTTATATAAAACAATAATATGCTATCACTTACGCGACGATAAGAAAAAGCCACTAACTTGTTTGTTTACACTATAAGTCACGTTCACTCGATTCGGTGTACACTGTTATTTATTTAAAACTTCGCACGTGCTAATCACTTATTTATCTTCACTTGAATAATCTTCTTAATACAGCTGCATTCGCGTTACGACAATAACTGACCTACGATCTGTCTCGTCGCTATATATAGACATACGGAAATCCTTCTCGAGCGTTCCCTACTTTTTGCTATATCTTCTAGAAAATGGATAACGGCTTCTAGAAGGCTCTTGCATTTGTAAATAATTTCTCGAACGTTTCACTGCCCCCTTCTTAGGACTGTTCTGTCCCAGAACAGGAGATTGGATGCGACACCGGTAAAAGGGATCGTGGCGATAGCGACAGCTTCCTCCATTTCGGCAACTTCCTTGACCATAAAAGTAACAGTCAATGGACTTTTCCTGACCCAATATTCTCCTTAGTTGGTAACTACAGACCAACACTTGAATGCCTGTTCCTCGGAAGACGACCTCCAACATGTTTCGAACTGTCCTCCAATTCAGTTGATCTAAGCCACAACCAAGCTTGGGTACTGCCAATTTCTTAACATGATGGATCTCCATTTCTCTCTTGAGAGTTCATAATGTTCGCTACAGATCTTTGTATAACGGCTTGACACGTGAGTATTTCTTGGTGACCAAATAGAAAACGAAGCGTCCGTCACCACGTAGTCCTAAAACTTTTCCGACTGCCGGTTGCTGTCTTCGTAATTCATCTAGCTGCCCAAACTTATTTTTAAACACGACTGAAACCCCTCTGGACATGTGAAGATCCTCGCCCACGCAATGTGCGATGGCGTAATCTTTTTGTGTCTTGAACAGGTCTTGTTGTTCCTCGGTGGTAACTCCGAACCTAGCTTTTCCAGAACCTCTGTATAAGTTTATAAACTTCTCGAACTCCATTTCTTCGATTGGATTCCTGGTTCTGCTACTTATTACTCTGGTTCGGACTTGGACTTGCGTATTGTGGTTATCGCCAGCAAACGGGGCTAGACGATCGACGTGGACCACTTTTGGCTTGCCTCTGGGCGGTTTTCGGATGCGGTATATGACGTCGTTAATGCGCAGCACGACTTCATAGGGGCCCTCCCATTGCCTTTGCAGCTTCGGCGACAAACCACGCCTCCTTTGAGGATTATACAACCAGACCACATCGCCAGGTTGAAACCCACCATTTTGTGCCTTGACGTCATATCTGGTTTTCATCCTGTCGCTGGCAATTTGTGTGTTTTTACGAACCTCTTCATGTACTTCGTCTAACCTCTTTGCCAGCTTGCTGACGTAATCTTCTCCAGCGACTTCCTCTTCTGGTCTTCGGCCAATTGAAGGTCGCATGGCAATCGTATTTCACGACCGAGCATTACACAGGATGGTGTTTGGCCTGTGCTTTCGTGAATGGATGATCGGTATGCCATTAGGAAAAGGTGCAAGTACTGATCCCAGTCTCTTTGGTGTTCGGACACTACCTTGGCTAAGTACTTGCCCATTGTTCGATTCATCCGTTCAACCATGCCATCAGATTGAGGATGGAGAGGCGTTGTCCTAGTCTTCTTAATTCCTAACAGTCGGCAAACTTCTTGAAACAGCCCAGACTCAAAATTGCGGCCTTGATCGGAGTGTAATTCCAACGGAACTCCTAACCGACAGAAAAACTCTTTTACTAATACGTCTGCGACTGTAGCTGCTTCCTGGTTGGGTATGGCGTAAGCCTGCGTCCATTTCGTGAAATAATCCATCGCCACCAGTATGTATTTATTTCCCGAATCGGATTCTGTGAACGGCCCTGCGATGTCAATCGCTACTCTTTCCAAAGGGCTTCCTACGTTGTATTGTTTCATGGGTGCTTTGCACTTTCTCGCTGGACCATTTCCTGATGCGCAGACTATGCATTTACGGCACCATTTCATGACGTCCTCTTTGCAGTTCATCCAGTAGAATCGTTCTCGCACTTTACCCAACGTCTTCTTAATGCCAAAGTGTCCTCCTGATGTCCCATCGTGGAGATGCTTCAACACTTCTGGCACCCTGCTCTTTGGCACTACCAACTGTAGTCTGTTTGCCCTGCCCTCGGCACTTTCTAGGGATCGCTTAAGAAGACAGTCTTCTACTATCAAAGAGTCCCACTGCGCCCAGTACGCTTTGATGTTTCTGCCCAAAGCACTCACTTCTTCCCAGGTTGGTCGTCGCCCGCTTTCTTTCCAGTCCAGGAGTAGTCTTATTTCAGGATCGTCTTCTTGTTCGCGACGTAACTGCTCAGGTTCCCACTCATCATCAACCATAGCAGTTCTCCGGAGGCATTCGACTTTTTCTCCCAGTCGCGAACAATGGCTGCAGTCCGCCGGACATGGTCTTCTGGACAAGGCATCAGCGTTCCGATGACTGCTTCCGGCACGGTGTTCTGTGTCATAGTCATACTCTTGCAGTCTCTCGATCCATCTTGCTACTTGTCCTTCTGGGTTACGGAACTGCAGTAGCCATTTTAAAGCGGCGTGGTCTGTTCTCAGTAAAAATTTTCGTCCATAAAAATACTTGTAGAAATGTTCGATGGACTTAACGACTGCTAACAGCTCCCTCCTAGTGACGCAATAATTCCTTTCTGGCCTGGACAAAACCTTGCTAAAGTACGCGATAACCTTTTCTTGTCCATCTTGAACCTGCGAAAGGACCGCGCCTATGGCCAGATTGCTTGCGTCGGTATCCAAAACAAATTTTCCATCTTCCCCTGGATAACTCAGAATCGGCGAAGTGACTAAGGCTTGTTTTAGTTAATTAAAAGAATTTTCGCAGTCTTCATTCCATCTAAATTCTGCTTTTTCTTCGGTTAATTTTGTCAATGGTTTGGCAATATTGGCAAATCCGGGTACAAATCTCCTATAATAAAGTGCACAACCCAAGGAAACTTCGGACCTGATGTTTGTCGATCGGTCTTGGCCATGCTTGCACTGCTCGGATTTTGTCTGGGTCAGCCCTTACTCCATCTCTAGATACGACGTGGCCAAGGTATTGGACTTCCTTCTTAAATACGTGGCACTTCTTTGGGCTCAGTTTGAGGTTAGCCCCACGTAATCGCTGAAACACTTCCTTCAAGTTGTTCAAGTGTTCTTCAAACGACCTTCCAACCACGATCACGTCATTCAGGTAAACCAAGCACGTCTTCCAAGACAACCCGCGCAAGATGGTCTCCATCAAACGCTCGAACGTTGCAGGAGCGTTACACAGGCCGAAGGGCATTACAGTGAACTGCCACAAACCAGTTCTGATCGTAAAAGCTGTTTTTTCACGATCCTTGGATTCTAATTCTACCTGCCAGTATCCACTCTTTAAATCTAACGTAGAAAACCACTGGAATCCTGACAGGGTGTCTAGCGTATCGTCAATTCTGGGTAAAGGGTAGCTGTCCTTTTTGGTCACGTCGTTTAGCTGTCTGTAGTCTACACAAAACCTCGTTGATCCATCCTTCTTCTTTACGAGTACCACTGGGGATGCCCATGGGCTACTTGAAGGTTCAATCACGCCTTCCCTCTCCATATCCGTAATTATTTGTTCGGCTTCTTCTCTTTTCGTCAAAGGAAGTCTGCGTGGATGTTGTCGTATCGACCGAGCGTCTCCGGTATTAATTTTATGTTTCACCACGTTAGTTCTTCCTTTGGAGCCACTCTCCAGCGCGAACACATCTTGGTACTCTTGGATCCACACTTTAACTTTAGCCAGCTGGTCTTGGCTGAGGTTTTGGCATTTAGTGGTAAGAATGTCCAATGGATGTTGTGGACACTTCTTCGGCTTCACGCATCTCACAATTTATGATACTGGCGTGCATTGGCCTACCACGGTCTTCTTTTTCAACGTTACAGGATCTGAGTTCATGTTTAAGATCCTTACTGGCATCGTGTTCTTTACTCGTACTAAGGTTCTGCCAACGAGTAGTCCCTTTTCAACTAAGCCGCCTTCCATTGGTTCAATCGCGCGTATGTAGCTTTCCCGGAGATTTCCATCCAGGCGTGCCATCACCACACTTTCAGTCCTTGCAGGCAGAATCACGTCTTCACTCAATAAGACTCGCACGGCTGCCTTCTCTGACGAATGAAAAGGAATTTCTTCATTGTCGATCTTCAGGACATCGTTCTTCATATCCAAATGGAACCCATACTTCTTTATCACGTCCATTCCCAGGATAACTTCTTCCGTGATGTCGGCTACCAGTACTTGATGGTCGAGTACTCCATTTCCCAAACCAATGGTTACTTTGACTTGTCCGTGAGTAGGTATTTCGTCGCCCGTCGCCGTTCGAAGTCGTACTGTTACTGGTGATGTCTTCTCGTTTTCCAATAACATGTCAGGACGAATGATGGTCTTCGTCGCTCCCGTGTCAACCAGTAACTGAACGCTTCTTCCATTGATCTTGCCATCGAGATAAATGCTATGCAACTGCTCCTAGGCGATGCCATTTGAATGGTAATCTCCGGGACATGGCTCGTTGAGGTCGACTTTCGCCCCATTCGGTCGACCCGTTATAGTTTTCCGGGCGCTCTTCTGGTCTTCTTTTGGGCTTAGTACAACGGCGTCGTACGTGGCCCACTTCTCCGCAGTTCCAGCACGTCAGTTCTCTTCCTCGAGCTTCTCGTTCCCGAAATACTCGTCGCATTATGTCTTCAATGCTTTCTTCTGTGTGCGAGGATACTTCTGCAACACAACGGAGCTTATGGCTGCCTCGGTGCGACGCTTTTTTCGCAGCCTCGAACTCCAAAGCATGGGTTAATGCGTCATCCAACGTCTTCGGTCGAGCTAACCGAAGAGTCTGCTGTGTTTCGCTGTCTCGGAGGCCGTCTACAAAGGTTTGAATAGCCAACTGCTCCAAGAAGGTATCTGGTGCTATAGGATACGCAAGCCGTGTTAATCTAGCGATGTCAGCCTCAAACTCTTGAAGACTTTCGGCAGCTTTCTGAACTTGTAGTAGGTTGACCATGGAACTTTACTATCAAAATTTGGCGGTACAACCTTAAACTTGTGAGTGTTTTCATCCCGGCGGACCATTATTAAATCTTCACTCGTGACGCTTCCTTCACCGTGACAATTCATTTGGTTCATTCTTTGTTCAAGCAGTTGTATTCTTTCTCTCAATTTCTTTCTAGCTTTTGTTCTAATTTGTCTTCTACTTCTTCTATTTTGTCATTCACAGATTCGCAAATTTCTTCTTTTAAATTTAACATATCTGCTTGGGTTTCTTCTTGCACAATTTTGATTTGATTTTCTATGCTGGTTTGTATTTCTTCTTTTAATCGTCTAGAATTTTCCATCAGCTTTTCTTCAATTTTCCGAGAATTTTCTTCCATTTTCTGCGAATTTTCGTGAAACTTTTCTTCCAGTTTTGCTTCGATTTTCTGTGAGTTTTCGTCCATTTTTCTATTCATCGATTCGAGAATTTCAAGTATTTTTGAATCCATTTTAACTGCTTGCAAACGCGTCACCGGCATAAATTTAAATATAACACGAATATAAAGTTTAAATACACTACT
Source organism: Aquatica leii (assembly GCA_035610365.1). Classification (NCBI taxonomy): domain Eukaryota; kingdom Metazoa; phylum Arthropoda; class Insecta; order Coleoptera; family Lampyridae; genus Aquatica; species Aquatica leii. The sequence goes on along the minus strand of CM069434.1, from coordinate 14,866,810 downwards.
TTTTAAAATGCAGTTTTTGTATAACACAAAATTTTAATAACTATCCAATTCTTGATATTAAACCACTAGTGTACGGAAACGAATTTAATTAATAACGCGATCACGCACTTGTTAAAAGAAAAAGTTTAATAAACACTATTTTATACTTTATAAACAAACACGCGTATCGCAAACTTAAAAGTTATTTACGTAATCAATGTTTTTATTACGGGAGCGATATCAAATAACTTAATGGTATTCACACTAAAAAGAAATCGCGAACTCCACACCTTACACCACTGTTGCGTAACTATTTATTATTAAAAACTAATTTATTTAAACGACTAAAAATACGTTTACTTACTCTAGAAATATGTACACTTTTAAATTAACCAAACTAATTAAATTTAAATATCTAAGGATAAAAACTTACAGAAATTTATATAAAACAATAACTAACTTGTTTGTTTACACTATAAGTCACGTTCACTCGATTCGGTGTACACTGTTATTTATTTAAAACTTCGCACGTGCTAATCACTTATTTATCTTCACTTGAATAATCTTCTTAATACAGCTGCATTCGCGTTACGACAATAACTGACCTACGATTTCTTTCTTCGGTATTTATAGACATCGGCGAATCCTTCTCGAGCGTTCCCTACTTTTCGCTATATCTTCTAGAAAATGGATAACGGCTTCTAGAAGGCTCTTGCATTTGTAAATAATTTCTCGAACGTTTCAATATGATGGAACTTTAAGGAAATTTGAAAGTAACATGACAAAAAATGTTAAAATAAAATATTATACAACGGATAATAATAACAAATTATTATGCGATTTATCTCTACGTACATTCGACTGTCATGTGTAAAAATTCACTAGTTGCACTTTAGCAATAATACAAAATTTTAATATAGAGTAGTATGTACAGTGCAATATCCATAATCCGAACATTCCAGTAATCCGAACTGACCCACAAGGTAACGGACCAATGGACAAAAGTAAAATTTTTTTACTTTTTTTGTGAAGATATTTGGTAAGATGTGTGTATTTATAAAGAATAATAAATGCCTAGAAAGATCGTAAATAAGTAAATATTGACACACATACATATTTATTTATGTGACCGGCCAAAATATGTAGTTTAATTCCAAAATAATTTTTTTAATGTTTCCTATATGTAAACATTTAAATTCTATGAAAAAAAAAACAAATGAGAGTGTTTTGGAAATTCTTCAAAAAACACGCAGCTGCACAGTTGTGGATTTCTAATTTTCTTAGTTTATCTTTCAAAGTGGTAACATATTGTATGTTAATAATAAAATACATACGTAATATGTATGTACAGTTGTGTTTTTTTAGATTTTTTCTAAAGCAGTCCATAATCCGAACATCTCCTTGCAGCAATTAGTTCGGATTACGGAGATTGCACTGTAATTATAATAACGATTGCTAAAACTTTGAAAAAGAAACTCTTGAGGAGTACTCGTGTAATTTTGCATGATTTGAATACTAAACTACTAATAACTGAAGTCATGATTGGCGTAATTTATATATCTTTGCTAACCACGAGTACAAAACTAAAATTTAATAAAAAAGAATGTACTTACTTTTCTCCGGCACTCTCAAACAAAATAACACTGATTCACTATAATTTGTGTGATAAACTACTTTTATAAATAATATATATATGTCTTTATATTATAAGTAACGTAATGTAAGTAAATAGGTGCTATCAGTGTATGTTGGAGATCCACTATCGTGTACCCCCATTTTTATTTCATGGACCTCCAATTTTTTTTTCGTTGACGTAGACCTTTTGCAGGTTGTCATAGACCCCTGGAGGTGGATATAGACCACTTTGGGAATCACTGCTTTAGCCCAATATCTCGAACGGTTTTCAAAATATGGCTACTTATGTAAAATTTTCGAAAAACACAAAATTTGGACATGTCGCGTCATCTTTAAATTGAAATTACAGCGCTCCTAAACAAGATAGAGTTGAAATTTGCTTTGTAAACCTTTCATGTGACATGGTATTTTCAAAAGTTGAATTAAAATTTCAAAACTGCAAGTAACGTTACTGACATGTTTACCAGAAGCCTGGAGTGTTCGAAAAATCATAGGGAATTTAATGTAGACAGTCAAAAAGGTTATTAAAAGAAATCAGATCCTTGAAAGCCCCAGCGAAAGACCGTGTAAAAGCTTACCCAAAGAGGTTGTTTAAGGTGTCCACACTTTTTATGAAAATGATGAGTTAACCAGCGTATTGCCTGATAAGAAAGACTGCACAGTTGTCAAAGATAAGACTGGAGAAAAAATCACTCAGTGTGTGTATTCACAAAATTTTAAGTTTATGACCGAGAATGCCAAGTTGAACAGAGTTACAGATGGGGACTTATAAACATACAAACGTTGTTTGACAAATATGTTGTGTAACCCCCTTCACTTGACTGTTGTTCAAACACTTGCTCCTCTTGCTCAGGTGTAGAAAAAATTAAGATTGTTGTTGTTGTTACAAAACAAAGAGTTCTTTTCTGAATGATGTTAAAGGTAATTTAAAAGTTGGAGAGTTCTGTGTGATTGGTGATATTTCAGAAAATTTCAGCTTTGTCAATCAAGATTAGGCTCAAGGGTATCACTAGGCGAGCGAACATGCCACCATTAATCCATACGCAATATTTTAAAGAAGAAAATGAACTAAAACACACCAGCTGTTTATGGATTTTAAAAGAAATTTGATCTTACAAAAAACATATTTTATTTTTCTGGCGGGACTGCAGAGCAATATAAGAACAAAAGGAACTTTTGAAATCTATGCCACCATAAGGAATATATAGATGTTGAAGTCGAATAGCACTTCTTCGCATAGTAAGGGGCCTTGCGAAGGGGTCAGAAGGTTATCTACTAAGGCAAGCTTGCAGATACTTTTTAAAAAAACTTAACCCTAAAGGATCTTCTTGACTGGGTAGTTGAAAACTGTCTGTAAACTTTGAATTTTTCACCCAACCATATTGAAACAAAAAGATTCTTGAAGTTATGCTCTGACGGTACTCAGAAACTGCATGTTTTTACCCCCTTACCAACAAGCACGTCAAGAATATTAGTTAAACCATTTTCAAATTTATCTGAATCAATAATTAATGTGTTGAATGCTTAAGAAATCAATGCAATGAACAAAAATGAAGAATATGATGAGGTCAAACTCACATTCCGTAATCCTACTGTAGCTACTCCATAATTCACTTTTCCAAGGAAACCAGACATTTTGTAGCTCAGTGTCACAAACATTCTTTGTAAAGTGAACCCAGTTACAACGACAGGGCGAGCCTACAAAATTTTTAATAAAGAAAAAAAGACCCATGACGCTCTTGAGATACACCGCAGCCAATAGTTTCTTGATATGTTAGTTCTTTTTAACATGTTCTATTTTAAATGAAAAATTCTTTGTAAATTCATTATTTACTTTACTACATTTGGTCAGAAATCCTTGATTAGTAGCAAAAATTAAGGAAAATGTACATATTATGGCTATTAAAATTATATAATTTCTTTAGGCTGTAGTTTGAAAGGCTCCGTATCCTGTTGTATTTCATCCACGACCAAAACGCACATTATTCAATAATTTGTTTAAGTATGAACCTATTGTACAATGATAATTGTTATAACACTTATTAACAACAACCATAGCAACACTATTGAATTTTTTCAATTTTTTAATTTCAACTTTTGAAAAAAAAAACTTTTCCTCTTAACCCGTTTTGAGCTGCATGTCATATGAAAGGTCTTAAAATTAGCTTTAAAATGACTCAAAGTTCAACTCTCTATCTTGTCTAGAAGAGCTGCAATTTCAAATTAAAGATGATGCGACAGATCAGGATTTTGCGTTTTTTTGAAAACTTTACACAGCTATATTTTGAAAACAGTTTTAGATATTGGACTCAAATTTGGCATTTTTCTTGGTCTACATGAAGGTAACCTATGTAGAGAAATCCGAGATGACGAGGTAAAAAAATTGTTAAAAGTGTGTTGATTTGACGTGGAATGTTTTCATTGTATTCGTTCCATCTCACAGAATTATCGTTTATTGCCCATCTAGCTTGTTTGCGGTTTTTTCTCATGGTTATGCTTCTCTCGTCTGCTAAGAAATCTATAAGTATAGTCATCAGTGGACGTTCGAAATTAATCTTCAAAATCTTAGTATTTGCTTATGCAGCATATCGCCGGTGATCTAAGGGTAATTCCTATCTAACATGTAATCAATTTTTGAGGAGCGCAAAAAACCTTATTTCAGTTGAAATATTTGTATATATAATTTTTGCTTATAGATCTTATGAAATTTCTTATATTTGAGAACCAGATGTTTAGAGATTTTTTACATAATTAATCTGTTTTCACCTGTATTTTCCACTGTTGGTAAACAATGTTGATGACTGTGGGGGTCAACCACTTTTTTGTCTATAACAATAATGTTGCAGCAATATTAAATACGAACAGTAATTAAATAAAATTTACCTGTTCTAATTGATCGATATCTCCTCGGATATCTCATAACTTCCGATAAGAAGTTTTAAACCAATTCAAAAACCTCATACGGCCTCGGTTTCTTCCTATAATCTTCACTAGGTAGGTACCAATAGCAGGTAGCGTCATGTGTCGGAATATTTTAGCAACTTAGTTTTGTCTTAAAGTAAACTGCTGTGACATTCAGGTTGAGCATACAGTAACAATCATTCTTCATTTTTTGCCAATTGGTTATCGGATTCTTTTTTGAGTCTTGCTCTATTTTTATTGTCCATGTGTATCTTATAGGTTTCTTAGCGTAAAGAAGCTTAAGTTTTCATCCTTGAATTTTATTTCAAATGTTTTTCCTCCAATACCTGCATCTCTTCTTTATTTGACTTTTGAACGTAAAAATCGTACAGTAGCTTTAAAGAAGTCAAACGATCTTCGTGAAATAAGTAACTTATTGGTGTCTTTTCTGACATAGTCAGATGGCTGCTTTGGGAGATCTTCAAAAAACCTTTTCAAGCTAGCCTTTATCAAATGTAGGTATGCTTTCTGCATTGCACCGACCGCAATTCGTTTAAAACTGACTGCTCTGTCAACATCGTACTGTAAAAGGGCGTATGGTTTTCCCTCAAAGTTTTCAAGAACATTTTTCGACAAGTATTGAAAACTGTGTTACCTCTTTTGGAATCGTCTCGCACTGTAGTTTTTCTTGAAGTGCTTTTTTTTTGTAACGTCGCAACTAACAAACACCTTCCTTTGATCCCGGTTTACTTCTTTCCAAAATCTTATATCAATTTTCTGAGAATTTATTGCAAAATCTCTTTTTTGAGGTCACAAAAGCATTGGAGCAAGCAGGGCCCAACCGTCTCGATTGTCTATTAGCGTTCTGCCTAACAATCTTATCATTTTTATTACAGGTGTACCTTAAGTTTTCCTCTCATCTGATTCGTAGATGATGATTTTCTTTCTTTTGCCATTTAGCTGGATTTGCTTTAGATATTCTTAAGCACCTTTCAATTACATCTCCATATCCTACAATATTTTCATCAGAATTTGGCTCATGATTATTATCGGTAATATCATTCTTAACAAACAGATTTGGATCAAACTCTGGATCGTTGGAAATATTTGCATCTTGCTGGTCTTCCTGACCTCGATTTACAAATTTCACCACAGCGAATTCATCATCATCTGATGCTCATCATTTAGATTCTGGGTTTGTTCAATCACAATTTCATTGTAGTTGTCAGAAGCCTTATTGACAAATATAATGCACGTAATCCAAATTTCTTGATCGGACAGTTTATCCCAATCGTCAATTCAGTTTGCGAATTCATATAGAAAATTTGTTCAGTCTGATTTTATGAAACTGGTGCTCGTTCGAGAGTCATTTAAGATAGGAGGTTTTTCAGCCAGAATGTCAGATAGATGGTATTGTCAGATCACTGGAGATATATGCTTGCGTGTTGGAATAGCATATGATATGATAGACGTTGTCACGCTTTCCAGTATTCTCCTTTTATTTCACACGCTCCTCTAACTCAAAACAACAATCTCGGTATTGATGATACTAAAAACGCTGTTTCAAGTAAATGAACGCCATTTAGTCTCTAAGTACATGGATTCAGCTTATCCCTCAAAAATTGAGATAAGAATTCATTTCCGACTGCATTCTTATAGAAACTTGGCCGCCAAGGAAATTTTTTTAATTTTGTCCATGATTTTTTTTAATTCTTTCACTTATCGTCGGAAAAGACTTTTTATCTCAATTTTTTACCTTTTTTATAATCGCAGAACATGTAAAAACGACCAGTGAAATAATTTAAAAAAAAATTATGAACAGCTTTGTGTACAAACGTGCATCGAAGGCTCCTTTAATATTCGATACATCTCTCACATCAGAAGTGTGAATAGGACTGCCAAATGACAATGATGAGCCGTTACGAAATAACCAACCTTTAGTGGTTGATTCTAAGTTATTAAGTTATAAAAACATTTTAAACATATTTTACGGCAATTCCCTCCGTCGAATGAGAGCGTGCTTCACTGTGGTCTGTCCTCCTTCGAGCTCGTGGTATTTACTGACTCTGGTTTTCTCTGGTCTTAGGAAGTCTGCTTCTTTTTGTGCTATTATCCTCACTAACGAGCTATCGATACGTTCTCATTTTCTATTGGGCGTCATTTGTGGTATTAATGTCTCGGTGACACACCAATTTTCCTCTAAGGCTGGTCCAGTGCAATGCAGGTCGTCTATCTCTCCGCAGTAGACACACTCGGGGTCTGATCTCTTTCTTATGCCATGTAGGTATGTGGAGAAACAGCCGTGCCCTGTAAGTACCTAGATTAGGTGATAGTATCGTCTCACAACCCAAGCCTATTTTTTAATAGCTTGTGAGTCCACATGCTTAGTGCTGTTTTGCCATAATAGCTGCGATTTTTAGCTGTTTATGTACGTTTAAGTAAACCTTCGTAAATACGAACACTTTTAGGTTTAGACAGTGTCATTGCTCCATACACAAAATCATTCCTAAACAATGAAGTCAAAGGCCATCAGTTGCTTAGCTTACGATCAGATGATTTGGAGCATTTGGGGGTTTACACACTGGGTCATCAAGAAATTATTTTGGAAGCCGTGGAGCACCTGAGAAATTTTGTAAGTCTTTTTTGGGCGACGAGTTATTAAACTAATCATTTTACTTATAGCATTATAAATTAGATAAAGAAAATTTACAAATGTTAGCTTTAAGATTGTCGTGTTCGGCAAATTCGCTTTATAATGAATTATCGCTTACCGACGAAGATTGTACTATGGTACCGACTCAAACTATGTCCGATGTGCATAATGTCATTACTTGCATTAAGCCGCTTGCCTGTTGGTTGGACAGGTAATCTTGATTACATCAACTATGACATATGTAACTTATTGCTTTAGATCGCCGTTTCGAGGAGACAAAGATTATATAGAATGTAAGTCTCAGTTACTTCAACTAAGCTTTGAAATGGCAACGCACGCTCACCGTGATATATTTTCTGAAAAACCTCTTCGCACAATAAGAGACATTTCAAAAACTTTAACACAGCTAGCTGACCATATCGTACAAGTAAGTGGTTTTAGTATCATTTATAATACTAATAGTTTCTTCTAGGAAATGTCAGATCCTATGATTTTACAACCAGCTTCGTTGGCTTTAGCAACCTTGAAGAAAAAAGAACAGGAATTAGGGTTTTTTCTTCTTCCGAGTAATTACGCTATTCACCAAATAGCGGAAATTAAATATGGATCACCCGCACATAACAGTAGTAAAATTCAGGAGGGCGATGAAATTGTACAAGTGGGTATTATAACATTTCTCATTACTTTAATACTGAAAATTGATGTTTGTAGGTAAATTATCAAACTGTTGTCGGTTGGCAAAGAAAGAATGTGTTACTATTACTACAAGAATCGCCACCTGAAATAGTGCTGACGTTGAAGAAACGTCCAAAGCATACAAAAGTTTATGGTCAAATCTATATGAAGCCTTATAGATTGCCTAGTAAAAAACGAGCAACTCCTTATTCGCGTTGGAACGATAATTTACCATCACCTCAATTATTAGCGATCCACGATCTTCCTGATATACCACCTCCAAGGTACTAATTTGTTTCTTAAATTCCTTTAATAATTGTATTACTCTTAGAGTGCAACCGGTAGTACCTCAATCTGAAACGGAAACTGAAATAAGCAGTAGCAGTGATAGCGAATCTTTAGACAGCGCCCTAGACGGAAATAGGCGAGTGTACCCCTTAAAACCTAGACCCGTATTGCAAAGGAGGAACACAGTCACTGGCGCAAGTCCTACTAGCAAAAGACCACAGCAGGCTATCGAACAGGTAAATACCAACAATCCCAAAGTACGGTAACACCTAAATACCCGTTTCAGTATTGGCAACAACTTAAAAATCAAGCTGCTTCCAAACATTCAAGTTCGTATACGATTCAAACGAACAAGTACGAAGACGAATCGGCTTTACTGCGTGATAAAAGTGTATCTTGTGGAGACGGTTTTGAGTTATCGCCCCGCCCAACTACAGTGATAGGATTAGCGTCAAATAAAAACTCGTTAAACCCGGATTTTAGGAAACAATTCAACGGAAAACCGTTCAAAAAGAAAAAAGTTAACTTTGACGATACTTCGTTTGGCATTAAAATCGACAGATATAACGATGTTAAACCTATCGCAGAGGACATAATCTTTAATTCTAAAATGAATGAAGAAAGAAGCGTCAGTATTAATTCATTGAGTAGTTTAAACGAAACATTAGATTTTATCGACGAAGGGGAAGATATTACTGATAGAAGCAACATGCGTGCTGAATGGCAAAAACAAATTGTTGAAGAAATCATTGATACGATTAATTTCGACGTAAAAACACCGAGCGTACCTCCAAAAGAATGTAAAGGTGAAGATTTAAAACAAAACGATTCATCTCTTGCCGATGTTCATGTGCATAATATCATTAAAAAATTTGACGATCAAAGTTCGACTCTTAACAGTTGGGATCCTAAAACGGCTAAACCGAAAGTGTTTCCTAAAAACGTTATTGATAAACCACCGGAATTGCCACAGAAACCGGATTTATCGAGGAAACCAGTAGTACCGCCAAAAAACATTAAAAACAAACCAAGAGGTGAAATCTACCTTCTGAATTAGTTACTTATAAACTTTTTATTTTAGGTCATCTAAATAAAAGTCATAGTACTCCAGCTTATGACCAATCGTGCGATTCGGTTCCTGCCAAAATTCCAGATAAACCTCCTGCTATCATTAACGCGAATAAACCTATAGTCTACGAATTGGGTATTCCAATAGTCGATGATGCTGAAACAAATTTAACATCTAGTGATATATATGGACCAAAGCATCATGCTGAAAATCTAGAAGGCTTTGTACATTATCAGCATATACCACCGAAACCTCCACCAAGGTCAATTACTCTAACAGATGCTACTAGGACACCTTCGAAGCAAACAATACCAGAAGAACATCAAAAAACAACTTTATCAGAATCAAAATCTATAGATGTTATAGTTTCTTCTAAAGTATTGGAGTCTTCACCTCCACCAAATCAAAGTGTTGAATCTAAAACAAATATTAAACATTTAGGATCGGTGGAAAATATCAATTTTGAGCCGAAAAATATATCAACGCCAATATCGAAATCATATAAAATGGAATTTCCCGAGGTTGATTTTTCGTATTCTAAAAATTCGTCAAATTTGGAAACTCTTAAGATGGCGTCCGATACCAAGATATCTCCTACAAATTCTATCGTGCGCGCCATGATGTATTCCAGTAAAAGCAAAAGCGTGAAAAAGAAAAATTCGATAGTGGCAAGTAAGTAAATCTTAGCTTAATTGTTAATACTACTTCGCGTCGTTTTTGGCATTTAAAAAATTAATTAAAGCTCAGATAGTTACATAGCAAACTTTCCTAAATATTTGTATAAGAAAATTATTGAATGAAAATTTTTAAAATACATTTGCAAAAATTGTTCTCACGCGTATTCCGTTATTCTTGAAGATATACACTCAACTAAATAAAAAACGGGACACCTTGGCTAGTTTGATTGAAATAGTGTAAACTAGGCTTTTTAGCGAATGCGATCGGCAATCATTCGTGGCCGTTCGGGATACTATTCAAATTAGACAAATAATAAAAAACATTGACAATACGAGAAGGTCAAAACGTGTATCCGCAAAAACTAAAACATAAAAATTTGTAGAATTAGAATTTTTATTAGAATGACTATGCGACAGGTGGAATAATCATTTAAAAATCTTGAAATCTTTAAATTGAAAAAAAATACTATGATAAAGTTACTGTCACATTTGACAGATTCAGTAATAAATGTAGTACCAACATTACATTTCGGATGATTTTCACACATTCATATCGCTTGTCCATACATATCTTTACAAATTTCCTCCAAGTTTCTATTATTTCCTCTAAGTTTGTCCTTATAATGTTATTCTTGTCTCTTATGCCCTTTATGTCTTTTCTTTTCCCGCATCTTAAGGCTCTTATTTTACTCCAGAATCTTCTATTATTTATTTTGCTCCATTTCATCTCCAAAGCCTTTGCAGCTCTTCTTTTTTCCTTCCCTTATCAATTCTTTCAACTTTTCTATATCTACGGTATTCTATTGTCTTATTCCAACTTTGTGTTGTTATATTGTTATCGTGCTTTTTTCGTTCTTTGAACTTTCTGCATTTCTGCACTCCATCAACCTGTTCTTTTGCTATGTTCTTCTAGATTCCATCAACATTTCTCTCTCTTTTTTTTGTTTTTGGTAGATAGAAATCAAACATAATTCGCTATGTCGTGAAATCTCTATGTGGCACCCTTATCAACCGGGACATTCATTTTTCTAAACCTTCGAAATGATAGTGCATCCCTAACGGTAAGTTTTAAGGTGTACTTTTTTTTAACGTGTTTTTGGTAGATAAAAATCAAACATAATACCTATGTGGCGCTTTTATCAACTGGGACATTTATTTTTCCCAAAAATCAAAATGGTAGTGCACATTTAAAGGTCAGTTTTAGGATGCACTTTTTGAACGCGATTTTAGTAGATAAAAATCGAACATAAATCACTACGTCGTGGAATCTCTATGTGGCGCTGTTATCAACAGGCACATTCATTTTTCCAAACTTTCGAAATAATAGTGCATCCCTAACAGTTTTAAGGCGAATTTTTTTTAAACGGGTTTTTGACAGATATAAAGCAAACATAATACACTACGTCGTGGAATTTTTATGTGGCGTTCTCGTCAACTGGGACGTTTTTTCTTCAAAAACTCGAAATGATAGGGTTCCCCTAACGGTCAGTTTTAGGGTGCATTTATCAACCGTGACATATATTTTTACAAAAATTAAAATGACAGTGAATCTCTAACGGTCATTTTTAGACTGCACTTTTTTGAACGCGTTTTGGTAGATAAAAATCAAACAAAATTCACTACGTCGTGGAATCTCTATGTGGCGCTTTTATCAACCGGGACATTTTTTTTTAAATCAAAATGATAGTGCACCTTTAAATATCAGTTTTAAAGTGCACTTTTTTGAACGCGTTTTTAGTAGATGAAATTGAAGATAAATCACTACGTCGTGGAACCTCTATGTCGCGCCTTTATCAACTGGGACATTCATTTTTCCAGACCTTCGAAATGATAGTGCACCTCTAGCGGTCAGTTTTAAGGTGCACTTTTTTTAACGTGTTTTTGGTAGATAAAAATCGAACGTACCTCGTGGAATCTCTATGTGGCACTTTTATTAACCGGGACTTTTATTTTTCGAAAAAATCAAAATGATAGTGCACCTTTAAAGGTCAGTTTTGAAGTGCACTTTTTTGAACGCGTTTTTGGTAGATAAAAATCAAACATAACTCACTACGTCGTGGAATCTTTATGTGGCGCTGTTATAAATAGGCACATTCATTCAGAATGCACTTTTTTTAACGCGTTTTTGGTAGATAAAAATTGAACAAACTTCACTACGTCGTGGAATCTCTATGTGGCGTTTTTATCAACCGGGACATTTATTTTTTTAAAAAATCAAAATGATAGTGCACCTTTAAAGATCAGTTTTAAAGTGCACTTTTTTGAACGCGTTTTTGTTAGATTAAAATCAAACATAATTCACTACGTCGTGGAATTTTTATGTGGCGCCCTTATCAGCCCTCACGTATATTTTTTTTTAAATCAAAATGATAGTGCACCTCTAGCGGTCAGTTTTAGGGTGCACTTTTTTTTAACGCGTTTTTGGTAGATAAAAATTGAGCATAATTCACTACGTCGTGGAATCTCTGTGGCGCCCTTATCAACTGGGACATTTATTTTTTCAAAAAATCAAAATGATAGTGCACCTTTAAAGGTCAGTTTTAAAGTGCATGCACTTTTTTGAACGCGTTTTTGGTAGATAACAATCGAACGAAACTCACTATGTCGTGGAATCTCTATGTGGCGCTGTTATCAACAGGCACATTCATTCAGAATGCAATTTTTTTAACGCGTTTTAGGTAGATAAAAATTAAACAATTCAGTACGTCGTGGAATCTCTATGTGGCGTTGTTATCAACAGGCACATTCATTCAGAATGCACTTTTTTTAACGCGTTTTTGGTAGATAAAAATTGAACAAACTTCACTACGTCGTGGAATCTATGTGGCGCTTTTATCAACCGGGACATTTATTTAAAAAAAAAATCAAAATGATAGTGCACCTTTAAAGATCAGTTTTAAAGTGCACTTTTTTGAACGCGTTTTTGTTAGATAAAAATCAAAAATAATTCACTACGTCGTGGAATTTTTATGTGGCGCCCTTATCAGCCCTCACGTATATTTTTTTTTAAATCAAAATGATAGTGCACCTCTAGCGGTCAGTTTTAGGGTGCACTTTTTTTAACGCGTTTTTGGTAGATAAAAATTGAGCATAATTCACTACGTCGTGGAATCTCTGTGGCGCCCTTATCAACTGGGACATTTATTTTTTCAAAAAATCAAAATGATAGTGCACCTTTAAAGGTCAGTTTTAAAGTGCATGCAATTTTTTGAACGCGTTTTTGGTAGATAAAAATTGAACAAACTTCACTACGTCGTGGGGTCTCTATGTGGCGCTTTTATCAACCGGGACATTTATTTTTTTAAAAAAATCAAAATGATAGTGCACCTTTAAAGATCAGTTTTAAAGTGCACTTTTTTGAACGCGTTTTTGTTAGATAAAAATCAAACATAATTCACTACGTCGTGGAATTTTTATGTGGCGCCCTTATCAGCCCTCACGTATATTTTTTTTTAAATCAAAATGATAGTGATAGAATGCACTTTTTGAACGCGTTTTTGGTAGATAAAAATCGAACGAAACTCACTATGTCGTGGAATCTCTATGTGGCGCTGTTATCAACAGGCACATTAATTCAGGATGCACCTTTTTTTAAAGCGTCCTTGTCCACTGGGACATTGTTTCTTCAAAAAATCGAAATGATAGTGCGCCCTTAATGGTCAGTTTTTGGGGTGCACTTATCAACCTTGACATATATTTTTACAAAAATCAAAATGATAGTGGACCTTTACGGTCAGTTTTAGGATGCACCTTTTTTTAACGTGTTTCTGGTAGATAAAATCGAACATAATTTACTACGTCGTCGACTTTTTAAATAGTACGAATCGGAATCGTTCGATTCATCAAAATGAACTATTTATTTCACCACTAAATTGCAAGACTTCTTGAAACTTTGTCTGATCATGTTTCCTCCATATTAGCAACGTTCTCGTGTATAGGAATCAGTTTCTAATTCGGGCAACCACGGACAAGGCCTCCCAGAACATTTACTCTAACAGATCAGTCTTTGCCGAAAGTGAATTACACTTCCATCATAATAGAGCTTAAACTCGCTTATCAGTTACTGGATAGTTTTCCAGGCCGATGTAAACTATCTAGAATTTTGTACGTTCCTTTTATGTTTCAAGAAATAAGAACCTCTAAGTTTTCATAACCTTAAACATTATTTTTAGGAAGAAGAAAAGTAGGTGTAAAAGACGTGGCTCCAGGCGAAATACAAGGATATTTACACCAACGTTTAAGATCAAAACAAGGCCAACCGGTTCAGTGGGAAAAAAGATGGTTTGTATTAAACGGTAGCAGCCTTTACGGTTTCCTAACTAAAGATTCAACGAAAGCAAAGTGTTTGATTTTTTTATCCGGTTTTACTGTATCCATCGCGTCGGAGGTAACTGGATCAGTACTACAAAATTTAATTCTAACGACTTAAATTTCAGGTAAAATCTCGAGCAAATGCTTTTAAAGTATACCATACGGGAACCGTGTTTTACTTTTCCGCCGATAATCCTGAAAATTTAAATTCGTGGATAGAACTTATAACAGCGGGTACTTTGCAGTACGACAACAATAAATCGACCGATACAATTTTATATTCAGAATCTGACGATTCGGATTCGGAAAAAAGTAAATCGGCAAACGAAAAGAGTAACGAGTCGATGAAAAAATTTGGATCGTTGAAGAAATCGACTTCTAGTAAAAATGCTACAACACAAAGTGGAAGTTCCAGTTTAGATAGAAAATGGTTTTTTAACAAAACTAATAGTATTTATAAGAATTCGCTGCCGGTTCCTACAGCCCAGTTTAGATCGTATAGAAAAATTCCTTCCACTAATATTAATGCGGTCAGTAGTATTTCGACCGGAAATTTCACATCTCACATTCCCGATTTTTCTCCTCGTTTTGAAGCACAGTATAACTCACAAGTACAAAGTAGTAGTAGCACAACGAACTTAGCAGTGGAATTACCTAAAATCGAAGAGCCGGAAACTAAAGAAAAGTCAATTAAATCGAAACAAAAACCGATTAACTACGTTCATGCCAGTAACCCAAATTTATGCGACATTAACGACTTCCATTTGAGGAGTTTTCAAAAAATACAACCGTTCCAACAATGTAGTGATAATTTAGCTGGATTTGTGACGTTAGAAGAATTAATGAATCGACAAACTGAAGAGCAGAAATTAAACCCACACGCGTTTAAAGATGAAGTCGTTAATCCAAATTCCATATACGCCGACGTAGTGTATGGAGAACTTCCAATAAGGCCAAGCAAAGACGAACCTAGAGATAAAAACCTTGTTAAAAAAATGTCTCATACGCGAACAGCTTCGGATTGTTCTGAATGTATCAATCCAAATTCAGCTTCTAAAGCTACAAATAACGATTCGTCCAGTTTTTGTTTTGGCAAACGTGGTTCCTTAAGAAAACAAAAGAAAGATAGTGAAGCATACGACATTTGTACTTATCCTAAAGCGAAAGTGGTCGAAGAGAAACCTAATCGATCATTGCCAAGAGCGCATAGATTACAAGATCCACTTCAAGGAGACGACTCTCCGTTATATAAGTCGAAAAAGCAACATAAACACAATGGCGAACAAAAAATCTTTAGTAATCGCGAATATTCAGTGTCTTACGTTGATTTAAAGGATAAATCGAGCGAAATGGTCTACTGCCCTCAAACACTAACCGATGTACATTTTGCCCAGAATCGTACCTTGGATGGAAGAATTTCGTTCCAAAACAAATCGCGGAAAATAACTAGGCAACATAGTTTAACTTCAATGGATAAAAAACGAATAAAAGACGTTACCAGTAATCTTTCTGGAGAAAAACTGTGGATAGAATCGTTAAGAAAAAACGATAAAGTTAGCGATAAAAGTACGGCAAATGTTAAATTAAAATCGGTTATGCAATATACACCAATGTCTTTACCTTTAACACCAGATCCAAAAGGCAAAATGAATCCAAAATTTGCCTTCGAGTTGAATTTAGACGAAAAAGTCAGTAAAAGTGGAAAATTTCGAAATTTCTTCGGAAAACCTGAAAGTAAGAAAGAAAAAGGATTTTTAGGGTCGCCGAAATTACAGAGAGCCGCACAAGAAAAGAACCTAAACGTGGATTCAACTCCTTTAGGTTGGCCTCCGGATCCTAATCAAGTAAGTAGAAACTTTAATTGAAATTATTTTTATGAAGAAATTTTGGTAGTGCCAACCTCCATACATGCTACATAATTATTATTATATTGAGGAATCGTCTAAAGGTGTTAATGTGCCTCCTTTAAATACAACTCCCGCAACCGACTACCCAGGTTTGGAGTATCCTCCTGTGTTTGAACCTGAAACATATTCACTTTCCGATCCACAGTGTAGTATAAATTTGTTACGAAAAGATAAGAATCATTAAAACAAATACTCTTGATATTATTGGGACTGTATACATGGTTTGTTTGTCTTCCTAAAGCCAAAGGTTTTTTGTACCTTAATACAATCATACTTAAAAATCTGTACCTTTGATTGTGTATTATACCGAATCGGTACTACTAAAATTCTAACCGCCTACACATAATCAATAAGACTGAACCACTAAAACTTGTACGTGTTTTAACAAAATTTTGTTTTACGTTTTAACTTTTGTTGTCTTCCAGTACCTCCATTTGTTTAAATACTAACAGTTGTGTGTATACAGTGCTAATAGTTTGGAACGAGTACAAAATAAGCATAGCTCAATATACAATATAAGTAATAATTGTGACTGTGATGTTAATATTTTCTAAAGTGGTATTTCCATTTGTATATTTAGTTATGTTTTTACCTATACCTAATGTTAATATTCTTTAAATGCACTTGTTATATGAATTATTCTATTTATAGTATGAATTATTAACTTGATATATGCTAAATATTATTTTAACTGTATTATTTTATTATATTATTTTTTGAAATTGTACTTGTTTTTTTAACTCCTGAGATTTTGTCCTGTATTGATTATACAGGATCATATCCGCCAAACTTTAAACTTGTCGTAATGGCCACAATAACTAAAATATATATTCACTGTGAAAGAGTACTACTCTTCGTACTTTTAATCGTTATTACCTACTTTACGGTTGTACTAAAGTACACTCAAGAGAAGAAAAAACGGGACACTACATGGTTCTAACTCAGCCAACCAGATCGCGTTTTGATTACACCACTTTTACGTTATTAGAATACTTTTGTAACATACCCCACATAACGAGTACTTTCTTAGTAATGAATTTGACTGTGAACCTCAACGTCAGTAATGAAAAGCTTTTTGTTTGATTTCATAATTTGTTAAAACTTAATTAAAAGATTTACGTTTACACTATTTATCTAGGCATTGCCGCCTAAATGCTGGAGATGTTGACTTCAGCTGTCTTCCAGAAATGTTAAATTGCAGCAATCAATTGTTCCACATTGTTTTTGGTGAAAAAATATGACAATTAAGAAAACGGAAAATCCATCAATAATTTTTTTCCGTATTCAAATTAATTTAAGGAAATCTTTTAAAAAGGATTAAAAATTGTGAAAGCAAAACACATCGATTGCAATTCTTTTTTTTAAAGAATCGATTAGAAAGAAGAAATGTTTTTTTATGGATTTTCATAAATTTTAAATTACAGCAGTAAAAGGTTTCCGTTTTCCGTGATAAAACTTACTTTTAAAAAAATGTGAAGAAACAAACATGACAAAGTTTTATAGATTTGAAGATTTTGATAGAAAAATTGGAAGAAAAGTCGACGTATTAAACAATTAAACAAATGCTGACGATGAAACTTAACGTAGCAAGTGAAGAAAATATTAGAAAAGCCAAAGTAAAGAAAATAGAAAAGCCAAAGTGAAAAAAAATGAAAATGTCATCGACTGTCATTTTTTTAAATAAATAGCACGAAGTTTATCTAGAAAAACTTAAAATCAAGAATAAATAAAAAAAGACCAAAAAGCTTTCGACTACAATTTGTATAGAAATAATTGACAGAAATTTATTTTATAGAAGAACCTAAAATAGAACGCAAAGAAATATTTTGAAAATGAAGAAAATAAAGACCAGAATTAGTTTTATTGACTAGAAAATGAAGAAGCAGGAATGATATATGAAGACATTGAAAAATGGAAAGTGAAAAAAAAACAGATCATCGATTACAATTTTTTCTTAACAAAGTGATTGAAGTTTATTTTAGAAAATCTTACAATTAAAAAGGCAGCACAGAAGGAAAAACAAAAAAAAGAGAATTTTGTTTTATCAATATAAAGATTATAATTTTTAGTAAATTAAAAAAGTTGTCATATATTAAAAAAATCTGTCATTAAAACTTGAGATGAAAAGTGAAAAAAATGAAGAGATGTGAAGAATACGAAACCACCTACAATTACAATTTAATAAATGAATAACATAAATAATATGTAATTTGAAGATTTTGGTAAGAAAATGAAACAAATTTAAGGTATTAAATGGAATTGATCGTTCAAACTTAAAGTAAGAAACAATTACAAAAAAAAAACAAAAATGAAGAAAACTAAAATCCATTAATAAATTTTTTTCGTAAAAATTTATAGAAAATCGTGAAAAAGACTAAAAAAATGTAAAAGAAAAACAAGTTAATCGTATCTTCAATTTGAAAATTTTGGTTAAAGAATTCGCTGCTCTGAAGAACAAAAAAACTAGAAGCAAAAGCAACATCGATTGTAATTCTTTTTTTAAAGAATCGATTAGTTAAAAAAACTGATTTATATAAACTTTAAATTGCAGCAGTTAATTGTCCCCGGTTTTCGCGAAACTTATTTCAACATAAAAAATAAAGAAACAAACTTCACTTTTTTCTTATAGATTTGAAGACTTCGATACAAACATTGGAAAAAAAGTTAAGTTATTAAATAAATGCTGACGATTAAGACATAAAAAGTGAAGGAAATATCAGAAAAGAAGGCAAAGTAAAGAAATAATGGAAGCACCATCGATTATAGTTTTCTTTAAAAAGAAATCGAATATATCTTAGAAAAACTAAAAAAATAAAGGATGAAGAAAAGAAAGACAAAAACTATTTTTGGTGGTTCGAAAAGTTTTGTAAGAAACAAAACTGAAAAAGAGAATGGAAGTGAAAAATCAAAAAGCTTTGGACTATCATTAAATGAAATAATTAGTAGAAATGTATTTTATAGAAGAATCTAAAATACAAAGTGAAGAAACATTTTAAAAATGAAACAGTAAGCATGAATTGAAGACATTAAAAAAAGCAAAGTGAAGAAAACTGAGAGATAATCGATTACAATTTGTTAATCTTAGAAAATCTTACAATAAAGAGGTAGTAGAAAAAAAAACAAAAAAAGATAATTTTCTATTGTATTTGATATGATAAAAAATCGGTCGTTAAGACTTAGGAGAAAAGTAAAGGGATGTGAAGAATACCAAAACGCCTAAAATTTCACTTTAAAAAATGAGTAAACAAAGAATATAATTTGAAGATTTTGGAGATAAATTGAAACAAACTTGAGGTATTAAATAGAGTTAATCGTTCAAACTTAGAGTGAGAAACAATTGAAATTAAAAAAAGAAAACTGAAGAAAAACTGAAAACCCACCAATAAACTTTTTTTCGCAAAAATTACAATTTATTTAAGAAAATCCCTAAAAAAGTGTAAATAAGACTTGTACAAGAAAAACAAGTTAATCTTCTTTTCAATTTGAAGATTTGGCTTATTAAATAAAATTTGACATGAAAATTGTAGACTTTGAAGAACGAAAAGATAAGAAAGCATAAGGAACATCAATCGCAATTTTTTTAAAGAATCGATTAGTTTATTTTTTGAAAAAAATTAATGAAAGGAAAAAAAGAAGAAACGTTTTTTATCGATTTCCATAAATTTGAAATTGAAGCAGTTAATTGTTTCCGTTTTTTCGCGATGAAACATTAAAAATAAAAACTGAAAAAACAAACAGCAAATTTTTAGTATCGATTTGAAGATTTTGATAGAAAAATTGGAAAAAAAGTTAACTTATTAATTAAATGCTGACGATTAAACTTAACGTAAAAAGTGAAGAAAATATTAGAAAAGATAGCAAAGTGAAAAAAAGGGAAATGCTATGGATATATTTTTTTAAATCAATAGATCGAAGTTGCGATCTTAGAAGAACTTCTAATCAAGAATAAAGAAAAGAAAAACGAGAGCTAGTTTTGGTGCTTCGAAAAGTTTTACAAGAAACAAAATTGAAAAAGAATGAAAGTGAAAAATCAAAACGTTTTCGACTAAAATTTAAAAAAAAAATAGTTGATTTATTTTATAAAAGAAGCTGATATACAAAGTGAAGAAACATTTTAAAAATGAAGATAATACCAGAACTATAGAGGTCATCCATTACATTTTTTTCTTAACAATTTAATTGAAGTTTATTTTAGCCAATACTAAAAACAAAAAAAAAGATAATGTTATATCAAAAACAAAAGCAACATCGATTAAATTCTTTTTTTTAATTTATAAAAGGGAAGAAAGAAAAAACTGTTTTTATCGATTTACATTTTGGTTACAAAAATGACTTATTAAATAAAACTTGACATCAAAAGTGAAGACTTTGAAAAATGAAAAGACGAGAAAGCTAAAGCAACATCGACTGCAATTCTTTTTTTAAGGAATCGATTAGTTTTTTTTTTTTAATTTAATAAAAGGAGAAAAAGAATAAATAAAACTAAGTTTATCTTTGAAAAACTTAAAACAAAAAATGAAGAAATGAAGGACAAGAACTAGTTTTGGCAACTCAAAAACTTTTGTAAGAACCAAATTGAAAAAAGAACGAAAGTGAAAATCCAAAACGACTACAATTTAAAAAAAATATTTGATAGAAATTTATTTTATAGAAGAATCTAAAATACAAAGTAAAAAAATATTTTAAAAATGAAGAAAATAAATAACAGAATTGGTTTTATTGACTAAAAAATGAAAATGCAAGAATGAAGTGACGACATTGAAAAAACGAAAGTGAAGAAAACCGAGAGGTCAATTACTTTTTTTTTAACAAATTCTTTGAAGTTTATTTTAGAAAACCTTATAATAAAGAGGTAGCAGAAAGAAAAACCAAGAAAAATAATTTTGTTTTATCAATTTGAAGATTTTGGTGAAAAAAATTGAAAATGAATAACATGTTAATACTTGAGGTAAAAAGTGAATAGAGAATATATATTTTGAAGATTTTGGTAATAAATTGAAACAAATTTGAGGTATTAAATAGAGTTAATCGTTCAAACTTAAAAGCAAGAAAAAATTTAAGAAAACTGAAAATTCATCAATAAATTTTTTTTCCGTAAACCATTTTTAATTTATTTAAGAAATTCCTCACAAAAATTGTAAAAGAAAATCAACTTAATCTTATCTACAATTTGAAGATTTTGGTTAAAAAAATTTGACATCAAAATTGAAGACTTTGAAAACTGAAAAGACAAGAAAGTATAAGCACAATCAATTGCAATTCATTTTTTAAAGAATCGACTAGTTAATTTTTTTAAATTTTATAAAAGTAGAAACGTTTTTTGTCAATTTCTATAAATTTTAAATTGCAGCAGTTAACTGTTCCGGGTTAACTAACTTTAAAAATTTAGAAACAAAGCAAATTTTTCTTATCGATTTGAAGGTTTTAATAGAACAATTAGAAAAAAGTGCATGTATTAAATAAATGCTGACGAATAAACTTAACGTAGGAAGTGAAGTAATATTAGAAAAAAAGGCAAAGTGAAAAAAAAGGAAATAAATATGACAAAGTTTTTCTTAGAAAAACTCAAGAAAACCAACTAGTTTTGGCGACTCAAAAAGTTTTGCCAGAACCAAATTGCAAAAAGAATGAAAGAAAACCCAAAACGCTTTTGACTACTTTTTAAAAAAATAATTGATAAAAATTTCTTTCATAGAAGAACCTACTGTACAAAGTCAAGAAACATTTTAAAAATGAAGAAAATTAGAATTAATTTTATTGGCGAGAAAATGCAGTAGCAAGAAGTAAAGACAATGAAAAAACGAAAGTAAAAAAATATTGAGAGGTCATCGATTACAATTTTTTCTTAACAAATCGATTGAGATTTATTTTAGCAAATCTTAAAATAAAGAGGCAACAGAATGAAAAACAAAAAAAATATAATGTTGTTTTATTAATTTGAAGATTTTGGTGAAAAAATAATGAAAATTAACATGTCATTAAAAGTTCAGGTAACAGGTGAACAGATGTGAAGAATACAAAGGCGTTCTAAGATTTGAGGTATTAAATAGAGTTAATCGTTCATACTTAAAGTAAGAAGCTATTGAAATTAAAGAAAGAAAAATGAAGCAAATCATTAATATTTTTTTTTCAAAATACTTTACATTTATAAGAAAATATTTTAAAAAGTGTAAAAAATCGTAAAATAAAAACAAGTCAATCTTATCTTCAATTTCAAGATTTTGGTTAAAAAAATGGTCTATTAAATAAACATTGACATCAAAAGTGAAGAAGACGAGAAAGCAAAAGAAACATCGATTGTAATTATTTTTTTAAAGAATCAATTAGTTTATTTTATAAACAAAATAAGAATGTTTCTTATCGATTTCCATAAATTTAAGTTGCAGCAATTGTAACCGCGCGGATTTATGTGATGAAACTTTAAAAATAAACAATGAAGAAACAACTTATTTTGGCGACTGAAAAAGTTTTGTACTAAGAAACAAAATTGAAAAAAGAATAAAAGTGAAAAAACAAAAGGCTTTCGACTATTTTTTTTTAAATAATTAATAGAAATTTATTTAATAGAATAACTTGAAATATAAATTTGGTAAAGGTTCTTTCTCCTCCTTTGTATGTGTACTAATTAATTTGGACTTCTTCGTTTAGGAGGAGCATGTAAAACAACTTTAATTTATTTTTGTGTCCCTCCTAAACGAAGAAGTCCAAATTAATTAGTTAAAATATAAAGTGAAAAGGAATTCTAAAAATGAAGAAAATAAATAGCAAATTTAG
Organism: Aquatica leii; assembly: GCA_035610365.1. NCBI lineage: Eukaryota > Metazoa > Arthropoda > Insecta > Coleoptera > Lampyridae > Aquatica > Aquatica leii. The sequence goes on along the minus strand of CM069434.1, from coordinate 14,843,941 downwards.
TTTTATTGACTAGAAAATGAAGAAACAAGAATGAAGTGAAGACATTAAAAAAGGAAAATGAAGAAAACTGAGAGGTCATTGATTACAATTTTTTCTCAACATTCATTGATGTTTATTTCAGAAACTTTTACAATAAAGACGTAACAGAAAGAAAAACAAAAAAAAGATTATTTTATATTATCAATTTCAAGATTTTGCCGAAAAAAATATAAAAACGTGTTAAATAAAACTAAATACAATAAAAGTAAAAAGTCAAAGAATTAAAGGAAAAAAGTTGTTAAAAAATCTGTCGTTAAAGCTTGAGGTGAAAAGTGAATAAATTCAAAAGATGTGAAAGAATACAAAAACGTTCATAATTAGAATTTAATAAATGAATAAAATAAACAATATAATTTGAAGATTTTGGTAATAAATTGAAACAAATTGTAGTAACAAACAAGTGAAAAGCAAAAAAGCTTATCCTAAAATACGACAGTCTTCTGGGTTTGAACTTATGCAAAGTTGTCAATTTCTGCTTCCAATATTTTTCACTTAAAATATTAATTTTGCTTAACACGTCAACATTTTTTCTTTGCATTGAATTTATATATTTTTTATTTATTTTCCTTTAGTTCCTTGATATGTATTCGATCTTTTTTACATTTTTCATGTATTTTATTTCAATGAACGTGCGTTTATACGGTGGTGTCTTGCCGTTTTAATTGTATGTGATATATTTCTCTTTTAGTTTAATTTGTATTTTTTTTACTTTAGCGAGTTGGGTCTGTATTTTTTAGGTTTAAGAACCGGCTGAATTTGTGTTAATAAAGTAACAAAATTAATTTTAAACAATTTCTTTAAATAATGTCAAGCAATGATCGCCATATTTTTTCATACCTGGAAGTATTCATTTCAAAATATTTTGCAATGATAAGTACAATCATAATGCATACATAATTTTCATTATTCTTACATGTTTTCGGTTTCAAATTGAAAGTTTTTACAAAAACGTCAATTTTCGGCACTGAGCTCAATAAATTAAAATCCATTGTCTTAACATATTTCATAAAATATAATTTTGCATTTTTCAGTCGAAGATTTTGGCGAGCGAAGTACAATTATACATGAATAGTAAATATAAACCAACTTGAGGAATATACCTTTTTTATTTTTAAGAGTTTACATCGAGGTTTACATAAATCTACATCTAAAACATAATAAAATAAATAGCTTAAAACTCCAAATTCTGACCTAAAAAAAATCCAAAACTAAATTGTGAAGCAGAAGCGTAAACACATACTTGTAATATCCGGTTTTTGTTGAGACCTGGATTTGGCCATTCCCCTCAAAAACTCTTCGAAAATACTTATAGGTTTTAACAATTTAGTCTTCTTATAATCTTTAACTGACTTAACACTCACTACACCCTCCTCCAACTGTTTCTCAGTTACATTTGCTTCTTGCTCAATTGTTTTGGCATCATAAGCATTAATCTCATCGACAAGAAATCTGAAATTACAATTTTAATTCCATTCAATTTCTAACAAAGATATCTTACGTGATAGTTGGAACAGAATGCGGATCGAAACGATCCACAACTTTGGCAGAGAATGGTATTGAAATTTTTCCCGATTTTGGATGCACGCAAAATGGCGCTTTTAACAAATGATTACGAGACTTCGTTACGTTGATATCTAAACGAGGATAAGAATATTGTAACATAACTTCTTCTTTAATGTGTTGCTGGTTTTTGTTCAATTTTTTCTAGTAATAAAATTGCAATCACTTTTTTTATTGTCTGATAATAACATTGTACCTGTCTAGCTAAGTATATTAATTCGTCTACGAAAGTTTTCCAACGAGCTTCGGAGGTTTTTAAGGGAGTCATGGCTTCTCGAAAATGACCGCGTAAATCTTCATCGAGAATCATCAGGAAATTATTCAATCTTTCTTCGGTTCCTAATATGTCCTGTTCGATTACAATAGCATCGATGAAATATTTATCAATTATTTCTAACGCTCTCCTGAAAAGAACGACGTTTAGCACTTTGATTGTTGTCTTAGGATTTCAATGCTCAGTATTTGGTGTAAAAATTTTTAGAAATCCTAAATTATTTGATGATTTATAAGGGAACGACTAATAAACTTATGTCTGTGGGTTTGGCTACCTATCGGGCGTGTCTCCAGGTGGTAGATAGGAGGGTAGATAGGGTGCCACAGTAGACAGCTTAACCAGTTAAGCCGGAACAACGCTCTTTACCTTGGGAAGTGTTAGAATCACAGCGTAAAGTCCGAACGTATTCCAATACAACTGTCACGTGAACTAGTTCTCCCAGCTCAAGCTGTAGGGTCATAGCAAGAGCCAATACTGAGATAACGATATCTGTCGCTCTTCTACTGACTTTGGTCAATAGACACGGCAGCTAAACCCACAAATCTCTGTTGCTACACGTCTCACAAGCAAAAAACGCTGGAGGGGATGATGAGGCAACCTCAGCAAAAACTTAAAAAAATGGAAAGGATCAGACCGATAAATGTGTGACTGGAAAGAAGGCCAATCGTTAGTGATCCCAAGGTCGGGACACCAAGCGAACCACGTTGTATATAACCTTCCGTGCGTATCAAGGTACTGCGCAGCAGAATCCAAAAACATTTGATGCTAGGCGCGAACCCAAAAACCTAAAAAGCTTTCGGAAGCGGTAAGGCGAAAGCTGAAAGAATCGGGGGGTCAGGCAACCGTTTCAGCTCCAACGACAAGGACACGCAAGCGAAACCTACCAACAGAGAAAGCAAAGGCGGACTCGTTAAAAACGCAACAACAGTAGCACACCGGTTTTGCAAAAATGACCGACAAAGCAAAATCAAGGAGTCGCAAGAACTCAAAAAATAGAAGTTCAAGGACACTCAAGTAGGAATTGCTCTTGCAAGTTCTCTGAAAACACCGTCAATCCTAAAGAATGCAAAGTCATCAAAACCTTGATACTCAGATGGATAGAAAAACTGGATAAATGAAACTGAAAATATCGTGCACAGACGAGGCAACCAGAGAGTGGCTAGTTGGGATGTCAAACAAAAAGAACCTTCTGGAGGAAGATGGAGAGCTTGAAATCATTTATCTAACTGCACCCAAAAAGGTTCTTACTTGGGTTCCGGGAAGAGTACTGTAACCGATCACCATACTGAAAAGAATATATATAATATCGGTACAGAACAATATCAGTATCGAGTAGCTTAACGATTACAAAAAAGATAGCAAAAAACTAGGTGCAACGAACCCTGTCCACAAGGCGATAGATGTGAATCCAGAGTAAGAAGAGACGCATTTACGGTAAATCTAATGCGTACAGTCATGGAGATAAATCTACATCACTAGAAGGCAGCCTCAGCGCCTACATCGCAACACACAATATTGACATCGCCCGTGTTCAAGAGCCTCGAATCCACAAAAATGTAACGAAAGGGTTGAACTGTCCGGGTAGATGGCTTATTGCAGCTCGGCCTTTGAATAACCGATAATAAATGAGTTTATTATCGCATTCGGTTTCCTGTCCTACGACCAGACAGAACCACCGCCGCCAAACAAAATTCAGCGTCTAATTAACAGGGGTCAACAAACCACTAGTTCTTAGATGCGACGTCAATGCACACCACAACCTGTGGGGCAGGTGAAAAACTTTTAGAATTTATTTTAGAATCAAATCTAGATGTAATAAATAACGGAAACGCTCTTCCGTTTATAACAGTGTCGCGCAGTGAAGTTGTTAGTCCAAAGGCGAGGGAAATGATAAAAATGTGACATATATCGAATGAACCTTCTTTGTCTGATCAATCAATACTAGATTCGATTTAACATTGGATCAGTCTAGAAATTCGTAATGGAATACAGAAACCTGAGAAAAACTGAGTGGAACTAATGACCGACAGTGGAGATAGCGACAAAAATTGTAACGGTGCCGGTATATATGGAGGCAGGACTAAACAAATTTCGCTGACCTTGGATAAATGTGCGGTCGTTTTTCAAGCTGAAGTTGCTGCTATCGACTGGTGCATCACGACGACTCGAGATCACACACAAACTGTCCGATATTGATCATGTCTGATAGTCAAGCAACATTACTAGTGCTAAAGTCCAATCCAACAGTCGGGAAACATTAGCTACTCGCCAACAAGTGCCGCCAGTCTAGATACCAAGGAAACAGAGTGTCAAGAAAAACCTAATGGTGGACGCACTAGATAAAAAGGGACAGGGACATACTGAATGTCCAACGTAAAGGAAGCCCCGTGTCATACCAAACATAATTCACGCTAATCAATATTTGAAGCTATTTGAGCGTTATTAGTTCTTGACGTTAGTCACGTAGGGCGCCCGAGCAGGGTCACGTGACGTCCAGCGGTCATTTTGTGTTAACTGTTGATCAGTGTTGCGTTGTCAGTTATGAATAACGGTTGTGAATATAGTGTTGCGTTGTCAATTCTGAATATAGTTCTGCCGTTTTCAACAAAACAAAGAACGTTTATTGTTGAAAATAATTTTGAATGTAAATCCACAGACAGCTGCTCCTGGAAATAGTGTTGTGTAGAAATTGATCATTAAGTTTAGAGCAACAGATTAAGTCGGTAACGCCTTGCCGTCTACGCTGAGAAATCCACAAACATCAAGTAGACGTCTATCGTCCCAGTTATTGGTCATCCGACAATCCCAGAAAACGCTTTGAGATATCTCTGCATGGTGAAAATATATGCGTTTGGTGTGGAGTTTGATGCCAACGGAATGTAGGTTCCATTTTTTTAGATAACATTGTAAAGTTTTAAGTGTATGTAACGGAATTGTTGTAACCATTCCTAGCGCGGCTGTCGAAGGAATAATGAAAGTATGCGTTTTTGCAGCAAGACGGTTTTCAATGTCATATGCCCATGAAGCTTTCGGAGAAGAACGTGTACAGTTTCCACAGGTTTTTCACCTCCCCAGATCCCCTGCGATTTTTATGTGGGGTAACTTAAAGGGTAAAGTCTACAGTACCAACCCGCATACAATTGAAGAGTTGAAAACATTCGAAATGCGCTCACACCAAATAAATTGGCAAAAGCTTCCGTAAACGTGTTGAAACGTGCTGAGTTGTGTATCAAAGTTTATGGTCAACAGTTTTAGCATCTCCTATGAAATAATGAGTGTTCTGTACGTTGTTCTATTACTGTGAAGTGAATGTTCTGTATGTTGTGAATAAGACGGGACCTATTTTACGTCAGTATATTGGACCTAAACCCGCTTTCGGAATCTCCTACGATATAGGGAAAAGAAATAATCCGCAGTAAACTAGCAGCGGAAAGCATCAAACTATGGCCAAAACTTAACTCTCAAATTGTGGTATCATTTATCATTCAAAAAAGGTTAAGAAAACAGGGCACTGTGGCCTTAACAAACATATGCATAAAATGAGACTGAAGTAGCCCTCTATGCCGCGGATGCTTGAAGGACGACGCGATTCCGCAGCATTCGCTGTGTGAATGCGAAGCATATCAAACGCAACGCACAACGATTCTCAGTAAAGCAAGGCTAACCGATGAAGTAAAAAGTCCCTTGAAATAAGCTTCTGGGCTTCATAGACGAAACAGAACTGCTAGGGGCGTAAAAATAAGAAGCGAACAAAAGGACCAGAGATTGCAGTGCAAAGAAGCCAGATGAACCACCTCTTGAAAAAAAAAACAACTTGTGATCTACGCAGTTCCGTTCCGGGGGATCCCAGGGGCCCCGGGATTCCCCGATGGCCTGGAGCATCCAAATATTTTGTGTCAATAAAAGTTTTCAATAATTACGAGGGCGCGGGAAGCCACGTTTCCCGCCCGTCGGGGCGGGAAATGGCATTTTCCGCTCTGAATAATGAAAAAACATCAACGGTCGGTAATGTATTAACCCTGCCGGTAATATAGAGTTCGGTAACACGAGCTGCTTTTCAATCGACAAAAGTCTATCGCTGAACGCAAGGTTTAGTCAGAGGTCACCTTTTAAAAACGAAAACAGTGGGATTCTAAAACTCATGAACAGTCGTTCAAATCAAAGGTAAGAATAATGACAAATCACAATACTTTAATGTTAACCTACAAACAAATACATATATTTTGGCATATTTATTTTCGTCGGAAATTTGAAAAATAGAAATGTGATTGTTGCGATAGTTACTGATTCACGTCCCTCATAACCACGTGTTGCGTAAATTTTATAAAAAACAACACTGCACCCAAAAAATTCGCAAAAAATGTGTGCAACGACCAGACGGCTAGTGCTCTTACAATTTCATAAAGTCTGCACATATTTTCATAAGATTTATATAAAATTTGCATAACTTTTGCAACAAACATATGTATAAATTTTTCATGAAATTATGTAAATCTATGATTTTCATGAAAAATGTGCGAAAGTTGTAAGTGTAAGTGTTAGATCAGCTTGGTGAAATTGCCCAATCAGCTATCTCAATTCTTCACACCAAAAGTTCAGGAACCTGCAGCTCCGACTTCGCCAGATAGTGCGAGTCACCATGAAGAGCTCGAACAGTGCCCAGCACCCATTGCTAAACTATACAACTCCATCCAAGTCAACCGATTTTACAGCTCCGTAGATTCTTCGTCCGACCTGTACAGTGTTGCAGCCTCCGTCAATGGAAGAACCGCTAGACACTCATCAGATTCCAGAAACCGTTTCTAATGATCCTGCAGCCTAGTCGCTAGTCACCGAGGAAGAGCGTATTGTTTGGATCAACAAGAGGCCTGAATTTGTTCAGAACGGGAATTGCAATTTCTCAATTTCTACTAGAAGCTACCTGGAGCACGATGGAAAAGTGAAACTTCAGTGTCTGAATCCATCGGTTTTTTCCCGGACACTGCAAAACGGCGAAAAAGTTGAGAGATCATGGCTTGTGTCCTCTCCGACACAAAAAGTTTTGTTTTGCTTTGCGTGTCGCCTTTTCGCGCCTGCGAGTACCGAAGTCAGTTCTGTAAAAGGCTTCAATGACTGAAAACATTCCGGAGCATGTATTCTGGAACATGAGAGCAGTCTAGAACACAGACTAGCCATCGTGACCTGTGTAACACGGAAGAAGAGCGTTGGTATCCTTGAGAATGCTCTGGCCGCACAATTGGACGATGAAATAACGTACTGGCGGGAAGTGTTACGAAGAAATGTCGAAGTGGTAAAGTTCTTTGCATCAAGAGGGCTGGCGTTCCGCGGAGACGATCAGGTCATCGGATCGCAACATAACGGCAATTATTTGGGAGTTCTAGAGCTGCTGAGCAAGTTTGATCCGTTCCTTGCTGCTTCATTAGCACAATCATGCAAATAAAGGGAAAGGGTATGTTTCCTACTTGTCATTTTCCATTTGCAATGATTTTATTGCTATAATGGGACACAAAGTAAGGAGCCAGATAATTGCAGAACTGAAGAAATCAAAATACTACTCAATAAGCGTCAACTCTAGACCTGATATCACTAACGTCGATCAGCTGACGTGAAAGAATGTACCCCAGTAGAACGTTTCCTCGACTTCGTACCAATCGTAAGGCATGGATCTGCGTACTTGTGCGATACTATTGTATCGTTTCTTGCAGAAAATGGTATCAGGTTGGCAGACTGTCGTGGACAAACGTACGACAACGCACCGAACATGGCGGGGCAGTACAATGGTTTGCAAGCAAACCTGAAGGAACACTGCACATGTGCCCTTTTTGTCCCATGTCTAGCACACAGTCTGAACTTGGTCGTTGGGCAGGCCGCTGGGTGCGTGATGGAAGCGACAGATTTCTTCCAGTTTCTGCAGAAATTGTACACTTTCTTCGCCAGTTTGACTCATCGCTGGAAGGTATTGAAAGCGTGTCTTGACCAGGCTTAGTCGTAAAACGTCTTTCGGATACCAGTTGGTCCGCGCGCTCGGATGCTGTATCAGCGTTACAAAAAAGTTATCCGAAAATCATGGATGATCTGAAGAATATGGACGACGAAAAAGAACAGCCAGAAACGCAAAATGAAGCTCGAAGCATTTTAACAAAATGCTAACGTTGGATACTGTGTTGCTGACCGTGATGTGGAGCAAAATACTGTTCAGGTGCATCACTGACATCTAAGAGTCTCCAGAGTGACAGTATTCCTCTGGATGTGGCTCTCAACTTGGTTCATTCTTTAACTGACTTCGTGAAGGACCAACGGGAACAGTTCGACAACTACGAAGCTGCTGCAAACAACACGTACCCCGATTTCGAATACAAAAGTACCACATCTCGTACAAGGCAAAGAAGTTCACGCTTGACATTCTTTGAAGGAGCTGCAGAAGACACCCAGTTTCAAAGTCGCGATAAATTCAGGATTCAGTTCTACCTTCCAATTATCGACGAGTTGATAACGCAGCTGCAACGACGTTCACAGTCTTATGAGGAACCGCTGAATTTGTTTGGATTCTTTTCCAAATTAACAGTTTTGCGCACCGAAGAGCTGGAAATTCATTGTCAGAAGTTTAGCGAGTTCTACGTGAATGATGTCGACGGAAATGACCTGCTACTGGAATGTCTGCATTTCAAGCATTATGTGCTACAAGAAAAAAAGCTGGATGAATACATTCTAGGAATGCATTCATCCAGCATTGCTATTCGCCAGATGTATAAGCTTCTTAAAAACAACCATCTCGAGGAAACGTTTCCCAATTTAGAGATAGCGTTCCGCATTTTCTTGTCGCTCATTCGCTGAGAAATAGCATGGGTCAGGAGAGATTAAGATGGCTATCTCTAATGAGCATCGAGAATGATCTTCTTCAATAGATTTTAAGGATACTGTTGAGGAGTTTGCGACGCGCAAAGCCCGAAAACAGGCAATTTAATGTTATATATAACCCTAACCTTATTGTAATAAACCAACCAATATGCATTTCGTAATAACATTTTTACTATGGGGGGCCCCTGATCCCAAAAAACTTAAAGACGGCACTAGATCTACGCTTATTAAAAGCTTCTATCAAAATAAAAGGATCCAAATCGATACTGATAGCCAAGTAGTAATAAAAGTTTCAGATTCAGTAGCAATATACTATAGAAAAGTTAGAGATTGTGTAATCGCGCTAACCCGTCTAACTAAGCATTTTCTTTCAATGGACAATAGGACATGAAAGTGATGAAGAAAATGAGAAATTAGATTAGCAAAGCAAAGAGTAGAAATTCCGCCAATAGCGCTGTCCTGTGGTTTAAAAACAGTCACAGAGGGAAACTTGTTAAAACAAAATCACACTGGCACTGGTTTATCAACCTGGGCTAAAAGAATCAAAGATGTTCATCCAGACCATCCAATAAAAGTAAAGTAGACTTAAATATAACATGTGTAGAGAAGAAGAAATAACTCTTCATTTATATTATATTATAATCATTTTGTTATATGTTAATGATGTACTAAAAATAAGTCTTACTCTATTGAATGATGAAGTTTATAGCCAGGTAAAAACACTTTTTTTGCTTGATTTGCACCACCTTTAACAAGTTGTAAATATCCTGCTATAGCACCTCTGTGCATATCATCTAACTTTCTTGCAGCTTCATCACAAACCCAACAGTGCACTCCACGTCGACCCGAGAACACCCACATTAAATTATGATAGCCAAAGTCTTCCTTTATAGCAACGTCTATTATCTTACAAGCGATTACCATAAACTTCCAGCACTTGCTACAAACATCCGCCCCACTACAACAAGTTCGTATATCGTCATAATCTGTCATATCAATATCAAAAACGACTTCTTTTTCTTTTGGAACTAAGACACTCATTGCACGGCGATCTTTCGGTCTACTTGTATATACAGCACCAATATCCATTTTAACGGGAAACTTCTTTTGCAATTCTTGTCTAAACTCATCTGGAGTATTAAACGATTGAAACCGAATGTAAATATCACCGAGAAGAGTAAACGAAATTTCTCTAAATTGCAAATAGGCGTGACTTCCTAAAAATGTAAGAAATTGGTGTATTCGAAAGAGAAAAGTGTCTACGTACCATAACTTAACCATTTGCAGAAAAGATCGTACGGAAATAAACGTTTGTAGTAAAGAGGTAATAAATCAGGAAGAGTTTCTTCATTATATTCGGTGCTCATTATGTTGATTTTTGTACTAAGGAAATTACTTGGAAATTGAATGTGAAGTAAAATCCGCGGGAACGCAATTGAATTTGAGGTTATGTTGATCACTCTCGAGTTGATGTAGAAATTTTATATACAGGATGGGGTATCAATTACAAGCTATAATACTTACATGCACATTTTTAGATAAACTTATAATTGATTTCGTTAGTTTCAGTTACTGATTTTTAATTATCAGTTTATTTGAGTTTTAAAAAAATGACAATGAAAAAACCGATAAATACTATGGAATTTAGTTAAAAAACTAAGTATAAGAACTGTTTCATTGTTTACACAAATCTATTAGACAATATAGAAACCGTCGGATAGACATATTACAATGTCCAGTTCTCAATTAACACAAGCATAACAGATGTATCTGATACGTACCATTCAGGTAACATTGTTATGTAATATCACAGCAATATCTAACCAGTGTATTGTATTTATACCGAAAGCAAATCTTGCTTGTATTATATTAGTCTGTAACGAGAGAACTTTGTTACATACATGGGTACGTACTTGGTACATGTTTGTGTTAGTTGAGTATGCAACATAACATATATTATTGGTAACATTTTGACATGGGTATGAAAGATTTGGCACAATTCGAAAACTGGGCTCGAAATCAGGTCTGGATTAGCCATCTGGTAGTTCAAGCGATGCCCAAAGAATTCGTGGCGTAATGAACTTAGATTCAGATAAATTTATCAATGTAACTGCTGCATTGAGTGTACTTTTAAATAGTTAGAATCTTTCGTTTATAGCAGTTACACTATAGCAAATAAGTTTTTACAAGTTTTAACTTTACTTTTATCAGAACAGTTGAGATTCAGTTATATTATATAAAATGAATCTGTAATGTCGGAACGAGCTGTAATGTAAAAAGCACTTCTCCAGGTCTTCAATCAATTCAAACTTCTAGATTAACATAAAGACAAAGAAATCAACTAATAGTATGTTTTAAAATTTAATATATAAAAATAATCTTTTAATTAAGCAATACAAAAATAAGTACAATACCAATAAAATGCATATAAAACAAAAAGTTTAAGAATACTTATCAGTTAAAGCTGATTTTGTACATAAAATAAACGTCATTTATAATAAATACTTGTATGAAAACGTTTTGCGTTTAACACATATTCAATGTCTTAAGTATTTAATTGTAAAGTTAGGTAAAAAGGCACTGCATAATTACCCGAAGTATATAAAATTTGTTTAATAAAAAACGTAATTACACCATTAAAATAAAGGTACGCCATTTATATTTACATAACTGATTACAAACTGGGATTAATCCTTAATAAGGGTAAATATTACTTACAGTAATCTTGTTTTTAAAATTCAATTATTGTAAAATACCTAATCATTTTGTTAATATAGCTGCCAAGTTAGCTTTACACAGCCTATCACCATTGCATTATTAATATAAAAAATAATTTTATATTACAAACTTGTCATTGCAGGTGGCCTAGCGTATGCTTTTGGTATAAAACCGTATTTCCGAGTCTTCGGTGCATATGCCCACAACCAACCATCCACCGTTTGATTAGTAAGGTCCGCATATATCCAATCGCCTCGACGTACTGACAAATCGTCAGGCGCTTGCGCCTTATAATCGTACAACATCACGAGTTCGGTACCGTGATATCGTAAATCATCAGCGGTAGACGAGTTTATATGATGCGAATTATTTTGCGTTGCAAAGGTCCCGTTAATATTCGGATTTGTATTTGCGTTTAAATGACCTTGGATTACGTTATCTGCAGGATATACAAACCCTGAAGGAATGAACCCTTCTTGGCCGTCGCTTCTTACAATCCAATACCAATCAGGATCTTCTCTATTTAATACTGTGATAAATTCGCCTCTTTCGACCGATACATCATTTTCGTCTCTGGCTATAAAGGTATATAGAACAATGTAACGGCCCGAAGGATCTTTTGAAAACGGAAGCATGTCAGGTTCTGAGTGTAAACTGACCGGCGATCCTGCTACTGCTGCTTGCTTTTTCTCTAGGGAATCACAGTCGCTTGTATCTACACCAGCTACATCACTGCAAGTATAAAATTAACATTTTATTTACAAAAGTATTTGACAAAGCTATATATCATTGTATTTTCTTTTTTCAAAAAAAAAAGGACCGATCTCGTTAAAACATCTATTCATTAATTGTGTTAAAAACAGCTAAGATCTGTTTAAAACAAATTAAACAATTTAAATTAGAAACAAGTTAGTATTAAACTAGTCTTTGAATGCATAACCTTAACTCATAGCCATTTTTCTACAATAAAAGATAGAAAGTTTTGCGTATAATTAACGTCAAAAAGACATCATTATTTTCATGCCGTAACTGAGCCAACACGAATGTCGTGCGCATATCTACGAATCTGATACTAGTCCATCTTTGCCAACGCCCAAAGTCAATATGGACGCTATAGTTCCTTTGCATGACTGTCAATTTCCACTAAAAACAAAGTTAGACATATCTCATGCAAGAAATCAGTTAACACTGTTGTTATTTATTTTTTACTGCAAATAGGTAAGATATCTTAAACATTTACAGCACTTTTACTCAAAATAATTTAAATAACTGTAAATTAAAAAAATTTAAATACCTATCTAATTTTTTTTCTTAATCGATATCGGATGTCAAACCCGAATATGTCCGAACTCTTAAGTTGACCAAAATCCACAATCGGGTTTCCGATTACGATTTTGCTTTTCGGTGTTTTGTCTACGTTATTTTTTCGGCGATTTGACCACAATTTCGGCGTTTTGTCATTTTGGCGATATGCCATAGAACCCTTCAAACTAACATTTTTGTATATTTATGATCAGCTAAATTTTATATTCGCATGTGATTCTAAGTTTAATTGTCCACCCTAGAGAGAATTATATAGAATCACCATCGTCAACGCTATTAAAGATAAAAAACTGATCACAATCACTGTCCATGTCATCTTTTTCTGCTTCCGAAACATCATTTTCTCCAGAACGTTAATCATCGCACTTATCTACTCATTGCAATAACGCCATGTTGGAGTGAGTCAAACGGTGGTCGCTCTGTTACTACAAGTACGAAACCGGAGTTCAAATCACGGAAATGTCAAAAATTTGAAATATCGGGTAAGCTTCGCAGGTCTCCCGTTCAGATTCCGGCATAAAACTGTAGTTCCTATGCATTTTTAGAGATACAAATAAATACAAAAGAGATGGACTGGAAAGATTCCTAAGCGGTACACAAAACTGGAAAATATATATACTGGGTGTCCGGATAAGACTACGCAGTTACTTATTTTTGTGATTTTTAGAAAAAAGTCAAACAGAACGGTACTATTTTCGTAACAAACTTTTAACCGTCATAAAATTAGCTAAATTTAGTGAAAACCTCATCACGATATCTCCATACGTTCTCGATGTATAAGAGACAATGTTAAAAACTGTCGATCGAATCAAGGTACCTTAGCAATAAAAATAAAATCACTTCTTTGGCTAAAACTAGCTTTAAAGTGTGTTAAAGACCAACGGATCAACAAAACATCAGGAATAAAATAAGAAAACCACAGAACATTTAGAATAGTTTAGCTCACAAATGTCAAAAATGTTTTTCATCATTCTCGATGCATTTATGTAATAGAATTTGGGTAAACCGCTGCTTTAATTTCAGCCCTAGACAAGTTTTAATGGCATTTCGTATTATTTCCATCACATTTTTCTTGGTTGTTGGTTTCTCTAGAAAAACTAGATATTTCACTCCTACGCAATAGGTAAAAATCTAAACAAGTTAGATCGGGCATGCGTGCCGGTTTGAAAAATGGCTTCCTCTTCCGATAACACGATGTGAATACTGCTCGTCTAAATGTTGACGTTTCGGTTAGAATGTCCCGGACAACCATCAAACTGGAACCACATCTCTCTTCTTGTTCCCAAGGAGACGTCTTCTAAAAGTAGTGGAAAACATTCAAACATTCCAAAAACCTTTCTCCGTTACGGGTTTGGTCAAAAAAAAATGTGATCTTATAGTTTTTCATTCCACGATTCCACACCATACGTTCAAACTCCAGTCATTTTGATGATAATAATGAAAGAATGAAAACATAGAATGAAAAAGTGGATGTACCGGTAGCTGTTAATGCTCAAAACGTGCGTTTGTTAGTAACATAAAATGATATCGATAAACTATCAAGTGTCCGGATCACTTCACAAAATCAATGATGATAATGTTGCGAAGTGATTGAATAGTGACGAACGAACATATTTTTTAGGAATGATAAAAAGAAGACAATGATGGGAAAACTGGCAACGAAGATGAACCTGAATCCTAGATTGTCCCATTCGAAAGCATTTGAAGCACTAGAAATAATATTTAAATGGTTTGAATAGAAAAAAGAATCAGGCACTATCAAATTGTTGCAATTAAAGGAGATTTGGTAGCGGCAAAACAGTATTGCTTTTGTACTACAACTTCATTAAATGCAGTTTTTAGTTCCACTGAATGCTGCACGGACATTTATACATTCCGTAATAATACAAGTTCCAACTTATAGAAACATGCAGTTTACTTCAAATTGTCTGACAACACTCAGTAATAACAAGCTGAAACTTGAAAAAGAAACTGCTTATAGACCTCGCAGATCCGGTTTATAAACACTCAACTAAACAAGAAAAAAACAAATAGCAGTCACTAGCATAATAAACAAAAAATCCGTAATTTCCATGTCACCCATATCCTGCTTTACTATAATACCATGAATAATCGTTCTGATTGCATTTTTAAGGAATGTCGATTAAGAATAATAAAGTATTTTATCTTTATATTCATTTACTATTTCTGGTTTTCAAATCGCTGTTATGGTCTTAAAATTTTTATTGGTGGGTCTATTATTTCTTATATGTGAATTACCGCACCCTTAATTATTGTAAAATAACTGTAGTTTTAGTTTAATTTATGATTTAGTAGAACTATAGCATCAAATTAGTAAGTTTCTCTAGAAAGCTATTTGTTGTTGATAATGCCTGCACATAAGAGTATTGATTTAAAGGCTCAAATCAACGTGGAACGTATCCGAGTTAAGTTATATCGCGAGGACACGATAAACTTGACCATCAGGAGTATCAGACGAAGAGTGTCTATGGTAGCCCATATGTTACTCAAAGTCCTTTTACAACCTTCCGAAATACTTTGACCTTCTGGTATTGTTAATGTTTATTATTTTCTCTAATTTGAGTTTCTTGAATAGCATCGCGAACAGCCACGAATGATTGCCGATCGCATTCGCTAACAATCCTAGCGTACACCGCTAACTATTTCAATCGAACCAAAGTGTCCCGTTTTGAGTTGAGCGTATCTGCTAATAAATAAAAGAAATTTGAATGAAAGCATGTTTAGAGCATACAAACTAAATATTACTCCGGGCTAGAGAGGTCTAGTTTATATATCCTAGGGTTAATATTTGTCTGGTATTGTAAATTCTATTTTTACTAACATTATTGGCTAAGATAAATTGATATATTAGGTAAAAAACTTAGTTCTTGAATACGCTTTAAAAAACAACTTCTGATTTATTAATGTCAATCTAATGTACCTAATACTCAAGTCAGCCTTTAAGAAGAGGAAAGATAGAAACAATTACCGAATCATACCCAGTTTTTCAGTAAGCAGCTTAATAACTTCTAAAACTGAACGTTAGCCTGATGGTTGATAAAATTAAGAACGTTTTAAAAGGAACAAACCATGCAAAATTGACAAAGTCATCATTAGAACTATTTGACTACAAATTATGAGCGATACTTTTTCGTTATTGAAACGCTTCGAAGCCTCGAAATCATTCAAGATTATTCACAGCTAATACCAAAAGAGACAGAATGTTCTAGTCCCAGATAAGGTGAGAATATAAAAAGTAATCAAAGAAGCTGCAGGCAGTCTTAACTGTTAAAAAGAATTTGGCAGTTGCGAAGTCTTACAACGAAGCTAGGGCGGCGAGGTAAGTAGAACTTTAAAAGCATATGATAGCACCATATCGAGCAAGTTAATATCACGCAAATCGTAATATTCGCATCTGTAGGGAAACTTAATAATTTTCTCATTTACTTTTCCGCTTTTATTGCGTTTTCTTTTTCAGCACTCGTTGCGAATCTACATGAACTAGTCAAAACTTTGTCATATTAACGGAGCTGGTTTTAAAATTGAGAAATATTACATACTATGCAATATACCTAAATACTTTGTTCCTTCTTACAGTCAGGTGTATGCGCTCAAGCAATTAACTAATAATATGCATTAAAATTATATTGATACACATATGCACAAATTCAATAAACGAACCTTAGTAGATAAGATGTTTAACTTAACTAACGCTCGAAACGTACCGTAACCTAATACGATTACATTTAATTGTGTACGATCCAAACGGGTGAGAGAGATTTGCCATGTAGCTGTTGCTCTTAGAACAATACAAACTCTACACAATTCAGAAAAGTGATTTTTGACAAGAACTGGAGGCACGGTTATAAGCCATCGTTTCCCTATTGGTTTTACCACGATGGTAAACCTAATCCTAGTTCTAACTCTAAAGTTCGGTTCAAACTTAAAGCACGGCCTGGGCCTGAGGGTTTCACCAGTGCCGGTAAATCAAGCTTAGAGAGAAAAGAAAGACCGAATCCTTTGCAGAAAAGCATAAAAGGACTTGTTCCTCTAATAAAAAAAACGCGCGCGGTCTAATACGCTTGGAGTCTATGTAAATTGCTTCGCACTTTAGACCCATAAAACGTACAGCAATCTGATTCCAGTATTCGTATTGGTGCATTTATGTGAAAAAGGAGAGGACTGTGCAAAAATTGCGAGGTAGCAAAAAGAGAAGAGACAGCGACGATGACTCATCAAACGTAGTCCGGAAAGTTCGAGAAAGATAGAGAGCTGCACGGGAGATTGGAAACCAGCTTAGACACAAGTTGGATGTTGACTTATTGCGTAGGAAAAAGAAGTACTTAAGCACTTTATCCCCGCCTCGATGCACACTGCAACCCCCCATATCTCGATGTGTTTGAGCTGATAGTGAGATGTTAAACTGGAGAGTACAAACGGTAATGGTAACCAAAGGTGCAAGCGCCAGGAACTAAAAATAGCTTTATAATCATCATGTACATAAAGTCCCGACCGACAGTTAAATTAAATACTTTGAGCGCAACAAGCGTTTCGCATTAACCGAATGCTGCCGCGTGTCCAGTTTTATTGTGTTACGGATGTGAAACTCCTGAAGTCATTGGCTCCAATTCTTTGCCGCTCAAAAACATCCGCTAAATCTTTTCAAACAACAGAATCAACCTTTTGCAAACTTATTACAAAAAACTTCTATTCTTATAAAGGCCTATTCTACCGATTCTAATCTGGGGGAGAGGGGGTTTGGTGCAATGGTACTGCTTCTCTGACACTGAAGCAACAAGATCAGTTGTTGGTGAAACATTCTACAATATTCTTAAGAATCGTTGCGGTTTCACTAAAAAAAACTTTTCCGTAACTTTAGCTGATGGTACTGATACTCCACAAGAGATCTTAACAAGAACAGTACGCATACAAATTGCTCATAAGACGATTACTATAGAGATGATTGTTCTTCCAAATGCCAAATCCAATCGTAATCTTTTCAAAAACTCAAGTTTTTTTTAACACCGCCGACCAAACATGGTGCTTCGTCGAAAATCCTAAAATGCTGTTTCCATATGCCGCTGAAACTGGTATAGATAGTAGTCTATTCGAATCTTTTACAAGTGTTAATAATGTTTCGTTTACTTCGTTGAGAGATGAGGGAACCATACTCACTTCAGACCAACGATAATCCTTCAACAGTTTTCCTGCCAACCATAAAACTACCTTCAGGGAGAGAGCCTACAGATGGTACTAAACACAGAATTGTTCCTATTTTTTCACCGCCTTACAACCAAAGCAGAGAGAAAGATCTTGCGACAATTGTTGCACCAGTTGCTCGCCAAGTCCTTGGGTAGCTCCAGTAGTTCTGGTTCCTAAGGTACTTTAAATGAGCAGGCAAGAATAAAGGAAATGTTCATACGTGCAAGAAAGACACAGTGCGCGTTAGCAATCGTGTTTAAAACAGTACCCAAAGTACAATAGAAGAAATCACTTCGAATGCTGCACAAGGTAAAGGAAAGAGAAATAAAAAGAGAAAACTAAATAATACACCTGATTCTACTCCAGAGAAGGAGAGTAGCAAACAAATACAACAAAAGATTATGGTGTGTTAAATACTATATTAACAGACAACGACATACCTTTTAAAGCAGCAGCACTAAACAACGAACAGATCAAAATAAATACCGAAGAACCAGAGGGATATAGAAAAGCAGTTCATTCCCTAAATGACAATAAATTTCTATAGCATACATACGAAGATAAACAAACCAGACCAATAAAAGTTATGGCGAGAATACTTCCAAGTACTACTAGTCCAACCACGATAGTAGGTGAGTTAAAAGAAAATAAATTTAAAATAATGAGTCCAGTAAATATATTTAGGAAAGAAAGCAGAGTTAAACAAGGACGGATATCAAATAGAAAAGAAACCGCTACCATTATTCATGCTCACCTTTCACGAAATAGAGGATATTAAAAGAATCTACGAAATGTAATAGTTAAAACTGAAGCACTGAGAAAACCAACATTAATACCACAATGTAAACGCTGTCAACTGTACGGACACACACAAAAGTTTTGTTCTCGGGAACCAAGATGTGTCAAATGCGCAGGAAAACATTTAGCTACAGAATGCACAAAACACCGTAATGAAAAGCCAAAGTGCGTCAACTGCATGGAAGAACACCCTGCAAACTACAGAGGTTGTGAGGTAGCTAAAGAATTTCAAGGAAGAAGAGATCAGATCACTAAAACCAAACCGGAAGTAAA
The DNA here is from genome assembly GCA_035610365.1 of Aquatica leii. Taxonomy (NCBI): domain Eukaryota; kingdom Metazoa; phylum Arthropoda; class Insecta; order Coleoptera; family Lampyridae; genus Aquatica; species Aquatica leii. Next base: position 14,824,896 of record CM069434.1, on the reverse strand, counting down.
CAAAAAATAAACAACCGTAAATACCTAAGCACATTTGCGGATAAAACCAAAGAAAAGAATCAGTCCGATATAGTGCCAAAGAAAAATGAAACTACAAACCAATTACTATTAACCTTAATAGACAGATTAGATCGACAAGAAAAAATGTTTGCAAATGTTCAACGACAGACTTATAAAATTAGAATCAGAAAAAGGCAGTAAAGCTATTGCATCCATATCAAGAAACTAAAAACAATGGATAGAAAATAGCCACCTGGAATGCCAACAGAATCCTGAAACATGAACAAGACCTTGCAGTATTTCTTGACACTCAAAAAATAGACATTTGCCTTGTTTCGGAGACACATTTAACCAGAGAATCATACCTCAAATTCAGAGGTTATCATTTTTATCACACTATTCACCCGGATAATACAGTCAGGGGTGGTAGTGCGGTAATAATCAAAAATAATATACCTCATTATGAAGAAACTAGCATTCAAACTATAAAAACCAGGTTACAGTAGTAGCAATCAAAACTGGAAGACAGAAGTTGAAAGTAGCTGCCATTTACTGTCCACCTAGATAGAACCAAAAAAAGGAATGCTATCTAAACGTTCTTAGACACCTGGGAGAGTGCTTTATAATAGGAGGCGATTATAATGCAAAAAATACGAGGTGGGGCTCAAGAACAACCACCACTAAAGGGAAAGAACTGCATGAGGCAGCAACAGAACTGAGATGCCTCTACTTTTCAACAGGTAAGCCTACATATTAGCCCACAGATTCCAACAAAATACCAAACCTGCTAGACTTCTTTATATCAAAGAGAATTTCAGAAAATTATATAAGTGTTGACGAAAGCTTTGACCTAAACTCAGATCATTCTCCGGTCGGTTATTTTAACAATAAGTGAAACTATAATTACAAAAAAGTGTAGTCCAACGCTGGCAAACAAATACACTGATTGGGAAGGTTTTCAAGAAAACCTAGATAACCGAATTCAATTAAATGTACCTTTAAGAACGATATGCACAGCTGGACCAGGAAGCTGAAAAGTTTGTCAAAGATATACAACAGACTGCCTGGGAAAATACATCTGAAATTAAAAAGAAAACCACTGATAACAACTATCCGCAAGAAATCACAGATTTAGTGGTTGAAAAAAGAAAAGCACGAAGAAAATGGCAGCAGAGTAGATCACCACAAGATAAGAACAAGCTAAATAACCTTGCACAACAATTTAAGAGAGAAATACAGCAACTTAAAAATGAGTATCGGTAATTATTTAAAAGAGCTGACAAATAATAAAGTGCAGATTATACTTTGTGGAAAGCCACAAAAAAACTGAAAAGGCCAATAGCGCATATTGCCCCAATAAGAACTGCAGATGGTAATTGGGCTAAAAGCAATCATCAAAAAGCTGAAGCTTTTGCAACAGATCTGGAAAAAACCTTCAGCCAAACGAAGTACTGGAAGATATAGATGTTCATAAGGAAGCAATGCGATCAGAGAAAATCACATTAGTAACTCCGAGAGAAGTAGACAAAGAAATTAAGCGGAAAATCAGCTTGAAAAAAGCTCCGGGCTATGATTTCATAACAGGATCAGTACTTAAACAATTGCCCAAAAAGGGAATCGTAAAACTTTCCAACCTCATTAATGCAGCATTCAGACAAAAACATGTTCCGGACGTCTGGAAACTGGCACAAAAATTATGATCCTTAAACCAGGTAAACCAGAAGATGATGTATCTTCTTATAGGCCAATATCTTTGCTGCCAATCATAGCAAAAGTGTTTGAAAAACTGCTGCTGAAAAGATTAAAACCCATAATAGATAAAAATAACCTGGTTCCTGCCCACCAATTTGGATTCAGAGAGCAACATTCAACGATAGATCAAGTCCACAGAATTACGGACATCATAGAAAAAGTATACGAGGAAAAAAATATCTGCTCAACACTGTTTTTAGACGTAGCCCAAGCTTTCGATAAAGTTTGGCATGAGGGATTAATACACAAATTAGAGAAATGCTTTCCAAAAGAAGTCGTAGATATTTTAAAATCCTACATAACTGACAGAACGTTTGTGGTAAAACAAGAAAACGAATTTTCAGTTATGAAAGAGATCAAAGCAGGCGTACCTCAAGGAAGTGTATTAGGACCAATTCTCTACCTCATATACACCAGGGATATACCAAGAACTGAAGGGACAGTACTAGCAACCTTTGCAGATGATACGGCAATCCTTGCAGTTGGAGACAGCGGTGAGGAAACAGCCAGAAAACTACAAACAGCAAGTGACAATATAAACGCATGGGCTAGAAAGTGGAGAATTAGAATGAATGAAGGAAAATCGGCTCATGTCGACTTTACTAATAAAAAGCATGAGTACGTCGCAATATCTATTAATAATAACAACATACCGTACAACAATACGGAAAAGTACTTGGGGTTGAACCTTGACGTCAAACTAAAATGGAAGGAACATATAAAAAAGAAACGGAAAGAATTGGACATTAAATATAAGAAAATATACTGGCTTATTGGAAGAAAATCCCAATTGTCGATACCGAGGGGCTTTTCACTCACGGCAATGGGTGTACAAACTATGAGAAATGCTCGGAAATCTCAGTAAGAAATGCGGCAATGGACTTTAATGTTGAGAAACTACCGGAATTTTTTTGAGAAATGTAGGTAATGCACAGAAATTGCTAAGCAATGTTGCGTAATGCACGGCAATGTTCTCGGGAATCCCGAAAATGAGAATCTTCGGTAAGCCTCGCTGGTACTTCGGCTGACACGAAGTTGATTTGGCTTTCGGTAGAAACTTCCGTAGTTTCAAGTTTCAGTGATTTAATAAATTAGCTCGTAAATTAGTGAAGTAACTAAGTAACATCACGGTAAGTACTATTTCATCCACAAATACAATCATAAACTGTCAGGTCAATCACTACTTTACAATAATTCCCAATAACTAAATGCGTGCAAGTCCTTTTCTTTGCTTAAAAACCAATCCGGCGTATTTTAGTGACTAATTCCTTTACGGTCGTTCTACCCGAGGATCTATCATTTTTTAAAACGTTCAATCAAGGTTAAATTTAGGCTCGAATTTAGGCTATAATAATTATTACGATAAAAGGATACTATTAAGTTCTCGATAAAAATATACAAAATGTTCCTTAAAAAACGAGCTATAAAATAATAAATGCTCAGTAAAAGATTGCAAATACACTGTATGTCCCATCAAAAATTTTTCGGTGCCAAAAATGTTGTAACCATTCAATTGATTCACAAAAACAAAAACCCGTTTCAACGGATAGCAGGGGATGTATAATTACCTAGCAACCATGTCATTAATCGTCATAATATCCCCCTCACCACCAAATTTTTAATAGGTACTACCCCCTACGTCTTTATATTTGTTTTGTTCATAGGATTTGCCAGCGAATATCAGCCAACAGCTAAAAGATATAATATCCGAATTTATAGAAGAAACGCGTGTCGTGTTCCCACCATATATTATTAAACTATTAAATTACTGCGGTTGGGACAATCAAGTATCGTTGTCGTGTTTAAATAACGAACATATCACCCAAATGGAGCAGTTTGCGAAAGATGTTCTACCTGATTTACTAGATGATGACGAAAAAAAGGATTTTTTGGCATATTTGCTAAGAAAGTAACATACTTCAGAACTGTTGATGGTCACAAACAATTACTGCATAGATTAAGTAAAATAGTATCCCGAAAAAATCGTCTAAGAGGCAATTCAAAAAATTTAAAGAAAAAATGTAAAGACCTGGGTAATGATCGAGGTAATGACAGAGAAATCGATGAAGAAACAAGGAACCAAAAAATCTAAAAAGAAAGCTTCAGAGTTGGACGAAAATATAAACGCTGCTGATCATGCTCGTGATCATCTGAAGAATCTGGCAAATAATTATATCAAAAACTTTTCAAAAGAGTTGGTCCCAACAGAAAGGAATACAGTTTTAACAGAAATAGATAAACTTGACACACTTAAAAGACGAATTTGCCTAAATCAAATGTCCTCATTGTTGCAGTAAAATAAACGCATTTCATGTTAATTCCAAATATGGCAAAAAATGGGTATTGTCCAATTTCAATATACATTTTAAAAACCATTTTAAGAAAGATCGCCAGAAGGCTGCTTCTTCGTCGGTATCTCACCAAACAGATTTACTTTTTTTTGTGCTAAAGGATTTTTCAAATAAAGTTGCACAAAACAATGTAAGCAGAAGTGAAATTGCAAGTTCTTCTTGCCTAAACGAAAGTTTAGATGACGTGGAACCGTCATTTTTTTTGAAACGCAGAACTGAAGATGAGGCACACGGTTCTGCGTTGTTCGAAAAGATGCCTCAGCACACAAAAGAACATTTGCAAATTTCAAAATGGAAGGACAAATCATATTCAAGACAGCAACGACAACTAAGAAAATTTGAAGTATACGATGAGAGACAGCCCAAGATCACAGAATATTTTAATATACTTAAAAGTATGCAAGAGTGTTTACAAGAAAATAGAGCTTTGAGAATGGAAATTTCGAGGGAAATTTGTCCAAACATGGAAGAATCTGAAAAATCTGAAAAACAGATAGACAAAGACACTGTTTTAAGAAACTTCGAAAAAAACAAGCATGGGAAAAGATTTTCAGAACCTTTAAAATTATTTTGTCTCTATTTTTACATAATCAGCGGACGTCTCGCTTACGAAACTCTCTACAGGAATATGACAAGCTCTTTACCTTCCTTATCAACAATACACAGAACATTAGATGAAGGTGGAAGAGTAGAGGAAGGTGCCATAAGAATGTCTCAATTAAAACAATTTTTGGTTCAGCGAAACTTACCTTTGAAGATCTTTGTCAGCGAAGATCAAACCGCAGTAATTCAAACTATTCAATATGAACCTAAAATAAATGAAATGGTTGGGTTTGTATCCCCCTTGAATCCAGAAACAGGTTTTCCAGAAAGAGGAAGGTTTGTAGTCAATACACTAACGGATATAGAAAAAGCATTTAACGAAGAAAATGTTTACAAAAATGCATATGTTTTCATGGGACAAGCTCTTCAAGATAGGGCACCATCTTTTTGTATATGTGTCTACGGATCCGATAATAACTTCAGCGCTGAAGATGTTTTAAACCTTATTTTCAGCTAACAGTGAAGTTTATATTTCACAGCTATTCATGACAAATATATGTTTCCTTGTATTTTTCAGATGGCATTCTCCCCTGAAAAATGCATTTTTATCCAGGACACCGTCCACATAGGAACCAAGTTAAAAACACGATTTTTAAAGCCAAACGTTTAACTACCCATGGGAAAGTTCATCGTTTCGGTGAGACACATAGAACAACTGATTAAGACGATATCAAAGGACCAACACATTTTATGTAGAAGTTACTTAGATGGTAGAACCTATTTTACAGTACATACTACCATTTCATATAATAATTATGCTTATTTTAGGAATGGATAAGATGAATTTTGAAGCGATCGATAAATTGTCATCAAGAAATGTCATAGAATTATTTAAAAAAATTCCAGAAGGTAATGCAACTCAATAGTATTTACTAGTAATCAGAAATATATTTGATAGTTTTTTGGATAAAGAAATGGATATACTGGAAAGAGTATACAATAACACGTATTCAACATTTTTTCTCAGAATTTGGAGAAGTTGGATCAAACGAAATAAATATAGTGTAGTGAAAAACTTTATTACATTGAATATACATGCATCGAAATTAATGCACAGTCTTCTACTGTTGATAGAAAAATGTCGAAAAATTGGCGATGAAAAACTCATGCTACCATGGTTGTGTTCAAGTCAGCCATGCGAAAAAATTTTTAGGCAAGCAATGTCTGAATTCATTAACAGACTGAAACGTATTCAAACCCTTAATAAAATCAGCATCGATTTAAGTAAGTGCAAGTAACCACAATAAATGTTTTTTAACTTTACTTTTTTATAGAAGATTTATTTTGCTTCCATAGAGAAGAAAATAGAAAACTGGGCAAAGGTGCAACAAGCAATGTAAGTCCAAAACTTCCTTCCGTAGAAGAAATAATATATACACTTCAGCGGGCACAAATTGATGCAGTACATGATTCTGGAGTTTTGAGACTGTATCCTGAGGAGTGTGAATCAGATACAGGTTCAATGATTGTTGTGGGCCTGCCTAACGTAAAAACGGACAATGATTTATTTGAAGATATTGCTGAGGACCTCGGTGAGGACAATCCAGACCACAATAATTTGAGAAGCGAAGCAGATAATCTTGAAGAAATACTTTTAGAAGAAATATCTGACACAGAAATAAGGAACATAAAAACCGATTTAAATTTGCTTTCAGGTTTTGATAGTCTAAATTTTAAAGATTATGGAGATGAAAATTTAAAAAAAAAATAAAGAATCTACATCTTTTCTGAAAGTAATGTTGGACAATCAAAAAACAATTACGGTTCGCAAATCCAGTTTATGTTGGTTTTTTGCTAGCAAAAAAGAGCGTTTTATCAGTTGACCGAATTTTCTGAGTGCGTGGGCCAAAACTGCAACAAAGAGAAAATACGAAGAAACCTCGGAAGAAACTGATGAAGAAACATACATTGTTCACAAAAGAAACCGACAAAAAACGTATAAATAACAATCGAGACGCTTAACAAAACAAAATTAGTTCCTATGAGACAAGTGAAGATGAAACAGATGTCAGTGACAGTGCATTATCCTTAAGAAATACTAGTGAGAGTGAAGGAGGATTCATCAGTGAAGACGATAAAGTGACAAAGTTGGAATTGAAAATTGAAAGTTATTATGCTATCTATTACGATACAAAATGGTATATTGGAAGAGTTTTGGACAAAATAACGATAAAATTTTTAAAAGAAGACTTTGGAAATTACTTTTGGTCCAAAAAAGATAACATTGCTGAAGTTGATAGACAGGTTGTTTTCTACAGTCCGCTGAATTTGGAAGGAATTAATCCATTTACAATTAGAAGACATAACAACAGCGAAATTAGTAGACTTTATAAAGAAATTAAAAGGGACTGGAATTAATGTTTCTAGATGTGTATTTAGTTTCTTATTTTTTTTTTTTGTATAATAGAACAGTTCATTAAAAAAGTTAATATTATCTTTTTTTATTTCATCACGTAGGGGAAAGCGGGGAGCATTCATCCAGGGTAGATATTTTTAATGTGATTCAAATTTCCCGCTCAATAGAGCTGCCTTTAGGTTGCCTATCGTTAGTTCTTCGTCTAGGTAAAAACTAACACGTGTGTTGCGGTTTAATCAACTTTTAAAGAAAAAAGTTTAAAAGTGCTCCTGAAAGTAAGTGTTTTTGATTCATATATTTGATGTTTATTTTATTGAAAAACTTGCTTTTTTTTCTTTTTTTTGTGCATAATATCTTCAAATACTGTAGAATTCATAAACATTTTGAATCCTAACCTACACTTTCTGTATAATCATATTTCACTCGCTCCGTGAGGTAGAGAGCATTCATCCGCCCACATTGTGTGTGCATTCGGCCATGGCCGAATGCACCCTACATTGTTTTGAAATATTTGTTTTTCTTGCAGATATGCCTCGAAAACGAATTTTAAAACTAATAGGAATCAAATAGATGAAAATAGCATCAAACAAGCAATTATAGGCTGTTTCAATGGTACCTTCTCCGTAAGAGAGGGCGCCAGGATACACGGTATAAAAAGATCTACATTACAAAGTCGAATAAAAGAATATTACAGAAGAGATCCAAAGAAGAATATTTGCGTCAAAATTTTCAAAACGTAGAAGACTCTGGTAATGACAGTGATGAAGAATCGCCCAAATATGCAAACAAATATACAAATAGACAAGTATTTACAACGGAACAAGAGTCTGAACTAGAAGCGTATATTAAAAAATGTTCTGATTTAAATTATGGACTGACATATGTTCAAATCGAAAAGCTAGCTTTCGAATATGCTTCTGTTTTGCCAAACTGTCAAATTCCTCCAGAGTGGCATCAAAAACGGCAAGCAAAGGACGGATGGCGCCGAGGGTTTATGTCACGTCATCCGAGACTCTCTTTAAGAAAACCAGAAAGCACGAGCTTGGGTAGAAGCACCGGTTTTAATAAGTTTAAGGTGGGTCAATTTTTCGAAAACCTAAAAAATGTACTGGAGCGTTACAAATTTACTCCTGAAAGAATATTTAATCTCGATGAGACGGGAGTGAATTGGTGACTTTTGTGGGAATTATTAGCGCATGTGGACAAAGTCTGCCTCCTGTTTATGTTTTTCCTCGGAGATCAGAACCATAGAGGACTTTTTAGCTGATGCTCCAGTTTCGAGTCTAGCACTGGGAAACAAGTCTGGTTGGATGACTAACGATTTGTTTCCTTCTGTATTAAAGCATATAGTTAAACATACGTCCTGCTCTCGTAGCAATCCAATTTTGTTGTTAGTCGATAACCACGAGTCACATGTTAGCCTTACATGCGTCCAATGCTGTAGGGAAAATAGAATTGTCTTACTAAGTTTCGCTCTCCATACAACCCACCGAATGCAGCCACCAGACGTCGGAGTTTTTGGGCCTTTTAAAAATTTTTGTAATATTGCATTTAATGACTGGAGCTAACCCATCGTGCATATTTGAGAGCATTCACAAATAAAAATATTGTGAGTAGTTTTAAGACCACAGGAATTTGGCCAATGAACCGCTTGGTGTTTAGTGATGTAGATTTCACTCCGAGTGCCGTTACCGATCAACCTTTACCAAATGTAGATAATTCGAACAATATTGCAGAACGTACTACAGTTATAGAGGATGAAAATGGCAATAGCGGCAATATAAATGAGAAATATGGAGAAGAACATAACAAAAACAGTGATTTTATTAAGGAACAAATGAAGGGTTGACGGGAAATAACAAAATAATTGTTTTAAGTGACATAACAATTTTGCAAAATACACCATCTTGCAGTGGTTATAAAAATGACATAAAACATCCCACTAAAGTGATACCTGAATTAGTTAGACCTTTTCCGAAGGCAATTAGAAAAGAAACTAAAACAAAACGGACGCCAGGGACTTCAAGGGTTTATACTGACACCCCAGAGAAGGAACGACTGGAACAAATTGAGAATGAAAAAGACAAAAAAAAGAAGGGCTTTAAAAGAAACGTTTTCACTAAGCTAGAAAAACAAGTAGACAACCAACCGAAGAAAAAACGTAGAACGAAAATTCCGTCGGATTCATCGTCTTCCGAAAGTGATGGATTATCAATTTATGATAATTCTGATGAAGAGATAAGTGACGAAATGGAAGATATTGAGGAGAATTGTAGAGAAGATTTAAATGATGGAGATTTCGTTTTAGTAAGATTTAAAGCTAAAACTAAATTGGTGCATTTTGTTGGCCAGATATTAAAATATTCGAAAGATAAAACTACCTTGAAGTTTTTGAGAAGAAAAGGTCTATCAACAACTTTTTATTTTCCAGCGATTGACGACATATGTGAGGTTGAAAATGATGATATCATAACAAAATTGAAAGCTCCTCCAACAAGTGGCACTACAAGAACAGCATCATATTTTCGTTTCTGTTATAACTTTAATACTTTGGTCGTAAATTAATTTTTTCAATTTTTTTGTTCTGACAGCTATGTGAAGAATTTTTTATAAATAAATATTTTTTTATGTGTTTTAGAGTAATTTCTTATACGTAGCTGAAGGCTCCCCATCTTCTGTCCAAATGGGGAGCTTTCGGCCTTTAGAGAACAAATTTTCAGCATATTTTTTTTGTATTTAGGAAACATTTTTTATTTTTTGTGCAACCATTACATGAAGAAAGTAACTAAAACTAGAATAAATTTGTTTTTTTCATATTTGTTAAACTTAAAAAATGTTTACAATCAAATAAACATTTTGTGGCCCAATGCTCCCCGCTTTCCCCTAATCGCTATTTTAAAGGCGAAAATTACAACTATATATTAAGTGAAATCGCTCATTTTTTCAAATGCTATGCACGGTAATGCGACAATATTGCTGTCGGCAATAGTGAAGGGAATTCGGCAATTTCGGTAATTGCAGGCAATGCAACAATAATGCACAGCCATACACATCATTGCGGCAATTTATTGTTAATTTCGGAATTGCGGCAATCCATGTTTTCGGCATTAGTGTACAAGATTTTCACGAGTGAAAAGCCCCTCGGTCGATACATAACAAAATAGTAATATACAAACAAATATTAAAACCAATTTGGACGTATGGAATACAACAATGGGGATGTGCTACCACGACAAATGTAAATATAATTCAAACATTTCAAAATAAGGTCTTAAGAAATATCAATATCAATATCAAAACTTTAAAAACGCATCCTTACCTATTATAATTAAAAGTTAAACAATTTTTATTTTGTGGAGGGTCATTGACCAAATGACCTAATAGACAAGCCACCACTGATTGTAAGTTATTTGTCTTAAATATGGTTAGCTATACATTTTGTTAATGTTAGTAGTATTGTGCTTTAGTTTATTGAAGAATTATTACGTTTGTAATAATTAATAATTGTATAAATAAATGTAAATAAAAGTTTTGTTAAATTCAAGTATTGTCAAAAATGGTGGCTATGGTTTTGTGACCACAAAATTGAAATTGGAAGTACAACTACCAGATTGATAACGAAAATAAAAAATGGAACAATAATTGTGCCAGTAGCACATAATTTTAACACTGTCGACAGTGCACTAGCAAATCTTTGTATTGTGCAAATACTACGTACCACTACCACTAAGTCAGAATACAACTATTTAACCAATGTAGTCACAGTCCAATTTACCCATAACTTAATAGTAAAAATTGAATACGTTATACTTACGGTTCATGACTAGTTTCAGCTTGGTCAGACGGTGCTGGCTGTCCATTTCGAGGTAATTTTTTCTTGATAGCTAATTCAGCTAAATGGCTATTATATGGCGTACAATAAGAATGAGGAATAAACCCTTCTTGCCTGGAATCCATCGCAATAACATAAACCCAATCATTCTCTCTGTATAAAATATTCACAATTTGTCCTCGTTTAACTTCGAGTTCATCATCAACACACGGTGTAAAATCATGCAACACAACCATCTTACTATCGGGAGACAAACCATGTTCTTTTTCAATCCCGACACGAACTAAAGTTTCTATACTCGCAGATCCGGTGATGCGACCCATTCCTGTTGTTAAACCGGAACTGGTCCTCATTAACTCTTTGTCCCCATCTCCGGCTAACGCTAAAACGTAAAAGTGTTTAAGAAAAAACCAAAGCGGAAGTAAGAATTTTCTTAATAATTAATAAGCCATATTATAATTGGCTGGACTTAACTGTATTTAACCAACTTAATTTATAATTCTTACGTTTTTTCTTTTTTCCTCGGCGTATTCTTACAGGACAAAGAAATGCCATAATTAAAAATCATTTATTAACGTGAACTCTATACAAAAGTCTAATTAAATTTGCTATTTACAACCCCATTAGTTGCTTTACTGTTAAAAGAACAAGAAGTACAAGAAGTGCTTCAGTGTTGCCAGATTGTGACCAAATTCTGTAAAGATATTGGTATATGCAGGTTATTAAAAAAAATTATAATTTGCTTTTAGTCTTAATAATTCTATATTCTTTTGCTATAATAATATGTACTATGCTATTTATTTTACTAAAAAAATGTTTAATTAATGTTTTGCTATGTAAAAGAGTAAAAGCAGTGCACTTATTTACTTTTTTACAACCTGTAGATCTGTCCCTTATTTTATGCCCATTATTAATAGATTGCAAGAAGAAAATAAAGTTTTTTCTTTAATTTTACTCCATAAAAGCTTGCTCATGTCTAAAATACCGCTTCTAGAAAGAAATTTCGTAGCTAACAATAACATAGATAACATAAATGTCGCATTTTTATTACATCACTTTTATGTTATTGGAATACACATTTGAAAGTACATAACTACGAGTATTTTTTTCGTAATTAAATTGATTACGTATAAATTTCAACGTCAGCAATAAAATAATAAAAAATGTTTTAAGGACGTATAATATCCACTTATATCTGCTAGTTTATACTTTAAGTTTGATTTAATAATTTGTTCAAACTTAATTAGGGTAACTATCCCAGTAATGGACGTTGCACCGGTAATGGACACCCGTGCTAGTAATTGACTTATAATTTTCAAAATAAGCGTCAAATAATTGTGTTGTGGTGGCTCAATTATTCATTGGTTGCCATTACGCATTCCATATGAATTTCGAGTGCCTAACTGAAGTCTTTGTGAAAGTGGTAGAATATTTCAGGTTGCCGTCTAATCAGCTGTTCAAAGTGTTCTTTAGGTTAGTGTCCCAATCAACAAGGAAACATTTTTGAAAAGGTTTTTTCAACGTTTTACAAAAGATATATTTACATTTTTAAAAACATTGCAAAAACGTCTTAATGGCCAGAATTACGTTGCAAAATCAATATTAGAAAAACATTCTAAAAATGTTTAAAAAACATTATTTATATATATATTTGTAATATTTTACAAATGTTACATTAATGTATAAAAAATGTATAATCAACGTTTTTTTTTTAAATATTGCAATATGCTTAAAGGCAGTTCTACAATCATGGTATAAATGTAAGTTTAGTTATACTTGCTTTAATTTTAAAATACTGACATATTTGGCTGTTAGTTTTAGTTGTACTAACCAATAACACAGCCAATAACGACAGCATTTTACAATCAAACTAAGAATATCTTAACTGACATTTATACCATTATTATAGAACCAGCCCTAACATGCTTACAAAAGACAAATAATACAATCTTTGTATACTCGAAATACTTCAATTTCATGTGGCTGTAAACGCATTTGGTGCCTATAACAAAAATTAACACATGTAATTACTTTATATTAATTGAAATAATTATAATAATCCTCACAAAAGTTTCCAATTAATCAAAAATGTTTCTATTTTATGGATAGGATCCTTCGGAGTGGAAGTACGACAACAATAAAAACAACCCTCATCTATTGTTAAGGCCTGAACAATAAAGGTTGTTTTTATTGTTGCCGTTTCTCCACACCGAAGGATCCTATTCATAAAATAAGAAAACTTGACTAATTATGCATGTACCTCTATGTGTATAAACAAAAAGCAGAACAACTAACAATCCAAGATTTTGAAACTTTGTACACACAAAATAATGCTGCATCAATATCAGATAAAATTACATACCAAGACTACTTGGTTATTGTGCACATTCAAATCTCCCATTTGGCCAACATCATATCAATTTGATAGCCTTAAAACATCACAAAGAATGGAAATCATGAAGTACATAGAATGAACGTTTTAGTGTTCCACTGCTGTAACAAATAACATTAAAGCAGCAAAATTTCTTGCAACAAAAACCAAAGAAAAACGTACCATCATAATAAATGCTGAATAAAAGTATCTATATGAGTTTCGCTAGAACGCAAATTAGAAAACAATTAAACTGATACATTAACAATACATTACACAGCATAGCGAGTAATACCATGGAAATTGTTGATTCGTTGAAGCTTAAAATATAATGCAATTATAATATACAAAATCGCCATCTTATCACGCAGATACTGGTACTTTGCGCAAACGCGGTTATTAAGTACTTAATTCAAATTTGCAAGAAAGTTTTTAGAAAAACGAAAAGGTTTAACATGTATTTATTAATAATATGTAACAAAATTTTATATAATTTTGTTTTCTATATATAAAAGAAAAAAGTGTATAGGTGAAAGCAAGCAAAAGTATAATTTATAATAAAGTAAAAACGTGTTTTATGGTACTAAAAAATGTTTTAGAAAACATTTTTAAAATATTTCAATATCAATGTTTAAATGAAATATTTTTAAAACGCAACAAAAATATTTTTTTGAAAAACATTTTTTGTTTCGACTATTTTAAAACGTTGTAACGTTTTTAAAACGTGAAAAAAACGTTTCCTTGCTGATTGGGTAGTGATAAGGCATGAGGGAAAAGGAAAAAAAATATGAACTTCAATAACAAATATTCAATTTCTTAAAGTGTGTATGTACCATAAAAATTTAGTTGTGCAATATTTGTGTGAAAAATTAAGTGTACATATCTTAGAGGATATAAACCCAACAACTGATCAAAACAGTCCACTATTTGTGAAAAAAATATCTGCTTGAAATTCGAAAAATTACCATTTTTAGGCTAGAATATAAATGTGTCTAATGCTAGATAAAAATATGAAACTCACAGGATCTTTCGTTCTTACTTTAAAGTTCAAATATTTGCATTTGCAGTGCTGCTAGTTTCACTCTTAGTGTGTGTACAGGTTATTTTAAAACAAAAATTTAGTTAATTTTCTTTTTTTATAGGTTAATAATATTATTCGCAGTTGGTTACTTTTTGTGTAAAAATTTATAAAATACTACGTTAGTTATGTGCTTATGCATATTTAGTGTAATTTTATCGATTTTATTTCTATCTAACGGTATAGCACGTAAGTTAAATGTTTTTTAAATGTGATATGTATTTACTTTTATTGAAATTATAAGTATTTAAGCGAGATTATTAGGTAAATAACATGATGGAAAAATATTCATATTAATTTTTTTTAAATAAAACATTTTTTATTAGAAGACATGACCTACTGGCTTTACAATATTAATATATGATGATCTGCAGCTTGTTCTAAGCTTTCTTATTTCATGGCCTTTTTAACTGTACCTACTCAATCAACAAGGAAACATTTTTTAAATATTTTTTTAACGTTTTGAAAAGATATATTTACATGTTTAAAAACATTGCAAAAATGTCTTAATGCCCAAGTTTACGTTGCAAAAGCAAAAACGTTATTTAAATATTAAAAAAATGTTTTAGAAAATATGTTTAAAATTCATTTAAAATATTGTAGTACTAATGAATAGATAAAATTTTTTTAAAACGTAACAAATACATTTTTCTAAAAAACATTTTTTAATTCAACTATTTTAAAACGTTGTAACGTTTTTAAAACATGAAAAAAACGTTTCCTTGTTGATTGGGGCGTTATTTGACAAAATTTAAAACAAGCTAGGTGGGGAGAGTGTTATAGACTTTGAGTTTAGATTAAGTTTTACTAAGGTAAGTCAAAAAAATGTATACACTATAAACATACCAAAAATTAATTGTGGAAGTTTTATTGGGGGGTGACCACTACTCAAACAAGAAATTTAACAATGCTAGTAATGAACCCGGGAGGTGTCCACCATTAAGATGAATAAATTTAGTTATGAACACACATTTAATTTGAATTTAAATGTATGCAGGTATTTTATTAACGCGTGGATTTTAATTTTTATTTATAGAGCAATAGGAAAAACAAAAAGACGAGTCACGTTAAAAACAAAAAGAGTTTTTTCTCTTATTCTGACAAAAAAATGCAAAAAGCTGTCCAAATGGTTAAAGAACAAGGCTTAAGTAAAAAACAAGCCGCCGAACAGTTTGGGGTTCCTCGCAGTACCCTGATTCGAAAATTGTCCGGTGCTGTTCTTCTTCAGAGAAAAATGGGTTCTCAGTCAGAGCTATCTGAAACAGAAGAAAATGTATTAGTCACATATAGATTCTTGCCATGGCAAAAATGGAGTTCTCAGCACATAAGCAAAATCTGATATTATCCGTTAAAAAATATTTAGAAGAACAAAACAGAGAAACTCGATATATAAATGATTCTAAAACCCCATCCCTATCATGTTTTTTTTAAAAGGCATCCTAAAATAAAAGAAAAAAATGCCGAAACCGTTAGCAAGGCTAGAGCTGCAGTTACAAAAAAATCGTATTCAGACGTGGTTTGATGAATGGAACTGTAGTACCACCCATGATAATTTTTCCGTACAAAAAAAAATGCCTAAAGCTATTGTTGAATCCTTTCCTGAAAATTGGGCTCTCGGCAGGTCAGATTCAGGATGGATCAATTCGAAAGTATATTACGAATATATTTCAAATCATTTTATCCCTTTCTTAAAATCGTCAAATATTGTTCGACTAGTTGCACTGTTTGTGGGTGGACATCGTTCCCATATGAAGCTGCAAGTCAGCCAGCTTTGTGATGAAAATGGTATCATTTTAATATCCTTATTTCATAATGCGACTCACATTATTCAGCCTGCAGATGTGGCTGTATTTAACAAGTTCGCTGCTAGCCTAGTAATAATTTTTTTCACCCAGTAGCGCATGTATTTTTTTGTATATTGTGCCAAAAGCGCTTTGACGGATATGTCCGTCATTAGCACATCACATGAGTGGGGCGTGACGGAAATTTCCGCCAATCAGCAGTCAACGTGTTAAACCTCTAAAGGCGTGATGGAAATCTGCCGTTAGAAACTGGAAATTTAATCATTTTCCCAAGGAAGTAACGAGGTATACATTCGGGGAAATTTTAAAGTCGTTTTTGATGAATTTACTAAAGAAATCACGATAAAAAATGGGTTTAGAAAGATTGGTTTATTTCCATTTAGTAAAGAAAACGTAGACTATAGTAAATGTATCCTAAACAAACCAATAATTAATGAAACTAAAACTAATAATGATATTCCAAACGGCTATAGCAAGGCACTCAAAATAATTAACCTCGTAATTAACGAAAAAACTGAAAAAGAAGAACTGAATCAACTTCGAGAAACATACAGAAGGGGTGCTGAGTGGACCGGCAATAAGGAATCGTACAACTTATATAAAGTGTGGGGTGTAATAAAAGAATGCACCAGAATTAATAAACAAGATTTGGCAGCGACAGAAGGAAATGACAATGTGCTCCCAGAAGAAGATATTATGATGAATACTTCGAGACCTCCATCAGAAACTGAAGAAAATATTAATTTAAGGGAAGCTTTACCAGATCAACAAGAACCCTCCACAAGCTTAAAATGGAGAACCCCCGACACGGTAAATAGGAATTAATATGAGAGCAAGGAAAAATATGGTTTCCAAATTCCTAAACCATTTAAGAAATGTTTGATATTTCCGGACCCTAATGCTAAGACGAAAACACCGAAACGAAAACGCAAAATATTTCCAGCAGTTGTATCAAGAGGAAAGTATCGGCAATACTACGAGAATGAATTGAAAAAGAAATCGCTTCCAAAGACAAAAAAGAAGAAAACACCTGAACCTATCGCCGAAAGTTCAGATGTAACCGTCACTTACAATGATGAGGATTTAGATGTTAGCGATAATGAATGATTAGGATCTGAGCGTTGCTTGTGACCTGCGGTTGAAGATTCAGCAGTTTTCTTTTTATGACAGGCCCCATAAATAGATTCAGCTGGCTGAAGTTGCGTTTTTTTTTGTTCTTTCTCGATTTTCCTTTTAGCTCGGTGTCACCATCGTTTAAAATCGATTGGTTGATTAAGTAATTTTTGGTAACGGACACAGTATTTGGATTGACGATTTTCATTTAATGTATTTTGAATTTGTTTTAATGTGAATTTTAGATTGAGTTTAATAAGTTATTTTACGATTTTAAATTCAAAGTTACAATGTAATTGTTGATAAAGTTTTGGTATTTTGTTACGCCGTGAAAATTCCAGTAAAAGTTCTTTGTTCGAGTACATTTGTACTTGAATTTCTTTATGTCAATCGTTTAGATTACGTGGAAAAATTAAGTCGTTATCTTAATTTATTAGGCAGTTTAAATTCTTGTAATATAATATTTTGTCAATTTGACATTTTCACGTACAAGCGAAACGCTGTGTCCTAATAATATGACTATGACGTAATAGGTACCTACTGTTTGCCTCTTTATTGCACTTCTTAACGAGAGTATTTTGGTGCTTGAGGTTTCGAACGCAGCCTTTGTGGAAAGGGCAGTCGACAAAAGTTGATATATAGATGTGTTTTTGGAAAATGAGGTACGAGTTCGAAGTTAGTTGGTTGACGGTCGTCAAAATGTAGTTAACGCAGGTGATAATTCACCTTTTCTAATAATTACCGTGGAAGTAAATGAAGTTGGTACAGTGATTCTTTAAGTGGAAAATAAAACTTTCCTTTTTCGTAATTACGGTTTATGGAGATCACTGTTTTCCTAATTAATATCGCATGTTTCGTTAAGTGAATTTTGTGCGTGAGTTTGTTTCGCAATCTCATATCTTTCGCCTTGGGGGCGGATCAATAATAAATCTTCCATTGGTAAATTATTCATCTGGATTTGGTACCCTATCGAGGTTCCGGACGTTCTGCTGGCCTACGCTAACCAAAAGCCCGTCTTCGAGTAATTCAAGGTATTTATTTTGCACCATCTATTGATATGTGAAATTTACGTTTACGCGATTAAGTGTTAAAAGCTTTGAATTTTCAAGTAAAAATTACAAGTGTCTCGAAGTTAACGTTAATGTAACTAATTAATGACCGTATTTCACGGTACTGTTTTAATCCTAAGTTTAAAATTTATTAAACGGGACCGAATTATCGATTCAAATTTTATATTTATATGTTAGTTTTATAAGTATTTTTCATTTTGTTTTTAAATTATATCGACACACACACGGCCGTGATCATAGATGTTTTTAGATTGATTAATTTGTGCTGTTTATTTCTTTAAAATTCTGTATTGTGTATTTTATTATTTTGTTTGTGTATTTTTTTTTGATAATCTCAATTCAATTATTTTATTATTTTATTCATTTTGTTTTATTTTGTTCAAATAAATGTTAAATTGTTAAATTGTAAAGAGCTTTTAATTCCGTCGGCCTCCGCGTGTGTAACTTTATTAGTTTATTTTAGATTTTAGCAAATGCACCCTCTAAGGTAAGTCCGTTGGGGGTGTATACTACAGAAGCGGACTTATGGTTGGCAAGGGTCATTAGTCCATTAAGCTTTATTCCTTCCTGGCGCCCTTTGATTTCGACATTATTATTTATCGATTTTGTGTTGTCGTCAAGTAAATCCATTTCGATCACGAAACTTTTAAATAAAACCCACCCCTTCTCCATTGAGCTAGTGGCACACCCCGTTTATGTTACTACATTGCAGGCAGTGACTTTGTGTTAATTTTGGCTTGTAACATGCTAAGCATGTAATTCTCAAATATGAGGAGAAGTATTACCTTGGTGAGTAGGACACTCAATTTTCATTCTAATAATACACCTTATCTTTGCAGGCGTTATCTTAAAGAGTGATGCACAAGGAACAGAAGTTCGGTCTATGATTTTTGCAGAGAGTGCATGGAAATGGCCCATTAAAGACGATGTATTGTATCATTTTAAAGAAGACATTGTATGTAATATTGCAGAACCGCAACAAAAGACCCAGCGTGGTTACTATAGTGTACCTAAAATTAACACCCAACAAACACAAGGATGTCCCAAGGATGTCCAGGGGACATGATGTTGCGGATCACTGAATGTCCCAAAGTCATCCCATTTTGGTTCTGTGTACGTCCTAGGGACATTCATGGGACGCTCTTTTGTCACAAGTGTGTGCATCTCTACGATGTCCTTATAGGACAAATTTTTATTACATAAAACTATATTTTTAAATAATAATCCAAATTATATTCAAATAAAATAAATTTAGATTATTTCATTTTTTTATCTTCTCGATCCCGGCGTTCTTTGGCCCTCCGTAGCGAGTTTTTTATACTTTCTTCCCGATTTTTTTAAGTGGCGCCTAAAACAAGGCAACTAAATAAGAGATGGTAATCGTCATGTAGAGTCGATAAAAAAGTTAATACAAAAAGCTTGTTTTGGTATTTTTATGTAATCAGAATTTACATTTTTCTAAATTAAAGAATTGATAAAGTGATACTTCTTTTGTAGAATTATTGATTGATCTCTTTGACGATTCTATTATTGATTAAATCATAAGAGATAATCGATTATAACCAGTTAAAAATTGTTTAAATCGTTTTTTTTTAAAAATTGTAAACGCGTCAGTTTTGCAAATTCATTAAGAATTTTTATACGTTTCGCATTTACATTTCATCAGAGGAATGTGGTAAAAACCAAATTATTTCTAGACGTATTTTTAACTACCAAACTAATTATTGTGGAAATAGTAATACAATCGCAAAATACGCACACTAATCATAACTATCGCACACCAATCATAACTATGAATACCAAAAACGCGATAATGTTATAGTTTCTTAGTTAGATTAACGATTTTGTGCCTTATTTTTGGATGACTTATTGTGAATCGCGACGAAAAAACTCGTGAGATAACGTCACACTTTTAAACCTTTAATACAATGAAAACATTTTTTAAATAATTTTTTTGAGTAAAAAATTTTTTTTTACATAAAATAAATATTTTCAATTCACCGCATAGGTATGCGCGCGAGATGGGGTTTTAAATCACCGTTATTAATAATTGTGATCTTTTAATTTCAATAAACTTTTATTCATTTTTAGTAATTCAAAATAATAATTATAAATGATGATTTTTATACATTATAAATAAATAAATACAAGGTACCAAAAACTTACCAAATAAAATTGTTTATGCACTAAAACACCCAAAAAACGTTAGATAATAAAAAGTACAGATAAATAAAGTAGTCAGAACACCAACAAAAACAGATACAGAGTGCAAACGATGCAAACAGAGTGTACCACTTTGATATACCAAAGGAGCGTACGGGTGTTGAGTAGGCACCAAAGAACAAGAAGGAAAGTGGGCACGCGCACTAAGTTTGCATTTGTTTTTTCCCGCATAGGACATCCCATCGTATGTTCTTCATTGACATCCTGAGGACGTCCTATTAAAGACATCCTATACAGGTCCATTTTAAAGCCCGGGATGTAAAGACATCATTTGGACATAAAACAAACGTCCCTGGGACGTCGTGTGTTTACTGAGCAAATATTAATAAAATTGAAAAGTTTTAACATGTCCATTACTCACCCACACTGTATCCATTATCGGTAATAACAAAAAAATTAATAAACATTTCCGTTTATGAACTTATAGGTTGGCATGTGTACCAAAAATTTCTTTTAATAAAATATCGTAATTTTTAACAATTTTTGAGAATGTGATTTTCTCTTGGGTGTTCCTTACTAGGAAAATTACCCTACAAATAAATACAACCAAGAAAATTATGAAAATTACAAAACGATACTAGGGTAAAGTGGGGCAAGTACATAGTTCACCTTTAGAACATAATTGTACGAATGCCATCCACTTCACACAGTGCCGTCATTAGCAAATGCGAGGCCTGGAGCAAAAAACTTTTGCAAGACCTTTTTAAGAAAGTGGACACCCTCAAAAAAAATTTTAAATTCTTACGCAAAAAGGTATGTGTTGCGGTAATGTATCGATAAATAATTACTAATATTTTTGTTAGTATGGACTGTAATTTAATTTGGTTAAAAAAAAAAGAGTTCAACGCAGTCCCGAATCAAACATAGTCAAACGCAACACACATTGAATCGCAAAGGCGTGCGCATACAATTTTAAAATAATGCTTAACATACCCCCAGATGTTGAAAGGTTCTTTCAAACAAAATGAAATTAATGCATAGCTTAAATCTAATATAGATACAAGTAAACGATTATATATAAAATTGAATATAAAAATAAAATAAACTATTCACTTTGGTAACGGACACAGTTGAGAAACACCACGGGTTATAACTTCATTCGATGTTCAAACAATTGCAATTCGAGGTATTCCATCATTGCCAGTTGTAACGGATATGATGCGCCCAAGTTTCCATTTCAGTGTAGAAAATTTTCATCCATAACTAAAACCATGATATATTTTGTAAGTTAACACGCCATTTCCCTCGCCGCTGGAACTCGAGGAGATACTTCTTCGACCATCTTTTCCAGAACTGTTGTTGTGCTTGCTGTATCCGCTGATACTTCAAAAGTCCGGGCTCTTTTATGTGCGTTAAATCTGGTTCTGGTAAAGAAGTCAACGGACGACCGTGCAAGTGTTCGGGTTGGGACAAAAGAGGTGTTAGCTGACGGGAATTAAGGATCGCTGTTATCTGAACGAGTAATGTACTAAGTTCCTCAAACGTTAACAAACAATCATTGATAATTTTTTTCAACAATAATTTGCAAGATTTTACTTCTGCTTCCCACAAACCCGCCATGTAGGGAGTGTATGAAGGAATAAACTGCCAATGTATACCAACATTTGCTATTGTATCTACGATGCTACATTCATTACTTAACAAAAACTTGCCAAGTTCTTTTAATTCTGACCTGGCCCCAAAAAAATTTCGATCGTTGTCGGAAAATATTTTGTTTGGTTTACTTCTCCTTGCTACAAAGCGTTAAAAAATAAACGCGCTCGTTGTCAGATCGCTGACTATCTCTAAATGCAAAGCTTTAGTTGAGAAACACACAACAAGGCATATATACGATTTTGATGTTTTAGATCCGCGCCTCTTTGACGTCTTAACAATAATCGGCCCAGCATAATCCACACTTACATGAGTAAATGGGGAAAAAGGAAAGAGACGCGAAGCTGTGAGATTTCCCATCAACGAATTAACAGGTCCAGGAGACATTTTTAAACATCTAACACAATTTTGCACAACTTGTTTGGTCAAACTGCGTTCTGAAATGCGCCAAAAGGCTATCGCACAAAAGAAAGTAACATTTGTGGGCCGACGTGAAAAAGGGTGATATGCAATTTTTTCAAACACAAGACGAGTGAATTGATGCTTCTGATAAAGTAATAAAGGATGCTTAATAGAATACGGTACCTAAGTCCGAACGACCAAAGCGTAGCAAACCATCCGAGTCAATAAATGGATTGAGGCTTAGAATTTTGCTCTTACTGGGAAGTGTTTTCCTGCTTTTCAAAACATTAAGTTCTTGTTCGAAACACTCTTCTTGAACAATTTTGTTAAGACGAAGTAGTGAAGTTTGCATTTCCTTGCTCGATAGAAGACCAACCAGTTTGAGTGACGAGCCTGAAGCATTGTGTCTAAAACGCAAAATATACGCAAAAACACCCTGCAAACGGGTGAGAGAAGAATATTTCGTTAGAAAGCAATTGCTGAAATGTTGCGCTAAGTTGGCAATCTTCTCTAACTTTAATTCCGGTAAATTTGGAAGAGACTCAGTAAAAGAGGGCCACATTGACCAACCAAAAAGAGTCATGCCATCATAAATTACAAGTTTTTAGCTGCGTTTAGCGTTAGAATATCCGCGGGATTCATTTCAGTTGGCACATGGCGCCATTTTGCTTCGGGAACTAGATCCAATATATCGAACACACGATTACCTACGAAGGGTTCGATGGGTCTTATCGAAGTTTTCAACCATCTTGATACGATCGTAGAGTCTGTCCATAAGATCATGTCATCACACTTGTGAAACGTCCAATGTCTAAGGTGGCCAGTGGAGATTGGATCATCCCACAAAAGTTTTTTAACCCAAAGTCGCTGTAGAATACTGAGACCTAAAAATTCATCATCATCATCAACCAACCCTAGTTGTCCACTGCTGGACATAGGCTTCCCTTATGGCTCGCGATCCCTGTCGTTCCTGTTCGGCCTGAATCCAATTGCTTGTGGCTCGCTTTATATCGTCAGTTCAGCGTGTATGTGGTCGCCCCTTGTTGCGTTTATCAATGCGTGATCTCCACTTCAGTAGCCTTCTCGTCCATTTGTCTTCACTCATCCTGGCTACGCGTCCGGCCGAATTCCACTTCAATGTAGTTACCTGCTGAATGACGTCTGCCACCCCGGTTCGCTGTCAAAGATCTTCGTTAGTTACGTGGTCTTTCAGCCTTATTTTAAGCATTGCCCTCTCCATTTTGCGTTGTGCGATCTTAAATTTCTTCGCCGATGTTAGCGTTAGTGTTAAAGTCTCTGCTCCGTATGTAAGCATCGGCAAAACCCACTGATTAAATACTTTCCATTTTTGACAGATGGGAAGATTGCTCTTAAAGATATCTTTAGGCTTACCGTAGGCCGCCCACCCGAGGCTGATCCTTCTCTGCAATTCGCGTCTGATTATCTCTTGAAATTTTGATTTTATGTCCCAATAGATAGATGTACTTATTGACTAATTCAATTTCGGTGTTTTCCACGTCCAGGCATTCGCTCATAACGAGATTTGTCATGATCTTAGTTTTAGCGAAGTTCATTTTCAGACCAACATCGGAGTACACGTCTCTAAGTTCGTGAAGCATTTGTTTCGCCTCACCCAGGTCATCAATTATTAAGACGATGTCGTCCGTAAAGCGAAGATGGTTGAGTTTTTGACCATCTATGGTTATTTGCGTATTCCAGGACGGTTTAAGTGCGACCTGCAGGGTAGGCAACCAAACTATTGTTATAACAAAACGGCTAGTTAAATTTTACAACATTGGCATTGCAGACATTACTTGCAGCGATATTACGAGGTTACTAACCATTCTTTATAAGCACCGCTTCAAGCTTTCAAAGAACATGTTTTTTTCTGCAAGTATGTATCTGAATTGTACCATAAAGATTTAAATTTTTTTCGCCGAATTTTCTATTTATGTATTTATGTTCTCTGCTCAAATTTTAAATGAATGCTATAGCTTTTAATTAAAAAAGTTTTTAGTAATTTATAATTTGATTTAGAATTAAAATAAATTAAAAAAAGTTCCATTAATGGCTCGAATAAATTTAAGCTGCATGCTCAAATATGAAATTGCTGTTTTAATTAGACTAAATTTTTAATATTTCCGGATTAAATTAAAGTTAACATTCCGATTTGTTTAATAAAAGAAGTATTATCATCATTCGAACGTAATTAGTGGTTGAACAATTGTAATCTTAATTTCCATTACAAATTCTCATAACATTTATTCGTAGTCTGCATTTTTTTCATAGAAAATGGATTTTTATGAATATAGGTAAAATCCGATGTTCAATTGTTTTTTAGTATTTAATACGTTTAATCCCGCGTCACAGTCTATGGAGCGCAGGGCGAAATTTATTTTAAACTTTCTTCGCAGCTCGTGGGACCGTATTTGTGTTTTACAGTTATATTTGAGCGTCCTGTTTCCTTAAAGCATTACCTTACGTGAAATATTAGCTTTTCTTATTTATCTCTTTCTTCAAGTAATTCAAATTAATTTTGTTTAAGTATAATGTTAAATGTGTGCTCTCTTTACATTGCCTGTTATTGTTTTAATTTGAATATTAGAAAAATGACAAAATTTTATATTACTTTTCCTTAAATTTTTATTTATATTTATACACAATGTAAAATACGCAATAGCAAACAAAAATTATTAGGCCAATGGAAAGTAGAAAAATTTTTACTTATTGCTAAAAATGTTCAATAGAAATTTAAAACTAAACTAAAAAAAATACCAAAATTTTAAGCGTTGTTCCATACTATTAGAAACGAATTTATGTGTCGCAATAGTTGCCCCACCAAAGTTCGACGTAATGCAGAAATTCTAAGTAGACGGGGCGGTTCCAGACGCGGGCGGAACCAGCACTTTAAAGAAATATCGTGTAAAAGTAAGATGAAATAATGTTTCATCTTGCTTTAAGTAATAAATAATAATAAAACAAGTACAATAACATCAATAAAATATAATAATACAAAGAAGTCAAACTTTTTATCAAAATAATTACAAAACATTAATAATTTATACTGTTTAAACTCTCTTTAAATTTATGTTATTAGATACTTTTTTCTTTAGTTTTACTTATTATTTTGCCTTTTTTGACAATGTTAATAAATTCATTTAGGGTACAAAACATTACATTTGGCAAATGTAATGAATTTTGAAATCATTTGGATTTGGTTCACTACATCTTAATTATTTTGGAAAACCTAGGATTGTTGATTATAAAACTTGTATAATTACCTACTAAACAAAAATTTACAAATGTTTTTTTTTACTTTTATTACTAGTACTGATCGTATTGAAACCAAAATCAAAGATTGAATTAAAATTTGAGAAGATAGAATACAGAAATTCTCATCAAAATTACGCTTAAAGCAGTTTTTCCAAAGACACGAAACCCCGTTCTTTTGGGGGGTATTCCATGCACCCAGTAATGCTTCCTTCTGCCCAAGGCTCCGCCATTACTAAATAGAGTATATAAAAGAGTTACTTAAAATTAATTTTCTAATATATAATATTTAGTGTTGTTTTGTGTGTTAATTTTGTGCAAAATGCCATTTTTTCCTGGAGAAACAGAGTTATCACTAGAAACTAGAGGGACGATTATTGCTTTACGAGAATGCTGATTTTCTATTCGAGTAATTGCTGCACGTATGAGTTTATCGGTAAGATAATTTTTTATTTTGCTTTTGATAATATTCTTTAATATTTTTAATTTTAAACATCAGTATATATACCTATATTTTATAAGTATTATATGATGTATAATTCAGATTGCACAATTATTCACTTACATCACAGGAAAATGTTTTTTATGAAATTATAAAAGTTTTAGTCACATAGCAATTGGGTATCAAGTATTTTAAGTCCCTCAAGTTAGCAATACAAAGTTAGCAAAATTAAATAAAAGTAGGAATTTGTTACCAGTTTCTTGCGAAAAAAAAAACTTGTAGCTTTCTTACTTTTTTATGCATTAAACTTAAGGCAAGTTAGTAGTACATCATTCTAAACAGTGATTTAACGAATCGGTATTTGGTTTAAAATGTGTGTAGAAGTTGTTGTTAAATTGTTGTTAATTAATTGTAAAAAAAAATTGATAGCTTTATTATTACTCTTCACACATTTTAAACAGGAAATAAATTCATTAAAGCACTTTTTAGAACGGTGAAATGCTAACTTGCATCAAGTTAGCCGAAAAACGCACAACTAAAAAAGTATAAGAATGTTACAATTTTTTTTCTTTCGCAACAAATTCTTAACTATATTTTATTTGATTCTGCTAACCTTTGTAAGGTTACCTTCTTTTGAATATTTGAGACAGGCTCGGCTAAGCCAGAGAGCTGGGCATACAATGAAACCACCCGAGGTATAATAAGACCTAAAAATTGATTTGGGCGCCAGACATACAACGTATACCAGATAATACTACAGTTAAAATAAATTTTTAAAGAATTATTTTCAAGTCTTATCATCTAAGGCACTGGAAGGTGTTTGTTGTCTCATCTGTAAAACAAGAGTTTTAAAACAAATTAAAATTTAGTAACAAACTCAAACAAAAATAAAAAAAATAGAAAATTAAATTATACAGACATGAATGTAACTTAAAAAAAATTGGTAGTAACAATTGGCTGGAGGAAAGCGTTCGCTACTCCTGGAATTGAAAATTTGCGACGATGTATACCTGGTGTCCTAAAAAATAACAACAAGTAATCGGTTCTAAAACATACTTGAAAATAAACCAAATTGTTACCACAAATAAATGTAATACATCAAATATTAATACAGTAAGTGACCTAATAATTTAAAATAAAAAAAAAATTTAATGGTTTTAAACATATATAAAATTAATGATCTTAAAAATGGAACTTTCAAAATAAATTTAAGACAGAGGTAAATTGTGGCAGCAAACAACTAAGTAATTAATAAATCTGAGGCTAAACGCAAATTTGAAAAAATGTATGAATTAATCGCGGCATCATATTTCTAACTGTACTACGCAAGTGCAAAAATTTGTTTATATAATTGCAGAAACCATCTTAGAGACTAGTGGACAGCTGTTTCGTCCTATTTGGACTCCTCAGCACTAGAATACTCTAATGCAGTTTCCACAACTATATAAAACAAATTGCCATAGTTTTATCCCATTCGGGTGTTAAATTGATTAATAAATCTGAGGCTAAACGCCATTTCGTAGGAACGGAGCTACATACGAGTTACGAGTTAAATAATAAAAATTTTCAAAACTAACGACTTGAGTGTTCGCCGAGTTACCAAGCAATAACACAACGCTAATGTGAAAAATAGCGTGATAAAAATGTATATCATTTAGCAATTCGACGAAGTGCATAAAAATCTTGCTTTTAGTACTTCCTAATTACGGCAATTAATATGACCATATTAAGTATTGATTTAATTTGGTTTAAAACTGCATAGAATAATTAGTTAATAATGATTCTAAAAAATTAAACAACAATAATTTCAACTGTAGGTTGAATAAGATAAACTGATTTATCACAAGAAATAGACAAATAAACGTAAATCTTTTTGCGCAGTTAATTAACTATTATTTATTTTATTAGAAAAGTGTGGTCCATCATTGGTTTCAACGCGAAGAACAAAGCGCGAAAAATGAACGTCCTTTACAGAGCGCCCATAGAAGTGGAAAGCCATCTGTCTTATCCAGAGTTGAAAAAGACAAAATTATCCAAGATGCTCGTTTGACTTCATTCACAAATTCCGCCACCATTCTCGAAAGACTACAGCTATAATGCAGTTTGCAAACAATAAGGAATACTTTGAAAGCTGAAGAAATAAGCTGCTATCGACCTGTAAAGAAACCTGTAATAACTGAAGGTAATGCCTACCGGAGATTGCAGTTTTTAGAAGAACATTTAAATTTTGATTGGAAAGGTGTTGTTTTTTCAGATGAAAAAACCTTCTGCACTTTCCAAGATAGTAAAAAAGTTCTATATGTGCAATCCAACAAAGGAAGTGGGAGAATTAGTGCTGCGTACTGGGGATGGATGAGTGATGCTCGATGGACACTTAATTGCTCAAACTCACCTGACGATTTTGGAAAACGTTATGTTGCCCTCCGTACGAGCAGTTTATCCCAAAGGACCAATACGGTTTGTTCAGAACAATTTTTCTATACATACGGCAGTGGTAGTTCAAGAATGGTTCTAACAACATCCAGAAGTGAAAAAAATCCGTTGTCCACCTAAGTCACCGGATTTGAACCCTATAGCGAAACGACGAACTGAACAATAACATATAAATACGAAATATAAGCAACTTGCATCGCTATATTAATACCGTGTGGGAAAGATTTCGAGAAGCTAATGTATGTGCCAATTTAATCAATTCCATGCGAAACCGTCTACGGGAATGTATAACCAATAATGGATATTACACCCATTACTAGCATGTAAAATACAAATATTCAAATAAAATAATAAATACTTTTTATTAGGATTTTTTGTTTCTGGTTTTGTTCTTGTAATATAAATAGTGTTTATGTATAATTTATAATAAAATCTAAGGTATTATTTCTATTAAAATGTAGTAGGTATCATAATAATCTAAAACATAAAAAAAATGCAAACTACGAAATTGCAAATTTCAGTTCATTACTATTAAATTTATTTCTTTGAAATAGTAAATTATTAAATTAAATGTTACGAAGAGAAAGCGAAACAATGCATTTTTCTAATTTTGTGAATTTTAGATTTACAGTATATGTATATGTTTTCAAATTTTATTTGGAATTTTTTTGGCGTTCTGTATGAGAAATTAGACTTGATTTTATAAAGAGAGATATATATTCTTTAATTTTTCATACGAATAATTTCACAGGAGTAATGAGAATTTATACTGCAATTGTTCGACCACTAATTACGTTCTAATAGTGATAATACTTCCTTTGCAAAGAAAATCGGAATGTGGACTTTAATTTAATCCTGATATATTAAGACTTTTAGGCTAATTAGTACAGTAATTTCATATTTGAGCATAGAGTTTATTATTATTCGAGCTGTAGATGGAACTTATTTAATCATAAATAACAATTAAACTTTTAACATAAATAAATAGAAAACTTGGCGAAGAAGAATTTTAAAACTTTAGGACACAATTTACATAAATTCAGAAGAAGAAGAAACATGTTCTTTGAAGAATGATTAGTAACCTCGTAATATTGCTGCAAGTAATGTCTACAATGCCAATGTTGTCAAATTTAACTAGGCGTTTTGTGTACAAAAAACTATCCAACTAGACTTTTTAATTAAACTAACAACAGTGCAAAATAAATACATTGACAAGTTTTATAAAATACTATAAAACACTTGTTCTAAACCGTTTTCACTGGTATAGTTAATGGTAATGAGAATAACTGATTAAATAAACTTCAGATTTTGATTAATCTTCTTTTAAAGAAAAAGTTTTCTACTGATGTATATCACTTCATGAAGTTACGGTTTTTTACCTTTAAGGTCGAACAGATACGAAGCTTTATTTTACCACAGCTCAAATTAGATACAATCTGAGATTACTACTGTTTGACTTTAACATTTAATGTAAATTAATTATTCAAAATTTCCAAAACTTCCAACTGTATTTAGATAATTTTGTTACATTAATATTAACAACTTTAATTATTTTTACATTAGGTTTTATTTAGAAATAGGTAGTTTTCCTCAGTAATTACACAATAATTAGGAAGTATTTAAAAAAATTTATCTACAGATTAATATCTAAGAAATTCTACGCATTTAATGCTTAAAATACTTATAATTTATTTTTTTTAAACATTTTGCAAATATGCAATTTAAATAATATTTGGTTTTATAATCTAAAATTTAAGTGTTGCTTCCGTGGGTTTTGTTTAGTTTATTTTTTGCATTGTTGGTAAAATGCCGTTAGTGCTTGCCATCTATGTCAAAATATGGTATGCTGAAAGATTGATAGTAGTCAACAAGAACCTTCCATGCCCTTGGGCTCATAAAACCATCTGGTGGATCGATACCCGATTTTGCGTAATCTAAAATGAGTTACGTAAATAACCGGTAACGCAATTGCACAATCAATACTTCTCATTTTAGTTCCTGATATAAAATCAAAGTCGGCATTTCTTGCAGGATCATAAATATTCATCTTCTTATTTTTGTTATCGTACGCGGCTACCCGGAATGGAATTATTTCTAACGAATTCAAACCTGGCGCTAGTTTAAGAAGAGCCGAACCGTGTAACGGATCGTAAAGGTTTCCGTCGATCGATCCTTGATTTCCTAAAGGATGAGGTATACCTGCTGGGTCTCTTCCGACAATATAGAAGTTAGCGCCCGCACACATGCGAGCTTTTGCATGCCATTGAACCTAAATTAAAATTATTATTTTAGTTATTTCAATTGTCTTAATTACCTCAGTCGGTCCCGCGTACAACATTGGACTTGGAAAAATAGCTAAAATTGTTGTAGATTTATCTAATAACCCATCGTCTAACACAGCTTTATGCTGTAAAATTCGTGTGTGGAGAGGGACGTCGTCGTCTTTAGTCCAACCACCTAAAGGATGTAAAAGCAAAACGGGATTTTTGTAACCTCGTTCTTGAAGTTGTTTTTTGGTTTCAACCATAAGCAAAGCGTGTCCGTTGTGAATGGGATTCCGCAACTATAACGTAAAACGTGTAGAACTCTTTTAAGCTGGATTTGGTTGTGGTACCTGAAATGCAAACACCGCATCTGCACTTAACTGTTTAAACTTAATTCGAAGCTCGTTTGGTGTTAACCGGTACCCATCCAACCCATCGTTCCATTTAATTCTCTGTAAAACTTCTACGTCTCCTCCAACTAGCCAATCTCCAGATTCATAAATCAACTTTGAAATAACTTAGTTTAAAAATTATGCGTTAGATACGACTCGAATACCTTAATGTAAGGATGATCTTTAAGTGTTGTTCCAAATTGTCTGGCGACGCGTTCTTCTTTTCTGTGGTAATAAAACTCCGGATCGTGTAAAACAGCGCATAAAGTATCATTGTAGTAGAGGGCTATCGAGGCAGAATCTTGGACTTTCTTTTTACTATCTGATGTAACGGGTAATACTATTGGTATACTTTGATTGTAACATTTTCCGTTGATTTGTAAGCAGTTAAAGTGTAGTACCTAAAGTACGAATTCAAATTTAATAAACAATAACGTTGCTTTCTAATTAGTTACTTGCAAGTATTCGCTTTCTCTCATAAATCCTTTCAACGGAGTAGCCCAACCTTCGCTAAGTACTTGCAACCATTGCAAATCGATTTCTGATATATTTAAGCGTGGGTATTGTGCCGCCTCGACTTTGATAAATTCGAATTTATTTTCAGAAATAAATAATTCTTTGACAACTTGAATTGGTTTTTCAATTGGTAGTACGTTCTGAAATTTGTGAATTAGAAGTGTAACGAAAGTTACGAGTACTTACATTTTCTCTCAACATTTCGATTACTTCTGTAACGCATTCTTCTATGGTTGAATCTACTGTTTTTAGAACAAGATTTGGGTTTTCTGGTTTTTCGTATTCTTGGTCAATACCTGTAAAACCTTTAATTAAGCCGTCTCGTGCCTTACGATATAACCCTTTGGTATCTCTTTTTTCGCATATTTTTAGTGGTGTATCCACGAATACTTCGAAGAAAGGTAAATTGGAGTTTTCGTGTATACGTCTAACTAAGTTCCTGTCCTTAAAACGCGAACGTAAAATTGTGATTAAGCGTGTCTTGGTACTTACTTCAGCAAATGGAGATACGAAGCTGCACAAGCATATATGACCAGCGTCTGCAAATAATTTTGCAACTTCGGCCACGCGTCGAATATTTTCTTCCCGATCTTCTTTAGAAAAACCTAAATTCTTGTTTAGACCAGTGCGCATGTTATCACCATCTAAACTATAAGATGGAATGCCTTTAGCAATTAAAGCCGCTTCTAGTTCGAACGATATCGATGTTTTACCAGCGCCTGATAATCCCGTAAACCAAATTGTGCATCCTCGAAAACCTTGTAAAGCTCCTAAGATTTGTCCACGCTTTGAGCGTGTAACATGGTGATATTGTTTTGTTATATTTGTGGCCATTTTTACTAAAAAAAAACTCTAATGATTACGATACTACTCAACTCTTGTAATTATTGGAATGTTATAATTAAGTTTAATCGCGAATGTATACACGATGCTTTGAATTTTACAATCTGAAATACCTGTTATCTAAAACGTATTTGACTTGGACTATGTTTAGTTTAATTAGATTTTCGTTACTTAACTAGATTATTTACGAAACCACGAATTTGATTATTTAACTAATAATGTATAAACAAAACATGTTGCGTTAATTACTTACTGAATAAATTTTTTAATTTTCACATGCTTTTTCCGCTTTCAGTTTTAAATTAGATCAACACTTTTATATAAGAAGATTAAACATAGCAACACTACATTCGAGAGTGAGAGTGAATCTGAGACGTCCAGGAAATAATGTTCATTAAAATTATAAGGAAATGGAGAAAGTTAATCTGCGCGATGGCTGCGGTATTTAAAATGTTTTTCATCTATAGATTCAGCACAGAAGAGTTACTTCACGAATATGTCCGCTTTCAGTTACGCACTTGCACTATGCAAATTTTTGCATACAACTTGCAATACGAATTCTGCAACGGTTCACGACATTGCAAAACTATAAGTATGCATTATGTAAACAAACAAAAAATAAATAAAACAAAGTTAATTAATACCGTTCCATACCGAGCACGTTAAATGTTTGATTAAAAAACGTACCGTATGTGGAGAAAGTTTTGCTACAGTATGCGAAATTTACCGAAACCAATTTTAAAGATTATTCAACAGTAGCACGTTTACTTTTATACCTAAAGAAATTTGAAACGTAACGTGTAGGTGAAATTTCTAGTATTGTTTCTTAATAGACAATTCAAGGTACCTTGTACCGTTGTTACGAAACGTGTTATCAACAAGCTTACAGTTATCATATAGCAATAAAAAAAAATTATAAAATTTTAAAAAGTAATTCTATGGTTATATAAACAAAATCAATTCAAAGATCGATAGAAATTAAGAAAATTAATGACGACTAGTGGAAATGATTACGTGTAATGTATGTACATCGTTTGTCCTACTTTCACAGTCTCCACTTAACCCATTAACAACTGTTTTATTTAGCGACTACACATCCGTTGTGACTGGAGTAATGCAATTACTTATAATTCAGTAACCGATTGTTTCAACTATAATAGTTAACATAAATATGAATAGATGTCGTAATTTTTTAACTTTCGTAATCGAGTGTGAATCAGCTATCAAAAACTGTTCTGTATATAAAAAAAAATAAAATTTGTAATAAAATAAATTGTTTTTTAGGGCCCAATTACCAATAACTTTGTAAAAAAAATCTATTTTCTTATATGTCTACATTGTCTTTATTCTTCTGTAGTTAGTTGATTTTTTTTAATAAAATTAATTCTTTAAACTACTTTTTTTTAAAATTTTGTATTCGACTGTGTGAATCGTCTAATATTGCAAAATAATAATTTGTGTTAAACTAATTTTTGGCGTCAGGTTCATTTTTTTATTTGTAAACAAACATTGTTCCTTCTTCTATGTTGCGTTTTTGTGTTCTTTTTCTTAAACATCTTACTAAAACCCAGTAAACTCGATGTCATCTATTATGTTTTTGTGTACTGTTAACTGCGAGGTTAACTGTATTTGCTATTTACCATTTTTGCTGGGACAGGCTACTAATCAAATCACCTAAAATAACAATCATAAAAAACTTAAATAGAAGTACATATAGCTCATTTAAAACAACACCATCACAACTCAAATTCTTGATTTTGTGTTTTATGTAACAAGACGTCGCCAAAATCGGTACAGAATCTACAGAAATAACGACAGAAGTGAACTTCGACTACCAACCAAAAGAGCGCGCAAGTGTCGTTATTGCCTGACACGTAAAAACTGTGAGACCTGTTGTGAAACAGTGACACAACCGGTGCCTGTGGAGTAAACTTACTCAAAATTGTGCAACAGTGACACATCTCAAAAAAAGACAAACATACATTCTGAAACTAAGGAGACCAAAGTAAAAAAAAGGAAGCTAGGACATCAAATGTGGAAGAAAAATGTTTCGAAGCATTTAAGGAACACCGGTAGAGAGTATGTGAATAACAAAACTAAGATCTTTGCTGAGAAAAAAATGTTGCCAGCAAGCACAGATAAATGCAAGTTACAATGCTATAGAAAATTTTCTGAAGAAAATCGATCAGAGATCTTTCAGAAGTACTGGGATTTAGGTGATATTCAGAGGCAAAGAGATTTCATTGCAGCCAGCTTGTCTGTTATACCTAGATATAGATATTTCAGAGAAGACCTAATAATGCATTCTATTTTAATATAGGAGATAAGAATATACGTATGTGTAAACTGTTCTTTAAAAACACATGATCCATCAATGACCGACTCATAAGAACCGTATTGCATAAACGAGATCCCCAACATCCCCAATTTATTGGCAATGAGCAAAAGGGTAAACATTCCAACCATACTAGGATAAATAAAGATATGAAATGCAGCGTCAGAGATCAGATAGACTCCATTCCACGGATTCCAAGTCATTGCTGCCGTGCCAATACGAGTAAAGAATTTATTGAAGGCGGACTGACAGTTACTAACCTCCATAGGAGTTACAGGACGATGCAAAAAACTGTCGTTTCCTATCCCATTTA
Source organism: Aquatica leii (assembly GCA_035610365.1). Classification (NCBI taxonomy): domain Eukaryota; kingdom Metazoa; phylum Arthropoda; class Insecta; order Coleoptera; family Lampyridae; genus Aquatica; species Aquatica leii. The sequence goes on along the minus strand of CM069434.1, from coordinate 14,789,542 downwards.
TTATAGAATATTGAAGGAAGAGTACAATATAGCATTCTATACGCCAAAGACCAATGTGAGCTATGTGCAGCATATAAAATTGCAAATGTCTCTGATAAGAACGAAGTTAATGAGAAATACGAGAAACATTTGCTCCAAAAAGACCTTTCTCGATTAGAAAAACAAAAAGACAAGGAGTGCGCGTACGATTTGCAAGCCGTGTTGCCTTGTCCCAGAGAACTCACATAGACGTTTTTTACGTATCAAAGCTGAACGTTTTTAATTTCATCATTTACAACTTGAAAAGCAATGAATGTGTTTGTTATGTCTGAAATGAAAGTCAAGCTCATCGTGGAGCGAATGAAATTGGTTCATTTGTGCTGATATATTTAGAAAAGCTGAATGAAACATTCGACATTGAGCAGAATGTGATCTTTTACTCAGATAATTACGCTGGACAGCAAAAAAACAAATACCTCCTGGCACTTTACTTGCATGCAATTAAGACATCGACAAACATCAAAATAATTACACACAAATATTTAGTAACAGGGTATACCCAAAACGAGGCAGATAGTGCTCATTCTTTGATTGAGAGGAATGTAAAGAAATACTTGAAAGCTAGTCCGATTTACCACTCTGAACAATACATCACATTGATAAGAACTTCGAAGAAAAATGGAAAACCATATGTAGTGCAGGAGATGATGTACGAAGATTTCTATGATCTTAAAAATTTAGCCTTGAATCTGGGGCTCGGTAACTGTCCGCAATTGAAGATTTCTAAGTTTCAAGAACTTATAAGTCATACTATGAGAATCTTTGATAGTATGAGTGAATTATTTTTTCTCATTCTTATGATTGCTTTATTCTAGAAGTTTGATTATTCAACCAAGTTCTTTTAAAATAGATATATTGACTTATGTCGTATAATTATAGTTGAATTACGCAAATTTTTCAGAAACAGTGACACATGTGATCAAAGTTCACTTCTGATTAAAAATTATTTGCAAGTAACCTGAAGAATAACTGCACAAGTAGTTGCTTAGACCTCGTTGTAGTTGAGCATCCAGACGCAAGAAGAAGAACTTGGCGTTTGCCGTATTGTCGTTCGTGAATTAAAACACACTGACGTTTTGCAAGACATTGCAGCTTACATCTTTGGAGTGATAAATGTCATTGAAGGAAAAAGTGTAAGTGATCATGTAAATAACGAACTTTTATTGTCCGTTACCGCTTGACTGTCTCTTACTCAGAGTAATATACTCTGAGTAAAGGTTTGTGCCCTTTCCAAGAAGATTGATTTTTGCCTTAGAGGATGTAGTACTGGTAGCAAATATTTACTGAGTTTTAAACCGTCTTCTCGGTTCATATTATATGGATGTTTTTTTATTTCCACAGCTTCGCGGAATAGTCTGAGAAAGTATCATCCACTACAGAAGACCACTGTTTTGCATACTTTAGCTAAAAGGGCTATACATGTGTCAGATAATAAAAATCTACAAAAGGAAAAGGAAACACTGTTGAAGTCTACAACAAAATCTGTACGGGTTTAAAGAGATCCAAAGTGCGTAGAAAAGAGCAGTCAATTTAAAATTTAAAGAAGACTTACCACCTCCTACTAGCACCGTTTACAATGTTTATACGCTGTGGTTTTAGCCAGCGGCGTATTTAAAACTTATTGAAATTGCACTGGAATAAAATCAGCGTTTAACGTTTCCATCTTTATAGCCATTTACATACTATTGTAACGATTATTAAAACTAATTTATTTATACTAAAAATATGTACACTTTTATAACTTATCGAACTAATTGAATCTAAGGATATTTAATAAAAACACTTACACGAATTTATATAGCACTATCACTTACACGAAAGAATGTCCGCGGATAACTTTAGTTTAACACTTTTTTTTTGTTGTTGTATTTATCACACGCGTTAATCACTTATTTATTTAAACTTGAATAATCTTCTTAACACTGTCGACTTTGAATTACTAATAACTGACCTATGATTTGTTTGTACCGCATTTATACCTTTGGCCAAACGTTTCTATATCCTTTGGTGAACGTTCTGGAAATAGATAAAAACTTCGTGAAGGCTCTCAAACTTGAGAATAATTTCTCAAACGTTTCACTGCGTCCTTCTTAGGACTGTTCTGTCCCAGAACAGGAAACTAGATGCGACACCGGGAGAAAGGATCGTGGCGATAGCGGCAATTTTCTCTATTTCGGCAACTTCCTTGACCATAAAAGTAACAGTCAATGGACTTTTCCTGACCCAATATTCTCCTTAGTTGGTAACTACAGACCAGCACATCTGTTCATCGGAAGACGATTTGTCTTCCAGTTCAGTTGATCTAAGCCACAACCAAGCTTGGGTACTGCCAATTTCTTAATATTGTGGAACTGTATTTCTCGCTTGAGATTCTATAATACTCGCCACAGACTTTCCTATAACGGCTTGGTACGTGAGTATTTCTTGGTTACCAGATAGAAAATGAAGCGTCTGTCACCATTTAGTTTTAATACTTTTTCGACTAGCCGGTTGCTGTCTTCGTAGTTCATCTAGCTGCCTAAACTTTTATTTAAATACGATTGCAACTCCTCTGGACATGTCAAGATTCTCGCTCACGCAATGTGCGATGGCGTAACCTTTTTGTGTTTGGAACAGGTCTTGTTGTTTTCTAGTTTTTTCAGATCCTCTGTATAATCTCATAAACTTATCAAACTCCATTGCTCGATTTGATTTCTGGTTCTGCTAGTTATTATTCTGGTTCGGAACTGAAGTTGCATATTGTGATGATTGCGATATATAACGTTATTAATACGCAGCACGACTTTATTGTCTCTGCCGCTTTGGCGACAAACCACGCCTCCTTTAGGGTTTATACAACCACACCATGTCGTCAGATTGAAACCCACAATTTTGTGCTTCGACGTCATATCTAGTCTTCATCCTGACGCTAGCAATTTGTGTGTTTTTACGGACCTCCTCATGTATTTCGTGTAGCCTCTTGGTCAGCTTGTTGACGTAATCTTCTCCAGCAACTTCTTCTTCCGGTCTTCGTCCAAAAACGAGATCGCATGGCAGTCGTATTTTGCGACCGAGCATCACACAGGATGGTGTTTGGCCTGTGCTTTCGTGAACGGATGATCGGTATGCCATTAGAAAAAGGTTTAAGTACTGATCTTAGTCTTTTTGGTGTTCGGACATTACTTTGGCTAAGTATTTTCTCATTGTTTGATTCATCCGCTTAAACATGCGATCAGATTGAGAATGGAGAGGCGTCGTCCAAGTTTTCTTAATTCCCAACAGTCGTCAAACTTCTCAAAACAGCTCAGACTTAAAGTTGCGGTCTTGATCGGAGTGTAATTTTAACGGAACTCCAAACCGGCACAAAAACTCTTTTACTAATATGTCTGCGACAGTAGCTGCTTTCTGATTAGGTATGGCGTAAGCCTTCGTTCATTTCGTGAAATAATCTATCGCCACCACCAGGATGTATTTATTTCCCGAATCGGATTCTAGGAACGGCCCTGCGATGTCAATCGCTACTCTTTTCAAAGGGCTTCCTACGTTGTATTGCTTCATGGGTGCTTTGCGCTTTCACGCTGGTCCATTTCCTGATGCGCAGACTGTGCACTTACGGCACCTGTTCATGACGTCCTCTTTGCAGTTCACCCAGTAGAATCGTTATCGAACTTTCTCCAATGTCTTCTTAATGCCAAAGTGTCCTCCTGATGTACCATTGTAGAGATGAAGACCGTCTTCTACTATCAAAGAGTCCCACTGCGCCCAGTACGCTTTGATTTTTCTGCCCAAAGCACTCACTTCTTCCCAGGTTGGTCGTCGGCCGTTTTCTTTCCAGTCCAGAAATAGTCTTATTTCAGGATCGTTTTCTTGCTTTTTTTTCTTTAAGTCGCGTACAATGGTTGCAGTCCGACCGGACATGATCTTCTGGACAAGGCATCAGCGTTCCGATGACTACTTCCGGTATGGTGTTCTTTGTCATAGTCATACTCTTGCAGTCTATGATCCATCTTGCCATTTCTCCTTCCGGGTTACGGAACTGCATTAGTTATTTTAAAGCGGCGTGATCCGTTCTCAGTAAGAAATTTTGTCTATACAAATATTTGTAGAAATGTTCTATGGACTTGGCGACTGCTAACAGCTCATTCTTAGTCATGCAATAATTTTTTTCTGGCCTGGATAAAATCTTGCTAAAATACGCGATAACTTTTTCTTGTCCATCTTGAACCTGTGAAAGAACTGCGCCTATGGCCAGATTGCTTGCGTTCGTATTCAAAACAAATTTTCCATATTTTCTTGGATAACTCAAAATTGGCGAATTGACTTCTTGTTTTAGTTGATGGAAAGCATTTTTGCAGTCTGCATTCCATCTAAATTCTGCTCTTTCTTTGGTCAATTTTGTCAAAAGTTTGGCAATATTAGCAAATCCAGGTACAAATCGTCTATAAAAGGTGCATAACCCAAAGAAACTTTGGAACTGATGTTTGTCGATTGGTCTTGCCTATGCTTGCATTGCTCAAATTTTGTCTGGGTCAGCCTTTACTCCATCTCTAGATACGACAGGTCGAAAGGCATCACAGTAAACTGCCACAAACCAGTTTCAATCGTAAAAGCTGTTTTTTCACGATCCTTGGGTTCCAATTTTACCTGCCAGTAACCACTCTTTTAAAAATCCAACGTACAAAACCACTAGGATCCTGACAGGTTGTCTACCGTATCGTCAATTCTGGGTAAAGGGTAGCTATCCTTTTTGATCACGTCGTTTAGCTGTCTGTAATCTACGCAAAACCTCATGGCTCAATGGGCTTCTTAAAGGTTCAATCACGATTTCTTGCTCCATATCCGTAGTTTTTTGTTCGGTTTCTTCTTTATTCGCCAAAGAAAGTCTGCGTGGATGTTGTCGTGTCGGCCGAGCCTCCTCGCTATTAATTTTATGCTTCACCACGTTAGTTCTTCCTTTGGAACCACTCGTCACCGCAAAAACACATCTTGATACTGCTGAATCAACACCTTAACTTGCCAGCTGGTCTTGGCTGAGTTTTTGCCATTTGGAGGTACAAATGTTCAATAAATGTTGTGGGCACTTTTCCGGCGACTTATCTTTATTAGATCTCACGTTTCTCACAATTTGAGATATTGTCTTGCATTGGCCTACCACGGTCTTCTTTTTTAACATTACTGGATCTGAGTTGATATTTAAGATCCTTACTGGCATCGTGTTTTAAACTTGTACTAAAGTTCTGATAACGAATAATCTTTTTTTAACTAAGTCGCCTTCTATTGGTTCAACCGCGCGTATGTAACTTTTCCGGAGATTTCCATCCAGGCGTGCCATTACCACACTTTTAGTCCTTGCAGGCAGAGTCACGTCATTACTCAATAAGACTCGCACGGCTGCCTTCTCCGACGAATGAAAAGGAATTTCTTTATTGTCGATCTTCAGGACATCTTTCTTCATATTCAAATAAAACCCATACTTCTTTATCACGTCCATTTCCAGGATAACTTTTTCCGTGATGTCGGCTACCTGTACCTGATAGTTACTTTGACTTGTCCGTAAATAGGTATTTCTTCGCTCGTCGCCGTTCAAAGTCTTACTATTACTGGTGATGTCTTTTCGTTTTCCAATTACCTGTCAAGACGAATGATGGTTTTTGTCGCTCCCGTGTCAACCAGTAACTGAACACTTCTTCTATTGATCTCGCCATCGATATAAATGCTATGCAAGTGCTCCATCGGCAATGCCATTTGAGTGGGGCATGGCTTGTTGAGGTCGACTTTTGACCCATTCCGTCAACTTGTTCTAGTTTTCCGGGCGCTCTTTTGGTCTTCTTTTGGGCTTAGTACAGCGTCGTCGTACGCGGCTCACTTCCCCGAAGTTCCATCACGTCACTTCTCTTCTTTGAACTACTTGTTCCCGAAATACACGTCGCACCATTTCTTTAATGTTTTTTTCCGAGTGCCAGGATATTTCTGCAGCACAACGGAGCTTATGGCTGCTTCGGTGCGACGTTTGTTTTGCTGCTTCAAACTCTAAAGCATGCGTTAAAGAGTCATCCAACGTTTTTGGTCGAGCTAACCGAAGAGTCTGCTGCGTTTTGTTGTCTCGGAGGCCGTTTACAAAGGGTGGATAGCCAACTGCTCTAAGAAGGTATCTGGTGCTGTAGGATACGGAAGCCGTGTTGATCTGGCGATATCAGCCTCAAACTCTTGAAGACTTTCGGTAGCTTTCTGAACCCGATTTTTAATTTCAGTACACTTAATGAAGATGAGCATCTCCATATCTCATTTCTAAGCGTGAAATTAATAGTACCTAATTTTCTTGCAAGTGTTCAGGAAAAGTCTGTAAAATTCTAAGAGCTTCTCCACGTGAGGACACTATTAAAGAGGCCGCTTTCTGCTTGATGCTCCAACCATTAGCTGTAGTTGGGGCTTCAAACCGCTTGTAGTAGGTTGGCCATGGAGCTTTACCATCAAAATTTAGAAGTACAACTTTAAACTTGTGAGTAGTTTCTTCCCGATGGTTCATTATTAAATCTTTGCTCGTGACGGGTCCTTCACCATGACAAATCATTTAGTTCATTCTTTTTTCAAGCAGTTTCATTCTATTTCCTACTGCTTCTATTTTGTCATTCATAGATTCGCATATTTTTTCTTTTAAATTTTACATATCTGCTTGGGTTTCTTGTTGAACAGTTTTAATTTGATTTTCTAGACTAATTTGTATTTGCTCCTCAATAGTCTTTATTTGATTTTCAATGCTTATTGTTCGTATTTTTTTTAACTTTTAGAATTTTCCAACAATGTTTCTTCCATTTTACTAGAATTTTCTTCCATTTCTCTAATAATCGATTTTGACCATTTTTTATTGATAGTTTGATAAAATTACACGCTATAAACAAATACGCGAAACGCAAAATAAAGTTTTATTTATTTACGCAATTAATGTTTTTATTACGGGAGCTATATTAAATTACTTTATGGTATTTACACTATACATCGCGAACCCCACACGTGTGAACCACTGTAACGATTATTAAAACTAATTTATTTATACTAAAAATATGTACACGTTTATAACTAACCGAACTAATTAAATCTAAAGATATCTAATAAAAACACTTAAAGCCTTTTCACACGGACCACTCTGGACTGTGGTGCGTTGAAAAAAACCTAGTTTTATATTGAGTTATTCACACGAGCGCGACCACCGATGTAGCAGCGCCAAGGTGGCGTGCAGTAGTCGACTTCCGCCGAAACGCTCGCCATAAAAAGACGCGCCAACAATAGCAATACTTGTTTTTAAATGCAAGTGTTCACACGAGACACTTCAGTATTGCCACAGCAGCCCCTAGATCACAGTTTCCTAGATAAACAATTACTGCACAGTAGCTTACAGAGATGGATGTGGACGTGGATACGCAAGATTTTATAGCTGAAATTGAATAGTTCTCTGGTATTTGGGACAAGTCGTCGAGTGATTATAGTAATAAAGTAATAAAAAAAAACAACTGGGAGCCTGTCATATTAAAATTTTGCTCGGACTTTGGGGATAAACCAACGGCAGAAAAAACTGTAGCGCTGCAAGATTCGTTTGCATACGTAATTTTTTTTGCACGCGCTTCTCAGTAGCGCTACTTAGCAGCACCGCAAAGTGGTTTGTGTGAAAAAGCCCTTACACTAGTTTATATAGCACTATCACTGGAAAGATAATGTCCGCGTATAACTTCTATTTATTTAAACACTGACGCTTGTTTACATTAAAGTTACGCAGGATTTTAATTCGTCATATTTATCTCGACACACGTTAATCGTTTATTTATTTAAACTTGAATAATCTTCTTAACACTGCCAATTTCAAATTACTGAACTACGGTTCGTTTGTACCGCATTTATACGTTTTGGCAATCCTTCGCAAATGTTCTATATTTTTCGGTGAACGTTTTGGAAAATGGATAACAACTTTGTGAAGGCTCTCAAACTTGAAAATTATTTCTCAAACGTTTCAATACGTTATCTTCGAGTTAATTTGTATTTTTAATGTATTCAAAGAATTTGCAGTTAGAATAACAACTTAATTTAACTACGTATTATATGTCATTGTATTTATTTTTATTTCTAGTGGCAGCAAATTACTGAGAAGAAATGTGTAGTTCTAAGAACATCATAACATTCTTTTTGTTTTTTATTAATGATGCCAACCTACTAGATGCAACAAATTCGTAATTTTCGATCTGACTCAAAATTTTGATTTCTTAAAATTTATTATAACTTTTATTTTGATATTACTGCTTTGAATTGAATTTTATCTTTTACATTGCAACCTGTTAATCAAATACGAAATGTGTGTATTTACTACATTCTAATCAATAAGTATTTGTCTACTTTGTTTTTTAGAACATCTAATATTGTTATTGTTTGGTGGTTATTGTTATCAAAAACCCTAAGTTCCAATGTTGAATATTATACACAGCAAATCTATAAAACCAATAACAATGATAATATTGTAGGCCCAAAAATTTCTCTGGAACACAATTTTTTATGGCGCCTATGGCCTCCAAAAGTAAAAGAGATATAACATTTGTAATCCAAATTTCTGATGGTGTTAGTTCATAACGGTTTCTACATTTCTTAACAAATGTCATTTTTTTATTTTTATTCAGACGAATCAATAATGTTCTTTACTTTTGAAAAGACAGCGTTAGAAAATTCAGATTCAAAAAAAGGTCTTAGATGAAAATTTTATAGAATAACTACTTTTATTCTAGACACTGTGAAGGATTGTGATAAAGAATTCAAAGAACATTTTAGATTAATATCCGCTAGAATGAAATACGATTTTTAATCAAAAATGGAATGCATAACTCAGATACGCTTCGATCCTATTACAAAATAAAATTAACACCAACATCATTAATATGACACAAATTTTAAAAATAGTACCAACGTTGTATTTATGTTGTGTCATCTATCAAAAAACCTGTGAAATAAAATGGGTTCTAATAACTGCCACTAGAAGACTATTTCGAAAAAGCAATATAACTTTTGGCTTTTACATTTTGGTTTTTTTTTTATTAGTGTATACGTGAAGTCTGTCATTGCGGAACCTCTTTAAAATGGAAAACTTAAAAAAACGGATTTTTTTACTTAAATCTGGCAAAGCGGTTGTTTTAGCAGGTTTCTAATAAATCTTAATTTAAAAGTTCTTAAAGACATATAAGGAACAATGCAGTGCTAAATTTTGATCATGGGTACAAATTCATTTTAACGCCTGTAAGCAGTTTTCTTATTTAACATCTCAGTTTTTAATTTTAAATACACGTAAAATAGATATTTTATCAATCTAAATAACTACTTCAACTATGTTAAAAAACTGTTTATTTTTTTGTTTTTTTTTTTAAATTTCATTGTAATAAATTTTTAATGTATTCTTAGCAATAGTTAGGTAAATTAATTACAGTATCGATTACATCCTCTCTTCTATCAAGGTTGCTTTCGTAAAAGTGTTACTAATTTTATTGTTGACCAAGATATTATACTTGCTGACATTGTCGTTTTTTATATGGCGAAGTTGTGCAATTTATTGTTTTAGAATGAAAACTAAAAGTACTTAAAAAAAAATTAGTAAGAATGACTGTTACGCAGCTTAACAAATTAGTTAAAACAAATTACGGTTATAGTTCTTGAGTTATAATTTACGTAAAAAATATTATAATAAAAACCAAAAACAAATTTTAAAAAAAAATATATTTTTTTTATAAATAACAAATTTTAATTAAGTCAAATTAATTATTTTTTAACAATTTAAAACTAATAAAATATTTTGTCTGCACTTGATAAAACATTGATTAAACTAAGCCTCTGAAATTATTTTAGAAATAATCAAATACTTACAATAACTTTTTATAACCCAGTGCAACGGTGTTAATAATATTAATAAACATTGATCTTGCATATAAAAAATTCCAGATACTCATTTATGATGTAGATATGCTTATTAGATTTTAAATGATTTCAAATAATGATTAGCTTTGTCTTGGTACAGTTAAAATATATAAAACTGATAGTCAAACTAGATATTTACATTTCATCAACTTTCATAATTCCACTACATGTTTGCCCTAGTTCAAAATTTTTCTAATCAATTATTTTTAAATATTTGATAGTTTCTATCACATTAACTGTACAATTAAGACACTTAGTTTTACATTTTTTAACAATAACTTTAAAGTAATCTATTGCTTAAAATGGTAATTCTAATTTTAATTTATATTTCAATTTTAAACTATTTCAGTTAGTGGCACAAAATAGAAATTTCACAAATAAATAAATAGTTAAATTAATTAATTAGATTGGCTAAAATCGCATAACAAAAAAATAAAAATTATGTTAATATAATTACCTTTTACAATATAAACAAACTACTTTTATTGAAGAACTTGCAACTACAATTTTCTATTATTGAACTTACATTTAAAGGCTATGTCAAGGCTTAAAAGTGGTTTCTTCAAACCAGGAAATTTTGTTTTTAATAATGTTATTGCAAAATGTTTTACTTTAAAAACTAATGTAACAATGACCGTGAATTTTTTGCAAGAAAAATCAATTGTAAAAGTTTATGAAAAAAATTAAATTTACATACTCAAATAATTTAATATTTATAACGCACGTACTTTCTAGTGGTTAGAATATTAATTTAATAAAATATTGCAAGATTAGAATTGCAAAATAATTAACAGTAACGTTTAATTATTACGATTTTTTGTATAATTGCTTTTTTTGATCAAATATATATTTATAGAAATATTTATTCTTTATTTGAGAAATTGGTGAAACGTGTACATCAACCTAAATAAATTCCAAAATAGGATATATTTTTGTCAAATTAGAATAAAAAATACCAAACTGAAGCGCAACATAGAAAATATAATTTACGCTAAATAGCAAAATATAATGGTCTAAAACAGTGGTTACCAAACTCTTTTGGCCCACGGACCCTTTTTAAGTCAAAACTTGCCCACGTAACACAAATGCATAATAGAAAAATTACAAATTTAACTTTGATGTCTTGAATGGTAAATGGGGACTTAAAAATAAAATATAAATAAAACATTTTGTTAACAAATATTTATGGAAATTACAACTTTTGTTTTAAAAAACAATTTTTTTTTAATGACTTAGATGAATCTGATGGGATGTTATGAGTATTTATGTCTGGCTCAATGTTTGTGAGTAGCAATCGCAAATTCCCACGAGTACTAAACAAAAATAACAATTTTTCGAAAAATTTTTATTAAATGTTCTTTAAGTTTAGAAGGTTGCATTAAATTGTTTGACGTCGTTTTATTACATAGAAGACACATAGGTAAAGTACTGTTTCCTGGTAACTGAATAAAGCCATACTTCATATATTCAACACTGTATTGTCTGAATTTTTTTGGTCACTCATACTGTTATCTGAAAAAAGGGATCTAAAAAGATATAGGAAAATATTTATGTCAAAATTTTTAATTGCAACAAGCCACTGTTAATTATAATATTGTTTTATGTAATTAATTGTTTGAGATGCAAGAATAATATTTCATGTAAATGTCACATGTTGAGTAGGTACTTATTGTGTTCCAATTAATTTTTTAAGAAAAATAAATAATTTAAAAATTAATTAACAACAGGATATAATAATACAATAACATACAGTAATTCTAAGCATTTGCGAATTTGGTTATTTGCTTCTTTTACAGAATCATTAATAATATATTGTTTAAAAACACATCTGTGTTAAAAAAACTTACAATCTCTTCTTAAATTATTAATAAAAAAATTGTTTTTAATGAATGTTAATATATAATTTTTTTAATCAACTTAAACAAGAATATTAGTTTGCTTTAATAAATTTAAATTAAAGATATCAATTTTGTGTAAATATACTTACATAACGAAAGTATGCTATCTGCGTAACAATACAAAAGTATACTTTTTTTTACCCAAGACTAGGAAAATTCGTTGTATGCACTACACATTACGCATAACACAGAACTAATTTTTTTAATAGACGACTTTTTTATGGTTCATATTATAGACTAGATGATGCTAGTATCGGCTCTATTGCGCTCCTGTATAAACCTGTATAGATAGGCCTGACTCACCGCGATGCTTCTTATTACTTGCATTTTATGCACCTGTCTATATTTATATTTTACTTAGGACGCAAAAATCTCTAATAATTTATTAGTTTTTATTTATTTTAACTTTCATAATATTAAACATGTGCCTCATTTTTTAAAGTTTACATTAAACCTTGCGCGGACCTTCTGACGTTGTTCAAAAACCATCAAATAAATTGTAATTTTTCACTTTGAATGATCCCGGGGACCTTTGAAGGGTGACTTTGAGAACCACTGATCTAACAAAACACGTTTGCAAATCTAAAAATTACATTTTATTGCGAAACAAAAAAAAGGGAGTTTCTAAATTGTATTGTTAAAGCTTTCAGAAAAATTTCAAGACAATCAGTCCCATAATATATTAAATTTCCAAACTTCTGTTTGTCTAAAATCAAATTTATTTCTCGACTTGGTAAATATGATATCATTTTTACATTGGATGTAGAAAAACCCTTTGAAAGAAGTGGTTATCTTTGGTTTTTAGATTAGTGCAATAAAAAATAAAACAAAAACGTTGAATCTACTAATTTGTTAAATAAAATTACAAAAAAAAACTGCTGTTATTTTTAGCTACGTAAAAGTTAAAACTGCTTTGAACCCTATGGCGAATATAGTTTCTACCAGTTATTTTTATAGAAAAATTGGTTTGTAAAAGACATTCTTTATAAATTTCTCTGCCAAATAGTTAATATACAAATTATAACGTTTAAAATAATAGTAATTTGTATAGTACGCAGTAGGTGGTAGTAGTATTTTTAAGATGTTAATTTTGTATAAGAATACTTTTATTACTTACAATTTTTTTAGAATAGAACAAATAGCACAATTTTTATACTGATATTTTTTAACTACCGTTTTTCAATAGTTTTTCTGTAGATTTCGCATACACTTAAATGTTGCATTTGGTCTAATTACCAGGAAGTTTACATCAGAAACACATTATTGTTACACCAGATTTGGTAATTTACGTAAAAGATTAAAAAGTATTATGGAATTAACCTTCTGCTATCAATAAAAAAAAACACGTTTTAATTAAGAAAACGTATCTAATTTTTATTTTTGCAACACTTATTGTTGCCTAAACCAAATTTTAAACTACAAAGAAGCGATTTGACTAAATATTTTAATTTCAAAATTTATATATAGTAGGTAGATTTTTTTACTAAATATTTAACCTACATTATAACAAGTACTACTAGCTAGAAAAAATACTGTAAAGCTCAAAATTACTGCCAATACTGCATAGCTACACAACAGTAGATTATACTACGAGTCAATAATGACAGCTACTATTCCCGAGGAACATTTCTAAAGTAATACATAATCACCATTATTGCAAGCACCATACTCTACTGTAATGACCTTTATGAGGCGAATTGATACAAGATGTTTAGTCCGACGAAATAAGAATTCAGTAAATATGTATTTAAATTAATTTTATTTAATGACTTTATTTTGATAGTTACATGAATGTGACTTGTTATGAGCTTGAAAGAAATAAGAATACTCGTTGCGTTCCTATAGTTACATTTTGTATATAAGCGGCAAGCTTAAAAAGCAATCCGACAATTTTCGGTATTGAGAAATTAACTAATCTTCGCTTCCCACTAATAGCCTTATTTACAATATTCTTAAGCTTAAGGATTTAGGATCAGATACATTACACTACTTTATGTACGACTAATTTATGAATTTAAAATTTTCAATGAACACATTTATTTGTCAATAACATTAATTCGTCCTAAACTATCAATAACTTTGGAAGACTTTTCAATAGAAATATATAGAATTTTGGTTGCTCTAAAAGAAGACGATGCTTCATTACGATTTATATTTAGTAGTTGTTTTGTTTCTCATAAACTGATCAATGTAACCTTTAGCTACCTCCGTAGAACTTTAGCCATCATGACATTTTAATGCAGTTATATCGCTTATTTATCAATTCGGGATAACAGTGACCGGTTAGCTTTAAGGTTTTGGCAAGTTTAAATATTTGACACTTTGTTTAGTAATGTCTCCAAATTTGTTTTTTCTTATACGTTGTGTTGTACAGTTGGATTTTTGGTCATGTAGATGGAATTAATTGATTTTTACATATGACGGACCGAGATCGATGTACACTCAACTAAACAAAAAACGGGACACATTGGTTAGTTCAAATGAAATAGTTAAAGGTGTAGACTAAGCTTGTTAGCGAGTGCAATCGGGAATCATTTGTAGCCGTTTGAAATGCTATTCAAAAAATTCAAATTAGACAAATAAGCATTGACAATACTAGAAGGTCAAATTGTTGTAAACAATTTACAAGATTAATATATAAAGGATTTAGATCCAACTACAAAAATCTTGAATTTTGATTTAGATCCGTTTGTATGTGTAAGGATCATGAATCTGGACCTAAATTCTCATTATCAAATATATGTGAATTTGGATCTAGATCCGTAATTGCGGGATTTTACACAACACTGATTACGACATACGTCTATCTTAAAATTTTAGACAAGACTTTCTGTAGCCTAGTCTGTTAAATTTTGATTTGTTATTGTCAAAATAAGTTTCCCAAACTTACTTTTAATATTTTATGTTATAGTTATTTACATAACAGTCAGGTAAATCTCACATTACTGAAGAAGAGCTATACTGAAATACGAGGCACGTTGTGCCGACTATTTTAAAGCTCCGGGTCAAGTAAGTGATTTTACTGACGTGTTTTGTAGTAAATTTTTTCGGAAATCGTAAAAAGAGACGAAATTTAAAAATTGTACAAAACTCCAGTTTGTCAATTTTGTTGGCAACTACAGTTACAAACAGCATCGAAAAAATTTCATAATTTGTGTGTGTGTGTGTTGTGAAGACAGTGTTAATTCATAAAATAATGATGAAAGAAGACAAAAATTATTGCGAGGGCATTCCGTTTGATGTGAGTGTAGCTGCGGCTGCTGTTACTGGCGATCTATTACCAGGTAAATCAAAAGAGCGGTATGAAATTGCATTCTAAACTTTCGAAGATTGGCGTCGAGAAAAAAAGTTACTTCATTTACCGAAGAAGTAATTAGAACAAGTTCTACAATTTATATTAATATTTCTAATTAATAGTTTTGAATAAATTGTTCTTCTTTAAAATATCTTTTTTATTTTGCGTCTTGTAAATCTTTACGGTACTAGTCCGGAAAATTCAAATTTCCTGCGCGTTAATAAGCAGGAAAATGCTGTTTCCAAGACCATTTCTGGAAAGATAATGTATCAGAAATAAACCGGTAATAAATAACTCGTGTTACCGGTCTACTTTTAACCAATGCAATCAACAAATTTCTATTACTGTACGAATTTTCTAATCAATGAAATTGTGGAAAAGAATTAAGATTTTTATAAGGTTATGTAGATTGTATAATATGTAACCGTCGGTTAAAGTTGTTCGATTACTTTCATGAAAGACCCGGTATTTGCATTGATGTTAGTCATTTCATGTATTTTGAAATTGTTCTATTGATTTCAGATTGATTTTAATAAGTTATTTTACGTTTTTGAATTCAACTTTATAATTCATAATATAAGTCGTGGATAAAATTTTGTCTTCGTTTATTTCAAAATTACTACGCTGTTGAATCATCCGTGATCTGTGTTGACTTGACATTTTTTTTGTTTGATCAAAATTCCAGTAGTAATTTATGTTTCATTTCCGAGATATAATTGTAATTAAATATATTTTCGCAGTTTGTTTATTTCATGTTTGTTGAAAAAGTTCTTTGTTTGAAATACATTCTCAGTACAGTCGTGCTTAGTTTCTTTGTGATAGTTTGATTAAATTACGTGGGAATATAGTCATTTTTACAATTTATTAGGCAGTTGTTATGATTCAGGTCTTAAGAAATAAATTATATGACCGTCATAAAATGTGATATTTTGTCAATTTGACATTTTTACGCAGAAACAAACACCGTGGCCTAACACTACTTTTGTGACGTAATTGAATCTGTTTGCATCTTCTTTGCATTTTTTGGTGGTACGGTTTTCTTTCATGAAGTCTCGAACACAGCCATTGTGGAAATGGTAGTCGATTAAGTTGATATATATGTATATATGTGATTTTGGTAATAGAGAAGTTAGTTGGTTGTCCGTCGTCAAAATGCTTTATAGAAAGATAGTTAGTTAGTTGGTTTTGGGGTGGTAAACTCACTCCTTTTAGATAAAGAATTGCCGCGGAAGTATTTAACAATGGTACAGTAAATAGTTCGTTCAAGTGGAAAAAATTTTCTATTTTGTAAAGCAATTGTGCTTTATTGAATTTTACTGAATACCGGTTTGGTTTTGTATTAACGTATCGTGGATTTGTGCGTAAGTTTGTGTTTCGCAATCCAATTTTCGCCTTAGTGGCGGTTCATGGGAAACCTTTGGACGGTACATAATTTTTTTTATTGGGGAACCCTGCAACGTTTCTTCTTGATTACATCTGTCAACCCAGGATCAACCATAAGTTCTTTCCTGGATTTAACGAGGACAATTTAAGGTATTTATTTTGTACCGATTACTTAAAGTTTGTGAATTTTATCTACGCGTTTAAGTGTCTTAAAAGCATTGGTTTTTAAGAAAAATGAGTGTTTCGAATTAACGATTTTATCAATAACATAATTCATAAATGATTATTGTCCGTATCTGTCAAAACTATGTGATAAAATTTTGTTGTGTTAAAAATTTATGTTTAACATTAACCGGAAAATTTACTATTAAAATTTTCATCCTGGTTATAAAATAAACGAATTTACTTCACGTTGTATTTAATTAATATCTATATAATGCGCACACAGCCGAACTTTAATTAATTAAGATATTCAATTGTTTCTTTTTATTATGATTATATTTTTTTTGTTTGAGTTCTTTAAATTTTTGTTTGTTTTTTTAATACTATCATCCAATTTACTTTAATTTTTAACTTTCATGTTTACTTAATTTTTTTTTATTATTATGCAGTAATTTAAATAGTTTTTTTGTTTGTTCTATTTTCTTGTTTTGAGTAATTTTTGTTCAAATAAATGTTAAATAGTTAAATTGTAAACAAGCTTTTAATTCCGTCGGCCTCCGCGTTATGTAAAATTTAAGTTCATTTCAGATTTTAGTGAGATACACTCTATTAAGATAAGTCCATTTACAGTGTATCAGTCTGGAGCGGGCTTGTAGTTGGCAAGGGTCAGAAGTCCATTAAGCTATACTCCTTTCTAGCACTTATTGATTTTTGACTTTTCATTGTGTTTTCTGTCGAGTTTTCCAAAAACAATTACGAAATTTTGAATATAACCTACTCCGTCTTCACTGAACACCGGAATAACTCCGTTTATGTTACTTTATTTTAGCCAACTGTCATTTTTTCCAGCTTTTGCATGTAAAAAAGTTGGTGTTTTTCAATAAAAGTCAACTAAAAATTTACTAAAAAAATGCAAAAATTAGTAATTCGATTGATTAATAGGTACGATCAACGAAAAAACTTAAAAACCAACTCGTTTGGTAATCGGCGATTAATAATCTCGATTTATTACCAACTTTATTCGTTAGCTAATTTTTTATTCTTTGCTTAAGAGGGGTTTTGTCAAACCACTTTATACTAATTTACAAGGCAACGTTTCGTCATGCAAGTGAGCACTTCATCAAGCCAACAAATAAGTTACAGTGGCACAATCTAACAGACTACGAGTATGAGCATCTTACGTCATTAAACTATTTAACAAATAACACAAAAACAAATGAAACGTGGAAATGTCAATACTTAAAAATAACAAGGGACATGAAACCTTCAACGAACACTTAACGTCATGTAAAGTGGTTTGTCTTGCCCCTCCTTTGCCAAGAATAAAAAATTAGTTGCAATAGATATAGAGGAAAATTAAGAATTTTACCAAACGTATTGGTTAAGTAGGTAACTATTAACATCTTATATTACACTACGTTTTCTTAGAACACAACAAAAATGTCTATTTATGTTTTTCTATTTTCCTAATGCACTGAACGAAGTCCACACCTAACAGATACCATTACATTTTACCACGATTTTAAATGTAATATCTGTTACTTCATTAATAATTATTTATTTTCTGAAACAATTTTAATTATATATTTTATATTACAATTATTTATATTAATAGTTAATTGGTTTGATAAAGAGCTGCAATTATATTTTTTTAGACATTGCAAACTACTTCTACTGAAACTTATTTGTTATTAATAGAATTTACGCAATATTATGTCAGATTTAATCTTATTAAATTTTCTGCTCTTTCAAATGGATATAATTAATAATGATACAAAGTTGACCTTAAAATCGATTGGCGCGTTTATTTAACATGTGCTGTATACAAAAGTAAACATAATCAGTAACATTTTTTGAATCTATATAAAACAAAACAATTTTAGCTACACTAAATATTTGTACAAAATTATTTTTAATATTAATATAATGGTCACAAATATTTAAAAATACTATGATTCGTTATGTTGTTTATTTTTGAATATATGTATAATAAACTTGCCTTCATGAAATACAATCGTAGATAGTTAAATTTTACATATGTAAAATCTGAGGCAAACGCCATCTCGTAGACTCAAAGCTAGATACCAGTTATATCCACTTGTAGAAAACTGTATACTTGTTCACTATCTAACTAATAACTTCATAATTTCCTACATGTGGTAAATTGTAAACTAATATTGCTTTTAAGTGAGATCGGAAAGAACTTGTTGAAGATTAACGATAACAACGCTTTAGTTGAATTTTTTAGTTTATTCTGTTTTCAGATACCTTAAAAATATGTTTATAAAATTTTTTTAATTTTTTACTGCTTCAGATTTATTTGTTTTGTTTAAGATGTTCAAAACATTACTTGCAAGTTTTTTTCTATTGTAATTTAGTAGCATTATTATTATTATTAATAATAGACAAACTGTTTTGTTTTGTCCTCTAACGTATTACTTTGAGTACATCGCTTTTATTAAATTTGTATTTATTTGGCGTGTTGTATTATGCTTTTATACCTCTGAATTACCGTGTATTATTCTATAATATCTTAAATTTTTTTAATTACAATTTCGTATGTTAGGAAAAATTGGTAAACACCTCACAATAAAACAATAACATTTCAGTAATCAAAGTTAACTTTTAAAGTATAATACATTATTTATAAATAAAATTCACAAATTCTTTACAAACCTTATAAAGCAGGAAGTTAATTAATTTTAATACAAGTATTGATCGTAAGCTATACGTTAATTACCATTTAAGAATTTTTTTCATTCTCACTTTTGTATTGGGTTTATACTTAATATTGTAATAATATTTTTTTTATAATAAATGTTACTAGAATTAACAGAAAATATATTCTAAACTTTGTTAAACAAATATTTAAATAGTAATTAGCAAAGTTTCATGGATGAGCATCTCATCCTATAAGTTACTAAGTTACTACTACTAAAAAAATAACTGTAAATAGTTATAACGACGGAAAACGTTGTAAGTTAATATTACACCGGCGTAATTCAAAATAGTTTTGAACAAAACTGTAAGATAAAACCACAACATAAAAGACGTTTGGGGTAAATGCAATTGTGCAATTGCCACCAGAGTGAATTACTGACTAATGTATGTCTTTTACATTGTGGTTTTATCCCGCAGTTTTATTCAAAACCAATTTGAATTACGCGGGTGTAAAATCAACTTAAAACGTTTTCCGTCGTTATAGCTATTTACTGATAATCATATACAGGGTGTGTATAAATTGACGAAAAAACTATACTTTGCGACATACTTTGTTCAATTCTGAATTAAAAATCTTAATGGTAAAATGTATCTTGAAGTTCAGACTTTTGGTTTATAAATAAGTGTTAAATTCGATATCTGTTAGTTATCTGTTTTTTCTTTCTTTATCTATTTATTTTTTGATTTCAAGGTTTGTTTTTAACGTTCTTTTAATAATGCATTTTTACGACATTTGGCAATGTTGTAAAACAAACGTTCCATTTTAATGCGATTTCAACAGTTTTCAATCATAAGCATCATTTGTCAAATTTTGACGTGATGCATTCAGTTCTACTTTCTTGCTTTATTTTTGTATAACTTTTGCTTTTTTTGTGATTTTCTGTACTTTTGATTAGTTTTTGTGGTTCTATGTTTTTTTGTGTTCTTTGTCATTGTTTTGTTAGCCCAACAGTTAGTTTTAACATGAAATATCCTCAGTAACAAGACCGTTCACTTGGTTCTACTACCATTTTTCATCCATATCGCGTTTCTAAAGTTCAACTATTCCATGATAACGACAACATATTACGATAAAATTTTTATAACACAATCTTAAATTCGATTCACAAAGATTTCATTGACTTACTATCAGATAAAATTAAAAAAAATCAAAATGTATGTTTCTTTTAAGTGGTTTCTGAAGACATACGAAGCATAAAACAACAATTTAACATTAGGATTTTTGATTCAGAATTAATCGAAGAATGTAGCGTGTAGCTTTTTCGTTAATTTATACACACCCTGTATAGCAACAAATAAAGAATTGGGATTTTATAAAAAATATTCTTTTTGTAATAATTTATCAATGTCTTTGATACGAGATACGTAAACATATACATAACAATCGCGGCATAACAAAAGAGCGTTATAGATTTATTACGCTATCTCATTACGCCTTCAAAAACAGTGATATTTTTCTTCATATTTTTGTTTAGATTTAGATTACAACAAATTTTCTATTTTTTTTTGAGAATTTTTTTAACATATTAGATATAATTCTTGTTTATTTTTTTGTTTCTATCTTATATAAAATTTAAAAAAAATTTGCTCTACTGGCCTTATTGGATGGATTGGATCGAGTAAGACATTGTAATTATTTATATTTTGAGTTTGCGTAAGAGTTCCTTTCTAAGAAGCTTTAGATCCTTGCCCCCACGAGGTTAAAAGTGGGCAACGACACGCAGGATATCAGCCCAACCGTTTTCTGGCAATAAGATCCTGTGTATGGGCAAGAGGGTATTAAGCATCCAGTTCCTTATCGAGCCGACACTTTAAGAGTGCCGCGCTGTTGCGCGTATCTTCCTCGGTTACACCAACCTCCACTATGGAGAGGATTGAATCTTCTTCAAAGCGTTCCAGAGAGAACGACGTCTATGACCAAAAGTCAATTACCCGTTTTTAAGTCTTTCAAAACCGAAATCACAGCCTTAACTAAGCTTATTTTATCCAGTAGAGACTTTTTAAGAAAAATATCTGAAATGCTCAAATTTTTAGACAGAATTCAAGGATTATTTTATGCATTTTGCTAATCCCAGTACCTGTCGCAGCAATCTGCTAAAATTTTCCATGTCTTTCGAGACGTTCAAACAGTTTTGCAAAGTATAACAAACAAACTAAACACAACTGCAGTTGCAGCTCCTGCTCAAATATCTTATGCGCAATTAAATCTTCGTAATTCACGTGTTGCGACCTTTGAAGCTATGAGTTTAGTTTAGGTTCAGGGTACAAAGTCGCTGTTCCGCATCTTCTTTTATGCGGTACCACTTGGCTTTTGTTTTCAATAGCTCGAAACTCGTCGGAATGGTGACACTCAACCATTTAACAAATGACAAATGTCGTGACTATTGTTACGATTGGAAACATCTTTTTGGCAATCGTCGGCGTTTATTGACCACCAAACGAAGATGTCTTAATGAATTAAGAAGCATTTTTATTATCATAGCAGGAGATTTCAATTCTAAATCGCCGCTTTGGCACTCCCACGTGACTGACGAACGGAAGCGATGTGCGGACAACTTTGTGGGTGAACGTAACCTCTATGTTGTCAACGAACTTCACTCACCCTTGTACCTTCGCTCAACATTTAGGTTGAACAAACATAGATTTAACTTTAGCGTGCCTTTGTTTAGCTAGAAAAATAACAAACTGGC
The DNA here is from genome assembly GCA_035610365.1 of Aquatica leii. Lineage (NCBI taxonomy): Eukaryota > Metazoa > Arthropoda > Insecta > Coleoptera > Lampyridae > Aquatica > Aquatica leii. The sequence goes on along the minus strand of CM069434.1, from coordinate 14,767,433 downwards.
GAGTCATCCCTGAGGTGACAAAAAGTGAGCACTGACTGATACAGTTAATTAACCGCCTAAATAATGCTATTGCAAACTTAATTTCTTCTTATCTTTTACGTAATGCATTGTGCTACGATCTTAAATCTATAGTAGACGCTATCATTGATAATTTGACCAAGTTGATTCTTAATTATTGCCAACATGGCTTGATTAACATACACATAAGCTCCATAGTTGGTGTACCGTGGTGGTGTTCTAAATTAGACAGGTTAAAGCAAACGCTGCGTTGTTTGAAAAAACACTACCAAAAAAGCCTCAGCAGACGTAGAACATTGCCAACGCTTTACCGGTACAAACTGGCTGTGAAAACAGCTAAGTATAGCTCTTGACAAATTTTTGTAGAAAAAAGCTTGGCGACGAGTGCGTGGGAGTTAATTTATAAGTTGTTCGTCCGCAATTTTCTGTTGATCCAATCGTGTTTCAACGTTAAAGTCGGCGACAGATACACTATTTCAAAACATGACACAATCAAAATAATAGCAATTGCTTTATTTCCAGACGACGATTCATCGACGAACAATCCCCATAATGGCCAAATAAGATTCAGATCTTTTTGGCAAAGCAATTTCCGACACGACTGGGTGGTCCCCAGCGATGATTTGGCTGCGGTGACTAGCAAAACTTAGAAACGGTTGTTCTAAATGCTCTTATCTACGGCCTGGTTAACTCTTGCATAAAATGCGGTTATTTTCCTATCAGCTAAAAAGCTGGCAACCTAATCACTTTTCTTAAGTCCAAAAAGAAGAATCTCGCCAACCCAAACAAGTATCGTCCGATAACATTATTATCGGACGATACGGAAAGGACTCTTATTTAAAAGAAATACGACGACATTCCGCCAAACATTTTATTCGATTCTAGTCAATATGGCTTCGTTTCTGGCAAAACTACGGTTGACGCCGCCCGTACTAATAACTATTGCACAATCGAACGTTTCCAAGTGTAGACTAGCTATTTTTATAGACATTTATATAATTTCTATAATTGAAGCTTTCGTTATTAAGAGAGTATCTGCTGACGCTACGCGCGTCATACGTAGCTATTTATCGAATAGATCGATAACATACTCTGCAAAACTTTTACGTTCAGTTTTCATAAAACGAATGACGAAGGGATGTTTACAAGGTTTTGTTTTTGAGCCGACTTTGTGGAATTTAGATGTCAACGATTTTCTGGACAAGGTCTTACCAGCAGTCGGCGGTATCCTAGCTTATGCGGGCGACATTACTGTTACAGTTTCCGTCAATTCCCGACTTGGAGGCAAAATCTAACTTGTGTCTTGTATTATACTAGCTGAACTGGCAGCAATAAACTAAGTATTTCTGCAGACGACTAAGTTCGTAGTAGTTGGCTCTATGCTAAGACGAGATCCTACACTGCGTCTCCACGATTTTCTTGTCCATAGAGATTATAAATTCAAGTATCTCGGACTATTGCTTGACGACACACTAAGTTTTGTAAAACATTGCGCTTTCGTGGTATTACAAGTGCAAGAACGCCTTGCGTTTCTTCTCCCAACTTGGTTTTTATGCTTTAGAAGCGAGGATAAGCCGTAAGACAGGTTAAACCCCATGCTCTCAAAGCACGTGTCCGCTATCTGGCCCATCAAACTGAGTCTATCCTTTTTGTGGCAAACATGTTTTAAGCAAGTTCGGGTAGTTTGGTGGGTCCACATTCTCCTCCTCATCGTAATAACGTTCTTGGTGCATAAACAGCTATTATGTTTCACTTTGTTAAAATTTATTCATAATATTCTGAATGTCCAATTTACAGTACCGAGCGGCTGTATCTAGACACGGTAACGCCTAGATATTTGGAAAAAAATCCTTATAAATAAAGTGAACAAGGGAAATGGCTGGGAATTATTTTAATGTTCATAAAACCATCGCAGATCTCAAGCTGTATCATGTTGTTTTTTGAGCTTAATTCTCGTAATAACGCCTTTCGTACACAAATAGCTAATAAGAAGGTTTGTTGGCTACATAAAATTTCTTTTTACTTTCCTATAAGAATAGTATATCGATGGCAATTTTTTGCAAATGTACTTAAGAGAACATTAAACGCGAAGAGAGAATAAAACATGTTCATAGTCTATTTAGATTACTCATTACTAAATTAGTTTATCTGGGCAACTGTAAGTGCTTAAAATGCTTCATATGACTATTCATATAGCTTATCGTGCAGTAGGACTTTTGGAACGTGGGTTGAGTGTTAAGAAAACGCTATGTTGAAGAGCCGTCAGTATTTTGGCGTAAGTTATCTGTTCAGACAAGAAAGTAAATATTTATTATCAACAAAAAGTTTTAAAAATAATTAACTTAACAATTTGGTAAGTCTTCCAAAGTTATCGACCGATGACCGACCTCGAAATTGTAGATATAAAACGCAATACCTGCAAACTATTACGAGAAGTGGAATATTTGGAGTTTACATTTAGAGATAGATAAGCTTCTAATGTTTAAGAACTTATTGGATGATGGAAACCCGTTTAAATACTTAACAGTATTTCTACATACCAAATAGTGTAATACATCCTACTGTAAATGTATTGTACTAATAATTTCTCAACAGGTATTTCATACACATTTAATAATGAAACAAGGTATGTTTTTTTTATCGTTATAGGATAATGCACCAATTCACAAAGCACGGGTGGTTACTGAATGTTTAAAATAATATTTATGTTTTACCACGGTTTTGCTGTTAATACTTTTAAAATTTTTATTGCGTAGTTTACTAACGTTGAAAAAGTCGCCTCAACTACAGCAAACCGAGGTTGAAAATTAAATAGACAGAAGAATTACTTACAATTAAGCGGATAGCGTCTTAACAAAACAAAGCATTCATAGCGACTTAAAGTATGCAACTGAAAGTACCAATTGCCCTAGACCTCTTACTTGTACGTTGGTTTCTTCTATATTATTACAAAAACAAACACAAATTTGAATAAAATATAGGATATTAATGATAGCAAAATGTCTGTTGTTAAGAGACAAAACTATAAAAATTTATAATGATTAAGCAAACAGATGGTCCAGATAAAACCCACATTTTGCAATGTAAGATTATTTAGTTTGTGCTAAATATTAAAAATCAGCAAACGTTTATGTAAAAAACTTTATTTGTACAATTTTACGATTTCGCTCATAACGTAATTAAATGAGATTTTACGATGCGTTAAAAATCACAAAATTGTTTTTATAGTCAATAAAACTTTACTTTTTAATCTACGACAAATTATGTTGACAAGTAATTTTTTAGAAATTAATATGATAACTAAATGTTTTACAATTAATTTTTTTGCGTTTTAAAATTATCACGTAATGTAATTGTTTTGTTTAAACCGTGATTAAGACAATTCCATTTTAAATTAAATGATTTTTTTTTCAATATACCACAGCTACAAATATTTACTGCCCACAATAATATCAAATTATAAATCTTATTTTTTTGGTTTTATTGATTATTTTATTACAATCTATTTTGCACCTTAGCAACCGCGTTCTTATTTGCACTTGATCTACGTTGCTAAGGTGATCTTAAGGATGTTTTTCTTTTGGAGGCATTCTATAAATTGACTGATCCCACATACACACCACGACATTGTACACAATAAAGTTAAAGCATGGTAAGTATTATTTTATCAAAATTTTATTAAATTTTTCATTGCGAAAATACTTAATACTAATTTTGGTATTAGTACAATTTCTGTGATATTACGTTTGAGGGAATTTTTATGAAACAAAAAATTAATTAAAATGTATTGTTATACAACTAATATTCAGTAATTACAATTTTTTGTTGTACATTATTAAAACATAAATAAATGTATGTATTTGTGTTAGAAAGTAAAATAAGTGAGATGTGGTCAGCATGTCTTTGTCATATTGTATAACGCAACAAATTTTATTTGTCCAAGTAAAATAATTATATATTACGCTTTCGGTGTTTACATTTAATATAGAACCAAAAAAAACATTAAAATTTGGTAGACTTACACTTTTTTAAACATTAATGCTGATATAAAATGATAAAAATTAAAATTATTATTAAATAATTAGGAGTTGGCTGATAAATTTACTATTCGAGAAAGTCGCCGTTTAAATTTCCCAATGTAATAATTAGTCTTTTTGTAGTTATTACACAGTTCCTAGATATTATTACGTAGTACTGTTCCTACAAAATGGTGGTTGTTCTATTATTCGCATATGTTAATAGTTTTGACATAATTTATAAACGTTAGTCGGTATAGTATGCAAACATCAATTTCCTAGTGCAGATGAACGACTGTCTATTAGATTTTCATATACATTTTTATAATTACTTTACTAATTACATTTCATAACTATAAACGTCGTAGGGGAGAGTAGTACACAGTGGGACGAATAACACTAAATTCTAAATTTTTTCTAACATGTTGTTTTCCTAAGATTTTTGTTTCTGGGTACTGTCACGATGATGGCATATTAGAGGTATCTCTAGAACTAATTGAAATTGAGTATTCAAACATGGAACATGTGGGTCTTAGAATATCTTTATAACTAAAATACTTTTAGTAATGACCAACTTGCGTTTGTACCGGAAGTAACTATTCACATTGTTATTATAAATAGAACACCCTGTATATTTTTACGTTTTTGTAATGTTTGCTGAATTTTAGGTTAAGTTTTATAAGTGCACTCTATATCGTATGTTTACCGTTTATGAGATATTTTAAAAAGAAAAAAAAATTATTGCATCTTTTGAGAGCGTGTATAACTTTGTCCTAATAAAAGAAATTATTTTGAAATTTTTGTATTAGCGTAATAAAATGACCGTGTTTGTCTACGTAAAGTCAAAATTTCATTTTATTGTACCAAATATCTATAATCTTCCAAACTTTTCAAAATCTCTAAAACTTCATTATTTCTAAAGGAACTCTCTGTAATTCATTTTATTTTTGAATTCTACATAACTTTTAAAGATACAATTATTTGGTTTGTCTTATATCTAAATCTTATACTTTTTGGAATATAAGGCTTTGTAAGTAAAAACTATGAAACTTAGTAAAATTATTTGAATTTTTATAAGATTTTACAAGAAAACGTTAAAACAAACAATCACTAGACCAGTTTAATATTTATTTGAATAAAAAACAAGACAATGTATAACGTTCAACTCAAACAACTAAACATATGAGGATAAAAATGTTGTTTTCAAAAACACCACCATTTTGGCAGGCCCACGCCTAGCACTTTGGACGCACTTATGCAAATTTAAAATAACGCCCCAAATTTGTATTACGTTCATATGTGCGTACAGATACGGGTTAAGTTAGGTATTATTATCCACTATTGAAAAATAATTTTAAAAAGTATTTTTATAAATTTTTTTTTGGTGCGTTTCGGCGTCATTGCCCATTAACGCTGTTATCTAGGTAATTAAGTTCTTGTTATTAAAGTCGTTAACAAGTATTAATTTTTGCTATGCATTTTGTTTATATTTATATTTCTTTCAATAAGTTTGTTTCCTTCAGGTATCTTAGTGTTCGTTGTATGTTTTTATTTCTATTGTTTAAAGCCTCTTCTATGACGTTAGAAATGTTTGTTGTTTTCCTTTGGTTGTTATATAGCTCACAGTGTAGTAGAATATGTTCTACAGTAAGTTTGAGTTTACAGATTTCACATCTTGGTGGGCGTTCGCCGCGTAATAGATATGATTTTGTTATTCTCGTGTGTCTTATTCTAAGCCTATTGATTACAACTTCTTCTTTTCTACTTAGTGTGGTTGTTGGTTTCCAATATTCCATGTTTTTTTTTATGCTACATAATTGTGTTCCTACATCTGTCCATTCGTCTTTCCATTTTGTTGTAATTTTATGTTGTATATGTTTATAAGCATCTTCCAGTCTCAAATAAGGACAGTGGATGTCTTTATTAAAAGTCGCTCGGCGAGCCGCTTCATCTGCTAACTCGTTACCTGGTGTCCAGGACACCATATAAAAATAATCTTTTTTCCAGTTTTAGTAAGCCAGGCAAGCGTGTCTAAGATGTCTATAACTAAAGGATCTTTTGTATATGGGTCCTTTAATTTTTCTAGTGAGCTGTAGCTATCGGAGCATATAACTAAACGTTCGTTGGTTTTGTAGCTACAATATTCTAATGCCTGGTGTATAGCTTACAATTCAGCAGTATATACAGTTGCCGAAGGCTGTAGAGACCAATTGTGACTTACTCGTTCCTCTATAAATGCACTTCCTACGCCGTTTGCGGTTTTTGAGCCGTCTGTGTATAGGATTAAATGACTAGAATAGTTTTCTATTAGTCTTAAAAATGTATATTTTAATACCGCTTTATTAGTGTCTTTTTTTGAAAGTTTGTTGACATTTAGAATTATATTAGGTCGATGTTGTTGCCATGGTAGGGTTTCTGAAAATTTTAGAGAGTAGCAATTTAACTCTGTTTTAATATCTAATTTTTCACATATTTCTTTCCACCTTACTCCCACAGGTCTGACTCTAGTCTGATGTTCTAGAAAAATAGAATTTTGTTCTTCATTTGTAATTATATTTTGTAATGGGTGGTTTTTTGTTGATAAGATTTTAGTCATGTATTTTAGAATTAATTTATTGTATATGTGATGTAAAGGAGGAAATCTAGAAATGCAACAAAGTGATTGCTTAGGGCTAGTTCTGAAGGCGCCTGTGCATATTCTCAAACATTGAAAGTGAATATTTTCAATTGCTTTAAGGTATGACTTTCTTGTTCCAGAGTACACAACTAGTCCGTAGATAATTTTGGATAATATGAGGTTTCTGTATATGGAAAGCAAAGTGTAAGTGTCTTCACCCCAGGTTAAATGGGCTATACACCGTAAGCTGTTGAGTAATGGTTTGCATTTATGAACGACATTTGCAATGTGTTCTTTCCATGATAGCTTAGAATCAAAGGTGACTCCTAGAAATTTGATACTGTTCTTAAAAACTATTGGACTGTTATTAATTCTTAATTGGGGGTTTTCACATACTGTTCTCAGTTTACAAAAATGGAGTGCTTGAGTTTTAGTTTCAGAGAATTTAAATCCCAATTTTTCAGCTGTTGTTATTAGACAATTTATTTGATTTTGGAGAACGCTTACTATGTCTGTTTCTGGTGCCCCCGAAGCATAAATGACCAAGTCGTCAACAAACATGCATTTACCTATTTCTGGATTTATGCTGTTTAACAGGTTGTCTGCTGCAACTGCAAATAAAGTAACACTTAAAGTTGAGCCTTGTGGTATACCGTTTTCGAGAGTATGAGTTTTTGAATAGGTATCGTTTATCTTGACTTTAAAGTATCTATGCTTTATAAAATTTGTTATAAATATTGGAAGATTTCCTTTGAACTTTAACACATGCAAACTTTTTAATATTAGGTATCTCCACGTGAGGTCGTACGCTTTTTCTAGATCAAAAAATATTGCAATAGTATGGTGTCTTTTAGCAAATGAATTTAGAATTTCCGATTCAAGAAGAACTAGGTTGTCTGTAGTACATCTATTCGATCGGAAACCCATTTGCCACTGGTTTAGTAGTGACTTTTTTTCTATATACCATACTAAGCGATAATTAATGCTCTTTTCAAGGAGTTTGCTGAAACAGCTTGTTAGCGATATCGGTCTGTAGTTCATAGCATCATAAGAGTTCTTCCCTGGTTTTAGAATAGGGACTACAATGGCTGTTTTCCATTGTTCGGGATATTGGCCAGTTTCCCATATGTGGTTGAATAAATTAACTATCGCTTCTTTGTTAGATTGCGGAAGTTGGGAGATCATTTTGTATGTTATTCCATCTGGGCCAGGAGATGTGTTTTTGCTTGATTTTAAGGCTCTTTTAAGTTCTGTCATTGTAAGTGGGCTGTTATATTCTAATATTTCGTTTGTGGAAAAATCTATTGGTTTCTCTTCTCTTATAAATTTTTTTGGGAAGTTGTCAGATTTGCTATTAGCGGCAAACTGTTCTGCTATTATATTAGATGTTTGTAATGGGTCTGATGTGTATGCACCATTATGCAATATTATTGGCAAATGGTTTTTTTCCTTCTTCCTGCTATTGCTTGTATTTTTTTTCATACTTCTTGCGTAGATGTGGTGATGTTAATGCTGGCTGTAAATTTACGCCAAGATGATCTTTTGCTTTCTAATGTGATTCTTTTTACTCTTACTCTTAGACGTTTAACGTTTATTAAATTTTCTTGGGTAGGTTGTCTTTTAAATGTATTAAGAGCTTTTTTTTTCAAGAATTGCTTTTTTTATATCTTCGTTCCACCACGGCACTGTATTTTTCCTATTTTTTTCTTTGGACTTAGGTACACATTCGTTTAAGGTATTGATGATGTTATTTGTTATTCTTTCTACTGTTTCGTTTATACAGTTATCTATTTTAAAAGCAGGAATTCGTTCCCTATACAAACTCCAGTTTGCCAATCTAAAAATCCATTTACTTTTGTGCGCGACTAATGGGGGATTACAGCTTGCATCGACCACATGGGAAAGTGATCGGAATACAAATACTCATCTGCGATTCTCCAAAAGAATTTAGGTGCTATGGATGCACTACAAATTGTTAAATCTATGGCACTGAATGTTCTGGATCGAGCATTAAGGTAGGTGCCGTTTCCATTATTCAGTGTAATTAATTTGTAGTCTTCCATTAACGATTCTAATATTTTCTCTCGTGCGTCGTCTTTGTCAGACCCCCATATAGTATTATGGGCGTTGAAATCTCCCATAAGTATAAATGGAGATGGCAGTTGTTTAATTAAATTTGCAATATCTCTATACGTCCATGCAAAGTCGGGCAAATAAATGTTGCAAACTGAGATTCGTAGAGGATGTTCTAGAGTAATTGCGACGGCTTGGAGAGAAGTGTTTAGATTTATTACAGTAAAAGGAAGTTTTTCTTTAATAAATATTGCTACTCCTCCATGTGCGTGTCTGACAGAAGTTACATCGTGTCGGATGATATGATAACCGTTGATGTTAAATTCTTCTCCTGGTTTGAAGTGCGTTTCTTGTAGGAAATGCAGAACGGGTTTTCTTCTTTTATTATGTGCCGTAGTTCTGGGAGTTTGCTTCGGCAGCCATTACAATTCCATTGTAGAAATTTAGCCATTTTAACTTGAATAATTTAAAACTAATATATAAATATTGACAAACGTGTATAAATACGACGAACAAACGAATAAAAATAACAGATAAGTAAATAAATGCTCTGGACGTACACGTATAAATAACAAATAAGTGTATAAATAGAACTCTAATAAATATAATAAAAACGATAAAAATATCACAGAAATATAACAGATTTTTCTTTAACGAGAATATCACAGTCACATATCGTCACCGCTCAAAGACGGTTTTTGCTTAGTGACCTTGCGTGGTTTGCCTCTTGGCCAACCCTTTTTTGGTTTATTGGAAGTTTCACTTGCATCTGATCCCTCGTCTAACGGAGAAGGAGTCAGATCTGATTGTTTGCGTTTATCTGCAGTCGCCAGCTGCAGATCGACTGTGACGCCTGAAGAAATGGCGTGTGAACTAGACGAAAAGCTAGCTCTTGTATTTGGTGGAGGCATGGGCGTTTGTGAGATAAACACGTCTTTTAACATAGTCACTAAAGTAGGCACTAGTTCTTGTACTAGTTCAGTAACATCAACTTGTGGTTTCTTTTCGACCATTTTAGCATATGAAATCCCTTGCTGTGTTGGAAGGATTACTTTACTGTGACCGAACTTTGGTCAACGGAAACATCGCATGGGTGCTGGGACGTATACCCTAATTAGCACTGAAAGGTACCCTACCTTAATTTTCGAGGGAAGGTTTAGGGTGTTAAATGTCAGTACGTGATTAGGCGTATCTTGAAGTTCGCTTTCTACCCTTTTCTTTATACGTCTGACTTCTATAACTCCTTGGCTTTTAAGCTCTAAACATATTTCTTCTGCTGTGCACATTAAAATGTCTTTGCAGTGGATTACACCTTTACAATAATTTAAGGTATTGTGAGGGGTAACCTTTATCTTGGCTTCTCCTAGTCTTTCGGTACGTAGAAGTCTGTTAGCTTGCGCTGCGCTTACAGTTTCTATTAACAAACCGTCTTTTATTTTTCTTATATTTTTGGCATCTCCAATCAAACCATTTATCTGTCTTTGTATGACAAACGGACTTTCTTTACTGAAGTCACCATTGACTTTCTTCACTACCAGAAACCGGGGTGTTACCGCCTTTTCCTGGTTCGTACCTAGGTTTTTAGAAGGACCTATACCTTCACCCGGATTTGAGGGGGCGGGTGCCCCTAGGGATTCGAAACGATTAACATTCATTTTATTCCCACGAGTTGGGACGGACTATACGTCGAGTGCGGCAGTGCGCCCTTACCACACCAAGGCTATTTACTAGAAAGGGTCGCCAGGTACTTTCAAGACAACCGTTCGCGACTTCGTAACGTGAAGCCATTCATCCATCGGCACGGTACGTATAACACCTTAGATTAACGGATTTTTTACAGAGGTTTACTCCTCTGTGGGCCGGGCGATAAAGCCAAGCCCCCCGTCCGAGCAGAGACATGACCTAACTCTGACGGTGTGTGCAAGGAGAAGAAAAGTTTCTTCTCCAGGTCCATCGGGTACCACGGATTTGGCGATCCCCGTACTGCCTATATGAAAATAGACAGCCCCTGTGGGATTTTTGATTCAGGGTTTACTCCCCTAGATCCGTCGCCTTTTGCAAAAGCAGGGTCACCTCTTGCAGGATGTAGCCGAAGCTACGGGCAAACGGTCTTGGACACTGAGAGGCTAAAACGGGTGTCGCCGTTGGCTGCACACCCTTGTATTACGCATCAAGTGTCCCTGGTCTACGACCTTGACCCCTTTTTTATAAATTTATTTTTATTTTTATATTTTACAAGTCATAAGCCATACAGCTATTTTTTCATTGAGATACATAACATAATTATAAACTTATAGAAAACAGAAATATATTCTAACAGTATTACAACTCAAAATTTTTGTATTTTAGTTTCAAATGTAATATATGATACAAAAGCACAAGAAATAAAAAAATATTTAAAACATTAAAAATACTCGTTTATATATCACAGGACGAAACTGATCGACAAATAACAACAAAACAATATATTATTTTAATAAAGCAACATGTCACCTTTTAAAGGTTAATATCCAGGTATTAGGTATTGTTATAAATAGTTTAGCTAAGTGAATTGAGCTTTCCGTGCTTTAATTTTTGCAAATTGTTTAATTAAATCTTCGGTGTCTAATTCTTTTAGCTGGTCCGTTTTTATTGAAATGATAGCAAGATTACTTAGTTGGTTTTGCCCCATGGTCGATCTTAAATGATTTTTTATTATTTTGAGTTTTGAAAAAGATTGTTCTGCGCTAGCAACAGAAACCGACATTGTTAATAAAATACGAAGTATTATGCTCGTATTAGGAAAAGAATCCGCTAAGTTGTTAATTGTTATATAATTTAAAGTTTCTTCTGGAGACGTAACAAGTTCTACGGCAGTTATGTCTTGTTCATTGCGAGTTTTGTCGTTTAATAAATTTTTAACTTTTTGACATAATTCTAATTGTTCGTTTTCAGAATAGTTTTTAAATTTATCAATATTCCATAAAAACGCGAAATTATTAGAGTAAGAAGAAAGTAATTGGAATCTCTCATCCACTGATGTTAGGATTACATCTAGAGCATTAAAACAACAATCAACTTTGAACTTTAAATTTCGTCGTGGATCGGTTCATCGTCACATTCATAACCAAAATGTTTTTATTATTTTTCGCGTTTTTAGACCTATTTGTTTTTTGAATTTATGGTCTATGTCTAAGCTGGATGCTATTTCTTTAACATCAATCAATAGATCATAAACCTTTATCGGAGCGATAAGCTTTCAAAAAAGTATTCAAATTATTTAAATGATTACTACACTGAGCAACATCAAAGCTCAGTTTTTGAATAATTTTACTAACAATGTTAACTTTACTTAAAATATTATACCACAATATAAGAATGCAAATGAACTCAAAATTTTTTGGCCAACGATGCAGCCAAATTTTTTACGTTATTTTCAAAGTTTCCTTCGCTTATTTCAAACAGAGCATTATACACCTCCCCCAGTTAATACCTTAAAGGAGTTATTGCATCTATTCTACTAGACCATCAGTATCCGATAAAGGTTTTAATTTTGACATGTTATTCCAGTTCTCCTTATCTTTCTCTTTTATTCACCAAATTTTGATATCCACACAATTTCTTCTTTTTTTCTGACATCCTGTATACTTAAAAGAAATTAATACATAAGAAAACAAATTGACAAATTATTCATGAAAAATGGAAATGTTTCGACGTCTCAAACTCAAACTCGAAAGTATTTTCTCAACATTACTTATTTCAAGTTATTTCAAAATTAATAAATTTTTATAAATAGTAATATTAGTGCCTTTCAATTATTTTGTTTGAATTTACTTCAATTAACAATGATATTTATATAATCAAATGTAAAAGGATTTTTGAGATGCAAGTCTTTGGCGTTTAATGTTTTAATAAATCTAAAATAAAAAATAAATTTTAGTTGAACTTACCTTAATTCACAACACAAAAGACATCACTATAAAGTCTGTAAAACTGAAAAAAACTAAAGTTTTAAAAGCAGATATCATTTACCCCATGCACCTTTTCACTTCGCTAAGTTAATTATCGATCGGGCATTAGACAACAAATGAAATCGGAACGGATGCAGTGCTTAAATATATAAAGTTTCGTACATTGCAATCTCAGACAGGAAAAAAACGATTGTTCGCTCGTGGACTCGTTGCAAGCCAAATTTCAAGCTCAAACATGAATAAAAGTAATTTTCGGTTTGCTTCGGTTCCCTCATCTCAAAGAGTAAATAAAAAAATAAACAAATAAAAAACATTGTAATACCTAGCAATTCTTTACTGGTTTTTTATCATTATAAATTTTGTTTTGACAATGTTGTTTGTTGCTTTATCTTTTTTTTTACTTTTGAGTTTTGAGGCTTTTCGGCGGCTTCGTGCACCACGCGATTTTGCCTTTATGTACGTCGCGGGACTGCATTTTGATCTAGACGTTAGTCTATTCCTGTAAGCAAGTTTTTATTTATTGCACGTTGAATTTTGTCCTGTTCTAAATTGTTAAATGCATGCAGCACTCTTTTAATCATATTTTCTTTCGTTGTAGAACGATTACCGTAAACAAGACTCTTTATGTAACCCCAAATAAAAAAATCCATCGGGGTCGAATCCAGTGAATGAAAACGCCTATTATTGGCAATCCACGGACCTTCAAACATTCCATGTAGCATAATGTTTCTAACAATATGGGCATTGGATACCGGCGCTCTATCCTGCTGGTACTAGGCTTCTCCAGCTTCTTGAGCTGACAAAATATTCAAGAAAACTTGAACAACGTTTTCTAAAATGTTGCAGTAACATCCAGAATTGAGATTCTTGTCATAAATGTACAAACATAAGATTTGGTTAATCTGAACTGCACAATACACGTTAAATTGTCAAAAATCTTGAAACTGCCTTTTTCTCATCACGTGTTCACTTGACCAAAAATGACTGTTATGTCGGTTGTGTAGCCGTTTTTAGTCGTCACTAAATATATATTTTTTAAATTTGATCCTTCGGCAGCTAGTTGCAAAACTCCGTGCGTAATGACGAATCTGTGCGATTCAAATTTTGAACTTTGTGACTTAATAGGTAGCCATTTGTATTTTATTAAAATTCTGTGTATCGTCTTAAATGACACAGTAAGGCTGGATCCACACTATAAGGTCGATCACGGTTCGTTCGCAGTCCGATCTCGGTCTAGTAAAATCTAATCGTGTTCACATTAGACAATCTGACTCCGTTCACGATTCAGTCTTGGACCGTCAATAATCGAAGTCGGATGTATTTGGCTTATAATTAATAATAAAACAAACGTTGAAGTATTTAATTAAACGTTAGAGTATTAAGTATTTAATTAACGTATTTAGTTGAACGTTAAAGTATTTAATTGCTTGTAATATTTGCGGTCAAAAAATGTCATTGAGAATTAGCTATTATATCTTTCATTCTTGATGAAGAAGATAATATTATCAACGCAAGAAGAAAACATAAAACGAAGAGAAGAATGTGGGTGCATCCAAGTTTACTGCAACGAAAAACGGAAGGAGAATACTACACTCTCTATCGTCATTTAATTAATGATAAAGAAAAATTTTTAATATACTGTCGAATGGATTGGAGTACGTTTGAAATTATTTTAATGAAAATCACTCCAAAAATAGTAAAAAAGGACACAAGATTTTGTGAAGCGATTTCTCCACGAGAAAAATTCATTGTATGTTTGAGGTAAGTATCATTTATTGCATTCCATTAAAGTGAAAAACATTCATTAAAGTTATTAATCATTCATTGTTATTATAAAGTAATCAAAATATTTATTTGCATTTATAAAGGTTAAATTCTTAATATTAATTTCACTCAATTTTTCTTTTTTGTATATTTTTTTGTTTAATACAGTTCTTCACGCTCCTGATGTCGCATTGTCGATGAATATTGTACAAGTTATTTTCAGTGAGCAATGTTGATATAGGTACATTTGATGCTGTAAACCTTTGCAATTTTGATGAGTTATCGTAGTATGTGGCAGGTGGTATTGGTGGAATTACATTTCTGTTAGCAAAATTATAAGATTGTGCATTAACTGGCTGTTGTTGTATATAAGTATGTTGTGATGATGGTGTTGGGCAATCACGTGATGAACCATGAACACTGGATTGAATAATGTCCAAATAATAAGATGAAGATGAATCTGACGATGGACCAGGTGATATTTGGCTGCGAAGTGAAAATACTTGAGTTTTTGGTACATGCTGGTCAAGAAATTTTTTTTTACAGTTGCAGCCATTAATGAGAAAAACTGATCGATTGAATCCAGTTTGGACGTTTTTTATTTTCTAAAATATACTTTATCAAGGTTGATGATGCGTTCTCCGGATTTAGATTAGTTCGCTTCATTTTCTTTGTTTGGGTTGTTGGTAAATTATTGGTACATGCACTTGTCGAGTGATGAACTGAATAGTTTCAATCATTGACTGATATAATTTCTTCGTTATCATTGTTCTATCTCAATGAAGTCGTCTGCACAACTACCCTCTCATTATTTTCGGAGCCATTACTTTCGTTGTCCGTTTTTTTATCTGCAATCGACGATATTCGTGGTCTATCAACAGTAAGATAAACATGGAGAAATTGCATTTGATCACAGTATCGCCATTTAGTAATTTTTTAGCGCCTCGGCCACTTTTGTTCTAAATTTCGCAAGATACTTTCTATATTGAGCTCGTAGTGATTCCTATCGTGTTTTTAATTCTGTAATAAAATAGATTAAATTAATTGAAAATTTACAAAGTCATAGTACATTATAAAAAATGACGGAAGTTTACAAAATTAAAGTAAAAATTGTATTTTCTTCTTTCCAGATTTTTGGCTATAGGCGATTCTTATAAAACAATTGCATTTAGCTACCATCTTGGACACTCGACAGTACAAAATATTGTTATCGAAGTATGTACGGCAATAAATGAAATTTTAATGGCAGAATTTATTCCAACGCCTTCTCGAGAAAAGTGGTTTCAAATAGCTAATGACATGTGGACGATATGGAATTTTCCCAATTGTTTAGGAGCTCTAGATGGTAAACATGTCGTAATAAATGCTCCATCCAATAGTGGATCTTTATATTTTAATTACAAGGAAACATTTTCCATAGTACTGTTAGCATTAGTAGATGCTAATTACAAATTTATAGCCGTAGACATTGGGTCTTATGGGAAAAATAGCGATGGAGGTATTTTGACCAATTCAGCATTTGTAAAAGGATTGGAAAATAAAATGTTGAATATTCCTGAAAGTTCTCCACTTCCAGGAACAAACATCTTGGCTCCATATGTAATATTGGGAGATGAAGCTTTTCCTTTAAAAACATATATGATGCGCCTATACGCAAGATCATGTGTTGACGACGATGAAAAAAGCATATTTAATTACCGGTTATGTCGTGCAAGACGACTAGTTGTATGTGCATTCGGCATTTTGTCACAAACTTTCAGAGTATATTGCAGAAGACTAATAGTTGATCATCAAAATGCAATCTCAATAATATTAACCACATGCATTTTGCATAATATTGAAACGTTCGAGAAATTATTTACAAATGCAAGAGCCTTCTAGAAGCTGTTATCCATCTTCTAGAAGTTATACCGAAAAATAGGGAACGCTCCAGAAGGATTTCCGTATGTGTATATATACCGACGAGATAGATCGTAGGTCAGTTATTGCTGGAATGCGAATACATCAGTGTTAAGAAGATTATCAAGTGGAAATAAATCGTTAGCACGCGTGTGTCTACATAAATATACCGAGAATAATCGTGTACGTGATTTTCAGTGTAAACAAGTGTGAGGCTATCCGAGGACGTTATCTTATCTTCTTGTAAGTGATATAAATTATAGTGTAAGTGTTTTTATTAAATATTATTAGATTTTATTAGTTCGGTTAATTTAAAAGTGTACATATTTCTAGAATAAGTAAACATAATTTTTAATAGTTTAAATAAATTAGTTTTTAATAAATAAATACGCAACAATATTATTAGAAATACCAGAATTATCAATACAGAAAGTAATGTAGACAATGTCAATAATAGAAATAACAATATGCAGAATTTAAGAAGACAAGGAGGAAATGCACAGAGAGAGGCATTTGAAACGAGGGGAGTTTTCAAAGATTTTTTTAATTCTGTGGAAGGCTTTTTAAATAAATTTACCAGTTAGCCCTGCTATTTGTTCAATTTCATCCCACTTTTTTTTAAATAAATGTTATCACTATAATGAGGTGATTGCAAATCGTATAAACCTGGTTTACTTTTAACTAGTTCAATAAGCAGTTCATCGGAAAAAAATTAATAGTTATTCCTTTTGCAAAAATAATAATAATTTATTACATTTTTATCATTCGCAACTGTAATAAAATTCTGTTAATACTAATATTCTTATGTTATTTGTAAATATCATTTTAAAAATCAATTATTTATGCCTAATTACCTTATTTAAAAGTCCACACTGCTTTAGCCATCGTTAGCACTTACAATTAATTTAAATAATATATTTTTTTAATTATTCAATAGCAATATCACAAAATATTTCAAATATACATTAACTACATTTCATGAAAGTGTCGCTTCAACCTATAATAGTTGACTGAACCGGGAACAAAAGAGCATCCATACTATCGATACATGCCATGACAAGTTCGATCTCGCTCAAACAAAATTTTTTCAAGACTGATCGCGACTGGAATGGGATGCGACCGGAACTTGACTATTATGGGTAGTATGAATGCTAACAATGTTTTTCATTTAATAATATTTTAACAGACCGAGATCGGATCGCGAATGAACCGTGATCGACCTCATAGTGTGGATCCAGCCTAATAAATCTGAATAGTTAACGTAAATTGGAATTAGGATCCGCACGGTACTTCGTAAATCCACATCGTCCAACACTGGTTTATTTCTTCTTACTTTGGCACGAAAAGATATGCACTCCACACAGTTTTTTTAATAAAGTGCGAATAACTTTAGGCAGGGGCTTTGACTAGTTTGGAAGACAAGTTAGGTGAATTAAAAAATAAAATAAAATACAAGATGTTCTATTAGAAATAATGAAGTTTTAGGGATTTTGAAAAGTTTGGAATAGTAGGAATATTATGTACATCTGGTACAATAAATTGAAATTTTGAATTTAGGTTCAAAAGGACGGTCGTTTGATTACGCTAATACAAAGTTATAAACGCTCTCATACGAGTCAAGAAATATTTTTTTTCATTCATTTCATAAACATACGGTATAGGGTGCGCTTATAAAAGTTTAGCACACGTTGTTACTAGAGTGCTTTGTCCTGCACTAGTGCAAGAAAATACCAGCTTAAAGCCTTTTTCAGCAACAACTTTTTGTGAGTTTTGCACAGTTGTTGTGGTAGTTTCATTCAGGTTAAATATCCTTAGCGGATCCGTTTATACAAGATTGTTTTTCACTACACTTTTTAAATTTTCGAAGAACATCGAGGCATTGTGCTTATTAAAGTAAGTCATGACGGAAAGACTGTATCCTTTCAGTTAGCAGATGGATAATTTATTTCTGTATAGAAAACTTTAAAGGCAGTTTTTCCCTCTGGTTTTTAAGCTCTCCATAAGTTTGGAACTTTCTTGTTATTTGCAATTGCTAGTTGAAAAGCTAACTCTTTGAATAATTTTGAAGATAATTTTTATATATTTCGTCAATGAATCGAATAATTCGGTTACATTAAAGTATTATCTCGACCTGACGTTCTACCAACATATCGTTGTAATGTGAATTTGAAGATTTGAAATTTGAGTGCAGCTTTTCAAATTAACCCGTCTTCGGAAACAAAAGTGACAGCCTTCTTTATTTGCTCTGCCGTAAAATTGGGAATTTTCCTATCTTTTGTCTTCTGTGGCATCTAAAATTACGGCAAAATTAGGGCAAAATTCAATAAATATCTAGTCGGACAGTAGTATGGTACACAGTGAGACGTCCCACTGTGTACTAAGTGCATGGTACCAAGATTATTTAAAGAATAACAAAAAAAATCCTTGGCAAGATTAGGATAACCGCAAATTTATCTTGATAAATAATAGACAAACAACATCAAGTACTTACACTGAGAGTAAGTCGACGATCTAAAATTTTTAACCGAATGTTAATTTTTACAGGTGGGAAAATTATAATTGCTTATAACGACCGCTGCGTTCTTAGGATATTTCGGCATTGTGGTTATCATTATCGGCTACGGTCGGAAGAACCAAATGAGGCAGGTTCTCATTTACTAATGTAAATACTGCGGAAAATTTTAAAGATGTCCCACTGTGTACTACTCTGCCCTACTCATTAATACATTTTTACGCGATTTGTAAATTCACCAATATTCAACTTTTTAAATTTTTGTATTAAATGAACATTTTTAATGCAAATACACTGGGTTTCAAATAAAATGCACCACATAAAAGAAGTAGACGTGGAGGGGTGAAATGTTGTCTGTAAAACTGTTATATATAGACAAATAAAAAAAATAAATAAATTTGGAAGAAGCAACCCAACTTTTCATTGAAAAAAATGTCAATAATGTGTAACATCACCACGTGCTTGTATGCAAGAAGTTACTCTTCTAGGTATGCTGGAAATAAGGTGATTCATTGCGTCTTGGGGTATCTTATTTCATGCTATTTGAAGCTGTTGTCGCAATTCTTCTATGGTATTTGGAGGGTGAGCTAAATGACGCAGTCTTCCGTCCATCATGTCCTAGACATGTTCTATTGGCGATAAATCTGGCGATCTAACAGGCCACGGTAGCAAATTTACGTCATTCTCTTCAAAAACTCTCTGTGTCATTACTGCCACATGCGGTCGCATATTATTTTTTTGGAAGATAGCTTCTAGACGCTCTTGAAACAGAGGTAGAAAAACTGATTCTAAGACGTTGTTGATGTAACGTCGAGCATTTAACGTGCCTTAGATAAATGTTAAAGGAGAGCGGCCTCTCCAATAAATGCCACCGCAAACCATTACACCAGATGTTAAGCCAGTATGTCTTCGTTGTACAAACTGTAAATCGTAGCGTTGTCCTCTAGGTCTTTGCACACGTGTACGCCCGTGCATTTTATTTGAAACCCAGTGTATATTGATTGAGTTCACAATTACATGTTTAAAAAAAAGTAATTTAATTGTACTTAAAGTTTTTCTCTTGCTCAAGTTATAAAATTTTAAGTTTGTATTCTATTAATAAATATTTTTTATTACAGGTTAAGCTGACACACAACCTTCAAAATATCAAAACCAGTTTCGAATGGTTTTTTAATTTTGATTTTAAAGATGTGTCTTCGTTTGAAAGTTTCGTAAAATGGATGTATCAGCCTAGGCATGCAAGTAGTTTGGGAATTATAAGAATATTATTTGGTATGTAGCTTTTTTTTATAAATAATTTTAAAATTAAAATATAAAGAGTTTCTGTAATTGTATTCCAAATAATTAAAAAAGTTAATTAGTGTTATTAAACTTTGTGTAGTTTTATACACAAATTTGTATATAAAATTGTTAATATATGGATTTAGTTGGAACATTACAGGCTGGCGCGTAAGCAATTTTCCACTCACAGTCGTGTTAGAGATCAAATTGCAACTTTTTTAATAAATTTTTTGCAAGAAGGAAAACAGGTAATACTTCATTTTCCGTTTAGCTATTGTTCGAATTGGTTGTCGGTTAAGGAATCGTCCAGATTTTTTCTGCAAGCGTCCATCTTGTTTGAATCTTTTTGTGCAAAAATCACTTTGATACAAAATATATCAATATCTAGGAAGCCTTTTCAATGTCGATTTTTATTAGAGACGGATATATATTGGGGGGTTTGTGAGAGTTTTGATCCACACATGGTTGAGTGCCGCACGTTTTGTAATTTGTAATTTTTATCGATAATAAGGATTGGTAATTGAACTACTATTGGTTTCCGTGCGAATTATACGTAGTGGAAAGCTTATCGAATTTGTACCTCGAGTAATTACTATCAAAACTCAAAATATTTTTGCCGCATTATTTAATCACCGATTCACAAAGACCCGATTGACAGTACGGTTGTTGTAATTTAACTAATTAGGTTTAAAAATAAGTTATCAATTTTCATATTTAGTTCGTCAGCATATCAAACATAAAGATTAGAAACATAATTAAAACATTTAACTACTTCAATTATAAACCAAATTTTTTTTTGAGAATTAATAAAAAAGGCTATTTCGTTAGTAACACGGAAAGAATATAACAAAAGCTCATCTTCAGCAATTTCGGTTTATAATAATAGAAGTAATCATCTCTAACCGTCATAGGGGTGCACAAATCTGAAAACGTTCATACTGCTAAAAAAATATCAGTATCAAGTTTTATTTTATTTAAAAAGATAATAAAAATAAAAAAATATAAAATCAAGTTAAATTTGAAATAAGTTTGCGACTCGCAAAAATAGGTGAACAGTAACATTATATTAGAAATTGGAATAAATTTAAATCAGACCCGATATATCATGGCAACCTCGCTTTTAAAATTATAAAATATTTGTAATATAGTGAAACGTTCAGCTTCGAGAGCGTTTAGGAAGTTATTATTAACAACTAAAACGTTTGGGAAGTCTTTAGAAAAGTCTCGAAAAGATAACAGAAATGTATAAAAGTGGTTTAAACGAATCATAAATCAGTTATTCGAAGTCGGAAGTGTTAAGAAGATGTTTAAATAAATAAGTGATTAACGCGTGTGTTTGAGATAAATATAACGGAGTATAAACATATGTGCTTTTTATGTAAACAAATGTCAATTTAGATAAACAAAAGTTATCCGCGTACATTATATTTCTAGTGATGGAAATATATAAATTAGTGTAAGTGTGTTTTTTTAAATATCGTTAGATTGAATTAGTTTGTGTAGTTATAAAGTGTAAATATTTCCTTATAAATAAATTAGATTTAAAATTCGTTACAATATTGTGCTGAGCATCTGTGGGTGCAAATAATTTATAGAAAGAGACACGCGATGAAGAAAGTCATGTTTCACACTTATTAGCACGTAGTTGAATATCTTCCAGTAAATAGTACAATGAAATTGTAATATTTTCTTGTATGTCATGGTATCATGGTGTAAAGTAAAACGTTGAGGCCATAAGGATGTGTCTAACGGACTCGTCGTCAAGACAGTAGACGTTTATTACCACCATAGTATACTAAAAATAAATATTAAAAAAAAGAAAGTAGCGGTAGCTCAGAGCGAAAGTGGGTCGTAGATGTGTAACTAATAGAATTCAGTCTGATCTTCGATGTGCCGATTATAATGTAATTAAAAGAGCGAAATATACACATCACATGCCCGTTTATATCTGATTAAAGTAGATAAACCGACTACCACAAGTCTAACAACGAGTATATTTATTTCAACGATAACATATGAGAATAGAAAAAAACAAACAAATATAATAAAAAATATATAACAACTAAGGGTTTGTCAACAATATTGCAGTACAACTAATAATACAGAACTCATTAAATTAGGCAACACATCTAACATATAAGCAAAAAATGACTTAAAGTTACATTCAATAAGTTAACGTAGATGAATACAACAAAAACTGTCAATTATCACAAATTTATGGTGATTGCACAATATTGAAACAAAGAGCACTGTTTAAAACTGGTTAGATACAAAAAGTTACGTACGTTAGTCGTGATAACAAGCGTAACATGTATATAGAATTGTGTGTGCATGCAACCGACCTCAAAACAAATAATGAAATATAAGAAACACTGTACTTACTCAGCGTTCCTAATATGCGATTAGCTAATGGCACATCTAACACAAACCCACTAAAATAACTAAACATTAAGTTGATACATAAAAAAGTTACCACAAACGAGTTGCTAAAACTTTCATACCATGATTAAAACCATACTGCGCTAAGTTTTCCGAAATCATTTAAGATATATCAACAGATGTACCCTCCAATTCGTCGTAATATTTTACCACAGTAACGGAAATTTAAACGTTTTTTTCAATTTTCCATGTAACATAATACGCATCCGGTGTAGTTCTTGTATTCAGTGTATGCCTTATTAGTTAGTCAGTGGAATTTTCCACAATAATAAGCATGTGCGAGTACCCAAATTTGTTATAATAATAAAAGCGAAATCCAATCGCGCTGTGAAATGACACTGTATCTTTACCCCAGCAAGTTTCTCACAACCAACACATCCAAAATTGCGATTTGTTTATTCACTACCAGCGTAGATGATCTAAGATACTTAAAATGTAGAAACCCCTGGATATGCCGTTAAAACACGTGATGTTTACTTAAAATTTCAGTCATCAGTAACGTCACCTCAAAATATTCTAGTCTGCTAAAATAGAAATACAGGGTGAGGGACAACTTTTGATGTCAAACTTGACATTGACACATCAACCTCCTAGCCCCAGCCCAGTAACACCTAACTCAAGAATTTAAATAAAGAAAGAGGACCGAGTGACCCTTCATTTGAAGCATTTTTCAATTCTCTATACGACAGCATGGCGGAAGTTTTTTTAATCAGAGTTTTGTGTGCCTCATCCCTAAAAAGTTTTTCCACCGTCCGCTGCCAGGTTGCTGCGAATTGTTTCTTTTCCGGTCTCGTAAACGATTTCGAAAACGGGTTCAGGTCCAATATATGTCCCTGTTGTGACCTTTTTTGCTAGTGCGTTTGCCATTAGGTTTCTTTTTACATTCTGGTCTTTTGGTATCTAGATGAGCTGCACTGGTTGGCGAGTTTCCAATATTTTCAGACTGTTTATGGATCCCATGATCAGGTTTTATTACTGGCGATCTTAGCGTCCGTAGTGCTGCTTGACTGTCAGACATGATCGATATCGGGCCATTTGTGTATGATTTCGAGTCGATAATGTTGCGGACGCATATTTACCCAAGGTCAGCGAAAATTGCTTTCCATAGTGTTTGTTTCCATATACTCCTGCTACGGTACCGTTGCGATTTTTGGCCGTATCTGTGTACCAGATAGTTCCTGTAACCGCGCTCCGGCAAATGTTTTTTGTCTCGTGGCGGTATTATCACTTTAAATTTGTTTAAGATGTGATAATTTTTTGTGTCGGATCTCATAGTTAAGATTGTTTCTTCACGCAGCACGTTGTATATACCCGGTTTGTTTTTCCCGGTAATTGACGCTTGCTTAGTTTTGTAGCCGTGCTTTTTAGGTTGGTTTTCTCACCCCATACAAGCGCACCGTATGTAATGATGGGTCTTGTTACCACAGTATATAATTATTTGGTCATTGTGAGTTTCAATTCCCATTTGTGCCCAATCATCCGTTTGGTTGTATTAAGAACCCTGATGGCCTTCGTTGTGACTTTTTCTAGATGAGCATTGAAAGTCAGTCTAACATCAAGAGTGAGTCCCAGACATTTGATTTCTTTTGTCATTGAGACCGTGAATCCGTACATCGTAGGTAGTTTTATGTCATCCGTTTTCCGTCGTTTGGTTAACGGAACGATTGCCGTCTTAGTTGGGTTTACTGATAATCCTTCTTTTTTGCACCATTTTTCGACTTTCGATTTAGTTGCTCCAAACTTCTCGTTTGTTATAATGGTGACATCGTCGGCGTATCCTAAAGCAAATACCCCGTCGTCTTCTGCTTTTTGTAGTAGGTTGTCCATTACGAGGCACCTACCGTAGGGGCCTTGTAGGCACCCGCCAGCCACTTTGGTTCTTACAGTGCTACTGTACAAAGTAATTGTTACCGCCCGATTCCTGAGCATTAAGTTGACCCTGTTTCGGACTAGAGGTGTGATTTATTTTTTCTTCATTGCCTTGCAATTCTTTTTGCAGCATCATGCAATAAATTCCATCGGCTCCTGGAGACTGAAAGAGTTTAAACGTATTGATTTCCTATTGTAGGTTTTCATAATTAATTATTTTTGTTGTTAAATCCCAGTTCCTTTTGAATGCTCGCTTGTTTGGCACTTCTAGGTCCTGGTGCTTAGAAACTTCAGTTAACGATGAACCCGGGAACTGTTTTTGCAGTACTTCTTGCAAATTACCTTTAACCGAGTTTGTAAACTTTCCGTTTTTAATCGGCAAAGAACTAATGCTTCCAGTGCGGTCTTTGCTCAAAGCTTTTTAGAGTCGACAACTTGTAGGTTTGTTTTCTACGTCACTACAGTACTTTCTCCATAGTCTATCTTTGCCTTTTTAATGGCATTATTGTATGTTGAGAGACTGGTTTTTGTATTCATCCCAGTTTCTGTTTTTTTGGCTGTATTAAATAGCTTTCTGGTGCGTGTCAAGCACCCTGTTCCACCAAGTTATTTTGTTGGTGGTCCGTTTGACAGTTTTTGGGCAGCTTGCTTCAAATGCGTTTTTTAATGAATTAACAATACTGTGTGTGCAACTGTGGGACAGTCCCTGATTTGGCCCGCTAAAGTTTCGCTAAACAAATCCCAGTCGGGTTTTCTCGGGTTTCTGTATTACATTACGGGGTCCCTGTCTGATTCAATGTTGAATCGAATGTATCTATAATCAAATAAAGTAGGTTTATCATGCCACATTTTTATCACTTTGCTCGCTTTTGAATTAGCAAGCGTAAGGTCAATAACTTCACTGCGCGACACGGTTATAAACGTAGGCGCTTTTTTGTTATTTATTATGTCTACATTGTCTTTTAAAACAAATTCTAGAAGCTTTTTCACTTCTTGGATTTCTTTGTGCTCCCCCACAAAGTGTGGTCTGCATTAACGATATAAGCACTGAGGGCAGTTGAGGCTGCCCTACAATGATGTATGTTTATCTGAACCACTTGCCTCGTGGACATCCCTTGTAGGATTCGGTTCTTTGCTGTCTTTTTTAGAGTCGGTCAGCGCCCGGAGAGTGATCCTTGAAAATCCAAGGTGCAATTGGTATGTTAACGCTTCCACCTTTTCCCAGGACCCCTTGTCCATAAACAGGACGTATTGGGTTCCTTTAGGATCTGGTTTAGCGTTAACCACCCGCCACGTTTTGGTACTGGTGTTGTTCTGTACCAATATTCTTTTCAGTAAAGTGACCGGTTCCAGTGCTGTTTCCGGGACCTTCTTCGGTGCAGGAAGGTCTTTGAGATAAATAATCTGTAATTCCCTATCTTCTCCCAATAGTTTCTTAATATTTGACGTGCCGACTAACCACACTCTGGTTGCTTCGTGTGCGCACGTTATTTTCAGGAATCCCCTTTCATGGGTACATGCCAGAAAATGCGGAGAAACTTTTTCTTTCTCCAATTTGTCAATCCATCCGAGTATCAAACTTTTTATGACCTCGGATTCTTCAGGACTGATAGTGTTCTCAGAGAACCCTTTTGGTATGACTGCAAGAGCAATTTTCGTCAGAGTGTCCCTGAATGTCTTTTTTTGGGTTTTTTGACCCCTCGACTTTGTTTTACCGGTGGTTTTTGTGACGCCGGTGTGCTGCCTCTAGAAAGGATGAGTTGCGTTTTTTAGGTTTCGCTCAGAGTCACTTTTTGATTAAATTTTGAGTCGGTGGTTCCATATATGTTCTTACAAGTACAGAGGAAAAGAAGGTCGCCGTGCGCAGTGCCCCGATATGCACGGCGGAAGTCTATATACAACGAAGTTCGCCTGGTGCCTTGAGGTTGGAACGACTGGTCTTCTATCTATTGGCCTAGTCCTCCCTACCTTAGATTTTGGTTTTTAATGAGATTGTATCCTCCAGACTATTAAACCAATACCGCCCCAACACTGCTTGCCAGACATGTCCACAGCAGCAAGAGGTTTTGGGCTTGACTGCTGTGCTTGCTGGTCAAAGACAGCAGAGCAGCGACAGGCATCGTTACTCCAGTGTTCGCGTGACAGTAGTATTGGGGGGGGGGGGGCGTGATTCCAACACCTGGTAAACAGGATTGTCCCGGGTCAGCTCGTAAAGCTGCGTACCGTTGCATCTAATCTACCTTTTGTAACGAACCGTTACTTAAATTAAGTTTAAATATAGAACGTTATGTTTGATTTATTTTGTTTTGTTATTTAGGACCGTTGTTTAATTATTATTATTAAGAATTGTATATTATTAATTAAGTTAATTTAGTTTCCGTACCTGTGTAAATAAATAAGGGATTTCCGCTAGTACCGAACGCGCAACTAAGCTCGCGCTATCCCCGCTTACCGGCGCTTCATCCGTCAGTTCGCATGTTATCCCCGCTTGAACCGTTCTCCCACTTCCGAAGTTGCAAATAAAAGCGGAACCCCGACGCAGGAGTTGGAGCTCGCATCGAAGAAGATTTCGGGGTTTCAGTGCACCAGCTGGAGTTTAGGGTAAGCCGTTTTGCTTTTATTAACCGGACCTCCGGGGGAGATACCGCTCTCCTCCTTGTCTGCTCTTCCCTACTCTATCCTTTACCGGGCGTCGTATTCGTAGTGTTTGGCTTTGGCCTGCGAATACGCCGTCACCACGTCGTATCCGTAGTGTTTGGCTTTGGCCTGCGGATACGCCTTCCCCATTCTTACCGGGCGTCGTATTCGTAGTGTTTGGCTTTGGCCTGCGAATACGCCGTCAACACGTCGTCTTCGTAGTGTTTGGCTTTGGCCTGCGGATACGCCTTTCTCCATCCATTACCGAGCGTCGTATTCGTAGTGTTTGGCTTTGGCCTGCGAATACGCCGTCGACACGTCGTCTCCGTAGTGTTTGGCTTTGGCCTGCGGATACGCCTTCCAGTACCGTGCCTAAATCCCTTCTCCTCCCTCTCAAATTCAAATCCGAGTAAACCCCGTCTACCGATCCAACCAATGGAGGTTGCTACCCTAGTGCATGCTTGCTCGCTTAGTCACCGACGTCACCGCTTGTCGAACGCACGCTAATCACTCATTGGTTTATAGATCACCTTCCGCTTGCTTGGTTGTGGCCGTCGCTTCCGTACCGTTCGTTGTTGATTTTGAGAATAAATAAAGTTATTTTGATTTACTATTGTGTATTTTATTTCCGTCGCCTCGCTCCGCTTTTAGGTCCGTTTGAAGCCCTGGACAACCGTGTCTTCACTGTTGTTACCCGGACAGTGCCGTCGAATAGGAGAGTAAACTCCTCGAACAAATCTGGCGCCCGAGAACCGTTCCGTCCACTAGCTTTCTATTTCAGCTAAGCAGTGCAATCTGAAGTATCCATCATCTGGAGACGCGCCCAATAGGTAGCTCAACCCACGGGGAGTAGGAGGTTGATGTGTCAATGTCAAATTTGACATTAAAAGTTGTCTCACAAAAATCAAGAATCCGCCTGTCTTAGCGTTTGTTAAGAAACTAGTCTGTCCCAAAACAAGCGTAGTTCCTTTTCAATAGCCCACCCTACATGTATTAAAAAAAATAAATTTTTTATTGCCAAATTCCATTAGTCGGTCAAAATCGTCAGCCAATACTCATGTACCGGTTTAGTCTTAGACCTTAAAAAATTTAAAGTTAGCTTCTGTTAAATATTGAATTTTGATTCTCTTGCATTTTTAAAACAGGAATTAGCGGCAGATACGTTTTTAATACCGTTAATAACAACAAAAAGGTTATTAAATTTTTTTTTTTTTAACAATTTTAATATTTTAATTTTTGAAGTGCAAGAAATTAAATCTCACACCAATAAAACTTCTAGCAAAAGCTAGTTTTAAAGCAATAGATTAAAAAGTCAAAATCTGTTTTATTAAACGGTTTTCAAACATGGGTGTTATGTATATATGTAGAATCAGTTGCTTACTTAATTTTTTTTAAAGGTATGCTAATGATTATTGACACACTTTTTGAAAGAAGTGGATTAGAGATAATATATAGATGGGGCGACAACCAAGACTGTCATTTTCCACTATTTCCCCAAATGCAAATTCCAAGTTTTTTTACTTTAGCTTTAATTTATGGCACCATGATTGCAGGTAAAGTAATGAATTTGAAACGTTATATACTTTAAATATTCAAATTAATCTAGGAGCAGTTGGAATTGCGTTAGGCTATAAATTTCGTTATAGCACTTTCATGTATGCCAGCTGTTATTGGTATTTGCTATTGCTTGATAAGACGTATTGGAATAATCATAGTTACTTATTTGGTTTAGTTTCAATTATATTACTTGGATCTTCTGCAAACGCAACATAGTGAGTATTAGAAAAATTTTAAAAAAATATATAGCATGTCTTTTTTAGCTCTATTGATTCTTTGTTAGATAGCGCTGAGCACGAAAAAACAGTCCCGTTTTGGAACTATTTTATTCTGAGATTTCAATTTTTTATTTTGTATTTTATAGCTGGGCTTAAAAAAACGGACATAGAATGGTTGAGTGGCTACGCTATGCTTGATTTGGGACATCATTGGGTATTTGAACCGTTTAAGTAAGTACATATAATAAATTGTGTTATTTTATATTCTGAATTAAAAAATTATTTACAGATTCATTTTATCTACAGAGAAAATTGATTTTTTTGTGATACACTTAGTGGGATTTCTTCTGGATTTAACAATTGGATTTTGGTTAATAAGCCCCGTAACTAGGTGTTACGCAATGGTTTTTTCCACGATGTTCCATATAATGAACTCACGTTTGTTTAGTATAGGTGAATTAACACATTTGTTTGCAAAACATTGGATCTTAACCACATTCAACTTAAAGGTATGTTTCCATATGTTTGTATAGCAACAACGCCAATTTTTTGTAAAGACGACTGGCCAGAGCAACTGTATTTTTTAATTAGATCTGAAAATTGTAAAAACCAAGATATATATCCACAAGATTCTCTAAAAGAAAAACGTATAACTGTAAAACAACGTTTTTTGGCATTTTTGCTGTTAACCTACTGCGGAATTCAATTCTTTCTTCCTTATTCTCATGAAATCACCAAGGTAAGTACTAAAATGGTCGAAATTATAGTATAATCTAGGTTTCCACGGGTTGCATTTGTATTACAATTGTTCTATCTGGGTAATTCCCGTATTGTCATTATTACACAAACTGAGCTTTCGTCACACGTCGCAGTGGACATCTTTAGAGACTAGAATAAACTGATTAATTGCACCGTGTAGTCTCGCTTTTATAGACTGGCCTCTGATCGATAAAACTGATTTCCAAATCTAAGGTAAAGGAATACTAGAATCTCGGTTGTCATTAAAAAGATTTTTAATTCTTTTTAATGGATTTTCAAACTTTTGGCTGATAGTAATTAGAAACATTAAGCAAAATCTTTAAACAAAATTTGATTACCCCTTTCTAGCACGTGTTCCACTACTGTTCTTTAATACGAATTTTCACGTTTCTACTCGTTTCTAGAATGTATACAGAACCACAATAGCAAAGAATAACGTCTTTCACCGGATTTAAGAACTCACCCAGTTTTAGAAAAATAGAAAATAAAGTGATAATGTAATGACCAGTCTGTTTAAAACTAATATTTTGACGAATTAAGTTTAAATGACATAGAAACTTGTTGAGAGTAGAAAGACCATGTTGCCAAATGTCAAAAGTGTGATCAACGTATCTGTACCAGTACTTAGATTTCAGATAAAATGTGGATAAAGCTTTTTTCACAAAATTCTTTATAAATATATTAGCAACAACCAGTGAAAACGGAGAACTCGTGGCGGCTCCTGATGTTTTTCTCGAAAAGTAAAATATGTCGAACATTTTTCGGTAATAGGTATTATGTCCTTGAAATTTTGTTCTTGCTAAATAAATATATTCTTTCTTTGGTATAGACTACTGCCTGTATATTCCAAATTTTACAAGGACTCTCTTCATCTTTTTGCTGATCCACTTTTTTGTCGTTTTTCGGGTGATTTGTCTCTTGCAACTTTTACGATTCTGTTATTCCTGATTCTTGAGATGTGACTATCCGATTCTTGTCTTTTGGTCTTGGTTCATTTATTCATTGACCAAATCTTTAGTTCTTATCTTAATTGTTGGCTGGGTATTCGGTCTCATAACGTCCTTCCCATTATTCTTTTTAGTGTTCTCACTTCTTTAGCCTTTAAAATCTGCTCTATTTTCTTGGTTCCGCACGTGTCTCAGATGCATACGTGAGCACTTGTTACAAGCTTTTTGGTATTACGAACCTTGCACGGCCAAACTCACAATAGTCGGTGAGAGGGTAGGTTTCCAAAAAAAAATATATAAAAGATGTTTTAGGGCGCCAGAGCTTATCCCAAAGTCATACTTCTGTCTGCTCACAACAGAATGGTGTAGAACTTGTAACAATTCGAAGATTCGTAATCCTTCTACTCAGCTGTTCGAGTAGCCCAAACTGGTTCGTAGGAAATAATAAGCACACAAAAAAAAAATTAACAACTTTAATCGCCCTCAGTATATCAATAACAGTTATCACAGTTGAAGTTGTATTAAGTAACAGTCATTACACCCCACAGTTGGAGTTATTAAAGACTAGAAAAATTTACATTAAATAATTATAACGGTATTAACGTTTGAGTTCGGAATAGTCAATTTAGAGAATTATAGAAACAAGAAAAGTTAAGATCTCGATGCCTACAACATCGGCAACCCACCACACACAGTTATAAACAACCGAGGTACATATTTTTCAACTACATACAATATGCGAAACATTTATTTCATTGATGTTAAATACCCTAATGGTAGCTACGCGTTATACTTATTTACTAACGTTAAATTGAAATCCCACAGTTCGTGAGTAATTGTACGTGACCACGATATGTAAAGTAAATTCAAATCACTCACCCGAACTCCAGTACCCACTAGCCCGAAGAAAAACGTTTTTCTTCTTCAGTGGCTTGCAATAAAAGATTAATACGAATCGTGTCACAATCTTCAACTCACAAAGATAGTTCAGCTAAAACAATTTTACATTAAATAATTCATGAAATATATCTCAAAAGTAAACAAAACGTGCATCGATTACTGTATGTAGTGAAAATCGAAAATAGGTGGTTATTAATATAATTAACGTCGTGTCATCCACGTGTAGTATAAGTTTGCCCAGGACGCCTCCGTAAGACCCCAATTGCGCGGCTTGAAATCGCCTTCTGCTAGCGCTCGAGTACGGCAACGTGATGCCTTATTTAGTAATAGTTACGATATCTATTTATTGAGAATATAACAGTTGTAACATGAAGGGACGCAAAATGGCCTGTAACGTCTCAAAGAAACTAAATAATTAAATAATTATAAATGGTTTTCCATTATTTCCCAGATGGTAACGGATATATATTAATATTCACTAGTTACAGACCATTTACATCATTCACATGTGACGACTTTCTACCAAAATGACATCTAATGAGAAAGGAACGTTAGAGGGCGTCAAAACCCGAATCTAATTTTACGTCGAAAACACATAGGCGTACCTAATGAAAATTTTGACCGTAACACACTGGTTGCACAACGGATTTGTATACTCAAGACAATTCCGTTCAACGCTCCCAATAATTCAGCCGTTTATAGTGTCTGATGTTTTACTTGATCTTTACCAACACCATAACCTGAGATATTTATTCCAAGAAACTTGGGTAAGGCTACAAGTTAAGATAAAAAGTGGAGTAGAAAAGTGACGATCTAGGGCAAGTAGAAGAAACGTAGGGCGCTCAAAAGCAAGATGGTCGGACATCGTGAGAATGACCGAAAAGGCATATAGATGAGACAATCAATATATAGAGAAAGTTGGAAGCTCAAAGAGGAGGTTAATGTCGAAAATTGGAAGATAGATACTATATAACAGCTGAGATTAAATATCAGTCTTTGTTCAAGTCTGTCCATATTGTATTGTACAAACGCTCGTCTTTTTTGCTTAGCTAGTTCTTTTACCTTATTTGTGAACCATGGTGTTTTTGTAATTTTTTAAATTCATTGCTGTTTTGGTTCCTAAAACTTGTTTTGTACTTTCTATTACTTTACTCTGTAACTTTTCCAATGCCATATTTCACTTTTTCTTCTTCTGTTATAGGTATCCGTTTAATTTTTTCTTTAAGTCTACCTTTATATAATTACTTCTATTAACTTAATTTTCATTTTTTTTTGTCTTAATATTTTTGCTGGTTGTTTATTGTCACTAATACTAGTCGACGGTCGGTACTAATATCTGCAGAATTAATGGTCCTTACAGTTACTACCTGCTATTGTCTGATTGTTCTGTTATGTATAACATAGTTTATCGTGGATTGTAGGTCTGCAGTGTCGTACCGTATGTATTTGAACTGTAAAGATAGATTAAAGTTTGTAGTACATATTCTTAAATTGTTATTCGCGTAGATTTATATAAGTAATTTTCCATTTTTGTTAAGTGTTTGTTGAATCTCTGCTTCATTCTGGTTATTACTTCGTTGCATACTCGGGCATTCATATCTCCCAGTAGAAGCAACATTTTGTTTTTAGGTATGTTACTTAATTCTTTATCCAGATCTTTGTTGCAAGCTTTAGGTCTTACAACCTTGCACGGCCAACTCACACAGTCGGAGATAGGGGAGGTGCAAGTGAATTATAATTAAGGGCGCCAGATCATTTACAATTAACACTTCTGCCTCGATCAAGACAGACGGTCCAAACTTGTAACGAATTTTTAGGTTCGTAATCCTTGTTACTCTGGTGTTCGGGTAACCACAATTAAAAGAGAAAAGTATGTTATCATAAAAGAAAGATTAACAGGTATAAAAACTTTAATTTAGTAACGTAGAAAATTAACAGGAGTATATTTAATTTCTCAATTCATAAATGCCAGAAGTATCGGCAACACACAATACATAGGTTAAGTCGAAGCGAATAGCGAAGAAAATTTTGTAATAAATATTGTTTGTACACAGCATACGATACACACAAAATAATAATTGAAATTACCTTAATGGTATTGTAACAGTAAACGTAATTACGGAAATTAACATTAGCCAAAGTTCCGTGAGTGACTTTTATGACAGCGAAGAAAAATAATCAAACAGACTTACCCAAAATCCAGTACCTACTTAAGCGAAGAAAACGTTTTCCCCGGTAGTAGCCTAGAATAGATATTGAATAGCAAATTGCAAACTAAAAAAATGGTTAATAATAATAAATTAAATGAGATATAAAAACCCGTTGTATCCAATGCTGTTATTTGCGATTACGAACAGGTGGATGGTAACGCAATCGACTGGTGTATAAGAAATAACATCTCAAAGGTAAATGCTGGTCGAGACTTCGTTTTCGTTGTGGATAATATGCCTTCCAAAATCTTAAGCGTTCGGTGACGGTATTTATCAATAGTATTATTTCTTCATTGTTCTTTTATTAAATCGAACATGTGATCAAAGCGTGGCGAAACGGCTATCAAATTAATACAGAAATTACAAAGGAACTCTAATAAACCGGATGCAAATATCTTACCCTGTGCCGAATAGATTACGATAAATTCGTAATTAATTTATAATTTCTTGTCCATCACAGTGGATGCACTTAAAACCATTGGAATTAGGTCAAATTTACGACACAGACCGTCTCACGTAGTTGACAGCTTCAAAATGAATCCGCAACCTGTCAGTAACCAAAAAGATCGGCAGAGGGCGTCAAAACCAGAATCTAATTTTAATTCGATATACAGGGTATTACGTTATGAAAATTTCGCACGTAACATCTTTAGAAAACTCTTTCTTTACTTGTTTAAGTTTTTCTTCTTCCAGAGAAAATGCTGAACAAGTGTGTAGTGTTCTAGATTTTTATTTTAAGCTAACAAAAAGTAATCTTGTTAGTATATATTTAATTTCTGTTATATTATTTATGTGTTTATTGTGTAGTAAGAGTTCAACTCCTTCTTTCTATTATTCATTTTTTTCTACTCCACTGTATATTAATGTGTTAGTGTTAAATGATCTTGTCTCTTTTCGTTTTGTGTCTTTTGTCCTTTGACGTTTGTCGTCATCGTATAACCCGCTCTATTCCGAAGCACGTATTTGGTTCTGCGAGTTATTGTTTTCTTACGGTAGGTAGATTACTGACCTGTCCCACCAAACCTTCTTCTTTTCCGAGGTTGGGACTGGCAGTAGTTATCATTAGATTACTCACTCCACCCGACGACTTCTACAGACGGAGTTTGAATAAATATCTGGTAATGTTAATTGAATCAGGTACAGGCACGTTAGTGAACAAAGACTCGAAATTAAAACTGACCAGAATGTCAGTCGGTTGCAAACAAAAATTTAGCAACTTTAAACCCTCAGAATTGAGAAGAAAGATGTGGACCCACCATACCACCCAAACTTGCTTGGTACAATTTTTTCATAAATACGATAATGACTAAATTAACATGCAATTAAATTAAATTCCTACTTTGCTATCGCTGCTTGCAAAATAATAAAATTTAATTACCACGCATAAGTCAGCAATACTAAAAAAACTATTTTTAATAAATGATAACGAAATCCGCTGTGTGAAGAAAGAAAGGATTTGAACTACCTCTCGTCCGGAAACGTGGGACATTTTGACCCAGGTTAGAATATCCGGGGTAAAGGAGTAGGCGGTACGCCATTTTTGGGAAGTGTCCCACAGCCGCTACTATTCACCTTTATATCAAGATTTTTAAATGACATTTGGCCGCTGAAGAAAATGGAAAGCTGTTGAGCGAAACGTGAAAATTGCACGTGCCAGTCTTGCTAAGAACTTTTGTGCAATAAATTTTCTCCTAAAATGAGATGTAGGGGAAGATGTTTGGATATGACGCGCTTTTACACTTGTCAACCACAAATGCGCAATGTTTTACAAAACTCAATTTTTCGTCAAGCAAAAGTCCGAGGTACTTGAATTCCAAAACCCCACGAACGGGAATTTTGTTGAGGCGCAGTGAAGGATTTTGTTTAAAGTGGAGCCAAAAACCATGTACTTAGTCTTGTCCGTTGAAACTGTCAGTTTGTTGCTGCCAACTTAACTTGCCACTATGTTTAAGCACGTGTTGGATTTTGCCTCTAAGTCTCGTCTAGAAATTGTAGGCATCGTGACAATGATGTCGTCCGCGTATGTAAAAATGTCGTAGTCTGCTTATAGTTCAGTGCTAAGGTCGGCTCAATAACCGAGCCTTGTAGACACACCTTTATCAGTCGTTTGGCATAAACAGAACGGGGATGTTCGAAGAGTAAATTATCGATCTCTTTCATAAATAACTACAAATCACGCGTGTGGCCACCATACGTTGTTGAACGCTCCGGATATGTCAATAAAAATTGCAAGTCTGTATTTGGAGTCGTTCCGTCGTATGTTGGTCATTAATCTACATGCGGCGTTAGTCGTCGTTTTCCCTGGAACGAAGCCATATTGGCTGAAATGGAAAAGAGTTTGTGGATGAATGTTGTCTTCAAACACACGTTCAAAAAGTTTGCCAAGTTTTGATAACAAAGTTATCGGACGGTGTGACTTAGAGTTGACGAGATCTTTCTTCCCAGGTTTGAGAATGGTGATGAGATTACCAGCTTTTCAGCTGGTAGCAATATAACCACATTTAATTCATAAGTTGTACAAATCAACGATCGTAGAAGAAAAGGAATCTGGTACAATTACACGTAAGATATTACAATGTATTCCGCCAGGTCCGGCAGACTTGTTTTTAGGAATTTTACTAGGTACGGTGGCTATATCGTCGCTAGTGACCATCCAGTACTATTAGGCTCTTATTTGCAAACTAGCGCGGAATCTTATGTGAGCATCCAAAGGACTATCTGTCGTCGGATCGTCGTCTGGAAACAGAGAGCAAACAATAGCTTTAATCGTCTCGTATTCTGAGATAGTGTATCTGTCGCCGTCTCGGACATTGAAACACGGTTGGATCGACAGGAACTTACGAGAGAACAACCTGTAAACATACGCTTACGGGCTCGTCGCCAAGCTTTTTTCAACAAATCTTTGTAAGAGGCAAGCAATTGAGGCTTTAAATTTGCTGGGGTTTTTTTGGTGGTGTTTTCGTAAACAATGTACTGCTCGCTTTAACCTGTATAACTTATGACTCCACCACGGTACACCGACTCTAGAGCTTATGCGTATGCGGTTTTAGCTACGTTGGCAAGAATCGATGACCATCTTGGTTAACTTTCCAATGACGGCGTCTACAGATCTAATATTGTGCCACAATGTCGATGTTTGTCGAGCCTAAGTGGCTACAGAAAAAAAGGTTTTTGAGGTTCGTTGACAACACAGAGGTTCTCCACGCATCGTTAGCGCTTGTCGGTCACCGGGGAGCGCCAAAACGGCGATTTAGAATTGAAGTCATTAACAGCGTCTCTTAGTTCATACAGAATTTTATAGAGGTGTTGGAGATAAATACATTCTTACTCGTCGGCCAATAAACGCCGACGATTGCCAAGGAGGTGTTTCCAACCGTAATCATAGATACTACAGTGCAGTTATTTGTTAAATGGCTGAGTGTAACCACTCCGACGGGCTTCAAACTATTGAAAACAATAGCCGAGTAGTACCGCATAGAAGAAGATACGGAAATCCTGTTGAAGGGTGCAGCCGCACCAGCGAACTTGAACCCTAAATCAGAATTAAACACGTTTGACTTTTGTGTCAGTAAGATGTCAATGTCATTGTCGAAAAAAAAACTCCTAGCTTTAAAAGTCGCAACTTGTGAATTGCGAAGATTCATTGCACAAACCTCAAAGTTAATTGATTGGTATTGTCCATAATTAGTGGTTGCTATTTTGGCATCGAGCATTTATATAAACTGGGCAGGTATTGGATGATATGGTCATTGATCCTACACGCATTCCAGACGACGTAAACGCGACGTGGTGGCATAAGAATTGTTCGGACTTCTGGTGAGACTTGAAGAATCCAGTGACTGTTAGCTGTACCCCGAGGGCCAAAGCAGAAAAAAACTTTCATTTGCTCATTGGCAAAATGTAGGATCTCATCAGAACCATCGTCAAAATTTTGTAATAGGATTGCCTTTTTTGCCTGCTCAGAAAAGAGGTTTGCAGAAACGTCTAGAATAAAAACACGAGGTGAGGATTTACGTTGCAGTTTGACGATCAGACCGGCTTTATCAAAGACGACCGTGGGAATTTTTGTTAAGTCCGTTTGCTCAGATTTGAGCCTTATAAAGTTATTGCTCGTCTTAGTTACTCTATCCAGTCGTAGACCATAGGTTTGCGGGTTTAGGACTTTTATTAGAGTCGTTTTAGTTTCGTCTAAAGTCTTCAAATTATAGTTTTACGAAAAGTCGTTTGAAGACTGCTGACTAAGTCAATCTTTTCTGTCTTCTTTGAAAGAGTCAATTTACAGGTAAATATCAGTTTTGTAACGGGCGTGACTTCAGTATCGAAGGACTCTTTGATGGTGTCAGGTAGGGATTCATCAAGAAGGATGATAACGTCGTTTTCACGACGACGTTTGGACGGCGCGGATTCAACCTCCTTGAAGGAGGCAGATGGAGTAGGCAAGGTAGAGCGCGACAACGCGACGCTCGTGTAGTGTCGGCTGGAAAAAGACTGTACCTGACGCTACCCTTTTAGCCGTACATAGGATTTTACTGTCCCAACGGTGGACTTATTGCCTACGCTTCTGCTTACCATTAACCTCGTGAAGGTAAGGGTTTAAAGCTTCGCAGAAGAAAAAAACTACTACGCTGCACGCAAAAGCAATACTAATGTACTATTAACGTACTTCCGACTTCTATATTCGGTTTTTCCTGATAACTCACAAATCAAAAGTTAATATCCTTTAGCTCTAGTTAAAGGAGGAAGATTTATTCACATATTGAAGAGAAACGAGAGTATCCTTATAATTAAATAGAAATTATTAATTCTTCTTTACTGAAGGTTTTTAATAAACTTTCATGATACTTAGTAGTAAAAGTTTTTTATCGGCTTCATTAATTGAGGACTCTTTTTTTGTAATTTTATAGAATGCTCTTTTAAGAATCTTTAACCTGTGTGAAGTTAGCCACGGATCTAGCCATAGAAATTTGTTTTGAATTTAATGCCAATATAAAACCTTTAAACATTTCGAAATGAAAGTTATAATATAAATGTAAGCTACAAACATGAGTTAATATATTTATAAATAATTTTTATTAAAATAATAAAAACAATTTCAATAAACATGTATTTAAACATGTAATTGTAAAAGTGCGATTTTTACAAACATAGTATTTGAATTTCTTTGAAAATTCGTTTATGGTTAGATTAAATAATAATTAACAACATATTAAAAAATTACGATGTGGTCATTTCTTAAAAAAAAGTTATTTTTCGTCGAAGTTGCAGCAACGCTCCGCTTACATTCCTGCACAAACAAACGCAATTTTCACAAAGATGGTCATTTTTTATTTTTCTGCCAATTTGTTTATAATTAGATTGAACAATTATTAACAACATATTAAAAAATTACGATGTGGTCATTTCTTAAAAAAAAGTTATTTTACGTCGAAGTTGCAGCAACGCTCCGCTTACATTCCTGCATAAACAAACGCAATTTTCACAAAGATAGTCATTTTTTATTTTTCTGCCAATTTGTTTATAATTAGATTGAACAATTATTAACAACATATTAAAAAATTACGATGTGGTCATCTCTTAAAAAAAAGTTATTTTACGTCGAAGTTGCAGCAACGCTCCGCTTACATTCCTGCATAAACAACCGCAATTTTTACAAAGATAGTCCTTTTTGATTTTTCTGCAAATTTGTTTATAATTAGATTGAACACTTATTAACAACATATTAAAAAATTACGATGTGGTTATTTCTTAAAAAAAATTATTTTACATCAAAGTTGCAGTAACGCTCCGCTTACATTCCCGCATAAACAAACGCAATTTTGAAATTGAAAAATTGAAAAATTGCGTTTGTTTATGCGGGAATGTAAGCGGAGCGTTACTGCAACTTCGACGTAAAACAACTTTTTTTTTAAGAAATGACCACATTGTAATTTTTTAATATGTTGTTAATTATTATTTAGTCTAACCATAAACGAATTTTCAAAGAAATCAAAAATGACTATGTTCGTAAAAATCGCACTTTTACAATTTCATGTTTAAATACATGTTTATTGAAATTGTTTTTATTATTTTTAATAAAAATTATTTATAAATATATTAACTCATGTTTGTAGCTTACATTTATATTATAACTTTCATTTCGAAATGTTTAAAGGCTTTATATTGGCATTAAATTCAAAACAAATTTCTATGGCTAGATCCGTGGCTAACTTCACACCGGTGAATCTTTATTATACTTTATATGAACCATCTAAGAAAAGATTGTAGATTTTGTTATCATAATCTGATAGATTTATAGTAACAGTGCTGTTTCCTTTGTCAGCTTTAAGAGTAATTATAAATTTATCTTGTTTAAAAGATTTTAATGCAAAAATTCTAATTTTGGAATGCTACTTTGGGGATTTATTAAATTACGAAGAATTTTTGTAGTTTCAAAGCGGATTTCTTCTGCAAGGAAATGAGAAACTGCTTAGATAGAAGCTTCTACGCCTAATACAATTAATTCAATAAAAGTTTGCTACAAAACAACTACAATTTGTAACCTGCGCTGTGACTTTTGATACGTGTTTTATGACAAACCCATGTAGTTTCGATTGTTTTAAATTTACTTTGTCAGTTTTACGTTGCTTAAATATCCGTGTGCTGTGTTTATGCCGATTTCGCATTTCTTTTGTATTAATAAAATTCAGATTGCAATATGATTTATGTTTTTGACAATTCTTATTAAGTTTTTGAAAATACCAGAAATTTGATATTATGTGCGTTTGTTTATGCTAACATCATTTAGAGTGATATTTATATATTGCTATTGTAGCAATTGTCGTATAAGCTTATTGTGTTATTACGCTTTGTTTTAAATTAAAAATAAATCTTTGTCTGATTTATCTTCTTAAAATGATTTGTCTCATGATTTTAAACTGTAGTAAGAAAATCTAAGGATATAAAGAAATTATTGTATTCAGCAAGCAATCAAACTAAAGCTGCGCCGTCTTACGACTCAAGACTTAACTAACTCACGTGACTTCATATTCGCGCGTCGACGTTGGCAAAGTTGTCTAACCGGCGGTAGCACACATTAGAGAAACTAGTAGAAGCGTAAGAATGTGTATTAAAAAACAACAAAAATGTAGCCGTCTTAAACAATCTTGTAAGTCAGCAGTAATAGAGCATATGCTAGAAACAAGCCATCAAATTTTGTTTGAAAACACAAAGATTTTGGCTAATGCTTCTAATTACTATCAGCGAAAAATTAAAGAATTTGTTGACATAATTAAAAATGCTTTTAATATTAACCGAGATTTTAGTTTTTCTTTACCTGAGATTTGGAAACCAGAAATGCCACGCCGCGCTCAATCAGTTTATTCCAGGTTCTGAAGATGTTCACTGCGGCGCGTGACGAAAGCTCAGCTTGTGTTATGACGACGACACGGATATTATCTAGGATGAAAAATTGCAATACTATGAAAAACACATCCTAAAACAATTGCGAACTCTAAATTGTTATAACAATTATTAGAGCAAATAGCTTCGTAACACCACAAAAAAACAAATAAAAAATGATACAAAGATGGTGTAATAAAACTCATTTACTAACGTTTAAAACACTGAAAAAAACGGCAATAAAAACGTTAATTTAGTAATTGTCGCAAATGTACACGTTGTTTGAAACGGTTATAGATAACAATTAACACTAAAAAATAAAGAAATAAATACACAAAATATGTTAAAATCAATTCATATCAAAAAATAATTCCAGTTAGTTTATAGGGTTATACTAACTGGACAAAGGGATTGTATGGTTATTCCTGGGACATGATGATTCATTCTTGGAATTCTGGATTAGTTGTATTGCGAGTGCTAGATAATGCTAACGGCGAAGAATATTTTATAGATCCGGATGTGTGGACACAAAATCAGCGTTGGAGCAAGCACGCTGATATGTGTGTACAGTACGCTCAGTGTTTAAAAAACAATTTGATGAAACTAAACGGTATTTTCAGTCAGAAAGTATTTGTAAATTTTAATAATTCGTTTTTAGGTACTTTTAGTTCCAATAAACATTGGCCCGTGCTATCTAATAACATTTCTATTTATATTGACGTATGGTGCTCGTTAAATAAAAGATTTCAACAAAGAATGTTTGATCCTTATTATGATCTTCTTACTGCAAAGTGGTCACCCTTTGAAAAAGTAGAATGGTTATTGCCACTTATGACTGAAAGTGACGAATTTAGAAGCCAGTTGCAAAGCTTAGAAGATCACGTATATTCATGGTCTAATTACAGTGACGTATTGTTTGTAGCAGACTTTCCAGGTGCTGTTTTTATTTATTTATTGTTTATGACTTTTAAAAATCGTTTTAGGAATGTATTTGGAAAATTACTTAACAGATGATTTGGTAAACGTTACCTTAACCATACTTGGTGGTGAAGTAATATATGAAACTGAATTACAAGCTATGTCTATAAAATTAACAACTGGTTCTAATTACGTAATTCCAACAAATAAATTTCATAAAATTTATACTAACGGAATAAAACCGTCGTTTTATATGTACACGTTTGTTAATCAAACATTAGAAAAACTAGGCAATGGTGCTTAAAGTGCATATTGCTGTTACTTAAAAAAACGTAAATACCTTCAAAGTTACAATATATGTAATAAACATATTTAATATTTTAAAAAAAACTTGTTTCATTAAATGTTGTCGTGTTACTTTAATTTTTAAACAATTTAGAACATACTGTAAATACATCACGTAATAATAAA
Source organism: Aquatica leii (assembly GCA_035610365.1). NCBI lineage: Eukaryota > Metazoa > Arthropoda > Insecta > Coleoptera > Lampyridae > Aquatica > Aquatica leii. Next base: position 14,725,001 of record CM069434.1, on the reverse strand, counting down.
AATAATGATAATTATATGATTAAAAAACATTAGTTAACTAACACTGTTATATTATTAAAATGTGATATTCAATAAAAACTTTAGTAACGAACCAACAAGTAAATAAATTTAAATAAAATAATGGTTATTTACATAAAAGTCAGGAAAATCTCACATTACTGAATAAGAGCTAAATTGAAATACGAGGCACTTTGTAGCGGGTATTTTGAAGCTCCGAGTTAGGTAAGACATTTTACTGGCGTGTTTTGTGTTACATTTTTCCGGAAATCTTCTTGAAAACAACATTTTTCTTATTAACTCGCAGGAAAATTGAATTTTCTGGACTACTACTGTAAAGACTTTACAAGACGCAAAATACTTCTCCACAAAAAATATTTTAGTTTTAATTTATTTTATTTTTAACATGTTTCGACATTATAAAATGTCATCGTCAGTATCTCTACAAAAAAATATTAAAAATATAGCTAACATATTAAATATAAAAGAGAATACCTATTAATATTATTAACTTGACAAATGTCAAAAATAACAAATTGAAACTATCAATAAACACACAGCCAGAAATGATAAAAAATAAAAAATAAATTAAAATTTAAAAAATAGAAATGTAAAGTTAGAATTTAGGATTACGAAGAGGAGAATTGCTTATATCGAGAAGTTCATTAAGTAGAAGAATTATTATTAGAAGGACGATGAATTTCTAAAATTTCAAGATTGTTGAGATAATGGCCTTGATTACAAAAATGAAGAAATTTATTATTAAGATCAGGAAAAAAAGAATAACTAGTAGACAAAATGTGATTAGGAAAGACAGAATAGGTATTAGAGATATCAGTATTCAAATTTCTATTAATAAAATAAATATGTTCTTTTAATCTAATTTTGAACTTTCTTCCAGTTTGACCGACATAAGAAGAATTACAAGAAGAACACGAAAATTTGTAAACACCAGATTTATCTAAAGAAGAAATAGGTTCTTTACGATTAGCAATATATGGTTTTAAATTATTATTCGTAGAAAAAGAAATGGAAACGTTAAATTGTTTAAACAAATTTTAAAAAAAAAGACAAGAAGTACTAAAGTAAGGAATAGAACGGTAAATATCATTACTACTAGATTTATTATATACCAAATTTTTAAATAAATGGCAAAAACGAGTTATATAAATAACTGTATTTAAAATTTGAATAGGATAAGCATTATTATATGCAAGTTGTTTATTAATGTTCCATTCTTTATTAAAACTGGTGTAATTAAGTTTTGGATTTAAAACGCAGTTTTATGTAAAATAAAATACTTTTTATTTTTTTTTATATACTTATACAAACATTGTTCTGTCGTTAATTAAATAATAATAATAACAAAAAAACTCTATCACCAACGTGATTTCAAAATACGCACACTTTTCAAGTTGTATATAAAATACGCGCCTTTTACTAGGCAACACACATTTCTTTTGCACAATTATTAACAGCGGCCACCTTGAAATGACCTAGAGGCGTTTCAACTAAAGCTAATACAATTATATGTCACATAATACAAAAAAAAATGATGAAAAATACAAATGTAGCTTTTTATTAATTTGGCTCCTCTGGTTTTGCGATCTTTTATTAAGATTGGACCGGCGTAGTCCAAACCTACGTTATAGAACGCTGGTATGTTTGGTAATACTCGGTTTGCAGGTAGATTTCCCATTAGAGGGTGATTAAATTTAGGACTAGCTTTTATACAAGAAATACATTTTCTAACTACTAGCTTTGATGTATTCCTTCCATGTATTGGCCAAAATGCTTCTCTCACTATTGATAAAAGTTGTTGAGGACCACAATGAAGATTAGTTATGTGAAAATAATTGAAGATTAACCTAGTCAAAGCATGATTATTGGGAAGAAGCAAAGGATACTTCTTGTCAAAATTAAAATTCGAACGTGCAAGCCGACCACCTACTCTAATGGACCCACTGTCATCCAAAAACGGATCTAATAGTCGAATAGAAGATGATTTTATTTGAATTCTTTTTTGCAAACATTGTAACTCTTGAGCGAAAACTTCTTGTTGACAGAGATGCACCAACTTCTCTGTAGATTGTTTTAACTCTTGAACAGTAAGATGACTATTTTTTCGACTGCGTTTAGTAATTTTACAATTATTAATAAATCGAAGGACGTATGCAAATACTCTTTTTAATTTGGTTAAAGAAGAAAATCGCTCAAAAATGTTTAGGCAATTGGTTGTCTGACTGCAAAAACAAAGATTTGATTTCTTTTCCTCAGTAGTTTCGTTTACTTCACGTGGTGTTGATATTTCAAAATTGTTGTCAAACATGCTCAAAAAATGCGGACCATGAAACCAGAACTTATTATCACACAAGTCCTTTGGGTTGACTCCTCTAGAAATTAAATCACTCGGGTTGTGTTGAGAAGATACATGTCGCCAATCGCAAATGTTCGTTAACTCTTGGATAACAGCTATCCGGTTAGCTACAAAGACTTTATATCTGTTAGGTGCAGAATTGATCCAATTAAGAGCAACCATGGAGTCCGTCCAATAAAACACTTTTTCGAAGGGAATATCAAAGTTTTTTAGAACATCATTTGATAACTCGGCAAGTAGAACAGCAGCACAAAGTTCCAAACGTGGAATGCTAACGGTGTGCAGTGGTGCTACACGCGATTTAGAAGTTACAAGATTACAATATACTCGACGATTAGAAGTTATACATCTAACATACACACAAGCTCCATAAGCTATGGAACTGGCATCACAAAAGCCGTGGTATTGCAAGCAACTGAAATTAGAAGGGATTAAACAACGTGATACGCTAATATCATTGATGCTTCTTAATTGACCTTTAAACTCATGCCATTCCTTAAGCATATCTTGAGGTAGCTCTTGATCCCACTCTATCTTTCGCTGCCAAAGAGACTGTAAAATTAATTTTCCTTTAACGATTATTGGAGCTAAAATGCCCAGCGGATCGAATAATTTTGCTCATCAAAGTTTAGATGAAAATTGAAGAAAAATTTGTCCTCAACAGAGTTCCAATGAACACCTAAGGTTTTTGCATTTGCTCTTTCACATAGAGGAATAGTAATCAAATTATAATTTGTTACAGAATCGCTTTCTTTGATTACCTCTGAACAATTCGAGAAGAATTTTCTGATTATAAAACATCCGCACTCTAGAATTTTGGTGACTTGCTTTTTGATAGACTCAAGTTGTTGTTTTGATTGACAACTGTATAACAAATCATCCATGTAAAAATTTTTCTTGATGACATGTGCACCATCAGGGTATTGACTGGCAAATTTGTCAGCCAAGAAAACCAAACATCGGGTTGCGAGAAAACTTGCTGAAGCTGTACCGAAAGTGACTCGATTGATTTCAAAGATTTCCAATGGACCACAAGGACTCTCTCTCCAAAAAATCCTTTGAAGTTTTGTTTCGTTTTCACAAACTTTAATCATCCGATACATTTTAGCTATATCGCCAGTAAGTGCAAATTGAAATTGCCTAAATCTGATTAAAATGTCTACAAGTTTTTCTTGGATCGAAGAGCCAACAATCTGTGTAACATTCAGAGAAACATTATTAGATGTTTTTAGGCTTTCATTAAAAACGACTCGGATCTTCTAGTTAACGATTCTTCTTTAAACACACAATGACGTGATAAAAAATAATTAGGACAGAAAGTCTAAGAATAGGACCATGTAACGTTTCAAAATTACCGTTAAACTGATTTGAGTGAACCTTACTCATGTGACCGAAAGTGATATATTCCCTCATTTGCTCAACATATTCTCTTCAAAGATTTGGATCTCTACTAGACAAAAAAATTGATTTATGACAATATGCTCAGATTCGCCAAGTTTAGCAAGATTACCTTTGAAAGGCAATGAGACAATCAACCTCCCTTCCTAATTTTGTTTGATAGTTTTTAAAAAATGGGTTTCACAAAATTATTCTTCTCGAGACAATAAAGACAAATTAGTTTTGGGTTTAACATGATCAATTTCTCATAATCTAACAAACGATTGATTCAACTCTCTTAAACTCTCAGAGTCGTCAGCAGTGGTATGATGAAGATGAGTTACAAAAGAAGTGTTTTTACTTAAAATTCTCTCCGGTAAGTTCCCTGAAATAAATCAACCTAACATTGAATCCTGTATAACAGGCAAACCTCTGCCTAATGAAATTTGATTGGGCCTTATCAAACTAAAATACAAAGAAGCACCAAGCAGGATATCGATTTTTCCTGGAATATTGAATGAATCATCGGCCAAACTCACATGATACGGTATACTCAATGAACTTCTATCAAAAGATACAAGAGGCAATTGATCAGTAATTTCACTTATAATCAAACAATGAGCAACAAATTGATATTTGCTCGTAAGTGATTGAATGTTGATAGTAGCAATTTTTGTTATTTGTGTAGTAGTACAACCGACTCCCCTTACAGAAATGTTAATTGGTCTGGACTTTATATTTAGTTCCTTGCAGAGTTTTTCGGTTATGAAATTGCTTTGGCTGCCGCTATCTAATAAGACACGAACTTCGGAAATATATATACCGTTTTTCACCTTTACTTTTGCTGTAGATAACAATACATTAGAATTAACAGCTAAATTACAAGTTGTAGACGAAGCGCTTTGACTTCCAGACGGACCTTGTGTTTCATCTCTGTCGATAGACGACTCGACTATAAGATTATCTGAAGTTTGAGGATTGGTTTCGATAAGTTTGGAATCCGAACCAGACTTGTTTACTTTATGCGAGAAACAAATTGTAGTATGATGCCTTTTTTTGCAGATTCTACAATTGGAAGAAGATTTCCAATTTTCTTTGTAATTATGACTAAGGCAGTTAAAACACAAGCGGAACTCTTTTACTTTGTTATATCTATCCTTAACTGGTAACCTAGAAAATGCATCACATTTATAAAGATAGTGATTTCCTTTACACTGTGGACAATTAGCATTGCTCGTCGCAAAAAATGTTCCCACTGAGTCCTTTTTGAGAAATGGTTTGTGATTTTGTTTCAATACGTTGGAAGGATAGTTAATTAAGTTTTTCTTTAAGCAAACACTTATATCATCGATTAGTTTACACCTGTCACTCAGAAACTCTAAACTCTCACTGATATTAGGTATATCCTCTGGAAATTGTTTAGAAAACTCTACAATTGTTTCAGTATCACCCTTGGATTTTATTAGATAAGTTATTATGGCACTCTTGTAGTCAGAGTCTGAAATATTTAAGCTATCAACGGTTTTTAAGTGTTTTGTGATTAAATCATAAAAATTTCTTAAGCCGTTTTCTCTATTTAATTTAGAACTCTCGAATATTTGCTCAAGCTGCTGGAAAACTAAGAGACGCTTATTCTGATACCTGTTTCGTAAAAGATCTAATGCAATTTTATAATTGCTACCAATTATTGGTAAACCTGTTAATATTTCAGACGCGGGTGCTTTTAGACAAGATTGTAAATAGGTCAATTTGAGATCGTCCGTTAAATTAGGATTTCGATCGACACAGGACATAAATCTCTCGATAAAATTGGAAAACTCTGAAATTTCGCCTGTAAAACTTAGTAAACTGATTTCAGGTAACTTCACACAAGGTGCAACATTTGACCCTATAGAAGTACCAGAGATATTATGCTGATTATACTCTTTTTCTTTCTTTTCGTATTGTTTAATAACTAATTTAGCCTTACTGATCGCACTTCCAAGTGAAGCCTCAAACTCGTTATTACTAGGCACGCTTGCATCTTCGAACTCAAATGCTACAAATTCATCATACAAATTTTCGTACTCATTTAATAAAGGTTTGACATACTCAATTCTCGTAATTAATTGTTCCAATATTTCCTCGTTAATCTCAAGAATATTACATTGATTAACAAATTGTTCGAAACTTTTTAATTTATTGACTCGATTGTTTAATTTAGAAAATAACAACTTTCTTTCAGGTGCTGAAGAGGTTTGTGCACTTGAAATACTTTGACTCTTTGTTTTCGACATGATACAATAAAATGTAAACAAAATAACTCGAATATTGTGGTTTGCAAGAACGTTTGAAAGGATTAAGTGTTAAGTGTACTCACAATCGATACTCAAATGGAACTCAACTCGGTAGGTCTTTCGGATTTGAGCAGTTGTCTCAACTGTTACTCAAAAGATTGATCATTTGTTGACCTTCTACAAAAATAAATCTAATTAAGTTTATTGTATGAAAGTGTTTGTATCAAAATTTGTTTGTTACTACTCTTTACTCAAATCATAAAGGATATGTGCAAGATTTTTTCTTTTTTGCCATTCACCATTGTGTTAACTCGTATAATTGTTGAATACTCCAGATTACTCCTCTTTTGATTTGTGATGATGTAGTGATGTCACCATATCGCCACTTGAATTGATAATTATCACTTTCTCTTTTTCTTGAAATATGGACGAATGAATACTGAATTCAATCCACGATTTTCTCGTTATCCGGCTCGAAGGACCAATATATGTAATTAAGTTTTGGATTTAAAACGCAGTTTTATGTAAAATAAAATACTTTTTATTTTTTTTATATACTTATACAAACATTGTTCTGTCGTTAATTAAATAATAATAATAACAAAAAAACTCTATCACCAACGTGATTTCAAAATACGCACACTTTTCAAGTTGTGTATAAAATACGCGCCTTTTACTAGGCAACACACATTTCTTTTGCACAATTATTAACAACTGGTTATAGTAAAAGGAATAGAATAAAGACGATTAATTAAAGAACGAAAAGAAGCAATTTTATGATTATACGGATGATTAGAGTGAAAAGGAATTAAGCAATCCGTATATCATTATATGTATTCATTATCACGTGAAATAAGTAGATGTAAATAAGGAAGAGAATTATTGTTTTCAATTTCGTAAGTAAATTTGAAATCGTTAAATTACTTAGATCGTTTAAAGAACCATTATAAAGAACAATGCAGTCATCTACATATCTAAACCAAAAAGTAATCATGCTAGAAAAGGAACAATTAAAAAAAAAATATTTTCAATATTATTCATAAATATTTCAGCAGCAAGGGAAGAAATTTTTAAACTCATAGCTAAACCTGATAATTGAGAATAATAATCGTTATTAAATTTCGCTTGAAAACTAAGCCAAGAAGAACACAAACATCTAAGATTTGGTAAGTGTTTAAAGAACCGTTAGAAAATAGTAGATTACGAATGAGGGTTACACAGTCTTCAGGAGGGATAGAAAGTAAAAGATTGCCAACATCAAAAGAAACAAGATAAGATGAAGAAGGAAAGGGAATATTTGTAATTTTAGCAGTAAATCAGAAGAATTAAGAATAGCATATTGATTAGTAAAGTTAGAATAAATTCTAATTACGTTATTAAGCCAAGGAGCAAGTTTAGCTACAGGAGAATTACAAAAGGACACAACACGACGTATTGGGATTAAAGGTTTATGAATTTTTGGAAGACCATAAAGGAGCGGTATAGAATGATTCATAACCTTGAAATGTTAAATGTTACGATTTTCTAGAGAATTAAGAGTTAATTTACAAGACTGAAGGTAAGATATAAAAGAACAGAAAACAGAGATAGAATTTTTAGAAAGCATTTTAAAACTACCAGCTTTAAATTTTAAAATGCTTTCTAAAAATCTTATCTCTATTTTTTGTTCTTCTTTTATATCTTGCCTTCAGTTATTTATAGAACTCGTTTTCTCTATTTGTTTAAAAATTTGTTATATAATGAATCTAGTAGTAATGATCTTTACCGTTCTATTCTTTACTTTAGTCCTTCTTGTCTTTTCCTTAAAAATTTGTTTAAACAATTTAACGTTTCCATATATTTTTCTACGAATAAATTTAAAATCTTATATTGCTAATAATAAAGATCCTATTTATTCTTTACATAAATCAGGTGTTTACAAAATTTCGTGTTCTTCTTGTAATTCTTCATATGTCGGCCAAACTGGAAGAATGTTCAAAATTAGATTAAAAGAACATATTTATTTTATTAATAGAAATCCAAATACTGATATCTCTAATACCTGTTCTGTCTTTGCTAATCACATTTTGTCTACTAGTCATTCTTTTTCTCCTGATCTTAATATTAAATTTCTTTATTTTTGTAATAAAGGCCATGATCTCAACAATCTTGAAATTTTAGAAATTCATCGTTTTTCTAATGATAATTTTTCTACGTGTCTTAATGAACTTCTCGATATAGACAATTCTCCTCTTCTTAATCCTAAATTCTAACTTTACATTTCTATTTTTTAAATTTTAATATATTTTTTATCATTTCTGGCTGTGTGTTTATTGATAGTTTCACTTGTTATTTTTGACATTTGTCAATTTATTAATATTAAGTATGCTCTTTTATATATAATAAGTTAGCTATATTTTTAATATTTTGTACTGTTTGTAGAGATACTGACAATGACATTTTATAATGTTATTATATTAATAATAAAATTAAAACTGAAATATTTTTTGTGTAGAAGCCTTTGAGATAAATAATTCTATTGTATATCTAATACTCCACTTTGGGAATGGATTACTTTAACGTTAATTTGTAACTATAGTTTGACAAACTTGATTTTTGTGGAATTTGTAAAAACCATTTCTGAAATTTGTAAATTTCGTCTTTTCTTACGATTTTCTGAAAATTTTAATTTTAATACTCGGCACAAAGTATCTCGTATTTCAATTTGACTCCAGGCCCGCGCCTAGCACTTTTGGCGCCCTTGTGCAAATTTAAAATAACGCCCAAAATTTGTATTACGTTCATATATGTGAGTACAGATACGGATTAGGTTAGGTATTATTATCCACTATATATATATATATATAAATAATTTTTTCCACTACTAGCTATGAAGTTGGCAATTATTACGTATAATAGTAGGTCGTGAAGTTGTACTTTTTTAAGCGCAGGTAAATAATATTTCATTATTAACTAGTAGTTAATAATGAACATATTTACATTTTCTGTTAATACTACAACAGTTTCAAAGAAAAAAAGTTTACGAAAATGGGTACCAAGAGCAAGAGATTTTATTTAATGCTAATGTAAGTTTTCAAATCGCTTAATTAATAAATTAATTTGATTTTAAAAAGTCACTACACTTTCGTGTAAAGGTCCTCTGCAAATCTTGTCCAGTCTGCTTTTTTGAAGTTGAAACGGCGGCGGAATGGGGCCGTGATTGGTGTGACTGCTGGTGATGCGCTAATGGATATCGGCCTGTGCTGTGTGTGTGGTATGGGTTCCAGCACGGCTTTACTGCAGAGGTCAGCGATGTTGTTGCTTACGAAGGCTAGGTCTGGGTTGTACCCCCGTTTCCATCTAGAACTGTTGAAGGACTTCGGGAGTTTGGGGTCGTGGATTAGACTGAGGTGGTTTGCATCGCTTCACGTCTCAACCAAGTCGCCATTTTCATCTGTTTTGGCGTAGTCCCAGTTGACGTGGTGACTGTTAAAGTCACCGATGATGATGTGAGTCTTGTTCCGATCGAAGTTTAGCGGTTTAGCGAAGTCAAACCGTTCCCCGGGTGGCTTATAGACCGAGGTGATAGTCCAGTTCCACTGTCAGGATTTCGATGTTATTGGCTTGAGACATGTTGGCCGTCTTGACGATGAGATCGCTCTTCGTGAAGATGGCGCTACCGTATTTCTCGTGCTGGCACTCTATTATTAGCTTCATACCAGGGATCCGTGGGCGGTTGTTGTTTTGGCCTCGGTGGGTCTCTTGCAGACAGAGCACATGACATTTGTGGTCTGTGCAGATTTTTGCCATAATGTCTTGTTTGGCTCTTGTGAGCCCCTCGACGTTAGCAGAGATGACAGTCAGTGCCAGCCCTGGAAAGGGCCCTTTGGGGTTTTAAAAAGTAAGTTATTTGAAGTTCGCGCTTAATTAAATGTGAATATTATTGAATTAAATATGTTTTAGATATAATCAATGCTTAAAATAATAATGTTTTTAAACAATTTAAACAACTTTTGCAATAAAAACTTACGTTATCTGTTTATTTTTGTGTTTTAAATCACAATTAAGAATTACGTCAAAATTAATTCTATTAAACTAATGACAACTGTCAGAATTACTGACTTGATTTTTAATTTAAAATTAACATCTTAAATTTTAAATTTGATTTTGTAACAGATAGAAAGGTTGTAATAATTCTAGTAGTGGAAAAAATTGTATATATAACACAGTTGAGAAGTTCATTATAACCTGCGCGATTTATATCCATCGCTTATCTATCGCTTAGGTTATAATGATGCACTTCTCAACCTTGATATATAATATACTATTAAAAAGTATTTTCATAAATTTATTTTTATTTTTATATTTTACAAATACAAGCCATAATCCATACAAGTATTTTTTCATTGAGGTACATAACATAATTATAAACTTATAGAAAACAGAAATATATTCTGACAGTATTACAACTGAATATTTTTGTATTTTAGTTTCAAATGTAATATGTGATACAAAAGCACAAGAAATAAAAAAATTATTTAAAACATTCAAAATACTCATTTATATATCACAGGACGAAACTGATCGACAAAAAAAACAAAACAATATATTATTTTAATAATGCAACATGTCACCTTTTAAAGGTTAACATTTAGGTATTAGGTGTTGTTATTAATATTTTAGCTAAGTGAATTGAGCTTTCCGTGCTTTAATTTTTGCTAATTCTTTAATGAAATCTTCGGTGTCTAATTCTTTTAGCTGGCCCGTTTCTATTGAAATAATAGCAAGATTACTTAGCCGGTTTTGCCCCATGGTCGATCTTAAATGATTTTTTATTATTTTGAGTTTTAAAAAAGATCGTTCTACAGTAGCAACAGAAACTGGTATTGTTAATAAAATACGAAGCATTATAATCGTATTAGGAAAAGAATCCACTAAGTTGTTAATTGTTATATAATTTAAAGTTTCTTCTGGAGACGTAATAACTTTTTCATCAAAACTTTTTAAATATTCCAATTCTTTAACAAGTTCCACGGCAGTTATGTCTCGTTTATTGCGAGTTTTGTCGTTTAATAAATTTACAACTTTCTGACATAATTCTAATTGTTTGTTTTCAGAATATCTTTTAAATTTATCAATATTTCATAAAAACGAGAAATTTTTAGAGTAAGAAAAAAGTAACTGAAATCTCTCATCCACTGTTGTTATGATTAGATCTAGAGCATTAAAAAAACAATCAACTTTGAGCTTTAAAGTTTCGTCGTGGATCGGCTCATCGTCATATTCATAATCAAAATGTATTTTTTTAATTTTTTGCGGTCTTAGATTTCTTTGTTTTTTGTATTTAGGTTCTATGTCTAAGCTGGATGCTATTTCTTTAGCATTAATCAATAGATCATTAAAATCTTTATCGGTGCGATAAGCTTTCAAAAAATTATTTAAATGATTAGAACACTGAGCAACATCAAAGTACGGTTTTTGAATAATTTTACTAACAATGTTAACTTTACTTAAAGTATTATATCACAATATAAGAATGCAAATGAACTCAAAATTTTGCAATTTTTTGGCCAACGATGCAGCCAAATTTTTTGCGTTATTTTCAAAGTTTCCTTCGCTTATTTCAAATAGAGCATCATAAACCTCCCCAAGATGATACCTTAAAGGAGTTATTGCATCTATTCTACTAGACCAGTGTTTCTCAAACTTTTTTGTCTGGTGGCACACTAAAATTACTAAACAAAATTCACGGCGTCCCTTTATTATTCTTATTTTTTTTTGATTTTTTATAGTTAATAAAGATGTAAACTATAAAAGATGAAAAGTCTTTGAAAAAAATAAATGTTTTTTAAAGTAAGTTTATTTCCAAACAACACAAAAACATTTAAAACAAAAGTTATTATTACAAAATATTTATGATAATTATGATAAAATGTGAACTTAATGTGAAGTATGCGCCTAATGACGTTTGCATATTTCTTTGATATTAGTTCGTGTTTTTGAAAGACACACCCTCATCTCATTTTCAAGGGTCTTTTTAGTCTTTCTCTCTTCTTTGTTTTAATATTCACGAGTGCAGAGAATCACTTCACAGAGATACGATGTGGAAAACTGTAATATAATATTAAGTGCTTTGAACCCTATTTTGGAATATTCCTTCAAATCGTTATCCAAAATAAATCAGACTCATTTCTGAATGCTTCAATCTTAACGTGCGATCGTTGCGTATGTCAATTAATTCTTCGGCTTCTGCAAGACTAAACTCACTTATTTCTGATGTTGTCTCTACAAAAGGATTTTTAATCCAGTCGTACAAATCAACTGATATGTCAAGGAAATAATAGTTAATTTTTTCTTCTACTGACGTTAAATGACTGTAAATATTTTCCTTTGGCAACTTGATTAAACATTTCTACATTATTTGCATTTACTTTTATCTTCTATTCTGTACAGATCAATTTGGTTACAGAAAAACTAAAGGCAGTATCTAAACTTGTAGAGCAGATAATACAAAATTTTGAAAATTTTGATTTTACAATGGGTCTCTTTTTTGATATGTCTAGTGCTTTTGATTGTGTATCGCACTCAATACTTACTAATAAGTTAAGAATGTACAACTTTGATGAAATTAGTCTAAATCTTATAAGTTCTTATTTAAACAACAGATTACAAGTGGTTTCTATAAACGGAATTATTTCAAATACTTGCGAAATTAAATGTGGAGTACCGCAAGGATCAATACTTGGCCCTATACTCTTCTTAATATATATTAATGACCTATCAAACTTTGTAAAAACTAATGTACCAAATTCTCAATGTGTTATTTATGCGGACGATACAACAGTATACATAAACAGTCATAGCTTGAATGATATTTTCAGATTAACGACTCAAACTAAAGTAGCAGTAAATAATTGGTGTGTAGCTAATGACCTAAAGATAAATACAGAAAAAACTCAAAAATGTTATTTACTTTAAAGCGTTATACAAACTTTGAAAATCCGAAATCTATAAAATTTTTAGGAATTGACTTGGATAGTAAACTAAAATTTGAAAACCATATTAATAGTCTTGCTAAAAAATTAAGTTCATATATTTATTTATTAAGAAGACTCTCGGAAAATGTATCAAGTGATATCTTGAAAAATGTATATTACGCTCTAATTCACAGCCATATTTCATATGGTATCATTGTATGGGGCAATTGTACAGCAATGCAAAAAATTTTTTCATTGCAACGTAGAGCTGTTCGCATTCTAGGTGGATTGCAATATAGAGACGATTGTAAAAATGTTTACATTAGAAAACACATACTAACTGTTCCTGCTCTTTATGTGTATGAATGTTTGCTCTATATTAAAAACCACAGTATAGATACCGAAAGAGATTCTAACTTGACTGTTCATTCGTATAACACAAGAAAAAAACATGTACCAAAAAAAGAAAGATGCAGATTGATACAAACAGAGAATCAGTTCACGTATCAAGCTAAGATGTTTTTTAATGCACTACCACTTGCAGTTAAACAACTCACTACTGCAAAGTTTCAAAAACGTATAAAAAATTTTTTAATTACAAACTGTTTTTACAGTGTTAAAGATATTAGTGAAAGTATAAATTTCCGTACTTAACTATACCTTTTTTCCTTGACGATTGTAAGATTTGTAAAATTATTTAACATGAAATATATTATTATTATTATTATTCTACATTTTTATTTTATCTTTAAAAGCTGTAATTTTATCTACAGATCTTAAAATATTTTCATTTTTTCCTTGCATGCTTGAGTTTAACTTGTTCAGGTGATCAATATTGTCTGTTAAATAAGCTAATTTGGAACACCAAGAATCATTTTACAATAATACACAAAATTCTGTTTTGTTTTCATGTTGAAAAAATATTAATATTTCTTCTTTAAGTTCAAAAACACGGTTTAATACGCGACCTTTCGAAAGCCATCTCACTTCGGTATGAAGAAGCAGGTTATTGTGATGAGATTGCATCTCTTTACATGATTTTGCAAATATACGCGATTTTAATGGTTTCGCTTTGATATAATTAACCATTTTAATGATTTCTTCTAATACTATTTTGAGTTCAAGGCCTATTGTCTTTGCTACCAATGATTTACGATGAATGAAGCAGTGAGTTCACGGAAAAAAAGGTTATGCGGAATTGATATGTATCATGCAAAAGGCTGTTGGTTTTGAGTCAAGCCGATGTACGCTTGAATTAAACTTCTATTTTATTAGATTGTCGCTGTAATTGCATTGCAATAAGAGATTTAGTTTAAATTTTAGTACATTTACGTTGAATGTTATTTGAACGTGGATCAATTTTAGAAAAAAAGCAAATGCTTTAAATATGAAATCGTAATGATTAAATTCAGTATAATATTTCTCTCCGTGTTGTTACAATGTTTTCGTTTTTCTTTTTAGCGTATGAAACAAATCCTTTTATAGTTTCAATTATTGAAGCGGCACCATCTGTGCATACACCTACGCAAGATTTCCAAGATAGACTATTTGTATTAAAATACGTGTTCATCATATCAAAAACATCTTTTCCCCTCGTAGTTCTTTCGAATTCTTTACACCATAAAAATTCTTCCAAAATTTCATCATTTTCAAAAAATCAAGTGAAGACAAGTAATTGTGCTTTACCACCGATATCAGTTGACTCTTGCAACTGTAAACTAAATAATTTCGACTCGATTATTTTCTTTATAGCTGATTTTTCAATATCAACTGATAGATCACTAATATGTCTACTAATAGTGTCATTTGACAAAAGAATCTTTTTTATTTCTTCTTATGCTTCAGCACCAAAAATTGTTCTCACAATTGCTCTGCAGGCCGGGCTAATCAAAGTTTTGCCAATAGTATGAGGCTTCATTTCTTTTGCCATTATTTCGGCGACTAAATAACTGGCCTCTTGAACACGGTCAGCAATTGTATATTTTTTTACAAAACTTTTACTTTGTTTTTCTTGTAATTTTATCAGATCTTTGAAATATTCAAGAGGTTTCTTAGACAATTGATTATGTTTTGTGAAGAAGTGTCGCACTAGTTTACTGGGATCCATAGCTTCATTTGACAAAACCAAACCACACACAATATATTTAGGTCTGGGAATTAATTTATCACCACACCAGATAAATCCTATTTTTAGGTACCTGTCAAGATATAAACGAGTTTTTACATTCTTTTTTAATGCAATTTTTTACGAGAACTTATTGTTTCTGGTTTGTTGCTCAACATTAAAATAGTCAAATCTTTACTATTAGAGCTCTCAATTTTTGATGATATACTAGTTCTAATTGATTCTTTAGATTTGCTACAAGTAGCCATTTCTTGATAACTAGATTCTTCACATTTTCTTTTTTTAATAAAAAAGTTATTCATGATATTGAACGACATAATTAACGTCAATATTTTATTATAAACTTCAAAAACAAGTTACTAATTTATTTTTTCTTGCTGTAAAGAAGAAAAATATTTGTATATGATGCTTTTTCATATAACAATAATAAAAACAACTACTGACCAACTGCATTCAACGTGTTTAGTATTGCACTTCTACTCGTTGCACGAAACAGAAGAACTAGTAACTAGCTCGTTTTTTTTCATAGTATTTACGTGTCGCTACTTAATGAGTCACTGAGACCAAAGACTGAGACAAGTGGCAGTCACAAGATTAGTACAAAAGACATATTTAGAGTGGGAGTTATAAAAGAGGGGGAAAATGAAACGTAGTGCAATTCCAAGGATAAACCATAGAAGTAAATAAAATAGAAACAGAATTGTAATTAATGTAATTAAAACCTATGTTCATTTTTTATAATTGTTTTGGTTATTTATTTAATTTAATAATCATAAGTAATTTTAATTTAATTATTTAAAATTTCTGCGGCACCCTTGTGGCGTACTTGCGGTACCTTAGGTGTCGCGGCATCCACTTTGAGAACCACTGTACTAGACCATCGAGTATCAAATAAAGGCTTTAAAGTTAAATTTGTTACATTAGATAAATTAGATTTCAGAATTGACCAACGTTTAGTAGAAGCTGAAAAAAAATACAAAAAATTCTTGAACTAAAGAAAAAACATTGATGCTCAAACTATTCGATTTTGCGGCGTCATTGACGACTAAGTTTAGGGTATGATTGCAACAAGAAACAAAGAAAGCTCGCGGTTTGAAATTCAATTTTTTTTGTAGACCATTATACCTACCACGCATATTTTCCCTATTGTCGTAACCCTGATCCCTCAAATCGTTGATATTTAAGCCTTCTTTCTCTAACGCCGACAAGAAATTTCATCAAGCTTTCACCCGACACATCATCTATAGACCAAAATAATAAAAACTTTTTTTCTCTACTAATTCTCGTGCTCTTTAAATTAACAAATCTTATACAAACTGAAATTTGTTCTTGGTGACTAGAGTCAGGAGTGCATTCTAATAATATGGAATATTTTGCCTTTTTAGTTAGTTCTAAAATTTTGGATTTGATATTTTCACTGATCAAGTTGATTACTTAATTTTGTATTTTCTTTTTTTGTGATCTTTTATTTGAGAGCGTTTTGTATGTTCTGACATAATTGGGTCAAATTTGGAAATCATTTCTATGCATTTTAAAAAGTTCCTATTGTTTTATTACTTATTACTACTTCCACAAAAAGCTAAATTTTGCTGATCTAAAAACCGAATCACGTAGAAAATTCTTTCTATAACAACTTGCCAGTATTTAGTTTATCTGTTTATTACATTCTGAATTTCAGAATTAATTATTTCATTTTTATTAAAACGGTTAGAAGGATCTAGCAATTTTAGAACATTTTCGATATGTAACTTGCTGTTTTCATGAATGTTTAAATGTGTATTTAAATGCTGCCAGTCATTGTAACTAGATTTATCACTAAGACGAACAGATTTCAAATCGCTGTCATTAAAAAGTTTGCAACAAAAGCAGTAAAGTAAATTTTTTGGTTCGGAATACAACAACCAAAAACTATTGGAAAACTTACGCCTCGACTCCAAACTATCTCTCGGATAAATATGATTTTTGTTTTGATAATGAGCAGGGTCACGTTCTATTAATTCTTGAATATTATTAGGACGTAGTTTTTTTGGCCATAGTGCAACATTTTTCGAAAGTTGACTCATATTTTCCGTTCTGGTAACTGAATTGAAGGTGTTAATTTCTCATTATCAGCAAAACTTAAAGATGTTGATGGATTGGTTTCTAGAAGATCAGTTTCTTGTACGCTGCTGATACTTATTTTAAGTACAGGTTCGGAATATTGGAAGTCAGCTGTATTATTGTTGTTATTAATATTTGACAAAGTAGACTCGCGTTTTGAAAAAAAATGCGTAATTTTGACATGGTTTTCCAGTTCTCTTCTCTTTTTCTTTTATTTAGCAAATTTTGGTATCCAGACAATTTCTTCTTTTTTTTGACATCCTGTATACTGTAACGAAATTCTTACGTAAGTAAATAAATTGACAAATTATTGATGAAAAATGGAAATGTTTCGACGTCTCAAACTCAATCTGGAAAGTATTTTCTCAACATTACTTATGTCAAGTTATTTCAAAATTTATAAATTTTTATAAATAGTAATATTAGTGCTTATCTATTATTCTGTTTGAATTTACTTCAATTAACAATGATGTTTATATAATCAAATATAAAAGGATTTTTGAGATGCAAGTTTTTGGCTTTTATTGTTTTAATAAATCTAAAATTAAAAAATAAATTTTAGATGAACTCACCTTAATTCACAACACAAAACACATCACTATAAAGTCTGTAAAACTACAAAAAACTAAAGTTTCAAAAGCAGATATCTTTTACCCCATGCACCTTTTTACTTCGCTAAGTTAATCATCGATCGGGCATCAAGCAACAAATGAAATCGCGACCGATGCAGCGCTTAAATGTATAAAGTTTCGTACATTGCAAGCTCAGACAGGAAATAAAACGCTTGTTCGCTCGTTGACTCGTTGCAAGCCAAATTTCAAGCTCAAACATGAATAAAATCAGATTTGTTTGAGTTCACACAATTCATGTTATCATGTTACATATTACATATTTGATCGAATAAATGCTATAAATGCGTACTTTCATTTGGAAAATATATTATTTTCGAGAAGTAATTCTGTTGTCCCAAAGAGTAAAAACAAATAAATCCCAGTAAACACGGATTGAAACTGTTACAGTCACAAAATTAAAACAATTGTTTCATTACGTTGTTTCGTGTTAGTTCCATTTTTATATCATTTACATGTAACTGACAGTGAATAAATTGAAAGAGTTCCGATTTTTCACAATCAGTTTTAAACCGTTTCAGTACTTGCAATTTTTATCCCATAATCAGCAACCGTCTAAAAACGGATTTATTAAAACCGAATATTTTTTGAATAAGTAGAATTGTTTGAAGATCGGTTAAATAAAACTGAATTATTTTCAAAACAGTGGAATCGTTCTAGGAAAAACGAATACTTTGTGATTAGTCAGCATTAGTCGTTGCTATACTTTTGATTACTGTCGTCAACGTTTGCGCTGCAAATTGATATCTTTTCACTTGTTCGGTTGTAGTTTGATAAGTGATGCTGTGTGTACAATTACGAAATGGAACAATAAACGGTAAGTCGAAACATTTTATTATAATCCATAAATGTAATCGATATTATTATCATTTTTGTTCTTTATGTATCATGTTTTAATTTGTATAAAAAAATGTAAATTAACACACATGGTTGCGTTAAGGTAGATTATTGCGTAAATCTGATGATACTTTAGGATTTATAATTACAGTTCAATTCTTCAAGTTTTCTATACGATTATGTACAGCTAAAGGTATTCACAGTGTTTTTATAACTTTCTAATGATTGCTAAAGTAATATTTATATTTAGTTTGTGTTGTTTTTGATTAAAGAAATGTAATTAATTTTGTGTAACTCTATGATTATGTATGTATATAAATGAAATATTTATTTCTATGTTACAGATGCGGTTAAAAGTTGCTACCCAACAGTAACTGATGCAGTTTTCGAGGCTTCTGTGAAAAGACCACATCAAAGAAAGTTGCAATATGTAAAAAACTCAATGTGATATTGTATTTAAAAATATTTATTGTGCAATAAAATTTGAAACGTGCATTCGAAAATGTATTATTATATTATTGAAAGAATTGTTTTAGTTCATTATTGAAACAAAAAAATCATACATGTATCGATCATTTAGTATCAGTTCAACAACGAAGCTTTTAAAACGTAAACCGAATGCAACATTTAGTTTGCAACAGATTTGAATTTAAAATACCGAAACTATACTGATTCAAATAAGTGAAACAGCGATGGACTTATAGCTATTTTATTGCAGTTAGGTTTCTTTTATGTTTGAAACAAGAGTGAATCATAAATTTTTTGTTTTGAAACTGTTACTAAACATTATCAATTTTGTGTTTACTGGGAATAAACAAATAAAAAACAATGTAATAGCTAGCAATTCCTTACTAGTTTTTTTATCATTATGAAGTTTGTTTTGATAATGTTGTTTGTTGCTTTTTTTTACTTATGAGTTTTGAGGCTTTTCGGCGTCTTGGCGCCGTCGTGCACCGACTGTGCTCTTATGTACGGCGCGGGCCTGTTTGGCTCTTCTTCGGTATTGTGAGATTTTCCTGACATTTATGTAAATAACTATTACAATAACTCTTAGTTAAAGTACAATGTATTAAATCATTTACAAAAACTCTTATCTGTGTGTAATTTATATTAACAACAAATTTATTTTGCAATAAACAATAGTTAAGCATTAATATGCGTAGCACATGCATTAAAACAGGAACTAGAAAAACAATTTATTTACAAAATGATTAGTTCCAGAAATGTTAAAACGCCATTAATAACGTGCCTAATTTACACAGGATTTAACGAATTATTGCAAACAATGCCAAACATGCAAAAAATCAATAAGTGGTTGCAATTAAATTTCAAAATTACAATCAATGATTTACATTTTTCTACGCTAATATTTTCATAATTTAGATAAATTTTGAAACAAGAAAATTAATTAATTAAATTAAACGTAGTTTTTTCTCAACGTTTCAGATTGTTTTGCTGATTAAAACAAATAGTTTGTTATTGAAGTAAACTAAAACAATCTAAAGCATATTTGTTTTTAAATGAAAATGCGTTAAGAACTAATAAACGAATAAGTAGAACAAACATTTTTTCCGAGATTGTCCTTGTATAGTTAAAACTTGTCTTGATGAGCGAGAAGTTAGGAAGCTTTAGTTTGTTTATATATTATTGTTTATAATTTAAAAATCGATTAAGTGTCGTGTCATTGTGTTAAATGTAACGCTTAATTAAATTCTTATGAATTCATTAATAAACTTGTTTTCTAATTGAATTTAAACTATGTAAATTATTGAATATTGGTTTATATTAAATTACACCACGTAAAGATGTCGACCATTAGTCTTTTCTAAATTAACTAAACGTGCACGTTTTGTAGCAATACTAATCATATAATGGAGTTCAATGGGTTAAACATATAACAACTAAGACAGTTTATTTACTAGTAAATAAGAGTCATAAGACACCATTCGTGGCTAAAACCAAATAATGTTTTTATTAGTTAACTGATTAATTAAAAATAAATCAATCATTACTGGTTAAACGACACATTTTAATCACGAATCATTTTTCGTTGAGCGGTTTAGTTGTGGCGAGATTTACCTGTATAAAGTTATTTTATAAAAAATAATAGTTTAAAAAAACTAAAAAAACACACTTTTATAAATAACCGAACTAAAAAGAAGAAAATAATTTATAATTACAAACAAAATTATTAAATTCAGAGCAATAATATATAATTATAAACAAAATCACTTTCAGAGTTAAAAGCGTGGGGTGCATCCGGATACACGGTAGTCTTTCGCGCCAAGTATCTGTTATTTCTTTTTTTTTGTAATTAATTATATCAATCATTGTTTTAACATGTATTCAGTTCGACTATTGCTGTCAATTTGTCATTTGACTGATATACATAATACTGTCACTAAACACGACGTTTGAATACATACGTGACGAGATATTCTACAGCTGTACTGTTTTTGTTAAATCTAATAATTTTTTTGTAAAGATCAGAGGTTTTTTTTTATATTTTGTGTTTACAGAAATAAATTTATCATTGTTTGTAACAATAGTTTAACGTGTACTTGGCGAGACATTATACAGTGAAACTGTTATTTGTAGGATTTTTCTATATTTTCATAACTCTCCCCTTATTGATAGCTGCCTTTAGAATAATTGTAGCAATGATTATAGATGCACCCCACGCTTTTAACTCTGCATTTAGTGATTTTGTTTATAATTATATATAAATTAAGCTCAAAGCTTCCGTTACATACATACATACATACATCCCGAACTAATAAAAGTGTGTTAAATACAGACATTTTTATTAGATTTACTTGTCTCAAGTTCAAGTTACATATTGTGTTCCTGTTTATTTACACAGGAAGCTTTTGTATCATACAAATTGTATAATGTAATAAATGTATGAGTTTGATTTAATTTTTATACTTTTTAGATGATTTATATAAAAGCTTGTTTTTTTATTATTAATTTATTTTTTATTTGCTAAAATTAGTAAATTTCGTTTTTTATTACGATTTCCGGAAGTAGTTATTTACTTAAAAGTCAGAAAAATCTCACATTACTGAATAGGAGCTAAATTGAAATACGAATCACTTTGTGCCGATTATTTTAAATCTCCGAGTCACTGACGTGTTTTGTATTAAATTTCTCCGGAAATCGCAAAAAAAACAAAATTTACTAATTTTAAAAATTGCTTTTACAAATTACACAAAAATCAAGTTTGTCAATTTTGTTGGTAATTATAGTTACAAAGTAAACAACATTGAAAAAATTTTATCCATTTTGTGCGTGTGTTGTGAAGACAGTGTTAATTCATAAAATAATGATGAAAGAAGACGAAAATAATTGCAATTCCTTTTGATATGAGTCTGCTACGGCTGCTGTTACAGACGATCTATTACCGGGTAAATCAAAAGAAAGGTTTGAAAAGGCATTTCAAATTTTCGAAAATTAGCGTCAAGAAAAAAAAAGTTACTTTACTTATCAAAGAAGTATTTCTTGTGTATTTTGCGGAAAAAGTAAACTTGCAAAAACTCTCAAGTCTTTGGTGCATTTATACTATTGTAACGATTTTAAAACTAATTTATTTATACTAAAAAATGTGTACACATTTATAACTAACCGAACTAATTAAATCTAAAGATATTTAATAAAAATACTTACACTAATTTATATAGTACTATCACTTACACAAAAGATAAAGTCTGCGGATAACTTCAGTTGAATACTTATCGTTTACATTAAAATCACGCACGATTTTAGTTTGTCGTATTTATCTCGACACGCGTTAATCACTTATTTATTTAAACTTGAATAATCTTTTTAACACTGTCTTCGAATTACGGAAATAACTGATCTATTATTTATTGGTACCGCATTTATACATTTTGGCCATCCTTCGAGAATTTTCTATATCTTTCGGTAAACGTTTTGGAAATGAATAAAAACTTTGTGAAGGCTCTCGAATTTGAGAATAATTTCTCGAACGTTTCACTATGTTAAAATTAGAGTTTTTATTGAAGCAGAATTTGGATTTTGGCAAGTTTTATAAGCTTATTCTATGCTTAAAGCGAAAATCGATTGGTTACCAACCAAAAAAGTTGAAACATTTGTCCCGAGACCAAATTGATAAACTTCTTCTTGAAGCTCCCGAAAAGAAATTTTTATTGGTAAAACGAAGTTGTGACGATGAGTAAATAAGTACATCAAATTAATTTTTCTTATGTATTTACAGGTCGCGTTTATTTGGTTTTTCGGGAGCTTGTCGATGCGACGAATTATCAAAGGTGGTACTGGATGATATTGAAGATCCAGATAACATCTTAATAGTACACATTCTTGATTCTAAAACAAAAAAATCTCGTCGCTTTGTAATTGTTGATGAAGGAAATGTTGCTTTGTGCAGGCGCTATGTGGCATAACGCCCGGTTCGTATTCCGCATCGGCGCTTATTTGTAATGTCCAACCAGTGTGGCCACATTTATTTGGAAACCTTCGTTCTAAAATTCGAACGTATGTTGAGTTACTTACACCTCTGGAATACACGGGGCATTGTATACGCCGCAGTTCAACGACTTTGTTAGTAGACGCTGGGGGCGACGTTACCAATTTAACAAGACATGGAGCATGGCAAAATACAACGGTGTCTGAGAGCTATATCGAGGATTTGATCCAAAATAAAGCTAAATATGAGATTTCGACTAATACTTTTACTCAAAATTTGAAGCTAGGTGATAAATCACTATCGGGAATCGATATTTCAAACGTAACAAATTCCACAATTCATATTAATATTTTTAATTAATAGTTTTGAATAAGATGCGAAGTAATAACATTCTGCTGAAATTTCATTGTTCATTATTTTGTAATGAATATACACAACGTCTCGATTGCTGTGGCATCTGCAATCGTCATCAGGTGAATACTAACAAACTTAGAAACTACCGGAGCTTATATACTAAAGACATGTTCGATGAAGCGTTCAAGCGTACAAAATCAATTTAGCGTAACAGATTAATTAACAAAATTACTTAGTAAAGTTTAAGTTGTTTTAGAGGTTCGATTAATGGTTTCCATATGTTGCTTATCTCGACACTTGGTTGGCTGAAAATTTCTTTGTTGTTGTTGATGAATGCCGCTTCTTTAAATTTCCGTTTGTACCAATGTTCCTCTCTGTGTATGATTTTTGCTTCCGATCATTTCATTCGATGTTGGTTATCCCACGAATGTTGCGCGATGCCGGACTTAGAAGTCTCTCCTCTCTGTGTGTGCGTCTGATGTTCTTTCAGTCTGATGTCAAGTGGTCTTTTGGTTTCCCCCACGTATGATTTGCCACATTCACATGGAACTTGGTAAATACAGTTTTGGGAATCTCGACTTGTTTGTGGCTTTGTGTTGGAAATTATACTCGATGTGGTCGATGATTTGAACACTGTATTTAAGTTGTAGCTTTTCCCTATACGTTTTATTAATTCTGATAAACCTTTGACATATGGGATGCTCAGCAGTGAATTGGGCAGTTCTTCTGCTTTAGGTTGTCCCATGGCGTTCAATTGCTTTTTCTGTAAAAGCTCTCCTACAATCTTTTCTGGATAACCATTCTGCCTTAGATCGTTTCTAATGTTTTTGATTTCTTCCCGTAGCCCTTTCTCTGTGTTGCACAACCTGTATGCTCTGTCGATTAGAGATTTTACTACTCCCCTCTTTGTAGATGTGGAATGGTTGGATTCAAAGTTGAGATATTGACCGGTGTGTGTCGGTTTCCTGTAGACAGTCGTTTTCATAATTTTCTTGTTCTTTGTTACTTGAACGTCTAAAAAAGGAAGTGAGTTCTCCTTTTCCTTTTCCATAGTAAATTTGATGGATGGTTTGATGTTGTTCAGATGTTGTAGAAAAAGGTCTAGTTGCAGATTACTGTGGTTCCAAATTATGAAGGTATCGTCAACATATCTAAGCCATGTTTTGGGTTTGAATTTTGATTTCTCTATGGCCTGGGATTCAAACCAGTTCATGTATATGTTGGCGACTACTGGTGATAGAGATGAGCCCATTGGTAGTCCTTCGTCTTGAGTGAAGAATCTGTTTTTCTCCTGAAAGTACGAGTTCTTGAGGCAACATTCTAGGAGCTTCATTATTCCTTCTACCGGCAACGTGGTTCTTTCTTGGAGTTTTTCATCTTCTCGGAGCTTCGTTTGGACGATTTTCAATGCTTCTTTAACTGGCACATTAGTATAAAGACTTTCTACGTCGAAGCTGACTAATTGATCCCGTGGTTGTAGCTGTATTGTTTTTCAGAATCTCAACGAAATGTTTGGAGTCTTTGACAAAAGATGAGCTATTCTTCTGTAGTGGTTGCACAATTGGTAGTAGAAATCTGGATAACTGGTATGTGGGTCCATTACGAGAGCTGGTTATTGGTCGAAGCGGCATGTTGTTTTTATGTATCTCCGGTAGTCCATATAGATGCGGCGGTTTGCTGTAGTGTGGTGTTAGCATCGTTCTCATCCTTGGTGTTAGATGTCTTTCGTAGAGTTTTAGGACTTGATAGATCTTCCTCTCCAAGCTTGCTGTTGGATCTTTCTTCAGTCTGCGGTAATTCCCTTGATTTAAGATGTCTTCAACAGTTGCGGCCCCTTTGTCGGCTGGAAGTATTTTAATGCATTTGTTCTTCCGTAAATTTGTGAGAGCTTTGTCTTCATGTTTAGTGATGTTGGTGTGTTGTTTTCTTTTCTTCTCTAGAGCACTTCTGATTTTCCATTTAAATTTTTCTGCTTGTGTTGGATTCAAACGTGTTGACTCGACGGCACCAATGATCTCTAGTACAGGCACGTGTTTTGGTGTTATCAAAAATTGAGCCCTTTCTCTAATAGAGTCGTTTCTGTAGCAGACAGTGGATGTGTCGATATGTTGACTATGGTTCTCTTTGCGTTCTTTTGGTTGTCGGCTGCTTTCTGTTGGTTTTGTGTGAGTTTATCACATTTTCTGTCGTGTATTTCTTGATGTAGTTGTCGTACCTTCTCGCAAGTAGCGTCTATTTTGCGGAATATTGGTGTGTAATCTTCTTCCAATGTAAACTCTTTTATCTCCTCGAACCTTTGTGTGGCGTCTTGGAGTAATAAAGTTTTCTTCCATCGATGGTGGTTGATTTGTGCCCGGATAAGCGCAAAACTTGCTCGTTCCAGTATCTTGAGGGCTTTTGTTCCTGGTATCGGAGATTTCACTCGGAAGCCATCTGGTATAACTTGGTTGTCTCTTGCCCTCCGTAACAATTTAATGTGTGTCTCTTCCTTCGTAATCTTGATCATTGTCTTCTTGTAGTCTCGAAATTTGTTGCTGATTCCGGGTCCATACCAGTCTTCCAACGTTTGTTTGAATGTATTAAACAATGTTGCTTGATGCGAAGTAATAACATTCTGCTGAACTTTCATTGTTTATTATTTTGTAATGATTATACACAACGTTTCGATTGCTGTAGTGGTTGCACAATTAGTAGTAGAAATCTGGATAGCTGGTATGTGGGTCCATTACGAGAGCTGGTTATCGGTCGAAGCGGCATGTTGTTTTTATGTATCTTCGGTAGTCCATATAGATGCGGCGGTTTGCTGTAATGTGGTGTTAGCATCATTCTCATCCTTGTTATTAGATGTCTTTCGTAGAGTTTTAGGACTTGATAGATCTTCCTCTCCAAGCTTGCTGTCGGATCTTTCTTCAGTCTGCGGTAATTCCCTTGATTTAAGATGTCTTCAATTTTTTGGTCGTAGGTGGTGGCATCCATGATAACAGTTGCGGCCCCTTTGTCGGCTGGAAGTATAAAGGTTTATCAGAATCAATAAAACGTATAGGGAAAAGCTACAACTTAAATACAGTGTTCAAATCATCGACCACCATTAGGAGTATAATTTCCAACACAAAGCCACAAACAAGTCGAGATTCCCAAAACTGTATTTACCAAGTTCCATGTGAATGTGGCAAATCATACGTGGGGGAAACCAAAAGACCACTTGACATTAGACTGAAAGAACATCAGACGCACACACAGAGAGGAGAGACTTCTAAGTCCGGCGTCGCGCAACATTCGTGGGATAACCAACATCGAATGAAATGGTCGGAAGCAAAAATCATACACAGAGAGGAACATTGGTACAAACGGAAATTTAAAGAAGCGGCATTCATCAACAACAACAAAGAAATTTTCAGCCAACCAAGTGTCGAGATAAACAACATATGGAAACCGCTAATCGAACCTCTAAAACAACTTAAACTTTACTAAGTAATTTTGTTAACTAATCTGTTACGCTAAATTGATTTTGTACGCTTGAACGCTTCATCGAACATCTTTAGTATATAAGCTCCAGTAGTTTCTAATTTTGTTAGTATTCACCTGATGACGATTGCAGATACCACAGCAATCGAAACGTTGTGTATATTCATTACAAAATAATAAACAATGAAAGTTCAGCGGAATGTTATTACTTCGCATCAAGCAACATTGTTTAATACATTCAAACAAAAGTTTTGAATAAATTGTTCTTTTTTTAAGTATCTTTATTTTGCGTCTTGTAAAGTTTTTGCAGTACTAGATCGGAATTTTCTTGCGCGTTAACAAGCAGGAAAATCTTGTTTTTAAAACGATTTCCAGAAAACAATATTAAATCAGTTTTAATTTCTTTGAAACATTTTAGTTTCAATTACGATAGTCTTTTTTAACTACGTTTCTTTAACATTACTATATTTAATAAGTAAAATTTAATTTACCTCTGACTTTGTTTTTTATAATTTCATAAACAATTTAGAGCATTTAATTATCGAAAACATGAAAGAATACTACTACTACTACTTTTAGAATATGTAATTATAATTTACATAATTTCTTCTAGTTTGTAGTTCTACTTTTTCTACAAAATAATTTATTTCTTTTTTTGTCTACTATACTGTCGTCATACGTCAATATTTTTTTCTTTCATGTATAAATAACGTAATAAACTTGATTTGTTGAAGATATTTTGTTTACGACAAAGAAAATATTGAGCAAGTATTTCAAAACAGTTTTTTGCTGCTTATTTCTATGGTTCAGTTAAACTACAAATAATAAAGATTTGTTTTATTATTTGTTGGTTTCTTACAATTCTACTCGTTTCTAACTGTAATTAAGCATATATACAGTGCCGCCCAGATACTTAGTGGCGCCTGTGTGCAAAGATTTTTATTGCGCCCATGAAAATTATAGTTAAAAAAATTGTTTGGTATTATTAAATAAAAAGTTAAGTAAAAACAAACAAATAACTATTCAGATGACAATAATACAAGAAATATAAAAATGGTCTTTTTCTTCTTCTTCTTCTAACAAATAAAAATAAGTAATAAAACTGTCAGTTAGACCTACCTAATATTACAAAACAAAATAAAACCTATTTTCACAAATTAAAAAATTGGCAATTTACAAAAAATCCACTCTTTGAGTCTTCATGCCCGAAATTTTTTTTATGACATGGTGAATATCTATTTCTTCTAATATAGATGATTCTATTAAGATGATAGATAAATTTGTTAACCGCTTTTGACTCATGGTCGACCTTAACTAATTTTTTATTAGCTTTAATTTGGAGGATTTTTCTACAGTGGCAACAGATACTAATTCGAATAGCAACTGCTAAGTTTGGATACTATACTGCAAAAAAATATTTGAATATTTTGTTTTTAAAATCTTTAAACATAGGCTGGATTTGCACAATTTCGTCGTATCAATTGTTTCCTTCTATATCGAAATTATCGTTAAATCGCAGTTTTTCTTGCAACTTTTTGCACGAAAGTCTTAGTTGCGATTTTTCAGGAGTTTCGTCTAAATGGTATAAAAACTGAAAGGTGTCTATGTGATCTTCTAATAAGGAAAATTTTTCATTTACCGAAATTAAAGCTTGATCAGGAATGCAGTAAAAAAAAGTTAATTTTGTATCATGTATTAGGATCTGAAATTGGTTTATCATTATGTTCGTAGTAGAACTGTTTAGTTTTTTGTCGACGCCCTAAAGGGGTGGCTGTTTGAAAATTGGGTTCCCCATACGATTTTTTTGCAGTTTCTTTTGCTGCTATAATAATGCCATTGAGTTTCTTATCTGTACGGAATTCGAGCAAAAATTGTTTTAATTTTTGTAAAGCTTCCAGAGCCAATTGTGTATTCATAGTATCTGATTGTAAAATTTTACTAACAAAATTGACTTGCACTAAAACTTCATACCAGATGTGAACTGAACATATAAACGTAAATGTTGATATTTTATCCCCTAAACACCTAGCTTGATATTTTGATTCCTGATCAAATCTATCTGAATTTGTTATGTCGTATAATGCGTCATATATTTCTGGTAAATTTTTAAACAGTGGCTTTATTGCATCAATTCTGCTTGACCATCTCGTGTCAGATAATGGTTTTAAAGTAAAATTAACTAAGTATTGTATGACGATATTCCAACGTTTAGTAGACGCAGAAAAATATTTGTATAATTCGTGAACTGAACTGAAAAAACCAATTGTTTTGTGATTAACTTTTACAGTATCATTAACTATTAAATTTAATGCGCGAGTGGCACAGGGCATATAAAACGCTCGTGGATTCAGATCAGAATTTTCTGCACACCACAATTTTTACCAAGCATCTTGGAACCGTTATCATAGCCCTGTCTCCTCACATTATTTATATCTAAATCGAATTTTTTTAACTTTTCTATTATAAAAGAACTCAAACCAATGCTAGTTGTATCAATATGGCAAAAAGCTAAAATTTTTTTGCGTATTTCTAATTCTTTAGAGCAAGACAAGACACACGCTAATACTTATTTGCTCTATGTGTACAATATCCGGTGTACACTCCAATATTATTGAAAAATACTTATTCTGCCAGCATAAATTCAAAATTGAAGTTTGGATTTCCTTTGCCGAAACAGATACGATTTCATTTTGGATTTTGTCACCAAGATACGTCGGCATTTAGCTTGTGAAGTAGCACGTTGAATATGATCACTCATTATAGGATCAAATTTAGTTGCTATCTCAATACACTTTAAAAAATTTTCGTTATTATTTTGAAATAACATACTGTCTTGACCTCGAAAAGCTAAGTTTTGTCGAGCTAAAAATTGAATAAAATATAATATTATTTTAACTATATTATACCATCGTTGTTTTTCAATTGCAAGAAATTTTTGATTAGCACTATCAATTGTAGTTTTATTTTTCAATACTTGACATAATTCTGTCCATTTTTGATAGTTACTAAAGTGAGATGATTTTTTTTATGTCTACTTTTAGATTCATTGCTAAATGTAACCAATCGTTACAACCCCGGGAAAATTTATTATTCTCTTGCACATCAAAACAGAAAACTATGTTTTTAGACGTTTTTTAAACGTCTTTTATAATAATTAGAAGAAAATCTTTGACCCGAAGAATCACGAGAAAAATTGAACCGTTTAATTTGTTTCGGATCATTTTCAACTAAAATTTGTATAGTATTCGTGTATATCAGTGTTGGTTACATGAAAGGTTGTTAATTGCTGTGGTTCTTCTTCAGTTGTAATTTGCGCATCAGATTGGTGCGCCATTTGTTATTCTTCATTATAAGTAGGAGTCGTCTTTTCCGAAGCCGAAGAGCAAGAGGAACAAGTACTCAAAGTAGATAGAACAGGAAAAAACTGTGTTATCTTTGTGGTGTTTTTGTCACGCTTTTCGTCTCGTTTCCTCTTGTTTATTTAATTTTGGAAACCCGATAGTTTTTTTCCTTTCCTTCATAAAACATCTAAAAAATAATAGTTTTTACAACTGTCAAAAGTTGAAACCACTGTTTTTATATTTCACGTATTTTGTATTGCCTACATGTAATTTGTGGCTGAATTGTGAATTTGGTTGGATTTTTTGTCGTTGTCACAACAGTATCTCATAACAACATTAACTCAAATAACTGAAAACACATTCTCTTGAGCTTTCGGAAATCTGTTTCCGTTTTTGAATAAAGGTGCTAATCATAGATAAACAATGTGCTATTTTTTATTTTAAATAAACAAATTCCATGGTAACCAGAAACATCCTATTAAAGTCACTGAAATTTCTACCACACATGTATCATTAATTATTTTCTAACATATAGCCTGATTCTTAATTCTTCTCGTATATTCTTGTAGTTTCAAAATGCGGCAAATGGCGAAAAATTCCGCAAAAATTTGGTAGTATATATTTTTTATTCCCAGTAAGCAAGGTAAATTTATTGCAAATTCTCTAGAAGGTTACAAATAAAACTGCAAACTTAATAGTTTAGTTCCTAAATACTTACGGAAAATTTCTGCAGTAGTTGAATCTGTCTTTATTTCAATTTCAATTGTCAACTTTTATGTGAGTAGTGATGATCATCTGCAAAGCAGCAGCAAATTTCTCTTCACTTGGCGCAAAGAAGCAGTGTATGTATATTATAAGTTACCATGTAAAAATTTATCGCAAATTTTAGAAATACATACGTCTTTAGTATTGTAGATAATTTGCAAATCTCTCTTATCTAAAAGGATCTAAATAGAATACGTCTTAAAATAGGAATATGTATTCAATTTTTAAAAAAATTAAATTAACTCCCTTCTGGGGTAGGTACGGACACGATAAAAAGTGTAGAATAATAAATTAACAATAAAACAAAAATAATTTGTCGAATTATACCTATTATAGTACATATGTTGGTTGACTTACCTTATGAACAATTACAATACTTTACTAAAGCACCACTTACACAATATTACAGTGTTCTAACGTAAACTGCCACTTTCCTTATATAGACTAAGAAAACCGACAAGTTGTGACAGATTGCGACGTGAATGAAATTGTTGACAAAATTTCAGCGAAGAAGCTGATAGCTGCTGTTAATTAGGCGGTGTACGGAGCGCCGGTGGCAATGCGTGCCTTTAATTTGGGTTTTGTTTGTTTCTGTTTAAATGCAGTTTATAATTTATTAACAAGCTTTGCAGACAGTATTCTCTTTATTAGATCGCTATAAATCATCTCATATCTAACATGGTTTAAATAAGTCTGCAATTTGTAATTTATTAAATAAAGCTTATTAAATTCAGTGGCGGCTTCTCTATTATGTACCCGCGTGCATAATATTAAAGCCGAACCATAAATGATATATTTATTGTAGTCAATAGTGAGACACGCATAATACAATTTTATACGAGTTAGAAAAGAATATAATTAAACGCTTAAATTGCAGTCTTGGTCCCAGAAGTCATTTCACCTACTCAGTGGCAGTGCAATGCTTACGCGACTTTGCAGCACGTGTGTATAAAACACAGATGCACATTTCTTATCACATATGGCAAACCTTACAGTCAATTTTTTTAGTTGATCTACAATATTCATTTGTAATAGACAACTTATCGTTTTTGTTTCACAATGACGGTGGCACAAGATATTGAAAAATTAATAGCTAATATTAGCTAAAAATGTAAATTTAATGCTCGTCCTCAGCCTTTATTTCAAATTCGTAAGACCAGTAAACATAAAAATAAAGAAGTTTATAGTAATTTTAAAGCCCTTTCTGACTTGGCGCTTGGGTGCGCCTCACACATTGCACACATGAACGGCAGAATTGAATAAAAAATGTCGGAGCGTCTAGCTTTTTCGTCAATGTATACACACCTTGTATTTCTCTCGTGCACGGTTGTTTCATTTACACGGAAAACAATAATATTTTGTATACCCCAGCTGCAAAAGAGCCAATGAATAAGCGTTGTTAATTGCTTGATTTATGTTTCTGTACCAATGCATCAAATAACATTCGCGCAATATATCAAAATCTCTTCTTCAGCGAAACATGTGTAAGTCTTTTTTCACGTGGAAGTCAGTTATATGAACTTCACCTTCGAGAAGATTCCACATGTTTTAATTTAAGAGTTTAAATGTTAAGAGATCTAACTGTAGTTATATTTATTTAATACAATTTAAAAGTTTTTTAATTGTCAAATTAATACAATTTATACCACCTGACTAAGAACTAGCTCAAGTGCGAAAACATCCTGCTGCTCGAAAATCTGAATTATTGTCGATATTTTGTGCAAATTGCGTATCATCAGTTGAATTCATGCTCTTCTTTGTCCAAACCTTACAATTCTGGTGGTGTTGGGTCGTAAAGTTGACAGTAAATCTGCTTCTCCTTGCCATTCCGTAACTAGCAGTGTGATAAAATTTTCTTTGTAAGCCATTTAGTCTATTTTCGTCCCTTACAATTATGATTTGTTCTATTTCTTCTTTCTTGAAAGCTACAAAAAATGATTTTCTTCTTTCGGAAAAATGTTGAAGTTCGCGACGATTTCAATTAATCGCATCTCGCGCATTATTAATTTCAATGTCAGTAAAAGGATCCATTTTTCTATTATAATCCATGAAATATTTCTATTGGATACGCTTTGCGGTTCTATTCTAAAAGTTTTGACAACAGATTTTTTGTATGTTTCTCCATTGTTTAGGTGTTCTGAATAAAACCTTTACAGTAAATGCTAAATCTGACCTAGTCCCCAAGCGTTAGGTACATGAATGCTCCAATAGCTTCTCTATATGGAAATATCTTTCTGTTTTTTTCTCTGATTGTTGAATTTCTGACACTTTACGCTAAGTAAAGCTTTTGGATACTAATATCTGGCTTTCTATTTATTTACATTATTATTTGGATTAAGCTTTAAACGGAAAACCCATTTACAGGATATTACCTTGACATCTAGTGGCAAATCTTTGAGTTTCCAGGTCGGATTTTTTTAACGTTACACCTGGCTTATTATTTTGAAATTTTTTTGTATCATTTTCAGTTTCTGTGACAACTGCACTACTGTAATCATCTAATCTACTGACAGTATTATTGTCTTTCAAAGTTTCCTGCGATTCTCTTCTTTTTCTATGTCTTGAGGTAGTAACTTGACTTGTTCATCACATCCACCTAGCTTCTCCTAAAACTGCACATCTCTTGAAAAAAGTTATGATCCTCTTTTATACAAATCATGTAGCGCTCATCGCCAACATATTTTATGAAGCACCCTTTAACTGCTTTTTTATCCGTTTTTCTTTCTTTTTAGCTTGTAATTCTCAAGTGTAGAGTACGAATCTTTGTACCTGTCTACAACTCGTAAGAACTAACATCATTTACTGATAATTTTCTTGATCTGTTTAAAACATAAATGGCGCTATTAATTAGCTTTGCCCAAATGCGTGCTAGATAAGTTACTTCTGGATTTGAATATTTAAGCGTTGTTGCCATTTCCACCACGGTTCTGTTATCTCTCTCGCAGAAACCGTTTTATTCAGCGGTGTATGAAGCCGTTAAGCTTTGAGTAATTCCACTAGCATTGTTTTGACTTTTTTTATTATCAAACTTTTCTCCATTGTCACTCAGAAACAAAATGTTTCACCGTTTTTGTATACATGTAATTACTAATCTCGGTTTCCCACCTTACAAGCAGTAAAATTTTGTGTAATGATCTTTAAACAAAACGAGGTAACGCTTCTTCTAAAATAATTTGTCAAAAGGTCCGCAGATATCTATCAAAACCAATTCATCCAGAAATTTAGACTTCGGTATTGCGCCATAGACACAAGATTTACATGTTTCTAAATCTGTTGTGATTTCAATATCTAACTCTTTTTTTAGTTTTATTTTGATGTGACGTTTATTTTAAGGGCCCCGCTTCTTATGATACAGTTGCAGATCTAACTTGTTACTGACAGCAATATTCGCATCAGTTCTATGCTTTGATAATTGAAGTATAATTCCTACTTTAAACAGAGTACTACTTTGCCGTTACCTTCAGTACACATAAAATAGGTTAACTCAAATATATTATTTTTCTTTCGATCTTGACCGCTAATACAGAATACAGATTTCTAGAAACTTCTGGCACATACCAGACGTCTTCTAATGTTTCCAATTCTTGTTAGAATATTTATTGATTCTTTTTCTGTTGACTTTATAATCTTCTGACTAGCAGCTTTTATGATATGAGATATAACAAAACGACGGAAAACAGATGACATAAAACTACCTACGATGCACGGAGTCACGTTCTCAATGTCGAATATCTGGGACTCGTTCTTGATACCAGACTGACTATCAGCACTCATCATCTAGAAAAAACCATAACGAATGCCATCAGTGTTCTTAATACAACCAAACGGATGGTCGGGCACACGTGAGAATTAAAACCTACAATGACCAAATGGTTACATACTGTGGTGATAAGACCCATCATCACATGCGGTGCGCTGGTATGGGATAAAAAAACAAACCTAAAATGTATAGTTTCTAAGCTAAGCAAAGTACAGAATATAGCATTTCTGATAACAGAAGCGATAAAAATCACCCCACAGCCGCTATAAAAGCACTACTTTTACTTTGTTGTAATGATGGAAGCAAGACAAGCAACATACAGGTTGCACATTAGTGAACACATGTTACAAGCTTTAGCTGTTTTACGAACCTGCACGGCCAACTCACAGTAGTCGGTGAGAGGGTAGGGTTCCTAGATAAGATTGAAAAGATAATTAAGGGCGCCAGAGCTTATCCAAAGTCACTTCTGTCCGCTCACAACAGAATGGTAAGAAACTTGTAACTAGATGTTAGGTTCGTAACTGCTAAAAAAAACGAATAAAAGAGAAAAACTAAATCGTTAATAACAATTGCACTTTAATTACTCGATCAAATATCTCTATATATTATATATCTACATATAGTCGAAGTTAAATAGCCACATCTAAGTAGATACTAGTGAGAATATACAACATCGAATCACAGTAGGATCGGCAACTTACACTACATAAGTGAAGAACATGGCGAAGAATAGTTCGCAGTAAATATCGTTTACATAATTAGTAATATGGCATTAACGACAATAAGACAAAAATAATTAGTATAGCATTAACATTAAATTATCACAATAAATAAGGGTAGGACACAGCATACGTAGTATAAGCAAATTTACTAACTAAATGGTATTACAATTACGGTAATCAGTACGAAGTTATGATTAGCGAAAGTTTCGTGAGTAACCTCGTTGACGACGAAAGAAAATTTATAAAAGCACTTACCACAAATACAGGAGTTTGCACAGGTGCACAGAAAGTACTTTCTCCGCCACGTAGTCCTGTAAGCAATTTGAAACGCAATTCGTGTCAACCTAATATCTCACGAAATCCAACTCTACAAAATCATTACTTAAATTTTAAAGTGTACACATAACATAACCCGAAAATCGGATGCTGTTATACCCCTTTTCTGTGATTTAATTAATTACAACAGTACGCCTTAGAAATATTTAGAATCGTTCCAACACAATATTCGTCGAGGGTTATCTCTCGTCTTTCGGTATCGACTAGAATTCATGGGCCGGATGGTGGTAAGAATGGCCGGTGACTATACGAATACCCCACGATCGCAACGAAATCACAACTTTCCCTGGTGGGCTTTAAATTATAACCAGAATGCCCTTAGTTATGAAGTAGCACATGGCGGCTGCGGGAGCAAATTAGTTATTTAAGGAAACTACATAATTTCCATCGTGTCCCTAACACGTGGATGATTTTAGAGAACGAACTTTCACTCACGCAACCATAGATACTACCAGGTACGATGTTAAAATTAAAATGCCGGAGATCACACCGGATGTCGTCTGCTCAATACAAAGTGACCAACGAACCCGATAGATGGCGTCAAGAAATATAAAAACAACTTTTAATTAAACTGATATACAGGGTAATGCATTATTTAAATTTATGTACGTAACACACATCTCAATTACCGGTAAAAACAAAGGGAATATATACAACGTGCTACGTGAAGAAACAATCTTAACTATTCGATCAGACTTTACAACAGATTACGACATCTTTAAAAAAATTTAAAGTGATAATACGGTCACGAAACAAATGGACAAAAAACATTTACACGGGCGTGGTTAAAGGTACTATATGGTATATAAATAGGGCCAAAAATCGCAACGTGACAGGTGCAGATATATATGAAGGCAAGCGCCATGGGAAGCAATTTTTACTGACCTTGGGTAAATATGCGTCCGCTTCTCAAGCTGAAGTTACTGCTATTGACTGGTGTGTCAGGAACATTATCGACTTGAAATGGTACGCAATGGTCCGATATCGATCATGTCTGACAGTAAAGCAGCACTACTGGCCATCGCCAGTAATAAAATCGAAATTTATTATGGCATGCATAAGTGCAGCTCATCTGGATACTATGTAACCGTCGTTTGATTTTGTGCGTCTTTTT
Source organism: Aquatica leii (assembly GCA_035610365.1). Taxonomy (NCBI): domain Eukaryota; kingdom Metazoa; phylum Arthropoda; class Insecta; order Coleoptera; family Lampyridae; genus Aquatica; species Aquatica leii. The sequence goes on along the minus strand of CM069434.1, from coordinate 14,688,023 downwards.
TGTGAAAGACCCGGTATTTAAATCTCTTTTATTTATTTTCTTTTCTTTATCATTTAAGTAATTTTGCATCGTTATTATATTTATTTCCAGTTTCAAATTTATTTTAATTTTAATTTTCATTGTATTAAGTACATATTTAGTGCATTTGCACTTGATTAATTCATGCTGATTTTATTATATTACATTTGGAGTCCACCTTATAATTTATTACTTTCGATAGACATTTTTAATATTCAATTTCAAAGATAATCTTAATAGTTGTAATTAAATCTTCTGATTTAGATATTTTGGTTTTGTTAACGTTGCATTTCTTGCTCGTGAGAAAAGCAGTCAACAAACTGTGCTTTTGCATGTTAATTCAATAGTTTTGCATCTTCTTTCCACTTCTTTGTGGTAGTGCACTAAGTTTATAATTTTGGTTTTGGGAGAGCAAGTTTACCAAGCTTCAAAAACATCAAAATGTAGTCTGAGTTTTGAGGTGTATCAATCCTTAAGAATTGAATGTATCTGTGTAAGTGATGCAGAAAGCATAGTAAATTTTTAGTTCTGTTAGTGGAAATTTTTGTTCCTGGTTTGTATAATTACGGCTTCTAATATTTTACGTGCTTCCGAGTGTGGTTTCATTTTTACGTAATGTAGAATCGTATAAGTTAGGTTGTGTCCCGGTTTTCTTTTCGCCGTTGTAGCGGCTTTCGTTTTAATCTTCCGACGAAATCTTGTTCATTAAGGGTACCGTTCCGATTTTCTTGCCGAAACCTTATGATCAACCAGAAGCCTCTTTCTGGATCTACTACAACAAAAATTTAAGTTACCGTTTAAACTAAACTGGTGAACGTAATACCACGATTTGAGAAATTTAAAAACTTTGATTTTAAGCAGAATAAGAATAAAAATCATTGCTAGCTACAAATTTTATCAATCATTATATAGTAATTGTAATTTGTCTTATTTTAAAGACGATATGTAACAAACTTTTAAATCGTGTTTATCGACGTTAAACCTGAAAATTTAATAATTTTGTACTATAATATTAAGATTTTCGATTTTGTTTTGAAAGAGTTACGGAATTAAATTATTTTGTAATTAGTTAATTTCTATTAATGCGAATACGGCCGTGCAATTTCTAATATAATTAAGTTATTTTTTTGGTTTTGTTGTTTATTTCTTTAAATTTTGATTTGTTTGCGTCTACTCAGTTAACTTTAACTTATCTTTTTATTATTGTTGATTTTGTTTTAATTTTTTTTTGTTTTGTTATTTTTGTAAAATGTATGTTAAATAGTTAAAATTGTAACAAAGCTTTTATTCCCTTGGCTTTTGCGTTATGTGAATTTTATATTATTTCCGATTTTAGTGTGTTACACTCTAATAAGATAAGTCTCATTTAGAATGTATCCAATAGGAGCGGGTTTGTGATTGGCGAGGGCTAGAAGTCTTTTTGGGCTATACACCTTCCTGGCGTCTTTCAATTTTGATGTTTATTTTTCCGATTTTGAATTTTCCAAAATCATTCACGGATTTTCGAGTTTAACTCACGATCCCATCTTTAGTGAGCACCGGTATAAACCACGTTTATGTTATTTTCCTTCCTGCAATCTACTTTTAACAGCTATTGTATGTAACAACCAAAAGACCAGAACGTTAAAGAAAATTTAATGACGGACGCGCTAGCTAAAAAGAGCACACCAGGGGCAATTATCGGACTAGGAAACGATGGAAAAAATTTTTAGGAATGAGGCACATAGAACTCTTCCTTACAGAGCCACAACCAAACACTTAAAATGCACTATCAAGGATAAGTCGGTAAAAGTTAAGTAAACTGGCAGGACTATTAACAGAGCACTGTGACTTTAATAAACACATGCATAAAATAGGACTGCAAAATTGCCTTTTATGCCGCGGATACTTGGCAGACGACAAAACTCCGCACCATCAGCTGTGTAAATGCGAAACGTATTAAACGCAACGATTCTCGGCAAACTAAAACTAACCGATGATGTGTTAAAAATAGCCCCTTTGAATCAGATTTTGAACTTCATTAATGAAACAGAACTGCGGAAGGATTAATATATCGAAGATGCACGAAAGGGGGGAAAGGGGCGTTAGATGAACCACCTCTTGAATGAAGTTAAAAAAAGTTAGAGATGCAAAAAGAAGCCAAAATTCAATTTTTTTTTAATAAAACGACTTAGTTTGTAATTTGATATCTTGCAGAAAATTAAATTTTCTATTGAAGTTATTACTTTTGTATAAAAAGTGTACTTTTGTCAATATAATACGATATCTTTAAAACCATTACGTTATCATTTCGTTAGCAATAGCGAATTTAAGTATCTATAAGATGTTTCAAATTAAGTCGTTTCATTTAAAACAATCGAGTTTTGGCCTTTTAAAGTTTTGCATCTTTGACCTTTCATACAAAACACTCTTACAGAATTACGTATTCAAAAATTTTATGGATACCTCAAATTACGCTAAATTTTATACGAAAAAATACAAACTTTAGTTTCTCAAAACCATGACATTCTTTGTCATAAATTTGTAAGGACAAAATTTTAAAGTTTTTATAGTTTTTTAAAGACTAACTTAAAGTGCCTATAGCTTTATCTATTGTAAAATAAACTTTAAAAAGATTTCTAAACCATTTTAAAATGTAGAACTTTAAGGACCCTACAATTTTTATAAATATTTTTTGTATGTTTTGTATAATAAGTGAGATATTTTATATGCTAATAGTAGTAGAATCCACAATTGTCGCAATACCATTAATTTGGGTTTTACAGATTTTAGATCGGATATCCACACGAATTAATTTACTTTCTCTTTTACTTAAACCAAAATATCAAATGTCAATTAAAAAATAAATATTAAAAAAAAAGAAATTATTGCCATGCTACTTATAAAATGCATGACTAATTTTTTTTACAGAAATTTTGTATTTCACAATATTTAATTACTGTTCTTTATTTAATCCTTATTTTGAATAATTTTATAAATTTAATTTTGTGAATACCATGACATACTTCAAGATATGTTAAAAAATTATTTTAAAGGCCAATATCGTAACAACACAATTTGTGTCTTTTGGTTGTCATTTTTCTGCTCTCAATATTTTGAAGTAAAGCACGCATAGTGTTTGTTACCGATAAACTATTTTAAATGTTTGTTTGTAGTGTTTAAATTGCGATTTTTTAAACCAACAATTTAAAAAAATATATAAAAACAATGTAATTAAATTTACTTATTTTTTTCGTCAAATAATCTTAATTTTTAAATTTTATATAATAATTAAATTTATTATATTCATTTTTTAGCACAATTAAGATACAAATAGATTCTGTGTGGTTACATCATCTAATTTTTGAAATGTATATCGAAAAAATTTGTATTTTTATCAATTAAAGCCAAAATTACATTAGTGTTTAAATAGTAAACAATTTTTTTCTTACAAGACGCTTCTAACTGTAATTATTAAATAGCTAGCAAACATGCAAGTCTGCTATTGAAAGTAAATTAATGTTACAAAACAATTGCGAAATGATTACTTAATTGTTGATACGTCTATCTACAGCTATTTCCGTTTGATCTAAACTATTAAATATTTTTGAAACTTATAATGTCATAAAATGAAATTATTTCTTAGAAACAATAAGGCAAATGAACGTTAAAATGCAATAGAACGCATTCTCTTGTTAGTAGGTTGAACAAGATATGTTAATGTCCCCACTCGTCTCGTAAATATACAGGTGTTGTACTTCTTTATTTAATTTAAAACCTCGCAGATATATTTAACAGTAAACGTAAAAATTTCGTCGATAATTGTATGTAGGTATATGTTGATTAGTGCCGGTGTAAACACGTTATGCATTGAAATATATTTTTAAAAAAAACTTAGAAGTGATTAAATTTTAATTGGTTGTAACAAATGAGGACTATCGCAGCAATTGTAAGTTTATTCCTATAATTAAATTATTTAAATTTATTGTGTGGTGCGTACGATAACGCTTTGTCTAAAAAAACTGTTTTATGCATACCAATAACACTTATTTATAGATTTAATAATCTAATTTTTTATTATCGACGTGTGGTTCAAACAGGATGGAACCAATTTAAATTATTTAAAATTTTTGATATGTTTTAATCATTATAAAAGACCATTTTTGCGAAAAATTTTTATTTTTCAATGCATCGATGCTTTCTGCTAATTTAAAATTTTAATTCGTTTTTAAATGAATCATTGTTTATAATCATAATCTCTAGAAAGTTGTGATTTCCAAATTGTGCTAAAGTTTCAATACCGAATTTCATTCATAAAGATACAACGTTAGATAAATATCAAGATTAAGGATCTTTAATTAAACGTCGATTTTAATTATATCGATAATTAGAACGCAAAAATATTATTTGTTTAATAAGATAACGATCAGGATTTTGAGTGAGTGAATCGAAAATAATTTATTTTAATGTGATGCAAATAATTTTTCTAGTTAAAAAGGTATCGTTTCGTAATCGTTATAATTTTTGCCATTACTTGTTCACAAAAACGTTGAAGAAAAGTTTCTATTTTTTTTGTTTTTATGATTTATGCTGATATTATTAGAAATTTTGTTTTTACTTTTATTTATTGCCCACCGTAAAAGTACAAATGTACAATTTTGTCGCTTTGTTAATGTTGGCATAAATTTTTTGTTTAAGGAATTTGTTTTATCAATTTTTTTTATTATTAACAACGTTGTTGTAAAGGTGTGCTTTAAGATAATAAAAAAGTTTCTATTTGTCAAAAATCTGAAAAATATCAGTACCATTATTTATCAATTCAAAATTTTTTGAAATAATAATATGTTAATATATCAAATGAGATAAATTCAATTAAACTAAATTTGAATTTTTATTAGTTTTAGAACAATATAAAGACAATATTGGCTGATGTGTTTAAAGCAGATCTATATGTTAATCTTTACTTATGCAGAATCTTTATTTTAAGTGTTTTGTATATGTAAATGACCAGGACTTTTAATTTTATGTTTTTTATACAGAGTGAGGCATCACAACCGCCACGGTGTTTACATTGGAACTTGTTGAAATTCTTAAATTTTTTTTTCTACACATATGCATAGAAGCACATTTTAATTTTTTTTTTAATTAAAAATATAAGCTTAAATTAAACATTTAATTTGGCTACGTTTATTGCCGATAGTATTTAAAATAAGAATCGTTGTGTAAGACGACAACAAAAATTTTTGAGTACATTATACAGGATGGTTAAAATCTTACATTTCATGTGAAGTATTGATTATTCCAAATAACTGCGTTATTTTAAATAAAACATACTGTATTTAATGACATATTTTTTGAAAAAATTTGATTACTTACAACGACAAATAAAATAAATCAAAATGCATAAGTGGTGCGTTAATTTTGCGGTTGAGTGTATTTTTTTGAAATATTTTGATGTATAAACATTATGCTTATTTATTGAAGTAATATAACTCTAAATCTAGCTGCATTTCTGATAAAAAGTTTTCTCCTACATTAAGAATTAGATATGCCATTTTGATGTCTATTTCAATGCCAATTTGCCAAAAAAAATTTTTTTCTTTCCTTTGGGCATAGTGAATTGCATTTGTCCAAGTTTTAACAAAAATATTTCTAATTGCTTAATGGAACCGCAAATGAAAGTTTTTCATTTTGAAAGATGTATTATGTCTTGCTACTCCATTTTTTATTTAGTCTCATCCATTTCATGCAAAGCTTTGGCTCTTACCATGTCTGGTTCATATGTGATTGTTTTATTTGCCACTATGATTCCAAGCGTGACAGAATTTTTTCAAACCCCTTTTTAATTACTTCCTTAGTCATTTCCTCATGGCAGTTCTCCAATTGACAGTGGTTAATTCTTATAAGAATTTTTGCCGTAAAGTCAAGATTGTTGAATCCGTTTATATTTTATTTACAATGTAACCAATATTGAGTCTCGTCCAAAAAGTATAATTTTTTGGCTTCTTCTCGATACTTTTTAATTTGCTTTAAGAAACGTAGCCCACAAACAATGATTGCGTTTTTTTTTCTAAGGGCACTGCTGCGAAATTTTCTTGTGAACTTACGTATCAAAAGAATTATAATAGAACGTGTAAAAACAAAGTTTGTATTTACTCATCAATTCCAATTTTTTTAATCAAACTCCACAAAGTACTATGTTTCAATTGTGGTAAATTTAAATTATATTAACAGTTTATTTATGGTTGGTAATTTGTTATTTGCAAAAAACAATGAGAAAAACGTTTGAGAGCACTTACGGTTTCTTCATCGATGTTCAAAATTAATGATTGTTAATGGTGTATTCTTTTGGGGAACGTTTTGATTTGTTATGCTAAGTCGTTTATTTAAAAACACAGTGTTTATAAACGCTTGTGTGCATATTACTTTTTATTACGGTATGTAATGAAAACGATTACAATTAAATTATAATCACATTATTTCAGATTTAGATTATTTAGGTTACATTAAGTCTGCCGGGTTAGCGAATTATAAACTAGGCTGGTGTTCTTTCTTCGCCCCAAAAACGCAAAACATTTGTAAGTTGAAGAGAAGAAAGATGTTTTAAATATTTTAAGGTTTACTCCGGAAAGAATCCAGACTAAAACTCAAAAACGGCCAACTTATTTTGACAGCAGTTTAACAAATGTCTTTCTAGCTGGTTTTTTTTTAAGTACGCTAATGGGAAGTTTATCAAACAAGTTGTTGGGATTAGCACCTTTGGATGATGCCTTTCTTTTGTGTTATGTATTAAAACTATAATACAAAATTTATTTAACATTCTTACCAAAGTAAATTACATGTCGATGTTCTAAAAGTGACATTTTTACATTGTTTTTTGAAGACAATTGTTTTTCGCCACCTAACATAACTTAAACACTACAATCTTCCCCTACTTATTAAAGATTCAATCTTTTAGAAAATTTAAGAATTCTTTTAAATCGTGTCATTCTGGGCAACGTTTGATACATGGTATGTATGATCTACGTCTCAATTTGAATCACTCCCACATTTTAATCTATCTTCAGAATTATCACAACTACCACCATTTGACAGAGCTTTATCAAATGTGTTGTTAGAATTAACCCCAGAGCTAACTTCAGCTGACCAAACCGATGTTGCATCAGAAGCTAACTTATTTCCTAGATCAGGCACATTATTATTCATCTATTCATCGCTGAAGCATGGAAGTGTTGCATCATTTCTATTTGTGAGCATATAATCCGCGTGAACAAACCTAATATTAACCTCAATCCTAACCAAATATCTACATAAACTTCTATTTTTCGCTACCTACCTCTTTGTCATAACCTTGTATATTTATTTTTGACAAAAGCATTTTCATTAATTTTAAACAAAATTTGTTTTCTCACAGAACTTCCTAAATTTATAGGCTTGTCATGACAAGAAGGTTTTAACAAATCAAATCAAGTTCTAGGTCTGTTTTTAAAAACATGTATTACTGGTGAAACATTATCCTCTGAAATGTTTTCCTCTCTTTGACCAAAAAGTCTCCCTGCTAAATCATTACTTTGTGGATGGTAAGGAAGAATTTTGCCAGGTTTTATTCGATTAGCCTAACAGAAAGACGCAAATTCAGTGGAATTAAACGGTGGATTGTTGTCAGAAACTAATTCGACTGGAAGACCAAATGTAGAAAAACTATCTTTCAATTGTAGAATGGTTTCTAATGCGTTGGTTCCATTTTTCATTAGCTTGACACCAACAGTAGGATCGTATAAGCATTTTGAATCGAACAATACCACTATGCTGTTCGCGAAAAAGTTCAAAAATTTCTCTTCTTAAAATTTTAGAAATAACCCTAATACTTATAAGAATACAATCCTACTCTACAGACAATTCATGACGCGTCTTAAAATAAGATCTTAGGTTTTCGTCACTAACATTATTGGGTCACCTCGATAAAATGACTTTGACTTTTAAGATTAGTAAATCTCGGTTTGTCAGCACCGTCGACTTTGTGACTTAAGACAGCGCCTACTCCATACCAACTAGTTACAAAAATAGGCAAAGTAGGATCAAAGGAAACAAGCATACTCTCTGACGTTAACAACTCTTTGCTTGACTGAAAAGCAGCCTCACATTCTTGGAACCAATACTTGACACAAATTATAAACGGGTTTTAATTTTGTGGACAACATGGGGATGAATTTGCCATATTAATTTAATAATCCAAGAAAAGACTTTACTTTGGATACGGTTCTAGATGAAGGAGCCAACTTTATGGCTTTAATTTTCTCTTCAGTTGGATGAATTCCACTATCATCAATTATATATCCCAAAAAATCTACTTGAATTACAAAGAATAAACATTTATTTTCATTGACCTTTACGTTGAACTCATCTAACCTCTTTAATACTTTAAACACATTTTTCTGACACTCTTTCAACGATGAATCATAAATCAAAATATCATCAATATAACATTTAGTATTTTTCAGACCGGCTAAAATACTATCCATAGTTGCCTGAAATATTCCAGAAGCTGAACTTACCAAAAGTTATTCTCGTAAAAGAAAACAAACTTATATGCGTATTGATTACTGCTACTCTTTGAGACTTTTTGTGAACTGTTAAAAAACACACCCCTCTTAAACTGGCAAATATGTTCTCAAGCAGATGCAACGCACAATAATCACTACATATTACTTTATTTTTTTTAAATCCACACAAATCCTAATCTCTGAACTTTTCTTCAGGACTCCAACTATGGAACTTGCCCAATTCGGATAAGAAACCTTTTTTAAAATTCCCAAATTTAAGATTTTCAACAATTCTGATTCAACCTTGTCCCTAAGCAAATTACATGTCATATGCTCTATGAACCTGACATTCTTTCAAATTCAATTTCGACATTATTAATACTTGACCTCTGGTTTACACTGAATATATTTTTATATTAGGATTTCAAACTAGAAATGAGGCTTGACACTTCTTCTACATTAGACTTTGAAGATTCTATATAACGCTTTAACAAATCTACTATTTGACTGACATTCTGAATTTTATACATCTCGCTAATTTTTTTTCTTTCTTCATTCCGGATTCAAAACATTTAACCAATTTCGACTTAGTAATAAAGAGAACTTATAGTTGCTTTTTAATATTACAAGAGGGTAAATTGAAATTCTGACTACCAAAAGTGACAGATACCATAGTTTCTCCTGACGGTTTGACCAATTAACACTCTTAAATTGTATCTGACAAGGTATACCTTCAATTGGTTAAAATAATATTCAAAATCGTTTACGTGCATTACTGAACGACAAGCTCCACTATCAAACAATTTGATTCAGAGTCACCTTCCGAAGAACCAGCATGTCTTTCTTCGACGTTGTGAACATTTCCTTTTCTGCACACTCAATCTTCTTTGAATGACCCTTTTCGACGCACATGCAACTTGTCGAGACTGTCTGGCAAAGTTGCATCGCGTCGTTCATGGACCTATCTTGACCTTCTGCTAACTCCATTGAAAGCGCGATTTCATAGGCGCGTTCAAAGGCTAAATCATCTTCTGACAATAACTTCCTTCTAATGCTTTGCGCTCGGATTCCACAGAATAAACGATCTCTCAGACACACATTTTTTTAAACTTCCGGACTCTGTGAGATACACCGACCATGCTTTTAAATGGGCATCTATAACGATTATAGTATATGGAGGAATGATAGTAGATAAGGTTAACCGTCATGTAGATTGGAGATCTTTTACGGTTCGTGTTAGTTACATTGAAGAATATATCTTAAACAAATTGAAGCTTTTGAAAACATTGCTGGTGTTTTTAATGGTACGTCTACTACACGTCATCATTCTCAGTCAATACTGGTGATCTTGCGATAACCAAAGCAAGTAATAACAAACTGGAAACTGCTATAATCCACGCATATCAAACAATAAGAATTAAACATTTTATTACAATGCAAGTGTAATAATAGTAGTTTACGTAACAAAAATCGAAAGTAAGGAATAGCATAACGAACGTGAGGCCGGGCTGAGCGTTGCATGTGAGTGAGTTATGCCATGATTCTTTCGACGAGAGTAATGTACATTATTTTTTGTGTTGCTTTTTGTAAAATTACATTATTTTTGAAAAAATAAAAAAAAAGTCAACAGAAATATAATTGATTACTAAATGTGTCAAATTTGACATTAACTTTAACATTGTTTTTTTTCAATTTTAACTGATGTTCAACATTTTTTAAATGATTTTTCCATCTGTCGCATACTCGTTCTAATATAATAGTTGGTTTTGAACACTTACTTTTATGTGGATTCCTAGTTTTCATTTTGCCACTCTAGAGCTTTTTTCGCTTATTACGTAACTACACTAACGAATGCATATTAACGTTTGCCATGTTGTCAGCACAAAAATGAGTATTAGCAAACGATCGACGAAAATAATTATTTATTTAATAATAAAGTTACTTTATCTTCCTTAATTATTTTCTGAATAACAAATTTAAAATCTTCGTTTAAGGAACGGCATAAAAAGTATTCAGTTTTTTCTTTCTGGCGAACGAGTTGAATACAATATTTTATTGCTCGAACAGAGACTACGAAACTCCCAAATTCTCAAAATAGTTTGACGTTTGTGTTGAAAAGTGCGCAAAAACTGTCAAAGACGGTTTACAATAGCGACAAATTAAAATGTATGACAGTTAAGAACAATATAAATAATTAATTTAAAAATGGAATACAAAATACACGTAATAAGAATCTGTAATACCTTAGCAATAACCATAGGTAGAATTGTCAATATCTGGCATTTATTTATCTAACTTTGAAGATTTAATTGTTTATATTACAATAAATGAGTTTATTTATTTAAAAATGTCTAGCTTTAGCTTAATTGCATTTAAGATCATATTAACACACCAGTGCGGCAATAAATTCAAAAAACAACAGTGCGGTACAGATCATTATGATATTCCAAAGAGTGTCAGATCATTGTCGTTATATGACAGTTGTAGATAAAATTATCTTGAAGCGTCCCCAAAGTATTTGAAGATTGTCACAAAAGATAATCTAGGTCAGATAAAGTAAAAATATAAAAAGTATTCGAAGGGATTTGAAGTTAGTCTGGTCAAAAATCGTTTAAAAGTGTTTAAGCACGTGCACGTTTAAATAAGTACAGATATTTAATTTTTGTGCAAAAATACTTTTAATAGTAACTATATTTTTAATACTTTTGTAAAGTTAAGTTTTCACTAGATTAAAGATCGAGTTTTATGCAAAATTTACAGTTTCTTAATATTTGTCTGCAAAAATGTTTTACAGACACTTCATAGGACAATACTATTTTTAACGTTTTTTATAATTCCGAGCCAATAAATAACCATTATATCAAAAATTAAAAATGTTTGTTAGTAGATTGTTATTACATAAATATTTTGTAAACTATAAAAATTCTTTTTTATTTCTTTAAATTTATTTATTATTAACGCATTAACAGTTTCATTACTATATGTATTATTTTATTTTAATTAAAACAAAATTTAATTACTCTTCTTTCTGCTTTTGTCAATTTGTAGCTATTATTATATTATCAATTAAATTGATAAGGAAACACAAAAAGAACAGAATAAATCAATAACATTTATTAATATCTGTCTGTTTGTTTATGAAGCTTTATAAAAATTATAATTTTCATAAAGACACACTCTAAATGTAATTAACTTTATGTTTAATATTTGATATCACTAAATCACAAATAAACTTTGATGAGATTAAATTGAAATAAAAAAGGGCCTATAAAACAAAGAAATATATTTTTTAAACTAATTAAATGTAGATGTAAAAGATAAAGTTTTTTAAATTTTTTAGAAGACAAAATTGAGCTGTTATTGGTCCTGTTTACCACGTTTTTCTTAACTTGCTTTCTTATTTGTTTGATTGATTTTGTAATCAATTTTTCGAATACTTCTACTGCACTAATCAAACAAGAATTTTTGGACATGTAGATTATCAATGACAATACAATATTCAAGCATCAAAAAATATAAAACACTTGCCACAACTTGAAGATTTTTGATCTACGACAGTTGTGTAAGCCACGTAAGTTGGACAAGTTTTTAAACCGTTTATTTAAAACATAATTTAAAAAAATTATCATAAAACTAAAAACAAAAAATTAAAAAAATTTTTTTTAAACCACGTTTTTCCTGTGGACTAAAAGGTAGAAAATAACTTTTTACACGTTTTAAGTTGAAGAAAAATTATTTTCTACTTTTTAGTCCACAAGAAAATTGTTGTTTTTTAAAAAACTTTTTTTAATAAAGTATTTTTTATTTTAATTCTGGATTTTAGTAAACCTTTCCTTTTCTTCAAAAAATAATTTTGAATCTTTATTATTTAGTATTTAAAAAGTATTATATAGATACATCGGGTAGTCGCATAAAAAAATAATATTTCTTTTAAATTGAAAGCTAGTCATTTATTTAATTCCACAAAAAAATATGAAATTTTGCATATCTGTAATAAAGTTTAGCTTTATAGAAATGTAAAGAATAATTAAAAATTACAATTTAAATCCCAATTCATGTCTTAACAAAGTTGCTAACTTTAATCATAGTTCTTTTTTCTAAAGTACTTATTGTTAGTTTCTATTATTTTTGTTCTTTCGTTCTAAACTATAACATTTCTGTTGTTTTCTAATTTTCTTTAATTTTCAAGCTTCAAATATTTAATTTGATTACTAAACTTAAGTAGGTTTATTTTTAATGTTTTTTGATAATTATTTGTTAGTTTTTTATAATTTTTAAACTTGAATTTTTTCATTTTAATGCAAGTTATACTTTAAGATCAGATTTAATTTTTTTTAAATAACATTATCATAATAGACACTTGAAGATTACTAACAAGTCAAATTTGAATATTATAAAATAAGTTATGTAAAATTAATAGAAGTAGGAACAGAACTAAAAATATTATATTACTGACCCATTAGTTTTTTAAAAATAACAATAATAGTTACTACATATTTGTTTTTTATAATTTTTTTAATATCTTGCCAATTTGATTTTGTTTAATTTTTTTAAGTTTTTACAGTGGTATATGTAAAGTCTACACTAAATAAATTTAAAAAACAACATTAAATATGTACCAATAATTATTTATTAAAAAAACATTTTTTGAATAAATTAGCATTGGGGTTTTGACCAAACGAGAATCATTAGGTTTCTATTATTATAAATACAAAAATGGACTAAAAACTTTATTATATTTACAATTAATAAATAAAATCAATTAATTTAATTTAAAATATCTATAATAATATATTCAAACAAAATAAAAAATTTTAATGTTTTTTTAATCATAGTTATTCTCTAAATATTATCAAAAAGCTTCAAAATAAAATCTTTTATTTGATTACTATTAAAAAATCTTTTAACTTTAACTCTGATTTCTAATAACATTAAAAAAACATATATTTTACTTTCTTTGTACTTTTTTAAAAGTTATAATATCAACATTTATTTGTTATTACGTAAAAATAAACTTGATTTTTAAATAAATTTAGTTTTTACAAATTAAATCGTGGCAGTTATAATTTTTTTAATTTTAAACAAACTGGTCGTAAGTTTTGAACTAGAATGTTGGGTAAGATCCCGCAATCAGATTTAGATCCAGATCCAGATGCATTTGAAAATTAGGATCTAGGTCCAAGATACTTACCTAAATATGCATATAGGTCAAGATTCAACATCTTTAAAATTGAATTTACATCTTTTATAGATCAATTTTGAAAATTTTGTTTAATTAAATTGAGCAATATTCCATTACATTACATCAACATTATAAAATAATGAAACGGTAGAATCAAATATGTATTTATTAAAATAATAATAAAACTCACTTTAATAAATACATAGCTACCTGCTTAATACTTTTCTGGAAAAATATTTTTTTAAACAATGAAGAAATTATACATTAATATGATCTAGATCCGTATTCAAGATATTACATCCGAATTTATAAATGATCTAAATCCAGATACAACATCAATTTAATGAATCTAGATCCGGAATCTTTTAGATCTATATCTTACCTAACACTGCTAAACACCTTTCTTGCAATAAACATATTTTTATTAAATATTCTTATAAAACCAATTTAACAGACTATAAAATTCTTCGTCTTCAATTAAATTTTATAAAAATGAAAGAAAATATTAAACACTTTAGTCTGACGTTTCTTTAAATGAAGTCGTTAATTTTAATAATTATTTTCAGTTTCTAAAATAGTATTTTTACGTAACCCGTTCGTTAAAAATTTTTATATTTCCAATCATAATTTAATTTTGATTTTATACATATTAAGTAAATGATTATTGGTTTTATAATTAAAATATATTCAAGAACGTATCACTTTTGGTTATACCGGAAATGACATGAGTTTTTTATTTTATATGGAATGCTATACTTTCTATGATTTTTTTTAATTTTACGTATAATTTTAAATTAATTTTGTTCATAGCTCATTATCTCAAAAGTCAACGGTTTTTGAGATATTTAGATGTTTTTGAGAATTTTTACATTTTTGACATCAACTTTAAAAATTCATATCTTGTCAAATTATAAAGTTTAGGCTGCGATATTTGTATCACAATTCATTTAAATTATCCCCTTTTCAACAACATTTTGTAAAGGTCCAATACACATAAATTATTAATTAGGTTGGTGTTTTTGGGTCATAGGATTGCATTTATTACGCAAATTAAACTTCAATCCGTATTAACAATGTTATTTATTAAAATTTCTTGGTTATCTTAATATATGCATTCAACATTTAAAAACAAATTGTGGTTTTGAAAAGAACCATCTTGTTATAATCTAAATTGTGAATTTTTGAATGTATTTTGGGGTTTGCTTAAGATAGTTTCTTGATGCAACCCAGTGGACTGTATTTAATATGTTTGCTGATACACGAATATTAGTATAAGAACAAAACTATTTAACTTTAACTCGTTTATTTCTTGAATGACACACGTTTTTTTTACATATTTCTATGACAGGCCAAAACGTACTACCTGCGTTAGCGTTATACTCTTAACAACATAAATAGTGTGATAAAATAGGTTATTGTCCTGTATGCCCTTCACTGTTGTCTTGTAATAATAAAGACAAAAAAAAAGTTTATTTTTTCCATTTATTATATAATTGCTCAAAAAGGGTTAATTATATTATATTATTTATTTTATTTTTATATAGATTCACTAAACCTTCCCCTTTATATTTTTAATTTTTATATTTTAATTAACGCTACATGTTTCGACAGAGTCATCTTCAGGCGTATTCTATAAAATCAAAAAATATAAAATCGAATCTTAAATAAATATAAACTTACATTGGAATAGAAAAATCAAACTTCAAATATTATATAAACTTTTAAAAAATAATAATAATAGAAATCTGAAAAATGAATTAATTTAATTCATTTTTCAGATTTCTATTATTATTATTTTTTAAAAGTTTATATAATATTTGAAGTTTGATTTTTCTATTCCAATGTAAGTTTATATTTATTTAAGATTCGATTTTATATTTTGATTTTATAGAATACGCCTGAAGATGACTCTGTCGAAACATGTAGCGTTAATTAAAATATAAAAATTAAAAATATAAAGGGGAAGGTTTAGTGAATCTATATAAAAATAAAATAAATAATATAATATAATTAACCCTTTTTGAGCAATTATATAATAAATGGAAAAAATAAACTTTAATATTGCTTACCGAGCAAACATTTTCCATGAATACATGAAATCGAATCTTAAAATGAAGAGAGCTTCGCTAAACATATGGTTTAATAGCTTGTGTCTTAAAGAAGGACTATTTCCAAAATACATTACACTCAAAACTAAAAATAAATCACCTCAAGCCATTAATGCAGTAACAAAAGGTAAAAAAGCTTGGTTAAATAATGAAATACAGTTTTGGTATAAAGTTAGAAACCAATTAAATTTAAAACTTTATATACAACATTCATCTTTATTTAAATATTTTCATAACTTAGAAATAGATGAAATTATAAATTTTGTTAAAGATAAAGTACAAGATTTTGGTTTTCATACTTTTAATAAACTAATTCTAAAAATAAATAATTTGCGAAAATCAAAAACATTAAACAATTTTCAAAATAATAATATCCAAAATCCAAACTTTGTTTTTCATAAGAGATTGTTTAATTTAAGTAATACTAACTTTGACAAATGTGAAACTGAATTTCTTGAGCGTGGTCTTAAATATAATAACAATCAACTTAATACTAAATTACTAGATAATTTCAAAATAGACTTAGAGTGTATAATACATAAAACAGCTAATTATACTAATACTAATTACATTAGAGCTATTTGTCATAATAAACTAAGCAAAATTACTATTCCATCTGGTAAATTTAATAAAAATGTTATTAATAGTATTAAATTAAAAATTAAAGACAACAATTTAATAATAACTAAAGCAGATAAAGGTAATGCTTTAGTTGTTATTGAAAAATCTAGTTATATTGAAAAAGTTAACAACTTCCTCACATCTAATGACTTTGAACTTACTAATATAAATTTTCTTTCATTTACTAATAAAGTTAGAAAATTCATTACAGAAAACAAAAATTTGTTATCAGAGTTCTTTAATATTAAACATTATAGTTTAATTTTAATGAATCCGTCACTGCCTTTACTATATGGTCTTCCTAAAATTCACAAAATTGATTACCCAATAAGACCAATAGTTTCTTTTACAAATACTCCAGTTTCTAAAATTTCATCTTGGCTTAATAAAGTATTACGTTCTCAAATTAACTTTCAGTTTCCTTATTCTATTACAAACTCTCAATCGTTAACTAGAGAATTAGTTAGTTTTGCTTCTAAAGACAATTTTATACTTATCTCTTTTGATATTATTAACCTTTTTCCTAGTGTTCCATTTATAGATTATTATAATATAATTAAAGAACTACTTGTTCAATCTAACTTACCTGATAATATTTGTATTTTTATACTTGGTTGCTTAAATTTATGTTTAAGCCAAAATTTTTTCTTATTTAACAACCAAACATTTATTCAAAAAACAGGTTTACCTATGGGAAATAATCTTTCACCAAGACTAGCCGAAATATTCTTATCTAACTTAGAAATTTATAAACTTTTTCTAATGATGTTATTAAAAACATTTTATTTATTATAAAAGATACGTAGATGACATTTTAGTTATATTTAAAGGCAGTGAATATGATCTAAATAATTGTTTTAATTTACTAAACTCATTACATCCAAATATAAAATTTACAATTGAAAAGAATCAAACAATATTTTAAATTTTCTTGATTTATCTATTAAACGTGTTAATAACAAACTTAAAATTGGTATTTATCGTAAACCTACAACAACTGATCACGTTATTCCTTTTTCTTCATTTCATCCACTCTCACACAAATTAGCAGCTTTTAGATTTTTCTTTAACCGATTATATACTTTTCCTCTTGATTGTGATAGTTTTAATAAAGAAATAAATATTATTTATTATCTAGCTAATATTAATGGTTATCCATTACATATTATTAAAAATTTACAAAAGAAAATTTTGTCTTCTATTAAAATTAAAAATTGTTCATCTCTTACTCCTGTCTCTAATAAATCAAAAATATATTTTTCTCTTCCTTATATAGGCCCATCTTCATTTCAATTTCAAAATCTTTTAAAAAATTTTGGCATTAACATTTCTTTTTCGTCAAATAATAATATTAAATCTTTATTTGTTAATACTAAAGATAAAATTAATATTTTAGACAAATCCGGTGTTTATAAATTAAAATGTGGTGATTGCAACGCATTTTATATAGGTCAAACAGGTCGAAAGTTTTCAATTAGAATTGCTGAACATCTATCTTGTATTAAAAATAATAACATTTCATTTAAATCATCATTTGCTAATCATATACTAAATTCTCAGCATTCATTCAATTCTAAAAAAGATTTTGAAATTCTACACATTTGCAATAAAGGTTTAAGACTTAATTTTTTAGAAATAAAAGAAATTATTAAAAATTACAATTCTAATCGTGAATCATCTCTTAACGAAGTTGTTAACTTTAATAATAATTTACTTTTTCTTAATTAGTTTTTGTTTCATTATTTCCATTATTATATTATTTTGTTGTATCCTAGGATTTTCTATTATTAAGATAATGTTGTGTTGTTTAAAATTTTTGAATTGTGTCAAACTTCAAATATTTAACCATTTTTAATTTAATTTGATTATATATGTTGGTAAGTTTATTCATTTTTATAACTTTTTGATTTTTATTTCATTTTTAATTCATTTTTCAGATTTCTATTATTATTATTTTTAAAAGTTTATATAATATTTGAAGTTTGATTTTTCTATTCCAATGTAAGTTTATATTTATTTAAGATTCGATTTTATATTTTTTGATTTTATAGAATACGCCTGAAGATGACTCTGTCGAAACATGTAGCGTTAATTAAAATATAAAAATTAAAAATATAAAGGAAGGTTTAGTGAATCTATATAAAAATAAAATAAATAATATAATATAATTAACCCTTTTTG
The DNA here is from genome assembly GCA_035610365.1 of Aquatica leii. NCBI lineage: Eukaryota > Metazoa > Arthropoda > Insecta > Coleoptera > Lampyridae > Aquatica > Aquatica leii. Next base: position 14,669,391 of record CM069434.1, on the reverse strand, counting down.
AGCAATTATATAATAAATGGAAAAAATAAACTTTAATATTGCTTACCGAGCAAACATTTTCCATGAATACATGAAATCGAATCTTAAAATGAAGAGAACTTCGCTAAACATATGGTTTAATAGCTTGTGTCTTAAAGAAGGACTATTTCCAAAATACATTACACTCAAAACTAAAAATAAATCACCTCAAGCCATTAATGCAGTAACAAAAGGTAAAAAAGCTTGGTTAAATAATGAAATACAGTTTTGGTATAAAGTTAGAAACCAATTAAATTTAAAACTTTATATACAACATTCATCTTTATTTAAATATTTTCATAACTTAGAAATAGATGAAATTATAAATTTTGTTAAAGATAAAGTACAAGATTTTGGTTTTCATACTTTTAATAAACTAATTCTAAAAATAAATAATTTGCGAAAATCAAAAACATTAAACAATTTTCAAAATAATAATATCCAAAATCCAAACTTTGTTTTTCATAAGAGATTGTTTAATTTAAGTAATACTAACTTTGACAAATGTGAAACTGAATTTCTTGAGCGTGGTCTTAAATATAATAACAATCAACTTAATACTAAATTACTAGATAATTTCAAAATAGACTTAGAGTGTATAATACATAAAACAGCTAATTATACTAATACTAATTACATTAGAGCTATTTGTCATAATAAACTAAGCAAAATTACTATTCCATCTGGTAAATTTAATAAAAATGTTATTAATAGTATTAAATTAAAAATTAAAGACAACAATTTAATAATAACTAAAGCAGATAAAGGTAATGCTTTAGTTGTTATTGAAAAATCTAGTTATATTGAAAAAGTTAACAACTTCCTCACATCTAATGACTTTGAACTTACTAATATAAATTTTCTTTCATTTACTAATAAAGTTAGAAAATTCATTACAGAAAACAAAAATTTGTTATCAGAGTTCTTTAATATTAAACATTATAGTTTAATTTTAATGAATCCGTCACTGCCTTTACTATATGGTCTTCCTAAAATTCACAAAATTGATTACCCAATAAGACCAATAGTTTCTTTTACAAATACTCCAGTTTCTAAAATTTCATCTTGGCTTAATAAAGTATTACGTTCTCAAATTAACTTTCAGTTTCCTTATTCTATTACAAACTCTCAATCGTTAACTAGAGAATTAGTTAGTTTTGCTTCTAAAGACAATTTTATACTTATCTCTTTTGATATTATTAACCTTTTTCCTAGTGTTCCATTTATAGATTGTTATAATATAATTAAAGAACTACTTGTTCAATCTAACTTACCTGATAATATTTGTATTTTTATACTTGGTTGCTTAAATTTATGTTTAAGCCAAAATTTTCTTATTTAACAACCAAACATTTATTCAAAAACAGGTTTACCTATGGGAAATAACCTTTCACCAATACTAGCAGAAATATTCTTATCTAACTTAGAAATTTATAAACTTTTTTCTAATGATGTTATTAAAAACATTTTATTTATTATAAAAGATACGTAGATGACATTTTAGTTATATTTAAAGGCAGTGAATATGATCTAAATAATTGTTTTAATTTACTAAACTCATTACATCCAAATATAAAATTTACAATTGAAAAAGAATCAAACAATATTTTAAATTTTCTTGATTTATCTATTAAACGTGTTAATAACAAACTTAAAATTGGTATTTATCGTAAACCTACAACAACTGATCACGTTATTCCTTTTTCTTCATTTCATCCACTCTCACACAAATTAGCAGCTTTTAGATTTTTCTTTAACCGATTATATACTTTTCCTCTTGATTGTGATAGTTTTAATAAAGAAATAAATATTATTTATTATCTAGCTAATATTAATGGTTATCCATTACATATTATTAAAAATTTACAAAAGAAAATTTTGTCTTCTATTAAAATTAAAAATTGTTCATCTCTTACTCCTGTCTCTAATAAATCAAAAATATATTTTTCTCTTCCTTATATAGGCCCATCTTCATTTCAATTTCAAAATCTTTTAAAAATTTTGGCATTAACATTTCTTTTTCGTCAAATAATAATATTAAATCTTTATTTGTTAATACTAAAGATAAAATTAATATTTTAGACAAATCCGGTGTTTATAAATTAAAATGTGGTGATTGCAACGCATTTTATATAGGTCAAACAGGTCGAAAGTTTTCAATTAGAATTGCTGAACATCTATCTTGTATTAAAAATAATAACATTTCATTTAAATCATCATTTGCTAATCATATACTAAATTCTCAGCATTCATTCAATTCTAAAAAGATTTTGAAATTCTACACATTTGCAATAAAGGTTTAAGACTTAATTTTTAGAAATAAAAGAAATTATTAAAAATTACAATTCTAATCGTGAATCATCTCTTAACGAAGTTGTTAACTTTAATAATAATTTACTTTTTCTTAATTAGTTTTTGTTTCATTATTTCCATTATTATATTATTTTGTTGTATCCTAGGATTTTCTATTATTAAGATAATGTTGTGTTGTTTAAAATTTTTGAATTGTGTCAAACTTCAAATATTTAACCATTTTTAATTTAATTTGATTATATATGTTGGTAAGTTTATTCATTTTATAACTTTTTGATTTTTATTTCATTTTTAATTCATTTTCAGATTTCTATTATTATTATTTTTTAAAAGTTTATATAATATTTGAAGTTTGATTTTTCTATTCCAATGTAAGTTTATATTTATTTAAGATTCGATTTTATATTTTTTGATTTTATAGAATACGCCTGAAGATGACTCTGTCGAAACATGTAGCGTTAATTAAAATATAAAAATTAAAAATATAAAGGGGAAGGTTTAGTGAATCTATATAAAAATAAAATAAATAATATAATAAAGACAAATTTCGCACTAAGCGCTTAATCACCCCGTTAGTAGTTTTTATTGACACGACACGTACAATTTTGTCAGAACCAGGATGGAGCTCGGTGATGCGTCCTAGTTTCCACATAGAAGGGATTAAACTTGGATTTTTTACTAGTACCAGAGACCCGATATGAACGTTTGGATCTGATGTACACCACTTATTACGTTGCTGCATCGTGTGTAAATATTCATTTTGCCATCTTCCCCAAAAGTGTGACAACATATATTGAATATGTTTCCATCTGTTTAGTAGATTTGCTGGTTTCTCCATAACATTAGGTGTAGGTAACGTAGTCAGCGGTCCGCCAATCAAAAATGGCCAGGAGTAAGTGCTTGCAAATCGTTAGGGTCGTTGGATAATGGGGAAATTGGACGAGAATTTAGGACAGATTCAGTTTGAGCAAGCAGCGTGTTCATCTCATCGTACGTAAGACTATGCATGCCAATGGATCGTTTAAGGTGATATTTTATAGATTTGACAGAACGTTCCCATAACCCACCATAATCTCGCGATTAGTTCCATCAAAATAAGTTCCGTTGTCTGAGTATATGTTTAAACAAATTCCACGGCATGCAATAAACCATTTAAAGGCAGCTATAAACGCGGTCGTGGTCAAGTCTGTAATTACTTCTAGGTAAACCACGCGTGTAGCAAAGCAAATAAAAGTAGCAATATATACTTTATGTGCAGACTTTCTACGTCTACAAAAATCTGTAGCATAAAAAGGTCCGCAGTAATAAACTCCGCAATTCTCAAATGGTTTTGTGGGTGTAACGCGGTGTAAAGGTAAATCGCCCACTAAATATTTAAGATTTACAGGAGCAGCCTTTCTACAAGGAATGCAATTGAAAACAATTTTTTGCTAATGGGCAAAATTTTGTACGAATAGAAGCTATGATGGCTTGTACGCCAGCATGTAATAGTATGTTCGTACTGAATAAGAAGTACGGTAAAATGACTGTTGTGTTAGTATTGTCAAGAAATGGATACAAGTTAATCAACTTGCTATCTTTAGGAACTACTTTATGCTTAATGAAATAGCTTATTTCCTTCGCAGACGAGTAGATTTGCACCATTTTAACTAATGATAGAATCGAAAATTGTATTTCGTGCGTGGATAAAGAATTTGTAATTTTACCACCTGCATGCCGACAGTTATGAACAAAGCGAACACAGTATGATTGAACTCGAATGAGTTTTGTGTAAGATGAATACCTCTCTATTATAGAATCTTCCGAAGAAGTAAAAAATACTTGTTTGGGTTTGACCTTTTCTAAGTCTGGTATAGGTTTCCAAGTTTGTTTAGGATAACCATCAAAACTTGCTGACAACCATGTTGGACCGTGAAACCATAAATTCGAGTTTTTTAAAAGATTGGGCAGATACCCACGAGAGATAATGTCAGCTGAATTCTGCTTGGAATCCACGTGGTACCAGTCGACAACTTTGGTTAATGAGTGAATTTTTGACACTCGATTTGCTACAAATAACTTCCAGCTTCCCGAAGGTTTGAAAATCCATGAAAGAACTATAACAGAATCAGATCACTAATAGTACTTTTGGAAATTCAAGTTAGAATTATTTTTAACTTCTAGACCTAGCTGAGCTAACAAGAGTGCAGCACTTAATTCTAAACGCGATAGAGATACCTTTTTCAATGGAGCTACTCTTGATTTAGAACATAATAAATGAATCAAATGATTATTGTAAACGTCTGTAGTTTTAATATATATACACGCTCCAAAAGCTTTCTCGCTGCTATCTGCAAATCCATGCAGTTCTATTGAAATATAGTTAGATAGTGTAGTGTTTCGAGGTACAGTTAACTGCGAAAGGTAATTTAATTCTGATAGAAATGTTACCCACGTGTTATGAAGCGCACTAGGAATTATTTCATCTCAGTCGATTTTTAACTTCCATAACTCTTGCATCATAAGTTTAGCTAAAACTATACACGGGCTAATTATACCCAGAGGATCATAAATCTGAGAAATAATAGACAATACGCTGCGTTTGGAAAACCGTTGATGTGTGTTTATAGTAATGGTATGATAATTTAAAGTATCTAAGTTGACGTTCCAAAGTAACCCAAGAGTTATTGTTCCTTCTGGTTCATCAACGATAACTAAGGATTTTATGTGATTTGGATTAGATATGTTTTGTAATAAACGAGAATTATTGGATGTCCATTTATGTAATTCGAAACCATATTTGTTAAACAAATGTATAATGTCATTCCTAATTTTTAGTAGATTTTCTAAGCAAACGTCACAGGCCAAAAGACCATCTACAAATATGTCTAACAGTATAGCTCTTGACGCCTCAGAAAATTTTGCTTGATTTTGTTTTGCAATTTCGTGTAAGGCTCTAATAGAAATAAAAGGAGAACACGCAATACCGTATGTAATAGTGTTGAGTTTGTACGTAGAGATAGGTTGATTGGGATCAGATCTTCATAAAATCTTTTAAAATTTGCGATGTGGTTCATACACCAAAATTTGTCTAAACATTTTGCTGACATCACCAGAAATAACGTAACGATGAGTTTGAAATCGCAAAAGCATATAAAACAAGTCTTGTTTAAATGAGGGCCTCGCATGGTAACGTCGTTAAGCGAAAGATTTGAAGTCGTTTTGCATGACCCGTCAAAAACAACTCTGATTTTGGATGTTAAACTAGTTTCCGTAAATACGGCATGATGTGGTAAATAATACTGCTTATTAGAGTCTGTACACTCCGTGTCATATGACATGTGTCCCAAATTTTTGTATTCAGAAATGAATTCTAAATATTAATGCTGAAGGGAAGGATTTACCTTAAACTTATTTTCTAGAGTGTGGAAACGCTACAAGGCTATAGCTTTCGAAAGACCTAATTGCGAAGTATTGTTTTGAAACCGTAAATGTACAATAAATCGCCCATGTTTGTTTGTTGTAGTGGTTTTTGCAAAAAGATTCTCGCAAGAATTATCTTCTATCGAGAGTTTATATGAAGTGTTTTCATCGTCAGGCAGTTCCTCCAAGTTCGAAAATTTTTGAAGGTGTTCAAGCAACAATTCGTTGCTATAATTACAAAGTATTGAAATAAGCATTGCATTTTGTTTTAAAGGTGAACCCGAAACGATACAACCAAACAGAGTTTCGCAATATACTAGGTTGTTGTTGTTGGTACTGATTTGACCAGCACACAAGCTTTGCCAGAATAATTCGGCACCAATAAGGATATCAATAGGACCGCTAACATTGAAATTTGGGTGAGCTAATTGGATATTGGGCAAAATTTTTAGTGTCGATACATTGAAGCTAGGTAAATTGTTTGTGATGTTAGGCAGTATAAGGCAATTTATTTGTTTATTGAAAGATGAGTGCATCGATTCTAACGTAAAGTAATGGATTCTTTGCAGTTTATTGTCGCTTGTCCTATGCCTGCTACCGATGTTGAATTTAAACTACTTTTTAGTTTTAACTTGTTTCTGAACGATTGACTACAAAAGTTACTCTGAGATCCGCTATCACGTAGAATTCTGGCTTTAATGGGATTCCGTAATGAATCAAACACGATAACTAATGCTGTTGACAAAAGAACGTTTGCTGGTAGGTTTGAGCAACTAGAAGCAGCATTAATGTTACTATTTTCAACACTCTGAGCTACAACAGGTGTTGTAGATGCTATTACTGGTTCGATATTAATCGAGTTGTTACCATTGTTGCTTGTGTCTAGATGTAGAAGGGTATGATGTTTTTTCGAGCACCTTCTGCAAGTCGACGATCGACAATTGACAACTACATGGTTTGCCTTTAAACAATTAATGCATAACTTAGCATTTTTAATTGCTTTTAGACGGTCGGGTTGTGAAAACGAAAGTAATTTCGTGCAGCAATAAATTGTATGAGAATCATTTAGCAAATTAAACAAAATGTAATTTTGCCTTTAAGAGGGCTGTGTGAACGACTATGAAAAGAGTTGAATTTTGATTGAGGTTTATTACAGTTTTCGACAACTATGTTGGTCTTACGAATGAGTTGTGAATGTTGGCTAGAATTCATTTGCTCTAAAATTTGACAACGTAAATTCAGAAACTCTAATAGCGATGTCAATGTAGGAATGTCTCGATTACAAGTTTGTTTTTCCCAATCACGTCTTGTATTGATATGAATTTTGGAGCTAATAAGATAAACTAATATTAAATCCCAAGAGTCTGTATCTATAGAAAGCGAATGCAAGTTCCGCAATATTTTGTTTATTGTGTCAACCAACGCACGTAAAGAATCTTGGTTTTCTTTGACTACGGACGATACATTAAAAAGCTGTTCATTTTGACCAAAAGCCGCTAAACGTTTATTATCATACCTGCCACTTAACATTTGCCATGCACGATCATAATTATTATCGGCTTCCCCTTTTAACGAATTTAGCAAATGGAAACGCTGAATTTTTTGTAAGGACGGGTTATTATCGATAAGCAAGCGAAATGTTTCAACGAAACTTTGATATTCATGATATGAGCCGTTAAAAGTAGGCAATGATATTACTCGAAGTTTTACACAAGTAGAACCGGAAGAAGACTGAGAACCTGCAATGACCGACACGTTGTTTGTTTGAATTTTGTTTTTAATGTAACTTTCAATCTGAGAAACAATAGAAACATAAGAGTTTTCCTATGCATCTCTTTCAGCTTCTTGGTTATCTATATCTTGTGTTTCAAATAGTTCAATTTGTAATTGAATATCAGAAAATTCTTGAAATAATGGTTGAATTTTCGATAATCTTAATTTTAATTGAGCAAGATACTTTGTGGTATCTAATTTTGTGTTAAAAAAGTTACCTAATTTTGTTACCTGCGCTTTTATTAATCCACGTTTTTTAATAAACTGTCTTAATTCGTCTGGGCCATGTTTGCTAATAGCTGTAATAGTGTAATTACAACTATAACCACGAATAGAAAAGTTTAAGTTTTGTTTGAAACGAAAAATGCTATTTATTCTACGTATATTCAGAAAGTAGAAAACAGATATGTTTTACAATAACTACTCGGTACTGGACACTAATAAGAAAAGGTTTAAGAACTACAAGGCCCAAGCGAGTTTAGTTAAATAAATTCAAATCGAAAGTATTAAATACGTTTTATGGTAACTGTAGTGCGATAATTTTTTTTTTACGAACGAATAAGAAGAACACGCTAATTGCTAACTTGAAGCATGTGTGAGATTAAACGAAATACGCAATAGGTAAAAATTTATACGTTGTACCCAATACGAAATTATCTGTTTCTATTTTCTTATACGCACATATCCGGCTCGAAGGACCAATGTGAATTTTTGAATGTATTTTGGGGTTTGCTTAAGATACTTTCTTGATGCAACCCAGTGGACTGTATCTAATATGTTTGCTGATACACGAATATTGGTATAAGAATAAAACTATTTTAACTTTAACTCGTTTATTTCTTGAATGACACACGTTTTTTTTACATATTTATATGACAAGCCAAATGCTACTACCTGCGTTAGCGTTATACCGTTAACAACATAATTCTAACATAAATAAAAGAACAATTTAAATGTTTGAATTCAAAATAACTTTATGTTTTTTGTTAATACAGATTAAAATTTTATTTGTGTAATAAATGCCATCCGATGACTTCAAAAAAATATCTCGAAAAATAATAAATTTGTCGTTACTAAGGAAGAGTATGTTATTTACATAAAAACTATTGGAGAATGAAAAATTGTACTAAAATGGCAATTTCGCCAGTGGTGTAGAATTTGGGAAAGTTCAATCACTCACTTGTCCCTATTGCACACCTCTGGTAGTAGCCAGAAACGTTTATTTAACATAATTTAGTAGGGTGCACAATACCTACTAAATTATGTTAAGTATGACAAAAGTACGTCAAATATTTTTAAAGTACTGGACAAAAATAATGTTTAAATTTTTAACAATTAAAATAAACACTCTGTAACTCAGTAAGGAGCTACATTTTATTCAAATGATTTAAGTTAAATCTTATATTAGGAAAACGAAAGACATAAATTTTGACTCGGAAAACAAGTACCTAAAGTGGTAATAAAACTGGCAAAGTACGTGGATTCCGTCGAGTGGTTTGAGTGCATTGACGTTGATAACACCAAGATTAAATTGAAGTTCGACACAGGTAGCCAAGTAAACATATTAAAAATTTTTCTTTATACATCTTATTTCATGCTCTGAAGATGTCGACTGCGACGTGCGACGAAAGCTTTGATTATGAAAAATTTACAACACGAAAATTATCTAGAATGTAAAATTGTAATAAGCGTGTAACCCGTGGAAACTTAAATTCTATTATTTTTAAATCTTGTTACATACTATATATTTATAATATTTTGTATTTAATGTCTAATTACATTTTTTTAATGAATACTTAGATGATTATTCAAAACAATTAAAAATGATAACTTACTGTTGTATAAAATTTGTTATTATTTTAATAAATTGTGTAATCATACCATGATATATTATATTAATTAAATTTAAAACATATAATTTGTGGAAAAAACTAAAAATGTTAAAACCTTTATAAACTCCGAAAATTCAATATACGTGAGGTACCTACTCAGGAAAACAAGAGAAAGCATCATGCAATTTCTATTATGGTATTCCAATAATGAATACTAATCATTGTTGAATTAGAGTTGTGAACTTTCTCGTTAAAAAAATAAATAAATTTAAAAATAAAAAAGCATTGTTTAAACGAAACCTAATTATTTAAATCCTGTTATTAATAGTATTTTAAGTGTTCACAAATATTGGTATTGTAGTTGAATGTACTTATAAATAGTCTGGTATATTATAATAAGGTAATTAAGATGAACGTTTTATAATAAAAAAATAATGACAAATCGTTTATTACTATAATCTAAATGTTTAAGTGCTAAATTGTTAGGCTTCACCGTTAATAGTACATTAAGATTCTACAATATTTTATTTATGGATCGTAAATTATTTAAAGTATATTTCAGTGTAAACGTAACAATAACGATTACGCGTTAAGTGTTGAAATTTTGTAAATACGGAATTTTTAGTCTATAAAATTATGCAATTTTAATGATTATATTTTAATTACATATTCAACCGCTTTCTTAAATAAGATCAATTAAAAATGCTGCTTTTATGCAAAAAAACGTGCTTTGTTTAACTTTTGATTTCATGTTTTTGTTGTAATTAAAGAAAGGTTTTATTCGGCACACTTTGCTCTGATTAAATCTTTCACGTTATTATTAAACGTATAATTAATAATACCTAATTAATTTAGGTATTATTTATATATGCCAAAATGCGGTTTTTGAGAAAATAAAATTTAAACTTTACAACATTTTTTTCAGAAAGTTTTTATTTATATTTATTCCAAACTGATAAGTGATGTGATAACTACGCTTCGGATAGTTATGCATAAAACACTTAAAATATGCATGCAAATAACAACGAAATTTATCAATGCATTTAAAATGTGTCTTTCCTTGTGGCGTTAAATAAAAATTTTTCTTTTAAATTGGCTGTTTTGAGATATTTGCAATTAAAGCTTTCAGGCCGGTCCTGACTATACAAACATATTGATAAGGTAGAGATTATCGGAACTTTTGTAGTCGTTATAACATAATTTAAATGGTGTACGTATTTGAAAATAATCATTGTAGGCGCTGTACCTAGTAAACTTTTAATACTAATAAATGCAAATTTTAATGTTTTACCGAAAAAAATATAAAAAAGTTTCTATTAGAAAAATCCAGCATGTACAACCATAGTCATTAGAAATGTCCCTAAAATGAACATTACCGCATTTTCAGTCACATTCTAATAGCATTACCAGTATTTATACTTGTAAATATACCTTGAGGTTATGTCCTTTTGTCGTGTAAATAAAAAAAGGATTACCGTTACTAAATTTTACATGTATTTCTCAAACCATAAGAAAATAGTATTACTTTTATGACCGTATTTATATTTTTATGCGAATAAAAAAACTATAATTTTAGATACATAGTTATTGATAGTAAAATTTTGAACGTATAAAATTAAGGTAAATTGTAAATAATAATCTAATTACTAATTTTATAAAAAACAATTTTACATAGGTACTACTAATATATCGCTGTATGTGTTCCGATTTTGTAAGAATTGTTTCAGGACCATTCTTTTTGGTCAACGGAGTTCTTCCTTTGACTTTGTCTTGTAAGGTGGACCTTGGAATCCCAAAACATCTGCTTTCCGTTTTGAATTTCATGCCTTTATTTATTGCCTTAATGGCTTATGATAAATCTGTAATACCATATTGCAACCTTTTCTTCTGCTGGATGTTGTCCTTTCGTACGGTCGTTGCTATATCCTGCAAAGGAATCAATTTTCGGCATCATGTTGATCATATTATCGCCACACTTTTTAAAATTCCAATAAAAACAATAATATCAAGTAAACACGATGCCGAGAATAGGTCGTTGCTTCGTTCAAATTTTATTCAATCGATTACCTTTTTTGACATATAATTTTTGTATAGGTACCAACTTCCTATATAATCTACCTATTATCGGCATATCCTGGAAGAGGAGAGAACATATATTTGGTATCATAGTGATCGTATTATCGACACACTTTTTAAAATTGCCATAAAGACCATAATATTAAGTAAACACTGTGCTGAGAATAGGTTGCTATATCGTCCGTACTTTTTTTGATCGATTATTTTTTTTGACATATGATTTTTGTATTCAAATAAAATTTCAACTACAAACAACAACTTCCTCTATAATTTACCTATTATAGGCACCACTGCTCGGATGAATTTAGAAACTTATTTTTCCTGAAATTAGTAAGAAAGTGCCGATAATACGGACAGTGCCAATAATAGGTACCTCTACCTTGTGTTAGTTATTGTTTTCTTTAATTTTCCATCACTTACAAAATCAATTGTTAATAAAATAATTGAAACAGATAGTAATGTTTGATTCTTAGCATTATTACTGACTTAGCTTAACAAAAAGTACTTTGTGTACACAATCTCGTTTATCTTTGGTTGTAACCAATACAAGACTTCAGATAATTAAACGCATAATTCATCTTTCTTAGAACTGAGTTCGACAATCTAATTTATTTACTTGTTGATTTTTTAAAGGATTTTTTAGTCGATGCTAAGTGATTCGTGTAAACGTACTCGTACTTCATAATTTAAACTTTCTTTATTATGTACAATAGTGATACTGCTTTATTGTACGGCAAGTGTAATTATAATCTTCACACCACAAAGATTGCGGGTTAAGACAACTGCCTTTAACAAACTTTATTTTGGCGTGTGTGCAAGGACTTAGAGAAACTAGTGGTGTTTTTCCTATCTACGAAAGAAAAACTACTCCATGTATTAGCAACGGAAAAAGAATAAATCTTTTCAATAACATCAAAACTATAATATTTATATTTTTTTCATTGTATGTGCAGATATTGTATAACGTAAAAAACGGACACAAAGTAGCACTAGAAAAATAAGCCGCGCAGCTAACGTGTCCCATAGTATGCTACAACGTGTTTTAAGGAATTATTCTTTGTGCCCTTACCATGTTCAACGAGTCTAACAGTTAACTGACGTTGATTTTAAAACGCGACTTGAGTTTTGTGAGTGGTTACAGCAACAAGAAGCTTTTAACCCTGACTTTAGTATCAAAATATTATTTTCAAATAATTGTATGATAAAGGTAAAAACAATTTTGTTTTAGCTGAATGCAAAAACAAACATTTTTTACAAAAAATGTGGATTTTTCCTTAAATCTTGGATATGCCTAACTCTATCTGGTCTCTTTTACACAATGGATGCTGTTTCCGATTTTTGTTTTTTACTAGTAAAGAAATAGATACACTCTCATTCTAGACGTTGTTGACCTTAAAAAAAGTTAAAGAAACCTTATAAACGATTGGAGACATTTCTGGTGTATATAATAGTCTTCGGCGTTTTTTAAATTTTCTTTTAGCTGCCAAAATGAATCCTTCAGCTATATAAAACCTAATGTGAAAAAATCTTTTAGTCATACATTTTAATTTTTTGCTATTGTAAACCGTCTTTGACAGTTTTTGTGAAATTTTGAGACTTTGGGGGCCTGCTAAACTCTATTTGTTTCACTCGGGTTTAAAAATACTCTTTTTGGAAAAAAACGTCCAATTTACACAGTAATTCGGTAAATAAACTACTATTTTTTTGGCAGGTTTATGTTTATTGTTTGTTCTTTATATTTTAGCCAAACATTAACATACGTTAAATTAGTGGTATGCGTAAACATGCGTAGTGTTTACTTTCTTGATCCTATTCGTCTTCTGTAGATCATAAAGTCTTATTTGTCTACACTGCCCATATTTCAATTTTATTCTTTGACACATTCTGGACGCGGTACCTTTATATACTATTTATTTTTTTATATTATCTCTGATAAACATTTTTTGTACTAATCGTCTGGAAGTTTAAACCCATATATAAAATTTTGTTTATCATCCTAGCTGTCCCTACTAATACGTTTTTCCGAACAACCTGTTTCTTTTTTATCCTTTTACTTCATTTTTATTTGAGAAAGGAGTTTTTAAAAATTTGTTATTTTTAACACTCCTAGTTATATATATATATTTTTATCGAAGCTCACTGCAACAATTGGTAGTTGGAGAATTAATTATCAAATACAACCGCGAAGGCATTCACGGAGAGTCTATGCTCACGTTTTCCGGATTCGGATCGTGTTGATGTTGAAACCACAGTTGCCAACGTTTCGCCTACTTTCGTAAGGAGCTTCGTCACAGCCTGAAAGAAATCGAAAACTTAAAGAAGTAAACAATAATCTAACAAAGAATTACTACAGAGTTAGGTAATCAACTTGTAAACTAAGCCAGATTCTAAATTCCATAGAAGTGACTTAAGAAAAAGTTTTCTGTATTTATAAAAGTATCGTCCCGGTAAAATGAGCTCAACTCTTATTGGGTTACGTTCGATAAACCACTAACAACCGGGAACTAAAACTGTCACAATTGAAACTGGGTGTTTGATGATTTTTATTCTTTCTCGGACTTTCCTATTGAAGGGAAATGGAGATTTCGCAATAATCAAAGCGTAATCAAAATCTATATTGTACCCTGTGATAAAATAATGTTCAGCGACGGTAGATTTAGAAATATATCTTTTCTTTATACAACTATTATGTTCTAAAATACGTGTGATGACAGAACGACCACTTTCACCGATATAGACCAAACCACATAAACAAGGAATTTGGTATACACCTTGAGATAAAAGTGTAGGAAATTTGTCTGTCTTTGGGAGAACAAAGAATTTAAGCAATTTTACTTGTCGAGTTGAATATGAGCTTAAAACTATTGAATTTAGATACATTATGCTTCTTGTTATGTTAAAAAGGGGCTAGATCAATTTTCAAATATAAAATTTGTCCCTCGACATCCAACTCTTTCGTCGGCGATGTCACATTTTATAACAGCGTATTTTATTCACTTCCTGTAAAATCTGATGCAATACAGACGAGGCTTTCACTATTAGGTTATTTCACGCGACTATGCGAATGAATTTTGTGGCTATTTAGTAGAAGCTGAATAGGGTAAGCCGTTATATTTCTCTTTATTGGGGGTTTTAATTTGATTGTGTCTTAATTGTCTATAGCGGATTTTCATACCCAACACACGTCACCGTTATCAGTAAAAATAACGAACAGGTGGCATATTTGAGAAAATTTTCATGACGTCACGTTATTAAAACTTAACTATTCACACCGTCAAGGGGTTGAAAACCTTCAGGATCGTACTTCTTTTGAAAAAAGCTGCTACAATAAATTATTATGTTAAGTCGAAGGGAAACGCTGCGCATTTGGTATCTTTATTTGTGTTAACGCTGTATGTCCGTTTTGCGTTAGATTTAATATTACGATTTAGGTAATACAAGTAAGGAATTAGATAATCCCCTACTGGATAAAACCTAACTGTGAGTATTACAATTTTAAATTTTACGATTTGTATTTCGGTGGTTATGTCGATTGTTGACCGTACGTGCATGTTAGGTTAACACAATTAATAATAAGATCATTTTGTGTTTCACAAAGTCGTATGCAGTGAGCGTTGAGTCTGTAAGGCTTAAATGGGTTTTGTTATATACTTTTTAGACCGGCAAGGTCAGTTTATTGTACGGCGTGTTGCCCAGTATAGGGCGCAACTTATATTTGATTCCACCTATATATTAACGTTTGGAAAATTTATACTCATGTACCTTCTTCGTCCTCTTTGGAATTATTGTCTGTGATAAGATAAATATATGTTCTGTGTTATTACTTCTGTCGTGTTATTTGTTCTCTTCCAGCTAGAGTTAGACGATATCTCTCTAATTTAATCTTTCATCGTCTTGGCGCGTTTTTAGATTTAAGTTACAATTTAGCATCACAAAGCCTGAGACTCCCTCTCCGGGAAAACTGTGCTAGCCGTTGCTTCTTTTTTTGTTACAAGAAAACCACGTAACAAATTTGGCTGCTTAACTTAAGGAGCCTGATTTTCTTGTAACATTCTTACGAATTTTACTTAAAATTAAGAAAAAAATATCAAATAATATACAAGGTGTTCCATTTAAAAAAATTCAATTTTGGTGTGCCACGCTTTTAGGAACAATTTTGTACAATTAAGATTACCTATTACTGTCTAGTATATATTGAAGAACCTTAAGCTTTTTTTGATACCTTGTATATTTCCCCGGATAATCGACCGTTTCCAGAATTATCAACGATCTTGTATATTATAGATGTTAATTATAACGGGAAGGGTTAATTGCATTCAGAAAAGAATCTGTTACATATTTATTCCTATTCTATTTCAAATCTATCATTGGATGTAAAAACAGTATTTAAAAGGAAAACCAATTTATGCATCTTACTGTTCATAAATTTTATCTCATACATAAAAATAAACATTTGTATTTAAAGCATATAAAATTATAAAAATATATACATCAAGCTTTAACTAAAAATTTAAAAAAAAATGATTATCTTTACTGAAAGGTACTGCTTAAATTGAGTGTAAACCGCTCTAAAACATTTTCTTTCTCTGCAACAACCTTTTCTTTGCCATATTGTTTTTTAAATTGCATCGTATTGTTGTCCTTTTTAATTGTTTTCGTGTACCATAAATCATAAAGAATCAACTAAAAAAATAAATGTTAGAGCTGACATTGAGATAAATCTATAATCAAGTTCACAACTCAATGTTATACACACTATCGTAAACGGTGATTTCAAAAGTTTTAGAAATATTGTTAATTTAAATTCTAGTGTATCAAGTAATTTGCAAAATTACTACGACTTAGACAAGATAGAAAATCTGTAACATACGTGTTGCTCAACCAGCGAGGTGAGTTGGTGTGCATGACATCGAGTGAAAGCTAAAAAAACAAAAAGATTTTGGTCACGACACTACCGTTTAAGAAGCGATTAAACTGATTGACGAACATTTGTCAAAAAATTATTTCTTGGAACGTTGGTTTAAAGAAAATATGTTGAATTGCACAAAATATTGTAATATAAATGTTGCTTGCACTTCTAAAATTTACAGAAATTTTACAACGCTTGTAGACCAACTCAGGTTGTTTTATAAAAAAAATCTACGAGTAATACGAGTACTACGTTAGAATAATCGATTAGCTGAAAGTATAATGAATATCAAATTGTATACTTAAAAATATGAACGTAAAATCATGAAGTAAAAAAATCAAAATCTTTTTCACGTCTCAATTTCTTGTTTTGACTACATAATTTTAGTCATGTTTCTTTAAGCCATTAAAAAAATCGAACCTTTAACTTATTAACTTAATTTCTCCATTAATTTTAATCAGAAGCATGCCAAAGTTTTAGTATTTAGTTATAAAAGTATTACCTTTAACTAATTTTGTCTGATAATAACCAAGGTAAATTAATCATTTATAGCAAATATAAAAAAAATTAAATAATGCTAAATTTATTATAAACTGTAATTCTATTTATAAAACGTATACATATATGTTTTTAAAACATCATTTATTCAAAATTTTCTTGCTTCTACAGTTTTTTCTTATTTAAACTTTTTTTTGAATTTTACTCAAATAATAAAATTTGTTACTATAGGAGGCGTAACTGTTATGAAGAAACATAAAGTTCACGGTATCTTGGAAAGTTGGGCGATGACCCATACCTTTGAAAACATAATTTGATAGCTTGAGTGATACGGTATAACGTAATCCTCTTGCCCAGTGATACGAGTGAAAGCAAAATACACAAATGGCTCTATTAGCAGGCGGAAAAGACACATTGTCACCAAAGAAAGCTAAGAAAAAGGATTGGATTACTGATGAAATTCTTACCCTAATAGAAGAAATACGAAACTATAAATGCAGAAATGAAAGGAAATACATGGAACTATCACTAGAAAAATCAAAAAAGCATAAGAAAACTGAATATCAGAAAAGTGCAGTGAGAACATGCATAAAAAGATCAAAACATTAACGAGTATCAAGAGAACTAAAACAGCCTATATATTGAAAGATACAGTAATTGGCTACAAGAGAATTGTTCAAGAATGAAAGACCAGACAATGAACATCCTATAACGGAACCAACAGGACCAGAAATTTTGAAAAATAAAGTGGAATATGCCATTAAAAGTGCGAAAGATGGAAAAGCTGAAGGCCCTGATAATATACCCGTAAAACTGTTAAAACCCATACTTGACGACGGAATGGATATACTGGAACTGTTTAACAGTATCTATACGACAGGCATCATCCCAAAAGAATAGTTCCTGTCGACTTCCATAACAAATCCAAAAAAACACAATGCAAAAGAATGCTCTTAACACATAACAATACCTCTGATGTGTCACACTGTGAGAGTATTTCTCAAGGTAATACACAATAGGATATATAAAAGACTTGAAGTAAATATAAGCGACACACAAATGGGATTTAAAAACGGACTGGGAACCAGAGAGCCCTGTTTGGTGTTAATGTGCTGATGCAGAGGTGTCGATATGAACCAATATCTTTATGTATGTTTTATAAATTTCGAGAAGGTTTTCGAGAAGATCAAACATGGAAAACTATGCGAAATACTCAAAAACAAGAATATTGATAACCGTGACATCAACATAACAAGTAATCTTTATTGGAATCAAACTGCAAAAGTGAAAGTTGAAAACGAGTTGACAGATGAAATTAAAATATGCCGGGGTTGTCGGCAGGGGTGTGTACTTTCTCCGCTGCTGTTCAATATATACACTGAAGCTATATGCCAGAAAGCAGTACTAGAAGAATGCAGTGGAATTACAATCAATGGAAAGATAATAAATAACATACGTTTTGCTGACGATACGCTTGTAATAGCTGACGATGCGACTGATTTGCAAAATCTCATTGAAAGCATTAATACCTACAGCAACAATTATGGTCTAAAGCTTAATCTAGGAAAAACTAAGTTTATAGTAGTCACAAAAAAACAAGACATACACAAAAAAATAACAATATACAACAAACAAATTGAAAGAGTCACATCATACAACTATCTAGGAATATGTATCACGGAAAATAACAAACAAACGAAAGAAATAAAGTCAAGAATAGAGATAGCAAGACATACGTTTGTAAAACTGAAAAAAAAATTTGGCATCGAGACGTAGATATAGACACTACTCTATGGTGTAGAAGCATGGACAGTCAAAAAGAAAAACATCAGGAGTATTGAAGCTTTTGAAATATGGTATTATAGAAGAATGTGGAAGATATCATGAACAGAAATCAATCTGTAAGTACTGTGGAGAATGGACAAGGAATGTAAACTTGTAACAAAAATAAAAAAGAGAAAGTTGCAATATCTGGGCCATATAATGAGAGAAGAAAGATACAACCTGCTGAGGCTTATAATACAAAAAAAAATCAAAGGAAAGAGAAGTATAAGACGAAGAAAAACCTCATGGTTGAACAATCTACGGGAATCGTACAACTGCAGCTTTGAGGAGTTGTTTAGAACTGCGATTCAAAGTGAGGGTTGTTATGATGAATTCCAAGCTCCGATAGGAGACGGTACTGGAAGAAGTGATACGGCATCTTTTCGCTTTATATTTTTTTACTATCTATCATAATAAGAAACAGGAAGACCAACGCATTTTTGAATGTTTACATCTGTTAAAACATTCAACTTATTTGAATATTTTTGATCTCGTTTGAAAAAACATTTTATGGTACATCGAGAGAAATTTTTTCTTGCTCCGTTTAGTTTAAAATACAAATTTAGAGGGCGTTAGCTGTACTCATTTTTGTGATTTTTGGAAAAAAGTTAAATAGAACAGTACTATTTTTGTAACAGACTTTTAGCCGTGATAAAATTAGCTAAATTTTAGTGAAAACCCGAATTACGACATCTCTATCCGTTCTCGATTTATAAGAGAAAATCGTAAAAATTCAAGTATCTCAATCAGATCAAGTTACTTTAGCGAGAAAAGCAGACACTGGTATGATAACCGCTAAATTGAAAAAATTACGGATTTTTCGACTGTCAAAAATGAGTTCTGATAGTTTCTGTAGTTTAGATTTCTTTTTTAATCCATTTTTTAAAAAGCATGACATTTGCTAACGCATAAGCGTTACACATGTATTTTCAATGTTTTGAAGATGTTGCAATATGCAATGCAATTTCCACAAAACTTTTTTCTCAAGAAGTGTTTTTAAGATTGGCTATACGATTACGGTAGACTGGAAACTTGCGCCAATTCAAATACCTGCAAAGATTCGTAGAACACGCATCGAGGAAAATATTATTAACGTTTTGGTATACGGGCACCACGATCTCAACTTAAACATCAGAAAAGCTTTCAATAACTTGCTAATTTCTAAAACAATACACTGAACCAAATAGTAGCATAAATAGAAAGAAAATAAACATTGTTTCAATGAAAAATTCATCAAAATTGGTCCAAAGTATTACATCATTGTTACAATGAATTTAACAACATTGAAATAAGAAAAATACTTTAATCGATCACGAGAATCATTGTTTATATGAACAGGTTCATAACTGGTTATAACGACGATTTTTCTTATGGCAATGAAATTGTTCATAGTTTCAATGTAGGTCTTTTATTAATTGAAGAATCTTTTACATTACTTTAACGTATACTTTTCTTCATATTAAAGCATTTATACTAACGACAATGTTTTGGTTTCATTAATGTTAATACCAGATTTTTAAAGAATTACATGTATTCTTTATATTGATGAAAATAAATTATTAAATTAATGAAGCAAAACTATTAGGTTAATGAATCAAATTTTCAACTAATTTTAACATATTTATTAAAAGAAACATTGACAAGGTAATTAATAGTTTTTGTTTTTAATCCTTTCTACCTACAAGGATAAAAAACAGATACTATTAATTGTTAAATTACAGAGGAACAACTGATTACCTACAAGTTACGAAAATGACCAAGTATTCTAAACAAAAACTTATTAGTAAAGTACTAATAAAATCGGCTTTCTGTTGAAATTTTAAGATATAAGCCCACGTGCTCGTTTCAAATTTCCTAATATTAGATGGTTTAGAAAACTTTCAATTTTTATTTTTTCAAAACTAAATTTATAAAATTTCAACACAAATATATGACGATACGAATATGTATTAGTCAGACGCGTTACATAAAATATATAATTTAGAGTAAGAATTAATTGAATCCAAATTATAAAACCTTTTCAATAAATGTCCAGAATATTAATGAAGCTTTGGAAAATAAATGTTCTTCTAAAGCTTGACAACATTTAGCTAAAAAGACAAGTTTCTTGAGAATTTAATAAAACTTTTTCCATTTTGATCTTTCCGGGCTGATCTGTTTGTAGGAGCTAAATAGCCATGAATTGCCCAAAATATGATAGCGTTTCGATTATCTAAAATTAAAAATAAATTACAAAATCATATTACAAAAAGAAGTATTAATTTAAATACGTATAAGAAATGCGAAATCAGTCAATAGAATAAACAACTAACTTACTTTCATCTACTTCATGTTTTTGTGTATAGTCCAAGACACCTTTAACATTATTTTCGGACGTCAAAAACTGCAGTATATGTACTCTCTTATTTTCCCATTTACTCAACAAACCCTCTCCAATAGTATAAAGGGCATCAAAATCCATATCGATCTAATACGAAAAAATTAAAATGAAATAAAATACCTGTAGCAAATACCTATCACTAATTTTTAATTAAGAATATTTGTTTAGAATTGAGACTTTTTAATTTACGTTTAATTAATTAAATATAAAAATAATAGTATAAAAATGACATCAAGCAAGTTTAATAAGTATTCTGAATAATTTTTTACCAGTCTAAATCCAGAAGCGGTTTTATAAAAAGACCATTTATCCAAAATTGACGCTGTACTATCCATGGTTTTAATCTCCGCCATACGAAACTGTCGACATGCCTTCCAATAAGTGTCAAATTCTTCGGTTGACAAGTTGTCAAATTTGAGCGACCTAATGCACAGTGTTATGGCCGCTATAAAAAACACACACACTTACATTGGGAATAAAACAACAGTAAATTAATAAGAAATAAAAATCTTACCTGTTCAGTAAGTAAAGTAATTTTTCCACTCTTGTGGCACACGGTATAAATCTACTGAAATTGTATTATGGTTTATCGATATAAAAAACACTAAAAACGTGCAGATATGCAAATTTGTACTTGGCGTCCACTAGCAGACATTTAGACCAATATAACCTTTATACTTATACATAACTACAAAATTTAGCTGTGCAAGCCCTCCACAGTTTCATACGTTGATAAAACGAATTTCTTCGTTAAGAATGATATCTTTGCTATTAAGATTATAAAGTGCTTACTTTGAAAGAAATGTTGTTCATACAATCATCAACACCGATAAATTCATCCATTTATTTTATCTATGTTTAGTAAAAGTTTTGTCAATTAATATTTTCTTATAATCCAACATAATTTTCATTGTGACAATGAAATGCAGTTATAATATTAAAGAATTTTTAAAACAAATTTAATGTTGGTCAGATTCATCACTCAATAAAACCTGATACATTATATTTATGATAACTGTCTTTGAACAAGTATGTTTGATATTTTTTTTTACATAGCAATAATGAAAATCTCATTAAACCAATGTAAATGAAACTGATGAAAGCCATTCATTAATATTATGACAAAGATTTTTTTCAGTGTAGTCAACGAGATTCTGTTAGAGAATAATATGCGTCTCTACCACATTGTTTTATATCATACATTTAAATCTACTGATTATAATACTAGACTGACTGTTAAATATGATTCGGAAAAATCTAAATTTTCTGTCACTAGAATTATGAACAGATAAAGCAACTTTCAGTAACTTTAGGGGTGTAAATTTACGTAATATGCATTATTAGTCCGAGCAAAACCCACATTGAATACAGTAAGTAGAACATCAAACGTATGGTGTGAAATCGTGAAAAAAAATATAGGGTCACATTTTCTTAAACAAACTTGACCACTTTTAGAAAACGTTTTCTTAAAAACAAGGAGAAACATGTTTCTCCAGCTTGATGGTTGTCCGGCGCATACTACCCTAACCATGCGTCAGACAAACAGTATTCACATCGTGTTATGGAAAAATGAAGTTTATCTCCTTGGTCGGCGCGCACGCCCCATCTAAGTTGTTTAGATTTATACCTATGGGGTAGACTGAAAGATCTGGCAACTAAGCAACTAAGGAAATTAGACTAAATAAATGCATCGAGAATGATGGAAGATATTTTTAACATTTGTGAGTTATTTAGGGCTAAACTTTGAGTAGTTCTAGGTGTTCTGTGCTTTGGTTGTTTTATTGTTTTATTTAAACTAATCAGTTTAACAAAAAAATTTGGCAAAAAATCATAAAATGTTTTTTCAAACAAGATCAAAAATATTTAAATAGGTTGAATGGTTCAGGAAATATTAAAATGTAAATATTGAAAAATGATACCGTATCGCTCAACTCAAGCTATCAAGTTATGTTTTCAAAGGTATGGCTCTTCACCCAACATTAAATTAACGTAAAGTTTATGTTTCTTCATTCTCAAATATGAGACACGTAGTTTTGCAAACTTAATCCTAGACGGAGTTTCTAACGGCAAGTTACATTCAGTTTGATAATACATAATAAAACGCGCCGTTTATTTCAAATTTTGTTTTTGCGTACACGAAATATTCTGTCGTTATTAATATAAAAACTGTCAATAAACCACAATTAACAAGTTTTTAAAAAAATTGCATATTTAAAAATTGCATAACATTTAATTTTTTGTTTTTTACTATAAACTATTATCTATGTATTTTTAAATAAAATAATAAAACTAGACAAATTGGAAACTTGTCCAATGTGGAAAATTTACCTGGTCCTAGCGGTTTACATTTCAAGATGTTTAACTATATTAAGCATATTCCATTCCAAAAGCAGCATTTAGATTTAGACATAGAGAAAATTAACAGAATTACGGATGAATTAGAGAAGTTTTTAAATTAACAACAACAACAAATTGATTATGAAAAAATTTAAAACTCATTTAAAAGAAAATTAAAAATATTTTCCTAGAGTTTAGCTAAAATATGTTACTTTATGATTGATATCAAAATTTGTAATCCTAAGCAATTTATTGATATTTTAAATTCTAAATATCTTACGATCAAATTTATCTATGAAAGAGAGATGGAGAACGAATTACTGTTCCTAAACACTTGTAGTAAGAGATAACGATAAATTAAAAGTAAATATTTATCGTAAAAATACTAGCACTAAAATGTTTATAAGAAATGCTTCTAACCATTGTATACAACACAAACTAACAACTTCTAACTTTTTGGTTTATAGGTTGAATTTCCTATTATCAAAACAAAATTTTAACAAAGCACATTGTTTTATTAAAAAAAATTGCAGTATACAATGACTTTAACGGTCAAATTATAAACAATATAGTAAGAAAAACTCTGAAATTATACAAAAACGTAACTACTTTAGGTACATGTAATAAGAAAATAAACAAGAAATATGTTAAATTACCAAATAATTCTGCATATATCAAAAATCTTTTTAAAATATTTTTTGAATTAGGTTTTAAGGTAGTCACAAGCTCTAACAACAGTTTTTTGAGCAACTTTAAAGACTTAGTAACAATGCAAAATAAATCGAGACTATATCAAATTAATTGCAAGAACTGTAATCATGTACATATTGGACCAACAAAAAGACTTATGAAAAATATTTTGCTCACATTAAGTATCAACGTTTAGAGTAGTTAGTTTCTTAACATTAGTTTAGTCTTCTTATTGCTGGAGACAGTCCCAGATTATCCAATAAGCCAAGTAGGCACCGACCTATGGGCCTACGCCTTTTAAAGGCCTCGCGACAAGAGATCACAATAAAATATCGATTTTGATTTTGAAAGAGAATTACAATAGTAGCACGAATTTTTCTCAGCTTTGAGGGCAATTGATGTGGTTTTTAAGCTTATGACTTAGACTTAGACGTAAATTACCAAGTGTGAATGTTTAGTTTATAAAAGTTTAATGTTTGTTTAATAGAATAATAATATATTGTTTATTAATGTTTGTTTTGTTTACTAAAATTTGTTTAGATTAGGTTGTTCAAAACGTGTTAATATATAATTTGCAAAGTGCAAAGGGAACCCCGAAACTTCATGGGTTAATCCGGCACTGACTGAAGATGATAGCATAGCTATCAAAACGCGTTCGAATTTTATAAAGTTATTGTTAAGGTCACATTAGTTCCTGTAGTGTACATCTTATTAAAATAACTAAAGTAATTCTTTATATACTAAATGCCAATACTTTTAATTTTGGTCAGATTAAATAATAACAACTTCTTGATTAAAAAACAAAATAATTACAACAAAATTATAAAAAATACGTTGATAAAGAGACGATTCGTAGATTCTTAAGCTGTTTAAAGCAAGTGAAGTTTAATCATAATTTCAATACATAATTATGTTGTTACTATTAAAAAAAGTTTATATTTTTTAATTAATTTATATGTATAATCGATTTTAATCAAAACGTAAAAACAAAAAAAATTATTTAATTTTCCACTTATAATGTTTATGGACACACGCGATTAATAATACGCTAGACTTGAATAAATTATTATTAATTAATTCATCAACGCTGTCTTATTGCCTACACAAAAAATTGAGGTCACTGTCTGACCTGCGAAAGTTTTTTTTTAAGTATACAAATGATTATGATCGGGTATTTCCTTTTCTCGACTATCGTTAGAAATTATATAATAGAACGACCATCTGAACTCAGTAATTGGATACACATTAGAGACAAACTAAAATCGGTAGATGTTACAAGTATAAACAAAAAAAACATAATCAACTTCAAATAAAACAACTTATGAATAATTACAAAATAATTAAATAAGCACAATTATACTTAAAGAAATGTTTAGATAAACAAAAATATGACAGAAACCAAAACATTTGTGGTTATTACATTAAACTAAAAACGTGTCAAGATATTAACATAAAAACAACTTTTATTTTGTCTTACATAACATTTTCTTGCACATCACAACATAATAACAATACCGTAAATAGCAAAATAAAAATATTTAAAACAAAGTTCCTACTAAAAATTAGTTAATTTTATTTATAGATACTTAATCACAATTTATCTTTATTACCAAAAATTAAACGATTTGGTATGTTTGAAGGGTTGTAACTTTTTGCATTGTTTATATGTATGTTTATTACAATTTATGTTTTAAATTTGTTTGTTGCTGTTAAATTTTTTTGCAAACTTGACGGTTTTGAAACAATTAGAAAATAATGAAGTTTGGGGAGATGCTATCAATCCTTAAAATTACACTGTGATAAAAAAATTATGTATGGGATAGTTATTACATGTTGTATCTCCTAGAATATCTAGCTCCATTATTTTTTGAGGATATCTCAATAACGACAATTAGGAGAAGCAGATATAGCTCAGTAATCTAAAAAAAATTTTTTACATGAAAAGAAATAGCAAGTTTCTTTTTTATATTGTATGTCAAGATGCCAAATCCAATTTTTTGACCTTCCAGATCACCGCCAAAAAAGCGTAAAAATCGCAGAATTTTTGGTTAATTTTGATCCTGAATCAGCACTTTTTCATAAAGAACAACTATAATAATTTTAAAAGTGCATAGCATAATACAATTTAAAACTAAAATGGTTATTATAAGCTTAATAGTTTCAAAGATATGGCTCCGCCAAAAATGTTAAAATTGCCAAATTTTGAACTTTTTTTAAGTTTGGTCAAATGTGACTCTGAAAGGACACTTTTTTAAAAACAATTATAATTATTTTAAAAGTACATTAAATTTTCTACAATTTAAGATCGAATTGATTACAATAAGTCTAAAAATGTTCGAGATACGGTTCTTCAAAGTTCGTCAAATCTTCCATCAATGTTAGTTTTAAGCTACACACTTGGAACAAATTTTAAAAATAAGAATAGAATAGAATTTATTCATTACTATAAAAAATTTCTAGTCTTATTCAAAAACAATTTTTTTTATAATGAAAAAAAATCTCTCGTAAAAAGTTCATTTTGTCAAGAAAAATTACTAGAAAATATGGAAAGGTAACAGGAAAAAAACGTTTCAGCTTTGTTTAAAGCTTCAGTTTTCGTGTTCATGTTCTCCTGTATTTTTTCAGCTTGGTCAATTTCGTTATATGGAGGGCTGTCAGTAGCCCATCTAGTAGATCATCAAACTCAGGAATATCTATGTAAACGATGATATTTATTCAATTTACATAGAACTGTCCACTGCATTGGTCACGTGCAATAGAGAACTTCATGTCTGCTTTTATGCGGCTACATTTCTTGTTACATATCTTCTTACAGTTGCAGAAGCTCATCAGCATGAGGTGTAAAGAAAACATCATTCTTGGAAAAAAAACCGTCACTAAGTCACTTCTGCACCTGGTAGTAGGTTCTAAGTGAGTGGAACCTGGCAGCGTCTTTAGTGGAAGGCAGTCGGCAAAAGTAAAGTTTGTCTTAGTTGCAGCCCTTGCAAAGAACGGATAACGCAGGTCACTTAGGCTTTTAATTGAGTTATTTCTACCATACGCGCAATAAGAATTTGCTCGCCTGCATCGGCTACGTCGTCAGATGTGATATGCAAACTGAAAATAACTGCTGTTTTCTCGTTAAGGACTGGATTCCTTTAAATTACTGCGAGCAGCCTGCTTTTTTCTTAACCAAAAAAACAAAAGAAGAAAATAGTTAGTAAAAATTGAAGTGGTTGAGTAGAGGATGTTACTATGTGTGTGGAACCCGTGAGGTCATTGAGGATTACTAGTAAATTTATGTCCTCACGTACTATGCTAATGTTTCAGAAGCCTATGGGAGACGTAACTTCTCTGCTGCAAAAACTGTGATAAAACTAATATGCCCACAGTAGGCCAAATAACTAGTGCAGAATGGTGACAACTTGTCACTATGTTTTGTTTTTTCAATGCAGCTGGGAATACAGTTCCTCAGGTATATGTTTTTCTCCGTAAGTTTTTTAAAGAGCATATTCTGACGAACGGACCTCCAAGTGGTTGAAAGACACCAAAGAAAATTTTTTAAAAACCTTTACACATTTTATTTCTCATAAGTGCTCCAAGGATGATTTTGTTTTGATGTTTTTTAATAATCATAACACTCACGTAAATTTAGAAGTTGTTAAAAAGGCAAAAAAAAGAGTGTACGTTTTTACATTCCCGTAGCATTGCAACCATCGTCTACAGCCACGTGGATTTCTCAAAGCATACTATAACCAAATTTGCAATGAGTAGATGACATCTCATCCGGGTCAGACAATTTCTATATACAATGTGGCACATATGTCTAACAAGGCATTTACTTTAGCATTTTCCAACAACAATATTTTAAAAGGTTTTGAGAAGACAGGACTCTGGCCACTTGACATTAACACATTTTTGGAAGACGATTACTTAATGTCAGCCGTTACCGATTCTTCTAATCCCGATTTAAATAATTCTAATGTGACTGCTGTTCAAAATTCGAATGATACTGAACCACAGCCTTCAACTTTTTCTGCAATACTAACAAGTTTTTAGCACACCAGTGTGTGTGTGTGTGTGTGTGTATATGTATTAGATGTCACTTCTGAACGTATTCGGCAATACCCGAAAACAGTTCCCCGCAAGATTGATGACCGAGAAAAAACTCGCATCTTTACGGATACGCCGGCAAAAGTAGAATTAGAAGAGGAACGAAATAATCAGTTAGCAAAACAAACAAAAGTAGCCAAAAAAGTTTTTAGAATCTGATGACCAAGACTTCCAATTTGAAGATTCTGATGACGATGTTGAACTTTATGCAGAATTGAGCGTGTTTAATTTTGACCTTACAGCAGTTAAAAATGGTAATTTCATTGTCGTAAAATTTGCAACTAAGAAAACTGTAGTGCACTTTAAAGGATTGGTGCAAAGTGATGCAAGCAAAGATGGACACTTTGATATGAATTTTCTTAGAAAGAAACGCGATAACGGAATGAATTTTATTTGGCCTGTTATAGATGACTTTGCTTTTGTTGAGCAGGACATTTCTTGAAGCTTCCTGCACCTTGGAAAACTGGAGGTGCAAAAAGGATCTGTGCTGTTTTCAATTTTGAGATTAATTTATTGTCGAAATTTTGTAATATCAGCTAAAATTATATCTATTTTTACTAATGTATATTATTTGTTTGATTAAATTTTGAATTTTTTACTTATTTATTTTTATAGTATCTATTATTTAAACTCGTCCCATTAGTTCTGCTGGTTGTCCGATTCCTCTTGAGGGTTTGTTAATTTTTAAACTGTTTCTTTAAATGAACAAAAAAAATTATTTTTACACTAAAAACGCCCATTAAGGCACTTTACACTTCTATCCTATTTTAATGCCTTAAAAATCAATTTTAAAATACACGAACATCCCAAAAATGTGTTACAAGCTTTAGGTATTTTACGAACCTGCACGGCCAACTCACAATAGTCGGTGAGAAGGTAGGGTTCCTAGATAATAATGAAAAGATATTTAAGGGCGCCAGAGCTTATCCCAAAGAAACTTCTGTCTGCTCACAACAGAATGGTAATAAACTTGTAACTAGATGTTAGGTTCGTAACTGCTGAAAGAAACGAATAAAAAAAGAAATTCAATCGTTAATAACAATTTCACTTTAATTCCTCTATAAAGATAAATCTATTAACAATTAACTAGTCAAATATCAGCCGGTACTGTAGAGAAAATAGAAAAAAGAATAGCAACAGGATCGGCAACTTACACTACACGTCAAACAAGAGTGTAATTACCATAACATGTATAAAACTTTATCAGTAAGTAACATTAATAATGATAATTGATTGTGGATATAAGCAGCAAGCGATAAGTAATTTACCTAAATTAATTGGATAACAATCACAAGTAACAAATCAATTCGAACGTACGATTAGCAAATATAATAAGTCGTGAGTTTACACCGTAGCGACAACGCATAAATAAGCAAAAATTGACTTACCAAATTCCAGGGTACTTTCAGAAAAACGTTTTTCCTACTGGCTCCTGCAAATAAACTTCCTGAAAAATAATCGTGTCTACCTGGCGACTCACAAACTAAAAATAAAAGACACATTTAAGGGACAGTAATCGAACCGACACTTATCGTCTGCTGCTACATTAATTTTACGCCTATGGTGGTATTAAGTAATTGCCTCCGAATAGAATTCAATCGTATCCACTAATTATGATCTTCCGAACAAGGTGATAGTCATCAAGGTTAAGTTATGGCCTTCGAATAGAATTCAATCGTATCCAGTAATTAGAATCTTCCGAAGCAGGTGATAGTCATCAAGGTTAAGTTATGGCCTCCGAATAGAATTCAATCGTATCCAGGAATTAGGAGCTTCCGCTTCCGATTATAGTTTTCCCTTGAGGATTTTAGGTAACGATAAGAATACCCCTATTCATGAAGGTAGCACATGGCGCTAACCAAAAAGACATAAAAATTACCTTTTATTAAAGAAAGAACAAAATCACTTACTCTGCGTGGATGAAATCAATTATTTAAGAGAAACTACTAATTTCCATCGTGTCCCAACACGTGGATGATTTTAGAGAACGAACCTTCACTCACGCAGACATAGATAACAACAGGTACGATGGTAAAGTCAAAATGCCGGAAATCTCACCGGATGTCGTCTGCTCAACACAAAGTGACCAACGAATCCGATAGATGGCGTCAACACCCGAATCTAATTTTACGTCGAAAACACATAGGCGTACCTGATGAAAATTTTGACCGTAACAAATGTTCCATTTCTTCCCGTTCTCTTCTACTTTTAAAATGAATGTTCTTTATAAAAAAAGTGATCTTTCAAGGTCAAATTTGACCAAACCAAAAAAGTTCAAAAATTGGCAATTTTAACATTTCTTGGAGGAGCCATATCTCGGAAACTATTAAGTCTATAATAATCATTTTAGTTTTGAATGTTATTAATATTAGTGTACTTTTAAAATAATTATAGTTCTTTGTTAAAAAGTACTACTTTAGGGTCAAAATTGACCAAACGTAAAAAAACGGCAAAATTCCGGCGATTTTTACGTTTTTTGGCGGTGATGCTAAAGGTTGACGAGGTCGAAACATTGAATTTGGCATCTCGGCACTATCACGTACAATATAAAAAAACTGGTGTAGTCATCACACGACTTTCATATAAGGATGATAAAGGAATGAAATTTTTTTCCTCGATTTCATTAAATATATAATCGAAATATAGCAAATTACGCTTATGCTGTCATATTGATTAACTCCTATATTTGTGCGTCTTGATATTGCTTTCCCTTTTAGTAAATTCCCTTTAAGATATGACATTTTTTTCTAAAAAAATCGTCGCAGACAAGATTCGAACCTAGATTATATTTGTGAATTCATTGTAAATTATAAATAAAAAATCTAATAAACTGTTGGTTAGAGTTAGTTAAAATTTTTTTTTATTTAAATAAATTGTTAGGAAGAATTATCTCTATAAGAAACTCTAAAAATAAATCGAATAATTTACATACGTACAAAATTATTTAGAAAAAATTGTTAAAAAAGGTGGATACGTCTACTTTTGCTTTCTTTATCACATCCGTCTTTTGATAGAACAAAGATACTATGAAAAGCCAGCTCCATACCAAATTTCAAGTTACTAGGACTTTTGGTTCTAGAGACACTCAATTTTTTTGTCAAAAATATATTTTTCTGATTCAAGAGACCTTGAAGCGTTAAATTATGCAAAAAAAAAATTTTTAATTGCGGTCGCTTTACATAGTAAAGTAAAAAAGAAACCTACTACCCCATTTCTGGTTCTGCAGCAAATATTAAGATAAAGCAATCAAGAATTTTGGATGCATGAGTGCAAATTGAAATTTCGGATCAAGTCGGCATGTGTTCAACAACGTCATTTCGCAAAGTTGCAGAATTAAGTTTTTTCCTAACAAAATGCATATTTTTCAAGAACTAGAATACGATGACTTTGATAGACGAATTTAGTTTTGTGAAAGTATGATTGAAAAAGTTCAAAAATATCTCAACATTTTAAAAAAAATCTGTTTTTCTGATGACTGCACATTATTTTTAAAGGTGTAAGTCAACAAACAAAATTGCCCTTATTGGGATAATAAAAATCCGCGTATTGTACGAGATGATCACACCCAATATGCTCAGAAACTAAATGTTTGGGTTGGCATTCTAGGACATGACATAAAATTGTTGAGCCTTTGTTTCTGAGTGAAAACCTTCAGGTTTTTTTAGACAGTGGCTAGATAAAATTTATTCAGAAAAACAGATTGGTCGTAGAGGAGCAATCGAGTGGCTATCGCGATCACTTGATTTGACACCCCTCTTTATGGGGCCACATCAAATCCTTTTTTTGTTTCGAAAAAAACATTTTGAGCAGTTTTTGTAATTTTTCTTCCAAATAAGATTTCACAAGCAGTATATTTTTAAAGCGTCAACAGCATCCCCCGAAACTTTATTATTTGCTAATTATTTCCAAACTGTCAAACGAAATGTGACTTTTTTTGTATTTAAGAATAGCATTTTTAAAGACCTTTTTAACTATGTATCATAAATGGGGGATTGCAATTTACATTTTTGAAGTTAGAGTGGCCAGGGGTGAAAGGGAGGTAAAAGTGTGTTACTGATCATGTCCATTTGGTTTGCCCTCCGTATTGTCGAAACAGGTTTTTGTAATTTTTGATATAAATATAGTCTTAATTCAAAGTTTTCAAACTGACACAGTGTATAAGGGTGAGCCATTAAAAAAGAAACACCCCTGTTTTAGGATACTTAGACTAGTTTCTTAAAAAACCGCTCGGACAGGTCGATTCTTGATTTTTGGGGGACAGCTTTTGATGTCAAGCTTGACATTGACACATCAAGCGTCAGCAACCGTTAACTCAAGAATGTAAATAAAAAAAAGAGGATCGAGCGACTCCTCAAATGAAGCGTCTTTGAATTCTCTAGCCGAAATTAGTTTTATTAAATTTTTTTGTCCCCATGAAAACCACGCTCTAGATTAACTGAGGTGGTGTTGTTTAAGAAAAATCCTAAAACAAGCCACTTTTGGCTTTTTGATCGGCACATTTTAATGTCAAATTTAACTTTATTAAGTTAACCCCTTAGCTCCAACGACCCCCAACAAAAACAAAAATTACGGTAAGCTGGTCGAGTGGCCGTCATTTTAAAGGTCTCTTAATTTTCTATGTGAGTGTACAATTATTTTTAAGTTTATAGAAATTTTAAAAGTGTAGAAAAAATTAAAACATCAAAATTCAATGTCAGAAGAAATTTGTATTAGTTTAACAAATGCTCAAATTGTGCTCTACCAACTTTCACACAATGATACAAATTCTGCTCTAAACGTTTCCTTACATTTTGAAGAATCTGTCGCGTAATTTGGCGGCATTCTTCAATAATGCACCGACTCAACTATTCCAGAGACC
Organism: Aquatica leii; assembly: GCA_035610365.1. Taxonomy (NCBI): domain Eukaryota; kingdom Metazoa; phylum Arthropoda; class Insecta; order Coleoptera; family Lampyridae; genus Aquatica; species Aquatica leii. The sequence goes on along the minus strand of CM069434.1, from coordinate 14,636,389 downwards.
TTGGTTCCGTTGCATAAATTTTACTTTTTTTTACTATCGCATAGGGAATTGAAAGATGCTTCAAATGAAGGGTGGTTCGACTCACTTTCCATATTTAAATTCTAGAGTTAAAAGTTGCTGGGGCTAGGGGGTTGATGTGTCAATGTTAAGTTTGACATCAAAAGTTGACCCTCAAAAAATGGCGCATAAATAAATAAACTAAAAGAGATAAAAAACAGTTTGTTAACATAGGGGTGAAAAACACAAAAGGTACGTTATATACAGCAAAAAAAACATGTACAGATAGAAATTGAAGAGCGTTGTCACAGTTTAAGCAATTTATGAGCCTGCAATAAAGATTTTAATCTTCCAGGTAAATAGATAAAGTACACTATTTTTAAATGTTACATGCATTCTTATGTACTGTTTACGTACTGAATACTTAAAACTCCTTTAGTTCAAGTACATAAATTACTGCGAGCAGCCTGCTTTTTTTTGACCAAAAAAACAAAAGAAGAAAATAGTAAAAATTGAGGTGGTTGAGTAGAGGATGTTACTATGTGTGTGGTTCCCGTGAGGTCATTGAGGATTACTAGTAAATTTATGTCCTCACGTACTATGCTAATGTTTCAGAAGTCTATGGGAGACATAACTTCTCTGCTGCAGAAACTGTGATGAAACTAATATGCCCACGTAGGCCAAGTAGGTCAAATAACTAGTGCAGAATGGTGACAACTTGTCACTATGTTTTGTTTTTTTTAAAGAGCATATTCTGACTAACGGACCTCCAGATGGTTGAAGGACACCAAAGAAAATTTTTTAAAAACCTTTACACATTTTATTTCTCATAAGTGCTCCAAGGATGATTTTGTTTTGATGTTTTTTAATAATCATAACACTCACGTAAATTTAGAAGTTGTTAAAAAGGCAAAAAAAGGAGTGTACGTTTTTACATTCCCGTAGCATTGCAACCATCGTCTACAGCCACGTGGATTTCTCAAAGCATACTATAACCAATTTTGCAATGAGTAGATGACATCTCATCCTGGTCAGACAATTTCTATATACAATGTGGCACATATGTGTAACAAGGCATTTACTTTAGCATTTTCCAACAACAATATTTTAAAAGGTTTTGAAAAGACAGGACTCTGGCCACTTGACATTAACACATTTTTGGAAGACGATTACTTGATGTCAGCCGTTACCGATTGTCCTAATCCCGATTTAAATAATTCTAATGTGACTGCTGTTCAAAATTCGAATGATACTGAACCACAGCCTTCTACTTTTTCTGCAATACTAACAAGTTTGTAGCACACCAGTGTGTGTGTGTGTGTATGTATTAGATGTCACCTCTGAACGTGTTCGACCATACCCGAAAACAGTTCCCCGCAAAACTGATGGCCGAGAAAAAACTCGCATCTTTACGGATACGCCGGCAAAAGTAGAATTAGAAGAGGAACGAAATAATCAGTTAGCAAAACAAAGAAAAGTAGCCAAAAAAGTTTTCAGAATCTGATGACCAAGACTTCCAATTTGAAGATTCTGATGACGATGTTGAACTTTATGAAGAATTGGGCGTGTTTAATTTTGATCTTACAGCAGTTAAAAATGGTAATTTCATTGACGTAAAATTTGCAACTAAGAAAACTGTAGTGCACTTTAAAGGATTGGTGAAAAGTGATGCAAGCAAAGATGGATACTTTGATATGAATTTTCTTAGAAAGAAACGCGATAACGGAATGAATGTTATTTGGCCTGTTATAGATGACTTTGATTTTGTTGAGCAGGACATTTTTTGAAGCTTCCTGCACCTTGGAAAACTGGAGGTGCAAAAAGGATCTGTGCTGTTTTCAATTTTGAGATTAATTTATTGTCGAAATTTTGTAATATCAGCTAAAATTATATCTATTTTTACTAATGTATATTATTTGTTTGATTAAATTTTGAATTTTTTACTTATTTATTTTTATAGTATCCATTATTTAAACTCGTCCCATTACTTCTGCTGGTTGTCCGATTCCTCATTTCTTGGAGGAGCCATATCTCGGAAACTATTAAGTCTAGAATAACAATTTTAGTTTTAAATGTTAGTAAAATTAGTGTACTTTCAAAATAATATAGTTGTTCTTTGTTAAAAAGTACTACTTTAGGGTCAAAATTGACCAAACGTAAAAAAACGTTTTTTGACAGTGATGCTAAAGGTTGACGAGGTCGAAACATTGAATTTGTCATCTTGGTACTATCACATACAATATAAAAAAACTGGTATGGTCATCACACGATTTTCATATAAGGATGATAAAGAAATGAAGTTTTTTTCCTCGATTTCATTAAATATATAATAGAAATATTGCAAATTAATCTTATGTTGTCATATTGATTAACTCCTATATTTGTGCGTCTCGATATTGCTTTCCCTTTTAGTAAATCAATAAGAATTACTATTTTTAACGTATCTTGCTTTCCCTTCAAGATATAAAATTTTTTTCTTAAAAAAATCGTCGCAGGCAGGATTCGAACCTAGATTATATTTGTGAATTAATTTTAAATTATAAATAAAATATCTAATAAACTGTTAGTTAAATTTTTTTTTATTTAAATAAATTGTTAGGAAGAATTATCACTATAAGAAACTGTAAAAATAAATCGAATAATTTACATACGTACAAAATACAAAAAAGAAAAATTGTTAAAAATGGTGGATACGCCTACTTTTGGTTTCTTTATCAGACCCATCTTTTGATAGAACAAAGAGACTATCAAAAGCCAGCTCCATACCAAATTTCAAGTTACTAGGACTTTTGGTTCTAGAGATACCCAAATTTTTTTTGTCAAAAATACATTTTTCTTATTCAAGATACCTTGAAACGTTAAATTATGCAAAAAAAAATTTTTTTAATTGCGGTCGCTTTACTTTCTTTGTAGGAAAGTAAAAAAGAAACCTACTACCTCATTTCTGGTTCTGCAGCAAATATTAAGATAAAGCAATCAAGAATTTTGGATGCATGGGTGCAAATTGAAATTTCGGCATGTGTGCAATTACGTCACTTCGCAAAGTTGCAGAATTAAGTTTTTTTCTAACAAAATGCATATTTTTCAATAATTAAAATACGATGACTTTGACAGACGAATTTAGTTTTGTGAAACTATGATTGAAAAAGTTCAAAAATATCTCAACATTTTAAAAAAACATATGTTTTTCTGATGACTGCACATTATTTTTAAAGGGGTAAGTCAACAAAAAAAAATTGCCCTTATTGGGATAATAAAAATCCGCGTATTGTACGAGAGGATCACCACCCAATATGTTCAGAAACTAAATGTTTGGGTTGGCATTCTAGGACATGACATAAAATTGTTGAGCCTTTGTTTCTGAGTGAAAACCTTACAGGTTTTTTTTAGACAGTGGCTAGATAAAATGTATCCAGAAAAATAGATTGGCCGTAGAGGAGCAATCGAGTGGCTATCGCGATCACTTGATTTGACACCCCTCTTTATGGGGCCACATCAAACCATTTTTTTGTTTCGAAAAAAACATTTTGAACAGTTTTGGTAATTATTCTTCCAAATAAGATTTCACAAGCAGTATATTTTTAAAGTGTTAACAGCATCTCACGAAACTTCATTTTTGCTAATTATTTCCAAACTGTCAAACGGAATGTGACTTTTCTTGGTATTTTTGAATAGCATTTTTAAAAACTTTTTTAACTATGTATCATAAATGGGGGATTGCAATTTACATTTTTGAAGTAAGAGTCGCCGGGGGTGAAAGGGTAGGTAGAAGTGTGTTACTGACTATGTCCGTTTGGTTTCCCCTGCGTATTGTCGAAACAGGTTTTTGTAATTTTTGATATAAATATATTCTTAATTCAAAGTTTTCAAACTGACACAGTGTATAAGGGTGAGCCATTAAAAAAGAAATACCCCTGTTTTAGGATACTTAGACTAGTTTCTTAAAAAACCGGTCGGACAGGTCGATTTTTTATTTTTGGGGGACAGCTTTTGATGTCAAGCTTGACATTGACACATCAAGCGTCAGCAACCGTTAACTCAAGAATTTAAATTAAAAAAAGAGGATTGAGCGACCCCTCAAATGAAGCGTCTTTGAATTCTCTAGCCGAAATTAGTTTTATTAAATTTTTTTGTCCCCATGAAAACCACGCTCTAGATTACACATTTTAATGTCAAATTTAACTTTATTAAGTTAACCCCTTAGCTCCAACGACCCCCATCAAAAACAAAAATTACCGTAAGCTGGTCGAGTGGCCCTCATTTTAAAGGTCTCTTAATTCTCCATGTGAGTGTACAATCATTTTTAAGTTTATAGAAATTTTAAAAGTGTAGAAAAAATTAAAACATTAAAATTCAACGTCAGAAGAAATTTGTATTAGTTTAACAAATGCTCAAATTGTGCGCTACCAACTTTCACACAATGATACAAATTCTGCTCTAAACGTTTCCTTACATTTTGAAAAATCTGTCGCGTAATTTGGCGGCATTCTTCAATAATGCACCGACTCAACTATTCCAGAGACCTTGGTTCCGTTGCATAAATTTTACTTTTTTTTTACTATCGCATAGGGAATTGAAAGATGCTTCAAATGAAGGGTGGTTCGACTCACTTTCTATATTTAAATTCTAGAGTTAAAAGTTGCTGGGGCTAGGGGGTTGATGTGTCAATGTTAAGTTTGACATCAAAAGTTGACCCTCAAAAATCAAGAATTGACTTGTACGAGAGTTTTTTTAAGAAACTAGTCTTAAGTGTCTCAAAACAGGCGTGTTTCCTTTTTAATGGCGCATAAATAAATAAACTAAAAGAGATAAAAAAACAGTTTGTTAACATAGGGGTGAAAAACACAAAAGGTACGTTATATACAGCAAAAAAAACATGTACAGATAGAAATTGAAGAGCGTTGTCACAGTTTAAGCAATAAACTCAATTTATGAGCCTGCAATAAAGATTTTAATCTTCCAGGTAAATAGATAAAGTACACTATTTTTAAATGTTACATGCATTCTTATGTACTGTTTACGTACTGAATACTTAAAACTCCTTTAGTTCAATTACATACAAGTATACCGTTTTTGTAATAGGATTTTTTCATTTATTACTGTCTCTATATGTGATTAGAGAACCGATAATAAATTTTAAAAAAACAATTCCATATTGAAATATGCAAAATTAATTAAAGAACAACAAAATAAGAACAGTAAGAATCTATTCTTGGCTTCGTTAGAATTGATCATATAAAATAACTCTTATATTAAAGTAATTACAAAAAATATCTACATTAATACATAGGTATTGTTTGGTAATTTGGATATTTAATCGTTGCACAAAAATATAGTTAACTGGTAATTTCCGGAAAAGTACCAATTTTGAATGAATTTTTTCAAATAAAAAATATTTTACTTCTTCGCTTTACTTATAAAAATTAACAATACATAAAGATTGATAAAAATAAAAAACTGTTTCTTCTGTATTTAATGAATAAACTACTACTTTAACATTTAATATTTTGCATAATATCCATTAATATCGATACAACTTTGTAACCTTTGTCGCATACTATCTCCAAATTTCTCCGTAATTTGGGTGTTGCTTAGGTTAAGAAATTGCACGTTTCTGTCACGTGTCGCGTCAATTCCATAACATTTGTTTCTTTCACTCTTATCAACGTTAAAATCTTCCCATTCATTTACAGAAGCGGCTCACAAATTTTTGAAAAGATTAAGGTCAGGTGATTTGGCAAACCATGCTAAAATTTTCACTTGAAGATGAACCAATTTTGCATTATATGTGCTGTATGAACTATGCAATTTTCTTACACAAAAACATATGTTTCCATCTCATCTTCGTGGTACAGAGCACAAACAATAAGAAGCATCACGTACCTACTCTAAAATTGCAATGTAAACTCTTGCGTTAAATGTTGGTGGTGTTACTTGCACAATTTGACACTTCTTACACATCTACTTCCAAAACCAGCATTGATATGTTCAGTTGTTCTTTTAAGAAGTACATTATTTAAATTGTATCCGTTTCATGTCCATAATCGTACAGTAAATATAGCATAGATCAAAATTTTTCTGGCAGGTTGAGGACAATCTATTCCTCCATCATGGAGTCAACGCATTATTCTTCGTTAGCGTTGACACAAAACGTTTAATATCAGCCAGCTCCATGATGCCATTATCTTGAGTCGTTGTTGAAACACGCGATGCACCTGGTCGATTGACAGCCAACTTTTCAGTAAGTTGGATCCAACAGCTTACCGTTTGTCTCTAAATTATAAAGAAATATTTTTTTTGAATGCCAAAGCCACAACCAAAAAACCTAAGAAAATTTAAATTTAGAAATAGAAGCGACTTACTAAACAAGTTTAATTCCTGAGTTATTAAATTTATAAGTAATCGTTCAAAAGAATTAATTTTACTTAGAGCAATTAAGAAAAACTATTTAGCATAGTCTCATGCCAATGTTAAGTCATACGTTTAACTGGTGGACTTATTAACATTACTAAATGAAGTTGTTCATATTCGTATGATTCAGTTTTTGACACTTTTTACAATAATTAATTTATTAATGGTCAATATTCTTAAAGGAAACGTGTAACAAAGAATTACAATATTTTTTATTTGAAAAATATTTGTTTAATTATAATTCATTCAAAATTGAAGCTTTCCCGGAAATTACCCGTTTACTATTTACTGTTGTGTAAATAAATTTATTGTTTTTTATGCAGCCACTAAATATCTAACTTAATTAGCAATACCTACCTACTAATGTAGATATTTTTTGGTAATTACTTTAATATAAGGGTTATTTATAAATTTAATACTAAACGAACTCAAAAATAGATTCTTACTGTTGTTATTTTGTGGTTCTTTAATTAATTTTACAAATTCCAAGGTGGCTTTGTTTTCAAGAATCAAAATTAACATCAATTTCTAGAAAATATAATTAATTTACTTTGGTTCTTCAATTTTTATTATTTTTTCAGATTGTGGCACTGTTAAGTATTGGTGAAAAAACTTTGTCCATTTGTACAAACCAATATGGATCGGCACCGTGCAAGTTCGTACCGTCTTCTCCTGGAAAGCCTCCACCTTGTGCCAAACCTGGATTAACGTATTGCGAGCATCCAACTTATTATCCAGGGTGTGAACTAATTTATATGTTTTAATAACTTCATTTAAAATTAACAAACAATTTAAGAACACAGCCTAATTTTGATTTTTTAAACCAAAAACAAATCTTGAAAAAAGCAATTTTCTGAATATGTTCGCATTATTTTTTAGACAAGTTATTGAACATCTAATACAAAACTGGCAATTCGACTACACAACTCTATTAAGCAGCGAATCGCCTGAAGAATTTAATTCATACTTTGTTCCGCCGAGTTCAAGGTTAGAACTTAAACCGATCTATGGTCCACCTCCTCCAAACTCATTACATCGATTTCATCATTATCAACCCGGATCTATGCAAGTGCCAATACCGCCACAGTCATCTTTTAACAACCCTGGACATACTTACGTTCCACCATTGCCGATTCTCCATCAAAACTCCACTGACGGGTACCTATCAGGGAGGCCTAATTTTGCAACAAAATTAGAAAATAATGATTACTCTTCGTTTAGTTTACCACATACGGAGCACACTAACAACTGGTGGAAAAGGTAAGTACAAAGTCTTTGTTACATTTTTTTTGTACGAGTTTATTTTAGATATGCAAGAGACGTTTCTAAACAACGTCGAGATTTGTTAAGACAAAGGCGTAACATAGCGCGTGATAGACTGTATGTCTCAAATTTGAATGTCACAAATCATAATCGTGCAAGACGGCAAATCCAATCAGGAGAGCAGTTATGTCAGTTTAGAACTCAGTACATTATGCCTCGAGCCGCTTTAAATAATAAAGGAAATTGGATGTACATTGTGAATATGCCAGAAGTCGACAATAAGTACACGCAGCTAGTTAAGAGTGAAACTTGTTTGTAAGTATGTATAGTGCACATTGTTTTAATTTGCTTAGTGCCACAAAATACATTTGACTTTTTTTATGATGCATTGTATTTATTTTTCAAGTTGATTTGAAAAGAATCTCTTATAGAGGCATGTGTTTCTTGACTGAATCCTGTTAAAACTTTATGGGTTTTGCAACTCGTTCAGTTGCTGAGTATCGACGAAAATTAATAAATCTAAAATTATTCCAAACAATGCAGGTAATGCCGAAGTACTTTCTAGTACACACACTTTGTCTAAAAAGCAATGTGGTCAATATAGTCGTAACAAAAGCAATTGAAGAAGAATATTATCGACTCTAGAAATATAGTTTTGATAAAGTCTTTATTTTTAACTAATGTAAGTATTTTTTTAAGTAAAAAATGACTGAAGTAGTCGTCAAAAATATTTCATGGTTTTAAAGCAGCAGGGAATGTCTAAATTTATAAGGTACTAGAGCATCTAAAGCAAAACAAAAAACCTAAACTTTGCTTAAACAACCGTTTTTAAAAAATCTTTAATCAATTATACGAAAGTGTAAACAAAATATACTTTTCCGCATACTTGATAAAAAAGCGACGCATTGTTTAACCAATGAGCGTGAGGAAAAGGAGGACTTTTCTCGTAACACTTTTTTCACTTTTCAGTTAACAACACTGTTTTTCGTTCATTTGATGTATTAGTGTAAATTGTAAATGACAATTTGTTAAATTATTAAATATTACAATAAAAGATGTAAAAAATTAATTACTCCATTTGCTTCAACTAGTCTAGTGGACAAGTTCAAAAACGTGTTAATTCTTGCTCATTGGATTTGGAATGACATGGTTTCTTAAAGAAGAAAAAATTTCCAATAAAAAAGTATTAACTCCCAGAACTCTATCTCTATTGCTTTAAATCAGGCATGTCAAACTCATATGATATTGCGAGCCACATGATCTATTTTGTACTAAGTTGGGGGCCGCATGTTTGTACTGTTCAAAAAGTTATGCTGATTTCTCAAATTCTCGGCTATTTCATCAACTCTGTAACAGTATTTCGACTTAAATTTTTTAAGTTTTTATAACGTTTCAGCGGGCCGCAATCTATGAATCGGCGGTCCGCATGCGGCCCGGGGGCCACGTGTTTGAAATGTCTGCTTTAAATAAACGTTCCGCGTGACTTTTTTATGTATTAAATGTTAATTAAAACAATTTTTAAAATTATGGTGTATTTACAACACCGCGGAAATTTTTGAACAAGTTACACGATTGTTAATTAAAAAAATTTTTATAATGTCGGTCATTATTGCAAGCAATAAAATTTTTTTAAATAATTCACACAAACATTTTTCGTTTTTCAGAGCTTCGTTTTGTCAAAAAGATAACGTCAAAAAAACTTTTTAAAGCTGATTATTTTGTTTACAATAATTTTTTTAAGTTGCAAATGAGTCCAAAAAATTTTTTTTTTAATATTTGTTCGAGTATTATTGTTTTTGTATGAATGAAATACATTAAAAAAAATTTTTAACACTACTTGTTTATAAACAAATTGATTACTTTACTATTTAAAAAAATTGTTTACAATTTTGTTATGAAATTACGAATTTTAAAAAAATGTTCTTAAAGACCGAGTTTTAGTTTTTTTTTAATTTAAAGTTTGCTCTTTTTTAAGAATCCTTTTTCAGATTTTGAGTATCTCTTATAGTTACTGAGTTACTTTTTTTCATCTTAATTTGTTTATAGATTTTATCTGCTAAAAAACATTTTGACACATTTTTCTAGACGTCATTCTAAATCCAATAAACTATCGTTCATATTTTTAGAAGCTATTTCAAGAATTAACACGTTTTCGAACTTGTCGACTAAACTATACTATTGATGTTCAAATTTTATTTGTAATTTTTACTTTAAATTTGATGCTATCTTTGATATAGGCTTCTGTAACAATACTATTGCTTCAACAACAAAATCTTTTCAAAACTTGAATGTCAACTCTACTGTCAAAAAGATCTCTGATGTCGCCCAGTAGAATCTTTTTCGAACTTTCCCCAATGCCTTCTTTACACCAAAGTGTCCTGCTGATGTATCATCGTGCATATGCAGTAACACTTGTGACACCCGGGTCTTTGGCACTACTAACCGCAGTTTGTTTTCCGTGTTCTCGATAGTCTCTTGGGATCGCTTGAGAAGACCGTCTTCTACTTTCAAAGAGTCCCACTGCGTCTAGTCCGCTTTGATGTTTCTGCCCAAAGCACTCACTTCTTTCCAGATTGGTCGTCGGCCGTTTCCTTTCAGAAGTAGTTTTATTTCGGGATCGTGTTTTTGTTCCCGACGCAACCGCTCACTCTCACTCGTCATCAACCACAGCAGTCCTCCGGAAGCATTCAATTTTTCTTCAAGTCGCGAACAATAGCTGCAATCTGTCGTACATGGTCTTTTGAACAAGACACCAGCGTTTCGATGACTGCTTCTAGCACGGTGTTCTGTGTCATAGTCATACTCTTGCAGTCTTTCAATTTTGCCACTTGTTCTTTCGGATTATAAAACTGCAATAGTCATTTCAAAGCGGCGTAGTCTGTCTTTAGTAAAAATTGTTGCTGTAGAACTGCTCTTTATACTTGACGACTGCTAACAGCTCTTTCTTAGTAACACAGTAATTTTTTTTAGCCTAGACAAAACTTTACTAAAACACGCGATGTTTTTTTCTTGTCCATTTTGCACCTGCAAAAAGACTGCGCCTATGGCCAGATTACTTGCGTCGGTATCCAAAACAAAGTTTCCATCTTCTCTTGGATAACTTAAAATTAGCGAAGTGATTAGGACTTGTTTTAGTTGATGAAAAGGGTCTTTGTTCCAATTAAATTCTCTCTTTCTTCCGTCAGTTTTGTCAAATTATTGGCAATATTGGAAAAATGGGTACATATCAACTATAATAGGTGCACAACCCAGAGAAACTTTGGACCTAATGTTTGTCGACTGATTTTAAACCAAACACATCTTCCAAGACAGTTCTCGCAAAATGGTTTCCATTAAACGCTCGAACGTAGCAAAAGCGTTACACAGGCTGAAAGGCATCACAGTGAACTGCCACAAATCAGTTCCAATTGTAAAAGCTGTTTAATCGCGGTCATTGGGTTCCAATTCTAGCTTCCTGTATCTACTCTTTAAATCCAACGTGAAAAATCACTAGGATCCTGACATGATGTCTAATGTATGTTTAATTCTGGGTAAAGAGTAACTGTCTTTTTTGGTCACATCGTTAAGCTGTCTGTAGTCTACGCAAAACCTCGGTGATCCATTTTTTTTCTCTACGAGTACCACTGGGAACGCCCATCGGCTATTTGAAAATTCAATCATGCTTTCTCTTTCCATATCTATAATTATTTGTTTGGTTTCTTCTTTTTTTGCCAAAGAAAGTTGGCGTGGTTATTATCGTATTGACTGAGCGTCTATAGCGCAAACAGATCTTAATACTGCTGGATCCACACTTTAACTTCAGCCAGCTGCTCTTGGCTGAAGTTTTGGCATTTGAAGGTAAGAATATCTAATAGATGTTTTGGGTACGTTTTTGGCGACTTCACTCTCACTAGAATTTGCGCATCTCACAACTTAAGTTACTGACGTGCATTAACCACGGTCTTCTTTTTCAACGTTTCTGGATCTGAGTTGACATTCAAGATCTTTACTGACACCGTGTTTTTCACTTGTACTAATATTATTATTCATCAAATTGCCCTCCATTAGTTTAATAGCGCAATGTAACCTTCCCAGAAATTTCCATCCAAGCGTGCCATTACCACACATACAGTCCTTCCAGGCAGAGTCACGCTTTCACTCAATAAGACTCGCACGGCTGCCTTCTCTGACGAGTGAAAAGAAATTTCTTCACTGTCGATCTTTAGGACATCGTTCTTCATATATAAATGGAACCTATACTTCTTTATCACTTCTATTCCCAGGATAACTTCTTCAGTGATGTCGGTTACCAGTACTCGATGGTCAAATACTCTATTTCTCAAACCAATGGTTACTTTGACTTGTTCGTAAGTAAATATTTCTTCGCCCGTCGCCGTTCAAAATCGTACTGATACTTGTGTTGTTTTTTCGATTTCCCATAACATGGCAAGACGGATAATGGACATTGTCGCTCCCGTGTCAACCAGTAACTAAATACTTTCCATTAATCTTGCCATCGAGATAAATGCTATGCAATTGCTCCCTAGGCGATGACATTTGAATGGTAATTTCCGGGACATGACTCGTTGAGGTCGACTTTTGCCACATTTGGTCGACTAGTTTTTCGGACCCTCTTCTAGTCTTTTTACGTACGTGGTCAACTTCTCTGCAGTTTCAGCACGTTACTTCTCTTTCTCGAGCTACTCCGAAAAACACGTCGCACTATTTCTTCAATGCTTTCTTGTGTCTGCGAGGGTATTTCTGCTGCACAGCACAGCTTATGGTTGCTGTTTTGCTGCCTCAAACACAAAAACATAGGTTAAAGCATCTCCAACGTCTTCGGTCGAGCTAACCGGAGAGTCTGCTGCGTTTCGTTGTCTCGGAGGTCGTCTACAAAGTTTTGAATAGCCAATTGCTACAGGAAGGTATCTGGTGCTGTAGAATATGTAAGCCTTGTCATTTTGGCGATGTCAGCATAAAACTCTTGAATATTCTTTGCAGCTTTCTCAACTCGACTCTTTATTTCGGCTTGGTACACCTTTTGAAGATAAACATATCTATTTCTCATTTCTAAACGTGAAATTAAGAGTAATTTTCGTGGAGGTGGTCAGAAACAAACTGCAATATTCCAAGCGTTTCTCTACATAAAGCCACTATTAAAGGTAGGTTTCTGCTGGTTGTTCCAACCATTAGCTGTAGCTGCGGTTTCAAACTGCTTGTAGTACGTTGACCAAAGAGTTTTTCCATCATAATTTGAGGGTAAAAACATATTTCCTTGAGTTTTCTTTTGAACGGTTTTAATTTAGTTTTCTACACTAGCTTGTATTTGTTTCTCATTAGTGTTTATTTGATTTCCAATTGTCGTTCGTATTTCTTCTTTTAGACATCTACAATTTTCCTGCATTTTCTAAGAATGTTCGTAAAGTTTTCTTCTATTTTTCTAATTTTTTTTTTATTATTCTAGAATTTTCTTCTATTTTTCTAGAATTACTTGAGAGTTTTCCTTCCATAATTTTATTCGTCGATTCTTCTCTTTTTTTATTAATTCGAGAAATTCAAATATATAAGTTTAACTTTATTCATTGCCATTTGGCTTACAAATTTGGTCGTGTTGTCTATACATATATACTACATCTTCTTATCCCTTCTCCCCCCTTAACTTCTTCTCCTGCTCCATACTTCCTCCATCCATTCCGCTCCTTTTCCGTTTTCATCTAAGATATCCACTATTTTCATCACCTCTTCTCTTAGTTCCCTGCATCTCTTTCTCATGTGGTTAAGGTCTTCCGTTTCTTCTCCACATAGCCTGCACAACTTTTCTGGTTCTTCTTTCCAATATTTGTTCCCTAGCTTCTCGTTGCCACATCTGAACCTTGCCCCCATTTTTTCCTTTTGTTGCTTTTTATCTCACTGTCTTTTAAATATTCCGGCACCCCTTCACCCTTGATATCTTTATAATTCCTAATATATCTGCTCTCTTTTATCTTTGTCCATCTTTCTTGTTTTTCGATGTCTATATCTCTCCTTATTATTTCTTCTCTTGTCCCTACCCCCTCTTCTCTTAATCTCTCCACTTCTTCACTCGCGTACCCGTTTCTTTTGTAATACTCTTCTCTGCCCTCCTGCCCGTACTTCACTTTCCCTCCCTTTATCTCTTTCCAACATTCTTGCAGAATTTTGCAATCTGTTCTTTCCCTCATTTCTTCCTCGTATTTTATTGCTCTTTTTCCTGTCTCAATCCTTATTTTTTCTATCTGAACCTCCTCTCTCACAATATACCCCGGTGTATACCTGTCCAATCCTAACACCCATCTCCAGTATTTTTCCTGTAGCCCCTCTACCTCCCTCCACTCCTTCCAGCCCCATATTTCCGCTCCATACATTACCACCCCCTTTATTAATTTTTCGAACAGCAGTTTTCTTTTTTTTATATCCATCTTGAATACTCTTTCCCCCACACCCCAGACTTGTTCTATTAGCCTGTTTCCTTTCTTCACCCTTTCCTTTATGTGTTCTCCCTCTTTATTATCCTGTTTCATCGTGTAGCCCAGGTACGTAAATTCCTTCACTTGTTGCACTTTCTCATCACTCTATCTCCACTCCTCTCTTTTTCTTTTCCCCCCTCCTTTTCTAAATATAATTATCTTTGTTTTCTCCGTGTTTACTTCCATTTTTTTTTTCATATATTTATCTAGCGTTTTGATCATCTCTTTCATTTCCTTTTCCTCCTTAGCCACCAGCACTATGTCATCCGCATACGCCAACGACCATACCTTAGCTTTCCCTACCACTATCCCTCCTGTCTGTTGTCCTCTCATTGTCTCTTCCAGATCCCCCGTATATACCGAGAACAGGCTTGGGCTCAGTGGACATCCCTGCCTCAACCCTCTCTTTGTTATGAATTTCTCACTCTCTTCCCCATTCACTTTAACCCTGCTTCTCGTTTCTTCTTATATTTCCTCTATTCTTTGTATTAATCTGTCATTGATTTTTTTCCTTTTCATATATCCCACAGCTTTTCTCTATTCACTTTGTCAAAAGCAGCTTTTAGGTCTACGAATAGTGCTACCATTTTCCTTCTTTTTTTTTCTAGTTCTTTATTTGCTAAGTGTTTCATTATATATATGTTGTCTATCGCCCTTCTTCCTTTTCTGAATCCCGCTTGTCCGTCTGGTACCAAACTTCTTTCCTCTATTTCCTTCTGTAATCTTTCTTGCAGTATTGTCGCGTACAATTTGTATGCCGAGCTCAATAATGTTACCCCTCTATAATTCTCGACTTTATTTTTTTCGCCTTTTTTATGTATTGGGCATATTATCCCCTCTCTCCATATCTCTGGGAATCCTTCCCCTTTCCATATTTTGTTTAGTATTTCCGTCATCCTTTTTGCTACATTTTCTCCCCCGTATATCCACTCTTCTCCTTGTATCCCATCTTCTCCTGTCGCCTTTCCTTTTTTTATATTCTTTATCGCCTCTATTACTTTTTCCTCCCTTATTCTATCCCTATCTCCTTCTTCTTGACTTACTACCGCGTCTTTCCTTTTTTCTTTTTCCTGCTTTTGTTCTTCCCCTCCCATCAGGTTCCGAAAATATGTCTCCCATTCTTTAATTTTTATTCCCTTTGTCGTCCTGTTTTTTTTCTTCTGCTTCTTTAGGTACTTCCATACATTTTCTTTCGTTTTTATTCTTTTAATCTGCTCCTCTTGTTTCTTTTTGTTTTCCTCCTTCTTTCTGTCGCATGCTTTTTTGTATATTTTTACTGCTTCTTTGTATTCTTCTTTTTCTTTCTTCTCTTTTTTCCACTGTCTTCATGCTCTTCTTGCATTTTTCTTTGCTTCCTTGCATTCCTTATCCCACCATTTCTTCCATCCATTATCTCTCTCATTTCCTCTACACTTTCTTGTAATTCCTTCCCTATCCATACCGTTTTCCCCATTCTCTCTTTATATCTTTTTATACTCTCTTCTGTCCACTTTTTTTTAGTTATGTACTTCTCCTCTTCCTCTCTCTCTTCTCTTTCCCTTCCTTCCATTGTCAATTCCAGTGGTTGATGGTCTGACTCTACCCTTTCTCCCACCTTAAATGTCTTTACCTTTTCTGCGGCCTCTTCATTTGTCATTACAAAATCTATTATTGATTCTCCCCTTCCTCCTATGTACGTAAATTCCCCTTTCCAGCTTCTGCTCTGTTCCCGTTCATTATTTCCCACCCTCTTTCGTTGCTCAATTCCAGCAGTTCCTCTCCCTCTTTATTTATCACCTTGTCCTTTGTTTGTCTCTTTCCCGTCCCTTTTCTTTCTTGTATTCCCCCCTCTTCCCCTATTCTTGCGTTGAAGTCCCCTCCTACTATTATCAATCCCTCTTCCCTCTCTTCTATCATCTCTTCTATGTTTTTCCTTGTCTCTTTCATTCTACTGCTATAAACCGTCACTACTTTTATTTTTGTTTTTTCCCCACTGCATGTTCCTTTCTACAACTCCTCTTCTCTGTTGCACTTTCTCCTTCTTTTCCTGGTTCAACCATTTTTTTCTTATTCCCGTTATTATCCCCCCTTTGCTCTCCCTTTCTTCTTTTCTCTTTCTGCATGTTGCACCACCCACTCAAATTCCTCCGGCAACTCTTTTTCCCACCACTCCCATTCTTTTTCTTCCATCCATGTTTCCTGTAATCCCACTACATCCTGTTCCTTGATGTACTTCCAGAAATCATGTTCCTTGTTTTTATTCCTGCTACGTTCCAAAAACAATACTCTCAGCTCACTCACCTCCCCCGTGCTTCTTCCTCACTTCCTTTTTTCTCCCTTCTTTTTCTTTTCCATTTCCATCTCTCGTTATTCCTTTTCTTTGCCATTTCGTCAACTTTCCCTCCTTTACCACCCCCCTTTGCCCTTTAGTTTTTTGCCTTTTGGTTCACCACTTTCTCTTCTCTTTCTCTGCACAGTCCCCTATCCTTGTCGTTCCATATGTATCTGTCTCCGTCTATCTCCATTTTTCTGTACCCTACCCATACTCTTTTTCCTTCCGCTCTTTTTTTCACCGCTATGTTCATTATTTCTCTTTGCACTCTTCTTTCCTCCCATGTCAAATCGTGACTTATATATATTCTTGTATTCTTTAATTTCTTCTTCTCCTCCATTACCTTCTGTTTTTCCTCCCATCCTCCGATTTCCGCCACCACCATCTCATTTTTCTTTTCTTTGTTTATTACTGTCACTTTTTTCACCTCTACTTTTACATTTAATTTTTCATCCAGCATCCCTGCTAAATCTTTTTGTGGTTTTTCACTTTTCCACCCCTTTATCACAAGAGAAATTCAAATAGTTTTGCATCCATTTTGCTTTGATAACGAGTTTCCAGCATAAGTTACAACACGGATAAAAACTTTAACAACAATGCATTTTAATAACGCCTAACACTAGTTTAACGAACTAGAACAGTTATAATTAATAAGTTGATTATTTACACAATATCAACGTTTTCAACTAATATTGATACCGCACACCTACATCACAAATGTAACGAACTTTTAGATAAAATTTATTTATAAACTACATATTTACACACAGAACTACACGTTACCAATTTAATTTAACACTTACATTAATTTATGCATTACTATCACTAGTTCGCACTTTTTAATTTAATTAATTAACAACACGTAAGCGACGTATTTATGTTTTACTAGCACCGGCACTTTATTTATTTATCTTTGCACACGTTAATCATTTATTTATTTTAAACCGACAAAACTTTCTTCTTGATGCAATTCGAAAAACTAACTTCGTCTCTTTTAGAAACACTTTTTAAATATTTCTGTTGTCTGTGTCGAGAATTTTTCACATCTTTCGGTTATCGTCTCGAAGTTGACAATAACTTTGAGAACGTTTCAATATTATTAACTGCCTTCTGTAACAAACTTGGTACGACGCTAGCAATGCATTTGATGGCGCATTAACTATTTTTTGAACGTTTGCTTTTGTTTAATAAATTAATCTAGTTTTCTTCCAAAAAATTTTTTAGGGTTAATAACGTAGTCAGAATGCATAGTCTCAAGATGACGTTTTAAATTGTCCGGCCTAATACTATTTGTAGCAAAAACTTTATTACAAATCAAAAACATTGGTTTTTGTATGTTATCATTAATAAAACTTTTAAATCCGAATGATAAATATAATAGTCAAATTTTCCCGACTTCGCATTTTGTAGGTTTCGGCTTCAAATGGGCTTACAAATATGCCCATACTCGCAAAATAGCATTTTCTGAACTAGTAATGCAATAGTTATTTGTATTACTAGTCCAGACAGTGTAGAGCTCTACAAAATGCAAATACTCGCAAAATACTTTCAAGACGTGTTTACACAATTTTTTAATTTTTTGTGCTAACTTTTATAGTAATAAATTTGCTAAAACAGTTATTTAAGTATTTAATAACATACCTATGTTGATAAAGCTGAAACCTGTAAAGACAAAATTCAATTGTATTTGAAATTAATTTGGCAACTACATAATTTGATTACAATTTAATTTATATAAAAATAAAACTATTATCGTTTTTAGCAATTGTAAAATATAAGCAAATTCACTATATTTGTTTAAAAAAATGTTGTTAGTGTTATTCTAAACAATAACACAGATAATGGTGTACTATATAAATAAATCTGACAGAATGACAGGTGATATAAAGAATCGATGATTACACTGGTTTGCAAAAAAATATTTTTTATCGAGCCCTGACACTATTACGGGTGATTCTTATATAAAATGACGTCCTGAATCCAAATATGTCTTCCGTTTTCTTCCATCACCCACCATTTTCGAGGGAGCCCCAAATCTCTAATTTTACCACTTTTCGATAAATTAATCATAATTTATTTATGGAACGATAATAATAATTATAATAATTATTATAATAATAAATATATGGACATGAATTTAATTTAAATGGGAAAAAGAACTATTTTAGCTATAAACAGTAATAAATAAAAAGATATTCATCGTTACTTGGTGCTTGCTTTCCTTTTGTACCCTGAGGTACAGCTCTCTCGTTTCAAAAACCAGCAGTACTTCGCCAACATGCTTGCATTTCACTTCCCTGAAAATCTCTTCTCCAGCTTAGCGATGTCTTGATGGAACCGTTCCCCGTGTTGATCCAAGACTGCTCCTAAATTTTCAGGGAAAAAGTCCAGATGCCAGTTAAGGAAGTGAACTTTAAGAGACATGTTACATCCTATGTCCTTGTACGCTAACAGCAGTTCCTCGACGTGAACGACATAATCTTCACTTTTGTGGTTACCCAGGAAGTTCTTACAAACGTTTTGAAATGCAAGCCATGCTCGTTTTTCTTTTCGATTTAGGTGTTCAATAAACGTCGAATCTTGGAAGAGTTGTCTAATCTAAGGACCAACAAAAACGCCATCTTTGATTTTAGCTTCGCTAAGACGAGGAAATTTAGTTTTCACAAATTGAAATGCGCCACCTGTCTTGTCCACTGCTTTCACAAACTGCTTGATCAATCCAAGTTTGATGTGTAAAGGTGGTAAGTAAATATTTTTCTTCGGAACCAAAGGATTGTGGGCGACATTTTTCTGACCAGGAATAAGATTTTCTCGCAGAGGCCAGTCCTGTACGATGTAATGTTTATCTCGGGCTTGGCTATCCCATTCACAAAGAAAGCAGCAATATTTTGTGAATCCTGATTGCAGGCCCGTGAGTAGAGCAACAACTTTTAAGTCAGCGCAAAGTTTCCGCTTATAATCATGATAACTAATTTTATCAAGGATTCTGAAGATGTTTTCGTACGTTTCCTTCATATCAACAGAGTATGCAACTGGAACTGATGGGAAGTCATTCCCATTTGCTAACAGGACAACTTTTAAGCTTGTTTTTGATCAGTCTATAAACAGTCTCCATTTGTCTAGGTCACATGGCATCTGTAGCTCTGTCATCAATAAATTTGCATTAGGGCAAAATACTAAACCTTTATCTTCTGAGAAAAGACATTTCAGGGTTGCTTGTCTGGTCCTGTAAGAAAATATTTTTACTCACTTTTCTAAGAGATTCCACTGTTGAAGTCGCGATCCTAGGAGCTGAGATTTAGTCTTGGGTAACTGCAAATCCCTGACAAGATCATTTAATTCCGATTGAGTAAGGAGGTGAGGTTTCCGAGAAACTAAATCTGCGGAATACTCTTCATGATCATTGAACGTATCATTCGAAGCCCCAGGTTGTGGCTCAGAGTCTTTTAAATCAATTTCCGGCTCTAGAATATAAGTGTTTGGGGGCTCTGGGATTGGCAAAGTATCGTTATGAGGAACAGGTCTTAGAGCTGACGGAATATTGGGATACTGAATTGTATGCTTACTTTTGCTCGAAAACTCGACGGTGGAAGTCATACAATCTGTAAGATGACAGCAAGGTTTACGCCAAACCATGGGGACAGCAAGTGGCATTGATTTACGGGTACCTTTGAGTCATTTGGTCAAACTACTGTAACAAGTCGTACAGCAAACTGACGGAGCCCAAGTCTTGTCCTGGTCGCCAACTTGAAAATCAAAGTACAATTTATAAGCTGTTTTAACAAGCAGAGAAATAGGTTTTCGTTGCGCTTTTAAAGTTAGTTCCCCGCAGACATAGCAGAAGCTATCCGAATGATTTTTACACTCGCGTGGCATAATTAAACAGTAATTCAACGCCCGACATTAACCACAAATCACACTTAGTCACTTGAAAAAATCCGGAGGAAAAGTAGTTTTACTGTTTCACACAAATGAACAAAAATAAACACAAAATTCAGCACGTTTATAACGTCGACAAGTTAACTCTGCAACAGCTATAGATGTACTGATCGAAGCAGTTAATCAAACAATGTAATATACTATAATGAGAAGAGTAATACAAGTTCAAGCCTGTCAAAAATTCTTGTTCAAACCTACATGTGCTATTGAGATCGCCAGCGTCGTGCAGTGAATCTTCCTAACTGATTATTGATATTTTTTTACTGTTCTTATATATTTGTATTTTATTGTTGTTTCTATATACATTTTATAGCCATATACTTTGGTATAAACTTTATTACCTGCTTTGGGATGTTTAACGGCTATAAGTTAAAATTCTAAAAAAAATGTAAAAAATAAAATAAAAATGGGGTCCTCCCAAAATAGGTGGGTGATGGGTAAAAACGGAGCTCATTTTTAGATTCAAGAGGTCATTTTACATAAGAATCGTCAAGAATGGTATCAGGGCCGATTTTCATTCAGACCAGTGTTATTAGTGCCAACTTCTTGTTATAAAATTGTACTACACTTTACCGGCTTGAGCTGGAAAAGTGAAATTTCCGGCCGATTATGCTGCCTGCAAAATATATCAAAACTGGCACAAAAATAACTATTGTGATAATCATAAAAGGCACAGTTATAATTTGAAACTATAAATTATATTTGTACTAAACTGAAATGGTTCTCGTATCTTTCTTTTCTGCATAACTCTTGCAAGATGCAACAAATTATTGCAAATTAGAACAATATTAAATGACTGAGTAAGTTTCGTCGTTCAACTGAAAAGTACAAAATTGTCTTTAGAAATCATCAAATCAATTCCAAACAAGGGTCCCAAAAAACTAAATGGAAAGTAATAAACAGATACATTTAAAAATTGTAAACTTACCGGTAACAATAGTTTGAAAAAAAAAGAAACAAAATAAATTACACCAAAACTGAAAGCAAATAAGTGTGAAGCAAAAAAAAATATTTTGCAAAAAGTGCAAAAAAAATTTAAAATGTTAAAAAAAGAGATGTATTTAAGATGTTGATGAACATAATTCATTATAATAATATGTGCTCGTATCGTATCTGATCAACAAAAAAACAATTTTTTATATTATGACGATTACCGCATTCCAAACCTGCAAAACATATTAAATGCTTTACAAAACAAAAAACTTCTTTTGGATTTGACCATGTCAATGTTGTAACCGAAGTTGTCAACGTTTGAAAATCGGACAAGATCAAACGCTACCGCTTTAATACGGTCCAAACCCGGAATACATTCTCCAGCCGGCCGTTAAAGTCTCCGCTACTGCTTACTGAAAGATATGATCTCACAAAGACTTCTGCTTCTCTTAATCTCTTGTATCTCTCCTTGTATTGGTTTCCAGCTTTCCATTTATTTTTTCTTTAAAGCTGTATGCTTTTTATTAATTTTAAAAGGAAATTTAAAAATGCCATTTTGGTTATACAATGGCAAAATCCGAAACATAATGTCGATTTTATAATTAAAAAAAATGAGCAAAAAAGGTTTTACAGTATCCTCATGTAGCTGTCCTTGTATTTTTTTCTTTGCCATGATCTAAATAAACACTATAAAAAATGTATGCTATAATTTAAATTATAATAACAGTGTGTTATTTAGTCGACACATCATTAATTCGAAAATGTAATTGAATTGAGACACGTTCTACAATAAATACATAAATGTTAATAAATTCTACACGTAGTGTAAAGTCGAATTATTACCCTATAATTAACTGAATATTTTACAGATCGCAAGAATGCAGCGATATCTGTGGTTTACCAGTAGGCTACTCTTCAAGATGCGAGCAGAAGTACGCTCAAAAAAGACTAATTGCGTTAGAAGGTGGCGGAAATCAATTATACACGGACGTGTTTTGGTTTCCTAGTTGTTGTGTGTGTACTGTAACAAAAACTAATCCGTAAACGTGTTGTAATTAATTATTAGTTTGAGTAATCAATCACTTGAATGTTAACCCAATTTGACTAGTTTCAAAAACGCATTTGAAACGCACTGTTTTTATACATAATGTTTCATAAAGACTTTGTTGTTAGTTTAATTTATAGATAAATTATTTTAAATGATGGATGTTTGCGTTGCTTACATGTAAGGATTTAAATGGTACGTAGTGTAATAAATTTTATTGAAAAAGTTTTATTTGTTTTTCAAAATATTGCAACGATTATTATTGCTACTAATTTATTTAACTAACCGAACTAATTAAATCTAAAGATATTTAATAAAAACACTTACACTAATTTATATATAGAACTATCACAACAAGATAAAGTTCGCGGATAACTTATTGTTTACTTTAAAGTCACGTACAAGGTTATACTCCGTATATTTATTTAAAACACACGCGTTAATCACAATAACTGACCTATGGTTTGTTTGTGCCGCATTTATACATTTTGGCCAAACGTTCGAGAATATTCTATATCTTTCGGTGAGCGTTTTGGAAATGTACAAAAACCTCGCGAAAGTTCTCGGACTTGAGAATAATTTCTCAAACGTTTCACTATGTACCTTTAGTTTAAGTAGTAAGCTCTTCGTTTCCGTGTTGATTTTTTAAAAACTTTTTTGAACATCTTATTTTTCGATATTAGAATGTGTATATAATCATAAGGTAATAATAGTTCAGATAAAAATGTTTTTTTGGTAAAAATGTCATCAACTTCACATTTAACTTTACAGGTAAAATTTCCAATTTTTTCTTCCAAAAAGCAAACTTCAACGATCTCATCTCAAAATGCATATCAAAATGCTTGTTTGTGTAGTTTAGTTTGTAATCATAAAAATAATTGTTTTATCATCAAGGTCATTGAACTTTTTTTATTATTTATAATTCATTCCATCACAAATCTAATTTTAATCTTAGATTACATAAAAAAGTATAAAAATAACATTAATGTTTTTAAAAATACACAGATATTGCAAATCTAGTATTCTAGGTACATATTAAACGAGAATAGTCGTATGATAATTCACCAATTGTATTTAACATTTGTCCATGAAATGCCTGAGAATTGTTTCCCATAACCTCTTCATTGCTGGAAGATGATGAATCAGTAACACCAATGACTTATAGAGAATTTTTTGTGATAACAAATTAGGAGCGATACCGTTCATTATCAAGAATTGCTACTCGCTGATAAAACATAGCTTCCAGTGACATATCTAAAGAGAAACCCGATCGCGTTATCTTAAATCCATGATCTTAAACAAACATCATGGCATGAAATAGGGCGGCGTCACTAATTTTTTACATTTTTGTAATTCAATTTGCTAGTCCATTATCTCTTCAAGAGGCATTGAATTAGTATTAAAAACTCTAAATCTAAACACTCCTGCCTGTTGTTTCCCATTTATAGCTTTAGTAGTATGTAATAGTTTAGTGCGAAATGATTGCAAACTGAAAGGTACATCTTTTAAAGAAAATTTTTCTAGAGAAGCACAAAAATGAGTATTTTGGTCTAATCTTTTCAAATCGTTAACAAAATGCTCAATAAACTTTGTCATAAGTTTGCGACTCTCTTTATTCCGCCAGTAGTCCACTGTTGGCACCAACATTGAGACGCGATGCTTTGGTTGTAAAGCTTTAATGTCGTGAATGACCGTACTTATTTACTTTCTCAAATCTAAGCTTTGGTTAGGCAACAACTATTAAGAAATATATAGGTTGTGTTGGTAACGCTTAGGTTCTTTTTTTCAAGTGATGTACGGTAAGAAACACAATGCAAGCAACAAAATTTAAAACATCGAACTTTAATTGACACAAAATATTTTCAAGGCAAAAAGTTACCTTCGCAAAGCTCAAATAATAATATTGCGCTTGCAAGCATGTTATGCGAAGAAAGGTCGAAAAATTGAGATTCACGTCCACTGACTGTGATTTTCTGCTAGCTTAGATACGGTTGAAAGCATTTGGATAAATGTAAATCTTTTTCTAGTCACAATCAATTTTAGAACCAAAGTGAAACTTTCAGAAATTTAACTAGACTTTGATTGAATACGCTTGGATTAAATAAATCATTCAATGATTAAATAAACAATTTATATCGCGTGATCCCTGACAATTGCTTCCCCGCACTCTAATTAATTGACGCGCATTTAAAAAAAAAACAACAGAAATAAATGATTACTGGATATTACCCAAGTTTTATAGCGGTTCACAGTTCAACAGCTTCTAAGATTATGACACAATTCGAGTGGAGATTTCACCTTTGCAAATGTTTATCGCAGTTTAAAAACTAATTTTTTTTCAGCAGTCATATCTAATGAAGATTTACAGCACATTAGATTTGGAATAAAAACATTTCGCGACGCGAAATAATTGACATGCCTATTTATTAAATTCTCTTTTGGCGCAAAAAAAGTAGAACTAGTCTTATAAGGACTTGTTAATTGCCAAAGACAAAGAAAAGAAAATATTGAATTTGTTCTCTCCGTTTACAACAAAAAAACAAACAAAAAACCTCGTTTAAGCGATAGAATTAAATTTAAATAATCATTATCAATTATCTCACGTTAGACAGTTCATCGCATCTCTCGTACAATAATCAAATAAAAAACTTACAAACACATATCCAAGTAAATTTAACTAATTTCTAACCTTTTTATATGCCGCATAATCCTCAAATTAAAGATCACGTATTGCGGTTTGTTGGGTCTTGACTGGACGCATGTTGGCAACCACGTAACATTTTGTCACTAACTAATAACTTTATACAAAACGTACACTCAAAGAAAAATAATAATAATAATAATAATAAATGTACGTGAAAGAAACCAGCCCGACAGTAACTTCTTTTTATCGAGTAAGTCAAAATAAGAACTCCCGTATGCAACTTTCTTCGTTTTTGAACCGCGTCAGGGTTTTTAAAACCTTTGTTTAAAACTCTTCTCCTTCTTTGTACGCAATTTTGACTTTATTTCCTAAAACGCTTTTTTCTGATTGGTTAAGTGCACGAACCTTTTCAGTACCAAATCTGCCAATTGGCTTTTTTTCCTCAATCTGTTAAAAGCGGCGTTATGCTTCTTTCTACCCTTAATATGTTACGACATTTTGTTACTAGGCGGCATTGTGTGTTTCAAATGGAATAAAAATTTTCCGATTTTCCGTTCTACAAACGTTAATAATCTTTACAATTGCTTGACTGTTGGTACAATTTTAACATTCAAGATTTACTCAAATTATATTTTATATACTTTTGTCCTATGTTGATAACTTGACCGTGAAATCGTTTATGACTTAAACTAGTAATTACTGATAGTTTTTATTATAAAACTTAAATCAGATTTATTAAATTATTACTTCGTTTATGCATTTTAAAATTTAAACATAAATTATCGGTTTAGTAGAACATGTGTGTTTCGGTCGAGTTGCTTTTGGTGACCATTGCGGCTTTTTTTGTGGCAAAGAGTGTAATATTATATCAAATATCTG
Organism: Aquatica leii; assembly: GCA_035610365.1. Lineage (NCBI taxonomy): Eukaryota > Metazoa > Arthropoda > Insecta > Coleoptera > Lampyridae > Aquatica > Aquatica leii. The sequence goes on along the minus strand of CM069434.1, from coordinate 14,610,503 downwards.
AAGTTGTTTTTCTTGTAAATTATTCCTGCATCAAAACCGCCACAATTTTTGTATTGAAATGATTTACTTAATAACTTAAAAAATAACCAATAAACTATTTCCTTAAAACGGTGCAAGATAGAGGAAAGTTGCACATAAACATTTTTATAGAGGACAAAATTTACTATAAAAAAGCCTGCGGAAGGGTACAATTACCTTCAATAGTTTAGAAGATACAAGTGTGCAAAATTGCACGAAAATATCTCACATTACATTAAAATTTTTGCTCAGCTCAAAACTGTAGCGTGCTTAAGAGGAAACGGCTCCATCCATTGTGTTGCAGTGTCTTCAACAGCAAACGCCCAACGTTCCCCAGAATTAGTAGGTACAAGCGGTCTAACCAGATCCTGCAGGTTTTAAATTGTTAGGTTTGAATCGTTGATATCGATGCACTTTCTTATATGTGCAGTAACATCACCCCTTAGTGAAGTCCAATAGTAGGTACTTTGCACTGATTCTTGCTATAGTCTTGTCTATATTATAATGCCCTGCTGTAGGCGCATCATAGTATTGTAGTAATATCTTAGAAACTCTAGATTTCTGTATGACAAGCTGAGCATCTTACGATCACTATCTGGAGAGTATCTATACAAGACACCTTGTAGCATCACATATTCTCTATCGGTAAACCTAGAAACATCAACAGTACTAGGTTTATCTGCTTCGAAGCATTCTATGACTGGGTGTATGTCAGGATCCTCCAGTTGTTTTTCTCGAAGTTCCTTTAGGGACACAGTAGGCAATGTGACAGACACATAACTAACTTCAGTAGTTATCGACTCGGGAAGTGGTGGTCGTAACAACATATCCGCCACCACGTTGTGTTTTCCGGGCAGATATTCAATCCGAATATCGTATTGTTGAAGTAAAAGCACCCATCTGGCTAAACGTGCACTTAGTGACTTTAGAGACATTAACCATCTTAAAGGTTGATGATCAGTCTTAACTATAAGGATCGAATTTTTAATGTAACCTCAAAACTTAGTCGTAGCGTATACAACTGCTAATGCTTCCCGCTCCGTGGTACTATAATTGCCTTCCGCGTTACTTACAAGTCTGTTGATATATTCGACTGGTCTTTCGTCTTCTTTCTCCCCCTGGAGTAGACATCCCCAATTGCGTACTAGCTGGCGTCGGTTTTTAGTATAAAAGGCAGATTATAGTCGGCATGACGAAGGATAGGAGCACCAGTTAATAGACGTTTTAAAGTCATGTGAGCAAACTGTTCCTTTTTTTCCCCCATTTGAAACTAACATTTTTACGGGTTAATAAGCTTAAGGGACGCGCAACACTTGAAAACCATTTCAATACCATTTGGAGTAAGGACATGACCCAAATATTTAACACGCGTAACAACGAAGGTACACTTGTTACGATTAGCGCACAGTTTAATCAATATGAGACGTTCAAAAATGCGTTCTAAGTCTTTCAAATGTTCTTCAAAAGTTTTAGATATAACTCATCTAAATAAGTTAATACGATTACATTATTTAGTCCCGCCCGACACCGGTCAATCAAACGTTGAACAAAAAGTTGAAAAGTAGAAAGCGCGTTCTTAAGTCCGAACGGCATGCGAATGAAACGATAAATTCCAAAAGGAGTAATGAAACTAGTTTTATCGGGGTCTTCAGGTTTGACGGTAACTTGATGATATGCAGCCTTAAGATTTAGGGTTGACATAAACGTAGGTTCACTAAAATCAAAGCTAAAATGTAGCAAGTCGTCAGTTCTCGGCAGGAGATACTTATCTGAAACGGTTACTTCGTTTAGGCGTCGATAATGCACGGACAACCTAACTGATCCATTCCTTTTAGGTACAACTACTACGGGCGCTGTATACGGCGAGTCGAACTCTTATATAATGGCAGCTTCTAAAAGTTTATCCACTTCATCTCGAAGGATTTTCGATTTCATTGGAGACAGCCTATAAGGAGGTACTGCTATTGGTACATCATTTGTAAGTTTGATAGCATGCTCAGCGTATGGAGTAGTTTCTTCATGTTCAGTAAATACTTTCTGATGTTTGCATAATAAATCTTGTAACTTTGCTCTTTTATCGTCAGGTAATTGTGGTGCTTCATTTCCACGTAAATTAATTTCAATGGAATTTTTATGCATCTCTTCTTTATTTGGTTCTGTGTAAAATTTATAAATTTGGGAAGTATCATCAGCAAAAACCCATTCCATTTGGTTTATATTAATAAGGATGTTTGCAGAGGCAATAAAATCTATTACTTGAGGTATGGTCGGGTATGGCGATAGATATAGTACTATTCAACCATCATATTGCACCTAAAGGTATGTGCAATAGTATCCTTGGGCTTACCATCTGCTAGAGTGACTTTAGTATTGCTAACAGTGTAAGGACCGTGTTGCTCCATCAAATGGCAGTACAAACGTTATCTAGCAATAGTGCACTTGGCACCCGTATCGACGTACGCTAGGCCTTTCAATCTTGTGACGTTTACACATAGAAAAGGTCTTTCGCCCGTTTTACCAATTTTTGTCATCAAAATGTCGACTTGAGAAGTTTCTTGTACTTTTGGACGAGATAAAACATTAGATTTGCAATGTGGACAATTCGATCTAACGAATCCATCTTAAAGTTACTGGAGAAGCATAACTATCAAGATTAGAATGCTTTGCTTTAACTTTATTATCTGATTCTTTCATACTTTCTGCTTCTGTGCTTTATTTAATTTTTTGCAGTCCGCCTGTACATGACCAAAATTTTTGCAATAGTTACATCTGCTTCTTGGTTTTGAATCGTGGTTTCAAAGTTTGTTCGCACGATTTTTCAACAAATGCTTTTTCGATTGATCTAGCACGTTCTGTTAATTTATCGAAAGATTTGACATCATCACGCAATAACCGATTGCGAATTTTACGATTTACTACATTGTAAATTTTGTAGTTTTCGTGTAGCAAAGGTACCAGGGATAGATGCGAAAGAAGCGCTCTAGATTTACTAACAAATACAAATACATCGGTAGGTTCATGATCTCCTTGTTCCTTAGAAAATAATTCGCGGAATATTTTGTATGGTTTACAACAAAAGAATGACGCTATGCAGCCAGCGCCTTTTCTCACGTATTAATCGATTAATCTTTGCCACCAAGTTCCCGCTAATTTATACTAAGATAAGAATGTCTTCCGGGTTTGGACCGTGTCATTATTAAGCTCGACTCTGATTGGGTTCCGATTGATAAGGGGCGTGTTTACGATAAATGACTAATGACAGGGAACCAAAGAGGGGCTAGCTCGAAACCATGATCGCGATTGAAGTTATTGGGGTGTTTGATGATTTCTATGCTTTCTCTGAATTTCCTGTTGAAAAAGAATGGAGATTTGGCAATCAACGAAACATTATCAAAATCTATCTTGTGACCTGTAGTAAAATGATGTTCAGCAACCGCAGACTTGGAAGTATACCTTTTCCTTATACAAAGATCATGTCCTGAAATGCGAGTAACGACGGAACGACCGGTTTCATCAATGTAGACTAAACCACATGAACAAGGAATTTGGTATACACCTTGAGATGAAAGTGTAGGAAATTTGGCTTTGGGAGAAGGAAGAATCTGAGGGATTTTGCCTGTCGAGTTGAATATGGATTTAATACCATTCTTACAAAAAAGTTTCCCTATTTGATCTGTAACCTTGTGAATGTAGGGTAAAAAGGCCAACTACTAAGGTTCTAGTAAGATGACGGAGTTCCGAGTCTAGATCCTCAGGTTGGCAAATAGAAAAGGCACGATGAACCAAAGATTTTTACTAAAGTTTCTATTAAGGATTCGCTTAGTATCATCAAACCAAGTATAAATAACACATCCTACAAACCGTATTCCTTGCAGCTAGCTATTTAGAACGTAAACAGCATCTCCGAGAAAAGAAATGAATTACAGGACTTCGCGTACAGGCATCATCTGGACGTTATTCTGGTTTCCGAAACACACCTTTTGAAATATTTAAGATTTGTTTGGTCAAATTTTTATAATTTTAGAAAGACCATTTGGCAAGTTTTTTTTTAAGTTGAAAGATTCTATAGTTTTGTATTCCATTGGTTTCTGAGAATATACTCCAAACCTCAATATTTTTGAAACCTAAACATAAATTTCATAAAATAAGTAACAGTTTTTGGCAGTCTCGACTATTTTATCACCAAACAGGTACACCACAATAATTTTTTTGAAAATAAAACCAACTCACATACACAACTGCTGTATTTACCACGTTATAATAAATAGTTAAAATCATTAAATTATTTGTTCTTATGCATTACCTATCAAATTTAACTGTAAAGCATACAATATAGCATCATTAAAAGTTAAAATATACCCAATCTACCAATTTTACAAATTCATATAGTGAAATACTCGATTTTACAATGTATTTTTTTAATGACATGGAATGTTATAAAATTGGATACAAATATCAGTCTTACAAGTTCAATAAACCCAATAAAATATTCCTACTCAAGCAATTAGTCTTATGTATCAAAAATCTCTTAACTCATCCAATCTTATAACAAGTTATCTTCAATTGTAGTTTTTATTTACAGGCGATACAATGCGTTTAATACTTCATTAAGATTTATCTCTATTTTTTTAAAAGTTAATGTATGTTAATATTTAGAAACGTATAAATATGTAATTACAACAAATCTTTTACATTTAAAACTTTTTATTTTAATCTTCTACTTGCCCAGAAGGGATCTAATAAACTCAAAGGATCCTCTTCCTTCGTTACTGATGGTGTTGATGGGCTATGTATAGACGCAGTATCGCCCATTGCTATTTTTTTGCCTAACTCTACAAAATAATCCAAATTAGCAATTACATGAAATAAAAACTGTTAAACACTTACGATTTGTTTGAATCGTTTCTTTTAAGAAGTGCAAAAGGACTTGATAAGCATATTTGAAATGTTCCCGATCTCTGATAATATTTTTCCTGGCAGCCGATAATTTGATTGCCAGCTTTCCCAAATCGGGTATTGCCGGCGGATTTGTGATTATTTCTGCTGCTGCGCAAAGTACTAAACACAAAAATCCGCTTCTACCGATGCCGGCAGAGCAATGTATTAGAATTGGGTATGTAAAAAGTTTCGGGTGTTGTAGTATTTCGTTTAAGAAATCCACTGCAACTTGTAACGGAGGAAACAGCCTAAAAGAAAAACAGCACTTAACATTTTTGCGTACGTTTGAATAATACACAGCACTGAGAGCACGTTTTTGTATCCTTTAAGGGAATTTTTTCGGTAATTTTTGATCGAAAAAGAATTTGGGTTTCTGTAATGCTTGAAGGTCTTGGAATATGCCCCTGAACAGATTTTTCGATATTCGAATTAGTTTTGGGTGTCCCACAAGGATCAGTTCTGCGGCCAACATTATGGAACGAGGACGCAAAAGTTTGCTTTCACCCTGTCGTTTTGAGAATTTCGTGGTTGCAACCAGGAGTGTGAAAACCGAAATGTATGCGCACGTTGTTAACTGGGGAAATAATTTGGTAAATTTGTAAGACTATGATATAAGTCTGTGTTAAACATGAAAGTAGTTGCTCCACGTAAAACTATGTCAACTTTTACCATAGTAATCAAAGCTTTAACACGCCGAGATCCAAAATAACCCCAATTACTTACCTGATTTCTCATTTATATATTGTGAAAATTGGGATTCGTGCGGTAACATTCGACGTAGAAGGTCGTATTTACATTTACAAACGTAAAAAGAAATACAAGTGTAGAAGTTGGAAAAGATAGTGAGTGAAGGTACTGGTGTTAGTAGTGGTAGTAAGAGGGAAGCAGGAGAGAAAAAGGGTGGGTAAAGGAGGAAGGGTGTAAAAAGAATAAATAAATTAAGTGAAGAATAGAAACTGTGGTGGAAAATTATAAAACTGAAGAACAAGTGAGATTAAGGTGAATAAGCAGGGTAATCGAAAAGGTCACCGACAAAAGATAACCTCCTACATTCATAGAAATTATTACATTTAAAGCAAAATTAATAAAATTTAAAAAAAATTAAATAAATAAATAAATAAAGAAAAAAAATAAATAAATAAGAAATAAAAAAAAGGGAAAAAAGGATGAATAAAAGAGAGAGAGAGGAAGAGGAAAAAGAAAGGCAACAAATATTTGAAAGAGGAAAGAAAACAATAAGATCACCAGACATTAAAAAGATATCGGAGAAAAACGAAGAAAAAACCTCAAGAACAGAATGACGAAGGAAAGAAATGGAGGAGTTAAAAGAATTAATGAGAGAAATGATGAAACAGATGGAAGAAAATATGCAAGGAATAAGACAAGAAATCAAAGAAATGAAAAAAGAAATGGGAGAAAGAGAAAAGAAGTGGGAGAAAGAAAAAGAGAAACTGGTGGAGAGAATAGAGAAACTGGAGAAAAAAGCGGAAGACGAGGAAAGATGGAAAAGAAAGAATAATATTGTGATAAAGGGGTGGAGAAGTGAAAAACTACAAAACGATTTAGCAGTGATGCTGGAAGAAAAATTAAAAGGAAAAGTAGAGGTGAAAAAAGTGACAGTAATAAACAAAGAGAAGAAAAATGACATGGTGGTGGCGGAAATCGGAGGATGGGAGGAAAAACAGAAGGTAAGGGAGGAGAAGAAGAAATTAAAGAATACAAGAATATATATAAGTGACGAGTTGACATGGGGGGAAAGAAGAGTGCAAAGAAAAATGATGAACATAGCGGTGGAAAAAAGAGCGGAAGGAAAAAGAGTATGGGTAGGGTACAGAAAAATGGAGATAGACGGAGACAGATACATATGGAACGACAAGGATAGGGGACTGTGCAGAGAAAGAGAAGAGAAAGTGGGGAACCAAAAGCAAACTAAAGGGCAAAGGGGGTAATAAAGGAGGGAAAGTTGACGAAACGGCAAAGAAAAGGAATAATGAGAGATGGAAATGGAAAAGAAAAAGAAGGGAGAAAAAGAAAGTGAGGAAGAAGCACGGGGAGGTGAGTGAGCTGAGAGTATTGTTTTGGAACGGAGCAGGAATAAAAAACAAGGAACATGATTTCTGGAAGTACATCAAGAAACAGGATGTAGTGGGATTACAGGAAACATGGATAGAAGAAAAAAAATGGGAGTGGTGGGAAAAAGAGTTGCCGGAGGAATTTGAGTGGGTGGTGCAACATGCAGAAAGAGAAAAGAAAAAAGGGAGAGCAAAGGGGGATAATAACGGGAATAAGAAAAAATGGTTGAACCAGGAAAAGAAGGAGAAAGTGCAACAGAGAAGAAGAGTTGTAGAAAAGAACATGCAGTGGGGAAAAACAAAAATAAAAGTAGTGACGGTTTATAGCAGTAGAATGAAAGAGACAAGGAAAAACATAGAAGAGATGATGGAAGAGAGGGAAGAGCGATTGATAATAGTAGGAGGAGACTTCAACGCAAGAATAGGGGAAGAGGGGGGAATACAAGAAAGAAAAGGGACGGGAAAGAGACAAACAAAGGACAAGGTGATAAATAAAGAGGGAGAAGAACTTCTAGAATTGTGCAACGAAAAAGGGTGGGAAATAATGAACGGCAACAGAGAAGATGGAAAGGGGGAATTTACGTACATAGGAGGAAGGGGAGAATCAATAATAGATTTTGTAATGACAAATGAATAAGCTGCAGAAAAGATAAAGACATTTAAAGTGGGAGAAAGGGTAGAGTCAGACTATCAACCACTGGAATTGACAATGAAAGGAAGAGAAAGAGGAGAAAGAGAGGAAGAGGAGAAGTACATAACTATAAAAAAGTGGACAGAAGAGGGTATAAAAAGATATAAAGAGAGAATAGGGAAAATGGTATGGATAGGGAAGGAATTACAAGAAATTGTAGAGGAAATGAGAGAGATGATGGAGAAAGCAACAGAGAGAGTCAGATTTAGAAAGTGGAAGGGGGAGAAAACAGGATGGAAAAAATGGTGGGATAGGGAATGCAAGGAAGCAAAGAAAAACGCAAGAAGAGTATTAAGACAGTGGAAAAAAGAGAGGAAAGAAAAAGAAGAATACAAAGAAGCAGTAAGAAATATACAAAAAAACATGCGACAGAAAGAAGGAAGAAAACAAAAAGAAACAAGAGGAGCAGATCAAAGGAATAAAAACGGAAGAAGATGTATGGAAGTACCTAAAGAAAGAGAGGAAAAAAAACATGACGACAAAGGGAATACAAATTAAAGAATGTGAGATATATTTTCGGAACCTATTGGGAGGGGAAGAACTAAAGCAGAAAAAAGAAAAAAGAAAAGACGCGGTAGTAAGACAGGAAGAAGGAGATAGGGATAGAATAAATGAAAAAGAAGTAATAGAGGCGATAAAGAAGATAAAAAAAGGAAAGGCGGCAGGAGAAGATGGGATACAAGGAGAAGAGTGGATGTACGGGGGAGAAAGTGTAGCAAAAAGGATGACGGAAATACTAAACAAAATATGGAAAGGGGAAGGATTTCCAGAGAGATGGAGAGAGGGAATAATATGCCCAATCCATAAAAAAGGCGAAAAAAATAAAGTCAAGAATTATAGAGGGGTAACATTATTGAGCACGGCATACAAATTATACGCGACAGTACTACAAGGAAGAATACAGAAGGAAATAGAGGAAAAAAGTTTGGTACCAGACAGACAAGCGGGATTCAGAAAAGGAAGAAGGGCGATAGACAACATATATATATAATGAAACACTTAGCAAATAAAGAACTAGAAAAAAAAGAGGGAAAATGGTAGCACTATTCGTAGACCTAAAAGCTGCTTTTGACAAAGTGAATAGGGAAAAGCTGTGGGAATATATGAAAAGAAAAAAAATCAATGAAAGATTAATACAAAGAATAGAGGAAATATACGAAGAAACGAGAAGCAGGGTTAAAGTGAATGGGGAAGAGAGTGAGAAATTCATAACAAAGAGAGGGTTGAGGCAGGGATGCCCACTGGGCCCCAGGCTGTTCGCGGGAAATAGCGGGGATCAGGAAGAGACAATGAGAGGACAACAGACAGGAGGGATAGTGGTAGGGAAAGCTAAGGTATGGTCGTTGGCGTATGCGGATGACATAGTGCTGGTGGCTAAGGAGGAAAAGGAAATGAAAGAGATGATGAAAACGCTAGAGAAATATATGAAAAAAAAAAAAGAAATGGAAGTAAACACGGAGAAAACAAAGATAACGATATTTAGAAAAGGAGGGGGGGAAAGAAAAAAAGGAGTGGAGATGGAGTGATGAGAAAGTGCAACAAGTGAAGGAATTTACATACCTGGGCTACACGATGAAACAGGATAATAACGAGGGAGAACACATAAAGGAAAGGGTGAAGAAAGGAAACAGGCTAATAGGACAAGTCTGGGGTGTGGGGGAAAGAGTATTCAAGATGGATATAAAAAAGAAAATTGCTGTTCGAAAAATTAATAAAGGGGGTGGTAATGTATGGAGCGGAAATATGGGGCTGGAAGGAGTGGAGGGAGGTAGAGGGGCTACAGGAAAAATACTGGAGATTGGTGTTAGGATTGGACAGGGATACACCGGGGTATATTGTGAGAGAGGAGGTTCAGATAGAAAAAATAAGGATTGAGACAGGAAAAAGAGCAATAAAATACGAGGAAGAAATGAGGGAAAGAACAGATTGCAAAATTCTGCAAAAATGTTGGAAAAAGATAAAGGGAGGGAAAGTGAAGTACGGGCAGGAGGACAGAGAAGAGTATTACAAAAGAAACGGGTACGCGAGTGAAGAAGTGGAGAGATTAAGAGAAGAGGGGGTAGGGACAAGAGAAGAAATAATAAGGAGAGATAGAGACATCGAAAAACAAGAAAGATGGACAAAGATAAAAGAGAGCAGATATAATAGGAATTATAAAGATATCAAGGGTGAAGGGGTGCCGGAATATTTAAAAGATAGTGAGATTAAAAGCAACAAAAGGAAAAAAATGGTGGCAAGGTTCAGATGTGGCAACGAGGAGTTAGGGAACAAATATTGGAAAGAAGAACCAGAAAAGTTGTGCAGGCTATGTGGTGAAGAAACGGAAGACCTTAACCACATGAGAAAGAAATGCAGGGAACTAAGAGAAGAGGTGATGAAAACAGTGGATATCTTAGATGAAAACGGAAAAGGAGCGGAATGGATGGAGGAAGTATAGAGCAGGAAGAAAAAGTTAAGGGGGGAGAAGGGATAAGAAAATGTAGTATATATGTATAGACAACACGACCAAATTTGTAAGCCAAATGGCAACGAATAAAGTTAAACTTATATTATAATAATTTAAAAGTAACTTTTTATGTGCATTAGATGGGAAGTAAACAGTAAAAGTGTACTTACGTGCTAGGCCAAGCTCTAAATTGTATGTGACGAATTTTTTTTGTAGATCTTATATCCAATTGATTGACAATTAATTCGGTATCGGTCCAATGTTGGTGAACATGTTGTTTTCCTATTGATATTGAAAAGTTTTCTACAATTAATGGACTTGGTTGTACAGGCCAATACTTATCGTTTCCAATCTGTAGATATTAATAAGAACATTATTGTACTACGTTCAAGATTGCATACCTCGCCGTCATTAATAAGACAAACAATTAATTCGACGTGTTCGTCACACACCATTGTCCAAAACTCGCTATAGGTATTATGAAGAGGAGATTGGGTAACTATAAATTCTGGCGTACGTAAACTAATATGCTAAAACAAAACTATTAAACAAAACCAACGTATTTTCTCAAATACCTTAACATGTGACGCGTTAATATAGTCGTGCTTCTTTCCTTGCAACTTCACACGAGTTTCATCAAACGGCAAAATATCGGGATACCGATTCTTCATTGGGTAACAACGTGCAACCGAAATACTATGAAGCAACTGTTCAGAATCTTGCTTGTCTTGTATATGCTTCCATTTAATCTCGAGCGGAGTAGGACCGTTTAAAGTTTTCAAAGATAACGAATCGACGAATTTTTCAAATCTATCCACTTCCTGAATGAAATCCTTAATTAAAACTGGGTCTTCAAACGAGCTTCTTCTAAACTGTTTTCTTATAACATGTTCTCTTAAATTTTCTTCCATTTTGTCCGTTTTCGGCAAACTGGGCGTTGGTTGTTGAGTAACTGGTTTTGAAACTGGAATTTCTTTAGGAGTTTCAACCTTTTTAGGCTGAGGAACTAAAGGCGCCTAAAATAAACGCATTTTGATTAAAAATACCGAATAAAAAATATTAATCAAACCTGATTTATAGTGAAATCCAAACCAGATAGTAAGTCGACATTAGATGTTTCTTTTTTTGTTGGGGTAATATCTGCGGGACTTTGAATTTCGCTTGCTGGAAAATTGTTTGTAACTGGTTGAACTGATTGAACAGTTCCAGAAATTCCGTCAGGTGTTGCAAAACTGTAATTTATTTGTCCCGTTGCGATCGGAACACTAGGTATAGAATATGATCCTTGGTTAGGAAGACTGGTATAATTTTGAAGTTGCTCCGGCTGAACTGAATATGATTGATAGGTGCCAACTGGATTAATCGCAAATGGATTGGCAGTAGTAACTTGTGTGGTGTATTGTTGGTAATTATTATAATATTGTCCGTACTGTGTTGATGGATCCGTGTAAGTATGATTCGCCATGTGTGAGTTAACGTATCCACTTTCTGCATCCGTGGATGTTTCTGGGTTGTACGCACTTGGCGCAGGATGTTTATGAGAATATGTATTTGTCGGTTGCTGAGACGGCATATTATAGCTAGTCATCATAGATGAATTCATGTACGCGTTTTGATCGATATAAATATTTGACGGAGTTCCGTATTGCATATTATAGTTGCCTCCTTGAGCGTTCGGTACAGACGCCGAAGAAGTGTACGAATTCGCTACATAAGACGATGGCAAAGGTTGGGCGTACACGTTAGAAGGATCGTAAGTCATTGTCGGTTGATTGTAGTATTGTTGCAATGACGTATTCGGTAAATTCGAAGAAGTCGGACTTTGTTTGCTGTCAGCGTATTTGTCAGAAGGCATCATATTAGGATTTTTATCTGAAGCGTAAGTGTTTGGTGGAGAATATACGGGCATATTTACTCCCGGAACGTATGGAACATTTTGATTAGCGTACAATGTTACATTTGATTCAGCCATAGAACCAAACTGCTTAGTCTGATCATATCCATACATGTATTGTTGTACGTCTTGTTGGTCATAACTTTGATTTTCCATACACGACACTTTGTTAGACATCAAATTGGCCATTTTATTATTTAAATCCTGATCCACATTGTGAGAATCATATTCGGTATAAGAGTAATCGCAGTTGTTACTGTACGTGAGTGATGTATTAGGCAAGGTGGTGTTTGCAGTAGCGTAAGCAGAATTATAATAAGGATTATATTGAGCAGGTTGACCTTGAGAAGGGTAGTTCGCTTGTTCCGCAACATACGTTGGCACAGTATCGCTATTCATTTCAGATCCCACCGGCGTTGGACGAACACCCGGCGGCCAATATTTCTCCGACTTTTTATCGGGTTTAGTGGACGCACGTAATACTGTATATGCTTGTTCGGGTTTTTTATTATCAACTTTTGCATCCAAATAATCTTTAAGTTTCGGAGTAGAGGTATTTATAACAGGCTTAACTTGTTTAGCTAAAATTTGTTCTCGTTCTTCATCTTGTACTCTACAGGTACTTCTGACGCGTTGCAAAAGTTTCGACACGTTAGTTTCTAATTTGTTATAAAACTCAAGGCCCTTATTCGCTTTTGCTAATAAATCATCGTAAGTGTCGTAAGAATTATTTAACGCTGCGAGCATATTAGTTCGTTTAGTAATAACGTCTTGTATGTAACGTCGTGATTCGGTAAATCTGGCGTACGCATCGACTAATGCTTTCAATATGTTGTCTTGCGCTGCCATATTCTGTTCGATTAGCGTCGCCTACAATATAAATTATGGTTCCAAATTTTATTAGAAAAAAATAGGAAGAAATACCTGATTTTGGTGTTTTTGTAATTCTTGATCAAATAATTGCTCTTTACTTATTTGAGAACATGTTACCAATCGACTTGTAATATCATCGTTTTTTACTGCGTCGTGAAATTGAGCCCACAACATAGCTCTTTGTTTCTTCATTTCGTCAATTTTTCCCATTAGTTTTTCCATTTCATTTACCACATCCTCATTAATGTTTGCTAAAACGTATTACATTGACATAAAGTTTTTTCTAGACAAAATATATTTCAGAAATAAACTATGAGAGAAGTGCAACAAATTACAAAGCGGTCTCGTAAAGCTCCAGTTGGTATAGTACCACAATGACGTTGACGGGATCAGAACGAACACACCGAATGTAGATACAGATTTGTAGATACAGTTAAACGGATTATTATTGTTGCGTATTTATTTATTAAAAACTAATTATTTATAACGACTAACAATACGTTTACTTAATCTAGAAATATGTACACTTTTAAATTAACCGAACTAATTAAATCTAATAATATTTAATGAAAACACTTACACGAATTTATGTATAACCGTTGTATAACACTATCACTTAAGATAAGATAACGTCCTCGGATTTCACACTGTAAGTCACGTTCACTAGATTCGGTGTACACTGTTATTTATTTAAAACTTCGCACGTGCTAATCGCTTATTTATCTTCACTTGAATAATCTTCTTAATACTGCATGCATTCACATTCCAGCAATAACTCACCTACGATCTGTCTCGTAGCTATATATAGACATACGGAAATCCTTCTCGATCGTTCCTCACTTTTCGCTATAACTTCTAGAAAATAGATAACAGCCTTCTAGAAGGCTCTTGCATTTGCAAGTAATTTCTTGAACGTTTCACTGCCCCCTTCTTAGGACTGTTCTGTCCCAGAACAGGAGACTGGATGCGACACCGGTAAAAGGGATCGTGGCGATAGCGGCAGCTTCCTCCATTTCCGCAACTTCCTTGACCATAAAAGTAACAGTCAATGGACTTTTCCTGACCCAATACTCTCCTCGGTTGGTAACTACAGACCAACACTTGAATGCCTGTTCCTCGGAAGACGATCTCCAACATGTTTCGAACTGTCCTCCAATTCAGTTGATCTAAGCCACAACCAAGCTTGAGTACTGCCAATTTCTTAACATGATGGAACTCCATTTGTCTCTTGAGACTCCATAATGTTCGCCACAGATCTTTGTATAACGGCTTGACACGTGAGTATTTCTTGGTGACCAGATAGAAAACGAAGCGTCCGTCACCACGTAGTCCTAAAACCTTTCCGACTGCCGGTTGCTGTCTTCGTAATTCATCTAGCTGCCCAAACTTCTTTTTAAACACGACTGCAACCCCTTTGGACATGTCAAGGTCCTCGCTCACGCAATGTGCGATGGCGTAATCTATTTGTGTCTGGAACAGGTCTTGTTGTTCCTCGGTGGTAACTCCGAACCTAGCTTTTCCAGAACCTCCGTATAAGTTCATAAACTTTTCGAACTCCATTTCTTCGATTAGATTCCTGGTTCTGCTACTTATTACTCTGGTTCGGACCTGAACTTGCGGATGGTGGTTATCGCCAGCAAACGGGGCTAGACGATCGCCGTGGACCACTTTTGGCTTGCCTCTGGGCGGTTTTCGGATGCGGTATATAACGTCGTTAATACGCTGCACGACTTCATAGGGGCCCTCCCATTGCCTTTGCAGCTTCGGCGACAAACCACGTCTCCTTTGAGGGTTATACAACCAGACCATATCGCCAGGTTGAAACCCACCATTTTGCGCCTTGACGTCATATCTTGTTTTCATCCTGTCGCTGGCAATTTGTGTGTTTTTACGGACCTCTTCATGTACTTCGTCTAACCTCTTGGCCAGCTTGCTGACGTAATCTTCTCCAGCAACTTCTTCTTCCGGTCTTCGCCCAAATTGAAGATCGCATGGTAATCTTATCTCACGACCGAGCATGACACAGGATGGTGTTTGGCCTGTGCTTTCGTGAACGGATGATCGGTATGCCATTAAGAAAAGGTGCAAGTACTGATCCCAGTCCCTTTGGTGTTCGGACACTACCTTGGCTAAGTACTTGCCCATTGTTCGATTCATCCGTTCAACCATGCCATCAGACTGAGAATGGAGAGGCGTTGTCCTAGTCTTTTTAATTCCTAACAGTCGGCAAACTTCTTGAAACAGCCCAGACTCAAAATTGCGGCCTTGATCGGAGTGTAATTCCAACGGAACTACAAACCGGCAGAAAAACTCCTTTACTAATACGTCTGCGACTGTAGCTGCTTCCTGATTGGGTATGGCGTAAGCCTCCGTCCATTTCGTGAAATAATCCATCGCCACCAGGATGTATTTATTTCCCGAATCGGATTCTGGGAACGGCCCTGCGATGTCAATCGCTACTCTTTCCAAAGGGCTTCCTACGTTGTATTGTTTCATGGGTGCTTTGCGCTTTCTCGCTGGACCATTTCCTGAAGCGCAGACTATGCATTTACGGCACCATTTCATGACGTCCTCTTTGCAGTTCATCCAGTAGAATCGTTTTCGCACTTTACCCAACGTCTTCTTAATGCCAAAGTGTCTTCCTGATGTCCCATCGTGGAGATGCTTCAACACTTCGGTCACCCTGCTCTTCGGCACTACCAGCTGTAGTCTGTTTCCCGTGCCCTCGGCACTTTCTAGGGATCGCTTAAGAAGACCGTCTTCTACTATCAAGGAGTCCCACTGCGCCCAGTACGCTTTGATATTTTTGCCCAAAGCACTCACTTCTTCCCTTCGGCCGCTTTCTTTCCAGTCCAGGAGTAGTCTTATTTCAGGATCGTCTTCTTGTTCGCGACGTAACTGCTCAGGTTCCCACTCATCATCAACCATAGCAGTTCTCCGGAGGCATTCGACTTTTTCTTCCAGTCGCGAACAATGGCTGCAGTCCGCCGGACATGGTCTTCTGGACAAGGCATCAGCGTTCCGATGACTGCTTCCGGCACGGTGTTCTGTGTCGTAGTCATACTCTTGCAGTCTCTCGATCCATCTTGCTACTTGTCCTTCTGGGTTACGGAACTGCAGTAGCCATTTTAAAGCGGCGTGGTCTGTTCTCAGTAAGAATTTTCGTCCATACAAATACTTGTAGAAATGTTCGATAGACTTAACGACTGCTAACAGCTCCCTCCTAGTCACGCAATAATTCCTTTCTGGCCTAGACAAAACCTTGCTAAAGTACGCGATAACCTTTTCTTGTGCATCTTAAACCTGCGAAAGGACCGCGCCTATGACCATATTGCTTGCGTCGGTATCCAAAACAAACTTTCCATCTTCTCGTGGATAACTCAAAATCGGCGAAGTGACTAGGGCCTGTTTTAGTTGATTAAAAGAATTTTCGCAGTCTTCATTCCATCTAAATTCTGCTTTTTCTTCGGTTAGTTTTGTCAATGGTTTGGCAATATTGGCAACTCCGGGGACAAATCTTCTATAATAAGTGCACAACCCAAGGAAACTTCGGACCTGATGTTTGTCGATCGGTCTTGGCCATGCTTGCACTGCTCGGATTTTGTCTGGGTCAGCCCTTACTCCATCTCTAGATACGACGTGGTCAAGGTATTGGACTTCCTTCTTAAATACGTGGCACTTCTTTGGGCTCAGTTTGAGGTTAGCCCCACGTAATCTCTGGAACACGTCCTTCAAGTTGTTCAAGTGCTCTTCAAACGACCTTCCAACCACGATCACGTCGTCCAGGTAAACCAAGCACGTCTTCCAAGACAATCCGCGCAAGATGGTCTCCATCAAACGCTCGAACGCTGCAGGAGCGTTACACAGGCCGAAGGGCATTACAGTGAAATGCCACAAACCAGTTCCGATCGTAAAAGCTGTTTTTTCACGATCCTTGGGTTCTAATTCTACCTGCCAGTATCCACTCTTTGAATCTAACGTAGAAAACCACTGGGATCCTGACAGGGTGTCTAGCGTATCATCAATTCTGGGTAAAGGGTAGCTGTCCTTTTTGGTCACGTCGATTAGCTGCCTGTAGTCTACGCAAAACCTCGTTGATCCATCCTACTTCTTCACGAGTACCACTGGGGATGCCCATGGACTACTTGAAGGTTCAATCACGCCTTCTCTCTCCATATCCGTAATTATTTGTTCGGCTTCTTCTCTTTTCGTCAAAGGAAGTCTGCGTGGATGTTGTCGTATCGGCCGAGCGTCTCCGGTATTAATTTTATGTTTCACCACGTTAGTTCTTCCTTTGGAGCCACTCTCTAGCGCGAACACATCTTGGTACTCTTGGATGAACACTTTAACTTTAGCCAGCTGGTCTTGGCTGAGGTTTTCGCATTTGGTGATAAGAATGTTCAATAGATGTTGTCGACACTTCTTCGGCGACGTATCTTCGTTCGACTTCACGCATCTCACAATTTGTGATACTGGCGTGCATTAGCCTACCACGGTCTTCTTTTTCAGCGTTACAGGATCTGAGTTGATGTTTAAGATCCTTACTGGCATCGTGTTCTTTACTCGTACTAAAGTTCTACCAACGAGTAGTCCCTTTTCAACTAAACCGCCCTCCATTGGTTCAATCGCGCGTATGTAGCCTTCCCGGAGATTTCACTTTCAGTCCTTGCAGGCAGAGTCACGTCTTCACTCAATAAGACTCGCACGGCTGCCTTCTCTGACGAATGAAAAGGAATTTCTTCATTGTCGATCTTCAGGACATCGTTCTTTATATCCAAATGGAACCCATACTTCTTTATCACGTCAATTCCCAGGATAACTTCTTCCGTGATGTCGGCTACCAATACTTGATGGTCGAGTACTCCATTTCCCAAACCAATGGTTACTTTGATATGTCCGTGAGTAGGTATTTCTTCGCATGTCGCCGTTCGAAGTCGTACTGTTACTGGTGATGTCTTCTCGTTTTCTAATAAGATGTCAGGACGAATGATGGTCTTCGTCGCTCCCGTGTCAACCAGTAACTGAACGCTTCTTCCATTGATCTTGCCATCGAGATAAATGCTATGCAACTGCTCCCTAGGCGATGCCATTTGAATGGTAATCTCCGGGGCATGGCTCGTTGAGGTCGACTTTCGCCCCATTTGGTCGACCTGTTCTAGTTTTCCGGACGCTCTTCAGGTCTTCTTTTGGGCTTAGTACAACGGCGTCGTACGTGGCCCACTTCTCCGCAGTTCCAGCACGTCAGTTCTCTTCCTCGAGCTACTCGTTCCCGAAATACCCGTCGCACTATGTCTTCAATGCTTTCTTCTGTGTGCGAGGATACTTCTGCAGCACAACGGAGCTTATGGCTGCCTCGGTGCGACGCTTGTTTCGCCGCTTCGAACTCCAAAGCATGAGTTAATGCGTCATCCAACGTTTTCGGTCGAGCTAACCGGAGAGTCTGCTGTGTTTCGCTGTCTCGGAGGCCCTCTACAAAGACTTGAATAGCCAATTGCTCCAAGAAGGTATCTGGCGCTGTAGTATACGCAAGCCGTGTTAGTCTGGCGATGTCAGCCTCAAACTCTTGAAGACTTTCGGCAGCTTTTTGAATCCGACTTTTAATTTGAGCCTGGTATACTTGTTAGTGTAGTTTGTAAAATTCCAAGCGCTTCTCCACGTAAGGACACGATTAAAGACGTCGCTTTCTGCTTGTTGCTCCAACCATTAGCAGTAGCTGCGGCTTCAAACTGCTTGTAGTAGTGACCATGGAACTTTACCATCAAAATTCGGTGGTACAACTTTGAACTTGTGAGTGTTTTCTTCACGATGGTCCATTATTAAATCCTCACTCGTGACGCTTCCTTCGCCGTGACAATTCATTTGCTTCATTCTTTCTTCAATCAGTTTTATTCTGTCTTCTAATTTGTCTTCTATTGCTTCTATTTTCTCATTCACAGATTCGCAAATTTCTTCTTTCAAATTTAGCATATCTGCTTGGGTTTCCTCTTGCGCAATTTTGATTTGATTTCCTACACTAACTTGTATTTGTTCCTCAATAGTCTTTATTTGATTTTCCATGCTCGCTCGTATTTCTTCTTTTAAACTTCTAGCATTTTATTCCATTTTTCTAGAATTTTCCGACAGTTTTTCTTCAATTTTCTGTGAATTTTTGCCCATTTTTCTATTCATCGATTCGAGAATTTCAAGTATTTTTGAATCCATCTTAACTGCTTGCAAACGCGTCACCGGCATAAATTTAAATATAACACGAATATAAAGTTTAATTACACTACTTTTTAAAATGCAGTTTTCGTATAACACAAAATTTTAATAACGATCCACTTGTTAATATTAAACGGAAACGAATTTAATTAATATCGCGAACACGCACTTGTTAAAAGAAAAAGTTTAATAAACACTATTTTATACTTTATAAATAAACACGCGTATCGCGCAATCAATTACGGGAGCGATATCAAATAACTTAATGGTATTCACACTAAAAATCGCGAACGGTTTGTTCTATTCGATACCTCAACACCTGACGCCACTGTTGCGTATTTATTTATTAAAATCTAATTATTTATAACGACTAAAAATACGTTTACTTAATCTAGAAATATGTACACTTTTAAATTAACCGAACTAATTAAATCTAATAATATTTAATGAAAACACTTACACGAATTTATGTATAACCGTTGTATAACACTATTACTTAAGATAAGATAACGTCCTCGGATTTCACACTGTAAGTCACGTTCACTCGATTCGGTGTACACTGTTATTTATTTAAAACTTCGCACGTGCTAATCGCTTATTTATCTTCACTTGAATAATCTTCTTAATACTGCATGCATTCACATTCCAGCAATAACTCACCTACGATCTGTCTCGTAGCTATATATAGACATACGGAGATCCTTCTCGATCGTTCCTCACTTTTCGCTATAACTTCTAGAAAATAGATAACAGCCTTCTAGAAGGCTCTTGCATTTGCAAGTAATTTCTTGAACGTTTCATTATTAAATATTACAAAGTTAGTGTAAGCCGAAATATTAAAACAAGGAAAATAGATCGAATGAAAATTTGAAAAGTGCTGTGTAGTGCGTTTGTTGTTGCGTCGTCAGTCTGCTTTTGTTGTGGTATAATTATGCATTTGTTGTAATTAAGAAAAAAACCCTAATTTGTAGGGCAAGCAGGGGTAAGTTTTTTTCTTTGTTATTTATGCAAGATGTAACCTTCGGAATTTGCGTTTTGGTTTTTTCATTACAACACGTTTTTTTATGACTATGTTTCTGATTTATACGATGCTTATTTCTGTGCGTTTAGTTTTGCTTTTGAATACGAAATTTTGTTTTGCATACGTAAATACGATTACGTTTTTCGATCTTAATTTTTGAAATGGGATATAAGATAACTATTGATGTGCGTTAAGTGTTAGTCTTCACGTCAAATTTCCGAAGAGTTTCCGTTGTGTTTAAGATGTGATAAGGTTTATAATTGGATAATTATCCAATATGTAACATAGGCGGTATGCCAAAGCTGAGCTCTGTGTGCCTCGATGGAAAGAACTCCTGACTCCAGTGGAAGGTGAAACATAAGGAAAACTGTACGGCAAATCACCATAAGAGCACTGAAAAAAGGGAAGTCGACGCGATAAAAAATTTGTTCGGACGGTCAGAAAAACTTCTTTGAATGCAGTAAACCAACTACATCGGCGACGGGGATTTCAAGACCAAGGTTTTTAGCCTGTAGAATAATTTGTTTTTATTATTAATTCATTTTAATTAATCATTTCACCTTTTCAGGCTGTTATTGACATGGACCCGTACGAGAATATCACGGTGATGAAAAAATACTGTGCACGACACGTGCAAAAACGCATGGAAACGCGACTACGAAAAGTGATGAGGAAGATGCGAACTTGCTTGATACAAGTCGCCACAAACAGGATAGGTAAGAAAAAGAAAATGTTTCATTTAAAAGGACAAGTCTGGTTAGACTCAGTTGGATGGGCTACGTAACGGAACGTGCTTTGAGAGCACGCGGTTCAGCGAGGCATCTACCTTTCGGCTTATCCTCGCTTCTAAGGCATAAAACCAAGTAGGTGGGAAAAAGACTTAGGCAATTGTGAAGGATCTAAGAGAGACAGAGTTAGTTAAATAGCTACGGCGAAAAAGAAACTAAATGAGTTATTCAAAATAAAAATAATGAAATAAATGATTCTAAAATAACATTCATGCTGTTAATAATTAAAAAAACTAAATACCTACTTTGCCATAGCGTACTTGTAGGAAACTAAACAAAACCATGCAAAATACGTTAGAAAAATAAAACTTTATGCTTATTGTAGGCTCTGGTCTCTCTTTGCGAATGGTCTATAATAATAATTCACATCAGGCACCAGTTCGAGGATGGCCTGAGGAGAATCGGGAGATAGGCTGACAATGAATAACAGGGCACTCCGATCTTCATCGAATTCGCGACAAACGAGAATCCGATGCGCCGGAGTGTCAAGAACGCCACACGACGGACACCTGTCGTCATCCATAACGGTAATGCGCTTTAAATCACAACGAAATCCGCCGTGTGAAGATAGGACTTGGACGACCTCTCGTCCAGGGACGTGAGGTATTCTGACCCAGGTAAGGATGTCCGGGATAAGAGAATAGGCATTACGCCCTTTATGGGAACTGTCCCACAGCCGCTGCCATTCACCCAAGATCAAGACCTTTAAGAGACGCTTGGCGGCTGAAAAGGACGGAAAATCGTCGTTTGAAACGTGCTGGTCAAAAAAATTGTGCGGGCCAGCCTTGGGAAGAACTTTGGTGCAGTAGATTTCCTGCAAAAAATGTAGGGGAAGATGTTTAGTAATAACGGAGAGTATCTACGGGAACGGTGCGTTACGCCCCTATAACAGTCCTGAGGAATAAGAATTTGAGCGAGGCCAGTTTCCTAACCACGTGGAAGTGTCGCAGTCTACGGTACCAAATGTCTAAGCGAAAAGTGAAGAAAAACTAAGGGACTCGGTGGAAAAAGGCAAGGCAAATTAACCCACCAACTGATCGCAGAATTGACAGTCTACTACGAAATTGCCATTAGAAGAAACTCAGATTCCGTTTAAAAAATGAGGGACGCGATCTACCACAAGTACTCAACAGATGACAATCCACAACATCAGTTTTGTTAGAAAGATGCTGGCAGCTGAGGAAGTGGCGTGTCGCATCCACCTCCTCTCCAATAAAACGTCCACGCCGCTATTGAGTCAGTATATGAAGTACTTTCTGCTACAGAGTTGCTGCCACGGTGTATTGGAGCAAATACTCAAAACTCAAATGAGTCGTTCAATGTCACAGTTTGGAAATTAGCTCCAAAGCTTCTCCACAGTTGATTCAAAACAGTGCAAATTGCACTGAATAAAAGATCAAAAAACGAACCCTTTTCTTCAAATGGTCGCCATTTTGTTAAATTTCAAGCAATTTGCACGAGATTAGGTATAAGATCCGGGAAAATCATCTAGTTTTTTTAACTGATTTCGTTTTCTGTTAAGATAAGTAAAAGCAGCCCTACACTTAAAATAGTAGACCGATTAGTTTTTTTAACTGATTTCGCTTTCTGTTAAGATAAGTAAAAGCAGCCCACACTTAAAATAGTAGACCATGTTATCGGTGCAGCCATTCAATATGGCCGCCATTATTTTATTTCTTCCCGACATAAAAGTTTTTCCACTTAACCAAATATTGCAAAAAAACTTACGATTTGGAAACTCAATCGATGGTATTTGTTGTTTCAATTCCGTTAAGGGAAGAGACAATATCTTCAGATTGGCACTATGAGTGGTCATTGCTTTATGCAAGTTCTGATTTGATTCACAAGCTTTCGAATGAGCTTCCTGGTACTTCGTATATTCTCTTGTTAAGTCCGTTGCGATTATGCTTGGTGGTCTTGAACCCATTTCCGTTTGATATATTTTTTCTTTGTGCTCTTCGTCCTATGCACCAATTCAGTTTTAGCAATATAGTCTATAAGTCGTATGTATAAACAAACCTTGATTAAACCATCAATTTCAGAAAGCATAGCTTCGACGTCATGATAAATACTTGAAAGTTTCGACATGGCACTTACTAAATCTTGTATAGCAGTAGGTTTTGCTGACATAGCAGCGGCTCGGTCTACTAAGTCTTGAGTTAGACCATTAGCTTGTCGCATCTGTGATCACTCGCAAAATAATAAATATTCGTAACAAAAGATAGTTTCGAAATACCTGTGATAGTCCATCTAACTGCAAAGAACTTACAAACTCCACCAACGCCTTATCCTTGTTTTCAACACCCTCTCCTAACTGGCGTAATAGATTAGCCTTTTTCTCACTATATAGTGATGACGCCTCGTGAGCTTCCATTGGAATTAACCGTGCAA
Organism: Aquatica leii; assembly: GCA_035610365.1. Taxonomy (NCBI): domain Eukaryota; kingdom Metazoa; phylum Arthropoda; class Insecta; order Coleoptera; family Lampyridae; genus Aquatica; species Aquatica leii. The sequence goes on along the minus strand of CM069434.1, from coordinate 14,587,170 downwards.
AAATGTCTGGTCCCGACACCTACAAAATCAATAAATAAGTATCCTGCTGAAATCAACATTCAAATCACTTACGTCTGTGTCATTCACGCTAAATGGAATACCCTTAACCAAGGACGCACCTTTAACATCTGGTAAAGCATCCTTATCCGGTACTTCCTCATGATAAATAAATTCGTTTTCGTTTTTAGCAGCTTTTTTCTTTCCTTCAATCACATCTGTCGTAAATGCTAACGCTTCATTTATCTCCTAAATCATAACAATAAGACAATAAAAATAAAAACAATTACCCTACCTGTTGATTTGATAAATGAGAAGCCTTCTTAATCGCCTCTTGCAGAGTATCTGCTGCAGCTTGATAAAAAGAAACTCTCTCGCCCATTTTTTGTTGTTCCTCCGCTTGTTGACCCAAATATAATAAAGCAATCGCTTTATGATATAAAGTCTAAAGATAATATTTAGCGTACCTGTATATGTAAAAAATAATGATAATTACTTTAAAGTTAAGGTATTTAATCCAATCTTTATAGGTCCTACTACCCAATAAGTCGCTTAAAGATCCTTCCTCCGTCGTTTGTAAAGTGTTTAAAGCTTGTTTGTAATAATCAACTACCTGAACTGCTACTTTGGCTGAAAAGAAAATTATTTACCTTAACTTACTAAGGTTTAAACGCTACCTATTATAGTTGCCTTCCGATTATCCATCATACTCTTTTCCAAAATACATTCTTGAGCCTGAGCCAAGCAAGTCAAATGCATAAAATGAATCACCTCTGGAGCCAATACTAAACTGACCATTTGGGGATAAGATTCTCTCACAGACTAAAATGCAAAAACCAGCGTTAACAAGTTTAATGTAAATGAAAAATAATTAATACCTGGAAAGCCCAAGCAGCACATTGAAAATGCGTACAGGCCATTTTCATACCTTCAGGAGTCACCCTGGTATCCAACGCACCTAATTTGGAATGAACGGCTCCGATATCGAACAAGATATTCATTAATTCAAAATCAATGTCTGCTACTGAGCATACCATGTTAGAGTAGTTATCCCGCCTACAAAAAAGAATACAAGAATATCGGTAGTGTTATCCCCTCGTGTATTCCCTCGAATAATTTCTTCAACTTGTTTTTTTGGCAATAGAATGACTATATTTAAATCACGCTAATATTAACTATGTCAACTGTTCATTGTTTGATAATTTTTTTGTGAGAACAAAATTTTATCTCTTAGTTTTTTGTGAAGAAACCGGTTTATGAGAGTTGACTAGTACATATATTTTTAGTTATTGCACCTTCGTCTACTAGTGTTAAGCGTAACAAAATGCCGTGAGTTGGAAGACTTATCAACTTTGACAAGGATAAAATTGTTGCCTATAGAGAAATTGGCCGCCGTGTTAATTGTACTGCAATGACAGTGATTGGTGTGTGTCGTGTGTGAACAGAAGGTAGAGGAACACGAAGAAGAGCAATTGATCAACCGAGGCGTACCACAGCGCGTCAAGATAAGCGCTTCAGACAACTGGCTTTACGAGACGAATTGTTTGGAGTAGAAGGTAGACCTGTTACTATGCGTACACTATAGCGCCACAATCGACCCTTTGGAGTGTTTCATAGCGTCCACGATGCAGAAAACGGCAGCATTGGGAGAATGGCAATCGACGAATCACGATTCTGTCTAGGATACACGATAGCCGTAGCTGGAGAACGATGTGATATTGCGTTGACTGTCTAGGGGAATGTACACAGGACTGGTAAAGTAATGGTTGAGTATTGCCTATGGTAGCCGATGACCAATTGTTTTTATTCGAGGCAGTATGACAGCTGTGCGTTATGTTTATGATGTCCTACAAACCACTTCATTGACTTATTTAGATGACCGTCTACATGCCCTTTTTTCACATAAAACTATGGACTTCCTTCAAGAAGCAGGCGTTAATGTTTTGCCGTTTTCACCGGATTTAAAGCCCATCGAATATGTGTGATTTGTGATGGGGACGAGACTAACTACTTTGCACCATCCGCCACAGACTGGCACAGTTAATCCACAAAATACAAGTTGCTTGAAATGAACAAGAATGTACTTAACTACCGGGTCCTCCAGTATTTATTTTCTTCGGATTACATGGTGACAAAATTTTTTGCAAATGTTATTTCACTCTTGATGTAAGACTCAGATTCAAGTGCGAGTTAAAGTGATGATACTTGAACAGAAAAATTTTAACACATTTTTAAAGGTTTTAAAAACACAAATAAATATACTTGTGCGTGATAATATGAATAAGAACTACTTGAGATACTGGAGAAATCAGTAAATACGGTAGGAGTAGAAATTAAGAGAGTTTACAGCAAATTAAAAAGTATAAGAGATAAGGCGAGATGAACGACAGAGTAAAGTAAACAGAAAACAAAGGCGTATTAAAGAAATTTTGCAAAGGATCATATAAAATTTTAGAACGACAAAGAAAGAAAATGGAAAAAATACTAGAAGAAATAAATACAAAATTAAATAAATTAAATGATCTAGATATGAAAACCGAAAGCATAAATATATTAACAATTTAAGGTTGTTTAACAAAAAGCGCAAGTGCTACAACAATAGCTATTTGAAAATAGATATATAATATACAAGTTATGGTACAAAAACGAGGTAGAATTAAAGCAAAAATTAGTAGAATTGAAAATTATGTAAAACTAAACGAAAACAATTTAACAATTGATGTTAACGAATTTGTAATTAGGGAATCTATGTTAGTTAAGTCTTACGAAGATTATGAATGTATTCAGGATCAATTAGAGGAACAGGCTGATGCCGAGGAAAATGACCGGGTAGTAGTCGAACAGCAGTATATTTCAGTGCACAGTAAATTAAAAACAATAATTCAAAATAGGGTAATTTCTAGTGGCGTCGAGTCAGGTGCGTCAACAACGGGTTTAATAAGCGCAGTTGCACACTCAACAACCCCCTCCTCTCAGGTTAAATTACCTAATATTAACATTCCCATATATTCAGGGAAATATGAGGATTATAGATCTTTTATTGAGCTTTTTATGTCATTAATACATGTTGATGGTCATTTGAGCAAAGTTCAAAAATTTTTATATTTAAAGTCTATTTTAAAAGATAAACCCTTATTAATCGTAAAAGATTTGCAGATAACAGATGCAAACTACGACGTTGCTCTGGATTTATTAAAAAAAAGATATGATAACAAACTTGTCACAATAAATTGTCACATTCGCGTATTAATGGAGGTTCAAATAACTAAGGGTAACCCAGTTGCTTTAAGAGATTTTATTGTCAAAATAAAGCAAAACTGCAATGCTTTGGTTGCACTAGGTGTGCCTGCAAAGCAGTGGGATCTTATTTTAGTATACATTATGTCTTCAAAATTAGATTTTAATACACATAAAGCATATGAATTAGAAAGAGACCCACAGGCACTACCAAGTTTTAACGAATTTCTCGAATTTGTTGAAAAACGATGTTTAGCTCTTGAAGCACTGGCAACCCCTGAGCACCAACAGAAGTTTGTTAAGTCTAGTTATCATTCAATGTCTAGAGTTAATACAGATTATAAAAGAAAGTGCGCATGTTGCGATTTAAGTTATCATCCTATATTTCGATGTAGTAAATTTTCAAAATATGATTTAACGCACAAACGAGAATTTGTTAAAAAAATAGGCTTTGTTATAACTGTCTTGGTTATAAACACACAGTTAGTGACTGTAAATCAGAAGGTTGTAGGATATGTAAAGGAAGGCATCACAGTTTGCTGCATCAAGATAGAAGTAGTAAAGGAGATGAAGGTCAAGATAAAGGAAAAGTCAACTATGAACAACAAAAGCATAAGGAATACATAAATATGGAAATTGATGGAACTGCATCAACCTCATCGTCAGTAGCAACTACTTCGCTTGAAATAAATTCTACTCCATGTTTCACAGCTAGCACACATAGGCAAATACTGTTGGCTACAGCAATGGTAAATTTAATTGCTGATAATGGTTCTAAGGTTGAAGCTAGAGCACTTCTAGATTCAGGGTCGCAAAGTTCATTTATAACTTCAAATATTGCAAATAAGTTAAATTTAAGGAAAAATTCAACTAATATTCAGGTGTCAGGAATCGGACAAAGTGGTGTTCGTGTTTCAAACTTTATCAAAGTTATAATTGAGTCTCAGAAGGATCCAAGGAAAAGGATTTCAACAAGTTGTGGTATTTTAAAAAGAATTACTTGTCAACTGCCTTATGCATCAATAAATATCAAAAATTTAGGTATCCCAAATAACATAAATTTGGCCGATAAAAGTTTTCACATTTCTGGTGAAATAGATCTTTTGCTAGGAGCTGAAGTGTATTTTGACATAATTCAAACTGGGCTGTTAAGGTTAGGCGAGGATCTTCCTGTCTTGCAAAATAGTTTATTTGGGTGGGTTGTAGGAGGAAGTGTTCCTGATTTACATAATGTTTGGTCACATTTAAGCGTTGCTTTGTTTGTTCAGGGTCTTGATTTGGATAGTTTAATATCTCAATTTTGGAGATTGGAAGAAGTTTCCAGTAAAAGGCACATGTCTCCAGAGGATGAACTCTGTGAAAAACTGTATTCCTCTACAACGAAAAGACTTGAATCTGGTGTATTCGAGGTTAGGTTACCTATTAAGCCTAATCATGATGCTTCTTTCTTAGGCAACTCTCTTAACAAGGCTACTCAAACGTTTTTATCGCTCGAAAAAAGGTTCAAAAAGGATGTTAAACTAAAAAAAGAGTATAAAGGATTTATTGATGAATATTTATTACTCGGTCATGCTAAAGAAATTAAACAAGCTACCGATTCAATGGCAAGTAATAGGTATTATCTTCCTCACCATTGTGTAATTCGTGAAGATAAACTTACGACAAAATATCGTGTTGTTTTTAATGCGTCTATGAAAACCACCTCGGGGTTAAGTTTGAACGACATCATGCTTAAAGGGAGTCCGGTTCAGCCAGACCTATTTGATATTATTGCTAGATATAGGACTTACCGGTACGTTATAACAAGCGATATACAAAAAATGTATAGGTGTATTAAGATTCATTCAGATGATCGATTTTTACAAAACATAGTTTGGAGAGATGACCCAGCTGGTCCCTTACGCCATATTGAGCTTCAAACGGTAACATATGGAACTAACTGTGCTCCATTTCTTGCCACTAGAACCTTGGTCGAGTTGGCTAATAGAAATAAATTTACCTTTCCGTTAGCGGCTGAAACTTTACTAAAACAAACGTACGTAGACGACGTGTTAGGTGGAGCAAATACTTTGGAACAGTTATATCAACTTCAAAGGGAGTTAAAGGAACTTCTAGAGCCTGCAGGATTCAACTTGCATAAATGGAATTCAAAGATAAAACGCTAGTTTCTTCTTTAAAATCCGAAAGTTCTACGGTTTTAGGTGTATCATGGAATCCCGTTTTGGATTCGTTTCTGATATGTGTACCAGATTTAGTCAGAAAAAATACTTTCACAAAACGTGAAATTTTAGGTATAATTGCGCAGATATTTGATCCTATGGGTTTTATAGGTCCAGTGATTATTGTAGCAAAGATAATTATGCAAAGGTTATGGGCATTAAAAATAGAATGTGATGAATTTGTAACGGAGGATTTTTTGGTAAAATGGCTTAAATTTTACAACCATTTGCCTCGATTAAGAGACCTCAAAATCGCACGTTGGATTTTTATTACAGGAAAGATTCAAAGTATTCAGTTGATAGGGTTTTCAGATGCTTCTATGCAAGCGTACGGTGCATGCTTGTATGGGAGAACGTTGTATGAAGGCAATAAGGTTACATGTAATCTTGTTTGCTCAAAATCTAGAGTTGCTCCACTCAAGACGGTGTCATTGCCAATATTGGAACTGTGCGGGTTTTTATTATTAGCTCGTATGTGCAACAAGTTTAAAGCTTGCATGAATTTTACTTTCAATAAGGTTGTTTTGTTTACGGATTCGCAAATAGTACTTGCTTGGTTGCAGTTACCAACGTTTGTAGCCAACCGAGTGTCGGAAATTCAAGAGTTATCCGTTAATGTGAAGTGGAAACATGTGTCGTCTGAGTGGAATACTGCGGACTACATCTCTCGCGGTCTGGATCCTGATACTATAATAAATTGTAAACCGTGGTGGGAAGGTCCACAGTTTTTATCAGATTTTTCATGGAATGTAACTGCAGAAAGTAATAGTAAATTGGAAATTGATTCTTTGCCTGAACAAAAACAGGTATCGCATGTTCACACCAAAACAGAAGTCAATTCCTCGGTTTTACTTAGGTTTTCGTCATTTGTCAGAATGCAAAGATCCATTGCGTTTATGTTTAGATTTGTTAATAATTCAAAAAAGAATTCTTTAAAAGTTTATGGTTCTCTCTTAGTAGAGGAACTAGAACAAGCTTTGGCTCAAATATTTAAGGTCATTCAACTGGAACATTTTCATGAAGAAATCTCATGTTTACAGAATGCTAAGCCATTAGCAAAAAGGAGTTCGCTGGTATCGTTAAATCCATTTCTTGATTCAAAAGGATTATTGAGGGTTGGCGGACGTTTAATAAATGCGCCGTTGTCATTTAATAGTAAACACCCAATCGTTTTGCCTACAAATTGTCATGTAACTGAGTTGTTGATCGAACATGAACATAAGGACTTGGGTCATGCAGGTCCTCGTTCTGTACTTAATAGTTTGCGACAACGTGTTTGGCCTGTTCATGCTTTAAGACGCATTAAAAGTGTGCTAATGAACTGTATTAAATGTCATCGATTTAAAGCAATAGTGTCCAAACAGTTAATGGGAAGTTTGCCCGTAGAGCGAACCCAATTAGTTCGTCCATTTTATCATGTTGGCATTGATTTTGGTGGACCAATCATGGTCAAGGAAACAAAATTGGGGAAATCAATAACTTCCAAAGCTTATATTGCATTGTTCGTGTGTATGGCAACTAAAGCCATACACATAGAGTTAGTATCGAGTCTTTCAACAGACGCATTTTTGCTTACTTTGAAAAGGTTTATTGCACGCCGAGGAAATCCAGTTTCGATTAGTAGCGACAACGCGACTAATTTTAAAGGAGCTAACAATGCTCTGCAAGGAATTTATAAATTTTTTCAAAGTCATAGTAATGAAATTCAAGATTTTTTGTCCACACGAGGAATAAGTTGGAAATTCATTCCTCCAAATAGCCCACATTGGGGAGGCTTGTGGGAAGCTGGAATCAAGAGTACTAAGTATCATTTAAGAAGGGTTTTGGGAAATGCTGTCTTATCATTTGAAGCTTTATCTACTGTTCTAGCTCAAATCGAGGCGATACTCAATTCCAGACCAATTCAATCTATGTCTAATTCTATCTCTGACTTGACTTGTTTAACACCTGGTCATTTTCTTATAGGTCAAGCTTTAACTGCGTTTCCAGAAAGAGATGTAGTCAGTATTCCAGAAAATCGTTTAAACATGTGGCAACACTGTTCTAAATTGCGTCAAGATTTTTGGAAACGGTGGTGTTCTGATTATTTAAACCAGCTACAACATCGCCCAAAATGGATGTATTTAAAACCAAATTTAAAAATAGGAGATTTAGTTTTAGTGAAAGAAGATAACTTGCCTCCGCTCGAGTGGTGTCTTGCAAGAGTAATAGATCTTAAGCCTGGACGTGATAACAAAGTCCGCGTAGTCAAACTTATCACTAATAAGGGTGAATTTACTCGCCCCATAACAAAACTATGCCCACTTCCTATATCTACTCATAATGTTGAGGATAATACCTCAAAGGGGGGAGAATGTTGAATTAAAAAGTGTTTATTTATTTAAGAAATAGTTGCCACTCTTGATCGTTCATGTTATGAATTATTGTGCTGCAGTTTTTGTATAAATTTTGAATAAAAACCAATTTCTAAGGCCGTACTCTGAGCAGTTTCAATCATAATTAATACAGTCCACTGAAGATATGAATACGAGTACTACTTAGTGATTTTCTATAAAGTTCTACATTTATTATTCTAAGTTTATAATAAGTTGTAATAAACAAGTTGTCTCAAAAAAAATGAATAACAAAATGATAGTAATAAAAAAATGGTTGTTGTAAAAACTTGTCAAAAACATTTATCGTTTTTTATAATACAAAATGGTTTACATTGATTGTGTACCTGTTTTCAATAAAACGTTTAACACACAAAACATGATCCGGCTCGAAGGACCATGTTTTGTGTGTTAAACGTTTTATTGAAAACAGGTACACAATCAATGTAAACTATTTTTTATTACAAAAAACGATAAACATTTTTGACAAGTTTTTACAACAACCATTTTTTTTTTTTATCATTTTGTTATTCATCTTTTTTTGAGACAACTTGTTTATTACAACTTATTATAAACTTAGAATAATAAATGTAAAACTTTATAGAAAACCACTAAGTAGTACTCGTATTCATATCTTCAGTGGACTGTATTAATTATGATTGAAATTGCTTAGAGTACGGCCTTAGAAATTGGTTTTTATTCAAAATTTATACAAAAACTGCAGCACAATAATTCATAACATGAACGATCAAGAGTGGCAACTATTTCTTAAATAAATAAACACTTTTTAATTCAACAAATATGAAATTAGACAAGATAAGTAAACAAAAAGCAAATTAAAACACAAAATGAAATACTAAAGAAAGAGAACGAAAAAATTAAGATGATAATGGCTACACAAAATATAAGGCTGAAAATACTTAAAACAGAGATGAGACAGAAGAAAATTATAATGCAAGGAGTAGAAGAAAAATTAACTAAACAAGATTTAGGGTTAAAAGAAAAAACTAAAATAATTTTTAGAGACATGGAAGTTGAAATAGATATGAGAAAAGCAATCCAGGAAATTAAAAGACTGGGAGAGAAAGTATAAACAAAACAAAACAATAAACTAATTTTAATTGAATTAACAACATTGGCTAAAAAACAGGAAATACAGAGCAACAAAGAATTTGAGGAGAAAGAATATATGGATAAATGATGATTATCCAAAACGAGTCCGGGAAGAAAGAACGAAATTAATACAATATATGATCGAAGCAAGAAAGAAGGGCTATAATGCAAGATTGATATATAACAAACTTAAAATTAACGAGGAAACCATCTGGAAATACAACAATCAGAAATTAAAAACACAAAAAGACGAGCACAAAAGACAAAAATGAAACAGAGATAAACAATGACATAGAAAATAACCCTAAAGACAAAAAGACAGAAAACTAGAAAAATTGGCGAACGATCACCCTAAAACAATTACGAAATTGTGACCGCAAGCGAAAAAAATAAAAAACGAAGCAGTCAGGACTGCTACAAATGGAAACGAACTAGGAATTAGCGAAGAAATACGTAAAACAAAAACAAGGTGAAATAGATGCAAGGGCAAGAACAAAAACAGAAACAAATAAACATTTGAAAATAGAGACGTGGAATATAACATCGTTAACAAGAAAAGAATGCGGGATCGTGGAAGAGATGAAACACTATGATATAAAAATTATGAGAATAAGCGAAACAAAGAAAATAGGATTAGAAAGTAAATTACTAATAGATAAATATAAATTATACTACTCAGGAAGGCATCAAAAACAAAGAGCAAAAGAGGGAGGATTAATTATAGCTGAGGAAATAAATAATGCAGTAAGTAAATTTTAAGGAATAAGATCGAGAAATATGACACTGGATATAGCATTACACGGAAAAATAAGTATAATACAAATATGTGCACCAGTAGAAGCAGCAGAAGAACAAGACATTTTAGACTTCTACTCCGTTCTACAAATACTTCTAGATAAAATTAAAGAAGAGAATGATCAAGTAGATGGAAACGACGAAAATAAAGATATGTGGTATGACCTAAAATTGGAAATACTGAACACAAACGCTAGAGGATATATATACATTCGTAGCGGTAGAAAGAAAGAAGTAGACAGACAAAAATACGTAAGTAAAACATATATAGCAAAGAAATCGAACAAACATATTAAGAAAATAACAAGAAATTCTGGAATGCTGTAAGAAATATGAAGGGAAATAAAAAGAAAATAAACGGAATAAAAAACAAAGATAATGAATTAAAAACAGATATTAAAAGCATACTAAAAATATGAACAGAATTCTTCTCAATTAAATTTGGAATAGAAGTAGGAGCAAAAAGGAAAGGAGATCACTAGAAATACAGTGGAGGATAAAGAAATAATTGAAGAAAAAGAAACTCTAGAGAATATAAACACAGCAAAACTAGATGAAGCAATAAAAACCATCAAACTAGGAAAGGCAAGCGGACAAGACGAGATAAAACCAGAGATGATAAAATTCCTATCGGAGAAAGAAAGAGAATGGCTACTAAATATATTCAAAAAAAAACATGAGACAGAAGAAAACCCACAAGAGTGGCAAAATAACATTATCATTCCAATTTACAAGAAAGGGGAGTATGCGGACTGTGAAAACTATAGAGCTATATGCCTCTCCTACACCACCTTTAAATTATACACCAGAATAGTAGAAAGACTGAGAAAATACATTGATAATAGACTTGAAGAAGAACAGGCAGCATTTAGAACAGGAAGACAAACGCACGATAATATACACCTATTAGGAAGTATAATACAAAAGAAACAAGAAAAAGGCGAACAAATATTCGTTACATTCATTAACCTAAAAGCAACCTTCGACTCAATACAGAGGACAATAATTTGGCATTGCCTAAAACAACTAAAGGTACCAATAAAATTAGTAAACGTGATAAGAAGTATCTATAAAACAGTAAATGGAATAGTTAAAATAAATGGAGAGAAATCAGATTTTTTCCAAATAGAAGTAGGAATAAAACAGGGTGATAGTCTAAGCCCACTACTCTTTATAGTAGTCATGGACTGATTGTTAAAAAAACTAAAGAATGTAACAACATACGAATATCTAGGATGTCTAATAAGAGAAGATGGGAAGATAATGGGGATGTAAATAACAAGATAAAAGAAAGTGTTAAAATCTATCACGCGTTAAATAAGACAATTTTTGAAAAACGAGAACTGGACAATAAAACTAAAATAAGAGTGTATAACACCGTGGTGATACCAATTCTTACATACGCTAGTTAAACGTGGGCATTATATTGAAACGTTCGAGAAGTTATTCGCAACTTCGAGAGCCTTCGCGCGGTTTTCTAGAACGTTCACCGAAGGATGCAGAACATACGGGAACGTTTCGTCACAATGTATAAATACCGAAGAAACAAATCGTAGGTCAGTTATTGCCGTAATGCGAAGACAGCAGTGTTAAGAAGATTATTTAAGTCTAAATAAATAAGTCGTTAACGCGTGTTATAAATAAATCTACGAAGTACGTGACTTTAGTGAAAACAAGTGTGTGAAGCTATCCGCGGACTTTATCTTATCTTCGTGTAAGTGATATAAATTATAGTGTAAGTGTTTTTATTAAATATTATTCGATTTAATTAGTTCGGTTAATTTAAAAGTGTACATAATTCTAGTATAAGTGAAAATATTTTTAGTAGTTTAAATAAATTAGTAGTTAATAATAAAATTCGTTACAATATGATAAACAAGAAGTAAAAATTAATGCGGTAGAAATGAAATTTCTCAGAAGGATTGTAGGAAAAACAAAAATGGATAGAAAACGAAATGAAGAAATAAGACAAATGAGACAAAAAGAAACAATAACAACGAAAACACAAATGAAGCAGCTTAAACACATAATACAGGTGAATCAGAATAGAGTGGTAAAAAAGATAGTAGAGATGGGCAGAGTAGGTAAAAGAAGAATAGGAAGGTCTAGAAAGAATTGGATACAAAGAATAGAAGAAATAGAAAAAAAAGATGAAAGACCATAGCAGAAATGAAAATGTAGCACTAGACCGAACGGAATGGAAAAAGTGGGTATCTGAAGAAATCTAATCCGACACCCTTAAGGATATAAGAAGTATGGAAGAAGATGTCAGACTACCACAGTCAAAAAATTAAGTTAAAGAAATTATTCCGTCTGGGTGTAACACTTCTAATGTCAACGACTTTACTTGTTTACATATACAATTAATGTCAAGAGGAATTGGCGTTTACCTATCTATTGCTTTAAATAATGATGACTGAGATGAAGACTTTAACAAAGAAAATAAACATGTATGTGGAAATAGAAAACGATTGTAAAAACAATGACTAAAACAAAAAAGACAAGAAGAAAACCAGATATTCGGAGTTACATGTCCACAAACAAACACATAAAACAACTTAACCACTAAATAACCAACACAATGTGGTAGTTGCCAACAAAAATTCACTGTGCCTGATAGCTCGTTTCCACGGACACCCAAACTCAAATAAAAACAAAGTAAACAAAACAAAATAGACAAAGCAAAGAAAAAAGCATGGCAAATATTTTGTGACAAAGTGGCCGAAAAAATATGGAATCTTAGTTACAGTGGTTACAGTACACTAACGAGGAAAGTAAGGCAATGAAAAATGAGGCATAAATAAAAATAGCAAAAAAATTATTCCCAAAACATAAAAAAATATGTTGGATACTCTACCCAACTAGAATGATTCCGAAATCCACGGCAGAAGAAGTCAAAGAAACCCGAAAAAAATAAGAAAGCTGCAGAAGCAAACGAAATTCCACCAGAAGTAACCAAATTGATAGCATTCAAATGCAGCCAAGCGTGTCCTAACATATTTATAAACCTGATACGTCAGGAAAAACGTCAAACTAGTTCTCGCCCAACAAAATACATACAGACCATTATGCATCTTTAACACAATAAGCTTTCAATCTGCATTTCGTAGAAAGAAAAATACATTTTAGTAAATATGCCAAATATGTTACAGATATTTTTCTGTAATTTATCCTGTCGTTAGAAAATAGCAAAAAACAACCTTTTTGGTACATAAAAGAAACATTAATTTAAATAATCCTCATTGAACCTTATATAGATAATAGTTGACACAACATGGGTTCTTAAGAAAAGTTATTTCTGATGGTAGCTGTCTCAGACTAAGACTTACAACTAAGTCTATGTAACACATTTAATTCATCCCAGTCTGCGTCGCATTATTCTATGTTTGTAAAACTATATTTTTTTGACACTTAAGTGGTATAATGTACCACGTGACTTGATATATATATTTCATTATTACAAAAAAACAGGGGAACATAGTGAGCAATTCTATTAATGTATTCAAATCAGATGAATAAAAATGTTCCGTTTAAAATTTGACTACACCTCGTTATAACATTTAACAATAACATAACAGCAGAAAGCACTTAGCATTTGTTTGAGTTTTATCAATGTTGATATAAAACCATAAATTACACATGACTCATCAATCGTCACATGAGTGTACTCACCAAGAGAAATATACCGAACAGGCATTACCATCTTCCATAGGAAATCTCGATTTTAAGAAATGCAACTGACAATAATATTTTTTAAGCATCTGACAACCTGATATATCGATCACTGGTCGAACAGCACCAGCACGCAACGTCTCAAGCGTGTGAATTTCATTATTATATGATTCCGGATCTTCATGATAAAAGCTTGATATATACTACAAAAAACGCCATCAACAATCTACCACCGCAACACCCATACTATTAAAAAGTACCTGCTTAAGTTTAGCGCCGAAAGATACAATTTCAATGTTAGTTTTTGTTTCGAAGCTGATCATAGGTAATCTAGGTACAGCTTCCATTTTCCTCGCCTCTTTTTAGTATTTACACAGATTATAACATACCGAAATAGTTGTAAAAGTAAATTAAGTAAATAAGAATTTTATATTACGCCACTTTTAGTTTTACGTTTTTTATAGTTAATTATTTTCAACCGGTTATTTTACAAAGTAGTAAGTTCACAATTTTTTTATTAATTTTTATGTTATTTTTGAAAACACGAACAAATAATTTAAAAGCTACTAAGCTTGATTATTGTTAATTATTAATTGAAGTATTCCTTATGTCAGCTGTCATTTGGATTTTGCGCAGTGTTGCCAAACTAGAAAAAAATTTATACCGGATGCTTGGCAGTTTTTTAATGTAGTAAAAAAGTCGATATTTTAAATATGCAACAATTTTTACATTTTTTTGTATTAAGTATTTAAGTATTAAAACACAATGATTAAATAGACTCTGCTAAAATAGGAGAGCTAACAAATTCATTATATTACGTATTGTAAACATCGAATTTGTAAAAAATAGTTTAATTTGAAGATTTATATATTTTAGTCTCGTTCAATCTAATCAGAAATGCAATAATCACCATAGACACTACAACCTAAAGCTTTATTAAGCGCATAAATGAATTTTTGCAATTAGTACGCTAAAGATGTAAGTACTAAGTACTATTTAAAGTACTAGGAACTGGTAGTAGTTTCTTTTTGTCATTCTTACAAGTACTACTAAATACTTTGCTAAGTAGTTTTGAAATTATAGCTAGTATTAAAAAGTACTAGATAACAACATAAAATACTTTAAATACGTGCTTACTTATCGTTAGTTATTTTACTAAACAGACGCAACAGAACACGTACATAATTATGATAAGTAAATTTTTATATTATTTTTAATTAGAGGCAAGAAGAAGAGATAACTATAATATCTGAATTAGCGCATTTTACATTCATTGCAATTGAGGACGTTGGTACAAAAAGAGGTCAGAATATGTAAACTCATTAGAAAATCTAAGTAAAAATGATTTTCCACATTCTTAAAATATTTTTTATCAAATAATAGCTAAGTACACGTCATACACAACAAAAGAAATTAAAATAAACTTCCTCCTTCTCTATACTTCTTCTATCCGCTTTGCTCCTTTTCCGTTTTCTTCTAAGATTTTCTCTATTTCCTTAACCTCTTTTCTTAACTCCCTGTATTCATTCCTTATGTGTTTAAGGTCCTCCGTCTCTCTTTACATAGTCTGCACCTCTTTTCTTTATTTTTTTTCCAGTATTTATTTCCTAAATTTTCGTTCCCGCATCTGAACCTCGCTATCATTTTTTTCTTCTTGCTTTTGTTTCCTTCTCTCTATAGATATTCCGGAACCCTTTCTCCCTTGACATTCTTATAACTCACATTATATCTGGCATCTCTTATCTTTGTTCATGTTTTCTGCTCTTTTTATTATTTCTTCACTTACCCCTACTCCCTTTTCCTTTATCTCTCTACTTCTTCTCTCGCGTACCCGTTTTTTTTATAATATTCTTCTCTGCCATCCTGTCCGTATTTCGCTCTTTCTTTCTTTATCTCTTTCCAACATTTCTGCAGTATTCTGCATTCGGTTCTTTCTTTCAGTTCTTTCTCGTATTTTATTGCCCTTTTTCTTGTTTCTATTCTGATTTTTTTGTCTGCACTTCCTTTCTTATAATATACCCCGGTGCTTCTCTATCTACCCTTAATACTCATTTCCACTATTTTTCTTGTATCTCTTCTATCTCTTTATACTCCTTCCATCCTCATATTTGCGCCCCTTATATCACCACACTTTTTATTAGTTTTTCAAACAGCAGCCTTCTTTTTTTATGTCCACCCCAAACAACTTTCCCCCACACTCCACACTTGTCTCATTAACTTGTTTCCTTTTTTTACTCTTTCCTTTATGTGTTCCACTTTCTTATTATCCCCCAGGTATGTAAATTTCTTCACTTGGTGCACTTCTTCCTCCCTCTATTTCCACTCCTCTCTTTTTCTTTCTGTTTCTGTTCTTATTCATTATTTTCCACCCCTGTTAGTTGCACATTTTTAACAATTTTTTTCCTTCGTTATTTATCACTTTGTCTTTTGTTTGTCTCTTTCCCGTTCTTTTCCTTTCTTGTATTACCCCTTCTTCCTTTATTCTCGCGTTAAAGTTCCTTCTTAGTATTACCAATCTCTCCTCCCTCTCTTCTATCATATCTTCTATGTTTCTTCACATTTTAGTACTCTTAAAAGCATTATAAAAAGGCATGTTTGCTTTTGCGCCCTACACAAAAGTTAGTTGAATAACTTTTTTGTATTTGGCATCTTTCAGTGGCAATAGAGCAACTTGGAATATTTAGATTAACAAAAAATTTGATAGGAACTAATAGAAAACTTACGTTTATCGGCGTTTTTTGGCATCGCTACAGAAACACCGGTGACATAGAATCATTTCCTGAGAAACATCTACTACTAAAAATAGGATTTTACTAAATTTTTATACTCTTATGGTAAATAAATTCGTTTAACAACTCTTTCTTTCTAGTTATCTCAAATAATCTGTCGCGTGGTAAAAAGCTATAGCCGGGTTCTAGAAAACGATGCACTATTGCGTCAAATCTCTTTGTTTTACACAAGGCAGCAAGATATCGGACAATAGTATCGTTCTTATTTATGTTCGTTATGTTATACCTTAGGTAACTATGACTGTATTTGCTCCTTTTGTCACTATGGTCTGTATACAGATAAAAATGGGAGAGTTTAGTTTTCACATATGTTGAAGTTACTTTTTGCAAGAGCAAATTCTGCTGAAAATCAATGCAAAATACTTCAACTTCTCTATTTTCTTTTGCTTCCTTTAAAGGCTTTTTTAGATCTTGATACGCTACTCCTTTTCTGCTTTTTTTGTTTAATGTAGATTTCATCTTCTGTTCCAGTAAATCACCTTTTTTATAGATATCCGATCTAACTGTGATAAAACTATAGTTAAACTTGTTCTTAAAATATTTTAACCATTTCATCTTTTTGGATACGGTCAAACCATTGACATATGCTTTTTAAGGTACAGTAAATGATGCACTTTATATTCAAATTTGCAAATAACCCTTCCTTAGGTGGAAAAAAGTAGCTAAAGTCGCTTAACAAATTTAGTTCGGTTTCAGGAGAAGTTTAGAAATAACTAGATGTCATAATTGAGTGGTAGTTGAGAGCTGCGGTATCCGCTTATCAGTACTTCGGCTGAGTACTAACGAAGAGAGACTCGTCCTGCGCGTCTACAAGCAGCTGGTGAGGTAAGTTTGCAAAGTTTAAATTCTCCGCGTTATTTCTTAAATTATTAATTAATTTTCCAAAAATTACAGGAATTGCAATTTTTTCATTAAATACCTCCTTTTCCTGGAGGACACACGAACGTCAGGCTAAGTTCATTGGCTTTGGTACTTACAGTTATTCATCTATGCAATGTTTACAGATATGAAGGTGATACTTGCAGTAAAATCAAGATTACTTTTAACTGGCGGGTTGAAGTCTTCAGCGGTGGCTTTGTCTAACAAGAATCGTTTCAATCAATTTACAGTGGTGGCTTTTGACGGGTTCGGCATCTCTTTATCAAGACTTTATCGGTGGCGGTGCCGGACTAGTTACATTGGATAAAATATCGGTATTAATATCGGTGGTGAGATGTTCGAAAGACTGGCATGGGAACATTAGTGTTTGTAGTTCTACGTTTATTTCAAATAAATAATTTTTCGTTGTTGTAGTAATTTTTCCATTAGCTAATTAAACCTGAGTTGACTGATTACCTGCTAGTTGGTTATTCTTCCTCACTGAGGCTTGAATCCCTAAGCTGATATAACTCCTAGCGGTGTCAGTATCTTTAAGAGCATGAAACTTACGTTGGTAAACGGTGACGGCCAAAAACGAACGAGAGAGTTAAGATAGGTCGGCTTTGTGTATATTTCGGTTTAAAATAGCTGCAGTTGCGAGAGTATACGCCTTCCTTGCCACATCGCAAACAGAAGAGTTAGAAGCGTCATCTGCATTGTGTTCTTAAATATCGTTTTTGTCCGCATCGCCAACACACTTTAGCGTGGTTATACGATCGCTGTTTTTCTAGGGTTGCTGGGACAACGTTTACGATGGGGTCGTTAGTCGAACTTACCGTCGCTATTTCGACGTTTACTGTCGAGTGTCGGGAGGTTTCGGTACGCACTGTTCAGGTTTTTGTAGACGTATTCTAATTGCTCTTCTGAAGATATTTTTCAGTCGTCGCACCAGCGTTTTCATGGCTTTAATGTAGTCTCTTCTTTCTCGCTATGTTTTTGCACTCAGGTTTTTACGGCATCGTTAAGTTGACGTTAGTAGCATAAACCTACAAAATGACACTTACAATTATTTATAAAATCTTTTTAGGAAAGAAATCGAGTCCATTTTCCCATTAAATTTGATTCCCTATTTGCGGTCGGTGTCCCATACTTGGCTATTCAAAAGCCTATCTGGGTAGTATTTGTGTTGGACCGCTTTTATTGCTGGGCGCGTCTTCTCCGGTTTTTACGACGTTAATAATTACATGCTTTTAGTTCTATAACCCCGCCGATGGCGTTTGAACACTACGTTTTCAATCGATTAACTAACTTTTTTTGTTACAGATCCAGCTTACCTCGCTATCAATTTCTATACTAGCTTTCGGTGTTACTTATACGGGGTCAGACATATTGGATTTTCGGTTCGGGTAACTCAAGCGCCAACTAAATGTCTAAAACAAATTTATAAGTGCTTACTTTTAGGGTCAGTTAAAGTCCAGGTATCACTGCTTCGGATGGCAAATTGTAAGCCGTCGTTAATAAGGTTAATTCGGTTTTAGGATAAGTTTAAGGATAACTAGATCTCGGAATCGAGAGGTAGGTAGTTAGAGAGCTGCGGTGCTTGCTTTATACCCATGTTATACTACTTGTTATGTTAAAAGTGTTTTGTTGTGATTTTTGTATCGTATAAGCTACACCGGTTTTTGCTACATTCAAAGTGATGCGTTATGACGTGGATGCTTTTTGACAGCTAGAATTTTTCCATGGAAGAAAAACTATTTTTTTGGTGACTGTGGTCCGCTTCGCTTATATAATCTAACCTAAGCGCCTCGTAAAGTTTTCACTTCTAAATTTTTACACTTATCTGTGTTATAATTGGTGTGGTATTTTTGCTGCTTTTGTGAAAACCTTCCTGGGATAAGCATTGATTCATATTTTTGTGACTTACTTTGATTTTCCTTTAATTGTGATAGCGATTTGGGATACCGCTACATATTGGCCAATTTAGAGTGATTCATGTCAATTCATTAAAAAGCACGATCTAAAAGGGACTATTGGTTCATTTAACCACTTCTAAAACATAATCTAAAGATAAGTCGTTGTGATATTTTATGTGATGTTTGAATAACCTTAGAAGCACACCTGCGATAGGAATAGTGACAACCACTCTGATGCTAGACGCAATTTGATTACGACCATTCATTGTGTGTCGACAAACAACTTGCTTTTGATACAATCCTATATCTAATTTTTACTTTATTTTTCTTAGCGATTTTAGGGGATAATTAAAGCTCGTTGATAGCTATTCGCATGTCTTGGAAAACGTAAATATCTTTTTTCTTGCCATTAATTTGTGTATTTATCGAGCGTAAAATACGTGCGACTTAAATATATTGTAACCTGCGTTTGAATTATTTTTGTAAAAAACCCCGTAAGTAGATTCAACTGGCTGAATTTTCTGTTTTTTTTTGGTTTTCTTCGATTGATTGGTTCGATGTTAGCATCGAGAACGTTTTGCTCGTTATTTTATTGCGTGTGATTTAAGTTAAGTTATTGGTATTATTATTATTAATTGTTTTACAATTATTACTGTTTTTTTTGAATGCATAAAGTCCCGTGGTTTTGATTTTGATTTAGTATTTTACTTGTTTATCTCAGTAAAATAACAATTCTATATAATTTACGACTTCCTTTTGAAATGTAATTTGATCCATTTTTCTTGGTATCTATACTTTGTTTATGTCGAGTTCTTTTATAAAGCGCAATTGCGAACCACCTGCAATTTAGCGAGCTAAGCATTTTTGGTGAGAAATGTTTTCTGTCGTAGGTCTACGTGTCAAGATGCACATGGCCAATTATATTTTTCATCTTTGTTAATTTAGTTCGTTTAATGTTCTATCTTTTACAAAGATTTTACGGCGCAAGTACATGAAATTGGGTGGTAATACGAAGTTTTAAAAGAGGTAAGATTTTGGTTTTGGGGAGGAATCGTTGGTCGCAATTAAGAAGTACCGGGTACTGAGATGTAGTTGAGTGGTGAGGGTATTTTTTCTTTACCCTATCGTTATGTAATACCGCGGAAGTTAGTTGGAACCGTGAAAATTAAGTGTAGTGGTGGAAAAGTTTGATTTTCCAAATTTCGTAATATAC
Organism: Aquatica leii; assembly: GCA_035610365.1. Classification (NCBI taxonomy): domain Eukaryota; kingdom Metazoa; phylum Arthropoda; class Insecta; order Coleoptera; family Lampyridae; genus Aquatica; species Aquatica leii. The sequence continues at coordinate 14,566,989 of CM069434.1, read as the reverse complement.
GGTTTAAGTAGACTTCATGGTTTCCAAAATTAAAAACTCACGTTTCAAGTTGGATATGCAATCGTTGGGTTGTGCTACATCCAGTCTTCGCATTTGTGCGGATTTTATTTAAGTGTTAAAAAGAAAATTCTTCCGCCGGCATAGAAATTGTTTGGGGTACCTTTTCACCTGGCCACTACGAACTAACCACAAGTTCGTTCCTGAAGTTACGACGAATTCAAGGTATTTATGTTGCACCATTTATTTAATCGTGAAGATATTATTTACGTGATTTAAGTGTTAAAAGCTTTGAATTTCAAGTAAAAATTACAAGTGTCTCGAATTGATTTAACGTTAATATAACTAATTATTGTCCGTATTTAGCGGAACTGTGTTATAATCCCGAGTTAAAAATTTATTAAACGGGACTGAATTTTCGATTCAAACTATATATATATTAGTTTTATAAGTTTATTTCATTTTATATTTGAGTAATTTCGACGCGCACACTGCCGTGATTTTAGATGAATTAAGATTTATTAATTTGTGCTGTTTTATTTCTTTAAATTCTGTATTTTTTTTTTTTATTATTTTGTTTTTGTGCATTTATCCAAATAACTTCAAATTTTGTTTTGATCAAACGTTCATTTACGTACCTTTTGTTGTTTTAGTTAATTTTTGTTGATTACTATACTTTATTTTTGTGTCATTATTTTTTTGTGTTCAAATAAATGTTAAATTGTTAAATGTAAAGAGCTTTTAATAACGTCGGCCTCCGCGTGTGTAACTTTATTAATTATTACAGATTTTAGTGAGATACACTCTATCAAGGTAAGTCCGTTTAGAGTGTGTCCTTCAGAAGCGGGCTTGTGGTTGGCAAGGGCCAGAAGTCCATTAAGCTTTACTCCTTCCTGGCGCCCTTTGATTTCGACTTTATTACTTTTCGATTTTGTGTTTTCGTCAAGTTAATCCAATTCAATCACGAAACTTTTAAATATAACCCACCCCGTCTCCATTGAGCTAGTGGCACAACATCGTTTATGTTACCTCATTTCAGGCAGTGACTTTGTTTCAACTTTGACATGTAACAATATATATTATCACAATTAACGCGCGCAGATTTTTGTTTGTACGGTTTCAATTTACGCTAAATGCGATTTGCTACAGGTTGCGAATTCACTAGTTTTGCATTAAATGGAGGTTTAACTCTGATATTACAGATTACCTGATTTTGTTGTACTGTACTACAATAACTATGTATGTGTGGAGTGTTGTTTTCCTTTCAGGACTTGTATCAACGCTATAACTATGTAATACTATGTAAATTTGCCTTGCTTACACTTTTTTAACCTCTTTGTCTCTTATTGTTAGAAATAAATATAGTGGTCGTTGTAACTAGTGTTTTGTCATGTGTTCTAATATAATTAGTACAAGACCATGAAAACCGCTTGGTGATTCAACTGAGTTACTCGCTAGAAATTAAGTTACGATAAATCCTGGTAACAAGCTGGTGGCGTAAGTTCGCAGACAAAGTCCCCGCATAATTAATAGCTAATTTTCTATAAATTGCAGTGACTGGTACCGTTTCACTAAAATCTGATGTGATCAGTTACTTGCTGTACTATAGTTCCTGGAAGTGCGTTTGGCGTAGTAGAATGTTTTCTGCGCAAATATCTTGAAGGGGTAGTCGAGTAGTTTGATTTGAAACAAGATCAGGGTGTTAGTGGCGGTTTCTCCGTTAGGTCATTTGGTCAACATAGTAAAAATAATGCTACTTTATATTAAAAAGATTATAAACGATAATAATCATTAGGCGTATTCCAAAGATAGATAAATTGACCTTAAATATAAAGAATGCGTTTCTAAAATTTTAATGTTAAAATAATCTTCCTGTAGCATTGGCCGCCACCGAAGGTTTTAACAGAAATGGTATTGTAAAACGCAAACTTTGTGTTACTCACCTTATATTCAAACGCAAGCTGGCGTTACTTTATGTTCTGACGGGACCGAGACTTGCGTTTAACTGAAACAGTCACTAAACTGGTTAAATTTGAGTGATGTCTTACTTTTTCGCTTACTTCTGAATTTAACTACCTGCATATTGTGTTATATTTATATGTTTTTATTATGGCTTTACAATGAGTATGTTCAGATAGTAGATATGCACCTTGGGAGAATGTGGAGGCAATTGTTTGTTTGCATCTCGCATTTATTCTCAAAAGTCTGCAAATACAGAAAGACTCCCAAATGCTCAAGTTTTTGAACGACTGAAGAAAAGAGACGCCGACTTGTGTAAAACTTTGTGGGTTCCTAGGATTTTCAGTACGACTAAAACGAAAAGTGAACGTTTTTATGCAGTAAAACAGAGTAGGTCTCAACTAAACATTAAACCTGTACAAATCAATATCATGCAGATATATGTATGACCATTTACCATGACCTCCGACAGGCACCCAGAAAGTTAAAGAAAAAAGATATCACAATTATTACAAGCAACTTTGACGCCAAATTGGGAAAGGGAAGCGGTAATTAATTTGTTTGTTCACCACAGAAAAGCAAATGATGGTATTTAATTCATTTTTCAAGCTACCATCCCGTCGATTATCTATCTGGAAATCACCTGCAAATAGACCGGAACACATAATAAGAAACCAGATAAATTTTATGTAGGTCAATAGGCGTTATCAAAACATTTTCACTGCAGTGACGACGTACCCTAGCGTTGACATTCAGTCACTTACAAAACAACACATGTCTCGAAAACTAAAAGCCAACAACACTATTGAGTATGTGAATATCGAAATTGATCTTAGGATCTGTTGTGAAATCTGCAACTGACATTCTGACAAAAACTGAAAAAAGAAACGATAGAAGACTGTTGAAAAACTGAATCTAATGGAAGAATGCCGAAAAGTAAAATACAAGAATCAAAAGAAATATAAAAAATTTCAAACAAACACTTGAAAGAAAATAAAGTAAGCTAAAGAAACACGGCGTCTAGAAAAATGCCTACAAATAGAAGATTTTCAAAAAAGACATGACAGTATCAACATGCATCGTAAGATCAATGAAGTAAGTGCTATATATAGTACTTATTGACCGCCTGCTATATGAAAAAAAATAATAAAGATAAAGACAAGAAAATTTACACTTGGAAGATGTATATCAGCGCTCTGTTCCAAGATGAGAGAACGGACACTTTTATAATCAACGCCTACGTGGGTTTATTTATTATCGCGTAAGTCAGTTAAACAAATGAGGGATGGAAAAATTCCAGAACCAGACGACCTTTATGCTGAATTTTTAAAATTACTAGACGAGAACGAAATAAAATAGCTAACAAAAATATTTAATCATATTTACAACACCTCAGATATCCCTCGAGACTGGTTAAAGTCCACATTTATTCCTATACCCAAAAAAACCAATGCAAAAAGCACGAAGGTTAGAGATTAATTAGCTTCAGGAGCCACCTCAAACTATTTGTGAAAGTAATGCATAAATGAATATATAACAAATGCGAAGAAAATATATTAAATACAGAATTTGAATACAGAAAAGTACTGTGAACCTAAGATTATCAGAAAGCCTTCGATAAGGTTCAGCACAATAAACACAATAAAATGATAGAAGAAGAACTTACGTCTAATAATAAAATGTGTACTGGCACCAAACAGCAAATTTCAAAGTGGAGGGTGGTTACTCAGAAGGTATAAATATATGACGCGGTGTTAGGCAGGGTTGTGTTTTATCCCCTACTCTATTTAACCTATGCTCGGAGCATATGTTTAACATGGCACTAGAGAATACAGACGCTGGAGTGTCAATAAATAGAAAAAAAAAACAATATACGCTACGCAGACGATGCCGTTGTGTTCGCAGGTTCTCTCGAGAGTCTCTAGGAATTGATGAATCGCGTTGTTAACAATAGCTCTGAGTAGAGATGATCTCTTAATATCAAAAAAACCAAGTTTATGGTACCTAATTAGTAAACATAACATGCAGCCTTGACAACTGGTAATTAATAATAAACAAATTGAAAAAGTAACTAATGACATATATTTGGGTACTACGATAAAAGAGCAATGGGATCACTCTGTAGAAATGCCGCATAGAAAAAGTAAGAGCCATTTTCACTAAAAAGGAAAATCTATTTAAAAGCAGAGACCTTGAATTTACGCACCAAACTAAGACTACTTAAACATTATATCTGGCCTGTGCTATTATATGGTGTCAAATTCTGGAACTTGACAAAGGCATTCACAAAGAAACTTGAGGCTTTTGAGATGTTGCTACACAGATGAATTCTTAAAATTTGCTGGGTCGATCACGTGTCTAGGTAGTTTTAGAAATGCTTCAAAAACAGACCGAAATAATGGACAGAATTAAAAAACACAAACTAGAATATTTCAGACACATAACGATGAAACCAAAAGAGATTTGGCTTGTCCCAGTTGATACTCCAAGAAATGGTTTTAGACATAAAAAGATTTGGATGGCTGGGAATCTCCTAGTTGAAAAATGTTAGCACTTAGTTTTCTATGTCTACACGAAGACTGTTTCGAGCAGCAGTCAGCAAAGTTCAAATTACCTTGCTTGTCGCCAACATCCGGAACGGATAGGCACATTTGTTTTTTGTTTCATTTTGAAATTTGGAAAATATCTGTATTCGCTTCAGAAAACTTGCTCAAGTGTAATTATTTTTCGAGCAAAGTTCAAAGCGTTTTTTGTTTAAAGTAAATCACTATCGCAAAGAACTAATTAAACAAAAATGGCTCTAAATGCCAACGCAGCAAACAGGGTTTGCACACTAGTCACTGCACGATACGTATTAATCTTATTTTATTAATTATTGTATTGTACAATTTCTAGAAAACTTAGAAATTATAGTGTAAGTGTAAAAAAATATTGTGGGTTCAAAAAGTAGCTCGAACCTACTGGTTGTGCAAGATTAAATAAAAGACATCGCTTGAAAAATGTAACTCACAATGAAAATTAACATTGTGTACTGGAAGCTGGATCTGTTTATATCCTTTATACCTATTTATACAAATAATTTTGAAAAAAAAACAGTTTCTTCTATATAATCATATTTTTTTCTAATAATTGGATAAACATGACACAGAGATACGAATAAACTTCTGCCTGAAGTTATAAATCAGAAAGCAAAAACAATAAATTTTGTAAATTTTATTTTTTTACAGATATGGCTACATTCTACAAGAATGTATCAATCAACAAACATAATTTCCACTACTACGATAATGAACAATAAATGTAATCAAACCAGTTGATAATCAATATAAGTGATCCATAAATATTTGGGGAAGAACTGTCCCCCTGAATGATCCCGGGGACCTCTGGGGGACGTAGAGACACGCGTTGTTTTGGAAATAAACATTTGATGTAGATTTATTTAAATGTTTTTTGGAACGCCATCTTGTGGTAAAAATATCACGTATGATAATATAGAAAACTATAAATTAGTACGGAAGGTAAAAAAATTGTCATTGGATTTAATGACAGTTAAAGTCAATGATCTATTGACAAGTAACGCTGCCAAAATTCCAACTATGAAATAGTGGTTAGGAACAATGTCAGTATAATTTTATATAATTCTAATTTTCACAATTATACTCCGCCTGCGTGGTCATAGGGCGGACTGAGTAGCTTTGTGGCCATGCTGTCTGTTCGAAGCTCGGATAAAGAAGGACGGTTAACGGGCCAGATTAACAATCTAGCCGTCGTAAAAAAAGAACAACGCTCACAGAACCACGTATAGCCTCGGAATCAAGACGGATAAAACGGTAACGACAAAGCAACGAAAAAGAAATAAGAGAAGGAATACACGTACAATATTAAGACTGGGAACATAGAACGTGCGATCCTGGAATAATAAGGACCAAGAAGTAGTAACTGAAATCCCAGAGAGGAAGATTGACATATGTAATATAACCGAAACCAAAATAGGGAAAAGGTACCTTAAAAATAATCAATTACATTCTCATATACAGTGGAAAGGAGAAGCATGAAAAAACAAAGAAAGGCGTAGGAACGCTGCTGCATGAAAAATTCATACAGCATATTGTAAAGATTGACTACATCAATGAAAGAATATTAAAAACTACGTTAAAACTAAACGGGTAACACCTACATATAATTAGTACCTATGCCCCAAGACATCTCCAAATCAAAAAATGAAAAAGAAACATTCTATGAAGAGCTTCAAAATTTAATGGACACGATACCGCCCAGCCATCACACAATTATCATGGGAGACCATAACGCTCGAATAAGCGATGACATAGTATTTGGCATTAAGCAACGCTTCAATGAAGACGTCAGAAATTACAACGGAGATCTACTAGATGACTTCTGCGCTTACAATAGCCTGAGAATTAACAACACATTCTTTAAACACGATCCTAAATAAAAATTACGTTTAACAACGCACAAGGACAACGGCCGACTATAGACTACGTTATAACCAACAGAAACTTTACTCTGGCGGAAATCTTCAATGTACGAACGCTAAACTCAGCAAACCTGAATGACAATCACGCATTACTCTCATGTAAAATAAGATTCAAATTCCAATATATAAAAAAAGCAAATGCCAAGTATATTGAAAAGTTTAATGTAAACGACGGTACTAGATATATATACGCGGAGAGACTGAAATGCAAAATAGAACACCGTGACAACCCGGAGGAAGCCTGAAAAAAAAATAAAAAACAACATAATAAATGCCGCAGGAGAGGCTGTTGAAAGACGGAGAGTCAAGCAGGAACCCACACACAATAATAATACACCATGGTTCACAGAAGAAGTCAAAGAAGTGATAGAGAAAAAGAAAAGAGCTTCAGTACAAGTACAAGTACAAGTCAAAAAAAAGAAGAATACTGGGAACGGTTCACAAAAGATATGGAAAAAAAACTTGTACGGGTCACAAAAAAAATCTGGAAAATGCGAAGAAATAAAAAATCGGAGGTAAATGAAACCCTGACACTGAACGCAATTCACAACGAAAAGTGGCTAGAATACTTTAAGGAGCTGTATAGAGAAGAGCAACACACACCTAGAATAAGAACTTTGAAAGAAAGCAACAATGTAAAGGTAAAGGTTGCAAATGAAAACACACTGAAAGGACTTAAAACATAGAAGAATGGAAAAGCCTCAGAGCTGAACGCTATAAGTAATGAGTTTCTAGAGTATGGCAGCGATTGCCTAGCGGAAGGAAATGACAACGCTGTTTAACATAATACTAGAACACGGAAAGGTTCCTCTGAAATGGAAAACCAGCATAACCATCCCTATATTTAAAAGAGAGAAAAAGACAACCTCAAAAATTACAGAGGAATTACACTCGTGAATGCAACACAGATATTGTTCACGAAAATAGTTCTAGATAAATTGGCACCTCACATTATAATAAATGAGGAACAACAGGGACGCTATATTCATTGCATTGTGGGCCAGATAGTTAAAAAGGCGATCAAATTCAACACACCGGCCTTTATATGTTTTATTGATCTAAAGAAGACATTCGATCGAGTTAGACTGGATGACGTAACAATTATACTGCAGGAAAAGAACACACCAGAGCAGCTGATAAGAATAGTAGAGGACATAAATACGAACACGGCAACAAAAATCCAAACAGCGATGGGTTTGACCGAAGTAATAAAATGCATAAGCGGTATCCGTCAGGGAGACTCATTGAGCCCAGTGCTCCTCAGCATTGTGATAGATAAGCTGATATATGGCATAAAAAACAACGCCGGATATGTGATGGGGCACGAACGTATCAACATATTATGCTACGCAAACAACGTAGTATTAATTGCGGATTCAAAAGACATTCTTTAGCGACTCCTATATTGGCTTGCAAACACGGCAGGAAAATACAACTTGGAAATTTCTACCGGGAAGACCAAAATCTCCAAAGAACCGAGACGATGCAAACTGATGGTAAACGACAAAATTATAGAGCAAGTGATGAACTTTACATACCTAGGAGTAGAGACAACAGCCGAGAGAAACGAATTTAGTGAAGTCAGAACTGAAGTCATGAAGGGGACACGCATATTTGGATATGACATGGAGAAATAAATACCTCCAAACGGAAAGCAAAATAAAAATAAACAAAGCGATGGTTGACTCATGCAGCAGAAAACGCGCTGACAGCAGGCAGGCCCGCGCCGTAAATAGGGCAATAGTGCACGACGGCGCCGAAGGCGCCAAAAAGCCTCAAAACTCAAAAGTAAAAAAAAAGATAAAGCAACAAACAACATTGTCAAAACACAATGTATACTGATAAAAAAACCAGTAAAGAATTGCTAGCTATTACATTGTTATTTATTTTTTTATTTTTACTCGTTGAGACGATGGAACCGAATTACTTCTCTAAAATAATGTATTTTCCAAATGAGAGTACACAATAATAGCATTTACTCGATCGATCACGTAACACGTAACATGAGAAGATGAATTGTGTGAACTCAAACAAATCTGATTTTACTCATGTTCGAGCTTCAAATTTGGCTTGCAACGAGCCAACGAGCGAACAAGCGTTTTTTCCCGTCTGAGCTTGCAATGTACGAAACTTTATATATTTAAGCATTGCATCGGTCGCGATTTCATTTGTTGCCTGATGCCCGATCGATAATTAACTTAGCGAAGTAAAAAAGTGCATGGGGTAAAAGATTTTGAAACTTTAGTTTTTTGTAGTTTTACAGACTTTATAGTGATGTGTTTTGTGTTGTGAATTAAGGTGAGTTCATCTAAAATTTATTTTTTATTTTAGATTTATTAAAACATTGAAAACCAAAAATTTGCATTTTAAAAATCCTGTTATATTTGATTATATAAACATCATTGTTAATTGAAGTAAATTTAAACAGAATAATTGATAATCACTAATATTCCTATTTATAAAAATTTATAAATTTTGAAATAACTTGAAATATAAGTAATGTTGAGAGAAAATATTTTTGAGTTTGAGACGTCGAAACATTTCCATTTTTCAGGGAGGAAGAACTGGAAAACCATGTCAAAATTACGCATTTTTTTCAAAACCCGAGTCTACTTTGCCAAATATTAATAACAACAATAATGCAGCTGAATCCCAATATTCTGAACCTGTACTTAAAACAAGTATCAGCAACAGACAAGAAACTGATCTTCTAGAAAGCAATCCATCAACATCTTCAAGTTCCGCTGATAATGAAAAATCAACACCAAAAATTATTACAACGGAAACTATGAGTCCAAAAATGCTGCACTATGGCCAAAGAAATTACGTCTTAATAATATTCAAGAATTAGTAGAACGTGGCCCTGCTCATTATCAAAATAATAAAGGACATTTATTCGAAAGATAGTTCGGAGTAAGTTTGCCAATAGTTGCTTTAGAATTTTACCAAACAAAGAAAAAATTGAGCGTTTTTGGTTGTTGTATTCCGAAACAAAAAATTCACTTTACTGCTTTTGTTGCAAAATGTTTAATGACAGCGATTTGAAATCAGTTCGCCTTAGTGATGAATCTGGTTACAATGACTGGCAGAATTTTGGTGAACATTTAAACATTAATGAAAAGAACAAGTTACTAATGTTTCTCTAACGAAAGTTTTGTATTATTTATATTTATTATTTTTGAGAACATGCCCAAAGTACGCAATTTTTCATCTTTTAGTGATCCTAGTTAGTTTTCTCTTTTTGCTCATTGTTTTCAGTACCTAGTTGTCGCTGATTCTGACAATCTATTTTTTTTTAATTCTGCGTATAGTAGTCCTGACCAAGCGTTGATTGATAATTGTTTTCAATCAATCTCAGAAATCAGAATTTCTCAATGCTTACTAGTCCTTACGCCACCGGATATGTACGTATAAAAAAATAGAAAATAGTAAGTGCTTATTGCTATAGTTGTTTCCTTATTCCTTACAACGCTAGTATAAATCTTTACCTATTGTAATTTTCGTGTTTGTCTTATTCGTTTTAAAATTGCTAGATCTTTCTACAGTTTTAATAAAAATGAAATAATTGATTCTGAAATTCAAAATGTAAAAAACAGAGAAACTAAATACTGGCAAACTGTTATAGAAAGAATTTTCTACGTGATTCAGTTTTAAAGTCAGCAAAATTTAGCTTTTTGTGAAAGTTGTTTGAGAAAAACAATGGTAACTTTTTAGAATTCATAGAAATGATTTCCAAATTTGACCCGATTATGTCAGAACATACAAAACGCTCTCAAATAAAATATCACAAAACTATCTCGAGGTTAAAATACAAAATGAAGTAATCTACTTGATCAGTGAAAATATCAAATCCAAAATTTTAGAACTACCAAAAAAGGCAAAATATTATTTCATATTATTAGACTGCACTCCTGAATCTAGTCACTAAGAACAAATTTCAGTTTGTATAAGATTTGTTAATTTAAAGAGCACGAAAATTAGTATAGAAGAACATTTTTTTATTATTTTGTTCTATAGATGACGTGTCGGATGAAGGCTTTACAAAATTTCTTTTGTCGGCATTAGAGAAAGAAGGCTTAAATATCAACAATTTGCAGGACAATGGTGCAAATACGGGTGGTAGGCATAATGATCCACAAAAAAAATTTGGATTTTAATCCGAGAGCTTTCTTTTTTCCTTGTTGCAATCATACCCTAAATTTAGTCGTCGTCTTTCAGCTTCTACTAAACGCGGGAAAATTCTGAAATCTAATTTTTCTAATGTAACTAATTTAACTTAAAAACCTTTATCGGATACTCTATGGTCTAGTAGAATAGATGCGATAAGTCCTTTAAGGTATCAAATTGGTGAGGTTTATGATGCTCTGTTTGAAATAAGCGAAAGATGCTTTGAAAATAACGTAAAAAATATTGGCTGCATCGTTGGCCAAAAAATTGTAAAATTTTGAGTTCATTTGCATTCTTATATTGTATTATAATATTTTAAGTAAAGTTAACATTGTTAGTAAAATTATTCAAAAACCGAACTTTGATAGTGCTCAGTGTTGTAATCATTTAAATAATTTGAATAATTTTTTGAAAGCTTATCGCTCCGATAAAGGTTTTAATGATCTATTTATTGATGCTAAAGAAATAGCATCCAGCTTCGACATAGAACCTAAATTCAAAAAACAAAGAGGTCTAAGACCTCGAAAAATAAAAAAAACATTTTGATTATGAATGTGACGATGAACCGATCCACGACAAAACTTCAAAGCTCAAAGTTGATTGTTTTTTAATGATCTAAATGTAATCATAACATCAGTGGATGAGAGATTCCAATTACTTTCTTCTTACTAAAAGTTATTACGTCTCCAGAAGAAACTTGAAATTATATAACAATTAACAACTTAGTGGATTCTTTTCCTAATACGAGCGTAATACTTCGTATTTTCTTAACAATGTCGGTTTCTGTTGCTAGCGCAGAACGATCTTTTTCAAAACTCAAAAGAATAGAAAATTATTTAAGATCGACCATGGGGTAAAACCGACTAAGTAATCTTTCTATTATTTCAATAGAAACGAACCAGTTAAAAGAATTAGACACCGAAGATTTCATTAAACAATTTGCAAACATTAAAGCACGGAAAGCTCAATTCACTTATCTAAAATATTAATAACAATACCTAACACCTGGATATTAACCTTTAAAAGGTGACATGTTGCGTTATTAAAATAATATATTGTTTTGTTTTTATTTGTCGATCAGTTTCCTCCTGTGATATATAAATGAGTATTTTTAATGTTTTCTATAAGTTTATAATTATGTTATGTACCTCAATGAAAAAATACTTGTATGGCTTATGGCTTGTACTTGTAAAATATAAAAATAAAAACACTTTTTAAAATTATTTTTCAATAGTGGATAAAAATACCTAACTTAACCCGTAATTGTACTCACATATGAACGTAATACACATTTGGAGCGTTATTTTAAATTTGCACAAGGGCGCCAAAAGTGCTAGGCGCGGGCCTGACAGCAGGAAGACTAAACAACTGATGAGAACCTCAGAAATGAAATCTTTGAGAATGATAACGGGGAGGACACGACTGGACAGAGTAAGAAACTCCGAAGTAAGGGAAGAGTGCGGAGTACGAGACATTGTTAGATTCGTACGGAAGAGAAGAAGGGAATGGAACGACCATGTGTCCAGAGCAGGAGAGAACAGTTTAATTAAAATTGCTAGAGATCGAAGACCAGCAGGAATACGAAATACGGGGAGACCACAAAAAAAAATGGGCAGATAGTTGGGTTTCAACATCCATCGAAGAAACTCCATAGCCCAATGCGTGAAGAAAAACAGGAATTGCCCCTAACTTAAAAGAAGAAGAAGACAATTATACTGACATTGTTCTTAACCTATTTTATAGTTGAGATTTTGACAGCGTTACTTGTCAATAGATCATTGACTTTCGCTGTCATTAAATCCAATGACAACTTTTCGACCTACGACGGTACTAGGGTTGCCATCCGTCCGGATTTCCCCGGACATGTCCGGTTTTACAGGGCGTCCGGGGAAGTCCGGGCGGAATTATATAACATGTCCGGATTTCGCCACGACGTAAAAGTAAAGACGTAGAAACTGAAAATTCACATATTTCTCAATCATTTCCAACATCGTTGTTATTGAGAAAATGGCTTTTCAGGGAACGTCAAAAACGATCCACACCGCGAGCGCTACCGATAGGTAACAGTAGCGCTTTCCGCTTTCGGCTACGTCCGGTGAATGTGACCAATATTGTTCGTATCGCTATCGCAACTAACACGCATTACGCAACAGTTGCTTATGATTCGTCTCGTTATATAGACGTGGTTATCGAACGCTGCATAAAAACTCTTAAGTGTGAAGTGTGAGTAACTGCAACAATTTAAATTACCATTAGGTATATTTTGTCTAAGATACAATAACAGTAATTTATAAATATATAAGAATGCCGAAACGTTTTTGCAAGGTTTCTGATGATTATTTCGAAGAGTTTCCCTCAATAAAAAAGGGGAAAACTGACGACGAAGTATGTTGCGAAATTTGCAACTGCTACATTAACATTACCCACAAAGGAAAAAAAGATATTGTAAACCATAATGAAACAAACACAAAAATCTGCGAGGTCAGTCGGGAACTTCAGGTTTACAAAATTTTGTATTAAAAACTAAAACAAAAAATGAAGATATGATAAGGGCCGCTGAAGCTACTTTAGCGTACCATACAGTGGAACACCACCATTCTTTTAACTCGATGGATTGTAAATTTTTAATTCGGCATTTTTTCAGATTAATAAAAAAATTTTTAATGACTAGGAAATTGGAAAAAAATTAACTTGTGCCAGAACAAAAACCGAAGCGATAATTAATGGGGTTCTAGGACCCCATTCATTAAAATTTATTAATAAACAACTAAATGAAATTCCCTACGTTGGTATGTCTACAGATGCAAGCAAACCACAATTTAGTTAAAATGTTTCTCATATTAATCCAATATTTTGATCAACACAGCGGAATGGAAATAAAAGTGGTTGATTTGCAGAGCATTACTGGAGAAACTTCAGAAATGGTTTCTGAAATGCTCATATCCTCTTTAGAAAAATTAAAATTAACAAAAAAGTGCATTGCATTTTCAGGAGATAATTGCAACACAAACTTTGGTGGTATGAGAAGGGCCGGTAAAAACAACATTTTCTTTAAACTCAAGGCGAAATTTAACGAAAAGTTGGTGGGGGTGGGCTGCCCGGCGCATATTCTCAATAACACCATTCACACCTGCTGTGATTCTCTGCCCTTTGCCGATCTAGAAAGTATTGTGTTTAAAATATTTAATTATTTTAATATTTATACTGTTAGAGTGGCGTCTCTGAGAGAGTTCTGCGACTTTGTTGGCAGTAGCTACCAACAGCTGCTATACCATTCTAAAACAAGATGGTTATCTTTATTCCCAGCCATAGAGAGACTTTTAAAAATGTTCGACGCACTTAAAGCTTACTTTCTATCTGAAAAGAGTCCTCCTTACCTCCTCTTATCTTTTTTAGAAAATAAATTTTCTGAAGCTTACTTATTTTTTGTAGATTCTTTAATGACAATTTTTCATAGTAACATAGAACGCATGGAACGCCATGAAAATTCTATTATTGAGGTAATGGATATTCTAAACTCTGTTTTGAATACGTTAGAAGAGAGATTGAAACATTCATTCCTACCACTCAAATTGAAAGACATTTTAAAGAAATTAACTGAAGATGGTTTTGAAGATGAGGTTATTGTTTTCAAGAATAATGTTTTTCGGTTTTATGAGAAAGCAATCGAATATTTAAGTAACTGGATTAAGCCATTTGATGAATTTAAGGTGTTTAATTGGTTAAACCTTAAAGACCTAGAGAAACTTAACTGGGAAGCTGTTATAATTCCCTCAATTTCCTATCTGTTGGAAAAAGTAGTAGAATTACAGGATTCAAAACTTTTTGACCAATTCACTGCATTAAAAAATTATTGTGTAATCAATAAACATCCAGACGAGAACGCCCTCTCATAAAAAATGGGTTCAATACTTTTCTTCCTGCGAATCTTCAGAAGTATACTCTGTTCATTCTATTAAAAATTTGCCAGTTTTTCTATGCTTTGACAGCACATAATGCTAACGTTGAAAGGGTATTTTCTCTAATCGGTGCCCAGTGGACCAAAGAAAGAAACAGGCTTCAACTTGAGACCATAAAAAATATGATTTTCACAAAACTCAACTATAAGTACTTCTGCATGGAATTTTACGATTTTATAATGAGGCCAGAACAGTCGCAACTCTTGGAAGAAATCCGCTCAAAGAAGAAATATTTATAGATAATAGATACATATAGCAAATATTTTTTTAATTTTACAAATATTTTGTCATTTATTATCTTTGTCGGTATGTTTTGAGTTTTTTTGTTGTTTTATAACTATATTTTTCAGTTCGTTTTTGTTTTATGAATAATAACTTGAATTTTTCGTTGTTTTATTGTTTTATAAAAATATATTTTTGGCTTTTTTGGACTTTTCAATATACTTTACCTTTTTACAGGCAAAAAACGTATTTCAGGCTTTTTCCAGAACGTTAATATAAGCGCGTCTGGCGATTAAAAAAAAATTCCCAAAAGGGTGTATGGCTTGTCCGGATTTTGTCCGGAATTTGATTTACTCCTGCCCGGAGATTTAATTTCTAGAAATGGCAACCCTACGGTACTAATTTATAGTTTTCTATATTTGATGTAGATATTCGAAGTTACTCTAAAAAACGGTAATTAGAATTTGATTAATTTTATTTCAAACTTCAGCGACATAATTTATAATAGATTATGTTGTCACAATTTTAATTTGCATTATCATATAATTATTCAAATAATTTAGAATCTTTTGTATAACATGATTTTTTGTGCTCTTATACAAAATATAAAAAAATTGAAACATTTGAAAATGTGTAACATTACTTTCATGTTTTAATAAATACAAGTTTTGGGTGGTTTTAACTAAATTACTACAACAGCTCGCAAAATATGTTTTTTAATGTGCGTTACAAAAACAACCTAAATTTTTATAAATTTTATTTTTACAATGTACTTTTGTTAGTAAAATATGCACAATATATCATGTTTTGAATTTTGTTTTTCCATCTTAAGTGTAAATTTCAAATTACATTAATTTATTAATTATTTTGTCTACTTCTGTGTATAAAACTATTACTAAATATTATAAATTAGAAGCGTTATGATATCCTTGTATAATTCAAGTTAATTAAATCCATTAGGTAAGTTTGAAGTGTGTACATTTAAGAAAAATTATAAATAACAGCGATAAGTAAGATTTTATAAATAAAAATGTTCGATTATAAATAATAGTCCGATACTAAAGAAATCCGGATATAAACTTTTCGCTGAAAAAATTTATGCAGTAGCGTGGTGAAAAGATATAAGAACGTATATTATGTAGATAATAGATTTACAGTACGTTATATCCGCAACAATGCTTTTAGATTTTAATTCAAAAATATTTTTATTGCAATTTTTTTTTATTAATACTTTTATGATTCAACTTTTGCTGGGCATTCACCTAATGCCGATTCGGCGATAGAAACAATTTTGGATCGTTGCCGAATTTCCGCAACATTTTATTTTTTAAAAACGTTTAAATATTTTAGCAAGTTTTATTTGTTTTTTCTTGTTTATTTTATTGTGCGTGTAAATTTTGCGTTTTTGTCATGTGGTATTTAGTATGTTTCAGATCTATCTCTATTTACAAACTAAATATTTAATCATAATCTAC
Organism: Aquatica leii; assembly: GCA_035610365.1. NCBI lineage: Eukaryota > Metazoa > Arthropoda > Insecta > Coleoptera > Lampyridae > Aquatica > Aquatica leii. Next base: position 14,550,712 of record CM069434.1, on the reverse strand, counting down.
TTATTACTGTATCCCACCTATTAATTTAGACGAGACTCAATTACTATCATGACAGTATTCTTGGTAAATAATAAATATGTAATAAAGCTTGTACAAAAGACCGTAGTTAGTTTAATTATGTATAATAAAATGTCTAAAATCTTTTCGGTATTTTATATTTCTATTTTGAGTTTAATTTTGTTTAGTTATTTTGGTTAACATAATTAAGTATTTCAAATAAAAAATAGTTAGTTACGTTTCATTCAAATAAATCTTCAGATAGAATATTAAAGTACGTTTACCCCTCTATTAGCAGGTAGTTAATAATTTATTGATTTTTATAAACTCTATTGCTTGACCTGTTTCTAGTGCGTTGGTATTTTCCATAGTGCGTTCACTACAGTGAGAAATTCTTAACTTTATGGCACTGTTTTCTACATCATCATTTTAAGATCGCAATTTAGAATGACATATTACATAATTTTTTTATTTCTGTAATAACGAGTTTATAAAAATGTTCGTTGACAAACGACTTTTACTTAAGATCAAATAATATATAGGTAACCCTTATTGAAGTAAAAGTACATGTTTCTCAACTAAAGCTTTTTTTTCTGTTTTTGAAAAACTTTGCAGCGTAGCTGTTACACTAACATTTTTTTTCGACATCGTTTTTAGCATTATTACCTTACTTGTATACTTTAACCATGCCAAACGATTCCACAAACAGACTTTTAAAATCTAAGTCATTCTGTTTTCTTACATACTTTTTTAAAAGTTATTTTATAAAAACGAAGAACACTGGTCTGAAAAAAAAAAAATTTTTATCGAGCCCTGACACTATTCCGGGTGATTCTTATGTAAAATGACGTTCTGAATCCAAATATGTCTTCCGTTTTCTTCCATCACCCACCATTTTCGAGGGAGCCCCAAAACTCTAATTTTACCACTTTTCGATAAATTAATTATAATTTATTTATCGAACGATAATAATAATTATAATAATTATTATAATAATAAATATATGAACATGAATTTAATTTAAATGGGAAAAAGAACTATTTTAGCTATAAACAGTAATAAATAAAAAGATATTCATCGTTACTTGGTGCTTGCTTTCCTTTTATACCCTGAGGTACAGCTCTCTCGTTTCAAAAACCAGCAGTACTCCGCCAACATGCTTGCATTCCACTTCTCTGAAAATCTCTTCTCCAGCTTAGCGATGTCTTGAAGGAACCGTTCTCCGTGTTCATCCGAGACTGCTCCTAAATTTTCAGGGAAAAAGTCCAGATGCGAGTGAAGGAAGTGAACTTTAAGAGACATGTTATATCCTATGTCCTTGTACGCTAAAGGCAGTTCCTCGACGTGAGTGACATAATCTTCACTTTTGTGGTTACCCAGGAAGTTCTTACAAACGTTTTGAAATGCAAGCCAAGCTCGTTTTTCTTTTTGATTTAGGTGTTCAATAAACGTCGAATCTTAGAAGAGTTGTCTAATCTGGGGACCAACAAAAACGCCTTCTTTGATTTTAGCTTCACTAAGACGAGGAAATTTAGTTTTCAAAAATTGAAATGCGCCACCTGTCTTGTCCACTGCTTTCACAAACTGCTTGATCAATCCAAGTTTGATGTGTAAAGGTGGTAAGTAAATATTTTCCTTCGGAACCAAAGGATTGTGGGCGACATTTTTCTGACCAGAAACAAGATTTTCTCGCAGAGGCCAGTCCCGTACGATGTAATGTTTATCTCGAGCTCGGCTATCCCATTCACAAAGGAAGCAGCAATATTTTGTGAATCCTGATTGCAAGCCCGTGAGTAGAGCAACAACTTTTAAGTCTGCGCAAAGTGTCCACTTATAATCATGATAACTAATTTTATCAAGAATTCTGAAAATGTTTTCGTATGTTTCCTTCATATCAACAGAGTATGCAACTGGAACTGATGGGAAGTCATTCCCATTTGCTAACAGGACAACTTTTAAGCTTGTTTTTGATGAGTCTATAAACAGTCTCCATTTGTCTGGGTCACATGGCATCTGTAGCTTTGTCATCAATAAATTTGCATTAAGGCAGAACACTAAACCTTTATCTTCTGAGAAAAGACATTTCAGGGTTGCTTGTCTGGTCCTGTAAGAAGATATTTTTACTCCCTTTTCTAAGAGATTCCACTGTTAAAGTCGCGATCTTAGAAGCTGGGATTTAGTCTTGGGTAACTGCAAATCCCTGATAAGATCATTTAATTCCGATTGAGTGAGGTTGCCGAGAAACTAAATCTGCGGAATACTCTTCATCATCATTGAACGTATCATTCGAAGCCCCAGGTTGTGGCTCAGAGTCTTTTAGATCAATTTCCGGCTCTAGAGTATAAGTGTTTGGGGGCTCTAGGATTGGCAAAGTATCGTTATGAGGAACACGTCTTAGAGCTGACGGAATATTGGGATACTGAATTGTATGCTTACTTTTGCTCGAAAACCCGACGGTGGAAGTCATACAAAAATAACAATCTGTAAGATGACAGCGAGGTTCACGCCAAACCATGGGCACAGCAAATGGCATTGATTTACGGGTACCTTTGAGTCATTTCGTTAAACTACTGTAACAAGTCGTACAGCAAACTGATGGAGCCCGAGTCTTGTCCTGGTCGCCAACTTGACAATCAAAGTACAATTTATAAACTGTTTTAACAAGCGGAGAAAGGAGTATACGTTGCCCTTTTAAAGTTAATTCCCCGCAGACATAACAGAAGCTATCGGGATGATTTTTACACTCGCGTGGCATAATTCAACAGTAATTCAACGCCCGACATTAACCACAAATCACACTTAGTCACTTGAAAAAATCCGGAGTAAAAGTAGTTTTACTGTTTTACACAAATGAACAAAAATAAACACAAAATCCAGCACGTTTAAAACGTCGACAAGTTAACTCTGCAACAGCTATAGATGTACTGATCGAAGCAGTTAAGCAAACAATGTGATATACTATAATGAGAAGAGTAATGCAAGTTCAAGCCTGTCGAAAATTCCTGTTCAAACCTGCATGTGGTATTGAGATCGCCAGCGTCGTGCAGTGAATCTTCTTAACTGTTTATTGATATTTTTTACTGTTCTTATATATTTGTATTTTATTGTTGTTTCTATATACATTTTATAGCAAAACTTTTGCCATATACTTTGGTATAAATTTTATTACCTGCTTTGGGATGTTTAACGGCTATAAGTTAAAATTCTAAAAAAAATGCAAAAAATAAAATAAAAATGGAGTCCCCCCAAAATAGGTAGGTGGTGGGTAAAAACGGAGCTCATTTTTGGATTCAGTAGGTGATTTTACATAAGAATCGTCAAGAATGGTATTAGGGCCGATTTTCATACAGACCAGTGGAATCAACCAAACTTTTGCTTAACTTTTTGCCAATCTTTTACCACAGGATTCTTAGAATATTGATTTTATTTCTAAGTTTCTAATCTTGTAATTTTTCGTCGTATTCGCCACAATTATTCATTGTGCTTGTTTTAAAAAATTGTCAGTCGTCATTTATCTTGAGACATAAACAAAAATTAGAGATATTTATTGTTCTACTTAGCATCAAATCTTTTTCGTAAAAGCACCCATATCGCAGATAACGAGTTCTCTATCCTCACAGATGATTCTGACGTACGTAAAGAGTTCAATTGATTTTATCAATGTCTCTTAGTCAATTTAGTTAGATATACATTTTGAGACTTTATGTAATTACGCAGATTGGTCTACTAATAGTTATAAAACAGAAACTTCGCTAAGTGATTTTGTATTGTCAGAGTCTTCCAAAAAGTGGTCAGCGTTCTCTCAAATCTACAGGCATGCTAGCTTCTATAAGAATTTAAAGTAAACAAAAGAAAAAACATTCATTTTAGTAAATAACAAGAAAATTTTATAGAAAAGAAAGTTATGAATGAAAAATAGACATCCCAAGATTATTTGTCAAATTTGTTACTGGATTTTATAAACGTATCTACATCGGTTTATAAGAGATTGAGTGCAGATTTGATCTGGAATATTTATTAGTATAACATAAATAAAATCTTATTATTCAACGCGTTGATAAACACAAACTACTACAAAATTTATTATTACTTTAGAAATTCTATGGGAGTAAAAAATTCAGAACTCTAAGCTTGAAGCCAAATAAAATAAAAAATTAGAAGTAAAAAAAGAATGTATGCTCTCAATTGATTAACAATAAATAGCATATTAAAATTTATACTTCTAACTAACGGCGCTTTAATTATATTTAACAATTGTCAAACATCAACACGAAAAAAAAACTTTTAGTTTTTCCCACAATATTATCTCTGCTATAAGATAAACAAAAACCAGAAACTTGTTACGTGGTTTTTTTTTTGTAATTAAAAGAGCGACGACTAACTCAGTTGTTCCGGTGATTGAGTCGTAACTTTCGTAATGCTAAATTATAAAATAAATTTTAAAAAGGCGCCAAAACGATAAAAGACTAGCAAGGGAGACACCGTTTGAATATACTCAAAGCTGAAAAAGAACAAATGACAAAACAGAAGTGGTAACGCAGAGTATATTTATTTTATCACAGACAGCAGTTTACGTTAGAAGAAGATTCAAAATTAGATGTATATACATTTAATCAAACACTATCACGTAGGTCGGTATCACAGACAAAATACTAAATAAGCCTTTGAGTAGGCGTTGTATAACAAAGTGACCTTGTCGGTCTAATAGACTACAGACCGGTGTCAAAAATTGTCATGTGAACCACCAGGAGACCTATGTAAAAAGATAGAAGGGCATAAAATAATAAGATTCAGCACTATGCCGTCACTTGTAAGCTGTCGAACTGAGTGCAGGTGAGAATTCAAAACCACAGGTAGAGCGGGTACATTTTGGTCATATATTTTTGTACGACATTACCATAAATAGATCCATGAAAAATAATGAGAAAACGCGTAGTGCCGTACAAAAATAGTGCGCCACAAAGTCGGAAAAATTTTTGATTTTCCTGCAATTTTTAGGGTAAATTTGGTCATTTGGTTGTGTACGGCATCGGTTCCATACAGTTTCAATACCTCTTCTAATCCATTATTCCGCAACGCCGTACAAAAATTATGTGACAAGGGGAAAATATTGAGAGTTGTAACCCCCTCTCTTCCGTGGTCCGTGGGGGGGGGGGATAATTTGATACAACATAACATTAATTTATTCTGAAAGTATGTTATGTAAATTGTTCACATTTCTATCAATCCATACTCCATGGAATTATTCGTCTTTAGTTTTACCGCCAGATGGCATACAATTACATTTATATTATTTACCTGATTTGTCCATTTTCATCCATACAATTACATTTATATTATGTACCTAATTGGTTCATTTTCATCCATACAATTACATTTATATTATTTACTTGATTGGTGCATTTTCATGAAGTTCACTTGTCGTCAACTTGCTAAACGTGCCAAACGTGCGCCATTTTCGTTGTGCCTTGAAGCCTCCATAATTTCTATAAAACTCGATTTATTCGGATATAAAGTAGATGTTTCAAATAACTGCTGTGTGTCGAAGACCTCTGCTATCTGCTGACCTTCACCAGACGTATTTCCTTACGGATATTTGGACTTCGAAAGTACCACGTGTGCCGCATCGTTGCTTAACTGACGCCGGATTTGACGGCGTTTTCTACTTGGGTTGATCTACTTTCTGTCAATTTTCTACGCCATTTTTTTAATGGCTGTGGAGTCGCATCCATCAATCCGGGTTTCCATATCGATCAACGTCGAGCTGTCATCTTTATTTACATCGATTTATGGTAAACCAAAGAAATCCAATCCAATATGAACGTATTGTACTAGCTTAACTTACATTCCTTTTACTTCAATACCATCAATTATTTATCTTTTAACTGTTAATTAACTTGCCCGCTGAAATTATTCATTTTAGTAAATACTCATTTTTCTTATTACAGTTAAAATTGTTGCTGAATTTGTAAATCACATTTACCTTAACTCTTTGTTTGTTTATTCAAATATAACTTACTCACTTAACTTCAGTATTCGAATATCGGTACTCAGTAAGTAATTAACGTATTCATTATACGGACCAACTTATTGTTTATGGTCCCACTTGTTATTACTTTTCCATCTACCAACGTTACTTGCACAAGAAAACTACACCGAAAGATAATTATCAAGGTAAGATTGTTTTTTTACTTAATTGCTTGCGCACCTCGAGTAAATCGAATCCTGAATAATTTGCAACTATAACATAACTGACTCTGAACATTTTGTTTAATATTTTCAATAGGGCAAATTAGATTCAATCATCCTCATTATACTTCGTTCGTATTGTAATAATTGTTATATTACCATACACCCTCCGGGTACATATTTTATTTGTCCAGCTTATATATTCTTTTATTCTAATTTAATTAACTCTATTTTTGCGTATTTATTCCGTCGCTTATTTCCACGCTATCAGTTGTTTCGTACTTGCGACTGAACGCTTTTATCAACTAAGTACGTGGCGCTCATTCTTTTAACTATTCTTTACGCAATTATTGCTTACCACCTCATACTTAAAAATCTAGACTTACTAGACCACCCCCAATATTTGCCTACTGGTACTGAGCCACCGTGCCCTTAGCATTTTAAATTTTGTTACTACCAAAAGTTACCGTAAGATAATTTCTTTGGCGTCCAACGTGGTGGCGCCTTCTTTTCGTTTAGCTTGCCTTCTTATTGTTTACTAACCATGTTCTCATTCAAATTAGATGTCGACCGTTTACATACAACCGAACTCGAATATTGTTTCCCGAGGTATTAAACCACCTACTACTACTAGTAATTTGAGAAAACTTGCACGAAATGCTATTCTGCTTGCATTAGAAAAATTTTTAACTGCCATTACTCATTCTATTCCTTTCGCTGATGATAATACTGCAGTTACTCAATGCATTGAAGAAATCGAAACTTTAACCGATAGGGTTACAAACGATTCTAAATCAAGGAATTTTCTCCGCATGAATAGTTTACTCCCTCATATAGAACGTCGTTGGTCGTTAATGAATTCTACCGATGATACTGAAACAGGTCAACGTAACACATTGCTTTTAACCATCGCTACTTTGAAATCACTTGCTTGGTGGATGAACTAGCTTCTTCTCGTTCTCATCTCCTAGGATCGCGACTTCAACAGTGCAATCTCTTAGAAAAGGGAGTAAAAATATCTTCTTACAAAACCAGACAAGCAACCCTGAAATGTCTTTTCTTAGAAGATAAAGGTTTAGTGTTCTGCCCTAATGCAAATTTATTGATGACAGAGCTACAGATGCCACGTGACCCAGACAAATAGAGACTGTTTATAGACAAATGGGAATGACTTCCCATCAGTTCCAGTTGCATACTCTGTTGATATGAAGGAAACGTACGTAAACATCTTCAGAATCCTTGATAAAATTAGTTATCATAATTATAAGTAGAAACTTTGCGCTGACTTAAAACTTGTTGGTCTACTCACGGACCTGCAATCAGGATTTGCAAAATATTGTTGCTTCCATCCATTACATCGTACGGGACTGGCCTCTGCGAGAAAATCTTATTCCTGGTCAGAAAAATGTCGCCCACAATCCTTTGGTTCCGAAGGAAAATATTTACTTACCACTTTTACACATCAAACTTGGATTGATCAAGCAGTTTGTGAAAGCAGTGGACAAGACAGGCGGCGCATTTCAATTTTTGAAAACTAAATTTTCTCGTCTTAGCGAAGCTAAAATCAAAGAAGGCGTCTTTATTGGTCCCCAGATTAGACAACTCTTCCAAGGTTGACGTTTATTGAACACCTAAATCGAAAAGAAAAACGAGCTTGGCTTGCATTTCAAAACGTTTGTAAGAACTTCCTGGGTAACCACAAAAGTGAAGATTATGTCGCTCACGTCGAGGAACTGCTTTTAGCGTACAAGGACATAGGATGTAACATGTCTCTTAAAGTTCACTTCCTTCACTCGCATCTGGACTTTTTCCCTGGAAATTTAGGAGCAGTCTCGGATGAACACGGGGAACGGTTCCATCAAGACATCGCTAAGCTAGAGAAGAGATTTTCAGGGAAGTGGAATGCAAGTATGTTGGCGGAGTACTGCTGGTTTTTGAAACGAGAGAGCTGTACCTCAGGATATAAAAGGAAAGCAAGCACCAAGTAACGATGAATATCTTTTTATTTATTACTGTTTATAGCTAAAATAGTTCTTTTCCCATTTAAATTAAATTCATGTCCATATATTTATTATTATAATAATTATTATAATTATTATTATCGTTCGATAAATAAATTATAATTAATTTATCGAAAAGTGGTAAAATTAGAGATTTGGGGCTCCCTCGAAAATGGTGGGTGATGGATGAAAACGGAAGACATATTTGGATTCAGGACGTCATTTTACATAAGAATCACCCGGAATAGTGTTAGGGCTCGATAAAAAATATTTTTTTGCAGACCAGTGTTATTACTTAGATAACATTAAGTAACTGAACAAAAATCACTTAAAATACCAAATATATTTCACATTAAAATTTAATATTATAGAAAAGAAAATATTGTTATAACCTTATTCAAATAATAACAAAGTGAAAGTTCTCTCGTTTAAATTTTTATTAAACGCTAATAAAACAAAGTTTAGTTATTTGATGAACTTGTAAATGTTTAACTCAAATTTAAAGTATTTAAAGTGTTCTGCATAGTGTAACGATTGTTGTTTTATCTGTAATGCTCTGTTAGAAGTGTACTTTTACTAAGAAAGTAGTGTTTAATAAATCTTTAATTATTACATAAATATGTTAAAGTTAGCCAAAATCTAAATACGACAATAGAAATTGTTGCCTTTTAAAAAAACATGATTTTTTACTAACGTCACAAAATCACACTTTATATTTTAGCTTTTTGTTTACCAATATTCGTTTCTAAAATATTGATGAACTTTAGTTAGAAAACGACGACGAAGTGATATAACTTGCCAATACATTGTCTGGTAGATAAAGTATTTGTGTTGATTCTATTTACATATATACATTCATACATACAAATGTAAACACATGCGTACTTTTTAGCGAGCTTATTAAATGTATGTAAAGAAGTTCAAAACAAATTACAAAAAAATGTGTGGTATTGTGTAACACAAATCATTTAAATACAAATATAAAAATATACGTTAGAAAATAAGTCAACAAAATTATACATAAACAACATTTAATAAGCAAATACAATATTTTCCAAACATTAGATTATAAATAAAAGTTGTTATTAGAATATTTTTAAATAAAAATAAAATACAATAACGCAAACGAGTCTATCAAAATAATATATAAAAATATCAAAAATGTAGATTTTATTTAAATTTGGTTATATTAAGTTAGTACATTTAAAAAAAGTGATATAAACGTATTTATTATAATAATTTCTTCCCAAAGTTCTACAGTATTTATGCTGGTAACAGTAACAGTAACAAATAAATTTTAACCAACATCAATAATTGTATATAATAAAAAAACAAAATCAAAAAATTTACGTGCGTGTAATTTTTAATTTGTGACAGATATTACAGAAAAAATTAAATTCAAATTAAAATAAGTATCGTTTTAAGTTATTGATTCTTTTTTTATTTTTATTTATTGATGAAAGAGTGAAATGTTTCCGAGATTCTGCCATTTTAAGTTAGAAAAGCAATTAAAATGACTAATACGTAAATGTATAATTGGTTGCGTAATTTAAAAAATGTTTTCGTATAATACATATATACAATTTTGATCACTGTAGAAATATTTCGTTTGGTTAAATTATTAATCACAATTATAATAACCAGAACTAATACACTTTTTAACAAATCTATTATTGATAAATTACAAAGCAGAAAAGTGAAAACATACTCATGGTCAGTGTTGTGCATTATCTAGATGAAAATATATAGATAATTCATCTAGATAATTTTTAATCATCTTTTTCCTTATCTAGATAAAAGTATTGAACATTATCTAGATGATTATCTTAGATGATCTTTCGGTTATCTATCATGAAATTATCTAGATGATTTTTTAAAAGTAACATACATTTTTTTGTTTAGATTTGTTGTTTTGTAATTTCTATATTTACAAACATAATATTGTTTGTAATGTCTGTGGTAATGTAATCGGTCCAGATCGCTAAAACCTGATAAATAATCGCCGTAGATGTTTCGCATTTTTGCAGCTATTCTGCTGACAAAAAGTAGACTCACATGACCTTGAGCGTAAATACATGCAATACGAGATATAAACAAAAACACAACTCAAATTACTTTTTGAAACTGAACCAATTGCTTGCGATAAGTATCTTATCGTCTTTAGAAACAATAATAAGCTTTTTGATATACGTACGTTTATTTCATACATTATCTTGCACGATTCAAACATTGAGATTAACCAGTGGCGGTTTCTCCATTGGGTCATTTGGTCAATGACCCTCCAAGAAATTTTAAAATTTGTTTTATTGCTAATTTACAATTGCAAATATGTAACGTTTCATTTTACTTATTCCAACAATTGATAATTTGACTTTTAACATAAATCATATTAAGTATGAATGTGTTTTAAAATAAATTGACCCCCTTGCAGCAGTGACTACGAGTTGCCACTGAGATTAACAGCTACTAATTCTGTAGTTTTGAAAATTTAATTAGTTGAAGTGCCTACACAGCAAAACTATGCTCAAATAAATAAATGCTTGATTGAAAAAGAGAAAATTGATGACTTTTTGAGCAGTTGAAAGTAACAAACCTCGATACACGTGATTTCGAGTTCTTTTAGAAGACTATTTAAGTCATGGAGCTTTTAGCTTACTCTTTAAATCAACTTGTTGAGTAAGTACTATTAACATTACATTAAAGTCGCAATAAGATCCTAATGTAGACCGCGTAGAATAAAAACGCTCCTATATAGATCTATGATGTAAATTATCATATGAGTACAATTACTGACAACCTGTCAAATATAATTAACAAAACTGCAAAGCAAAAATGCTTTTTTTACATTTGGATTTGTTGCACTTACAAAAAGTACTGAGCAGAGCATAAACTGTTTAAAATAACCCAAATTTTTTAGAAGAAACAAAACTGCTTGCGTTTTTTTAAAGACATAAAAGCTAATTCTTTAAGTGATCGCTCATGTAAGCTGCCCAAAATTTAAAATACAATACATTTTTGAGGATTAGTTGGTTTTTTGTGAAAAGTTTGCTTAAAATATCGAACTACAAACTATAACTTCAATTTAAAAAGAAAAAGCAATAATTCAGGGATTGTGATTAACGGCTATGAGCGATAATTTTTATAATCTTTTAGGTTCAAACTGACGTCGTATCACAGCCAGATTTTTCCTAACTGTTACAAAGGAAAACTAATTAAGTTTACTAGACACTTCTCCATTTGCGAAAAGGTTATTGATTAAACATATCAATTTCAGCGCTAATTGAAAGACTTTATAGTCCTGGTTCCTGATAGTGTAAGTTTTGCTTAGCAATGAAAATTTTGAAAGAACCATATTGTATCAAGAAATTTGAAGGTCATTAAATCAATAAAATTTCTGTCATGTTTTTTTTCCATTTTTATTTTTTTTCAATTTGTTTTTCAGTTTTTTAATAATGAATTGGTATTGATAATGATGATAATTAAATGGTAACAATTAATTATTACCTGTTTGTACCTATTTGATAGAATCATCTATCGTATTATCTACGTAAATTATAGATTATCTTATCTATTATCTAGATAAATTCTTCAACTTTTATCTAAATCGTTATCTAGATAAAAAAATGGAAATTATCTATTATCTCATCTAGATAAAAATTTAATTATCTATGCACAACACTGGTCATAAAGCATCAACAGAAAATATCTTTAACAATAACGGAAACATTGGCATTAAAATTTGCTCCACTAACATCTTGTGATGTCGAAAGAACTTTTTCCTTCTATAAAAATATTTTAAATGATAAAGGCAACAACCTCTTGGTCAAAATATTGAAAATTATTTGATTTGTGCTTGGGAAAATAATAGCACTTAATAAACATTGTAAAACAAAAAAATAAACTGTAAATTTTATTAAATATTTGTGCTTTTTTTATTGCCTTTTTGGCTGGTTTAATATGGCTTTTATGCCACCTTTTTTGGTATTTTTTCTTGCCTTACTATCCGCTCTTTATTAATCGTTGTTACCAAAAGACTTGATACTTTTAAATGTTTTATTTACAGTAACTTATAAAAATAAAGAATAATAAAATTAGAACTAAATTACAAAAAACTTGTATACGAGGTATATATAACGACGTGCACTCTACGAAAGCTGAGGAAGAAGATTACGAATTATTTTTCATCTCCCAGGTACGCCAACAGTCGATGTTGCCATCTCACAACCAAAGACTGAAATCGACGTTGTCGCTATCAGCTACATACTCTTTCCCCAGTGATAACGTCGGTTTGGAATCTGGTAAGGAATCGTGCCTGACGTCCGCATCTTGTGGTTTTCTGGATGTTGGGTTAAAGATGTATCGGTGGCTCAGGCGTTGCTACTTCTGTCGTAGATGCTGTTGGTTGAAGAAATTCTTGATTTCCATTTGGATCGGATTTTTATCACGTAAAATAAATGCAAGTTTTAGCTTGTCGATAGAAATTGTATGAAATATGAAGATTCTATGAGGTCTGGGTGAACAAATAAGCTTCTTTTGCAGTTACGCCGAAATGGTACTGGACGAAGACTTTGAACATGATTTTTCAATTTGTCTAAGAACAATGATGCATTGTGTGGCAATCTTCAAACATATCTACCAGAAGCCTATTAGTTTCACCATAAACAATTTTTGCAGGTGTAGCTTGATGTTCCAGGATGATATAAAATCAATGTCCTAGCATTAGCGATGGTAAGGTAAAGACCCAATCTTGATTTAACTGAGCTTTTATCGCTGATTTAAGGACTCGATGATGTCTATTATTAGAACAGCTTTAGGCCAACGAGAAAACCTATCGATAATTGTAAGTAGGTATTAATATTCCTGTGATGGTGGTAGTGGTCCAACAATGTCCATGTTAATGTGGGAGAATCGTCTTGTGGTCGGTGGATAAACACCAATTGCACTAGAAGTGTGTTTCTATATTTTACTTCGTTGACAAGTTTTAGCCCATAGTGACACATCACGTTTGAGTTTATGTCAACAAAACCTTTGCTGCACAAGATTAACTATGGCTGATATGCCAAGGTGAGACATATTATGCAATAAATTGAAAATTTGTCTACGGTAAGCAAAAGGAACAAAAAGACGAAGTTTTTCAGTAGAGGAATCGCAAATAAGCGTTAATACACAATCCAGATGCATATTGTGAATTTTATAAAAAGAGGATTCTGACGCCATGAGATGTTTAAGTTCATCGCATCTCTAGCAATCGGTTGTAGAAAAATGGTGGAAGACAACTGAATCACTTCAATACGAGAGCTGGGACATTAGATGAACTTGGTATATATCTTATATCAGTAGTAAATTGTCCAATATAATCAAGGTGTCGTAATTGTCTAGGACTGGCTCGTTTAGAACGTTGTTCAAACACAAAAATGTTTAACCGCTTGGTAAGTAGTTAACAGTTCACGGTCATAAGAAACCTGTGATTTGCTAAGTTTCCTAGAAAAGAAATCTAACGGCTTGAGATTATTCTTTTGAAGTTGCTGAAGAAAAGCACCAATGGCAAAATCAAAAGCATCCACATTTAATACTAAAGGCAATTCTACCGATAGATGCACTAAAAGAGTACCATTTGCTAGTTCTTGTAACAAACGATCAAAGGCTTTTTGAGATTGAGAAGTCCATTAGAGTTTTTGTTTGTCTCTTTTCTTTGGAGTTTGGTACAAATCGAACAACAGTTGCTGGGTCTCACCAAAATGAGAAAGGGAACGCCGATAGAAATTGGCAAGAGCTAAGAATCGTCTAAGCTTTTCGATCGTGTCTGGAAGTGGAAATTTATGAATAACCTTCACTCGTTCCGTAACAGGATATATTCCGAATATATCAACTCTTTCACCTAAAACCGAAATTTCAGCGACACAAAATTGACATTTCAATGAATTAATGCAAATCCAATGCTGCTCGAAAGTTGTAAAAAGTTTTGTTAAATGTAGTTCATGTTTTTTCGGATAAAAAAACTATTAAAACATCGCCCAGATAAGAGTAAGCAAAATCTAGCGATCTCAAGGTTGATTGCAAATATCTCTAAAATGTTTGTGCAGCATTTTTTAAACCGAAACGAAGTTTGAGTAATTCGAACAAATCAAAGAGTGTGATTACTGCAGTTTTGGAAATATCTTTCTGCGACACAGGTGTGTGATAAAATGCCCTGACAATATCTACTTTAGAAAAGATAGTATTACCGTCTAATTGAGTATTTAAACCCTGCAAATGTGGAATTGGATACCTGTCGGAAATAGTTATAGCATTTGAACTTTTATAATAGCTACAGGGTCTCCACGATCTATCTTTTTTCGATACAATATGCAACGGACTTGATCAATTACTTTCAGAAGGTCTACAAATGCCTAAATCTAGCATATGCTAAAATTCCAGTTCGGCTTGTACTCTATTTCCAGGGACTAATCTTCTAACTTTAGCAGTAATGGGAGGACTTTTAGTTAAAATGGTGTGAAAATATTGAATATCAGGAGTAGGGTCAATCAAATGAACTGTTGATACATGTGCAGGTGATGGTGTTAAACCAGGTCTCGAAATTGGGTGTTACACATCTGCAATTATAGAAGGCCAACATAATCCTAAATCTAAACTAATTAACTGCTCTCCAAAAGTTAAAATAGAAAATCCATTAGCGGCATATAAGATCCGCTTAAAACGACATTTACGCTGAACCATAGTAGGAGGTAATACAGAAATATCTGCCCAGAATCATTTAGTAACTTTTTGTTTGAATATTGATCATACACAAATACGCGGCAACGAGAAGAGCCCTCATCTCTTGTCGCATCGAGTGAGTGGCTTAACAGTTTTCCGACGACTCAGTTGGTCTAAAGGAACAGGGTGTAATGCAATTATTAGCTCTGCTACCAAATCGATTGTGGTACCAACAATTCTCAGAACGGGAAGGTGACTTACGCCTAAAATTACTTTAACGATTTGTAGATTGAGAACGTGAGCGAGTTTTTAATTCACTAGTTATAGATGTAAGTTCAGAAATTTGTGCTGCTAATTTAGTAAACCGATCTGTTGGTGATGGTTTGGGATTAATGGAATGCACCGCTGAGAATTGTGGTGATGAAAATTCCATAATATTATCTGCTATGTCTGATAAATTGTCTCAGTGATCACTGCTAGAAGCTAAAATAGAACAATTATTAATTGGTAAAAAAAGTGTTTGATGGCAGAGCCATCTCATATTGTCATTTTACTATGTTGTATGTTTACTACTACTATGTGTAGGGTTTACTTTATTCTATCGAGGTTATGGAAGGGCGAAGAAAGCTATACTGCGTGCCACTTTGCATAACTGACCGTGCTAAGGACCACTTGAGCCCGCTGTGGCGGGCCAACGCCCTTACAATTTTTTTTTTAAATTGCACATCTAAGGATATTTAATAAAAACATTTACACTAATTTGTATATAGCACTATCACTTACACGAAATTAAAGTCCGCGGATAACTTTAGTTTAACACTTATTGTTTACTTTAAAGTCACGTACCAGGTTATACTCCGTATATTTATCTCTAACACACGCGTTAATTACTTATTTATTTACTTGAATAATTTTCTTAACACTGCCGTCTTCACATTACTGGAACAACTGCGGTATGATTTGTTTGCACCGCATTTATACATTTTGGCGAAACGTTCGCGAATGTTCCACATTCTTCGGTGAACGTTCTGGAAAATGGGTAACAACTTCGAGCAGGCTGTTGAGAATAATTTCTTGAACGTTTTAATACAAACAAACAATATAGATTTGGCAACCCATGAAACGTTTGGAAAAAAAGCAAGGTGGTACATAGCAAGCACGTGAAATTATCGCCAATGTTGTGGCTTGACAGTTATGACAGAAAAGATGTAGAAACAATTGTAAAAAAAATAGAAGATTGCTGATGCTAAAGCGTCAACTTCTTTATCGACTCCAAAAAAGAAGCGATTTAAGAAAAACAGATATAAGCTTGTAGAAAGAGAAAAACGGCCAAGGCTTCTATACTAAGATTAGAATTAGAATCTCTACGGAGTTAGATATTCAACTTGTGAATTAAGCCAGATTCTTAACTCCATAAAAGAAGAAGTTGTCTCTGTATATATAGAAGAAGTATCGTTGCGGTTGGATGAGATCGACTCTGATTGGGTTACGTACAAAATAGGTGTCTGCGATAAACCAGAAATCTAAAAAACAATAGTTTAAAACCGCTGTCACGATTAAAGTTTTGGGGCGTTTGTAGTTGTCTATACTTTCTCGAACTTTTCTACTGAAGAAGAATTAAGATTTTGCAATAACCAAAGCATAATTTATATTCTGGCCTGTAGTAAAATGATGTTCAGCAACAACAGACGTAAAACGTCTTTTATTTGCACAACGATTTGTTTTAATATACCTGTGATTACGAAAGGACCAGTTTTACCGACCTAAATAAACCACATGAACAAAGAATTTGGTATACGCCTTAAAATGAATGCGTAGAAAATTTGTTCTTAGGAAAAGAAAAAATTTAGGAGATTTTCGAGTTGAATATAAGTTTAGTACCATTCTTAGTAAAAAGTTTTCTTATTTGATCTGTGACCTTGTTCATGTAAGGTAAAAATACAAATTTTAGGTTAGAATAAGAAGTAGAAATGTCTAAGTCGCTTTAGGTACTCGAGTTTTAAAGAATTCCATAAAAATGTTAGTTACAACAGGAAATAAATAAAAACTTGTAGCAGCATCCAAAATTTGTTTGTAAAACTTGTTATCAAACTAAAAGTAAGTCGATGATAAACAATTATCAATAATCAGCAAATCTTTAAAAAGAATTTTGTGAGAAGAACCTTTACCTGCAAATTCGGAAAAAAATGTTATAGAAAAAAGTTTGGCTAACTTTAAAAAGTCAGTACAGACCAGGTGGTATAGAATCTAAGGGTTAAATCTACATTTGGTTTCAAAAAGTAGGTTAGAAGATGTAATTATTTTGCTGACCTCGCTTTCAATCTTTGAAGTAGAAATTTGAGTACCTATCCTCTGACAGAACCGTCAAACTTGGTTAAGTGAATCGGTAGGTGCAAAGTGAACCAGTCATTGCGCAACAATTTCATGCATATTATCCTTGCAATTTTTGCAACCGCATGAATCGGCGAGGACAACTAAAAGTTTAGTGTACATGTTGATGTAAGGCTGTGTAGTTGCATGTTTGTTACGGTAAGAATTATGGGTAACTAAATTTAAATGGAGCGATGGCCGCAGTAGCTCGGTTCTTGTAGGCAAAATGGGGTGGGTTAGAAATTGTGAGGGAAATATTTAAATCAAAGATGTCGTGGTAGATAAAATTAGTCAAATAGTGATTAGAAATTGTTAGAAATGGACGCCACACAATTTGTTTAGTTACGGTCCTGTTAAGTAAATTGTAAAAGTTTAACAGGGTTCTAGTAGTAGCGAAGGGTTGCTGTAAGAAAAAAAACGGGGAAGGTTAAGCAATAAATAGCAATCAGTAAATTTGATGTAAATATAATGAATGTAGAGTAAATAGCAATTTACAAAATAATCAATAAAATATTCAATTTTGAATTATGCAAACAAAATATGCGTGAAGTTGAGTAAAACAATCGATAATGGATTTCAAATATTACAAAAATACAGGATCTAAATTACCTTGTGTTAAAACAAAAGTAGTAAAACTAATTTAATTACGTTAGGTTCGCAAAACAAACAAAAAAAAATTAACTTGGGGCAGCGATAGTTATTCGACAAGACAGTAATTACAAATTTGAAATACAAAAAAAAATAAATCTTACCTTATTACTTCGCTGATGAAACTCAGTGCACGGTATTTCCAGTCGAAGTTTCCTTAAATAAAATATTTAAAACAAACAATTGGCCGTCGGCAAGTAACAGCCGAGAATTAGAGTTAGGTTCAAGTTACAATTACGTTATAAGTCAACAAAAAAAAATTCAAGGTAAATCAGATAACAACTTCTTATAGAAACAAAGAGAAATTAAATTAAGTAAATCAAGCCAAAATTTAAATAACAAAAGTGAATTTTAAATAGCAAAAAAAATTGTAAAATTTTAAAGTATAAAGAAAAGTTCTTGAATTTCTAAAGTTGATTAAGCAAGTAGGATAATTTTGATTAAAAGTTCAATGTAGAAAATCAAATCTTTGAGATTTGCACAAATATGAATTAATTTCACAATAAAACGAAGGTTAACGGTTGGTTTTTTTCACTTAGTCAGTTGCTGCAATCGAAGTTGACTTCTCAGCGTAGCGTTAGTAGAGTTTACAGATGAACGGAGTATTTTGGTAGTTGAAGAAACTTTCACACGTGGAGTAAGCAATCCGTTGGAGGAAACGTTCATATGAATTAGAACAATTTCGTCGGAAGAAAAACCCGCTATAAAGAAGAAGGGAGAGAAGCGAAGTCAGATTAACTAAATAAAGCAAAAACTAAGTACTTTACCTGGGTATAATAATCCAGCGTTAAGAAAACTAAGTACACTTTTAAAATTTAAAGTAACTTATAGCCGTAAATATACGATTTTTAGTAATTTTAGGAAAGAAACAGGTTCCGTAGATATACTAAAAGTTAGAAAGGTTTTAACGTAATATCCGGTAAAATCACCGTGTTTAAGTAAACGTTAGTACTTCTAATGTACAGTTAAATTTTTGAAGTGATCTCAACAAGAGTTTGTCAGGAACTGATTAAAGAAGGAAACGAAGTACCTAAGGTTATAATGACCTCAGAAGATAACAAAATAAATTCGTCAGCAAACTCGTGAGAACGCTCGAGTAAATAATATTTTAAACAAAAATATTTATAGGGACTTGTAGAAAAGCAGTATTTAATCACGTATTAAGTGAAAATAAATCGCTCTTAATTACTCATAAATTACAAATGATCGACTTTAAAATGTAACATAATAAAGCGTGAGATTAGTAACAACAGCAGATTCCCACACGTCTAACTTAAATGAATCAGACAGTGCTGGATTTAGAAAAATTTGCTCAGGGCGTAACATGTTAAGGAGTAACATATTTTTGAGTGAAACATTTTATTGCACCATTTTACCAAAAAGTGAAAATCGTTTGGGACCAGGATTAAGTTAGTAACTTCTAATTCTATGGTGAGTTTGTACCCTTATGTCGTGGGACATCATCCATTAATTTATTTTAAATTTTGCTGTACTAGTTGCTTTAATACGTTGTATTTTTAAAAAAACGAGCAAAAATAGGGTATCATCTCACACCGTATTAACAGAACTGTGGAAATTGGTGCCGAGTGGGGATTTTCTTTGCGCTCAACCGAAATCAAAAAAATATATATAGGAGTACCTAAATGTTTCGGGGCGAACTAAACTTAGATTTAAGAATAATTTACCAGGTTTGTAAATTTTATAAAACGACATTAAGCACTACCAATTAAGTTAGCCCAAAATACAAAACGGGTTTGAGCAGCTCTCAATTATGACACAACTAAACTGTTTTTTGATCATTCGGAACCAGTTATAAGGAATATTCCCCCTTCGAACATAATTAACTATGATGAGACTAACTTTGTTGATAATCCGGGGGCCATAAAAGTCGTAACAAAAAAAGGGGCAAAGAACACTTGCAGAACGATGACACTTCCAAAAGTAACATCACCGTAATGTTCACAATAGCAGAGAACAGTTAAATTCAATTCACGGTCTTTGCTGATGATTTGACGATCTTCGGGCAGGCATCTAACACACAATTCTTAAAATTAGCCATTAACCATAGTGTAGAACTGGTAAACTATAAACTATTGGCTCGAGAGCAACAACCTTACGGTTGCGGTTGACAAAACCGAGGCGATTGCTTTTACAAGCAGACGAATTCTGGAGCCACTTAGTTTCACCCATAAAGGAGTCGAAGTTCCGACAAAAAATACCATGAAATACCTAGGGGTGATGCTAGACAGAAACCTGAACTTTGGACCGCATGTCAAGCAAGCTGCTATCAAAGCAGGCAGTAGAGCGGTGGCCTTGGTTAAACTAATGCCAAATGTGAAAAAACCTCGTGCGGTCAAAAAGAGGTTAATTACGTCAACCTTTCTCCCTGTATGGCATTCTATTCTAAAAATCGGGAGATACAGAACTATGGCAGAAAAAACGCGTAAAGCGTAAAGTGGCCCTCAGGATTACCGTCACTTATAAGACGGTGTGTTCGTAAGCTAGTAGAGTCTTAGCAGTCTGCTGTTTTATAGATTTACTGGCGGAAGAGAGAAGCAACGCAAGATGAGGTTTCAAGGTCGGTCAAAAAAGTCCTTACTAAAATGGCAGGCAAGATGGGAATTGTATACTAAAACAGTTTGGACCCACATCTTAATTCCAAAAATCTATGCATGGGTAATTCAAAAGTACGTATTGCTTAACTTTAACAGCACGCAGGCATTTACCGGCCATGACTGTTTCGGGAATTATCTAAATAGTAAAAAAAAGGCAAACCTATCGTGTTTCCTTTGCGAAGAATGCCAACCACACCGTTTTTGAATGTAGACAATGGCATAACCAAGGTTATAGTAAGGAGAAGAAAACCGCAAGATGAAACCACTTACCATAACTGACCGAGGGCTGAGCTAATTGACCTTGCTGCTGCAAGCCAACGCTTAATTACAAAAAAAATAGCAGGGGATCGAACTTTACTTTCCCCCAATATAATTTATGAGGCAAAGCATACATACGCCGAATGGATAAAAGGGGACATTAAAAACTTACGATATAAGAGAAGTCAGAGCAGGTGGTTCGATTAAGTCTTATATGATGACTGGTTTCGAACCATCATTGTGCTTTATTTTAGACGATTAGATGGTCCAAAAATTATGATAGGTGACAACTTGAATAGTCACATGACTGTCAGCGTGGTAGAGGAGTGCAAAAAGAATAATATTAGATTTCGTTTGCTTCTGCCGAATGCCACGCATCTGGTGCAGCCACTTGATGTGGCATACTTTCGGCTTCTAAAACAATTATGGGGAAAAATCTTACACGATTGGAAATTAAATAACCGAGAAATTTTGCTCAAAACTGAATTTCCTGCGCTTTTAAAGGAAACCGTCGAAACTATAGGAATACAATCTATACAAAATTCTAAAGCAGGATTCCAAGCTTGCGAGTTTAGTCCTTTTAATCCTGGTAGAGTTCTTAATAAGATTTCTAGGAACATTGGCAAACAAGGGGAAGCTAACATATAACAAGAAGAGGTATGGGCGCAAGCAGCTATTTAGAAACTTTAAAAACACTTACTACTACATCTAAGCGAAGAAGCTGAATTGATATTATTTCTGGGAAAAACATTTCTGTACGCGACTTACTCACTAAAAGGTTAATCGATGAAACCCCAAAACAAATTACGCTAAAGACACCATCCTCTTTACGTTTATCACGGGTAAAAAAGAACTTCTAGGATTTTTTATTTATTTGCTGATAGATTGTGTTCTAGGTCATGTCCAATTGTTAACATTTAAACGCCGTAGTGCAGTTTTATAGACCGTTGTCAATTTAAGCTTAGATTAAAAACTGTTGCTGGCAATGTTACTTATTTCCAAGACTCGATTATGTTTGTAAGATTTTTGATAAAACACACAAAAGTAGAAATGTGTGTTGCTATATGATGCTAGTTTTATTACGTTTTAATCTAATGGTTGAATTAGCAGAATTATGTTAGACAAAAATTGATCCATCTCATTTATCCTTCTGTAGGACAACTTATTGCGTTATCTAACAATAACACGCTGTCATTGGAAGTTTTTGTTTTTAGAAATATTTTGATTTACGAATTGAATATAGTTAAATATATCTAAGTTAACAACATTTGTGGTTTGAACATTTACGTAGTTTAGGTCGTAAATCTACGCTGCGTGAAAAACATGCAAGGAGTCAGCAGACGTCTATGAACGCAACTCAACAGACCAGAACGTAGATGGATCAGCTAAGCGGAACCGAAACTGTATATAACGAGGAACGCAAGACATCAGTTTTTAGAAATCTTCTGAAGAAGCTGACAGCATGATCAGCGAAACGTTAAGTAAAAGTTTTGTGACGCGGCAACACCCGAAAAACAGTGCTACATTAAACAACGGTCGTGAAAGGTTGCATTCTACTAATCCTTGATTCTCTAAATACGGTTTACGACCTAAACTACCTAAATCTTCAAACCATTTAGTATATAATTGGAAACTGCTGTTTTGTTATTTCACAAGCAACGGTTCTGAAAGATATGAACCACTCGTAACAATTTTTAAAAAAGTTGTACAAAAATTGCTTTAAATTGGATTAATGCATCGAATTTTATTATTCGATCAGGGATCAAACAATAGAGCAGCGTTAGCGCATTTAGGAGCAATTAAAGATAAACCAAATCATCGATAGTAATGGATTGTATTTAGTGTACAATCCTCCTCAATTATTAAAGAGTTTAAAAAACAATTTCTTGCCACCCAAGTGTTCAGCAATTCTGTATCTGCAGCAATTAAGAGCGCGATGACTACATACGAATTAAAGAGCGATACAGCTTTAAACACTGCGTCTCTTATCAAAAAAATTAATTATATTTTTACTTGGTTGAATAAACCTTCCCTACGAAACATTAAGGAATTTTTTGAAATATTTTGACACTAAAATTTTTTGAAACCGGCAAATATTAATCAAGAACCATTAGAAATTTCGTTTTCAATTAAAATGGATAGTGGCTTAAATTAGATGAAACAATAAATACTAAACCTAACGACAAAAAAATAATCGAAGAAAAGAAAAGGGATGGCAACTTTATAACTGAGGACATTGAAGTGTCGCTTTAACTTAACGAAAATGTTAAATTTTTTTAGAATTTTGTTCCGTAGCTCATATCGCAAGTTGTTTGTGTTACTATTTATATAAAAAAATTGAACGCAAAAATTGTAAAAAATATTTAAGTGTTGACAAAATAAGTTATATAAATGTATTTGAAACACTAATTGTAAATAAAGTTTACAGTAATTCAAAAGAAATAAAGTCTTTATACAGACCAACTTTAGAATTTTCTATAATTGTGTACAATATGTTAATATTGTTTAACAAAGAGTTTTATAAGTTACAAACAGATTATGGCTTAGTAGCATAAATTAAACAACGGTTAAAAAACAATTTAAGGTGAACAGAAAATTTGTGGTTAACTGAATGCAATTCGCATAAAACAGTAATTATTGATCAATTGATTAAAATGAAACTTATAAAACATTAGAATGGTTAGTTGGTAATGCCAACACTGACACTAGTAAAAATGTTACGACACTTAAGAAGATCATGAGATCAGAATCTTATCAATGTAAAGCATGTTGTTTTATTATATGTATTTATTGTAAATATTTAGTTATATATATTGAAACGGTCGAGAAATTACTTGCAAACGCAAGAGCCTTCTAGAAGGCTGTTATCTATCTTCTAGAAGTTATAACGAAAAGTGAGGAACGATCGAGAAGGATTTCCGTATGTCGATATATAGCTACGAGACAGATCGTAGGTCAGTTATTGTTGAAACGCGAATGCAGCTGTATTAAGAAGATTATCAAGTGAAAATAAATCGTTAGCACGTGTCTGTCTACATAAATAAATCGAGAATAATCGAATTTATTTAGTTCGGTTAATTTAAAAGTGTATATATTTCTAGAATAAGTAAACGTAGTTTTTAGTCGTTATAAATAATTCCTTTTTAATAAATAAAGACGTAACAAGTGGTGTCAGGTGTGGGGTATCGTTCGCGAATTATTAGTGTAAATACCATTAAGTAATTTAATATCGCTCGAGATACGATACGCGTGTTTATTTATAAAGTTAATATAGTGTTTATTAAACTTTTTCTTTTAACAAGTGCGTGATCGCGATATTATTTAAATTCGTTTTCGTGGTTTAATATTAACAAGTGGATCGTTATTAAAATTTTGTGTTATACGAAAACTGCATTTTAAAAAGTAGTGTATTTAAACTTTATATTCGTGTTATATTTAAATTTATGCCGGTGACGCGTTTGCAAGCAGTTAAAATGGATGCAAAACTATTTGAATTTCTTGAATCGATAAAAAATGGTCAAGAGTTGATGAATAGAAAAATGGAAGAAAATGCTAGAAGTTTAAAAGAAGAAATACGAGCGAGCATGGAAAATCAAATAAAGACTATTGAGGAACAAATACAAGTTAGTGTAGGAAATCAAATCAAAATTGCGCAAGAGGAAACCCAAGCAGATATGCTAAATTTGAAAGAAGAAATTTGCGAATCTGTGAATGAGAAAATAGAAGCAATAGAAGACAAATTAGAAGACAGAATAAAACTGATTGAAGAAAGAATGAAGCAAATGAATTGTCACGGCGAAGGAAGCGTCACGAGTGAGGATGTAATAATGGACCATCGAGAAGAAAACACTCATAAATTCAAAGTTGTACCTCCGAATTTTGATAGTAAAAATCCATGGTCAACCTACTACAAGCAGTTTGAAGCCGCAGCTACTGCTAATGGTTGGAGCAACAAGCAGTTTAATAGTGTCCCTACGTGGAGAAGCGCTTGGAATTTTACAAACTGTTCCGGACCACCTGCAAGAAAATTACGAACTCTTAATATCACGACTAGAAATGAGATATGGGGATGCTCATCTTCAACAAGTATACCAGGCTCAAATTAAAAGTCGGGTTCAGAAAGCTGCCGAAAGTCTTCAAGAGTTTGAGGCTGACATCGCCAGACTAACACGGCTTGCGTATCCTACAGCACCAGACACTTTCTTGGAGCAGTTGGCTATTCAAACCTTCGTAGACGGCCTCCGAGATAGCGAAACGCAGCAGACTCTCCGGTTAGCTAGACCGAAGACATTGGACGACGCTTTGGTGCATGCTTTGGAGTTTGAAGCAGCAAAACAAGCATCGCAACGAGATGGTCATAGACTCTGCTGTACTGCAGAAGTACCTGCGCAGACACTGGAAAGCATCGAGGAGATAGCGCGACGAATACTTCGGGAAAGAGGAGTGACAGCTTTGGACTGCGATGAAATAGGCCATGTACGACGGCATCGTACTAAACCTAAAAAAAGGACAAGAAGAGCGCTCGATAATTTGGAACAAAGCGAGCAAAAGAGACAAAAAGTAATCTCATCTATTCAGACTCCGGAGATTACAATCCAAATGGCATCGCCTAGAGAGCAATTGCATAGAATTTATCTCGATGGCAAGATCAATGGGAGAAGCGTTCCGTTACTGGTTGACACGGGAGCGACGAAGACCATCATTCGTCCTGACATGTTATTGGAAAACGAGAAGACATCACCAGTATCAGTACGAGTTCGAACAGCGACGGGCGACGAAATACCTACTCACGGACAAGTCAAAGTAACCATTGGTTTGGGAAATGGAGTACTCGACCATCAAGTACTGGTAGCCAACATCACGGAAGAAGTTATCCTGGGAATGGACGTGATAAAGAAGTATGGGTTCCATTTGGATATGAAGAACGATGTCCTGAAGATCGACAATGAAGAAACTCCTTTTCATTCGTCAGAGAAGGCAGCCGTGCGAGTCTTATTGAGTGAAGACGTGACTCTGCCTGCAAGGACTGAAAGTGTGGTGATGGCACGTCTGGATGGAAGTCTCCGGGAAGGCTATATACGCGCGATTAAACCAATGGAGGGCGGTTTAGTTGAAAAGGGACTACTCGTTGGCAGAACTTTAGTACGAGTAAAGAAGACGATGCCAGTAAGGATCTTAAACATCAACTCAGATCCTGTAACGCTGAAAAAGAAGACCGTGGTAGGCCAATGCACGCCAGTATCACAAATTGTGAGATGCGTGAAGTCGAACGAAGATACGTCGCCGAAGAAGTGTCCACAACATCTATTAGACATTCTCACCACCAAATGCGAAAACCTCAGCCAAGACCAGCTGGCTAAAGTTAAAGTGTTGATCCAAGAGTACCAAGATGTGTTCGCGCTGGAGAGTGGCTCCAAAGGAAGAACTAACGTGGTGAAACATAAAATTAATACCGGAGACGCTCGGCCGATACGACAACATCCACGCAGACTTCCTTTGACGAAAAGAAAAGAAGTCAAACAAATAATTACGGACATGGAGAGAAAAAGCGTGATTTTACCTTAAAATAGCCCATGGGCATCCCCAGTGGTACTCGTGGAGAAGAAAGATGGTTCAACGAGGTTTTGCGAAAACTACAGGCAGCTAAACAACGTGAGAAAGGACAGCTACTCTTTACCCAGAATTGATGATACGTTAGACACCATGTCAAGATTCCAGTGTTTTTCCACGTTAGATTTAAAGAGTGGTTACTGACAGGTAGAATTGGAACACAAGAATTGAGAAAAAAACAGCTTTTACGATTGGAACTGGTTTGTATCAGTTTACTGTAATGCCATTCGCCCTGTGTAACTGCAACGTTCGAGCGTTTGATGGAGACCATCTTGCGCGGATTGTCTTGGAAGACGTGCTTGGTTTACCTGGACGACGTGATCGTAGTTGGAAGGTCGTTTGAAGAGCACTTAAACAACTTGAAGGAAGTGTTCCAGAGATTACGTGGGGCTAACCTCAAACTGAACCCAAAGAAGTGCCACGTATTTAAGAAGGAAGTCCAATACCTTGGCCACGTCGTATCTAGAGATGGAGTAAGGGCTGACCCAGACAAAATCCGAGCAGTGCAAGCATGGCCAAGACCGATCGACAAACATCAGGTCCGAAGTTTCCTTGGGTTGTGCACTTATTATAGAAGATTTGTCCCCGGAGTTGCCAATATTGCCAAACCATTGACAAAACTAACCGAAGAAAAAGCAGAATTTAGATGGAATGAAGACTGCGAAAATTCTTTTAATCAACTAAAACAGGCCCTAGTCACTTCGCCGATTTTGAGTTATCCACGAGAAGATGGAAAGTTTGTTTTAGATACCGACGCAAGCAAGAAAAGGTTATCGCGTACTTTAGCAAGGTTTTGTCTAGGCCAGAAAGGAATTATTGCGTGACTAGGAGGGAGCTGTTAGCAGTCGTTAAGTCCATCGAACATTTCTACAAGTATTTGTATGGACGAAGATTCTTACTGAGAACAGACCACGCCGCTTTAAAATGGCTACTGCAGTTCCGTAACCCAGAAGGACAAGTAGCAAGATGGATCGAGAGACTGCAAGAGTATGACTATGACACAGAACACCGTGCCGGAAGCAGTCATCAAAACGCTGATGTCTTGTCCAGAAGACCATGTCCGGCGGACTGCAGCCATTGTTCGCGACTGGAAGAAAAAGTCGAATGTCTCCGGAGAACTGCTATGGTTGATGATGAGTGGGAACCTGAGCAGTTACGTCGCGAACAAGAAGACGATCCTGAAATAAGACAACTCCTCGACTGGAAAGAAAGCGGCCGACGACCAACCTGGGAAGAAGTGAGTGCTTTGGGCAGAAATATCAAAGCGTATTGGGCGCAGTGGGACTCCTTGATAGTAGAAGACGGTCTTCTTAACCGATCCCTAGAAAGTGCCGAGAGCACGGGAAACAGACTACAGCTGGTAGTGCCGAAGAGCAGGGTGACCGAAGTGTTGAAGCATCTCCACGATGGGACATCAGGAGGACACTTTGGCATTAAGAAGACGTTGGGTAAAGTGCGAGAACTCATTCTACTGGATGAACTGCAAAGAGGACGTCATGAAATGGTGCCGTAAATGCATAGTCTGCGCTTCAGGAAATGGTCCAGCGAGAAAGCGCAAAGCACCCATGAAACAGTACAACGTAAGAAGCCCTTTGGAAAGAGTAGCGATTGACATCGCAGGGCCGTTCCCAGAATCCGATTCGGGAAATAAATACATCCTGGTGGCGATGGATTATTTCACGAAATGGACGGAGGCTTACGCCATACCCAATCAGGAAGCAGCTACAGTCGCAGACGTATTAGTAAAAGGGTTTTTCTGCCGGTTTGGAGTTCCGTTGGAATTACACTCCGATCAAGGCCGCAATTTTGAGTCTGGGCTGTTTCAAGAAGTTTGCCGACTGTTAGGAATTAAGAAGACTAGGACAACGCCTCTCCATCCTCAATCTGATGGCATGGTTGAACGGATGAATCGGACAATGGGCAAGTACTTAGCCAAGGTAGTGTCCCAACACCAAAGGGACTGGGATCAGTACTTGCACCTTTTCTTAATGGCATACCGATCATCCGTTCACGAAAGCACAGGCCAAACACCATCCTGTGTTATGCTCGGTTGTGAGATAAGATTAGCATGCGATCTTCAATTTGGGCGAAGACCGGAAGAAGAAGTTGCTGGAGAAGATTACGTCAGCAAGCTGGCCAAGAGGTTAGACGAAGTACATGAAGAGGTCCGTAAAAACACACGAATTGCCAGCGACAGGATGAAAACAAGATATGACGTCAAGGCGCAAATGGTGGGTTTCAACCTGGCGATATGGTCTGGTTGTATAACCCTCAAAGGAGACGTGGTTTGTCGCCGAAGCTGCAAAGGCAATGGGAGGGCCCCTATGAAGTCGTGCAGCGTATTAACGACGTTATATACCGCATCCGAAAACCGCCCAAAGGCAAGCCAAAAGTGGTCCACGTCGATCGTCTAGCCCCGTTTGCTGGCGATAACCACAATCCGCAAGTTCAGGTCCGAACCAGAGTAATAAGTAGCAGAACCAGAAATTCAATCGAAGAAATGGAGTTCGAAAAGTTTATGAACTTATACGGAGGTTCTGGAAAAGCTAGGTTCGGAGTTACCACCGAGGAACAACAAGACCTGTTCCAGACACAAAAAGATTACGCCATCGCACATTGCGTGAGCGAGGACCTTGACATGTCCAAAGGGGTTGCAGTCGTGTTTAAAAAGAAGTTTGGGCAGCTAGATGAATTACGAAGACAGCAACCGGCAGTCGGAAAGGTTTTAGGACTACGTGGTGACGGACGCTTCGTTTTCTATCTGGTCACCAAGAAATACTCACGTGTCAAGCCGTTATACAAAGATCTGTGGCGAACATTATGGAGTCTCAAGAGACAAATGGAGTTCCATCATGTTAAGAAATTGGCAGTACCCAAGCTTGGTTGTGGCTTAGATCAACTGAATTGAAGGACAGTTCGAAACATGTTGGAGGTCGTCTTCCGAGGAACAGGCATTCAAGTGTTGGTCTGTAGTTACCAACCGAGGAGAGTATTGGGTCAGGAAAAGTCCATTGACTGTTACTTTTATGGTCAAGGAAGTTGCCGAAATGGAGGAAGCTGCCGCTATCGCCACGATCCCTTTTACCGGTGTCGCATCCAGTCTCCTGTTCTGGGACAGAACAGTCCTAAGAAGGGGGCAGTGAAACGGTCGAGAAATTACTTGCAAACGCAAGAGCCTTCTAGAAGGCTGTTATCTATCTTCTAGAAGTTATAACGAAAAGTGAGGAACGATCGAGAAGGATTTCCGTATGTCTATATATAGCTACGAGACAGATCGTAGGTCAGTTATTGTCGAAACGCGAATGCAGCTGTATTAAGAAGATTATCAAGTGAAAATAAATCGTTAGCACGTGTCTGTCTACATAAATAAATCGAGAATAATCGTGTATGTCATAATTAGTGTAAACAAGTGTGAAATCCGAGGACGTTATCTTATCTTAAGTGATATAAATTATAGTGTAAGTGCTTTTATTAAATATTATTATTAGATTTATTTAGTTCGGTTAATTTAAAAGTGTATATATTTCTAGAATAAGTAAACGTAGTTTTTAGTCGTTATAAATAATTCGTTTTTAATAAATAAAGACGTAACAATATATTTCCAAATTAGTAATAAAGAACTAAAGTGTTGAGGTTCTTAATTTATGTTTGGCAATATTATTTGTTGTATTTGATTGCATGTAATTTTACACCACTAACACAAATTGAATGTAAAACAGTTAATTGAAGAAATCATAATTTAACGATATATTTTTTTCTACTTAAAGCTTTAAAAAAAATATTTAAAAAACAGGTACCATAATCGACATGGTAGAGTAACTTTTTTAGCTTTTTCCTATTTGTATGCAATATCACGTTTATTTAGCAATAATTTAATATTTAAGTTTGTTGCTTTTTTATCAAAAAAGCTTAAGGTTATTTAGCAAACTCTTAATAAAACGTACTCATCCAAAGAGTATTAGTTTATTTTTATAAGAAGTAATATGCAGTTATAAAGTTTAAATTTTCAACAAACTTTGCAAAAACTGTTTTAAATTACGATTACATTATTTATAGCTTATTACAGTAAAACCGGTCGATTGTATTACTTTTGAAAATCGCCCATTATTTCAATAAACATTATTAATATAAATAAAATACTCTATTATATATTTAACACCTTTTGTCTTTATAAATACCTACACAAAATTTTAATTAACGGTTGTTACAAAACTTCAAAAATGTTTGTGAATTGCATCTTTTGATACATAATTTACATTAAGTTTATACTTGTCAAAGTAAATTTCCATCATATATTTTTTTGATACATATTAAAAAATTAAAAAATCGATTCACCCCTGCACTTGAAAAAACTTCAAACCTAAGAATAAATTAAGACAGCAGTTCTAAAAGTTCAAATATAAAAACTCTTGTCACTTCACCCATAATGACAGTGATTAGTGTTAAAATTATTTATAAAATTTAAGCATACAATAAAAAAATTTAAGAAAATGCATTTAAAGTGGTTTAATAAAATTTATTACAAAATCAGAATTAATTAGTTTACTACCAAATGCGTTGTTTTTTATTGGGTAACGTAATACAAAATTAATAAAAAATTACACCATACAATAAAAGTACTAAAATAAAGGTGAGAATTAAAAGAATTTTTCTTAATCCTTCACAGTGCAAATTAACTATCAGGAAATTATGTAATTTAGATAAAATTACATACCAAACAAAACGCTAAGCGATACACATTTTTGAAACAAGAATATAAAAATAAATAAGTGCAATAAAAAAATTTAAAAGTCAATAAACTAAGTTAAAAGGTTTTGTAAGCAGTAAGATAAGAAATAATATAAAAATTAAAAACGCGAAAAATGGTTTACAAGGAAATTAAGACTTACATAAGTGCAATTAAATAACATAAATGAATTAAAAATAATCTCTTCTAAAATCGCGGCAAATTTTGCAAGATTTTGGTTATATTTTGAGAAACATATATTATGTAATTACGACTATGAATTATATACCAAAATGTAAAAAAAAGTAATTGAAAAAAAACTTTTGTAGAAACTTTACTTTAGATCTAAAGTTCTACTAAAAGTAACAATTTCATATTACATATTTATGGTCAAGATTTTATAAATTATGAAGTCGGAGTTGTCTAATAATAAATAAACTATAATACCGTTACTTAAGAACCTATTTATACCTTACAGGATAATCATTAATCAACATACATACAATATAATAAAAACTGTAACAATACTTTGATGTCAAAATGAAAATTTTAAATTGTAGTTAAGAAAAAATAAAAATTAAAGTCCTTGTAAAATTCATTTTATAATAAAAAAAATTTGTAACAAAATAGTAATTTACGTAATAAGCGTTAATCCGCATGGCCGAACATTACACGTGAGTGAGTTATGCTATGAAACTTTCGACGAGAGTAACGTACATACATTATTTTTTGTGTTGCTTTTTGTAAAATTGTATTCCTTTTTGGAAAAATAAAAAAAAACTCACCAGAAATATAATGTTGCTACTACATTTATTACTAAATCTGTCAAAAAATATTTTAAATAATCTAATTTAAGTAATGAACTTTATGAATATTAAATCTGACAAATTTGAAATGAATGTTAACATCTTTTCTTTTAATTTTAACTAAATTTTAACTAATTTTGTGTGGATACATACATGTTAATAGTGTTGGGAAGTGGCACATTTTTATTTAACTTTAATTTGTTGATCCTTTTATTTACAACTTCCATTGACACACACACACACACTTCCGGCCAAACGTAACAGCCTCCATGAATGCATAATTTTTAAAGCTACGTACACTAAGGTTAAACTAGTGGTTTTCAAAGTGGCCCCTACGGACTTCCAAAGGTCCCCGGAATCATTTAAGAGGTTCGTGGAAAATTAAATTTAATTTGGGGGACTCTGAACAATGTCAGGTGCATAAAATACAAGCAATAACATGCATCGTCGTGCATCTAATCATAAATTTAATTTTGTGTTATGCGTGATGTAAAGTGTTACAACAAATTTTCTTAGTCTTGGACAAAAAGGAGTATAATTTTCTGTAGTGTTACGCAGATAGCGTACTTTCGTTACGTAAGCACATTTGAATAAAATTGATGTCTTCTTTTAATTTAAATGTAATGTGTAACAGTTTTTTCTTTTTTATTAAAAACTTTAGAAAGGATTGTAAGTTTTTCTAACACAGATGTGTTTCTAAAAAATGTATTGTATATATTGGGTTTTATAATTTATAATAATGCACTCTAAAAGTTATAGCTTACTATTTTATATTTTTGTTTATTTTATTTACTTCCGCGAATAACCAAATTTGCAAATGTTTCGACTAAAGCTATGAATACATCCATTTATATAAATAATCGCTTTTCTACAGCCGCTCTGAGTGAGGCAGTCCCGGCGGAATTGTGGTCTGGTATAAAAGTTGAGTTGTCTCACCTACAAATTTTTGGTTGTAAAGCTCAGATTTATATATTAAAATTACAGACGTTAACAATAATCATTTATTTCATTTATCATGCTCTAAATAAGAGTGGCTCTATTGAAAAAGTTATCTCTACCGCGTTTAAAATTAAATGCTGCACTCTTGTTAGCTCAGCTAGGTCTAGAAGTTAAAAATAATTCCAAGTTGAGTTTTCAAAAGTACTATTGGTGGTTTGATTCTGTTATAGTATTTTTATGGATTTACAAACCTTCGGAAAGCTGGAAACTATTTGTAGCAAAAGTGTAAAAAATTCACTCAGTAACCAAAGTTGTCGACTGGTACCACTTTGATTCCATGCAGAATCCAGCTGACACTATCTCTTATGGGTGTCTGCCTAATCTTTTAAAAAACTCGAACTTATGGTTTCACGGTCCAACATGGTTGTCAGCATGTTTTGATGGTTAACCTAAACAAACTTGGAAACTTATACCAGACTTAGAAAAGGCCAAACCTAAACAAATATTTTTTACTTCTTTGGAAGATTCTATAATAGAAAAGTATTCATCTTAACAAAATTCATTCGAGCTCATGCATACTGTCTTCGCTTTGTTCATATCTCTTGGCATGCAGGTGATAAAATTACAAATTCTTTGTCTACGCACAAAATACAATCTTCGATTCTACCATTAGTTGAAATGTTGCTAATCTACTCGTTTGCGAAGAAAATAAACTATTTCATTAAACATAAAGTAGTTCTTAAAGAGAGCAAGTTGATTAATTTGTCTCTATTTCTTGACAATACTAACATACTTCGTGTTGGAAGTAGACTTCGTAATGCTAACGTATTTTTATTCAGTACGAACATACTAGATTATTAGATGCTGGCGTACAAGCCATCATAGCTTCTATTCGTACAAAATTTTGCCCGTTAGCAATAAAACCTTTAGTTTGAAAAATTATTTTTAATTGCATTTCTTGTAGAAAGGCTGCTTTTGTAAATCTTAAATAAATAATAGGCGATTTACCATTATACATAGCATAGCATAGAAATCATCAAACACCCCAATAACTTCAATCGCGATCATGGTTTCGAGCTATCCCTTCTTTGGTTCCCGATCATTAGTCATTTATCGAAAACACGCCCCTTAACAAGCGTTTTCTTTCTTACCTTTTTTAGAGGTTAGAATCTGGCTTGGTTCACAAGTTGATTCTTAGTTAGATTTCGGTTGCTTGTTTAAGTTTTTCGATTTATCTCAAAGCCCCTTACAAAAGTGAGAAAACGTTGGCAACAAGACTTTCTTATCTTAGTAAAAACTTGAGAGTCTCCAAATCTTTCAAAATCTCAAAATAAAGATGAAGATTCGTTTGCTTATTGATGACATTTAACGGCCTTTCATTCGGACCTTAACCAAAGATTTGAAGACATTCTTCACTTGGATATTTCTGACTGAGAGCGTTGAACTCTTTTGCAAGTAATCAAACGCAGAGCACAAATACAGATGAATACGTACTAATACAAGAGTAACTTATTGTATTATGTACAAATGAAGAGCCAAAACCAATGTTTAAACAAGGATACGACAACTTTTGGTTAAAAAAACAGATCCCAATTTTGTAAACTGTTGATTGTTTTTTCGTCTTCATATTTAGTTGAAAGTGGATTCAGTTTTGTTATGAGCCTCATAATTTTTTTGTATTGTAAAACAAAACTTATAATTTCAATAAATACTTCTTCAACAAAATGTTTTGTTTATATTTTTATTTTACGTCACCATTTACCATTCAAAGCATTAATGTTAAATTTGTAATTTTTCTGTTATGCATTTATGTAGTTTTTTACTGAGAAGTTCGTAGACAAGTTTTGGCTATGAAAAGTGGAGCGTGGGCAAAAAAATTGGGAACCCCTGGGTTAAACGAATCAATCATGTCACATACAACCTTTACACTGTTTTGAATATTCTATATTGAGACGTTCGGGAAATTATTCTCAAGTTCCATAGATTTCACGAAGTTATCTATTTTCTAGAACGTTTCCCAAAAGATATGTCACATTCGCGAAGGATATCCAAAATGTGTATAAAAATGCGGTTGAAACAAATGAGAAGTCAGTTATTTTCCTGTAATTCGATGATGGCATTGTTAAGAAGATTAATCGAGTCTAAATAAATAAGTGATTAACGCGTGTGCGATAAATCTACGGTGTATAACATTGTGCGTGACTTTAATGTAAACAAGCGTTAGTGTTTAAATAAATAGAAGTTATCCGCGGACTTTATCTTCGGGTAAGTGATAGTGCTATACATACATTATAGTGTAAGTGTTTTTATTAAATATCCTTAGATTTAATTAGTTCGGTTAGTTATAAAGGTGTACATATTTTTAGTATAAATAAATTAGTTAGTTTTAATTGTAATAAACGCAACATTGGTATCAAGTGTCCGATATAAAACCCGTGGAAATCGTGTAAATAGATAAACTGTTCGCGATTTTAGTGTAAATATCATTAAGTAATTTAATATCGCTCCAGTAATAAAAACATTGATTGAGTAAATAACTGTTTAGTTCGCGATACGCGTGTTTATTTATAAAGTGTAATCATAGCTATTTCATTTCGTTAAAGTAGTGTATTCAAACTTTTTATTCGTGTTATATATAAACTTATGCCGGTAACTCGTTATCAAACTAAAATGGATGCGAAACTATTTGAATTTCTTGAATCCATAAAAAATAGTCAAGAATCGATGAATTAAAAAATGGAAGAAAATTCTAGAAAAATTGAAAAAAAGTTTTTCGAAAATGCTCAGAAAATGGTAGAAAAGTTTACGAAAATTCTCAGAAAATGGAAGAAAAACGCTCAGAACATTCTCAGAAAATGGAGAAAAATTGTAAAAGTTTAAAAGAAGAAATACGAACAAGCATAGAAAATCAAATTAAAATTGTTCAAGAAGAAACACAAATGTTATTTTAAAAGGAAATTTGCGAATCTGTGAATGAGAAAATAGAAGCAATAGAAGACAAATTAGAAGACAGAATGAAACTGCTTGAAAAAAGAATAAATCGAATGAATTGTCATGGCGAAGGAAGCGTCACGACTGAAGATTATACCTTCAAATTTTGATGATGAAGTTCCATGGTCAACCTACTGCAAGCAGTTTGAAGCCGCAGCTACAGCTAATGGTTGGAGCAAGAAGTAGAAAGCAACATCTTTAATAGTGTCTTTACGTAGAGAAGCGCTTGGAATTTTACAAACTGTTCCTGACCGCTTACAAAAAAATTACGAACTCTTAATTTCACGATTAGAAATGATATATGGAGATGCTCATCTTCAACAAGTGTATCAAGCTAAAATTAAAATCTGGGTTCAGAAAGCTGCCAAAAGTTTTGAAGAGTTTGAGGCTGACATCGGCAGATTAACACGGCTTGCGTATCCTACAGCACCAGATACCTTCTTAGAGCGTTTAGCTATTCAAACCTTTGTAGACGGCCTCCGAGATAACGAAACGCAGCAGACTCTCCGGTTAGCACAACCTAAGACATTGGATGACGCTTTAACCCATGCTTTGGAGTTTGAGGTGGCAAAACAAGCGTCCCACCGATGCAGTCATAAGCTCCATTGTGCTGCAGATATATCCTCGCACACAAAAGAAAGCATTGAAGACATAATGGGACGGGTATTTCGGGAACGAGTAGCTCGAGAAAAAAAAACAGATAATTTTGGGCTGCGGTGAAATAAGTCATGTACGACGGCATTGCACTAAACCTAATAAAAGGACAAGAAGGACGCTTAAGAATTTTTAACGATGTGACCAAAAGAGACAAAAGGTAATCTAGTCTAGTCAGGCTCCGGAGATTTCAATTCAAATGGCATCGCCTATGGAGCAACTGCATAGCATTTATCTCGATGGCAAGATCAATGGAAGAAGTGTTTAGTTACTGGTTGATACGGGAGCGACAAAAACCAAAATTCGTCTTGACATGTTGTTGGAAAACGAAAAGACATCACCAGTAACAGTGCGACTTCGAACGGCGACGGGCGAAGAAACACCTACACACAGACAAGTCAAAGTAACCATTGGTTTGGAAAATGGAGTACTCAACGCTCAAGTACTGGTAGCCGACATCACGGAAGAAGTTATCTTGGGAATGGACGTGATAAAGAAGTATGGGTTCCATTTGGATATGAAAAACGATGTCCTGAAGATCGACAATGAAGAAATTCCTTTTCATTCGTCAGAGAAGGCAGCCCTGCGAGTCTTATTCAGTGAAGACGTGACTCTGCCTACAAGGACAGAAAGTGTAGTGATGGCACGCCTGGATGAAAATCTTCGAGAAGGCTACATACGCGTGATTAAACCAATAGAGGGCGGCTTAGTTGAAAAGGGACTACTCGTTGGCAGAACTTTAGTAGGAGTAAAAAAACACGATGTCAGTAAGGATATTAAACATCAACTCAGATCCTGTAACGTTGAAAAAAAAGACCGTGGTAGGCCAATACATGCCAGTATCTCAAATTGTGAGATGCGTGAAGTCTAACGAAAATTCGTCGCCGAAGAAGTGTTCATAACACCTATTGGACATTTATATCATGAAAATCTCAGCCAAGACTAGTTGGATAAAGTTAAAGTGTTGATCCAAGAGTATCAAGATGTGTTCGCGCTGGAGAGTAGTTTCAGAGAAAGAACTAACGTGATGAAACATAAAATTAATACCGGAGATGCTCGGCCGATACGACAACATCCACGCAGACTTCCTTTGACGAAAAGAGAAGAAGCCGAACAAATAACCTTCAAGTAGCCCAGGGACATCCTCAATGGTACTGGTAAAGAAGAAGGATGGATCAACGAGGTTTTCCATAGATTACAGACAGCTAAACGACGTGACCAAAAAGGACAGCTACCCTTTATCCAGAATTGACGATACGTTAGACACCCTGTCAGAATCACAGTGGTTTTCCACATTAGATTTAAAGAGTGGTTACTGGCAGGTAGAATTGAAATCCAAGGATCGTGAAACAACAGCATTTACGATCGGAACTGGTGTGTGGCAGTTCACCGTGATGCCCTTTGACTTGTATAACGCTCCTGCAACGTTCGAGCGTTTGATGGAGACCATCTTGCGCGAATTGTCTTGGAAGATGTTTACCTAGACGACGTGATCGTGGTTGGAAGGTCGTTTGAAGAACACTTGTACAGCTTGGAAGAAGTGTTTCAGCGACTTCTGAGCCTAAAGAAGTGCCACGTATTTAAAAAGGAAGTGCAATAGCTTGACCACGTCGTATCTAGAGATGGAGTAAAGGCTGACCTAGACAAAACCGAGCAGTGCAAGCATGGTCAAGATCAATCGACAAACACCAGATCCGAAGTTTCCTTGGGTTGTGCACCTATTATAGACGGTTTGTACCCGGATTTGCCAATATTGCCAAACCTGGGACGAAATTGACGGAAGAAAGAGCAGAATTTAGATGAAATGAAGACTGCGATAATTCTTTCCATCAACTAAAACAGGTCCTAGTCACTTCACTGATTTTGAGTTATCTAAGAGAAGATGGAAAATTTGTTTTGGAAACCGACGTAAGCAATCTGGCCATAGGCGCGGTCCTTTCGCAGGTTCAAGATGGACAAGAAAAAGTTATCGTGTATTTTAGCAAGGTTTTGTCCAAACCAGAAAGGAATTATTGCGTGACTAGAAAGGAGCTGTTAGCAGTCGTCAAGTCCATCGAACATTTCTACAAATATTTATATGGACGAAAATTTTTACTGAGAACAGACCACGCCGCTTTAAAATGGCTACTGTAATTCCGTAACCCGGAAAGACAAGTGGCAAGATGTATCGAGAGACTGTAAGAGTATGACTATGACACAAAACACCGTGACAGAAGCAGTCATCGGAACCCTGATGCCTTGTCCAGAAGACCATGCCTGGCGGACTGCAGCCATTGTTCGAGACTTAAAGAAAAAGTCGAATGCCTCCGGAGAACTGCTATGGTTGATGACGAGTGGATCCTAAGCAGTTGCGTCGCGAACAAGAAAACGATCTTGAAATAAGACCAGTTCTGGACTGGAAAGAAAACGGCCGACGACCAACCTGGGAAGAAATTAGTGCTTTGGGCAGAAACATCAAAGTATATTGGGCGCAGTAGGACTCTTTGATAGTAGAAGACGGTCTTCTTAAGCGATCCCTTGAGAGTGTCGAGGGCACGGGAAACAGACTACAGTTGGTAGTGCCAAAAATCCGGATGTCAGAAGTGTTGAAGCATCTCTACGATGGTACATCAGGAGGAGACTTTGTCATTGAGAAGACATTGGGGAAAGTTCGAGCACGATTCTACTGGGTGAACTGCAAAAAGAACGTTATGAAATGGTGCCGTAAGTGCACGGTCTGCGCATCGGGAAATGGTCCAGCAAGGAAGCGCAAAACACCGATAAAGCAATACAACGTAGGAAACTCTTTAAAAAGGATTGACATCGTAAGACCGTTCTCAGAATCTGATTCGGGAAACACACACATCCTGGTGGCGAAGGATTATTTCACGAAATGAACGGAGACTTACGCCATACCCAATCAAGAAGCAGTTACAGTCGCAGACGTATTAGTAAAAGAATTTTTTTGGCGGTTTGGAGTTCCGTTGGAATTACACTCCGATCAAGGCTGCAACTTTGAGTCTGGGCTGTTTCAAGATGTTTGCCGACTGTTGGGAACTAAGAAAACTAGGACGACGCCTCTTCATCCTCAATCTGATGGCATGGTTGAGCGGATGAATCAAACAATGGGAAAATACTTAGCCAAAGTAGTGTCCGAACATCAAAGAGACTGGGATCAGTACTTGCACCTTTTCCTAATGGCATACCAATTATCCGTTCACGAAAGCACAGGCCAAACACCGTCCTTTGTGATGCTCGGTCGCGAAATACGACTGCCATGCGACCTCCAATTTGGAGAAAAACCGGAAGAAGAAGTTGCTGGAAAAGATTACGTCAGCAAGCTGACCAAGAGGCTAGACGAAGAGGTCCGTAAAAACACACAAATTGCCAGCGACAAGATGAAGTCAAGGCACAAAATGGTTGGTTTTAACCTAGCGACATGGCCTGGTTGTATAATCCCCAAAGGAGACGTTGTTTGTCGCCGAAGCTGCAAAGGCAATGGGAGGGCACCTATGAAATCGTGCAGCGTATTAATGACGTCATATATCGCATCCAAAAACCGCCCAGAGGCAAGCCAAAAGTGGTCCACGTCGATCATCTAGCCCCGTTTGCTGGCAATAACCACAATACACTAGTTTAGCTCTGAACCAGAGTAATAAGCAACAAAACTGGAAATCAAATCGAAGGAATGGATTTCGAGAAGTTTATGAGCTTATACGGAGGTTCTGGAAAAGCTAGGTTCAGAGTTACCACCGAGGAACAACAAGACTTGTTCCAGACACAAATAGATTACGCCATCGCACATTGCGTGAGCGAGGATCTTGACATGTCTAAAGGGGTTGCAGTCGTGTTTAAAAAGAAGATTGGACAGCTAGATGAATTACGAAGACAGCAACCGGCAGTCGGAAAAGTTTTAGAACTACGTGGTGACAGACGCTTTGTTTTCTATCTAGTCACCAAAAAATACTCACGCATCAAGCCGTTATACGCAAATCTGTGGCAAATATTATAGAATCTCAAAAGAGAAATGGAGTTCCACCATGTTAAGAAATTGGCAGTACCCAAGCTTGGTTGTGGCTTACATCAACTGAATTGGAGGACAGTTCAAAACATGTTGGAGGTCGTCTTGTGAGGAACAGGCGTTCAAGTGTTGGTCTGTAGTTACCAACCAAGGAGAATATCGGGCCAAAAAGTCCATTGACTGTTACTTTTATGGTCAAGGAAGTTGCAGAAATGGAGAGAGCTGTCGCTATCGCCACGATCCATTCTACCGGTGTCACATCCAGATTTCTGTTCTGGGACAGAACAGTCTTAAGAAGGGGACAGTGAAGCATTCGCGAAGTTTTTGTAAATTTTGAGAACGTTACCGTACTTATTATCCACGTCTAGAACCTTCACGAAAGAATGTAGAAGCTTCTCGAATGTTTGCAGAAATGTATAAATGCAGTACAAACAAATCGTAGGTCAATTATTTCTCGTAATTCGAAGACGGGAAATAACTGATTATTCAAGTCTAGATAAATAAGTAATTAACGCGTATGAGATAAATCTACGGTTATAAGCGACTTTCGGCTTAGACCGCGTCGTAGTTAAACACCTAGACTTAGGCTTGGTCCTAGTTTCTTCTTAAGAGCCAAAACAAGAAGTAGAACTTAGCCTTTGCCGTATTGTCGTTCGTGAACCCAAACAAACTGACGTTTCGCAAGACATTGCAGCTTGCATCTTCAGTGTGGTAAATGTCACTGCGTGACATTCATTACTGAGTGACATTTACCACTGAGTGACATTTACCACCCCGAAGATGCAAGCTGCGATGTCTTGGGAAACGTCAGTTTTTTGGGTTCACGAACGACAATACGACAAAGACCAAGTTCTACTTCTTGTTTTGGTTCTCAAGGAGAGACTAAGACCAAGCTTGAAGAGACCGTGTGTTTAACTACGACGCGGTCTAAGCCGAAAGTCGCTTATAATCAAATAAATTAGTTTTAATAAAATTCGTTGCAATATTTTATTTTTACGTTACCATTTACCATTCAAGGCATTAAAGTTAAATTTATAATTTTTCTATCATGCATTTACGTAGTTTTTTTTACTGAGAGGTCCGTGGGCAAGTTTTGGATATGAAAAGGAGTTCGCAGGCCATGTCACATACAACCTTTACACTGTTTTGAATATTCTATATCATAAACGGTTTAGATTTACGTTTCGTGTGCTTTATTAAGAAACTGCATTTCGCTCATCAAACATTAAATAATATTTAACGAAAAAATAATTCTAGCAAGATGGCGCATTGCCTCACAAA
The DNA here is from genome assembly GCA_035610365.1 of Aquatica leii. Taxonomy (NCBI): domain Eukaryota; kingdom Metazoa; phylum Arthropoda; class Insecta; order Coleoptera; family Lampyridae; genus Aquatica; species Aquatica leii. Next base: position 14,508,932 of record CM069434.1, on the reverse strand, counting down.
AAATGGTAAAACAATTGAAGCAACTGAATAAACACAGCATTTTAAAGCTAATTCTTATATAAAACCTAGTAATAGTGTAAACAAACTTATCTAAACAAAGTAAAAATTGGTACCAAAACATTGAAATTTATACAATATACATAACATGATTACAACGATTAGACTAAAATTGCATTAAACTAGAAACATGTAGGGTAATCTAAAAAAGGAAAAAGTGTGTAGGAAATTATATTACATGCTGATAAGTCTTCAGAACCAAATTTAATGCAAAATTGTGTTCAATAACTAAGAAATAAGTGGCGTTATTTAGGAACGGTCGATAATGTTGCTTAGTGATAACAACCGTGAGTTATCCGGAAAAGCAGATATAAATTTTCTTTCTTGCACATTTTTATTATATAAAGTTATCATTGACCATTTTCGAATAACGATGTGTTTCAACTATAAAAATACATCTTAAATTACACCGCAGTACGTTGACAATAACTTAAATTGAGTTATTATTCTGTACCTCTAACAAAGAAAGGACCGAACGCATCTCGCTGCAAAACTATTATACACAAATGTAGAAAATAAAATAGAACTTTCACCGCGAAAAACAAGTAAATAACGTAGCCGTATTTCTAAATTGAACAAAGTGAAATTGATTTTTAATAACCTGCTGAGCAGTAATCGAGAGTGAAACGTTTATTAAAGCGAAGATCACCATAACAACGAAAACATATTTGTCGGCGAATGCTAAAATAAATTTTGCAAGTACTTTTACCAACGGAAGTTATTAATTATTGCAATTATTTGATTTCGTTCTTAATTAAGAAAAAAACTGAATTCGTGCATTAACAAAAAAATCATCGATAAAAACTGATAGGTTTTTAAAAATGCAGATTTTTTTTATTTAGTCGAAATCGAAAAGGGTTGTGCAATTCGACGTTTAATCAGTACATATTAATTAATTTTTTTTTGTAGTCTCGCGCATGTCTCTATCACTTATGATTATCAGATCGTTGGAGCCATATCTAAAAGCTATTTTAAGCTATTTTCTATCTGGTTTAAGCTCGTTGCGCTTTTTTATTAAGTAATTTTTTTAATGGTGTCAAGATCGAATTTTTAAGTTTTTTTTTGTGTGAGCGATTGATTGATTGATTGGTTATGATGAGGATGCGTTTTGTTGTTGGGGGAAAAGGTGTTCGCAAGATTTGGTTGTTTTCAAAGGATTGTTAATTGTTTTTAAGGTTTTAATTAAAAAAATGAAGATGATACGCATACACCTCAATTTTTTGTTTTAAATTTAGATTATTAACGGTTGCGACTACGCACAAGCGCGCGAGACATCCAGTAAGAATTTTACAAAGCTGGACCAAATAATTTGTTAGTACGCCACAAGGTGCAAGTGCTGTCGGTGTGAACTGCAAAACATAATACAATTGATTGTGGTAACTTAGAAATGCATGTGTGTATTGGTGACTTTTTTTGTTCAGTATAATGTCCCTAATTAGATAAATTTATAAGTAAATGTGATAATTGTGATATGCAAGGCTGGTGTAATTTCGCGAATATTTCGCGAAGCATTATCAGCCCTTTAATAATAGTACCTGAATTCTCTTCATGGAAGCTTAGTTAAGTAGGAGAACTATTTATCACTGTGACAGGTGCGTATTTTGCAAATTTATTACGGTTTCAGTTTCATTGTTGCAAGTAATGAAAGCGAAAGTAACGTCGATAGTTCAAGGGGAAGGGAAGGAGTATTTACTTTCGTTTTTGTTTCAAACGGATAACCTCTATATAGATTATTGTGTAAACATTCAGTTTATATTTATTACGTTCGGGTAAAAAACGCATTGCATTCGTCGTTGCTTAATTATCGAAAAAATTAACCCCAGCTTTGACTAGGGGGGTTGTCATAGCGCCAACATATCTTATCACATCAGTGCATATGGATTGGGGAAGGGAAACCACGCATTACGGGCAGCCTGGCGCATGCATAGCTACCTTGATGCTATTGATTGGCTCATACACTGCTCTGCACTAGTAAAAGTGAACTACACCTTCGATTTACATTTCACTCGCATTCAATATTCATACACACTATCCCCGTAATCTACTAATTCAATAACCCCAAAAAATGTACTAACACAATTACCCCAAAAAAATACCACCTTCAATTTCTCCCCAATTAAAAAAAAATATATCAAAAGACTGGCAAAAATCGTGTATTACGTAAGAAAATAAAAAAGTACACGAAAAATAGTTGAAAGGAAAAATTCAGTGGGGTAGTGGTGTATTTTTAAATGATATGCAATATATAACATAAGGGATTTACGGGAGCTATTTTTGTCGCATTTTATTGCTTCGCATCTATAGTAAAAGAAAGGGAAAGTAATAGTAGGAATCGACCTAGAGTTTAGATACGCATTGTGGGGTGGAAGGGGTGGCGTCGTCAGGCTGCAGAGTGCAAGGTGTCTGCGCGACGACTCGACGCCACCTCCCTCGCCCTGGCGTCCCCGCCGACAGCGTGCGCATCAAGGGCCAAGGCTACTTGTTCCTTATCCCTGCACTTACACTTTCACTTATCAAATCCTTTCTAACTCGCTTATTAAAATACAAAAATGCAATTTAACTCTTTATATTCTTCTTTTTTGACTTCGACGAATATTTAAGCACCCACACCCTAACCGACCAAAATTTTGAAAACCTAATTCTAACAAAACGCGATAATTACAAAAATTATCGACTAACAATCGCACGACAATGCTACGTGAAATTGCAACATCATTTATTATGCTTCACAGCTGTTATTGATTTTTGATACAGCGAACCTGAGCTGCGTAGCTAGGTTTATAGGATACATACATATTCAGTTTGCAAGAGGAATTCCCTATTTCTTAGCCGTTTCAAAATATAATCTCATTCAGATTTATGCACTTGAGAACATTGAGACTAAAAAACCTTTCGCATCAATTACGAAATTAATTACCTTTATTACTCGTTCGTCTTTGTTTTTGAAAGTCACTTTTTTAACCTCGTCGATTTTGGATTATTTTTTTCTCTCTGCGCTTCGATTGGAATTTTATGGAACACAAAGGAATATCGTGATGGCAAATTAACAAAAAAATTCGAGTAAATCCCTCTTTTTTAAATCCGCCTCAGTTAAATCTTTGAATTGTATACATAGAGGTTATCATTTCCTGTGTTATTATTAAAATATATTTTATTATTATTGAAGTTCTTTCTACTCTATTCTATTTTCATTATAATTTTTGTAAAGTTAATGTAATCCTTCATAACCTAACATAATCAGTGCCTCTTATAGCTCTAAGTGTCGAGGTTTTATTAATTTGCAACATTTAATTTCAATATTTTAAGTTTAGTCTACACTGTTCATAATTTTTTTTTCACTCTTTCCTGTCTTTGGCTAGTTCGGTGGCTTTATTTGTTCTTTCAGTATTTCCATCACGTCATTATTCCACGTTTTGCATGGTCTGCTTCTTCTATTTTTTCCATACTCTTTTGGTCTGTCGGTTGTTATCCATTCTTATCATATGTCCGAACCATCATTTAGCTTCTATTACTCCTCCCAGGGCTTTTCTCTTATTGCCGTGTTCCTTCTTTACCCGAGGGGTGGTTAACTTCTCCAAAATGTGTACACAGATTTGAAATCTTTCCAGATTTTTGGGGATTTTTAGGATTTCAAAAGGTTTTTGAAGATTTTTGAAAATCTTTAAAGATTTTGGGGATATCTGAAAATCTTTGTAGGATTTTGGGTAATTCTTGAATATGTTTGAAGATTTTTGGAAATCTACAAGGATTTTCAGGAATTTTAAAAAATCTTCAAAGATTTTTAAAAATCTCCAAAGATTTTTGAATATTTTTATGTTCTGAAAGGGATTTTTTAAAGGAGATTTGACGGGAATTTAAGTGACTTTAAGAGACTTTTTTATATTTAAAAGCTGGTTGCCCTATTTTTGACAACCCTTAATAAAAGGTTTTTTTTGAGTGCAAGTGGGTTAACAGATAACTGAACTGTAAATCTAATTTTAAATGAGGCTTTCTACATACATAATAATTGCGTGGCGGGCAGGTGTGGGTTATATTACCCTCGTTTCGATAGTTATAGTATTGTTAGCCACTAATACACGTAACACACAGTTTTATTTAGTTAACGGATACATTCAAAATGAATTAACACTTTAATTGACGAAAATCATAAAAATTAAAAAAACTAATGTCAAAGGTAGTTTTTTGTTACGCGAGGCCGCCCTCTCTAACTAAAGTGTGTCGCGTCGCTGCGACACTACGGCTCGTTGTTACAAATCTCCCCCTTTGCTTCATGAAGCGTCCCGCAAATAGGAGCAACAATAATGGTTTACTTGCAACAGGGACACTTATTTTTCTAGATTCTTTGTTAAGAAGCTGTGTGAAGAGTTGGGATGGAAGGGTGAGGGAAATTCTGTTCCAGCTTCACTAGATTCACGAGAAGAAGTTTCAGTTTGAGTAGGTGGACGTCCTCTCTTGCGAATAGGAATGATTGGAGCAGTTTCTTCGTCTGAGTTGAAAGGAGTTAGATCAGCGACATGATATTTTCCTAAAATTTCATCTGGGTTACTAACAGAGGTAATCTCATAAGTTGTAGGTGTGACGATCTTGTGAATCAAATATGGACCATCACGACGAGGCGCGAACTTGGAAGTAAAGGAACTTTTAGCTTTACTGAGGACATGCGTTCTTATGAGCACTTTGTCTCCAATGTGAAAATTTGGAGCTGGGCGACGATTGGCATCGCTGTACTTCTTATATCGGTCTTGTTGTTGTTCTTGATTTTCACGAGCAAGACGTAAGGTATCAGCAAGGTTACGCAAGTATGGAATTACTTGAGAAACGAAATTGTCATTCTCTATAATCGCGCGAAAATCACGCTGTACGTCTTCGGGCGTGCGTAACTCGCGTCCGAATGTAAGATAAGCAGCACTAAAACCGGTTGTTTGAGATTTCACACTATTCATGGCAAATCGCACTGCCGGGAGTTTATCTTTCCATTGTGTATGATTGTTAGCAGTTAAGATAGAAAGTTGTGTTTTTAAATCACGGTTTTTACGCTCAACCGGGTTAGCTTCCGGATGATACAATGGCACTAAAGTCTGTGAAAAACCGAGACAATGAGCTGTCTGTTGCATAACGGAACTCACAAACTGAACACCGTTATCACTAATTACGCGCCTAGGAAGTCCAAAACGTAAGTTTATTTCATCTATAAGAATTCTAGAACAATTTTCAACAGAAGCAGCTTTTAATGCAAAGAGCTCTACCCAGCGACTGGTTGTGTCTTGTATTATGTAGATCCATTGATATCCATCCTCTGTCTCAGGTAGAGGTCCAAATAAGTCCATAGAAAGAACTTCAAATCGTTGATTTTGAATGGGCGTTTGAATCTGTCCGATGGGTTTCAAGTTAGAAGCGTTATACCTTTGGCAATCTAGACATTTTGCTACGTGATGGGTTATGTCACAACGCATGCTTGTCCAATAGTATCTACTGGCGATTCGCTGCAATGTACGATCAACTCCATAATGACCAGCTAGTTGAGAATCATGACATTCCGAGATGATCTTACTAACAGAAGACTTCGGAACTACTAGCTGAGCAGTCTCTTCATCTGAGTGTTCGGTCCATCGTTTAAAATCGACATCATCAGACGTTCGAAGCAGTCGATGATTTTACTTAGGTCGGGATCATTCATTTGTTCACGGCGCACTTCGTTGGTACTTTCCTTGGGTAAATCAATGCTTACAAGTTTGGCTTCTAAGTTTTCCAAAGCAGGTCTTGATAGCATGTCAGCTACAACATTTAATCGACCTGGAGTATAGTCTATTTTTAAGTCATAAGACTGGAGAAGAAGTGACCATCGTGCTAGACGACCTGTTGGTGATTTTAATGACATGAGCCACCTGAGCGGTTGATGATCCGACTGAACAACAGTAGTGGAAGCTTCTAAGTAACCTCTAAAACGGTTAACGGTCCACACGACAGCTAATGCTTCGCGTTCTGTAGTACAATAATTTTGTTCCGATTGTCTCAACAATCTGGATGCATATTCTATGGGTCTTTCGTCGGGACCCTCCCCCTGGAGTAAACATGCACCAAGAGCATATGCACTAGCGTTGGTTCTAAGAACATAGGGAAGCTTTGCGTCAGCCTGACGGAGAATTGGACTAGTTGTTAACAGCTTTTTTAGTTGTTGGAAGGTTTCTTCATGTTTAGGACCCCAAGTCCAAACTACATTTTTCTTTGTGAGGTTCGTGAGAGGTTTAGCTATACCTGCAAAATTCTCTATAAAACGGCGGTACCATGAACAGGTTTGGAGAAAAGAGAGAACTTGTTTCGTGTTCTTGGGCGTAGGCATATTTAGAATGGCAGACACTTTGCTTGGATTTGACTTCAAACCCTGGGGACTAATCACGTGACCAAGGTAATTGACAGAAGGGCAACCAAATGTGCACTTGGATCTGTTTAAGTGAAGCTTAAACATTCTTAGGCGATTGAACACAAATTGTATGTCCCTAACATGTTCCGTGAAAGTAGGAGACAATATGATCATGTCATCTAAGTAAGCCAAGATGTTTACATCTTGTAAACCGGAGCGAAATCTATCAATAAGGCGTTGAAATGTGGAAGGTGCATTTCGCAATCCAAACGGCATCCGCGTGTAACGGAACGAACCTAAAGGGCAAATAAATGCGGTCTTATCCCGATCTTCTGGCTTGACTGAAATCTGATGGTAACCTGATTTAAGATCAAGAGTTGTCATATAAGTGGCTTTTTTAGCCGAATGAAGTAAATCTTCGATATGAGGCAATGGATATTTATCTGAACAAGTGATAGCATTTAGTTTTCGATAATCTACTACTAGCCTTGTGCCTCCATTTTTGTTTGGCACTAAAACTATTGGAGCAGCATAAGGAGATTCACATTCTTCTATAATATTTTCCGATAGAAGATGTTCGATTTCTTTACGTAAGATATCTTTTTTCCCTTCGGAGAGACGATAAGGTGGAACTGCTATAGGAGTATTATCTGTGAGAGTAATGGTATGTTCTCCATACGGAGTGGCTTCTTTGTTGCGTAGAAATAAATTAAGATTTTTCTCGAGAACATTATTAAATTTGGATTTTTCTACCGAAGTAAACGAAATACCTTCATCAAAGCGCTATTTAATGTCTTTTAACTAAACTGAATTCAAAAAACACGAACATTGATTTACGGAATTTGGTTCAGAGTCAAATGGGTAAATCTCCATAGAACCATGATTCATGAGGTATGTATATCAATAACAATGTTTGCTACTTTTAAAAAATCAGCACCTAAAAGTGTTTTACTTTGAGAGTGTTCTGGTACAGAAATTAATGAAATATTATGCGATCTCCCTCCTAAGAGAATTTTAACTTGAAACACAAGTACATTAACCTTTGACGTTTTGCCATCTGCTAGTGTCATTTCCATGACTTTGGAAAAATATGGGACGCCATCCTGCAGAAGTATATTTCTGAGTGTAGTACCTGCTATGCTAGATTGAGCACCGGAATCCAGATAACTGTATCCGCTATGGCTTTCGATGTGAACACGAGTCAATGGTCGTGCATTCTGAGAATACAAATTCTTACAGTTTGATACATCATTAAACATATTACATAAAAATTCAATAGGTGAATCAGATCTAAATGTACTCACATGAGCAACTTCGGTTTTACCTTTTGAACAATTAGGGCAATTGCTGCGGATATACCCAGGTGTTTTGCATCCATAACACGAAATTTTACAGTCGCCACTTGAACCTACAGAACTAGCATTATTCACAACATGTTTATGACTCTCAGTAACATTTGAAGACTCGGAACGTATGCGTAATAACTTCTTACATTCATCTTTAAGGTGTCCGTAGTTTTTACAATAAACACATTGTTTAGGTTTACGAATATGATTGTGATGGCTATTGGAAGGCATATTACTTTTAATTGAGTTAGTTGATCTACTTGGAATTTCAGAGAAAGTTTGTTCAATGACACGTGCAGATTCGATCAATTCTTTGAATGAGTTTACTTTATCGCGAGTAATTTTTTTTCTAATTCTCACATTTAAAAGTCCATACACCATGTCAAGTTGTACATGTTCTGAAATAACAGATTTGCCTGTAAGACGTGATAACAATGCGCGCGTTTTAGAAATAAAGACGTCGGTTTTCTCATTATCTTGTTTAAGTGCAAACAAATCCTGGAAAATTTGGTGTGCAGGCTTTAGATAACCATAAGCATGTCGAAGTGATGTGATAGCTTCATCAAAGCATTGAATTGAACTTTTAATTCCTTGCCACCATGTAGTTGCATCATCTGTTAGGAGCATTGAAAGTCATTTTAGTGCATGTTCGTTGCTTACATTAAGACATTCCTTATATACCGTTATTGAATCAATGAATGCTTCGATATCGGAGTTTGAATCACCATTAAACCTTGCTTTACATGCAGAAAAATTTGCAGTACTTACAGTTTGAATGTTGTGTTGATTATTTACTTGAATCCCTTGGATTAAATTCTGAATCATCTCAACTGTCATAATTAACTGTTGTGGTTGATTTTCTGCCATATTTGTCAAATCACTGGTAACTTTTCCTGATCGTAACAGCATAAACAAATACCGTGCTGTCAGAGTAGTGTGATGCGCAGTTCTAAAAACACAGGTTAATTCGAGTAGCTAAACAAATATTTGAATTGTTCGTAATGGAGGACGCTAGTTTGTTAACACCAAACGCAGCAATCTTGACTAAACAATTACGAAATCTTACTTTCGTTTTAAACGTTTGTTGAATACTGTTCACCACCGAAAACGTAAGGCCCCACGTTGGGCGCCACTTGTGGCGGGCAGGTGTGGGTTATATTACCCTCGTTTCGATAGTTATAGTATTGTTAGCCACTAATACACGTAACACACAGTTTTATTTAGTTAACGGATACATTCAAAATGAATTAACACTTTAATTGACGAAAATCATAAAATTAAAAACTAAAGTCAAAGGTAGTCTTTTGTTACCGCGACGCAGCCCTCTCTAACTAAAATGTGTCGCGTCGCTGTGACACTACGGCTCGTTGTTACAATTGTCAATTGTTTGTTGAACGTTTATGTCCTGCGTTATTTAAAAATTTTTAATTATTGACCATTTTATGTTTAATGTTTTATTTATTATTTAGTAAACACAATCTAGTAAAGTTGCCTATGTCCTTAGTCGGTGGATTGATCCACTTGATTTTATTCTTTGGCCTGATGAAGTGCTCAGTTTTAGCACGAAACGTTGCCACAAAACTAAATTAACGTGGTTTTACATGCCCCTCCTAAACGAAGAATTCCATAATATTCCCTCTTTTATTAGGACATAAGTATATAACTTGTTACCTTGGCAAATTGAAACATTTGCTATTTGAAGAACGATTTCTGTTAAGTAATGTAGTTCATTGAAAATAGAAATTTCAATTAAATTAGAAGTCCATGTCAAATCAACACAAGGATGTTTTCAATATCTCAGATTTGGTTGAAATTTTGCACACTTGTAGTCTTTGTCAAAACTAAGAAAAATACAAAATCTTGTTAAAAAAATATTTACCCGTTTAGGATTTAGAGCTATGTAAAGTTCACAAAAAACGCAAAAAATGCTCGGCCGACTTTTTTAAAATTATAATTGTAGCTCTCCTAGTTGACTTAGAGAAATGAGAGTCATTTTGTTGCTTTTTTTATGCCCTTTAATTTGATATACATACAACACAATATATATTAAGAGAAAATATTTTTTTCAGATTTGAACTGAAAATTCTATTTTGAAATTTTAAAAAATGTATATTTTTGAAAATTTAAAAAAAACATGTTTTTCATTGTGTTTTTATAAGTGGATTTTTAAAGTATCATTATGGGATTCCAATGGGTTCACTTACATTTAAATTACATTGTGAACCCAGTTTTTACGAAAATGCACAAATAATTGGGTTTTTAGTCAAAATATACTGTTTTTTTAGAAAACTAATTTAAAGGCAATTTAGACAAGCTTGAATAAGTTTTCATATACTAATATAAATTATAATAATAAACTTAGGTATAGAATATAGACGTCTTTCAGAATCTCGTGAACTGTGGCGCTGTAGTATATGTCAAAATGTTGCTATCATGTGTCTTACAAACATTCGCCGGTACATTTTTCATAACTTATGTTGATTTTGTTGTTGAATTTGTTATTAATAAGTCTCTAGGTATTATTATAAGTAAACAAATTTTTATTTAATATATAAATATGTGATTGTTTTTAATTTTTATCGGTATGAGTGCTTTTTAAATAGATTAACGTTTTTGAGATTCACATAGACTTATCAAATGATTAATTTTTAGTTTATTAATTCCGATTTCCAACTCAAGGTCACAGTTCACGACATAATGAAACGCCTTTACCTTACTTTTTACTGAAGTTTGTATACAATTATTTCATGTTATTCAATAAATTACCTAAAGTTTTAGATTTTCTCAATACCTCGAATAAATTGTATGAAATTTAGTTAGGATCTAGAAGTCGTTAAAAATAACAGCAAACCATTTTAATAAGCAGCATTTAATAATATTACTTGTCTTTAATAAAACATCATTAGTTTTGTTTAAGTGAGCAGTTCCGACTAATCAACTTATTATTTGTCTAACTGCTTCAAGGCTTCATTTGATTTTGCCGCGTCCTCCTCAGAAAGTCTGTGTATTTTTCCTGTGGGAGTAGTAGCGTCAACTGTACACAAAATATCATTTAAACATGTCCACAAAATGTCAGAATTTCCACTTGAATATGAAAAAGATGGGAAAGGACCATCTCGGTGCAGAAATGTGACTTTCACTTTATCTTCACTTTCATTTTTATCCAACACATAAACTAGTCACCATTTACTATTATATGTAACAGTTACATAACCGTTAACATCTGAAATTTTTTCAAGTAGTTCTGTGGTTGTCACTGTGCTGTAATTTGTGTCATACGAAAAAACTTTGACTTGGATTTGGGTCATGTTGTCTTTGATTGGTAAAAAAGCATGGAACTGTTGAGTTCCTTTTATGGTCTGTGCTTTATCAAACCGGTTACTCACAAACTTTTCAGTTTTTATGTACTCTCCTTGCTTGAAAAGCCCAAAGTTAACAGTTTTAATATTTTGAATCGACCAATCAAAAAGTCGACGCGTGAGGATTTGATTTTCATAAGGTCTCTGTAAACTCGCTTTTGCAGCCAACCTTTCAACTGTATCACCAACTCCATCACACGGCTCTTTGCCATGAGCTGTAGCCGAAAAGTGCCACTCTGCTTCTATTCCAAAATCTTGGTTATAAAAACACAGATTAGAACAATTATTTTTATTTTTATGTTGAGCTGCACTTCCATCGGAAAAGTAATATATTTTCTCAACATCAAACAGAAGGTAATTTTTTAGCTGTCGTATTATGCTGCAGACATTCAGATATAATACCATAGCTGACATGTTTCACTTTATCATCTTGTTTATAATAAACTACAAAAGAGTGTATTGTTACATAGTCACTTGACCAGTGGTAGCTTTGGGCTTCGTCTTAAACTACAAAAGCATAGTTTCTTGAGAAGTCTAAAATGACTGCACATTCATTTTCTTTCAATGCTTCTATTACTTCATTAATAAACGAGCTTTGTTGATTCGTTATAAAATCATGGCGAACTAACTGATCAAGTTTGTCACGTAGCATCTCAAGGAACTCAGTTGAACTTTTTTGTATTATTTCATGATTACACCGATCCAACTGCAATCCATTGCTGAAAAGTTATATTTTCATATCATATTATTCTCAAAAACATTCTCTGTTATTTGATTAGTTTTTGAATGGCAATTTCCCATGATACAATCAATAAGAGGATGCAAATTCTCCATTAGTTATTGTTTCTAAACGGGCATTCTCAATCATTAGTTTGACGTTTTGGTGGATTGGACACAAACTTAGTATGTACTACTTTTCTCTACCAAAATACACTGTTTCGGCCTTAACTCCGCAAACTTTGAAAATCCTACTTTCATCTCAGGATACTTTGAAAAGAATGTATGCTTCCTGCAGGTTACACAAAATTAATCTTTTTTGAACTGTACTTTTGGATCCATTACCATCTTTCACTAAAATACAATTTCTTTTGCCTGGCATTACTCTACTTACGTCATCGCTTTCGTAGAACAAACACACTGTTTCTACTATATCTTGTGATAGGCTTTAACCCGGTTGTTGATCGGGACTTGCCAGTACTACCTTTTATTTTAAAAGTTTTTTTGCTTGCCTTGCCATATAGTTAGGTGCATTAAATTCTCGCATTATTTTATGTACACTCCACGTCTCTGTTAAACAATTTAATATCATGACTTTTTTTCTATATGCACTTGAAGTATTTGCATTTAGATTACTGAGAAGAAAATGCCAGTTTTTCTGGCTCATAATCAGAAGACTCTCGAGAATGCCGAAATAATGTTCGCCTCATTGAAGATTCTATCTTTTTTATTTTTTTGCCAGAGTAATGGTTTGATTTTTTTGGCATCAATGAGTGATTCGCCAAGTTATTTTAAGGTGTATTAAGAGACTCTACAATATGTGAGAACGTAATTAGGACATCAAAAGTTGGAACATTAACACAGTCTGGGCCAGGTACTTCCTTTGCTTTTTGTTCTTTTAAAGCAGTTATTTCCTTTCGGCAGGCATCACATATTTTAGAAGTTTTAGGAAAACTAGTTAGAACTAATTAATGCATCCATTCAGCAGCACGTTTTAGTTTTTTATGATTTCGTTCATTGCAGTTGTAAAAATAACCCTTCCACTTTCTATGCAATAGAGGCATTTGCGGTAGCTGGCAGGAATTATTGACCTCGACGCTCTGACTTGTAAGTTTGTCCGACAACAAATTTGAACTGATCCAGTCCAAACTTGCAGGCCTACATTCGCTTGTTTCTGCTTATTTGAAACTAAAACCGATTGACTATTATCACCTTGATTTTCAATTATGAATTCTCCGAGTACTCTCCAATTACAACGATATCTGGACTTTTAAAAGTAGGTGCTGAACTATGATTTGTAGATTCGGTAGTTTGTTTGCTATTCTGAAAAAACGATTCAATTGAATAGCTCGATAGGTTTTTAGATTTCTCATTTTGTAAGCTTGGCAAGGTTTTTATGGGGTTTCTCAAGATTTTACGGGGTTTTTAAAGATTTTACGAAATTTCAAAAGATCTTATAAATTCCAAGAGATTTTAAGCGATTTTAAGAAGATTTCTGAAGATTTGATGGGATTTCAAGCAAATTGTACACGGATTTCTAGAAGTTAACCACCTCTCGTCTTTACCTATCCTCTTTGTATTTGTAACTCTTCTTGAATATCTTATTCCAGTCGTTTGGATTCTCTGTCTCTTGTTAAGTGTCCAGTTTTCACACCCACATATGAGCGTTGGTACGTTGGTTTTATATACTGTCATCTTTGTTTTGTTAAATACTTGTGTTGTTTAAGCATACTTTTCTGAGCTTATGTAATAGTCTTCTCGCATTTCCTAATCTATTATGAATTCCATCTTCTAAATCACCTTTCTTGTTAACTATAGTTCTTAGATACTTATATTCGAGGGGCGAACCACTAAGGATGTATAGTATACATTAAAAGGAAGATATGAGGATGTACGGAAATGTATAGAGATGTACGAGGAAATATCTAAACAAACATGCAATATAAGCGATAAAAGAGTGTGACTAACGTGACTCACACGCTCGTTCACCAATACAATACTAATTTTTCAAAAAAAAATGTTCAGAAAAAAATTATTAATTTCTTCTCTCTTTCAAATGTATAATTTGATTTGGTGTTTATCAATAAAGATGAGTAATTACACCAGTGACGGCTGGTGGTCAATTCTCTATGCGCCTTAAGCAAGTTCGTTGTTTTTGAATGTATTGCGTTTGCACTAAGAATTTAAGCATATTTGTAATTGTAAATTAAGTGATCGAATAATTTAGTTTTTCTCATTGACCAAATGACCTAATGGAGAAGCCACCACTAAATTACGCCCTTTTTTCAGAAGCATTCTTGTTGAAATGAATGAATGTCGGTTTTTGTCACACTATCGCAATTGGAGTACTATTTATTAATATTCAGTAACAATTAAAGTATTTGTCTATAAATGATACCTACATTAATAAAGGTAACTTTAACGCTATACATAGCTATAAAGGTGGAGAACGTTGTAAAATTGATTTTAAACCCGTGTAGTTTTGAATAAAACCGCGGGCTAAAATCATAACATAAGCTCTTTTGAGGCTCATCAGCAGTAGGAAACACACTCGAATATATTTCCACAGTTCCATGGACAAATCTTAGTAGTAGTTTTATAACCATATACAATGGGGATACATATTAACTTAATACGTAGTAACTTACATTACAAGATGACTATAAAATTTTGTTAATGGTAACTTTAAAAGTTATATAACACTAATACAGTGCACGTCGCTTATTAGAATCACGGTTAATGTTAACAGTCAGGTAATATCACTTTATTAATAAACAGATCGGACGTATACTACTACATAGTAAAACGCCGTTTATAGTAATCATAATTTCGGTTTATGTTATTAATTTTCTTCTTAAGTTTGTTTCTGTATATGAACAATGACATATTTTACATTAATGTTTTAGCAAAATTTTCACAATACCTTTGTTTAGAGCAGAGGTTCTCAAACTTTTTTGTGTCGTAGACCCCTTGCCATGTTTTTCATTTTTAAAATTTTTAAAATCACATGTTAAGTTTTGTACATTTATTAATTGAATTTAAATTAAAACTACTCAATATAAAATTTTGTATTTGTTATATAAAATATACGTAACACAAAATATACTAAGCAATAAGTAAATGTTTCAGTGAAAAGGATGAACCTGATGCTTTAATAATAAATTATCAACATTTGGCGTCAATTTTGTAAGGTTTAATATTAAATCTCATCGGCTAATAATGTCCAGTCTGTTTCTTTTTTTCGTTAGGAGATTGGTAACAGCGCTGAACCCCGTTTCTACTAGGTATGACGATGGAAAGGAAATTAAAAATGTCCTCGCTATATTGTATAATACGGGATAAGTAACGGGTATGTTGTTTTGCAGCCAGAATTGCTGATATCCGTTTTTAAACTGAACCTTAAGTTTTTCGTTTATACTTAGTTCAGTCAGTTCCTCTTGTATTATGGCATTCGTTTCTTTTATGTCACCATATGGGTTAATTATCCACGGTGGTATTACCATAGTTAAAACATCCTGAAACCTAGTTTGAAACTCTGAATAGAGAGCATTTAAATGTTGAACGTAGGTTGAAACGTCGTTTTTTTGGCAGTTTGTCTGTGACAAATTGGGGAACTGGGAAAATTCGCCCCGTCCAATATTTTGCTTAATTAGTTTAACTCTGGCAAGAAACGCTGATAAGATGAACTTTGTTTTAATCAAATTTAGACTGTCGCCTTGTAACTGCAAATTAACCATATTCAATTTTGTAAACGACGTCTGCTTTCCACTTCATTAAATTGTCTTTTAAAATTTTATCTTTAGTATCCAGAAATTCTAAAATAGTCCCAAAAAGTACAAAAAATCTTGTCAAACATAAGCCTTTCGACAGCCAGCGTACTTCAGTGTGAAGGAGTAATTGATGAAAGTGTCATTTTCTTCACACAACTGCGCAAATAACCGCGTATTCAATGCGTTGCTTCAGATTCGGTTTACTGCATCAATGACTAATTGAAGAGATTCGTGCAATCTAACACTAAAATTTTTAGCAACTAAATATTGTCGATGCATGACGCAATGTATTGCTAACACCCCTGACACATTTTGTTTTAAATAGCTTATAAATCCACGATAACGTCCAATCATGGCAGGTGCTCCATCTGTAGCTACTGATATTATATTTGATAAAGGAATTGCTTTCTCAATGAAGTAATCCTTCAAAACATGAAATATTGATTCACATTTAGTGTCGGTTGTCAAAGTTCTTGCGAAGAGCAGTTCGTAGATTTCTTGATTCATAATAAAACGAACATATGCCAATAATAATGCTGAATTACCAGGTACAGTTGACTCGTCCAGTTGTATAGAGAAATGGGTCGTTTGCAAATAATTACACAAGAAGCTTTTAATATCAGAACTCATTTCATCAATACGTCTTTCAACAATATTGTTGCTTAAGGGAATTTATTTAATGATATCAGATGAAAGTTTGTGTAAAACAGTTTAAAAATCTTTTCAACGGCTGGCAAAATTAACTTTTCTCCGATAGTATGCGGTTTTCCGGATTTTGCTATAAGTAGCGAGATATTGTAAGACGCCCGCAAACCATCATCGTTTCTTTGTGACATCGAAGCCAACATTCTGTCCAGCGTGGGTCTCTTCTGAAGTTTACCTTTGAGTGTTTGAAAGTATTTCAAATCTTTATCTATTTTATCAGGGTGACATCTTCTCAGATGATCCTGCAGCTTAGATGGTTTCATAGCGCCATTCCCAAAACTTTGTTGCATAAAAGGCACATAGGCAATTGTTTGTCCGACAACGATGGAATGAAGCCAAGTTTCAAATAATCAACGCTGTACTGTCTACATTTCTTTTTAGATTCGGACATTGCATCAGTCATCTGTGGGCAAAATTAATCTATTTAAATAAGACATAAAGTCCAGCAGCTGTATATTAAAAAATCAAAGTCAAATTTAAATCGTATGGTCTTGGATTTTAAGGCAGACATAGATGTACAGCCATTATAAATGAATGTGAGAAGGGGAATTTTATGAATGTTACTTAAGGTTTTGATATGATGGAACTTTAAGGAAATTTGAAAGTAACATGACAAAAAATATTAAAATAAAATATTATACAACGAATAATAATAACAAATTGTTATGCGATTTATCTCTAGGTACATTCGACTGTCATGTGTAAAAATCACTTTAGCAATAATACAAAATTTTAATATAGAGAAGTATGTACAGTGCAATATCCATAATCCGAACTTCCGTAATCCGAACATTCCAGTAATCCGATCTGGCCTACAGTGTAACTACCAATGGACAAAAGTACATTTTTTTTACTTTTTTTGTGAAGTTATTTGGTAAGATAAATGTATTTATAAAAGAATAATATATACCTAGCAAGGTCGTAAAGAAGTAAATATTGACACACATACTTATTAATTTATGTGACCGGCCAAAATATGTAGTTTAATTCAAAAATATTTTTTTTTAATCTGTTTCCTATATGTAAACATTTAAATTCTATGAAAAAAAAACAAATAAATGATGGTGTGTATTGGAAATTCTTCAAAAAACACGCCGCACCTGTACAGTAGTGGATTTCTTATTTTCTTAATTTATCTTTCAAAGTGGTAACATATTTTATGTTAATAATAAAATACATACGTAATATGTATGTACAGTTGTCTTTTTTTAGATTTTTTCGAAAACATTCCATAATCCGAACATCTCCTTGCAGCAATTAGTTCGGATTACAGAGATTGCACTGTAATTATAATAACGATTGCTAAAACTTTGAAAAAGAAACTATTGAGGAGTACTCGTGTAATTTTGCATGATTTGAATATTAAACTACTAATAACTGAAGTCACGATTGGCGTAATTTATCTATCTTTGCTAACTACGAATACAAAACCAAAGTTTAATAAAAAATATTGTACTTACTTTTCTTCGGCACTCTCAAATAAAATAACACTGATTCACTATAATTTGTGTGATAAACTACCAGTTTATACTTTTTTAAATATTTTCTTAGCACTTTCCTTTTCAAGATTCAGGAGACGAATAAACGTATTTGTCTCACATTCGTAATTATAGAGTGACGAATTAAGCAAGTCAGTGCAAGTTCGCGAAGCTCTAAGACTGCGCGTATGCTTGTAACAAGATGATACTGGTATATCATTATGTGCAGGTTTTTACAAGTTCAAAATGTATTGCGACCACAAAGCGAATGCCTACATTCTACAACTTACAAAATTTTCTAAACATACATATATAATATTTTTTTTACTTCATAGGTACTTTTATAAATAATGTATATGTTTTTATATTATAAGATAGTATAATGTAAGTAAATAGATACTATCAGTGTATGTTGAGATCCACTATCGTGGACCTCCATTTTTATTGCATGACCCCTTGCAGGTTGTCATTGACCTCTGGGGGTCGATATAGACGACTTTGGGAATCATTGGTTTAGAGTGAAAAACTTTTATCATTGTACCTTAAAAATAGATGTTTATCATATTTAGCTGTATTTTCGCAGTGTTATTTATTTATTCACGTATTTAGACTAACTTACGTAACATTGCTTTATTTAAACATCTGTAAGTGCGCTATCTTTGCAAATCAACTTGAACAGCGTGTGCGTTCTTAGGATAACAATTTTATTTAACTACGTCTTATGTGATAACGTTATTTTGTATTAATTATAATTTTTAATGTCAGAAAATTACTGAGAAGAAATGTGTAGTTCTTAGAACACTGAATTTGTTTTGACATTTTTTGCTTGTATTGATGTTATAATTAATAAACTATTAATCAGATACATACGCTGTATCTATTTACTGCTTTGTAACCAATGAACATTTTTTATTTTTTCTGAATTTCGGATATTGTTGCCATTCGCTTATTGTTATCAAAAACCTCAATTCCCAACGTGATTCTATTAACCGGCGTGCACTGTATAACGATAACGTAATGTCGTTCCCCATGGCACGAAACTACAAAAAGTAACTTTAAAAGTGTAACTATTTTTGTATAAAAAACTAATTATCTTTTAACGATAGGTGACATCGTCCAGGGTCCGTAGCTACCATGATTAACTTTGAACTCGATTTCAACTAATAGTGCGCGAATTAATTTTTTGCAAATTTACACACAAACAGAACAAATGATGTGTAATAACAGAAAAAAAAACTGTTTTGTTTATTACTGCAAACGATAAGTTTTTCACAGTTCTGGGAGCAGTTACGTTGTCACATTTTCTGCACTAAGTTATCGAAATGTTTGTCCCAATCGAATGTTATCTCAGAAAATGTATTTCTCACTATATCACCAGGTCACTTTATATTTCCGTATAAATAAATTGTTTTACTAATATTATTAGGTCTGCTTTTCATCTCATTTGTTGTTGGTACTCCATCATTTTCTAGCTATTATGCTTTCCTAGGTAAGGTGTATTATCACGACGACAATACTTTTAGGAAACAAATTTGGAATTAATTATTTTGCAACTACTGAACAAAGTTGACATGGTTCATGTATTTTTTTACAGATTTAAATCTGATGGAGTCAATTTATGTATCTTTAGAAAAGATATTCACTATTGTGTGCTAGTGAGGAACTGCAACTTTATGCCCGGTTACATAAAGCAACGTTAACTATGTGGTTAGCTAATGCCGTTGTTAACTACGTCATTGTTTGTCAAGTACGTATGATTTTCTACTTGACGACTAATGGCGACACTTAACCATACGACCACATAGTTAACTACATCGTCAAAGTTAACAACGGTTTATGCAACCGGTTCCATTTCTATCAATTGACAACTGTATGCTTGGTTTCAACAATTTATTTCTTAACTTAGTTCCTATATCTCCTCTTGAATAAAACAGAGACTGTGCTATCATTACATATTCACTGTGAGCTTTATGACGGAGTAACATGTTTCGATTGTACTGGATTTCGATTGTATGTATCTGTAACCGGCAATCCTTCGTTTAATGGTAAAACAAATCCCATCAAACATTCCTTATTCAAAATGTTTATTATTGTCCGATTATTGTCAGACACAAATCGATTTTCGGTTATGATCGAAGGCAAATGAATGAATGCAAAATTTGATACAGAAGTTTCTTACCTGAACGCATCATAGAACGTGTTGGCATATTTTGAGTGATCTGAATTTTTTATGGATGTTTCGTAGAAGTGCCGGAACAGCTACCTATTTTTTTGAAGTTTTTCATATTTACCCAGATATTTGTATTTTGCTGAAGCACAAATGTGTTTTTCTTTTTTTTAATTATTTTGCTTCTTTGGTATTCCTAAAATATATTTGTTGTCATTCATTGATTTTAAGTCAGATTTAGGCTATATTTTAGGGCGCAATTGAAATTTGCATGTAGGAAAGTATAGTGTTTATAGGCAAATGTTGGGAATGTACCCATATGTACAGGAAAATATGGGGATGTACAAGGAAATATAAGCATGTGTAAGGAAATACGGGGATGTACAAGGAAATAGAAGGATGTGTGGTGTACAAAAAAGTGATGGTGGTTTACCCCTCGCTTATATTGTTGGTATCTTCTATGGATTCTCTAATGATTCGTTTATGTAGTAGTGTGTTATTTTCATGACTTGTTTTTTTTGTATGTTTATGTTTAAACCATACTGTTTCGCGTTTGAATTCCAAGTTTCTGGATTATGTTCCAGTTTTTTCTTAGTTTCTGCCATTAACTGGCTTTAAATTATTTCAGCCTACATAGTATTTTTCGAATTTTACTTAAAATTTTAGACCATTTCATCTATTGTATTTATGAATAGAGCTGGGATTTAACTTCCCCCTTGTCTTTCACTTTTTGTTGTAATAACCATTTCGGATGTTCTGTTATTAGTTCCGATTTTATTGGTGGTGTTTTTGTATAAGTTTTGGATGGCATCTATTAATTCTTTATATACTTTTTTTGCTTTTCTCACACTGCTTGTCTTTTGATTAGGTCGAACGCTTTTTTCATATTAATAAAGGTTTAGTATATTGATTTTTGGTTGTGACTTATACTGTTATTTGTTGTAGTCGGAATATATGATCTTGTATACTATGGTACTTCCTAAATCCACTCTGTTCGTCTTGTAATTTGTGTTCTGTTTTCTCTCTCACCTTGTTCTCTAATATTCTTTCATATACTATGGTCATCACACATAGCAATGAGATTTTTCTATAATTTCTTTGGCATTTTCTTTCTTATGTATTGGTAGGATTATTGCGTTGTTCCATTCTTGTGGTACTTTTCTTCTTGTCCATATACGCCTAATTAATTTTAACAGGTATGGCCGTGCGTTTTTCCTGAGATATTTTATCATTTCGGGTGTGATTTCATTTCCTCCTCTTTTATTGGGTAAGGGTAATCTGTTTCTTTTTTGTTTTTCTCTTAAATTATCTCTTGCGTTACTTTTTTATTCTTTCCGTTACTGTATAGAAGTTCTTTAAAATATTCTCTCGATCCTTTTGTTTGTTGTCATCAGTGATTAGACGTCCTTCTTTGCTGTTTATACTTTTTGTAACAGTTTCTTTATTAGTTTTTAGTCCTTTTAATATTTCGTAAAATAGTTTGGTGTTTTCTTTGAGTTTTGTTAAGCTAGGTCAGTAATAATGCTAAGAGATAAATATTACTATCTGCTTTAATTATCACAATTGATTTTGTAGATGATGGAAAATTAAAGAAAACAAGAATTAACACAATACATCAATACGTTTCACAGAATTTACAGCGTTTACACCCATCATTTACCGCATAGCTACAATCAACAAACAATTTCCATTTGTTTGGATAGTCAGCACCGGCTTGAAAATTTTAATTACAAATATCTCAAAACAGGACCACCTTAGATCAAATCTTTAAAGGAAAACTTTTCATTTAACGGTACATGGAATCTATTTGTAGTCGTTTTTCTGATTCACCCTGTATACGTCGAAAGATATTTTTGTGTGCAAACTACGAAAATTTTGAAACTGTCGTAATTATCGACTCGATCTTCTGCTTAGTTTAGATTAGTATTGAGAACTACCATGTTATCTCTAGCAGAACAATAACATTTTAATGGCATTAAATACAACTACAGGAATCGATGTGAATCGTTACGTTAGCGAAGCTACCATCTTTAGAGCTTGTAGATCTTACAGAATAGTTTTGATTTTAATTTTTATATTATTTTATTAATTTTTCAAAACGCATCTTATAAAGTATTATTTAAAAAGTAAAAGAAAAAAGTTTAAATGAAAAACTACAAAATGAGACAATAGTTTTCACAGACGTATAAATGTAAATTGGAGCAGAAAAATTTGTAGTAAGACATGTAATCAGACTTTATTTACAATACTTTTTCAATACACAGGACGTTTTCTAGTGTTTCATCAGAGCCAAGCACCTCACATTGGATTTTACCGTTTCTGAAAACGACTTGAAATCGTTTTACCTTGACTTGTACTTTTAGAATGAGGGTACGCAGTGTATGTAATATTTTCATCTTTTCTTTAGTATTTATAGATTTGTGTAGTGTCTTAAATAGGTTAGTATTTACGTTAGTTTCTACCTATTCAAAATGAAGTTTTATAGATATCTTAATTAACTTTTATCTGATAGGACGGTATTTTTTTGAATGAGCTTAATTTTATGTTTCATAAGTACATAAATTTTAACTATTTTTAATGAGAAATAACACCTGTTAAATTATTCTGCAGGTTTTTGATATTATATTACACGCTTCATGGAAATATGAAGAAATATACATGTATGTTGAATCAAGGTGTTGCTGATGCATGCTGCAGATTACTAAGTCTTTATAGACACTTTTTGCGTCGAAACGTTCATGGTTTCACTAAACAAATAGTAGCTACGAGTCATGGTGTACTTCTAGTAGTAAGAGATTACTCAGTTTAATCATGAGAGCTGTAATATTTACGTTGAAGGTTAGTTGTTATTGTCAAGGTTTTTCTGTGTTTTGTTCTTGGTTTTACGAGATGTTTCTTAGAAATGTTAAAAACAAAACGTGGATTCTATGATATTGAGTATGTAAAAAAAAAGTTCTAACAGAATTCAAGAGTTGATGAGATAGTTAAAGCTATCGGAACCATACTCAAAATTTTTAGAATCCTAATATAATAATTGTCTGACAGTATCTGAAATACGTTCATATTATGAAAACTTGCATAAGAGAACAAAATTGGTAGTTCTTTTTCCAAGCCACTCCGCTATACACAAGAGTTTAAAAAAATATTTTTACAAACACGCAATGTTTGATAGAAACTTTCTTCCTTGTTACGGTGACATAACCGTAACGCCGTAAGCGGTAGCTCAAAACTTTGGGGAGTGAGTCCTCGTTGTGCTGATTATAAAGTAATTAAAAAAGCACCAAAACCAGAGAAACATAGTATACACTATAGATTCTCGTTTACATCTGGTGTACACTGAAAGTTTTACGAAAGAAATCTATAAGAAAAGACAAATAATTCTAGTATTAGCAGATCCTTAGAGTAGGCAACTTTTCATACACGTACGTATATAAGTTATTAGCACTAAAGTGTGAGAGAATATAATTTGATACAACAACGAAGAACAATAAACTAATCAATGCAAATCTAGTGATTACACAATCAAAAGCATAGCGCACATGTGATAATTTTAACAGGTAATTGCATAAATTATTCGTGACATATACAGGGTGAGTTCTTAAGCGCGGCTCTCAAATGTATCTTGAAAACTATTTGATCTAGCAATACGGGAAAAAAATTTCATACAATAAATCACATATAGGAAGTTCACTGAAAATATTTTCACTTTTGAAAATAAACGAGAAGAACAACAAAGAGGTAACAAGGTTCAAATAAAATCACAAAATAGTAACAAAACTCAAATATGTAGCAACACAAAACAAAAAAATTTACAACGTTCAGATAGAAACACAATGCACAATCTCGATAGGTAACTTTATAAAATCAAACTAAATGTTTTGACAACAAATACAGGTACTACTATAGCCGTTATGCTATTATTCATAATACGTCAAAAGAATGAAAAGGCAAAAAACAAATCAAGCAACCGAAATTGTTTATTATAAACATTTTGTGTCATATCTCCCGTTCCTCCAATGACAGAGTTCAAATTTTTTATGATAGATTTGCTAATTTATTTACTTTACAACTATACTGAGCTCACTATGCCTTTCCATTTAATTTTTTAAGAAAATTGTAAAAATCTGCGAGTCTTCACTAAAATGCGACTCCAATTTAACAAGAAAACTATATGCTATATGGTGTTTCTAATGTAAATTCTTCTGTACTATACGACGGTTAAAAACTATTTGAAATAAAATATTTCTAATCGGCAATATAATCATTTTTGTCTACAATGGTTATGACTTCGTTTAACAGTTCAGCATGAAGATTTAGAAATTTTGTAATAGACAATTTTAATGCTGAATTAGATAACCTTTCAAATTAGGTAGGTTTACATTTAAAATCATTGAGAAAATTACGATTTTTGTATCCATCCCTGATTTTCAAAAATGAAAATATTTTCAGTAAACTCATTATATAGGGTTTAGCTTATGAATTTTTTTTCCGTATTGCTAGACTAAATAGTTTTCGAGATAAATTTGAGGGCCGCGCGTGAGGACTCAATATCTAGATCGTTCGTATTTACGTTCGACACCAACACAGATTAATAGATAACAAAGAGAGTGTTACTTACGGTTTTTTAGACATGCGATTAGCTCATAGCATTTCTAAACACATCCTCTAAAATTGCTGAAAGTGTAATAAAAATAGATATATAATGATATCACAAGTAAATTGCTAGTAAGTCATCCCATGATATTATAAACAGAATGCGTCAAGCTTCTAAATGAGTTTCACTATTAACATCGCAGGTGTGCCACTGAGTCTTTGAGATTAATCGTCTATCTCACAAATATGCCATCAACTTGACCCCAAATTAGCTTTTACAGCTGGTGTTTGCGTATGCTTGCATCCGTCCGTGTTCCAATTTATCTAAGCCCAAATGGCTGTGATAATACGAGAAAATTAAATTGCGTCGTACAATAGAACTGAATTATTACCTTAGCAAAACTTACACAGGCAACACATCCAAATCTAAGTTGATTTACCCATTTACAACGAGGATAGTATACCATATTTGAAAATTGAGATCTCACAGGGTGCAGCGTTAGTCTTTCTCATCGTCAAAAACGGAAATGAAAAGCAATATTTTCCCATACGTGACATTTACGTTCCAGGACAAAATTCATACAGCACGTAATGTTAAAGAATTATTTTTAATTTTGTATAACTTGCATTTGCACCTTTCTTGTATGTTTGTTTAATTTTTAGTATAATATTAATCTGCGTATTTCTTCTTCGACAGATTTTTCTTTCTGTTGCCGTTTGTCTTCTTGTTGTTCAGTTTAGTGTATGTAATCGAGGTCTTTATTATCGTTTGTATTCTCACGGGCCTTAGTCTTTAAAATAAGATCAGCAGTGGTCAATTCTTACTGTGTTACTTCTTTATTTTGATATTTGTCATCTTGTGCATAACAAATTTCTACAGAAATATTAAAATCATCAAAATTTTGCTAGGTTGCGAAGATATTTTACAAGACAATATTCTAATATGATGTATAATAGATAATAAAAACTTTCTACCTGTCTTACCTGTCAATTTATGCTTTCTAAAGAAAAAATAATAGGTAATAAAAACAGACATCAACAACAAAGTTAGCTTGACACTTTTATTGATACATATGTATATGACAATACCACTTGAAAATTTACAAATTTTATTTGACATTACAAAATCGAGTGTAATTAAACTTAAACCTAGTTTTTGTCATTCAAATGCTTCTAATCATTTTATTAGTTTCTTAGTCATTTAGAAATATCTTTTTCTTTGCATTTTTTCAGTCGCAAATTGGCGATTCAACTGGCGATCAGATTTTGACATGTAGTTGCTCTGAAGATATCTACGGACGTAGATTCAAGAATTTTATCTTATTTCTACTGATTTTATTGGATTATATAGCTCCACAATGATTCTCTCTCAGAAACTTGTTACATTGGTTTTCGTGTAACAAAAAATAAGCGACGGCTAACACAGTTGTTCCCGGAGAGTGAGTCGCAGGCTTCGTGATGCTAGATTATAATTTAAATCTAAAAAAGGCACCAAAACAATGAAAGACGAAATCAGGGAGACATCTGAAAAAAAACAAATAACACGACAGAAGTGATAATACAGAATATATATTTATTTTATCACAGACAATAATTTGCAAGAGAACGAAGAAGGTACATAAGTATAATTACATAAATTTTCCAAAACGCTAATACATGGGTCGGACAAAATATAAGTTACGCTCTATACTGGGCAACACGTCGTACAGTAAACTGACCTAGTCTAACTTTTATATTTGAAGAAGTGATAACTTTATATTCGTAAATTCAAAATCACAAAAGTATATAAAAAAATTAAAGACTTAGAGACTCAACGCGTGCTGCATACGACTTTGTGACGCACAAAATGATCTAATAATTAATTGTGTTAACCTAACATGTACGTACGGTCGTTCTAACAATCGACGTGATCAACAAAGTACTAATCGTAAAACTACAAATCGTAATACTTACAGTTAGGTTTTTTCCACTAGGGGATTAGCTAATTCCGTACCTTTATTACCTAAAACGTAATATTAAATCAAACACAAAATGTACATTTGGCGGTAACACAAGTAAATTCCGTTTTTAAAGTAATCATTTGAGATAGCGAATGTGCAGCGATTCCCCTCGAATTAATGTAGCAATTGATGGTAGAAGTTGCTCCCAAAAGAAATTGCAATCTTAAAGGTTTCCAACCTCTTTACGGTGTACATAGTTAAATTATAGCAATGTGATGTCATGGAAATTATTTTCTAAATATGCCATCTGTTTGTTATCTCCACCGATAAAGGAAACGTGTGAGGGGTATGGAAATCCGCCCAATTAAAGACTTTCGCTCAGATAGACACAAAATTAATTAGCATATTCACGTGGAATCGCGTCAATAACTTATTGATGAAAGCGTTGTTGGGTCTAGAGACCGCTAAGCGGAGGTCTGTGTTGCAGCAAACATTACCGGTAAATGAATAAATGCGCGCTTATAAAAATTTGACAACCGCCAACGAAAAGTGGGCGTGTTGAGGACAAATTTTATACTCGAAAAGTTTTAACCGACCAACGTTTTAACATTACAAACTTATATCTCTCACCTTTTATTACATTTTTTATGCACCGTGTCTGTCTTTTTTTGTTTTTTTAAAATTTTTTTAAAATTTTCACATCAGTGTGTATCCGCGAAAAAGTGCTGTGCATTTCCGATCCCCCACAAACTTTGTGCTGTATGCCGCGAACAGTTTCTCTATAAACACGTACGGATTAAAAGTGCTACACCTTAATTTCCGACTCAGACGTGCGTTTAAATGGTCGTTTGTCGTTGCCGACGTGGACAAACCCATAGTTGGGGTGGATTTTTAAGTTATTACGGCCTGCTAGTAGACGTAAGAAACAGGAAATTGGTTGACGAGCTCACGTCGCTTTCTATAAACGGTCATGTTTTGCCTACCTCAATAGTCAGCGCTATTAAAACCGTCGACATAATACCGAATTTCATAACATTCTGAAAGAGTTTCCAGAATTAATACGTCCGTTCTGGAAAGCTTCGACGAGAAAACACCTGTTACAAGCTTTATGTCTTACGAACCTTGCACGGCCAACTCACACAGTCGGAGATAGGGGAGGTTCACAGGAAGTATGTTTAAGGGCGCCAGATCTGATCCAAGATAACACTTCTGCCTCGATCACGACAGACGGTCCAAACTTGTAACTAAATTTGAGGTTCGTAATCTTTATTACTCTGATGTTCGAGTAACCAAAATTAGTTAATAGATAACGATAATTACAGGAGCAAGAAAAAAATACAAGAGAAATTAACAAATATAACCACTTTAATATATTAACGTAGGGGGTTAACAAAAGTATATGAAATCTCTCCACTCATCCATGCTCGAATGATTTCTAAGTATAATTAACAAATAGAACAACTTTAATTTAGTAGCGTAGCAAATTGGCAAGCTATACATAAAATTCTCAATCCCTAAATACTAGAAGAACTAACAAGTATCGTTAACAAGTGTAGAAAACTTTGATGTCGCAACACATAAGATTTACGAGATTATATCGAAGTTTCAGTACATGAATGCCCGCAGTATCGGCAACACACAATACACATTTAAGTTAGGTCGAAACGAACAGCACAGAAACTCTCGTAGTAAATATCTTTTTCACACACAGCATGCGATACAGTTAAATGAATGATTAAAGTTACCTTATTGGTATATAAGCAATAAACGTAATTACGGTTATTAATATTAATAAAAATTCTGTGAGTAACTTTCGTGACAACGATATAAAACTTAAGCAAATAAACTCACCCGAATTCCAGTGTCCACTTCCGCAAAGAAAACGTTTTCTCCGCTAGCGGCCTGTAATAAATCTTTAAACGCAAATCGTGTCACACACTAACTCACGAAGAATAGGAAGCTACAAAATTAGTATTAATAAATCATGAAATATTATATAAAAACCCGTTGTATCGAATACTGTAGGTAGCAATTTAGAACAGGTGGCTGATAACCCAATCGACTTCTATTCCCAAGTCAGCATCTACGACGCATTGTTCGACGAGACCTCGAGGTTATTTAAGTAGCAGGCTCCCACAACAGCTTATATGCTCGGTAGCGACATTCATTAATGGTACTTATGCATCCTTATTACTGCTTGAAACGCACGATGGGCTGGCAACGTGGTGGAAACCGGCTATCACATTAATATAGAAATTACGAAGGACCCTTAATAGATTTAAGACAAAAATATCTTACCCTGTGCCGAAAGAATCGTAATAAATTCGCAATCGCCTTATAAATTTGTGTTCATCACACGTGATGTTCTTAAAATTTAAGAATCAATTCGAAATCCTCGGCACCGGCCCGTTACTGTCGTTGACAGCTTCACGATTTTGTCGTAAAATGACAGTCACGAGAAAAGATCGGTAGAGGGGTCGAAACCGGAATCTAATTTTAATTCATATACAGGGTATTCCGTAATGAAAATTTCGTACGTAACACACCCCATCGAACATCACATTGAAACGACAATCAGACTCCCAGTAACTGCCCGACCACGTAAATTAGCACCGGAACGACACCAAATTGCACGTCAAGAATTCGAGCATATACTTGATCTTGGCGTAATTCGAGAGTCTAAATCGTGCTGGTCTTCTCCTCTGCATCTAGCTGTCAAGAAAAATCAAGAATGGCGTCCGTGCCATTACCATGCTCAATCATCCAGGATAATTACCCTATCCCGCATATAGAAGATATTGGAAAACAGCTACATCAGAAATGGATATTCTCTAAGATCGACCTGGTGAGAGCATTTACCAATACCAAATACCAATCCACGAAATGGACATCCCTAAGACAGCAATTACTACACTTTTTGGCCTGTATGAGTTCGTAATGCTGCACAAAGTTTTCAGCGTTTTATAGATTATGCCTTGAGAGGATTGAACTTGGCGTACGCCTACTTAAATGACATTCTCATAGCTTCAGAGTAGCCCGAACAACAGGCAGAACACTTACGCCAACTTTTCGACAGACTGCAAGAATACGGTGTAGCCATTATTCCATCGCAGTGCGTCTTAGGCCAAAATCAAATCGATTTCCTAGGATACACAGTTTCTGCTGAAGGTTGTCGACTTCTAGATACCCGAGTTGAAGGAATCTGTCAAGCAACGAAGCCAGCCACAGTAAACAGCTCCGACGCTTCCTAGGATTGCTAAATTATTCTAGAATATTTATAAAAGACGCAGCCACTGTACAAGCTCCACTCAACAATCTTCTTTCCGGTTCAGCCAATCGTACAATTACTTGGAAGAAACAGAACGTGCATTAGAAGATGCTAAAAAAGTCATTAACAATCGCCGCCATCTCCAGACGCTCCTCGAGCCTTATTTGTCGATGCATTTAATTTTGCAGTCGGTGCCGCACTTCACCAAAATTGCGAAGGATCATGGCAACCGATTGCCTTTGCTTCAAAAAAGCTAACACCTGCTTAGCTCAAATATACCGCGTATGACCGTGCTAGCATACGTAGCCATAAAGAAATTTCGTCATTGCTTGGAAGGTCGAAAGTTTATCATTTACACCGATCACAAACCATTAGTGTATGCATTTCAACAAAAAGCAGACAAAGCATCACCACGACAATTCCGATACTTTACAAGCGATATCCGACACATCAGCGGAAGAGAAAAAATTTCTGCCTACATACTATCTCGTTTGGAATCAATCACAGACACTATAGATTATGAAGAATTAGTGAGCGCACGAAACAAAAGATGAAGAACTAAAAACATTTCTAAATAAGGATTCTGTCCTT
The DNA here is from genome assembly GCA_035610365.1 of Aquatica leii. Classification (NCBI taxonomy): domain Eukaryota; kingdom Metazoa; phylum Arthropoda; class Insecta; order Coleoptera; family Lampyridae; genus Aquatica; species Aquatica leii. Next base: position 14,478,580 of record CM069434.1, on the reverse strand, counting down.
AATATAAAACAAATTCATTTCCCACACGTGGACAAGCACATATATTGTGATATTTCTACAACTGCAGCAAGACCTTTCATTTCAAAGAAACGGCGGAAGAAAATATTCACAAACATGCATAAGTTGTCACATCCTAGTGCACGAGCCACTATACTCACTTGGTTGCCACAAGATTTGTCTGGCCCAGCATAAACAAAGGTATAAAATGATTGTATCGGGAGTGCCCAGAATGTCAACAATGCAAAATTTTAATACACACGTCAAGCCCAATCACCACCTTTATGCTACTTAGCTAGAGGTTTGAACACATTTACCTCGACATCGTTAGTCCACTACCACCATCAAAAGGTTATACGTATTTACTGACATGTGTGAAGGGATTTACACGCTACGCCTGAGGTGATACCATCCAGTGACATCACAGCTGAGACTGTGCAAATATGCCTTTTCGACACAGCGGATATCAAGATTTGGAATTCCATTTTTTTGTTTTACTTCCTCACTCGTATAATAGGAATTGAACATTTAAAAACAGCTAGTTATCACACACAGGCAAATTGAATGGTCGAACGGTTCCATCGGCAACTTAAAGCATCCATCAGCTGTCACAAACACTTAAGCTGGACAGAAGTACTACCACTGGTGTTGCTAGAGATTCGCAATGCATACAAAGATGACCTAAAAACAATATCAGCCGAGGTCATGCATGGCAAAAACTTACGGCTACCAGGAGAGTTCTTTATCCCAGGCCCTCGACAACAAGCATCTGACTTTGTGGAGCGCCTACACTTTGATGACGTTCCTTCCAAAGAACCTGCACATCATACACGAAACCACACAGCAACCACCATATGATGATGACTATGACTAAAGTGGAAAAAAGAAAATCCTGAAAATTATTTTAGGTTTCCAAGATGATCGCCAGGGGGCGTAACCGCTATTTAAAATCTTTAAAGTGATTTTTCACTAAAATACACATATAAATTAAAGCGAAATAGAAAAAATGGTATGTTAGAATTCCTTTTTGTAACCATCGTATCAATGTCATTGTAACACTCGTTTTACAATATACTATTGTAAATGCTTCTGTCGTTTTAGGTATTCTGCGTATTAATTATAAATTATATTTTTGTCAATCTATTGTGGAAACCATAATAATCAAACACGAATCTAACATGTGACGTTTCTCTTTCATAGTATACGATCAGTTTAATATCAGATTATTAGCTACGTATGTTTTTTATATTTGATATCATAATACAAAACATTACATCTGAAACTATTCAACGATTATAGTTTTATCTAATGTGACCTACTATGACAATAATTAAGGTTACGAGAATAATGAGATACAATTGCGTACATTGTTAGTTAAGTACATAGATACATAGGTTTGGTTAGTTTTTTAACGAAAAAATGCATTTTGCATGATTTTTTTAGAGGGTTTAGGTCATTCTTGAGAAAAAAAATTAATTTTACATTTAAGAAAAAATTACTGTATCTTTTGTACTACAAATAATGGTTATGCAGCACTGGAAAAAATACTTTACAAGAATTAATTGTAATTTTAATACACTTAATGTTCATCGGAGTTCAGATAATTATAGAGGGTAAAATAAGATGACATGTACCATTTTGATAAAACGTCCTACAAACAAAAGGACGTGTCAAACACATTGAATATATAACAAGAATTAATTTTGGAAGTAAGATGAACCGGTCACTAGGTCAACGAGGGACTGAACTATTGTACATGTGCAATTACTAACAGTGTAGGTTAAATTAAAGGATAACTTCGAGACAATACCTAAATATTTTTAGTAATAAAAAAAATCAAAATAAACAAATTTGTATGTTTTTGTAAATTAATTTAAAGTGCTGATAACTTTTCTCTTTCATTCAATTTTTTACTCTTTTTCAGAAGACAAACTTGTTCGTATTTTCTTTTCAAGTTTTTTTCTTTAAATGCAAATTTATTTTCTTGACATGTTTCTTATTAACTTGTTTACTTTAAACTGTAATTTTTTTAGAATCTCTTTTATTTGTGCTTTTCCAATAATTTTGTATTGAGACTGATAGTGTATGTCACCTCAGAGTTTATACATAACATATTTTATCTACTATTTGCAACCTTCATGTAGCTCATTAACAATTAAAATTAGAACAAAGTTGATCCACAACATTTGGTACGATTCTATTCATTAATGATTTTGGGCAGTACTCAATTTTATCCAATACTACGCATACTAGATCTAAGAGGCCGATGTAGCTTTCTGAACACATTTCGGCGAAAGTTTTTTTATTGGTTAGTATTTAATCTATGGTTCAAGAAATGTTTTGTCAATTCAATATGTTCCGCTGGATTTCTCATAATAATAAAAAAGGTGACGGCTAACACAGTTGTTCCCGGGGATAGGGTGGCAGGTTTCGTGATGATTGATTATAAACTAAATCTAAAAAGGCGCCGAAACGATGAAAGACTAAATTAGGGAGGCACTGTTTAAATTCACCCTCAGCTGAAAAAAACAAAAACACGACAGAAGTGATAACACAAAATATATATTTATTTTATCACAGACAATAGTTCAAAGAGGACGAAGAAGGTATATAAGTATAATTATATAAATTGTCCAAACACTAGTACATGGGTTGATGCCCTCGACTGGGCAACACATCGTACAGCAAAGTGACCTAGTCGGTCTAACTTTCACACTTACAGAAGGAGTGATTTTACATTCTTAAATTAAATTACAAAAGTACGAAAATTGAGGATCTAGAGAATCAAAGCACACCAGATAATAATGTGACACAACGAAAAGGTTTTAACATTAATTGTGATTAAAACCCAGTATGTATCTACGTTAGTGTGGTCCTTATTTAAATAAAAAAAATTGTTAGATCCTTTAAATAAAAAAAATTGTTAGATCCTTTAAGGAACTAATCAAGTAATTTTTTCACAATTTTAAAATAATATTTAGGGGTTGCTACCAAAGTTCGAATTTTACAAAAAACGCTATACATTAATTGGAATATTTTATTTATTGATCCGGACATTTAGCATGTAAAATTATTGTTACTATTACAAAAAAAAATTCATTGAAATATTAAAATCATGTATTACTGCGATACAAGGGTTGATTTCTTGGAGTTAGGGTATTTTTTTCTATAATTTTTCACCAACAAAAGCAAATATTGCTTTTGTTCTTCATCTGTGGTTAACAGTTTATTAAATTCCTCAATTAAAGCAACGCCACGCTCAGCAGTATCATTCACTACTCGCATAGAATGAACGATTTTTTTTGCCGCCTCAAAATCAACGTCTGCAACTTAAGTTTCAACCTCTTTATTCAAAAACTCTGACGGGATCCCCATGATCTGAAAAAATCGTAAGGAATTGCTCGTCACAAAGTCTTCAATTTTCTTTTCGCGGATTTGTTCCACATCAATGCTTTTTCTTTTTGGGCAATCTTTTGTGCCTTCGATTTTTAGTGCATCTACCATTCGTTTCTTATCTTGAACTAAAAGTTTGTGGTCGAAAAATTCGAAAGACACCAGCTCTTCCGACAAATACCACAAATGGCCCAGTATTTTCTTTAGAGCAACAGTAGCAATTTCCGGGTTTATCCTATTAAAGTCTTTAAAGTGTTTCAATAATTGTAAGTCGTTTCTCGGTGCTGAATATCCGGCAGGGGCTTGAAACCAGTATTTTATATACAATGTGGCCCAGGAGGAACCTGCAATATTTCGGAATATTAAAGTAAGGACTATTTCAAGACAAAAATACTTAGAAAAAATATTTTTATTTTCAACCGTTTTAGAGATAGTGCGTATGCGCCAGTTCCCGTGATGCACCACACTAGTAAACCTGTCTGTCAGTTTTTTTGCCGAATATCGTCGCAGATTTCCTAATCGACGCATTCCTACCAAAGATGTGTTTGTACAGACTTTTAACAGTTTGCGTGAGCGCGGTATGGTACCCAGTGCTAATATCGTATCAGAGCGCGCAAATCGTCAACCTGCCAATGAAGAGGTAAACATTCTAGAAGCAATAGAAGGTAGTCCTACTACGAGTACACGTCGAATTAGCGTACTTCTTAACGTACCACGAACGAGAGTACAAAGAACACTTCATCGTTATGGCTTACATCCCTATCACCTGCAGCGTGTTCAACATTTGCACCAGGGAGATGCTGTGTTGCGACTTGCATTTTCTCAATGGATCCACGAACATCGCTGATTGATTCCAAAGATACTATTCACCGATGAAGCAATATTTACTCGTGACGATATTACTAACACGCACAACAATCATGTCTGGTCTGACGAAAACCCTCATGCAACCGTTGAATCCCATTTTCAACATCGGTTTTCAGTTAACGTGTGAAGCGGTGTTATCGATAACGTCTTCATTGGTCCTGTTATCTTTAACGAGCGTCTGACAGGCGCACGATACCGACACTTTCTGGAACATGAACTACCAGGTCTTTTGGAGGACGTTCCGTTGGCGACCCGACGCCGAATGTACTATCAACATGACGGAGCGCCACCGCATACTGCTCGTGTAGTGACGCAATACCTTGACGAGATTTTTCCTGGTCGATGGATCGCTCGTGGTGGTCCAATTCTTTGGCCTCCACGATCTCCAGATTTGACACCAATGGACTATTCGTTATGGGGATGGTTTAAATCAGATGTTTATCGACACAAGCCGCTTACTTGAGACGATTTGATTGCTCGCATTTTTATTGCCGCTACGCGCATCAGAGAACGACTAGATTCACTCCATAACATTACCCGTAATTTAAGGGAACGGGTAGTCAAGTGTGTGAACGTACAGGGCGGAATTTTCGAGCACTTGATGCGCACACCGTAAGGTAAATCATGTGCGTGCCACATAACTCAATTGTAAAACGGTTGAAAATAAAAAATTGTTTACGAGTGTGGTGCATGACGGGAACTGTCGCTTGCGCACTATCTCTGAAAGGGTTGAAAATAAAAATATTTTTTCTAAGTATTTTTGTCTTGAAATAGTCCCTACTTTAATATTCCGAAATATTGCAGGTTTCTCCTGGGCCACCCTTATATTATCATCGTGAAAATGCATATGTCTCTCACAACTTTCTCTTCCTTTTTTGTCAGTTGAAACTGATGTTTAAATAAGAAAATTTTCAAGCAGTACAAAGCTTTTGCCATCTATCTAGCCCGTTGTAGCCCAGCTGGTCTCTTAAATGAAATACTTTTTTTGGGTACTCCTTCCAAGTAAATGATTGTGAGATGTAACAATTCTTTGTAGTCGTCTAGAGGTTGATGCACTTAGAGTTGTTTTTGCGCAAATGAAATCCTGTCAGCGACAACATTTTCCTCGATGTTTGAAGTAGTGTCGTTAATTATTGTTTTATAATTTTTTTGGTCAATTTTGTACCAATTGTTCTTAAACTTTTTGAACAATGGAATATCAGGACCACTAGTCCGAGCGATTGATCCACTGCAGCTGATAACATAATTTCTAAAATGTGATGGCGACAAGGAAGCTAAAGCATATTATCTTTCTCCATTTTTCTCTCAAATTGAACCTATGCTCCATTTTTCAAACCGCTGTTTACAGCTGTAGCGTCAAAACATAAACATTTTACTTTATCGCTCAAGCCCCATGAATTTATTGCTTCGTAGACAGCTGACGCACAGGCTGTATTTGTTCCACGTTCCAAAATGGGCAGACGATGTACAGTTTTATGCCCAGAAATATCTTCAATTAACTTTCCATGTCAATGAATTGTTAATGGCAAATCATGTTTGAATCCGTTTTTCGGAGACTCTGCTACTGCTTTTCGATTTTTCAAACGGTACCAACGAATTGAAAATCTATTGACATTAAACTCTGATCGGTCACATCCTGCACTTTTCAAAGTAGTGACGATGACCGTAGTCGCTTTACTATCACTCAATTTACAGACATCAAGGCTGGAAGCTAATTGGCTAGTAAGAATATCTTTTCGAGCTCGCTTTTGGGGTGGTTTCGCTTGCGGAGATTCTGATGCGACTTCGAAATCAGATGCACTTGTTTCATAACTACTGGAGAACGATGACGAAGAAAGGAGAACCTTTTCTGTCAAAGCTGATATATTTTTGCTTTCATGTTCAGTTTTTTAATACGTCCATCTTTTTCTTCCATTTTCTTCCATTTCATTAAACTTTTTCTGTCTACTGAACCAATTACACCCTGTCGTCCTTTCTTTCGTTGCCCTAATAAAAATTGCTTGTCCTCTTCAACAGTCATGATACTTAAAGCATCACCATGAGCAATATCAAATAAATCAAATAAATATTAAGGATAAATATAGTTACAGGAATATGACAGGAATCAATTAGAGAGACTCATAGTTGAAGTGGGCATACAATGTTTTTGTTAAAGTTTGGCTACTGTTAGCAACCTCTAAATCATGTTCAAAAATGTATGTTTTATTCAGTAGGGGATTAGCTAATTCCGTACCAGTATTACCTAAAACTCAATTGAAATCTAACACAAAAGAAAACGTACATACGGCGTTACCACAAGTAAATCCTGTTTTTAATTGATACGATCACTGAAAATAAGCGAACGCGCAGAGCTTCTTTTTAATTAACTTCGCAACTTGAATAATTATTCTTTCCAATATGATTGTATTTAACCTTTTGAACTTCACCGACGTGACATTATGGGAATTTTCCAATTGCAACAGGTGCTTATTAACTCCACAGATAAGGAACACAGGTGGAGGTGTGGAAACCTGCTAAAGAATCAATTTAAACCCCTAATACAAAAAAAAATATAACGATTTACCCCGAATAGGCTTTCCCTCAAATAGACACAAAAATAGACCGCATATTTACGTGGAATTGCGTGAAATAACTTAATGATGGAAGTCTTGTTGGGCGTAGACACCGCTCTGTGTTAGATAAAGTTACCGGAAGAAATGAAATCGTGCTTTTAAAGTTTGACAGTCAACCACGAAAAGTGGCCGTGTCGAGGATAAATCTTATACTAGGAATTTTTTATATACCACGTTTTTAACATAACAACTATTGGTGAACCGTATATCCATTTTTGGGTTTACACAATTGTCCAACCAATTAGATTCTACTGTTGCTCTGCGAAAATTGCGCTTCATTGATTTGCGTTAGGACAATGAAAGTATAAACAATGTTTGCATTGCACAGTGCAAGCTTAATTCCGTTATTTCTTCAGTGCTTTGAGTGATATACTGCCGATAGCTGCAGCGGCTACAAAATGTCTCTGATTTTTCATCTAATGTCACTTGTGACAAATTATACCTTTTTTAGAATTTGTTTAAAATGTATTAAAAAATCTCGAATTGGTTCAAGCACTTGATGCTTTTAATTATGATTTGTAGCTGTTGCTTTGAAACGGTTTGTATGTAGGTTACATGTGCACGATCACGTTTATCTTTGGTTATAACCAAAACAAGACTTAAGGTTGTTTCGTGTAGTAGACAATTGCTTTCAATAAACTTTATTTTGGCGTGTGTACAAGTACTTGGAAAAAGTAGAGGTGTTTTTCCTACATACAATGACCGTGGTCCAGAAAAACTACCTTATGTATTATCAACGGAAGAAGAATAAATATTTTCACTAAAATCACCACTTTAATATTTGTTTTTCTTTAGTGTATGTGCAGATCTTGTAAATTGTAAAAGACCGGACACAAAGTAGCACTAGAGAAATACTCCGCGCAGCTGACGTGTTCCATAGTATTTTAAAGAATTATTCTTTGTACCCTTACTACGTTCAACGAGTCTAACAGTTAACTAACGTTGATTTTGAACCACGACTTGAGTTTTGTGAGTGGTTCCAGCTACAACAAGCTTTTAACTTTAATGTCAAAATATCATTTTCAGATTTTTTTACACGATCGAGTGCTGAATTTTTACAGCACGCATGTTTGGAATGAAGATAACCCTAAGGAAATTCAATAGTCACTTTTCGTGGCGATTTTCTAGTATTGTTTGGGCGGGACCTTTTAAGAAATACTTTAGTTGAACCGTTTATTTTACCAGAAGAACTTACAGGCGACTTGTAATTTTACAAGAAACTTTTCCGTGAGAATTTGATGACTTACATCTTGAAGTTCGCAGAACAATGTGGTTTATGCACGATAGAGCTCTTCCGGAAGTAAGTCGCCCCGTTTGCTATTTCTTAAATATAATTTTTACGGGTCGTTGAATTGGTAGAAACGGCACTAGACGCTGGTCAGCCGGTAGGTCAGATATTAACCCCTTGCACTTTTTTCTGGGGGTATGTGAAAGGTGAAGTATACAAAACCCCCGTAAATAATAGACAATAGTTTCAAAATCTATTTTATGCAGCAGCAAAAGTAATTGAACTAGACAGAATGTGCAATTATTTACGCGACGTTTAGACGTTTGTGTTTTATCCAATGGAGGAGGTATTACCTAGTGTACTTGAAAAATAATAAAATAACTACAATACGATTGAATTCAGCATTGTTTGAATAACGATTTAATTTTTATTCATAATTTTTTTCCAACTAGAATTCTTTAATAACGAATAATAAAAAAAATAAAAAAATTAGCGTCTGCAACCTAAGTTTCAACGTCTTTATTCAAAAACTCTGATGGGATCCCCATGATTTGGAAAAATCGTAAGGAATTGCTCGTCACAAAGTCTTCAATTTTCTTTTCTCGGATTTGTTTCACATCAATGCTTTTTCTTTTTGGGCAATCTTTTGTGCCTTTGATTTTTAGTGCATCTGCCATTCATTTCTTATCTTGAACTGAAAGTTTGTCGTTGCGAAAGACACCAGCTCTTTCGACAAATACCACAAATGGCCCAGTATTTTCTTTAGGGCAACAGTAGCAATTTCCGGGTTTATCCTATCAAAGTCTTTAAAGTGTTTCAATAATTGTAAGTCGTTTCTCGGTGCTGACTATCCGACAGGGGCTTGAAACCCTTTCTCTCACAACTTTCTCTTCCTTTTTTGTCAGTTGAAACTGATGTTTAAATAAGAAAACTTTCAAGCAGTACAAAGCTTTTGCCATCCATGTAGCCCGTTGTAGCCCAGCTGGTCTCTTAAATGAAATACTTGTTTTGGGTACTCCTCCCAAGTAAATGATTGTGAGATGTAACAATTCTTTGTAGTCGTCTCGAGGTTGATGCACTTGGAGTTGTTTTTGCGCCAACCAAATCCTGTCAGCGACAACATTTTCCTCGATGTTTGAAGTAGTGTCATTAATTATTGTTTTATAATCTTTTTGGTCAATGTTGTACCAATTGTTCTTAAACCGTTTGAACAATGGAATATCAGGACTACTAGACGATCCGAGCGATTGATCCACTGCAGCTGATAACATAATTTCTAAAATGTGATGACGACAAGGAAGCTAAAACATATCTTTCTCCATTTTTCTCTTCAATTGAACGTATGCTCCATTTTTTAAACCCCTGTTTACAGCTGTAGTGTCAAAACATAAACATTTTACTTTATCGCTCAAGCCCCATGAATTTATTGCTTCGTAGACAGCTGACGCACAGGCTGTACTTGTTTCATGTTCCAATTTTGGAACCGCCAGAAGTTAATCAATCCCATGCTCAGATACCAAAATAGGCTGACGATGTACAGTTTTATGCCCAGTAATATCTTCAATTAACTTTCCATGTCAATGAATTGTTAATGGCAAATCATGTTTGAACTCGGTTTTCGGAGACTCTGCTACTGCTTTTCGATTTTTCAAACGGTACCAACGAATTGATGATCTATTGACATTAAACTCTGATCGGTCACATCCTGCACTTTTCAAAGTAGCGACGATGACCGTAGTCGCTTTACTATCACTCAATTTACAGACATCAAGGCTGGAAGCTAATTGGCTATTAAGAATATCTTTTCGAGCTCGCTTTTGGGTTGGTTTCGCTTGCGGAGATTCTGATGCGACTTCGAAATCAGATGCACTTGTTTCATAACTACTGGAGAACGATGACGAAGAAAGGAGACCCTTTTCTGTCAAAGCTGATATATTTTTGCTTTCACGTTCGCGCATTTTTTAATACGTCCTTCTTTTTCTTCAATTTTCTTCCATTTTATTAAACTTTTTCTGTCTACTGAACCAATTACACCCTGTCGTTCTTTCTTTCGTTGTCTTAATAAAAATTGCTTGTCCTCTTCAACTGTCATGATACTTAAAGCATCACAATGAGCAATATCAAATAAATCTTCTAATTTTTGTTGCCAATCTTGTTCTTTAATGCTTCGGAACGTTTTTTCTTGTTCTCTTTATTTTTTTTTCAAGTTCTGCCATTTCTTGAAGTGTTTTCTTATTTAACTAATTACAAGTTTTTTCAATCTAATCGGTATACTAGCTTATTCCCACAAACCTATCACTTTGCATGCAGTTACAGTCGCAGATTCAAGAATGGTTTTTCTTTCTTCGTTTTTGTAGTAAAAAAACAAACGTAATACTTCACTAATAGAAGGCAACTTTGTCGGGTTTAGTTATGCTCTATAAGAAAACGCTCGCGTTATTTCGTTAATGACTGAACTCCAACTGAAGTGCTGAGCAGACTCACTGCTCAATCTCGATGCGCATGGGCAGGAAAGTGGCGGGGGACCTTACTTAATGACGGTCTTTCTACTTGAAATAATGATTAAGGATAAATATAGTTACAGGAATCAATTAGAGAGACTCATAGTTGAAGTGGGCATACAATGTTTTTGTTAAAGTTTGGCTACTGGTAGCAACCTCTAAATCATGTCCAATAATTTATGTTTTATTCAGTAGGGGATTAGCTAATTCCGTACCAGTATTACCTAAAACTCAATTGAAATCTAACACAAAAGAAAACGTACATACGGCGTTACCACAAGTAAATCCTGTTTTTAATTGATACGATCACTGAAAATAAGCGAACGCGCAGAGCTTCTTTCTAATTAACTTCGCAACTTGAATAATTATTCTTTCCAATATGATTGTATTTAACCCTTTGAACTTCACCGACGTGACATCATGGGAATTTTCTAATTGCAACAGGTGCTGATTAACTCCACAGATAAGGAACACAGATGGAGGTGTGGAAACCTGCTAAAGAATCAATTTAAACCCCTAATACAAAAAAAATATAACGATTTACCCCGAATAGGCTTTCGCTCAAATAGACACAAAAATAGACCGCATATTCACGTGGAATTGCGTGAAATAACTTAATGATGGAAGTCTTGTTGGGCGTAGACACCGCTCTGTGTTACATAAAGTTACCGGAAGAAATGAAATCGTGCTTTTAAAGTTTGACAGTCAACCACGAAAAGTGGGCGTGTCGAGGATAAATCTTATACTAGGAATTTTTATATACCACGTTTTTAACATAACAAATATTGGTGAACCATATATCAATTTTTGTTAGAATTATTTATGGGTTTAAACAATTGTTCAACCAATTAGATTCTACTGTTGCTCTGCGAAAATTGCGCTTCAGATTGATTTGCGTTACGACAATGAAAGTATAAAAAATGTTTGCATTGCACAGTACAAGTTTAATTCCGTTATTTCTTCAGTGCTTTGAGTGATATACTGCCGATGGCTGCAGCGGCTACAAAATGTCTAATTTTTCATCTAATGTCACTTGTTGTGACAAATTATACCTTTTTTTACAATTTGTTCTAAATGTATTAAAAAATCTCGAATTGGTTCAAGCACTTGGCGCTCTTAATTATGATATAAGCTAAAGTACCGTATAAAAATATGAAATAGGTCTTTGTTTTAAATATGTTTGTAGCTGTTGCTTTGAAACGGTTTGTATTTAAGTTACATGTACACGATCACGTTTATCTGTGGTTGTAACCAAAACAATACTTCAGGTAATTAAATGCAAAATTCAGCTTTCTTAGAACTGATTTGTTTCTGTTTCGATTTTTTAACGGGTTTCTTTAGTTGATGGTAAGTGTGTCGTGTATTAGACAATTGGTTTCATTAAGCTTTATTTTGGCATGTGTGCAAGGATTTAGAGAAGCTGGAAGTGTTCTTCGTATCTACGAAGGGCGTACTTGAGAAATACCACCCATGTATTAGCAATGGAAGAACAATAAATCTTTTGAACAAAATCAAAACTTTAATATTTGTTTTTCTTCAGTGTATGTGCAGATATTGTAAATGGTAAAAGATCGGATCCAAAGTAGCACTAGAGAAATACGCTGCGCAGCTGACGTTTTCTATAGTAGAGAGAAATAATTATTCCTTGTACCCTTACCAAGTTCAACGAGCCTAACAGTTAACCGACGTTGATTTTGAACCGCGACTTGAGTTTTGTGAGTGGTTGCAGCAACAAGAAGCTTTTAACCCTGACTTTAATGCCAAAATATTATTTTCCGATTTTTTTACACGAAATCGAGTGCTGAATTTTCACAACACGCATGTTTGGAATAAAGTAACTTTTAGTGGTGGTTTTCTAGTATTGTTTAGGCGGGACCTTTTAACAAAATACTTTAATTGAACCGTTTATTTTACTAGAAAGACTTAGAGGCGACTTGTACTTTTACAAGAAACTTTTGCGCGAGAATTTGATAACTTACCTCTTGAAGTTCGCAGAACAATGTGGTTTATGCAGGATAGACCTCTTTCGGAAGTAAGTCGACTTCTTAAATATAATTTTTACGGTTCGTTGAATTGGTCGAAACGGCACTAGACGCTGATCAGCCTGTAGGTCAGATATTAACCCTTTACACTTTATTCTGGAACTATGTGAAAGCTGAAGTATACAAAGCCACCGTAAATAATAGACAAGCACTGCAAAATAGATTTTATGCAGCAGGAAATGCAATTGAATTAGACATAATGTGCAATTATTTAAGCCAGTAACGAACAATTTTCAGCGACATTTAGACGTTTGTGTTCTATCTAATGGAGGAGGTAGAGGCATTTGATTATGTCGTGAACTGTGACCTTGAGTAGAAAACCGGAATTAATATACTAAGAGTCAAAAATTTGACAACTCTATCTGAATTCCAAAAACGTTAGTCATTTTAAAAGGCACTCACGTCAATAAAAATTAAAAATAAACAGATATTTATTAAATAAAAATTAATTTATTTATAATAATACCTAAAGACTTGTGAACAACAAATTCAATGATAAAAGCAAAGATATGTTAGAAAAAATGTACCGGCGTATGTTTGTAAGACGGATAATAACAATATTTTGACCTATACAGACTACAGCGCCACAGTTCACGAGATCTTGAAAGACGTCTATTATCTGGTGTACTTGAAAAGAATATGCAGAATAGCAACTTTATTTAACACAGTAATTTAACTACGCTTTATCCGATAACATTATGTTGTATTTATTTTTATTTTTGGTGTCAGCAAATTGCCACGAAGAAATTTGCACTTTTTAGAACAGTTTACTTTTATTCGTGGTGTCAACAACCTACAGGTCCGTAATTTACGATCTATTTTGTTAAAAAAAAATTTAAATGTTTTAATGGAACTTTTATTTTTACATTTTTTGCTTGTACTTATGCTCTAATCTTACTTGCTACAATAAAAACTCGTTAATCAGATACACCTTGTATATAATAATAAAATAACTACAATACGATTGAATTCAGCATTGTTTGAATAACGATTTAATTTTTATTCATAACTTTTTTCTAACTAGAATTCTTTAATAACGAATAATTTTTAATTTACGATTGATAGTTATTTAAAACGTTTTTATTCGAATAATCTTCATCTCTAATCTGCTTCTAGAATTAAACGTTGAATTAGAGTCGACATTACAGAAAATCACAAAATTGTGAAGACTGGGAGTTGCATATTTTAGTTCTTAAATATAAAAATAAAAAAATGCATTTATGAATAATAAAAAAATTCTACTTAACGCAAGCATTAAATTTGAATTTTGTCTCAACCCGAATAACTTTAATTTTTTTTACGAAAGCCGTACGAAACCTAATTGTCATATAAATAGACTTAGAGGGTGTTAGCTTAATGAATATTTTAAAGAAAGATTAGATAGTTGATAAGTAAGGTGGGACGAGGATCGCAGTGAGTTATTTAATTAAATGTAAATGTTTGTACTTTTTTTGAAAATTATTTAATTATTATATGTTTTATATAGTTTTACATGAAATATACTCATAAACTGATTTTTAGTGATTTTAATAATAATTTTTTTACAACTCCATTGTTACTACTGTAACGAGAATTGTCAAAAACATTTTTTAATGACATCGAAAGGTTTAAAAATAAAGTAGTTAATTCTTTTGAAAAATTATATTGTAGTACAGCTAAAACGTTCTTGTTTGGTTTCAAATAACATAAAACATTTTCTATTTTCTATGGCAATAATATCAAACCTCTTTTGTAAGTTATCAGTTAATTTAATTTGCAAATCAACTCGGTATTTTATAATAACGTATTTACTCGAACCTTGTAAATATAATATCTTTTGAAAACAAAAATGGATTATGATGGTGTCTTAAAAAATCAAAACTATATACTTATTACAAAAATTCGTATGCAGTTTCTTTGGCAATTGTTTTAGTTTTCTTTAACATGTTTGGGTTTACTACCAGATTTTGTATGTTATATTACATCTTATTTTTGCACTAACGTTTAATAAAATTATTGTAACGATTTTAAAATTTAATTTATTGTATCTATTTACACGATTAAACGATTATTATAAATGTAAACTAATTTTTACTAAACTAACACACGATACAACGAAGACTAGAAACTATAGCTAACTAAATTTAATAAAAGCAAACAACAAACACACTTGACAAAAAAGGTTTTCCCCGTCGGTTGTTAAATTATTGTCCAATTTACTCCACTTGTAATAATTTTCAAATTTTGATTGTTTATTAGGTGGCATTTTTTAAAACTTACTCACAGCACAACAGCAATGGACTATCACAGAGTGACAATATCACAGGTATTTATAACAAACAAAGAATATTTTAGTCTTGTGTTTCAGTCATTAAAGGAATCCCACCGGACAGAATTAAAATTATTTATATTTGTTTGCTTTACTTAGGTACTGAATAGACCTATAAAATATGATTCATTCCGAAATCCTTCCGGTTTTGTAAATAGTGTTCTGTTAAGCCTGTCATTGTACATAATCCTAGTATAAATTCTTACAATAGTTCTTCTCTATAAGCGGCATTTGTATTTAATGTTTTCTGGAAACCATTGTTTAACAAAACATGAAAATCCCTGTTGTTATTTATAGGTTCGTGGTAAGACCTTTTGAGCAAAAAATGTTAATTATATTATTGTACGTAATTTAAGTAAAATTCTGTAATGCGTTATTCTTATCTACCTATTAAAACACTGTTTACACAAACTTTTCAAAATTTATAAGTGAAAAGGCAGTATAAAAGAATACTCTTAAAAAAGACAAAAAAAAACAAAAAGTTATACAAAAAGGCAAAGTAGGCAGGGTCCAGGCATTTGCCTGACTGTCAACCAACTGACAATTTTGTGTTATGCAAATGATGCGGTGTTAATTGGTGACTCAGAAGTTAACCTGCAACGACTTTTACATCAATTTCTAACAACATCTGAGATATACAGCGTGTTGGTATTAACAGAAAAAATTAGGATAATAGAACAAGTCATGAGTTTTCAATATTTAGGAATAGACAGCTCTATAAAGAACGAAAGGAGACTATGACGGGGGCTCGTATATTTGGTTATCTCGATATCTGGAATAATAAGTAGATAAGACCGACGGGAAAGTTAAAATCTATAACACTCTAGCAAGACCTGTTTTGACATGCGGAGCAAAAACGCGTAGTGATACAATCGAAACAAAATAACTTATTTAAACATAGATGAATAGACTGAAAACGATAATGAGCAAAACGAGAAATGATCGAATAAAAAATAGAGACGTGGAACAATAGACATAATAAAATTTGTAAAAAGAAGAAAGAGAATGGAGAAGCACGTTGATCGAGGAAAAGAAAATTGACTAATCGGGATAACCAGAGATTTTAATTCAGAAGGAAAAAGAAACCCTGGTAGACCATCTACTTCTATAGAATCACTGTAACACGTTAAGAAAAACGGAATTTATCCTACGTAAAAGAAACAGAAGAAGTAATCTTTAATTAGATAAAAATCTATTGAGTTACGTTACGTTTTTTGTTCAGTATTGATTATACTTTTTTTATTATTTTGTACATGATTAGATTAAGTAAAATTGGAATCAGAGATTCTTCTTATCTTATTCAGTCAGTATTTGCTTTAAGTTTTCTCAAGTCTTCTCAACCTTGGTGTTAGAGGGTTTAAACGCTGCCACGCCTGCAAGCTTTATTATTCGTGTACGATTTGGATAACGCGATAATTAAATTTTCTTTAGTTTGGTACTAAGCTGAATAAATTTTAATGTCTGGCGTGTAGAGTGCTCATCAACAAAGACGATGACAAGGAGTTGTATGATATTTTGCTACAAGCTTCTAGTAATTTACGAACCTGCACGGCCAACTCACTGTAGGATTGAAACCATACCTGTCGGAGAGAGGGGAGGTTCAATTGACTTTATTTTAAAGGGCGCCAGATCTTTTGTTCTTTGCAGAAATAGCTCCTGCTAGATCAGCACAGGAGGCTCGAAGCTTGTACAAAATTGTTAAGGTTCGTAAAGCTGGAGGAAACGAAGAAAGAAACTAAATCGTTAACAACAATTGCACTTTAATTACTTTAGAATGATGAATAGATTAAAATTTGAATCAATAACAATTATGATTAAATTTAGTCCAAGTACAAATATAAGCAGGTACTAAAATATCAGAAGTATCGGCAACTTACACTACACGTAAAACAAAAGTGTAACCACCAGAACATATAAAAATCTTCATAAGTAAATTACATTAATAATGATAATTGACAGTTGACGTAATCAGCATGCGATAGTAATTTACTTAAACTAATTGAGTAACAATAATAAGAAACAAATCAATTCGAAGGTTTGACACGATTAGTAAATATAGCTATTCATGAGTAGCACCGTAGCGACAGCGAATAATTAAAATCAAAAATTGACTTACCAAGCTTCAGGTATACCTTCAGAAAACGTTTTCCTACTGGCTTCCTGTAATTAAACTTCCTGAAAATAATCGTGTCTACCTGGCAACTCACAAACTACAACAAGTAAAAGAAACATTTAAAAGAAAGTAATAGAACGGAAACTTATCGTATACTGTTACAATGTCTTTTCGTCTACGATGGTATTAACTTATTGCTTCCGAAGAGAAATTCAATCTTCCGAACAAAAAGAAGAAATAATTAACGGTAATAATTGCCTCCGCATAGAAATTCTGCCCTTGTATCGCAGCGTTCTTAGGTCTACAGCTTCCGATTATAATTTTCCCTTGTAGATTTTAAATTAAGACAAGAACACCGATACTTAGGAGGTAGCGCATGGCGCTAACGAAAAGACATAAAAATTACCTTTAATAAAAAAAAATAAAAAAATAAAAAAATAAAAGCCACTTACCCTGCGTGGATTAAATTAGTTAAATAAGAATACTTTTATTACCCAACGTGTCACAACACGTGGATGTTTTAAGAAAACGATTTTTAATTCACGCAGACATATGTTATATCGTGAACGATGTTAAAGTCAAAATGCCCGTATCTCACCGGATATCGTCTACTCAATACGAAGAGACCAACGAACTCTATAGATGGCGTCGAGAAACAGAAAAGTAATTTTTAATTAAACCAATATACAGGGTAGTGCATTATTTAAATTTATGCACGTAACAATTTTTATTTCATGGATATAATGCGTTGCTAATTTAGTTGTTACTTTCATCTAGTCATCATTACTATTGCCGGCCAGGAAGTGAGTATCGAATTTATAATATTGACTAGAAGTAATGTATAAGGAAATGCTATTACTATTGGGTCGGTAACCTAACCAACAACAGAAGTAAACATAAGATCTCTATTTTGCCTGTGAGAAATTTAATTAATAGACGATTCTCGCACTTTAAAGGTACGTTTCCTGCTAAGTGTATTCGGATCTTTAGCTATTAGGGGTTTCTTGCTATGGGTATTACCAACATGTTTTTTTAACAATGCATGTTAGGTTATGTAGTTTGTTTTCTAATATTCATAAAAAGATATTCAGGCTAAATAATCTAAAGCAACAGAAGAATAGGAAAAAAAAATACTGAAAAATACGCAAGCTTTACCGTTGAAGGAAAATTCGTGGTATTAGAAAACGGGGATTTTTGAGAATTACGTGGATCGTTCACAGCCAATAGAAGCGTTCCCGAAATAGCCAAATACCCGAATACACTTAGCAGGAAACGTATCTTCAGGCGTGATAACTTCACTATTTTTAAAACACAAAAAGAAACCGGTCTTCATTAAATATTTATGTAGGATTGTATTATATATTTTAGCTCATTTCTTCCTAAGTGTTCTTATCTAAGTAACACCATTTGCGAATATCTACCCCCGAGACGTCAGCGTTGGCGATAGTGATGGGTTCTGGTGTTCGACTAGTCAGGAATGGGTAATATTTTAAAAATGTTTGTACCATTCATCTCCTAAACCAAAATCTTAGAAATGACCAAAACACTGGTATATAAAGTGACTATCGGTTACATGGCTTACTCTAAATATTTAGATTCTGATTTCTTTTTAAGGGAGAAGTGGGTTATGATCAGTTCTAATATTTACCAATGTCGATGATTTCACGTCTAGAACTTTTAATTGATGTATTACCCTATTAGAAATTACCTCCCTATGGGGGAGGTTGAAATTTTTCGTTTTGGGTTAAGTAGTACTATGTTACAATTTACATTTTTAAATGGTATTTTTCAGTTTTAACTTAACTTTAATATGTCTTTGGCAATACCGTTTATAAGATCTATAGTGAAGCGTTGTTTTATTTTATAGCGACACATCACTTACTCTTGCAGTCTTGTTACGCATTATTACAATGTGCTGTTATTTTGGAGCTTTCTTAATTTCTGCTTGAAATAATTCGTAGATGGTTTGTTGTTAATTAACAGTACTACTCTTGATGTTGCATTTTGGTGCTTAACTCGACAACATTATAATATTGTGTAATCTTATTCTTGAGATATGTTGTTCTTTAACACGTACTGACGGCTTACTCTATTTTACAGCTGCATATTTGCTTACAAGCTTCTTTATGTACTATATTTTGATTCTGTTTACGAACTGTACTAAAACTAAAACATCTGGTAATTTCGATTATGTATTTTGTTCGGTTTGTTTCGAGGGTTTTCTCGCAACGTAAATGGCTAGCGACTAACTCAATTGAATTCGAAGATTGAGGTCGTAAGCTTCGTGGTGCTAAATTATAAAACAAATTAAAAAGGCGCCAAAACGATTAGAAGCTATAGTGATAGAAACCGTTTAAATCTATCCGACACTGAAATAGAATGAATGACAAAGCGGTTATAACATCAAATATATTTATTTTTCAATAAGAGAAGACGAGATGAAAAGTTTAAAAAAATGTAATAATTCTATAAATATCACAGTTATAGCTTTGATACAAGTACTTTAGGTTAGGCAACTCTCCACACAAAATTATCGGAAAACATCCAACGGACAGAATCAAGTAATATGTAATTTCGTACTTAATCTTTGATTTAATGTGGAACTAGTTGCAAATCGCATTTTACGTAAATTGACACTGTAGGAACAAAAAAATTTGCATGCGTTAATTGTTATAATAGCAGCGGCGGCTTCTCTATTAGGTCATTTGGTCAATGACCCTCCAAAAAAAGTTAGTTTATTAACTTTGAAATTACAGAAAATTTGCGTTTAAATCCAATTATCAGCATTTGAATTTCATGCGTTTATATAATTGTCAATTTAAACGCAACAGATACGAAAGCTTGTCAATTTACCCGAGGCTGACACGTACGGGTGTCCCAGAGAGGTGCCCGTATGTATACTATCTTGAAACCGAATCGTAAATGATAGTTATTGTAGTCAAGAGTGAGACACACATAATACAATTTTATGCGAGTTAAAAAAGAAGATAAATACATGTTTAAATGCTTACGTGCGGTCTCCAGCCGGGGCCGCCTACTCAGTGCAATGTGGTGCAATGCTTACGTAGCTTACGTCATTTACCATTATCTTCGCAGCACGTTTGCGTAAAACAGATGCTGGAATGCGCATTTCTTATCACATTGACAAACATTACAGTAAATTTTCTTAGTTGATGGATAATATTTATTTGTAAGGGACAACTTATCGTTTTTGTTTCATGATGACCGTGGTACAAGACATTAAAAAATTAATTGAATTTAAATTTAATGCTCGTCCTCAGCCTTTACTTCAAATTCGACAGATCAGTAAATATAAAAATAAAGAATAGTAATTTTAAAGAATCTACGAATGATTCGTTAGATTTGAAATAGAGAATAGATTTTACTGTTTTGTATGTTTACTGTTTTCATATGATTCATTAATCATTATGGTGTAAAAATAACGTTACGGATTTATAGCATTTTAAAAAAATGTAAAAAGCACCCGTTAGCGGCAAATCACATGAAAAATTGTATGAATATTCGCTTACAATTGGAGAGCGCTTGCCGAAAGTCAATTAAAGACCACAATGAAAATGTTTGTGAAAATAGATACATCTTTAAATAAAACAATTGATTCACTTTACCTATGACTACCGTAGAAAGTGGGCGATGTATCTCTACATTAAAAAGAATTAAAACCTTTCTACGCAATCGACAATACCTACTATGGGACAAAAAAGATTGTGCGCATTTTTATGTTAAGCATTGAAAAATCTTGCATTAAAAACATTGTAAATTTTAATGAGCTTGTTATTGATCATTTTGGCAATTGTAAAGATAGACGAATATCTTAAATATAATTGATCTTAAATATTAATCGCGTTACTATAAGAATGTTTTTTTGTACTTTTTGCGATAATTGCGTTTTTTTAAATGACCCTCTTGTATGTTTGACCACCAGCCGCCCCTGGATAATAGCTATACCTACATATGTCGTACGTATTTCACGTTCAACAAATGTACAAATTACTGATAAGTAAAAGGAAAAGGAGTACTTACGGTTGTTCATGCGGATAGCTATCGGCACGCTCAAACCATCCTCTAAAATCGCTAAAAAATTGAAGAAAAATTAGATATAGGATCGTATCACAATTAAATTGCTTATCAGCAAACAAATAATCTTAGTTAAATGCGTTAAGCATCTAAGTGATTTTTTTCTAATCTTAATGCAGATGTGCTTCCAAGGTTTTTTAAACATCACACCAATTACAAATATGACTGTCTCGGAAGTAGTTTAATTGATCGAGAGCCTCTTTTTGTACGTGCTCTCCAGCGGAAGATAATGGATTAATCAGGAATCCTTCCAAATTGGCTCAACACGTGGTATAAATCGCTATGACAATTACGGAAGAATCGACGTACATCACAAAAATATGAGTCGAACGCTTACCCTAGGAAGAATTTCACAAAAACAGCGATAATAATGCACCCATTTATAACACAGATGCGTGTGAAATTTTAAAAGTGAAAACTCGGCTGGGCGTTTATGTTAGAACATACATGTGAAGAAAATAGTTTCAGTTTGACATCTTTGTCTCTACTCTAACAACGAAAAGCGGGCGTACTCAGAATAAATTTTATACAGGAAGACAAACATTTTTAACATAACAGGTTATTTTAAAATCACTTAGATTCAGTTCTCGCTACGAAACCTGACGCTTGCCGGGGCATTTTGTGCTTAACCCATCTCTATTCCAGTGCCGTAGGTATAATACCTTTGTAAAGATGTGGAAATTTTTATTTTGTTACCAAAAAATTTGTGAATTTAATTCGGATAAATGATGCCCAGTTAGATAAATACGGATTGTCTGTAAATCTCTTTTTATAAAAACTAGATTGAAAAGTACCTAATAACCTTACCTACTGTACGGTTATGGAATCCGAACTCAAACGCGCCTTCTGCGCATATGCTGTTCTGACCAGATTTCGTAACAGGACCTGTGCTGTTTAAACGTTTAAGCCCGGGAGTTGGGTATCACAGAGTTACCTAACAATAAATTAAGGGACATTAAGGAAACAAAGGAAACAAGAAACTACTATGAATCAAAAATTCGACTAGGACAGCCAGCTTATGAGTTAACTTAACAGGCATGCTGGAAATAAACATCCCAAGTAGAGTTTTTAGTGGGCGCTGAAGCTTTTATGAGGGTTTCATAACGCATCTGATACAAGCAGCACCAAATTCTTGTACATTGTGTTATTCTGCAGATTATTTGACAAACTCAGTTAGCTGTTAAAAGGCATTTGTTTTTATGATTTCTTGGAAAGCAAATATAACGAGCTACGTACTAACTTGTGCATTTCCAAATTCTATTGCTTATTTGACTGTTTTTGTAGGAAAACTTTTCCTCTTTAAACGAAATCTAGGAAAAGCTGAGTTCCAGGGCTTTCAACTATGTCTGCAAACAAAAATATTTACATACTGCTACGACTTGAATTTCCTTTGTTCTAATTATACGGAGTCGGAGTTCTAAACATTAATATACTAAGTAGGATTTTGGATTCTTTCGGAATATGCAACTGGAAGGAAAAACTCAAACTAAAATTCAGAAACGGATTATTAAATTAATTTCAGCACTGTACGTTGGATTGTAGGAATAGTACAGACATTTAAATTATTTTTTTTCTCGTATTTAGGTGAGTGAGGGTTAAGTGCTTTAGAAAAATTTACTTTCTAAAAAAAGCTGCAAATTGCATATCTCACACCGTAGCTATTTATCACTGAGGTTGACGAGATTAGAATCCTACATTGAAAAATACTATTCTGTATGGTTTATTGATATTTGTGTTCGCTTACAAAACTTACAGCGCGCCGTCGTACTCACGTCACCTAGTATAGACATATCAAGTAATCTTAATCAATCAAGTAGTAAGGTTTAATTTTCAAAAATGGTGTTCAGCACAGAGGAAAAGGTGTTTCTGGTGGAGCATTATTTCTGCTAAAGTCAGCGATACGATACATACAATAGTTTAATAAACGTTCTCTAAGTAACGCCATGATTTTAAAGGTTGATGAAAAGAGGGGCGTCCCAGGACACTTAACATCAACCATAACCATGAATGCGTTTTTTTAGCAAATCTTAGATAATCCGAAAGTTAGACAACAAAAGACAGTAAATCACATTTTTATTTGTTGGGCCATGTGAAACGGCGCACAAATTTATTTCTGAAATTTGCTAGGCCCGATTAGATTTAAAAAGTTTCCCTTACATAGTGCAAAATTAAGTGTGTGGTGTTCAGTTTTGGGACACAGGTTCATACTTTATACAAGAGAATGGTCACACTCAATAAACGCGGTGCATACAAATATTAACATGCTTTATCTTTGATCTACGCGATTTTGTCGTGCACGTAATATGGCATTTCGAACTCAAGTTTTCTAGTAGGGGGAACTTGTCATACTACTCCCGAAGTTCGTCAATATCTTCGTGAATATTTTCAAAACAAAATCATTTTACTATTTACAGCTTTATGCATACATTTGGAACATGGTTAAAGATGATGTCTTCAAAACATCGCCACAATCCATCTATGAATTAAAGGTATTACGTGGATCTTCTCGTAACTAAAAGAAAGCGACGACTAATTCAGTTGTTCCGTCGATAGAGTCGTAAGCTTCGTGATATTAGATTATAAAATAAATTTAAGCTGCCAAAACGATGAAGGACTAAGGTGGGAGACGCCGTTAAAATCTACTCGCAGTTGAAATAAAACAAATGACAAGACAGAAGTGGTAATACAATATTTATTTGATCACAGACTGTAGTTAGAAGAGGACGAAGAAGGTACATAAGTATATTTATATAATTTTTTTAAATTTTAGCACGTATGTCGGTATCACAGACAAAATATAAACTACGTTTTTGACTGGGCAACACGTCGTATAGCAAAGTGATCTAGTCGCGCCTAACTTTTACGTTCAGAAATCCTTACAATCGACTGAACACCAAAATACTAAGAATTAAAATAGAAAGTGTAATTCTTACAATTTGGCTTCCTCAAATAGGGGACTAGCTAGCTCCGTACCAGTATTACCTAATACTTATTTGAAATCTAATACAAAAAACTTACATACGGTGTTATCACAAGTAAACCTCTTTTTAATTCATACGATCACTGAAAATATGCAAATGCGAGTTTCCTCCAATGTGATGATAATTGTATTCAACCCCTCGAAAGTGTAGGTGGTGTTAACTACAGTGATGTGACGTCATCATTGAAGTTTTCCATATACAATATGTGCCCAAAATAAAGACTTTTACTCAGATCATCACAATTATCGATTGCAATTCACATGGAGGTGTGTGAAATACTTAACAATGAAAGTGTTGTTGGGCGTACACAACGCTAGAGGATGTCTGCGTTCTCCAAACTTTACCGGAAGAAAAATCATGTTTTAAAATTTGACATCCCATCCCTACTCAACAACGAAAAGTGGGCGTATCGAAAATAAATTTTATACTAAAGCATTTTGAACATAAAGGATATCATTCGAGTCTTCTTTGCAGAAATGAGGCAACCTCTATTCGATAGCATAACATGCAAATTGCAACGTGGTTATGAAGCCTGTCTTGAACGAGGAGGTGCTTATTTAGAGCTTGTAATAAAGTCTAAATATACTTCATAAATAAATCAAAGAAAGTACTGTTGTTTTTGGGCCATACTGTATTATATGACAGAAAAGCGTTGGTGATGTTTTTGCAAAGGTCCTATGTCCAAAAAAGATTGGAACCATTGGCTGTGATCCTAAGCAAAGGAAATAACAAAAATAAATAAATATAATCAACTAATTTTATGTTATGATATAATTAAAAACTTTCTGATGCCAGCAAATGGGAAAACCATCTACTAATAGTCATATTTTTATGTTACTCTTAAGCAAGCAATTAAAATTTGGAGTGAGCAGTTTACACGTTTTATTGTGCGATAGTATTATTAAATTCGTGATAGATCTAGTTATTGTGTAACCGTTATGCAAAAATAATCTGGCATTTACTAAAATAAATTTTAAAAATAAATACACTAATCTGAATTATAAACTGTATAATTTACACTTAACCTAAAAGAGTAATTTATTACATAACAAAATTAGCTACGGTCGCTTATTCATCGTACAATACTCGGTTATACAAACAAATAATTTACGAACTTTTTTATTTTTGAATTTATCACAAAATAATTTTAGTTATTGTTTTACAGTATCTTAGGTACATTAAAATTATTTTCTACCTTGCTTGTTGAGATGATCGCATAAACTTCATTTTCTCTTTTTTTTTGCATCTTTGAAATAACGATTTTTTCTTATTATTACGATATGCCACATGCTTTATTTTATTCATAGAAAACATATTTTTTTAACAAATTGTTATGCTTATGACTAAAAAAACAAATTAAATTGAAATCAAGTTGCTTTGGAAATAAAACAAATGAAAAGTTTGACTTTTTAGAAAGGTATTTATTCAGTGAAACAAATGCAGGTAGTGCATCGCAAAGATAGGAAGAACTTGGTACAGACACATATTTTGTAAAGAATGGGTTAGTTACATAATTTCAAACAACGGGTATGGTTTTAAACGATTAAAGTAAAGCTTAAACGAATGCTCAAAACGTACTCCATTATTTTGGAAGCATAGTCTCGCACGTCGTAGCTGGCATGACTTGATCTTTCTTCGAATACCATTTATATTCATCCGTTATCCTGATCCAGAACATTCTATTCTTTTCGATCAGCGTTTCGAAGCTTCGAAATACTTTGGGAACGTTTCACTGTCCTTCTTAAGATTGTTCTGTCCCAGAACAGGAAGTTGGACGCGGCACCGATAGAAAGGGTCGTGACGATAGTGGCAGTTCTTTCTATTTCGGTAACGTCCTTGACTGTAAAAGTAGCAGTCAATGAACTTTTTCTGACCCGCTGTTCTATTTGGATTGTAACCGCAGATCTACACTTGAATGTCTTGTCTTCCTCGGAAGACGACTTCTAATATATATCACACTGTCTTCCAATTCAGTTGATGTAAGCCGCAACTAAGCTTAGGGACAGCCATTTTTTTAATGTTGTGAAACTCTATTTCTCTCTTTCTTATGGTTCGATTTATCTGTTCAACCATGCCATCAGATTTAGGATGGAGAGGCGTCGTCCTAGTTTTTCTAATTCTCAACAATCGGCAAACCGCTTGAAACAACGCCGGTCGGACAGTAGTTCCAACGAAACTCCAAACTGACAAAAAAAACCTTTCATTAAAACGGCTGGGACTGTAGCTGCTTCTTGATTCTGTATGTATGTTGTAAGCCTCCGTCTATTTCGTAAAATAATGCATTGCTACCAGGATGTATTTGTTTTCCGAATCAGAATGTTCTCGCAACTTAAAGGCAAGCGACTAACTCAGTTGTATCGGAAACTGGATCCAAGTCTCAATGTACTAATCCTACACTAAATTAAAAAGACGCCAAAACTAAAAGGAACAAATTGGCAAAACACAGCTTCCAACGACAATATATTTATTTCATACAAGAGAGAATAATCGTTAAAATCAACAAAGAAAAAGATAGAATAATATTGATTACAGATTTGTCGACTAGTAATATCACAGCTAAAATATTGATGTAGGCTTTTTCGTTCAGGCAACCCACCATACAACTAATTATATTTAATTGCTAACAAATGTTATAAGTGAATGATTTTAATTTAAATATAAATATTACTCGATCAAACTACCTCGTCTACTATGCAGTCGCGAAATAAGTCGATAATTGACAATGATAATAATGAATCAAAAAAGTAAAATATGAGTACAAAACTCACCCAACCGACAATTCTTCGTTAACAGTTGTGACTTCCACTACTACCTTTTATCTGATTTAAAAACGAAAATATGCGTGGTATATAGGGCTTATGTACGACGGTTTATGTTATTTTGCTTTTAGATATGACTACCTTCAAATGATCAACGTACTTAACGACAATACATAAAGTTTGCGACTAAAAGTAAATTTAAGTTAGAGTTACATAAAATAAGTTATAGGCTGAAGGTTGACGGTCAGTGAATACAATTGAAACAAATGACATAAAGCAAAATTATACGTTACTAAGAAGTAGTACGTACAAGGCTGAGAGCGAAGTAATACGATACTGATACAGGTGTTAGTCTTTTTTCGTCCTTTCTGATTACATAAAACGAGGTGGAGTCTACAGGTTACATATACCGATAACAACCGGGCACAAAGACAGTATAGCAATCACCCGAAACTCGATAAAAAAAGTAAAAACATAACGTGATGTCATCTTTGGAAAATGCTTTCCCTATCTGGAAATTTGCGTAATTAACACAATCGCGCGAATACAACCGATACCTGGAATACGTATTCCTTAGGGCATCAACTAAAAGCGTAATACAAATTACTGGCGATGAAAGTCAGAAGGAAAATTACTTACATATCGTAAAATAACATTCAGGTACACGAACGTTCCAAGAGGTAAAGAGCAAGTAAAAATGGCCGTTAGTTGCTGTATCGCGTTTATACCCACCCGTAAAGTGAAAGGACAATCAGTAGCGGCGTCAATTTTAATCTAGAATAAATATTATTGAAGAATACAAAATAACGACATGTAACAAACGGCCTTGAATATCAATCGTTGCTCTCTCTAAAGAGCTTTCCACGTTATTTTTTTTATTTTATTGATGTTTTGCGCTTTTTTGCTAGACCATTTCTTGATGCGCAGATTATCCACTTACGGCACCATTCCATGACGTTCTTTTTGGAGTTCACTCAGTAAAATCTTTCTTGAACTTTTTCTAGTTACTTTTTCACGCCAAGGTGTCCTCCCGATGTACCATCGTGCAGATGCTGGAACACCTGCAACACTCGGCTTTTCGGCACGACCAACTTCAGTATGCTTTCTGTGCCTTTGACTTTCTAGGGATCGCTTAAGAAGAACGTTTTCTACTCTTAAAGAGTCTAATTGCGCACAGTATCGTTTGACGTTTCTACCCAAAGCACTCACTTTACCTCAGGTTGATCGTCGGCCGTTTGCTTTCCAGTTCATGAGTACTCTTATATCGGAATCGTTTTCTTCTTTACTACGCAACTGCTCAGGTTCTTACTCGTCATCAACCATAGCAGTTCTTCGGAGACATTGAATCTTTCTTTCAACAAACAATTGCTACAGTCTACCGGACATGGTGTTCTGGACAAGGCATCAGCGTCTTGATTACTGTTTCCGGCGCGGCGTTCTGTGTCCGGGTTACGAAACTGCAATTTAAACGGCAGGATCCGTCCTAAAATTTTTTGTCTATACAAGTATTTGTAGAAATATTCTATGAATGTGAGGACTGCTAACAGCTCTCTCCTAGTCATGCAATAATTATTATCTGACCTGGACAAAATTTTACTAAAATACGCGATGACTTTTTTTTCTCCATCCTGCATCTGTGAAAAGACTGCACCTATGGCCAGATTACTTGCATAGATATCCTAAACAAATTTTCCATCTTCTCTTGGATAACTTAAAATTGGCTTTTACTGCATTTCTAGATACAACGTGGCCAAGGTATTGCACTTCATTTTTAAATGCGTGGCACTTCTTTCGGCTGAGTTTTAGATTTGTCTTACGTAATCGCTGGAACACTTCCTTCAAGTTGTTCAAATGTACTTTAAACCATTTTCCAATCACGATCACGTCGTCTAAAGAAAGCAAACACGTCTTCCAAGACAGTCGGTGCAGGGGCGTTCTACAGACCGAAAGGGATCATAGTGAACTGTTACAAACCAATCGTAAAAGCTGTTTTTTCACAGTCATTGGGTTCTAATTCTACCTGCCAGTAACGACTCTTTAAAGCCAACGTGGAAAACTGTTGGGATTCTGACAGGGTGTTTAACGTATCGTCGATTCTCGGTAAAGGGTAGCTGTCTTTTTTGGTAACGTCGTTAAGCTGTTTGCTGTCGACAAAAAACCTCGTTGATCCATCTTTCTTCTCAACTAGTACCACTGGGGACGCTCATGGACTATTTGAAGGCTCAATCACACATTTTTCTCCATATACGTATTTATTTGTTCGGTTTCTTTTCTTCCTACTAAAGGAAGTTGGTGTGGACGTTGTCGTATCGCCTGAGCGTCACTGATGTTATTTATATGCTTCACTACGTTAGTTCTTTTTTTGGAATCACTTTCAAGCACGAACACATCTTGATACTGCTGGATCAACACTTTAACTTTAGTCTTTGGTTTTGGTTGAGGTTTTGGCACTTGTAGGTAAGAATGTCTAATAGATGTCCTTTCCAAGGATTTTCATCCAGGCGTACTATGAAAACGTTTTCAATCGTTCTATGCAAAGTCGCGTCTTGCCCAATACGACTCGCACGGCTTCCTTTTCGTGCAATCTTTGTTCGACTTTTTTCATATATATATAGTGACAGAGTTTTCAGCAAGAGAATTTGTACTTTCTTGAGTATAAAAACGTTTAGTGTCTTCTAAAAACACATTTTCCAAACTTTCTTTATATACACTAAGATTTGGTCCTTTCGCACTGGGTTCTTCATTTAAACCAAGTTGAACATAACAAATGGAACCCATACTTCTTTATAACGGTTATTTCTAGGATAACTTGTTCCGTGATGTCGGCTACCAGTACTTAATGGTCGAGTACTTCATTTACCAAACCAATGGTTACTTTTCTTTATCCGCGAGTGCGTATTTCTTTGTCTGTCGCCGTTTGATGTCGCACTGTTACTGGTGACGTCTTCTTACTTTCCAGTAGTATACCAATAAGAATGATGGTCTTTGTCGCTTTCATGTCAACCTATAGCTCAACACGCCGTCCATTGATGTTTCCATCGAGATAAATGCTGTGCAGTTGCTCTATAAGCGATGTCATTCGAATAGTAATCTTCAAGGCATGGCTTAGTGAGGTCGACTTTTGCCTTATTCGATGGATCTGTTCTAGTTTTCCGGAAACTCTTTGGGTTCTCTTTTGGACTGAGTACAACGTCGCCGTACGTGGCCCACTTTCTCGTAGCTTCAGCACGCCACTTCTCTTCCCGGAGCTACTTGTTTGTATTTTATTTAAACTTCCAGAATTATCTTCTATTTTCCGAGAATATTTGTTTTCCATTTTTCTACAACTTTCTTCCATCTCTTGAGAATTTTTGGACGGTTTGTCTTCCATTTTTCTAGAATTATTGCATTTTCTGAGAATTTTCAGACCGTTTTTCTTTTATTTTCTATGAATTTTCGATCATTTTTTTATTTATTGATTCGACCGATTTTTTATTATTAAATGGCTAAATAATATGCACTGACAAAAAGAGTTACTGAAAGTTTATAAACACACACGAAGCACAAACTAATAGTAATTACACCGTTTACACAATCTTAAATTACCGAGCGTAAGATCGTCCCACGCGTATTGTCAATTGTAACGAATGTTAAAGCTGAATTTATTTTGCACGTATTTTATTTACACGATAATAATAATTACATTTAACTAACAATAATAAATTGCAAAAATATTCTTACAGTTATTTATATATCACTATCGCTATAATAGGTATTTACTCTTCGGAATTTTTGTTTATCTACACTGATATTTATTTTCACTTGATGCACTTTTATTTATCGAACTAACGCGTTAAACACTTTTTTGCACTATTAGATTATTTTTTTGTGCAAAAAATAACATAGGGGAATTAGGGCCCTAGGGCAAAACGGGGTACCGAACTTTAAGAACCTGATTTTTTTATAAAACTTAATTGTGCCATTTTGAATTTAGCTAGCTAAATATATTACCTTTGGACTTTAAACAACTAAATAACCAACATAAAATTTTTACGTAGTTTTCTTACATATTTCAGACCTCACCCCGTTTTGCTCCGTATACGGGGCAAAATGGGAATTGTATCTGGGGTAAAATGGGTTTAGTATATGAGGTACGTGTAGGTGAACGAAAATAATTTATTAATACAAAAACTCTTAGTTAGGTATATAATATATGATATACAAAGTTAGTTAGGAACAAAATTCACATCGGAACGCAACCTCATCGTCATCGCTGTCGATCCCGGCGCAGGAATTATGAGCCTATTCGTGACAAAGACAACATGAAAATCCATCCTTCGGTGGAAGTACTATAAAATTCTTTGCAATAAAAACATATCGCATCGTCTTCGCCACTTGAGGAATCTTCATTATTTTTGTCTTTCAATACTGCTGTTTTTGTTAATTTAGGAGCTGCTTTTTTCGTAGTATTTTTCCCTACACTGTCTATTTTTCTTTTGGCACTATTAGTTTTCTCATTTTTTTCTTGAACAGATATTTCCAATTCCATTTTGTAAGGAGTGGATGTTAAAATTGCTGTTTTTTTCGTTTTCGCTGAGGGCGTTTTGCAACAGAAGTTACTTTGGGAATTGGCTGCACATCTTGTGGCGACGCAAGAGGCAATATATTTGGCTCTTGTAGAGCTATCTTATTCGGTGTTTTTTCACGAAAAGGAGGGGCATCAGGCATCCACAAACATTGTAGTAATGGCGAAGAATCATTGTTGATGTTTTTCATTGGCACACGTGAAGGCGGAGTTGTCTCTACTCTATTTTTATGGATTACAGATTTTTCTGGAGTCTGATGGGCATTTTCTCCTAAGGATTGCTGTTCATTGCCTTCATCGTCTAAAATGATATCAGTCGTAGAAGCTGGTAAAAAGTCACTTTCTTCAAAACCATTTTCATTCGGTGACCAAATTCCAGTTGTTTTGAAAGCACTCATAGCATTTTTATTGTTGCTGCGTTAACGCAGCACCAAAAAGAGTCGAAAATTGCCAGAGTGTTACGACTTTTCCGGGATTGCTTCGTAGCCATACGCTTACTTCATTTTCGTAGTAGTTGCTGAGAGGTTTCATAAAGCTGACGTCCAGAGGTTGCAAATTGTGCGAACAATGCGGTGGTAAACAAAGCAGAATCACTCCATTTTCTCGGGCATAATTAATAAGGTCAAGATTTTTTGTATGACTGCCATGGCGATCACAAATTAAAAGTACGGTCCCGGAAAATTGAACAAATTTTTTAAACTATCTGAAAAAAATATCTCTAGTCACCCAACCAGAATCACTTGTTTCAACCATAGAACCAGGTGGCAAACCAATTTCAAATTCAGCGCATTTTCTTTTTCTGGGAAAAATAAGGCAAGGAGGAACATAACTTCTCGAAGCTGAGCAAAAAATTTCAGCAGTCACGGTTTCCCCCCTCTGCAGAAGTGAGAACTTCTACTTGGCGTTTTCCTATAAGTATTAATATCCTCGAATGTCCCTTTGGATTTACAGTGATACCTATCTCATCACAATTGAAAATCTTCTCTGCAGTTGGTTGATACTTATCGATAATACTTCGAAGCAAATCAAAGAATTGATTCACAGCAACCTTATTGAAGCCCATTGCTCTAGCTCCTGATGTGGTTTCGGTTTTTTTTAGGGCTATGGTAGGGTGTTTTCGAAGAAAATGTTCCATTCAGTCAGGACCGGCCATCCGAGTGTCTTTACTAAACCTGTTTGCAACACCGTTTACGACCGCCAATTGATAAACAAATTTTCTTAACTCTCTCATTGTAAAGCCGAATAATCTTGATTCCATGTCTTTTACATATTTCACAATATCTAACTTTTGAGATTCGGTAAACACATTTCTGGCGCTTCCTAATTGCGCTATGTTAAACTTTGACCCCAGACCTCTTTTTGCTTTTGCAACATAACGTTCTAATACGGTTCGAGGCACCTTAAACTGCTGCGCTGTTTTTTGATAACACATGGTACCCTCAATGATCGTCTGTACTGCTTCTTTCATCGACTTTTTAGACCAATTTTGACGAGTTGTTTTTCTGGCGTATTTTCGTACCATCTGAAACCAATAGGAAAACATAATAAATCCTAATGCATTGCTTGGGGCAAAACGGGGTCCCAAGGACGGGTTAAAACGGGACCTTGTTTTGCCCTATCATCAAAACCCTATTTTGCCTCAAAATAACGTGCTCAAATAAAACAAAAAAATTAGTGTAAAAGCGTTTTTGAAATCATGCGTTTGATAAAGTATATAAAGGCAATAACGATATAGCATAAACAAAACTACAATAACTTTTCGAAAAATGTACGTACCTTAAGGAAATATATGATCCAGTTTTACAACGTACGGCGTTTATAACACTATCCCGGAGCAGGTCAAGGTTTGCCCGATTCGTGCTGCGTCTATTGCAGTGAAGGGTATTGGTAGTGAGAATAATGCGTCTGAGATTTGGCGGGTTAATTCGAATGGAATTCACGTAAAATGGTGGTACCCCGTTATGCCCTAGATGCCCTTAAGCATCACAAACAATGTTTGAAGAATGAGCGAAGCCCATAATGTTTTTAATATTTAATATACATTTATTTAAACCGACAAAGTCTTCTTATATCTGATTCGATTCGAAAAACTGACTTGATCTTCCTTCGAATACTTTTTATATTCGTTCGTTATCAGGATCCAGAACATTCTATTCTTTTCGATTAGCGTTCCGAAGTGTCGAAATGCTTCGGGAACGCTTGAGTACATCATTTTATAGTACGTAACATACTGTAAAACAATTACTAAAACTATAAATTTAAAAATAGTAGTTATATGGTAACAAATTTTCGAAAATAGCAATTTGAGTTTTTCCCAAATGAAAGACGAATAAACATAAATTCGTTTATTTTGCCAATGGGATAGTAAGGAGCATTAGGATGTGAAGAAATTATATCTTATCTGCTTAACTATTTTTTACTGTTTCTGATATACCAAAAGTGAGCCTATGAAAATGGTCACCCAGTATATATTAACTTGCTAACTAACTTTTTTTTATTAACATATTTATAGAATTTGCATTGAGGAAGAAAAACCGACATTATTTGAGAAGAATAAAAAATATAATAATTTCAAAAAGCAACTAATAAAAATGGAATTGGAGTTGCGATAATACATTTTCCTAGAAAAATTCTATATTTAAAACAGTAGAAAGTAATATTTGGAAGCAATTGTTTATACCAGAAAGATAAAAAGACTGGATTAAACCGGAACAAAATTTAAAAAAAACGTACTACGTGCCAAATTAAAACTGATAAAAAACAAAGGTAAATGTAATGAAATTTCATTGACGCTGAAAAATTTCACAAGATTGATACAATTTGGCGCAAAAGTTAGAATGGTATTGTAACAGTTAAATTTTTACAACTCCACGTTCTGTGATAAGGCAATAAAGCCTACAAAAGAGATGGGACAACAGTAAAAATTCGTGTTCATAACTTTTTCAGGTTTTAGTACTTGAGCTCTTTATTTAACTAATGTTTACTTATACCATTGCTAAAATACGAGCTTGAATAAGCTGAGATAACAACATTTAATTGTTTGTTATCCACATTACTGCGTAATTAATAATTCAAATCGTTTGTAGTACGAAATAGAAACAGTAGAAAGTATTTGTCTAAATTTATAATTGCATTATTTTATAAATGAAAGCTAAATTAAATTAAAAAGTTACAGCTTTATTCGTTTTAGGACAGGTCGATATTTGATACTTTTATGAAACTCTAAAAAGTAGGTATAACTGATACCTTAAGCTCAATTTATAACAGGAAATAAAATTCTTCATGTATGCGCCTTTTTTAACGAGCTTTTTAACGGTTAGACAAAAAATATTAATAATTATTATTTTGCAATTTTCAGGTCCTTCGATTAAATTAAGTGCTCTTTAAAATGTATTAAATTTAATCTTCTTTTCATCTATGTTCAAATAAAAATGATTGGAGCACATTAAAAAATAATTTATTATGTTTTTGTTGCCACTTTTGCGTTCAACTAAGCGAAAGATTTTATTGTCGAATACGTTTTAATTTATGAATAGTTCGCTAGGCAGACAATGTTGTTCAGTAATATATAACAACAAATTATTTAGTTTTTTGTTTATACTGTTTCCGACCATTTCCTACTGAATAATAGATTCTAAGGAGTTTTCTTGTTTTATAAGTCTCAATTATAGTTTTTTTTCATTACCTTATTAAGAAAGATGGCTTTGGATCATTTAGTTTTGTTTTGAGCATTGTTTGCTATCATAACTATTGCGATCTGCATATTTTTATGAAAAAAGTCTTCTCAACATATCAATCAATGATATTACTTTAACATTATGGTGTAACTGGAAAATTTTTGATATTTTTGGCTACCATTTAGTGTAAGGATTACATAAATACAGTCTGTTTAAAGGCAATCGCTCATTGATGATCAGCGAAGCGCTACTAAACTCCATTATTTTAAATGTATTGGACCATCAGCGAAAGGTAGTCGCGCTTCGCTTCGCGTTGCTTCGTTTAAGTAGGCGATGGCTTTTACTAAACAACTGAAAAACAATAATTACGACTATTTTTGTTTTAAAAAAGTTATTAGGTTTGATTAATTTGTCACTGTAATTACTATGGCACTACGTTTGAATTAAAACAAAAAAATTAAGGCATAATAAACGTTTTTCTATTTTGGTACTCTAAAAAGTACTTTAAAGAACTCGTTTGAGTTGTCTAAAGTGACACTTTATAGCACCCGAACTGTGGTTTTGTTAGATTGGCAATACTGATATTTGACAATTAAAATACAGCAATCCAACTATCCAACATGTCAAATTTGAAATGTTGCCAACTTATTATTAAAAAATATAATTTTCCCTAATCAATCAAGTAAAAGTAAATATGTAATTTAAATTTATTTTTGCATGTAATTTCCAAAATAGAAAAAATAGTATAAAGTATACGTTCCGTAAGACATTTTGGTGCACTCGACCATTAGAAAACTTCCCGCTTCGCGGCTCGTTTTCTAAACTTGGTCTCGTGCGCTAAAATGGACCATTATGAAACTAGTCCTTTAATATAGGGGAGACCGGGGCACAGTGGCCATAGGGGCACAGTGGTCCAGTCTACAAAATTTAAATAACAAAGCATCATTTAGCCGCGCAATTTCACATGAAGGAAGCTGACAGTGCTCTACATTACCGGTTGTGTTTATCCGCAACTGCAGTCGACCATTTCCAACGAGCAGACAATTGTTGATTTTAGTGGGTGCAAAGCGAATATCATTGTAAGTAGTAATTTTGTATTTAGTAGCAAAATAATGTAGAATTAGTTGATTGCTTGTATCTCGGTCATTAAACCAATACTGACGAATAACGGCATCAGTGTTTCATGTTATTACATGCACGTTGTTTTTTTTGTTGGAGCTAAAATGAACACATGTGATTTGGGGCACAGTGGTCCGCTTTGTTCGGGGTACAGTGGCCACATGGCCAGTGTGCCCCATATTAGGAAAAATAATGTGTAAGTAGTGTAGGTGCTTTTCTAATTTGTTGTAATTATTATAGATGGTTCGAAACCGAGTTCGAAAGACAACAATAGGGCAAACTGATGAACACATGATGTTTGAGGCTGTCAAAAGCACTTTAAGCGGCGGTTTGTCCATCAGGAAAGCAGCTAGTCGTTTCAATATAAGCCAGACAACTCTTAGAAGATACATCGGTATGTGTAAAAACAAACAAATCAATTGGAAGACGTACCAAAAATGTCTCCCAAATATAATGCGCGACAGATGTTCACGCGCGAAGAAGAACAAATGCTCGCTGATTATTTACAATCCTGCGCTCATTTGCATCATGGATTACCGCCGATCGAGGCTAGAAAAATTGCTTACGAATTTGCTAAAGCCAATCATAAGAAAATTCCCAATAGCTGGTCCGAGCACCAGAGCGCTGGTCCAGATTGGTTCACTTCATTTTTGAAAAGGAATCAAGGTATATCTCTGTGGATGCCCGAAGCAACCTCTTTGGCCATTGCCATAGGCTTTAACAAAGTTGTGGTGAGCGCTTTTTTTGACAACCTTGAGAAAATTTATGACAAATATAATTTGGGCCCTGAACAAA
Source organism: Aquatica leii (assembly GCA_035610365.1). NCBI lineage: Eukaryota > Metazoa > Arthropoda > Insecta > Coleoptera > Lampyridae > Aquatica > Aquatica leii. Next base: position 14,441,529 of record CM069434.1, on the reverse strand, counting down.
ATTACAACGTTGACGAAACTGGGCTCACAACGGTCGAAAAACCTGTCAAAATTGTAGCTCCAAAAAGTACCAAACAAGTTGGCCAAATCACATCCGCAGAACGAGGTTCATTAGTTACAGTTTGTTGTGCTATTAATGCTCTTGAAAATTCGATTCCACCGATGATGATTTTCCCCCGCGTGAAATTTCAGCAACACATGATCAAGGGAGCTCCACCTGGTACTGTGGGCTGTGCTAATTCATCGGGATGGATAACAAATGTAATATTTGTCGACTGGCTGAAGCATTTTATAAGATTTGCTAAACCGACTGAGCAAACACTAGTGCTTCTCATCATGGACAATCACGAGAGTTTTGTGTCAAATAGCGCTGTAAAGTTAGCAAAGGAAAATAACGTTATTTTATTAACATTGCCCCTACGTACCAGTCACCGTCTGCAGCCTTTAGACCGATCTTTCTATGGTCCTCTACAAACCTATTACAATAATGCCTGCCGAGCAGAATTAGTGGGTAAACCCGGAGGTCGAATCACCATATATGATATTGCAGAAATGTTGGGAAAATGTTATCCACAAGCAGCTACTCCAAAGAACATCATTTCAGGATTCAGGGTTACCGGAATTTACCCATTCAACCGGGACATATATTTAGAGGATGAATTCATGGCTGCGAGTGTCACTGATGTAAACATCCCATCTTGGAGTTGTAGCCGGTCCTAGCCATGAAAACCCTCGAGAACGTACTGCGGTAGTAGACGTCGATCAAGCAAATTTCCGAGAAGTCACGCCTCCGCCAAACACCAGTCAGAAATCTTTAGGAAAAGTCACCTAAGAACCAACACAGGTGGAACCACACACTATTGTTACACCTGCCACCCTATCCAAAATCTTCCGGGACTTCAAAGTCGGCAAAAAAAGAAAAGTGCTATTTTAACAGACACTCCTGTGCTGAAGACAAAAGAGGAAGAATTTAATCAGAGAAATGAGGCTAAAGTGGCCAACGTTAAAAGAAAGTTGATAAAAGATTCTGATAAACTGCCGGCAGTGCAGAAGAAGAACAAAATTGAGAGCAGCAGTGATGAAAGTGAAGTAAGTCTCAGCTTGGTAGATTCGGAAGATGATATCGACGATGATCGTGAGGAAGAGGAACAAATTGACTTGCATCGCAACTACCTCGACTTGTCAGATATTCAAGTAAACAGTTTCTCCCTGGTAAAGTTTGAAAGCAAGAAAAGTGTCAAATATTTTGTTGGAAAGGTTTTGGCTACATTGCTCAATAATGAGTTTCAAGTCAGCTTTCTAAGAAGAGCTCAAGACAATTTTGTATTTCCCTCCGTTCCAGATGAGTTAATCGTGGAAGAAAAAAGTATCATCTACCCAATCCGCTTCAATCAGGTGGCACGGCAAAAACTCAAAATCGTTTTCATTTTGACATAGATCTTTCCCATTATAATATGGGATAATGATATTTGTATTTTGTATAATTATTATCTAAGTATTTGGTTTCAACGTATTACAAAGATTATTCCTCACAAGTGTTCTAATAATTTCTAATAAAAAAACAAATCAAGCTGTGTTTACATTACTTAACGCAAGGGCCACTGTGCCCCGACATATGGTCGACTGTACCCCGTACACGGGGTACAGTCGTCCAGTTTGGAAAAAAAAACAATATTTTTTTTACTCAAACTATTTTAATTAACGAGAGTTGTGTTATAGTTACATCGTAGCAAAAACTGTAAATATTCATCACGTACTGAGAAATCAAGTTAATCTTGTATAGGTAAAATTAAATTTAAAAAATGGTCCACTGTGCCCCGGTCTCCCCTACTATTATATTTTTAATTTAATCAAAAAGGTAGCTGTTTAACTTTTGTTAACCAAATATTGTAGGAAATAGATAACAGCCATAAAATTCATATTCATATAAATATGAATTTTATGGCTGTTATCTATTTCCTACAATATTTGGTTAATTATATTTTTAACAAATTCAAGCAGATCTGTTTTAGTGCCCCTGTCGTCTGTGGTGTTTTTGTCGTAGCAATAGAGAAAATGTATTAGTTTTATATTTAAAATACCTACGTGTCTAAAATTACCGTGTTTGCATCGCCTCTTCTCAGCCACTTCGGACAAAAATAATCAAACCGCAAACATCAAAACCTGATTTGCACGTGCGACCGCTTTATATTACGTCAGCTGCAGTTGATAATATATATGGTGTTTGTTTTGCATTTTCTTATCTTGGCCCCTTTTAGAAAATGCGAATGCAAGTAAAAATGTATTTTCAGTGTTCCTAAAAAGTTTTTGATAAATTCCAAATAGTAAAAGAATTTTTTTGACGGTTTTGTTAGTTTTTTTTGTGAGTTTACTATAGTTGATAGAAAAATACTATGTCAAAATTATTGATCGATGACACCCTGTATATAAGTCAATAAAAAGTAGACTGGAAGATTTGATGTTATTGACTAATAATAATGGTATTAATCTATAATGTTCTTTAGGGTACAAAAAATATACGCCTTGGGTGCAAAAGCGTAGGGTTTTTCTAGTTTTCACCGATTTTTTTGGTTGACTGATGGTGGAAGTTTGGCGTCATATACTTTCTCTCAAAACGTAAAATCATAAGTCAAAATCCAAAAGGGCGCCAGGAAGGATTGAACTATTTGAATTAGCCAAACAAAAACCGAAAACAATATGACAGTAATTAAATGATTGAAACAAAGTTAAAATGAAACTAAATAAAAATAGACAACCTAAAGCAAATAATATAACTTTTCGATTCAACACTATGGAAATACGTTGTCTTTTGGGTAATACAAAGAAAAAATTCACAGATATCGCAAATCTTGCAATTATCAGAAGGTGTTAAAAACAAACACAATATTACCTACGTAATATAATGACAAGGTTTATTACACTCTTCAAAAATAAGAATGCATACATAAATAATAAAAAATTAAAAAAAAACAAAAATAACTAGTATTCTAGGTACATATTAAACGAGAATAGAGTCGTATGATAATTCACCAATTGTTTGTATTTAACATTTATCCATGAAATGCCTGAGAGTTGTTTCCCGTAACCTCTTCATCGCTGGAAGATGAATCAGCAACACCAACTTATAGAGAATTTTTTGTGATAACAAATTATGAGCGACACCGATTCTACAATTTTTTCTCTTATTAATATTAAACAAATTAGCTACTGACTATAAAAAAGCATTAAGGAAATGAACTTTACTTTAACATTAATCCTTTCTCTAGTCTTAACAGATTTATAACGCTAATAATTTTTACATTTATTTGACTATTGATACAATTTCAACATTCAAAATTTACTCAAATTTTATATTACATACTTTCGTCTTATGTTGATAACTTTACAGTGAAATTATTTATGATTTAAATTAGTACTTACTGATAGTAACATAGATAAATTATCGGTTTAGTAGAACATGTGTGCTTTGGTCGAGTTGCTTTTGGTGACCACCGCGGCTTTTTTTGCGGTTAAGGGTAGCTTTATCGGTGTCGTAATATTACACCAGCATCGAAACCCTCACAATTTTTGTAATAAAATGATTTGCTTAATAACTTGAAATAGCCAATAAACTATTACCCTAAAACGGTGCAAGATAGAAAAAAGTTGCACATAAACATTTTTATAGCGGACAAAATTTACTATAAAACAGTCGGCGGAAGGGTACAATTACCTTCAATAGTTTAGAGCAGGGGTTTTTAACTTATGAATGACGGAGGGCTGCTATTAGATTCATGGAGTAAATAGGGGGCCGTATCCGCACAGGTATATATTTAGATAGTTACTATTAAATATTGAAGACCGGAAGTTGTTATTTTTCATAATATGGTTTTATTTAGCATTTTTGAGCGGGCGGTGGTAATGAATGCCCGCGGGCCGCGTGTTGGAAATCCCCGGTTTAGAGGATACAAATGTGCAAAGTTGCACGAAAATGTCTTACATTACATTAAAATTCTGTAACTCTAACTATTAGATATAATTATACACTCCTGTGGACTTTTTTGTAGTAAATTTTGTACCGTTTTTGCAGCGTACAAGCCGGAAGCTCACTCGGATCTAATTCTGCAATTACTATAATTATTTTTCATCACTGCTGAGTGAAATTAAAATTTATTAAATTTTTAAAAAATAAAACGAATCATAGGAAATATCTTGTTTAATAATAATACACACTGCATCCGAAAAATACAAAAAATGAAGTGAAATTGGGCACCATCGCAAGTTCATCTAAGCGTTTTATCGTTTCGTTACACGTACCTTCGAATCCAGCATCCTATAAGTGTTTTCAACACTAAAACAAAAACGCAATCGTCTTAATTCGAAAGTTTTAATAACAATGTTACAAAGAAGCAATAAAATTTCCTTGTTTATTTTAAAGCTTCTGTAGTTGCGCGAAATATTGCAAAATCCAAAATTGCTTAAAATGGTAGTTCATAAATGCGTTAAATTTAGATATTGTTTTTATTGGACTGTTTTTTTGGTGGAAAGGCTTTCAAGATGGTTAAAGCCAAAATTTTAGTTTGTACTGGATACGTCAAAAGAAGAATTATCCGTTCTAAAAGCGAAAATGAATTATGTAACACGAACTGAACTTTACATATTTCCATGGTAAACACGTTAGCATTTACGAAATAGGATAACTTTCCTTAACTTAATTTACCTAAAAACTTTTAATTTTTGCTGACTACAAACTATTACCGGATCTTTTGAGAAAAGGCCTCCGAGAAGTACTATATACTTACTGCCGTTCCAAAAACGAATTTTTGCTTACCATATTTGAAAATTATGACATAAAATCTTCCATGAAGGATACCCAAAAAACCAAATTAGCTAAACAAGGAAACAATTAAAAGCATTACACACAATACGTCCCACGAAATGAACGTTCCTTACTGGAGTCGACGAAATAAATGATAATCTTATAGCGGTAACATAAACAGAACTTACTTAGAAATAAAGCAATATTGAATTACAAAACAAATCTTTACGACTGAAAGACTGTTGATTGACGGAACTAACAAATTAAAATGCAATCTGAATTTAAAAACGTTAAATAACTTTGAAATGACAATGTAAATTTGTGCTAAAATGCCGCTAAAGAAAATAAACTAAATATCAATAAATATAACAAATCAAAATACCGGGCCCATCGCGAAAGAATAGTACGAAAATCAAACGAGGGTTACACACTTTAGCAACGTGAGTCTATTTACAGTATTTACGTAATGAATTTGTCGATTGGGGGGATTTAATACACTGAGTACAAAGTGTGCGTAAGAACTGCTTACTATAGATCTATAAATAATTTACGTTAAATTGTTTATAGTAAAATTACAATATGTCGATATGATTAGATTTAGACTCATTGATTCAGATACGCCACTTTTTGGTCTACTTTTTTATTTCGTTAATATTAATGTGGAGGATATTTGTGACTTTGATGATATTTGGGTGAACTGCTAGGATAGCGGTGTCGTCGGCGAATGTAGTTGTGGTTACGTTTATACTAGTGGGCAGGTTTGCTATAAATAGAAGATATAGATAGGGCTCAGTACACTTCCTTGCGGAACACCCGAGGCTATGGAGTGTTGATAGCTTAGCTTCGTATCTAGTTCTAAGGAATGTTTCTTGTAAATACGACTTAAGGATACAATACATTGCTTCTGGTAATATTTTCTTTAACTTATAACGTAGTCCTGGATGCCAGAGCTTATTAAAGGCTTGCCTGATATTTTTTTTTCAAAGTCTTTAAAGGTTTAGTTGATGGTATCTACTACTCGATGGATTGGTTCGATGGTGGAGTGCTTTGGTCTGAAACCGAACTGGTGATCTGGAATTAGGTTCCGTTCAGTAATAATATCTTATAATCTTTCAGCTAATAGTTTTTCGAATATCTTAGTCATTGTTGGAAGCAAACTTTTGAGTCGATACGATGTCAGTTCAGTTTGCGGCTTTCCCGATTATTTTATTAAAATCACTTCTGCCACCTTGCATTGCACTGGAAAGTATTTTAGTTTAATTGAATCATTAAAGAGTAATGTTAACATATTAAATTCATGTTTATGTAGTTCTTTCATGACCTGAGCAGTAATAAACGTGTTTTTTTGTTATTTAAGTTTTTAATTAGTAGTTTAAGTTCTCTTAATGATGCGGTTAACGCATTCGCTAGGTTGTAATGGTTCATTTAAAAAAGTAATTATTTGTTCGTCGTCGTTGGCCAAGTGCGGTGGTGAGGGTTGAAAGACCTCTCTCAGGTACTCAGCAAAAACTTCGAACTTTTTTTACTAGTTTTTGCTCAAGTTCCATTAGTTCTCCTGATAGAGGGAATTTGCTCTTTGGGTTAAGTTTTTTTGTAGCTTTCCAAAGAGAGTAATTTGTATCCACCGATGGTGATAAATTTTCAATATATTGCATAAAACTGTCATTTTTTAGTTATGATAGAAATTTTGTGATTTGTTTTACTGCCCTGTTATAATTTAGCCTGTCTTGACCTTGGCCAGATTTTTTAAAGTCGTTTTTATCCTGAATTTTATTTCGTATCACTGGGAGACAGTTGATTTTGTTTGATTTCCTTCTTATGAACGGTGTGGCTGTCCAAGCAGCTTCTTGGACCAAGGTAGTTTTTCACTTCTTCTTCCAATTTTGTGGTTATTGTAATAGATACTTTTAGGTTTGTTCGCTTATGGATTAAATGTTTAAAGTGTTCCCAGTCGGTTTTTGTGCTTGCAAAGTCTAGCTGATTGTTCCTTTGATATTATTTGCTATTACTGGCGTGTGATCGGAAGCTATGAAGCTGAAAACAATGTTCAAATATTCTCAAGTAAATCTCTTTGTGACAAAGAAAACAAGGCAGTCAGGGAGTTTGCTCGGGTCTGTAGGCCAGTAAGTGGGACTATATGTAGAAAGGTGATTTAAATGTAAATCTTTCATAACATCATACAGTATTCTTTCTTGATCTGGTGCTGTGATTCTAGAACTCCAATTGTTGTGCTTGGCATTAAAATCACTCCCAGCCAAGAATCTAATGCCTAGTCTATTGAATTAATCATGAACATTTCTCTGTTCTGTAGTTAGGTGAGCAATAAGCTGTTGAAACAGTAATTGGTCCGTACCAGTTTTCAAGTACTATACTTGCTGTTTGTAGAAAAGGTTCTTCTAATTTACTTAGCAAATGGTGTTTGATGCCTTCTCTTATGACGACTGCAGCACCAGCTCTTGCTCTTTCGTATAGCGCGCAATTTTAAATCTCGTATTGAATGTAAGGTGTGTTTCGGTTATCATTAGAATGTATATTCTGTGAAGTGCTAGGAATGATTCAAGATTCTCGTCGTATATTTGTGCCACGGCGGGTTTAGCAAAATAATTGCAATATATGTGATTAAGATTTTAGGCTGTCACACAAGCAAATGCGTGTATCTGTTTTTTTTTTTTGGTTTTTGCATTTGAAATATCTACATTTTTTTTTTATTGCGAGTGGAACTACACCATGCGGCGTCTCTCGCATCCAAGCTTCCATCGTCTTCTATCTTGCCAATCTTCCTCCTGCATGTACCTATCTTGCATTGCTTGATATACTCCATCATTCCAAGAGAGTCGAGGCCTTCCTCTCTTTCTGCGACGTGGTGGTTGCCAATTCCATATTTTTAATGGCCATCTCTCTTCCGGCATTCTCCTTAGGTGTCCGTACCAATTTAAACGTTTACCTTCGATAGTGTCAAGAATATTTAATGTTATCCCCATCCTTTCTCTGATATTCTGGTTATTAACTTTATCCAGTCTTGTTATCGCGCAACTCCGTCTCCAGTAATCCATTTCCATTGCCTTCAACTTGCCTTCGTTTCTTTTTGATATCTCCCACACCTCTGATCCATATAGAGTGATACTCTCTACGACCGATTTATATATTCTTCTTTTGACATTCTTATTGGTGTTTCTGTTCCAAATGATTGAGTGTAACTGTCTTGTTGCAGCCTTGCCCTTTACAATTCGATTTTTGATTTCTTCGTCACTCCCACCTTTGTTAGATACAGTTATTCCCAAATATTTATAAGTCTGACAGCATTTCACTACAGAACCATCATCCAATGTTAAGTCCTGTCCTGTTCCTTCAACGACCATGTACTCCGTCTTATGAAAGTTAATTTCCAGGCCCCATTTTCCATATTCTTCACTGAGCTTTCTCAGCATGTAGCATGCGTCATCTGTATCTTCTGCGAAAATTACTTGGTCATCTGCGAAGTTCAATGAGTATAAAACGTCGTCATTGATGATTATTCCCATGTATTTACATTTGTTTCTCCAGGCAGTCAGAGTTTCGGTTAAATAGATTTTGAAGAGAGTTGGCGCTAGACAACACCCCTGCCTCAAGCTTTTGTTTACTTCAAACGCAGGAGACAGTAAGTTTCCCACTTTAACACAGCTGCTATTGTCACTATACATCCTTTTTATAGCATTTATATAGCCTTTACTAACCTGTTGATTTTCCATCGCTTGCCACACCTTAAGTAATGGAGCACTATTATAGGCTTTACGAAGGTCGATGTAGATCAAATGAGTCTCTAAATTATGGGCTAGTCGTTTGTCTACTACTTGCCTGATGCTAAAAATGTTGTCGATGCATGATCGGCCAGCGCGAAAGCCACTTTGTTCCTCTTCCTCGGTAACTTCAATTTCAATTCTAGCTTTAAGTATTTTGCCGTAGATTCTGCCAATGGAACTCAATACTGTAATACCACGATAGTTCGTGCACTGATCCCTGTTACCTTTTTTATAAATGTTTGTGATGTACCCTTCTCTAAAGTGGTCCGGAATAGTATACCCAATAAGACACAGGGAAAACAATTTAGCAAGAAGCTCAAACATAAGGGAAGGTGCTGCTTTTATAAGTTCTATGTTTACTGCACCTGGTCCCGGTGCCTTCCCATTTTTAAATCTGTTTACTGCCTCTTTAACTTCTCGTGCTGTTATATGTGCTATATCCGCTATATCTTCGGGTTCTAAGCTTTCTGGGGAAGCAAGTGTTTCTTTAAACTCATTGCGATTTTCTTTTAGCAGTTCTTCATAATAATCCTTCCACTTATTTAAACCTATGAGTTGTATGCTCGAATGGGATTTTTCATTTGTTCTAAGGCTTTTAACCACGTTCCTTGCTTCCCTTGACCTAGTACTTCCAATAGAGCTATTAATTTGCTCACATTTTTTATCCCACGTTTCATTTTTAGTCCTTATTATTTCTTTTTTTACTTCTCTGCTTATTTTTGCATAGAGTCTGCAATCTTCCAGTTTGTGAGTGGATAGCCATTTTTGGTAAGCATTTTTCTTTTTTTGCACTTTCCCTGCTATTGTATTATTCCACCAGTAGTTGTCGGGTCTTCGTCTATTGTGTTCTTTTACCCCTAGGCTTTCAAATGCTGCTTCATGTATTGCTTTTGTTATGTCTCTATATATGGACTTTGGTTTAGTGCCGTCAACTGTTTCGCGTTTTCCAGCCAGTCTGAGCCTATATAAAAACTAAATTGAGGGATCCTGCAAGAGATTTAAGTTGTAATTTTTGTAGACCTGTTTCTCTCCTTTCGTAATCTGATTTTTTTGCTGCAGGGGTTTCCTTGCAAGGAAATATCACCTTAGAGCGTAACATAAAATGGTCAGAGTCACATTCAGCCCCTCGATATACTCTACAATCCTTTACTACCGTTTTGTTGCTACAATTTTCAATTGTATAGTCAATGATAGATTTTACGTTTCTAGTGGTTTGAGTATAAGTATATTTATGGATTTCCTTGTGCTGAAAGAACCCGTTCCATATTTTTAGGTCGTATTGTTCACTCATACTTATCAGGCGTTCCCCGTTGTCGTTTGTACTATCCTCACCGTATCTTCCTACAGCTTTTCCCGCATCTTGTTTACCCACCCTTCCATTAAAATCTCCTAAGAGATATAGCTCCTTTCTGCTACCAACTTGATCCAGAAGGTTTGTCAAACTATTAAAAAAATTTGTTTTTTCCGCATCGGATGCATTGTCAGTGGGTGCATATGCAGCAATGACTACTATGTCATAGCCTTTGAGCCTCAGATCGACACGAATTAGATATTCATTTATACACTCCCATTTTTTGATATTCTGTTTAAGGTTTTTGCGAATGGCAATGGACACTTCCTTTTTTGCTCTACATGATTTATCTACTCCACTATAGATATGCACATAGTCTTGAAAATCTTCTATACCTTTTCCTTTCTTTTTTGTTTCAGATAGGGCTATTATGTCTAAATTGAAGCGGACTAATTCTTTAAACACCTCGTTTTTCTTAGTTGCAATACCTTGTACATTCCAGGTTCCAAAAAACATATGCCTATTTCGTTTGCCTTGTCGTCGTCGTTTATATCTGTCCTGATTCCGAGGCTTATCGCTTGGAGTTTTTGCAAAATTATAGTTTTACGAGTGTTGGGGAGCAAACCCAACGCCTCACCCCCAACGTGGAGGACCAGGTAATTTGTACTCAAGGTTTTCTTCCTTTAGACCGATTGTTTACCTGAACTTTAGAGCTCGATCTGCCCTTGTGCCTGTTTCCCCTACAGGCTAGGTTGCCACCTACGCCGGATCCACCGTAATGAAGTTCCTCTTCTCCGCCTTTTCCGCCGGTGTGGTCTTCGTCCGTATCCTTGGACAAGGGGGATGCGTTATACCCCGCAACACTGGATCCCCAGCATGATTCAGCCACCAACAGATAGTTGGGCCCACCCCCGCGACTTGGACGCATATGCTGAGACTTACCAAAGTGGGTTCAGAGAAGGTGCCTCTGATTCCCCTTTGACCGGGTTAATGCTTGTGTCTGATTCCACGAGCAAAGGCAAATATCTACATATAATCTTTTTTTTATTGTAAGTTTTTATAGACAAACTTGGCTCACGCCTTCTTGTGTCTGGTTAGTGTTTTTCATGTCTGTTTTGATCTTTTTTTTTACTCTTCTTCGTGTGCTTTTACTTCGTCGTTTATATTTTCTGCAGTTTTTTACTAACTATTCTTTCTGATACTTATTTCGTAGTTATGTCTTTATCATTTTCTTCTTCTTATACAAGTCTTTGAACGTCAGGTATGAACTCGTCTTTTATATTTAGCAATTCTTTAAAATGTTGTTTGTACCGTTCCATCTATGTCCTCTGCGATAGCAGTTTACTAAATTTATTCATGACTTTGTCTTTGCTTCTGTTATCAATTTTATGTTTTATCGTTTCTTTTATATAGTTTTACGTTGTTTTTGAACTTTCATAATTTTACTTTTATTTCATTTTAATGATGATAATGAGGATGAAAATTAAACGCGGAGTAAGGGAAGAACTAAAGTGATATTGATAAAATATTGGAGGATGTTATAATAATAGTTACAAACTATAAATTCAATTGTATGACGTATAAGGGAAGATGGGACATTTTCAACTTTCTATTACCGTTCGTTACGTTAAAAGTGCACAGAATCTAAAATCCGCTTTTATAAATGTTGAACACAACTATTATGATTGAGAGTCATGTTTTTATGTGACACGGACTCTAGAATTTTGCTTTTGTTTTGTTTCAGATATTCTAGAAATTTTCATTTGTTCATTTAGAATTTTATGTTATTGATCAGGATATTACATTTTATGTTGCAATTTGCATAGTTCCTTATCTTGTTTAACAAAGTATAAAACTATTTTTTCCGGACTAAGTGAATCTCGTTTAATTCAATTAGATATGCATTAGTCTTGTACCTCAATAATGTTTCTCAGTAAAGCGTATTTGCTTTTTTTACTGTAGAAAAGTCATTACAATGATATCAGAATGAACCTTCCGGTTAAATATCAATATTTTCTGCTGGTTTCCATGACATTGTATTTTGTATCGCATTTGGAATTTTACATTAACAGATGACATCGATATGAAGTTTTGTTCAACATTTTGCAAATGCACAGCTTCGAATTTACACACTTTTGTTTATTTTCAAACTAGTTTTAGTGCAACGATTCGCTTTCTCTCTTCATGTTTGTAAAAGCATTGTACGCGCTCATTGTAATTACCACTTTGTGTGCATTCTAGTAACAAACTAAACACAATGAAGGTAGTAAACACTTGAAGGAACTGCCCTGACTAGCAAATTAGTAAAAGTAAACAAACTTGTATTCGTGTCTGATGCAAATACTACTATTTCACATTTGAACCAAACTACTCAGCATTTCTAACTACTTAACAATTTTTTAGAATATTCTAATTATTATAATTCAATTGGGATCTGACATAAATCAATATGTCGTATGTTGGTCAAACTTCGAACTAAAGAAATGTTGCATTTTAGATATTCATTTTAGTATGTCTTATTATAGTAATGTATTGTTACAAACTTCTATTAATAAATGAGTATTATCAAAGCTTGTGTTTTGAAAGTTTTAATATATTTCGTGAAATTAAATAAGTACACTGTCTCAAAAAAGTTATTGGACACTTTTAAGCGCGACCTGCAAGGTAGGCAATTAAATTTACGTTATAACAAAACGCCTAGTTAAATTTGACAACATTGGCATTGTAGACATTACTTGCAGCAATATTACGAGAGTACTAACCATTCTTCTCAAGCACTGCCTCAAACGTTCAAATAACATGTTTCTTACCTGCAAATATTTATCTAAATTGTACCCTAAAGTTTTAAATTCTTCTTCGCCGAGTTTTCTATTTATTTATGTTCTCTGCTTAAGTAATTAAAAAATTTAATTGTTATTTATGATTAAATAAGTTCCATCTATAGCTGGAATAATAATAAACTGTATGCTCAAATATGAAATACTGTACTAATTAGACTAAAAGTCTAAATATATCCGGATTAAATTAAAGTCAACATTCCGATTTTCTTTGCAAAGGAAGTATTATACCCATTAAAACGTAATTAGTGATCGAACAATTGCAGTATAAATTCCCATTATTCCTTAAAAATTATTCGTATGAAAAATTGATGGGTAAATATCTCTCTTTATAAAATCAAATTTCTGAAACAGAATGCTAAAAAAATATTAACTATTTCGAGGAAATATAAATTTAATAGTAATGAACTGAAATTTGCAATTTCATACTTTGCATTTTTTTATGTTTTAGATTATTATCGACTACATTTTAATATAAATAATAATTTTATTATAAATAAACACTATTTATATTAGAAAAACAAAACTAGATACAGAAAATCCTAATAAAAAACATGGTTAAAAAGTATTTATTATTTTATTTAAATATTTGTGTTTTACATGCTAGTAATGGGTGTAGTATCCATTATTGTTTATAGATTCCTCTAGACGGTTTGGCATCAAATTGATTAAATTGGCACATACATTAGCTTCTCGAAATCTTTCCTACACAGTATTAATATGGCGATGCAGGTTGTTGATATTTCGTATTTCTATGTTATTGTTCAGTTCGTCTTTCCACTCACGCACGGCCGCCGCTCACAAATTCTCTATAGGGTTCGAATCCGGTGACTTAGGTGGCCAACGGATTCTTTCCACTTCTGGATGTTGTAAGAACCATTCTTGAACTACCGCTGCCGTATGTATAGGAGAATTGTTCTGAACAAACCGAATTGTTCTTTCGGGATAAATTGCTCGTGCAACATAAAGTTTTCCAAAAACGTCAGGCGTCCATCGACACGTATTAATTTCTTGGGCCAGCATCACTCGTCCATTCCCAGTACGCAACACTAATTCTCCCACGTCGTGTGTTGTATTGTACATGGTTTGATTCATATCTAGAATTACGTGGGCTTTAAAGAACTTTTTTATTATCTTAGAAAGTGCAAAATGTTTTTTCATCTGAAAAAACAACACCTTTCCTATCCAAATTTAAATGTTCTGAAAACCGCAATCTCCGGTAGGCATTTTCTTCAGTTATTACAGATTATTCCTTCAGCTTTCAAAGTATTCCTTATTGTTTGCAAAATGCATTGTAGCTGTAGTCTTTCGCGAATGATGGCAAAAGTTGTGGATGGATTAAAACGAGCATCTTGGATAATGTTGTCTTTTTCAACTCTGGATAAGAGAGATGGCCTTCCACTTCTATGGGCGGTTTGCAAAAGACGATCATTTTCCGCGCTTTGTTCTTTGCGTTGAACCCAATAATGGACCACACTTTTCTAATAAAATAAATAATAGTTAATTAAAACTGCGCAAAAAGGTTTAAGTTTACTGAAAGGCACCGATAAAGTAATGTTATTAATTTAAGTGAAAAAGTTACGTCTTTCAAATTAGCAGTACAAGGTTAGCAGAATCAAATAAAATATAGTTAGGAATTTGTTGTGAAAGAAAAAAAATTGTAACATTCTTACTTTTTTAGTTATGCGTTTTTCGACTAAATTGAGGTAAGTTAGCAGTACACCAATTTTAAAAAGTGCTTTAATGAATTTATTTCCTGTTTAAAATGAGTGCACGATAATAATAAAGCTTTTTTTCTTGTACAATTAATTTACAACAATTTAGCAACAAATTCTACACACATTTTAAACCGAATACCGATTCATTAAAACACTGTTTAGAATGGTGTACTACTAACTTGCCTCAAATTTAATGCGTAATTAAAAAGTAAGAAAGCTACAAGTTTTTTTTGCAAGAAATTAGTAACTAATTATGTTTTATTTGATTTTGTTAACATTGTATTGCTTAACTTGAGGGACGTGAAAAACTTGTTTCATGTGATGTAGGTGAATAATTGTGCAATCTGAATTATACATCATATAAAGCAAAATAAAAAATAATCTTACTGGCAAACCCATACGTGCAGCAATTACTCGGATAGAAAATCCACACTCTCGTAAAGCAATCATATTTCCTCTAGTTTCTAATGATAACTCTTTTTGTTCAGGAAGACGTGGCATTTTGCACAAAATTGACACACAAAACAACACTAAATATTATACATTACCAAATGAATTTTAAGTAACCTCTTTATATACCCTACTTAGTAATGGCGGAGCCTTGGGCAGAAGGGAGCATTACTGGGGGTATGGAATACCCCCCAGAAGAACGGGGTCTCGAGTCTCCGGAAACACTGCTTTCAGCGTAATGTTGATGAGAATTTCTGTATTCTTTCTTCTCAAATTTTAATTCAATCTTTGATTTTAGTTTCAATACGCTAAGTACTAGTAATAAAAGTAGAAAAACATTTGTAAATTTTTGTTTAGTCGGTAATTATAGTAGTTTTATTAAAGCAAGATGAAACATTATTTATTTATTTGGGGATATTTGCATTTTCTCATCCTATTTTTACACGATATTTTTTTAAAGCGGGGGCCTCGCCGCGCCTGGAACCGCCCCGTCTACTTAGAATTTCTGCATTATGTCGACATTTGGTGGGGTAACTATTGCGACACATAAATTTGTTTCTAATAGTATGGAACAACGCCTAAAATATTGGTATTTTTTTAGTTTGCTTTTTAATTTTTATTGAACATTGTTAGCCCCAAGTAAAAATGTTTCCATTGGCCCAATAATTTTTGTTTGCCATTGTATACTTCACATGGTGTATAAATATAAATAAAAATAAAAAGGAACAGTAATAAAAAAAAATTTCAAAACGCAAAAATGTAAAAAAATCATGTTATTTGTGTGGGGTCCATACCCCCCGTTCTCGGTTCAAAAGAAAAATGATCATAGTATGGTTTAGTGTTTAAGAAAACAGATGTTTAAAAACATTTTTTGTAATATGTAAAACTTTACTCCTATTACATTTAATAAAAGTAAAAAAAGAGACTATTTTTTTCAATGTTTAGTAATATATATATTTCCATTACTTAGTTTTAGCAAGAACCTGCAAGAATTCCGTTTTGGTTTATAGGTAACGAAACTCGTATTAGTTTTGATTTCCAGTTCAGTTAATCTAACTAAAGATAATATCTTTTTAAGAGGATATTAATTTTCTCGTTACTTGTTTTTTTTGTTGTAATATAAATAAGATTTCACGAAAGCCACCTAAACATAAAACTCTACAGGCATAGATAAGTAAATTTGAGTTACGTATACTTTCTGTCTAATATTTAAACTAGTAAGTTCAATATCATCCATAAATTGGGTTAAATCAGCAAAAGAGAAGCATTTTTTCCGTGTGTTACGACAGTGTAATCAAAAAAACAATTGAACTCGGATTTTACCTATATTCATAACAATCCATTTTCTATAAAAAAAATGCAAACTACGAATAAATGTTATGAGAATTTGTAATGGGAATTAAAATTACAATTGTTCAACCACTAATTACGTTCAAATGATGATAATACTTCTTTTACAAAGAAAATCGGAATGTTGACTTTAATTTAATCCGGAGATATTAAATATTTAGGTTAATTCAAACAACAATTTCATATTTGGGCATGCAGTTTAAATTTATTCGCGCTATTAATGGAACTTTTTTAAATTTATTTTAATTATAAATGACATAACTTTTTTAATTAAGGGTTACAGCATTCATTCAAAATTTGAGCAGAAAACATAAATACATAAATAGAAAGTTCGGCAAAAAAAATTAAATGTTTATGGTACAATTTAGATACACATTTGCAGCAAAAAAGGCGGTGCTTATAAAGAATGGTTAGTTACCTCGTAATATTGCGTTTTGTTATAACGTAAGTTTGGTTGCCTATCTTGCAGGTCGCGCTTAAAAAATTCCAATAACTTTTTTGAGGCAGTGTACGTGTTATGTAATTTGATATTTTTTAACACCCCTTTGTAATCAAGTTTCTAACTTTGTTGTTTTGAATGGACATAATGAGCTTGGGAAGTTTTGTTAACCAAGATTATTGACATATTTCATCAAATTTTTACGATATTTTTTTTGCAACTTAATTGCTGGCGACCAACTCAGTTGGATCGGCAAGCGAATCGCAAGTCTCGGTATGCTAATCCTCCACTAAATTGAAAAGTCCCAAAAACAAGCAAATATTACCTATTTAGACTTTGTTTAAATCTGTCGATCACTAAGAGGAACAAATTGACAAAGCACAATTTTTAACATTAGTATATTTATTTCAAGAAAAAAGAATAGTCGTTAAAATCAACAGAGAGAAATAGACTAATAACAATTAAAAATTTGTTGACTAATATAGTAATATTACAGCTATATCAATGAAGGCCTTTTTCTTTAGGCAACCCATCATACAGCAATTCCCCAAAAACTCGTTAAAATGTAAAAAGATAACGTGACATCTTTGTGAATTGCTTTACTACTTGGGAACGTCGCGTAATTAATTTAAAACGCCGAATTCGACTAATACCTGGAATAGGTTTTCTCTAGCACACCCGCTAAAAGCGTAATAGAAATCACTGCCGAGGAACATTTAACAGAGAGAAAACTACTTACATGTCTTAAAAAAACACCCAGGTACACGAACGTTCACCAGCGACTTCCAACCGGTAAAGGAAAAGTAAAAATGGACGTTTGACAGCATTTGACTCAAGGAAAATCAGTAGCGTACTTAGACAGTGCAGCCGTTAATTTTAATTTAGAATAAATTTTTTAGATGAATACAAAATAACGAAATGTAACAAAATATAATAACTTAGTGCACTAAACTACTGTCAAATTTGAAACTGCGTCTTCTTCGTCATACTAGATTTAGCCACGTTCTTGTAACAGATACCAGTTACTATTCCTTCAAAACTTAGGGTAAGCTTTCTTGAAGAAAATAAGTTTTACTTAACTGAGTCAAATACTCGAAAGACGAGTTTTTTGTTCATGGACAATACCACCATATCTAGTATAAGAAATATCGAAATTTTAGACCGAATAACTGAAATTAAACACGCAATCGTCTATGTGTACTTTTTCATTGCTGCTGATTATAACGCTTTCTGTCTAAGTTTACTTTTACTAATATTGAAATGTTTTATAATATAGTTTCTATATTATTTTTGCACATCTGAATAAAAAATCAATTTAAGGTTTGCTCACCCATTAATTAAAACACAATCTATCACGTAATTCCTAGCCAACTGCGTGCTGTTCTTAGAATTATGTTGTCGTTTTTTGTATTTTGGTTTATATCGAATCTAAATCTATTTCACTACTACTCTGAATTAGACTGTTTTGGTATATGCTAATGTAACGGACAGTTAATTAAATATTTGATTGTAGAAAACTTTCCGCTAATAAAGAAAACTTATGCCCAATGTTCAAAAAGTAAGCGTTTCTACCTTTTGCATTTTCTTGTTATATTTTATAAATCACGCAATAACAATCTAATTTAACCGTTTGGCGAAATTTATTATAATTCCATAGTTTTCTTTCTTAATTTCATTTTTTGTATGAATCGCATTTTGTATTTTATTATCAGATTTCTATCACGTAACGCCTGGTCTATCATAGTTCAAATCTTTTCTTAAACTTGCGTAGCTGTTTCGTTTTCTTAAACATGAAAAATCATAACCCTATAATTTTCAACTTTTTGTAGTAATAAATTAGTTTTGTTTTTCTTAAGGGAAAGTTTAGTAAAAAGTATTGTGCCATAAATTCAGAATACGTTTTGGTTAAAATAAATTAGTAAAACAAGTCTATAAAGTCAGCACGGCGTGACGGGTCTTATCTAATCTATTTTCAGCCCTACCTAATTGTCTAAAAAATTAATTTGTGGGTAATTTCGTATGTTTCACCTTTAACGAAGTCGTAGAACTAAATTATTCTATTTTATACAAATAAAAAATGAATTTGCAAAGATTAATTTTTTAGACGAATTCTTCTTACTGCACTTTTTGTCATTTAAATCGTTCTTTTTGTGTTGCATCGTGGGGTGAATAATAACGGAGAAGATAAGAGTAGAATAATCAATATCGGTTGAATAGGGTAGTAGTAACTTTCCTTCGCAGAGGAAAGTGTTCTTATTTAAATTATTGCATGGGGTGACCTAAATTGGGGCTGTTCTTAAACGGCGTATTGTATGGAAAATGCAATAAAGGTGGTTAAATTGTGTAAAGAGAATCTCGCAATCATTATGTTAGTTCAAAACATCTAAACGTGTTCATAAAAAGTACTTTTTATTATCGTATATAACAAAGAATATAAAAAGTTTGTGTAAGTACTTTCAAACAATTTTAAGCACTTTAATACGACAGTTAGAGTTTTGATCACATACATTTTTATTTGGTTTTGTATATTCTATTTCATATTTGAATACTATGCTATTGTAGAATTTCAAATATATAATAGATTTTATAATGAATTTGTGATCATTATAGTGTAAAAATCAGAGTTTAGAATTTACGTCTTTAATAGATCTTGTTAAAGTACCTAAATGACTATTTTCATAAGGGACCATTTTAGCGCACGAGACCAAAGTGGTCGGGTGCGCCAAAATGTCTTATGAAACGTATGCTTTATACTATTTGAGAAATTATATGTAAACATATATTTAAATTACATATTTACTTTTATTTTATTGTTAGGGAATTTTTTTTTAATAATAAGTTGGCAACATTTGGATAGTTGGATTGCTGTGTTTTAATTATCAAATATCAGTGTTACCAATCTGACAAAACCACAACGGGTGCTATAAAGTCTTACTTTAGACAACTCAAACGAGTTCTTTAAAGTACTTGTTAGAATACCAAAATAGAAAATAAAAATTGTTGCATGCTTTAATAAAATTGGTGTAATTTTTTTACAAGCTTCGTATTAGTGTGTTACATGCCAAAGTTAAAATAATGTCACTGCCTGAAATGAGGTAACATAAACGAAGTTGTGCCGGTTGCTCAGTGGAGACGGGGTGGGTTATATTTAAAAGTTTCGTGATTGAATTGGATCAACTTGACGAAAACACAAAATCGAAAAGTAATAATGTCGAAATCAAAGGGCGCCAGGAAGGAGTAAAGCTTAATGGACTTCTGGCCCTTGCCAACCACAAGTCCGCTTCTGAAGGACACACTCTAAACGGACTTACCTTGATAGAGTGTATCTCACTAAAATCTGTAATAAATTAATAAAGTTACACACGCGGAGGCCGACGGAATTAAAAGCTCTTTACATTTAACAATTTAACATTTATTTGAACACAAAAAAAATAATGACACAAAAATAGAGTATAGTAATCAACAAAAATTAACCAAAACAACAAAAGGTACGTAAATGAACGTTTGATCAAAATAAAATTTAAAATTATTTGGATAAATACACAAAACAAAATAATAAAATACAAAATACAGAATTTAAAGAAATAAAACAGCACAAATTAATAAATCTTAATTCATCTAAAATCACGGCCGTGTGCGGGTCGAAATTACTCAAATATAAAATGAAATAAACTTATAAAACTAATATATATAATTTGAATCGAAAATTCGGTCCCGTTTAATAAATTTTTAACTCGGGATTATAACACAGTTCCGCTAAATACGGACAATAATTAGTTACATTAACGTTAACTTCGAGACACTTGTAATTTTTACTTGAAATTCAAAGCTTTTAACACTTAAATCACGTAAATAATATCTTCACGATTAAATAAATGGTGCAACATAAATACCTTGAATTCGTCGTAACTTCAGGAAAGAACTTGTGGTTAGTTCGTAGTGGCCAGGTGAAAGGTACCCCAAACAATTTCTATGACGGCGGAAGAATTTTCTTTTTAACACTTAAATAAAATCCGCACAAATGCGAAGACTGGATGTAGCACAACCCAACGATTGCATATCCAACTTGAAACGTGAGTTTTAATTTTGGAAACCATGAAGTCTACTTAAACCGTAAATTACGAAATTTGGAAAATCAAACTTTTCCACCACTACACTTAATTTGCACGGTTCCAACTAACTTCCGCGGTAATACATAACGATAGGGTAAAAGTACCCTCACCACTCAACTACATCACGGTATCCGGTATTTCTTTATTGCCACCGAAACAATCCTGCCTAAACAAAATTTTACCTCCTTTAAAACTTCGTATTCCCACTTAATCTCAAAACTTGCGCCGTAAAATCTTTGTAAAAGATAGAACATTAAACGAACGAACTTAACAAAGATGAAAACTATAATTGGCCACGTGCATCTTGACACGTAGCACCTCGACAGAAACATTTCTCACCAAAAATGCTTAGCTCGCCAAATTGCAGGTGACTCGCAATTGCGCTTTATAAAAGAACTCAACATAAACAAAGTATAGATACCAAGAAAAATGGATCAAATTACATTCCAAAAGGAAGTCGTAAATTATATAGAATTGTTATTTTACTGAGATAAACAAGTAGAACACTAAATCAAAATCAAAACCACGGGACTTTATGCATTCAAAAAAAAATACCAGTAATAATTGTAAAACAACTTGAAATACCAATAATCTTAAATCACACGCAATAAAATAACGAGCAAAACGTTCTTGATGCTAACATCGAACCAATCAATCGAAAGAGAAGAAAAAAAAAGAAAACCGCCAATTTAACCAGTTGAATCCAATTACGGGGTCTGACATAACAGATTTAAACGCAGGTTACAAGTGACTTAATTGTAATTAATTGACAAGTGATGTCAAAATATACTCTCTAACATAAAAAACGCAACACCAAGAAAGCGTTAGAATTTTTGGACCACAATTAATTGATTAAAGTTTCATTCAAAATAATCCAGTAGCCACGGAAAATTTAACGTTTGACTTGTTGTTACAATCGAAATTATCGGGTATTTTTCTTTCGGTATTGTTTTTGGTTGAAATTTTTTTGTTTTTGTGTTCTTCTTTGCGATTATGTCTAGAGTGCGGCAACAAGAAAATTATCGACAACTGAGTGAATTCGTCAGAGGTCGAATTAGTGGCCTACGTGAAGGTGGTTTTTCATTCAGAGAAATTGTTAACTGTCTTAACCGTAACCATTCCTCTGTAGTATGATGTTATCAAACATGGTACTGGAAAAGGTCAAAAATGTCGTAAATGAGGTAGTGGACGGTCAAGATAGACAAACATGGTCTAGGACCGCCATCTTCAATTAATGCCATCGAAATAGAGCTTTTGGCTTGCAGTCCTATCGACCACATCTTGTGATTCTGCTGACGACTCGTCATCGACAGCAACGTTTGGAGTGACGTGGAATGCTATAGGGGACTATAGTCTGTTTACGAATGATATGACGTCATATAGTAATCATTTATAATGTAGCCACATCTGCTTTTGTTTTTGTGAAAAGTCATAACCTCACTTTTTTTTATATTTATATAATATTTGCATGTATTTAGAAACGATGGAAACCAACAATATATTTTTTTCTGAAACCATCATTAACTTGCTTTTCCAAATGTTTAGGCATTGTAACACAACTTAAATAGTTTCGCAAATGACAAGACGATTATTTAGTACCGAAAAGAACTGATTGAAGTAAAATGCAAAAATAACCTATAAAACGACAACCGAGAACAAAACGCGCTAATGAAGTTTGAAAATTGTGTACAGTTTTGACAACTTAGGAGAATTAAAGTAACCTAATTTTATTCTACCAAATAAAAAATTCCCCACTTATATATTGGCAGTAAAAAGTTACTAAGTATGACGTAATATCATTTGTATCGTAAACAAACTATACGCTATGCCATTCCACGTCAGTGACGAATCCCGATTCTGCTTGAAAATGCACGATGGTCAGACGTACACGTCGCAATGTGCAGTTTTCTGTTGAGCAGGTGGCAGTTGGTATTCATCCGAGGCACTATGAATACCCATCGATATGTTGATCAAGGGATAGAATCCCATTCATCTAGAAGGAGGAGAAAGTGGACCCACCGTACCACCCGAACTTGCTTCGTACCAGTTCGCCACAAGAGGGATAGGTTAAGAAGGAAATGTTGCGAGTAGATAGGATAGTCTTACAAGACCAGTAGAATAGGCTAAGTATTTGTGCGTGCTGTGAAAGGACCTGGTTCTAGGTTAATACCAAGTCGGCAAGGAAAAACATCTACATATGGATGAGGCAAAATAAACAAAGGGAGAGCAGCTACAGCTAAAACGAAAATCAAATGTGTTATTTAACTAAAAATGTAATATACTAAAGTGACTCTAAATAAAGCTGCAATGTTATATAACGAAACTAAACTCCTACTTTGCCATCGCTGCTTGCAAAATAATAAAACTTAATTACCATGCATAAGTTAACAAAACTAAAGAAACTATTTCTAATAAAAGCTCTAGTGTCTGTTTGCAAAAAGTATACATTTACATCAGGCACCAGTCTAAGGATGGCTCGAGGAAACTCGGAATAGGGGTTGATCGTGGCTAATAGGTCACCCCGAACGTCATTGAATTCGCGACAAGCGAGAATCCGCTGTGTTGGGTGCCAAGAACGACTGTGGTCATGCAAAACGCTAATACGTTTATATATAATTATAGCGAAATTCGCCGTGTGAACAAAGGATTTGTACTGCCTCTCGTCCGGGGACGTGGGACATTCTGACCTAGGTAAGGATATCCGGAATGAGGGAGTAGGCGGTACACCCTTTTTGGAAAGTGTTTCACAGCTGCAGCTATACACCTAAGATCAAGACCGTCCTTTTCAGCGGCCAAAAAGTGACGTTTGACCGCTGAAAAGGATCGAAAGTCGTTGAGCGAAACGTGCTGGTTAAGGAAATTGCACGTGCCAGCCTTGCTAAGACCATTTTGCACTAAATTTCCTGCAAAAGGAGATGTAGGGGAGGATGCTTGGATATGAGACAGAGGGTATCTACGGGAACGGTGTGATAAGCCGCGATGATAGTTCTAAGGAATAATGATTTGAACGAAAACAGTTTTTTGACTACGTGGGAATGTCAAAGTCTGTGGTACCAAATGTCTAGGCCGTAGGTGAGCATTGGTATAACTGCACTTAAAGATATTGGCAAGAGATTTTTTGTGTAGGTTCCATTTTAAGCGTAAGTGTTTGTAGAACAAGTGCGAGACACTCTTACACTTGTCAACCACGAATGCGCAATGTTTTACAAAACTCAATCTGTCGTCAAGCAAAAGTCCGAGGTACGTGAATTCGAAAACGGAAATGTTGTTGAGGCGCAGTGAAGGATCTCGTTTTAAAGTGGATCCGAAAACCATGTACTTAGTCTTGTTCGCTGAAACCGTCAGTTTGTTGCTGCCAGCCCAGCTTGTCACTATGTTTAGGCACGTGTTGGGTTTTGCCTCTAAGTCTCATCTAGAAATTGCAGACGCCGGTGCAGTGATGTCAGCGTATGCAAAAATGTCGCAGTCTGTTGGTAGTTCTCTGTTAAGCAAGTTGTTTACAAACAGTCGGTCCAAAAACCGGGTTTTGTAGACACCCCTTCGTCAGTCGTTTGGCGTTAACAAAATAGGATACGTTCTATAAATACGTTATCGATATGTTTGATAAATAACTACGAATGACGGGCGGAGCAGAAGCAAGTACTTTCTTAATGATTGAGGATCACCGCACGTTGTTAAACACTGCAAATTGTGTGTCGTGATGAATCTTTTTGAGAAACACACGTTCAAAAAGTTTGCTAAGTTCTGATAACAGAGTTATCAGACGGTACGAGTTGGGATTTACGAGATCCTTCTTCTCAGGTTTGAGAATGGTGATGAGTGGAAATAACCACATTTAATGCATGAGTTGAAAAATCAACGATCGTAGAGGAGAGGGAATCTTGTACAATTACACGTAAGACATAACAATGTATTCCGTCAGGTACGGGAGACTGGTTTTCAGGAATTCTACTAGCTACCGCTGCTATATCTTCACTAGTGACTACCTAGTGCTGTTGAGATTTTATTTGCAAATCAGTGGACGATCTTATTTAAGCCTGCAAAAGATTATCTGTCGTCGGATCGTCGTCAGGAAACAGGAAGCAAACAATAGCTTTAATCGTCTCGTATTCTGAGATAGTGTATCCGTCGCCGTCTCGGGTATTGGAGAACGGTTGGATCGACAGAAAATTACAAGAGGACAACTAGTAAACTAACTCCCACAGGCTACTCGCCAAACTTTTTTCAACGAATCTTTCCCAGGACCTATACTTTGCTGTCTTCACTTCCAGTTTGTACCGGTGAAGCGCGGCCTTGTAAGAGGTAAGCCATTGAGGTTTCAAGTCTGCTGGTGTTTTCGTAAACAACGCACCACGCTACACCGGTTCTAGAGCTTATGCGTATGCGGTTTAAGCTACTTTAGCAAGAATTGAGTATCATTTTGGTCAACCTACCAATGACGGCGTCTACAGATCTAGGATCGTGGCACAAAGTACCACGTGGAAGATAAGCATTAATGAAACTTGCGATTGCCAATTTAGGCGAACGGGAGCTATCCGTTTATAATTAAGGGTCTTCTTAGGGATAGGTTTTATATGGGGGGCTTCAACGGTTAACTCAAACCGTATCAGTCGGTAGTCGCTTTCAATAACTTGTGGAACAACACCCCAGTTTAGGACTTTTTTGGCAACAGAAGGGGACGGCGAAGTGACGTGGATGTTTGGCGAGCCTAAGTGACTAGAGAAGGTGAAAGGTTGGTGAGGTTCGTTGACAACATAGAAGTCACGTTCACCCACGAGGTTCTCCACCTATCGTTAGCGCTCATCTGCGATTATGATAGAAACGTCTCTTAGATCATACAGAGTGTTATCAAGGTGTTG
The DNA here is from genome assembly GCA_035610365.1 of Aquatica leii. NCBI lineage: Eukaryota > Metazoa > Arthropoda > Insecta > Coleoptera > Lampyridae > Aquatica > Aquatica leii. The sequence continues at coordinate 14,415,897 of CM069434.1, read as the reverse complement.
GACATAAATACGTACATCTTTACACGGCGGCCAATAAACGCCGACGATTGCTAAAAAGGTGTTTCCAACCGTAATCATAGATACTACAGTACAGTTATTCGTTAAATGGCTTAGTATAATTACTCCAACGGGCTTCAAATTATTGAAAACAATAGCCGAGTAGTACCGCATAGAAGAGGTTGCGGAAATCTTGTACCATAAACCAAAACTCAACACGTATGGTTCTTGTGTCAGTAAGACGTTAATATCATTGTTAGAGAAGAAACTCATAGCTGCAAAAGTCGGAACTCGTGAATTGTGAAGGTTCACTTGCGCAAACCTCGAAGTTAATTGAGTGTCTTTATTGTCCATAAATAGTGTTTGCTGTTTTGGCGTTGAGCCGTTTCATATATGCTAGATGAGGCACTATGTCTAATGACTTCACCTTTATAGCCAAAACAAGCGCAGTTTGCGCATAAAGGGTATCGCCTCATATTGGGGCATATCTTGGTTTTGTGCTTTTCAGCACAATGGCCGCACTGTATTTCACTTTTACAGTCGTTTGAATGATGGCCAAACTTCTGACAATTAAAGCAACGCGTAACACAGCTATGGTCATTGACCCTACACGCATTCCAGGCGACGTGAACTGGACGTGATGCCAAAAAAATTTTCGGACTTCTGGTGGGACTTTTAGAATCAAATGGCAGTTAGTTGTGTCCCGTGAGCCAAAGCGGAAAAGAACTTTCAATTGCTCATTAGCAAGATATAGGATTTAGGACCAGAAGCATCGACAAAATTTTGTGATAGGATTGCCTCCTTTACCTGCTCAGGGGAGAGTTTTGTAGGGACGTCGAGGATAGAAACACGAGGTAAGGATTTAGCTTACGGTTTGACGATCAGACCGGCTTTATCAAGGACGGTCGTGGAAATTTTTGTTAAGGTCGTTCGCTCAGATTTGAGCCTTATCGAGTTTTTGCCCGTTTAGTTACTCTGTCCAGTTGTAGGCCATAATTTTGCGGGTTTAGAACTTTCATCAGAGTTTTTTTAGTTTTGTCTGAAGTCTTTAGAGAAATTGTGACCCTCTCTATTTTAGATTGGACAGCTTCGTCGTACGAAAATGGAGTAGGGACTGTAGCAGGGGTACTGGAAAGTTTGGCGGTAACAATTTGCAAGGTTGTTTGTACACCTCTTAAGGCACTATAAACGTCAGGAGTTTGCTGCGTTACGTGACGGGAAACTATTGTTTTACGAAAAGTCGTTTGAAGTTTGCTAACTAAGTAAATCATTTCTGATTGTATTGAAAGAGTCAATTTACAGGCAGATAGTTTTGTAAGGCGCGTGACGTCAGTATCGAAGGACTCTTTGATGCGGTGAGGTCAAGATTTGTCAGGGATGAGGATAACGCGAATTCAACTTCCATGAAGGAGACTGATTGAGTAGGCGAGTTGGAACGCAACAGCGCAACGATTGTAGAGTGTCGGCTGGAAAAAGACTTTACCTGACGCTACCCTTTTAGAAACGCACAGGATTTTATTGCCCAATCGGTGGACTTATTGCCTGCGCTTTGTTGCTCACATTTAATTTTGCGGACGTAGGGGTCTAAAGCTTCACCGAAAGGAACAACTAGTACACTACACGCAAAGTCAATACTAATCTACTATTTAATTTGACTGCCGACCTTTATATTCGGTTTTGCCTGATAACTCACAAATCGAAAATCAATATCCTTTAGCTTTAGTTAAAGCTAAAAGCTTTATTCGCCTATTGAAGGAAAAGCAGAGTCCATTCCTCCAGTAGCTAGAGAACCCGACCCAACAGGATAATGCCCGTTCCCACATTGCTGGGCATGCTATGGAGCGCTTCAAAGTGTATATCTTGTCGTGGTCACCCAGATATCCCGACTTTTCGCTTATCGAACATGTGTGGGACATGATGGGTAGAAGAATTAAGCAATTAGCCAATCTTCCACAGACACTAGAAGCTCTACGGCATGAATTACAGATTGCCTGGGATGCAATACCTCAGGAAGAAATCGACCACCTGGTGGAATCTATGCCAAGAAGGGTGCGGGAGTGTGAAACTAATAGGTGTGGTCCAACACATTGTTAATAAAAAATGCCTTTATCTATTGTTTAATTTCTTTGAAGTTTTAATCAATTACCAACTTTGACTAGTTACAACATTTTTGCTAAGTTTGGTCTAAAAATTCTAACGCTTTCTTAGTGTTAGATTTTTTTTATCACAGAGTATATGTAGAAGTTTCAATCTTTACGAAATTTCCTAAATGTATATAATTATAAAAATTGGCCTAAAAAAACGCAAATTCTAGAAATAGTAAAAAATTCGTTCATAAGTCTTTTATGGAACTCGTTCTTTAATATACTATTAAATCTTGCAGGCAAAGTTTATTTTTGCATTTAATTGACATTGAAAGAATGAAACATTTTTAGTGTCATGACTACTGTTTACAACAGCGGTTCTCAAACTGGGTGGCAACCTCTTATGAGGATTTAAAAAAATAAATAAGTAAACAAACATGCTGTGTTTGAACCACCAGCAGCGTTGAGCAAAAACCCAACTAATTTATTGATGATTTTGTACGAGAAAATGCAAATAAACTGGATAGATCAAAATGAACTCTACTTAAGCTACGACGTAAAAGATTCAACTTTTTTCTTGTCGTTTTCGAAAAACGAGCTAAAGAATCAAGAAAATTGTAGTTCAAGCTATACGGCTCTGAATATTGTGGTCTAAAAACGTGTTTTTAAAAAGACACAGGGTGTCGTAAAAGCTTAAAAGTATCAAGATTGTGTTAAAATCCTCTGTATATTAAATTCATTTTTGGATTCTCCGATCAAAATAAGTTTGTTTTAATAACGTTTATGAGGCCTAAACCTGAAGGTTTTTCAAACAGTTTGAATTTTGTCAAAACATAACTTAATTTTTGAGATAGTTTGAGATACTCTAGAAAGTATCTAAGCTATGGGAGCAAAATTTACAGTAAAGTGTAATAATAGATCATATTTGATATCTCAAATATAATAACATTTACATATTGTACAGGGTGTTTAAAAATTAAAATCTATTAATTAAAAAATTTAACTGGCTATAACTTGATTAACTTAAATAGAAGGCAATATTTGTTAATTTAACAGAAAATATACTTTTTAATTACATATCGAACAGTATACACGACAAATAATCGTTGTTTGTGTCATTTGATGTTTTTTTTAATAATGGTTCTGATAAATCTAGTTGCCTGTTGTATATAGAAATATTAGACAGTTAGCAAGTATAAGAATAATAATGAAGGATATTTTTACAAATGTTTAGAAACTGAAAACGTAATTTATAATCAAACAGGCTATAGCAGCAATAATGTTAATAACATACCAGCGATAACATAAAACAAAAGCAAAAAATATTTATAAGACATGTTCGAAATATCGATTGTCTATTTCCACCAGACACTTACACATCTTTTTTTGAGAACTACTCCTAATTCTGGTCAACATTTGCGAGATTACAGTTTTAAAACTGTCTCTTATGCGGCTTTTCATATCGTGTGGTGTTATAATTAATTTCAGTGCCATTTTTTAAATCCATTTTTTCCAATCCACTAGTTTTATATATTGTTTATCGTTGGTATGTTATTACCATTATTACTGTTATAGTCTGATGGATTATAAATTATTATTCTTATAACTGTTAATTATCTGATTTTTTAAACACAAAAGGCAACTAGATTCATCAGAACTTTTATTGAAAAGGCATCAAATGGTACATACAAAAAACGATTATTTGGCGTATTATGTAAAAACAAAAAGACTTAATTATAGAACATTCTAATACTATTCGATAGGTAACTAAAAAGTGTATTTTCTGGTAAATCAATGAATATCGCGTTCTATTTAAATTAATAAAGTTATATTCAATTAAATTTCTTAATTGATAGGTTTTAATTTTTAGACACCTTGTATACGATGTAAATTTATAACAATTGGTATATAAAATTTGATCTGTTGTTACACTTTACTGTAAATTTTGTTCCCATAACTAAGAGTTCTAAAATATCTCAAGCATGAAAATTAGGTTATATCTTGACAAAATTCAAATTATATAAAAAACCTTATTAAAACACGCCCTTATTTTGATCGAAGAATCTAAAAATTTAATAATATACAGTAGATTTCATTTAATAATATGAAAATAATTTAAACAAATAACCATGATAGACCCTCTCATATCTCAAAAGTGAAACTTTTTGAATCACGTATTTTGACCACAATATCCCAAGCCCTGTATATGTTTTTCCTTATTTGTAAGCATAGAATTTTACACCTAACGTGTGTTACGATTTCTTAGATTGATACCAATCACCAAAAAAACTCTTACAATTTCTAACTTATATGAATCAACTTTCAAGAATTTGTGTGTTAAGTACTAAGAACATGTTTTTTGAATTTTGTTTAATTATTATGTCATTTCTACAAGTTTGAATACTTAGAAAAAATATTACGACTTTTCGTCAACTTGACATCGATTTACTACTTTTCTAAGTATAAACAAAAGTTATTAAAGCACCAAAAGAACGCTGCATTACTTTTGGTACACCACTGCGTTAAGATATTTTTTCTATATATCTGGGAATTTAAAGATTTTTGTGGACAACCTTATGTGACTATTGAAATCGTGCGAAAAACTTATCACAGAACATCGTAAAAAACACATTTATATATAAAATCATACTGAATTTAAAGTCACCTTAGAGAATAGAGTTCCTTGGGAATACTTCAACTATCCATTGTTTTTTTGAGTGCAAATTGACAGAGTTTCTATGTAACTTAGATAAATATAAACTGCAGAATAATCAATAGTTTTTAATTTTCCAGTTTTCATCTAAAGAACTGCAAAAGTGTAGATCATTTTTGTCTCTGTGTTTAGTTTTCTAAGTCTATCGCCTTAAATATTTTTGAAACGCTTTTACCAGGCAAATTCTTTTTCTGTAATTGAAACAATAACAGTTAGAGATACTGAAACATTTAATTTTTTATGTATATATCACTTTCCTATTTATGTTTAATTTTATACGTGATTAGAAACTCTTAGCAATGGTTTTAATTATATAAATAAAATATTCTACATCTACGGCTTTGCGTGATAGATTATCCGATATCTTTTTATATATTGAATGTTTTAATTCTGCTAACTGCGGTACTTAAAAACGCCTATTAAAAAAGAGATTGTGGTTCTATTCTACAACAGTTTTTATAAAACTCATAATCTGATCAACTTTTTGCAAAGAACGCGATCTTATAAACAAGATTTGCAAAATTGTTTTTGGAAAAACGAATGTTAACTGTGTATAAATATAGAACGGCATTTGAATAAAAGTTTTCTGAACATTTATGCAAGGAAGTAAAATGGCTACTGCTAATTGCTAATCAACAAATGCAACGGAGGATTATAGCACAACTTAATTATCTTACTTTAGGAAGGATAGAAGATTACGTTATAAAACAAGATTATCAAAGTAAATTTAGGAGAAAAACATATCAAGTCTTGGTGGAAGATGATATATGATCGAGTTCCAAACAATCTTAATTCAAAAATTCGTACTCCAAAAGTCACTTGGGCAATTTAATATAATTCGTAGCGTATAAAGATCTAAGATACCTTTGAAAAGGCGATTACGATAATAGGTACCATTAAAGACCTTGAAGTCTGTAACAAGTTAAAAATAGAACTACAAAAGCTAACAACTAAGATATTACATGATTACCATCTATAGAACAATAGACATTTGGGAGTTATCATAGCAGATAACGGCACAGACGATCGTCATATTCTAAATTGGATCATAACAATAAGTTTACAAATTTGACGTAAAGATACTACATGCAAGAGGGTCGACTTACTAGAAAACTTGTTTTGATATAACATTCTTAGATTCTTTGCGAAATTAAAAGTGTAGTCAAAAAAAGGAAAAGGGAAAGATTTAGCGAAAATGGATAGCGCGGAGCCTTGATCATGGGAAGAAACTTTGTTTGCTAGACTGCGAAAAATACGCTGCGTCCAAAATAAGAATATGTAGTATAGGAATTTTGGAAGTATGTTCCCCAACTGTGCTTTGTGTGCGTCTAATGACCATGTTACGAGGGTTTTTTGCAACGTAAATTGCTAGCCACTAACTCAGTTGGGTTCGGACATTTGGGTCGTAAGCTTTGTTGTGCTAAATTCTAAAACAAATTAAAAAGGCGCCAAAACGATTAGAAACTAGAATGATGGACACCGTTTAATTCTATCCAACACTAAAATATAATAAATGACAGAACACTGGTTATAACGACAAATATATTTATTTTTTAATAATGTGAGAAGAGGTTAAAAGTAAAAATAATTACTAAATCAAGGCAGAATTAGGTACATATAAACAATAATTCTATAAATATCACATTTATAGCGTTGATACAATACTTACAATAGGACGAAATCAAGGAATACGTAATTTTAGAGTTAATCGTTGATTTAGTGCGAAACTAGTGACTTTACACCCGTTGCAAATCGCATTTAGCGTAAATTGAAACCGTGTAAACAAAAAATCTGCATGCGTTAATTGTGATAATAGCTATATCTAAGTCGCACGTATTTCACGTTTGACAAATGTACAAATTACTGACAAGTAGAAGAAAAAGGAGTACTTACGATCGTCCAAGTCATGCGGATAGCTATCGGCACGCTTCAACACAATCGCTAAGAAAATGAAGTAAAATTAGACATAGTATCTTATCTCAATTAAATTTCTTATTGATAAACAATGAATCGTATTCAAATGCGTCAAGCATCCGAGTGATGTTTCAGTATTCTTAATGCAGGTGTGCCTCCAAGGTTATTTAAACATCACACGAAGTACAAATAGGACTAATTTTCCAGATTGTCTTGGAAGTGGTTTAATTAACCAAGAGCCTTTTTTCAGTGCGTGCTTTTAATTATAGCCTCCAACGGAAGGTAATGGATTAATCATGATTCTTCCAAATTGGCCCAACACGTGGCGGTATCGTAAATCGCTATGACAATCACGGGAAAATCAACGTACATTGCAAAAATATGAATACATGTTTCTACAGGAAGGCTTTCACAAAATCAGCGATAATAACACACACATTTATAACACAGATGCTTGCGAAATCCTAGAAATGAAAACTTCGCTGCGCGCTTACGTTAGATCTATATTTGTGAAGCAGAACAAATAATGTTTTAATTTGACACAATTGGTCCAACGACCCTATGATTTATTGTGCCCAGCCAAACGTCAATGGAAAACCTTCTTTGGTGACCACATTCTATAAATTCATGCGGTAAACACACATCTATCGCTTCAAAGAATACGCTGGAGAAAGTCTCCATTTTTTTGAATCGAATTTAAGATATCATTTCAAAAATGTAATCGTAATAGATAGTCGTTATCATAGAGAGGTTAATCAAAAGTAGACAAAAAATCACGAAGAAAGCAAGGGTTATACAAACATGAAACAAGAAAGTCGAATTGGATACATAAATGTCAAAATTTGACAATGATGTTTATGATTGAAAGTTTGTTTTACAATATTGGCAAATGTGTTTTGTGTAAACATACGTTAATAAAGAAAGTTAAAAAAGAAATCGTTAACGAGACAAAAACATCAAATGTTCTAAGTTAGACAGGTTCGTGTGCGTTTGTGGCTTGTGCTAATTGCTAGAGATTGTGTGCAACAGTTTATCCTAGTTTTGACCAGTTTGTCAATCTTTAGACGAACCTTATCGGTGGGGTAGTTTTTGAGTTATCTAGCTATGATAGGCCTATAGTTCGGTAGTCAGTGGTAAGATCGACTTCGCGACAGCACAGGACTAATCTCTGTGAGCGGAAGGTTCTTTTGACACCCAACTCGGGGTACGAGGGCTACGGCTCTTGTTTTTCCCTCGGGCGTGCTGACGGGTGTTGTTTACGACTCTTGTTACGGCCAAACCTGCAGCCCGATAACTTTTCTTCTTTTTGCAGGAAGTAGGTGCAACGATTAGCTTATTATTTTAATAGTGTTTACGTGTTAAACGAATTTAAGTTTGGATACAAGGTGCGCGCGTTTACCTTCGGTTATTTTCGTGTTCTACGCGATCGGGGACCCTTCCTTACCCGTTTTTTATGGCGCTACCTGTTTTTTAACACTTTCAACCCTCCTGAAGACAATGGAAGTCTGAGCTCTACTCCTAATAGGGGTGGTTTCGGAAATGTGAATTCGCCGAACGTCGGAATAGTAGCTCTGGTCTGGGATGATCTGAATGGTATGTCAGCGGTCAAAAGAAAGCATATGAATACGCCTTTCCAGAGCGAAGATATTGACAAACCTAAAACCACCGATTTATTACAAGAATAGCTGATTAAACTACTATTCAAGGTCGATAAAGAGTCTACAACACTCTTTTACATTACCAAGAAATCAACGAATACAAAAAGGCAAATTAAGGACAGCGTATCTAGAGTGCGCAGCTTTGCTTGCCAGGTAGCCACTGTGGATATGAGACAGTTGATCAGGGAAAAAAAAGTGAACATCTCACCCCAAGACCGGAGAACAATGAATCAGTTTCCGTGGCTGGGTTCTGCGGGCGCCACCAAATGGTTATATCAGCCGATGAGCAGAATAAAAGAGGTATTGAAGCAGAATAAATGAAGACTGCGGTGTCGGTTGACGACATTTCGCCGCTTATTGACGAGGAGTGGCCGCTTGATATTTTTCAGGCGACCAAAATAGAGAACGTAACCACAGATAACGTTGTTTTTCTCAGCCACGGTAATGAAGAAAATATGCCCGAGAAGGTCGAAGGTATTTTGAGAGGAAAGTTTCTGACTGCTGGTAGCACTATTACAACGCCGGTGTGGAGAAGGAAGAAACAACAAAATACACGTTTATAGGAAGGATAACTGTGGAAAACACGACAACCTGGGCGGAATCGGTGTTTTTAGTGCTATCTAAAGTGAGAAACAGGACCCAGGCAGATGGCATTGAACAACTTAAAGTTATTGTCATAGGCGACGAGTTGGCGCCAGTTAGGAACCTAAACGAATTCGTCTTTAGGGAAGGTCACGTTGTTAGTACCACCTCCTAAACAAATGGTACACGTAGGAGACTCTGTAGCGCAATTTGCGAGTTCGAGAGTCCAAACCGGCACATTGCTCATTAAAAACAATAGTAAATCGTATGCTGAGCTGCTCAAAGTGGTTAAATCGGCAGTTGGGACAATAACCGTCAACACGGCAGTTAGGAAAACCAGGAGCGGGCACCTTCTGAATGCCTCTGACAACCTGACAACCAGGAGGTGTTAGAAAACGTCAGCGACACCGATTTCTGTGTCGACGCTGACGAAATATTTGACGCATGGCTAACAAGCCATGGAGTGGGGCGCTAAACGGACGTGTCACAGGGGGGAAAATTCTCGACTGGGTTGCAACTGCTGACATCAATATTCTAAATCTCTGTTTTACAGCTCATATTAACTAAAAATAAACTCTGGTATAATAACAAAGAAACGGATATTTCCAATCTATTGGCAATCCAAACCTAAATACCTCTTTTACTTTCGTTGTTCATGGATCTATAGCTTTTATCAACGTGGTTATCATTCTTTGTAGTGTTACGAGTGTATTTTTGTATTTCTTAATATTTATGAATACTCCTCACGTTGTGACTTCGTAAAAATTTCTAGATCTGGCAATAAGTGTTACTCTTTCTAATCTCTACCACGTGAGATAAGTCTCTCTGAGTTTTTTAAGATTTCGATCAGTTTTCTTACTGTATCTTCTGCGTTGGGTCTGAATGTTAGCTTCCTATTAAAAATTAAATCTTGATACGGTTGTGCCGTCCAGATGAAACTTAATGTCTTCTGTTGTTTGTTTTTTTTCACTATTAATAAAACAGATTCTCATTTGTTTTTTTCTTCTTAACACTACCGTCTTCGAATTACGGAAATAACTGCCTTGTGATTTGCTTGAACCGAATTTATACACTTTTGCGAAATGTTCGCGATTGTTCCATATCGTTCGGTGAACGTTTTGGAAAATGGATAAAACTTCGAGAGAAGGTAATTGAATTTGAGAACGTTTTACTGCCCTCTGCTTAGGACGGTTTTGTACCAGAACAGGAGACTGGATACAACACCGGTAGAAAGGATCGTGGCGATAGCGGCAGTTTCCTCCATTTCGGCAACTTCCTTGACCATAAAAGTAACAGTCAATAGACTTTTCCTGACTCAATATTCTTCTTGGTTGGTAACTACAGACCAACACTTGAACGCCTGTTTCTCGGAAAACGACCTCCAACATGTTTCGAACTGTCCTCCAATTCAGTTGATCTAAGCCATAACCAAGCTTAGGTACTGCGAATTTCTTAACATGCTGGAACTCCATTTCTCTCTTGAGATTCCATAATGTTTGCCACAGATCTTTGTATAACGGCTTGGTACGTGAGTATTTCTTGGTGACCAAATAGAAAACTAAGCGTCTGTCACCGCGTAGTCTTAAAACTTTTCCAACTGCTGGTTGCTGTCTTCGTAATTCATCTAGCTGCCGTAACTTCTTTTTCAACACGACTGCAACCCTTCTGGACATGTCAAGATCCTCGCTCACGCAATGTGCGATGGCGTAATCTTTTTGTGTTTGGAACAGGTCTTGTTGTTCCTCGGTGGTAACTCCGAATCTAGCTTTTACAGAACCTCCGTATAAGTTCATAAACTTCTCGCACTCCATTCCTTCAATTTGATTCCTGGTTCTGCTGCTTATTCCTCTGGTTCGGACCTGAACTTGCGTATTGTGGTTATCGCCAGCAAACGGGGCCAGACGATCGACGTGGACTACTTTTGGCTTGCCTCTGGGCGGTTTTTGGATGCGATATATGACGTCATTAATACGCTGCACGACTTCACAGGGGCTCTCCCATTGCCTTAGCAGCTTCGGCGACAAACCACGTCTTCTTTGGGGATTATACAACCAGATCATGTCGCCAGGTTGAAACCCACCATTTTGTGCCTTGACATCATATCTAGTCTTCGTCCTGTCGCTGACAATTTTCATGTTTTTACGGACCTCCTCATGTACTTCGTCAAGCCTCTTGGTCAGCTTGCTGACGTAGTCTTCTCCAGCAACTTCTTTTTCCGGTCTTCGTCCAAATTGAAGGTCGCATGGCAATCATATTTTGTGTCCGAGGATCACACAGGATGGTATTTGACTTGTGCTTTCGTGAACGGTATGCCATTAGGAAAAGGTGCAAGTACTGATCCCAGTCTCTTTGGTGTTCGGACACTACCTTGGCTAAATACTTGCCCATTGTTCCATTCATCCGCTCAACCATGCTATCAGATTGAGGATGGAGAGGCGTCGTCCTAGTTTTCTTAAATCCAAACAGTCGGCAAATTTCTTGAAACAGCCCAGACTCAAAATTGCAGCCTTGATCGCAGTGTAATTCCAACTAAACTCCAAAACGGCAGAAATGCGACACCGGTAGAAAGGATCGTGGCCATAGCGGCAGCTTCCTCCATTTCGACAACTTCCTAGACCATAAAAGTAACAGTCAATGGACTTTTCCTGACCCGATATTCTCCTTGGTTGGTAACTATAGACCAACACTTGCACGCCTGTTTCTCGGAAGACGACTTCCAACATGTTTCGAACCGTCCTCCAATTCAGTTGATCTAAACCACTACCAAGCTTAGGTACTGCCAGTTTCTTAACATGGTGGAACTCCATTCCTCTTTTGAGATTTCATAATGCCCGATTTGCACAGATTTTCGTATAACGGCTTGGTACTTGAGTATTTCTTGGTGACTAGATAGAAAACGAAGCGTCTGTCACCACGTAGTCTTAAAACCTTTCCGACTGTAGAATCGTTCTCACACTTTACCCAATGTCTTCTTAATGCCAAAGTGTCCTCCTGATGTCTCATCGTGGAGATGCTTCAACACTTCTGACACCCTGCTCTTCGGCACTACCAACTGTACTCTGTTTCCCGTGCCGCGACACTTTCTAGGGATCGTTTAAGAAGACCGTCTTCTACTATCAAGGAGTCCCACTGCGCCCAGTACGCTTTAATGTTTCTGCCCAAAGCACTCATTTCTTCTCAGGTTGGTCGTCGGCCGTTTTCTTTTTAGTCCAGGAGTAGTCTTATTTCAGGATCGTTTTCTTGTTCGCGACGTAACTGCTCAGGTTCCCACTCGTCATCAACTATAGCAGTTTTCCGGAGGCATTCGACTTTTTCTTCAAGTCGCGAACAATGGCTGCATTCCGCCGGGCATGGTTTTCTGGACAAGGCATTAGCGTTCCGATGGCTGCTTCCGGCACAGTGTTCTGTGTCATAGCCATACTTTTGCAGTTTCTCGATCCATCTTGCCACTTGTCCTTTCGGGTTACGGAACTGCAGTAGCCATTTTAAGGCAGCGTGGTCTGTTCTCAGTAAAAATTTTCGTCCATACAAATATTTGTAGAAATGTTCGATGGACTTGACGACTGCTAACAGTTCCCACCTAGTCACGCAATAATCCCTTTCTGGTCTGGACAAAACCTTGCTAAAATACGCGATGACTTTTTCTTGTCCATCTTGAACTTGCTAAAGGACCGCGCCTATGGCCATATTGCTTGCGTCGGCATCCAAAACAAATTTTCCATTTTCGCTTGGATAACTCAAAATCGTCGAAGTGACTAGGGCCTGTTTTAGTTGATGGAAAAAATTTTCGCAGTCTTCATTCCATCTAAATTCTGATCTTTCTCTCGTCAATTTCGTCAAAGGTTTGGCAATATTGGCAAATTCGGGTACAAATCGTCTATAATAGGTGCACAACCCAAGGAAATTTTGGACCTGATGTTTGTCGATTGGTCTTGATAGGGTGTCTAACGTATCGTCAATTCTGGGTAAAGGGTAGCTGTCCTTTTTTGTCACGTCGTTTAGCTGTCTGTAGTCTACGCAAAACCTTGTTGATCCATCCTTCAGGACGAATGATGGTCTTCGTCGCTTCCGTGTCAATCAGTAACTGAACACTTCTTCCATTGATCTTATCATCGAGGTAAATGCTATGCAATTACTCCATCGGCGATGCCATTTGAATTGTAATCTACGGAGCCTGACTAGATGGCGTTACCTTTTATCTCTTTTGGTTACCTCGCTCCAAACGTTTAAGCGCTCTTCTTGTTCTCTTTTTAGGTTTAGTACGATGCTGTCGTCCATGACTTATTTCACCGCAGTTCAAAGTCGTCACTCCTCTTTCCCGAAGTATTCATCGCGCTATCTCCTCGATGCTTTCCAGTGTCTGCGCGGGTTCTTCTGCAGCACAACAAAGTTTATGGCCGTCTCGTTGCGATGCTTGTTTTGCTGCTTCAAACTTTAAAGCATGCACCAAAGCGTCATCCAATGTCTTTGGTCGAGCTAACCGGAGAGTCTGCTGCGTTTCGCTGTTTCGGAAGCCGTCTACAAAGGTTTGAATAGCCAACTGCTCCGAGAAGGTATATGGTGCTGTAGGATACGCAAGCCGTGTTAATCTGGCGATGTCAGTCTCGAATTCTTGAAGACTTTCCACAGCTTTCTGAACCCGACTTTTAATTTGAGCTTGATAGACTTGTTGAAGACGAGAAGGAACATTTTGCAAGACTTCAAGAGCTTCTCCACGGACACAATTAAAGACGTCGCTTTCTACTTGTTGCTGCAACCATTGGGTGTAGCTGCGGCTTCAAACTGCTTGTAGTAGGTTGACCATGGAACTTTACCATCAAAATTTGGAGGTAACACTTTAAACTTGTGAGTGTTTTCTTTCCGATGGTCCGTTATTAAATCTGCACTCGTGACGCTTTCTTCACCGTGACAATTTATTTGGGTCATTCTTTCTTCAAGCAGTTGTATTACTTTGTCTCAATTTTTTTTCTAGTTTGTCTTCTACTTCTTCTATTTTGTCATTCATAGATTGCTTTCCGTTTTCCAGAATTTCGCATATTTCTTCTGTTTAATTTAACATGTCCGCTTATGTTTCCTCTTGAACCATTTTGATTTTATTTTCTATGCACGTTCGTATTTTTTTTTAAAGTTTTAGAATTTTCTTTCATTTTCTGGAAATGTTCGGAAAGTTTTTCTTCCGTTTTTCTAGAATTTTCTTCCATTTTCTGAGAATTTTCTTTCATTTTTCTATTCATCGATTCTTGACCATTTTTTATTGATTTAAGAAATTCAAATAGTTTTGCATTCATTTTAACTGCTTGCAAACGCGTCACCGGTATAAATTATATATAACAGGAATAAAAAGTTTAAATACACTACCTTAACGAACTGAAATAGTAATGATTACGCTTTATAAATAAACACGCGTATCGCGAACTAAACTGTTACGCAATCGATATTAAATTACTTACTGGTATTTACACTAAAAATCGCAAACCCGACACCTGTCACCAAATGTAACGTATCTTTATTCTACTAATTTATTTATACTAAAAATATGTACACGTTTAAAGTAACCGAACTAATTAAATCTAATAATATTTAATAAAAACTCTTACACTAATTTATATATATCGCTGACACGAAGATAAAATCACACACTTGTTTAACACTTATTGTTTACGTTAAAGTCACGTACCAGCTTATTTATCTCACACGCGTTCAATACTTATTTATTTAGTCTTGAATAATCTTCTTAACACTGTCGTCTTCGAATTACGAGAAGTAACTCCTCCGATTTGTTTGCACCGAATTTATACATCTTCGCGAAACGTTCGCGATTGTTCCATATCCTTCGGTGAACGTTCTAGAAAATGGATAAAACTTTGAGAAGGCTCTTGAATTTGAGAACGTTTCAATATCTGTTGTATGGCCTCGTGGCAAAGATAAACTAAATCAGTTCTTTCAACATCTAAACTCTGCACATAATAGCATTAAATTTACGGATCAGGACGTTACGGCGCGGCCATTACGGCGCGGCCGTTACGGCGCGACCGTTACGGCGCGGCCATTTCGGCGACAAACCACTTCGGCGACAAGACTTTACGGCGCCAAATACTGGAGAAAGAAACGTACCTTTCATTTGTTTGTTGCATAAATATCTTTGTTCAATATCGTATGAGTATCATTTTTTTGTGTCCCAGTGAAATTGATTTTAAATACAAATAATTGTAATAACTTTTGTCGGATTTCAAGTTTTTAAAGAATAATAATAATTAGATCTCAAGGCAATTTGATTTTATTAACTAAATAAAAACACAATGGTTATTATCTTAATACAGTGCAAGGTCACTCAACCGTTCTCAAGCACAATCTAACGAATACTAACTACTTTTTGTGAACGATAAAATTTTAAATACTTTCTTAATATTTGACGCCGACATAAAAGGTGCCTAAATACTACATCTTATACCAATAAAGTCAACACTTCTTAAAAAAAGCGCTAACATAATTTTGAAAACTTTAAATTGTTGCTATAGAGAAAGAGAGAATATAACATATGTAACTTTTAAATAACGTCAACTTAAAATTAAAAAAAAATAAATGTTTATTTTTTATTTTTGTATTACAACAATTAAATTGTATTAAATTTGTTATCTAATTTATTCCATTTGTAAATTGTGTGCTATTCCTCTTAAGTATTCTATTAGTGTTCGGTCCTGTGGATACCCGCGAACAATGTTTAAAATTCTAGCGTCACATTCTCTGTATTTTTTACGTTTTTTAGGGAGATCATTTCCTGCAATAAATCTTTCATACTCAAAATCCACACCGTTTTGAGCTTTCTTGAGGCCATCAATAAATTTCCACATATTAGGGTGATCTACAGAAAATTGAGACTGGAGACGCCGATGGGCTGCTTCTGCAAAATTATTAGTTCTTGCTAGCCCATTGATTGTTCTATCGTAGACTGACCATATTTGCGGTGGAAACATTGGTGCCCGTCTTGTTCCGTTTCTATTTAAGCGTCCTACAAAACAATTCTATAATTACCATTAAAAAATACAACAATTTGATGAAATGTATACCTATGTATGAATCTTCAAACCAATTCAATACTGGATGCAATTCATTTGATAGGTACCGAGCCAGAGCTTCTACGGCGTCTTCCAAATCTGAGATAGGTACGAACGCGAGTGACACAATCATCCTTGCAGAAAGTGCAAAATCTGCATCACGGTTATAATTTCGTGCTAAATTATTTTCAGTGATGTGCTTTCGCAAATTTTGCATTAGATGAAATAAACAGCCAAATAATTGGACTTCTGGAAAAGCTTCTTTTAAGGCAGAAATGGGGGCAAGTTCAAAATCAACTGCAACTGCGTCCGGATTTATTGCTGGCCAAATCTATTTTTTTTTAATTTTAAAGTAATTAATTTAATATGCATGTATTTATATTTTTGCTTAATATTACCTGTTTTAACATGCTAAAAAATGCGTGGTATGTTGGTCGTCGTTTGTTTGGTAATAATCCATAAATTACTGGAAACACATACGATTGTCCATTGTTAATTGTTTTTTCCGCCAACACAACATAAATTTGCGCAAAAAGTGGAGGAGATAGACGAAACGTTCCATCCATAAACAGCATTTTCATGTCTTGGCTCCAGTTTATATGAGATGCTCGTCCAAATATTAAAACTCGCTCCGTATTAAGATTATTTTCATGAGAATCTCCTAAGAGGAACAGTTCACCATTGTACATTTTGTACGCTTCTGGTATAACCAATCTTAAGAGATTTTCTGAATTGGCAAGAGCATTTTGGAATACATTTCTAGTTCGCTGCACAATTTTTCTTAATGCTGCCTTAGATGGAAGCTGACCTTTTGCTGCTTCTGAAGATGTAGCTAAACAATGATTTAT
Organism: Aquatica leii; assembly: GCA_035610365.1. Classification (NCBI taxonomy): domain Eukaryota; kingdom Metazoa; phylum Arthropoda; class Insecta; order Coleoptera; family Lampyridae; genus Aquatica; species Aquatica leii. Next base: position 14,399,046 of record CM069434.1, on the reverse strand, counting down.
TATTTGAGCTGGCGTTTCCATCGTATCCTTTGCGCGCGTCTTCAATTCGTTTCGAATACTCAGAACGTCTAAAGCTGCTGCTGAGCTTTCGTGGCTATGTTCATTTAATTTTTTTAAAAAGCTATGATCTACCGTAGTATGAACTCGCGCCTATTGAGAAACAATATACACAATTTCAGAATAAAGCAGTGTATGTTTTCATGCATAAACTTATGGGAGTGTTAAAAGAAATAAGTTACATAATGACTACGGAAAGATTACACTAAAAATACAATAATTACGGGAAAATCAAACTATATAGATACTTACCTTACATCCATGATGTTTTTGGTCGCACCTCCAAAATAGTATTAGTTCGTTTTTACTTTTTTTATCAAATACATAACTATAACCATCATATACAAACTTTTTCTTCGATCGCAATGATAAAACTAATTGGTTATCCATCACGTTAACTCAACATAAACATATAACGTTTTAAATGGTCATGTCATCTGTCCTCAGTTTATATGCGTTTTAAGACAAAAAAACATGTTTGTTTCTAAATTACGTGGTCAAGGGAGAAAAATCTGATGTATTTTATCTTGTAATCTTAAAGAAAATATTCTTATGCTATTGTTAAAATCGCCTATGCATTCATTGTATGTTCTTTTTCGCAATTGTACAATAAATGGTGATTTTAACAAAATACAGATTAAAACTCTAAATTATGGAATTTACTTAATCGTCATTTAGTAAATCCGTAGTTTTTCATTTTATTGTTGAAGAAACAACATTATGTTCAATTTTTTTAAGGCATTATTAAACAGGTACTTTTTGTTATAAAATCATTCTTTTTCTTAGTTTTTATTTTAAACAACTAATTATTTTAAAGAATATATCTAAAACTAAAGAGCAGATTTCAAAACCCTTTAAATTAAAACAATATAATTTAGAACTAGTATGTACCCAGTAAAGTAAAGTAAAAAAGTGTTTGGTTGTATAATATGCATATTCTGTTTTCTCAAAATTAAGTATATTCATATTTTATATTTTTATATATGCACAAAATATATTCTTTTTGGCCGCAAAATTTTTTGCAGATTTTTGCCCAGAAATACTCGTAGGCCTATACAGAAGAACCTCGTATGAATGGTATAGAAACGCATAGACGACAAACATTTATTTTATATACATATATATGTACGTCGTACAAGAATTCGTTAAAAATTGTTTCAATTAAATGAGTTTAATACGTTTTTGCGATTACTTTATATAAACTACACAATGAATAATAAATACATAGTTTTTTTTCTGTATTTTTTTCAAGGTTTTTTTTTATTCTTGTAGGTTTTTTTCTGAATTCGTATACTATTTTACTTCAAAAAATAATTTTGACTACAGTGGAGCATCACAAACAATCCGGCGCCGTAACAACCGCGCCGGAACGTACCTGGCGTTCAAACAATCCGGCGCCGTAACAGCCGCGCCGGAACGTACCTGGCGCCGAAATGACCGCGCCGAAACGGCCGCGCCGTAACGGCAGCGCCGAAGTGTCATGTACCCTTAAATTTACCATGAAGTTAGAACATAACAGCAGTCTAGCCTTTTTTGCTGTACGGGTGATAAGGAAAAATAACGGAAAATTGGGACATTCCGTTTATAGAAAGAAAACGCATACTAATAGATACTTAAACGCCAAATCTCAGCACTATCCAGTACAGAAGACTATTGTTTTACATACTTTAGCTAAAAGAGCTATACGTGTGTCAGATAATGAACAAAATCGATACGGGTTCAAAGAGATCCAAGAGGCATGGGAAAGAGCAATAAATGCAAAAGTCAAAGAAGACTTATCACCTTCTACAAGCACCGCTTATTTACCATACTGTATGGGCTAGACAGACAAAATAAGCAAGTTGCTAAATGAACATAATATCAAAATTGCCTTTAGGACTAAGAATATCCTGAACACTTGATTCGCATCTGTTAAAGACAAACCAGGGGCTCTGAAACATGCCGGAGTTTACAAAATTCCTTGTTGCTGTGAATCAAGTTATATATGTAGAACAGACGCTCTATTCAAGTTTCCCAGACTAATCCGCGAGGCTGTGGAAATAGAAAAAAAACATCCATATAGTATGAACCGAGAAGACGGTTTAAGACTCAGCAAATCTTGGTTACCTATATTACACCCTCTAAGACAAAGATCAACCTTCTTGGAAAGGACACAAACACTTACTCCGAGTAATAACGAAGTCAGTCAAGTGGTAACGGAAAGATAAGGTCCATTAATTACACTAATGAGTCTGAAGATGCAAGCTGCGATGTCTTGCGAAACGTCAATTTGTTTGGGTTCACGAACGACAATACGGCAAAGGCCAAGTTCTACTTGTTGTTTTGGCTCTCAAGCAGAGACTAGAACCAAGTCTAAAAAGTCTGGGTTTTTAATTACGACGCGGTCTAAGCCGAAAGTCGCTTATAATCATTGAAGAAGACTTGCGCATGTGGGTAGAGAGGGAGAGAACCTGCTAGCGAGTTTTATTATTTTGGTTATAAGAAAAGTTTGTAATATTAAGTTTTCAATTGTTGTATAGTTAGTTCATAACGTGCCAGATAAGCAAAATAAACGAATTCAAAAATTACAGTCCACTCGTTTAAATTCTACAAAGAAGAAGGGTAGTTTCAACCCAAATATAATTTGGAAGAAACCCGACTTTCCAGCAATCAGAAACAAAATAACCGCGAAAGCTTAAGATTCTATAGTAATCTATTTATTGTTTACAACTTGTTAAAAGTTACTTTCTAACGGATTTATTTAAAAAAATTAACGTTAGGTACATGACCGAATTTAAAATGGTTGAGTTAACGACATCTATCGATAGAAGCTACTCGAACGTTTCGGCTAACGTAATTAATAAATTAGTTTATTAAAATACTATAGATGACGTAAATTAATATATAATGACTAATACAAAATGAATCAAATGAATATTATTTTAAAAAAAATTCTATTAGTACAATGTAACAATTTTTTTTTTAATTCGTTTATAGAGATTTTTTTAGAAATAAGTGTGACGCTTAATGTAAACTTTGATAACAAATGGATATAAATATGAAAAAACTTTGAACCTGCAAACGTGTTTAAAATAAAATAGTAATCTTATCAAATTTTGGAAAGTATGAAAATATTTGTATATGGTTATATGCGATTATATGTATGTTAATTCTTTTAATTAAATAATTTTTTATTAGTTGCGATTTCATGTAATTGTACATAGTATGGTACATAGTATTAAATTGATAAAATAAAAAAACGTGGACGATTATGATTTTGATTGTATTTTCTATTGATTATTTTTGTTCGGAAAATGGAGATAGATTACGCGCGTCTTTGTTACGCCACTGCTTGCATCTATCGTTTGATACACTGGCGCATTCTAGTAGCAACCTTGAGAATGGTTCCTTTGGTTTGGCAATGGACAGTCTAGTTTTATTTTTCGGCCGTAATTATGCAACGGAGCGCTGGCGATATTTCCGCAGTGGCAGAACGCACCGCCTGCTGACCTTGGTCGTTATAGACTTTCCCGATAATGTAGTGAACGCACGCACACATGAACGCCGTGCACATGCCACTCGCAGGCGTCCTTAGATTCGGCTAATGCTCTCTGTTATCCCCCCCTTTGCTCCGAATTCCGTAAGTCATGGCCGTTGCTACGAGGCGACATTTGCAAACTTGCTGCACAACGCTTATTATTCGTTTTAGAATTTGAAATTGCGTCATCAGCGCTAATGCTTGCCAAATTCTAATCTCTGCGAGTACATGTATATGCATCTGTCCATTAAATTACAGTGGGGAGAAACAACTTGACACAAACATTCGCTTTTGGCTTGTTTTGTTAGCCTATGTAGAACATCGTGTTTATCATCAGCTCGTTATCATTTTGTTTTCATATCTTAAGGGGCAGCTTAAGCAATACCCAAATCTAATTATTATTAACCGCAAAGGTTCAAAACCAAATTACATATCCTTGAAAAACACCTATGCAAATTCGCTTTTATCAAATCGAACACGGATACTTTTACGCATCGGTGAAAAATGTATCATAATTGCATATTTATTTAACTTTTTTTTTTTAATTCTTATGCAACTTTCTCTATCTGCTTATGAATCAATCAACTTTCATTCACTAATGGATTTTAGATGTTGCCAAATTTAAGAGTAATTTACTAAACGCGATAAGATATTTTGCGTAACCTTATAACACTAATCATCAACGCCATGGGTCAGAAATTATTGTATTTATGTTTAATTACAAGACATGTTAACATTTAAATCCCTGGAAAAAATTGATGTAACAGATAACTTACATTGTATAGTTTAGTTATTTTATTAACATTCAAATAAAAGAACAATTTGATTGTAAAAGCAAATGCAATTCGTCGTCTATGTGAACAACAAGCTTACATGGTTACAGTGTAACGTTAATGGTAACCTGAAGCTTGTCAAATAAATGCATATACTTTTTATTCTTTGAATAACTTTGAAAACTCGTAGCTGTGGAGCTTTCTAAAATTGTAGCAGCTTTTAAGAAAAGTCCAGGTCGGGAAATTAAACCCAATTTTAAAAACTTGTAATTAATACCATCGGGTTCAATGACTTCGTTTATCGATTAGGTGTTTTATTTTGAGGCAACGATGTCTATATTTATCTAATTGCTTTCTACCTAAGAATCCTTGCATGGGTCTGACCACGATGCAATATCAGGATTTCATAGAGGAAACTTTGTCGGGTTTTAGACTCAGTGGTGTGGTTGTTAAAAATTAGTTTCGAATCAAGTTGATTCGAAATTATCTAGCTAAGGTTTCAAAAACTCTTGATTGGTGCAGTTGTGTTCTCGAATGGAGAATCTGCATCTTCTTGTGTCGGTGACACGCTGTTGTGAGAAATGCTGATTATGTCAGAAGAAAAATCAAAATTCCGACCGAAAAAAGTATTCGAGTTTCTCAAATTTCTGTCTTGCTGTAGTCACCAAGCATATTCTCATTAAAGCTCTTTCCAATGCATGCAGTGAATATTTCAATTATAAAGAAGACCAAACATCAGTATTGATTTGAAAGGATCTAATTTAACTAAAGTTTTTTTTGCAAATTGGAAACTATTCTTTTTTAAGTTGGAACTTTTTATTTTCTAATGTACATCGCTTTTAACCAAAATGACCGTTTCAAAACCGACATAATCACAGTCTATCTATCTATAATATCAGTTTATAATCTTCTACGTCGTCTTCCGATGCCCAATCTCCATCCCTCTCTATCTTTCCAGATGTTTGCTTCTATCTCGTATTTCCTTGTCAGTTCTCTCCCGCCAACTTCTTCTTGGACTTCGGCGTTTTCTTTTACTAGGAGGTTTCTACATTAACGTTTGCATTGGTGGTCTTCCTTCGTTCATACGCTGGACATGCCCATACCATTTTAGTTGTATTGTTTTTGTATCGTCTATTAGTGTGTGTGATACCTCCATTATTCCCCGTATTCTTTCATTTATAACTCTTTTCCTTTTGATCTTCCTGCGGCCCGTCTCCAGTAGTCCGTTTCTGTAGCATTTACCATCTTAGCCATCTATCTTTAATTCGCCATACTTCAGAGCTATAGGTTATTATACTATTTATTATTGTATTGTATATTAGTTTTTTCTTGTTTTCAGATATGTTTTTGTCCCAGAGTATACAGTTCATTAATGTGATGTCTTTTCTTCCTTGTGTGTTCCTGTCTTTATTAATCTTCTTCCATCACTCGTGATTTTGATTTCTAAATATTTGTTTATGGGTATTGCTTTTTTGCTGCTTGGTGTCTGTGGTGCAGTTGTGTTCTCCAATGCAGAATCTGCATAATGGACCGTTCTATCTGTTTGTGTCGGTGACTTGGTGTTGTGGGAAATGTTGGTTTCGTCAGGAGAAAAACAAAACTCTGACCAAAGGAAGCATTAGAGCTTCTCAAATTATGTCTTTTTGTAGACGGTAAGCAAATTCTCGCAGCTTTTTACGCTCGAAAGTTTTAAGAAGGGTGCAAGTTGGGAAATTTTTATTGTAGTATAAAACACAATTTTAAAAATTTGTAATTAATACCATCGAGTTTAATGACTTTATTTATTGATTAAGTGTTTTATTTTCAGGGAACGAAGTCTATATTTATCTATTTCTCTCTATGAATCTTTGCATGGGTCTGACCACTTCGTCGGGTTTTAGACTCAATGGTGTGGTTGTTAAAAATTAGTTCAAGTAAAATCAAGTTGATTCGAAAGTATCTAGCTAAGGTTTCAAAAGCTTTTGCTTAAAAAAATCATTGGTGCTATCGGTTAAGAGGATTTGGGAAAAACGTGAAAGTCAATTTCATCAATAAGACTGGGAACAGTTATATAAGCCTTCATCGTTGTTTTATGGCTTTACGACTTGCAATTTGATCGATACTCTTTTGTACTGTCTACATTAGGTTCTAAATTCTCTTCTTTTCGTTTTTTGGATTTTCTTTAAATTTTTGCGATCTCAATTTTGTGATGGGTGTTGCTTTTTTGCTGCTCGGTGTCTGTGGTGCAGTTGTGTTCCAATGCAGAATCTGCATAATGGACAGTTCCATCTTCTTATGTCGGTGACTTGGTGTTGTGGGAAATGTTGGTTTCATCAGGAAAAAAATCAAAATTCCGACCAAGGAAGCATTAGAGCTCCTCAAATTCTGTCTTGCTGTAGACGGCAAGCAAATTCTCGCAGCTTTTTAAACTCCAAAATTTTAAGAAAAGTGCAAGTCGAGAAATTTTTATTGTAGTATAAAACCCAATTTTAAAAATTTGTAATTAAGACCATCGGGTTCAATGTCTTTGTTTATCGATTAGGTGTTTTATTTTCAGACAACAGCGTGTCTATTTATCTAATTGCTTTCTACCTAAGAATCCTTGCATAGGTCTGACCACCTCGTCGGGTTTTAGACTCAGTGGTATGGTTGTTGAAAATTAGTTCAAGGAAAATCAAGTTTATTCGAAGTTATGTAGCTAAGGTTTCAAAAACTCTTGCTTAAAAAATCATTAGTGCTATCGGTTAAGAGGATTTGGGAAAAACGTGTAAGTCAATTCCATCAACAAGGCTGTTAACAGTTATATAAGCCTTCATCGTTGTTTTATGGTTTAATACTTGCAATTTGATCGAAACTCTTTTGTACTGCTTTCATTAGGTTCTAAATTCTCCTCTTTTTGTTTTTTGGATTTTCTTTAAATTTTTGCGATCTCAATTTGTTGACGGGTGTTGCTTTTTTGCTGCTTGGTGTATGTGGTGCACTTGTGTTCTCCAATGGAGAATTTGCATCTTCTTGTGTCGGTGACATGGTGTCGAGGGAAATGCTTGTTTCGCCAGGAGAAAAATCAAAATTCCGACCGAAAGAAATATTAGAGTTTCTCAAATTTTTGTCTTGCTGTAGACGCCAAGCATATTCTCATTAAAGCTCTTTCCAATGTATGCAGTGAATATTTCAACTATATGGAAGACCAAACACCAATATTGGTTTGAAAGGATCTAATTTAAGTAAAGGCGTTTTTTTCCAAATTGAAAACTATTCTTTTTTAAGTTGGAACTTTTTCTTTTCAAATGTACATCGCCTTTAACCAAAATGACCGTTTCAAAACCGACAAAATCACAGTCTATCTATATAATATCGGTTTATAACCTTCTACGTCGTCTTCCGATGCCCAATCTCCATCCCTCTCTATCTTCCTACATGTTTTCTTCTATTCCTCTTTCTCGTATTTCGTTGTTAACTCTCTCCCGCCAACTTCTTCTTGGACTTCTGCGTTTTCTTTTACCAGAAGGTTTGCATATTAACATTTGCTTCGGTAGTCTTCCTTCGTTCATACACTGAACCTGCCCATACTATTTTAGTTGTATTGTTTTTATATCGTCCATTAGTGTGTGTGATATCTTCATTATTCCCCGTATTCTTTCATTTGTAACTCTTTCGTTCTTTTATTTTTTTGCGGCCCGTCTCCAGTAGTCCATTTCTGTGGCATTTACCATCTTAGCCAATCTTAATTTAATTTGCATTACTTTAGAGCTATACGTTATTATACTCTTTATTATTGTTTTATATATTAGTTTTTTCTTGTTTTTAGATATGTTTTTGTCCCAGAGTATACAGTTCATTAATGTGATGGCTTTTCTTCCTTGTGTGTTCCTGTCTTTAATTGCTGCATCTAGCGTTCCATCACTCGTGATTTTGATTTCTAAATATTTGTTGATGGGTATTGCTTTTTTGCTGCTCGGTGTCTGTGGTGCAGTTGTGCTCTCGAATTCAGAATCTGCATAATGGACAGTTCCATCTTTTTGTGTCGGTGACTTGGTGTTATGAGAAAAGCTGGTTTCGTCAGGAGAAAAATCAAAATTCCGACCTAAGGAAGCATTAGAGCTTCTCAAATTCTGTCTTGCTGTAGATGGCATGCAAATTCTCGACAGTTTTAAGAAAAGTGCAAGTTGGGAAAATTTTTATTGTAGTATAAAACCCAATTTTAAAAATTTGTAATTAATACCATTGGGTTTAATGACTTTGTTTATCGATTAGGTGTTTTATTTTCAGACAACAAAGTCTATATTTATCTAATTGCTTTATACCTAAGAATCCTTGCACTAGCCTGACCACTTCGTCGGGTTTTAGACTCAGTGATGTGGTTGCTAAAAATTAGTTGAAGGAAAATCGAGTTGATTCGAAAGTATCTAGCTAAGCTTTCAAAAACTCTTACTTAAAAAATCATCGGTGCTATCGGTTAAGAGGATTTGGGAAAAACGTGAAAGTCAATTCCATCAACAAGGCTGGGAACAGTTATATAAGCTTTCATCGGTGTTTTCTGGTTTAATACTTGCAATTTGATACTCTTTTGTACTGCTTACATTAGGTTCTAAATTCTCTTCTTTTCGTTTTTTGGATTTTCTTTAAATTCTTGCGATCTCAATTTTTTGATTAGTGTTGCCTTTTTGCTGCTTGTGTCTGTTGTGTTCTCCAATGGATAATCTGCATGTTCTTGTGTTGGTAACTCGGTGTGAAATACTGGTTTTGTCATTGGAAAAATTAAAATTCCGATCGAAGGAAGCATTAAAGTTTCTCAAATTTCTTGCTGTCACCACAGGTACTTCAGTATTCTTGTTTCTTTTTCAATGTATGCAGTGAATATTTCAATTTAAGGAAGAGAACGCACCAGTATTGATTTAAAAGGATCTAATTTAGCTGAAGGTCTTTTGAGACGACACTTTTTCAAATGAAAATCGCTTTCAACGAAAATGACCGCTTCAAAACCGGCATAATCGACATCTACATAATTTGAAGATCATTTTGCACAAAAGAACGGTGCGATCACAATGATTTATCTACATTAAAGCTTCTAATGGGAAATTCCAACCATTAGAATAAAAATATATATGATTTTAATCGGTCATTTTGGTTGAAGCCGACTGTACCTGATGAAGTCCTACAGCAAGTACAGAAGGTAAATAAACGCGTATACTGTTGGCAGAAGTAAACATTGCCCCTGAAGAGGCGTGACCTGGTGTCGCTTAATGTAAATAAAACTGAAGCTTAATACATAATGTGACGCGATAATTCTTATGAAACTGAATATTTTGCTGAACGAGTAAGTGTGGAGGTAAATCCACTTTATCACGTGTTAACAGAGTAACCACGCGGAGCACCTTCTTCTTCTTTATTAGCCAATCAGCATTCATTGTTGGATATAGGCTTCTCCCAATCTCTGTTTTGAGTTTTTTAATCCAACCCAAACCGCCGATCCATCTGGTTTGTGGCTGATTTTTACTTCTTTTTCCCATATAGGGCCTGCATTGTTGTATTTATTTACTCCAGCGCCCGTCGACTTGACGCATGGTGTGACCGGCCCACCTCCATTTTAGCGAAGCTACTTCTTCCTTTATATCTTTTAATTTTGTCTTGTTTCTGATGTCCACATTCCGCTGCTTATCGGTCAATTTAATATTCAGCATCTGTCGTTCCATTGCTCTTTGAGTCCGCTAATTTTTCTAATAAAGTTTTTGTTAGGGACCATGTCTGGGCAGCGTAGGATAATACCGGTAACACACATTGATTCAAGACCGCACTTCTTGATTTTAGTGGTATTCTTTGGTGTTTGAGTATTTTGCTTTGTTTGCCGAATGCCGACCATGCCAACCGTATACGTCTCTGTATTTCCGCTTTTTGCTTTGATTTGTTGCATTTAATCACATGTCCTAAGTACATGTATTTATCAACATATTCTATAATATAGTTATCAATTACGATATTTCTGTTTTCTTCTTGGTTTGCGATTATTTTTGTTTTTTATCTATATGGTTGTAAACCAACTTTCTCGGATACAATTTTTATTTCTTCTAACATTTGCTGTAAGCCTTCAAAATTATCGGTTATTAGTTATTACTATAACATCATCAGCATATCTCAGATGGTTGAGTCTCCTTTCAATGATTTTTACTACTTTTTGGTCTAGTGGAGGTTGTTAAATATATCTTCTTGGGTTGTTATAAACAATTTTGGGCTCATTGAGTCCCCTTGCCATACTCCACGTTTTATTTGAGTTGGTTGTGTGTCTTCATGTAGTCGAACAACCATTGTTGCTTGTTGGTAGATAGATTTTATTAGTTGTGTGTATCTATGGTCTTTTCTTCTGCCTTGTAAAGCTTTCTCAATTGCCCATACTTCCAGACTGTCAAAAGCTTTTTCATAGTCGATGAAAGCTAGATAAAAAGGGAGGTTATACTCCGTTGACTTTTCTATAAGGGTTTTTATTCCTAGTATATGGTCACAAGTACTATATTTTTTTCTAAATCCTGCTTGCTCAACGGATTGGTAGAGTTCTAATTTATTCTCCATTCTGTTTGCAATTATTTTTGTTAATAGTTTATAGACTTGTGAGAGCAAAGATATTTGTCTCCAATTTTTTAGATTTCTTTTATCATCTTTTTTGTATAGTAAGACTACTAGCGAGTTGTTTCAGTCTGCTGGAATTTCCATTGCAGTTAGACATTTATTTAGTAGTGTTTTTAATGCTTTTATTATTCTTCTTTTAATAGTTCTGGAAGTATTCCATCACTTCCTTGTGCTTTGTTGCGTTTTAAGTTTTTATGCAGGTTAGTATTTCGTCTTTAGTTATATCTGGTATTTCTTCCGAGTTTACGTTTTTGATTTTTAATTGCTCTTGGATGTTTTCGGGTATCGCACGTTTCTCTTTGTACAAGTCTTTGTAAACTTGCTCGGTTATCTTTAGTATCTCATCGCGGTTTCTTATTTCTCTACGATTTTTGTCTGTAATGTTATTTCTGCCTAGTGATCTTCTTACGCTTTTCATATTTCTGTTTTCTTCAATCACTTCTTTTATCATCGCTTCCATCTGTTTTCTTTTATCTTCTCGGATCGTTTTTTTCCAACATTTTATTAATTTTCGTGCATTCTATTGTTCCTTGTTTTCCTTGTCTCAGTAGTTCTCTCTTTTTTTCGAAGAATGATTTTGTTCTCGTACTCCATTCTTTGTCCTTTTTCCTGTTGCTTTGGCCACTTTTGTCCTGCGTCTAACATTGCGGTGTTTATAATTTTATTTAGGTCATTTATATTTTTGCTATTGAGATCTGGTGCTTTGTTTACATACTGGTTCAGTTCTTGCTCATATTCGAAACTCTTCCTTTTTATCTATTTGAGGTATTCTTTTTCTGAATGTTTTTGTTCTTTCCCTTTTTGCGTCTATCTCTACTCTTGCTCTGACTATTCTATGGTCACTTCCTGTGTTTATACAATTTCCAATACCTCTTTGATCATATATTTATTGGTTGATAAAATATAGTCTATTTCATTTTTCGTTTCTCTATCTGGGGTCATCCATGTCCACTTTCTATTTGCTTTTTTCTGGAAGCATTAGCAAAAACTTTCGATAATTTAATTCTAATTCTCGGATATCGATTATATTTTACTTAGTCTTTTAATTGATTTACTTTTTTTCCAAAGCTTGGCAACTTCCTGCACGATTGTTGGAGCGACCAGACTATTTTCTAAGATTTTTGAAGCTTCTATTTTATAGCATCACGTCATCAATCGTATTTTTCATTCAAATTTCATTTCATGACTGCGGAAAAGTTTCTTCATTATCGCAAATGTGCTTCTTGTTTGCTTGTTTTTGAAAGAAATGCCTTGGTCATAAGTATTGAGTCCTTAAGTTAACTTTTTTGAAGAATATCAAATTAAAATAAATTGAGACAACTTTCATAAGTTTTTTAACAAAGAGTCTACAAGCTTTTTGCAGTTTTCGGGTTTTATAGCGTTCCACTCTAGCCGGAAGCGATCTTTTAACTCTTTTTTTTTATTTAATTGTGTGACGCCTGACTTCGCGCTTTAATAAACCTCATATATGCTCTATGGGGTTCAGGTCCAGTGACTGAGCAGGCCAGTGTAAGAGCTCAATATCATTTTCTTGAAAGTAAGCTATTGCGTGGACAGCTTTGTGGCAGGCTGGCCATTATCTTGTTGGAACTTAACTCCATCCAGGTTTTTATCGCTACAAATTCATGAAAAAAGGGCGGTAATGCAGATTCTAGGACATTTATGTATTATAACGCGCTTATATGGTCTTTACAGACCTCAGATCATAACTCCTCCGTGTATCACGGTCGGTACTACACACTTTGGTTTAAATTCTTTGCCTACCTAGCAACGGCCATCTGTCACACTCGGTGTACCAAAAATCTGAAATGTGCAAAAATTTTGTAGAAAATTCGCTCATTATTTATTTGTTAATAAATTTATTTATTATAAACATCGAATTGACTAACTTACCTCATAGTTTGATTTGTCTAACCACACGATATCTGACCAATCTTGTTTGGTGAAACTTTGGGATTTTACAGCCCACTCATACCGTGCTTTTTTATTTTTGTCGGAGAGCTTTCTGGCTTTACTTCCTTTTAGATTAGCTTTTGGAAGCCGTTTAGGAGTGGTCTGAGCAGATATTATTTTATTAAACTCATCAGCAAAGTCCGATGAAGCTTTCCTCCTATTTTTAACGCCGGTACAGATCGGCGCAAGCATTTCACAATTTTTGAAATCTCTACCTGCGATTTCTCTTGCTCATGCAAAAGTTGTATCCACACAAATTTTTCTAAACTAGGTTCGTTCCTTTTAGGCGCATTAAAACAATATCACTTAAATGACACAAATCAAAACGCCAAAAGCGTCCTAGATCACAGGATGTGTTCACAACGAGCAAAAGTAGTAAATTTGACATTTTTCAAAAAATTTTTCTGAAGATGAGCTTTATATTTATAAGCTTGAAACATATGTAAAAAATATATTTGAAAATTACTATTTATTATTGGTGGACTTATAATTTAAATAATAATAAAAGTAGCAAACTTAAAAATAAATAGAATAATTTAAAATTGACAAATTATATTACACCAGTTGCTTTATTGGTAGATTTGGCGTGGGTCATTGTTTTTAACTATTTTTAGATGCCTCCAAAATATTTATTAAACAACAAGGTTTGTTTACTTTTCGCCAAGGCTTATAATTTGTTACAAGTTATAGTCAATGCTACTGACTTCTGCAGTGTCTATTTGGCTGTGGCACTGTGGCTAAAATAAATCATGAAAACATCAGTTTGATGGATGTATTGGATTAAGTTAGATTTTTATTATTTTACAAGATGTTGATGTGCATTTTATTGGGTTAATTACAATACTAACGTAAGTATTTTTAAAGATTATTGTTTATGAAAGTGTTGATAGACTGTAAGTTGAAAACATGAAACGCGCTCTTACATAGGCAAATAGGCAATAGTAGACTATCTTTTGGAACAAGAGAACTAAAATGCTAGCTGTTTCAGACTGACTTTAATTATACTACTAGCCATTCTATTTTCTAAAAACAATTTTGTTTTTCTGCATTTAAATGAACGAAAACCGTTTTAAAAAAAGATTTAGCATTTGAAATAAACGTGGAACTAAAATTCTGGATAAACTTTTGAAGCAGAGTGTTTGATGTTGTGTGAAAAGAATTACCAAACCAAAGACTTGTTGATTTTGACTTAAGTTTTTCTATTTACGAATGGAGAAAACGACTTAGGCTTGGTCTTAGTCTCTCCTTGAGAGCCAAAATGTGAAATAGAACTTGGCCTTTGACGTATTGTCGTTCGTGAGCCCAAACAAACTGGCGTTTCTTAAGACATTGCTGCTGCATCTTCAGAGTGGTAAATGTCACGACTAATACTATGGTGTGTTTGAGGCTACCACTGGTAGATTCGTAGAATAATTTTACCTATTAACCAAACCACTCAGTCAGATTTCTGACTGATTTTGATAACTTTGTATAGTCCAGATTGATGGTCTATTAATGATATCTATGGTCCAGACAGATTATCTAAAAATAATTTGTCTTAAATTCTTCTCTAATTATAAAATCTAAATTCCGGAAGTATACAAAAGGGTTTGAAAGCATTAAATATTTTATGGAAAATTGTTTATTATCGCTTGTACTTTGTTTTGTAAAAGTAAAATAAACATCTTTGGGTTCTTGGGTAGGTTTTAAGCTTTTTTTCTAACTGTTTTAGTAACTATTTGTCCAATATCTATGAAACTTATCTCTTTGAGTCTTATGCACCTTAATATATACATACATAAAAGTTATGTTGGCTAAGACTATAGTGGCGGTTTGTGTTTATTATCGACACCCTTTGTATATTACCCTACTGATACAGTACTGACGATCTTGTCATTATTGTGTGCAATATGATGGCAATCTGAGAACTATATTTAATAATGTTTTCACTATATCTTTAAGTTTTTTTGTTGTATGGGCTAAAGAAGATATTTGTAAAGTGCCTACTTTGATTAGTTTACTGAGCGACAAACTTCTGATTTAATGAGTCGACTTGTCTTTTATTATTATAGTCTACATTAGTAGTTCCCAAAGTCCTTCTTACGGACTCCCAGTGGTCTCCGGGATCATTCAGGAGGCCCGTGGAAAATTAAAACTAATTTAAGGGTCCATGAACAACGTCAGGGGGTCCGCGCAAGGATTAATATAAAATTGTGACACATTTTTATTAATATGCAAGTTAAAATAAATAACAATAAATACGTTCTAAATAAAATATAAATATGTATAGACAGGTGCATAAAATACAAGTAATAACAGGCATCGCGAGTCAGGCGTATCTATACAGGTTTATATATACCTGTACTAAATAGTCTATAATCTGATTTATGAAAGATTCGTGCATCTAATCAACAATTTAGTTCTGTGTTATGCGCAATATAAAGTGCATACAACAAATGTTTCTAGTTTTGGACAAAAAGAATTATAATTTTTTGTATTATCACGCAGATAGCGTACTGTCGTTACGTAAGTATGTTTCAATGAAATTGATATTTGTTTTTACCTTAAATTTATTTAAGCAAAGTTATACTCTTTTTTAAGTTGATTAAATTATATATCACAGTTATCAGTACAATATTCTCTTAACGTTCATTAAGGATTTCTTTTTTATTAAAAACTTAGAAAGGATTTGTAAGTTTTTCTAACACAGATGGGTTGGTAAATATATTATAGTTGATTCTGTAAAAGAAATTAGGCATATTTGGTTTTATGATTTAATATAATGCACCCTAAAAGTTAGAGCTTACTACTTTTTATTTTTGTTTATTTTGTTTACTTCCGCGAATGCTTGGAATTACTGTATTATTATATTCTGTTAACTAACTTTTCAATTATTTATTTTTCTTGAAAAATTAATTGGTACACAATGAGTACCTACACAATAAGTGATATTTACATGAAATTTTATCCTTATATCTCAAAAAATTAATTTAAGAGAGCGTTTGTTGTAAATTTTCCTATCTTTTTGGACCTTGTTTTTTCAGATAAGAGTATGAGTGAGCCGAAGAAAAAATGCAGACCATACAATGTTAAATATATGAAAGATGGCTTTATTCCGTCTTCTAAGTAATAAAACGATGTTAAACGATTCTATGAAACCTTCCAAGCTTAAGGAACATTTAATAGAAATCCATAGTGACAATAAAGATAAGGTTTCAACGTTTTTTTCAAACAGTTAGAAAAAATATTGAAGAACACCGACATTACAAGAACTCATAGGGAGAACATTTAAGAGAGATGACGATGGACTGCCACACACTATTGACGAAGAACTTATTCTACCATATGTTATAAAAAGAATTCCACTGAGTAATAATACTGTACAAAGAAGGATTGACGAAATGGCTCAGTGTGTAGGAAACTCTTTAAGTGACTACTTAAAAGCATCTGAATTCTCTATACAGCTTAACGAGTCAACATTACCAGGAAACGTAGTAAAAGAAAGTTTTCCCATAAATTATGATTTGTTAAATGTTGGGAATCTCATACTAAAGATGAAACGTTATTTATTGAGTTAAAAAGTTACATGTTTGGATCGCTTCTATTCGCTCTTTGATTCAGTTTTGGAATTCCTAGAGAGCAAAGACAATGATTTGCGGCATAATTTAATTTTCTCAATATATGATTATTTGAATTGAAAGTTCTCAGCTTACAAGTCTTTAAAAATAGCAAAATAGTGATGAAGATTTGTTTGCCGCTTCATTCGGACCTTAACCAACGATTTTAAGACCTTCACTTAGATATTCTCGACTGGATGTTGAACCCTTTTGAAAATAGTCAAACTACGACAACTTCTGGTTGCAACAACAGATCCCAGTTTTATATCCAGAATTCTGGGCAATTGTACAGAAGCTGTTGTTGATTACTTTTTCGTCTTCCTCCTTAGTACAACCTGGATTCAGTGTCGTTATGAGTCTCATCACATCAAAGATAACTTTGTTTATTATGCATTTATATAGTTTTTTTCACTCGGGGGTTTGTGGGCAAGCTTGGACTATGAAAAAGGGTCCGTGGGCCAAAAGAGGATGGGAACTACTGATCTACATCAATGATTCGTAACAAATAAAACGATACTTTTTTTGATAGAAGAAAAGCTAGATTATAATGTTATAATTTTATTAGTCAAGATTGGCAATAGACATACATTCTTTCGAAGTGTCATAACTGTGTAGTTAACTGTGAACCAATCATTAAAACAAAAACGCGAGAGTCTACGAGACTACGTTTTTTCTTGTAGATTGGAAAATGACAAAAAACCTCATAGTCTTACAAAAACTTCTATTCGTACTGATTTTGATTGTAGCAAACGTCTGAGTTTCGTAATAATTTCTATTTTCTGGTATCGTATTTATTGTATTGCTAGCTTCAGTTTTTGTAGTAGTTTCTTCCAACCTATTCAGATACACAAATTCCAATCTAGCAATAACATTTTGTTATGAATAAGGCAAAACCATGGCAATGCAATTTTATTTTCATTTACCAATTGAAGAGTGCAATGCTTCATATAACTAAATAAAAGACTATAATTTGATAGATCTTTCTGACTAAACAAAAGAACGATTTTTTGACTGAATGCGTTTAGTTAATAGTTCAGAATTATTTATAACGGCTAAGTGGCACTTTAGATTACAAAATATGACATATTCAAGTGCATATAGAAATACGAATGACGTTGTTGTTTATTACGTTTTTTAACTCAAAAACTTGGAAATTTTGTTTTTCTGATTTCTCATCTGGTTTTCGTCGGTTTTTGTTTGCTTTGGCGTAATCTTTTCACATTTTTAAAAACGACGTTTGAAGTACTTTACAAATGTAGTAGTTTTCATTGAAATCGGTACCAGAGTGATTTTAACGAAATGATTGTTTTTATTTTTGGTATTGGGACCATTAAAAGGATAATTTAAAATTAAATTCGAGTTATCTTATTATCATTTAAATAATAAAATTCCGTTTAGTGCATTGTCAACAGATAAATGTATCTTAAGTAAATGTTTTTGCCAAATTTGCAGGGTACTGTCCTCGTTTTACGTTTTTATTAGTGGGGATCGTATCATTAAAAGTGACGAAAACGAATGGATTTTCAAGATTAATTATTTTTAAAAATTTTATTATTTTGCGTTGTGAATATTTAAAGTTATCAACGTATTACAAGTATTACGTATTATTTAAAAACCTAATTTAACCGTGTCAATAGGATATATAACGAACTTGGTTACTACGGTATAAAATGCACTGTTAGTTCCCAATATTTGTTTTACAAATTAGAATTAAGTACTGATTGATTTTTTGTTATAAATTCTGAGTTTTAAATATTTTGATGTGTTGGTGATAATATATCAGTACATTTCGATTAGTTGCATGCTTTCAGAAATCTTCTTCTCAGGATACTCTGCTGGACATAAACTTTCTTCGATTTTTTCCATGTGCTTCTGTCTTGGGCCTTTAGTATCCAATTTATTTCTGCTATTTCTTTTAGGTTATTGCATCATTGTGTCTGTAGTTTTCTAGGTTTTCGTGATTGCAATTGTAATATTTTCTTTATCTATTTTGAGCTAATGACCTGTCCAGTGCTGTTTGGGTCTTGCGGTTTTTAAATATCTTCGAACCCGGTTTTTGCCCTTTTTTTAAGAGAACTCGAAGCATGACTTTCTCTTTATTGCTTTTTGTTTAAAACGAGATCCGTAACGTGGTTAGGTTATTACATGACTGCCGAATCTTCATGAGGCTTGGGTGTGGTTGCTTTATCTTTTTTCAGTAGCGCACCTTTTGAAGAAGTGTTACATCTTTTCCCTTTAGATGAAACTATCGTTCTAGGTGACCTACAAATTTTGGTTTGTAATAGCAATGGTGTTAGTGTCAACAATTTGGGTTAATTGCTGATGTGGGTGTACGACAACATTTTTTTACACATGGGCGTTTTGGTCATTGTCTGCAGACAGGTTGACCATCTAGGTGTGGCTTCACCATGGAGATTTCTTGAGCTGGAGCTGCTGTCGGTTTAGTTGTTTAGCGATAGCTATTTGATGATTTTTAAGTCGTCTTCTATTTTTCATTGGATGAAGAGGAGTAGATACTTCGGTGTTGTCATCTTTCACAAAGGGTCTAAGCACGAACACACGATAAGTTTCAATGACATTGTTTGGGTTGCTGGCACGTAATTTTGTACGTGGTTGGTGAATACTTTGTCTTTATAAGATACGCTTTTGCGGCGTCACTTAACGAAAACTTTGTCACCAGATTCATAAGGAGCGACTTCTCTATGGCGCAAGTCTGAACAGCGTGTAGGCGCGTTTTTTCTCACAGGCATGGCCGAGGGTACTACATAATTTGCGATGGTACGGCGTTATTTCTTCTACTAAATTGTCATTGTCGATGATGGCGTGGAGGTCATGATGCACGTCTATTCGAGTACGCATCTCTCTAGCAAAGGACAGGTACGCTGGGGTATATCCGAGAATCTACCCATTCTGTCCTGTACTAATATTGATCATTGTGTTTATAGATTCTTGTTTTGTCGTTTCTATGAATTTGAAAACAGATAATAAAGAGGAATCAGGTTTTGTTTTATACCTAAGCAATATGTAATTTTGTAATTATGATAGATAAGTACTCAGACACAGATCTGGGCGATGGTGTGCTTCAGGTCAAATAGCTCTATTTGGTTCTGATACCTTCCACAAAAAGTACCCAACGTTCACTATGTTCACCTGTTGGCAAAGGACCAAATAGATCAATAGCAAGCATCTCGAACTTTTAGACAAGCTTGCAGATGTCCCGTCGGCTTCAGAATGCTTAGTTTAAACCTTGGCATTTTAAACTTTTTTGAACATGGTTGTTTGTGTCACGCCTCAGAGTGGGCCAGTAATACTTAACACTAACTTTAGCGATGGTTTAGTTTGATGCTTCAGTTACGAATCATTAACCCTGCCGCTTCGAATTTGCCATCAGCTGAGTATAGAGAACGCCTTGCGTCATAAATGCCTCTATCTATCTATCGAGAATAATCAGTAGTATCTTCCTTACGTGGGTATTAAAACCTTCCATAATCTGGAGTTTTAAGTTAACGCCCACCTAGCCATCCGACCACTCGGGGAATTTAAGAACATGAGCTATTTGAGTAGTTGGTGATTTTACTTCACGATGACAGGCAAACGTTCAATATACTTACGAAATTTTGTCACAGGATACACAGTCCGTTAATCGCATATTCCATTGCTTCTGGAGACATGCTCAAATAGTGTACGAAGTGTCGTTTGTTTTCAAAATTACGACAAGTTATAGTCGGGTTAACACAAAAGTAGAGTTCTTACGAATTTGGTTCGATTCTGGTCGCGGTGATCAGATCTCCTAAGCACTTTACGCGCGCACTTGCAAACGTAAACGTTCAAGCACTGATTTTAAGTCAGCGATATGACGATCGGAAGTAGTTGAAACTATCAGCAGATTTTCTACTAGGTAAGCTAATATCGCAGCACTAAATAATCTCGTGCGAAATCTATCACAACCGATAAATACCGATAGATGTAATGAACGCCGCCTTTATCACTATCTTTTTGTTTCACGGCGATTTGATGATATCCGTCAGGCACTATGATTTATTTCAGACGACCGTAATCTGCGTTTTTTGATATAATAACAGCAAATTGCAGAATTTTCTGAAAAATTAAAGGCAATAATATGACTTTTTTGTTATAAAAATGTATAAAAACCGTATCTCGATATCTTATACCTAAAATAACGAAGAAGAAAGATAATTTAGTTATCATAAAATTTAAAAAAACGATATTACACCGGTATCTATTCTTATTTATTTGTATTTTTTCAAGAATCAATGATGAAATTTCATAATTTTTAAATAGTATTATTTTTAGTTCAAAAAGTTAAAAAAACGTGTAGGTGCATAATATTCAATGCATATAATATGCAAGGTAAGCAAAATATGAAGAGTAGGCCATGGAGGCAAAACAAATGCCTAAAATCAACTTGTCAACAAATATACTTATAAAGGCAGCGTGATTAGTGTTTGCTGCACACACAAGTAAAACCTTAAAACTATTATAATGCCTTTTACAAATGATGAAGTTGTTGATATGATTGTGGTATATTTTGAATGTCTTCAAAATGCGGCATTGGGTCAAAAAGTATACAGAGCTCATATCCAAATCGGCGTTTAGGCGATGGGAGAATTTTTTTAGTGCGAAATTTGCGTAATACTGGCAGCTTTCGACTTAAGTTGCGAAGACACTCGGCTAGAACCGTATTGTTAATGTCTTAGCAAGTTCAAGTTCACGAAAATTTTGCTAATAAACCCAAATTCTTCGGACGGATGAGGCCACTTTTAGAAGTGAAACGTTAATTTGCTTAATATACATTACTGGTCCAACAATCCTCGTTGGTTGCGCGAAGTCCAACATCAAGACCATTCAAGTCTCAATGCGTGGTGTGCCATCTTGGTCAAAATTATTATAGGTCCCTATTTCTTTGATCAACCACTGAATGGTGCCGTGAATTTTCTGGTAAACCAATTGTTTATTTTATTAGAAGATGTGCCTTTGCAATTACTAGATGTTGCTCATCACATTTTTCAATAAATGTGCGAGAACATTAATTTAGATCTAATATATCACCAGAGGTGGATTGCCGGGGACGTCTATTTCCTTGAGCACCCCGATTCCCAGACTTAATCTGTTTGGTTTCTATCTATGGGGTCGGTTAAAAGATATTGTATACCAAATTCCACCAACAACGAGAGTTTGTTAAAATCCGTTATGAGTTACAAAAAAAACATTGAATCACCTCCCACCGCTTCATTTTAATAGATACGTCAAAGTCTTCAACAAAAATTACTAGAATAAAGCTTATCTTTAAAAGGTATATATTTTTTGGTACATTTAGTAGGTGTATTTTAGTGAAAAATCACCTTAGATAGCCGTTACGCCTCCTGGCGGTAATTTTGAAAACCTAAAAATTATGATCACGATTTTTTTAAGCCACTTTTTTCATTTTTTACCACGAATAGTTTCCAAGGTACAGCACACTGCGTTTTTATCTGGCCACTCAGTACATTTATTTTGTAAAACTAAAACTATGATGATAATAGTTTAGGAATTAGAATTCTACGTCGCTAAATTTTGTTTGCTATGGTTTGGTACCAGAAAAAACCTACGTATAATTGCTTGGAAAAACAAATAATACATAGTTACTAACGCATACTTATTATTTTATACACTTGGCGCAGAAAGCAGATGCATCAAAATATATAGAAAATTTACGTACAGAGTTTACGAAATGAGAAAAATGATAACGCAAATGCTTAAGAACGAGCAAGCGAAGTAATAAAACGATATAGCAAATTTGAGATTGGGGATATTTAAAGAAGATAAGCTAACGAAAGTCTAATTACACTGGTCTGCAAAAAAATATTTTTTATCGAGTGATTCTTATGTAAAATGACGTTCTGAATCCAAATATGTCTTCCGTTTTCTTCCATCACCCACCATTTTCGAGGGAGCCCCAAATCTCTAATTTTACCACTTTTCGATAAATTAATTATAATTTATTTATCGAACGATAATAATAATTATAATAATTATTATAATAATAAATATATGGACATGAATTTAATTTAAATGGGAAGAAGAACTATTTTAGCTATAAACAGTAATAAATAAAAAGATATTCATCGTTACTTGGTGCTTGCTTTCCTTTTATACCCTGAGGTACAGCTCTCTCGTTTCAAAAACCAGCAGTACTCCGCCAACATGCTTGCATTCCACTTCCCTGAAAATCTCTTCTCCAACTTAGCGATGTCTTGATGGAACCGTTCCCCGTGTTCATCCGAGACTGCTCCTAAATTTTCAGGGAAAAAGTCCAGATGCGAGTGAAGGAAGTGAACTTTAAGAGGCATGTTACATCCTATGTCCTTGTACGCTAAAAGCAGTTCCTCGACGTGAGCGACATAATCTTCACTTTTGTGGTTACCCAGGAAGTTCTTACAAACGTTTTGAAATGCAAGCCAGCTCGTTTTTCTTTTCGATTTAGGTGTTCAATAAACGTCGAATCTTGGAAGAGTTGTCTAATCTGAGGACCAACAAAAACGCCTTCTTTGATTTTAGCTTCGCTAAGACGAGGAAATTTAGTTTTAAAAAATTGAACTGCGCCACCTGTCTTGTTCACTGCTTTCACAAACTGCTTGATCAATCCAAGTTTGATGTGTAAAGGTGGTAAGTAAATATTTTCCTTCGGAACCAAAGGATTGTGGGCGACATTTTTCTGACCAGGAATAAGATTTTCTCGCAGAGGCCAGTCCCGTACGATGTAATGTTTATCTCGGGCTCGACTATCCCATTCACAAAGAAAGAAGCAATATTTTGTGAATCTTGATTGCAGGCCCGTGAGTAGAGCAACAACTTTTAAGTCAGCGCAAAGTTTCCACTTATAATCATGATAACTAATTTTATCAAGGATTCTGAAGATGTTTTCGTATGTTTCTTTCATATCACCAGAGTATGCAACTGGAACTCATGGGAAGTTATTCCCATTTGCCAACAGGACAACTTTTAAGCTTGTTTTTGATGAGTCTATAAACAGTCTCCATTTGTCTGGGTCACATGGCATCTGTAGCTCTGTCATCAATAAATTTGCATTAGGACAGAACACTAAACCTTTATCTTCTGAGAAGAGACATTTCAGGGTTGCTTGTCTGGTCCTGTAAGAAGATATTTTTACTCCCTTTTCTAAGAGATTCCACTGTTGAAGTCGCGATCCTAGGAGCTGAGATTTAGTCTTGGGTCACTGCAAATCCCTGACAAGATCATTTAATTCGTATTGAGTGAGGAGGTGAAGTTGCCGAGAAACTAAATCTGCGGAATACTCTTCATCATCATTGAACGTATCATTCGAAGCCCCAGGTTGTGGCTCAGAATCTTTTAAATCAATTTCCGGCTCTAGAGTATAAGTGTTTGGGGGCTCTGGGATTGGCAAAGTATCGTTATGAGGAACAGGTCTTAGAGCTGACGGAATATTGGGATACTGAATTGTATGCTTATTTTTGGTCTAAAACCCGACGGTGGAAGTCATACAAAAATAACAATGGCATTGATTTATGGGTACCTTTGAGCCATTTGGTCAAACTACTGTAACAAGTCGTACAGCAAACTGATGGAGCCCAAGTCTTGTCCTGGTCGCCAACTTGACAATCAAAGTACAATTTATAAGCTGTTTTAACAAGCGGAGAAAGGGGTTTTCGTTGCGTTTTTAAAGTTAATTCCCCGCAGACATAGCAGAAGCTATCGTTTTTACACTCGCGTGGCATAATTAAACAGTAATTCAACGCCCGACATTAACCACAAATCACACTTAGTCACTTAAAAAAATCTGCAGTAAATGTAGTTTTACTGTTTTACACAAATGAACAAAAATGAACACAAAATCCAGCACGTTTAAAACGTCGACAAGTTAACTCTGCAACAGCTATAGATGTACTGATCGAAGCAGTTAAGCAAACAATGTAATATACTATAATGAGAAGAGTAATGCAAGTTCAAGCCTGTCGAAAATTCCTGTTCAAACCTGCATGTGGTATTGAGATCGCCAGCGTCGTGCAGTGAATCTTCCTAACTGTTTATTGATATTTTTTGACTGTTCTTATATATTTGTATTTTATTGTTGTTTCTATATACATTTTATAGCAAAACTTTTGCCATATACTTTGGTATAAATTTTATTACCTGCTTTGGGATGTTTAACGGCTATAAGTTAAAATTCTAAAAAAAATGCAAAAAATAAAATAAAAATGACGTCCACCCAAAATAGGTGGGTGATGGGTAAAAACGGAGCTCATTTTTGGATTCAGGATGTCATTTTACATACGAATCGTCAAAAATGGTATCAGGGCCGATTTTCATACAGACCAGTGTTATGTATAAGTGTCCTAGGAAACACTAAAAAGATATTAGAAATTTGTATTGAACTAAGAAAATGGCCGATCAAATATGAAGGAAGAAATAAAGATCGTTTAAGAGTCTGGAAAATAATAGTATCAAAAAAGTTGAGACATTTTAATAAGAAACGTAGACCAAGAAGCGATGAAGAGAATTAAGAAATAATAGAAGACATGGAAACGTAACGGAAAAAACTCTTTGGTTGTTTGAAAAGAAGAATGAACAGAAAAAATGGCGATGCCAGAAAATACAGAATGTAAAAGTTTGGTGTTATTTGGTGCTACCACCACCTGGTTGAAAATTTATATGGTTCAAACAGGAACTATTTTCACACGGATTTTTCTATGGGCGAAAGTACTGTGAATTCTCAAGGACAACACGTGCTGTCACGTTGAGTCAATGGCCTGACAGCAGTTGTTCACGTCATCGGGATGCTAGTTTCAGTTTATTTTGACATATACCTCATTAGTGTAACAGCAAATAATTTTTGTTTTGCAACCTAATTTTTGAAACCTGTTTTTTAGTTTGAATCTACTTATTGGAGTAGGGAACGTTTGGAACAAATACTGAAAGACTAACGACCACTGCTTTTTTGATTCATTTATTCACGACGTTTCGGACAATCACGAAGTTATCTAACGCTCAAAGGCTATTATTACAAACAATTAAGGAAAAGGATGAATGCTTTCGTGTCTAATTCTCATCGAGTAAATGTTTGCCAAAACAAAATACATACAAAACTCAACGATTTTGACTCGGTTGCCTTGGATCTTTTTTAGGGTTAAGTTGAACTCACTGTTATTTTTAAAATTAATTTAGTTTAATTATATTTGATTCTTGTTTGAATCGTTTTGGTTTCGTAAAGCATCGTCGTTAATTAGTAATTACTAATTAAGTACCAAACGAAACATGTGTTCATTTTTTCGTCTTCTTTGTATGGATGGTATTACTATTAAAACAAATTCGTTGAATTTAAAAGGCATTTTTTATGAATCCATAAACAAACGTGAACCTTTGGCGAAAGTCCATTGATTTGGTTATTGCCAGTTCTGTTTATTTTTAAACGAAAGTTCAAAATTTTGTAGCTATTAAACGGAAAGTGAAATTTTGTAATAATGCAGATTTGGATCTGGCGCTTGTTTTGATTGTTGTCGGAAATAATAAACGTTATACAAGGTATTATAACACCTCGCGTCTGCTTTGCTTTGCAAAAATATGCAAAGACGTATTGGTGCCAAACAACGAACTTTTTTATTGCGCTTATTTTAAAAAAAAACTCAGTTTTAACTACTTGCCAAAATTTAACAATTTATGAGCGCACATGTTTATTAATTTTGCATAAGATTTTTTTTTACAATTTCAAACGAGGTTATTCTTATTATGTTATACGTAATAAAAATGTGTTTTAGTGCGAAATGCATAACTTTTTTAGTTACAAATTTTCGAAATTACGATCGACCTTTACTCTTTGAAATCAGTAAACGATTGTAATGGTAACTTAAAAAAAAATCTAATTTTGTATTTTTCATATTTTATAATGAGTCACATGTGCAATTATTAGATTCAAGGATAGATAAAAAGAGTTACATATTTTTTGGGTACTTATGTTTGTCATGTGCATTGCGGTGTGTAATTTTTATCTTTCGGTGTTATCGGTGATCGGTTTTTGCGTTGAATGTTTTTAAGCGCGTTTGGTGGGTGCATTAGTAAAAGGTGTAGGTAAAATGCGCTTCCTTATTGTAATCCTTTGTTAGCGTAGCACATGTAATAACCTTGCGCCGTGATCCCGGCCCGCGGCCGTGCACCGCAGTTGCTTACGTAATAGGACCTATGCGAATGAATCTTCCCCGCGGCTTCTCAAGGCCCGCGTCCCCCCTTCAATTTGGCAGCTCGCAAAACTTCGTTAAACATTTTTTCCTGGTTAACAGAAATAGCAGCTGGCTAAAATTGCTTTTGCACTTTTATTGTGTTAGTGTCATTTTCTTGATATAAAAAAAATAATTCAATAAAAAAAATTTTAACTTTTAGTGCATTAGTTATGTGCCTTGTGAAGTTATAGCGTTTAACAATTTTTTGTGTTGCCGGAAATACCTCGAGATATGGAAATGCGAGGTATGTTTATCATGTTTATGACTTGCCACGCTTTATACACTTTTTTAAATTAAGAAAACGTTAAATTTTGTATGACAAAAAAGTTTTAATAATTGATAGGCGGTCTCTTCTCCAGTTAGATTTGTTTAACTACATCCGCGTACAGTCTTGGGTTTGATTTGACGTGACGATTTGTTTATACGTAAAACGCATGGTTGTTGGTGCTCATTAATCAATTGCAAAACCTACCCTTAAATTCACATCCCACCTATAAACCCATAAATCTAAAAATAAAAACCTTGATTTTGTATCCATCTAAATTTGCGTGTTCATGCATAACCGTATGTATATGCAAACAAATTCACTTTTCATACGGAAATTAATTTTAGGTGTACAAAACAGTGGCGTGACAACAGGTGGGTACGACTTTACTAATCTTATCACTCGTTGCAAAATAAATTACAATAACAATGAACAACAAGCGAAAATATGTTTGTTTAGTTACAAATGCAATCTTACAGATAATTCTCAACGTTTGTTTACAATAATACCAACGACCGACCAACTAAATTAAACTATTGCATAATTAAACAATTTACGTACGTAAATCAGGTGATTGGATTAAACGAGGTACTTTTTGGAGGTTACGATTCAAAACAAAGTTTTTTTATTCACTTATTTTAGTATCTTACATTAACAGATGACCTTATAAAAACCAAAACAAAAAATTGTTTTTAGTTAGGATCCGTTCATAGTCACTTATATGCTAATTACGATTAGATATGCAATTGCATAATTTTAAGTAATTTTAAAACAATCTATTTCTATTAAACATCGAGCTTTCCATAATATTATGACCGTTGACCTAGAACGTATTGATGAAAGAAAAAAATTAGTTATTGCTATATTTAACATTTAAAGCGTGGGGGATATTCTGCACTAATAACGAAACACTTTTTTGATTCAGTTTATGTATTTTAACAGTCAAGCTTGATCGATCTCAGTTTTTCTTTAAATTTATCGATGTGATGGAAGTACTTATTCGGAGAAGAAAGTATGTCGCTTTTTAAATTATTTCGTCAATTTTTAAAAATGTTTCTGGACCCGCGACAAAATTCAACACACATTTTTACAATGCAAATCCCGAAGAGGCTAATATCCTCTGATTGTCAATAGGTCATTAGGGATTCAATATTGTTTATTTGCTTTTAACTCCGGCCAGTAGTGTAGACGTTTTTATATACTGAATACAAATATTGTAATCGATACCGGAATATTTAGTTTTTTTGACGAAATTTTTCACCGAAGACGCGAAAGAATTTTATTCGGAATTGGAACTGCAAAACAGCTGTGAGAAATGTGATTAGTGACCCAGAATATTCCGGTGCGCTTTTTACGAACTGCTTGGAAAATTGTAACGAAATGTCAAAAAAATTTAAAGAAACTCGTCATTAACGACCAGCTGGATGAACATTACTTCTAAAACAATACTTTTTTGGCTTGTAGAGAGTAACGTTCCAATGATCATTCTCGAGAATTATATTGGTAATAAGACTTAACCTTTTGCACTCGCAGTGTTTTTTTTACTTACGAGTACAGCGACTCCAAAACATTTTTGAATTAAAACATTAAAAAAAGTATCTTTTCCAAGTGTTTTTTTGTAAGCTCATCAACCATCTGGTCCGTGAAAATTAATTATAAAAACTATAACCGTTATATAACATTTATTGAAATTCTTGCTCCCATAGCACCATCGGGCTACTGTAAAATGTAGTCTTTTTCGTAGTACTTCACCACTTTCTTCAAAATCCTGTTAACTGTTCGCATATTCGACCATTTTACATACTTGTCAAAAGTAACCTTTTCGGAATGTTGTGTTTGCTGTCAAAGTGTTCTACAAAAGTCACTTTCATTTTTCTAAAACCATATCTATAGTAATAAGATGATCTCTCGGGTGATCCAGTGCGTCCGTTCTATGTCATAAAATTGGATTTGACAGTAGTTTTGTTGGTTAAATTCACCGTAAATGTTCTGTGAATCTGGTCTTGATGCTTCGTTCAGTTTCTTCAATACATGGATTACCATAAGAGCAAAAAACTCCTTTAAGATAGTGTAGTGTTTTTTCTATTTTATCTGGATGACAATTGTTTGGTGAAAGATTGCACAAGTTTTGAATTTATTAGATTGATGATATGAAACGTCATTAATAGATTTTATGAGGTAGTTTACGATATAGATATTACTATCCATCTGGTTTTCTCTTTACCTCAACATCGATAAATCGCAGAACACCGTTTTCTTCTATGAGAAACGTAAATTTAATATTGATGTCTTATTTAAATGGTTTACAAATGGTAATAGTTTATCTTCACCAAAAGATATCAAAATATTTTGGCCACAGTTTAATTTTTTGGGAACACTGTTAATGGTACTTTACCTTTTCTTGATTTAACGATAGAAAGAAAACTAGATGGTAATACATTCAGTTTATCGAAAACCAACGCAAATTGTCATCATCATCCATCTCAGAAATTTGGAACAATTCGCACATTATGCAACCGTTCAAGGACAATTTGCTATCAAGATAAATTACCAGAAGAATTAGATTACCTTGAAAAAACTTTTATAAGAAATGGTTTTAACAAAGAACCAATTAAAAAATATCTTCGACCAAAAACTAGACCTACTGCACCAAATGATTCAACTATAAGCAACAATTTTGTTGTTCTACCTTTTGTTGCCAATACAGGTGATAAAATTGGAAGAAACATGACATTAAAGTTGCTTATAATAGTAACACGAAAATTAAACATTTGTTGAATCCTGTTAAAGATAAAATTCCACATAACACTTGCGGAGTGTATCAAGTTCCATGCGCTTGTGGCAAGGTATCTATTGGAGGAACTGGTAGAACTATTGAAACTAGACTAAAAGAACACAAAAAACATCTTTATATACTTCAACCTTCTAAACCTGTCATTGCCGAACATGCACTAAACACTTTACATGACATAAACTTCGAAAAAAACTATAACGATTGCTAAAACCAAAAACTGGCGTACAAGAAAGATCACAGAAGCGATTGACTGACACCTGGTTACCTGTTATTTCCTGATCTTTACTTTATCCACCAAACACACTATAAGCTACGTCTAGAGTTTTTAATAATGGTTTTTCTTTAGACCTTCGAGCAAATGCTGTTGTAGCTAAAAGAACTCACATTTATCAAGTTTTCCGAACATTTGCTTTTTCTAGTTACCTTAGTTTTATAATTGTCACCTGAAGAAGAACGTAAAGCTTGTGAGTTTTTTTTATCAATATATACACCATCTACCCAAAAACTATTTTAATAGAAAACACTTTAGGAAAACATTGATAATTCTGAAAGAATTATGCTAAACTTAAATTAAACGTTTTAGATTTTGTAAAAATGATCGTTAGTGCATGGCAAGATAGTCTTTGGTAGTTGAAGAAAACGAAGATCACGATGAAGGTGTATAAGAGATTTTCTTCTTGGAACGTCTTTAGTACTAGAAGTTAACGCATATAATAGATGTTGCAAGATCACAGTAAGTCTTTGCAATTGCAGATTTGCCGAAATGAATGACTGAGCATGAAGAAATCGAGAAAGCATTATAACATCTCAAATTCATAATTGAGACTGCATGGAAGTTGTATAAATAACACTTTAAAAAGCATCCCTAAATTGAAATCAATAAATTCAAAATTTACGACGAAAACAAACAATTTGAAGCCTCATTTTAGCAGTAGTTCTAAAAGGAACGTTTTAAAAAGTTTAAGGTTTTTTGAGCAAGGATCTTCTTCTCTTCTCGCGATGTTAAAATGCTTGTATCGTCTGCAGATTTGACTATACTAATAACATTCTTGTACTCTTGATAGTAATGGTCATAGTTCGGTGTGAGCTTGTTGATACGTAACTTGGAAAGCTGGGTTTGTGTGCTTTCAAAAGTAAAAATACTATTGGGTGTAAAAATGCTCTTTGTAGCACATAACTCCATGTGCTATACTTTGTCCAAAGCCTGAATTGTTGTTACTATTAAGAATACTTTTTGTCTATAACTTTGGAGATGAACTGTAGAGATAGGTTTTTCAGTCGGTTTTAGAATCATAGTAATATTTTTTTGTAGGCAAGAAAAATGTTCAATTGTAGCTTATTTTAGATAAGATCTAATACTATAATGAGATCATATCACGGTGTTTCTTTTTTGACTTAACCAAAGTTGTATGATTTTTTCCAATTCTTTTCGATAGGTTTTTTTAGTATGAAGTATTAGTCTTTTGTTGGTCAGAAAAAAGACAATAGTAACTATCTAGTCGTCTTTTACCTATTTACTACTACCTGTTATACTATTTTTTTTGGGATGTCTAAATCGAAATTGCAGTTTCAAAAACTTTTGTAAAAATCGACGAAGCTTTTGGTAAACATACAAAAATATTCTATAAATTGTTTCCAAATCACAAATTGAATGTTATTGTGTGGTTTGTTTGAATTAAAACATTATGCTCTAATAATTATTTATGCACCAAGGGCGTTATTATGATGATTACGCCCGGAGAACAACGTGATACAGCTCGAGGAACTCTGTCCCAAGGGACGTATGTTGCGTGATTGGCGTTTTCAATCAGAAACGCCAGTGGAGCATACAATATTTGAATTTTCACTTATTTTACTCATGGTGAGCAACTTGAGGGCTTTTGGCTCGAGAGATGTTTGTTGCTTGATGGGCGAATCATTCGGTAACGACTGTGGTGCGTAGAAGATTTTATTTTTTACTTTATATCAAATAAAAATTAAAAATGAACAATTTCTATTACAAGTATATCTAGTAGTTTAAAACAATAAATAGTTTGATTATATGCTTGTCAAATTGATTTTATAATCACAATGAATGTGCAAGAATTGTTCAAATATGTTGAAAAAATACAGAAAAAGAAATAGAAAACTTGTTACTATCTAAATTTAAACAAAAATATGAAAAGAATTATCATTTTTGAGTATGTATGCATAACGCCGCAATTGTTTCACGTATCTCGTATTCTAGGCGTTATGAGTAAATAATAACGAAGTGAAGCATAACTGTTTATGTACCAAGGGCGTCATCACGACGATTATGCCCGGAGAGCAACGTATATAGTAAAAATAAACAATTACTTAAGTTTCTATAAGTATATTTAGTAGTTAGAACAATAAATAGTCTAACGTTTAATAATTTGCTTGTCAAATTGATTTTACAGTTACAATGAATCTGCAAGAATTGCTCAAATATGTTGAAAAAAAATGTACAAAAACAAATCGAAAACGTGTTACCATCAAAATTGAAACAAAAATATGAAAATACATATGTATATCATATCGACGTAGTTGTTATGTTTATATTTACGTATCTCGTATCCTAGGCATTATTGCACCGAAGTGAAAAATAAACTAATAAACTAAACTCTGTTTAAACAGAATAAAATATACATTCTTCTCACAAAACTGGCGGCTATTAATATGGATTATGACGTCACTGTTTACTTGCATGCATACATATGCATAAAAATTCAAGGTGCATGAAAGATCTCTAATACCGAAATAATTTAAAGTTACAGATCTTTCCAACGTTGTACATTCGCTAATTGCGTTTTGGAACAAAACAGAGACGATGATTTTTACAGCAACATAATAATTGGCATGAACTGAATCAAAAAAGAGGATGGTGCTACAAAATCAAAAATTATTGTGTATTTTGTTTAAAATGCATATTTGGACCTGATTTTTGTGGAATCAATACTGAAAATCATGATATGGGCAATGATTCGCGTTTGTTATATAGTATGTATATGTGCGCTACTGAATCAATCTCGAATCTTTACTGGTTTGCTGACTATGTTTTGGAAATGGTTTTGTAAAGAAATTAAAGACATTGATGATGGTAGAGTTTACATATGTAAAATTCATAGTAATTTACATAATAAGCGTCGAAACTAAAGCATATAGTAAATTATGCTATGAAACTTTCGACGATAATGTTGGTACCTACTATATTTGTTACTAAATCTGTCAAATTTGACATACATTTTAACATCGTTTTTTTTTCAATTTTAAATAAATTTCAACATTTTCTAAATAACTTTTCTACCAGTCGCATACTTGTTCTAATATAATCATTGACTTTAAACACTGTATATATACTTATTTACAAAAAAGAAAGGATATTACTGATTTATATACTAATTTACTGCCACGTTTCGATGCTGAACTGCTTTATTTGTTGATGAAAAGAGTTGTTCTATTATAATAACGAATCTTATACATCCGTTCTTGAAGCAAGAAAATTAGTAGAATTTCGTTATAAATTGCTGCCTCATCCACTACATTTGCCAGATCTGACTTCAAGTGATTTTTTCTTGTTTCCCAATCTAAAAAAATGTCTTGGTGGAAGGAGATTTCATACACTTGAATAGGAATCAGCAAATAAAGTAGGAGTAGAAATTAAGAGATTTTGCAGCAAATTAAAAAGTATAAGAGCGAAAGTAAACAGAAAACAGAGGCGTATTTAAAAAAATTTGCAAAAGATCACATGAAATTTTAAAACGACACAGAAAGAAAATGGAAAAAATAGTAGAAGAAATAGATACAGGATTCAATAAATTAAATGCTTTAGATATGAAAACCGAAAGCATAAACATGAAATTAGACAAAAACGAGAACGAAGAAAATAAGAAGATATTTGCTACACAAAACATAAGACTGGAAATATTTGAAAAAGAGATAAGGCAGAAGAAAATTATAACACAAGAATCAGAAGAAAAATTAAGTGAACAAGATTTCGAGTTAAAAGAAATAACTAGAATAATTTATAGAGACATGAAAGTTAAAATAGATATGAAAAAAGAAATCCAGGAAATCAGAAGACTGGGAAAGAAAGTAGAAGGAAAATAAAACAATAGACCAATTTTAATTGAATTAACAACATTAGCTAAAAATAGGAGATACGGAGAGCCACAAAGAATTTGAAGGGAAAGAATATATGGATAAATGAGAATTATGCAAAACGAGTCCGGAAAGAAAGAAATGAATTAATACAATATATGATCGAAGCTAGAAAGAAGGGCTATAATGCAAGATTGATATATAACAAACTAAAAATTAACAAGGAAATGTAGACAATACAACAACTAAAAGAAGAAGACAGAAAAGTAGAAAACCATCTGGAAATACAACAATCAGGAATTACGGAAAATTCGAACCCCAAAAAAAATGAAACAGAGATAAACATTGAAATAAAATTTAACAAATAAGAAAAAAGGAAGAAAACTAGAAAAATGAGCTAAAGATCACCCCAAAACAAAGATGATGAAGAGTTACGAAAACAAGCAAGCCAATACAAATGGAAACGACCGGTATCAACTAGGAATTAGCAAAGATATACTGAACGTAAAACAAAAACAAAGATAAATCAGATGTAAGAGCAAGAATAACAGAAACAAATAAACATTTGAAATTTGGGACGTGGAATATAACATCGCTACAGGAAAAGAATGCGAGATCGTGGAAGAGATGAAACACTATGATATAAAAATTATGGGAATAAGCTAAACAAAGAAAAAATGATTAGGAAGTAAATTAGTAATGGATAAATATAAGTTATACTACTCAGGAAGGCATAAAAAACAAAGAGCAAAAGAGGGAATAGGATTAAATATAGCGGAGGAAGTAGATAATGCAGTAAGTAAATTTGAAGGAATAAGTTCGAGAATTATGACACTGGACATAGCACTACACGGAAATATAAGTATAATACAAATATATGCTCCAGTAGAATGAGTAAAACAAGATTTTAGATTTCTACTCCGTTCTACAAATAGATAAAATTAGAGAAGAAAATGATTAAGTAGTGATCATGGGCGACTGGAATGCAAGAATTGGAAATGACGACAATAAAGGTATGGGTTGCATGGGCAAACATGGAGAAGAAAGAATTAATAATAATGGGAAGAAAATGATAGAGTTTTGCCAACTAAATGACCTAATGAATGTCTTCTTTCTCGTAAGTCATTATATCATCTTTGTTGGGCCTGCGAAAATATTTTTGGCATTTTTCCATGCATTTTACCGTGACTTCTATGTTCACGAGGCTTATGACAATCCCAGGGAAGAGATTTCCTCCATAGTTCACTGCAACCCAGCTCTCTTGCTCCAAATCCGCAATCGTGGGTTTACCTGTGGGAACATTTGAAGACTCGAACCATTCGAACGAATCATTCAAGGATGGGTCTATCTCACTACTCTTGCTGTCAGTTTCATCCTCAGAAAACAATTGCTTCTTGTTTCTTTTGGTCTTCTTCTTTGGTGGTACCTTTGGTTGCTTGGCCATTTTGAGCTCTTCCATAAAAGGGGTTGAAGTTGCAACTACTGTGGATCCATGACGTTTCTTTCTTTTTTGCGCGCCATCTTCCTTATCAGAAACGTGAGGAATATGTATTATCTCTTGAGGAGAAACAATCATAGCACCTTCCGGAAATGTTTTTGAAGGTGTTTGTGGTTTTTCTTGTACGGCAGAGGTCTCATCATCTTGACTTGTTCCAGCAGTGGCCAAACGATTGGTTGTTTCAGCTGCAGCAAAGGAGCTGGCGTTGAAAATTCTTTGAAAGGGATATATGCCCGTTTTTCTGAAGCCGCTAATCGCCGTTTCCATTGTGGCTGCCTTCAAGTAGGCTTCCCCAAATAGGGCTCCAATTTCATGAATAGTGACAATTTTTCCGGGGTGTTCTCGCAGCCACACTCTCACTGCTTGTTGATAAAAGGTGGAAATTGGACATATAAAAGAGACATCCAGTGGTTGCAACCGGTGTGTGCAATGTCGGGACAGAACAAGAATATCAACGAATTTTGTTTTGGCTATGGTCAGCATTTATGGTTCTTTATATGTGTAGAATGGCCATCTAAAATGAGAAGGACGCGGTCTTCAGCTGTTGGCTTTGCAAATTTCAGAAAATGTTCGAACCATTCAGTAAATATATCAGTTTGCATCCAACCTGTTAGGTGGGCAAAAATTTTTGTATTTGGCGGAACTCCATTTTCAAATGTTACATTGTGTCGAACCCTTGGAAATATCAAAGCTGGAGGAATATATTCTCCGGCTGCATTGAAACAAATTTCGGCGGTAACCAACGTGCCTCTCTCTGCTGAGGACAGAACTCCCATCTGCTTTTTCCCCCTTTTCGATATTATTTTGGAAGGCTTATTTGGTACCGTGGAAATTCCTGTCTCATCGCAAGTATATATGCGATTTGGGGAGTATCGGTGAGTTTCATATAAAGAATCAAGTAGATCGAAAAACTTGGTAACGTTAACCTCATTAAAAGCCGAGGCTCTAGCTGCTGAGGTTTTCTCTGGGAAACGCAGTGATAACTTTGCGTTTCTTTTTAAAAAGCCATACACCCAATCTTTTCCCGCTACCTGTTTATCATTATTGAACGGGTGAGGAATGTGGTTCTTGATAGCAAATTGATATGCGAGAGACTTGAGATCTGAGATGGTTATACCAAAAAGTCGCTCTTCCATTTCTAAGATGTATTCGACTAAAACCTTTTCTTGGTCCTCACTAAACACAGAACGAAATCGTCCAAGATTTTTATCAACACACTGACCAGGTATTTTTAATCCACGGAAGCGTGTCGCAACAGGAATGTTGTGTTGGCGCGCTGCCGCATTAATTGCCATCCCGTCTCTACATGCCGCTTCCATACTATTTTGTCTCATGATTGATAAGTTGTTTTTCTTTTATACTTATACACCATCTTTTATCTGAAAATAAACAAGAGGGCGCTTGGTCATATTATGCGAGAAAAACAAGCATTCTACTTTGCGGGCAAATTGAAATATTTCACATTGCCCGCAACACGTTTATTTCACTTTGCCCGCCATGCTGCAGCCAATGAAAAACAATTCCACCTGTATATAAAACAGGTGGGTGAATCCGTAAACATATTAAAATGCATGTGGATATATAGAAATACAGCTGACAAATAGGTAGAGAAGAAAAAGCTCACCGTTTTTTTACAGTTCCTTATACAAAGCAGTGAAAATATTACACTTTATTAGTCGGAAACACTGAAAATTTTACACAAGAACGACTAAGGCTGAAATCGCCATATTACATTGAGAAGTGCCAACCGTAGGAAGCTAAGGTCTCGTTACAGTAAAACTCGAACCCGAACAAATGGAAAATATAATTAATCAGATTAAAACAATACCAGAGGCGGAAATGGACATACAATAAAGATTAGTAACAGCATTAATTAAGGACACGGAGTTAGTATGGGAAAACCCAAAAGAATATTAAAGAATAGTAATACATAGACTAAGAAATGAGATAACAAGAAGAGACTATCAAGAAGAAACAGACAATGAATTAAGTCAACAGGACCAAGTGGAAGAAAATTGGGCACTAGAAAAAAGGTGGAGAATTTTTAGAGAAACAATACATACAATAGCAAAGGAAACCTGTACAACAAAAATAAATAAAAACCAGAAAAAGAAAACAGCGTGATGGAATGAAGAAGTAAAAAAATCTGTCAAAAACAAAAAATGCACAAGTAAAAGAAATATAGCAAAGAGGAAAACCTGGGAAGACTTCGGAAGAGAAATCGAACAAGCATATCAAGCAAATAACAGGAAATTCTGGAATGCTGAAAGAAGTATGAAGGGAAATAAAAAGAAAATAACAAAAGGAATAAAAAACAAAAATAAGGAATTAAAAACAGATACTAAAAATATGGACAGAATTCTTTTCAATGAAATTTGGAATAGAAGTAGGAGACCACTAGAAATACAGTGGAAGATGGGGTAATAATTGAAAAAGAAACTCTAGAGAATATAAACACAGAAGAACTAAATGAAGCAATGAAAACCATCAAACTAGGGAAGGCTAGCGGACAAGACGAAATAGAACCACATATGATAAAATTTGTAGGAGAGAAAGGAAGCGAATGACTACTAAATATATTCAAGAAAACATGGGAAACAATAACATGATTATGCCAGTTTACAAGAAAGGAGAGATGCGGACTATGAAAATTATAGAACTATATGCCTCTCCTCCACCACCTTTAAATTATACACTAAAATAATAGAAAGAAGACTGAGAAAATACATTGATAATAGACTTGAAGAAGAACAGGCAGCATTTAGAACAGGAAGACAAACGCTCGGTAATATCCACATCCACATCCAAGAAAAGGCGAAAAAATATTCGTTACATTTATTGACCTAAAAGCAGTCTGCGACTCAATACAAAGGAAAATAATTTGGGATTGCCTAAAACAACTAAAGGTACCAATAACATTAGTAAGGGTGATAAGAAGTATCTATAAAACAG
This sequence comes from Aquatica leii, assembly GCA_035610365.1. Classification (NCBI taxonomy): domain Eukaryota; kingdom Metazoa; phylum Arthropoda; class Insecta; order Coleoptera; family Lampyridae; genus Aquatica; species Aquatica leii. Next base: position 14,360,687 of record CM069434.1, on the reverse strand, counting down.
TAAATGGAATAGTTACAATAAATGGAGAGGAATCAGACTTTTTCCAGCTGGAAATAGGAATAAAACAGAGTGATTACTTTAAGCCCACTACTCTTTATAAAAATCATGGACAGATTGTTAGAAAATACTAGAACAAGAACCAAACCAATCCAGACAGAGATAGTATTAGTATTAGATAACTAGAAAAAGATGAAACAGTTGATGAAAACATGGAGTGAAGAAAGCTAGGAATGAAAATTAATATAAGGAATTGTAAAACAATTATCATAAATAACAAAACCAAAGAAGAAAATAGAAAGATATACATTAAAGAATAAAAACTAGAGAATGTAACAACATATGAATATCTAGGAAGTGTAATAAGAGAAGATGGAAAGACAGATTCAAATCTATTACGTGTTAAATAAGACAATTTTTGGAAAACGAGGAAAAAGACCAAAATAAGAGTGTATAACACAGTGGTGATGCCAATTCTTACATACGCGAGTGAAACGTGGACGCTACAAGATAAATAAGTAAACATTAATGAAATTTTTCAGAAGGGTTGCATGAAAAACAAAGATGGATAGAAAACGAAACGAAGAAATAAGACAAATGATACAAAAAGAAACAATAACAACGAAAATAGAAATGGAACAGTTTAAATGGTATTGGACACATAATACGGATGAATCCGAATAGATTGATAAAAAAGACAGTAGTGATGAGCAGAGAAGGTAAACGAAGAGTAGGAAGACCTAGAAAGAATTGGATACAAAGAATAGGAAAAAGAAGAGGGAAGACTATAGCAGAAATTAAAGATTTAGTACTGGACCGAACGGGATGGAAAAAGTATGTATCAGAAGAAATCTAAACCGACACTCTTAAGTGTATAAGAAGTATGGAAGAAGAAAATTTGGAAACTCACTGAGCGAAGTGTGTCGAGTTAGATTATATTGAAAAAAAAAAGAAATGACAGTAATATAATACTTTCGTTTTCGTCAAATGGTTCTTGTATATTGGTGTAATAATTGCGATATTTCTTCTAAATCAGACTAAATAGTCTTGCGTAACGTCTAATTTCAACAAGATGGTGCACTTGTCATATATCCAATAAAGTAATAATTTCATTGCATGAAGAGTTTACGCAAACTAATTTAAAAATTGATTGTCTTGGACATTTCTAGTGACTCATAATGGTTATACCAAAATTCAAAGAAAATATTTGTTGACTTATCCATAAAATGTGTGCCAAGTTTTAACTTTAGAAAAATAATTGTGTTTTTTAACAAAATTACTCATTTTATATAAAAATTTATTTCTTTTTGAAGAATCCAAGTCTTGATTTCGTTTGCATCTAATATTTGTTCAAATACGGTGCAATAAATCCGATAGTTTATCGCGCAGTGTTTTTTATCGTTATTGATTCACAACATGGTCTATGTAAAGTGGTTATACGTTTTAGTTATTATTTGTTTTTAATGTATCTAATGGTTTGATAATGTTTGATACATTTTTACAAGCTTGTATTCGTCCTTAATTGACAGCTACACTATTTTTTCTAAATTGGATAATTTAATTTGGATTTGAGTTGGGCGTGAAACTATTTAATCCTCATGACACTTTTGCAGTTGTATTTATTTGCTTAATTAATCTAAAGTACTTTAGCATTAAATATTGAATGTTTCCATTTACCGGAAAAAAGTTATTTTTGAATGACGACTTGATTGGAAAAACGTTCACTACTAAAAATAGCAATATCATTTGCTTAAATTTACGTATTAAATCTGCGTAAAAAAAATTAGCTATTAAATATAGACAGTTTTTACTTACGTTATTGTATGGAAATTCCTAATATTTATGCAATTAAATTTTGTTTTTAATTAAGCCGTGTATTAGTATGAGAAGATTTTACTTATTTAGATAATTTTGATTGCACGTATAACGCAAAAACACCTTATTTTTTTGGGTAAAAAATTAATTGCATCAATTCTGTTTTGAAACTTTCGTTTTTATTATATAATTGTGGACGAAGTAATCAAAGGAAGGTCATATCGATGTTTAATTGCAGAGGTGTTAAATGCAAATTGTTTTACGATATAAAAAATAATAGTAACGTATTTGGCACGAACATAAAAACTCCAAACTACGAAGCTGTACTTTCATTCTTTACGAGTTAACGCTTATTTAAATCATTGGGAGAATTAATTTCGGAAATGTGCAATTTGCATTATTTGTTGCATTTGGGTTGACGTTTTTATTAAATTATACACTTGGTGTAAAAATAACTTTTTCTATCGGTAGTTTATCGTGGATACGTTGCACACGCTTGGTCAAATTTGAATAATTGTTTTTGATGCAGCAACATTTGTGGGAAGCACAACTTTTTTACGTTTAAATTTTGCGGTTACAACGTTTTTTTAATTTATAACTAACCGCGTTTTTTTAAGTTTAATTAGAATACAGTACTTTGCTCTTAAATTTAATAGTGACTAATTGTGTTTTCATTATCGTAACAATTTCCAGAAAAATAACGTTTATTTATTTGGCAGATTTCAATAATGCATCACGTAATTACCACGATATAAGTATTTTCGTTATTTATTATTGTATGACATTTAACCTCTTGTAGTAAGTGTAAAATGTTTTTAATCAATAATAAATTGCTGCATTAATGCATATTGGAATTAATTACATATTACGTCTTGATTGAGCAACGTACTAAGATACGGGATGTAATCAATGGTGTCACGTATTTTTTATTTTATTTTCATTATCTTTGAAGATTGCACTGCGATACGAAATATAAAATATTTCTTTTTAAAGACCCATTTAACAATAATCGATTATTTCGAAAGGTTGCAAATTCGGAAGTTTTGCCATAACAAAGATTTTTGGCATTGACAAAATTGTTTGTGATAGTTTTAGCCGAAAGCGAGTAATAGTTGGAATTTATGTTTAAAAAGGGCGACCTTAGTATTGTTTTCGAACAGATTCAGGCGTGGATTTATACATTAGATCAGTGGGAGTTAAACCCCAGGGGAAAATTTATTATATTTTATATTGAACACTCAATACAATTTATACTATGTTGCATATTTATAGTTACACCGACAAAATTTCACGAAGCTTTTAAGCTCATATAATTGGAACATTGATTAATGAGGAGCAGGACGATAATTTACGATTGCGAGAAAGTCAAAAAAATCGTTTTTCCCCCCAATATGTATAGTTTACGGATTTTCAAGTTTGGACGCATTTTTATTGTGCAATTTTAATTTCGTATTAAAATTGTTGATTGAATAATTTTTGGTTTAAGTATATTTTTATACGTACAAAAGATAACCTTTACCTTCTTATCTGTAGGACTATATGCAGAACATTCGGAAAACAGTTTAACTGTAAATACGAAAATCGGTTTTGTTTACTTTAAGATAGTTGAAAAAAATATGCAATCACCTTCAAGCTCTAACAATTTATAATTGCTTGTATCTTTATATCTACAATTAAATATAATATTGTAAATTTAATTTTTATGTAAAAATAGGCGCGTAGGCAACCACACATACACTCGTGTTTATGTTTTATGAATAATAGACCTTACAATACGCATTTGGTAATATGAAATAAGTAATTTAAACGATAGATTAATTAAAACTGGTAATTAAAGTTTCGTACAAAAGATAAAAACGGCTACAGCTGATAACTGTTATAAGCGATTTGTTTATTATATGTCGAAAATTAAAACACAACGTTTTCTTATTTTCTTTAAATGCTTTATTTTCCATACACACAAACTAATTCCTGAAAATTTGAAGCAAATGGAACTAACGTTATGTATTAGTCGAGAAAGTTATTTATAACTTAATTGTATTTGTTTTGATTAATCAGTTTCCAGAATATAACCGAACAATTTGAAGTTAAAAAAGTAAAAGTAAACTTTTTTACGTATTTGCAATCATATATTCAGGAGTTGCGTTTAAAACAGGAGAACTATATAAAGTAATGTTAATTTGCTATGTTTAACATAGTTTAATAGCAAGAAAAACAAAGAGTAAACAACAAAGCGTTCGCTGTCATTATAAAGTAAAAACAGTGGCGGAATAAACATTCATAACTCCAATGTTATAGGGGATTAAAGGTTAAAAAATATAGGAATACAATTAGCATTATATTAAGGAAATGATAGAAAGGAACAATTTAAACGAATTGATACATATTTCAATAATTTTATTGTTTGCCAAACGCGGAAATTATCGAATTTTCTGTATAGGAAAAAAATTTTCTTGTGCATTCAACAACATACCTTTGCCGAAAACAATTTTCCAGAATATTAGGATTAAATTGGAAATGTAAAATGGAACTGCCGAATGCATTTGAACGATTTCGTTTCTTAATCTACTGGTTACGTTTGTGTTTTACTTGTTTAAACTTTATTACAACAGATTTGCTGTTTTAATCAGAAATTTTCGCGCGCCGTCTAATGTAAACATTGTAAGAGTAACGAACCGCTGTGCAAGTTAAACAAATTATTAACATACACTTTACATACGCTACAAATATCTTTGCAAGTATGAGTATATTGTAAATATTATGGATTCAGCTAATTTGCTTAACACTGTAGACATTTTCTACACTTACTAATAAATTTTGGTATGACAGGCCCAAACTAATGTACCTTTGCAAATTGCTTTTTTTAACATTATCCGTAACATCTTCAGCGCTTATTTCGAAGTAATGTTGACGCAAATGTCGAAGACAAGTGGAACAATATCATGACAATAACTAAAAATGTAACATCGGAGCAACTACATTCAAACCGAAGACTAAAGGTAAAGCCGTGGATACAATTTTAGATTTAATGGATCAAAGAAGTAAAAAATATCGATTCAGACAAATATCACACACTGCAAAAACAATTCGTAAACAAATAATACAAGCAGAGGACCAATGGTTGACAACGGTGTGCAGAGAAATAGAGAAGTTAGAACAAAAACATGATTCCTTCAACTTACACAAAAAAGTGAAGCAGGCAGCAGGTGTACACAGGTTTAAAGGCACGGGCATTCAAATAAATAGTACAGGGCAACTACTAACGTCAACTTTTGCATGATCAAAACAGTGCTAATCATAACATGAACAACAATGACGGTTTAGATATCACAAGAGAAGAAATAGTAAAGACATTGGAATTAGCTAAAACTGGAAAAGCTCCCGGTCTAGATGAAATATACGTCGAAGTAGTAACGGTTCTCAAGGCGCATAGTGTAGGGAGACTAGGGAGGTTTGATACGTGTGGAGGCTTGATACACATCCAAATTTCCCACCTCGGTTCCTTAAAGAAGCCATAACCGCGTCCAGTGCCAACTGTGAATGTTGAAAAGTGACAATAAAATCTAGCAACGGTTGTGTGTTGTTTTAAAGTTTTCAAAGTGATAGTGTGTTGGTCTTTAATGGAATGTCATAACACGTTTCTTCATAATATTTCATTAATTTGTCGTTCCGGGAGCTTTGATACAGTTTGCGTTGGGAGGCTTGATACGCGTATCAAACCTTCCTCTATTAAGTAAATGTACTTATGTTGTATTTATTTATTTTATAATTTATGACAAATTAGAACATTTTTACGGCAATTATTTAAGGTTAATTGAGCAACACTGTTATAGATGCCGTTTAAATGGAAATGCAAAGGTCGGACGAAGTATTCCCCAGAGGATTTAAAAAGTGAAATAGTGAATGAAAATAAAGCACTTAGAACTACTGCCAGAAAGTACAGTGTTGACAAAATGACGTTTAAGAGATATGTTTCAAACTACCAAGACGATAGAAGTATTACTTTTTCGCCATTTTGTTACTTCACAAATTTTTACACCTCACGAAGAATCGCTTTTAATGGAATATTTACTCACTTCTGCAAATCTTTACTATGGTCTTACGCTTAAGCAAACAAGAAAATTTGCGTATTCACCCAAGAAAACAGTAAGAAGCTACCAGAAAACTGGAAGAAGAACGAGTGTGCCTCCTACGACTGGTTAAAAGGTTTCATGTCACGTCATCCTCAACTATCTTTGAGAAGTTCTGAGGCCACTAGCTTGGGCAGAGCGACTGCCTTCAATCAGCATAATGTGCAAGCATTTTACAAAAATTTCGAGAATCTAATGGAATGGGAGCTTTTTGGTTCAGAATCCATATTTAACTTGGACGAAACTGGAGTGACTACTGTGTACAAACCACAAAAGATCATTGCTCGTAAAGGCCAAAGGCAAATTTCTAAAACTACTTCTGCAGAACGTGGGACACTGGTAACAGTTTGTTGCGCCATAAATGCATTGGGAAATCCAGTGCCACCATTGTTTATATTTCCTCGTGTGAGAATGCAGGATTACATGATCCAAGGTGCTCCTCCAGGTTCAATTGCTGTGACGCATGGATGACCGCTGATCATCTATCTAGATCACTTCACAAAACACGCAAAATGTTTGAAAGAAAACAAATGTATATTGGTCCTTGACAATCACGATAGCCACATTTCACCTAAAGCATTAAACACTTGTAAGTTAAATGGCATTCATTTGTTAACTTTACCACCTTACACGAGCTATCGATTACAACCACTGGACGTATCGGTTTTTTGGCCCATTTAAGAGACATTATAATAAACAGGCAGATGCATGGATGGTGAGTCATCCAGGACAAACAATTTCATTAAAACATATACCGAAATTAGTTGGATTACCTTATGTAAGAGCTTTCTCGCCTTCAAATATAACTAAAGGATTTTCTTCTACTGGAATTTATCCGTTCAACCCACATTTATTTGAAGATCTCGATTTCGCAGGATGTGGAAGTTACAAACAGACCGTATCAGGAACTAGGGCAAAACCCTGAAGAAAGACAGGATATAGATGAGCCAACTGTTCAACCTGGCACATCCTCATCTCAGCAGAAGTCAACCTCAAATGCAATGGAAACTTCGTTAACCACTATCCAAAGCACCACTTCTGCTTCATCTAAAAGTCCTGAGGAAGTTCGTCTTTATCCCAAGGCAATACCTCGAAAAAGAAAAGGAGGAAGAAACCCTGGTCGAACTAGAATATTAACTGACACCCCGGACAAAGAGGCCATTGAGGCCGAATATAATGCGAGAGAAGAAAAAAAACGGATGAAAGGCAAAATCCAACAGGTGAAACGACAAATAACCAGTGGAACAGAAAAAGGAAAAGTTTTGGATCGGAATACAAAACAGAAAAAAAGTGTGTTCGATGACTCTTCTGAGGACGAAAACGAGTCGAAAGATCCATTTTCTGATGCAGATTCCGATGACGATGCAATTCATTGTTTTCAGCGTCTCGTTCTCGAGAAAAATGGATTAAGTGCCAGCAGTGTTTGAAATGGTGCCATTCAGCCTGTGCAGGTGTTAATGATAAAATAAAATTTTTTAATCGCGAACTATGTATGAATTAAGTGGTGTTTTAATAATAAAAGATTACGTTCCTATTTATATGTAGCTTTGTAGCTACCTAATTTCTTATTGTAACAAACCTCCCATTTAGTGTATCAAGCCACCCATGTAAATTTATAATCAAGGATAAAATTTCAATTTTCAATAATTGATTATTGCCAAACTACTAAGCGAAGTCCTTAAATTACACTTTGACATAAATTGATTGATAAATGTTGATCACAAATTTTTCATTACCATTTTTGTAAAAAAAGTGTCAACCCTCCCCAGTCTCCCCTACTCTCTGTATTGCAGGATCTGGTCAATGACATATACAGGACAAGACAGATTTCAGCTGCTCAGCTTAAATCGACTTTTGTAACATTGCCAAAAATATCTAGTGCAAAACATTGCAATGATCACAGGTTAATTAGTTTGATAAGTCATGTTCTCAAGCTATTTCACGCACGAATTTAATGGAAATTTGAAGAACAAATTGGCGAAGCTCAATTCGGTTTCAGAAACAGGTTCGGTAGACGTAAAGCTTTACGTTTAGTGCAGCGTTGTCGTGATGTGAACGTCGATGTTTTCACATGCTTTATTGATGACGAAAAAACTTTTGATACTGTACAATACGATAAGCTGAATAAAATTCTCAAGGATGTGGGATAAGATGGACGAGACATTCGTATACGTGTAGATAGTGATATTATTACTGAGATGTCAAAAGTTTTAAAAGGCGTCAGACAGGGCTGCTTGCTATTACCGCTCCTCTTCAATTTGTATTTAAAAAGTATCTTCCGTGAAATCATGGAAGACATTGATATTGGCGTTAAAATCCCAATCAATAATCTGAGATTCGCAGACGATACTGCTTTGATAGCTACTGGACAAGAAGATTTACAGGTTTTATTTGAGAAAGTAGCTGTTAAAAGTTCTGAAATTGAACTGAAACTGAAAGAAGACGAAATGGATGATAATCAGCAAAGACAACAAACCCAATCATTCGTAGGGTACTATACGAGTAGGTAACGACGTCATTGAAAGAGTATCAACATACAAATACCTTGGTTGTTGCTTAAACGAAAATTGGGACAACAGCCAAGAAATTAAATGCAGAATTGAACAGGCTAGACAAGCATTCTTAAATCTGAGAAGAGTACTCACCAAGCGGGACTTGACAATTTCACTATTACGTTATTATGGGTTCAGCATTTTACTATATGGCATGAAAGCATGGACACTGACTTTGAAATGTGGACGTAGAGAAGAATATTGAAAATTCCATGGACCGCCAAAAAATCAGACTAATAAGTGCTGACCTAAATGAACAAACAAACAGAAGTTATCAATACCATCAAACAGCGGAAATTGGAATATTTGGGTCACATCATGCGTAATGAAAAATACGACCTACTACAATTGATCATACAAGGTAAAATTGAAGGAAAAAGATCTAGGGATAGGAGAAGAACATCGTGGTTGAAAACCCTACGACAATAGTTCGGACTCAGCACAAGGACAATATTCTAAATATAGCAGATAAAATTAAATTAATTAATGCAAATGGCCACCAACGTTCTCGGAGGACATGTTATATAAAGAAGAAGTAAAAATGACTATTGTTTTAGCGGCGGGCTAGCAATATTCCTTCGATATTAGTTTTTGTAATAGTAATAGATTCTTAAAAAACATTTATCTTAATGAAGTAGTACACAAAGAATGTTCTTTTTATTCGTTACTTGTGAAGATGATTCCATTCGGAACACATAAACATTCAGATGGAGCTTATGGTGAAAAACAAGACAGTTCTTACAGGTTTTTGGTCGGTACCGTACTTCCATCAGATCTTTTCAACAATTAACAGGTATTTGAACTGCAATCGTATTATGATCGCAAATAAACGAGAATACACGATTTATGTCTGACACATATTTCGGTTTTATTACTGGTAAGGTGTAGATAAAAGAAGATCGGATTTCAGCCGACTCCAAATACTCCATGTAAAACCTTCGTTTTTGAGTACTGATGTGCTGTGTATTTTTAATTATTTTGTAGTTGTTGCATCTCTGCACAAGCATGTATGTACTATCATCCAACTCATTCAAGAGATCTTAGTGCTTTTTTAAACAGTTAGTGTTGGCGTAATTTGTAAAGGACCTGTAGGCGGAGCTTTTCTGCGCGATTTTCTAAAGATGGGTTCGCCGTGTCAATTTCGTCTACTTAGTGACAGGTCTTTTCAAATTACGTTGACTATACAAACGGGTATACGAAATCAGTAACGTAGCCAAGTTGTAAACTCAGGGGGGTCGCTCTCCCCCGAAATATAACTGTAGAAAATTTCTTAGAAACTTTTTGGTTGTTTACTTTCAAGTTAGTTTTTATCTAATTCTGATAATGCACTTACGAAAGTAAACAAAACGTTGTTGGCGATATTAAGAAAGACAGTGGAACTTTTTGGATATATTGTAGCAGTAATACTATGGAAAGGAGGAAAAAATAATACTGCTTGAAAAATTGGCGGTGCAAGAAAAAAGAATAAATATGTTAGAAAGAGAAGTGAGAAAGAAAAATATTGTAATAAAAGGAATAAAGGACAACGAGCAAGAAAACGAGAAAGAAACGCAAGACAAAGTTAATGCAGTAATACAGAAGATAGGAATAAACTTTAACATAACAGAAGAATTAGATGAAGCAAGAGGAATTGGGAAATACAATGAAGGAAAAACGAGACCAATAATGATTAAACTAATGAAAGAATCCACAAAAATGAATATTTTAAAAAACGCAAAAACACTAAAAGGCACAGATATCTGGATCGATGAAGATTATCCTAAAGAAGTACAAGAAGAAAGAAGAAGATTGATACCGTATATGAAGGAGGCAAGAAATAAGGGATATAAAGCGCTAATAAGATACGACAAACTAATAATTAATAACGAAACATACAGAACAAAAGACCTGGAGAAAGATGAGGAACATGAAAATGGAGAAACAAGCGATAAAAGTAGACAAAAAAGAACTGTAAACGAAAGATCCCCAGATAGTGATAAGTTTCAAGAAAATCAAAAAAAAAATTAACAGAACTGTCTCAAAAAACTACTAAACACACATAAAGCACAGAATAATAATGACGAACACAGCAATGAACAAGGATACGATTTACAGGAATCGCCCAAATTAAATAAAAAGAAAAGGAAATAGTAAAATATACAAGAAAAAACAAGGGAATAACAAGAGATACATTATTAAAATAGGAACATGGAACATTAGAACACTATTAGAAACAGGTAAAATGGAAGAAATAGGTAGAGAAATGGAACGATACAAAATCAGTATATTAGCACTACAAGAGATAAGATGGGGAGGCGAAGGAAGAGTAGACAAAGCAAAATATTCAATATTCTATGGAGGAAATGAAAAACAGGGTCAACATGGAACGGCATTCATGATAGATAAAAAGATAAAGAACAAACTAATACAATTTAAAAAAATAGACGGAAGAATATCATATCTAAGAATTAAAAGTGCAATAGTTAACATATCCCTTATAAATGCTTATGCACCCACAGAAGGAGCAGCAATAGAAGAGAAAGAAATTTTCTATAACAAACTGCAAGAAAAAATACCCAAACACGATACATTAATAGTATTAGGAGACTACAACGCAAAAATAGGAAGAGAAGATTTCATAAAAGACGTGGCTGGGAAAGAAACTATACACGAAATAACAACAGATAACGGCATGAGGTTATGTCACCTAGCAACAGAAATGGATATGTATATTATAAGTACGAAATTTAAACACAAAAAAAACATAAACTTACATGGAATATACCGGGAAAGAATAAAAGCAATCAAATAGACCAAATTTTAATTAAAAAGAAAAGAGAGAGAATGATTGATGATGTAAGATCATACAAAGGAACTAGCGTAGAAACAGATCACAACCTCGTTATAACAAAAATGAAACTAGGAATGGTTGAAGAAAAACATAGGTAAGTTAAAAAGAAATGGGACAAAGAAAAACTAGAGAAAGAAGAAGAAAAAAGACATATGAAAATGAGATAAACAACCTACTACAGAAAGAGAACCAAAAAGAAAGTTTAGAGGAAGAGTGGAATACAATTAAAAGAATTATTATAAAATCGGCAGAAAAGATAATAGGAACAAAACGAGTTAAAAGTAGAAATGGGTGGTTTGATGAAGAACGCGAAAAGATAATAATGGGAAAGAGAGAGGCAAGAATAAACTGGATAAGAACCTGCAAGCAAGAACATTACGAGAATTACAAGAGAATAAGAAAAGAAAGCGCAAAATTAATGACCGAAAAGAAACGTGAGTACGTTAACAAAATAATGGATGAATTAAAGAATGATAATAAGAGCAATACTAAGCTATACCAACAGTTAAGGACGCACAAAAAGAAAAAAAACAACCGCAAACATAGACAGAAAGACCTGGGAAAATTATCTACTTGAAAAAACAAAAGAAGAAGAAACAGAACAAGAAGAAGAATCCCAAGATGAAGTTGAAGAGGACAATATAGAGATAAGAGCACCACAAAAACAAGAAATAGAAGAAATTATAAATAAGTTACAAAATCAAAAAGCGGCAGGAATAGATAATATATATAACGAAATGTTAAAGTATGGGGGAAAATAACTGAGAGAAAGATTATACGGAATAATAAGTAAAGCATGGGAAACAGAAACAATACCGCAAGAATGGAAAATAGGAATTATTATACCAATACCCAAAAAAGGAGATCTAATGAAATGTGATAACTACAGGCAAATAACACTACTGAATACAACGTACAAAATACTAACTACAATTATACAAAAAAGATTAAACCAATACACAGAGAAGACCATTGGTGAATATCAAAATGGATTTCGGCCAGGGAAATCAACAATAGAGGCCATCCATACACTTAGACAAATTATAGAAAAATCGTACGAAAAAGGTAATGAAATACATATAATGTATATAGACTTTAAACAAGCCTTTGATACTCTTAAAAGAAAAATGATACTAAAAGATGCAAAAAACCAAGGTATTCCGAAAAAACTAAGAAGTCTAATTAAAATAACCATGGAAAAATCAGAAGCCGTAGTACAAACACATGAAGGAACAACAAAGAAAATAGAAATAAAACGAGGGGTTAGACAAGGAGACGGATTGTCAGCAACCTTATTTAACATTGCAATGGAAGGTATAATGAAAGAATGCGAAATCACGGGATCTATTATACAAAAAATGGTGCATTTAATAGCATATGCCGACGATGTTGCGGTAATAGCAAGAGATAAAAAAAGTTTAGAAGAAATAATAGATAAAATAGAGCAAGCAGCAAAGAGAAGAGGACTTGAAATAAATCAAAAAAAGACAAAATATATGAAAATCACAAGGAAAAGTGAGCAAACAGAAGAAGAAAAAGAAACGAAAATAGGGAAACATAAGTACGAAGTGATACAAAACTATAGATACCTGGGAGTAATAATAAATAATAAAAATGACAAAAGCATAGAAAGTGCGCAAAGAATAAAAGCCGGACATAACACTTTCCATAGGTACAAAGAAATAATGAGAAGTAAACATATACGTAAAAAAACGAAACTTATGCTATACAAATCAGTTATAAGACCTGTAGTAACCTATGCCGGAGAGACCATATGCCTAACAAATAAAGATGAAGAGAAAATGAAGATATTTGAAAGAAACATAATTAGAAAAATAATGGGACCCAAGAAAATCAACGGAGAATATAGAAGGCTCATGAATACAGAAGTGAATGAAATACTAGAAAACGAAACCATAACAAAAATAATTAAAGCAAAGAGAATGAAGTGGTATGGACACGTGCAAAGAAGAGGAAACGAAGCAATTATAAAGAAAATCATGAAATGGAACCCACTTAACACTGGACAGAGAGGAAGACCTAAACTCCGCTGGGAAGATCAAGTCATAAATGACATTAAAAAAATGGGAATAACCAGAGCAAAAGAAAAGATGCAGGATAGGAAGGAATGGCAGAAAATTACAGAAAAAGCAGAGAAACACATCAACTTATAAAAAAAACAATAATAAAAAAAACATGCAAACAAACAAGAAATCATAGCAGAGTGACTAACTGCTATGTAAAACACATAAGTCAAAAGAGCTCAAACGAGCGGTTACAATTCCAAAATGGAATGTATAACCTTATATATATATAATACTATGGAATTATGTGGTTTTTCACGAGTTTTGGCAAGAATAAGACATGGACATACAACATATCGGATTCTGTAAGATCTACTTGAATTGAAACAGTTGAATTATGCGGATTATTTAGTTAATCTTCGGCGATTTTATTGTCTCTAACTTGAAAATAAACTTGCTCAATTCTCTGGATGGTCTACGCTAATGTGATCGCGGTCTTCAAGTCTCAGGTTTCTAAAATTTCAGTTTATATTTAACACAAACTTCTACATGTTGGCTTAGATTTCTAACCCTAGAATGTATTAAATTATGAAGTGATCGTAGACAGAATATCAACGATTGAGTGCTTAACAGATAAAAAACGAAATTATAAAGTTAAATAAGAATCGAAAAGAAGAAATTTGCAGTAAGGCATGGATAGTATCAGTTTGTTAGCAAATTTTTACATATTTAGGTCATATTTGCACATTTCTACAGTTTGCATCAGCAGGTGTTGCATTCTTTTTTTTTCATTTAAAACAGTTATACAAGTTTTTTTTATCATTGACAACTGTTGGATAATGTGTTTCTTAATTTGTTTTTGAATGTTTGGGCCGCTGAAAACAAATCTGCTGACGGATATTTGCGTCTAAGTAATTAGATTTTATTAATTAGAGTTCATTAGATATAAGTTGTTTTGGCTTGAACTATAATCGAGCTTCCATATACCGAAGTGCCGCAAACCGCAAAAAAAATTCGTTATATAGAAAATTCGATATAAATAGACACTGAAAAAAATCACACATAGAGTGAAGAGTGACTAAAATGCGCTTATTTTTGCTATTATACTATTATGTGTGTAATTTACATTTATGGAAGGAAAAGTGTTTCGCAATTATTCAAATTTGAAGATGTATTAGCTCATTAGTCACTACTGACCCAGGAATTTGCATTTCACATCAAAATAATTCTAGACTGAGTTTACTTCTTCCGATATTTTTATGAACGGGATAATAAGAAAACTATGTACATTGAAAGAAGTTTTGTTTTGTCTATGAAATCGACAAGCTTATTCTATAGTGCTTTTTTCAACTCTGGCTCTGTAAGGGAAAGTTTTGTGTACCTCATCTCTACAGAGTTTTTCTATAGTTCGTTTTGTAGTTTGCTGCGGAATATTTTTTTCTCGGTTTCCGAAAGCTGATTCAACTTCTATATATGTTCCTGTTCTACTCTTTTTAGCTAGTGCGTCTGCAACTGTCTTTCTCTTTGCACCCTGGTGTCTTGGTATCCAGACTATTTCCATTTCTTGGCAAGTTGCCAATGTTTGCAGACTATTTATGCATGCTATAATCATTTTGAATTTTATTATCGGCTACGTTAGCGCCAGTAGTGCTCCTTGACTGTCAAACATGATCGATATCGGACCGTTTGTCTGTGATCTCGAATCGATGATGTTCCTGACACACCAATCGATCGCAGCAGTTTCAGCTTGAAAAGCGGGCACATTTATGTACCCTAGGCCAGTGAAATTTATTTCCCATGGTGCTTTTTCCCATATATTTTTAAACCGTTACCGTTTTATGGCCCCATCTGTGTACCAGATAGTTCGTTTATCCGCGTCCAGGCAAATGTTTCTTGTTCACTCGTCTCGTCTTGGTATTATGTGAATTTTTGTGAAATCGGATCTCATAGTGAAGATTGTTTCTTTAAGCAGTACGTAGTATATACCCGGTCTGTGGGTCCCGGTAGTTGACGTGGGTCATCTGCAGCCTGTATGCTACTTGTCTTGCTTCCATGATTACAACGAGGTGCAATGGTGGAAGTGAAAGTAGTGCTTCTATCACTGCTGTGGGCGTAGTTCTTATGGCTTCTGTTATTAGCAGACGATGCTCTGCACTTTTTTGCTATGGCGATACAATTTATTTATTTTTTATATTCGTACTTTCGTTTCACTAGTAAATTTTACTTAATCTCTTTTTTTACTATGGATTACGAACAACTCTTTTTTTGGACTATACATTTACATATTTTTGAAATTTTCGTATGCAGCTTTTAAACACGTGCAGAATTAAGGAAAGTGTAACACGTACTGAAGGCTTAGGAGATGACAAGTGACAAAACAAAAATTTCAAAAAAGTGGAGACTAGTAAAATTAAAGTTCTTGTAAAATTTGGAATAAACAGGTAATGTCATATAATAAGCATAGAGCGTAGATAGGTTTATAACCATACATTTTCTTTGATACGTGGGTTGTCTTTTATCATAAAATGTGACATTTTTGCCGGTATACGTACTAAAAGCGTTTTGACGTACGAGGTCTATTTGAAAAATCGCGATTGATTGTGACTAACCCAACAACACTGCATCGATAAACTGAATTTGACTTTGGCGATTAAGCACCATCAAAGGCTACTGTTTATCGATGGGCATTATTTGTAGCCGCAGTTCTTTTAAGCACAAATTTTGTCAAACTTGTCCAAAATAGGTTTTTGTTTAAGAAAACTTTGATGCTGTGCGACTGATACTGCAAGATCTTCACGTAACTTATTGTGAGATTGAGGTGTACTTGCGTATTAGTGGACCAGCATTGCATAAACATTTGGTCTTCTACAAATTTGTTAGCGTTGGATCCCACATAATTTGACAATTCTACGATTTTGATGCATCGTTTCTTTAGAAAAACGTGGAATGGTCAATTCTTAATGGTTCACAACTGCTTCATTACCAAAAGTTTTTGAAGAACAACAAACAACTGACTTTTTGAGCAAAGATCTTCGTTATTCCAAATCAAAAATAAATATCTGAACAAAAATGTTGAAGCGAGGGTTTACAAGTATGATGCGTGACAGTTTTTTATGGACTTTAAACCTATGGTGAAAAATCAAAACCTAGGAACAAATTTTAAAAGTTGGAAAATAGGAAAGATATTATGGGACACACTGCTGTCATATCAAAATAGAACTACGAATTTATAAAATCAATGAACAGAGATAAGAATGGGGAGCAATAACAGACAAATCAGTTAATGAAAATATCAAAATCGAAATGACTGTTGTAGTGCCAAAGCACCAGCAAGAACCACTGTTTATCGATGAACATTAATCCTAGTCGTAGTTCTTTTAAAAACGAATTCTGTCAAGGTTTTTGTTTCAGAAAACATGTGACTTATCGTGAGATTGAGGCATCTTTGGACATCTAGTATTGCATAAAAATTTCACCGTCAAAGATTGTTTGCGTTGGATCGCACATAATTTGGCAATCGTCGAAAAACAGGCTTGTGTTGAATAGTGAATATAAAACCAACAAACAAACACATATATGACATCGTGACCTATGACGAATTGTGCAGCTACACGTGAACCTGAAAATAAACATTCGACTGTATGAATTTTTGAGCGAGCTAAATTTAACAATTTTTTACAAAAGTTTGAAGTGTTGTAATCCGTCCTTTATGAAACCGTAGAACGGTAAATTCTGAATGATACACAATTTTTTGTTTTCTAGAAGTTTTCTAATAAAGAAAAGAAAACCAATCGCCGAAGACGTATCATTCCTCACCACGACAAGTTCACAAATCGGCTGAAATTAGTGACTTTTTGAGCAAAACGCTCGATTTGATGAGTCATCCGTCGTACGGTCCTGATTTAGCACCCAATGATTTTTTTTTTGATTTTCATATAATGAATAAACTGTGAGGGAAACGTCTTTTGACGCCGAAAGCAGCGGTTGTCTCAATTGGAGTAGAAAGTGCTTATATACTGGGAGATCTTCGTTATTCTAAGCCAAATAAAATCTGAGCAAGAATGTTGAAGCAAGGGTTTATCAGTTTGTTGCACGACAATTTTTTAATGGATTTTAAACACGTGTGGAAAATCAGGATAAAGCACCATCAAGGGCTACTGTTTAACCGTAGTTCCTTTAAGGACGAAATTCGTGAAGTTTTAGAAAACATATATGTTCTGTGAGCTGCAAGGTCGTCATGTGACTTATCGCGAGATTGAGGTATCCTTGGATCGATATTGCATTAATATTTGGCTGACAAAAGGATTTTTTCACGTTGGGTTTCACATAATTTGGCAATCGCTCAAAAACAGGTTGAACGATCTCGGTGCTTCGAAACACGCACATGTCGTCGTGACAGGTGACGAATCGTAGATCTACGCGTATGAACTCGAAAGCAAACAGCATTTATTTAAACTCAACGAAAGTTGTTGTGAACGCAGCAAATGGTCGCCTGCTATTTTACAAGAACTAAACATGTTGCAATCGTTCTTTTTAGAAAAACGGTCAACCCATTCTGTATCAGGACAATGCAAGGTATCACAAATCGGCTCAAACAAAACAAAAACGTCGATTTGATGGTTCGTTCGTCGTATAGTCCTGTTTTGATTCTCATATAATGAATAATTTGTAAGGGCAACGTTTTTTGATACTGGAAGCAGCGGTTGATGCATGTTTGAGACTTGTCTTAATCGTTATTCCAAGCTAACCCTGCAAAAATGAATTTCTGAGCAAAAGTTTTTACGGATTTTAAACACGTGGGAAAAAATCAGGACAAAAGAGAAAAGAAAGAAAGTTGAAAAATAGGAAAGATAGTATGGGACTAAACACGCTGCTATCAAAATAGAGTAGAATTACGGATTTACTCAAAAATTCAATGAACAATGACAACAATGGCTTATGTTTTGCGAGTAATAAAAGTCAGTTAATGAAAATATCAAAATCGAAGCGACTGTTGTACTACGAAAACTGAATCTGACTTTGGCGATGAAGCACCATCAAGGACTACTGTTTATCGACGAACTTTAATCGTAGTCGTAGTTCCTTTAAGGACGAAATTTGTAAAGGTTTTTGTTTTAGAAAACATTGATGCTATGTGAACTGCAAGATTGTCATGTGACTTATTATGACCTTGAGGTATCCTTGGATCAAAATTGCGTAAAAATTTTGTTGTCAAAAAGATTTGATTGAATTTCATACAGTAAAGACGTTGGTTTGTGCTCTGTGTGAAATATCAAGTGATAAGTGATAATCTTACGACGACTTCAACTGAAACCGATAATCAAAGAAAAACAGTTTAAGTTGTTTTTTCAAACGTTTGGCCACCGCTTTATTGCAGGAGGTGACTATAATGCAAAGCACCCCTTGTAGGAGTTGAGATTAACCACACCTGGAGGACGTCAACTATTCCAAGCAATGAGAAACAGTAACCTACATTACCTAGCCACTGCGAAACCTATTGGCCTTCAGATTTGAGCAAGGCTCCTGATGCCATAGATTTCTGTGTAACCAAAGGCATTTCGACCAATTATCTGGAAATTAGGTCCTGTTTCGAACTGTCTTCTTACCGTTACTAGCTAATGTTAATACACAAATAATTTATAACAGCACTCCCCCCAAGCTTCACTATAAAACAACAGACTGGGAAATCTTCAGGAATGAGGTAAACTAAAACCTTTTATTAAACCTACCGTTAAAAACACCAGACGAAATGGATGAAGCAATAGAAACCTTCAACCGTTCTATCCAACAAGCGGCATGGAAAGCAACTTCAGATACCAATATAAAATCAAACACTAAACCGTGTCCCTCTTACATAAAAGAAAAGCGTAGACTTAGAAGACGATTGCAAACTACCAGATCCCCGGAGAATAAAAGAAAACTAAATCATGCCACAAAGCAGGTTAAAGTATTATTAGGTAATAACAAAAATTGTGAAATTCAAGACTATCTAGCTGACCTTTCTGCAACAGAAGCAAATAATTACTCCTTATGGAAGGCGACAAAAAAATGGAATCAGCCACAAAAGCGAATACCGCCCATTCGTACAAGTGACAATACCTGCGCAAGGGACAACAACGAAAAAGCGGATGCGTTCGCTAAATATCTGGTCAATGTGTTTGAACCGTTCCCTTCACAACTCACAACTGAGGAAGAAGCACAGATTCGTGAAATGCTTGAAGCGCCGTTTCAAATGTATCTTCCGATAAAAAAGTTTAAATTGGCGGAAGTCAAAAAAATGATCGTTAACATACTCACACCAAAAAGGGGTTTGGATATGATTTAATCACCGGAAAGTACTCCAAGAATTACCTACTTGTGGATTCTATTTTATCACCATGATATGCAATTCAGTCTTCAGGTTGGGGTATGTTCTGTAACAGTGGAAGGTGGCACAAATTATAATGATCCAGAAATCTGGTAAACCAGCAGAATAAGTAAGCTCTTATCGTCCAATCAGCCTCTTACCAGCATTATCTAAGATCTTTGAAAAATTTCTCTTGCAAAAACTATTTCCCATACTCGAGACAAAGACAATGAAATTATTCCCAAACATCAGTTTGGCTTCAGACACAAACATTCGACCATCGAACAAGTGCATCGTGCTGCGAAAAAAATTAGACACGATTTGGAAACTGACAGGTACTGCTCAGCAGTATTTCTAGATGTTTCAATGGCCTTTGATAAGGTGTGGCACGAAGGATTGTTATATAAAATTAAAAGTAACCATATAACTACTACCAAATATTAAAGAGTTATTTAGTAGATAGATATTTCGTGATAACGTACCTAGATGACTAAACAAGCTTACTGCCGATTAAGGCAGGAGTACCTCAGGGCAGCGTCCTCGGACCAACCCTGTAGCCGAAACCGGGGCACAGTGGACCATTTTTTAAATTTAAATTTTTGTTTTAAAAACTATACAAGATTAACCTGATTTCTCAGTACGTGATGAATATTTACAGTTTTTTCGACGATGTAACTATAACACATCTCTCGTTAATTAAAATAGTTTGAGTAAAAAAAAGATTGTTTTTTTTCAAACTGGACGACTGTACCCCGTGTACGGATTAGGTAGATGATAGATGATATTTTTTTCTTCCACGATTGACTCATCTGGAACGTAGGGAAGTACAAAACTGTCTTGAGCTCTTCTTAGAAAGCTGACTTGAAACTCATTATTGAGCAATGTAGCCAAAACCTTTCCAACAAAATATTTGACACTTTTCTTGCTTTCAAACTTCACCAGGGCGAAACTGTTTACTTGAATATCGGACAAGTCGAGGTAGTTGCGATGCAAGTCAATTTGTTCCTCTTCTTCACGATCATCGTCGATATCATCCTCCGAATCTACCAAGCTGAGACTTCCTTCACTTTCATCACTGCTGCTCTCAATTTTGTTCTTCTTCTGCACTGCCAGCAGTTTATCAGAATCTTTCATCAACTTTATTTTAACGTGTGCCACTTTACCCACATTTCTCTGATAAAATTCTTGTCTTTTGTGTCTATTAAAATAGCAGTTTTCTTTTTTTTCTTGGCTTTCTTGCCGACTTTGAAGTCCCGGAAGATTTTAGATAGGGTCGAAGCATGGCAGGTGTAACAACGGTGTGTGGTTCCGCCTGTGTTGGCTCAGGTTCAGAGATGACTTTCTTAAAGATTTCTGACTGGTGTTTGGCTGAGGCGTGACTTTTCGGAAATTTGCTTGATCGACGTTTGCTACCGCAGTACGTTCTCGGGGGTTTTTATGGCTAGGGCCGACTACAACTCCAAGATAGGAACTCATGTTCACATCAGTGACACTCGCAGCCATGAATTCATCCTCTGAAAATATGTCACGGTTGAATGGGTAAATTCTGGTAACTCTGAATCCGGAAATAATGTTCTTTGGAGTAGCTGCTTGTGGATAACATTTTCCCAACATGTCTGCAATATAATTTATGGTGATTCGACCTCCGGGTTTACCCACTAATTCTGCTCGGCAGGCATTTTTGTAATAGTTTAAATGACCATAGAAAGCTCGGTCTAAAGGCTGCAGACGGTGACTGGTATGTGGGGGCAATGTTAATAAAATAACGTTATTTTCCTTTGCTAACTTTACAGCGCTATATGAGACATGACTTGTGATTGCCTATGATGAGAAGCACTGGTGATTGCTTAGTCGGTTTAGCAAATCTTATAAAATGCTTCAGCTAGTCGAAAAATATTACATTTGTTATCCATCCCGATGAATTAGCACAGCCCACAGTACCAGGTGGAGCTCCCTTGATCATGTGTGGCTGAAATTTCAATCATCATCGGTGGAATCGAATTTCTTAGAGCATTAATAGCTCAACAAACTGTTACTAATGAACCTCGTTCTGCGGATGTGATTTGGCCAACTTGTTTGGTACCTTTGCTACAATTTTGACAGGTTTTTGGACAGTTGTAAGCCCAGTTTCGTCAACGTTGTAAATTTGTTCAGGGCCCAAATTATATTTGTCATAAATTTTCTCAACGTTGTGAAAAAAGCGCTCACCACAACTTTGTTAAAGCCTACGGCCCTGGCCAAAGAGGTTGCTTTGGGCATCCTCAGAGATATACCTTGATTCTTTTTCAAAAATGAAGTGAACCAATCTGGACCAGCGCTCTGGTGCTCGGACCAGCTATTGAGAATTTTCTTATGATTGGCTTTAGCAAATTCGTAAGCAATTTTTCTAGCCTCGATCGGCGCTAATCCATGATGCAAATGAGCGCAGGATTGTAAATAATCAGCGAGCATTTGTTCTTCTTCGCGCGTGAAAATCTGTCGCGCATTATATTTGGGAAACATTTTTGGTACGTCTTCCAAAACAGCGTTCTCCCAATTGATTTGTTTGTTTTTACACATACCGATGTATCTTCTAAGAGTTGTCCGGCTTATATTGAAACAACTAGCGGCTTTCCTGATGGACAAACCGCCGCTTAAAGTGCTTTTCACAGCCTCAAACATGTGTTCATCAGTTTGCCCTATTGTTGTCTTTCGAGTTCGGTTTCGAACCATTTATAATAATTACAACAAATTAGAAAAGCACCTACACTACTTACACATTTTTCCTAATATGGGGCACACTGACCATATGGCCACTGTACCCCGAAGAAAGCGGACCACTGTGCCCCAAATCACATGTTTTCATTTTAGCTCCAACAAAAAAAAACGTGCATGTAATAACATGAAACGCTGATGCCGTTATTCGTCAGTATTGGTTTAATCACCGAGATACAAGCAATCAACTAATTCTACATTATTTTGCTACTAAATACAAAATTACTACTTACAATTATATTCGCTTTGCACCCACTAAAATCAACAATTGTCTGCTCGTTGAAAATGGTCGACTGCAGTTGCGTATAAACACAACCGGTAATGTAGAGTACTGTCAGCTTCCTTCATGTGAAATTGCGCGGCTAAATGATGCTTTGTTATTTAAATTTTGTAGACTGGACCACTGTGCCACGGTCTCCTCTACCTATTGTATACAGCAAATTTGCCAAAAATTAGATTAACCTCGATCGCCACCTTCGCTGATGACACAGCTAATTCAGCCTCAAACAAGGATCCTAGAATTGCTTCTCAAAAATTGCAGAAGCATTTAAATGAAATTCAAAATTGGCTTAGACACTAGCGCATAAAAGTTAACGAAACGAAGTCGACCCATATAACTTTTACACTAAAAAAGAAAAATTGTCCAACTGTCCAACTAAGTATACTCCCCCAAAAAGACGTAGTGAAATATCTGGGCATGTACCTTGACAGGCGACTGACATGGGGTACGCACATCTTTACTAAACGTAAACAACTTGGTCTTCAATTTTTTTAAATGTACAATCCTGAAGCCAGTATGGACATACGGAATACAATTATGGGGCTTAGCTAGTGAATCAAATATCTCCAATCAAAAGTGCTGCGTTCAATTGTGAATGCCCCGTGGTTTGTCCCAAATTGAGTGATACACCATGACCTTCATGCTGAAACAGTTAAAATTCTTAGCGTTAAATACAAAGATGGGCTTCAAGAACATCCCAACGTGCTAGCTAGAGCGGTACTCAATGTACCAACTATTAAAAGACTAAAAAAAATTATATCAGTTGGACCTCCCGAATACAGCATAAAGTGCGATTAAATTTTGTCCCATGTAATCAAACTTTAATATAATTAGTACTTTTTTACATATTATTTATATTAAGATCTTACAGGAGCTAGCTACCATGTCAATTTTTATCAATTGTTAAACCATTCACTGATTGTTCGTATTTGAACAGATTGTAAACTTACCATGGATGTTATAAAAAAAAAAGATTTTTTAGCGTTGGGTTTCACATAATTTGGTAATCGCTTAAAAACAGGCTTGCGTTGAATGGTGATGAATACACGATCTCGGTGCTTCGAATCTTGGATCTACGCGTATGAACTCGAAAGCAAACAGCATTCATTCAAACCGAACAAAAGTTGTGCACGAAGCAAATGGGCGCTTGTTTTTTTTTTACAAGAATGAACATGTTGCAATCGTTTTTAAAAAAAAAACGGTCGATTTGATTTATTTTGTATCAGGTCTCAAAAATCCGCTCAAACAAAGCAAAAACGTCGATTTGATGTGTCGTTTGTCGTATAGTTCTGATTTGGTGTGATACCAAGAATAATTTGCGAGGGCATCGTTTTTTGAGACTGGGAGAAGCGGCTGATGCATGTTTTAGAGATGTGCTTATATACTTGGGAAATCTTTGTTATTCTAACCCTGTTGGAGAAGTTGGTTTGCAATCTTTTAAAAAAAGCGCGAAGTCTGACAACGAGGGCGAGAAGCGGTTGTAATCGTCACAAAAAGGCAAAATGATTTTAATGAAAGATAAAGCGAAAGTTGATAGTAGATTGTGGATCTTGTCATTATTCCAGAATTTTGTCAAAAAGTCGATTGATACGTTCTTGAGTGTTGAAATCGAATTAATTAATTTATTACAGTAAAAGTATACATTGCGTATAAGTATGATAAAGACAGTTAATTTATTATTTTGTATGGGGGGTCGTAGATTTTTGAAAAACATTTTGAATGTGGGTGGTATTTATTACTAAATTAGACAGTAAAAAAAAATTTATATCGGTTTGGTTGTTGATATTATTATATAAACATAATTTATTAAATAAAAAAAATCGCAATTTGCAGTTGCTAAATAATTTCGTTTGATGGCGCGTTATGTAATAAAAATATTTGTGAGATGTATTTGTCTCTCGTCGCACGAAATTGGGTTAAGTGTGCATTGGTATCTAAGCTAACCCATATTGTATGTAGTAAATTGTTGCAACACAATTTCGTCCTCGTTTTAAAATATTACCAGTTTGATGCGCTAACGAACCTCTAATCGAATTATATCAGTCCGAGTTTGTAAATTCGCGCCAAAAATTTCTTTTCAAGTCGTCGGATTAAAATGAAATCTGTGATAGTGCGTGAGAAGTCGGAACTGCGTGTAGTAGTAGTTGCTAGTTTGTGTTGCTGGTGAGTTCGTGTTTTGATGGTGTATGTGCAATGCTGATGCGTAACGGATATGTTTTGCTAAAGTACAAAACTTATATAATAAAAATTCTGTGATATGTTCGTTACTTGTACGGTGTATTAATAATGTGCAATAATATTTACGCGTATTACTGAATTATCTCGTGTTGTGTTGTTTTTGGCACTTTTTAAATTTGCGCTTATTTAACTCTCGACAGTTATAGGTATGACATTTTTTTCATTTTAAGCAACGGTAAAAATTTCTACGTAAATGCATGTGGCAATTAAGTGTGTTGCGTTACTAATTATCGTACCTTATACCTACTTTATTATTTTTCTCAAATTTTGTATTTGTAACCTACGTGTGTTGAAGATCTATGCCACGCCGCGATCGCTCGATTAACTGAGTTGGTGTCCTTGCCTTTAAGGCCATCCAATGTGCGTATGTGAAACCTGTTGGGGGAATCTTTACGCAATATTCGTATTATCTAATCCAAATAAAATCTCGCCTCTTTTTCTAACGATTCCCAAATGCAAAAGAATTTTTCTTTTTTCCGTTCGTAAAACTACCTGCTTTGCATAATAGCTTAAATATTAAAATTAGATTTTTATTAACTGTACAAAAAACGCACATTAATTAGTTTATATACGAACACGAAAAATACATTTCCAATTTTTTTATATATTTTTTTTTTGGATCCAAGTTTGTTATCGGTTCGTGGCAAAAAAATGTTTTGAACGCTCTTATATCATCGATTGTTAATAAAGGTGCAGATAACGAACATTTTCGGCGCATTTCATAATTTTTGTTTATGGTTATGATAAAAATATTTAATTAAATAATGGAAACACCAATGATGCAATTTAATAATACTAATATTTCGTAGTAAAAGGTTAATTGGACCATATTCATTAAATTCGGGTGCTTCACTCGCTTATTCTATGACACTGTTCTAGATTCACTCTAGTTATTGATTTAAAAATAATTCACAAATTAAATGACGTCCTTATATTTATTATCCCAAATTCTTTATTAATGTAGTTCTCATAACAACTTGACGTATTTTTTTTAATCGTGTACTGCGATGCATGGGAAAAAACTACTTCTTTTGCACGAATTTTAATGGTTTTGCACAAGAAACTTAATTATATTTATCAACACGCATACTGGAATGCCATTTAGAGAGTTTTCAGGTGGCGATGAACTTTTGAATAGTCACAGGTTGCAGCGAATTTCATTCTTGCAGTGCACGGGGCCCAAATTTCCTGCCCTAGATCGTTGCCTATTCATCTAATAATTACAGGAAAGAATGTTTGTACCCAACGAAGACTTTTCTTTGCCCTAAAGCTAGAAGACTAATACATGCGGATTTCATTTTTTTCGTGTCGGTTTCTGTTACTAAGCAAATTTTTGCGCTGTGGTTATAGACACCAAAACTTTTTTTTTGTATTTACCTTGACCTTATATTTTGGGCGTGCACCACATAGGATCAGTGTTTTACAAAGCTAAATTTTTTTTTTATTATGGTTTTGATATAACACGTAGCGTGTAATACCTACTTTACAATTTAAGTTGTGCAAAAGCTTAATGTAAATCATATTGTAAATGTATAACCGCGACACGTGCGTACCTGTTTTTCATATCAAACCTATTATGCGGTTTATATATCTAAACCCCCATTCTTTGGGCTTATTTATTTAAGGTACCACATGAGAAATCTCTTGATATTTAGTCGAGTTCATACTTCATAGTAGTTTATTATTCATTTACATGTACTCAAGTTTTCTTATCAGTGTGAGTATGGCCACAGAACTCATATTTTTTGGTTTTAGCAAATGTGTTCGAAATCTGGTAGTCCACAATGCACAGGGCGACTTAAATTAGGAAAAAGTTGCGTTATTTAAAGCATTTTCCCAAAAATTTTTTGAATTTCTGATTTTTCTAATCTTTGTATTTGTTTTAAAATATTAAAAAAGACTAACAGCACTTTGTCATTGCCACATTTTAAGCTCTACAAAACGTCGTTTTCAAATTTTTGATCCACCGTTTCTTTTCTGAGTGAACAGGAACTTTCTTATATGGCCACAAAAAAAGGAACACCTTCCAATTTTAGACGTTTGGTATCTAATTGAAAGAAATTTGGTCCATTTAAAAAACCTCTTTTATCTCGTAAAAGCAATCAAATGAAGACAAAGCGAATACTGTTCTACTATCTGTTCTTGAAAAACCAAAATTAAAGACAAGAAAGAGCCTAGGATTCGATTCTTGTATGCGAGGGGCTTTTCACTAGTGAAAATCTTGTACACTAATGCCGAAAACAGCAATGGATTGCCGCAATTCCGAAATTAACAATAAATTGCCGCAATGCTGTTTAATGCCGTTTGTTGCATTGCCTGCAATTACCGAAATTGCCGAATTCCCTTCACTATTGGTGACAGCAATATTGTCGCATTAGCGTGCATATCATTTGAAAAAATGAGCGAATTCACTTAATATATAGTTGTAATTTTCGCCTTTAAAATAGCGATTAGGGGAAAGCGGGGAGCATTGGGCCACAAAATGTTTATTTGATTGTAAACATTTTTTAAGTTGAAGTATTAAAGTTATAACACAAACGAAAATATGATGCTGTTCTTGTAGTGCCACTTGTTGGAGGAGCTTTCAATTTTGTTATATCATCATTTTCAACCTCACACATGTCATCAATCGCTGGAAAATAAAAAGTTGTTGATAGACCTTTTCTTCTCAAAAACTTCAAGGTAGTTTTATCTTTCGAATATTTTAATATCTGGCTAACAAAATGCACCAATTTAGTTTTAGCTTTAAATCTTACTAAAACAAAATCCCCATCATTTAAATCTTCTCTACAAATCTCCTCAATATCTTCCATTTTGTCACTTATTTCTTTATCAGAATTATCATAAATTGATAATCCATCACTTTGGGAAGACGATGAATCCGACGGAATTTTCGTTCTACGTTTTTTGGTTGTCTTATTGTTTTTCTAGCTTAGTGAAAATGTTTCTTTTAAAGCCCTTCTTTTTTTTGTCTTTTTCATTCTCAATTTGTTCCAGTCGTTCCTTCTCTGGGGTATCAGTATAAACCCTTGAAGTCCCTGGCGTCCGTTTTGTTTTAGTTTCTTTTGTAATTGTCTAACTAATTCAGGTGTCACTTTAGTGGGATGTTTTATGTCATTTTTATAACCACTGCAAGATGGTGTATTTTGCAAAATTGTTATGTCACTTAAAACAATTATTTTGTTATTTCCCGTCAACCCTTCATTTTTTTCTTTAATAAAATCACTGTTTTTGTTATGTTCTTCTCCATCTTTCTAATTTATATTACCGCTATTGCCATTTTCATCCTCTATAACTGTAGTACATTCTGCAATATTGTTCGAATTATCTACATTTGGTAAAGGTTGATCGGTAACGGCACTCGGAGTGAAATCTACATCACTAAACACCAAGCGGTTCATTGGCCAAATTCCTGTGGTCTTAAAACTACTCACAATATTTTCATTTGTGAATGCTCTCAAATATGCACGATGGGTTAGTTCTGGAATATTCCTAACCGTTATGGTTTTACCGGGATTGGACACCATCCAGTCATTAAATGCAATATTACAAAAATTTTTAAAAGGCCCAAAAAATCCGACGTCTGGTGGCTGCATTCGGTGGGTTGTATGGGGAGCGAAATTTAGTAAGACAATTCCATTTTCCCTACAGTATTAGAAGCATGTAAGGCTAACATGTGACCCGTGGTTATCGACTAACAACAAAATTGGATTGCTACGAGAGCAGGACGTATGTTTAACTATATGCTTTAATACAGAAGCAAACAACTCGTTAGTCATCCAACCAGACTTGTTTCCTAGTGCTAGACTCGAAACTGGAGTATCAGTTAAAAAGCCCTCTAAGTTTCTGATCCGAGGAAAAACATAAACAGGAGGCAGACTTTGTCCAGATGCGCTAATAATTTCCAGAAAAGTCACCAATTCACTCCCGTCTTATCGAGATTAAATATTCTTTCCGGAGTAAATTTGTAACGCTCCAGTACATTTTTTAGGTTTTCGAAAAATTGACCCACCTTAAACTTATTAAAACCGGTGCTTCTACCCAAGCTCGTGCTTTCTGGTTTTCTTAAAGAGAGTCTCGGATGACGTGACATAAACCCTCGGCGCCATCCCTCCTTTGCTTGCCGTTTTTGATGCCACTCTGGAGGAATTTGACAGTTTGGCAAAACAGAAGCATATTCGAAAGCTAGCTTTTCGATTTGAACATATGTCAGTCCGTAATTTAAATCAGAACATCTTTTAATATACGCTTCTAGTTCAGATTCTTGTTCCGTTGTAAATACTTGTCTATTTGTATATTTGTTTGCATACTTGGGCGATTCTTGATCACTGTCATTACCAGAGTCTTCTACGTTTTGAAATTTTTGACGCAAATATTCTTCTTTGGACCTCTTCTGTAATATTCTTTTTATTCGACTTTGTAATGTAGATCTTTTTATACCGTTTATCCTGGCGCCCTCTCTTACGGAAAAAGGTACCATTGAAACAGCCTATAATTGCTTGTTTGATGCTATTTTCATCTATTTGATTCCTATTAGTTTTTAAAATTAGTTTTCGAGGCATATCTGCAAGAAAAACAAATATTTTAAAAGAATGTAGGGTGCATTCGGCCATGGCCGAATGCACACACAATGTGGACGGATGAATGCTCTCCACCTCACGAAGCGAGTGAAATGTGATTATACAGAAAGTGTTTGAATTTGTAGGTTAGGATTGAAAATGTTTATGAATTCTAGAGTATTTGAAGATATGCACAAAAAAAAGAAAAAAAAGCAAATTTTTCAATAAAATAAACATCAAATATATGAATCAAAAACACTTACTTTCAGGAGCGCTTTTAAACTTTTTTCTTTAAAAGTTGATTAAACCGCAACACACGTGTTAGTTTTTACCTAGACGAAGAACTAACGATAGGCAACCTAAAGGCAGCTCTATTGAGCGGGAAATTTGAATCACATTAAAAATATCTACCCTGAATGAATGCTCCCCGTGGCCCAATGCTCCCCGCTTTCCCCTACGTGATGATATAAAAAAAGATAATATTAACTTTTTTAATGAACTGTTTATTATACAAAAAAAAAATAAATAAGAAACTAAATACACATCTAGAAACATTAATTATAGTCCCTTTTAATTTCTTTATAAAGTCTACTAATTTCGCTGTTGTCATGTCTTCTAATTGTAAATGGATTCATTCCTTCCAAATTCAGCCGACCGTAGAAAACAAACTGTCTATCAACTTCAGCAATGTCATCTTTTTTGGGCCAAAAGTAATTTCCAAGGTCTGCTTTTAAAAATGTTATCGTTATTTTGTCACCATTCATTTCCAAAACTCTTCCAATATACCATTTTGTATCGTAATAGATAGCATAATAACTTTCAATTTTCAATTCCAACTTTGTCACTTTATCGTCTTCACTGATAAATCCCCCTTCACTCTCATTAGTATTTCTTAGAGATAATGCACTGTCACTGACATCTGTTTCATCTTCACTTGTCTCATTGGAACTAATTTTGTTTTGTTGAGCGTCTCGATTGTTTTTTATACGTTTTTTGTCTGTTTCTTTTGTGAACAATGTATGTTTCTTCTTCAGTTTCTTCTAAGGTTTCTTCGTATTTTCTCTTTGTTGCAGTTTTGGTCCACGCACTCGGAAAATTCGGTCAACTGATAAAACGCCCTTTTTTGCTAGCAAAAAACCAACATAAACTGGATTTGCGAACCGTGATTGTTTTTTGATTGTCCAACGTTACTTTCAGAAAAGATGTAGATTCTTTATTTTTTTTTTAATTTTCATCTCCATAATCTTTAAAATTTAGATTATCAAAACCTGAAAGCATATTTAAATCGGTTTTTATGTCCCTTATTTCTGTGTGAGATATTTGTTCTAAAAATATTTCTTCAAGATTATCTGCTTCGCTTCTCAAATTATTGTGGTCTGGATTGTCCTCACCGAGGTCGTCAGCAATATCTTCAAATAAATCATTGTCCGTTTTTACGTTAGACAGGCCCACAACAATCATTGAACCTGAATCTGATTCACACTCCTCAGGATACAGTCCAAAACTCCAGAATCATGTACTGCATCAATTTGTGCCCCCTGAAGTGTAGATATTATTTCTTCCACGGAAGGAAGTTTTGGACTTACATTGCTTGTTGCACCTTTGCCCAGTTACTTAAATCGATGCTGATTTCATTAAGGGTTTGAATACGTTTCAGCCTGTTAATGAATTCAGACAACGAAAAATTAACAATAGTTGAAAATTTTGATGTCATAGCACGAGCTTGTCTAAAATTTTTTTCGCATGGCTGACTTGAACACAACCATGGTAGCATAAGTTTTTCATCGCCAATTTTTCGATATTTTTCTATCAACAGTAGAATAGTATGTGCATTAATTCCGATGCATGTATGTGAATTCAATGTAATAAAGTTTTTCACTACACTATATTTATTTCGTTTGATCCAACTCCTCAAAATTCTGAGAAAAATGTTGAATAGCAGATATTGTATACTCTTTCCAGTATATCCATTTCTTTGTCCAAAAAACTATCCAATATATTTCTGATTACTAGTAAATACTGTTGAGTTGCATTACTTTCTGGAATTTTTTGAAATAATTCTATGACATTTCTTGATGACAATTTATCGATCGCTTCAAAATTCATCTTATCCATTCCTAAAATAAGCGTAATTATTATATGAAATGGTAGTATGTACTGTAAAATAGGTTTTACGATCTAAGTAACTTCTACATAACATGTGTTGGTTCTTTGATATCGTCTCAATCAGTTGTTCTATGTGTCTTACCGAAACGATGAACTTTCCCATGGGTAGATAAACGTTTGGCTTTAAAAATCGTGTTTTTAACTTGGTTCCTATGTGGACGGTGTCTTGGATAAAAATGCATTTTTCAGGGGAGAATGTCATCTGAAAAATACAAGGAAACATATATTTCTCATGAATAGCTGTGAAAGATAAACTTCACTGTTACCTGGAAATAAGGTTTGTATGGACAATCATTGTTGATTGTATCTACCGAAACAGGAAAATTACTTGCTTCCTTCATGGCTTTCAAACATCTGGTATCCCCATCGCTGGAAAACCCACAATTTCGATATCATGAAGGCGGGCTTGCTTCTTCAGTTATTGCCATCGGTTTAAAACATCTTCAGCGCTGAATTTATTATCCGATCCGTAGACACATATACAAAAAGATGGTGCCCTATCATGAAGAGCTTGTCCCATGAAAACATATGCATTTTTGGATACATTTTCTTCGTTAAACGCTCTTTCTATATCCGTTAGTGTATTGACTATAAACCTTCCTCTTTCTGGAAAACCTGTTTCTGGATTCAAGGGGGATACAAACCCAACCATTTCATTTATTTTAGGTTCATATTGAATAGTTTGAATTACTGCGGTTTGATCTTCGCAGACAAAGATCTTCAAAGGCAAGTTTTGCTGAACCAAAAATTGTTTTAATTGAGACATTCTTATGGCACCTTCCTCTACCCTTCCACCTTCATCTAATGTTCTGTGTATTGTTGATAAGGAAGGTAAAGAGCTTGTCATATTCCTGTAGAGAGTTTCGTAAGCGAGACGTCCGCTGATTATGTAAAAATAGAGACAAAAAAAAGGTTCTGAAAATCTTTTCCCATGCTTGTTTTTTTCGAAATTTCTTAAAGCAGTGTCTTGAAGCATAACAAGCAATTTATTGATCTGTTTTTCAGATTTTTCAGATTCTTCCATGTTTGGACAAATTTCCCTCGAAATTTCCATTCTCAAAGCTCTATTTTCTTGTAAACACTCTTGCATACTTTTAAGTATATTAAAATATTCTGTGATTTTGGGCTGTCTCTCATCGTATACTTCAAATTTTCTTAGTTGTCGTTGCTGTCTTGAATATGATTTGTCTTTCCATTTTGAAATTTGCGAATGTTCTTTTGTGCGCTGAGGCATCTTTTTGAACAACGCAGAACCGTGTGCCTCATCTTCAGTTCTACGTTTCAAAAAAAATGACGGTTCCATGTCATCTAAACTTTCGTTTAGGCAAGAAGAACTTGCAATTTCACTTCTGCTTACATTGTTTTCTGCAACTTCATTTGAAAAATCCTTTAGCACAAAAGAAAGTAAATCTGTTTGGTGAGGTACCGACGAAGAAGCAGCCTTCTGGCAATCTTTCTTAAAATGGTTTTTAAAATGTATATTGAAATTGGACAATACCCATTTTCTCCCATATTTGGACATGAAATGCTTTTATTTTACTGCAACAATGAGACCATTTTATTTCTGCAAATTCGTCTTTTAATTGAATGTCAAGTTTATCTATTTCTGTTAAAACTGTATTCCTTTCCGTCGGGTTCAACTCTTTTGAAAAATTTTTGATATAATTATTTGCCAGGTTCTTCAGATGATCACGAGCATGATCAGCAGCGTTCATATTTTCGTCCAACTCTGAAGCTTTCTTTTTAGATTTTTTGGTTGCCTCTGTTTCTTTATCGATTTCTCTGTCATCACCTCGGTCATTGCCCAGGTCTTTACATTTTTTCTTTTAAGTTTTTGAATTGTCTCTTAGACGATTTTTTCGGGATACTATTTTACTTAATCTATGCAGTAATTGTTTGTGACCATCAACAATTCTGAAGTATCTTACTTTCTTAGCAAATATGCCATTTTCGTCATCATCTAGTAACAGGTAGAACATCTTTCGCAAACTGCTCCATTTGGGTGATATGTTCGTTATTTAAACACGACAACGATTCTTGATTGTCCCAACCGCAGTAATTTAATAGTTTAATAATATATGGTGGGAACACGACACCCGTTTCTTCTATAAATTCGGATATTATATCTTTTAGCTGTTGGCTGATATTCGCTGGCAAATCCTTTGAAAAAAACAAATATAAAACCAAAGGGGGTAGTGCCTATTAAAAATTTGATGGCGAGGGGGATATTATGACGATTAATGACATGGTTGCTAGGTAATTATACACCCCCTGCTACCCTTCGAAATGGGTTTTTGTTTTTGTGAATAAATTGAATGGTTACAAAATTAATGGCACCGAAAAATTTTTGATGGGACATGAAGTGTATTTGCAATCTTTTACTGAGCGTTTATTATTTTTTAGCTCGTTTTTTAGGGAACATTTTGTATATTTTTAGCGAGAACTTAATAGTATCCTTTTATCGTAATAATTATTATAGCCTAAATTTAACCTTGATTGAACGATTTAAAAAATGATAGAACTCGGGTAGAACGACCGTCCAGGAATTAGTCACTAAAATACACTCGATTGTTTTTTCAGCAAAGAAAAGGACTTGCACGCATTTAGTTAGTGGGAATTATTGTAAAGTAGTGATGGACCTGACAGTTTATGATTGTATTTGTGGATAAAATAGTACTTACCATGATGTTACTTGGTTACTTCACTAATTTATTAAATCACTGAAACTTGAAACTACGGAAGTTTCTACCGAAAGCCAAATCAATTTCGTGTCAGCCGAAGTACCAGCGGGGCTTACCGAAGATTCGCGTTTCCGGGATTCCCGAGGACATTGCCGTGCATTACGCAACATTGCTTACCAATTCCTGTGCATTACTTACATTTCTCAAAAATTCCGGTAATTTCTCAACGTTGAAGTCCATTACCGCATTTCTCATTGAGATTTCCGAGCATTTCTCATAGTTTGTACACCCATTGCCGTGAGTGAAAAGCCCCTTCATTTATATGTACTCAAGTTTTCTTATCATTGTATGAGTATGGCCACAGAACTCATATTTTTTGGTTTTTGTAAATCTGTTCGAAATTTGGTAGTCTACAAGATAAGGATGCACAGCATGGAGATGTTCTCAACGGAGAAAGATACAGGGTCACTTAAATCAGGAAAAAGCTGCGTTATTTAAAGTATGTCTAGATGCCGGTCGCATGTTGATCGGTTCCAAAATTTCCCAAAAAATTCATTTTTTTGAATTTTTGATTATTCTAATTTTTGTATTTGTTTTAAAAGAAAAAAGACTAACAGCACTTTGTCATTGTCACTTTTTAAGCTCTACAAAATTTCGTTTTCAAATTTTTGATTGATTTGATTTTAGACATTTGGTATCTAATTTGAAGGAATTTGGTTCATTTAAAAAACCTGTTTTATCTCGTAAAAGCAATCCAATGAAGACAAAGCGAATACTGTTCTGCTATCCGTTCTTAAAAATCCAAAACTAAAGACAAGAAAGAGCATAGGAAAAATCTATTTTGTTATCGTTGTGGAAGAGTCATTTCATCGTTAAGACTTGCCCTCGTTGCTCTAAGTGTTCTGGAAACGAACGAAGGACGAGCTAAGGAGCCGGTTAGTTTCGTCTGACGACAGGATGAATTTTCTTTAATAAACGTTATGCTCAGGCAGAGAAAGATTATGTTAGAAATGAAGGAGTTCTCGATTATATGTTTGACACTCCCGATTCTAATGAAAAACCTTTTATTTATGTGAATCTGTTTTTACATCAGTTTCTGGATCAAAAGGTTGGGAAATTTTGAAACGTTTAGGCTTAAGAACTAACAAATCGAAACAAATTTCTTGTATTGTCGCTAATGGACAACGTTTGAATACTTTAGGCACTGTCACTGTTCCGGTCGAAATTAAGCATAAAATTGTTATTATGGAAATTTTAGTTGTACCTGATGTTCCTCATAATCTTATTTTAGGTACCGATTTTTGGCGTAAAGCAGGAATTGTTCCTGATATTTGTAAAGGCGAATGGCAACGTTATTATCGTGTTTCGTTATTCATCCAAAGACAAATCGATACTGAACTTTCAAATCTCAAAGTGCGTGGTCGAGTCCCATCCTTTTGATTAAGAAGAAAGATAATTCTTATCGATTTTGTGTTGACTATCTATGCCTATCTTCTACCTTATGTATCGTCAATTTTAGACCGATTACGCGATACTAAGTACATCACATCGACCTAAAGTCCGTTTATTGGTAAATACCGCTAAGTGAAGATTCTAAGCAGTATACCGCTTTTACCGTACCGAACCGTGGACTGTTACCGTTTGGCGAAAACTTATCGATCGTATTCTTGAACCTGAATTAGAGTCTTATGTTTTTGTTTATTTGCACGATGTCATTATTTGTGCTCCAACTTTTGAGAAGCATTTAGAAAGGAGACTAAGTTAACTTTATTTGAGTTACGTAGTAAATTCTAATGGTTGGATCCTTCAAAAATCAATTTTGCAAATTCCTGTGCCGGTTAATGTTGCCGAAGTTAGACGTATTATTAGTATGGCATCTTGGTATAGAAGTTTTGTTCCAAATTTTTCAACGATTATAGCTCCTTTGACTACTTTGTTAAAGAAGAATTCAAAATTTAAATGGACTCTAGATTGTGATGAAGCCTTTCAGCTCCTATTTTAACTTGTCTAGATTTTTCTGTACTGTTCACTGTTCAAACTGACGCTTCAGATTTTGGTATTGGTTCTGTTCTTCCTTAAGCCATTAATAGAGAAGAACATGCCATTTGTTACGATAGTCGTTCTTTAACTAAGTGTGAAAAAAAAATATTCAACTACTGAAAAAGAATGTTTGACTGAAAAGTTACGTTTATATTTAGGGGGATCTAAGTTTACTGTAGTTACCGATCATGCATCCTAGATATGATTGCATAACTTGAAAGAACCTACTGGACGATTAGCGCGTTGGGCCGTTAGGTTCCAACAATTTGATTTCGAGATTATACATTGGAAATGCAAAGACCATATGGTTTCTGATACCCTTTCTCGATCAGTACCAATTATTGACACTGCTGAATCCAGCAGTGATGTTAGTGATACCGAAAAAGAAACTACCGACAAATGGATTAGTGATCTGATGGCTCGAGTGAGACCAAAACCCGGTGCTTTTCCATATTGGAGAATTCTTTGATAATAAGGTTTATAAACACGTTACTGTCGACTATCCAGATTTACGTTCCGAAGAAGATAATTGGAGGGAAGTCGTTACAAAATCCGAACGATCAAAGATTTTGTTTAGATTTCATGGCGAACCTACTGCACGACACTTAAAGACTTTAGAATGCATTTCTCATCAGTACTATCGGCCTACGATGAAAACAGATGTGATACGATACATCAACTGTTGTAAAGCCTGCATAGCTCATAAACCACAGCAGAAACGTCTAGCCCGGCTGATGAAGCGTCATCCAGTTGTTGAGCGTTCTTGGCAAATGATTTCTACCAATAACGTAGGATCTCTTCCTAGAACCAAAGGAGGCAATTGTTATATCGTAGTCGTTTCCGATTATTTTTCCAAATTTGTTTTGTTCTTTCCATTACGTTCAGCTACGACAAGTTCAGTTGTTAAAAGTTTAAAGGAAAATGTATTTTTAATGTTTTGGGTTCCGCAGTATGTTTTGTGTGATAATGTTTTGCAGTTTCGTAGTATTCAGTTTAAGAAGATGGTCGTTTCTTACAAATCTAGGATCATATATAATGCTTATTACCACCCCAGACTAATCCATCAGAGAGAGTAAATTGAGTTGTAAAGACTATGTTATCTTCATACATCGAAGAGAATCAAAGTAATTGGGACAAGCAATTAAGCAAGGTCGCTTGTGTTATTCGTACTGCTGTTCATGAGGTGACTGGTATGACTTCTTTCTTCACCAATTTTGGTAGCGAGATTTGTTTAGACGGTTTTTCTCGTGGTCCTCAGACTGACTGAATCCATCGATGAGCCCATTTGTATCGATTGTGACCAATTAGTTCAACGGAGGTCGACATTTACTATTTAGTGACTTAAATGCGCCCTATATCAAGAGTAAAAAGTATTATGACTTACGACGTCGTCCTGCATCTTTTCAGGTAGGCGACACTGTCTGGAGGAAGAACCATGTTATCTCCGACGCTTCTCGTTATTTCTCGATCAAGTTGGACCCCAAGTTTATTGGACGTAGGATATCGTATCAGACATATGAGTTGTCTGATGACAGGAACTTCCAAAAGCATATGAAATGCTAAAGATTTGAAACTTAGTTCGACGAATGGTCGTTAGTTTGTTTTGTTGTTTTAGTTTTTTTGTTTTCTTTAGTTAGTTAGTTTTCTTTTGGTTCCGTGTAGACTCGGACTAAGAATACTCTTTACAGTGGGGACACCGCTTGTCGTAAGAGGTGACTAATCAATGGTTTTTTTATTTCTATTTTTCATTTTTCTGCTATTTTGTCTATTCTTTTCTTTAATTTTCAGTAGTGTTTGTGATCCCTCGGTGACAGCTTTAGTTGTGGGGAAAAACGCAATGCACACTGATCTCGTGATGTGTAGCGCACCCTCTTCTATTGTGCAGCACCAAGTGATCTGTGTCGAAACCAAACATATACTAACCTTCTTATCGTTTAGTTTCGTTTTGTTTTCTCGTTAGTTTTTTTTTTAATTTTTAGTTTCTCGTTGGGACTCTCGACAATTGCGAGATTTCAGGAGATCCGTAGGTTTAGTTTTCGTTTTATTATTTTATCGTTAATTTGGTTGTTAGCTACATTATCGTCTTTGCTTTGACGTTTGCAGCAGTCGATTTTGGGATTCGTTGTATGGTTTGTGTTGGACGTTGCTTGATTGTAGGATTTTACAACATGCGGATCTTGTGAAGCGTAACGTGCCTTCTTCCTTATTAATGTCCGATGCATCGTGTCGAGCCTGACATTTCCTCAAATCTTCAGATAGTGGCATTTTACCGATTTTGACGCTTTTTTACCGATTTTGACGTATAATTTTTGCTACCGGATTAGTCGTTTACCGTTAACGTTTTTAGCGTTTTACTCGGTTTTATTGAAACATTGTATTTAATCATAATTTTTTGACATTTTGTTTCAACGCCTACTATATTAAAAATTAAGAAAATATTAAAATTAATTTTTTTCCTATTTTTGGCTTTAGAACGATAATGTCTGATATAGCGTTGAATTTTTAATAAAAAATTTTACCGAATACAAGGTTTTTTTGTGGTCATATAAATTAATTAAGTTGATGGTTTCTTGGAGATGAAACGTCGGATAAAAAAATTGAAAACGCCGCTTTATTGACTTTGTAGGGCTTAAAAAGTGGCAGCGGCAAAGTGCTGAAAAAAAAATAGAATAAACAGCATGTAGACAACGCAATTTTTTCTTAATTTAAGCTGTGTATTCTTATCTTGGACACGCCGTATATCAGTTAATAGTTTAATATTGAACCGTGCTTGTCAGAACGTGTATGCTGTAAATGTACATATGTATATATATAGTATTTGTCAAAACAATTACACATCTCAGAAAACTGGAGGTATATACGAAATTGGTACAACTATTGTTCTTTTCTCTTTTTACAATATTTAAGCGGTTTAGAGTTATTGTCATTGTGTCTGATTCTCTAATGCAATCAATATCAAATTACTAGGGGAGCTCCAATAGCAAGTTCGATTCCAAAGTATTTAAAACAATGAGTTCTATGGTTTCATTTGCTCTAAAAGTTGTCTAATCTAGTCAAATTTTCTTTAAATCGGAATTATTTCTGCTAGACCGCGATTGAAATGAGAAGAATCTGTCACGTGTTCGTTTATGAGCGTGAAGTTTTTTATTTTCGTTCTTTACGCAGCTCACGTCATCAGGTTCTTCTCATTTCGCGATCGCGGTCTACAAACGTTGTCTTCAACATCATAATAGCTATCCTGTCTTTTTTCACAACTTTGTTTATATTGTTTACTTCTGGTATTCCTTTTCCACTCTTTAATTAAAATTTTTGTTCTTAAATTAAGGTTCTTGTTGCGTTAAGTTCCCAAAATGTAAGGATTTTAGATGCCAAGTTCAAAACAACTTGAAAGGACACGGTGTGTTCTTCAGCGGTATTTTTTCCTTGACCACAATACATTTTGAGATTATATAAATAACTATGATTTAAATCTCAGTTAGGAGAAATTTTATATAATTTATTCTCAGGGTTTGTACTTTCATTGTTGGGAAAATGCCATATCTTTAATAGTAATTGAAATTGATTTCAGGTCTTAATGTTTTTGAGCAAGTTTTTTTTAAATAAATCAGAGTGTACTATGTATGCATTGGAAGCTGCAATAAGTTCATGCACACAAGCAACTTCTACATTTTTTCATTTCTTCAAGCTCCACTTCCGATTCCGAACGCATATATTGGTTTTGTGACAAATACTTAGTTCTATGTCATTTGTCATCGTTTTCTTTAAACGTAAGATGATTTTGTATATGTATATACAAAGGGATTAAGCCATCTCAGAAAACTGTACCTGCGCAATTTTTTTTCTTTTTACTATTTTTGCGCGGAACTAAGTTATTGTCATTGTTTCTGATTCCCCAATGCAGTAAATATGAATTTACTAGAGGGGCTTCAATAGCAAGTTCGATTTCAAGGTCCAAACTTGAAAGGGCACAGCAATATTTTTTTGGCCACAGTACACTTTTAATAACTTTTTTTTCTAACCATCTCAGATTACATTACAGTACATAGGTTAAACTCAGTAAACTAAGAAAAATGCCAAATTTTAGACGATATCTCAAACGGCTTTAAAATATTGTAAAGTTTTCAAAAAACGTGTCATTTTAAAGCTAATTTTGAATCATTTCAAGACTCCAAAACGGGTTAAGGGGAAACGCTTTTTTCAAAATTTGAATTAAGTTTCAAATTTGAATTTCTCAAAAAGCGCATTTTTTTTAAAATTGAAAAAATTCGGTAGACTTGATAAGGCTGTTGGTAATAATTTTCTTAACTTTTTTTATTAATCGACGTAAATTTTGACCAAATGTAGTAACGTATTATAAACAAATGCTAGGTATTCGATTGAACCGCAACACAAATTACAATATTTACAGTAGGTACCTCGGTAGGTACTAATGAATTCACAAAGAATTTTTCATTACAAATAGAACATGTTAAAAAGAACAAGGATATTAAGAAACTATTGGCTGCGGTGTATCTCAAGAGCTTGATGGTTTTTTTTTCTTCATTAAAAATTTTGTAGACTCGCCATGTTGTTGTAACTGGGTTCACTTTACAAATAATGTTTGTGACAATGAATCACAAAATGTTTGGTTTTCTTGGAAACGTAAATGATAGACCAGGGTGGTAGAGGAATATGAGTTTGACTTCATCATGTTCTTTATTTTTGGCCATGACGTATGCCAACCTATCTTCGTACACTGCTGACACGTACCCACTTATGTCTGCTAACTGAAGTTTTTCTGAAGCTTTCAACATCTCAATTCTTGATTCAGACGAATTTAAAAATTGTTTGACTAATATTCTTGACGTTCTTGTTGGCAGGGGGATAAGAGCATGCAGTTTCTAAGTACTTTCGATGTTTCAATATGGTCTTCTTGCTTGAAAAATTCAAATTTTACAGACTTGATGTTTTCAACTGCCCAGTCGAAAAGATCCTTTGGGGATAGGATTGTTGCTGCTTGTTTTCTTCTCTAAACTTGAAAGTTTGACCTGAATCTATCATGAATTTGTCACTCAAGGTCTTCTTACTCAAATAACATCACGCTAGTTGTTTTAGACAATTACTTAAAATTTTTAGTAACAAAATAATTGTCTAACAATGTTAATTTTAGACTATCAGAAAAATGATACGCAATAAACAACCTATTAACACCACTGAATTTAAAAAAAAATTTAAAAGTATTTTTTAAGAAATTCAAATTTGAAACTTTAATTCAAATTTTGAAAAAAAACTTTTCCTTCTAACCCGTTTTGAGCTGCATGTGATATTAAAGGTATCAAAATTAGCTTTAAAATGACATAAATTTCAACTGTTTATCTCGTCTGGGAGACCTGCAATTTCAATTTCAAAATTTTGCGTTTTTTGAAAACTTTATATAGCTATATTTTGAAAACCATTTGAGATATTGGGCTGAAACTTTGTATCTTGCTTAGTCTAGATGTACTAAATTTCATCAAAATCTGAGTTGGAGAGGTTTAGTCACTGTGCTGGTTTGACATGTAATGACCCATTAGAATATTACCTTTTTTACTGTATTTTGTTTATGATCAAAATTGTCCTCTTGGTAGTCGATCTTTTGAACAAATCAAATGAGGTCATCTATGTTGGGTGAAGTGCTAGGAACTATATGCAAACAGCTTAGATTTTTACATTTGTGTGCCTTATTTTATGCTTTGGCGTTCTAACTGTGTTGTCTCCAGTTTCTATAATTTTTTTTTTGAGTAACCGTTTTAGCGAAATTTGAACTGTCACTTTCTGAAGGTTGGTACTCACTAAATTATCGTATGTAAATGGCTAAATACAACAAGGCAACGTTTTCACTAAATGTGTTTAATTTATGAGTATTGCCTTGTTGGAACACACTGTTAAATTCGTTTTATCAAACACTAGCAATAGTGCTATCGAGAAGTTTGCAATTTATTTTTGGAGTTGCGAGCGCCATACCGAGTTTTGTTTTTTACTCCACTCTACCATTATTAGTCTTTTCAAGATTCTCATGTTTTGAAGTTGGCAACGGACTTGACAGAAGTTTTTTTTACTATGTATATATTCAAAATCTGTTTTATTATGAGAAATATTTTGATGCTGATTGTTATGCTTTAATATTGTTGTAAGACATAAGTTCTTTCTCATAACTGTTATGTAACTTTTTGTAATACTCGTAGAAAAACTAATTTTAAGGCAGATTGTATCTGTTAAGATTTACTGTTTACAACATAGCCTTGTCTTAAAGCATTTTTAAAGTTTCTTTCAAATAGAGCAAAATTTGTCAAGTCTGGACCTGTCTCCGAGCCGAACTGAACGCGCCAAACGTTATCCGGAGTTTGTCGGTAAATTCAAAATGCTCAAAGGGATTTATTGTTTGCTGAATTGTTCAGTTGGCAAGAATAAGTAAGTTCGTGCTGTTCGCTGCATTCTAGTAAAATTCTGTAAGTGAATGTGGTCCATTTCTCGTATTAACAAGTCATCGGTGCGGTATCGTACCCATTGGCTTCGCAGTTTTCTCTTCTTTTTGATCATTTTACAAATAATAAAAAAACTTTAAAACCTACTTCTAAGTCAGTATTAGTATTCAGGTATTTTATCGCTAAGAGCAAATATCGTTTGAAAACTAGGCACTACAAACACTTTGAGCAACCAGAACATTTCTGATTTCTAATTATATTTGTGCAAACACAACGATTTTTGTTATGACTATTTGTTCTGCTTGTTTCTGCGTTTGGGCTAAAATGTTCAAGTTTGGACCCACTTGAAGAATGCTTGTGATCTGACGATTGAGAAGGACAAGTTAACAGTCTGGTTTATGGCAAGGATAATTATTTTGTTTGAATTTTAGATGTCTGATAAGACAGTTTTCAATCAAATTAAAATTGGTTTGGTGGTATTTATGTAACCAAAACAGGATTTATTTAAAATTACGATTAGATTTAATTTTTAATTAGCAAAATTTTTAGAAACAACCACATTATTACAATTCGTATTTACTTTATTGTGTCGAACTTTTATTTTTATAACTTTGCAACTTGATATCAAATTTTTCTGTCAATTTGTATCGCCATCTATCGAGTAACTATCATAGAAGTAGCTACTTTCTTTAGTTTTTTGTATTTTTTTATTTTTACATCCGACTAGATTTCAAGTTACTCTAAAGTATCAAAACAAATTTTTTATAATTTTGCAATTAGTTATATGCTAGCTTTATTTACCTGTGTTGTGATTACGTTTGTTAATTATTTTTATTAAATGCAGTGACTTGAGGAAGTGAACAAAACGTCACCTCAAAAAACGCATTAAGCAGTGTTTTCTATCGCCCTCTCACTACCTTCTCTTAATACATCATATTTATTAGTTCCTTTCTAACTATTGGAGAGATTCTGATAGTGGTCTACTTTATCTTGGACTATTACTAAGATTCAAAGAATTTGTGCGTTTTCTCATTATTATCTTACTACTACTAATTTTTTTTTCGCGTACTCATTTGTCTTTGTAATCTTGTTTTAGTATTCTGTTTAAAATGATAATGATTGCATAAGTTTTTTTAAAATGAAATGGTTTAACCATTTATAACCGTTTTTCATAGAATCAAAATCAGGAACTTTATATAAAGAAAATACTACTAGTCGAGTATCTACTATAAAAATCTATTTCCAAATATGTTGACATAGGATTTACAAATAACGATGATTAGTTTTAAGCTGCTGAATTAATATTTCAAAATCAAGATAGTGATCCGTGCTAATACTAATGATTCAAAACTATCGGTGTATTTTTAACATAGCTGTGATAATTTCTGATGTCTTTGAGTGCACAAAACCACGTAAGATATAGGATTAAATAGTACTCATAAAATTTTTGCAATGTTTCAATCTCTTTTTTTTCTTCTGCACCTTTTGTACAGTTCATACGATTTTACATTTAATTGTAACAGTCGCTCAAAGCGACCTGAACTGTCCAATGTCAGACCACATGCGTCTTTGAGTCCTTCTTTTGTTTTTGTGTTCTTCTTTGCGTTTTGAGACTGCGATTATGCCTAGAGTGCGGCAACGTGAAAATTATCGACAACTGAGTGAATTCAACAGAGATCGCATTATTGGCTTACGTAAAGGTGTTTTTTCATTTAGAGAAATTGCTAACCGTCTTAACTGTGTTACTAATCATTTTGTGCTTCCACTGACGGCTTGTCATCGACACCAACGTTTGGAGTGGTGTATCTTGAGAATGGTTTGGGACTTGGAATGGCATAGGGTAGTCTTCAGTGAGGAATCTCT
Source organism: Aquatica leii (assembly GCA_035610365.1). Lineage (NCBI taxonomy): Eukaryota > Metazoa > Arthropoda > Insecta > Coleoptera > Lampyridae > Aquatica > Aquatica leii. Next base: position 14,315,969 of record CM069434.1, on the reverse strand, counting down.
ATTCTGCTTGGGAATGCACAATGGTCGCATGATGGTCAGACGTAGACGTCATGTTCACCACACTGTGGGGGTTATGCTATAGGGTGCTATTGCTTATCGAACTAGGTCGCACTTGGTTGGTTCATCCGGGGCAATATCAATGCTCACCGATATGTTGATAAAATGGTAGAATCCCATATCCTTCCATTCCTCCAGGGGCTGGAGGATCGGATTTTCCAACAGGATAATACCAGTCTCCAAGTTGCATCGCATTCTATGGAGTGCACCTAGATCTCCCGACCTTTTGCCTATCGAATATGTGTGGGACATGATGGGTAGAAGACTCAAGCAATTAGCCAATACTCCACAGACACTAGAAGCTCTGCATCATGAATTACAGATTGCTTGGGATGCAATGCAGGAAGAAATCAACCGCCTAGTGGCATCCATGCCAAAAAGGGAAGTCCAACACAGTATTAATAAAAAATGCCTTAATTTTTTCTTTATTTTTTTTTTGAAATTCTAATAAACTACTACCTTTGACTAGTTAAACATTTCTGCCAAGTTTGGTTCAAAGATTTTAATTCCTTCTTAGTGTTGCATTTTTTATGTCACAGAGTATATTTATAAAAGGTTTTATATTATTTTTTTTTGGTTTATTAACTGTCTTTCGGTGTTCAATCGTTTTTAATTGGACTCAAGGCGGGTTGCACAAAGCAAATCAAAAATGTAGCAAGTGATTATTTCTGAAATCAATTGTTACATCACGAATAAACGTGGTGTCATTGGCTATGTAGCAATTGTTTAGAGAAATAATCAGTTGTTACATTTTTGATTTGCTTTGTGCAACCCGCCTTCAGTTGATCCATTGTTTGTCTTTAATTTGTCGGGGTTGCATTTATCTTGAGGCTTTTCTTGTTTTGGACGACTTCACTTTTCTCTGTGCGAAATTTTTTTAATACTATCTTTTGTTTGTAATTCTGTGTGTTTTTTTTACTTTTTGTACTAAGTCACTGATCTTTATTTACGTGATTGTCTCTAAACATTCACCTCGAAACCTTTTGTTTTGTGTGTTTGACAGTTTGCAGATTTGCATATCCTATATAAAATTACTTGTTGAACTTCCATTCTATATATTTCTGTTGTTGTGTGCACGTTAAAAGAAAGATGGAGATCACAATCACAATCTAGTGGACTGAAGAAATAAAAGAAATTTTAATGGAAAAGAAGGAGCGTAGAAACGATATATCTAAACAAAAGAAATGAAGGATAAGGAAGATTACAAAAAAGAAACATAGTGAAAGAAGCAATTAATATATCAAAAAAGAAATTCTGAAAAAAACTCGGTGAAGAGATAACGAAATTACACAAAACAAATACCAATAATTTTTGGACGAGAATAAAAAGAGTAAGAGGGTATGAAAAAAAAAAACAAAAGCAATAAAAAAACAAACAAAGACAAATATAAGACAGAAAGGAAATACTAGAAACATCGAAAAATTTCTTCAAAGTATGTACTATGAGAAACTAGATTCAGAAGCCAGCAAAGCTGGAGAATAAAATTAAGAGAGAAGAGGTAGAACTGACGAAGCATATGGAGAAGATGGCATGGTTATCCGAGACTTTGACCAAAAAAGAAAAGATTGGTTCTGGGATATAACAAACATCGGAGGAGGAGGAGAATGTGGACTCAAGAAACCACCCGAACTTACTTGGTTCAAGTTCGCAACATGTAAGATAGAACCATTTAGGATATCTTGCGAGAAGAAAGGATTGCCTAGTTATACGAGTCGGATCGGCTGTGTATCTGGTTCGTGCTATGTGAGCACGAGACTTAGCGAGGCCCCTACCTTGCGGTTTATCTTAGCGTGACAGGCTGAAAACAAAGTAGGCGGAAAAAGGACACGATTTTGTAATAGCCGAGGATGAGGCTAGTTAGTCAAGACAACTACGACTAAAAAAGAAACTGAAAATGTTAGTTAACTAAAAATAATTAAATAAAATTTTCGAATAAGCCACATGCAGTCAAATAACTAAATAAATACCCTACTTCGCTGTAGCTGACTAAAATAAAATCATAATGCGATGGAAAAATAAACTAAATTATAATCTCATTTACGTTGACTCTGGTCTCTTCTAGCGAATGCAATTAGTACATTGACCTCGGATACTAGTTTAAGGATAGACTCAAGGGAATCGGGATACGGGTTGACTTGGGTTCTTAGGATACTCCGGTCATCATCGAACTCCCGACAGGAGAGAATCCTATGTGATGGAGTATCAGTATCAGAAACAGCACGGAAAGAGAAAAATATTCCGAGAGACGAATAATAACGTTATAATACGAATTTATAAGAAAGAAATACAGATTCAGTGCGAAAACTACAAGCTTAAGCTAGCTACAAAACTTATACAAAAATACTAGAAAGGAGGTTAAGAAATGAAATAGAACTAAAACTAGGAGAAGAACAAGCAGCATTTAAATGAAATAAACTAACAAATGACAACATATATATACAATCAGAAACATTCTAGAAAGAAAAATTGAAGAAGGAGAAAAAATGTATCTCATATTTGTTGACCTGAAGGTTGCTTTTGATACAATAGACAGAAGAGAAATTTTGAAAACGCTAAAAGAATTGAAAATAGACAAGGAACTGATAAATGCAATAAGAAGTAGAGTTAAAGTACAATTAGCAGGACAAAGATCGAACGAATTTGAAATGAACGAAGGAATTAAGCAAGGCGACAGTCTAAGTCCCTTGCTTACTAATGGACAAGATAACCTAACCAATAAAAGAAAAAAATAATTAGTTGCAAACAGTTGTAGGATACAAGAACCTAGAAGCAGTAAAACGAAGTAATCTCCAGATGATGTAATATTAATATCAAACGTTAAGAATAACATGCAAAAGCTAGTAAACGCATGGACTGGAACAGAAAACTGAAAATGGAAGTCAAAATTAGTTAAACAAAAACTGTGATATTGAATGAAAAACGATAAAGACATAAAATGTAAAAACAAGAAATTGGAAAGGGTATCGACGTATGAATTCTAGTATGATAACAAAAGACGGAAAACTGGAGGAAGAAACCGAAGAACTAAAACAAATGCTATGGCAATGAAACGTTTCACGATAATGGCAGGAAAAGCTAAGTGGGGTAGAATAAGAAATGAATACATAAGAGAAATAACTAAGCAACAACCAATAATGAGAAGAAGAAGAAGAAGAAGAAGAAGAAGAAAATAAAGAGGATCTAACTAAACTGATATGCGCACATAGTAAGAATGAAACCTAAAAGAATTACAAGAATAATAAAGCGGGAAAACCAATAAAAAACAAAGATAATGATGGAACAAATCAAAGAAATAGATGCACAAAGAGGAGTGGTAATGGAAGAAACGAAAACAATAGCAAAATATGGGAAAAATGGAGTTACCGCTCTCCGACGCACGACAGGGCATTAAAGATTAGAAAAGAAGAAGGAAGTTTCTCTTCTCTTCCTATGATTTTATTTCAAATGGTTTTTCTATTTTGTTTTTATCAGCATAAATTAGGCTGCTGATTTGAAGCGTGACTATATCCATTCAAGACGATGAATGTCCGGGTGTCAAAACCGCTATGACCGTCGAAATGCTCAAAAAAATTTACAATGCCGTATTAAATGAACACTGACTGGACTGATTGAAGGACATTATGTTATTTAGCCTAAACGTCTACATCTGACCAAAAAGATAACACAAGGATGATGCGCTTCGGGTTGTTGGTGGCTTTTATACGTACCGTGTTCATCGGTTTTGGCCCTCTTTTACGAAGTTTTACTTCAAATTATGGGGTTACAAACTGCGATGTTCAATTATTTTCTAGAGCAAAGGTTTAAAATTCTTGGTCTAAATGAATACAATGGAACAAGTTTTTTTTCTTTTCTTGGCCAGGCAGAATTTTTGTTTTGCTTTGTTTCGGTTGCGACTTTTACCTACACTCACCAACACTGAGTATATTGCTATATTGTGTTTACGCAAAGTTGGACATTATTTAAGTACATACAAAATTTTTTTGCAGAATTTTACGTTTCAACGTTTCATAAATCAGAAAAAAGTATTTTTGACAAAAAAAATTGGGCGTCTGTGTGTATAACGTTGTACCCACGATAACTCTCGAACCAAAAGTCCTAGTAGCTTCAAATTTGGTATGGATCTGGGTTTTCATATTCTCTCGGTTCTATCAAAAAATGGGTCTTATAGAGAAAACGGAAGTGGTATCCGACATTTTTAACAGTTTTCCTTATATAATTTTGTACGTATGTAAATTATTCGAATTATTTTTACAGTTTCTTATAGAGATAATTCTTCCTAACAATTTATTCAAATAAAAAAAATCTAATATTGACAATTTGTTAGAAATTTGTTTTATAATTTAAAATGAATTCTAAATTTACTAAAGCGTAAAGCAACATCGAGGCGCACAACTATAGAGGTTAGTCGATGTGACAACATAACCTCAATTTACTATATTTCAGTTATATCTTAATGTAATCGAGGAGACAAATTTCAAAAAAATTATAGCATGCTAGGAAGTCAATACAAACGTGTACATATCACTTCAAAGTTTTCTGAACTCTATATTCTTTCGACTTGGATGTTTTTCTTCAATTTGAAAATAAAAAATATGTAGAAATTCCTTATAGGAAAGTCGTATGTTGACCACGCCAATTTTTTTTATGGTAATGATTAATTATAACATTAAAATATTGGTGTAAACGGCCGTGATTGATTTAGTTGTGACTAAATTTTGATGTGCTGAAATTGTAGTTTTATCCAACTTTGGTGTTTAGGAACTACAGTCCATTTTTTCAGTTTTAGTTTTTTATGAGTTTTTATACGTTTTCATACTTTGATTGTACTTTTATCTCTTATAGTATGTCTCTACTTTTTTAGATTGATTTTTCCATGTATGTTGTGTTTTCTGTGTTGTTTATTTTTGTGTTTTTTTGTTATTTCTTGCTGTATGTACATGTTATAGGATATGATGTTATATCTCACTTTTTCTCGTTTATTCGTTGTTTTTTTTAAATCGTGGAGTTCACCAAGTAATGATCCGACTCTGTTTTTCCTTATATTAATAGATTTACATATGTTTACGAATCTTACTTTCTTATTATTTCGTAGCGCCTTGACCGTATTGTTTTTTTTCTTTATTGTCAATTTGGTTCAGTACTTGGTGAAGTGTTTTCTTATTCTTGGTTCAAGTGTTTTATTTTTTTTATATAATATTTTTTTAATTTGTTGTATTATTCTCCTATGTAAACTACTATCGCCAACTAAGATTATTTATACTGCAAGAAGTGCTAGAAGTTTTCACAACATCAATTGAAAGTTTCTTAAAAGAATACGGTTAATTCTTATTAATTTTAATATGGACAAATATTTTGTTAACAAAGAAAGATTTATAGCACTTTCCTTTTTTTTCCTGGATAACTAAAAAGAGAATAGGAATTTAGTTTGGGCATTTTCATAAATTGGAAAATAGCTTAAATTTGTATTTAAATTTATAGTTTTGGATAGTTCTTTATGGAACCTTGTCAGTAAAAGGTTGCATCGTTTCTAATATTCATAATTAATTAGTCGACTTTCATTTCGTACGCACCGCTTAAGATGTCTTTGTTATTATGTATTTTGTTTGTCTTCTACTATTTGTTGTTTTATTATTATTCTACATTTTAATTTAACAGTTATGTCACAATTGATGAGTTTTGTTATCTACCACTGCACTATAAAGTAAGCATAAAATAACGACAAAATAAATAGATTTTGATATTTTCGTATGCACATGAAGAAATATGGAGTTAAGTAAACAGAATGAGATTAATGTTGTAATAATTAATGATAAACCAAACGTAAATGTATACGCACTGACACTTGGCGTTTTCATTAATACGAAGGACAAGCGTTATCGAATTAAAAAAAATTAAGTTCAAATTTCCACGTGGAGAAAATCTTAAAAAAACTAAAGCGCGTTCTTTATAAAGGACATATTTTAAAATGTCTATTTGACCTAAAAACCTACATTAACATGAAAAACATTTTTTTTATCTTTTGAAGTAAAATGTAATTTGAACGTTTTTGGTAATCATTAGGTTTTTTAATCGTTTACTTCAAAACGAAGTTTGGCAAGCATTTCTGGATATTTACGTTTGCAGCTGGCGTTTTTGTAATTATTTATTTACTGATAAACCCAATTGATTATTTACTGACTAGTCTAAATGTCAATATCGTAGTTTCACAATTACTGAAACAACTAATCGTTGACAGTGAATAGATTTTATGCGTATTGTAGAAAAGAACGTTGCGAAATCGTACTAAAAATTTAATACGAGAAACCTTGATGGGGGGAGTTTTCTTGGTCGTGAATGAAAAAGAAGTGGTTCAATCCTTGATGCAAGTACGAACTTGGCCATGGCTTTTTAATTCGAACAAAACAATAGAGGTGTGTCGAGTATCGTTCTAAAAATATTTTTTGATTGTAATAATGTAAATGAAGGCAAAATTTATTTACCAAAAATGCAAGTTTTTTGTATATTTGTCTATATATGTAAACGTTATTTATGACTACGCGAATAAATGTCTGAATTCCTTGCGCTTAACGCATTAATGACCCAGAGAGAGTGTTTTTCCAAAATTATTAACGGTTAACATAGCCTAAATAAGCTACGTGAGAAAATTCTTAATACGCTAAATGCCAAGGTGAAAAGTAAAACACATTAATCGATTCTTATCAATTACTGTTCTATCGATGCTTTTATTTTTGAGTTTACAATAGTTTAACACTCAATGAACTTCGTGTAAATCAAGATTAGATATTGCTATTGTTATAAAATTAATTTAATAACGTATCCTGTGTAACAGGATGCGGTAACCGTGATATATTGACCCAAAAAATTTAGGATGTTTTAATATTAAGAGGAACAAAAATATATATAAGACCTAGCAAAAATCGGCAAGGCGACTACAACAAATAAAATAAAAGTCAATTACTGCGGACACATTGCAAATTACAGGTAGATCGAAAATGTCCAGGAAACTAAACAGGAAAGATTAATTAAACACTCATTTTAATCAAATTTTGATAAGTGTTTATTTCAAAATTGTATTCATAAAACGCAATTACCCGAAAGCTTTGGATTATTTTTCCTGGAATGCTTTTTGTGAAAATTCTAATCTTAATAAAATCTATCTAAAAATTGTTAATTATTTTTTAAGTACATAAGGTTTTTTTTAAATTGGTAATTAACACGTTTTTGCATTTTTTCAATGTCTTATTTCGTATGGTATTAATAATAATTTCCATATTACGCCACGTTTTAAATTCCTACGTTATGAGATGCATATAATTCAAATGTATAAACCAAATTAAAAAGAAGGTCATACGGAAGCAAGTTGGTCAAGGTAAATACACTGATGATAAGTAATACAAATTTTGACAGTGGAAAATTGGATAATCTTTTTTTTTTTACCATCAGGCTGCAACATATATCGAAAAAGCTGAATTCGACACTAGTAACATTACAACGATCAAAAAATAACATTGAAAAATTTTATTTAAACATTTGAAGGTTTGTTTTTTACTATTTTTTGTAGTTTGAAAGGATACATGACTAACGAATTGATCGTAGTCTTGATGCATTAAAAAAATAAGAATTGTTTTAGAATTGGGAGTTTGTAGTAGTGCAATTTCAATATGTAGCCTCGATTACTGACAAATATAAACTAATACTGAAGAAAAGCTATTCTTTTCTATAATTTAATGGAAATTTTGAATATTAAATTAATACAAAGGCTTGGCCAAGGCTCAAGGTCCTTTTTGTATTAGTAAGCCTATTACCGCAATAGAAATGTTCATCAAAATGTTGTTTTTTTGGTTTGTTTTTCTATTTGTGTATTGCCCACCTCTGAAAAAGTATATGTAAAAACGGATCTAAGCTTTTTCTAACAATGTGTTGTTTGTTAGCCAACGTTTATGCATCGAAATAAGATTCGCAAATTGCTACACGTCATTGTGACCGTGAAATGAAGTTCAAGGCAATCCATTTCGGGATATGGCATCACGAGCGTTTTTGCATTGATATGAACTTATCCGGTCATTGTGATTTTAGTTGTGTAATTTTAATACGCCATTGTAGGAACCCTGGTATAATTATCCAAATTTGGACACACGTTGTATAATTAATGTTGGTATTATTACGCGAATCCAATCGTTGCAAATTTCAGTACTTTACACTATTTTGTACAATGGGTTTTTTAGGCATTGGAATATTAAAAAAAAATTCAACGAACGCATGCTGATTACATGTAATTTTTGGAACGTTGCAATTGCGCAATAAAGTCCTAAGGATACGTACATTTTTACCGATAGGTAATTTGACGTACCTATCTTATTATAGAATAATTCGTGACATAATACTTGCCCCCTTTAATTATCAAAAGCATTTTGGTTTTCCTAGAATAATCTATCAAATACCAGTTTCATAAGCTGCAAAATGTGGGAAGTGCATGACTCGAGTTCAAACGCTTGTTGTTACCTGCTGGTAATCATTCTTTATTTAGGTACAGGGTCAAAAACCATTCAGGGTCACTCTTTTGCATTTAGGGATTCAACTATAAAAAAACGTGCACGATTTTTAGTAAATTGGATTAACTACGCGATTATTAAATTTCATCTTTATAATTTTGTATAATTAATCAAAGCCACAATTTTTACGAACAAAAACATGCTTTTAGGCGATGTCCTTGAGAAAATCTAATTATAAAAATTTTCAACAAAAGTAGAAAGTGCCAATTAAACTGATGCTTACTTATACAAAATGTTGTTACCCTAAATGACGTAACACTAATTTTTCTTTATTTTTCAGCTAAAAATATTCTTCGACCAGGTGTGGAAATGGACTCTCAGCAACAACAGTTCTGTTTGAAGTGGAATAGTTTTGGTAGTAATCTAGCAACATCTTTCAGCAACCTCTTCAAATCTGAAAGTTTAGCTGATGTTACGCTATTTTGTGAAGGTAAGCTGAATAAAACTTAAAAAAAAGGAAATAAATCGCCAGGGAAATATGGAAAGGGTTTTGGAAAGCATAAATTTTAATAGAAAAGTTAGTTAAGTGTATTACGGCACGCTTTTACTTTGTTTCAAACTACTTGAAACTTTAGTTAACATTATAATTAATTATCCTATTAAAATTTTCTGTTACTAAAATTTTTATTTATTATATTTACGGACTTGGTTCTTATTTCATGCGTTAAATTGCTAAAGGTGTTATCAATAATATTTTTGGTTTTCCTATTCCTGTATGCGTGTAGATATTTTTTTATTGATATAAAGTGCAAGGTAGCGATTGTTCTACCATTTTTTTACATATTTATAGAATTTGCGACACAGATTTTACGTCGCGGGCGGTCCCTTCTGTTTCTAATTCCATATAATTTAAACTCTTAACCAGCTCTTGATTCCGTTGTCATTGCTGTGCTGTTCCACTTTTACTCGCAATAACCCGCCTATGGTTTTGACTCATGATTCTTTAGGTCGGAGTCATCAGAGTAGATACTGATAACAGCGCTACGTGGACCTCTTCGCGGAAACTCAATTGGTTCATTTATTCGTCATTCGTACTATATTAGCTTAGTCTTTGAACTATATTTTTACCTTTTATGGTCTAAAATAATACACTAGTAAACTATGAGACAAATTATAACAAGCAACCGCTTAGAATATTTCTTATAAATACCCTTCTTCGTAGTGATTCATTGAAGTCGTTTGTTTTTTAAAGTTTCCGAGCAGTTATCTATTTTCAGTTTCTCGAAATTAAAATCCTATCGTAGGAAATTGTTGTCAGGGATGTGTATTAAAGCAGTCGTACAAAAAGCATAGAAGCGTGCAAAAAACAGATCGGACATGTTTTCACTGAAGCTTAGGATGCATAAACCGGACCTATCTGGCCCGGAGTAATATTTGCTTGATTATAATTTGTATTAAATAATATGAAATTAATTCAGCCTTCTGGTATGCTCTAAACAGGTATTCATTCAACTTTTTCTCGGATTAAATCATTTTCATTTTATTAGAAAATAGTTTTTTAACATAAGTATTCTGCATTTACATAAACTGGGCCTGCGGGGCTCACCAGCAAATTTTTTTGTATTAAAGTTTTAGCTTGTTATTTTGCTGGAGACAATTTAAATTAACGAATCTGCATGTGTGTGCTAGCCTTTGTCATTCAGTCGAACTGAAAACTGTATTGTTTGAAATTGCAGTACAAAAGCAATAATGGCATCGAAAAGTGTAAGTTTTGTTGCAATGAGCAACTAAGTGCGATGATCTACTTTCTGGAGAAAGTGATGTTTTGGTAACAGAAAATAATGATATGTACAGTGATTTCGAAACAAATTGTGATGAGTTTTCTGGATCTAGTAACGAAGACGATGGTAATGACACGAATGCAGAAAATATTAATGATAATTCAAATTCCAAAATTAAATTTGCGATTTATAAATATCTAAGCGGCCAGAAGTGGAGAATAGAACCGCGAGCCAAAATAAAATTCCACCACATGATATTATTCGACGTGTATTTGGTTTAGTGCATGTGGCTGCTGCATCAAGAGAAGCCTTTTAGTTATTTGTGGCAGGAAATTGTGCACTGTAGCAACTTAGAACCAATACGTATTTATAATGGAATCTCGAGCCACGATGCCCATAATTTGATTTAAAGAAAAACAGAGATTTATTAAATTTGACGATCTCGAGAAAGACTTTTGGAAACCGATACATTAGCACTGATATCTTATATTTGGAATCTGTTTATTCAAGCAAAACGTGCATCATATCAGATACCAATGTAACAATTGATGAAGAACTGCTTTCTTGGTTTTAGAGGCAGGTGTCAATTAGTTCAGTATGGATGGGATGGATGGATGGTAGCACGCGGCTCAGCGAGGCACCTGTTTTACGAATTATCCTCGCTTCTAAGGAATAAAACCAAGTTGGTAGGAAAAGGACTTTGACAGGCAGGAAGGGAGTAAGAGAGGCAGAGTTAACAGTTTATATAAGGCACTAGTCTAAAGATGGCCTGAAGGGAATCGGGATACGTAGTAGCCCGTAGGACACTACGGTCATCATTGAATTCGCGACAAGCGGGAATCCGATGTTCCGGAGTATCAGGAACGCGTTTTATATGGTAATAAAATCTGCCGTGTGAAGAAACGATTTGGACGGACTCTTGTCCGGACGAATGTCCCACACATTCTGACCCAGGTGAGGATATCCGGGATGAGAGAGTAGGTGTTACTCCCTTTGTGAGAAGTGTCTCACAGTTGCTTCCATTCACTCAAGAACTAGACCTTCAAGTGACGCTTGGCCGCTAAAAAGGACGGAAAATCGTTGATCGAAACCTGCTGGTCAAGGAAGTTGCACGAACCAGCATTGCGTAGAACTTTGATGTTTGGATATAACACAGATGTTATCTACAGGAACGGCCCGATAAACCCCGAAGACAGTTCTAAGGCATAAGGATTGAAGCGAGAGCAGTTTCCTGACCACGTGGGAGTGTTGAAGTCTATGGTACCAGATGTCTAGGTCATAAGTGAGCATGCGAATTACATATATTCCTAAGATGTTTTTTGTGAAAGTTTTCTTTTAAGAGCGAGTATTTGTATAACAAATGCAAGATGCTCTTGCACTTGTCAACCACGAAAAAACTCAGTTTGTCGTCGAGCAATAGTCCGAGGTAAAACCCTACGAATGAAAGTGTGAAGCGTAAAGACGCAGTGGAGTTCAGTATATGCCAAGTATAATGACTTGAAATTTTTCCGAATGTCCGAATATAAATATGGCTTTGCTCTTCATGGTTTGGTTTATATTGGTCGCCAACCTAGGAAATCTACACATAAGAATCTTGGGAATAGGGCAATCTTTAATGCGTAGTATTTATTGATTCTGATCCGAATCTATCAATTTCGTTATGAATGCTTCATTAGCAGGAGTACCTTTTGGGAAAAAAATCTATTTGTTGATACGCTACGTCAAATTAAACGAGGTATTTCAAAGGAGATGAAATCTTCTTTATTTTGTTTCATAAACAAAGTTACGCACCTAAAAAACAAATGCGTAATTTTTCTAACTAGAACACAGAGAACATCCAAATTATAACGCAGGTGTCACCCGCAAACTGAGAATCTTTTTAAAAGATTCAGCAAAGGTACTGTAGTTACATTTTTTGAACAAAATATTCCAACCAACGACGTAGCATTGTGAAGTGTATGAAAACAAATCGGATCCACCTGCAGCTCAAACAAATGAAACGATCAAAAGAAAAAGGATCGTAAAAGCTACAGATAATTGCAAGGAACACTCAGAATTTGTTCTGCTTGTTACTTAATACAGACCCGGTTTATCTAAAATTGTACCGTATAAGATTTGAACCGTAATCTTCTTTTTAAGAGTAAATGAGCTGGGACGATGCAAATAATCATTTATATAATAAAGGAGAATTACTTTTTTCACTAAAATGGATTAGAACAGAAGGAAAAAAAGCCCATAAAGAAGATTGGCAACCAGCAGATTAGGTAGTTTTCCAAAAAGGATTTTGTATATTTGCAGTTTTTGAAAAAGATATTTGTACATGTGACCATTTCTTTAAAAAACAAGAAAATGTAAATTTTTGAATTTTGGAGCTAGCACAATTCTCGTCAAGAAAAATGAAGACGCTGAAATTTAAGGAAGTATGCAGTTAGGATGAAATAAAAAAATGCATTTACCGAGAAAATGTCCACGACAGACAATGGCTGGTATGTATTTATCGAGTTTTGAACACTGTAAGTGAATCTGAAAAGAAGAACGATACTAGGATGCTCGATATAAGAAAACGAATACATCGAAGTAAAGCAAAATAACCGATATAATAGATTAATCATCACAGCATAAATGGGAACAAGACATCACGCGTTGATACGAGAACAAAAAAACGTGGCAATCTTAGATGCCAACTGCTCTAAACAAAAAAAGGTGGGCGAACTGCGAGAAGACCTGTTCAATTACGTGCGCAAAATTAGTTTTCGTGTTTACATAAGGGAGGGTCGGTCAAATTGGATCATTTTGCAGTTTTAATTTTTGCCTGGAGTATGTAGCGGTATTTCAAGTTGCTTATTGTTTCAGTTTTATACCTTTTATTATCTTGAGCAGGCCCCATAAAAATTTCATGTCTTATGGTATGTTGGAATTTACCATACTCTTTTCTCCGAAACTCGGCAAACGGCCCAATTTCTAAGACTAGTCTGATAAATTGGACCGCTTGGTCTCTTAAATTGGACCACAATTGATAGTTAGCTAACAACGTTGCAGCTAGCACTTCTTTGATATACCTAGAAAATATAGTTCTTGATTGTGTAGTAATGTGCTATACGACCGCTAAAGTGTGGAAACAACGCATCGCAACATTCATATTTCTTTAAAGGTAGCTGTTTTACGTCAACAAGGTCTTCCCCTCCAGACGAGTCTGCCAACGTCGGTGCTGCTGGATATCTCATAATCTACATTTTTCTTATTTTTTTATCTGACTCATTTTCTTCTTCGAGTGTCAAATGCAAAATTTAATTTCTTTTTGGTTTGTTTCGGACCTTGTCCCCTTCAGGATTCTAAGTCAACTTTGTGTGGAGTAGTAGTAAGTACTGCGGCATTTTGAATCCGAACAGGTTTTGTGTTTTGCAAGTACTAGCTTGGGACAGATGCGACACTTCCATTAGGCCGTCCAAAAATCTCTATGTTGTTGTAGGAGTTTCTATAGATTCTTCTATCAACGCATTGGCATTAGAAAATATTGATTCATTGAAGATAGGACGATCAACTATCTTTAAAAGCATTTGCAGCCGTACGCACAGAAAGCGCCTTTTCATATGCCTTAACCAGCAACGCAGAAACTTGAAATTGTCATAATTTTCTGAATTATATCTCAAAAATTTTTTCTGAGCCTCTACATAGTACTAGCCCATTGGTCGAAAGAACGCCACATCTAAGGGTTGTAGCTTGTGGGTTGTATGGTTAGGCAGCTGTAGGAGAATGATGTCGTAGTCTCTTGCTTAGATGATAGCGCGGAGATTTCTGCTGTGTAGCAAGACAGGATCATTCTTAGATGATGAAACATGACTATGAAAAAACGTTCTGAGTTTATGTATCCAGTGTCGAAAATTGTAAGAATAGTGCCTGTAGGTGCACTTCTTGCGGCTGTCTTTTTTTTTATAAATGATTATGGGCGGAATATAGTTCCGGGAAGCGCTGGTGCAGTAAACAATTGTGGTGTTCACGTCCCTTTTGCCGCTGGTGGCGACTCCAACTTGGTGTTTTTTTTAGCCCAATAACTTTAGAAGGCCTTTTTTGAACCGTTGTTAACCCTGACTGGTCAACGTTATAGATTCTACTCCTGGTTCTTCTGGTCTCATTCACCAAATCTTCCAAAAGAGTAAAAACACTTTGGCCACTCGTTCCTCGGTGAACCCTTTTATTCTTTGCATGGAGGTAGCTTCGGGTTGGCGCAGCGTCGGCTTTTTTGTCGCGCTATAAATCCATAATATCAGCTTTTTCTGCCAGTTTCTAATCTATGTTAAAATTATGTATGACACCGTGTTTTTCTGCTAATCTTCTAACATCTTTAATGCTGAGACCAAACATCCTATCTTCGAACTGAAGAATATGATCGCAAGCTCATTTTCTATATCATAAGAGAACGCAGGTATTCTTCCGAGTCTTTGCATTTGCTCCTTTGATTTTTTCATCAACGTGTCTTTTAATGGTAGCTTTTGGCACTTTATATTGACGAGACGCGTCGTTAATACCAAGTTTTTCTCTGATACAGCTTGTATTGCCAGTTCCAATTGCTCCCGTGTCCTCTTTCCGTAACTTAAGAAATATATAAAACTTAGATAATAAAAATTACATAGGCAGATTAATTGGACCGGTCCAATATATCAAACTATCTTCGGTCCAATTTAACTAATTGTTACTCATCGTATATGCTTTATCAGATTATATTCCATGTAAAATTAACGTCCATTAAATGACAAAAATAACCAACAAAAAAATTTGAACTAACCTTAGCAATAGCCGCCCAGCTGAGCGTTGACGCAACTTTTACAACAAAACGCGAGCAAAACTATAAGTTAACGATGTCGCAGCTATCAAACATTGCGTCGGTAAAATTTCTACATTTAGTTCACTTTACCAACACATGATGGAGTCTCAGTCGTTTAAAACGTGCTTACAATCGATGGTCCAATTTATCAAGTCGTCCAATTTACCCGACCTTCGCCTATTAATGGCTTAGTTCTCTGGTTCGTGGGATATTAGATTAGAGCCTCATTCTATTAATTCAGTTCAATTTTGAATTCCATTTATTATCGCCGTCTTCGTCTAAACTAGTTTTGTAGCATTTTTCTTCGGAGTAATTTTACCTCGACCAAATAAAATAAATCGATTTATTGCTGGCTGTTATGCTTATTATTTTTCCATCTTAGGCTTCTACTTTCTTTTGCACGTTAGAAGTCTGGTTTAAATTTATATTTGCCCTATAAATCAACAAAAAAATGTATAAATACGTTACTTTTGCTATGCAACGTATTACAAAAAAAACGCGACGACACAACGGTCAATAAAAAAACCGACTAGGAATAAAATGTAACCTACAAGGATTTTTCTTACAAGACGAAGAAAAAATAGTTGATGATAGATGTTCAGATTTTCAAAAAAAAATGTATGGTTAAACAAATTTACATTTTTTTGAAAACATTTGAAAGCATTGAAACTACCATACACTCAGCACCACTTTAAAATAACACAAGTAGTAAAAGAGCAGTAAAAAAGAAGAAACTTAGGAAACGACAATAACAGAAAAATGTTGCCAAGCCAAATAGGTTGAAAGAAAATGTGATTATTACAATAGAATAGATCACCTTAATACAAATTAAAAAAGTTATCTGTAAATTTGTGTTAGAGCAAACCTAAGAACATTTATTCTAACTTGAATATCAGCTGCACATAAAAAGGTGAAGCTAAAATCGTCACTTTGTAATGTAGGCAAAATGTTACTATTGGTCAGTTTAAATGTGATGTGTTAGCGAAACACAGTGATGACTATTATCTTGTGGGTATAGTAGTTCGTGAAATACTCACAAGATAGTAATCATTGCTATATGCCGTTAACCAATCACATTACAATATTTTACCTACCCAGCAAATGATCGATTATGGCTTCACTTTTAATTCATTAATTAACTATCCAGTAATAGGGGATGTGGCATCTCATCCAATATTGGACAAGGGGTGTTGCATCGGCCGGAACAAGTGGTAATCAGATGCAGCAATGTTTGGTGAATATGCCGGGTGCTGCAAGATGTCCCAGCCAAGACTGATTGGCCTGGACGTGTTCTTTTGTTAGTATACGGGCGTTTTTGTTCTAATTATTGACTAGAGCAGAATAATTGAAGTTGGTAGCAGTCTGCAGTAACTGTTTTACCCGGTTTCAACAACTCATAATACAGCACGCCTTTGCTATCCCATCAAATTCAAAAAAGAATCTTCTTTCCGAAGCGATTGGGGTTTTCGATGATTTTGATGATTTGCTGGGATTTACCCATGACTTTCTGCGTTTCGGATTGTCATAAGGTATTCATTTATCCTGATTTTCTACAAGAAAGATTTTCGGCGCTGCTTATTGAGAAGCGAAAGACATGGTGCTACTCGTTGATTTTTGTTAGTTTCAATGTCTCCATGCGAAACCCATTTTTCTTTTTTCTGGATCTTTCCTATTTTATGTGGGAGTTTGAAAATTGTTTGCTGCGTTACTACTGCAAGTTCTGCTATCAAACAGTTCTAAATCATCGTTGTCGCATTTCCGAAGGCTTGCATCGCGTTTGTCAATTAGACTAAAATTACCGCTTTTAAATCGTTAAACCGACATGCGCACACAGCGTAGGATACAACACCGTCGCCGAGAAAGAAAAAAATCAATTATTACGCACTTGTAACGTTTTTTCTTGTCGGAATTCGTAAAGAATCTGTTGCCATTTTCGATTTTATTAAACTGAAAACTTTTGAAAGTTATGGTGCGGATTTTTCCAAACTATATGTCACCTTTAGGATGCTGTCAAACTGCTCTTACTATCCAAATTTCATTTTTTTTTGTACAATTTAGTAATAATATAACCCAACGCACTGTCGTTCTTTGTCATACAATTAGTTTTGACAGAGAACTTTATGACCGAATTAACACTACGCTAAATTACCTCATTACGAAACTGTAGTATAGAAAAAGATAAAATTTATTATCATTTTTTTATTAATCTTTGAATAAGCTTAGTAAAAAAGAGCAAATCGACTTATCCGTTAGATATTTTTCCGAAACAGAAAAGTACGTTGCGATATACGAAAATTTTGGTTTTGTTGTCAGGTGCGAGAACGAACAAAGCGGATAGTTTACCGATACGTGAACATGCTACCTACAATTTGCGAGAAAAATTTTTTTTAGAATCAAGCCACAAAAACCCACGGATTGGCCTTGCGATTTGATGATCGTCATAGCAAACGCAAGATGAATCGGAAATTGAATTCGTTTAAACCTGAATGGCATATCGGTTGGGATCATCAGAATTCTCGGAATGAGAACTTCCTCAGCTTTTCTTTGAGTATCATCGCGTGAATCACGTTACCCATGAGTTTTCTCACCACCAAACGGGCCCGTTAGATAGTTTTCGTTGGTTCAGATTTCGAAGCATGACAACTATCGATCCAACCTTTAGTTGTAAATTGTGCGGTGGCAAGTCAGGCAGATATGAGTTTAAAAATTTAGTTGGATAGTTTATTGCTTCGTCTTTGTTTGTTACACAATCGATAGATTTGAAGGAGTACAGTGGACCAACGGTTTAATTTTGGATTTGAAGTTTAAGTGTTTCTTTGCCGCAAGAATTGCTCGTTCACTCAACCAATAATTATTTTTGTGGTTCACAATGATGTTCGGGAATATGCTCGTCTTTCGTTGAGACGAAATTGAGATAATTTGACGGTCAAACACACAGTCAAAATTTACCGATTGGATCATAAAAATTAGTCCAGCTGTTCTTGAGTTATATATGGTGTAACTAACCCGACTGTATTTTATATACAGTGCGCGCCAAAAGTATGGAATGATGGATTTATCTTGCTCCGTGTCAGGATTATCAAAAAACGCTTTGACTCGTCAAATTGATTTATTTTCAAACAAACATTTTGCAGTATTTTTTAATTTTGCTACTCCTACCCTTTTTCCAAAAAATTTCGTAACAGTTTTGGATAGCTTATCAAATTCTGATTTAAAAAATGTATATAAATATTTAAGTTCACGAAATAGGTAAAGGTTTCAATGATGTAGTCATCAAACTAACACGTTTTAGGGCTAAAAATAAGTAAATAGAAGACGAATTAAGTTTGTTTTAAACAACTATTAGTAAATATTCAAATTGGCAACCATTTGCTTCCTAACCGTACGCCAATCGCGCTCGAAATTCGGAACAAACATTTTGTAAGGTTTCTGGTGCTAGTATTCTCATATCTTCTCGAATTCTATCTTTTAATTGTTTCTTGTAATACATTTTATTTTTGATGTACCCCCACAGAAAGATATCCAGTGGAGTCAAATCTGGAGATCAAGTCGACCATTCAATAAATCCTCGTCGACCAATCCATCAGTTTGGGAATATATCATCAAGGTAATCGCGTACTTCTGGACGATAATGTTGAAACCACAATGTTTCACTTGGTGCGCCGGGATCTTCATTATACGGATAAAGCACCGCCAATGCCGGAATAGCACCGTTGCGTAGGAGTTGTAAATATTTTGGACCTGTTAATGACCCGTCGATAAAAATGGGTTCAATAATTCTATTACCGACTATTCCAGCCCAAACATTAATTTTTTGAGGAAATTGGGTATGGGCTTCCATCATCTAATGAGAGTTGTGGTTCGACCAATAGCGACAGTTTTGTCGCTGAATAAAACTCGGCTCGCAAACTTTCCATCCACATTACAAATATTCATTAGTTTTTTGCACAACAGTAGTCTGCGATCAGAATTATCTTCATTGCACTAATGTCACTTTGTATGGATGCCAGTTGTGACGTTTCAATTTTCTTAAAACAGAAGTTTGTATAATATAATTATTTTCAGCTACAACTCGTTAAGTCACATGCGGATTCTCTTCCATCGCTAACAAGACGTTCATTTCAGTATCTTTTCGAACTGAAGGTCGTCCAACTTTTGGAAAATCTTTTACGTGCTCATATACTTCATACTTACGAATAATCTCATGGTTGCTTGAGTAATAGGTTGCGCATCACCATACTTTTTATTAAGATAATTACATACATACATACATTCTTCTTGCGTACGCATTCTGTCTCTACAACCCCTAATAATCAAAGTTTCCATTCTTTGACTTTCTGACAATCGTCGAACCATGGTATTATTTAATCGATTATCAATACAAAACTGACAATTTTATCGAAAAACATTGTGCACACTATCATCGCTAAACAGCAGAACCGTTTTTACCTAATCTAAAAACTTGTTATTAACAATAGCGTATTTTACATAAGAGATCACTTATCGGTATTAAAAATGTAATTGTTGCTATTTAAAAAAAAATTAATGACGTAAGTTTTGAAAAAGGGTGGGGGTAGCACAATTAAAAAATACTGAAAACTGTTTGTTTTGAAATAACTCAATTTGACGTGTCAAAACGTCTTTGGATAATCTTGACAGGGACCAAGATAAATTCATTATTTCATACTTTTGGCGCGCACAGTATATAATTTCTTAACATGTTCGAAAATCTGGAAAAGTCGGGAAGCTTTTAATTTGGGTTTTGATAGACAATGTATAGGTAACATAGGGCGGAACCATAGCAGTCTCTTAAGTGCCGAAGAACAGATAACCGAAAGGTAGAACTGTTCCGCTAACAATACCGACTCTTGTTATATATTTAAGAGACGTAACGTTAGGTTACTGTTATTAACATGAGTGATCTGATAGTATAAATTTACTATTCATGAATAATATATGCTATGGCTATAGCTTGAAAACTGATTTTATACCCACGTAATTCAAATTAGTTTTGAATAAACTGCGGGCTGAAACCAAACAATTTCAATACGAATGTGAAAATTCCACCATAATGGACTACGTGACGACCGTTTTGCTCTTTTGGGACTCTTTAGCGATGGGGGAACACTACTATACTTCCGTGAATGTATTGACCTATAGTTTTATATCGATAAATGATATTAGTAACATGAGTGAAATTCGATGGCAGAGCCATCTCATAGTATAAATTTACTATGCATGAATGTATGTAAATGGCTATAGAGATGGAAACGTTGAAAGCTGATTTTATACCCATGTAATTCAAATAAGTTTTGAATAAACCGCGGGCTAAAATCACAACGTATAACTTTGTAAGGTAACAATGTTAGTTACTCTTATTGTTAAAGAACATCACATCACTATTGCGATAATAGAGGACGATACCGTCATCTTGGTCAGTAGTTCAGAGTCTTCAAAAGGTCACGGTCGCGATTACAACACAAGTGGATATTAATCCATCCTGTGTAAGCATATAGTGTGGTTCTGTTATACCTATGGTTATGCTTTATAGTTTGTATAATTTAAAGAAAGCCGAAAATACAGTGAATGGAATAAACAGTTTTGACTGAGTGTCAGAAGACACAATCTTAATAACGGCCCAAGATAAAGTAGAGTCGTGGCAAAGTTTTACGAATCAAAAAGCATAAGAAAAAATTGTCGAAAAAAACAAAAAAAAATTGCGTAACATTTTTTATAAGAAATCTCGTTTTAATCCAGTTTTAGAGTTTATTTTGAGAAAAACTTAATAACCGACGAAAGATTGGAAAAGCCTATGATTGTGCAAATAAAAAGTATTAAGGTGCAATAGATTAAGACAAGAAAATGTGTGTACACGTACATTGGAAATTGGTGATAATTACGTCAACTGATAGACATCTAAAATTTTTTTTTAAATAATGAGGACATTTACGGATTACGTTCAACTATATAAAACTGCTGAATTTATATTATTAACTGCTGCTCTTTAGAAAAATTTAATGGGGACATTACGTCGTAGAATTTGTTTAAAGTCAAAAATAATAAAGATATTAGAAAAGCATAGAATATTATGTTAATTTATTACGTTAAGCAATGTAGACTAAATATTAACCTTGTCCTAAATCTAAAGCTTTTCTGATATTTACACCTATCTACAATTACCATATACTATTCAAAATTATCTTAAACTATTACTTGATTATTATGTATTTGCTTCTTTAGATAAAAATAGATAATATATCTTTGAATAGTAGAAAATTTGAGTGTGTAAAATTATAATCGACGTTTGCAACTAAACTTAAATTTTGGCACCTTATCTTTATCGCATCGTAAATTCAAAATATTGAAGTTTATTGGTATGCCAGTTATGCGATAACTTTGTTGTATTTTCATTAATTACAGAATGCATCGAACACTTTCCTTATCATATTATCATGTCGAAATTTGGATTGTTTTTTAGCCTTAACTGTTTTTTCTATCGTCTGGTTGAAAATTTTTTAATAACTACGTTGGTGTTAAACATTTGCTTAATTTTTTGGAAGTATTTGGTAACGACAAAAATGTTATCATGCAATAAAAAAATTATCGTGTAGCGTCATTGACTTCATGCTATGGAAGGACAAAGTCTTATTTGCAATAAAACTCCTAAACAACATGCACTATCTTATCAGATAAATTTGCCAAAATTTTTATTAAACATGTTTTTATATACGTAAAATAATGAATTCCTGGAATTGTTTTTTTCTACTTTGCAACCCTTGTCGGTTTAGATTGTTGTTGCTGATGATTTTATTTTTTTTTCAGGAGTGACGTTTAAAGCTCACAAATTAATTTTAGCAGCATGTAGTAAACACTTGGCAGATTTATTCGAAACGGCTCCATTACATCAGAATTTGCTAGTGATTTTAGATGGAACGTCTGCTAATAATATGTCAGCGTTGCTGGAATTTATGTACAAAGGAGAAGTGCACGTTTCCCAAGATGCACTTTCAAGTTTTTTAAAAGCCGCTGAATGCTTGCAGGTATATTTATTTCTATATAAAAGTGTGAGTTAAATTTAATTTTGAAATTTTTAGGTAAAGGGATTAAGTATTGAACACGAAAAACTAGCCGTTGCTCAAAGTCATACGAATATGGATACTTTAGATTCGCCAACAACGCGAAAACAGCTACGAGTTTTAAATGAAGATGGTGATGGTACTAATCTTCAACAGTCTAGCCCGTCCCCATCCTATTCACCTGCCATGTCTCCTTATATGCATCACCATTATCGACAGTACGATCAAAGATTAGCAAACAGTAATAACACATCTTTTGAACCCGCGACAAAACGAGCATTACGTAGTCCCAACGAATTATTACAAGAAACTGTTAGGGCGTCAGTCTTAAGGGATGGTAGCAAAGCCGGTAGACCTAATTCGCCAGGTCCGATGTCGTTAGCGTACCGTCCTTCGTCGAGTTCGTCTTGTTCTTTACCGCAACAACCAGAAGCTGACGGACCTCCTGAAAATCGTTTTAATTCGGAAACGAGTGCAACTGCCTTGATATGTCCAGAAAGTAAAACTAACGAACAATGCCGAGATCCTGGATGTCCTGAAGGTAATCACACGTAAACGTTTATCAGAAGCAACTCTTAAGTGCGTTACTTTTAGATCTAAGAATGAAAATAGATCCGTTAATACAGGAGGAACCATTATCAAGTACGGGTAAAGCAATTGGAAGTAATGGTGCTGCTGCTGCTAACGGTTCTTTAGGTCCACTATCAAATTATGACTTAGATAGAGAAAAATCAGATCTGATTCCATCCAGTTTATGGAACTCAGTAACAGGGAAATTAGCGAAAACAGGCTCAGTTACAACGCCAGATGGTAAATCTTTTTTTTTCAAATTATTTTAATAACTTCACATAACGAACTATTTATTTTGTAATTAAAAATTAATTCATTAAATCCACGTGCATCTCTTATTAAAACTAACGACTTCTTTTTGTGTTAATATTATTTAAATTAAATGGTTAATTTGTGCATCGTGAAGCTTATTAGTTTCTTTCATGCTCACCTGACCACTACCTTTAAATTTTGTTTGGTATTGCTAATGCAAACACCTAACTGTACTTTTCTAGTAGAAAATTAGCGCAGTCGCATCATATTATTATCACCGGAATAATGTATTAATTTGTTTCGTTTTTACAATACATCTTCTTGATTGTTTATTTGTACGTGGAATTTACCAAGGTTCAACCAAATATTTTTTTATAAACAATGTCAATTTGTTTACTTAATTACACTTAAAATATTATTGTCGAGATATGCAATTATTGTTTTTAATTTAGGAGACGCGAAAGTTTAATTCTCGGATGCCCGTGTCAGTAACATTATCATGTTTTTGTTTAAACTAATATTGATATAGCCGGTTTTTATTTTAGGAAATTTTTGTATTGTTCATTTATCCACTTGCTTGTTTAGTCTAAAGATAGAGTATTTTAAATCTTTGTTTACTCCAATTTTTCAAACTGAACCTGAATGTAGACTTTGGGTTTTTGAACACCATCGGAGATACGACTGACTAAAATGCTGTAATCAGTTTTAATTGGCTGTTCACTTGAGGAAATTTTTACAAATTAAAACAAACATCCTCACTATTTAGTATTTTCATCTTTGCTTTTTAATAATGTCATTCCCCAATCGATTCTATATTGTTGGCTTGGTTCGGATAATTTTGCAGGCTTCTGCCAAGCATGTCCCAGACATGTTCTATTGGATTGAAGTATCGACTTCTTGCTGATCAATTCATGGTGTTGATTCCGATCTCTTCAAGATAATTTTGAACTATGCGTGTCGTGAGTGGTTGCACATTTTGCCTGATTAAAAAAAATTGATTCGATAGTCGTGAATGGTACAACGTAGTCTTGGAGAATGTTGGTTATCTACCAATCAGCATTAAGACTCTCCGATGTGCTACGGACAAAGCTGGACTCGAGCAGGAGCACGACATAACAAATTAGCTTCTCTTAGACTGCGAAATATATATGTATATGTTAAATTGAGTACCATGAATTTTCTATAGCCCGTTGCCTTAGAGCAGAATGTCTCAAAAAACCTACCTACGTGAGCCTAGCTTGCCCACCTCTTTCGGGATACCAATATATGAAACACACAGAGCCTTGCTTTTAATTGACGATAACTCCAGTCTTGCTCTAATAACACGACTTGTACAAATTTTTCTCCCGCGTTGCATAATCGCAGTCAGAATTAAAAACAATAAGATAATTTGACCGAAATAAAACACAAATTAGAACTAATAGTAATCTAACACCAAATCCAACGCTTCATGTTAACACAACTGAACGTCATATACCGTAAAACGGAGCGAATTGGGACAGTTTTAACATGTTCTAAATAACTTTTTCTAAATAAGATAGAGGATCCAAACCAATACCAATTTCCTATAGGAATTTTGAACCGACTGATTAAAAAAAAAATGTAGGTGTCCCGATTCGCCCCGCAAATGGCGTCAATCGGGACACCCATTTATTTTGATGAAAATGACCGATACACGCCTGAAATGGGTCGGATTAGGACAAAGAATGATTGAAAAAAATACGTAACAAGAAAAAGGGATAAAAAACAAAAACGTGAAATGAGCTTTTATTTAACCAATAAAAAGCAAAAAGTTTCATGCTACATGAAACAAAATTATCTTCTTCTGCTATGGCGAAGAAGTTGATGAACTCTTCATTTCTGCCTTAAATGTGACCGTTAATATATTTGTCTTCTTTATCTGTTTTATACCGAATCTCAACAAAATCCTCTTTTTTTAAATTTCCCAATACCAAGTCAGCGTCTTCGTCAAGACACCAAGATGATAAAGAATCTGATGCATCATTCACCACATCACGCTCATCGACGATGAGGATAGGCCAGCTTCAGCAAAATCATCTTGCGACACGCTTTTCCTGGTTTAATAGAAGCTTTTCTCTTTTTTGTAACTGTTGGCTTGCCAGGCGTTTCTGCTATTACTTAGAAAATCGATCACAGAAGCGTTCCAATCGTTGGGATTGTAATTTGGATCTATTGATTTTGGCAATCGCTTTGAAACTTGATTTCTATCAAGTGGAATTAGCCCTGTGTTCAGAAATCTCTTTCTAGTATTTTTACTCATCTTTTCCAAATTATCAAGCGTTTGAAACAATAACGGAAAATATTGCTTTAGTATAGAGTCCTTATATTTTCTCTTCCAATCTTCCAGCACACGTCGCCAAGCTATTTTTAAAGGAGCAAAAACCGCCACGTTCAACGGCTGGACCAGATCAGTAGATGAGGGAGGTATAAAACCAAAGTTTATGTTATTTACACACAGATCATCACCAATTAAAACTCTTGGAGCAGGCTCCTTTTTGAAATATGAAACGGCAAAACTTTTAAACCAGTTTTTAAAGAGAGGTTGGTCGAACCAACTGCTGGAATTGCTTCCGTACCGTGCGTTTTTTGGCCCATTCGATATCCAAGTGTCATAGATGTGCTCACTTTTGTAATAAATGGAGGTAGTATAATACCTACATCACTTACTGCAAACATGACCGATGTGGAGTTTTTTGCCGAATCAATAATCCGTCCAGGATGTCGGGTTTTTTGTCTTACTATCACTTTTTTCGTCTAGGGTCATCAACGAGTTTCCTTATATGGAGTTGGGATTTACATTTCCTAAGAAATTTTCCACATTGTTAAAATTTAAATTGACTGTTTCGTGCGAGATACCTGCACGGGCCCTACTATTACCTAAACCAAATATTCTTCTTCTTCTAGTGTGGGGATGGTCTGCCCTTCTTACTTTTTTACTGAACTTTTTTTATGCTTTGATAAAGTTGATTTTGGGATACCAAAAACTTGCGAGGCTCTCGTAGACCAATTTGACTCCGTCGAATTTGTCGCAAGGATGTTTTGTAACGTTTGTTCACTATAGTTTTGGTAAACGGCGTCTGCCATTCTAGTTTCTAACCGTTTTGGCGCCTTTTTAACTTGTCTATAATTTAGCATCACGAAGCTTACGATCCAAATCTCCGAACCCAACTGAGTTAGTCGCTAGCAATTACGTTGCGAGAAAATCCTCGCAACACTGTTGTTCCAGGCACTTTTTGTGTTTTTGGGCTATTCTCTGATCGGTCCTTAAATGTGACATTTTTTGCTTAAAAAATCTGTCGTTTTTTAAACTTTTTTGTTTAATTTTTTTAAATGGGTATAAAACATCTCGGTCTATGATATGTGAAAATTTCGGACTACTGCTTTCCTCGCATAGTTTTTTAATCAATAAAAAAATCAATAATTTTCATTCATTTTTTAAGCACGCTTGTTCTCACTATTCGTCACTAAACTAACAGGTTGGCAGTATAAATGCAGGAGCCAGCATGTCTATTTTGATTTCTATCTACTATCCGAGCAGAAAACATTGACCTCGAAACAGGGTTGTCGCTTATGTAAATAAACACCTAAGAGTCTCGATTAACTCTTAGTCCTGATTTGCCCCTTTTGACGGTACTAAGTTGTACCAAGCATTCATGATGCGTTGATTTCATGGCGCAGTGTACATACTTGTTTCGACAAAAACAGTTATCGTATCATATATTCTATTAAAAAACTACCGATGATGAGGTTTTTCAAGAATATAATGGATTTTTATAATTGTGTTCATTGTTAGAAAAGTAGATTTTTTCGTTTTATTTTTTTTTGGTCTACCTGTAGTTGATACAAAGGTCTATTTTTCAATCCTGGGATTTCTCAGTCATAACGGACGCCAGCACAGTGATCAGTGATTTTAAAATCTTGATTTTTCAAATGCTTCTCAATATAAGAAAATTATAATTCATGTGTACCAAAATTATAGAGGAAGCAGAACGCTTTGGTAGAAATACAAATTGACTACTGATTACAATTTGGCACTGAAAGAGGAAGTTCAAGAAAAAGTTCAAAGAAATATAGAAATCAAAAGGGACAGAAAAAATTAATTGGAATACCAAATATAGCAGATGGTAAAAGTAAAAAAAAAATGCAAAATGAAAAACAGCAAATAGCTTGAACAGACAGGAACGACGGTGGCCCTAGGTGGCCGATTTCTTCCTGAGGTATTGCATCCCAGGCAATCTATAATTCATGCCGGAGAGCTTCTAGTGAATGTGGAGAATTGGCTAATTGATTGAGTCTTCTAACCAACATGTTCCATATACGTTCGATAGGCGAATGGTCGGGAGATATTGACATTAGCTACTTTGAAGCGCTCCATAGAATGCCTTGCAATGTGGGGACGGGCATTATCCTGTTGGAAAATTGAGTTCTCAGCTCCTGGAGGAATGAAAGTATATAGGGTCCTATCACTACAATCAACATAGCGATGGGCTGCGACCTGCTTCCATAAACTCCATACTTCATACCATAACCCCCACAGTGTAGTGACCATCATACGACCATCATCCATCCCCAAGCAGAATCGGAATTTGTCACTGAAAACCGCCCTATGCCATTCCACGTCCCAGTCCAGTCGCAATATACACCACTCCAAAAGTTGCTGTCGATGACGAGCTGTCAGCGGAACCACGAGATGTGGTCGTTAGGACTGCAAGCTAAGAGCTCTAATTCGACGGTAAACTGTACGAAGGGTTATAGGACGTCAGGACTCGAGAATTGGTCTCTTAATACCATTAATCGAAGATGGCGGTTCTGGACCACATTTGTTTGTCTTGGCCGTTCATTTCTTCGTTTACGACGTTCATGACTTTCTCTAGACCATGCTTGATAATACCGCACTACAGAGGATTAGCAATTTCTGTAAATAAAAAACCACCTTCAAGTTAATAATGCGACCTCTGTCGAATTCACTCAGTTGTCGATAATTTTCAGTCTAGGCATAATCGCAGCCGCAAAACGCAAATAAGAACATAAAAACAAAAGAATTGCAACCAAAAACTCAAGAAATATACCCAATAATTTCGATAATTTCGACGTCAAATTTTCCATGGTTACTGGATTATTTTGAATGAAATTTTAACCAGTTACTACTTTTCACTAGTTAAACATTTCTGCCAAATTTTGTTTCAAAAATTCTAACGCCTTCTTGGTTTTTATGTCAGCGAGTATAGTAGTTGCAATAATTCGAACGGAAAAATTGAAGAAGTGATAGTGGGCAATAAACCATGAAAGGACTGATAGACTAACGACAAAATGGTTAGAAACAGAATAGAAAAAAAGTAGAATCCTAAAAAAGGTAATGGTGACGACATGGGAAATAAATTTTTTGGTGAAATTTATGGGACAATAAAAAGTAAAACTATTTTAAACAACTTTTTTTTTCCAAGGCCAAAATAGCATCCGGGATTGCATTAAAATCATCAAAAATCAGTTCCAATTTTGATCTTATGTTCGTTTTTCAACTGTAACCAATTCGAATCGCACTCAAAAGTGACGTTAACTTTTTTAGTTCCTAGAAACCTTTTAAGGGCGCCCTGATGAACTTTTTTACGAAAGCAGACGAAACGTTTCTAATTATTGTTGCTCATTGAGACAGTCTAATTTTAATTTTGCGTAAAAACCGATGACCATATTCTTCGTTGGTTTTTTGGTTGTCTGTTATTGTTGTTAATTGTTCTTGTACGTTATGTACAACAAAATGATGTTTCATACCAGTACTGTGGTTATAGCGAATGCGCGTTTTTTGTTTCATAAGAAGAATTACAAGTATATCTTTGTCAGTTGTTTTTTCTTATTTTTTTTATTATAAAAAAGCAAATGAAGACTCACTTTTTTTAGTTATAAAACACGCCCAGCGTTTATGACATATGATGGAGTTAAAAAATCTAAATAATCACGTGAAAAAGTTCATACGCAATGACGGTTCATAAATTAGATTCTAAAATAGAATTCTGTTATAATTTTCCAAACATCAATGTCAAATCTTACATAATATTTTAATAAGCGTTTCTAAGACTGTAAGAATTGATTCTACTCCTTAAATTATTAATTTTGAACATCGATACTTTGCGTAATAATTTATGGCCCAAGCGTGTCTTTAAATACTGAATTAAATTCGGTCAAAGAACGTTCAGGTAAAAAAAGGTAAAAAATTAATTTTGGGGTTTCAATAAACAATTAGAATTTGTTTTATGATGTATGTGTGTGTCGCCTCTGTGACACTTTGTACTGTCTAAGTTGGACGCATGAATTTTTCATAAACGTATTTGAAATTAAAATTTTACGATACCTGAAAATACTAATCTTGTTTTGTCGAAATATTTAATTTCGAACAAGATTTATTGCCGGTTTTTGTTTGTCTGATATTACAAGTGCCAATTTGTTTTACTTTACTAAACTTTTTGTTCTATGAATACAAAGAAACTGCTGTATGTATTTGTCTTCATGCTCAACATGTACAGCTCGCAGTTTGGATCCAAATCGGTTTTGGTTCACAAAAAAAATCTTTTAAAATGTCATTGACTTTTTTGGAATTTTAATATCGCCGATTCTTATTTTCAGTGACAATACGTATCTTGGCTGTTTTTGATACAGCATAGAGCATGAAAAATTTTAGACTGTAGTTTTTAGAACAAAACGAAAAACTATTTTTTTGGCAATGAATAATATCCAAAATGATGTCATCTTTTGTGTTTGAATTTTGAGCGTCTTCATATTTATTTTTGCCTTTGAAAGCATATCAGATTTACTATTGTAATTCTTACAAATATACGCGCTTTGCAAATATGTTTGTGGTTTTCTTCTGGTCATTTTGAACAAACACATCACGTTATTGTGGTCGGATTTGGTTTGCAACGTGTTGCGGGTTACTCGGAAGTAACTAGCACGTGCAGGTTCAGTTATTAAAGCCGGAGAGTGGTCGTATGTTGAGAATAATTTTTAACCGGACAAAAAATTTGAACTCAATGCTTCAATTGACTTACTGGACTGAGACTTTCAGATAGCGTTGTAATCTGTAACACTGAAGAATGTGAAGATCCGAAAAGAAATAGGAAAAAAATAATCACTTCCAGATGAACTTGTTTCTGTGAACATCAACTAAGTTGTAGTGTGCAATTTTTAAGCAAGAAACAACTTCTTTTGGTTGAAATGAGTTATCATATAATTGGGTACTAATCGTAATTTGGCGAAGCTTGATTTGTTCAAATAAAAACATAACGTGGTTACCTGTTTAAACGCGACACGTCAGCCAATCACCTCGTCGACCAGGAAACACAAAAATCTTAGCTAGAAGTTTGTGAAATGTGAACTGCGACGAACTCCAGCAAACAAAAATAAAATCAGTCTCGAAATACTGAGCGTAAAATATTTTCTAATATATACAGCGCGTAGTAACATAAAGTTACGGATTTTGTTGTTATAACGTTACAACACTTACGCAGCAAACGATGCGATTTAAATTTAAAATCACGTTTTTCCTTTTGAATTAATTTTAAAAAAATATTTCGTACACTTCTAAATCATCAATAAATTAAAACTACATCGATAGGAACTACAACTTGAATAGAACCGATTCACCGAACGATTCTTTAAAGTGAATAAGAGGAACCAAACTCAAGTATTTGCCATGTTGAGACAGAATCTGTTCGATTATAATAACTTTGGTAAAAAATGAAGCGACATCAAAACTCACAAGAAGATCTTAGGATTCAAGTTTTATAGTTTCTAAACGTTGAATAAAATGCTGAGAGTTGAGGATGTTAGAAGAGGTTTTACGTGTAAATTCGCAAAGAATGTCTGACAAGAATTTGGCTGGCTTGTAGGTAAAAGATTGGATAGTACTGGCGATAGGTCGAAAGGGAATACTTTGTGAACTTTGGGAAGTCCGTATAGACGAGGTGGTTTTGAATCTGACGGGGTAAGTCGAAGTTTAGTTTCTGGAGGTAGATGTTACCTTTTTTTGAATAATGTGTTGGATTTTCAATCGCTCAACAAAAAAAATTGTCTCATCCGAAAAGACAATGTTTCTAATGATTTGGCATTGTAGAGTTCCATCATTGGCTCACAAAGTTACGCTCGTCGCTCAAAATCATTATCAAGCAGTTCCTGTATAAAGAGCACTTACGAAGAAGTCTGAAAACTGCAGATGCGAAATCTAATATCAATTATACTTACTGTTGATTACGCGACTGGGAGACGGATTAAATTGAACAAACTTGTGCGCCGTACTTCTGTTACAAGCTTTTTGCTAGTTTACGAACCTGCACGGCCAACTCACAATAGTCGGTGAGAGGGGAAGGTTCCTAGATAATAACGAACAGATATTTAAGGGCGCCAGAGCTTATCCAAAGTCACTTCTGTCCCGCTCAAGACAGGTGGTAATAAACTTGTAACTAGATGTTAGGTTCGTAAATGCTGAAAGAAACGAATAAAAAAAGAAACTCAATCGTTAATAACAATTTCACTTTAATTCCTCTATAATGATAAATAGATTAACGTTCGAATTGATAACAGTTGGATAACAGGATCAAGAATAATTTTAGTTCGAGTATAACTAAATATCCGAAGTATCGGCAACACACAACACAACATAGATTACATTGACATGACTAGCGAAGAGTAAATGGTAGTAAATTTCGTCTGCATACAATATGCGAAGTACACAAAATAATTTAGTAATATGGCATTACTGAGAATCAAACACAGTAATACTAATAAGTTACTACGTTAAGGTTAACTTATCGTAACACAGCGTGCAGAATTAATATAGCACTAACGTTAATCAATCGTTGGTAGTACACAGCATGCGCGTTTACCTAGCTGGTAAACAACAATAGCGATAATTACAGAACTAATAGCAAAAATTTCATGAGTGACCCGGTTGACTACGAAAGAAAACATATAAAAGCACTTACCATAAATACAGGAATTTCCACTGGTGTGAAGAAAGTACTTTCCCCGACACGTAACCCTGTAAGCAATTTGAATCGCAAATCGTGTCAAACTAATGTCTCACGAAATCAACATCTACAACAATAATTACTTAAAGTACAAGAAAGTATAAATAATATAAACCGATTGTCGTATGCTGTGGTACCCCTTAACTTTGGTTTAATTAGTTATCGCCATAAGTCTTATAAAGAAAAAGTTAGCATCGTCCCATCCAAATATTTGTCGAGGTTCAATCCTTCGTCAATTGATATCGAATACTGAATATCGTTAGAACACAAATAGGTGGTTAATTCAGGTCACGGCGTGTCATCCACGTGTAGCACTCTTTGGCCGGGAAGGCTCCGCAAGACCCCCAATTTCGTAGCGTGGAAATCGCCTTACGCTGGTGCCCGTGTACGGCAACGTGCTGACGTATTTAGCAGTCGTTTACGATAGCCATTTATCGATAAGGTACCAGATGTTAAAGAAAGGAACGTAAAATGGCTGTTAAAAGGAAGAAAAAATTACGAACGGAATTGTTACTAAAAGACGACAATAGCTTACCCTGTAACGCGTTGAAGCAATCAGATCAATCGCTAATTATAATTGGTTTTCTAGATGGTAATAGATAACATAACTCTTCAATGCGTCAGACCATTTTATATCATGCCCGTGTGACGAATTTCCATCAAATGAATCGCACCGAGAAACGAACGTTATAGGGCGTAAACCCGAATCTAAATTCCCGTTGAAAATACATAGGCGTACGTAAAGAAAATTTCGTCCGTAACAACATAGACGTACGTAAAGAAAATTCGACCGTAACACTTCGATCTTCTAATCCAATGATAACGATTTCAGTTATTTGCATTTTTGCTATTTTGTTTTGTTAATCGTAATAGTCCTTGATCAAAAAGTTCTCGGAATCACCACCGTGTGAGTCTCAGTGACTCGATTTGAATTCCGTTTTTGTTAGGTTGCCACATCTATTATTGACATTTCTCTCCAAATTTCAGCATCATAGCTCAACAGTGACATCGTGTTGACTACATTAGTCTTTGTGCGTGTTGTCGATTTTTTACAATTTTCCGTCATGTTGCAGCAAGTTTGGTAACAAAAGATGTTAGCGTCGCAAAAGACATGATTTCAATGACTGAATTTGACTCGACATTCATCAAATGTATCATTGCTGGAGACGAAACGTGGGTTTATGAGTATGTGTACATTCACACCGCACGCCGATCAATGCGAGACCGAGCTCAGTGGTTCCTAACGAGTCGAAGCGGTGCAAGAAAGTGTTCAAATACAAAGCGTTGTCCAGCTTGCGATCAATTTTGAAAACATAATAAATATAAAGTATTTAAAAAATGTTTTATATGTAATATATTTCCTGAGTAAATTTTTCTAACTCTATGGTCTTCAACATTCGGCTTGAAACAGCTTCAAAACACAAACCAATCTGTTTTCTACTGCTCTGCTACGCTCGGACTCGCTAGAATTTGCTCGGCTACACGTGATGTGTGAACACTTGCTGTCTAATCTTTGTGTTGCTCGTCTGCGGAGTGAACGTACACTACGACACTCAATCCACACATCAGGCGAGTGAATAGCGTATTCCGAATGAGCGGCGACCGAATTAACCACGTCGTTTTCAGTCCAAAAAGAAGGCGATGTTCACGGTTTTTGTCAGAAAGTCAGACAGTGAACAAGGAGTCTTATTTGGGCGTTATGAGACGTTTGCGCAAAGCAATTTGTCAAAAACGGACGGAGGGCAAACAACTCATGGATTTTGCACAACGATAACGCACCATCGCACAATGCCATCATTATCTACGAATTTTGCCAATCAATAGCCATCGAATTTATCTAATTTGGCTCGTTGCGATTTCTTTCTGTTAAATTGAGTTAAAAACACTATGGAAAAGGCGTTCTAGCAGCCGAGAGGAAGTAATGGAAAAATCGAAAATGACTTTGATTGACATACCGAGTATAAAAAATGTTTCGATGCTTGGCATAAATGTGTTGTAGCCGATGGGATTACTTTGAAAGCGACAACATCGATTTTGATGAATAATCTTGTAGTTTTCATTTTCTGAATAGATTAAGGGAACTTTTTGATCAGTACTATACACTACTAAGTAATGCATAAACTCTTGGTCGAATCTATATATATATATAAATGTTATGTTGGTTTGTGTACGCTTCAAAAACTCAAAAAGTTCTGCACCGATTGAGTTGAAATTTTAACATGATATAAAATCCGCATCAAGGATTGTTTTTATCTATTTTTTGCATCAGTCACATATCTGCGACCGCGAGAAAAAAATTTTTTTTAACGATCAGCTGTGTACCAGTGACCGCGCCATCTGCCATAAGCGATGAAAACACTCGCTGACAACCGCAATAATAATGACGCAGTCACATGAGAAACAATTTCGTTCCCAATTACATTGTTTATTTACAAAAAAAATTGCATCTGATTCTGATTATTATACAATCTGAATTAAATATTCACTTAAATCAAGAATTTTTGGTGTGATAGTGTTGTAATCGAACTGCGCCTTTCACCAAATCGTAAGAAGAGGTTATATTTTATATCAAAGATGGACAGTAAAAATATTATTAACTGACAGGCAAAATAAAAGGACTTATTATAATTCAAGTGAATTTCTAACAGAAGTGAGTGGTTATTTTTTTTTATTACATCTAACACGTGGACGTAATCATATTATTTAGTAATTATATTATTTATTTTGGATTAACCTCACTTTTAATGCATATAAATATAATTACATTAAATGTCAACCATTCAATCACAATGTGCCACTGCGAAGCGTGGCAGGGTATAGCTAGTATTTTATAATTATAATTTAGCACAAAAAACTTATCAAAGGAGTTAACAAAATTGATACTGTGCTATTGAATTTTTTAAAAGTTGGATTTGCTAAGCGTTAAGCGGCGGGGTGAAAATTAAACTTTTAAATCATCACTTGTCGAACTTATTTTCGAAATATTTTTTCTCCACAATTTTATTCAATTTATTAGTTACTTTTTGCGCAGTGACATAAGACAATGTAGTAGTCTTACATCAAGAATGAAACAATAGCATTTGCAAGAAATTTTCCTCGTTCCAAGCAACTTAAACTTCGTGCATTAACTGTGCCGGAGTCTGTGAAGGATGGTACAAAATGGAGTCTCCACGTCTTCACATCCCACTCATGTTCGATGGGATTTAAATTCGGCGAACGAGGTGCCCACTGCAAAACATTAACGCCTGCTTCTTGGAGGAAGTTCGACGAGCAATATTGGGATGCGCGTTGTCTTGCTGAAAAAGGACGCGTAGGTCATCAAGATGTGGCAGCAAAGTGATTTGTATAATAGCGAAGGCTTCCACGGCCGGAATCTATACTAACATTAGAATGTTCCCGGTTATTAGTCATTTATCAAAAACACGCCCCCTAGCAACCGTAACCCAATCAGGGTCGAGCTTGATCATCCGTGACGATCCTTTTCCTTTAAATACGGAGACCATTTCTTCTTAAGTCACTTCTACGGAGTTTAGAATCTGGCTTGGTTCACAAGTTGATTACCTAACTCAGTAGTGGTTCTTTGTTAGATTTTCGTTTGCTTTTTCAGGTTATCGTTTTCTTTCTTACCTTTTCATAGTTTAGGTTATGGCTTGTTTTACAAGTGGATAACCTAACTTTTGAGAAGTTCTTAGTTAGATTTCGATTGCTTGTTTGAGTTTTGCGATTTATCTCACGCCCTGATGAAGCCCCTTACGAAAGTGGGCGAAACGTTGGCAGCTTCGGTTGCAACTATGACACGGCCCAAACCCGGAAGACATTCTAATGTTAGTAAAGTGATTTGTAGAACACCATCAACATAACGCGCAACTGTCATACTGCCTTAAATAAAGACAAGTGGCGATCGGTAACCGTATGAAATAACCCTCTAAACCACTACTCCAACAGTCTTGTGTACATGCCTCTTAACAGCAAACCCAAGATCGGCGGCGTTTTACCAAATAGAATCGGGATTCGTCGCTGAAGACGATATTATATCATATTGCTTCTCAATACTGCCGTTCTCTGAACCAGTACATATGTTGTCGACAGTGATCTTCACCCAAAGGAAGCGCTAATCGTGGACGGTATGGAAAAAGTCCATAGGTTCGAATGCGGCGATATAGTGTACGAATAGTAACAGGTCTATCTTTTCAAACTCATTGGTCAGCGATTTGAGGCGTAGTAGCAAAACGGTCTCATAGAGCCAGTTGTCTGAAGCGCTTATCTTGACGTTCTGTGATGCACCTCGGTTGATCAATTGCTGTTCTTCGTGTTCCTCTATCTCCTTCTGTCTACACACGCCCTAGAACGTGGGGCTCATTCGGAAGCAACGCGCACCGGCCCAGACCTGAGAAGTCTCACCGCAGCCGACTTCTTACCGCATCTAACTAGGGTCCGCCGCGACGCTGATTGTCGCTTTTAACCATGGTCTGTCAAGACGACGACCACCGCATTCCACCACCGTCCGCCAAAACGACATCACTTAAGAACCCGGCCTGGCCAACACAGTACCTACATCAACAACAACCACAATGAATGGCAACCAAGTCGACAACCTATTGGGAAGGCTTCGCCAGTTGCTACTCGCACAACCCACTCGCCGACTCTTGCCAACGTTTAGCGGAGACCTGACCAAAGACCTGGTAGCGATCATATGACAGCTTGAACTTCAACAACTTGACGAAACGGGCATTGAAAGGCCAAGCAGCAGAATCAAGGAGCAATTACGTCGAGCTTGCTACAAGCTTCCAGGAATTCAAAGATTTCTTGCTGGAGTGAGTTGCTGGGGTTAGACCAACGCCAATAGCTGACGCACCAAGCAACAATTGCGAATCCATAACCGATGTTTCTCGAGTATCCGCTACCCGACTCCAATTTAGCATCCGACGATGAAAACAACCCACCAACCGAACTATCACTAACACTGAGCGCCGAAACACGAAACCCAGAACCTGCTACTACGTCACGCGTTGCCGTGAACTCATCTTTGGCCTGCCTTGAGGAACCTAAACCACTCTGTAAACTCTGTAAACTGTCTGCACGATACCGAGTCTGCAACTAGTGGAAACAAACCTAACAGGAGGAGACTAACAAGAACTTCACCAACGTACGAAAGTGACCTGTTCTAAGAAGTTAGTGATGCTTTCTTACCGAAGTGAGTTTACATCTCGTTTACTTTGAGGAGGCACAACCATGCTGCTTAAAAATCGGCTTCACGTAGCCGATTTTGCAGTCAGTGGTAGCAGCTCCGGCAGAAGAAAACGAAGAGGATCCTCACTCTCTTAAAGTGAAGTAGCGGACCAGTTATAAAACTTTGAGAACACATATGTCTACACAGGACTCCAAACAACAGCGCTGTCTTTCAACCCCGCTTACCCATCCAATTCCGACGCCTCTAGAACTCGGGGAAGAACTCCACAGTCGGTGGAAACGTCTTTAAAGCAGAGGGTCTGTTACCGTTCCTTCCACTAGAGACGTTTCTACCACCTCAACTGCAACGCCCCACTTCATGCGGAGAGCTGCCCTACCACTCTAGACCGCCTGAGGGTATCTGCAACGGTTTAAAAGAAGCAACCCGACAATCGCAAATCATTCCACTTTGGGAATCAGTGCTGGGTTAAGACACCTTTCCTTAAATGGGCAGTCTACGGGGAGCAGACTACACTGAGTAGGCAGATTGAGGCCTGGTACCTGCATCGACCTCCGCTCCTTACCATGCGCGCATCACCGCCTAGAGTAAACTTATTGAGGCTTAACGTAACCAACGACCGTTTCAATATCCTTTCGTTCTTGTATATATATTATATTATTATTAATGTACATATTGTGTTTGTAAATATACTATTAAATCACGCTAGTGCTTTATACGTAAGTGTAGTTTGCTCTACATCGCGTATCTCTCGACGCAGCATAAACACTCGCGACGGGCAACCACTGCGTTCCGCCGCCGTTTCATATTATCCGCCCCGGTAACATTTTGACGTCTTTGAACTCGTGGCATTTTGTTACGCTTAACACTAGTAGACGGAGGCACAATAACTAAAAATAACTGTATTAGTAATCTCTCAAAAAACTTCTTCAGGTGCGTACTCTTCGGAGCATCAGCCGGGATACTGCTGTTTGAAAGAGTTAGATTGTTAGATTACACCAACCTTTTAGGTTCTTCAGTTATGATATGCGTCTTCGGCCTGGTGAATGACGTCTTTTTATCCGTCCTTGTAGAATTAACTAATAAGCGATATTTTGTGTTTCTCATTATATGCCCCAGATATTGTAACTTTAGTTTTTGAATAGTATCGACACATTTCGTTGTTGTTTGTGTTAACCCCATAACCTTTTCATTACTAAACTTTTGAATTTAAGAGATAGGCCACATTCTTCTGTATCCCCACATCTCAAAGCTAATTCTGCTGTGTCTCTTTCAGTGTTCATGTCTCTGCACCGTAGAATAAAACTGATAAAAAATAGCACAATGTTTGTTGCATGTTCTTAAAGGCTGTGCGGCATTTTATTTCTTGCTTTGGTCATTTAGCAATGATGTTAGGTATCGGAAATGTGATACATTTTCTATGTTTTGGTTATTAAGTTGTAAAGCCATTTGAGGACCAAGGTGATTTCTCGTTATCATCACTGATTTTGTTTTCTTGTTGTTTATTGTGAGTCCGTATTCTTCGTTGATGGCAGAGACTCTGTTTAGCATATCTTGTTGTGTTGCAGCCAGTAAAACTGTGTCATATTTTTATGCCAATAGTTGAGTCTTCGAAATGGCGGTACGCACCTTGTCTTACACCTCGGAGCATCTTAATTTTTTCCGTTTTTCGTGCCTAACCTCATGGAAGGCCTTCTCATAATCAATAAAGAGTAGGAATAAGTCAGTGTTTACATCTCTGGCTCTCTCAGTACCCTCTTGAAGAGAAGTGGTTCTCGACTACCCAGACTATCTAGGAATCTAATTTTAGTGGTGTGCGAAGCTTCGAATTTTTCGAACCGAACCGAACCGAACTCGAACTGCTACAGAAGCAGGTAGCGAGCGCTTATTTTCAAGTGCAAGTAATGCGTTAATTCAGCGTCGCGAAGCGCTAAAATCGGATCATACTGAACAATTAGTATTTCTACACGAATATTTTAAAAAAGAAAATGTTTAATAATAAATATTGTAATGCAGTATTTTTGTTATTTTTATCCCTATTGGAAAAATTACAAATAGTTCGAGTTCGGTTCGAAGGTTCGGAGTTTGTTTTCGAACTATGTTCGACTCGAGTTCAGTTCGAAAAAAGTAGGGTTCGCACACCACTATCTAATTTCCTGGTTGGATATATTTTACGGTATATTTTTTTGTGGATACTTTTCAGGAACGCTTTCAAAGTGTGGTTCATTAAACTGATTACGCGGTAATCTTGGCATTCTGTTTTTTGGAGAAGTTACAAATGTTGAGTACAGTCACTGGAAGTGTCCAGTTTGGTATATATTATTGAAACGGTTTATCAAGAGAGAGATGTTGTCTTCATCAATCCGTTTTATTTGTACCTCGTTCGGTCCTAGTGCTTTTCCCGATTTCGAATTTTTAATGGCATATAGTATTTTGTCTTTTGTTATTGTTATAATGTCGTTGTTTACATTTAT
The DNA here is from genome assembly GCA_035610365.1 of Aquatica leii. Lineage (NCBI taxonomy): Eukaryota > Metazoa > Arthropoda > Insecta > Coleoptera > Lampyridae > Aquatica > Aquatica leii. Next base: position 14,276,219 of record CM069434.1, on the reverse strand, counting down.
TGTTGGGAACTCTGGTTCATCCCTGAAGAGTTCTTTCAGTTTGTTTTCAGTAGACCGTAATATGTCGTTGCTAGCATTCAGTAGTATGTTTCCCTGATTTATGTGAGGTTTTTTACTTAGTTTCTGTACCTGCTTATGTAGGTATCGCACGTCATGGATATTCTTCTGTAGGTGTTCCATGTTCTCACATTTCTCATTTAACCAATTATCTTTTTTTGTGTGGTCTTTTATTGCTCTGGTTTATTTTCTATTTTAAAAGTTCTTCCTTGTTTCATCACATTAAGAACAAGGAACTTAATCATTATACAAAAACTAAAAGATAAAAAACGGTTTTTGCATAAAAAATAACAAAGATAAACAGTTGACATAGTTACCATAACACGCTATAAACGTAGTAATTCTTTTGCTAAAAAATGAAGTTAAAGAAATTATTCCTTATGGGTGTAAAACTTGTAATGTCACAGAGTATATTACTGCGAACTTTGGAAACAACTACTAAGTTCTAAAGTTTTTTGAAACCTCACAACTAACTTACCTTTGGTGAAATAATACCATCTCAATAGTATTTAAGCATGTAATTTTTTTTTAAAGAGTTAATTTTTGTTGATAGGTAAGAAATTGAAGTGCCCTTTTTGCGAGCGACTATATGGATATGAAACAAATTTGAGAGCTCATATAAGGCAGCGTCATCAAGGTATTCGTGTCCCCTGTCCATTCTGTTCGCGCACTTTTACTCGAAATAACACGGTAAGAAGACATATAGCGCGCGAACACAAAACCGAACTGAGCATGAAGGCTTTTCAACAGTCTCAACAAGCTCACAACCATAACCAGTAAGAAAGCACCTGAATGTTGTTGATGCACACTGCAGCATGCGTTAAAGGTACTGTAAATATTAAAGCCAAAACTTGCAAAGTTAGTTAATAGTTGGAGCGCATGCTGCAGATTTATGACTTTGTCTGTGTTGTTATATAAATATGATAGGTGTTTTTTATACTTTTAAAGTAAAGAGAAATGTTGTAAACATTACGAGCTGGTCTTGTTTTACATAGCAGCTTTTGGGTCAGGACGCTGCGTTAATTTTTACTGATTGTTATGTTCTTTAATATTTGTTTGTTTATTTGTACTTTTACTATTACTGTTACGATTTTGCGAAGAGAACAAGAAAAAAAAACGTTTAGCTATTGTAAACGACAGAAGAATGAAGATATTTTTTCTTGTACTTATACTTTCGTATTACTTATTTTGCAGTAAGACGATAGGCTTAGAATATTGTAAGTTTTTTTAATATGCCAGGGTGTTATAAATTTACCGTCCTGGTATTTCAGTGCCGATTATCGGCATTGTCAACCAGTAAACCTACCTCAAACTCAGCTGGCTGCCTCGGTTATATATAATATATAATTTAGTATCAACTAGTCATTTAAGTGCAACACATCCACCGCTAGTAATAATAATATAGTATTTAGTTCCAGTAAAAACTCAGGTAATAGAACGCTTCGCGTAGATATATATTATATACATCATATATGTATATATATTTGTTGCTATTTAGAAGATTATATTATGTGTAAAATATGCAACCTCAATTTATATTTTCGTATTGTTTTTAATATGTCAGCATTATAGTTAATGTAGATGTTAAATGTTTACTTGTTGGGTTACGCAACATTTTTTTTTAAATTAGTTTTTTGGATAGGTCTTTAGGAACGTTAGTAATTGGATAAAACTTAAAAAAAAATATATAAAATTTTGTGTTAGGTATAAAATTTCAACTATATATTTAACATCTACAGTTATTATTTAGTAGAAGAGAAAATGTTCTTCTGAAAGAGGTTAAATGGAAATTAGTATGTTTAAGGTTGGACGGTATTAAATACTGTACTACAAATAAAACAGAACCCTGATTGTGACAGCGATAAATAGTAACAAATATGAAGTATTTTGATATATCTTTTATGCCGTAATCACCAATTAAACCAAATGGATATTACTGTTAATGTACTTTTTTACTAGTCATTTCCGCGGTTATTTCACAAACCTACCTCATATATACAGTATTTATACTCTTTTCTTTTTGGAGATTTGCTTAATCTCGTCTATTTATTTAGTTTCTACATTTATAGTTCTTATTATACAGAAGTCTGTTCGCGCAATTTTTAAATTTTAATCGTTATTTAGATTCGGAGTTTAGTAGGATTTTTAAATTGTCACCAACAGACGTCTACAGGAACAATATTTTCTACAGACAGAACCTTATGCAGATTTGTACCAATAGTTTAGTCGATCGCGTTAAATAAAAGGACTCTGCGAGACATAGTTTTTGGCTCGAAGACGGTTTTTTTCGTATTTTTGTTGGGTCGGTATCAGCTGGGATGTATTTTGCAGATTAAAAATTTACTGATGTTAGTTGTTATGACACTACTTGTATATGGAATTAAAATTCGTGTTTCTTAAATGTATGTGATTTACAGTGTTAACCCAGTAATTTCGTCGATAAATTTATGCCGCGGTACATCTTCAGATTGGTACAGGTTCTTCTCACTTGATGAAGACCAGTGTTTTTGCAGTACTCGTTTACCACGGTCGCATTTTCTGGTCGTGTTGTGACCAGACGCGGAATATTTACGTTTTGCAACAGCTACGGTTGAGTGAGGACTACCTAAATGTTTATAATTAAAATTACTGGTTTAATTCTGATTATTGTGCACATTTATTGCCGATCGAAACGTAAAGTATAATTGTTTGGGATACTTGTATTTACTGTCTTTGTGTCTAAGTTTAAGTTTTGTGTGGCATTCAGGGTTCAAGTAATGCATTGTGAATAATATAAGTAGCTTTATTTAGTTCTTAATTTAGTTGACTACTATAAATAATTGAAAATTGTTTTTTGTAAAGTCCAATGATTTTGTTTGACTCTAAATTTACATTATTAATTGTATAAGTTCATAATGGTTTTAGATGGAAAACAAATGCACGAAATTACACTTGTACTCGATACATTCGGTTGAAATTGAAGTTTCAACGTTACAGAAATACCTAAAAAAAAATCAATGTGACTTTTAATACCTAGCATATGTGCAGAGCTTATTAAGGTATTTATATAAATTAAGTACCAAAAGTTGTTTACTACATTGTTACGATTACTAAGTTTGTTACCAATTTATGATCTGCGCTCTCGTTTCTAGGTAAACTGTAAGCACCTTTATAAATGACACATGTACGTATTCGAGTAATTAACATTATCGATTATTGCTTTGTGTATGTAGTAGTAAATAAGTTTCGGTTAAAAATTCGCTCTCAAGTTATCCTGTACTTAATTTAAATTATTTATACGGTGCCATAAAGTATGGGATATACTTACGTTTAAATAGTAACGCAATAATTTATTTTGTTAAATTTGACGCGAATATTAGAAATACCCGCATGTGTTATTTAAGTAAAAAATGCGACTATTCCATTTATTAACCATTAAATTTAGTGTGTAAACAAAAATAGCTAGTAGCTTTATTACACACACTTGTGTAGATGTAAAAAAAATCACACAAAGAACCCTTCTGTTTCATAACTTATATGTTTAATAAGTGGAATTTGTAAATTATGGTCTAAAAGACACCGTACGCAATTTAGAAAATCCTTAGAAAATTTAGTATCTAATCTTTGTCTTTTTGTATGTTATAAAAGTGTTTCTATGTGATTTATCTCTAACTGGTTATTTTTAAAAAAGGTGTAATTGGACCATAACAAAAATCGGAGACGTTGAAAAACTACAGTGTAAGTGCATCTATGTGTAATATTTGTTTTTAATGCATTTTCATGTTTAAAAACTACTTGTCCTAACGAATAGTGGCAATGCAATGTTAACGACACAAGTAACTTTGTTTGAAAAATCTCAGGTATAATCAGGGATAGTTTTTTTTTGTGCGAATGCGATATAGTAATATTTTTTAAGTGGCGCTGTGTGAATGTTGTCGAATGCGAATTTGTACAGAAACAATAGCTTTTTCATATACAACACTACATTACCTCGAATGATCAGGAATAACGCAGTTTTTTTTCTTGTCTTACTTACACAAACCAAAGTCAAGAATACTATCAGTACAAAGACAAATCTACCTCAATTTTACTTAAACAAAAAATTCCATAAAACAAATACGTGTACAAGAAACGGGTCTCTACATTTTATCAGTTGTAAATGTTATACCTCTCTCAAGTTTATATACAAACTCAGGAATACTATGGTACAAACCTCACCACGAAATCTAAAACTACAGAATCTCTTCTGTTAGAAACGTTACGAGTAATATTAGCTGTGTTAATAATAAATTGATCAGATTAATAATTAAAAATGTGATCGAGAAATAATAAGTACCTAACATTTTTATATTCGTTTTTTTTTTAATAGTTGGCGAATTAAATTTGTTGTAAAGTTTCGTTGTTTCTTATTTATAATGCAACGTCGCACCCTTTGTTGTAAACAACGCAATGGCTATGATTAGATTATTTAAAATAACTTGCGCATCGAGGGTGCTGCCAATACTAATGTGCAACTTTCGATTTAGTTGTGAATGAAATTCACGTTAAATTATTTTTCTTTTTGTTCTTTGAGACGTTAAATATAATACCAGTGAGCTAGTATCATATAAATGCATATAAAAGAAATATATCTATGTATCAATAGACAAATAGTTAATAATTGTTAAAAGAGAATTATTTATTTCTAGGTATACTTTATAATATATTTGAATGTATGTATGTAAGTAACGGTTTTTTTTTAGAAAATAGTATCCCAAAATATTTTCAATGCTCAAATAAATGCTGTTGGTTACGATTCAAAATTTAATATAAATTCCAGTGCATTAATCTATATAGTAATATTAACTAACACATTTTGGTGTTCCTAGTACGTCTAACATTACATTGTCACAATTATTACAACACAATGTAATGTACAGTAAGACTCCTATTGTTGGGAGTATAAATATCAACTACTATTGTTGTACATAAGTAATTTAAATATGAGTAATTTACTATGTATTCATGTTTGTTTTTCCTTATTAATTTTAATAAACAATTTGACGTTTAGTTTTTTTGTGTTTTATTTTGTTGAAGCAAGGATTAATTTTTCGTAATTTTAATTAGAAAATTGAATAAAAGATACCAAGAAATGCATGGTGAGTAAAATCGAAGATAAGTAAAAAATTAAATGTATAGGCAACCTTAAAATCGAGTAAAAATTGAAGTCTGCTGACTCTTAGGGGCCTACTGAAGTCGATTACGAATAAAATATGCGCTATGCACAAATAACTTGTGTTCAGATGCCAAAACACGCAATATCAGCGGAATTATTAGTTAAATAGTGTTTATTTAATTAACTATTAATAGCTGACAAAAAAATAAAATACAAGAGTAACAATACCGAAATCACTCGAACATTTTAAAAATAAGAATCGTAATTGCTGTTAAATCGCGTGACCTCATAGTATAGACAGTTTACCTTGCGTAGGTTGTCCCAGGGACGGACTTAACTATTGTGCCGCCCTAGGCACTGTTAAATTTGTCGCCCTAGAAACTTCTTAATACATATGTCTATTACCAATTATTATTAGTTAAAAAAAAATACGATTTTCCAAAATATTTAATAAAATTTAAAAAAAATAAACGTAATTCACAAAAACAAAGAAAATATTAATAGCAACAAAATTACAGAGGAACCCTTCTGGCTTTTTGGTTGGCGAACTCATTTATGACATCTTCAAAAGACAGTGAATTTGTTAGATCTGACTCAATGTTTAAAACAGCCAAATTGTTTAGTTTTTCTTGCGTCATTTTAGAGCGATAAAAATTTTCAACTCTTCGCAAGCATGAAAAGGTCCGTTCTCCAGAACAGTTTGTTGCTGGGGTGCATAAACAGATCCGAAGAGCAATATCCATATTGGGATAAACACTCTGCAGGTCTTCCTGTCGAATCCACTTCAACAACTTCAAAGGCGTTGTAAAATCTTTTTGGTCATTTATCTTGACATGCTCTCGAAAATGAATAAATTCTTCAATTAAATCTGCTTCAATATCTTCGGGGTACGAAGCTATTAATTTCTCGACGCTTTTTTTTATGTCACTGAAGCTGCTGGAACTATTTGTATTTGTTAAAAAAGAAAATTTTTCATAAAAGTGACAATACGTATCTCGTCGCTTCTGTAACTGAATGACCAAATTATCAATTATCACCAAAAATGTATTAACTCTTAAGTTGGTGCGTCCATCTATTTCAGCTTCTTCCGATCTCGATTCATCCGATTGAAGCTTTCGTTTTCGGTTTTTTGTATCTTTTTCGTAGTCTTTAATTTTTGACATTTCTTTGGATTCAGTTTCAAAATAATCAAAATTATCACGCGTTGTTTTGAAAAGAGTTATAAGAGAGTCGTATAAACTAACCACTGTCATCATATCAATTTCTACTGCCTGCAATTTAACGTTAGTAGCATTTAAACGATGACTAGCAAAGCTCCAAAATTTTGACAAAAATGCAGTTTCAAGCCGTTCCAATTTTAATCTAATACCTTTCGCTTCGCACTTTGTCTTAGATTTTTCCGCTTCATTATTTTCAATAGAACTTAATATAGAAAAAATTTCATGCCAGGACTGAGTTAAACTATGGCAAGCGTCAGCACGTCTTGACCATCGAGTTTGCGATAGACTCTTCAGAGTACTTGAACCACCTGATTGGTTTTTTAAAGCTCGCGTAAGTTCAATTTCGTCCTGCAGCAATTTCCATCATTTAGGAGAAGCGGAAAAAAATTGTACAGTTCCTGCAGCAATTCAAAAAACCAGCATGCTTCTGTGCAACTCTCTGCTGCATATTCTCCAACTAAATTTAGAGAATGAGCAGAACACGGGATAAATTCCGAACGAAGCGAAACTTCTTTTATTCTAGCTTGCAAGCCTTTGTAGCAGCCAGACATATTTGAGGCATTGTCGTAAGATTGACCTCTGCAATTTAAAATGTCAATGTTGTGACTTTTGAGCGTAGTCTCTATGGCTTTAAACATATCGTCTCCTGTGTGTCCTGTGTTTGGAATAAATTGCACAAATCGTTCCACAGGTGAATTATCTTCTACACATCGAACAACTAACGTTAATTGATCGACATGCGAAATGTCGGGAGTAGAATCTGCTATTATTGAAAAATATTTCGCCGAACGTAACCGAGCCATTATGTCTTGGGTGACTTTTGTGGCCATTATTGTTATGACTTCGTTGCAGGTTGTGGAAGACAGATAACTAACTCCGCCTGAACCCCAACCTTTATTGCCATATTTTGATATATGTGAGGCTAAAAATGGATCGAATTCGGCAATGAGCTCAAGGCACATTAAATAATTGCCATTATGTGGCGAACCAAAATCTTCATCGCGTCCCCGAAACGCTAGACCACGTGAGGCTAACGATTTCACTACAGCAACAATTCGTAGCAAAACATTTTTCCAGTAGCCTATCTCTTGTTGCAGCTGTTCTACCAATTTTTGGTCTACTCGACCACAAATACTGCCTCTTGTTTTTAACTGTAAAACAACAGACTTGTGACTATTGGAATTTTCGTGAGCCATTATTCGCGCCGATGCATTTTTCCAATCGTTGAAACCTTCTTTAGTTCCAAATTGTGACGACGTATTGTTGAACAGAAGAAAGACATGGACCACAAAATACTCTCCCAGTTTTCGGCGAATAAACAAGCCAGCTGCGGGGCATTTTCTCTTCATTCAGCATACTTCGAAAGAACAGAGATTTATTTAAATATCTAGTCACTCCGTCAAAAGTTCGTTTACTAGCCATAAAGTCTCCATCTGAATTTTGTGAAAAACCATTCATTGCTACAAAATCAATGGTTTGGTTGTTTATATCCCAATCCGCGGGGTCCGTAGTGAAAACGCCACTTGTAGAAGAGGCTAGTTCATTTCTGCACTCATAATTTGGAGTATTAACATCTTGGGTTATTTCAACAGGAGCAACTTCTAGAGACTGGGAAGAGTCAACCGGGGAAGCAGGAGAATCAGTTGTTGAAGTTTCAGATCCATGTGCTGTCTTATGCTCATTTAAGAGGAAAAGCGAATCCAGTTTTCGTGTCGTACTTATGCTAAGTTCTTTTTTTTCTTTTATTAATTTAGCAGATTTTCGAAATTCCTATCCACTAGGCTTCTTTCTTTTTGTAGACATTTTCAATACAAAACTTAGCACTTCTGGGCCTCTATTACAACAAGAGACACAAAGTTTATTATTTTAATAAAAAAAATCAGCATGCATCATTAAAAGCTTGCAAAAACGTAGTTTTAGAATAATTTTTTAAGTTTTACAACGGTTATAAGAAAAACAAAGTACACGGAAAACAATCAGAAATATTTTATCATTAACTACGATATGCGAGAGAATATGTTTACATAGTATAGAACTACAGTATGTTAGTATATAACTATAGCACCGATATATACATATATACAGTATCTTCTCGGATTAAGTTTACAAAAACAATTTTTTGATTTATAACTTTACAACAAAATATTAAAGCAATAAAAACATCTGTTTTATTTAAAGACGAGAAATCTATAATTAAAAGATAATATTAATAGTGTTCTAAAAATAAAAAATACAAAAAGATTTGTTTTATTTTACTCAAAATGTTAAAATATGTATTTTTTTGCCATTTTTTTGTAAGAAAAAATAACAAAAATTCTGTAAACTTTTTTTCCAATTTTAGAACATTCTGTCCTGTTATGAATAGTTTAGATTAAACAAAAATGTTATTCCTTTGACGTTTTTTTTAAATAAAAAATAAAAAAAAATTTTTTTGTAAACGTAAATTTTGTGAAGTAAGTATTTGGATTTTAACGCATCACAAATAAAAAAAAATTAACTTGAACTTACCTTTAATGAACAATAGATGTGCACAACACAAAACAAAACACTATAAAATCTGTATATACTTATTGTCAACACACAACACACAGTTCACTCACTCGAGATGCTTGGTCTTTGGTTTCCAAGTAAAGAATGAAAATTCAAAGAAAAATCTGCAGAGTTTATTATTTTATTGCGTTCGTCTTTGCGGCACCCAGACGTTGGGATTCCCAAATATTATGGTCAAAACTACTCTACACTACAATGTCTGCATGAACCGACAAAGAAATGGGTTGACAATAAAAAAATAATGATAACTTTCTCAAAGCAGGTCTAGAAGCTCATAAAGTCATAAATTAGGAGTTTTAGGTTCGACCAGATGTTACTTGGTTTATCAAATTCTTATACAATTTTCAATTTTATAATTTTATTCAGTTCTGCCAATTTCTTTGAACTTAAATGATGCCGCCCCTCTTTCTGATGCCGCCCTAGACACGTGCCTACTTTGCCTAATGTTAAATCCGTCCCTGGGTTGTCCTTTGGCGTAGCATTAAAAACTGTTCAAAATCTTTTCTATTGCATGTCTACTGCTATATAGACATTTTTACGTAACTAAAATTATTACAATTTTTGAATTAACGTGATTTGTTTTATTTTTTAATACACTCATATTTTTTGATGCAGACAAATAAACCACGTTAAAATACACGTTGAATTAACTATTAATACTTAAGTGGCTGACAAATATGAAATGTTGTATATCTGTTAAGACGAATCAGTTTCAGCAATTTCACAAATATTTACATTATATTATAACTTGTAACGCCTATGCAGGCGGCTATCGGCACCTTTGATGCTGGGTCGTGGGTTACACAAAAATCTCTATTTTTTCGCTTTTTTTTTGAGTATATTAAATTTTACTGTTTCTTAAATGTAAAAGTTGAGCGCCAAGGGTAATAAAAATCATAACCATTTTCTCAAAATATGTACATTTATGATTAGATTTAATATTTTTTAGAATTTAACAAGTATATAAGTGATACATAAAACAAAAAAAAATTATAGCAAACAAGTCCGTTAGTGTAAATTTAAAATTCAAAATTAGCTTGTTTTTATAGGTATGAGAGTATATACAAAATTTTGCACCGGTTTTCCTCTAGAAGTAAGTATTTTCTTATTACATTCGCGTATAATTACAATGTACGCATGGTATAAGATTTTGACTTACGTTCATAAACGATATGCAATTTTCTAACGATATCTGGATAAAGATAGTTTAGTTTATTGATATCTTTAACCAACATTTTTCTGGTATTGACGTCAATTTCTTGGGAATCCGTTGACCTGGTATGTATTTGTTCTATATCCAATTTTTGTCGGTTTTGAGTTAAGAGCTCTTTTAACATTAGTAGAATGCATTTGTTCTATCTCCTCTCAAAAATAACAAAATCTTTGATAGAAACGTAGTTTATCAATAAATTAATGTCCTACATCCTTTAATTTCCCGTACTTAAGACTGCTGTTTGTCATATATTCAAAAATATGTTATCTGTTCTATATCCACATCGAATTGGTATTGTTGTGCCAAGTTTACAAACGAAGAATGGGCGTTGGTATTTGAACAATTTTGGAGATTATCTGACTTATTTTTATAGTAAGTTCGTTAAACGAAATCCTGTTAGTCGTCGAAGGGTTAAAGTCAAAAATGACAAAAAACCTAGAAAAATGTATTCGTATAACTGTTTTTTGGAAGTGTATAGTGATAGACTTATGTCAATAATCGCGTGCCAGAAGACAAAAAATTAGTTCGAGATCACATTAATTCTTTTGCATGCCTCAATTCTCACTATTGTTGAGCAACCTCGAGCAAAAAATATTTAGATTTGTCATTAAATATCAGTCGTATGTACAATCTATATTTGCAGCAGATTCCAACCGACAAAACACCAGTTAAAAAAGGGATGTATTCTAAAATATTTAATACCGAGTTCAACTTAAGCTTTGCTATACCAAAAAAGGATTTATGTGACAAGTGTGAAGAATACAAACTTATAAAGACGCCTTCAGAAAATCAGCAACAGGACTATGAAGAGCATTTAAGAAGAAAAGAATTAGGTAGACAGGAAAGAAATAGGGATAGAAGTAATTTACAAGAATCAGTTGCCGTTATAACGTTTGACTTAGAAAACGTATTTGCTCTACCAAAATGCAATGTGTCAAAAGTTTTTTATATGAAAAAATATGAAAATTGCTACACGAGTACATTTGCGGAAGAGCAGCTTATCATTTAGCCAGTGCCTGAATAAAAATATTGATCAATGCCCACACAGCACAAGCATATCCAATGGATATGAAATGTACACACCAACCATGGATACCGGAGGTGCATCGAACATCCATATTTAATATTATGGAGCAAGGATGGAGGTCCAATGGATATATCATTCCGTCACGGAAAAATCTTCATAGTATGTCCATAGGACCTCCAGGTGGATAAACATTTTACATCCATATGGAGATATATTGAACAGTCATATGAACGTACAAAATATATACATATGGAGGTTCAATGAACATTTAATTAAAGTATAATAAACATTCATTTTTTTATAGAACCTTCATATGTAGGTAAAATATATGTGCATATCTATATATTAACAAAAAATATGGCCACACGTCAAATAAAGTCAATACAAAATGCCAATAGTGATATTTTCCAGATGCAACAACTCCGGTTGGTCCACAAAAAATATGACCACTTGTTCATTTTCACTCAAACACAATCAAACTTTTTTATTTACACATTCTCTCATTTTTCTAGAGCTTTTATCCATTATTTATACTATAGGAATCCAAATACTTACTAGATTAATGTACAGCAAAAGTAAATTCAAATATGCAAAAATACCTTGTCTTTACCCAATAAACACAAATCAATGGGTCTGTACTGGCAATGTACTCATCAGCCGGCACTCTGAATGCTGGCAATGTACTAAAATGAAGTACACTGCCGATAACGAGGTGTCACACCGGCCGATATATTGTCGGATGAATCTTGCCAATGCAGAAATTGCATCGAACCAATATCGGCAAGTTACGTATATTAATACAAGTTAAATGCAGAATGCCAGTGAAATCTGTGCAATATAATATGTACTTTGCCATCACATAAATAGTGCGCAATTTTAAAAGCATTGGCAATGTTAGCAACTTAACACAAATTAAATGCATACAATGGTATTATCATTTTTAATTAAATTAATAAAACAATTTGGAAACTTAACATACAATGTCCATATATGTACTGAAAAAAATTTAAAAATTATAAAAAACCTATTTACATTCATTCTGTGCTTATGTTTATTGGCGTCTTTCGTACCCACTACTCCTGGTGTTTATTGCGTGTTGTAAAGCTGCACTACAATTTGAATTTTTTCTTATGGATACTGTAAAATAAAAATTACATTGTAATGCTACTCAAATAACTTATGCACTTTTTTAGCAATTTCTAAACTAAATTTTGAAGTTTTTGAAGTAATTATAAAGAATTGCTTTGTAAATAGTCGTGAAATAAAATACAACATGAAAGTCAAGTTTGGCAGTAATGCACTTGAAATCACATTACGTTAATATACATATAAAATTAATGTTTTAAGTTTTAATCTATAAACTATAAAATACTTTGAAGCCTCTTACCATAAATTAAATTTAAAATATTTTTACAAATTTGTTTTGCTTGATCCAGACCAATTACTTGGTTAAAACATGTCTCGTTTGCTGTATCTTTTCATCCAACAAAGTAGATTGAATCGATCTAAAAAAAAATTTCAATTAAATAAAACTCAGCAATAAGAATAATGAATTGAGAAATTGTAGATAAACTCACAAACTGGCTCTTAGATTACAAATTCCAAAGTCATTATATATTTTTTCGAAAACGTGTTAGTTTTTAGGTTATATATTTATTATTAAGAAATAATTTATATTTGAATTTAATACTTACTTATTTTGTTTACCCATCCATCCTAAATGATGAAAAACAAACACATTTTTTCGAAATTTTAAAGCACAAAATGGTTTGCATACGATAAATACAAGCTAAACAAAAAGCCAAAACGTTTGCGTGTGCAATAATTCAAGTGGCGATAATATAATATACGCGTAACACGAAAACCTTGGCGAAAACAAACGAACAACGAAGAAAGTTTAAATTAAACCGCGCCAAGTATTTTTTTTTACTTTTTCAATTTTTCATTAAATTTGTTGTTGCATGTTAAATATTTACTACAAATGTTAAATTTTAGAGAATATAATTATTTCTAAATAATTTTGATAAAAAATAGCAACTCACAAAATTATGTAACATGATACATAAAAAAAATGTTTCCGAACATAACACTTATAACACTTAAGATAATCCTATTTCACAGATATCCATGAATGTATATACGGTGCATATACAATGGATATATGGATAAATATGTATATCCATTGCATCTCGCGTGCTGTGTGGGAACAGAATCGTTCTTCAGTCTGAGGGATTTATCTTGGTCATCGGTATCCTCCCTATCGACAAAAGCTTCTAGAGATTCGCTACTATCGCTTTCATCATTGTTCTCGAAGTTTCTTTTTCTATCTTTGCTATGCCCAGAGGGTCCCGCTATTGGTTCAGGAGCAACATCTACATTGGTGGGGGTTCTCATATCTTCCCTCAATTCATCCCTATATTGATTATTTTCGTCATGAGCGTCTTGGATATTGACAAATTCTTCTTCTGAAATGACGTTAGAATTTAGTGGAAAGATTCCCGTATTTCTAAAAGAATTTACAGCTTTCTCTAACGTTGCTGTTCTATAGTAAGCATTCTTAAAAAGTTCTGCGACGTGCTCTTGCTTTTCTGTATTGTAGTGGTTAGTTTTCATAAAAGAATCCAATTCTTGATTGTACGCTGTTTTTAAAGGGCCAAAGAAATTGACGTCTAAGGGTTGTAGCCTGTGGGATGTGTGTGGTGGTAATGTAACAACGGAGATCCCGTTTTCTTTACAAAATTTATAAGATTTGTAGCTGGTATGGCTCCCATGATTGTCCATTACAAGCAGGAGAGGATTTTCTCTGGAACATTTTGTACACCGAGCAAAATGTCGCAACCAGTCTACAAAAAGATCCTCGTTCATCCACCCATTTTTAGAACATGCATAAGTAGCATTTTCCGGTCCATTTCTTTTCAAATTATCATTCATTCTTTGCCGTCCGTATATGAGCATTGGAGGAATATAGTCACCAGATGCATTATGGCACAGACGCAAGTAATTAATTTGCCACGCTCGCCACTTGTTATGGAGCCAACCTGTTTTTGGCCTTTCGGTGCTAAGATACGGGGCGGCACATGGACGGTTGTTATTCCTGTCTCGTCCATATTAAAAATTTTATTAGATGTAAAACTGTGCTTTTCAAATTCAATAGACAAGTTGTTATAAAATAATTGAACCTCTTCTTTGTTCATACCTAATACACGATTAAAAGACGTAGCCTTCGGTTTCCTTAAGGAAATTTGCTGATTGCGCTTCAAAAAAGCGTAATACCAGTCTTTGCCGCATATTTTTTTGTCTTTATTAAAATTATTTTTTATTTAATTTATTTCTGCATATTCGAAAGCAATTTTTCTAATTGCTGTAGGGGTAAGTCCGTAAAATAACTTTGACATCTTAATAACATACTCGGCCATTTTCTTTTCTTGTTCCTTGGAAAATACCGCTTTCCTTCCTAATCTTCGATCCAAATTTACCTTTCCTCTCAACCTATCTTGTAAACTACCATACGGTACGTCGTACAACCGAGCAGCTTTTCTGATGCCGGTTCCCTGTTTCACCGCTTTCACAGCCCTCTTCATATTTTCGATGCTCCATTTCCCTTTATTCGTTTTTCTCACGTAATTTGACGGCATTTCTCCTAAAAATACGTGCATAAAATCAAATCAATACCGTTTGGGGAATACCGACCACTTGCAGGGTAATTGCGACCGCTGTGGTCGGAATTACCCCGTGCGACCGTTGATAAGCATTTGAACAAAAACACAATCTTCATGTTTACAGAAACACAAAGAACTGCAGTAAATGTTTATAACTAAAGAGCGTTCTTTCTAATGATCCACTTGTTATATAAGTGGAATTGTAAATTTACTTGTACTTACCTTATTTATAAGCACTCAATATTACTACAGTTAAGCATTAAACAACAAAAACGCGATTGTTATGCGGCTATTGATCGAACTAACTAAGTTTCTGGTTACACCGTGTTAAAAATGCGTAGGCTAGATGCCTGTAGTAGTTTTAAGTCTAGAAAACTGTAATCTTATAGAAATCTGTAGTGATCGGTATTACCCAACGGTCGGTATTACCCCACTCTCCCCTATAAGACAAAATAATAAAAAATATGCTTCTATACTAATTCCCGTGCTCTTTAAATTAACAAATCTTATACAAATTGAAATTTGTTGTTGGTGACTAGAGTCAGGAGTGCAGTCTAATAATATGGAATAATATTTTGCCTTTTTAGTTAGTTCTAAAATTTTGGATTTCATATTTTCACCGATTAAGTTGATTACTTCATTTTGTATTTTATTCTCGAGATAGTTTTTGTGATCTTTTATTTGAAAGCTTTTTGTATGTTTAGACATAATCGGGTCGAATTTGGAAATCATTTCTATGCATTTTAAAAAGTTACCATTGTTTTTTTTTATTAAAAAGGTTAGAAAGATCTAGCAATTTTAGAACATTTTCGATATGTAACTAGCTCTTCTCATGAATGTTTAAATGTTCCCTTAAATTCTGCTAGTTATTGTAACCAGATTCATAACTAAGGCGAATAGGTTTCAAATAGCTATTTAACTTTCCTTTTTTATTTTAAGAATTATTTTAAAACCATACTGCTGTACCTTTATGCCCCAGCGCACCGGTCTTCCTGTATGATCTTTTAGGTTCATGAGCCATAACAATGAGTAATGATCTGTAATAATAGTAAGTTTAATTCCTTCGACATATTCTTTTTCTGTAGTCGTGTAGTTCTTTTCCGACTTCGATTTAGAACGGCTAGCGTAGGCGATAACATTGTCTTTTTCGCCTCATTTCTGAACAAGTAACAAGAACATTACGTTGTCACAATTATTACAACACAATGTCATGTACAGTAAGACTCTTATTGTTGGGAGTATAAATATCAACTACTATTGTTATACATAAGTAATTTAAATATAAGTAATTTACTATGTATTCATGTTTGTTTTTCTTTATTAATTAAATAAACAATTTGACGTTTAGTTTTTTTATGTTTCATTTTTTAGAAGCAAGGATTAATTGTAAGTGATTTTAATTAGAAAATCAAATAAAAGATACTGATGCTAACATTGATGGTAAGCAAAATCAAAGATTAGTAAAAATACATATAGGCAACTTTAAAGTCAAGTAAAAATTAAAGTCTGCGGACTCTTAGGGGTCTACCGAAAACTATTCGTTATGTATAAATGACTGTGTTTAGAGCAAAGTTTATTTAATTAACTATTAATAGCTGACAAAAAAATTAAAAACTACTTATACCGAAATCACTCGAACATTTAAAAAATAAGATATGGCAAACAATACAGGTGATTTCAGTAATTGTAATTGCTTTTAAACCGCGTGATTTCATGGTGTAGCCAATTTACCTTGCGTGTACTTTGGCGTAGCATTAAAAAACTATTAAAAATCCTTTCTATTGCTATGTAGACAATTGAACCCTTTTTACGTAATTAAAATTATTATAATTTTTGAATTAATGCGATTTGTTTTATTCTTTAATACATTCATATTTTCTGGTTTAGGCAAATAAAACCACGTTAAAATACATGTTGAATTAACTATTAATCCTTGAGTGGCTGAAAAATATGAAATGTTCTATATCTGTTAAGCCAAATCAGCTTGAGCTTTCCGAACATCTTTAGATAAGCAATTTTACAGATCTTTTGAAGTTTACATTTGCTCTTTAAAAAATCAACACATTCCGGTGGACGATATTACTTGGGCAGTGGTGGACTGAGGAATTTGACCGACCTATGAAATAACTGTTATACACTTTTGACATCTTAATTAATAAATTTGATTTACACTAATAATAGAATATGTTATGCCCTTCTGTTTTACTAGTTATACGTAGGGAAGACCGGGCTGATTATCACACGGGTTAGTCATTTATTTCCAATTGCGGTAATAGAGTTGTGGGTTGCAAACTCAAATACCGAACTCAGTCCCGCAGAAAACGCAAAAGTTATTATAATTTATTTATTTTCAATGCGCTGACGTAAAATTTGAGATTTCGTCAAAAATAACAGGTAAGAAGAGCATAATTTTTATTTTCCTCATATTTAGCTGCTGAGTCTGGTTCGTGGGTTACATAAAAATCTCTTTTTTTTCGTTTTTTTTGAATATATTAATTTTTACTTATCTAATTGAAAAGTTGGGTGCCAATGCCAATAAAAACCATTACTATTTTCTCAAAATATGTACATTTATGATTAGATTTAATTTTCTTTAGAATTTAACATTTGATCTAATCGTTTTGGTTTAGGAACAACTAATTTTCATTCAAAAGTATTTGTTTCAATATCGTATTTACGAGGAATGTATATAACAGATTATCATCAATTTTCCAAGACTGATATTTTTTTGACTCATTGGTATCAAGTTTTAATGAATGAATCTCTAACGATGCTCTAGATAAAACGTCTGGAACCATATTTAACTTTTCTTTTCTGTGAAGAATTTCAAAATCATACTGCTGTATCTGTGTAGTTCTATTCCGACTTCGATAGGGAACTGCTGGCGTAGGCGATAACATTTTCTTTTTCGCCTCATTTCTGTACAAGTACCGCACCTAAATTTGAAATTGGAACTTGCTAAAATTGGAGTACCGGCTAGTAGTGTTTTTGGTATATTAAAGAAATGATCGGTTTAGTCCGACTACGGTATACGATTAGTTTTTCTTCAACCTTTTATCATATCAAGAATGGGAAAACGATCGTTGAAAAATCGGGTATAAACCGACGGAACCAGGAAGCTAACTCGACAAATCTTTTTACTTCGGTTATGTTTTTTGCACTTGATAAATTAACAATTACGTCTACTTTCTTTGGATCTGTGCGAAATTCTTGTCTATCAAAACCCAAAACCCAGATAAGTTAGGAAAGGTTTACAATATTCGCATTTTTTTAAATCAATAGTCAAACCAGAATCTTTTAATCTTGTGCATAGAGTTTGTAACGTATTGATATGTGAAGCAAATGTCAGAGAAAGAATGATTATGTCATCTAACTAAATGAAAACACCGGGTAGATTATCCCTTACACTATTATCCATTAACCTCTGGAGTGTTTGAGCCCCCCAAACAAGAGCACTTTGAAATAAAATAGTTCTCGTTTTGGAACAATAAACGCAGTTTTTTCTCTTTATGGCAAATCTAATGGAATTAGCAAAAAAGCTTTTTTAAGTCTATACTTGATAAATATCAAGCATTCCGCAAGCTATGTAAAATACCGGAAACAAAAGGTAAAGAGTACAAACCTCTTTTATAAAAGAATTTAGGTTTTTACAGGTTGCATTTGTAATACAATTTTTTATTGTGGATAATTCTCGTGTTGTCATTAACTCACACGTCGCAGTAGACATCTTCAGAGTCCGGAACAAACTATTTGTTCGGGACTCTGAAGATGTGCACAGAATTGTCATTAAGTTGTAAATTGGTAGAATAAAAATAATTTTTGATTAAACTTTCGTCACACGTCTGGAGATCTAAAAGTTCTTGTAAATACATTAACAATTCATTACAATCGTTCAATACTCGTGGCTTAATTGAATTTTCGTCAGCGAAGGTAATTAAAGAGATTGATATGATTTAAGCAAGCTTCTATTTTACTAAAACTTACATAAGTTGATTCAAGTTCAAAATTTTTAACCATAGTATTGATTTCCTCTAATTTAAAAACGCAAATTAATAATTCTGTTCAGAATCGGTCAAAAATGAATAAGAGTTTATCAGATTAGGGTTTAATGGCAGTTAATTCTCGGGCTTCTAAACGTTGAGCGCTAAATTGTATAACACTTGAGGAGAAACGATAACCAAGGTGGCTACCGGTGGGTTACACAAAAATTTATTTTTTTTTGTTTTTTTTTTTGAATATATCTATTTTTACTTTATTAATATTTTTTTGACTTAAAAGTTGGGCGCCAAGAGAAATAAAAACCATAATTTCCTAAACATGTAGTTTTATTATTAGACATTTTTTTAGATTTTAAGATGTAAGTGACACAAAGCAAAAAAAAATTATCGCAAACAAGTCCGTTAGTGTGAATTTAAATTAAGTTTGTTTTTAAAGGCGCGAGGGTGACTACTTGTACGCGTATAATTACAATCGTGCCAAATAGATTAAGTATTTATTATAAATTATCGAAATTAACAACTAAGTAGCTCTAGTGTAATTTGATTTTAGAATTTTACTTGCGATAAGTACCATGACCATAAATGATGCAACTGATATATTTAGGTAGCTGATAATGCGGTGAAAAACCAAATTTTTAAAATTCTGGCAAATTTAAACCGATTATGTTGCAGGATTAATTGATTTGGTTTTCTTAAAAACCGTATATCGCTAGCGATCTCTTCAAATTTGATTTATATAACAAATATTCAGCCAATGAAGGTTTAATACTATTTCTACAACTTCATTTAATAGCGATTTAGCGACAAACTTTGATACTGCATAAGTTAGAAAAAATTGAATTCATTATTCATGTTAGATTTCCCAACCAACATTAGATCTAAATACTGTAAAGAAATCTGCAAAAGATAATGTGCAATAGCTCCATGACCAGAAAGTTTCTCTTTTGATGTCTTTCAGTATTTTATTCTAAATTAAAATCTATATATAAAAACGTGAATTTATTGACAAGAATTAAAAAAACAATTCAAACAATTTCAAAAAGTAATTCTGGATAACATTTTTATTGCAATTTAATTAAACTTGTTAAAATGACGACAGATGTGCGAGTTGCAATTTAACCGCAAAAACCGCAACGTCAAAATTAACTATTCATTATTATATATCGTACAACCGTACGCATTTGATTTCTCTCATGTAATGTATTGTAGCGAATTTATTATTAAAAACTAATTTATTTAAACGACTAAAAGGATGTTTTACTTATACTAGAAATATGTACACTTTTAAATTAACCGAACTAATTAAATCTAATAATATTTAATGAAAACACACTAATTTATGTATAACCGTTGTATAACACTATCACTTACACGAAGATAAGATAACGTCCGCGGATAGCTTCACACTTGTTTACACTAAAAATCACGTACACGATTATTCTCGGTATATTTATGTACACACGCGTGCTAACGACTTATTTATTTCAAATTGAATAATATTTTTAACACCGCTGCATTCGCGTTACGGCAATAACTGACCTACGATTTCTCTCTTCGGTATTTATACACATCTGCAAATCTTTCTCGAGTGTTCCCTATTTTTCGGTATATTTTCTAGAAGATGGATAACAGCTTCTAGAAGGCTCTTGCATTTGCAAATAACTTCTCGAACGTTTCAGTATAAATTCAACAAAAAATGGATATAGTTTCATTGAAAACAAAGCAACAGTAGGCGTAATACAATAAAATAAATGACTACGTAAATTTATTCCTAGATAACTGTAAAACTATAACGGGACAAAATTTCTTTTTTATTTTTTTATAATTTACACATTCAGTGGGCAACACCGTTACGATAAAAGTGTTTTTTTCCTGTATCATGGTGGCATTAAGTATACTAAAAATCTTAATTTAGACGTAGGCAATTTTTTTGGAAAGGTCTGAAAGTGTCTCAGTATGTACAGCACTTAGTTCTAAGTGAGTTGATTATAGGTAACAAGTGAGACAAGACACACTGATGTCTTATTATAATAATAGGTAATACTTAGTTCATTGGTATTAATAAGATTACAAGATTTTAAAAATTTAAAGTAACGCACGCTTTATGTATCAAAACGCAACTCAAACTTTAATATTTGGGATTGTGTTTTCGTGCCATGTCCTGTGGTAGAATCAGGTAATATAAGTTTTATGTCATCAAGGTCGTTTTTTAAAACATCCGGGACATTGGGAAACAAATAGCTATTTGAGGTATTCGAGTTTTTTCGGAGAAATGACACTTCTAACACCTTTACCAGTGGATCAGAGGTTGAAATTTTGCCGATATAGAAGACATTCTTAGGGAATTGTACAAAAACAAATTTCCCCGGAATTATATTTTTTTTATTTATTTCTTTCATAATATCTGCTTGGGGTTTTTCGGAAATCCATTCTTCTACTGAAGACTCCTTTTCATATTCGACATGTTCATCTTTGTCTGTTTCTGAAGAAGAAAGTAAAGTATTAATTCTTTTCTTTATTATTTCTGCCTTTTTGGTTTTTCATTTTCTACGGGACTCATCCAACATAGAACCTCATCCTAGTGTGTTAGGGTCTGCTATAGCACCGATGTTAGAATTTCTCATTAACTTGACCAACAGTATTGTCTCCAACAGTATTTATTTCATTTTCTAAGGAGCGCTCTGTTACTGACGTAGACAAAAAATTAGAGTCTAAATTTGAATCTGAACTAAAAAGTTCCCGTTTGGAAGCTTTTAGCTATACAGCCTGCACTATCATTTATTGTTAAAGACTGTCTAGAATGGGTCAGTATCCAGTCATTGCAAGCCTTATTAAGATAAGCTTTGCATTCCAGTCATAAGATTCAACCTTTAGACGTGGGAGTTCTGGGAGCGTTTTTTCACAATCCTTATCTAAATATGACTTTCGTGGTTACCGTAAATTAGGATTGATGGATTGTCAATTCTGGAATTTTATTGTTCAACAAAATGATCAAATACTTCTTTAAAAAGATCAGTTGCTAAGCCCAAAGTACCTGGGGGCGCATCTTTTAACGTCCAGTCTTTATAATATTTACGATGGAATATAAGAGCTGGGGCCAAAAAATTACTTGTTTCTGATATAACTGAACACATAGTAACCAATTCGCCACGCTTCCTACTGAAAACCTTGTAAACTTGCTTGCTTCCTTTAGGTGCAATTCTTTCTTTTGTGCTTGAACCGTTGTAGTTCTTGTTTTGTCTAAATTGAACGTTTTAAGACCATCTGCTAAATTTGAAAAACGTAAAATTTATTTTAAATTGTCGAGCAATGTATTGACATTATGTCTGTTGAATGCCGATAGTCCATTTTACTACAAGTCTTCAGGTAGATAAATGCCTTTTTGTGCTTCTGTAAATATATTACAGTCTTGGTAATGTTTGAAATATTTAAGTCACATGCTATAGCAGATTTTCGCACTAAATAAATTTAAATTTAGCGCCTCGTGACTTCAGTAAAATCTATTTAGAGGTTAGATAACAATCCTTAGAGTAATAAGGAGAATATTAAGTCCCAGTATAAAAATTAATCATACACTCACAATTCACTCACAAACATAACTATACAAATATTTTCTTACTTTGAAAAACGGACTTTTAACTTTAATGTTTGCAGATTAATTTCTATAACCATTAATCCTCACCCAACACTCTGATCAGTAACAACGATACCAACTACTAGATAAGTTATTCGTTTTGTCTCACTTAGTACACCGTCTTAGTTAGTACCACCTTCTAATAAAAACGTTTTAATTTTTTGTATATAAGTTATAATTATATATATATTATAATATATGTGTTATTCTGTATCGCAAAGGCCAAATCATTGATATAGGCAATGAGCTTGTATCCCAATCAGCAAGGAAACGTTTTTTCATGTTTTAAAAACGTTACAACGTTTTACAATAGTTGGAATGAAATGTTTTTCAGAAAAATATTTTTGTTACATTCTAAAAATCTTTTATTTTAACATTGATATTGAAATATTTTAATAATGTTTTCTAAAACATTTTTTGACAACAAAAAACGTTTTTACTTTATTAGAAATTATACTTTTGCTTGCTTACATCTATACACTTTTTTGTAACAAAACCACAACTGTATAAAATTTTGTTACATATTATTATTAAATACATATTAAACCTTTTCGTTTTTCTAAAAATTTTTTTACAAATTTGAATTAAGTACTTAATAACCGCGTTTGCGCAAAGTACCAGTATCTGCGTGAAAAGATGGCGATTTTGTATAATATAATTGCATTATATTGTAAGCTTCAACGAATCAACAATTTCCATGGTATTACTCGCTATGTTGTTTAATGTATGTATTGTTAGTGTATCAGTTTAATCGTTTTCTAACTTGGGTTCTAGTGAAACTCAAATAGATATTTTTAGTATATGTCAGCATTTATTATGATGGTACGTTTTTCGTTGCAAGAAATTTTGCTGAAGTGTAATATTATTTGTTACAGCAGTGGTACACTAAAACGTTCATTCTATGTACTTCATGATTTCCATTCTTTTTGATGTTTTAAGGTTATCAAATTGATATGATTAGTCAAATGGGAGATTTGAACGTGCACAATAACCAATTAATCTTGGTATTCTGATATTGATGCACCATATTTTGTGTGTACAAAGTTTCAAAATCTTGGATTGTTAGTTGTACTAGTTTTCGTTTTTACACAAAGAGGTATACATGCATAATTAGTCAAGTTTATTTATTTTATGGATAGGATCCTTCGGTGTGGAGAAACGGCAACAATAAAAACAACTTTTAATGTTTAGGCCTTAACAGCAGATAAAATTTTTGTTTATATTTTTGCCGCCCTCCACTCCAAAGCACCCTATCCATAACATAGAAAAACTTGGAAACTTTTGTAAGGATTATTATAATCATTTCAATTATTATAAAGTAATTACATGAATAATGTTTGTTTTACTTTTATGTTAATGTGTTAATTTTTGTTATAGGCACTAAATGCGTTTGCAGCCACATGAAATTGAAGTATTTAGGGCTGGTTCTATAATAATGGTATAAATGTCAGATGATTTATACTTAGTTTGATTGTAAAATGCTGTCGTTATTGGCTGTGTTCTTGGTTAGTATAAATCAAACTAATAGCCAAAAATATCAGTATTTTCAAATTAAAGCAAGTGTTAGCGCTAAATTGCATTTTTGTTTTCCGCATTTTTATATAAAATTGTTAAATGTGATTTGATGTGTGTGTGCGTACGCAGAGGCTGACTTTTGGGGGAAAACCGCACCGCCATATTAATATATGATTAAGAACTGTGTGTTCGAACAGAATAAAAGCAATACAGTCCGCTTAAATAGTTTATTATTTTTTTATCTAAAACGCCCTAAAGAGCGTGCGATGCTGGTCGTGCAGAACCACAAATTCGCAGTATCTTTACATTGGCCCTTCAGCGCCGGATCTCCACATTGGTAACCAGCTAATGCGTTGGCCACGCTTGCAACGGAGGAACCGCTATCTACTTCTTAAGAAACCGCTCCACCTGTAACGAGGTACCGCAAGATAATACTTAGTTATTTCCTACACCGCTATCTATTTCTTAAGAAGCCGCTATATTGTTAATTTGGACAGCTGCGTCAAAGAATTTCCGCACTACGTCTACTTCAGCCGCAATCGCCCTGTACCAGATTTACGCAAGGAAAACAGTAAGTCCTTTCAATTTCCTATTATTCCTGCACGCTTTCATAATTCAAATTGGGTTATTAACTTTAAAACGCTTATCGTACATTACACGTGTTGCAAGGCCAAACCGCACAACGTATATTTTACGCTTAAAATTGATATTCATAGTCGTTAAAATTTTTAATTTTCAATCAATTAAAAAATGGGTAAAAGCAAAGAACTTCAGCTTTCCACCCAGCAAGCAAAATTACGTTCAATTTTAAATGATTTATATAAACTCCAAGGTCTTCTTAACGATATAACACCTGTAATAGACGATTTTCAAATCGATATGCTCGAGTTTTTACGTACAAAGGTTTCTGATAGTGAAAACACTTATTTAGAAATTTATACAGAACTCAACGCAAGCGAATGGGATTTAACTGAATTTCTCACAATCGACGCATTTCAATCGAATCTTTGTTTAGCTATTGTAAAAACCAATGGTATTCTTAAGAGACGCGCTAGTATATCGACACCTTCTAATGACCTTAAACCGATCAATGTAAATACCAATTATTTACAATCGCTTCCTAAATTACAATTACCGACGTTTTCAGGTGACATTGCTAACTACAAATCATTTATCGAAAACTTTCATTCTATTATCGATTCTTCAGGTTTAGATTCTTCGCAAAAATTCCAATACTTAAAAAATTCTTTAAAAGAAGAAGCAGCCTTATCTATTGCCGGCTTATCCGCTACCGAGGAGAATTATCAAATTGCACTTAATCTTCTCGATTCTAGATACAATAAACCTAAATTAGTGGTTCAGGCTCATTTAAAAAATATTTTTAGTCTAGAAACTATAACGAAACCATCAGCAAATTCCTTACAACACTTTGCAGATACTTTAAATAAGAACATCCTTTGTCTAAGAAATTTAAATATAAACGATAATACGTTGGCTGCAGCACTTTTCTTTTATATTGTCGATCAAAAACTAGATTTAGAGACAAGAGAAAAATTTAAAGCTTCTAAACCAACAGAAATTCCGTCCATTAATGAAACGATAAAATTTCTTCAAGACCGCGCGCAGTTTCTTGTAGATGTTGGAGTAGATGATCACCGTCATAAACGTTCTAAAAATTTAGTGTTGGTTACGTCGAACCATCTGTCGTTAAATTGTAAACTTTGCAAAGGCCCGCATCCATTATTCAAATGTTCCGATTTTTAGATCTGTCTATTGAACAACGAATTCACAAAATTACTGAACTACAAGTATGTAAAAATTGTTTTGGTAATCATCATGTCAAAAAATGTCGGTCGAAGCACAAATGCTTTCAATGTAAAGGTTTACATCACACTCTTATACATCAAACATTTCAAAAACCTCCTGCTACCAATTCTATTGATCAAAACGATGTCGACAAGCCCTCATCTTCAAAAATTACTGTCACATGTAATAGCTCGTCAACTAATAACCAAATATTACTTTCAACTGCCGAGGTTAATGTTAGAGACGATTCACGTACGCTACACACAATTCGCTGCTTGCTGGATAGTGGCTCTATGCATAATCTCATTACTAGTAATGTAGTTGAAAAACTACGATTGCCTTGTAATTTTATTAATATGTCCTTGCTAGGCATAAACTCTAAAACTACTGCAATTCATCGTCAAACCAACATTAGGTTGTATTCAAAAGATAACTCATTTTCAACTACTTTGTCGTGTTTAGTTATCGATAACATAACTGTACCTATTCCAAGCGTTGCGTTTAGCAAACACTCGTTAAACATTCCAGCTGACATCCAATTAGCAGACAGCCACTTCAATAAAACTGGCGAAATCGATATGTTGATTGGAGCTGGGCTCTTCTATGCTTTGCTTGGTCCTCAGAAAAGGAATCTAGGTTCAGGGTTGCCTGTTCTTCAAGAAACTAAGTTAGGATATGTCGTCACTGGGGAGATTTGTATTCAAAGCAATAAACATCTTTCAGTATCTAATTGCTGTGTTTCAAAGGCTAATCTAGATTTCGATCTTCAGCGATTCTGGGAAATTGAAACCATTAAACCGAAAAATTCGTTATCTTACATGTCTACCGATGAACAATTTTGCGAAAGACATTTTACTAAGAATACATTTCGCACTTCCGACGGTAGGTACACTGTTGCGATTCCGTTTAACTCTTTATTGAGCAATTTAGGTTCTTCTTACGACATTGCAATTAAACGGTTCTTATCTCTTGAAAGGAAATTGCAAAGAAATCCTGACGTATACAAACAGTACTGTGAGTTTATTGAGGAATATCGTAAATTAGGACATTTATCTCAATTATCTTCAAACAAGGTTGATCTGCAAGCTCTCCATTTTTTACCGCATCACGAAGTCATTAAACTGTCTTCAAGCACGACACGATTGCGTGTTGTATTTGACGGGAGTGCAAGGACGAATACTGGTATTTCTATTAACGATTGTCATGTGATGGGTCCTAACGTTCAGAAAGATTTGTTCTCTCTTCTTTTAAATTTTCGACAGCACTATGTTGCAATAACTGGTGATGTAGAAAAAATGTATAGGCAAATCTTTATTGTGCCTGAACACCGCAAATATCAATGCATCCTTTGGCGCTCAAATATTAAGGAAAAAATTCAATATTTAAGGTTAAACACCGTAACGTATGGGTTGAAAAGTTCTTCTTACTTGGCGACCAAATGTCTTCAAGACTTAGGTGAAAAAAACTTGTACAGGTTTCCAGAATCAAGCTCCAAAATTATAAATGATTTTTACATGGACGATTTCGTGTCTGGGGCTGATTCTCCCGATCACGCAAAACGAATCATCAGTGAAGTTTCACAAATTCTTTGTGAAGCAGGATTTCCTCTTCGAAAATTGCGCTCTAGTAATACCGCAGTAGTGAACTCCTCATTAAATACTGAATCCATAGTGCAGTTTGCTAGTAAAGAGTCGAAAACTCTAGGTATACAATGGGATGCAGCGCATGATGTCTTTTTATACACTTTTAACAGTTCTATCAATACAGACGTAAAATCAAAACGACAATTACTATCCGTGTTAGCTCAAATATTTGATCCTCTCGGACTTTTGTCTCCTATAATTATCAGAGGAAAACTTCTAATCCAAATGCTTTGGAAACTAAAATTATCATGGGACGAAAAAATTCCTGCATCTCTTCATAGAGAGTGGAATAGCTTTTCAGCAGCTCTAGCGCAAACTCCTTCGTTAAGCATTCCACGTTGTGTATTTTGTAAAGGGGCAACTCAAGTAGAGTTGCATGGATTTGCTGACGCAAGTGTTAGTGCTTATGGCGCTTGCATTTACATCCGCTCTGTTTTTAAAAATCACTCAAAATCGCATCTTTTATGCTCAAAAAGTCGGGTAGCTCCTCTGAAACCAACTACTATACCTAGACTTGAGTTATGTGCCGCCGTCTTACTAACTGAATTAGTAAGTAAAGTTCTTACAGTTTTTTCTTGCAAATTTTCTGGTCAATATTTTTGGTCTGATTCTAAGATAGTTCTTGGGTGGATCATTTCTACACCTAACAAATTTAAGACATTTGTAGCAAATCGGGTGGCGTACATCCAAGAAAACACTAATCCTGTTCAATGGTACCACTGCCCTAGCAAAGAAAATCCTGCAGACTTGATTTCTCGTGGGTCTTCGATTGATACACATTCTATTCATTCGTTTTGGTTACAGGGTCCTCAATTCTTGCAAACACCGCTTATCGATCTACAAAGAACTTTAATTACTTCAGAATTAGAGTTACCCGAAGCAAAAATTGTACCTGTAAGTTTATGTTCTAATGAAGATAACAATTTTTTTAATGGTTTGATAGCAAATCATTCATCTTTTTCTAAGTTGCAAAGGACGCTTGCCTTTGTGCTGAGAATAATCAACAATATGCGTTCTCCTCTTGCTAAACAAGAAATGGGTCCGTTAAAGGTATCAGAATTGTCTAAGGCTTTACTAAAGCTTGTTGCTTTTTGCCAAAGGTCTTGTTTAGCTTCCGAAATTAAATATCTGTCGGAAAAAAAATCCAAGTTGTTTAAAAATAGCCATTTAAACACTCTCAATCTCTTTCTTGATGAAGAAGGTTTAATTCGAGTGGGAGGTCGGATTCGCAATTCTAATTTTGAATACGATAAAATTCACCCCCTACTGCTACCTAAAAATCACGCAGTTACTATATTAATTATACAACATTACCATTTAAAATATTTGCATTGCGGATCTAATCAGCTCCTATCTGTTGTCAGAAATCATTTTTGGCCGATTGCTGGTCGTACAATTTGTCGTCAAGTCGTGCACAAATGTGTAATTTGTTTCCGTTCGAATCCACGATTCAATACAAATATAATGGGAGATTTGCCCTCTTCTCGGATTTTGACTTACATGCCTTGTTTCACTGAAACAGGCGTTGATTTCGCCGGTCCGATTCTCATTAAGGACCGTTACACCCGCAACCCAAAGCTTATCAAAGCTTATTTAGCATTGTTTGTTTGCATGACTACTCGTGCGGTTCATTTAGAACTGGTCACAAGCTTATCATGTCAAGCTTTTCTCGAGACTTTTAAGCGTTTTATTGCGCGACGCGGAAGGCCTAAACGAATGCACTCAGATAATGCTACCAATTTCATTGCTGCCGCGGATGAATTAAAAAACTTATATTTTTATTTTGGACAAAAATCTACGCAATCAAATTTATCTGACTATTTGTCAGCGGAAACCATTGATTGGAGTTTTATTCCTCCCAGTTCGCCGCATTTTGGTGGGCTGTGGGAAATTAATATAAAAAGTACAAAAAGACACTTGCTCAAAATTCTTAAATCTGCAAATTTGAATTATGAAGCGTTATACACTTTATTAACCCAGATTGAGTCCGTCCTTAATTCACGTCCTTTGGGGCCGCTTTCGAGTGATCCTAATGATTTTCAAACACTTACACCTTTTCATTTCTTGCTTGGACACCATTACTCGGCATTACCGGCTCAACGTTTAGAGAATCTACCAGTTAATCGCCTAGATTCTTTTCAAAGACGTCAACAACTTCTGCAGCACTTCTGGAAAAGATGGCATCGAGAAATTTTACCTGAAATGCAGCAACGTGTAAAATGGCAAACTGCACCTGAACGTCAATTACAAGTCGGGACCTTGGTGCTTCTGTCGGAGCCTAACACGCCATCATTCCAATGGCCTCTAGCTCGAGTAACTGAATTGCATCCAGGTAGTGACGGAAGAATTCGCGTAGTGTCCGTTCGCACTTCATCAGGCAGTATTCTAAAACGACCAATTGTGAAACTGTGCGCACTTCCTATGGATAGTGACAAGTGAAAAAGCGTCTATTGTCAATTGATTCATATATCTATGTAATAACATTACTATTTAAGTTACATTTATAACATGTTCTTTGTGTTGCGTTAATTACTTCATTTATTATTTGTATGTTAAGTAGTTTAGTAACACCTATTGTGTTGTTATTTAAATCAATGTTGATTTCAAGGCGGGGAGTATGTTAGCGCTAAATTGCATTTTTGTTTTCCGCATTTTTATATAAAATTGTTAAATGTGATTTGATGTGTGTGTGCGTACGCAGAGGCTGACTTTTGGGGGAAAACCGCACCGCCATATTAATATATGATTAAGAACTGTGTGTTCGAACAGAATAAAAGCAATACAGTCCGCTTAAATAGTTTATTATTTTTTTATCTAAAACGCCCTAAAGAGCGTGCGATGCTGGTCGTGCAGAACCACAAATTCGCAGTATCTTTACAGCAAGTATAACTAAACTTACATTTATAACATGATTGTAGAACTGCTCTTAAGCATATTGCAATATTAAAAAAAAACGATGATTATAATTTTTTTATACATTAAACTAAAAATATTATAAATATATATAACTAATATTATAAATAATGTTTTTTAAACATTTTTAGAATGTTTTTCTAATATTGACTTTGCAACGTAATTCTCGCCATTAAGACGTGTTTGCAATGTTTTTAAAAATGTAAATATATCTTTTGTAAAACGTTAAAAAAACATCTCAAAAATGTTTCCTTGTTGATTCGGATGTAGAGACTGAATAGTAGCACTGGTGCTAAAATTATTTTTATTTTTACAACTCTTTTTTGAACATCGCGTCTTACGCAGTAGTTAGGTCAACGAAAACCACTACTCTTTTCAGTTGTTTTAAAAACCTGCTTCAATGTGCGTTGTTAAGCTTAAAACCCAGCTGGTATAACCTGTATCCGATTCAAAAGTAACCTCTACAGTAGTATAAAACATCAACTATGAAATGCTATCGTATGATAGGTTTCTATTTTCGTGTTATTGTTCTTTGGTTTCTGAATTGCAAATATTTTCATTTTCTATAGCGTTCATTTTCGTTGTTAATATGGAAGAGTAAAGCTTTGTCAACCGGTTTCTAGTTAACTTTTTACACTGTGTATCAAAAGTTTTAATGTATTCTATCAATCTTCTTCTTTTGAAAAAAATGCACTGTGACACCGAATTTTTTAGAATTACGATCAGTTTAATTTAGTTTTACCATAACGGCCAAAAAACTGTCACAGACTTATTCCATAATTATTCGTATTTAAACAACGCATTAAAAAATCTATCGGGTACTAGGGAAAGGTGCTAGATATAAGTCTACTGTAATTGTAAATAATTCAATGCCTTTCCCATATATTTCTTTTTTATTTATTAATTATTTGCGGCTACAAGTTTCAACCTAACGGTCATCATCAAACTTCTAAAATTATCAACTTAATAGTAAAATCTAAACCTTAAAATTCTTAATATACTTACAATTAATAAATAAATTTAAATTATACAGTTTATGTCAAAATGACAATATAAATTAAACAAAATTTGTACAAGAAAGGTATATAAAATAATAGTATTATTAACAAGAAAACTAAATAAAAATATAATTTAAATAAAAACAAAAATGAAGGAAAAAAAATTAATTTTCAAAATTAATAACATTTAAACATGCACCTGGTTCTACATTATTATGTTTAACAATTTCTTTTATCTCCAAAAAATTTAATTTTAGACTTTTATTGCAAATATGAAGAATTTTGTAGATACTTTTATAATCAAAAGAGTGGTTATACTCTAATATATGATTAGCGAAAGAAGATTTATTATATAAATTAACACCAACATTATTGATTTAATGTAAGCAAAATGTAATGTTATTCTTGTTCGAAATTTACGGCCGGTTTGTCCAATATAAAATGAATTACAGCTACCACAATTTAATTTGTAAACACTAGATTTAATCAGAATATTATCTTTATCCTTACTATTGACAAGTAAAGATTTTAAATTAAATTTAGATAAAAAGAAATATTAATATTATTAATTACACAAACCCCATAAAATGTTTTATTGAAAATAAAGCAAGCTGCAAATTTTATTCAAATGATTTAATGACAAAACAAAAAAATAAACTAAAACGAAATGGACAAGGTAAATAGTATATGTATTGTAATAATAAAATATCAGCGGCCGGCGACGTGGGTATTGGATATTGTTTCCAAAATACTTGTCCGACGGGGGTCTCCAATAAAATGCTTGGGAATGGAGCTTTATCCATAGCAACATCCAAAGTGGAAAATGACCAAACAAGACCACCACAGGCTACCGGCTACTATGTCTAATAACCATTCTTCTCTCAAAAAATGACAACGGTGCCACCGGTTAATGTTAATAAAGGCGACTCTTCACGTCGCAAGTCGGCTCGTATATTCAACCAACAATTATCAAATTGGTCGTTCGTTTTTCGGGTTCGGGCGAGTATCGGAGAAACAACAAAAGGAAGGGGTATTTCTAGGGATAGCTTTAAATTTAAATATAAATCCAAAACATACCGCCTACCAAAATCACTATAACAGCGTGATTTTTTTTAATGTGTTCAAAATGAATTAAATTAATTGCCCAACGGGTCAACAACTGTAATAGGTACTAAAAACAAAACTAAATTAAAATATCATAAACGAATAAAAATTAACAAACAGGTTTATGCTGTGGTATGGGCACAGGGCAAATTTTGGTTAGAGGTCTTTAATTGAACCTCACGCGGTCTTGAGGGTGGCAACACGAGCGATGCCATCCTTACCGGGATGTAGGGTTACGATGCGACCCAGTTGCCACTGCAGCGGTGGAACCAACTCGTTCTTTATCACCACCAAACTGTCCACTAAAGGGGTAGTGGAAGGTTGATTCCACTTTGCGCGTTGTTGGAGTGTATGTAAGTACTCATGGTGCCAACGACGCCAAAATTCTTGTTGACAACGCTGAACAAAACGCCAACGTGACAAACGATTTAAAGGGAGAGACGTGACATTCTCGTCAGGAGGAGCAGTCAACGGCTCAAGGGTCAAGAAGTGCCCAGGAGTGAGGACAGATAAATCATTAGGATCCGAACTCATCGGGTACAAAGAGCGTGAATTCAACACGGCTTCCATTTGGATTAGGACTGTATTAAAGTCTTCATAAGTGAAGGTTTGTTCACCAAACACACGCGACAGGTGGGTTTTGACGGATTTAACTCCGACCTCCCACAATCCACCAAAATGTGAAGAGGCAGGAGGATTAAAAAGCCATTTGATGGACAGTGTGTCAGCAGACTGTTGACCCAAGTTTTGAAGTATACGATTGGCGCCAATAAAATTGGTGCCACAGTCACTGTAGATGTCACTACAACGACTCCGTCGAGCAATGAAACGACGGAAAGCCGCAAGAAATGTCTCCGTAGTCAGGTCTGAGACCACTTCTAAATGAACGACTTTAACGGCAAAGCAAACAAATATGCAGATGTAGCCTTTGTAGATTTTAGCTCCTCTCACTCGACCTAGTGTCAAAAAAAAGAACCGGCAAAATCAACGTCAACTCGAGAAAACGGCTTCACTTGCGACACACGTGACGCAGGAAGGTCACCCATAAAAGGGGGGCTGACACATGGACGTACACGAAAACAACGAAAACAACTTGACAGAGAGTGCTTGATTGCACGACGTGCTGATAAAATCCAGAACTGTTGCGACAATAAAAATTGCAATGTCTGCAAACCGGAGTGTAAATGCACCCGATAAAAATGCTCAATTATCAATTCTGTAAGTCGATAGGAACGAGGCAGCAACATGAAAGGGCTCCTGTGACACGGTCCTTGTTACCAGAATCTGCGAAACGAAATACGTAAGCAACAATACCTTGTATTTTACGAAGGGAGGACAACTTGTTCAATAAATTGGGTACCCAATGCTCTTCTTCTTGGGTGATCAACACGACAGCTCGCTCTTCCAAACGTGCTTCTTCCTCTGGTTGGAGTTCAACGGAACGATCGCATGAATCATCAAAAGCAGGGTCTTGTAAAAATGGTGTACCCGCCCACCAAAGCAAACATGACGAAATTTCTCCTGGTAGGAGACCGCGAGAGGCTGGATCAGCCGGGTTTTCTTCGGAACGGACATGTTGCCATTATTTTGGCGAAACTCGCTCCTGACGAAGCTTACGCGATTCAAAACGAAAGGGCGCCAACGATGCGGCGACGACTTGATCTAAGTTAAAGCAACAGTGGAGTCGCTCCAAGCAAATATCCTTTCAATAGTTATGATGGTTTTGTAAGTGTCTACAACAAAGGTCACTAGTTTTGACAACAATACTGCGGCGCACAACTCGAGACGAGGACTTGATAACACCTTTAAAAGGGCAACCTTGGATTGGACAACCTTGGATTTGGCAACCACAAGATTGATACGGATATTCTTGGCGTCATCAATAAAACGAAAATAGATCACACAAGCATAACCTACTTGCGAAACGTCACAGAAAGCATGACGCTGACAAGACTTGTGCGACATATGCGGTAATAATCGAGGGATTTTCAATGCCACCAATAAAAGAAGTTCTCTTTTAAATTGAGTCCATGACTCACAGACATCCGAAGGAGGGAGATTATCCCACCCGAGACCTAACGCCCACAGACGCTGAATCAGCCTCTTGGCAAACAAAATTACTGGAGATAAAAATCCTAATGGATCGTACATTCTTGCGATTTCAGAAAGAATCGCTCTCTTGGTACATGGAAGATCTTGTACCTTAACCGTGAACGAAAATGCGTCACAGTTGGACCGTCGCCGCGTCTTCGTTGAATGTTAACGGCTGTATTTGACAATGTTCCGCGGGAAGATCGTCTAACAACGAAATATCATTGCTGGCCCATTTGCGCAGCTCAAAACAACACAACTTCAACAATTCCTCAAGCTGACTCTTCAGTTTACGAGCAGCCTCTAAAGTGTCTGCCCCAGACGCAACATCGTCCACATACAGATCCAAACGAATGGCTTGCGCAGCAAGCGGAAATTGTGTTTGATTCTCCTCTGCCAACTGCAGCAGACAACGAATGGCCAAATAAGGCGCGGGTGACATACCATAGGTCACAGTGTTCAAACGATAGGTTTGAATCTCTTCTTGTGAAGATGCTCTCCACCGAATTAATTGATATTGACAATGGGGTTCATATATCAATATTTGTCGATACATTTGACGTATATCGCAAGTAAAGACGATACGATGTGATCGAAAACGTAGCAAAATAGTTACTATGTCATTTTGCAATTTAGACCCGACAAGTAGGAAATCATTGAGTGACTTGTTGTGTGCGTCGCGCGAAGAAGCATTGAAAACCACACGAATTTTTGGGATCTGCTGGCATATGCCAATTGGGATCTGCTAACTTCCAACCTTGATAAAAATCGGACGGAGGCAAGGGGCAACTTGGAAGATCGGCACAAATTGTTTGTACAACCACTGCTTCGACGTCCAAAGATGGCTCTGAAGAGCCTTTAGGGCGAATTTTTCAATTAGTACAACCGCGTGAAAGGCGAAATGTCACATCACCTAGGCCAGATAAAGGAACTGGTGAGCGGCCATAGGGCAATTCAAGTCGCTTACGACATCTTTTCGAAATTAGACTCGCTTGACTACCCGAATCACACAATGCCCTTATGGTTTGATAATTACCCAAACAATTTTGGATTTCAAGGACGACAGTTGCCAACAACACTGTACACGATAAACGCGCTGTGGCCACACCTAAGTAGCCGGTGCCACAACGGAAATAATAGTTTCCGGTGAATCGTTAAGTAGGGTCACCTGCTGAGAAGGTGCCT
This sequence comes from Aquatica leii, assembly GCA_035610365.1. Classification (NCBI taxonomy): domain Eukaryota; kingdom Metazoa; phylum Arthropoda; class Insecta; order Coleoptera; family Lampyridae; genus Aquatica; species Aquatica leii. Next base: position 14,240,472 of record CM069434.1, on the reverse strand, counting down.
TGTGAACTGTGGTTCTACTAAAATGTAATAGCGAATTGTGCGGGGCTGAGCACTGTCGACATTTTCCTTTCGACGGACATGACCTCGCCTGGCGTAAAGCGCTGAAGCATTGATGACACAAACCTGCCGATTTAACGAACAAATAACGATGGTAAGGGACTAAAGCAAGAAAACTAGGGCACCGATACATTGAATGCCATTCTTTACAATGGGCACATTTTGCGGATTGCGAATTAGCAAGCCGCTCAGTATTAACCAGTAGTGAACGCGAAGGCGAGGCGCCTCCATATCTTGCATGACCACTACTAGATTTTGAATAGATGGACTTAGTGCGAGTAACATTGGTCGCACTGGCCATTGTAGCATTATTCAATAAATTGGTTTCCAAAGTGGAAAATGACCAAACAAGACCACCACAGGCTACCGGCTACTATGTCTAATAACCATTCTTCTCTCAAAAATTGACAACGGTGCCACCGGTTATTGTTAATAAAGGCGACTCTTCACGTCGCAAGTTGGCTCGTATATTCAACCAACAATTATCAAATTGGTCGTTCGTTTTTCTGGTTCGGGCGAGTATCGGAGAAACAACAAAAACAATTATGCTTTTTAAATAAATTTTGAAATTGAAAAGAAGAGCGACCAATGTAAGGAAGAGAAAAATATGTCTTTTTAATGTTATCTGAAAGTGAAATAAGAGTTGAAAGGTTTTTAATATTAATGAAATTAAAAATTTTATTTTGAAGCTTTTTGATCATATTATTTCAATTTCAATAGTTTCTCTAATCTTTCTTGATTTCCAGTTCTTTGTTTTAGAAATTGTTTTAGTTTTCTCAAAGTTTATATCATGAAGAGTGTCAAGTGCATGTTCGGCAATGGCAGACTTAGTAGGTTGTAGTAAACGAAGATGTCTTTTATGTTCGTTTAATCTCGTATCTATAGTTCTACCAGTTTTCCCAATATATACCTTGCCACAGGTGCATGGGATATTAATATTTCTTTTTCATCTAAATTTAATTTTAAATTTTTACTTGTCAATAGTAAAGATAAAGTTAATATTCTGAATAAATCTAGTGTTTACAAATTAAATAGTGTTAGCTGTAATACTTTTTATATTGGACAACCGGTCGTAAATTTCGAACAAGAAGAGCAGCACATTTTTTTACATTAAAAGTAACTACAAAATTCTTTATATTTGCAATAAAAGTCTAAAATAAAATTTTTTGGAGATAATAAAAATTGTTAAGCATAATAATGTAGAACTAGATGCATATTTAAATAAAGTTGTTAATTTTGAAAATTATTTTCTTTTTCTTAAATAACATTTTTGTTTTTATTTAAATTTTATTTTTATTTAATTTTATTGTTAAAAATATTATTTTATATACCTTTCTTTTGCACATTTTTTTTCTTTAATTTATATTGTCATTTTGACATCAACTGTATAATTTAAATTTATTTATTTATTTATTTATTGTAAGTATATTAAGAATCGTAAGGTTTAGATTTTACTATTAATTTGATAATTTTAGAGGCGTGATGATGAGCGTTAGATTAAAACTTGTAGCCGCAAATAATTAATAAATAAAAAAAAAATATATGAGAAAGGTATTGAATTATACACAATTATAATTAAACATCCCATTTTGTGTTAAAAACTTCATAATTGATAATACAATCTATAAGTCTACTGTCTCTTTGTATAAGTTTTATACATGCACATATTCTAAGTATGCAAAAACGGTGCGATCGCGCTGGTGCGAAAGCAGCAAATATTTTTACAAAAAACATCTATAAAACTCAATCCCCATTAAGATAGCATCAATTACACTGCAGTATGTCTATTATGTCGGTGTTGGTAAATTTTCTGCTTTAAAAAACACAAATCCGCACGTGCGCGCACTTAGTTTTTTAGCCTTTATGTAAAACCTCATCGCCCTAATTTAGGCGTTTCAATTACTGCAAGTGTGACTGTAGGGCGGTATAAGTGTAACCTAATAAGTTGGCGACACGTGCCACTTACAAGATCACGTGTTGCTTATTAATATTAGGATCATCAATACGGATTAGAGTTTATTTTGTTTGTTTATTTAATGGCCTAACAGCGCCGCATTTTTAAAAGCATAAAAAATGATACAATAATGCCAAAATAAATAACGTGTGATGTTGGTTGTGTGATCGCGTGTGTGAAAATAGTCGGTTGTTATAGTAATGAAACGCATATAAAGTTCATACCACGCATGCAAACCAAATGCAAACACGCTCATTAAATCCCTCTATTACCTTCGAGTCTTCGCAACTGCTTTATATCACTTTAAATCTGTTATGTATTGATTTATATTTTTCTTTTGTGTTAAGTAAGCGCCTATTTATTATTTACTAACTTTTTCAATTTGACTAGGAAGATTTTGAAACAATTGAGCAAATCACGATTTTTTTGTAAAAATTAATCCAAAAACATGTAGTTGCAGCATTCAGTTTTTCATATTTTTTTTACGGGTGTACACACATTTTTTTTAAATAAAATAAATCTTTTTTTTGATATATTAAAACAATAAAATATTTTTTTCAGATTAGTAAAACATTGTTTTAAGAGTTTGTTTACTTACTGCATCTAATTCAATATCTAAATTGTAAATAAATGAATGAATTATTAAATTTTTTCATGCTTTCATAAAAAATTTATCATTTTTTTGAAATAATTATCTGCAATGATTAGTTTAAAAGCTTAATATTGGAATTTTTAATTTAAAATATATTTGAAATTACATTATTTTTTTGAAGAATAAAAATTTTGCATTAAAAACGTTTAATCCTCTAAAAAAGCAAAATATTCTAAATTTTTAATTGATAGATAATAACAATAGACATAAAAACAGCACAAATTTAGCACTATAATTTATTACAGTTATAATTTATTAATAATTCAAATAAACAATCAGAATTAGAAAACTTAAAATAGTACATAGTTAAAAATAGGTACAAAAACAAAGTATTAAAGCTATAAAATACTTAAAAAAATTCAAAAGAAGAAAATAGAAAATAATTGCTTTTTATCATTTTGGCTTTTAAGTTTAGTTTCTACCGACAATTGTTTGCGCTTTTAGATTTTTTCCGTCTAGTAATTTTTGTTCAAATTTATCTTGGAATATAATTTAAATAATAGTTATCTGTATCACAAGTCCAGAAAGTGCTATTTTGCGAGTATGAGCATATTTGTAGGCCGAGGAGAAGCCGAGGCCTACAAAAAGCGAATACTCGCAAAATACTTTTAGGACGTGTGATACACAACATTTTTTGTGCTAACTTTTATGGTATAAATTAATTAAAAGCAGTTATTTAAGTATTGATTTTTAATAAAATTTAATAACATATGTTGATAAAACGGAAACCTGTAATGACGAAATACAATTGTTTTTGAAATTAATTTGACAATTGCATAATATTATTACAATTTCACTTATATGAAAATAAAACCATTGTTGTTGTTAGCAATTGTAAGGTATAAGAAAATTTATTATGTTTGTTTAAAAAAATGTTGTTAGTGCTACTCTAAACAATAACACAGATAATGGTGTATGTTAATAAATCTGACAAATTGACAGATGACGTTTAATTAATTAATGATTACTAGTGCCAACTATTAGTTATAAACTTCTACTACACTTTACCGGCCTAGGCCGGAAAAGTAAAATTTCCGGCCGATTATGATGCCTGTAAAATATGTCAAAACGGACGGAAGCACAAAATAGTTATTTGTATCACTAGTCCAGAAAGTGCTATTTTGCGAGTATGAGCATATTTGTAGGCCGAGGTGAAGCCGAGGCCTACAAAAGCGAATACTCGCAAAATACTTTTAGGACGTGTGATACACAACATTTTTTGTGCTGACCTTTATAGTATAAATTAATTAAAAGCAGTTATTTAAGTATTGATTTTTAATAAAATTTAATAACATATGTTGATAAAACTGAAACCTGTAATGACAAAACACAATTGTTTTTGAAATTAATTTGACAATTACATAATATTATTATAATTTCACTTATATGAAAATAAAACCATTGTTGTTTTTAGCAATTGTAAGATATAAACAAATTTGTTATATTTGTTTAAAAATTTTTTTGTTAGTGCTACTCTAAACAACAACACGGATAATAGTGTATGTTAATGAATTTGACACATTGACAGATGACGTTTAATTAATTAATGATTACTAGTGCCAACTTTTAGTTATAAAATTCTACTACACTTTACCGGCCTAGGCCGGAAAAGTAAAATTTCCGGCCGATTATGATGCCTGTAAAATACGTCAAAACGGACGGAAGCACAAAAAAACTTTTTTTGGACTAATCGAAAAAAAATTTTCAGAAAATGTTATAGTACATCGTTTAAGAATTCTATAAATGTTGTTTTTTCAAAAAACGATTAAGTGATTTTCAAAATATCTTGTTTTGAAATTTTTAATCGGTTGCCATTTTGTTATTTGATAAAATTAAAAACTCAAATGTTTTAGAGAACCGAAAGCAAATGCTGACAGTTTTTGGATTCTTTAAATATTCCTTAAAATAAGGGAGTGATTATGATATTTTGAAAGACAAAAAGCTCCAATAACTATGCTAAATCTAAAATTTGAACTACAAAAAGTTGTTGGTTTCAATAAGTTCTAACTGCTATTTTCGGGTGTTACAACTTAGTATTAACATCCTGTATATATTAAGCACTACAGGCCTGTGGCTTGTTGAATTATTTTCTTCCATGAATTTCGATCAGTTGCTTGTTCTTGCCAATTTCTCAATTCTAGTTTTCTAGGTCTTGTCGCACTTGATGATAAATACTATTTGTTTATGACTTTTCTTAGTATCTTCTCTTCTGCCATGCGTTGTAGGTGTCCCAACCATCTTAACCTCTGTGTTTTCACTATTTCTATAATATTTGCTCCTTGTAAATCTTCTAATACTTCTTGATTTGTTCTTCTTTTCTATGTACTTTCTTCTTTTTTTCCACCTAATATTCTTCTTACAATTAGAATTTCTCTTCCTTTTTTTTACCAGTTTATCTTGGTCGTTTTTGATTATAGATCACACTTCACTCCCATATACTACTCTTGTTTGTTTAAAAAATACGTTACCTAAATTTGATTTTTAGATTTCTTTCTTTCTTCATGTACATGTATTTTGTTTTATTTTAGTTTATGGTTAGTCCCATTGACTTGGCTGCTTTTTTGAAGTAACTAAATTAAGTTTTGAATACGTTTAATACGTTATTTGTTCTTCTTGTTGCGTAAGCAATACGTTAGTAGTTTGTTGAATAGTACTTTGAATAATAGTGAAGTCCTCTGTTTCAAAAGTGTCTGAAAAGTTTCTTTGTATTTTGAGCTTACTGTTCATACTTTGTAGTGTTATTTGAGTCAGTCGTATTACTTTATTGGGTATTTTGAATTCTCGTATTATTTTGTATCAGTCTCATAGATTTGTCGAAATTCTATGAAATGGGCGTGAATATCTGTATTATAATCGTAGCTGCTTGATTGTATCTGTTTCAATGTTTATATTTGGTCTATAGTGGGCCTTGCTATTCTGAAGGCTTTTTGATATTTTTCTAATTGTTTCTCTGTATATTTCTTCAATTTTTTTTTGAATAGACTTTCTAGGATTTTATATGTTACGTCCAGTAGTGCGATAGCTCTGTAGTTTGTGTATTGGTGTGATTATCGTTTCAGATCATCCCTCTGGCATTTTTTCTTAGCGCTGTGTTTTTTTAGGTTACATATGTTGTTAGTTAGCAAATCTCCTATTACTTTTATTAAATCTGCTGGTATCTCGTTTTCGCCTGCTTATTTATTAGTTTTTAATTTCTGTATTACTCTTGTTATTTCTTTGCTCGTGAGAGGATTCTTTTATTCGAGCTGCATTTTTGGTTCCTCATCTGTTTCTTCATACGCTTGTGTATTAGTTTGGTTAGTTCTTCTGTAATATGTTTTTTCGCTTCTAGGACTTTTCGCCCCTCACGTTTTGCCCCTACACATATCGCCGCCGACACATTTTGTCTCCGAATATATGAATAGTGCACATTTTTTGCTTAAATTAAAATGGCATGCTCTGTTACCCTTTTCTTTCCATACACTCCGTGCATGTTTCATAATAAAACTTCATATGTAATACATATTTATAATAATATATTTCACAGTAACGACTGATACATTAAAATTAATGATAGGTATAGCTACTTAAAAATTGAAATTATGTGCGATTTCTCGCAAATATTCCAAGGAGGCCCTAGTCCCAAAATATTGAACAATAGCCTTTACACGTCAAGAAAGGGCCGCGTACGCTTTATTTTGCAGTGGTGCAGGTGCTCCAGCCATCACTTGATTTATAAGAAAGTTATTCAGTAATTGTCTTCTTTTCAACGAGTTTATGAACTTAAAGACATTTGGGGAATCGTAGCATATGCCTTGAAAGTGACGGTGCCACCCCTCAATGTGGTTATTTGTACGGTGCATGCTTTCTATGGTGCGGCCATACGTATTCCGTAGTTCAATGCGGAATGTGTAGGCACACGGCGGCCAATGTAGGTTTCTTCAAAATAATCTAATATCTCTTGAGCTTCCTGCGGATAATCTCCCTCTTCCGTCAATATATCAAAATAATCAGATACCTGCGCAGGGGGTACGAAAGCAAAGACTGAAAGCATTCGCATCCGTAGAGCGAAAACGGCATCCCTTTGATAATTTACCTGAAATCAAAATTATGACGATTACTTATATAATATAATAATTTATGATTATTGTATTAAATAAATACATATAAATGTCAAATGGAAAAAACATCCGAAGACTTGAATTTTAGGAAACTCTTCTGTAAAGGTGTCAATAGCAGCCCTTTCAAAATCCAGCAGCAATTGCGTTGGCTATAATCCAGGACAAATAATTTTAAGTTCCTGCAAAAGTTTTCTGTAGGTTGCATTGGTTTTGTTTGGCAACAGAACGGGCAGTATGGTGTCGTAAGCTAGCACATGTATGGTGTACATTTGATTAAATAAATTTGGAGCAACCGAAAATGTACCATCAGCGTACCATTTGTCATTTCTGGCTAAAACATTAAGATTCTGTGTGCTTGAAAAAATAGTATTCTGCCAGGCAACAGGGATTGTTCCAAATCGTACCGGAGAAACTGATGTTCTTCCCCATGAATTGCAATGATTTGATAGTCTTGTAGAATGACCAAATCTTCAACATTCACTGGAATAGCAGGAATACACCCTACATTTTGAGCACGACAAATAAATCGTGAAATGACATCCTTTCTAAGCAACCGACACAAGACATGATCTTGAACGTTTTTCAGACACGTTGCCATTATTTGTTGTGGGGTTTCTTCGGTATTACTTGCCTTCACTTTCATATTTTGGACAACATGTAACTTCACATGTCTTACTGCATCAGCAGCATGGTTGTGTTAAAACACTTTTGCGACTTACAACAGGGGCATTTGCTAAATATAGATACGAACTTTGTATAGACTAATAAATTCCCAAGTATTAAAATTACAGATATATATTAAAAAGAAATAGAATTTCAGACAATTTTAGACTGCCGTAATAAATTTTTTAAAACATAATTACTTAAGTTATCAGTTACAGATATATCAAATTACCTGTAGTCCAAACACGCCTTTTGCATTTTCCTCGTCGTTCGCACACCCAAATAGCATGTTCCTTGTCAGCCGTCTTCTTGAAGAAAACATATACAAAATTATCTTCGCACACAAACTTCTTAGCACCTCGTGTAGAATTTACAAAAGCTATAATAATTGCGTTCAAAAAGTTTGTAATATACCAAAGAGCAGAGCAACAATAATTCCTTTTTATGGGATTTCTTGCTTTCTATACCCTTAATTACCCCGAAATATATAATTGCATCTAATGACATTAAATGATATAATAATTAAGGTATTTAACTTCTAAACATTATTCCATTGACATGTTAGAGTAATGCCAATTACTGATAAGATAATGATAATTAAAGTATTTCAGTTCTAAAGACTATTCCATTAACATTTTTGAGTTCGCAATTTACAAAATCAATCATATATGATATATATGACGTAGAAATATTTGTAATACACTAACACTAGAGCAATAACAGTTTCTGTACCTACTGTATATTTTCTATATACGGGGGCGAAATGTGTATGGGGGCCAAATGTATGGGGGCGAAATGTGTGGGGGCGAAATGTCCGGAAACCGTTTTTTCTGCTTTTCGAATATTTTTTTGAGTCACCTATCAACTTTTTTTCTTATTTGCATAGTATTTTGTCGTATGTGTTACTCCTTTTTTAAACTTGTTTCTGTTAGAGTAGAAGATTTCACTAGCTTTATTTTTGTAGTTTTCATCTATTTCGTCTATTTGACTTGTCTGAAATTGTCTTTTTTATTCTGCATTTCTTTTTTGCTATGTTCCTTTTCTCTGTGTAATCTTTTTTTTTCAATCGTTCTGTATTAATTTGTATCATTATTTTATGTCTGGCTTTTTCTGTTTTTCACTGCTTCCAGCATTCTTGGTAGATTAATTTTGTTCCTTTTGCTTTTACATTTTTTTAAAGTTTTTCTGCTGCTTCGTTTATTGCTGTTTTACCGTTCTTAATATTTATTTATATGTTTTTTTTATGAGGTTTAGTAATCTTGAGTTTATCTCTCTTATGTATTTTGGTTGTGTTGTTTTGGCTTTTAGTTTAGCGTATTTTAGTCTCTTAGCTTTATGTTTTTTTGTGTTTTTTCCTAAGAAGTGGTCCGATTATTGTCTGCTCCTCTATACGATTGTATATCTGTAATAATGTTAACGTGTTGTTCTTCTACTAGTACATGATCGATCTAATTTATTGTTTTCTCATTTGGTGATGTTCAGGTACCATTGTGTATGTTTTTGTGCTAGAATTGCGTACTTCTAATTCTTATGTTTTTTTCAATTACAAGTCCAATGATTCTTTCCTCGTTATTGTTAGTGATTTTATGTAGGCTTTAGTTTCTTACTGCTGGTCTATGTATACGTTTTCTCTTCTGTATCGTTGATTACTATTTTGATGTCATAATTGTGTATTTTTTCATATTCCAGATCCAGGGTTTGTCTTTTTTCTCTACTTTATTTTCTTCAGTTGGAGCTTGTATGTTTAATAAGCTAATGTTTCTGTATTTTTTCTCGTATTCTCAGGTAGCACATTCTTTAATTTATGGGTTTGAAGTTGATTATCTTGGTAACTTTTTTTCTCCTAATATTTGTTAATGCCTTAGCCGGCCTTAGCTGTATTGAACCTTCAGGTAGGAAAAGCAAAAGCTCACAACTTAGTTTTTTTTTTTTTAACTGGTCACAAATATAAAACTAAATAAGTAAATCCATTTACAGTTAGTGTAGAAATATTGATACAATAAATTATAAACATCTACACAGACAAACATGATCTAAATAAATTATAACAAATATTTTTTATTACAATATTCAATATAAACAACATTGTTTTGTTTTATTTTTTAATTTAAATTTGTTTTCTATTATTCGTTGTTTGTCCTCTCAGTTTTTCTTCGTGTGTGTGTGTGTGTGTGTGTGTGTGTGTGTGTGTGTGTGTGTGTGTGTGTGTGTGTGTGTGTGTGTGTGTGTGTGTGTGTGTGTGTGTGTGTGTGTGTGTGTGTGTGTGTGCGTGTTTTAACAGTTTTTCTTTCTATGTAAATTATTTGAATTGTTTTTACAGTTTATTTAGAGATTTTCTAACAATTTATTCAAATACAAAAAAAATTCTAATATTAACAGTTTATTAGATAATTTATTTATAATTTGAAATCAATTTATAATATAATCTAGGTTCGAATCCTGCCTGCAACGACGAAGTCAATACAAACGTGTACATATCACTTCAAAATGGTTTTATGACAACATATCCTTAAAAAAAATATGTAGACATTCCTTCATTATTCCTTATAGGAAAGTCGCGTGGTGACCATGCCAGTTTTTTTTCCATTGCTTCTAATCTGTCCTCTAGCTTTTCAATTTTGATTTTTAATTGTTGCATTTTTTTTATATCTTTTTTTTATTTGGTTTCTTCTCTTAGAATTTGAAACTTTGTCATCACGTTTGTATTATTTCCTTCATTAGTTCTTTTATTTCTTCCATTCCTGTTTTTCTTTGTTTATTTCGGGGTTTTTTGTTTTCTTGTAATGTTTTTTTATAAACTGATGTTCTTTAAGGTTAGATTTTTTTTCTGGTGACTGAGCAGTCTTCTTGCTTCTTGTGAATATGTCTCTTGTGTTTTCAGTGTCTTTTTCTAGTGCTTTACGTTTTCTTTTATTTTTTCTGTAACAAAAGAATATATAAAGTTTGGTTGTGATGTAGGTAAGTCTTCCACTTTACAGCTTTAATTGGCATTGTCAAAATCGTAGATAGTGGGAACAAAATACTTTTGCTGCCAAACAAAATTCCTTGTGGCGGGCTAAGCTTTTTGTTTACCAGGTTATTTTGTATAAGTTACTGACCAACTGGGACGCGTGCTTATAAAAATGATTATAGAATCAAACATATAGAGTAAATCTGAATTGTTTGGTCAAACTTTACCCGCATGATGTAGGAAACAAAACAGCAAAAAAAGTGTGTACAAAAATAGCTCTTTAAAAGTTACGGGCAAATTGCAAAATTAATACCAGCAAAAATAAGGTTGTTATTTTTATAGTTTATTTGAGTTTTTGAATTATGCTGAAGTCGGTTCAGATATTATTTTTTTGTTTCTTAGCAATTCAGCGACATACATAAATAAAGTTAATTATGAGTTTTACTAAAAAAGAAATGGCAGACATACATTACACATATGAACAAGCAAACATCAACAATACTAGTCAATTTACAGCGTTTTGAATAAGTACAGGAGTCTAATGAAACGCATTACATACTGACGATAAATAGTTTAATTCTATGTTGTTTTCATTACTCTCAGACCATAAAAGGATATAAGAAAAAATCTGAAAAGAATAAGACAGCTGTACATAAATCTTTTTAACCGGCTAGCCAAAGAAGTATGCCTGAACATGGTATAGAAAGTAGTGTTACTATAAATTAAAAAAAGCGCTTCGTCTACTAGTGCAGTTTGTTATATTTAAAGCTTTACCTAATGAAACCGCTGCAGTTAGTGAGCAATCGGAATAGTGGAAAATTGAAGTGGAAAGCGCCAAAAGAATCGATAGCCATCAAGGCGAAGTTACTGGTGATTTTACACAAGCTAATGTTGAGTGTGCGGATGAATCAATCAATGATATTAGAACTTGACGTATTCCGGCTATAAAGCACTGTAGCACCATTATTGCAAGTGAATCGGTCAGGGTTAAAAGATTCTACCAAAGATCCAATAGAGTAACAAAAAAATTAAGCTGCGATTGGTTTTTTCGAACAATGCCAAATGGCGAAAAAATATTAAAGACATGGATTGCTAATTCCCCATTAAAAAGATCATTGTTTTGTTTTTGCTGCCAATTGTTTAGGATAGTATTCGCTACTAATAAACCTGGATTCAACACTATTAATATTTTCAACCAGTGATGGAAACTAAATCCTCAAGTTTTAGAACATGAATCAAACATGGCACATAATGAAAACTTCAATATGTGGTTGGTCAGAATACTAGATATTATTAGATTTATCACCAAACAAAATCTGGCATTGCGAGATCACAGGGAGATTGTGTACGATGGTGCCACCGAAAATAAAAGCAACTTGCTAGCACTTATTCATCTTTTTGCCAACTACGACCCAGTTCTTTATAAACATCTCACAAATGTGCAAGGAAAGCTAGCGTGTCTTAACTATCATTCGAAATTTGAAATAAATTTATGAACTAGGCAATCATATTCAAAAAAATATACTCGCTAAAGTGAAGAAAGCCAAGTACTTCACTATGGTATTCAATAGTACGCCAGGTTTCTTACTCAAAGACCAAACGAGTCAAATACAGCGTTATGTAAAACTCCACGACACCAAGGTGCAAGTGATTGAATCATTCATCGACTTTCTTAAAAGCAAAAGCAAAAAGGGTAACGATATACCTATCGAAAATGATTTTGGAAAAAATTGAACGCGATAGACTGGACATTCAAAATTCTTGTGGACAAGTCTACGACAATGCAGCCGTCATGTCGGGAATACAATCGCGTATCAAAGCAATTAATCCAAATGCACAGTATGTTGCTTGCGGTAACCATACTTTAAATCTGGTGGAAGTACACGCAGCGTCAGTAGCAGTAGACTCAGTTACATTTTTTGGTACGATAGATACAGTTTTTAATTATTTTTTGTTTTTTACTCATTGCCGGAAAGTTCTTACCGAAATTGTTCAAAGTGTCAAACGCCTCATTAAAACACGCTTGAGTGCAATGTACAAAACTATAGCGATTATGAAAATCCACTATAATGAGATTGTTGAAGTCCTGCAATCATTTTCGCACAACATAAGAGAAATAGCAGTGACAAGATTAGATGCTGGGCTCTTACTTTCTGCTCTCTAGTTGTCATTTTCAGCCATTCTTGGGTTACAGAATCAAGTTCTTTGCGAAATAAATGATACAGAATTGTATCTCTCGACGAAAGTTCTAAATGTGCATCAATGTGCTTTGAAAATTCAGGCATTACAATCAGTGGCATAAATAGAATGTGAATTTGGGGTGTGATGAATCTGACGCTACCGGGGGTATAAAATAACACCTCTGCAAAACTTTAAAAGGGGAGGGAATCTATGGTCTTCTCTCGGAAAATTTTTAGTCTTAAAGACGTGATTTTAGTGGTTTTATTGCCTTAGTTTTTTTTTGAAGTCATCTATAACTTCGTCAAAAGTGATATCAATTTTTCGATAGATTAACATCATGGCCAAGTCCACTTAATCGTGTCAGTAACAAATTTATTTTATAAGATTTAGTAAATAATGAAATATTAAACTAGCTACAGTTACTTGTCCGGTAGAAATCCCGAGGTAAAGTTTTATTCTCTTCATTGTTGAAAAAACTTTTGTGGAGTGCATGTCGTTATAGGAAATGTGCACAGAATTTTCAACAGCTAGTAGATGGAAAGTTAAATGTTTTGCTGGTAACAGCCGACATTAAAACTTTTTTATTTTCTTTTCTGCCAAAGTCTTTCCTCCACAATTTTAGTTTCACATAAATGTCATCCCTGTTTGAGGAAACGTCGTTTGCATAACACTGAACTAGAGCATCTAATTTATTTTGCTGTTTAGTTTAAGACTCAACAAGCATTAAAGACCTTAATAATAATTTGATGTTTTTTGAATATTTCTTCTAGGTGTGATATAAAAAAATCAACAAAAAGAAGGAATAAGTTTATTCTATAATGTTTTTTAACTTGATCATCTTGGATGGTCACATCAACGCACTCATTAGATGTACCTGTGGCATTGTTTCTGTTTATTTGTTTTGAATGGAAGTTTTGATACTTATATCCAATGCATCAGTTTTTACTTAGTTATACAGTTCATCAAACTCTTCGTCAGCGTATCGTCGGCAAGGACAAGAGCTTCATTCAAATCCATTTTTTTTGCAAGGCAACGGCATACTAAAAGCAAAAACAACACCCTGTGTTTAATAGTGCTCATTTCATATTCACTTCAATTCAGAGACATCCTTCCAAGAGGAAATGATGTCAAGTGATTAAAGAACAAAATCAATTACATTCATAAAATCCCAAACTGCGTAAAACTTTTCCACCCAACGAGTGGCACACAACCTTTTAAAAGTCTTGATTTATTATTACATCGTTGAGAATTGTCTTTTAGGGGTATTAAAAAATGGGTAGCATTTTTTGATAGCACGAATAAAATTACGTATTTCTTGGACATCACATGCTCTTGTTACAGCTAAATTTAAAAAGTGACTCGCGCAGTGTACATACAAAGCTGAAGGATGCTTGCACAGATTTTTTGACACCGTCGTACTGACCAGACATAACGGATGCTCCATCCCCTTATTCTTTTAAACCTATTTAACCATAAATTGTCAAATTGCCTAGTATTATGACTGCCTATGCTTTGCCTGTGAGCTTAGTTGTTGGCACAAACTGTAGAAATTGCTCTTTTACAGTATGGTTTCCATTTTCCACAGCAACATAGCGAACACACAAAGAAATTTGTTCGATGTTTGAAATGTCATTAGTTTCATCTGCCAGTACTGAGAAATAAGCTGCATTATTAACTTCCTCGTCTAGTTTATTATTTATTACATTATTGCAAGATAAAAGAATTTCATGTTGTAACAAAAGCGAGAGGTATTTGATTCTTGCATCTAACATGTCTATTAAGTCTTGATCTATTTTGTTTTTGTATCTTAAACAAACCGTAAAATTTTCCTTGATTTTGCTCAATACATATCAAAGTCAGTAATGTAAGCATTATCATAGTCCGTTTCAGCGTAGCGCTTAAAAACTTCTTGGGCTTTTACCAGTTTGTGAATTTATGTTTTACCAATAAACCGAGTTCCTGGTTATTTATTCCTGTCCTATGTTTGGCAAATAAAAAACAAAATCTACAAAGGTCTTTCTTATATTTCTGAGTAAACTAGCCCAGAAAATTTACTGAACCACAAAAACTGAAATATTAGCGTTCGTTTATGAAACTTTTCCAGACTTGTAGGTGGAAAAGGGTTTCATCTTGTAGTCTTTTGTTTAAATAAAGCTCAATGACATTAGGACTGAATATTTCATGCTTAGGATTTGAGAAAAATAAACTTTTTAAAGAGAATTGAATAGAAGAAGCAAGTTTATTTTCAACTTCAAGCGAAGAATTGTTTTCTAATTGCCTTGTTTTAAACATGTTCAGCAAGAAAAAACTGAAGAGTCTAATTAAGTTAAATTAGCGTGAAACTAACATACATAATGCACAATCGCTAAGAGACTACAAGACAATACAAAAAAAAACAATGGCTACTTTCAATAACTTACACTGAACAAGTGGACTGACTGTTGATGTTTTTAAAAGCAGGCACCTTTTCGCTCATCACTGCTACCCTATCTAACAACAACATTGTCTTTCGCTAAACCCGTGGTCTGTGTATTGAGCAAATACTGTTAATTGTTAATACGTGCAGCTTTCAATTGTTTTCATGCATTCGTAAGTAAAGCAAAATCTGCGCCAGCTATTGCCAAAAGTTTTACAGTTTATTTTGGTACAATTAGTTTTTTTTTTAATTATTATTATTCTATAGGGGGTAATTGATTGTCCTGATTGCCTTCCTGCTCTTTATTTACGCCATTGATTACAGTTGTCTCTAGTTGACAACTGTGATATTATGATCAACGACGCATTGGATTATCCAAAAAAAATTTATAAAGATCTAGACATGGATATAGCTCTTCGTCAAATGAGAAAAACAAAAAACAATGGCTGGAAAAAAGCTAAATTAAGACAAGAATCAGTAGACAGAAAAAAAACAAGAAATGAAAACCAGGTGTCAGCAACTGTATACCAAGTAATTTGATAAAACCAGAATACAAGTGTGAATTTGAAGAAGAGCCCAATGACATCGATGTGAAATCCAAAAAGAAAGGTTACGTAATTTTTTTGCTGTAGCTGATGCAAAAAACAAAGATAAAGTTATATAAGGATTCTTTGAGTTTCTGGAGTTTATTCAGCAATGAAACAACGGAATTAGCGTGCCAAATATCGCGATAATGCTTTGCATATTTTTAACGATGACTGTCAGCATTGCAGCATGCAAACGAAGCTTCTCTCCAGGTAGCGTGTAAACTTACAGCAAGTTTGCTTTTAGCTTGCTTTTTCCTTGCCAAGTTACCGAATCTTGCAGCAAGTTTACAGCATTATTGGTAATATTAGCAACTTTGACGGCACGCTTGGGAAATTAAGAGCACCTTGCTGCAAACTTGCAGAAAACTTTTTTTCGCAAATTTACAGCACGCCGGCGTAAACGCATAAATACCAGCGCATGTATTTCCATTTTTATGTTGATAAAAGTCATGCCTGTCATTTACATCGTGTTTGTATTTTACCACATTATTATTAAATCCTGTGTTTACTCATAGTATACTTAAATTTCCATGACAAGCAACGTTAATATGTCTGTAAGTAAGTAAGTCTTGCGATTACATATTTCAATAGAATTTTTACAAGTTTTAAACTTTGCAATGACAGGGAACTGTAACATTTCTGTAAATTCAAATCTTGCCATGGCAAGACGCAACAATATTGCTACAAGTTTGTCGGAACAAAATTATCACAAGCTTGTTATTGCTTTCTTAGTCTCAAACTTGTCATGGCAATATTGCTGCAAGTTTGTCGAGGCAAGGTTGTCACAAGCTTGTTATTGTTTCCTTAGTTAACTTCGAGCAAATTTGCTGTAAGCCTCCTAATTTGTAATGACAATTGCTGCAAGTTTTATAGTTGTCACGATAAGTTTACTGCAATCTTGATACAAGCTTACATTGCTATTTGAGTCAAAATTAAAGTATTAAGTCATTATGTCAATAGAACAAAGTATCACAGTCGAAATTAATTTTGACGTCATAAACCGTTTTGCTGTCCTTAAAGCTCTAAAAGTTAAATTATAATATATTTTTACTTATGTATATAGATAATTACTATTCTTTCTATCTGTCAGTGTTTATGTTTGTATAGAAAGGCGTTTTAAAAAAATATAAATATATATGTTACACTAAGTTGCAGATCTTTTTAGAAAGTTGCTTTGAGGTTTTATTTATAGACTATTGCATAACACAAACAACAGTTTTTACGACAATTTTCATAGATTCTCCAAATTTTGTATAAATCTTTATTATTTTTTTAAAAACTTTCTTTTACACATTTTTTTTAGTTGATTTGGTTACAAGCCTGGCTAGATATTTTTTTAAATTAGTTTCTACTTTTTGTTGTTTTTTTCAACATATTAGTAATATGAAATAATAATATAATTTTTTATTGTTTTTGCAAAACTATTGTTGCAACTAATTTACATTTTGGTAATACAGTGTGTAAAAAATAACAAATATTTTTTGTAAAAATCTTGTAATATAAAATTCAAAATACAACAAAAACGTTAGAGAATAGTGTAACAATTTTGATGGTCCTTTCGATGCTTTGTTATGATCGGTTAGAGTGCAATTGACAGCTGCGTACGACTATAAATATTTTTCTTGTACACATTGTGGTTTCTCAATGCATGTATTTAAGATGTACACGTCAAAAGCTGCTATTTATTCAACATCCAAAAATGGAACCCTAATAGCTCGAGGCTAAACCTGCGATAATCCCGTTTCAGGTTAAGTTAGGGTGAATTAATTACTTTATACTATTTTTATTCATAGACGCATTTGTACAAAAATTAACAAAACAAGTGTACAGTATTTGCTATTGCTAATAAACGCTACTGTTTTGCATTTTATCATCGAGGATTATACCCAAAAAAATGGTGTTGAAATGATTTAAAGTGCAATTTGAAACACCGATAAATACATGCATGATGTTTTGTAACAGTTCTGTCTCTAACCACTTGTGCATAATACATGTTAATCCGTAAAATTTACATTAAGTACCAACTAATATTAAGGGTCTTTTTCTAAACGTATCCTTCGATAAAAATCTAATGTTTTAAATTACACTTTTTGTCCAGCACAAATATTAAATACTTTTTTAATTAAACAAATAACTGTAAAAATAATAAAAAATAAAATGAATTATTTATTCATAGGGATGTAGTTAAGTGTATATCTGATCTTAACTAAATACGCTGGTGGCTACTAACGTTTACAAATAGCTTCAAGTAAGTAAGGCATAGGCCGAAATTCCCCTGCGATTCAAACAATGCCAACCCTAAAGGGAACCAATAGCAATTATTTGCTCCCTTTGAATAATTGAATTTCGAACGCGCTCGATTTTCTGGCCATCTGTCCACAAAATCTTTTTTTTTTAGGTAGGTATTGGTAAACTTATACTTTGTGATTTTAACAGACGTGTTTTATGGATGAAAAATAGACTATAAAATTAGTAGGGTACTTACTTTTATAGTATGTTTAAAATTCACTCTTAAATATTTTAACTAAAAAGAAAAACCTATTTTTGTTGATATTTTTATATTTGTAAAAGATCAAACGATGGCGGGAGTAACAAGTATAGTATATGTAATGGATACAATATGAATATAGTTTGTATATACATAAAAGATTATTCTTCATAAACAAGAAACAAGAAGCAACCACTACGCTCAACTTCTCAATTTAATTACTAAAAAAGTGTTTGATATGGAGGAAAAGAAAGTTCTAAAAACTCAAAGTAAAAAAAAGTATAGCACAAATAATAACAAAAAAAACGAAAACAAATAAACGTTTATCTAAAAAAAATTACCATTTCAGGTTGTTGATTTTTCTTTTATTTCTTATTTATTGATGAAAGAGTAAAATGTTGCTGGGACTCTGCCATTTTATTTATTATCTCGATCTGTTTCTTCATTTTTTTTAATTGTTAGTTAATTGTCTAGCCATTCGGCCCTACAATGGGTTACGTTTACCTTACCACATTTTCTTATCATACTAATACAACTTGTACAGAAATTTGAAAACTAAAAAAAAAAACAAATACAAAAAAAAACTTTATTTCCTAAAATCTTCCCATCACCATCTTATTATTCTAAATCGATAGTCCTAACCCTCCCCTCTTATCCTTCTTTCCTTTACTGCTTTCATCCAATCCAATGCCTCCCCCTCCTCCCCAAGCAAAGTCTTCCTCCCCCTCCTTTCTTTCCTTAGCTCGCTACACTCCCCACTCAAGTGTTCTATGTCTTCCCATCCCTCTCCACATAATCTACATCTCCTCATTACATCCTCCTTACAATACTTATTTAAACTCTCCGCATTTCCGCATCTGAACCTAGCTATAAGTCGTTTCTCTCTTAGGCTTCTCCTCCCTATCAGATACTTAGGAACCCCCCTGGACACTATATTCCCATACCTTAAGTTGTACTTTCCTTCCCTTATCTTTCCTTCCCTCTCTTGCACCTGCGAGTCTTTATCTCTTCTTACTATCTCCTCAGTATTTAACCTCCCTTCCTCTCTCCTTCTTTCTACCTTTTCTATTGCGAAACCTCCTCGTTGGTAGTAAAGTTTCCTTTCTTCCTGCCCATATATGTTTTTGCTATCTTTTACCGTCCTCCAGCAACATTGCAAAATTTTACATTCTCTCCTATCCTTCATTTTCTCTTCATAACCCATCGCCCTTTTCCCTGCTTCTATTATAATCTTCTCTAACTTTCCTTCGTCCTCTATTATGTAACCCGGCGTCTCCCTGTCTAAATCTAGTATTCATTTCCAATATTTTATTTGTACCCTTTCCAATAGGTTCCACTCTTTCCAACCCCATACCTCCACCCCGTACATCATCACACTTTTAATCAATTTTTCAAACAGCCATCTTCTCTTCTCGATCTCCTTCCCAAATACTCTTTCCCCTAAACTCCATACCTGCCCTAATACCCTGTTACCCTTTTTTGCTAACTCCTTTATATGCGCGTCATCTTTATTATCATACCTTAACCTATATCTCAAATATGTCACTTCATTCACTGTCTCTATCTTCTGTTCTCCCCAACTTAACTCCTCTTTTTTCTTCCCTCTTCTCCCTTTTTGAAAAACTATCATTTTAGACTTTCCCACATTTAAACCCAAATCTTTTCTTTCCAGATACCTCTTAATCGTATTTATCATACCTTTCATCTCCAACTCATTTTTTGCCACTATGACCATATCGTATGCATATGCCAATATCCACACTTTAATCCCTCCCTCCATAACAATCCCACCACACTGACCACCCTTCAACACTTCTTCTATGTCATTTATATACAGTGCAAATAAAATAAGGCTAAGAGGACACCCTTGCCTTAGCCCCTTCCTCGTCCAAAACACTTCACTAACACTATCCCCTATTTTTACCCTATTCTTAGTCTCTTTATATATCCCTTCCAGTTTCCTCACTAGTTGTTCCTTTATTCCTTTTTTCCTTAACACTCTCCATAGCTTTTCCCTATTCACATTATCAAATGCAGCTTCTATGCCCATAAAGAAAGCGTATACCTTACCCCTTTTCTTATCTAGCTCTCTATTTACTAACTGTTTTAATATATAGACATTGTCAATTGCCCTTCTTCCCACTCTAAATCCCATCTGCCAATCTGGTAATAGTTTTTTTTCTTCCACTTCCTTTTCCAACCTCCTTTGTATAATCATGGCATACAATTTATAGCTTACATTAGTGACACTAATCCCTCTATAATTCTTTACCTCCTTCCTATCCCCTTCCTTATAAACCGGCAGAATTAAACTTTCTTTCCAACTCCCTGGCAATTCCTCTCCTTTCCATATTGTATTAAAATTTTTTCTTACATTTCCTCTTACTCTCTCCCCTACATATTTCCATTGTTCTCCTTGCGTACCGTCCGTTCCTGCCGTCTTTCTTAATTTTAGTCTATTTATTGCCTCCTCCATTTCTTCTTTCGTTATCTCCCTCTCCTCTTGTATTGTATTTACCTCTTGCAATATCACCTGCCCTGGTCCTTCTCTTGTTCCCTCCAAACGCTCCATACAATAACTCAACCACACGTTTATATCCGTTAAACCTCCTCTCTTCTTACCTCTTCTTCTCTCCTTGTTTAGAAATTTCCACATTTCTCCTTCTTTCTTTATTTCCTTTACTTGTTTCTCCATTTCTTCTTTATACGACACCTTTCTCTCAGAACATACATTTTTAAAATTCACTTTCTTCTCCTTATACTCCTGCACCTCTATTCTACCTTTCTTTCATCTTCTTCTAGCCTTTCTCTTCTCTGTTTTTGCCTCTCTACATTCTCTATTCCACCACCTATTTTCGTTCCTCTTTTTTCCTTGTCTTTTCTCAAACCTTTTCTTTTCTACTGCTTTCTCCATTTCTGCCGTCAACTCCTTTAGCCCTTCTTTCCCCCCTACATCTCCCCAAATCACTTGCTCCAACTTCATCTTATATCTTACTATGCTTTCCTCAGTCTACACCTTATTTACTCCCCATCCCCTCTGTTCCTCCTTAATTCCTTGCTCCTTTCCTTTTAAAATCACTTCCAGTGGCTGATGATCCGATTCCTCTTCATCCCCCACTTTAAAACTTTCTATGTCCTCCCACATCTCTCCACTCACTATCACGTAGTCGATCACCAATTCTCCCCTCCCTCCCATATAAGTGTAGTCACTTCTGTCCCCCTCCTCTATATTTCCATTAAGAATTGACCACCCTTTTTCCTCACATATCTCCACTAACATTTTCCCATTCCTATTAACTGTCTTATCCATGCCAACTCTTCTCTTTACTTCCTCTCCAATAATCACTCCTCCCTTTTCCCCTGTTCTCGCGTTAAAATCCCCCCTTATCATAATCTTTTCCTTTTCTTCCCCCTGTACCATTTTCTCAATCTGTTCACTTATCATCCTCATATCCCGCCCATAAACTGTTAACACTATATATTTTTCCTTTCTTTCTCTGACCACATAATTTTTTACAATCCCTATCCCTTGCTTCTGGTTTCCCTCTTCTTCTTCAACCGACCAGTTCTTTTTTATGCCTGTTAGTATTCCTCCCCTTGCTCTACCTTTACTTTCTTTTCTTGTTGCAAATTCCAGTTACGTTTTGGCGGTGATAGAGGAAAGTTGTGCAGTTACGTTGCGTTAATTTATTAAATCTGAATCAACACGTTTTAATGGTAGTTAATTTAAAGATAAAATTTTTATAAACGTAGATAAACGCAGCAGTGTATTTAAAACGCAGTCGTTTGATTACGATGTAAGGTGCGGCGCGCTGATAAGACACTTTTATAATCAACGTGGATTTTTCGGCGATTACATTTTGCATCTATAAATTTAAAATAGTGAAATTTTTGGTGATATTAACTTAATTTCATTATTATTTTTCGTTAAGTTATAAAATACGTGGTTTTTCTTTTCGTTTTTGTTTTTTCGGTAATTTTAATATAATTAACATTTCGTTATTCAAAAAAAAACAGACAGTTATTAAGTGTAAAGTTTAGAAGAAAAAGGGAATTATGTCGGATTCCGAGGAAGGGTGGTCAGAAGGAAAAAGAAAAAGGCAAGCTACGGTGAAGGAGGTGTTTAGGAAGAGCACCAAAGTAAGGAAATCACCGGTAGCGGAAAGTAAAGAGAGGACAGAGGGGGATTTAGTAGAAATGTGTAAGGAACTGTTAAAGGAGGTAAAAAGTATAAGAGAGGAACAAATTAAGATGGGTCAGAAGTTGGAAGAGAATAATAAAGAGGTAAAGGAGATGAATGAAGAATTAAGAAAGTCAAATGAAGAATGGAAAAAGAAATTTGAAGAAATGGGAGAAAAGTATAAAAAGATGGAGGCCAGATTGGAGAAGATAGAAAGAAGCTGGGAAAAAACGGAAACAGAAAAAAGGAGAACAAACATAATCATAAAAGGTATGGAAGTGAAAGATGGAAAGAAGGAGCAAAAGGAGCAAGTGCAAAATTGCATGAAGAAGGATTTAAATATTGAGAAAACAGTGGTAGAAACTAGAAAGTTAGCAGAGCGTGTAATGTTAGTAAGGATGGGTACATTTGAGGATAAGTTAGATGTATGGAAGCAAAAAAGAAGGTTAAGAGATACGAGCATTTATTTAGACGATGACATGACGAGAAGGGAAATAGATACACAAAAGAAGATAAGATATGAGGCGAGTAAGATGAAGGGAGAGAGGAAAAGTATTAAAATAGGATTCTTGAAAGTGTGGGTGGAAGGTGAAGAATGATTTTGGGATGAGGAGAGGGGAACTCTAGTGAAGAAGGGGGCAAAAAACTAAGAGTTGGGGGAGGGAAGGATGGATCAAATGATGTTGGATTAGCAAGTTTTAAGGAAAATGAGATGGAAAAGCAGAATCAAATAAAATTATTGTTTTGGAATGTAGCAGGCATAAAAAATAAGGGAGAGGATTTCTGAAGATATGTAGAGGGTTTTGATATGATGGGATTGTCGGAAACATGGTTGGAGGAAAAAGACTGGGAAGTATGGAAGAAAAAATTACCAGAGGGTTATAATTGGAAGGTGGATCTGTTTCTTCATAAATACTTGAAAATAGTTTTTTCCTCTCATGATCACGCCCATTGTACACATGAATGACATGAACAAGTGAAAACCACCTTACTACTGCGTTGAAAAAATTACAATGCTAGTTTTCTGCCCTTGGAATCGACATTTTTCAATGGCAAAACGGAGAATTGTTAGTATATGGTCATGTTGCGATAGTGAGTGGTTGATAAATAAAAAACAAAAAAGTTTTAAAGTTTCAAACGGTTTGTTTTGTGTTTATCATCTACTTACTTTCAATTTGATTGTGTTTTACGGACAGGTGCTGCTATGGGTTCTCCTCTATCACTTGTTATAGCTAATATTTTTATGGAATCTTTGTCTAAGTTTTTTAATTATTTAAACAATTAACACCTAGATATCAAATTTGCTATAGAAATCGAAACTAATGGTTCTCTTCTGTTTCTCGACGTTCTTGTGAAGTAAGTCATTTTGCTTATTGCAAACCCACTCATATGGGCAGATACCTTCATGCTTTGTCTCACCATCATCCTGCACAGAAACGTTTTGTTATTGAATTTTTGATTTATTGTGCCTTTTCTATTTGCCAACCTGAGAATCTGGACTCGGAACTCTGTCATCTTATTAGAACATTGGCGAACAATGGTTATATCAAGCGAGATATTCAAATAGTTCTTAATCGTCGTTTTGTCTTGTTTGAGTCAGTCGGTTTCTCTCACGCGTTGATGAAGCCCCTTACAAAAGTAGCAAAACGTTGGCAATTTCACAGTGACAATGACACAGTTCAAACCCGAAAGACGTTCTCATCTTAGTATAGACTTCGGTCGTGAAAACCTTTGCTATTACATCTACGTTTTTTATCTCAATTGACGCTAAACGCTGATTGTTATCATGGCGAAAGGTATTTAACTGAATAAGATTTTTTTTTATCCTTTTTGCAGGACATACTAAATGAAATGGAGCCACAGCTATTATACAACCTATCGCGTGGAATGTCCCAAACCCATCCAATGTATTAACATTATAATTTGGCATTGTGCAATGCAAATTACTAGAAGCATGATGGCTCTAAGTTGTTTGTCTGGTCTCAGGATGGCCGCGGTTTCGAGAATTGAGGTATTAAAGGAGGATGTTGCAAATCCGAGAGTGTACATCAAATCAATCAAAAGTTTTGATCCAAACTTATGATAAAGATAAACACTGATGCCATGCAGTAATAAGGAAACGAATGACTAAAACCTTACTGCTGCTATTATTACGTGCTAGACCAACACACTTCTCTCTATGTGCATCTAAGAAGTACAGCTGTCTTTAAGAATTATTGTTTCCAACACTAATCACAAAGACTCGGGGATAACAGTATTTACATCGTGAAAAAAATCATCGGAGATTGGGAATGCAGTTGTCAAAAGTGTCTTCTAGTATTATATCAGCAGCTGCTTTAACTTCACGCAATCTGTGTTTTTGAAGATCTAAATTTTAATCATTGTACCATGCCAATGTCAAAATTTTGTATCCGTTATTTTTAAAACAAACAACGTTTTCTTTAAAGCAGTTTTGACAATTATAATATCTTCTCCATACTTCTTAAACAAACGACTTTTTAGTGTTCGATTATTGGGTTTTTCCTTTTCTATTCGGCTTATCAGTTCACCCAAAAAAATACTAACATTTCTCTGAGTTGTACTGGCGATATGCAAAAATTTATTCCATTGCATCCTCAATCGTGATGTGTTTGCGACCACTCCTCTCTACACCTTCTTGTGTTAGAAGCAAGTACAGTTTATATTCTCAAAATTGGTGATTTCTGGCGTCTACTGCTTTCAAGTAAGTGTCATATTAAATTTTTAAGACCTATTCATAACGTCGTTTTTCTGCTGCTTGCAACATTTTTACATTAAGATAAACTTTTTCCACAATAATAACGTTATTTCTTTTTGCTGCTATTTTTCTATTCTCAGTTTCGATAAATTGCTCTATAATTCTATCTCTTTATAGAAAACAGGGTACTTTGAAATTAAACTTTTCTTCCACTGATTTTGTACGTACTGCATCTTATGCTTTTACAACTGTTTCTTTACGGCGAACTGCCGTTGCTATCAACTTAAACTTGTTGTACTTTTTCTGGCAAGCAGTATCAACAGAAATCTCGTTCATTCGTTTCAAAAAATGCTGGTTTTTTTGATAGTTTAAAAAAAAACTGGACACCAGAAAGGTTTGTATTCTTATCGCTTTTACTGTTACCACTTCACTCTTTTTTAAACTCCTACGACAAATGAAACACATGTTTGCAGAAATCCCGGGCTACGACATTTGAAACAAATAAGTATTACTGACCACAGTCGTCGTAGTAATCGACTTTACTGAATCTGGAAAGGTTTTGGATGTGTGGTGTTTAAATATTATAGAAGAGGAGAGGCACGCACTATGAAATTAAGAGTAATACCTAAAAAAGTTACATTTAATAACATTTTGTAGCCCGCCAAGTATGAGTCATATTCGAACACATTTTATATTTAGCTTTATCTGCTCCGAGAACATTCCGGTAATTACATCGTAAATGATCTGAAAGTTTCTATGCGTTTTATTGTTTAAAAATTATCAAACGAAATCATAATTGTAAGTGTTTGTAAGTAAAATTGTCTTTTCGTTAGAAGCACTTAACATACCTTGCTATTAGTTGTTTGGTTGTGATGTTTGAAACATGGTAGACACTGTTGTAGTTCAACATTTTCTTGATACCTTAATCATTCCACACTTCTTTTAATTTGTACGCAGGTACATTATTAATTAGAAAATTGATTGGAAAAAATTGTAGATCTAGTTTTTTAAACTTCTATAACCGTTTTTTATACCGTTTGTACAAGGACGATAGGCAATGATTACATTACTAACTTTATCTATGACAGATTCTACAGACATCTTATAGAGTACAGCAAAATTTAAACTCTAAAAATTTAAAGATCAGCACAGAATTCTGCGTGGTGACGTCAGTCTCCTTGAAACGTTTTCTGCTTGCACTAACATGAAAGTAAGTCAAATGTATTATAAAATTTATTTATTATGATTTATGTTTTTCAATACCTACAAAAATACAAATTTAAGCATGTTCAAACCTTCAAATATGTTGGAACAGTGATAAATAACAAAAACGAAAGAAACATAGAAACAGCACAAAGAATAAAATCAGGACACAACGCATACAACAGACTTAAAAAAAATATGAAAAGTAAACAGATAACAAAGGAAATAAAAAACAAATTAAGGTCAGGAGAATACGTTGGTACGGACAGTTAAATAGAAATAAATAGAAGAGAAGAAGACTCAATTGCAAAACAGATAATGAAATCGAAGCTACAAGAAATGAGAGCAAAGAGAAGGCCGAAAATAAGATGGGAAGATCAAGTAATAATTAATACAAAACCCATGAGAATTGATAAATGGAGAGAAACAATGAAAGATAGGAAGATATGGAAGAAAATAGTGGAAGAAGCAAGGAAACACAACGACCTGTAAAGCAAAAGAACAGAATGAAAGGTGGAGAGGAGTGACGAACCAACCTACTAACACAGTCTGAAGAGCTCCAATAGGAGCGGAATCAAATCCGCAATGGAATGTATAGCCAATTATATACAGTGTGTCCGAAAAGTATGGAATATATTATACAGGTCGATAAATATGCACTTTACACAAAAAAGTTGTAAATAAAAGTTGTTTATCACTTAGTTATCTACCACTTGGAAGATATCAATTTAAATTTTTGCTGTAAACAAAATCGCAACGAATAACACTTACATTTTTTTAAATGGCAAAGCACGTCTTTATTATACTCATTTGATAGAGTCTTTTTTTCTCTTTTCAACCATATGAAACTTGAATACCTTTACATCAAAAAATTTTCAAGAAAAACAAGGACATGTCTAAAAAATTTATTTTACTGAGCAGTATTAATCAGGTACGTAATATGTAGTATTAAAACAATTGAATGCACTGTCACAATAGCAAATATTAAACTTTAAATATCTTTACATAAAATTGTTATAACAAAAAAATGTATTTAAACTAAACTTACAATAAATGTTCAAAATGTAAACCATTCATAATTTGACAGTGGTAAATTCGATTTTTAAAACCATCGATTGCTTTTGAAATCATATCTCGAGTTATAGCTCTTATCTCAACTCTAATGCGATTTTTCAAATCTTCAACATTATCAGGTCTATTTACATAAATTTTGCTTTTAATATAGCCCCAAAGAAAAAATCTAATGGACTTAAATCCGGCGAGTGAGCAGGCCATTCTATCGTACCTCTTCTGCCTATCCATGTATTTTGAAAAGTATTATTAAGAAAGTGGCGTACATTAATTCTAAAATGTGGAGGTGCCCCGTCTTGTTGAAGCCATATTCTGTTATGAGGTATATCTGGATCTACTTCATGTGAAAATAACTTGACCAAAGCAGGAACTAACTCAAATCTTAACAAATCGAGATAAATATTCGCCGTTAAACTACCTTAAAAAAAATATGGCCCCAAAATTTGACTTCCAATCATTCCTACCCAGACGTTGACTTTCTGCTGGTATTGGGTGTGTCCTTCTAGATACCAGTGAGGATTTTGTGAAGACCAGTAACGTGTGTTTTGTTTGTTAATTGTGCCGTTTAAACAAAACGTGGCCTCATCAGTAAAAAGGATATTTTTATGAAAATGTGCATCTCGTTCAAGTTTGTTTGTTATTGTTTCACAAAACTCCAGCCTTCTGTCCAAATCGTCTTCAAATAATTCTTGAACTACACAAGCTTTATAAGGATGAAATTTTTCTTTTTTTAAAACGTCATGTACAGCCGATTTATTCAAATTATGGTCTCTAGCAATTTGCCGAACAGAAATTTGTGGATTTTCCTCAACAGACAAGAACGCATTTTCTCGTTCCACATTACTTAATGACAAAGGTCTACCAGTTCTACTCGCATCTTTCACCGAACCTGTCTCTTGAAATTTCCGCTAAATTTTGCTTACCGTGGACTGCGAAATGTTTAATTCTGGATGCAAGTTATTAAATAAATTACATACTTTGTCTTGGGTTCTTCTTCTATCTCCATATCCCAGAATCATTAAAATTTCAATTCTATGTTTCTCAGATAATTGAGCCATATTTCAAGCACTAATAAATAGCAAAGTGTGACAGTGTTCTAAAGTGCATTCAATTGTTACAATGCTACATATTACGTACCTGATTAATACTGCTCAGTAAAATAAATTTGTTAGACATGTCCTTGTTTTTCTTGAAAATTTTTTGATGTAAAGGTATTCAAGTTTCATATGGTTGAAAAGAGAAAAAAAGACTCTATCAAATGAGTATAATAAAGACGTGCCTTGCCATTTAAAAAATGTAAGTGTTATTCGTTGCGATTTTGTTTACAGCAAAAATTTAAATTGATATCTCCCAGGTGGTAGATAACTAAGTGATAAACAACTTTTATTTACAACTTTTTTGTGTAAAGTGCATATTTATCGACCTGTATAATATATTCCATACTTTTCGGACACACTGTATATAATGTCTATGGGACTGCGTTGTTTTTCTTGCTTTGTTAACGTTTTGACTCCTGTCGACTTTACAACGGGTGCCTTTCTTGTAGTGTAAGATTAGTACACCGAGACTGGCGATCCGCTTGTCGATACAACTGAGTTAGTCGCTTGTCTTTAAGTTGCGAGAAAAGTCTCGTAAGAAATTATCAATTGAATGTTAATAAATTTAAATTCTTGAGAATTAAAAAGAAATAAAAACACTAAATGATAATTTTTTAACAAAAAGCTGATTTTGTTTTATTAATTTACATTGCCGTTTTTAGAAAAAAAAATTCTCTTTTTGTAACTCAAGCTTAAAAAAAATTTGACAATGGTTTAAAAAACTATACAATTTGATACTGTTAACAAAATTATTATAATTATAAGTTTCTTCATTACGATAATGGTCATCTTTCCATCAATCAAAAATAATTCTCACGTCACTTAATTTTCAACGATGTAAGTTTGTTTCAACATAATCTTTAAACGTGATTAAAGTGTTAAGTGGATGTTTATTTTAAGAAAGAGTTTTTACATTTCACACTTGTCAAAGTAGAAAGGATTATAAAATAAATCCAGGTAATTACACTTTAATGTATTCTCTATCTATACTTGTATACATTAGGTTTATACAGTCTATCAAACAAGTAGAACAGAATATGACACCAAAATATAATGTAAACGACCCTCCTAAAGTGTCACTATTGAGGTGCTCAAACGTGTTGCATCAGATTTTCCGGGTAAGGATAATGAAGCGTGTGTAATAACGGCTAAGCTGGATTCGTTATGCGTCTTCATATTTAAATTTAAGATGTACTTACTATAAACATAACGCATTTTTATAATTAATAACGAATGTAACCAAAACTTAAACACTAAACCAACATTAAGAATATAAACGAAGAGATAGCAAACACGATCATCATTAGTAAGAGTTTAAAAAATTGATAATATCTTTTAAAGAATTTAAATATTATAAGTACTTTTTATCAAGTGTAACTTTAGTATTGTTAGTATAAAATGTAACCACCCCTCCGTAAGCACAGGATAAGCCGGGTGTTCGTACCCTATTAAGTAATCTCTTGTTAGTTGAAGACAATGGTATGGAATTATTGTAGTTTGTGGCTCGATCCATAACTTAAACCCCTA
Organism: Aquatica leii; assembly: GCA_035610365.1. NCBI lineage: Eukaryota > Metazoa > Arthropoda > Insecta > Coleoptera > Lampyridae > Aquatica > Aquatica leii. Next base: position 14,210,630 of record CM069434.1, on the reverse strand, counting down.
GGGAGTTTCCTATAGAATTTTGTTTCCCTGCAAAATGGATTTGCATTATGCTTATTTTTTCCTATTCTAGTTCAACAAATACTGGTTCATTTTAAAACTATATAAACTCTTTCTAGTCTTATCAAAGAACTATTTCAAAATTTTATAGATTCTATTTAGCTAATACTCAAATTTACAACGAGAAATGATTTTCTATTTAATTAATCGAATTAATTTTAGCTAGTTTTCATAAATAGTAATTTTGAAGAAAATACAGTTTCTTAACTTAAATATTTTATAATGCATGTTTTTGACTGAATAATAGTACATTAATCTACAAGTTTAGAAATGATAATAAATCGTTTTCCGGTGAGTGTAAGAATTCGCGAGTGAGCGTAGCTCAAATTTACACGAATATGTAAATTTACTTTTTTAATGTGTAGATCATGCTAATTTTTCGTGTACTTGACAAAAATAACGCCATTATAAGAGTATGGAAGAATAATATTGTTACGTATTTTATTATTAAAACTATCTAATTTATTTATACTACAAATATATATACGTTTCAACTAACCGAACTATTTAAATCTAAGGAAATATAATAAAAACGCTTACACTATAATTTATATCGCATTTACACGAAGATAAAGTCTGCGGATAACTTCTATTTATCTAAACAGCGACCACTGTTTATATTACCATAAAGTCACGTACTCCGTATCTTTATCGCACACGCGTTAATTACTTATTTATTTCAACTTGAATAATTTTCTTATTACTGCCGTCTTAGAATTACGGAAATAACTGACCTACGATTTGTTTGTATCGTATTTATACGTTTCTGCAAACATTCTAGAAGCCTCTACATTCTGACGTGAACGTTCTAGAAAATAGATAAAACTTCGAGAAGGCTCTTGAATTTAAGAACGTTTCGCTGCCCCCTCCTTAGGACTGTTCTGTCCCAGAACAGGAGACTGGATGCAACACCGATAGAAAGGATTGTGGCGATAGCGGCAGCTTCCTCCATTTTGGCAACTTTCTTCACCATAAAAGTAACAGTCAATAGACTTTTCCTGACCCGATATTTTTTTTGGTTGATAACTACAGACCAACATTTGAACGCCTGTTCTTTGGAAGACGACCTCCAACATGTTTCGAACTGTCGTCCAATTCACTTGATCTAAGCCACAACCAAGCTTGGGTACTGTCAATTTCTTTACATGGTGGAACACCATTTCCCTCTTGAGATTCCATAATGTTTGCCACAAATTTTTGTATAACGGCTTGGTACGTGAGTATTTCTTGGTGATCAAATAGAAAACGAAGCGTCTGTCACCACGTAGTCCTAAAACTTTTCCGACTGCCGGTTGCTGTCTTTGTAATTCACCTAGCTGCCCAAACTTTTTTTTAAACACGACTGCAACCCCTCTGGACATGTCAAGATCCTCGCTCACGCAATGTGCGATGGCATAAACTTCTCGAACTCCATTTATATGATTGGATTTCTGGTTCTGCTGCTTATTACTCTGGTTCGAACCTGAACTTGCGTATTGTGGTTATTGCCAGCAAACGGAGTTAAACGATCGACGTGTACCACTTTTGGTTTACGAGTGCGTTATATGACGTCATTAATACGCTGTGCTTCATAGGGGCCCTCCCATTGGCTTTGCAGCTTCAGCGACAAACGACGTCTCCTTTGAGGTATGGCCTCTGTCCATTTCTTGAAATAATCCATCGCCACCAGGATGTATTTATTTCCCGAATCGTATTCTGGGAACGGCCCTGCGTTGTCAATCGCTATTCTTTCCAAAGAGCTTCCTACGTTGTATTTCTTCATGGGCGTTGACGCTTTCTTGCTGGACCATTTCGTGATGCGCAGACCGTGCACTTACGGCACCATTTCATGACGTCCTCTTTGCAGTTCATCCAGTAGAATCGTTCTCGCACTTTACCCAATGTCTTCTTAATGCCAAAGTGTCCTCCTGATGTTCCATCGTGGAGTTGCTTCAACACTTCTGACACCCTGCTCTTCGGCACTACCAACTGTAGTCTGTTTCCCATGCCCTCGGCACTTTCTAGGGATCGCTTCTACTATCAAGGAGTTTCACTGCGCCCAGTACGCTTTAATGTTTCTGCACAAAGTACTCACTTCTTCCCAGGTTGGTCGTCGGCCGTTTTCTTTCCAGTCCAGCTGTAGTCTTATTTCAGGAATGTTTTTTTGTTCGCGACGTAACTGCTCAGGTTCCCACTCATCATCAACCATAGCAGTTCTCCGGAAGCATTCAACTTTTTCTTTCAGTCGCGAACAATGGCTGCAGTCCGCCGGACATGGTCTTCTAGACAAGGCATCAGCGGTCCGATGACTGCTTCCGGCACGGTGTTCTATATCATATTTATCCTCTTGCAATCTCTCGACCCATCTTGCCATTTGTCCTTCCGAGTTACGGAACTGCAGTAGCCAGTTTAAAGCGGCGTGGTCTGCTCTCAGTAAAAATTTTCGTCCATACAAATATTTGTAGAAATGTTCGATAGACTTGACGACAGCTAACAGCTCCCTCCTAGTCACGCAATAATTTTTTTCTGGTCTGGACAAAACCTTGCTAAAATACTCGATAACTTTTTCTTGTTCATCTTGAACTTGCGAAAGGACCGCGCTTATGGCCAGATTGCTTGCGTCCGTATCCAAAACAAATTTTCCATCTTCTCTTGGATAACCCAGAATTGGTAAAGTGACTAAGGCCTGTTTTAGTTGATGGAACGAATTTTCGCAGTCTTCATTCCATCTAAATTCAGCTCTTTCTTCTGTAAATTTCGTCAAAGGTTTGGCAATATTAGCAAATCCGGGTACAAATTGTCTATAATAGGTGCACAACCCAAGAAAACTTCGTACCTGATGTTGCTCGATTGGTCTTGGCCATGCTTGCACTGCTCGGATTTTGTCTGGGTCAGCCTTTACTCCATCTCTTAATACGACGTGGCCAAGGTATTGCACTTCCTTCTTAAATACGTGGCACTTCTTTGGGCTCAGTTTGAGGTTAGCCCCGCGTAGTCGCTAGAACACTTTCTTCAAGTTGTTTAAGTGTTCTTGAAACAACCTTCCAACCACGATCACGTCGTCCAGGTAAACCAAGCACGTCTTCCAAGACAATCCCTGCAAGATGGTTTCCATCAAACGCTTGAATTTTGCAGGAGGGTTACACAGGCCAAAGGGCATCATAGTAAACTGCCACAAACCAGTTCCGATCGTAAAAGCTGTTTTTTCACGATCCTTGGGTTCCAATTCTACCTCCAGTAGCCACTCTTTAAACCTAACGTGGAAAACCACTAGGATCCTGACAGGGTGTCTAGCGTATGTTACCAACAAGGGTAACACAAACTATAGACTTGATTGTCCGTGCCAGCAGAAGGAGTGGTTCAAAAATAAACAAAAAAAATAAATCGAAAGGGGCGTCACCAGTTTTGTTTTGAAGCTGAGAGGGAAAAAAAAACTGGAAAAATAGGTTTCTCTTGAATTAATTAGAATAATAAATACTTTAAGTCAGAGAAAGATGGATATTTATGATAAATGAGTACATTAAAACATATAAAATCACAAAAGCAATAATATTAACAAAAAAAACAAACTTTATTACCGAAAGTAATTAGGACCAAACGACTACCGAACGCGTGCACGTCGAATTTTAGCTAAAATTCACTACGCTATATAATCAGTACTATAACTATGTTTTATCGGAGCGAGCAACTAATAGTTTCAGCAATTACAAAAAAAACTGTGTAAATTAAAATTGCTTACTACTCAATTATCATGAAAATATAAAAAAAAATTAATAATAAAGACTATAATTACAAAGAACAAAATTAATCACCGCTATAAAATTTTTAAATCAAAAACGGAATAATTCCTAAATTAACTAAAGGTACACGAGATATATTTATATCAAAGGTTACATGATATGGACAGACACAGCAAACATAAATGACCTTATGATTGTCTTCGATGAGCTGCTATCACTTATCAAAGCGGGCGCACGCGAACGCAAGGAGCCGCTGTAATTACTCGGTTCAGAACTACGACCAATTCTCCTTCTAACGTCGTTCTTATTACTAAGATGTAACGATCTGGCCTCTAACAAGCACCCTAAATATTAAAGGAAAAACACCAATTACCAAATTGTACCGAAATATTCAAATAAATAGATAAAGTAAAAATCAAATTACCTCATTGAGGGGAACACCAAATTAAGATAAGCAGTATTAGTTGTACAGCAAATGTAATAAATCCCCGAAGGCATGAATTTCCAGCATCCAATATTTCCAATAACCAAAATCGAAAATTCAATCAATGGCGGTGGAAGAATTAATCCCGTGTGGATAATTTTTGAAAACAAAAATGTTGTATCGACCACGCCAAGACATTTGCTAGTACCGAACTGTCAGCTTAACACAAAATTTAAACAATTTCCTTAACGATATCCCCACAAAATATTTATGAGGATTGCGGGAAAAGAACTAACGAAGACCTATTTCAAAAAAAACAACAAATTTGAATATTCACCAGTGGTAACGCCTCTTCCGTTAGCACTCGACGTAGATGGCCATCATCTGAACTGAAATGCGCTTGTAATAAAAGTTAGGCAACTAACCTCACAGGGAATCAATACTAAAATCTAAACAAATATATTCAAAATAAATTTTTAATAAAACCACAACGTTACACGTATCGTCAATTCTGGGTAAATGGTAGCTGTCCTTTTTGGTCACGTCGTTTAGCTGCCTGTAGTCTAAGTAAAACCTTGTTGATCCATCTATCTTCTTTACGAGTACCACTGGGGATGCCCATAGGCTACTTGAAGGTTCAATCACGCCTTCTCTCTCCATATTCGTACTCGCCAAAAGAGGTCTGCGTGGATGTTGTCGTATCGGCCGAGCGTCTCTGGTATTAATTCTATGATTCACCTCGTTAGTTCTTCTTTTGGAACCACTCCCCAGCGTAAACACATCTTGATACTCTTGGATCAACACTTTAACTTTAGCCAGCTGGTCTTGGCTGAGGTTTTGGCATTTGGTGGTAAGAATGTCCAATAGATGTTGTGGACACTTCTTCGGCGACGTATCTTTGTTCGACTTCACGCATCTCTCATGGCGTGCATTGGTCTACCACGGTCTTCTTTTTCAACGTTACAGGATCTGAGTTGATGTTTAAGATCCTTACTGGCATCGTGTTCTTCACTCGTACTAAAGGTCTGCCAACGAGTAGTCCCGTTTAAACTAAACCGCCCTCCATTGGTTCTATCGCGCGTATGTAGCCTTCCGGGAGATTTTCATCCAGGCGTGCCGTCACCACACTTTCCGTCCTTGCCGGCAGAATCACGTCTTCACTCAATAAGACTCGCACGGCTGCCTTATCTGAAAAATGAAGATGAATTTCTTAATTGTCGATCTTCCCCATACCCCCATACTTCTTTATCACGTCCATTCCCAGGATAACTTCTTCCGCGATGTCGGCTACCAGTACTTTATGGTCGAGTACTCCATTTCCCAAACCAATGGTTACTTTGACATATCCGTGTCAACTAGTAACTTAGGATTTCTTGCATTGATCTTGCCATTGACATAAATGCTATGCCTGACTAGATGAGATTACTTTTTGTCTCTTTTGATTGCCTCGTTCCAAATTTTCGAGCGCTCTTCTTAAATATTTGAGGTTTAATAATTACAAATTTGAAAAATACAAAATTAGCCTAATAATAGAAATTCTTAGGTTACAAAATGATATAATAATCGAAGCAATCAAGCAAAAACTAATTTAGAAAAAGCAAATTATTATAAAAGTTAACAATTTCATTAAGATATAAATCACAATTTAAATTGTAATTTTTAATTATTTCTTTTATTTCTAAAAAAATTAGTTTCAAACCTTCATTACAAACATGTAAAATTTTAAAATCTTTTTTAGAATTTACAAAACTGATTACCCAATAAGAGCAATAGTTTCTTTTACAAATACTCCAGCTTCTAAAATTTCATCTTGGCTTAATAAAGAACTACGTTCTCAAATTAACTTTTAGTTTCTTTATTCTATTACAAACTCTAAATCTTTAAGTAAAGAATGATTTAATTTTACTACTAAAGACAATTTCATGCTTATTTCTTTTGATAATATTAAACTTTTTCCTATTGTTCCGTTTATAGATTGTTATAATATAATTTCCGTTGATCATCTGTTAATAGTAATACTAACGTATAATAAATACCAATAAATGAATTTCTATTAATGTACGATTTTGTATAGCAACCAATGAAATCGTTAGCAGCCACTGATTTAACGATACTGCGAGACTACTATATATAACAACGGGTTACGTATACTTTAGTTTCCCTATAACTTCAGACGTTTTACTAAGGTACGATCAACGAAAAAACTAACTAACTCGTTTGTTAATCGGCGACAAATAATCTCGACAGTATTAACGCGTTCGTTCGCTCACTCGCTCACGCCGTTAAAATGTCTCGATTATTAATCACTATTATTAACAACCTTGTTTGTTAAATAACTATTAAAAAACTTCTTGTTCAATTTAACCTACCTGATAATATTTGTGTTTTTATACTTGGTTGCTTAAATTTATGTTCAAGCCAAATTTTTAACAACCAAACATTTATTAATGAAAGAAAATGTTTTCTTATCTATCTTAGAAATCTTTAAACTATTCTTTAATGATAAAATTAAAAAACATTTTATTTATTATAAAAGTTACGATGTTTTAGTTATATTTAAGGTAGTAAATATGATCTAAATTATTGTTTTAATTTACTAAACTTATTACATCTCAATATAAAATTTACAGTAGAAAAAGAATCAAACAATATTTTAAATTTTCTTGATTGATCTATTAAACGTCTAAATAATAACCTAAAAATTGGTATTTATTGTAAACCTACAACAACCGATCACGTTATTCCATTTTCTTCATTCCATCCCCTTTCACACTCACTCACACAATTAGCAGCTTTTAGATTTTTCTTTAACCGATTATATACTTTTCCTCTTGATCATGATAGTTTTAACAAAGAAATAAATATTATTTATTATTTAGTAATATTAGTGATTATTCTTTACATATTATTAATGTTTACAAAATGAAATTTTCTCTTCTATTAAAATTGAAAATTATTCATCTTTTACATCTGTATCTAATCAATCAAAAATATATTTTTCTCTTTTTTATATAGGCTCTTTTTATTTTAATTTCAAAATCTATTATAATATTTTATCATTAACATTTCTTTTTCGTCAAAAAATAATAATAAATCTTTATTAGTTAATACTAAAGATAAAATTAATATTTTAGATAAATCCGGTGTGGTGATTGCAACGCATTCTATATAGAACAAACAGGTCGCAAATTTTTTATTAGATTTGTTGAAAATCTGGCTTGTATTAAAAATAGTAACATTTAAATTATTATTTGCTAATCATATATTAAATTCTCATCATTCATTTAATTCTAAAAAAAAAATTGAAATTTTACATATTTGTAATAAAGATTTGAAGCTAAATCTTTTAGAAATAAAAAAAGTAATTAAAAACCACAGTTTAAATTGTGATTTATCTCTTAACGAAATTGTTAACTTTAATAATAATTTACTTTTTCTAAATTAGTTTTTGTTTAATTGATTCCATTATTACATTATTTATTCTGTTATTAGGCTAATTTAGTATTTTTCAAGTTAGTAATTGTTAAACCTCAAATATGTAATTTGATTAATAAATGTTGCTAAGTTTATTTTTCTTAATTTTTTGATTTTATTTTAATTTATATTTTTTGCAGATTTCTATAATTGTTTTTTAAAGTTTGTTATTTAATATTTGAAGATCGATTTTAAACTTTAATGTAGTAAGCTTATGTTTAAAATAAGATTTAATTTTATAATTTTAATGTTATAGTATACCCTTGAGGATGATCATAACTCAAAACGTGTAGCGTTTATTAAAAAATAAATAAAAAATAAACTAGTTTTTGAGATTAAAAAAAATAAATAAAATAATATAAACTTATCTCTACATTACTAATAGTGATAAGTTTAATATGTTTTTGATACTCTGTTAAAAATTAAAATTTAAGATTTTACATACTATTAAATTTTTATAGTTAACGTATAAATATTTACGTTGTTAACTCAGCAAACGTGTTCTAACAAGTTTTGAATTGTGCATTTGGATCAATACCCACCCGTAACTAACAAACTTCAAATATTACAATTATTTGGAAATTAGTTCAAAACTAACTTTTATTTACATAAGGGTATTTATTTATTCAATATAACTAGCGGAAACATTTACCATAACTACGATTTCATGGAGGTGGCAAGTCGCAAGTAGGGCAAAGCACGCAAAACCTGCGATATAAATCAGTGCTACCAGAATGCAGCTGCTCTAATCAATCTACCATAACAACCCCACGGCATTTTCTAGAGTAACAGGGTTGGTTTAACGTCAAATTTGCCACTCGAATTGGCACTGAATAACATTATGAAACTCAAGATGTTATTTTCAATTTTTTTTCGGGTTATTGATTCACTATGTATCATCCACATTTGAAAAAAAAATTAATGTATTTTTAAATATTGTTTTTTGTACATTTATAATTAAATTCGGTCCTGTTTATTTATCCATTCATTGTGATACTCAAAACCCATTGGCAGTAATAACAATGCACGTACCCTAATAATTCATAGTGCATTAATCGTACTTCAAAGTATTACATTTTGCATTGCCCAGAGTCAAACTATACACGGGTTACTAAACAAGTCTACACGGCGTTTATGTGCATTTGGGGAGATTTTAACACCTGTTGGAAAAAACGACCGAACCAAATTTAAACATACCTATTAAATCTGTAAAAACGAAAATCTGTTTTCTTTTTTTACGTTATAATAGAAATATTTACGGTTGCAAACATCGTTTATTGCCAATTATTTACGGTAAAAAGGGTTTAACATTTAACTGTTAACGGTTTTATAGACAACTAAATAACCAATTTGTCATATTTTTGCTTATTGTTTATAAAAGTAAATCGTTTATTCTAATCAAATATAAATGTTTTGCTCAGGCGTTGACGTCAATTCTTCTTATAATTCTATTGGTGTTAAGTAAAAAAAAATTCCGTTGTGTCGCCAGATTTCTTACCGGGTGTTTTCTCAGACAACGGAAGGGGGAACGCTTATCAGAAAACCTAGAAAATAATAAGTGGTTTTGAACTCCAAAGAAGCAGCTCACAACAGCATCTGATCTATATCACAATCGGTAAACGAGATATACTTACTAATGCTAAAAATTCTCCAAACTTAAACCATAGATACATCGACTTCTAAAACAGTAATATCCCAGGGAAGTTTAGCATACGGCTGAGAATCTTTCACTGATACAGCTGCAAAAATTTTGAAGGAAGTAAAAACCTGAAAAATAGCAATCACAAACAGAAAACAAACGACATACAAAAAATGACCACATATAATAATTAGAATGTGACTAGACGAGAATTTAGCTATACTGGAAAGCAAATTACAAAACTAGATAACTAGGAGGAAAAACAGTAGACTTCAAATCAGAACTAGTACTGTTTTAGAAAAACGTTGAGAAAGAGTTCTACACAGAAACAGTACTGATACTAATATACGGAAGAATAAGACGCCCTGTAACAAAACTAGAGACAGTATCAAATATAGCAGTATACCTACTTCTAAAAATTAATAAAATACACTGTATACAAGTGACTCAAGCTTACCAAAAACGGAAAAATCTCAGATTTGTAATAATTCTAAGAAATTTCAATGCAAAATTCTTCCAAAAAGATAAAAAAGAAGACTTTTAAATATAAATTTGAGCTATACAAAAGAAATGCTAGAAGTGAAATGCTACTAAATTATCTAAGACAACAAAACCTATATTACCGTAAAATTGAGGTTTTCACCGTTTACTTTTGTATTAGAGTTTTTTATCGAGATCAAAAAATTTGGTATCAACATGTATCTTAGTGGGTCCTGTTAGTAACTATCACGCCATCATGATGAACACTGAAGTGTCGGTAAGTAGACGTGATTAAAATCGCTACATTAAAAAAAAAATAAAAATAGGCGCCACTCCTTCTACTGGCAAAATCCTCGGCTCGGAGACACTAAGAGCACGTCTGAAGACATTAGGAAAAATAAACAACAGTCAACCAAACACTGTATATATATCTTCAAACAATAACAATTGTAACGATCTTCTTATTACAAGCGGTAATATAATAGTATTTTATATGTGTTAATAATAAACAAAAAAATAGAAAAAAAATACTAATGTTACTCTCCAAACTTACAAAGTATGTAAACTTAGATACAACGACGTGTATTTGTCAAAATTTGACCGTGATGTATAAAAAATTAAGGACAGTCAACTAAAATATATACACAACAATTATATAAACTACAGTTGAAGGCAAATTTATAATTTTGACTGAAAGTACAGTAGTAATTATGATCTTTAAATAAACTAATGCTAGCCGAGGGATTAATAGAATAGAATAGAAATAGTAACTCATAATAAAGGCGTAATGCATAATAAAAAAGTAGATAAGATTACGTAATATAGTTACAACAAGATGGTAGAAATTACAACTTACAACGTAGTGCAAGTCTTCTGCATTAATCAACGATACATCACAGTATCCGCAGCTGTGCGAAGTTTGAATCGAGTAAAACAAATCGTTGAGTTCATCAAATTTACAGTAATTGTAAAAGCTGGATCGGTTCATTAGATGTGCGACACCATTTCAAGAAAATTATTATTTTTACCTTTAATAACAAAACTGAACAGTAATAAGTTAAAGTAAAATAGCCGTCGATGCTATTACTTGGAAGAATCAATTACATTTAGAATCACTTGAATGTCGTCAATATACATAAGTAATCTTTATTTCAATAAAATCTCTAAAAGTGTAATAGTAATAATCAACGATAAAAATTAAATAAAAAGAAAAATTACTTACAATGTAGGGGACAAAGCTTCTAACAAAATCAAACCACTTAAATCGACTTTAAGACAAGAAAATGACAAATGACTAACGGCGTAGCCTCTCCCACTCTGTAGGTATCAAATAAATCTAAATTATCTAAACAGTAGAGTCCGCGTCCCAATGGCGTACTAAGAATATTGTAAATTCTAAGAACTGTAAGAACTCTAAATTGCAGATAATTATTTACAGTATACAAACAAATATTAAAAAAATGTAATAAAAAAAACAATAAAAAAAGTTCTAATACGATAGAACGCAAAAAGTCAATTAACAATAATACATCTATGTACTAAAATATTGTGCAAAAATATAAGCAAAAACCCACAAGGACCTAAGAGCCTATAACATCATAAAAATCAAAAACGCTATCGATACACTAACTATAGATTAATTAGTTTTCTATTTCACTTATACAAGTGCTTTCTAGAATCCTGACAAACTACTTAACAGAAAAACTTGATCTATATTTAAGCAGGTTAATCTGCGAGGTTTAAAAACAGTTTTAGTATTAATAAAAATGCACATAGCATTCGTAAACTATAAACGACCTCTAATTTGATCGAAATAAAAGCAATCTTGAAAGCGCCGAACAATGCAACAATCGGCAGAAAATTTTCTAACTTAATAAAACACATAAACACATTTACAAAAACAAGTACGACAAGATTATGTTATATTACTAAAATTGACAATGAACCACGTTTTTAAAAACCTGATATGACAATATAAAAACATTAACACAAAAGGAGTTTTTGTAAATCGCCCCGCTTTGCAGACGCATTGATTTTATTAGTGTGTAACCATCGTTTGAGTTTGTGCGATTTGTTTTGTAAAAGGCTCAGTAACTGAGTTGATTTTATTTGTTTCGTATACTTTGAGATTGATTGAATACTTTCACGTTAATTTAAGGAAGTTAGTTCACGTTTTAAAATCCATCTTTGTCAATCAAGTTTGTAAGAAATTATTGTATTCAATTAATGCAAAATTGTTACGTTGCTTAAACATCCGTATTTAGTATTTACGTTGATATGGCATTTTTTTTTGTCCTGGCAAAATTCCAGTTGTATCTAATTTATGTTTCCCTTGTAACTTGCATTTGGGATTTCAGCAGTAATCTTTTTATGTCAGACCCCGTAAATAGATTCAGCTGGCTGAATTTTCTGTTTTTTTTTTGGTACGTTTGATTAGTTCAATATTGGCATCGAAAACGTTTTGCTCGTTATGTCATTGCGTGTGATTTAAGTTATTGGTATTTCAAGTTGTTTTACAATCATTACTGGTATTTTTTTTTGAATGCATAAAGTCCCGTGGTTTTGATTTTGATTTAGTGTTTTACTTGTTTATCTCAGTAAAATAACAATTCTATATAATTTACGACTTCCTTTTGGAATGTAAGTTGATCCATTTTTCTTGGTATCTATACTTTGTTTAGGTTGAGTTCTTTTATAAAGCGCGATTACGAGCCACCTGCAATTCAGCGAGCTAAGCATTTTTGGTGAGAAATGTTTTCTGTCGAGGGGCTACGTGTCAAGATGCACATGGCCAATTTAGTTTTCATCTTTGTTAATTTAGTTCATTTAATGTTCTATCTTTTACAAAGATTTTACGGCGCAAGTACATGAAATTAAGGGGGAATGGGAAGTTTTAAAAGTGGTAAAATTTTGGTTTTGGGAATCAATCGTTGGTCGCAATTAAGAAATACCGGATACCGTAATGTAGTTGAGTGGTGAGGGTACTTATACCCTATCGTTATGTATTACCGCGGAAGTTGGAACCGTGAAAATTAAGTGTAGTGGTGGAAAAGTTTGATTTTCCAAATTTCGTAATTTACGGTTTAAGCAGACTTCATGGTTTCCAAAATTAAAACTCACGTTTCAAGTTGGATATGCAATCGTTGGGTTGTGCTACGTCCAGTCTTCGCATTTGTGCGGATTTTATTTAAGTGCTAAAAAGGAAATTCTTCCGCCGGTATAGAAATTGTTTGGGGTACCTTTCACCTGGCCACTACGAACTAACAACAAGTTCTTTCCTGAAGTTACGACGAATTCAAGGTATTTATGTTGCACCATTTATTTAATCGTGAAGATATTATTTACGTGATTTAAGTGTTAAAAGCTTTGAATTTCAAGTAAAAATTACAAGTGTCTCGAAGTTAACGTTAATGTAACTAATGTCCGTATTTAGCGGTACTGTGTTATAATCCCGAGTTAAAAATTTATTAAACGGGACCGAATTTTCGATTCAAATTATATATATTAGTTTTATAAGTTTATTTCATTTTATATTTGAGTAATTTCGACGCGCACACGGCCGTGATTTTAGATGAATTAAGATTTATTAATTTGTGCTGTTTTATTTCTTTAAATTCTGTATTTTGTATTTTATTATTTTGTTTTGTGTATTTATCCAAATAACTTCACATTTGTTTTGATCAAACGTTCATTTACGTACCTTTTGTTTCTGTTTTGTGTGATTAATTTTGTTAATTTCAATACCATTATTTTATTATTTTATTCATTTTGTTTTTTTTTGTTTTCAAATAAATGTTAAATTGTTAAATGTAAAGAGCTTTTAATTCCGTCGGCCTCCGCGTGTGTAACTTTATTAATTTATTACAGATTTTAGTGAGATACACTCTATCAAGGTAAGTCCGTTTAGAGTGTGTCCTTCAGAAGCGGACTTGTGGTTGGCAAGGGCTAGAAGTCCATTAAGCTTTACTCCTTCCTGGCGCCCTTTGATTTCGACATTATTACTTTTCGATTTTGTGTTTTCGTCAAGTTGATCCAATTCAATCACGAAACTTTTAAATATAACCCACCCCGACTCCACTGAGCAACCGGCACAACTTCGTTTATGTTACCTCATTTCAGGCAGTGACTTTGTTTTACTTTGGCATGTAACACTCTTTTGAGATAGTTTTGTAATTAAATATATTTTAGCAGCTTGGTTATCTTAAGTTTGTTTAAAAATTGATTGTATTAACTACGTTCTTAGCGCATTTGGAAATGGAGTCATGTTGATTTTTTAATAGTTTATTACTTTAACTAATCCATTTTATTATTTGTTTTCAACAAGTTAATCTTTATGAGTGTAGTTAAATTTTTTGGTTTTGATATTTTTTTGTTAACATTGCATCCTGCCATGGAAAAAAACCGTCTTCAAACTACTATTACGTTTTAATTAAAAACAAATATTTTGGTCACAACTTTTTATAGAAGTGGTCGCGAACTGAAGTTTTAAATATAGGTAATTTTGCTTTGAGGGGAAGTTAGTTAGCATTCGTTTAATTAAGCTATTTATTTGCGAGTACAGAGATTGAAAAGCTTTGAAATTAATTATGATGAGAGTTCATTGCTAGTTATCGAATCTTTCGATTATTCACCAAACATTTTATGGTGATCATTTGTGCTAATTTTTTTTAAAAATTTTATTATTATTATTAATCAACAAAAATAAAAGACGATAAGTAACTAAGGTTTAAAACGTTTTATCGACGTTAAACAAGAAAAATTTATTAATTACGTACCATAGTATCAAGATTTTTAATTTTGTTTTATTTCACGCAGTTACGAAGTTTATTTTATTTTGTTAGCATGTATTATATTTCTTTTTAATGCGAACACGGCCGTACGTTATATTTTTCTTTTCAAATGTATTTAATTTTTTTTGTAAATTATTTTTATTTGGTTTATAATTTCAGAGTAACCATATTCTTTTCATTCGGTTTTGTTTAATTTAAAACTTTATTTGCGGTAACTTGATTCAAATTTTAATGTAATTCCTGTTTTGCTTATATATCCTTTTTTCTATTTTCAATGTATGTAATAAATGTTAAATTGTTAAATGTAACAGAGCTTTTAATTAATCGGTCTTGCATATATAAATTTTCAGATTACAGATTTTCGTGGAATACAATTGGGTAAGGTAAGTCCCATTTGAGTGTATCCAATTGGAGCAGACTCGTGGTTGGCAAGGGCTTGTAGTTTATTTGAGTTTTACCCCTTTCTGGCGCCTTTTAATTTAGACTTTTAAGTTTTTCAAATGCTCACAAAATTTCAAATATAATCCACACCCATCTTTACTGAGCACCGGCAAAACCTCGTTTATGTTACTTTAATTCAGGCAAGTTTTATTTTTTCAGCTTTGCCACATAACAAGTAGCGATATTAAAGAACTGTACACTATGTTTAACCAATTTGAACAAGCTTCACAAAAAGTCAATTTATAAATTAGAATTAGAATAGAATTAGAAACTAAGGTACAGTCTAGAAAACATGCAAAAATAATCATTAGAAATTACAATATAGAAATTGTGTTCAAATATATACACTTAGGTCATACATACATAATTAAAAGTGAAGAATAAGTCAAAACTTGGTGGAGGTTTGGAAAAATAAATTACATTTTTGAATCCAAAAGTATTCCCATAAGCTTAAAGAAGAAGGTATACAACACGCATGTGTTCTAACTCTTTTAAATAAAGGTGCTGAAAAGTTTATAACTATAAGTTTATAAGCGTAGATAAATTACACAAACGGTAAAACAATATAATAACAATAAAAATTTCTGGTAAAAACTTGATGAAATCAGCTCAGTGCATGAAAGGGAATGGAAAATGTCCACATCCATTTAATACAAGTTAAAACAAAAATAAACTTAAAAAAAATAATTGATTTTAATTAATATATGTATATAATCTAGAGCTACTGTTGATGAGCCTCAGAAAGGTAAAACTGCTGTCTAGTAGTTCACTATGATGGCATTTGCAGAATTGAATTGATATTGCTTAACCCCCAATGTCTTTTACATTCTGGTTTTGTCACGCACTTTTACTATTTTGAATTATGCGGGTGTAAAATCAATTTACAGCGTTTTTCGTAGTTATAGCTATTTACAGTTAAAGAAAAAATTGCGATTCGCCGATTTAGTAGTTGCGATATAGAAAAACATAGATTTAGAGCGCAATGATAAAAAAAAGCGCCGCGGTGTAGTTAAAGAAATAGTAGTATGATACAAAGAGACAAAAAGAAAGTCGTATGACGTATAAAAGAATGCTGAATTTGAATTACTAAATCTCGAAAGCAACGTGGCTGGTTACCCACAATAACAACGGTAATTGTTTTTCAAAATTAACGAAAAGTATGAGCCATCAGGAATCAAGACTGTATGGGCACAAGATCTACTAGCGGGGTTTCCAACAACGAAAAACAAAACCAAACCAAAAAACCAACTACGCAAACAAAAAATAAAAATATGACGACAATGGCGAGGAAATGGAAAAAGAGCAAAGAAACAAGAAAGAACTGAAATAAAGCAAGATTAGGAACATGGAACATAAAAACATTATTAAAAATAAGAAAGTAAATAAAGAAATGCAAAGATATAAAATAAATATATTAGCACTATAAGAGATGAGATGAAGAGATAAAGGCCGATTAGATAAAGAAAAATATTGAATAATGTACACAGGAGACGAATAGAATATTAAGAGTTTAAGCAACAAAAACAACAAAAAAATTTTCAAGAAGCAGTCAAAAGACACTTAGGAAGAAGAAACAAAAACTATAACATAGAAGCCGAATAAAAAAACATAAAAACTGCAGTAATCGAAACATCAGAAAAAAAAAACATAAAGAGAAAACAAATAAAACAGAAAAACAATTGGTACGACGATAAATGTAATGGAATGATAAAGGAAAAGAGAGAGGCAAGATTAAAATGGATAAGAACAAACAAATAAAACGATTATAAAAAGTACAAGCAAATACGAAAAGACGGAATAAAATTAATAAAAAAACAAGAAGCTTTAATGGCTAAAAGCAAGAATGAAAGGGTTAGAAAAGGACAACAATAAAAGAAATAAATAAATAAATGGCAAGAATACCTAGAAAACATGGAAACATCAAAAAAAGGTACTAGCGAAGATCAAGAAACAAATAATGCGCAAGAAGAAGAAACAGTGGAAAACCCAACACAAGAAGAGGTAAACAATATTATAAATAATCTAAAAAATAGAAAAACACCAGAGACAGACAGTATATAACCGACATGTAAATAGAAAAGAAGAAGAATCAATTGCAAAGAAGATAAGGAAATGGAAACCACAAGAAAGGAGAGCAAAGGAAAAGCCGAAAATAAGATGGGAAGATCAAGTAATAAATGATATAAAAACTATGAGAATTGATAAATGGAGAGAAAAAATGAAAGATAGGAAGATATAGAGGAAAATAGTGGAAAAGGCAAGGAAACACAACGACCTGTAAAGTAAAAGAAAAGAAAGAAAGGTGGAGAGGAGTGACGAACCAAACATTATCAGTAAAAAATATAAACACGTAAAAAAGTTTGTAAATTTAATAGTTTTTATTAAACAAAAATCTAATGAAAAAAATACAATTATTGTGTTAGTTTCAGCTCGCGATGATTGTTAGTCATTGTAAAACATATCAACAAGAAGAAGTTAATTATTTTATTGTAATTGAAATTTGTAACACAAAGACCAACGTGCAAAAAGAATTTAGCATTTCTAGTAAGTGAACAAAAATTGTAGATTTGCTTAAACTATTTGGGAAATTTTCTGCTCGTCACTAATTGAAAAAAACCATTAAAAACAACACAAAACTTTGCTACGCTGACCGATTTTAATTATTCTTTTTTTTTAATTAGAAATAGGGTATTTTAGGAGTGGTCTAATTTCAATTTGGTCAAATTCTAATGATGGAATTTATGAGAAAATGATCAAATTCTAAAATTTCCATCGACATGAGATTCTCTTTTTTTTAGTGGCTATAACCACTATTATTAACATTGCTAAAAAAACAAAAATAAAATTTTTTAACCAAAAAAAAAACGACTTAAAAAAATGTATCAAATAAAATGCGTTAAATTAAATTAGTGTGACATTAACTAAAGATTCACCAAACCACTTGAAACTGTAAAAGCCAAGCTTGAGCTTGAAAGTCAAGCTTTTTCAAAATATAAGCTTGACTTGGCTTGATGTTCGTGGATACAAGCTTGGCTTGTTTTTCAAGTTTTATCAAACTTTCAATTGAATTATAACTAAATTAAATAATCGTTTATAACTTTCTAATGCATTTTATATGATACATTTTTTTGAAGTCGGTTTTTTGGTTAAAAAAATGTTTGTGCATTAAAGCATTACAGAACGTATCAACTAAATCGCACATTTTGCGTCATTTTTGGAAATAATAATTTATAATCATATTTATAATATAAAGTAAATAAGCGTCAATCAATTTTTCTGACAAAAAAAACACAACTAAATCAATTGCATAACACATTTACATTAAAAAAAATTATTAAGTAAATCGGTATTTTTATTAAAATTATTACAAGTATTAAATCTTCAATGTAAATACAAAAAATTAATTTAAAAGTATTATTATCACGATGTGTGTTACTAGCACATTAGAAAAAAATTAAGAGTTTGATGTGAACCGTAATAAGATTTGAAACTTTATAGTTCAACGTTGTTAATAAATTTAATTAAACATTTATTCAATATTATCTTTTAAATGTTTTTAAATAAATTCCTTAAACTTGTTTTTGTTTGGTACTACGAATTTTTTTTCTATGGTCATCTACATAACAGTAGACATTCACTAGCAATTTTTGTTTCTATTCGTCGCACATCGCAGTGAACGTCTTTAGAACCTGATAAACTGATTGATTGCGCCGTAAAACCCCGCGACCAGACGGGAATTATCCAGAATGAAAAATTGTAATTCCAAAGTTACTCGTTGCATTAAAAAATTATTTTTTGTCTTTCAGCTATGACTATTTAGAAATAAAAAAGTGTTTATTGTTTAAGTTTTAAGAATCTTAGTATGTGTTTAAGTTGCTTAGTATGTGTTTAATTATAGGTTTGTAATAGCAAAGTTGACAGAAAAAATCAATCGTATCTACAACTGAAACTAAATTGACATTTTAATAATAATGCTTTAATTCAAAGAAAAAATTGAGCAAAAACTACTTATTGGTCAGTCGAAAAAAAAACTGTAGTAAAATTTAATATAATTCAACATTACGGTTAACGTCTTCTTGTATTTAGTAACATATCGCATATATTAAAACAATCATATCTAACACACTTCGGGCAATCAATAAAATGATTTGATATGAAGCCCAAACATTGATTTTACAACAATACTATAATAGTATATGTATAACAAATTCCTACAAATTGTTGATTTAGTTATCTTTTTTTGTTTTATATACAATTAAACAAAATTATAAGAACAATAGAAATTGTTAACACATTGATAAAATAGTAATGTTATCTTTTAATTGAATTAATACTAGGAAGTATAAGCAAAATGTTAATGACTTGGTTTACATTTTACGTAGAGCAACAACATGTTTACTAAAAATTATTTGAACCAAATCTGTAAACTTACGTTTTTTTTTAAAAACAATTTGTATTATCAAAACTTTTTTTTATTGATCGTGTCAAAATTTTAGTAAAAACATTTAAAAAAACTGGTGTGGTCACCACACGACTTTTCTATAAGGAATTGTGAAAAAATGTCTACATACTTTTTTTAAGGTTATGTTGTCATAAAACCACTTTGAAATGATATGTACACGTATTGACTGTCTTCGTGCTATAATTTTTTTTAAATTTTTCTTCTCGATTTCATTAAGATATAACCGAAATATGACAAATTGAGCTTATATATTTGTGCGCCTCGATATTGCTTTTCCCTTTAGTAAATGAGTAAAAATTGTTATTTTTGACGTATCTTGCTTTCTGTTCAAGATATGGAATTTAAAAAAAAATCGCCGCAGTCAAGATTCGAACCTAGATTATATATGAAATTTATTTTAAATTATAAATCAAATATTTAATAAACTGTTAATGTTAGAAATTTTTTTACTTGAATACATTGCTAGGAAGAATTACCTCTATAAGAAACTGTAAAAATAATTTGAATAATGTACATACTTACAAAATTGTATAAGAAAAACTATTAACAACGTTTGATGGCAGACCCATCTCATAGTATAAGTTACTATGGGTAAAACGTTGTGGTTTTATCCTGCATTTGTATTCACAATTATTTTAAAGTACGCGGGTATAAAATAAACTTACAACATTACATTACAGTGTTTTCCTACTGCTGATAAGCCCCAGAAGGTCAAAACGACCGTCCAATAGTTTACTTTGGTGGCATTTGCACAATTGAATTGAGATTTATTTGCCCCTAATGTCTTGTATGTTGTGGTTTTTTCCCGCATTTTTATTCAAAACTATTTTGAAATACGAGGGTGTAAAATCAGCATACAACGTTTATCGCCTCCATAGCTTTTTTACAGTTACTGATAAGAAAAACTCTTAAATACGGCAGATACACCCACTTTCGTTTTTTTATTAGACCCATCTTTTGATAGAACTGAGAGAATATGAAAAGCCAGCTCCATACCAAATTTTAAGGTACTAGGACTTTTGGTTTGAGAGTTATCGTCGGTACATCGTTGCACACACACACATATACTCAATTTTTTTTTGTCAAAAATACATTTTTCTGATTCAAGAAACCTTGAAACGTAAAATTCTGCAAAAAAATTTACACATTTACATTTTTAAAAAAATATCTTGTTGATTAAAACTTAGTTTTTTTTTATTCAACTTATTAAATAGTTAATGTTAATACAAAAAAAATATTTAAAAGTATCATTATCATAATGTATGTAAGTAGAACATTAGAAAAAACTTCAGAGTTTGATGTGAACCGTAATAGGATTTGAAACTTTATAGTTCAACGAAATAAAAAACGCAATAAATTTAATTCATTCAATATTATCTTTTAAATGTTTTTTGATAAATTTTTTAAATTCGTTTTTGTTTGATTATACGAATTTGTCAAAATATTTTTTTTTCTAAAGGAACCTGCACGAAAGTATGTGCTGACAATTTTTGTTTTTTTTCCATTCTGGATAATTTGCGTATGGTCGATTTCTCAGAAGCTATAATTATCCAGAATAGTTTTAAGAATATTGACGAATAAATGTGATAAGGTGGTTTCCATCCATCTTAAAGTAGCAATAATCAGAGGTTAAATAACCAGAAGAAAAACTTTCAATCTTCCCCACCATGTTATAATTTATAAAATTTTAAGTTTGAATATACGAGGCTTGTTCAATTGAAACCCGTCTTTGGTCACGTTAGTTTTGGAAACAATTGTAATCACTCAACTGACATTTTGCAATGTTAGTTTTGTTTGTAAACGTCACACTGATCAGTTCCTATCATTTGTGTTTGACAGCGATTTTAAGTATTGTGACTTTAAAATGGCGTTTGTTGTTAACAATCCGTCCAAATATAATCAGCATGCCGTCATTCAATTTTTGTGTGCTGAAAGATTGCAATTATTGCAAATTCATAAACCAATGTAAGCAGTGTATGGAAACGCATGCTTTGCGTATCCAACTGTCAAGGAATTTAAGAGTGGAAGAGAGGAGACGAATGATAACCCACGACAAGGTGCATTGCGTACTGCATCAACAAACCGGAAAGTGGCATGTGAAAAAAATGGAGAGTATTAGAGCATCCGTCCTATAGTCCCGATTTATCACCTTGCAATTTTTACATCTTTGGGCCACTGAAAAAAACGTTAAAAGGTAAACGTTTTCAATCGGACAAAGAAGTACAAAATGCCATAAAAGAATTCTTGGAGCAGCAGCCACAAGAATTCTTTAAGCAGGGTATACAATGGGATATGTGCCTTAACTGCAGTGGTAATTATTTGTAAATATATTTGCTAATAATTTTTTTCTCAATCAAACATGGGTTTCAATTGAACAAGCTTCGTAGTTTGAAACGTTTATTTGGATTACCATTACATGTTTCCAAAATTAAATATTTTCATCGGACGTAAACGACTACATTAAAATCTGATGATAGCATACGTTTTAGCCTATGTGCTTGATTAACTTCACGCAAGTTTAACTGATTAGCTAACACATTAAGATGCACTGACACTTTTTCAAACTTGGTTCGCACTGAATTGATCTTTAGCATTCTAGAATGTAAAAAAAATTTGTCTAGACTCACTTCGTTGGAAACGTAATAAGGCGCGTCAGCGATGACACGTAAAACTTTGTTCAATTACTACAGCACAGCTCGGCTGGAGTGTACTAACACTACTCCATAACTGAATTCTATAAGTCTATATTAGTTCTAGAATAGATTTGTATAGCAGTATTTTGTTGCTCAAGGATAATTTTGATTTACGACAAATGAGCCAATGAGATATTTAGCATTTTCGTCTTGCGAAAGTTAGTTAATCTTTACAGAGGGATATGCTTTTCTGCGTAATGTCATATGAGTCATATGTCATATGGGTAGACTTGGTTTCATTAGCTTTAATTCGCCATATTTTTTTACCAATGCTGAATTTCAGTTAGGTTTATTTGTAAATTTCTTGAAACACATATTGGATCAGTGTGGGATGCCAGAACAGTGTCGTTTGCATATGTTAGTATTAGTTCTTGTTGTTGGTAGAACTGCCGTGTACAGAAGATACAATATTAAACCAAAGACGCTGCTCTGAGAATCGCTCCGAGTGTATGGTATATAAGTCGGTATATTCACTGCTCTGTTACACTAGGAAGTGAAGTGTGATTTAGGCAATTGTAATTTGTAAGCCACTGTGCCATACCGTATCAAAAGCTTGGGATATGCCGAGGAAAGCTGTAGAGCAATATTGCGTTTAGATTATTATTAATTTGGGTGACTAGGCTATGAACTTGTTCTATTGTTACATGTTTATTGTAGAAGCCAAACTGATGGTTCATGATTATTTATTATGTTGAGCTTTTTAACCTATAACTTTTCAAAGATTTTGGAAAGCATTGGCAATAAGCTTATAGAAAAAGACATCTTCTGGTTTTTTTACTGGTTTGAGAACCATAATGATTTGAGCAGTTTTTCAGGTACTAGCAAAGTAGTTTAATCTCAGTATTAGTTTGTAGCATATTTCAAGCAGTTCTTACCAGCACTGAGGTTGAATCGTGGTGCCTTTTTGATATTTCTTTCATTACAACCTGTTTGTTTCTTTGAGTTTGACTTTATTGTGAAGCAATTCCGTTTGGAATCGGACATCTAAGAAGCATAATATCTTGTTTCCCTCTTCGGTGGACAACACTAAATATACATTTTTTTAAATGTTTCGAAAAGGCTTCAGCTTTTTCTTGTCATTTCTAACTTAGATCCGCTCCTTTCTGATCGGAGGATTGTGTTGTTGCGTTTTTTAGCCTTTCTGTGACTTTCCAGAAAAATTACTAGGTGTTCTTTGTTGGCGTAAGACTTTCTAAGTATTCTTGAATACTTTGGTTCTCTTCGTTTTGAATCAAGTTTTTCAGTTTTTTAGTGGTTTTATTTTGCATTCTCTTGTTTTCTTCACTTCGGGCTTGCTGGTATTGTTAAGATTTTATCTTGAACAGCCAGTGACATTTTATTTTTCTCTACTAGTGTTATGATGGTATATGTAACAAACCATGCAGCCTCTTGAATATTCTTTGTTAAATATTCCATGGTTGTTTTTATGTCCACTTCGGTCTTTAGAGTTGATCTATCAAAATTAGAAACTAATTGTTCTTTAAATGCATCCCAATCTATTTTATTGTTGTGCAAAGAAAGTAGTTTTTTTATTCTAGATTTGCGATAAGACGGTTAGTATTACTATAGAGTAGTCTGATGATAGAAACAGGTTTCTGTTTTACATTTCTTTGTGTCAATTTCTTTTGTAATACAGAAGTCTATGGCATCAGAAATTTTGTTTGTATCTGTGGATCAAAACGTTGGTTCGCCAGTTGATAAATGTTGTAAATTATTTGCTTTCACTGGCTTGAAAAATTTTTTGCGTTTTGCATTGTAATCTCTCCCTGCAAAGAATTTGCTGCCTAATGTTTTGAAAAATTCTTTTTGTTGAGGTGTTTAGGTAGGCAGTAGATGGCTAACATAATTATTGGTTTAAACACTCCTTCAATAGTTACGCTGGCGGCCCACTTTATGATATCTCTTATGATGAGAACACGTCCTTTATGTGTTTTGTCACTTGAGTGTTTTGTGTGGTAGAATTTAAATTCAGAAATTCGCAAGTAGTGCTTGTCTGTAAAGTACGTCCCAGAAATCATCATAATCTCTATATATTGATCGTGTAAGTATATTTTAGAATTGCTATGTGGCAACATTGTATAGTGTAGATGCAAATCAAATTACTTTTCAGAAATGCAATTTTTAGTAAAGAAAGTATCAATATAAATTGTTTTGGAACAGTGGAGAGCAAATAATATAAAGAAAAGTAGTATACAGAAATATTGTAATAGGAAGCAAGCGAGAAGTATCTTTTTAATATAACATAAAAGTACAGATAGTATTTTAACAGTCGGAAAAAGGTCCTTGAGAAAGGAAAGGCAAGGTTGCCAGATTTAGGAAAAAAAATCAGAAGCGGAGTAAACGAAACAAAATGGAGGAAAAAATCATAGAAATCCTGAACGGCATAAAACAAGAATTGAGCGAAGTAAAAACCGAATTAAAAGGATTAAAAAAAATGGAATAAACTGCAAAGACAGTAAATGAATTGCAAAGAGCAAATGAAGACTAAAGATACAGGTAGCAGATCAGGAAACAAGAATTGAGATACTGGAAAAAGAGGTAAAGAAGAAAAGTATAATAATTCATGGAATGGCAGAGGAAAATGATGAGGACGAAGACAAGTTAATAGAAACAATAGAACAAATGTATAAAAAGATGAGATTAGATGAGAAGAGGGTACTGCAAGGTAGTGAAATAACAAGAATGGGAAAATTCCAGAAAGGAAAAAATAGAACAATAATGGTGGAACTAGCAACATGGAAAAAAAATTAACTCTCAAAGCTATAAAATTTTTAAAGGGTACAAACATATGGATAACTGAAGACTACTCTAAGGCAGTAAGAGAACAAAGAAAAAAACTAGGATACTATTTAAAAAAAGCAAAGGAAGAAGGATGCTTGGCTAAAATAAGATATAATAAAGTAATAGTGAATAGCAAAACATTCAGTCTAGAAGAGATAGAAAAAATACCCATCCCACAGAGCAATCAAGAACAAATGACCAGAACAGTGAGTTAAAGGTCACTAGGAAACGCAGAAAATGAAGAGACAAAAAGCAACTTCAAAGGATAACAAATACATCACGGCGATAAAAAAACGAATAAATGAAAAAAGCAGGTAAAATTAAAGATGGCGACAGGATACAAAAAAGGATATGATTTTGAAAAATGGATAAATAAACAACAAAAAATAAAACATAAAAATGAAATAAAGATAGAGTTTTGGAACATAAAAACGTTACTGAAAGCAGAGAAAATGATGGACGTCGCAAAAGAAATAACAAGATGTGGCTGCAGTGCAAGAGGTACGATGGAAAGAAAAAAAGAAATAATAAAAAAAAGATTTCACACTATTATACTTAAGAGAAAAACGTACGTAAGTAATAACGCAAGTGGAAAAATATTATGCTTCAAACCAATAAATGGTAGACTAGCTTATATAAGAATTGAAGCTAAATCTACAAATTTGTCAATTATAAATGTATATACCCCGACGAAAAAGGCCAATGAAAATGATAAGGAGAAATTATACCAAGAATTAGAAAAACTAACAGAGGAAGACCCAATGCATGATATGATAATGGTGGTTGGTGATTTCAACGCACAGATAGGCAAAGAAGAATTCGCAAGTAAAGTGACAGGAAAACATACGATACATGATGACACAAACGATAATAGAAGTAGACTATGCGAAATCGCAGCATCAACAAACATTATAAATAGCACAAAATTCAAGCACAAGAGAACATATAAAATAACATGGATACTACCAGGAGGAAACAGTACACAAGAAAACCAGATAGATCATGTACTGGTAGCAAAAAAACGATGCTTTAATAAGAGATGTAAGAACATTTAGAAGTGCGAGTGCCGAAACCGACCATTTTTGGTATTGGAAAAATAAAACAAAAAGTCAACGAACAAAGAACAAAAGAGGGAAAAAAATAGATAAGTTTATACAAAAAAAAAAATAAAAACGAAATACAAGGAAATAACGCAACAAGAACTAGCAACAGTAAAAATAGAGGAAGATGTAGATAGCAAATGGACAAAAATGAAACACGACATATATAAAGCAGCGCAGGATACAATTAAGTAAAAAAAATAAGAGAAGGCAGGAGTAGTTTGATAAGGACTGTGAAAATACAGTAGAGCAAAAAATAAGGCAAGATTTAAATAGATAAGGACTAATGCAGAAGAAGACATAAATGAATATAAAGAAAAAAGAAAGGAAACAAGCAAATTAGGTAAGCGAAAGAACAACGAATGGATAAATAAATTAATGGAAAATAACAAAGGGGATAGCAAGAAAAATAATACCAGGGAGTTATACAGGAAAATACGAGAACAACTGGAAATAAAATAAGAAGCAGAGGAATAAAAGATGAAAATGGAATGTCGCAGAACAGTGCTGAAAAAGTTAAAGAAATATGGAAAGAGCATAAAAGCAAGAAGGGGCTAGTAAAAACAGAGAAGAAATACAAATAACAGAACCAACGCATGAAAAAATCAAGGAGATAATAGCGAGCAAAAAAATAGAAAGGCCTCAGGAACAGTTAAAATGATTAAGTGCAGTGATAAAAGTGCACAAAAAAAATTATATCAGATAATGAAGAAGATTTGAAGTGCGGAAAAAATACCAAGAGACTGGAGTGAAAATATTATCGCGACAATGCACAAATAAGGGGATAAAGAAGTATGCAGTAGTTATAAAGGGATTGTGTTGCTAAATTCTCTACAATGCTTAATAGAAAACTGACAGAGCACTTGAAAATAGGTAGCTACCAATTTGGGTTCACCAACAGAAAATCTGTAATACATCATGCTATTCACATAATTAGACAGATATTAGAGAAAGGCAATGAACATAATATCATATTGTACATGATTTTTGTGGATTTTAAGCAAGCTTTTGATAGCATTAACAGGAGGAAATTGATACAAGTCTTGAGAAACGATAGAGTACCACAAAAATTAATAAGACTAACAATAAAAGAATAAGGCAAGGAGAAATCAGCTACTCTGTTTAACGTAGCGCTGGAAAGTGTGATAAGAAAACTAAACTGTGAAAGAACAATAATCAATAGAGAAGGATAAATAATAGCATACGCAGATAACGTGGTAAAAATAAGTAGGACGGAAACAAAACTGAAACAGTTATTTACAAAACTAGACGAAAAAGCATGGCAAATAGGGCTGACAGTAAATGAGAATAAAACAAAATATTTCAAATATAGTAGAAGTGATACAAGAACAAAGAGAATTTTAAAAATCAACAAATATGCCCTAGAACGAGTAAATAAATTTAAATATTTAGGAGCAACAATAAAAGAAAACAAACAGTTAAAGAGGAGAAGCAAATGGGAAGAGCCGAGAGGAAAATTTAAATAACAATACTAGGACCAATCAAACCCAATGAAAACAAAAGTAGACAAAGAATGAATTATGAAATAGTTGCCGAAATGAAAGGCGAAGACATAACAAAAGTCTAGAAAAATAGAATGGCTGGGACACATAAGCAGAAGAGAAGAAGACGACACACTAAAAAAAATTACTGTAATGGAAACTAATGGAAGATAGAACAAGGGGGAAGACTAAGATTGAGATGGATGGATCAAGTTAAAAAAACCGGAAGGTGAAAAAAAAAGGAATGGAATGAGATAGTTAAAGTGGCAAAAACACATGCAGAGTTGTAGTGATAACGATACAGTGACAGTTTTTAATTGTTTTAGTAAGTGTTATGAACAACAAGGGGGCTAATCTTCCCCGAAAAGCGGATATGGAAATCCCGAATGGGTGGCTAAATTCCTTGATTATTGTTTCTCAATTTTTTTATATTTTGTCTATGAGGCCGCACTCGCCCAAAAATTCTAAAGTTTTACGTACACTTTGCGCGTCGTATTGTAAAATGTTCAAAGATTTATTATTTATATCATTTCCGGCTCAACTCTCTCAGATTATGACATTCTAAAAATATGTGCTTGACAGTAAGAGTACCCTGACATCTATCACGTAATGGGGCAGCAACGCCTTTGATGAGGTAGAACGACGTAACTTGCGTGTGTCCCAGCCTCAACCTGCTGATAATCACTTGCTCTTTACGTGTAAGCCGTTTGGTCTGACAGCCGCTTACTAAGTCTGTTATTGGTGCATTACTTTGTGCTCTCTATGTTTTTGTTTTACAGAAGACAAAAGTTGTTGTTTTTGGGCCTTAGCGATTCAGAGCTCTATTATGTGCCTTTTGCGCCATGGTGGATGCTCTGGTACGTAACTACGGTTTTGAACTGTCAGAGTAAAAGAAATGTCGTCGGCTGCTTTGAGCGCCGTGTACAGACAGGGAGTGTAACGAGCGTGTTTAGACGATCTTATGTTGTTTCCCAAAGCCGCCCTTGTCAAGTTGTTGGTTCTCCATACTTGAAGTTTGCTTATATATAAAAGTGCCAATGTGATTCTCATAATTGTTAGTGGTGCATACAGACTTTGCCTCGATGTTGTGTAAAAAGCTCCAATGGCGTACCTGATACCCGCATTATGAATAGCATTCAAGGTATTTAAGGTTGATTGCGCTGTCGAACCGTAAACAATCAAACCTTAGTTTACCTTCGATAATACAAAGGATTTGTTGAGGTTAAGAAGTTGATCCCTGCGAGCGCTCCATTTGGTGTGCAAGATACATTTAATCATGTATCTGCTGGTTTTAGTCTTGACCTTTTTGACGTGACTTTTCCAAGACAGACGATCATCCCAAGTTAGTCCAAGGTAAGCAATTTCGGGTACGCATGAAACATTTGGCCGTTCACGGTCATGCAGGGTCTGTAGTATGAAGTGCGCATATTACAAAAGTGCATACATTTTGTTTTAGAACTGGAGAACTTAAACCCTTTTTCTGCGCCCGACACCACTAAGGTGTCAATTGCCTCCTAAAGTTTCCGATTGATATTTGATTTTAAAAGACTAGACAAGAAAATTACGATGTCGTCGACGTAAATACTGCGACCGATGGTTTGGTCTAAGTTGTCGCAAATGTTATTGATGGCGATCGCAAAGAGCGTGACGCTCAGGGTAGAGCCCTGCGGGATGCCATTTTCTAACGTTTGACGACTAGAGGTTTCCAGTCTCAAACGTACTCAAAAATATCTTTTGTTTAAAAAAGATGCAATGAATTTGGGGAAAATTCCTCTGTACCCCCAATTGTGTAACCTTTCCAAAACACCAAATCTCTACGTCATGTCATAAGCTTTCTCTATATCAACGAAAACGGCCGTTAGGTGATGTCTGACGTCGAAAATTTTCATGATGAAGAGTTCTAGGTGGACCAGGTTGTCCAACGATGACCTTTCGGCACGGAATTCCGATTGATGGCTCACCAACTGTTTGTTCTTCTCTATACACCAAACGAGTCTTCTGTTTATTATCAATTTGAGCAGCTTACTTAGACATAACGTGAGACTAATCGGTCGATAATTTTGAGCCCCGATGGGTCTTTATCGTTCTTAAGTAACGGAAGAACGATGGCTTCTCTCCAATTTGAAGGGTACGTGTTTTCGGTCCATATCTGGTTGAAAGTAGCTAGTATGGAGGACTTAAAAGGATTGTCAGTTTGTTTGCAAAACTCATAGTAAATCGTGTCTTCACTGGAACAGCTCTTTTTAGCTCCTGTTTTGTGAAAGGGGCATTGTAGTCGTAGTCGACGTCGGAACTGAAGTCGAGGTATCGTTCGGAAATCAGTTTCCGTTTTCAAAAATGTTTGTGAATTTTTGTGATCTGCTGATCTGCTCGTAATGGTCCGCAAACTTTTCGACTACCTCTGCCGGGTTGATTACTGCTACGCCATCTACTCGCAGAACAGAAGAACGCAAGGGCTATTTACATCCGGAAATCTTAATTTTCTTCTACACTAGCGAAATTGGAGATTCCGAGTTAATCGATGACACGTACTTCTCCCAAAATGCTCTTTTGCTCCCCAATATCGTTCGACGCGCTTCTGCTCTGGCGCGTTTAAACGCAATCATATTGTCTGCGGTTTTGTGCTTTTTAAAAACATTGAAAGCCCTCTTTTTCCGTGAAATAGCCTCTTTGACATCGTCGTTTCACCTAGGGACTTGTTGTTTCCCGGAGTCCCTGCATTTTGGAACGGCAATCAGTGAAGCGTTCTTAATATGTTGTGTCAGAAAGCTTATTTCGTCATCTATTTTTGTTCCGGCCGGAGCAACCCCGCTGAAATCGCCAACGAGCAGGTGCGAATGTTGCACCTGGGTAACTATGGATTGAAGGTCATCGAGGGTCCAATCAAACTAAGGTAAGTATACGTTGCATACGCATAAAGTGAAAAAGTGCGTGATCATAACGCACACAGCTTGTAAATTGGTAGTAAGCGGTATACGTCTCGCTGATGTCCCTTCAAATTGCGATGATTACCCCACCACTTGCTCGCTGAACGGTTACGGTATCTTGTCTGAAAATCTAGTATTCTTCTAGAGAATACGGTTGTCAGATAAGATTCTTGTAAACATAGACAAATAGGTCTATACTTACTGACTAGGGGTCTTAGGTGGCAGTAACGTGTTATGAAGCCGTTAAAATTCCACTGGATTATGTAACACATGAATAATAGATAAAATATAAAGACATGTAGAAAATATTATGTAAATATAGACAAACAAGAGTGTATAAATATAATTATGTAATAAATAAATAAATATATAAATAAAAAAATCTACTACATCTAAGTAAATACCATAGAAATATCACAGAAATATCACAGATTTTTCTCTAACGAGAATATCACAGTCACGTATTGTCACCGCTCATAGGCGGCTTTGATTGGGTGACCTTCCGTGGTTTGCCTCTCGGACAAGCCTTTTTTGTTTTGTTAGACGTTTCAGTTGCATCTGACTCTTCGTATAACGGAGAAGGAGTCAGATTTGATTGTTTTCGTTTATTTGCAGTTGCCAACTGCAGATCGACGGTTACGCCTAAAGAATTGGCGTTTGAACTAGACGGAAAGCTAGCTCTAATATTCGCTGGTGGCATTGTTGTCGTTTTTGAAATAAACACCTCTTTTAACACAGTTACTAAAGTGGGCACTAGTTCCTATACTAGTTAAGTGACATCCACTTGTGGTTTTTTTTCGATCATTTTCGCATATGAAGTCCCTTGTTGCTGTGTTGTAAGGATTACTTTCCTTCGGGCTTCAAGGTAGGTCACCGTTGTGCGGTGTGGCCAAACTTTTGGCAACGGAAGCATCGCATCGGTGCTGAAACGTATACCCGAATTGGCACTGAGAGGTACCCTACCTTAATTTTGGAGGGAAGGTTTGGGGTGTTAAAAGTCAGTACGTGATTAGGCGTATCTTGAAGTTTACTTTCTACCCTTTTCGTTATACGTCTGACTTCAATAACTTCTTGGCTTTCAAGTTTCTAACATATTTCTTCTAGAGTACACATTAAGATGTCTTTGCAGTAGATTACACCTTTGCAATAATTTAATGTATTCAGAGGTAACCTTAATCTTAGCTTCTCCTAGTCTTTCCGTTCGTAGAAGTTTGTTCGCTTGCACTGCGCTTACTGTTTCTATTAGTAAACCATTTTTTATTTTCCTTATATTTTTGGCATCGCCAATTAAACCATATAATTGTCTTTGTATGACAAACGGGTTTTTTTTACTGAAGTCATCATTGACTTTTTTCACGACCAGAAACCGGGGTGTTACCGCCTTGTCCTGGTTCGTACCTAGGTTTTTAGAAGAACTTATACCTTTACCCGGATTTAAGAGGGCGGGTGCTTTTAGGGATTCGAAACGATTAACATTCATTTTATTCCCACGAGTTGGGACAAACTATACGTCGAGTGCGGCAATGCGCCCTTACCACAGCAAGGCTTTTTACTAAAAAGGGTCGCCAGGTACTTTCAAGACAACTCTTCACGACTTCGTAACCTAAAGGCATTCATCCATTGGCACGGTACGTATAACACCTTGGATTAACGGATTTTTTTCAGAGGTTTACTCCTCTGCGGGCTAGGCGGTAAAGCTAAGCCCCCCGTCCGAGCAGAGACATAACTTAACTTCAACGGTGTATACAAAAAAAAAGTTTCTTCTCTAGGTCCATCGGGTACCTCGGGTTTGGCGATCCCAATACTGCAACTATGAAAATAGACAGCTCCTGTAGGATTTTTGATACAAAGTTTACTCTCCTAGATCCGTCGCTTTTTGTAAAAGCTTTATTTGTGTATATTCACTACTTCCTGACTTAGTTCTGCATAGCTTATTTTTATGATCTATTTCGTAAGGAAGTCCTTTCAAGACAAATCGATAGGTTTTCTCGCTTTTTTGTTTAAATGTGTGGTTTTGCGTATTTTTGCCGTCAAGCTCTTTAATTAGTGTTTTAAAGTGTTTGTCTTCAAAAAATTAGACTTTAATTGTGTTTAATTGGTGTACGTGTTGAATTACTCTTATCTTGTAGATGGTTATAGAAGTCGGCTTAAGCACATTTTTTCTGTTACTTTGTTGGTCTACATCTTTGCTTCCATCATTTTCTTCTCGCAAACTCATAAATCTGTTTTTTGTTTCTAATGGTTTCTGTTACTAATAATAACTTATTTTCTTTTGTTTTCTAACGTTCAGTATTTTAAGGCTTCTTAGGCGTTTTTTGTTTATTACAATAGTAAACTATGGCTGGGTTTGTTAAAACTCTAAATATTGCAGCTTAAAAGATCGTGTTGATACATAGCATGATTAGAAAAATTTGTAAATTACTTATTGGCCAGTCGAAAAAAAACTGAATTAAAATTTAATACAATTTAATATACGATTAATGTCTTCTGGTAACATATCGCATATATAAAATCAATGATGCCTTACACATTTCGTGCAACCCATAAAATCAGATATAAAACCAAAACATTGATTTGTAGTAGTAGTATTGGTATATGTATAACAAAAATTTCTACGAATTGTTGACTTAGTTATTTTTTTTTAGTTTTATATACAATTAAACAAAATTATAAAAACTTAAATTTGCAATTAATATAAAAATCAAATGTACAACAAAAAATCAAATATAAACATCAAAATAGAATTTAGAAATAAAACAATAGATACTGGTATCATACAAAAATTAATACTACGAAATATAAACAAAATGTTAATGACTTGGTTTACATTTGACGTATAGCAATATCATGTTTACTGAAAATTATTTGAACCAAATCTGTAAAATCACGTTTTTTAAAAACAATTTTTATTATCATTTTTTCTAATGATCGTGTCCAAATTCTAGTAAAATAAGAGTTAGATGCAATTTACATCGTTCGCAGCTAAAGTTACGCATAATAATAAGCAAAAAGCAAGCTTTTTAAGGAAAAGAAAAATTCTACAAATTTTCAGAAATCGTCAATTTCTTTTATTGGTTCGATTTATTTGGTTTAATAACTGACGTATATGTGATGATTGTCAGAAATTTGATAAAGCTGCACGTATACGTGATATTTAGATTTGTTTAAATAAAAACCTTGCAAAAAATGATAAACCACATGCAAATTAAGTCAAGAAAAACATGTTTTGTGGTAACTTACCAAAGCATAATCCAACGGTGGTAGAACATATGCAGCTGACAGTTTTTTTAAAACTTTGGAAGGTTCGTTCGAGCCTAATACCTGAAAAATTGAGAAAACATTCCTCGCGTCCTGCTGTTCCTTCTTTGCTTGGGTTTTATACAATTTTAGTTTTAATTTGTAGGGTAAATGCGGGAGAAATGCCGCACCCATCATAATTCTACCCCCGTTCAAGAGATGTAGCCGCAAATAATTTACGTAACCCACGATAAAGTGTCTAAAAGCAGTGTGCAGTTTGTCATTATTTTTTCAAAAGTAGTTGCCACCTTTGGAACAGTGCATCGTTTGGGACAGTCGTGTTTTATACAGAAATATAAATTTTAATTTTCAAATGTTGGCGCCAGTATTTAGGCAACAAGAGTGTAACCAACTTCAAGCCGGTTTAAAAGCATTTTAGCGCGCAGATGTTTAGTGTTAGTTAGTGTGTTGATAGTTGTATGTGCAAAGTAATTTTTATCAAAGAACTTCTGTGTATTTTTAAGATATTTGTTATCAATATAAACTTTCGAGTTCTTACAGGAAAGATTGTAATATAATTTGCGTAAATTTGTTCTAGCTAAACTACATCTAACCTGACATTATAACCTTGGATTTTAATTAATTGTAAAAATAGTGGTTGTTGTCACGTTTGGAACAAATTTCACGACACCTTTGGGACAGTGTCCCAAACGTGCCATTATAAATTTGCTGTGATTTTTTATTTAATTTAAATTAATTTTGTCTACAATTTACAGAACAATATGCCTAAAAAAAAGTTGGAAATTCGGGCTGACATTTGCAAAAGGGCATTATCCGATATTACGAACGGTGCTAAGATCCGAGAAACTGCTTGAAAGAATGGTATACCAAAAAGTACTTTGTGTAGATACGTGAGGAACGGGGGTATTCCAGAAGAATTTTAAAATAAATATCATTCTAAGCATGTTTCCACACAAATATTTACTTCACAAGAAGAACATATGTTGAGTGAATATTTAATAACCGCCTGTAAGATGCACTATGGCCTATCATCTTTGAATTTGGAGAAACAAACAAAATAAAAATACTTGCTAATTGGTATATTCAAAAAAGTGCTTTTAGGAATTGGCTGAGAGCTTTTATTAAACGAAATGCAGAGTTATCGCTAAGAAAACCAGAAACAATCTCTTTCAAGGGCAACAAGCTTTAACAAAAAAAATTTGGAGATTTTTTTACACACTTGAAAGACCTTTTGGATCGTCATGATTTTGAATCATCTTCAATGTGAAATGTGGACGAGACCGAGGTAATAACGGTGCATAGGCCAGAAAAAATTGTTGCTACTAAAGAGATCAAACAAGTTGGAAAAGTAACCTCTGCCGAACGTGGAACATTAGTAACATTATGTTGTGGTATCAATGCAGTTGACAATTTTTTGTCTCTCTTTTTCATTTTTTCAAGGGTGCACTTAAATAAATATGCTAATAAATGCACCACTCGAATCAGTAGGAGCAGCAAATCTATCAGAATGGATGACAGCAAACATCTTCATTGAGTTCTTTAAGCATTTCTTAAAACATTCTAAGCCTTCTTCAAACAAACATGTGTTACTCTTATATGATAACCATGAAAGTCACATAAGTGTGGAGCTTATAAACATAACAAAAGAAAATGGTGTATATCTGTTAACATTACCACCCCATTGCAGTAATAAGCTCCAACCGTTGGATGTATCTGTGTATGGGCTACTGATAACCTATTATAATGCTGCAGCTGATAACTGGATGTTGAATCATTCTAGCGTAACTATTACAATATATGAAATTTCACAGTTAGTTGGAGAAGCATTCTCACGTGCATCTACACCTGTAAATATCCAAATGATTTTAAGAAATTTGAATTAAGGAATATGCAAAAAAGAAGTCTTGAACCAGAAGGCAAGTATTAGATAAAAATAGATACTTAAAAAACTACGTTTTGATGTAATCTAGACACATAAATAGAGACTTTCTATGTAAGTTGTAACGTCCCGTTAGAGTTCATTACATTAAAATTCAATTTTACATTCGTTTATTTTCTGCAACTAATATTGCACGTAAATTTATTCAGTTTGGCAACAATGGCAACGTCGCGTTGTTTCAAATCTATCTGAGTTGTAGCTTAAACTGGCATTTCCGTTTGAACAATCTTGGCGTGCGTGTCGTAATGATGCGGAGAAGACACATTTTCTTGATTATGGCGTAAAAACCCATACAATTTAATTCTTATTCATTCCATCTAATTATTGGTGAGTTTACCTTTATTTTGATATAATTTTTCTATTGAATTCAACATTTTTAGTGATTTCGCAATATTGCGCAATACAGTTAGACAAAGGACTTTATTTTGAAGGCCGTTGCTAAATGTAACGTGAGTACAGCATGTCATTTAAAAAACCATTCTAATTATTTATATTTAGGGTCTTTCTTTTTATTGGATCTTTTATTTTTATTCTGGATCTTTACTTTTTTGGATTTGTCGTTTAATTACTGGATTTTCCGTTATGGGAGTTTATTATACACATTGGCTTCATTCCTGCTGTTAAAGAATTTTATCACTTCAAGCAAGTATGTGCTAAAAATAGAAGATATACGATAACGTCATATTATGTGGTGAGTCAACTGAAATTAATACTACCTGTTACGTTTT
This sequence comes from Aquatica leii, assembly GCA_035610365.1. Lineage (NCBI taxonomy): Eukaryota > Metazoa > Arthropoda > Insecta > Coleoptera > Lampyridae > Aquatica > Aquatica leii. The sequence continues at coordinate 14,174,216 of CM069434.1, read as the reverse complement.
GAATTCAAGTAATTAAATTGTGTTGTTTAAAACCTTTCGGGAAACATACTCGATAACAAATTAACCGTTTACTATTTTTGCATTTAATATCAATTAATAATTAGATGTAAGATTTTACGCTTTCTATTCATCACCAATTTAAAAGGTGGTTGGCGCCCTAATATTTTATTTTAAATACTGTTTTATTCTAAATATGTTTAATTCAAATATTGTTCATTGTTCTCTAATGTAAATAGTATATTAAGTATAGTTAATAAATTAACGGAGTTCACGTCTTTGTAATTATTTCCATTCAAACCCATACCCAGAGGTCTGTGCTTACGATGGCTGCCGTGGTCAAATTATATTATTTTACTTTTATTATACATTCTTTATTCCGGAATATTTTTTATTTACAAGGTATCCTGGATAAAACCAACGAAAAAAGTTTAGTGGCACATATTCAACAGTTGTCTGTGGCGAGCTTTGCTCCAGACCGAACTGCTGTTAAAACTCTTGCTTATAAGTTTGCCGAAAAGTTGAATATACAACACAAATTTTTTGCAGTTAAAAAAATGGCGGGTTTTTTAGAACAAAACCCAGAGTTATCAGTTAGGCAGGCCGAAGGTCTATTGTTAACTCAAACTCGGGGTATGAACAGACAGAAACAACTTTGACTAACCATGACTTACTGAAAAAACTATCAAAAATATTTAATATAAATGAAACGGGTGTTCCGCTGGCAAAGTCATAACAAAGAGGGGAAGTAAAGATGACCATTAAAAGAAAGAGGAGAAAACGTCAAAATTATTGCGTGCTGTAGTGCTGATGGAAAATGTATTCCACCTCTTCTAATATTTAAAGAGGTTAACAGAAAACCGGAGTTTTCAGATGGTCTGAACACAAATCAGCTGGAAAATGTCTCTTAGTTCTAGATGGCTATACATCCCATAGCAAAGACTATGAAATGCATGACACAGCTGATACACAGACACTTTAACCACTAGATAGACTTTTTTTCGGTCCAGTTGTAGATGAAAAATCACAGTTCTCGGATTTTTACCAGATATCAAGCTGGCACAGTAATAAGAACAGCATAGATAAGAGCAACAGGCGTGGGAAACGCTGTTAATGGATTTAGAGCCTTTGACATATTTCCTTTAGACCCAAATGCCATACCCAATTATTTTTTTTTTCTATGTTTGACTCTACAGACCAAATGATACAACACCACCTATACCCAAAGTCAATGTTTGGAAGCAAATGAACGCTTAGAGATACTTACACCTGACGTCACTATTTCAAAAGTAAGCCCTTCAAAATTAGTTGACCAGATTTAACTCCTAAAGCAGGTTTTTCATATTAACTAATGGAAATTTTAGCCAACATTTCCAAGACATTCAAATAGAGTGTAACGAAGAAATCGTTACACCAAGTAAATATTTGTCTGAGATTTTACCCATTTCGATTATACCAGTCTCCTTTGTGAAACGGTTTAAACAAGACGCAATTGTTCTAAATTTTCCACAAAACATTTTTAATAAAAATAGGAAATAGAAAAAGGAAAAAACAGAGCGAAAGTAAACCAGATGCGTAGCTTGAAGGTTAAGCGAAACACTACTGTTACTACCAATAGAATCTGAGAAGTGGATCGATATTGACGATGAACCCTTTCTGAAGAAAAGTAAAGAGCATCGAAATAAAGTATATTTATGTGTTGAATGTTTCGAAGAATACTATACAACAACAAAAAACGTGGATGCAATGTAAACAATTTAGATATTTTAATTTTAAAATGTGTGGCATCTCTCGTTCTGTGCGGCCTGTTTTCTTATACCTTGGAGCATTTTTTTAGGGTAACGGAGAGATACTTCTTTGTAGATGTTTTTTATTATATTTTTATTTTTTCTGATAAAGGATTTAAATGATAAATTTTGTATATTTTAAGAAAATGTCGTTTTAGTTAAATACTGTTAATAACTGTAGTTAATAAAGTTTATTTTTGAAAAACTAGGATTTTTTTCTAAATATGTGACAACTGCCCGGCATTTACTTTCGGCCATGTATGTTTTGGTAAACCTATATGTAAGTATTCAAAATTTTGATGCTATTAGTTTACAAGATAGTATTCTTTCATTTCAAATTTTGCTAAAAGTATTGGTTAGCACTGACGGTGCTAATACGCTGCAAAACAAAAGGGATTGCAAACTTTGTTTAATGGAAACTAAAAAGACTCGTTTTTTTGCTAAATGTATGAAACCGGTATGCCAACAATATTAAAAAATCAAATATACCTGTTTTAGTTTCATCCAAAATAATTTGTTCGTATTTATTATACAAAGAAACTATTCTTATACTTTTTTTAATAAAAATATTTGTGTTAAGATTCAAGACGCAACTAAACTAGTGTTAAATTTAATACCAAACAAATTTAGAAATACTCATGAAAAAATTTTTTTTCTGTTTAATCACCACAGGAATGACAACGAAATTACTAATGGTATAAAAAAATGTTGTTTTTCTTGATGTTTAAAAGAAAAATGCAAGTACGTATACCAAATACTTTACGTTAAAAGTTCACAAAGATATAGAAATATTTGCATGTTGTTTATTTGTGCAGTGAGTCAAAAACACATAAATAACAAAAAACAAAAATTGTTAAAACAAATATACTTGTTGTTAAACTTGTGTTAGTCGATTTATATACATTAAGCGTTGTCAGGTGTAAACGGGCATCGGTAGTGTATATTTCTCCCGTTTTGACGCTTTTATTAACACTATAATCTACATATTAGAAATCAGGCTGAATCTTATTGGTAACACCTATACGACCCACTCTCTAAAGTTCTGAGCTGTCGTTGCTTCTTTTGAGGTGATTCAATTACTGCTGCAGGCTTAGATTCTTACCGTAACAAATGGCGCAGCATAAAAATTTGTTCATGCTAAATTGTTTTATAAAAAAGTTTGATGAACAATAAAATTGGTTTTTGGAGACGTAAAACTTTGGCTTACACTGTTTATGTTGTGATCGGGATCTATGGCAATAATAAGTAAAAAGTTTACAAACAATACTTAAACAAAGTTTGAAAAAGAAAATAATGGCAAAAAACTATAGTAGTTTAAAGCATTCCGTTTATTGCAAGCAAGCACAAACAAATTAATATATAAATGCAAACTTTCAGCAGCAACCATTTCAAAACCTCTCAACGCTTGTGGTAAGGTATTTTTTTGCACTTTTTGTAACGTAAAATTTTAAAATATTGAGTCACTGGTTAACACCAAAAACTGAGATTCAAAAAACCACAAATTTTTTTTAAACTTTCTAGCAAATGGTGTAACTAAAAAAATATTTTTCTACAACTTTTCTATTTATTTATTTTGATGTAACAACAGCTTTTATGTAATTTGTTAAAAACAATTATTTATTTTTATCTTTAGTTAAAAAACATAAACTAGTAGTTATTTTTTGAGTAAAAAAATTTACAAGGTCTTAGTTTAGTCATATTTGTTTTTTATATAATTTTCTCGTTTCTTTAAATATACTACGCCTAAAACGTTTAAAAACAAAACTAGCTATTCAAAATAATTTTATTTTTTCTAATTGTACAAAAATAGTAATCTTTATTTTATAAACAACGAATATATACTATCTTACATAATCTTTGCACGTTAACGTTTACTTGTGATTACTGCAAATCAAAGTAAAAAAATAAAGCTAAGACTTCTTTGTACAAGTACTTTGTAGATATCACGCACACTGACTAGAAAAAATTAAATTATGTCACTATAAACTAAAGAAAGTAACGCTATATGCACTCGTACATCAAGTCGCTACCGGTAAAGTTGCTAAACTTTCCTTCGTAACTGCACGAATTTTGACAAGGTACACTTGGGTAATTAAATGTATCACTCGATTCTTGGGTCCAATACGGCAAAACATCAGATTTTAAATTATAATCCATATTTTGCATAAAACTGGCATTGTTTATGCTTCCGCTGGTAACGACGGCTGTCTGTATCCCTTGATCACAATGTTTTGAAGTAATTGTGTTTCCTTCTTTACTTATACACACTGTAACATTTCCTACATTTACCGTAACGTTACCATTATCGGCAGAAGAAAATTTCTCTATATTATTAACAGTCTGCGATAATGCCCAAATATAACTATAAGCAAAGCGTAAGGTTTCAATTTTAGTAAGCTTCGTATCTTCAGGAAAAGTCGGTAACACGCACCGTAATCGATCTAAAGCTTCGTTTAAAATGTGCATTCGATTTCTTTCGCGATCGTTCGCTTTCATTCTACGATTCTTTTTAAGCCTTTGCACATGCGACGGACTTTTCGCTCGCGACATACGACTTCTACCCGTCGGATAACGACGTTTCGCTTTACCCTCTTTAAAAGAATCTGACGATTCCGCTCGTTTTCTGTTTTTAACAGGAGTGGACGTTTTCAAATACTGACTAGAATTAAAAAACTCGTTTTCCGACAAACTTTCGTCGCAAAAACTTGCGTTAAAATCTTTAGTTTCGGATTTGTACGTTTCCGTGCATTCATAATAATTCGAATTGTTTTCGTTTAGACCTTTGAAAAACGCTTCGTTGAATTTTTCGTATAGCCGTTTGGAAGTTGCGTTTTTAAATTTGTAGTTGTTGGAAGCGAGTCGTTTGTTTTCGAAATAGTCTTCTGCCGAGTCGGCGGTTTCTGATTTAAACGACACGTCGTAACCGGAATCTTCGCTGTCATCGTAGCCGAAGTAAGTTTGATTTGCAAACTGAAGCTGGGACATCTAGAACAATGCAAAAATAATCAATGCAATAAGTAATATTTAAAAATAAGTTTTAAAGATTCTTTCAATTTGACCGATTCATGCTGCATAATTCTTATCAGCAAAAAGTAATTTACCGAAGCTAACAAAACTTCAAAAATTAACTAAAAAAAGCATTTTATTAAAAAAATATAAATACTAAGAAAAATTTGATAAAGATAATGTAACATATTAAGTAGTTAATTAAAACTAATACAAACAATAAAAATCAAATTTCAAAAAAATATTGCAGGCATGTTTTGTGGGTCACTGACTATTTTTAATATTTATGTACATAGAATTTATATTATGATTGTGCAACTAAATATTGCATTAATCAAAAGAATACAATAAAATATTTCTATTATTCTCGCAGACTTGGCTTTGATTGTACCAAAGTTGTTAGTTCTTGCACGACTTTGAAATAAGTAAAAAATAATTGTGCCAATTTAATTTTTTTAAATTTAGTAAAAGTACATAACTATGAAATATTTATACAATTTTAAATACTGTTTTTGTAAACAGAAATTTTGAAAATAGTAATGCATAAATAATAGATGTAAAAATAAACGATTATTTGTATATACTAACTTAAAACTAAAAAAAATCATAAACTTAAAATTGTTTAACTTACGTTAAAAAAGTTTAAAAAAAATGTATTTGTTAAAGTAGTATAATTAAGAAAACTCAAATTTATCATAAATATTTTTTACTAAATATGTAGTTAATATTAAATAAACGCATTTATTGATTTAAAATTTTCATACGATTTCTAAAAACTTGAAAAATTACGTAAAATAACTAAAACATTTATCAAAACACGTTATTGTTATAATTGTCACAAAAAAATAATTAATACAAAATTTGTAACCAAACTATTAAAATGAAGACAAATGTACTAAAAATTATATAAATTGTGTTTAACAATTTAACACTTAAGAACATGCCTGAAAAATATTTTTTTTTAATTTATATACTATAACAACTAAAATTACTTAATAAATTTAATTTGATTTGGTATGTTGCATTAATAAAAAAAAGTTTAATAAAATACTACCTATCAAATGTAAATACAAAAAAATTATAACAAAAAAATAGGACGAATATAAACCGTAGTAAGGTTTAAACATTTTAATTATACAAAATTTTATTATATTATTTTTTTTTGATAAGTTTTTTAATTAAATAATTATTTTGTAATACAATTTTATTATATCATGCATAAAAATGCAGAATACAATTATATAATGGTAATTTTTTGTTGCTTTTTTAATAGCAGATATAAAATTGAAGAAATAATGTTAAATAAAAAAAAGTTTTGAATCATTCAGCTTATTTCATTCATAATTTTTTAATTACTTACGGAAAACGTTTTTTTTTAATGAAGTTATGTAAAACTTGTGAAAAAAAATCTTAACAAAAATAAAAATAATATTTCAGAAAGCTTTACATTTGTATTCAATTATAGATTTTTAGTTGTTAATTAGAACGCATCTAATAGTAACTAAAAATAAATTGACATGTCAATACTATTTATTGAAATGAAAATTTAGATAAAAACCACTTATATAATCTATAGTTGAAAGTTCGGAAATAAAAGGATAAAAAATTGTCTGTAGATAGACATGTTATTTCTTTCACAAGACAGTAAAAATTTTATATAAAAAATTAGCCCAAATAAAATTTTTTTTAAGTAAAAGTCTAAAAAAAATAGAAGTATGTATTAATATGTGTAAAACAATTAAAAAAATATATATGACAATAAATATTTTATTATATAAAAGTTTATTTTTTCTAATAAACTTTTATATTATTTTATATTTTAACTTTTCACAACTTTTCCATAAATTTAATTTTTATTTCTTAATAAACACACTTCATGTTTCAACTATTCGTCATCATCAAAAATTAATATAAAATCAAAAAGCATCAAAAATAAGCTTATCCAAATTTACTAATTAAATTAAATATTTGAAGTTTGATAATTTCAAAAAATTATAAAATACAATATTAGAAATGTTTTAGGTGACAACAAAATAATGGAAACAAACAAAAACTAATTTAGAAAAAATAAATTATTATTAAGATTAACAATTTTGTTAAGATATAAATCGCAATTTAAATTGTAATTTTTAATTATTTTTTTTCATTTCTAAAGAATTTAAATTCAAGCCTTTATTGCAAATACATATATAAAATTTCAAAATTTGTTATATAGTTAGCAAATGATGATTTAAACAGATTATTATTTTTTATATAAGAAAAATGTTCAGAAAATCTAATACAAAATTTGCGACCTGCTTGTTCTATACAAAACGCGTTGCAGTCACTTAGTTTTAATTTGTAAACACCGGATTTATGTAATATCTACATTTTTTCTTTAGTATTAACTAATAAAGATTTATTATTTCTTGACGAAAAAAAAATGTTAATATTACAATATTACGTTTTCATATTACCTTTCAGTTTCCTTATTCTATTACAAACTCTCAATCTTTAACCTAAAATTAATTTATTTTACTTTTAAAAACAATTTTACAAAATTTGTTTATATAACTTAGAAAACAATAATGTTTTCTTTAATAATATAATTAAAAAAGATTTTATTTATTATAAAAGATACGTAGATAACATTTTGTTTCAATTTACTAAACTTATTACATCCCAATATAAAATTTACAGTAGAAAAATAAGCAAACAATATTCAAAATTTTCTTAATTTATCTATTAAACATATCAATAAAAATCTAAAAATTGGTATTTATCGTCACGTTACTTTTTTTTTCATTCCATCCACTCTCGCGCAAATTAGCATCTTTTAGATTTTCTTTAACGGTTTACATACTTTCCCTCTCAATCATGATAGTTTTAACAAATGAATAAATATTAGTTAGCAATTATTAGTGGTTATTCTTTGCATATTATTAATGTGTACAAAAGAAAATTTTGTCTTCTATTAAACTTAAAATTCATCTCTTACACCTGTCTCTAATCAATCAAAAATATATTTATGTCTTCTTTATATAGAACCTTCTTTATTTCAGTTTTAAAATCTATTAAAACATTTTAATATTAACTCAAAAAACAATAAATCTTTATTACCTAATACTTAAGATAAAATTAATACGTTAGATAAATCCGGTGTTTATAAATTAAACCGTGGTGACTGCAACGTATTCTCTATAGGGCCGACTGATTTTCTAAGCATCTTTCTTCTATAAAAATTAATATTTTATTTAAGTCATAATTTGCTAATTATATAGTAAATTCGCACTATTGATTTAACTCTAAAAAAGATTTTAAAATTTTACATATTTACAATAAGGGCTTGACAATATTTTTTCTAGAAATGAAAGGAAAAATTAAAAATTACTATTTAAATCGCAATTTATGTCTTATCAAAGTTGTTAACCTTAATAATAATTTACTTTTTCTAAATTAGTTTTTGCTTGTTTCTATTATTTTGTTGAAATCTAGGATATTTCTATTATTAGATTAATTTTGTAATTTTTTGGAATTGTCAGACATATTTAATTTGATTAGTAAATTTTATTAAGCGCATTTTTATTATTTTTTGATTTTATTTTAAAGTTTATTATTTTTCAGATTTCTATAATTATTTTTATATTTTTTAAAGTTTAATATTTGAAATTTGATGTAATAAGTTTATTTCCTTTGTAAAAATAAGATTCGATTTTATATATATTAATTATATAGTATACGTTCGATGATGACGAATAGTCAAAACATGTAGCGTTTATTAAAAAATAAAAATAAAATTTATGAGAAGGTCGTGAGAAGTTAAAAAATAAAACAATATTTAAATATATAAGATTTTTCGCAAAATTAAAAAAAGTTAATGTAGTTCAATACATTTTTTTAATACAAAAACTTTATTTAAAAAAATTGAATACAAATTTTTCTGTATTAAAATAGTTTTATAATTGACGAAAAAAGTTTGATAGTGCATATGAAAAAGTTTGATAGTGCATATGGAATTGCTAAATATACAGGGTGTTAATAGTAAGTTGTAACGCGAGAAAATGACAGAACTCATTGAAACAAACAACTTTTTTAAGTTCAAATTAATTTCTTTTTGTTTTTCTAATAATGGTCATTACTCCCTTATTTTAAAAAGTATTTAAAAAATACAAAAATTTTTAGCATTTGTTTTCGGATCTCTAAAACAATTTGTATTTACAATTATTTTCTAATTGATCAAGTAACAAAATGGCGACCGATCAAAAATTTAAAAACAACAGATTTAAAACAAAGTAAGCTAGTTTACATAAAACAAAAAAAAATAAACAAGAAAAACAAGAAACAAACAAACAAGAGAAAAATGAATAACAAAACAAAAGAACGACTAAATTTGATTTTCAAAATGGACACCATTCGTAGCAACGTAAGCCCGGTAGCGTGTTTTGATATTAGAAGAAACACTTAAAAAAGCTACCTGCTTGTCTTTTATATTTTCTACTGTAGCTATTATTCTAGCTATCAGTTCTAATTTGGTGTTAGTGGTGTTTCACGTACAAAAGTCTTTATTTGACTTCAAAAAAGATCTAGAAGAGTTAGGTCAGAGCTCCGGGCTGACCACGCAACAAGACCTCTTCTCGCATTGCACTTATTCGGATATTTTTATTTAATACTGTTATGACTTTTTGGGTTGTGTGATCCGGTGCTCCATCATGTGAAAACTAAAGTCCTCGTCTGATGTTTAGCGGTAACTCATCAAAAATCTCTAGCAAAAATAAAAAAATAAAAATAATTTTCATGATTGGTTTGAGAGAATGTAGAATCTAATAACGTATTCTCTTGCAATTCCAGTCAATACATTTAAAGAAATACGTCGTTGATGCGCACGAATAAATGCTGCGTAAAGATTTTCATCATACCACTGGTGATTATTGCAAGAATTAAATACACAGCCCTTGTGAAACAAACTTTGTAAATAAAATCAACTTTTTAAAACGCCTCAGAAGATTATAACGTTCAAGAAAGCAACAATTTTGGCTAGAAGTCTCAAAACTTGCATCTTTGTCTAGAAAATGTGCTGTCACGTGATTTACATCTAATCGATTTTCTATTACTCTTGTGCTCGTCGATAGCTCATCTTCAAGAATATTAAAAACAGCTTCTATAAATGCAAGAGTTTAACAAAATCTATTAGAATTTCCAACAATTGTTGGGTGAAAACATCCAGTCTCTGGCAAATGTCTACATGTTCCTCTAAAAATGCAGCAATTTGTTTGGTAATAATTTGGAATCTTCTCCGATAATTTCTGCGAGCTTTTAATGCATTACGTTTTGCCTCTCCAAGAACCAAAAACATGACAAAAATTTCAGCAATAATTATGCACTTTTATACACAAATTATGTAGAATATGCACACCAGTAATAAACGTGACAAAAACTTTCCAAGATAAAATAATTTTTTTAAAATAATGATATTTTTAAAAAAACAAGACCAAAAAATATTTAAATTTGAACGTAAAAACTAGAAAATTTTTGTTTGAACAGATCGGAAAAGAATGTTTCAGACAAATATTACAGTAAATAGTTTGAGGATTTTATAAATGTTTTATTTTAAAAAATTAATGAAGTGGTTTTTAATATATCTTGTTTTGAAATTTTTGATTGGTTGCCATTTTGTTATTTGACAAAATAGAAAATATACGTAAGTACAAACGTTTTGAAAAACCGAAAACAAATACTGAAAGTAATGACGATTTTTTGAAAAACAAAAAAACTCCAATCAATAACTATGAACTGAGGCTCCAAATCAAAAATTTAAACAAAGCAAAGTTGTTTATTTTAATAGGTTTTAACTGTCATTTTTGAGTGTTGCTTATTAAGACCTTGTATACTTTTTATTGCAAGAACAATCATTGTCAAAAAAAAAACAATAAATGATTGTAATTGCATACTTTGTATAATCAATGTTGTAGGAAAATTTCAGCTGCTTTCTGTAAAAGGAACTAAAGTAGTATAAACAAAACAATTTTAGATTGAAATGCAAGAAAGGCCAATGTCGACCTTGGGCCTTCTATGTTATACATTTTAAAACGTTTTTTGGTTGTCAAAGTGTGACATAACTCGTAGTGTTCTTTAAAATAGTGGTGAAATTCGATCAAAATGGGGTCTAGAACTAAACAGATATTAGAAATGTGTTGTAAATTATACACACAATGAGTAAATCATGGTGAATTTACAATTAGAATCCTACGTTTATTAACATAGGCAACTTTGAGGTTATGTTACATATAATACCTTAGAAAATGCTAAAATGCTATAAAAAACGTTTTCAAAGATTTCTATAATGCAAGTAATCTAGACGCTTATTTAACCAAATTTGAAAAAAACATCAAAGAATTAAAGTATAGTAGCAACTTACAAACATCGAAGTTGACAAAGTGCTTAGGCAATTTTCCTGTACATAGTTGTAGGAACTTTTTATAAAAAAAAGATCTTTAAATTCGCCCAAAAAATCTTGCCAAGGCACACAGGATACTTGGTTTTTAAATATAAGAATAAGAAACAATTATCCAAAGCAGTGGAATAAAAATGTTAAAAAAATTATAAAAGACAAAGGAAAACAATAGATTCCTTGTAAATTAAAGAACAAATTTTTGATAGCAAAACCAATTATAGCCGGTTTAGTAAAATAGCATACAAAACAGGTTCGACGGTTAAGAGAATATAAGGCAACAGGCAGTAGGCCTACTTTTTTCAGAAATATTTTTGCAGAAGACTGACGACAGAATTGAAGTGTGCTAGAGTATTTTCTTAAAGACCTTATCTGTTAATTTAAAGAAAGTGCAAAAGTCGAAAAGAAAAGAGGTAACAAACTGTAATGTGTTCAAAAGATAGAAGAAGAAAACATGAAAACTAGTTTAAAACTTCTGAAGCTGATAAGGAAACAATTCGACTCATATAAAACTGTTTCTTTTTTACAAAAAAAAATAGTTTTAAAATTAATGAATTAAAATTAAAATGTTCGTGAACATTTTAAGAAAAAAAAAATTAGGGCGTGTACTAGTGTACACATGTAAGAAGTGAAACTTCTTTATGGCCTTATTTTTCGCAAAATGATCTACATGCAACTTTTCAGAAATTGGTTAAATAAAGTTAAATTAGATAAAGTTTAAACAAAAGGATTTTATTATCATAGACATGAATACAAATAACCGATTGCGCCACGAAGGCTGATATTTGATGATTTTGTAGAATTTGTGGAGTATTACAACAACAATTGATCGTATCTTATAGCAACGTTTTGACCGTGTACCTTATAACCATCCGTTTTGTGACCTATAGTATGTGCCTCCGTGGCGCAATCGACTAGCGCGTTCGGCTGTTAACCGAAAGGTTGGTGGTTCGAGCCCACCCGGGGCGAACTTTTATTTATTTTACTACCTTTGAACACCTTGTACAATTTGTATTTATTTAAAAATATTTTAGAATTTTATAATAAACAAAATGATCTACATGCAACTTTTCAGAAATTGGTTAAATAAAGTTAAATTAGATAAATTTTAAACAAAAGGATTTTATTATCATAGACATGAATACAAATTTTTGTAAATCAATTAACTAATTTTTGTAGATTCAATTTCATATTTCAGTTACCATAAGCCATTAATTACAAAAATATATAATAACGATGACAATGATAGTAATAATTCTATTACAATTAATGAAATGCTGTAATAATCTTAGTAGCAAAAAGTTAAAGTGAAATGAAATAATTGTATTATTTGTATTCATGTCTATGATAATAAAATCCTTTTGTTTAAACTTTATCTAATTTAACTTTATTTAACCAATTTCTGAAAAGTTGCATGTATATCAATTAATTGATGTTCATTAAATTAGCAGTCTTATTAATTAATAAATACTATTTTAATGAAATCATATACATTGACCGATAGTTACAATAAGAAACTGAGGTTAACCTTAAATATTTTAAATTTAAAATTAGATAAATTTAAAAAAAAAGGATTTTATTATAATAGACATGAATACAAATAATACAATTATTTCACTTTAACTTTTTGCTACTAAGATTATTACAGCATTTCATTAATTGAAATAGAGTTATTACTATCATTGTCATCGTTCAAACAGAAACTGAGGTTAACCTTAAATATATTAAATTTAAAATGTCATCGTTCAATCAGAAACTGATGTTAACCTTAAATATATTAAATTTAAAATGTCATCGTTCAATCAGAAACTGAGGTTAACCTTAAATATTTTAAATTTAAAAAATGTGACGATAAAAAATGTGACGCGTAACCAAAAAAAAAAAATGTGACGCGTAAGCGAAAAATGTGACGGTAAATTTTTTTCCAACGCCGATAAAGAAGTTTCACTTCAAAAATACTTGTCAGATTGCATCGCCTGTATGTTCAATGCTGCCAAGGAAACAATTATTTGTCTGTACGGAAAAAAATTGAAATTTTCGTGGAATAACTCAAACTGTTATTCCACAAACTAGTACGAGTCCGAGTACATGCTGAAAGTGTGACAAATTTTAATTGGGACTAAAATGTATCGGAAATTTAGACAAACACCAGTCTATTGAGAATGAAAAAATAAACTTTCAGATTTAACAACATTTTCTACAAGAAAAAAAAAATGATAAAAACAGAAGTAATGTTTTTCCACAACGTACCTTGCAAGTTGAGATTTTACAAGCGTCAGTTGTGGATCTTAAAATTGATTATTTATGGAACGAACAAAAAATAGTCTAGCATCATGTTATTGTATCTTTGTCTTCTGGAATAAAAAAAGTAAATTTATATAGTAATCCATGTTTAGGGCAAAATAGAAATACTTATATTTGATTGATGACTTATATACAGTTCAGCATTTAAAACGAATCATAAATCATAAATTCCTTGGAGCCAGCCATACTTATATACAGATCGACTCGATACAAGCAGCAATTGAAAAAACAAACAAAATACCACAGTTAAAATTAACTTACTAAGAGATTGAGCAAACTTTATTAAACTCGTTTTAAAAAAATTGCCAATGAAGGTTATTGCAATTGAACAGTCATTTTAAATTCTTGTCGTATACATCTTTCATACATAGAACAAATTTTCACAAAATAACAAACCATTACCACTTAGTGACAAAAAATCTAATGACTTAAAGAGTCCCTTCTTAACACTTCAGAAATTAGCAGACTATTTTAGTGAAGAGGTTGAAGATTTTTTGTCTGACGAAAAATCTGAAAGTAAGTATGAAGTGTAGTTACTGGTTAATGTTTCAATGTTCAATTCTTATACGTTCTTTAATAAAACTCTTTGATTTATAATTTTTTACTGCAAACTATATCGGACAATGTCACTTCTATAGCCACTGTTAGCTGTTATTTTTTTGAAATTTTTTTAAATAAAATCGTTTAAAATGTTATTGTGGTAATTAAAACAATAAATTTAATGGTTTAAAGAGTCTCCTGCCATACACTTAAAAAAATAGGAAGTGTATTTATTAGTTTGTTGTATCGTACTGTTTTTTCTTTAATAATTACTAATAATTAGTATTCCAAGGTTCAATTGTTATAAGTTTTTCAATAAAACTCTTTGATTTATACTTTTTTATTGCAAATTATAGCGGCCAATGTCACTTAACACAATTAATTTAAAAAACCCAATGTAGCCACTGTTAACTGTTATTTTTTTGAAATTTTTTTAAATAAAATCGTTTAAAATGTTATTGTGGTAATTAAAACAATAAATTCGATGGTTTAAAGAGTCTCCTTCCATACACTTAAAAAAAACTATTTTAGTGAAGAGGTTGAAGATTTTTTGGCCGATAAAAAATTAAAAAATAAGTATGAAGTGTATTTATTAGTTTGTTGTATCGTACTGTTTTTTATTTAATAATTACTAATAATTAGTATTCCAATGTTCAATTGTTATAAGTTTCCCAAACAACACATTGGTACAAAAAACGTCTAAATGTCCGGCTAATAGACGTTTATTTGACATAAAAACGTTTTTAAACGCGTTATTAACGTTTATTAGACGGACATTTAGACGTTTTTTGTACCAATGTGTTGTTTGGGTTTTCAATAAAACTCTTTGATTTATACTTTTTTATTGCAAATTATAGCGGTCAATGTCACTTAACACAATTAATTTAAAAAACCTAATATAGCCACTGTTAGCTGTTATTTTTTTGAAATTTTTTTAAATAAAATCGTTTAAAATGTTATTGTGGTAATTAAAACAATAAATTCGATGGTTTAAAGAGTCTCCTTCCATACACTTAAAAAAATAGGAAACAATTTTAGTGAAGAGGTTGAAGATTGTTTGGCTGATAAAGAATTAAAAAATAAATATGAAGTGTATTTATTAGTTTGTTGTATCGTACTGTTTTTTCTTTAATAATTACTAATAATTAGTATTCCAATGTTTAATTCATATAAGTTTTTTACTAAACTCTTAGGTTTATACTTTTTTATTGCAAATTATAGCGGCTAATTTCACTTAACACAATTAATTTAAAAAACCCAATATAGCCACTGTTAGCTGTTATTTTTTTGAATTTTTTTAAAATAAAATTGTTTAAAATGTTATTGCGGTAATTAAAACAATAAATTCAATGGTTTGAAGAGTCTTCTGCCATACACTTATAAAAATAGCAAACCACTTTAGTGAAGAGGTTGAAGATTTTTTTGCTGATAAAAAATTAAAAAATAAGTATGAAATGTATTTATTAGTTTGTTGTATCGTACTGTTTTTTTTAATAGTTACTAATAATTAGTATTCCAAGGTTCAATTGTTATAAGTTTTTCAATAAAACTTTTTGATTTGTACTTTTTTATTGCAAATTATAGCAGCCAATGTCACTTAACACAATTAATTTAAAAAACTCCATATAGCCATTGTTATCTGTTATTTTTTTGAAATTTTTTTTAATAAAATCGTTTAAAATGTTATTGTGGTAATTAAAACAATAAATTCAATGGTTTAAAGCGTTTCCTGCCATACACTTAAAAAAAACCATTTTAGTGAAGAGGTTGAAGATTTTTTGGCTGATAAAAAATTAAAAAATAAGTATGAAGTGTACTTACTAGTTTACTATATTGTACTGTTTTTTATTTAATAATTACTAATAATTAGTGTTCCAATGTTCAATTCATATAAGTTTTTCAATAAAACTCCTAGATTTATATTTTTTTATTGCAAATTATAGCGGCCAATGTCACTTAACACAATTAATTTAAAAAACTCCATATAGCCATTGTTAGCTGTTATTTTTTTGAAATTTTTTTAAATAAAATCGTTTAAAATGTTATTGTGGTAATTAAAACAATAAATTCGATGGTTTAAAGAGTCTCCTTCCATACACTTAAAAAAATAGCAAACCATATTAGTGAAGAGGATGAATATTTTTTCGCTGATAAAAAATTTAAAAATAAGTATGAAGTGTATTTATGAGTTTGTTGTATCGTTTTGTTTTTTATTTAATAATTACTAATAATTAGTATTCCAATGTTCAATTCATATAAGTTTTTTACTAAACTCTTAGGTTTATACTTTTTTATTGCAAATTATAGCGGCTAATTTCACTTAACACAATTAATTAAAAAAACCTAATATAGCCACTGTTAGCTGTTATTTTTTTGAAATTTTTTTAAAAAAAATCGTTTAAAATGTTATTGTGGTAATTAAAACAATAAATTCAATGGTTTAAAGAGTCTCCTGCCATACACTTAAAAAAAACCATTTTAGTGAAGAGGTTGAAGATTTTTTGGCTGATAAAAAATTAAAAAATAAGTATGAAGTGTATTTACTAGTTTACTATATTGTACTGTTTTTTATTTAATAATTACTAATAATTAGTGTTCCAATGTTCAATTCGTATAAGTTTTTCAATAAAACTCTTAGATTTATACTTTTTTATTGCAAATTATAGCGGCCAATGTCACTTAATACAATTAATTTTAAAAACCAAAAATAGCCACTTTTCTAAAATAAAAACGTTGAAAACATTATTGTGGTAATTAAGACATAAAATTCAATGACTTAAAAAGTCTTCAGCAATACACTTCAAAAAATAGCAAACCATTTTAGTGAAGAAGTTGAAGATTTTTTGCCTTACAAAAAATTAAAAAATAAGTATGGAGTGAATTTACTAGTTTGTTGAATTGTACTGTTTTTTCTTTAATAATTACTAATAATTAGTGTTCCAATGTTCAATTTTTATAAGGTTTTTAATAAAACTCTTTGATTTGTACTTTTTTATTGCAAATTATATCGCCCAATGTCACTGAACACAATTAATTTTAAAACTCAAAATAGCCACAGTTAGCTACTTTTTTTTAAAATTATTAAAAAACTTTTAATATAATATTGTGTTATTTAAGACAATAAATTTAATGGTTTAAAGAGTCTCCTGCCATCCACTTTAAAAAATAGCATATCATTTTAGTGAAGAGGTTAAGGATTTTTTGCCTAACGAATAATCAGAAAAAGAGTATTAAGTGCAATTTCTATTTTATTGTATTCTACTGTTTTTTTTTAATTTCAATGTTCAATTTATACGTTTTTTAATAAAACGTTTTGATTTATAGTTTTTAATGCAAACTCTATCGGCCAATGTCACTTAACCCAATTAATTTTGAAAACCTAAAATAGTCAATGTCAATTGTTTTTTTTTTGAGAAAATTTTGAAAATAAAAATGTTAAATATATTATATATAACAGTCATGAAAACACAAAAGAATCCATAAATATCAGTTTGGAGAAATGTCTTAAACACAGTCTACAAATATTTGTTTTCATCATTAGTAGAAAAGTTCGTTTTTTGACATTGCATTTTTAAACAACGGTAACTGTAGTAGATTACAGCAAAACGTAGTGTTAATTTATTTAATTTTTTTATAGTTTAAAATACAATCAAACAAAATAAAAAATTATATTAAGTTTACTATAACAAAATGTAATCGTAAAAACTTAAAATTTTAAAACAACAACGATACTTGTGACATACACATTAATGAAATGTCAATGTTCTTTTTTATTTAAATTTATAGTGTTTTAAAAATAACAAAAATGTCAATAACTTGGTTTAGATTTTACGTAAAGCAACAACATGTTTATTGTAAACTATTTCAACCAAATCTATGAACTCGCATTTTTTAAGCAATTTTTCTTATCAAAACTTTTTTTTTGTTAACTGTATCAAAGTTTTATTTAAAATGTAATGTAAAAAAAGGCTTTACTGTTGCATTTGTTGCTACATTAACGTGTTTTAGTCAAACACTGATTTTTTGCGCACTGTACTAATAGAATTACTCTAAATTTCACTCAATTTTGACGTTTTGTTTTTCGTTTAATTTTTTTACTTTAATAGAACAATTTAAAAAATTCTAATTATTCAATATTTCTAAAACAGAAAATAGTGCTCTATTATCCAAAATAATTTTGAACACAAAACTAAAAAAAAATTTTTTTAATATACAAAATTTTTGCGATTAAGCTGCAGCAATAATTCAATTTTCTATGTTTTGTAAAACATGCAATAAAAAGATTGTAAATCCGGCTTTTTTAAGTTTTGTCAGGTACAAAATTATTCTTTATTAAAAATTTGGTGCAACGCCTAATTTTTTTGATTCTACTATTACAGTAATTCCAATCAACGCAGAACAAAATAATAGATTTTCGCACTTTATGAAAATTTTAGAATTAACATACTTTAATATCTCAACTTCTTCTAAATAAATACATAAATTTTTTTTTTAGTTTATTAAAACTAAATGTTATATCTATTTTATTTAAATAATTAAAATATTAAATAATTACAGATACAGATCAGATGCTACTAAAATAAGTTGTGCTGACGCTAAATATTAGTTAATTTTCATTAAAAAAAATTTGTTTTGTAAATAAATATACCACAATAAACGTTTATTTTTGATGCATTCTTTTTGTGAAATAGAAAACACACGCAGTTCTGTGTTTTTCTACTATGCACTTACCTTATTCAACTATTTTCTACTTGTACTTAAAATACAAACCCAAAAAAAAATGATTTATTTAATTTTAAATGCCCTAGTTTATAGATAATTTTTTAGTAGTACACGCACGGATAAAGACATTTATATGAAGTACATACTTGTCTATTAATTTATTATAATTGGATGTTATTAATAAATTTATTTCGATGCTTTAACCTTTAAACATCAACATGCATGCATAGCATTGATTTTTGTTTACAGATCACGGAAGATGTAGTTTATTTTCAATAATTATGTAGAGCATATTCCATACATAATATGTGAAATTTGTTTTAAAATTATGATAAAATTACAATATATATATATAGTATAATCTAGACTACTTTAAGGTATTGACCTGCAAATATTAGTTATAAATTTTAAAATTTAATTTATATTACGTACAAAAATCAATTAATATTTTTATATCAAACTGTTGTCAAAATTATTTGCATATAAAATAAATTTTTAGTATTTAATCAAATAATAAAAAATTTTTGGATTAGAAAAAAAAACTGTTAAAATATTCATTGCAAAACAAAAATGTTAGTTTATACGTTACCTTAATATAATTTTTTTTTCAGGAAGGCACTGATTTCAGCAAGAGTCAAAGCCGACCCTTACTTTAAACGAACTACAACATTATAATTACAGAAGTCTCCCAACTCTAGTACTAACTAAAATGGCAAGGGGTGCATGAATATAAACTTTGAAACCCCACTACCATATATTATAGAAAAAGGGGCTCACCCATTGGTCACCCTTAATATTTATTTTTATGTGTGTGTAATTTTTGCAAATACTACATATTTTTTTAAATTTTACGCTTCAACCCTTTGTTGTGTGTGCGTGGCCAGTTGTTAACACAAAAAAAAATTGTGCAAACAACTAACAAAAAGTGTAAACTAATAAAAATTTTTACGCTCAACGTTTTTTATATTTTCTTAATACTTCCCTAAAATCTTATGCAGACACGTGTTTTTTAAACTTTATCATAAAAAATTTTTGTTTATAAAATTACACTATAAAATTTTACCATTTTAAGTCACTGACTAAATTTAAATATTTTTTACAATTTTGTTGTTAAAATTGTTTGTTATAATTAATTAACGTACGCAAAATTTGTAAAAAGCACGTTTTTGAAAATATATTTTCTCGTTTGAGGATTAAAGACATTGCAAATAAATTAGTGATTTTGGTCTTTATTATCGCATTTGTTATCTACGTGACAATTGAATTTTACAAGTGATTTGTAAATAATTGTTTGAAATAATACAAATATGATATTAACTAGTTATTACATAAACCTGCCACAAAACTACTACTTTTGATTATGCAAATACACACGTGCACAATATAAATAAATGGTAATTTTTTTATATGGTTTTTATGGCACCTATGTCAATAGTGATTAGAATTTAATTAAATCTGGCTACCGACGTTTGGGGATATTAATTTTTATTACGTTTTTATACCACTTGTATACGGACAACCGCATTTATTATTGAATTACCTATGTAGATATTGAATTTTATTTGTGACATTTACAAAAAATAACTTATAGCCGATTTTTTTAGATTTATTTTTTGTCGTTAAATACAGTTATTAATACAGGTATTTTTTATAAACGAATTTTCTACAAAGTAATAAAAATTGTGTATGTATTTCGTTTAATTAATTTTATCACAAATTTTTCAACAAACATTTGCTTATAAATAAATTAAAAAAAAATCATTAGTTAACAATAATAAATTAACAAATGCGTTAAAATAAGAAGACGTAAAGGTATTTAAATTTTTAAAATTTTTATATGCTACTATATGCTCAACACGAATGGTTAACTACTTAGCAATTTTGTTGTACAAGTAACAGTAATTTTAGTAATTTAATAGTATTTTTTGTTATTTAACGGCTTTTATAATTTATTGGAAATAATTTTTCTCAAAATTTTAGAAATTTTTTTAACAATTTTCTCCGTTCTATTAGCAATTTTTTCTGAATTTTTACTATGTTACAGAAAATGTTTAAAACATTTTAAGTTACATATACTTATAGTAATTACACATCAAAAGAAGTTAGTTCAAAAATAGCAAAAAAAAATGTATTTTTAATAAGACATACAACCTTATTCTAATTGTTATTAGGTAGTAATAATAAAAAAAAAGAATTTATTTAAAACTATTAATTAAACGAACATACCAACTTATTTCTATAAATTCCATCATAAAAAATAAAACTAAACATTACTTTATGCAGTTAATCGTTATATTTATTAAAATTGTTATTTCTCACAACTCTATGGTACTTAATAATCTCGCTTCAATTTTTTGTACATTAATTAAATATATTCCCGATCTTTTTTAGAAGTCTTCAATGGGCATACCTCTTTTAGTATAGTGTGTAATACATAAAACGCTTCGAGATGTAACAATTTCTTTTTTAAACACTGTACATAAGGTGTTCGGCGACATAAAAATAATTCTTCAGGATGTAACTAACTCATGCCAACCTAACTACACAAATTAGCCAGCAAATTTAAATACTCAAATTATAGCTCGGCCAACCTGATCTTGGATTGTCTTTGATCCTACACATTTGATGCTACTTATATGTACTTACAAACTAAACAGACAAAACTAATACAAAGAAACAGTACTTCTATTTCCAAATTTTTAATTGTTTTGCACTACATATTATCTCAAATAGAATTTGGTTCAAAGGATGGTCTTATATGTCACCTACATCATAAATGTCCTTGTCGAAAACATTCTTTATGACATAAGGCATCAACTGTACTGTCTACATTCTTTATCATTACGTAATCGTCAACATTAAATGGTCTTGGCGCTTTATGTTTCCTATTGAATACAGATTTGTTATTAAGTAGACTCTTATTAATATGATCAGCAGCAGTAATAATAATGTAATTTATCTAAATATACTGTTATACAATCATTTAGCTCCCCAATTTGATTAACTCCAAACAAAACTATGCTTGGTGTGTCATTTAATGATTTTTAAAAAGTGTTATTAAAGGAAAACTCCATTGTTCTCACTTATTCGACAAAGATGATAATTTAGCTAACATGGGTGGTAAATATCTATCACACCGTTGAGTTTGTCCGTTCGCCTTCTGTGTGTGTATAGCAATTGAATTGTGTTTGATTAAATTTGAAGTTATGAATTCTTGAAATAGTTTGGATGTAAAACAACTACCTCAATCCGGTTTATTTAGAAAATCCATCAATCACAGAAAATATATATTTATTATAACTACTTGATTTCTCTAAGGGACCATAATGGTCGACATGAATGGTATGAAACGGTACTGTTCCTTTTGCAATAGTATGTAATAACCCTGAATTTCTTTGATTCTGGGGGCTATAAGAAACACAATTAATTCAACTTGAAATATATAGCTTAACTTTAGAGCTTAAATCTGGAAGCCAGTAAGATCTCTTAAGAAATTCTATGGCTTTGTCATATCCAACATGATCAATATCATCATGTGCTGTTCGAATAACATTCTGTTTCATGCACGACGGAACATAAAACAATAATTGATTTCCAACTTTTCTATAAACTAACCCGTCTCTTAATTCATAAAAATAATTTTCACTAACTTCTAAATCCTCACAGATTTTTACAATATTTTGATTGATTGATAAATAATTGTTTGAAAGCAAGAATTTGCTCAAATGTATTATCTTGAAAAACTAAAATATTTTGTATTCTACTGCGTGCATTATGTGACATTATAATATCTGGTTTGTGGATTACTTCATAGTTATAATTTAGCAAGAACATAGCCCATCTAGAAATACAAGAATTTATATCCTTTTTGGGTAATGTAAGTCGAGTATAACAATCAGTAATCACCTTAAATGGAATTCCCGCGAGATAGATGTGAAACCTCTTAGTAGCATAAATAGCTACAAACATTCTAATTCAAAACTGTAATATTTTGACTCTGAAGGGCTAGTACGCTGAGTAAAATAAAAAACAGGATGCATTCAATCTCCATGTTTCGGCATTAATATTGCACCGAACCCTGTACTACTTGCATCACAATGTAATTCAGTGGAGGCATGTGGAGAACAAATGGGTCTTCTAGTCAAAACAGACAGAGTATTAAACGCAGCTAATTGAGTTTGTCCAAATTGGAAAGTTGCATTCTTTCGAAGAAGATCATACAACGTTTCGGCTATTGTAGAAAACTGAGGAATAAAACGCCTGAAACAACTGGCCAGACCAACAAATCGATGGACTTCGTTGTTTTTGGAATGGGATAAAGGATAACAGTCTCAAGTTGTACTGGGTTTGGCCTAATGGAATTGTCACTAATCAAATATCTTAAATAAGTAACAGTTAATTGAAGAAAAATACATTTGTCAAACCGAAATTGTAATCCAAAGCGAGCAGTTAAAATAAAAATCTCTTTCAAAATGTCCATGTGTTTTTCGATAGTTTTCGTGGTGGATTTTGTTTTTTGTAATTAATTCATTGAAGGCATAGTTAATGTATCTTTGAAAAACTCTAGGTCCATTCAGTAAAACAAATGGCATTTGGAAATATTTATATTGCTTTAATGGAGTAATGAACGATGTATATTCGTTCGACTCTTCAGCTATTTTAACATGGTGAGAAGCATTGCGCAAATCTAATGATGAGAAATGATTGCAATAAGAAACAAAGAAAGCTCGCGGATTAAAATCAGATTTTTTTTGTAGGGCATTATGGCTACCATACATATTTGACCCATTATCGTAACCTTGACCTTGCAAATTGTTGATTCTTCTTTCTCTAACGCCGACAAAAGAAATTTTGTCAAGTTTTCACCCGACACATAATCTATAAGACAAAATAATAAAAAATGTTCTTCTATACTAATTCCCGTGCTCTTTAAATTAACAAATCTTATACAAACTGAAACTTGTTCTTGGTGACTAGAGTCAGAAGTGCAGTCTAATAATATGGAATAATATTTTGCCTTTTTAGCAGTGGCGTATTTAACGGGCGTGCGAGTCGTGCGGCGCACGGGTAGACCCTTAATTAATGATAATATTTTATACATAATGTATAAGAGACAACAAATAAGAGGCAATAAAATTAACACTGCTCACTACAACAAATTGAGCCAAGAAAGCTATAAACATAAAAAATGCCGTAGAATTAGAATAGAATAAGTAATAAATATAACTTACCTTCCGCAAAAATTCATGTTGATTCGACAAAATAAAACACCAGACCTCAAAAATGTATAAAACGCCAACGCGACTAAATAACTAAGTAATATGACGCTCCGATAAGATTTCGTAGACGTGTCAAAGTTATATATAAAGAATATATTATACATTCACATTGATAAAATGTCATTACGGCAGTTACGTTGAAAATAGCGCCTTTTTTTAGAAAATAATTTCTACGTTGCGAGATCCGAGAACGTAATGGGTTTTTAATTTATTTTGTTGCTACTACACTACTTGTACCGTACCATATTATTATTATTATTATTATTATTAATTAATTAAAAACGGTGTTTGGACATTACATTTGTGCTTGTGTTGTCGACTTGTCGTGGTGTATGTTCTTCTTCTGTGTCCTTATATTCTTTTGGTGTCGGAGTGGTGTATGTTAAGTTGTTAAAATTAGTGAAATCAATAAAATCATGAAAAAACAATTTGAAAGTGGGCATAACAAAAAGAAAAAGAAAAGA
Source organism: Aquatica leii (assembly GCA_035610365.1). Taxonomy (NCBI): domain Eukaryota; kingdom Metazoa; phylum Arthropoda; class Insecta; order Coleoptera; family Lampyridae; genus Aquatica; species Aquatica leii. The sequence goes on along the minus strand of CM069434.1, from coordinate 14,149,690 downwards.
AGCAGAAAAATTAGCTAAAGCCGGATCAGATCAAAAACAGCGCAAATTATCTTTTACCACAATGGGCAGTGAACGTTATGAACTGTTAGCAAGTAAGAGTAACCAAAAAAGTGAAGAACGAGAACCAGCTGAAGAATCAGATGTGGACCAAACCACAGCTGCCTCGACTAGCTTCTAAAGTGTGGGACAAAACGAAAAGGTAACAAAACGTGTTCTTTGATAAAACAATAATAACCAATGTACGAACATGTCGAATTTTATTTTATATTATGACGTCACATGAGAACTATATGATTATTGCAATATACCGTTTTGAACTATTATAATTTCATTTAACAATTTCAGCCAAGCCGTGATTCTACATCTGAATCTGATGTTGGAGAACAAGTGAAAGAAGAGTAGATTGATTTACCTTCCTTAGACATGCATCATCAGCAGAGCATTCGATTTCCAACTGATAAAGCATTGTTCGATGACTTGGCACCTATAGATTTACAAAATAAATTAACATTCTTTGCTAAAACCGTTTGTCGTCCTTTGAGTGACGATATGCCTGACGGAAAATTCTCCCAAATTAGAGGAAGGTCGTTTTCGTCATTTCATTACAAATGCATCAACAGAATAGGGGAACGCGTAGAGCATTCATGGCTTGCTTTTCCGTTTCGCAAAAATTATGCTTACTGTCATTGCTGTTGGCTTTTCGGAAATCAACAAGCTCATAAATCGAATTGGTCATCGTCATTCATGGATTTTAACCATTTGAAAGAAAGTCTTATACATCGTTTTAATAGTCAGAATCACAAGATTTCTATGAACGCATGGTACATTTTCTTAAATGAGAAATCTGTAGACTCTAAGCTTCAACAACACATTTCCGAGGAGAGACGCCGGTGGAAGGAAGTTCTGACTGTCCAATTCGGGTTAATAAAAGTTATAGGAATTTTTGGTCTGCCATTTAGGGGTCATAGATCAAACACTACTGATGTGAATCCTGGAGTATACTTAAAACTGCTGAGATTTATTGCAACTCGTGATCCGGTGTTGCATGAACATATAACCAGTGAAAGAAGAATAAAATACCTCAGCAAGACAATCACTGAAGAACAAACTGCTACACTCTCGAACGCTCTAAAAATTCACATAATAAACTTGTGTAAAGATAAAGTTTATTTTTTCCATTAATTCTTTAACTCAAAATGGGTTTATTATATTATATTATTTTATTTTTTATTTTTATAAATAATGGGAAGGTTTTGAGAATTTATAAAAATAAAAAATAAAATAATATTGTGTAAAAATGCAAAATTTTTCAGTGATTGCCGACGGTACAACCGATATTAGTCACAAAGACCAATTGGATGTTCTCGTTAGATTTGTGCAGAAATTGACAGAAAAGTGAAATCTGTGGAAATAAGGGAACATTTCTACCATGTCCATGATGCAACAGGCATTAGTATTTCAACTCTGTTAATGAAAGTTCTCTATGAAGAATGCAAATTTGATCGGAAGTACATAAGAAGGCAAGCTTATGATGGAGCAAACGTTATGAGTGGTGTAGGTGGTGGAGTTCAGGCCATCATGAAGCAACTTCACGGAGAGAATAGTTTTTTGCCTTACATTCACTGCCCCCGTCATTAGTTGAACCTGGTTTTAATTCATGCTACTGAAAATAAAAAAATAGCAAAGAGAAGGGCACTTCAAACGCCAATTGAACTGATTAATTTTTATGATTATGTACAGATGATTTATACATTTTTCAGCAGTTCCAATCGTCGGTGGTATCTGTTATTCAGAATGGCAAAGGATACTGGTGTGCTAGAAGAAAGTTCATTGAACAATTTTGCAAGTGCTGTAAATTCCGTAATTGTGGATGGAAATTTATCGGAGAATGAAGAACAAACAAGAAAAACGACTGTTTCGAATATGGCCCCGACTTTGAAGTCCCTTTCAACAACACGATGGGTTGCCCGGTATGCAGCTGTTGATGCAGTGCTTAGAAATTTCAAACTGATTATAGTATGCTTAGAAGATTTAATAGAGCAAATTCACACAAGTGACGAATTTAAAGACTCGACAAACTTACCGGGGAAATTAGATTGGACTTTTTACTTTACTTTAACTTGGTGGTATAAAATTCTAACAGTATTACACGGATGTTCCCTAATTCTTCAAGCTAAGAATTTAGATTTATTTAAGGTTGTCTCTGTGTTTGAATCTGCAGGAGAAGATCTTAAGAAATTACAGATTGAAGATTCATTTGTTAAATTTTCTAATCAAGCAAAAGAGCAATGGCTGTTAATGGGTTTGGAACCGGATGATATTGGGTTCAAAATCACACGGATTCGTCGAGTAAAACGGTTTCATGATGAGCAGATAGAAGATGAACCATTTACAGATGCTGCTACGAGATATCGTATAACTGTTTGGACCTCATGATCTCAGAACTGGAAAGGAGAACAGTGGGTTTCAGAGAAGTTGCCAAAACGTTCGGGTTTTTACAACCACATACATTTCGAAATTTAAGTGACGAAGAGATTAAGTCTAGTTGCGATGGTATAGTTAGAAAATTTTCAGAGGACTTTACAGTAAATTTATCAATTCAATGCTTATCATCTAGAAATATTTACTTCGCAACTGCTACAGAAGAAACTGATACAGTAAAACTAAACGTAACATCATTGTTGCAATATTTAATTGAAAGTGGTTTAGCAGTTTCATATACCGAATTTGAAGTATTGTTAAGGATATTCTTAACGTTCCAGTTGGAATACCTAGTGCCGAACGTTCGTTCAGTGCTCTACGACGATTAAAGACGTATTTGCGTTTAACTATAAGTCAAGACAGACTAAACTACACTGCAATGCTGGCTATTGAAAGTCAGGAATTCAAAAAGTTGCAACTTGATCCTGTCATAGATATGTTTCTAAATAGAAAAACTAGACGTGGGGGTGTACAGAATTTGTAGTTACAAAGTACCATCATAAAATATGATCTGTATTATTATGTTTTTTTGTGCTATAAGTATGTAAAAGTAAATAACTCCTTTCCCCTTGTGTAAAATAAAATCCTTGTTTAGTAAAATAACTCTTTTCGTTTGTTCCTGTGAATATACTAGCTAGCCTATCCATACATTACCACAGTCTCTGATATTACATTTTGTGTTTTTTCCATAATATAACAACTAGACCTTTTTTTACCACCTCAGTAAACTTTTGCACGACGAGGTCTTGGACCTTAAATACGCCACTGCTTTTTAGTTAGTTCTAAAATTTTGGATTTGATATTTTCACTGATCAAGTTGGTTTCTTCATTTTGTGTTTTATCTCCGAGATAGTTTTTCTGATCTTTTATTTGAAAGCCTTTTGTATGTTCTGACATAATCGAGTCGAATTTGGAAATCATTTCTATGCATTTTAAAAAGTTGCCATTGTTTTTCTCAAACAACTTATTACTACTTCCACGAAGAGCTAAATTTTGATTGCCTAAAATCTGAATCACGTAGAAATTTCTTTCTATAACAGCTTGCCAGTATTTAGTTTCTCTGTTTATTACATTTTGAATTTTAGAATCAATTATTTCATTTTTATTAAAACGGTTAGAAAAATCTAGCAATTGTAGAATATTGTCGATATGTAACTTGCTCTTTTCATGAATATTTAAATGTTCACTTAAATGCTTCTAGTCATTGTAACCAGGTTCATTACTAAGGCGAACAGATTTTAAATCGCTGTCATTAAAAATTTTGTAACAGAAGCAGTAAAGCGAATCCTTCGCTTCGGAATACAACAACCAAAAACGCTCAATTTTTTCTTTGTTGTAAAATTCTAAAAAAGTAACTATTGGAAAACTTAAATATCTTTTTAGTTTTGATAATAAGCAGGGCCACGTTCTACTAATTCTTGAATATTATTAAGACGTAATTTTTTTGCCCATAGTGCAACATCTTTCGAAAGTTGACTCATATTTTCCGTTCTGGTAATTTTTGAAGGTGTTGATTTCTCATTATCAACGGAACTTGAAGATGTTGATTGATTGCTTTCTAGAAGATCAGTGTCTTGTCTGCTGCTGATACTTGTTTCAAGTACAGGTTCAGAATATTGGGATTCAGATGTATTATTGTTGTTATTAAAATTTGGGAAAGTAGACTTTCGTTTTGAAAAAAAATGCGTAATTTTGACATAGTTTTCCAGTTCTTTCTTTATTTTTCTTTTATTCGGCAAATTTGGTGGGAGCTGACGAAACCATTAGTACTTACGTTACCACCATGCGATACCTCTTTTTTCAGCTATTGGAACCGCTCTCAGAGTAAATGCATCTCAAGGTCATTCTACCAACTTCCTTTAGCGTTGATTGAAATCAACTATATCGCTCAATTAATATCTTTAGGCAAACGTTTGGAGTGAAACATCAATTCTCGTGATTCTTTTAACTTTTCAAGAACAGATATTGGTGAAAAAGTTTAAGAGCCATCTGTAGTCTTTGCTAGTAAGATTTCTGCTTTCGTCTCTTCTGCTATTCCTGCTACTTGTTTTCTAATACTTCTACACTTTCTTCTTCTGTATCTACTTCTACTTTGAATATTTGTGTTCGTTGTCGTTCTCAAGATGCTAAGCCTTTACGTACTGTTCGTTCTCTTCTTTCTCTTCATTTTTCTTTTCAGTTTCTTGGATTATTAGGCGTAGTACTGATCTTTGGTATTTAGTTATGATATCTAAAGTTACTGCTTCTTCTTGTCGTTTCTCTCGTTAGTGTGTTGTGAAAAATTTTCTATGTAAACGTATACGCATTTCTTTGTCTGACTGTTGCGTGTGGAAATTAGTTGTTCCTTTGGACCAACGCAAACAACTAATCCACGATGACCGTCTTTCATCTGAGCGTAAACACCGCAGTGTTAGAAGTACGTTGGAAGCTCTTCAGTGTCATTTTTACTGGCATCATATGAGACCTAAGGTTGCTGAGTTTATAAGTTATTGTTCTTGTGCAAACTCGCAATCCGATTAGGTCACGTCACGTTTTGCCAGCAATAACAAAGCCTTCCAGCACTGGTGTCGGTACAAGGTCTACGCGTATACATAGAGATCGTGCTGTTTCTTCTGATGTAAAAGCCACTCTTATATCTATTTACTCTATCACTTCTGCTTATTCTTTGCTGTTTCCTTTTTCTAATCGTTCTCTTCTTTTTCATCAGCGTCGTAAGTGCTAGTTTACTTTTTGGGCTTTCAACTTTCGATCTTTGCTATTGTTTTGGTTCTTTTCTTTTAGTTTTGGTGGTTCCATTCTTTGAATACGTTGTTGGTATTTTGTTTGTTGTGGTTCGGATGCTATCTATTTGCTTCCACCCATTTTGCTGTCACCGATATTCTTTTTTGGTTAAGTTTCTGGTATAATTCTTTTGGTTTCTTTCTTCTACATCTTACTTCAGGACATACTACTTTTCCGTCTGTATATATTTATATCCGCTTAGTCGGCTTTTTTAGATTGGTACGTTTTCTATAAAATTCTCTCTTCTGCCTTTGGATTTTGTTTTTCCTTTTCTTCAGTTTTGTATTCCGCTCGTCGGCATTAAAGTGTTCAAATATACTTTCCAATTTGGGGAAGCAAATGGTACGCTTTCGTTCTATCACTATCTGATATCTTTTCTCTTTCTTTTTTCTTCTTCTTTCTGAAGGTTTGCCCAAATTAGGCAGTTGGATGGGCACCATAAGGTGGCTTCTCTTTTCGTTATTTTACGGGGTGAAGAACGAATCAGGCATTAACATCGAGCCTTATCTTTCTCTGTCTTTCCTTATCTCTTGTCTTTTCTATTTTTCATTTATTTCTTTTTGGACCTATTTATCTTTTCTATGTACCAACCATTCTTTCTGTTGGATTCTCTTGTGGTTCGTCTCTAGGACGGTTAGAGGGTTGGGCATTAAAGAGCTGTGTCACTCCCTTTTGTTTCTTCTACGAAGAGAAGAACGAATCAGACACTTACATCTAGTCTTGTCTTTCTCCGTCTGTCTCTTTTCTTTTCTGCTTGTTTTCCTTACTTTTCATTTTCTTTTTCTTTTGCTTTTGAAGGTTCCCCTTTAGGGCAATTATTTATTTTGCTTTTTGTTTTATCTTGAGTTGTTGTTTGAACGCTTTCTTTCTTTCTTTTCTTTTTAGTAACTTCCTTCTTTAGTGTTCACTGCAACTGTGTTATTTTTTTCTTTTCTTTCTCAGTTACTTCTCTCACTTTATTGGGTTTAGTGGGTTTTTGTTTTATTGTGCTTGGGTTGAAGCTTGGGATAGACTGCAATGTTGCTTATTGTACTTGGTACTTCCGCTTAGTCGGTAATTTTGATGTTTGCAGTCACCGTTAGGATATTTCTCTTCTCTGGGTTTCTTTTGCTCTTGGAATATTTTAATCCGGTTTTCGGCATTTACGTTCCAATGTGACATTCCAACACAACAAGCATTGACTCACGACGTTCAACTCGCAAGTGAAGCTTCCTGTTCTATTTATTGACTTTTACTTCTTTTTTTCTTTTGGTTTTGTTTTGGGTTTCGCGGTTTAGATTTTTTTTTGGGTTGGCACCCATTTAGCTTTTTTGTGACTTTGTTGTTGTGACTCTCGGATTACAGATTTTTTTCTCTGCTTTTTTGGTAGTCCGACTTATGTCGACTTTTAATCAGAATCATCTTTTTGCTTAAGATTTATTTGTTGGTTTTCTTTGCTTAGATCTTTAGGGTCTGCTTGATTTTTTTGGTGGAAGAATTTGATGACTTTTTGGGCACAACTGTCTTAGTCTTTTTTTTTTTACTTTTCTTCTAAATCCGCGTGCCACAATTCAATATCTGCTGGATACTTAGTTTTTCTTTTACTTCTTTAGTTTAGTTAGCTTTGTGAACTTATATTTAGGGTTGGATTTGCATTTGTGGGTTTGGGTTTTACGAAATTTTAGGGCGTTGTCCTTGACCGTGCTCTAAACTTCTTTCTTTCCTGTACTTTTTTTTGTCTTAGTTTGCTTAGTATTGTCCGTCAGTGAGGTCTTTAGGGCTGCGTTGTTCTCTTGCTCTATAGGGTAACGACTGATGTCGACTTTTAACGAGTACCTGTTTTAATACTTCGCTTTTGTTGGTTGAATTTTTGGTTTTTTGGAGTATCATTCCGCTTCATGCGACTTTTGGACACATCTGGTTGGTGATGCTTAGCTAGTTGGGAAAGCTTCTTTTATTTACGTTTCCTCTTGGGTTGGGTGTTTGTGTAGTTGGGTTGGTTTTAGATTTTAGGGTTCTGTCCTTGGCGTATGCCTAAATTTCTATTCTTGACTTTAGTTAGTGCCCACTTTCCAGGTTTTTATGTTTCTAGAAGGAAATTTGTTATGTTAAAAGTTAGTAGTTCAATTCGCGAGTATAAAAATTTCTCTTCAAGTATGAAATTTGTCTTTAGAATTCCCTACTCTTTCGTCGAAATGTCAAATTTTAGACAGCATACTTAACTTCACTTCCTGTAAGACCATCGACGAGCTCTGTACTTTTACGCCTAATGCAACCTTCACCTTTAGATCGTTTCACGCGAATATGCAATTGCATTTGTAAGGACTAGGAATAGGAATAAGTAAGTGGTGTAATTTTTTCTTTATTGAGGGTTTAATTTGATTCTGTGCAAATTGTCTGTAGCCAATTTTGGTACCCACCACATGTTTACCGTTATCGCTGAAGATAACTAGCGGTTACGTTGAAAACTTCCATGACGTCACGTTATTGATAACGTTATTTCGTATACATCGTAAAGGGTTGGAAACCTTTAGGATTATCCCTCTTTTGGAGATGAACTAAAACAAAAACTGGAAAAACTTATTCTGTTAAGTCGAAGGGAAACGCTGCGCATTTGCGTTCTTAAATGATTGGATGCTAAAGTTTCAATTTTTTTTTGATTTGTGCTTCGGTGGTAATGTCGTTTATGACCGTACGTGCATGTTAGGTTAACACAATTACTAATATTTTTGTGGTTCACAAACTCATATGCAGTGCGCGTTGAGTTTCGAAGACTTAAATCGTTTGTTTGTCTACGATTTTAAAATTTGCGAATATAAATTTAGACGTTATGTTTATGTAAAAGTTTAGACCGACAGGGTCAGCTTGTTGTACAGTGTGTTGCTCACTATTCGACGCAACTTATAATCAATTCGACCCACGTATCTATATTTGCAAAAATTTATATTTATGTATCTTTTTCATCTTCTGTGATAAAAGAAATATATATTCTGTGTTATTACTTCGGTGGTGTTATTTATTCTTTTCCAGCTACGGGTGGAGTTATACGGTATCTCCCTAATTTAATCTTTCATCGTGTTAGCGTTTTTTTAGATTTAAGTTAAGATCACAAAGCCTGCGATTTCTCTCCGAAGAAGCTGTGCTAGCTGTTGCTTTGTTTTGTTACAAGAAGACCAGCGTAACAATTTATTATTGGCAGCCCAACTCAAGGAACCTGATTTTCTCGTAACATATGGTTATCATAATTGTAATTAATGATTTAACTAAAACATGATATTTGTAACTTTAACTACAGCTTATGCAACCAACTATATATTCGCGTATTAGTCGTTTGGATGTACATTTTTTTAATTTAAAATGACAGAGTGCCAGAAACATTTTATTCTTTTATCAATAAATAAAAATAAAGGAAAAATCAACAAGCAGAAATGATATTTATTTTAATTAAAGTTTATAATAGGGATCTGTCATAAACAACAAAAAAAGTTTTAAAAGTTACAGGCATTTACATATTTTTATAGTTAGCTTTTAATATATGTATATAAGTAGTGTCGTTTGGGTACTAATTTACAAATATTATAAGAAAAAACAAACATAATTTGCAGTATAAATGATTGTAAAGAATAGCATTTAATGTTTTGTTATTTAAAAACATTTATTAAAATACAAATAACTCAATTATGAATACCATATAAAGAATATTTAAAAAACTTTGTAAAATATTTATCAACAAATTATATGAATTTTAATATAACGTACGAAACGATTGTAATTGTTTTGTAAACTAACAAAATACTTTTAGTTATTATCAATAATGTAACAAAATAATTGCAATCATTAGTAAAACAATTAAACTTATTACGTGTTTGGAAATATAATACATAAAGCTCCATCTAGTAAAGTTACAGCTACGTTCACTTCCATAGATAGCAGCACTTATTCGTAAACAGTAAAAAGCGAAAAATATTGATTTTCAAGAAATATCCAAAGTAAAAGCATGCTCAAATTCGACTTAAATGAATTTTCCAGCTCTAAACGTCGCATATTAACTATTTTTCCAAGTTTAAGCACATCATGGTCAATGGGAGATTCCAGTTTTAACGATACCGCACATTCAGGTAAATAACAATGCGTTAAATGTAACTAATTTAAGCAAACTTTTATCCATTGCAATAAAATGTTTTATTTTATGTGTTTAGATGCTGTTTAAGCTTGAATATTTTAGATTTTTGGTGGCCATGGTGCCCGCATTGGAAAGAACCTCAACATATTTTAGTTCATTTGGCTAATGCTTGTTTTGTGATTGGATATGCATCGACATCGTCAAAAAGAGGACTTCTGTTCATGCATTGTTGGTTAATAATAGGTATGTCAAATAACTGTTTTTTCAGAGATGTCAGCGCATTTAAACGTTTTCAAATAGAAACGGTTAAGTTTTGATTCTACTTTTTTTTATCAGCGTTGCAAAATAACAATTTTTTTCTAACAGAAATTGTGCATTTTGATTTGTAACCATTTGTTTTGATGCAAATAATTTCTATTCAATTTGTCAGAAATTGCAGAATTACATGCAAAAATAGACAATAGACTAAAATGTACATTTAAGGTGTACTGTTTTTTAAGTAACGCATGTAAAAAAGCAAAAATTATATATCGACATTTCTAAAAAAAAATTATTCAACCGATTTCGATAGACTTTATTTTTCTGAGTACAAAAATGTCAAAAAAATTTCTAAAATATTCAGTTTCAAAGTGTCAAAAATGTAAATAAAAGTTATGCGATAAGACCAATTATTAAAGAAGCTCCTGAAAAAACAAACGATTTTGACAGTTCGAATTTTGCATTTGTTTCTAGAAAGCTTATATCGTATTTTGCTGATTAATCATTTCTTAATAGTGTTTCAAATTAATTTTTTTCCTCAACTATTTTAAATTGGTACGCCGTTTAATTGAGAGATCAAATAGAGATTTTGATCCGTACGGGCACAGAGTTCGCACAGAAGTTTGTCGTTTATTTAACCTTTATCTTATCAATGTTGCTTAAATGGAACACATTGTTTGCTGTGATATTAAAATGTATTAATATTAATAATTACTTTGTTATTATAAGCTCATATTCCTTAGATATCCTAATTGCATTTTATATAAAAAAAATCTAAATTATTTACTCAAATACATAGTATGAATTTTCAAAAATAACAAAAATTACATTATGTTAAACACATTAAATTTAAAGACACGTTAAAGATGAAAGACATGAAAAAAAGGATCAATTTTGGCAACAACTAAATGTAATAACAGAAAAATAATAGCAGGAAAAAATTATCACAAACGGATAAAGTGGTAGTTGGTTTGTTTGGAGAAAATATTAGAAATAATAACCGAAAAAGAATAATCGATTACTGCGTAAAAAACAATTTTATAATAGCCAACACATTTTTCTAACGCAGAGACATACATCGATACACAAGAGAAGTTCCAACTAGGAACGAAAAATCGGTGATAGATTATATCTTGGTAGAAACGGACCAAAAATGGATCCTAAATGACGTGAAAGTGAACAGAAGACCAGAAATTAACTCAGATCATTACATGGTAATAGGTAAAATAAAAACTAAAATGAGGAAAAACACTAAAGAACATATAATGGAAAATAAGACAAAGAAGTACTACGAAAAAATAAAAACAGACAACCTAGAAATTGCAAACAAATTTAAAAGTATACTAGACCAACATTATGGTAAATTGTCAGATAATTTCGCAAATAAAGAGCTAGAAAACATGTGACAAACATTTAAAGAATTGATAATCAAATCTTGTGGTACATCAAAAATTAACACTAGTACAAAGCAGACAGCTTGTTGGACAGAAGAAATTAAAAAACAAACAAAACGCAAGAAAAAAAGTGGGAAAGGTACCTACAGACAAAGACGGAAGAATCTTACAATATATATATATAAACAACATAGAACAATAACAAAAAATTTAGTAATAACTGAGAAAAAAAGAGCTAGGAAAATTTTGGCAGAAAAATGGAAAGCAATAAATACAACTAAAAACTGTTTTATAAAATGATAAGAAACCTAAAAAAAAGGCAACAGACGGAGAAATATTGAAGAACAGCAACGAAGTTATGGAAAGATGGAAACAATATTTCCAAGAGTTGCTAACCGGACAAGAAGAGTTACAACACAACACCGAGAACACGGAACCAACCGAAATAATGATGGAACCGATGAAATTGGACCTGAGTTAATAAAACACATGGGGGGAAAACTGGAGACTTAATGTTGGTGCAGATAATTAATAAAGCCTGGCAAGAAAAGAAAATCCCACAAGACTGGAAAGCAGCAGCAATATTACCACTATACAAAAACGGGGACAGACTAGATTGTAGAAACTATAGGGGAATCACACTAATAGGTCAACAATTGCCAAAATCACAGAGTGGATTCCATAAAGAACGAAACATACAAGACCACATTTTCACAATAAAACAAGTAATAGAGAAGACCTACAGACAAAATACCAAAGCTTACTTAAGTTTCATCAATTTAGAAAAGGCGTTCGACCGTACACCAAGTAGCCCAGTCATTATAGTTAGAATTTCGACTAAACCTGGAAGTAAATAGTACAACGCTGAAAATTGGCAGTGATATAGTTTACATGATCCTTTCCAACATACTAAAGTTCACCATCAATCCTCCGCGTGCGTCAGCCGCCATATTACAAAATGGCGGACAAAAAAGCTTATTTGTAAATTATCTCGCTTATAAGAGCTCCAACGGTAAATTTTCAAGTAACATAAATTAAAGATCTTTAAAATCTCTACAAAAAATGTCATATATTATTTTATCGTAGGACTAGTAGTTTTCTCGCAACATTAAGACGTAGAATCACATGGATAAAAAATGAAACTGATATACTCAGGATCCTGAAAACATATATTTTTATTCCTTAATTATTAAGCTGTTATAGTATGACTTATTATATTAGGTAAATGTAAACCTGTGTTCTTTTCATCTTGTGGTTACGATAAGGAAACTAAACTGCAAAGTCGGCAACATTAAAATCATCTAACACTAAAAATGAAACTAGAGATACACAGGTCATGAAATTAAATATTTACAAAAATGTATTAAAATACAAACATCTTTGCGTAAAACGGGTAGTGCAAGCGAATTGGTTACTACAAATCTTAGTCATCCGTGCAGGTGTTCGTGTTTTATTGTTTCAAAAAGCTTTAATATCACTGTACGTTTAGTTTGAATAATTATATTAATATTTACCTACCTACCTAACTATTCTTCTGTGTATAACCATTTGTTTATAAAACTATTGACATTAAAAGTGTAATGTTTTGTATCTTATATTTGTGAAATTTATAATGGTGTAAAAAGATCCAATACAAAGTGCTCGAATAAAACGAAATATATAGCACCAGTAATTGGTAAGTACATAGTATAAGTTATCTCCATTGCAGGTTTGCTTTGATTACACAGGCCAACAATTTTTGATCTTTTGAAAGTTGATTTTAATCTGATATCTGATTTTGTATAATCTTGGCCTACTGAATTTAAATCCGAGTACCATTTATCCCTATCACGTAAGGTTTGTTATCACTTCTTAAAAAATTATTTAAAAAGTTTGTGTGCTAGAACCAAAAAAATGTTGATTCTCTATTATTTTAGCCCCCACCACTCTAAAAAAATAAACAAATTCAAATCATATTTTTTTTTGTTGGCCTGTGTTATTTTTCAATGAATATACGATTATCCCGATTCATTTCAGTACGAATTGAATTAATACCTACAAGAATGGATGACCTTGAAACTTGTCTCATCTGCGAGAAATTATTTTCTACCTCGGATAAAGCTTATAACGTCGTAAAACTCGGTCTGGCAACTGTAAGAGCCGCTAGTGAGCAAAGACAAGATGGTTTATCAAAAAAACTGGAAGGTGTTCAGCAGATCAAACTCCATTCAATTTGCCGTAAAACATATACTAGTAAAACTAATATCCAGGCTTCTGCTAAAAAGGTGCAACCGATTCCGGAGACTGAAAAGAAAAAACCTCAATCCCGCACTCGAGCTGCTTTGGATGGGAACGGATTTGATTTCAAAACCCACTGTATGTTTTGCGGATTAGAAGCAAAAAAAAATGTTGAAAATAAAAAAGCTTTAAAATACAGAAATACTGTTCATCACGTCGAAACAATCCCCTTTAAAACAACTCTTGTTGCTCATGCTTTAAAAAGAGACGATTTATTAGGACGGACTGTATTGGCACGTATTAACAACGTAGGTGATTTAGTAGCTGCGGAGGCAAGATACCATCAAAATTGTCATTTGGAATTTCGTAAAGAACCTGCAACAACTAGGCACCGTGGAAAAATTGAAGATCCCATGCTAACAGCAGCATTTGACAGTCTTTGCCAGTTCATGGAAAATAGCGAAGAATGTCAATATTCTATTACCGATTTGGCAAGCCGGTTCCAAAGTTATCTTAGGAATCAACACGTAGAATACAGTAGTAAATGGCTAAAATTGAAGCTTCAGAAGCACTATGGCGATAACATCGTTATAACTGAAAAGTCAGGTCAGATGGCAGAAGCCAGTTTTAAGGATTCGGCTCACAAAATTCTGCATAACTCATGGTATACCGAAAAGAAAGAAGATAAATGCGAAGAAAGACGTCGAATAGTCAAAACTGCTGCAGAAATAATAAGAGAGGACATAAGAATTCTGGTAAACAACATGGACGAATATCCTCCTGTCCATCACTTATCTGTTGAAAGTCTCAGATCTACAATACCGGATTCTCTAAGATGTTTTTTTGACATAATACTCCAATCAAAGATCGACTCGGAAGGTTTGGAGTTGAAGCGAGCTGCTCTCGAACAAGCAGTGATGTCCGCTTGCAGGCCTCGATCTTTTCTTTCGCCCCTGCTGCTTGGTGTTGGCCTTTACACGCATAGACGTTTCGCTTCAAAGCATCTAATTCAGTTGCTAAGTAGCTTGGGATATTCTTCTTCCTACTCCGAAACTCTAAGATTGGAAAACTCTTTGATAGCAAATAATAAACAAAGTGACGACACAGACAAATTTACACAATTTGTGTTTGACAATGCTGACTATATATCAAAACAATTGATGGCTTAAACAGTTTTCATTGTATGGGTGGCATTAAGTGCACAACACCACCTGCAGATATAGAAAAAGTCATATGCGCTGTTCCAAGGGTAATAAAAGATCTAAAGGCAGACAACATTGCTGCCTATGGTGACTTTCCAGTTGTATGGTATAGGAGGCCTGCAAAAGCTGGATTAGTTAAAATTACAATGCGCGATGTGGCTGCTGTTCACAAATTGCCTATCCGTTCTGGATTCGGCCATAGATTTCTTCTGTTGGACCGCCTATGGTTAGTTTGTCACAGCTTAGGAAATCTTGGTACTCCCTCGTGGAACGGATTTATGCAAACCGGTTTCGAGAAATGCACACCTTACCATATTAGTAGCGTAGAAGCGTTGCCTTTCATAAGGTTAGATCCTTCCAATATGAGCACCATTTACACTGCACTTAAGTTTGCAGCTTCTCAGTGCCTAAAGCAAAACCAGAAGCATTGCTTTGTAACATTCGATCAGCCTCTATATCTTAAAGCATCTGATATCGTCGCTAGCAACATTAGTGGAGATTTGACGAATGTTGTAGTAAGATTAGGTGGCTTTCACCTGTTAATGTCCTATATGGGTTCAATCGGATACATCATGGGCGGAAGTGGGTTAGAAGATGTGTGGTCCTTAGTATATGCCAAAGCGTCAATTAGCCACATGATGACTGGCCACGCTTATAGTCGATCTGTTAGGGCACATTTTCTCACACAATTGGCTATTGGAGTAATGTTGATGCAACAGACAGACCTCGAGGAAACTACAAAGAGAGAGATCAGTAATCTGCAAACAGATTTTATGGATAATTCCTGCTTGCCAGAATACCTTGTGACCAACGATACACTGATCAGAGTTTCAGAACGTTTTGAAGAACGATGTGAAGTAGTTGCCAGTACAAGTCGCACAGCAAAGCTTTGGGTAGAATATTACCGGTTGGTAGCACTAATGCAATTATATATAAGAGCGGAGAGGTCAGGAGATTGGATACTGCATTTGGAATGTATACGAAGCATGTTGCCCTTTTTTCATGCTGCAGGACACCTGCAATACGCAAAGTGTGCCCACCTGTATTTGCAGGAAATGGAAAACTTAGAAAATAGGATGTCTGCAGAGGAATTTCATAAGTTTTGCAACCTGGGCTATTTTACTATTCGTCGCACTCATAAGTTTTGGTCAGGCACGTGGACGGATATGGTAATTGAACAAAACCTCATGCGTGCTTTTAAGACCGAAGGTCTCACCCATGGCCGAGGAATAACGAATAGCACTCTTGCTCGCTGGATTTTAGGACAGCAAGCATGCATGAGGGTTTGTAATGCAATGGAGACACTGTGTCGACTCACTCATGTATCCTCTGAACAGCACGTTGAACTACGAGACAGTCGAAAATCTCGTGACCTTCATGACTTTAGACAGATTCTTTCATGGTTTGAGGCACACTCTCCCTTTGATGAAACAGTACAGGACAAACTGATTTCGTTATCTACAGGGATTGTTGCGGATTCGTCAATTAATTGTGACTGTGCCTTCGAGCATGGCTTCCAGGCACAAAACAGAATGACGGGACTAAAGTTTACAGATGTAAAACTCAAAAGGAAAGATAAAGTTACCCCAATATCGTTTATGAACGGCACGGTAACAGTTCCCGACGAGGTAATTCCTGTTATTCCCCAGCAACTGTTTCTTAGAATAGCATGTGTTTAAAAATCGCAGTTAGAATTTAAGCAATATATGCATTATGAACTTGCGCCCTACCCCACTTCCCTCTTCGATGGATCAAAAATGAGAAAGACACAAAAGTCAGTCCTTGCTGATTTTATCGAAAAGCTTGAGCCGTGTACGGAACGGTGCTATTCTAATGAAAATGTATACGTTATAGATGGTGGTTATCTTCTGCACAAGGTTATCTGGTCCCATCCATCAACGTATGGTCAAATTTCTACATCGTATGTAACTTACGTCTTAACTCATTACGGGCCGTCCTTCATTGTGGTGTTTGATGGATACGATGGTCTTCCTTCCATAAAATGTCAAGAACAGTTCCGGAGAGCTGGTATCAACTCTCGTGAAGTTGTTTTTGATGAAGCTACCATTGCAACACAACAGCGCGACTTTTTGGGTAGTGGAAAGAACAAGTCCCGATTAATAAAGACTTTACGCACAAAGTTTCAACAGTCGAATATCATTACATATCAAGCAGCGTCAGATGCTGATACGCTGATTGTCTCCACTGCACTAGAAGTTCACTCCAGTTGGAAAACAGTCACTGTAGTTGGAACTGATACTGATATTTTAGTGATGCTTTTGGCCCGGACAACGCCACACTACAATCATCTTGTCTATTTTCTGAAACCAGCTGCGGTAGCATCTAAGCAAGACAAAGTGTTTGATATCTGTAAGATACAAGGTACAATTGGCGAAATGAAGCATTGCATGCTGTTCCTTCATGCGATGACAGGTTGCGATTCAACGTCAGCACTATTTCGCAAGGGGAAGAGATCCGCTTACAAAATTTTGGCTGAAGACAAGAATCTTAGAAAGGAAATATCAATTTTTAATTGTCTAAATTCTGATCCTTTCATGATTGCGTATGTAGGCGAAAAATTCCTTTTGCGACTATATGGGGAAAAACAATGTAAGACATTAAACGATCTTCGATATGTCACTTTCCAAAAGACCATTACACGACAGAAAGTAACGGCGTCATTTGAACTAGCCTCATTACCTCCCACTTCGGATGCAGCTCGTCTGCATTCTTTTAGGGTGTATCTGCAGGTACAAATTTGGCACGGAGAAAATGACACCATTAAACCAATGAACTGGGGATGGCGTAAGGCTTCAGACATGCTGATTCCTGTGCCAAGTACTACACCTCCGGCACCCGATGAACTTCTTCATCTGATAACTTGTAACTGCAAGAATGATTGCATTCGTGGCTGCGAATGCAGAAAGGCAGGCCTTGCGTGTTCTCAATTATGTGGTCGTTGTCGTGGAACTGCGTGTAAAAACCAGGCACTGGAAGAAGAAGGATCAGAGGACGAAGAAAGAGAGCAATCGTAGAAATAATGTAAGGTATATATATATATATATACAGTAAGTGTTAGATCATTTTAATGTTGCCTACTTTGCAGTTTAGTTTCCTTATCGTAACCACAGGATGGAAGGAACACAGGTTTACATTTACCTAATATAATACGTCATACCATAACAGCTTTGAGTCATATCTAGTTGATTTTTTTATGTATCATAACCATAATAATGTTAAATTAAAGAATAAAAATATCTGTTTTCAGAATCCTGAGTACATCTAGTTTCATTTTTTATCCATGTGATTCTAGGTCTTAATGTGGCGAGAAAACTACTAGTCCTACGATAAAATAGTATATGACATTTTTTGTAGAGATTTTAAAGATCTTTAATTTATGTTACTTGAAAATTTACTGTTGGAGCGTTTATAAGCGAGATAATAAGCAAATAAGCTTTTTTGTCCGCCATTTTGTAATATGGCGGCTGACGCACGCGGAGGATTGATGGTGAACTTTGGTATGTTGGAAAGAATCATGTAAACTATATCACTGCCAATTTTCAGCTTTGTACTTTTTACTTCCAGGTGATAACCTGGATAACTGGGCTAAAGTACTAAAGTCTGGGAAAGTTTGAAAAGAAGAAGGATTGACAAAAATCTTATAAATGCGATTAAAAGTATATACAGTGATAATTCAAACTAAGTAAGGACAATAAATAATTGTTCAGACGCATTTAGTACAAAGAATGGTTTACAGCAAGGAGCGGTTCTCAGTCCTTTCCTATTCAACGTGGTTATAGACGATATTATAAAAGAAAATCATAAAAAAGTAAATAAATTCTACCTCGGCTATAGAAACTTAATACCGACAGTAATGTCGGAATGCGCCTTCGCAGACGACATAGTTTTGCTAGCATCTAGTGTAAGCGAATTGCAACATAAGATGGACACGTGGGCACAAACACTTAGTAGATACAATATGAAAATTAACGTCAAAAAAACCAAAATAATGGTAAGAACACAAGAAAGAGTGAAAATAAAAATCCAAAACGAAGAAATACAACAAGTGGACAATTTCAAGTACCTTGGTGTCAATATAAGTGCAAGTGGCAAAGAAGAAAGTGAAATAAATAAAAGAATAGACAGTGCGGCAAAAGTATACCATATGTTAAAAAAAAAATTTTAAGTAATAAGAAGATATCCAACAGAACAAAAATAACTGGGTATAAAACCACGGTCCTTCCAATCTTAACGTTCGCGTGCGAGTCATGGATACTGTCTGCCTGACTAGCATACAAACTTCAGGCTATAGAAATAAAATTCTTAAGAAAAGTCAAGGGAGTAACGAAACTCGACAGAATCAGAAATACCATTATCAGAGAAAAACTTCAAATACCACCATTACAGACGACAATTAAAGTAAATCAACTTAAATGGTTTGGCCATCTAACAAGAATGAGCGAAAACAGACAAGTTAAACTAATATGGGAAACAAAGACAAAAATTGCCGGGAAAAGAGAAACACCACAAAAAACATGGAATTAAACAATACATAAAATCAATAACATAGAAACCAAAAATTTAGCACAAAATAGAAGACAATGGTCGCAACTTTAGAGTTAATTTAATTTTTAAATACTTTAAATATGTTATGATATGTAGAGTTTCTAAGTTAACTTTCATTAACCCTTACACCTCACGGTAAACAGGGATATGAGAATGTATATAAACAGGGTGTCCCACGAGGTACTGTACATACTGAAATGGTATGTTTCTTAAGTCAATTTAAGTAGAAAACGTCCTATAAACATAGGTCCAATTCGCCATAGTTACACAGATACAAGCGTTCAAAGTTTATAACTGATCACACATTTTTTGAAAATTAATTATTCTTAGTCAACTGGGAAACAAAAACCGAACAATATGTCATTTATTGCTTTCTTTTCTACTAATGTCACAGTCGATTTTATTAAATGAAGTGTAATTTAAATGCAAAATGCCTTCTCATTTTTCTAACGAAGAGTATGCTGATATCATTTACATTTATGGATTTTGTGATGGAAATGCGAGATCTGCCGTTAGGGAATATGGACGAAGATTTCCCAACAGGAGGGTGCCAAATCACCAAACCTTTTCTTCTGTGTTTTAACATGTACGGATTCATGGTTCATTTCCATCAGCTTCAACAAGATCTGACCGTCCTGTGCAGTTAAATGTGAATGAGCAGGAAAACATTCTACAGATGGTTGATCGGAGTCTAGGGTTGAGTACTAGAAGAATTTTTTCTCGAACGGGACTCCTTCGTATGTCAGTATGGCAAACATTACATGATGGGCTTTTGTATCTCTATCACATACAACAGGTTCAGCATCTGGAACCTGGAGATTTTGCTGCCCGGTTGAATTTCTGCCACTGGCTACAGGTAAATCCACAATTAGTTCCATTCATTTTATTTAGCGACGAGGCACACAACAGAAATTAACTTTCAGCGCAGATTTTCTGTTAATGTGTGGTGTGGCATGATTGACGATCAACTTATTGGACCTTTTTTCTTTGAGGAACGTCTGACAGGAGAAGCATATGCTAACTTTTTGCAGAATGAATTGCTACCGCTTTTGGAAGAAGTACCTTTACTAACAAGACAACAACTGTTTCTGCAACATGATGGAGCTCCTCCACATTTTAGTCGGCATGTGACCGCATATCTAAATGTTGCTTACTCCAATAGGTGGATTGGGCGTGGAGGCCCGCATGCTTGGCCACCGAGATCGCCCGATCTCACACTTTTGAACTTCTATCTGTGGGGTCATGTGAAAAGTTTAGTATACGTAAATAAATTTAATACCAGAGCTGAACTAATACAGCGTATCCTGGATGTGTGTCAACAAACACGGAACAACCAGCAGGTGCTTCGAGCGGCTACTCGGTCCATTTTAGATCGCAGCCGTCGTTGTATTAATGCCGAAGGAGGTCATTTTGAGCATTTGATGTGATTTTTTTTGTTTGTTTTTTTTGTTTGTTTTGTCGTTCGATTTTCTGTTTTCAATAATACCTAAGGAACATACCATTTCAGTATGTACAGTACCTCGTGGGACACCCTGTATATTAACAAAATATTAAATAAAATAATAACTAAACAACAATAACTTGCATTTGTTACTATACAATATTTATTTTTATTACATGTTGTTCTTTTGTGTATATCGAAATTTAAGCTTTAAAAAACCGCAATAAAGCTGATCAGATAACGTCTATTTTAAGAAAAATAATTTAAAGATTTTATCTTTTTTGTACGTATTGCTATAGATCCATTGTTATTTAGCTTTTACGGATGGTGCACAACGAAATGACTCGACATTAAACAAAGCACCTCCTTGAAACATCCATAAATCACTACAAACCTTGACCAACAACGTTGTTAATTTTAGTATTAAACTTTAATTTTCCGATCAATTAAATTTGTTAATATGTTTTGTATGCACTGTAATTACATGATGACTGATGCTTCTAACGAATAAATTCTTAAAACTTTATACAAAAAATATTTCTGAAAAATTATTAACAGCTTATTTTCAGGTCTGATGTTGTTTTCGACATGGGCTTGGAACGTCATTTGCGCCCCAGACGTATTTACTTGGAGTTTTGCTTTTATGTTATTAAATATGGCACAAGTATTTCATATCTTGTATCAAGTTCGACCCGTAAAATTTGATCCCGAGTTAGAGGAAGTGTATCATAACTTATTTTATCCTTTTAAAGTAAGCCAAATTGTGATATAATTTTTGATGTTACAAGAAATTGCAGGTTTCCCGTTTGCAATTTAAACGAATGGTCAGCTCGGATTTTGCACAAATTATGTCTTTACATGCCGGAGAAGCTTACGCCATGCAGAATCTAACAAGAACTGATAGATTAGGATTACTGTTATCCGGAAAGGTAAATATTCTTCATAATTAAGTTGGGTTTTTGTATTTAGTTTTTAATAAATAATAAAACAAACATTTTTAAATATTAGTTTAAAAGTTTATTGTATGTATTGTTTCACATGTAAATTAACACATACGTAATTACTATTGCACGACATTGTAATTTAATGCATTATACTATCTATGAAGTACTAAAAAGAAAGAAAATTTTAAAAAAATAGAATAGTAAACTAAAACATCGTTCCAAAAAAAAAAGCTCAAGCTTCATTCTTAAAAAAGATAAACAGATTTACGTTTACAAAAAAAATTACATTTCGAAAAATGCACGTCAATATGTAGTTATAAATGTGTAAAAAATCGTGTTTACAAAACTTGTACAAAAAACAGAAAACGAACAAACCAATGCGTTTTATGTAAAGAAGCACGAGCAGCGAACGCTAAAATATAGAGAGTGTGCCTCAATGCAATTAGCAAAATAGATTTTATTCTTGTATTGTAATCATTAGTAATGCATATAAAAACCCTTAAAATATACACTAAAAACAATCAAAATATACACTAAAAACATGGTTTTATGCGTTTAATATACATAATGTACGGGGTGGAGCACTACGACCGCTACAGTCTTTACACGAGAACCTGTTGATGTACACATTTACATAGTTTATAGGAGCATATTTTAAAACTATTGTTATATTTTTTTTATAAAACACCCTGTATTTTATAGTCATTCTAAAATTTAGAAACAAAATAAAAACAGGGTGCAATAGGAGTCCCAATACCTAAAACTTACCTTTTTTGAAAAAATAAATAATAATTGATAATAAAGACTTAAATTAAAAATTAATTTTGCAACATTTATCAGGATTGGAATAATGCAACAACAACAAACATTTTTTATTACATTATACAGAATGGTTTAAAGCTTACACTTCATTTGAAGTATTTATTATTTCAAATAACTGCGCAGTACTCCGCCAACATGCTTGCATTCCAAAATCTCTTCTCCAGCTTAGCGAGGTCTTGATGGAACCGTTCCCCGTGTTCATCCGAGACTGCTCCTAAATTTTCAGGCAAAAAGTCCAGGTGCGAGTGAAGGAAGTGAACTTTAAGAGACATGTTACATCCTTTGTCTTTGTACGCTAAAAGCAGTTCTTCGACGTGAGCGACATAATCTTTACTTTTGTGGTTACCCAGGAAGTTCTTACAAACGTTTTGAAATGCAAGCCAAGCTCGTTTTTCTTTTCGATTTAGGTGTTCAATTAACGTCGAATTTTGGAAGAGTTGTCTAATCTGGGGACCAACAAAAACGCCTTCTTTGATTTTAGCTTCGCTAAGACGAGGAATTTTAGTTTTCAAAAATTGAAATGCGCCACCTGTCTTGTCCACTGCTTTCACAAACTGCTTGATCAATCCAAGTTTGATGTGTAAAGGTGGAAAGTAAATATTTTCCTTCGGAACCAAAGGATTGTGGGCGACATTTTTCTGACCAGGAATAAGATTTTCTCGCAGAGGCCAGTCCCGTACGATGTAATGTTTATCTCGGGCTCGGCTATCCCATTCACAAAAGAAGCAGCAATATTTTGTGAATCCTGACTGCAGGCTCGTGAGTAGAGCAACAACTTTTAAGTCAGCGCAAAGTTTCCATTTATAATCATGATAACTAATTTTATCAAGAATTCTGAAGATGTTTTCTTACGTTTCCTTTATATCAACAGAGTATGCAACTGGAACTGATGGGAAGTCATTCCCATTTGTCAACAGGACAACTTTTAAGCTTGTTTTTGATGAGTCTATAAACAGTCTCCATTTGTCTGGGTCACATGACATCTGTAGCTCTGTCATCAATAAATTTGCATAAGGGCAGAACACTAAACCTTTATCTTCTGAGAAAAGACATTTCAGGGTTGCTTGTCTGGTCCTGTAAGAAGATATTTGTACTTCTTTTCTAAGAGATTCCACTGTTGAAGTCGCGATCCTAGGAGCTGAGATTTAGTCTTGGGTAACTACAAATCCCTGACAAGATCATTTAATTCCGATTGAGTGAGGAGGTGAGGTTGCCGAGAAACTAAATCTGCGGAATACTCTTCATCATCATTGAACGTATCATTCGAAGCCCCAGGTTGTGGCTCAGAATCTTTTAAATCAATTTCCGGCTCTAGAGTATAAGTGTTTGGAGGTTTTGGGATTGGCAAAGTATCGTTATGAGGAACAAGTCTTAGAGCTGACGGAATATTGGGATACTGAATTGTATGCTTACTTTTGCTCGAAAACCCGACGGTGGAAGTCATACAAAAGTAACAATCTGTAAGATGACAGCGAGGTTCACGCCAAGCCATGGGCACAGCAAATGGCATTGATTTACGGGTACCTTTGGGCCATTTGGTCAAACTACTGTTACAAGTCGTACAGCAAACTGATAGAACCCAAGTCTTGTCCTGGTCGCCAACTTGACAATCAAAGTACAATTTATAAGCTGTTTTAACAAGCGGAGAAAGGAGTTTTTGTTGCCCTTTTAAAGTTAATTCCCCGCAGACATAGCAGAAGCTATCGGGATGATTTTTACACTCGCGTGGCATAATTAAACAGTAATTCAACGCCCGACATTAACCACAAATTACACTTAGTCACTTAAAAAAATCCGGAGTAAAAGCAGTTTTACTGTTTTACACAAATGAAGAAAAATGAACACAAAATCCAGCACGTTTAAAACGTCGACAAGTTAACTCTGCAACAGCTATAGATGTACTGATCGAAGCAGTTAAGCAAACAATGTAATATACTATAATGAGAAGAGTAATGCAAGTTCAAGCCTGTCGAAAATTCCTGTTCAAACCTGCATGTGGTATTGAGATCGCCAGCGTCGTGCAGTGAATCTTCCTAACTGTTTATTGATATTTTTTACTGTTCTTATATATTTTGCCATATACTTTGGTATAATTTTTATTACCTGCTTTGGGATGTTTAACGGCTATAAGTTAAAATTCTAAAAAGAAATTCAAAAAATAAAATAAAAACGGGGTCCCCCCAAAATAGCTGGATGATGGGTAATACGGGGCTCATTTTTGGATTCAGGAGGTCATTTTACATAAGAATTGTCAAGAATGGTATCAGGGCCGATTTTCATGCAGACCAGTGTTATCAAAGAGTATTAAAGTTTTCTATACTTAACCGTTTTTGAGTTATTACAAATTTTTCATTTAAATAATAATTTTAAAGATTTTTAAATTAGCAAAGATTGATTTGACAAAAAAGCCGTCACAATTATTATTCATTTAACGTTTCTTAGTAGGGTGTTGTTTTTGTGTTTTTTAGTTATTGTGGTTTATGGTTTTGTCTGTTCATTATCAATAATTACAATTTGCAAAAACAAATTGATATATGATACGCAAGAAAAATTGTTTGTTAGCGTCACGTGTTTACACACAGAAATATCTAGATAGCAGCACCTAGACAAAGCAGTTCTTGGACGATTACTTGGCAGAATAATAAAAAAAGTTTCATCTATATCCCATACTGTTAGACCAAGCACTTTCTGATGCTGATTTTGATATGCAATTGAACTTTTTTTAAATGAGTTCTGGATAAACTAGGAGAAAACGACATTTTTTTAAATTTTTTGATGTTTTCTGATGAATCCACATTTCATAACAATGGCTCAAGTTAACAGGCATAACTTTCACTACTATAGTGATAAAAATTTACATGTACTGCAAGCAGTCCATCACCAGCATAGATGGTCAATTAATGTATGGAGAGAAATTATTAACTCAAAAGTAATAGGAATTTATTTCTTTGATAGAAATTTAAACGGGCAGAAGTTTTGTAGGTTCAAACATAACGACTTGCCCAAACTTTTGGAAGACGTTAATTTGGACACTAGACGGTAGATGTAGATGGAATTGGATGGTGCTCCAACGCATCTTTACATTTCTGCACATGAATGTTTAAGTAGACTTTTTCCTTATAGATGGATAGGACGTGGAGGTTAACAAAATTTGCCTGCAAGATTTAAACTTCTTTTTGTAGAGATATTACAACAATGTTAATTATTACGCATCTACAACCATTTCAGATGACATGAGACAACGAATACGGAATAAGTTAAGTATAGAAAACCTTAACACTTTTGGGCAAGTGTTCAAATTTTACAAAAGAATATGTTATTGAATACAACGAGTTCTATTTAAAATAACGCTGTTGTTTGGAGTAATGAATACCTCTAATGAAGTGTTTTTAACCATCTTGTATAATGTAATTAAAAAAATTGGTTGTTGTCTTGTTTTTACTATAAATACTAATGGCAATTGTATTATTTCAACCTTGATAAATGTAGCAAAATTTTTAATTTAACGTTGCATTTTCAATTATTATTTATTTTCTCAAAAAGGGCAATTGTTCGGTATAGGCACTGATCTCTATAATAATATGGATAGCTGATACTTATGAGAAAAAAAATTAAATATGGGACTAGACTGCGTGGAAGACAGCGCCACACAATACTGAGATTAGAACTAAAATAAACGAATTTTACTTTACCGCTATTTTTTAAAACAAAAATTTTTTTTATGATCATTCATTTTATTCAAATTGCATAACATTTTATGGAATTACATAAAACTGTATAAAAGTTTGTGAAGTTTAATGACTAATAAAATTCTAATTAGTGTCAAGAAGATAATGCAAAAAATAACACAGTTAAACAGTAATCTTAACTCGCTTAATAAATAATCACACATGCTTGACCCCCTTGTAGATTTAACGATCGGACGCATGACAAAATTGTGAAGAAATCAAGAAAATTAAAGAATATAACATACATATTGAAATAAGAATCCAAAGCACAATCTACTACTGATGCGCCCAAACAATTTTCTAAATGTTTTTAAACATACACTAATCTATTTAGAAAATATTTTACAGAAATATTAATATTTATGATAATTGCACTGACAGTTAAACTGTCACAAAAAAGTATGGTTAGCGCTACATTTTAGTTCCTGTCTCAGTAATAAGTGGCGCTGATGATTTCTCTAAAGGTGTCAATGTCAGACTACAGTATCAGCTATCCATATTATTATAGAAATCAGTGGGTATAGGGAATCCAATTGCAACTTGCTTTTATTTTGTTCCTAGATTTTAAAAATACTATAAAATAAGGAAGCCTTATTAAATATTGCTATGGATTTTTTCTTGCAAGCACCCTGTATAATCGACAACAATAATAAATTAAATTTTTTGTGTACACTATGTATATGTATAATTATTTAAATAATTTAAGAATTCCAACAGGTTCTTGTGTAAGGACCGTGGCGGTTGTGATGTTCCACTCTTTATATGCTTGTATAAAACAACAAAATAAAACTAATTCACACGGAGATTCAAAATATCGTACTCAAGCAAGAAGTTCGTTATCTGTTTCATGTTTTTGGAAACATATTTGTGTTGCAATTATAATATTATGTAGGAAAATTGAGTAGAAAATACCTATCATGGATATTTTCTTTGTAGTTGTGACCTTTTTCTTGACCAGTTGCTGTGTATATATATATATATTTGCGAAGTTACTACGGCTGTCGCCACTTCTCGCTTCTCGATTTCCACCTCTTTCTGTCCCACCAATCTCCTTGTCGTAGGTCTCTTGTGGCCATAGCATCTTGAATTTCTTGAAACCATGTTCTTGTTGGCCTTCCCCTTTTTCTTCTTCCTTGTGGAGTCCATTTCCAAATTTTCTGTGGTCATCTTGTTTCCTCCATTCTTTCTAGATGTCCGTACCACAGAAGTCGTTTTGTTTCTATAGTATCAATAATAGTTTTATCCACTTTCATGTCCTGTCGGATCTGCTCATTTCTTACATGCTCAAGTCTTGATGTTCCGTTGCTTCTCCTCCAGTAGTCCATTTCTAGTGCAAGAAGTCTATCTCTATCCCGTTTATTCAATACCCAAATTTCTGATCCGTATGTTGTGATGCTTTCTACAATAGATTGGTATATCATATGTTTTGTCTTTTTTAGTTATTTTATCATTCCACAGTACAGAATTTAGCTGTCGAATTGTACGTTTGCCTTGTCTTATTTTGTTTTTAATCTCTTCCACCATTTTGCCATCGGGATTCCTATTCCACAACATTTACGCTTCCAATCTTTTAATGCTTCTTCTAGATAAATTTTGAAGAGGGTTGGAGCCAGAGTACATCCCTGACGTAGTCCCTTGGTCACCTCAAATTTAGGTATTACCCTTTTTCCTATCTTAACTGAACTACTGCATCCCGTATAGAAATTTTTATTGCATTCACATAGGTCCCACATACACCATTATTCATCATGCTTGTCCACAGCTTGTTCAGTGGAACTGTGTCGTAAGCCTTGTGAAGATTTACGAAAACTAAATGTGTATTCATAGATCGTGCAAGTCTTTTTTCTAGTGCTTGTTTCAATGTAAAAACTCCATCTATGCAAGACCGACCTGGCCTAAAACCATTCTGTTCATCAGACTCCTTTATTTGTTGTTCAATCCGTGGTTTTAATATCCTACCATATATTCTAGCTACTGATGGCATAACGCTAATCCCCCTATAATTCTTGCATTCTTTTCGATCGCCTTTTTTATAAATGGATGTTATTGTGGCCTTTTTCCATTCTTCAGGAATTACGTCACCACTGGTACACTTGTTGAAGATCTTAGCCAGTGTCTCGAACAACATTGTAGGACCAGCCTTTATAAGTTCAATATTGAGATTTCCAGGGCCTGGAGTTTTTCCGTTCTTCATGTTTCTTACAGCATTCGAAACCTCTTCGTGATTTATTAGTGGATCATATTCTAATTCTTCTCTGTCTACAATTGTTGGATCCAAAAATTCCTCGCGGTTTTCCGTCAGTAGCTCCCTGTAGTATTTTGTCCATTGGTCTGTACTTATTAGAGTTAGTCCTGCTGCGTCTTTATTCTGGGTTCTCATACTTTTTAGGATTTTTCAAGCTCTGTTTGCTCTTGTGTTTCCTCTACAGTTTTCCACCTCTTCACATGTTTTTTGCCATGTTTCATTCTTTTTTGTCCTAATTACTTGCTGTACTTCCTTCTTCTTGCTTCGATATTCTCTGAGATCTTCATCTAATTTAGTATTTAACCATTTTTGATAGGCTAACTTTTTGTCTTTTACCGTATGTTCCACTGTCTCGTCCCACCACGGTTCGTTTTTTTTGTTCCTTTCAGGTTGCCGTTTTTTTCCCTAAGGCTTCGTTTGCAGCTTCGTGGATTGCTCTTTTCACCTTTTCATACATATTATTTGCTGAATCATCCGGTATTTCTGATAATTGTGCAAGTCTCAGCTTATAAAGAAATAGAGTTGAGTCGTCTTTTAAACTATCTAGATTATACTGCAAACCATTTTCCTCATTCCGGTCATCATTCAATTCATCATCCTGTTAGGCTGCTGTCATGTGTCTGAACTTGAACATAATTTTTGAGACCAGCAGATGGTGATCAGATCTACATTCGGCTCCTCTCTAAACTCGTACATCTTTTATTGTGGGTCTAAACTGTTGTCTAACCACAATGTAATCAATATTTGACTTTAGTTGACGAGTAGGTTGCGTCCATGTATATCGGTGGATGTTCTTATGTTTAAACCATCCATTTGTTATTTTTATTTGCTGTATAATTGTAAAAAGATTAAAGCATTGGTTGTTCACAAAAATAAAACTTACTCTCTTTATTGCTAATTCACAAAAATAAACTCGTTTATTGTTCTTCCTCTGAGAAATTGTCCACCCCCAACACTTTATAAAAACCATGACACATAGGTTTAATTTGATTGCTTTTGCAGAGTTCTAATAAATAGTTCTTTTTCTTTGCTGCTGTTCCCGGTGGGGCCTCGTAAGCCTTTTTTAAGACTATTTGGTGGCCTTCCTGTTTTTTTATATATTTATACTCATAAACTCACTATCTTTAAAACTAGTTTTGTATTTTAGCACAAACGGATTTGCTTTTTCCACTTCTAGGATTGCAATATCGCCCCATAACACATTTTTATTGTGTTGGTTTTTTTGGAAATTAAATTTACCAGCGCTCTTCAAGATTTTAATATCAAAAAAATCATCGTATACCAGTTCTTTAACAGAGTAACTTTCTTCTTGATTTTTTAAAGTCTGGATTATTGTAACCAACTGTTCTGGAATCGATATAGAACCAGAACGCAATGCTTTCTTTTTGTGTTTTTTAATAACTGAATGTATTGAGTCCCCTTCGTTCTGAGTGTGCCGGACTAAGAATAAATGTGTAATAGAGGGAATTTGAAGGTGCTGAACCGCGTAGATAAACATCATTACCATGAATTTGTTTTTATTCTGCCTACTGGCATTATCAGAATAAAAACACACTGGTAGGTTAAGTTGACATTCCGATTCCAAAAAATTATAAACACATGAGTCAACTTCATTTAATCTTCTCTTACCTTCACGTTCGTGCCATACGTTGCAATAACATTTGCCTGTTCCCA
Organism: Aquatica leii; assembly: GCA_035610365.1. Classification (NCBI taxonomy): domain Eukaryota; kingdom Metazoa; phylum Arthropoda; class Insecta; order Coleoptera; family Lampyridae; genus Aquatica; species Aquatica leii. The sequence continues at coordinate 14,119,835 of CM069434.1, read as the reverse complement.
TGTTACAAATAGTAAAATTGTATGTAGCAAACTTTGATGTATAGTAAAATTGAGTTGCTTCCCGAGATGGAGTAGATACTACTGCTTCTAGATCGAAACAAGCAGCAATACACCTTTTACTTTTAGCTTGAACCTTTTTTTATGTGGTTTTCAAAATCCTCCTTTTTAAAACTTGTTTCATCTTCTGTGGCGTTTTCGCAATTAAGACAGTTCGAGCATTGATCTATTTTGGGCCGCAAAAAAAATTGAATTTATTGTTAAATATTCGCAAATACATTGTAATATTCTCAAAATCCTCATTTATGCTTTCGCATTCATGAACATAATCTTTGTGCAAGTCGGCAAGAGATTTTCCCTCTTCAATGTACTCTCTGGTAGTTTGCGATAATGTGACTCTATTCTCGGGATCGAATTTATGTGTGTTCTTATTTTGTTTTTTATCTCTATACTAACCGTCTTATGTTTTCCATGTTTACCCCTTTTATTGTCTTGCAGAATTTCGTCGCTTCCTAACCTTTTCACTACAGTTTTTTTGTATGAGATAATTTTTTGGAACAGTGTTTTTTTTAATACAAGACCTCTATATTCAAGCATTTATTTTTAAATATGGTTTTTTAGTTTTGTTTTTTCTTGTGTTACATTTTTTCTGCTCTGTTTATCTTTTAGATTTGTATCTACAAGTGCGTCTGCTCAATCATCTACTGTGTTTGTATATAGGTGCAAGTATAGTGTCTATTCTTCCGCGGTGATAGATAGCTTTTATTTGCATATGCATATAATGTTACAACTATTTTTATACAGAAAATTTCGTTTAATGTGACTACTTTGAGCCAGATACACTTTGATAACATTATCAAACTGATAACAATAAAGAAATTTTGCGAAAAAATTAATTTTAAACATTGTAAGTTACAGTGATTATATTGCATAATTAATTGCATGTACATACATATTATAAATTTAATAGCGAAGGCTTCCACGGCCGGAATCTATACTAACATTAGAATGTCTTCCGGGTTTGGACCGTGTCATATTTGCAACCGAAGCTGCCAACGTTTCGCCCACTTTCGTAAGGGGCTTCATCAGGGCTTGAGATAAATCGCAAAACTCAAACAAGCAATCGAAATCTGACTAAGAACTTCTCAAAAGTTAGGTTATCCACTTGTAAAACAAGCCATAACCTAAACTATGAAAAGGTAAGAAAGAAAACGATAACCTGAAAAAGCAAACGAAAATCTAACAAAGAACCACTACCGAGTTAGGTAATCAACTTGTGAACCAAGCCAGATTCTAAACTCCGTAGAAGTGACTTAAGAAGAAATAGTCTCCGTATTTAAAGGAAAAGGATCGTCACGGATGATTAAGCTCGACCCTGATTGGGTTACGGTTGCTAGGGGGCGTGTTTTTGATAAATGACTAATAACCGGGAACCAAAGAGGGGATAGTTCGAAACCATGATCGCGATTAAAGTTATTGGGGTGTTTGATGATTTCTATGCTTTCTCGAAATTTCCTGTTGAAAAAGAATGGAGATTTGGCAATCAACGAAACATTATCAAAATCTATCTTGTGACCTGTAGTAAAATGATGTTCAGCGACCGCAGACTTGGAAGTATACCTTTTCCTTATACAACGATCATGTTCTGAAATGCGAGTAATGACGGAACGACCGGTTTCACCAATGTAGACTAAACCACAAGAACAGGGAATTTGGTATACACCTTGAGATGAAAGTGTAGGAAATTTGTCTTTGGGAGAAGGAAGAATCTGAGAGATTTTGCCTGTCGAGTTGAATATGGGTTTAATACCATTCTTCTTTGATCTGTAACCTTGTGAATGTAGGGTAAAAAGGCCAATTTCGGGTTGGATTCGGGAGTAGAAATGTCCTTAGGTAATCGAGTACGTGGATGTAAACGACGATTAATAACTCTATGAATATCTCGCTTTACATAACCATTGTTCACTAAGGTTCTAGTAAGATGACGGAGTTCTGAGTCTAGATTCTCAGGTTGACAAATAGAAAAGGCACGATGGACCAAAGATTCAATAACAGAACGTTTCTGTGCAGGATGATGATGAGACGAAGCATGAAGGTATCTGTCCGTATGGGTGGGTTTGCGATAAACAGAATGGCTTAGAAGTCCGTTGGGCTTACGAGTCACAAGAACGTCAAGAAATGGAAGAGAACCATTACTTTCGATTTCCATAGTAAATTTGATATCTAAGTGTTGATTGTTAAGATGATCAAGAAACTTAGACAATTCAAGATGACCATGAGACCAAACAATAAACGTGTCGTCAACATAACTAAACCACACTTTAGGTTTTAATATTGATGATTCCAAGGCAACCGTTTCAAATGATTCCATAAAAATGTTAGCTACAACAGGTGATAGAGGAGAACCCATAGCAGCACCAGAAACTTGTTGTCTAACATTTTTATGGAATCATTTGAAACGGTTGCTTTGGAATCATCAATATTAAAACCTAAAGTGTGGTTTAGATATGTTGACGACACGTTTATTGTTTGGTCTCATGGTCATCTTGAATTGTCTAAGTTTCTTGATCATCTTAACAATCAACACTTAGATATCAAATTTACTATGGAAATCGAAAGTAATGGTTCTCTTCCATTTCTTGACGTTCTTGTGACTCGTAAGTCCGACGGACTTCTAAGCCATTCTGTTTATTGCAAACCCACCCATACGGACAGATACCTTCATGCTTCGTCTCATCATCATCCTGCACAGAAACGTTCTGTTATTGAATCTTTGGTCCATCGTGCCTTTTCTATTTGTCAACCTGAGAATCTAGACTCAGAACTCCGTCATCTTACTAGAACCCTAGTGAACAATGGTTATGTAAAGCGAGATATTCATAGAGTTATTAATCGTCGTTTACATCCACGTACTCGATTACCTAAGGACATTTCTACTCCCGAATCCAACCCGAAATTGGCCTTTTTACCCTACATTCACAAGGTTACAGATCAAATAGGGAAACTCCTTCGTAAGAATGGTATTAAACCCATATTCAACTCGACAGGCAAAATCTCTCAGATTCTTCCTTCTCCCAAAGACAAATTTCCTACACTTTCATCTCAAGGTGTATACCAAATTCCCTGTTCTTGTGGTTTAGTCTACATTGGTGAAACCGGTCGTTCCGTCATTACTCGCATTTCAGAACATGATCGTTGTATAAGGAAAAGGTATACTTCCAAGTCTGCAGTCGCTGAACATCATTTTACTACAGGTCACAAGATAGATTTTGATAATGTTTCGTTGATTGCCAAATCTCCATTCTTTTTCAACAGGAAATTTCGAGAAAGCATAGAAATCATCAAACACCCCAATAACTTCAATCGCGATCATGGTTTCGAACTATCCCCTCTTTGGTTCCCGGTTATTAGTCATTTATCAAAAACACGCCCCCTAGCAATCGTAACCCAATCAGGGTCGAGCTCAACCACCCGTGACGATCCTTTTCCTTTAAATACGGAGACTATTTCTTCTTAAGTCACTTCTACGGAGTTTAGAATCTGGCTTGGTTCACAAGTTGATTACCTAACTCGGTAGTGGTTCTTTGTTAGATTTTCGTTTGCTTTTTCAGGTTATCGTTTTCTTTCTTACCTTTTCATAGTTTAGGTTATGGCTTGTTTTACAAGTGGATAACCTAACTTTTGAGAAGTTCTTAGTCAGATTTCGATTGCTTGTTTGAGTTTTGCGATTTATCTCAAGCCCTGATGAAGCCCCTTACGAAAGTGGGCGAAACGTTGGCAGCTTCGGTTGCCAATATGACACGGTCCAAACCCGGAAGACATTCTAATTTTAGTATATTATAAATTTGTTTATTTTACAGTCACAGAAAAAAGAAATCTAAAGTTGACTGCTACTTATAAGTGAAAAATTTGTTAATAAAATTTTCATAGTAAATTTTTGAAAATCCTTTTCATCGTCTTTATAGATTACGATCTTCCGTAACGCATCGAATGCATTACGGATTTTCTTGTTAGTTAGACATTTTATTTCTTTTTTATAATCATTACCCTTATCCAAATTTTGAGGCAACTGTTCTTTTGTTCTTTTGTCATTTTCATAATTGTTGCGCAAATTTGTTTTTTAGTGTTCGGTTGTAACACTTCCAGTTTACTGTCAATATTTATTCAATCGTCATATTGATCTTGGGTTAAGCCAATTTGGTTTTTTTTTCATCTTCATTTTTACTGATACTTCCTAAAACTTGCAAACGCACCTTATGCCGATAATATGTTTTAAATGTTCTTATCACATCTAAATCACAAGAGTGAATTGACAAAGTAGTGTTAGGTGGAAGAAGGACTAATCTGATTTTAGTGTTAAATTTACGGAATAAATTTTGCAATTGTCAACTAACAGGACAATTTTTTGTGTTAATTTTTATCTCAATTTGCCAACCATTCAGTGAAAATCGATGATGTTATTTTAGCATATAAAATCTTAAGCTTTCGCTGTTATTTTGTTTATAATTATAAGCGACTTTTGAACGCGTCGTAGTTAAACAACCAGACTTTTTAGACATAGTCCTAGTTTTTCTTTGAGAGCCAAAGCAAGAAGTAGAACTTGGCCTTTGCCGTATTATCGTTCGTGAACTCAAACGAACTGACGTTTCGCAAGCTTGCATCTTCAGACTGGTAAATGTCAGTTCAAGAAAAAGTGTAAATGACGATATTTATATCATTAGCAATTAGCGTAATTAACGGACCTTATCTTTCCGTTATCGCTTGACTGACTTCGTTACTATTCGGGGTAAGTGTTTGTGTCTTTATCTTAGAGTATGTAATACTGGTAGCCAAGATTTGCTGAGTCTCAAACCGTTTTCTCGGTTCATATTACTTGGATGTTTTTCTATTTCCTTAGCTTTGCGGATAAGTCTGGAAAACTAGAAAGGAGTTCTAGCCAACACTTTAGTTTGGTCAAAGTTTGTACTGCACCGATAAAATCTTAACGGTTTTAAAGCATCGTGTATTTTTTCTGTCGCCAACAATTTTCCTTTTTTTCCTGTCATATTTACGGTACAAAAACTGTTAATCTGTATTTTGGAAACATTTTGGTCTGTGGCCTCTCTTTCGAACTCAAAGTGTGTTACAGCAATGCTTTGAAGTAAACTCTGATCTCGTTAGTGTTTCCTGGATTTGAGATTTTTTAATGTTTTTTGGCTATACATTCCTAATTTAAGTGTATAATTCGCATCTGCGCCCTTCAGTTCTTCTGGCTGAGAGAGGTCCATATACTCTCGTATCTTTGTTTCAAATTTTGGCAAACTTTCCTTTCAGGGCAGGTTCAGCTTGTAAGTTTTTCTCGTTCGACGTCTATTATGTTCAACGTTAGCGTTTTTAATAAGAAACTGTTTGATTTTGTTTCGCAATTTTAAAATTTTGCACAACAGTATTTGAGATATTCTTAATTGCGCCGCGGCATTTTTTGTCCCATTTTTAGCAGTTTATCGTACTTTTCGATAATGTTTGCTTTCTCTTTTAACAAGAAATTATTTCTCTTGTTTTCAACATTGTAAGAAAAAAAATGTTAAATTTAAATTAAAATCTACAAAATAAAACAAATTCAGAAAAACAGAGATAAAAGAACCATTCAGATAAGTGACGGGTTTATAATGAAATTTAAAAATTTGTTAAAAGAGATAACAATAATCAACTTTTTAATAACATTATGTTTTTTATGTATATAAACTAATTAAAATGACAGGTTCTTATCCAACATGATCACAATAACCGACTGATAACATCAACCTTGATCACATTAAAAGGATTTCTCCAAATTTAGTCTGTGATTTGTTCTTACATTTGCAAGCGTTAGTACTTTTACATCTAAGATTTGGTTTGAAAGAATTTGTGAGTTTTTCTATACTAAATTATTAAGTTTAGATTTTTGAAAGTATATTTGAATTGCTATTGCGCATATTACTATAAACATCTTTCTATTATTCTTAATTTTATTTTTATTTAACTTTTGGAGTATACTTTAGATAGCTATATTACCAATTCTAGAGTTCAAATTACTCATTAAAAAGTTCTTTGCTAATTGATTCAACGTTTCTTGTATTTCTTCAGGCAATTAGTTCTTTAGATTTAGTCATGTATACAGTGTGTCCGAAAAGTATGGAATATATTATACAGGTCGATAAACATGCACTTTACACGAAAAAGTTGTAAATAAAAGTTGTTTATCACTTAGTTATCTACCACCTGGGAGATATCAATTTAAATTTTTGCTGCAAACAAAATCGCAACGAATAACACTTATGTACAATTTTTTAAATGGCAAGGCACGTCTTTATTATACTCATTTGATAGAGTCTTTTTTTCTCTTTTCAACCATATGAAACTTGAATACCTTTACATCAAAAAAATTTCAAGAAAAACAAGGACATGTCTAACAAATTTATTTTACTGAGCAGTATTAATCAGGTACGTAATATGTAGTATTGAAACAATTGAATGCACTGTCACAATAGCAAATATTAAACTTTAAATATCTTTACATAAAATTGTTATAACAAAAAAATGTATTTAAACTAAACTTACAATAAATGTTCAAAATGTAAACCATTCATAATTTGACAGTGGTAAATTCGATTTTTAAAACCATCGATTGCTTTTGAAATCATATCTCGAGTTATAGCTCTTATCTCAACTCTAATGCGATTTTTCAAATCTTAAACATTATCAGGTCTATTTACATAAATTTTGCTTTTAATATAGCCCCAAAGAAAAAAATCTAGTGGACTTAAATCCGGCGAGCGAGCAGGCCATTCTATCGTACCTCTTCTGCCTATCCATGTATTTTGAAAAGTATTATTAAGAAAGTGGCGGACATTAATTCCAAAATGTGGAGGTGCCCCGTCTCGTTGAAGCCATATTCTGTTATGAGGTATATCTGGATCTACTTCATGTGGAAATAACTCGGCCAAAGCAGAAACTAACTCAAATCTTAAGAAATCGAGATAAATATTCGCCGTTAAACTACCTTCAAAAAAATATGGCCCCAAAATTTGACTTCCAATCATTCCTACCCAGACGTTGACTTTCTGCTGGTATTGGGTGTGTCCTTCTAGATACCAATGAGGATTTTGTGAAGACCAGTAACGTGTGTTTGGTTTTTTAATTGTGCCGTTTAAACAAAACGTGGCCTCATTAGTAAAAAGGATATTTTTATGAAAATGTGCATCTCGTTCAAGTTTGTTTGTTATTGTTTCACAAAACTCCAGCCTTCTGTCCAAATCATCTTCAAATAATTCTTGAACTACACAAGCTTTATAAGGATGAAATTTTTCTTTTTTTAAAACGTCATGTACAGCCGATTTATTCAAATTATGGTCTCTAGCAATTTGCCGAACAGAAATTTGTGGATTTTCCTCAACAGACAAGAACACATTTTCTCGTTCCACATTACTTAATAACAAAGGTCTACCAGTTCTACTCGCATCTTTCACCGAACCTGTCCTTTGAAATTTCCGCCAATTTTTTTTACCGTGGACTGCGAAATGTTTAATTCTGGATGCAAGTTATTAAATAAATTACATACTTCGTCTTGGGTTCTTCTTCTATCTCCATATCCCAGAATCATTAAAATTTCAATTCTATGTTTCTCAGATAATTGAGCCATATTTCAAGCACTAACAAATAGCAAAGTGTGACAGTGTTCTAAAGTGCATTCAATTGTTTCAATGCTACATATTTCGTACCTGATTAATACTGCTCAGTAAAATAAATTTGTTAGACATGTCCTTGTTTTTCTTGAAAATTTTTTGATGTAAAGGTATTCAAGCTTCATTTGGTTGAAAAGAAAAAAAAAGACTCTATCAAATGAGTATAATAAAGACGTGCCTTGCCATTAAAAAAAATGTAAGTGTTATTCGTTGCGATTTTGTTTACAGCAAAAATTTAAATTGATATCTCCCAGGTGGTAGATAACTAAGTGATAAACAACTTTTTTTTACAACTTTTTCGTGTAAAGTGCATATTTATCGACCTGTATAATATATTCCATACTTTTCGGACACACTGTATATGCTTTTTGTAGACTACTATACTCTATTGAACAATTTTATACCTAACTGAAAAACTAATACAGCAAACTGGTCCGAATTTTCAAAATTTATTCATATTGCTTTGTTAAATACATTAGTATATATAAATAAATAAATTTACTTTTCAAAACTAACATTTTTAATATTAATAGTTACCTACAAATTTGTCGTTTATATCCATTAGTTTAATTAACAGAAATAAACTTTACTTCCTTAAATTGGAAGAAACCTTATTGTCACAATTAACTTTATGTTGCAATATTTTTTTATTTGAAATTAATTGCTTAATTAAAAACAATTACAATTTTAGAATATTTAGAAAAATTGCATATAGGTTAAATTTCTCAAACAATAAAAAAATACAATTCAAGATAGCGTTGATAATCGTTTCTGTAACATTCATGTGAAAGAAAATAACGCTTCACAGGGGTCAATAATAATTGATTTCACTTTATTTTTAATAACTGTCAGTAACATAAATAAAAAATCATTAAAACTATTAAAAGCTTAGTGTAAATAATTTTGTTGTTGTCATTTTTGTTAATTGAATAATGATCACTCAACAGGAGTATAATTTTTTTCTGAGAAAACACTTTTAATTTCACAGATAAAACATTTATAATTTTTGAAATTGAATAAATGATAACATTTTTTTTCCACTACTAGTTGTATACGCTTGCATTATTACGTATAATAGAAGGCCGTGAAGTTGTACTTTTTTAAGCGCAGGTAAATAATATTTCATTATTAACTAGTAGTTAATAATGAACATATTTCCATTTTCTGATAATACTACAACAGTTTCAAAGAAAAAAAGTTTACCAAACTGCGTACCAAGAGCAAGAGATTTTATTTAATGCTAATTTAAGTTTTTAAATCGCTCAATTAATAAATTAATTTGATCTTAAAAAATAAGTTATTTGAAGTTCGCGCTTAATTAAATGTGAATATTATTGAGTTAAATATGTTTTAGATATAATAATGTTTTTAAACAATTTAAACAATTTTAACAATAAAAACTTATCTGTTTATTTTGGTGTTTTAAATCACAATTAAGAATTATGTCAAAATTAATTCTATTTAACTAATGACAACTGTCAAAATCACTGACTTGATTTTTAATTTAAAATTAATATCTTAAATTTTAAATTCAATTTAGTAACAGGTAGAAAGGTTTTAATAATTCTAGTAGTGGAAAAAATGTGTATATATATATATATATCACGGTTGAGAAGTTCATAATAACCTGCGCTATTTATATCCCTCGACGCTTCGCGTCTCGCGATATAATCGATCGCTTAGGTTATAATGGATGCACTTCTCAACCTTTATATATAATATACTATTTTTTGTTTGAAAAGACCGTTTAATGATTCTTTTTTACACAAACTCAGAATTGTCTTTTTTAAACGCTAACAGTAGTTGGCTATCGTGTTTGTATTTCACCTTCTTTGGTACCTTTGTTCAATTTCTCTTCTTGTTTTTCGCTTATTTGTACAAGATTGTCGACAAAAAATTAAGATAAGCATGCAAAAAGTAAATTTGGTTGCTCATTTTAAATTGTGAAGCAACATATTTTTAACGATTTTTTCATAATTTATGATTTTCCAAAAATTTGTTCATTACACTTTTAAAAGCAATCCACGTTTTACTTTCCACAGCAGTTATGGTATTTTTAAACTAATTTTCTTTTGCCTTTATTTGTCATAAAAAATTTTTTTAACAAAGAATTCGTATTTTAAACTAAACACAAGATTATCCTATTACATAAAACAAAAAAAACAGTCTCAAACTTTCCATCACTAAGCTACTCTCTATATACATCTACTACACTACTTGTAATCTTTTTCTTCTTTTTAATACTTCTTCTATCTATCCCACTCCTTCTCCCTCTTTTCGCAAAATTACCAACATTCTTCTCTCTTCTTCTTTTAGTTCTATGCATTCCTTTACCATGTGCTCTATATTTTACTACACCTCTCTACATAGTCTACATTTCCTATCTTTCTCTTCCTTCCAATACTTATTCTTTTGCTCTTCATTCCAGCATCTAAACCCTGCTACCATTCTTTTTAATCTCAAGCTTTTTTTGACCATGTACTTTAGAATATTTTTATACCTCTCATTGTATTTTTCCTCTCATTCTTGCTCTAGTTTCTTGTCTCTGTATATCCTTATCTCTTCTTATTATCTCATCTTTTATTTCCCTTTTTGTATCCCTTATTTTCTCTACGTTTTCTCTCGCATATCCAACCCTTTTATAATAGCTTTTTTTCTTCTTATCAATATTTATTTTTTTCATTCTTTACCTTTCTCCAGCACATTTGAAACAATTTACGTTCTTATCTTTCTTTCAATTGTTCTTTGTAACACATTGCTCTCTTCCCCGCCTGCACTCTTATCTTTTCTAACTTTATTTCCTCCTCTACTATATACCTTGGCGTCATCCTTTCTAATCCTAACGTCCATTTCTAGTATTTTTCTTGTACTTTCTCTAATTCCTCCCATTCTTTCCACTCCTATATTTTCGCCCCGTACATCATCACACTCTTTATTAATTTGTTAAACAACCATCTTCTCGCTTCTATTTGCTTCCTAAATCCGCTGTCTCCTATACCCTACATCTGGGAAAGAAATGTAACAGAACACTGTTACATTTCTTTCCCAACCACTTTATATGAGCCTCATCTTTATTATTGTATCTGATTCGATAACCTAATTACCTCGTCTCCCCACTTCCAATCCACTCTTTTTTAACCACCACCTCTCCCTTTTTAAAACACTACCTTCTTTGTTTTTCTCACACTTAAACACTTTTTTCCAGATACTTTTTTACTGTCTTTATCATCTCATTCATTTCTCTTTCTTTCTTCGCTATTTTTAAACTAATTGTTCAAAAGGATAAGTCGGAAAATTTATTGCAAAGATACTCAAAACTGGTTCCTTTTTTATTCAGTGCTTTTACAAATTGCTTCATTATACAAAATTTCATTTTATTTGTCTTTACTAAACTGTTATGTGCATATTTTTTGATCCCGGTGTAAGATTATGCATCAAAATCATTGTTTTTGTGCAAATCAAAACTTTACTCTATTATCTCATTCACAAATCAAACAGAGAATTTTAGTGTACCCACTCTGTTGGCTCAACAATGTACACATAATTCTAATTCGTAGTGTTTATATTTAATTTTTCTTAACAGCAACTTTAGATTTAGATTTAGATTCCAGATGCACACTTATCTCCATTATGTAAGAGACCACCTTTTAAACAAGTCTTTAGAAGTCTATAAACAATCTCCATGTACTAGAAACATACGCTAAAGCACCTAAGGCGCCTATTAAATCAGATATCTCACTGCAATATACCTTCTTGTAAAAATTGTATAAGCGGACGTTCACGATTTCTGTACGATGTAAACGCTGTATCTAGAGCGAGTAGGTTGTTTGCTTGAAGTTAGGATTTTAAAAACTCAACAGCATACGTTTAAAGGCTCAAAGTTTTTATTAAATCATTGAGGTCAAGTTGAGTGAATTTCTGCGTTATTAAAGTATTTTCCAGTTGATAATCTCGTAAATATCTGTTTGTTGAAGAATGTGTAAATTTTATAACTTCTGGTAAAGGTTTTACTAGCAGATCAAGTCTGTGCGAAACCGGTTTTATAGATGATGGTAAATTTAGATATTAACCTTATCAAGACATACACAAAAATAACATTTAACATAGCTTACTTGCTCGCACCACACCATAGGAATAGCAAATGGCGAGCAGGCAATTTGTCCGCTACTCCATTTTCTCAGATGTTCAACACATGTATAGTATACTTTATGTAGTGCCTACAATTTAATTGCCTAGTTATATGTTGTGACAAACTTAAAACTAATTTATGTTTAACTAACTATTTACACGGTTACTTTATGTTCGTTTACGTTTTATATTTTTACGTTATCTGTGACTAAAACATTTCATCTCTTTTGACAATTGTCTTAAATGTTTTAAATATTTTGAACACGTTTAGTGTCCCAGTCTTAAGACTGTTGTGTTCTAGAACAAGAAACTGAACGCGGCACCGGCAGAAAAGGTGATTGCGTTAGCGGCATCTCTTTCTATTTCGGCAATTTCCTCATCATAAAAATAGCATTCAATGGGTTTCTTCTGACCCAACGTTCTACATAAATGGTAAGTGCAGTATACACTTAAATACCTATTCTTTGAAAGACAACTTCTAACATATTACGAACTGTCCTCCAAATCAGTTGATCTAAGCCGTGACCAAGTTTGAACATTGCCAATGTCTTGTTATGGAACTCTAGTTCTCCTTTAAAATACTATAATGTTTGCCATAGATTTTTGTACGTGAGTATTTTTTGGTGGACATATAGAAAATCAAACGTCGTTCATTACGTGTTTTTAAGACTTTGCCGATTTCCAGTTGCAGTCTTCTAACCGTCCAAACTTCTTCTTTAATACTACCGCAATTCTTCTAGACATCTCAAGGTTTTCACGTACACAGTGTGCGTTAGCGTCATTTATTTGTGTTTGAAATAGATCTTGTTGCTCCTCGGTCGTAACCCAAATCTTAGCTTTTCTAGAACCCTTGTACATGTTCATAAATTTATCAAAAACTAGATTTTTAGTTGTGCTCGTTATTGTCTTAGTTTGGACAACTCTGCTAGTCGATCGATGTGGACTACTTTTGACTTGTCTCTAGGTAGTCTCCGAATACAATTTACGACATCATTAATACGGTGTAAAATTTTATAAAGGTTATTCTATTGTGTCTGCAGCTTCGGCGACAAACCACGTCTTATTATACAACCACACCATATGCTGCCCCGTTGAAATTCACAGTTTTGTGCCCGGACGTCATAGCTAGTCTTCATTCTGCCGTTGACAATTTGCGTGTATTTCCAGATTGTTTTATGTACTTTGTTTAGCCTTTATATTAACTTGTTAACTTAGTCTTTTTTAACAATTTATTTTCCGGTTTTTGTCTAAATTGGAAGTTGCATGGTCGTATTTCGCGACCGAGCAGCAAATACTGATCCCAGTCTTTTTGTTGTTTGGGCACTGTTTTCGTTAAGTACTTTCTCATTGTTCAATTTATCCGTTGAACCATGGCATCGATTGAGGATGAAGAGACGTCGTCATAGTTTTTCCAACTGTCAGCAAACTTCTTGAAACAGACCAGAATTAAAGTTGCGTTTTTGTTTTATCCAAAAATTGGTGTGTCTAACACCTCTACACTGCGGTCTTCTTGGTTCTTTTGTACACTTCTGATTTTTACTTCCTCGCGAGTTCCGTTTCGTCTATAAAATCCAGAAGTTTATTCTAAGAGACTTTTTTTAAGTCATCCTCGCTTAATCTTGGCTTGACGAGAATCGTCGTGCGTTGCGTTTGATATGCTTTGCATTTACAGTCTCGTCGTTCTCAAAGCATTCGCGGCAGTTTACAAATCCATTATATGCATATGTTTGTTATGACTACAGTGCCATGTAATTAGTTCTGTGACTTCTGTCGAGTCATGTTTGATAGTGCATATTGAGTGCCTCTCTAAAAAAATATTTAATAGTTTATGTTTTGCTACTAGTTTGCTGCAGATTATTTATTTTTTGGTATAGTAGACGATTCCAAAAACAGGTTCAGGTTTGATATATGTTATGTTATATGTTGTGCTTTTTTTTAACTAATGGGTTCACTATTAGGTTTCCATTTACATTCTGGCCCTGTCAGACATGATCGATATTAAACCGTTTGTGTATGATTTCAAGTCGATAATGTTTTTGACGGTAGGAACTTCAACTTGAGAAACAAACGCATATTTACCCTGTGTACCAGATAGTTTTTTTTACCACGTCCGGGTAAATGTTTTTTGTCTACTCTTATCGTAACGGCGTTATCATTTTAAATCTTTTTAAGATGTAGTAATTTTTTGTAAAGTTGGATCTCGTAGTTAAGATTGTTTCTTTACGCAGCGCGTTGTATATACCAAGTTTGTATTTCCCGGTAACTGACTACTCACATGTGACCAACTATCAGTTTCGCTACATTAAAAATCCTGATGGCTTTCGTTGTGACTCGTTCTAGATGAGCACTGAAAGACTGCCTGGTATCAAAAGTGAGTCGCAAGCATTTGATTTTTTTTGTCATGGAAAACGTGATTCCGCACATTGTAAATAATTTTATGTCATCCCTTTTCCGTCGTTTGGTTTTCGAAACACTCCAAAAAGGGCGACAGCATCTCCGCTTTATACAAAATAGCTGCAACTGTCTGATTCCTGAGCATTGGGTTGGTCTAATTTTGCACTAGAAATGTGATGCCTTCTATTCTATTGTTTTTGAAATTGAAGCATTGTCAAATACTCCTACAATATCTAGAAAAGCGCCCAATGCAATATCATTGTATTGGATTGCATTTTTGCATCTACTTACTAGTTGACAAATTTCTAGTTTGCAAGCCTTTCTAGATTGCTAGTGGCTGGCCAATTCTTTCGTGCCCGTTTTCGTATATACGTGTCGACTACGTTTTCAAGTAGTTTTAAGATGAAAAAGTCAAGTTGATTGGTTTGTAAGGTTTTGCCTGGGCGTACGTGGATCTCCTTGGTTTTGGTATAGACACTACTTTGACAATCCGCTAGTAGTTTTGTATATGCGAATGTGCTAAACTGATTCTGAAAACTTTACATATGTGTTTTGCAGAGGAACAAATTCTTTTTGCAACATAATGAAATAAATTCCATTAGCTCTTAGAGAATAAAAGGGCTGAATCTCCATTCTAGGTTTTCATGATTAATTATTTTTTTCGTTGAATTCCAGTTCCTTTAGGATGCCCGTTTGTTTGGTACTTCTAGATCCTAGTGCTCAGAAACTTTAGTTAACGATGAACCAAGGAAGTGTTTTTGCAGAAGTTCCTGTAAAGTACCTTCATCTGAGTCTGTAAACTTTGCGCTTTTGGTCAGCATAGAACCGATGTTTCTATTACGGTTTTTGCTCAGAGCCTATTAAAGGCAAAAACATGTAGCTTTGTTTTCTATGTCCTTACAGTACTTTCTTTAAGAGTCTCTTTCCGTTTTTTTTAAATAAGGTTCATTCTATATTTATTTCACTCTCCACTCTTTTTGACTGTGTTAAATAGCTTTCTAGTGCATGCCTTCGCATTGTTTGACTGTTTTTGGGCAGCTTGTTTCTAACTTGCGGTTTTGGTTAAAATATAATTGTAACAGAACTCCACACAGACACCAATTGTAACGAATTTAAAACTTAATTTATTTTAACTAACTATTTACATAATTACATATTATAAACTTATCTAATTTTAATTTACTAAAAACACAATATAACAAACTTAGTAGAATAACAAACTAAAAATTTAATAAACAGAACAGAATAGAACATTCCATCTCTTTTGACAATCGTTTCAAATGCTTCACATATTTTAGGAACAGCGTTTGTTCATGTTCTTTGACCATTTGATTCTTTAAACGACAAATTAAATTAAAATAAGACAAAAATTTTGGACTAATTTTAGTTTAGCTTAACAAAAAACATTGTTATACAATTCTTTGAAGAGAAACAATATTTTTAAAACTTGGAATATTTTCTACTATGGAAGTAACCAAATAAACAAAGAATGGACGCAAGAACGCATTTATGGAAAGTCTTGGCTCTTGCACCCTGATCAGATTACAGTAGCGTACGATTAGTTTTCAATTTCTCATTTTTTATTATGTCACTTTTTATTTAAAAAAACAAAGAATTATATTATACAAGAACATAATACCATAGTAGCACTTTTATAATCAAACTTGACTACTAATATGAATTTTACATTTGCGGTGAACGCACATTCTTAGATAATTTGTAAATAAATTTTTTGAAACATTTCTTTGCATATTTAGTAGATAAAATATGCATGTGCGTCATTTTTGTTCCGACAAACGACATGTTCATGTTACAAGAAAACTTAATAAAAATCACAATAACTAAATTATTTATATGTATTTATTTAATTTTTAAAAATCTTAGAATTATGATACACGTCGTTAGATATAAGCAATCTATTCGTAAGTAACTCTCTTTGGAGATAAAAGTTAACCAATTCAATTTTAGTATAACAACATTTAACACTCTTTTTACAATGCGGTTAACTATGATTATAAAACGTGTGATAATTCGCTAAAAAAATGTCGGTACTGGATTAGCTGCGCCAAAAATGATTGACGTTCCCAATTTTATTTGAGACAAGCTCTAGCAATTTTTATTAAAATTATGTATTTTTAATATTAAATAAATAAAACGCTTAGTAAAAATATTTATTACAAATCCATCAACTTAGAAAAAGTTGTCTAATGCTATTCTATGAACAGTAATTGTTGTTTTCAGGTTTATTCAGTCAAATAGTTTATTGATGAAATTGAACGTGTCAGTTTAATTACCAAGACGTATTTTTTTAACTCAACGCTATTTATAAAAGTGATTAATTACTGTGTCGTGTGTTTTAAATATTTGCAAAAAAAAACTTGATAACGTTAGAATTAAGATAAATTTGTTTTGTTTTAATTAATTTGAAATTAAAAAAAATTAAATATTAATTAATTGATAATTAAATAACTGAAAGAGTTTTATTTTTAAAATACTTATTTAATTTTTTTTTAGGTAAACGCTTTATGCGACAACCAGTTTCTGCACCCAATTCTGCCATGCGAGTTTTTGGATTCTCCTGAATTTGAGTCGAGCAGAAATACGATAGACGACAAATTTAAAGTACGAAAACAAATGAGTGTCACGGAAAATTATTCATTTTGGAAATGTTCTAGGTGTCTATTGTTGCAGCAAGTAGCTGTCGCTACGTCTTTTGGCAACGCACAGCCTTAGAATATTTATTTGTGAAAGAAACGTATTTAGCCACTGTATTAACTACGCTAATTGCTCGTGACATCACAACCAAGCTATACGCTATGAATAATAAAATAGTAACGGCAAAAGGATCGCATTTGGATATAAGATTACCAAGCATCACCTCTTCGTTAACATCTGGTGGGGAATATAAATCACCGATTAGAAAGAAAAAAGATCATTTAGGTAGGAGAAAAGAAATAGAAATTCTGTTTAATGTTGAGATTTTGATAAATGACAAACTAAGCTCATGACATAAACAATGTAAGCACGCAATTTAGTTGCGTGGTCTTGTTTGAGCTTTTTCTAATTCACAAATTTGCTTTTGTAGGTACTTGCCCGGGGTCGCCGGATCCATTGTTGGGAGAAAAAACCTGCGACAAACCTTATCAAAAATATAAGGAAAACGGAGGCATTCCGATAAACGGTAGAAACATTAGTGAAATGGAACCGTTGACTGAATTGCCATCAACCGACGACTTAACTTCGAACGACGTCGAAAGCTGGTTAGAAAATAGTTCAAAATACCACAGTTGTGAAATCGTCGACATGGAATAAATAAATAAATGTTTTATATAATTAACGCATAAATAAATTTTATAATGTCTGTCTTTATTTCGTTTAAACCCCCTCGTATTGACATAACGTTTCAAAGTTTAATGATACGAAACAACAAAGCACTTTAAGCTATCAAAAAGTTTACGAAATTAAGTTTTCGCGATAATTAATTACACAGAACAAAGTTTATGCGGTTTCACGCTAATTTAGGTGTAGAAAAGATTCGAATTGAAAGCTAAAGGTCAGATTATACCTATATAACTTTTTTTTTGATTGTTGAACGAGACCTAATTAAATTTTAATTATTCTGTTAGTAGATTGATAGTCGTTGAACTCCAAACTTTTCAACACTTTTCATTTCAACCAAAATTTTAAAGACTTAGGTAGCTAAGTAAACGAAATATTTTAGAACTTCCAAGTGTAACGCACTTCTTAGAATAAAAAGTTTTAACAAAGAAAATAATAAAAAAAAAACGTAAATATTAAATGGAATTAGACAATGCTTTTACTTTCGAATAATTGCTCATCAAATAATAACACATAATGTAGTATGACGTTCGTTTTACCCGCCTAGACGTCGTGTCTTGGTGATTACATTATCGATTTCTATCCGAACATTACGCCACAGCTCGCCAGTTCGTTTTTCGTGAGTTTTCCCCGAAAATTTCCCTTACGACTTGAGAAGAGAAATTGCTGTATAAAAGGGGCGTGACAAGTTTCTGACCACCACGCCGGAGTTTTCAGTAAATAACATAACGAAAACATGTTCTTTTACTACAACAACCCTTACATAGAAGACTAAGGCTGATTATGATATATGTGATGTATAACACATGTGATATTTTTCTACTAAATCTGTAAGGTAAGCTTAATTCTCCTTCGATTATAAATTTCGACGTATTTTTTTGTGAATTATTGTTTATGTTTCTTGAAGCGTCAAAACATATGTTGTGTGAACAAATGACATTGTGCATGTAGTACAATCGCACAAGTGTTTCATAATCTGTTGCACATTGTGATTTTTAGTGTGAATTTATTTATTTTCAGATACCATAATGGAAATACTTATGATTCAATCTAGAAGTCATTTTACAAAGCCAAACATTTCTAAAGTATTTGACTCAATTGTATCGTCTACAAACGTTTCTCCAACGAAAATGCGTTCTTCGTCATCGAACAAAACTAAATTTACTCCTTTAAGTACCGAATACACCACCTATTCTAATACTCTATTAGTTGATAATAACAGCACAATGTGGAATAGCAGCGATTTATTAAACATTACGAATACGACGGATATTTTGACTGACTACGATTACCAAATGTTAAATTCGACCATTCCAACAACTGCCGATTCTTGGGAGTCTTGTAAAGAGTGGAGCTCAGCTCAACACAGCTTATTTCAAACGGGAAATTTTTTTCTCGCCGCTGCTTTTCTAGTACCAAATAGATTTAAACAGAGTGTTCTTTTGTTTAGGTAAGTACTCTTTTTAAATTGATTTTATTTTGTCTGTAATTAAATGTGTGTTGTCCATGAGGTTAACGTCCTATACTCTTCGCAAAACTAAAAAACAACATTTTCGTTGATCTCAAATACATGAAAACGAGCTACTGGTTCTAGAAGCATATTTAAGTAAGCATCGTTTCTCGTGTTTATCACACGTTTTTCATGATGCTAATAAAGTTTTGTTCTAATTAATGACCTGACCTGACCTTATCCGGTTCGTAATAAAACTAATTTGTGTTGTTTTACCAAATATCCATAATTTCATGAAATTATGTAATCGAGTTCTTTTTGATGGCTGGCAATTTAGGTATAAACTGCACTTTTGTTTTTGTCCAATACAAAGAAAAATGTCCAAAATATATTCTTAAATTGCTTTGTAATTTAAAAAAAAACTTGTTTTTGTTAAGTTCATAATTATTTTGTGTATTTGTATTAAAAATTAATTTAATTTCATGCACATGCAATAAAATAATTCCGTCTATCACTTTGGAAACATAATTTTACGTAGCTAATAAATATTTCTAAGTTATTCTAAATAACAGTTTTTTTAAAATTATTTATATAAAAAATTCGAATAAACAAGTAACGTTTTTCTTGTTTTTATTAATAATACTAACGTTTATACTGTTTTTTATTTACAAAAACAAGAAATTGAAGTTGAAAAACCTAATTGAATTTACTGTTTTACAAACTATGAAAAACAATAATTTTTAACATATGATAAATATTAAATTCAGTTTAATATTTGTTAGTTTATTTTTAATTACAATTACAAAATAAAATATGTCATCTTTTCTTTTTTAATTATTTATATATGACAACTAAACTATTATAAACAAAACAGAAAATCATGACAACGTAAGTAAATAAATACTTTTAAAAAAACAGTGTAGATGGCATTAAAGTGCTAAAATTTGGAATTAGTCTCTTAACACGCCCCTCTCATATTTTGCGCTTTAACAGATTTTTAATCCCATGGCATCAACATGACGATAATGTACAGGTCCTGGAAGTGGCTTTGTAAGAATGTCAGCTGGCATTATTGTTGTTGGAACATGCTTCAATTTTATCTCATTATTTTTCATCAACTGACGAACAAAATGATATATTGTAGCAATATGCTTAGTACGTGAGTGACCTGTAACATTTTCTGCAATGTACTTTGCTCCACGATTATCAGTTCCAAAATCTATCATTGATAAATCATTTAATTTCAATTCTAGCATTAAATTACGTAAATATAATGCTTCGCGAGATGTTTCTGATAGAGTTACATATTATGACTCCGTTGATGAGATTGCGACTGACTGTTGTTTCTTTGAACGCCATGATATTGCAGCTCTACTTAATATAAATGAAATTCGGTCTTTCTCATCATTAGCATGATCAGCATCAGAATATCCTTGGATTCCACATTTATCCTTTTTAAATACTAGCCCATAATTTTGTGTACCTTGTAGATAACGTAACACACGTTTCGCTGCTGACCAATAAATTTTTTAATATTTTTCATTCAATTGTGATAATCTATTAACAGTAAATGTGATGTCTGGAGAGAAGCATTTGCTAAATACATTAGTGATCCAATTACTTGTCTGAATGGTTTTTCTTCATCTTTTCTTCGATATGAATTTTTCGTCGGTAATTTTGCTTGAGAGTCACTTGGAGTTTTTACTGAATTGCATTCTTCCATATGGAACCTTTTTAAACGATCTTTAATATATTTTTGTTGACTTAATTCAATTTCTCCATTAATTTGATTGATTTCGATTCCTAAACAATGTCGTGCTAAACCAAGGTCTTTTATCTCAAATCTCTTTGCAAGTCCAGATTGTAAGGCTGATTGTCGAAAATTTTATTCAGTTATCAACACTATTATTTACAGAAATGCTATAAACTTATACTACACTAGAAATATATATACAGGCCAAGAGGTTTTAATACAGTAAAACGGAAAAGAGTTCAAAATTGTCCGGGCAGAAGGTCTTTAGTTTACGTTCACCACACGACACGAGTACTAACACTGGTGTTACCGCGGCTGGATAGCGTCACCTGATGGTAGTCCGGGACGTCAGTTCTGAAGCGACACCGGGTGGTTTAACAAAGAACCGTATTACCTAAGCTGTTCTTACTGAAAGAAGCCGTCTTAGTGGTTGGTTGTTGAGTCAGGTGGCTGCACTTATAAACTAGTTTGCTCGTGTATCCATCTATGAGCGTTCCGTGTGGCGCACTCTAGTGAGGGTCGCATGTACTTCGTGTTTTGTGGGTGCCTGACTGGCAGGCGTTTTATGTGTCTGTTACAAGCTCTAATTCTTTCAACTTCTTGCTTATTTCTTGATATATATAAGATATCGTCGACATATACGACCAAAATTGTATATTGATCCTCATGTTGTAATAAAAACAGGTATCACTAGCTGCTGGAGTTAATCCAAGACTTTCTAATTCTTCATTCAATATTTTATTCCACCAGATTGTCGTAAACCATACAATTTTTTTTTAAGTTTGCAAACTTTATTATTTTGGAATAATGTTTGAAACAGCTTATAAGCAATTTTTCGTAAATTACTTTTTTTGCCATCTTTTTTAATAATTTTTTTTAACGCTTCTTTAATATACTTCGGCAGTTCCATAAATATCTCTTCTTCCAAGTATCCATTCAGATAAGCTGATACAACATCCATTTGGAAAAATGGCAAATTTTTTCGCGCAGCCAATGTCATCAAAAGTCTGATAGAGTCCAACCTAGCTACAGGTGCAAAAGTATCAGTGAAATCTATTCCTTGTCGTTGTGTAAATCCACGAGCAACAACTAGAGCTTTTCTCCGTTCAAGTGTTCCGTCAGATTTGAATTTGTTGCTTAGAACAATTTTACAAGTAACAACATTTCTATCATTTGGCCGTTCAACTATTTCCCACGTGTTATTTTTAATCAAACTACGAATCTCTTCAGTAATAGCTTCCATACATTTAGTTGTTTCGTCTCTATTCATTGCTTCTTTTAATGTTATATCGGCAAAATTTACTTCTTTAATTGTTTCATTTTCATTTTCTGATGCATCAACATATATTTCATCGTTACTTAAATCTTCTTGAAGTTCATCTTCACCATCATATTCCTCTTGGTCTTCATATTATTTGCTGTCTGTCCAGTGTTATAGATTTTTCGTGGTCTTCCTCTCCTGCCTGATTTTTCTATCCGTGGTCTTCTTGGTTTTCGATGTAAAATTTGTCTTGGTACGCAATCTTCGTTTATTAGATCATTTTTAATTTCATCATTTTTATTTTGAGCTTTAATTGGTATATGAACGCATTCAATATTTTTTTCATTTTTATCAGAAACTTTATCTTCTTTTACTTTTTTTAAAAATTGATTTTCAAGGATTTGTACATCTCTTGCAACAATAACCTTTTTTTCAATTGGAATCCATATTCGATAAGCTTTTGATTCTTCTGAATAACCAACTAGAATACCTTCTTTTGAACACGGATCAAACTTTGATTTTCCTTGTTGTTTTTCTAAGACGAACGTTTTTGCTCCGAAAACTTTTAAATTACTCAAATCAGGTACTTCCTTGTTCCAGATTTCAAATGCAGAATGATTATCTAAGCTAGATGTTGAACACCTATTTTTTAAATAATATGAAGTAGCCACCGCTTCAGCCCAGAATCCATGACTTAATCCGGATTGGATTAAAAGACATCGTGCCATTTCAATTAATGTCCTGTTTTTCCGCTCTGTTACTCCGTTTTGCTGTGGTGTATAGAGAACAGTTAGACGTCGAAATATACCATTTTTCTTCAGAAATTCATCAAACTCTTTATTACAATATTCTGTTCCATTATGGGACATCAAACATTTAATTTTACAATTTGTCTGGGTTTCAACACGTGCTTTATATTCTTTGAAAGCTTGAAAAACGCCACTTTTGTCATGTAAAAATTGAACTTCACACCATCGCGTGCTATCATCAATGAATGTTACAAAATACCGAGCACGTCCCAATGATTCTACTCTTGACGGTCCCCAAACATTAGTATGTATCAATTCTAATTTTTTGTGCATTTTTCAGACTTCTTAGGAAACGGTAATGCAGTCATTTTTCCTTGTACACAAATATCACACGGTTGCAATTTCTTTTCTTCATTAATCTTAATTCCAACAGCTAATCATTTTCTTGAAATTTCTAACAAATCTTCTTTATTCAAATGACCTAGACGATGATGCCATAACTTTAAACTTGCTGAATTATTTATTGCCGCATTTGCTTGCTCTTCACTGCCACAAACATAATATAAATTTCCAACTCTTTGCGCAACGAATTTTATTTCGCCGTCTTTTCCGAAAATAGTTGTTCCAGTTTTAGAAAACCTGAGAGTATTTTCTTGGTCTCTAATCCTCGCAACAGATAACAGATTAGTTCTTAATTCTTTTACTAATAATGTATTATTAAGTTTTACCGACCTGTTTCCTTTCCATCTGTAGTAAAAACACGAGCAGTTCCTTTTGCTACAATTTCAGTTTGTACATCACTAGCTAATAAAACATTTCCATTTGTTGACGTCATATTAATGAATGCCGCTTCATTATTACACATATGAGATATGCATCCACTATCTAAACACCATCGATTATCACTTGATACTTGAAGAGCTTCTTCCGTTACTTGAAATGCATCTTCGACTTGAACCTCAACTTTTGATGAATATTCTTGTTTATTATTATTTACTTTATCTGGGCAATCAGCTGCTTTGTGTCCAACTTTATTACAGATGAAACAATTATACTTGAATGGCTTACTAAAATTACCATTGTTTTTGCGTGAACTTTCTTGATATCCACTACCTTGATATCCACTGCCTTGATATCCACTGCCTTGATATTCACTTCCTTGATATCCACCTCTTTGATAACCACTTACTTCACTTTTACTTTCTTGACTTCCACTACTTTGATACTGTTTAAAATTTTTAACTAACATAACCTCTGCATTTTCCGTATCACGTTGACTTTGAGCATCATACTTTTCAATAACTTTTTCTCGAAGTATATCTGGCTTAGGCAATTTATTTTGAGACTCCATAACACATCTAAACATTTCAAATCTTGATGGCAATGTATTAAGAAGTAATATTGATTGTAAATCATCATGCATTTCGACACCCATGGCTGACAATTTCGCTATTATGTCAAAAAATTCCATCAATTGAGTACGAAAATCACTGTTTTCTGCTATCTTATAAGATGTTACTCGTTTGAGTAAACTTGCTCGTTTTACCGGTCCCGTAAAAGCATATTCGGACTTTAACTCGTCCCAAATTTGTTTTGAAGTATTTAAACCTTTCACCATTCGAAATAAACTCGGATCAATAGCAATTATTAAATCTGATTTAGCTTTAGAAACTTCTTCTTTCCATTTTCTGACACTCTGAACTGACGCATTATCATTTTCTACTAACTCGGGTTTTGATTTCTTGCCATTTACATATCCCCTTGTGCTATTTTTTACCATTACAGCTTCAATTTGCATAGTTCATGTATCATAGTTTACCTTCGTAAAAGGCTTGATGACAAAGACATATATTTTTTTTTAATTTAATTTTTACAGCGTTCTGGGCCCATAACCTGATAAATATTAAGTTCAGTTTAATATTTGTTAGTTTATTTTTAATCTCAATTACAAAATAGAATATGTCATCTTTTCTTTTTTAATTATTTATATATATGACAACTAAACTATTATAAACAAAACCGAAAATCATGACAACGTAAGTAAATAAATAGTTTTAATAAAACAGTGTAGATGGCATCAAAATGCTAAAATTTGAAATTAGTCACTTGACAACATAAAAAAAAACTTAGATTTTTAATAAAAATTATATTTTTATATTTAGGAATAAGTAAAATAACAAATTTGTATTTTAAATTAATTAAATAACGAATAACTTTTTATTTACAGCACTTAATATTCATTTATTTTATCATTTTCTTAGTCTTCTCTACAATTATATATGTGATATTTTAATTAAGAAATTAGTTAATTAAACATGAACATGTTTCGCTGATAACAGTTAGCATCATCAGCATAAACTAAAAAACTGAATATAAAAAATTGATGAATACTAACCGAATTAAAATTGTTCACAAATAATAACTGAATGACAAACGTATTTGTTAATTTTAGATAGTCTACTATATCAAAAAAAAAAAATTAAAATAAATAAAAATAAAAAATAATTATAATCAAAAAGAAAGAAAAATAAAGAGAATTGGCCTATAATTTTGAACTAACAAGAACAGAAGGATTTAAATTTAATATTTCATTTAGACAATTTATAGAACAATCATTAAAAATTCTATTTATTTTAGGAGTCTCTAATGAATTTGAAAAATATCCTTTATTGCAAACATAAAAAATTTTAATATTCAAATTAGAAGAAAATGAATATCCCGAAGTTAAAATATGGCTGCCAAAAGCGGAGTTAGTATTACCATTATTTATCAAATATAAATGTTAATTTAGTCTAGTTTTGGATTTTTTACCTGTTTGACTAACATATAAAGAATTGCAAAAAAGACAAGTAAGTTTTTATACTTCAGATTTATGTAAACTTGATATTTGATCTTCGTTGTTAACTATAAATAATCTAAGTTTGTTATGTTTAAAAAAAATGTAAAAATTTAATGCAGTGGCCAAAGTCTGAAACAGATCTAAAGACTTTTTTATTATTAATAGGAGAATTGATTAAATTTTTAAATAATTGTTTTATACGAACTTTGGTGAAAAATACTATATATTATTTAACTGTATAGGATAACCAATATTTAAACCAATTTGATTTATAATTTTGTGTTATTTAGAAAAATTAGAAAAAGACAAAGGCATAGACAATAGTCTATAAACGTATGAACAAAAAGCAGCAGTTTTATGATAAAAAGGATGGCACGAATTAAAAAAAAATACGCAATCTGTATGAGAAAAACATCGAAAATAAATTTTTCATTAAAAAATGTTCATGTTTAATTAATTAATTTCTTAAATAAAATATTAAATATATAATTGTAGAAAAAACTTTAAGAAATTTGTGTCTTCTTCTTCTGATATCCACTTTTTCCATCCTGTTCGGTTCCGTTCTATATGTTTCATTTCTGCTATCGTTTCACAATTTTCTTCCTATTTCTTCTATTCTTTGTATCTAATTCTTTCTAAATCTTCCTACTTTTCTTTTACTTACTGTGCCCATCTCTATATTTTTCACAAATATGTTCTGATTTATTCGTATTATGTGTCCATACCGATTAAACTCCTAAATTTCTATTTTCATTGGTATTGTTTCTTTTTGTGTCATTTGTCATATTTCTTCGTTTCGTTTTTTATTTTAACACTTTTAATTATTTTGTTATTTACATCCCCGTCCATCTTCCCATCTTCTTTTATTACACTTCTTAGATATTCGTAAGTTGCTACATTCTCTAGTTTTTGTTCTTTAATATATATATATATCTCTATTTTCTTCTTTGTTTTTGTTATTTATGCTTATTGTTTTACATTTCTTTATATTAATTTCCATTCCTAGCTTTTCTATTTCTTTACTCTATATTTTCGTCAACTGTTTCATCTTTTTGTGGTTATCTGATACTAACACTACATCGTCTGCATATAGTTGATTGATCGATTTTTATTAGTACTAGATATCTTTGACTGGCTTTGTTTGGTTCTTGTTCTAGTATTTTTACTTACTTCTTAATATGTGGATATTATCGTACGTTTATCTTCCTGTTCTAAATACTGCCTGTTCTTCTTCAAGTCTATTGTCAATGTATTTTCTCAGTCTTTTTTCTAATATTTAGGTGTATAATTTAAAGGTGGCGGAGGAGAGGCATATAGCTCTATAGTTTTTACAATCCGCGTACTCCCTTTTCTTGTAAATTGAAATGATAATGTTATTTTGCCACTCTTGTGGGATTTCTTCTATCTCCCATGTTTTCTTAAATATATTTAGTAGCCATTTTCTTTTTCTTCTAGAAATTGTATGATCTCTGGTTCTATTTCATCTTGTCTTGTCAGCTCAACACAGCTTAATTCAAACGGGAAGTTTTTTTCTCGCCGTTGCGTTTCTAGTACCAAATAGATTTAAACAGTGTTTTTTTGTTTAGATAAGTACGTTTTTTAAATTGATTCTATTTCGTCTGTAATTAAATGTGTGTTGTGCATGAGGTTAATCTCCTATACTCTTCTCAAAGCTAAAACACATTTTCATTGATCTGAAATACATGAAAACAAGCTTTACTTTACCCAATAGTTCATGAAAATATGTAATCGAGTTCTTTTTGATGGCTGGCAGTTTAGGTATAAACTACACTTTAGCTTTTGTTCAATTCAAAGAAAAATGTAGAAAATATATTCTTGTTTTTATCACTTTAATATTTATTTTGCTAGGTATTTGTACTAAAAATTAATTTAATTTTATGCATACTTAAATAAATAAAACAATTGCGTTTAATAATGAAATTTTGTATAACAACGATAATTGTTATTGCTGAACTACGTTCAGAGTTTGGTGGTACCTTTTTATCAAGTTTGTCAGTTTTTACATTGTTTTAGAATATATATTTTGTAGTAAACCAAAACAGACATTAACCATAATAATAAATAAAAACGTATTCGATATTTTAAAATAAAAAAAATCTTTTTAATTAATAGTAAGTGAAGAAATATTTATTTATTTTCAAGTATTGTTTTGTAACACGTAAACGAAATTTTTATGACAGGCAAGAATCGGGAACAAATACATAAGCGTTATGTATTATGTTATGTTTATCACTAAAGCTTCAATCTATCCACTTTTTATTATGAAAAATTAATTTTACATAGCTAATAAATATTCATAAGTTATTCTAAATAACAGATTTTTAATCATTTATATAAAAAATGCTAATAAACAAGTAAAGTTTTTCTTGTTTTTATTAATAATAATAACTTTTATACTGTTTTTTATTTACAAAGATAACAAACAACAAATTAAAGTTGAAAAACTTAATTGAATTTACTGTTTTACAAACTATGAAAAACAATAATTTTTAACATAAAAAACGTATTAGATTTTTAATAAAAATTATATTTTTTACCAAAAATAGAAATAAGTAAAATAACAAATTTGTATTTTAAATTAACTGAATAACCAATAAATTTTTATTTAAAACAATTAATATTTTATTATTTTATAATTTTTTTGTCTGTTCTCCACAATCATATATGTGATATTTTATTTAAGAAATTAGTTAACTAAACATGAACATGTTTCGCTGATAACAGTTAGCATCATAAGCATAAACTAAAAAACTAAATATAAAAAATTGATAAATACGGAGCGAATTAAATTTGTTAACAAATAATAAATTAATGACAAACGTATTTGTTAATTTTAGATAGTCTGCTTTATAAAAAAATAAGATAAATAAAAATAAAAAGTAAATATAATCAAGAGGGAAACAAATAAAGAGAATTGAACTATAATTTTGAACTATCAAGAATAAATGGATTTAAATTTAATATTTCATTTAGACAATTTATAGAACAATCATTAAAAATTCTATTTATTTTAGTAGTCTCTAATTAATTTAAAAAATATCCTTTATTGCAAACATAAAAAATTTTAATATTCAAATCAGAAGAAAATGAATGTCTCGAAGTTAAAATATGGCTGCCAAAAGCAGAGTTAGTATTACAAATATTTATCAAATATAAATGTTTATTTAGTCTAGTTTTGAACTTTTTACCTGTTTGACCAACATATAAAGAATTGCAAAAAGAACAAGTAAACTTGTATACTTCAGATTTATGTAAAATTGGTATTTGATCTTCATTGTTAATTAAAAATAATCTAAGTTTGTTATGTGTCGAATATGAAATATTGATGTTATGTTTTTTAAAAATCTTTTATAAAAATTGAAAACAGTGACCAAAGTATGAAAAAGATCTAAAGACTTTTTTATTATTAATAGGAAAGTTTATTAAATTTTTAAATAATTGTTTTATACGAACTTTGTAATAAATACTATTATTAAACTGGATAGGATAACCATTATTTAAACCAATTTGATTTATAATTTTGTGTTCTTTAGAAAAATTAGAAAAAGACAAAAGTATAGAAAATAGTCTACAAAAGTATGAACAAAAAGCAGCAGTTTTATGAAAAAAAGGATGGCACGAATGAAAAGGAAATACGCAATCTGTATGAGAAAAACATCGAAACTAAATTTTTCATTAAAAGATGTTCATGTTTAATTAATTAACTTCTTAAATAAAATATTAAATATATAATTGTAGAGAAAACTTTAAGAAAATGATATCTTCTTGTTTTTGTTCTTCTTCTTCTTCTTCTTCTTCTTCTTCTTCTTCTATACTCCTTAAACTCTTAAGGGCGTCGGATTAGATTTCTTCTGATACCCACTTTTTCCATCTCGTTCGGTCCCGTGCTAGATGTTTCATTTCTGCTAACGTCTTCACTCTTTTTTTCTGTTTCTTCTATTCTTTGTATCCAATTCTTTCTAAGTCTTCTTACTTTCCTTTTACCTACTTTGGCCCATCTCTACTATCTTTTTCACAAATCTATTCTGATTTATCCGTATTATGTGTCCATACCATTTAACCCTCTGTCAGGCGCATCTCTAAATGAAATAAAATCAGGCGTAGCCGGCCTAGGAAGCCACCCACATAATTTGGCGTTCTCTTCCTATCCAACTGCTTGCTTACGGTTTTAATAATTTGCTAGGATTTGAGAAGAGCAAATATAAGATATTAAAGGAAAAGAAAAAGTTTATTTTTAAGAAAATGAATTTAAACTAAAACAACCAAAATTGTCAAGTATTATAAAAGAAAAAAATTGAAATAAAAAGGTAATGCATTCATTCTTTGCTGCAGTCGAAGGCAAAATCCTATGTTGAACTTCCAAAATCAGCACCTAAATAACAGGTCTGGCACAGTGGTTTTATGTGGGTTAAGCAGAGCGGTCCATGACAGCTGTGACATTCGTAATTAATCATTAGTTGATGAGACAACGTTTTCATAAAAACTGTTCTTCTTAGTGGTCCCAGGCCATTCGCAATCAAAATCACTTGAAAATTTTTACCGGCCACGTTCAGGCAGGTAAAAAAAATGTGTGTGTGTAAACTCCGGACTTGGTCCCATTATAAAATGTAATTACTTCGGGTTTCTTCTGCTCTCTAGTAAATAGATCAATGACATCAGTTTCGCAAAGTGATGAAATGAGAATTACATTTTTTCCCTCTCTTGGTAGGTACGAAACTAACGTGTCACCATTGTTAAAATCGAACAAGCTGTTATATTGAGGTCTTCGTTTAAAATTGACAAAAACAGCTGGTAACTGCCTTTTATTTCTTCGTACTGTTCCAACATAAGACAGTTTGTTTTTTTTTAAATCGTTTATTAAATCAATGTCTGTGAACCAATTGTCACACGTTATGTTACGTTCAGTTTTAAAAATTGGCTGTGCCATTCGTTTCACCACTTCAACTGGCTTATTGCTTACCAGATATGGCCTTTCAGGTTGTTTCCCTGCGTAAATTTCCATATTGTAGATGTATATCATTCTGGCATCAACAAGGGAAAATATCTTTATCCCATACTTCGAAGGTTTTGATGGGATGTATTGCTTGAAACCACACTTCCCACGGAATGCTGGCAACATCTCATCTATTGTAAGGTTTTCTCCTGGAACGTTGTTCTTTTGACAGTTTTGAACAAAACACTTAAACACTTCACGTATTGGGCAAAGTCGGTCATATTATTTCCTTTGTGGTCGGCTTCGTACGATCGTCTAAACGAATACAACGTATGAGGAACTTAAACCGTTTTATGCTCATCACTAGGCCAAATTTTTCAATTCCGACTTCTTTTGATCCCCATAGCTCCTCTGGACTTTGACGGTTTTCCCTATAAGCCCCAGTTAAATACAATATACCAATAAATGTCTTGATTTTTATGAGGTCTGTTTTCTTTGCATCTCTCTTTTTGACAAAATTTTCTTTGACTGAGTCAATGTATTAGTTTGCATATCTCACAATCAATTTCAAAATATCGGTACTGAATAAACATTTCCAACATTTCAGTATGGCGTCAGCATCTTTTGCATCTCCTTTTACACCTGGAATGTGTAATAGTATTGTGACGTTGTACACGACGACTAGCAGCCGGTGATGGTTTTTTAGTCCACTTTGTCTGTTTATCTTTCCCAAGAAAAAAACATCACCTATATACTCTACAACTTCTTCTTCCCCACTTGTCAATTCTTCCTCCTCCTTATCATTCCCTTCTCCTTCTTGATCAGAGTCCAATTCACGTTCTTCAACTTCGTCCTCAGAAGCGATATCGCTCTCTTCGCCCAAATTCTCAATCGAAGCAGGATCATCAGAATGAACCTTTGAGAAGGCTGCGCCCGACGGAGGGTTAAACTGCTTTATTTCTATTTTCATTGTTATTGTTTCTTTTTGTGTCATTTGTCTTATTTCTTCGTTTTGTTTTCTATTTTAACAGTTTTATTTATTCTGTTATTTACTTCTCCATCCATCTTCCCATCTTCTCACTTCCTAGATATTCGTATGTTCATATTCACATTCTCTAGTTTTTGTTCTTTAATGTATTTTTTTCTTTGTTTTTGTTATTTATGATCGTTGTTTTATTTTTCTTTATATTAATTTCCATTCTTAACTTTTCTATTTCTTCACTCTATATTTTCGTCATCTTTTTGTGGTTATCTGATACTAACACTACATCGTCTGCATATACGTAGTTAATTGATCGATTTTTATTAGTACTAGATATCTTTGACTGGCTCTGTTTGGTTCTTGTTCTAGTATTTTTACTTACTTTTTAATATGTGGATATTATCGTACGTTTGTCTTCCTGTTCTAAATACTGCCTGTTCTTCTTCAAGTCTATTGTCAATGTATTTTCTTAGTCTTTTTTCTACTATTTTGGTGTATAATTTAAAGGTGGCGGAGGACAGGCATTTAGCTATATAGTTTTTACAGTCCGCGTACTCCCTTTTCTTGTAAATTAAAATGATAATGTTATTTTGCCGCTCTTGTGGGATTTCTTCTGTCTCCCATGTTTCCTTAAATATATTTAGTAGCCATTCTCTTTTTTTCTCTCCTAGAAATTGTATAATCTCTGGTTCTATTTCGTCTTGTCTTGTCAGCTCAACACAGTTTATTTCAAACGGGAAATTTTTTTCTCGTCGCTGCTTTTCTAGTACCACATAGATTTAAACAGAGTGTTTTTTTGTTTAGGTAGGTTTTTTAAATTGATTTTATTTTGTCTGTAATTAAATGTGTGCTGTGCATAAGGTTAATGTCCTATACTCTTCTCAAAGCTAAAAACTCATTTTCATTGATCTCAAGTACATGAAAACAAGCTACTTTACCAAATATTTTATGAAAATATGTAATCGAGTTCTTTTTGATGGCTGGCAGTTTAGGATTAAACTACACTTTTGCTTTTGTTCAATACAAAGAAAAATGTAGAAAATATATTCTTAAATTGCTTTGTAATTTAAAAAAACTTGTTTTTATCACTTTAATATTTATTTTTTTTAGGTATTTGTACTAACAAATTAATTTAATTTTATGCATACTTAAATAAATAAACTAATTGCGTTTAATATTGAAATGTTGTATAAAAATGATAATCGTCATTGCTGAACTACGTTCAGTGTTTGGTGGTACCTTTTCATCAAGTTTGTCAGTTTTTATATTTTTGTCGAATATATATTTTGTAGTAAACCAAAACAGACATTAACCATAATGATAAATAAAAACGTATTCGTTATTTTGAAATAAATTTTTTTTAAATTAATAATAAGTGAAGAAATATTTATTTATTTTCAAGTAATGTCTCGTAACACGTAAATATAATTTTTATAACCGACAAGACTCAGGAACAAATACATAACCGTTATGTTAATCAGTTTCAATCTATCAACTTTTTGTTAGGAAAAAAATAATTTTACGTAGCTAATAAGTATTCTTAAGTTATTTTAAATAACAGTTTTTTAATCATGTATATAAAAAAACTTTAATAAACAAGTAAAATTTTTCTTGTTTTCATTAATACTACTAACGTTTATATTGTTTTTTATTTTCAAAAATAACAAACAACAAATTAAAGTTGAAAAACCTAACTGAAATTACTGTTTTACAAACTCTGAAAAACAATAATTTTTAGCATAAAAAAAATTATTGGATTTTTATAAAAAATTATATTATTTACCAAAAATAAAAATAAGTAAAATAACATTTGTATTTTAAATTAATTGAATAACCAATTATTTTTTATTTAAAACAATTAATATTTATTTATTTAATAATTTTTTAAGTCTTGTCTACAATTATATATTTGATATTTTATTTAAGAAATTAGTTAATTAAACATGAACATGTTTCGCTAATAACCATTAGCATCATCAGCACAAACTAAAAAACTAAATATAAAAATTTAGAGAGTACTAACCGAGTTAAAATTGTTAACAAATAATAAATTAATGACAGTTAAACGTATTTTTTTATCTTAGACAGTGTACCATATCAAAAAAATTTTGAAAAAAATCGAAATGAAAAGTAAATATAATCAAAAGTAAAAAAAAAATAAAAAGAATTGAGCTATAATTTTAAACTAACAAGAATACAAGGATTTAAATTTAATATTTCATTTAGACAATTTTTAGAACAATCATTAGAAATTCTATTTATTTCAGGAGTCTCTAATGAACGAGATCCTTTATTGCAAAAATGTAAAATTTCAATTTTCAAATCAAAAGAAAATGAATGTACCAAAGTCAAAATATAGCAGGAAAAAGCAAAAAAAAGTTTTATTTATCAAATATAAACGTTCATTTAGTCTAGTTTTAAATTTTCTGCCTGTTTGACTAACATATGAATAATTGCAAAAAGAACATGTAAGTTTGTATACTTCATATTTATGTAGAACTGGTATTTAATCTTCATTGTTAATTAAAAATAATCTAAGTGAGTTATGTGTCGAAAATGAAATAATGATATTATGTTTTTTAAAAATCTTTTGTAAAAATTGAAAACAGTGGCCAAAGTATCAAAGAGATCTAAAAACTTTTTCATAATCAGTAGGAGAATTGATTAAATGTTTTATACGAACTTTGTGAAAAATATTATTAATTAATTGGATAGGATAACTATTGTTTAAACCAATTTGATTTATACTTTTGTGTTCTTTAGAAAAATTATAAGAAGACAAAGGCCTAGAAAATAGTCTATGACAGTATGAACAAAAAGCAGCAGTTTTATGAGAAAAGAGATGACACAAATTAAAAGAAGTTGAAGTTGAAAAGTTTTGCGAAAAAGATAGAAACTAATTTTTTTATTAAAACATGTTCATGTTGAATTAACTAATTTCTTCAATAAAATATTAAATATATAATTGTAGAGAAGACCAAGAAAATTATGTCTTCTTTTTCTTTTTCTTCCATGCTTCTTATAACCTTAAAGGTGTCGGATTAGATTTTTTCTGATACCCACTTTTTCCAAATCCAAATCCCGTTCAATCCCGTGCTAGATTTTTCATTTCTGCTATCGTCTTCTTTCTTCTTCTTCCTGTTTTTTTATTCTTTGTATCCACTTCTTAAGTCTCCTTACTCTTCTGTAATAAAAAGTTACTCCGAAATAAAGAATGTATAATAAAAAATTTGAAAGTACATTAATTAAAAGCAAAATAATATAACCACGGTAGCAATCGGAAGCACAGACCTCTGGGTGTGAGTTTGAATGAAAATAAATACAAAGACGTGAACTCCGTTAATTTATTAACTATAACTTAATATACTATTTACATTAGAGAACAAAGAACAATGTTTGAATTAAACATATTAGAAATAAGACAGGATTTAAAATAAAATATTAGGGCGCCAACCACCTTTAAATTGGTGATAAAAACGTAAAATCTAACATCTAATTATTAATTATTGATATTAAATGCAAATGTCGTAAACGTTTGATTTGTTATCGAGTGAAAAGTTTTAATAACTGAATTTAATTGCTTGAATGTAAAATGTACTATTAGTATTAATTCCAGTTGACTCACCACATGATATGACGTTATCGTATAGCTTCTATTTTTAGCACATACTTTGCTGTAGTGATAAAATTCTTCTAAAGGAATGTAGATTTCCAACCACACCAGCAAGCATTAAACCAATGTATAAATCCAATGACGGAAAATCCAGTAATTAAAAGACAAAACCAAAATAAATGATCCAGTAAAAGCAAAATACCACAAAATAAAAAAAAAACTTAAATATAAGTAATTAGAATGTTTTCTTTTTTAAATGACATGATATACTCACGCTGCATTTAGCAACGGCCTTCAAAATAAATTCCTTTGTCTAACTATTGCGTAACATTTTGAAATCACTAAAAATGTTGAATTCGATAGAAAAATTATATCAAAATAAAGGTAAACTCACCAATAATTAGATGGAATGAATAAATATTAAATTACATGGGTTTTTACGCCATAACCAAGAAAATTTGTCTTCCTCGCATCACTCACGTGAATTACGCAAGATTGTTCAAACGGAAGTGCAAGCTTAAGCTGTATCCCAGGTACATTTGAAACAACGCGACGTTGCCAAACTGAATAAATTTACGTGCAATATTAGTTGCAGAAAATAAACGAATGTAAAATTGAATTTTAATGTAATGAACTCTAACGGGACGTTACACTTCTTTTACCTACTGTGCCTATCTCAACTATCTTTTTCACATCTATTCTGATTTATCCGTATTATATGTTCATACCATTTAAGCTGCTTCATTTCTGTTTTCATTGTTATTGTTTCTTTTAATGTCATTTGTCTTATTTCTTCGTATTGTTTTATCTTTGTTATTCCTGCAATCATTGTGAGAATATTTATTTCTGCCATATTAATTTTTACTTCTTGTCTATCTTGTAGTGCCTACATTTCACTCGCGTATGTATGTATCACCACTGTGTTATACACTGTTATTTTAGTTTTTTTGTCTATTTCTCGTTTTCCAAAAATTGTCTTATTCCACTCGTAATAGATTTTAACACTTATTTATCTTGTTATTTACATTTCTTCACTCCATATTTTCGTCAGCTGTTTTATCTTTTTGTAGTTATCTGGTATTATACCTTATCTTTGTTTGGTTCTTGTTCATGATTACTATACAGAGTAGTGGGCTTAGAGACCTTGTTTTATTCCTACTTCCATCTGGAAAAAGTCTGATTCCTCTACATTTATTTTAATTATTCTAATTATTGTTTTATAAATACATCACTAATTTTATCGGTACCTTTAGTTGTTTTAAGCTGCTTTTAGGCATTTTTTGGTTTTTTTCTTATTTCTTTCTTATTATACTTCCTAATATGTGGATATTATCGTCCGTTTGTCTTCCTGTTCTAAATGCTGCCTGTTCTTCTTCAGGTCTATTGGCAATGTATTTTCTCAGTCTTCTTTCTACTATTTTGGTGTATAATATAAGGTGGCGGAGAAGAGGCATATAGCTTTATAATTTTGACAGTCCGCATACTTCACTTTCTTGTAAATTGGAATGATAATGTTATATTGCCACTTTTGTGAGATTTCTTCTGTCTCCCATGTTTTTTGAATATATTTAGTAGCCATTCTCTTCCTTTCTCTCCTAGGAATTTTATCATTTCTGGTTCTATTTCGTCTTGTCGGCTTGCTTTTCCTAGTTTGAAGGTTTACATTGCTTCATCTAGTTTTTCTGTATTTATATTTTCTACAGTTTCTTTTTCTTCAATTATTTCCTTATCTTCCACTGTATTTCTAGTGGTCTCATTTCGATTTGTTTCTACTTCTATTTCAAATTTAATTGAGAAGAACTCTGTCGATATTTTTAGTATGCTTTTAATATCTGTTTTTAATTCATTATTTTTGTTTTCTGATTATTTCCTTTTATTATTTTCTTTAAATTTCTTTTTATACTTCTTACAGGATTCTAAAATTTTCTGTTATTTTTTTTATTTATGATTTTCCGATTCTTTTTCCGAAGTCTTCCTAGCTTTTCCTCTTTGCTTCTCGTACCACTTTCTTTGCTTTATTTTTTTTACTTGTATGTATTTTCGTCGGTCTACTTCTTGTTTTGTCTTTTGATATTTTTTCCATGCCATCTTGTTGTTTTTGATAGATTTTTTACTTTTTTATTTCCTCTATCTCTACTTTTTTTCTAGTGTCCCATTTTCTTTCACTTGGTCCTGTTTACTTAATTCATTGTTTGTTTTTTCTTGATAGTCTCTTCTTATTACCTCATTTCTTAGTTTATGTATTGGTATTTTTTTATATTCTCTTGGCTTCTTTCATACAAGCTTCTTGTTTTGAATTATTGCTGTTACTAATCTGTGTTGGGTGTCCATTTCCGGCTCTGCTAATGTTTTAATCTGACTTATTCTATTTTCCATTTTTTGTGTTTATACTATGTCATCAACTATACTTCTAGCGTTTCTCTCTACCGCTACGAATGTATAGCTATCCTCTAGCGGTTGTCTCCAGTAAGTATTTTCAATTCTAAGATCATTTAGTTGGCAAAACTCTACCTTTTTGTTCCCATTATTATTTATTCTTTCTCCTCTATGTTTTCCCATGCAACACATACCTAATTTTTGTCATTTCCAATTCTTGCATTTCAGTCGTCCATGATCACTACTTGATCATTTTTTTCTGTAATTTTATCTAGAAGTATTTGTAGAACGGAGTAGAAGTCTAAAATTTTTTGTTCCTCTGCTCCTTCTACTAGTGCATATATCTGTATTTTATTTATTTCGTGTATTGCTATTTCCAGTGTCATAATTTTCGAACTTATTCTTTCAAATTTACTTACTGCATTATCTACTTTCTCAGCTATAATTATTTCTGCTTCCTTTTTTGCTTTTTGTTATTCTTGAGTAGTATAATTTATATTTATACATTAGTAATTTACTTCCTAATCCTTTTTCTTTGTTTCGCGTAATCCCATATCTCTTCCACGATCTTGCATTCTTTTCCTGTTAACGATGTTACATTCCACGTCCCTATTTTCAGATGTTTATAAGATTCCGTTTTTATTTTTTTCCTTACATCTACTTTTTCTTGTTTTTGTTTTACGTTCAATATCTCTTCGCTAATTCCTGGTTCATAGTGGTCGTTTCCATTTGTAGCAGCTCTTACTGGTTCATTGTTTAGTTTTTTTAGCTTGCGGTCAGAATTTGTTATTATTCGTAATTGTTTTCTTAACTTTTAATCATCTCTGCTTTGGGGCGATCATTCGCTCATTCTCTGCCTTTTTTCTTTAGGGATATTTTTTATTTTATTATTTATCTCTGTTTAATTTCTGTCTTTTGTGTTCGTATTTTCCGAGTTTTTAATTCCTGATTGTTGTATTTCCAGATGATTTTCATTTTTTGTATCTTCTTCTTTTAGTTGTTGCATAGTCTACGTCTCCTCGTTAATTTTTAGTTTGTTATATATCAATCTTGCAATCTTTCTTTCTTCGCGGACTCGTTTTGGATAATCATCATTTATCCATATATTCTTTCCCTTCAATATCTTTGTGGTTCTTTGTTTCTCTTGTTTTTTAGCCAATGTTGTTACTTTAATTAAGGTTGGTCAATTGTTTCGTTTTCCTCTTACTTGCCTTCCCAGTTTTCTAATTTTCTAGGTTTCTTTTTCTATATCTATTTTAACTTTCATGCCTCTAAAAATTATTCTAGTTCTTTCGTTTAACTCTAAATCTCATTTAGTTAATTTTTCTTCTACTCCTTGTATTATAATTTTCTTCTGTTTTATCTCTTTTTCAAGTATATCCAGTTTTATGTTTTGTGTAGCCATTAATTAATTTCGTCATTATCTCTCTTTAATTTTTTATTTTGTGTTTCAGTTTGTTAGTTTTTTTTTGCTTATCTTGTCTGATTTCATATTTATGCTTTCGGTTTTCATATCTAGATCATTTATTTTCACTAATTAATTTGGAATTCTTCGTTTAGGAAGCTCATGTAAAACCACTTGAATTTATTTTTGTGGCAACGTTTTGTGCTAAAAGCAAGCACTTCATCAGGCCAAAGAATAAAATCAAGTGGATCAATCCACCGACCAAGGACATGGGCAACTTCACGAGATTGTGTTTACTAAATAATAAATAAAACATTAAACATAAAATGGTCAATAATTAAAATTTTTTAAATAACGCAGGACATAAACGTTCAACAAACAACAAAAAAACGTCAATTTTTGTCAATTATTGTCAAGGGAGAGACCGTCATTCCGTTTTCATTCGCAAACTGATACACTTGCGAATAAAAATTTAACAAATATTTTTTAGACTTTTAGTTGAACTACTAATGAATTTACAGATTTCGTTCTAAATTATTTAGCAAAAAGACCACAAGCACCTTCTTACTATTTATAGAACTTAATGAAATGCAATCGCTAACGTAGTAATCTCAAATAATTAGAGCGCCAAATTAAATAATGTTGAAATGGGATGTATTGATCAATCACATCCCATTTTACGGTATCTTTTTTTTATTACATCAATTGTATTACTTTTTATATAACAATACGGGAATTTGCAATAGTTTGTTTTTAATTTTAAAGGTAATTACAAAAATTTATGTAATTTTTTAGTAATAGTTTATTTACAATGTTTATTGTTCCGTTTGTTGTTTAATGTTGTTTATGTTACACGGTGTTTTGTACTTATTTTTTATTGTTTTAAATTTTCTTATTTTGCTTGTTAATTTTGTTTAAATTTATTAGTTGTTTACATTTGGCAAACAAAGCATCATAAAAACTTTCGTGTTATGTTTTAATCTACCGTAAAGGCTGGTGTTGCTCGTGCAATATAAAATATTTTATTAATTTCTGTAACATTTGTCAGCTTAAATTTTTTATAATGTTGTTTCTAACTAAATTAATTAAAAACGCACTTTTCATGACCTTTTCATAAACCTTTTCTAGACCTATCTTCAGTCGCTTCAGTTAATTAACAATTTTTTTTCGCGGTGTCTGATGTCAAAACTTTTTTAATTTTCTGTTTTTTTAGTTTTCCACGCTTAAAAATCTTTTTACTCATAAACTAATGGAGTAAATAAATATTATTTATACTAAACTTATTTAATTAACATTTAAGTTTAATTAAATAAAACATATTTTTGTTATACGTTTAACTTTGTTTCAGAGCGTTAATAACGATAGGATATATTTTTTTAACCATTTGGACTGGAGTCGATACCTGTTCGCCAGATCTGCTTCTATCGCATGCACTTCTGATCATATTAAATTTAACACACACTTGCCTTCTAACTTGGCGATTTCTACCTCCGACACTATCTTTGGAACTTACCGAACTATATCTTAAGGTAAGTAATGTAAATTAAAATGCGATAAAGCTAAATGTAAATCCGTAGATGTTTAAACCATTGCGTGTTAGTAAAAAGCATTTTAAGGAATTGGTAAAAGAAGCAAGAATAATGAATTTGGAGAATGGTGATATATACGCTGTCGAAGATGCTAGTCCTGCAGATGAACGTCTATCAATTTTGCTAAAAGGAAAGTAAGTAAATACATTTTGTCATTGCATGAGATTTCTCGTTAATTAATAAATGAACTTTTGCTGAACCCGAAAACTTAAACACTTACGTTAATTAGACTACGTTTCGCATGTTTACTAAATGTAGATCGTTACTCAAACAAGGATTTAAATTCATAAATGATTTGTGTCAAAAATATTTCTTCAAAACTCAATCTCGCAATAAAAACTTTACATTAACTTAACAATAAACAAAAAAGTTGTTGAGTGTACTTTTAAATACTTATATTTCCCAAATCAGGACTAAAAATTCTACAAAAGCGACTAATTTAGAAGTTCGAATATTAATTTTAATTAATTAAAAAATTAGACAAAACTAGATTAGTTAGTTTTGGGTCAAATGCAACATTAACTAACAAATGAACTACTACTCATTTTTAGCTTCCAATTAATTTGCGTGTTTTTGTGCATTAAAAAAAGTTGGTTTTTGTTTAGTTTAATTAAATTCGTCTTTTAATAAAAAAAATTATATTTTGTATTGAGGATTTGTAATGATTTTTTTATTTGATACAAGTTTATTTATTATTAAACTTAACATGTGCTTTAGAGAAAGAACGTAATAGAGTAAAATTTTAGATTTTGCTCAAACTTTGTGTGAATGTTCTTTAGGGTTTCAAAAACCTAAATTAACAAAATTTAAGTTTTTGTTTGATTTTTTAGTTTATATTTGCGTAACAAATTAATTGTGTAAAAATAAGTGTTAATAAAGTAACTACGAAGAATTAAAAACCATTTTGCTGATAAAATGATGAGATTTTTAGACTCTTGCTTTATTTACTGTTATAGATTTACTTAAAAAATAGAATTTTAATAATTAGGAACCAAGAAATTAGGTGTATTTTTTTAAATTTAATACTTAGTTTTACAATATTCCAGTCTCATAGTTTTCAGAAGCTGAAAAGTTTCATACTCTTGATTGATTATGGGAAAGCGGATAAAAACTGTAATAGGTTTTCGCATTTTTAGTAAAAGGCTATAATTGTGCATATAGTCAGAAAAGAATTGGTACACTCAGATAAGTACAAAGGAAGAAACTGTAATTCAATTCAAAATGTATTTTTGCATTT
Source organism: Aquatica leii (assembly GCA_035610365.1). Lineage (NCBI taxonomy): Eukaryota > Metazoa > Arthropoda > Insecta > Coleoptera > Lampyridae > Aquatica > Aquatica leii. The sequence goes on along the minus strand of CM069434.1, from coordinate 14,078,066 downwards.
TTTTACAACGCTATCCAATTTGCGCTTGACACATTGTTTATCCATTTTTTCTGACAAATGTCTCAAGTTATTACTTTTATTCTCACGAATTGTTGCCTTTGCACAAAACCTATTTTCCTACAATGTACTGTTACATGCAAAAGATGGCAAAACAAAAATTTCCTGAATAAAGTAACAGAAGAAATTACAGGGAGCTTAATGGAGACGATCGTAGGTTTCAATAAAACAAATTCGTTTATTTTTTCCATTTATTCTATAGTTGCTCAAAATGGGTTAATTATATTATATTATTTATTTTTGTTTTTTTATAGCGTTAATTAAAATATAAAAATTAAAATTAAATATATTAATGGGAAGGTTTAGAGAATCTATATAAAAACAAAAATAAATAATATAAAACAAATTCGTGATTAATTGAAAAACTCAAAAAACGTAAAATCAAAATAAATTAAAAGTCAAAATCATTTCACTACAAAATAATGTTTTATTTACATTTTAATTTTTTAATCGTATTTTTACATAATAAGATTTCTTTCTCCGCACGGTTTTTATTTTTTGTTTCACTGAAAAGATCAGTTTTTGTTTGTATTTTAGTTTTTTAATCGTATTCTAAACACATTTTTACACAAAAAAATATAAAAATTAGAAGACAGACTCCCCATTTTTTTAAATTAAACCATCACAATGTCTTCGTTCCGTTGATTTACTTTCGACTGCGCACGGTTTTTATCAAATTTAACTAAAGATGTAACTTTCATTTCCATTTTAATTTTTGAATTGTATTGTACATACACGTTTACATAAGAAAATAGTAAAATTAGAAGGAGCCCCTTATTCTTTTTTTTTCAAATTAAATTATAATAAAGTCTTCGTTACGTTAATTTATTCTCGATTTACTCCGCACGGTTTTTATTTGTTGTTTCACTGAAAAGATCAGTTTGTGTTTGTATTTTAGTTTTTTAATCGTATTCTAAACACATTTTTACACAAAAAAACATAAAAATTAGAAGGCAAACTTCCCATTTTTTTTAATTAAACAATCACAATGTCTTTGTTCCGTTGATTTACTTTTGACTGCACACGGTTTTTATCAAATTTAACTAAAGATGTAACTTTCATTTACATTTTAATTTTTGAATCGTATTATACATACATGTTTACATAAAAAAACAGTGAAATTAGAAGAAATCCCCTATTCTTTTTTTCAAAATAAATTATAATAAAGTCTTCGTTGCGTTGATTTACTCTCGATTTACTCTGCACGGTTTTTATCAAATTTTACTGAAAAGTTCACTTTTTATTTTTTACATTTTAGTTTTTAAATTGTATTTTACACCCATTTTTATAAAAAAAAAAATAGAAAGCATTTTCTCCCCCCATTTTTTCAATTTAAAAAATAAAAAATCTTTGTTGCGTTGTTTTACTTTCGACTCCGCACGGATTTATCAAATTTCACTACAAAAATCATTTTTATTTACATTTTAATTTTTGAATCGTGTTTCTACATAAGGAAATAGTAAAATCAGAAAGAGCTCATTCCCTTTTTTTCAAATTAAATTATCATAAAGTATACGTTGCGTTAATTACTCAGAATTTACTCCGCATGGTTTAAAAAAAACACTTTTTATTTAAATTTTACTTTTTCAATCGTAGTTGTCACATATTTTTACATAAGAAAATAGTAAAATTTGAAGACAAATTTCTCTTATTTTTTTCAAATTAAATAATCATAAAGTCTTCGTTGTGTTGATTTACTCTCGACTCCGCACGGTTTTTATTAAGTTTTACTAAAAAGATCACTTTTTGTTTGCATTTTAGTTTTTTAATCGTATTCTAAACACGTTCTTACACAAGAAAACATAAAAATTAGAGGGCAGTCCCCGCATTTTTTTAAATTAAACAATCACGAAGTCTTCGTCTCGTGGATTTACTCTCGACTGCGCACGGTTTTTATCAAATTTAACTAAAGATGTAACTTTTATTAACATTTTAATTTTTGAATTGTATTGTACATACACGTTTACATAAGAATATAGTAAAATCAGAAAAAACTCCTTATTCTTTTTTTTTCATTTTCAAATTAAATTATAATAAAGTCTTCGTTATGTTGATTTATTCTCGATTTACTCCGCACGGTTCTATCAAATTTCACTAAAAATATTACTTTTTATTATTTACATTTTTTAATCGTATTTTAAACACATTTTTACACAAGAATACATAAAATTTAGAGGGCAGTTCCCTAATTTTTTTAAATTAAACAATCACGAAATCTTTGTTTCGTGAATTTACTCTCGACTGCGCACGGTTTCTATCAAGTTTAACTAAAGATGTAACTTTCATTTACATTTTAATTTTTAATTGTATTGTACATACACGCTTACATAAGAAAATAATAAAGTTAGAAGAAGCCCCTTATTCTTTTTTTTTTCAAATTAAATTATAATAAAGTTTCGTTGCGTTGATTTACTCTTGATTTACTACGCACGGTTTTTATCAAATTTTACTGAAAAGACCACTTTTTAATTTTTGCATTTTAGTTTTTAAATCATAATTCATTTACTCTCGATTTACTCCGCATGGATTTTATCAAATTTCACTTAAAATATCACTTTTTATTTTCTACATTTTAGTTTTTGAATATATTCTAAAAACATTTTTTCAAATTAAAAAATCAAAAATATTTGTTGCGTTGCTTTACTGTCGTATCCGCACGGTTTTTATCAAATTTCACTACAATTCATTTTTTATTTACATTTTAATTTTTAAATCGTATTTTTACATAAGAATATAGTAAAATTAAAAAGAATCCCTTTTTCTTTTTGTTTAAATTAAATTGTCATAAAGTATTCGTTGAGTTGAATTATTCTCGATTTACTCAGCACAGTTTTTATCAAATTTGACTAAAAAAATCACTTTTTATTCAAATTTTAGTTTTTCAATCGTAGTTTTCACATATGTTTACATAAGAAAATAGTAAAATTAGAAAACAAACATCTCACATTTTTTTCAAATTAAATAATCATAAAGTCTTCGTTGCGTTGATTTACTCTCGACTCCATACGGTTTTTATTAAGTTTCACCAAAAAGATCACTTTTTGTTTGCATTTTAGTTTTTTAATCGTATTCTAAACACATTTTTACACAAGAAAACATAACAATTAGAGGGCAGTTCCCCCATTTTTTTTAAATTAAACAAGCACGAATTCTTTGTTTCGTGAATTTACTCTCGACTGCGCACGGTTTTTATCAAATTTAACTAAATATGTAACTTTCATTTACATTTTAATTTTTAATTGTATTGTACATACACGTTTACATAAGAAAAGAATAAAATTAGAAGAAGCCCCTTATTCTTTTTTTTCAAATTAAATTATAATAAAGTTTCGTTGCGTTGATTTACTCTTGTTTTACTACGCACGGTTTTTATCAAATTTTACTGAAAAGACCACTTTTTAATTTTTACATTTTAGTTTTTGAATCATAATCTACACACATTTTTACATAAAAAACCAATAAAATTAGAAAGCAGCGCCCCCATCATTTTTTCAAATTAAAAAATCACAAAGTCTTCGTTACTCTCGATTTACTCCGCACGGATTTTATCAAATTTCACTCAAAATATCACATTTTATTTAAATTTTAGTTTTTCAATTGTAGTTTTCACATATTTTTACATAAGAAAATAATAAAATAGAAGACAAACTTCTCACATTTTTTTCAAATTAAATAATCATAAAGTCTTCGTTGCGTTCATTTACTCTCGATTTACTCCGCACGGATTTTATCAAATTTTACTTAAAATATCACTTTTTATTTACATTTTAGTTTTTGAATATATTCACAAACATTTTTTCAAATTAAAAATCAAAAATATTTGTTGCGCTGCTTTACTGTCGTATCGGCACGGTTTTTATCAAATTTCACTACAAATCATTTTTTATTTAAATTTTAATTTTTAAATCGTATTTTTACATAAGAATATAATAAAATTAAAAAGATTCCCTTTTTCTTTGTGTTTAAATTAAATTGTCATAAAGTATTCGTTGAGTTGATTTATTCTCGATTTACTCAGCACGGTTTTTATCAAATTTGACTAAAAAAATCACTTTTTATTTAAATTTTAGTTTTTCAATTGTAGTTTTCACATATTTTTACATAAGAAAATAGTAAAATTTGAAGACAAATTTCTCTTATTTTTTTCAAATTAAATAATCATAAAGTCTTCGTTGCGCTGATTTACTCTCGACTCCATACGGTTTTTATTTAGTTTCACCAAAAAGATCACTTTTTGTTTGCATTTTAGTTTTTTAATCGTATTCTAAACACATTTTTACACAAGAAAACATAACAATTAGAGAGCAGTTCCCCCATTTTTTTTAAATTAAACAATCACGAAGTCTTTGTTTCGTGAGTTTACTCTCGACTGCGCACGGTTTTTATCAAATTTAACTAAACATGTAACTTTTATTAACATTTTAATTTTTGAATTGTATTGTACATACACGTTTACATAAGAAAATAGTAAAATCAGAAGGAGCCATTATTGTTTTTTTTTTCAAATTAAACTATAATAAAGTTTTCGTTGCGTTGATTTAACCTTGATTTAATACGCACGGTTTTTATCAAATTTTACTGTAAAGACCACTTTTTAATTTTTACATTTTAGTTTTTGAATCATAATCTACACACATTTTTACATAAAAAAACGATGAAATTAGAAAGCAGCCCCTTTCCCACCATTTTTTCATATTAAAAAATCACAATGTCTTCGTTGCGTTCATTTACTCTCGATTTACTCCGCACGGATTTTATCAAATTTCACTGAAAATGTCACTTTTTATTTAAATTTTAGTTTTTTATTTGTAGTTTTCACATATTTTTACATAAGAAAATAATAAAATAGAAGACAAACTTCTCACATTTTTTTCAAATTAAATAATCATAAAGTCTTCGTTGCGTTCATTTACTCTCGATTTACTCCGCACGGATTTTATCAAATTTCACTTAAAATATCACTTTTTATTTACATTTTAGTTTTTGAATATATTCACAAACATTTTTTCAAATTAAAAAATCAAAAATATTTGTTGCGCTGCTTTACTGTCGTATCCGCACGGTTTTTATCAAATTTCACTACAAATCATTTTTATTTAAATTTTAATTTTTAAATCGTATTTTTACATAAGAATATAATAAAATTAAAAAGATTCCCTTTTTCTTTGTGTTTAAATTAAATTGTCATAAAGTATTCGTTGAGTTGATTTATTCTCGATTTACTCAGCACGGTTTTTATCAAATTTGACTAAAAAAATCACTTTTTATTTAAATTTTAGTTTTTCAATTGTAGTTTTCACATATTTTTACATAAGAAAATAGTAAAATTTGAAGACAAATTTCTCTTATTTTTTTCAAATTAAATAATCATAAAGTCTTCGTTGCGCTGATTTACTCTCGACTCCATACGGTTTTTATTTAGTTTCACCAAAAAGATCACTTTTTGTTTGCATTTTAGTTTTTTAATCGTATTTTAAACACATTTTTACACAAGAAAACATAACAATTAGAGGGCAGTTCCCCCATTTTTTTTAAATTAAACAAGCACGAATTCTTTGTTTCGTGAATTTACTCTCGACTGCGCACGGTTTTTATCAAATTTAACTAAAGATGTAACTTTCTTTTACATTTTAATTTTTAATTGTATTGTACATACACGTTTACATAAGAAAATAGTAAAATTAGAAGAAGCCCCTTATTCTTTTTTTTCAAATTGAATTATAATAAAGTTTCGTTGCGTTGATTTACTCTTGATTTACTGCGCACGGTTTTTATCAAATTTCACTGAAAAGACTACTTTTTAATTTTTACATTTTAGTTTTTGAATCATAATCTACACACATTTTTACATAGAAAACCAATAAAATTAGAAAGCAGCGCCCCCCACCATTTTTTCAAATTAAAAAATCACAAAGTCTTCGTTGCGTTCATTTACTCTCGATTTTCTCCGCACGGATTTTATCAAATTTCACTTAAAATATCACATTTTATTTAAATTTTAGTTTTTCAATTGTAGTTTTCACATATTTTTACATAAGAAAATAATAAAATAGAAGACAAACTTCTCACATTTTTTTCAAATTAAATAATCATAAAGTCTTCGTTGCGTTCATTTACTCTCGATTTACTCCGCACGGATTTTATCAAATTTCACTTAAAATATCACTTTTTATTTACATTTTAGTTTTTGAATATATTCACAAACATTTTTTCAAATTAAAAAATCAAAAATATTTGTTGCGCTGCTTTACTGTCGTATCCGCACGGTTTTTATCAAATTTCACTACAAATCATTTTTTATTTAAATTTTAATTTTTAAATCGTATTTTTACATAAGAATATAGTAAAATTAAAAAGATTTCCTTTTTCTTTGTGTTTAAATTAAATTGTCATAAAGTATTCGTTGAGTTGATTTATTCTCGATTTACTCAGCACGGTTTTTATCAAATTTGACTAAAAAAATCACTTTTTATTTAAATTTTAGTTTTTCAATTGTAGTTTTCACATATTTTTACATAAGAAAATAGTAAAATTTGAAGACAAATTTCTCTTATTTTTTTCAAATTAAATAATCATAAAGTCTTCGTTGCGCTGATTTACTCTCGACTCCATACGGTTTTTATTTAGTTTCACCAAAAAGATCACTTTTTGTTTGCATTTTAGTTTTTTAATCGTATTCTAAACACATTTTTACACAAGAAAACATAACAATTAGAGGGCAGTTCCCCCATTTTTTTTAAATTAAACAAGCACGAATTCTTTGTTTCGTGAATTTACTCTCGACTGCGCACGGTTTTTATCAAATTTAAGTAAAGATGTAACTTTCATTTACATTTTAATTTTTAATTGTATTGTACATACACGTTTACATAAGAAAATAGTAAAATTAGAAGAAGCCCCTTATTCTTTTTTTTCAAATTGAATTATAATAAAGTTTCGTTGCGTTGATTTACTCTTGATTTACTGCGCACGGTTTTTATCAAATTTCACTGAAAAGACTACTTTTTAATTTTTACATTTTAGTTTTTGAATCATAATCTACACACATTTTTACATAGAAAACCAATAAAATTAGAAAGCAGCGCCCCCCACCATTTTTTCAAATTAAAAAATCACAAAGTCTTCGTTGCGTTCATTTACGTTCGATTTTCTCCGCACGGATTTTATCAAATTTCACTTAAAATATCACATTTTATTTAAATTTTAGTTTTTCAATTGTAGTTTTCACATATTTTTACATAAGAAAATAATAAAATAGAAGACAAACTTCTCACATTTTTTTCAAATTAAATAATCACAAAGTCTTCGTTGCGTTCATTTACTCTCGATTTACTCCGCACGAATTTGATCAAATTTCACTTAAAATATCACATTTTATTTACAGTTTAGTTTTTGAATATATTCTACAAACATTTTTTCAAATTAAAAAATCAAAAATATTTGTTGCGTTGCTTTACTGTCGTATCCGCACGGTTTTTATCAAATTTCACTACAAATCATTTTTTATTTACATTATAATTTTGAAATCGTATTTTTACATAAGAATATAGTAAAATTAAAAAGAGTCCTTTTTGTTTTTGTTTAAATTAAATTGTCATAAAGTATTCGTTGAGTTGATTTATTCTCGATTTACTCAGCACGGTTTTTATCAAATTTGACTAAGAAAATCACTTTTTATTTCAATTTTAGTTTTTCAATTGTAGCTTTCACATATTTTTACATAAGAAAATAATAAATTAGAAGAAAAACTTCTCACATTTTTTTCAAATTAAATAATCATAAAGTTTTCGTTGCGTTGATTTACTCTCGACTCCATATGGTTTTTATTAAGTTTCACCGAAAATATCACTTTTTGTTTCCATTTTAGTTTTTTAATCGTATTCTAAACAAATTTTTACACAAGAAAACATAAAAATTAGAGGGCAGTCCCCGCATTTTTTTAAATTAAACAATCACGAAGTCTTCGTTTCTTGGATTTACTCTCGACTGCGCACGGTTTTTATCAAATTTAACTAAAGATGTAACTTTTATTAACATTTTAATTTTTGAATTGTATTGTACATACACGTTTACATAAGAATATAGTAAAATCAGAAAAAACTCCTTATTCTTTTTTTTTCATTTTCAAATTAAATTATAATAAAGTCTTCGTTACGTTGATTTATTCTCGATTTACTCCGCACGGTTCTATCAAATTTCACTAAAAATATTACTTTTTATTTTTTACATTTTTTAATCGTATTTTAAACACATTTTTACACAAGAAAACATAAAAATTAGAAAGCAGTTTCCCCATTTTTTTAAATTAAACAATCACGAAGTCTTCGTTCCGTTGATTTACTTTCGCCTGCGCACGGTTTTTATCAAATTTGACTAAAAAAATCACTTTTTATTTAAATTTTAGTTTTTCAATTGTAGTTTTCACATATTTTTACATAAGAAAATAATAAATTAGAAGACAAACTTCTCACATTTTTTTCAAATTAAATAATCATAAAGTCTTCGTTGCGTTGATTTACTCTCGACTCCATACGGTTTTTATTTAGTTTCACCAAAAAGATCACTTTTTGTTTGCATTTTAGTTTTTTAATCGTATTCTAAACACATTTTTACACAAGAAAACATAAAATTTAGAGGGCAGTTCCCCCATTTTTTTAAATTAAACAATCACGAAGTCTTTGTTTCGTGAATTTACTCTCGACTGCGCACGGTTTTTATCAAATTTAACTAAAGATGTAACTTTCATTTACATTCTAATTTTTTAATCGTATTGTACATACAGGTTTACATAAAAAACAGTAAATTTAAAAAAGCGCCCTTACTTTTTTTTTAAATTAAATTATAATAAAATCTTCGTTGCGATGATTTACTCTCGATTTACTCCGCACGGTTTTTATCAAATTTCAGTACAAAAATAATTGTTTATTTACATTTTAATTTTTGAATCGTATTTTTACATGAAAAAATAGTAAAATTAGAAAGAACTCCTTTCCTTTTTTTTCAAATTAATTTATCATAGAGTATTCGTTGCGTTGATTACTCAAGATTTACTCCGCACGGTTTTTATCAAATTTGACTGACAAGATCACTTTTTAGTTACATTTTAATTTTTCAATCGTATCTTACACAGATTTTCATATAAAAAAATTTTATTAAAAAATAGTAAAATTAGAAGACAAACCTTTCTCATTTTTTTCAAATTAAATAATCATAAAGTCTTGGTTGCGTTCATTTACTGTCGATTTACTCCGCACGGATTTGATCAAATTTCATATAAAATATCACATTTTGTTTGCATTTTAATTTTTGAATATATTCTACAAACATTTTTTCAAATTAAAAAATCAAAAATATTTGTTACGTTGCTTTACTGTCGTATCCGCAGGGTTTTTTATCAAATTTCACTACAAATCATTAGTCAGTAAAATCATCATCAGTAAAATAAAAGGAGTCCTTTTTTCTTTTTTTTTAAATTAAATTGTCATAAAGTATTCGTTGAGTTGATTTATTCTCGATTTACTAAGCACGGGTTTTAGTAAATTTGACTAAAAAAATCACTTTTTATTTAAATTTTAGTTTTTCAATCGTAGTTTTCACATATTTTTACATAAAAAATAGTAAAATTAGAAGACAAACTTCTCACATTTTTTTTAAATTAAATAATCATAAAGTCTTCGTTGCGTTGACTTACTCTCGACTCCATATAGTTTTTATTAAGTTTCACCGAAAAGATCACTTTTTGTTTGCATTTTAGCTTTTTAATCGTATTTTAAACACATTTTTACACAAAAAAACACAAAAATTAAGAGGCTGTCCCCGCATTTTTTTAAATTAAACAATCACGAAGTCTTCGTTTCGTGGATTTACTCTCGACTGCGCACGGTTTTTATCAAATTTAACTAAAGATGTAACTTTCATTTACATTTTAATTTTTGAATTGTATTGTACATACACGTTTACATAAAAAAATAGTAAAATTAGAAAGAGACCCTTATTCTTTTTTTTTCAAATTAAATTATAATAAAGTCTTCGTTGCATTGATTTACTCTTTATTTATTACGCACGGTTTTTATCAAATTTCACTTAAAATATCACTTTTTATTTTTTACATTTTAGTTTTTGAATATATTCTACAAACATTTTTTCAAATTAAAAAATTAAAAATATTTGTTGCGTTGCTTTACTGTCGTATCCGGACGGTTTTTATCAAATTTTACTATAAATCATTTTTTATTTACATTTTAATTTTTAAATCGTATTTTTACATAAGAATATAGTAAAACTAACAGGAGTCCCTTTTTCTTTTTTTTTTAATTAAATTGTCATAAAGTATTCGTTGAGTTGATTTATTCTCAATTTACTCAACACGGTTTTTATCAAATTTGACTAAAAAAACCTCTTTTTATTTAAATTTTAATATTTCAATCGTAGTTTTCACATATTTTTACATAAGAAAATAGTAAAATTACAAGACAAATTTCTCTCATTTTTTTCAAATTAAATAATCATAAGGTCTTCGTTGCGTTGATTTACTCTCGACTCCATACGGTTTTTATTAAGTTTCACGGAAAAGATCACTTTTTGTTTGCATTTTAGTTTTTTTATCGTATTCTAAACACATTTTTGCACAAGAAAACATAAAAATTAGAGGTCAGTCCTCGCATTTTTTTAAATTAAACAATCACGAAGTCGTCGTTTCGTGGATTTACTCTCGACTGCGCACAGTTTTTATCAAATTTCAATGAAAATATTACTTTTTATTTTTTACATTTTTAACCGTATTTTAAACACATTTTTACACAAGAAAACATAAAAGTTAGAAAGCAGTTTACCCATTTTTTTAAAGTAAACAATCACGAAGTCATCGTCCCGTTGATTTACTTTTGACTGCGCACGGATTTTATCAAATTTAACTAAAGATGTACCTGTCATTTATATTCTAATTTTTGAATCGTATTGTACATACATGTTTACATAAAAAATAGTAAATTTAAAAAAGTGTCCATATATTTTTTTTTAAATTAAATTATAATAAAGTCTTCGTTGCGATGATTTACTCTCGATTTACTCCGCACGGTTTTTATCAAATTTCACTGAAAATATTACTTTTTATTTTTTACATTTTTTAATCGTATTTTAAACACATTTTTACACAAGAAAACATAAAAATTAGAAAGCAGTTTACCCATTTTTTTTAAGTTAAACAATCACGAAGTCGTCGTTTCGTGGATTTACTCTCGACTGCGCACAGTTTTTATCAAATTTCAATGAAAATATTACTTTTTATTTTTTACATTTTTAACCGTATTTTAAACACATTTTTACACAAGAAAACATAAAAGTTAGAAAGCAGTTTACCCATTTTTTTAAAGTAAACAATCACGAAGTCATCGTCCCGTTGATTTACTTTCGACTGCGCACGGTTTTTATCAAATTTAACTAAAGATGTGACTTTCATTTACATTCTAATTTTTGAATCGTATTGTACATACATATTTACATAAAAAATAGTAAATTTAAAAAAGTGCCCTTACTTTTTTTTCAAATTAAATTATAATAAAGTCTTCGTTGCGTTGATTTACGTTTGATTTACTCTGCACGGTTTTTATCAAATTTAACTGAAAATATTCGTTTATATTTTTTACATTTTAGTTTTTGAATGTATTCTACACACATTTTTACATAAAAAAACAATGAAATTAAAAAGCTTCCCCATTTTTTCAAATTAAAAAACCACAGTCTTTGTTCCGTCGATTTACTCTCAACTGCGCACGGTTTTTATCAAATTTCAGTACAAAAATAATTTTGTATTTACATTTTAATCTTTGAATCGTATTTTTACATAAGAAAATAGTAAAATTAGAAAGAACTCCTTTCCCTTTTTTTCAAATTAATTTATCATAGAGTATTCGTTACGTTGATTACTCAAAATTTACTCCGCACGGTTTTTATCAAATTTGACTGACAAGATCAGTTTTTAATTTCATTTTAATTTTTCAATCGTACTTTACACACATTTTCAAATAAAAAACTTTTTATTAAAAAATAGTAAAATTAGAAGACAAACCTTTCTTATTTTTTTCAAATTAAATAATCACAAAGTCTTCGTTGCGTTCATTTACTCTCGATTTACTCCGCACGAATTTGATCAAATTTCACTTAAAATATCACATTTTATTTACATTATAGTTTTTGAATACATTCTACAAACATTTTTTCAAATTAAAAAATCTAAAATATTTATTGCGTTCCTTTACTGTCGTATCTGCACGGTTTTTATCAAATTTCACTACAAATCATTTTTTACTTACATTTTAATTTTTAAATCGTATTTTTACATAAGAATATAGTAAAATTAAAAGGAGTCTCTTTTTCTTTTTTTTTAAATTAAATTGTCATAAAGTATTCGTTGAGTTGATTTATTCTCAATTTACTCAGCACGGTTTTTATCAAATTTGACTAAAAAAATGACTTTTTATTTAAGTTTTAGTTTTTCAGTTGTAGTTTTATTTACATTGTTTTTCTTTTATATACCTTTTTTATTTTTTCTGTGATTCCGTCTTAAATCAATTATCGTCATTATTTATTTTATTTGTGTTTAATTTAAGTTTAATAAATGTTAAATAGTTAACTTTGTAAAAATCTTTTATTCTTCGGCCTTTGCGTTTATAAAATGAATTTAATATTACAGAATTTTAGGGTAATACACTCTGATAAAGCTCTATTTAGAATTTATTCAAGAGAACCGTGCTTTTTGGTTGGCAAGCTCCAGATGTACTGCAGTTTTTTCTGTTACCTTATTCAGTCAATTTTCGTTTTAACATCTTTTGCATGTAACAGTACATTGTAAGAAAATGGGTTTTGTGCAACGGCAACAATTCGTGAGAAAAGAAGTAAATAACTTGGAACATTTCTTAAAAAAAACGAAGGAAACAAAGCGCAAATTGAATAGCATTGTAAAAAAATGCAAAAATACATTTTGCATTGAAAAAAATTGTTTTAAACTTCTTGACACAAAATGATTTGTTTCTTCCTTTGTACTTATCTAAGTATACCAATCCATTTCTGACTATATGCACAATTATAGGCTTCTACTAGAAATGCGTGAACATATTATAATTTTTCTCCGCTTGCCCATAATCAACTAAGAGTATGAAAGTTTTTAGCTTTTAATTACTATGAGACTGGAATATTGTAAAACCAAATAAAAAAATCATAGTCTTCGGTTGGTTGATTTATTCTCGACTCCGCACGGTTTTTAAAAAAAACTTACTAAAAAGATAAATTTTTATTTACGGTTTAATTTTTGTTGGTTTTTCACGCACATTTTTACATAAAACCACAATAACATTAGAAAAAATCCCTTTGATTTACATCGACTCCGCACGGTTTTGATCAAATTTCAGTAAAAAGATCACTTTTTATTTAAATTGTAATGTTTAAATCGTAATCTACACACATTTTTCAATAAGAAAATAATAAAATTAGAAACCCCCATTTTTTCAAACTAAAAAATCATAGTCTTCGTTAGGTTGATTTAATTTCGACTCCGCACGGTTTTGATCAAATTTCACTAAAAAGATACCTTTTTATTTAAATTTTAACTTTTTAATTGTTTTTCACGCACATTTTTACATAAAACAACAATACAATTAAAACACAGCCCCCCTTTTTTTCAAGTTAAAAAATCATAGTCTTGGTTGCGCTGATTTACCTCGACTCCGCACTGTTTTTATCAAATTTCATTAAAAAGAATACTTTTTATTTAAATTGTAATGTTTAAATCGTAATCTACACACATTTTTACATAAGAAAATAGTAAAATTAGAAAGAACTCCTTTCCCTTTTTTTCAAATTAATTTATCATAGAGTATTCGTTACGTTGATTACTCAAAATTTACTCCGCACGGTTTTCATCAAATTTGACTGACAAGATCAGTTTTTAATTACATTTTAATTTTTCAATCGTATTTTACACACATTTTCATATAAAAGAAATTTATAAAAAAATAGTAAAATTATAAGACAAACCTTTCTCATTTTTTTCAAATTAAATAATCATTAAGTCTTCGTTGCGTTCATTTACTCTCGATTTACTCGGCACGGATTTTATCAAATTTCACTTAAAATATCACTTTTTATTTACATTATAGTTTTTGAATACATTCTACAAACATTTTTTCAAATTAAAAAATCTAAAATATTTATTGCGTTCCTTTAGTGTCGTATCTGCACGGTTTTTATCAAATTTCACTACAAATCATTTTTTACTTACATTTTAATTTTTAAATCGTATTGTACATACATATTTACATAAAAAATAGTAAATTTAAAAAAGCCCCCTTACTTTTCTTTTAAATAAATTATAATAAAGTCTTCGTTGCGTTGATTTACTCTCAATTTACTCCGCACTTTTTAATTTTAACATTTTAGTTTTTAAATCGTATTCTACACACACTTTTACATAAAAAAAACAATGAAATTAGAAAGCAGTCCCTTCTATTTTTTCAAATGAAAAAATCACAAATCCTTTGTTGCGTTCATTTATTTTCGATTTACTCCGCACGGTTTTTATCAAATTTCACTGAAAGTATCACTTTTTATTTTATACATTTTAGTTTTTGAATGTATTCTACACACATTTTTATATAAGAAAAGAATAAAAGTAGAAGGAAAATTTTCAAATTGTAAAATCAATAAACTTTCTTGCGTTGTTTTGCTTTCGACTCCGCACGGTTTTTATCAAATTTCACTACAAAGATCATTTTTTATTTAAGTTTTAATTTTTGAATCGTATTTTTACATAAGAAAATAGTAAAATTAGAAAGAGCCCTTTTCCTTTTTTTTTCAAATTAAATTATCATAAATTTTTCGTTGCGTTGATTTACTCTCAATTTACTCTGCACGGTTTTTATCAAATTTGACTGAAAAAATTACTTTTGATTTATATTTTAATTTTTTAATCGTATTTTACACACATTTTTGCATAAAAAAATAGTAAAACTAGAAGACAAATATCTCTCATTTTTTCCAAATTAAATAATCATAATGTTTTTGTTGCGTTGATTTACTCTCGACCGCGCACGGTTTTTATTAAATTTAACTAAAAAGATAGCTTTTTATTTACATTTTAATTTTTGAACAGTATTGTACACACATTGTTACAAAAAAAATAGTAAAATTAAAAAAAGCTCCTTCCTCTTTTTTCAAATAAAATTATTATAAAGTCTTCGTTGCGTTGATTTACCCTCGATTTACTCCGCACGGTTTTTATCAAATTTCACTGAAAATATCAGTTTTTGTTTTCATTTTAATTTGTCAGTCGCATTTTACATGTTTTTACATAAAAAAAATCTTTTTTTCAACTTAAATAATCATAAAATCTTCCTTGCGTTGATGTACTCTCGACTGCGCACGGTTTTATCAAATTTCTCTGAAAAGATCACTTTTAATTTACATTTTAATTTTTGAATCGTGTTTTACACAAATTTTTACATAGGAAAACAATGAAATTAGAAAGCAGTCTCCCTCATTTTTTCAAATTAAAAAGTCACAGTTTTTGCTCCGTTGATTTACTCTCGACCGCGCACGGTTTTTATTAAATTTAACTAAAAAGATAGCTTTTTATTTACATTTTAATTTTTGAACAGTATTGTACACACATTTTTACATAAAAAATAGTAAAATTAGAAAGAGCTCTTTCCCCTTTTTTTCAAATTAAATTATCATAAAGTCTTCGTTGCGTTGGTTTACCCTCGATTTACTCCGCACGGTTTTTATCAAATTTCACTGAAAATATCAGTTTTTGTTTGCATTTTAGTTTTTTAAATGTTATTTTAAGCACATTTTTACATAAGAAAACAATAAAATTAGAATGCAGTCCCTTTTGTTTTTTAAAATTAAAAAATCACAAAGTCTTTGTTGTTTTGATTTACTCTCGACTCCGCACGGTTTTTATCAAATTACGCTGAAAAAATTACTTTTGATTTGCATTTTAGTTTTAGAATCGTATTTTACACACATTTTTACATAAGAAATCATAAAAATTAGAAAGCAGTCTCTCTATATCTTCAATGTAAACATCACAAAGTCTTCATTGCATTAATTTACTTTCGACTGCCCACGGTTTTTATCAAAAGCAGTTCCCAATTTTTTCAAATTAAACAATCACTAAGTCATTGTTGCGTTGATTTAGGTTCTCTGGACGTTTGATCATATATAATATTATATAATATAATAGTCCACAGCCCAGAGTAAATAAATACATAGAAAGTGATCTTTTTAGTGAACTTTAATAAAAAAAACCGTGCGGAGTCGAGAATAAAACAACTCAACTAAGAGTATGATTTTTTAATTTGAAAAAAAGAAGGGCCGCTTTCTAATTTTATTGTTGTTTTATGTAAAAATGTGCTTAAAATACGATAAGAAATTTAAATGTAAACAAAATTTGATAAAAACCGTGCGGAGTCGAGAAAAAATTAATTCAACAAAGACTATGATTTTTTAGTTTGACAAAATGGGAGGTGTGAAGAAACAAATCATTTTGTGTCAAAAAGTTTAAAACCATTTTTTTCAATGCAAAATGTATTTTTGCATTCTTTTACAACGCTATTCAATTTGCGCTTGACACATGGTTTCTCCATTTTTTTTAGAAATGTCCCAAGTTATTACTTCTATTCTCACAAATTGTTGCCGTTGAACAAAACCCATTTTCTTACAATGTACTGTTACATGCAAAAGATGTTAAAACAAAAATTGATTGAATAAGGTAACAGAAAAAATTGCAGTACATCTGGAGCTTGCCAACCAAAAAGCACGGTCCTGTTGAATAAATTCTAAATAGATCTTTATCAGAGTTTATTACACTAAAATTCTGTAATATTAAATTTATTTTATAAACGCGAAGGCCGAAGAATAAAAGATTTTTACAAAGTTAACTATTTAACACTTATTAAATTTAAATTAAACACAAATAAAATAAATAATGACGATAATTGATTTAAGACGGAATCACAGAAAAAATAAAAAAGTATATAAAAGAAAAACAATGTAAATACGTAGCTTAAAACTAAATTTACAAAATGTAACAAATCAGTTATGTACTTTTAAGTAAAATTAAAATAGCAAGGCCTTGTACGCAACAAAACAAATAAAATAAAAAATAAAATACACTACAAAATAAACATTCCGTAACAATAAAAACAAAAATCTTAATACTACTGTTCTGATTTTAATTGACGGATTTGACTATTACTAAAAAAATGTAAATCGCAACAATTTGTCTTTAAAATAATTCATACGATCAATAAATCGTAAGTGTCGTTAATGCAAAGTTCTAATAATGGTGCAAAAAACACAAGTCACAAACTTTATTATGTTGAAATTCAAAGCTTTTAAGCACCCAAGTTAGCAAAACGTAAAATCAATTGATTTTATACCCTTGTTATAAATATCTTAAATTTTGTAGCTTCCACAAGATGTGAGCCAAAAATTTAGGTGGTTACAGATTTGCAATGATCTCAGGTCCGTCGGAAAATTTCTAACCGCAAGGCAAAAGGAATAATTCGGAATAAGGTCAATTGGTACTTAACACAATAAATTACATGATACTTTAGTTATATTTGGGTACAAATGAAACGTCGAAACTGTAAAACATACGAACTAAGGAAATGAATTGTACCACTACTCGCGTATTAAGCTTAAACCCACTGTAACTATACTCTCAAAAAAATTATCTCCGAAATCTTCAAACTTGAAAAACTTAATTTCTAAAAACGAAAATTAATTCTTTATAATTTTGGTACCACTTCCATACTTACAACCAGTGACATAAATTTTCGTGAGGGAAACCAACGTACAACAAAGACGTGAAAAAAAAGATGCACAATTTAATTCAAACGCAGTGCGCGTAGGCAGGTTTCTCACAAGAAACCGTTAAATCATCAAAATGTAAATAACTAAAGCTAACGAGAGTAGTGGAATATAGAATTTCAATTTAAATATATAAAACCGAAAATTAATTACTGACGGAACTAATAAATTATAAAATGTACTCAAGACGCATGACAATTAAAAAAAACTAAGATTTAAAAAACGTGAAATTGCTTTCATAAATTAATGCAAAATTAAATTATCTTAAAGAAGACGAGGAAATGAATAAAACAAACTTAAATACCGGGTCTTTTACAAAAGAAATTACTCCAAAGATCAAACGACGGTTACAGTATGCTCTATGTTACATTTGAGAGATTCCCAATATTCCCATTCTTTCTACAATATGTGTCAAATTTATAAAAGTACCCGATAGAACTAGCTAACACCCAGTTTTTGTACCTGAATCGTACGGGTTTGCTTTTAGTAAGTTATTTAGCAAAATGCTCATTAAAGTATTTCGCCATCGCTTCGTTGATTGATGAGTTAGGGTGCAATACTGTCTAAAGCTCTTATTCAGCATATTTATGAGGAAGCAAATTTTAAACATTTTATTTTTCGTGCTTGTTTTTGAGTAGTCTACAAGATATACATTTTTCCATATACCCAGCTCTTTTTCGGTTTTTTTCTGAGATTTCCTCTACTTTCTTAACCTTTTTTCTTAATCTCCTGCATTCATTCCTCATGTGTTTAAAGTCTTCCGTCTTTTCTCCACATAGTCTGCACCTTTTTCAGATATTCTGGAACCCCTTTTCTCTTGATATTCTTATAATTCACATTATATCTGGCCTTGTTACAAGCTTTAGCTGTTTTACGAACCTGCACGGCTAACTCTCAATAGTCGGAGAGAGGGTAGGGTTCCTAGACAATAATGAAAAGATATTTAAGGGCGCCAGAGCTTATCCCCAAAGAAACTTCTGTCTGCTCACAACAGAATGGTAAGAAACTAGATGTTAGGTTCGTAACTGCTGAAAGAAACGAATAAAAGGAAAAGAAACTCAATCGTTAATAACAATTGTACTATTAATCACGATAAATATAGTAAGAGTTAAGTAGTCAAATCTAAGTAGGTATTAGCGAGAATATACAAAATAGAATAACCGCAGGATAGGCAACTTACACTACACGTCAACCAAAAGTGTAGCCACCAAAACATATATAAACTTTATCAATAAGTAACATGAATAATAATAATTTACGGTGGATATAAGCAGCGAGCGATAAGTCATTTACTTAACTTAATTTAGTAACAATCACAAGCAACACGTCAATTTGCACGTACAATTAGTAACTATAGTAAGTTGTGAATATACACCGTAGCGACACGAATGAATAAGAACAAGAAAAAGTGACTTACCAAAATTCCAGGGCGACCTTCAGAAAAACGCTTTTCCTAATGGCTTCCTGCAATTAAACTTCCTGAAAATAATCGTGTCTACCTGGCGACTCACAAACTACAAATAAAAGACACATTTAAGGGACAGTAAACGAACCGACACTTATCGTATGCTGTTACATTAATGTTACGCCTATGGTGGTATTAAGTAATTGCCTCCGAATAGAATTCAATCGTATCCAATAATTATGATCTTCCGAACAAGGTGATAGTCATCAAGGT
Source organism: Aquatica leii (assembly GCA_035610365.1). Classification (NCBI taxonomy): domain Eukaryota; kingdom Metazoa; phylum Arthropoda; class Insecta; order Coleoptera; family Lampyridae; genus Aquatica; species Aquatica leii. The sequence goes on along the minus strand of CM069434.1, from coordinate 14,058,460 downwards.
TAAGTTATGGCCTCCGAATAGAATTCAATCGTATCCAGTAATTAGGATCTTCCGAACCAGGTGAGAGTCATCAAGGTTAAGTTATGGCCTTCGAATAGAATTCAATCGTATCCAGTAATTAGGAGCTTCCGCTTTCGATTATAGTTTTCCCTTGAGGATTTTAGGTAACGATAAGAATACCCCTATTCATGAAGGTGGCACAGGACGCTAACCAAAAAGACATAAAAATTACTTTTAATTAAAGAAAGAATAAAATCACTTACTCTGCGTGGATGAAATCAATTATTTAAGAGAAACTACTAATTTCCATCGTGTCCCAACACGTGGATGATTTTTGAAAAACGATATTCAATTCACGCAGACATAGGTACTAACATGCACGATGTGAAAGTGAAAATGCCGGTCTGTCACCGGATGTCGTCTGCTCAATACAAAGTGACCAACGAACCCGATAGATGGCGTCAAGAAATATCAAAGTAATTTTAATTAAACTGATATACAGGGTAATGCATTATTTAAATTTATGCACGTAACAGCCTCTTTTATCATTGTTCATCTTTCCTGCTTTTTTATGTTCCTATCTCTCTTTATTATTTTCTCACTTACCCCTACTCCCTCCTCTCTTAATCGCTCTACTTCTTTTCTTGCGTACCCGTTTCTTTTATAATATTGTTCTCTGCCATCCTGCCCGTACTTCACTCTTTCTCCCTTTATCTTTTTCCCACATTCGTGTATTTTGCATTCGGTGCTTTCCCTTGGTTCTTCTCCATATTTATAACCGTTTTTTTTGTCTCTACTCTATTTTTTTCTGCCTGTACTTCCTCTCTTATATTCTTCTTGTATCCTTTCTACCTTTTTATACTTCTTAAACCCCTACATTTCCGCCCCATACAACACCATACTTTTTATTAGCTTCTCAAGCAGCAGTCATCTTTTTCTATGTTTACTATAAACAATCTCTCCCCCACTCTATACTTGTCCTATTAACCTGTTTTCTTTTCTCATTCTTTCCTTTATGTATTCGCCTTCCTTATTATCCTGTTTCATCGTGTAACCCACATATGTGAATTCATTCATTCATTCACCTGCTGCACTTCCTCTTTCTTCCATTTCTACTCCTCTTTTTTCTTTCCTCCCTTCTTTTCTAAATACCATTACTTTTGTTTTCTACGCATTTACTTTAATTTTTTTTTTTTCCTGTATTTTGAAGCGCCATCTCTTTCATTTTCTTTTTCTCTTTATCCACTAACACTATGTCATCCGCATACCCCAACGACCACACTTCCACTTTCTCTATTGCTTCCCTTTCTATTTGTTGTCTTCTCAGTGTTTTCTCCAGATCCTCTGTATATACTGCAAATAGCCTTGGGCTCAGTGGGCATCCTCTCTCAACCCTCTTCTTGTAACAAATTTCTTGCTCTCTTCTCTATTTACTTTCATCCTATTGTTCGTTTCTTCGAAAATTTCCTCCATTCTTTCTATTAATCTTTCATTTATTTTCTCATGTATTCCCACAGTTTTTCCTTCTTCACTCTATCAGACGCGGCTTTTACATCTGCAAACAGTGCTACCATTTTCTCTCTTTCTTCTTAGCTCTCTATTCGCTAAATGTTTTAATATATATATATATATGTTGTCTATCACTCTTCTTTCCTCTCTGAATCCCGCTTGTCGGTCTGGTACCAAACTCCTTTCTTCTATTTTCTTCTGTAGTCTTTTTTGTAGCACTGTCGCATATAATTTGTATGCCGTGCTGAATAATGTCATCCCTCTGTAATTTTTTACTTCCTTTCTTCTATCTTCTTTTTTGTGTATCGGGCATATTATTGCGTCTTTCCATTTCTCCCGAAATCCCTCCTTTTTCCATATTTTATGTAGTATTTCCGTTATTCTTTTTGCTACATTTTCTTTTCCGTACACCTACTCTTCGTTTTTTTTGCCTTCTTAATTGCCTCTATTACTTCGTCTTCGTTTATTCTATCCTATCTCCTTTTTCCAGTCTTTCTTATTGCTTCTTTTCTTTGTTTTTCTTCTCTTTTTCGATTTTGTTTTTCCCCCCAGCAGGTTCCTAAAATAACTCTCCTATTCTTTTATTTGTATTCCTTTTGTCGTCCATTTTCTCGTCCTTTCTTTCTTTACGTACTTCCATACATCTTCTATTGTGTTTATTGTTTTGATCTGATCCTGTTGTTGTTTCTTTTTGTTTGCTTCCTTCTTTCTCTTGCATGTTTTCTTGTAAATTTTTACTGTTTCTTTATATTCTTCTTTTTCTTTCTTCCCTTTTTTACGCTGCCTTAAAACTCTTTTTGTCTTTTTATTTGCCTTTTTGCATTATCTATCACATAATTTCTTCTATCCTGTTTTCTCCTCTTTCCATTTTCTAAATCTGACTTTCTCTGTTGCTTTCTTTATCACCTCTTTCATTTTCTCCACATTCTCTTGTAATCCCTTTACTACTCATACCGTTTTCTCTATTCTTTTTTTGTATCTTTTTATACCTTCTTCTGTCCACATTTTTTTCGTTCTTATGTTTTTCTTTCTCTTATCTTTCTTTTCTTTCTATTGTCAATTCCAGTGATTGGAAATCTGACTCCACCATTTCTCCTACCTTAAATGTCTTTACCTTTTCTCCAACCTCTTCATTTGTCATTACAAAATCTATTATTGATTCTCCCGTTCCTCCTATGTACGTATACTCTCCTATTCCTTTATCTTCTCGGTTCCCATTCATTAATTCACACTCCCTTTTGTTGCACATTTACAGTAGTTTTCCCTCTTTATTTATTACTTTGTCCTTTGTCTCTTTTTCGTCTTTTTTCTTTCTTGTATTTGTCTTTCTTTCTCTATTTTCGCGTTAAAAACCCCTCTTTATATTATTAATTTTTCTTCCTTCTCTTCTATCATCGCTTCTATGTTCTTTTTTGTCTCTTTCATTCTGCTGCTATAAACCGTTACTATTTTTATTTTTATTTTTCTCCACTGTATGTCTCTTTCTACAATTCCTCTTCTCTGTTGCACTTTCTCTCTTTCTCTTTTTCTGACTTAACCATTTTTTCTTATTCTCGTTCTTATACCCCCTTTGCTTTCCCTTTACTTTTCTTTCTTTTTGCATTGCACTACCTACTCAAATTCCTCCGGCAACTTTTTTTCCCACCACTGCCATTCTTTTTCTGTTATCCATGTTTCCTGTAATCCTATTCCAAAAATTCTTGTTTTTTATTCCCGCTAACACAATACTCTTAGCTCACTCAGTCTCCCCTGTGCTTCTTTCTTACTTTCCTTTATTCCTCTTTTTTGGCCATTACTCATTATTCTTTTTCTTTGCTATTTCGTCAACATCCTTTATTTTCTTGCTTTCTTTTTACTATTTAGTTTTTTGCCTTTTGACTACCCATTTTTTCTTCCCTTTTTTTGCTCAACTTTCTGTCTCTGTCGTTCCATATGTATCTTGATCCGTTTATCTCCATTTTTCTGTATTCTACCCATACTCTTTCTTTATTTCTCTTTGTACTCTCCTTTTTTCCCATGTCAAATGGTGATTTATATAAATTCTTGTGTCTTTTGATACATCAAACATACTTAAAAAAATTCTTTTAATAGAATATGATAGAAGAAAAGACAATATTACTATTGCATATTAACTGAAATTTTTTTAATAGATTTTCAGTTACTACAAAAGTTACTGATGTCACATGAGTAGAAGATAACATTAACTTTGTTGCCTTTTTTTGGTAAACACCTCTAAAAAAGTTTTGATTTTAGTTTATCCTTGTTAAAAATTGTCTTTCTAAAACTGCTCAATTTAAAATTGCTTTTTAATTTTTTTATTTGGATTTTCAATTCTAATCTAGCTTTAGTTTTCGAGCACACACTTTCCTGAACAAAAATTTGCGTGTCGACGCGTAGAGTTTACTGCTAGATGTATGGTAACTGAAGGTGCCGACTATCTGTCTATATGTATATTACTTCCTTCAGTTGTAAAGTAACTAAAACATTCTTTGTTTTATTATATTATAAACTAAATAAATAATTTAAAAGTTACAAACATTCATTCTATAGATGATGCTAAGGTAAAAAAATCTATTAATAGAAAAAATAAAAAAGAATCGATTCTGGGTAGTTATTTTTTGCATAAAAAGATTTTTTTTATAATGGAATTAAAGTTTATAAGTTCGCGTGCCGTAATTCAACTTTTTGTCACGAAATGCAAAAGTACACACGAAGTGCTTCAACAGGCATTTAAAGATGATCCTCTATTTGTTTACGTTGCTGCAAAGTAACAAAAAAGTTATACTTCGTAACTATATGCTTACAAAACAAATTTGTAGTCAAAAAACGTAACACGGGCAGATAATTTTCTACATATACTAAAGTAAAAAATGACTCTAATATACCTTATACTTCAGATTTTTTATGCAGCATACTAAACGCGAATACTTCACAGCTTTATTCTAGTGTTATATAGTGTAATAGAAAGAGCCATAAAAGCTTTAATGGAATTTTCAATACTTTGTAAAAATAGGACCGTAAATCAGTTTTGTAAAAGAGTAATATAACATTTTGTAAACGCATCCATTTATAATCATTTATTAGTCACACCTATCAATTAACAATGGAATATTTGCAAATCAATTTAAAATGTAATAAAAGTTTATAGTGTAACGTATCGCATTTGGTTATTATATTCAAGGCGAAGGTTCAAGGTTGGCTAATATTGATTTTTAAGTTGCACGTCCAAAAGAAAATATAGTAAACCATTAGTTACATTTTCGTAATTAAGTTTAATCGGAATTATATTTTTATATTTGCTTTGCACAAAAACATGCACGCGGTCGGTTTTGCGTTTGGAAATTAAATAAATTGGTAGTACATTTCCGAATAGCGTACCTACCATAATATATTCGGTATTTTAGAATACAAACATTAATATCAATCATTAAAGAAAATAAAACTAACAGAACGATATTACAAGATTATTATCTACATATATTACGTTTTTTTTTCTGTGGGCAGTTATTTACAATAAAAACCTATCAAACACTAATCAATTTTTTTTCAAATACAAATAATTTTTTCTTTAAATTTTGTTAGTTTTTAAAAGTAATTTCCGCGTTATTAACCGGACCTGGACACAACGCCAAATGGACACAACGCCGAAACTTGAACACAACGTCGAAACGAATTGTTGGACACATTGCCGAAACTAGACATAACGCCTAAATTAGTCTTTGAACACAAAGTCGAAAAAAGACACCACTCCGAAATCAGTAGTTGGACATATTGTCGAATTCGGACACAAAAAATTGGCGCTGCATAGCTCGGAAATCGGGCGTCGAAGCCGAACTGTCAACTTTCTCTAAAACGACGACAGCCTCTTGCAGAAATTCTAACGACGGACATAATACCGAAAATTCAAATTGGACACATCGCCGAAAGGGACACAACACTGAAACAGATTAATGGACACATATCGTCGATTGAGACACTACGCCGAAACCTCGCCATGAAACATATATAATAGAAATAATATAATATAATCGAAATTTCTTTCTAAAACTACATAAAGCTGTGATTGTTCGCATTCTTTTTAGTTGTATGTATGTACCCTCACAATTTTGAAACAAATTTACTATTTTGTAATAATTAAAGCCTGTAAGGGTGTAAGGTGCATGAAATTCCTCCACTGTTAACATCCCAAAATTAAAACACAACACTTGCACAAATAATTGCTCTATTAAGTTTTATACAAAATTATTACGGTAAGAATTAGGGGTAACTAAATTTAAATGGAGCGATGGCCGCAGTAGCTCGGTTCTTGTAGGCAAAATGGGGCGGGTTAGAAATTGTGAAGGGAATATTTAAATCAGAGATGTCGTGGTAGATAAAATTAGTCAAATAGTGATTAGAAATTGTTAGAAATGGGCGCCACACAATTTGTTTAGTTACGGTCCTGTTAAGTAAATTGTAAAAGTTTAACAGGGCTCTAGTAGTAGCGAAGGGTTGCTGAAAGAGAACGGGGAAGTTTAAGCAATAAATAGCAATCAGTAAATTTGATGTAAATATAATGAATTTAGAATAAATGGAAATTAAAAAAATAACCAATAAAATATTCAATTTTGAATTATGCAAACAAAATATGCGTGAAGTTGAGTAAAACAATCGATAATGGATTTCAAATATTACAAAAATACAGGATCTAAATTACTTTGTGTTAAAACAAAAGTAGTAAAAATAATTTAATTACGTTTAGTTCGCAAAACAAACAAAAAGAAAAAAATAATTTGAGGCAGCGATCGGGATTCGACAAGACAGTAATTACAATTTGAAATACAAAATCTTACCAGTCGAAGTTTCCTTAAATAAAAAATTTAAAACAAACAATTGGCCGTCGGCAAATAACAGCCGAGAATTAGAGTTAGTTTACTATCTCGTAGATCAGGGGATGCGTAACCAAATTTATGTAGGTTAATAGGTCAGTCACAATTACGTTATAAGTCAACAAATTTCAAGGTAAATCAGATAACAAATTCTTATAGAAGCAAAGAGAAATTAAGTTAAGTAAATTAAGCCAAAGTTTAAATAACAAAAATGAATTCTAAATAGCAAAAAAATTGTAAAATTTTAAAGTATAAGGAAAAGTTCTTGAATTTCTAAAGTTGATTAAGCAAGTAGGATTTTGATTAAAAGTTCAATGTAGAAAATCAAATCTTTGAGATTTGCACAAATATGAATTAATTCACAATAAAACGAAGGGTAACGGTTGGTTTTTCACTTAGCGTCAGTTGGTGCAATCGAAGTTGACTTCTCAGCGTAGCGTTAGTAGAGTTTACAGATAAACGGAGTATTTTGGTAGTTGAAGGAACTCTCATACGTGGGGGAAACAATCCGTTAGAGAAGACGTTCATAGGAATTAGAACAATTTTGTCGGAAGAAAAACGCTATAAAGAGGAAAGGAGAGAAGCGAAGTTAGATTAACTAAATAAAGCAAAACTAAGTACTTTACCTGGGTATAATAATCCAGCGTTAAAAAAACTAAGTACACTTTTAAAATTTATTGTAACTTATAGCCGTAAATATACGATTTTTAGTAATTTTAAGAAAGAAACAGGTTCCGTAGATATACTAAAAGTTAGGAAGGTTTCAACGTAATATCCGGTAAAATCACCGTGTTTAACTAAACGTTAGTACTTCTAAGGTACAGTAAATTCTTGAAGTGATCTCAACAAGAGTTTGTCAGGAACTGAGTAAAGAAGGAAACAAAATACCTAGGGTCATAATGACCTCAGAAGATAACAAAATAAATTCGTCAGCAAACTGGTGGGAGCGCTCGAGTAACTGATATTTTAAACAAGGATCTTGATAAGGACTTGCAGAAAAGCAGAATTTAACCACGTATTAGGCGAAGAAAATACGCTCTTAATTAATCATATATTACAAATTATCAACCTTTAAAATGTAACGAAATAAAGCGTGAGATTAGCTGTAACAGCAAATTCCAACACGTATAACTTAAATGAATCAAACAGTACCGGATTTAGGAAAATTTGCTCAGGGCGTAACAAAATAACGCGTGATATCATTGTACATTTTATTAGTAATGAGTGTCATCGCTTCTTACTCATGCGCGCATTACTTATATTCAGCCAGAGGCGGCGCAGCTTAATGGTTATTTACATCCTCCCCTTTTGCACCACACGTACGTCCCGGGTGTGGGGCAACGGAAGTATTGGTACAGCAACTACACGGCGGTTTTACTGTCCTTCGACGGCAATACATTTTACCTTTCGTAGATCGGTTTTGTTAGATTCAGTTAGGAAGTCAGTGCAGTCAGCTAAGGGCACTGGGTTGCGTGGTCGTTCGCGTCTTCGTATTGGTTGCGTAGGCAATGGCGGATCTTTATCGAGATCAGCAATGTACGGTGTTCACACCAAAAAAGTCGTGCGGAGTCGTTGGGAGAAGACCAAACAAATTCATCGAGAGCACTTCGAATCACTGCGACTGTATTGGTGTTTGTAGTAAACCGGCTAGCTTTAAGTTTTTTGCCTTGAAACGTTGGCAGTCGATACACTTACTGGTGTAATCAGCAATTGCCTTTCTCATGCCTCGTCAGTAATATCTTCGTACTATGCGTTGATAAGTTCTTTCGGCAACATAATGACCAGACGCAGAAACTACTAATTGTTGTTCTTCTTCATCAATCTCTGGAGTGTATTTGTACAGCACTCCATTTGACATAACTATCCTCTTTCGGACCATTTCTTTAGGTCAATGTCGACTTCCAAAGTATCCTCTAAGCAAGAAATGATCTTTTCTATATCAGGATCGTTTATTTGCTCAGCTCTGATCTCGCCTGTAGTAAGCGTAGGGAAGTCGACTGTTAATAGATTGACATCTATTATTTTCTCGGAGTCATCTCATGGTGGTCGAGATAACGTGTCTGCTATGACATTTTTCTTTTCAGTGATATAATCAATCCGAAAGTCAAAAGGCATTAGTTAGAGTGCCCCACCTTGCCAAACGCACCGTGGGAGATTTAAGATACATAAGCCACTTCAACGCTTGATGATCGGTTTGTACGATTGTGGTGGCACCCTCAAGGTAACCTTGGAACTTTTGAACTAACCAAACAACAACGAGTACTTCACGTTCGGTTGTTTTATAATTAAACTCTGCTGAATTGAGTAACCTAGACGCGTATTCCACTGGTCGTTCATCTTTGCTCTCCGCCTGGAGTAAACATGCTCCAAAAGCGTAGTTACTTGCGTCTGTTCTTAAGATATGATGGAGTCGATTGTCAGCTTGCCGGGGAATTGAAGCCTGTACATAACAAATTCTTCAATTTGGTAAAAGCTTCGGTTTGCTCATGTCCCCATGACTATGTAATGTTTTTCTTTGTCAAGGTGGACAGCAGTTTCGCTGCTAGCAAAAAGTTCTCTATAAACCGTCGAAACCATGAGCAGGTTTGTAGAAAACTGATAACTTCTTTCACATTGCTCGGTGATGACATGTGTAGTATAGCTGCCACTTTGTCTTCGTTTGGACGTATACTTTGCGGACAAAGTATGTGTTCCAAATAGTGTACTTCCTAACATCAGAATGAGCACTTCTTTCTGTTAAGAGTTAACTTAAACAGGTCAAGTCGTTCGAACGTCCTTCATAAATTTATTAAGTGTTCCAAAAATGTGGTAGAAATTACGATCAGAAAGATCGAAATCTGTCCATTAGCCTCTGGATTGTTGATGGAGCATTCCGAAGACCAAAAGGCATACGTAAGTATGTGTACGTACCAAACGGAGTGACAAACGCAGTTTTGTCTTTATTTGATGATTTAACATTTACTAGATGATAGCCGCTTTTTAAGTTCAACGTAGTCATGTAATTAGTTTTCTTTGCTGCATGGAAGATATGGTGCAATCGGAGTTTTATCTAATAAAACAATTGAGTGCTCTGCGTAGGGTGTCGCTTCGTTGTGTCGTTCAAAGTTCGAACGAAATTCGACCAATAGGCAGTCTAACTGTTTTCGTTCTTCTGGGGTTAGGTTAATTCCTTTTTCACTTCTCAGAGATACGTCATTAGACTGTACTTCGTTTAAGAAACATGAAATGTATTCCGCAAAAGCAAACGCATGTTGCGGATTTTCTCCAAAATAATATTCGTTATTTGGTATGTCCTAGACATATTTGGTATGTCTAGGATTATGTTGGCATCTCGAATTAAATCGATTATTAGTAATGTACATTTATTTTGCAACATATTTGAATTTAAAATACCAAAACTATACTGATTCAAATAAGTGAAACAGCAATGGACTTATATCTATTTTATTGCACTTAGGTTTCTTTTATGTTTAAAATAAAGAGTGACACATAAATTTTTTGTTTTGAAACTGTTACTAAACATTATCAATTTTGTGTTTACTAGGATGGTGCAATATATTGAAACTCTTAAACATCAAATTAAAAAATATTTTTAATAGTTTCATAATATATAATTATTTCATAATAACCAATTTGAAAATTGGCAAAGATATATATATAAACCGATTTACTTCGTAATACATCTACGAAGAAGTTTCGGCGTTGTGTCCACAGTCGACAAGACGTTTCGGTGTGTCCAGTTTCGGCGATGTGTCCAATTACAAATTTCGGTATTATGTCAGACGTTTTCTGCAAAAAATACTGTAATGTTAGAGAAAGTTGATACTTCGGTTTCGACGCCCGATTTCAGATTTATGCAGCGTCAATTTTTTCTTTTCGACGTTGTGTCCACATTCGGCGATATGTCTAACTGCCGATTTCGGCTTGTGTCTGTTTTCGGCGTTGTGTCCAATGGCTGATTTCGGAGTTATGTCCAGTTTCTGCGATGTGTTCAATAGTTCATTTCGACGTTATGTCCAAGTTTCTACGTTGTGTCCATTCAGTCTTTTGTCCATTCGGCGTTATGTCTCCGACCCTTAATAACATATATAAAATCGTAATTATGTAATACACAAGCAACTCCTCTACACTTGTTTGGTTTGTGCTTTCTATTTGAATGTTTTGCTATTATCGTGTTTTTCAGATAGTTAATAGTTTATTCTTGTCTTGGAACATAATCGTTGTTTTTATTTATCAACGAAAACATAGTTTTTATAAAACCTTTTTCTTCTTTTTCGACTTATTACAAGACAATGTCTTGTTTCTTTTCTAATTTGCTTCTTCTTTATCTTAGGATTACGATGTCTAAGATTTGTGCCATATTGTGGGAGGTCTACTCACTATTCTCTTGGTATTAGCATTGTTTTTATTTAAAACCTATGGTAGGTATTATATTTATATGTTGATATTAATTGAATAGCAAACATGCGAATCCAGTTAAATTCAATTTAATAAATTTTAAAATAATGGCAACAAAAGTCCACAGTACATTCCTTAGAGAGAGAACGAGACACTAAACTGACAGAAAAACAAACAAAAAATGTATATATTCTATGAAAACCAAAATACAATTCTATAATAATTTTATCAAACTAAATATGTAGTACTGCAGCGTCTTCATCCAAGTGATTACATCCTTCTTCGCCTTCCTCCTCATCAACTTCTTGTGTCTTGGGCCTGTTCAAAATATATTTTTTTATGATGATAACTCTTCGTTTTCTTTATATACGTCCCTAAACAGTTGATACATAAGATGTTTGAGTGACTCCCTAGTAGCACAAAATATACGTAATATATTAGTAAATAACATCTAGTAAATATTTAAATGTCACACTTTTTTATATTGGCCATTTATTGTAATGTTATATCAATAATTTATATAAAATAAATATTTTCCAAAAATAGTTCTAAATATCTTCTAAATATATGTTTTCGATATATAGCAGACATTAGATGTAAATGTCGTCTCAATATTTGTTTCCAATATATGGAAAATATATCTTTTTAGCCTGTTCTAGATGTATCTAACTATTATTTGTGAGATATTTGCAAAATATATACCTACTACATATGTGTATGTTTGCTAATGATATTTAATCTGGTTGGAAACACTACAGATATTCTGTAAAATTAAATTAAATATATTCCACAGCGTAGGTCGGAGCCTTGTGGTACTCCACAAGTTAGTTGTAGCTTAGTTTTTTTCCCCCGATGGTTATGGTTCTATATTTTTTTTGTTAATTTTTTTTGATTAGTTCTCTCCAGGGAATTTCGTTAAACGCGCTTATAACATCTATTGTAACCATAGCTACAAAGTCTCTGCTTTTTGTTCTTATATTCCTTTGCTTTTCTTACTAGTTCTTTAGTATGTTCTAGTGCAGTTATTGTGGATTTGCCTTTTCTAAAACCGTGTTGACTGCTTGCTATAGTCCTCGCAAATTTACTTTCGATGCACGTCATTAACGTCAGTGACGTAGTTATTCAACCATGTTGTCGGTATTATCATGTAAACTTACTGTTTTCGTACATTCTTAATATTACATTGCATATTACGTTTTCATTAAATGTTTCTATATTCGTAACAGTTGTACTACGCTTACGTTTTGAAGAGATCTAAGAACCTCGTTGTTAGCAACCGTTGTACATACAGAAATAACTGTAGAATATATGTATGTATTACCACAATTTAAATATTAAGTAAAAGGGTACTTCTCGCACAGCATTTACTGATATCAATGGACCACCATTATCTCGTTCAAGCTCAAAATAGTACAGTTTTGTATCAAAAATAATTATAAAAAACAATGAGCACTTTGACATAAAAAATCTAAAACTTTTTTTATTATATCCGGTTTTCCCGGGCTATGAGTTTAATAACTTCCGGTGGTACACCATCTGGGCCTGATGCTTTTTTCTTTCCGATATTTTTGCCTGCTTCTTGTATTACTTTAATTGTGACATCTGGTAAGTTTTCCGGTGCTATTCTAGTTTTCTACCATTTTTCGTTATTTACTTTTGGGAAGAGTTTTTTCGCAATTTTCTCCTGCTCTGTGTCTGTAATTTCTAATATCATTTTTTTTATTAGCTTGTTTGTTGCAATCCCCATTCCCCATGTCTCTCCATCTACCATCCGACACAGCTTTTTCCATGCTTCCTTCTTAGATTTTTCTATTTCGTTCTTTAGTATTTTTTTATTTTGTTTGTATGTTGTCTCCATTTCTTGTATTATCTGGCCCTATTCAAATTGTCATCGTCGTGTTGTTCTTTTATTTTCTCTGTTATAACTTTGATAATGTTTTCTTCTTTCCCTTCTCTGTATGTCTATCCTTGTATTTTTCTTTTTCTTTCCGCTATCTTGAATTCCTTATTTTGTATTTAGATATATATATTTCTGTGGTCGCTGAGATTTACCTCGCTGCTGATTTTCCATTTTATTATTATTTTTTGTTAGGTTTCTGGTAACTAATGGGATCTCTATATGGGAACTCATACCTGTTCTCTCGAAGGTTAGTTCATTTGCGATTATCCATTCTACCATTTTTTCTCTTTTTTTATCGGTTTGTTTGAAAGCCCACTCATATGCCTTGCTATTAAAATCTCCTCCGATAATTTTTGTCGTTGTTTGTATGCCTATTTTTATTTGTTCTAGATATGTTTCTAGTTCCGCTGACTTAAGTCTTGGTGTGGCATAGCATGAGTATATTTTTAATTTGTTTGTTTTTATACAAGAGTATCCATCCTTTTTACCCATGTCGTACGCTTTAATTTTATTTGTCGCAATATATACTGCTGCAATTGTTTGACTGTTGATACAATTTCAACATTCAAAATTTACTCAAATTTTATTTTATCTGCTTTCGTCCTATGTTGATAATTTTACAGTGAAATCGTTTATGATTTAAACTAGTAATTACTGATAGTTTATATTATAAAACTTTATAAAGCAAGTTTATTAAATATATAATTTGAACATAAATTATCGGTTTAGTAGAACACGTGTGTTTTGGTCGAGTTGCTTTTGGTGACCACCGCGGCTTTTTTTGTGGCTAAGGGTAGCTTCGCTGATGTAATATTACACCAGCATCGAAACCGCCACAATTTTTGTATTGAAATGATTTGCTTAATAATTTAAAATAACCAATAAACTATTACCATAAAACGGTGCAAAATAGAAGAAAGTTGCACATAAACATTTTTATAGAGAACAAAATTTTCTATAAAAAAGTCGACGGAAGGGTACAATTACGTTTAATAGTTTAGAAGATACAAGTGTGCACAGTTGCACAAAAATTACATTGACAACAATGACACGGTCCAAACCCGGAAGACATTCTTATCTTAGTATAGATTTCGGCCGTGGAAGCCTTCGTTATTATATTTGTTTTTATTTAATCAAAAGTGCAACTTAATTTTGAATTTTGACGTTTTTTCTCATTTTTTAACTGAGAACAATATATTAATACATGGTAAAAAAATAGGTACATGAGTTTTTGTTATTATTGATTTTTTGGTTTAATTTATTTTTATGTTTTATGTTTATGTGTTCTCTGTAGTGTAAAACTAATAAAAAAGCTTTTACATTGCAAGATTTTTTTATTCTCTAATAATTAGAAATGTGCACGTTTCATAAAATAGTTAAACGTTTAACATTGCAATTTAAAAACAATTGCAATATGCTTAAAAGACGAAGAAAAGTAATATCGCAAAAAGTTATCAGGCCATTTTGACACGCACATAAAATATTTGTATTGAACTTTAGCGAACTCAGTGGCCAATCATCAGCCTCAGATCAGGAATATTGTTTATACGCACTTACATAGTTAAAAGCCATACTTTATAAAAATTAAAATTATATCTAAAACCGCTTATAAATTTATAGTTTCGTTACATTTTACTTTTACGCTCTTTTATTATTCATTTATAGTAGCACAGCGGGAATATCGCCCTCAGTAAAGTGCTTTCATCTTAATAATGTATAACTTTACTTATGATACATATAGGCAATAAATTTCACCTTGTTTTCAATACAAAATCGCAAATAAATAAAATGTGTTGTCATTTGAGTAATTATTTATTTAGCCAACATTGTTTTAACATTATTTTTATATTGCAATAACATACGTTTTAGTTACAATTATTATATACACTAAAATTTGTTAAAACGGAAACTGACGGAACCAGATAAATTTTTCCGCTATACACAAGTTTTTCCTTAACCAGGTTTAAATAAAAGTATGCACGCTTGCTTGTTTTTTTACAAGTTTTTCGTTTTAAAGTGGTTTTGCGTTCACAGGAGTTAATTGTGTACTATTTAGTTTAATGAATTCAAGACAAAAAATTAGAACGTTAGTGCTGTTTGTTTTATTGACATTGCGGTGCATTGGTTTGTTGTATTATAGAAAATAAGCAACAAAAATAATAATATGACCATAATATTTAAAAAAAAACACGATGCGTTTTCAAATAATGGCAACTAAAAAAATTATAAAATAAATACCCAACGCAAAAAATGATATTGGTGAATATAGGTCTTCATTTGTAATAAGCTTACAACAATCAGCCTTAAATTTCAAAGAAACTATGTATAATGTATATTACGTATTTTCTTAGAAGAATTAAGATTTTGCAATTACCAAAACGTTACCAAGATTGATTTTGTAGCCGGTAGTTCTGTACTTTTGTTTATATAAGATCATCTTTTGAAATATTTGTGGCGACAATACAGGTAATTATGTATACATTTTGAAATGAAAGCGATAAACTGCCTCTTTAGTAAGAAAAAGAAGAACACCTACCTATAAAATTAACAAATTTTTAACTAAAATAATTAATTTTGAAATTAATATTATTTCTACGTACTTAATAAAACACACGAATGAATTAATATTTTTTTTAAATAATTAAAAAATATTAAATAACTTTAAAAAAGAAAGATGGTGCAATTTAGAAATTTTAGTTTACAATCATAATTGAAATTAGTTTGATCGTATAATAAAAAATGTTTATTTGATATTTTAATCAAAATCAACTCTAGTAATTCAAGAATTTGTTTGTTATTGATGTTAATAAAAGGATTAAATAATTTAGAATATATAAGAGTATGATGAGTATCTAGAACATGTTGTGCAAATGTAGCTTTTACTGAATTCAGATTATTGATGTATTTTGAACTATTTTAAAAATATTATCTAAGTCTAGTTGAAAAAGATCTTTGTGTCAGACCAATATAAAATTTGTTACAAGAACAAATTAAGTTATAAACTCCACTTTTATTTAAATTGTTATTATAATTTATATTTTTACAAGAAAGAAGTTTCTTAAGAGATAGTTCATTAGAAAAAGAAATTTTGAGATCGTTGCTTTTTCTTAATTTTTAAAAAAGATTAAGAAAATTTGGTATAAAAGAAACTGAAAAAACTCTATAGTATCATTTGTTGAAATTGGTATCTAATGGTTAGTAGTAGCAAAGAGTATATGTAGTAGTCGGTTTTCTATAAATTTCAAATTCGTAAGTGTTATTATTATTTAAAGAAATTAATAAATCAAGGAAAGGTAACTTATTATTTTTTGTAAATTTACTTGTAAATTCTATTGTATTATGAATATTATTTAAAAAATAATACGTTATTAGCCTCATCATAAAAATCATTAAAAATACAAAAAATGTCATTAACAAATCTTTTCCAAAATATCACTTTTTGTAAGAAAATTGGGTGTTTAGAAATATATGTAGTTTCTAAATTGTTAAAGAAAATTTTAGCAAAAATAAGTCATAAAAGAGAACCTTGGAAGACCTAAAATTTGTTAAGAAAACGTTATTTAAACAAAATTTAGTAATTTTAATAAACCATTTGTTACAAAATCAGGAAAATCAGAAAGTAAAAAAATATTAGAAATTATAAATAATACATCTGTAGGAGGAACTGAAGGAAAAATATTTTTAACATAAAAAAAACAATATTAAGACTTAAAATTGTATCACAAGGAAAAATTAAATTATTTAAAGAATTTATTAAGTCATTCGTGTTTTTATTGAGTATGTAGAAATAAAAACAATTTCAAAATTAAATATTTTAGTTAAAAATCAGATAATTTTATGGGTAGCTGAATTAATGAAGTTTACAACTGGTCTAATAGGAAAATTAATTTTTGGTGAAAAATAAAGTGAAGGGATAGAAGGCTTAGATACTTTCAAACTAAATAAATGAACACTAAAATATTTAAAAGCGTTTTTAGATAAATCTAAAATATGAATAGTACTAGTAACAAATTTAGTTAAAGAAGATTTTTTTAATTTTTCAAAAGTTTTATTAATATATTCTAATCTATTAAGAATAACTGTAGAATTATTTTTATCTGTTTTAGTAATAATTATGTTGTTCAATAATTTTTTGTTTAATAGATTTAATTAGATTTATCTGATCGAAGTTAATGTAATTTTGTTTAAAAGAATTTAATTTTTTTTTGGAACTTAGGAAATATCAAGATCGGAAGAATCAAAATTAGGAAGCGACTCTAAAATAAACTCAAAAGAAGCTAATTTTTAACTAAAATATTTAATTTTAAAATTAATTTTACTTCTACATATTCAAGAAAAGACACGAATGAATTAATACATTTTTTAAATAACTGAATTTTTCCTTCTAATTCAATTTTAAATCTTATTACTTATAATCCCTAATCTTCTTTCACTTTCTGATTTTCATGATTTTGTAACAAATGATTTATTAAAAATGAGTAAATTTTATTTAAATAACGTTTTCTTCCAATTTGATAATTAATTTCTTTTTTTAAATGCTAGATCTTCCAATAGGTTCTTCTTTATCACCTATTTTTGTTGAAATTTTCTTAAACAATTTAGAAATTACATATATTTCTAAACGCCCAATTTTCTTACAAAAAGAATCATTTTTTGTATTTTTAATGGTTCTAATAATGGTTTTAATAGCTTTTTAGATTTTTTAAATAATATTCATAAAAGAATAAAATTTACAGTTGAGTTTTTAAAAAATAATTAGTTACCTTTCCTTGATTTATTAATTTCTTTAAATAAAAATAACACTTTTGAATTTGAAATTTATTGAAAACCTTACACTACTAAATTCTTACTATTCCTTTATCAATTAAAACTTAGAAAAATTAATTAGATATTATTTTTTGTTTAGTTTATACTAATTATATTCCTTTAACCCGGCAGTGGTGGCGCCCCTGTTTGTTACACACCCGGTGGCGCTGGGTCTGTAGTACCCAGCGCCAGGAACAACTCAGATTATCTTTTTTCAATCAAAATTTGAATAAAATATAAATTTACGTCAAAGACCTGTATTTCTTAGACTATAATAAGACATACTTAGTGAATATTTTCGTAGTTATCAACAATTTCGCCTTGAAAATAGAAAGTGCTGTAATACCTCTTCTTTGCAACAAAAAAAATACCAGTAAACTCAAAAACAGATTTATTGCACAAATTAAGGAACGCAAAACAAACATTATTCTAATATGTTAAGACAAAATCAAAATGAAAAATTATTGCACACAATTCGAACACATAAACTGGGCATGCTCAAGACATACGAATTTATGGCATGATAAACAGTAATATTTTGTTTTTCTATCTTTTTTACAAAAATAACAGCGCCGCTTTGTGCCTTGTGGGATAACCTCTGCTTCCTGATGATCTCGGGTTAGACCAGCAGCCTCTTCGCGCCTTTCTCTAACAGCTCTAGAGACATTCTTTTCCAGGACCCTTCGCCGCGTATGCTCTTCGGTCAGTGATAAAGAAAGCCTTTTCAAAAATAATCTTCTAATCGTTTCTCCTTCTTGCCCTTTATTGTTAGAAGTGAATATTATTTGGGCGTTAATTCCAGCTAACTTCAAAAGTGAATAAAATATCACCATCGGCCATCGCCTTGTATTTCTAGCAACGTTATATGTTGCACAGAGTTCATCAACTGTGTCAACACCGCCTTTAGTACTGTTGTAATATGTTATAATTTCGGGCTTCATTTGCTTTCCAGTGTACATGTCTATGTCATCACTATGATGCATACTCGACGTCAATACAACATTTATCCCCTTTTTGGGAACATATGACACAATTGTCATATCTTTTGAAAAACCAAACATGCTTGAATTAACTGGCCGATCCTTTGTATTTACGAATTCTGGTGGAAGTTCCCGTTTATTCTTCCTCACAGTTCCAACATAAGTTAATCTGTGCTCATTCAAAAGCTGAGAAACAAGGGGAAAACTGGTAAACCAATTGTCTGCCGTAACATTCCTTCCTGATCCTGATATTGGTGAAATTAGTCGTTTTACAAGACTAGTTGGATCATTAGGAAGTCTGAATGCACCCTCGGGCTGTTGACCGGGATACACTTCCAAATTCAAAGTATAGCGGCAATGTGAATCGACTACTGCATATATTTTCAAACCATACTTATTGGGCTTATTCGGGATGTATTGTTTGAAGATGCACCGTCCCCTGAAAGCTTCGAGCTTTTCATCTATTGTAACACAATCGCCGACAGTATAATATTTTTTGCAATTTAAATTGAATAATTCAAAAAAATCTCGTATTGCTGCCAGTCTGTCCGTTGATTTTCTCTCTTCTCTTGTCTCCTTGTCGTCGAACCGTAGAGTACGTAATAGAAAAAGAAATCTTTGTTGTGACATTGTAAGCCAAAACCTTTCGATCCCTGTACCGCTTCTGTCCCAAAGCTCAGCAACATTCAATCGGGCGGCTCTTAGAGTTCCTGCCAGATATAAAAGGCCTAACAAAGCTTTCATTTCTATAGTATCCGTTGGTCTACATGAACGTTCACGGCGAAACTGACCGTGTATTTGTGTAATATATTTGTTGGTATTTTCTACCAGCATATCCACCATTTCTTGGGTAATATATAAATTCCAGCATTCCAAAATAGTTTTCGCGTCTCTTGCTACGCCTGTAACTCCAGGTTTCTCTTTTATAACATTTGCAGAGCTTGTTTTACGAGCTGGTGGCGGATGCTTGAACCACTGTGTTCCATCTTTACCAAAAAGAGATGAATTTCTATGCCCATCCGGTTCTTCCTCGGGCTCTACATCACTGCTCTGTTCTACCTCTTCTTCAATATCCATATCACACTGCACATCTTGCTCGGAAACATTTTCATCAGCGTCACTTTCTTCTGACGACAGTAGTTCGCCTCCATCTTCCTCTTCCGCTTCATATTCTGCCAGCAGTCGCAACAAACGCGTTTGCTCCTTCTCATAGTAACTCATTCTATGACAAATATAAACCGATGAGTGAAATAATACTAAAAAAATTGAAATATATCACTTACCTTATGAATATGTTTTGTAACTCACAGAAAAAAATTGCTGGCGCTGGGTCTGTGAGATCTTTTTGTAAATATTACAAAAACTATAAATACCTCAAGTTGGGCCGTTCTCTACTCAACTAGTGACAGCAGCGTGTAGGCACTTATAAGAGCGCGTATCCCCACCTCCGTTATTTTTTACGTAATAGGGGGAAGTACTGCGCATTGGGTCTCACAGACACAGCGCCACCACTGCAGGGTTAAATATTATTTACAATGTTTATCACAAACACTTATATAAACCTTATATTAAATCTTACACTAAATTAATACCAATTGCAACAAATACTAATAAAAAAAATTTTCTGTTTCTTTTATATCAGATTTCCTTAATTTTTTTAAGAAACTAAGAAAAGTAAAATCTTAAGCATTCGCGGTTGTTATGTTTATTATTGTAAGCGACTTTCGGCTTAGACCGCTTCGTAGTTAAACACCCAGACTTAGGCTTGGTCCTAGTCTCTTCTTGAGAGCCACAACAAGAAGTAGAACTTGGCCTTTGCCGTATTGTCGTTCGTGAACCCAAACAAACTGACATTGCAGCTTGCTTTTTTAGAGTGGTAAAACTACTTCTTGTTTTGGCTCTCAAGAAGAGACTAGGAACAAGCCTAAGTCTGGGTGTTTAACTACGACGCGGTCTAAGCCGAAAGTCGCTTATAATCATAAACTAAGAATAGGTAACAATTTTAAGATTTTTTTTCTAGTAAATTATCTCTTTGGAATCTTTTTTCTTGTAATAATCTTAATAATTATAATTTAAATAAAAGTAGAGTTTACAAATTAATTTTTTCTCATAGAGGAAAGTACCATAGGCCCAGGCTTGGTCCAGGCTTGGCCCAAGTCTGTACAAGCCTGGGCCAAGCCTATAGGCCAGGCTTAGGCCAGCTTCTGAAAAAGTATGGAATGATAATCATGGCCCAGTCCTGGTCGCTAGGCCTGGGCCATGCTCAGTTGCCAGACCTGGGCCATGCTTAGTTGCCAGTACTGGGCCACGCTTAATTGCTAAAACTAGCTCAAAATTAAATGCCAAGAATTAAGCATTAATAAAACAATGGAATAAATAATTGTATGAACGTATTTACACTTTATTGTTATTACTTGTATTATGTACTATTTAAATTACATAAAGTTTTTTAATTACTATTTGGATCTCGTCTTAAATTATATTAACATTTAGCTAGTACAGTTATTATTCTTCATCACTAGTTCACATTCAAGTTCAACTCATTTTGGCACCTTTTGTTTCATATTTTTTGGTTTTCTGTATCACTAGGGTCATTAACGTCACTCACACAGCTGATGCTTACACTTTGATTATTTAAACTTTGCCGGTTAACATCTAAATTAGTTTTTTTATTCAAAACTTTTTTGGTTTATTTAACGCACGCCATCTTTAAACTCTAAGGTAAGAATCAGACATAATTACATTTAGTAGCCTCGCCTCGTGATAATTGCGTAGTAAACAAAAGAAATTATATTTGAAGGTTTTTTCCTTCTAGTTAAAACGTACTAACATTCAATGACTGTATAACTGAATCTTGGAGATTTGATTCATCACCTTTACTACTCTAGCAATGAGAAAAATCTTACATTTAACTAACAGATGATGTAAACAAGGATGGCGGCTGCGCTAAACGAAAATACCCGAATCTCGCCATACGTAACCGAACGGCTCAAGTTTCAATTCTACACTTTCGATATTATCATAACTCAACTTATTAACCAATTTTTTAAAATTTTTAACAATGAAAAAAAATTATTATTGCTATTTTCTTGGATAATCCAGCCTTGGCCAAGGCTGGGTCAACCAGTCTTGAACTAAGCTTGGGTCCCTATGGAATAGGAAGCCTGGGTTATCCAGGCTTGGACCAAACTTGGATTCTCATGGAATGGCCAAGGATGGGTTATACAAGCTTGGGCCAAGCTTGGCTAATAATTTGCATGGCCGAAGCTGGGTCAACCAGTCTTGGCCCAAGCTTGGGTTTTCATGGAATAGCCAAGGATGGGTTATGCAAGCTTGGGCCAAGCTTGGGTAAGAATTGGCATGGCCGAGGATGGGTCAACTAGTGTAGGACCAAGCTTGGGTCCCCATGGAATGCCCAAGGATGGGTTATACAAGCTTGGGCCAAGCTTGGCTAATAATTTGCATGGCCGAAGCTAGGTAAACCACTCTTGGCCTAAGCTTGAGTTTCCATGGAATAGCCAAGAATGGGTTATGCAAGCTTGGGTCAAGCTTGGGTAAGAATTAGCATGGCCGAGGATGGGTCAACCAGTGTAGGACCAAGCTTGGGTCTCCATGGAATGGCCAAGGCTGGGTTATCCAGGCTTGGGCCAAACTTGGATTCTCATAGAATGGCCAAGGATGGGTCATCAAAGCTTGGGCCAAGCTTGGCTAATAATTTGCATGGCCGAAGCTGGGTCAACCAGTCTAGGCCCAAGCTTGGGTCCTCATGGAATGACCGAGGCTGAGCTACCCAGTCCTGGGCCAAGTCTGGGCCAATACAGGTACGCCAAACTTAGGTTTTCCAGTACTGGCCCAGGTCTGGCCTCGTTGTCTAACTCTGGTGTTTCCTGTATGGGTTGTAACAAATTTTATCTTTTCAAACTAGACTTAATTAACATGTTAGATATTTAAAAAAATAGTTCAAAATATATTTGTAATCTAAATTCAGTGAAATCTATATTTGCACATGTTTTAGATAATCATCATTCTCTTTTTTTTTCTAAATAAATTCATCCTTTTATTAACATCAACAACAAACAAATTCTTGAATTACTAGAGTTGATACATTTTATAAAACTTACTTTTTTTTTAATTATTTAGTTACATATTTTGATATTTGACATTTTTAATTTTTTATGTAAGTTAAAAATTTTTGTAATTTTATACTTTTTAGAAGTTTTAAATATTATGTAGACTTTTCTGAAGATGAACTTCATTATTTTAAAGTCCGAAACATATGTAAAAATACGTTTTGAAAAAAAAGTTAATTTTTTTTGAGTTTTTGTCAATTATCATGTTCGCCGTTTCTCTGTTCATGCTGCCAGCTTCTTTAGGATAACTGATCTGATTGTAAGTCGCGTGATCTTTCTTTTATATGTTATACTGTACAAACCTGTAAAAGTTTATTTATGAACTATGCATATTGCTCAGTATAAAAACTATCCCGCTAGGTTGTTCTTTATACAATTAATAAACTGACTATTTCTGTGGGTGTTAGTGAATACAATTTTGTCAATTGTAAACGACTTTCACAAAGAAAGTTTCAGTATAAATTTTTTTACGTTTTTCAACGATCATACCACTATTTTGTAGTAAAACACAAAAAACTCTTATTTCCTACTACGATTAACTAAACTTAAAATTAACATGCAAAGAATCTTCTAAAATAAAACTAAAATGAGTTCAATTCTCTACGTTAAAAAGAAGTACTGAAATTAACGCATAAAACATCTTTTCCAGAAACCAACAATATTTACTAACTCAGAACCTTTCATAAACTGTTTTCTAATTCTAGTTAGACGGCACTATTTGTTTTTTGCGTCACTTTAATCATTTCGACCACATCATAGTTACTAATTCGTTTTCTTCTATCTAGCGACGCATTATTACTTCTTTTATTTATTTATATTCGATGTTTTCTTCACTTTTTACTATTAATTGGTACAATGTTTCGGTTATATTTTAATGAAATCGAAGAGAAAGATTTCAAAAAAAATTATAGCATGCTAGGAAGTTAATACAAACGTGTACCTATCACTTCAAAGTGGTTTTATGACAACATAACAAAAAAATATGTAGACATTCCTTCATCATTTCTTATAGAAAAGTTGTCTGGTAACTACACCAGTTTTTTTAAACATTCTTCTGTTTTATTACCTCGGAATGCACCGATATTTTCCAATTTTTTTTTCAAAATAGGTAGCTCAACAACCTCTTGATTTTGAACATCCAGAATTGTTTTCTTTCAATAAATGCCATCTTTGCTGTCTAATATATTCATTGCGACGATACATTCATTATTATTATTATTCATCTTAACGTCATATTCTTTTTTGCTCAATGCATCCGCTATTATGTTTTTTTCCCACGTATGTACAAATGTTGAAATAATATTCCTAGAAAAAAAGCACCCATCTGTACGTTCTATTGATATTCATTGCGTATTTAATCATATAAGTCACAGCCATAGTATCGGTCATTATTGTAAACCTTCTACCCAACAGATAGTACCTCAACTTGGTCACTACATGTACAGTCCCTAATAATTCCTTTTCGGCTGTGGTATAACGCAGCTCTGCTTCCCTTAATGTCACTGACAAGAAGTATATAGGTTTATACACATTTTCGATCCACTGTGACAAAATACCAGCAATAGTGAAGTGAATTCTTTGTCAAAGTGTGGATGAATTAACTGTAGTCGTGTGCAAAATAAGTTTTTCAATTCCTGAAAAGCCATTTCTTCCTCATTTTCTCATTTCCACTTAACATCCATTTTTAACAATCTCAAGGGGTTTACCACTTTCTTTGCATAATCCGGAACAACCTTTCTGTAATAATTAAAGATTCTTAACAATCCTCTCTACGTCCTTAAGTTTCGTGGTTTTGTATAATTCTTAATAGCTTGTAATTGTTCTAAATTGTTAAGCCTATTTCACATTTTTTAAGGTTTAGCTTCTTTCCATTCATATTTAATAGCTTCAATCCCAAAATCAGTTGCATTACCCAAACTAAAGCCGATGTTGCTGTTGCTGTTGACAAGCCAAACGGTACGACACAAAACCTAAACACATGTCAATCAACCATAAATCCAGCACATTTCCTAGATTCTTCTTGGAGCGGTACCAACCACAACAAATTTTTCAATCAAGCTTACAAAATATCTTTTTACTTCCTAGATTTGCTAGTAAATTGTTCAGGCTTTTGGGACTTTCATACTGTGGCATCGTTATTTCATTCAATTTCAACGCTGTTCTTTCGCATCTTTTCCAATTCTTCCCAAGCTTTTTTTTTTTGATGAGCATGAGGAAGGTGGTATGTCTTGCATTTGAAATGTTGATGTTCTTTCAAAGGAATTTGTGTTCATAATTTCTCACTGTTTTTTTTTCTTTATTAAACACATCTGGAACTGCTTTAATCTCTACTTCTTTGTCATCTGGACAATTTAACTTTATTACTTCTTCATCTTCTTCTTTATTTACTATATTCATATTCATTAATTATCCATTGTTTTCCTCTTTATTTTATTCCATTTGGAGTTAATTTCATTCGTTTTAATTATCCCATTTTTAATGTCCAACTTCACTTTAAATTTTTCCAGAGCATCAATTCCCAACAAACAGTCCAGTTCCCAATTATCAAACTTCGATCTTCCTCTACTTCCCCAAATTTCAACTTGCCCAAAATTGCAAGATTCACTACATTAATCTTTTTGTTATTTGCTGTAACATATTATTTACTGGTATAAACTTTTTTTTAAGTTTTTTTTATGTTTTTGTTTGTCACTTCTTCTTTTATTAACGATACCTCTGATCCTTTGTCTAGCAAAGCTTTCAATTGTATATTTTAAAAATTTCGGTTAATGATTGGTGAAGTAGTTATATATATATATATAGTGTAAATTCGATCGGGTGTATATAGTTTATTAATTTTGACTTGTCGCTGAGTAAAAATTTTGGTCTTACTGCTGACTTTCTTCTACTGCTCTTACACTTACATTATTGACACATTTGCTTCTCATAGCCGGATCTCCTCGTGACTAGTTTACTTCTTCCTCTCTCATTCTACATATTTTTTATTATGATTCCTGCTCTTATATTGATTATCATCTGCGTTTTCTCGTCCATAATTCATTTTATTTTCCCGGTTCCGATCAAAGTTGAAATTTATTTATTAATTATTTCTGTATTCTGGATTTCAATAATTATAGTTGTGGAATTAATGGTGCTTACGCTGCTCTTCTCTATAACTGCTATTGCTATTGAAACTTTGTTGTCCAAAATTCGGTCGCTCCCCTTGGTATCTATAATCCCTACGATAATTTCCTAAATTTTGAAATTTTAGTACTGAATCTATTATTTTCAAGAGCTATATGAACGCATCCGTAATCTCTATTTTCTCTATTGACACTTGCACTTTAAATAGATCCTTAAAGTGCCTCGCGATAAAGTACACGAATTCCTTTTCTATGTATGCTGAATATAACTGTTTCGCCTGACTAAGTAAGTTCTCACGAGATCCATCATATCTCTTGTATTTTCCTGTGCTGATAATTTTCCTTACCTCACTTTGTTTTGCTTTCCCCAGTATTTATTTTGAAACATTTTCTTAAATTCGTCAAATTTGTTAAATTTTTCCTTGGTACTATATAATATATATCACCGATTTAAGCTTATCTACATCTCCAATCATTTTTACATTTCTTTCTAGATGATTGATAAAAACACTTGGGTTAAGTTTTCCGTCATCGCCAAATTTAAGTCCACTATTCCAGATAATTGTGCATTGTATACCACTGGCGTTTTGCCGCAATTCTTCTTTTTGATTAATCTTCTTAACTCCTGATCATGCTCCTTCACTTCAATGCTTGCTTTTTCAAAACTTTTTTTCATCTTTGTATTTGGTCCATCAATCTTCTCTTTATTCTACTCGACATCTTTCTATGTATTTTCAATGTTACCGTCCATTTATTAATTCCTGTTTCATTTTTATTTGTACTATACTGACTTCCAGAATTATTGCAACACCTAGAACGATTTTATTGAAATTTTTATGAAACGTCTATTTTTATTAAACAAAGTGATGATTAAAATATAAAAACAAAATAACAAAAGCTTAAAAAGGTTTTTTTAATAATGAGTTGCTCCGCCACGAGTTGTAATGCACTCATTTAAACGTCTTGGCATGCTATCAATCAAGTGATCGATAGCTGCTTGTGGTATATTGTTCCAAACTTCTTAAATCCGTAGCTGGAGATTGTGTAAGTTATCTGGAGGGTGTGGTAAATTACCCAGTCGCCTACCAATTATATCTCATACATGTTCAACGGGCGACAAATCAGGCGACCAAGCAGGCCATTGGCTGACGGCAATGTTAGCTTCTTTCAAAAACCGTGTTGTAGCCCTTGCCATATGAGGCTGCGCATTATCCTGCTGGAAAATGAGATTTTGCCGCCTCTGAAGATATGGAAGTCCAACTGGTTGTAGCACATTAGCAATGTAACCAGCTGCGTTTAGGTTGCCGTCAATAAAGACCAAGGGTGATCTGCTACCATAACATACTGCACCCCATATCATAACTCCTTGACTGAGGGCTGTGTTGCGTTCCACAAAAACTGTTGGATTTTTACGTTCTCCACGCATCCGTCTGACTCTCCCACGACCATCGTGGGCCTACAAACAAAGTCGGGACTCGTCACTAAATACAACTTGATGCTATTCTTGTGCTCAATTAACCCTTTTGTTATTCCACTCTAGTCTGCGTAGGCGGTGAAGTGGTGTAAGGGGAAGACATAAAAATGGACGATATAAACGCAACCCATATAAGATCTTATCCGGCGATAAACCGATGACATTGACATTCTGAGTCTCATACCTTTCATCCAATCATTTGCAATTGATCAAGTTGTTGAAAATCTGTCTCTTGTGGCCAAAACTCTTAAACGACGTTTCTCGCTATCTGTAGCCCTCCAAAGACGTTCAGATCCACAGCGACGATGTTGAACCCCTTCCTCGGACCATTTGGATCAACATTTCCATACCGATGAAAAATTTTGGTTTACATGACGAGCAATTTCTCTTAACGAAAGTCCGACCTCTCTCATACCAATAATACCGCCACATTCAAAATCACTTAATTGGACAAAATGTTGATGTTGACGTACTCTCGGCATTGTTATCAAGTTTAGAATGAAATTGTGAACAAACAACAATAATTTGCAAACTTGAGAATTACTAAATGGTCTACTACTTCAAATTTATTGTTACTATGTTACTATGGAAACAACAGGAAAAAAACAAAAAACTGCTGGCTAGATTTTATTCAAATTTTAATCATCACTTTGTTTCATGAAAATAGACGTTTCCTAAAAATTTCAATAAAATCGTTCAACAAGTTCTAGGTGTTGCAATTTTTCTGGAAGTCAGTATATATTAATTTGCTATGCACTGATCTTTTTATTATGTTTGATTTTCTTTTCTACTTCCTCATAAAATACCACCTGTACTTGTCTCAAGTCCCTAAATACATTTCTAATATCTTTTCTGACCTTTTTAACCTCCTCTATATTATTTTGTCTTGTTTTCATAGCCTCCTGTTTTAATTTCAATCAACATCTCCGACATTTTATTCTTACTTTGTTCATTTTTATTGTTTGATTTGTTACTTGCGTTTGTTTGTTTTTTTCTTATAGTTTTCTCTAATCTTTACCGTTACCGGTGATCCATTATTTTTTTTTCCTTCAACTTCTTTTTGATTTCTAATGTTTGTCATATTTCTTTACTCTTTGTGTTCATTTCAAATTTACATACTAAAAAAACCTACTTTTTGTTTCTACCTGTTTAACAATTGTGTAAATATTTATGAATGTGTGATTACTGAAATTTAACTGTACGAGCATGCATGTTTTTGCTTTTCTGTTTAACTGATATTGAATTTTGCTATAACCCATGCACTTTGTTTAATTTTGTTTTCCAATAATTTTTTACTTTACTCTGCGTTACTCAGATAACTTTTTGTAAATAAACTACTACAAGCTACTTAAAAAATGTTTAGACCGTAAATGTAATGCTTCGATGAATTTACCTCTTACAATTATAAACAAGCCCCACGTTGGGCGCCAAAATTAATTATATACTGTACAAAACTGTATATGTTTAATTATAAATAAATAAATAAATAAAGTATAAACATTATCCCGCTAGGTTTTCTCTATACACTTAATTGACTGACTTATTTTCTGGGTGTTAGTAGGTACAATAAAATGAACGACTTTTACAAAAAAAGTTTCATTATATATTTTTTTTTGCTTACAACGATAATCATCATACTACTATCTTGTGACAGAACACGAGAAACTCTTACGTCCTACTATGTTAACATGCAAAAAAAATCTTTTAAAATAAAACTAAAATGAGTTCAATTTTCTTTTGAAAAAAATGTTTCCTTCCGCAACGTACTGATTAGATTTTGCGCTATACTGAATCACAACCACAGAATAAAAAAGAATCAAAAACATGTCTCTGTTTATTTATTTCATTTGTGCATTTGGCTACGCATTCCAATTTGTGCTATGCAATTGTTAAAATTGCGAACTTACCAATGATGAACTTTAGAAATAGGAATAAATAAATTTTATAAATTCTTTAAAATAAAACTAGGGTTTGAAATAATAGTTAGATCTGTAAACCCAGAAAAGTGCAATAAAAATAAAAACAGAATATGATTGAAAGTACTAAATATTTGTTGATAGCCGACAGAAAGTAAACGGTTGAACGTTATATAAAAAAGAACTTTACGAACAATAACGTTCACGGTTCTAAATCTAAAGCACATTATTTTATTAGAGCTTTTAGAGTCGGTTTCTTTTAAAGACGTTTGATTAAATATTAAATCCTTAATTAGTATACTCTACATTACTCTTCTACAGTCGCTCGTTGTAATAGTGTTACAAATTAACTACGTTGTCGGTTGGTATTTAATAAACATAATTAATTATGTTCAATAAAAAAAGATGTCAAGCTCACTCTGGTCATTCAGTTAGCGTGACTAAAACAGTTTACAATAATCATGTTAAAATTGAACCTTTTATTGCAGCAACTTAATCCAATAGTTATTTGATTACATTTTACAGATTACGTGTGACATGCGATGATACACATCTTCATTTCATTAACGTTCATCAGTTTGTTGATTCGCCAGAGTGGGAAGCAAATCACGAACAATCTGATGATGTATTTCAAGTTACTGTTACGGCCGAAGAAGATAGCGTATATCTGTGTTGGTCTCGGATGAAACTGGAACGATTTTTACGACACCGGCCTTTACTTAAAATAGTCTTGGACTGTATTATAGGTAGGTTATTAAATTTAACGACGTCGCATAATTCTTTTTATTCGCGTTTCGATCTCCAGACCTACTTTTTATTCCCGACAAGTTTACGCGAATGTCATGTTTTATGTACGTGTGTAGCAAATACATTTTAATTTAATACACAATTGACGTTCGTTGTAGCAGAAAGCGCTAAGCTTGATTAAGAATTATGTGTAGAGATAATTAAGAAGTGTTGCATGTTTGCATTTCTAGAATACTACACATGCAAGTTTTTTGTAGTAATTGCAAGTTTCCACTGTAGTAAAACTATCTGTAATTCAATGATGTGTTGATAATAAATAGGTCATTGCATATTCATTATAACATTTAAGTACACGAAGCCATAAAAACATAGGATAGGATTTATGACGTCTCGTGCATTTCTAATTCTTGACATAATCTAATCTTCACTATTCGCGTAATGGTTTGAAGCGCACTATTTACGATTTTTATCTAATAGACTGGTAAACCACAAGAAAAGTTCAAATTATGCATTGTTCCATTACGTTATACGTCGCATATTTGTGAAGAATTAAAAAACAAGAAAGGTAGTTATAAAATAGTGTAGAATTAAAAGCAAACCACATGTGACTAGAGACAACCAACTTTAAACTATACAAAATGCAAGGTGAAGAGTTTTCGGAAAACTATAGAACTGCAGAAACGCAAAAATATGCAGACGAGTTACTGATAACTAAAGAACGGATAGTAAAGCAAGAGAAAATACCAAAAAAAGGTGGCATAAAAGGCATATTATACCTGCCAAAAAGGCAATAAAAAAGGCACAAATATCTATTAAAATTTACAGTTTAATTTTGTGTCATAAATCAAATATTTTTCAATATTTTGACCAAGAAGCTGTTGCCTTTTATCATTTAAAATATTTTGATAAAAGGAAAAACTGCTTTCGACATCACAAGATGTTAGTGGAGCAAATTTTATTGCCGATGTTTCTGTTATTGTTAAAGATATTGTTTGTTGATGCTTCATGGTCTGAGTTTTACCTTATTGTTTTTGTTTTGTTTGGTTTTTGAATATAGGATTATAACTATCTTTTGAGATTGAATCAATGAGTTTTTCCTGTGCAACTTTTTATTGCAGATAAGGCTTTAATTGTTTAGTCTTAAAATCAAACTATTTGGTACCCTGACATCGGAAGTTAATTGACCAATTTTGACAATTTTTCTAATTGTTTAATTAATTTTCTTACATCGTTTGTTAGTGCACTCTTGGCTTATCTAAACTACCTGAGAGTTGCGCTACAATTTTTGGCATCCCTTGTGGGGAATAATAACATATTTGAATGGACATAAAACAATTTAATTTGCGAATTTGTGCGATTTGTTTTTCTTTTGTCTTGAATACACGCCTGGATTAGAAATATCGTTTCTATATCTGAATTGATTTTCGTTATCTCGTATCGTATCTTTATCTAAAATGTCTCTTATCTATGCCTTACTTTCTGAAGAAATTAGTTATGAAATTTCTATCAAAGGACAAACTCCTTTATCTACTCAGGATCAACGTCGTAGACAGTTGCGTTCTATTCTACATCGTGAATCTAGTGACGAATCTAAGGTTCTAGTGTCTACCTATGCTTTTGAGCAAGATGTCTCCGAAGTATCTAATTCTTTGAAAGATTTAACTTCAAAAATTTATGGTCTTTCTGATTTTTCTTCTGGAAGTCCTGAAGTTAAACGTTTATCTCATGTTATCGACCGAATTTCTCGAATTATTGTCGAAAATGATGAAAGAAAGAATATTGTTGCTAAATTAAATGAATCTTTTGTCGATTCGGAAGGTGAATTTATTTTACGTTTGAATAGTGTCTTCGACATTGAGTCACAATTACAAAATACCTCGATTAAAGAAACCACCGTATCTCATTCATATAGTATGCCTGTTTGTAAATGGAACTTGAAGTTTTCTGGTTCTTCAAGTAAAAGTAACTTAATCCAATTTTTAGAAAAAGTTTATGAATTGCGTTTAGCTCGTAATATTTCTTTCCAAGAATTATTCGACTCTGCCGTTGATCTTTTTGAAGAACAAGCTCTTATTTGGTATCGTTCTGTTCGACATACCGTAAATAACTGGCACGATCTGAAGAAACTTTTGAAAGAAACTTTTCTTCCATTTTCTTATGACGACGACCTTTTATCTGAAATTAAGCAGCGTACTCAAGGAGAAAACGAGAGTGTTGCTATCATCATTGCTATAATGCAAGGTATGTTTAACAGATTGTCTACAACCCCCTCAGTTGAAGATCAACTTCGTATAGCAAAAAGATATGTTCATCCTTTCTTTATCTCACATTTGGTCTTACAGGATAGCCCAACGTTTCCTATTCTCTTAGACATTTTTCGTAAGTCGCCAACAAATTAAAAAATATCATCCACCACCTTCAAGGAAAGTGAATGTTCTCTTGGCTCCTGACTTTGCCTGTACTGATGATATCAGTATGACTGATTCAATCCCGGAATTATCTTTGTCTGTCGTTACCTGTTGGAATTGTCAAAATAATGAACATATTTATTCTGACTGTAAATTACCTAAAAAAAAATTCTGTTATGGGTGTGGAACTCCTAACATAGTTAAGTCAAAGTGTACTTCTTGTTCCTCTAAACGTAATGTGGTTTCTGAAATTCCTGCTGGTCAACCAACTGTTTCTCTTCCAAAAAACGAGTCTGGCGCACGAATAGGTGAAGTGTGTCGCGAAAGTCCAAGTCATCTCAACAAAAATATCTTCCGTACCATCCGAAAGAAAGAGTAAGGTCATCTAAAACCTACTTTTGTAAAAATGTATGGTCTGTTTAGTTAAAAACCATTTCTAAGTTTTATTCTAACTCTCCCTCACAAAGTTTACCTGAATTATCTCCTCTCTTTGTCTCTATGCCGAATGACAATCGTCCCTACATTAAATTTTTCTTGAATAATCAAGAACATATAGCTCTTTTAGACACAGGTGCAAATATTTCTGTTCTAGGTAAAGATGCTTTACATGTCGTCTCTTCTTTCTCTACAGTTTTTAACGATTCCTCTATTCTTATATCTACTGCCGATGGAAAACCTCAAACAGTATCTCAAGTTATTGAAATTCCTATTAGTATTAATAATGTCACCAAGCATGTGAGATTTTATGTCGTGCCTACTATTTCTACTAGCCGTTGCCTAGGATTGACTCTATCTTAAATAAACTTCGTGATCGTGATCGTCAATTTCTTTCCTCAATTGATTTAAAGCAAGCCTTCTTTCACATTCCTCTTGATATCGACTCTCGTCCTAAGACTGCGTTTACTGTTCATGGTAAAGGTCTTTTTCAATTCAAACTAATGATTTTTGGTTTGTGTAATAGTGCTCAGTTGATGCAAATACTTATGGATGCAGTACTTGGTTCAGAACTTGACCCCTATGTTTTCGTCTATCTTGATGATATAATTATCGCCACTCCTACATTTGAGAAACATTTAGAGGTTCTTAATTTGGTTTTCTTAAAGCTTAAAGAAGCTAATTTATCTGTAAATTTTGAAAAGTGTAAATTTATGCGTGATTCCCTTATTTTTCTTGGCTTTGTAGTAGATAAAGATGGTTTGCGTACCGATCCTAAAAAGGTTCAGTCTATTTTAGAAACTCCCGTTCCTAAAAATACTACTGAAGTTTGTAGGGTAATGGGTTTGTTACAATATTATCGTCGTTTTATTAAAGATTTCTCTACTATCAGTGCTCCTATTAATGCTCTCTTGCATGGTAACCCCAAAGGACAATCTATTGTGTGGACTTCTAAAGCCGACCAAGCTTTTTCTACTTTAAAGAAATTATTGACTTCTGCTCTTCTCTTATCTAGCCCTGAATTTTCTAAGCCTTTCTTTATTCAAACTGATGATACTGACGTTGGTCTAGGTGCTGTGCTTTTTTAAGAAGCAGATGGTTTTGAACATCCTGTAGCTTATGCAAGTCGTACCTTAACTAAAGCTGAGAGAAAATATGCCATTACCGAAAAAGAGTGTTTTGGTGTTTTGTTTAGTTGCGAACATTTTCGAGGTTATGTTGAAGGCACAAAGTTTACTGTCTTTACCGATCATTCTTCCTTGCTCTGGTTAACTAAACTCAAGGATCGTGCAAACCGCTTAGCTCGTTGGTGTCTTCGTTTGTCTCAATTTAACTTTTCTATTAAACACCGTAAAGGTTCCGTAAATGTTCCTGCTGACTATCTCTCTCGTTCCGTTAATCTTCTTCAAAATTTTGAATTAATTCCTGATGACTGGTATAAAAGTATGTTATCTAAAGTTGTCTCTAATCCTGCTGATTATCCTGATTTTACCGTAAAAGACAGTATTTTACATAAACATTTGCGTCGCAAACATAACGTAGTTCGTAACTTATCTGATTGGAAAATTGTCGTACCTACTGAAAATAGAAATAAAATTATTTCTGAATTCCATGATGAAGTTACTTATTGATATTTCGTCGTCCGCTACTTTTCAAGTCGGTATTAATGCCGCTACATCTTCGCTGACCATTGTGAGGTCAATATAGGACGATCCATTATGTCGAACCAGAGTGGGTGTCTTGCCATAATTTAGAATTACTAGGTCTACTGAGCATGCCCAATCCAATAATGCTTTTCTACGAGTGTTGGTAACGTTTCCGCCCCAGTAGGTGTGTCTGGCATTAAAATCTCCTGTTATTATAATTTGTTTTCTTTGTCTTTTAGTAACCTTTAGGTGTTTTTGTATATCCGACAGATACTCAGTAAACAGTGCAAACGTGCAGTTTGGACTTATGTATACGCTGTACAGAACATGTTTTTGAACAGTCAAAACAGTCACTTGTAAAATAGTTTATTACTAACACTTTACTGATGGGTGTATTTCTTCTGGCATTTGATATAATATATCTTTTTTTTTGCCTGCAATAATGACCTTCAAAAGACGATACATTTACCGCTGCCGGCTTTATGACCGTTCTTGTTGCAAACTATACAGCATGCCTCGTTTTTACATATTTTTGCAAAATGTCCTTCCTGTCCACATTTATAGCATCTACCAGATCTGTCTGGACCATCGCAGTCTCTTGCCCTATGATTATAGCACCAACACTTAAAACATCTTTCCATTTTTACATGTTTTTCAAGTTTGCATTGGACCATCCCACCGACTTTTATCTGTTTTTCTTCTAGCAGTTTGTCCGCTATCTCTTTACTTATCACGAGTGTAGCAGCCTTGGTGTCGTTTGCGTTAGGTCTTAATTCGCCAATTTTAATGGGTTGGCCTGGAGCGGCACCTAATTTTGCTTCTATGGCAGCAATTATTTTTTCTTTCCTCACTAGAGCATCTAAACACCTCAAGTGTATAGTTTCCATCTAGGATGGTTTACCGGCCTCTGTAACGTTTAGAGGATGAGTTTCTTCTGCTTTAATTGTTTCCTGCAGAGTTTTTACTGCTTCTTCATTCTTATCAGTTATTATGAAGACTTTTTCGTATTTTGTACTCCTTATTCCACGTATAGCTTTACTAGCTTCTGTAGCTGTGAGAATTTCTCTCACCCTTGTTTTTGTACGATACTTGCGCTTGTATTTCTGGTTGAGTTCTTTTTCTGTTTAACTACATCAGGTGTTTTTGAGTTTGTCGTGTAAATGCACACGTTGGTTTTTGAGTAGTGGAAGGGGCATTCCACCATCTTACGAAAACGCTCGAGACTCATTGATCTAATATGGTGCAGTGCTATCCATTCGTCTTCTTTTTTTTCATCCCTTGAACGCGTAAGTTTTATCCAGATATCTAAATCTGATCCGCTATAAACAACTTTGTATATCTTGCGACTTTTGCCACGTTTTTGAGCTTGCGATCTTATTGTTGTAGTTTGCTCGACCAGGTCAAAGTCCTCTTGTATATCCACCAATTCCGGGTGTTTTTCTTTATACAATTTTTGTATGCTTTTCTCCATAGGGAGATCATTAGGCTCGACTATAACTATTTTGAAGGTCTGGTTATTTGAGTTTAGGCGATTTCTAACTTTGACAATTGTTTTCTTGTAATGATCTTGTTTCCATTCGAAATTTTTTCCCAGTCCTCTAAGCTGTTAATGCCTTCGAGTGTCTTCAGTCTAGTGTTCCATGCATTTCTCCATGGCTTTGATTGAGTTGGTTTATGTATTGTGTCGTTTATTTTGTGTTCTTGGCAGCTTTTGCAGATTGCTGTTTTGATAGTTTTCGATCTTTCTAGAAGATCCTGGTATTTTACTACTTCTTTCTCCTTTTCTTCTATGCGTTCATGATCTCTCATATTTTCTTTTATGGCTATTTTTGTTATGGATAGCAATTCTGGTGTCATTTTTTAATTTCTTTGTGGACATTGTTGTTGTCCTGGCAGAATTTAGCCAGATCTTCCATTTTTTCTTTAAGGCTTTTTAATATGCTAGGTATTTTGGCAATCGATGTAGAGTTTCAGTTAATTTCTCTCTTCTTGCTTGATCCTTCTAGGGTTTCGAGTGAGTAAGTCGTTCCTACGCTCGGCGTCGTGTCAGTATATGTAGAGCTTGGACTTTGGCCCTCGCTAAAGCCTCTTTGATGTTTGAGCGGTGTTCTTACAATAGACTCCCGTTTTTCAAAGGGGTCTGTAGTTACTACCTCCATTTGCGTCGTTGTTGAGCCAGTAGCTATACCCTGTGCTTCGGCCTGCTACTCCGCCGGAAACACTGAGCGGTCGTTGGCTGACGTTTAGGGGGCGGGCACTTATTTACCACCCTCACCGACCGGTACTGGGGTTTCCATACCTTGCACCGTAAATTTCCTTGGTATTTCATCTTCCATAGCGACCTTTTACCTGTGTCAAGGTTGCGTTTTTTTGCTTCCGCCAGCATCCGTGTCCATTGCCTTGTCGTCTTTTACTCTCACTTAGTTTAGTCTGCAGATCGATGCTGTTTACCGGGGTGTGGCGCTTGGAGCTATAAGTGAGAGCTGGATTATCTGCAAAGACCAATTGTCAAATCCATCACCAAGCGGTTCAGAGATCCGTCCCTAGTGATGCGACCGGTTTCGAGCAAAAGGTGCTACCTCTGCAGAAAAATTCCCTACACCCCATGCTCTTATAATTGCTCTTATTCTTTCGAATGTAGCGAAAGATTCGGTCATTGCGGTTTCGCTTTTTTCTAGCTTCTTTAATACGTCAGGAATGCCGGAAAAGTGTGTGGTATAAAAAATGCAAGCAGTTAACCAAGTTCCCCATCTTGTTATGATAGGTTCCGGTGGAAGTTTAACATCTGGAAGTTTTTCTTCCCTTACCCGTAATCGTGCTTTCACAAAAACTTGAAACAAGATCTAATAATCAAAAAAAGAATCAATATTTTAGAGATTTTTACCTTTTTGGTGGCAGAAATTAACTTGTTTACTATTGTAAACTCGTCTAATGTATTCACACACCCTATGTATTCCATGTGCTAGACAAGTTAAATGTTTTAAATTCGGATAAAATATTTCTAATGCCTGAGCGGATTTGATCATATAAGGTGTTGCATCGGTTACGAATAAGAGAACCTTTTTTTTACGCCAATGGGATACAGATGTTCTACAAACATAAAATTATATAATTGTAATTAATAGATTGGATTATATTAATCAATCATTAAAAAAAAACTTACGTAAACAATCATCGAAAAAATTTGCAACTGTTTTGTGATTGGTCTGTGGAATTTCTTTGGATGCTAGCAAATGAGCTTTTCTTGGTTCTAGTTCAGACAATTTAACAACTACAAAATTTGCTATATATCGACCTCTGCAATCGGTAGTTTCATCAACCAAAGTCCAAATGTAATGGTCCCCAATGTCATTCCTTATTGTCTGTATTTTCTATAAAAGGTAAACCAGAATTTTGAAAACTATTAATACTTTAATTAAACTGCTTACCGATTGGTAACATATGTCTAAATAATTTTTTCTCAAAGTTGATTCATCTGGAACAACTTGTTCGGTGTTTCGAGGAAATTGATATTATCAAGTTTTTTAAGAAGAATTTGAACCGACACTAATGCTTCGCACAAATCTAGAGCAAAAGTAATTTTTGATGGGCCAGGTTTATTCTGTTGATCTTCTATAACGTTTTTTAACAATGGTTGTTTCATAGTTTTTTTAAATACTTGTTAAATGTAAACCACTACTCAAGTGTTGTTTTACATGGTACTTTTTAGTAGCACTGATCTAAAATAGTACATATACTAGTGATTAAAAGCATTTAAATTAAAGTAATACAAACTTACTGATTTTGAACAAACTTGACAAAAAAGGTTTTCCCCGTCGGTTCTTAAATTATTGCCCAATATACTCCACTTGTAATAATTTTCAAATTTTGATTTTTTATTAGGTGGCATTTTTTTAAACTTACTCACAGCACAACAGCAATCACAGTGTGACAATATTACAGGTATTTATAACAAACAAAGAATATTTTAGTCATGTATTTCAGTCATTAAAGGAATCCCACCGGACCGTACTAAATAGACCTATAAAATATGATTCATTCCGAAATCTTTCCTGTTTTGTAAATAGTGTTCTGTTAAGCCTGTCATTGTATATAATCCTAGTATAAATTCTTACAATAGTTCTTCTCTTTAAGCGGCTTTTGTATTTAATGTTTTCTGGAAACCATTGTTTAACAGAACATGAAAATCCTTGTTGTTATTTTAGGTTCGTGGTAAGACCTTTTAAGCAAAAATGTTAATTATATTATTGTACGTAATTTAAGTAAAATTCTGTAATGCGTTATTGTCATTTACCTATTAAAACACTGTTTACACAAACTTTTCAAAATTTATATGTAAAAAAGCAATATACAATAATACTCTTTAAACAGACAAAAAAGACAAAAAGTTACACAAAAAGGCACAATAGGCAGGCTCCAGGCATTTGCCTGACTGTCCGCTCTTTACTGATAACAAAGTATCGTTAAAAGAGGGAAATAGTTTCTAGGAAAAGCATTAAAACCATACTATACCCAAATTGTAAAAAAAACAAATAAATCAAGTCACGAAAGCTCAGCAAGTTGAGAGTAATTTTAACATTAAAATAAGAATTTGGGAAACGGCATATGAAGGCAAATTTTTGTGTTCTGTAATATCAAACAAAAATTGCCCTCTCTCTAAGCAATTAAAGTAAAATCACACAAAAATACCTTCGCCTCCCTTTCAGTAAAATCCTGTATCCGCGCCTGTCTTCAAGCGTGCTTACTCGCGAGCGACGATTTAGGCGCGCACAGCGTTTTTTAATTTAAGAATAATTTTTACAACAAAATTGACATTAGTAGAATGCAAGATACCAGAGCTGAATATAGAAAAACCAGTCATCAATCTTTCGAAGCAGCAACTAACCTAAGCGCAAACAAAAGTACTTTCCAAAGAACTCAACTTTGCAGTCGCACTTGCAAAAGAACCAAAAGAAATTATTGCTCAAGCGGTATGTGCCATCCGAAATCTACCTATCGATGATGCTTACGGAGAATCAAACCACCATCAAGAAATATAACCAAGAATGAGGAAAGAGCGTTACTTAACTTACGTAGGAATGAGAAGGTAATCATTCTACGAGCGGACAAAAGTAACGCGACAGTAATTATGAATAAGGACATTTACATCAAAAATGAACACCCTACTAGACCCAGACCATTACACAAAACTAAACAGGGACCGTACTGCAAAAATTGAACGACACATAAGAAAGGCGATCAAAGACTCGTCTATACAATATATACAAGAAGATTGGTCGACTTGGCCAGACTCTGTTTAACGTCCACTTACTTCCTGTGGAATCGTGAGTTCTATGAACAAAATAACGGCGCAAGTATGGGATCACCACAGTCTCCAGTAATAGTCAAAATCATCATGGAAGCTTTTGAACAAAAGGCTATCAACTCAAGTGACAGGAAACGAAATACTGGTACAGATACGTCAACGACACTTTCTTTGTATGGCCTCACAGACGGGAAAAACTACAAAGTTTTCTTTAACACATCAATGGACACCACAACAGTATCAAATTCACAGAAAAGATCCCTCATCAACACACTTCTAAGAAGAGCAGAGAAAATTAGTGATAAAGAAGACAAGCCGGAGAAAATCAAACACATCAAGGACGCTCTTATAAAAAATGGCTACAACAAAAAAAATATAAGACCACAGAAGAAGAAGGAGAAGCAAGCTGAGGTTGCTGCTGAGACACCGTCAGAAACATATGCTTACTTACCCTACGTTGCCGGAGTCACTGACAGACTAAAGAGGGTTCTAGGAAAAAAGAACATCACTACACGCTATAACACAGTGAAGAAAATAGGTAAGCTCATACCACCTAACAAAGATGAACTTCCGAGACTACATACCAAGGGCATATACACAAAAGCTAATTTTTGCAGAAATCACACAAAGCGCTTATTCCAACACCTCGTGCTTGTTTAAGACTCTTCTTTAATTTAGACATTCGTTTGCTTCCATCATAAAAGCCTTCCGGGTACACTCGGTTAGCACACCATACAGTAAAACAGTTTTTACGTCGAACTGTTTCAGATACATATTCTTAGCCACAGCTATACCAAGAGTAGTCCTTATTGTGTCGAAACGTACAACAAAACTAAACGTTTCGTCATAGTCGAATCCTTGTTTTTTGAGGTATATTTTTGCCACCAACCTAGCTTTGAATCTTTGATTTTTTGATTGTGCAGCAAGTCAACTACTTCCCAAGTATCGTTTTTATATAACGATTTCATTTCCTCTTCCATCGCCTTCTGCCACTCTTCAGCTTCAGAAGTCTTCATCGCTTCTATGTAGGAGGTTGGACTCTCACTTTCTGCAATACAAACATAATCTTTTAAGTGTTCCGGTTTTATAATGTCACGTTTGTTTCTTGCATTTGTGGTTCCGTCTAACGCTAAGACATCTTCCTCCAAAACTGAAAGATTGTTGTCAGTTTCATGTGCATGCTCTTTCGTAATACTAAAACATGGTTTTTCAAGTTCAACTTCACGATTTTCTCTTTATAACAGCACTGTCCTTTTTTTGTAATTTTTTTTCTTTACAAATTACATCCCTGCTTAGGATTACCTTTCGATCCCATACTCTGTAACCGTTCCTTTCTCCATAGTGACCAACCAGCTTCGCTGCAACATTTTTTATATCCCATTTTCTTCGTTTTTCTTTAGAGATGTGTATGAAACAGTCAGTGCCAAAAAATTTCATATAATCAAATTTTATAATACCTCTACAAAGAAAACTTTGATGTATGTGCAGATATTGTAAATGGTAGAAGATCGGATACGAAGTAGCACTAGAGAAATAAGTCGCCCAGCTGACAAGTCCCATAGTACGCTACATCGTATCTTAAAAAATTATTCTTTGCATCCTTACCATGTTCAGCGAGTCCGACAGTTAACCAACGTTGATTTTGACCCGCGGCTTAAATTTTGTGAATGGTTACAGCAGTTTTTAACCCTGACTTTAATGCTAAAATATTATTTTCAGATGAGTGTTATTATATATTTTCCGATTCATCAATTAACAGTATAATAATAATGTGTATTGTTACGTCTTTTGTATCTTATAGTCTGTCTTCTTTATTTAATTACGAAACCATAACAACTTTTCATAAGTAGTATGTTTTTCTACTAATTAACCCTTACTTCTACAATACAAATATGCACTAGTTTTTACTTCTTTTATCAATAGATACGTTAGCTGTCATTTGTGCAATACGTGTTACATGAAATCTAAAAAGTGATGAATGTAATTTTGTCCAATGACGGACTAACAAATCGCGAACTTAGTGGAACATATGCAGTGTTTCATATAACGGCTGGTGGGGTTCTGCAAAGGTTTTTTAGAGACCAATGATCATGCAAGACAACCTGACCAAGGTAGACCACAAGCTACTTATGCCGTGGAAGACCGATTTTTATTGCTTTGAACACTAAGGGAACGGGAACGGAAACTGCACGAAGTTTTAAAATACAACTTGCTGAGGTTTATGGCACTGCTGCTAGTCAGGGAACCCTAAGAAGAAAACTTTGTGCTTAAATTTACTACCTCGAGTAGCAGTTACTGGTCCCAGATTGTCTGTAAACCAGCGAAGAAACAGAATGGTTTTTGCAAGGGAACACGTGGATTGGGAAATTCATGATTAGACGCAGGCCTTGTTTACAAATGAGTCAAGGTTTTGCTTTGTAAGTTTTGATCGTCGACCAAGAGTGTACAGAACACCAAACAAAAAATATGCCGTTTGTAACATTTGAGAAACTACTTTATCTGGAGGTGGCTCAGTGATGGTATAGACTGAAATTTTTTTAACAGCTCGCAAAGAGTTAGTGGACGTCTGACTTCCAAACAATACATAATAGACATTTTAAAATCTTTTGTGGTATCTTTTGCATCTTACACTGGGGATAGATTTGTTCTTATGCAGGATAATGCTATACCACACGGAGTATATATTGTCACTAAATAATTAAATTATGTTTATATATAAATCCTGCAGTGGCCAGCTTGTAATCTAAACTCAAACCAAATAGAGCATCTTTGAGACTTAATGGGACGCCGGCTTAGAAGGTAACATCTACCACCTAACAGCTTAGACAAACCGAGACAAAGTTTTAGTCGCATTTGGGAAAATATATCTCAATGATTACATCTCTAATTAAAGATATGGCACGGCAATGTGCTGTAATAATATTAAGAGTTGGTAACACTTTAATAACCCAAAAATTTTACAAAATAAGCTGTATTCGTGTTCATAATGATCATTTTGCATTATTTTGTCAAATAAACCATATTTTTGGTTTTTTCCCACAATTATTTCACAACCCTTCACAATCCTTTTGTCCAAGCAGCTACCTTTCCTTAATGTTTAGAAAATGTGTTGTGTGCAGATATTAAAAAAAAATATATTCCTGGATTTTTCTTATTTTCCTTTAGAAAACGCGTTAATGGATCTAATTTTGTTTTTTTTGCTTTCTGAAAAGCTTTTTTTATGTATTGTTCTTCCACATTACTATGAAGATTTTCATTTTTGATGATTATGGTTCTTGACAATCAACTAATATAAGTTTACAAATGGGCTGTTCTTTCTTATCAAGAAGAAGATTTTTATCACCATCATTTTTTGTTTTATTTGATTAACATAGTGCCCGAAAATTACCTGACGTAGGGTTATTCATCTTCAACCAATTAGCCATGACCAGTGCACTTTGTTTGCGTTTTTTTGCTTTAGATTCTATTTTTTTATATTGAGCGCCAG
Source organism: Aquatica leii (assembly GCA_035610365.1). NCBI lineage: Eukaryota > Metazoa > Arthropoda > Insecta > Coleoptera > Lampyridae > Aquatica > Aquatica leii. The sequence goes on along the minus strand of CM069434.1, from coordinate 14,015,329 downwards.
ATAAACGTTTTCTTGAAAGTATGGCTATTTAGTTTCCAATCATATTTTGCGCCTCTCGGCACTGTCCTACAAAAACAATAATAGAAAAACTAAGAGTAAATCAAAGAATTATAGAAAAAAGAATATTAAGAATCACATTAAAATATCATAAAACAATCAGATGATCTTGAGCAAGATACCAAAGTAAAAAGAGTGGAAAAACGACCAGATAGAGACAATGAAAACATAAAATAGTCCACAAATGAGGTAAAGCGATAACATAAAGAAAATTCCAGGATTCAATTGGTACAATGTTGCACAGAATAGATAAACTTCAAGAATCATTGAGAAGGTTTATATTCATAGAAATAGCTAAATAAAGAAAAAAAATACGTACTTATCAATACCAAAACATGCGATTATTACTAACTGCCAAAAACTCTTTATTCAGGTTTTCAGGCATCATTAAATCTCATACGCAAAACTTATTTGGTTATAGGCGGACAAAACTAAAGAAAGAGAAGCTTATCCTTTGTGTTTGTACTAACTATAGACTACTTCAATAGCTAATGTGGAGTAGGAATGCAATATGTAAAATTCGAAAATCCGTATACGCATCCAGTATATGTATACTTGTTCTAACTAGTTTTAAAAGCAGTTACATAAGTGCTACTGAAATAGTTCATTTGCCATGCAGATATTTACAATGTGTTTAGACAATATACATCACTAATTCTGAGGCTAAACGCCATCTCGTAGGAACGGAGCTACGTACGAGTTAATCCACATGTAGGAAACTATAAAGTTGTTAGTTAGATAGTAAATATCACAACCGCGAATTTCAAAAAGTGCATTTGAATTATACGCGGCATAATATTTCTAACTGTATTACGCAAGTGCAAAAATTTGTTTATATAATTGCAGAAACCATCTTAGAGACCAGTGGACAGCTGTTTCGTCCTATTTGGACTCCTCAGCACTGGAATACACTGTAATGCAGTTTCCACAACTATATGAAACAAATTGTCACAGTTTTATCACATTCGGGTGTTAAATTGATTAATAAGTCTGAGGCTAAATGCCATCTCGTAGAAACGGAGCCTACGTACGAGTTAATCCACATGTAGGAAACTATGAAGTTGTTAGTTAGATAGTAAATATCACAACGCAAGTAGTACAGTTAGAAATATTATGCCGCGTATAATTCAAATACACTTTTTGAAATTCGCGGTTGTGATATTTACTATCGAACTAACAACTTCATAGTTTCCTACATGTGAATATGCATTACATTTTATTACGGCTCGATATGTAGAATAGCTGTAGTACGTTAAATAAAACATACAGCAAAAGTAAATTGTGGTTTTTATTTAAGTAGTTCTAATTTTAATCAAAATTTTGGTAGTCGAATGTAAATGCAAGATCATTACATAATTTAAATTTATTAAGCAACCAGTTTATAATTAAAGTTATCAATAAACATCGGAAAATTAAGACATCCCCGAAGTTAAGTTAATTAAACGCATAAACATATACGATGATAAGTTTAAATCTTAACACATATAAACACGTGCACAAATATCATTACTATATTAAACAGAAGAAAAGTTAGTTAACTGACAATTTGTCAGTGGGTAGTGGGGTCCTAGTTACGAAAACAATCCTAGCTATTAGTTGAATAGTTAGGACTAACAAACACGGGTCAAAAATACTCATATATAATAAATACACAATTATATACCAAACAAAAGTTATAAAGGTGTAGGGTAAAATTAGGAAATAACCTATCGCGACTTTCATACATAAAAGCAAGTCTATATCATAGATCCAAGATACACTATTTCAAATAAAATACAAGCAGCGTCTAATCAAAAAGCAACCTGCGACCTCAAGATGTTTGCCCCTTACGGTAAATAAAATATTAGATTACATTTTACCAGACAATGCATACATCGTTTCATAATTTTATGTAAATTGATTTTAAAATGCATCATTCACATAAAACAATTAAATCGACAAAATTGAAACGGCCGCCAATGCATTGGTTCATTATTAAGATCTTTGCTGTATAAAACTACACTAAATCTGTGCGAGCTGTCAAAATTTTTCTTTACACTATTACATAACTTGTCAAAAATAGTGTAGTGTTCAATATGCTGCATTGAGCATAGCGTCCATTTAGTCGTCTGTATCAAAGTATAAAGAGAACTTTCCATACTTGCGATCTGCTTGTAACGGCACCGGCCTTACAGCAGAAAGTCTTCTCGAACACAAGTTGTTGTTGATATTTGTGTTGCATAATAGAAAAAAAGCAAAACAAGAAACAATAACCATAAGTTGATTAAGATAAAACACAAAGTAAAGCTAATAGTTTATCAAATGATTATTATTGTTTTAAATCAACGCCAATATCATTACATTTAATTTTTTTTTGATTACCCAATTTTGATGGATTATAGGAGACGGGAGTACAATTTGTCAAAAATAACGTCGTTTGAGTTTTTGAAAATCCCGTTTGCACTATTTAAATGTTTATAAGCTACTTTAAAATTCTGTGGAATCTAACGACTGCAAAGCTTCTATACGTTTACACAAATATTTATGCAAAACTTTGTGTATTCTTATATAAATGCTCAAAGATACTTCAATCTTATGACATGCAGATCTCGATTATTAATTTTACATACTGTATCAATATCAGTAAAATGACAAACGTTGACCTTTGCAAAACTCGTCTTTAAAAGTAGTGTGTCCTGGTTAAAATGTGTGTAAACTGTAGATTTAAAAAAATATTTTTAGCACTGTAATACATGCAACAATTGTATAAAAAGTTTTAAATTTATATCATTTTATAACAATGCCAGTTTTAAAAAATTAGTTTTTATTTTTACATGTTTGGTTTCCTTAATATTTTCCGTACTGAGCAGCAACTTGACTCCAAACTTTTTTTGTTTGAATGATTAATACCTAAATGTCGCAACTTTCGTTACTAACAATAATTTATTTTTAGGTAAAGATATTACGTATAAATTATATTCACTAAATGAGCACCTTAGTGGATTGAGCGCAGAAAGAAGCAGAACACGTCGTGGAGAATTATGGGCAAAAACGCATAATCGAAGTATGTCTGTTGATGCCGTAAACACAGGGACCACAGGACTAGTTCGTTCACACGCTTTTTCGGTAGCACATAAAAAACAAGCTTCTATTTCAACGGAATGTAAGTATAACTAATTTATTAAATTATGATGGACAACCAAAAAGGTGTGGAAAGTTTTATTAACCTGTACATTTTTTATGTATTCGAAGTACTGCGTTACATGAACTTGTTAATATAATTAATCAAATTGCGTGTATACCTAATTACATCGCCCAATCGAAACAAGGAATATACTACAGGTCAATGAATTATACTCCTTAAATTAGTAAAAAAAAGTTTTGTTTACTAACTTAAACACAGTCTGACTAAACAATTTATTGATTTTGTGAAAAAATAATTAACTTTGACAAATACATTAAAATGTTTGAACTTATCCATATCAATAATATTTAACAATAATTACATAAGGTTCTTTCTTTTAGTGTTTTCATTTGCGTGATGTAAATTTACTTTTTAATTTGTGCCACATGCAATGCATTACAATAGTGCTTAAAGCTCTAAAAATTGACTTTTTTTATTCTTATTAAATTTTATGTTTAAATTAGTAAGTTAATTTGTTTTTTTAATGTTACGTCTAATTTTATCTAAATAGAAATGATGTGTGAGTATTGAAATTGTTTTTTTTTCAAAATCATTTAGAAGAGTCACAACTACGTGCTATTAAATGTAAAACATGATTTTCTTCACCGCACACCTTTCGTTATAAATTATCTGCACAGACTAGTGTCGCTACAGACGGTCAGCACAATATCTTATCATTTACTGGATCATTTTACAAGCAAGGTGGCCATAATATATCGGATCTGATTTTAATTTATTCTAATTTCTAATCTAATTATGTTACTGTTTACCTATTTTTTGCGAGTGGCAAACGTAACTTGATTTTATATTTCTTTGCTTTTATTACTTTTTTAAATAAAATAAAACTTGATACTGATGTGCTTTCTTTAGCAGTACGAACGTTTTCTGATTTGTGCACCTCTATGACCGTTAGAAATGATATTTACTTGTATAATTATAAACCGAAATTGCTGAGGATGAGGATGTTATATTATTTCCATACCACTAACGAAATAGCCTTTTTAATAATTGTCAAAAAAATTAAGATTATTATTGAAGTAGTTAAATTATTTAATTATGTTTCTGATTTTTATGTTTGATATGCTGACGAAGTAAATATGTAAATTGATGATAAATTAAGTCTAATTTCAGTACAAATTTTGATCACGCAACGAGACGTATAAGCACCGATTTACACGTCAAAATATTTAAAGAAATTTATATTTAATGATATTTATTATATACAACAATTTCCGTTAATTACTTTTCTCTTACGACAATTGTATTGTTTGCAGGTAAAAGTTTTTCAAGAAATTAATTTACAATAAAAGGTTGATAAGGTTCTTAAAAACACACTAAAGGAAACCTTAAATTTTAGAATAATTTAAGTGCTGCATGGCAACATCCCTATAACGTAAAATCAAGATTCTGCATGATCTACAACTATCAGCAAAGTGTTTAATAAATATGCTGACCAACAGATGGATCAATGCTAATTTTCTAGCGGTGAACGTACTTTTTCGGCATAAAATACGTCGTAAGGTTGGTCTTCCAGTAAATACTACAATCAACGGTAGGACTTTTCTCGATAGTACCACTTTTCTTTACTATTTCAGTTAACAATTTTTTTTCATTTATTTTAATTATTAGCGTAAACTATAAATGAGCAGTTTGTTAAATTTTTTTAATATTACACTAGAAGATGACTGAAACGCAGACACTGACAAATTAGAATTTACAACTTTGCTTGCTTCTACTTTTAATGTTAACGTTTCAGAAAACAAAGAGTGCTCTTCAGTCAAACTATTGCATTTTTTACTTTATTTTTGATGCTATTTTTGACATAGGCTTCTATACCAACACTACTACGCCAGCCGCCTTGTTTTTTCAAAACTTGAATGTCAGTTCCACTGTCGGCCAAAAAAATTGCTGATGTTCTTTGAAAACAATGACCTGTGTTTTGTTCCGGTCGATCTAAGCACGCAGCAATTTTCTTTGATTAATTGTAGAAGGTGTTTATACCTTTGTACATTTGTTCGGTCTATAAAATATAAATAGTGTGCGATGGTTCACATTTTTTGATCTCATATTCAAATACGTTTTGTTAAGCTGAATTTCAATAAAAAATCTTAAGATTTCGCGGTTGTTGTATTTATGATTATAAGCGACTTTCGGCTTAGACCGCGTTGTAGTTAAACACTCAGACTTAAGCTTGGTCTCTAGTCTCTCCTTGAGAGCCAAAACAAGAAGTAGATCTTGGTTTTTGCTGTATTGTCGTTTGTGAACCCAAACAAACTGACGTTTCGCAAGACATTGCAGCTTGCATCTTCAGAGTCACTGACAGTAACTTTAACCACTCTGAAGATGCAAGCTGCTGTGTCTTGCAAAACATCAGTTTGTTTGGGTTTACGAACGACAATACGGCAAAGGCCAAGTTCTACTTATTATTTTGGCTCTTAAGGAGAGACTAGGACCAAGCCTAAGTCTGATTGTTTAACTACGCGGTCTAAGCCGAAAGACGCTTATAATCATAAAGCTTAATTTCGCTTACTCGTTTTTTCTTTGTCTTTGTGTCATGTAATATGCCCGCAATCTTCTACATCATCTACTTTTAGTAAACGTAATTTTTTTTGCCGACATGTTTTATGCAACGTAATTACTAACACTATCTTCATTCGAAACTTTTCCTAGAAACTTCACATTATCCATATTCTTTGACACTCTCATAATAGCGTTGATCTACACGTTAGAAAAGTAAATTTATTTGATCGTGTAAATTTGATCTACTCGTGAGCTACGTTCACTCGTCAATTCAAACATTAGAGTTATTGGAACAGTGTCACTTTTCCAAACCTGTAATATAAATATAAATTTGTAAATAAATATAAAAAAAGGTTGCGTACGTGCTTGCATACATACAACAAATTTAAGAGACGGTATTAACTAAACGTTCTTAATATGCGATTAGCTAAAGGCATATCTAACACCATTTCTTTAAAATTTCTGAAAAGAAGTGCGCTAAGCTTTCAGAAATCGTTTTAATAAGTGTGAAAAATTATTTTTTCTAAGGCGCGCAACTCGCTATAAATTATCTGCACCGACTAGTGACGGTCAGCACAATATCTTACTAATATTTTATTATTTATTGACTTCTTTTGCAAGCAAGGTTGCTGTGATATATCAGGTATGATTTCAATTTATCTCAATTTCTAATCTAATCCTGTTACTGTTCACCTAATTTTTGCAAGTGGCAGACTTATTTTAAATGTAATTTGATTCTATATTTCTTTGTTTTTATTACCTTTTTAAATAAAAAAAAAAACAAACGTTTTCAAATTTGTGCACCTCTATGACCGTTAGAAATGATATTTGCTTTTATCATTATAAACCGATATTGTTGATGATGAGCTTTTGTTATATTATTTCCATACCACTAACGAAATAACCTTTTTAATAATTGTTCAAAAAAAGTTAGTTAATTTTTTTCATTATGTTTCTAAACCTTATGTTTGATATGCTGGCGAAGTAAATATTTAACATCAAAATATTTAAAATGTTTATTAATTCCCACTGTTGATATTTGTTATGTAACACAATTTCCATTGCCATTATTATAAATCCGTTAGTTGCCGGCTCAGGTTGTTGGAGAAGAAAACGTGACTGCACTACTTAAGATATCACACATTAAATTTGTGGTTGGTCAAGATTTTTGATGTCAATAAATCTCAAATATTACTGATTTATGAAAATTTCGTTTCTTTTCTGTTACGATAACTTTATTTGTTTTCCAAAAAATTAATTTACAATAAAAGATTGATAAGGTTCTTAGAAACACACATTGAACTTTATAGTAATTCAAGAGCTGCATGACAACATCACTATAACGCAAAATCAAGATTCTGCAGTAATCTACAACAATTAGCAAAGTGTTTAGTAAATATTCTGACAGGTGGATTGATGCTGATTTCCTAGCCGCGAACATACTTTTTTGGCATGAAATACGTCGTAAGGTTGGTTGTCTTCCATTAAATACTCATTTTATTTACTAGCGTAAACTGATAATGAGCAGTTTGCTAAATTTTTAAATATTATACTAAAAATGACTAAAAGCCAGACACTGACAACTTCGCTTGTTCCTACTGTTGATGTTAATGTTTCAGAAATCAAAGATTGCTCTTCAGTCAAACTACTAAAGTTTTTACTTTATTTTTGATGCTATTTTTGACGTAGGCTTTGTAACACTACTACAGAAACTTCACATGATCCATATTCTTTGTCACTATTTCAAACTTTCAGTGTAAATATAAACTTGTTAATAAATACAAAAAAAAGGTTACGTACGTGTATGCATACACCGACTTTAAAAAAAATAATAAAATTTCAGAAACTGTATTTACTCAACGTTTCTAATATGCAATTAGCTAAAGGCATATCTAACACAATTTTTCTAAAATTTCTGAAAAGAAGTGCGCGAAGCTTCCAAAAGTCGTTTTAGGCATATCAAGAGGTGTGCCCCCTAATTCGTCGTAATTCTTAGTCCCAGCAACAGAAATCTAAACGTTGGTTTCAATAACCTATTTAACGTAGGTTAACATACGCATACGTTGTAGTTCTTATATTTAGTGTATGCCTTATGTGTCAGTCATTGGAATTTTCCAAAGTAAAAAAAAACAGGCGGGTGACCAAATTTGCTTTCCGAATAAAAGAGAAATTAAATTGCGTTGTAAAATGATTTCCATTATATTCTTCTTGTTTTATTCTTACCCTAGCAAATTTTTCATAACTAAAACATCTATAATCGCAATTTATTTACCCGCTACGATCGTGGATGTTCTAAACACACGTATTGTTTGCTTAACGTTGAAAACGAAAAATAATAATCTGTAACATACAACTCGTAGATGACATTTTTACGACTGGGCGAAAACTATACCAAGATATTTTTAACTTAAAAATGTTTTATTATAATCAATTGTTTGATCTTTATGTTCATCTAGTTTTTTATACTGGCGTATAAGTTTTTTATAATTCTTTTGCAAATCTTGCTTATTTATATATTTTTCAATCCAATTCTTATCTTCTTTGCCAATCTATTCTAATTCTTTTCAAACTTGCAGTGTAAATATAAACTTGTTAATAAATACAAAAAAAGTTTACGTACGTGTGTGCATACACCAACTTTAAAGAAAATAATTTAATGTCAGAAGTATTTACTCAACGTTTCTAATATGCAATTAGCTAAAGGCATATCTAACACAATTCCTCTAAAATTTCTGAAAAAAAGTGCGTTAAGCTTCCAGAAGTCGTTTTAGGCATATCAAAAGGTGTGCCCCCCAATTCGTCGTAATTCTATGTCCCAGCAACGGAAATCTAAACGTTGGTTTCAATTATTTATTTAACGTAGGTTAACATACGCATACGTTGTAGTTCTTATATTTAGTGTATGCTTTATGTGTCAGTCATTGGAATTTTCCAAAGTAAAAAAAACAGGCGGGTGACCAAATTTGCTTTGCTAATAAAAGAGAAATTAAATTGCGTTGTAAAATGATTTCCATTATATTCTTCTTGTTTTATTCTTACCCTAGCGAATTTTTCACAACCAAAACATCTCTAATCGCAATTTATTTACCCGCTACCATCGTGGATGTTCTAAACACACGTATTGTTTGCTTAACGTTGGAAACGAAAAATAATAATCAGTAACATACAACTCGTAGATGACATTTTTACGATTAGGCAAAAACTATACCAAGATGTTTTTAACATAGGAATTTTTTATTATAATCAATTGTTTGATCTTTATGTTCTTCTAGTTTTTTTATGCTGGCGTATAAGTTTTTCATAATTCTTTTGCAAATCTTGCTTAATTATATATTCTTTAATCCAATTCTTATCTTCTTTGCCAATCTATTCTAATTCATCTGTATTATGTGGCCATACTATTTCAATTGCTTTCTCTCTATTTTTATTGTTATTATTTCTTCCTGTATCATTTGTCTTATTTCTTCGTTTTGACTTTTATTTATCTTTGTTTTTTCAGCTATCTCTCTGCCGCATTAATTATTAATTCTTACTTTTTCTAATGATTACTTTTCACTTGCGTATCTAAATACGTTTTCTCAAATATGCAACGTTTCATTGCTTCGTCTAGTTCTTCTCTGTTAATATTTTTTATGGTTTCCTTTTCTTTGAGAATTTTTTGTCTTCTACTGTATCTCCAGTAGTTACCTTTCCATTTGCTATATCTTCTACTTCAAGGTTCTTTGAGAATCATTGCTCATATTTGTAGTATGTCTTTTATATCCAGTTTTATTTCATTGTTCTTGTTTGTTGTTATTTATTTGATATATTTGTTTTACTTCTTTATCAAAGTTCTTCCAGTTTTTAATCTTTGCTTCTCGTATTACTCCTTTTCCTATATTTTTTTATTCGTGTACTTTATCTGTCTGCTGTCTTTGTTTCTTTATATCCTTTTTATGCATTTTTTTGTTTTTGATCGGGTTTTTTTTTCTTGTTCATTTCACTATACTGGTTTATGTTTTTTTATGTATTTTTGTTTTGCAGGTTTTTTTCTTGAAGTTATTTTTGTTTTATGGTTTATCTATGTTTCTATTCTTATTTTTATGTTTGTAATTCTTGTGCTTTTAATATCTAAATGTTATGTTTTTAAGGGTCTTCTTCTTCTGTGTTCTCTTCTTTTAGTAGTTGTATGTCTTCCCAAATTTATTTTAGAGAATATTCATTTATCAAAAAAAAATTCCGTTTATTGAGGTTTCTTTATCTGCTGTTTTTTTAGACATTGTTATTAATTTAACTAATGTTGATCCTTTTCTTGTTTTTTTTTCTATTTTCCTTCCCAATCTTCTAATTTTTTGGATTGTTTTTTGAATGTTTATATCTCTAAAAATTATTCTGTTTTTTTTCTTGAAAACAAATCTTTTTAAGTACATGTAACCTTATATTTTGTGTAGCCATTATCTTCTTTATTTTTTCGTTTTTTTTAATTTTTCATTTTGTGTTTTAATCTGTTGGTTTTCTTTACTTACATTGTTTATTTTTATATTTATGATTTTGGTTTTCGTATCTAATACATTTAGCTTATTTAATTTCTTATTTATTTCTTCTAACATTTTTTCATTTTTCATCTATATCGTTTTAAACCTTATTTTATCCTCTTCTAAAATTTCCTTAATACGGTTCTCATTCTTATCACTTATTTATTGTTATCTTGCGGAAACGCATCGTTATTAGAAAAAATAATATATTTATACTAAACAAATATTTAAAAAAAACAACTTATTTTAAATCTTGACAATGGATTATTGATATTTTTTGTAATATATTCTGTGTTTTAATAAAGAAAGCTTTAAAGCATGCCCTTGCTAAGCTTTAATAAAATTCTAAATATAAAGAAGCTTATCCGTAGACCCTTTTTGCATATTTTATTCAATAGGTTCTCACAAAACACAGTACATATATATTTGAGTATATTACTCTTGACTAATAAAAATGATGTTTCTTAGCTGTAACAGAAAGTAAAAAGTAAGTATGTACATAAAAAATGTAGTAATTAAAAATTTCTTTATTACAAAGCATACTGTGCATAAATTGTTGTGTATTTAAAACAGCGATTTGTGATGAATTTAAACGTCAAAACTCATTTAGACTGATTTCAATTTTATTAAATATATGTTTGGCCTAGAGGCTAGACACTACACTGGTGCCAAAAAGTTATATGTTAAAAATCAAAGAAAAAACAAACAAGGGTTATTAAAAAACAATGTATATGTAATTTTGTTACTAAATAATAAAAACAATTAATATTTGTCAACAATTGTTAAAAAAAATTTATTTAAAAATTTTTCAGACGAAACCATGTTACGCACTAACGCTCAATTTTCGATAACACAAAAATTAAAATTTTTTAAAAAATTGTACATTAATAAACAGAAAAATTATAAATTATAATTTATTTAAGAATATACTGAAATAAGTTATGTTTAACGTAAATCTTTTTTAAACTGCTTGATTTTTTGTGGTTGGGCTTTGTTGATGAAAATAGATTGCCCCTTGGATATCTGACAAATACCAAAATATTTTGTTCGTTTTCTATGTCTTTTGTGTAGCATAGTATTACAACCTTAGAAATTAAATACATTAGTTTACGTGACACTTGCATTTACGCAACTATGTTACTATTTATTTGATTCGATACATACCGTTATAAGAATTGCCCTAGAAAATAATTGCAGTTTAATTTGGTTTGAGTATTTAAAACATTTTCCTTTCAACGTTAATTGTGATTAACCACTGTAACTAGCTTTTTTATTTTTTTGTGTAATTTTAACCGTTTGTTTTGCATGTTTTTATGTTTTGATCGGTAACAGCATTGGCGGAGCCGCGGGCACCTATTGTTTTTAAAACATCCTATATATCATTTCGCGAAAATAAACACGTGCATTTTATTTGTCCCAACAAACAACATGTAATAAGTTTTTCAAATACATTTTCCTTATGTTATTAAAAAAACAGTATATTTAAATCTTTAAATGTAATTTTGTACAAAATTGTACTGTTTTAGTTACGAACATAAATCAAAAACGTATTAAGATCACAATACTTTATAATAAATTTTATGCAATATTTCATTGATTATTCTCTGTTTACCATTATTATATAGTTACAGTTATCAAACAATGTCTGAAAAGTAATTATACAAGTATTTTTAAACGTTTCCAAATTACTTATTTAAAATCAAGACTAAGTAAGTTTCTAATTAATTCTTAATTTAAAACTAAAGCGTTATTTATATTCGGAGACACTTGCATATTTTGAATATGTTTCGTTTTATCAAATGTAAATATTTCCGATTTTGTTTAGTTACCACACAATTCGGTTTTAAAAAATCGAAACTGGTTTATTTTTACTAATCGAATTTGTTTCATATCACAGTAACTAAAACGAATCTTAGCGGAAACAAACATATGCTTAGTTTCAATAAAAACTTTTGAATTGAAGAAGCGAACCGATTTTACTTTTAAATCGGAAATGATTTTTGAAATAAGTTTAGTTTGTGTTGACAGGTAGATAGTTGAGTCATAAAAAATGTACCTATTCTTAATTTACGGTAATTGCAAGAATTAAATATAAGTATAGGTAATGATAATGCAATTGTATGCTAAAACAAGAACGTTTTCTGGGTTTGAGCAATAAATATGAAATAATTTAACAAAAACTTTCTAAAAAATTAAGTGGCCAAAAGTCACCTCGGCCTTGGAAACGTACACTGTTACATCAACACAATTGTAGTTATTCTTCTTAGTTCTTTAAGAAAATGTAATCTTCTTCTTCTTTATTAGCCCGTCAGCATCCATTGTTGGATATAAGCCTCTTCTGTTGCTTTCCATAAATCTCTGTTTTTCTAATCCCACCTAAGCCCGCCGTTCTCTTCAAATCGTCGATCCACCTGGTTTGTGGCCGGCCTCTACTTTTTTTTCCATATAGAGCTTCCATTGTTGTATTTCTTTACTCCAGCACCTGTCGACTTGACGCATGGTGTAACCGGCCCACCTCCATTTTAGCGAAGCTACTTCTTCCTTTATATCTCTTAATTTTTATTTGATATCCACATTCACTTTCTATCGGTCAGTTTAATACTCAGCATCTGTTTTTCCATTGCTCTTTGAGTCTTTGCTAATTTTTCTAATAAAGTTTTTGTTAGTGACCATGCCTGGACAGCGTAGGATAATACCGGTAACACACATTGATTAAAGACCGCACTTCTTAATTTTAGGGGTATTTTTTAGTATTTGAGTATTTTGCTTTGTTTGCCGAATGCCGACCATGCCAACCGAATACGTCTCTGTATTTCCGCTTCTTGGTTTAATTTGTTGCATTTAATCACCTGTCCTAAGTATATGTATTTATCAACATTTTCTACAATATGGTTGCCAATTACAATATTTCTGTTTTCTTTTTGGTTTGTGATTATTTTTGTTTTTTGTCTACTTAGTATTAAGATGGTTGAGCCTCCTTCCATTGATGCTTACTCTTTTTTGGGCCCAGTGGAGGTTTTTAGATATATCTGCTTGGGCTGTTATAAATAATTTTAGGCTCATTGAGTGCCTTTGCCTCACTCCACGTTTTGTTTGAATTGGTTGTGTGTCTTCGTGTAGTCGAACAACCATTGTTGCTTGTTGGTAGATAGATTTTATTAATTCTGTGTATCTATAGTCTATTCTGCTGTCTTGTAAAGCTTTTTCAATTGCCTATAGTTTCAGACTGTCAAAAGCTTTCTCATATTCAATGAAAGCTAGATATAAAGGGAGGTTGACTTTTCTATAAGGGTTTTTATTGTTAGTATATGGTCGTAAGTACTATAATTTTTTCCAAATTCTGCTTGCTCAACGGGTTGGTAGAGTTCTAATGGTTTTTGCATTCTGTTTATAATTATTTTTGTTAATAGTTTATAGCGTTGTGATAGCAAAGATTTTGGTCTGTAATTTTTTTAGATTGCTTTTATCACTTTATTTGTATAGTAAGTTAAACATTTATTTAGTAGTGCTTTTAATGCTTTTATTATTGTTATACCGCCTTCTTTTAAGAGTTCTAGAAATATTCCATCACTTCCTTGTGCTTTGTTGCGTTTTAAGTTTTTTTATGCAGGTTGGTATTTCCTCTTCAGTTATATCTGGTTATTCTTTCGATTTTACGTTTGTGATTTTTTGTTTTTCATTGCTCTTTGATGTTTTCAGGTATCGCACGTTTCTTTTCTTACAAGTCTGAAAAAGTGGTCGGTTACTTTTAGTATCTTATTGCGGTTTCATATTTCTTTGCCATTTTTGTCTGCAATGTTATTAATATTATTTCTATCTAGTGATTTTCTTTTCATATTTCTGTTTTCTTTAATGACTTCTTCGATCATAGCTTCTATGTGTTTTGTTTTATCTTCCCGGATTGTTCTTTTCAACATTCTATTGATTTTAGTGTATTTTATTGTTCCTTGTTTTTCTTGTCTCAGTAACTCTCTCCTTTTTTTGAACCATGGTTTTCTTCTCGTACTCCATTCTTTGTCTTTTTTTCCTGTTGCTTTGGCCACCCTTTATCCCTTGTCTAACATTGCGGTGTTTATAATTTAATTTAAGTCCTTTATATTTTTGCTATTGAGATCAGGTGTTTTGTTTACATTCTGGTTTAGTTCTTGCTCATACTCGAAATTCTACGTTTTTAGAATGTTGCTATCTATTTGAGGTGTTCTTTTTCTAAGTGTTTGTGTTCTTTCCCTTTTTGCGTCTATGTCTACTCTTGCTCTGACTATTCTATGGTCACCTCCTGTGTTTATACAATTTAATACCGATACATTTTTAATCATATATTTGTTGGTTGATAAAATATAGTCTATTTCATTTTTAGTTTTTCTATTTGGGGAGATTCATGTTCACTTTCTATTTGCGTTTTTCTGGAAGAATGAATTCATTGCGTATAATCTGGGTTGCAATGATTTCTTTGTATTGTTGTTGTTACTTTCTCATAAAAGCCTTCTACTTCCTCGTCTTCGTATGCTGACGTGAGAGCATAGACTTGTATAATCTTAAGATAGCAGAGTTTTGATATTTTTATATTGATGTAGCATACTCGGTTTGAGATTGCATCAGAAACTTTTACGTCTGATGATTGCGTTTTATGTATTATAAAACTTATTCCTCCTCTATTGTTTTCTTCTTCTGATACTCCTTTGTATCATAAGGTATTTTCTGAATTTAGTGTTATGCACTGCTCTCGTCTGGAAGCAGACGCTCCTCTTGCTAGTTTTGGTCCGCTCCGGGTATTTGATTTCTTTGGTGTCCCCCATATCTGGCGGGTGTTCCCTTATCCGTCACCTGGGGAAATAAATATTTTGTACCGTTTATCTTGGTTGACAACTTAAAATTGAATTAAACATATTTATTCTTAGTTTTTTTCTTTATAACGCTTTGTAAGATGTTTTTTTATCTGTTATATTTTTCCATGCTTTGAAATTTTCCGTTTATTCTTTATTTACTGATTTTTATGGTTCTAAGATCTAGTAATGTAATTCAATTATTAAAAAAAATGTAAAAAGTCACACGACACATTGATTTAATATATAATAAAATACAACGAAGAAATATTAAATATCGTGAAGCTTAAATAGCGCTTCAAAAAGTATATTTGAATACATTTATCCTACAAAATAATATTTAATAACTAAAGACCGTACCAAAAATGATTCAAATAAATAATAATAATAAATTATATATATATATATATATATATATATATATATATATATATTTGTAGAGACGCTACTACGAGGATACTTTCATTTGTATCGCGTATAACTATGAAGCTACGCTTCAGACTACGAGGATATCCTCATAGTGTGCTGCTATTTCCTAATGAGTACGAGCTTACGATTACAGCCACATCTAGCGGCGGTTGTGTAACACCATATATGTGTGGCAGATGTCGCTGCATATAAATTTTTAATAATTAATGTAATATGAACGGAGATTGTAGCAACCTCAAAGATTTTCAGTTCTACACGGGAAAGTTTACTAGCAATATAATTTACGGCGCGCTAGTAGGTACATATGTATATACAAAAATCAATAAGGAAATTTGGAATAAAATATTTTTTTAGTCTTTTCGGAAACTCACAAAAATACAAGATATTGTATATTGTATTGCTAATAAGGTAACTGCATAACTACACACAACACAAAAATTATGCACCTAGCAAAAAGTAATTTTAATTATCAATAGTAAAATATTTTGCCCTTATTACTTGAATTTTATAAGAAACTTTTTCTTAATTCGTTTTTCTAATAACTCGCTGTTTTGAGAAACTTTTATTTACATTAAATTACATACATGAATAATTTAAAAAACGTTTTAAGGTTACATCAATTTTGATTCTATTAATATTATTCTTTATTTCATAGTAAGGAATTTCTTAAGTAGTTATTTATCAGAAAGGAGAAAAGTCGTATCTACATTTTTCTGACTGAATGACAAACATTTGTAGTTGAAAAACACAAGTCAAGTATTTACTTCACTTTATACCCACATATCACTTAATGCAGTTTTACAAAAAAAATACCCTGCTACATGAAAATCACTTTTGCTCAAAAAAAAATGCAAATATGACCTTATTGATTTGCACGCTAGTCGTTGTCTTTTATATTCTTCGTAATTTATGGTTGTTTTACTTCCTATATTTTTCTTATTTGCTATTCTTAATTTGCGCTTCTTTTTTAATTCTTGACTCATCGTTTTGTTTTTTTTTGTTTTTCTTGGTAAGGCGATATAAATAGCAATATCTTTTAGTTTATTTATAATATGTCGTCATGTAAATAAATAAAAACGTTAATCGTAAGTCGAGGGCCACAACTTAAAATTATGAAAAAAAAGTACAATTAATCGAGTGCACGCCATCAAGCCGCGTGGTTTTGATGACGGTAAAGAAACCTTGCTCGGAGGATTCCTTGTAAAGCGATAACGATTGCAAATGCTTAAATCATGCTGTGTCCACGTGTTTTATATTCGAATTTACTTATGCATTTTATAATCATAATATTCATCATTTTTTATTAAAATTTAAAATGAACATAGTCAAATCTCGATAACTCGAATCTCAAGATGCACCAAAACAAACTTATCGAAAATTCGAATTTTTCATGCCAATAAATATGTAAGACGTAGACAAGAACCGCAAATTTTGTAACAATTTAAAAAGTGCATTTTTTGTAGTGTGAGATTATTTTATTATATATGTAAAAGTTATCTTGGCTAGTTGTAACGAAGTTGATTCGGAGAACAATTTGACGGCCGTATGCATACCATTATAGTACCTACGTGCTGATTGTATAAACAATTTGATTATTCATAATTTTATTACCTCTGCTCTTTTAAAGGAAAAAGTAGAAAAATTAAATTAAACATATTTTTGTGTACTTACAATCATATGAAAGTATTTATTGTATATAAAGACAAATTAATAATCAATAATTTTTTGTAATTCGCAATACAAATACTTTTCATGTAAAATAAGAAATCATGTTTAAGTTTATATCTTTTTAAATAAAATTGTTGGAATATTAAAAAGCAGGATGTCTTAAAATGATCAAAAATACTTTTATTTCGACATTGCCAATTCATCGCATAGTGTTAGCTGTTTATCTTAAGTTTATTACTGCTTATCTTGTGTCATAAACATAATCTGATTAGAAAGAAATGATAGCAAATTACCAAGTGTTAAACAGAGATATGCAAACTAAATGAAAATAAATTTACAGAAGTACTTAGTTATGATTTCTTTTGACGAAAATAATTTAGGATGAAGGTGAAACCGCCTATAAAATTGCATATTGCCGTACCGTACTTTTTGAAATCACTTGCAGATAAGCTCATATATACACTGTATTTCAATATTTGAATCCAATTTTGAGAAACTAATCACTCGAAAAGTAATTCTCGTTTTGATTAAATTTTTGCGTCAAAAGTTTTTATATTAAATCTTGTTTCACCAAAAAAATTGGGACCTTTAACAAGGGGAGCTCAGGTGATATTACTTTTGCTCGTTGTCTATATTCTATGTAATTTACGTTTCTTTTATTTCTTATATAACTTTTTCATTTCTACTACAGTAAAACCTTTATAAATTGACCACCTTTGGGACCATCACACAATGGTCACTTTAAGCAGGTGGTCATTTTACAAGGAATAATGTTTTAGACACTAAAATTTAGAAATCAACACTTTCTTACTTTGTATTATTATCAATCTGAAGAAATGTATAGAACAAGTAGAGTAAAACAAAATAATTATATAGATACGTATGTATTATCCAACAAAAACACATCAATATTTAAGAATAATTAAGTACATATAAACAATTAGTGTTTAAAAAAATCCAACAAGGTAGTTTGCTTAAGGTTATTTTGTTTAGCACAAATTCGTTCGTTAACTTTATTTTTAACAGTATATAAGTGCGTCAATATTTCAGGACAGTTCTGAACAGCGAAGTTGGTTAACTGATTTAACATACTGGAGGCAGTTTCAAAGGTTATTTCATTTTCAGTGGTAACTACAGCGGATGGACTGTTATCAGTATCGCCATCACTATTACTAAGTTCATGGTCTTGCAACTTATTTTTTGATTGGTCTTCCAAAACCATTTTAAAAACCTCTTCAGCATTGAATTCTTGAAATACAGAAGAATTTTTATCGCATTCTAAAAAAGTATCCATATCAAAGTTGTTAAATTGTGGTAGAAACGGTTCTTCAGATGAAGTAACTTCAGCAGGCTCGCTTTCTAATTCTTCAAATGCAAAACCTGCTTTTTTGAAACATTTCACAATTGTTTCTTCTTTCACTTGTTGCCACGCTTCTGCCACCCACATAACCGCATCCAGAACGTTAACTTTGACTGCAAACTTCAGAAAGCAATAATTTTCTGTAAAACGCTTTAAAATTTTTAATTATTCCCTGGTCTAATGGTTGAAGCAAAGCAGTTGTATTTGGTGGTAAAAACTTCAGAGTTACGTTACTTAAATTTGAAAGTTGTGGATGTGCTGGACAATTATCCACAATCATCAGTATGTTTCTCTTTTGTTTCCTCATATTAATATTGACTTGTTGTAACCAGTCGCAAAATAATTCAGATGTCATACACGATTTCTTGTTAGATCGCCATGATACGGGAAGCTTGTCAATTTTTATATTCTTAAAACATCTTGGCTTCATCGTTTTGCCAATTACTAATGGTTTTAATTTTTCACCTGTCATACTTGAGGACAACATAACGGTTAAACGTTCTTTTGACATTTTCCCACTCTTGCAGGGATCTCCTTTTATTGTCAAACTGCGATCTGGCATGGCTTTGTAAAATAATCCACACTCGTCAGCATTGAAAATGTCTTTTGGTTTAAATTTTTTAGTAAATTCTATAAATCGTGTGCGAAAATCTGTAACTATCGTAGGGTCGATTTCGTTTGAGTCTCCACTTAAACTTTTTTGAGAAATGTTGTTTCGTTTTTTAAATGAATCTAGCCATCTCGACGACGCTTTAAAATTTACCAATTGCTCTTCTTAAGCAAATTTTAAAGCAACCTCTTGTAACATCGGACCAGAAATTCGTGCGTTTACACTACGCATTTTTAAAAACCAACTTAACGTTAATCGGTTTATGACTTCAAATTCTGTTAATCGTCGTTTTCTAAAGGATTCTAAAGCATCTTGCTCATATCGTTGTTGGTATTCTGCCTTTCTTTTCTTAATGTTATTTACAGTTGTTTTGCTAATACCAAAATGTTCTGCAGTTTTCCTTTCACTGTGGTTTTATAAAAACTCTAACACTTTTTGTTTTTCTTGTAAGTTCAATTCTCTGTACACTTTTTTACTCGCCATTTAAACTGCACTAATAATATCGCCAAAAAATGACATAAAACTTTTGCAAAATTAGGATATTTAGTAATCAGTAATGAATTACTCAGAAATAAGAACAAAAGAGAGATTTTAATTTATACCAAACAGTGGTCATAAAGCTAAAGATATTGAGAACGCTGTTTGAAATGCCTTTTAAAGAAATGATCTTGACATAAAGAACTGTCGTGGTCAATCTTATGACAATGCTAGCAATATGTCAGGTGCATATGCAGGACTTTAGACATGAATTAAAACAATTAATTCTTAGATTACGTTCCGTGCGCTGCATATTTCTTAAATTTACTAAAAACTTGTGTAGCTGAATCGGTATCTGACGCAGCTAATTTTTTTGCTACCTTGCAAAAACTATATAATTTTTTCACTATATCTACACATCGTTGGGAGATAGTGATGTAACGTACAAGTCTAAAGGTTATGGGTTTTACTCAAATTGTTGGCCTGCTTAAAATGATGCATTTTATGCTTTAGAAAAAGTGGGCTTTATTCCATAAAATACAGGAAAAACCGAACACATGATCTAAAGCTGCTGGACTGCAATAAACATTTAGAAACAACAATTTTGGTCATTGTTTGAAAAGTAATTTTAGATCGTTTCAATGCTGCTAGTAAGAAACTTTAGAAATCCCCAGTTGATTGATAATGAATGATGAAATGAAAGAGAATCTTTTTCTGGACAGAAAAATTTCAGTACCGCATTTTGGAATTATTAAATCTCAAAAGAATATATTTTTATTATTCATATATAAGATATTTCATTTCTAATCATGGCAAACAAGGCGCCATATCAGACACGGTCTAGGGCGCAGTCGATCCTAAATTTGCCTATTTCCGTTGTAAAGCGATAACGATTGCAAAGACTTAGATGATGTTATGTATCTCGACATAGTGGCGTAGCTACATATTTAGCGCTCTGGACAAAGTAAAATTTATGGCGCTCCTTCGTTTATCGGAAAAGTTCTAGCAAAGTTTGTTTTCTAATCTAAACGTTCTTCAATTTAAAACCAGCGTTGGCAGATATCTCACAACAAATTATCGTCGAGACGTTACGAAATTATCGTACACTATATAAGGATTTTTCCCGTTGTTTATCTTTCTAATTTACAAAAGCATAAAGAGGTTATAGTACACAAAGCTAAAATTTTGGAACCGCAAATAATGATTTTAAATTGAAATGAAAAAAAATAATATCACATTAAAAACATAAAATGTTTTTCTAAAAAATAATAAACATAAGAGGAACATGCAAGTCATAAATCAACAGTTGATCAAGTTTTCAATGTTCAATTTTCATTATTTCAAAAAAATTATACTTAGAATTCGACATAACTAAACTTTTTTTATAAAATGATAAAAAAAAACAAATTAATTCAATCAAACTATTTCGGGTGTTGGTCACCGTACGCACACGAACCCAGCAAAATGTAGATAAGTGATTATGACTACACAAGAAAGAGATAACAGTCAGAGTTGCCTTCGGTTACATTAATTAGTTTATTTTCATCAATTCAATATAAAATTGTTAAAAGCAAAGTACTAATTTTAGTTAAATCAGCATTACATTTTACATGCAGTATTGTCCATATAGATAGCAACTTTTGAAAATTCCAGGTATTTTAATGAACAAAACAAATTATAAAAAGTTACTAGTAGTTATTTCTTTTATTCTATTATAAAATATTGACAATAAGTTTAATGATAACTTTTTTAAACCTGTTATAAACATTTTAACTTAGACGTAACACCCTATGATTTCAAAGCATGGTTCGGACCATTGTGATGTTGAAAAATGTATTTAATAGAAATATATTCTTCGGCATATGGTTCCATGATGTTTTTAAAAGTATCTTTTACTTGTATTATTGAGACCTTCAATACTATTAAATGGTCCCATTATCATATGCCGAAAAAGTTTCCATCATGTTTTACTGTTGATACAATGTACTTTGGATCAAATCTTTTCCCAGCAGCTCTTCGTACATGCTGTATATCATCACTATTAAATAAATTAAATTTAGATTCATCAGTGAATACCACTCTTTCCCATTGTTCCACTGTCCAGTTGACGTGTGTCCGAGTAAATGCTAATCGAACTCTCACATTACTTTTTTATCAATTCTGCAGTAACTAATCTTCTTCGTTCTGTTTTCGAAGAAATAATTTTTCTGCCTTCTAGAGCAATTTTCTCCAAAATTTTCTCGGAAAAAACTTTTACACTTGTTAAGAATGAAATTTCACACTTCACTCTATTTCGACCCATTTTAAGTAAAAGTAAAAAATACTATACTAAATTATTGTGATATCTTATACTTTATGATATAAATGCGAGTTTGAACAAGTTACAAGCTGTAGTTGCTATCTTTATTACCAAGCCAAATTCTGTTTGAAACAATTAACAAAATGGTTTAATACTTTTTATTTGGTTTGTATTGTTTATTATATCAAACCTAATTGACTTAAATTGATATAAAAATAAATTCCAAAAATATCTTACACATTTAAAAAATCTAAAAATAAAAAGTTAATTTTATGGCCAATACTGTTATGTTGATTAAAACTAATTGAAAGTAAAATTTTCGTACGTCTGGTGACTGTTTAAAACCTTAGTTTATATGACCAATGCAGTTATTTGTACTGATACAATAAGTATAATAAGTACTGATAGTAATGCTTTTAAACATTCTTGGCAATTGTCGCTAACGTGTCGTGCAAAATTTTATTATTTTTATTCTATACAGTGTGTAATCGAAAAAACTTTAATGGAACGTTCTTCTAGTCGTTTTGATTCAGAAAAATACTATATATAATATACCTCTATTTCGATTGCTAATAAAGCTTACAAATAAAATCATTTTTTTTCTTCCATAAAAAAGCTTGGTTTCAAACAAAATTTTCTGTTTGCCTTCCTCACTAAGGACAGATTTATGAGGATATTTTCGATTATGGGCGACACCAATGGCTTGCAATTCGGTCACGTCCCAATTACTTCAAAGAAAAAGTATGCCACTATAAGGTAAAAAAAATTATATACAAATGCTTTTGCAAATTTCTTTTCTTTTCTAATTTTGTGCTCCTGTGATTCGTGAGGTTGAGGCAGTTTCCTCCAACTGCTCCACGGTAGCTACGATCACGGAAAAAAAGGTTATGCGGAATTGATATGTATCATGCAAAAGGCTGTTGGTTTTGAGTCAAGCCGATGTACGCTTGAATTAAACTTCTATTTTATTAGATTGTCGCTGTAATTGCATTGCAATAAGAGATTTAGTTTAAATTTTAGTACATTTACGTTGAATGTTATTTGAACGTGGATCAATTTTAGAAAAAAAGCAAATGCTTTAAATATGAAATCGTAATGATTAAATTCAGTATAATATTTCTCTCCGTGATACAGTTTCCACGTGCTTTATATTCTGTGATAATATAACTAGCGTTATGATAATCATAGATGATAGCCTGAGTTATAATCGATGAAAATTGACCGAGTGCGAAACACGAGATCAATTTCTAATAGGTTTTAAGGAGTGGTAAAACCGATTATTAATCATAACAGGTGTTATATTTGGAGAAAATATAATGAACGTTTACAGTCAAAAATTTTAAACGAGTTGTCAGTTTGACAGTAAATATTAAAGTTGCAAGAGAATCAATACAATGTTTTTGTGATTTCGATACGTCTATTGAAACTTTTTGTCACTTTGTCAGTAAATTATTTTATTCAACAATAACTGTTGTTGTGATATAAATATCACCGATTTGATAGCCTATTCTACGATTTTGTTTTTGTATTTTATCCAATAAAATTAAACAAGAAAGGTACCATGTGACAGGTGAATTATATTTTCAACACTGATTCTCAAATATGTATATACATATACCAAAATTGC
The DNA here is from genome assembly GCA_035610365.1 of Aquatica leii. Lineage (NCBI taxonomy): Eukaryota > Metazoa > Arthropoda > Insecta > Coleoptera > Lampyridae > Aquatica > Aquatica leii. Next base: position 13,991,782 of record CM069434.1, on the reverse strand, counting down.
CAATCCTAAAAAGGTTCACCTCTAAACATACGTCAAAATACGTCTAAAAACCCCTAAATTGTTTGTTAAAATTCTTCAAAAAACTACATTTATCTAAATCTCAAACATTTTTTATTTATAAACTAATTAATATTTTGAAAGTACCCACTTGTAATTGAAAACGTTGTGAATCAAATATAATCTTTAGAAGCAGAATAAAACATAATACAAAAAGTTTCTTTCTCTCTATTTAATTAAAAATTCACAATGTAATTTGAATCCAGCTAGCATTTAACTTTTTTATAAAACTTAGTTTTTCGTTTGCTAAAATGTAGGTGTTTCAAAATTTAAAAATCAGTCCTGCAGGTACATTCGTAAAGCAAAAGTAATGTAAAAAGAACCAAATATGCTAAATTCTGTCCTAGAAATGGTTTTATTTTTAATCGGCTCTAATTTTTAGCCTAACAACGAAAGTTAGATCTAAAACCTCGAATAGAGCGTCACGAGTAACACTTTTGATTCTTTTTATTCTGTGAGTTAGACTTTTGATTAATCTAGAATACTGTCAACTGCCTTCCAACTTATAAATAAGTTGATGGTGTATTTCTATATTAAATAGATCCTTTGATTTGAAGGATAGGCACTAAATAAAACAAATCGATTATTTTTTCTACGTTTTGTCAGCTATTGCGCCAACTACATCAGGCCTATCTGTAGTAAATGGTGTTGTGTTTGGGCAGAAATTTAACGTTTACGGTTGAGGAAGGTTAAATTCAATTGAGTATTCTATTCAACACAATCGTAATATTAGTGAACGAATATTTCTAGTACTTTCTGTTTTTCATTCTTTGCTGTAATTGTAATTTATTATTCTAGTTAGTAAGTTTTTAATTATACTGACAAGTTAACCATGTTTATCACTCTGATACTTTTTAAATTATAAGTACCATTTAATATAGATTGGCCTGATGAAGTTAGGCGCAATAGTTGACGAAACGTAGCCAGAACAATAGATTTGTTTTATTTCTGACTGGTGCCTACCCTCCACATCGAATCTATTTAATATAGAAATAAACCGTCAAATGATAAGTTTTTTGGAGGAGTTTATATCCTTACCTCATAGTAATTTATAAATAATGTAATGCAACACAATACCCTTTTTGTATTACAATTAAGTTTTACAGAAAACTAGACAAACTTAATTATAAATTTGACTCTTTTTAATTTTAAATAAATATAGTCAAACTCGGATCTCAAGATGTAGCTAAAGCAATTCGACTTATTGAAAATTGGACTTTTTCATGCCAATAAAAATGTAAGAATTATATAAGAACTGTAAATTTTGTATTGATGTGAAAAATGTATTTTTTGTACTGCGCAATTATTTTATTACATAAGTTAAAGTATTTTTAAGCAGCTGTATGGAAATTAATTCGAAGATTAATTTGCTGACCGTATGCGTACATCATAGTACCTACGTGCTGACTGTATTTGTATAAACAATTTCATTATTCATAATTTGTTAAGTCTGCTCTTTTAAAGTAAAAATTAAACGAGTAAAATTAAAAATATACATATATTATGATTTTGTGTTTTTAAGTAGAAAACAAAAATTATAGATTTTTATTATTATTTGCTTAAAAACATTAACTCGAACAACTAATTAACAAGAAAACACAACCGATTTAGCTAGGTATAAAGGTATTAAACGTTGTAATTGGATTTTTGCTAAGAAAACACAAGTTTATACACAATATTAGGTATGGTTCGAAATTTGTCGAAATTTTCCAGAATACTACTAGCCTTTCTTAGAATTTCTTTAACATTTGTGTTGACTGTTTATTTAGTTACTGCTTATCTTGAATCATAAACGTATTTACACGCTAGACTGAAAAGAGACACTCAAACTAAAATGCATTGAATATTCTCTTAAAGAAAGCTTAAAAACGCATCAATAGAAATCGAGTAATTTACTTATGTATATAAGCATTCTTATTGTTAAATCTCAAATCAGTAATAGATTTTTGTGCTAAAGTAACAGCATTACTAATCATATGAGACATTCAACCTGTAGTTATCTTTATGCAAAAGATGCAAAAGTGTTGTTTATATACGTCCTGTTTCTCAATCATTTGTAAACGTAAACATTTTGAAGTTACGTTGATATAAAACAAAACACTTTTTGTTTCCCACGTTAGTCAGTTGCTAAAACTGCCAAGACACTTAATTTTTTAATTATAAAGTATTTATAACTTTATCAATCAAAAATGAAAAATACTTTATATTCTATGAAATGTCAATTTGAAATATAAATCATAAAATTTATATTTTTAATAAACTGAAGAATTAAATAATAGCAAACTGAAAACTAAAGAAGTTAACTGTTTTTTACATATAAAGATAGTCTTAATTAATTTAAAGAAAATAAGGTAATTGACTATAAAACAAATTACACAATTTACAACATTGGCCTTATGCAGTATGTTTGTGAAAAATACAACAGATCACAAGCTAAAGTTAAAGAATATTGTAGGTTTCCCAAACACATCCACAATTTTACATGTTTATTGAATCTGTTAAAAATGTGAAGAGAATGTTGCTTCTTTTTACTTTTATTAAAAATTTGTACACGCACTGATATTGCTCCTTGTTGAAGATTCTTTAAACAACCAACCAAATTAAAAACTTTACCATCCTCTGTCTAAACAAAAGAATCGACACTATATGATGTGCCTAGAGCAAAAACAATTAATATATACATGTATTAATAAAGACGCTGGTGTTAACACTAAATGCAAACAAGCTATAATCTTCTTAAATGTCATAAAAAATTGTAAACTAGAATCTGGGTTTTACGTTTGAATCAAGTTTTTTAGAGATTTTAAATGAGTTGCAGTTGGCAGATCAAGACAATAATTTTCTGTTCGTACGATTTATAAATCTGCAAAGAAATGTCAAATTGATACAGCACTAGCTGTTAAACTAAAAAGTTTTGTGAAAAAGAAACAAGTTTAATTATCTCTACGGGTTTAGTTTAAATAACGATAGTTTTGACTCGAAATTATTCTGACACATTAAGATTTGGAAATTATGTACTTATGGTTGACACTTTGGTCACTGTTCCAGGGTGGCAAGTACATGGTTGCATTAAAGTCAATGCACCCATAGTAGTTACCTAAATGAGTAGACTCAAATTTATATAACATTATATCAGAAGAATCAATTAGTTTAAGTCATCCCTGTGTGTTTACTAGAGACGGATTGAGAAGATTCGCTTGCTTGCGTCAAGTAAATAGAGGTAGATACGTCAGACACATTGTCCATTCATATAAGAACTAATTCGCTCGACGGCCCTTTCTAGTAGAAAAAGAAAGTACGTTCGTTTATGTAACGAAAATTCAAATGGATTGTGTATGACACGCAAAACTACTTCTGAAATTAAAAGTCTACGTTAGCTTACTTCACAGATTAAAAAAAAGGATTCGATTAATTGTGCAAAAATGGTTCCGACAACTGGTCTAAAGTTCACAATTGCATATAAATTCAGTGCAGTTACTAGCGGTAGTAAAGAAAGGTACAAATGTTTTTGCAAGTTTGAATACAAAAAAAAACTAAAGAAACACAAGAAACACGTAAAGCTCTACCGTGCATAATTTCTTTACTTGGCAATTTGTGACCATGCAGAAGAAGATTCCAAGGTTTTTAAACCTTCAAGCAAATGGTAATCCAGCACTCAAAAAATAGACGAAAAACAAAAAGGTTTTTAAATGACTTTCAAAGGAAGTAGCCAATGAAGTTTGGACATGACATTTTTTGTTCTAAATGAAATTTTTGAAGAAATGCAGCACCAATCCTTTTTTTTCAATAATAAATGAAACCACAGATTGTAGTAATTCTAAGCAGATTTCATTCAGCATTCTAATAACTGCAGTGGCTCCAGAGTGGAAAGAATATTTTCTCAGTTTCTATAATACATCTTCGACCGCCGCAGTACTCTTTAGAAACTTGTACAAAATTGCTTAATATCAGAGAGTTGATTACATAAAAGAGAAAATCTCCTGAATGTTTGGTTTGCTTTGAAAATTCCAAAAAGACAGAGTAGTGAATGAATTTGATACCCCAGTTCACCCAAAAGGATTAACACCGTTTTGCCCAACAAGGTGGTGTGTTTGCATAAAGTCTTTCAAATTCTTCAAGGATAACTATAAAGTGTTGCTTCCATTTATTTCAACTGATAAAAATGAACATCATACATTTAACGTGCGTTATTGACAACAAACTGTTACCTTTATTGATAATTATGGATAAATACATAAATAACTGTTTTGGCACTTACTGACAAATCCAAAACCTGCCGACTCTACACTGTTCTGTCAAAAAAACAGTATACATTCATTTAAATGTCTGTAGTACATATGTACATGTTAACAGTTACTTCAGAACCAGTAAGGTAAAAGTTAATCTAGGCATATCTGGAAGGTGTAGAATGTATCCGTTTCAAAAAGAACTAAATTATTGATTTTGTCTGATTTGTTAATTTCTTTAGAAAAATAATTGAGATAAAATAATTAATAGAAAAATTAATACAATAGATCAAATTAAACGCGCGATAACATAAACAGTATGTAGAACTCGATAACGTAAGTATAAATTATGGATTTCTTTCAGTTTTGTTTGAACTTTAGTTAACATATTACCCCTGTTTATGCATCTACTCCTAATAAAATAACTATTTAATGACAAAGTAAAAGTCATAGTTATAAAATTACAGAATATCGAAGTGAACAATCTCAAAAAAGAGAAATTAGAAAAACTCAGAAAAGCAAAACCTAAAAATGCAAAAACAAACATCGATGAAAGCAGATGAACAGCAATATTATATATTTTTGAAATTATTTCACTTCAGCGCTTTGTTCCGATATAACAATATATATCTAATCACAAGGTAGATATGTAATTTAATTATTTCCAAATTGTAAATATCCTTCAGAGAAACAAGTGCGCAGCAAAGATGTGTCGATTTTTGTAGTGATAAAATGAAAGGCAATGTTCCTATAAGCGTAATCAGGAAACAATTACGATTAGTTGCTATTATCAGTGCATTATTAAATGTTAATTTACTAAAGATATAGTGTGCCATACGTCCATTCTTATAACGGACTGTACGTTATTTAAACTATATTCATATGTCCGGTCCGTTTTTTAATGCGTCTGTTTTTAATAGTTCTATGTTATTTTCTTGAAAGATTTCAACTGCAATGTCAACTCTATTGTGCACATTTCCGAATCATCCCGAAGTAGCCGAATTCATGTTGCGCTTGTAATTCTGCGTATGTGCATCTTCCCAATTCCGATGTCAAAACTCAAAACGCAGTTCACTTTGATTTGTGGTAAGGTTGTAAGGTATCCCATTGGTTTATTATCATTTAAGTTCATTTGACGACGTGTAGTGAATTAGCCTATTAGAAAATTTTGAACAAAAATAGTTATAAAAGAAGGGTGCTGAGAAGAGTCCGTACAGTGTACTATTTGCAATTCAGAATTTTCGATTGCACAAGGTAGTCGCCGTGACATTGCGCAACATGTAAATACTCAGAAACATAAAAAGCTAAGTGTGCATCGACAATCAGTCAAGCTGTTACTACATTTTTAAAATGACCGAACCAAGCAGCAACGATTTGAATTGCGCAGCCAAAGAGACCACATTTGCTTATCACACAGCGCAACATAATTTTAGTTTTAATTTGTCTACTTGCACTTCAAAGTTAATCTCTTCTTTCTATGACCCAAAGTTTTCTAGTGCAAAAACAAAGACTGAAGCAATCATAACTAATGTAATTGCTCCCCATGTATTTACTGAAGTTTCTCAAAATTTACAATCTGTAAATTTTATTACTGTCACTATAGAGGCTTCAAATAGATTTAATCAAAAATTAGTTCCTATTATTGTTAGGTACTTTTTGATAACCAAGTCCATGTGAAGTTATTAGAATTTCAACCTGGCGAAACATCGGATCTTTTAATAGAATACGTTTTCAGAACCTTTGAAAAATACAATCTTACTAAAAGTTATTTGTTTTTGTGCAGATAACACAAAAAATTTTGGGGGTGTAAAACGCAAAGGAAAATGAATGTTTACAATAAATTAACAAGTAAAGTTGGCCATGCAAAGGTGTACAACATGTGGGTGATAAGATGGCAATACTTGATATTGATAGTATTGTAGTCAAAATATATAAGCATTTTTCTATATATACAGTAATGACAAATACTGTGAAAGAATTCTGTCAGTTTCAGAAATCGAATTCAAAAACGTATTAAGCCATTTTGGTACAAGATTTTTAGAAGAGAACAAAACGGGGCATCTTACTGTGTGTCACTTTGTCATTTTTGACTGTGGTTTATCTAAATACAAACCCGCAAAGTCAAAGTTTCTTCTTTCGCTTCCCGGGAATACACTGAACGACGGTTAAAGTGGAATCGTGCTCAATTTTAATAGGAATTGTACAAAAACACTCAAATGCGTTGCTAAATGATTAGACAGTCCGCAGGTATAAATAAGATTTTGATGTCGTAATCCGTTTTAGGCTTATCAACCTTGCATTCAATATACAAATAAATTGTCAAAAGTGCGAGATGCGTAAAAAACGACCTAGTAGAGATAAGAAAACACAGTTAACACTAATCGGTTTCTCTTGTCTCCGGAACTACAATATTCAAATTTGGTAAAGATTTGTCAAAAATTGTAGATTTTAGTCACTTTACGTAAAGAATTTTGAATTTTATAATCTAGTATACGTAGTATCTTACGAGAAGCTAAATAAGTTTATTATTACAATTTCGAAAAAATCGAAATTACCAGGAAAGATAAAGAACAAAACGGTGCATCTTACTGTGTGCCACTTTGTCATTTTTGACTGTGGTTTATCTAAATACAAACCCGCAAAGTCAAAGTTTCTTCTTTCGCTTGCCGAGATTACACTGAACGACGGTTAAAGTGTAATCGTGCTCACAATTTTAATAGGAATTGTACAAAAACACTTAAATGCGTTGCTAAATGGTTAGACAGTCCGCAGGTATAAATAAGATTTTGATGTCGTAATCCGTTTTAGGCTTATCAACCTTGCATTCAATATACAAATAAATTGTTAAAAGTGCGAGATGCGTAAAAAACGACCTAGTAGAGATAAGAAAACACAGTTAACACTAATCGGTTTCTCTTGTCTCCGGAACTACAATATTCGAATTTGGTAAAGATTTGTCAAAAATTGTAGATTTTAGTCACTTTACGTAAAGAATTTTGAATTTTATAATCTAGTATACGTAGTATCTTACGAGAAGCTAAATAAGTTTATTATTACAATTTGTAAAAAATCGAAATTACCAGGAACGATAGAGAACAAAACGGTGCATCTTACTGTGTGCCACTTTGTCATTTTTGACTGTGGTTTATCTAAATACAAACCCGCAAAGTCAAAGTTTCTTCTTTCGCTTGCCGAGATTACACTGAACGACGGTTAAAGTGTAATCGTGCTCACAATTTTAATAGGAATTGTACAAAAACACTTAAATGCGTTGCTAAATGGTTAGACAGTCCGCAGGTATAAATAAGATTTTGATGTCGTAATCCGTTTTAGGCTTATCAACCTTGCATTCAATATACAAATAAATTGTTAAAAGTGCGAGATGCGTAAAAACGACCTAGTAGAGATAAGAAAACACAGTTAACACTAATCGGTTTCTCTTGTCTCCGGAACTACAATATTCAAATTTGGTAAAGATTTGTCAAAAATTGTAGATTTTAGTCACTTTACGTAAAGAATTTTGAATTTTATAATCTAGTATACGTAGTATCTTACGAGAAGCTAAATAAGTTTATTATTACAAATTGTAAAAATCGAAATTACCAGGAACGATAGAGAACAAAACGGTGCATCTTACTGTGTGCCACTTTGTCATTTTTGACTGTGGTTTATCTAAATACAAACCCGCAAAGTCAAAGTTTCTTCTTTCGCTTGCCGAGATTACACTGAACGACGGTTAAAGTGTAATCGTGCTCACAATTTTCATAGGAATTGTACAAAAACACTTAAATGCGTTGCTAAATGGTTAGACAGTCCGCAGGTATAAATAAGATTTTGATGTCGTAATCCGTTTTAGGCTTATCAACCTTGCATTCAATATACAAATAAATTGTTAAAAGTGCGAGATGCGTAAAAAACGACCTAGTAGAGATAAGAAAACACAGTTAACACTAATCGGTTTCTCTTGTCTCCGGAACTACAATATTCGAATTTGGTAAAGATTTGTCAAAAATTGTAGATTTTAGTCACTTTACGTAAAGAATTTTGAATTTTATAATCTAGTATACGTAGTATCTTACGAGAAGCTAAATAAGTTTATTATTACAATTTGTAAAAATCGAAATTACCAGGAACGATAGAGAACAAAACGGTGCATCTTACTGTGTGCCACTTTGTCATTTTTGACTGTGGTTTATCTAAATACAAACCCGCAAAGTCAAAGTTTCTTCTTTCGCTTGCCGAGATTACACTGAACGACGGTTAAAGTGTAATCGTGCTCACAATTTTAATAGGAATTGTACAAAAACACTTAAATGCGTTGCTAAATGGTTAGACAGTCCGCAGGTATAAATAAGATTTTGATGTCGTAATCCGTTTTAGGCTTATCAACCTTGCATTCAATATACAAATAAATTGTTAAAAGTACGAGATGCGTAAAAAACGACCTAGTAGAGATAAGAAAACACAGTTAACACTAATCGGTTTCTCTTGTCTCCGGAACTACAATATTCAAATTTGGTAAAGATTTGTCAAAAATTGTAGATTTTAGTCACTTTACGTAAAGAATTTTGAATTTTATAATCTAGTATACGTAGTATCTTACGAGAAGCTAAATAAGTTTATTATTACAATTTAGAAAAAATCGAAATTACCAGGAACGATAGAGAACAAAACGGTGCATCTTACTGTGTGCCACTTTGTCATTTTTGACTGTGGTTTATCTAAATACAAACCCGTAAAGTCAAAGTTTCTTCTTTCGCTTGCCGAGATTACACTGAACGACGGTTAAAGTGTAATCGTGCTCACAATTTTAATAGGAATTGTACAAAAACACTCAAATGCGTTGCTAAATGGTTAGACAGTCCGCAGGTATAAATAAGATTTTGATGTCGTAATCCGTTTTAGGCTTATCAACCTTGCATTCAATATACAAATAAATTGTCAAAATTGCGAGATGCGTAAAAAACGACCTAGTAGAGATAAGAAAACACAGTTAACACTAATCGGTTTCTCTTGTCTCCGGAACTACAATATTCAAATTTGGTAAAGATTGGTAAAAAATTGTAGATTTTAGTCACTTAACCTAAAGAAAATTCAATTCAATCAATACGGTAAGGTGTCGAAACGAACAAAATTGAAAGACGAGAGGTAATATTTTATACGAAACTGAACTGGTTATACTTTTAGAGGGCTTATGATGACCATTTCGGTCAAATCATGTTGGCAATAATTAATAAATAAAATGAAAATAGGAAAAGCATAAATAAAATTATCTATAATTATTCATTTTAAACTAAATTATAGAAAATATTTTTAGGTATTTAAATAAGAAATTCGTTGCAGAAAACCTAAATTTAATCGGTTAAGAAATACTCTCAAAAAATAGTTTCAAAGATTTACATATTGTGAAATAAAGTTTAAAGCATCTGTTTTTTAATTGCATATCTATAAAAAAAATCAAATAATATTCATTTAAACAAATCTACAGTTACATGCTTTTATCTTTAAACGATGTCTTTGTCTACTTCTTAATCCACGTATTATCATTCCCAAAATACTAGTGATAAATGATAGTAGTAGTAATAACAATAACGTACAAAAAAGTTTGTTATTGCAGTGGCAACGCATTAGTTATCTTTGGCACCGCTGGTTGTCATATTAGTGAACCAGTTTGCATACAAAGAATTTTTTATTAACCTTGAAGAAATAATAATAATTTATAAGTGTTCAAAAAAAGAGTAGAATTGTTTAAGGGCTTTTACTACCTGTTAAGTTATACTGAGAAGTGTTAATAAACATTTGACACAAAACATCTGTTTCTAACAAAATTTTTAATTTTGTGTACAATAGCTCAACTGTTTGCCCATTTAAAGTAAAAGGAAAAGTAAAATATTATCATGGATTAAAAAGTGATTCTTAGTTACCGTTATAAAGATAAAACTGTAATGAGTAATTATTAAATATGTTAATTTATAGATACGTAAAGTATTTATGATTGAAAAAATTATGGTATATTTGCAAACTTTTGCTTCTATTAACAAAACATTTGTTTAGAAATTGAGAGGTTAGTTTATTCATACACTGTTGTCTAACCGCAACTATGATCTTATATAAGTATTTGTTTCATCGCTACTAAGAGGTTATTTCGAGTAAGGTATATAACCGGTACTAAGAGGCTATATAAAATTTACCGACAGTAGGTATCTAAACTATCGGGATGAGCGGCCATATTGTAAGCGCTTAGTAACGGCGGTACAAATATATATATATATATATATATATATATATATTGTTTTTCAGATTTTCACGAGTGAAATTATTATTTTGAAATGATTTTCGGATTTCTTCTCGTTTTATGTTTTTATTGTTAAAACAACGTTTCGACAAGATCACACTTGTCATTTTCAAGTTAAACTAAACTTATTATTAATACATTAACATGAACTAAAAATTAAAAATTAAACAAACTTGTCATTGTCAATTTTAGTTTGACTTCTTGTCAAGGGTCGATGACGTACTTGATTTTAAATAGCATTGCTTGTTGTTGGTTTATTTAAAGTGGTGCTAATGTTGGATGACTTTACATGGGTAAGGACTGTTGTCCATATTTTTAGCAATCTGACGCTATCGTTTCGTTTGTTTATGCTAGACGGTCGTTTTTCAATTTTAATTGCTTCTCTAGCTATTCGTGACCAAAAGTGTTCAACACTTGCAAGAATTTTGGTGTTGGCAAAGTCAATAACATGGCCCGTTTCATTTACATGTTGAGCTAGAGAAGATGAAAGAAGTTTGTGTATAACAGCAACTTTATGTTTATCTATTCTCGCAGCACTTCTTCTATTTGTTTGACCGACATACGTTCCATTACACATGCCGCATGAAACTTCATACACTCCTTGGCATTTAAGAGGAATATGTTCTTTTGGAGACTGTAAAAATGAACTAACTTTTCTATGTGTCATAAAACTGTTTTTATATTGTAACGATACAGTATTTTACAAATCTTGTCTGTGACATTTTTGATGTAAGGTAGGTAAGCTTTTGTTGTCATATTATCTTCTTGCGTTGATGTGCTTGTTTTACCTGATTGTTTTACAATTGCTTTCATAATTGTATTGTGTGAGTATCCATTACACATTAAGATTTTCTTTAGATAGTTCATTTCTATATCATAATGTTCTGCATCTGTTAAACGTTTAGAACGTGTTATTAAAGTATTCACAACCGATGTTAGTTGAGATGGATGGTGATGTGAATTTGCATTAAGGTATCGATTAGTATTTGTGCTTTTTCTGTATACCGTATGGCTTATCTGGTTGTTTTCTTTTCTTTTTATAAGAACGTCTAAAAAAGTTATCTGCCTATTTTCTTCAATTTCCATAGTAAAGTTAATTGATTTATGTTGGATATTAAGATGTTCTAAAAATTTATTAAGATGATCTTTACCATGAGGCCATATAACAAACGTATCGTCTACGTAACGTAGCCATAATTTTGGTTTTAATAGTGTTGAATTTAAAGCCCTGTTTTCCAATTCATCCATGAAAATGTTTGCTATAACTGGCGAAAGAGGTGAGCCCATAGGTGCTCCTTTAACTTGTTTATACCGTATACCGTTGTAGATAAAATAAGTATTATTCAAGCAATGTGTAGTTAAATCAGTTATATGTTTTAACATTAACACCACTTTAAATAAACCAACAACAAGCAATGCTATTCAAAATCAAGTACGTCATCGACCCTTGACAAGAAGTCAAACTAAAATTGACAATGACAAGTTTGTTTAATTTTTAATTTTTAGTTCATGTTAATGTATTAATAATAAGTTTAGTTTAACTTGAAAATGACAAGTGTGATCTTGTCGAAACGTTGTTTTAACAATAAAAACATAAAACGAGAAGAAATCCGAAAATCATTTCAAAATAATATATATATATATATATATATATTATCAATAACCTTTTACCCTAAGGTGTAAGGTGGTTTTACATTATTATCTTATAGTAATATTGTTTTTATATTACATTTTATTTTATTATTTCATTTGCATGCACAAATTTTGACCATTCTTTCTTATTTTTTGCCAACGTTTTTGCTTCTGTCCATGTTTTACCTTTTTCTTGCAGTACTTTACTTATTTCATCGTTCCACGTCTTTCTTGGTCTTCCTTTTGCTTTACTTCTCTGTATTCCAGCTTCCCATATTTGTTTAACTTGTCGGTTGTTTTCCATTCTACACATGTGTCCAAACCATTTCAATTTCTGTTTTTCTACAAATTTAATAATATGTTCAGCTCCTAGTTCGTCTCTTACTACGTCATTCTTTGTTCTATCTCTTCTAGTTATTCCTTTTACTTTTCTCAAATATTTCATATCGATTGCTTGAATTTTGCTTTTCATTGCTTTTGTTAAAACCCAACTCTCACTTCCGTACGTTAGTATTGGTCTAAAAATTGTTTTATATATTGTCATTTTTGTTGTTATGGCTACTTCTTTTTTTCCTATAAATGCCTTGCTTAAGCTGTGGTATATTTTTGCTGCGTTTCCAATCCTTTCATTTATTTCGTTTTCCATATTTCCTTCTCTATCTATTATCACTCCTAAATATTTGAGTTCATCAACGTGCTCTATTTTTGCTTGGTTTATTTCTAATTGGACATTTTTGTTTTCTTTGCTTATCACCATTATTTTTGTTTTTTCTGTATTTATTTTCATATTTCTCTTGGACAGTTCTTCTTTTCATATTTGTAAATTTTTCTGTAGGTCTTCTTTTTTCCCTGCGCATAACATTACGTCGTCGGCAAAAGCACATTCTGATACGTTTACCGGTATTAATTTGTTGAATCCTATGTGTAGCTTTTTGTTTTTCTGTGATGTGGCTTTGATTATATCGTCCATTATTATTATGAATAAAGTCGGGCTCAACACTTCATCTTGCCTTAATCCATCATTAATTTCAAAGATTTCCGAATGTGCATTATTTTTTCTCACGTAGCTTTTATTGTTTTCATACAAGCTTTTGATCCCATTTATTAATTTTGGATTTACATTTCTTTTTCTTAGACTATTCCATACTTCTTTTTGCGTTACCTTGTCAAAAGCTTTTTCAACGTCTAGGAAAGCCATATATATTTCTGAATTTTTTATTCTGTTTTTCTCTATCATTTGTTTTATACTGAAGATATGGTCCTGTCCGCTTCTCCCTTTTCTGAAACCATTTTGTGCTTCTGCTAAGTTTTCTTCTATTTGATATCTCAATCTTTTGTCTAATACACGTTCATACACCTTTGATACCACACTTAGTAATGTTATGCCTCTGTAGTTTGCACACTCTCTGCTGTCGCCCTTTTTGAATATTGGTAATATGATTCCTATCTTCCAATCGTCGGGTATTTGTCCTGTGTTCCACGCTTCATTTAAAATTTTTGTTAGTGTTTCTATCGCTTTATTTCCTAAAATTTTCAGCATATCAGCATTTATTTTGTCATGACCTGCCGATTTTCCTTTTTCATACTTTTAATTGCTTGTGTTACTTCTTCTGTTTTTATATTATTTTCGTCTTCGTCTTGTGAGTAGTTGGGTTCTTGATAGTTTCTAAGATTGTTTTGTTTGTCGGTGTTATGGAGTTCCCAGAAGTATTCTTTCCATCTTTTCATGATTTCTTTTTCTTCCGTTACTACTTTGTTCTCTTTTGTTTTTAATTGTTTTAATGTATACCTATTTTCTTTTCTTAGATTTTTTAGAATTTTGTAAAATAACTTTTGGTTTCTTTGGCTGTCTGTTTCTAATTTTTTTCCGAAATCTTCCCATGCTTCTTGTTTAGCTTGTAGTACCATTTCCTTTACTTTAATTTGTTGTTGCTTGTACACTGTGTAATTTTCTTTGGTTTTATTGGTCAGGTATAAGTTCCATTTTTTTTCTTGTTTTTGACTTGGTCTTTGATTTCTTGATTCCACCATCTAGTTTGTTTCTTGTTTTTGTTTACTGTTATAGTTCCACAATTTTCTTTCGCTGTTGTTAAAATCGTTTGTTTGAATTGATACCATCTTTGTTCTAGATTTAGGTCTTTCCACTTTTCCATGTCTTTTTCCATCTTATTTTCTGTTTCTTCTCTAAACTTCTTAGCTGTTTCTGATTCTTGTAGTTTATATGTTTTAATTATTTCATTATCCTTTGTTTTTTTTGCTTCATTGTTTTAAGGTTTTCTTTTTTCTGTGTGCGTAGTCTTACTTTTGCTACTATCAGGTAATGGTCGCTATAAATTTCTGGTCCTCGTCTCACTTTGACATCAACAATTTCTTTCCTATATGATCTGTTGATAAGAATATAATCTATTATGGACTTTTCGTTTCTACTTTTTACTTCTCTTGTGTATTTATGTATATTCTTATGAGGATACAATGTATTTGTTACTATTAAGTTATTTTCTACACAGTAGTTTATTAGCCTTTCCCCATTTTTGTTTCTGTGTTCTTTTCCGTATTGTCCAATCACATCGGCTGTCACGTTGTTTCTTCTTCCAACACGGCTGTTGAAGTCTCCTAATATTATTACTCTGCCATTTAAGTTTTCTACTACTTCTGTCATTTTTTCCCAGAATTCGTCTTTCTTATTTGTTGTTTCGTCTTGGCTAGGGCCATATGTTATTATCATGGTTGTTTTGCTGTGTTGGTTTAGTTATAGTTTTATTTGTAGTATACTTTTTGATATATATTTCTATTTCTTTACATTTTTTACTTGTTCTTTTTTTATAAAACATCCTACTCCTTCTGCTGCTCTTTGTTCTACTGTTACTCCGCTATAAAACAAGACGTGTTCTTTTTCTAATTTTATTATTCCTTGTTCTTTCTTTTTAGTTTCGGTAATTGCTAGGAAATCTAGATTTGCTTTTTCAAATTCTTCTACGAGTTCATGTTCTTTTCCTTTTATGCTTCTTATATTCCAATTTCCTATTCTTAGCATTACTTGTGTTTCTTGTGTATCATTTTTATGTTTATTCGTTTCTGTTTGCATGTCCTTTTTCTTTGCCATTTTTGTCTTCTTGTGTTCCGCCCGAATTGTGTTTAGTTTTTTGTCTTATTTTTAATTTTTTCCTCTAGTGCATTTTTTTCTATATTCCTCTTTCTCTTCTATTATTAGTTTTTGATATCCAATTCTAACAGTTCTTCCTTTTTTTCTTTCTTCTTGCGCTATGTTTCTGATTTGTTTATCTATATCTCTTTCTTTCTTTGATAGATCGTTGTTAATGAATACCCTAGACTCTTCTATGTTTTTCAATTTTATCTTGTTTTGCATTATTTTGAATTTATCTACTGAGTTATCTACTTGTACTAGACACTGTTGTGGTCCCAGTTTATAAGCTGTTTTGATGGCAACTTCAATACCTAGTTTTTGTTGCATGAAATCTTTTATTTTTTCTTTTAAATTTTTTGGTTTGTTATTTTCTATTTTTAGCCCTGTAATTACCACATTGTTCCTTCTCTTCTCTCTTTCTAGTTGTTCTAGTCTTGTGTTTGTGTTTCTTAGTTCTTTTTTCATTTCTTCGTAATCTTTTTTTAAATTTGCATTTTCTTTTATTATAATTTCGTTTTCCGCTTTTAATTCGATTAGTTCTGTTTGAAATTCACGTTGTTCTGCACGTATCTGGTTCACTTCTAGTGTTAGGTTTTGTAGTAAATTTAATATTTGATCTAATTTTTCGTTTTGTTGTGATTTTGCTGGTGATTTATACATCTTCTGACTTTTGGCGATGCTTTCTTTCTCATCGTGAACTTCGCGTTTCCTTTTTTCATCGTCCGTTGAATATCCATCCGATTGGCTCGTTGTTGGAGATTTTTTATTATTTATTACAGTTTTATGTGTTTTTTTAAAATTTATATATTATTTAACACGTAACTATTTTTTTTTCTATTTATATGACGGCGGTTTTAGTTAATTTATTACGTAGAAATTTATTGTAGAAATATGTTTATGTCACTAACCTCTTTATCCGGTATCGCGCGTTATCGGGCGTCCTTGTTTCACGTGTGTTCTGATTTTACGTATTTACCTTGATGTTGTTGGCACTGTTATATTTATTCCTTATTAACAATTATTATTCGTGTAATTATAAACAATTACTGATTGGTTTCACTTTATTTTTAAACTATTAAAGTTCTGCAAATTTATACCATTAAAGTTTTTAAATTTAAGTTGGGATAAAGCCCGTATACAGGTATTTTATCGCCAGCACTTTAATACACGTCTTGCTCGTTGAACGATTCACTTGTAATGTAATAATAAATTATTTTTTTATAAAAATGCATACAAATTAAAAAATACGAAATAAGTCATTTTTAAAACAATTAGATAGTTATTGTTATTATTACATCTTACTAGTAGAATTTATCATAAAAATACATACAAATAAAAAATACAAAAGAAATATTTTTTTAAATAATTTGATATTGCAACTTACTACTAAGTATTTTTTTTTTAATAATCCGCAGTTATTTCATTAGCGAGTTGTAAGGGTAGCAGTAAAATTTACCTATATAATAGTAAAACTGTCATTAAGTCATCATTCCTAAAACGGATTAAAAAAATGAATAAGTTAGAATTATATAATTGTTGCTTTGAATAGAATATAGATAGCATTGTATACTTTGAAATAAGGATTTAAACCTTGTTATGTAATATTTCGGTTAATGGAATTTTTACGACTGTACAGGTAAATGTAGGTAACATAGAATTTCCGTATCTTGGTAATTGAAATTGCCTTTAATGCTTAATTGCGTGATTAAACTTTTTATGAATTCAATTATTTTATAATAATAATTATTATTATTTCTTTAACGACATCGCGTCGCGTTTTTTAATTATTACACTGCAGTTTTTTATTTTTCTGTTGCGGCCACTAAATCGGCGGATCGCGACCTCTTCTTTTTTTTTCATTTTTTTATCCCTTCCTTCTGAATCTACCCCATTCTCACATGCGAACAGTTTATTTAACTTATTTACTTAAACCTACATAAAATTAAACCTTAGTCGTCACATACAATACGATATTTTTAGTATGAAGTATAGGATTGCATATGTCACAGTTTCCTTTAGCTATCGTATTGTACATAATTTTTTGTTTTGGTTTTTACTGTACTTTTGTTCTTTTTGTAGATATTATCTTTTTTAATCTTTTGTATGCTTGTTTAAAATTTGTATAAATACGAATATTAGCTGATAAAAAATAATTGGTTTGAAAAGCGTCAAAACGGTTAGAAACTAGAATGGAAGACACCGTTTAAATCTGTCCAAAGCTGAAAAAGAACAAATGAAAATACACAAGTTGTAACACGAATATATTTGTATTTTATCACAGAAAGATTAAAAAAAGAGAAACGAAGTAGATTTACATAAAAGCAATCAACTGCTAGTATGTAGGTAAAGATCACAAACAATAATTGTTGATGCAAGCCCTTTTCAGTTGCGCAACACTTTGTATATAAACTTGTCGGCTTAACTTTTACATTCCAATCGAACAAGTTAACATTGGTAGCTATAATACAACTATGCAATATCTTGATAATTAAGAGAACCTGAGCGCACCCAATAGTACTATATTACACACAAAAAAGTTTTTTAATTAATTGTGACAACAACCCGATATGTACGTAAAAAATTAGAATAGAAATTACAATACTTACAATTTTTTCGAACTATGCGGCTAGCTAGCGGCACTTTAACCAAAATTTCCTAAAATTTTATGAAACAAACAATGACATACATATAGGGTTATCACAAATAAGTTTTCTTCGGTTCATACAATCTATGAGAAAAAACCAGATGCGTCAAGTTTCCCCAGATTCATTTGGATATTTTAGCAAGTGAGCCTTTCAATACGGCTACAATTTTAGTAATTAATTGAAGGTTTCAATACATCATTGGTTGTGACGTCATCATAGGAATTTTTCTAATATAAATTAACAGGGGTTAATATTTCCGCAACACAGAAATACGTGTGGGTATCCAAAATTGCTCAGAAAGACTTTTCACATAAGTAGCAAAAGTACTACACTCATTTATAACGTAGATGCGCGTGAATATTTAGAGATGAAAGCCTTGCCAAGCGTGTACGTAAGATGATTACTCTACCACAAGCACCGGGAAAAATAGTTTTTCTCCTTTAGAAAATTTTAGCTGTCAAGAAGCAACAACATGACAGCAAAAAGTAGGCGAAACTTATACGGTACGAAAATGACTCCAAAACACTTTTAACATAACACAGTCATTTTTTCCTTTGATCACGCGGTGATCTTTTTTACACTACACATCACTAAAACTGTCTTTTTTGGTTCAGCAATATCTTAGAAAAATCTGATAGTCAAAATGCCTGTATACAAACTTTTCTTGGTCGTACTTGGGTAGAATTTTTTTTCTTGTCAGTTTTTTGGTGTTTCGTTTTGATTCGACTTTTTTTCTTTAGTGTATAGACTTAAAGGTTGTTGTAACTGTTACTATTTTCTCCTAGCACTTTTTGCTACTAGTTTAACAATTGGAAACTCATCATCCAGTGTTTTCTCAGGTTAATGTTATGAATGGTAATTTTTTTTAATTGTGTAGCGATGTTACACTGTATTCCAAATGGCCATGGCTGTGGTTCTACATCTCTTGGCTTGGAAGAAATTGTTTTTACTGATGTTGAACAACAAAGTGTTGTCTTTTCCTTATTGAGCAGGTTTAGCAGAAGTTGATTGATGAATTGTTTTTATAATCTGGTATAATCCTCTTTTTGAAAGGCACAATTCTCGTTGCTTTAGAAGCTGTTACAACCCTCTCTTATGTTTTGATTAATAGTTTTGTGAACTGTATTATAATTAGTTTTCTAGAGAGCTCTTTATGAAATTTTTGCACGGTTTCTAATAATACTCTTTCAACGACTTGAAGACTTGAGTGGTTAAAGATAGTGAGTTATTTGCGAAAGTAAACAAAAGAAAATGACTCTATTCGTAGTGTGGGACGTATGATCATAGACTATTAACAAACATATTCCAGCTTTTTTATTGCAGCAAGACAGTATACTGTAGCAACACATTTTGACCTTTTTACAGCTAAGATCTTCCATTGTTTGTAGTGAGGAATGCACTAATTTCCCGCCAAGCAGTTTCATTACTAATCATTGTTCTAATTAGATTTCCTTTATGTAAATTCTACTTTTTTACCAGCGGGTCTCTGCCGGCAGAACATCTTTAGCATATGAAGATGGTGTATAAAGCGTAGTCTACGTCTTCGTCGCAAAGAAAACAAATCGCGTTTTTCTTTTTCTTTTATTCTACATAGGTAGGAACTCAAGCAACCATGTCCTGTTAGTGTTTGAGTAAAGTGATAGTTCAGAATTCTAAATCTACGGCTTGTCCAGGCTTCGATGTTAGGGATAAGCTTGCGCGTTCAGGCTGCTTTGAAGTATTTATCCCAGCGAGTTTGCTCTGTGTTTTTTTTTTGATTAGGATGTCAATTGGTACAGTACCCGCCAGCACCATAGCAGCTTCAAGAGAGACGCTGAAGTTAATCTTAGCGCTACTTTTCTTTGGATTCTATCGGCCGTACTACTGTATTTCCCAATTTTGATGACCGATAGCCATACCGGTTCTGCGTACTGATACCATGGTGTTAATAATTAATTTTTTTAAGACCCGATGGGATTTGGACGTTTGACATTATCTCAGCAAATGTAGCCGCTCGTTTGTCTGTCTTTTTCGCATTATCCAAGTGCTTCAGATTTTTGTCGAGTAAAACCCCCAAATATTTTATGTTATCTTTTACTAGTACGGGCATACCTCTGTGACAGAAAATGATGAAATCGATTTTTCTTTTACCCGGAAACGCTATGGCTTCAGTTTTTCTACTGATACCTGCAGTTTATTGCGTATTAACTAGAAGTTTAATCTCTGTATGCTATTATTAAAAGTTTGTCCAAGTGCTTTTACGTTGTTATCCTTACAATACAATTTATTTATTAAATGGCATACAATCAACTTGATTGCAGCAGGCAGATGCACCGCCTTTCGGCATTACATCTCCTCCTGAATCTGTTTTTCAACAACAAAATGATCTTACAATACTGCTTAATCCTAATTTTTCTTAAATTACATAAATTGATGACTAATGCTAACCTGGCTGTCACTTTCGGGATTTGCAGGTCGAAGTTAGATGCTCCTTTCGGTGCATCTAGCTTCGCTGCATTTCCTTCCAGCTCGTCCATTTACATATTAACCTAACTAGCTTATGCTAACTTATCGGCTAAGTAAAACAAAGAAAACGAAATTAAATTAAATCAATACAAAACAACGTAAAAGCAAGCAAAACAAAGATTAATTTAATAAATAAATGTGAATAAACTTAAATTAAAATTAAATAAAACAAAGTAACAACAAATATAACAAATGAAGTGAAATAAAGCAAATAAAGTTAATAATTAAATGAACATAAATAGAACACAAGCTAAGAATGATATTAATACAAATGGAACAAAATTAAACAAGTAAAGTTAGTATTTAAATAAATAAACAAAATAAACAACAAAAATGAATAAACAAATAAATAAACAAAAAATAAACAAGTAAACAAAAAAAAATAAATAAATGAACAAGCAAAATAAACAAAACAAAGTAAAAGCTTAAAGTAAAATTAAATAAAATACAAGTCCATTTTGCTTAACCTAAGACCGTAGCGAAGTTGTCCCAACGCACTCACTGCGTAGGCCCCGTGGCCTCACTTCCGCACTTTGGCGTCCGCGTGACGCTACCCGCACTTAGCGTCCGTTCGCGTCACTCCTGTCCTTTGGTGCCGTTGGACCCTATCAACACTCTACGATCTGCCTAACCTAACTTAATTTTATTTGACTCTCCATCGAAACAAGCAGCTACGACCGCGTCCCGTCTAGGCGGCGTGCCCCCCCCTCCGGGCCGCATTCCTCAGGCGCAGATAGGGCAGCCCCTCACCCTCGAGAGGGCGACGATGTACGATTTTCGCAGCTCGTTCTCCGTCGAGTCCTAAATCTAGCCCCCCGTCCCTACACCGGTCGCGTCCGCGGCGTTTCGGTTCGATCTTTTCTCGGGTTGTTATCCTTACAAAAAATCGCTAGGTCGTCGGCAAATGCGGTAAGTTAGACCTGTCTTAGAACTTGGATATAAAAAAGATCATCGTAAAAGATGTCGGCCCCAGGATAGAACCCTGAGAGACTCCGCACGTCATATAATGTTGTACACTGTCGCTGTTAGCATCGGTGTATGTGGTGTATTTATTTGTTAGGCAATTTTCTCTCTTTTCTTCCTTTCTAATCTTTCTTACTTTTTATTTTTGGCACTCATTTAGTGTTTAGCTTTTTTTGGTGATTTCGTAGTTGTAACTTTTGGATTACTGATTTTTTTTTTGTTTTTGGTAGTCCGACTTGTGTCGACTTTTAATCAGGATCTCCTTTTTGCTTGAGATTTCTTTGCTTTGTTTAGATCTTTAAAGTCTGTTTTTTTTTTTGGTGGAAGAATCTCATATCGTCTGTTGACGACTTATTTACAAAACCATTTTAGTTTTTTTTTTAAATCCGCATATCACAACTCAAAATCTTCTAGATACTTGTTTTTTCTTTTTTACTTCTTGACTTATATTTAGAGTTAGATTTTTATTTTTTTTCCGGTAACGTTTGTGTAACACAGACCTCCGTTTAGGTTAAGTTTTCATCATTAAGTTATTTTACGCAATTTCACGTGAATATGCAATCGAATTTTGTGTGTATTTCAGCAAAAGCTTATTTGGGGTATCTGGTTATAATTTTTTTGTATTGGGGATTTCAATTGATTTTTTTATAATTGTCTATAGCAGATTTCCACACCCCCCACACGTTTCCTTTATTGGTGGAGATAACAAGCACATGGCATATTCGGAGAAAATTTCCATGACGTCACGTTGCTGTAAGTAAACCATTTACACCGTCAAAGGTTTAGAGACATTTGTGATTTCAATTTCTTTTGAAAATAACTTTTTCCACCAATTATTATATTAAGTTGAGGAGAAACGCTGCAGCAAATGGTTTGAATGATTGTATAATTTATAAACGGAATTTACTTGTGAAAACGCCGTACGTACGTTTTAGTGTTAGATTTCATATTACGTCTTAGGTAATACAGGTACGGAATAAGATAATCCCTTACTGAATAAAACAACTGTAAGTATTACAATATTTATTTTTATGAGTACTACTCTGTTAGTCATGTCGATTGTTAGAATGACCGTATGTACATGTTAAGTTGTTAACACAATTAATTATTAGATTATTTTGTGCGTCACAAAGTATTATACTGCAGTACGCGTTGAGTCTCTGAGTCTTCATTTTGTTATATACTTCGGTGATTTTAAATTTACGAATATAAACTCATTCCTGTTCTGAGTTGTTTGTATGTAACAGTTAGACCGACAAGGTCAGTTTACTGTACGACGTGTTGCTTTGTATAAGGAGTAACTTATATTTTGTCCGACCCATGTATTAGTGTTTGAAAAATTTATATAATTATACTTATGTACCTTCTTCGTACTCTTTGAACTACTGTCTGTGATAAAATAAATATATATTCTGTGTTATCACTTCTGTTGTGTTATTTGTTCTTTTTCAACTGCTGGTAGATTTAAACGATGTTTCCTTAATTTAATCTTTCATCGTTTCGCGCCTTTTTAGATTTAGTTTATAATCTAGCATCACAAAGCCTGCGACCCCATCTCCGAAAACAACTGTGTTAGCCGTTGATTACTTTTTTTGTTACCAGAAAACCAGCGTAACATGTAATTATATAAAAAATTATCAATATAGTTATGTTTTTTATTTTTATAATTTGTTTTTATAATTTGCGTAAACACTTTACTTGTATAAAAGAAGTCGGTGACTTGCCAGTTGTCACTAGCAAACTATAACCATTCACTTGCAAAAATGAGAAGTGTCTTGACATGTTGATAAAATTATTAGATAATAATCTGGGTGTTGGTACCGCTTACTTACAATTAGAAATAAGATGCTTGAGGGCTGTTATCAAAATAAAACGCAAGTGGTCTAATGTGAAGACGTATTTCTTAAAGTTTGTTTAAATTTATAGATTATTTTAGTTTACAAAATTTTATAAAAAAGTTTATCGGTAAAAAATCAGTCTCAGATTTAACAAAAAAATATCGGACCTCAAAGTGGAGGGCTGAAATTTTGTATGTAAAACTGTTATATATAGACAAATGAATGATTACAATTTGGAAGAAGAAATACAACGTTTTATTGAAAAAATTTCAATAATGTGTAACATCACTACGTGCTTGTATGCAAGAAGTTATCCTTCTAGGCATGCTGGAAATAAAGTAATTTATTGCGTCTTGGGGTATCTCATCCAGGGTATTTGAAGTTGTTGTCGCAATTTTTCTATGGTATTTGGAGAGTGATCTAGATGACGCAGTCTTCTGTCCATCATGTGACAGACAAGTTCTATTGGCAATAAATCTGGCAATTTAACAGACCACGGTAGCAAATTTACGTTATTCTTTTCAAAAACTGTCTGTGTCATTACTGCCACATGTGGTCGCGCATTATCTTGTTGGAAGATAGCTTTTGGACGTTCTTGAAGAAGTTGTCGATGTAACGTCGAGCATTTAACGTGCTTTAGATAAATGTTAAACGAGAGCGGCCGCCCCAATAAATGCCACCCCAAACCATTACACCAGGTATTAAGCCTGTATGTCTTCGTTGTACAAACTGTAAATCGTAGCGTTGTTCTCTAGGTCTCCGCACACGTGTACCCCTGTCCGAGTGCCATAAACAGAACCTTGACTCATCAGAAAAAATAATGCTGTTTCATTCGTGTAGCCAATGTTGTCTGGCTTGGCACCATAGAAGTCTGACTTCTTAGTGGTGAGGTGTTAGAGAAATACGAGAGTTTGGTCGATATGATTGCAATCCAATAGAGCGGATTTGACGATAAGCAGTACTCACAGAAACTCTGCGACCAACTGCTCGTATCCAGTTTATTCCAACTAAACGTAACAGTTTCCAAGGGTCTTGAACGGCATTTCTTCTTAACAGACGATCTTCTCGTTCATGCGTGACTCTTGGTCGACCAGTATCTCTACGTTGTGTTTGCAACTGTTTCTCCTTCCATCATCGACATGTTCTTAATATTGTTCAATAAGTACGTCTTAATCCTCTGGAGATTTCACTATATCCCAACCGAGCTTTCTGCATTCTGCATTACAAACAATGAGAACTGATAACTAGATCTAAAAAAATCTGAAAAACTGCAACGATAAGGGTTCAGAAATAAAAGTAGGTAAAAGAAGCGTGGAGATATTGATAACACCATGTATATTTTTTGAATATATAAACATTTTCATTCCAAATTTTAATCATTTATTTGTCTATATACAACAGTTTTACATACAAAATTTCAGCGCTCCAAGACTACTGCTCCTATGTGGTGCATTTTATTTGAAATCCAGTGTATATTCCGTTTTTTTTATTGTTGTTAACTACATAAACTTACATACAAACGGTTGATTTAATTTTTATTGTTCGTAACTGTCATAAAAACGATGAAACGCTCAGATGAAACAAATCTGGAACTTGCGGTGGTGCCCAACTGCACTTCATTTTTTGTATTTTTTTCGTGCAATGTTTATTATTATTATTAAACAAGATATTTTTTATGATTTGTTTTATGTTTTAAAAATATAATAAGTCTTAATTGTACTCAGCAGAGCTGAAAAATAATTATAGTAATTGCAGAATCAGATCCGAGAGAGCTTCCGCCTTGTACGCTGCAAAAATAGTACAATATAGATGAAAATTGCACATAAACATATTTATAGAGCACAAAATTTACTGCAAAAATGTCCGCGGGAGCCTATAATTATATGTAATAGTTTAAAGGCGGGTTGCACAAAGCAAATCAAAAATGTAGCAAGTGATTATTTCTGAAATCGATTGTTACATCATCAATAGACGTGGTTTTATTGGCTATGCAGCAGTTGTTTTGAGAAATAATCAGTTGTTACATTTTTGATATACTTTGTGCAATCCGCCTTTAGAGTTACAGAATTTTAATGCAATGTAAGACATTATCGTGTAACTTTGCACACTTGTATCTTCTAAACTATAGAAGGTAATTGTACCTTTCCGCGAACTTTTTTATAGTAAATTTTGTCCTTTATAAAAATGTATATGTGCAACTTTCCTCTACTTTGCAACGTTTTAGGGTAATAGCTTATTGTAATAGCGAAGGTTTCCACGGCCGGAATCTATACTAACATTAGAATGACCAATCGCTATTAGATTTTAATGGTCGAAGATAACGATCGACATAACAATCACTAGTAAAATAGGTTTGCTGTATCGGTATTTTAATTATATCAATTTGTCGCCCACTATCTTGCAATTCTTATTTTGGAAAAAAGTATCGGCTTTAAAAAAACTAAGAGTGCTATACGACCGCCGAATGTATAAGAGTGAATAGGATATAGGGCAGATTTTGAAATAGAAAAAATCCAAACTAAAACTACCTGGTATGAAATAAAATTCGAATGTTTGCTACGACCTCTATTAAGTGACGCACATCATTCCTTAATGGCCCCAATTTTCTAGTGAATAATGGCTTTAATTAATACGTAAAAGTATAAGCATCTTGTATTAATTTGAAATAAAACTGAGTTGTAAAACACACCGTTACATAACTTACATATGTTTTATACATTTTGTTTACGTAGTTACTTCAAGCGGGTCGCTATTTTCGCGTAAAATGCTCTTTTGTCTCTATGAAATAATACGTTTCTAACCTTACATTCTTAAATACAAGGTAAAATGAAAAGACTCTTTTTCTGATTGCATTTTCCAGTTTCTCAAAACATCTCCAAAATTCATTTTTTCATACTAAAAAGCTCTCAAGCCTATACATCACAATCGTTATGTTTATAACAGCTACCAAAACGCCACTGTCGATATGAGTAGAACCGTTATAAGTTATACAGCATACCGATTTTACAAAATAACGATTCGGCTAGATAACGACATTGCTATTCATAAGGAGAGTGATATAGCATCAGGTTGATTGTCTGAGAACATAATTCAACCCAGGTTAATCTACTAGTAAAAATTTACCATAGTTTGCAGGTGTTCCTCTAGTACGTTGATTTATTCTCCCGCTGTCGGAATAAATCTAAGCAAATTAAGCAAATCATCTTAATACAAAAATTGTGGCGGTTTGGATGTAGGATGGTTTACAAGAAAAACAACTCCAGATATTACCACACTGACAAAAGTAGCCTTACCCGCAAAAAAACCGCGGTGGTCACCAAAATCAACTAGACCGAAACACACATTATAAAGTTTTATAATAAAAACTATGCGTAATTACTAGTTTGAGTCATAAACGATTTTACTGTAAAGTTATCAGCATAAAACGAAAGTATGTAAAATAAAATTTGGGTAAATTTTGAATGTTGAAATTGTATCAACAGTCTGGCAATTGTAAAGATAATTACTATTATATTAGCGTTATAAATCTGTTAAGATTAGAGAAAAGAATCATGTTAAAGTAAAGTTCATCTCTTTAATGCTTTTTTATAATCAGTAGCACATTTGCTTAATATTAATAGGAAAAAAATTAGCATCGGTACATTTTTATTCCATTTGTAGCATGTAGCGCCGCTCAATAACAAAACGTAGTAAGATCTTAAGGGTAGAAAGGGGCACAACGCCGCTTTTAACAGATTGAGTAAAAACAGGAAAACATAATTGGCAGATATGGTACTGAGAGCGTTTGTGAACTTGTCCAATCAGAAAAAAACGTTTTAGGATATAAAGTTAAAATTGCGTACAAAGAAAGAGAAGAGTTTTAAACCATGGTTTTAAAAACCCTGACGCGGTGCAAAAACGAAGAAAGTTGCATACGGGAGTTTTTCTTTTGAAAGGTCAGGGAATAGTTAAATTTATTTGAATATGCGTTTGTAAGTTTTTTATTTGATTATTGTACGAGAGACACGATGAATTGAGATATTGTCTAACGCGAAAAAATTGAGAATAACTATTTAAATTTAATTTTATCGATTAACGAGGTTTTTTGTTCGTTTTTTTTGTTGTAAACGGAGAGAGCAAATTTAATATTTTCTTTTCTTTGTCTTTGGCAATTGACAGGTCGCTTATAAGATTGGTTTTACTTTTTTTGCACCGAAAAATCACGCTAAGAACACCTAGAGAATGTAATAAAAATGCATGTCAATTATTTCACGTCGCGAAATGTTTTTATTGTAAGTCCAGTCTGCTGTAACTGTTTTTTAGATATGACAGGGAATCGCAAACGCGACAAACTGTTAAAAAAACAGTTTTTAAACTGTGGATGCACATTTCCAAAGGTGAAATCTCCACTTCGAAACTTTTACATCTGAAAGAATGTGGCAACGTATCTCGAATCGTGTCATAATCTTAGAAGCTGTTGAATTGTGAACCGTTATAAAACTCTGGCAAAGTCTAGGATTACTAGTTTTGTTTTTTTTAAAACGCGTGTCAACTAATTAGAGTGTGGTAAAACAATTGCCAGGTATCACGTGATATAAATTGATTATTTAATTTAATACGGTCGTATTCAATCAAAGTCTGGCAAAATTTCTGAAAGTTCTACTTTGGCTTTAAAATTGATTATCTAGAGAAAATTTTAAATTTTACATTTATTCGAATGCTTTTCACCGTATCTAAGCCAGCAGAAAATAACAGTCAGTGGACGTGAGGCTCAATTTGTTCAACCTTTTCATGCATAACATGATTGTGAGCGCAATATGACTATTTGAGCTTTGCGAAGGTGATTTTTTGCTTTGAAAATATATTGTGTCAAATAAAGTTCGATGTTTTGAGATTTTGTTGCTTACGTTGTATTTCTTACAGTACATCGTTTGGAAAAAAGATCCTAAGCGTTACTAACACAACCCAAATATTTCGTAATACCTGTTGCCTAAACAAAGCTTAGATTTGAGAAAATAAATAAGTACGGCCGTTCACGACATTAAAGTTTTACAACAAAAACACCGCGTCTCAATGTTGGTGCCAACAATTTACTACTGGTGGAAGAAAACCGTGAATTTATGACAGTTTATCGAGTATTTTGTTAACGATTTGAAAAGATTAGCCGAAAATACTCATTTTTGTGCTTCTCTAAAAAAATGTTCTATAAAAGATATATCCTCCAGTTTGCAATCAATTCGCACTGAAATAATGTAATAGACATACTACTAAAACTATAAATGGGAAACAATAGTCGAAAGTGTTTGGATTTAGAGTTTTTAATACTAATTATGAGGCGGGTCCATTTACATGCTATGATGTTTGTTCAAGTACATGGATTTAAGATAACGCAATTGGGTTTCTCTTTAGATATGTCACTGGAAGCTACGTTTTATCAGCACGCAACAATTCTTGATAATAAGCGGTATCGCTCATCATTTGTTATCACAAAAAATTCTCCTTATGTCACTGGTGTTGCTGATTCATCATCTTCCAACGATGAAGAGGTTATGAAAAACAATTCTCAGCCATTTCACGGACAAATGTTTAATACAAACAATTGATGAATTATCATATGACTATATTCGTTTCACTCGGGTTTAAAAATGCCCTCTTGGGAAAAAATCGTCCAATTTACACAGAAGCTCGTTAAATAAACTATTGAAACGTTCGAGAAATTATTTACAAATGCAAGAGCCTTCTAGAAGCTGTTATCCATTTTCTAGAAGATATAGCGAAAAGTAGGGAACGCTCGAGAAGGATTCGCCGATGTCTATAAATACCGAAGAAAGAAATCGTTGGTCAGTTATTGTCGTAACGCGAATGCATCTGTATTAAGAAGATTATTCAAGTGAAGATAAATAAGTGATTAGCACGTGCGAAGTTTTAAATAAATAACAGTGTACACCGAATCGAGTGAACGTGTAAACAAACAAGTTAGTGGCTTTATCTTATCGTCGCGTAAGTGATAGCATATTATTGTTTTATATAAATTTCTGTAAGTTTTTATCCTTAAATATTTAAATTTAATTAGTTCGGTTAATTTAAAAGTGTACATATTTCTAGAATAGGTAAACATAATTTTTAATCGTTTAAATAAATTAGTTAATAATAAATACGCAACACTATTTTCTATTTTGGTACTGTAACAAGTACTTTAAAAAACTTGTTTGAGATGTCTAAAGTGACACATTATAGCACCCGAACTGTGGTTTTGTTAGATTGGCAATACTGATGTTTGACAATTAAAATACATCAGTCCAACTACCCAACATGTCAAATTTGAAATGTCAACTTATTATTAAAAAATATAATTTTCCTTAATCAATGAAGTAAACGTAAATATGTAATTTTAATTTATTTGTGCATATAATTTCTAAAATAGAAAAAATAATATGAAGTATACGTTTCATAAGACATTTTGGCGCACTCGACCATTAGAAAACTCCCCGCTTCGCGGCTCGTTTTCTAAACTTGGTCTCGCGCGCTAAAATGAACCCTTATGAAACTATAGTCCTTTAATATACTATTATAGAACCTAAAAAAATATTAAAACTTCTATACTTACAAATGATTTAATAAATTAAATTGTTATCTCGTTTTGCAGCTATAACTCCAGGAAAACCTTCCCCAAATTGGATTCCGTTTGTGGCAAATCAATTTCCGGTGGTATCACCATTTGCTCATCAACAAAGCGCCGATTCGGCAACAAGTCTTTTACGCATACCGGAACAACAAACACCACAAAGGATGAGATCTCTTCGACGAAACAGAGAAGTTAAATTTCGTAATTAAAAATCGATTTAATACAAAAACTTCTATTCTAAAAGGATAAAGCTGCCATCTTTTAATGTAAGCGTTTTAATTCTTCGTTTGTTTATTCATTTAATTAGTTGTTCATCTTTGACCACAAACTAATTGTGCCTTGACTTTTTTTAATCGAGTTTTCGTGCACTTATTTGTTGGTGTTGCTAAAAGCTATGTTTTAGTTTTTTTGAAATATAAATATAAACGAAACAAAGTACAAGAAAAATTTGGTAACTACGCACATGTATTTAGTTTTAATCTTACTTTTGAAGCGTTGTCAAATGGCTTCAGCGTATAAAAGATAGAGCCGGGTTGGGTGAATTACGCTATTTATTACTATAGCGTATTTCTATCCGTTGTAGTTTGTAACTATGTGGTACTTGTATTTTATATACAACATATACCTATTAAAAATCGTGTGTTCAAAAAGTAGTACTCGTTGTTTAACGTTAGACTGGAAGGATGTTTGTAAAGTAGCAGTTCTTGTTGAATGGATCGTTCTTTGTTTCTTAAGTTACTTTACTGCTTTTTGAAGATTTAATGTTGTTAAATTTGTACAATTTATTTATTATATATACTCATATGAGTCTAGTATGTAAATTGTGATAAGTGTTAACATTATAGCGTTTCTTAACTTGGAAGGATACTATTGAGTAAAAACAAAAGAAATATTTTGGTGATTTCGTTAACAGATGCTTTTAGTGATTATTAGTTAAACATAAGTGTTTTAGAGTTTAGAAATTTTTAGAAATGTTATTTGTTGACTGTGTTTTGCTATAAGTGTTCCATAGTTTGTAGGTCTTAGAGATTTTTAGAGTAACATGGATATATTTATAACGTTTAATTTTGTATCTTAACGTTGTGTTTTGAATTAAGGTTTTAGTGTAAGGAAAGAGCAGGAAAAAATCAAAAAACATGGTATCTAACGACTAAGAGCATCTACAAGTATCATCCATACGCTTTCATGATTACATGACCAAGTACCATCAATGTAACTGACAAGGGTTCCGACATAATCTTGTTAACTCTAAACTTACCTAAAAAGTATACTAAATCAATTAATAAAGTTAAATATTTTTTACTTTTGTTTTGCCAATCTGGTATTATTTGTGATAATTATGTTTAATTAATATATCTAAAAATGCGATATGTTTAAAATAATAATCTGTTGTTGTTTGTATATGTATATTGCATATTATCGATCATATTTGTATATTTATATACATAAATGTATTTCATAACTAATTACATTTGCAGCATATAAATAGAATGTAACTTATCTTTTATTACATAATACAATGCCGTTACCACTATGAGACGTAATATGACAATTAGATTATATTTAAATAAAAGTGTAAAATTAAAACCGAATAAATGTTTTTATACCTACCAAAACAGTTAAAAAAAAGTTATACAGTCGAACTCCTATATAGTGATGTTCAAAATTCCCTTCAAAAATCATTATATAGAAACTTCATTGTATAGAATTTATACTAAAAATAAAACACAAATTTAAACGTACATAAGAAATACATATTAATTATAAACACTTTCGTTTTGCCATTTTTAACCAACTTTACACTTAAACAACTTGAAACGAAAAAATTGCAAATTAAACGTGTTCAATAACATGACAATGCATTTCAAAACTCGTAGGAAATCCTATAATCCTCTAAACAATTCATGCATTTATGTCATTTACAAATGTACAGAATTTTTAGTACTATTAGTAATAGCCTTTCTGTATTGTAAATTAAAAAGTTTTGAAATCTGCTTATCCGTTTAACAATGCGGTATTGTAAAGGTAAAGTAAATTGTACGTGATTCCAAAAAAACTTTAAGTAGTTTGGTAACATTTTCTTTGAAAAAGATCATAATATAAAATTTCATTTATTCATTCATATTTTAGAGGTGTTTTTACACGCATTTTAACCCGAAGGTCAATATCCTAAAGAAAACATCACTAAATAGAAAAAATCATTAAATAGGAGTTCATTGAATGGAGGTCCGACTGTAGTTGAAATAACACGGACGATTATGTTTGACTAAGGAAGCTTATAAAAATAAAGAAAAACAAAAACAAATTACATTTTTCACTTTAAAAGTATAGTAGTACAAGGTGTGCTAAATTAGATCTTTTTTCGAGAAAAACTCGATGGTAAAAACCAAATTGAGCTATTGTTTTTTGTTTTCGAGGTACGCAAACATTTGATTTATTTTAATTTTTGCCATGGCGATATTTCGATTATTTTTCAAAGTAGAGAAAAACAGTTTAAATGACCTTAAAACACTTTTTTGAATAGAATGCAATGGCGTTGTATAATTTTGAATAACTCCATTATTTTTTAAGTTATGGCATATAGCTGTGTTTTTATTATTGCAAATCATAGTAGGCTACTAGACAGTTAAAATCGTTTGCCTTTTCTTTCTTTTTTCTAAATAATAATATATAACATGGGGTCTATGATTTTATACTTTACTCATTTTGTCAAAAAAATCAATATTCTTTAATAAATATGTATTTTGGACTGTAATTTTAAATAATTTATATTTGATACAACTGTTATAAATACATGTATATGTACAAACGTAGCGAAAGAACTTCTCATACTACCACTAACTTAAAGTAATTCCATATCTAGAAGGATTCGCACAAGGTAGTATTTAGTAAAAATAATTTTAAACATACTCCCCACCTTGAACAATTGTACATATTGTTTAAAACATAATGTAACTAATTTTATTATTAAAACTAATTTATCTATACTACAAATATATACACGTTTAAACTAACCGAACTAATTAAATCTAAGGATATTTAATAAAAACACTTACACTAATTTATATCACTTACACGAAGATAAGTCCGCGGGTAGCTTCATACACTTCTTTACACTAAAGTCACGTACAAAATTATACTCTGTATATTTATCTCCACACACGCGTTAATTACTTGTTTATTTAAACTTGACTAATTTTCTTAACGCTGCCGTCTTCACATTACGGGAATAACTGACCTACAATTTGTTTGTTCAGTATTTATACACATTTTGGAAATCCTTCTCGAGTGTTCCATATCTTTCGGTATACGTACTAGAAGAAGAATAACAACTTCGAGAAGGCTCTTGAATTTGAGAACGTTTTACTGCTCCCTCCTTACGACTGTTCTGTTTCAGAACAGAAGACTGGATGCGACACGGGTAGAAAGGATTGTGACAACTTCCTTGACCATAAAAGTAGCAGTCAATGGACTTTTCCTGACCCGATATTCTTCTTGGTTGGTAACTACAGACCAACACTTAAACGCCTGTTCCTCGGCAGACGACCTCCAACATGTTTCGAACTGTCCTCCAATTCAGTTGATCTAAGCCACAACCAAGCTTGGGTACCTACTGCTAATTTCTTTACATGGTGGAACTCCATTTCTCTCTTGAGATTTCATAATATTCGCCACAAATTTTTGTATAACGACTTAGTACGTGAGTACTTCTTGGTGAGCAAATAGAAAACGAAGCGCCTGTCACCACGTAGTCCTAAAACCTTTCCGACTACCGGTTGCTGTCTTCGTAATTCATCTAGCTGCTCAAACTTTTTTTTAAACACGACTGCAACCCCTCTGGACATGTCAAGATCCTCGCTCACGCAATGTACGATGGCGTAATCTTTTTGTGTCTGGAACAGGTCTTGTTGTTCCTCGGTGGTAACTCCGAACCTAGTTTTTCCAGAAGTCCGTATAAGTTTATAAACTTCTCGAACTCCATTTCTTCAATTTGATTCCTGGTTCTGCTGCTTATTACTCTGGTTCGGACCTAAACTTGCGTATTGAGGTTATCGCTAGCAAACGTGGCTAGACGGGGCGGTTTTCAGATGCGATATAAAACGGCATTAATACGCTGCATGACTTCACAGGGTCCCTCTCATTGCCTTTGCAGCTTCGGCGACAAACCACGTCTCCTTTGAGGATTATACAACCAGACCATATCGCCAGGTTGAAACCCACCATTTTGTGCCTTGACATCATATCTAGTCTTCATTCTGTCGCTGGCAATTTGTGTGTTTTTACGGACCTCTTCATGTATTTCGTCTAGTCTCTTGGTCAGCTTGCTGACGTAATCTTCTCCAGCAACTTCTTCTTCCGGTCTTCGCCCAAATTGAAGGTCGCATGGCAATCGTGTTTCACGACCGAGCATCACACAGAATGGTGTTTGGCCTGTGCTTTCATGAACAGATGATCGATATGCCACTAGGGAAAGTACTAATCCCAGTCTCTTTGGTGTTTGGACACTACCATCAGATTTATGATGGAGAGGCGTCGTCCTAGTTTTCTTATTTTCCAACAGTCGGCAAACTTCTTAAAAAAGCTAGACTCAAAATTGCGGCCTTGATCGGAGTGTAATTCCAACGGAACTCCAAACTGACAAAAAAACTCTTTTACTAATACGTCTGCAACTGTAGCTGCTTCCTGATTGGGTATGGCGTAAGCCTCCGTCTATTTTGTAAAATAATCCATCGCCACCAGGATGTATTTATTTCCCGAATCGGATTCTGGAAACGGCCCTGTGATGTCAATCGCTACTCTTTCCAAAGAGTTTTCTACGTTGTATTGCTTCATGGGTGCTTTGCGCTTTCTCGCTGGACCATTTCCTGATGCGCAGACCGTGCATTTACAGCACCATTTCATGACGTCCTCTTTGCAGTTCATCCAGTAGAATCGTTCTCGCACTTTACCCAACGTCTTCTTAATGCCAAAGTGTTTTCCTGATGTCCCATAGTAGAGATGTTTCAACACTTCTGACACCCTGTTCTTCGGCACTACCAACTGTAGTCTGTTTCCTGTGCCCTCGACACTTTCTAGGGATTGCTTAAGAAGACCGTCTTCTACTATCAAGGAGTCCCACTGCGCCCAGTACGCTTTGACGTTTCTGCCCAAAGCACTAACTTCTTCGCAGGTTGGTCGTCCGCCGCTTTCTTTCCAGTCTAGAAGTAGTTTTATTTCAGGATCGTTTTCTTGTTCGCGACGTAACTGCTCAGGTTCCAACTCATCATCAACCATAGCAGTTCTCCGAAAGTATTCAACTTTTTCTTCCAGTCGCGAACAATGGCTGCAGTCCGCCGGACATGGTCTTCTGGACAAGACATCAGCGTTCCGATGACTGCTTCCAGCACGGTGTTCTGTGTCATAGTCATACTCTTGCAGTCTCTCGATCCATCTTGCCACTTGTCCTTCTGGGTTACGGAACTGCAGAAGCCATTTTAAAGCGGCGTGGTCTGTTCTCAGTAAAAAATTTCGTCCATACAAATACTTGTAGAAATGTTCGATGGACTTAACGACTGCTAACAGCTCCCTCCTAGTCACACAATAATTCCTTTCTGGTCTGAACAAAACCTTGCTAAAATACGCGATAACTTTTTCTTGTCCATCTTAAACCTGCGAAAGGACCGCGCCTATGGCCAGATTGCTTGCGTCCGTATCCAAAACAAATTTTCCATCTTTTCTTGGATAACTCAGAATCGGCGAAGTGACTAGAGCCTGTTTTAGTTGATGGAAAGAATTTTCGCAGTCCTCATTCCATCTAAATTCTGATCTTTCTTGCATTAATTTTGTCAAAGGTTTGGAAATATTAGCAAATCCGGTTACAAATCGTCTATATTAGGTGCACAACCCAAAGAAACTTTGGACCTAATGTTTGTCGATTGATTTTGGCCATGCTTGCACAGCTCGGATTTTGTCTGGGTCAGTCTTCACTCCATCTCTAGATTCTGACGTGGCCAAGGTATTGCACTTCCTTCTTAAATACGTGGCACTTCTTTGGGCTCAGTTTGAGGTTAGCCCCACGTAGTCGCTGGAACACTTCCTTCAAGTTGTTCAAATGTTCTTCAAACGACCTTCCAACCACGATCACGTCGTCCAGGTAAACCAAGCACGTCTTCCAAGACAATCCGTGCAAGATGGTCTCCATCAAACGCTCAAATGTTGCAGGAGCGTTACGCAGGCCAAAGGGCATCACAGTAAACTACTACAAACCAGTTCCGATCGTAAAAGCTGTTTTTTCACGATCCTTGGGTTCGAATTCTACCTGCCAGTAACCACTCTTTAAATCTAACGTAGAAAACAACTGGGATCCTGACAAGGTGTCTAGCGTATTATCAATTCTGGGTAAAAGGTAGCTGTCCTTTTTGGTCACTTTGTTTAGCTGCCTGTAGTCTACGCAAAACCTCGTTAATCCAACCTTCTTTTGTACGAGTACTACTAGGAATGCTCATGGGCTACTTGAAGGTTCAATCACGCCTTTTCTCTCCATATCCGTAATTATTTGTTCGGCTTCTTGTCTTTTCGCCAAAGAAAGTTTGCGTGCATGTTGTCGTATTGGCCGAGCGTCTCCGGTATTAATTTTATGTATCACCACGTTAGTTCTTCCTTTGGAGCCACTCTCCAGCGCGAACACATCTTGATACTATTGGATCAACACTTTAACTTTAGCCAGCTGGTCTTGGCTGAGGTTTTGGCATTTGGTGGTAAGAATGTCCAATAGATGTTGTGGACACTTCTTCGGCAACGTATCTTCGTTCGACTTCACGCATCTCACAATTCGTGATATTGGCGTGCATTGGCCTACCACGGTCTTATTTTTCAAAGTTACAGGATCTGAGTTGATGTTACTTACTGGCATCGTGTTCTTTACTCGTACTAAAGTTCTGCCAAGGAGTAGTCCCTTTTCAACTAAGCCGCCCTCCATTGGTTCAATCGCGCGTTTGTAGGCTTCCCGGAGATTTCCATCCAGGCGTGCCATCAACACACTTTCCGTCCTTGTAGGCAGAATCACATCTTCACTCAATAAGACTTGCACGGCTGCCTTCTCTGACAAATGAAAAGTAATTTTTTCATTGTCGATCTTCAGGACATCGTTCTTTATATCCGAATGGAACCCATACTCCTTTATCACGTCTATTCCCAGGATAACTTCTTCCGTGATGTCGGCTACCAGTACTCGAGTACTCCATTTCCCAAACCAATGGTTACTTTGACTTGTCCGTAAGTAGGTATTTCTTCGCCCGTCGTCATTCGAAGTTTTACTGTTACTGGTGATGTCTTCTCATTTTCCAACAACATATCAGGACGAATGATGGTTTTCGTCGCTCCCGTGTCAACTAGTAATTGAACACTTCTTTCATTGATCTTGCCATCAAGATAAATGCTATGCAATTGCTCCATCGGCTATGCCTTTTAAATTGTAATCTCTGGAACTTGACTAGATGAGATTACTTTTTGTCTCTTTCGGTCCCCTCGTTTCAAATTTTTGAGCGCTCTTCTTGTTCTCTTGTTACTCCTCTTTCCCAAAGTATTCGTCGCGCTATCTCCTCGATGCTTTCTAGTGTCTGCGCGGGTACTTCTGTAGCACAGCAGAGTTTATGGCTGCCTCGGTACGACGCCTGTTTTGCTGCTTCGAACTCCAAACCATAGGTTAAGGCGTCATCCAACGTTTTCAGCCGTCTACAAAGGTTTGAATAGCCAATTGTTCCAAGAAGGTATCTGGTGCTGTAGGATACGCAAGCCGTGTTAATCTGACGATGTCAGCCTCAAACTCTTGAAGACTTTCGGCAGCTTTTTGAACCGGACTTTTAATTTGAACTTGATACACTTGTTAAAGATAAGCATCACCATGTCTCATTTCTAAACGCGAAATCAAGAGTTCGTAATTTTCTTGCAGGTGGTCAGGAACAGTCTGTAAAATTCCAAGCGCTTCTCCACGTAAGGACACTATTAAAGACGTCGCTTTCTGCTTGTTGCTCCAACCATTAGCTGTAGCTGCGGCTTCAAACTGCTGGTAGTAGGTTGACCATGGAACTTTACTATTAATTATTAGATTACTTGATGGTATTTACACTTAAAAAAATCGCGAACCCCACACCGTGACATCACTTGTAACGAATTTTATTATTAAAACTAATAATCACTGAATTTTGGTAAAACACACACGCGTGAAACGGCACGTTTAATGATTCCATTAACAGTTTTTATGCTGACTACTCGTGACACACCATCACTGCCAAGGTGAAGTTTTGTAACCCTTCCTAAACTCCATTGTAGAGGATACACGTTGTCATCCTTGATAAGCACTAATAAATCTACTGCCGTTGAAGTTGTATTAGTTTTGCACTTATTTCGTTGTTGTCGTAGTAAGATAATTAAGTGACCATCGACACAAAAAACTTTGTTTTATTTGTTGTAACAGTTAGTAACGTGTTAGTCTATTTATTGGTACTGTTTGAATATTTGATTCAGGCAAGCTGACTAATGTTCGTCCGATTAAAAAATGTAAAGGTGTGAGAGGTAATAAATCATTTGGATCGGATGATAAAGTATATAACGGTCTTGAATTTATTATAACTTCTATTTCAGCTAGTACTGTAGAAAACTCATCATGTGTTAATTTTGCTTCACAACAAATGCTTTTTTACACTATTTACACCAGATTCCCAAACACCTCCAAAATGTGGAGAATTTGGTGGTATAAAATGCCAAGAAATTGATTGACTAGCGCAACTGTTCACAATATTATCCTTAAAATTAGAAAAAAAATGTTTCAATTGTTTATGTGCTGCAAAAAAGGCACGACAAAAATGCTTCGGCAGTTAAATCAACAGCAAATTCAATATGCATTGCTTTACTAACAAAACAAACGAATAATCAAACGTAAGCCTTTGAGGTTTTTGCTTCTAGGTTTTTTCTATCCTTTAAATTAAAAAGACCGACATAATCAACACCTGTGACATTAAATGGGGATGATACTTGAACACGGTTTGCAGGCAAATCTGCCATTATTGGAACTATACTCTTGGGATTATAGCGAAAACATCGAAGGCACTCTTTAACAACCTTTTTTGTAGAATGAATGCCAGAAGTAGGCCAAAACCTTTGACGAATGTGAGATAAAAAAAATTGAAGTCCAGCATGAAGTAAAATGCGATTCGATGCTCCACGAGAAGCAATATCAGAAGAATTAGATTTTGATCCAATATGAGACCAATTACTTGCAAGAAATAAAGATTGTATTTCGGCAACTCTAGTACCAACAGAAAGTTGGAAAAGTTTAGGTTCTGTTTTGAACTAAGCTAAGACAATTTGAGAATATGTCCAGTAAAAAGACGCAAAGTCTACATTAAACGCTAGATACACTTGCTTTACTAACCTAGCCAATAACAAAACGCCACGTAATTCAAGTCAAGATATCGATAATTGTTTTAAAGGCGCGACCTTAGTTTTTGCAAAGAGAAGATGAACGTGAACCATTTGTCTGTTAACCTTTAATTTATTTAATAAAAGTAAGCCTTTTCTAAAACGAATCTATTTTTGAGACATTTCGTTAGGGATAGGATCATCCCAGCCTAACTTCAAAGATCAAATTTGTTACATTATTTTTGATAAAATGATTATTGGACTTAATAATCCGAGAGGATCAAAGCAATTTGTACTAGTATTACTTTTTTTGTAATGCAGCTTGGCATGTCACTTAAAAGAAATTTTATAAGTAAACGAATCATTTAAACTATTCTAGTAAACACCAAGTGTTTTTATAGATGCAGAATCACCAAGATTAATGACAGTGTTGGGTTCTTTATCGACTTTAAGACGATTTGGCTGTTTGAGTATCATTTTCAAAGTAGAAAATCTGTATTACGTCTTGACAAACACGTATAGCTTCATCTTCAGAAATAAACCCAGTAATATGGTCGTCAACATAGAAATCTTTATCAATAATAGAAGTATCTACTGGATAAGTTAAAGAATTTTCAAACACAAGTTGTTTGAGACACTTTGTCGCCAGATAAGAAGCAGACGCTGTACCATACGTCAATGTTTTTAAAACGTAAATCTCAAGATCTTGTTTTGAGTCATCTCTCCAAACAATTTTTTGGAAATTTCGATCTTTAGAAGAAACTAAAATTTGACGACACATTTTAGTTATATCTGCAATAACAACAGAGACATACTTTATAAATCGAAGCAAAATATCAAAAATATCATTAATTATTGATGTACCTGTAAATTGAAGATCATTAAGACAACCAGAATCTGAAAAAGCGGATTCATCAAACACAACGCGTAGTTTAGTAGTCAGACTATCTTCTTTCATAACGCCATGGTGTGGCTCATTCATAAATTTTTTATAATAATTGTGTAAGTTATTAGAAGTCTGAAATCTTTTTTCCAATAGCTCTCAAAATTTTTCGAGATTATTATCTAAGTTGAGAGTTTTCGTAAAATGACAAAACGTTTTATTAGTAAGATTGTCAACTGCACCAGAGACTACCCAATCAAAAGAATTGTTTTGTAAGGTCGGTAAGCCACTCTTTAATTTAATAAACTGGTTAGAAAGAACATCCTAAAAAACACCGGCACCAATAAGAATATCAACATTTCTGGATTTGTAGACATCAGGATCAGCGAGAGGTATGTCGGTTGGAATATTCCATAATTCTATATTTAAACTTTGTTGTAAGACTACTTGTTATTTTAAGTAAGAAGTAACAACTATTACTGCTGAAATCTAAATGCTGAGAATGCATGATAATATTACATCTTTTGTTTAAAGTTGTAGTAATTATATTTATGCCAAAAATAGATATGTTTGCTATATGTTCCTTTACTTTGAGAATCTTAGATAGTTTGCTAAAAATAAAATTTGATTGCGATCCGTAGTCTAGAAAAGCTCTAACAGTATGTCGCTTTCCAATTAAATCTTGGTCGGAAACTAAAACAGTTGACAGCAAAACATGTTGATTATAAGAATGTGATGAAAGCACAATCTTGAACTTAGTACTGATCTGATAGATTTTTCAAAAATATAACAAAATCATTTAGAATTAGAAATTTGTTGTTAATTTTATTTATTTCTCCCACTCACGTACACTTACATTATCCAGTTTGTTAATAATCATAAATATAATTAAAGTATCCCAATGCTATATAGGCTGTTTTAAAGTTTCCAGGGCACGTAAATGCTCAGACACGGTGTCTATTATATTTCTAAGTCCAGAAACCAATTCTGGAATTTCAAAAAGTGATTTTAGATGGTTATGAACTAACAACCTTGTATTATTGAAACGCACATTTAAAAGATCTCAAGCCAATTTATATTTTCTGATGAAAACTTTAATGAGTGTATTACTTTAGCAGCATCACCTTCTAAAAGAGCTCTTAACTAATGAAATTTTTGAATGTCATTAATAACTGAATTTAAATGAATAAGAGATTCAAAGGTATCTTTAGACTCAAGCCACACTATAATTTCCATCAAATTTAGGCAAAGCAATTGTCGGCAATTTTATTTGTTTTAAAAAATTTACGTTTAAGTTTGGACTGTCAGATCTAGACTTAGTATTTTGATCTAAAAAAAAAAGATATTTTGAAAGAAGACAACCTCATAAATCCATTTTTATGAGATTAAAACAAAATCTTAGGAATTATAGATCATTTGAAAAACCAAGAACAAGAAACTACAATATTCAAAATATGAAAGAAGCTTCTATCAATGTAGAGTAAATGCGGGTGAGATCTCGCACCCATCATAATCGTCTGCCAAGGCCGTCTCAATTTCGTCTGTCTGTTGATACTTGTCTGTCACTCACTAATGAATAAACTTACGCAATCGGACTGTTTATGACTTATGTAGTAAATTATTATAAGTTATTCTATGCTGTTACTGTTCTTCTCATGCAAGTTTCAAATCCTTCATGATAAAGGTAAGTGTCGTTATTGTTAATATTAATTTTTGTCTGTACAAAGCCATCGAATTTCCTTTGTAATTTCACCGTATAAGATAAACTTGTTAATTATCTTACACAGGTTTTTACATTTAGAACTAAATAATTGTTTTTTGCTAGTACATAAATTACTTAGTCATATTTGTTTTAGCGGGTTCCAAATAATGCACAAGAAATATAAAAGAAATAAGAGTGGACATGAATTTTGTTAAGAAAGAAAAACAAACTTCTACTCAGATCTTTAAACAACTTTGTTTAAAAAATCTGACGACCCATACGAAGACGAAAATCTTAAATCACATACACAAAACAAAACGTTTGAGAAAGCAGAATTTGTTAGCTTGTCTACACTATCAAACTCACCAAATCGTGATTGTTCTAAAACGATAGAGAATCAACAGACGGCCTCGTCGACGATGAATCAGAGTTCCCATTCCAGTTCTGATAAATTTGAAGGATTTACAGTAGTGGAAAATTCACAAATTTAAGAAGAAGACTTAGACCTCGTAAACTAGAAGAACCTTCATTCGACACAGGTAATTCTGCTCGAAGATGTAATCCTACAGTAGAAGAATCTCAAGAATCTACAATTAATTACTTCAAAAAACCAAACGAAAAAGATTTATCGGTCTAATTTGATTGTCATCCAATCCAACCTTATGAAAGAGAGTTGCCTTTCAATGACAAAAAACTTTTATGCATTGTAAAACAAAACGATCTTTTACAACAGCAACTCTAATTCAATCTTTTGTACAGAGTTTGAAGACTGGAAACATGTTCACTGAAGAGTTAATGAACAAGAAATGTCCAAAGCTCATTTTAAATCTATCGAGGCTTTTATGTTAGCTAAACGTTAAAAAAGTAGTCGTAACCTTTTTTTTTGTGATCAACTAAAGAACAGAAAACAGGAAGTTATAGAAAGGAAACATGTGGTGCCAATTGTAATAAATGTTTTGAAGCTTATAGGAAAACAAGGATTGGCTTTGTGTGCATCAAGGGACTACTCTCTTAAAGACGACAAAATCAGTCATACCAACTTCTTAGAAATTATTCTATTAATGCCCAAGAATAATCCACGGTTAGAGAAACGCTTGAAAAGGCCATTGAAGAAAGTGATATGCGCATGTTTAAAAGGTCAGAAAATGTTTAAAAGGTTAGAAAAAAACTGACGTGGAAGATGTAGGAAAAAGCAAAAACAAAAAGGTGGACAGATGAAGTACCGTGACATTTCTAAGTAATACAGTAGCAAAAATAATGACCTGCATGGCAAAAGACATAAAATCTGTCGTGGCAAATAAAATCAAATCAGCCGGCAAATACTCAGTTTTCATGCACACGATTATAGACATATGTAACAACGTTCAATGTGCAATAGTAGCTAGGTATGTTAAAGGACATGAAGTGTGCGAGAGACTACTGGCAATAAAAAGTGTGGTTTCTACTGCAGGAGCATTGACAGACCTTGAAATACCTTGAGTGATTGCGTCGCAAATGCGTTTGATGGCGCATCTAGCATGAGCGGTCAGTATAACGGTTTGACTGCACAAATGACCAGCAAAATTCCAAATCACATTCACACGTGGTGCTACGCGCACGTTTTAAATTTTGTAATATCTGATACAGCTTAGTGCCTCACTGTATCGATCTATTTTTTTAGTATAATGCAAGAGACCCAGGTTTTAAAGGATTCAATTCAAAGACTGAACAAGTTCAGGCAGCAAATCTCACTATAGGTTGGAAACCATTAGGGCTAATAGATGGCAACGCAACAAAAAAATATTCGGCAAAATAGATGAGTGCACCTCTTCTAAAGAACAGTTTTCAAACACAGCTAAACTTAAACACATTTATCTGCAGTTCGTATTGGCTATGTTCAAAATTTCACATTCAGCTGATTTCAACGCCAAAGTAAGACATAAAACAACTGCTTTATTTAACAAGTATCTGGATTTCAAAACAATAATTGTTGGCATTATATAATTCTTACAAATGTTCAAAATCACTACGCCACTATCGGATTATATCCAAACAAAGAATCTAGACTACGCCCAAGCGTGGAAAAAAATTGAGTCTTCTCTTAGTAGATTAAAACGCCTACGAGATAAGTTTGCTGAAACTTTGGAAGCAGCACAACGCTTTGATTTGAAAATGACGTATAAACTTGAAGAAAGAGCAAAAACCGATAAAACCCCAGCGTCCCATATATGGTCTCAAAACCACAGAACTTTTAATCTACCATTGCTTAGAATGCAAGCTAAGCGCCAGCGATTTTATCATTCGTCACTCTTCTAAGAACCCCTCCTTTTGAATTCCTGTCGTCAGGTAGCCAGTAGCTCTCTTTGTTCCC
Source organism: Aquatica leii (assembly GCA_035610365.1). Lineage (NCBI taxonomy): Eukaryota > Metazoa > Arthropoda > Insecta > Coleoptera > Lampyridae > Aquatica > Aquatica leii. Next base: position 13,947,538 of record CM069434.1, on the reverse strand, counting down.
AACGAGACGGGTCGACAAAAAGTTATAATTTTGTGCTTCACGTATTTTGATCGAAATATGGGTATTGAGTAAGTATTACCTTTTAAAGTAAAAATCCATTGAAATATGTTTAGAAATGAAGTATGTTTATTGATCGATAATAATTGTCTTTAAAAAAAATTGTAGTCAAAGCTATTCATGACTAAAGTGCAGAGTACCATTTTTGGTACGCTGGGCACTTGTGATAGCGTTTTTTTTTAATTCTGTATTTTTCACTAAATAACAAGTTTTTGCTCTTAGACAGTAACTTAGAGGGAAGAATTATACAATATCCGATAAACTAATAGTATAATGAAATTTTGATATTAGCCCCTATCAAATGTCTTTTATTTGCAGCGCCTTGGCAGCAATTCTCGAACCAGGTTTTTCAGTTCAGGAAGCCCTGGAAGTGATACTGGTTGATGATGAAGAAGAATTTGAAAGCGATCTTTTTATTGCACCACCTGAACCTTCTTTAGTTAGTGATGAGGATTCCGGTGATAAAGATTCTGGAGGAGATTTTAACAATTTTAATAGAAACCAGCTATTAGCTGATGCCGAATTGAGACCACGAGTTTTAACAGATCGTTTGCCAGATACAAGCAGAAAACAGGACTACACCATAGGTGACCTTTTGTAGTTACCGAGAGAATTTTCTAAGCCAAACTATGAAAGACATTCTTCGAAATCAATTGTTGAATTATTTGAATCATTTATCGACGATGACCTGATCAGTTTTTAGTAGAAGAGACAAATAGATATGCGTCCTTTTTGAATTCTACACCAAACATTACTGGACAAGAAATCAAATGTTTTATTGGTATTTTACTCTTGAGTGGCTATAATAGACTCCCTTGCAAAATAATGTATTGGGAGCATCACGAAGATGGATTCAACGTATTAGTTTCCAACGCAATGAGAATAAATCGTTTTGAGCAAATTTTACGATTTTTACATTTGACGAACAATTCATTCCTGTTGGTGATAAAATTTGGAAAATCCGACCAATAGTGAATAGACTGAAAAAAAAATTTATAGAAAATTTTGTTCCAGAGCAAAATTTATCATTTGATGAGAGTATGGTAAAATACTATGGTAGACATGGAATAAAGCAGTTTATCAGAGGTAAACGGATCCGGTTTGGGTACAAGGTGTGGTCCCTAAATACGAGTGAGGGTTATTTGATAAATTTTGAAGTGTACCAAGGAAAATCAGTTTCAAGCAATAAAGAAATAAAAAAATCGGTTAGGAAAGCTGCAGCACCGTTACTAAAAATGATAAAGAACTTCCCCGATATCTACAAAATCTCCGTTTTAATTTTCATTTTGACAATCTATTTACAAGCTTCAATTCACTCAAATATCTGGCGGACAATGGATTTGGTGGTTGTGGAACAATAAGAGAGAACCAAATCCCAAAACCCTGTCTAATGCCTACAAAAGACAAATTTATGAAGAAAGACAGAGAACACTTTGAAAATATTATAAGCAAAACTGATGGTATATTATTATGTAAATGGAAGGACAATTCAGTAGTAAATGTTGCTTCAAATATTTATGATGTGGACCCAATTACCAATGTGAAAAGATATTCGTAGAAGTACAAGGCTCAAATACAGATACCGAGGACATTTATTTTCGATAGGTATAACGCACCCATAAGCAGAACTGATCAGATGGATGGAAACATTGCAAATTATCGAATTAAGATACGCAACAAGAAATGGTACTGGTCATTATTTTCCTGGTTAATTGATGTTTCCGTACACAATGCTTGCCTCTTATACCGTCGCTCAGTAAGTGATATTCCCCAATTACAATTTCGGAGAGAAATCGTTTTGGCATACCTGAAATCATATGGAACATTACCGAAGGAGCCAGGCAGATCTTCAAAATCTTTAGAAGCTCAGCAAGTTCTGGCATATGACAGAAAGACCATTTGGTACAGAAAATACCAGACAACAAACGAAGACGTTGTGCTGATCCGGAATGTTCCACTAAAGCTCGTACAATGTGTGGTAAATGTAACATAAGACTGTGTATTGACTGTTTTTATCCTTATCACACTAAATAACTTCGATTATTTTATTGTTTGTCATATGTAGCTGTAGTTTTAGCAAAGAATCATTAAAGTGTTTACATATCAACACCTTCTTCCCTATTATTGTGTATTTCTTTTATTCTTTAATGAATATCCTATTATATAAAAACTAGCTCCCGTAAATGCTCAGCGGATCATATATGGTACGGGGGTTGGTGGGGTTATGGGAAGTGCCAAATTTTGTTAAATATTTTTTTGGGTCATTTGAGACCCTAATCACTAAGCCGTATTAAGAAAAGAATAATTGCAAACATTTTTTTTTCCGGGCAGTAATGGGTTAATCACATTGTTATTGACGAAGCCATAACTGAGAAAAAAAAATAAACAAGTAAAAAAAATGGCAGGAAAACTTGCTGAAGACCACAGTGTTGGAACTTTTTCCGAAGAGGAATTCAAATTAAAGATCTTCTTAGTAATTGTAGAGTTGTCCAAACCATGAAAAGCCGTTTTGTGCCGCACAAATCGCCCTGTTGGATCTGGTTTGTTTTGACACAAAAAGATTCAAACCCTAAGAATCTCTTCCTCTTATTCTGAGAAGACATAGTTTTAAGTTTTGAACTTAAGTGTACCAAAAAAATGACGAGATAAGGTTTTTTCGTTTTTATTATATTATATAAATTTAAATTGAATTTGAATATTAAACGTAGTTTAACAGATCGTGTATGATTAGATTTCCGATGACAGAAAAACTTTACTTTTTGTTTTTAATACAAACTAATATAAAAAGTATGTCAATTTACTCTAAAAAAGTTAATCATAACTAACAAGGAAATTAATTTTTTACGACTATTTAAGGACGAAACACGATGTGTGGTCATTTGCTTCAACATGTTTTTTTGACATTAATTACTACTACATAAATTTTATTGGTTGCATACACTTAACTTGTATTATCATTTTATGTTGCTGTAATTATAGAATTAATTTTTTTTTTCAACAATTTTGGATGTAAAATCAATTTAGGAACATAAAAATTTAAAAAAGCAATTTAAGTATACCGGTACTTTCAAATGATTAAACGAGTCCTTCAAAAATTGCATTCGAAAATATTTAAATGTATTTTGTTTTTATTTTTTTTTTAATGTTTTAGATTTTGTGAATATAAGATAATTTACATACGTGATATTAGTTTAAATCGAATATTTTGTTGATATTTCCGAGTATAGAATGTTTGGAAACCTTAAAACATAAATTATAACCCAAATTAAATGCAACCAAGAAAGTCTTGAAGTCGAATTTTCAAATGAATACTGTTTTTTTTTGTAACTATCAAAAAATTACTTTTTTTTGGTATTTTTAAAGATTCCAAGTGTTTTATATCTAACTTTAAGAAGTTTAAAATCAAATAAATAAAACATTGCTTATATTATTGTCTTTACTTTCAATAAAATACCAATAATCTAATAGAAACAATTTTTAGATTAAAATATGTTTATTAACAACATAACTTTGCTAATTGTCTTCTTCTTCTTCTGCTTCTTCTTCTTCTTCTTCTTCTTCCATAATCCTTATATCCATAAAGGTGTCGACTTAGATTTTTCTGATACCCACTTTTTCCATCCCGTTCGGTCCCGTGCTAGATTTTTCATTTCTGCTATCGTCTTCCTTCTTCTTTTTCCTATTTCTTCTATTCTTTGCATCTATTTTTTTCTAGGTCTTTTTACTTGCCCATCTCTACTATCTTTTTTACCATCAGAATTCATCCGTATTATGTGTCCATACCATTTAAGCTGCTTCATTTTTATTTTCGTTGTTATTGTTTCTTTCTGCATCATTTGTCTTATTTTTTCATTTTGTTTTCTATCTGTCCTTGTTTTTAATGCAATCCTTCTGAGAAATTTTATTTAGGCCGCATTAATTTTTACTTCTTATTTATCTTGTATGTATCTTTATGCCCACGTTTCACTCACGTATGTAAGAATTAGTATCACTACTGTATTATATACTCTTATTTTAGTTTTCTTGTCCATTTCTCGTTTTCAGAAATTGTCTTATTTCACGCGTAATAGATTTTAACACTTTCATTTATCTTGCTATTTACATTTCCAATGTTGTTACATTTTCTAGTTTTTCTTCTTTAAGGTATATTTCTCTATTTTCTTTTTTGTTTTTGTTATTTATTATCATTGTTTTACAATTTCTTTATATTAATTTCCATTATTAACTTTTCTATTTCTTCACTCCATATTGCTGTTTCATTTTTTTGTAGTGATCTGATACTAACACTATATCGTCTGCATATAGTAGGCAGTCGATTTCAATTGGTACTAGATTATTATATCTTGTCTCTGTCTGGCCTTGTTTGATTCTTGTCCTAGTATTTTTTAACAATTAGTCCATGATTAGTAGTGGGCTTAGACTATCACCCTGTTTTGTTCCTACTTCCATCTGGAAAAAACCTGCTTCATCTCTATTTATTTTAAGTATTCTATTTACGGTTTTATAGATACTTCTTATCACCCTTACTAATTTCATTGGTATCTTTAGTTGTTTTAGGCAATTCCATATTATTTTTCTCTGTATTGAGTCAAAGGCTGCTTTTGAGTCAATGAATGTAACGAATATTTTTTTCTCTTTTCTTCTTTCTTTTCTATTATACTAATGTGTGGATATTATCGTATTTGTTTTCCCTGTTCTAAATCCTGCCTGTTTTTCTTCAAGTCTATTGTCAATGCATTTTTTCAGTCTATTTTGGTGTATAATTTAAAGGTGGTGGATGAGAGGCATATAGCTCTGTAGTTTTCACAGTCCGCATACTCCCCTTTCTTGTAAATTGGAATGATAATGTTATTTTGCCAGTCTTGTAAAATTTCTTCTGTCTCCCATGTATTTTTGAATACACTTAGCAGCCATTTTCTTCCTTTCTCTGCAAGGAATTTATCTCTGATTCTATTTCGTCTTGTCCGCTTGCCTTTCCTAGTTTGATGGTTTTTATTGCTTCATCTAGTTCTTCTGTGTGTATATTTTCTAGAATTTCGTGTTATTCAATTATTTCCTTATTCCACTGTATTTCTAGTGATCTGTTTTCCATTTGCCTCTACTTCTATTCTAAATTTCATATCTGTTGTTAATTTATTGTTTTTGTTTTGTATTCCTTTTACTATTTTCTTTTTATTTCCTTTCATACTTCTTACAACATTCCAAAATTTTTTATTATTTTCTTGATATGTTTATTCGGTTTCTTTTCCGAACTCTTCCCAGATTTTCCTCTTTGCTTCTCGTACCACTTTCTTTACTATATTTCTTTTACTTATGTATTTTTGTATGTGTACTTCTTGTTTTGTCTCTTGATATTTTTTCCATGTCATTTTTTTTTGTTTTTGACAGGTTTTTTTACTTTTTTATTCCACCACTGTTTTCTTTTTCTGGTTTTTATGTATTTTGGTTTTACAGGTTTCTTTTGCTATTGTATGTATTTTTTCTATAAAAGTCTTCCGCCTTTTTTTTAGTGTCTAATTTTCTTCCACTTGGTCCTGTTCACGTAATTCATTGTCTGTTTTATCGAAATAGTCTCTTCTTGTTACCTCATTTCGTAGTCTATGTATTAGCATTCTTTCACATTCTTTTGGCTTTTCCCATACTAGCTCCGTATTCTTAATTATTGCAGTTACTAATCGGTGTTGTGTGTCCATTTCCGCCTCTAGTATTGTTTTAATGTGACTTATTCTATTTTTCATTTCTTGTGTATATACTATGCAATCAACTATACTTCTAGGGTTTTTTTCTACTGCTACGAATGTACATCTATCCTCTAGTAGTTGTCTCCAGTAAGTATTTAAATTTTTAGGTCATTTAGTTGGCAAAACTCTATCGTTTTCTTTCCATTATTATTCATTCTTTTTTCTCCATGTTTTCTCATGCAATCCATACTTTTATTTTCGTCATTTCCAATTCCTGCTTTCCAGTCGCCCATGATCACTACTACTCATTTTTATCTAGAAGTGTCTGTAGAACAAAGTAGAAGTTTACCATTTCTTGTCCTTCTGCTCCTACTAGTGCCGATATTTGTATTATACTTATTTTTCCGTCTAGTGCTATTTCCAGTGTCATAATTCTCGAACTTACTCCTTCAAATTTACTTACTTTATTATCTTCTTCTTCGGTTATAATTAATCCTACTCCCTCTTTTGCTCTTTGTTTTTCATGCTTTTTTGAGTAGTGTCATTTATATTTATCCATTAGTAATTTACTTCCTAAGTTTTTTTCTTTGTTTCGATTATTTCCATAATTTTTATATGATATTGTTTCATCTCTACCACGATCTCACATTTTTTTTGTTAACGATGTTATATTTCACGTCCCTATTTTCGAATGTTTATTTGTTTCTGTTTTTATACTTGACCTTACATCTATTTCTTCTTTGTTTTTGTTTTACATTCAGTATCTCTTCGCTAATTTCTAGTTCATAGTGGCAGTCCTGAATGGTTTGTTGTTTAGTTTTTTGACTTTCGGTCAGAATCTGTTATTATTTGTAATGTTTTCTTTTTGTCTTTTGTGTTCGTATTTTTCGTGTTTTTTATTCCCGATTGTTGTATTTTCAGATGATTTTTTTTTGTGTCTTCTTTTAGTTGTATTGTCCACATTTCCTAGTTAATTCTAGTTTGTTATTTATCAATCTTGCATTGTCGCCCATCTTTTTTGCTTCGATCATATATTGTATTAATTATTTTCTTTCTTCTTAGACTCGTTTTGGATAATTATCATTTATCCATATATTCTTTCCTTTAAAATTCTTTGTGCCACTCTGTATCTCCTGTTTTTTAGCGAACGTTGTCAATTCAATTAAAATTGGCCTATCGTTTTGTTTTTCTCCCAGTCTGGTAATTTCCTGGATTTCTTTTTCCATATCTATTTCAACTTTCATGTTTCTAAAAATTATTTTAGTTCTTTCTTTTAACTCTAAATTTTGTTCAGTTAATTTTTCTTCTACTCTTTGTATTATTTTCTTACTGATTGCCAAAAATTATCCAATTTAAGACCACTTTGAAATCCGAAAAAACAATTTTTTATGGCAACTCGAGTAATTAAATCGCGGAATGTATCTCCAAAAGCAATCAAAACAATTTTTTACAATTTGACTTTTAAGTGTAGTAACAACTCAATGAGATCAACGATTATTTTTGAAAATAAATGTAAGTAATTACAAATAACAAAAAATAATTAAAAAGATAATTGATAACGGTTGTAACAATTAAAAATTTGTTGTTTTTTTAAATAATAATGATTTCTCAATTTTTTATCAAGATTAAACATTCATTTGGTTACAATAAACCTAAAAACAATTTTTTCTTATAAAAAATCATGTTTATAAAACAAAATTGTGAAAAATTTTGAAAATATAAAACTTTTTCTAAAAGTTCTAGTATCTTGTTTTTCAAACATAGGATAGAAATAGTAACATTATGTAACTGAGTTTATAACCCATAGAAAAATTTGAGAAGCTTCCCAAGTAGCAAAAATCAGTTACAAAACGGTTGTAAAACTCTCTTGCAACTATGGTTTCAGTAAGGTATTTAGTTACAGAATAGTTGCTGAGTCTTTCCTGATACGTTTTCAATACCGGATTTGGTCAGTTGCAAGGCAACTGCAGTAATATTATAACCGTTTTACAACGTCTCTGAAGCCGTTGCAATTACTACTTTGTAACTGTTTCACAGCGTTGCTATAACGGTTTTTTACAAATCATGTTTACCTATTAGTTTATCATCACGGTTTTGTAATTGATTTGTAACATTGTAGTTACCGTTTACAGCAACTGCTATGTAACTGTTTTGAAAACATGCTTATTACCATTATTTGAAACTACTTTATAACCGCATTGTTAAGCAACTTATCCAAGATTTTAGTTACTAAGTGCATCATAAAGATTAAAACAAAAATAGAGATAAAAATATATTAATAAAAAGATACAGATATATAAAAAGTTATAATAAATGTAAATTTTTATAGTTTCTTATAGAACTAAATTCAAACAAAAAAGATATAATAAAAGAATTTTTACATCTGTTTCAAGTGGGTACCAGTAAACAGGTTTTTACGGCAAATTTTCAAGAAAAGCGGATTTTGTCTATTATTTATAAATTTTGTAAATAGTAAATGCATAAATTTTGTTAAGAGAAAAATGTCTTTGTGTTAAAAGACCATGGCGGATTAAGATATTCCTCACGTGTTACAGTTTAATGCGTCTACGTAATTCTTAGTTAAATATTTGTATTAGGCTACAAATGCACATGTGCAATTATAAGCGGTTCAATGATCATAATCTTGACTGGTTTTTTAAAGATTATAGGTGTTCGCAATGGCGATATAATTTACACGTTTTAATCACTGTGTGTAATATTGTAATGTCCTTGCAATCAAATTCTATTTTATCCTAGAAGAAAATAAAATCAATTTAAAATTTGCTTACTTAAAATTGACAACTAATTCTTCAACGTTGATTAAATTAGAAACAGTAGTTTAAATGCACGATTAAAATTATACTAATATAATATACCAATAATTGTACTTACGTGGTTTTGAATTAAAAACACTTTCGGTACTGTTTATTGGATAATGATAATGAACTATGTGTCTTATAAAAATCTCGTAAAATGCACTTCTTCTGTTGCTGTTTGAACGTATAGATTAACACTGTAGTGTAGTTTTAGAAATTCACACTTGTAACCATAGTTTCAAGACTGTTACACACGAAACCGAAATGAAGGTTTTAATGTCACTAAATTGACACTGTAGTTACATAAGGGTTTAAGAAAAACTTACTTATAACCATAGTTGTAAAATGGTTATTTCTGTAATAGATTTGAAACCTCAGTAAATTACGAAAGTTGCTGCTACGTTGCTGAAACGGTTTATTTACCATGGTGCCAATGTTACTAATTTGCAACTGGTTACAACGTAACCACGGTTACAAAATGTTGCTTGGGTTGTGATTCACACAGCCCTGATACCGCCTAAAAGCTATCAAAATTTTGTCTATATATGTTACATTTAGATAATCACCTTAAATAAAAAAAATAAACTAAGCAGAGTAGAATAGAAGAATAAATTTACATATAAACATTGGCGGCTTTTTCATTACGTGATTTGGTCAACGATCCTCCAAAAAAATACTAAAAATTGTTTTATTATTAATTTACAATTGCCAATATATTCCGTTTCATTTTGTGTATTCCAAAGATAGATACGTTTACTTTTAAATAAATCTTTTATTAAGTAAGAATTTGTTTTTACAGTTTTAATATTGAAATAGCCCTCTTGCAGTTTCATCACCAGCCGCCACTGATCAAAACATATTACTTCTTTAAAAAACTTAAAAAAATCTACAAAGAAAATATAGTATGTAAAAAGAAAAAGATAGAAAATTGTATTGTGTAACACTGTCTTTATAATTAAAAATATTATAGTTTTAAATGACTATGTTGTCATCTAGATTCAGTTATGTGCATATAAAAATGGCGTTAAATTCTTATGCAAATAAAATATAAATTATCAAGCTATAAAACATCGCGACAATTAAAACTAACTTAATTCAATATATATTTTTATTATTCATACTATGCGATGACTTCATGCAATGATATCTCATATTCTAAATACATAAATGATGTTATGTATGTTTTTTTAATTTTTTTTAATCCAAATTATATTTTTAATAACAAAAAAATTTAAACACAGTAACTAAATAATTTAATTTTCGTATATTAAAAAAAAATTGCGGTCAATTGTTTAGTAATTGTACAACTCAGAAAACACAAATTTTGAAATGCACAATTTTATTTATTGATTTCAGAATAATCAAATCAAAAAAGTTGATTTTCAGAAAACAAGTTTTTTTTAGATTTGGAGCAATTGAAAAAAGAAATACAAAGTTCATCAAAACAAAAAAAAACATTTCTGAATAACAAGAAAAGTCTAAAACATGCACTAAAAGAAGAATTTCAGCTTATCGTGTATTCGCAAAAAACTTTTATTTATGAATAACGATTTTATTATCTGTTTAGAAAGTAAACATTGCAGAAAGAAAACCACTAAAAACAAGTCAATGTTCTACAGCACATAAAAATAATTCAGTATTTAGAAAAGAACTAATTTTAAGTTGTGTTAGATCCTGTTTTTACGACTATTATGTAATAAATCCTATTGTATGTTTGTTATTAGTTAGGCAACGTTGTGCATTCCTTATGACAAATCTCATTTTCGTATAGGTTAGTTATTTCCGTACAGGTCAATGTATTTACCGTACACGATAATAAATTATAAAAGCATAATTGACTTGTACAAGTATTTTATGCATTGTAATATAAAATTGAAGTCATCTAGAACCATGTCGATGCTGTGGCATTAGTTTTGACGGTACATATTTTGTAAAAGTTTTTTAAATTGAATGTTTCAGGTTATCTAACTTGCATTTCGCAAGTATTAGTATTTAGTGGTTGTATTGCAACTGTATATATTTTAGAAAAACTAAGTTTAAAATCATAACAATAAATCAAAGTACTTACTTTGCAACTTCACTAGTTTTAACTTTTTGTAAAGTTTTCTTTTGATGCAAAAGAAACAGCAACAGTAATTTACCGGATTTGTTTGTGCATTGTTATAAATGAATTATGATTATAAAGATTTTTAATCAGTTGTTTAAAAATTTTACAATGATTACTAGAAATCGTATGTTTGACAGGTTAAGCAATCGAATCAGTCAAATATTAAAATTACTCAATTTGTAAGTAACAAAATGAGACAAGTGAGTATTAATCAATATTGATTAATTTTTTGAATTGCATTACAATTAAGAAGAAACCAATTGCCTTCTGACATCAGTTGCAAGATACCGAAATGTTGTTTACAAACATGTCTGATGTCTGTACGTTATTATATATGTTTCTAATTTTTATAAATATTTATGTATAGTAGTGCTGATCCTGGCTCACTCCGGTGGGAGATCATACAATTTCGTTAAGATCGTTTCGTTTTGGGTATGTTGATATTATAAAGTAATTACTATTCAAATGGCTACAGTACCTAATTGTTTGCTATATAGCATAGAATTCTACAGTTTAGATGTTTGTACATAGGTGAAGGCACTATGCGTGAGAGTTAGAATTTGCATAAAAGCAGTTCCAACACTTACTTTTGTTTTTTAACATCCGTATATAGAATGATAGATTGATTATAATTACGAAACAACTCGCAAAATTTTATTCTTATTAACTCCGGCGGATTGAATGTTCTGCTAAAAGTATAGAGGGTAAAGTTAATTATTATGGTAGAAAGACGCCAAGGTAGGATTCCGCATGGTCCAATTAGAAATGTGCTAGGTACAGTAAGTCTACTTTGCGTGCCAAATTCATGAACTCTGACGTACATTGGTTTTGTTACCGTAGGTTTTAGAGCATACCTACATTGCTGTGCTCAATTCATACAGAGATTGTGAATAATGTGGCATGGATTGGTATGTACCAAAACTTTATATTGAAGAACAAACCGAAAGCGTCTGTAAGTCAACGGCTGCAAACCCGCGTCGCAACAAAGACTATTCTAGGGTGTAGTCCGGTATACTCCGGTAGCTAAACTTATGTCTCTACTGCGAATAATGTTTAAAACTTTTAACTAGGACTTGCGAGTTGATGAGAATATAGCGCAACCGTAATCAAATCTTGATAATATTAAAGTTTTATACACCCTCAGCAAAGGAATGCTTTCCAGTAAATATTAATATTTGCTAGACATCAAATAACGTTGAGTGCCTTTTTACGGGTAACAGACAGACTATTAATATGAGGACCCAGTGCGAACACACGCCTGGATCCCCGGGGCCTATGTGGAACCGGTAAAAATTCTGAAAAGGATCGAGATCCAAAATGCTGGTATTGTAACCAGTAACGAGCGTGTAGTGGACAGGAAGGAGGACCCCAAGGGACAAACATTGATTGTCCTTATGAACCAAACTTCCTGGGACAAGATGGGGGCTATTTGCAACCATAGTCCCTACGTAAACCTTACTAGAGTGACGTTTAAACTCCTCTCCAAGACGAAGGTAGGGGGAGAGGAGGCGACCAGTATGGAGTGCAAAGAGACGACAGTGGTTAAGGGGCTCTCAGAGGAACCACAATCCACTGCGTCATCCATTGCACCCCAGTTGGTAGGTATAGGTTTAAATGGTTAAACTTGTACAAATAAACCTGCATCACAGTAGGGCAGCATCTGCTGCCCTCTGTACTTACCTCTATTAAACATTTTCAAAAGTTTCAACGGTAACGGTGCGACATTCTTCAGTAATTTTGCGCAGCAGTTTTTCAATCGACTTCGCTTGAGTTTAAAAAACGATCGACTTTAAATGACGTTACAGAAAAAAGTCCAATTGTAATAAATTTAGTAATCTAGAAAACCATTCAATTGGCCCTCTTCTGCCAATCTACCGATCTGAATAATAGTGATCTAACTGGTAGTACGTAATAAGGAAGAGCTCCATCTTGTTGGAAATGAAGTAAATCTATGCCTTCCTGATTTGCTAATTAATAGTTTGATGATATTTCCTAACAATTTAAGATAAAATGCACTATTCAAGTTTTTATCCATGAAGACAGGATCAGTGATCACATTTTTGAAAATTCTTTCTCAAACGTTTTTTTGGGTATTGAGTGTGCACTTCCCGCAAATTGTGAAAATTCTCGTGGCTCCAATGTTAAAAATTTTATTTGTTGACATGCCCATTTAAATAAAACGTGGACTCATCACTTAAACAAATGTTTTTTTGACGGGTGATAGTTTCACAAAACTCAATTTTTTTGCCTGGATCATCATTTCCAAGTTCTTGTACCATGTTCATTTTGTAAGAATGAAACTTGCTCTTACAACAGTTTTTTGAGACAATTTTGTTTCTTCTGCTGCTTGAGTTGGATTTATAGCGAACTGTTTAAGATCCTTAATATTGGCGATTTCATCATGTTTTTCTATTAACAACAAATCCTGTTGGCTCAAATTTGGCAACAAATTGATGAACGCTTGTTCTAATGTGGGCGATAGCTCTTAATGAAAATACACTCAAATCAATATTGTTAAATAAAGAGATAAGCACAACAACGAAGACCACAATAACAAAACATTGTTTTTTTTCCATTTCTATCACACTTTTAGTAGAAAGTAGTATTAAAACCTACAAGGCCCATTCCATGTCATACGCTACCAAAGACACATTTTTAAATTTCATGATTATGGTCTAATTTATGCACTTTTAAACCAATCAATTTTAAACCAATCAGAGACTCTACTACTGGCACAAAAATTAAGAAACAAGCTATGATTATGACCATCAAGGAAGCTTACGACATGTTCAAAAACAACCATCCTGAAAAAAAATTAGCAAATTTACATTCTACAGCTTGCGACCGGTAGAAAGTGCTTTCACACAGTTGTGTGCGTTTGTGCACTTCATTCTAATTTTATTACATGGTTGAATGCGTTGGGAAATGAATTTTTTAGTTTCCCAAAACTTACAAAGAATTATTTTTGAGCGACAACATGCAACCCCAAAAATGAGGCTTGTATGTCTAGTGCAGATACTGTCCAGATAACTTCTGGGTACAATTTGAAGAAATTGAGAATTTGGGCAATGAAATATCTTGGAAAGAATCGTCCAACTTAAGTAGTGGTCCTAAAATGATCAGAAAAACAATGTCACTGCAAGGCAGCTATTCAAAAATTCAAAAAATTTAGAAGTTTAAGAAATGAGGAAGGAATAATAAATCCAATATGACTAATAAAAACAATTAACACGTTTAATTATGTCTCTTTACTGATAAAAATTAATCGTTGTTAATTTAAAATAATAATATAATTTAAAAATACATAAACTAAATTGGGATTTGAACCTTCATACGTTGCACTTAGGGCCAAATACCTACATTGCGACGACAAAAATAGAAATAAATACTATTTTCAAACTAATCAAAAATACTTTCAAAACGATCTCTATAAACCAGTTGTTACGGACGAAATTTGTGTTACGTGCGACTGTGTATATTGACGTGAAATTGGATTCCGGTTTTGACGCCCTATACCGATCGTTTTCTCGTGGTTGTCATTTGGCGGAAAATCGTGATGCTGGCAATTGCATAAAATGGCCTGGACGTGTTAAATAATTTCGTTAGCCAATGCCATCCGGAATAATGGAAATTCAATTGTAATTACTTTAATTATATAAAATATTTGAGGCGTTACAGGGTAAGCTATTGCTGTCGTTTATTAAAATTCGTTCGTAATTCTTTTTTCATTTAACAGCCATTTTTCCTCCACTTCGAGCACATCGAGTACGTTTTCGATAAAGGGGATAGTGAATAGTAATTCTTACTAAGCAATTACGTTACCGCACACATACGCTTTCGGAAGGCGGTTTCCACGCCACGAAAACGAGGTCTCGATAAGCCTTACCGTGGGAGATATTACTACATGTGGATGACTCGACTGGGTTATCAGCCACCTGTTATACGTTACTATTTATCTGATTCGATACACAGAAGTACTCTTTAAAACCAAAAGCAGACGTTGATTGTGTTATCAGTTACCTGTTCTGATTCGCTGCGTACAGTAGTCGATACACCGGTTTTTATACATATTTAATGAATTATTAATACTAATTGTTTTAGCTTAATATTCTTTGTGAGTTGGTGTGTGACACGATTCGTGGTTAATGTTTATTACAAGCCACTGAAAAGGAAAAACGTTTTTCTTCGTGCTAGTGGAAGTTGAACTTCGGGTGAGTTATTTTAATTAATTTTTGTGTATATCGTTGTCACGAAAAATTACTCACAAACTTTTGATTCATAATAACGTTCGTAAATGAATGTAATGTGTAGCTACCAATAAGGTAATTATAATCATTGAGTTTACTGTATCGCATACTGTGTGTGGGTGAAGAATATTTACTTCGATTTACTTTAAAGGTGTGTTGTGTGTTGCCGATACTGTAGGCATTCACGTACTGAATCTTCTATATAATTCTATAAATTTACTTGTTACGAAATCCAAGTTTACTACCGTTGTTAATGCTTATTGTTAATTCTCCTAGTATTTAAGATTTCCGAATTCGATGTATAACGATTATTCTGCTACTCTAATTTAAAATTGTGATATTTGTTAACTATATTCTAAAAGTGATTAAATTTGTTAATTCTCTCTCTTATGGTTATTGTTCCCTACGAACTAATTTGGGCTACTCGATCAGCCGAGTATAAGAATTACGAACCTTCGATTACGTTACAAGTTTACACCGTTCTGTCGTAAGCGAAACAGAAGCATTACGTTGGATCAGCTCTGGCGCCCTTAAGCATATTTCCTTTTTTTTTGAACCCTCCCTACTCCCGACTATTGTGAGTTGGCCGTGCAAGGTTCGTAAAACCAAAAGCTTGTAACACAGTCCTCAATGTACAGTAAAAATTAATTTTTTTTATGCAATGCAGTAGCCTGTGCGTCCGCGTAAAGTTAGGTTAGTTTTTACACTTGCGTGTGCGGATTCTAACATAATTGTATGTACGATTGTACCACTACAAATGTGCGAATCTAATGATACTAACACAAAAATATATTGGAACAACACGACACTTTTTCAACAAGGTATTGTCGTCCAATTGAATCCAAAATAAAAAAAGAAAGTGTTCAAAATATGAAAGAATGTTATAACGAAATACAAACGCAAATATTGCAATTGGAGCCGAAAATAATCGTTCTATCACTAAAGAAATAAAATTTAAACACATTCCCATTTGTACGATGCTGGATGGAAAGACTGTTAAGATTTTGACTAATAGTTTAAGTTCGCAAGCGTGCAATGTTTAAACGATATAGAAAAACTTTAAGAATCAACACTAATAGTGACATATTTAACTGGATGCTGGTGTTCTCTGATCCTATTGTGACAAATAATCGAAAAAAAAATAAAGCACAGTTTAATGAAGTTGTATTAGGCATACTAAGACTGCCTACTTTCTGTAGTAGTGATGATAACGGCAATGATGATCAGGAGTCTGATGATGATGATAATGGTGATCACGCTGTAGTAATATTTTGATTAAAACGGTATTTTTTTTTGTTTAATTTAAAATACAAAAATAGTTTTAAATATTTTTTTTAAAATACAATACTATGATCACCGGCCCCCCAAATTAGGTTTTAACTTTTCTAAAAGTTATATATTAAGTAGTATTTTTATAAGCATTTCTGATGAGAATATAAAATTAAACCATATTTTATATTTTTGTCGTCGTAAATTAATAATTTGATCTTATGTGCGTCCGGGCGATATTACCACAGTGGTGCAATTGATGTCACTGCCCCACAGTGACCTACTCATATGTTCTTTACATCCGTACTTTAAACTAAACTTTTTACTACGCGATACATTTTTGAAAATATTTTTGATATTTGTTATTAAATTTTGAAAATTATTACGCAAAACGTTCTCTGGTATACATTGTTATATGTTCTGATAGTGGATATATTTTAAAAACACTTTGGGGACATATAAATCGAAATTTTCAAATTCCCTATGTTAATCTGTATGCTTCAAAATTTCTGGGATACACGGTATAAAAAAGTCAAAAAAATATTAAAAAAAATTGTTATTTTTTAACGTATCTTGCTTTCCCTTCAAGATATGGAACCTTTTTCTAAAAAAAATCGTTGTAGGCAGGATTCGAACTTAGGATTATATATGGAATTTACTTTAAATTATAAATCAAATATCTAATAAACTGTTAATGTTAGAAAAATTTTTATTTGAATAAATTGTTAGGAAGAAATAACTCTATAAGAAACTGTTAAACATGTTATCTTTTGATAGAACCGAGAGAATATGAAAAACCAGATCCATACCAAATTTTAAGTTACTAGTATTTTTGGTTATCGTAGGCACATCGTTACACACAGACACACACACAGACACCCAAATTTTTTTTGTCAAAAATATTTTTTTCTGATTGAGGAGACGTTAAAACGTAAAATTTTTTGAAAAAGAAATTGCGATCGTTATACTTTCCTTATAGGAAAGTAGAAAGGTTCCATCTGATTTTTAATGATTTACGAAGGCTTGAAGATTTCATACCAATCGTCATGATTTTTAGCGGCAACTGCGCTGCTCAGTTTAAGAATCGCTATATTTTGGCCCTTCTTGGCGGCTTAAAGGATAATGCCTTACTAGACGATCTCAAATGGGTTTTTTTGCGGCATTGCACGGAAAAGGCGCAGTAGGCGGCCTCGGTGGCACTACAAAGCGTACAACACGGATAGGTGTCAAATTACGGTACAAATAATCTTGAATAGTACCGCTGAGTTTTTCGTTTACGTTAAAAATGGGATAAAGAGCATTCACATCATCTATGTCTCAAAAATTGAGATTGAAGAAGAAAGGCCTTTTCATCATCATATTGCCTCCTTAAAAACATTGTCCAGAAAGAAAGACTCAGATGACCAGTTAAATTTAGACTCGGTAAATAAAAGGCTGTCATTTACTGACGTGTACTCTGATTTAACGGAAGATAATTCAAGGCAAGACAAGAGGCAGCTTCATCCAAATAAAATCAGCTTTAAAATGTTTGTGTTAGTTACACAAGAATTCAAAATACTGTAAAGGATGTTGTTACACAAGAATCATCAATTCGTTCTGTAGCTAAGGCATATGGAATAGCTAAATCTGTTAGCTCGTCTTGTAAAAAAATGTAAAAATACAGATGCTCCTTTCGTTTACGAACCAAATATTGGAAATAGGAGAATTTTCTCTATAAAAGAGGAACTCCAAATTGTGAAATATGTTAAATTGTTTGTGAAAATGTGTGTTGGTGTAACACGACAGCAACTTTTTAGACTTGCTTCTGACTATGCTAACTACTTAAAAAGGACATTCCTAGTAACTGGGTTAAAAATGAACTAAGTGGTATACAATGGTATAAAGGTTTTATGAAGCGACACCCGGAGCTATCACTTAGACGTCCAGAGAAAACTAGTTTGGCTCGAGCAAGTAGTTTTAATAAAACTACAGTTGCTACATTTTACAACAATTTGAAAATTGCATTGAATAAATATCAAATTACGACAGGCCGTAATCTGGACGAGACAGGGCTTGTAACAGTTTGTGATCCTGTAAAGGTGCTGGCTGAAACTGGTATGAAACAGGTGGGACAAGTTACTTCTGCGGAACGTGGACATCTAGTAACGATGCTTGGTACTATATCTGTCTAGGTCTGGCTTACAAAACTGGATAGATGACAAATGAAAATGTTTTGCGAGCATTTCAGTATTTCATAGAGCGTGTAAAATCTTCCCAGGGAACTCCAGTTTTACTACTCATGGATAATCATGAGACACATATTAGTTTAAAAGTAATTTTACGTGCAAAAGAAAATGGAGTCATAATCTTAACGTTCCCTCCACATTGCAGCTACCGATTGCAACCGCTTGATGTAACGGTGTACGGGCCATTTAAAAGTTTTTATAAAAGAGCTATGCATAATTGGATGACAAGTAATCCGGGACAGACTGTGACAATTTATACTATGCCACAATTTGCAAAAATTGCTTATGAAAAAGCGTTTACGATTGAGACAATTGTATCAGGATTTAATAAAACAGGAATCCATCTATTTAATTCAAATAATTTCACGGATGCTGATTTCCTAAGTTCATATGTTACGGATCGTCCCTTATCAACAAGTTCGCACGTAGACAAAGCTGAAAAATTTTCTAATAAACAAGAAATCAATAATAAAAGTAAGAACCCCCATGACAATACTGAGACAAATGTTCTCACACCTGATATGGTGCGACCTTTTCCCAAAGCTGCCCCAAAAAGGAAGATTTTTGAAGAAAGCAGCAGCGATAATTCTTCTGTGAGTTATGCCAATAGTGATGCTAGTGAAACGTGGATGGATGCTAGTGACAGCGAGATAGATTTCGATCAAATCAGCATAAATGTAGGGAGTTACATTGTCGTCAAGTTTCAATTGAAGAAGAAGCATTCATTTAACCATGCTGTCGGTGTGATACTCAGTGAGATCTCTGACAGTGACTATCAAGTAAAGCTCATGAAAAAATCTTGCAAAACAAATAAAGGACGATATAGCCGATATAAACAAAAAAGGCATTGTTTTAAAATTGCCAAATCCAAATCAATGCCAAGGAACCAAACGAGCACAAACATTTTATTCATTTTCTACTGACTTGTCTAACTTTAGCAGATTGTTATAAATTCCTCATTTTTTTAAATTATTACTAGAATTGCAATTACAGAATGTTGAATATTCAAGTGTAACTTTTTAAAATACAACACAATTAAATTAATTCTGCTTCAGATAGCACCTAATACATCTGTGTTTGTGGTAATCTAAAAATTATGTTGACATTCAGAACCAAACTTCAGTATTATCATTTTTTTTAAAAATGTCCCTTTCATGAAGCCTCTCCCCTACTTATTATAATTTTGAAAGTAACCTTAATGTTTTGAAACATTAATTATTAAGTGTGTATAAATAATAGTTAAGAATTTTGTTTTTTTAAGTTTTAATAACATATCCCATTAAAATATGTTTATTTAATAAAAATTTAATGTCAAAAATTTCTATAAATTTCCTACGTGTAACTCCCGTTGTAATGGCATGAAACGCCCAACCTCTGCGTTCAAAATTCACAGAGTTTTTTATGTTAGTTGAGTTATCTGGAATGACGGGGCCAAAACATGTAACGTCCGTTACACGCACTTAGACGCGATTTACTTATATCTTGTGATAATTCATTGCATTTGAAAGTTGACTTTATGGAAATATAGTACTAGAGGTAGGTGATCAAGAAGGAAACGACGTGTTCTCTTTCATAATCATGGTTTAATTTTAAACTAAAGACGTACGTCCTGTAACACCCGTGACATGGAATGACTCACAACAAACCTGATATTTCATGAAATTTATTATTTCGATTTTGTTGTGAAAAAATTGTCGTATATAATATAACAAGTGGTAGGAATCTTGCCGGTCATCATTTTTGTCAGTCAGATCACGAATAGTTGTTGTGACGATTTTATAAAGACAACACTATGAGTGGTACTGACTGACAAAAATTACCAAAAGATTCCAACCACGAGTTGTATTCGTCAAGACAATCCAAAGAAAATGACGGAAAATTTGAGTTTTTTTTTGAAACGCAGTAATTCATGAAATGTCACCACGGCAACGTAACAGAAGCTGTGTAAATAGTAACAAAATTTTATCAGTTTTGACCAAATGGCAGAATTGCGGTTCGATAAAACAATTTTAAAGGAACTACGGGCAGAAGTAGTGATGACTATTCCACAGAATACAAAGCGTAGTCGTAATTCTGTGTGGGAACAGCTTAAAAAGTTTTGCGACACGAGAAAATTTTTTCTGACGGAAGTATCACCTATCTCAAAAGTAAGCAGTATATTAAAAGATTACGCATTCAACATGAAAAATGTGATGGAGAGGATTACAAAGATTCCACTTTAAAAACAATGTAAAATACTACTGTCAAAGTGGCGCAGGAGTTATATTTTAATTTGTTTAATGTGAAGAAGAATCCATTCTCAGATATTGAGTTTAAAAGTGCGCGTGCAGCAAGAGACGGAAGGCGAAAGCAGTTGCAAACGATTGCAGAAAAGAGAAAAGTGAGTTCAGTATCTATATTAGATGACAACTACGAAAAAATGATTGACGTCTAGAACGAAGATACTCTTTCAGGGCTCCAGAAAAAATTCTATTAAATTGCAGAAAGAGAGCTTCCTTGGAGAGGAGGAGAAGCGGCTAAAGGTTTGATCGAATACTTTCAAGAAGAAAAAGAATACACTGGAAACTTGACTGGGCATTATGAGTACAACACCATTTCTCCCAAAACTTGCTAAGGCGAATCACATCGTCTTTGTGACAGTAAATGGCTGGTTTCTAATTAGAAGAATCCTAATCATTGTCCCGTGAGGTTGGTATTGCTTATAAAAATATGTCAAATATTTATTCCGTTTTATGTTCATTTTCAGATTGTTGTAAAAGATGCTACGAAAGAAAGGCCGTAACGTCACCGCAGATCGTTTATTTCTGACTGCCAATCCTAACTGGTGTGAATCTGGCCTTTGGTACAAGAATGTTCTTGTAGGAATTAATGAAATTGGTAAATGGACTAAAAAAAGTGCAGAAAAAGCTGGACTGGATGTAAAGAGATTTAAGATAACTACGCGTTCAAATGCAGTAACCCAGCTTGCGAAATATGGCGTGGAGGAACAGTCAGCACCACGCACAAATAATAAGTAAAATGAGAAAAGAGGGAAAAGTACAACCGATGGTAAATAATTCTTGCATTCAAAACGAAGAAAGACCAAAAATTGTTTATAATAATTGTGTTATAAATAATAATTATCAATAAAGTTTATTGTTGAATTTTTTACCTTTATACTCACCTATATTATCGCTGTAAACGATCGTAATTAGATCAAATTCAAAAAATTAGTTATTAAATTTTGGGTTGGATTGCCAAAATTATAAACCAAGTATACTGCTGAATTCCTTATTAAATTTCCCAAAAAATGACGTATCACAAGTAAGGTCGTGCCATTTAAAAACAAATTAAGGATAGTTGCTGGGAGTCAGGAGGTTGATTTTACACGTAAAAATCGTCCTCCTCAATATTATAATTGTCTTGTTTTTGTATTACTTTATTTTCGCAATACTCAATACTGATTAATTCGAATCGAACGATTAAAGCAAATTATTTTTGAAATAGAAATGTTGGTTGCCTATAATGTTACTAAATTTCTAAATGTCCAAAACTAATATTTAAATATTTTAACGTGAAAATGCTTCAATGCGATTGGAAAAAGACAAAAACAATTTTTAAATTAGGTAAAGCATTCGTGCCTCTTTTTTAAAATTCATAGAAAGACTCATAATAGATATCTACATAAAAATAAGTTTTGGAAAAAATATACAAAGCAAATACTTAAATTAAAAAAGCAAAAGAATGCATAATTAAATAAGTTGCTAGAATATTAAATGTTTAAGAAAAAGTTAAAGTCGTTATCACTGAACGTGTCTATCTAGTTTTCTAATTATTAGTTTGACGTTGGTATGCTAAATTTGTTTGTTTTTTATTTTATAATCAATGTTCACATTCTGTCGCATATTAATTTTTGTTTTTTGTAAAATTTTGTATTAACTATAATCGCGTTTGAATTAAAAGAATCTACGTTACTTTGCAACTTCTGTTATACACAATAAATGACTAAAATTAGCAAAAACGTTTGGATTTGCAAATTAGCATCTTAAGTTCTAAACTTGAATTGTGCATTGATCCGTGGAAAAGGCAGATGGCGTTGGCACAATAGAAGAAAAGTAATTTTTTCAGTTATCAAATATGAACAGCAATTTGCAGAATCACTTTATAGGAATACAATTTATTCGACTTCTAAACAAATATATTCAATTAAAAAAAAACAAATAGATTTACGAGATAAACTTATAACTGACAATGGGCAGTTACCAAACATTATTATCAAAAAAATTTTTAAGTTATACGTGTACGTATTCGCATGAAGTATGAAGAATCAAACGATTATATAGGAATGGAATTTGAGCAATAACTGTATTGCCATAAAATTACATGTAACGCACGTGGTCTTAAAACGTTAGACGCATTAATTACTGGAGCGCACGATTGCTTTTACTATGATCGGTATTGCGACGAATATAGCACACTCCATCAACTATGACATAAGAACTTAATAATTCTTAAATTACTTGGACAACGGTGTCAGTTAGTAAACGACAATGTGCTGTACTTGGGTGGTGATCAAATAGATAAAAATAGAATGCCTTAAACTCAATATTATTATGGCTCGTTTTAATATTCTGTGTAAAGAAACGCTGCGTAAACAAACGTCTAATGCTGAAATATGTTTTATGTAAAAAAGTAATACACATCTAACTTCAATGAGAATTTAAAATAGAGCATAGCATTTTAATAACAGAAAAAGTTATAAAATAAACTAAAAGCTGAATGTATAATATACTTTTTAACGACAAACAGATTTTGTTGAAAAAAAGTTAAATCAAAACTTCTAATCGTTTCTTTGAATCGTTGTAATTGCTCGGGTGCCATTTAGAACAAGGCCGATTAAGTCTTGCCAAAAACTCTCTACTCAAATTAAACAATTTTTTTAATAGATAACTTAAAAAATTAAATAGTTTTAAAGAAATTTTCACTGTTAGAATCATCTTTAAACTTACAAAGGATTATTGTAACATTCTTAACAAATCTTATAATCTTTAAGATGTACTAAAATAAAAATGTCTTCCGGGTTTGGACCGTGTCTTTGTTGTAACCGAAGTTGCCAATGATTCGCCCACTTTCGTAAGGGGCTTCATCAGGGCGTGAGATAAATCGTAAAACTCAAACAAGCAACCGAAATCTAACTAAGCACTTCTCAAAAGTTAGGTAATCAACTTGTGAACCAAGCCAGATTCCAAACTCCATAGAAGTGACTTAAGAAGAAATAGTCTCCGTATATAAAGAAGAAGGATCGTCACGGCTGGTTAAGCTTGACACTGATTGGGTTAGAGTTGATAAGGGACTAATGACTGGGAACCAAAAAGGGGATAGCTCAAAACCATGATGGCGATTGAAGCTATTGTTATTGAAGCTCTTACGAAGACTTCGCAAGAACCCTGCTATTATTGTTTTTCCAGCCGACAAAAGCAACGCTACTGTCGATTTGAACCAAATTGATTATATTGCGAAAATCCATTATATGCTGTCTGAAGAAACTTACGCTCTTCTAACTTGTAATCTCACTTCGAAGATTAAACGTGAGGTCAGCCAAATCATCAAATCTCCCAACCTACCTTCTGAAACTATACGTCGACTTACCCCTTCAGATTCTAAACCACCTCGTCTACACGGACTTCCTAAAGTTTACAAACAAGGTATTCCTTTTCGACTTATCGTCAGTACTATCTAATCTCCTACCTACAAGCTAGCCAAGTTCTTGTCCAACATTCTTTGCGAGTTTACAGGTAAAACCTCTTCTCACATCCTCAACTCTCAGCATTTTATTCAACGTCTAGAAACTATAAAACTTGAACCCCAAGATTTTCTCATGAGTTTTAATGTCACTTCACTTTTTACTAGAGTTCTTATTAAGGATTCGCTTATTATCATCAAACAGATTCTGTCTCAACATGACAAGGACTTAAGTTTGGTTCCTCTTGTTGATAAGGAAAACTTCTCCGTAAGAATGGTATTAATCTCATATTCAACTCGACAGACCAAATTTCTCAGATTCTTCCTTCTCCCAAGGACAAATTTCTTACACTTTCATATCAAGGTGTATATCAAATTCCTTGTTTAGGTGGTTTAGTCTACATTGGTGAAACCAGTCGTTCCGTCATTACTCGCATTTTAGAACATGATCGTTGTATAAAGAAAAAACATATTTCCAAGTCTGCGGTTGTTGAACATCATTTTACTACAGGTCACAAGATAGATTTTGATAACGTTTTGGTGATTGCCAAATTTCTATTCTTTTTCAACAAGAAATTCCGAGAGAGCATAGAAATCATCAAACCATCCAATAACTTCAATCGCGATAATTGTTTCAAGCCCCCTTGCAACTGTAACCCAATCAGAGTCGAGCTTAACCATCCGTGACGATCCTTCTTCTTTATATACAAAGACTATTTCTTCTTAAGTGACTTGGTTCACAAGTTGATTACCTAACCTTGTAGTGGTTCTTTGTTACATTTGCTTTTTCAAGTTTACCGTGTTTTTTCTTACCTTTTCCGAGGTTAGAATTTGTCTTGGTTGATTACCTAACTTTTGAGAAGTTCTTAGTTAGACTTCGGTTGCTTGTTTAAATTTTTCGATTTTTCTCACGCCCTGATGAAGCCCCTTACGAAAGTAGGCGAAACGTTGGCAGCTTCGGTTACAACAATAACACGGTCCAAACCCGGAAGATATTTTTATCTTAGTACAGACTCCGGCCGTGGAAGCCTTGGCTATTACATCTTTAAGATGGATAAGAGTTTCAAACACAAAACGCAAGATAAATTTTTTATGCACATATGGTAGAAACTACCTAAACTAAAAAAAATTATGTTGTCACTACACGACTTTCCCATAAGAAATGATGAAGGCATGTCTACATATTTTTTTAAGGTTATGTTGTCATAAAACCACTTTGAAGTGATATGTATAGTTTATATATTGACTTTCTAGCATGCTATAATTTTTTTGAAATTGTTTTCCTCGATTGAGCTTATGTTATCATATTGACTAACCTCTATATTTGTGAGCCTCGATATTGCTTTCCCGTTTAGTAAATCAGTAAAAATTATTATTTGTAACTGTAGATAGCTATAAACGATGGTAAATACGTTGAGTTAGTTTAACACCCGCGAAATTCAAAATAAGCTTTGAAAAATTTGTCGGGATAAAACCACAACGTAAAAGGACATTGGGGGTGAGCAATGTCAATGCAATTGTGTAAACGCCACCAGAGTGAACTACTAGACAGCTGTTTCGCCCTTTTGGGGCTCATCAGTAGTAGGAGATACACTCTAATGTTGTTCCCACAATTGCATTGACGCCCCTTATAGCTTATATTTAAGTACGATGTCCTTTTACGTTGTGGTTTTATCCCGACGAATTTTTCAAAGCTTATTTTGAACTTCGCGGGTGTTAAACTAACTCAACGTATTTACCATCGTTTATAGCTATCTACAGTAAACTTTAGGATCATAGTAAAATCACACTATGAGATGGCTCTGCCATCAAACACTTTCGAATTCTAACTTTTGGGATGGACTGTGCAAAGACGTTCTAGTGCACCAGTGGAAAATACTTTTGGGTAACCTGGAACTAGCAAAGTCATCATTCTGGCACATTTTAAAGAAGCTGGTCAATGTTGTCGATAGCAGCCTGTCAACCCGTTGCAATACGTTTTCCGTTGTGAAGTACACCCTTCGACCATTTTCCAAATGTACTGTTTCTTAAAGTATGGACAAGTCATGGTGCATGACCTGAGCGATCACAGATTGCGCAATATTTCTCATTACAGTCGACTTTTGCGTGGTTTTTTTTCTTGCAGTTTAAGCAGTGTTTACTTCTATCTTGCCCTGTGCATTTAGCTGCATGGTGACCCATTTTCTAGCATTGTAAACATTTAGTTAGTTCTACTTTTTCCACTATTTTCCACGTATTTAAGCTCACCCGTAGTCTTATATTCTCAGTAAGACGTTCTGCGATGTCTAATGGAGCATTCACCATAACCCTTTGTGTATCCCATTTAGCTGGTTTTAGGTTCCCAAGTCGTTTTTTCTTAGTTTTGATGAATTCTAGATTTTCTCGATACTCCGACAAAATTAGCAGATGTCTGCTTTTGGTTTTCTTTACTGACTTTAAAGAAGATCTAATGGTAGATTGCTTAACCGTTTCTTTGGCCCCTTTCAATAGATCCCCATAACTTTTTTTATATTTATTTATAATTAGTGTGCCCAGTTTGTTTGTCTGCGTACGATGTAGCTCCGCTTCGGCCGCCTTCTGTTCATCGCTTCCACAGAAGACAGAAGTGTATTTGCTTTTCATACATGGACAGTTTCATCATTAGCACAGACTAAAACTTTGAGGCAATTGTAACGAACATAATGCAGTGAGCACTAAACGCAGTCCGAAAGATGGTGCAAAAAAGGGACTATTAGTGAACCCAATTAAGACGGCATTCTTTCCTTTTACCAAACGACGGAAAACGGATGACATAAAACTGCCTACGATGTACCTTAATGACAAAAGAAGTCATTTATCTGGGGACTCACTCTTCATAACAGACTGGCATTCTGGGTTCATTTTAAAAAGTCACAACGAAAGCCATCAGGGTTCTTAACACAACCAAACGGATAGTCGGGCACACATGAGGATTAAAACCCACAATGACTAAATGATTATATACGGTGGTGACGGGACCCATCATCACATACGGTGAGAGAACCAATTGAAAAGCACAGATTCCAAGCTAAGCAAGGTACAGAGAATGACATGTCTGTTGATAACAGAAGAGGCGAGAACCACGCTCACAGCAGCTATGCTATGGAGGTCTGCCTCCATATATATACTTTGCCTCACGTAAAATTGGAATCACTTTTCGCGCACCAACATTTTTGTTAGCGATGTAACATACTTATTGAAATAATCTGTATTAAAAACCACACGTTTGATAATCATAATGAACCGCATTGTAAAAGGAAGGTTATATAATATGAAACTAAAATTGCACTGGTTAACTTTTATCTACAAAGGAGATTACTTATGAATAATACTCCAGTGGTGTGTATCATAATTCCAAAACATTTAAAAATTAAATACATACATACATACATATGAATAATTCGATTATTTTGATTTTTATTAACAAGTTTTTTTGTAACATAAACATGTTCGTCGGAATAAATTTGTTATGATGCACGTACTTATCTTATCTACTAAATATGCGATGTGTTTGAAAAATATTCAAATGGCGCTTTAGGTGAAAATATTAGTGTGGTCCTTATTTTTCGACTTTCGAAATATTATCGCGGCACCTTACCATACGATTCTCTACACTTCAGTTGGAGTTCAGTCATTAACGAAAGAACGCGCGCGTTTTCTTGTATATAAACTTGTTTTAATTTACAATGGCATCCACAAGTACCGGCGTCAGTGTAGTTACTCGAAATAAAACCAACATTTGGCTGATCGGCCAATCACTGCCTAAACTAAACCCGACAAAGTTGCCTTCTATTAGTGAAGTATTACGTTTGTTTTTTTACTACGAAAACGAAGAACGAAAAACCATTCTTGAATCTGCGATTGTAATTGCATGCGAAGTGATAGGTTTGTAGGAAAAAGCTAGTATACCGATAAGATTGAAAAAACATGTAATTAATAAAATAAGAAAACACTTCAAGAAATGGCAGAATCTGAAAAAAAAATAAAGAGAACTAGAAGAAACGTTCCGAAGGATTAAAGAACAAAGAACAAGATTGACAACAAAGCTTAGAAGATTTATTTGATATTGCTCATTGTGATGCTTTAAGTATCATGACTGTTGAACAGGACAAGCAATTTTTATTAGGACAACGAAAGAAAGGACGACAGAGTGTAATTGGTTCAGTAGACAGAAAAGTTTAATAAAATGGAAGAAAATGGAAGAAAAAGAAGAACGTATTAAAAAACTGCGCTAACGTGAAAGCAAAAATATATCAGCTTTGACAGAGAAGGTTCTCCTTTCTTCGTCATCGTTCTCCAGTAGCAATGAAACAAGTGCATCTGATTTCGAAATCGCATCAGAATCTCCGCAAGCAAAACCACCACAAAAGCGAGCTCGAAAAGATATTTTTAATAGCCAATTAGCTTCCAGCTTTAATGTCTGTAAATTGAGTGATAGAAAAACGACTACGGTCGTCGTCTCTACTTTGAAAAGTGCAGGATGTAACCCATCAGAGTTTAATGTCAATAGATCTTCAATTCGTCGGTACCGTTTGAAAAATCGAAAAGCAGTAGCAGGGTCTCTGAAAACCGAGTTCAAACATGATTTGCCATTAACAATTCATTGGGATGGAAAGTTAATTAAAGATATTACTGAGCATAAAACTGTAGATTGTCTGCCCATTTTGGTATCTGGACATGGAATTGGTCAACTTTTGGCGGTTCCAAAATTGGAACGTGGAACAAGTACAGCCTGTGCGTCAGCTGTCTACGAAGCAATAAATTCATGGGGTTTGAGCGATAAAGTAAAATGTTTATGTTTTGACACTACAGCTGTAAACACCGGTTTGAAAAATGGAGCATGCGTTCAATTGGAGAGAAAAATGGAGAAAGATATGCTTTGGCTTCCTTGTCGCCATGACATTTTAGAAATCATGTTATCAGCTGCAGTGGGTCAATCGCTCGGACCGTCTAGTGGTCTTAATATCCCATTGTTCAAAAGGTTTAACACGTTCATGACGTCGTGACCCACCGGTGGGTTCCAACGTGTATTGCTAATAAATGTGCGTGTCCACCGGTGGGTCACGCTCAATTCTTTATTAAATAGCATCCCAAATTGTACGTTTACTTTGAAGGCTCTTACTATCGCACTTACGGCTGCAGGAAAGGTACATATCTACCTATGCCTAGAATCGTTTTTGAATCGGTCAATTATAACTAAGTTTGTATGATAAATATATATACTTATCTATTGGAATCTCTTCTCAAACATAATAAGATACATACATTCGTTTAAAATGAACATAAAACAAGTACATAAAGAAAACAAAACAGTACATATAACACTGAAAAAAAACAAAGGTGATAAAAAAAACGTAAAATTCAATTCGCAGTCAAACTTAGACTAGCAGAGCATAGGATTTCTTTCGCAGTCTTCAGAAAATGTGAGAATTTTTGACGCTTTGGCTCTTGCTTTTTTACTACCTTTGTCCTGCTGTATTCTTTTATAACATTTGCCACATCTTTTTCTACTTGTTATGGCTGAGCCTTGGAGTTTACTTATTTTGTGGCTGCTCTTCCCTCGATTTCTTGTCTTTGTCTGTACCATATCATCACTTTTAACATTTATTTGTCCAACTACGTCTGTTCCTTCATTTGCTTCACTCAATAAACTTCGTAGTATTTTTTCTCGAAACGCTAGCATGTCCATCTTTTTCTTTTTACTATAATGGTTATAAACTACCCACGCGTTGACAACACATGTTCCGAGAAGTACCTCAAAAATAACCTTCTTATACCACTTTACGCTTTTTCTTAGCGTCGTGTAGTAGGAGAACATTTAGTCAAATACATCAACGCCCTTTTTAGCTTGAATATATGCTATTACAGAAATAGGTTTGGACACATCATCTCCCTTACGGTTTTTTCTTCCAGTTAGTACCAGCATATCAGTATGGCTTGGAACAGAGGTGATTATTAGCACTGGGCGTTTATCTTGCCATTTGATCACTGGTATTCCGTCTTTATTCTGCTGACCATAAACTTCTCTTTTTTTCAACTTCTTTTGACATACGTCCTTAGGATTTTCTTTACTTGTAAACCTCAAAGTACCACAAATATATGTCTTAGAGTCCAAAAGATCTTTAGAGAGCTTTACACTCGAGTAAAATTTCAATGTATAAAATTCTTCCGCAACCTTTCAGGTTTCTGAGTAACTCCATACATATGTTATAAGTATGTCCGGGTGAGTTTGATGGGTGAGTACGGGTAGAATCGTTTTTTCCCGCATAAATTCTTAGATCGTAGGAATAACCTTCAGGCGTGCATACATTATAGATTTTCATGCTATATTTATGTGATTTCGAAGGAAGATATTGGCGGAAGACGAGCCTACTTCTCCATGGTACCATCGTCTCATCAATGACAATCTGTTCTGCCGGAGCAAGGACCTCTTGAAATTGGTTGCAACACATTTCCACGATATTTCTTATTTTCGCAAGTCTGTCATCCTTGAGAGCGGGGTCATGATTGTCACAGAAATGCAAGCATCTCAACAACATATCGAATCTGTCAAGAGTCATTATTCTTTTTATACAACCATTGCTGTACATGTCATTGTTGGACCAATACAGACGCATCTGAGGTAGCTTATTGATACCCATAATGAACAAAATTGCAATGAATTTCTGAATTTTAACTCTGTTGGTATCCGTCCAGTTATCCAGTAATGATCTTCGGCAAAGTCGTTTGGACTGTATAAGATGTGCGGCATATTTATTGGTTTTTATTACTATAATGTCGAGAATTTCATCAGTTACAAAATGTCTATAAATATTGCAGGGTTCAGACAAATCCATAGTACTTATTTGTAATCCACTTTGATCAGTGTACTGAAGGTTGACAGGCAAATCTAAACAAGGTCCCCATGTGTAGGAAGTTACTGTTTCTGTTTCGTTCTCTTCTTCTTCTTCTTCTTCTTCTTTCGAAGTGTCGACTTCATCGTCCGCGGGGTTTTCTTCTGCAGAATTGACGTTTGATCGACAAGCTGATGGTTGTGTCAGAGATAGTGGTAGCTTCCGTAAGGACGGTAACCCACTCGGCGATGGTGGTGTGTAACGAAACTGAGATGTTCGGTCATTTGAGGAAGGATCTATTTCAATTGTTTCCTATACAGTAGATGAAGACGGTCCTGGATCTTCAAACACTATTGCTAATATTTTCCGGCCTCTGTCACCCATTCTTAGTTTTCTAAGACAAACTTATCTGAAACAAAAGACAATATCTTACATAATATCACCATGTAGCACGTGCCCACCGCTGGGCCACGACGCCTGTAAGTAAAACTTATTACTAGGGGACGTCGTGACCCACCGGTGGGTCACAATTTTAAATTTTGAAAAAAGTTCAAAATGACCTCAAAACAAATATAATAATATTTATTGCTGCATATACAGTGTGCCGGAAAAGTATAGAATATATTATACAGGTCAATAAATATGCACTTTACACGAAAAAGTAAATAAAAGTTGTTTATCACTTAGTTATCTACCACCTGGGAGATATCAATTTCAATTTTTGCTGTAAACAAAATCGCAACGAATAACACTTACATTTTTTTAAATGGCAAGGCACGTCTTTATTATACTCATTTGATAGAGTCTTTTTTTCTCTTTTCAACCATATGAAACTTGAATACCTTTACATCAAAAAATTTTCAAGAAAAACAAGGACATGTCTAACAAATTTATTTTACTGAGCAGTATTAATCAGGTACGTAATATGTAGCATTGAAACAATGGAATGCACTTTAGAACACTGTCACACTTTGCTATTTGTTAGTGCTTGAAATATGGCTCAATTATCTGAGAAACATAGAATTGAAATTTTAATGATTCTGGGATATGGAGATAGAAGAAAAACCCAAGACGAAGTATGTAATTTATTTAATAACTTGCATCCAGAATTAAACATTTCGCAGTCCACGGTAAGCAAAATTTGGCGGAAATTTTAAGAGACAGGTTCGGTGAAAGATGCGAGTAGAACTGGTAGACCTTTGTCATTAAGTAATGTGGAACGAGAAAATGTGTGTGTTCTGTTCGGCAAATTGCTAGAGACCATAATTTGAATAAATCGGCTGTACATGACGTTTTAAAAAAAGAAAAATTTCATCCTTATAAAGCTTGTGTAGTTCAAGAATTATTTGAAGACGATTTGGACAGAAGGCTGGAGTTTTGTGAAACAATTGTTACAAGCTTTAGCTGTTTTACGAACCTGCACGGCCAACTCTCAATAGTCGGAGAGAGGGGTAGGTTTTCTAGAAGTATATAACAGATAATTAAGGGCGCCAGAGCCTATCCAAAGTCAGTTCTGCCTGCTCACAGCAGAATGGTAAGAAACTTGTAACTAGGTGTTAAGGTTCGTAACTGCTGAAAGAAACGAATAAAAGGAAAAGAAACTCAATCGTTAATAACAATGGTACTTTAATTACTCTATCACGATAAATATAGTAAGAATTAAATAGTCAAATCTGAGTAGGTACTAGCGAGAATATACAAAATCGAATCACAGTAAGATAGGCAACTTACATGACATAAGTGAAGAACATGGCGACGAATAGTTCGCAGTAAATATCGTTTACATAATTAGTAATATGGCATTAACGACAATAAGGCAAAATAATTAGTATAGCATTAACATTAAATTATCACAATAAATAAGCATAAACAGCATACGTAGTATAAGCAAATTTACTGACTAATGACATTACAATTACGGTAATCAGTACGAAGTTATGATTAATGAAAGTTTCGTGAGTAACCTCGTTGACGACGAAAGAAAATTTATAAAAACACTTACCACCAATACAGGCGTTCCTTTTGTGCGGAGGAAGTACTTCCTGCGACACGTACCCTGAAAATAATTTTAATCACAATCCGTGTCAACCTAATAGCTCACGAAATCCAAATCTACAAAGTCATTACTTAAATTTTAAAATGTACACATAACACAAACCGAACGTCGGATGCTGTTATACCCTTTTTCTATGATTTAATTAATTCCAACAGTAGGCCTTATAAATATTTAGAATCGTTTCCAACACAATATTCGTCGAGGGTTATCTCTCGTCTTTCGGTATCGGATAGAATTCATGGGCCGGATGGTGGTAAGAATAGCCGGTGACGATACGAATATCCCACGATCGTAACGAAATCACAAACTTTCCCTGTGGGCTTTAAATTATAACCAGAATGCCCTTATTTATGAGGTGGCACATGGTGGGTTGCGGGAGCAAATTAGTTATTTAAAGAAACTACATAATTTCCATCGTGTCCCTAACACGTGGATGATTTTAGAGAACGAACTTTCACTCACGCAATCCTAGATATTACCAGCTACGATGTTAAAGTTAAAATGTCGGAGAAGACACCGGATGTCGTCTGCGCAATACAAAGTGACCAACGAACCCGATAGATGACGTCAAGAAATATCAAAGTAATTTTAATTAAATTGATATACAGGGTAATGCATTATTTAAATTTATGCACGTAACAGAATTCCCCTCCAGCAAGATAAAAGCGTGGAGCGGAGATAACGAAACAAAAGCTAAAATCAAGACAGAAATTTAGGCATACGCCAAGGATAGAACCCTTAAATCTAAAACCAACCCAATTCCAAGAAACCCAACCCCGTGTAATCTCATCAGATTACCACAAAACAGAAGAGACAGAGCTTTTCCAGAATCTTAAGAATGCCGACAACCAAAACTGTAACAGAAGCGCACGAAGCGAAAGGTATCTCCAAGAAACCAAGAGTAATTTGATCTAAAAGCAAAGAAGAATACCAACACGGTTTACTAATTTCCGAAGCGCATAAAGCGATACCAAAAAGTAAGGTACAAACAATCAGTAACCCAATACAGTAAGGACGTAAGTATCAAAAGAATTCCAGAGAAAAGAAAAGAATATAGGAAAGGTAGAAGTTTAGACAAGCGTCCAGGACTAAGTAGCCCTAAAATCCCCTTAAGCACCAACCCTTAAGTACAAAACCATCGTTCAAAATGGTCCCACAAAAGTAACCCAAAATCCCAAGTACTAATAATCCCCATAACTAGAACTCGAAGAAAAGAAAGAAGAGGAAAGAAAAGAACGTAAGAAACTATCAGTTGCTCAATGAACCCTTGTCAATCATCGATCACTGTGATGGACTGTAACAATGAAACTTATAAGCCGATCAACGGAATAGAATATCCCAAGAAAACCAAAGAGAACAGTAGCAAAAGAGATATCCCAAAAATGACTAACAACCTCCAGAAAAGCCGAGCAAGCGGAAGTACATAAAGTACAGAAAACGGAGTTGTAGTCTGTTTCAAGTTTCAGACTTACACAGCAAAACGAATAACTTACTAAGCCCAATGTAGCAAAAGAAAGAATTAGCAAAAAGGAAAATAAAGAAACAGAATATGGTTGCAGAGGATCTAAGAAAATAAAGAAAGCTAAGCTTAAGCAGAGAGAAAAACTTTCAAAGCAACCTCAAACAAAACCAGAAGAAAAGAAAGTATGAGTCAATAAAGAACAGAAAACTTCACTTGCCAATTAAGCATCGTGAGTCAGTGCTCGTTGCGTTGGGATGTCACATTGGAACGTAAATGCCGAAGAACGGATTAGAATATTCCAAGAGCAAAAGAAACCCAAAAAGAAGAAATATCCTAACGGTGACTAACAACATCAAAAAATGCCGACTAAGCGGAAGTACAAAGTACAAGAAGCGACGTTGCAGTCTATTCCAAGCTTCAACCCAAAACCAACAAAACAAAACCCACTAACCCCAATAAAGCGAGAGAAGTAACCGAGAAAGAAAAGCAAAAGAAAAGAACCATAGTTGCGTGAATACTAAAGAAAGAAGTTATTGAAAGAAAATACCAAGAAAGCATTCAAGCAACACATCCAGATAAAAGAAAAAAGCGAAA
The DNA here is from genome assembly GCA_035610365.1 of Aquatica leii. Lineage (NCBI taxonomy): Eukaryota > Metazoa > Arthropoda > Insecta > Coleoptera > Lampyridae > Aquatica > Aquatica leii. The sequence continues at coordinate 13,912,452 of CM069434.1, read as the reverse complement.
GAGATAATTGCCCTAAAGACAAATCCCAAAAAAGCAAAAGAAAAAAATCAAAAGTAAAGACAAGAAAGGATAAAAAGAGACAGACGAAGAAAGATAAGAGAAGATGTAGATGTTTGATTCGTTCTTTTCTCCGTAGAAAAAAAAACGAGTAACCAACCCTTCAATGCCCAACCAACCGCCCTAGAGGCGAACCATAAAGAGAATCAAAAGAAAGAATAATGGTTGGCACAAAGACAAGATAGATAGGCCCCAAGAAGAAAAAAAAAATGAAAAGTAGAAAAGATAAGAGATAGAGAAAGACGGAGATAGATAAGGCTTGGTCTTAATGCCTGATTCATTCTTCACCCCGTACAAGAATGAAAAGAGAGACCACCCTACGGTGCCCATACCAACCGCCCGAAGAATAGAAAAAACAAGGTATAAGAAAATGTATCAATATTAGTTATAGAACGAATGCGTACCAATTGCTGTCCCAAATTGGAAAATTTACTTCAAGACTTTAATGCCGACGAGCGGAATAGAAAACTCAAGAAAAGAAAAACCAAATCCAAAAGCAGAAAAGAGAATTCTATATATGACGTACCAATCCAAAAATGCCGACTAAGCGGATATAAATATATACAGACGGAAAGGTAGTCTGTCCTGAAGTAAGATGGAAAAGAAAAACACCAAAACAAAAGTACTAGAAACTTAAGCAAAGAAAAGAAAATCGGTGACAGCAATATGAGAGGAACAATTGAGTAGCATCCAAGCTACAACCAACAAGATATCGACGACGTATCTAAAGACTTGAACCACCCAAAACCGAAAGAAAAGAACCAAAAGAATAGCAAAGGTCGAAAGTCGAAAGCCCAAAAAGTGAACTAGCACTTACGACGCTTGCGACGCCGATGAAAGCGAAGAGAACGATTAGAAGCGGGAGACAACAAAGAATAATTAGAAGCGACTGAAGAAGGAGATGCAAAAGCAATAGCAGCGGCTTTTACATCCGGAGAAATAGCACGATCCTTATGTAGACGCGTAGACCTTGTAGCTAAGCTAGTGTTGGAAAGCTTCATCGTTGCTGGCAGAACGTGACATGACCTAATAGGATTGCTTCGCTGTGCGTTCGAACAAGAACAGTGACGTATAAACTCAGCAACCTTGGGTCTCATATGAGACCAGTAGAAGTGATAGCGAAGAGCTTCCAACGTACTCCTAACACTGCGGTGTTCACGCTCAGATGGACGATGGTGATCGTGGATTAATTGTTTGCGTTGTTCCGAAGGAACAACTAATTTCCACACGCAAGAGTCAGAGAAAGAAATGCGTACACGTTTACATAAAAGACCTTTCACAAGACACCAACGAGAGAAACGACGAGGACAAGCAGAAACTCTAGAAACCAAACCTAAGTACCAAGGATCGGTAGTAGGTCTAATAATCCTAGAAACTGAAGAAAAATTTGGAGGAAGAGAAGCTAAAGAACTAACAGGACGTACAAGTTTCTCAGTTTTACAACGACAGTGTATACAAGTATTAGACTCGGTAGTTATAGAAGAAGGAAGTGAAGGAGTAGTAAAGGAATCAGCAACCGTATTAACAGAAACTGCGGGAGTAGCAGTAGTAATCACAGAGGATCCTAGAAGTAAGTCATTCCTTTCGGAGGTTATAAGATTACGAGAATTGCTACGATTAAAGTTCGACTCCAAACGTTTGCCTAAAGAAATCAATTGAGAAAAGGATGTAATATCCACTAGTGCAAAATGAGATTGATACAAAGGAGCCAAGTTGCGGCGTACGATTTTAAGCTGCGTCTTCTCCGAGACTGGTTCTTACAATTGCATAAAAAGATATTGCATGGTAGCAACGTACATCACAATAGGTTCCTTAGGTTCCATCACTCGATTACGAATAGTGTCCATTAACCTTTCATCATAATCTACAGACAGAAATTCAGCTTTCAGCATCGCAGTAACCTCTTTCCAAGAACGTAAAGTATGTCGTTTATTTCTAAACACAAGAAGAGCTTTACCCGATAACACATCAGAAGCTGAAAGAAAAAGTTGGTGTTGAGAAACTTCACGAGACAAACACAACTCATCAATACGAATAAGAAACTCCATTAGTACAAACGGATCTTCACCAGAGAAAGTAATATTCCAATTAGCCAAGTTCATTTCCGAATCAGAGTCTGATGAAGTAAGAAGTGGTGGTTCTTTATCTGAAGAATACATGGCTAAAACAATAGCAAGTAAACAAGAAACTAACCAAAGCAGTCAACTACGACGGAAATGTGCCACCACGTGTCTGGCCAAAATTCAAAATAACAGTAAGTACAAGCCGTATTACTACCAACTAAGTAATCCAGTAAGAAAACAAATTAATCGACGTAGTCGAGTCAATCCACAAATCAAAGCGAAGGTCCGATTAAAAGAAACGTAAGCAAAGTGCTCATCTACAGTCAAACTGCAGCACTAAAGAAAATAACAAAAGTAAAAGTTAGTAAAGTAACTCAGACGTCAAGTCTAGCAGCAGTAACTAAAGAAACAAAGCAAAGTAAAATCGAACCCACGTAAGACTAAGAAAAGATAAAAGAATCAATAAAGCTAGAAGAACTTATGATCGCACACACTAAATCGATAGCAAGTCAACAATATAAACTACCCACTCCTGCTAGTAACCCTATACTAATTAGAGAAAAAAAATCTAAACAGCAGAAAGAATTATAACGAATGAGAAGTTCAAAAAAGAATCGAAAAGTCGGGTAGCCAATTTGTTACACACTAAGTCGAGAGAAATTCAATAGTATAAGTTACCTATGAGTACCAGTAATCCTACGCTAATCACAATTAAAGAAAATTGCTAAAAGAAATATAGTGAATAAGAAATTCGATATGAGAAAATCGAGGCCCCATTAAGTTGGGTCGCCAATTTTGTTACAAGCTTTAGCTGTTTTACGAACCTGCACGGCCAACTCTCAATAGTCGGAGAGAGGGGTAGGTTTTCTAGAAGTATATAACAGATAATTAAGGGCGCCAGAGCCTATCCAAAGTCAGTTCTGCCTGCTCACAGCAGAATGGTAAGAAACTTGTAACTAGGTGTTAAGGTTCGTAACTGCTGAAAGAAACGAATAAAAGGAAAAGAAACTCAATCGTTAATAACAATGGTACTTTAATTACTCTATCACGATAAATATAGTAAGAATTAAATAGTCAAATCTGAGTAGGTACTAGCGAGAATATACAAAATCGAATCACAGTAAGATAGGCAACTTACATGACATAAGTGAAGAACATGGCGACGAATAGTTCGCAGTAAATATCGTTTACATAATTAGTAATATGGCATTAACGACAATAAGGCAAAATAATTAGTATAGCATTAACATTAAATTATCACAATAAATAAGCATAAACAGCATACGTAGTATAAGCAAATTTACTGACTAATGACATTACAATTACGGTAATCAGTACGAAGTTATGATTAATGAAAGTTTCGTGAGTAACCTCGTTGACGACGAAAGAAAATTTATAAAAACACTTACCACCAATACAGGCGTTCCTTTTGTGCGGAGGAAGTACTTCCTGCGACACGTACCCTGTAAATAATTTTAATCACAATCCGTGTCAACCTAATAGCTCACGAAATCCAAATCTACAAAGTCATTACTTAAATTTTAAAATGTGCACATAACACAAACCGAACGTCGGATGATGTTATACCCTTTTTCTATGATTTAATTAATTCCAACAGTAGGCCTTATAAATATTTAGAATCGTTTCCAACACAATATTCGTCGAGGGTTATCTCTCGTCTTTCGGTATCGGATAGAATTCATGGGCCGGATGGTGGTAATAATAGCCGGTGACGATACGTATATCCCACGATCGTAACGAAATCACAAACTTTCCCTGTGGGCTTTAAATTATAACCAGAATGCCCTTATTTGTGAGGTGGCACATGGTGGGTTGCGGGAGCAAATTAGTTATTTAAAGAAACTACATAATTTCCATCGTGTCCCTAACACGTGGATGATTTTAGAGAACGAACTTTCACTCACGCAACCCTAGATATTACCAGCTACAATACAAAGTGACCAACGAACCCGATAGATGGCGTCAAGAAATATCAAAGTAATTTTAATTAAATTGATATACAGGGTAATGCATTATTTAAATTTATGCACGTAACACAATAACAAACAAACTTGAACGAGATGCACATTTTCATAAAAATATCCTTTTTACTGATGAGGCCACGTTTTGTTTAAACGGCACAATTAACAAACAAAACACACGTTACTGGTCTTCACAAAATCCTCACTGGTATCTAGAAGGACACACCCAATACCAGAAGAAAGTCAACGTCTGGGTAGGAATGATTGGAAGTCAAATTTTGGGGCCATATTTTTTTGAAGGTAGTTTAACGGCGAATATTTATCTCGATTTCTTAAGATTTTAGTTAGTTCCTGCTTTGGCCGAGTTATTTCCACATGAAGTAGATTCAGATATACCTCATAACAGAATATGGCTTAAACAAGACGGGGCACCTCCACATTTTGGAATTAATGTCCGCCACTTTCTTAATAATACTTTTCAAAATACATGGATAGGCAGAAGAGGTACGATAGAATGGCCTGCTCGCTCACCGGATTTAAGTCCACTAGATTTTTTTCTTTGGGGCTATATTAAAAGCAAAATTTATGTAAATAGACCTGATAATGTTGAAGATTTGAAAAATCGCATTAGAGTTGAGATAAGAGCTATAACTCGAGATATGATTTCAAAAGCAATCGATGGTTTTAAAAATCGAATTTACTACTGTCAAATTATGAATGGATTACATTTTGAACATTTATTGTAAGTTTAGTTTAAATACATTTTTTTGTTATAACAATTTTATGTAAAGATATTTAAAGTTTAATATTTGCTATTGTGACAGTGCATTCAATTGTTTCAATACTACATATTACGTACCTGATTAATACTGCTTAGTAAAATAAATTTGTTAGACATGTCCTTGTTTTTCTTGAAAATTTTTTGATGTAAAGTTATTCAAGTTTCATATTTATCGACCTGTATAATATATTCCATACTTTTCGGACACACTGGTACAATTACATCATTATTTTTTAATAATAAAAGTTCGTTTATAGCTGTTGTCCAACAGATCAGGCAACGTCATGAACGTGTTAAGAACAATGTTACAACATTGTCCAAAAAGATTATAAAACAATAATTAATGACACTACTTCAAACATCGAGGAAAATGTTGTCGCTGACAGGATTTCATTTGCGCAAAAACAACTCCAAGTGCATCAACCTCGAGACGACTACAAAGAATTGTTACATCTCACAATCATTTACTTGAGAGGAGTGCCCGGAAAAAGTATTTCATTTAGGAGACCAGCTGGGCTACACCGGGCTAGATTGATGGCAAAAGCTTTGTACTGCTTGAAAATTTTCTTATTTAAACATCAGTTTCAACTGACAAAAAAGGAATAGAAAGTTGTGAGAGAAATATCCATTTTCACGGTGATAATATATATAAAATACTGGTTTCAAGTCCCTGCCTGATGGTCAGCACCGAGTAACGACTTACAATTATTGAAAGACCTTAAAGACTTTGATAGGATAAAGCCGGAAATTGCTACTGTTGCCCTGAAGAAAATACATTTGTGGTATTTGGCGGAAGATCTGGTGTCTTTCGCATTTTTCAACGACAAACTTTCAATTCAAGATAAGAAACGAATGGTAGATGCATAAAAGATTGCCCAAAAAGAAAAAACATTGACGTGGAACACATCCGCGAAAAGAAAATTGAAGACTTTGTGACGAGCAATTCCTTACGATTTTTCCAGATTATGGGGAGCTCATGAGTTTTTGAATAAAGAGGTTGAAACTTAGGTTGCAGACGCTGATTTTGAGGCGACAAAGAAAATCGTTCATTCTATGCGAGTAGTGAATGATATTGCTGAGCGTGGTGTTGCTTTAATTGAGGAATTTAATAAACTGTTAACCACGGATGAAAAACAAAAGCAATATTTGCTTTTGTTAGTAAAAGATTATAGAAAAAAACTCCAAAAAATCAACCCTTGTATCGCAGTGATACATGATTTTAATATTTCAATGTATTTTTTTTTGTAATAGTAACAATAATTTTGCATGCTAAATGTCCGGACCAATAAATAAAATTTTTCAATTAATGTATAGTGTTTTCACTAAAATTCAAACCTTGGTAGCAACCCTTAAATATTATTTTAAAATTGTAAATGAAGTGATGCCCCGTCAAATAAAAGAAAAAAGTTTTTTTGATTCAAATAAGAACCACGCTAGATGTTTTGTACAAATCTGTTTACAATTTATCTAAGAATGTATTTTCACCGCAAATCTATTATTTTTGAAAAGTGCCTACTAACTTTGTTAAATAAACAATCGCACAATAAAAAAGTGGCGTTAAGAAACTAAAATGCATGATCGTACGCTACTGTAGTCTAATCGCGGCTAAAGGGACGGTATTTTACATAAATGCGTTCTTGCGTCAATTCTCTTTTTAGCTGGTTATAGTTCTAAGATGGCCAGTAATAAAATCCAAACTGATTATGGCATCCATAAACAGTCTTAAAATATTGCCAACTCGTCAGCAAGTACAGCTCATCTAGATACCAAAAGACCATAGTGTTCAAAGAAACCTAATGGCGAATGCACTATCTAAAAAGGGCACAACAGGGACATACATCGGACCTGAACTCGTTTTTGGAATCGCATATAATTCGCAGCAAACTAGCAGCGGAGCATAAAAAATTATGGAAAAACTCTTCAAGGATGAGGCACACAAACTCTTCCTTACAGAGACACAATCCAACACTCGAAATGCACTATCTAGCATGAGTCGACAAAAAGAAACTCACAGAACTCAGGGCGCTGTTGCCTTAAAGAACACATGCATAAAATGGGACTGCAATGTAGCCCTTCATGCCGCGATGCTTGGAGGAAGACGAGATTTCGCAGCATCTGCTGTGTATATGCAAAGCGTATCAAACGGAACCCACAACAATTCTCGGCAAACCAAATCTAACTTATTATGAGTTGAAAAAAAAATTTTGAAATTTCCAGAAATGTTTTTTTTTCAATTTTAACTGAATTTCAAGATTTTTTATATGACTTTTCCACTTGTCGCATTTGACTTTGAACACTTAGTTATATGTAGATTTCTAGTTTTCATTTTGCCACCCTAGAGCTTTTTTCGCCCATTACGTAACTACACTAACGAACGAATATGTACGTTTGCGATGTTGACAGCAAAAAAAATTGATTCTCCGACCGTACGTAGGAAATGAAAACCGACACTTCCTGACCGCTGTCATAGTAACGGTAGAAAAATTATAAACTCAACGTTTTATAAGTTAATATATTGAACTATAACGATTTTGAATAATTTTTAATACAATTGTACTCTTCCTTTATTTTTATCTATATATTTAACTGACGTTAATTGTCATATTGTATTGACAGGAAACTAACACGGAAATGCTAATACACTGACATTTGTTGATGTAATCTAAACTACATATTGTTGCAGAAAAAACGTTTCTTTTTCTACATAAGGAAGTAACAAAATATGCTATGTATACATTAAAAAAAATTAGTCACATGTTTTTAATTTTGTTTAATTAATTACTATTTTGCATTATAAAGTAAAAATTAATCATTGTTTTTCTACAAACAAAAAATGGCCCATGGGGGGATCGAACCCACGACCTTCGCGTTATTAGCACGACGCTCTAACCAACTGAGCTAATGGGCCAGCTGTGCACAAACGCTTAAATAAAGTCTTTTATTTACAATATGCTAAAATTAGTGACGAAATTTGAATGTTTCATTTAAGTATAATTAAATGGACGCATATTCATTTATATTGATTACATATATTTGGTAACAAAAATAAACCAATTTAGTTTAGAATACACGTTTCCTATACAAAGTCAAGATTATTAAAGTTTATAAATATTTTCTAAAAAAGTGAAACTTATTTACATAAATGTATAAATTTAGAATCCCAAGGTTACAATAATATATGCTAGTAAACATTAGAAATAATTAAAACAAATCGCTCTCACTTTTGAGAATGATGAAGAATTAACAGACTTATTATGATTCGTCTTATGTAAGTAACTGTTTGGACATCTTCGTGGCAACAAAGACGTTTAGATCATCTATGGCGCCTATTCACCTACATAAAACGTTCTATTTTTTGCAAATGCGATTTTACTACCTGCTCTTAATTAATTTGCATATATTGGAACCATAAATGGAACTCTAAACGGGTAACCTTTTAGCGACTGCCCTCGATGGCATTGAAAAAAAATCAGAAGATTTATTATGCTGAATATGACACACTTTTAATGATGTGATGTAATCTTGAAAGTTTAGTGATATCAACTAAAGCTGTCGCATGCTGCTTGTTTGGTTTCGGAAAATACATCAAACATTTTTATAAATTTATATTTTGTGGGGAATTTTAACGTACATATGTAAATTTAATTAGCAATTATTTGAGAATGTGAAGCTTTAATTAAAGATACAAAATTTTAATAAGTCCGTTTTTTTAATTTTTACTTTAAATATTTTACATTTTAAAGATTTTTTTAGGGTGATGTATTTATTTAATACAATTTAAATGCAAGCTTTCGAACTTTAGCAAGGTTCTTCGTCAGGTAGTACAAAGTAAATTAATTTGACAATTGTAAAACTAAGGTAACTAAAAACATTAACTTATAAGGGAACTACAGCATTTGCTCGAAGGTCGAAAGAAAAACCACCATAAACAGGCCCGCGCCTAGCACTTTTGGCGCCCTTGTGCAAATTTAAAATAACGCCCCAAATTTGTATTAGGTTCATATGTGAGTACAGATACGGGTTAAGTTAGGTATTATTATCCACTATTGAAAAATAATTTTTAAAAAAATTTTCATAGATTTATTTTCATTTTTATATTTTACAAGTGCAAGCCATTAGCCATACAAGTATTTTTTCATAGAGGTACTTAACATAATTATAAACTTATAGAAAACATAAATATATTCTAACAGTATTACAACCCAAATTTTTTCTATTTTAGTTTCAAATGTAATATATGATACAAAAGCACAAGAAATAAAAAAATCGGACCTAGACACTTCGCCGAATGGACACAACGCCGAAACTTGGACACAACGCCGAAATCAGTAGTTGGACATATTGTCGAATGCAGACACAACGCCGAAAAGAAAAAAATTACGCTGCATAGCTCAGAAATCGGGCGTCGAAGCCGAAGTGTCAACTTTCTCTAAAACAACGACAGCCTCTTTTGCAGAAATTCTAACGATGGACATAATACCGAAAATTCAAATTGGACACATCGCCTAAAGGGACACAACACTGAAACAGCTTAATGGACATATCGTCGATTGAGACACTATGCCGAAACCTCCCGATGAGACATAAATACAGGGTGTCCCACGAGGTACTGTACGTACTGAAATGGTATGTTCCTTAGCTCAATTTAAGTAGAAAACATCCTATAAACATAGGTCCAAATCGCCATAGTTACACAGATACAAGCGTTCAAAGTTTATAAATGCTCACACATTTTTTGAAAATTATTATTATTGAAAACAGAAAATCGAACTACAAAGCAAACATAAAAAAAAAACAAACAAAAAAAATCACATCAAATGCTCAAAATGACCTCCTTCGACATTAATACAACGACGGCTACGATCTAAAATAGACCGAGTAGCCGCTCGAAGCACCTGCTGGTTGTTCCGTGTTTGTTGGCACACATCCAGGATACGCTGTATTAGTTCAGCTCTGGTATTAACTTTTACCTCGTATACTAAACTTCTCACATGACCCCACAGATAGAAGTCCAAAGGTGTGAGATAGGGCGATCTCGGTTGCCAAGCATGCGGGCCTCCACGCCCAATCCACCTATTGGGGTAAGCAACATTTAGATATTCGGTCACATGCCGACTAAAATGTGGAGGAGCTCCATCATGCTGCAGAAACATTTGTTGTCTCGTTAGTAAAGGTAGCAATTCATTCCGCAAAAAGTTAGCATATACTTCTCCTGTCAGACGTTCCTCAAAAAAAAAAGGTCCAATAAGTAACGTAACCCTGTAAGCAATTTGAATCGCAAATCGTGTCAAACTAATGTCTCACGAAATCAACATCTACAACAATCATTACTTAAAGTACAAGAAAGTATAAATAATATAAACCGATTGTCGTATGCTGTGGTACCCCTTAACTTTGGTTTAATCAGTTATCGCCATAAGCCTTATAAAGAAAAAGTTAGCATCGTCCCATCCAAATATTTGTCGAGGTTCATTCCTTCGTCAATTGATATCGAATACTGAATATCGTTAGAACACAAATAGGTGGTTAATACAGGCCACGGCGTGTCATCCACGTGTAGCACTCTTTGGCCGGGAAGGCTCCGCAAGACCCCCAATTTCGTAGCGTGGAAATCTCCTTACGCTGGTGCCCGAGTACGGCAACGTGCTGACGTATTTAGCAGTCGTTTACGATAGCCATTTAACGATAAGGTACCTGATGTTAAAGAAAGGAACGCAAAATGGCTGTTAAAAGGAAGACGAATTACAAACGAGCTTTTACTAAAAGACGACTTTAGCTTACCCTGTAACGCCTCAAAGAAATTAGGTAATTAAATAATTATAAATGGTTTTCCATTATTTTCCAGATGGTAACGGATATATATCAATATTCAATAGTTACAGACCATTTTACATCATTCACGTGTGACGACTTTCTACCAAATGACATCTAATGAGAAAAGGATCGTTAGAGGGCGTCAAAACCCGAATCTAATTTTTCGTCGAAACACATAGGCGTGCATACTGAAAATTTCGTCTGTAACAACATAGACGTACGTAAAGAAAATTCGACCGTAACAGTTTCTGTTGTGCCATGTGGATTTTGATATGACCACAAATGAGAATTACGTGTATTGTTCACTCCATCTCTAGTAAATTGCGCCTCGTCGCTAAATAAAATGAATGGAACTAATTGTGGATTTACCTGTAGCCAGTGGCAGAAATTCAACCGGGCAGCAAAATCTCCAGGTTCCAGACGCTAAACCTGTTGTATGTGATAGGGATACAAAAACCCATGATGTAATGTTCGCCATACTGACATACGGGGTAGTCCCGTTTGAGAAGAAATTCTTTTAGTACTCGTGGGACACCCTGTATACATAGATATGGTAATCAACTAACAAATACCCATGCGACATGTAGGCGTGTACTTCGGTTTATTGCCATTCATCTGAAATAAGCGAATCAAAAAGATTGTTTTTGCAAGGTTTCTGTTGTGTATAACAGTATACGTGAATAAGTAAACACAAATAGATATGTCAAAAAAGCGAAGCGCTATTTGGTTGCACTTTAATAATTTAACGGATCCAGATAAAACAAAAGCAAAATGCAACTATTGCTCCCAAATTATAAATATTAAAGGTGGATCAATTGGGAATCTTCACATCATCATCGTCACATGAAAAATAAACACACCACCATTTCAATAAAAAGGCAATTAAACGAGGAAATTTTGGATTTTTCTCGTGTAACGAATTCAAATACTGGTAAGTTAGCATCATAAGAAATAACACATATTTTCAAGATCGACTTAACGAAAATCAATATTGATTTGAATAAAGGTTGAATGTTTTTTTAATTCTCACTATATTTTTGTTAGAAAGTTCTTGTCATATGTTTTGTCGTACAATTACTTTGTCGGTCGCAACATTTCAAAATTCAAACAATCTCAAAATTTCAGTACAAATCGGTAAACATCAATACAATTAAAAATATATTATTTTAACATGATTTTTGTATATATGTATAGATACAAGGATCAATGTTAAAACCAAGTACTAGTTTTTGTAGTACTGATGTAAGAAAAACAGTAGAGGGAGCAGAAAACCATTATGTGACTTCAAAAAGAGTAAAAACAACATCTGATCAAACAAGCATTATACATTTTTTACAATCTATCAAACCCCCGCCAATTGAGTACAGAAAAGCTTTAGATAATCAAGTCCTTAGAACGATTGTCAAAGGCTATTACCCATTTTCAACAGCCGATGACCCAGAATTCCGTAAGCTGCTACGTATGACATGTCCAGATTACAACATGCCAACGCGGAAAACGTTAATTGGGGAATTGCTGTATAACAAATATGAAGAAATGAAGAAACATATTTATTCAGAATTAGAATCTGTTGATTTTGTTGCAGTCACAACAGATTCTTGGACTTCAGTAAATAATATGAATTTTGTAGCCATTACGGTACATTTCTTGTATGAAGAATCTGACTCATTACAACTACGTTCATACTTGGTTAATTGTTTTTCTTATAGTGAAAAACATACTGTTCGAAACCTAGCATGGAATGGCACTTAGAAAATAAAGTTGCGTGTGTGGTTAGTGATAATTTAAATTTGTTAGTGCAAAGTGGTTTGAAAAAGGTGGATAGTCTTATAAATAAAGTTAAAACCATTGTTACATTTTAAAAAAAAGTAGTACTGCATTAGCAAGCTCACACAAATTGAAAAACAAATGAACATACCCGAATTAAAGCTAAAACAAGACGTTGCGACACGGTGGAACTCCACCTTTGATATGATAGAACGTGTAGTCAAATTAAAGGACGCAATAATTTCTACATTAGCACCAAAGAATCCAGAATCAAATACCATAGATCAAGCACAGTGGATAATTTTAACTAAATTAATTGATATCTTAAAGATTTTTAAGGACTGTTTCCAAAATATTGATATTTGTTTCTATCATTTACCATCACATAAATAATTTCTATAACAAACCAGATCTAGAAAACGATCTTAAAATAGTTGTTCAAGTTTTTCGTGACGTCATAATTAATGTAGATGAGGTTGATCAAGCTAGACGATCTTCAATTTGGAATTATTTTTACCAAACTGTCAATAGTTTGATTCAAGAAAAAATTCTGATGTAATGGGTATATTGGAACTCGATCGCTATTTACATGAACTTCTTATTAGTAGATGTGATAATCCATTAACATGGTGGTATGAAAGAAGATTTGTATATCCACAACTGTATAAAATAGTCAAAACAAACAAAATTTCATTTTTGAATGTTAATATGTGAAGTGGTTAATTAGCCATACTTATATTTTATTACAATTATTATTAATACTTTTTATATTTTTTATTTTTCATGGTAAAGCAAAATATACTTTTTAAATTTGACGCTGAATATTGCATGTCAATGGGTGCGTTCAGGTAGACTCAGCGGTGCTGAGCAGCTGACAGCGGATGAGAAACAGCGTAAGCGGCTTTGTTAAAATTACCTGAACACAAAAACCGCGAGTTTTTAAATATCTGTTGCATTATCAGTAAATTATTAAATAAAATTTGTATTTAAAGTATGTAGTTTTTTTAAGAAAAAATTTAATCGTGTAAATCGCCTAGAAAAAATTTTGATCTCTTGAAAATCGTACATTGAAAAAATAACTATCTTGAAAAAGCGCTGAGTAAGTAAGGGAAAAAAATTACGCTGAATAAAATGGCGACCGCTGAGTTGTTCAAATAGCACATCACTCAGCCGCTGCCAGTTGCTGAGTCTACCTGAACGCACTCAATGTTACTACTTCTTATATTTTATATTGTTTTTTAGTATATAATTGTTAATTTTATTCACCAAATTTTCAATAAAATTGAGGACCTATTTAAAACATTTGAAGGTTTATTTTTTATGACATGACAAACTTAATTCTGGGTACAAATGTTTGCAACGTAAGTAAATAGATTAGTAATAGCCGGAGCACTAAAAATCACGCGTCATCGTTCTAATTGAATTACAGAACTAAATAGCAAAGTCATCATATGCAAACCTGCAACACCAATTTTGTTTTGTTGAGATGAACTAAATAACTAGTTCATTGAACTAGTTCTGTTTACTGAATGAGAACTGATGAACTAGAGTTCATAAAAAGGAACTAAAATTCCCATCTCTAAATCTAAAGCATTAAAAAAATGTTTTTTTTAGTTTTCGCGGTCTTAAATTTTGTTTTTTGAATTTAGGTTCTATGTCTAAGCTGGATGCTATTTCTTTAGCATCAATCAGTAGATCATTAAAACCTTTATCAGAGCAAGAAGCTTTCAAAAATTATTCAAATTATTTAAATGATTAGAACACTAAGCAACATCCAAGTTCGGTTTTTGAATAATTTTACTAACAATGTTAACTTTACCTAAAATATTATACCACAATATAAGAATGCAAATGAACCCAAAGTTTTGCAATTTTTTGGCCAACGATGCAGACAAACTTAGGTTAGTTTTAAAGTTTCCTTCGCTTATTTCAAACAGAGCATCATAAACCTTCCCAAGTTGATACCTTAAAGGAGTTATTGCATCTATTCTACTAAACATCGAGTATCCGATAAAGGTTTTAAAGTTAAATTTGTTACATTAGATAAATTCAATTTCAGAATTGACCTGCGTTTAGTAGAAGCTGAAAAAAATACAAACAGTTCTTGAACTAACGCATAATTGCCCCATTGTCGTAACCTTGACCCTGCAAATCGTTGATATTTAAGCCTTCTTTTTCTAATGCCGACAAAAGAAATTTTGTCAAGCCTTCACCCGACACATTATCTATAGGACAAAATAAAAAATGTTTTTCCATACTAATTCCCGTGCTCTTTAAATTAACAAATCTTATATAAACTGAAATTTGTTCTTGATGACTAGAGTCAGGAGTGTCTAATAATATGGAATAATATTTTGCATTTTTAGTTACAGCTCCACTTTGCAAACATGATAGTCGGAAAATATGTCAACTAAAAAAATTAATTTGAAATTTTTGTCGCTATAAATAATTTGTCCAATCATAATTGAGAATTCGAAGTTGGTACATTCACAATTAAAAGTTGCTTAAAAGTAAATTATGACAGTTTACAGCTGACATTTTCCGCGTGCGTTTTATTAATTACTAATTCCTTTTATTGTGTTCCAGTGTTACTCTTGTTTATTAAATCAGTTTTTTTGAAGACTACTTTGTTGGTTTATTTGTGAAATACAGGTATGTATTTACAAATGTTTTAATAACATGTAATTATAATGTAAGTTTTATGTTTGAAGGTTATCATTATTATGGCTGGACTACGAAGAAAACTATCCATTGTGAGGCTCGAAACATTATCAAAAATGTTATTCAGTTCTTCGATAGTCAAAAAGCTGCTGGTGAATGGGCATTTCCTTTGGACAAGGCAACCGAACTTGCAGCGGCTGCTGTTGGGAAATCAGTGGCTACTATTTTGAGAATCAGAAAAGAAGCTGCTGTAGCTGATGGTAATCTTCTAGAATCACCTTTGAAAAAAAGGAGAAACTGAGGACTCAACAAAATAGTGATGGATGAATGCAATTTAAGAATTTTATAAGAACAGTGCAAGAGGTTTACACGGTTGACAAGCAAGTGCCGACGTTTAAAATTTTAGTGAGTAAGATGCAAGACAAGATTAATTATACTGGCGGACAAGAGACTATTCGAAGACATCTTTTAAGAATTGGCTTCAAATTTAAAAAATGTGAAAACCGACGAAAATTGCTCATGGAACGCAATGATATCGTAGCTTGGCGTTCTCGTTATCTACGAAAGTTGAGAGAAAACGCTGCTCTCGGAGAAAATAAAAAACCAATCACATATTTAGACGAAACTTTCATTCACCCATCTTATGGGGTCAGTAAGTGCTGGCAGTCAAAGGACCAACCAGGTGTATATAAAGCTGATCGTTCTGGCCAGCGGTACATTATTGTACACAGGTGGTGCGTATGGATTTGTTAATAACGGGTTATTAATTTTTAAATCTAAAAGCAAATCAGGAGATTACCACCACGACATGAATCATCATAATTTTATGCAGTGGATCGAAAAACAGTTAATCCCAAATTTGCCACCAAAAGGAATCGTTGTTTTGGATAATGCACCGTACCACAGTGTTCAAATCAACAAACCTCCAACCCAAGCCACAAGAAAGCAGGAAATTAGAGACTGGCTTGAAAGTAACGAGGTTTCAACAACTGGGGATATGCGGAAATCCGAATTGTTAGAATTGGTAAAAAAGATTGGCTACACTAAAACATTTTATGTAGACGAAATTTTAAAAAAACATGGACATACCGTGTTACGTTTGCCTCCATATCATTGCGATCTTAATTCCATTGAGTTTATATGGAGTTTGGTTAAACATAAGGTCGCAATGAATAATGTACAGCAAAGCGCCAAGGAAATCGAGGTGTTAGTAAGAAATGCGTTTGATGAAATTACAGCATTAGATTGGCAAAAACAGTGCATGCACGTGGATCAGTTGGCTCAAGAAATGTGGGTGAACGATGGATTAGTTGACGATGTAGTGGAAAACTTTAAGTTTGTAGTGAATACTGGTTCATCGGAAGATGACACAAGTTTAGAAGAATATGAAAGTGATTAATAAATCTGTTTAAATAGGTATTCAATTAATTTTGATTTCAATTTAAGGATTAATTTGTGTTACTAAAAATTGCCAAGCTAATAACTTATTTGTTTATTCAACAAAATATCAAACTTGAATACAATTAAGATAAGCAAAAGGAATTTTATAAATCTTAAGTTATTTAAAACTGTTTCTGTAAAATTTAATATTGTTACTAAAAATTGTATATTCATGTTTTGGGTTTTAAGTTTAATAAAGTATTTCTTTTATAGATATGTTTCTTTCTAATTTTGTAAAGAAAAAAATAAGTTACACTGGTTATGCAGGACACAATACATTTATGTGTATCCAACAATATACATTTAAATTAAGCGCCCAAATACTTTTTTTGGGATTGTACCATATAAGCTACTGTAGCGCCGGTATCCCCTCTCCAACTATCTTGTTTGCTCTGTGAACCTGTAGTTCTAAAATTTTGGATTTGATATTATTACCGATCAAGTTGATTACTTCATTTTGTATTTTATCCCCGAGATAGTTTTAATGATCTTTTAGTTGAAAGCGTTTTGTATGTTCTGACATAATCGGGTCGAATTTGTAAATCATTTCTATGCATCTTAATAAGTTACTATTGTTTTTCTCAAACATGAAAAGCTAAATTTTGCTGACCTAAAAACTGAATAATGTAGAAAATTCTTTCTATAACAGCTCGCCAGTATTTAGTTTCTCTGTTTATTACATTGTGAATTTCAGAATTAATTATTTCATTTTTATTAAAACGGATAGAAAGATCTAGCAATTTTACAATATTTTAGATATGTAACTTGCTCTTTTTATGAATGTTTAAATCAGTGATTCCCAAAGTGGTCTATATCGACCCCCAAGGGTCTATGACAACCTGCAAGGGGTCTATGTCAGCGAAAAAAAAATTTGGGGGTCCATAAAATGAAAATGAGGGTCATTCGGCATTCGCTTTGTAGTCGCAATACATTTTGAACTTGTACAAACTTGTACATAATTATATACCAGTATCATCTTGTTATAAGCGAACTTGCACTGATTTGTTCAGTTCGTCACTCTATAAATACGAATGTGAGACAAATACGTTTATTTCTTTCCCGAATCTTGAAAAAGAAAGTGCTAAGAAACTATTTACAAAAATATAAACTGGTAGTTTATCACACAAATTACAGTGAATCAGTGTTATTTTGTTTGAGAGAGAAGAATTTCCAATACACACCCTCATTTGTTTGTTTTTTTTTTCATAGAATTTAAATGTTTACATATAGGAAACATATTTAAAAAAAAATATTTTGGAATTAAACTACATATTTTGGCCGGTCACTGGCTCTTGCTAGGCATTTATTATTCTTTTATAAATACATATATCTTACCAAATAACTTCACAAAAAAAAAATTATTATTATTCGTTGTATAATATTTTAACATTTTTTGTTGTTACTTTCAAATTTCTTTAAAGTTCCATTATATCAAAACCATAAGTAACATTCATAACATTCCCCTTTTCACATTCACTTATAGTGGCTGTACGCCTATGCCTGCCATAAAATCTAAGAACGATTTAAATTTGACTATAATTTTTTAATTTACAGCTGCTGGACTTTATGTCTTATTTAAATAGATTAATTTTGCCCATAGATGACTGATGCCATGTCGGAATCTAAAAAGAAATGTAGACAGTACAGTGTTGATTATTTGAAACTTGGCTTCATTCTATCATTGTCGGACAAACAATTGCCTATGTGCCTTTTACGCAACAAAGTTTTGGGCAGTGACGCTATGAAACCATCTAAGCTGCAGGATCATTTAAGAAGATGTCACTCTAATAAAACATATAAAGATTTGAAATACTTTCAAACACTCAACGATAAACTTCAAAAGAGACCCACGCTGGACAGAATGTTCGCTTCGACGTCACAAAGAAACGATGATGGTTTGCGGGCGTCTTACAATATCTCGCTACTTATAGCAAAATCCGGAAACCGCATACTATCGGAGAGAAGTTAATTTTGCCAACCGTTGAAAAGGTTTTAAAAACTGTTTTAAACAAACTTTCATCTGATATCATTAAATAAATTCCCTTAAGCAACAATACTGTTGAAAGACGTATTGATGAAATGAGTTCTGATATTAAAAGTTTCTTGTGTAATTATTTGCAAACGACCCATTTGTCTATACAAATAGACGAGTCAACTTTACCTGGTATTGCAGCATTATTATTGGCATATGTTCGTTTTATTATGAATTAAGAAATCTACGAAGAACTGCTCTTCGCAAGAACTTTGACAACCGACACTAAAGGTGAACCAATATTTCATGTTTTGAAAAATTACTTTATTGAAAAAGCAATTTCTTTATCAAATATAATATTAGTAGCTACAGATGGATCACCTGCCATGGTTCGACGTTATCGTGGATTTATAAGCTATTTAAAACAAGATGTGTCAGGGGTGTTAGCAATACATTGCGTCGTCCATCGACAACATTAGTCATTGATATAGTAAACCGAATCCGAAGCAACGCGTTGAATACGCGGTTATTTGCGCAGTTGTGTGAAGATAATGACCAACACTTTCATCAATTACTTCTTCACACTGAAGTACGCTGGCTGTCGAGAGGCTTACGTTTTACAAGATTTTTTGCACTCTTTGAAACTATTCTAGAATTTCTGGATACTAAATAAAAATTTTAAAAAACAATTTAATGAAATGGAAAACAGACATCGTCTATTGTTTACAAAATTTAATATGGTTAATTTGCAGTTACAAGGCAACAGTCTAAATTTGATTAAAACAAAGTCCATCTTATCAGCGTTTCTTGTCCGAGTTAAACTAATGAAGCAAAATATTGGACGGGGCGAATTTTCCCAGTTCCCAAATTGGTCACAGACAAACTGTCAGGAAAACGACGTTTCAACCTACGTTCAACATTTAAATGTCCTCTATTCAGATTTTGAAACTAGGTTTGAGGATGTTTTGACTATGGTAATACCACCGTGGATAATAAACTCGTATAGTGACATAGAAGAAACGAATGTCATAGTACAAGAGGAATTGACTGAACTAAGTACAAACGAAGAACTTTAGGTTCAGTTTAAAAACGGATATCAGCAATTCTGGCTGCAAAAAAACATACCCGTTAAAATATTTTTAGGGTAAATGGTGTATTATTTATTTATTTAGAATAATATAAATGTGAGCTTTCGAACTTAGTCCAAGTTCTTCGTCAGGCAAAATTAAATTAATTTGACAATTGTAAAAACTAAGGTAACTAAAAACAATAACTATAAGGGAATTAGATAATAAGCGCGAGTTATTTAGCTACAGCATCTGCTAAAAGGTTTAATGGAAAACCACCATAAAAACTCTAGACGTAGCTTAAGTGTCAATGGTGGACAAATTAAGATTAAGAAATTGGGACATCAAGTATATAGAAAACCAACACATACTGACAGATACCTCAACGCCGAATCACATCATCATCCAGCTCAGAACTTTGCAGTTCTAAAAACTTTAGTACACAGGGCCAAGGCGATCAGTGAACCGAACACGTTAAAGACCGAGCTAGGTCACCTAAAAAACGCTTTAATAAAAAACTATTTCAGAAAAGCAGACATATATCGAGCAATTAACAAACACAGCAAGGAAAAACCAAAGAAGGAGGAACCCGTGGCAACTTCTTTCCTTCCTTACATAAAAGGCTGCACGGATTAAATAGCCAGGATACTTACAGGGAAAAATATCAAAGTGATTTTTACTGCAACAAATAAAATAACCGCCAATTTCTCAAAATGAAAAGAAACAAAAACACCACTCGAGGAACCAGGGTCTACCACATCCCTTGTTCGTGTGGGCTGTCTTACATAGGACAAACGGAACGCAACATAGCTACCAGATTAAAAGAACATAAGGCGGATACAAAGAAACACATGATCTGCTGTTGCGAAACACTTCTTAGACACCGGTCGCACAATAAAATTTGAAGAGTCAACAATGTTGGCTAAATCCCAAAACTTCTGGCCTAGACTATACAAGAAAGCCATTGAAATCTAGAAGTACGACAATTTTAATAGAGATAATGGAATAGATCTAGCGCCAATATGGAAAAACATGTTCCGGAAAACTGATGAATCGGAACCGTCACGAACCACTGACCCGAACGGCGTAATATAAAGGCTTATCAGGATCCTATATTTTCAGTTTCAGTTTTTTCTAAAAAAGACAGCGACATGACTGTCAAAACGTCAAACATTGTAAATTTTTCAAAGTTTGTAAGTTTTATAAATTTGGAGAAAAGTGTAAATATAGAACGCGGTTCAAAACCCGAAAATAATTATTTGTTAAAAAATCATGGCCGCGAAAGCCTCAAAAATAAAACTCCATCAATGCACTTTAAAATTTTCAATTTGTTTACGATAAATGCTTCAATGCAACTAACAGCAACCGTCGAAGATCTGCAACCTACTTGACGCTTAACCTCATCTAGACTCATCTTTCCATTTGCCATAATCGTTGCAGATGTCCACCTGAAAGCAAGACGGTGTATCTCGCAGAGTCTGGAAGTTTCAAAAATGTGCTACAAGAGAAGGGCATCTACGAAAGGTGTTATCCCAACAGTTTGTTTGATGCACTTTCCATTAGCGTACTTCAATAAACCCTATCTGTAGCTACAATTTTCGGACGTTGAGAAAGGTATTTCTTAAACAACTTAACATCGTCAATAATAGCAATTTTTGACCTTTGTCAGTGTTCGATTGACAAATGTTAATGATTATAGCAAAACTTTCTTTTTGTATACAAGACATGCGTAAATCACACTTCCCGTATTTTCTGCATGAACTAAACACACCACAAATTGCGACAATTTGAAAAATAAAATAACTGTTACTAATCTCTGTTAAAATTATCGTATATCACTACTTTTAGAAACAAGAAAAAATGTTATCAGGAACTTGAATGAAAAAGTGTGCAGCATAAAGTACACGATTTATACACACCAGACTGTCATAAAACATAAATTATGAAAAAAAAAATACGTTATTATAATTGTAATCAGTGTTACAATTTCCATCATGTAGGCAAGCATCATTAATTTTTACATTCCATAGACTTCTTTCCAAAATGATACAAATCCAAAATTAAAATTCTGATTTTAAATATGGACTTTAGTTCTATTTCTAAAAAAATAGCGTATGCCTTGCGTATAGAAGCGCCTTAAAAGCTTTCCTGTAATTGAGAAAATCATATCAGTCCTAAATGTTCTTAACATTAGATAACAGATTTTACTTAAGTAAAGTAAATTTATTTAAGAAATACGTGCAGTGCCAAAAAAAGACCGATTGTCTAACAACTAAAAAAGTTGATACAACAGAAGCAATCATATATGACATCAATAAAATTTCATTTTCTTTAATACTGCAAAACTCAAGTTATATAGCTACTGATAAATAAAAGTTTAAATTTTGTTTAATGGTTTTTTCTTGTCGTTATCGACAATTTTTTTCTTGTTATTTGGTTTGTGTCATTCATAGGAATTACCAATTTTGTTTTAATGAACCGCAGTTAATGAGAATCACTAAAAATACTTAGCTGATTTCGATTTTAAAAACCACTTATACTGTTTTAAATTAAATGCGGTTAAGTAATTACTCATTACTAAATATATACTTAGACAACAATATTTTATTCTATTATTTAAAAGGCTTGTTACACAATTTCTTTAGTACTACTCTTTTAACTTCTTCTTTTTAACAAATGATAACACACCTAATTTTACTTAAAACACATGATAACATAATACTTAGAATTAATCTTTTATATACATTTTTTAGTGTAATGAGTCAAACACTACAGCGTTTCTTACAATTTTGATAAATTAAGAACGAACATGGTAAAAAGAAAACGCTATAATTTATGCAAAACGTGATGTCAACCGTATGTTATGACGTTATTTACGCGTAATTCTGTTTAATATTCAACACACTGTTACATAAAACAATTTTTGTGTTTTTTTAGTTGTACATGACTAAAAGAACTTGAATTAGTCGTTTGCACGTTTGACTTCATTTTAACAATACAAATTAACCACGTGCATAAAATACTATTGGCAATTAACGCAAGCCTATTAGCTATAAAACTTTTTGTAAAAGTTGCAATTATGTTATTATGCGCTGTACATGACCTGCTAAAGTGGCTAAGTGTTGTCGAGTCAGCGAGGTTGAACCTAACCTATCTAAAAATCGTAACTTATTCGCAACGTTATTCTTTCTTGCTTGAGTTAAATTGAAAAAGTAATTTTTTTTTCACCCGATTACAAATTTTTTGAGTATTCAGAATATTTAAAATTATTTATCGTCCAGCTTTAACTATAATAAGTGCATTACGTTTAATTATGTTTTGAATTTTGAAAATGAAACCAAAAAGAACCAAAAGACAAATAACAGGTTTGGTTTAGCAATTCTGTTTCAAACAAAATTTTGGTCCGATCTAACTTCTTGACAGAAAGTAGAGTCACTTGAGCGTTTTAAACAATTAAATTCTAACTTCTTCTCTACATTTTTTCCATATTCTATACGGCGTTATCTACAATGTCTACGTTATTTACGCATTGTCTACCTATTTTCTAGGACTAAGTTTTTGACAGAAAGTAAAGTCACTTAAATGTTTTATGCTAAAACAATTAAATTCTTACTTTTTTTTCTACATTTTTTCCTAAATTATATACGCAATTATCTACAATTTCTAAATTATCTACGCATTGTCTACCTATTTTTTATGTATGTACACGTGTAAAAAATAATTTTTTTTGTGCTTCCGTTCGTTTTGACGTATTTTACATGCATCATAATCGGCCGGAAATTTTACTTTTCCGGCCTAGGCCGGTAAAGTGTAGTAGAATTTTATAACTAAAGGTTGGCACTAGTAATCATTAATTAAATAAACGTCATCTGTCAATATGTCAAATTTATTAACATACACCATTATCTGTGTTGTTGTGTAGAGTAGCACTAATAAAAATTGTTTTAAACAAATATAACAAATTTGCTTATATCTTACAATTGCTAAAAACAACAATGGTTTTATTTTCATATAAGTGAAATTGTAATATTATTATGTAATTGTCAAATTAATTTAAAAAACAATTGTATTTCGTCATTACAGGTTTCAGTTTTATCAACATATGTTATTAAATTTTATTAAAAATCAATACTTAAATAACTGCTTTTAATTAATTTATACTATAAAGGTCAGCACAAAAAATGTTGTGTATCACACGTCCTAAAAGTATTTTGCGAGTATTCGCTTTTTGTAGGCCTCGGCTTCACCTCGGCCTACAAATAAGCTCATACTCGCAAAATAGCACTTTCTGGACTAGTGATACAAATAACTATTTTATGCCTCCGTCCGTTTTGACGTATTTTACAAGCAATATAATCGGCCGGAAAAATTACTTTTCCGGACTAGGCCGGTAAAGTCAAGGTTAAATGTAGTAGAATTTTATAACTAGAAGTTGGCAGTACAGTAATTCCCCATCCTTCAATAGTATGTGTCATGTCATTTATGTCAAAATTATTATTTTATGAGCTTGGTTAACTATTATATACTACTTCAAATTACCTATAACGACTTTTCTAATAACGAATGCAAACTTAATTCAATCTTATTGACAAAGAGAACGGTAAAGACAACCGCAAAATTAAAAATCACTTAAACTTATACCGATCAAGTAAGTGTATCTATGTATATGAAACATCTATAACTTTAAATTGTAACTTTTAGCTTAATCAACAGCATATTAACATCTCTATCATTTATTATAAGGAACTTACTTATTTAAATTAAAGTTAATTGTGCAGTTTGAAATATTTATATAAAGTAAACTCGCATCATTTAAGTTCAATTGTAAGTTTTGAACGTTACAATTTGGTTGAATGCCATCGATATTAGCAAAACTTATGGAACACTGTGGTATGGAATTACACTGTCTTGTTAGTTGATTGTCTATTGCGATTTTAGGTGTCAAGGAGTCTTCTATGTATTCTTCGGCAACAGTACGGTCCTTTTCAACTACGTGATATTAGTTCCCTGACTTACTAATGCCGTTCCACTATTTCTGCAAATGCAGTGTCCTGTATATAATAAAACATACTTATTGTAGACACTTGCTAAATTTTTAGTACACCAGTTAACAAGATCGTGGTTTCCAGTGCCGATCCGAAGATTTTGTCGGTAACAAATTGTTATTACATTTTGTGCAGCTTCTTTAATGTGTGGAGGAATATCCATTTTAAGACGATACAAATAAATAATACTTTTATTCAAGTTAATTAAATTGTAACAAAATTAAGTATATTTACATAAACAGGTGAAATTCAAAATTACAGAATTCGTTGTTATCAACATAGAATATTTAAATTTAGTTAATAAAATAAATCATTTTTTAAACATTTTTTTTTCAAGTTCGGCACAAAAAATGTTGTGTATCACACGTCCTAAAAGTATTTTGCGAGTATTCGCTTTTTGTAGGCCTCGGCTTCACCTCGGCCCACAAATAAGCTCATACTCGCAAAATAGCACTTTCTGGACTACCCATAGAGAAAAGTACCATAGACCCAGGCTTGGTCCAGGCTGGGTCCAAGTCTGTACAAGCCTGGGCCAAGCCTATAGGCCAGGCATGGGCCAGCTTTGGAAAAAGTCTGAAATAATAATCATGGCCCAGTCCTGGTCGCTAGGCCTAGGCTATGCTCAGTTGCCAGACCTGGGCCATGCTCAGTTACCAGACCTGGGCCATGCTCAGTTGCCAGACCTGGGTCATGCTTAGTTGCCAGTACTGGGCCACGCTTAATTGCTAAAACTAGCTCAAAACTAAATGCCAAGAATTAAGCATTAATAAAACAATGGAATAAATAATTGCATGAACGTATTTACACTTTATTGTTATTACTTGTATTATGTACTATTTAAATTACATAAAGTTTTTTAATTACTATTTAGATCTTGTCTTAAATTATATTAACATTTAGCTAGTACAGTTATTATTCTCCATCACTAGTTCACATTCAAGTTCAACTCATTTTGGCACCTTTTGTTTGATATTTTTTGGTTTTCTGTATCACTAGGGTCATTAACGTCACTCACACAGCTAATGTTTACACTTTGATTATTTAAACTTTGCCGGTTAACATCTAAATTAGCTTTTTTATTCAAAACTTTTTTAGTTTATTTAACGCACGCCATCTTTAAACTCTAAGGTAAGAATCAGACATAATTACTTTTAGTAGCCTCACCTCGTGATAATTGCGGAGTAAACAGAAGAAACTATATTTGAAGGTTTTTTCCTTCTAGTTAAAAAGTACTAACATTTAATGAATGTATAACTGAAACTCGGAGATTTGATTCATCGCCTTTACTACTCTAGCAATGAGAAAAATCTTACATTTAACTAATAGATGATGTAAACAAGGATGGCGGCTGCGCTAAACGAAAATACCCGAATCTCGCCATACGTAACCGAACGGCTCAAGTTTCAACTTTCTACACTTTCGATATTATCATAACTCAACTTATTAGCCACTTTTTTAAAATTTTTAACATTGAAAAAAAAATATTATTGCTATTTTCTTGGATAATCCAGCCTTGGCCAAGGCTGGGTCAACCAGTCTTGAACTAAGCTTGGGTTCCTATGGAATAGAAAGGCTGGGTTATCCAGACTTGGGCCAAACTTGGATTCTCATGGAATGGCCAAGGATGGGTTATACAAGCTTGGGCCAAGCTTGGCTAATAATTTGCATGGCCGAAACTGGGTCAACCAGTCTTGGCCTAAGCTTGGGTTTCCATGGAATAGCCAAGGATGGGTTATGCAAGCTTGGGCCATGCTTGGGTAAGAATTAGCATGGCCGAGGATGAGTTAACCAGTGTAGGACCAAGCTTGGGTCTCCATGGAATAGCCAAGACTGGGTTATCCAGGCTTGGGCCAAGCTTGGCTAATAATTTGCATGTCCGAAGCTAGGTCAACCAGTCTAGGCCCAAGCTTGGATCCTCATGTAATGGCCGATGCTGAGCTACCCAGTCCTGGGCCAAGTCTGGGCCAATACAGGTACGCCAAACTTAGGTTTCCCACTACTGGCCCAGGTCTGGCCCCGTTGTCTAACTCTGGGATTTCCTGTATGGGTAGTGATACAAATAACTATTACGTGTATTTGTTCATTAGAAATAATTTCCTCGTATGCATTGATCAGCATTAGAACATTCAAACGCTTATATATAATTTTTCTCTGCAGTATACGCTAAATTCTGTAATAACTAAAGATGCTACTCTTACATTTTGTTGTTATTTCGTTGAGATCCTAGTACAATTTTCTACGCTAGATAATTCCAGTGTGATCGGTTCGGCTTGTGAGAAATTGACCATACGGAAATTATTAGTAGAAACCTAAATTCTACTAGATGAGCTTATGTAATTTTTTCAGCATGCAGAATTCTTTTAATTTAAAACATTATTGTTTACACTGTTTTGCAAGTAACTGTAGAACGCGTTTTTATAAATTAGGACAACATATATCATGTAATAGCGAAACCTTCCACGGCCGGAATCTATACTAACATTAGAATGTCTTCCGGGTTTGAACTGTGTCGTTGTTGTTGTAATCGAAGTTGCCAACGTTTCGCCCACTTTCGTAAGGGGCTTCATCTGGGCGTGAGATAAATCGCAAAACTCAAACAAGCAACCGAAATCTAAGTAAGAACTTCTGAAAACTTAGGTTATCCACTTGTGAAACAAGCCATAATCTAAACTCTGAAAAGGTAAGAAAAAACGGTAACTTGAAACAGCAAACGAAAATCTAACAAAGAACCACTACCGAGTTAGGTAATCAACTTGTGAACCACGCCAGATTCTTAACTCCGTAGAAGTGACTTAAGAAGAAATAGTCTCCGTATATAAAGGAAAAGGATCGTCACGGATGGTTAAACTAGACTCTGATTGGGTTACGGTTTATAAGGGGCGTGTTTTCGATAAATGACTAATGACCGGGAACCAAAGAAGGAATAGCTCGAAATCATGATCGCGATTAAAGTTATTGGGGTTTTTGATGATTTCTATGCTTTCTCGGAATTTCCTGTTGAAAAAGAATGGAGATTTGGCAATCAACGAAACATTATCAAAATCTATCTTGTGACCTGTAGTAAAATAATGTTCAGCAACCGCAGACTTGGAAATATAGTTTTTCCTTATACAACGATCATCTTCGGAAATGCGAGTAATGACGGAAGGACCGGTTTCACCAATGTAGACTAAACCACATGGACAAGGAATTTGGTATACACCTTGAGATGAAAGTGTAGGAAATTTGTCTTTGAGAGAATGAAGAATCTGAGAAATTTTGCCTGTCGAGTTGAATATGGGTTTAATACCATTCTTACGAAGGAGTTTCCCTATTTGATCTGTAACCTTGTCAATGTAGGGTAAAAAGGCCAATTTCGGGTTGGATTTGGGAGTAGAAATGTCCTTAGGTAATCGAGTACGTGGATGTAGACGACGATTAATAACTCTAAGAATATCTCTCTTTACATAATCATTGTTCACTAAGGTTCTAGTAAGATGACGAAGTTCCGAGTCTAGATTCTCAGATTGGCAAACAGAAAAGGCACGATGAACCAAAGATTCAATAACAAAACGTTTTTGTGCAGGATGATAATGAGATGAAGCATGAAGGTTTGCGATAAACAGAATGGCCCAGAAGTCCGTCGGGCTTATGAGTCACAAGAACGTCAAGAAATAGAAGAGAACCATTACTTTTGATTTCCATAGTAAATTTGATATCTAAGTGTTGATTGTTAAGATGATCAAGAAACTTAGACAATTCAAGATGACCATGAGATCAAACAATAAACGTGTCGTCAACATACCTAAATCACACTTTAGGTTTTAATATTGATGATTCCAAAGCAACCGTTTCAAAGGATTCCATAAAAATGTTAGCTACAACAGGTGATAGAGGAGAACCCATAGCAGCAGCAGAAACTTGTTCGTAAAACTTGTTATCAAATTGGAAGTAAGTAGAGAATAGACACTTATCAATAAGAGGAAACAAACTAACCGAAATCTAACTAAGAACTTCTCAAAAGTTAGGTTATCCACTTGTAAAACAAGCCATAATCTAAACTCTGAAACGGTAAGAAAGAAAACGATGACTTGAAGAAGCAAACGAAAATCTAACAAAGAACCACTACCGAGTTAGGTAATCAATGAAGCCTCTTACGAAAGTGGGCGAAACGTTGGCAACTTCGGTTACAACAACAACGACACGGTCGAAACCCGGAAGACATTCTATTATTAGAACATACACAAGTACACCAAGGTGTTGAAGCCTGTAGTACAGACAAACTTAAAATGAGCAAAGCAAAAGCAAATATTGTGCTTTTGGCACCTCAAGTAATAACCACCGTCTTTGGAGACGGTGACAAAGTTTTATCACTAATTTTTGAGCAGAACGTCGCACCTCTTATTATTCGTAGTTGTTTACTCAAATAGTAAAATTTGCAGTTTATTCAAAAAAGAGAAGACGTTTAATCAAGATTGTCACTCTGGTCACTCTCAAAAAAATGCATTCCAAAGTTTTTCCACACAGTAATCATAACAATGTTGAAAACGAAATTTTTCTAAACGGATCTCTAGAAAAAACAACGACAAACAAGTTTATGAAAACACCAATAGATAATGTAAATATTAAAACATGGAATTCAAAGTCTCTTTGCACCAGAAAAGTAAGATAACATCGTAAAAAAATGTCAAGACTAAATGTAGATATCTTGGTAGTAACCGACGTTCGATGGCCCGATATAAAATGCCTGGGCCTTTGTAAATTAGAGCAAATGCCCAGAATATATACGCGGGCATTTATTCATTTTAAAGATTAATTGATAAAGTTGTTTTGCAACAAAAAGCTGCTTGAGAGTTAGTTCTGTCTGTGTTATTAGGACAAACAAAGTGCGAGCTAAACGTAACTTTTTACATATTTAAGTTCAAGTCTTAGGGAACATTGCTTAAATCAGTAGTGCAAGTACCTAATAAAAAAATACAGTCTTCAGGTTAAAAAGTAATTCTTGAAATAAAGTATAGTTTATATTAAGTAGCTAGTCTTAGTAGGTAGCTAGATTTACTTCTTCTTTCTTCTTCTTTCAGCAGATTCTAATTGTCTGCTTCCGAACATAGATTTCTCCTTGTTTTTTCCATATTTTTTGGTCTTGTGCAACTGATGTCAACGTCTTTTACTCTGGAGTTCTGTCTAATTTTCTCATTCGTAATGCGATCCCTGAGACTTATTCCTAACATTCTTGGTTCTATCGCTCTTTGGGTTGCCTTGCGCTTATTTACTAGTTTACTGTTTCTTTTTAGATTTTGCATCTGCATTTTGTAATACATTTGTCAATTTTCCCATTGCTGCCAATGTCATTCTAATACGCTTTTGTATTTGCGTAGTCTACTTTTTCCTACTTAGTTTGATATTATGTCCTACTAATTTTTTATATTTTGTAGTTCATGTATATTTTGACTAACTAGGATAATGCCATCTGCAAATTGAAGATGGCTCAAATATCTCCTTATTTTTAGGTTTAGTTTTAATCGGTGGTGTAGTTAATCAGTGGTTAATATTTATCGAATTTTCTCTTTGCTTCAGTTGTGTTCTATTACTTATTGAATAGCTTTACTGTTTCTTATCGATAACTATTAGTAGTACTGATTGTCTTTTTGTTGAACATGCGAGATATGGATACTATAGCAGCTTTTTGATCTTTGTCTTTTCTACCTATTGCCAATTGTTCTATTTGTGTTTAAGAGGGATAAACTCTTAGGTTCTGTTCCTGTTCTTTCTAGTTTGTCTACTGATCTGTCTTTTTTTTGTAGTTCATGGTCTTCTTTGTAGTGCCGAGCAATCAACGAAAACCGATCTTTTCCGTTTAGTATGGCAAAGACGCTATCTCTTCTTTGTCGTCATCTTTAGTAGCCTCATATGAGATCAAAAGTAGCGTAGTATATTGGGTATTGTTCTGTGTGTGTGTTGCAAAAAACGCGTGTGTTGGTACAACGACACGGCTGTGGCGTGGCGTTACCACGTCCTGATCTTGAGTTAATTGGAAATACTTCTGCAAACATACTTACAAATTCTATTTGTCTTAAAAATGTGGAGGTTACTTTTTCCTTTCTACATCTACTCGTTTGCAAACTTCTAATTGTGCTTCGTCTCCTATGTCTAATCGTTCTCTTTCTTATCGGCGTCGTAAATGTTAGTAAACTCTTGGCAATTGGATTCTGACTTTTGGCTATTTTTTTGGTTCTCGTCTTTCAGTTTGTGATTTTGTTCTTTCTTTCTTGCAGTAAAGTTTCCGATATGAAAGAACAATTAGTACGCATTCGTTCTATAACTGACTATATTATGTTTTCTCTTCATTTTCTTTTCTTTATATATTAGAGCGGTTCGTTGCGCATTGAAGAGTTGGCCACCCTTTTTGTTTTTTCCATAAAAAGAAAAACAGAACAGACACTATTTTTTTTCTTCTTAATCTTTTTTAAATTAGTTCACAAGCATCAAATCTTATCTTTCTCCGTCTTTCTTGTTTTATTTTCTTTTCTTCTATTGTTGCTTGGACGTTTTCTTTTCTTTTTAGTGCTCACTGCAACATTCCTTTTTCTTCTAAGCTTTTTCTTTCTCTTGTTTCTTGTAATCTACGTACTTTTGCTTAATCGGCATTTTGATACTGTTGGAATATTTCTTCTCTTTGAGTTTCTTTTGCTCTTGAAATATTCTAATCCGTTTTTTGGCTGTTAAGTTCTAGGTGACATTCTAACGCGATGAACAAAGGTTAGCGATTTTCGACTAGCAAGTGAAGTTTCGTTTCTTACTTATTTACTCTTACGCCTTTTTCTTTCTTTTGGTTTTGTTTGGGTAATGCCGGTTAGACTTTATTGTTTGGTACACTCAGGTAGTGTTTAGCTTTTTGGATTATAGTGTTGTGACCTTTGGATTACTGATTGATTTCTTTGCCTTTTAGCTAACATGACTTATGTCGACTTGCAATCCGAATCCACTTTTTTGAGATTTCTTTGTTGGTTTTGTTTTCTTGGATCTTTAAGATGTGCTTGAGAGTCTTAGTGGGAAGAATCTCGTACAGTCTGTTGACGATTTTTCTTTAATTTGTTTTCTTTTTGATTTTGCATATCTACATTCAACCTTCGATATATATTTGAGTTCCTTGTTTCTACTTCTTCAGTTTCTTAGTTTTGGGAATTATACTCAAAGTGGGGTTTTGATCACTAGGGGTTGGGGTTTTATTTGGGTTTTTATGGGTCTTGGTTCTTAGTGTTAAAAACAAAATTTCTTACTTATTGCTGTTGTGGATTTGTTTAGTGTTCTCTAATAACTCTTTTTTTCTTCTCAGGTGCTTAAGCATCTCCGCTTCAAGCAACTATTGGGAAAGATGTCTTATTCTTAAAATTATCTTTTCTTTTTTTGAATGACTTGGTTGTGTACTGTAGGTCTTCTAAACGCTCTGGTGACTCTGTTCTCAAAGACCTCAGTACTTGGTGTCGTCATTAAGTTATTTTTCTCTTTATCTAGGTTGGGTTTTTCTATGAAAGTGAGTTCTTTGTGGTTTCTTTAAGATTAATGTACTTTTCCAAGAATGTCTAAATATAAACTAAGATGCGTTTGCTGTGTTACATAAATTTATAAAAGGCATTCGATGAAGTGAGACATCAAAAGTTACATCAAAAAAACATCGGCCTAGAAGACGTAAGAATAATTGATAATCTATATTGGAGCATGGAATATCTTGTAGAACAACTAAATAAGCAATGTAACGATTAACAAAATAAATAAGTACACTAAAACCAAACTAATAGAGAATATACATACACTGTTTTTTAAATATAAGTTTGATTATTATAATTGAAAAAATTTTGATGCAAACATAGTTTTAGACAATCAGATAAAAATTCGCAAATATGATCAGGAAGGTTAGATTCAAATAGAAGTTCATGAACAATATTTTGGCATTCTATAATATTAATACTTCTTTTTTATCTAAATTTAATTTAAAACCTGGTGTTTACAAATTCAATTGTGGTAGCTGTAGCTCTTTTTATATTGGACAAACCGGCCGAAAATTTTGTAGAAGAATAGCAGAACATTTTTCTTGCATTTAAAACAATAATGTTGGTATTAATTTATATAATAAATCTTCTTTCGCTAATCATATATTAGAATATAACCATTGTTTTGATTATAAAAGTAACTACAAAATTCTTCATATTTGCAATAAAAGTCTAAAATTAAATTTTTTGGAGATAAAAGAAATTGTTAAACATAAAAACTTAGAACCAGATGCATGTTTAAATAAAATTGTAAATTTTGAAAATAATTTTCGTTTTCTTAAATAATATTTTTGTTTTTATTTAAATTATTTTTATATTTATTTAATTTTTTTGTTATTAATATTATTATTTTATATACCTTTCTTGTTTATTTATATTGTCATTTTGACATAAACTGTTTAATTTTAATTTATTAATTTATTTATTAATTGTAAGTATATTAAGAATTTTAAGGTTGAGATTTTACTATTAGTTGATAATTTTAGAGGCCTGATGATGACTGTTAGGTTGAAACATGTAGCCACCTATAATTAATAAATAAAAAACAGTTATATGTAAAAGGCATTAAATTATTTACAATTATTTTTATTTATAAATTAAATACATGTCTTTTGTTAATTAAATATGATTGGTATAAAAATTATTACTTTTTTTAGGTTTATTTGTAAAATAAATTGGTTTCTAAGTCAGTTTATGTATTGCACTTATCACCGCGCTTATCAAGCTAATCCTACTTTAATGACATATTCTAATAACCGGAAGTGCTTATATATAAACTTTTAACTAGGATCATTGTGTACAAAAACAGTAATATCACTTTATTTTAAATTTATCGTAAATTAGTGTCCTAGAAACCATTTATTTTTTAATAAAAGAACAAACGCGTTTTAGTTTAAATATGTAAATATCATTCACTATTTTATGTAATAATAATAATTTGTAATAATCTATGTATTTCAATCGTTCTTCTGTATTTGTTTAACTTCGTTTCCTCTATATTTGTATTTTCGTAACAATGCTTACGATTAACATTACCAATACTGTTTAGATTGTTTAGAACATGAAATAGTTTTATTATGTAACACAAAAAAGTATTTTGCATTTGTTAAACAGTTTGTCAATTTAAAAACATTAATATTTAATTATGTCTAAATCACCAAAAACAGGAAACCTGTCTTAACGCTCAGCATTAATTTTATTTGTTTATTTGCCATTAATTACAATTAACTAACTAAAATTACTCAAGTCGCATTTACAAAACAGAAACTTTGTGAGATAAATGAATAAAAAAAATGTTTTTTTAGTTTTTTTATTAAATTACTTCATGTATAAAACTGACTCAATGCTTAATTTACTTTTTTTTTATTCAAACTGTTACTTTTATTTAGGTCAAGATCATAATGCTGGATTATATTGTTAATTAAATAATTAAGGTCAAATTATAGAAAAAGATTGATATAAACTGTATAAACTAAAGACTTATCTAAACAAATCATTTGTTATTATAACTACATAGTTTATTTACGGTTTTAATAAATTATATGACATTATTTTATGTAATATAAAATTGAACAAATACAAATTAGTTACCTGTTTGTAATCTATGTAAATACATAAATAACGTGTTAAAACATTCGCGAATAACGTCGAATCTACGATTCGATTAAGCCAAATTCCATATAGCGAACGATAATTGCAGAAAGGTTGCGAATGTTCTAGATCGAGATCGCATGAATGTATAAGAAGTGTTCGAGTATGCGGAAGGTCAGTTTTTCTGTATCGGCAGTTATTGAATGAATTTAAAATGTTGTTACGGTGAAGATAAATAAGTGATTAGCACGTGCGAAGTTTTAAATAAATACAAGTGTCCATCCAGGAAGTGAACGTGACTTTTAAAGTAAACAACTGTGGACCTATTAGTGATAGTGTATTATTATTTTATATAAATTATCGTAAGTTCTTATTCTTAGACAGTTTGATTTAATTAGTTCGGTTAGTTTAAACATGTACATATTTTTAGTATAAGTAAAAATAAAATAGTTTTAATAATAAGAAACGTTAAATTTGGCGTCAGTGCGGGGTATCGAATAGAATCAACCGTTCCCTATTTTTAGTATGAATACCATTAAGTTATTTGATATCGCTCCCGTAATAAAAAAAAACTGTAGTTCGGGATTCGCGTGTTTGTTTATAGCATTTAATCTTAGCTGTTAAACTTAAATTTTGTTTTAAATTATTATTCGTGGTTAAATTTATGCCGGTGGCGCGTTCGCAAGCAGTTAAAATGGATGCAAAGCTATTTAAATTTCTTGAATCAATAAAGAATGGTCAAGAATCGATGAATAGAAAAATGGAAAAAAATTCTTAGAAAATGAAATAAAATTCAAGAAAAATGGAAGAAAAGTTTCACGAAAAATCGCAAAAAATTAAAGAAAAATTATTTGAAAATACCCAGAAGATAGATGAAAAATTCTAGACGTTTAAAAAAAGAAATACAAACGAGCATAGAAAATCAAATAAAAATTGTTCAAGAGGAAACCCAAACAGATATGTTAAATTTAAAAGAAGAAATTTGCCAATCTATGAATGACAAAATAGAAGCAGTAGGGGATAGAATGAAACTGCATCGTAGGATGGGGTTTCAAGAGATTTTAAGGCGTTGTCCTTGACCGTGGTCTAAACTTCTTTCTTTCCTGTATTTTTCTTTTTTCTCTTGGTTTGCTTAGTATTGTCTGTCAGTGAGGTCTATGGGACTACGTTGTTCTCTTGCTTTATAGCGTAACGACTGTTGTCGATTTTCAATGAGTACCTGTTCTGATACTTTTCTTCTGTTGGTTGAGTTTTTGGTTCTTGGTAGTATCATTCCGCTTCATGCGACTTTTGGACACATTTGGTTGGTGATGCTTAGCAAATTGGGAAAACCTCTTTTATCTGCGTTTCTTCTTGGGTTGGGTGTTATTGTATTTGAGTTGGTTTTGGATTTTAAAGTTCTGTCCTTAGCGTATGGTAAATTTCTGTTCTTGACTTTAGCTAGTGTCCACTTCCCAGGTTTTTATGTTGTTGTTTTTATTTTTGTATGAAAAATTTCTCTTCAAGTATGAAATTGGTCAGGAGAATTCCCCTACTCTTTTGCCGAGACTGTCAAATTTTAGACAGCACTTTTGCTTCACTTCCTGCAAGACCATCTACGAGTTCTGTACTTTTACGCTTGGGTTAACCTTCACCTTTAGATTGTTTCACGCTAATATCATAATATGCAATTACATTTGTAAGGTTGAAACGGGGTGAGCGGTATACATTTTTCTTTATTGGAGGTTTAAATCGACTCTGCTAATTGTCTGTAGCGGATCTTAATCTTTGATCGTTTTGGCGCCTTTTTTTATTTACGTTATTTCACATAACAAACCTTGCGATCCTTTTCCGAAGAACCTGTGCTAGCCGCTTTGTTTTGTTACAAGAAGACCAGCGTAACCATTTATTCTTGGCGGTCCAATTCAAAGACCCTGATTTTCACGTAACAAACATATAACTATAATAAAAAAATGCTAATATTTATCTGCTTACCATCAGGGTCTACAAGCAATCGTCGTCTCTCAAAAAATTTTCTATTAATTAGGTTAGTTGGTGGATCAGCAGACCACATTACATTGCAATTAGCTTTAGCAGCAGGCGCTATTCTTAAAGTAGAGCTTCTACAACTTCCTCAGTTTCTTCTATTTATCATCCGACCCCGAGTTACTCGCAGACCCCCAACTATCTTCTTCGGCAAATGTGTAGTCAGAAAACTCATCGTCGAACTCCATTATGGTCTTTTCTGTGTCTTCCTGCGTTAAAGGTCGTCTATAATTTTGTCGAGTTGCAAATCGCGCTATTTTAGTGGCCGGTGCTTCAGAAGCAACACGAGACATGTTAACAATAAACGACGAAAACTTCCGTTACGCACTGACCTCACACGTAACGCTCTTACACAAAAAAACTGTCTCCGTTCAGTACTGAAGTCAGACTGAACCGCTAAAACGTTCGCACGATGACGGAATCACTTGTCATGCGCAATTTTAAGTTTCAGTCTTTTAGACAAAACACGAGATATGTTGAAACGGAACGACAGAAGTTTTTGTCACGCTCTTACCTTATATATAACGCTCACACACTAATAAATTGTCCACGTTCAGTGCTGAAGTCACGCTAAACCTTTAAAATAACTTTGGACGGTGATGAACTTGCATTACTCATAAGGCCGCCGTGACGAAACTTTCCGTCAATTAGCAGTCAACGTGTTGAGAATCGATAAATAACACAGACAGTAATCGTTGATACAAGCCCCCTTCGATTGGGCAACTCGTCAATAATAATAAATGTTTTAAATAATTGCTAACATACTAATAAAAACGATTATAAGTGACGTTCGACTTAGACCGCGTCGTAATTGAACACCTAGACTTTTTAGGCTTGGTCCTAGTCTTTCCTTGGTAGCCAAAACAAAAAGTAGAACTTGGGCTTTGCCGTATTGTAGTTTGTGAACCAAAACATACTGTCGTTTCGTAAGACATTGCAGCTTGCATCTTTGAAGTAGTAAATGTCACTAAAAGAAAAAGTGTAAATGACGGTATTTATATCATTAACAAACTTTCACCTTTCATCAACGCTTAACTGACTTCGGTATTACACGTTACCTTTGTTAAGAGGTGGAGAAGGCACCATCACTACTATGTTAAACAAAAAAATTTGTATTTTTCCTGTCACCCATATCCTGCTTTACTATAATACGATAAATAATGGTTCTGATTGTATTTTTTAGCAATGTCAATTAGAAACAATTAAAAATTTTACCTTCATATTCATATTTGGTTTAATTTTAGAGACTATTGCTCAAGATTGTATTTTCTATTATAAGGTTTTAACTTAAAATGGGATTATCAATTATAATTATTAATAATTTAATTCCTTCCTCATATAAATGTTTTTTTAATTATTAATTATTGGTGGCTACATGTTTCAACCTAACAGTCATCATAAGACCACTAAAATTATCAACTAATAGTAAAATCTCAACCTTAAAATTCTTAATATACTTACAATTAATAAATAAATTAATAAATTAAAATTAAACAGTTTATGTCAAAATGACAATAAACGAGAAAGGTATATAAAATAATAATATTATTAACAAGAAAATGAAATAAATATAAAAATAATTTAAATAAAAACAAAAATATTATTTAAGAAAAAGAAAATCGTTTTCAAAATTAACAATTTCATTTAAACATGCATCTGGTTCTAAGTTTTTATGTTTAAAAATTTCTTTTATCTGCAAAAAATTTAATTTTAGACTTTTATTGCAAATATGAAGAATTTTGTAGTTACTTTTATAATCAAAACAATGGTTATATTTTAATATATGATTAGCGAAAGAAGATTTATTATATAAATTAATACCAACATTATTGTTTTTAATGTAAGAAAAATGTTCTGCTATTCTTGTTCGAAATTTACGGCCGGTTTGTCCAATATAGAAAGCGCTACAGCTACCACAATTTAATTTGTAAACACCAGGTTTATTCAGAATATCAACTTTATCTTTAACATTGACAAGTAAAGATTTTAAATTAAATTTAGATGAAAAAGAAATATTAATATTATGCTTTTTAAATAAATTTTGAAATTAAAAAGAAGAGCGACCAATGTAAGGAAGAGAAAAATATGTCTTTTTAATGTTATCTGAAAGTAAAGTAAAAGTTGAAATGTTTTTAATATTAATGGAATCAAAAATTTTATTTTGAAGTTTTTTGATTGTATCTAATTATTATTATTTGCTAAATTATAAATAATGTAAATAACTATAAACGGTGGTGACACGTTGAAATTAGTTTAACACCCGCGAATTTCAAAATATGCTTTGAATTATTCGTCGGGATAAAACCACAACGTAAAAGGACATTGGGAGTAAACAATGTCAATGCAATTATGGAAACGCCACCAGAGTGAACTACTGGACGGCCGTTTCGCTCTTTTGGAGCTCATCAGCAGTAGGAGATACACCCTAATGTAGTTTGCACAAATGCATTGACGCCCCTTATAGCTTATATTTAAGTATGACAAAGTTACAATTCAAAAGTGTTTGATGGCAGAGCCATCTCATAGTGTGATTTTACCATGTGCCTAAAGTTTACTGTAAATAGCTATAAACGGTGGTGACACGTTGAAATTAGTTTAACACCCGCGAATTTCAAAATATGCTTTGAATTATTCGTCGGGATAAAACCACAACGTAAAAGGACATTGGGGGTAAGCAATGTCAATGCAATTATGCAAACGCCACCAGAGTGAACTACTGGACGGCCGTTTCGCTCTTTTGGAGCTCATCAGCAGTAGGAGATACACCCTAATGTAGTTTGCACAATTGCATTGACGCCCCTTATAGCTTATATTTAAGTATGACGAAGTTACAATTCAAAAGTGTTTGATGGCAGAGCCATCTCATAGTGTGATTTTACCATGCGCCTAAAGTTTACTGTAAATAGCTATAAACGGTGGTGACACGTTGAAATTAGTTTAACACCCGCGAATTTCAAAATATGCTTTGAATTATTCGTCGGGATAAAACCACAACGTAAAAGGACATTGGGGGTAAGTAATGTCAATGCAATTATGCAAACGCTACCAGAGTGAACTACTGGATGGCCGTTTCGCTCTTTTGGAGCACATAGTAAAATCACACTATGAGATCAAACACTTTTGAATTATAAATAATGTTAAGTTCTTTATCAAAATTAAATTTATCAAGAGGTAATTTGTATAAACGATTAAAAAATCATTTAAAATATGACATTTTGTGTGAAAAAGAATGAAAAGAAGAAAAAGGAATCTTCTTCTTCTTCTCGAGTCCTTAAACCAAAAGTTTCATATGTCCTTCCAGTGGCGGGCACAGGCTATGGCCCTGTCGGTGGCTGCGGTGAGGTCCTCCATGGTGCATTTTTCGTCGAGGAGTCGGCAGATCGGAAGATGTTCCATGGTCTGTCTTTCCCCGCAGTCGCATAAATCGCTGTCGCTAGAGTACCCCCACTTGGTCACGTTGACTTTGGATCTGCCAGTTCTAGTGCGTAGGCGGTTTAGGCTTTTCCACGTAGTCCAGTCCAGATCACCGCCAGCGGGTAGGTGTTCTCCCACTTCTAGGCTGGTACCGTCGATTGCGTCGGTGTTTTTAACGCGTTCGCGCCATGAATCCAACCTCGCTGCTTTAGCTGTTGAGTCCAGGGGTTTCTCGGGTATAAAGCTTTTTCGGGATTTTAGGCGTTTGTCGACGTTGGTATGGCCGTACAATGGATGTCTGGGGTCCTCTAGTTGCCTCAGTTTTTCCCGCCTACTCGCTACATTTCTTCTTATGTCTGGTGGAGCAATACCGGCTAATAGGTAGAGGCTGTTGATGGGTGTCGGTTTCAGGCATCCCGTGATGTAGCGACAACTCTCGTTGAGCACCGGGTCGAGTTTTTTGGCATGAGATGACCGCTCTCAAACTGGGGACGCAAATTCTGATGTGGAGTAGCAGAGTGGTGTTGGCCAGTTTTCTGAGGATATTCTTCCGAGCGCTGACTTTCCCCTTTGTCTTTTCCACGTAGGCCCTATAAGTCAGGGTCCGGTCGAGGACGACTCCGAGGTACACTGGGTTCTGGTGGTGTTCTATTTCCGTACCATTCCAGGTGATGCGTAACTTCTGGTTTGCTTCCCGATGGCGCAGATGGAAAGCAGTTACCTGTGTTTTGGTCGGATTTGGTCTCAAGTAGTTCTTGCTGTAGTAGGTTGAAAGGTTCGATAGAGCAGATGTAAGGACTCTCTCGATGGTGGTGAACTCTTTCTCCTGTGCTGTGACGCACAGATCGTCAGCATATAAGAAACTCCTGCAATTAGGGTGGATGGGCTGATCGTTGCTGTAGATATTGAAGAGAGTCGGTGGAATGACATGATCAGTAGTAGTATTTTTACGATGAATACAAATTTTGACAGAACTATTAACTCTATTTAAAGATAAGTCCAGAAAATTAAGAACGTTATTAGATTCTTTTTCAAAAGTGAATTTGATGTTAAGATGTAATGAATTTAGAATATTAAAACAAAGGTCTAAGTTACAATTATTACCTTTAAATACAACCAAAATCTATTACTATATAAACAACATTCCACTCTTTTTCAATATTTCCATAATTTAGAAATTGATTTAACTTTAGATACAAATTGTTTTCTTATATCTTTTGATATTGTTAATCTATTTTCAAGCATTCCTTTTATAGAATGCCAAAATATTGTTAATGAACTTCTATATGAATCTAACCTTCCTGATCATATTTGCGAATTTTTATCTGATTGTCTAAAATTATGTTTAAATCAATTTTTTTTCAATTTTAATAACCAAACTTATATTCAAAAAACAGTTCTCCCTATGAGTAACAATCTTTTACATATACTGGCTGAAATTTTTCTTACTAACTTAGAAATTAAGAACCTTTTTTTGAATAATTTAATTAAAAAACATTTTATTTCCTATAAAAGATATGTTGACGATATTTTGGTTGTATTTAAAGGTATAATTATGACTTAGACCTTTGTTTTAATATTCTAAATTCATTACATCCTAACATTAAATTCACTTTTGAAAAAGAATCTAATAACGTTCTTAATTTTCTAGATTTATCTTTAAATAAAGTTAATAATTGTGTCAAAATTGGTATTCATCGTAAAAATACTACTACTGATCATGTCATTCCTTTTTCTTCTTTTCATCCTTTTTCACACAAAATGTCATCTTTTAGATTATTGTTTAATCGTTTATACAAATTACCTCTTGATAAATTAAATTTTAATAAAGAACTTAACATTATTTATAATTTAGCAAATAATAATAATTATCCTTTAGATATGATCAAAAAACTTCAAAATAAAATTTTTAATTCCATTAATATTAAAAACATTTCAACTCTTACTCCACTTTCAGATAACATTAAAAAGACATATTTTTCTCTTCCTTACATTGGTCGCTCTTCTTTTCAATTTCAAAATTTATTTAAAAAGCATAATATTAATATTTCTTTTTCATCTAAATTTAATTTAAAATCTTTACTTGTCAATAGTAAAGATAAAGTTGATATTCAGAATAAATCTGGTGTTTACAAATAGCTGTAGCTCTTTTTATATTAGACAAACCGGCCGTAAATTTCGAACAAGAATAGCAGAACATTTTTCTTACATTAAAAACAATAATGTTGGTATTAATTTATATAATAAATCTTCTTTCACTAATCATATATTAGAATATAACCATTGTTTTGATTATAAAAGTAACTACAAAATTGTTCATATTTGCAATAAGTCTAAAATTAAACTTTTTGGAGATAAAAGAAATTGTTAAACATAACAACTTAGAACCAGATGCATGTATAATAAAATTATTAATTTTGAAAATGATTTTCTTTTTCTTAAATAATATTTTTGTTTTTATTTAAATTATTTTTATATTTATTTAATTTTCTTGTTAATAATATTATTATTTTATATACCTTTCTCGTTTAATTTATATTGTCATTTTGTTTAATTTATATTGTCATTTTGACATAAACTGTTTAATTTTAATTTATTAATTTATTTATTAATTGTAAGTATATTAAGAATTTTAAGGTTGAGATTTTACTATTAGTTGATAATTTTAGAGGCCTGATGACCGTTAGGTTGAAACATGTAGCCACCAATAATTAATAAATAAAAAACAGTTATATAGGAAAGGCATTAAATTATTTACAATTACTATTGCTCAAATTATGTTCAAAAGTTATTCTCATCATAAAGATTTTTATATAATACATTTTTTGGTTTAAGATTGGTAGACCAAAGTTTATAAAAATTTTTGTTTAAGTAAAATAAAAAATAGTGCTATAAATACATACATTAAAAACAAAAATTCCGTTGAACTTATTAATCTTAATAATTATGAAACAAAACCAGATTGAAGAGGATATTTTCTTAAAATAAATAAAAAGCTGATAAACTCGCTTGAATGCATATTTGCAAAAAGTAGTAATTGCATGCATTTATTATGAAGATAAGGAATCTATAAGCATTTATTTACATAAAGATACACTAAAATTTACCATTATAACAATCTTATCTACTTTCCGGCAATTTGTTAATTTTAACTGCAACAATTT
Organism: Aquatica leii; assembly: GCA_035610365.1. Lineage (NCBI taxonomy): Eukaryota > Metazoa > Arthropoda > Insecta > Coleoptera > Lampyridae > Aquatica > Aquatica leii. The sequence goes on along the minus strand of CM069434.1, from coordinate 13,869,580 downwards.
TTATTACACAACAAAATTGATCAATTACTACTTTTTCATACTGTTTGATAAATCAACACATCACATAAGTAGTTTAGCGCTATTTTCAAATAGAAAAGTATCTAAATTGTGTATAACGAGTTTAATTCAGTACTTAAAGCTATAGTACTACATTATTGTTACGATAAGTAAAAGGCGGTAAGTATGATTTACTATAACGGTTTGCGTTTACGGCTAGATTCTGAAAGATATAAATTATAATAGCAACCGCAACTTGTATGTACAGCATGAATCTTAGATGTACTACGAAGTAGTTATCGTCAACGCAATGGGTGTATAACTGTGTTTTCTAACTAATGTTGAAAAAAACATTGTCGCTACAAAGAATAATGATAGAGTTAAGCTAGTTAAAACTTAGCTTAGAAATTACCTATAAGTTTTCTAGAGTTACATATACACGATGTTCAGTCTATTCATAATAGATTTTATCTTTGTAAAATGATTTCAACATAACCCACTGATAGAGTTGTTTAATTATTACAACTTAAAGTCTACATCTTTCATTTTTACAATTTTGTTTTTTATTTGTCTGATTATTTAAAAATTACTATAACAAACGGTACAGTAAACTTAGAACAATAGCAACTTACAATAAACGGTTGAAATAAAAGAAGCTTTACACCATACAATAACCATAAACTGGAAGATCTACTGCAAATAAACGTTTCTAAAAGTTTATACAATGTACAGTTATTCACGCTATGCGGCACGGAGTATTTGGGCAAAATACGTGGCTTTTAAAAGATTTTACTTTTGCGATACATAAAAGTCTATTATGGTTACTTTTTAAAATTATTTTTATACTATACAAGGTGTCGTAAAAACCTCCCTGGTATATTATTGCATTTTTGGATTTTCTGATCAAAATAAGTGTATGTTATAATAAGGTTTGTTACGGTAAGAATTATGGGTAACTAAATTTAAATGGAGCGATGGCCGCAGTAGCTCGGTTCTTGTAGGCAAAATGGGGTGGGTTAGAAATTGTGAGGGGAATATTTAAATCAAAGATGTCGTGGTAGATAAAATTAGTCAGATAGTGATTAGAAATTGTTAGAAATGGGCGCCACACAATTTCTTTAGTTACGGTCCTGTTAAGTAAATTGTAAAAGTTTAACAGGGCTCTAGTAGTAGCGAAGGGTTGCTGAAAGAAAAAAAACGGGGAAGGTTAAGCAATAAATAGCAATCAGTAAATTTGATGTAAATATAATGAATTTAGAATAAATAGCAATTTACAAAATAATCAATAAAATATTCAATTTTGAATTATGCAAACAAAATATGCGTGAAGTTGAGTAAAACAATCGATAATGGATTTCAAATATTACAAAAATACAGGATCTAAATTACCTTGTGTTAAAACAAAAGTAGTAAAACTAATTTAATTACGTTAGGTTCGCAAAACAAACAACAAAAAAAATTTAATTTGGGGCAGCGATCGTTATTCGACAAGACAGTAATTTCAAATTTGAAATTAAAAAAAAAAATCTTACCTTATTATTTCGCTGATGGAACTCCGTGCACGGTATTTCCAGTCGAAGTTTCCTTAAATAAAAAATTTAAAACAAACAATTGACCGTCGGCAAATAACAGCCGAGAATTAGAGTTAGGTTCAAGTTTACTATTTCGTAGATCAGGAGATGCGCGACCAAATTTATGTAGGTTAATAGGTCAGTTACAATTACGTTATAAGTCAACAAATTTCAAGGTAAATCAGATAACAACTTCTTATAGAAACAAAGAAAAATTAAATTAAGTAAATTAAGCCAAAGTTTAAATAACAAAAGTGAATTTTAAATAGCAAAAAAAAAAATTGTAAATTTTAAAGTATAAGGAAAAGTTCTTGAATTTCTGAAGTTGATTAAGCAAGTAGGATTTTGATTAAAAGTTCAATGTAGAAAATCAAATCTTTGAGATTTGCACAAATATGAATTAATTCACAATAAAACGAAGGTTAACGGTTGGTTTTTCACTCAGCGTCAGTTGGTGCAATCGAAGTTGACTTCTCGGCGTAGCGTTAGTAGAGTTTATAGATGAACGGAGTATTTTGGTAGTTGAAGGAACTTTTACACGTGGAGTAAACAATCCGTTGGAGAAAACGTTCATGTGAATTAGAACAATTTCGTCGGAAGAAAAACCGCTATAAAGAGGAAGGGAGAGAAGCGAAGTTAGATTAACTAAATAAAACAAAAACTAAGTACTTTACCTGGGTATAATAATCCAGCGTTAAGAAAACTAAGTACACTTTTAAAATTTAAAGTAAATTATAGCCGTAAATATATGATTTTTAGTAATTTTAGGAAAGAAACAGGTTCCGTAGATATACTAAAAGTTAGGAAGGTTTGAACGTAATATCCGGTAAAATCACCGTGTTTAAGTAAACGTTAGTACTTCCAAGGTACAGTAAATTTTTGAAGTGATCGCAACAAGAGTTTGTCAGGAACTGATTAAAAAAGGAAACGAAGTACCTAAGGTTATAATGACCTCAGAAGATAACAAAATAAATTCGTCAGCAAACTCGTAAGAACGCTCGAGTAAATGATATTTTAAACAAAAATATTTATAAGGACTTGTAGAAAAGCAGCATTTAATCACGTATTAAGCGAAGATAATACGCTCTTAATTAATCATAAATTACAAATTATCAACTTTAAAATGTAACGAAATAAAGCGTGAGATTAGCAACAACAGCAAATTCCCACACGTCTAACTTAAATAAATGAAACAGTACCGGATTTAGGAAAATTTGCTCAGGGCGTAACAGGTTATGAAGCCTAAACCTTAAGTTTTTTTTAGTAATTTAAGTTTTGCCAAAGTAGGTATAACCTGATTTTTATGTTTAAGATACTTTAAAAGTATCTAAGTTAATGAAGCAACGTTTACAACGAAGTGTAACAATATATCATATTTAATGTCCCAATTAGAATAAACTTTACATCTTATACAGGGTGATTAAAAATAAAATTTTTTAATAAAGAAGTTTAAGTGACTATAAGCCCGCCGCAACGGGCTCAAGTGGTCCTTAGCACGGTCAGTTACGCCAAGTGGCACACGATGTAGCTGTCTTCGCCCTTGCATAACCTCGATAGAATAAAGTAAACCCTACACATAGTAGTAGTAAACATACAGCATACAGCCCATTTAATAATAAACTAACACCTAATACTTAGAGTATAACGAAGCTCGACGTTTCGTCTATTCGCTATAGTAAAAACCAGCACAATATTACCGCTATATTAGATCAGACTTTTTCTTTTATCCCACTTCTTTCGACTGTAGTATTACCGCCATGAAAGCACTGATATCATTGACCTCAATCATGACTTCTTTCTTAAATTTAGACTTGTTTTGTAATACTGCGCGCTCTGCCAGCCAGTGTCTGCATATCAAAACTGTATGCTCGGCATTATCTATATGATCCCTACAAAGCGAACAAGATGGGTTTTTCTTCTTCCGAATTCCAGCCAGGTAATTGCAAAAGCATCCGTGCCCGGTGAAGAACCTGTGTGCTGTGGTAATTCAGGTTTCTAAGCTTCTTCTATGTTCACGTGCGTAGATTGGAGATCAGCACTCTAGACCAGGCTGCTTTAGTGCATTCTGACCATCTGGTCTGCCAAGCTCGTAACGTCAATTTCTTTCTGGCTATCTTTTTCATACTCTTTTTGGCATTACAGCGCTCTTCTGCCAATAAGTCTATAAGCGGAGTAGCCTGGCTGTCTTTAGCGATACCGTCCTATATGCAGCTGTTGTCTTCTCCGTATTTTTTTTGCCATGCTCCTTAATCTTCCGTTCTTAAAGACATTATGCCACACTGGTACTGTGTACTCTTATCAATAATTTGCTCAACCCCTTCTCTTTTAGTAGCATTTTCTATAACATTTGCAAGATGGTAACCGAAAGTTAGACTGTTGTCTAACGTCACTCTTAAGTACAACATACTGGTTTTTGTTTCTACCGGTACAGGGCGTGTATGAACCGTATAAGTCTTATATGCCTTCTTCGTTTAAAAACAACGGTCTTTGTTTTGTTCTCTGCCACTAGGAGCTCATTTGTCCTCATCCACCTGTCGATCGTCTCTAAAGCCTGGTTGCTGGTACTGTCGCTCTTAAACTACATTGTCGGGTGCGCAGGAAAGAGTTTTGTTATAAAGTATGCCGCTTCTTTGCATGTACCCGCGGGGTACCTTCCAGTTTTTTTGACACAATCTTGTATGCTGAACCTCAGGGGTTACTATCCAACTCTACACACAGCTTGTTCCAAGCTTTCTTTTTTGCCTTGTCTATGTCTTGTTTGTATAATTTTGTAATCTCTTGGTATATACGGTAGACATCTGCTTTGGCTTAAGAATTGCAACGTTTGGCCTTTCTCGTCCATCAGGAAATGCATCACCGCAATAGGTGATGCATTTCCTGCGTCGTCGTTCCAGCTTTTCCGTTCACCAATACAGTGCATTGCATCTTCTTTCTTCTTTAATCGAGGCATATTTTTATTACAGACAGTCGCTAGGGCTTTTGTGAGTTAGTCAGTGTTTAGCCCTTTAATATCAATAAGGGTATCCCTTAATGCGCAGATGTAATTCGCCAGATTGATCTTATTAAAATTCCAATAGAAGTTACACACAGACTGAGGTCTTTGCTGTATCTTGTTACCCTTTGTATCTATAACAAAAAGGATATAATTGTAGTCGCTGAGACTGTCTTCCAACAACACTTCCCACTAAACCCTTCTAGATGCCATATTCTTAGAACACAGTGTGATGTCGATATAAGAGCCCTTCGTTCCGCACTCAAATGTCGACTTGGATCCCTTGTTAAGAACGATCATGTCTGTTGTAGCCGCCCAGTCGTGAATCTTGTCCCTTCTGTGATATGTGCGCTTAACCCTTTAATTAACCGCTTACGCGTTAAAGTCACTAGCAATAACTTTTGAACCCGCGGTACTTGTCGTAGTTATAAAGATATCCTCTACGTCTACACAGAACTCACTGTTACTAACGTTCGGAGATATGTAGTAGTTAAAGACGTTAATGTTGCAACACTGCAAAACTGTAAATGACTTTCTGGCCAAGCATTTCGTCTCTAAACTTGTATTCCCAACGTAATTAGCTCTCCTCAATTTTCTATCCATTGATAGTAGTGCATTTCTAGTCATGTTAATACTTGGTTCATTAATCAAAATCAATTTTGCCTTATATTTTTTGGCTATAATAGGGATTAGCGATTGACCCGCCCTTCTGCGACTAATGTTAATATGCATTATTCTAATTCTTTCCATGTTTGTTGTTGTAGTTTGTAGACGCCCTATCATTTATGCCTTTCTTGAATTTAGGGCAGGCCATGGTCCACGGAGAGTGGTTCGGGCTGTCACAGACTGCGCAGTGCTTACTTTTGGCACAATTTGCTTTGGAATTCCCCTCTTTACCACAGTTTAAGCATAACTTTCTCTTATCCTGTCCTTTGGCGCTTTTATTTATGTGCCCAAGCTCCCATAATCTACCACACTTTACGGCTTCCACTCTTTCCAAAATTCGACATGAATTGAGGCCTACCATAATAAATCTACTCTGTAGCAGTTGTTTTGCTATTTCTGACGGAACTGTGATTGCAATAGACTGTAAATCCCATTTAGCTGGTTTCAGCTTACCTAGTCTAAGTTTATCTGTATTTTCCTCCCCGACTTAACTTACTAAAACCACACTAACTTCGTCGCTTGTGGTGACCTCGTCTAGATTATGGATATGCAGAGTACGGCTTGACCCCTTTAGTGTGCGTATTGACCTTAAAACCACCGTATTAACTTTAGATCTGATTGTTTCTAGCACTTTCTAGTTTTTTAAAGCTGTCAGTAGGTGGCCACTTTTAGTTTTCTTAACGGACTTGAAAGAAATGTTTACAGTTATAGTCCTAACGATAGCTTTGACGCCCCTCAGCAAGTTCGCGTACAGTTTCTCGTCGTTTTTTATTAACTACGTACCCGTCTTACTAATCGTGCTGATTAGTGTTATCTCTTTTTCTTCCTTTTGCGACTGCGACTTGTAGAGAGTGACGAGAAGCGTAACTTTCGACTCCCTAAACACAAACTCGCTGATGTTCTACACAGGAGCCAATTCATTGCCTACAACCACTAGGTTTAGATACCCTAAACCAGCTGACTGGGCCCGATCTCGAACCTTGGTTAATGCAAGGAACGCTGTTTTTGCCTATGATAAATTTATACCACAAAATAAAGTTTATCAAAGACAATTTACACAAATCACTTTAGCAAACAGCGTCAACTGAATAAATCAAAACAGAAATCAAGCAAGTTGTTAAACTGAGTTCTAAAAAAGCTAAACTTAAAATGCATACTTCTTACATTGCAACGTTTTTTGTTTATTTAGCTGAAGTTTCGTAGTGGTTACAACTGCAGATAATCATAATCGAGTACACAAAGCACATTTTGTTAAATTAAGTCAGTGTAAATATGAAAAAATAAAGATTGTTACTTGTTGTAATTATTTAACTAACAATTTATTTTGTGGATGACGGATAACCATAATTAACGCAATATATGAAAACTTAAAATACGGATCTCACAGCATTTACCATATGGTTAAAATCAAAAGTTAACCTTTAATTGCAAATATCACTTTAAACATAGAAAGCTCTGAAAGAGAACTGGTTCAAATCAAAGCTTTTGAGAATGTAAAAAAAATTCAACATAGAGATTTTGTTTTAATAAAGTTTATCAAAATAATGAGTTTAGAGAGTAACGAGTTTAGAAAAAAAACATCATTTTAAAATTACCTTATCCAAAAAATGAAGTAGAACCAAAAGAATACATTGTCATTTGGAATTTAATTTTTATAATCATTTACGGTAAATTACGTATTGTCTACAAGACTCCGGGGTTACTTAAGACAAATTTTCTGTATAATAGCAAAGGTTTCTACGGCGGGAGTGTATACGAAGATGAAAACGTCTTCCGGGATTGTATACAAAATTCTTTGTTTATGTGGTTAGCCGGAGTCTCCAAGCAAGTTAGTTGTTGTTGATCTTAGAGTTGTTGCTATGACTTGGGACAATCCGCTTCAAAGCGACGAATTACGAAAGTAAGAAACTAAATTTTCCATTTCATAACCAGACAGGAATGTTTGGTCGTATTTGACGAACTATAAAAACCGTTAACCAAACATAAACTTCTAATTTAAAAGTTTCACAAATACATGATTTTACCAAAAAATGTTGCTTCCCTGATAAGAGGACTAGCGGCACCTCTATATGTTCAAATTATTCCGTTTTAAAATCCTCAAAGAACAAAAAAGCTAAAATATATTTAACAGTAAAGTTTAACATATAACATGGCGGACTTGTTTGTAGCGGTAAATACAAATCGAATTTGTAAAATGAATATTATCTTTGTCTCTTAGTCCTTGTCAACCTGTACAATTTCCAACAGTAACACATTTTTATGTTTCTACAAGAACATTAAAAAAACATTTTTCTAAGCTAATTGTGCACGTTTCTTTAAAGAGGTGCAACTGTGCAAAATAGCTTAACATCGTCCATCTTTTGACACAATTGGTCAAAACAGAAACTGTTCAGAACCTTCGTAGCTTGTTCTAACCAATAAACTTTCTTATAAAAAACGTCACAATATTCTTTTAAAAATAAAAACAATTTCTTTATGCTTAAAAAATTATTTTAATAATTTGTGACTTTGTATTAGATGTTTATATAATTTAACCGAAATGTGTAAATGTAATATTATTTGTTTTTATTTTTTTTATTTATGATTATGTAAATGGTTATTTTTTTAATCTAACGTGAGTATTTATATAAAATCTTTAAATATTTAACTGTGATTTTTAACTCAAAAATGATGACTCATAAAATACTGCAAATATTTTAAAAAGATTGTTATAAAATATATGTATTAGAATAAATTGTAAAATAGACGTCGGATAACTAAGAGAAAAATAAATATTTGTACTAAAACAAACAATAAAATGCTTCAAATACCAATAGGTATATAAAATTCTTATGCAAAAGAGATAAATGCGTTAGAAAATTTAAAGAATTTTTCACTTGAAATTTCCTTTAACAAAACCGGTGTTATATACAAATCGTTTTTGTTCATAAGACTGTTAATTCTTTTGCTTTGCGATTACAAATTACAGTGTAAATTTGTGCAAGAAATTTTAAAGCAAAAACCGAGTTAAAAATTTAGTTTTTGTGTAAAGTTGTTTTTTATTAGTTACAGTCTAAAATAATCGAGTTTAAAGTATTATTTTTTCAAGTGTTTAATTTGTTATTACCATTGACCTTAGTAGAAAGTACTTAACGTACCGTATAATAAACACATTTTTTCAATTAATAAGAATAGAAATAAAAAAATTCCACGACTCGTGCTCTAATTTATCAATGTCTATTTGTAAAATGCGTTGTATTAAGCGAAAGAGGGATTATCCTTTTTAATTTTATAATTGGTTTTACAACTTTTTGTTAGGTAGGTTGAATATACGTATATACAGTAAGGTTTTTTGAAACACAGAAATTAAAATGAAGACACTGATAGATGCTGAACATTTTTAAAATAACTTTTATTAGACACTATTTATTATCTTTATTACCCAATAAGTTTCACTTCAGTACTTAAGTATTAATATCATTATTTTCAATAGTTTTTATTGGCTGGCAAGATCCTATCTGGAGTACCGAGTATATTATTAATTAAAAACTATTTTTTAGTATGAAATCAACTAAATTATGCTAAAAATATTGTTTCTTAAAACGTTGATTAATATTAGCATCTACAGTCGAACTCCTATATAGTGATTTTCAAAATTCCCTTCAAAAACATCATTATATAGAAACTTCATTGTAAAGAATTTATACTTAAAAAATAAAACACAAATTTAAACGTACATAAGAAATATTAATTATTGTAAAATAAGTATTAAAGAAGCTTTTATTAGTAAACGATGCATTAGATATGTTTGTTACATATATGTATGTATATTAGACATGAAAGCCCCGGCAAATTGTTTCAAATGCTTTCATCATCTCGGTTTCGCTAGGTTTATTAATCATATCATCCTCTTCGTCCTCTTCTTCATGGTCACTCGAATTTTGTTTATTTTCTTTAGAAACGCAATTTAAAATCTCATTGTCGTCCGGGTATTCGGTAATTACTACATTTTCATCAACGCTTAAAAAGTCATCAAGTTCAACTTGATCACAAACGTTGCCCAAAATTTTAAGGCGATCCCACATTTTTTTAGCTCGTTTAATTGCATGTAATTTTTCTTATCCCAATTTGACAAATTTGTAGTAAAACCAGCTTTACTAAAACAGTTTTTGATTGTCTCTTGTGTCATTTCAAATCGCCATACTTTCGATAACTCTGATATGCAATCACGAAGATTAATGATTTTGTCTGTGGTTTTATTTTCCTCTACAGTTAAAATAATTTTCTTCAAAATTCTTTTACGGTAATGAAATTTAAATTTTTCATAATTCCTTGGTCCATCGGTTGCAATTTCGACGTCATGTTTGGCGGAAAAAAGATCAACTCCACATTTTTAAATTTTGATTTCATAGAATCAGGGTGGGCTGGACAGTTATCCACAATTAACGCCACTTTACGTTTTTCTCTGTCCATTTGTTTTTCAAATTTTAGGTGCCACTCTTCAAAAATTTTACTGGTCATCCACGCCTTTTTATTAAAATCGTAATCAACATCCAACGATTTTACTCCTTTAAAACATCAACAACTTACAGTAGCACTTTCACCGCTAATAACTTTTTCGACAATTTTATGTCGTTGCTTAAACTTGTCCAAGCATCCATTACTCGCTTGAAAATCTACGTGGCCCAGAGCTTGTGCGTAAAACAACGCTTTCTCTTTTATTAAGGGTCTAGAAATAGGAACATTTTTGTAACGAACCATCTGTATCCATTTTAAAATTGCCTCGTCCAAGTCTTCATTTGTACACAACTTAATTATTTTCCTTCCGGAGTCAATTTCCTGGCCCTGCTTTAGCACTTTTTTACGATTTTTCACAATAGTCGACACAGTGTTGGCAGCGATTCCAAATTTTACAGCAACGTCTTTCTGTTTAACACCATTTTTTACATCTTCCAGCACTTTCAATTTCTCCTCAAAACCCAAACACTTTCGTTTTGTCATTTTTAACCAACTTTACACTTAAACAAGTTGAAACGAAAAAATTGCAAATAAAACGTGTTCAATAACATGACAATGCATTTCAAAACTCGAAGGAAATCCTATAATCCTCTAAACAATTCATGCATTTATGTCATTTACAAATGTACAGAATTTTTAGTACCATTAGTAATAGCCTTTCTGTATTGTAAATTAAGAAGTTTTATAATCCGCTTATCCGTTTAACAATGCGGTATTGTAAAGGTAAAGTAAATTGTACGTGACTCCAAGAAAACTTTAAGTAGTTGAGTAACATTTTCTTTGAAAAAGATCATAGGTAATATAGAATTTGAACATCATATTTTAGAGGTGTTTTTACACGCATTTTAACCCGAAGGTCAATATCCTAAAGAAAACATCACTAAATAGAAAAAATCATTAAATAGGAGTTCATTGAGTGGAGGTCAGACTGTATTTTAACTGAACGGTTTTAATTTGTAGAAGACTAACTTAAATCAAAGTTTTTGTATTTTCTATATTGATTACGCTCAAGTGTTTTTTTTTTCATTTTTAGTGGTGTTTAGTTTCCTATATAATTAAAAATTATTTTTTTTAATTTTTAGTTTGATAATTACTTACATTAATGCTTTCTTTGTCTGGTCATAGAATTTATGTGATGTTTTTAAACGGAACGAGGCACTCTATTCCAAGATCTTAGCATAAAATTAGCTGGATAGCATCTAAACTTGCTCAAAAAATTTGTTGTAGCAACCAACCAACTCCTTTACGGATCTTACACAGTTATTTAACTACTAAAACCTTTGTTGTTATTGATACTGCAAGAGAAAATGGAGTAGTATTGTTTTGCTCTACACCCAATTGTTTTTGAACTTATATTATACTGAGATTAAAATATGGCTTTTGATGTAATTCTAAAAAAGTTGTAACTCTGTTGCAAATCTTATCTTTATTTGCAGCTACTTATCTATAGTTTCTCAATATAAGATTAAAAAAAACTGCTATATGAGCTTTATATTAATGGTGTGGTTAGAACAAGTGTTTAAAATACAGTTAAATTTTATTTAAATTTTATGTTTGAACAGATGTAAAAATTATTATTGGGTTGCCTAGCAATCGGTAAAAAGATAAAATATAAAAAAGTTAGATATATTACAAATTGTAAAAATAAATAAATTTATTGAAGTGGCTTAATACGTAGCATAAAAATCGTAATATATACAACGTATAACCACAAACGGTGATCCCGAACGGTAAAATAAAAAATAAATTTTGAAATATTAACCTGTAAACCGGTACATTACATTCAATACGACTACAAATGAAGGAAAAGTTAATAATGAAGAAATTGGAGATAATCACACCAATGTAGCTAGAGTTGCTATTAAGGTTCCTCCTTTTTTGGAGAAAAAACGTTAAAATTTGGTTTCTCCAGATACAATCGCAGTTCTTTACATCTAAAATTACTAGTGAAGAAACAAAATGTCATTATATTCTTGGTTCTTTAGATATAAAAATAGTAAAACTAATATCTGCTTTTATTTATAACCCTCCGAAAGAAAATTAATACACAGTTTTAAAACAGAAACTAACAGCAGAATTTGAAGATTCAGAAGAGCGTAAAGCAAAAAAAAATATTAACAGAACTTAAGGGGTATCCGGACAGAAAGTTAGGCAACACACCGTTCTGCCATAAGAACAATGTTAAAAATACCTCTAGTTTTTAGTAAATTATAATGTTATCTTGCGATTTGAAGAAATTATGGATACGTCATAGTGATAAGGACATGTTATCACATGTCAAGATAGAACCTTTTTTTTTTAAATAATTATGTGAAACTTGATATTTTTCACTTTGTGTTACTATACAATTTCCTCAAATGTAGAATAAATAATAACAATTAAAAAAAAAATCTTCTATCATGACATAGCTTTAACGAATTATAAACACTTGAAGTCATCAAAAATTTCTAGAATTATGATTAAATATCAATATTTTTATGAAAACAATTTATTTTTACGTGTCGATAAAGCTCAAATTCCAATACAATGTGAATACTTGTTGGCGAAGGTCATACATCGCCCTGCAGGAAACAGATAGGTTTTGCATAACTGGTTGCATTTTTAACTAAAGGTAGGCGCAGTGAAAAATTTTATGAGCTGTCTAGCAGGGCCTTAAGCTTGGTGACAATAACAATCTTCTGCTTTACTTCGCCAGATGAAAGAATTAGCAAACACTAAAGTTTCTGAAGACTTTTTTGGCGCAATATTTTTTCAAAAACTACCAACTAGTATACGTTTAATTTTAGCAACCAGTAAAGATGATTTGGATTCAGTGGCATTAATGGCTGATAAAATAAATGAATCTATGGCTCCATCTTACTATTTTGTCTTGAGTTCATCAACGACAAAACCTAGGATTAATAAAGATGATAGATTGACGAACTTAGAGAATCAAATAGCACAGTTAGTAGCTTCAGTGTCCAAGTTATCGGACAAACAGCGTGAGTCTAGAGATGTATCAAGAAATCGTTCTAGATCTGTCTCAAAACCTACAGATTATAAGAAACATTCGATCTGCTGGTATTATTTTTAATATAAGAATCAGGCGTCTAATTGTTCTTTACTCTGTGATTATAAAACACAAAGTTCTTACCAGGGAAACGACTAAACCCGTCGCAGACAGCGAAGTGCGACGGGATAGATAAATCGCACTCTTTATTCATAACTTGTCATGAAATCGGTAACCGTTTTCTTATAGATTCTGGAGCAGATATTTTAGTCATACCATCCACAAAAGATGAACGCAATAATATCTTCAAAAGAGAATTATATGCTGCTAACTCGTCAATCATTAAAACGTACGAAACAAAAGCTATTCAACTCAATCTCAAATTAAGAAGAAATTTTACTTGGAATTTTATAATTGCTGATGTAGAATGCCCAATTTTAAGAGCTGATCTTTTAAATTATTTTAATACTTCGCCGGATATTAGAATTAGGCGATTAATTGATAACTAGAAAAGACGTCTACTGAGTCAATACAAACTGTGGATCCGTTACACAAATACAAGGAAATTTTAAAGTTGTATCCTAATCTATTACGTGAAAACCCCAATTTTAAAAACATTAACCATGACGTAACACATCGTATTGTAGCCAACGGATAACCGGTCATGACAAAACCATGGCACTATCCAAAAAAAAATTAAAAATTTCAAAAAAGAATTCTAAATTATGATCGAATTAGGTATCTGCAGACCATCTAGCAGTAATTGGGCTAGTGCGCTTCACATGGTTTCAAAAAGGAATAATAGCTGGTGCCTTTGTGGTGATTATAGAGCTTTAAATCCTATAACTGTTCCAAATAGATATCCTGTACCAAATATACAGTTAGACAAAAAAAAGTATTTACCAAAATTGATCTGATTAGGGCATACCATCATATTCCGATTGATAAAGAAGATATCCATAAAACAGCAATAACGACTCCATTCGGATTATTGAAATTTACAACACTACTATTTGGATTAAGAAACGCGGCTTAATCTTTCAAAGATTCATGCATAAAATAACCGAAGATTTGGATTTTTGTTTTTGTTATATCGATGACATCTTAATAACATCTAAAACCATTGAAGAACATCGAAATCATATTCAACAACTTTTTTTCATCATTAAATAAATTTGGTATCAACATCAATCTTAGGACATGCATTTTTGAAGCTATGGAAGTTCCTTTTCTCGGATTTTTAGTGTCAGAAAAAGGTATACGTCCTATACCCAGAAAAGTTAAATCTATTCTAGATACCTATACTTTTACCTAAAACTCAGTACGAATTAAAACAATTTTTTGGGTCAAATCAATTTCTACAGAAAATGTATTCCTAATTTAGCAGCAGTACAAGGTCCGTTACCGTAAGATGGGGTGACTTTGCCTCAAATTTAGGGTTTTTTAAAGATAACTTTTACAAAAAATTTAGTGAGAACTTCGAAAACCAACTATGTGTTACATTTATATCTTATCATGAAGTCCTACAAATATCAAAGTTTTTTTTGATGTGCACTATTTTTTTTTATTTTTTGAAAATTTGGCAAAGCAACCCCATTTTGGGACGAGTTTGTTTAGTGCTTATTAATACATTTAAAGGCATAGTAAGGTACTCCGTGAGGTGTCTTTGCCATCCCTAAAGTACAGAAGGATAAAATAAGGGGAAATAGGAAAGTTTATTAGGTAGGTACTCTTAATTCTTCAAAAATTGGTACATTATGTAGTAAAAACCATTTATTTAAATTCATTAAAAATAATACAAGGGACTACAAATTGAACTTTGACAAATCTGCTGTAAACTCAAAAAGTTGCCGTGTGCTGGACTTCTGGCTGTTACGTCTGAGTAATATTATTTCTATTTGATTTCTATCTATACAGCTAACATCATCAGCATCTGGAAACACAAATTTATTCTGCGGTTTCTTTCCCAAGAATTTCAGTTCCAACATGTCATCTTCGATTTTCAAAATTCTCCCTATAAAGTGTTTAACAGTTTTGTTTGTTTTGAAATTAACAACAAAGAAGTCCTCTACTTGAAGTTCTTCCTCTGTGACAATTTCTTCATGTTCATCAATTCTGTCATCTATTATTTCTTCAGCTTCTGTGACTGGCAATTCTGTGTTCATTCTTATTACATCATCATGTGATACGCTTTTACCTGGCTCCACGCGTACCCTTTTCTTTGTCGTTGCTCTTTGGACGTTCTGATTAGGTGACCTTGTTTCCTTTAAATAGTTTAATAAAGTTTCGTCAATTGGCCCTTGCAATCTCTGTTCTACACGATAATTGGACATCTTTTTGAGAACCTCGTTTCTATTTATAGGACTTATTCCTGTTGCTTTAAAACCACTTTTTAGTATCTCAGGCTCTTTAATTTTAATTTTTTCAATCAACAGGTTTAAAAGGGAGGGAAAACTTGAATTACTCAGTTTTCTATCTCTAGGGTTTTTTAATTTATAGTCTGTTAAAATGCTTCGCCATGCCCCTTCAGGGACCGAAAAAAACTGACGTCAAGGGGCTGTGTAAGGTGCGTTGAATTTGGAAGAAGGAACACAAATCTAATGCCATTACGTTGGCATTCTAATATAACATTAATAATCAAATGGCTTGACAAGTTGTCTACTATAATCACCTTTGTCCCATTTAATTTTCGAGCCCACGCTAGTACAATTTTCAGGAACCAATCTTCAAAACATGCTGCGTCAAACCAACCTGACTTTGTGCGATTAAATCTGCAGTCTTTTGCCCTCTAACAGACTGCCTTCCGCAGTCCCTGCGAACATTAAAGATATTGCTGTTTTTGGGGTACTAACTGCCACGAGAAAAAATACTTTTTTGCGAGCCAGGTTCATCTGTTAGATTTGTCTCGTCATAATTAAGCAAATGTGAAGCTGGAACTCCAGCGAGTGACTGTTCCAAATGATCAAAATACGATTCCATTGCTTCTTTAGTCTGTTTAGCACGTACGGTTTTTATATTGTGGCAATGCCTTCGTGTAAAACGCCTTTTGTGCCTTTTCAAAAAACCCATCACAAACTCTTTCCCAGGAAGGTTGTTGCGAAACAATTGTAATTGTATACCTTCCTAGTTTAGGTGTTGTTTTACCACCATCCTTAAATCCAAAGCAGTCAATGGACTTCCAAACTCGGCAGCAGCGATTATAACATCCACTAAACTTCTTTCAAGAGTTATTGAAAGAACTAGTTGGCTACCAACGGTACCTGTATGTTTATTTTTTATTTTATTTACCAATGTTCTTCTAGGAATGTGGAATCTCTCCGAGGCTTGTTGATAGCTTAAACAACGTCTTCTTATTTCTATCAACGCACGTTGCAATGTTTCTGGTGAATAATTCTTATACTGTCTGGCACCCAGACGTTTCTTTTAAATTCGGGGCATTCTAGTCTGAAAATGTTCAGGTAAATAATTATGGGGTGACTTTGCCAATGCATATTAAATCTCAGTATTTTAGGTTAGGAGGGAAACAATTGGTTATGATTAACTGTTTACATTCCCCTCCTACCCTCACGACAGATTAACCTTAAAATAATAAGCACAACGGAAATACATACCTTAGCAACACAACACCTGCAAAGCACTTCAAATGATTGAAAAAGTTCTTTATTTTTTTTAACAATACACGTGAGTACTATAACATAACCAACAACAAGGTCTAGTATAGTAGTGTCTCTAGTATCGGCCGCGTAAATATTGATGTCTAAAGTGACACCCCTTCCTAGTAAAGATTTACTTTCTGACGCCATGCGTAGAATGGCAAAGTCACCACTGCAGGCAAAGTCACCCCATCTTACGGTATACGATTTATTAAAAGGTATCTCAAAAAGAAAAAACCGTACCAAAATTGATTGGAACAACGAACTAACCAACGTGCTTGCACAGGTTAAGGATAAATTAGCCAACGCAACATCTTTACGGCATCCGTCAACTAATTTACCATTAACGCTTCACGTAGACGCATCGGAGTTGGTAATAGTTGCAGCGTTACATCACATTAATAACGGTATTTTTGAACCATTGGTCTTTTTCTCTAAAAAAACTTAGTGCTACCGAACAAAAATATAGCACCTATGACAGAAAGTTATTAGCTATATATGCAGCTATTAAATATTTTCGACACACATTGAAGGGAACAAACTTTATAGTATATACGGATCACAAACCGTTAATCTTTGCTTTTACAAAAAAATCTCAACATTTATCTCCACGCCAGTTTTGACATTTGGATTTTATAGGATAATTTACGGCTGATATTTGACATATAGCCGGTATTGACAATGTGGCAGCAGATTATTTATCAAGATTATGTAAAATTGATACAAGTAAAATTTTATTGAATAAAATCGCCAACGCACAAAAAACGAATGAAGAATTAATTAATCTAAAAAAATCAAATAAGTGTTCTTTGAACTGACAGGAAATCCAAGTGAAAGAAGAAGTTATAGTTTGTGACGTCAACAACAACAAAATTATACCATATATACCTAATTTTTATGGAAAAAATATATTTACGTCAATTCACATTCCGGAAAGAAAGCTACGGCAAAAATGGTATCGAAACGCTGCGTGTGACTTGGTTAAAAAAAGGACTGTCAAGTATGAACTCAATGTTGTATAGCCTGTCAGAAATGTAAGGTGTGAAGACATACTAAGAGTAAGGTTCTAAATTACGAGAATAGAATCGAACATCGTTTCGAACATGTAAATAGACATTGGACCTTTACCATTTTCACAAGACTTTCGCTATGTAGTGACGATTATACACCGTTTTTTGAAATAGCCGGAAGCAACACCTGTTAAGGATATTACGGTGGAAACAGTGACTCAAGCTATTATCACCACTTGGATAGCTAGATTTGGTTCACCTAGTAGAATCACCACCGACAGAGGAAAACAATTCGATTCCACACTAAGGAAATGACGAAACTACTTGGAATCCATCATATGAAAACAACGGCCTATCATCCAGCCGCAAACAAAAAAATCGAAAGTTTTCACCGTAGCTTGAAGACGGCGATTAAATGTCATTTGATACTTGGCATAATGCTTTTTTTTCAAAAACTAGTGGTTGATATTGCTTAGAACGGTTTTGAAAAATTTGCATTAATCAACTTACATTAAACTCTTTCGAAGATACTACGGTTTATTCGCCTAATTTCAAAGCTTTCTGTGCAACTTTATTTTTATTTTTAAATATACATAAATAAGTATTTTATGAGTAACATCATCAATTACAGTAAAGAAATAACAAGAAATACATTACATCAAAATTATCAATGAGCTACGGGGGAGCAGCCGTTCCGCTTTAGATAACGTTTCTGTCTACTGACTTAAACTGATAAAAAAAAATATTGGAGCACTTTTTACTTATATAACATAACTAACCTCAATCTTAGCATAAAAAATAATTTTTTTAATTAGTTATTTTCCCGTCATGTAGAAATAATAATTGACTTATAGCTGATACTTATCGACTTATATCTATGTTGTCTAACGTAGCTAAAATAATTGGAAAAATAATGAAAAAGCATGTTCAGTATTTGAAAATGAAAAAATTAACAACGCTAAGGTATTTTGAATTCAGGTATAGAGATCAGTAAATTCAGGTCTTAAATAGAAACTCAAAAAGATCTGGATGCTGTCATTTTACAATAAAACAATTGCTTAGATGAAATCACTAAAACAATAAGGACTTTTCATGACTGGTTAAAAACTTTTGACACGGTGTCTTATGCCCTGTTGGTTAAAAAACGAAAGCACATAAGTGTGAGTAAAACGGCACTGAGTTCGTTCACTAGTTATCTTGCAAAGAGATCGCAGAAGGTTAGACTGTGCTGAATTTTTCAATTCCGGCACAGTATTTTTTTAGGAATACTTTTAAGAAATTCAAAAAAGTAAAAAAAAATAATTAGATTTAACAGTTGAATTAGAAGGTACATACTAAATAAATATGAGTAAAATTCGATGGTGGAGCCATCTCATAGTATAAATTTATTATGCATGAATAGGTAGGTACGCAAATGGTTATAAAAAGGAAAAAGTTGAAAACTGATTTTATATCCGCGTAATTCAAGTAAGTTTTGAACAAGCCGCAGGCTAAGGCCACAACGTATAAAGATTGTACGGTAAACAATGTCAATGAGCTTTAAGCTCGCGATTTATTCAAAACTTATTTTAATTACGCCGGTATAAAATCAGTTTTTAATGGTTCCATCTTTATTGCCATTTACATACTGTATAAATCAACTAACGAATGTGTTTGCTAAATTAACGTTGGTTTGGATCTAAGAAATGCAAGGACCGTATTTCTTTACTTGAACCCAGGTTATCTTGATATATAAAATACAGCCATAAAGTGAAACTTGCTCCACGGCATTTCGATCTGCAAGACACTGAATAATTTGCTCAAAGTTTCTAAGAAAAAGAAGCCTGAACTCAGTCAAAGCATTCTATAGAAACTTATCGGTGTTAACTATACAAATCCTGTATATACTAATAATTTTACTAAAAATTTATAAAAATAATAAGTCAGAAGTTTTTAGAAATGTTCAGAGTTTTTAAAAAAATTAGTCTGCAGGACATAAGAGACTTTTCTTACAGTAGACTGCTATGGTATGCTGACTTACTTCCCAACACTTTGGTACACTCCAATCAAATTTGAAGTTATATAGCCAAATATATATTGAGCCTCTACTTTTGACACAAACACTTTGTTAAAAAGAAAAAAAACTCTATAATGAAATTTATCCAATAAAGTTGTAGAACTGAAGTCCCATCCTCACTTTGGTTATGTCATTTTTTTTAAATAAGAGCGTTGGCCCGCCGCAGCGGCCTCAAGTGATCCTTAGCAAGGTCAGTTATGCAATATGACACGCAATATAGGTTTCTTTGCCCTTGCATAACTTCGATAGAATAAAGTAAACCCTACACATAAGTAGTAAACATACAACAATAGTCTATCTAAATGCTAAACTATCACCCATATTCTTGAGTATAACGAGCTCGACCATTCGTCTATTCGCTATAGTAAAAAAGCAGCTCTATATTACCACTATATTAGCTCAGACCTTTTCTTCTATTCCACTTCTTTCGACTGTAGTATTACCGTCATGAAAATACTGATATCGTTCCAAGCCTGCCTAATAGAAACCATGACCTCAACCAGCACGTCCTTCCCAAATTTATACTTCCTTTGTAATACTGCGTGCTGTACCTGCCAGTGACAGTACATAAAAACTGAATGCTCCGCATCATCTACATCATCCCAGAAACATCCGTGCCCGGTGAAAACTTGTGTGTGCTATGGTAATTCAAGTCTCTAAGCATCCTTTCTGTCTTCATACGTTGGTCGGGGATCAGCCCTTTAGTCCAGGCAGCTTTAGTGTATTCTGAACATCTGATCTGTTAAGCTGGTAGCGTCAACTCCTTTCTGGCTATCTTTGTTATACCGTTTTTGGTATAACGGCGCTTTTCTGTCAATAAGTCTATAGGCGGAATGCCAACGAATACCCTGGTGGCCTCCAGCAATACCGTTCTGTATGCAGCCGTTGTCTTCAGGGCCAGTCTTCTTTGCATATTTTCTGCCATGCTCCTTAATCTTTCGTTATTAAAGACATTATGCCTCGTTAGTACTGTATACAGAACTGTATTCAGCACCGTAGCCAGGATTATTTTCCTGATAGCTTGTTTTGGTCCTTTGACTGTTGCTGTTAATTTCCACAAAGCAGTTTCTCTTTTACTGACCTTCTCTATAACCTTTGCAAGGTGACAACCGAAAGTTAGACTGCTGTCTAGCAACACTCTGAAGTACAGTACATACTGACCTTTGTTTCTAGCGGCACCAGACCGTTTAAGAACTGTATAGGTCTTATATGCCGTTTCCCTTTAAAGACAATCGCGTCTGTTTTGTTCTCTGCTACTAGGAGCTCATTTGTTCTCATCCACCTGTCGACCGCCTCTAAAGCCTGGTTCATTCCGTCTTCTAATTCCTGAGGGGTACGTCTTTGTTCAAAAATCATCAGATCGTCCATTGCCTATGGCAAAGATGGCAATGTGAATATAATGTGAATGAGATTGCAACATCGGTATAAATGGAATACTTTACAACCAGAGTTGCCATTAAGTACAATTGTGTTAATTAAAGATGATAGACTACCTCCAGGGAAATGGCTTTTGAGTTGTATTATCCAGAGACACCCAGATGCAGATGGAGTAACTAGAGTGGTTACACTACAGTATAAAGATAAGTTCTTTAAAACGTCTATTGCAAAGCTTTGTCAATTGCCTCTGGATGTTCCTGACCTTTAAAACTATGTTTATAATGTAATGTTTTGTATGTTAAAAACTTCATTCGTCTTTGGGAGGCGAAATGTTTAGTTATGAAAAGTCTAGGCATGTATGTGTGTCAAAAAACGATAAATTTGTAATTGAGTTTTGTCAACAAATAATTAAATAAATAATACACACAGACGTAATTAAAAACATTAAAATAACAAATAATAAAGTGAGTAAATCAGAGAGAAAACGCGGGAGTCTTTCAAAAATTTAGTGTACAAGTTTTTGAAGAATGCTTGAAACCCTGACTGCGAAAACATTGCGTGCTGACAGCGTATGAAGCTTAAGGATGCAAAATGAGCTTAAAATTTAATTTTTTACATTCTTATTTTGACTATTTTCTTGAAAACCTGAAAGCCTACCGTAAAGACAAAGGTGAACAATTTTACTAAGATTTATCGAATTTTGAGAGACGTTACAAGAGAAATGATATGTTAGCAGACTACTGTTGGATGCTCAATCTAGAAACCAAAGAAAAAAAACAGAAAATTTTAAAATTAAAGTTTTCATCCTGGTTTTACCTTAAAGGAATTTATTTTATTTTATATTTAAGTAATTCCTATATAATGCGCACACGGCCGTGCATTAGGTAATGAAGATTTACCAGTGTTTTTACGTGTTTTATTTCTTTAAAATTTTGGTTTGGTTTGTATTTCTTTTGTATTTATTCAAATAACTTTAATCTTTGTTTTTAATTTTTTGTGGTTTTAACTTTCATGTTTTTCATTGTATTAATTTTGTTAACTTGCGTTAATTTCAATAGTTTTTTTTTTGAGTGTTTCAAAGCAAGCTTTTAATTCCGTCGGCCTCCGCGTTATGTAAAATTTTTGTCTATTCCAGATTTTAGTGAGATACACTTTATGAAGGTAAGTTTATTTAGAGTATATCCTTTAGGAGCAGGCTTGTGGTTGGTAAGGTCCAGAAGTCCATTGAGCTTAACTCCTTCTTGGCGCCCTTTGCTTTGACTTTTGATTTTAATTTCGTTCAAGTTTTCCAAAACAATCACGGAATTTTTGAATAGAACGCACCCCATCTTCGCTGAACACCGGCAAAACTTCGTTTATGTTGCTTTTTTTAGGCAAGTGTCATTGTTGCAACTTTTGCATGTAACAGGCTTTGCCGTTAAATCTCTTGCTATAATAGTAGGACCCCCCGTAGTTAGTCTTGTGTCGAACATTTCGTCAGCGTCGGCACAGAAATCGATGTCACTGACGTTCGGCGAGATATAGCAGTTGAAGATGTTAAGACTATTGAGCTGAAGAACTGTGTATAGTGTCCTAGCAAAGCATGTCGCTCTTAGCTCTTTATTTCTAATGTATATTGCCGTTCTGCGCTCTTAGTCCATCGTAAGCCGAGCGTTTATGACTCCGTTTATATTGGGCTCGCTAATAAGTACAATGTTAGCTTTGGCTTGTTTAGCTATTATACAATTGTCTCTTTTAGATTTTCTAACCCGATTGGATGAATTAGCTTCATCTCGTGCTATTACTAAACAAATGCTTTTCGCTCATGCTCCTGAATTGTTAACAGGACGTGCCCTTCTCTTATACCGTGATGAAAGACTACTTGACGAAATTAAGAATCGTACTATGGGTCCTTCTGAAAATATGAGTTCTTATCTCGTTGGAATGTACAATCTTTTTCAACGCTTAACGACTCCTTTATCCGAAACCAAACAACTATACTACATTCGCCGTAACTTAACTCCTTTCTACCAAAATGCTTTAAAGCTTACTCCAGTCGCTAATATCGCCCAACTGTCTGCTTTAGGTAAACAAATCGAACAGAATCATTACTTTATTGAAACATTTAAACCTCCTCTTTCCAGGAAATCTTCTCATCTGCTTGAACCAAGCCTCGCCTACTTAAGTGTTGGCTCTTCCTCAGATACCGTTACTTGTATCTCGACTCAATCTAAACGTAGCTCAAATATTCCTAAATTTTCTGCTGCTTCTGTGGTGTCTACTCCCAAAGGAAAGAATATCAAGTCCGTTACCTCAAATGTCACTGCTAGTTCAACTGACTCAAAACCAAAATTTACTTCAAAACCATCAAACAAAACTAAAGTTACTTCCACTCCTTTTTGAGTCACTTGTTGGAATTGTCGAAAACCAGGTCATGTTTCTCCTAAATGCGCTGAACCTCAAACTCGTCACTGTTATGGTTGTTTGTGGTAAACCAGATGTTATCAAACCAAATTGTTCAAATTGCACTAATGCTTCGTTAAACTAATTTCAGAGTGTTCGGACCGAGACGAGCCCTCATTTCTTTCACTTAACTCGGAAACCCCTTTCGCTACTTTACCAGATCATCATAAATATGTTCTAAATTTTGTTTTGGCTAATGTCCGCAAGGATGAACGACCTTATCTCAATGTAACAGTCTTTGGCTATCCCTTTAAAAGTTTATTGGATTCTGAGTCCTCCAAAACGATCTTAGGTCAACCAGGATGGAACCTTTTAAGCTCTTTAGGCCTTTCTTTGCGTAAATATTGGTGTTGTTGATCTTCCTATCACTCTTCACGACAAAACAGTCACTTTAGAAGTTTTAGTTATCCCTGAAGTCACTCAATCACTTATTTTAGGCATCAATAGATTTTGTTCCTAATTTTCATACGGGTACTTGGACTTTCGGAAATTCTGATGAAATTTGCTCCTTATCTACTACTGATCATTTAATTACTAGACATAACCTTTCTCCTACTAAAGAACAAACTCTTCAATCATTATTTGACTCTCCTGTACTCAATTCTACTGAACTTGGCTGCACTACCTTAATTGAACATCATATACGTACAACCAGTGAACCTATTAAACAACGTTACTACTCACTTTCTCCAGCTTTACTCAAAATTGCTAATGAGGAATTAGATTCCATGATTGCTTTAGGAATTGTTGAACCTTCTTCAAGTCCATGGTCTAGCCCAATTGTTCTCGTTAAGAAAAAAAATAACTCCTATCGTTTTTGTATAGATTATCGAAAGGCTAACGCCGTAACTGAAAAAGATGCTTACCCATTACCATACATCAATACTATCTTGGACCGTCTTCGTGATGCTCAGTTCCTTTCTTCTCTAGACATTCGCTCTGCCTACTGGCAAATCCCTTTACCTAAGGATTCGAAACCCATTACCGCTTTCACTATACCCGGTAGAGGTCTATACCAGTTTAACCGTATGCTTTTTGGTTTGCATAATTCTCCTGCTACATTTCAACGCTTGATTAATCAAATTATTGGTGCTGATTTAGAACCCTATTGCTTCGCTTACTTGGATGATATTATCATTGCTACCCCTTCCTTTGACAAATACTTAGAAGTTTTAACTAAAATATTCTCTCGCTTATCTAATGCTGAACTCACTTTGAATAAAAAGGAATGTCATTTTTGTCTCTCTGAACTAAAATATCTTGGTTATGTTGTTAATAGAAATGGTTTACTTGTAGATCCTGAAAAAGTCAACGCTATTATCTCTATACCTCAACCTTCTTCTGTTTCTGAAATTCGTCGACTACTTGGTATGGCTAGTTGGTATCATCGCTTTATACCCAATTTCTCTACTGCTTTAGCTCCTTTAACTCACTTAACTCGTAAGAGTACTCCATTTGTCTGGTCTTCTGAATGCGAAGAAGCTTTCTCCTTCCTCAAGAATCAACTTATTTCTGCTCCAATACTTTCTTGTCCTGATTTTTTTTTACCTTTTTTTATCCAAACAGACCCCTCTAATTTTGGCTTAGGTGCTGTTCTTAGTCAGGAAACCCCTGATGGAGAAAAAGTCATCGCTTACATTAGTCGCTCTTTAACTAAACCCGAAACTAAATATTCTACTACTGAAATAGAATGCCTAGCTGTCTTGTGGGCTATTGAGAAATTTCGTGCTTATATCGAAGGTGCTCATTTCACTGTTATCACGGATCACCATTCTCTCATTTGGCTAAATAAACTTCAAAATCCTTCTGTACGTTTGGCTCGTTGGGCCTTACGACTCCAACAATATAATTTCTCTATTGTTCATCGTAAAGGGAAAAATCACGTTATTCCCGATGCCTTATCTAGAACTGTACTCGACTTACAAGAGTCTACTCCTGAACTTTGCGCTATTAATGTCACTAATACTATACCTTCAATTAATCTTCCTATTACTGATCCCTGGTACTTGAAAATGACTAAAAATGTCTCTGAAAATCCTCAAAAGTTTCCTCTCTGGTCTATGGAAAATGATTTGCTTTACAAACATGTTACTTTTTCTGATCTCTCTGATATTTCATTAGGAAATTGGAGAGCAGTTGTCCCTTAAAACCAGCGTACGGAAATTATTCGTCAATACCACGATCCTCCCACTTGCGGGCACTGCGGTGTTACAAAGACCTTAAGTCGTATTAATAAGTTTTTCTATTGGCCAAATCTTCGTGCTGATATTGCTAGATACATCCGTAATTGTCATACTTGTGCTGCTCACAAAGTAGAACAAAAAGCACAACCAGGTTTATTTTCTCCCAGAGCAACTCCCACTCGCCCATGGCAGGTGCTAAGTTGTGATATTGTTGGTCTTTTACCTCGCTCTTCTAAAGGTAACTTCTATATCTTTGTCGAGATCCCTTCTATAGATACTAATCCACCTATTACTACACGTACTAAAGAATTTTACAAAAACTTACGTACTGAGATTCTTGCTAAAATGAAAAGTTCTACACAACGCACTCAAGATCGCTACAATTTACCCAAAAGAACAGTAACATATAAGAAAGGTGATTCCGTTTGGAAAAGAAACTTTTTTTTTATCCGACGCTTCCAAATTCTTAAACGCTAAACTGGCTCCTAAATTCTTGGGCTCTTATAAAATTAAAAAGGTTATTTCTACCTGGACGTACGAGTTGGCTGATTCTTTAGGTAAATCCATAGGTATTTTCCATGCAAAAGATCTAAAACCTGCGTACTCCGATAACGCAAATTCTACTACTCATTCTTCTGCATCTGATTCAGATGATCACTCCACGATAGCTACCGATACTATTTCTCTTAAACGACATAATCGTCGAAAACGACATACCCGTCAAAAATTATAACTTTCCTATCTTATCCCTTTCCTTTCCTACTTTCTACTTTTCTTCCAACGTCCTATGGGTGATTGGATGAGGACGTTGTGGTGATTCTTAGTAGGTCAGTGCTCAACCCCTTTCTTTCCTTGACGCGCTGTCCTCGCTATAACATCAATTCTATTCATGACTTCATTTTTTGTTTTCTCCCTTTCTCTGCTTCTACCATGAACATTTGCATTAACTCATTCCTGGTATACTCACTCATCACTCCTTATTGGTTTCGCTACTCAGCTTCCTTTCTTTTTCGCTTCCTAGCTCAACTTTTGTTGGGGGGGTGTTACGCCCTGCGTAAATTTTCCTAAATCCGGTACTGTTTTAAATTATTAAATGCTGCTTTTCTACAAGTCCTTATAAATATTTTTGTTTAAAATATCATTAACTCGAGCGTTCTCACGAGTTTGCTGACGAATTTATTTTGTTATCTTCTGAGGTCATTATAACCTTAGGTACTTGGTTTCCTTTTTTAATCAGTTCCTGACAAACTCTTGTTGAGATCACTTCAAAAATTTACTGTACCTTGGAAGTACTAACGTTTACTTAAATACGGTGATTTTACCGGATATTACGTTGAAACCTTCCTAACGTTTAGTATATCTACGGAACCTGTTTCTTTCCTAAAATTACTTAAAATCGTATATTTACGGCTATAAGTTACTTTAAATTTTAAAACTGTACTTAGTTTTCTTAACGCTGTATTATTATACCCAGGTAAAGTACTTAGTTTTTGCTTTATTTAGTTAATCTGACTTCGCTTCTCTCCCTTCTTCTTTATAGCGGGTTTTTCTTCCGACAAAATTGTTCTAATTCATATGAACGTTTCCTCCAACGAATTGTTTACTCCACGTGTGAAAGTTCCTTCAACTACCAAAATACTCCGTTCATCTGTAAACTCTACTAACGCTACGCTGAGAAGTCAACTTCGATTGCACCAACTGACGCTAAGTGAAAAAAAAAACCAACTGTTAACCTTCGTTTTATTATGAATTAATTTATATTTGTGCAAATCTCAAAGATTTGATTTTCTACATTGAACTTTTAATCAAAATTATCCTACTTGCTTAATCAACTTTAGAAGTTCAAGAACTTTTCTTTATACCTTGAAATTTTACAATTTTTTTTTGTGCTATTTAAAATTCACTTTTGTTATTTAAACTTTGGCTTGATTTACTTAATTTAATTTCTCTTTGTTTCTATAAGAAGTTGTTATCTGATTTGCCTTGAATTTTTTTTTGTTGACTTATAACGTAATTGTAACTGACCTATTAACCTACATAAATTTGGTCACGCATCTCTTGATTTACGAGATAGTAAACTTGAACCTAACTCTAATTCTCGACTGTTACTTGCCGACGGCCAATTGTTTGTTTTAAATATTTTATTTAAGGAAACTTCGACTGGAAATACCGTGCACGGAGTTTCATCAGCGAAGTAATAAGCTAAGATTTATTTTTTTTTGTATTTCAAATTCGTAATTACTGTCTTGTCGAATAACGATCGCTGCCCCAAATTAATTTTTTTTGTTGTTTGTTTTGCGAACCTAACGTAATTAAATTAGTTTTACTACTTTTGTTTTGACACAAGGTAATTTAGATCCTGTATTTTTGTAATATTTGAAATCCATTATCGATTGTTTTACTCAACTTCACGCATATTTTGTTTGCATAATTCAATTTTATTGATTATTTTGTAAATGGCCATTTATTCTAAATTCATTATATTTACATCAAATTTACTGATTGCTATTTATTGCTTAACCTTCCCCGTTTTTTTTTCTTTTCAGCAACCCTTCGCTACTACTAGAGCCTTTTACAATTTACTTAACAGGACCGTAACTAAACAAATTGTGTGGCGCCCATTTCTAACAATTTCTAATCACTATTTGACTAATTTTATCTACCACGACATCTTTGATTTAAATATTCTCCTCCCAATTTCTAACCCACCCCATTTTGCCTACAAGAACCGAGCTACTGCGGCCATCGCTCCATTTAAATTTAGTTACCCATAATCCTTACCGTAACAGCGTTTTAATTATGCTATGGGTCGCCGTCAATGTATTTCATTTGCTCTAAAAACAGCGCACTGGGTGAAAATGATTCTGAAAAGGCACCTATATTTCTGTATTGTTCATCAAATACTATTGTACAAAATCCCACCTTACCTATATGAAAAAATAACTTTCCGTACAGACATCCATAACTTAAATCTACGGCACCAAGAGTTAATATCTGTTCCGCGACATAGTAAGACGCTGTTTAGACGGTCATTTTCGTACAATATTGCTTCAATTTATAATAATATAAATAATGTTTAGAAGTTGCTAATGTCTGAGTCGTTAAACGCGCATTTGAAACAAATGTCAGTGAGTCAACAACAACCGTAACAGTAAGATTTGTTTGCTAATTCGTTGCTATTACTACTTTGATTAATAATTAAGAAATTTAAATGGTTGTCCTTTTTTGTTGTTCTTATTTTGTTTATATATGGGTATACTTAATTTGTTCTTTGATTGAAAAGCGCTGAAATAAAATGTGCAAATTAAGTGTACAAGGCCTGGAAGAAAATCAATGCATCTGCCCAGATAGATGACTTGACCAGGTACTTTTTGACAGAATATTATATTAATTTGGTATAATTATTGTTATGTTGTGTTTTTAATCTGTCAATAAAATAAAAGTAAATAAATAAATAATTTAGCAAAAATATCCTATGCACTTAAAACAATTTTTTTTGAATAGCCGTGATTAGCAAACCAATTCTACCAGAAAAGTTATGAAGACACAGTTATCATCATACAATGAAGACAACTATTTCTAAAGTATTAGTTTTAAGGCTTTCGCATCATGATTTTTTGACAAATAAATATTTTCGGGTTTTGAACCGCGGTTCTATATTTACACTTTTTACGAAATGCATAAAACTTAGAAAGCTTATAAACTTTAAAAAATTTACAATATTTGACGTTTAGACAGTCATGTCGCTGTTTTCTTCAGAAAGTTTCAGTTTCAGTTTTTTTCTGAAGAAGACAGCGACATGACTGTCAAAACGTCAAATTTTGTAAATTTTTCAAAGTTTGTAAACTTTCAAAGTTTTATGAATTTCGTGAAAAGTGTAATAATGGAACGCGGTTCAAAGCCCGAAAATATTTATTTGTTATTGCTAAAGTAGCTTGTGCTATTCATACCGACGATCATTAAAGTTTTTCAGAAAACTTTATTAAACTAGAACTAGACTAAATGCAGTGTGCAGGTATTGTTCAGAACAAAATTATCTTAGTTATTTTACCAAACTAATTTTATTTCTCTACTTGTCATTACTTTTAAAAAAATCCAATTGCTTTAAAATATTATTTTAATTATTTATTAAATTTAATAGAAACAGTGAATGCTAGCAAACTGTACATCTACAGTAACACAGTTAAAATAGAAAATGATCAAATCACACGCATTAACCGATAAAGCTGACATTGAAATTAAATTAAACTACAAATTTACTAAAAATAAAAAAAGATATTTATTAATGAAGGACATAATGTTTATATAAGAGTGGCGTTGGAGGAATTTTTAACGGACAAGTTGTCGATGTTCTTCCTTCAACGAAAAATAATAGTTTTTATTTATAAAGCGTCGTAACAACAGACATGGTTTACGTTGCGGATTTGCCAAAAAGAAAAATTAATGCTTTTCCGTCGAAAGTACTAAAAACCTGTTGACGTAAAAATTTAACTGAAACCAAAGTTTTATGTGCGCATTAAGTAGATCCTATTTTTACTCAAACTGGAATTCTTAAATGATTCAGAATTACATGAGCAAAACCGTAATTTCCTTTTTAATTGTTAAGGTAAACAATGACTTCAGATTATGTGAAAAAATTACTAGTCGATTACGCTACACCGAATAATTTTAATACAGGAAGTTCTTTTTTCGATAAACAAATAGAGAAATTCATGCGTATATCAACGTTTAGGCAAAATATGTGCGCAATCTGGTTGAAATTAGAACAATTTTTTGCAATATTTGTAAAGAGATAAATTATTATATTGTTTGTCTGATAATAATTTGTATACATAAATTTATTGTCATACGTATTAAATTAACATCGCTAAAAATAGACCGACGTTTTATTATACACTATAAAGCTATAAAAAATTAGTATCTGTTTACAAGTCACATTAAAAAGTTGAATAAAATTTTTAAATTGAAACGATGATTTATGCTTTAGTTTTGTTGGCCTAGTATGTATCAATGTTCTATAAACTTTCTTTTCTATTTCAATTTAATCGAAAGTTTATGGTTGCACATACCTGTTTGGAATGATAACTTAATAAAAAAATAAATTGTTGGATTTGTTAAACAAATGCTTGTTACTTTTTGATTAATTGTGTTTAAAATACTTTAATTCGATTTTTATGAATCAAATTTATCTTTTAGAAATTTAACATAATTTTGTAACTGGCGTAAAATTGTACTCATAAATCAAAATGCTATTTTTAATTAAACATAACCAAAAAATTAAAATGTTTGTCTTTGTACAGACGAGACTAACTTAAATTTAGGGGAGTAGAATATCAAAGAACGTGATCGATAATACTGCCAAGCATTTTTCCCATCAAGCTGTTAACAACTGCGACTATATTTTTACTTTAATATTATACACATTTTTTGTTAAATTGTAAATTTTGTAGTCAATACATTATGTATCTGTAGATGCAAAATACATTTTTAATTATAGATATACTAAGTGATATAGAAATTAGAACACCCAGTAATAATTCGTTTATTTCAATAAAATTTCTTCATAAGTTTTTTGGTTGAAACAAAAAACAAATGTAACGTATTTTAGTTTGTTTTAACGTGAGTAAATAACATTAACATACTACATATATAAATTTACGCATATATATCAAATTCAGGTTGTGTCTCTTCTACCAGTACGGGAAACAATTCTCCCCTTTTAGATTCCACATACCGTCTCGAGTGGGATCCAACAGTGAATGGTTTCTGCATAAGATTAATTGATGATGCACAACAAGGTGCTGTACATGGTTGATTAATCTATCGGGATCGGCGAGGATACGTAGTGCTGGCACATCATCTACTACTGGAACTGCTATAGTCAGGTATGCTTCATCTGAAGAAAGTAGCGTTGTATTCTCCACTATAGCCTTACGGGGTCGGCCTCTCTTTCTCTTGATGTAGATCGGTGCTGGATTCCCACTTTCGTCATCTACAAAAGGTGTCAATACAGAAACATGGTAGGTTCCGAGTAAAACATCGGGTTGATCAAAAGCAGCGAGAGTATATGATATAGGCGATACCTTCTGAATGATAAGATATAGTTCATTTTGTTTTAGAGTAGGCTTATCACTCAATGAATTCGACCCTTTGCTAGGGATATGAGTGTCAACCAGTACCCGATCACCAACTTCGAAAGGCTCTATGTCTTGACGGTGCTTATTAACATACTTTTCATTTAGGTCTTGTGCTGCTTCATGTCTTTCCCGAACAATGTTTGCGTAAGTCCTTTTTTATATTGGATCGATCGATTGGCAAAAACAACTTAAATCTTATAAATCGAAATACTAAAAAGCAATTTGTGCATACAGATTGCAATAATAAAATTAACTTTAATTTAAAACTGTTTCACTTAAATATCCAATGCTTAACCAATAAACTGAATGAATTTGAGGCTTTTCTTAGCGATAAGAATTTCGACATTATATGCATTTGTGAACATTGGTGCACTGATGAAAAACTTACCAAGTTAGTTGAGATAACGTCTTGGAGCATTGCTTCTTCGTTTTGTCGGTCGCAAGTGAATCATGGCGGTGTTCTAATTTTAAAAAGAAGTGATGTGGAATCAAAACCCCTAAAAGCTATTAACGATTTTACAATTGAAGTGCATTGTGAAGTAACTGCAATTCATCTTAAGCCGAATTTAATAATTATTAGCTTGTACAGATCTCCCAATGGCGACTTCAATATATTTATTAATAACCTTGAACAAATTCTGGAAATCTTATTTCTACATTATCCACAACATCAAATGTTAATTACTGGAGATTTCAATGTACACTTTAACACAGAAAATTATAATTCAAAGGTTTTATGCGATTTATTTAATTCTTTTGGTTTCATGAAAACTGTCATGTGTGCTACTAGAGGCGTCAATTCTTTAGATAACATTTTTATAAACTTCTTAACTCGTTTTAATATTAATACTATACAAACAGGACTATCTGACCATTTGGGACTACTTTTAGAAGTAAATATTAAAGATGAAATCAAGACGGTAACTTATAAACCAACCATACATCGGCCTCTAACAATGAAAGGACAATTTCTATTCCATCATCAACTATTAGAATTTAACTGGACTTTCCTACATGATAAAACCATGGATACTAAAACAAAATTTTCAACTTTCTTCGATGTCGTCCACAATACGTATTTATCTAGTTTTCCTGCCATCAAGCGAAACACCAGAACGCAAGATGTGAATATATGCTGGTTCAATTGTAAGCTAAAGATCTTACGTGATAAATTGCAAATGCTCAATGAACTATATCACAAATATCAAACACCGAATCTACAACGTCTTTGTAAATGTCTGAAAAGCGACTATAAGAAGAAACTAAGAGCCGCAAGAATCCAAGCCAATGATAATTTCATAAAAAACTCTCCAAATCCTATTAAAACTATGTGGTCTGTGATTAATTCTCGTAAACAAACTAATGCAAAAATTCATGATACAATGCTCGAAGCTAACGAACTAAATCAATATTTTACGAATATTTCTAAAGTGATTATGGACAATTTACCAAAAAACATGCCAAACCCTATCAGTTTATGTAAATTAACGCAAACTCGACAAAATTTAAAATTAAATACATTTAAATTCAAAACAGTGTCATTTACTGAAGTTCGTAATACGATCCGTTCTTTAAAAAACAATACCTCCAAAGATGCATATGGCATGAGCACCAAATTAATTAAAAATAACATCAGTGTGTTGCTGGGACCTCTTGTTACCCTGACCAATTCCATTCTCGAAAGTGGAGATTTCCCGGATGAATTAAAACTAGCATTAGTAATACCTCTTTACAAGAAAGGAGATGTAAATGATGCAAGCAACTACAGGCCTATTTTTTTATTACCTATTTTTTCAAAAATAGTTGAAAAAATTATGTCTAAACAATTGTCAGAGTATTTTGAAACAAATGATTTATTTTATAACAAACAATATGGATTTCGTAAAGGCAGAAGTACCTCTGATGCTATTAAAGTTTTATTAATGGTTCTCTAGATTGTTTTGAGAAGGGTCTATTTGCAGTTAGTACCTTTTTTGATCTGTCAAAAGCCTTTGACTGCGTATCACATCAGATATTGCTAGAAAAATTGCAGGAGATTTACTATTTTGACGTTTTAAGTATCAAACTAATCTCTTCCTATTTGAAGAATAGATCTCAGTTTGTTATCTTTAATAATCAAACATCTGACAGACTTCCAATTACTCTCGGAGTTCCGCAGGGATCCATTCTTGGACCAATATTATTCTTAGTTTACATTAACGATCTGCCTTTAAATTTCAATTTGAACACAAATCTAAATTGTTTACTATACGCCGATGACACAACTGTAACTGTCTACAATACAAATCTAGATACAGCGATTAGGCATTCCCGAATTGCAAGTGACTCCATTACTGAATGGTGTTTAACAAATCAGGTAATGTTAAACAATCTTAAAACTGAAACATTAATTATGACGTTACGAGCCTATGATAATACCTCATCTCAGACAAGTGTCAAATTTCTTGGATGCCACATAGACTCAAAACTCAGTTTTAGCATTCACTGCCAAGAAACTTCTACCAAGATTAATAAATCAATTTATCTTCTTAGAAGATTATCAAACTTGACATCAACCAAAGTTCTATGTGCGTCATACTATGCGACAATTCATAGTCTCTTGACTTATGGAGTTCTGTCATGGGGCCATTGCTCATCATGGCAATACATTTTCAAATTACAACGTAGAGCAATACGAATTATTCAAGGATTAGGATACCGCAAGGACTGCAAGGCTGCGTTCATAGATTTGAAAATATTAACCTTTCCATCTATAGTTATATTGGAGTCACTCTGCGACGTTAAAAAGAATCTATCCAATTATTCGCAGCAGACAAATATTCATAAGCATGACACTAGAAATAAAGAAAATATTAGACCCAACTTCTGCAGATTAAGTAAATCACTTAAAGGATCAAAGCAAACCGCTCCGCGTTATATTATAACAGTCTGCCAAAAAATATTAGGTGCTTGCCTTACAAACAATTTAAAACTAAAATTAAAAAGTTTCTTTTAGATAAAGCTTTTTATAATTATGACGAGTTTTTAAACTATCCCCTTAACGGCAACTTATAATGTTAGTTCTATTTTAATGTTTGTTTTTTACATACTGTGTATTTTGTTTTGACGAGTGTAAATACAAAATTATGTATAAGAACACAATAAACTTATTATTATTATTATTATTATTTTCTTCTAGTTTCTCACCGTAGTTATTATTATTATTATTATTATTATTATTATTATTATTATTATTATTATTGTACAAAGTTTTCTCGATCGTCTGGAGATATGGGGTAATCTCTGATATGTAATTTAATTTTCTAGTACCGTGCGCAAGTCGCGTTTGACATCACTAGGGCTCTTTAATTCACACCCAAAACTCAAATAGGCAGGATTATATTCCTAGACAAATTTTTGCTGCTGTCCATTGCAAATCGTACCAAAGACAATGCTTCCTTCTGTTTCGTCACGCAATAATAGATAACTGTATCTTCAGATCTCGATTTTCTCGCTCTTCAGGATTTGAAGACGGGTGATATAAGGACGTGAGGGTCTGTTTAAATTCTAGACAATACGCAACTTGCTGCATTACTCTTCTAACAAATTGACTACCATGAATGCTGATAACTCGACGAGGGGTTCCATATCTTAGAATAATCTCATTAATAAAAGAACTCCAAAGAAAGAAGTCCAACTAAATCCATAACTAAGTTTTCAAACCTCTGCGGCAACAACAGAATTTGTAATAGTCTAGCTGGCTTTAATTTTTTTGGTTTATAACGCTGACGATTGGAGCATTTTTTTACATGATGTTCAATATCGTGTTGCATGAATAGTCAATAGTACTGAGCGGCAATTTTAGTATAAGTTTTATCCACATTACAATGATTTGCTAGTAGAGAATCATGATATTCCTGCAGAATACTTGCCACTGCTAAAGAAGGCAAAACCAATTGATCCTTTTCACTGTCACTATCAGGCGGATAACGGTATAGTATTTTGTTTAACATAAAGTAACCTCAAACACTCCATCGATGGAAATCTATTTCTATAGTCTCAAACTTTTAAAACACGTAATCATCTTTGCTACATGAAGGTCACTTAATTGTTTCTCTCGGGTAATTCTTGGCGATTCAGTTGGCATTAACACAGAGACAGTACACACAGAACATGAATCTAATTTGGCATCATGATAGCGTGTAACATTGCTGCGTCCAGGAGTGTACTCTATCTTTATATCAAACGACTGTAAGATCAGCGCCCATCGTGCCAGACGATTACTCGGACAACGTAGTGACATAAGCCATTGTAGCGATTGATGATCAGTCGTTACGGTTACCGTAGATCCATCCAAATAACCTCTGAACTTCTGCACTGCTTAGACTACGGCCAAAGCTTCTAGTTCTGCAGTGCTGTAACATAGAACACTTAGAAGACGACTTGCATATTCAACAGGGCGTTCGTCACGTCCTTCTCCCCGAAGTAGACAAGCACCCAGAGCATATGAACTGGCATCCGTTCGTTTTCGTAAGTTGTATGGTAGACTTGGATCTGCAGGTCGTACAATGGGTAAAGTAGTTAGCAGACGTTTTAGTACTGCTTACGCTTCTTCTTTCTCCGATCCCCAACACTAGGTAACAGCTTTGCGAGTTAGTTGGCTTAATGGTCGTGCCATCTCGGCGAAGTTTGGTGCGGTACATCTTATTTCGATGCGGCCACTTCGACGCTCCCACTTCGACACCGCCGCTTCGACGCCAGATCGTTTCGACGCGACATTATCTTGACGCGAGATCATCTCGACGCGACCTCATCCCGACGCGACCTCATCTGGACAAGAACTCATCCGTGAAATCATGAATTTTGTATTTTTGATTCATTCAACGTTATGGTAATTTCTTTAATGTAATGTAAGTATCGGCTTGTATCTAGGGGCAACTTATTTTGTTTAGTTATAAAAAAAAGGCAATATAGGTTATTAAATAGGTCAAAGACAATTAGGAAAATATAGGTACATAATATAAAGACCTGATTTGATACTATGGCAATAAAGTGATGATGTTAGAATACCTTAGAGGCATCGCACACAATTTTCTCATGGATTAAGATGCATATTGTTACTTATTTTTTATTATATCTATTATTATTTCTTAATATATATTTTAATCTAGTTTTATTTCTACATTGATGATACGTGTACTAGTGTAATTGTAGAAATCGAATCGAAATACCTTACTTTTAGTTTGAAGTAAAGGCGGTATTGCGGTGCGTCCTAGCGTAGGGATGAGCTCGCGTCGAAATGAACTCGCGTCGAAATGAACTCGCGTCGAGATGATCTCGCGTCGAGAAAATCTCGCGTCGAGAAAATCTCGCGTCGAGAAAATCTCGCGTCAAGATGAGCTCGCGTTGAAATGATCTCGCGTCGAAACGACGGTGTCGAAATGGATGCGTCGACGTGGTTGCGTAACCTTCCAAACCAACTGCAAGTCTGCAAAAACGATAAAACCTGTTTAACATTTTGTGGTGACGGTCGTTGTACAATTACGGAAATTTTTCTTGAATCAGAACAAATTCCATTAGACGTTATAATATGTTCTAAGTATTTAACGCTCGCACAAGCAAAAGTACGTTTAATTTAAAAGTTGTTAATCGTTCTAACACTACATGTAAGCCTGTCAAATGTCCTTCAAAGCTACAAGAAATAACAATTAGATCATCTATATACGCAAGCACACTAACATCACCTAAACCTGCCTTAAGTCGGTCTATTAATCTCTAGAATGCTGCCGGTAAATTTCTCAGTCCAAAAGGCATCCTCTTAAAACGGTATATTCCAAATGGGGTGAAAAAACCTGTTTTATCACGATTTTTGGGTTTCACTAAGACTTGCCAGCATCCAGAAGTTAAATCAATTGTAGACATATACATTGTCGGTTTTGTAGCATTTAATAGACCATTGATCCTCGGACGTGGGTAACGGCCAGGCACTGTAACACTATTAATCCGACAATAATCGACGCATACTCTTATTTTTCCATTCTTTTTCAGCAATAAAACAACTGGAGTTGCATACGCTGACTCGTATTCTTCTTCTCATTTCCTTCTTCGCAGGTGATAGTTTGTATGGCGGTACTGCAATTAGACTGTCATCGCTTGATTTAATAGCATGCTCAGCAAAGGGCGTCGCTTCCTGGTTATCAACGAATACTTGTCGATGACGTGTTATTAGATGATTGAGCTGTTTCTTCTTAACATCATTCCATTCTATACCTTCATTGTCACGAAGAGCTAATCATATCTCAAGTGTATTTATCGCTGTATGATTTTGATCATCCATTATAGGTTTTGCAAGTAAGGTATAAGCAATAAGCATCCTGTGGTATATCAAAAAACCAATATTCCATTTTTGGTATATTTAGTAAGATATTAGCAGCAGTAATAAAATCTACACCTAAAAGTGTTTTGCTATCTGTATGTTTATGTAAAGCTATGAATTCTTGTGGAATGACATATTCATGAAAAATTGTTGTTACATCAAACAACAAAACAAGAAAATTTTTAGGTTTCCCATCTGCCAAAATCATTTCCATAATTGATTTAGTGCATGGTTTTTTCTTTTCCAACAAATGTTTACATAATCTTTGACCAGCTATGCTTGATCGTGCACACTTACTGTAATACGTAGCATTGGACGTAGGACATTAACTTCTTCAAAATTGGCAGCTAACACTTCAGTAGATGAAACGCTGTTTGTTGTAATCGTTGCATTGTTTTGGGACACAGATAACAATAATCTGCACTTCGGACATTGGGACTTCACAAACCCAGGTATACCACAACCATAGCTCATAATCCTTGAGGTGGACCGTCCACCCAAAATAGTAGTCTGTGAAGTTATCAGTTCTCTTGTACTTCCATATGTGTTTTTCGACTTTGGGTTGCTGTCAGCTTTCTGCATTCACTCTGTATATGACCATATACTTTGCAGTATTTACATAAGGGTCGTTTTGACTGTTTGTTTGATTCTAAAGTACCTGGCGCCTTATAATTTTCATCTAAATCCGATTCAATTGATCGAGCCTTTGTTATCAATTCATCAAAGTTTTTAATCAAATCTCTCAAGGCTAGACTTCTAATTTTTAGATGTAGAAGACTATAGGTCATGTCTAACTTATGTGATTCATGTAACATCGGTAATTTTCCGACGGTAATAAAGATAGTAATGCTCGGTAGTGACTAACGAATTGATCGGTTGATTCCCTTTCAGTTTGTTTCTTTGAGAAAAGATCTTTAAAAATCTTTTGAAGAAGCAAGTTTTTGCTAAATGCATGCCTTAAACCTTTTAAGGCATCGTCCCAAGCCTTCATCAACTATTTTGCTTCTTGAAAACAGATCGCTACACTACTATCTAATGTCATCGGTAAACCTCTTAAGGCATTCTCATTCGTAATGTAAAGACATTCTTTATAAATCCAGATTGCCTTGATGAATGCGTCAACATTTTCTTCTTTTATACCTAAAAAACCAGACTGACATTTTGTGAAGCTTGCCATCTCAGAAGTAACTACAGGTTGTGAGGTAACAGCACGAGACTGATCTGAAACCATTTGTCGCATCCCATTTAATAACATTTGCAACTGTGCTTCTGTTATCATTATCGGGTCTGACATTTTGTATTTAGCTTCTGCACTACTAGGATGATTTGTCGGAATTGACTTCGCAACAGATGTATCCTTTGAAATAAGTACACGACGGTGTAACTCGTATCCGTGCGTAAACGGTTTTCTCTTAGAGGGAATCGCGTTACATCTGTGTACACAATTCGAGAAAGAAACTAAATTTGACAAAATTCTCCTCGTATCTAAAATAAGTTTTGCATCATACGTTTCTTCATATATATATATAGCTTAAAGTGATATAAAAGTTTAGAGCAGAATTCTTCTGTATCAATATGTGGTGAAAACAAGACCTTGTGATGAAAAAACGCTTTTACACACTTTTTTAAAGTTTCAATGTCTTTGGCCACGAGTTTGAGCGCCACGTGTTATCAGATTTTGTTCTTGAAAACACGATAGGTGACAATTGACTTTTTTAGCTCTAGTAAACATTTGATTATCGTCATTTAATAACGCCATTTAATAACGACAAAC
Organism: Aquatica leii; assembly: GCA_035610365.1. Taxonomy (NCBI): domain Eukaryota; kingdom Metazoa; phylum Arthropoda; class Insecta; order Coleoptera; family Lampyridae; genus Aquatica; species Aquatica leii. Next base: position 13,829,881 of record CM069434.1, on the reverse strand, counting down.
CGCAAAGATCGCCGCCTTAAATTTTTGGTGTTAAAAGACTGCTTCACTTCTTAAAGGGTAATTGCAGATTAACGGTTTGCAGGTCATGAAAGGTCTATTAAGATGCAAACGGTTTATCGTCGCGTAAGAAGCTTTGAGCACACTCCTGAGCATCGACGTAACCGACAACCATTGTGCAGAGAACGAGTTTAGTAGTACCAGAAATAAAATACAATAATTTTTAACAACGAATTGCAATTCTGTTTGGGTATGCATAATGACCGAGCAAGGATGGGAAAACCACATGGTGAAAGCGTGATCTTTAATTTTCATAGAAAGCCATGTGTCCCGCTCTGTAGGAGTTATGGTATGGAATTATCGTCATAGATAGTAGGTCACCTTTGGTTTTTATCAAAGGGAATATAACCGCCCAACGTTACATTCACAACGTAGTACTTTCTACTTTCCCTCAAATTATAGTTCTAACCAAAAAATGCACGACCACATGTAAACAGAATTACGTTAAACCACTTTGAGTGTAATCAAATCGATTTGCTTCCTTGGTCACTAAGATCTCCAAATCTTTCATAAATTAAGCATGTATGGGACATTATGGGTAGACGATTGCAAAATTTTCCCCATTCTTCACAGACTCTAACGGCATTTTGTGACACCGTACAGGTAACATGAGTGCATAGCGCAGCATGAAATCCCAACTCATTCTTTCTTTTTCTCAAGTGTTACATACTCGATTCTATTCAAATTTTGCTTATTCACGTATTTTAACGTAATAAACATAAATACAAAGTATTATTAAAATACACAAATTATTATTGGGTGTTCTGACTTCTGTGTCACTTAGTATATTTTATTGATTATAAATTGCTATAAAATTAAATAAAATTTACTAACGTAGAAAGATTTTCGGGTTTTGAACCGCGTTCCATAATTTCACATTTCACAGAATTTACAAAACTTGAAAAGCTCACAAATTTTGAAAAATTTACTTCACATTTCAATTTTAATTTTTCTGAAGAAGACAGTGACGTGGCTCTTCAAACATCAACAAGAATTGTGAGTTTATTCAAAGTTTGTAAGCGTTTTAATTTCTGTCGTGGATTGACAAATCAACGGTTCTGTGAAATGTGAAAATATAGAGCGCGGTTCAGAATCCCAAAGAAAATCATGTCCGTGAATGCCTTAAACATAAATAAAATTTGACTGAGATAGAGATTGAGTCAAAATTCTTTTTCGCCATTATCATATATCTATCCTTTAACAAATAGCAGCTTCTTCAAGTATATTTTTTTAAATTTTCTATTTTATCACCGTTTGGACGGTAGCTTGCAAAATGCTGGAGATTGAGGTTTTTTTAATGTATTTTTATACTAGAGGAATTTACTCTAACGCTCTACTATGCCCAGTACTTTTGGTGCATGGAAAAAAGAAAATAAAACTAAAACAGAATATAAAGTTGGGAGATTATCTTCCGATTCTAGAGTAAAGAAAAGTTTATACTCGAGGAGCAAGGTTGCTTTTTGAAGTAGATCTATTTTTTACAGGAGTATCTACCTATTACTTGTTTTTCTATTTCTGGATTGATGCAATTTTTGTTTTAACGTACTTATACAAAACAAACCTTAATACATTGAAAAGAAAAGTTTTCAAAAACAAAAAATATATAATAACATAACAAACTATAAGAAACTGAGCTAATAGCTAACCAACAAATAATATAACTTTTGTGTTTACGTTTCAGTATCTGTTTTTGAATTAGTTTTAGAGAACATTAATAATAGACACAATGTGGTTAATAGACGTTTATATAACGACCCTACTAATACTGTCATTGTCTAGATCGATTTTTTTTAATACGACTCATTTTCCATTGCAGTAGCTGTTGTATGCGTATTTCATTTTTTAGTTTAGTTTTTAGTTAATTTTACTTTTTAATTAGCCACCAGAAAACATAAAAATTTTACGTATGACGTCATGTATTTTTTCACAATGACGTCATCATTGCTTTTTTTCAATGACAACTCCAATTTTTTTCTGTTGCTTTTTATTAGATCCAACTACTTAAATTATGGTGTAAAAATTTGGTACCTTAAATAACTATTTTTTTGAGAAAATAACATAACATTTACCGTAAGAAATAAAAATGTGACTTTAATGGAAGAAAACCATAATTAAACCTCAAAAACCAACAAAATTTAACGCAAATGTTCAAATTGCGCTTCGTTAATCATTTGGCACTGACCGATGCGAGTGTAAACACTTTATATACTCAAGGACTTTAGGAGTAATGTGCGTTTTTGCAATTTTTCGTTATCACGTCTGTATCATTTTTGACGGACGAAACAAAAACTACTCTTAAATTTGAGTTTTTAAAAACATCACTTGATTTAGTGGGAGTGTGAAACAAACATTAGGAAGTTTTTAAAAGCAAATTTTCTTTATCGTTAAAAAAAATGGCACGTTTAAAAAAATTGAAATTTTAATAATGATTCGATATGGTGATAAGCTAAGAACACATGAGGAATTATTCAACCAAGAACATCCTAACAGACCGCCTATTGCAAGATTCATAGTAAGTGAATTGGTTGCCAAATTTAATAAAACGGTATCCGTCCATGATTAGCCTTGGCGAGATCGACCTCGAGTAAACGAAAAAATCCGATTAGATGTGTTACTTGAAGCTGAAGAAAATCTTTGCCATTTTACCAGGTAGCTAACTCTAAATAACCACGTAGACCACTCTTTTGTCGTGAAGTTTTGTGAATAATTAATGTTACGCTGCGATGGAAATTCCAATTATTTAACAATATGCAATTTTTTAATGAAGCCACTTTTTGCCTAAATGGAACAGTACATCGTCACAATTGCAGGTATTAGACAAGAAAAAATCCCCACTGAACTTAAGACTCTCACAGTCAACGCCAAAAACACTTAATGTGTGGATTGGAATAACCAGACGGCGTTCAATGGGACCTTACTTTTTTTATAAGACCCTTACAGCAACACGTTATTTGGACTTTTTGCAGTTTGATTTAGTGCCAGTTTTAACAGCAATGTTTCCAAATTATCACGAAGCAGATGTACCGCATCAGGATGTTTGGTTTCAACAAGATGGTGCGCTTCCTCACTTTGGAATCAACGTCCGTCAATATCTTGACGCCACATTTCCTGGAAGGTAGATAAGACGTCGAGGAGCAATTGAGTAGCCACCGCGTTTCCCAGACTTGACTTTCTTAGGTTTTTTCTTTAGGGTTATTAAAATCAAAGGTTTATTTTAATAGGCCAAATAATTTAGACGAGCTACGGCAAAGAATTTGCGCTAAAGTGGAGCACATTAGTTTTGAAGTCCTTGAGCAAAGTGTACAAAGTGTTTACACTCGTATCGGTCAGTACCAAACAGTTAACGCAGCGCAATTTAAAGATTTGCAATGAATTTCGTTTGTTATTAAGGTTTAATTATGAATTTCTTCTATTAAAGTTACATTATTATGTATTACGGTAAATGTGTTATTTAGTAAAAAAATATTATCTAAGTTACCAATTTTTTACACAATAAATTAAGTAGTTGAACCTTGTAACAAAAAACAGAAAAAAATGGCGTTGTCATTAAAAAAAATACGGAGGACGTCATTGTGCAAAAGGTGGCTCATTAAAAAGTAAAATTGACCTATCAGAGCGTTTTGCTTAAAAACATTAGAGAACGCAATTATTAATTTTGTTCCTTACTTTTTCATCCCACTGTATATATTTTTTTGATAACTGATTAATGGAACAATAAATATATTTGTTGAGTCTAGATTGGGTGTTTAAATTATTGTTTGTTTATTAAAAAACTCAGAAGGAATAAAAGGTATTAAGTCGAAAAGATCAGAAAATGAAGACAAAAAATGCAAATTTAAAACTTAGGCAAAAAAATACATGTCTTTAAGAATTAATGATGAATTTGTTGATACTACTCTGCCTTCCCAAGTTCCTCCAAAATGTAGCACACTGCATGGAATAATTTTCTAAATTCTTTCTAAATTTGTCGATAATTTACAAATACATTGATGTTGTTTTTGTGGACCGTCATAGTTTTTTCAATGTAAACTATTCCTTTTTTTTACTTAATAATTTTGTTATGTTTTTTATAATATTAAAAATCATAATTTGTCAAAAAGTTTAAATACTCCGTGATAATTAAATTGCAACACCGAGAAAGGTTTTGGTGCCCTATTGACTTCACTCTCTATTTTCTCTTGAGTTGTTGTATCTCAAACAACTTACAATTCACGCTAAAGGGCGTCCTGTCCCTGTGGAGGATGCACGTTTTCCAGTCTTCTGCCCATATTGTCCTACACGTATTCAATAGGCGAAAGATCAGGAGATTTAGGTGGCCATGGTAAAAGATTAACATTGAGCTTTTTGATTCGTTCCATACAGTGTCTTGCTATGTGGGGACAAGCATTATCTTGCTGAAAAAGTGGATCTTCCAACTGCTAAAAAAATGAAAGAATACAAGACTTTGTCAACATATCGCCGAGCGTTTATCTTACATCGGACGAATACGTCTGATGTATTGACTGCACGCGAAATAAACGATATTTTGCATACATTGATACGACTCGTGCAACGTCAACAATTTGCACAATAAGTGTCGAAATTGGAAAGATATAAACGTGTACAGTCAACTAGTAATTTACTTTCGTTACATCCCTTTTTAGATAATAAAAATTTGCTTTGAGTTGGTGTCACGCATATCAAATTCAAGGTAAAGACATTCTATACTGCTGCCCAGCAAGCATAAATTAACAAAATTTATATTTCGAAATGAATACATTTTATCTTTACACTGTGGGGCTCAACTGCTTTTAGCCACCGTTCGGCAACGTTTTTGGCCAATATCTGGCGGAAGTTTGGCAAAACAAACAGTACGTAAATGTGTCAAATGTTTCAAGGCTAAACCTTGGAGACAAAATTATACAATGGGGAATCTGCCATCAGACAGAATAACTTCCAGTAAGCCCTTTAGTGTAACAAAAACGGACTTTTGTGGTCCTTTTTATATTAAAGAAAGAACAAAACAAAATTTAAAGTTTCTTAAGATTTATATTTGCGTTTTTGTTTGTTATGCCACAAAGGCATGTCATTTAGAGATTGTTGGTGATCTCACTACTGAATCATTCATTGCAGCATTTAAACGATTTTTGCACGTTGAGGTAAATGCGAAAAAAATATTCCGACAACGGCACTAATTATGTTATTTCGAATTACGAGAATTTTAGCAGTATATAGAAAAAAAATAAGTTTTACTTTTATCAAAACTTTTTAAAAGCGAGAATGACGTGGATTTTTCCCCACCTTGAGCTTTAAATTTTGGTGGTTTATGTGAAGCCTGTGTAAAATCGACGAATATGCATTTAAAAGGCGTAATAGGTGAGAATGAACTTTTTCACGAAAAATTCAATTCAAACAATCGTAGTTTAAGTTGGATGTTGCTTAAATTCACGACCTTTATCTCCACTTTCAACCGACCCAAACTCATCAGTAAAAATTACTTTATTGCTTTTTTTAGATTCCAGTGGAGTCGCAACCTACACCAGTTCAAACTTTGATGTCAGTGTTCAGCCGTCAGTGGTAGCACAAGATGAGGCCAATAAAATTGCAATCTGAAACTTTTGATTCGACGGTAAACTATTCGAAGGATTACAGGACAACCTTAATCATTGATCGGCAATTGATCTAGTGCTGGAAAATAAGACTCTTGTTGCCATAAGCCAAAGAAAGCGGTCCTGCACTTGATTTGTACGCCTCCGTCCTCCAGTTCTATATTTACGACAATTCTGGCCTTTTCTAGTCTATGTATGATACCAGCGCATTATAGTGAATTAGTTCCTCTTAAGACGATTTGCAATTTCCTTGTACGAAAAACCACTTTCACGTAAGCCAACAATTCGATCTCTGTCGAATTCGCTTAATTAGTGGTAATTTTCACATTGTCGTACTCTAGGCGTAATCACACTCTCAAAACACGTTCAACAGAAGAACTACAAGAGATAACAATATTAAAACTAAACAAAACATACACGATGACGAAGTAGTAAAAACAAAAAAAACAGTCAGATATGCCAATACCACTTGATCCATTTAAACAAACGTTTGAGAAGCTAAACCTTCCTGCTAACTTTGGTCACAAGGGATAGAAAAAGGTTTGAGTAATTTGTTCACAAAATTTCCATCCCTTTTTAGTGTTGCAATTTCACAGAGTTTTTACGTTGTTTAAAAAATAAAGAAAAAAGAAAAAAGTTATGATAATGGAGCAGGACTTGTCTACGATTTCAATAGAAGCTTGTATGGTCTTGAACAGTCTACTCGTTGTTAGTATCAGCGTTTTGAAGAATTTTTAATCAAGAAAGGTTTACTAAAGAGCGAAACATGCCCTTGTTTTTATGTATCAAAAATCGATTGTTTAAAGAAAGAATTCTCTATTAAATAAATTTATCAGTAACCTCAAAAAAAATTTAATATAGTATAAAAATTGGCACCTTAACCATGGTCGTCCGATTGAAACCCACCGTTCTGCCTCGACGTCATTACTGGTCTTCATTCTGTCGGTGGCAATTTGTGTGCTTTTACACTCGGTTCTTTGGCACTACCAATTACAGTCAGTTTTTCGTGCCTTTGACACTGTAGGTATTGCTTAAAAAGACCGTTCTCTACTTTTAAAAAATTTTACTGCGTTCAGTTTGCTTGATGTTTCTTCCCAAAGCACTCCCAGCAAACACAGATAAACTTAAATTACTGTTGAATTGCCATTAAATTACGGTAATTTAAGTAGTAATTGAAACAGTAAAAAGGGCGCCATTAAGCAACCGCTTAAACTACCAAAAATTCATTGACTTCTAAATTACTAATAAGCTACCATTAAAATACTGTTGTTATATTACCATTGAATTACTGTTAAACTACTGTTTTGAACTACTAGCAAAACTATTAAATTATTATTAAAACCACTAACATATTTAAAAAAATAGTTTTTTTAGTTAATTATTTGTTTCTTTAATTTTTTATTTATTTCGTTTACAGAATTTGACGCACATAATTGATAAATTGTGAGATTTTTTTAAAATTAGAATATAATTTAAGACTTACCTGGGGTTTGATCCCACGAACATCAGGAAAATCCCTTGCAACCTAAACGTGTTAACCACTACTCTACCTGACATACTATAAATGCTAACTACACGTTATATATGTTGAATACAAAATCGAGTAACTTATTCGTAATTTAATACTTTTAACGTGAACCATTAAATATTTCACATGACAATCAGACTGATGATGAATTAGTCCTATATATACATTTGCATCGCTACGTATTAATTATACTCTTGTTGTTTTTGTTATTGTGTAATCACGATAATTGATGTCTTAGTTGCTTGAAGTGGTTTATATAATCCGAATATTTTTGGATACAGCAGGTACAATATCAATATCATGCAATATTGATATTCTTGTATCATAAGTTGTAATATTTACTTTTGTTTTATATTTATACTGCGTTACTGGATTTCGCAGATTGACCAATGCAATTTGACTTTCCAATATTAATATTTTCGTAAACTGTACGAAATCTTTTTAGTTGTCGATAATAATTGCCACTTTCCTTCTTTCTGTGCATTCTTCAAGCAATTGTTTGATAGCAGACCTAACTGTTTGGCAAATATAACGACTATTTTTAAAATAATTTAGCTTAACATTTATATAGCAACTCTAACTGCTGACTATTAATTTACCTTGTATTTAAACGGACATTCAATTACCATTAAACTCCCCAACCTAATTCTGGAATTACGACTAAGTTAGAGTAAACTATTTAAGCTACCAATCATTACATTACTCCTAAATTACTTTTGAATTGCTGGGTAGTATAATGGTAACTCAATTACCGGTAAACTACAACGTTCAGTTTTTTAATTACTCTTAAGTTACTAGTTAAACTATTTTAAGGCTACCCACCATTACAATACTCCTTAATTACATTCTAATTACTGTGTGGTATAACAGTGACTCAATTACCATTAAACTACAACGTTCAATTTTATAATTACTCTTAAGTTACTGGTTAAGCTATTCTTAAGCTACCCACCATTACATTACTCCTTAATTACTTTCTAATTACCGGGTAGTATAATGGTGACTCAATTACCATTAAACTACAACTTTTAATTTTTTAATTACTATTAAGTTACTAATTAAATTACTTTTATGCTACCACAATACTGAAATACTCCTAAACTACTTCGTATACTACTTTTAAACTAGTAACCATTTAAATTACTGCTAAACGTCACCTTAGACTACTCTTAAATTACGAAAAAAATGAAATTACTTATAAATGACTTTTCAATACCCAATAAACTACTAAATTAAGCTACCTTGTGTTTGCTGGGCTCACTTCTTTCCAGGTTAGTCGTCAGCCGTTTGCTTTCCAGTTCAAGAATACTCTTATTTAACACGGCATTAGCGTTTCGATGACTGCTTCCGGCTGTGTCATAGTCATACTCTTGCAGTCTCTCAATGCATCTTGCTTCTTCTGGATTAAGAGACTGCAATAACCATTTCAAAACGGAGTGGTTCCTGTTTAAAAAAAAATTGCGTGCATACAAGTATTTACAAAACTGTTCTATGGACTAGACTACTGCTAACAGTTCTTTTCTAGTCACGCAATAATTTCTTGTTGGCATGGTCAAAACTAAAAAAAAATACGCGATTACTTTTTCTTGTCCATCTTGCACATGCATAAAGACTGCATCTATGGCCAGATTACTTGCATCGGTATCAAAAACAAATTTTACATCTTATTTTGGATAATTTAAAATTGGAAAAATGATTAGAGCCTGTTTTAGTTGTTATAAAGCGATTTGCAGTCTATATTCCATCTAACTTTACTCTTTCTTTGGTCAATTTTGTCAAAACCTTGGTAATGTTAACAAATCTAGATACAAATCGTCTATAATAAGTGCACAACCCAAAAAAACTGCAAACTTGGTGTTTGTCAATTAGTCTTGGCCATAGTTACACTTGTGGGACTTTGTCTGGTCCAGCCTTTACTTCATTTCTAAATACGACGTGGCTAAAGTAATGCACTTTGCTCTTAAATACCTGGCATTTTTAAAGTTCAGTTTTAGATTTTCTCTACGTAGTCGTTTGAACACTTTTTGCAAGTTGTTCAAATGTTCTTCAAACAACCTTCCAACCACGATCACGTCGTTTAAGTAAACCAGGCACTTCTTACAAGATAGCCCACGGAAAATGGTCTTTATCAAACACTCAAACGTCGCAGTAGCGTTACACAGGCCGAAGAGCATCACAGCGAACTGCCGCAAACCAGTTCCAATTGTAAAAACTGCTTTTTTACGGTCTTTGAGTTTCAATTGCCAATAACCACTTTTTAAATTCAACGTAAAAAAACACTGGAATCTTGACAGAGTGTTTAACGTATTTCCAATTCGCGGTATAAGGTAGTTGTCCTTTTTAGTCACATCGTTAAGCTGTCTGTAGTCTACGCAAAACCTGGTTGATTCATATTTTTTCTTAATTTGTACCACTGGGGACATCGATGAACCGTTTTAAATTTCAATCACACTTTCTTTATTTATATCAGTAATTACTTGTTTGGTTTCTTTTTTTTGCTAAATGAAGTTGGCGTGGATGTTGTCGTACAGCCAAGCATCTCAGATATTAATTTTGTGCTTTACTACGTCGGTTCTTTCTTTGGAACTACTCTCTAGCGCAAGCACATCTTGATACTGCTGAATCAAAGTCTTAACTTAAGCCAGCTGGTCTACGCTGAGGTTTTAGCACCACGGCATTCTTTTTTAACGTTACTGGATCTGAGTTAACATTCAAAATCTTTACTGGTACCGTGTTTTTTACTGGTGATGACTTTCGTAGCTCTCGTACCAACTAGTAACTAAACACTTTGTCCATTGATCTTGTCATCGAGATAAATGCTGCGCAATTGATCTATAGGCAATGCAATTTAAATAATTTGAGTGATCTCCGGTACATGACTACATGACATTAACTTTTGTCTCTTTTAGTCAACTCGCTCTAGGCTTTCGAGCGTTTAATATGGTGTCGTCGTACGTGGCCTATTTCACTGCAATTCAAAGTCGTTACTCCTCTTTCCCGGAGTGTCCGTCGCGTTTTTTAGTGTTAGCGCGGATAATTTTGCAGCACATCGGAGTTTATGACCATCTTGGTGCAATACCTCTTTTACTGCCTTAAACTTCAATTCATGGGTTGAAGCGTCATCCAACGTCTTAGATCGAGCTAACCGTAGAGTCTGCTGCGTTTTGCTGTCTTGGCTTGGTACACCTGTTGAAGATGACCATTTTCATATCCATATTTAAACGTGAAATTGGAATTTTTAATTTCTTTGTAGGTTATTAGGAACATTTATTATATTACACCGAGCCAATGTAAAATGTGAGGATGGAATTAATTTTTAAATGATTTTTAATACAATATTGCTTAACATTATTTACTCTTTGGTTTGGTTTTCAACACACATTATGTTAAAGAGCGCAGCTTCTTCTCTCTGTCCGTACCTGGTTACGCCAATGTGCTTAAGTTTCATCTGAAACAATTTTAATTTGGTTTTCTATGTAACTTTGTATTTCTTCTATTATTTTTTTTTTAAATTTTTTAACAGTTTTTCTTCAATTTTCTTAGAGTTTTTGTAAAATTTTTCTTCTATTTCCTGAAAAATTTCGGACAGTATTTCTTTCATTTTTTAGAATTGTTTTTCGTTTTTCTAAAATTTTCTTCTATATTTTTATTCATTCAAGGTACCGGAATAAGTTAATAACACAAATAAAAAGATTAATAAAATAATACAGTCACTTTTAAAATACAATTTTTGTAATACTAAATTTTTCAATAACGTTTCTTTAATATTAAATAAAATGCACAGATTAAAGAACTGGAATAGATATAATTATACTCAATAAACAAACACAGGGGGGCACGTACTAATCACTTCTTTATTTATTTATACGTTAAGATTGTAACCGGACACTTGACACTAGTGTAACCATTTTTAAAACTAGATTTATTTACACGTTTTACTTTAGATGATTTAGATTAGATTAGATAATTAGATAATTTTGTATTAGTCGTAGCATTGCTTTTCTTTAGAAAAAAATTCAGATGTATATCCGAATATGATTTATTGTAACAAATTGGAAAAAAAATTTGCATTGTCTTTTTTTAAACAGACATATAACTATTTTTTTTACTTTTCCGTTATTTGGCAAAATTTTTTGTTTGTTTTTATATAGATAATTTACAACAAAACTTTAAAGAACGTAAGTGGGCGACACTGGTATTTTACGCTTAGCCTTGGCCATTCAGACTTTTTTGATAATTTTTTTATTGAATTAAATTGTTTATAAGTACCTACAAAATTTTTTGTCTTTCTAAAATAAGAAAACGTGCATTAAAACCGTAAATATAAAAATTGTGACATTATAAGTACTTGATGAAATCTACTAAACCTCAACACAAATACCAACATTCAAAAAAAAGTACACCCACATCATGCATTTTGAATTCAGTTTTACGCTACAACTTTTACTATACCTTCGTATATCGTAACGTCTAACACCTACATTTAAAAAAACTCCTTTTATAGTTTATGTTTAGAGTTTTTATCTGTTTTAAAATCTTTTTCTTAGTATTTTACCAATAAAATAAATATTAATAATTGTTTTTTTTTAAACTAAAACTTAACAATGATAGATGATTTAGTTATACACTGTAAAACCTAAATCAAAAATCAAATTTGATGTGGGCTATTAATTTCATATAAAAACCTATTCAAAAAAATTATTATAGTTATTATTATTTAAAAAAAAATGGTACAATTTAATATTAACTTTAATAAATTCATACATTTACTAATCTCACTGTTATGTTCAGTTTATGAAAAAAATAATAATTTTGAGCTTTTTTCACGTACTCATATGGCATAACAACTAACTATTGTTTTATTTTAATTTCAATTTAATAATATTTGTAATGAACATTAAGGTATGTTTAATTTCTGAGTTTTTGATGTAATTAACTAAAAGACGTTTAATTTACGTGTAGAAACAAAAACAACTACATATATACTTATTTTATTAGTTGTTTTTTTGATCATTTTTAGGACCTAACTTATGACTCGATTTATGTAAATATTTAAAAACACATTTAAACATTAACAAAAACCATAAATAAAGCATAAACTCAGAGAAGACACATATAAATTCCAACAAATGCAGTTTTTCAGTTATATTTATATTATAAAATGGCAGCTGAACATCGACTAAAAATATATTTTATGCGAAGTCTTAGTTATAAATACTTATAATCATAGTTGTAGAATTTGTCTTGAATTTCTAGTCATGCAAATTTAACTATTTGTGGCTAGTAGAAGAATTCGCTTAACACAAACTTCGTTTTGTTTTGATTATAGCTTATCTCAAATACTAATTGGGCGTAATTTAAAAAATTAGTCAATGCATAATATTTACTTTAACTAAAAGTGTTCGATAAATCATTTATGTTAAGCGAATGATATCATTTGGGTGTTTAAATGCTGCAAGGTTAGGAGAGTTGTAGTAAAAGTTATAGTGTTTTTTCTACGCAGAATTCTTGTAGTGGGTGTAAAATTCTTACATTAGTAAAAGTAGCATTTCAATTAAATTTTTTATTAAATTATATCAAATGTTTTACTATTTATATCGATGCGTTTAGATATATTTTAATAAAGTGAGTGCGCTTTATAACGCCCACCTTTGTGTTTCTTCGTATAATTTTGACTTTCCTTACTGTACAAATAATTGACAAGAAATGGCACAGTACTCACAAATTAAAATCATTAGTAAAAAACCCAAATAGTCTTATTTGGTTTAACAAGGCTTACGTGTGTTATAAACAAGGAACTTTGCAAATTTGTATGTAACACACAAAACAAACTTCAAAAACTGAAAATATCTAAGTATATTTCATATTTCATTTGACTTTGTTATGTAACATGCATTTTCAAAACAGTTCAGGTAAAAAATAACAAAATATAATTAGGCCACAGGTAGGCACATATATGATAGTATTCTTTCAGACTATCTAAGCAGTGGTTCAAATACTCTTTTGATCCACGGACCCCTTTTCATAGTCAAAACTTGTCACTAACTGACATTTATCATTCTGAAGATGCCAGCTGCAATGTCTTGCACAACGTCAGTTTGTTTGGGTTTACGAACGACAATACGGCAAAGGCCAAGTTCTACTTCTTGGTTTAGCTCTCAAAGAGAGACTAGAATCAAGCCTAAAAAGTCTGGGTGTTTAGCTATGACGCGGTCTAAGCCAAAAGTTGCTTTTAATTATTGACTGGTTACGCTTTATAGAGAATTCAGATGTTTTTAAGTAGCCACATAAAAAGTTTTCTACACACTCAGCCATTTCGTCGATTCTTCTTTATACAGTGTTATTACTCAATGGAATTTTAGTGCTGAAAACACTTATAGGATGCTTAATTCGTTTGTTTATGTTAACTTTTTCAATTCAATGGATAATTATATGTTTATACTAAGATAAGAACGTCTTCCGGGTTTGGACCGTGTGAACCAAGCCAGATTCTAAACTCAGAAAAGGTAAGAAAGAAAACGATAAACTTGAAAAAGCAAACGAAAATCTAACAAAGAACCACTACAGGGTTAGGTAATCAACTTGTGAACCAAGCCAGATTCTAAACTCCATAGAAGTGTATATCAAGTTTATCGTTTTCTTTCTTACCTTTTCTGAGTTTAGAATCTGGCTTGGCTCACAAGTTGATTACCTAACTTTTGAAAAGTGTTTAGTTAGATTTCGGTTGCTTGTTTGAGTTCTTCGAAAACACAATTATATTAACAAAAACAGATTATTTAACAAAAATGTATCAACTTTTTTCAGATATTTCTACTTATGTAGAAATAAAACAAAATCTTGTTTCTAAAGTTAGAAGTAAAGTTAATAATTTAGTAAGTAGAATGTATAATTTAAATCTTATAGATAAAAAGTGTAAGATCAGGTTAATGGCGAATAACACGGTACTTCCTAAAGCTTATGGGTTTGTTAAAGCTCATAAAAAAAAATACCCAACTAGACCTATAATTGCACCCATAAATTCGCCCACTTATGAGTTATCTAAATTTATTTTAACAACTCTAAAAATTCTTAGAAATAAAGATACCAATGTTAAAAATTCTTATGATCTAAAGAAAGAATTAGAGCATCTTATTATTCCTAAGGACTACATAATGATATCTTTAGATATTAAGTCGTTATTCACAAATATACCCATAAATAACATAATAAAAATAGTAAGTAATAACTGGAAAAAATTAGTATAACAAATATACCACTTGATATTTTTCTAGAAATTATAAAAATTTGTTGTGAAGAAACTTACTTTCAATTCGATAATAAGTTTTATAAACAAGTATATGGCGTAGCTATAGGTTCATGTTTAGGTTCTATTTTAGGTGACATTTTATTAGATGACTTAATTAATAATGTTATTGCACAGTTAAATATTAAACCTTTCTTCGTAAAAAAATATGTAGAAGATTTATTTTTAATAATTGACAATACTAGTTTTGACGATTTGTACTGCAAATGTAATAATTATCATAATATAATAAAATTTACATTTGAAAAAGAGTTTAACAATGTTCTTAATTATTTGGATATGACTATAATTAAGAATTATGATAGAAGTATCCTTACAACGTGGTATTGCAAACCAATCTCCTCAAATAAACTGCTTAATTTTAGGTCTAATCATCCCATGAATTATAAAGTCAACATAGTTAAAGAAATTGTCAATAGAGTTTTAAACCTCAGTAGCAAATGTTTTTGGCCAGATAATAAGAATAAAATCCGTAACATTTTGAAATTAAATAACTATCCCACCACACTTATAAACTCAATTATTCAGTCTTATAACCTACAAAAATACAACCAAAAAATAAATAAACCAAATGATACAGTTGTTAGTAAATATCACAACTTACCTTTTGTCAATGATTTGTCTTTTAAACTTGCCAAAGTATTACAAGATGAAAATTGCAGGATAACCTATAAAATTCATTAAAACATTGGTCAATTGTACAACAAATTAATAGACAAAGAATCCAAAGAACACAAAAGAACCTTGTCTATAAAATAAACTGTAGAAATTGTAATAACGTATGTATAGGTACTACAAAAACTTCCAAAAAGCGAATGATTAAAGAAATGCTTTTAATAAAACACACTAGTAATACTATGAACAATAGAGAAGATACTGACAAATTAAGTAGTATTTATTCTAATTTAATTAAACTTAAACCATCGTGAGAAAATTAAATTGCAAAAATAATTTTCAAATATTAAGAACATTGTTGAATTACTTTCAATAATTTTGACCTTGCACTAACTGGAAAATTTTAGCATTAATGTAATGTTCGTTCAATATCAATGTACGTTTTATACAATAATATGTAGTTTATTTAGTGTTAGATTTATTTATTATTTATAAATTGTTGTAATTAGTGATAAGTTAATTTTATACACAATATTCTTATTGTTGTTTATGGTTGTAATCAATTTTTAGGCATGATTATAATAACAATATTTATCGAAATGTCGCCTGTTCTAATTTAAACAAATTTTCAATTAAACCGTTATGCCGAATTCCTGTTTAATTTATGTAATTTATAGTTTATAATTAAAATTAATACACGGCTGTATAAAGAAAATACTTTAAAAGAATTATTATTATTTTTCTTTGAGTGTACGTTTTGTATAAAGTTATTAGTTAGTGACAAATTGTTACGTGGTTGCCAACCTGCGTCAAGTCAAGACCCATTAAATCGCAATAAGTGATCTTCAATTTGAGGATTAGGCGCCATACAAATAGTCAGAAATTAGGTAAAATTATTTAGATATGCGTTTGTAAGTTTTTTATTTGATTATTGTACGAGGGATGCAATGAACTGTGATACTGTCTAATGCGAAAAAATTGAGAATGATTATTTAAATTTAATTCTATCGCTTAAACGGAGTTTTTGGTTTGTTTTTGTGTTGTAAACGGAGAGAACAAATTTAATATTTCTTTTCTTTGTCCTTAGCAATTGACAAGTCGTTTATAAGATTATTTTTACTTCTTTTACGCCGAAAGATCACGCTAAGAACGCCTAGAGAATTTAATATAACGGCCTGTCGATTATTTCGCGTCACGAAATGTTTTTATTGCGACTCCAATTTGCTGTAAGTCTTCTTTAGATATGACAGGGAATTGCGAACGTAACAAACTGTTGAAAAAAATCCAATTTATAAACTGTGGATGCACATTTCCAAAGGTGAAATCTCCACTTTGCAATTACATCTGACAGGATGTAGCAACGTAGCTAAAATCGTGTCATAATCTTAGAAGCTGTTGAACTGTGAACCGCTATAAAACTCGGGAAAAATCCAGTAATCATTTACTTTTGTTGTTTTTTTTTTAAATCGCGTCAACTAATTAGAGAGTGGTGAAACAAATGTCAGAAATCACGCGATATAAATTATATATTTAATTAGTGAATGATTTATTTAATCCAAGCGTATTCAATCCAAGTCTGGCTAAATTTCTGAAAGCTCCCCTTTGGCTCTAAAATTGATTGTGTTTAGATAAAATTTTACTTTTATGCAAATGCTCTCAGCAGTATCTAAGCCAGCAGAAAATGACAGTCAGTAGACGTGAATCTTAATTTTGCGACATTTCCTCGCATAACATGCTTGTGAGCGCAATATTGTTATTTGAGCTTCGCGAAGGTGACTTTTTGGCTTGAAAATATTTTTATCAAATAAAATTCTATGTTTTGAGATTGTGTTGCTTGCTTTGTGTTTCTTAGCGTACATCACCTAGAAAAGAGAACATAAGCGTTAACAACACAGCCCAAATACTCATTTTTGTGCTTCTCTAGAAAAATTTTCTATAATAGATGTATCCTTCAGTTGGAATCATTTCGCACTAAACTATTACATACTACTGAAGCTATACATGGTAAACAACAGCCGCAAGCGTTTGGATTTAGAGTTTTTAATACTAATTCAATCCCGAGCACAATTTTCGTACTTCTTGGAGAAATAAAGGGCAAACAAATTGAACTACAAAAATGGTAAAATTAGTGACGCCGGCTTATTTACATGCCATGATGTTTGTTCAAGTGCATGGATTTAAGATAACACTATCGGGTTTCTCTTTAGATATGTCTCTGGAAGCTATGTTTTATCAGAGCGCAGCACAAAAAATTCTTTATAAGTCATTAATGTTGCTGATTCATCATCTTCCAGCAATGAAGAGGCTATGGGAAACAATTTTCAGACATTTCATGTACAAATGTTAAATACAAACAATTAGTTAATTATCATACGACTGTACTCTCGTTTTGTCTTAGGGTTTTCACTTTCGAAAAATCGAATTTCTTTTTTTTGTCTTATCTAATTGTTTAACATTTCAAGATTATATCTTTAAAATTTTAAGCCGATCTAAGCAATATTCTTAAAATTATTGTCTTATTAATTTCTTGGCCTTTAACGCTATAACTCTAACAGCTGCGGGCGGTCTGGATAGCAGTGCATCTGTCAAACAGGTATACAGTTTATTCATTGCTTTGACGTTCGACCGTGCGCTTGTCATTTTATAATTTTTTCAAGAAATTTCCTGTACAAAAATGCCGAGAGTAAGCAAAGTTTCGAGAGAAGACCGGCAAAGTGGAAAGACTTATTTGTGTAGATCAAAAAAAAGGTTTAATCCGAATAAAATAATTAAAGATGAGGCTACCACAAAACGTGCTTCATCGAAGAAAATCAAGCTAAATACCAGTGTAAGTGTACCAGAAGACGTTGAAAAACATTACAGAATCATCAATTTTTTGCTTATTTTCTCAACCATTGCAAGTATAGTGAAATGTGCTCAATGTGATGGTTCAGTTGAGTTCAAAAGCTGCAAAACAGTAGGCCTTGGCTTCCAAATCCAAGTCAAATGTGCAAATTGTGATCCACGCTTTATACCGTCGAGTGAGAAAACTGGTCATCGCTATGAAATCAACACTCGTTTTGCCTTTGTAATCCGTACATTAGGTTTGGGTTTAGCAGGCTGCAATAAATTTTACGGGCTCATGGACATCGCAAATAGTTTTTTATCTAAACCATCTTATTGGGATCTCATGAAATCAATTTGCTGCAGCATCCAAACGACTGCTGAAAATTTTCTTGTTTCCACCGCAGACGAAGAAAAACAGCAAACACGTGCAAATTCGGAGTCAGACACTTTGACCGTTTCTGGTGACAGCACGTGGCAGAAGCAAGGCTTCAGCTCTTCCTTTGGCGTCGCTTTCTTGATTGAATATTGGTCTGGAAATGTTATCGATATTTTCATAAGTAGTTTGCACCGTCAGGCTTGCAAATTATGGAGAAAGCAATTAAATACTAATAAATTTGAAGAGTGGTACCAAGAACATGTTGAAAATGATAAATGCTAAGCCAATCACACCGGACCATCAGGTAACATGGAAGTTAATGCTGTTATCGAATTGTTCCGCCGATCAGAAAAAAATTACGGAGCAAAGATCAGCAACTAAATCGGAGACGGTGACAGTAAAACTTACGGCAATTTAGTGAAAGCTAAACCTTACGGTGAAAATTTCACTATAAATAAAAAAGAATGTGTAGGTCACGTGCAAAAAAGAATGGGTAAACGTCTACGTGATCTAGTGAATAAAACTGTAGAAAATAAAGTTGTAAAAACCGGAAATAATGCTGGTAAAACAAGGCAAAATAAGTTACTCGGCGGCAAAGGAAAGCTCACTGGAAACGTCATTGATAATTTAAGTCGATACTACGGAGCAGCAATCAGACATAATTGTGATTCGCTGGAAGGAATAAAAAATGCAATCTGGGCAACGGTCTACCACCAGCAGTCAACAGACGATAACCCTCAACACCATAAGTGCATGAGCGGTGAGAACTCGTGGTGTCCATATCAAAAAGCTTTGGCCACAACAGGAGTGGAAAATTTCAAACATGACTACACTCCACTTCGAAAAGATGTCATACAAGCGATCAAACCGATTTATGAAGATTTGAGTAAAGACGAACTTCTAGAAAGGTGTCTTGGAGGCTTTACTCAAAATGCCAACGAAAGTTTGAACCAGCTGATTTGGAGAATTGCACCGAAAAAATTATCTGGCAGCAGACAAATTGTTGAATTTGCATCTTATGTAGCTGCATGCACTTTCAATGAAGGTGCTGGTGCTTTTCTAACTTTTCTGTCTGATATGAACGTCAGCGTCGGCCCAAGCGCTCATGATTATGCAACATTCGCGGACAGCAATCGGATTGACAGGGCCGAGATTCAGGCTGAGCAGCAGAGCAAAGAAGCCAGAATAAAAAAAGACTTGAGAGAAAAGAGGCTGAAGACATCGACAATGCCGCAGGAACTCTGCTGGATGGAGCTGGAATCGATGATTCTGTGTAAGTTGGGAAAAAAATTTTTTCTTTACTTTTTTAGTTCATAAACTTTAGACGCGTTTTTCTCAAAACTACTTTTTCAAAGTCCGTGTTCACTGCCATTTAAAAACTACTTGACCGATTCATTTCAAACTTTGTACACATTTTCTATATATAAAATACTCTCCCCAACGTTTAGTTAAATTTTTTTTTTACATTAAAGGTGTTTCCCACCTACAAAATGGTGGAATTTTTCGTGGACAATAACAGTTCACACTTTAGATGGCCGCCAAAAATTTTTAAATGAAAAAAAAATGATCAGAGAACGTTGGAGGGAAGATTTGATTATTATTTGAATAAATTTTCATGGTTTTTCATTTTCAGATAATTTCCGGCCGAGTTATAGTGAACACGGCAAATTGTTTTTTTCCCAAGACGTTCTGGGGGAAGCTCTGTTACCGGCTTATGCTTCAATATTTCTGCATGATAAAATTACACAACATTGTCAAAAGTATGCTCAATAATGTACAAAAAGTTCGAATAAAATTGCTCAATCCATATTTGAGAAAAAAAATCGCAAAAAAATGTTTTTTTTTACGCTGAAACCCTAACCCCTCCTTTAATATGTATGTACCTAGAATAGTAATTATTTGTGTTTTTTATTTTTGAAAATTGTATAAACCTTGTTCATTATATTACGTAGGTAATATTGTGTTTGTTTTCAACACCTTCCTATAATTACAAGATTTGCGATATCTGTGAATTTTTTTTATAATATCGAAAGCTGGTTTGTGCAACACAGTACGATTACCTCACTTACAGCTCGTAGAATAAGTTCTTCACTAATAGTGTGCGGTTTTCCGGACTTTGCAATCATTAAAGTATAAGAAGCATGCACTTATAGTCATCTCTTTTAGATGTTATCCCTATGACTTGTTGCAATGTCGGTGTTTTCAAATATTTTTCTTTGATTGTTTGAAAAAACGTTAAATTCTTATTTATTATTCTGTATTTTTTACATTTTTTTCGATTCACTCATACTGTTATCTGAAAAAAAAGACCCAAAAAGATGTAGAAAAATAATAATTGTAACTTAAACGTAAACGTTTGGTGGGCACCCAAACTTAGATGTTCATTAATCGAGAAGAGTCTTGCTAGCCAAGCGTCAATTTTTAGTTTTGGTGACTGCTTATAAACCCGGTAGCATAAGCACCATGGGAAGCAATTTTTGCTAACCTTTGGTAAATATGCGTACGCTTTTCAAGCTAAAGTTGTTGCTATTGACTGGTTTGTCAGAATGTAAAGAAAATCCTAATGACGCACGCGCTAGCTAAAAAATAGCACAACAAAAACACTGATCAAACCTGAAACCAGTTTCGGAATCGCCTACGAAAACGGGAAAAAATGAATCCGCAGCAAAATAGTAGCGGAATATAAGAAACTCTGGAAAAACTTTTCAGAGATGAGGCACACAAAGTTCTTCTTTACAGAGCCACAATCAAACACTCAAAATGCGCTATCAACCATAAATCTACAAAAGTTAAAAAAAACTCGCAAGATTAATAAACAAGGCACTGTTGGAATAAGCTTCTGGACTTCATTGGCGACCGAACTGCTTGACAGTATTTTAAACATCTCTATTGGTAGACATAGTTTTAAGTAAACAAAAACAAAAGTAAAAAAAGTTCAAACTATTAAAATAAAGATGCGCAAAATTACGCAAGCGTTGTCATCTGTTGGAAAATCCAATAACTACGAAAATGCACATGATTCGTTTTTAAATAAAAACGTGTAAGTTTCATAAAAATACGAATAATAAAAACGCATCCCACAAAAACTCCGCACTAACAATAAAAAGTATCTTTGTAACAAACTGCGTTTCTGCAAAATAATTGTATTAATTTTTCATACATTGCAACTGTTTTTGAGCAAAAGAAATCACCTAATATAATAAAATACTTATTACTTCATAAAAACCACCGACAATATAAAAAATACTTACCTGATTCAAAAAAATACTTACAGTTCTTAAAAACACACTTCTAGTTCACTAAAATACTCCCAATTGATAAAAAAACTAATTTTGATATAAAAAAAACAACCTTTATGCAACGTATATAGAAAAGTATACATTTCGAATACATAAAAATTACTCACCTAATATATTTTTGTTAAAAAAACAGATTAATGACCCATAGAAAATAAACCTTAAGATTAAAAAAAAACCTTTGGTATGCTAGAAACTTAATCACGTATAATAATAAAATACTCACAAAAAATGCTTACCTGGTTCAAAAAAATACTTACAGTTCACTAAAAATAAAAACACTTTAAGTCACTAAAACACTCCCGATGTATAGAAAACTAATTTTGATATAGAAAAAACAACTTTACGATTTATAAAAAAGTATACAGATTAATGACATACAAAAAAAAATTAGAGTTTGTAAAAAAACTTTTACGTTTACTAAAAACTTTCTATGTACCAAAAACACCTGCAATTAGACATTATTATTGTTAACTAATACTTACGATTTCTAAATCACACTTTTTTCTAACACATTCACTAAAAACACTCCCGAATTCCCGATGTATAGAAGATTAAATGTTTAAAAAAAAAATTTCGGTGTACAGGGAGATATACATTTCTAATATATCAAAAGCAGTTACTCGCCCAATAAAAATGTCTTATAAAAAACAGGAAAAATGCATCTCATTATAAAGGATAAACCAGGATTTGTTAGACATCTTTGATGCGCTGAAAAATTTGTATATATAAAAAAAATTATCAGATATAAAATAAAATATTAATAAAAATACATAAAAGTCATATAAAATAAATAGTACTTACAATTTATAACATATATACGTACTTACGATTGCTTCAAAACATTTCACATCACTAGAATCACTTCCGGTGCCTATACGAAAAATATTTTTTTATAAAGGAAACCCTATATGTGTAGCTACATATAGGGTGTCTCACGAAGTACTGTACATACTGAAATGGTATCTTCCTTAGGTCAATTTAAGTAGAAAACGTTCTATAAACATAGGTCCAATTCGCCATAGTTACACAGATACAAGCGTTCAAAGTTTATAACTGATCACATATTTTTTGAAAATTAATTATTCTTAGTCAACTGGGAAACAAAAGCCGAACAATATGTCATTTATTGCTTTCTTTTCTACTAATGTCACAGTCGATTTTATTAAATGAAATGTAATTTAAATGCAAAATGCCTTCTCATTTTTCTAACGAAGAGTATGCTGATATCATTTACATTTATAGATCTTGTGATGGAAATGCGAGATCTGCCGTTAGGGAATATGAACAAAGATTTCTCAACAGGAGGGTGCCAAATCACCAAACCTTTTCTTCTGTGTTTCAACATGTACGGACTCGTGGTTCATTTCCATCAGTTTCAACAAGATCTGACCGTCCTGTGCAGTTAAATGTGAATGAGCAGGAAAACATTCTACAGATGGTTGATCGGAGTTCAGGGTTGAGTACTAGAAGAATTTCTTCTCGAACGGGACTCTCCCGTATGTCAGTATGGCGAACATTACATGATGGGCTTTTGTATCCCTATCACATACAACAGGTTCAGCATCTGGAACCTGGAGATTTTACTGCCCGGTTGAATTTCTGCCACTGGCTACAGGTAAATCCACAATTAGTTCCATGCATTTTATTTAGCGACGAGGCGCAATTTACTAGAGATGGAGTGAATAATACACGTAATTCTCATTAGTGGTCATATCAAAATCCACATGACACAACAGAAACTAACTTTCAGCGCAGATTTTCTGTTAACGTATGGTGTGACATGATTGACGATCAACTTATTGGACCTTTTTTCTTTGAGGAACGTCTGACAGGAGAAGCATATGCTAACTTTTTGCGGAATGAATCGCTACCGCTTTTGGAAGAAGTACCTTTACTAACAAGACAACAAATGTTTCTGCAACATGATGGAGCTCCTCCACATTTTAGTCGGCATGTGACCAAATATGTAAATGTTGCTTACCCCAATAGGTGGATTGAGCGTGGAGGCCCGCATGCTTGGCCACCGAGATCGCCCGATCTCACACCTTTGGACTTCTATCTGTGGGGTCATGTGAAAAGTTTAGTATACGAGGTAAAAGTTAATACCAGAGCTGAACTAATACAGCGTATCCTGGATGTGTGTCAACAAACACGGAACAACCAGCAGGTGCTTCGAGCGGCTACTCGGTCCATTTTAGATCGCAACCGTCGTTGTATTAATACCGAAGGAGGTCATTTTGAGCATTTGATGTGATTTTTGTTTATTTATTTTTTTTATGTTTGTTTTGTAGTTCGATTTTTTGTTTTTAATAATAATAATTTTCAAAAAATGTGTGAGCATTTATAAACTTTGAACGCTTGTATCTGTGTAACTATGGCGAATTGGACCTATGTTTATAGGACGTTTTCTACTTAAATTGACCTAGGGAACATATCATTTCAGTATGTACAGTATCTCGTGGGACACTATGTATAATCTATAAATTTAAATTAAAAAAATTTAAACCAAAATTTGAAAAATAATTTGTAAAGAAAAAACTAAGCAATTAATCAAAAACAAAATTAATTGTAAATAGAAAAAAATTACGTAAATATACTGAAATACGGATTTAATTGCGCGAATATTTGAACAATTATTACTTTTATAATAAACACTATAAAAAATTTAAAAAACAGTATTAGTTATTCATTTGATAAAAGTATTCCAACTACTATTTTTTATATAAAAAAAAAACTAAATGTGTTTGTGTTGAAAAAAATAAACAAATTTTAAAGTTAAAACTCCTACTTTAACGAGGCTGTAAGTCTGCGCGTACCGCATTCACCTGTAAAATAAAAACAATTAAAAATTGAGTTTACATTTATTGTGTTATTATTTTTTACTTAATAAAACTAAATCTAAAAGCTTGGGACATTAATAAAATCTGTATATTATGTTCACACCTTTAGATTTTGCCGCACTTCAATTAGGCAATTAAAAAAAATAATTAACAACAATTGTTTGTCAACAATATTTTGGTATAGTTTTCGTACTGTTGAAATTTTGCCCAGTGATGGTGTTATTTTACGCACCGGAGGTCACTGAGAATGTTTTCGCTTTGAGCGTTAAGGAAATAGCACGTGTGTAAACGTCATGCCCATGTTGGACAGATGTAAACGGGATTTGTAGTTAAAACTATAAAGTCTCCCTGGAGGTACAATAACGTCTTAACCCGTATGTTGTTTGATTAATTTCCAGACAATTAAACAAAATCAAACTCAAACTGAAAAATGAGAACACATGGTTTAAGCCGGTTACATAAAAATCATAGCCAAAGAACTAGAAAAGTATAAAACAGACATAATAGTTTTTCAAGAGTCAAGATAGAGTGATAACGGTATAATAGGTAAAGACAGATATTCATTCATGTACAATAGACTTGTCCAAAATGCTATCAAACTGTTCTACAAATGCCACTCTTTTTTCCTAAACTATAATTTAGGTTTGAAAAAAATAACATGGATTCGGAAGGGCACTTTGACTGACAGAATTATGAATAAATTCATGGAAAACAAACGGAACAAGCTTTACGTATAATAAACAGAACTATAAGTTAATAAGTTTCCAGTCAGTAAACAGTAGAATCTCTAAATTACGAAAATTGGACTTCATAACATTATCCTTATTAATATCTACGCCTCTATTACAGATAAAAAAATAGAAATAAAAGATCAGTTTTATGATAATCTACAAAAAAATAAGATACTTAGAACCTTTAACGCAAAGTTAACAAAAAAGAAATACAATTAAAAAAAAAAAAGAAACAGACATTACAGGAACAAACTAAACTATCATTAATAAGGATTTTGCTTTTTAGTTAGACTTAGGATAATTTATTAATAAATAGCGTCTTTTTCAAAAATAAAAAGATACTACCAGGCAGTAATGAAATAATTTAAATACTATCGAACACATTCTGAAATGTGTAAGATCCAGTTGTGAGTTTGATCACTGTTTGGTCCTAATGGTGAAAGACAAAACCATAAAACTTGGGCTTTTCTGGATGAAACTACCGACGTAGAATAAAAATGGTTAGCAAATAACGTTCTTGGAATCTTAATGATTGATGAAAAAAAAGCATCATATCATATTGAATTTGAAAATTTTAGATAAAGTAAACCATATTACAATTGCTGCGTTTTTTATGATAATTTGTGTTTTTTGTGCAGAGCGACAATGTTCATATGAACCTCTTCTACACTAATATATATATATATATATATATATATATATAAGGGGTAAAGTTTGTAAGTTTGAATGTAAAAGATAATCTCTGAGTTAGTTTTCGCGAGAACCGCGATATGATCTACTGTCACTTTCAACCAAACTGATTACGGTGAGAAAATAGATTCTATTCTGTCAAAAGATACGTACGCTCTTTTAACTCAAAATCTCACTTTGAAGATTAAACGCGAG
This sequence comes from Aquatica leii, assembly GCA_035610365.1. Classification (NCBI taxonomy): domain Eukaryota; kingdom Metazoa; phylum Arthropoda; class Insecta; order Coleoptera; family Lampyridae; genus Aquatica; species Aquatica leii. The sequence goes on along the minus strand of CM069434.1, from coordinate 13,803,833 downwards.
ATCAGCAAAATCATCAGATCTCGGCTTCTAAACCACCTCGTCTACACGGATTTCCTAAAGTTCACAAACAAGGTATATATCCTTTAGACCTTTCTTAAACGTTTCTAAAATTATACGAAAATTGAAAACGCCTCCTTACTTAAATAGTTTTTTTGAGTAGATGCAGAGAACAGAAAATTGTCCCAAGTTTTCTACAAATACCAACAACATCAAGACTACAACGGAGATGCATATACTTTGAAGAGCCAGCTAATCTTTGTTGATGAAGAAAATACACGACACTAGGCACTAATTAGACAAGAAAGCTACAAAGCTATTTTTAGTTCATTCACGGCCACCTACCACAATAGAGCCGATAATCTGAAATTTAATCGACAAGCTATCTACGAAGAAAGCCATAAAGATTGCCAAAAAAAGCAATCATCGTCAATCTGTTTTGCACCACACTTATCAAACTAGCAACAGCCATTTTATCTAAAGGATTAAGCTTCGCTGTAACACCAAAATCGATACCAAAAAAATAAATAGTTTAAGAAGAAACGAGAGTCAAAGCAGCCGATGTACTAAAGAAGTCTACAGCACTGAGATCAAACATCAAATGGAATAGGAGAATTGCTGACCAACAGAAAAATCTCTATACTACTAGTTTTTCAAAAATCTAAAAACCAGAGGTACCGCTTCGCCCAATTGTGAGTGCTACAGGTTTAGCCACCTATTCTCTTGCCTGATACTTATGTGCAATTCTACAACCGCTCACAAAAAAAGCATCCATCACGATAAGAATTCGCAGCACTTCGTCTTAAAAGTTAAAGAGGTGAAATATTAGAAACTGAAGATTTGTTGGTCAGTTCTGATGTGATTAAATTATGAAAAGCAAAATTAGATGAGGACCTTAACGGACTAATTGAACTATGCTTAAAATCCATGTACTTTTCTTTTAATAACGTTACATACAAACAAACTGAAAGAGCAGCCGTAGGACTATCACTTTCTACAATCATCATCAATATATTTTCAAAAAACAGAATTAGAAACCGCTACTCTCAAACCAAAATGCTGATTACGTTACGTGGATGATACTTTTATTATTTGGCTTCACGGAGCAGAAACACTCAACTACATCAACTACTTTAAACTCAACATTAAATTCAGTATGGAGACCGAAACAATCAGAAACATTCTGTTTTTAGACGTACTGGTTGCTTAGAAGATGGATAACATATACAGAAGACCGACACACACCGACAGATACTTTAATGCTAAATCGCTTCACTATCCAGTTTAGAAGTCTTCAGTAATAAAAACCTTAGTACACCAAGCAAAGACTATCAGCAAACTCAACTAGGTAATCTAACAGAGACCTTGAGAAAAAACAGATACAAAAAAAACAGACATAGATAGAGCGATCAACAAACAACACAAAAATAAGCACCCTTATATCACCCCCAAGCGAACCCGGTGGAAGGAAAAAATCGTGATCTAACACAACTGACTATTTTAGTAAAAGAACAACATCAACTATGGTCTCAACACGTTCCCGCCCTAAGATTTGACATGAATTCCACAGTTTGCGAGTCTACACAACACACAACCCCCTATCTGACGTTTGGTCGCGAACTCCGGAGTACGGACGACGCTTTTCGAGATCAACGCGCCAATATTCATTCCGAGAATTTTTGTGCCAAAGCTTCACCATACTTGATAGCACTAACAAAACGCATCCACGCACCAAAAGTCTGTTCAAGACGTCCGCCAGAAATACGCAGATAGTCATCGTAGAAACACTCTTCCTTACGTCAGGGGATTTAATTTCTGTGATAATTCACGCCCTTAGCAACAATACTAAAAGATTTCTTAGCAAAACTAGCGGCAAAAATACATCATACGTAATGCTATGGGAAAAAAGGCGACTACATACAAAATCGCAAAAGCAAATTTTTGGAGCATATTATGCTATGAACTTCACCTCATTTCATAGTTCAGAAAAAAAGACCCACAACCACATCAACAACCAATGAAGAAAAAGGAACAACTAAAGAACAGCAGTGCTGAATCCTCGTCGAGTCGTCTTTAGTTTTCAAAGCGTGAGCGTATTTTCGTTTCCGATATACTAATAGTGAACCTCTAAAAATACAACCTTAACAGTTAAGCCACACATCACACACACAACCAGCTAAGCTTAACTTGCAAATCACCGCCTGCATCAAACCATAACATCAATTAACGGAATTAGTAAAAACAGCTACCATAATTGAAATAGCAAGCCCAACTTGATACGTGCCTACAACAACAACAACAAAATGGGCAAAATTTTGAACACTTGTTAAATTAATTTTTTTATTGGTTTTTAATGGTCCCTCCTTCTTTACATTTTTTGTTTTATAAAACCAAAGTCTACTAGAATAAACCTGCTTGATTAAAATCACGTTGTGATTTAATTGAAATTTTATAAATATCTCCATAACTGTAGATGTTAGGAGAAAAAAGTACTAGTGCAAATCGATAGAGAATTAAAAACTACATTAAAAACAGTTGAAAGAAATCAAGATTACCATTAAAAAAATAAGTTTCAGCAATTTAAAAATTTGATAATTAGCGCTCTCATACAAAATAGGTATGGCGGATTAAAAAAATATTTTAGACTATTTAAGTACTTTTGTCTTTCATTTATGAATTTACAAGAAAAAATTCCAAAATTTCGAAAAACACCAGTTTTGTAATCATTTTTTTATGTTGCTGCATTTTTAAATAAATTACTCTTCAATGGCAACGCCACAATTAATTAAAAAAAAAATTTAATAATTTTTTATTTAAATTGAACAATATAAAAAATTGATGAGCTGCTATTTAAAAAAGTGTAACTTTATGCTGCCCAGCGAAAACTAAACACCCTGTATAAACAAAATTATTTTTAAAACATGCAGCTTTTTAATAGAACTGAGTACAGTTTGAATTTTATGCGATAATAGAGTTATGAAAAAAGGGCATAGGGCACACTACGAAAATTTTAAAATAAGTAAATAAACGAATTCTTACAGTAATGAGACAAAGAACTGCAAGAAAAACACTACAAGGTTATACGATTCAAGTGCTTATCTGTACCTATGTGATAAATAAAAGAAAGTTGCAAACGATAAATCCATTTCAAAATCTTGTGAATCCACATAATTTCCAAACAAGTGTTAATCTCTTACTAATACAACGTTTAGAACAAAATTCCCTATACGTTTATTCATACTAAGCTGGACATTGAAGATCTTTCCTAATCATCATAGCACAAACAACATTCACAAAATATTAACATTGTAAGTCGTCTTACTTATGTAAAATTAAATCGACATTCAATTTTCAATAATACTTTTGTTTTAATCTATTTGAAAAACACTCAAAAATTTTGACTACTGTACGAAAAAAATATCTATACTAATAAGTAAAACAAAATTAAAGAAGAAACTTACCGTTGTAACCTCGTGTCTCCAACAATCCTAGCTCCAGAATCTAGACACTGTTTATTAGTCGCCCGAAACACGCGAATTATTCACATTACATAACTATATTTTTGGCAAAATCAAATAACATTTTAAATAACGTCGCAAGAATAAGACTAATGACAAATAAACCCTCGTCCATCTATTTAAGCTCCGATCACCCCCTCTATAAGATTACGACAATTTCGTCATCAGTACAAGTTCATCATAGACAATCAAATCTTTTGCCTTAAGAACAAAGCAAGCTTATCTTATCGTCTTTAAACGTACAAGAAAAATGTACGAAAATTATTTAAAAAACCTCAAGGATTTTTGACTTAAATTTCTTTTTAAATACATACAGATTTTATATAGACATTTTTTGAAACGATTATGTCAGTTGAATGTTTAGATCAAAAAACTAAAAAAAAACTAGTCTAAAGAATCAAAGGTATCTGCTAGAACTAAAACAAAAACCGTTGATTTACATTATAAATTGTTATACCTAATTTTTTTGTTTATATTCCTCAACCTTGACTATGTAATTATATTTTTTTTTTGGTTTTGCTGGCAATCCGCTTATATTCTTTCTTGGTTCTTTTTCTGATACCAAACTCTAACCGTTTTTGTTTTCAAACCCGAAAAATCACTACTGTAGTCTGGTATTCTCCGTTTAAACTTAATAACGACTACCCGCTGTGCACTGGCTATTCTCACGTATCTATCTCAACTCAATCTGTTGTGTGAATAACGTCAAAAAATTTACTACCATGTTGACCACCACCTTCTAAATATTAAAGAAAAAATCATTCTGCTCTAAGAGTAAAATTCTTGGCTCGGACAGACCAAAGATACATATGAACACTGTCAAAAAACTAAGAGCAAAGCAAACTATCTACCTATCAAGGAAAGATTGATCAACTTTGTTAAATATATATTTTAAAAAAATAACATTTTTGTTTTATCCAAAGAAATACACAAGTAATATGCCAAAATACTACATAAGGTAAAAAAAATTGATTGAGCATTAACACTTACATGCAGTCGCAAAAAAATCTTTGGTTCTAGACTAGCAAGACGTGGTCATTAACTTATTATAAAACAAATGGTTTACCCTTAGTTGCTTAGCATAGTAGTTAGTAAAAGTTGTTACTACAGTAATATTAGTCTTGACACTGCAGAAGAGTGTAAACTTACATTGGACGATTTTATCGTAAGCACCACTGGTTTGAATACGAGTAAATTACTAAGGTATTTGAACACTATAGGTCAACGTAACAAGTAATGAAATTAATAATTGTCTTTAAATATACTAAAGGTAGCTGAAGGCTTAAGACAAATAGAAAAGCATAACATAATTAAAATCGCTTAAGTTTAGTAGATAATAAAAATATAGACAAATTACTTAACACAGTTACAAAAGCATAATGTATAGATTAATGACATTAAAGCGTACGGCAAGTAAATCACATCGAACGATACTCGACAAGCAGCCGCAACTGATCGACGTTCAAATTGGACAAATACCCTAGGAGATTAATCTTCCAGTAATTATACGGCTCAAATCGGACCACTAGGTATAGGTATGAGACATAAGAATTCCACCCTGAATAACTAAAAATATTGAAACAAAATTGAAAATGTCAAACAATAAATGAGTTTGAGCAAAAGCGTTGACGCGCTAGCTACCAATGCCGTACTAATAATTTTATTAAAGTACTAAAAATATGACACGTGATTACTAACGACACGTAGCAAATCCTCTCCAGCAAAATTAAAACCTGAAAATGACAAAAAAAGCTCAAAAGAAGACAAAAGGATGAAACTCTAAAAACGAAGCTGACCCACTTTCATACAAAACCTAACCCAGATTAAGAGAAGGACGGAAGCGACGTGAGAAACACCAAGCAGTAAGATTTTTAAGAAAAGTGTCGTCAAAGCGCCTAAAAGATCTACAAAACGCACCCAAGTTATCCAAAGCCAGAAAAAGTGCTTCTAAGGAAATGAACATTCTTCCCAACAGTCGAATGAAACAGAAATGACTAGTCATTAAAAAAACGAGAAAAGAGAATATCCATCATTTAACGAACTTACGACAAAAAACAAGAAATAAAAAGTTTTGGTAAGCGCCACTTCTCCTGACTTGGTAGACCCTTTTGGCTATTACTTCAGGCAAGGAACGCTTTGTTCACTCGTCTTTCATTCTGCTTTCATCCTCTCTTTTCTTCTTCTACTTTTTTTCATAATTTCCAAAATCTCTCGATCGAGTTTTTTTCATTTGTTTTCTCTTACTAACTTCCAAAAGTTATCTGTCCGCAATTTTTCCCCTAATTCTATTTCCATCTTCTTAATAATGTTCGAAAACCTTCACTCTTTTTTTTGTACTCTTCTTAATACAGCGGTATCCTGGTTTCTACCAAGATGGTTTTTGTCGAGACTATCATATAGATTGCAGTCATCTTTAAGACAGCCCTCTTCTCTAACATATCGAGGTGATGCTTCGACCTTAGTCTGAGTTTCCACTCTACATACATTCTTCTCCGATCTATATTAATATGATCACATATTTATGTTCCATTGTGTACTGTTCGCTCTTTTAAATGTTTCCGCTTATCACGTGATTAACTGATTAATTTTCCTTATATTTTCTTACATGTTTACTGTTTAACTGCAGAATGAAAAAAGATCATTGAAACTCGTAGAGTTCATATTTATAATCTTCTCTTATCTTATATTTGAACTTGGTGCTTTCTTAGTAACTTTTAAATTTATTACCAACAAGTTGGCAATTCTTTGAAATTAGCTTCAATTGAATATTGTTTTACTTTCCTATAAGAAAAGCATAGCAATGGCAATTAAAAAAAAATTGTTTTGCACTATTTTACGTTTCAAGGTCTCCTGAATCCGAAAAATTTATTTTTAATTAAAAAAATTTGGTTGTGTGTGTGTGTAACGATGTACCCACGATAACTCTCGGACCAACAGTCCTAGTAACTTGAAATTGGTATAGAGCTGGCTTTATACCTTCTCTCGGTTCTATCAAAAGATGAGCCTGATAAAGAATCCGAGGTGTGGAAGTGGGTGTAACAGTTTTTCTTATATACTTTTGTATATATATTTTGTACGTATGTTCAAATTCACAAATATAATCTAGGTTCAAATTCTGTCTGCGACGATTTCTTTTTTAAATAAAATTTCATATCTTAAAGAGAAAGCAAAATACGTTAAAAATAATAATTTTTACTGATTTATTAAACGGAAAAGCAATATCGAGGTGCACAAATATAAAGGTTTTAGAGTAAAATGTAAAATGTATACTGCTAAAACACAGCTCTATTTTTTTAATTTTGAAACTTCATTATTTAATGTTTTAACTTTACAATATAATAAAAGACTTAAAATTTGATAATCTTTTACGTTGTGTTTTTTACAAACTTGTCATTGACAATGATTTATAAAAGCTGTTCATTTGACTAAAAGATTTACAAAATAAATTTGCAAACTTTTGCATAATCTCTAATATTTATTAATATAATACCGTTACAAACGTATAGAATAATTTAGAATTAACTGCGATACTGTTATTATAACCTACATATATTTTTTTTAATAAAATATTAACGTTAAATGAAAATTTTATTATTTTCTTAAACAAACTAAAACTCACTATTTTTATGGCAAATTAATGTCATGTTCTTAGTAGCAGTAGACCTTAAAAATTTTGCGTTGTTTTTTAACTATTCTCTTTTTTTGCTGTTTATAATTGCCCCAGCTATTTTATAAAAATTACTTTTTAAAATTAAAATTATTTTTATAACAAATTTTATTTACCAAATTATATATAACAATTAGACATTTATTTTTAATTTGAATTAATTCAATAATATATTCAACTGATTTATAATTTTTTTTAGTAATTTATATATTAACATATAAATACTAAAATTTTCAAAAAGAAAAAAAATGCTAAAAAAAATATTCCAATGTGTTGAACATAAATTGATTTTTGTGTACTCCTCTAGATCACAATTCCATTTATTAATTAATTTTTTTAAATTATTTCTAAATATCTACCTAATTTTTTTTGCTTAATGATTAATTTAGTGCTTGTAGGGATAATAATTGCATTAAAACTGTTTTTTGAATCTAATGATACAATTAAACAAAACATTTTTTTTAATTTTTATAATTTTTTAATATTAAATTTTTCATACTTTCTAAAGAACGAATTGCACCTATTTTTAACTAATCTAGCTAATATATTTCGTAAATTTTTTTCCTAATATTAGTTACGTACTTAGTGCATTGCACCTTGAGATTGTTACGTTATTTTTCTCGTAACAAAAAAAAAGAACGACGACTACCTCAGTTGTTCCGGAGATAGAGTCGTAAGCTTCGTAGTGTTAGATTATAAATTGGATTTAAAAAGGCGCCAAAACGATGACAGGCTAAATTGAGAGACGCCGTTTAAATTTACCCGCAGTTGAAAAAAAAATGACAAGACAGAAATGGTAACATAGAATATATATTTATATTATTACAGAGAGTAGTTCAAAGAAGACGAAGAAGGTACATAAGTATAGTTATATAGATTTTATCAAACATTAGCACGTAGATCGGTATCCCAGACAAAATATAAACTATACCATCGACTGGGCAACACATCGTACAGCAAAGTGACCTAGTCGACCTAACTTATACATTCAAAATAGGAATGCCGTTACATTCGTAAATTAAAGTACAAACGTACAAAAATTAAAGGTTTAGAGAATCAATATAATATATATGTGACACAACAACAAGATTTTAACATTAATTGTGACTACAACCTAGCATAGACGTATGCGAAACTATTGAGAATTAAAGTAAAAACGTAATACTTACAATTAGTCTCTTCCAAGTACGGACTAGCTAGTGCATATCCTGGCAGCATTACCTAAAACTCAATTGAAACATAACCCAAAATAAACCTACATACAGCGTTATCACTAAAGAGCGGATAGCCAGGCAGCTGCCTGCAGCCTGCCTATTTTCCCTTTTTGTGTAACTTTTTGTCTTTTTTTGCCTTTTTAAAAAGTATTATTTTATATTGCTTTTTTACATATGAATTTTTAAAAGTTTGTGTAAACAATATTTTAATAGGTAAATGACAATAACGCATTACAGAATTTTACTTAAATTACGTACAATAATATAATTAACATTTTTTGCTGAAAAGATCTTACCACGAACCTATAAATAACAACAGAGATTTTCACGTTTTGTTAAACAATAGTTTCCAGAAAACATTAAATACAAAAGCCGCTTATAGAGAAGAACTATTGTAAGAACTTATGCTAGGACAATGTACAATGACAGGTTTAACAGAACACTATTTACAAAACCGGAAAGATTTCGGAATGAATCATATTTTATAAGACTATTTAGTACCTAAATAAAGCAAACAAATATAGATAATTTTAATTCTGTCTGGTCCTTTAATGATTGAAACACATGACTAAAATATTCTTTGTTTGTTATAAATACCTGTGATATTGTCACACTATGATAGTCTATTGCTGTTGTGCTGTGAGTAAGTTTTGAAAAATGCCACCTAATAAACAATCAAAATTTGAAAATTATTACAAGGTGTAAATTCGACAATAATTTAACAACCGACGAGGAAAACCTTTTTTGTCAAGTTTGTTCAGAATCAGTATGTTGGTATTATGTTAATTTAAATGCTATTAATTACTAGTATATGTATTATTTTAGATCGGTGCTACTAAAAAGTACTATGTAAAACAACACTTGGGTAGTAGTTTACATTTAAAAAATATTAAAAAAAACTATGAAATAACCATTGTTAAAAAAACGTTATAGCAGATTAACAGAATAAACCTGGTACAGTTCATACTATAATCTAACATTGTCTTATACATCAATTAAATTGTCTTACTTCAGGTAGTTAAATTATTTGACGAGACGACCTCTGCAGCAATTGCTAAATCTCAAAAAAGCTTTTTATGGCGAAACTGTTAAGAGGGGATTAGTTAGTCATGAAGCATTAACAGAAAATATCTTTAACAATAACAGAAACATCGGCATTAAAATTTGCTCAACTAACATCTTGTGATGTCGAAAGAACTTTTTCCTTCTATAAAAATATTTCAAATGATAAAATTCAACAGCTTCTTGGTCAAAATATTGAAAAATATTTGATTTGTGCTTGAGAAAATAATAGCGCTTAATAAACATTGTAAAACAAAAAAATAAACTGTAAATTGTAATAGATATTTGTGCCTTTTTTATTGCCTTTTTAGCAAGTTTAATATGGCTTTTATCCCATCATTTTTAGTATTTTTTCTTGCCTTACTATCCGCTCTTTAGTTATCACAAACAATCCCTATTGCATACACGATCGCTGAAAGTAAACGACTGCGCCTAGTTTCCCTTAAATTACAAGACAGATATTGAAAAATACAAGTCAGTGTTCAAAAAAGAGAAGACAGTGAGCAACATCATCCCATCTCAATTATCTAGTGGTATAAGCAATTCTAACAAAAAAAAAACTGAAAGATGTGATGGCTTTATTAACATTGGGGTGAAGCTTGGCATACAATAGAAATTCTCAAGTATTACGCTGAAATTCTGAAAGAATATTATGATAATAATGATGATACAGAGGAATTGAAAAATAGTAGCAATTTTTTAATAACGCACATCTTATATCTTTGCGCACACTATTTTTATAGCAATATAATAAACTTGTGCTATAATAAATTTTTGTTAATGTTTATCAAAAAATCTAGGTAAATTAGTTGCAAATCACGACAAATCCAGCGTTTAATACGAAAACCCAACAACTCTATTTTATTTATTTAATTTTTTTTGCTATTTATGTGTTTTTGGTATTTGTTAAAAGTTTGTACGACTGTGAAATATTTTGAAAATAAAGAGATTCGAACCTTTTGAAACAGTCCTTTGCGATTTTCTGACCTACATGTATTTGTAGAGGTTTGGAACTATAGAATAACACTTCTTCAAATCGAAAAAATATTAATAAAAAAACACGCCTAAGAAAGATAGAACCAATCACATAATCATAAAACGTATATGCAACATATTGAACAAAATATTTAGAAATCTATTAAAACAAAATTAAATTCACTAAACTAAACAAAAAACAAATTTTTCTAAAAGGTCACAATACAGTTCAAACGTCTATATATGAATTTACTACTGATACAAAAACAAAATGACATTAAAATACAATAAAATAAAAGCTAAAGAATGTTTGCATTATCTATCACAGGTCATTCCGCTATTTGATGAAGCGTTAACTGCAAAAATTGAGAAAACGTCGTAAATATCCCATGACGTCTTAACAATTTTGTTAGTTGTTACGTAACTTCTCAAACGTGCACATTTTAGTAATCATTTTAAAGTTTCTAAATAACCAATTCAGTTCCTATTAAAAGAAAAATTTGCAAGAAAACTAGTAGGGAGGTTCCAAACTAAGTGCTTTATTCTAAATATCTTGAACTTAATTTTTTTTTTAAATATGTTTACATTTAATTATAAGAAAGTTAACACCAAACACCAACGCTTGCAAACCTAACCTAAAATGTTTAGTTTACAATTTTTTTTCACTCTATATGTACCGTCAAAACTAATGCAATAGCATCCACACGGTTCTAAATGATTTTGTTTTCAAATTTTATAATCGTGATGCACGGAATATTTGTATTGAAGTCCGCTTTCATAATTAATTATCCTGTACGGTAATGGCTTTGCCATGTACGCAAATTACTTTCACCTGTACGGAAATAGAAGTGGTCAAACGCCAATACACAACGTTGCCTAATCGCAAATAAACACACAATTTACCATATTAGCTATTAGACGTAGAATAATTTTAATTAACTTGTATAGCATTAAAATACAAGAGTAGCCACACTCCCAAATAAATTTAATCAGAGATTTTTAATTTTAAATGGTCGAATTAATTTCATCATATATAATTTTAATTTTAATAATTTATTAAACTAAAACTTACCTATATAGGTTTGACTAAAAACAACAGTAGCGACAAACTAATACAATTTGGTTTATTTTTTTACTTTTAACCAAAAGCAGTGTATTTTAAATATCTGTGTTCGTAAACAAACACATAGTATGTTGGTATTTTTAAAATTTACTAAAAAGAAACCGATTTTCATTGCCACAACTACAAAAACAATATACAATAATTACATACGTGAATTTTAATGCAAACGCCGCGTAAGAATAGAATCTGTGATAAAAGCGCATTCAAAGAAGTCGTTTGGTTACATCACATACAACGTCCTTCGTAGCATTCTTCCTAGCGTAAGCATAATTTAATGTCGCATTTTTTGCATAAAATGTCAAGCCGGCAGCATTCATTTGAAATTTTAGCAAGAGAAAAAACAGATTAGCTTTTTACAGCCAATGATAAATATGCTTTTTTTTTAAATTTACGATGTAATACGTTACAATATTGTAATTGATGGTTTATAACTTATGTTAAAATTAATTAAATTCATTTTGTGTATTTGTACGTATTAATAATATTTCATAATTATTAGTATTATTACTCTATGTATATTACGTTCTGTGTACTCTTAATTTAAATATTTTTTTTATGACAAGCTTATAAAACTACTCGTAACACATTTAAGAAAATTGTTTTAACCACACCTGTATTCAACAAACATCGTTCAGTGACGTAACCAGGGTACGGGCCCTGTGGGACCATACCCCTCCGAAAATATTAATTAAAAATTTTAAATAAAGTGATACCTGCAAAAAACCAGGCGGGAGTTTCAAAACCGTTTAAGCTATTTATAAGATAAGAAATATTCTAACCAGACCCTCTCCCCTAACTGAAATTTTTAATCAAGAAGGCAGAAGCAGAGATAATCATACTGAAAACATTGAATATAATAACTACGGTTGATACTTTCGAAATGGAAAGAACATCGCCACGATAGTTTCGATACTTAAAACAATTTACGGCAATCATACGTTACGAAAGCGGAAAGACCAATGTACTCACAGATACACTATCAGGCCTCGAGTCGATCCACGATCAACGTCAACTTGTAACACACCTTCAATTAGGTAAAGCACAGGAATAAGACAAAATACCTTCAATTGCTGTTACAGGGAAACAGACCACTTGATTAAATTAACAAGATTAATGCCCATCTTTTTTGTGACACCGCCATTAAATCTGTTAGACCATTCGTACAAAAACAATTACAAAAACGCATCTTTCAAAACACTCACTCACGGGTTATTGCATTCTAGTAGAAGAATAACAACACATCTAATAGCTGACCGTTTTGTATGGCTTTCATTAAACAAAGACTGCAAAACTTGGTGTCAATAATGCCTTAACTGTCAACGGTGCAAAGGGTTTCGTCATGTGTCTACTTCGATAGAAGCACTGCAACTCAATGATAGGTTTGTAGACAATGCCTTACCTGTAGACATAAATTTAAGTGTCGACAATGTAAACTGCCGATTAAAAAAATAAAAATATTTTCATGTATCAAACTAATACTCTGCCATAGCCGGTCTCAAGCCCGGTTGAGAAAGAATGAGGATGATAAAGGTAATATAAGTGGTGAGGAGAACATTAGTGCCCAACTAACGTTTTCAGATAAATCTTACAAAACATGAAGTAACACGATATCGGTTACAATATTACCAAATCGTATCTCAGAAGAAGAGTGAGGGCAAACTTCCGGCGCCCAAAAACAGGAACCACTCGGCTAAGGGTAAGACCCCTAACAAAAAAGTTCCTGGCCCTCCAGGTTGGAGTTTGTGGCATTGGTCTAACTCCTCGAGACACGTAAAAAAAACTAATTGTAAAAAAACCAATTATTCGCCTTAGAATAAGATGAGAAGATTACGATGAAGCAAGCTAAAACAAAGAACAATGAATTTCGGAACATAAAACATTCAAGGTTTATTTAGAAAGATTAATAAAGCAATAACTGAAAGTACAAACCTGAACATAGATGTAATAGTGGTCACAGAAACAAAGAACAAGATTCGGAAAATTTAAAAGAATACGATCATTTCTACATCGGAGTCCCAAAAACTAGCAGAGCAAAAACAAATAGTATCAATTCTGTTTAGAAATAAATTACGAAGACGTATAACAACATATGAATAATGATGCCCCAGTAAATATCAAGAACGAATTCTATAAACAGTTACACGAAAAAGTATCAAAAGTCGGAAAAACAAGAGAAATCATAATACTCGAAGACCTGAATAGTAGGGTAGGAAAAAAATATAATGACAATATTGTAGGGCAGCACGGAGAGGATATTGGAAACAGATTAATTACTATGTGCAAACAGAACCAACTACAAATTTTAAATGAATGCTTCCCACACCGAAAGATCCACAAATATAGCTGGATACAAAATACGAGAAGCCTAAAATCAATTATTGATTATACATTAATTAGACAAAAGTCAAATTTAAAACCACAAGATGTCAAAGTATGTAGACGTGCGAGTTGTGGTACTGACCACCACCTACTTAGAACAAAAATAGCATAGAAAGGAAGATGAAAGAATACAAGAAAACAAAGAAAATCCCACAGTACAGGAAAACACAAACGAAAGAAAATATAAAATAGAAGATAAAAGACAAAAATTCTCTAAATACTTCAACACTAAAAGAAATGAAGATAAAATAATATATAAAGAAACACAAGCTAAAGTAAGAAGAATGATTTGTAGAAAGAAAAATGAAGCATGGGAGAAAGGTTCCACAAAAATAAATACATACATAGGGGAAAAAAAACTTAAAGAGTTGGACAGTAGTAAGAAAACTAAGACAAGACAAAGAAGAGATCGTATCATCAATTTTACCGCAAAAATTGGACGACTACTTCAAAGACTTTTTAACAGAGAAGAGATCACAGTTTATGCAAGAAAACGATGTAACCCAGAGCAACATAAATATTTTAATCTCACCAATAAGAATTACTCTAAAAGAAACCAAACAAATATGTACCAACTTAAAAAATGAAAGGGTAACTGGACCTGAAGATATATTGGCGGAACTAGTAAAACATGGTACAGAGAAATTATACGAACACCTGAGAAAACTATTTGAACAATGCACAAATGGGGCAGAAATACCAAAAGACTGTAAAACCTACCTACATAAAGCATATGACAGTATGCCACTGACTACGATACGACAGTATATGACTCGCAAGTTAATCGAGAAGTACACAAAATGGGGATTAGAAGAAAAGCGAATATGTATGCATCAATGGACAAACACAAAATCTGATTCTGGAAAATGAACAATATATTAGAGGGTGCCACGAATACAAATATTTAGGAATGAAAGTCACGAGTGATGGAACGCTAGATGCAGCAATTCAAATTTTCGTTGAACTTATTTCAGAACTTAGGCGTAAATTGAGCTAGGCTTCAGTAGCATTCAGAAGAATCAACCCTTTGGCAACTATCTATTAGTTGACAGACAGAATCAAACAATTTAACAATCGTGTACTTATTCAAAAAATTGAGCATCAAAAAGTAACCTACGTCTGAACTTTCCTTTCTTTCGGAATACTGACCGGTTCTCTAGTTATTTCTGTCAACTTTTCTTTGAGGTTCTAGTAAGGTTCCAAGCGTTCCAAAAAGCCTTTTCTCCATCTGCGTTTTGCAAAAGGCAGACAACAATCTTAGTATTATTATGGGTATTCTTCCATCTATCAATCAAGCAAACTGAATCGGGTTTTAATGTATTTTCCATATCTTCAATTACGTTTTTATATATTGTATCAAATATAGTAGTTGTATTAAATCTTGAAAATGATTAGAATCAATATCTACAAATATTACATTAAAAAAAACGTGCCACCTATGTATAAATTATGTAATAGATCTATTTTTCAAACTCTTCGATTTTTTCGATTTTTTGCTAGTCGTTGGAGTAACAATTAATTTGTCAGCAGTTTTTGATAGTGAATGTAGTGAAACGCATGAAATAAAAAAATAAATAGCATTTTTACAGGTACTAGTAACGCTGCTTGTTATTTTTTCTAGAGAAAATCCATTTAGAGGAATGAGCATAACATTGTCTCTAACCTCGATTTCAAACATTTTTGATTCCGTTGCAAAAGCATTGGTATCCATAGTAGATTAGTACTACGTTAATTATCTGATTACCGACGGGGACTCCCTCTCCCCCAAAAAAATTGGTATAAACATATCTTTATTATAAGAAATTGCACAATATTTAAAAAAAATGGAAGACATAGAATAACATTTAAAGAAGAGATTGATAATAGGTATGTTAAGAGTAAAACATTGGAATTAATGGTGAATCACTTTGGAACACTCAGTTCTGCTGGGGCATTATTATTGACTTACACGTTAAAAAAATATTTTAAAATTAGACTAGAATCTTTTTGTATACTCATTGAGTTTCATGACGTTGCATTTTGTATAAGTAATAAATCTAATTAAAATTCACACCGCCATTGGTTTGCGGACTCCACTGTTTGTAAATGCTTAATTGTATTTGCATTTACGGAACAGGAACGCAAACGTATTTACTTACTTACTTTACACCTTTATGAACGGTCACATTTTTGTTAATACGCTATTTTTCTTTGTCGACATTTGTATTGGTCTTATATAAGATAGAAAGTAGCTGTCTTGTGTTTGTGTCGCAGAAAGCGCATATGTTAGAACGACGACACGATTGTGACATGACGTTACCAGATCCTAATATTCATTTAACTCCAAAGACTTCTGCGAACGTATCTACGACTTTTATTCTTTCTAGAAATGCGGAGATTACTTCTATTCCCTCTACGTCTACTCGTCTGCAAATTTATAATAGCATTTTGTGTTCTATTTCTAGTAGTTCTCTTCTCTTTCATTAAATGTTAGTTAGTTTTTGGCAATAGAATTCTTACTATTAGATGTTCTTTTGGTTCTCATTTTTAGATTTTGTGACTTGGTCTTTTGATTATGTTAGCTGTATTTTGTTCTTCCGATGTATACCTAAGTTTCTTCTTTCTATTTCTGCAATTTTTCAGTTTTGTGGATTATGTTAAAAGGGGGAGGTTGATCACTCGGGGTTAAGGTTTCATTTGGTGTTTAGAGTTCTTCGTTCTTGGCGTGTTATTCTTATTGTCGTGGGTTCGTTGAGGGTTCTGAAAAAGACTTTTTTTTTGTTTTCTGGTGCTTAGGTATCTTCACTTAATACGACTGTTGAAAAGAATGTCCAGTTCTTAAAAATATCTTTTCTCTTTTAGAATGACTTAGTTGTGTGCTATAGGTCATTTAGACGCTTTGGCAACTCTTTTCTCAGATACCTCACTACTTGATGTTCCTCATGTCAGCAAGTTCTTTCTCTTTATCTGCTTTGGGTTTTTCTGTGAAAGTAGATTTTTCTGTCTTCTTTTAAGCATTTTCTCATTGTCTCTAGGTTTCCATTTTTCATAAATAATAATTCTAATTAAAATTTACGCAGTTGTTCGTTTACGGATTCGACTGTTTGTAAACGCCAATGTAATTCACTTGCTTACTTTAAATTGCTGTGAAGGGTCAATTATTTGTGAAGACGCTATTTGCTAAATTGTAAGTAATTTTTTTTTATATTTAATTTTTATCGTTGGCAATTTCTATTGCGCATTGTTCAATACTCTAAAGGTATTAAGCCATGTTTTTAATTAAATTGGCGTTTTCAGGTAAATGGTGTCAGCCATGTTGTTATTATATAATTCTTTTTAAAAACACATAAAAAATGAAGATTTCAAAATAACTACATTAAGAAAAATATATCAATATTTGACAAATTTTCTTTTATTTACTACTTTTACAAAACCATTACATGAAACTATTACTTGAACTTCATGTTTGTTTGACTATAAAACAAAATACATTAAATACAAAAATATTCAGCGTTCTTACACAATTTTTGGCAAGGTGCATTGTAATGTGTAAAATAAACTGCAGCAAAACAACGTTTTTTATTCGGATTATTAATTTTACTTTTTTATGAAAACAATAAAACTCCAGCACGTGTAACTTAAAGTAAGTGTGTAAAAATTAAAGTAAATTGTTTAAGTTTAAACTAAAATTAAAAATGTGTAAATTTGAACAATTGTTTATTTAATCATAACTTATGTTTAAGGTTTTTTTTTTCGATGGTAAATCAGGTTGTGTAAATATATAAAAAAAAATTTCACAGTTTACTATTGTACTATAGTTGATGCTTAATATCAAAGTTTAGTTTGACTTATTTTACTATTAAAAAGTGTAAGGTCGACGCAATTGAGCTTATAAATAATTTTTTAAGGACACACTAATTAAATATTTTGATTATGCATACATATGTGTAAATTTTGCTTCCGAAAGTTTAGTTTTGTCCTCTAATGCCGCCAAATAGCAGTTTCTTGCAAATGTACTTTCTCATACTTTTTTTATTTATTTTATTGTTTATTGGCTTTACAATAATTTTTGTTTGAGTAAAAAAATTGTTTATTAATACACGTATATTCTTTTTGACATTTAATTTTTACTTCAATGTATTGTTCAAGTTTTTTTATTTAAATAATTATCTTACCAGCGTAAACTGTTAGATTATCAAATAATTATTAAAGAATAGAATATTACTAAAAAAATTTTTTTTTATTGATAATTTACTTCAATTCAATAGAAGATTTAGAGAGAATTCGGGGTCATTAAAATTGTTTGTGTATTTTGTTGTAATGTATATAAATGTCTCAAGATATTATTGTTATAACAATTGGTAATCACACAAGAAAATAAAAATGATTAAATACCTAAGTTATTACTGTGATTTTGGTTTATAAGACAATTAAATAAGAGATAACTAATATTACCTATTCCTTTACAACTACAAGAAAGAGTATCTTGGTTTTCTTAAACGTGTATTTCTTCTGATACTAATGTGACAAAATATGTTTAAACAAGCTTTGTAATAAAATATGTTTGATTTTTTTGTCATCTTTTTTCCATTTAAGCAAAGTAAACTATTTTAATAACATTTTTATTTGTTATTTATGCACGAGTAAGCCTTTTACTAGTTCTTTATTTAAAATCAAAAAACAGAGCAATTTTGTAGTTTTTTGAAACCTCAAGTCAGGTTTAGGTATGTTGACAACACGCTTATTATCTGGTCCAATGGTCATCTCAAACTCTCTAGCTTTCTTGATCATTTAATCAACCAACGCCCAGATATTAAATTTACCATCTTCTTTTTCTTCTTCTTCTTTTTTTTATAATCCTTATACCCTTAAGGGTGTCAAATTAGATTTCTTCTGATATTCTTTTTTTCCATCCCGTTTGATCCAGTGGTAGATTTTTCATTTCTGCTATCGTCTTCCTTCTTCTTTTTCCTATTTCTTCTATTCTTTGTATCCAGTTCTTTTTAGATCTTCTTACTCTTCTTTTACTTACTCTTATCTGTCCATACCATTTAAGCTGCTTCATTTCTATTTTGTTTGTTATTGTTTCTTTTTGTGTCATTTGACTTATTTCTTTATTTTGTTTTGTATCCATCTTTGTTTTCCCTGTAATCCTTCATTTTTACCGCATTAATTTTTACTTCCTGTTAATTTTGTAATGCCACATTGTTATTTTAGTTTTTTTTGTCTATTTCTCGTTTTCCAAAAATTGTCTTATTTAACGCGTAATAGATTTTAACACTCTTATTTATTCTGTTATTTACATCCCCATCTATCTTCCCATCTTTCATTACACTTCCTAGATATTCGTATGTTGTTATATCCTCTAGTTTTTTTCTTTAATCTATATTTCTCTACTTTCTTTTTTGTTCTTGTGTTTTACAATTATTGTTTTACATTACCTTATATTAATTTCCATTCTTAGCTTTTCTATTTCTTCACTCCATATTTCCGTCAGCTGTTTCATCTTTTTGTAGTTATCTGATACTAACACTATATCATCTGCATGTACTAAGCAGTCCATTTTTATTGGTACTAAATTATTATATCCTATCTCTGTCTGGCTTTGTTTGGTTCTTGTCCTAGTATTTTTTAACAATCTGTTCATTTTTACTATAAAGAGTAGTGGGCTTAGACTATCACCTTGTTTTATTCCAACTTCCATCTGGAAAAAGTCTGATTCCTCTCCTTTTATTTTAACTATTCCATTTACTGTTTCATAGATACTTCTTATCACCCTCACTAATTTCATTTGTACTTTTAGTTGTTTTAGGCAATTTCATATTATTTTCCTCTGTATTGAGTCGAAGACTGCTTTTAAGTCAATGAATGTAACGAATATTTATTTGCCTTTTTCTTTTTTCTATTCTATTATACTTTTTAATATGTAGATATTATCGTGCGTTTGTCTTCCTGTTCTAAATGCTACCTGTTCTTCTTCAAGTCTATTGTCAATGTATTTTCTCAATCTTCTTTTTACTATTTTGGTGTATAATTTAAAGGTAATGAAGGAAAGGCATACAGTTCTATAGTTTTCACAGTCTGCATATTCCCTTTTCTTGTAAATAAGCATGATAATATTATATTGCCACTCTTGTGAGGTTTCTTCTGCTTCCCATGTTTTTTTGAACATGTTTAGTAGCCATTCTCGTCATTTCTCTTCTAGGAATTTTATCATCTCTGGTGCTGTTTAATCTTTTTCGCTTGCTTTTCTTAGTTTAATTGTTTTCATTGCTTTATCTAGTTCTTTTGTGTTTATAATCTTTAGAGTTTTTTTTTTCTTAAATTATTTCCTTATCTTCCACTTCTAGTAGTGCCTTTTCAATTTGTTCTTACTTCTTTTCCAAACTTTATTGAAAAGAATTTTGTCCATATTTTTAGTATGCTTTTAATATCTGCTTCTGATTCATTATATTTGTTTTTTATTCCTTTCTTATTTTTTTTTATTTCCCTTCATACTTCTTACAGAATTCCAGTATTTCCTGTTATTTTTTTTTGTTTGTTCGATTTTGTCTTCCCAGCGTTTCCTCTTTGCTTCTCGTACCAGTTTCTTTACTATATTTGATCTTGATATCTTTTCCATGCCATTTTTGGTTTTTGACAGATTGTTTTACTTCTTTATTCTACAACGCTGTTTTCTTTTTTTTAGTTTTTATGTATTTTTGTTTTACAAGTTTTCTTTGCTATTGTGTGTAGCCCTCCATCTTTTTTGTAGTGTCTAATTTTCTTCCACTTGGCCCTGTTTACTTAATTGTCATTGTTTGTATTTTTTTTGATAGTCTCTTCTTGTTACCTCATTTCTTAGTCTATGTATTAGTAGTCTTTTATATTCTTTTGGCTTTAATTATTAATTATTGCTGTTACTAATTTGTGTTGTGTGTCCATTTCCGCCTCTGGTATTGTTTTATTCTGACATTTCTTGTGTATATACTATGTAATCAACTATACTTTTATGTTTATGTTTTGTGGTTATCTTTCGCTCATTTCTCTAATTTTCTGCCTTTCTTCTTTAGGGTTATTTTCTATTTCATCGTTTATTTCTGTTTCATTTTTGTTTTTTGTGTTTGTCCTTTTCGTGTTTTTATTTTCTGCTTGTTGTATTTCCAGTTGGTTTTCTTCTTTTAGGTATTGTATTGTCCACATTTCCTCGTTAATTTTTAGTTTGTTATACATCAACCGTGCATTGTAGTCCTTCTTTTTTGCTTCGATCAAATATTGTATTAATTCCTTTCTTTTTTCCCGGACTTGTTTTGGATAATCATTTATTCATATATTCTTACTCTTCAAATTCTTTGTATCTTCTGTTTTTTAGTCAATGTTGTTAATTCAATTAAAATTGGTCTATTGTTTTGTTTTGCTTCTATTTTTCTTCCTAGTCTTTTAATTTCCGGGATTTCTTTTTCCATATCTCTTTCAACTTGCATGTCTCTAAAAATTATTCTAGTTATTTCTTTTAACTCTAAATCTTGTTTAGTTAATTTTTATTCCACTCTTTGTATTATAATTTTCTTCTGTCTTATCTTTTTTTTAAGTATTTTCAACTTTATATTTTGTGTAATCATTATCTTCTTAATTTCTTTGTTCTCCTTCTTTAGTTTTTTATTTGTGTTTTAATTTATTGGTTTTCTTTACTTATCTTGTCGAATTTCATATGCTTCGGTTTTCATATCTACATCATTTAATTTATTTAATTTTCTATTTATTTTCTTTAGTATTTTATCTATTTTTTTTTCTTTGGCGTCTTAAAATTTTTTATGATCCTTTGCAAAAGTTCTTAAATACGCTTCTGTTTTCTGTTTACTTTCGCGCCGCGTATGCGAATAGCGCGCTCTCTTCTTGTCGTCTGTAGTTATTCTCGCTTTATCTATTATACTTTTTAATTTGCTGCAAACTTTCTTAATTCCTACTCCTACCTTATTTGCTGATTTCTCAAGTAGTTCTTGGTTGTATTATCACGCACAAGTATATATAAGTTTAACTTTATTCATTGCCATTTGGCTTACAAATTTTGGTCGTGTTATTACATTACATATATATTACATTATTTTATCCCTTCTCCCCCCTTAACTTTTTCCTCCTGTTCCATACTTCCTCCATCCATTCCACTCCTTTTCCGTTTTCATCTAAGATATCCACTATTTTCATCCCCTCTTCTCTTAATTCCCTGCATCTCTTTCTCATGTGGTTAATGTCTTCCTTTTCTTCTCCACATAGCCTGCACAACTTTTCTGGCTCTTCTCTCCAATATCTGTTCCCTAGCTCCTCGTTGCCACATCTGAACCTTGCCACCATTCTTTTCCTGTTGTTGCTTTTTGTCTCATTGTCTTTTAAATATTCCGGCACCCCTTCACCCTTGATATCTTTATAATTTCTATTATATCTGCTCTCTTTTATCTTTGTCCATCTCTCTTGTTTTTCGATGTCTCTATCTCTCCTTATTATTTCTTCTCTTGTCCCTACCCCCTCTTCTCTTAATCTCTCCACTTCTTCACTCGCGTACCCGTTTCTTTTGTAATACTCTTCTCTGCCCTCCTGCCCGTACTTCACTTTCCCTCCCTTTATCTCTTTCCAACATTCTTGCAAAATTTTGCAATCTGTTCCTTCCCTCATTTCTTCCTCGTATTTTATTGCTCTTTTTCCTGTCTTGATCCTTATTTTTTCTATCTGAACCTCCTCTCTCACAATATACCCCGGTGTATCCCTGTCCAATCCTAACACCCATCTCCAGTATTTTTCCTGTAGCCCCTCTACCTCCCTTCACTCCTTCCAGCCCCATATTTCCGCTCCATACATTACCACCCCCTTTATTAATTTTTCGAACAGCAATTTTCTTTTTTTTATATCCATCTTGAATACTCTTTCCCCACACCCCAGACTTGTCCTATTAGCCTGTTTCCTTTCTTCACCCTTTCCTTTATGCGTTCTCCTTCTTTATTATCCTGTTTCATCGTGTAGCCCAGGTATGTAAATTCCTTCACTTGTTGCACTTTCTCATCACTCCATCTCCACTCCTCTCTTTTTCTTTTCCCCCTCCTTTTCTAAATATCATTATCTTTGTTTTCTCCGTGTTTACTTCCATTTCTTTTTTTCATATATTTCTCTAGCGTCTTCATCATCTCTTTCATTTCCTTTTCCTCCTTAGCCACCAGCACTATGTCATCCGCATACGCCAACGACCATACCTTAGCTTTCCCTACCACTATCCCTCCTGTCTGTTGTCCTCTCATTGTCTCTTCCAGATCCCCCGTATATA
This sequence comes from Aquatica leii, assembly GCA_035610365.1. NCBI lineage: Eukaryota > Metazoa > Arthropoda > Insecta > Coleoptera > Lampyridae > Aquatica > Aquatica leii. Next base: position 13,780,627 of record CM069434.1, on the reverse strand, counting down.
ACGAGAACAGGCTTGGGCTCAGTGGACATCCCTGCCTCAACCCTCTCTTTGTTATGAATTTCTCACGCTCTTCCCCATTCACTTTAACCCTGCTTCTCGTTTCTTCGTATATTTCCTCTATTCTTTGTATTAATCTGTCATTGATTTTTTTTCTTTTCATATAATCCCACAGCTTTTCTCTATTCACTTTGTCAAAAGCAGCTTTTAGGTCCACGAATAGTGCTACCATTTTCCCTCTCTTTTTTTCTAATTCTTTATTTGCTAAGTGTTTCATTATATATATGTTGTCTATCGCCCTTCTTCCTTTTCTGAATCCCGCTTGTCCGTCTGGTACCAAACTTTTTTCCTCTATTTCCTTCTGTAATCTTTCCTGCAGTATTGTCGCGTACAATTTGTATGCCGAGCTCAATAATGTTACCCCTCTATAATTCTCGACTTTATTTTTTCCGCCTTTTTTATGTATTGGGCATATTATCCCCTCTCTCCATCTCTCTGGAAATCCTTCCCCTTTCCATATTTTGTTTATTATTTCCGTCATCCTTTTTGCTACATTTTCTCCCCCGTATATCCACTCTCCTCCTTGTGTCCCGTCTTCTCCTGTCGCCTTTCCTTTTTTTATATTCTTTATCGCCTCTATTACTTTTTCCTCCCTTATTCTATCCCTATCTCCATCTTCTTGACTTACTACCGCGTCTTTCCTTTTTCTTTTTCCTGCTTTTTGTTCTTCCCTCCCATCAGGTTCCGAAAATATGTCTCCCATTCTTTCATTTTTATTCCCTTTGTCGTCTTGTTTTTTTCTCTGCTTCTTTAGGTACTTCCATACATCTTCTTCCGTTTTTATTCCTTTAATCTGCTCCTCTTGTTTCTTTTTGTTTTCCTCCTTCTTTCTGTCGCATGTTTTTTGTATATTTTTACTGCTTCTTTGTATTATTCTTTTTCTTTCTTCCCTTTTTCCACTGTCTTAATGCTCTTCTTGCATTTTTCTTTGCTTCCTTGCATTCCTTATCCCACCATTTCTTCCATCCAGTTTTCTCCCCTTCCATCTTCTAAATCTAACTCTCTCTGTTGCTTTCTCCATCATCTCTCTCATTTCCTCTACACTTTCTTGTAATTCCTTCCCTATCCATACCGTTTTCCCCATTCTCTCTTTATATCTTTTTATACTCTCTTCTGTCCACTTTTTTTAGTTATGTACTTCTCCTCTTCCTCTCTCTCTTCTCTTTCCCTTCCTTCCATTGTCAATTCCAGTGGTTGATGGTCTGACTCTACCCTTTCTCCCACCTTAAATGTCTTTACCTTTTCTGCGGCCTCTTCATTTGTCATTACAAAATCTATTATTGATTCTCCCCTTCCTCCTATGTACGTAAATTCCCCTTTCCATCTTCTTCTCTGTTCCTGTTCATTATTTCCCACCCTTTTTCGTTGCACAATTCCAGCAGTTCCTCTCCTCTTTATTTATCACCTTGTCCTTTGTTTGTCTCTTTCCTGTCCCTTTTCTTTCTTGTATTCCCCCCTCTTCCCCTATTCTTGCGTTGAAGTCCCCTCCTACTATTATCAATCCCTCTTCCCTCTCTTCTATCATCTCTTCTATGTTTTTCCTTGTCTCTTTCATTCTACTGCTATAAACCGTCACTACTTTTATTTTTGTTTTTCCCCACTGCATGTTCCTTTCTACAACTCCCCTTCTCTGTTGCACTTTCTCTTTCTTTTCCTGGTTCAACCATTTTTTTTTTATTCCCGTTATTATCCCCCCCCCTTTGCTTTCCCTTTTTTCTTTTCTTTTTCTGCATGTTGCACCACCCACTCAAATTCCTCCGGCAACTCTTTTTCCCACCACTCCCATTCTTTTTCTTCCATCCATGTTTCCTGTAATCCCACTACATCCTGTTCCTTGATGACGCACAAGTATATTTATTTGTGTTTTTAAAACCTTTAAAAATGTATTAAAATCTCGCTATTCAAGATAAACAGTATTTTAGCTTTAACTCGCACTTGATCTGTCAAAATTTACCATGAAAATCAAAAGTAATGGTTCTCTCCATTTCTCGACGTTCTTATGACTCGTAAACCTGACATTTTTGGGCCATTCTGTTTATCGCAAACCTACCCATACGGACAGATATATTCAGGTTTTGTCTCATCATCATTCTGCACGTTCTGTTTGCCAATCTGAGAATCTAGGTTCGGAAATAGTTATATGAAGCGTAATATTCTACTTATTAATTGTCGTTTACATACACGCGTTCAAATATCTAAAAACATTTCTACTCTTGAATCTTATCGGAAATTGGCGTTTTTACTTTGCATTCATAAGATCACAGATCAAATAAGGAAACTGCTCCGTAAACATGATATTAAATCCATATTTGACTCAACAGAGAAAAACTCTCGCATTATTCCTTCTCCCAAAAACAAATTTCTTACATTTTCATATCAAGACGTATATTAAATTTCTTGTTCATGTGGTTTAGTCTACATCGGTAAAACTAGCCGTTTCGGCATTACATGCATTTCACAATACGAATTAACAAAAGTCATATTTTTAAGTCTGCAGTTGCTAAATTTTATATTAGCATAGGTCAGAACATATATTTTGCTAACGCTTTGGTGATTGCATAACCTTTGTTTTTCTTCAATAAGATAATCGGAGAAAGCATATAATTGATAAAACTTCAATCGTGACAAACTATCTCCTGTTAGTTTTCCGGTTTGTACTCGTTTATCGAGAACACTCTTCTTTTTTACCACCCAAGTAATTGTGTACCTATTATAGACAGTTTGTACTCGAATTTGCTAATATTGCTAAAACTATGACAAAATCAACTAAAATGCAAGTAACCTGGTTATCGGTGCAGTCCTTTTACAAGTTTAAGATGGACAAAGAAAGGTGATCGCGTATTTTGGCAATGTTTTGTTCAAGCCAGAGAAAAGTTATTGCGTGTATAGGAGTGAGCTGTTAGCAGTCATCAAGTTTATAAAACATTTTTACAAATACTTGTATAGACAAAAATTATTACTAAGAACGGACCACGCTGCATTGAAATGGTTATTACCGAACGTTGATGTTTTGTCAACGCCTAGATTGGTTGTCTTTGAAAAGCTACTATGGTTGAGGAACCTGAGCAGTTGCGTCGTAAACAAAAAAATAATGATCTTGAATTAAAGCTACTACTAAGCTGAAAATCAAATCAGTCAAAGACATCTAGAAAGAATTAAGTGGTTTGAGAAGAAACATTAAGGCACACTCCTCGCAATAACATTTTTTAAGAGTAGAACGGTTTTCTTAAAGAGTGTTAGGAGCACGAAAAACAGATTGCACTTAATAACGCCAAAGAAAGCAGTATCAGATGTGATGTAGCATTAGCACGACGGTGCAGGAAGATACTATGACGTTTTTAAAGAAAGTGCAAAAAAAGTTCTATTAGGTGAACTGCAAAGAAGACGTCATAAAATAGTGTCGCAGACCGTTAAAGTCTGCGCATTAAAAAATTGCATAATTAAAAAACGGAAAGCATCAATGAAACAATGTAACGTGGGAAAGAGTGACGATTGACATCACAGGGCCGTTTCCAAAACCTGATTTAGGAAACAATACACCATAATTTTTGGTCTGCTCTATTTGAAGAAGTTTGCCGACTGTTGGGAATTAAAAAAATTAGGAGGACGCCACTTTTTTCTGCATGGTTAAACAAATGAAAAGAACAATAAGAAAGTACTTTCACAAAGTAGTGTCAGAACATCAAATGACTTAGACCAGTATTTGCAGTTCCTCCTAATGACGTATCAATCACCCGTTCACGAAAGCGCAGGTAAAACACTATCCTGTGTCGTGCTTGATTGCAAAGTACGACTAACATGCGACCTCCAGTTTGAGCAAAGACGGAAAAAAATTGTTGCAAAAAATCTACGTTACTAAGTTGATGAAAAGGTTACGACGTCAAGGCATAAAACGGTCAGTTTAAACCGGGCGACATGATGTAGTAATATAATCCCCAAAAGAAACGTGGTTTATCACTAAATTTTAATAAGCGATTGGAAGGCTTTTATGAAGTTCTGCGGCGTATTGATGACGTCGTATATCGTATTCATAAACTATTCAAATGCAAGAAAAAAATGGTCTGTATTGATCGCCTATCCCGGTTTGTTGGCAATAACAACGTAACCCATACCAAGTCCGAAGCAGAGTAATAACAAGCAGAATTAGGAATCAAGTTGATATAATGAACTTCAATAGGTTTATGAGAATGTACGGAGGTTTTAGAAGGAGTAGATTCGGAGTTACTACCAAGGAACAAAACTTGTTCCAAATACGAAGAAATTACGTGTGTGTGAGATGTTCAGGAAGATTGCGGTAGTATTTAAAGAGTTTGAACGCTTAACTGAACTACGAAGACAACAACCAGCGGTCAGCAGTCTTAAAACTACGTGATAACCGACGAGTTAAAAAAATTAACAAGTTGTCAAGGATCAAACATGGTTACCACTTAAATCAACTCGATTTAAAGACAATTCAAAATATATTCTGAGGAATAAGCGTTTCAGTGTTGGCTTTCAGTTACTATGTAAGTGAAACAGAAAGCGTCCATTAACAGCTACTTCTATGCTAAGAGAAGTTGCCAAAATGGAAAATGCTACCACTATCGTCACGACTTTTTCTATGAGTGCTGCATCTAGTTTTCTGTTTAGATACAAAACAATCCCAAAAAGGTTCACTTTAGTTTAGTAAAAGGTTTCCAAAACATTTAGAACATCAAGACAATTATCGAAAAAGATAGTATTTTTAGAGGGTTTTGCATTTGGTACCACAGACTTTAAAACTGACCTCGCACCGTTTCGTTGATATCCTCTGTGTTATATTTAAGCATACTCTCCTACAATTCCTTTTGCAAGAAATTTACTGCACCAAAGCTCTTGGCAAAGCTGGCACGTGCAACTTTCTTGACCAGCACGTTTCGCTAAACGATTTTCCGTTCTTTTCAGGTACTAAACGCCACCTTAAGGTCTTGATTTTGAGTAAATGGCAGCGGCTGTAGAACACTTCTCAAAAAGGATGTAACGGCTATTTCCTGATTCCGGATATTCTCACCTGGGTTATAATATCTCCGGACAAGAGAACGTGCAGATCTTGTTTTTATACGGCGGATTTAGTTGTCACCTAAAACGCATTAGCGTTTTGAATACCGACAGCTGTCCGTCGTGTGGCGTTCCGGACACTCCGGCACATCGGATTCTTGCTTGTCACGAATTCGGCGATGATGGCACTGCTTAACTACTATCAATTCTTATCTCGATACTCTTCAGGTCCTCCAACTGATGCCTTCAGTAAAAACATTTCAATTTTTTTTCTAACGTATTTGCATAGTTTTAGTTTTATTTTTCTTACAAGTATGCGACGGCAAAGTAACTATTTAGTTTTTAATTAATTAACAGCATAAAGTTACTTTTAGAATAATTTTGAAGTTGAATAACTTTTGAGTTTCTTTTTGGCCGATGCTACTTGGACTAACTCTGCCTTTTCTGATTCTTTCACAATTGCCTAAATTCCTTTTCCTACCAACTTAGTTTTTGCGTTAGAAGCGAGGATAAGCCGTAAAGGAGGTGCCTCGCTAAACCGCGTGCTCTTGGAGCAGGTTTATGCTACCTAGCTCATCCGACTGAGTCTAATTAGATATCTAAATGATACATTTTCTATTCTTACCTATCTTTTTTGTGGCAAACTTGTACCAAGCTAGCTCAAGTAGTTTGGTGGGTCCATATCCTTCTCCTCAATAATTCTCTCCTTGAGCATAAACAACACTTTGTCGACCGAGACTTTAGTAAAAAGAAATACCACATCAAACTGACTAAAATATCTTCTTTTGTTATACGTTCTGAATTATCTCTAGAAAGTCTGTAGAATCTTTAATGTGACAAAAACGTACACTAATAGATACTTAAACACCACATATCATTACCATCTAGTTCAGAAGAAAACTGTTTTGCATGATAATGAAAATCTATAAAGAAAAAGAAACTGTGGAAGTCTCTACAACAAAATGGATACGGGTTCAAAGAGAAACTGTCTTTGCGACTAAGAATAGCCTAAACAATTGGTTTAGTTTTGCTAAAGACATGCTTTAAAACATGTCGGACTTTTTAAAATTCCTTATTCCTGTAGATCAAGTTATATGAGACAGGCTGGACGCTCCATTAAAGTTACAGCAAAAAAACATATGGCTGACAGCAAACACTGCAGAGTTACAAAATCAGCAGTGGCAGAACACGTGTGGAACTAAAGACACACGCTAAACTTCGACTAAACTAATGTGTTGGTAAGACTAATCCTCGAAGCTGTGAAAATAGAATAACATCCATATAATATGCACCCGAAAACGGTTTAAAACTCAGTAAATCTTAGCTACCAGTACTACACTGTCTTGACACAAAGATCATTTTTTTTGAAAGAAACACAAACTCTTACTTCGAATAATCAGTCAGTCAAGCGCAAACGGAAAGTAAACGTCCGTTAATTGCCCGATCGCTAATGATATAATACCGTCACTTACACTTTCTCCTTCAGTGACATTCACCAATCCGAAAATCCAAGCTTCAATGTTTTGCAAAACGTCAGTTTGTTTGGGTTCACGAACGACGATACGGCAAAAACCAAATTCTACTTCTCGTTTTGACTTTCGAGGAGAAAGTAGAACTAAGCCTAAAAAGTCTGGGTGTTCTACCACTACGGTGTCTAAGCCGAAAGTTGCTTATAATTGTGTTACAAAAGTTTTCTCGCAACAAAAGTTGCTAACTCAGTTGAATTTGGAAATTTTGGTCGTAAGCTTCGTGGTGCTTAATTATAAAACAAATTAAAAAAGCGCCAAAACGATTTGAAGCTAAAATGATAGACACCGTTTAAGTCTATCTAACAGTGAAACAGAATAAATGACAAGACATTGATTATAACGACAACTATATTTATTTTTTTCTTAATAAGAAGAGAAGAAGAGATTAAAAAAAGGTATCACGTAACCAAGGCAAAATTATGTACATATATCGCAACAAACAATAATTCTATAAATATCGCAGTTATAGCCCTAAAGAGTAGGCAACACTCCAAACATACAATTATCGAAGTACACATATTATAATCTAATAAAGTTAAATAATAAATAATATAATTTCAAAGTTAATCGTTGATTTAAAGTAAAACTAGTGAAATCACTGACAAGTAAAACGAAAAAAAATTACTTACAGTCGTCCGTACAGATAGCTATCGCACGTTTTAACCATCTCCTAAAATCCTTAAGGAAATGAAGCAAAGATTCGATATATAAGTTTAACTTTATTCATTGCCATTTGGCTTACAAATTTTGGTCGTGTTATTACATTACATATATATTACATTTTCTTATCCCTTCTCCCCCCTTAACTTTTTCCTCCTGTTCCATACTTCCTCCATCCATTCCACTCCTTTTCCGTTTTCATCTAAGATATCCACTGTTTTCATCCCCTCTTCTCTTAATTCCCTGCATCTCTTTCTCATGTGGTTAATGTCTTCCCTTTCTTCTCCACATAGCCTGCACAACTTTTCTGGTTCTTCTCTCCAATATTTGTTCCCTAGCTCCTCGTTGCCACATCTGAACCTTGCCACCATTTTTTTCCTGTTGTTGCTTTTTGTCTCATTGTCTTTTAAATATTCCGGCACCCCTTCACCCTTGATATCTTTATAATTTCTATTATATCTGCTCTCTTTTATCTTTGTCCATCTCTCTTGTTTTTCGATGTCTCTATCTCTCCTTATTATTTCTTCTCTATCTCCTCTTCTCTTAATCTCTCCACTTCTTCACTCGCGTACCCGTTTCTTTTGTAATACTCTTCTCTGCCCTCCTGCCCGTACTTCACTTTCCCTCCCTTTATCTCTTTCCAACATTCTTGCAGTATTTTGCAATCTGTTCTTTCCCTCATTTCTTCCTCGTATTTTATTGCTCTTTTTCCTGTCTCAATCCTTATTTTTTCTATCTGAACCTCCTCTCTCACAATATACCCCGGTGTATCCCTGTCCAATCCTAACACCCATCTCCAGTATTTTTCCTGTAGCCCTCTACCTCCCTTCACTCCTTCCAGCCCCATATTTCCGCTCCATACATTACCACCCCTTTATTAATTTTTCGAACAGCAATTTTCTTTTTTTATATCCATCTTGAATACTCTTTCCCCCACACCCCAGACTTGTCCTATTAGCCTGTTTCCTTTCTTCACCCTTTCCTTTATGTGTTCTCCTTCTTTATTATCCTGTTTTATCGTGTAGCCCAGGTATGTAAATTCCTTCACTTGTTGCACTTTCTCATCACTCCATTTCCACTCCTCTCTTTTTCTTTTCCCCCCTCATTTTCTAAATATCATTATCTTTGTTTTCTCCGTGTTTACTTCCATTTCTTTTTTTTTCATATATTTCTCTAGCGTCTTCATCATCTCTTTCATTTCCTTTTCCTCCTTAGCCACCAGCACTATGTCATCCGCATACGCCAACGACCATACCTTAGCTTTCCCTACCACTATCCCTCCTGTCTGTTGTCCTCTCATTGTCTCTTCCAGATCCCCCGTATATAACGAGAACAGGCTTGGGCTCAGTGGACATCCCTGCCTCAACCCTCTCTTATGAAGCAAAGATTCGATATAGGATCGTATCAAAATTAAGTTGCTTATCGACAAACAATGAATCCCAGTTAAACACGTCGAGCATTCTCTCACTGTCTTAATTCCAAGTGGGTTTTGTTTCGGAAGTGGCCTAATTGATCAAGAGCCCCTTTTTGTACGTGCTTCTGAGTATAAACCTCTAGCGGAAAGTAACGGATTACTCATCAATACTGCCAGCTTGACCCAATACGTGGTGATATCGTAAAACGCTAAGGCAATTACGGTAAAATTAACGTAAATCACAAAAACATGTGTTATTCCTTACCCCAAGAATTTTGCACAAAAGCAGCGATAATAACATACCCATTTATAACACAGATGCTTGTGAAATTTTTAGTAGTGGGCGCTTACATTAACACATACAGGTCTTCTTCTTCTCGAGTCCTTAAACCAAAAGTTTCATATGTCCTTCCAGTGGCGGGCACAGGCTATGGCCCTGTCGGTGGCTGCGGTGAGGTCCTCTATGGTGCATTTTTCGTCGAGGAGTCGGCAGATCGGAAGATGTTCCATGGTCTGTCTTTCCCCGCAGTCGCATAAATCGCTGTCGCTAGAGTACCCCTACTTGGTCATGTTGACTTTGGATCTGCCAGTTCTAGTGCGTAGGCGGTTTAGGCTTTTCCACGTAGTCCAGTCCAGATCACCGCCAGCGGGTAGGTGTTCTCCCACTTCTAGACTGGTACCGTCGATTGCGTCGGTGTTTTTAACGCGTTCGCGCTATGAATCCAACCTCGCTGCTTTAGCTGTTGAGTCCAGGGTTTTTTCGGGTATGAAGCTTTTTCGGGATTTTAGGCGTTTGTCGACGTTGGTATAGCCGTAGAATGGATGTCTGGGGTCCTCTAGTTGCCTCAGTTTTTCCCGCCTACTCGCTACATTTCTTCTTATGTCTGGTGGAGCAATACCGGCTAACAGGTAGAGGCTGTTGATGGGTGTCGGTTTCAGGCATCCCATGATGTAGCGACAGCTCTCGTTGAGCACCGGGTCGAGTTTTTTGGCATGAGATGACCGCTCCCAAACTGGGCACGCAAATTCTGCTGTGGAGTAGCAGAGTGCGAGTGCAGTAGAGCGCAGGGTGGTCGGGTTGGCGCTCCACTTGGTGTTGGCCAGTTTTCTGAGGATATTGTTCCGAGCGCTGACTTTCCCCTTTGTCTTTTCCACGTGGGCCCTATAAGTCAGGGTCCGGTCGAGGACGACTCCGAGGTACACTGGGTTCTGGTGGTGTTCTATTTCCGTACCATTCCAGGTGATGCGTAACTTCCGGTTTGCTTCCCGATGGCGCAGATAGAAAGCAGTTACCTGTGTTTTGGTCGGATTTGGTCTCAGGTAGTTCTTGCTGTAGTAGGTTGAGAGGTTCGATAGAGCAGATGTAAGGACTCTCTCGATGGTGGTGAACTCTTTCTCCTGTGCTGTGACGCACAGATCGTCAGCATATAAGAAACTCCTGCAATTAGGGTGGATGGGCTGATCGTTGGTGTAGATATTGAAGAGGGTCGGTGCTAGCACACTTTCCTGAGGGAAGCCGTTCTGTTGCCGTCTACAGCGGCTCTTCTGCTCGCAGAGTTCTACATAGAATCGTCTGTTTTCCAATAGCGATTTGATGACTTGCACTAGGTGGTAGTAGTGTGTCATGTCGTAGATCTTCGAGAGGAGCATCCTATGGTTCACAGTATCGTATGCAGCTGAGAGATCTACAAATACAGCGCCTGTGATTTTCCCTTTTTCAAAACCATCTTCTATGTGCTGGGTGAGGTTGAGTGTCTGTCCCGTGCAGGATTTGCCCGGGCGGAAGCCAGCTTGTTCTGGGATTAGGTGTTCTTCGATCAGGGGAGACAGATGGTTCAGGATGAGACGTTCATAGAGTTTGTGGAGGTGGCAGAGAAGTGATATTGGTCTGAAGTTTTTGGGGTCCGAGGCGTCTTTGCCCGGTTTTAGAAGGGCAATGACGCGTGCCTGCCGCCATAGCTTCGGGATGTTATATAAAGAAGAGCAGTTCTTAAACAGCTCTTATATCCACTCTCTTGTCCTTGGTCCGAAGTGTTTTATTTGTTCTGAGCAAATGTCGTCCATTCCAGCCGCTTTACCATTTTTCAGGTTCTTAATACAGATGTTGAGCTCTTCCATGGTGAAGGTGGTATTGAAGCTGTTGTTTTCTTTGCCAGGTTGTCGCTTGATCTTCATCTTAGGTTGTTTAGTTGGTGCTTTCCCGTTTAGAAGGAGTTGGCTTGCAACCTGGTTTGCAGTGACATTATGGTGTTGTTTAGCCTTTTTGGGGTCGTTGCTTAGCTTCTTGATGGTGAGCCAGGCTTTCCTACTGCTGTGGGTCATGTCCACACTTTCAATTATGTTTTGCCATGACTTCTGTCTTTCTTCCTGTATTTTTAGTGCTAGTTCTGTACCAGATGCAATGGTGCTATCCGAGAACGGGTTTGCTTGGAATAGCTGTTGGTACTTCTGATATTCGTCTATCATCTCATGGGAGAGTCCTGGCACGTAGCTGGTTCTACATCCTCGTGGTATGTTCTTTCTGGATGCAGTACGTACGGCGTCAACGAACAGGTTGTAGTTGGTCTGTGACGGTTCGATGTTTGCCACTTTCGTGTCCAGGTCCTCTGCAAATCCTGTCCAGTCTGCTTTTTTGAAGTTGAAACGGCGGCGGAATGGGGCCGTGATTGGTGTGACTGCTGGTGATGCGCTAATGGATATCGGCCTGTGTTGTGTGTGTGGTATGGGTTCCAGCACGGTTTTACTGCAGAGGTCAGCGATGTTGTTGCTTACGAAGGCTAGGTCTGGGTTGTACCCCCGTTTCCATCTAGAACTGTTGAAGGACTTCGGGAGTTTGGGGTCGTGGTTTAGACTGAGGTGGTTTGCATCGCTCCACGTCTCAACCAAGTCGCCATTTTCATCTGTTTTTGCGTAGTCCCAGTTGACGTGGTGACTATTAAAGTCACCGATGATGATGTGAGTCTTGTTCCGATCGAAGTTTAGCGGTTTAGCGAAGTCAAACCGTTCCCCGGGTGGTTTATAGACCGAGGTGATAGAGATGCTGTCCAGTTCCACTGTCAGGATTTCGATGTTGTTGGCTTGAGACATGTTGGCCGTCTTGACGATGAGATCGCTCTTCGTGAAGATGGCGCTACCGTATTTCTCGTGCTGGCACTCTAATATTAGCTTCATACCAGGGATCCGTGGGCGGTTGTTGTTTTGGCCTCGGTGGGTCTCTTGCAGACAGAGCACATGACATTTGTGGTCTGTGCAAATTTTTGCCATAATGTCTTGTTTGGCTCCTGTGAGCCCCTCGACGTTAGCAGAGATGACAGTCAGTGCCAGCCCTGGAAAGGGCTCTTTGGGGTGACACTGATGCACTGTGCTGGTAGGCATAGTAACGCTGTTTGGTTAAGGTGAGTAGTAGGATTCGCAGATTAAAGATCTGACAGGGGTCGCGACGAGAACGCTCCTACTTTGACCCCCACACATACAGGTGAAGTGTACCACAGACACCAGAAAAAAATTGTTTTCCGTTGAAAAATTCTAGCTGTCAAAAGCATCCACTCTATGACGCATGACTGTCACTATATCGAAAAGTGGCCTTCCGAGAACAAATTTTATACTCAAAAATTTTTAACATACCAAATTTTTACCATAACAATTGTAACCAAAAAAACAGCAATGTTTAAGATTTTGTATTTACAGATGTTAAAATCTGGGTAATGTTACGTAGCTCAGTCATCATATTTCAATAAATGAAAAACACTGCAAAAATAAATATTCAAAACAAGTGTTTCTCCAATACTTTGGCATTAAAGTTAGGGTCTAAAGTCAATAAAATAAAATTTATCGAAGGCAATTTACCCAAATTACTGGGTATGAACTGAAGAAATGGAGGCAGAAATAAAGCAGGTTATCGAACTGAGTTCTAACAAAACTGAATTTATAGTATATACTTCTTACAGTAGAGTTTCTTTTGTTTATTTGGCTAAAGTCTTGTTTTGGTTACAACCGCAGATAAACGTAATCAAGTATTCGTATTTCAAAAATACACTGTATATTGTGACGACGGTTATCATCTTTACCCTGAAATTAGAGTAAAATGTTTTTTTTTAGTTTTACCAAAAACTAGAGTTAAGTGACTAAACTTTTTTGTAACTAATTAAGTTCCTAATTTCTTTTGTTTCATTTTATATTTTATATAATAAGACTTGATGGATTTTAGTTTATTGTTTTGTGCAAATAATGAAGCAAACATTTTTTCGAACTTACTATAGGATAAATTGAATGACATTTTGAAATAAATTGAGAATTTCTAATTGCGTTTAAAAAAAAGTCAGTCTTATTTTGACTTGAACTCTACATAATTTTTATCAGTTTATCAAGTAGTGAGACGAAATCGTTTTCAACGTTTACTATCTGAATTTAATTATAAAAATAATGTACACATTAAAATTAAACTTAATATAAAGTGAATAAACAAATGTAATCAATTTTTTTTCGTTTATTAAAATCCAATCAAACTGATTCGACTAAAAAGATGAACAAATGTAAATAATTTTTTTTTACAATGCAATTTTCAGTGAAAACGATTTGTTTGTTAAAAAAAGTCGATTTTTGCAATATACTTGTTTTTTCTACACTTAAAAACCCATTTGCAATTAATTACTATTAATTACGTTTATTACAATAATTCGATAAGATATTTAGTAATCAGAGCAATAAATAATTTTTTATCAACTATTATTTGTTAATGTAATAAACTGGCATCGGCGCCAAGAAACATTTCTAATTTAGTATTACAACCATTACCAATAATAAAATTCCTTTACCAATTTATCGCATTTATGCAATTGACATTGACATTACCAGTTCACACACCATTATAGTACTTATCGAAAATAGGCGTTCTTAATAAAAAAAAGCTGCTGGTGATCGAAATCGGGTAAGTTCACCACGACTTTGGAGAAGACGTGCAGTCTGAATTCGCTGTGTAAGCCGAACGGTATTCATAAAAAACTCAGTAGAAGCAGGACATTGCTGTAGTAAAGCCGCATGTGTTAAGCCGTACACGTTGTGTAATTAATTGGTGCGTTAGTTTAATGTCCTCGCGGATGCAAAACGAAATTTTTCGAAAAGTAAGTACTCATTTTTAACCGTTTCTTATAAAAGAAATTAATTTCCTATGCAATCGCTATAAGAAAACCACGAAGCTATAAATAGAAATTGCTAAAAGTGCTAATAAATTAATATTAAGAAAAACGAAGTGTTAATGTAAATTTTTTTTGACGTTTACATTCTTGACCTAATTAACATATGCATGAAGTAATAGGGATTAAATGAAATAAATTAAACGAGCAGAATCAAAAAGTACTATTTTAGAATGAAATTTTTGGTCGTAACCTTCGCGGTTCACAATTAAAAGTTTTCAAATTTATTACATCCTTGCTGATAACAAACTGAGCGTAAATTTTAAATAGGAAACGTTAATATTGTTGTTACTACATAATTTATGCAATATTTAAATAATCTGCGTCTAGCTTATGTCAACACTAATTGTACGTACGCATCTTAATCTCGTACTCGAAAAGATAATGCTGTTTGTCTAAGATGCAACGAGATTTACCTAATTTTTGGACACCCACGTGTTTTTTACATAACCAAATACTTCCTGAAATTCGAACTGTTTAATTTTTTTTATTATATCGAATAGCGATTATAATTTACGTCGATAAAAATGAAATGAATATTTATTTAACAGTTGAAACGTTGAAATTTAATAACTGTTAACGTTTTGTTTATAATTTAATCAAGAAAATTTAATTTCATCCTACGCTTATTAGGTGTCCTAAAAAGTTTCTTAGTTGTTTTTTTCTATTTTTATTGTTAAAAACAGTTTAGAAAGTGGTAAATTCAATTTTTCTCTTAATATTCTTTAGTTTCAGCATTGTTTTTATTTATTTTAAAATAATTTAGTAATAAATTATAACTGTTGTTTTTCTTTATTGGACAAGCATTCACGTATTTTATTTAGTTGTACTACGTTGGACTGTAACTGTTTTATTTTTTTTTGTAGAAAAACTAAAACGTATTTTGACAACTGTAATAAAAAAGTCAATTTTTAATGCTAGTAAATGTTTTTATATTTTATACAAACTTACTTACAATATTATTCATTTGGACTATATATAAATAATTTAGTTTTTTGTGTAATTTATGACTTATTTTTAACACATTTTCAGCTACACTTAGTTTCTGTGTTGAAACTTTAACATTTATGTGCACGTTTACATTCTCATCCTTAGGTTTTGTAAACAATAAAAAAAATTAATTGTTAATTTTGTGCTTAATATTAAAAATTTGTAATTAATATTGGCAACTTCACATAACTTATATTTATTATAAATATTGCGCCGTAAAATCTATTTATGATTAAAATTATGATAATATAAACATACACGTTTTTGATATTAACAAACTAGCCCAGCTAAACCGGATTCCAATAAACACCACTATTTGGTATAATCAGTAAAATTTCAATTTTTTTTGTAAATTTACGTGGCATCTGGAAAAAACTAGAAAAAACTTGCAAGTTACAGTTTGTGTCAATATTTGTAGCCCTTCAGTTCTTTTAATAAAAATTTCCTTTATAAGTCTCTGAAAGTCTTTATCATTTTCTTCAAAAATAACTTTTTCTGTTTTTAAAATACGTTTTGTAATATGCAGAGCCGTCTTAACATCAGAATTGGTTTCCGGACGCACTTATACATAGGGCTGCCATATAAAGATTCATACAATATTTAGTAAATAATTTTGCCTTTTGAAACTAATAGTTTTGCAAATGTGACTATTAAATAAATTGCTATTTGTAAAGTATAACATACCGTGCGTCTCGGAAATTTTGAAGCATTCAGATTAACATGGAGAATTTAAAAATTTCGATGTAAACGGCGGGCTGAAAAGTTCGTAGGCTGACACATAGATGGCGTTACTGGTACTAAATCCATATGATTTTTAGTTAGCCCTAACCTTCAAAAGACACGTGTATAAATTTGACAGCTGTCGGACTATTAGTTTGTGCGATATCAAATTTTGAACTTTTGTTAGTTTGAAAACAGTGGATAAAAAGGAATTTCGTGTGTTAATAAAGCATTGCTTTTTAGCGAAAAAAAAATACGGTTGAAACCAAGGCTTGGCTTGATAAACATTAGTCGGATTCTGCACGAGGAAAATCAACCGATGAGAAGTGGTTTGCTAAGTTTAAACGAGGCGAAATGAGCACCGAGAACGATGCACGCAGTGGACGCCCCAAAGAGGCTGTTACCGACAAAAACATCAAAAAAGTCCACAAAACAATTTGGATGACCGTAAAGTGAAGTATATCGAGATAGCTGAAAGTCTAAAGATATAAAAGGAACGTGTTGGACATATCGTGAATGAATGTTTGGGTATGCGAAAGCTCTGTGCAAAGTGGGTGCCGCGCGTGCTCACAATCGACCAAAAACAACAGCGAATTGATGATTCTGAGGTGTGCTTGAACCTGTTAAATCGTAATAAATCCGAATTTATGCGTCGATGTGTGACAATGGACGAAACATGGCTCCATCATTTGACACCGGAGTCCAATCGACAGTCAGCCGAGTGGACTGCACGTGATGAACCAACTCCAAAGCGTAAAAAGACGCAACAGTCAGCTGGAAAGGTTATGGCATCAGTATTTTGGGGTGCGCATGGTGTAATATTCATCGACTACCTTAAAAAGGTAAAAACCATTAACAGCGACTACTACATAGCGTTATTGGAGCGTTTGAAAGACGAAATCGCTGAAAAACGACCGCATTTGAAAAAGAAGAAAGTCCTTTTCATCAGGACAATGCACCGTGTCACAAGTCAATTAAAACGATGGCAAAATTGTATGAATTAGGCTTCGAATTGCTTCCGCATCCACCGTATTCGCCAGATCTGGCCCCCAGTGACTTTATCCTGTTCTCAGACCTCAAAAGAATGCTCGCTGAAAAGAAATTCAGAGCCGATGATAAAATAATCGCCGAAACTGATGCCTATTTTGAAGCTAAAGATAAATCCTACTATAAAAGTGGATGACCGCTATAATCGTTGTATCGCCCTTGAAGGCAACTAAATTTATATTGAATAATAAAATATAATTGTATAAAAAAAAATTTCTATGTTAGTCTACAAACTTTTCAGTCCAATTGTTATATGTCTCCAAAGCGTTTTTAAGATATTTCCAGTATAAAAACATATGATAATGTGTACCATAGAACGTTTTGCGTAAAAATTTTCAAAATTTAACGACAAATATTAAAAATATTTCCAAAAACGTATCGTGTAGTAAAAAGCGTAGTTTAAAATACAGATGTAAGGAACTTATCAGTAATAGTCACTTTGCTCTAGTGACATAAATCGTACGACTGCGGTAATATCGCCGCTACGTACAAAGGTTCAAATCCCAATGCGGTTCGTGCTTTTTTTAGTTGTCCTATTATTTTAAATAAACGACGATTAATTTTTATCAGTAAAAAGACATAATTAAACGTGTTAATTGTTTTTATTAAACTGAATGGATTTATTAAAACATTATTTAAAATTTAGTTACAATGAAATGATACCTGCAATTTGTTACAAGCTTTATGTCTTACGAACCTTGCACGGCCAACTCACACCGTCGGAGGTAGGGAAGGTTCACAGAAAGTATGCTTAAGGGCGCCAGATCTGATCTAAGATAACACTTCTGCCTCGATCACGACAGACGATCCAAACTTGTAAGTCAATCTGAGGTTCGTAATCCATATTACTCTGATGTTCGAGTAGCCAAAATTAGTTAATAGATAACGATAATCACAGGAGAAAGAAAAATAACAAGAGAAATTAACAATTATAATCACTTTAATGTATTAACGTTGGATACTAATAAGAGTATATGAAATTTCTTCACCTATCGATGCTCGAATGGTTTCCACGTAGAATTAACAAATATCACAGTTTTGCTTTAGTAGCGCAGTAAATTGACAACTATACGCTACATGCGCAAACCTTAAATACTAGAGTGACTAACAATTTTCATTAACAAGCAGAGGAAACTTTGATTTCGTAATACATAAGATTTACCAGATTATATCGAAGTTCTCATACATGAATGCCCGCAGTATCGGCAACACACACTACACATTGAAATTATGTTGAAATGGACAGCACCGAAAGTCTCAGAATAAATATGTTTTTCCCTCACAGCCTGCGATACAGTTACGTAAATGATTAAGATTACCTTATTGGTATATAAGCGATAACGTAATTACGGTCGTTAACATTAATTACAATTCTGTGAGTAACTTTCGTGATCACGATATAAAAGCTAAACCAATAACTCACCCCAAAATCCAGTTTCCACTTTCGCGGAGAAAACGTTTTCCCGCCAGCGGCCTGTAATAAATAGTGAAAAGCAAATCGGATCACACACTAACTCACACAGAACAAGAAGCTAAAAAAATAGTATTAATAAATCATTAAATGTTACATAAAAACCCATTGTATCGTGTACTGTAGGTAACAATTTAGCACAGGTGGCTGATAACACAATCGACTAGCATACATGCAGTAACATCTCCCACGGTAAAGCTTGTCGAGACCCCGTTTTCGTGGCGGAGAAAACGCCTTCCAAAAGCGTACGTGTTCGGTAACGGTATTTCTTAATAATAATTAATCTTCATCATTTCTTTATTGAAACGTACATGTGCTCGAAGCGGGTGGAAAACGGCCTGTGACGACTCAAATATTTTATGAACGTAATGTAATTACAATTTGATTTCCATTATTACGGATGGCACTTGCAAAATTACTTAAGACGTCCAGACCATTTTAGGCAATTGACAGCTTCACGATTTTGTCGTAAAATGACAGTCACGAGAAAAGATCGGTAGAGTTCGTCAAAACCGGAATCTAATTTCAATTCAATATACAGGGTCTTCCGTAATGAAAATTTCGTACGTAACAAATTTTTTATAGTTCTTTATTTGCTTAAAATATATTAAAACTTTTTTGGTATGTACATTTTAATTTAAAACAATAAATGAATTAATTTTTGACATTATTAACAACAGATACTAAAATACTAATAGGCGATCATCATCGTGTTTGTATCAACCCCCGGATAAATATTTATGTTCGTCCTGAAAATAACCAATTGAGGAGGTTTGCTTAAATTCAGTGTTTAAAAAGGTCTTCGTTTCGTAAAAATCAGAAATCATGTCTACCTAGAATTAAACAAAACGTAAGACGGTGGTTGCAGGCGTCGAAAAAAAGATGGGACATCCGAAATATCTTATACTTAGTGGATTTCATACTTACTGTAAATTTTTTGTTTAAATAGTTCTATGCGCTTTGTAATTAGTATATTATTATTTGTATAAACAATAGGGGGTTTATCTTTGGGATGTCTTATTTGGAATAGCTTCAGAATAGGGTGGTTCCAGCATTACGAGAGACAGTGGAAGATTTGCAACAAGAAGTTTGGTTCCAACAAGACGATTGTCCGGTCAACAACTCGTTGATTGTTTGGCAATATTTAGCAAATACCTTCCATGGTGTTATTAGTTCACTTCGACAAGTTCGCTCGCCGTTACAATCTCCTGACCTATCACTTTGTGATTTTTTCCTGTGGGGTCATCTTAAAAACAGGATTTATCAAAACCGTCCCAATTCTTTAGAGAGTTTTGAAGATCACAATTAACGAAGAATGCCAGCAAATTAATGCTCGGCAGCTAGCGAATGTGTGTCAGGAGTTTTACAATAGACTGGGCTATTGTCGAATACAAAACTAAGAGCTTTTTGAACATTTGATTTAGGCAAACCATCCTAATCGATTATTTTCAGGATTACCATAAATATTTATGCGGGGGTTGATTCAAACACGATGATGATATTAGTATCTTAGTATCTGTTACTAATGTAAACAAATAAATTCATTTATTGTTATAAATTAAAATGTGCCTACCAAAAAGTTTTAACATTTTTTCACCAAATAAATAACTATAAAAAATAGCAGGTATCTTTCATTGTAACTAAATTTTAAATAATATTTTAATAAAACCATCGAGTTTGATAAAAACAATTAACACGTTTAATTATGTCTCTTTAAAATTTAAAATAATAATACAACTAAAAAATGCATGAACCGCATTGGGATTTGAACCTTCGTACGTAGCGGCAATATAACCGCAGTTGTACGATTGATATTATTTTAAACTAAGCTTTTTACCACGCGATACATTTTTGGAAATATTTTTAATATTTGTTATTAAACTTTGAAAATTATTACGCAAAACGTTTTCTGGTACACATTGTCATATTCTGATTCTGGAAATATCTTAACACTTTGGGGACATTTTCAAATTCCTTATGTTAAACTATATGCATCAGTATATCCGGGACAGACTGTATACTTTCACAGTGTGTCAATTTAAAAACTTTGAATTGGGAGTATATTTACAACATAAAATAATATCAAAAATTAGAAAATCCGTTTTAACAATACTAAAGAAACCAAACTGACATGGTTAGTGGCACACCCTACCTATGGGTCTTTAAAAATGCCATTCAGGAAAAGTGGTATTCTACTTGACAGTTTTGAAATAATTAGCAAATGATGAAGTTTCGGGAAATGATGTGAACGGTTTGAAAATACGCTGTTTGTGAAATCTTATTTGGAAAAGCAGTTACAAGAATTGTTCAAAATGTTCACCGTTTCTCAACCTTCTTGTACCATACTCTAGAAGATTGTTTAACCCGTATATCGCCTTTTATAATAAGCAGACCTTATTAACGTCTACGCAACATCCCTTAGGCTGTTCCATAAGTACTTGTTTCTCTAGAGTACCGTGCAAAAAAGCGGTTTCTACATCCAAATGATCTATAGACATGTTACGATTCGCAGCTGTACCTAAAAGTAACCTTAAGCTATCAAACTCAATAACAGGAAGAAAGGTCTCCATATAATCTATCCCATACTGTCGGGTAAAGCCTTTCGCAACCAACCGTGCTTTAAACTTTTGGTTTTTGTGCAAATCATACTTGATTTTGAATACCCACTTATTTTTGATAACATTTACACCAGCAGGCCTATCCACCAACTCCCATGTATTATTTTTACTTAACGAATCTAGTTCTGACCTAATTGCCCCCTCTCACAAAGTTGCATCAACCAATGCCCTGGCTTCAAATATATTTGAAGGTTCACTTAAATTTGTGGACGCATAAAACAATTTGAAGTCTTTCAACTTAACGGGGATTTTTCTTTCTCTTAAGGGACGCCTTATATTACCGCTTGGATCTTAATCGTCCAAGACAGGAGTCGTGAGAACATCTTTGTCATGTTCTGGTATAACAACTGCTTCAGTGGTCTGAACAGGTTTCTCAGGTTTTTCATCGCAGGTTGTCGGACTGGTAACGACAGCACGGCTACTGGCCTCATGTTGTTCATCATGTTGATTGCTATTACCTGGAATAACCGTTAGTAATTTGTCAGTACACTTAAGATCACTTGCATTTTCAGGGCCACAAGAACATTTAGTTTTTCGTCTTTAAATACGACATCCTTCGACTTTACAACGTTATTTTCTTCCGGAAACCAAATTCTGTAGTCATCTTTTTCATTGCAATAACCCACGAAATTTCCTTTCTTGCTTTTCTTATCCCACTTTTGCCTTTTCACTTTGGGTACGTAAACATAGCATTCTGTTCCAAAAACCTTAAAATGATTAATAGAATGAAGTTCTCGGCCAGTTCATAATTCATATGGAGCTTTATTTTTCTCAGGAGTGGGTCCTGATCTGTTTAAAATATATGTTGCTGTATTTATGGCCTCCGCCCATAAATTTGTTGGCAAATTCTTTGAGTAGATCATCGAACGAGCACTTTCTATCAGCGTTCGATTTTCTCGCTCCGCACATACGTTTTGTTCGGGTGTATGGCATCGTGACACGAAACGTGATTCCACGTTCCTTGAAAAGATCACGAACATCCTTATTTTCTAATTCTCTTCCTCCGTCACTTAAGAAACATTTTATTATGATTTCTGCATTCCTACACTCGCTAAGAAAAGTTTTCAGGCAATTATGCACGTCATTTTTCTGATGTAGAAAAAATACCGTACGGAATTTTGAGAAGTCTTCCTTTAGACACAGGAAATATCTGGATTTTCCAAGTGACACATTCCGCATGGGCCCGCACACATCTGCGTAAATTATTTCACCCGGTATAGTTGGACGGTGTTTCCTCGCATGAAAACTTGCTCGCTTCTGTTTACCAAACATACAGCCCTCACAAAAGGCCTCAGTCTTAGTCGATACTTTTTTAAAACACTCTTGACATGATGTTTGCCCTGATGATCTAAACCTTCATGCCACACCTGCAGCGAGTCACATTCTTTTGCCAAATATACTTCTTCAGGGGTAGTCACTTTCATTTTTAGCAAATACAGACCATTGGTTGTTTTGTCGCCTGTGATTCTCGTAACACCATTTTTGGTTACACGACAGCCATTCTGATCTGCTACAAAGGCATAACCCTTTCTTATTGCGGTCCCTATCGAAAATAAATTTTTTGATATTTCTGGCACAAACCAAACATCCTCCATGTGGTTCTCTTCACATTCACTATTTTCTTTTTCGACCATTACTTTTAAGGTACCTTTTCCATATGCCAGTATCACCTCTTTGTTGTCCACTTGCATTTCTCTTGGTGTTGCAAACTCTTTGAAGTTTAAAAAATATTTTTTAAACCTAGTCATGTGAACTGAAGTACAGAATCTGCGAACCAACTGTCCGGTTTGTGATCAACATTGGAGGTGCAAACGAAGGCATCACTGCAGACCTTATTCTTTTTTTCTTTTTTCCTCGGCTTCTGGTTTCGTTTTGGACAATTCTTTGCAAAATGGCCAGTTAGATGACATTTAAAACATTTTAAAGCATGCCTTGCTTTGCTTTGATTGCCATCTGTTTTTTTGAGCTACAAACGCTACGGGCTCTTCATGCTTTAACGGTAATCGCATTTATATAAGCCTTAGCCTTTCCAATAATAGATTAATAGTTCTGTCAGCAACCGAAATCGACTCCCACACACTCTTGAACTCAAAATAATCTGAGGATAAAGTTGACATTATTCTGCTCATGAGTAAGAGATCGGGCAGTTTACTTTTTACAAGCCTGTCAAGTTCGTCGTTCAATTCATGGAACACCTTTTGCAGTCGACCTACATGTGTCGTTATGTTGTCGGTATCATTTTTGTTACCTTAAAAAACTCTTCCATCAACCTATCAATTCGTTGACCTGATGTCTGGTCGTATACGCAGCACAGTTTTTGCCAAGTTTCGTATTAGTTGCTACATGTGGCGGTTAGTTCTAAATTGACATCGTTCAAAGAACCAGAAATTATTAATTGTGCCAAAGCATCGAATATTTTAAATTCCTCGAGTTTTTTTTGGAACTCATCTTGTCTACCTTCTTAGGCTTCAGGTATCTTTCGTACACCAATAATAAATTCATGCACATCTTGGTGAATCAGGAGCAGTTCTATCTGACGCTTCCATTTCGACCAATTGTTAGCACCTTCAAGTTTTTCTATTTGCGTCTTAAAATCCATTGTTTTTCTTCAACCATAAACCTCGCAACAAACCAAATGACAAAAGAAGAAAAAAATCACTAAACGTTCTAGCACGTGGTCCTTAATTTACAACAAACGTTTATATTACAACTGTTTTTTGTTATTTATATAATGATAATACTGGGCCCATAACCTGATGTAAAAAAATGAAGCATGATCTCGTTCTTAACAACACAGTATTCATACATGGTATTCATATAAACGCATTTATTGCACACACGAATATACATACAAAAAAAACTTACAAGTACATGAGCACATGGATTTGCTTATCAACTTATCAGAGAGCCGTCGTGTTTCTACTACCGATATACTCATATATACAGTGTCATACAGCATTAACAATACTATTTATAACGCCTCTAGGACCGATCAATTTTTCTGGATAATGCTCATCTAACCACTGTCTAGTTCGCACGGCGTAGTGCGGTGGAACACCATCCAGTTGAAGATGAACCAGAATTGCATCTAATCAAGGCTTGCCATCTATTAAATCTTGCAAATTTTTAACATTCAAGAGTTCTATTAAGGTTACAAGCAAATTCACAAAAATATCACTTGTAAGGTTTCCATTCAGAAACAAAGGTTCAAAAATTTCATCCCCTAGAATGCCAGCTCAAATTTAGTTTCTAAGGATATTGGGTGTGATCCTCTCGTACAATACGCGGTTTTTCATTATCCCAATAACGACAATCATAGTTTCACAAAACTGAATTTGTGGATCATGATCATCGTCCTTTTTGCTCTTGAAAAATGTGCATTTTGTAAAAAAAAACTTGTGCTTTTAAAATTTTCTAAACCAATTCATGTGGCACTCCCGTTGACTCTGCAACTTTGCGAAGCGACGTTGTTGGACACATAGCGACTTGACCCAAAATTTCAATTTGCACCCCTTCATCGAGAATTCTTGTCTGCTTTACCTTGATATTTGCTACAGAACCAGTGGCTTCAAATTTCCGCACAATAAGTGTCACGTAAACATCGGATAATTTTTATCCAGACCCCTGGCATTGAACGCAGTATAAAATGACACTTTAAAGTAATAATAAATACTAACGTGTCAATACCTGTAAACTATAATTGAAAGGTCCGAACAAATATGTTTAATAAAACAAAATTACAAAAAACTTTTATCTGCTTCTCCTAATTGTAGTTATAGAGATAATGGAACTTATTGTATTGTACAGAAGTATCACACTTAGTATCCTCAAAAATAATTGCGCTGGATATTTTAAGAGATATAACCAGTGGCGTAGCTGCATATTCACCAATCTGGAGCAAGTAAAATATGTGCGCCCCTTTTTTTTCTCGTATATACATTGCAACACCAAAAGGAGAGGGATTTTGTGACTAAACTTGCCAGGAAGGTTTAGCCTCGCCGAACCGGCCGCACCGAACTGTCCTAGACCCTGTTTTTCAGATGAATATACAAAAAGTAAATTTGAGATATATTTTTTGTATTGAAATTTATTGTGAAGATTTGATAGTAAGGGGTATATTCATAATTGCAAGTTATTGTTTCATTTCTTTTAGATCTATCGATTGAAATCTATTAGTTTTGCAAAATTGTCTCTCAATTTCCTGCAAAATTTTTTCTCAATTTCTTGTAAAATTGTCTCTTAATTTCCTGCAGAATTGTCTCTCAATTTCTTGCAAAATTGTCTCTCAATTTCCTGCAAAATTTTCTCTCAATTTCCTGTAAGATTGTCTCTCAGTTTCTTGCAAAATTGTCTCTCAATTTCCTGCAAAAGTTATATGAGAAGGCACACTAAACTTCACTTCAAACAATTTTTGAAAAGAAGGCCTAAAAAATTACCTAAAGCAATAAAATTTACATTATCACACAAACAAGATATGCATAATGCACACAAGAAAATCAACGTTATATAAACAATTGGGAAAGTAAAATAAGCAACATAAAATTTTCATAATACGCGATCAAAAACGTTATTTATTCTACCGATACTATCACGGATCAAAAACAACATAAAATCACGTTATTT
This sequence comes from Aquatica leii, assembly GCA_035610365.1. Classification (NCBI taxonomy): domain Eukaryota; kingdom Metazoa; phylum Arthropoda; class Insecta; order Coleoptera; family Lampyridae; genus Aquatica; species Aquatica leii. The sequence continues at coordinate 13,755,290 of CM069434.1, read as the reverse complement.
GACGTTTAGTTTAGTATATTTTTTCTTAGACATTTTATAGACATCAATAGGTTTTTTTTTGTTTGTTGATAACGGCTTAAAAAGTAACCTTGTCTTTGTATCTAATCGACACAGTTACTTCTTTGTTTCTGTAATTAGTAGTAACATTGTCAGCATATTATATAATATACTTCTGTTTTAATCTTATTAACAATCTTATTTAAAAATAAAACTGAAATCGCGTTATTGCATAATTTCTGATCTATATTTATGACAGTAATCGAATGTTTATTAATTAGCGTTTTATTAATTGTACATCAACTTTAATGACCCCAAGAAAACCTCATCAACACTTTTTATTTAATAAACAGTGCAAAATACATACAATTATATATAAAATTAATTTAAGTTGAAAAACTATTTTTTGAGTAAAATAAATATCTATAAAATCTTAAGCTTTCGCGGTTGTTATGTTTATGATTATAAGCGACTTTCGGCTTAGACCGCGTCGTAGTAAAACACCTAGACTTAGGCTTGGTCATAGTCTCTTCTTGAGAGCCAAAACAGGAAGTAGAACTTGGCCTCTGCCGTATTGTCGTTCGTGAACCCAAACAAACTGACGTTTCGCAAGACATTGCAGCTTGCGTCTTCAGAGTGGTAAATGTCACAGTGACATTTGCCACTCTGAAGATGCAAGCTAGTCGTATGATAATTCATCAATTGTTTGTATTAAACATTTGTTCATGAAATTACTGAGAATAGTTTTTCATAACCTCTTCATCGCTGGAAGATGATACTTCCAGTGACATATCTAAAGAGAAGTCCAATCGCGTTATCTTAAATCCATGCACTCGAAGAAACATCATGGCATGTAAATAGGCGGGCGACACTAATTTTTTCTATTTTTGTAGTTCAATTTCTTTGCCTTTTATCTCTCCAAGAGGAACGGAAATTGTGCTCGGCATTGAATTGGTATTAAAAACTCTAAATCCAAACACTCCCGCCTGTTGTTTCCCATTTATAGCTTTAGTAGTATGTAATAGTTTAGTGCGAAATGATTGCAAACTGTTATAGAAAATTTTTCTAGAGAAGCACAAAACTAGGCATTCGGGCTGTGTCGGTAACGCTTAGGTTTTCTTTTCCAAGTGATGTACGGTAAGAAACACAAAGCAAGCAACGAAATCTCAAAACATTAAACTTTATTTGACACAAAATATTTTTAAGGGAAAAAGTCACCTTCGCAAAGCTCAATAATATTGCGCTCACAAGCATGTTATGCGAGGAAAGGTCCAAAAATTGAGATTCACGTCCACTTACTGTCATTTTTTGCTGGCTTAGATACGATGAAAGCATTCGGATAAATGTAAAATTTTTTCTAGACAAAATCAATTTTAGAGCCAAAGTGGAACTTTCAAAAATTTAGCCAGACTTTGATTAAATACGCTTGGATTAAATAAATCACTCAATGATCAAATAAACAATTTATATCGCGTGATTCTTGACAATTGCTTCACCACACTTTAACTAGTTGATGCGCATTTAAAAAAAAAACAACAAATCTAAATGATTACTGGATTTTACCAGAGTTTTATGGCGGTTCACAGTTCTACAGCTTCTAAGATTATGGCACGATTTGAGCTACGTTGCCAGATCCTTTCACATGTAAAAGTTGCAAAGTGAAGATTTCATCTTTGGAAATGTGCATCCACAGTGTAACAATTGAATTTTTTTCAACAGTTTGTCGCGTTTGCGATTCCTTGTCATATCTAATCGACTTGTTTTTTTATTAAATTCTCTTTTTTTTTACCGATTCTACAATTTTTTCTCCTATTTCTCTTATTACTATTAAACAAATGCGCTACTGACTATAAAAAAGCATTAAAGAGATGAACTTCACTTTAACATAAATCCTTTATCTAGTCTTAACAGGTTTATAACGCTAATAATCTTTACAACTGCTTGATTGTTGATACAATTTCAACATTCAAAATTTACTCAAATTTTATTTTACATACTTTCGTCCTATGTTGATAACTTTACAGTGAAATCGTTTATGATTTAAACTAGTAATTACTGATAGTTTTTATTATAAAACTTTATAAATCAGGTTTATTAAATTATTTAGTTTACGCATTTAAAAATTTGAACAAATTATCGATTTAGTAGAACATGTGTGTTTCGGTCGAGTTGCTTTTGGTGACCATCGCGGCTTTTTTTGCGCCTAAGGGTAGCTTTCTCGGTGTCGTAATATTACACCAGCATGGAAACCGCCTTTTTCGTATTAAAATGATTTTCTTAATAATTTAAATAACCAATAAACTATAACCCTAAAACGGTGCAAGATAGAAAAAAGTTGCACATAAACATTTTTATAGAGGACAAAATTTACTATAAAAAATTCGACGGAAGGGTACAATTACATTCAATAGTTTAGAAGATCCAGGTGTGCAAAGTTACACGAAAATGTCTTACATTAAAATTCTGTAACTCTTAAACTATTAGATATAATTATACACTTCCTTATACACTTTTTGTAGTAAATTTTGTGCTCAATAAATTGTTTATATGCAATTCTGCAATTACTATAATTATTTTTCATCACTGCTGAGTAAAATTAAGACTTATTATATTTTTAACACATAAAACAAATCATAAGGAATATCTTGTTTAATAATAATAATAAACACTGCATCCAAAAAATACAAAAAAATGAAGTGAAATTGGGCCCACCACAAGGTCCAGATTTGTTTCATCCGAGCGTTTCATCGTTTCGTTACACGAACCTTTGAATCAAGCATCCTATAATTGTTTTCAACAATAAAACGAAAGAGAAAGATTTGTTTATGGCATTCATTAAACATGGAAAGCATATAGTATATCAACTGTTGAAGTTTTTTTGAATTATAATTACAATCTAATCGAAATGCAATTCGCTTGCGTCAAAGCTAATATACGAAAAACATTATTGCCTACATTTAAATCAAAATGGACTACAGCATCAAGAAAGAAAGATCGATTTATATAAGACGCAGTTTGTCGTTGATTTTGATAATACGGAAGGATCTACCCCAAAAGTATCTACACTTTCAGGATCAAAAGAGATAGATCTTGTAAAGTCTATGATAAATATTCCGATGTAACCAAGAAAAGAAAAGCTACTAAATTAATATGAGATTCTGGACTAGATGCGAACTAATAAAAGTTCGGTGACGGAACTAAATCTTTTCGGTGCCGAAATTATGACGATACTGACGTGTTTGAATCGACCTTAATTCAGCATATATTAGTTTTGTCAGAAAACCGATTATGAATTTTGGAATCCATACAAAGACAGATACGTTAAATACCAAACAAATATTGGAAACAACAGAAATGAAGACTGCTCTGGGTGTAACTTGACCGCATACGAGATACGAGTAAAAAACAAGAAAGTTAGACAAAGCTGCAAAATTTTAAAAAATCGACGAGTGGGCCAAAATGGAAAAGCAGAATGCAATAGTCATATAACCAGAATAAAAAATACTAAAATAGTAAAAACCTTTACTATAAACGTATCGCCCAAAAAGTGATCAGCGACTAAGTAAAAAAGAAACAATTTTAAAACACCACTGGCATTTTCTTGTTTTTGTTTTGGCGGTTGCTGATAAACTCCTGGAGGACATCGTGATGGTCGATACTTCTTGCCAGGTCATTTTTAATATTAAGAATTGACAAGTCACTGAAACGACCTTTCACAAGATGCTGAGTTAACTGGTAGTATGACAGCAAAAGTTTATAATAATTGCCAAATGTGTCCTGATTCAGTACATTTTTAATGCAATCTTCGTTAATTGCACGAGTTAGCCCCTTGTTCTTCACTATATTTCATCTCTGTTTATTCCAAAAGTAGCGGAATAATGATTCACAAAATTGGAACTATCTTCTAAATCGAATTTTAAAAAATTGTCCACAGCCATTGCCATTTTTTGGCTTTCTGAAAAAAAGCGTGTTTTTAAATGGCCCATTATTGAGCCAACTATACGGTAATAGATATTAACTCGGAACGTGTCTTTAAGCGTCAGAGACTTGGCATCGGATTTACTATTATCATTAGTGGAGAAGACAAAATCGTTTGTGCAAAATCTTTCAACAACTTTGACTCAGTTATTTTTCTTTTTGAATTTCTAGTAGATTCTATATCATTGTTATTGCTTCTAGCAGTAACTTTTTCTTTCTTTCTATATATAAGTTTAACTTTATTCATTGCCATTTGGCTTACAAATTTTGGTCGTGTTATTACATTACATATATATTACATTTTCTTATCCCTTCTCCCCCCTTAACTTTTTCCTCCTGTTCCATACTTCCTTCATCCATTCCGCTCCTTTTCCGTTTTCATCTAAGATATCCACTATTTTCATCCCCTCTTCTCTTAATTCCCTGCATCTCTTTCTCATGTGGTTAATGTCTTCCCTTTCTTCTCCACATAGCCTGCACAACTTTTCTGGTTCTTCTCTCCAATATTTGTTCCCTAGCTCCTCGTTGCCACATCTGAACCTTGCCACCATTTTTTTCCTGTTGTTGCTTTTTGCCTCACTGTCTTTTAAATATTCCGGCACCCCTTCACCCTTGATATCTTTATAATTCCTATTATATCTGCTCTTTTTTATCTTTGTCCATCTCTCTTGTTTTTCGATGTCTCTATCTCTCCTTATTATTTCTTCTCTTGTCCCTACCCCTCTTCTCTTAATCTCTCCACTTCTTCACTCGCGTTCCCGTTTCTTTTGTAATACTCTTCTCTGCCCTCCTGCCCGTACTTCACTTTCCCTCCCTTTATCTCTTTCCAACATTCTTGCAGAATTTTGCAATTTGCTCTCTCCCTCATTTCTTCCTCGTATTTTATTGCTCTTTTTCCTGTCTCAATCCTTATTTTTTCTATCTGAACCTCCTCTCTCACAATATACCCCGGTGTATCCCTGCCCAATCCTCACCCCCCTCTCCAGTCTTTTTCCTGTAGCCCCTCTACCTCCCTCCCCTCCTTCCAGCCCCATATTTCCGCTCCATACATTACCACCCCCTTTATTAATTTTTCGAACAGCAATTTTCTTTTTTTTATATCCATCTTGAATACTCTTTCCCCCACACCCCAGACTTGTCCTATTAGCCTGTTTCCTTTCTTCACCCTTTCTTTTATGTGTTCTCCCTCTTTATTATCCTGTTTCATCGTGTAGCCCATGTATGTAAATTTCTTCACTTGTTGCACTTTCTCATCACTCCATCTCCACTCCTCTCTTTTTCTTTTCCCCCCTCCTTTTCTAAATATCATTATCTTTGTTTTCTCCGTGTTTACTTCCATTTCGTTTTTTTTCATATATTTCTCTAGCGTCTTCATCATCTCTTTCATTTCCTTTTCCTCCTTAGCCACCAGCACTATGTCATCCGCATACGCCAACGACCATACCTTAGCTTTCCCTACCACTATCCCTCCTGTCTGTTGTCCTCTCATTGTCTCTTCCAGATCCCCCGTATATAACGAGAACAGCCTTGGGCTCAGTGGACATCCCTGCCTCAACCCTCTCTTTGTTATGAATTTCTCACTCTCTTCCCCATTCACTTTAACCCTGCTTCTCGTTTCTTCGTATATTTCCTCTATTCTTTGTATTAATCTGTCATTGATTTTTTTTTCTTTTCATATATTCCCACAGCTTTTCTCTATTCACTTTGTCAAAAGCAGCTTTTAGGTCTACGAATAGTGCTACCATTTTCCCTTCTTTTCTTTTCTAGTTCTTTATTTGCTAAGTGTTTCATTATATATATGTTGTCTATCGCCCTTCTTCCTTTTCTGAATCCCGCTTGTCCGTCTGGTACCAAACTTTTTTTCTCTATTTCCTTCTGTAATCTTTCTTGCAGTATTGTCGCGTACAATTTGTATGCCGAGCTCAATAATGTTACCCCTCTATAATTCTCGACTTTATTTTTTTCGCCTTTTTATGTATTGGGCATATTATCCCTCTCTCCATCTCTCTGGGAATCCTTCCCCTTTCCATATTTTGTTTATTATTTCCGTCATCCTTTTTGCTACATTTTCTCCCCGTATATCCACTCTTCTCCTTGTGTCCCGTCTTCTCCTGTCGCCTTTCCTTTTTATATTCTTTATCGCCTCTATTACTTCTTCCTCCCTTATTCTATCCCTATCTCCTTCTTCTTGACTTACTACCCCGTCTTTCCTTTTTTCTTTTTCCTGCTTTTGTTCTTCCCCTCCCATCAGGTTCCGAAAATATGTCTCCCATTCTTTCATTTTTATTCCCTTTGTCGTCTTGTTTTTTTTTCCTCTGCTTCTTTAGGTACTTCCATACATGTTCTTCCGTTTTTATTCCTTTATTCTGCTCCTCTTGTTTCTTTTTGTTTTCCTCCTTGTTTCTGTCGCATGTTTTTTTTGTATATTTTTACTGCTTCTTTGTATTCTTCTTTTTCTTTCTTTCCTTTTTTCCACTGTCTTAATGCTCTTCTTGCATTTTTCTTTGCTTCCTTGCATTCCTTATCCCACCATTTCTTCCATCCAGTTTTCTCCCTCTTCCATCTTCTAAATCTGGCTCTCTCTGTTGCTTTCTCCGTCATCTCTCTCATTTGCTCTACACTTTCTTCTAATTCCTTCCCTATCCATACCGTTTTCCCCATTCTCTCTTTATATCTTTTATACTCTCTTCTGTCCACTTTTTTTTAGTTATGTACTTCTCCTCTTCCTCTCTCTCTTCTCTTTCCCTTCCTTCCATTGTCAATTCCAGTGGTTGATGGTCTGACTCTACCCTTTCTCCCACCTTAAATGTCTTTACTTTTTCTGCGGCCTCTTCATTTGTCATTACAAAATCTATTATTGATTCTCCCCTTCCTCCTATGTACGTAAATTCCCCCTTTCCATCTTCTTCTCTGTTCCCGTTCATTATTTCCCACCCTTTTTCGTTACACAATTCCAGCAGTTCCTCTCCCTCTTTATTTATCACCTTGTCCTTTGTTTGTCTCTTTCCCGTCCCTTTTCTTTCTTGTATTCCCCCCTCTTCCCCTATTCTTGCGTTGAAGTCACCTTCTACTATTATCAATCCCTCTTCCCTCTCTTCTATCATCTCTTCTATGTTTTTCCTTGTCTCTTTCATTCTACTGCTATAAACCGTCACTACTTTTATTTTTGTTTTTCCCCACTGCATGTTCCTTTCTACAACTCCCCTTCTCTGTTGCACTTTCTCTTTCTTTTCCTGGTTCAACCATTTTTTTCTTATTCCCGTTATTATACCCCCCTTTGCTCTCCCTTTTTTCTTTTCTCTTTCTGCATGTTGCACCACCCACTCAAATTTCTCCGGCAACTTTTTTTCCCACCACTCCCATTCTTTTTCTTCCATCCATGTTTCCTGTAATCCCACTACATCCTGTTCCTTGATGTACTTCCAGAAATTATGTTCCTTGTTTTTTATTCCTGCTACGTTCCAAAACAATACTCTCAGCTCACTCACCTCCCCCGTGCTTCTTCCATACTTTCTTTTTTTCTCCCTTCTTTTTCTTTTCCATTTCCATCTCTCATTATTCCTTTTCTTTGCCGTTTCGTCAACTTTCCCTCCTTTACCACCCCCCCTTTTGCCCTTTAGTTTTTTGCCTTTTGGTTCCCCACTTTCTCTTCTCTATCTCTGCACAGTCCCCTATCATTGTCGTTCCATATGTATCTGTCTCCGTCTATCTACATTTTTCTATACCCTACCCATACTCTTTTTCCTTCCGCTCTTTTTTCCACCGCTATGTTCATTATTTCTCTTTGCACTCTTCTTTCCTCCCATGTTAAATCGTGACTTATATATATTCTTGTATTCTTTAATTTCCTCTTCTCCTCCATTACCTTCTGTTTTTCCTCCCATCCTCCGATTTCCGCCACCACCATCTCATTTTTCTTCTCTTTGTTTATTACTGTCACTTTTTTCACCTCTACTTTTACGTTTAATTTTTCTTCCAGCATCACTGCTAAATCTTTTGTGGTTTTTACTTCTCCACCCCTTTATCACGATATTATTTTTTCTTTTCCATCTTTCCTCGTCTTCCGCTTTTTCTCCAGTTTTTCTATTCTTTCCACCAGTTTCTCTTTTTCTTTCTCCCACTTCTTTTCTCTTTCTCCCATTTCTTTTTCATTTCTTTGATTTCTTGTCTTATTCCTTGCATATTTTCTTCCATCTGTTTCATCATTTCTCTCATTAATTCTTTTAACTCCTCCATTTCTTTCCTTCCTCCTTCTGTTCTTGAGGTTTTTCCTTCGTTCTCCTCCGATATCTTTTTAATGTCTGGTGATCTTATTGTTTTCTTTCCTCTTTCAAATATTTGTTGCCTTTCTTTTTTCTCTTCCTCTCTCTCTCTTTTATTCATCCTTTTCCCCCTTTTGTTATTACTTATTATTTATTATTTATTTATTTTTTTTTATTTTTTTTTTAATTTAGTTATTTATTTAATTTTTTTTTCTCTTTATTAATTTTAAATTTTTTTTGTTACTATGATTCTTTCTACCTGTATTTAATTAACGCCCGCCACAAATATTAGAAAAGTATATAAATAAACGTTTGTATTTCACTGTTATCACAAGCGCGCGCTTGACCTTTAACAAGTCCGCGATATCCGCTCGCATTCGCACACGTTATCTGAGCCACCTATATCTTCTTATCCATAATTTAATGTACTTATCTACTACTCACATTACAATTGTACTTCTAATCCTTTCTTCACTTCACTTTCCTCCCCACGCCCACGTAAATTAATTGCTGTAAATCACTTTAAGTTACCCAAAACTCCGCACTACTATTAAACACGTCCTCACTCAATCACCTTCAAAACACGACTTTTCTTTCTTTCTATATAGACTCTGTCATTCATCTTTTCTTTATCACATCGTTAATGACATTTGAAGATTTTGCCAAAGTTCCTTCCTTACTTTAAAGCTTCTTGCTGAAAATATTGATGACATTTAATACATCTGTCAAAACATATAAATGTGACAAGAATTTTATTGTTGTGATGCAATTCAAAAGCCCAACAGCTTCGACAGCATTTTTATTTGCGTTCTGTAATACTTCCTCTTCCAATAATTGAATGATAGAGGTATTCTTCACTCCTTCACAGTTTTGTGCTTTGCAATGCCACCTAGTATCACTTAGTCTTGTTAACTCAGTTTCTGAGTTTCAATTTTTTTTGAAAATCTATATATTTTTTATGCAATAAAGGTTGTGAAAAGTGAAAGTACAGAGTCTTTAATGTGTTAAAAAAATGCTTGAACACTTTGGATGTTGCTATAAGTATCAACAACAGCAAAATTCAGTCTGTGAGCAATGCAATGTATGTAAATAGCTTCAAGATAAACTTCTCTCAGTTTCGCTAGTACTCCTCCCATCCTTCCCGATATTACACTTGCTCTATCGTATGACTGCCCTACAATTGGTATGTTGTCAAGTCCAAGTTTTTTAATATTCTCAATGATAAAATCACATACACTTGTGGCGCCTCATTTGTAAAGCATTCAAAAAAACCAATAAAGTGTTCTTGAATTTCCAGATTGGTATTCATGTATCCAACACATAAAAATTACTGCTCTTGTTTAAAACTTCTTGCTTCATCAAACATAATGCTAAAACATTTCACAATCTCTGACATCACATACGATTTTTTTCTGTACCAAATTAGAGCAGATTGCAATTATCTCATTTTGAATATCTAAGCGACTCAAACTAAAATATTTATTATAAGACTTCGAAAAAGAAATAACCTCGGCAAAACAATTCATAAATTTTCCTTTGTTTGACGAGCTGTCACTTTTGTTGTGGCCCTTAAAGCAATCACTTGGCAGGATAACGTCAGCACTATATCAGTTTAAAATATTTCTGGTTTTTCTTAATAAAGACTTGGCTAACAGAGGATATTAGTGAAGTCACTCACAGACCCTTGCTTTTTTCTTTGTTAAAAAGCAGATTACTTTTTTGCATTTTTAAGTGATTCACAATGACGCCATGTTTTTGAAGCCTTTCTTTCAATTTTTGCCAATTATTAAAACCAGATTCGGTAAAGCTATTTCAGTTTTATTCGTAGCTTTGGCTGCTTTGCTACCAAACAATCGGCAACAATAACAAAATACAGCATTACACTTTATGCTGTACTCCAACCAATCGTAATCTTTGAAGTACTTGGAAGAAAATGGCCTATTTTGGGTGTTACATCTTGTTAAACGATATTTATTCAATTCAGGCTGTACAGGTTTTGTGTCTAATGCACCCAAGTCTGATGGTGGTTGGTTTGAGCATTTTGAGCCTAAATCCTTTGAAGGGTCGATTCAAAGAAGTTCTGAAATTGAGAGCAGTTTTACAAGTATAACTTTCTCTACATACTTGCTGTTCCAGCTAAACCATTTTAATTTTGCTGTACATCCACAGGCACAGTGTCCACAATATTGTCTTTTCTCTTAAAAAACTGTCTAATATCTCCAAAATTCTTCATATTCAATACTGACAGGAGCAAAACGACAAAACGTTTAGTACTTAACCTCAAAAAAAGTTTGTTTATTTGTATGTGTATGTCGGTAAGTTAGCGTACTGCACAAGTTGCATAAAGTTCCGTTGGAATCAAAGCTTGTGTTAGTAAATTTAAAAAGAAATACAGTGTTTCCGAAATTTTTGGGAGTGCTAACTTAAGATTTGGGGGTGCTTAGCACCCCCGGACTCTTCTAAACTTCGCCTATGTAGAAGACAATTAAAAATAACATACATTTTGTCAACAATCAAACTAAAACTATATTAACATTTTAATTGCATTGATAACGACTGATGCCATAACAACTACAAGCAAAAATTAAGTTTTTTCACCGATAAAAAAGGTTATTAATAATTTTATTAATGAAAAACATGTCAATATCAGAAGCTAATAAGCATGAATTAATTGTTCTTTAATGATATGAGAAAACCGGCAATGTCACGTTTTTGCTAAGTAGGTCATAAAAAAATCAAATCATAAAAAGTTTTATGATTATAATAAATATTAATTTGCGCTTAATCGTTAAGTTCTAAAATATAAAAAAATTGTGTGCTTAAATTTGTGCAAGCATTTGCCAAAAATAGAATAGTAGTGTTAAATTAATTAATTATGACACGGCAATAAAATAATTTACAATTTTGATTTTGTGGAATTTTGATAAGACTACTGTAACGATTATTTAACTTTTGATTGTGGTAATCAATAAAAACTGGTTTTACTGCTTATACGGTATTTTTTTAAATATCAAATAACAGAATCAATTTGTCAATGTTATAAAACGCAAAAGCAGTAAATATTTAGTTTAATAAGATACCTTTCAAACGTGATAACTTGATTAAAGTGAGTTACAAAAAGGACTTTAAAAGTGCTAATTGTTTATAAAAAAAGGTTTGGCAAAATATTTATTAACACTTTTTTCAAATGTTTATTGAGTAAATATTGGTTAAATTAGAACGAAAACTTTTAAATCACTGATTTTCTTTAAAACTTTACTTATTTATGAGTTTTGTTATCTTTTTACTATACATTCTATGCTAATTTTATAATTTTTTCCAAATTCTATTACTGTCTGTATTTTGAACTGTTTTTGTCAGTCATTAAAAACTCTTTTTTTTATATAAAAATTTTTGTTTACACTTTAGGATAATTTATTATAATATATATATTTACATATATTTTATATACATATATATATATGTACATTTTTAAAGTAATTTTCAGGTTTTATAGAGTAACTTTAAATAAGCCTAATTGCGAACCGTAGATTAAATAATACAGTTTTGAAATTAGTTTATCAACGGTTAATTCTGTAAATTAAATTGTTCCCAAAATTTAATTAGTTTGAACTGTGCTTATATCGTTTAATTAACGCAATTTAACGTCGATGAGAAAATGTGCGGTTGCATCAGATACAAACTTAACAATTAATCAACAACTGAAGCAACATTTATAACATTGAGACAATCATTTATTTCACACAAAGATCAAGATTTAGTTTTTGTGCACATAAGCTTCTGATTTTTGTGTTAACCGGTAACACAGGTTAAGAATTTATATTGATTATCGTAACGTGTAAGGTTAAGTAAGATAATTTTAATAATTTATTGTCAGTGTTTGCATAGACACAAACAAGGACAATTATGTAACGTTTTAAGTTTATAATTAAATTAAATAATCGTTTGAATATTTCTGTAGTTGTTAAAAAATTATTTATTATGCTTTTTAGCATTTAAACATTTGAAATCTTTGAGTAACAAAAACAAACGTTTTTAGAATTAGTGACGTTAAAAGTTCATAAACAACTGTTTCTTAACTACATATTTTAATACGTTATGTGACCGTTTTGGTGCTTTCCGTTTATTTAGTTTTTTTAGGTTTTGAAAAAATTGAATAAAACAAGACGATGAACTTTTAAACGTAAATGTTTAAAAAATTACTTGCAAAAACATTTATTATTGTATGCGGTGTGCTATGTTAATAGTATCGTGTTGTGACAGCGTTTTCCCAGTGTTTCCCAAAAGTAATAAATTCAATAGTCATTGAAAGAAATATTTCTTTTAGTGAAGTGTGTGTTATTTTAAGGATTCGTGAATTGCGATAGTGAATAGTGAATAATAACAATAATAAAGTCACAACAAAAATACTAAAAATTAAAAAAAAAACCCTGAAAGATAAAAAATTTAATCTAATTTAATTAATTTTTAATCTAAATTAGAGACAAAAGTTTATAAAACATTCTTGACATTTAACGGATATAAAATAATTTTAATGGCAAATCATAATTACGATTGCACTGAATCAAATCTTAGTTCTTGCTCCATGGACTCTGGTTTTTGTTACACGGTAAGGTCCGTATCTTATATTCTCCCTATCGCAAGTTATGCGGTCCAGTCTCTTTTAAGACGTTGTCAGTTTACTGTCTATCACAGAATGACACATCTGTTACAAGCTTTAAGTCTTACGAACCTTGCACGGCCAATTTACACAGTCGGAGATAGGGGAGGTTCAAGAGAATAATAATTAAGGGCGCCAGATCATTTATAATTAACACTTCTGCCTCGATCAAGACAGACAGTCCAAGCTTATAACGAATTTCTAGGTTCGTAATCCTTGTTACTCTGATCTTCGCATAACCACAATAAAAGAGAAATGTATGTTACCATAAAAGAAAAATTAACAGGTATAAAAAACTTTAATTTAGTAACTTAGATGATTAACAATTCTCAGTGCATAAATCCCAGCAGTATCGGCAACACACAATACATAGCTTAAGTCGAAGCGAACAGCGAAGAAAATTTCGTAGTGAATATTGTTTGTACACAGCATGCGATACACACAAAATAATTAATGAAACTACCTTAATGGTATTAAAACAATGATCGTAATTACGGAAATTAACATTAGCCAAAGTTCCGTGAGTGACTTTTCTGACAGCGATAAAATAATTAAATAAACTTACCCACAATCCAGTACCTACTTGAGCGAAGAAAACGTTTTCCCCGGTGAGTAGCCTGGAATAGATATTGAATAGCAAATCGTGTCAACACAATGACTTACGAAATCAAGATCTACAAAATTGTTAATTACTGCTAAAAGAAAGTACACATAACATAACCCGATTATCGAATGCTATTGTACACATTCAATGAAAGTTGGTTTCGCAGGTGTTTGCCGCATGAGTAGGATCTCGAAGAAAAGTTCTTGTCTTCGGTTTTTTTAGTTTTAAACGTAGGCCTTATATATAGAGTTATACTCGTCCCCTGAAGGTATTTATCGATATTAATCCCTCATTATTCTTTAGTGAATAGAAACATGTGGCCAAAACGTGGTGGAACGGCTATCAAATCAAGAAGAAATTACAAAGGAATTCTAACAAACGGATGTAAATATCTTACTCTGTGACGAATAAATTATTTTAAAAACGTAATGAAGTTATAATTTGATTTCCATTACAGAGGATGATATTCGAAAATTTTCTTTAAGCGGCACAGGCCATTTTATGCAGTTGTCAGCTTAACGACTTCGTCGTAAAATGACAGTCACAAGAAAAGATCGGAAGAGAGCGTCAAAACTGGAATTTAATTCAATATACAGGGTATTACGTTATAAAAATTTTGCACGTAACACATCCTTCCTAAATCTTTAGTTTTGATTGATTTTGGCTATTCAGCTTAGCACCTGGATAAACAGCTTTCGCACGACCAGTACTGGCAGGACTGAAACACTTCCTTTTTTATATTAATTTACTCTAATTAGTCATAACAAAATAAGTTCCAAGCTTCCGAGACACTTGCACCAAATAAATAGACCACTAGATAGCGACAGTCTCCGGTGAGGTTCTCTATTTTTTGCGGATACTTGTGTTGTTGACTCTTCACATTAGATGAGTTACCGTCTCAGTTTTCTTCAAAATGGACTCGTTTCCTACATCGCTAGTATTTGTACATCTTTCGCCCTTTGCACATTAGTTACCCTAGAATATTAAAATGGAGTAGATTGTTGAACATTTTATTAGTCCAAGGCGCAAGGAAACCTGAAACGTATTGGATCACGTACTGCTACTACTAGACGCTTGCGTTACTGGACGGATAAGTTTTTCTTATCATGCTTCTCGGTAATAGAACTTAGTCTTTCTTCTACTTCCGAAATTAGGTTTTGATTTACCGGTTTTACTGGAAGACCTAGGTTGTGCTTCAAGTTCCTGTTATTCGATTCGAGTTTTTGGAGTCGGAACTAGGTGAAGATTTACCGGGATGGTTAAACTAGAATGGCTTATAACTGTGTCTCCGATTTTTGTTCAAAACCAAAACCCGAAATTGGGTAGAGTTGTTTTGTTTTAAGGGCAACAGCCGCGTGGCAAACCGCTCTCGCACCTTTGAGTCGTACACAATTAAGTCTACAACCCGCGAATATAAACCGCCGTCCCATTTAAAAAAAACTAGCTTTGTCACGACTAACCCCACGTTGAGGCCACGGCCGTTGATCAAACTTATGCTGGAATTGGGTGGCAACGACATATTTGAATTTACAGAAATGGTTTCGTGCAAGTTTTTTGTGTACCAAATTGAGTGCGTTGCTTTTTGAAACTTATCAACCTGTAGTCACTGCAGAACTAACATAGAAATATGTTTCTTGGGTAACGTTATAAAAGTGGATTTTAACTACTTCTCTGAGAAAATTTCGGTAGGATGAATGTGGTTGAAAATTCTTTACAGAACAATAAAAATTGCATCAATACCAACAGCTTTATTTTTTTTTCCTCATTGTATTTAAATCACTAAATAGCTTTCAAACAACTTTCCACATTTTTTTTCTTTTATTCTGATCGATAATAATCCCGTTTTGCATATGGTTTGGTTTTGTAGCGTTGGATTTTTAAAAGATACCAGTTACTTTATTGATTTTAGATGTAGATCAAAGTCATTTTGAAATTGTTGGAGTTTTTGGATTTCATCAGTTCAGCTACGGCTACAATCAGACGCTTCCGCTATCGGAGTTCCCATTAGTATACATCTTGGAAGTAGAACTACTTGGTTCCTCCTCTCTTTCCGAGACTATGTTTCGATCATCGGCTTTAGTTCTAGGCTTCAAGTTCTTGTCTGAAATCGAATGGAACCGAGTTTTTGAAGTTAGGTTCCGATTTATTGGCATGATATAACCACAATAGCTCATAACTATGCTTCCAGCTTCTGTTTAAAACCGAATTCCGGAATTTGATAACATTGTATTGCTCTAAAGGTAATAGTCGCATGGCAAACTGCTTCTGCACGTTTGGGTCGTATATAATTAAATCGACAACTCGCGGTTGCCGTAGAAAGAACGTACGTCTTGACTAAGCTTACGCCGGAATTAGATGGAAACGTATCCGTTTTATAAACAACAATACTTCATGGTTGAATATATGCTCGTGTTTAGTTTTAGTTCACATTTGTACTAGTAGAATACTAGCCCAAGCGCTATTCAGAGTGTACCACGTGGGGACGACTAACATTACACTTCACACACTGATTGAGTAGATTTATTGTCGATTTTTTTAACGCCTTACTATTTTAAGTCTATTAAAATAATTTTAATTTAAAAAAATTATGTAAAGGAATTATATTTTATTGTAACTAAATTTTTGGATCGAAAAAACCGCGTTTAGGAAACAATACCGCTAAATCCGGATTTGACTATTTCTACTTTAAAGGCGTAAATTGCAAAAAATTGAACAATCTTTAAAATGATGTTTGGGTATTCTCTGTTTGTTGTAAGAGGAATTCGGGTAGTACAGGTTCTCATATTTCGCAGCGGCAGTTGTTTTCTGCCAACGCTTATTTTTCCTTTTATCTTGCCTTCAACTATTATCCGCAACAGTTCATATTTTTCTTCTTATCAATTGTTCAAAATAAGCAGCTTTTAGTGTTTTTATATTTGTAAGATTTTTTTCTTTGTTAGTCTATTCAGCACTGTATTGTTAGCAACTATATCCATCTATGATATTTGTAAGATTCGACACATTGTTACACTGGTTTTCGTGTACCAGAAAAAAGTTGTTCTCGAAGATGGGGTCGCAGGCTTTGTGATGCTAGATTACAATCTAATCCAAAAAGGCGCCAAAACGATGAAAGACTAAATTGGGGAGACATTGTTTAAATCTACCCGCAGCTGAAAAAGAACAAACACGACAGAAGTGATAACACAAAATATATATTTATTTTATAACAGACAGTAGTTCCAAAGAGGACGAAGACGGTACATAAGTTTAATTATACAAATTTTCCAAACGCTAATACATGGGTTGGACAAAATATAAGTTAGGCCCTATGCTGGGCAACACGTCGTACAGTAAAATGACCTAGTCGGTCTAACTTTTACATTCAAAGAAAGAATGACTTTATAATCGTAAATTGAAAATCACAAAAGTATATAAAAAATTAAAGGCTTAGAGACTTAACGCGCACTGCATACGAATTTGTGACGCACAAAATGATCTTATAATCAATTGTGTTAACAACCTAACATGTACGTACGGTCATTCTAACAATCGACATGACCAACGAATTAGTACTCATGAAAATAAAAATTGTAATACTTACAGTTATGTTTCATCCAGTAAGGAGCTAGCTAGGTCCGTACCTTTTTTCTTTCTGTTTCTTTCTCTGTAGCGTTACAACCCTGTGTGGGTTTTAGCTGACTTAACCACGAGTTTCCATTTGTCTCTGTCTAGCATCAGTTCTTCTCCGTTTGTTATTCCCATTTTTCCTAGATCCTCCGTTATTCCATCCTTCCATCTTTTTCTTGGTCTTCCTTGAGGTCTTTTTCCCGCTGGTACTTGTTCCCATACTAGGCGTATTATCCGGTCGTCTACCTGCCTTTTGACATGTCCAGCCCATCGCAGTCGTTGTGCCTTAACTTCTCTCACAATGTCTGGTGCGTTGTATAACCTTTCTAGCTCTGCGTTTGTTCGTATCTTATATTGTAGTGTTTCAGGATCTCTCAGTGGTCCAAATATGCGTCTTAGAATTTTCCTCTCAAATCTTCCTAGCATCGATTCACTTTGCTTCGTTAAGGTCCACGTTTCGCTTCCGTACATTACTATCGGTCTTATCACAGTCTGGTATATTTTTATTTTGGATGATCTCGATAGAATTTTAGATTTCATTAGGTTCTGAAGCGCGTAGTAACATTTGTTCCCCATTTGTAATCTGCTCTTGATCTCTGGTGTTATCTCGTTTTCTGCTGTAATTATTGAGCCTAGATATTTGAATTCTTTTACATTTTCAAAATTGTATTCATTCATGGTTATGTTTTGCCGTACTCTGTCTCTGGTTCCTCTGTTAGTATGCATGTATTTTGTTTTATCTTCATTGATCTTCAATCCAGCTTTGTTTGCTCTTTATCTAATCTCAAGAACATCTCTTTTACATCTACCACACTATTTCCAACCACATCTATATCGTCCGCATATGCCAATACCAAGCGGGTGCCATTTCTTGCATAGACTTGATTAGTTATGTTGGCCGTCCTTATAGCTTTTTCCAGGGCAATATTAAAAAGTAAGGGGGATAGCCCGTCCCCTTGTCTCAATCCGTTATTGATTTTGATGACATCCGATAATTCGTTTTCTACCCTGACCCTGCTATTGCTGTTAATTATGCATGTTTTTGTGATGTCTATTAGTTTTTTTGGTATCCCTAATTCTGCCATGGCCTCCCATAGTTTTACTCTGTTGATACTGTCGTATGCCTGTTTAAAGTCTATGAATAATTGATGGAGGTCCTTGTTGAATTCCCACATCTTTTTCATGATTTGTCTTATTGTGAACAGTTGGTCTACTGTTGATCGGTTAGTTCTGCATTTCTTAAAACGTAATATGAAATCTAACACAAAAACGTACATACGGCGTTATCACAAGTAAATTCTGTTTTTAAATCATACAATCATTGAAGATAGCAAATGCGCATTGTTTCTCCTCGACTTAATGTAGTAATTGATGGTAAAAGTTCCTTCCAAAAGAAATCGAAATCAAAGGCCTCCAACCCCTTGACGGTGTGAATGGTTAAATTACACCAAGGAAATTTTCTCAGATATGCCATTTGTTTGTTATGTCCACCGATAAAGAAACGTGTGGGGGGTACGGAAATCCGCTAAAGACAATTATGAAAGAATCAATTTAAACTCTCAATACCTCAATACAAAAAAATTATAACCACATAACCCAAATAAGCTTTCACTCAGATAGCCACAAAATTCAATTGCGTATTCTCGGGAAATCGCGTGAAATAACTTAATGATAAAAGCCTTGTTGGGCCTAGACACCGCTAAACGGAGGTTTGTGTTACACAAAACGTTATCGGAAGAAAAAAATTTGCGGTTTTAAAATTTGACAATTAACCACGAAAAGTAGGCGTGTCGAGAACAAATTTTATAATCAAAAAATTTTAACATACCAACTTAAAATTCGTGATGTTTCTGTCAATTTCTGTTCTATTCTGATTTTAATCACTTTATGATGATTGACTTTGTCGAACGTTTTTTCATAATCAACAAAACAAAGAAAAAAGTGTTTTTGAACATCGCAACAATTTTGAATTAGGAGTCGAGGTCTCTTCGTATTGAGTAGACGATATCCGGTGAGATACGGGCATTTTTGACTTTAACATCGTTCATGTTATAACCTATGTCTGCGTGAATTAAAAATCGTTTTCTCAAAACATCCACGTGTTGGGACACGATGGGTAATAAGAGTCTTCTTATTTAACTAATTTAATCCACGCAGGCGCCATGTGCTACCTCCTAAATATGGGTATTCTTGTCGTAATTTAAAATCTACAAGGGAAAATTATAATCGGAAGCTGTAGAGCTAAGAACGCTGCGATACAAGGGCAGAATTTTGATGCGGAGGCAATTAATCCCAGTAATTAATATCACCTGGTTCGGAAGATCCTAAGTACCGGATACGATTGAATTCTCTTCGGAGGTAATAAATTAATACCATCGTAGACGAAAATACATTGTAACAGTATACGATAAGTGTCCGTTCGATTACTTTCCTTTAAATGTTTCTTTTACTTGTAGTTTGTGAGTCGCCAGGTAGACACGATTATTTTCAGGAAGTTTAATTAGAGGAAGCCAGTAGGAAAACGTTTTCTGAAGGTAACCCTGAATTTGGTAAGTCAACTTTTGCTTAATTATTCGTTGTCGCTACGGTGATACTCATGACTAACTATATTTACTGATCGTACGTTCGAATTGATTTGTTGCTTATTATTGTTACTCAATTAGCTTAAGTAAATTACTATCGCATGCTGATTACGTCAACGGTCAATTATCATTATTAATGTTATTTACTGATGAAGATTTTTATATGTTCCGGTGGTTACACTTTTGTTTTACGTGTAGTGTAAGTTGCCGATCTTGCTGATATTCTATTTTCTATATTCTTTCTAGTAACTGCTTATATTTGTACTCGGACTAAGATTATTCATTGTCATACTATTCAATTGTTATTGATTCAAATTTTAATCTATTTATCCTTATAGAGTAATTAAAGTGCAATTGTTTTTAACGATTTAGTTTCTTTTTTTTCGTTTTTTCCAGCCTTACGAACCTTAACAATTTTGTACAAGCTTTGAGCCTCCTGTGCTGATCTAGCAGGAGCTATTTCTGCAAAGAACAAAAGATCTGGCGCCCTTTAAAATAAAGTCACTTGAACCTCCCCTAACTCCGACAGGTATGGTTTCAATCCTAGAGTGAATTGGCCGTGCAGGTTCGTAAATTACTAGAAGCTTGTAGCACGTTCGTCATTACACTAATTTCACCTCTAGATTTCAGAACTAAAAAAATTAAATGCGCGCGTTGAATCATGGAGCTTCAACTCGTGCATTCCATTTTTTAGTTTTTTTTTCAACCTTAAATTTAATGGTGAAATTACTGTAGTGGCAAACTGCTCTAAAACTTATATTCTAAATAGAACTTTTTGTGTACCAGTATCTTTTTTAAGCCCAAAATAAGTAAGTCACATACTTTCTTCGCAGTCTTGTATAATCTATAAATTACTTTCAAAAATATTTTTAATGCCTGTTTTGTAAGACATCAATTTGTACTGACTGCAGAACTTAGGGTTATGTTTTTTTTTTAAAAAGGTGAAAGTGGGTTTCAATCATTACTCTGGGAAAATCCTACAATAAATGCGATTGAAAATTCTTTACAGAACAATCAACTCGTCATTGTCATGATCATTACTTCTTCGATTCTTTTATTATTGAAATAAAGTTCTCACTTTTTACAATATTTTAAGTTAAATTGTTAGTATCATCTTTATTGTTAACTTCAAATAATTTTTTCATTCTGAATGATAATAATCTCGTTTTGCTTATTGATTAGTTTTGTAGCATTGGACTTTTGGAAGACACTTCATACTTCTTTAATTTTAGATGTAAATTAATGTCATCATAGAGTTGTTTGAGTTTTTCAATTTAATTACATTATGCAGTAACTCAAAACTGTCGATGCAATCTTCGATCTCTCGTAGGATTCAGAGTTTTTTCTGACATCCATTTTTGTTTAGACGTTACTTTTCAAGAATGTTCTTTGGCGTCTCGTTCAATATACCTTTAAGAATTCAAAGATCTTTGATGCCATTATTATTGTGATTTTTATTTCTGAACCGGTCGTATTTCTTCAGACAGTTTCGACTTAAGGTTGTCGTTTTTCAGTTTTGTTGTGTTTAACAGGAAGCTTTTATGGGGCCTCCTAATATATGCTAGTTTTAGTCTGATGAAACATCGGCACTAGGATAAATCTATACTTTTGTTCTAAACCTCAAGTTGACAATGTAATCAATATGGTTTACGACAATTAATGAAAGATTATCTGACGGCCAATGCCGCATTACCCATAAAGCAGGCTAGGCACGTGCTTAAGGGTCCTGGCTCCTGGGGGGCGGGGCGATTGGTAAAAGACAAGCACCATAAAAATGCTATGAAAATTTAGTGCATTCAGAGGATTCAGTAGTCGAGATAGCAGCTGAGAACCACTGTTTCTGAGAGAATAAGTTTTACTGAACGGCCATAAATAATTTTATCTATGTCACTCGCTAAATAGGAATTACGCTAAGTCAGCTATCAAAGTTGTTTTTACAGTGCATGCCGCTTAATAAAATCACTTTGGGTTTTGATAACCATAACCGAATGATCGCAATATCCAAAATTCAGAAAAAAAACAAATATTGGTTAGAAAACAGTGTTAATTTAGAAGGTGAAATCATAGCATCAATACAAGCAAAAAATGTCAAAATACAAATTTTCATTCGATCTTTAAAAAATCTAAAATTTGAGCTAAATAAACCGAACATTACGGACCTGTAGCATGAAATCGTTTGTTACCACCGTTAATAAAATGAAATCAACTACGTTATATGATTCACTGTTCTAAGAACTACATATTTCTTCTTAGTAATTTGCTGACACTAAAAATAAATACAAATTAACGTTATCACATAAAACCTAGTTAAATTAAGTTGTTATTCTAAGAATGCACAAGTGAATTCTGAAAGATCAACGTATTTACAGATGTTTAAATGATGTAATGTTACGTAGGTCAGTCAAAATACTTGAATAAATAATTACCATTGCAAAAATAAAGTTAAATATGCAAATCAATTATTTTTAGGGTACAATGTTAAAATGTTTTACTCTAAATAAGCGTATTGTGAAAATTCAACTAAAAATGGCAAAATAAGTTATTGTTTAATAGTCACGTATAAAAACAAATCTTAATCAGAAAAAATTAATAACATAAACCAAAATCATGATTATTATAAACGATGTTTTTTCTATGTAATAGCATTACGTCTATTCCGATCTTTAATGAAGTGATAACATTATCCGTAACTCCAATAAGCGGCGTGAACTGTACTAACCGAAAAACACAGTAAAATTTCGTAAGCGAAAATAAAATTTAGTAACAATGCTGTTTTAACAACAAAGTAATGTAAACACATTAGGTCACTATTACCATTAATTGCAGATTCTAGTCAACTCGGTATTCATTTATATTTCTAAATCTAAATCGTTGAACAACTATCAAATGCTTTAATCAATAGAAAAAAATATTAACTTTTGACAAATTAGAATATAATTAGCGTATTGTTAAAGTATGCAGTTATTCATTTGTGAAAGTTTCTAATGTCAAATTCAAGTTTATAGTTAATTCGAATAAAGTTAACTATAATCATAACCAACTAAAAGAACGATCCACGCAAGAACGCATTTATGTAAAATCCCGCTTCTTAGGCCGCGATTAGACTACAGTAGCGTACGATCATACGTTTCAGTTTCTTAACGCAACTTTTTTAATGTGCAATTGTTTGTTTAAAAAAATTAGTAGGTACAATTTAAAAGTAATAGATTTGCGCTGAAAGTTTATTCTTAGATAAAGAATTTTGTTCAAAACATCTACTCAACAAAATTTTTCTGATATAAATTTATGTCGTGTGATTTTAGTAAGTTTACGTAAGATTGATTTCTTCGTAAACTGTTTCAACTGGATTTAACTCAAATTGGAGAAAGACCAAGTATTGCTCATTGCTCAATGCCCCGAAAGAAGAATGCTCTAATAAAGTTGCTTTAGAAAAGTAAATTTAAAAATTCGCATTAGAAAGTTTCATCATTGAATCACAAAGTTTGAGCTTATCGATCACAATCGTGATTAGACAGTTTTGGCACTAATACGAGTGACATTTTTACTTAATTTTTGGTAAAAGTTATACAAAGTTTTTGCGGCTTGTTTTGATGTTTTTTTACAAAATTGGGCGAAACGTTGACAAAACGCGGTTTCAAACTTCGTGGTTAACTTCTAATTTTTTTCAAAATTATTTTATGGTATGATGTCTTCAGTATGTTTATCAATATTATGTAAAAGCATTTTTCTTCTGAGTTTAGTATTAACATTTTGCTAATCCTATTGCCATCTTCTTTAGAATATCTTGTAACGGAATCTTTCGTTTTTAGTGTGATTAAAATGTCATTAAATTTAAAACCACAACATGATCATCACGTTTTGTTATTGTAATTTAAAAAAATTACATTTGTATGTCGTGATACTATTATTACTTTGTAAAAAAATTACAAAATATACAGAAGAAAGTGATTTACTTTAATTATTGCCAAGTTCAAGTTATTGGTATGCGAGTGTGTATATATTTATTCATATTACGTAAAGAATGTACTATAAATTTCCTTTTTTTTTGGTTAAAATGTAATATTAATTGAACAAAAAAGTAAGAACAGACTTTACTTGAAAATTACGAGCGTAATCAATTTCTTTGCTCTTAAGTATTATTCTTTGTGCACTTACTGTTACGTTGATTACACGTTTAACGTGATTGTGTACTGTTATCTGAGACTTTTATTGCTATGTACAGTATTGTCGTTGTAATAAAAATCCATGAAAGTAGTTGTGTACTTTACGTTGACTTTTTTTTTAAGTGTGACAAAAAGTAGTATTAGATGTTATCTGTTATACGATTAATTGTTTCACACTTCTTTATTTGCTTAACCCAAAACAAAAATCTTATCTTTATTTATTTATTTAATTTTGTCGTTGAAGACTTTTTTCAAAATACATACTCGTAAAATTAATTGTAGGGAATAAAAATGCAATATTTGTATATTTTTTTACTAAACGATATACAGTTATACCATTCTAACTACCACTTTTTTTAAAATGAATAATACGCTATTGTAGTCTAATCGCAGAACAAGAGACGGAATTATGCATAAATGTGTTCTTGCATCGATCCTCTTTTTGCTTGATTTTTTCTATAATTGAAATACCAAAACCAACAAAATTTCGTCTCTTAAGATATTTTATTTATAATAACTTTTTTTTTATATTAACTTTGTTTTAACAGTTTCTTTAGTCATTTTTGTACGGAGTAAATGTTAATATTGTTGCTTTTTTCATTTAGCTTTTATTACGATTTTTTTATTTACGACTCGTTCCTGCACTGCGGTTTCATTGGTCTTTTGGTGCACCTCTAATTTCTACTTCGTCCCCCAAGCTTCGGCAACTTAAGGGTCTACTTTGCAGTCCCGTTTTATTCATATGTTTGTTATTAGCCCTGTTAGTTTTTTTTAATTTTAATGTTTAATTGTGACTCTGTAAAGAAGAGTTCTTTGTGCTTCATTCTTGTGCGTTTTTCCATAGTTTGTAAAGTTCCGTTGCTAGTTTGCGGATTATTTCTTTTTTCGGTATTGTAGGAGATTCTGAGTTCTGTTGTTACTTTTGTAGCTAGTACGTCTGCCATTAGATTTTCTTTTACACCTTAGTTCTTTGGCGCTAGCTGCACTTGTTTGCGAGTTGCCAATGATTCAAGACGGCTTATACATGTAATCAGTTTCGATTTTATTACTGGCAACTTTATTGCCGTTTGTGATGACGTTCTTGGCACATCGATCGATAGCAGCAACTTCAGCATATTTACCCAAGGTCAGCTAAAATTGCTTCCTATAGTGGTCGTAAAACTCGGTACTTGAATTGTGTGCATTTCTCTGCAACTTGTACGCTTATCTTGCTTCCATCTTTATAACGTAGTGTTTCGATGCCTGCTGTGGTTGTAGTTCTTATTGCTCTAGTTATCAACATAAATGCCATTCTCTGTACTTTGTTCAGCTTGGAAACCGTGCTTTTCAGTTCATTCTCTCACCGCATTATCTCCATTTAATGCGCTTGTATATTTTGAAACAAGACAGATATTTTGAGAACCCACAATAAAATTGTTGAACAAGACGTTTGTGTACTCATTGCTAGCATTGTCATCATTTGTAGTCACTTCAGTTTAACTGGTCCGTTTTTTCTATTGTAACATACTCCAAATCATTTTGTCAATTAAAATTTGATAACAACTAGAATTTGATCTTTTTGGCATCCTATCGGCTTTCTCCGTAGATAGTTTGTCGCTCAAATTTCAGATTGTTGAATCTACTGTGATTTCAAGGCTTGGCTGACTCTTCAAAGTGTATGCTTCCCCGTTCTGATTATGATGAAATGTTGTATTTGTAGAATATCTAAGACAATTTCATGGACTCTACTAATTTGCTTAAAAAACTAATTGACTAGGCGGCGTTGACGTTTGAGTCTGAGTGTCTCTAATTTTCGTATGATTTTGAAAACTTTTTTCTTGTAGAGTCTTTCAATACAACAAATAAGATAGTCGCCAATTTTTTAAAATCGAAGGAGACAGTTTATATTTATTCCACTCTATAAATAAGCTTCTATAAGTCAAATTTTTCTTTGGTAGTATTTGATTATAATCTACAAAACGTACACTTAATGCTGCTTGAAGCACATAGTTTGCTTGATTTGAGTTTCATTTATTTTTTAGTTATAAGCATATTTATATATTTTTTATGGATAAAGTAAAGCATGGGGAATATCATATTAATAAGAAAAAATTGACCATCGACATCGTGTTTTCTACCTTGAACAAACGGGCAGTCTCACGGTCGGCACTTGCGACTTTTGTTTTCTTCATTAAAGAAATAAAGAAGATGGAAGAGCCAGATGCACCAACTCTACCAGAAACAATTGTTTCAAAACCGAAATCACTGAGTTACTATATAATCAACGGCCATACAAGAGAAAAGGGTCGCAAAACGCTTAATAGAATCTGATACTCCACAAAAAAACTATTTGAACTCAAACTAGCACGTTACAGTTATGGAGAACCCGAAGCGATACAAAGTAATTGTCTAAAATGTTCCCGCTAAAATAAACACGTCAGCTTCTTGCTCGTCAGGACATACGCCAGAAATCTGAACGTCCCAGTTTTAAGACCTGTGGTCGTTGTAAAGATTGATGGTAACACAGGAGTAGATTATTTACACACAGCAACCAAATAATATCAACACTTCCGCAGTCTACAATATCATTTCAAAAAAGAGAAAGTAACAGTAATCCTTGGGGACGGTGAAAAAAGACTTCAGACAGTTCTGTATACCACTGCAATCGTTCGCCTAAACAGCTGAAACATTTGGACCGACTGTACTATATTTCCCGCTGCTCAAAATGGAACGCTACTCGGAATAGAATTTATGCGACCAGCAGGCATGATGTTGTTGATTGTAACGGCTGCGAGCTATGTTCTCTTTCTCAAACAAACCCACGTCGCAAGCCATATCGCATCAAATAACTATTTGGACATCAAACACCTTTACGTCAGCCGACATTTATGACATCCATGTCTCAAAGACCACACGCCGACCCACAAAAAATTAAGATAATTTTTGCAGATGATGCTATATAAAATTCCACAATATCCTTAGAAAAGAAGCCTATGACGATCCCTATCGCTATGATAGACCATTATACACTAGAACCACAGGAAGGACTAGTCCTAAATCTCAGCACCAAGAACCGCGGCAAACTACATGTATTAAACGCCGAAAATTTTACACCAGGGAGAGAACCAACGCCATATGCGGAACATCGCATCGAGACAAGACTCTAGCCATCACGGCAACAGCTATTCCAGCGGGAACTAGCAATTATGCCGAATAAAAGTATAATAGAAAAGTATGATGTGTCTGAGCGGCTCCAGTAGTTCTGGTCCTTAAGTGTAATAGCGAAACTCAAGTTTGCGTAGACTACCGCAAACTCAACAAAGTAACCCTCGCCGATTACTATCTTCTACCACGTTAGGTTGGGTTACGAGTGAAGTGCTTCGGAGATATCATGTTGCCAAATAGGATAAGCGTATACCCCAGCAAAGTACAACCTATCGCGAACAACATTTTTTCAAATCTGGCTCGTGGTAGAGACGGTTTACCCAAAACTATACTGCTCCGTCCCAACCAGTTTCAAGACTTCTAAAAAAGAACACTGAGTAAGCATGGTGTCCTAGCCAAAAACAACTTTTAGAAATCAAGGAAAAACTGACGACAGCACCTATACTCCACCGCCTGTTGCTCTAGCAGAAAGAAATTACAGTGGCACTGAACATGAGTCCTTGTCGTGGTTTGAGTTCTGGGAAAGTTCCGTGGTTATATCGAAAGAGATTCGGTCATTATAGGCACAAATCACCAACCGTTGGCTAATGTCTCTCAAAACTTCTACCGGACGACCAACAAAATTACTGACACTTCATCACGGCTAAATTGGACGCTTTAGACAAGAAATACATGCGAGGTCTGCATGGTTATAGTAGATGTACCCAGAAGATTATGTCAGTGTATACGCAACGGTAAATTAAACAACCCGGAATTTTAAAAAAAGTATAATTTGAAGATGCAAATCCCACGGCCACGGATTACATTACGTGGTTACACAATGTCAGTAGTACTACCAGCTCAAGAAAGGAAAATTTTTGGTGAATGTCATGACCCTCCTACAGCCTGACATTACGGCTGAAAGAGGACGTAAGAGAAAATTCAAACCAGTTGTTTTTAGGTGAGCACGAAGTATATCGTTCAGTATATTAAAACCTGTGAAACGTGATAGAAATACAAAGCGTTGAATCTGAAACCGGCAAACTTCTTACAAAACACCCGCGACAACAAGAAGATTCTAGCCGATTGCTGTGGATGTGGTGTAGACAAAGTCTTTAGAAGGACCAAGCTGTTTACTTTGGTAAAAGTAGATGCGATGACCTGCGCTCAAACCTTAACTAGTGAAATATTTCTACGGTTAGCACACAGTTTATAAGTGTTGTTGTGCAACACGTAACCCACTGCCTTAGGATACATTAGGTGCTTACACCCTAATATCACCCCCAAGCAAACCCGGTGGAAAGAAAAAATCGTGATTTAACACAACTGATTATTTTAGTAAAAGAACATCAACTATGGTCTCAACACATTCCCGATATAAGATTTGGCATGAATTGCACAGTTTGCGAATCTACACAACACACAGCCCCCTATCTGACATTTGGTCGCGAACTCCGGAGTACGGGCGACGCTTTTCGAGATCAACGCGAAATCATTCCGAAAATTTTGTGCCAAAGCTTATACCATACTTGATAGCACTAAAAAAACGCATTCGCGCTGCACGACTCCACCAAAAGTCTGTCCAAGACGCCAGCCAGAAATACGCAGTCATCGTATAATAATTCACGCTCTTAGCAACAATACTTAAAAATTTCTTAGCAAAAATAGCGGCAAGAATACATCATACGCAATGCTACGGGAAAAAAGGTGACTACGTACAAAATCGCAAAAGCAAATTATGCTATGAACCTCACTTCATTTCATAGTTCAGACCCACAACCACATCAACAGCCAAAGAAGAAAAAGGAACAACTAAAGAACAGTGCTGAATCCTCGTCGAGTCGTCTTTAGTTTTCAATGCGTGAGCGTGTTTTCGTTTCCGATATGCTAATAGTGAACCTCTAAAAATACAACCTTAACAATTAAGCCACCCATCTCACACACACACACACACAACCACCTACGCTCAACTTGCAAATCACCGCCTGCATCAAACCATAACATCAATTAACGGAATTACTGAAACCAGCTACCATAATTGAAATAGCAAGCCCAACTTGATACGTGCCTACAACAACACCAACAAAATGGGCAAAATTTTGAACACTTGTTAAATTAATTTTTTTATTGGTTTTTAATGGTTCCTCCCTCTTTAATTTTTAGTTTTATAAAACCAAAGTCTACTAGCATAAACCTGCTTGATTAAAATCATGCTTGTTATGATTTAATTGAAAGTTTATAAATATCTCCATAACTGTAGATGTTAGAAGAAAAAAGTACTAGTGCAAATCGATAGAGAATTAAAAACTACATTAAAAACAGTTGAAAGAAATCAAGGTTGCCATTAAAAAAATAACTTTCAGCAATTTGAAAAATTTGATAATTAGCGCTCTCATACAAAATAGGTATGGCGGATTAAAAAAAATCTTTTAGACTATTTAAGTACTTTTGTCTTTCATTTATGAATTTACAAGAACAAATTCCAAAATTTCGAAAAACACCAGTTTGGCAATGGCACAATGTTTTATCTTCATATCTTTTCAAATCCAATAGACAATTTAATTTAAGATACCAGCGCCTCTAGCGACAACCCACAAACTATTTTTGCAATGATAAATTTATAATCGTCTTTATTACCGTACTATTTATAATTCTTGTTTTTGTATTAGTGGAAGTTTTTTCTGAAATCGAAAGCTTAATTTATGTACTTTATATTTGAGACTTTTGCAGTTGAAATCATTTCGATCTAATTTACAACTAAACATTCAAAAATTATTACGGTGCTCGACAAATGTAATAAAATAATGTGTTTTTTATTTTATTAGATATAATAATTTATTATTGTCACTGAATGTTGTCTTTTAAGATTAAACTTTAGAGGCAGACTGAAAATTTTAATGCATTACAGTAACATGCTGCTCACTTGTAAGCTTCTATGTTTTAATCTTTTAATATTGTTTTATAGAAACACTATATATTATGTCTCACTTGAAAACGCTGTTATCATTGGTATTATCTTACAAGCGTTAGTAAATTTTCTGCATGTGCATATTCTAAACATGAATTGTCTACTTAGCCATTATAAATTCTAGGTATATTAAATAACGCAAGTGCTGTCGTTTTGTTTTGTTTGCATTGCAAAGCTAACTAAATAAGTGTCTTCTTATATGCTCTCGTCATATAAATGCTGAAGGTTTCTGTAGGTGTTATTGAATTATACATATTATAATAGAATTTATAATTTTAAATGATTTAATGCCTTTCCCATATAACTGTTTTTATTTATTAATTATTAGTGGCTACATGTTTCGACCTAACGGTCATCATCAGGCCTCTATATCCTTTAGATATGATCAAAAAAACTTCAAAATAAAATTTTTAATTCCATTAATATTACAAACATTTCAACTCTTACTCCACTTTCAGATAACATTAAAAAGACATATTTTTTTCTTCCTTACATTGGTCGCTCTTCTTTTCAATTTCCAAATTTATTTAAAAAGCATAATATTAATATTTCTTTTTTATCTAAATTTAATTTAAAATCTTTACTTGTCAACATTAAAGATAAAGTTGATATTCTGAATAAATCTGGTGTTTACAAATTAAATTGTGGTAGCTGAAGCTCTTTTTATATTGGACAAACCGGTCGTAAATTTCGAACAAGAATAGCAGAACATTTTTCTTACATTAAAAACAATAATGTTGGTATTAATTTATATAATAAATATTCTTTCGCTAATCATATATTAGAATATAACCATTGTTTTGATTATAAAAGTAACTACAAAATTCTTCAATTTGCAATAAAAGTCTAAAACTAAATTTTTTAGAGATAAAAGAAATTATTAAACATAAAAACTCAGACCCTGATGCATCTTTAAATGAAATTGTTAATTTTGAAAATGATTATCTTTTTCTTAAATAATATTTTTGTTTTTATTTAAATTATTTTTATATTTGTTTAATTTTCTTGTTAATAATATTATTATTTTATTTTATATACCTTTCGCGGTTAATTTATATTGTCATTTTGTTTAATTTATATGTCATTTTGACATAAACTGTTCAATTTTAATTTATTAATTTATTTATTAATTGTAAGTATATTAAGAATTTTAAGGTTGTGATTTTACTTTAGTTGATAATTTTAGAGGCCTGATGATGACCGTCACAAACTTAATTTGACCTACATTTGCAGTTTAGAATTCATAATATTGCATTTTTTTAATAGTTTATGGTCAAATTAATTCTGAAATTAAATTTTAGATGTGTTTATTGCGTTTCATATTTTTCTGCATTTAAGCACGTTTGCACGTTCTAGTTATATAACAAAATTAGAAAACAACAACTGTAGTAAACTTTATTTTATTTTAGAAACATAATAAATAAAGATTATTATTTGGTTGTTATGGTTGTGAAGCGGCAGTTTTTAAAGAACAGGTAAATAATATTTCATTATTGAAGACAGGCAAATAATGACCATATTTACATTTTCTGATAATTCTATAACAATTTCAAAGAAAAAATTTAAATCGTGTATTAAATTTGATTTTAAAAATGGAAGTTATTTGAAGTTCGCGCTTAACTAAATGTAAATATTACTAAATTAAATATATTTTAGGTATAATTAATACTTGAAGTCATAATGTTTTTAGACAATTTTAGTAACTTTAACAAAAAAAAGGTGTTTATTAATTTTTGTGTTGTAAATCGCAATGACGAATTATTTCTATTAAACTAATGACAACTGTCACAATCACTTACTTGATTTTTAATTTGAAATTAATACAGTCTAAGCCGGTTATAACAAACCACAAGGGACTTCAAATACTAGTACGTTATAAACGAAGTTCGTAATAAACGGTGATCATAAAATTTATGTATATGTTTATTTAAAAAAAACTACATACATATACATATGTATATAAGTATGACTTCTTAACATCTATCTATCTGACTATGCAGTTTAAAAACAAGTCTGTAATTTTCTTTTGTTTAAGTTTCGTGGCCCAATAAAACTTATCAACGCAATTTTGTATTTCCGCGAAACTGCTTAAAATAGTCTGAGGTACATTGGAAGATTGTAGAAAGCACC
This sequence comes from Aquatica leii, assembly GCA_035610365.1. NCBI lineage: Eukaryota > Metazoa > Arthropoda > Insecta > Coleoptera > Lampyridae > Aquatica > Aquatica leii. The sequence continues at coordinate 13,723,217 of CM069434.1, read as the reverse complement.
GAATTTCTTTTTTAATTGCCGCCAATGACAATTTAGAAATGATATTAAACCCATACTTAACTCGACAGGCAAAATCTCTCAGATTCTACCTTCTCCCAAAGACAAATTTCCTACACTTTTATCTCAAGGTGTATACCAAATTCCTTGTTCATGTGGTTTAGTCTACATTGGTACAACCGGGCGTTCCGTCATTACTCGCATTTCAGAACATGATCGTTGTATAAGAAAAATGTATATTTCCAAGTCTGCGGTTGCCGAACATCATTTTACTACAGGTCACAAGATAGATTTTAATAATGTTTCGTTGATTGCCAAATCTCCATTATTTTTCAACAGGAAATTCCGAGAGAGCATAGAAATCATCAAACACCCCAATAACTTCAATCGCGATCATGGTTTCGAGCTATCCTCTCTTTGGTTCCCGGTCATTAATCATTTATCGAAAACACGCTCAACCCAATCATAGTCGAGCTTGACCATCCGTCACGATCCTTCTTCTTTATATACGGAGACTATTTCTTCTTAAGTCAGTTCTACGGAGTTTAGAATCTGGCTTGGTTCACAAGTTGATTACCTAACTCGGTAGTGGTTCTTTGTTAAATTTTCGTTTGTTTTTTCAAGTTATCGATTTCTTTCTTACCTTTTCAGTTTAGATTATGGCTTGTTTCACAAGTGGATAACCTAACTTTTGAGAAGTTCTTAGTTAGATTTCGGTTGCTTGTTTGAGTTTTGCGATTTATCTAACCTTCTGATGAAGCCCCTTACGAAAGTGGGCGAAACGTTGGCAACTTCGGTTACAACAACAATGCCACGGTCCAAACCCGGAAGACATTCTTATCATAGTACCCTTGGATTTGTCAATATTACTTTCTGCTTCTAGTTACGAGCGCCATCCCTAATGCCTTATTATATTATTCATACTAGCTCCCACATTTGCTAAAATACTAGCTTAAGTGCGTCGGAAACAGTGTCTGGTGTATAATGTTGGAGTCTCTAAATTAAGCCAGGTTGCACAGTGCATTTTTCTCAAATGTAGTTTAGGAAGAATCTATTGTGTGATAATGCTTAGGTTCTATATGTTTATTGATAATTTTCAAAAAAATTAGGTTTAAAATTAGGTATATTATGACATCCAAAAGGATAACATTAATAATGTATCCTTTTTTTTTAAATACGTTTTCTTTAGTTAAGGGAAGTCCGAGCAAAACGAACACCTGAACCTTTGGCGGGCTATGGAAAGAGAACCAATAAAGACACTGAGTATGAATGAGTAATTATTAAAGTTTTAATATTATCAAAAAGATTTACGTAACATTAGTTTTTTACTTAAAATGATTAATTTGCAACTGGTGCAGCTTTGCCCAACCCATCGGGTAAAATCGATAGAATCTTAGGGTAGAGGGAGCACATGGTTAATTTAGGAACAGTTACCGAAAAATACAAGTAAAAAAGAATAATAGACTAATCCATACAACTGTCGCAAAAAAAATATGCCACTTCCATCATAAGCCGTGCATTTCTCGTGACTCCATTGCTTTTAGGAATCGTACTGAATCCAACTATCATTGATTTGAATGTAATCTTTTTCACAAAAATAGCACGAAAATTTTTCATTGTTTTTCTGTTTTTAGAATATTCATTTGAGTATTTTATTATTATATTATTATTTTTGTTAATGTTTTTTAACACTTTGTGGTTTGTTTTGACAAAGATAGCTTTTTGCTCTTCTTCTACGGTGCTGGTAAGCACCTTAGGCTTTAAAATTTTTTATTTGCAAGTTCCTAAAGAAACATGAGGTGTTGGAAACGGTTTTATGTCTCTAGAACTAGAACAAGGTATTGCATTTTTTTTGTATTGTAAACTGCTAGAATAATGTGCTTAATAGAAACTTCTCTGTTTTGTCTAGATATTTTTAAAATGTCAAGAGTATATGACCTTGGTGTTTTCATATCGTAGATTTCTTCAGTAGTATTACTTTTGAAGAAATCCTTCTGGTTTGGTTCTTTTGTGATTGAAAGTGCTTTCGAATGAGTCATTCAGGCAAAGAGACTATCTCCGTAGACAAATCACCATGTTGGCTTATCGTTGCGTTTTGTATTTACGAATTCACAAGCACAGTAGTTGTATTTTTCCTGTGCAGAGGTGATTCTTAAATATCAAGAGTAATTAGGTCAGTAGTGTTGTTTTAGAGAAGGTTTTCTTTATGTTTGGAGAGTTTTGAAGATGACACACTCTTAGGATAGATCGATCCAGAAAAAGACACTGAAATTTTTAATAAATCACTCGTTTGCCGTGTGAACTTGAACTGTTACAGTTCTAGGTTCAATGTGTTTGACATCTTCATCATTGAAGAATTAATTAGGATATTGCCCAAAATTATACTTGCCTCGAAATAAACTTTGAAGCTGTAATATCAAGGATCTGATATCATCGTTTGTTGTTGTCTTTTCAAAGTATTGATCAGTTGTCTCTTTAAAAGTTGCGTTTTGATTTGCGGTGTTACGAACATTCAACATTGTTAAGAATAGGTCAAAAATGTTTTCCCATGCATCTGTATTGATTGGCTAAATCATAGGCGATTGAAATCCTTTGATAGCGTTGTTGGATGCGACACATTTTAGATACGCTGAAGCAAGTAATCTGGCTACATTATACTACATATTTTTTAAGAAGTATGTTTTTAGGGCACTATATACAGCAATGCTTCGTAGTTGTAGTTGGAAGTGTGAAGCGGCAACGACAAGATGACAACTTGATTTGGCTTGCGTACTTTAAAAGTGGATAATGTGTGTAGTTTTTATGGTCGTCTAAAAGTAAGAGAACTTTTTTATATGCAGTCGTCGGTCGAACATGTCCAACGAAAAATTTGAGACGATTAATAAAAAAACTGGTGTGGTCACCACACGACTTTCCTATAAGAAATGATTAAGGAATATTTACATATTTTTTTAAAGTTATGCTGTCATAAAACCATTTTGAAGTGATATTTACACGTTTGTATTAATTTTCTAGCATATTTATCCGCCTCGATATTACTTACCTCTTTAGTAAATCAGTTAAAAAAAATCGTTGCAGACAGAATTCAAGACTATATTATATTTGTGAATTCATTATAAATTACAAACTAAATATCTAATAAACTGTTAATGTTAGAATTTTTTTTATTTAAATAAATTGTTAGGAAGAATTATCTCTATAAGAAACTGTAAAAATAATTCGAATAATTTACATACGTACAAAATTATATAAGGAAAACTGTTAAAAATGGCGAATACATCCAATTCCGGTTTCTTTATCAAACGCATCTTTTGATCAAGCCAAAAGAATATGAAAAGCCAGCTTCATACCAAACTTCAAGTAATTAGGACTTTTGGTTCGAGAGTTATCGTGGATACATCCAAAGATCATTTAAACAAGATGCAGCACTCCGTATATAAAGTCAAAAGAATTTAGAGAAAAATTGTTATTTTTTAACGTATCTTGCCTTTTTTTCAAGATATAAAGTTTTTCCTAAAAAAATGTCGTAAGCTGGATTCGAACCCAGGATCATATATCGAATTCAATTTCAATTATAAATCAAATATCTAATAAACAGCTTATGTTAGAAAAAAAATTTATTTGAATAAATTGTTAAAAAGAATTAAAACTGTAAAAATAATTCGAATAATTTACATTCGTACAAAATTATATAAGAAAAACTGTTCAAAATGGCAGATACACCTACTTTCGGTTTCATTATCAAACCCATCTTTTGATGGAACCGAGAAAATATGAAAAACCAGCTCCATACCAAACTTCAAGTTACTAGGACTTTTGGTTCGAGAGTTATCGTGGATACAACGTTACACACAGACATATTCACACACACACACACACACGTTTTTGTGATTCAGGAGACCTTAAAACGTAAAGTTCTTCAAAAAAAATTTTTTCAAAAAAAAATGCGATCGCTATACTTTACTTATAGGAAAGTAAAAATGACAGTTTAAAGCTGAACTGTATACAGTACAAAATTTTCAGTTGCTCTCATAGTATTTTGGGGCACTGTACTAACATGCTTGTTCCTCCTAATAATATTAGAACAAAAAGCACAATTTTCTTAACATTTTTGGCACAAAAGAAAGGAAAATGTATTAATTTGATAGTTGAAATTTAAAACTCACCTTAGCTACTACTGACACTCTTTCGTGTAAAAAGTTTTCGATACAAACATTATGTTAATACCTTTGATTGTTATTGTCCGATATTAAAAAAAACTTTTAGCAAAAAAAATTTTTGTAGAATAAATAAATTGCTTTGTCAATAAAGTTTTATTTTGCTTTTTTATTAGTACTTAGTTAATAACGACGTTAGGTGTTCATATTTTTAAAAACTGTTTTCAAGCTTATTTTGTCGAATTCTCAATACGTTGGTACTTTGAATATTTTAACTTAAGTAAGCAACTGTAAATGATTATAAGTATTTTCTTAAAGAAAATTTTATTAAGTCTTTATCATTAATGTTTTATTTAATTGTTATTATTAGTTTTTAGCAAAACGAAAATTATGCTTTATAAGTTACAACATTACAAGAAATTGGGTATAAATAAACGTAAATATTTGTCACGGATATATTTCAAGGTTGATACGAGTCTTTAATAAATTTTTAATTTCTTTTGCTTACACAAATATTTGCGTTGCTTATACTACGACCTATTATTTAACTTTGTTCTTGAAAAATTTACATATTTTTCTAATTAATTACAGCATTTATTTTACTTCTTTTAGTTTCGAAACAGATGTGGACTAAGCAAATTAAACAGTTACTTAAATAAATTTTTGCTAATTAGAATTGCTATAGTAACTGTATATGTGGAAATTATACAATAAATTAAATTATAACTTCAAATATGATTTCCGCAACACACTTGTTTAACTTAAATTGACAATCAAACTTGAATAGAAAAATGTATTTGTTACGTACCTCAAACAAAAGTATTTTGTAACACTTTGTACACGATGGCAAAATAACACAATTTTAAAAAAAAGTATTAAAGAAATCTGTATTTACAGATTAATTAATTTACTGTTCATTTTTGCTGTAAATGTTAATAGTGCAACCGCTGCATGTTTCACTCGTAAAAGCATTAAAATTTGACTTTCAAGTAAATTCCGGACCACACAAAACTAATTTGTTTCATATCTCATTTAACATTTGTTTTCGATTTCGATTCAGTTATTGCGTTTTGGTACAAAACAGATTCGATTTCTAAAAATAAAACAGTTTTGATTTTTTTAAAATCTAATTGAGTACAGAAAGTTGAAATTGTTTACGTTTGAAAAAACGAAACATATCCCAAACATATTAACCGCAATAGTTACGATATCTAGACAGCGCAACTGTTTCGGAATCCAAATAACGTTTTAGTTTCGAATTTGTATATTGGAAATAGTTACAATGCAGCATTTGTAACATCAAGTAATATTAATCAAATGTTATCTAGCGTCGGTCGGTTTAGCTCAGTGGTCTTGTGGCCTATTGCTTCCAAAATTGTTTTAATTAGGTATGAGAGAATGGGCAATAGAAAAAGGAAAAACTGATGGTTAACAGATACTGTATTGATTTTTAAAGATTATTTTGTATATTTATAACTTTAAATAGTTTTCAGACACAATCTATACAGTTTCAAAACGAATGTCTATTAATTTTAACACAGTTTCGAATTTTTAATGTTTTTGTTACTAGGTAACTATGGTGGACATATGTATATGCATTTAGCTGCTTATTATCATTATCATTGGCTCATTCCGTTCATCGTCAAGCATAAGTCTTTCTTTGATCTTTTTATTCTGCTCTGTTGCGTGCTTTCCTCATACAATCGTGTTCTACCAAATTTTTAATGTCTACCTGGTTTGCAGACTTCATAGGTTTCTCTTATTCTCTCGAGGTCTCAATTCTGTGTGTATCTATCTCTTACTATCCTACTTACGTGTTCCGTCCAGTTTTATCTCAGGAGACAAAGCCGTTCTACGATGTCTTTTACCCTGGATCTTTTGCGTATTTTTGTGTTGCAGATGTGGTTGTGTAATTATATCTTTAGAATGCTTGTTTTAATAGTTCTTTGTGTTACTTGAAAGCTGAATGATGTTTTTGTTTAGAGCCTACGTAATGGTAGCGCATATTAGTTGAAAATCTTTGCTTTAACGTATTTCTGTTATAAATAAGAGGTTCAGTTTTCCTAACGCTGGCCATGCCAATGAGATTCTTTTATCTAAGTCAGGTGTTAAGTTGTTTTTTAAGAGTTGAAGTTTCTGCCCTAGATGTATGAATGCATTTACTTTTTCTATTTTTTTGCCTTTTAACTCAATCTATTGTTGTTCTTGTATGTCAGATTAGTATAACAGAAACTGGTAACAAAAATTTAGAATATATAAGTAAACCGATTTTGTGTTATTTCGGTTATCAGCAATCTTCTGAACGATCAAATTTTAACTTTACCAATTAAATTTTATTTTTGATATTCTAATTTGTAGTTGTCAGAAACACTACAATATTTTTATGCTCGTTTATGCGCAATTCATATCTACTCTTGCATCTGCAAAGTATCGTAGAAGTTCTTCGAAACCAGCATTTGGTAATTCAAGGTATATTGAGACTAAACTAGTAGTGTTAATTTTAACCACTTAACTACTAATTTTTTTGATGTCTAAAAAGGTTATTTAATTTACGTTTATGATGAAGTTATTACATATAAAACGAAATATTTTGTTTTTTAAGATTGGTAACATAAAACAACATGATCTAAACAACTACATCTACTAACACGGCAAATTTCATTCATCTTTAGTAACAGTACAGCCATAAATCTTAATTATAACAAAGCAAGTGTATTTTGCATGTTATGGGTGTTAAGTTTGGCGTTCTCAGAAAGTTTTGCTGAAGTGCCGTATTATATTCTACAGTGACTATGTGTGTATTTGAATCAGTGAATACTACCGTGTAACACACTGGAAGATCCACTATTTACTTGCTGTACTTGGTAACAAAAAAAGAGCGATAACTAACTCAGCTGTTCCGGCGATAGAGTCGTAAGCCTTGTAGTGTTAAACTATAAAATAATTTAAAATGGTGCCAAAACGATGAAAGACTAGGATGGGAAACACCGTTTAAATCTAGCCGCAGCTGAAAAAGAACAAATGACTAGACAGAAGTGGTAACACAGCGTATATTTATTTTATCACAGACAGTAGTTAGAAGAAGGAGGTACATAAGTATAATTATATAAATTTTATCAAACACTAGCACGTAGGTCGGTATCACAGACGAAATATAAACTACGCCATTGACTGGGCAACACCATTCAGAAAAGTAATGAGTTTACATTTGTAAATTAAAATACAAAAGTACGAAAATCGAAGGTTTAGAGAATCAAAGCACACCGTATAATTATATGTGACACAACAAAATAATTTTATAGTTAATTGTGTTAACAACCTAACATGTACATTCTTGAAATCGACTAACTACCAAAATACTAAGAGTAAGAAAGCGTAATACTAAAAATAGGTTTTCTCAAGTAGGGGACTAGCTAGTTCCGTACCAGTACTACCTAATACTTAATTGAAAGCTAACACAAAAAGACGTACATACGCCGTTATCACAAATAAATTCCTTTTTAATTTATCCGATCATTGAAAATAAGCGAATGTTTCTCACCAATTAACCTTATTCTATGTTCAAAAATGTTATCATTTTTAAATTTATAAAATAGAAGAAAATTATCTGATTACCGGAATTTGCTACTACACACGCAAAACTAGTTTCCCGTTTCATAGTGAAAAAGTAAGCAAAAAACATAACAGTATTTTTTGTAATGCCAACATAGTAAACGTCAATATTCGTTTGTTAGTGTAGTTACGTAAAAAAGCTATAGGGTGGCAAAATGAAAACTAGAAATCCACATAAATCTAAGTACTCAAAGACAATTATTATATTAGAACGAGTATGCAGCAGGTAGAAAATCTTGAAATTCGGTTAAAATTGAAAAAACCGATGTTAAAGTTAATGTCAAATTTGACAGATTTAGCAATAAATGTAGTACCAACATTATATTTCTGGTGACTTTTTTTATTTTTTCAAAAAAGAATGTAATTTTACAAAAGGCAACACAAAAATTATGTACGTTGCTCTCCTTCAAAGTATTGAATTTGTGACTAATGTATTTATAACAAAATATTTACACATTTATATCTACACGAACTAATTAAATCTAACGATATTTAAGAAAAACACTTACACTAATTTATATATTACAATCACTCGAAAGATAATGTCTGCGGATAACTTCTGTTTATCTTAAAACTGACACTTGTTTACATTAAAAGCACGTACGTTTATACACCGTTATATTTATCTTAACCACGCGTTAATCACTTATTTATTTAAACATCTTTTTAACAGTTCAAATAACTGACCTATGCTTACTTTGAATCGTTTTTATATATTTCTGTTATCTGTCCCGACAATTTTCTACATTCTTCCTTAATATTCTAGAAGTGAATAACTCATTCACATGCAACGCTCGGCCGTGTGGCCTTGCGTCGCATTAGCGTTTGTTATGGTATTCCTTACTTTCGACTCTTGTTACGTAAATTACTATTTTTTAGATGGTATCGATCAAAAATACATATATAGTTACGATGGTAATGTTAGTTTTGTTTAAGACGTCTTAGCAAATTGTGTTTTCATTATTACTACATGACAGTAGTTGTCAGTGTTATAATTTTTGTTTGAACTTTATTAACTGCAATTCAGAAAGATGGCAAGATTAACAGAAATGCAAAAAATAACAGTTTTACAAATGATTGATTACAGACAACACCTAAACACAAAGTCTGGAATTCTTCCATAAGAAATTTACGGATTTTCCGCTTATATCCCAAACGACAATTAGTAAAATAGAAAAATAGTTTATCGAATTTGGACATGTAAGACAGGTAAAGGAAGCAGCTGCCATTGTCCTGAGCGATGTTACCAAATTAGATGTGATGCTTGAGTTGGAGGAAAACCTACGTACATCGAGTAGACAAGTATCCGCAACATTGAATGTTAGCCATACATCGATCGTAATCATATTAAAAGAAAATAAAATGCATCCCTATAAAATGATACCAACTCAGGAGCTCATGGAAGACGATTTTGATAGGAGAACTTATTTTTGTGAATGAATGATTTTAGATAACAATATATCTGATGAGTGCAATTTTTTACTTAGCGGTCATGTCAATCGACAAAATTGCCGCTGCTGGTCAATGGAAAATCCACACTGGATGAGAGAAGAACATACACAGTAATCTCAAAAAGTTAATGTTTGGGCAGGAGTTGTTGGAAACCATATCATTGGTTCTTTTTTCATTAAGGGCAATTTGAATGGCAATAATTATTTAGCCCTACTTCAAAACAATGTCGTGCCAACTTTGGCAAATTTATATCCTGATCCAGGAAAATCTCAAGTTCCAGTGAATACGATATGGTTCCAGCAAGATAGAGCAACATTACCAACTCAATGTCCGGCAGTACGCAATGTTTCCATATCGGTGGATAGGCAGGCGGGGATTAATAGAATCGCCAGCACGATCACCTTAGAATATTAGACTTTTTTATGGGGATATGTGAAGAGTACTGTGTACAAAACTAAACCGCTTGATTTAAATGACTTAAGTAAGATGACATTAGGATGTTGTCATGTGTTCGCGGTGAGCGTTTTGAACACCTACTTCATTGACATTCGTAGTGTTTTTTACATTATAAACACATAGTATTGCATATTACTTTTTCAGTGTGTTCTAAAGAATTTCGATAACAAGAACATTTAATTTTTTTTGTGTTAGTTTTTGCAATAAATTAGAAAACGATAACATTTTTCAATAGAGAATGAAGAGACTTTCAAACGATATATCACAACCCATAGAGGAAAGTACCATAGGCCCAGGCTTGGTCCAGGCTTGGCCCAAGTCTGTACAAGCCTGGGCCAAGCGTATATGCCAGGCTTGGGCCAGCTTTGGAAACAGTCTGGAATGATAATCATGGCCCAGTCCTGGTCGCTAGGCCTGGGCCATGCTCAGTTGCCAGACCTGGGCCATGCTCAATTGCCAGACCTGGGCCATGCTCAGTTGCCAGACCTGGGTCATGCTAAGTTGCCAGACCTGGGCCATGCTTAGTTGCCAGTACTGGGCCACGCTTAATTGCTAAAACTAGCTCAAAATTAAATGCCAAGAATTAAGCATTAATAAAACAATGGAATAAATAATTGTATGAACGTATTTACACTTTATTGTTATTACTTGTATTATGTACTATTTAAATTACATAAAGTTTTTTAATTACTATTTAGATCTCGTCTTAAATTATATTAAAATTTAGCTAGTACAGTTATTATTCTCCATCACAAGTTCACATACATACACTTTGATTATTTAAACTTTGCCGGTTAACACCTAATTAGTTTTTTTATTCAAAACTTTTTTGGTTTATTTAACGCACGCCATCTTTAAACTCTAAGGTAGGAATCAGACATAATTACTTTTAGTAGCCTCGCCTCGTGATAATTGCGGAGTAAACAAAAGAAATTATATTTGAAGGTTTTTTCCTTCTAGTTAAAACGTACTAACATTCAATGACTGTATAACTAAATCTCGGAGATTTGATTCATCACCTTTACTACTCTAGCAATGAGAAAAATCTTACATTTAACTAACAGATGATGTAAACAAGGATGGCGGCTGCGCTAAACGAAAATACCCGAATCTCGCCATACGTAACTGAACGGCTCAAGTTTCAATTCTACACTTTCGATATTATCATAACTCAACTTATTAACCAATTTTTTAAAATTTTTAAAATTGAAAAAAATTATTATTGCTATTTTCTTGAATAATCCAGCCTTAGCCAAGGCTGGGTCAACCAGTCTTGAACTAAGCTTGGGTCCCTATGGAATAGGAAGGCTTGGTTATCCAGGCTTGGGCCAAACTTGTATTCTCATGGAATGGACAAGGATGGGTTATACAAGCTTGGGCCAAGCTTGGCAAATAATTTGCAAGGCCGAAGCTGGGTCAACCAGTCTTGGCCTAAGCTTGGGTTTCCATGGAATAGCCAAGGATGGGTTATGGAAGCTTGGGCCAAGCTTGGGTAAGCATTAGCATGGCCGAGGATGGGTCAACCAGTGTAGGACCAAGCTTGGGTCTCCATGGAATGGCCAAGGCTAGGTTATCCAGGCTTGGGCCAAGCTTGGATTCTCATAGAATGGCCAAGGATGGGTTATTCAAGCTTTGGCCAAGCTTGGCTAATAATTTGCATGGCCGAAGCTGGGTCAATCAGTCTAGGCCCAAGCTTGGGTCCTCATGGAACGGCCGAGGCTGAGCTACCCAATCCTCCGGGAAGTTATTGACGTTAATCTAAACTTAGACATATTTTACGCAACTTGTTTTTTAATATACTATTATCGGTTTCTGTTGTAAATTGATAACGATCTGTTTAGTTCAGATATCGACATTACAATTTCAGAAGACAATTGTAAAAAACACATTTGAATTATCACAGTGCTGACGAGTCCTAAAAGAACGGAACATCTGGTCGTTACATGTTACTATCGTTATTTATAGACTTTACTTTTTGGTTCTATTCAAATTCAAATTCAAGTTTGATTAGTTGGTTTGATAATTACGGTGGATACAGTACCGTACTTCATCCAAACTACAGAATACTTTTTACATTTTGCATTTTATTTTGACATGACAAGACACATTTTTGCAACAAAATTTTGAATTTTTAAAATTTTTAATTTTTCGTATGATTTGCTTAAGTCGTTTTTAAATCTTTATACGTTTAGTTTTGACTTTTAGGATTGTTCTAATCACGCCCGTATTTTTTATCATTTTTATATTTTCTATTCCTTTGTTATATTGTATTTTATAATATACATTTTCTATTCATGGCTATGCAGTAATTTAACTTTGTAATAGTTATTGTTTAAGATTTATCAGATCCGACTTGGATTCAGTGCAGAAGTCAACTGACTTTGCATAAAACATTTTTCTCCTCATATTGTATTATTAATTAAAGCATAATTTTGTCAAACTCATTATTATTTTTTTTTAAATTTACAAAGTTCTTTAGTTTTTTGTTAACAAAACAAACTTATTTTCTACTTTTAAAATGTAATGTGTATTCAGTAGTCATCGTGTATTATTAAATATTCGCAATGCATTCTTTTTTATTTATCAATAACAATTATTTGTGGCGATTATGTAATTCTATTAATGGACTACTAGATGAAAAATTCTTTGTTAATTTATTCAAGATCTCTGTAATTATGCACAATGGTACGTAATCATTAAAACATCAATATCAATTTGGTTAAAGGAGCGGCAAAGAACGATCTATATTGGTACAACCCAATGCCATTGTAAGTGAAATTAAAAATGTAATTCATAAAACATCGAGGTATACAATGTTAATTCCTTCCTCTATCAAACGAATTGTTTCAAGTTTATGGTCAAATTGACATGGTCTAACGAATCATTTTATTGATCTCGGTGGATATAAATACTTTCAAGTTACACTTACATGCGTTTTGAGATCAAAGAATTTCTATTCTCATTGTTCAAAAAATTTTGCAAATACTGTTATTATGTGCAATATCCTCTTTTAACAATTTGAAAAAAAAAGTATGACAGGTTACAGACACCAAAGTGAAATTATAGTGATGTCGTTGTGGGTGTGCTGCACCTATACTTCCGCGGTAATGTTATGGCAGATTCTCGTTTCCAAAAAGATTTATTTGAACGATTGTGCAAACCATAACCACTCGGGCGTGGTACCGTAAATAACAAATAGGTCACTATAACTCGATGAAAGCGATAGAATCTAAAGCTTAAATTGCTACGAAATTAAACGTTCCTGCAAGTAACCTTAATCTAGTGATAATTAAATATATGAGTCACGTTATATATTCGGCCAGACAATGTAACTTAAATAAAACTATTTATAGAAAAATTTTCATTAATAAATTTTATAGCTGTAAATTTTTTACACACGTTGTGCTGGATTATATCATCGAAATTATTACGCAAACTTTACGCGGTATGTGTCTATTTTTAAACATTTGTTTGCAATGCTTCTGCACAGTATCAATTTAACAGATCATTTCGTTTTATTTAATTATAATTGCGCTAATCAAAAAATCGCTGGGTAAAAAAATCAGCAACAAATTTTTTATTATTGCGAAAATGTGATAGAATGCAACCTAGTTTACTAAATTACATTATTTCCGGATATTGTAAAAACGAAATTATTTGTAACACTATAAATTTTTTTAGATCTGTTTCAATCTAAAAATTCAAAATTTTTAGGTCACATTACGAAAATGTGTTAATTATCTCGATTTTATTTATAAAACCTAATATTATTTTTAGTTACAATGGTTAGAGAATTTTTTTTTATATTGATTTAAAAAAATTTCAAGTTGTGAAGGTCAATTAAGTGAGTGAGTTTTTAATAACAGAAAGGCATCGAAATTTTATTAAGATTTTAACTTGCTTCTCTAAAGACCCAATCACGATTTGATTCTGTAGAAATAATTTATGTAATTTTCTATTGTGTGTGTGTAAATTTACTCTATTAAACAAGAGTGAAAAGTTAATTCTAAGTATTAGCAGGGACGGACTTGACTATTGTGCCGCCCTAGGTACTGTTAAATTTGTCGCCCTAGAAATTTCTTAATACATATGTCTATTACCAATTATTATTAGTTTAAAAAAAATACGATTTTCCAAAATATTTAATAAAATTAAAAAAAAAATAAACGTAATTCACAAAAACAAAGAAAATATTAATAGCAACAAAATTACAGAGGAACCCTTCTGGCTTTTTGGTTGGCGAACTCATTTATGACATCTTCAAAAGACAGTGAATTTGTTAGATCTGACTCAATGTTTAAAACAGCCAAATTGTTTAGTTTTTCTTGCGTCATTTTAGAGCGATAAAAATTTTCAACTCTTCGCAAGCATGAAAAGGTCCGTTCTCCAGAACAGTTTGTTGCTGGGGTGCATAAACAGATCCGAAGAGCAATATCCATATTGGGATAAACACTCTGCAGGTCTTCCTGTCGAATCCACTTCAACAACTTCAAGGGCGTTGTAAAATCTTTTTGGTCATTTATCTTGACATGCTCTCGAAAATGAATAAATTCTTCAATTAAATCTGCTTCAATATCTTCGGGGTACGAAGCTATTAATTTCTCGACGCTTTTTTTTGTCACTGAAGCTGCTGGAACTACTTGTATTTGTTAAAAAAGAAATTTTTTCAGAAAAGTGACAATACGCATCTCGTCGCTTCTGTAACTGAATGACCAAATTATCAATTATCACCAAAAATGTATTAATTCTTAAGTTGGTGCGTCCATTTATTTCAGCTTCTTCCGATCTCGATTCATCCGATAGAAGCTTTCGTTTTCGGTTTTTTGTATCTTTTTCGTAGTCTTTAATTTTTGACATTTCTTTGGCTTCAGTTTCAAAATAATCAAAATTATCACGCGTTGTTTTGAAAAGAGTTATAAGAGAGTCGTATAAACTAACCACTGTCATCATATCAATTTCTACTGCCTGCAATTTAACGTTAGTAGCATTTAAACGATGACTAGCAAAGCTCCAAGATTTTGACAAAAATGCAGTTTCAAGCCGTTCCAATTTTAATCTAATACCTTTAGCTTCGCACTTTGTCTTAGATTTTTCCGCTTCATTATTTTCAATAGAACTTAATACAGAAAAAATTTCATGCCAGGACTGAGTTAAACTATGGCAAGCGTCAGCACGTCTTGACCATCGAGTTTGCGATAGACTCTTCAGAGTACTTGAACCACCTGATTGGTTTTTTAAAGCTCGCGTAAGTTCAATTTCGTCCTGTAGCAATTTCCATCTTTTAGGAGAAGTGGAAAAAAAATTGTGCAGTTCCTGCAGCAAATTAAAAAACCAGCATGCTTCTGTGCAACTCTCTGCTGCATATTCTCCAACTAAATTTAGAGAATGAGCAGAACACGGGATAAATTCCGAACGAGGCGAAACTTCTTTTATTCTAGCTTGCAAGCCTTTGTAGCAATCAGACATATTTGAGGCATTGTCGTAAGATTGACCTCTGCAATTTAAAATGTCAATGTTGTGACTTTTGAGCGTAGTCTCTATGGCTTTAAACATATCGTCTCCTGTGTGTCCTGTGTTTGGAATAAATTGCACAAATCGTTCCACAGGTGAATTATCTTCTACATATCGAACAACTAACGTTATTGATCGACATGCGAAATGTCGGGAGTAGAATCTGCTATTATTGAAAAATATTTCGCCGAACGTAACCGAGCCATTATGTCTTGGGTGACTTTTGTGGCCATTATTGTTATGCCTTCGTTGCAGGTTGTGGAAAACAGATAACTAACTCCGCCTGAACCCGAACCTTTATTGCCATATTTTGATATATGTGAGGCTAAAAATGGATCGAATTCGGCAATGAGCTCAAGGCACATTAAATAATTGCCATTATGTGGCGAACCAAAATCTTCATCGCGTCCCCGAAACGCTAGACCACGTGAGGCTAACGATTTCACTACAGCAACAATTCGTAGCAAAACATTTTTCCAATAGCCTATCTCTTGTTGCAGCTGTTCTACCAATTTTTGGTCTACTCGACCACAAATACTGCCTCTTGTTTTTAACCGTAAAACAACAGACTTGTGACTATTGGAATTTTCGTGAGCCATTATTCGCGTCGATGCATTTTTCCAATCGTTGAAACCTTCTTTAGTTCCAAATTGTGACGACGTATTGTTGAACAGAAGACATGGACCACAAAATACTCTCCCAGTTTTCGGCGAATAAACAAGCCAGCTGCGGGACATTTTCTCTCCATTCAGCATACTTCGAAAGAACAGAGATTTATTTAAATATCTAGTCACTCCGTCAAAAGTTCGTTTACTAGCCGAAAAGTCTCCATCTGAATTTTGTGAAAAACCATTCATTGCTACAAAATCAATGGTTTGGTTGTTTATATCCCAATCCGCGGGTTCCGTAGTGAAAACGCCACTTGTAGAAGAGGCTAGTTCATTTCTGCACTCATAATTTGGAGTATTAACATCTTGGGTTATTTCAACAGGAGCAACTTCTAGAGACTGGGAAGAGTCAACCGGGGAAGCAGGAGAATCAGTTGTTGAAGTTTCAGATCCATGTGCTGTCTTATGCTCATTTAAGAGGAAAAACGAATCCAGTTTTCGTGTCGTACTTATGCTAAGTTCTTTTTTTTTTTTTATTAATTTACCAGATTTTCGAAATTCCGATCCACTAGGCTTCTTTCTTTTTGTAGACATTTTCAGTACAAAACTTAGCACTTCTGGGCCTCTATTACAACAAGAGGCACAAAGTTTATTATTTTAATAAAAAAAAATCAGCATGCATCATTAAAAGCTTGCAAAAACGTAGTTTTAGAATAATTTTTTAAGTTTTACAACGGTTATAAGAAAAACAAAGTACACGGAAAACAATCAGAAATATTTTATCATTAACTACGATATGCGAGAGAATATGTTTACATAGTATAGAACTACAGTATGTTAGTATATAACTATAGCACCGATATATACATATATACAGTATCTTCTCGGATTAAGTTTACAAAAACAATTTTTTTTTATTTATAACTTTACAACAAAATATTAAAGCAATAAAAACATCTGTTTTATTTAAAGACGAGAAATCTATAATTAAAAGATAATATTAATAGTGTTCTAAAAATAAAAAATACAAAAAAGATTTGTTTTACTCAAAAATGTTAAAATATGTATTTTTTGCCATTTTTTTTGTAAGAAAAAAATAACAAAAAATTCTGTAAACTTTTTTTTCCAATTTTAGAACATTCTGTCCTGTTATGAATAGTTTAGATTAAACAAAAAATGTTATTCCTTTGACGTTTTTTTTTAAATAAAAAGTAAAAAAATTTTTTTTTGTAAACGTAAATTTTGTGAAGTAAGTATTTGGATTTTAACGCATAACAAATTAAAAAAAATTAACTTGAACTTACCTTTAATGAACAATAGATGTGCACAACACAAAACAAAACACTATAAAATCTGTATATACTTATTGTCAACACACAACACACAGTTCACTCACTCGAGGTGCTTGGTCTTTGGTTTCCAAGTAAAGAATGAAAATTCAAAGAAAAATCTGCAGAGTTTATTATTTTATTGCGTTCGTCTTTGCGGCACCCAGACTTTGGGATTCCCAAATATTATGGTCAAAACTACTCTACATTACAATGTCTGCATGAACCGACAAAGAAATGGGTTGACAATAAAAAAATAATGATAACTTTCTCAAAGCAGGTTTAGAAGCTCATAAAGTCATAAATTAGGAGTTTTAGGTTCGACCAGATGTTACTTGGTTTATCAAATTTTTATACAATTTTCAATTTTATAATTTTATTCAGTTCTGCCAATTCCTTTGAACTTAAATGATGCCGTCCCTCTTTCTCATGCCGCCCTAGGCACGTGCCTACTTTGCCTAATGCTAAATCCGTCCCTGACTTATTAGTCGGGTTTATACACATCACTTCGTTGTGACAAATTGGGAATTTGACATATAATATGTTGTACAAGCGCCAGATATTTGAGATATTAGTTATTTGGATAGCGATATCTTTTATCTTCATTGCCATATGCTAAAGAGAACAAAATAACTGTATTTTTGCCATAATACGACAGTAAGAAAGAGAAGCACAGATAGTGTCAGCTAAAATATTCCAACCATATGACAAACATCATCTAGTTTCTCGACCATCAAAACAGTAAGAAAGGTGAAAGTACTAATGACAGTAGCTTTGAAGAAAATGCATAATTTCCCGAGTGATAGTACGGCCGGCAGTTTTGTTTATTGCGATAATATTAATAAACTTTTTACATCACCGGGGGTCAGTCCGTGTCAAATCAACACAACAGGATTTTTTTACCATGTCAGGTTTAGTTAAAATTTGGCACACTTGTAGTTTTTGTCTAATCTACGAAACATACAAAATTTTGTTGAAAAATATTTACCCGTTTAGGATTTAGAGCTATGTAAAATTTAAAAAAAACGCAAAAAAATGCTAGGCTGACTTTTAAAAATCATAATTGTAGCTCTCTTAGTTGACTTAGAGAGATAGGGTTGTTGCTTTTTTTATGCTCTTTAATTTGATATACAACACAATATATTTAGAGGAAAATATTTTTTTCAAATTCGAACTGAAAATTTTATTTTGAAATTTTAAAAAATACGATGCCTCGAATAAATTGTATGGAATTTAGTTAGGATCTAGAAGTCCTTAAAAGTATTTAATAATATTACTTGCTTTTAATAAAATATCATTAGTCTTGTTTAAGTGAGCAATACTGACTTATCAAGTTATTATTAGTCTAACTACTTTAAGGCTTCCTTTGATTTTGCCGTGTCTTCCTCACGAAGTCTGTATATTCTTCCTGTGGGAGTAGTAGGGTAAACTGTACACAAAATATTATTTAAAGATATCTACAAAATGTCAGCTTTTCCACTTGGATATAAAAAAAATGGGGAATGACCAGCTGGGTGCAGAAATGTGACTTTCACTTAATCTTCATTTTGATTTTTATCTAACACATAAGCTAGCCTCTACTATTACAGTTACATAACCGTTAACGTCTGTTATTAAAATTTTCTTAAGTAGTTGTCACTGTGCTGTAATTTGTGTCATACGAAACAACTTTCACTTTGATTTGAGTCATGTTGTCTTTGATTGGTAAAAAAGCATAGAACTGTTGAGTTCCTTTTATGGTCTGCGCTTTTTCAAACCGGTTAGTCAAAAACTTTTTCAGTTTCTATGTACTCTTCTTGCTTGACAAGCTGAAAGTTAACAGTTTTAATGTTTTGGATCGACCAATCAAAAAGTAGTTGTGGCGTGAGGATTTTATTTTCATCTGTAAACTCTCTCTTGCAGCCAACTTTTTAACTGTATCACCAACTCTGTCACACGGCCCTTTGCGATGAGCTGTACCCGAAAAATTCTTTTTATTATTATATTGAACTGCACTTCCATCGGAAAAGTAATATATTTTCTCAACATGAAACAAAAAGTAAATTTTCAAAAACTGACTGAGCTTTTTTTGAAAGCAGTAGACAGCTGTTGTACTATGCTCTAGACATTCAGATATAATAACATAGCTGACATGTTTTACTTTATCATCTTGTTTATAATAAACTACGAAAAGGTGTATTGTTGCACACTCACTTAACCAGTGATAATTTTGGACTTCGTCTTGAACTACAAAAGCATAATTTGTCTAATGTGACTGCAAATTTATTTTCTTTCAATGTTTCTTTTACTTCATTCATAAACGAACTTTGTTGTTTTGCTATAAAATCATGGGGAACTAACTGACCAAGTTTGTCACATAGCATCTCAACGAACTCAGTTGAGCTTTTTTGTGTCGTCTTAAGATTACACCGATCCACTGCAATCCATTGCCGAAAAGTTATATTTTCAATCATATTTTCATCAAGACACTCTCTAAAGTTTTTGTTATTTTATTAGTTCTTGGGCAAGAACGACAGTTTGCATGATACAATCTATTGTAATAAAATTTTTAAAATGCAGCGATTTGGTTTACTTTTCTTCCCAGAGTATCAAGTTCCAGCCGCATTTGGTTTTGCTGGACCATGGAAACACTACCGACCCTAATTTATTACCATTAGGAATCCTTAGTTTTGTCAAAGATCTAATTCTTAGTTACGTTGTAACTTTCGTACAGAGTTTCCTATTATCTTGTAGTTTACTGCTAATATTTTTATTACTATCATTTTGTTATTTTTAATTACGAGTTTTCAATGAACTCTCTTATTATCTATTAACTTAATGTTCATTCCTTTGAACGTGAGCACCATTTACTGTTTCTATTTATCAAGTTTTATTTAGCCGTTTTGATTAAATTTATGAATTTGAGACTCAATATTTCAATAACAGTTATAAATGCTTTTATTGAATGTTAAATAATTATGAATTTAAAAGTTGCATTGGTGACATCTTGGGCAATTCGTTCAATGTTTACATTAATTAGACAAGGGAGTGCGATGTCAATAAATGTTGGTTGTTGTCAATTATGTTTTGATATTGTCTTGAATCTAAATTTAAGAGTTGATAGTTAACTTAATTTAATGTTTAAATTGTGTCGATAAGGCCGTTTGACGTTTTGCTGGTATGTGTCAACATGGTCGAATTCGTTTGTTACTAATATCGAAAAGGTTCTGCCGAGATTCTGGGCGGGTGGAATGTAGTCGTACACCCATTGCACTACCTAGGTCTGGTATTTATTTTATTTGGTAACGCAGTTCGATCATGATTCATTTGGAACCGGAGCATTACGCTCATTTAGGGATCTCTAGGCGGGTGGAATTTAGTCGTACACCTATTTCACATCCTAGGCCCGCTTTTTGGACCGGAGCATTTGGCTTGTTATAACGGTCCCGGACGGAAGCACTCTGAGTGGGTGGAATGTAGTCGTACACCCATTGAACACTTGGAGCTGACATTGGGTGGCGTTGTCAGGAACCTGAGCGGTCTGATATTTGATTTCAGTAATAATCCAGCATGATTTGATTATTGCCCCATTTGAATTTTAAATATGTGTGATATCTAATTTATTGATTATTATCAAAAGCAAATAACTATTTGTAGTAAATAAATTTATAACGGGATGCTCAAACGTACTTTCTTGTTTAAGTTTGCAGAAGGTGAGAATTCAGTTTAGCCACGTCACTCCATCTCCAAACCGTATTTGGTTTTATGACCAATTATTAATCATGAAAAGACTTAAAAGGTAATGTGACCAATTATCGTTATGTTTACTATTACCTTAATTGTACGCCCTTAATTATCTTTTTGTGAGGTGCATTTTTATTATCAATTGCATTGTTATTATTTGTCTCGATTAAAATATAAATTTAAAAAAAAACTAATCTTAAATTTCCATCTTACACTATGGAAGAAGGGTTGCATAACATTTGAAACAGAAAATGTTTGTACGTTGCAAATTCTTCATTAGTTAATGTTCATCAACGGGCATTCTCAATCATTAGCTTGACGTTTTGGTGGACTGTACAAACACAAACTGTGCGTGTACCACTTTCTCCCACCAAAATACACTGTTTCGGCCTTAACTCCGCAAACTTTGAAAATTTCTTAGTTTTGACAAAGACTAAAAGTTTGTCAAATTTCAACCAAATCTAAGATGGTGAAAATTAATAAAACTGTGTTGATTTGAGATGGACTGACTCAAAAAAAGGACAATATACTTGTATCTCATGTAACATATGTTAGGCAACCAACATTGCTTGGATTGGTATCACGTAAAACAAAAATTACTAAATGAAAAATTTGATTTGTAACCTTTACATTAAGGTTAATTAACTAATTAAAAACGGTAACACATTAACAACAATACCTGTTTATTTGAAATACAAATTTGTAATAACAATTACTTAAAATTTTAACCGATCTTCAATGTGTTGTTCTTTAGCTGCAATATATTTATTACCCTTCTCTTAAAATTTTGCGAAACATTACAAAACACATCAACTTCAATATTTCGAATAACTTCAGTAATTGCATGTTCCGCGTCTTCAATATTGCGCAGTTAATTTTTATATACTGAGGTTTTTAACTGTCTATAAAGGTAAAAATCTAGTGGCGTAAGATCTAGGAATCGTAGAAGATATAACCCTTAGCTTATTATTCTTTTATTGTAGAATTATTGCATAAATTCAGTTTTGCCTCGAGTAGTAGGAGCCGTTACATTGTTTTGCTAAAAGTAACCAAATTGAAGCTCGTGGATATTGTTTTTAATCGTCAATATAACATTTTGCTTCTTCTAATTATAGAAATTTGAAATAGTATTTTACAAACAACAAATATTTTCACTAAAATTTAAGCAACCATAATGCTAACTTGATTATCTACCATTTGTTAGTCACTGTTCTTTGAGTTACAACAAGTTAGACTCTAACTTTTAAAAAGAGCTGGTAGCAAATAATTAAAAATGTTGACTTTATGCATTGATAAACAAAAACTACAGAGCAACAGGGCGTTTGCTTTTTTTTGAAATGAAACTGTCTTTAGAGACAGTAGCATCAAATTGACCTTGATGAGACGAAAAGTGAATCGGTTTTCCTTCTCCGATTTTAACCGGCAATTGATTGGAAACAGTTGAAGAATTGTTTCTTACACTTTGTCAAATGCTTTAACCGCACTCTACACGCATGCGCAGTAGATACTCTATGTATCGTAATATTTTCATATTTAAATTGAGCACTAAGAAATGTTTGTCTACAACCAGATCAGGCACTACCATCGACGCAGTATTGTCTTGTTATTCAAAAAACTTACAGTTCAATAGCGCCGTTTATTTTCGGAATCAAGAACATCATTTTGAAATGTGCACATTTATCTATTTTTACTTTCCTATAAGTAAAATATAGCAATTTTTCAAAAAATTTTTATTGCATAATTTTACGTTTCAAGGTCTCTCGAATCAGGGTCTGATAAAGAAACCGGAAGTAGGTGTATCCACCATTTTTAACAGTTTTCGTTATATAATTTTGTACGTATGTAAATTATTCGAATTATTTTTACAGTTTCTTATAGAGTTAATTCTTTATTCAAATAAATTTTTTTTCTAACATTAACAGTTTTGTTAGATATTTGATTTATAATTTAAAGTGAATTCTATATATAATCCTAGGTTCAAATCCTGCCTACAACGATTTTTTTTAAGAAAAAACTCCATATCTTGAAAGAAAGTGCTACGTCTTATTTAAATTATTTTTGGTATCTACGATAACTTTCGAACTAAAAGTCCTAGTAACTTGAAATTTGGTATGAAATTGGTTTTTTAAATTCTCTCTGCTTTGTCAAAAGATGGGTTTTGAAAAAAAAACGGAAGTGGGTGTACCCGTCATTTTTAACACTTTTCTAATATAATTTTGTACGTATGTACATTATTTGAATTATTTTTACAGTTTCTTATAGAGACAATTCTTCCTAACAATGTATTTAAATAAAAAAATTTAACAGTTTATCAGATATTTAATTTGTAATTTAAAATTAATTCACAAATATATAATAGTAACAAATCCTGCCTGCGGCGAATTTTTTTACTGATAAGGGGTAAGTAATATCGAGGCGCACAAATATAAGGGTTAGTCGATATGATCTTAATAAAATCGAGGAGAAAAATTTCAAAAAAACTATAGCATGCTAGGAAATCAATACAAACGTGTACATATCATATACATATACATATACATATGTCGTGTGGTGACCACTCCAGTTTTTTTAACGTAGTGATCATTTTGATTCAATCATTTTTGTAAGCGTTGCTTCAGCTTTTATTTGCCAATGTAACCAGCAACCAGGTGAGGACTCAGATCACTCTTGTTTTGACCTCTTTGTCAGTGCTTAAGCGTAGTTTAACCAAATGCTCCTTTAGTTTTAGGAAAATACGCCAGATTGTGCGAAGAGTGGGAAATGACAATATATCAAAATTGTTTTAGCAGAACTTGCGTAAGATGGGAAACATGTAGTTATGAGTTGTCTTAAAACAGCTACACACTTTGACCCAGTTTTTTTCTTCGACGATTTTGTACTGCTCGTCTGTGTGTTCTTAGCATGTCGCAATATCTGTCCGAGCTTATTGTAGACCTAAGAGTCTTGAATTCAACCAGTAGTATCCGTTGACGGTTCCAAAATACAGTCACCATGACGTTGCCAGACTGGGTTTGTTCAAACTTTTTTTTGTTTGTTTTGCGAGTAAAATATAAGAGCTAGATTTTTTCTCCGTAACGATAGGATTCAAAAATTCCTCATTCTTATCTCCAAATTGTTGAAGAAATACGTTTCTGCGGTTGCTGCGCTCTTGTTTATTAACTTCAATGAGAATGCGTAGGACTCACAGCGCGTTAACTTTGTGATACACAAAGTCATTTAGTCTTTTTTTAATTGTTGTAACTCAAAAAACCAGTTCAGCAAACTCCTTATACTATTTATTGGACCTATTCAATGGCTATGCACTCTTCAGTTCACACTTAAATCAACTGGCAATGAATGTGTATTGGTCAACACTGAACGGTTTCTAATTAGGAAATATTTTCTAAAATTAAATTTCACATAACAATTTTGTAACGTCCCGTTAGAATTCATTACAATTAAAATTCAATTTTGTATTCGTTTATTGTCTGCAACTAATTTGCATTTAAATTTATTCAGTTTGGCAACGTCGCGTCGTACTTCGAAGCGACCGAGCAATCGATTTTTGTTTGTACTTCCGTTTGAGCCATCTTTAGGCTTGCAAGAAATAAGTGCTGCAAGGAAAACAATTTTCTTAATTATGTAAAAACGCATACAAATTAATTTTTATTCTCTCCAACTGATTGCTGGTAAGTTTCTATTTATATTATATTTTCCACGTTTATTATTATTGTATGTTTTTATTTTTTATTACAATTTACTAATCCTGAAATAATAAAATTGTCCACAAATGCTATAACCTAAAAAGTTTCATGTCTAACGCGCGAAAGTCTTTTTTCTTAATTAAATTTTTAATCAAAAAAAGACTTCAGTAATAATACAGAATCTCATTAAGTTACTTACTATAGTTTTATAAATATATACGTATAATAAGCGCCGTCTCTTAGCTATCGGCCTGTCAATGGAGTGGAAATACGTTACAGTGTGTCTTAAAAATGGCAAAACACTCGATCAGTAGTTCACTCTGGTGACATTCTCACAATTGCATTGACATAGCTTACTTAGTCAATGTCACAAGTTCTGGTTTTAATCCACGTGTTATTGAAAACGAAATTTAAATTATGCGGATTATAAATCAAATTTACAACGTTTCTTTATTCTGGTTCTTTAGAAACTCAGTTTCTAAATTAAATGAAACACCACTTAAAAGTATAATTTAAAAATGGTTTGCAAAATTCAAGCTTAAATACCAACATTTGATGATCATTTTCGATAAGAGCGTCTATGCACTTCTATTGTTGAGAAAAATATCGATATTGTGCGTGATGATTTTATCAATTCGACATGTATCTCACGTTAAGATAGATCGTTGATTGTAGTATTTAATGGAAGATGCCCAACTACTTACTAATAAGTTTACCGCGCGCTCCATTCTATAAAATATCTGCACCGATAAGTGTCGCCATAGACGGCCAGCACAATATCGTACAAATATTTTATCATTTATTGGCTCATTTTACAAGCGAGGTTGTAATGATATATCAGGTCTGATTTAAATTTGTTCCAATTTATTTTTTGCAAATAACAAGCTTGTTTCAAATGTAACTTGATTTTATATTTTTTTGTTTTTATTAAAGATGATATTTACTTCAATCATTATAAACCAAAATCGCTGATGATGAGCTTTTGTTATATTATTTCCACTAACGAAATAGCCTTTTTAATAATTTTCGAAAAACAGAATTATTATTGAAGTAGTTAATTTTTTTAATTATGTTTCTAATCTTTATGTTTGATATGCTGACGAAGCAAAAATGTAAATTGATGATTTAAAGCCTAATTTAACTACAAACCTTAATCACGCAACGAGACGTATAAGCACAGATTACCATGTCAAAATGTTGATCAATTCCTACTGTTTTCGTCTTATTTTAATTTGTTGAAAGTAAAAGACTATATATAATATTTATTATGTAAGACAATTTGCATTGTCATTGTTAGAAATTCGTCAGTTGACGGCTCAGGTTATGGCAGAAACAAACGTGACTTATCACTACTTAAACTATCAATTACTTCTTTTTATTCCGATATTTAAAAAATGAAATAGATGGAAAACATTTTTCATCGCCGGAAGCATTTAAATTGCATGTTTTAGACCACGGTACGAAATGGAAAAAGTATTTTAGTTTGCCGGGTGCGGTCCATCCTAGTTTCGATCTTCTAGCGATTTATGTAGTTTGGTTTTACCATTTGTCTTAGATACGTGTACTATGATACTTGTTCTAGTGTTATGTTACTGATTCTGATTTATAAGATGTCTTCTGTGTTTTTTTTTGTTCATTTTAAGTCTGATTTCGTTTTCGATTATCACTTGAATATCGTCGACATATAAGTGGGTTGAACGGGCTCCATTGAAGTTAATGTGTTTCTGTTTCGATGTCAATTTTATAAAAATATTTTTGAGGGCTGTAATGAAGCGCCTAGGAAGACGTAGGAATGAGAACGAGCTGTTTGGTTGAGTTTTATGTTGTCAGATGGCGCAAATTGTAGTTCATTTTCCAAAGACATTTCCGGTCACTTTTTATTCTTGTTACGTCCGGTTAGGTGTGTGTGTGTGTCGACGTTAAAACGCAAAAGGATTGGTAGGAGAATTATATTTTGTCATCAATCAACATCCCGCTTATGGATGTCAGGGGACGATGCACAAATATATTTCTGATCAGCACATATTGTAGGTTAGTATTTACACGTGGGGAACGTTGTATCGACGTGGAAGCTATTTCTTGTTATTTTAGCTTCGATCGCGTACTCCGGTAATTAGACTTCTATGGCGTACTTTTATAAATAAGTTTGCATGGCATACTCACATAACTGACCTTTATGGAATGCTCCTGGAATGAAGATTGCTATGACATACCTATATAATTAAACTTCTATGCTTCGATAATTCAGCGTTGATGGCATATCCTTGTACGTAAGTGTAGGTGGTCTAATTGCGGCGGAGTTTTTCCAAAGGTACTTACTTTTTAATTATTTCAACGGTGAATAAACCGGAAAACGAATGCTGTATCGACCGTAATTTGATCGGTGCTGTTGGGGGTCTTTCGGATCGCTTCTTGCTTATAACAATTTAACTGTGTTTGTGGATTGTCAAAATGTTAACGTAATAAATTAATCAATGTTCATAAACTTCAATATTATTACTGAACTTTCATAAATTTCAATATTGCTATTTAGCTTTCATTAATTTCATTATTATAATAAATGTAAGAAGATTGGAAGTACGCGTCGAAGTTTGATGTGATGTTACCGGGTGATACATCCCCTGTAAATATCTGACTCGCGAACTTGACGTCAAGGCCACGGGCGGATTATAATTAGATCAATTACGCGGACGTATCTAAATATTCCTACCGTTGGTAAATTGCGGCGGTATATTAAAATATCTGCTTCCAGGGTCTACTTTAGACTTGTTTTGTATTTTCCGTATTAATGTCATAATTATAACGATATTAGTGGCGTAGTCACAAGTCCAGTAAAAATTTTGTAAACAACGACGATTCGACTTCTATCTTTATTTTCCTTCGTGAGGGTCGGTTGTCGTACATAAACGATACAACAAAAAAATTAGAAATTAATAAACAAAACTCTCATTTTCTTATTTAGAACAAATGTTTTATTTCTTAATGTACTTTGGGGATTGCGGGCCTGGGATTTCCTTTTCTCTAGCCTAAACGTTAAGTACATTACTCATACGTAAGAAAAGGTGGCGCAAAGGGAATCAACTTATCCGAAGAGTATTTTTTTTCTAATTATCCGACCCACAAGCATCTGCGGCGAATTTTTTCTCACCTCCCCAATTTGTACGTTACAAGACATCGGGCGTTTTGATTGGGATCTTGTTGGTCTCTTCTGTTATTTGTATTTTAATTTTCGTGTGCTTGTTTACGTTGTTTATTAACTCAGCATAACAATGATCTGCTCTGCTGTTCTATAGAACTTGATCTACCGCTCACATTTCCAGTGTTGCTACCAGCTTTTGTAGCAGAAAATTTAACTTGACCCCAATCATTTTGGCCCACTCAGTACATACATGAACATAATGTATTTTCTATATTCAATAAGTTTTTAATGTATTTTGTAAATTCTAATAACTATTAAATTTTTATTAAGTGTGTTTATAAAATTTTTTAACGTTTATTAATCAAAAATCACATTTATTTTTTATAACTGGTCAGTTATTGTTTTTGTCAGCGCTTATAATTTATTAAGCAGCTTAAACGTTATAACATCGAAGAATGAATGATGTTCAGGTGTGGCATTCAACATTAAATTTATTGCATATTATGTCTAGAACATAATCGTTATATTCAATTTGAATAACCTCAATTCAACTTCACTTTCAGTTAATAATTAAGTACAATTAACGTTAAGTTTAAAATTTCGCGACAGATTTAATTAAATAAAGGTTTGGCAAGAGTTGAGAAATACAAATTTGTCTTAATTCACTTTGGACTACTTTTATAAGTCGATACTAATTTGCATTGGTTTATTATGTTATTTACAAGTTACATTATATAAACTAATCCTGTTATGTCTAAATATAAATTTGACAAAAATAAGGTATTAAATTAAATTTAAAAAAAATTAAAAATTTGGATGCAACTCAAAATATGTTTGTATTACAATTTACATATTTTTTAGCTTCTCGTTTGAAATATCTAAAATTTTAAAAGCTTCATTATTGTGAATTTTTTTAAACACTTGGATATGTTTTTACATTTAACAAAATTTGTACAACTTAATAGACAAATCTGCAGTCTATTTAACCAACTTTCTAGCATTAATAATATCAGACATATCCATACATGCTAACGTCCCCTGAGACATTGTGTGCCAGATTGGACGCAAATCAATATTATTTAAATACATATTTGTAATTAAAAACAATAAATTATGCAAAAATAAAAAAAAATGTATTTGAAAAGTTAACAATCAATAGTGTAGTTTTCAGCCGTTAATAAACAATAATACATATGACATACATACAATTAATTAACACTAAACAGCAAACTTCTTTATTACCAACATTGAAAAACTTAAAGTATATTAAAATTTGAGTAAATTAATTAAATTAATCGTTTTAAATGTGCTTATACAACTTTGTTTAGTCCTTGGTGATACTTTTTTAAGCGTCATATATAAAAATTTAAATTTTTTATGGGGTCTTTAATAGACTTTTTTAATAACTTTTAGTGTAGGTTTACGTTATTACGTTTTTCTATGTATGTATGTTTCAATGTCATTTTTAAACATTTTTAAAATATAAGAAATAACTATTCAATTGTTAATTATTAATTAACTTGATTATGCAAGAAATTTTTGCAACCTTATGTTACAATGTAGTACTTTTCTATGTAGATACAATGTAATACAGCTTGAAACAAATTCTTTTATTAATTACAAACAGTTAAAAAAAACAAAATTAATTAAACTATATTCTTAGAAACAATCAAGTCTACAACGTGAATTATTATCTGAAATTGTACAATGTAAAAGGTCAAACATTAACAGACAAAAGTTTTCTTTCGTTTAAGTTTTATCAAACTCAAAAAAAAAACTGCAGAAAAAATTGTTATAATGTATAGTGGCCTTTTCGCAATAAAATAAATTCTGTTAATTAAAGTGATTGAATTTGATATTAATTATTTATTGTGCTTTAGATTAAACATTTTAACATAATTAACAAAATGACAATAATAATACAAACAAACCATATTTGTCTAAAGTTTTAAAAAACCATCAATCATCACGGTATATAATTAGATTTGTGAATTATGAAACCGAGTAGATTAAAACGTTGGAGTAAGTCATTATAACTGTTTAAATGATATTAATGATTTTTAAAGCTCTTGACAGACTGTTTTATGTTTTTTATTTATAACAAAGTAATAAGTTGCAAAACGATTTCACTCCTATATTGAAAACTGTTAATAAAACACATCAAGCTCTAAGTATAGTATAAAGGGTTTTTTTCTATCTTTCTTTTTACACGTAGAAAAATTTTAGGTTTTTTGAATTTATTTAATTAAGTTTGTTGTTTTTATTTGCCAATATACTTTATTCGTCACGAACGCATTTTTTATTTGTAAAAAGGTAACTATACAGGGTGTCTCTGATTACCGTGTTGTTATTTTAGCAGGTGAAATGAGAGCATAAATATAAGCAAATGTCAAAATAAAAGTTCCTTTTAAGCATTTTAAAAATAAAAATTTTTAACAAAATAAATCGTAAATTACAGACCTGTTACATTAATTAAGTCTCCTAAGGTTGTTGGCACCACAAATAAACTGTTCTAAGAAGTGCAAATTTTTTTCAGCAATTGCTAACAATAAGGTTATCGGATAAAACGTAGTTAAATTAGTGTGGTTAAAGTTGCTATTCTGCACATTCTTTTCAAGTACACTAGAATCTGTACACAAACTACATTTTGCTAAGCTAGGTCAGTAACACTAAGCAATAAATATTAGTATCTGCTTTAATTATTTTATTAACAATATTTTGTAGATGATGGTAAATTAAAAAATAATAATAATCAGCACAATACATCAGTACCGGTATTGCATAGTTACAATGAACAGTCAATTTCCATTTGTCTAGATATAGTGAGGACCGGCCTGAAAACTTTATTTGCAAATATCTCAAAACTGGGCCACCTTAGACTAAATCTTTAAAGAAAAGTTTTCATTTGACACGACAAGGAAACTACTCCTTAAGTTTGTAGTCGTATTTCAGATACACCCTATATACATACTCACTTATGGTTACCTCACTTTTTCAATTTAAATTTGATCAAAAACGAAATTTAAATAGATGTAGTTGATCTTGGTCTTCCAATTGTATTTATTAAACGTGATAAATTCTAAAAAACTTTGTTTTCAGTTTATTTGGAAATTGGGTTATAGAAACCCAACTGTCAAATTAAAATTGCAAAATTTTAATTAAACCTCAAATAAAATTTTGTATTATCAGAAATGACTTTATTTAACCTATTGTTATAAATATTTTACTTCATTTGATTTTATCTTTTGAACTTTGTAATATTAAAATCAATTTATTTAAAAAATTCGAAAAAAACTAAAAAATTTAATAATTTCAATTATGTTTGCTCGAAAATTGAGTAATTTATGCTTTAGTCAAATTAGTTTGTAGATATAATAAATGCTTCTGTAAACCAAAAAAAAACTCTTAATGACCCAAATTATTAAAATAACCAAATGAAAATATACGATGCCTGTTCAATTGAAACCCATCTATTCGCAAATATATTTACAAATAACTACCACTACAATTAAGGCACATATCCCATTGTTTTACCAACCGATGTATACCCTGCTTAAAGAATTTTTGGGGCTGCTGTTCGAAGAATTCTTTTACGGCATTTTGTACTTCGTCTGACTAAAAACGATTACTTTTTAACGTCTTTTTCAGTAGTCTAAAGATGTGAAAACAGCAAGACGATAAATCGGGACTATAGGGTGGGTGCTCTAATATCCTCCACTTTTTCGTTGCAGACTTTCGTTTACTACTTTGGCAACATGAGACCGAGTATTGTCGTGCAGCAGAATGACACTACGTAAGAGCTTCTCTGGACGTTTTCGTGTTATTGCTCGATGGAGATTGTTCAAAGTTTTATTATACAGGTTTGCGTTGATATGCACTCTAGGTTCTGTAAACTTAATAAATAAGGATACTTCATGGTCGAAAAAAATGTTAACATGACCTTGCCTGCAGAAGGTTGAACTTTAAGCTTCGTTGGTGGCTGAGAATTTGCGTGTTTCCATTGCATCGATGACAACTTACTGGATGGTTCAAAATAATGGCGCCAAGATTCGTATTGACGAAAAAAGTCATTACAATTTTGCCTGTATTCCTTGAGATGTTGCAAAGATAAGCCCTTTCGCAAGCTTTTTGGGTTCTCTGACAAAAGGCGTGGAACCCGTTGCGCACAAATTTTGCTGTAACTGAGTTTGTGTACGATACTATGGACAGATCCTATACTCACACCAACATTTTCTGAAGTTGCTCTGACATTTGACGATTCTTTCTAATCAGACCTTCCACACATGCCTGTCTGTTGATGCAGTACGCAATACACTTGGTAGTGGCTTATCATTCGTCTCCTATCTTCCACTCTTCAATTTTTGACACCATTCCTTGACAGGTGGATACGCAAAACACGCGTTTTCATACACTGCTTGCATTTGCGCATGAATTTGCAATGGTTGCAATCCTTCAGCATACAAAAATTTATCGATTTTCTTACCTACATTAATCTCTACATAATTAAATTATAAATCGTTACAAAACTGTTTCTTTAGTATCCTATTTGATGATTTGAGTATATTTAAATTTGAATTAATAAATTTTAGCACATTTTTTGTGCATGGTTTCTTTTCAATGTTCTTCAATATATTTTCGAATGCACGGTGACACAATTACGTCCTATGGTAATTTATAAAATTGTTTTTTGAGTGCAACCCATCTTGGGATTTCTTCTTTCTGTTTCATTCGTTGAAGTGGTTGGTTTAGTAGATACCTTTTGTTGTGTTGATTTTGTTTGATAAGCTGTTAGAAACGCTGTAGCCAAATTTGTTCTAAATTTAAGTAAGCTTGCACAACATGGTTTGGTATAATGGTTTCCATAAGAAGATTAAAATTTTTATTTAGTGCATCTTATCGTAATTTGCATTATCGTTTAAGTCTAAGCTACGCAGAATTCATTCAAACCTTTTAAGTCTTTTATTTTTAGAAAGAATTATAGGTACGTCACATGTTTGTACCTTTCTTGGAATATTTAATATAGTCAGATAACATCAACCCACTTAGAAGTCTGAATATTTAGTCACGAATAAAATTTAAGGCAGAGTTGTATCGGTAGGTACTATTTCTTCACAAATAGTAACTACAGTTACATTTAGTTGGACATCTACCCAGTTTCTGTTTTTGTAATTTGTTTTTTTTTGTAAAAACAATGAAAGTGATAAATCATCTTCATACTCTCAGTCACTTTTTTGAGTTTGCAGTTTACACAGTTTTCAACAAACCTTGAGTAAGATGGTTGTCACCTTCGTGATCATCGTCTAAGCGATCGTTATGTTTTAGTTTTTTATAAAAACGGACGAAGCTACTTTTTTATTTACACATACTCGCTACTATCTGAGCTATCATCATCATCATCGTAACCTAATCTGTTGTTAACTTTTATCTTGATTGAATTGTCTGTTTTTGGCATCATCCAATGCTAGAATTTTGAACCCGTATTTTTGAAAAAACGAAAACTGCTGTGACTATCGAAAAAATCACATATCCTAAAAACTTATTTATCGATTGTTTTGTGCCTTGCTCGAGTCTTTTTGCTGTCAAATCTTGCACAAAAAATTTGTTATTTGTGTAATTTAGACAATGAAGCCATTTATACTAAGATAGGAACGTGTCCGGGTTTGAACCGTGTTAATATTGTAACCGTAAACGTTTTGCTAACCTTTTCTGCAGGGAGCCCCGTTGGTAACAACCACGCCAACACGGCTAGTTACGATGTCGGTGAGTGGGCGTAGTTAAAAAAACTATAATAAATATAGAAAAGGCACCACTTCTCGTACTAATAAAGTACCAAGAGTACGTGTATAAATATTTCTATCTAAAGATAACAGGTACTATTACTAATCTTATTTAACAACAATTATAAAAATGTAAGGAGTTTAATAGCAAAGAGAAAAAAACTGCCAGTTTTGTGATTTAATTTGAATATAATAATAAAGATTTAAAAATTTTAACCGCAAATAGAATTATTAGCAATCACCGCAAACTTTGAACTTAATCGATTAACTATTTAACTTACATGCAGTCGTGGCACATTAAGAATCGACAAATATAATTAATAACACAGCTTAAAGAAAGAAAGTGTTAAAAAATTACCCCACCGAAGTTCCTTGATGGCGGGTAGTAAACGCTCACTACCTCTTACGTGTTTATAGACAAAAATGGCGTAGTAAGTAAGCTTACG
The DNA here is from genome assembly GCA_035610365.1 of Aquatica leii. Lineage (NCBI taxonomy): Eukaryota > Metazoa > Arthropoda > Insecta > Coleoptera > Lampyridae > Aquatica > Aquatica leii. The sequence goes on along the minus strand of CM069434.1, from coordinate 13,689,328 downwards.
TACGACGTTATGTGCTTAAATTTGGCATCAATTACATTTAAAACGAAATTTGACGTTGTTACGTCAATATACACACGTCAGCTGCGTTACATAACGTTGACGGTGCGGTGTTTTAAAAATTTACGACTAAAGCAAAAGGTTTTACTATAATCTACGATTACAAACTAGAGTAATTAATACGGTGAAATTAAATTAACAAAAGCTGAAGACTGATTATAGATAATTATACAAATAAAAAATTTCTACAATACAATAAATTTTAAATTTGATTAAGGTCTGACTCAGTAATCCCCAGAGATTCCACAAGATAAGATCGGTTATTGGATACAAATCCTTATTTCCTCAGCTTAATTATTGTTGAAACGGACGTTTTGACACTCTAGCAGTCTGGTTAAAAAAATTTTGATCTATTAAAGGAACATGGTTGATGCCATCTTAAGAATTTGCTTGCAAACGCTGATTTAATTTACTAAATGGTTTAATCCTGTCAAAATACTGCGCAATTCTTTTACGCCATAGTTGCTAACAGCGTAAAGGGAATAACCAACGATGAAAATTAAATATAAACAAAAATTACTTACAATTTAGCGGAAAGCATTTTGATAAATCAAACGATCACAGCGAAATAAAATGTACAAATGAGTGAATAAAAATTTGTATAGTTTGCGCTTCCTCTTCGTAAATGTTAATTACGATACGCCTTTTATAATACAGTGGAGGCGAGAAACTAGTGAAGGCGAATAACAAAAACGTCGAGAGATGGGACAAAATCATTATTTTCTATAATGAATTTGAATATGACTGTTGGTTGTTTAGATGATTAAGAAACTTAGACAATTTGAGATGATAAGGTTCAAGTTTTATAGTTTCAAAACGTTGAATAAAATGTTGCGAGTTGAGGATGTAAGAAGAGGTTTTACCTGTAAATTTGCAAAACATGTTGCACAAAAACTGAGTTGAGTTTATAAGTAGGAGATTTGATAGTGCTGACGATAGATTAAAGGGGTATACCTTGTTTGTGAATTTCGTATCTAATACGAAGTTGGAATTTACGAGTAGTAGGTATTTGCCGATTCTCCAACCTCCTTCTAAAACAGCGAAGGTCGCTGCGACATTAACGTTGTTTCAGGAAGAGGTTGGAGAATCGGCAAATAGGTGCGAAGGTTGCATTGCTGTTACTGAGGTTTTAAGAATGTGGAATGAGAGTAACGTCTGCACAAGTATTATTGTTGCAGGAGGTAATTAGAAATGCAATTAATTTCAAGCTGTTTGTTGCACGCCAAGTTCGCATATAACAATGTCGAATGAGGACAATCTTTGCACAATTGTAATTGTTGCAGTAGGTAATTAGACATGTAATTGATTTATAGGTTACTGTTTCACACAAAGTCCTCACAATTGTATATAGTATAAAGTATCAGATCAAATGACAAAAATTGAATGATCGCACGCTGATTATATTTAGACGGATTGTTAACAACAAACGACATTTTAAAATCACATACTTAAAATCGCTATCAAATACAAATTATAGGAACTGATCAGTGCGTTTACAAACACAACTAACATTGCAAAACGTCAGTTGAGTGATTACAATTGTTTCCAAAGCTAACCTGACCAAAGATGGCTTTTAATTGAACAAGCCTCGTAGTATCATCATCGTTATTAGAGGCGTTTCATTATGTCGTGAACTGTGATCTTGAGTTGAAAATTGGAATTGATCAACTAAAAATTGATAATTTGAAAAGTTTAAGTGAATGTTTGTAAGACAGATGATAGCAACATTTTGACATAAACTGATTACTGCGTCCTAGTTCACGAGATCCTAAAAGACTTCTAATATACAAATAATTAGTGTTTAAAATTTAGATACTCTCCCTTTTTGATGACTTACATTCATCAGAGGATTCTTTCATTCGATTTTTAACACTTGTATACGTTTCTCCTAATATCGTTAAATTGATTGGGTTGGGTATAACATTATGTGCAAGAAATTATAATTTGAAAAGATTTTAATGAAAAATAATTATTCATCTGCAACTACTACGTAGGGTACTGTGTGTCGTGCAAAAATAATTAATACCACTAGCCGGCAATTTTAATCTTTTTTTGAATAACTAAATAATAGATAAGTAGAAAAATATTGACATAACAAGTACTAGAATGATTGATTATGTATCAAAAATACAAAAACACTTAACTGTAGACAACGGAAAATTGCTGACATATTAAAGTTTTGCAGAAATAGAGTTATTTCTTCTTTTATGTTAGCTGTTTCCTTTTCTAATGCGAAACCTGCAATAATCTTCCATCATGACAGGATCCTACTCTGATATCGTTTTTCCATTTCTAAAATATCTAGATGGAATCTTTTTCAGTGTTCATTACTCACCTTTTCTAAATTAACAGAAAAGTAATTCAAATGTAACTGAAAAAAAAAAACTTTTTTTTAAATAGTTCATGTTGTCGTCTTTGAATCATTCATGGTACCTAGGTTCGAAATTTTCATTTTTAAAAAGCTTTTTAAATTGTGGACCAACAAACAATCGCCAAATTAGAATAAACTAGCGGCCCAAATTTTATATTAAATTTGCTAGGATTGTAACGCCTAAGTAAATTGTTCGATTTATATTTCTTTTGTTGGTTATTGAATTTGTGCATTTAGTAAATAGATTTGTTTATTTGATATTGTGTTTATAATTTATTGCAACAGAAATTGAATGCACAAGTTTTAATAAAATTTGTTATTGATCTGTTACCCGAAGAAATAATCTTAAGATCACCTAGATTTGCCAAAGATAATTTGAGTATTGAATCAGATTTTAATACCGTTGATATACTGTAAGACGTTTTTTTTTGTGTATGTAGAATGATGGTTTTGAGTTACCAATAAAAAGTAAAACGACTTTGAGATTTGTTTTTGAAAAGTCAATAAATGAGTAATACAATTTCGTGCGTACAAAGCTCGTTTCAAAATGACACATTCAAAACATCGTTTATATGTTCTTCGTCCGTGGAATTTGCAAAAGAATTTAAATGCATTAGAGTTGGAAGCTCACAATCAGTTTTTAGAACGGAATGTTTGAATACGTTACTTTATGTTTATACCTTTTTGAAAACCCTTCAATGTTTACAAGACAGAACAGTCCTTGACGTGATTTTTTGATTTCCGCCAAATCATTGGTGTTAGTGGCAGGATTTTATAAGAATTCTTCTTTGATTACACTGAGTTAATGTGACATAACGCGAAATACAGCATACATATGGTACCTATGTTTTGTCTTAATTTTTAATTTTGAAGCCTAAATACATCTTTTGAATAAATTGCATCCTACTTATTTTTTTAATCTTGATTTAAATTTAATTTTGAGTGTTACTGTATTTTGGCACCATTCTAAAAGTCGCCTAATTTTGTTTTTATTTAACTCAAAATATTGGCTCGTCTGCTGATTTTATGCCACAGTGGCCATAACAAACTTTGTTTGGCATGTTTGTTTTTCCATAAATTTTGTTAATTTAAACCAGACTGTGTGTAGTTCTTTTTCAATCTAGGCGTAATTTGTTTAAATTAGTGTTAACCCCTAAAAAAACACTAAAGAAACGATGGACAGTTGTTTTGTCTTTTTGGGACTCTTCAGCGCCGTGATAACTCTAATCTAAACTATTACTGAGAGTAATATCTCGTAAACATCCGAGTAGCATATGTAAATAACAAATGACACCTTGTACGTGGAAACAGTCATCACAATTGAATTTTTTTAAATCAAACACCTTGTATATTATTTGATATATCAATTTTTCTCTCAATTTTAGGCAGAATTTGTAAAAAGCATAATGTACCTAAATTCAACAAAGTAAACGCTGTTTTAAAATCTACTGAATGAAGAGCAATAATTAATAAAATGACGAATTTATTTTGAAACCATTCTGTGTTTCTGATAAGAACCAATTGCAATGTTTGTTATGATTTAATAGCAAAGGTTTCCACGACCGCAGTCTATGCTAAGATAAAATTGTCTTCCGGATTTGGAGCGTGTTATTGTTGTAACCGAAGTTGCCAACGCTTTGCCCACTTTCGTAAGAGGCTCCGTCAGGGCGTGAGATAAATCGAAAAACTCAAGCAACCGAAACCTAAAACTTCTCAAAAGTTAGGTAATCAACTTGTGAACCAAGCCAGATTCTAAACTCCATAGAAGTGACTTAAGAAGAATAGTCTCCGTATATAAAGAAGAAGGATCGCCATTGAAGTTATTGAGGTGTTTGATGATTTCTATGCTCTCTTGGAATTTTCTGTTGAAAAGGAATGGAGACTTGGCAGTCACCGAAACGTTATCAAAATCTATCTTGTGACCTGTAGTAAAATGACGTTCAGCAACCGCAGACTTAGAAAAATCCCTTTTCCTTATACAACGATCATGTTCTGAAATGCGAGCAATGACGGAACGACCGGTTTCACCAATGTAGACTAAACCACATGAACAAGGAATTTGGTATACACCTTGAGATGAAAGTGTAGAAAATTTGTCCTTGGAAGAAGGAAGAATCTGAGAGATTTTGCCTGTCGAGTTGAATATGGGTTTAATACTATTCTTACGAAGAATTTTTACTATTTGATCTGTAACCTTGTGAATGTAGGGTAAAAAATCCAATTTCGTATTAGATTCGGTTTTTTCAAGTTTCTCGTTTTCTTTCTTACTTTTTCAGAGTTTAGAATCTGGCTTGCTTCATAAGTTGATTACCTAACCTTTGAGAAGTTCTTAGTTAGATTTCGGTTGCTTGTTTGAGTATTTTGATTTATCTGACGCCCTAATGAAGCTCCTTACGAAAGTGGGCGAAACGTTAGCAACTTCGGTTACAACAATAACACAGTTCAAACCCGGAAGATATTCTTATCTTAGCACATTTCTTATGATTGTTTGGAATTCCATTTCATAATATGTTCAAGGTGTTCACCATTGACCTCCTGACAATAACTGAACAAAATTTTGTACTGTATTTAGAAGAGTGTTTTAAGGAATATTATTATTTTATGCACTATTCTTGCTTTCAACCTTTGTATTTTGTGGCCTATTTTTGCAAAATTGTAAAAATTTTGCATGAACTTATAAAAATAGTGAAGCGACGTCATATCGGAAGATCTAGCTGGCCGTTCAATAGTTCCCCTGCGCCCTATTCATCTGTCCGTAGAGGTATGATTTAGATATACCCGTACCTCAATTCCAAAACGAGGAGGTGCTTTTCCGTTGGTAAATTTGGATCAATATTGTTCTGACATAATCGACTAACGTCTAGATGAAGTGATTCTTCTAAAGGTTCAAATATCGAGCTGAGTATAAATTTCCGTTTATGAAGTATAGTCTTACGATATGTTCACTAATAATACCATTTACTTTTTGCGGTTTTTGGGTATAAACTTGTCCATCTTATGTGGGTTTTTATTTGACCGGTACCTACAGTTATGTCGGTTCACTTGCCCCTTCAAACAAAATGTAGATTCGTCGGAAAATGTGGTTGGCAAAGTTAAAATTTTGATGCAATTTCTTCATAATAACTTTATAGAGCTCGATTCTGCGATCAAAATCGTTTTCATTCAGTTCTTGCAATAGTAGAATTTTATATGCACAGAAATTTTCCCGCTTTGCAATTTTTTGAGTTGAATATCGACTAATATTGTGATTTAAACTCAATTATTGTGTCGAATTTTTTGGATTGTCCACCACATCCAATACTACATTTAAAGGATTTTTTTCATTTGTAGTGGTTACTGGCGTCTCAGTTCTAGGTCTATCCTTGACACCGTCAATTTCGTGAAGACGATGCAAAGTTTTTGAAACTGGATTTGCGGATCGATTCCCGGTCAGGTCATTGAAGATAATCACCACTTGAGCATAGGTTCGTGTTTGATCACTATTATCATTAAAATTTCGATACGTTCGGTTTTCACTCAAACTTGACATTTTGCACAAAAACTGTTGACACTAAATGAACGTTTGATATATCGTAAAGTTTTAAAACAAAAGAAGAATGTTGCGTTGATGAACTACCTACAGAATTGAATTGAGGTACATTATGCTTCTTACAAATTTTGTTTAAAACTGAGAGAAAAATTGAAGTGTCATATAATACACAGGGTGTTTCATTTAAAAAAATGCTATTTTGGCGTGCTACGCTTTTATGACCAAACCTATATAATTAAAATTATTACTGTCTAGTATACATTGAAGAACCCTAAAATTTTGTATAATACTTTTTTCGATACTTTTTTTTCCCGATAATCGACTGTTTCCAAACTTATCAGGAACCTTGTATTATATCGTTGATTATGGTGTTGGTTCAGGAGGCGCTATAAGATAACTGATGCATCCAGCGCCGACTAAAATTTCAAAAATACGACGATCAAACAGTGTTTTTGTCGCTGTGTCAAGGTCAGCTTGAATTTACTAACGAAAAAGTACAGGTTTTATGTTATTGCCGTGTTTTATTTCAATTTTTTATTATCCTTTGAAGCATTATAAACTGCAAAGATTTTTTGTGGACACGGCGGCGTCTTACTTAAGATGTCAATTACTTTATGGACTTTAACAGATTAACCAGGAAATTAAATTGAAAATGTATGATTATGAATATTAAATAAAATTTAATGAATGAATCAGAAAAACACAATACAAAAACGTCAGCACAATAATATTTTGCTAAATTGTAATTTACGTTTAAATGACGATTGCAACATGACGTCATATACAGAACAGAATAAATTAGCCAAAAATTTATGACATAGCTATTACAAATTCAGCTTGGGTGGTATGACTCGCAAAACGTTTCATTTTACATTGCCATTAATCTAAGTTGCACACAGTTGGGTTGTAGCTCGGACTTTTCATTATAATTTTCTCTTGCAATATTTTTTTGCTAAAAATAGATTTTTTTGTTGATGTAGTCACTATAGTAAATTTAAATCATCTATTACAGTTAAATAGAAAAAAATCGTATAATTAAATTATTTAGTGTTTAATTGACTATTATAAATGCCATATGACTATTTTGGAAGACGAGGAATTGATAGGTTTACTGAAACGGTCATTTTGTTAAAATTAGTATGCGATAAATTATCGTTTACAGCAAGTAAATTTTTTACTGTCGCTTGGTATCAAATTCTAACAAAAAAACATGCATTCCAACTATTTAACAAGTTTAAGGAAGTTGACACCGCCTAGCTTTTAATTGACAGCATAGAAGCAAGGAGTTTACATTTTTCAGGAAACTATAAAACCGGTTTTCATTGTTAAGTCCATAAACAAAAAAAAGATATCTATACACAAAACTTTTAGTTTTAAGATTTTTAACTTAATTATTTTTATTGGGGAAAGACATCATCTTTAAAAAAAAGTAAATTATTTAGATTAAAAAAATTAAAGTTAATTTATTTAAATTGTTTTAATTTTTGTTGGTTGGTTATCAAATTTTAATAAAATACTTTCATAAAAATATAGTTATAGTTTCCACTAATGTTACTTATTTATTGGTACATATCCGATATGCAATTTTTTTGCTACGTAAATAGGACGTTCTATAATAAAAGCAAAAGTCACTAAATTTATTCAAATTCACAACGTCAAAAATAACAAAAATCAACAGTCATACTTGTAAACTATTGTGCTATGGGTGTGGAGTTCGAATACCTCAAAACAGCATTTATTGCCACCTACGCGTTCATTAATATGTATAGATCGATAGTAAAAATTTGCGTTTGTTAAGGTTTGAATATAGCGTCAAGGATTTAAATTAAACCCGGATATATTTTTGGAAATTAACAAAGTATGCAAAAAACTTTTTAGACAGAAACGATTAATATTATTTAATCATACGATAGACACTTTTGATTGCTTGAACTTAATTTGCATAACATTTACAACTATCTAGATAATTATTTTTTTATTTTTTTGAAATTAACAAAAAATTATGCATATTATATAGGTTTTGTTTTTAAAATAAAATATGTACAAAGTCATTAGTAAAACCAATTCTCAACTATTAGTTTTTTAGTTTAATCAATCCTAATTTTTTTAGTGAAGATTTGTTAGTATTATCTCTATTTTGTTACCTAAGTTGGCTTTAACAAACGGTTTAGGTAAAAAAACACAATAGCATATATCATACTCATACACACTAAATTTTATTTATAACACTACTAATTGAGAATTTTAAATTTTAAAATATATATTATCAAGGCATATTCTCCGGAAGAAGGAAAACTTAAACAAGTAAGGGAAGACTTTTATAAAGATCTGGTTACAGAATTAAGCAACATACCTGAGAACGAAACGTTGTTCTTATTGGGAGATATCGATGCTCGGGTAGGCAACAAAATAATAACAGGAGTCAAGCAGAGAGACAAACACTTAACAAAAATGGAGACTTATAGAAATCTGCGCTAATAACAATTTAAGAATATGTAATAGATACTCGAATTTACCTCCACGATACAAATACACATGGTACGACGCTACATATTATATGTAACAGAATAATCAGACTAAAGCAGGTAGTCGCTTAATTCTGCAGATATTAGTACCGACCATCGACTATTATTAGCAAAAGTCAGATTACAAAACACAATTAATAAACAACCGGCAAAAAATGCAAATTGAGTTAATGGAATATGAAACCATTAAACAATTATATGAAAGTAAACTTAAAGAAAAAATAGAACGCATATCTATAACAGAAGAAGATAAAGTGAATATGGCATGCAAAAAGTTACAGAGTAATATAATAGAAAGTGCAAAAGGAGTTTTAGGAACCAAAACAGTAACACAGAAAGAAAATTACAAAAACACCATGGTTCACAAATGAGGTAAAAGAACTAGCTAAGGAAAAAAGACAAGCGTTCGTAAAATATAATATTGACATATGCAGTATATCGAGAAGTACGTAACAAAATAATCGAATAAGAAGAATAGAAGAAGAATACTAAAAGAGAATTTTCAAAGAATTTAGAAATCGATTTCTATGCAACCCAGTTACAAGTTTAGAGGGTAATACGAAGCAGTAAAGCGGACATGACAGAATATATTGAGATAAACAATATAGACATGGAAGTATAGATAAACTTCTTTAAAAAAATGTACCAGATAATGCAACATAAATAAAGTGAAGAATTACAAATAAGTCAGAATATTTTAATACAGGAAGATCAAAAAATACACAAAGAAGAAATTGAAGCCGTTGCCAAAATATTGAAAACCAGAAAATCACCGGGTGATAATAAGAAAATAATAAATTATTAAAATATGGAAGTGATGTGTAATTAGATAAACGAACAAAACTAATACAAAAAGTTTTTGAATATAAGAGTCCTCGAAAACTGAAAAAAAATTGTCATTACCGCGGGATAATACTGCTAAATACTACACTGAAAAATACTAACCCTAAAGATAAACCAGATAATAACACTGTCAAACAAAAGCTTTCGGCAAGGGAGATCCTGTAAACAAAAGCTTTCGGCAAGGGAGATCCTGTAATGATGCAACTTAAGTAATACAGCAGTAAGTTGAAAAAGTAATAGAGTTTAACAAACCAGCTTACAATTGCTTTGCAGATCTGCAAAAAGCAATCGACAGAATATTATTGAAAGATGTATTAACAATACTAAAAAAAAGAAGAATACCGGAAGGAATTATAGACCTGATCAAAAACATAATATAAAAATAACGAAATTATCATACATACAGGAAGATTCGATAAGCCCATTGATATTTAATTGAATGATGGACGAAATAATTAAATAAATAAAAACCGAAAGGGGATACAAGTTCCAAATTCAAAAATTAATTATGCCGATGATTGCTAAAATAGAAGATCAATTACAACGATTACTAATTAAAATGACAAAGGCTTGCAACAAGTATAAATGGAAATAGTCTCAAAGAAAACTAAATGCATGGCAAGTTTTAAAGAACCTCTAAGGTGTAAATTTGAAATTAATGATGAAATGTTTGAGCAAGTCGATACACCAAAAGCGGCTAAAAAGATTATCTAGAAAAATAAATATTTGAAACAAGAGGCCAAAACCAGGGTTTACCAATTCGTTGTGCGACCAGTGTTCACATGTGCAGCAAAGATACGTACCGAAACCAAGAAAATGAAGCAGATTTTAGGGCTGAAGAAATGAGAAAACTAAGTAGAATAATGTGAAGGTCGTTATGGGACCGAACACCCAGATAACAAATAAGAGAAGAACTAAAGGTTCAGTCAGAATGGAGACGAGAAGACAAGAATAGGGTAGTCTCATATCAAGAATGAGAGAAAATAGGATGGTAAAAGTTACAAGAGACAAATCACCTGTAGGAAAACGATCAAGGGGCAGACTGGCAAAAAAATGGTATAAGCAGGCGACAGCCTACAACAAAGAAAGAAGAAAAAATGTATAAACGTGTTAGGATTCAACAAATTTTAAATTTTTGTAAAAACTACCTCAAAATCTTAATAACAAGTTGAAATTATTAATTATAAAATCGTTGAAAGAAAGTAATTTATCAACTGAGACTATGAAAAACCTAACACCAAAAGATACTCTTATTGCAAAACCTCCTCAACCAATTGTTAGCTGTATTGGATCGACAACTTATGAATTATTTAAGTATTTAAACTCTATGCTACAACCTTATATTGGCTTAAGTAGTTCATTTATAAAAAACACTCAACATTTTATTGAAGTAATTAGTAAACAGAAATTATCTTCAAATGACTTACTGGCTAGTTTTGATGATACCTCGTTGTTCCCTAAAGTGCCAATAGCTGATACTGTACGTGTTTTGAAACGACAGTTTGATAATAATACCATCAAGTTATTTGAACATTATTTAAAAACTTTTAAAGAACGAGTTTTAAAATCTGCATCTAAAAAACCAACAATCTCAACGGAGATATTAGCTACGAACTATCTGATCATTTTTTCCACCATTACACTTAAGCTACGTCTAGAATTTTTGTCGTGGTTTTTTTTTAGGCTTTTGAACAAATCCTGTAGCTAAATAAACTTGGTCTAATTATCAAGTTCTCTTATGATTTATTGTTTCTAGTTACAATAATTTTATAATTGTCATTGCTATGTTTCATGGCAAAATCTTTATATGTAAAAGAAAAACAAAGTTTAATCATTCGACTGAAGAGCAATGTAATAAATTATAAATTGTCAGTGCCTGCATTGCGGTTAGTTTCATCATCTTCTTGTATTGCTATCGAGAAAAGTCCCGCTTTTTTCACGATCTTTGGTTAAACAATGTGCCACTTTTATATCAGGTATACGGAAAAAATATTTTATACAGATACGAATAACAGCTTTGTCTAGCACTAATGGTTAACAATATAAATATAAACAAAAATTACGATAATTAAACATTCAAATTTAAAAAATCTATTTTTTCTTCAGGTTTTACAGAAATTTGTAATAAACATATAAAATGAAGTTTTCTTGTTCTCTCATTATGGGGACAAAGCACATCTTACTCTTTTCTTTTTTTAAGTTTTGTTTTTTTTTGTTGTCGATCCTTGGGTTGAGCTGTTCTTAATGAGAATCTGGGCCAGTCGAATGATAATATTCATCTACTGTTTTTGCAGATGGGATTATTACTTTGAGCAATCAGATGAAGTAGCACTAACCAATAAGCAAGATTCTTAAAAAAATCAAATTTGTTCATGCCAGAAGACGACTCCTCTTTTGATTTTTACTGAATATAAACTCAGTAGGCATCTTCCGTTTATTGTTTCGCATGGTACTTAAGTATGTAATAGTATATTATATATCAAGGTTGAGAAGTGCATCATTATAACCTAAGCGATAGATTATATCGCGAGACGCGAAGCGTCGAGAGATATAATTGGCGCAGGTTATAATGAACTTCTCAACCGTGGTATATATACAATTTTTTCTACTACTAGAATTATTAAAACCTTTCTACTTGTTACTAAATTGAATTTAAAATTTAAGATATTAATTTTAAATTAAAAATCAAGTCAGTGATTCTGACAGTTGTCATTAGTTTAATAGAATTAATTTTGACATAATTCTTAATTGTGATTTAAAACACAAAAATAAACAGATAACGTAAGTTTTTATTGCTAAAGTTGTTTAAATTGTTTAAAAACATTATTATTTTAAGCATTGATTATATCTAAAACATATTTAATTCAATAATATTCACATTTAATTAAGCGCGAACTTCAAATAACTTACTTTTTAAAATCAAATTAATTTATTAATTGAGCGATTTGAAAACTTAAATTAGCATTAAATAAAATCTCTTGCTCTTGGTACCCAGTTTCGTAAACTTTTTTTCTTTGAAACTGTTGTATTATTATCAGAAAATGTAAATATGTTCATTATTAACTACTAGTTAATAATGAAATATTATTTACCTGCGCTTAAAAAAGTACAACTTCATGACCTACTATTATAAGTAATAATGCAAGCGTATACGGCTAGTAGTGGAAAATAGTATATTATATATCAAGGTTGAGAAGTGCATCATTATAACCTAAGCGATAGATTATATCGCGAGCCGCGAAGCGTCTAGGGATATAAATCGCGCAGGTTATAATGAACTGCTCAACCGTGGTATACATACAATTTTTCTACTACTAGAATTATTGAAACCTTTCTACCTGTTACTAAATCAAATTTAAAATTTAAGATTTTAATTTTAAATTAAAAATCAAGTCAGTAATTCTGACAGTTGTCATTAGTTTAATAGAATTAATTTTGACGTAATTCTTAATTGTGATTTAAAACACAAAAATAAACAGATAACGTAAGTTTTTATTGCTAAAGTTGTTTAAATTGTTTAAAAACATTATTATTTTAAGCATTGATTATATCTAAAACATATTTAATTCAATAATATTCACATTTAATTAAGCGCGAACTTCAAATAACTTACTTTTTAAAATCAAATTAATTTATTAATTGAGGGATTTGAAAACTTAAATTAGCATTAAATAAAATCTCTTGCTCTTGGTACGCAGTTTTGTAAACTTTTTTTCTTTGAAACTGTTGTAGTATTATTAGAAAATGTAAATATGTTCATAAATAAGTACTAGTTAATAATGAAATATTATTTACCTGCGCTTAAAAAAGTACAACTTCATGACCTACTATTATAAGTAATGATGCAAGCGTATACGGCTAGTAGTGGAAAAAAGTTTTTCTGTGCAATAACATTTTTTTTTGTCGGTTGAAAGCGTGTGCCCGTAACTTGTTTTCCCAGTATACAAATACCTGTTATATAGGTACTTCTAGCGTCAATCAAGCAAACAATTTAGGGCTATACTTTGACGCCTTATTCGGAGAGTATATAGTAAAATGACAAGGTCGCCTGAAACGGACAAGTTTGCTTTTGCTCGTTTGGTGTTCGAATCGTACCGAAGGCAAGGCAAGCTGAGATTTATAGATGTGTAATTATTTCAGCTTGTATGTCTACGCTGAATAATAAATTCCAGATATCTCCAGGTTGTAGTGTCGAACCAAAAAAATATGCTGATTTTTTAGTAGTCGTAGCAGTAACGTTTACTCTTTTACGTATGATGCCTGTAGTTCTGATCATGAGATTGCATCTTATTTATTATAAAATTATATTAAATCCTTATCCACAAGTTGAGTAGCACGCAACGGTGGCAATTTAGACAAATAACTTGAACTTCGTCGTTGAATTGTCTATGCTTCCAATCACATAACCTTCATCTATATCGTCGCTAACATCATGGTCTGTATCCTCTATTTCGACAAGCCATCGAGAAACAGTTTCTTGAAACTTTAAGTCATCAAACTGTATCCTTTCAGTCATGATCTTTGGGGTTTTGAAAGCAAAATAAAATAATATAATAACATATTAAAATGTGTAATGCACATTTAATATTACAACGTATTTAGTGAGCACGGGTCAATTTGACCCTGTTATAGTACAGGGCCTTCATTAAAATCCATTTCCCATCTATGAGTTGAGCATCAACATCGTTTTAGGTTGGTACGTGTTACCACAGATGTTACCGTTTAGTAACATTTCTTGACATTCTCGTTTGACGTTTTTTTGACATCGGGTATTATTTTTCGTCGTGTTTCTTATTCTCTATTTTTTATATTCGAAAATAGTTATAATCATAACTACTCAGCAGTTTTTGCGTTTCTGTAGGTAAGTACTGAATAACAGCTGTAATTTTGAGGTATAATTTTATATTAGGCAATAACATTTTACGGTGTTTACTATTGAACAAGTCACCGTCATTGTAATGACGCATTTTCAAACTGAGAAGTGATACTCGCAATCCTGATGAAACTTGGTCGTATTCTCTTCAAAGTTGCATCGATAAATTCAACAAATATTTTCCAGAAAGAAACATTGCTTTCCGACGACGTAAACAAGTTTTATTTAATAGATTTTTAAATGAGAATTGCATTTGCAAACACTCACTGCAACTGTTATCAAAGAAATTCGCAAAGGCATGAAACAAAGTCCTAATAAAACGGTGGCAAAATTATTTGCGGGCAACAGGTATTATTTTAATTCGGTTTGCAAGTTATAAGTATTCAATTTTTAATATTATTAGTAGAAACTTGCCACAAAGCACTAACAAAGAAGCTTTTGATGACTCCGTACAAGGATATGGTTTATCAATGTTTTCCAAAATTTAAAGAGAAGAATTAACACAGCTAAAGAACAACATATTGAACATTGGTTTCAAATTTTAAATAAATGTTATTACCTATTTTTATTTCAAATAAACAGATATTGTTATTAATGTGTTATACCAATCCAAGCAATGTTGGTTGCCTAACATATCTGTCACGTGGGATCCATTCATTTATGAAGGCCCTGTAGTTACTATTGATATTTTCGACAGCAAACAAGCGACGAACACATTTCACAACTCTTACTCAACCAACTTAAAGCTACTTAAACGGCCTAAGCCGCTTTGCGCAGTAGTGTGAGTAAATATAATTTTTACAGCACAATGTAACCCATGAATTAAGGGTGAATATTCAAAATTAGTACTGGTTTGATTTCTGCTGGCGTATTTTTTGAATTTCAATTTAAAATTTTGATTAAACAACTCATTGCTAAGACTACACTTTATTTTTTTGCAGTATCTGCAGTAATACGAAAATTTTTAGTAATTGGAGAACTACTGATTTCCAACTTTTTGACTACAAAGGGTAGTTTGGAGATACGTGCTTTAACGTAGTTTAAATTGGTTACAGGTCCTACTATAGTCATCGCTTTCTGTGCTCATTTTATGCAGGCTGATTTATTTTTATCAAAAGAAGATATAATTTTCTTAATCACTGCAAAGTCGTTAGCATAAAGTAAAGCAAATTGTATACTTTTTTACAAGCGAGCAATGGGAATTTAAGACCACGCGGGCTTTATAATAGTTATATATATTTTTTAATGGTCTTACGAAGTTCTTAGCTTGTTCTATGCATTCAGTCTAGACACCAACGTCTTTAATAATACAAGTATAGCAACGCTGAAATTGTATTTGCTCTGGCACATTATATAGTGTCAGACAATTTTTTAGGGATAGGGTGACAAAATTTATAATTACATGATTGTTTAAAAAATCTTTGGCAACGTGTAATAGCAGTTTATACAAATTTTTAATTTAAGCGAAGAAACAAACCGTTTTTGAACAACATTTTGCAGGATTTTTTAACTACATTTAGGAAATATATAGAAGAAAACTCTTCCTTTTATTTTTGTTTGTGATGCGTGGTATTTTTTACTTATGTTACGCTTTTCAATGTTGAACCCATTTTTTTAAAGAATTTTAATAAAGCTCTCGGCAAGTTGTGCAAAACTATGTTCTTCTATGTCTAATTGACTTGATTTGATAGGTAAACAGAGTGCATAAAGCCAAAGTACTAAATTTAAAAAAAATTGTTTCTTTTGTAATGAATTTAATCAATTGCTTTATTTTTTTTAATTTGACAGTTTTTGAACAATGAATTTACAATACTGCGGACCCTCTAAACCGCGAAGCTATTTTGCTACTTATTTGGCCAACTTTCGGCGATTTAATGCGGATGTGTTCTGCAACCCTGTGCAAATCATGGGTAAAACATGTAAGCTATAACATGGATAGTTAAAACATTTCTAACAACCTTGCTGCTTTCAGCGTATAAGAAACTGCGTTTGAATACATGATTATTTTCTCATTGTTCTTCTTTTTTCGAGGCAAAGTATAAAAAGTGTATCGTTAACGAATCTGGCTAATTAGATTATTTGTTTTTTTTTCTAGCGAGCAAATGTGAAGCACCATATTCAGTCGGTGTTAATTTATTCACTATCATATTGGTTACAGATTTTTTAATATTTTCTGTTATTTTGTCAACGATGTCTATTTTTTATGTGGATTAGCTAAGAATGTTGTTATTGATGTATTTGTCTAAAAAAACCTTTACATTTTGAGATTTCTGAATTGTAATAAGAATATTTGTAGCCACTAATGTAATTAAAAAAAAAGGATTTATGGTATAAAATCTTAAGCTTTATAAGCAACTTTCGGTTTAGACCGCGTCGTAGTTAAACACCCAGACTTAGGCTTGGTCCTAGCCAAAACAAGAAGTAGAACTTGGCTTTTGCCGTATTGTCGTTCGTGAACCCAAACAAACTGACGTTTCGCAAGACATTGCAGCTTGCATCTTCAGAGTGGTAAATGTCACTGAAAGAAAACGTGTAAACGACGATATTTATACCAATAGCGATTAGTGTGATTAACAGACCTTTTATTTCCGTTACCGCTTGACTGACTTTGTTGTTACTCGGAGTAGGTGTTTGTGTTCTTTCCAAAAAGGTTGATCTTTGTCTTAGAGGATATAATACTGATAACCAAGATTTGCTGAGTCTTCTCGGTTCATATTACAAATAGAAAAGAGTTCTAGCCATCACTTTAGTTTGATCAAAGTTCAGCGTGTGTCCTTGGTTCTACACGTGTACTGTCACTACTGATTTAGTAACTCTGCGATGTTTGCAGTCAGCCATATGTTCTTTTACCCTAACCTCAATAAAGCGTCCCGTCTGTCTTATATAATATGCGTCCGGCATGTTTTAGAGCCCTTTGTTTGTCTTTAGCAGAAGTAAACCAGGTGTTCAGAGTATCCTTAGTCGTAAAGACAGTTTTAATATTATGTTTCTTTAGCACCTTGCTTATTTTGTCTGTCGAACTCAAACAGTATAGTAAATAAGCGGTGCTAGTAGGAGGTGATAAGTCTTCTTTGACTTTTGGATTTATTGCTTTTTTCCATGCGTTTTGGATCTCGTTGAACCCGTATCCATTTTGTTGTAGGGACTCCAACTGTGCTTCTTTTTTCTTTTGTAGATTTTCATTATCTGAGACACGTACTTTTGGCTAAAGTTTGCAAAACAGTATTCTTCTGTACTGGATGGTTGTGAGATTTGGCGTTTAAGTATCTATTGGTGTGCGTTTTCTTTCTAAAAACGGAATGCCTCAACTTTTTTTTATTTTTTCTTATCACCAATACATCAAGAAAGGCTAGACTGTTGTTATGTTCTAACTCCATAGTAAATGTTGTTACATGCCAAAGTAAAACAAAGTCACTGCCTGAAATGAGGTAACATAAACGATGTTGTGCCGGTTGCTCAGTGGAGACGGGGTGGGTTATATTTTAAAATTCCGTGATAACTTGGAAACGAGATTGACATAAAATCGAACTAAAACGGTAAAAGACTCAAAAATCGGTTACGGCGCCAATCAAGGTCACGATGATCGTAGCTTCCGAACCCCTGATAACCCGAAAGCTCATCTGGTTGGGTACAACCCCGGAACTTACCTTGAGTTGTAACTATTCTGAAATACACTTAAAACAAAAATTACGTACGCGGCAGCTGAATGAATAAAAGCTATTTACAGTTTAACAATTTAACATTTATTGACTGAATATATATAAAAAAAAAGAATAATGAATATCAAACAAATTTGATTAAAAGAAAATAATTAATGAAATAATAATAAGCAAGACAAAAAAAATATTAACAAACTGAATACAAAAATTAAAATATATAAAAAAGAAAATAATACTAATAAAAGCGTTAACTCGTCTTTTTCAAAGAAAAAATAATAAAAATAAACTTCAAGGCCTTCACCGCATAAGTAATAAACAAATTCAAATAAAATAAAAATACACAAGTTATAAAATATACGTGCGAAACTTTGCTTCGAACTAAACGTTTGAACAAATTATAGTTTACATATCGTTACATTTCGTTACATTATCTTTTATGCATGAATAAGATTTACTTTTACATACACACAAAACCAAAATTAATTAAATCGAACTTCACGCAAACACCTTTAAGTGTTTCTTGAAATATTTAACGTTAGCCGTAATTCAATCGGCTCAAATCAAAGCTTTTAAATCATATCGATCGCGGTTCACTTCACGATAATAACAAAGTCGATAAATACCTTTACTTAGATGAACTGTCGGCACAGCATTTCCAGAAGCTACGTAATTAGATTGAACTCCGGTCGGTCCAGGTGTTCAGTGGTCGAATACAAGCTCGGTGGAACCCCCAAACAATAGAATACCGGCGGAAGATTTATTTCACAATTTAATTTAAAGCCGCACAACGGCGAAAACAGGATTTTCCACACAGCACATCGAAATTAAATCCCTTGAACGTGAGTTTTTATTTTTGGAAACCATGAAGTCTATTTAAACCGTAAATTACGAACTTTGGAAAATCAAACTTTTCCACCACTACACTTAATTTTCACGGTTCCAAGTAACTTCCGCGGTAATACATAACGATAGTGTAAAAGTACCCTAACCACTCAACTACATCACGGTACCCGGTACTTCTTAATTCCCTCCGAAAACAATAATCATCCCCAAAAACACAAGTTTACCTCTTTTAACACTTCGTATTCCCACTTAATTAATTGAACCTGCGCCGTAAAATCTTTGTAAAAGATAGAACATTAAACGAACTAAATTAACAAAGATGAAAACTATAATTGGCCACGTGAATTCTATCACGTAGACCTAAACATTTCTCACCAAAAACGCTTACTTCGCTAAATTGCAGGTGGTTCGCAATCGCTCTCATAAAATAACTCAACATAAACAAAGTATAGATACCAAGAAAAATGGATCAAATTATATTCCAAAAGGAAGTCGTAAATTATCCAGCATTGTTATTTTACTGAGATAAACAAGTAAAACACTAAATCAAAATCAAAACCACGGAACTTAATGCATTCAAAAAAAAAAAATACCAGTAACAACTGTAAAATAACTTGAAATACCAATAAACTTAAATCACGCGTAATAAAATAACGAGCAAAACGTTTTCGATGCTAACATCGAACTAATCAATCGAAAGAAAAAAAAAAGAAACCGCAAATTTAGCCAGTTGGATCTACTTACGGGGTCTGGCATAAAAGATCCACTGCTAAAATCCCAAACGCAGGTTACAATGTAATGCTATTATGGCAGAGTTTAGATGTTGAAAGAACTGATTTAGTTTATCTTTGCCATGCTTTTTCATAATTTTAATTTGAAAATATTCCATGTAAATATTGGCTATAACTGGAGAGAGCGGTGAACCCATGGCCGCTTCTTCTACTTGTTTAAACAAGTTGTCGTTATAACTGAAATAAGTGTTTTTAAGACAGAGTTTAATTCTTCTTCAGTAATTCTCTCCTTGAGCAAAAACAACACTTCGTCGACCGGGACTTTAGTCAAAGCTGACTTGGATATCTTCTTTGGTTATACGCAAGTTCTTAATTTTCTCAACAAAGTCTGTAGAATCTTTAATGTGAGTTTCTGTATTTCCTGTCAACGGCAAGAGCTTTTCAGCTAGATAACGTGCTAACGATTGGGTTGGTGAATTGAAAGTGCTCACTATCGGTCGAAGGGGGACTCCTTCTTTGTGTATCTTGGAAAGACCGTAGATTCGTGGCATAACTGGATTTTTGACAATGAAAGTTTGTTTCTTGTTAATATCTATAGTAGTGGAGTTTTTGATGGCAGAGTTTACCTTAGTGCATAAGGAGTTTAAAAGGTTTCCCTGTAGACGTATGTAGCAATCTTCTGAGAATAAGTTCGTCATTTTGTCGTTGTAATCTTGTATGTTCATAACGACTGTAGCGTAGCTCTCAATACTAAAATGTCCTTATTCTAACGTAACCGCTTAGCTGCTTCTCCCTCATGTCTGTTAATATTAGAGCGTGGCGGTTTTGCTTTTGTTCTCCAGTTATAGTCAATATTTAGTTTGAAACTGAAATTATGAAAAATGTTGAGTTAAAACCAAAAACTTGGTTCAGATGTGTTGATGATACGTTTTTTGTATGGCCTCATGGCAAAGATAAACTAAACCAGTTCTTTCAACATCTAAACTCTGCACATAATAGCATAACATTTACTATGCAGTTAGAACATAACAGCACTCTAGCCTTTCTTGATGTACTGGTGATAAGGAAAAATAACGGAAAATTGGGGCATTCTGTTTATAGAAAGAAAACGCACAGCAATAGATACTTAAACGCCAAATTTCACTACCATCCAGTACAGAAGAATACTGTTTTGCATACTTTAGCTAAAAGAGCTATACGTGTGCCAGATAATGAAAATCTACAAAAGGAAAAGGAAACACTGTTGGAGTCCCTACAACAAAATGGATACAAAAGTCAAAGAAGACTTATCACCTTCTACTAGCACCGCTTATTTACCATACTGTATGGGTTCGACAGACAAGATAAGCAGGGTGCTAAAGAAACACAATATTAAAACTGTCTTTACGACTAAAGATACACTGAACACCTGGTTAACATGTGCTAAAGACAAACAAGGGGCTGTAAAACATGCCGGAGTTTACAAAATTTCTTGTTCCTGTGGATCAAGTTATATAGGACAGACGGGAAGCTCTATTGAAGTTAGAGTAAAAGAACATATGGCTGACTGCAAACACCGCAGAGTTACTAAATCAGCAGTGGCAGAACACGTGTGGAACCAAGGACATACGCTGAACTTTGACCAAACTAAAGTGTTGATTTGAACTCCTTTCTACTTTCCCAGACTAATCCGCGAAGCTGTGGAAATAGAAAAACATCCATGTAATATGAACCGAGAATCTTGGCTACCAGTATTATATCCTCTAAGACAAAGATCAACCACTCTGAAGATGCAAACTACAATGTCTTGCAAAACGTCAGTTTGTTTGAGTTCACGAACGACAATACGGCAAAAGCCAAGTTTAACTACGACACGGTCTAAGCCGAAAGTCGCTTATAATCATAAAGGATTTTTATGTAAACATTTTTTTTACCAATGCACTTTAAATCTTCAACGTGTTTTAATTTGTAGGCTTAAATGAACAAGAAATTAGTCTTAAAAAGTTCAAAAATAATTCCTTTTAAAAATATGTTTGGAACGCTAAAAAATATTTGTCAGTGTAATAGCGAAGGCTTCCACGGCTGGAGTCTATACTAAGATAAGAAGGTCTTCCGGGTTTGAACCGTGTCAATGTTGTAACCGAAGTTGCCAACGTTTCGCCCACTTTCGTAAGGGGCTTCATCACCAAGCCAGATTCTAAACTCCATAGAACTTCTATGGAGTTTAGAATCTGGCTTGGTTCACAAGTTGATTACCTAACTCTGTAGTGGTTTTTTGTTAGATTTTCGTTTTTTGCTTTTTCGAGTTTATCGTTTTTTTTTATTACCTTTTCTGAGTTTAGAATCTGGCTTGGTTCACAAGTTGATTACCTAACTTTTGAGAAGTGTTTAGTTAGATTTCGGTTGCTTGTTTGAGTTCTTCGATTTCTTTCACGCCCTAATGAAGCCCCTTACGAAAGTGGGCGAAACGTTGGCAACTTCGGTTACAACATTGACACGGTCCAAATCCGGAAGACGTTCTTATCTTAGAATATTTGTCAGATTTAAATGCAGAAAAATAAAAATTGCTGAAATAACTTAAGTGAGTTTTTTGAATAGGTTAATATATAAGACTAATATTGTAATTCTAATAAAAATAACGTTTTAATATAAAATGCAATTTTTATCAGTCAATAGTTCAGTCATTGTAAAACAAAAAGTTGTAGTAAGTAAATAGTAAAACGTTCGTGAATTTGTCTTCAGCTTCGAGAAAGATAGTGGAAATGTGTAAAAACGATTCAAACAAATCATAGGTCGGTCATTTGAAGTCGGAAGTGTTAAGATGTTTAAATAAATAAGTATTAACGCGTGTGTTCGAGATAAATATAATTATTAATATAGCGGATTATAAACGTACGTGCTTTTAATGTAAACAAGTGTCAATTTTAGATAAACAGAAGTGATCCGCGTACATTATTTCTCTAGTGATTATAATATATAGTTAGTTCGTGTAGTTACAAACGTGTAAATATTTTGTGTATAAATAAATTAGTTTTAAAATTCGTTACAATAGTATATTGTAAGTCGCCTACGATATATGTCGAATTTCAAAAATTTTAGAGCCATATTAGGACCTAACGTTTTTGTTTATTTAAATACTGAAAGTGCAATGTAACGACTTGAAATGAATCGTACATTGTTAAATTTGCTAAGAAAATGTTTTAAAAAAACATTTTTAACGTTTTAAATTAAACGTTTCCGGTTTTTCTATTTAAAACAGGTAACATATATAAAAATCCACACTGCCATAATTAACTTTGTTAAAATCAGTAGATAATATTAAAAAACATTGTGACGTGACAGTCTGAAAAATTATAAAACTGAATCAATTTTTTCTAGTATTTTTATAGTGTCTAATTCGGTAAAACGTAAAAAGAACATTTTAATTAAGATGCTTTTTGCAGATTTTTTTACAACACTTACATTGTTACTAAACAAAAAATTAAATTTTATACTAAAGAATTAATGACAGTAATATTTTAAATGCACACACTATATTTTAGAATTAAAAAAAAATTATCTACATTTTGTTAAACATTAAAAAACTGGAAAAAGCAGTAACTTATGATTTATAAACAAATAGTGTTTGTTTAAAGGTTCAAGGTAAGGCGTTAAATTGCCAAAAATTGTTAGCTATAAAATTCTACATTTATCTTATAAAGTATTAATCTATAAGCATAAAGCAAAAATTAATTTGTAATAAGAAAAAATTAAATGTATATAATTTTATTCAAAAAATTATTATAGTCATGAAGCATTAAACTTAGATCAACTTAATTTGCAATTCAAAGACTTAAACCAATGTATATAGTATACTTTAAATAATAAATAATTTAAAAAATGTAATTACGTATACTGATTTAGGTTGCATTAAACATTAAGGCTTTGCATTAAAGTAACAGTAACAGTAAACTAATGCATAACAATTTTTTATTTAAATTTGTTGTAACTTTCAAAAACCAACTATATAAAAGTTGCATTACTTTAAAATTCTAATTAAAAATATAATTTGATTTTATTGCAAATGACACATTGTGACCTATTTAAAAACCTACTTTATAAAATTGTAGCTGCTGCATACAGCAGTTTTTTCATCAACACTAAAATTTAGGAAATCGTAAATTTTCTACGATTGCATGTTTGATCATTTCGTTTTTTACTTCAAACAAAGTTTGATTTTTTGCAGATTTACGGGCATTTAAAAGTAGGTTATTAAATTATTTAGGGTAACATTTCATGTGGGTTGTAACAAAAATGTACCACTTTTTTTTCGAAATCGTTATGTTAAAATTAGAAACATAAAATGAGGCAAGTAACAACAATGACGATTGGTTCACAACATAGTAATTATCAACTTTCTTGAATAGCATGCAAAAATATGTAAAACGTCTAAGTAGTAACTGCAACCTTGTAATTATTTCAAAGGATTTTTGTGTCATGTTTAAATCATAAGTTGCTATATGTACATACTATTTGAGTCACTGTAAAATTTGGAAAGGAGTAAGCGTTTTGTTAATTCTAGCATTAAGATGTTGTTACCTGTCAAATTACTCTATGTGTTTTATGATTTTTAAAAGTTTCTTGCTTATGTCAGTTGTTTAGTAAACAAGAAAAAGGCGTTTCGGTACTCCTTTGCATTTACATCAATTATTACCTGTAATAACTAAAAGTCACGGATCTTTTTAATTAGAAGAAAAGGAGTAGAAGAGTACAAATTACTGAAACTATTATAGATACTTAAACATGTTAACATTCACAAAAACACACCTTGAAATCTTTTTGTTTACATTTAATTTGCAAACTAAATTTAAAATCACGAGTTTATGTTTTAGTTATCTAAAATATCACGCAAACATAGTTTTTTAACTCAACTATTGGCATCTTTAAACTTTTTAGTTCCAGTAGAATAAGTTTTTTGTTTAAAAGTTCTGATAAATTTTCACATGTTGATTTTTCAGAATTTTAAGTTTTATTCAGGTTATTTAAACCAAGTTTATGAATTGATTACCAGTTAAAAAATATAAAGCGAAGGCTTCCACGACCAGAATCTATACTAAGATAAGAAAGTTTTCTGAGTTGGGACAATCAACGAATCATGTTAGTGTTTAAAAAAAATCCAAAAAATAGTTTCTTAGAAAGTAGTATGTTATGGTAAAAAGTTGGTAGGTTAAAATTTTTCGAGTATAAAATTTGACCTCGACACGCTCACTTTTCGTAGACGATTATCAAATTTGTAAAAGCGCGTATTAATTTTTCTTCCGGTAATGTTTGGTGCAACACAGACCTCCGTTTAGCGGTATCTAGACCCAATAAGGGTTTCATCATTAAGTTATTTCACGCAATTCCACCTGAACATGCAATTGAGTTTGGTGTCTATCTGAGTGAAAGCTTATGTGGGGTATGTGGTTATAATTTTTTTGTATTGGGGGTTTAAATTGATTCTTTCATAATTGTCTATAGCGGATTTCCGTACTCCCCACACGTTTCCTTTATTAATAGAGATTACAAACAGATGGCATATTTGGGGGAAAAGTTCCATGACATTACGTTGCTGTAATTTAACCATTCACACCGTCAAGGGGTTGGATTGCGATTTCTTGTGAAAGGAACTTTTACCATCAATTACTGCATTAAGTCGAGGGAAAACACCGCTCATTCGCTATCTTCAATGATTGTATTATTTAAAAACTGAATTTACTTGTGATAACGCCGTATGTACGTTTTTGTGTAAGATTTCATATCACGTCTTAGGTAATACAGGTACGGAATTAGCTAATCCTTTACTGGATAAAACATAACTGTAAGTATTACAATTTTTAGTTTTATGATTAGTACTTCGTTGGTCATGTCGATTGTTAGAATGACCGTACGTACATGTTAGGTTGTTAACACAATTAATTATCAGATCGTATAAGTCGTATGCAGTGCGCGTTGAGTCTCTAAGTCTTCAATTTTGTATATACTTTTGTGATTTTGAATTTACGAATATAGCCATTCCTTCTTTGAATGTAAAAGTTAGACCGACTAGGTCAGTTTACTGTACGACGTGTTGCCCCGTAATAGGGCGTAAATTTACGTAATGATAATTATGTACCTTGTTTGTCTTCTTTGGAACTACTCTCTGTGATAAATAAATATATACTCGGTGTTATAACGTCTGTCGTGTTAGTTGTTCTTTTTCAGTTGCGGGTAGATTTAACCGATGTCTCCCTGATTTCGTCTTTTATCGTTTGGCGTCTTAGATTTACTTTATAATCTAGCATCACAAAGCCTGTGACTCACTCTCCGGGAGAAACTGTGTTAGCCGCCGCTTATTTTTTGTTACACGAAAACCAGGGTAACAAGTATAAGCGAGTGATGAACTTTCATTGCAGAATCTGTCTGGTTGTTTTAAGTTGTTTTTTTGTGTTAAGCTACGTGATCTTTTGTCTTGAATTAGTTTTTACCAATTAAATCATATTTGGTTCTTAATATCAACCCAAGTGCCATTTTTTAGGTAAGGTGTAGATAGGATTGCTGTATCGTATCTTTAACAATTTAATAATGCTTATTATTTTTTGAATTTATTACTTTTTCTGGTCTCTAGTTACAAATAGGTGATCTTCATTCGTGTTTTTATGTTTAATCTAAATTTGTTGTGCAGTTGGTTTATATAGTTGTTTGTTGTAATCAACCAACATGTGTGCATCCCATCTTTCCTGGTACGGTTTTTCCAACGTTGAAAAGTTTTGATCTGCTCTCAAATTGTTTGAAAAAAAAAGTGGAAATGCAAATATTGTATCTTTAGCAACAAAACATTTGCCGTTTTGTTGTTGTTTAGAAAACCGAATACTAAAGATTTGAAACACTCCTAGAACAATACAATTTTCCATTCTGTATAAGATCCATGTTGTCGTCATCACACGAGCGGAGCTTTTGTTACACGTGGACATCTTCAGAGCCCGGCACAAACTGATTGATTGCGCCGTGAAGTCTCGCTTTTATAGTTGGAGCTCCGATCGATAAAACTGGTTTTTAAATAATGCGGTAAAAGAAAAATGGAACCATAGTTTACCGAGAGGCGTAGCCTCAAAGTGAGCTAGTTCTCGAGACAGGAATGGATTATTATTACCAAAGTTTGTGTACTATTTTATTTACAATCAGCCATTAAATAAAATAAGTAACATTAGACTAATAAAAAATGAATAAAAAATTATCTTCAAAATATTTTCGTTTATTTCGGTAAAAAAAATTAGCAGGCACTGCTTGATTGATATAGTATGAGTATCTATTTTCTGATTCATATTTTATTAAATAAGTTAAAACAAAACATACACTAAATTACAATTTGCTTAGTTTTTTAACAGAAAATATGTCCGATAGTGAAATGGAGTTTACTCCGCCAAAATTGCGAGATACCGCAGAAAAATTAATACTTAATCATTTACCTGAGAAAAGTAAAGTACAGTACAAAAAAGCATACAGAGATTTTTGCGACTGGTGCTTTAAAAAAGGTGTTCAAAATTACGTTTCTGAGATCGTTTTATTGACTTATTTTGACGGCGTAGCAAAGATTAAAAATCCATCTTTTATGTGATCTTTATATTTGATGTTAAAGAATGTTTCTAATTTCCATCAGCGAAAATTAAAGAATCCATTAAAACAATTAAAAATCCTTTTAGCATTAACCGAGATTCCAATTTTTCTTTACTGGAGATTTGAAAACCAGTTTTCTTGATCAGAGGTCGCTCTAAAAAAGCGAGACTTCATGGTGCATTCAATCAGTTTGTCGTGGGCTCTGAAGATATTTACCGTGACGTGTGACGAAAGCTCAGCTTCTGTGATAACGACAACACGGAAATTATCCAGAATGAAAAATTTTATTACGTATGTCACCTGTGGAAACT
The DNA here is from genome assembly GCA_035610365.1 of Aquatica leii. Classification (NCBI taxonomy): domain Eukaryota; kingdom Metazoa; phylum Arthropoda; class Insecta; order Coleoptera; family Lampyridae; genus Aquatica; species Aquatica leii. The sequence continues at coordinate 13,661,993 of CM069434.1, read as the reverse complement.
TGAATTCTACTAGTTCTTTGCAGAACCGCATAAAAACCGCTACAATTTTTTAAAAATTTAACTTGATTTTAAAAATCACGTTTCTTATATACTAAAAAGCGATTCTACAGCCCTAACTTATTATATGCAAAGAGGACAAACAGATATTGTTTCTGTTTTTCTGGGTTTTACAAAAAACACGTTTTTCTTACACACACACACACACACACGTGATAGAAACAATCTGAGAACAGATTTGAATTTAGGATGATAAGTTTAATTAGTTGTATATGAAAACCAAAAAGTAACTTGGTCTTTACTGTAAGTTAGCTAAACGCTTGCGTCACTACTTGTGAATAGGACGCACACTTTGCGAGCTCATTGTTATCAACCTTTTTCTATAGTGCGTCCTGTTGGTAATAACCACGTCACTACAATTAACTACGATGTCGGTACGCGGGCGTTGTTAAAAACACTATAATAAAAAAATGAAAAAATAGACGTCACTCCTTGTACTGACAAGATTCTCAGCTCGGACACATCAAAGGTACGTCTGAATCCACTAACAAAGAGAATAGGATAGAGCAAAAACAGACAATCAACAAAAAACGTAAAGACCGTATATAGTTCTATCCAACAATAACATGTACTATAGCCACTTTTTTACCAAATATAATTACTAATGTTAAAACTTACCTTACCGAAGTTCTTCGCAACAAGCAGCAAACGTCAACTACTTTCAAAGTTATTCACTTGTGTATTACGTAAGCTTACATGTACAAATGTACAAATCTTGAATAGAATAACGTTAGCGTACTCAAGACAACTTCATAACATAAAGATAAAGGCCTTTTATAACTACGACCAACAGTAAAATGATGTAGTATGATCTTCAATGAAATTCGTGATAGATAACGTTTAACATACATAAGTAGAGCGGTGTAACCAAGTTAAAAAATGCTTAAGACTGAATAAGTAAATAGAAAATTAAATACAATTAAGGGATTTAAATACACAATAATTATCAGAAAAGTTATAGCGAAGCGCAAGTCACCTATCGCCATCGGCGAACACTCAGCGATATCCACAGATGGCAAATGTTTAGATAACACAGATCCCGTAGGTTATTGAATGTGTGGCACCATTTCTGGGAGAATTACTCTTGCTGCAGCTTGGAAAGTTGCCTCGACTCCAGTAAACTCGTTATAAGAATTTTAAAAATATTAAAAGCAACATGGCCGACACCGTTTTTTTACGTGTGAATGTCAACTCAAGCAAAAATTGCCTTAATTTTGCCAGCATACAAAGCAACTTATTATTTCAGCAAAATCGCTAATAGCATAATATAAATAACTGACGGTAAAAATTAAATAAAAAGAAGAATTACTTACAATTTAGTGGACAAGCGTTTTATCAAAATCGACCGTTCACAGCGACTTAAAATATGCAAGTAAAAATACAAATGAGCACCAACTCAATCCCTTGTAGATGTCGAATAATTTTTTTTTTCCAACCTGTGGGATCCGTAACCAGCGGCGTAGTAAAATTTAGTTAGAATTACGACTTTTGGAAAATAAATGAGTAATTTCTTAGATTATCTCTCGCATTGTGATCAATAATTAACACATGTTTATTATTGATTATGCTTTTGCTGTACTACTTATTTTTTGGGATTTCTAAGTGTTCGACAAGAGTTTTTTAAATGTTTTTTTAGGATTTTTCTTGTTTTTGTACTGTATGAAACACTTATTAACTTTGCAATGTTTAGTATACGTGTCTTTAAACGTATACTAAACGTTGCAAATGCATTTTTTATCTGAACTTTCTGTAATTATTTTACCTTTGTTTGCTGCAGTTTTTAATTTGGAAAAGAAAAATTGTTTATATTTTGTTATCTTGTATTTACAGTCTACTTCGTATTAAAACGTAATTATTCTTGGGTCATTTTACGTTTCTAAGTTTGTACCACTCGCTCTGGTATCAGTTGTGCCAAATTTGGAAATCTTTTCTTTAAATTTCACTTACTTACACTCACTCACTTACATTTTCTTAACGCCCCTGTGTCGTAAAACTTGAAGTGCATAATGACAGTTTTAAATTTTTTTTTTATTATTGGAGAAATTACTGGGAAAATTGTACTTACTTTGAATGGGAAATAATGTATTCTATCGTTTGCTGGAAAGTTTTGTCGCAGTTTTACTATTTTAATTTTATTTTTAAAAATTTGAGGTAGCGGTTTTGCCATCGCATTAACATAAATTTATTTAAGTTAAATAAAACTTTTATAAAGGAAGTGATGTTTGCATCTGTTTTTATTATGTCGAATATAAAACTTTTTATACCAAAATAAAATAGGCGACTCAATTTAGGATTACAGCGTTTATAGCGATAACCGGTGTACTACCGTTTTAATGATAAAAGTTATAATCATCTTTATTACCGTACTGTTTATACTTTTGTTTTCGTGTTGTTACAAGCATTTTCTAAAAACCAAAGCTTAATGTATGCACTTTATAATCTTCTTCAATGGTTTAATAGTTTTTTAGAGTTACATAAGGTTCACTGATATAATTTGTGATTTTAAATTAGTGTGTACATAGGTTGACAAATGTTAAGATTAGTCCTTCTAGTGCTCAATTAAGTTAAGTTGTTAAATCTTTTATATGTATGAGAGGCAAAAAACATTACTTTGTGTGTTTCCGTAAGCTGACGTTACGTGGAACTCAAGAGTCCACTTCGTCAGGTCAACTAAATTTATTGAAAAACAACATAAGTAAATAAGCAGTAACAACGAAGTGATACTATTAAATTTACTGTATACAGTAATAATAACAAAACTATTATCTAAGACACTAACAATACAAACCGCGATCGCGTGATACAAAAATATTTAGCACCAGATAGATAATCCAATGCTTAAAACGACAAGGTCAGAAAATTTTGGAGATAAGACTGTTTTAAACAGTACTAAAATTCACATTGTTGTTATATTTTGTAATGAAAATCATCTCTCCGATTAAACTTCTATTAAATTTGGGTTCGACATCTTATAAATAAGGTTACTAATATCAAAATCTAAAATCTTAAGCTTTCGCGGTTATTTTGTTTATGATTATAAGCGACTTTTGGCTTAGAACTACGACGCGGTCTAAGCCGAAAGTCTCTAATAATCAATATCAAAATCGTGATTCATATTATAATCATATTAGTGGTTCCTAATTCGGTTGATAGTTTTTTGTTTTGTTTGGCCAATATAGCATTTATTACAATCGATACAATCAATTTTATATATATATATATATATATAACATTGTGTCAAATAAATTGTTCTTGTCTTTAACATTGGAATAAATAATTTTATATATTGTATTGTTATTATTATTGTTATCGGCTTTATTTTTTTTGTAATAGAGTGATGGTTAGCACGTTTACTTCAAAGTGTTTTGCAGTGTGTGAACAAATTTTCATATATTTAGTAACAAATTTTTTTACTGAAATCAAACAGCAACAAATTGAGTATGCGGATTAAACTATTACTGCAAAGGTAATCAAATTTTTACCGCGAGTTGGCGTATCGCTTAGTTTTAATTACCTATAGCTAATCATGTTTTGTAATGCGCAAATTACAGGTTTTATTCTTATCTACGTCTATTTTATTATTTAGCTTTTTTCTTACTTTGGGAGAATTATTGTTTTGTTACCTTCTTCTTGTTTAAATGAATTGTTCGTTTCAAAAACATTGTTAAATTTTTTTTGTTTTTGACTTGTTGACTTGCTGGTTGATGTTTCTGCGCATATATGTTTACTTTGGAGGTTATTAAAATTGCTTTAGAAAAACTATTGTTTATCGAATATATAAAACCATACAAAACACAACTTTCGAATTGTAATTATTAAGGCACGTAGGCAAATTCTCCATCATGCTCCAGGTAATCTTCTGTATTATCAACAGTAGTTGTTGCTGGCCAGTTGCAGATCACATCGTATGCTCATCCAAAACGCTGCCTAACGTCGGTTGTACATTTCCAATTTTTTAGGATAGTTTTGTAAATGTAGAGAAATATTAGCTGTTGACTTTTTTTAAGAGCTTCTATATATGCTTTTTTAACCCGTTAATAAAATCTTTTGTCACAATTTGGAAGGTGCAAGTGTTTGTTTCAGGTGCTTTGGCACTGTTCTTCCAAAGCTTTTATCTGAGACAGAATATCGTTTGTAATACAATGGCACATATTTATCAAAGTCCAAAATTTGGTTGGACTTCACCATGAATACGGAAAACTTGTAACTCGGACATAATGAAATAGAATTCCTGTGGAAGATAGATAACTTTTTTCTTCAGTACCACAAAATCTTGATCATTTGGCAAGAACAAATGCTCTCGCACAGGAAAATCATGTGATTTTGGAGAATCTGTTGGTATTTGTTAATGATAACAAAAACCTTATAAGGGCGTGGTTTTAGTTTTGTTCGGGGCAGTTGTCAGAGAAGAAGAACAACTCTTTGATATTGTTTTCTAAAAAATTCTCAGAATAGTGATGGAACATAAGAGTATACGTCATAGTAGTACAACTAAATATTATACATCTTTTCTCAAATAATGCGTCTTCTTTGTGTAAAATGAAAGAATGTGATTGTAAATTTTCTTGAGCATTTCTAGAGGTGCCTGCTTTTCTTTGTAGGTTCTCTTGAATTATTACTATCACTCAAAGAATAACTGAATTATGTTATTATTCGCGGTAACAAGTCATACTACAACTAGATATTGTAGGGCATCAGTCAACAACTACAACGACAGTATCATATCAAAAGCTATATTTTGCTAATTGCTGTGGTCTCTTCACAAAAGATGTAAGTATCCTTAAAAAATCGATTCGCACTAAAAAGTCAATTTCGTAAGAATTGTGACTTATGTGGTTTTTGCAACAAATGATTCAAATGTTGACGATTTTAATTATTAGGTTTTAAGAATCGGCCGTCAATCTATAGAGTTTGGCATTTACTTACACTCATTTGCGACACAAAAGTGCATTTTAGTTATGAGAACTAATTACAAAAACCGCCGATTTATAAAAAAGTACATCTTGCAACGTTTTATAAAACCTAAAATTTAAAACAATGACCAACGTTTTAAACTGCCTTGGTCGACGATCGTAGATATATCAACATGGCCGTCCAGTTGGTATTTATAAAAACATAGCTGCTAATTGTAAGTGCTTGTGATGCTATCCAGGTCGACCAGGCATCGCTTACAAGAATTGAAGATTTTCCGAACCGCTTTACAGCGCATTTTTCATGTTGTCTAATTAACGCAGGAATTTAAGCCACAAGATCATCAACAACGCGATGTTTGTGTTAATAGGATGCGCGGAAGTTTTTCATCCAAAATTGTCTTTTTTTATGAAGCTCATTTTCATCTAAATGAACATATAAATAAGCAAAACGGACGCATTTGAAGTTCAACAAATTAAGCTCCTTTTTTTGCTAATAGGTTTTTCGTTTTCTTTGTTTCCTTGATGTTCTTTTGTTTATTGTAGAGTAATTTTGTTGTGCTAGACGAACTACCGAGTTTAGACAATTTCAAACTGATCCAGAGCGTACTGTTACTGAGTCTATAGCTCTTATGCTGCTTGGCTATCAGTTACCATTTAGATCCTCCTACTTGGATAGGATTTCTTAATCATATTTTAAGCACAAGTGGATATTGCAATAATTTCTGCTTGGTATATGGTTGCTTCCTGATCTACTGCAAACAATGCTCTTTGGAACCGCTAATATACTAGCGTACATCAACATGCTCTTCTAATTGTTACTTCTTAAAACATAGCCGCTGTAAATCAAAGTGTTTATGATGAGTAATCTACATCTAATCCTGAACTGAGGCTTAGATCGCCAGAAACAACATCCCGTGCTCGAGCAATGAGTTTTAATAGACCAGTGGTGAATAAGTTCTTTGATTTATTAAGTAGATTATTCGCCCAATACCAGTTTTCACCAGATAGAATCTACAATGTGGATGAAACTGGTGTGACGACTGTTCCAAAAAAGCAACCGAAAGTTCTTGCCCTGCGAGGTAAACATCAGATTGGAAGTGTTGTTTCAGGGGAGCGAGGAACTTTGGTTACAGCGGAAACCTGTATGAGTGCCGCAGGAAATTATATGCGCATTATGTTTATATTTCCTCGAAAGAAAGCTAATCCAGAGTTACTGGAAGGTACACCACCAAGGACTTCACGAAAGTGGTTAGATGCAAAATGATATTTTTTTAAAGTGGTTTGAGCGTTTTATTACTTTTGCCAAGCCAACAGAAGAAGATCCAGTTCTTCTACTTTTAGATGAACACGCAACCCATACTAAATCTTTGGAGCTTATAGATGCGGCAAGGAAAAATCACGTCATCCTATTATGCTTCCCTCCACACTGCACTCATAGGATGCAGCCCCTAGATGTTGCCTTCTTATCTCCAGTTAGCACTTATTATTCTGAAGAGTGTAGAAAGTGGATGCAACTGAATACTGTAAGGGTCATAACAATCAGACAGGTTGGAAAACTTTTTGGCACTGTTTAATGGGTTCAGAAAGACAGAGATTTTTCCGATGGATCGTAATGTGTTTAAAGACTGGATGTTTCAGCCTTCAGAAACCACTGACACAATGGAAAATGGAGATTCGGATGCAGTTCCACTTGAAATTGCAGGACCGTCAACTTCCGATATGAGTAGAGAAAAAACAAATTTGTCTAGCACTTCATCCTCGGAAAAAGAACTATCCAAACCAAGCTCATCATCTCAACAGGTTACTGTGGCTGCATTCGCACTCTCTTATAAAGATATCAGACCAGTTCCGCATTGCAATAGAGAAACAGCGAAAACTAAAACCACAAAGAGGGCGAAAACGGTGGTTTTAACAGAGTCACCGTATAAAAATGAGGTTAATTGCCGAAATAGAAGCTAGAAAAAAGAAGCCTGTAAAAAGAAATCTAAACTTAAAACATGAAGTAGAGAATCAGAAAGAAAAATTAAAAAAAAGCGAAACCTCAAAAGGCAATGCCCCAGAAGAGATAGAAAATCAAGAAAGTAATCAAACCAGAAGGAAGAAAAGTGAATCGATAGTAGAAAAAGCGCCAAAACGTAGTAGGAAGAAAACAGAACCGGTCCATGAAGCAAGTGATTCGTCAGAAGACGAAGAGAAAAATGTTGCGTGTCTAATTTGTAATGAACTATTCTCCAATTCGAAATCCTTAAAGGTTGGGTAATGTGCTATAAGTGCAAACGATGGGTTCATGAAATATGTGCCGGGATTAACGAAGATGATGAGCAATATGAATGTGATTTTTGTATATAATGTCCGTAATATATGAGTTTTGAAAACCTTTTGTTTTTAAAATATACAAAATAATACTAATTTAGTTTAAAAGTGGGGTACCTCATTTTAAAGTACTTTCCACCCCATTTTATCATACCAGTTTGATAAAACAAAAGTATTAAAATCAAAGAGTTATCAATCCAATAACATAACTGTGTACTTTGATATTAGTAACACGAATGTATTCTTACTACTTTTTGAATTATCAAGCACGATATGATCAGTACCCCATTTTATCCAACTCTCCCTTAATAGGTTAGTTTCCACAATTACATGTGTGAGCACGTGTCAGAAACCTGCATATTAAATTATATACTTTTTTTTGTTCATTTCATTGGCAGATCTTGAACTTTAGTGAACAAGTGAAAACTTGATGTTAGGAGTTTGCTTGGGCATGAAGGGCACCACGTGAGATTAAAAGAAGGGAAGTGTTTGGTCAGGACTTTATAATTTAATCTCAAATAGTTTCTGTCAAGATTAGAGAATGGGTTATTCAGGTTTTGGTTTTTTGTATAGCGGATTTATGTTGTGTATGTTTTAGGTTTTGAAGATTGTGAAGTACGTAAAAAGTTGCAAAATTGGTTATAATTTGAATACACTTTAATTTTAGAAAATGTAATTTTTGCCATACTGATCATTTCTAATTTACCTATACTTTATGCAACATTATGTTTATATTTTGTTTATTTGTACACTGTAATGTTTACTAATACCGCATTCGCATTTATAAATGTTTCTCTAGGTTATTTCTAAGTAATATTTGTTTTGATTGCTTTTTTATAGTTACAATCTATTATGTAAACATGTGCAAATAAAATACTCGCACAATATCTCAACAAATTATCACTACAATATTAATATATAATACAAACAAGTGCTAAAATTCTACTAAAATTTTTCACATAAAAAAAGCTTAAATTATGTAAGCCAATTATTAATTCAAATTTCTAATACAGTACGACTTCCGTGTCGTCGGTCGTCTTTTTCCTTGTTTTTATTCATAAAGCAATTCAAAGAAATCATTCATTAAAACTAAACTCATAATGCATACAAAATTTGCTGCTATTAGTTTTTTAGTATAGAATTTATAGCTTATTTTGTTTATTCTGTAACGTTTTTATTGTTGTTACATAACAGTTTACCATGTCATTTCTTAGTTTCTATAAATACCAATTTCTTGAATGAATTCTACGCATTAGTTTATGTCGCAGATAGTTTATTAAATTTGCATACTAACAAAATTTATTACTATAAACGCTAATAATCAATCGCTTGCTTATTCGATTTATACCAAATTTAAATTTTTATTTACTGTTTAGCTATTAATTTAACTTTGTCATTTACTGTTAAATAGACGAAGTGTTTTTAGGCTACATATTTTGGACAAAATAGTTTATGCACAGTTAAAACTAAAACGCAATTTGACTGCATTCTTGAAAATTACGTAAATGTAATTTTGTATTAAAATTAAGTTGAAATAACAAATTTAACATAAATTTACATTATTAACAAATTTTTATTTTTTGTTACAGATTTAATCGACTGGATTTGGGAAAATTTTACTAAATGTAAGTTATTGTTTAATTACCATTAAATTTCAAAATAATTATACTTAGTTGCAAAATTATTGATTTTTTGCCTTTTTTTAGTATAGAAAAAATTAAAATAATAATAATAATCATAAATAACTGTGTTGATTGTAACACAATAATATCAGAACTTTGTTTACGAATGTTCCTGTACTCAACTTAATCGACTTAATTAAATCTGTATTTAGCAATAATAATATTTTGATGTACATATAATACTTATTTTTGAATTTTTTTACATCTAAATTTAAGAAGTCTAAATCTTACTTTAGTTTAATTTTATTTATTAAAATATTTGTTTTGCAATAGAATTAGACACGTAAAACTTTTTATTTCATTTTCGCAAATCTTATTTGGTTTTTTAGTTTATGAAAACTCTAGTCATCAAGATAGATAGATTTTCTCTTCTTGTCCATGGTTTTGATTGCGCTGCAAATGGTCAATGTGTTAATTTAACTTTATTTGTTTTAGTTAGTAGATCAGTAATATAAATTAATAAATTAATTTACTCAAAGAGATTAACATGCAAATAAGATTAAATGTTGAAACTAACGACTGCACTGGTTATACGCCGCTACTGATTGTCAAATCAGGTGATTACAATACGAGTGAAGATAAGCGCGAAAAGTCCACCTTCTTTAGTAAATCAGAATTGTATATTTTACTTCTATAATTAATCAATCAATTATATGCACCTTACTTAGCATAGCGTTTTTCTTTGTGATTGTATTGCATTCGCTAATTAATTATGTCAGCTTTATGCGTACTACTTAGTAGTTTCGTATAATTTTGGTTTTACATACTTGTATTTAATTTTTACAGTTAACTGTCAGCTTAAGCAAAACATTTGTTATATGTAATCAGTCATACTGACTCAATTTAAATTTCAGTCGCAAACTTTGAATCAGCCATGATTTTTTTTCTAGCGTTTTTATGTATGGTCGTTTCAGTACATTAACGTAAAGTACGTTAAGTTTCTTCGAACATTTGCAGCAATAGCCAGTAAGGCACTTAACAGAACCGTTGTACATAAGCTTATATACCACACATATTTCTTTCTTAAATCAAATAAAAAAGAAATAGTAAACGTTACTATATGTGACGAAGAATTGTCGGTTGAGTAATTTTTTGTGCTGCTACTTTTATCTTGTTTTGCAATTCATTATCATAATTTGTCAATTATCGACTCGTTTTGCGACTGCGTGGTAAAAGAAGTAATTGTTTGAATACTATTTAACTTTTATTAAAATGAATCACATAATTCTTGTAAAAAATTGAATATAACTAGTTGTATGGTATGTTGTCTGATTGATAGGGCCTATTGGTCTACTTCTTCTCTTTTTATTTTAACTCCTATACTTTTATGTTGGAAATAATTATATTATTGTTAGAATCTGTGTTTTGTCAATTGCTACTTTCAGTGATCAGCAGATTTCAACATTCTGTATTGAGTCTTATTTACTTGTTTTGGCGCCTTTTTAATTTAGTGTAGGATTAGCACACCGACACTTGCGACCCGCCTGCCGAATCAAAGTGAGTTAGTCGCTTGTTTTTTTATTCGGAACTTTTGTCAAAAATGGTAATATTAAACGGTAGAACGCGTAAGAAGAGTGTCATGCTGGATTTATAAAGTTAGTAGTTATTTAAAATTTTTATCAAGATCTGTGACATTCTGAAAGGCGCTATATCATAGATAATTTTTTAGTTAAAAAAAAACTAATGCTTTTAAACATTTGTTTATATGCAATGTCGGTTCAAACGTTAATTTAAGTTTAAGTCTTGCCAATCTAAAGGCGCAGTCTGTTGGTAAAGAACGAATCTTACGACAGAAAGCAAATTTGAATATTCAGTTTTGCGTTTTTCTTTTTTGGCATAATTTTCAGTATTGGTTATGCAAAAATAGCAATTTTCAAAATAATTGCTGAGTCCTTGCCATATCAATGAAATTGTAGAAGGCATACTTTCTTTTTTTATTTGCATCCACTACACCAATAACACGCTACACCTGACACTGCACACATGCAGAGTCCACTTCTTGTTGTGATCTCTGATTAAAACACCAAAATACATAAAATACTTGTGAATTTATCAGAAATTTTATACGAATATAACAAAACTTATCAGAAGAAATTTTTACGTTTCATTTGACATTTTTGTCGTTGAAAAAATTTTCGTAACTACGGAGAACCCCACAATTCAAAATTCAAAAGAAGACCAAATAGGATAATAAAATTAACACGATACGATTTCTTTAAGGTTCTTTTATGAGGATGGGCATCAAAACACTATGAGTGTTTATAGAAGGTGACGTTTCGTGCAGCTAAGTGCGTACTTCTCCAGGCAGGAATTACACTTATATTTATATACTTAAAAAAGTGGTGTGTCTCGGACTACATTATGAAGACAACCATACATATAAATTAACATTAAAAATAAAGTAATTAAACACAAGATTAATTACAATACAACAGTAACAAACGTGGACTCGAACAACCTATGTTTTTTTTAAATTTAAGGTTGAATTGATAAAATACTACGGACATAGCTGGGGAAACCTTATATTACTTTATCTTGGTGATAAGATTTTTATAAATAGTACTTAAATTTTTAGTATCATTGTTAAAATTACTATGCTTTGTTCTGAAAATCATTTCCGTTATTAATCTTTTACTGTGATTTGGTTCAAAATCTGAACTTGAAGGGTTATTAAAGTCCCGTTTCAAGATGGTGTATTGCTAACGCTGATTCAGTTTTTTTCACAATCAGATTTGTGGTTTTTTAACCGGCTAACTGTTTTTTGTTTTGTTTGTCCTGCATAGCATTTACTGCAGTTTAAACAGTCTATATAATAAACACTGTGAGTCAAGCATGTTAGTTTTATCTTTGATTTCAGAGTACAGCATATTGTAGATGTTATTTCTGTTATAAGTAGCTAATCGCATGTTGGTTGTTTTTAATATTAGTATGATTTTATTAGTTAGTCCTGGTACGTTGATGATAGAAGCGTGTTTACTTCTAAGTTTGCTTTTTTCGTCATTTCATTAAATGTATCAACCCAAAATTTAAAAAAAGTAGCATTCGGCACCCGCATTTACGTTGAAACATTTTGGCATATTTTGATTTTTGTTAAACTATAGTAAATAGTTACGGTTCTCTTGATTTTAAAATTTTTACAGCTTTTGTATGAAAAAACTTATTATATCAACAAAAATATTTGGAACAAGTCGTTGATAATCCAAATATTTTTAATATAATCAACAAAATTTTTGTAAGTGAGCCAATTGTTACACTGGTTTTCATGCAACCAAACAGTTGTCTCCGGAGACCGAGTCGCAGGCTTTATGACGCGAAATTATAAATTATTTCTTAAAAAGCGCCAAAACGATGAAACATTAAATCAGGGAGATTAACTCTACCCGCAGCTGAAAAAGAACAAATAACACGACAGAAGTAATAACACAGAATATATATTTATTTTATCACAGACAATTACGTAATTACGTAAATTTTCCAAACGCTAATACATGGGTCGGACTAAGTATAAGTTGCGCTCTATTTGGTCTAAAGTTTTACATTTGAAGAAGGAATGATTTTATATTCGCAAATTTAAAATCGCAAAAGTATACAACAATTGAAGCTTTAGAGACTCAACGCGTACTGCATACGACTTTGTGACACCAAATTGATCTTCTTATTAATTGTGTTAACCTAACATGCACGTACGGTCATTCTTACAATTGACATGACCAACGAAGTACTAATCGTAAAAGTAAAAATTGTAATACTCACAGCTAGGTTTTATTCAGTAGGGAATTAGCTAATTCCGTACCTGTATTACCTAAAACGTAATATTAAATCTAAGACAAAACGTACATACGGCGTTAACACAACTAAATTTTTTTTTCAAAAGATACAATCATTTGAGATAGCGAAGCGCAGCGTTTTTCTTCGACTTAACGTAGCAAATGATGATAGCAGCTCCTCTCAAAAGTAATTGCAATTTTAAAGCTTTCCAACCCCTTGACAATTAGGAAAGAATCAAATTAAACCCCCAATACAAAAAAATCTAACGACTTACCCCGACTAAGCTTTCACTAAATAGCCACAAAATTCATTTGCAGATTCACGTGGAATCGCGTGAAATAACTTAAGGGTTAAAGTCTAGTTGGGCGTATCGGTCTATGTAGCACAAGACGTTACCAGAAAATGAATAAAATTCACTTATAGAATTTGACAGCGCCAACGAAAGCTAGGCGTGTTGAGAACAATTTTTAAATTTTAACCTACCAATTTTTTTAACATAACTCATTTTCCAAAAACATCTGTTCATTGACGACATGATGGTCAGATACTGTGGTCTCCACGTAGTAAAACTTTTTTTCGTAGAAAACCAATAAGGTTTAGATACCATTTAGGGCAATGTGTGGTGACAGTAGATATTGTTTTAATTTTTATATATATTGCGAGAAGGAGTAGTCACCAGCATGCTGTCTCTGATAAATGATCCTTATGGTTACAATCCATTTTGATAACTATTTCAGTAGTTATAAATTGTTCCTATTTAAAAAAAAAACGGTTTTTAAGCGACTAGGACTATTTGTGATAATCGTCCATTAAAATCCGTTAAAGAAATAGAAAAATCACAGAGGAGCGTTTACGACTACTAAAGTGAATATGGAGAAAAAAGAAAAAGTCGCCATTCTACAACTACAGCTTATAAACAATTACAATAAATATATGGGCGGTGTGGATCATTTAAAGAAACACACAATTGCCATAAGAGGAAAAATGGTATTAATTCTAGATAATTCGTATTTTAGATGTGGCTGTTGTAAGCAGCTTTATTTTATATAACTTATTACAGCCGGAAAATGAAACTTTAATTAAAGAATTTCGTCTAAATATTGCTGTGACCTATTTAAAAATAGGACACGGAAGACGAGCTACGTCCAGAGTAAGAACTTTTGACGATATAAGTTTTGATGGATACAATGATGTCCTAGATAAAATCAGCGCTGATGCCAGTTTACACCATGTACTGGCAAACCTCTGACTTTTTGCAAAATTATAATGCAATATTATGTAGGTACTCCGTTTGTAAATAAAAAATTTTCCGAAATAAAGAATGTATAATAAAAAGTAAAAATAATATAACCACGGTAGCAATCGTAAGCACAGACCTCTGGGTATGGGTTTGAATGGAAATAATTACAAAGACTTGAACTCCGTTAATTTTATTAATTATAACTTAATATACTATTTACATTAAAGAACAATATTTGAATTAAACATATTAGAAATAAAACAGGATTTAAAATAAAATATTAGGGCGCCAATCACCTTTTAAATTGGTGATGAATAAAAAGCGTAAAATCTTACACCTAATAAGTAATTAATATTAAATGCAAAAAAATAGTAAACGGTTAATTTGTTATCGAGTGAACAGTTTAATTATTTGAAGGTAAAATGCAGTAACTTAATTTCAGTTGACTCACCATGTGATATGACGTTATCGTATATCTTCTATTTTTAGCACATACTTTGTTGTTGTGATAATTTGCTTATAAGAAAATTAGTTAAGCATTATTTGTACATATCTTTGTAAAACTCCGCAAAAAATAATTTGAGATTAATAGATTAATAAAATAAGAATGGTATTTCCAGTCGAAGTAATCAACATTTTTAGTTCAAAAAAATCCTCATTTAAAATTAAGAATGAAAATATTAGCATAGATTTGGATTTAATATGTGAATAGACATTTCAAACGGAATAATAATTGAATTTTTTATTTACAACAACTATTTAAATTCTAGACGGATCTCAACTAAAAAATGCATTGAATGAATTACCGTTGGCAGTTGTTGACAATAAACACAACGCAAAACTAATCTATGCTGTTTTTAAAAGTATAAAATACACAAAAATAATTAAAAAAGTTATTTGAAACCATAATATAACAATCTAATATATTGTAGCGAATTTTATTATTTAAACTACTAAAAATATTTTTACTTATACTAGAAATATGTAAACTTTTAAATTGACCGAACTAATTAAATCTAATAATATTTAATAAAAACACTTACGACTAATTTATATCACTTACAGGAAGATAAGATAAAGTCCGCGGATAGCTTCACACACTTGCTTACACTAAAGTCACGTACAAGATTATTCTCGGTATATTTATGTACACACACACGCTAACGACTTATTTATTTAGACTTGAATAATCTTCTTAACACTGCTGTATTCGCATTACGGCAATAACTGACCTACGCTTTGTTTTGTCGGTATATATACACATTTTGAAAATCATTTTCGAGTGTTCCATATCTTTCGATATACGTTCTAGAAGATGGATAACAACCTCGAGAAGGATCTCGAATTTGCGAATAACTTCTCGAACGTTTCAATATTATATATTATTCGTAATAAAGAAAAGTAGTGAATAGGTACGTTTTTGTAGTGACCATATAAAAAAATTAAATTGATGACTCGAAGACAAAACGTTAAATCAAAAATAAAGACACTCACAAAATAAAAACTATTTTTTTAAATAAATTATAATTATAAATGGAGAAAAACAAAAAAAAACACATTTTTTTAACTTTTATAATTTAACCGTATTTCTAACTCTTACCAATGCTGTCTATCCTTATCTTGAGCACTGTATAATAAATTCATAAATTGACACAATATTTTAAAGTAAAAAACCTGAGATATGAAAACTTACTATTAATACAAATGTCATAAATAATCAGAAAGTTTTATTTAACATAAGGCGCCAGCGTCTAGTTTATGTAAACAACATAACACTAGTTGCCAAAAATAAGATAGAAATAACAAAACATGATTAAAAAGAAATAAATGAAACCTTTAAAAATTATTGTTAGTAAATTTAAAAAATAGCAATTAAAATATGAAACTATACTAGTAGTAACAATTTAAAAAAATCCAAGTTACTTATGTCAGTAGTGTCGAAAGTGAAGCATAGCATAACAAACGTTAATCAAAGCTCTGCATGAGAGGGAGTTATACTATAAGATTTTCGACAAGAGCTACATATACTCAATTTTGTGTTTATTTTTTCATAATTAAATCTTTTCTTTGAAATTTTTTTAAAAGAATGATATTGAAAACATGACAAACTAAATGTTGGTACTAAATTTAATACTAACAAAATCTGTCAACTTTGACAATCAATTTAAAATATGAAGCTAGTTCCAATGCTACCAACTTCAAAATATGTTATACTCTAGCATTTCAATTCATACAATTTTTAAACGTTTTTTTCTTTAATTTGAACAAAATTTTGGAGACTTAAATGTATCTTCCACCAGGCATATATTTCTACTTAAATAATAATTGACTTTGAAAACATAGTTTTACACAGATTTCGATTTATCACGTTGTGGATCTAGTCTTTTTTCGTTTTTACGTAACCACACTAACGAACAAATATTGATGTTTGTGATGAGCACAAAAAAATAATTATATAATACAGTACGTATGTATGTATATTTAATCTTTGGGATAACGTTAAAAAACAACATTGCAAAAACTAAAATTGTAATCACTCTCAATACGTTGATATCAAAAAACACGACTTTGAATTTTTTTGTCGTAATTAAAAACTGCTAAGTTAATTCATTCTTTAAGTAATTTATAAGTTGATGCAGTAAGTCGATAATGTGACTAATTTTTTAATATAAATTAAACAAATTTTTTTTGTGTAAAAATATTTTTATGAAAAATTATTGATATCAGTTCGTTCAAACAAAAATAGAAATCAGAAATCACATTCATAAAGTTAATTTAGTCATAGTTATATTAAAGTCTTAACAAAAATAACTGTACTATTACTAAGATTTATATGAAAATTATCGTTTTTCAAGAACATCTGCCAAATTACTTTTTGTGTTACAAAAATATTATCTATGAATATTACTAATATATTATAAACTAAAAAAGTTTATAAATACTATCAATTAATTCAAATAAACGGTATAATCTAAGATTAAATTACTTGACAGAATAACATGAGTCAATCTTTATTTATTATTTTACGTAATAAGTTGACTAAATTTTAAAAATTTAAAGGCTAACCACGACATTGATAAAATATACTATTAATAGTCTGAATCTTATATAAAATTTGCATTTATATATCGGGTCTACTGTATTATCGTATCCAATAGAACGGCTACCTTCATAGAGGATTACTTAATGCAGTCCAGGTTTTTACTACGGTTTTGCAAAATGTAAGTCGGACATGACACTGCTTAATCCAAATTAGGAACTCTAGACATGTTTGATTTATTAAAATAGTAATTTACGTCACAAGCGTCGAATGATTGCAATTTAGTTGTGGATTGTAGTAATCTGATTTTTATTACGTCCAAGCATGAGTTATTATAGGCCGAGCCAAACGGTTGCGATGACCCGCGGAAGTGGCTTATCTTCGTCTTATCGAGGCAGTTATGTGAGATCGTCGTGGGGTGGTCCCAGCGAGAGGGGTCGCGGTAATTATGGTTCGTCTTCAAGAGGGGGACATTTTCCTTCTTCGTACTCCAACTCGATTGATTCGAGATCGAAATATCTAGGATCTGCTGACCGTTATTCTAGTTTGAGAAGATACGACGATTACAAACCATACCGAGCGGATGTTTCGCGCGGAGGTTACACAGGTCGTGAAGGTCAGCGTTCGCCGGAACGCAAAAGATTGAGACCAGAGGCACCAAGTTATTGTCAAAGTCACGAAAACGATGGTTTCAACAGCTCGAGTGGCCGCTACCAGTCGTTTAGCTTTTCAGAACACAGGAGTTTCTTGAGATATAGACGACCGCTTTCGTACAGTGAAAACAGAGACGATTTTCGACGATCATCGAGAACCTTGTCTTCAAGCACCCCGAGGGGGGTCCTCGGGGTGCTTGAAGATAAGGTCCGAGGACGCATCAGCTCTAGAGGGTTACGAGGCGCATGTTTAAGAAATGTGCTCCCTCGTAGCCGTATGGTTGAGACCTTCTATGCTATTCGTAAACGCTTAACGCCTCGTCTATCGTCTGATTACACAAGGAGACTTAAAATATCTAGGTTAAGGAGCGCTATTACACGAAGAGCTGCTATCAGGAAAAGAGATTCAACCGATGAGGAGGATAGCGAAGAAAAGAAAGAGTCCGATAATGAAGCATCTGACAAGAAGAAAACTGAAAATGATGGCAACGATGAGAACGATGCGAAAGAAGGAGACGCTGAAATTAAGAAAACTACTCAAAAGACTCCAAACAAAGAAAACGATAAGGAGGATAGTGATACCGAGAAGCATCATCGTAAAAATTTTATCAAATTGGCGTGTCCTCACTATAATGTTAAGTGCTTATCGTTTGGCAAGTACAGTGCACATTTACACAGTAGTCGTCATGTGACTGCAATGCGCCACGTCGCTATGAAGCAAAAGTCAGTTTTGGCCTGAATGCGCTTAACGCAGAGAAACGCTCAAAGAAAATTAGAAAAATCCACCGACGATCTTGCTCCTCGCACAAACTTCTGTTCTTTGTGCAAGCTGAACTACAAACAACTTAAAGCAACTCATCAGGCTTCTGATTCTCACAAGAACATGAAGAAGTTTTTGATGCCTTATTGTCGCGTATGCAGAATTACGTTTAAGAGTCCTATGCTATACAAGACTCACATTTGCTCCATCGAACACATCAACCGCAAAGCTAGAAACGAAATGAACGGTGATAAATCTGATAAGGACGATGGGTCAGGAAACGAAGAATATAATCTTGAAAATTTCATGACGATCAATTCTGTTGGCGACGTGGATGATGAGGAAGAAGGCAAGAACAAAGAAACCGAGGCTTAACCGAAAGAGAAAATTAATGTTGGTATAGAACAAATTCGTAAAATTGAAGTTTATTATTGCGAGTTGTGTCATATGTATTTGCCGAGGGTCGAAAACGCCGATTTGGAAAGAACTCTAGCTAAACATTGCAAACAACGCACCCATATGCAAAGATACATTAGATATAAAGAAGATAAGGAAATAGCAAGCCGCGCTGAGCGTTAGCAACGCAAGGAAACCGCTGAGAAGGAACGCGAAAAAAATAAGTTGAAAGATCAAAAGGTCGAAGGCGACTGGGAAGACCGACGAGAAGGGCGAAGACGAAGAAACCATTGATGATAAGTTATGAGCCGATGATGCTAACGAAGATTTAGGAGATATACTGGCAGAAGCCGAATCTGGCAATAAAAGTTCTGACGAAGATGCTTATGCAGAAAGGCAACGTTATGACAGGTTTCGTTACAGCGAGAAAAATGGAGAGGAGAAGAAGGAAGAAGAGGCCACATTTTGTCACCTTAATTTTTATAGGGTAAAGATGACAGTCGTTGGCACTTTTATGCTGCTACTATAGGTCATAGAGCAGTACGTGTAGAAAAACTTATAATAACCGTTTTATTTGAAAGAAGAAAAACCATAACATCTAACTAAGTCACTTGTTTTAAATCTGTCTTAGTTATAAATGGGATTATTCTAAAGAGAAACTGTGATAATAATGGTTCATGTCGTTGACATGGACCACAAATGTTGGCACGTGTAAATACAGTAAACCACATAACTATCTGTATCAAGAAATAACTTGAAAGTGACTAAACCTAGGCCAATAGCTACGTAGGTAGGTGCAAATAATTTAATTCTAATGTTTTGAAGAATATTTACTTTTTTTAGTTGTTTTTGATGTTTTCGTACTCACTTTGTTTTTTTTATGTTCTTCTCGAACTTTTCTCTTTCCGATTTTTTAATTTTCTTCAACTATACATTTCCATTTTTTCGATGTGATTACATAAGGTAATCTTTCTGCGTCTCTTTTGATTTTTCCTTTAGGATTTTCTGGTCAATGAAGAATACTGCTGAAAGGAGATTCGACTAAAGTTACAATCTCAGGATTAATATAAGGAACTTTAATTTTTTGCGTCTCGTTATTAAGGCGTTCCATTTGCTGTTACTTGTATCAGTTGCAGAAATATTACTCATATTTTGATTATAATTTTTTAATGCGTCATCAAAATGTTCATCTTCTGTCTGATGTGTAACCTGAGGTTTATTTAAAAAATTCTAAATACTTGAAAAGCAATTTTTGTCAGAACTATTCATAGTCTCATTACCATGTTCAAATGAATAAAGCAAGTTCTCGGCAAGAACATTTTAAAATGTTCTAAAATCGAGAACAGGTTCATTTTTGTTCACATTGCGGTCATTAATGCTAATATCAGGGATTTTTTCGGTTCTGTTGGGTTTGTATATTTTCATTATTGGTTTCTCCAAGACATTTTGAATAATTAATTGCATTACAATCTAATGGAAGTAGTAAAGATGTTTTAAAGCCATTGACTGTCTTAGAACTTTTTACATATTTTTCGATTACATTAGAAAGCAGCGAGACAAACTTTTTTTTTAGTAAATTGCATTGACGTATATTGACGCCTCCATTCCAGAATATTTTTTGCCAGCCAGTCTTTAATGGCTTGAAGGCGGCAGCATCAACAAATTACAATAACCTTGTCGCATTGTGGTACAATGCAATCAAAACTATTCCTACTTTATTGCATAACTAACTTATCTGCAATGTAAAATGATTTTTATGTTCATCTACAAACACAATAACGATCTTCTTAATTTTTTCAACTTCTCATTATGGATTGGAAACATTGCTTACATATTTATAAAAGAGCCCGGCTATTATCTGAATAACGAATGTGCCATTTTTCAGGTATCGTTTAAACAATATTTTCTAGGAGTTTTATTTCGTAGGGATAAATAATCATCGGTGGCAGTGGCGACTGCTGGTTAATCCTACAAGAGGGTCATTTAAAAAAAATGCAATTATCGCAAACAGGTTAAAAAAATACTTATAGTAACGTGAGTTATATTTAAGATCAATTATATTTAAGATATTCGTCTATAATTACAATTACCAAAATGATAAATAACAAGCTCATTAAAATTTACAATGATTTTTCAATGCTTAGCATAGAAATGCAAATCTTTCTTGTATATTGCCAATTGCGTAGAAATGTTTTAATTCTTTTTAACACAGAGAAATATCGCTCTCTTTCCACTGTAGTCATATGTTAAGTCAATCAATTGTTTTATTTAATATATGTATCTATTTTTAGTCTTTACAAACATTTTCATTATGGTATTTTATTGATCTCACAAGTAATTTTTACTTTTTCTTTTAAATGCTATAAATCCGTAACATTATTTTTACAACATAATGATTAATGCATCATCTGAAAACAGTAACATTAAAACACTAAAATTTATTTCAAATCCACAAATTCAATCTAACGAATCATACACAGATTATTTAAAATTACTGTGAACTTGTTTATTTTTATGTTTACTGGTTAGTCGAATTTGAAGTAAAGGCTGAGGGACGAGCATTAAATTTAAATTCTAAACGTATAAACAATTATTAGCTTCATTTTTTAATGTCTAGTACCACCGTTATTATGAAACAAAAACGATAAGTCGTCCCTTATGAATATTATCGATCAACTAAGAAAATCGACTGTAAAGTTTGTCATATGTGATAAGAAATTTGCATTCGAGCATCTGTATTTTACACACACGTGCTGCGAAGATAACGATAGATGACGTAAGTCACGTAAGCAATGTAAGCATTGCACTCAAAGATAATTGCACTAAGTATTATCTTTGCAGTGGGTGCTCCGGCTGAAGACCCTGCGAAAGCATTTAAACGTTTACTTATCTTCTTTTCTTACTCGCATAAAATTGTATTATGTGTGTCTCACTCTTGATTACAATAACTATCATCGTAATATAATGTAAATGCGGACACAAGTACGTGTCAGCCTCGTTTAAATTTGCAAGCTTTCGTATCTATTGCGTTTAAATTGACAATTATTTAATCGCACGAAATTTGAACACTGATAATTTGATTTAAACGCGAATTTTCTGTAATTTTAAAGCAAATAAAATACCTTTTTATTCATTTTTGGAGGGTCATTGACCAAATGACCTAATAGAGAAGCCGCCACTGATCGTTGGCAAACCATCAAAAAATGGGCTCCTCTCGCAAATTTTTATGAAGTTTACCACGCTTTGTTTTACACTTTCAACTCTTCTTTGAAAGCCTTTTCTTTGGCATGTATTAATCTATTCGACCAGTGTTTTTTCTTTGTCTGTTGCTAAATATGTAGATGGGCTATAACCAAGTTTTTTAATTTTGTCCCCATACAAAATTTAATGGTAGGTTTAGGTACATCAAATATTCTAGCCTGAACTGTCTGTACACTTTTTTCTTTCTTTTCGTCTATGTTTTCTTTAAAAAAATATATATCTAGAGAGGTACTATCAATAAAAAAAATATTCAGTTTTAATCAACATGCCAATCACTATATTTCTATATTTTTTTGTGTTGTCTTTTTTCTGAATCCTGCAATCAGTCTGCCAATAAGCAATGTATTATTAATCTATTCTATACTATTAAATATAAGAGCGTGATCAAAAAGACTTTAATTAATGTGTTGTCTAACTGCACGTGTTTGTTTGCACGGCGATTCTATTGAGTTATGAAAGTAGCTTTTACAAGAATTAGAAGTAGATCGTAGTTCAGCTTTACTTAAATGATTAGCGGCTCTATTTCTCTTCAATATTAATCCAATGTTTAATCCTTTTATTCATAAAATTGTGGTTTTAGAAATGTCTCGTACATGAATGTATTAACACATTTTTTTCAACGGACAGACTTAAAGGCAAAGCAGTTGGTACATAGACGTCTCAACTTGTGTAAATTGCGACATTGAGTCGAAAATTGGAATTAATAAACTAAAAACTATACATTTGGCAAGTCTATGTTAATCTCAAAAATGTTAGTTCATTTAAAAGGCACTCCCGTCAACAAAAATTAAAAATAATCGCATATCTATTTAATAAATAAAAATAAGTTTATTGTTAATAATTTGTAAAGACATATGAATAACAAATACAACGATAAAAACAACGATAGGTTAGGAAAAATGTATTGACGAATGTTTTTAAGACGGATCATAGCAATATTTTGGCATTTACGGAATACAGCGCCACATTTCACGAGATCCTAAAAGACGTCTAAGTGTAAGTAGTTTTGTATTAGCCTACATCTGCATGTTGCGACTTACATATTCAGAATGGTATACATATAAGCGCAAAAATGTATTATCAGATTTGGTGATGATGACTATGAAGAAACTGTGTTAGTATGGGCTAGGGAAGCAGACGAGGAGATAATGCAGACGTTGACCCTTTGTAGAAGAAACTAATAATAATTAGTTCGAGAATTATTTAAGTACTAGTGATGATTCTGATGGTAGATTGAACGTTCCTCTAAGCACTTCTGCAGTTTGGCAGTTTTTCGACCATGTCCTATTGCTTTGCGTGGTTTAGACTGAAACACAGATCGGCCTGCAGCAAGCAAAGTACGGAAATACAATATTATTTGTTGTCTTTTTATCCTGATAAGAAAACACATGAGTTCTATACCTAGAGAGGTTTTCTGGTTGTTTATGACTGATGCAATTTTACACGAAATCATAAACTTTACTAATTTACAAGGTAAACGAGTGTATCGTGACAAATCTAAAGAATGGAAAAATCGGGATTTACAAAAAAATTTGTGCTTTCTTTGGTTTTTTTATTCAAGCAGAGACGTTGTTTTTTGCAAGAATTTGTCAATTCCATATGTCAGTTTTCTGATACAAAGAAATAAGATGATATATCCGGTTGGATGATAAAAGAACTTGTAAGACGCTTCTAGAAATGGACAAATTAGCGATGATATTTTATATCTGGGGTCTGTTCATTGTACAGTGTAAGACGTGTATTATATCTGATCAAAACGTAACTATCGATGAGCAGCTTTTTGGTTATTGAAGTTGCTGCTGACTTATACATACAGTATATGCCCAGCAAACCTGTAAAATATGGTTTCAAGGTATTTTGGATGTGAGAATCTAGCTGCGGATACGCTATCCAAGACATGATTTATGTGGAACGGCAACCTAGTGAACTACCGCATAATAATTTAAGACTTGAAGTTGTTCAGACATTAGTCCGTAGTATTCTTAATTTTAGGCTAAAGCTTGCAATAAGTAATTTCTTTACGAGTGTTCCATTAGCTATATATGTGTTAGAAAAAGACATGACAGTTGCCAGCACACTAAGGCAAAACAAATGAGACATGCCAAAAGAACTAAAACATCTCTTTCTGTCTTCGCTCCCTCTCGTGGCGTCTAAAAAAATTATCTCTAAATATGCAATTGTGGACCTTACCATTTCTTAAGTTGAAAAAAAAAATGTTTGTCAAATTTGAATATTATTCTAAATAGAACTGGAAACTTGGCAAGTCTTTTAATTTAACTGTTCGATCTAACTTTTTCTCTAAATCTAATTGTTTCATTACTAAAGAAACCATTATAAATATTTTCATATTAATTTTACTAGAAGTAAAAGTATAAAATATTGCAGATACTCGATAACGTGAACTGCTAGTGGACAAGTGTGTAATAAAATATAAGAAAAGATAACTGTGACAGAATTAATTAATTGTGACAGAAATTAGTGAATAATAATACAAATACAACAGAACGCCCCAAGTCGAACTTCCAAAGGACTGAAAAAACCTTGGACTTCGAGTTATAGAAAATTTCTCAAAACGCACGTATTTAACAAAAAAAAATTTTCTTATACATACATATATAGAAAAATATTTTGTTATTTCTTTCTGTGTTCTATTACATCACTTTTCCTTTTCTATGAAGCTTTCTAATCAATTTTAAAGCTATAGGCACATTTTCTCTTGATTCAATAAAAGTTCTTATTTTTTTTCAGGGGTATACAAGATTTAATTTAACATAAATCGTAACATATTTCTATTAATAGTAATGTTTGCTTAAAAATTATTCTTAACATAATCACTCAGGCTCCTTTTAAACTTATAAATATTTTTCTCGTGCTTAATTTCATCTGGTAAGTCATTATATAATTTCAGATCTTTGTACAGAACTGAATTTTGTGACTTTGATTTTGAATCTGAAGTCACATCGCTGTTTTACATTTAATCATTCTACAATCTAACATTACTGTGATTTTGATATATTTTGAACAATGTAATATAATGCTCATAGCCCTATTTTGTTGTTTCTGTAACCGTTTCGTTTCTATTTGGTAACACATTAAGAATATACTACTGCAAAAATCAAAATATGGTGCCATAATTGTTTTATAAACAGTAATTCTGGCATTAATCGTCAATTAATTAGATATTTTTCCTAATAGGCTAATCTTATTTGCTACTTCTTTTATTACATAATTCACATGGCTTCTAAAATTTAGATTCTGATCTATAACTACTCCTAAATATTTAATTTGTTCAACCTGTTGTAATTCTATATTTTCAATGTTGTTTCGACATTATTATTTGATATTACCATTGTCTTACTTTTTAGCACGTTGAATTTTAATTTGTTTGATTGCAACCTTTTTGCAATAATTTCTAATTCTGAGTTTAATTTTATAATAGCCGAATGTACATTTGTATCAGTAATTGATACAAGGGTATCGTCTGCAAACATATTAAAATTACAGCAGTTAAGGTTAAGTTCTAAATCATTAATATTGTAAGATGCAAATTTAAGATTGTTTTTTTTTCATTTTATTTTATATTTTAATCGATGCAAATAATAACAATGCAGATGATAATAAAAATGCACTCCACAAAAAGGTAATTAAGGGCGTACAATTAATCAAAATCACAATTGCTAATAAGTGATAAACTAAATGTCAGGTAATAGTAAACATAACGATAATTGGTCAAATTACCTTTTAAGTCGTTTCATGATTAATAATCGGTCATAAAACCAAACATGGTTTGGAGATGGAGTGACGTGACTGAACTGAATTCTCACCTTCTGCAAACTTAAACAAGAAAGTACGTTTGAGCATCCCGTTATCAATTCATTTACTACAATTAATTATTTGCTTTTAATAATAATGATCAATAAATAGATAGCACACATATCTAAAATTCAAATGGAGCGATAATCAAATCATGCTGGATTATTACTGAAATCAAATATTAGAATCAGACCGCTTAGGTTCCTGACAACGCCACCCAATGTCAGCTCCAAGTGTTCAATGGGTATACGACTACATTCCACCCACTCAGAGTGCTTCCGTCCGGGACCGTTATAACAAGCCAAATGCTCCGGTGCAAAAAGCGGGCCTAGGATGTGCAATAGGTGTACGACTACATTCCACCCGCCTAGAGATCCCCAAATGAGCGCAATGCTCCGGTTCCAAATGAACCATGATCGAACCGCGTTACCAAATAAAATAAATATCAGACCCCAGGTAGTGCAATGGGTGTACGACTACATTCCACCCGCCTAGAATCTCTGCAGAACCCTTTCGGTTCTAGTAACAAACGAATTCGACCATGTCGACACACACCAGCAAAACGTCAAACGGCCTTATCGACACAATTTAAACATTTAATTAAGCAAATCAACTATCAACTATTAAATTTAGATTCATAGACAATATTCAAAACATAATTGACAACAACCAACATTTATTGACATCGCACTCCATTGTCTAATTAATGTAAACATTGAACGAATTGCGCAAGACGTCACCAATGCAACTTTTAAATTCATAATTATCAGTTAACATTCGATAAAAGCATTTATAACTGTCTATTAAGATATTGAGTCTCAAATTCATAAATTTAATCAAAACGGCTCAATAAAACCTCATAAATATAAACAGTAAATGATGCTCACATTCAAAAGAATGAATTCTAAGTTAATAAATAATAGGAGAGCTCATTGAAAACTCGTAATTAAAAATAACATAATGATGGTAATAAAAATATTAGCAGTAAACTACAAGATAATAAGGAAACTCAGTGAAACTCACCTTTAAATATCCACGATAAAACAAACACACTTCACTGTACAAAAGTTACAACGTAAATAAGAATTAGATCTTTGGCAAAACTAAACATTCCTAATGGTAATAAATTAGGGTCGGTAGTGTTTTCACGGTCCAGGGAAACCAAATGCGGCTGCAATTTGATACTCTGGGAAGAAAAGTAAACGAAATTGCTGCATTTTAAAAATTTTATTACAATATAAATTAAGAAAAGCAATGGCCCTAAGACTGATCCTTGAGGTACACCTAAATTATTCTGAATTGGAATAGATTCGTAATTTTAGTACGTAGTGGTATGAGTACGAGATTCTAAGTAAGTTTCAAACCATTTAAGTTCGGTGCTTCTTCTTCCATGTTAGTAAAGTTTACTTATAAGTCTTTCTCTGTCGATAATTTCAAAGGCTCTTTTATAGACTAAAAACACTGCTAATATACTATTACCCACTATCCAATTGTCTGAAATTTCTTCTGTCTTTTTGCTTAAATTGCCGACTGCTGATCTGTGGTATAATAATCTTCTTAAACGTGTCTTGGATGCTCCTCATAAGTTTGTGAAATGATCTGTTAGAGATGATGTTCTCTATCGTCGTGTTGTTACTCCTTTCTCTTCTGATTCTTCGGATGACTGGAAAATAGTGGTTCCTACGGAACAACGTACGGAAATGATTCGTAACCATCATGATCCTCCGATTGCTGGACACTGTGGTGTTTCAAAAACTACAGCAAGGATTTTACAACGTTATTATTGGCCCTGCTTACGTGCCGATATCGCTCGGTATATTCGGCGTTGTCGGGTGTGTGCAGCGCACAAGGTGGAACAAGTTGCTCCTCCTGGGCTATTCGCTCCTCGCGCTAAGCCATCACACCCCTGGCAAGTTCTTTGTTGTGACATCGTGGGTCCTCTGCCTCGCTCTTCGAAAGGCCATAGTTATGTGTTGGTAATCGCGGACTATTTTACTAAGTTTCCTTTATTCTTTCCATTGCGTTCAGCTCTTGCTACCTCTATTTGTAAAATCATCGAAGAACATATCTTTCTTCTTTTTGGTGCTCCTCAGTATCTTATTACAGACAATGGTGTACAGTTTCGTAGTAAAGAATTTGGTAAACTTTGCGCTACTTATGGGACAACGATACTCTTTACGGCTAAGTATCATCCTAGGGCTAATCCCGCCGAACGAATTAATCGTGTCTTAAAAACCATGATCTCTTCATATGTCAACGAAAACTATAGACATTGGGATGTAAATCTTTCAAAGATTGGTTGCGCCATTTGTACTGCGAAACACGAGGTCATCAACTGTACTCCTTTCTTTGCAATGTTCGGACGTGAACACGTTCTTTCTGGAACCTTCTTCGGTCCATCTTCTTCTAATGTTCTTATTTCTGAATCTAAAGTTACTCGCTCAGTGTCTCATTATGAAGCTATTCGTACGCATATTTTGAAACAACTTTCTAAAGCGTACACGAAAACACAAAACAGATATAATCTCCGCCGTCGACATGTGCGATATAAAATTGGGGATTCGGTATGGCGACGTAACTATACGCTTTCTGACGCCACTAGGCATTTTAATGCCAAGTTAGCACCTAAGTTCTTGGGACCTTTTATTATTAAAACGGTTAAATCTCCTTGGACGTATGAGTTAGTCACCACTACTGGACAATCGGTGGGTATCTGGCATGCTAAGGATCTTAAACCAGATCAAGGCTCTTCGGACTCTGATTCGGATGAGACTCCACACCAGGTAAATCGTCGATCGGTCTACGTGTCGTTATTATATCCTCGTCGGCGTAAGCGACGTAAACTACGTTCTAGATTATCTGTTGCTTCTCTGGGTGAATAATCTTGTTTTCGGCTTGGTATTACTTTCTTCGGTTCTTTTGGTTTCTACAATTAATGTTAGGCAAATGTAATGTCCGTCGGTGTTAGTGTTTACGTAGATTCATAGTGGAAAACTAGGTTTGGTGGCCATTCTAGTCTTTGGCTTGGGGTTTAGTGACTGATCGGACTGCTGGTTCATTTCTTTACTCAGTTAGAGTAATACGACTTTGTCGACTATAACCAGATTCCTTATTAATGATATTCTTTCGTTGGTTTTAGGTTGGTGTTGGGTGGTCTTTGTCAGACCTCTCATAATTTTGATTTATACCCACGAGATTTAAGGCTGTTTTATACGAGTGTTTACTTCGAAAACCCGATTGATTTTCACTGATTATATTATTTTGTTCCAGAAAGCACTGTAGTGGTTTCTTCAAGTGCTGAGATGGTAATTTCTTGTTCAAATTAATGCACGCTATCACTTTCGTTCTCTAAATTTTGTTTAGTTAACAAAGTAAATATTAAAATATCTATTACCTGCTTGAGTAGAAATTCGATTTTTTATTACGCTCTTCAAAATTTCTTCTGTGCTGTTCTATTCTACACAAATTCTCGTCTACGTGAACAAAATCTTCAAATGCCATATAGTTGATATCTGCTAAAGCATATAAAGCTCAAAATGTAACTGAGTAAGATAGTGGAAGAATCTACATCCCAATCAAATTCGACTCCTCGTTATTAAAAATCGTTTTTGACAAAGTCGGTTTTTCGAAAACAATTGATAATGGTTTGCTGTTTTACACTGATATTCCATCTTTTGCTAAGGTCTCTAATGGCGTCCAGTAAACGTATACTAATGGTTGGCAATTTCCTTCATATCAACAAATTTTTTTTCACAATTCTTGTTTTATAATGTTTGAAATTCTTTATAATTTCCTGGGTCGTCGATTGTAATACTAAGATCAGTTGTCTACAAACATTAAAACTTTTCTCTCAA
Source organism: Aquatica leii (assembly GCA_035610365.1). Taxonomy (NCBI): domain Eukaryota; kingdom Metazoa; phylum Arthropoda; class Insecta; order Coleoptera; family Lampyridae; genus Aquatica; species Aquatica leii. The sequence goes on along the minus strand of CM069434.1, from coordinate 13,632,243 downwards.
AAAGCTTGTCTAATATCACTTTTCGTAAATTTCACCTGTCATTCACTCCTTTTTGTTACTTTCATACTTCAAGTGATTTTAGATTTTTTAAGCAGCTGGGAGTTTTCCGTTACCAATCATATTGCAACAAACCATTTAAACTGTCTTTACTACTCTTACGACTAAAACATTTTTTAATTTAGATGCCAATGATTTATTTGGTAAACAATAAACATTTAAAGAAAATCTTTCTCGCATCTAGATTAAAAATATCATCTTGAGCATACCTTCCAATTAAATTTAGTAAGTTTTGAGAATTGGAGAATAATGTATTTTCTGTATTGTGTATGGACATTCTAGGCACAACAAAAATAAGTCAGCCGAAGCTGCTGCATAATTAAAAGTTAAAATAATTGAATACCGTTGAGCTTTCTTTTACAGTGTATTTATTAATTTATTTAAGTACGTATTTGAACTGGTCTACGTAACATCGCCATCGCCTAATTTAAGCATCTGTAAGTACGTTATCTTCTAGTTACTTTGTATTTTTAGTGTACTGGTCAGTTCTTAGAATAACAATTTTGGGATAACATTATTTTACTACTACTACAAGTACACCATCTGATAAAGAAAAGAAAATTTGTTTTAAAGTTGTGATGATTATTTTATCTGCTACACGCTGCTACTTAGAACATTTTTTTTACTTTGCCATCTATTGTTAATTTTTTGTACATTACAAATATTATAGATAACTAATATTTTTGTATTCGTACTAATTGCCAAAACGTCCATATACGTTGGCTATCTGTATACCTTATTTATCTGTGGTGTAATGTACTGCTAACAAATAGTAGGCAATTATTGCATACTTAATATTGGTAAAGTAACTCATTACTTAAGGTGGAGTACTGTTTAAAATAATATTTTAATCTTCTTAAAGTCTTCTCCACAAATTTATGTATTTTTTCAATATTTTTATTTTTGACACATAACACACTTAAATTATTTTTAGTTTATAATAAAGATCAAATACCAATTCTACATAAATCTGGAGTGTGTGAACTTACTTGTTCTTTTTGTAATTCTTCATGTATTGGCCAAACAGGTAAAAAATTCAAAACTAGACTAAATGATCATTTATACTTGATAAATAGATATTTAAACATGAATATTTATAACACTAAGTCTGCTTTTGCCAGAACATTCATTTTCTTCAGATTTGAGTATTAAATTTTTACATGTTTGGAATAAAAAATCTCTTCTTATCTCATTAGAGACTCTTGAAATAAATAGAATTTCTATAAATTGTCTAAATGAAATATTAAATGTAAATTCCTCCATTCTTCTCAGTTCAAAATTATGGTTTTATCCTTTTAATTATTTTAATTAGTTTAAATTTAATTATTGCATACTATGACAAAATGTGCTTCCTCATTCCTTTGCTTTTGTTTGAATTTTCCTCCTTTCATTAATGAAACATCGCCGAATTGAACAAAATGTTAAAGCTTCGATTTGCGTAGTCTCTTTAAATTGCGTCCACAATACTCTCGAAACTTATTGCTTAGTACACAAAACAAAAAATTAACGGTAATAAACGCTTACTTAGAAACAACTAACAACAAATTTATGTAAAACGCATCGTTGACAACTAATTATCACTGGTCTGCATGAAAATCGGCCCTGATACCATTCTTGACGATTCTTATGTAAAATGACCTCCTGAATCCAAAAATGAGCTCCGTTTTTACCTATCACCCACCTATTTTGGGGGGACCCCATTTTTATTTTATTTTTTGCATTTTTTTTAGAATCTTAACTTATAGCCGTTAAACATCCCAAAGCAGGTAATAAAATTTATACCAAAGTATATGGCAAAAGTTTTGCTATAAAATGTATATAGAAACAACAATAAAATACAAATATATAAGAACAGTAAAAAAATATCAATAAACAGGAAGACTCACTGCACGACGCTGGCGATCTCAATACCACATGCAGGTTTAAACAGGAATTTTCGACAGGCTTGAACTTGCATTACTCTTCTCATTATAGTATATTACATTGTTTGCTTAACTGCTTCGATCAGTACATCTATTACTGTTGCAGAGTTAACCTGTCGACGTTTTAAACGTGCTGGATTTTGTGTTCATTTTTGTTCATTTGTGTAAAACAGTAAAACTACTTTTACTCCGGATTTTTTCAAGTGACTAAGTGTGATTTGTGGTTGATGTCGGGCGTTGAATTACTGTTTAATTATGCTACGCGAGTGTAAAAATTATCCCGATAGTTTCTGCTATGTCTGCGGGGAATTAACTTTAAAAGCGCAACGAAAACACGCTTGTTAAAACATCTTATAAATTGTACTTTGATTGTCAAGTTGGCGACTAGGACAAGACTTGGGCTCTATCAGTTTGCTGTACGACTTGTTACAGTAGTTTGACCAAATGGCTCAAAGGTACCCGTAAATCAATGCCATTTGCTGTGCCCATGGTTTGGCGTGAACCTCGCTGTCATCTTACAGATTGTTACTTTTGTATGACTTCCACCGTCGGGTTTTCGAGCAAAAGTAAGCATACAATTCAGTATCCTAATATTCCGTCAGCTCTAAGACCTGTTCTTCATAACGATACTTTGCGAATCCTAGAGCCCCTAAACACTTATACTCTAGAGCCGGAAATTGATTTAAAAGACTCTGAGCCAGAACCTGGGGCTTCGAATGATACGTAAAATGATGATTCCGCAAATTTAGTTTTTGCAGTTACCCAAGACTAAATCTCGGCTCCTAAGATCGCGACTTCAACAGTGGAATCTCTTAAAAAAGAGAGTAAAAATATCTTCTTACAGAACCAGAGAAGCAACCCTCAAATGTCTTTTCTCAGAAGATAAAGGTTTAGTGTTCTGTCCTAATGCAAATTTATTGATGACAGAGCTACAGATGCCATGTGACCTAGACAAATGGAGACTGTTTATAGACTCATCAAAAACAATCATCAGTTCCAGTTGCATACTCTGTTGATATGAAGGAAACGTACGAAAACATCATCAGAATCCTTGATAAAATTAGTTATCATGATTATAAGTGGAAACTTTGCGCTGACTTAAAAGTTGTTGCTCTACTCACACAAACAAAGAAATTTTCAGCCAGCCAAGTGTCGAGATAAGCAACATATGGAAACCACTAATCGAACCTCTAAAACAACTTAAACTTCACTAAATAATTTTATTAATTAAACTGTTACGCTAAATTGATTTTGTACGCTTGAACGCTTCATCGAACATGTCTTTAGTATATAAGCTCCAGTAGTTTCTAAGTTTGTTAGTATTCACCTGATGACAATTGCAGATACCACAGCAATCGAAACGTTGTGTATATTCGTTTCAAAATAATAAACAATGAAAGTTCAGCAGAATATTATTACTTCGCATCAAGCAACATTGTTTATTACATTCAAACAAATGAAGATTATGTCGCTCACGTCGAGGAACTGCTTTTAGCGTACAAGGACATAGGATGTAACATGTCTCTTAAAGTTCACTTCCTTCAGTCGCATCTGGACTTTTTCCCTGAAAATTTAGGAGCAGTCTCGGATGAACACGGGGAACGGTTCCATCAAGACATCGCTAAGCTGGAGAAGAGATTTCCAGGGAAGTGAAATGCAAGCATGTTGGCGAAGTACTGCTGGTTTTTGAAACGAGAGAGAGAGATACCTCAGGGTATAAAAGGAAAGCAAGCACCAAGTAACGATGAATATCTTTTTATTTATTACTGTTTATAGCTAAAATAGTTTTTTTCACATTTAAATTAAATTCATGTCCATATATTTATTATTATAATAATATTATTATAATCATTATTATCGTTCGATAAATAAATTATAATTAATTTATCGAATAGTGGTAAAATTAGAGATTTGGGGCTCCCTCGAAAATGGTGGGTGATGGAAGAAAACGGAAGACATATTTGGATTCAGGACGTCATTTTACATAAGAATAACCCGGAATAGTGTCAGGGCTCGATAAAAAATATTTTTTTGCAGAGCAGTGTTATTAGTAAGTATTTTAGGTTATTAGAAAAGAACTGTCATCTACTATTTTTTTCAAAATTTATTTCTGCTCATGTGTTTACCAAATTTTTTTATTGTTTTTAACTGTCATAAATTTTGATTTTTTGCTTTTGTAAACCGTTTTTGACAGCCTTTGTGTCAACATAAACGTCAAACTATTTTTGAGAGATTTTGGGGACCTCGTAGTTTCTGTTCAAGCAATGAAATGTTGTATTCAACTCGTTCCTGTCTAAATTGGGCATTGTCTGCTCAATGTAGTAGACACTACCTTTTTCATTTTTGACTGCAGTCAATATAACACGTATTGTGTCACTAGATTAATACATAGGATATATGTGCACATATGTTGTTATCATTTATAGTGCAGATATTAGCATTAAGTAAACATATTATACAAAAAGTCACAATTACTAATTGCAAATACAGATTTATTTAAAAAAAAGTGTTTATCAGTTAAATTTGTATGAACTACGATAAAGGTTGAAAATAATCGCTGACCTTTGGTGTTGCAGTGACCTGATTGACACTTAAGCAACGGTTTTACTTCTTCCGATTAGTAAATAATTTTATCTTGTCTTTGACTCAATAATTAACACTAACCATTTTATTAACTACAAATTAGCTAGCGTAAAAGAAAAGTTTGTTTCCAAATCAAATTGATAGTCATAAACTTTATAAGTTTGTCGTACAAAATTTAATTAGAAAATAATTTCTTATTTATGTCAAACTGTCAAAAATTCGAAAAATTATAATTAAAAAAATTGAAGAAAAAGGTATATAAATATTGTTTATTGTGCTTAGGCGTTATTAGTAATGTTTAAATAACAATAAAAAATTTGTTAAAAATTTTAACTTCAACCAACCAGAATTCTTAATTTGATAACTGAATCTGTGACGTCACCCGATTTAGAAATTTCTTTTACATTTCTGCTCTAAAAGCGTGATCATACTTTGTAAAGACTAACTATGGGTATTGAAATTACAATTTATGTTATCTTAATGCTTCTGCTTTTAATTAAAATTAAGATAAACCCAAACCATAAATGTTAAATAGTTGCAAAATCGCGTCATTTATTTTAAAAAACAAGTTTTATCGTGCCAATGTACCATTCATGTTAATGACTTTCACTATATACGTACGTAAAGAATACTTTTGTTTGATTGTAACATCAGCTATTACCTAAATTTAAAAAATTCAAAAACGTCTCATTAAATTACATTCATACAAACATTTATGAAATTCTTGCCAAGATGCGCGGCTTTTATTGAATAAACAAGTTGTTTTTACACATATGGTACCGAGGTTTCATAATGCTTACTTCTGGTTCACATTTCTTGAAGATTGCGCATCTATAACTAGAAACGCTGCTAATTGACACCTGTTAGTGTTTTAATATGAACGCCCGGTCGTGCGAAACATTGCATTTTTCAATGCAAAATGCACTTGACCTAGTAATTATGTTTAAACGGGAAATTTTCCAAATGCGGAATATTACTAAAATGTAGTATTACGCAAATTAACAGTAGTTGTAGTACTCATATACAAACGTGACTGTGCAACTAATTAAATGAGTCTTAATCTGAATGATTATTAATTAATTAATTAAAGCTATATCATTTAATAATACCAATATCCACAACAAATAATTAATATTTTACAGTTAAATTTTTAACATGTTATGCTTTGGTTGAAGTGGTTTTAATTACAATTTTTTAATTGAAAAGTTAATTGTGTCGGCTACGTTTGATGTCTTTTTATCGTCATGTGACATAACTAAATTTACACATTTATTTTTGGTTCTTAAATTTGTTTGTTTGACTAACAACCAGAGTAAAACTAAAGTTGTTTTAATTTAGGGATTTTTAATAGACTGTATAAATTAATTTTTTTACGCGCATGTATGAGATTGTTGTTACTTCCGCGTCGACAGTGAGATCATTTGAAAGTTGTAAATCTTTCAGCTGTGCGAAAAGAAACATTTAAATTGTACCATACATTTTGTTACTTTTGTGTTAAACGCCACTTATAGACAAAATTGACTGATTTTTCGAATTGTTTTTGTTTTTGAAAATTTTCGACTATATTGAGATAGAAAATTAATGTTTTTCATTATGTTTCATGTTTTAAATAATAAGTTTCAACAAAGAATACCATTCAAACGCTAAAGTTTTCTAATAAGATACTAATTTACCAAAGAAATATTTTGTTTGACGTTTTTAAAGTTATTCGCTTTCTTGGCTACCTGTGTATCTATATCAGCAAAGGCAGCTTTAATCTGCAAATAGTTTTTGGGGATACAAAATAATTACAAGAAGAAGTATTGGCTACTCTATTTATTTAATTTTTTATTTGCCGTTATCATACTATTACAGTTTTTTTTCTATTGGTTTTGTACAAACACTTTAAAAAATTTATAAAACGTACAAAATAACAAATGAGATGCATAAAAGAAGTTTTAGGCATCGTCCCAATAAGTATACTCAAGAAAAACAAAAAGAATTATACAATTTAAAAGATGAGTATTGCACCTTGGCATTAAAACAAAAAAACCACATTGTTAGAGCAAAATCTGCAACTAAAAGTGAGCTTATCGACCATTGAGAGCTACAAAAGTATTTCACTACTCTGTAAAACGTGTTTTTTTTGTGCCAGAAAGGCGTAACACACCAGATACTATTCAAAGTAGGTTTGACTATGCTGTTCAATACAATAAAATAATAGTTTATAGAAAAAAAATATTTTTTATTGACGAATTAGGGATTTCGTTGAATTTGATAAATTTTTTGAAAGATTACAGAAACATAGTAGAGTCAAAAAAGTGAAGGTCGAGTTAAAAGGTAATTATTTGATTGCTGCGGCAATGTGTATTAATTCTTTATATTTATTTATTATTGTTTGGCCTTACTACTACTGAATTAAGACGTGTCGCTTATCAATTGTCCGAAAGGAATCAACTATCACACAATTTTAATCGCGACAATGAAATAGCTGGGTTGGATTGGTTAAAAGATTTCCTTAAGCGGCATCATAATTTGTCACTAAGATCTCCAGAACCTACATCGGCAGCACGTGCCATGGGATTTAATAAAGTGGCCGTTGGCAAATTCTTTGATCTACTGATAAGTTTAACTGACAAATATAAGTTTCGTCCAAGTAGAATCTATAACGTCGATGAAACGGGCCTTACAACTGTTCCAAAGAGCCATTCTAAAGTAATTGCAATGAGACGCCGCAGACAAGTGGGAACTTTTTCGTCCGGAGAACGAGGACAATTGGTAACAGCAGTTTTGTGCTTCTCGGCAGCAGGTCATTATGTACCTCCATTTCCACGGTTAAGAATGAAGGCTGAATTACCAGACGGTGCGCCTACTGAAACAACAGCAGCATGTCATCCAAGTGGTTGGATGCAGGCAACCATTTTCGTTGAGTGGATGCAACACTTTATTAAGCACATCCAACCAACAAAGGATGATCCGGTTTTATTACTTTTCGATGGTCATGCCACTCATACGAAGAATATTGGTTTAATAGACCTTGCGCGTCAAAATGGTGTCATATTATTATGCTTCCCTTCACATAACATGCACAAATTACAACCGCTAGATGTTAGCTTCATGGCGCCGCTAAGTACTTTTTACAGCCAGGAGGTAAAAATATGGCTTCGAACGAACCCTGGAACAGTGGTTACACAATACCAAATTGGTGCTCTGTTTGGCAAGGCTTACAACAAAGCAGCAACCATTCAAACAGCAGAATTTGGATTTCTACAGACAGGAATTTACCCTACAGACAAGTATCGCTTTGGCGAGGCTGACTTTGCTTCAGCGGAAACAACCGAGCGTGACGAGTCAATGCAAGGAACTATACCTGAGATTATACCCGATATCGAGACCTTAGCTGAAATTGTACCCGAGGATATTCCCAAAACTTTTTCCACTTCCCCTGTAGCTGGGCTGTCTGGAATAAGTGTCAATAAACACACAATTGAGTTGGATAGACAAGTTACACCCGAAAGATGCATTCCGAATACCCAGTTGCCACCTCTGACAATAAAACCAAGTAAATTTTATTGTCAGTCCAGTCCTTCTACGTTCACTGTATCTCCGATGACTGTAATGAAAGTTCTACGTGGTAATCGAAAAATAACTACAAAGGATCGCGTAAGAGGGAAAACCGCGATTTTGAAAGAATCGCCTTACAAGTATGAGCTTGAAGAATTGTTCGCTGCTAGGAATATATCAACAAAATTGCAGAATGTAAAAAGAAAGATTACTGAAAAAAGTAATAAAAATAAAAGAAAGAAAGGTATTGAGGAGACTACCTTAAAATCCGAAACTAAAGAGGAAGACTCACAAGATCAAGACGACGCACTGTGCATTTATTGCAAAGAACTATATTCAGCAACAAAAAGAAATGACGGTTGGATTAAATGCTGCAATACTACATGCCACAATTGGGCACATGAGGGTTGTACGAGATGGCCTGAAGAGGATATGGACGATTTTGTCTGTAAAATTTGCGAATCCAAGCGTTAACATTATGTTACCGCTTGGATTCGTTAATAACATACCATACCCGGTTTTGCCCCTTTTAACATACAGTTCTGCCCCTACCCATGGAGCAGAACCGTATTTTGAAGCGTTTTAGTTTTTACTTCTTTTTTTAATACTTCTATCGATTCCAATTAGCGTTACTTTTTGTATTATACTGTAGTGTTTACATTAATAGCATACAAAATAAAAAATTTAAATAATCAAATATTTTACAGATAATTTCCCTTAGATACCCGGTTCTACCCCCTCTTCCCCTACATAAGCTGCAGCACAAGACTTTCGACTTTTCTGCCATATTTACAGCTCAAATTGCTTTTTGTGGATTTTTTTTTTGAACATAGAATGTAGATTTAAGATGGAACATATTTTTTAATAGTCTTTGGCTATTCGTTCTCAATCCAACGCGAACGCCACATGACTATTTAAAAAAAAACATTTTTTTTTGCTCAACGATTAATACAACCCTAGGACGCTATGAACCCTTCTGTTTTAATTGTTTGGGTTAACATTTTCGCATTTTGTCTGAGAAGAGGTCTATATCTTTGTCTCAAATTTTGGTAAACTAACCTTTCAGAGTAGCTTCAACTTGTGCTTTGTTTTGAGTTTAACGTTTCTTTTGTTTAGCATTAGCATTGTTAATGATTGTGTTTGATTTCATCTCGCGATTTTAAAATTTTGCACAACCGTGGTTGAGAGATTCTTAGGCGGCATTTCTTTGCTTCATTGTCGGCTGATCGTACTTTTTGATAATTTTTGCATTCTTTTTTAATGAGAGATCGTTTTCTTTTTCGTCAAAATCGTAAGGAGAGCATAAATAAGCCATTTTTAAAAACATTATCAGGTTTTTTTGTATATAAACTAATTGAATCGGCCAAATCGATCACAATAACCGAATGATGACATTATCCGTGATCACATTAACCGGATCTGACTGTATTATGCCTGGAGACAATTCTTAGATTGCTTATCTTATGAAAGATTACAGAAAGATAGTAGATCCAAAATAGTGAAGGTCGAATTAAAAGGTCGTAATTATTTGATTGCTGTTGCATTGTGTATTATTTCTTTATATTTATTTACCATTTAAGACAAGCCTTACGATACAGAACACTTTGGAGAATTCTTGACATTTTTGATTGACCGCTTAGCCAAATATAAACTTCTGGGCTGTAGTTTCCATCCAAGTATTTTCAAGTCAAATTTGTCCCACATCGGTTGAACTTTCTATGTGTTAAAAGTGATTAAAAAATAATTTTTCAGTCTTAAACTTTAAGGAATGAGCGGATTAATTGTTTCGTGTTAATTTTGCTAAACATTCACTGAAGATTGATGATCTTATTCACGGTTTTAAGCTTTGTGTATTTTTACTTTTTCTTATCATAAACAATTTTTATCTGTTTTCTGCCATATTTACAGCTCAAATTGCTTTTTGTGGATTTTTTTTTGAACATAAAAGAATGTAGATTTAAGATGGAACATATTTTCTAATAGTCTTTGGATATTCGTTCTCAATCCAACGCGAACGCCACTTGTAACATATTCCTTTTGTTTACATGACTATTTAAAAAAAACATTAATACAAGCCTAGGACGCTATGAACCCTTCTGTTCTCATTTTTTTGGGCTAACATTTCTGCATTTTGTCTGAGAAGAAGTCTATATCTTTGTCTCAAATTTTGGTAAACTAACCTTTCACAGTAGTTTCAACTTGTGCTTTGTTTTGAGTTTGACGTTTCTTTTGTTTGACATTAGCATTGTTATTGATTGTATGTTTGATTTCATCTTGGGATTTTAAAATTTTGCACAACCGTGGTTGAGAGATTCTTAGTTGCGCGGTGGCATTTCTTTGTTTTATTGTGAGCTGATCGTACTTTTTCTTAATTTTTGTATTTTCTTTTAATCGTTTTCTTTTTCGTCAACATCGTAAGGAGAGCATAAATAAGCCATTTTTGAAAACATTATCAATAACGGACTGATGACATTATCCGTGATTGCATTAACCGGATCTGACTGTATTATGCCTGGAGACAATTCTTAAATTGCTTGTGTGAAAAGAAGTACTAGATAAATCCAAAATAGTAAGAAAGCATTTCTAGATTGTTAGTGCGTCGTTGCTACAGGAACTATATTTCAAAAGTAGAAAATAGTAGTAAATGTCAAAAATTATAGTCACATTCTAAAAATATAATTTCAAATGCAGCATATATTAACTAAATTAATTAAAAGTGTTTGCTGTTTTTATTTAAGAATATTGGTATTGGTGCTAATAATTTAAACGCCATCAGATTGAAAAAGCTTGACGAGATAAGGGCAAATGAAATTCAAGAATAAATAACACACCAGCAAACACCACAAAGTTGCAAGCTTGTGTATGGCGGCAGTTTAACAGTTTTTGCAAAGAATTGGAATTTGAAAACTCAAAATTTTTCAGTAATTTTATCTTTGCATTTAAATCTAATAAATATTTGTTAGTGATTCAAACACTAATTTTACAACTGACTATTTGCGGACTTTCAAAGTGTATACAAATATTCTCTCTTCTGAATGTCTTTATTTTGAAACAACGCTTCTGAGAGCAATATTGTCCAACATGTCTAAGGATTAATAAGAATTTGCTTAAATCATTTCATGGTGATGGTGATCTCACAACTACTTATCTGCTTTAAAATTGCTGTTTTTTTTAGAAATACACAAATAAATACCTATAATCTTAGCGAATGCACCTTAAGAAAAGGAAATCTACAAGAGATTTATGAGAAGACATTTCAGAAAGTTTTAGCCAGTATGAGAGACGTTACATTTGGTTAATCGTTAACCAAACAACGTGTGATGTATGAAGATCTGTGCCAATACGATAATGAGTAAACTAACAGCGACTCCAGCGCTAAGCACTTCGTATACTTTTGCCCAAGGAAATTGAGAAAAAAACGCATGTTTTTATATGCTGAAATGGTTAAACATTGCTTTATTTAAACAACAGTTTTTTTTGTTATTAAGCAAACTATGTATTCTTTTGTTAGGGATACCTCGACCTGTATAAAATCAGCGCAGGAAACAATGGCTGCAGAAGATGTATTATAATTAAACTAAGTCAAAACAGATTTCTCCAATTACCGGAAGTGATCAAAAAGTTGGAAACTAGTGGTACTGGAGGTTTAGCTTTATAAAAATAATTCGATTGTTGTATTATTATTTTTATCAATTGACTGGAATTAAGAAGAACAAAATGTAATAAGCTTGGCGAAATAAGCTGAAATCTTGTTATAACAAGGTTTAAAACAAGCCGATAATATTAACAGACAGTAGTAGTAAAATGATCATATTAAACTGTAAGTCGACTTTGTACTTCTGTCTTGATCTTATTGTTTTATTGAACATTTTGACAGTGTCTTGCTTAATTGTGACAACTTTTCACTTAAATATTGTGTAAAAAATAATGCTCTAAAGCAGCGTTTAAATCAGTTGTTACAAGCTTTAGGTCTTACGAACCTTGCACGGCCAACTCACACAGTCGGAGATAGGGGAGGTTCAAGGAAATAATACATAAGGGCGCCTGATCAAATCTAAATTAACACTTCTGCCTCGATCACGACAGACGGTCCAAACGTGTAACTAAATTTGAAGTTCGTAATCCTTGTTACTCTGATGTTCGAGTAGCCAAAATTTGTTAATAGGTAACGACAATTAAAAGAGAAAGGTATGTTGCCATAAAAGAAAGATTAACAAGTATAACAACTTTAATGTATTAACGTAGAAGCTTAAAAAGAATATATATAATTTCTCCACTCATCAATGCTCGAAATATTAATAAGTATAATTAACAAATATAAAAACTTTAATTTATCAGCGTAGCAAATTGACAGAAGTATGTTGAATTCCTCAATTCATAAACATTAGACAAATTAACAAGTATGATTAATAGGTGTAGAAACCTTGAATTAACAACGTAAAAGATTAACCGGAGTATTGTCTAATTTCTCGATTCATAAATGCCGGACATATCGGCAACACACAAAGCATACACTTAAATTACGTCGAGGTAGCGAAGTAAATTTCGTAATAAATATTGTCTATTCTCAGCATGCGATACACTACAAATGACACTTGAAATTACCTTATTGGTATGTACACAATAAACGTACTTATAGACACCGACAGTAATCAAAGTTCCGTGAGTGACTTTTATGACAGCAAATAAAATATAATCAAATTGACAAACCCAATCCAATGCTTGCTTGCGTGAAGAAAACGTTTTCCCACCGGCAACCTAGAATAATTATTGATAGCAATTCGCGTCACACAATAACTCACGAAAAAGGAAACTACAAAATCAGTATTAATAATACATTAAATGCGTTATAAAAACCCGTTGTATCGAATGCTGTAGGTTTTAATTACGAACAGGTGGTTGATAACGCAATCGATTATTGTCCAAAAATTAGCATCTCCGACGCATTGCTCGACGAGACCTCGTTGTTATTTAAGTAGCAGGCCTTCCCAAAAGCTTATACGTTTGGTAGCGGTATTTATCAATCGTACGTATGCATCATTATTCCTTATTGAAGCGAACAGAGGATTGGAACGTGGTGGAACCAGCTATCACATTAATACAGAAAATACGAAAGAATCTTAATAGAATGGAGACAAAATATCTTACCCTGTGCCGAAAGAATTGTAATAAATTCGCAATCGGCTTATAAATTTGTATTCATCACAAGGGATGCCCTTAAAAATTTAGGAATCAGTTCAAGATTCTCGACACCGACCGGTTCAAGTAGTTGACAGCTTCAAAATGGCATCTCAGTCACCAACAAGGTCGGCAGAGGGCGTCAAAACTAAAAACTAATTTTTACGTCGATACACAGGGTACTCCGTTGGGAAAATTTCGCACGTAACACAGTGATTCCCCTTACCTTAGTTTTATAATTGTCAAATTAATTTAAGTTTGCTTGACGAAGAACTTAGACGAAGTTCGAAAGCTCGCATTTATATTATTCTAAATAAATAATACACCATTTACCCTAAAAATATTTTAATATGTTTTATGGATATTATTTTTTATTTAGCTTATACTAATCATTGACCTTCAGATATTATTTACAGTGTTTATCGCAAACACTTATATAAACATTGTTACAAAATGTTTCTGTTCTTTTTATACCAGATTTTCTTAATTTTTTTTTAATTTAGGAAAAAGTAACGATTTCAAAATTTCTTGTTCTAATCAATTATCTCTCACGGCTCTCATTTCTTCTAAATTATTTCATCCTATTAATAACATTAACTACAAACAAATTCTAGAATGGATTTATATTAAAATATCAAATAATTTTTTTTTGTTAAACAAACTAATTTAAATTATAATTTAAAATTCAAACTTTCTTAGAACTGTTTCTAAATTACACTATTTTTTATAATAATAATATTTTTTGTAAAACTTAATTTTTTTATCTATTTAGATAATTTTGACTTTTTCAAATTTGGATATTTTTCAAAAAATTTAAGTTAAATTTTGAATTATTATTAGAAAATTGTGAAGATGAGCTTAATTATAATCTTGAAACATGTTATACATAATCTAAAAACGTTTATATTATTGGTAGATATAATAATAATTTTAATAACAAAAAGTGAATTACAGATTTAGTATTTGTATGCATTTATCGGATTTAATTTAGTCGCAAAAAAAATAGAATTGAACAAAAAAATATATTGCATCAATCTCCAGGTTAAAGATTAATGCCACAACCAAACAAAAAAATATTTGAAAACTAACACAAATTTTGATGAATCAAATAACTACATACATAGTATAATTCAATGGTATAATAAATACATTCTTTGCCAATAGCTTTTTAAGTGTAAACTTCAAATTTTGTTTAAAGTTAATTGTACAATATTCTAAAAGTTAATTTCAGTGACTGAATAATTTTTTTAAAATTTAATATCGAGTAGCGTTTATACATTACTTTCTGTATTAACGGTTAATTTTATTACTATTATTAATTTGTTAAAAAAAAATTGTGTTTGATATGTAACCATACATGGATTCAATTATAAACAATTACAAAAATACGCTATGAAATATATACTAATTGACAATTGCCCAATTATTCATTGATCACTTTTAGAATTTCTATAACAGTAGAAAATGCAAATTAGCAAAAAGTTTGATTGATTCACTAACATTTCAGTGTTACATTTATTGCTTATAATACAAACATCTATTACCAATTACTATTATTATATTTGGATAGTACATTTGTTTATTTGTTAACACGTATTTATAAACATTTTATTATCATCTTAATTGCCTTTTAACAACTTTATTTTATATTTCAGAACTCCTACGCTTAAGATTTATAAGCAAACCTGTCGACTCTATTTTACAAGCATCTACTGCAATATAAATTTTTGTTGCACCAAACATTTACCGCAGATTTAAATTTTATAACGTTTTATAAATATAAGTACTAACGATAAGTAAATATTGAATATTATTTATTCGTAAATGCTTCGGTGGTTTGATAAACAGTAATAATGCAGCAATTTTGTATGTTTACTATTATTTTAAACATTCTTGTCTACATTTTTGTAAAATAAGAATAAATATTTAAGTTGATGTTAAAATCTATATACAAGAATTTTTTTAAACATAATGAGTTAAATATAATTTTTATTGCAAATGTTAAATTTTAAAAATTAACGAGTTAGTAACAAGCAAGTAACAAATACATAGAACTCACAACTAACAAAAAACTCAAATAAAAATTTAACGAATAAAATAAACCCAACTACAAATCTAAGTATTGCCACCATATTACATTTGCCTCAACACTTACTTTTAAATTTAACATTGATCTAAAATTTGTACCAGCCTTAATTTACTACGCAATACTTCAAATCGCAGACGTCCTAAAGGATTTGTGAATATATCTGCTAACTGTTTGGTCTTTGAAATATGCTCTAACTTGAGAACACCTTCACAAACTTTTTTACAAATAAAATGAAATTTAATCTCGATATGCTTATGTTTATGGATTTTTTCAAGCTTTATTGTGCTTAAATTCTCCAGAAACAACGTAAGGCACATCACTATCTAACTTAGTTAATTTACATAATCATTTGTTTACCCAAATGATTTTGTTCACAACTGCGTTAGTGAATTTACAAGCTACAGTTGACCTAAGTAAACAAAGTTCCTGGAGAGGCGTGGCTGGTGTCACTTTAATTTCAAAGGTACAGCCATAGTCATTGGAAATGTCCCTAAAATGAACATTACCGCATTTTCGGTCACATTCTAATAGCATTACCAATATTTATACTTGTAAATATACCTTGAGGTTATCTCCTTTTGTCTTGTAAATTAAAAAGGGATTACCATTACTAAATTTTACATGTATTTCTCAAACCATAAAAAAATAGTATTACTTTTATGACCGTATTTATATTTTTATGCGAATAAAAAAACACACATTTCTTTCTATAATTTTAGATCCATACTTATTGATAGTAAAATTTTGAACGTATAAAATTAAGGTAAATTGTAAATAATAATCTAATTACTGATTTTATAAAAACAATTTTACATAGGTACTATTAATATTTCGCTGTATGTGCAAAATTATTTATAAATAAAGTGAAACTTTTATACTTTAATTTCGTTTAAATATAAATGATACTATCAAACAGAATTTTCCGGTGTAAGAATAAATATTTGTGCCAATATAATGTAATTTATTTAAATTTTTGTTGACATAGTCACATTCTTTTTTTTTTGTTTAAGCGGTTAAATACTTCACTTATTAAGGAGTATCATAATTACATTTTCGTATTCATTGATATTATTTTTATTTTAATAATAATTATTTAGGTATTACTCACTTTTGCGTTAATAAAATGTTAATAAATAAGCATACGTTTATAATTACAGTTCATGCTGTAGTTATTTTAATAATATAACTAAATAAAAAAAACATATTATCATATAAAAAACAATAACAATTCAGTTGTATAAGTTGTATAAGTTGTTTAGAAATAATTAATACTTGGTGTAATAACCATTATTTTGTATGCATGCTTCTAATCTAGACTGCGTAGAGTACTAAATGTTCACACAACTGTGATCCCCAAAAACGTTACCAAACTAATTGTGAATGTTAGATAATATTTTCAGGTGTTCTAAATTGAATATCATTATCCCAGTTTCTGATCATTGCACCCCACATATTTTCAATTGGGTTCAAATCTGGTGATCTCGCTGGCTATTCAATTATTTCAACTTCGTTTTGATCTTCAATTCAATCCCTAACAATTCGTGCTGTATGAATAGGAGAATTATCTTGGACTACTTGAATAATTTCCAGCTCATCTTGTGGAAATATTCTTCTCACAGAAGGTATCAAGATATTATCTAAAATATTCAGGTATTGCTCTGAACTAAGTCGAGGTGGTGTAACTTGCACTAACTCTCCTGGACCCGCTTGAGATATCCATCCCCACACTCCAGGTGTCACTCTACCACTTTGCCTATTGGGCAAAACATGTTCTATATTGTAACGAGCGCAACCCAGCTGCAGCATGACGCTCTGTAATGTTAGGTTTACTTGCCGGTTTTCTATAATGTAAATTTAATTCGTGTAAACGTCTCTGAATGGTGAAAACAGAGCAATTAATATTCAGCGTTTCCTTTATTTTTTGGCAAGTTGTAAAAGGATTTTGTAATGTATAGCCGAGTATGTCCGCATCTTCTTGGCGAGAAGTAATTCTAGGATTTAGGTGATCTGTTACTTACAAGTGGCCTCTTACCAACTTCCTGACCTTTTGTAATCCATCGCCGGATTTGTTTAATCTACATAGTGTTAAGTTCTTAGTATTAGCATTGACTAATCATATAAGACATTCAACCTTTAGTTGTTATTTTATGCAAGATATGGCGAACGCGTTTTGCCTGTCTAGATCATAACCGTCACGCCGTTGACAATTAGCACTGAGTTTCTTCATACTGTTGTAGACGTGTGTTTGCAAATAGCTGTTCGCGCGTATGTATCGTTCAAAGCGATAAGACACGTCCTGCCTCTCAATCATTTGTAAACATAAACCTTTTACGAATTACATTGCACATAAAACAAAACACACTTTTTCTTTCTGCCGTTAGTCAATAACTAAAAATTACAAGACTTGATTTTTTTTTAAATATATTTCTAACTATATAAGTGAAAAATGAAAATGAAAAACACTTTTTATGTACAATGTGAGTACTAAATTTCAAATTTACATTATAAAGTTTACATTTTTAATCTAAAACTGAAAATCTAATAGTAAAATAAAAACTAAAGACGCTAACAGTTTTACTTTACTTTTAAATCGTTTGACATCTTGATACTATCTGGCGATTAGTTAAAATACTTACCGATTTTTGGCATTTTTAATATGAAGGAATACATCTGCGAGAGCTGAGGCTCTTTGATACAGCTTAGCTAGAATAAACATATTAAGCCAGATTTTTTTTAGATTGCATTAAAAGTTTACTAGTTTTAAGAAATTGATTTTTCTTTACAGGATTGCAAAAAAAACGACAGTGATTTAACGTCATTTAGTTACTGTGGTTATAGTCGTAAAACTTTAAAACCATTTTTTTGCTTTGTTTTTTTTTCAACCAGGTTTATAGAATAATGAATCGACCAATCCTAATGTTGAGTTAATTTTAGTAAATATTTTAAGAATTAAAAAACAATTTTGTTGGTATTTAAATAAGAAATTTACTACACAAAACCCGAACTCAATCGGTTAAGAAACACTCTCAAAAAATAAATTAGAAGTTTTACATTGTGCAAAATTATGCTGGGAATTGTATTTCTTTAATTTAAAAAACAATTACCTGCATTTACAATCTTAAGTTATTTTTATCTGTAAACGCTATGATTGTGCACGTATTAATTGCCATCATTCGGAGAAAGGTAGTGATAAACGCTGACCTATATAAAGGAACGCGTAAATACTAGAAGACCTTGACCGTAATATTAAGTCGAATGTCATTAATTTTTGAATTATGCGGTGCTATTAGAAGTGCCCAGTATAATAGTAGATTGTACGCCACTTAAAGTACCATTGCGACTTGTGTTGGCCCCTCGCCATCTATCCCTGTTAGACCCCAACTAATTTGGTTACAAGTATTATATGATTAGTCAATGGTATTAGATTACATTTATTATTAGTACTATATTAAAAGCCATTATACATTATATATGGATTTAAAAATTTGACGTCAATTTAATAGATTCCAATATCTTATAAAATAGTATAGTTAGTAATGATATTTAATACATGCTGACTGTGTTGCAATGCAATGTAAAAAATATATTTTAGAAAAATGCTTACCGATAAGTCAACATGTTCTGATATTGTTTGAAGTGACATTCCTGCTTGTGCTATCCCAACAATACTTCCTCTTAAAGCTGAGGTAGAATCTATTTGTCCTAATCTTCACAAAATATTATAATCACATAAACAATGATGTTACCACTAGGAACTCCCAATTTATATTACAATTTTGTAAATGAAAAGTTTATATTTATACGACAAAAGGCCATCCCCTGAGGATATATTTACAAAAGGTAATTATGAAACTCATTAATATCCGGTAGAATTGTTTATTAATTTGCACAAGAACATAAAAGCAGTTGTGGTTTCATAAAACGCTTGTTTCAGAGTAATATTCCATTAGGAGACAAATTCGAAATCAATTGTTATTTCCCCCACTGCATAAAGTTAGTTTTAGATTTAAAAATGAAAGACCATTGTTATTAAATCCATATGATCCACCTGCATTCATAATAATGTACCACTGACACTGCTTTGTTCACAATACTCTTAATAATATTTCTGACTTTAAAATGAACGTTCTTATTTAATTCCACTTGTTCACCAACGTATTGTTGTTCTATTAGAGCTAATTAGAATCTTACAAAAAATTGTGACGACTGGGAAGTAGACTCTGATCAAGCTTTAGAAAATTACTTGATTTATGAAAAAGCGTAGAAAAAGAGTAATTTTAGATACAAATAACCTTAGTAACATCGGCTGGGACTTACTGCAAGCTTTAAATTATAATATAATTCAAGAATTAAATAGGTAAGTTGCCATTTTAGAGATTTGAGTATCTTCCAAAATTTTATTTTTGGTATTGCAAATTGCGAGTTCTTTGTGGTAACTGTCAATATAATAAATTTTGTAGTTGTTTAGATATGTTAGATCTTGTTTAAGACGTGACACTTTTAATTTTTTTTAAAAACCAATGACGTCATTATTTAGTTTACAATTATTTATTGTTGATTATAAATATGTAAAGAAAATTTAAAAAACCTTTGTTTTCATTCTTATTAAAATTTTTGTCATTTTTATTTTTTAGCTGTGGATTGATTTTAAATATGAATCAGGAAAAAGAATAGAATGCTACAAATATACTTTGTTACGAAAATTAATGTTTATTTAATTGTAGCATATGATATAATTACGGAATAGTGCATTAGATGTTATAACAGGAAATACAATATTGCATTACACTGAACGTAGCAAAAAAAATAGTCCAACGACTTTTTAATTTAAACATGACATTTACAGTACATGTGCTTACTATATCCTTCGTTTTGTGTTAAAAGGTGTAAGTTCATGAACAACTACAACAGTTTTAGGCTAATTTACTTACGTAATTTTCTAGTATTATCAATTTTATGCTGTTACGACAATGCAGAAATGTTTTCAGGCGTAAATTAGTAAAAGCAACTACTGTAATTAAATTTAATTGCAACAGCTTTCGAACACTATATAAATCTGAACAAAAACGAATCTACGTAAGATGCATAATTTGATAAATAATTATTTAATTATATTATATATATATTATATAATAATTTACCGATTTTTGGAAAAATTAAACATGTTCTGTAAATTTAATTACCTAAATTCATTAGTTCAACCAAATTGTAATTTAGTTTGTTATATATAAATAGGGAAAACCCTAAACAAAGTTTGTTAAGTTTAGATTTTACTACAACTTAAAATAAAGTCAAGGTTATTTTTGTTGATTTAAAATTTATGAGTTTGTCGTGTGAATTATTTATAACGAATCTATAATCCAACTTTTAATAACAAAAACAAATTTGTACATTTTTGCTAAGGACACTTTTGTTTCACGATATTTACATAACATATAAAAAAAGTATTTAAAATGTTTGCTTATACTTTACTATTACATGCAGTGACTTTTTCGGCAGTAATTTCGTGGCTGATTAAATATATTTAATCAACATTTTAAAGTTGGTCTGCAATTTAAAAAAAAAAGTTTCTAGTTTTCAGGCGTATTTATATATATGCTTAAAAAACTATAAAAATGTTGTGGAAACACACTTGAAATTCAAAAAGTAATGTTCAGAAAACAGTAGTTTTTGTTTGTGGAATAGATTATAATATGTACAAAGTTGTCAAAATTGTGAGCTGTGACTAAATTTTTTAATCGCGAAGATTTCCACGGTCTGAGTCTATGCTAAGACTAGAGTTGATGTTATAACTGAAGTTGCCAACGTTTCGCCCACTTTCGTAAGGGACTTAAAGAACTTCTATTACATATGTACTTATCTTGTTTTACATACAGCATTGGTACGAATCTTTTATAAGAACTTTTTTAGTATTTTTTAGATGCGATAAATCACGTCGTTAATCTCTTTGATTTATTATACCGTGTGTCCGAAAAGTATGGAATATATTATACAGGTCGATAAATATGCACTTTACACGAAAACGTTGTAAATAAAATTTGTTTATCACTTAGTTATCTACCACCTGGGAGATATCAATTTAAATTTTTGCTGTAAACAGAATCGCAACGAATAACACTTAGATTTTTAAATCGCAAGGCACGTCTTTATTATACTCATTTGATAGAGTCTTTTTTTCTCTTTTCAACCATATGAAATTTGAATACCTTTACATCAAAAAATTTTTAAGAAAAACAAGGACATGTCTAACAAATTTATTTTACTGAGCAGTATTAATCAGGTACGTAATATGTAGCATTGAAACAATTGAATTCACTTTAGAACACTGTCACACTTTGCTATTTGTTAGTGCTTGAAATATGGCTCAATTATCTGAGAAACATAGAATTGAAATTTTAATGATTCTGGGATATGGAGATAGAAGAAAAACCCAAGACGAAGTATGTAATTTATTTAATAACTTGCATCCAGAATTAAACATTTCGCAGTCCACGGTAAGCAAAATTTGACGGAAATTTCAAGAGACAGGTTCGGTGAAAGATACGAGTAGAACTGGTAGACCTTTGTCATTAAGTAATGTGGAACGAGAAAATGTGTTCTTGTCTGTTGAGGAAAATCCACAAATTTCTGTTCGGCAAATTGCTAGAGACCATAATTTGAATAAATCGGCTGTACATGACGTTTTAAAAAAAGAAAAATTTCATCCTTATAAAGCTTGTGTAGTTCAATAATTATTTGAAGACGATTTGGACAGAAGGCTGGAGTTTTGTGAAACAATAACAAACAAACTTGAACGAGATGCACATTTTCATATATATATCCTTTTTACTGATGAGGCCACGTTTTGTTTAAACGGCACAATTAACAAACAAAACACACGTTACTGGTCTTCACAAAATCCTCACTGGTATCTAGAAGGACACACCCAATACCAGCAGAAAGTCAACGTCTGGGTAGGAATGATTGGAAGTCAAATTTTGGGGCCATATTTTTTTGAAGGTAGTTTAACGGCGAATATTTATCTCGATTTCTTAAAATTTGAGTTAGTTCCTGCTTTGGCCGAGTTATTTCCACATGAAGTAGATCCAGATATACCTCATAACAGAATATGGCTTCAACAAGACGGGGCACCTCCACATTTTGGAATTAATGTGCGCCACTTTCTTAATAATACTTTTCAAAATACATGGATAGGCAGAAGAGGTACGATAGCATGGCCTGCTCGCTCGCCGGATTTAAGTCCACTAGATTTTTTTCTTTGGGGTTATATTAAAAGCAAAATTTATGTAAATATACCTGATATTGTTGATTTTTTTAAAAATCGCATTAGAGTTGAGATAAGAGCTATAACTCGAGATATGATTTCAAAAGCAATCGATTTAAAAATCGAATTTACCACTGTCAAATTATGAATGGTTTACATTTGGAACATTTATTGTAAGTTTAGTTTAAATACATTTTTTTGTTATAACAATTTTATGTAAAGATATTTAAAGTTTAATATCTGCTATTGTGACAGTGCATTCAATTGTTTCAATACTACATATTACGTACCTGATTAATACTGCTCAGTAAAATAAATTTGTTAGACATGTCCTTGTTTTTCTTGAAAATTTTTTGATGTAAAGGTATTCAAGTTTCATATGGTTGAAAAGAGAAAAAAAGACTCTATCAAATGAGTATAATAAAGACGTGCCTTGCCATTTAAAAAAATGTAAGTGTTATTCGTTGCGATTTTGTTTACAGCAAAAATTTAAATTGATATCTCCCAGGTGGTAGATAACTAAGTGATAAACAACTTTTATTTTCAACTTTTTCGTGTAAAGTGCATATTTATCGACCTGTATAATATATTCCATACTTTTCGGACACAGTGTATACTAAATTACCAAGCTAAAAACTTCCGTTTTGCTTTCACATATCAAGCAACACTTAACAAGCTTTATCATAATTATTATTGTTTTTAAATTTGAGATTACATCTTTTAAATAGCTGGTTTGCATATACGTTTAGTACGCCGCTATCAGAAACAGATATATGTACTAATCGGACTAATCCCAATCTTTCTGATGTTTCAAAACTATTTTCGATAGACACCTTTTGCGCTATTTTTTAGCCTATTTTATCTGAATTTTGAAATAAATTTTACTCATAATTGTGTTTTCGTTAAAATCTAGTATTTTGTATTAACGTTGAATTTAGTTAGTTAAATATGGTGAATACAAAAAATTGAATTATTACAAAATTAAAGTATTTACACAGTGCGAAACAAAGCGCACCGGTGATAGTTTTGATAGATTATTACAAAAAGGGTTTGTCTAAGTAGATTGTTATGACATGCGTATATCTAGTCGTTCGTGCATACGATCGATACCAAAACAAGTAATTAGATACAGAAATAAGGTACTTACTCTGTTTTACAACATGCGATTAACGCTTATGGCATACCCCAAACATACTGAAAACTAATAGATATACATACAACCGTGGTATCACAAGTAAGTTGTTAATATTTCATCCGATGATTAATACACAACGTTTCCAAAAAAATTGTTAATTGGTATACCAAGTCGTCGGTAGTATTTCTCCAGCGGAAATAAAATAAGTAAATCTAAAATCGTAGATAAAGTTTGACAATGGGCAAAATTTATACAGCGCGAGATACCATACCAAGGTTTTTTTAACATAACACACCATATGCCATTAATAATTATTTATTGTAGGTAAAGTTGACTCGTCAAACTGTATAGAGAAATATGTCGTTTACAAATAATTACGCAAGAAGCTTTCAGTACAATAACTCATTTCAACTGTGTTGTTGCTTAAAGGAATTTTTTTAATGATGTCAGATGTACGAAAGCGAATATTTTGTCCACTTGGGGTCTCTTCCAAAGTTTATTTTTGAGTGTTTTATTAGAGTAACATTTTCTTAGATGATCCTCCAGATTAGATAGTTTCATTGCTTAAAACTATCCGACAAAAATAAAACTTCAAATAATCAACACTGTACTGTCGACGTTTCTTTTTAGATTCGGACATGTTTAGTATCAGTTATTGGTTAACAAAGTTAACTTGTTTAAATACATGTTATGTGCAACTTTGATTGTGTTACTGTATAAAGGACGTGTTTGAACTGTATCAACGATTAAAAATATGGAAAGTGAGAGTAATTCTTTGTCGGAAGACAATGTGTCTATGTCTCAATTGCAAACACTAGTAAAGACAAATAGAAACAAACATACAAAAACCGATACTCAAGATTTGTTTGTTACCTCTAAAAATTGTAAATATTATAACAATAATTCAGATACAAAAAGTTCACTAAATCCTTTTTAATGTTTTTCTATAAAGAAATTATAGAAACCATTGGCTCGTGCAGTAATAATGACGCAACAACATAATAGAAAAAAACATATTAAAAAAACAGGTAAAAGCTAAACGCTTTTAGAAATTTTAATCATTAGCGGTTTCATGGTAGTTCTACGACGAAGAATTTTTTGAGAGCGAGAAAATTATGGACGTAATGACTTGATTTCGTGGCAATGTCCAGCGATAGGTTTGAGTTTTTGTTTTCTAATATATATGTCTGTAATAATCAGCACTTATACCAAAAAGATAAATTTTTCAAAGAACGACCATTTTTCAAACTACTAAATAAGAAGTTTATGGAAAGTTCATCTGCAGTAGAAATGCACTTCGTTGATGAAGCCAGGGTTCCATATTACGGATTTTGTGACTGTAAACAGTGTACATAGGAAACTAACCAAATATGTGTACAAATTATAAGTTGGCTGTGCTAGATTGGGTTACGTAAACTGGTTTAAACCCTATCAAAGAGCTACAACAACTATTAGTGAAACCTTTACAGATCATGGCGTTGGTGCTGAAGTAGTAATGTAATATGCAAGTTTCGCGCAATAAATGGTCAGATTAAAATTTTTTACCTCAACTCCGTTTATCGAAGACGTCACAAAATAAAGTTTTCGTCTAACTGACGTTATCAGAGATAATGTCGATGCAGAGCGCTTGGCATCTTCCCGAAAAAATGGGGGATTCTTGAACAAAATTAAATTTTAGAAGAAGCATTGCGAATACTTTATTGGCTCAAAACAATAAACAACATATCTAAAAGGACATATAGTGCAAGGAATGGATTTACGTTATGATCGAATAGACTAGTGGTCCTCAAACTCTTTTAACCCACGTATAATAACTCATAACGCTGGATATAAAATTGGGTTTTTGTAATCAAAAGTTTTCGTACCCTTGTTTAAGCATTGGTTTCAGCTCCTCGTTTGTGAATAATTCAATAAGTTGCACCTGTTGCTCAGAGTTTGACTACTTGCAAAAAGGTTCAACGCCCAGTCGGCAATATCTAAGTGAAAAATGTCTTTAAATCTTTAAGGTTTGAATCAGGCGCCGTTAAGTGTTGTTAATAAGCAAACAAATCTTCATATTTATTTTGCATGATTATAAGATTTAAAAACTGAGAACATCTTTCTCTTCCCCAGTTTTGTACAGCAAAAGTATTGCAGCAAACGTATGTATTGCACTTTTAGCTTTGATCAAATTTAATGTGTCACTTTCTAGTTTCAAATTAGTTTCGTGAAATCTGGTAAATAAATCAATCATATAAGTGATGTAATTTTTTGAGATATTAAATTTTGCCGCAAAGCATTGTCTTTACTCTTTGATAATTCCAACAATGAATCAAAGAGCGAACAGAAGCGATCTAAACATGCACTTTTAGATAACCAACGTAGTTTTGTGTTAAGTAGTAATCGATTAGTCATCATCATTTTCCAAACAAAGTTGAGCGGATAAACTCTTACTTAAGGCATTCCTTTTGATTCTATTAACTGCTCTAATGAGATAATGTACGCAAACGTCTACTAAGGTTTTTTGCGACCAAATGATGTCGATAAATGACACAATGTACCGATAATACATTTGGTATAGCTTGTTTGTTAAATGATTACTGTACTGATAACTGCGATATATAATTTTTTTAATCAACTTAAACAAGAGTATAACTTTACTGAAATAAATTTAAATTAAAAAAAGATATTAGTTTTATTCAAATTGCGTAACAATACAAAAAATTATACTTTTTTTTTGTCCAAGACTAAGAAAATTTGTTCTATGCACTTTACATTACTCATAACACAGAACTAAATTTTTGGTTAGATGCACGACTACTATATAGTTTATATTATAGACTAGTTGGTGCAGGTATCGACTCTATTGCGTTCATGTATAAACTTGTATAGATAAGCATGACTCACCGCTATGCCTGTTATTACTTGTATTTTACGCACCTGTCTATATTTATATTTTACTTATCACGTAAAAATTGCTAATAATTTATTCATCGTTATTTATTTTAACTTTCATATTATTAAAAATATCACAATTTTTTAATTTTATATTAAACCTTGCTCGGAGCTCCTAACGTTGTTCAGAGTCCCCCAAATCAATTTTAATTTTTTACGGATCTCCTGAGTGATCCTCTAGACCTTTGCGGACTACTTTGGGAACCACTGATCTAGACCATCTTGTTATTTCTAAAGAAAAACAAACCTGATGTGGCCTTCGTCATCAAAAAATTACAAACCAATGTATAAAGTGTGATGTTGGTGTTCATGTAAAGTGCTTAGTGCAATTCCTAACAAGAAATTTAATATCTATTGTTACATATGTGCCTAATGTCATATATTATATAGGACGACTTGTTTTTTGGATTTTTATAATAAAAGTTTTTTGTTTGTCATAGTGTCTGATTTTATTGACTCTTATTAAGTATACATTTAAAAAAAGTCATTATTTTGTACATTAAAGCTTAGACAAATCTAGGTTATTGAAATATACTAATTTAATTTAATTTGGTGTAGTAAATAGAATAAAATAGTGCATTTAAAATCATTATTTCACTACTAATATTATAATTTTGAAAATGTGTTTTCGCGTAAAAACTAAGCAAGAATTAATAAAATAATTTTTGGATAAATGGTGTATATATTTATTTAAAAAAAAACTCACAAACTTTCGAACGTGGTCTACGTTCTTCTTCAAGTGACAATTAATAAAATGACAATTATATAACTAAGGTAACTAAAAAAAACAAATGTCGGAAAACTTTATAAATGTTGTAAGTTCTTTTAGTTGCAGCATTTGCTTATAGTGTGTTTGGTGGATAAAGTAAAGATCAGGAAATAACAGGTAACCAGGTGTCAGATAACTCATAACCATTGTCCTTGTTAAAGTTGCATGGAAGTTGATACACTCCACATGTGTTATGTGGAATTTTATCTTCTACAGGACTGAACAAATTTTTATTTTTCGTGGTAGTATTATAAGCAACTTTAATTTCTAATTTTGTCATTTAAGTATATTGGCAACAAAAGGTAGAACAGCAAAATTGTTGTTTATAGTTGAATCATTTGGTATAGTAGGTCCAGTTTTTTGGTCGAAAATCCTTTTTAATTTGATCTTTGTTAAAACCATTTTTTATAAAAACTTCTCAAGGTAATTTAATTCGTCTGGTAATTTATCTTGATGGCAAATTGACATCGCACAGTTGTATAATGTGCGAATTGTTTCAAATTTCTGAGATGGATGATGATAAGAATTTGCGTTTATATATTGATCCGTATGTGTTGGTTTTTGATAAACTGAATGTATTAAAGTACCATCTGGTCTTCTTTCTATCTTTACATCAAGAAAATGTAAGGTGTCATTAATTTCTTTTTCAATACTAAATTTTATGCTTGGGTGTTGATTATTTAGGTATTAAAGAAAAATTTGTAGTTCATCTTCACCATGGAACCAGATTGCAAAAACATCATCAATATGTAAAGGAAGAGCTACTGTAATGGTGGATAAAACAGAGTACATCAACAAAACTAACGATTTTCTCAATGATCCCACATCTTACATAAAACTACAAAAAAAACTCTAATAACAAATACAAACTATTAACAACAAAACTATTCAAAGAAAGTAATTTATCAACGGAGACTGTCAAAAACTAACGCCAAAAGCTCCTCTTATTCCAAGGTTCTATGGATTACCTAAGATACACAAGCTAAATTTACCTCTTCGACCAATTGTTAGCTGTATTAGATCGACAACTTGAATGAATTAGCTAAGTTGGATTAAGTAATTTATTTATACAGAATAGAAAGCATTTTATTGAAATAATTAGTAAACAGAAATTATCTTCAAATGACTTAATAGTTAGTTTTGACGTCTCATTGTTTACTAAAGCATTTACATCCTTTAAAACGACAGTTTGATAACAATACAATCAAGTTATTTGAACATTGCTTAACAACTTCATTTTTTTTTGTTTAATGGTGAATATTCTAAACAAATAGATAATGTAGCAATGGGATCACTAATTTCTCCATCTATTGCAAATTACTTTATGGGACATTTTGAAGAAGAAGCTTTAAAATTTGCATCTAAAAAACCAAAACTATGGCTTAGATATGTTGATGATGATTTTGCAATCTGATCCCATGGTAAAGATGATCTACAAATTTCTCTTTAATGCCTAAATAATCAACACTCAAACATAAAATTTAGTATTGAAAAAGAAACTAATGGTAGGTACCTTACCTTTTCTTAATACAAAGATAGAAAGAAAACCAGATGGTACTTTAATACATTAAGTTTATCGAAAACCAACACATAGGGATCAATATATAAACGCAAATTCTCATCATCATCCCTCTCAGAAATTTGGAACAATTCGCACATTATACAACCGTACGATGACAATTTTCCATCAAGATAAATTACCAAAAGGATTAGATTACCTTGAGAAAGTTTTTATAAGAAATAGTTTTAACAAAGAACAAATTTAAAAGGTATCTTCGACCAGAAACTAAACCTCCCAGGAAACACAAGGTAGCTTAATGTAGTAGTTTATTGGGTATTGAAAAGTCATTTATAAGTAATTTCATTTTTTTCGTAATTTAAGAGTAGTCTAAGGTGACGTTTAGCAGTAATTTAAATGGTTACTAGTTTAAAAGTAGTATACGAAGTAGTTTAGGAGTATTTCAGTATTGTGGTAGCATAAAAGTAATTTAATTAGTAACTTAATAGTAATTAAAAAATTAAAAGTTATAGTTTAATGGTAATTGAGTCACCATTATACTACCCGGTAATTAGAAAATAATTAAGGAGTAATGTAATGGTGGGTAGTTTAAGAATAGTTTAACCACTAACTTAAGAGTAATTATAAAATTGAACGTTGTAGTTTAATGGTAATTGAGTCACCGTTATACCACCCAGTAGTTAGAATGTAATTAAGGAGTAATGTAATGGTGGGTAGCTTACAAATAGTTTAACCAGTAACTTAAGAGTAATTAAAAAATTGAACGTTGTAGTTTACCGGTAATTGAGTCACCATTATACTACCCAGCAATTCAAAAGTAATTTAGGAGTAATGTAATGATTGAATAGTTTACTCAGTAACTTAGTTGTAATTCCAGAATTAGGTTGGGGAGTTTAATGGTAATTGAATGTCCGTTAAAATACAAGGTAAATTAATAGTCAGTAGTAATAGAGTTGCTATATAAATGTTAAGCTAAATTATTTTAAAAATAGTCGTTATATTTGCCAAACAGTTAGGTCTGCTATCAAACAATTGCTTGAAGAATGCACAGAATATCAATATTGCATGAAATTTTGTACCTGCTGTATCCAAAAATATTCGGATTATATAAATCACTTCAAGCAGCAAAAACATGAATTATCGTAATTACAGAATAACAAAAACAACAAGAGTATAATTAATACGTAGCGATGCAAATGTATATATAGGACTAATTCATCATCAGTCTGATTGTCATGTGAAATATTTAATGGTTCATGTTGAAAGTATTAAATTACGAATAAGTTACTCGATTTTGTATTCAACATATATAACGTGTAGTTAGCATTTATAGTATTAAGTCAGGTAGAGTAGTGGTTAACACGTTTAGGTTGCAAGGGATTTTTCTGATGTTCGTGGGATCAAACCCCAGGTAAGTACTTAAATTATATTCTAATTTTTAAAAAATCCCACAATTTATCAATTATATGCGTCAAATTCTGTAAACGAAATAAATAAAAAATTAAAGAAACAAATAATTAACTAATAAAACTAATTTTTTAAATGTGTTAGTGGTTTTAATAATAATTTAATAGTTTTGCTAGTAGTTCAAAACATTAGTTTAACAGTAATTCAATGGTAATATAACAACAGTATTTTAATGGTAGCTTATTAGTAATTTAGAAGTCAATGAATTTTTGGTAGTTTAAGTGGTTGCTTAATGGCGCCCTTTTTACTGTTTAAATTACTACATAAATTACAGTAATTTAATGGCAATTTAACAGTAATTTAAGTCCATCTACCTTTTGTTGTCAATAGAAGTGACAAAATTGGAAGAATACTGAAGAAACATGACATTAAAGTTGCTTATAATACTACCACGAAAATTAAAAATTTATTGAATCCTGTAAAAGATAAAATTTCACATAACATTTGTGGAGTGTATCTAGTTCCATGCGCTTGTGGCAAGGTATATATTGGAGAAACTGGTAGAACTATTGAAACTAGACTAAAAGAACACAAAAACATCTTCGTTTACTTCAACCTTATAAATCTGTTATTGCCGAACATGCGCTAAACACTACAAGATATAAACCTTGAAAAACCTATAACGATTGCTAAAACCAAAAACTGGCGTACAAGAAAGATTAGAGAAGCGATTGAAATTATTAAAGTACCCAACACCTTTAACAGGGGCAATGGTTATGAGTTATCTGACACCTGGTTACCTGTTATTTCCTGACCTTTACTTTATCCACCAATCACACTATAAGCTACGTCTAGAGTTTTTAATGATAGTTTTTCTTTAGATCTTCGAGCCAAAGCTGTAGCTAAAAGAACTTACAACATATATCTGTTTTTTCTAGTTTCTACCTGAAGAAGAACGTAGATCACTTTCGAAAGCTTGTGAGTTTTGTTTTTTTTAAATAATTATATACATCATTTACACAAACATTATTTTATTATGTTTCATGATGAAACTTTTGTATCTAAAATAAGCAAGAATTCTTCGCGATTTTATGCACAAATAAAGTTGGGAGTCTAGCAAAAAAATACCCCCAATTTTTTTTTGCAGAAAATTCGATGTACACCACTTTGGGAATCACTGTTTTAGACAATTTTTGTACAAATTTTAAAATATCTTCTCTACGTTTTGAAGATGTTTTTTCATGAGTTTCTTTTTAAGCGTCAAGATACACTTTGTTGCGACTTTTGACAATACTGTTTTAAACGTCACAGACACACGTATAGTAAAAAAATATTACTGTAAACTGCCCAAGACACAATTTAATATCTGTTTGTGCATAGTTTTGTAATGTTAAGGTGCTTACACATTTTTTTTAACTTATATCTTGTGTTGATGGCAGCAATGGCATTTATTAGTAATCGTTTTTAAATAAATTAGGCAATAGTTTATCTATCTAGTGTGATTATTATTTTAATTTTACTACCGTCTGGTACAGTACCTTTAAAATAGATTTAGACTAAATAATCACAGAAATTTAATTACTATTGCATAAACAGTTACT
Organism: Aquatica leii; assembly: GCA_035610365.1. Classification (NCBI taxonomy): domain Eukaryota; kingdom Metazoa; phylum Arthropoda; class Insecta; order Coleoptera; family Lampyridae; genus Aquatica; species Aquatica leii. The sequence goes on along the minus strand of CM069434.1, from coordinate 13,600,242 downwards.
TATTTAGGAAACCTACAAATGACTCAATATTTTTTCAGTTACATACCATCGACATCACATGTTTCATAATTACTTGTGTGACATCAAATCAACTAACAAGTTTTTTTTTTGAAAGATTTAAAACTCTTCACTTTTTTATAGTTAATCTTTAAAGCGTGTTAATTATGGCACTTATTTGAAAATAAATTTTATGTGTAGTTCTCATACTTTAATGTGTTCGGAACTACTAGTCTTTTTTTATAGCCATTCTTACAAGGTATTTGGTGTTGAATATGATAAAAAAACAATTTATAACGTTTAACTAATATGATTATTTTTTTTTACCGCTTGAATACAATTTTATAGCTTTTTTTACATCGTTTCACGATTGTTTTAATTTCAGTTGGATAGTAAATTCTTAAAATAGTTTCTGATGTTTTGTTTCTATCTGATTCTTTTGGTATTTTTAAATTTTTTATACAGCAAAAAACAAAGTGATAAAAAAATAAATAATAAAAGGTGCTTATAGCAAAAACGTTTTTTTTACGTTTATATTTCAACTAATACTTATATAAGTAAATATTTGTACAAACTCCAAATACTTTGGCAATAAAAATATGAAATGGCATAAATGTTCCACTTCTATTTAATAAAACAAATATACAATTTTTTTTTGGCACTCTGTTTATTTTTTTGGTACTTTGCAATATTTGTAACGTTAAACTATAGTAGAAGGGCAATGACTTTAGTAAATTAGCGTAAGCTGTATGTGCGCTCTTCACATCGCGAAAGATTTACTTATGATATTCAGTCTACTGCATTTTAAAACACCACTTAACCTTTACCTCAACGTTTCTGAAAAAAAACTATCTGCGTTGTTTTGCACAATAAAGAATACATTTGAGTTTTTTTTTGTTTTGTAAAATATCAGCATAATGTAAAGTTTTTTTTATTTAAAATTCTGATTTTGTTATAAATGATGGTATAAAAAAAACGTGTGTAAATGACAGAATACTTTCTTTTGGAAAAATCCATTTACATGTTTAGTCGTTCCGTAGTTATACCGTACACAAGACTAATCTTAAAAACTAAATTTCATCAAAATTCGTGTACTGATTTCGAAGCTAAGCGTGTGACAAGAATTTTAAAATGCAAGCAATAATAAACTCATAATTCTGTACTATTTCACATGTATGTTAAAAAATTTCTCTTAAAAAAAATTCGGCTGTTTAATTTACTGCTTTTTTAGAAATTATAAAAGTAAATTATGTTAGTATTTACGGTTATATTTAAAACAGGATAAAAATTTATCATTTTGTGTTTCTAGCACAGTTGTATATAATCAACATTTTGTTAACATGTTTTGTCGTGTTATAATATGTAATTATGTTGTTTTTAATACTAACTATAGAATAAGTAAATTTTATCAGACATGTTTTTTAGTTTATAAAATGATTTTTTTAGTTGAAGTTTGTAAAGTCTCAGCAATAAAGCTATTCACTGTAATTTGTTGGGTAAAATTTTTAAAGTTTTATATAATAATAAATAATATTTTAAATAACACCATTTTTTATATGTTTTTCGTTGATATCTAATAATTTGAGAAGTTTGTACTTTATATACGACTTCTAAAAGAATGTTTTTAACGAAACCAAACTACATACATTTATTTACAGCCGAGTGACATACAAACATTATTTTTTCGGTGCTTCGTAATTCATATTGATATATGCCACGTAGCTTAAAATAAGTTGTAATATTTTATGACTGAGATGCACTTACATACAACTTGGTGTTCTTACAATGCTAAATATATATATTCTTAGAAAATCTTCACAGAATTTATATGTATGATAACTTTCAAAAATCTTGTTTTTTTTATGATGGATTAGTTTATAAAGCTTATTAAATCAATAAATATATCTTAAAAAAACTTAAAAATAACAACCAAGTTTAGTTAACAAGTTTTTAGAAAACAAATCAAATAATCATAATAGCCATGAACGTTTGGTAAAAAACACTGTCGTTTACGCCACACCCGGATAAATATACAGTGTGTCCGAAAAGTATGGAATATATTATACAGGTCGATAAATATGCACTTTACACAAAAAAGTTGTAGATAAAAGTTGTTTATCACTTAGTTATCTACCACCTGGGAGATATCAATTTAAATTTTTGCTGTAAACAAAATCGCAACGAATAACACTTACATTTTTTTAAATGGCAAGGCACGTCTTTATTATACTCATTTGATAGAGTCTTTTTTTCTCTTTTCAACCATATGAAACTTGAATACCTTTACATCAAAAAATTTTCAAGAAAAACACGGACATGTCTAACAAATTTATTTTACTGAGCAGTATTAATCAGGTACGTAATATGTAGTATTGAAACAATTGAATGCACTGTCACAATAGCAAATATTAAACTTTAAATATCTTTACATAAAATTGTTATAACAAAAAAATGTATTTAAACTAAACTTACAATAAATGTTCAAAATGTAAACCATTCATAATTTGACAGTGGTAAATTCGATTTTTAAAACCATCGATTGCTTTCGAAATCATATCTCGAGTTATAGCTCTTATCTCAACTCTAATGCGATTTTTCAAATCTTCAACATTATCAGGTCTATTTACATAAATTTTGCTTTTAATATAGCCCCAAAGAAAAAAATCTAGTGGACTTAAATCCGGCGAGCGAGCAGGCCATTCTATCGTACCTCTTCTGCCTATCCATGTATTTTGAAAAGTATTGTTAAGAAAGTGGCGGACATTAATTCCAAAATGTGGAGGTGCCCCGTCTTGTTGAAGCCATATTCTGTTATGAGGTATATCTGGATCTACTTCATGTGGAAATAACTCGGCCAAAGCAGGAACTAACTCAAATCTTAAGAAATCGAGATCAATATTCGCCGTTAAACTACCTTCAAAAAAATATGGCCCAAAATTTGACTTCCAATCATTCCTACCCAGACGTTGACTTTCTGCTGGTATTGGGTGTGTCCTTCTAGATACCAGTGAGGATTTTGTGAAGACCAGTAACGTGTGTTTTGTTTGTTAATTGTGCCGTTTAAACAAAACGTGGCCTGATCAGTAAAAAGGATATTTTTATGAAAATGTGCATCTCGTTCAAGTTTGTTTATTATTGTTTCACAAAACTCCAGCCTTCTGTCCAAATCGTCTTCAAATAATTCTTGAACTACACAAGCTTTATAAGAATGAAATTTTTCTTTTTTTAAAACGTCATGTACAGCCGATTTATTCAAATTATGGTCTCTAGCATTTGCCGAACATAAATTTGTGGATTTTCCTCAACAGACAAGAACACATTTTCTCGTTCCACATTACTTAATGACAAAGGTCTACCAGTTCTACTCGCATCTTTCACCGAACCTGTCTCTTGAAATTTCCGCCAAATTTTGCTTACCGTGGACTGCGAAATGTTTAATTCTGGATGCAAGTTATTAAATAAATTACATACTTCGTCTTGGGTTCTTCTTCTATCTCCATATCCCAGAATCATTAAAATTTCAATTCTATGTTTCTCAGATAATTGAGCCATATTTCAAGCACTAACAAATAGCAAAGTGTGACAGTGTTCTAAAGTGCATTCAATTGTTTCAATGCTACATATTACGTACCTGATTAATACTGCTCAGTAAAATAAATTTGTTAGACATGTCCTTGTTTTTCTTGAAAATTTTTTGATGTAAAGGTATTCAAGTTTCATATGGTTGAAAAGAGAAAAAAAAACTCTATCAAATGAGTATAATAAAGACGTGCCTTGCCATTTAAAAAAATGTAAGTGTTATTCGTAGCGATTTTGTTTACAGCAAAAATTTAAATTGATATCTCCCAGGTGGTAGATAACTAAGTGATAAACAACTTTTATTTACAACTTTTTCGTGTAAAGTGCATATTTATCGACCTGTATAATATATTCCATACTTTTCGGACACACTGTATAAGCACGTATTTAACAATAAAAATCACAGTATCCAAGAAAAACAACATTAAAATATCTGCAATCATTTTTTACCACTACCTAAAAATAGTACCACAGTTTTTAGAAATTACGAAACAGAACACGAAAAGAAACGAAAGTATCAAAAGCGTTACACCAATCGAATTATCAAATTTTTTTTGAGATTATTAACACAACCAGCAACTCTACAAAATAATATTTAAAGTTTTTCAACGGCAGCTATGTTTTTTTTTGTTTTGTTTTTGGAACTGTTGCTATAATCATATTTTTGCTATAGAATAATGCATAGGTAATAATGCATATGCAATCAAACAGTTGTGTAATTGTTTTTTCACATTAAATTATCTTGTGCAGTATGATGCAATCAACAAAACCCGAAAAATATCTCTACCTAAAACTTGGCAACATAGATCGAGTTGTACACAGTCAGAACAAAATACCAACACAAACCACAGCATACAGTAACATGGTTAATGTTAGGCAAAACGATAGGAAATCAGATAGACCGCATTCTTATTGATAAAAAAAATACAGTATGTAAGGCCAAAAAACATACAAACAAACAGAAAAATAAAATTGTGATGATAAAAGAAAAAAGTCACTATACGAAAAAATTAAAAAACGATTAGAAGGTAACCCAAAAGACAAAAATACAGAAGATGAATGGAGTGATGAAAAAAGATATATTGGGCATGTCGCAGGTAAAATAATAGAAAAAAATCACAGAAAAAAGAAGAAATGGTTTGATAAAAATTACAGAAGTATAATGCTGAAAAAGTAAAATGCCAGAAACATCGAAGGAAGTAGACATATCAAGAGGTTAGAGAAGAGAATAATGGATATGATGGCGGAAAAGACAATATGAATAACATAAAACTTGCTGATCCAAATCGTCTAACACCAGAACCTATTGTCCTTCTATTAGGTGCAAAACTGCTGCCTTACATTTTTGAAAGAGATTGCATACAAGACTCTGAGGATAAACCGTGGGCATATAAAATAGTATTCGGTTGAGTCCTCTACGTACTCAGCTTTTCCAAAGCACGCATCGTTGTGTGGTGTTTCTACAGTTGAACCGTCGTTTGGAGAAACATTGCAAATGTTTTGGGAGATAGAGTTAGTACCTAATAACTCTGCTTTTAGAAGCTTTTAGGAGAAACTTATTCGCAAGTTTTACGACGCTTCATATCACTAGAAGCTCGTCTTAATAAATGTAGTAAAACTTGGTCTGCATATTGTAACTTTATGCGTGATTATTTAGAATCACATCACATGTCACCTGTTCCAATAAAAGATTTTTATTCGACTTCAGCTTATTATAAACTCTATCATTCTGTTATAAAGCCTGAAAGCACTACTACTTGCTTTCGAGTTGTCTTTGATGCATCTGCAAAAGGATGTAACGGACGCTCATTAAATCACATTTTGCTCACAGGAAGAAAACTTCAAAATCACATTTTTTTTTATTTTGGTAAACTTACTCATATTTGCCGTAAGTGAGTAATTTGGTTTTGGGTATGCTTTTAAAATTAGCTAACCTAAAATCTAAACGCTTTCCTTTAGCTGCAGAAGTACTGAAAAACAACATTTATGTGGATGATGTGGTAACTGGTGCAAACTTCTTAGAAGAAGCTTCCAAATAACAAATGGAACTAATCAGTCTTTTGGTTTCGGCAGGTTTTGAATTAAGAAAATGGGCTAGCATTTCTCATCATATTCTAAAAAACGTTTCTTTATCTTTCACCTGTAGTTTTTAATAACGAAGGTCTTAGTTTTATTAAAGTTCTTGGATTACAGTGGGATTCTACAAAAGATATATTTTTGTACAAATATACTCAAATCAAAAAAGAATGCACAAAAAGAGCAATTTTGTCTGAAATAGTTCGAATTTATACCCACTTGGTTTTCTAACACTGGCGTTACTTTACGAAAAGCATCTTATTCAAAAGTTATGAACCTTGAAATCGGCCTTGGATGAGACTGCAGCAGAAGAAATTTGTATCGCTTGGCATAACTTTCTGTGGCAACTATCGTGTTTAGGTAATTTACATATACCTCGTTATATCTTTTCAAAAGATTAACATAAAATAGAACTACATGGATTTTCAGACTTTTGTCAAATGGGCTATGGTACCACTTTGTACGCCCGCATTATTCACAATTTGCAACATACAAAAACATTCTTGATCTATGCTAAAACTAAGATTGCTCCTATAAAAACTATAATTGCCTCGTTTAGAGCTATTAGGCGCAGCGTTGCTTTCCAATCTCATCACAAACCTTTTAAAAAGCCAAGCATTTCATTTTGCAAATATTTATACATATACAGAGTCCGAAATAGTTTAAACTTAGCTTTCTTCATACCAAATCGTTGGAAAATCGCTAACCCCGCACTATATTCAAGAATTGCTTCCATCAGCATTATGGCGTTAGGTTCCTTTTAGGGATAACCCTGATTACGCATAATTTCGTAGTTTTATTATCATCTGATTTGTTGAATTGTAACATTTGGTGGAAAAGACCTTATTAGTTATTGGATGAAGAAAGTTTATGGCCCAATCAACCGTCTATTACTTCAACGTCACACCCACAAGCCCTTTTAGAAGAAACCAAGACCATGCTTAAATATTGCTACAGAGTCACGTCTTTTGTTAACTTTAATACACAAATTTTCGTCACTTAGAAAACTTCAGCGCCTTCTTGCTTGCGTTCTTCGTTTTGCTGCAAAAAAATCGTTTAACTCTCATATCACCGCAGAAAAGCTACTTTCACCACTTTTAGTTTTTGTAAATTATGTGCAACACTCAGAATTTGGAAATTTATATGATTGTCTAAAAAAGGATAATTCTTTGCCTAAGCCCTTTTGCAAGCTTGGTCTTTTTCTTGGCGAGCTACATTTCATCAGGGTGGGCGGAAGACTTAGACGCTCAAATTTAGGGTTTGACGCCAAACATCCATTACTGCTTCCAAGTAATCATATTTTTGCTAGTCGTTTGATCGAACAAGTACACAGCGAAACATTACATTACATTTTGCTGCAACAGTTTTGGATTTTATCTCCAAGAAAAGCTTTAGATAAATGTATAATAAAATGTCTTCGTTGCTTTAGTGCATATCCTAAATCACTCACACCTCGTATGGCCGACTTACCTACCCATCGTATCAACCAGATTAAAGTCTTTTCAAATGTTTGCTTGGATTACGCCGGACTTTTTCCCATTAGTTTTTCTAGAACTAGAGGTGTTAGGATAATAAAAGTTTACGTTTGTGTTTTTGTGTGTTGCGTTATTAAAACAATTCATTTGGAATTAGCATCGGATCTTTCTTCAGAAGCATTCTTGGTTGGTTCTAGCAACTTGCTTCACTATTTACAGTAACCAAAAACTAATTTGGAAGAGGCTAAGTAGTCAAACTTTGAGTAATGAAGAGTTGTATACTCTGCTTACTTGCATTGAGGCATTACTCAATTCCAGGCCGCTATGCCCTTTAAGTTCGGACTCTAATGATCTCCAATCTTTGACTTCAGGTCACTTTCTTACTGTGGAACCCCTTTCTAAAATCATACTTGGCCCTGATCTGCCACAAATAAATTTGAATCGACTAAATCATTGGCAATTGTTGCAACGCATGCATGTCGATTATTAGTTGCGTTGGCATATAGGTATATACATAACCTTCAGCAACGTTCTAAATGGAATAAAAATGTTCCTAATATTGAAAAAGATTCATTAGTATTAGTGAAAGATGAAAATAAACAACCGATTTAGTGGAATCTAGCTCGCGTTATTGCGGTTCACCCCGGTTCGGGCGGTATTGTTTGCGTCGCTACAATTCGCACTTCATCGGATACCCTCCAATATCCAATCGTAAAACTTTGCCCTTTACCTTAGGCATAGTTTATTAGATATTTTCAATTCTTCGTTATTTTAGTTTATTGGTTAAATTAATTTTTTTTCTCGTGTTTCCGTGATTTTCATTTAGATGATACCTAAGTGTTTTAGGTAGCTTTTCCTCTGTTTTGGTTCAATTTGCCTAACATCCTACAATTCGTTGGTCCATATCTTGCTTGTTTTCTCAAGTCACTGGGACGCATCTCTCGGTGTGAAACGTGTGACCTTGTTTTTTTTTATTATAGGGTTAAAGATAATAGTTTTTTTACGTTATGGAAAGCATTGTTTTCTTTGGGCGGAGTGTTCGTACAACTTAGTTTTATCACGAGAAATATTTGAGATAGTTAGCTTGCAACATTCCTCACACTGTCTTCCAAAGGTTTGACTGGCCAGCCAAGGAAGATCTGCAGGACTTTTACGTAAGTTACTTTATATTTTTCCTTATTTGAAAAGGATTGTCTTTACAATCAGCACTGAACAAACTTTTACACGCCGTTGAAATAGATGCGCCGTTACATATACAGATACAAGAAAAGACAATACCGAAAAAACACATCACCGAATATTAACAGAAAAAAACGGTGACAAAAAGGAAAAAAGACGAAAATTTCAAAAGCAATATAGAAGAAGAAAAAGTGCCATAATCACAGAGAACAAATTAAATGAGAAATAACACCAATTAAGAGAACTAAATAATGTAGTAAACAAGCTGATAAGATGTAGAGAGATTTTTTTAAGAAAAAGAATATTTAAGCTAATAACTTATATATACAAAAAAGTGCCTAAAGAGTGAGAACAGGGATAATAAAGCAAATCTATAAAAGGGAGATTCAAAACACTGCGCTGTAGGGTCATTACTCACCACGATAACAAACAACATATCAATGAAACATACAGAAACAAAAACAGTGGACTATCAATATGGCTTTAAACGAAGCAGAATTTTTTTAAATGTCTTATATAGAGCAAAGCAAATAATTAAAACATTCTATGAATATACAATGGAAATGCAAGTTGGATATATCGCCTTTAAACAAACTTTCGATAGTCTGACACGAGCACAAGTAGTAAAAGCAATTATTGATAAAAAATTTCGAATAAGCTAATAAGACTAACATAAATGACAAAGAATAGACACGGGCAGTAATGAGAACACCTGATGAAGAACTATAAGACTTTGAAATTAATTTAAGAGTCAGACAGGGAGATGGAATATCAACAACACTGTTTATAGTAACACTAGAAGCAGAGAAAGAGAGATGCAAATATGTAGTAAAAACCCGACAACTATTGGAAGATGACAATTATTGGACAAGGAAATTTCTTTTTAAAAACCAAGACTTCTATTTTAACACAGCTAATAGCAGTTTTGGTTTCTTACAGATAGTCGATTTGTTGTGAGATGAGTGAGAGAGAGAGATCAGTGTGAAATGTTGTATTTCACTTGACTAAATTTATGCGCGTGTTCAGGTAAGGCTGTTTAAGGTTTGTTAAGAAATTGAGTATTGTGAATTGACATATGAAGCACAAAGCTAAGGGATTTATCCAAACAGACATTAAGAAATCGTTAGCTTAAAGTTAACTAATTGCTGTAAATGCATTCTAAACGGTTTCTAACCTCTCATTTGAATAAACAAATAAATTATGTTACAATAAGCTTTATTTTTCAAATTTGTATTACATAGTGGACAATCGACCTCTGGTCACTTTGTAATTGGTTTATGGTATTTATATACAATTAATACGTCCTATTATCATCTTTGTATATTCAATACGTTTAAAAATGTTCAAAAGACGTATGTATGTACGTCCGCAATCAAATGCAACTTGCTATTGAAGAAACTAAGAAACGTAACAAAAAAATTCAATGTTTCTAAATCATCCTTCAAATTCAAAATCAAAAATCCAGAGACGTTTAGTTGATTGGATAAAAAAGATGACACAAAGAGATTTTTATAAAAACCGAGAAAACATTTTAGATAGCATTCAAAGGTTTTTGAAGGATTTTCTAAGAAAAATTCGTTGAAAGATAACAGACTAGGAAATTGTTGGTTTTAAGCTTTTTTAAGACGCCATTCAGACATAAGTAGGAGAACAAGCAAAGAAGTGTCTTTAAAAAAATTTGGAACATCTGTTAAAAGATTCTTTAAGAATTTAGAATGGTGGCAAGTCGGGGTTTCAAATATGCCCATCTACTTACTGGAAAGGTTTATACTGAAAAAAAAACAAAAAATGTATATCACATAGAACACAACTCTTCCAAAGAAAAATGGAAAAAAGTGCTGTCCAATGGTCGTTTTCCCTCAAACAGAGTATCAGAAATCAATAAATATTTTCTGGGAATTGGACGCAGCGATAGAAGCTTGATGACTGCAAAATGCTTGTATGACTAGATAGCAAATGTATTTCATCCATATCTTATTGCAAATAACGTTCAATTTTTAGTATTATTGTATGTAGATGGACATAAATCTCATATAACTTACCTCTTAAGTATTTTATGTTATCACCTGCAAATTGAACTGTTGGCACTATATTCTAATGCAAAAAGGATTCTCCAGCGAGTGGATGTTTTAGCTTTCAGGTCTATTACAGTATCATGGAAAAGAAAAGTTAACAATTGATACGAATCTCATCCAGGTGAAGTGACTACAAAACTTGCACTTTTTTTGGAGAAGGCCATTAAAATTATACAACCAGAAACATTGCAAAATGGCTTTAGAGCTCGCGGTTTATACCCATACGATCTTAACGCAGTTGATTATTCTAAGTACCTAGGTAATAGCAATTTAAATGAAAATAAAGGCACTGCAGTTTTGACTAAACACAAGGTTATGAATTATTACTGTTTTGTTGTAGATACATATAAAAGTGTTGTTGTTGACGCCATCTAGTGGTTAACGAGTTCACGTATAAAATTTAACCGATTGGTTGTTATAGAGATTGCGTAATCCACCAACAAATATATAGTGTAAGTAACCATATCAGTACAAATGCAAAAATTACCACCAGAGAGAACCATCGTGCGGCCGTTTCAGCTTTTTGGAGATCATCAGCACTAGGAAATACTATCTGATGTATTTCTACAATTGTACTGACATAAATACGGATTATATTACATTCACCAACATCCTGACACTAGAAACAATGAAAAAATTTAAAGCTGTTTATATCGTTCTAAAAAACGCTTACGAAGATTTTTAATTTATACATGATATGGTTTGGGAATACGAACAATTCTTCAGAACAAAATACGCCGGAAACATAAGAAATAAATTTTCTCAAGTTAAATTTCCTAATAAAGAAAAGATAAACCATAATGTAATTGAACACTTAAATCGAGCGGATCAAAACAGTCAAAACAACTCAAGCATACACATAATCGCCAACGTTATTGTAAACCCCCTAAAGATTAATCTACAGCCTTCTTTTGATGAAGAAACTTAGGTACAAATAATCATTTAACGTCATCGTCTGTTTTTGCTATTACAATTAATAAACTTATTTTATGGATGTTCGTTGTTAATATACATACATGTCGGAAGCACTGAATATAATCTTGCCTACGGCTATAAACAGCATACACGTGCACTCATTTGTTTGTGTTCCCATAAATTATGTTTAAAATGTTTAGTCTTTGTAACTTAATAACTTAGAATCAACCAATAAGGGTTTGATATTTTGTAATATTGCCTTTTATGGGCATAGGAACGCGTGTGAAATTACGGTTTCATATGAACGGAACGACACCAGCTAGAAAATGTAACTTGTAAGAGGGCAGATTGAAATGATATTTGGTGGTGACAACTTGATAAGATAAAAGAGCTGGTGTCGGATCGTTTGTTCCAGTGTTGATCATTAAACGTTTATAAATTTAATTTTTATATTAATGAAATCAGTTTTGTTTGTTTGTGTTAATGACTTTGTTTGAAATTTGTAATCGTAACTTTTGCTATAGTAAATAAATTGCGTAAACGGTCAGTGTCGTGCGTTATTCACTTGTAATAAATTATCGATGCCGTCTAACCCAGCACAAACGCCCAGCGAAGCCCCTTTTATTTTCGATGCGCCTCTGACATCAGAAGTGGGATCAGGACTGCAAATTGATAATGATGATCCGTTACGAAAAAGTGCAAGTGAAAGTGAAAATTGTAGTGCAACTCTAGAAAGAGTAAAATTGCTACAACAATTATTCTTAGTTATTCTACAAGTCATCAAATTCAATAAATTTTACAAATGTAAAATTGACAACGTATTATAAAAATTAAAAATTTGAAAATGCCGAAAGCTGATGCACTGTTGTTGATTTGGATGGAATACTTGTGTTACCCAAACAAATTGCTTTAATTCAACTTTTCTGAAACCGTAAATGAAAATTTTAATGTTACCGTAAACACCAAATTAATTGTTGAAACGCTTTCGACAATACAAAATATTCAGATTGTATTCAAATTTTAAAAAGTGATTTATTATTTGGCGTAATTGTAATCCGCTACTTCCAGCCTATACGTTAAGGGCACGTGTAACATATTACAAAGAAGACTCGGTAAGCGACCGGCGCTATTTCTTTCTGGTCATCAAACTAGATCGAAGCGTCGAGTATTGTCACCGTCTTTCAAAAATGAAGGAGCTGGACGTCTTGAACTTCAATGAAGACACCGCAGTGTATCGCCGCTTAGAAACTCAATAGGGGGTTCGTGACCCTGTGGCAACCCAGGCCATGCTTCCGAATGCTGTAGTTAAAATCTGGTGAGATCTTTCCTGTTTATTTAATTTGGATTGTCATTCTTATAAACAAAAATATTGCCGTTTATGAAGTGGCAAATGTTTGAACGACATAACTACCTTAGATAAAAAAAAATGTCACTATTACATTGCCAAATGATTTTTATACGGACAAAAATTATAATCAGTAAAATTTGATAAAACAAAATTTTAATTTGCAAATTAATTGAACTGGTTTTTTTTAATTGAACATTTGAATTTACCTGAATGATGTTTAAAATTTTTAATTAAAAAGAATGGAAGTTCGGACTGTTTTTGTGTTAATTACAGGAAGTTTAATTCAATACAATAAGTGTCTACCAGAAAAATATCCGTCACCTTTAATTAGCAATCAAATTATTGATTACACAATGCATACTATTTTTGTGCGTAAACATTGAAATTATTTACATTAATGATGGTTTATTTTTTTTTTCATCTTTCGTACGCCTAAATCTTTAATACGCATTTAAATTGTCGTGAAAGCTTTTGTTGAAGCAGGTTTTTGAATTACCGTAAACAAATGTAAAATTTAAATTAAAAATAGATTATGTTGCTTCTGTAAGAGTTAAAAAAAATTGCGTTAATCTTCAAACAACGTCTGTACTGTGATGAGGCAAATAATAAAGTAATTCCCTGTTTAACGTTCGACCCGTTTCAACAATTTTTAATTTTGACTTGCCAATCGAACTTTATACAGTTGGTTATGGTGCTATACTTTTTCAAAAAAAAAAAGAAGCTAAAATTTATTCTGTTGCGTATTTTAGTAAACGTACTACTGGTTCAGAATCTCGACACAATTCTTATGAGCTTGAAACTCTAGCAGTCAAAGCTGCAAGGCATTTTCGTCAAAATCTTTCAGGCCGTTATTTTACAGTCATTCAAGATTGAACTATCTTAAATCATCTCGTATAAAACAAGACCTTACACCACGAGCACATCGTTGGTGGTCATTTTTACAGGCCTTTAACTTCGACATTCTTTATTACGAAGGAAGCATGCTGATTTCTTTTTACGAAATCCAGCTACATCAAGCAAAGAAGTGTCTACTTTATCATCACCCAAATCTAAAAATGACTCAACTTATATGATTCAGGTTAACGACTTATATTTCGACTGGTTGAAAGTTTCTCAACAACGTGATGATAGCTTGGTTCAGTTAATTGCCGCTTTGTGTGCATCCTGGTTTGTATAACCAGATGAGGCAATTGTGCCGCTTTGTGTTGATCCTGGTTTGTATAACCAGATGAGGCAGCTGTGCCGCTTTGTGCGCATCCTGGTTTATATAACCAGATGAGGCAGTTGTGCCGCTTTGTGTTGATCCTGGTTTGTATAACCAGATGAGGCAGTTGTGCCGCTTTGTATTGATCTTGGTTTGTATAACCAGATGAGGCAGTTGTGCCGCTTTGTGTTGATCCTGGTTTGTATAACCTGATGAGGCAGTTGTGCCGCTTTGTGTTGATCCTGGTTTGTATAACCAGATGAGGCAGTTGTGCCGCTTTGTGTTGATCCTGGTTTGTATAACCAAGCGAGGCAGTTGTGCCGCTTTGTGTTGATCCTGGTTTGTATAACCAGATGAGGCAGTTGTGCCGCTTTGTATTGATCCTGGTTTGTATAACTAGATGAGGCAGTTGTGCCGCTTTGTGTTGATCCTGGTTTGTATAACCAGATGAGGCAGTTGTGCCGCTTTGTATTGATCCTGGTTTGTATAACCAGATGAGGCAGTCGTGTCGCTTTGTGTTGATCCTGGTTTGTATAACGAGATGAGGCCGTTATGCCGCTTTGTGTTAATCCTGGTTTGTATAACCAAATGAGGCAATTGTGCCGCTTTGTGTTAATCTTGGTTTGCTTAACCATATAAGGCAATTGTGCCGCTTTGTGTTGATCTTGGTTTGTATAACCAGATGAGGCAATTGTGCCGCTTTGTGTTGATCTTGGTTTGTATAACCAGATGAGGCAATTGTGCCGCTTTGTGTTGATCTTGGTTTGTATAACCAGATGAGGCAGTTGTGCCGCTTTGTGTTGATCCTGGTTTGTATTACTAGATGAGGAGTTGTGCCGTTTTGTGTGTTGATCCTGGTTTGTACAACTAGATTTTTTTGTTTGATGTAACTTAAAATTGTTACTTGATCTACTTCTTGATGTTTTCTATTTCGTCAGAACAGACGAGCGGTATCAATTGAAATGGCATTGTTATTTACGTTGCAGGAACTTCTTTTTTTACAAATGCCCGAGGACGTGCAAAATGTCAGAATGGCCGTGTCGGAGGCACTGAATATAATCTTGCCTACGGCTATGAACAGCATACACGTGCACTCATTTGTTTGTGTTCCCATAAATTATGTTTAAAATGTTTAGTCTTTGTAACTTAATAACTTAGAATCAACCAACAAGGGTTTGATATTTTGTAATATTGCCTTTTATGGGCATAGGAACGCGTGTGAAATTACGGTTTTATATGAACGGAACGACACCAGCTAGAAAATGTAACTTTTAAGAGGGCAGATTGAAATGATATTTGGTGGTGACAACTTGATAAGATAAAAGAGCTGGTGTCGGATCGTTTGTTCCAGTGTTGATCATTAAACGTTTATAAATTTTATTTTTATATTAATGAAATCAGTTTTGTTTGTTTGTGTTAATGACTTTATTTGAAATTTGTAATCGTAACTTTTGCTATAGTAAATAAATTGCGTAAACGGTCAGTGTCGTGCGTTATTCACTTGTAATGAATTATCGATGCAGTCTAACCCAGCACAAACGCCCAGCGAAGCCCCTTTTATCTTCGATGCGTCTCTGACATACATATCTGAATAAATAAATATATTTCAGTTAACAAATAAGTATTATTAGCAGTGCCCAATAACTATATTTCTTATGTTCAATGATTAGAAACATGTCCAATAACTGTTCTGTCTACCCTATATAGAAATAAGGATAAAAAATAGGAGTTAAACCAAAACAGCAAAAGTAAGTAATTAAATATTTGCAGAAAACTTTAAATATTTTGGAGTAACAATAAATAAAAAAATTGACAAAAATTATGGAGATTGGTAAAAACACATAGAGCGCAGACACTGAATTATAAGAAAAACTACAAATTTTCAAAGAAAAAAAAAGTTCATAAACTTTGCTAGATTTGCCATATAAGAAGAATGGAGGCTAACAAAGACATAAAGAAAATGATAATGAAACCAGGTGTTAACAGAAGAAAAGTGTGGCAAAAAAGCAGGCGGAAAGATTAGGTACTGGAAGACACAAAGAATTTGGTAATTTAAACATGGCGAGAGAAGATACTGGACTGAAATACGTGGAAGCAAATAACGGAAGATATAAAGAAAAACAGCAAGATAAAATAAACAAAAAAGAAAGAACGTGGACTAACTACAAGAAATGAGTTTTTAGAGTTTAAATAAGAACGGATACAAATCCTAAGGGAATATAATGTCACGTTTATAGACATAGAAGTTGTTTTAGAGCCTTAATTATTGTGTTACCTATATTTGTTTGTTGGATTGCTTCCCATAACATTGAAATAGATGAATTGTCTTGTTTATGATTTGTTTTGAAGAGAATATGTTGTTTGTAGACGATTTATAACGCGAAACCCGCTTTATCTTAAATAGTTACTCTTTTTCTTCTCGTAGTACCATTTCTATATATGGACGGCTAATGTTAGTATCACTAACTTTGGACAATTTTTTTTGTTTAATTCGTTTTCATAACTCAGTTCTTGACTTTACGTAGTTTTCTCCATCTTCAATCTACTTTGTATTTTGCCATGTGAAAGATGTGTCATTATTTCTTTTAAATGTTAGTTCTGTTCCTTCGTTCTACCACATATTATAACTATTTCTTTTTTAAGTGCCATATATGAAGTTTAATGTAAACTGTTTATAATATAGCTTATATAGTTGTGATATTCATTTTCCTAACTTTTGATCTAATTGCTGGTTATAAATAGATACATACATCATATCTTAAAACTTTCTAATATTTGCGTGTTTCGCATTTTTTTCTCATAATTGCTGTTTTGTTCGATTGTTTTTTTATATGGAAAATATATTTTTGTTTTAAGCGCATAGTGGTCCGGGCATCTCTTATTTCCGTAGCACTTTTTTGTTAAAGTATCACATAATCTATTACTGATTTCAATCTGTTAGTTGGATGCGTTTTAACATATCTATAGATGGGTTTATGTTAAAAAAAACATTAGTTAATTTATTTTCATTGACGTTTGTTCGTACTTCTACCAATTTCCCTATTATTTCATCTCCTAGTTTTGGTCATATTCAAGCATTTAAATCGCCTATCGAAATTGTTTCATTGTTTCCCTGTTTTTCAATTTTTTGCAAAAGTGTCTGTAGATATTCATAAAATACTTATTTCTTTTGGAGCGATTTGTCATCACTGTGAAAATATTCCAACTATCGCTAATCATCTTCTTATGATGTTAAACTGTATTCTAATTACCCTTCCATTTATTTCTTTAAACTTTGTTCTTCTGTATTTCTTCTTTATTACAATTGTTACATGTCGTTTTGCACTATTTTTTTGATACTACTGAAAACAATAGTGTAGAATTATCTATTTTTGTATTTCTCCAGCTTTTTTTTACGCATTATATCGATTTTTATTTTTCTGATTTTCTTTATTGAATCTGCTATTTTTGTATTCTAGGTTGACTTAGTTATGGTTCGTTTTTTCGTTTTATCTTGTCCGTGTTGCAAGGCTTCTAAGACTAAACTTTTTTGTCGGTTTTGTATAGAAGTTTTGAAATCCTCGCATAAAGAAGATAAAATTCAAACTAATCAATC
Source organism: Aquatica leii (assembly GCA_035610365.1). Taxonomy (NCBI): domain Eukaryota; kingdom Metazoa; phylum Arthropoda; class Insecta; order Coleoptera; family Lampyridae; genus Aquatica; species Aquatica leii. The sequence continues at coordinate 13,582,799 of CM069434.1, read as the reverse complement.
AACCGCAAATGCTAGTTTTTAATCTTAAGCATTAACTAAACATAACTGAGCAACTCGTTCGTCTGCAGGTTTGTGGTAATAAAGATAATTAAAAACTCAATAAAAAAAATGTAAAGCTACTGCAGTATCTTACAACAATATTTATAATTATCATTGTTATTCACTAAAAAAAAGTTTTTACTAAACAATATGTAGAAACAGCAAAAGTAAAACAAATGTACTCACAAAAAATTTAGAATAAACATGTTGGAGAAGCAAAGTTTAAAAACAAAATTGTACAAAATAACAATTACGGTATAACTGTAGCTGGACTAATAAAGAATTTTATTTATAAACAATATTTTGAAAAAATGAAATGGATTGAGAAAGGACTACTAGAAGTCAACCACGGAACAAAATGTAATTTTAAAGAAGATCTTGTCACCTTATATTATAGAAGTTTTTTAAATGCCACCTAAAACTTCTTGTCTTAGTTTAATCGAGTAACGCGAGATTTTTCGGTGTCTCACTAAAACAAATTATGCAATAGTTTGGATTCCTTTGAGTATTTTAGTTTAAAAAATTAAAGAAAAGGATAATTTCCGAAATAAATCGAAACAAAAATTTAAAAAAATTTACCACAAATGCCACGCTTCTTTTAATTATTGATTGACTCAAAACCTTAAATTTTAGATTTTTTGATTTGAAAGTTGGCTAAACAAACAAAAACTTACAAAAAATAATGTTTTTAAAGGGGTACTAATATTCAATTTAATTTTAATGTCTTGAACAGAGACATAAGGTTACTGTTTCTGTCTAAAAAAAATTTACTTTTTTGGTATTAACGGATTTAGTTAATTAGAAATTTTTATATTTATACACTGTACAACTTTATGACAAAAAAATTAATATTTAATCAGATTTAATTTAAATTGAATAATTTGGTTATTAGGGATTGTTTTTTTTAAATTTTTTTAATAACCTACTACGTATTTTTAATATTTTTAACAAAGTTTGTCGAATTTGAGTGTCAAAATAGTTTTGTAGGAATCGTCCTTTTTAAGTTTTTCATCATGTTTAGTTGTTTGTTTATCTTACAATTCTAATCTAAAAACTACAAATTGTTTGACAGCAATACAAAGTTAGATTAATCATCAGTAGCTATCAACGTTGTTTTCGTTAAACCTACAAAGTTAAAACTATTTTTTTTGTTTTCAGATTAGTTTGATTGGTTCAGTAAACGCGTCGTTTTCCTTGGACCGTTGCTACGGGTAAGTTATACTTTTTACCATCATAGTTTTTTATTTTAAATACTTTTATTTATTTTATAATTTGCAAAATATTATAAAATGATTTTTAAACAAATTTATTTAAAGTTAAAATTGAAAAAATATTTTATCTAAGAATTCATATTAACGTTTAACGAGGAAAGTGTGCCAGTGCTATTTTCAAGTTGCGGTGCTCAGTTAAAGATCAATGAATTATTCGTCTACATTTTTATAGGTTTTTTTCTTGCGTTTTAAGTAATTCATAGCTTTTGTAATTATTTTATTTATTACATTTAAAATTGGAAAAAGTATGTCAGTAGTTTAGTAGTGTTGCAACAGACATTAACTTAAAAATACAGGATAAATATGTGACATATTTTTTAATTTATTTGTACATTACTCTTTAGTAATAAATATTTAGTTTTTTGATCATTTTACCGATATAACTTTAGCTACATTGCAAGACAGCTGACTAGTAATACATCATGTTGTAGTAGTATCTAAAACCCAAAACATCTAAAACTTTATACAAGATTAGTCACAGTGGCAATTATAAATACCAATATTTAGCCACACTGGAAGTTAAATATATTGCGTTTTAAAAACATCGACATTAATTCAAAACGTGTTTGCCAGAATTCTTATTCGTGTTTTTAATTTGCAAAAAATCAGATTATATAACAACAATGTTAGAAAATTGCGTTATTAATAATGATGACATGCAATAAATTTTAGTTTGTAACGGTTATAGTTTTGAAAAGCTAACTCCCAATTTGCACTAAATATTGGTTGTACCACATTCAAATTTTATAAGTAGTTATTAACAGCATGCAAAAATACGTATTTGAAAAATTTGAAATTAGTGGTTTGTATAGATCTTTAAATAACTTGATTTAACATTCGTAAATTTTTTATAAATGTATTGTCTTGATTTTTATTTTTAACCTAAATAGTAAATTTTCATATTTTAGTTGTAACTTTTATTTCAACGTGTCTTTTTAATAACGTGTAAAATCGTACTAATTATTATTTATTATATTACTATTGTTGCTTTTCACTTTGCAATCAAAGTTAATTTGTAGCATTTCTATTAAATTACAAATTATATTGTTTTAAAGAAACAAAATTCATGTTTTATTCAGTTTTATGAATAAAAAATTGTTGGATGTTTGATAATAAACAAAATAGATAAATAGTAAAACATTAAAATAGTGAGTCCATGTAGAAAGTACAATGAGTATCCTTTTACTGAGATTGTTAAATAGTGGATTTTTTGTTTTATTTAATTTACTTTTGAATTGCAATATCAAAATGAAAGAGTTGACTAAAAATAACAAAGCATTTCGATATATCAAATCTTGAAATAAACGAATTCTTTGATAGATCGAAGTATTTTCATTTCCCTTGAACCTGTCCAACACACCCATCTTTTTTTACTTATACATATCGAAGGATTGTCAGTCAGAAATCGCTTTAAGAAAGCGCACATTATCGTCATTCTCTATAATTCGAAATTTGCTCATTTCCTTAGAGGTTTATTATGTTGAGGTTTTAATATATTTTTTTACTAGAAATATACGTTAGCTGTTTGATTATATTTTCTTATATCAGCTAATTTTTTAATTGGTTACCAAAATGACGTAATCAATCAATTTTGGTGCACAAGTAACAGCAATTGTCTCGCGATTTTAGTAATTTATTAGTAAGTTTTGTAATTTATTGGCAATTTTTTTAATTTATGAACAATTTTTGTAATTTGTCGGCAATTTTTGTAATTTATAAGAATTTTTTTCGAATTTTAGCAATTTTTTGCATTTTTAGAAATTTCCCATAGAGGAAAGTACCATAGGCCCAGGCTTGGTCCAGGCTTGGCCCAAGTCTGTACAAGTCTGGGCCAAGCCTATAGGCCAGGCTTGGGCCAGCTTTGGAAAAAGTCTGGAATGATAACCATGGCCCAGTCCTGGTCGCTAGGCCTGGGCCATGCTCAGTTGCCAGACCTGGGCCATGCTCAGTTGCCAGACCTGGGCCATGCTCAGTTGCCAGACCTGGGCCATGCTCAGTTGCCAGACCTGGGCCATGCTTAGTTGCCAGTACTGGGCCACGCTTAATTGCTAAAACTAGCTCAAAATTAAATGCCAAGAATTAAGCATTAATAAAACAATGGAATAAATAATTGTATGAACGTATTTACACTTTATTGTTATTACTTGTATTATGTACTATTTAAATTACATAAAGTTTTTTAATTTCTATTTAGATCTCGTCTTAAATTATATTAACATTTAGCTAGTACAGTTATTATTCTCCATCACTAGTTCACGTTCAAGTTCAACTCATCTTGGCACCTTTTGTTTGATATTTTTTGGTTTTCTGTATCACTAGGGTCATTAACGTCACTCACACAGCTGATGTTTACACTTTGATTATTTAAACTTTGCCGGTTAACATCTAAATTAGTTTTTTTATTCAAAACTTTTTTGGTTTATTTAACGCACGCCATCTTTAAACTCTAAGGTAAGAATCAGACATAATTACTTTTAGTAGCCTCGCCTCGTGATAATTACGGAGTAAACAAAAGAAATTATATTTGAAGGTTTTTTCCTTCTAGTTAAAAAGTACTAACATTCAATGACTGTATAACTGAAACTCGGAGATTTGATTCATCACCTTTACTACTCTAGCAATGAGAAAAATCTTACATTTAACTAACAGATGATGTAAACAAGGATGGCGGCTGCGCTAAACGGAAATACCCGAATCTCGCCATAAGTAACCGAACGGCTCAAGTTTCAATTCTACACTTTCGATATTATCATAACTCAACTTATTAACCAATTTTTTAAAATTTTTAACATTGAAAAAAAATTAGTATTGTTATTTTCTTGGATAATCCAGCCTTGGCCTAGGCTGGGTCAACCAGTCTTGAACTAAGCTTGGGTCCCTATGAAATAGGAAGGCTGGGTTATCCAGGCTTGGACCAAACTTGGATTCTCATGGAATGGCCAAGGATGGGTTATACAAGCTTGGGCCAAGCTTGGCTAATAATTTGCATAGCCGAAGCTGGGTCATCCAGTCTTGGCCCAAGCTTATGTTTCCACGAAATCGCCAAGGATGGGTTATGCAAGTTTGGGTCAAGCTTGGTTAAGAACTGGCATGGCCAAGGATGGGTCAACCAGTGTAGGACCAAGCTTGGGTCCCCATTAAATGGCCAAAGCTGGGTTATCTAGGCTTGGACCAAACTTGGATTCTCATGGAATGGCCAATGATGGCTTATACATGCTTGGGCCAAGCTTGGCTAATAATTTGCATGGCCGAAACTGGGTCAACCAGTCTTGACCTAAGCTTGGGTTTCCATGGAATAGCCAAGGATGGGTTATGCAAGCTTGGGCCAAGCTTGGGTAAGAATTAGCATGGCCGAGGATGGATTAACCAGTGTAGGACCAAGCTTGGGTCTCCATGGAATGGCCAAGGCTGGGTTATCTAGGCTTGGGCCAAATTTGGATTCTTATAGAATGGCCAAGGATGGGTTATCCAAACTTGGGCCAAGCTTGGCTAATAATTTGCATGGCCGAAGCTGGGTCAACCAGTCTAGGTCCAAGCTTGGGTCCTCATGGAATGGCCGAGGCTGAGCTACCCAGTCCTGGGCCAAGCCTGGGCCAATACAGATACGCCAAACTTAGGTTTCCCAGTACTGGCCCAGGTCTGGCCCCGTTGTCTAACTCTGGGGTTTCCTGTATGGGTTTCTGCCATTCATTAGCAATTTTTTCTTAACTTTTACTATATTACTGGTAACGTTTGAAAGATTTTTAACAGACTTCAAAAAAAAAGAAGCGGTTTTCAATTCGATCACCGATCATTTTTTACCATGCTGACCGATTTGGATGATTCTTCTTCCATAAGAAAATGATCAAAGTCTTTCAACGACATCACATTGTCTTGAACTATGTGCATTTTCAAGATGTTTAGTGACTATAACCACTATTCTTAACATCACTAAAACAAATTAAAAACAAATGAAATGCACTAAAAAGTAAAAAATAATTAATTTTATTTGGAATTTTTGTATGAAGTAGACATTTCAGATAATGAGAAACACCTTCCAGTCCATCGTATGCGATAACTCGATTCATGTACGTCAGGGAAGCCGTTTGTTCAATCAACAAATTTCTAAGTTCTTGATTTTGACAAAATACTTTTTCCACGGCATCCGCTTGTTCGAAGAAACGTGTGATTACGGGCTGGTTCTGAACTCTAACTATTCTTGCGTCTCTGAAATACTTGTCTGCGATCCATTTTTCATGAGAGGTTACTAGTGCAAGTTCAGATCAAAAATTATGATTTTTTTGGAATCAGAATCTATAACAAGAAACGGGATATTTGATCCACAGAAATCCAGCAACTACAATAAATTGAATACTTGTACTACACGTGTTTCGACAGCTATGCTGTCATCCTTAGCGAACTGATATTGGAAAAAACAGGAGTTTATACACGTTAAGCTCTCCCCATTATCTTGGCAAGATTTGTACTTAGAATTACGTATCTTATCCCTTACCATATATCCATTTCCATAAGATATTTTCTTCTTTTCAATTATAGATTTAAACCATTCGAAAATTTGGCGTGTTTATTTAGATCAGTCGCAATGTTAGTTGATGCGTGAGCAGATCTTGTTCCACCTAAGAAACTAGCTGATTTAGTTACGTTAACAAAGCTTTAGTTACTAAAATGAGTTTTTTATGGCCAACACCGAATTTGAATTTTTTAGGATTGCTCTTATATAAGGAACCAAAATACTCTTCACGTTGGTTATCCTCAACTAATCCCTTCAAATCATTTTTCACAAATAACCCCAACTCAATTAAATCATGTTTTGATGTCGCTCCCAGTGAACTATATTTCCCAGTTCGTTGACTTTTAAAATGTTCTTAATAAGTTGAGGAAAATATGCCTTTAAATTATTTTCAATGTACTGAAAAAAATTATTTTTCGATTCCATAATTCAAATTTACTTTAGAGACAAACGCACAGCAACGTGCTATCACGACTGACAAAGATTGAACAAGAAAGGCAACAGGCAAAAATTGTCTGAAACACACCATAATAACTGAATCCTTTCTAGTAATATGTGTTGCTGAACAGTGGCGGTTTCTCCATTAGGTCATTTGGTCAATGACCTCCCAGAGAAAACGCGTTGAAGCATGAATACAGCACAAGTATCTACGTTATTGTTTAATAATATTTGATGATTTCCATGTTTCTAGGAATGTATTTATGCTTTAAACTTATTTTATATTGTGACTAAACTTAAGCAAAAAAATAATAAAAAAGTTGTGAATTTTTCGGCATTTATCTAAAATGAAAGCTAATTATATTACACGATTGAATCAAAACAAACATAACATGTCAAATATGACACAAATGAAAGAATAAAAAATTGTACTATTATAAACAAGTTTTACAAAAAAATGTAATATTAACTTCCGCATCTTAGCATCATGTAATTGTATTTTTATTGTAAATTGAAAAATCAAGCAATGTGCATTTTTAGCGTTTATTGTTTTTTTTTGTATGAAATGCATTAATTGAAATTTACTCCTGTGAAGTTAGCCACAAAAATATGACAAGTGTATTTGCAGTGAAACAAAACAATAAATTAAAAGAAATGTAAAAATTGTTAATACAAGTACTGAATAACTAAAATATTTTGTAATTGTTTATATTTTAATAAATAAAAATTAATTAAACAAATTCGAAAGAATTAATATAGGTACACCAAAACCAATTTATTGGCGTGTCATGTATTATCATATTGGCGTGGATTAATTTTTGTGCAATTTTAGTAACAAATAAGTAACATAATGCAAAATAAAAATGACAATATAAAAAAAAATAATTATATTGTTTTAGAGTTGCTTCTAGCCGTGACTGCGCGCACGCAAAACTTATGTTCGAAATTACTTTTTATCATGTTGGCGTGGTACAAATTTAGTAAGAAATAGAATATGCAATAATAAATAAAGTATTGCAAAAGAAAAATGACAGTATTTTTTAAAAAATGAATAAGATCACTTTCAAGCTTGCTTGTATGCTCTGTGATTGGCTTACGTTTGAAGACATTTTTTTATCATGTTGGCGTAGATTAATTTTTGTCTATTTGTTACTAAATTCGCACAAAATTTATCTAGGTCAATAATTGTTTGAATAATTTTTTATTTATTAAAATATAAAACATTTGCTAAATATTTAAATTATTTCGTACTTATACTAACAGTTTTTTATATTTTCGATAGTTTACTGTTTTGTTTCACTACAAATACACTCAACTTATTTGTGTGGCTAATTTCACATGGATTTAATTTTTTTTCTAAATTTTTATAACTTTATTATGCAATCAGATATAACATTCCGTATACTCACATAAAGGATGTTTATACCCAGGGCCGGATTTAGGGGAGGGCAAGCGGGGCTACAGCCCCAGGGCCTCCACAAAAGAGGGGCCCCCACAATAGAGACTTCGGAAAAAAAAATTTCAAATTCAGACTAGTAAACACCAGTAAACAACTTTTCCTTTCATCTTTATTTCGCGTTTTACCTTTACCTACGGTACTTTGTACAAACTTGATCTATATTTGTTTACTCCAATCAGGCAATCAGTAAAATTCATTTTATTTGGAAAATAATTTGGGGCTAAGGGGCCTCCACTCCTTTGTTGCCCCGAGGCCTCCAGACCTTTAAATCCGGCCCTGTTTATACCTACTATTTAACGTATTGGATCGTTAATTGCACATAAAAAAGTGAAGTCAAAAACGGTCATTTGTAAGGTAGGTAAAATATTACTATTAGTTAGTTTAAATGTGATTGTGCTAGCTATCTATAATGATAATTACCAGCTTGTAGGTATTTTTGAAACTACCATTTAAAAAAATATTGATTTTATATACCGAGCGGTGGATTAAAAAAATCGATGTCATGGAATTATAAAACCAAACAAGTGCGATTACATTTAAGTGTCATTAATTTTCACTTATTTTATGAGTAGTTATAAAACCATAAAACGAGTAATAAGAAACATGATTTTATTTATTTTAACAAAAACACGGAATTACAGCAAAAATAGAAGATCATAGCAAAAGTTCAAACAAACCACCATTTACTCCTAAATAATGGCCCAACCTGTCGCAAAATTCCTGTCTAACCTTTGCTAATTTATATTGTGATATTTTGTCAACTCAGCTTAAATGTAATTTTTCAGCTTTTTTACATTTTGAAATGTTTCGGCCAGAATAAATCTTAAATTTAAATGTTTCCGAAGAGAAGATTGTTAAGCAAAAGATTGGAGGATCTAGCAGACTAGTTAATTGCACAATTTGGACCAATGACTTTATCGGAAAAACTGTCATTTAAAAATTTGCGCAAATACCGACTGTTGTGTGCTGGACAACCATCCATCGGGAATCAAATTTTGTGGTTGTTTTCAACAACATTGGCTACCGCCGGAACTTCATCTTCTTCTGCAACAGGATTACACAATTTTGTGTGCTTTGCCAGTAGTCCATACTTTGCACGTTTGGTTCATTATGCAATGTGAGCGTGTATTCATCCGTAAACAAAATATTTTTTAAAAACTTTCTATCTGTTACATTTTTCAATCATTTGGAAGCAAAACGCAGTTTTCCAAATCATGTTCACGTGATGCAAACCAAAGTTTTTTTGTTATTTGCCTGAAACTTATTATAGGATCTTCAGGTACTGCCGCCAAACACTGAAAGTGTTGTAATTTTCCTCGTTTTGCTGTAACTTCTGATAGGAACTATTACAATTATTTAATACAGTAGCTGTAGTTTAAAACGTGTGTATAATTCTGTCACTCGTTATACTACAATCTTCGGATTCGGGTATTTTACACCAAACAAGGCAGTTACTTGACGAGCACTATTTTCGATATAAAACCACTTTATCATTTTCACTTTTTCTTGCGTTGAATACATTTTAAGAAGAAATGGAAAATTGTAAACAATAGTATGGATAGATACAGTAATTTTTTTACAAAATATTAATTTATTTTTCTCTAAAATAATTAAGGAATCAAATAATTCACACCCGGTATATAGTTTTCTTTAATGGTAGTTCATGAGATACCCGCAAGATGGTAACTATTACTATACGTTGTTCTATTGTCGTAAACCAATCACATTACAATGTTTTGCCTACTCTGCAGATGGCCGATTTTGGCTTCATTTTTAATTTATTAGTTAGTTATTCAATATATTTTAATAATGTAGGAGTGAACGTTCTTGACTCGGATACTTTTAAAGTTAATGTAAACTGTGACTCGATAGGCTTTTGTAATTTTCTTTTCGGGAGGGTATTAGTAATGATTGAAATATTTTTAGAAAATAAGAAATTTCCATTTGCTTTTTTGCAAATTAAAATACAATAGTCTAGAAACAATAGAATTAATTTGATGATTTAGCATTCTTGAATATTCTTTACAATTGTAACAACGAATAGATCAGTTTGCGATTTTAAACAACATAGTCGACAGTTTAACAAAATTTAAATCTAAAATGTGTAAAAATATTAAATGTAATATATTGTGGATGGTGTTGTTCAGAGTTTATTGGGGACGGAGACGTGCTTGTATAGTTTGTTTTTTTTTGTAAATTGTAAGTATTACTTTATTTTTTACTCCATTGTGTCAAAGTCTGGTGTAGTAAAAAGAAATCCATTATTTTTCCATGAAATTGAAGTTTTTAATTACCATAGTTAGAACGATCCGATTTAGGTCAGATGTGCGCTGTTTTGTTTGATATCTTGTTGCCATTTAGAGGTAATTTAATTATGTTTGTTTCATACAAGCCCTTGACCATATCGGCAAAAAATTGAAACAATCGATTTTCACAAGCCTCTCTTGAAGTGAATTTTTTACCAGCAAAATTGTTCGCCATGGACAGGAACAGATGGTAATCACTTGGTACCAGGTCCGAACTGTAAGATGAATGCACTATTGATGTATGTGGCCTGGCGTGGTCCTGATGGAGCACAATTGCTTTATTATTGACCAAAGCTGGCCGCTTCTGGGCGATTGCTTTCTTCAGACGGTCCAATTGTTGTACAGTTCCGAGTTAACAATTTTACCGTAGAGAAGCAGTTCATAGTAGATGATTCCTTGTCAATCCCACCAAACACACAGCAAAACCTTCCTGGCCGTGAATCCTGACTTGGCTACAGTTTCCCTCGGCTTACCGCGATTTCACCAACTACTGTTTTCGCTTGACGTTGTCGTAAATGATCCACTTTTCATCACCAGTCAATAACCGCTTTTGTCCATAGTTTTATTGACATTTTTGACAATTGACGGAATTTGGCTATTCAGGATCAGGACCGTAAACACTATTCACATTTTCAGTCGTCTGGTTTGCGTTTTCGCTTTTATTGAAGAAAAACTATAGTGTGTCCATCTTTGACGCGCGCTCAAACAAGACTGAATCAATTAATCACAAAACTGTTACAAAAGTTTTTTTAATACGGAATTTCATCTTTCTAACGCCATCTAGTGGAACCCGATAGGAATTATACAACGCGATATACAAATAACTAAAGCCATCTATTAGAAAAATAATGGATTTCTTTTTACTACACCCAGATATTTTCTTAACGCTTAAATTTTTTGTTAAGGTTTGGTTCATGATAATGTGCGTATCTAAAATTTTATTTAGGTATTCTTCACTCTTCGCTTATATGTATTACCTGTATTACTTATATTAGTAATAAAGAAAAATTAAGTGATAATGTTACACTTTAGGTCACTAAAAATAAACAGCACTGATATTTAAAAGAATTTGAACTACAGCAGTACCATGGAATGAGGAACGAGCGTATAAAACAACGGTGATTTTTTTAAATTTCTTTAAATTATACTCACGTTTGAACGTTTAACGAGTTACATTTTCTTCTGTTTAACGGTAATACACAATTTACTGTGAAACCTGCAATCTGATGTTTACTACCTTGATAAATGCAACCCGATTAATTTAGCTAAAATTCTTATTATAAACTACAAACCGCTTGTATTTGTGGTCACGTTAATATCCAATTAAAATTCTTCTCACATTTTTATCAATTTAAATTCTGTTTATTGTAAATGGCGTCATGTATTAACAAAAGTCAAATGTAATTGGTATAAAGTCACTAGTGCGACGTTAAACTGAATATCAATCACTTAAAAGTTAGATTTTTCTAGGAGTGTTTAGAAAATTAGGTTTTTGCGTAATTTATAGTTTTATTGGTAAATTGTAATTCTCGATACATATTGTAAAGCAATAAAAAATTAAATGTAGTATTTAACAGTTAGTCCTCATTTTTCAATGCATTTATCATCAACCAACGTTTTTCTTTTTCACGAATTGCTTAATCCTAGGATGCATAACATGGGCATGGCATGGCAAGCCTTTTATATCTTACTCTTTTTTTTCATTTTTTATTAGGAAATTGTAGTTTTAGAAAAGACAGACAGACTTAAATGCAAAGTGATTATATAAAAAAACCGTTTTGTAGGTACAGTTACCTCACTTTTATACAACACGGTCCTCTAAGGTCCAGTTTGTTTCTAAACAACTATATGCCTGTTTGCGGCCAAAGTAGTTTGTACATAGACGGCTCAACCTATATACGTGTGAGTAGCGTTGTACTGTCCTGCATCTGTAGGTTGCACATCTGAATCTGACAATTCGGCAGTTTGAGTGGGTTAGACTGGAATACAGATCGGCCAGCAGCAAGTAAAGCTCGGAAACACAATATTATTCGTCGCCCTCTTAGCTACATAAGAAAGCAAATGAGTTCTACATCTAGATAAACTTTGCAGTTCTTTTTGACTGATGCAATTTTACAAAAAATCGTAAACCGGATGATTTTACAAGGTAAACGAGTGTATCGTGACAAATTAAAGGAATGGATTGATTTGCAATAAATTCGTGTTTTTCTCGGTTTATATATTCAAGCAGGAGTAGAACAAGGTTGAGACGTTGCTGTGCGCAAACTGTTTCCCAAGAATTTGCTAATCCCATATATCGAACAACAATGCCAATTTTTCAATACGAAAAAATAAGAAGATATATAAGGGTCGATGATAAGAGAACCCGCAAAACGCGTCTAGAAACTGACAAATTAGCGATAACATCTGAGGTTCTTTCATTGAACAGTGTAAGACATACTTTATCAAAACGTAACAATCGATGAGCAGTTTGTTGGTTATCAAGGTGGCTAATATGGCTTTAAGATATTTCGAATCCGTGAATCTAGCTACAATCAGGGAATAATTCCTGAAATATTTGGTCAAGGAACTGGGGTTACCGTATATGCAGAGGAAAGAGTGTTTTAGAACCAATAATATCTAAAAAAGCTGTCTTACAAAAAAACTCGCATGCATTCGCAAGCTCATTGTCACAAAATTACCACAATGAAATGTGCAAAATGCAATATCGTCGTTCATATTTTGATAACCGTATAAATTTTCTTAACAAATCTTTTAAATCTATTGTAATGTTTCTCTATAACAAGACGTTGGTAGTGTAATTTGCAGTGCAAACATATTTAAAATTTTATGATTATTCTAATTTTTTAAATGGTATCTATTAAGTGTATTGCTAATAGAGAGTTTTTATTCTCAATAAGACGAAGATGCTTCCAACTCCACTTCTCTAATTTTTTGTATTTTTTTTGTCATAACTGTTGTGCATTTTAGGGTATCCCCCAATCATTATCATACACCTCTCTTGTCAGTAAGGCTAAAAAAATTTCAATTGGTTATGCCTAAAAGACATTAAAAGGTTATTATTTCTGGAAACATGTATGTAGTACGTGGTGAGCTTCTAAATAGTTTAGCGTGGCATGATGTGACGTTCCAAGGTCAAACCAAAACATGTAATTATCCTTAGTATGATACTGATTAATAACAATAATCCATTTTGATAGGCAATATCCGATGTAAACATCGGCATTTACTCCCGGGCCTCTTACGTGGCTTATATATGCTCGTCGTGATATGACGCATCACACCAAAATTTTGTTTTATTTTTGTATCTTATTTGAAACACGGAAACCACGAGAAACCTTACGGATAGACGCTCCAATGGTATTTCTAGAAGAACCGATTCCATTCAAGTTTAGTTGACGCACATGGGAGGTTTATAAATAGAATTCCCACTTTGCATTTACGAATTGTCAGATATATAATAGTTTTTTTAAATATTTAGCCCCTAAAACATGTTGTTACGTGCAAAAGCTAGAAAAATGAAAGTTGTCTGAATGAAAGCAACATAAACGAGGTTTTGCCGGTGCTCAATGAAGATGGGTGTGGATTATATTCAAAACTTCGTGACCGTTTGGAAAATTAAATAAGTTCATAACTCTTTGTAAAACAAGATTGAAAATCTTAATAATACACTAAAGTATTAATTAATTTTCCGGTTTAAGGTCAAACTAACGTAATTTAAAAATTCATTACATATAGTCTTTATAAATACACAAAAGACAATTGCAATATAATAATTGTAAAATTGGTAAAATCGGTAACTCGCAACAATCTTTATTCTGCTTAAAGCCCAAAGCTTTTAAGACACTATGTTCGCGTAATTAATTTCACCAAACTGGTTTAGTTGGTGCAAAATAAATACTTTAAATTTTTGTAGTAGATCCAGGAAGGGACATCTGGTTGTACATTAGGTTGCCAGATGTTGTGGGCAAGAAATGCTCAAGGGTACCCTCAAATGACTAGGTTCCGTCGGAAGATTATCAATAAGCCGCCACCAAGGCGAAAATAAAACCGCGTTGCACAACTTAAGTAACACGATTCTACATTACGTAAAAATAAAACTTGAGAGCTCGCGAAATTTTTAAAAGCCGTAAATTCTACGAACTAGGAAAAACAAACCTCCACTAGCTGAACTAAAAATTCACTATTTTCTGCATAACTTCCGCGGAGACCTCTGATTTTAAAGGGTTGAATTAACCTTCAACCTGGACTAGATTCCTATATATCTTAATGATTGGTAAACTTCTAAACGTCGTCCCCTCAAAACCAAAAACACGTATACTTATAAACTCGGTGCGCGACTACTTCCATAAAGAGCTGTGACCGAAACTTTTGGGAAAGAAAACAGTAAAACAAAGACGTGGAAAGAAGATGCAAACAGATTTTATTAAAATGTAAAAGTAGTGTTCGAAGGCAGGCTTTCCCATGACAAGATGCATCGTTAACAAAAAAAAAATATCCAAATCAAAAGATTTAATTATACTCATAAAGATTAACTTGTTGAAACCAAATAATAAAACTGTCTATCGCAAGTAATAGATTATAAAATTCAACATAACTCAACTCCGAATGCACTAAGAACGTAGTTACTACAATGAACTTTTAAACAAACTTAAGATAACCAAACTGCTAAAATATATTTAATTACAATAGTATCTTAAAAGGGAAGGTAAATTAGATACATCTGGAATTTTACTAGAACAAAGAACATGCCAAATCAACGTAAATACAGAATACAAATGTTTAAGCAACGTAATAATTTCAAACTAATTGAATATAAAATTTTCTTACAAGTTTGATTGACAAAGATGAATTTAAAAACGTGAACTAACTTCATTAAATTAAAGTAAAATTACTCAAACAATCCCAAAGTACACAAAACAAACAAAACCCACTCGAATACCGGGTCTTTCACAAAAGAAATTGCACCAAATCAAACGACGGTAACAATGTTTACTATATAGTTGAATATTGGTTTTCACGGGTTACATTCGTAATTAAATTTTCCATTCTGGATAATTCTCGTGTTGTCGCGTTATCACACAAGTTGACTGGTTTCTAAAACTCCGGTAAAAGGAAACTAGAATCTCGATTAATTTTTAAAGAATATGTAATTATTTCAATATTTTTCACTAGTAGTAATTAGAAACATTAGCCAAAATTTTAGTGTTTTCAAACATAATTTGATGACTCGTTTCTAGCACCTTTTCCACCACCGCTGACTTAGAAAATTGTTTAAGACACCTACATCTATGATGCTTTTTTGTACAAATTTCCACGCTTATACCCGTTTCTCCTGTGCATGCTCAACTACAAAAGTCTAAACACAACATTGTTACTCGGTTTTAGACTCTTCTTAATTGGGTCAACTGTTAAATTCGCCGAAGGAAGTTTTTCCTTTTCGATCTTACACCGTTTGTAGCATTCGTTTCTCTTGTGGTCGGGTATACATAGCAGAAACGGATAAAGCGTGTGAATTCGTATTAAGAAGCATCAAAGATGTAGTCGTCTTATACAATCTTCTAAGTCAGAGGTGGCGGAACACGTGTTAGACACGGGTCATAAAATTATGTTTAAAAACAATAAGATTTTGGCGAATGTTTTGAATTACCATGAATGAAAAATTAACAAATCGATTGAAATAATTAAAAATCATTTTATTATTAACCGAGATTCTAGTTTTTTTACCGGAGATTTTTAAACCAGTTTTATCGATCGGAGGCCTGTATATAAAGAAACTTCTCGGCGCAATTATCCAGAATGGAAAATTGTAATAATCGGGTTGTAAATTAATTTTTACAGATCTTGCTCATTTTGCCAATAAAGACGATAATGTGAATTGTCGAATTAATTAACAGAACTCCTACATGTTTTTGCAGAATTGACTAAATGTATTGTTTTTACTATGTCACAGAGCGCATTAAAACTTTTTCCCTAAACTTAAATACCAAGTATTTGCATTCAAATCTGATAAATATTTTTTATTCTTCCAAGACGGATTTTTAAAAGGGATTATTTTTCGTATTTCTCTTTTCCGAACGGTTTTAAGTCAGAACAAAATTCCTGAAAGCGTCGTTGTTAGACAAGTCTAATAACGATTTGTTTAAATAACTTACTTAACTAACTTTATCTTATGTTTCATTCAACTTTGGAGAAATGCACCAAGAAACACATTTCTAACGAATCCACCATAAGAAAAGAATATGTACAAAAGACATATAAGAAAACACTTCAGAAATCTTGAGCAGATAGATATAATTGGTTATTCGTTAACGAAACGACGGATAATGTAAGAAGATCTTTTAGTCAATATGATAGTTGATATGCTAGTGGGTAAATTATCAGCGACTGAATATAGAGCTCTACATTTGCTAACTGGTATAATTTTAGAAAAAGAAAATAAAACAACTGTAACCAGATAGCACAGTGTTAGATTTTACGTATTTGGTCCCTGGTTTATATAAAGTTGCTGTGCTACCGTATTTTAACCACATAATTAGCAACCTTAAAATTTAATTCATGCAGACAACTTTGCTATTACTAAAAAAAATATATTTTCTTTTGATCACAATGCTTCCTTCTGTATAAAATGAGCGCAGTAAGCAATAGTTGCAGAAGAAGATGTAGCAAAATTAAACTACGTCAAAGCACATTTTTCCAAATTACTAAAGATTGGAAACAGGATGTACTCCAATCACTAAAAGTTTTCATATTACGAAAGACTTGTGCAAGGAGTTTCATTTCTTAAGCCTTAGAAGTATCGGTTGAAATTAATAAATAACTCTGTTAATAAATTGTTTAATAAAACTCATAGAGTTTTGAATGGAAGTTAGAAAAATATGTCCGCAAAAACCAACCAAAACTAATTTCGGATTTTAAGTTTACGCCTGCAGCATTATGCGACGTGGAATTTAGTTTTTGTTTATATCACAAACCGCTTACTGACAATATCGAAATAGTATATTGTAAAACGAGTGTTATAATGACGACAATCGTAATGCGAGTAAACGTGTTGTAATGAGCCGCGTAGCGGCGAGTTAAGCAATATACGAGCGTTACAAAAATGAATTGTAACACATGTTTCTTACACTACTTTCTCTATTTTGCTTTAATTTGCATTATTTGTTAATAAAAATTATAATATATGTATAGCAGCGATTTTCGATGTGTTATAGTTGGTAACAGTGATCTACTTTCTAGTTTCAAATTTGAAAATATTTGACATCTGTATTATTATTCCGATTATTTTAAGTTAGATTTTAACGTTGACTATAGTCAATCTAACAGTTAGTACTTACTATCAACTTTATGTAATACATACACAAAAATTACTTTGGTAAAGGTACACAAGAGTGCGCATCTAAGAGATTTTTTACTATAAAAAACCATAATCAAAAATAATCGACTGCATTTGCGAAAAAAGGAACCTACATACTTACAGAAGTAGTTTATTTAAAAAAAATTAACAAAAGCTCATTAAAATGCATTAAAAAAACTTTATTAAAATAATGAAAATGCGCACTCTTGTTGATCTTAATTCACAAGAGTGCGCGTTGTGAAACATAAGAGTACGCAATTACAAACATAAGCCACCTTCAAAATTTCATTGAATCCAATCTTCTTTAGGAGGATCGACAAATTGCTCTGCACAAGCAGGACAGAGAACACGTTCATTTTTCTGATTGCATTTGTTACTTTTGCTTGCATTTATTTTTTTCTTTGCACATTTCTGCTTCGTTCCTCCTGATTTTTTCTTAATGTTGTCCTTTTTTCCAGAAAAGTTTTCGGTAATTTTTCGTTTAACAGTTTTAGTATTTCTGATTTCTGGCTGTGTTTTTGTCTTAGACCTTTTCTTACATTAAGGGAAAAACAGCAAAGTTTTTCAAGCTTCGTGGAACAACTTGGGCCTGCATCTTCATGTAAAATTGTAAAATTGGTATTTTTCTCTGGAGTTGATAGAATAGGTATTTTTTTAAGCTGATTTGCATTGTTTACTTTAGTAAGCTGGGGAAAATTATTATGGGATTCTTCTATAAAATCTTTCACTTCTGACAAGTTAGAAATGTCGATATTTTGATCATTTATGGCTGATCTAGTTTTACTACATGAACTTTCATTTCCTGATAGAAAAGTGTCCTCTTCTTTAAAAACAATTTCTGCTTCTGACAAATCAAGATTCTCAGAAAGAACTGTTTGATCTAAAGATAATCCATTTTGGTCAAAATTCATTTTCACAATCACTGTTTCATCTTCGTTTTGGTTTTTCATAATAATACCATTAAACCATCTTCGTTTTCTCCATCACCATTTAATTCTTCGCCAAATGCAACATTGGCTATATTTTGCTCGTCAGTATCTAAGACAGAGTTATTAATGGAACTCAATCTTTCTATAGCTCTGTCTGTCTGTAACCGGCGAGGGACTAAAATCTTCATCATCAAATTTTTGCCGATCATAAGGCCAAATGCCTGTAGCTTCAAAAGCCTTCTCTGCTTTTTCAATATTTGAAACAGTATTGTATGCGGTTTTAAATAAATCAGCTACATGTTTTGAGATAACGGGCTTCCCAAGGTTAGACACTAACCAATTTTCAATAGCTTTGCTGTAAGCAGTTTTAAATGGCCCAAAGTATCCCCTGTCGATAGGTTAAATTTTGTGACTCGCGTGAAGTAGGAGAGATAACAAATATATAAAATTCTCTTTGAAATTCCGAATAACATCTAGACTTCCGTGTGTGGAGTGATTGCCTAAAAGCAATAGCACCGGTTTTTTAGGAGATGGTTTAACATTATTTCGAAAATGTTTTATCCTGAATTTGAAATCAAACAAAGAGTTCCTGTTAGTGTCCCTTGGAATAATTATTGATTCATTGTTTTTCTTTTAAGAATCAACGCTGGTGGAACATAATAACCAGCGACATTCATGCAGCAAACTGCGGTAACCAGTTCTCCTTGTTCTTCACTAGAGACTTTACCGTCTATTACTATATTTCACTTGGAAACACTCAAACTATTATGTAGCACCGTAACTTTTACTTAGGACGCTAATTTAGACCGCGTAAACTTTGAGAGCGGTTTGACAACTAATGCAAATATCTTCAATCTTGACTCAACAGCAACTAAAATTGCAACATAAAAGGATTCTATACGTTTATATTAATTTGATGTTCGAAAGATAGATGGCGATAAGCAAAATTTATGAAAAATATTCACAATGCGTTCTTGTATAACTTTACCTTACTTTCGATTGCACAAAATTGCAGTTTGTAACACTGATGTTTTGAAAAAACAAATGCACAAAGTAGCCATTGTATAAGTGAAATAGAGACACATGTAACAATTGTAACAATAAACTGTAAAATTTAATTTATCGTTTTTAACTCTCATAAATTTTAAATTTTTGGTTTTGTCTTTGACAATTTTTGCGCCTCGTTGTCTCTGCTCGAGCAATAAAATGTAAAATTCATCTTGGTCCTATCTAA
Source organism: Aquatica leii (assembly GCA_035610365.1). Classification (NCBI taxonomy): domain Eukaryota; kingdom Metazoa; phylum Arthropoda; class Insecta; order Coleoptera; family Lampyridae; genus Aquatica; species Aquatica leii. The sequence continues at coordinate 13,563,256 of CM069434.1, read as the reverse complement.
ATTGGGCGTTTTTTTCTTTGTGGACTTTTAAAATTATTTTTCATTCGGGTTTAAAAATGTCAACTCGTGAAAGAAAACGCTCAACTTACACAAGAACTCGCTAAATAAATAACTATTGTGTATTTTGATTTGAAATTCTAATTAAAGCTTTGGTACTGTTTTATTTCGATATTTCGTTTCGTATAAAAAAGGTGCATAATTTTCATATTTGATTTTATATTTTCTGACATATTTTGGTAGTATGTTTATAATATAATTCTGAACTTTACTTATTACAAATGATGGAGATTATGAATGAACGAGCGAACCATCAGTTACGTCGAGTACAATCATTTTTCTTGTTTTGCTTCTTTTTCAGAAATAAAAACGCAAAAGAAAATCACGGGCATACGTGCAAGGAAATCACCGTTGTGTTTTATTTATGAGCACGTTGATCGTTATACTAACTACCACATACCAAAATGTACAAGTCGGCTACAGAATTGGCTAATTATTCCAATTAACAAACCGGTTAGGGAATAATCATTAGTGTAAATGGTAATACAGGATTGATTCTTTGAAGTTTAATTAGTAATTATTAGTAAAATTAAGTGAGTGTAAAGTTACTTATCTAATAACACTAATATGTCAACAGCGCAAATAGATATAAGTAAGACATATAATAATTTTCATGTTTAATTAATTTGAGATTATTTTGTTAAATCCTTATGGAACTGTTTTTATTCCGTTAAAAATAATTAGTAACTTTGGATTGCTGTTTTTAGACCATAAAAATCAAATTATTATTTCAGTACTTGGAGTTACATATTTATACTTTAAAAAATGATGTTTTTAAAGTAACTTTAATATTACTACAGTTTTTCGAATTGTAGTTCAGAAAACAGCAGACGTAATTTGAAAAGCAAAAATGTAATTTAGATTAGTCAATTGTACTTCAGAAAATGTCAAATGTATATCAAAAAACCTGAATGAAATTCAGAAAGCATCCGTAACGTTATAATGCTAAAATCAAAGTAATTACCTAAGATTAATTAAATATTGATTTGTAATTAACAAAGTTTCATTTTATAATTCAGAAAAGTTTAACATTTGCAAAATGTTAAGACATACAGTACAGTGTGTTCAAATGTATTATAATTTTAAAGTAATATAGTATATACAAATTATTTAGACTAATCTCTGTTCCATTACACCAGGAGCTACAACAAGAAGAATTCGGAGATTAGTTTTAGCGTACAACTTGACTTTAGACCAAATGAACTAAATATGATTAAGCATAGGAATGTAAGGCGCAAACTGCAACAAAGTCGCTGTTGTCTCGTTGACTGTTGTTATATTCATTTCCATTTAGAACATTTTTCGACGTTGTCTGATGGCTAGGTTCCACTCCTTTCTATTCACCCATTGTCTTTTTTCTAAGTTTCAGGCGCTCATTGCTATTCTGATCACTTCGTTTTTTTTAGCCTTTCTCTAAGGTGGCGTTGTCTTGGTACCCAACGCATCATTTTTTTGGGAGTATCTCTTACCATGCGTTGAACAAGACTATACCAGGTCAGTCGTTTTCTTTCTATGTCCGTTGTTATTGTGATTTCAGTGCCTATTCGTTGTTGAATTATTTAATTTTGAATTCTCTCTCGTTTTGATATCCTTACCGATTTCTGTAATTCATCCATTTCAGTATCCTCTACTTTTATTCGGTTCTTGTTTGTCAGTTTCCATGTTTCTGCTTCTTAAAGTAGGCTACTTTTAATTATGACAATATAGATGTTATAATTACCCAGTAAACACAAAATTGATATTGTTTAGTAACAGTTTCAATACAAAAAATTTATGATTCACTCTTGTTTCAAGTATAAAAGAAACCTAACTGCAATAAAATAGCTATAAGTCCATCGCTGTTTCACTTATTTGAATCATTATAGTTTCGGTATTTTAAATTCAAATCTGTTGCAAAATAAATGTTGCATTCGGTTTACGTTTGAAAAGTTTCGTTCTTGAACTGATACTAAATGATCAATAAATATATGATTTTCTTGTTTCAATAATGTACTTAAACAGTTTCAGTAATATAATAATACATTTTCGAATGCACGTTTCAAATTTTATTGCACAATAAATATTTTTAAATACAATATCACATTGAGTTTTTTACATATTGCAACTTTCTTTGATGTGGTCTTTTCACGGAAGTCTCGGAAACTGCATCAGTTACTGTTGGGTAGCAACTTTTAATCGCATCTGTAACATAGAAATAAATATTTCATTTATATACATACATAATCATAGAGTTACACAAAATTAATTACATTTTTTTAATCAAAAACAACACAAACTTAATATAAATATCACTTTAGCAATCATAAGAAAGTTATAAAAACACTGTGAAAACCTTTAGCTGTACATAATCGTATAGAAAACTTGAAGAATTGAACTGTAATTATAAATCCTAAAGTATCATCAGATTTATGCAATAATCTACCTTAACGCAACCATGTGTGTTAATTTACATTTTTTTAATACAAATTAAAACATGATACATAAAGAACAGAAATGATAATAATATTGATTACATTTATGGATTATAATAAAATATTTCGACTTACCGTTTATTGTTCCATTTCGTAATTGTACACACAGCATCACTTATCAAACTACAACCGAACAAGTGAAAAGATATCAATTTGCAGCGCAAGCGTTGACGACAGTAATCAAAAGTATAGCAACGACTAATGCTGACTAATCACAAAGTACTCGTTTTTACAAGAACGATTCCACTGTTTTGAAAATAATTCAATCTTATTAAATCGATCTTCAAACAATTCTAGTTATTAAAAAAAATATTCGGTTTTAATAAATCAGTTTGTAGACGGTTGCTGATTATGGGAAAAAAATTGCAAGTACTGAAACGGTTTAAAACTGATTGTGAAAAATCGGAACTCTTTCAATTTATTCACTGTCAGTTACATGTAAATGATATAAAAATGGAACTAACACGAAACAACGTAATGAAACAATTGTTTTAATTTTGTGACTGTAACAGTTTCAATCCGTGTTTACTGGGTAGTTTTCATTCGTAGCTGTTTACTCTATAATACGCTATTTACTATTTTGGTACTCTAACAAGTACTTTAAAGAACTCATTTGAGTTGTCTAAAGTAACACTTTATAGCACCCGAACTGTGATTTTGTTAGATTGGCAATACTGATATTTGACAATTAAATTACAGCAATCCAACTAATCCAACTATCCAACATGTCAATTTGAAATGCTGCCAACTTATTATTAAAGAATATAATTTCTCCTAATCAATCAAGTAAAAATAAATATGTAATTTAAATTTATTTTTGCATATAATTTCCAAAATAAAAAAAATAGTATAAAGTATACATTTCATAAGAGATTATGGCGCACACGATTTGGTCCCGTGTGATAAAATGGACCCTTATGAAACTAGTCCATCAATATTGTATTTTCTACTTTAGTACTGTATTTTAATTGACATATAATGATATTTAATTTGACAATTAAAATACAGCAATCCAACTATCCAACATGTCAAATTTGAAATGTTGCCAAGTTATTATTAAAAAAATAATTTTCCTTAATCAATAAAATAAAAGTAACTACCTATGCGATTTAAATTTATTTTTACATATAATTTCCAAAATAGAAAAAACAGTATAAAGTATACGTTCCCTAAGAGATTTTGGCGCACTCGACCATTAGAAAACTCCCCGCTTCGCAGCTCGTTTTCTAAACTTGAACTCGTGCGCTAAAATCGACTCTTATGAAGCTAGTCCTTTAATATACCATTGAGGCATCTTATTACTTTACGTACTTGAATTATTCTAGAGATTGTTTCTGTTTCGTGTGTACTGCTTATGCTAAACGTTATTTCGAGGAACTTCTTTTTTCTTCGCCCGTTTCCAACTGTAAATTATTGGATTCTGTATCTATGCATAAGTTTTTTGTTTTATCTAGGTTAATTGCAAGATTCGACTCTTTGAAAGTTTCTTTTAATTTTTTTATCTATATTCGACATTGTCTTAGTCGTTTGCAATAACAGTCTGGTCATCTACGAATTGCAGTGTATATAGGTAGCTGTTGTCGTCTATTTCTATTCCCATCTCCACACACTTTCTTTTCCATTGATGTAATGCTTTCTTGATGTATATTTTAAACAATGTCGGTGATACGCATCATCCTTGTCGTACTCCTTTTGTAACCTTTAATGGCCTAGACAATCTGTTTCCTATTTTAATTTGTGGTATTGAATCTTTGTATAAGTTGCGGAACATCCAAGCTATTCTTGTTAAAATCTGAACTCGTTTCCTTTTATTTTTATCTGTATAACTATAACTAGCATGCTTATTACAAACTTATTTTATGCTAAATAATCTATTTTCTAAGTTTCTTCTTCTACCCATTCAATTAATATGTGAATTTTTTCTTTAGATGAAATTTTTAATGTTATTCCACCTTTTCCAGCATTAGTCGCCCTTTTCATGTTTCTGTTGCCACATGATATTGATTTGTATCATTTTTGTAACGTTATCTTACAATGAGCTTACAAGCTTATAGGTTTTACAATGGTTTTACAAACCTTGCACGGCCAACTCACGCAGACGGAGATATAGGAGGTTCCACTAAATAAGAGTTAAAAGGCGCCAGATCTTTTATAAGTAAAGTTTCTATCTCGATCAGGACAGAAGGTTCAAGCCTGTAACGAATTCCAGGTTCGTAATACTTGTTGCACTTATGTTCGTGTAACTAACCAGAAAGAAAGATGGGCTACCACAAAAAAAAAAGATAAAACAGGTATAATAACTTTAATTTAATGAGGTGGAGTATTTACAACTATAATTCAGCAACGTAGAATATTAATAGGGATGATTCAACAATGTAGAGTGTTAACCAGTATAAATTGGTAACGTAGAATATTTATAAATATCATTCAATAATATAGAGTATTAATAGGTATAATTCATTAACGTGGAGCCATAATAACTATAATTCATTAACGTAGAGGATTAGTAATCATAATTCAGAAACTTTTATGATACATTATAAGTACATAAATGAAGGAAGGGTCAGCAACCCACAATTCACAAATACACCTCGGGTGTCGATAAGCGAAGAAAATTTTCCATTAATTAACGAAGGTTTACAGTATGCAATATCACAGAATTAGATATTGACAATACCTAAATGATATTAAAACTATTGCAATTGCGGATATCAAATAAATTAAATTACGCGAGTGACCTTCTTTGACAGCGACATAATAATTAAAAAAGAGAACTTACCCACGATCCAGCATTTCTCCGAAGAAAACGTTTTCCTCGTCGAGTATCCTGAAATAGTATGAATGTAAGTCGTGTCAACACAATGACTCACGAAAGCCGAAGTCTACAAAATTATTAATATAAGAAACTAAATATAAGAACCCGATATATCAAATGCTGTTTCTTCTAATTATTAAAAGGTGGGTATCGCAATCGACTGAAGTCGAAGAAGTAACATTCCTTTTTGGTGTGGATAATTAATAGGCCTTCAATTATTCATCGATGTTCATTCCTCCTTGTGCTTAATTAGTTAAATCGGTACATGTGGCCAAAGCGTGACGGAACGGCTATCAAATTAAGAAAGAAATTAGAAAAGAATCCTAACAAACTGGATGCAAATATCTTACCCTGTACCGAATAAATTACGTTAAATTCGTAATTAACTTATAATTTCTTGTCCATCACAGTAGATGCACTATTAAATCTTTGGATTAGGTCAATTCAAAAACGACACAAACCGTCTTAGGTAGTTGACAGCTTGAAAATGAATTCCGCAACATGTCAGTAACCAGAAAAATCGGCAGAGGGCGTCAAAACCAGAATCTAATTTTAATTTGATATACATACAGGGTATTGCGTTATGAAAATTTTGCACGTAACAAACTATTCTATTTAAAATAGTACTGCAAATCGGACAAAAAGCATTACGCAGTTCATTTCCAAATGGTTGAGCGCATTTCTTATGAAGTAGATGTCTGCATATTAGTAATCATATTACTGAATTTTTCATCATTGAAACTCGACAAGAACACAATTATCTATTAAATTCATTAAATTTTTGCTCTAATTTTTTCTAATACAAAATTCGACAACCAAATGTGAGTGGGTGATACGTTGAGAAGTTACATCACAGTTACATAAACTTTTGTTTTTAAAAGTATTATAAAATCCTACAAATCTATAAACTGAAAATGATATTTTCTAACGTTTTCTGAATTACAAATAACATATTCTGAAATATAATTTACAATTTTTCAACTACAGTAATTTGCTAATCTCAATTACAATTAACATTTTCTGAAAAAATAATTCACAAATTCGGAAACACTTTTACAATTTACTACTCTAATTAACATTTTCTGAAAAATAATTTACAAATTTGTAGTACAGTTGGTTATTTTTTACATCCAAAGGATGTTGATAAGAACGATGCTTGAATAAAAGCAACATAAATGGTGCTCAGTAAAGATGGTCGTGGGTTATAGTCAAAATCCGCAATTAGTTGGAAAATTCGCAGTTTAAAAGCAAAAGTCAAAATCAAAAAGGCGCCAGCAAGGTTAATAGCTTAATTAAGCTTGTGGACCTTGCTACACCGAAAAGCGCGCTGGCCTGTTGAACACATTCGAAATGGGACTAAACTTATTAGAGGGTATACTCTAAAATCTGCAATCTTAAATTTACACAAAACACAAAAACCGACGGAATAAATACTTTGTTACAGTATAACTATTTAACATTTATTAAAATTGAATAAGCAAACAAAATTTAAAGTAAAAATAAGCTAAATAAAATTCACATACGTAGCAAAAAAATAAAATATGACATTTATTACATGATCTAACTAAATGAAATTAATGGTTCGATTCTGAGACAATATATAAGATATGTAAGCGAAAATCTATAAAAGTTACAGGGATTGCAATTCTGCGCTACCTATTAGCTACAGATTCTCTTATAGATTTGTAAATATTTACAGGTGTCACATACCTAACCGTATCAAATTACAGCGACCGTTTATAACCTAACAATTCGATATTTATGTTTGAAAAAAATCTTTTTTTGACTACTTTTACTGTTTTTGACAAAAGTAGAATGAATGTTGCACAAGTCGACATATTTGTTGGTATTCTTTTGGAAGAGGATGAAAATAGGTAGGTTAATTGTAAAAGTTAATGAATTGTTGTGCTTTTCTATATTATTTATTTGTTAGAAATTTTATGAGATTCCAACGGAGAAGATTAAGGGACGAGCTAAACCCATTTGGTTTTAACAAATAATGAGTTTCCGCAAATGTTTCGCCTTGATAAAAATTCGGTTTATCAATTAATAAACAGTTTATTGCCCCACGCTACTGAAAGACACATTTTGTCAGGAATTCCTTTCACGACAAAAGTTTTCGCAACGCTAAATTTTATTTCGACAAAATCTTATCAAAAGTCTGTGGGCTGCAATTCATGGATATCTCTGTCACAAACTTCTATAAGTAGAAGCATTCATTATATATGCAAACTGATTGTGAATCATTTATTGCAACAATGGGTAAAATTTCCCATAACAACTGAAGAAAAACATTTTGTAAAAAACGGTTTTTATGAGAAGTATAATTATTTAAGAGGAATAGTGGGTGCCATCGACGGTACCCACGTTGACATATTGGCACCTCCAGAAACAGATGACAGTTTCCCGCCCTTTGTTTATATAAATAGAAAAGGGAAACATTCCATTAACGTAATGTTAATATCAGACTCGTCATGCAAAATCATTGCCTGCTTAGCCAGGTTTCCTGGATCTACCCACGATTCGGCTATTTGGCAAATAAGTGGCATTAGAGTCCATTTGTCACGAAGTTATTTTGAAGGAGATGTGTCGTCAAGACTTATTGGAGATAGTGAATACCCCTTAGAACCTTGGCTGTTCACCCCATTTCTGCAGCCAGCGAATCAAGCTGAGGAACAATTTAACGCTTTGTTGACAACTATACGGAATGTTATTGAACGAACGAACGGTGTGTTAAAGGAACGTTTTAGATGCCTTTCGAGACACAGAGCATTAATTTATTCCCCAGATAGAGCAGCTAATATTATATATACTTGTTGCGTCCTGCACAACATTGCATTACACGCAAATTTAATTCTTCCAGAAGAAGCCATAGAGCACTATCGTGAGGACAATGTAAGTACAAAAAGTCGTAACAAGGATAATAATACAATATATTTTTTATTCAGATAATCCAGGACATGACTAACATAACAACGATCTTCTCCATATTGGTAGAAATTTAAGAAATAATTATATTAGGGGAAATATCATCATTTAACCTGTATTTGTGAAATAAAAAAATAAGAATATAAAAAAAAACTTTGATTGCAAAATAAGAAATATATTCTTTAAACACAAAAACAAATATTTACAAGTCATTCTCAAAATTAAAATCTGGATGTAAATATTTAAATTTACAAATTTCAAAATTCAACCTTTTCTTTTCTACTTCTAATTTCTCCTTCTCAATAGTTTCAAATGTATTAACAAAATTTTCTACATTTGCATTGAGGTTTTTACAATAGCCCTCCCAATTTTTAGAATTCTCGATCAAATTTTCTGCCAAAGTCGAGAGTGGCATTGGTTTTACTCTCTTTGGCTTTCGAAATGATTTATTTGGTGTTGCTGTTGATTTTTTTGTGCGTTCCAAATAAATAAATTCTGCTTGTTCAATCAGTTCATTATTATTTTCAATCTCAATGTTTTCTTCTGCTGTGGTCAGATTTGATTCTGCTGTGGTATTGATCGGATTTCCTTCATATAAGGTAACACCTGGAACACCTGCAACTGTCACTTTACCCCAAACAGATAAGCCCCTTTCTTCCAAGGGATTTAAAGTTAATTTACTGGGAGGTCCAGATCGTGCATCGTGACTGCAATTTGCGGTATTTTGATTTAGTTGAGTATTTCCAATCCAAAAATTGCAAAAATATAAAATAGATTAGATTATTAACCAGACAAGGCCTTTTTTTTTAAATTCTTGTGTACCATTTTCCATTCTTCCGAGGAAAGTTGTGGACCATCGCCGACAGAATTTAATTTGTTGGAAATTTCTTCCCATTTATTAGTAATATAATTAGGGCTTACAGTGGGGTTTACAGTACCGTTCCTGAATATATAATCTTCTTCCATAAACTTTAAATAAATTTCAAGCTGGTCGTTTGAAGTATTTTTTGTTCTTTTGCTTTTTGTTGCTGTGGTACTAAAATTATTTGTTATAAATTTGTATGCACATTATTTACAAATAAAAAAGATACTTAATTCATGGCTTATTAAGAGCTGTTTTATATTATAATAAAAAAGTAGAAATTTAAATTTCTAAACATCCGGAATTAAACTTGACATCCGGTTATCGCATAACCTCACAATTGTTATGAATAATCTGACATTTATATAAGCATAAAGTTAGCAATCTATAAAAAAGAATCTGTAAGACAGGATCTTATAGTGCTAGTCTCAGAATAGCAATTTTCGTAATTTTATAAGGAAGGGAGTTGCAGTTACTGTAACGTATAGATTCTGTAGCTTACAGGAAAAATCTCAGAATCGAAATATAAAACAGTAATAACTTAAAAAAATACAAAATAAAATGTGTATATTATAAAGAAATTAACGCAATACAACAAATTGGGTTAAGTACCTCAAAGCAAACCTGATTTAATTTTCACTACCCTTGTTTGGAAAAGACAAATAAAAAATTCCGTAATCTAAAGTCACAAAATCAAAAATTCTTAAGAGTAATGTCCGGTAATATTAATTTGACGGGTTTAACATCGTCGCTAATACAAATCTGGTTTAAAATTCAAACAAATGACAAAGACAAAGTAAGTGTCATAAAATTGAAAGTTTTTTAACGGTGCGATAAACAAGCAATAAACTTTTCTTGTTAAAATTAAAGTTTTTAATCATTTAAGTTCTCAAAAAGTAAAATCACAATTAATTTTACACGGTAAGTATAAATACCTTAATTCGTTTACGTAGTTTCTAAGTAGTTGGGTTTTGGATTGGCCGAAAGGCCTTTAAGATAATACTGCTAAAAATTTGGGTGGTTTATAAGACTACACTGGGTCCGTCGGAATTAATAGAAATAGGATTTCTTTTGACTTAAATTTTTAATGAACTCGTCATTATCTCGCTACCGCAACTGTCGATACTAACGGTTTTGTCTTGTGAGAACTACATCATCGAGTCGAAAAGCATAAGCGAAGTTTTCTTCAAAAACCAAAAACACATATCTTTATAACCTTGGTTTTCCTACTTCATTTGAAAACTGTGACATAAAATCTTTAAGAAAGGCAATTCAAAAAGCAAATGAACTAAACAAGGATACGAAAGAAATTGTAACGTAATTAAAGAAAAGCAACCAAAAACCTGTTCTCACAAAAAACTAAAATCATCAAATGATAACGAAATATAAATAACTAAAGCAAAAAAGCATATAGTCGTAATTACGAGAGGTGTCTTACGGCTCATACTTTACCAAATAGAAAATTAAAATAATATAGTATAGATGTTTCACTTATTTTTTGCAGTTAAAGAAGGATAGATAATTTTTAGAAAGTCTTCTTCTTCTTCACTTCAGGTTTTAGGCACTTTGCCTAATCTTTTTCTCGGTCTTCCGATATCTCTTCTTCCATGGCATTGATAAAATCTGACTTTGGCTGGTATCCTCTTCTCGTGCATCCGCTCTACGTGTTCTTTCCACTTACTTCTATTTTCCTTAATTTTCTCGTTTATATTCAAGATGTTTAATTCCGTTCTTATATCTCTATTTCTTAGTCTGTCCAGTTTTGTGCAACCTTTCACTCTTCTTAGAAATTTCATTTCTTGCGCTTGTATTCTACTTTCTTCTTTTTTCGTTGTTATCCATGTTTCACTACCGTATAAGAGGGTTGGTACAGCTATCGTCTTGTAAAATTTTATTTGTGTGTCTTTTCTTGTTTTATTCTTTAATGTTCTGCTGATAGTTCCGCAAATATGTGTGAATTTATTCAGTTTTTCTTCTATGTCTTTACTTCGGTCATACGATATATCGCAGCCTAAATATTTAAAGTGTTTTACCTGTTCCAATACTGTATCATTTACGACTATCTTTGTCCTAACTGGGTATTTGCCTGAGAAAGCCATGGTTTTCGTTTTGCTTGCTGATATTGTCATGTCGTATTTTTGACAGATCGTTTGTAGAGTATATATTTCTCTCTGTAGGTCGTCTTCTGTTTCCTCTAAGAGTACTAAGTCATCGGCATATAAAATAGAGTTTAAGGTGGTGTATTGGTCTAAATATATACCTTTACGGCATTTCTGTTTTCCACTCTTTCAGTATGGCATCTATATATATGTTAAATAATGTTGGTGAAATACAGCAGCCTTGTCTAACTCCCTTGTTTATTAATATTTCTCTAGTTAACTTTCCGCCCGTATCTATTGCAATTTTGGTGTCAATGTATAAACTTTGTATTGCTCTCGTTAAGTGTTTTGGGTATCCCTGTTCTTTCATAATACTCCATAATTTGCTTCTGTTTACATTGTCAAAAGCCTTCTCAAAGTCTATAAAGCTCATATGTGTTTCTCTGTTGTATTCTCTGTGTTTTTCTATGATTTGTTGTATTGTGAATATTCCATCTATTGTCGATCTTCCTTTTCTGAAACCCATTTGTTCTTCTTCTTCTATAAGTTCTTCTGTTATGATTTTCAGTCTATTATTTAGTATCCTGGCATAAATTTTATATGCGGTGTTGACTAGGCTAATTCCTCGGTAGTTTTGAGGCTTATTTTTATCACCTTTCTTGAACAACGGGATTACTTTTGCTTTTTTCCATTCATCAGGGACGGTGCAGTTTTTCCAGCATTTATTAAATAAATGTAAAAGTCTAAGGTGTAATATAAGTCCACCGTATTTCCAGAGTTCAGTATTGATACCATCCATACCAGTCGCTTTTCTGTTTTTTGTAGCTTTGAAAGCTCCTGTCAGTTCTGTTAAATCTATATCATCCAAACCGCTTACGTCTTCTTTTTGTATTGTTGTTTCATCTGCGTTTTCATTGTACCACAGCTGTTCGTAATGATTTATCCAGTTTTCTTCGTCTATGTTGTTTATTTGCATTCTATCATTTTCCTGGTTGTTTAAAGATTTCATTACTTTATAGGCCAAGTTATGTTTTCCATGTATCTCATGTTCGATGTTACTTATAAATCTATCCCAAGACTCTTCATTGGTTTTTCTAGTAATTTCCTTCACGACATTTCTGTTTTGTTTGTAAATTTCATGATTAGCTTCAGTGGGGTTGTTAAGATAATGTATGTATGTTTTTTGTTTTTCTTTCACTGCTTCTTCTATTTCATGTGACCATATTCTTAATCCTTTCCTTTTTCTGATTTTTCTCTTTTTACCCAAGACTTCTGCATGCCGTTTTTTCCACTGCTTGTTTTATACTTTGCCATTCCGCATTTATATCTTCTTTTGTATTTGTGCATTCTAATATTTTGTTTAGTCTATTCTGATATAGTTGTCTTATACTTTCTTCTTCAAGTAGATATACTTTAAAAACTTCTTCATCTAGCCTTGCTGGTTTTCTTATTTTTTTCCACTTTTTGTACGTTTCTATTGTTGATATTACTAGGAAATGGTCTGATCCTATGTCTGGTCCTCTATGTACCCTTGTGTCCTTTACTTGTCCAGCTAGTTTGTTATTTGTAATTATGTAGTCTATAATCGACCTTTGTCCTCTTGCCGTCCAAGTGTATTTATGTATATCTTTCTTTCTGAAGAAACTATTTGTTATTTTTAGTTCATTAAAGGCGGCAAAGTCTCGGAGTAATTTTCCGTTTTCGTTACATGTATTTTCACCGTAACATCCAATTATATGTGGGATAGATTGATTTCCTATCCGGGCGTTAAAATCCCCCATCAATATTACTTGGTCGGTTTTGTTGTATTTATCCATTAAAGACTGTAGCTTTTTGTAAAAGGTTTTGGATTCGTCAGCTTTCCCTTCTTCTGGTGCGTATATGGCAATCAATGTTACATTTCCTCTTGCAGACTTTATTCTTGCTGTGATAATGCGTTCGTTAAAATATTCGTAATTTTTTATATTCTCTTCCCATTTTTTGTGTATGTATAGTGCTATGCCTTTACTTGCTCTTTGTTCTTGCCGTACTCCACTGTAAAACATCACATATTCATGTACATATTTTGACCCTTTTTTCTTTTTCTTTGTTTCGGGTATAGCTGCAAAGTCAATTTTCATATTTGCTAGCTCTTTAGCTAATTCCATTTCCTTCTGTGCCAATCCCCTTACATTCCAGGTTGCAACTTTTATGGTTTTATCAATCCATCGTTTATCCTTTTTCTTTGCGTTCGTCGTCATCTGTAAATCCGTCCGGTTTCCGAGGCTACTTTGGGTACTGCAAGTAAATTGAAAATTTTTACGAGAGCTGGTTACTAGCCATCTGCTAAACCTTATTACTGTCAGGACCAGGTTTTTCTGTTGGGGAAAGTCTGTAATGATAATTTCTATAACGTAGGTTGTTTATAACGTCAGAGTACGCCAATAACTTAATCAAGCTTCTGTTCGTTTGTGTCAGTTTAATTCACCTTGAATTAAATTAACTGTTAATCAAACATAAAGTGTCTCTAAGTCAAAGAATCGTAATATGTGTTATGATTGTTCATAACTAAAGAGCGGATAGTAAGGCAAAAAAATACCAAAAAAGGTGGCATAAAAAGCATATTAAACCTGCCAAAAAGGCAATAAAAAAAGGCACAAATATCTATTAAAATTTACAGTTTATTTTTTTGTTTTACAATGTTTTTCAATATTTTGACCAAGAAGCTGTTGCCTTATATCATTTAAAATATTTTTATAGAAGGAAAAAGTTCTTTCGACATCACGAGATGTTAGTGGAGCAAGTTTTAATGCTGATGTTTCTGTTATTGTAAAGGAAGGGTTTTTTGATGTGACGGAATCCAATTTTTGATTAAATTTTCTTCCTATAGTCCCTGGACATGCTCTTATAATTGCTCTTATTCTTTCGAATGTAGCGAAAGATTCGGTCATTGCAGTTTCGCTTTTTTCTAGCTTCTTTAATTCGTCAGGAATTCCGGAAAAGTGTGTTATTATGAAAACTAATCCTCTCTTAACAGCTTCGTCATTAAAAGCTTTTTGAGATTTAGCAATTGCTGCAGAGGCCGTTTCGTCAAATAATTCAACCACCTGAAGTAAGACAATTCAATTAATGTATAAGACAATGTCAGATTATAGTATGAACTGTACCTCTTTAATTTTTTCAGAATGTGTGGCATAAAAAATGCAAGCAGATAACCAAGTTCCCCATTTTAAGTTCCGGTGGAAGTTTAACATCTGGAAGTTTTCTTTATAGGCCCTTACCCATAATGGTGCTTTCACAAAACCTGAAACAAGATCCAATAATCGAAAAGAGAATCTAATATTTTTACCTTTTTGGTGGCAGAAATTAACTTGTTTACTATTGCAAACTCGTCTTTAATGAATTCACACCCCCTATGTATTCCATATGCTAGACAAGTTAAATGTTTTAAATTCGGATAAAATATTTCTAATGCCTAAGCGGATTTGATCATATAAGATGCTGCATCGTTTACGAATAAGAGAACTTTTCTTTTTTTTACGTCATTAGTATACAGAAGTCCTACAAACATAAAATTATATAATCGTAATTAATAGTGGATTATATTAATCAATCATTAAACAAAAACTTACGTAAACAATCATCGAAAAAATTTGCAACTGTTTGGTGATTGGTCTGTGGAATTTCTTTGGGTGCTAGCAAATGAGATTTTCCTGGATCTAGTTCAGACAATTTACCAACTACAAAATTTGCTATATATCGACCTCTGCAATCGATTGTTTCATCAACTGAAGTCCAAATGTAATGGTCTCCAATGTCATAATATATCTGTATTTTCTATAAAACGTAAACCAGCATTTTGAAAACTATTAATACTTTAAATTAACTGCTTACCGATTGGTAGCATATGTCTAAATATTTTTTTCTCAAAGTAAATTCATCTGGAACAACTTGTTCGGTGTATTTTTTGAAGAAATTGATATCAAATTTTTTAAAAAGGATTTTGAGCCGACACCAAGCATTGGTGGTGGCACAAATATAGAGCAAAAGTTGTATTTGGTGGGCCAGGTTTATTCTGTTGATCTTCTATAACGTTTTTTAACAATGGTTGTTTCATAGTTTTTTTAATATTTTTTAAATGTATGTAAACCACTACCCAAGTATTGTTTTACATGGTACTTTTTAGTGGCACCGATTTAAAATAACACATATACTAGTAATTAAAAGCATTTAAATTAAGATAATACAAACTTACTGATTTTCAACAAACTTGACAAAAAAGGTTTTCCCCGTCGGTTGTTAAATTATTGTCCAATTTACTCCACTTGCAATAATTTTCAAATTTTGATTGTTTATTAGGTGGCATTTTTTTAAATTTACTCACAGCACAACAGCAATAGACTATCACAGTGTGACAATATCACAGATATTTATAACAAACAAAGATTATTTTAGTCATGTGTTTCAGTCATTAAAGGAATCCCTCCTGAGAGAATTAAAATTATCTATATTTGTTTCCTTTACTTAGGTGCTGAATAGACCTATAAAATATAATTCATTCCGAAATCCTTCCGGTTTTGTAAATAGTGTTCTGTTAAGCTTGTCATTGTACATAATCCTAGTATAAATTCTTACAATAGTTCTTCTCTATAAGCGGCTTTTGTATTTAATATTTTCTAGAAACCATTGTTTAACAAAACATGAAAATCCCTGTTGTTATTTATAGGTTCGTGGTAAGACCTTTTGAGCAAAAAATGTTAATTATATTATTGTACGTAATTTAAGTAAAATTCTGTAATGCGTTATTGTCATCTACCTATTAAAACACTGTTTAGACAAATTTTTCAAAATTTATATGTAAAAAAGCAATATAAAAGAATACTCTTTAAAAATGCAAGAAAGACAAAAAGTTACACTAAAAGACAAAATAGCTTCAGGCATTTGCCTGACTGTCAGCTCTTTATTTATAACCGTATGTATGTACATTTTAAATATTAAATTATTTTTTAGTTTTATTCCATAATACAAATAGTAGTATAATTATCAACATTTCAATTCTAGTTATAGACCTAAGAAGTACACATAATAAAACCGCAGTACAAGAATTTCAGATTATCCATTTAATAGCCAATAGTAAGTAAAAGCCTACTTACTCAAAACACATACTTGTAACTTATAAATACATGAAAGTTAGGATATATTGATTAAAACAATTATTGTTTTAAAATAAACTTTTAGTACTACTAAATACAACTCGTAAAGTGTCATTCCTATGTTACAAATTCAAATTAATTTCTCTTTTTCGGTCATTGGCATTGTTAAGTTTTATTTTCACATGTGCAATTATCTAAAAGAAAAATACAAATCATTATGATTATTAAGTAACTATTTACTACCTCTTCATGAAACATTTAATTTTATCCTAAAACTTTGTTTATAGCTGGTTTTAAAATGTCAATATTTTATTTTATCGGTATTACAGGTATCACTTATTATGCGCGTGCTAGTTAATAAGGACATACGTGTAAAAAATCTTGAACTTTAAGTTGCCTATCAATGAGTCATAAAACTCCTCTTGCATTTCCAACTATACTGGAATATAAAATTACAATCTTAATATTTGACACCAAATAATAATGACTGTCGGAAATAATAAATTATAAAATGTATTCAAAACGTATGACAACAAACTTTAGCAAAATGACTCAAGTGCACATGCACTAAATACGTACTTACAAAATGGAAATTAATATCAATTTGGAAAATGTTAAATACTTTGATATTTTAATGCAAAAATTACTCAAATAATCTTAAAGAAAACGAAATGAATAAAACAAACCTAAATGGCGGGTCTTTTACGAACGAATACCAAACGACCGTTACACATTTCTAAAATACAAATTTTAATATCAATTACAATTGACTCTTTCTGAAAAATAATTTACCAATTTTGAAATGCAATTGTAGAAGCACTGCCAGCGTAAATAAAGTGCAAAAGACTATTTTATTGTTCTTAACCGTCATAAATTTTAATTTTTTGGTATTGTAAACCGTCTTTGACAGTTTTTGCGCACTTGTCAATATAAACATCAAATTATTTTTGAGATTTGGGGCGCCTTCTAGTCTCTGTTCGAGCAATAAACTCGTTCATGTTAAAATTGGACTTTTTTCCCCTCTTGGGGAAAAAAGCGTCTAATTTACACAGGAACTCGTTAAATAAACTATTATTAAATTGTTTTTTGACAATACAGTCAACTACACTTTTTTTATTAATTTTATATATTACCGTAAATTGTAAATGAACTATTTGTTAAATTATTAAATATTACACTAGAAGATAAACTGACCGCAACGCAGACTCTGGCAAATTAAAATGTATTTATTGTTGATATTGACGTTTCAGGGGTCGAAGATTGCTCTTCAGTCGAACTAACAATTTTTTTTTTGAATATTTTTACTTTGTTTTTGATGTTATCCTCTCGACATAGGCTTCTGCAACAACACTACTACGCTAGCCGCATTGGTTCTTCAAACTTAGATGTCAGTCCACTGTGGGCCAAAAGGTTTGGTTTTGGTTGTTTTGTGCACCTGTCTATAAAATAAAAATATTTTTTTTGTTCTCAAATTCAAATACTAAATTCATTTTTTGATGTAACTGTAAAAACTCGTTTATTCTTTGTTTTAGTATCATGTAATGTCACCATCACCAAAATATGCTACATCATGAACTTCCGCCCAACATGCTCCAAACAACGCAACCTTTATAAGCAGAAAACTGGCATCAAGAGCTTTTTCTAGAAATTCCTTCACATTATCTACTGATATAACTCGAGATATTTTATCACATAACAAACCTTTTCAAGAAAGTACGCAATTGGAATATATTTAATTGTTCCTTGCACATTTTTGTTTGTTGTTTGAATTACAATGAAAGACGTTAAAATGAAATATTAACTTTTTATGGAAATTGAATAAAATTTAATAAAATATGTTTCTAATTTGAAAGTTGTTTAATTATTGTATCACAAAAACAAACAAGCTTTTGTTGTAGAAAAATATACGACAACGTATTTTGATTGGCATTTATTAAATTATCAGCTATAATACCCCTAGAGCATTGATAATACCGAGATAATTTTGTTATAGAGATTGTTGAAAGCGTGTTTCTTGGTAATACCACGGCCTCGTGATATTACCTCAAAGAAACACGCTTGAAACATTCTCTACGACAAAATTTTGAGTATTTATCAATGCTCGAGGTGTATTCGGTAAGATAATTTTTTACTACTTTTCATGTTTTTTAATCAATTAGTACAAATGAGTTATGTTATCTGGTGTATTTTCTAAAAAAAATTAGTTAATTTTGTTGTTACAAACATCAACAAATCTTTCTATCATTATTTGACATTTGAATATATCGTGTCTGCTTTGGCCGATAACACCACACCCGTGGTGTTATCGCTGTAATCCGTTGATGATTGGTTGGATTTTAAAAAATGCAATAAAATCAAATTTTTTATTGGTTAATTGATACAGTAAAAAATTATCAACTTAGTTTCTAAAAACTATTTTAAAAGTACTCGACTTTAACAAATTAGTAGGTACCTATGTATGTATATTGTAATACTTGAACCAAATCTGATTTTAATAATATGGTGCATACTCTCGTATAATTTTTAAAATTAGGCGTTGTCAATCAAACGCTCTAAATAATATTTTCCAAGCGCATACTTAAAATAACTGTTTTTTAAATAACTTACACAAGTATTACATATAAACGCAATAATCGACTAATAAATCAATCGGTAAAAGTAGAGAAATGTCAATTAATATTAATGTTCAATTGAATATAGCCATCTGTCCTGTAATTACACTGCCACAAAAACGTTTTTTTAATTTCAACTTTAGTTGACATAATTATTAACGAATGCATTATGTGTAATTGCAAAGATTGTGGTTAATAATCTTAATTGAAAAGAATACTGGTACGCAGAATCTTTATTTGCCAATTGGCGTTATGATGATTTCAAATTCTTTTGCTACACTAATTTGAATGGTTTTTTGTATTGAACTTTTTTCGGTTACTTAACTAAAGGCCACGTTAAATGTTAGGTTAAGTGGATTTAATAGTTATGGGTGTTATTCAACGCCTGTTTTTTGTTATCAGATTGTTAGCACGAGTTTTTTAATTGTTTTTTTGATCAAAACGTTTTTATATAATTATGTATTTACTGTAAACTAATAATTAGCATTTTTAATTCAGTTTTTCTATTATTAGCAGTATAAGTTTTTTTGTAATAAAGCTATTATGAATTATCATAGAACCTCAATTACTTTTGCTACACAACATGGTTAGGGGAAAGTGAGGTAAGACGGGGAAGCTAAAGCTTGAAGACTTATTGGAGCTGTACTATTCGACCTAGAGATGGTTTTTTATTAAAATAATAATTGCTTAAATGGGTACAATATTAACTCGATTGGAAATGAAAAAAAAACTGAATTGTCAGTAGAAAAATAGCAAACATTTTTCCACTTCGCCTC
Organism: Aquatica leii; assembly: GCA_035610365.1. Lineage (NCBI taxonomy): Eukaryota > Metazoa > Arthropoda > Insecta > Coleoptera > Lampyridae > Aquatica > Aquatica leii. Next base: position 13,543,504 of record CM069434.1, on the reverse strand, counting down.
ACTGCAGGTTTTGTATGCTTAGTCGCGATATTTTCTACCTTAGATCGAACCTGCTTCTGTTTTTGAAATAAAAAATAATTTATTACAGTATAAAAAAGTCAATGTCTGATGTTTTTTATCTCATCAGAAGAATCCTCAAATTAGGCTCTGATATACAGAATCGTAGCGGGCAATGATCTCTGATCGCCGCAATCCGGCGATATGGTTGTATGACGCAACATTGCATCATCCCTGTCACACATAAGACGATCTGTCGAAGTGACATAATCTTGACACCAAAATTATGTAAGCCATTATCATCAATTTGTTGGAAGGTTTTTTTCAAAACGGGAGCAGAGACGGAACTGCTCATCTATTTCTTCTGGTCAAATATATTGCTAGAAGAAACAAAAGTTGCTCTTAGTCAGAACTACTTGTTTTCCTGGAAAAAATCTGTTACCAGCTAAAAACAGTACTGCGAACTTACTCTGCGGAAAACTATGGCAATACTGAATCGCTCACACAGATATCGATTTGTATCTGACGTAGCCTTTTCGCCGACTGCCGAGAAGAACACGCGATTGCTGTTCGCCCCAGCAGACCGTATCCTGTTTGAATGAACCTTTAAGAAGCACGTTTTTTTTGTGAGACTGTTTTTTTATATTGAGTTTTTGAGTCACCTACACAACAATTCTTCTTATTTGATAATATTTTTGTTTTTTTTTACTGTTTTTCTAACACAATTTTATTTGGTGTCGATGTTCAAGTGCCAGTTTAATTTTTAAAAATGATTTGATATTCTTGGCTTTTAAGAAAGACGCGCTTTATACTTTCTTTGTGTTTCTAGAGCAAAGTTTGCGTTTGTAGCTAGATTTTTTTCTGAATTGAAACGTAGGCAGTTCTGGTGATTTAGTTTTCTGCTTGTTTCTAGAGGTTCTAGGACTTTTCGCCCCCACACATATCGCCCCCGCTCATTCCGTCCCCAACACATTCCGCCCCTACACATTTCGCCCTCGGATATATAAATAGTACATTTTTTGCTTAAATTTAAATGGCTTGCTCTGTTACCCTTTTTTTTCCATACACCCCGTGCATGTTTCATAATAAAACTTCATTTTGTAATACACGTTTATAATAATATATTTCACAGTAACAACGATTGCAGGTGCTCCAGCCATCTGTTGATGTATAAGAAAGTTATTCAGTAATTGTTCCTTTTTCAACGAGTTTATGAACTTAAAGACATTTGGGGAATCGTCGCATATGCCTTGCAAGTGACGGTGCCACCCCTCAATGTGGTTATTTGTACGGTGCATGTTTTCTATGGTGCGGCCATACATATTCCATAGTTCAATATGGAATGTGGGTGGACGTTTTTGCAGACGCCCACGGCGGCCAATGTAGGTTTCCTTGAAATATCCTAATATCTCTTGAGCTTCCTGCAGATAATATTCTTCTTCCGTCAATATACCAAAATATTCAGATACCTGCGCAGGGGGTACGTAGGCAAGGCCTGGAAGCATTCTCATCCGTAGAGCAAAATCGGCATCCCTTTGATAATTTACCTGAAATCAAAATTATGACGATTACTTATATAATATAATAATTTATGATTATGGTATTACCTGCAATCCCTCAGACTGAATTTTTCTCCAAACACTCTGTGTCAAATAGAAAAAAAGACTTGAATTTCAGAAAACTCTTCTGTGAAGGCGTCAATAGCAGCCCTTTCAAAATCTAGCAGCAATTGCGTTGGCTGTAATCTAGGAAAAATAATTAATCTTAAGTTCCTGCAAAAGTTTTCTGTAGGTCGCTTTGGTTTTCTTTGGCAACAAAACGTAAACTACGCGCAGTATGGTGTCGTAAGCTTGCACATGTATGGTGTACATTTCATTAAATAAATTCGGAGCAACCGAAAATGTACCATCAGCGTACCACTTGTCACTTCTGGCCAAAACATTAAGATTCTGCGTGGTCAAAAAAATTAGCATTCTGCCAGGCAACAGAGTTTGTTCCGAATCGTACCGGAGAAACTGATGTTCTTCCCCATGAATTGCAATGATTTGATAGTCTTATGGAATGACCAAATCTTTAACATTCACTGAAATAGCAGGCATACCTGCTACATTTTGAGCACGACGAATGAATCGTAAAATAGCATCCTTTCTGGGCAACCGACACAAGGCATGATCTTGAACGTTTTCCAGACACGTTGCCATTATTTGTTGTGAGGTTGCTTCGGTATTACTTGCCCTTTCTTTTATATTTTGGACAACGGGTAATTTCACAGGTCTTACTGCATCAGCAGCATGGTTGTGTTCAACAACTTTGCGATTTACAATAGGAGCATTTCCTAAACATAGATACGAACTTTATATAGACTAATAAATTCCCAAGTAATAAAATTACAGATATATATTAAAAAGAAATGGAATTGCAGACAATTTTAGACTGAAATGATAAATTTTTTAAAACATAGTTACTTAAGTTATCAGTTACAGATATATCAAATTACTTGCAGTCCAAACACGCCCTTCGCATTTTCCTCGTCGTTCGCACATCCAAATAGCATGTTCCTCGTCAGCCCTCTTCTTGGAGAAAACATATACAAAATTATCTTCGCACACAAACTTCTTAGCACCTCGTGTAGAATTTACAAAAGCCATAATAATTGCGTTCAAAAAGTTTGTAATATACTAAAGAGCAGTTCCCACAATTGCATTGACGCCCCTTATAGCTTACAACTACATTAGAGTGTATCTCCTACTACTGATGAGCCCCAAAAGAGCGAAACGGCCGTCTAGTAGTTCACTCTGGTGGCGTTTGCACAATTGCATTGACATTGCATACCCCCAATGTCCTTTTACGTTGTGGTTTTATCCCGATGAATTATTCAGCTGATTTTGAATTTCGCAGGTGTTAAACTAATTCAACGTATTTACCGTCGTTTATAGATATTTACAGTTATATTTGATAACCTTACGTAGGAATATTTGTAATACACTAACACCAGAGCAATAACAATTTATGTACCTACTGTATATTTTCTACGTACGGGGGCAAAATGTATGGGGGCGAAATGTGTGGAGGCGAAATGTCCGGAACCCGTTTCTAGAAATAGGTCCTTTTTTAGACAGTTAGTTGTGTTTGGAGAAAGAAGCTTATCTGTGGGTATTTAAAGAAAAAAACAAAGAAATAGGACAAATCTTTCTGTTAAGTGGTCTGCTTTAAGAAAACCAGCACCATACATTTTGGTAACTTGTTAAATAATTACAGCTGTTTTGAGATGTGTTTTGAACTATTGGCATACTTTTCTTCAGTAAGAAGCGCAAAAAAGTGAAGAATTGCTTTTCTAAGGTTAAAATTTCAAATTTGTTATGGTAGAAGTGAATGTTGAATCGGATGAGTAAAGGCTTTTCTAATGAGAAAACTTCTTTTCAAAATTTATCCATGGTTTGCGATTCTACTGCCACCACTTTTTCGTATATCGACACATTGGATTTTATCCGCTTGAATTTTTCTCTTTGTTTGAAATCTGTTTTGTTCTTCTTCTACTTGCCACGTTTTTATTTAGCCATGTAATTTCATAATTATTGATAAAATATAACTCTACAACATAGCCTTGACTACAGATTTTTATTGACGAAGTTTGTTTGCTTTAGAGTTGTCTTATAAATGTTATTTATTATAATTAGTAAAGAGCGGAAAGTCAGGCAAATGCCTGGATTCTGCCTATTTTGCCTTTTTGTGTAACTATTTGTCTTTTTAAAGATTATTATTTTGTATTACCTTTTTACATATAAATTTTGAAAAGTTTGTGTAAACGGTGTTTTAATAGGTAAATACAATAACGCATTACAGAATTTTACTTAAATTACGTAAAATAATGTAATTAACATTTTTTACTCAAAAGCTCTTACCACGAATCTATAAATAACAACAGGGATTTTCATGTTTTGTTAAACAATGGTTTCCAGAAAACATTAAATACAAAAGCCGCTTATAGAAAAGAATTTATACTAGGATTATGTACAATGACAGGCTTAACAGAACACTATTTACAAAACCGGAAGGATTTCGGAATGAATCATATTTTATAGGTCTATTCAGTACCTAAGTAAAGAAAACAGATATAGATAATTTTAATTCTGTCCGGTGGGATTCCTTTAATGACTGAAACACATGACTAAAATATTCTTTGTTTTTTATAAATATCTGTGATATTGTCACACTGTGATAGTCTATTGCTGTTGTGCTGTGAGTAAGTTTTAAAAAATGTCACCTAATCAATATTTGATTTGTGCTTAGGAAAATAATAGCACTTAATAAAAAAATAAACTGTAAATTTTAATAAATATCTGTGCCTTTTTTATTGCTTTTTTGGCAGATTTAATATGCCCTTTATGCCACCTTTTTTGGTATTTTTTCTTGGCTTACTATCCGCTCTTTAAGAATTAGTATTCAGATGTATGACAAAAGTGATTCCTGATATTGATCTATAATTTATTAATTTGTTCTTCTATATGAGTTGATTCTTGAACCCTTAATTCCATGGTTTACTTTTTAATTTGAAACTTTTTTGATCTACAAAATCTAGTCGTGACTTTTTATTAAACAAATGTAATGGAACCAATGACGCCAAGAACTAAAACTGGAAAAAAAATTTTATATTGCAAATGGATTGTGCTTTCATTCGTGTTTCCTTTACAGACCATCTTTAATCGACAAGTTATGTTGTAGGTTTTGTATAAGTGGTTTTTGTAATCGTACAGCGCGTAGTGTAGTTAAGAAAATTCTGCAGACAAACATCGGTCAGAGTTTTTGCATAGTTTGGCATTTTTTATTTGGACAACAGCCAGATCATATCCAATCTTATGTCAAGATGGATAAAATTGATTTTTGCAGTCGTTCTGTATATTAAAATAAATATGAATGCTTATTTACTTTGGTTATTACCAGTAGTGTTAAGACTTGGTCAGATGTAGCGACTTAGTAGTAAAAACTGCTTTAAAAATTAATTTTTCTACGTTCAGATTATCTTTTTGTCTCTGGCTTTTTTTAAACCGCCAAAATAAACTCGTTAACTTTTAAATTCTGAAGAAGATAATAAGTTTTTTATTCTTGATCTTTGAATTGCTCACAGTAAATGGTACTTTGGGTCGACCACGTTTGCTTCTCTTATTTGTTGCCGTACTTAGTTGTTGATCATCAATTTTTTAATCCCATTAAAATGTCACAAAATAACAAATACAAAAATTAACAATAGAAGAACAATCATTAACATTGTACAAACATTTTTTAACCAAATCTAAACACTAGCAATTTTTTGTTTATTTTTTTGAACAGAAGATTTATTAAGTTTTCTGGTCTTATATTTTAACATGGTTTCTTTAGTGCCTTCTTCTTGATATAGTTCATCTGACTACCTTTCGCACTTTACACATTTTACCGATCTTTTTGCTATGTATACAAACTAAGCAGGTTTAAACCGGTGATGCTCTGCAGGGTTTTTATCTCTGTGGATGTGACGGATGTTTTATACATTAGGTTTTTCTTTCTGTCGTCATGCTTTTTTTTCTATATGATGTCACGGCGTCAGCCAGATAATTATTCGGCGTTAATTGCTAAGGTCTTCACTTTGCTTTTAGTATTGCTATTACTTGAGATAATATCGCCAAGATATTTAAATTTCATAAGTTCTGTTGACTTCTAACTTGCATCATGTTAGAGTTTTATCGATGACCATTGGTTGTTGTTTCGCGGTGGAGATTTACATATTTTATTGTTTTAAAGTTATTTTAGTTTTCAGAGCAGTCGTTGCAAATCGTTTTTATTTTTGGGTATTAGTACTAGGTCGTCAGCACAGCCCAGAACCTGTGTTTACTCATTCTACATCTTATATTTGTGCTTTTGACGCTATTACTTGGTAGATAATAACGATAAAGAAAACGGAACCTAAACTATCTCTTCGTCTAATGTTATTTGATACCAAAATTTCTTCTATTAGTGCATCGCGGTTCTTCATTTTTCTATTTCTGCTTTTGTTTAGTTCTTATTATTGACGTATAAATATTGTAACCAAACAACCAAATTTGAAATCAAAATTATTTAAGATAATCCCACTGCTGCTACAAGTTGTAACCGGTTGTCGTTGCCATTATATGAAATACTTGTAATAATTTAATAAATTTGTTAACGTTAAATACACTCAATAAGTTATTTATAAGTTACTTTTAAATTACAGTAAAATTCTCGCGACTACTCCGGCTTATCATTTTAGTTAACGCGGACTTTTAGTGTCAATTTACTGAATGTTTTTTGCGGACTTTTAGTTCTAGTTTTTCTAATGGACGTTCAGTGCGGACTAACTGACTCAAGTCATTCTGTTTTCCGTCAGATCAGTAGTTATACGTATTTTTCTTGTGTGGAAATTTGATTTAAATTTTCGTTGTTTGGTTACAATATTACAAATACGCAAACAACATCCGTGTATGTTGACCGAGATCTCCATCCTCAATGTCGTCATAAATGTGAACAAATTCTTTCTGTCAAATTCATGATCGCTGTCGGTTTTGTTTTTCTTCTTCGTCGTCTTTTTACCTCAGATGATGCCAAAAATAGTTGTTTTTTTATATTTGCAGTTTTTTTTTGGAATTGCAGACTGGGACTTCTCAAGCTTATTTTTGTTGGTCAAGAAATGATTATCTGAGACTTTGATGCTTTTCGTCCACATGTAGTAGATTTTTTTCTAATTGTGAAAACAGGAGAAATGTCAAATATTGATACAAAGTCTCTACAACAACATGGTTGAGGTTCGGTAGGATTTCTAGGAGCGTCAAGTTGCGTACAGTCTTCAATTGTAAAATTCTATGAAATGGAAAGATCCATGTTGTTCTAAATTCATTTGCAGCGTTTTTTTTAAGGTAAGACGAGACACCGAGAGTAATGTAGGATTCACGCCGTTATCACGCCTACCTACTAAAACCCCTCATTTTTTGACGTGTAGTTCTTCGTACCTACCCTTCCAGTATTAATAACATAACGTGCACTTCTTCAGAGGACCAGGCACTCTTTGTCTTAGTCTGCTCGGTAAACATACGCTAGTTATTATGTTCTCATACTTCGCTCATCGATCTTCTTTTTACCCATTATTTCCTTGCAAACCTGCTCAAAGATTTGTTAATTTTTTGCGTAAGTCCCAAACTGGCCGTACCCTGTTAACATCTGGGTATTACACGTCAAATTGATGTGTCGGCTTTCGTACTATCTCTTCACGTTCTTAATTTATTAAAGTCTTAGTCTATATCCCTTTGCCTTGTTGATCCCACCTATCCTGCCAGATTTGTATTGTCTTTGCTCTTTCGTTTGTTTTTTCATTCTTATTATTTCTTGTTCCTAGTTTATCTATCGGTGTAGTGCCAATAACGACGCTTAGAGCGTCTGTGGCAACTATCCTGTAGGCGCAAAGGATTCTCAACAGTGCCTTTCTGTAACAACTGTTTATCATTCTGTTGTATTTAGTCATGTCTATCGCTAAGTGCCATATCTGCGCTCTCTGGGTTAATGTTGCTCTTGTCGCATTACAAATTAACTTTTTCTTAAATTGGGGTAGACTGTTTATTTTGTGCTTGATTTTACATTGTTTACAATGTTCGTAACGTGTGCCCTAAACTTTCTATAGTATACTTCTAAGTATTTAACATTTTTGGTACTCTGTATTTTTACTTCGTTAATTTTGAGGCGTAATTGGTCTCTCTGCCTAGGTCCTGTTAATACCTTCGTCCGCTCCCACTAAACCGTTGAATGATCATACGGAAAGCCCTATTCCTTTTACACTTGATGTCTTCAGATTTGCTACCTACTAGTAAAATTGCCAAATCGTCCACGAAGTCTACGGTTCTAACGGCTAGTTCGTTCTTAATGTTCAGTATGTCGTCGTAAAAAAGGTTCCATAGAATTGGACCCAATACTGATCTGTGCAGCACTCTAGTTCTTATGTTTGTTTTAACTCCTTTTGTTATTGAGGTACGCTTTGATTATATTAATTAGGTTTTTAGACATTCCCTATTTTGTCGCTTGGATTATTATTATCCATGGCGCCGTATTGAAAGCGTTGTTTACATCCAACGTCACCAGCACTGCGTACCTGGCAGTGGTGTTTCATACTCTCTCTGCAGTTTTGACAACGTGCCATTCTCTAGTTCTTCATACAGTCTCTTCTTAATTGGTGTTTTGTATAGTTTACCAACACGTTAATTAGACAAATTTTAAAAAGCTTTATACTATCAACGGCATAAAACGAATTACAAATTATGAATCAACTAAAAGCCTGTGTGTATATATATAGTTTATATACGTTATAGTCACAAGGAAAATAAATAATTTTACGTCGGCCCCACGTTGGGCGCCATATTTTTGTTGCGTTGCACCGGCACTCAGTTGTTAAAGGCGAGCGGGCCGTTAGTCGAAATAAAAAATTTGATATTTACAAAGGTTTATAAAATTAAAATATATGTATAATGTCTTTAATTTATAACATAAAAAAATTCAATAAAATAAGTAAGGGCGCCACAAATTTTAATACGTAACTTAAATAATAGCGTATAACTTGGTGATAAAAATTTGAAAATCATCAAGTTATTTAAATTTCAATAAACATCTTATTATCTATCAACAACACACAATTCCGAATGTAAAGATAGTGATATATAAACAGGCTTTACCCAAAATAAATTAAATATACAATTTAAGGTTTGCACTTATCTGAATGAACGTAAAATCCGAATCCAAGAAAAGGAACCACCGTGACTGCTTGTTGATGGTAGTCGGCATTTCATGAAGTCACAAATACGGAAGCTTATTGTTACTTCCCAATCCAAAAACTGTACTAAAACAGTAGTTTCGAAAATTTTTTCACAAATTATATGATATTCGTAGAAAACTATAATTCGTTGTCTTAATTTTCTTGTTACGACAACGCAAACAAGAACGTTGTAACTACTTTTCTGTTTGACATGTTTCAAAGTTTGTGCACCAGCATTTGATTAAACTTAAATTTAAGACACCTAGTCCGGTACCACAAATGGAACTTATCTCAATCACAACATATCCGTCAATTTACGTTAATTACCTCCAACTTGAGGCCGAGCTGTCTCGTAACCAAAAAAACGTCCTCTTGGTTCGACGTTCAACGTTAGACCTTTCCAAAGTTCCTGTTCTAAGTCGTTATCGCGCCGTATCAACCAAGGTCTTTAATAAAATTCAAAAGTGCATTTAAATTTGAGTTTAAAGCATTTACGAGGGAACGTTAGAAAATTAAATAGTTAATACAAAACGTTACACTACCCCCTTCCCCAGACGAAAAATAACATGGACATGTTCTATTTTTCTAGTATGAAGTACTGGAACTAACATTAGAAACACACATGCATCAATTCACTGCTACATTCAACATCATTCATCAAACTATTATTCCTTTAGGTTTTCTTCTCCAAAATAAGGTTTTAGATTTTTTACATGCCACGTTCCTACGTCTTTATTATCTTGGTCTTCTAATTCGTAACACAAAGGGGAACGTACTTTTCGTACTGTACACAATATGTACTTTGGTGCAAGCTTTGCTGCAAATTTATTTACTGCTGGTGATAACACAAAGTGTTTCTTCCATACTAAATCTCCCACTTGAAAACGTAAGTTGGTTTTCCTTAGGTTGTATTGCCGTACACTTCTTTTATAGGCGTTTGCAAGTCTTATTCGTATATCTTCAAATAACTCTTTAAGTTCTGAAAATTTTTCTATATATTTTACACGATCATTAGAAGTCATCTCTAGAACTTCATCACCAAGTTTTCCGTAGAAATCTCGTATAACAGGTATTTCTCTTCCAAAGACTAAATGATTTGGGGTTACTCCTGTCACCTCATGTACTGCTGAACGAATTGCATATCCAATCTTGAAGACATTGAGATCCCATGAACGGTGATCTGATTGGTCTAAATAACTTCTAACGGCCGTTCCTACCACTCTGTTTGTCCGTTCAGTAAAGTTTACTTGCGGGTGGTAAAGAGCATTATACCAGATTTTCTGTATATGATAAGTTTGAAATAAATTAGTAACAACCTTAGACTTAAATCGCGTCCCATTGTCTACCATAATGATCTGCGGAACTCCAAATACCAAAAACACATCATTCTCTAAAAATTTACAAATTTCTGTGGCACTCGCTTTTCTCATAGGTTTTAAGAGAACAAATTTGCTAAACCAGTCTGTTAAAACAAACAGCCAACGGTTACCAGATTTTGACCTGGGTAAAGGCCCTATAAGATCCGTCGAAACGATCTGAAATGGAAACTCCACTTTCTTTTCTTTACCCATTAAGCCACACCTAGCACCACAATAAACTGTAATGATCTGTAACAACAGTAAAATGAACACCTTCAATAAAAGGTCGAAACTTCTCTATTGCAAAAATTACTGCAAGGCACTCTCTTTCTGTTACCGTATAATTCTTTTCGGCATTGCTGAGAGACCTACTTGCAAAAGCAATTGCATGCTCTCCATCTTCAAATTCCTGAGTTAGAACAGCACCTAATCCAACATTGCTTGCATCGCTTTGAATAACGAACGGTCTATTAAAATCTGGAGTTACTAAGGTAAGCGTTTCAACTAAAGCTTTCTTAATAGCCTTAAAAGCCAATTCAGCCTCTGAGTTCCAATCAACAACTTGCTTCTGTTAAGGGGATTTGCCAAAAACTGCTTTTTAGATCAATGCTGCTTATAAATTTCGCATCTCTTAATTTGGATAATATATTATCTAATCCTCTAACTCTAACATCTTATCGATTTCTTTGTTCATGATAGTTTGCATATACGGCGAAAAATTGTACGGTCTTTGACGAAAAGGATCGGCACTTCCTGTGTCTATATTATGTACATACTAAGAACCTTCAATGCCCTTCGGTATTAGTACCACTTTTGCCGTCGTCCCATTTTCCCAAAAACTTTGCCTTTCAGTTAGTATATTCATTTCTCCAGTTTGTTTTTAAAAAGGTATTTCTGAAAAGCATTTCTGCTAGATCGAATTGTGTAAGAAGTCGTTGATTTTGACATAGCCAATTTTTAATTTCGTCTCTGTAACAAACTTTGAACGTACCTATAAATGTTTTATCCAGCGGTTGCAATTTATAGGTGGCGTGTGGTGGTAAAGAAATGATGGAAATGTGATTTACCCTAGATAACTTACTCAAATTAATATTACGCGTGTGATTGTAGTGCCCATCTAAAATCAAGAGAACTGGAGATTTTTCTGTTGGCTTCACAAACACAAAATGTTTTATCCAGTCAGTAAATAGGTTTTTTGAAACTGTCTACTAGGATGCACTGCGTATATAGATCTTGGTAGAGCAGTTCGCATGACCTGATCGTTCCTTTTTTTTATAAATTAACGTAAGGGTGACCACCAGCGCTCATAGCCTCAATGAACGTCACTAAGGAATCTCGCTCGCAGATCTAAAGCAATTTGCAATTTCCTTCTTGCTTTTTGTTCCAACTACTTTTGCTACTTTACTTTGCATTATTGATCAAAAAAGTTATGTTTTTTATACTCTTCTTTTAGATTATTAAAAAAGATCTCTACATTTTTTTTAAACTCTAGAGCTCTAGAAAATGACGTTTCAGTTGGTCTTGGAACTGAAAGTCAGCTTTTGTGACAATTTAAAAAAGTTTTGCAGTTCCCTTATTAAAGTGATGAGTAATTTCATTTTTTGCAGCTAAATTGTAAGTCATCCTTCTAATATTTTTTTGTGTTAATTCATAGTAAGGAGCATTCGTTTTCACAATATATTTCACAAATTCTTATTCTACCTTCTCTCACAACATAGATTTTTTTCCAGCTTATTGCAAGCTGCTGCCTCTAGTGCTAAGCCACTTTCCAAGTTTTTCTGAAACATTTAGTTGAAAGCTTTGGTTTTGTTTGTGGCATGGTCAAAATCTACAAATTATAGGATTAATCCGTATATGGGCTTTGTCTGTATTCGCGCCGTTTGAAGGGTCCATATTAGCAACATTATCTGTTACACAATCGCAAACCTGTAAAAAAAATTTAGGTTATGTTAGGAAATTTTTCTACTACTAAAGTATAGTAGCTATATTTAATAAAAAATCCTTATGCTCCAAAATTCTCACAATTTTAGGAGTACGTTTTTAGCCACTTATTTACAACACCTAAAGAACCTACGCTAGCGACATCTCTAGAATAATTTATCAACAAAGCAAATATTTTAAGTAATCACACACATATAAAGCTATGTGTCTAAATAGTTATCTTTGGGGGCCATATTATATGCAAGGCTTATATTCGGACCTTCTCCTCCAATTGTTTCTCTTCTTTGTACATAAGCGATTTTTGTAAAAGAGTAAAATAAAGCTGTCACAAACGAAAATATTAAGAAACAAGTGTTGACAGATTCAATTTATCTAACTTCTCATCCATAGCCTTCTTAAGTCAGTGCTTATTACTTGTTTATTTTTAAGTTTAGGGCGATTAGGTATGAACAATGTTAAAAATTAAATTTTCTTTCAAAATGTGTAAAAATATACAGGGTGTTCCGTTTAAAAAATGTTTGCTTTTGTGAACATCTCAAAAACGTCAAGACGCCCAACGGTTGTCCTGTAGCATTGTAATCAGCGTAAAAATAACATTAGTTTGCCTATTTAACCGACCTTCTCGCTCCAATAATAACGGAGATAGCAATGATGAACGTTTAACTTTGAACACGGTATGTATATATTGTTTTTAACTTTTCGTTCGAAATTTTTGCAAACAAGTATCTCTTTTGTCTTTTTTGTACTATATAACATGCAGTAGTTTTTGTATTTTTTACTTTCTTTGCTAGTTTTTTTCGTTTCTGCTGGAGAGCATATTATATCGATTTTAAGTTTATTCAGTACTATGATAATTTCTTAGTTTCTTCGGGTCCATGCATGTTCCAGCAACTCATTCTGATTGTTTTCTTTCTCGTTTTTTCTCGTCGTGTTGTTTGTTTGAATATTTTGTCGTGGTTCAGAGACTTGCAAGGTACTTTGAGCTATATTTGGTTTTTACGAAAGTAAGCTGCTAACCTGTTTATCATCTCTCCTCTTTTACACAAGATTGGAACCGACAGTGGCAGTTGCTGAATTACTCAATCTACCCATTAATTAACCTTGGGCAGAGTTAGAGATTATTAAATTATTAAATAAAAAACAATTTTTTGATAAAGTTTCGAATAAACTAAACAAGTTACTCTTCGTTTTTAAATTAAAAACTAAATTTCAAAGTTGAAACAAAGCATTTTTAATGACTTTTCAAGTTTTGACTCACTGTGGAAAATGAATGTTGATAATGTAGAAGTATATTCTAAAAATTAACAAAATACGTTATAATAATTACTTACTGTTTGTTTAGTTTTATTAATATTGAAGTAGCACTAAATATAATTATTCATACAACTTGTTTGTGCTGATCTTGATTAGATTAGATTTAACGTAATTCAGACATACTTTTAGCAACATTTTAATTATTTGTAGAAAGAAATTTATACATTTTTCTACATAGTTAAAAAAAATTTTTTTTGTTTTATTAGTTAAATATTTGTTTTCTTGACATGGTTTTTTTTTCTTTGTGAGCTATTGAATTGTGGAGTTATTACTTCTCTTATTTTTAAACATATAACATATCAAATATTTGCATTTCGATATAAATATGATAACTATGTAAATTACCTTTTATGGGATTATGCATCTCTTTGCTATTAAGCAGTTATCTACATATACTAATTAGTCACCTTGAATTACCATCAGTGCCATCAAAAGCGCGTAAAAATTCATTTAGAAAACACGATTCCAATTAAATGTGTTTATCGTTGTGTTTAAAATTAGAAAATTACACTTATTCTTAGATCAAATCGGTTAACCTTTAGTTGTGATTTATAGCATCTCTTGTCCTAATTACTTTTAATTGTATTATTTTTGCAAACGTATTTTTTGGATAACTTAAGGTTTTTAGTTTTCATCCGTTTTCGCAGCGACTAAAACTATTTTTAATTGTAGTAGACGGTGGTTCGTTCACAGTTAATTGTGGTTAATTATAATTAGACAGTGCTTTTGTGCTTCCTTATTGTGGATAATTCTAAGAATCTAATTAAACTTATGTGTAGTGGTAAGTTAACAATTATTTTTTATAACAGTATTAGTTTAACAACCTTAAATTAATAGTCTGTAAAATTCTGATTTTATATTAGCAAGAAAAAAAATTAATTATGCCTCAAACATGTTTTTAAATTGTTTTTTTCAAACTACATCGGAAGAGCTTTAAGCTTTTTATAAGATTTTTAAATATCTATTTTTAATTACTTTGAAAAAAAATATATAATTTTTAATGTAATGATTTATTTGAGGTAAGCACTTTGAATGTGAATAAATTAAAAAGAAAAGGTTTTAATGCTATTTTTCATATACATTTCGCATTTCTTTTAATTAGTATTTATTGTTTTGATTTATAAGGTTTTATAGTTTAACTAAGTAATAGGGTTTCGGTAAAACTTTAGCTAACCATTATAAATTGTTTAAAACATTTACTAATGCACAGTGTTAACTAATGTTGAAATCACTTACTCATAGTTTTTGAACAACTTTTGATTACGTATCTTGGTATTACTATTAGATTTATCTCAGCTTTAAAAGCTTGGCATTAATTTTTTAAGTTTTTTTTAATAGTATTAGTTAAGAAAAATTAATTTAAATCGAGTATAGACAACTTTTTTTAGTTTCGAGGCTAATGTATATCATTCAATCTGCGAGTAAATAATCAAAGTAAAACCTTAAATTAATGAAATCAATAATAAATTAACTAAAACAAATTATTTCTTCTTTTTTTATGCTTTGATATGAAATTTTAGTTGATGGTTCTATATTTTTTTGAATGTTTATATTTGTTTAAAAAAGTTACAGACTAAACACATATATACTATTTACTAAAATTTTAAAACATATTTTTAATTTCAAACAGTTTTAAAGTTCATTATCAAATTTTAATTAGCGATTGTTAATATTAATTATTTTACTGGTCTTTTCAATTAATAATTCGAGTTTTCTTTGTCAGATTGCAAAAAGTTTCTTAGAGTTTTGTTCATTATCTTTTTTCAAATTTTAATTTTTCAAATTTTAATTCAAAAATCAAGTTTCAAGTTTGAGTTATTTTTTAATAATTATGTTTTATAAAAAATGATCAAATAAATTTTATTTTTTTCTGTAAAATCTATTTGATGCTCAGTTTTTTTAACACATATTTATTCTTATCTGTTTTTATGGGACGAAGAAATATAGAACTAGAAATTGCTCGATTAGTACTTTTTTTAAGAATTTTTAGGTGGTATTTGAATTTGCAGAAAATAGAATTTTTACAATTTTTGACACGACGACGGTGTAATATACACATAAATTTTTTATCTTTTTGCTTAAATTTTTTTTTAGAAATCTAGTAAAGAAATTTGAAATTACAGGCTCACTGATTATTTTTTATTTAGTCGATTTTGCATTTACAATATCATGTCTTAAATTATAGAATTATTTTTTTGTGCTTTCGTTCGTTTTGATGTATTTTGCCGGAAATGTTACTTTTCTGGTCTATGTCGGTAAAGTGTAGTAGAATTTTATAACTAGGAGTTGGCACTAATTAGTTTCTGTCATTTTTTCAGATTTATTAACACACACTATTATCTGTGTTATTGTTCAGAATAACACTAAAAGTACAATTACTAAAAACAACAATAGTTTATATTTCATTTTTCAGTTAAATTGTAATTAAATCCTGAAATTAATTTTAAAAACATTTGAATTTCTTTTTGCGGTTGGCGCTCAATTTTAAGTTTAGCTTTTTGACGGAAATGTTTGTGATTCAACCAATGAAAATTGTTAAATTGATTACAATTGACTGTTGGCAAACATTAACCTAACTTTTAGTAATTTTTCTTGCTCTTCTAACCGCCATAAGAACAGTTTGTGTGCAAATTTATCTCTTGTACAACTAATTAAAAAAATAAAAGGACGTTGATGTTGCGGTTATGTTTTAACGCATACGTACCAGACCAACCAACCGCAACGTCAACGTTATAAATTGGCTATTCTTAATTTTCAACTGATACGTCCACAGCAACTGCAAACTACCAACCGCAACTTCAACGTCAAGTTTATAAATCGGTCTTTAAATAACTGTTTCTAATAAGTTTATACTGTAACACATAAGATTTTTTGTAACACACGTTATAAAAGTATTTAGCGGGTATTCGCATTTTGTATAAATATTTTCATACTCGCAAAATAACACTTTCTGGACTAGTGATACGAATAACTATTTTAAAACATATCTTTATAGTTTTTTTCCTTTTCTTTTATGGGTTTTTGTCTTTTTACACGCCAGATTGCGAATCTCGGTTTTTTTACTTTTTCTTCCATGTCTTCCTATTTTTTAGTAAATTTTTATCTCTGTTATTCATATTTAAAAAATTATTTTTAAGTTAATAGTAATTAATTGTACATTTGAAACTTGTTACGTGCCAAAGCTAGAAAAATAAAAGTAACTGGAATGAAAATAACATAAACAAGGTTCTGTCGGTGCTCAGTGAATGGGCGTGGATTATACTCAAAAATCCGTGATCGTTTGGAAAAATCGAAGGAAAACAAAAATAAAAGTCAAAATCAAAAGAGCGCCAGGAAGGTGTATAGCTTAAAATGGGCTTCTGGACCTTGCCAACCAAAAAGCCCGCTCCTGATGAACGCACTCTGAGCGGAATTTACCTTAAACAAAGTGTCTTCCACTAAAATCTGAAATTATACACAGTTCACATAACGCGCAGGCCGACGGAATAAAGGCTTGGTTACAATATAACTATTTAACATTTCTTTTAGTAAACAACACTCAAAACAAAAAAAAACAAATAAGTTAAATTGAAGTTAATTGATTAAGCGCAAAAAACAAAACAAAATTTAAAGAAATAAAAAAAAACAAAAAAATAACTATTACATTAGCAATCGCACGGCCGTGTTCGCATTAATAGAAATTAAATAAATATAAAACAAAATAAAATTAATTCATAACTCTTTTTAAAACAAAATTGAAAATCTTAATAATAAGCTACGAAATTAGTTAATTATCCGGTTTAACGTCAAACAAACATAATTAAAAAAATTTTTTTACAGATAATATTTATAAATACACAAAAGACAATTAACATATAATAATTGTAAAATCGATAAAATCGTTAACTCGCAACGAACTTTATTCTGCTTAAAACGCAACGTTTTTAAGACACTATGTTCGCGTAATTAAATGCGGAAGGGTACCCTCAAATAAAGATTTATAACAAGCCGCCACCAAGGCGAAAATAAAACCGCGTCGTACCACTTAACTAACACGATTCTACATTACGTAAAAGTAAAACTCGAAAACAGGTGCAATTTTTAAAAACCGTAAATTTTACAAACTAGGAGAAACAAACTTAAAAGTCACTGTTTTCAGTATCACTTCCGCGGAGTTTTGGGATTCTTAACTACATTCTAATATGTTTTAATGTTTGGTAAACTCGTGAACCTCTTGCCACCAAAACCACCTATCTTTATAAACTCCGTGCGCTACCTTACCATTAAAAACTGTGACCAAAATCTTTATGAAAACAGTAAAACAAAGACGTGGAAAGAAGAAGCAAACAGATTTAATTATTGTTCTTATTGTGAGAAATGCAACGTCAACTAAACAAAAATATCTAAACTAAAATATTTAATTACACTCATAAAGATTAACTTGTTGAAATCGAATAATATAACTATCTATCGGAAGTAATAAATTATAAAATTCAACATGACTAAAGTACAAATGCACTAAGAACGCACAATAAATGCAATACAATTTACGATAAACAAACTGCTAAAACATATTAAATTATAATAAGGAAACATAAATTAGATATATCTAGAATTTTACCAGGAACACGAAAATGTCAAATCAGCGTAAATGCAGAGTATGGATGTATATGTAGCGTAATAATACCGAATTAATTGAATACAAAAATTACTTACAAATTTGATTGACAACGATGAATCTAAAAACGTGAACTAACTCCATTAAATTACCGTGAAATTACTTAAACAATCCCAAAGTACATGAAACGAAAAAATCGCACAAAATCAAACAACGGTTACAAACTTTAATAAAACATTGCGGTAAACATTTCTTAAGTTTTTCAAATATATCTGTAATTCTACTGCCACACTGGCAGGTCACATTGTATATAAAACTTGAGCACTTTTACACAAAAAATAGGTTGTTGTAATATACCTTGAAAAAGTTTTTTAGCTATCGGCATAACATTAAAAAGCTTTTTTTATAAGTCCAAATATCGTGTCTAAAGAACAATAATGCAGTTGGTCGTAAATCGTATTACGGGTTTCTTAATGCTGAGGGCCGTACCACGGTTTAGCTCACACCGTCGTAAAGTTAGGTATCGGTAAATATAATTGAATAGTAAAATTATAAATAAACAAGATAGCGATTCAAATCCATAACATATTAAAAAAAACCACAACAGTACACAAATATAAATTAAAGTCAGCAGACTAACATGAAGGAACAAAATGCTTTAATAAGATTTTAAACACATCAACAAGTTATCACAGCTCTATTTAAAAAAATAATCTTACAGTTTGCAGTGTAGGCAACAAAGTGCATTTATTGGAGAAAAATATTTAAGAAGTATGTTACCTTTAGTCGAGAAATTAAATACTGACACAATAATACATGAAATTTATGATAACTCAGTACTAACTGGTCAATACAAGCGACAACTATTAATTATAAAAAAAATAGAAGCATTTACTGTGGTAACTGATGCTTACTAGATCTAGATTAGTTCGTAAACTCCAAAAGACTGAAAATGTAACCGACAGATATAATTATTTATTTCAAACACAATCGTATTTTTGAAATTAATTAAAAATACGTCGGACTTCTCAATCACTTTACACGAAGTAGTTTGCGTAACATTGCATCGATAGATCGTTTAGGTAAAGGCGAGACTATTGAGTAAGCCCCAATTGACTCTTTAATATAAATTTTCCAAATAACTTGAAAGGTTCGGAAGCAAAACTCTAATGCGTGCAGTAATTACGTATTTCATAGAATTGCTACACATAAGCACGACAATCAAGAAAGTGGGAATTCACGAATTCACACAAAGTGATTTATGTGCCCAAAGTAAATCACATGGTTAATCACTGAGGTACATAGCGTGATATAATCATGCATAAAATTAGTTTCGTAACCCTAAACAAAATTTAATCTTACCCTGACTAGATTTCCCAAAGTTAAACGTTAAAAAAGAAATAGAATAAAAATGAAAACGCAATGTTGCAAACCGAATAATCAAAACGTTAAACTCAGAATACAGGGTACGTAAAAATGGTCGTTACAATCTGTGCGTGTCTTTCAATTGCTGTCACGTCGGGTGTTTGGTAACATTTGTAATTAATTTCTTTTTTGTAAAGACTATACAGAGTTGTCAAATAAACAATACAAATTCTTTTCTCACTGTAGCATCTTCATTAACTAAATAAGGATAGAGTCTGCAACAGCTGAATTATATTTCATACATTTCAAATTATGCAACAAAGTTATTTGCACCTCATTTTGGTGACATATTTACGCTTAACTTTATATTATGACGATCTGGTTACGATATACAATTTTGGTACGGATGTTAACTATACTTTGTGATATTGAAATTGCAAGGTTAAGAAAAGGTAGAACTTTTGTGACCAAATTTTGTAGGAAGGTTTAGCTACTCAAATGATTAAAATTGTATTCAAATGGTAATAACAGATCTGGCGTTTTGTTTGTTTTTACTACCTCATTATCGTGTGTATGTTGTGCGAGTCTTGGTTAGTTGTAATATTGTTATCTTTTGTGGTTCATCTGTTTAACGTGTTTTGAGAGTGTGATTATGCCTAAAGTGTGACAGCGTGAAAACTCTCGGCAATTAAGTGAATTTGACGGAGTTGAGTTTTTACGTTAAGGTGATTTTGTACAAAATAATTGCAAATCGCTTTAACCGGAAGCAATCTACTGTTATCAAGTATGGACTAGGAAAAGTCAGAATTGTCGCAGACAATGAACTACGGGAGGAGGGCAAACAAATGAGGTGCAGGACTGCTATCTTCGATTTATGGCAATAAGATATCGATTATCAAGTACCAGATCAATCGCCGATTAATGGTTACGTAATCCAGGTCGTCCTATAACCCTTCGAACAGAAGTTTCGGATTGGAACTTATCCGCTACAGCTTGTGCTGCCACGGACGGCTCAACACCCACTTCAACGTTTGGAGTGGTTTAGTTGCGACTCTACTCAAATCTGAAATAGCATACAGTAGTCTTTAATTATGAATCCCGATTCTGTTTGAGGATGCATGATGGTTATATGAGAGTCAGGCGTAGATGTGACGATTTAAAAGTCATATTAGTACATTTCATCTGTCGTTTAGGCAATTTTGCAAACTTAGTCGTGTGGGGATAAGTTTCTCAAGGCTTGGTAAAGTTTTTAGCCGTAAGATGGCGCAGCTTATGCTTGATTTTCGGCGGCATGTTAACGTTAATTTTTCCTATATATACTTAAGACAATTTTTCTTAATGCCCCGCATTTAGAGTGATAAAGGGACGACGGAAGCATATTTTGGAGCTACCTGTTCAGAGGTTGCATTTGATGTTAGTGATTACTTTATCCACACGTGGTGGCAATTTGCAATATTTTTTTGTTTCTTTTAACTTCAGTCTGTCTAATTACGGAAGTTTTGCTATTGGGGTTGTTAATTACTCAGATTATAACTAATCTACTAATAGTTATGGGTCGATGTGATCCTTAATCACAAGGGGATGCTGACACCGAGGGATACCTTTCTCAATAATACTATAAAGTATCAACTTTAACATTAGTATTATGTCAAGTCGAGCGGGGACACGCATGGATATATGCCATACTTGCGGTATATATACGCTCATTGCGCTAATTTTAATCGTGTTACAAAATACGTGTATCACGTGAGAACGTTATCTAAGTAAAATTTTCAAGTATCGTTAATATAATATAAATTTAAATTACTTAATCAATGTCATTTACTTTTAAAAATTACCTAATTATTAAGTAGGTTACTATCGTACTATTTTATTTTGTTTTGTAAGGGAATTAGAAATTGCGCGACGTTTATGTTGTGCTCGTACACTTGACGTCATGTGATCCGGAGAGGGTTTTGATATTTAGCAATATTGTAACGCAAACGCGCTTAGTTTTTTCTCTTTTCTGTTACTCCATTCTGTTACTATAGGGTTTGGTATTTCCAGATATACAATAATTTTAAATTGATACGATAGGACAGTAAATTTATGCGCAATTTGCACGATATTCGGCGATATCGAAACAGTGTAATTAGTAATTATAAGAAAATGTTTATGCAACGACTACTGTCTATTAGCAGTGTCGTAGTCACCAGCTCATTTTATTGTATGCAATAATAATGCAGGGGTGCACCAACGGCTAATTTTTTAAGTCAAAACTTTGCTTTGATATCTGTTTGTTTCTTTCTCTCTTCTCTGTTTCACAGTTTATATATGCTAGTCTATAATAAATCGAAAATTTAAGTCTGTGATAACTTTCGGGTTATTTCATTTCTTTACACACAATTGAGATTGCGGGTTCTGGGGTATTGCGGCATGTGCACCACCTTGTGGGTATTATAGTATAGGGTGCTATAACCCATGGGAGTAAGACACTCTATGAACCGATTCGAAGAAGCCAATGTTAATCTCTTGTCATGGCCACGAAGATCTTCCGACCTTTCGTCTATTGAACACGTGTGGGAAATTATGGGTAGAAGACTGAAGAACTTAGCGCATCTTTCATAGCCACAGGAAGCTCTCTGGCCTGAATTACAAGTTGTCTTAAATATAGTAACTAAAAATGAAATTGACCACCTACTGGAATTAATGCTACGAAGAGTAAGGGAATGTGAAGCCAATGGAAAAGGAGAGGCGCAACACATAAAATAAACATTCGTTCCTTTTATTGGAAATTTTAATTACTTCCTACCTCTGAGTAGCTAAACTGCCCTGCCAAGTATGGTCACAGAATTCTCATCCTTTCTCGGTGTTGCAATTTCAATGTTACAGAGTATACATAAATTAAAATTAGTTAATCTATAACTAAACGCAGGCTATTGAAAGTTTTAGAACGACATTGTACCAACATTTGTGCCTAAATACTAATCGTCAAAAAAAGCTACATATCTAAATCTGATAAAATCAACAGTTTTTAAAATTGCTAGATCTCACCTAAGATAAAAACCCTGAAAAATGCATTGAAAATTTACAAACCACATTGCAATTAAGAAACAAGAAGTGCCAATTTTCAGTTAATGTCAGTTTTAATTTACTCATATTCAGTTTTCTTCTTTGTCATTTCACGTTTTCTTCTTTCAGTTTATAACGGCAGTATCATTTATTTCCTATATTCTAATTATTTTTGTTTTTTCTTTATTAAAAAAATCAAAGTGCACAACGCTTATTGGAATCACGTATGTTATCAGTCGAGTAATGTTATCACTTTATTAAAAAACGAACCGATATATCTAGAATTTTACCAGGAACACGAAAATGTCAAATCAGCGTAAATGCAGAGTACGGATGTATATGTAGCGTAATAATACCGAATTAATTGAATACAAAAATTACTTACAAATTTGATTGACAACGATGAATCTAAAAACGTGAAATAACTCCATTAAATTAACGTGAAATTACTTAAACAATCCCAAAGTACATGAAACGAAAAAATCGCACAAAATCAAACAACGGTTACAAACTTTAATAAAACATTGCGGTAAACATTTCTTAAGTTTTTCAAATATATCTGTAATTCTACTGCCACACTGGCAGGTCACATTGTATATAAAACTTGAGCACTCTTACACAAAAAATAGGTTGTTGTAATATACCTTGAAAAAGTTTTTTTACCTATTGGCATAACATTAAAAAGCTTTTTTTATACCAGAGTCCAAATATCGTGTCTAAAAAAAATAATGCAGTTGATCGTAAATCGTATTACGGGTTTCTTGTTGCTGAGGGCCGTACCACGGTTTAGCTCACATCGTCGTAAAGTTAGGTATCGGAAAATATAATTGAATAGTACAATTATAAATAAACAAGATAGCGATTCAAATCCACAACATAAAAAAAGCACACAACAGTACAACAAATATAAATCAAAGTCAGCAGACTAACAAGAAGGAAAAAAATGCTTTAATAAGATTTTAAACACACAACGTTTATTGGAATCACGTATGTTATCAGTCGAGTAATGTTATAACTTTATTAAAAAACGAACCGCACGTGTGCTACTGCATAGAAAAACAACGTTTAATATAATCATAATTTACTTTATCAGTTTTCTTCTTAGGTTTGTTTCAATACTTGAAAAATATGATATTTTGCATAAATTTTTTAACAAAATTTTTATAATACGCTTGTTTAGAGTAAATAATGTAATCATTGTACCCTAAAAATACTTCAGCTGTGCAATTCTTTAAATAACAACTTAATTTAACTACGTTTTATGTGAATTTGTATTTATTTTTATTTTTTATTGTAAGCAAATTACTAATAAGAAATGTATAGTTGTTAAAACTGTGAATTAAACATCATACCGTGAGGTCCGTCAATTTCGAATTATTTGTTTATAAATTTAGATTATTTTAAATGTTTTATTATTTTCACATTTTTTTCTTGTATTGATTACATAATTTCATCTTCTAAGTTAACAACATGTTAATCAGATATATTTACCGCTTTATAACATTTAGTGATTTTTTTTTAACATCGGATTTTGTTATCAAAAACCCCAAATCTCAATGTGATTCTATTGAATGGCGTGCACTGTATTTGATTTAACACTTTTTTGCAATATAGATTATTTTTGTGGTCAAAACGGCCTCCAATCAAAATGGTTTGTTATAACTTTATTTCAAATGTTTTTGGCTTTTTACAAAAGTTGAAGTGCAAGCCCGTTGCGTAAAACTTCATTTTTATGATTTTTTGGGGCTGACATTGGTGTCACTGAATTACTAGAAAAATTATTACGAAGACCAACCTGATAGAACAAGAAAAATTAACTTTTTTAAAAAAGTAGAATTTGAAAAAGAAATTGTCAGAATTATGTTTTTTATCTTTCTCAGACAATTCCAAAGAGATTTTTACAACATAAATATAAACCACAAAGTACAATGACATTTTGTCTAATAAATTTTTAAATCTAAACGTAAAATAAGCAAAAATTCTAAACTATTCTAAACTCGGAGAATAAATAAATGATCAATTGGTGATAGAATGAGAAACACTCCCAACCGTCTATTATAAACAATTTACACTGAAATCCTATACAATTCAATTGCGATTGTAAATATAAATTACTCATACCGTCTACTTTAGCAAACGAAAATTTGAATTGGCATTGAACCACTAAGACCGAAATACTTAAAAGTATTTCATACTATAAATAAACCTTACATAAAATAACGTTATTTTGATTTTATATCCGTGTAGTAGTAACACAAATATTTTTAAATTAAGTATTTTAAATTGCGACATTAAATCAGATGACACATATCGTAAATATTAATAGACCATTTACAATCTAAATTGATTGCGAAATAGAATTTGATTCTTGCAGAAAAAAAAACTATTTATAAAATCAAAGGCTCGAGTGGCCAAACATAGACAGAGCTTTTACAGTACTCTAAAATTTGCATCGTTTCTAAGTAAGCAATTACTTCCTCTTATGTTTGCCAATCTGCTATTTATCTTAGTTTTTGCAGTCGGTTTTAATATAGTGTTACGCTTTAAAGCTTAAAAAAAAGCAGGCACTTAAATACTAAATGTCAATGGTGCTTAAATGTTTATACTGATTTAATCGCTCGAATTGACACTTTTATTTGATACACTTAAAGAGTATTAAAAGCAGTGATTTTAACACCTAGTAATAGAATAATGCAAAAAGAAACTTAATTGTAATTTAAAAAAAAAATTATCGTCATTGCGAATTTTTTAAGGTTAGCATATAAGGTTTCAATCTTGATTACATTTGGTTTTTTTAAATAAAAATTTACAATTAAAAAATTTCAAGAATTTGTTCCGAATTCCACGTTATGTCAATCAATCACTGTAAATTTTTTACATGTTTTAAAATTAAAAAAAAATGTTTTGGCAGTAAAATAAATTAAGTTTTCAACGAGAATTTTAACTGTTTAATAGAAAACGTTTTTGTTTAAAATTTTAAATTAAATTCGTTTTTACATTTGTATATTTTTTTACAGAATTTTTGCCATTTTTGACATTATTAGTAACAACTTAATCCTCTACGGTCGGAGTTTTCCAAAAGTTTTTGAAACTACAAAAAAAATTAAATCAGCCAGACTGTTTCATATCTTATCGCGTAGTATTTTTTTTGCAAAATTTTCGATGTTTCTTAAAAGTGACGAAAATGTGCACTTATGCATCCGAGAAACAAATAGAAAAAGAAAAATCATTGTTTATTTCATAAAAATACAAAGAAAGGTCTACTTTACATGTGGTATAAATCGTAGAAACAATTTGTGTTGTGTCTTTTATACAGTACACGTTTTTTTGCACAATCGGCCAATGACCAATAGCGTTATGCCAAATATTTGCTTGTGTAGTATGTTGCGTTACATGTCCTTTCCGTTTTTTAACGGCTTGCTGAGTATTAATGAATGATCTACTTGGACGGCCGACTTTTCTGGGCTCCACACATTTCCTTTCCTTCAACAAACTTTCTGCTACCCAGGATTTGAATTCTCATAGCGTCAGTTTATTCTTTGGCGGCACCCCAAAGTGTCTACAGTTTCTTATATATAAAAACCAACAATTGACAAGAGTCAGATCCACGAAATGAAAAAGCAGACGATAGTAATGTTTTTTTGATCTAATTGTAATTTGTAATAGCGAAGGCTTCCACGGCCGGAATCTATACTAACATTAGAATGTCTTCCGGGTTTGGACCGTGTCATAGTTGCAACTGGAGCTGCCAACGTTTCGCCCACTTTCGTAAGGGGCTTCATCAGGGCGTGAGATAAATCGCAAAACTCAAACAAGCAATCGAAATCTAACAAAAGAACTTCTCAAAAGTTAGGTTATCCACTTGTGGGCGAAACGTTGGCAGCTCCGGTTGCAACTATGACACGGTCCAAACCCGGAAGACATTCTAATGTTAGTATAGATTCCGGCCGTGGAAGCCTTCGCTATTACATTAACAATCTCTACGGGAAGAATATTTCTTCTAAAACCTCCGTATTTTCCAAACTTCGCCACAAACTCGTCAAACTTTTGTGCAATTTAACCTTTCTTAGTCGCTGTCGTGACCACAACATCATTCCTGCATTCCTCAAAATTAAGTTCCACATTCAGACACGTTCTTCTAAAAACATCCTACACCGTGCTAGTTTAGCGTTGATACGCGAACGGATTAAGCAAACTAGGCGAGAGTTAGACACCATTTCGAAACAACTCTTTTATCTTCATCTTGAGTTGGCCAACACTCTATCCCCGGATGATTGGAAATTCTTTGACAACATTACTTACCAGCAGTCTGATACCACTCTACAACTAACCACTAAAGGTCATCTCAAAAAGTTTCAATTATTGGAATCCAAGAATCGTAAAGTTTCTTCTACTACTAACTCAGTTAAGACGGTTGTCAATTTATCTAGTTTGGTTCTCACTTCAGAACAGGAATCGGTGCTCTCTAAGGGTTTGAATTTTGCGGTTGCTCCCAAACGTATTCCTAAAGAAGATATTCTATGTGCTGTTGAGTCTTCTATAAGACATCTTCCTCGCCACATCTCAGATCCCATTCGTATTAACACTGGCAAAATCCTTGAATCATCTAAAATTCCTAAATCCAACATTTCTAAGTCGGAAGAGTCAGCTCAAAAAGTCTTCGTAAGAACCCTGATATTATTGTTCTTCCAGCCGACAAAGGCAACGCCACTGTAGTTTTGAATCAAATTGATTATGTTACGAAAATCAATTCTATTTTGTCTGAGGAAACTTACGCTCTTCTAACCCATAACCCCACTTCGAGGATTGAACGCGAGGTTAGCCAAATCATCAAATCTTCCAATCTATCTCCTGAAACTAAACGTCGACTTACCCCATCAGATTCTAAACCACCTCGTCTATACGGACTTCCCAAAATTCACAAACAAGGTATTCCTTTTCGACCTATCGTTAGTACCATCCAATCTCCTACTTACAAGCTAGCCAAGTTCTTGTCCAACATTCTTTGCGAGTTTACAGGTAAAACCTCTTCTCACATCCTCAACTCTCAGCATTTTATTCAACGTCTAGAAACTATAAAACTTGAACCCCAAGATCTTCTCGTGAGCTTTGATGTTACTTCACTTTTTACTAAAGTTCCTATTAAGGATTCGCTTATTATCATCAAACAGATTTTGTCTCAACATGGCAAGGACTTGAGTTTGGTTCCTCTTATTGAAAAGTGTCTATCCTCTACTTACTTCCAATTTGATAATAAGTTTTACGAACAAGTTTCTGGTGCTGCTATGGGTTCTCCTCTATCACCTGTTGTAGCTAACATTTTTATGGAATCCTTTGAAACGGTTGCTTTGGAATCATCAATATTAAAACCTAAAGTGTGGTTTAGATATGTTGACGACACGTTTATTGTTTGGTCTCAAGGTCATCTTGAATTGTCTAAGTTTCTTGATCATCTTAACAATCAACACTCAGATATCAAATTTACTATGGAGATCGAAAGTAACGGTTCTCTTCCATTTCTTGACGTTCTTGTGACTCGTAAGCCCGACGGACTTCTAGGCCATTCTGTTTATCGCAAACCCACCCATACGGACAGATACCTTCATGCTTCGTCTCATCATCATCCTGCACAGAAACGTTCTGTTATTGAATCTTTGGTCCATCGTGCCTTTTCTATTTGTCAACCTGAGAATCTAGACTCAGAACTCCATCATCTTACTAGAACCTTAGTGAACAATGGTTATGTAAAGCGAGATATTCATAGAGTTATTAATCGTCGTTTACATCCACGTACTCGATTACCTAAGGACATTTCTACTCCCGAATCCAACCCGAAATTGGCCTTTTTACCCTACATTCACAAGGTTACAGATCAAATAGGGAAACTCCTTAAGTAAGAATGGTATTAAATCCATATTCAACTCGACAGGCAAAATCTCTCAGATTCTTCCTTCTCCCAAAGACAAATTTCCTACACTTTCATCTCAAAGTGTATACCAAATTCCCTGTTCTTGTGGTTTAGTCTACATTGGTGAAACCGGTCGTTCCGTCATTACTCGCATTTCAGAACATGATCGTTGTATAAGGAAAAGGTATA
Organism: Aquatica leii; assembly: GCA_035610365.1. Classification (NCBI taxonomy): domain Eukaryota; kingdom Metazoa; phylum Arthropoda; class Insecta; order Coleoptera; family Lampyridae; genus Aquatica; species Aquatica leii. The sequence goes on along the minus strand of CM069434.1, from coordinate 13,514,999 downwards.
CTTCCAAGTCTGCGGTCGCTGAACATCATTTTACTACAGGTCACAAGATAGATTTTGATAATGTTTCGTTGATTGCCAAATCTCCATTCTTTTCAACAGGAAATTCCGAGAAAGCATAGAAATCATCAAACACCCCAATAACTTCAATCGCGATCATGGTTTTGAACTATCCCCTCTTTGGTTCCCGGTTATTAGTCATTTATCAAAAACACGCCCCCTAGCAACCGTAACCCAATCAGGGTCGAGCTTAATCATCCGTGACGATCCTTTTCCTTTAAATACGGAGACCATTTCTTCTTAAGTCACTTCTACGGAGTTTAGAATCTGGCTTGGTTCACAAGTTGATTACCTAACTCGGTAGTGGTTCTTTGTTAGATTTTCGTTTGCTTTTTCAGGTTATCGTTTTCTTTCTTACCTTTTCATAGTTTAGGTTATGGCTTGTTTTACAAGTGGATAACCTAACTTTTGAAAAGTTCTTTTGTTAGATTTCGATTGCTTGTTTGAGTTTTGCGATTTATCTCACGCCCTGATGAAGCCCCTTACGAAAGTGGGCGAAACGTTGGCAGCTCCGGTTGCAACTATGACACGGTCCAAACCTGGAAGACATTCTAATGTTAGTATAATTGTAATTTGATAGGACCGATCAGAGAATTCATTAGGTCCACCCCTATCATAAACTTATTGTAGGTAGTCACAACAACAGAGCATGGAATCTTAATGTGCTTTATATCTGGTTTGCTCCATCGACGAATCTGACCTAATGGTCGAGCGGAACTAAAATTGATGAGATATACTCCTGAACGGTTTCAAACCATTTGACGATACGATAAGTATCTCCCGTTGATTTCATTTAAATTTCTTTCAATAAACCACGTCTTTCTTACATCATGGCTCTATCTGACACTAAGGGACAATTAGAGAAACGATTACTACGTACAGTTTCTAAGGTATACATTTCCTTCTTGGATAGGTTGCTCAACAAATTTATTGACGTAAACCAATTGTCTATCAACAGTAGATGCTTTACGGGATTAACAGTCAACACCATGTTTCCATAAGATCCAATGTCAGGATGACCTGAGCATGTATGTATTTGTCCTGTATATATTTCAAAATCGTATACCGCTCCGCTCGACCCGGCTAGAATGTATATTTTGTATCCCCACTTTATGGGGTCTTTTGGCAACTACTGTTTTAACCCTGAATGTCCTTTGTAAGGAATCATTTGTTCATCTACCACCAACATCTGTTTTTTCGGGATATTCTGAAATTTCTTTGATAGATGGTCCGTAAAGGGCCTAATTTTGAAAAATTTGTCAGGTTTGTCGGGGTTAATTCGACTGTTGTCGTTGCAGTATAGAAGTGACATCATGAATGGTCAATTGAAATTTTAGTACAACCGGGTTTTTGGTAATTTCAAAAGTGACATGAAGAGGACGGTTCCTAGAAAGTGTTCTAATTCCTTTCGTGTCAAATTGTGTGACTTATTTGGATTATTTTGAATATAAATTTGATTTGTTAGTTATTAGCTTATCAACTCATTATGAAAAATTTTTCAAAAATATTAAATTGGCTCACGAATAGATCTGGCGCTTGAAAGAGTTCACTTCCAGTCCAGATTATCCTTATCAGTATTCTCTTTGTTGGTTACATCTTCGTAGACATACTGATTTACTATTCTCCTAGCTCTTGACCTTCCTCTTCCAAATTTTCTTCGACTTGAAAACTGATTTTTTCCTCCGTTTTAATATATTCCTTGTCATCAGAACTATCCCTGCCGTTGCTATTTGCATTTGGATTATACGACGGGGCATCAAAACCACTGTCGTTAATAATTGCTTTCTCGACGTAACGTTTTATTCAATAGAAACGTGCTGGGTTCATTCTTGATCGTTTATTCTGTAAACTCCGAAATAAACGATAGCACCAATAATGAACTGGCAGTATCTATTACGCTCGCAAAACACCACCAAACGTTATATTAAATCTAACACAAAACGTACATACGGCGTTTACACAAGTAAATTTTGTTTTCAAAGCATACAATCATTTAAGATAGCAAAATCGCAGCGTTTTCCCTCGACTTAATGTAGCAATTGATGGTAGCTGTTCCTCCCAAAAGAAATCGTAATTTTAAAGGTTTCCAACCCCTTGACGGTGTGAATCGTTAAGTTATAGTAACGTGACGTCACGGAAATTTTTCCCCAAATATGTCACCTGTTTGTTATCTTCACCGATAAAGGAAACGTGTGGGAGGCATTAAAATCCGCAATAGACAATGAGGAATAAATCAAATTAAGCTACCAATACAAAAATATTACTCATCCCAAATAGACTTTCGCTTACATAGACACAAAATTAGTTTGCATATTCACGTAGAATCGCGTAAAATAACTTAATGTTGTAAGCCTTGTTAGGCCTAGAAATACCGATAAACGGAGGTAGTCTGTAGTATTGAACCAAACATTACCAGAAAAAGAATAAATACGCGCTTATAAAAATTGACAATCGCCGACGAAAGCTGGGCGTGTCGAAGACAATTTTTATACTATACTTTAAATATTCAAACGTTAAATTTGAAATGTTACCAACTTATTATTTTAAAAAAATTAATTTCCCTAATCAATAAAATAAAAGGAAATATGTAATTTTTAAAATAGTATAAAGTACCTACATCAAAAGAAATAATGGGATATTAAAGAACTAGTTTCATAAGACATTTTGGCGCACTCGCCCATTAGAAAAATCCCCGCTTTGCAAGTGGTTTTCTAAACTTTAGGCTCGTGCGCTAAAATTGTCTCTTAGCGATGCTGCAGCACAACGCCATAGTAGTTCTTTTGAATGTTCAAAATTATCTATAGTTATAGTATACATGAAAGACGACTCATTATATTACAAAAAAAACACATTAGTAAACACATGCTTATTATTCAAAAAACAACTCTATACTAGCTAAACCAGCACAAAGAATTTTTGAGAAAACAATCATTCATTAAATAAAAATGATCAAAAACAGTTTTTTACAAAAAAAGTAGCACTGAATCAAATAATCAGTTGCCCATTGATTTTTTTAACAGTTTGAGCTTTTACCTTTAAACTATACAAAGTACGAAAACGCAAAAAGCTCTTGGCTACTTAATAGTACACAAAATCAATTTTAGAGTTCATTGTTACGGGAGCTCTTAAAATCTCACATCCAAAAAGAAGTTTACAAACGAGTGACAGGCAGCTAAACCTCGTCTCATAAAAGCAACGGTGTTTCAAGCAACAAAAAAAAGTTATGGTGTCAATAATTTAAAACTCTAAAGGAATTTTATTGGTTGAGTATAAAGACCGCAATACAACGTCAACATTTTTTGAGTCAAAATAAAAAAAAAGATATGTATTATGAATATATACTTCAAAAGCTAACTAACAAATAGTTTTGCGAAGTGCCTAATAATGGCTTCACGTTACGAACATCTACCGTTTCTACAATACGCTATGCCCAGTAACATCTACATTTTAAGTATCGTAGACCTCCCTTGTTGTTAATAGGAAAATCAAATTTGATTTGTATTCCTACCTGTGAAAGCTTCGATGGGGTAAGAATTCAGTTCTATTTTACGACGCGATTTAATTTTCTCGTATTATCACAGCGAGTTAGGTTACCTCTACGTGTCTGCTTTTTGGGGATTACTTAAATGTTTCCGAAGTATCGCTTTTTCGAATCGATTGATTATAAATTGAAACCTGTACGGATGCAAGCATTAAACACAAATACAAGCTGTAAGAGCTAATTTGAGGGATACTTTTGAGATGGACGATTAATCTTGAAGACTCAGTGGCACAAGTGCAATGTTATAAATGAAAGTCATTTGCAAGCTTGACGCATTCTGTTTATATCATTGCATGACTTATCGGTAATTTACTTCTGATATTACTATATATCTAGTTTTATTACACTGTAAATAGTTTTAGGGGATTGTTTGGATATACCATTAGCTAATCGCATGTCTATAAAAAAGTCGTAAATAACTTCTATTTATTATCTATTAATTTGTGTTGGTGTCAAACGTAAATACGAACGTTATATATGTTGTCACGATTGATTTATGCATATTAGCTTGTATAGTTACCTGTTAAAATTATCACCGGTGCGCTTTGCTTTTGATTCCGTAATCAGTAGATTTGCATTGATTAAGTTATTTATTATCCTTCGTTCTTTTACGAAATTATAACCTCATACTTTAATACTAATACCACATATTTCTACGCGTATGAGGTGTTGCTTAAGTTAATGATCTGCTAATACTAGAATTATTTGTCTTTTCTCACGAGCGATTAGTTATTGTATATTTCCTAATACTAAAATTATTAGCCTTTAACTTACAGACAACTTGTTATCATATACTGCGTAAAACTGATTGCTGATTTTATTCTGCTTTATGAAGCCATTGCAATTTGTTGTTATACTTGTGGTTGTTCGATTTGTTTACTTACAATGTTTGTCAATTAAGGGTATATATAGTGTATATTTCACCCGTTTTACGCTCTTTTAATAACATTATAATCAGCGCATTGAGGATTAAGCTGAATCCTATCAGTTATACACCTACGACTCACTCTCTGAAGCTTTGTGCTACCGCTTACTGCAAATTACAGTTGTTTTTAGCATTAATAGTAGTATGGAATGGAGTAATAAATCTATACTGATTATCACACATTTTTACTAATTTACAGTCGATTTTAACTTTTTAAGACATGGTAATAAATAAAAAGATGTATTGTTATGCTGCAAAAAAATTACTTGCATTAAAAGTTCTTTGAAATAGTTTAATAAATAATAAATATTTAAAATAATTAATTTCCAATTTTGAGCTCTAAAAACAAAAAATATTAAGGTGCACATTTTTTGGTAGGCATAAGACAGTCTGCTCATGGAAAGATTTCATTAATTCAGGGCAAACTTTTTCTTGGCCCTTATTGGATCACCCCAGCGTGGTGGATTATTATCGTTTATTTTTATAGGATAACGCCGCACTCCATCTAGACAAACTTTAGGTATCGCCATAATAGAATTATTCTTAGTGTAATGTAGCAAACTAGCAAAACATTTTGCTAGGTTTAATGTAATGCAAGTTTTATAGCATCATATACTAATCCAAGTTGATGAAGAATAGAACCAATTGAAACCAAGACAAGATCAGTGTATTCTTTAGAACCTTTTCGACAGCAAAATCTAAGCAATTTAAAGAATTTTGCGTGTTTTGACCGTAAACGCCAATAATAACTTAATAAAGTTGTTTTATTTCAGATTCTTATGGTTTTCCATCATTAACATAATTTAAAAAATGTTGTTGAATCAAAGGGTTATTTTTTATGTTTTTATTTCTGGGAATACGTCATAAAGATGCAGGAATGTATAATTTCTTTACGTCCTTATCAAGATGTTCATACACTGGTGGGTACCAGGGAAGCTTGTGTTTTGATCTTGTTGGGAAATGAAATTTGTGAGCATTTTTGTAACTAAAAATTTTTTATTTTCTGAAAAAACGGGAAAATCTAAATCATCCGCTTGCGAAAGAGGCAAGCTCTACGCGTTGCAATCTTCTTTAGACGTCTTTCAGGATCTCGTGAACTATGGCGCTGTAGTCTGTATATGTCAAAATATTGTTATTATACGTCTTACAAACATTCACCGGTACATTTTTTCTAATCTATCTTTGCTGTTATCGTTGTATTTGTTGTTAATAAATCTGTATGTATTATTATAAATAAATTAATTTTTATTTAATTAATAAATATCTGATTATTTTTAATTTTTATTGACGTGAGTGCTTTTTAAATAGACTAACGTTTTTGGAATGCAGATAAATTTGTCAAATTTTCGACTTTTAGTATATTAATTCCGATTTTCGACTCAAGGTCACAGTGCACGACATAATGAAATGCCTCTACTAGGCCATCCGGTTGCGTCAAAATAAATATTGGTACAAGTAGAAAGCGTTGTTGAATATAAAGGATGCAAAACAGGTTTGTCTCTAGTTTTTTTGGTATCGTTTCTTTTTTCTTAGATGGTGGTATATTGCGCAGTCATTTTTTTAGACTTAACATTACATCAACTTGTAGAATAGTGACCGATTGATGGTGGGTAAAGTCACAACTGATGATCGGTTTAAAATTCTATTTGCTATTATGTCACTTGATCTCTTCTATTAGTTGTGCTTCAAATGGTGCTTGTTCTCACATTATTATTTCTTGTAACCTTATTTATTACTGTTGCTGACTATGACAATCATGTAAGTCAGAAAGGATACTTTGAAGTGACTTGTGAAGCTGTTATAATCTTATAATATTGCACAAACTTTATCCAAAACAATGTATTTGGTAGTTTGAAAAGGTGAATGTTCTACAGCACTACCTAAAAAAATTACAGCATCTTTTCATACTGACGTAATATGCCCGCTAAATGCAGTATTGGTATATCCTTATATTGCCTTGGTAAAAAGCATAGAGACCACTGGCTCCAGTCTATTTTTAGTAAATTTATCAGTAATGTAATTACCAAGCAGATGAATCGATGGAACCGGTAATAAATATTCTAAATTATTTTTTGGAGATATGTTTAAGAAATCTCGATTAGATATTGCATAAATGCTCATAGGTAAACATACTGCAATTGCGTTTATTATAATTTGAACAATCTGGTTCAAAATATTTCACAAAATCATTTTCAGTTACAGTGTCATGAACACCAACTCGGTTAGTTCCATTTGAACCTATACTTAGTATAAATCAATGTCACTCAAGAGTTTACCTGCCTTAAATAGTCAAGATTTTGTGACTATCTGTACAATTATATTTTTTCTATAGATGAGATCTGCATACAAAGTAGTGATGTCAAAACATCTATTTTCTTGATCTAACATAGAAGTGAGATCATATGGACGTCGTAGATGAAAAGGTTAGTCCAGGTGAGATTGTAAGCGCCCAGTTTTGGTAACAACCTAATGAGTAAATGCACACGTCTTTAAATAAATTTGGATAGTAAAGAAATTATTGTTTACAACCTTATTTTCCCAATTTTCCAAATACAATCTGTTACGGTAAGAATTATGGGTAACTAAATTTAAATGGAGCGATGGCCGCAGTAGCTCGGTTCTTGTAGGCAAAATGGGGTGGGTTAGAAATTGTGAGGGGAATATTTAAATCAAAGATGTCGTGGTAGATAAAATTAGTGAAATAGTGATTAGAAATTGTTAGAAATGGGCGCCACACAATTTGTTTAGTTACGGTCCTGTTAAGTAAATTGTAAAAGTTTAACAGGGCTCTAGTAGTAGCGAAGGGTTGCTGAAAGAAAAAAAACGGGGAAGGTTAAGCAATAAATAGCAATCAGTAAATTTGATGTAAATATAATGAATTTAGAATAAATGGCAATTTACAAAATAATCAATAAAATATTCAATTTTGAATTATGCAAAAAAAATATGCGTGAAGTTGAGTAAAACAATCGATAATGGATTTCAAATATTACAAAAATACAGGATCTAAATTACCTTGTGTTAAAACAAAAGTAGTAAAACTAATTTAATTACGTTAGGTGCGCAAAAGAAACAACAAAAAAAAATTTAATTTGGGGCAGCGATCGTTATTCGACATGACAGTAATTTCAAATTTAAAATACAAAAAAGAATCTTACCTTATTACTTCGCTGATGGAACTCCGTGCACGGTATTTCCAGTCGAAGTTTCCTTAAATAAAATATTTAAAACAAACAATTGGCCGTCGGCAAATAACAGCCGAGAATTAGAGTTAGGTTCAAGTTTACTATCTCGTAGATCAGGAGATGCGCGACCAAATTTATGTAGGTTAATAGGTCAGTTACAATTACGTTATAAGTCAACAAATTTCAAGGTAAATCAGATAACAACTTCTTATAGAAACAAAGAGAAATTAAATTAAGTAAATTAAGCCAAATTTTATAACAAAAGTGAATTTTAAATAACAAAAAAAAATTGTAAAATTTTAAAGTATAAGGAAAAGTTCTTGAATTTCTAAAGTTGATTAAGCAAGTAGGATTTTGATTAAAAGTTCAATGTAGAAAATCAAATCTTTGAGATTTGCACAAATATGAATTAATTCACAATAAAACGAAGGTTAACGGTTGGTTTTTTTTTTCACTTAGCGTCAGTTCGTGCAATCGTGTTTAAGTAAACGTTAGTACTTCCAAGGTACAGTAAACTTTTGAAGCGATTTCAACAAGAGTTTGTCAGGAACTGATTAAAGAAGGAAACGAAGTACCTAAGGTTATAATGACCTCAGAAGATAACAAAATAAATTCGTCAGCAAACTCGTGAGAACGCTCGAGTAAATGATATTTTAAACAAAAATATTTATAAGGACTTGTAGAAAAGCAGCATTTAATCACGTATTAAGCGAAGATAATACGCTCTTAATTAATCATAAATTACAAATTATCAACTTTAAAATTTAACATAATAAAGCGTGAGATTAGTAACAACAGCAGATTCCCACACGTCTAACTTAAATGAATCAGACAGTGTCGGATTTAGGAAAATTTGCTCAGGGCGTAACAAATCATTACCACGCGTGTTAGTTAGTTTCTTTTTTATAATTCTATTGAGTTTAATTATTGTTGAAGAAATAGATGCGTTGAACTCTAATAAAATCATTTCTATTTGCTAAATCTATACCGCCTATAAACCGGTTGTACAGCCTGTGGTCTTTAAGCCTTATGATGGGTTTTTGTTTTTCTATGTCATCTTCCTACAACATCCTGAGGCTCCTTGCTAGCAAAAGAAGAATTCATATAAACCAAATTGTTGTCTGTCAGTTAATTCATCTTTTGCTTGACGAATCCTATTAGTGCTGACTATTCCTACTATGTTACATTTTTTAGCTGTGTTATTGTTGGTATTCAAGTAAAAAGATTGGTATAAAATATTTTATGATTGAGCCTGTCTGACCTTGAACACAATAAGACCTAATTTTGTCTTATTACGATTTTATGAAGCTTGATACGTTTCAAATCTCAGATTTTGACACATTTCCATTTGCCCAAGCATGAACTCATACTTTAATTCATCATATTTTTAGCTTGGATTTAATATACTGTTTGTTTCTGCTTTGGCTTTTAAAAGGGATTATCATTTCGTTAGAGGCATAGTGATAGAAACTCAAGCAAACCTAGACCACGAATAAATGACAAATAGATTCCATTGGCAGGGTACTTTATGTAAGTCATCATTATATTTATGGCAACAAACTGTTTATGAAGAACAAATATGGAGAATATTCATCAATGTTGACTTGATGTATACTTTTGAAACTTGATGGGTCATTTGAAAAATTGTTATCTCTGTTAGCATATCAAACTTCACGACGTTGAATTAAACCAGGTGCCTGATGAACATTTGAAATTGTTAATTTTATATTTAGACCTAACCAGGAGTTTGTATCTCTTAATACTCACTATCATTATCACTGTTTTTATCTTTTAATTGGTCTAATTATGTGGTACTAAGTCTGCTACATAGCAAATCCTAATCTTCGCTTATGCCAATATCTTTTAAACCGAAATTGTTTGAGTTTTGAACAAATTCTAATACATTATTTTTTCTGCCATAAAAACTAGTAAAAGATACTTCTCCAAACATACCAACCTTATTTGCACAAAATAAAGTGTGTACATTATGTAAAAAAATGACATATTGTCAAACAGTTTGCTTGAATGTATTTTTTCTGTATTTTGGAAAACATGTACTGCACAAAAGATTTTAAATATTTCTTTTATGCGGTGCATAATATATACTCATATGCACGATGTACATAAGTGTTTACAGTTACTTCAAAGTTATTGTAGATCTAATACTTGAAACTTGATTATTAGGTACGTATTTAGCACAATTGTAACATTTTAGTAATTTTTGTAGTACTGCTATCATAATGTAAAAAAAGGCAGGTCGTGGAAATTTGAATTAATTTCTGTCGATTTTATGAGTATTTATGGAAGCGAATATAAGGCATGTATTTTCCGTATTTATGTTTTAATAATTGGAATTATAGTATCTTATTAAATTTATGGTTAACGCATACGGCCATTAATCGTTATGATGTTACTTGGTTTATCCTACTGCATTTCGTCTTGATATTTTTATGTCCGGTTGCATAAAGCAAAGTTATCTCTGTAGTTAGCTGATGCTGTTGTTAACCACGCCATTGGTCATCGAGTACATTTAATTTTGTATTTAGTTAACTACATAGTCAAAGTTAACAATGCTTTATGCAACTGGGCCTTAATGTTGAAACTTCGTTTTTGCTGTGACAATTACCGCATTCGTCGTAAAGAAGAATTTTCGCATTTGTTGTAAAGAAACTTATCGAATAGTCGGAAAATTCTGTTTTAGGAAACTATCGCTTTTGTTGTATAAAGATGCTCAGCAATAGTATTAGAAATTTATCCATACTAGTTGTAATTAAAAAGTTAAAACCCTATTCATCATAAGGGTATGTATAACAAAGTTCTTAAGTCAATTGCGGTTGTGATTTAGTTTTAGGGCCTAATATAATTTTAAGATACCGAATAGTTTTAGTATCCACGATAATTTTGGGAGCCAGAACATTTAAGATTCTGGATAAACCTTGATAATCAGCGTAATGTTCCTGTTTGGATTATCCATATGATAACAGGCCAGAAGAGTCGAATTACAGTATGTTTGTTCACTTTTGAGTTTTGTTGTAATAATTATATGTTTGAATGTTGTAAAACTAATGAGTGGTAATTTAGCGCGTAAATTTATATAGTGACGGGGATAAAGAACTGACTCTGGTCGTGTATATGAGATAAGAACATAACTAATTATTATATAAATTATATACAGGCTATGTATATAGTTATTTGTGAATCTTTAACTTTATCGCGTTTTACTAGTCCCTACAGTGCAGCTAGTTATAAACGATTTATAATTAAAATTTTATTTATTTCCACCTAATAGTAGTTTATTACGAAACGTGATTATAATTTTATTTATTTAATAATTCTATTTTAATTGGTTAGGGGTGTGTTGTTTTAACAAGTATATAAATATTTTGTGTAATAAAGTTTATATATCTTTTTTGTGAATTTAGTGTCTCCTTCTAAGTAGGTATTGAGTAGATTTCATTCCCGTATATTTGGCATGATTATGTCGCCCGTTTCCGTGAATAAACAAACGAGGTTCATAGATAAGCAGTTGGCGCTTTCTAAGATCTATGATAGTGTAGATTAATTCGAACCTCCTCTTCTTTGACTTCGAGTTAGCTAAGGTTATGAATTTCTAGAGTTGGATCGTTAGCTATATTAAGTACCATTTTATTTCATTTATTTTGTTTAATTTTTTTTATTGGCAATTTTGGCTTGCATGTTGAGATTTGTGCAGGAGTGAAAAGATGATTAGTATCTTTCATGAATATTATATTTTATTACTACAAAGGCGACCATACATAACGCTCAAGATACATAACGCTTACATTTTTATAGTAACTACACAACCGCCTATCGGAACATGTAACTCAACTGAAAGACATTTCCACACTTATAATAACTAAAGGTTTGATTACACGAACTTAACACTACCCCTTAATCAAAGGATACACAAAAAATTACCTTTTAAACATTTAAACGTTTCCTTAAACCTAGACTTAGTCTATGTTTGTTAAATTGTTCACCGACCAAATGTTTGGTAAGTATATCAGCAATCTGGTCTTTTGTATTAATGTACTCAATAGAAATCAATTTATCATGTACCAAATCTTTAATAAAATTGTATTTACCATCAACATGTTTCAATCTTTTATGTTCCCATTTTTTAGTTAATTTAATACATGACTGATTGTCTTCAAATATTGTTAAGTAGTTTTTGGAAAACCAAAGTCTTCAAGTAGACTTGATAACCAAATTCCTTCTCGAGCTGCTTCAGCTAAGGCCACATATTCGGCTTCAGTCGAGGACACCGCGACAGTTGGCTGTTTTCTTGTAATCCATGACACGGTACAACCAAATACTTTAAATAGAAACCCTGTCGTTGACATTCTGTCACTTATGTCTCCAGCCCAATCCGAATCCGCATATCCTATTAATTTAGTATCCTGATTCTTGTCAAAAAATAACTCATAATCAATAGTTCCCTTAATATAGCGAAGGATTCTCTTTAGGGTTTTCCATAATTCATCAGATGGATTGCTTTGTTGACGACTGCAAAAATTTACAGAAGCACTTAAATCCGGACGAGTTCCGAGCATGACATACATTAGGGATCCGATAAGTTCTCGAATTGGTTTCTGTTCAACTAGCGAATTTTGTTCTTGGTTTTCATTGAAATTCCTTACATCCATAAGAGTTTTCGATTCTTTACAATCTTTCATTTCAAATTGTTCTAGTATATTCAACAGATCATGGTTTTGGTTTAAGAACATTCCATTTTAATTTCTTTTGATGTTGATTCCAAGAAATTGATTTAATTCACCCATGTCTTGCATTTTGAGTTCATGGTTCAATTTAACTTTAAAATTATCAATTTCTTGTACGTCATTACTTGCAAGAATAATATCGTCAACATATAATAATAAATACAGTACACATTTGCCGTTGGTTTTTACATATAGACAAGGATCGTTTTTAGATCTTACGAGTTTATGTTTTGTTGCAAATTTATTAAAACGATTATTCCATCTATGTGGTGCTTGTTTTAAGCCATACAAGGCTTTATTTAGTTTACATACAATTTTGTCGTTATTTTCACCGTCTAATCCTTCAGGCTTTCTCATGTATATGTTTTCTTTTATTGTTCCATGAAGAAACGCTGATTTCACATCCATTTGCTGAACCTCTAAGTGTTCGTGATTTATTACAGCTAGAAGTGTTTTAATGGTTGTTAGTCTAGCTACCGGCGAGTACGTTTCATTGAAGTCAAACCTTCTCTTTGCATGAATTCTCGTGCAACTAAACGAGCTTTATATTTTACTATGTCACCATGTTGATTTCTTTTTATTTTAAATACCCATTTACTATCAAAAAACTGTAGCGTCTCTAGGTTTTTCCACTAATGTCCAAGTGTCATTTTCTTTTAGCGACTGCATTTCTTCTTCTACCGCTTTCTTCCAATACCTATAATTAGAAGTACCTTTTGCTGCCTCTAAACTAGTTGGTACGTCATCAATAAAGCATTCTGCACTAAGCGCCAGATGTGTTTTATCTGAATTCAACTCGGTTTCATAATCCGCAAAATTTGTTGGTAAATTTCTGACTCTTTTACTTCTACGTAAACTTTGTCGTGCTTCTGTTGTGTTTTCAATGTCATTCCCATTCTAGGTTTCTTCACCAACAGATTCATTCCTGTGGATCTCAACAACCGTAGTGTTTACTTTATCTTCGCAATCCTGTAAACTTTGTATGTTTTTGTTTTCATCAAAAATCACATTTCGCGCTGTGAATATTTTCCTAGAAGTTGGCTTCCAAAGTCTATAACCTCCATGTGTATATCCAGTTAAAACACAAACTGTAGCTTTTGAATCAAATTTACTTTTGAGCTTTTCTTTGGGAATGTGGGCATAAGCTAAACAACCAAATAGTCTGACATTACTTAAATCTGGCTTTGTTTTATAAAACATTTCAGCAGGAGTAACGTTATTCTTTAGAGATCTAGTTGGACTTCTGTTTATTATGTACGCTGCACAAAGGATTGATTCCCCCCACACGTCTTTGGATAGTTTTGAGTCCAGAATCAAAGCTCTTGCCTTTTCTACCAACGTCCTATTCATTCTTTCAGCTACTCCATTAAGTTCAGGAGTATAAGGGATAGTATTGAAATTTTGAATACCCTTGGCCTTACAAAAACCTCGAAACTCTTTAGAAGAATATTCACCCCCATTATCACAACACAAAGATGATAAATTGATTCCGAATCGAGCACACATCATCGTATAATATTCTTTAAAACATTCAAAGGTTTCACTTTTATTTTTTAATAAGTAGATGACAGTGAAGCGCGTGTATTCGTCTATAAACGATACAATATATTTTTTATCATCATGCGTTAATGGTGTTACAGGTCCAAAGATATCACTGTGAACTAGTTCCAGTGGTCTCTTTGTATCTCGTTTTGAATTATTAGCGAATGGCAGTTTTGTTATTTTACTTTCCGCGCATATTCCACACACGTCAGTATTACCTACTTTTTCATTACTTTTCTCTAAACCTACACCCTCAACCATATTGGCGAGTTTTACAATGCTCTTATAATTTAAATGGCCTAATCTTTTGTGCCAAACCTCCATTCTTTCTAATTTCTTACAAATGTTAGCTTCAACATTTTTTACTGTTTCAAGTTCAGTTTCAAATAAATTGTTAACCTTATTACCATATGCTACAATAACATTATTTCTTTTTAACACGACTCTTTTTGTATCAAATAACAATGTTAAACCAGCATTTACTAGTTGCTGTGCAGATAGTAAATTATGTCTAAGATCCTTTACATACAATACATTTTTAATTTCGGCATATTTAAAATTTTGATTTGCAGTTAAAATTACATTTATATTTCCTACTTTAGTAGCATTCAAAGCTTGATCATTTTTAGCGACACATACCTTAATTGGATCTTCTAAATCCTTTATGCTATTAAAACAGTGTAGAGTGTTTACCATGTGATCCGTAGCAGCAGCATCAATGTACCAATGTATTGATGTATTCTGTTGTGGACTTTCGGAAGCTGCTGATCTATCAACCATAAATGCAACATGCTCGTCCTTGTTGGCACTTGCTTGATTTGCCTGTTTGTTGAACCTACAATATTTTCTAATATGCCCAGGTCTTAAACAGTTATGACATTTGATGACCGACCGATGATTTTCTAGACTTCTTTCACTTCGACCTGCTTGAGGATTTTCTTTAACTTGAACAAACTGCTGTTTTCGAAAAGTGTTTTTCTGTCCACTTCGAGGTGCACTCCAAAAAGCTGCAGACTCACTTGAGTGTAGATCTCGTTGTTTTGTTTTCATTTCATGATCCAACAACTTTCCCTTTACGAACTCCACCGTAAGTTTTTCAGTTTGCATAGTTTCCAATGCAGTTACTATCGCATCATACGACGTAGGTAGCGTTAAAAAAAGATTACATACTACATCGATATCTTCCAGTTTAGCTCCAACACACTTCAGCTCTCTTACGGTTTCATCGAAAGTTATAAAATGTTTTTCAAGAGACTCGTTTTCACTTAGCTTCATCGATAATAATTTCCTTCGTAAATATAATTGCGAAGCTACACCTTTTCGTTGAAAAACTGAACCCAACGCATTCCACATTTTATATGCTATTTCTTTGTCTTTAACATACTGTAACTGTGAATTTGCAATGCATTGTATAATTAACGACTTACACAATTTGTCACTTTTTAAAAATTGTTCACTCGGACTTTCTTCTTCCTTTTCGATACAACCCTTTACATTGTTTTGGTCTAGAAATATTTCCATTCGAAATTTCCAATGGTCGTACCCTTTTCCATTGAATTGCGTGAGGCCGTATTTTTCAATCACCTTATCTTCCATCTTTTCAATAGACGCGTTTTACCGTTACAAGCACGTTTTTTTTATTTAAAAAATATTTTTCCTAAATCACCTTTCAGACCGTTATCTGGGCCCATGACCTGTTGAGATTTGTGCAGGAGTGAAAAGATGATTAGTATTTTTCATGAATATTATATTTTATTACTACAAAGGCGACCATACATAACGCTCAAGATACATAACGCTTACATTTTTATAGTAACTACACAACCGCCTATCGGAACATGTAAGTCAACTGAAAGACATTTCCACACTTATAATAACTAAAGGTTTGATTACACGAACTTAACATTGCATAACATGCTCGATAATTCCACGGCAACAACTGTGACCACTGAGCGAACGAGGACGATGTATGCGATTATTAAACACATTGAAACCAAACGTACACTCACATATGTGTTGGTATCCCTGAAGCGGTTAAGCAGAAGCAATGACCAGTCCCGTTTAGAGCAAAACTGGTTCACAAAGCAATTACTCAGTATTCGTAGGAGTAATAAATTTGAAGTAGTCATAATTAAATAGTAATAAAAAGTAATAAATTTTGAGATAAATAACATTTTCGTATAATTTTTCTAAATAAAGTTACGCCAGCAATTTCACAAAGCCAATACTCCATATTGGTAGTGGTAATTAATTTTGTTGGCTGATTAGGTTGGAGCAGCTTCTAAGACGTTGTTTTGATGTATAATTATATGAGTGGTCTTTGTCGGCATTTTAAAATTTTCCGCAATAAATGCAAACTTTTAGTGCAATTCTATTTGATTTCATATTAGTTGTGTCGTTGCAGATATTTTGGGTTCGGAAATTTTTACAGAAAAGCAAGTTTTTTCTTACATATAATACAAACTGTTATTTTTTTAACACGCTTTTATTAGTTCGGGATGTATGTATGTATGTATGTATGTATGTATGTATGTATGTATGTATGTATGTATGTATGTATGTATGTATGTATGTATGTATGTATGTATGTAACGGAATCTTTGAGCTCAATTTTCAGCAGTTTCCAGGTGTTTGATTAACTTGAAACTTTGCATGCGTTTCACGGACCGATGACAATGCAATAATTTATTAAAAAGTTTTTATTATCCTAATTAGGATCGTCAGGATTAATTGATTTCTTTAGAGATCCTCTGCATGAGAGTGACAAAGACAGAGCGCGTGAACTGCGCAGGCGTGCATCTCGACAAAGCCTATCGCGTTTAAATCCTTCCAGTGTATTTCACTATTACCACTTCGTGTCGGAGCAGGTAATTTGCGCACCCGCTGCCTGCCTTGGATGTGATAGCTGTTTCTCAGGTTCCCTCTCTGAGAAATAAGGTCTTACTGTCGATAACTACTGTTTCCAATACGTTTTTAGTTCGTAAGATATTTCATAATCACATGTCCGCAAAAATTGATTATTGATAAATCGAATTAAAATACGGAAAATAACTGATAGTTTAGAAAATTGAAAAAACACGCTTTTATAGGTACCAGAACTAAAAAATAGAAAATAAATAATAGTTAAAAAAAAACTAAAAAAACGCGCTTTTATAAATAACCGAACTAAAAAGAAGAAAATAATTTATAATTACAAACAAAATTATTAAATTCAGAGCAATAATATATAATTATAAACTAAATCACTAAATTCAGAGTTAAAAGCGTGGGGTGCATCTATAATCATTGTTACAATTATTCTAAAGGCAGCTATCAATAAGGGGAGAGTTATGAAAATATAGAAAAATCCTACAAATAACAGTTTCATTGTATAATGTCTCGCCAAGTACACGTTAAACTATTGTTACAAACAATGATAAATTTATTTCTGTGAACACAAAATATAAAAAAAACAGTGCAGCTGTAGAATATCTCGTCACGTATGTATTCAAACGTCGTGTTTAGTGACAGTATTATGTATATCAGTCAAATTACAAATTGACAGCAATAGTCGAACTGAATACATGTTAAAACAATGATTGATATAATTAATTACAAAAAAAAGAAATAACAGATACTTGGCGCGAAAGACTACCGTGTATCCGGATGCACCCCACGCTTTTAACTCTGAATTTAGTGATTTTGTTTATAATTATATATTATTGCTCTGAATTTAATAATTTTGTTTGTAATTATAAATTATTTTCTTCTTTTTAGTTCGGTTATTTATAAAAGCGTGTTTTTAAGTTTTTTTTTAAACTATTATTTTATTTAGTCCGGTTTAAGACAATTTAAGAAAAAGTTAATCCTGCCTTTTTTTAAATTGACTTTGACTCTACTTTTCATAAACGTTATTAAAAGTTATTAAGATTGTAAATGTTGATGTAAAACTAAAAATCAATTATCAAACTTCTTAAAATATGACTAACACTTTTATTAACTAAGCAAGTTCTGACGTGATCATCATGACTTATTTGTTACACATATTCAAGCATAATCCGATTAGCTTATTTAATTCGTTTTTAAAAAATGCTAAGCTGTGATTAACTGTTAAATCTAATTTTTCACGGTGTTTCTTAAAAGCTATTTTGCTGTTTCTAAACATAAGTCGACCAAGACTTTAATTACTGTTTTTTCTGTCTTGGTAGCTAATATTTATTTTTAAATGCTTAATAACATACAAAAGAGTAATATATTTGGATAACATCAGCAATTAAACGATGTTTACGGTATACCGAATTTATATTAAAATCCATCACATAAACAATAAAAATAATTAGTTTTAATATGGAGCCGCCAGCGACATCGTTAAATGTCAAGATTACAAGACAATGCGAAATGTCTTTTTTTAACAATCTATCTTGATATTAAATAATTATTAAAATACTTCACTTATTTTGCCAGTAGCACATCATGATTAATACTATAAATGTAATTTGCAATTACATTGTTACAGCATAATTCATGTCTATTTTACATATACGAGTACATCAGGTGCATGCAAAATATCGTTAAATAAATCTAAGAAGCATGATGTCCTTAAACCAGAACGACCACATAGAACTAAGTGATTATGTAATTGCTTGTTGACGACACGTTCCAAGACTGAATAGTGCAGATAACATGCTAACAGGTAGTAACTCATTAATTATCATAGACTTGTTAGTTTTAAGAATTAGCGAGAATAGATAGCAGATCTTACTATACCCATAATGACCGATAGATCGCTTAAGATTGTTTTAGAACTGGTTTCATCAGTAAAATTTATTTAATTAAAATTAAGATAAAATCAGTTAAACATGGTTAAGATTGAATTGTTTTTACGAAAAATTTTATTACGTAGAAAAATTCAATTCAACTATATAATAATTTTGACTTTAATTTGATTAAATTAAAACTAATTAGGTATTTATTACACTATAAAGTGTTTTAGAGGTTTTTGTATAAAACTTCTGGCATTTTAGAAATTTCCTTTTGTTTCAAAAAAATTATTAAGAAATTCATAATTTAAAATTACACTGTGAAAATTATTTTTATATAAATCTATTAATCTACAATTATACAGGGCGAGTCCTCAAGCGCAGCCTTCAAATTTATCTCGAAAACTATTTGGTTTAGTAATACGGCAAAAAAATTTCATAGAGTAAATCACATATATAGAGACTTGACTGAAAATATTTTCACTTTTGAAAACTTTATGGGGGCTGTGGTGGTTACAAAAAATCGTAATTTATCTGTTCGAAAGCTTATCTAATTCAACATTAACGTTGTCTATTTGAGGCAAAGACATAACCTTTATAGGCAAAAATGAAAGTATTGTCGATTAGAAATGTTTTATTTCAAATAGTTTGCAACTGTCGTATAGTACGGAAGATTCTACATTACGAAACACCATATGGTACTTTTCTTGAAATTTTCTTGACAAATTGATGACGCATTTTAGTGAAGACTCACAGGTTTTTGCAATTTTCTTAATAAAATAAATGCAAAGGCATAGTGAGCTTAATATAGTTGTAAAGCACGTCTATCATAAAAAATTTGAACTCTCTGTCATTGGAGGAACGGGAGATATGATACAAAATGTCTAAAAATTTCTTTTGTGAACCATCAATCGCGAAGGTGTTCAAATTGGCTCCCATTGTTTAGAATGCACTCATTGATTCTTGTTATGGTTGACAGTACAACAACTTCTAATTCCATCCTTGAAATAGACCGTATGGCGCTCTGTATTCTTAAAATCGTGTTCTTGCGCTTAGTGGTAGAATCTTGATAAACTAAATATTTTACACATCCTCAAAAAAAATCTAGACATGTAAGGTTTGGAAACGTACTTGTCTTCCCAATACATTGATCGGGGAATTCATCGTTGAGATGGTTCCGAACTCCACCTGCATAATGAGCAGGGCAACCAACTAATTGGAGGCACATATTTTGAGGACTATTCAAATGATAGTAATCCAATAAATCAGAATCTAAATCTCAATGTATTTGTTATGAACTCTAAAAATGTAGGGACCAACAATCTGTCTGTTAAGTATCCCATACCAAACATTTACGGGCCATTGATGTTTATTATTCACAACTCGCATCCAATGAGGGTTTTCCTTGGCATTACAATGCATGTTATGCCGATTAATATTTTTGTTATTTTTAAATGTCGCTTCATCTGTCCATAAAAATTATTTACAAAAATTTGGCTTCTTTCCAATATGCATAACTTCCGTTCCTCCAATGACAGAGAGTTTACATTTACGATTTATCATAGATTTGCTAATTTATGTACTTACGACTACAGTAAGCTCACTATGGCTTTCCATTTAATTAAAAAAAAAAATCTGCAAGTCTTCATTAACATGGGCCACCAATTTGACAAGAAAATTTCAAGAAAAGTGCTATATGGTGTTTCTAGTATAGAATCGTTTGTACTATACAACAGTTACAAACTATTTGAAATGAAACATTACTAATCGACAATACGTTCATTTTTGTTATGTCTTCGCCTAACAGTTTACCATGGAGATTTAGAAGTTTTGTAATAGACGCTTTCGAACTAAGTGGGTTAATGAATATCTTTACATTTAAAATCATTGAGAAAATTAAAATTTTTTGTAGGCACCTCCTGATTACACCGTCCCCATAGGGTCCTCAAAAGTGAAAATATTTTTAATGAACTTCCTATTTGCGATTTACTCTATGAATTTTTTTCCCGTATTGCTAGATTAAATAGTAAATAGTCGTCCATATTGAAACGTTTAAGAAATTATTCTCAGGTTCAAGAGCCTTCTCGAAATTGTTATCCATTTTTCAGAACGTTCACCGAATGATGTGGAACATTCGCGAACGTTTCGCCAAAATGTATAAATGCGGTGCAAACAAATCATAAGGCAGCTATTCCACTAATTCGAAGACGGCAGTGTTAAGAAGTCTAAATAAATAAGTGATTAACACGTGTTTGAGATAAATCTACGAAGTTATACCTTGTACGTGACTTTAATGTAAACAATAAGTGGTAAACAAGTGTGTGAAGTTATCTGCGGACTTTATCTTTCAAGTGACAGTACGATATAAATTAGTGTAAGTGTTTTTATTAAATATCTTTAGATTTAATTAGTTCGAATAGTTATAAACGTCTACGTATTTTTAGTATGAATAAATTAGTAGTTTTAATAAAAATCGTTACAATGGCGTCAGTGCTAGGTATCGAATACAATCGTGTAAATAAATAAGCTGTTTGCGATTTAAAAAAAAGGCGACTTAGTTGAAAAGGGACTACTCGTTGGCAGAACTTCAGTACCAGTGAAAAACACGATGCCAGTAAGGATGTTAAATATCAAGATTTGTTCGCGTTGGAGAGTGGTTTCAAAGGAAGAACTTACGTAGTGAAACATAAAATTAATACCGAAGACGCTCAGCCGATACGACAACATCCACGCAGACTTCCTTTGGCGAAAAGAGAAGAAGCGAAACAAATAATTACGGATATGGAGCAAAAAGGCGTGATTGGACCTTCATGTAGCTCATGGGCATCCCCAGTAATACTCGTAAAAAAGAAAGATAGATCAACAAGGTTTTGCGTAGACTACAGTCAGCTAAACGACGTGACCAAAAAGAACAGCTACTCTTTACTCAGAATTGGCGATACGTTAGACATCCTGTCAGGATCCCAGTGGTTTACCACGTTAGACTTAAAGAATGGTTACTGGCAGGTAGAATTGGAACCCAAGGATCCTAAAAAAACAGCTTTTACAATTGAAATTGGTTTGTGGCAGTTCACTGTGATGCCCTTCGGCCTATGTAACGCTCCTACAACTTTCGAGCGTTTGATGGAAACCATGTTGCGCGTACTGTCTTGGAAGACGTGCTTGGTTTACCTGGACGACGTGATCGTGGTAGGAAGGTCGTTTGAAAAATACTTGAACAACACTGCGTGGGGCTAATCTCAAACTGAGCCAGTATTTAAGAAGGAAGTGCAATACTTTGGCCACGTCGAATCTAAAGATTCAGACAAAATCCGAGCAGTGCAAGCATGGCAAAGACCAATCGACAAACATCAGATCCGAAGTTTCCTTGGGTTATGCACCTATTATAGATGATTTGTACCCGGATTTGCCATTATTGCCAAACCTTTGACAAAATTGACCAAATAAAGAGCAGAATTTAGATGGAATGAAGACTGCGAAAATGCTTTCCATTAACTAAAACAGGCCCTAGTCACTTCACCGATTTTGAGTTATTCAAGAGAAGATGAAAAGTTTGTTTTGGATACGGACGCAAGCAATCTGGGTTGCGAAATGGTTCAAGATGGACAAGAAAAAGTTATCGCGTATTTTAGCTAGGTTTTGTCCAGACCAGAATGGAATTATTGCGTGACTAGAAGGGAGCTGTTAGCAGTCGTCAAGTCCATAGAACATTTCTACAAATATTTGTATGAACGAAAATTTTTACTGAGAACGGACCACGCCGCTTTAAAATGGCTATTGCAGTTTTGTAACCCGGAAGGACAAGTGGCAAGATGGATCGAGAGACTCCAAGAATATGACTATGACACAGAACACCGTGCCGGAAGCAGTCATTGGAACGCTGATGCCTTGTCAAGAAGACCATGTCCAGCGGACTGCAGCCATTGTTCGCGACTTGAAGAAAAAATCGAATGCCTCCGGAAAACTGCTATGGTTGATGATAAGTGGGAACCTGAGCAGTTGCGTTGCGAACAAGAAAACGATCCTGAAATAAAACTACTCCTAGACTAGAAAAAAAACGGCCGACGATCAACTTGGGAAGAAGTGAGTGCTTCGGGCAAAAACATCAAAGCGTACTGGGCGCAGTGGGACTCTTTGATAGTAGAAGACGGTCTTCTTAAGCGATCCATAGAAAGTGTCGAGGGCACGGAAAACAGACTACAGTTGGTAGTGCCAAAGAGCCGGCTGTCAGAAGTGTTAAAGCATCTCCACGATGATACATCAGGAGGATACTTTGGCATTAAGAAGACATTGGGAAAAGTTCGAGAACGATTCTAATAGATGAACTGCAAAGAGGACGTCATGAAATGATGCCGTAAGTGCACGGTCTGCGCAACGTTATAATATGTTACAAGCTTTGCTGGTTTTACGAACCTGCACGGCCAACTCCCAAGCGTCGGAGAGAGAGGGGGTTCATAGATACATTAAATATAATTAAGGGCGCCAGAGCTTATCCCAAAAGCGACGTCTGTCCGCTCACAACAGAATGGTAGCACTTGTAACAAGATGTTAGGTTCGTAATTCCTCTACTCAACTGTTCAAGTAGTCAAAAGTAATTAGTTGGTAACGATAGCCACAGGAGACAGGTATGTTGTCATAAAAGAATAACTAACCACAATAACAATTTTAATGTAGAATCGCTGATGATTATCACATAATATAAGACTTCTTAATACAGAAATGCCAGTAGCATAGGCAACACACCGTACATAAGTAAACTACAGTAAAAATATATAGCGAAGAATAGTTTGTAGTAAATATCGTTTACATGATTAGTAATATGGCATTACTGACAATGAAACACTGATAACAAGTATGGCCTTAACATCAAATTATCACAATTATTAAGGGTAGGATACAGCATACGTAGTATAAGCAAATTTACTAATTAAATGGTACCACAATTACGGTAATCAGTACGAAAATACTATTAGTGACAGTTTCGTGAGTAACCTCGTTGACGACGAAAGAAAAACATATAAAAGCACTTACCATCAATACAGGAATTTCCGCAGGTGCAAAGGAAGTACTTCCCCCGACACATAACCCTGTAAAAAATTTGAATCGCAATTCGTGTCAACCCAATATCTCACGAAATCCAAATCTACAAAGTCATTACTTAAATTTAAAAGTATACACATAACACAACCTCGTAAATCGGATGCTGTTATACCCCTTTTCGTTGGTTTAATTAGTTATAACCATAAGCTGTATGAAGAAGAAATTAGTATCGTCCATCCAAATCTTTGTCAAGGTTCATTCCCTCGTACATGGATATCGAATACTGTAGCAATCTTTGGCCGGGAAAACTCCGCAAGACCCCCAAGTTCGTAGCGTGAAATCGCCTTACGCTGGTGCGCGTGTACGGCAACGTGTTCACGTATTTAGCAGTCGTTTACGATAGCCATTTATCGATAAAGTACCAGATGTTAACGAAAGGAATGTAAAATGGCTGTTAGAAGGAAAACAGAATTACGATCGAAATTGTTACTAAAAGACGACAATCGCTTACCCTGTAACGCGTTGAAGCAATCAGATCCTTTTCTAATTAGAATTGGTTTTCTAGATGATAAGATATAACATAGCTATTCCATGCGTACAGACCATTTTATACCATGCCCGTGTGACGACTTTCCATAAAATAAATCGCGCCGAGAAACGAACGTTAGAGGGCGTAAACCCGAATCTACTTTTACATTGAAAATACATAGGCGTGCGCCAAGGAAATTTCGACCGTAACAAATATTAATAGTAAGTACTAGTCGAAAAGGTGTTTATCTTTTGAAACAGATTTAGAAATATATGTGTAGCTAATTACATATCGAACTAAACAAAAATAGTCATGGCAATCGATTACTTAATTTATAAACTTCTTCTAAATTTAATTACATCGTATGGAGCCATATGATTAGTAGTCTAGCTAAAGAAGTATTGTTGTTTTTTGTGTTGGCCTACCATGGTCTTCTTTTTCAATATTACTGGATTTGAGTTGAGATTCAAGATCCTTACTGGCATCGTGTTTTTGCACTGCTGCATTCTCTGACGAATGAAAAGGAATTTCTTTACCGTCAATCTTCAAGACATCATTATTCATGTCCAAATGGAATGGATACTTTTTTATAATATTTTTATAACGTTTGTTACTGGTGATGTTTCCATAACATGTCCCGTGTCAACCAATAACGGAACGTTCCGTCTATTGATCTCGCCATCGAGATAAACGCTGTGCAATTAAATCACTTATTTTAGAAATCCGTAAAAACATTGAATTTTTTTTAATTAATCTGGCCATTCAAGATGAGACGCATGTTTTAACTAGAAACCAACCACACATGTCCGACGCGTACTACACTTCCTGAATCTATCGTAAAATGCAGTTTTTACTACAAGATATTCAAGGAATGTTTCAGCTTGTCTTTTGGTAGACCACAAATAGATACTTGTACGTGTAAGGAACTTTCCAACAAAATTAAATCTAAGACATTAAACGACGTTGCTAAACGAAAATTTTTCGCTAAAAAATTTTATAGTCAAATTAAACGTATTCAAGAATCATGTCAAACAGATGCCACGCGATTTGCGTTGACTACGTGCAAAATTTTGTCCTCTCTACTATACCGGATACATTTTACCTCAACAAACTAACTGTCAATGTTTTTAAGATCCACGACTTAAAAACTGAAAAAACTCTTTTTTATGTCTACCATGAAGGTATAGGTAGAAAGGGAGCCAAGGAAGTGTTCTCTTTCATTATCAAATCTTTACATATATTTTCTGATGGATGCGGTGGTCAGAATAAGAATCATTCGGTTGTTAAGATGTGTTTAGGTCTCGCTGATCCCGGCAGTATAAAAAGTATTAACCAGTATTTTTCCATAAGAGGGCATTTCTGCATGAACTTTTTGTCAACGGCGTCCTATGGAAGGGGTGCAGCAGCAAGCAAAATAAATTGAATGATTTTGAATTTTATGCAACAAAGAAAATAAGGGTGTTTCGGTTGCCCATCAATTTATTGATGGCCTGAGCACGAATTTAGGCTGGAAAAATCTACCGTCGTCAAATCTTTTTTAAAAAGTTTGAGAAGTTTATCGTAAAGTAAGATGAAAAAATTAGAACATTTTATCGACAAATATTTGAATTGCCAACTGTAAGTGACGAAGATGAAGAAGTTCATAAATATTGACCTAGTTTCTTATTGTCTTGTGTTGTATTTTCAATTATTTTCAAGTAATATAACAGTTTCTGAGTAAAAATTTTGTATTTATTTTAGAACATGTAAGGCATGTTTACCACCATTTTAAATTTTTTTCTACATCAACATAGGAGTTTTTTTTCTGATTTTATAAAGAACTTTACAGGTGACACCTGGATTTTATATTGAAGAACTTGGTTTTATAATTTCTTGAGTAGTTTTCAAGTTTTCTCAATTAAGCGATTTAATTGGTCCATAGGCGATGCCATTTGAATGTGATCTATAGTACATGACTATATAAAGTTAACTTTTCTCTTCTGTGTCAACTCGTACTTCTGTATACAACGTGATGGTGAGACCAGTTATGACTTATGCAGCGGAAACACGCGCTGACAGCAGCATAACTAAACAACTGATGAGAACCTCTAAAATGAATACTTTGAGAATGATAACTGGGAGGACACGACTGGACAGAGTAAAATACTCTAAAGTAAGAGAAGAGTGCGGAGTACTAGACATTGTTAGATTCGTACGGAAGAGAAGAAGGGAATGAAACGACCATGTCTCCAGAGCAGAAGAGGACAGATTAATTAAAATCACTAGAGATCGGAGACCATCAGGAATACGAAATACGGGAAGACCACAAAAAAGATAGGCAGATAGTTGGGTCTCAACATCCGTCGAAGAAACTCCATAGCCCAATGCGCGAAGAAAAACAGGGATTGCCTCTAACTTAAAAGAAGAAGAAGTACTTCTGTGCTACAACGGAGTTTATGACCGTTTCGGTGTAATGCCTGTTTCGCACTCTAAAGCGTGGATTCAAGCGACCTCTATTATTTTTGGTTTGACTAACTGTAAAGTCTGTAACGTTTCGCTGTCTCGGAGGCCGTTTACAAAAATTTGAATAGCTAATTGCTCCAAGAAGCTAGCTGGTGCTGTTGGATACGCAAGCCAAGTCAATCTGGTCAAGTCAGCCTCTCGAATTCTTTAAGACTTTCCACAAGTTTCTGAACACCATTTTTTATTTGGTCTTGGTACCCTTGTTGAAAGTGAGCATCTCCACATTTCTGAACGTGAAATTAAGAGTTCAGAATTTACTTCAATGCGGTCAGGAACTTTCTGGAACAATCCAAGGGCTTCTCTACGTAAAGACTACTACTAGCTATAGCTGCGACTTTAAACTGTTTGTGGTAGGTTTAGTTGAAACGCTTTGTACCACCGAAGACGATCTCCCTCTCCTAGTGGACGTATGTGTGGCTCAATTCATCAAAATTTGGAGGTCCAACTTTAAACTTAGTGGTAGTGGTTTCTTTACGATGCTTCATTATTAAATTTTCGATTGTGACGTTCTTCACGGTGGGAATTCATTTGTTTTATTCTTTCTTCAAACAGTTTCCTTTTTTATCCTAATTTCTTCTCTAAGTTTGTCTTTTATGATTTTTGAATTTTTTTCTAACTTCTGTTCTAATTTGTTTTCTAATTCTTTTATTTTGTTTTCTACTGTCGTAGATTCAAAATAACGCTTCGCATTTCTTCTTGAACAGTTTTAATATGGTTCTCTGTACTAGCTTGTATTTGTTCCTCAATAGACTTTATTTGATTTTCAATGATCGTTCGTATTTCTTCTTATAAACATCAAACAACACGAATTAACGCCTATTCCGTTCTCTTCTAAATTTTTGCGAAACCGTTGTAACACAATTTAAGTACCACTTATTTCTGATTTTAAATTATTTCGAAGCTTCTATCTGTTTCATTGTTATATGGGAAATTGTCTAAACAGAAAGAAAGAGCTCTGAACGCTGGCAGTTTACAGCAGACATGGAGCAGAATATATTATATGGAGCCCAAAGGAAGAGCTAAATGTGATTCCAGAAAGAAAAATCCAATCAATGAATATATATATAAACGAACGCCATTATCTTCGCTGATCCGTGTCCGTTCTAGTCTGTTGACACGGATCAGCAAAGCGGAGCCGAAAGACGGTATATAACGAGGAACGCAAGAGGATAACATCAGTCTTTAGAAATCTTCTGAAGAAGCTGACAGCATGATCAGCAAAACGTTAAGTGAAAGTTTTGTGATGCGCAAACACCCGAAGAACAGTGCTACATTAAACAACGGTCATATGAATACATGTGTTCAAAGACTGTGTTAGACCAAGTATGATCATCAAGTAGTATCACAAGAAAAACGCTGAGAGACAAAATATAAAGAAAATATTATTATTATTAAAGCCCAAGACGTTATTAGGTACGTCAAAGATGACAAACTTGGAATAAGCAAGTAACGCGTATAAACGACGACAAGATAGTAAAATAGCACAAAACTTGACATCTAGAAAAAGCAGGCTGCCAGACCCCGTAACACCTAATAAATTACCAGAACCAACAAGTCTTAGATCTTCTACACGAAAAAGAAGAGAAGAAAACGAATAAAAGTATAAACTTTCTTTTTTGATGATAAAAAAATGCTAGATTGCAATAGCTACTTAAACAAATAGCGAAAGATTATTGTCTTTTTTACGAATGGTTTCAATTTTTGTTTTTTTAATACATTTTAGATACTGAATCCGAATCAAAAACTACATTATTTTGTAGCAAATTTCTAGATTATATTTTACTCACACGCAAAATTAGCGGTTGATTCTTTCTTTGTTGATTATATTTAGGTGACTCATTACCTACCAATACAAATATTTTTGATCTTTGATAGCGTGCTTAGTTCTATCTTTCCTCGTTGGTTCTTTTGTTTTTTGCTTAGGTGGGTACTAAATACTCTTATTGTAGCAACATGTTGAGTATCTGTAAAAACATTTTTTCTAAAAATTAAACAATAAACCTGATTTTAATCGATTTTTCTTTCCTGCAATTTGTTCATCTTTAACATTATAGCCGGTAGTCAGTACCTGTAGTAATTCTGTGATGCGTTACTACTTGTATTAAGCCTTCGGCTAGCATTAGTCTATTTTAAGGTCATAATTAATAATTTACTTCTAGTCACGTTATAATTCATTTTTCAGCAAATTTTTGAATTATTGTTTACGATGACTTGTACTGTTTGAGTACCTTAGTAATTTGATTTGCATTCAAGGTTTAGCTGTCTAAGATTAATTTGTCGAATGTAAGCTTACACTCCTCGAAAGTATTGAGAGTAACTTTGTGGTAGTAACAATTTTACCAGCTATTGAGCTAAGGAACTGGGAGTAACTCTTTTATTTTATAATAACTTAATGACCATGTCTCGCTAGGCGAGAACGAAAGAGCCTGTTGTAACAAAAACGTTGGTAACAGTTTGTTAAAATATGTATAGGTTGCATGTGAGTTACCTCATTTATATTCTAATCTTCGTAACATTACTGCAGTGTGCAACTTGATAAAAAATGTTTACAATCCATGTGGTTTTTGAAATCTAAATTTAAAAATATTTATCAATAATAACCAGTTTCACAACAATTATATATAGAGAAACCTGTCAATGCAGAACCTCTTTAAAACGGTTTTTTGTAGAGCCGGGCAAGTATATACTCCTGTTTTTACTCTTTTATCGTATGCTTAAAGCGGAAAACGATCTCAAACTACAAAATAATATAAATTTAAACCTGTAAATGCGTACGTTATAATAATATATTATTTATCAGAAAAAGTTTACCTAGAATTTGTTTTTGCGTAAACGAATAATTCTGTCATTATTATAAGAAACTGTTAATAAACTATATTTACCAATTTTTTAAAATAACTTACAATTTGAAAAATGCATAACAATTTGTTTTTTTTTGCACTATGTATCTGCTATAAAAATATGTAATTTATGCATTTTTTAAATAAAATTTAAGAAACCTGACAAAGAAATTTCTGCTAGTTTCCGTTTTTTAGCGGGTTTTGTCGAATGTTTTACAGAATTTAATGCTTTTTTGCAAATGAAACGAACCGAATTAATTTCATAAAAAAATTATAATAATATTGTTCTTTTGTTTCTATTCTTAGTTATAATTTATTTAAACCCGATAATTGAGATTAGAGTGCATGCAGGTATTATATAACAACTAATTACCTACTAATAGTACATGTGATATTTGTTTATGTAACAAATTTGAATAGTTTTTGTTAGTCTTAAAATAAAACTCCAATCTAATTGATCAAATGACCTTCTCTACTCCAGGATTTAATTTTAAGATTTAAACTATTTTAAGAAAAAGTGTTGGGTGATTAGAATATTAAACAATAATTATACGCTATTTCAATCTTAGACATATTGATCACGTAAACGAATAAACATTCAAAAACAACTACGAGTTGAACGTTTGTTAAATAATAATTACTTAACAGGCGCTTTGTTAGGTACCATATGGCGTTAAGGATGTTTTGATTTAGAAGTGATTTTTTGTGAAAAAAAGTGTGTTGGAACAAAACGTAAAACTATTTTTGTTAGATACTAACTTCTTTTTTGTTTCTGAAGCGAATTTTACGCTTAAATCTTTTATGGAAATGTGTAATTTTTTCTCACAAAGGTTTCTTAAATTGAAACTTAAGATTTAAGTAAGCCATGTAGTTTGTAATCTTTTATTTTTTAAAAATTCTCCGACTGGTGCACATACGCATGTATGTCATCATGATAGTCTTCGTACTTATTTTTTTTAACAATGGTTACCACGTATGTGCGCGCATTACATTAGAATTAGCTTAGAAATTATAAACATAACTCTCGTCTTCAAACAAATTCAACAGAGTATGACGAAGTACATAAATAAAAAGAGTAAACATTTAGCATAAACAATTAGAAAAATAGAAAAAACAAAAATCAATCATTGTAATAATGTTGTTTAATTATCGGCCACAAATGTCATCTACTGCAAAGAGCAGATTTTTGAAAAAGGGCGCACTACACCATTGATAGTTTGTATCGATGCAACTCTGCTGATTCTTTCATTGTCGTAGACACGACACGATCAAGCTTCTATTGAAGTGGATTGCTTATCTTGATGGAAACATCTAATTTTAAATCTGACAAAAATGTATCTAGTGCGTTGCTGCATTTAATTAACATACCTAGTGCTCTATCTCTTCCATGGGGTTATATGCTTAAATAGTTTGTAACAACAACCCCAATTGAAATATGGTTGCGATGTCGGCTTCAGGCAACGCTATTGTCAATTTTCCAATCAAAAAATTCGTCGACATTGGGATTGGAAGATAGAGAGTAAGAAAAGTAGAGAGTTCCTTATAGGTCAAAACCATACTTCAAATCACTCGCTTTGTATAATGCTTTATAGCACGTATACCGGCTTCCCAGAAACCACCAAAGTGTGGACTTTGAAGAACAATCATGAAAAAAAATTAAATTTTTTTTAGTTCCCTACGAGAAGTAAATTTTCTACAAGTGATTAAAAATAAATTAATTGTAAGTCCAGTCACTAATTTGAGATGGGCAGCCTTGGTTGAAACACAAGCAAAAAGGTACAAATAAGATTTTACTCGGCTCTTTCTGTTTTTAATAATTAAAGTTCTGCGTTAATCAACACATGTTATAGGAAACGATGGAGCTGACTGACCACGAAAAAATGGTAAATCGTTCCTAATTAAAACAGTTAACTTTGTAGCAAACCGGAAGTATCTCAAACATCGAGGAACAATGTTTTTCTCTAAGTTGAGCTAAGCTAACTTAAAACTATTAGTTAAATCTAACTATAAATAATAAAAACAAAGAAGTAAAAAAGCTATGCACAATTCGAGCTTTGGAATTGTAGTCGGTTTCAATGGAGCGACCTTGTTTGGTGCACAAAAGTCGATTAAGATTTTAATTAGTAGATAGGGAGATAAATGCAAGCACGATATGGTTGTATTGAAACATTGCAAAAACCATGAAGCTGGATGCCAATAGTGTGAACACATATGACATGCTTAGAAATTGTTTGAAAATGATAGTCTTTAGATCTAGTGTTCATTTCCATATCAAAACCATTTTGTTGCAACAACATTTTTATGATAATGATAGTGGTTTAGAAATGGAAAACATCGAATTGAAATGACCAAACTAACCCTAAAATGTTTGTATGCTCATGAGAACTAAATTCAAAAATGCCATAATGAAATTATCCATTAGATGCTAGAAAGAACGTAAAGATTAATTTCAAGTTGGTATAAACAACTAATTCCAAAAAACAATGCAAAACCGGTTTCATACGTGACTGCATTTTATTCAAAACCTGCAGAGTTTTTGTGGCAAATGATCTCTAAAGTATTCGTTGGTTTGGGTTGATTACTATTATCGATACATTTTCTCTATGTTTGCGAAATCGAAGCAAGATAGAAAACACATCATGTTTTAGTGATGGGCCAACCGTTTGAATGCTAGAATGCACTGACATTGTAATACAAGACGCGTTAAAAACAACTCTAAGCTTTGGTGTAAGATAAAGTATTTGACATTGACATGTGTCTTAGATTTTTGTAGTCTCGCATAAAGTCCACATAGAGTTTTAAAATATTTGCGACGTTTTGGAGACGTCGTTCTAATGCAAAAATCTTCTTTGAGCAACAAGTCGCCAAAAAGTTTGCTTCACCCTTTACCACGACAAAAAATGTACTATTTCTGATTCTATAGATATTTTCAGTAAAATGTGCATCGCAAGCATTTTCTTTTGAAAAAAAATTTGAAATAGTGTTACCAACTTTAAATCCCAGTAGGTCCTGTTGGTAACAACCATGTCACTACGGCTAGCTGAGATATGGGTGAGTGGGCGTGGTTAAGAATGCTATACTATATCAAAAGAAAAAAATAAGGCGCCACTCCGTGCGTACCGGCAAAGTTTTTGGTTCGGAGACACCAAGCGTACATATAAATGTACTGTCAAAAAGTTACGAGAAAAAAAAACTATCAACGAAAGATTGTGATTGATATATTTTCTACTCGATAACAAACTACCACTTTGTCGTCCAAGAAGAAAAAGTAAATACTACAAAAGCTAAATCGGTTAAACCTTAACAATGCACTCTACTACTATTATTTTTCAAAGAAATTAGAAAGTTTTTGATAAAATTGACTCGCGAACAATTAATAGTAAAACCATAAAAACACTAAGCAAAATCGATTAAGCATTAATAATTACATGCAGTAGCAAAATTTAAATCTCAAAAAGTAAAACGTGAACGTTTATATTAGTATAATAACATAAGACTGACTGCAGATCTGAAGTTCCTTATCGTAGGTAGCTGGTAATCATGCTAATTTAATAATATTACTCTCGGATTAGTATACGCTTACATTTGTCAACTTACATTTTCCAATCTCTGGCTTTGACTACGAATAAACAAGTAAGAATCAAGTTAAACGATGGCTTAATACAAGAACATAGAACATAATTAATAACGTTTAAAGTTTAATAAATAATAGAAATATAAATGAATAATTAACACAGAATACAAATTAATAAAATTGAAGCGTGAGAAGTAAACCACATCGAAAACGATACTTGACATTATCATCAATTATACTGGGCTGAATTGGTCTACTACGTATGAGACATCATTGCAATGGAATTAATACTTTCACTCTTAGTAGTTGGGTTTGAAATCAACATGACGTTCGTAGAGATTTACCTGTGAGCAATTGAATGCAAAGAAAATCGATTCAACTCTTTCAATAAAAGTAGAGGATCTTTATTTTATTCGAATCGCCAAAAGTGTAATAACAACGACGAAGGTTCCTACAACACTCGATCTACTTACAACAAACGCTAACCGGGTAATGAGAATCTGGCAAATGTCGGACATAAAAAGCTGAATCGTATAGTCAGTGGCGCGCCTGTGCCAGTGCAGTAGTAAGAATTTTGTCGAAATACGAAATATTTGATACATACGTTATTACTAACGACACGTAACAATAGTTTCAGTAATAATATCAATTACAAGACAAAGATTAATTCGAAATGAAGCATGGCTTGCATATAAAGTCAGGTCGCATTTATAACGCACATTCCGTAACCTAAGCGGAAATCGTATGTAAAAAAGTTTGAAATGACGTTATACATAATGTAGCAACACCTTCAACCTATAGTTGGTGTTTAGAGTAGAATAAAATGACTCAGTTGTTTGTGATATGAGATAAAGCAGCGAAAGATGTTTACATTTGTATCTAAAGCAACCGTGTTTTGAAGAGCAGAGAGCCAAAAAATGATTTTTACCCAGACGATTAAGAGATATTTTAATTTTCTTATTTTTTTTTTTTAATTTTTGCCAAGGAAAGAATTTTTAATCGCATGTACAACGAATGATGTTTGTATCCTGTGTTTTTCAAGTTTAGTTTGTTTTGATGAAAGACTGCCTAAAAGCTTTGCAGTCCTTGTAAGAAAATACTTGAATTCATTGAGCGTTGGCAAGTCTAAACCCGATTTATTTCGAATTGTTTTCATGGACGAGATGTTGTGGAATTGAGTTTACTTGAAATTACAATAATCATAAGAATGCTTAACAAAGTTTTGCAATTGGTGCACATATGTCCTAATGAATTTTTTGTTATTATTATTATTTCTCTTTTCTTTCTTTTCTGAGAAGGTGACTAAGACTGGTACTTTTACTTTGTGGACAGTGAGGTAGTGCGTTCTTTTTCTTGGTGAAACAATGTCTACTTGAGAACAATTCCTTAATAGTTGATTGCAGGTCCTCGACTTACATGGCGACATTTTTTTAGAGTGGGCAACATGTTTGAGAATGAACTTGCATTAGTATTGTCATCGTCCTCTAACTCTGTTATAACGTCTTTAATGGCATTGTTGTCGTTGTCTGATCAAACGTGTATGTTTAATGGAATATCAGTACTACTTTTTCGAGAAGGGCCAGGTTGAGAAGAAAGTGAATGACGTAACTGTTTGGGATGTGATTTAAGTGAAGGCGGTATGTATCCAGGAACAGATTTCATAGCGGTTTCAAAAAGAATTTTCTAAAACATTGTTTTGTTATTATTCGGTCTTTATGGTTATCTCAGTATAACAGTTCATGTGTAGTATTTGAGGGAAAGCAATACAAGACAATGTAATCTTGGCAGGTTTATGTTAAGCTGGGTGAGAGAGAGAGGAAGAACTTGACATGTGGCCCTAAGTTTGCTAAAATGATCTTCGATAATGTTTTTGTTTAGTTTTTGGGCCCTGGCCGGGTTTAAATTCTGGGATTTTCTTATCAAGATCATGGGATTGAATATTATCTTTATGGTTATTTTTGAAATGTCAAACAATTCATGTTTAATTTTATCTTATATGCAATATATGCACAGCATTGAAATTTTTGTAGTGATCGGGTACGCTATTTCTGCTAATCTTACAAAACGAGAACACAACTCAGCAGTTAGTGCCTCTGATAAAATAAAGTTTTACCTAAATTTTGCTTTTATGTTGCTTCCGGATTGTATATATCTTCTATGCAATAACGGCACACAATTTCGTAGTTCTTCTTATAAATCCAAAATTATTTTCAACGCTAACTATCATCCAAAAGCAAATCCAACAAAAAGAATCAACCAAGTTATGAAGACAATGCCATCGTCTTATATCGAACACAACCATCGATATTAGGATAAGTGTCTTCTTAAAGTCACATGTGCCATTCGTACCGCCGTTCATGAAGTCACCGCCTTAACGCCGTTTTTCCCAAATTTTGGACGTGACATCTGTCTAGACGGATTACGTCATGGAAAAACTACCGATCCAGAGATTATCAACTATCTAGCCTTTGCTGATCGTACTCTTTTGGCCAAAAGAGGTCGCGCTTTTCGAGAAGTTTACGTAGTCATCAATAATCGCTTGAATGCAGCTTATGTGCGCGCTAAACATTATTATGAATTACGTCGTCGTCCAACACCATTTGAGGTAGAAGACACAGTGTTTTTTGAAATGCATCTAGAGATTTCTCGGCCAAATTGGCACCTAAATTTAGTTGTCGGGTTACATTGTCGTGATTGTTTTGACGCCGTTTTTATGATAAGGTATCTTTGTGTTGTAGGATTTTAAAACATGTGGATCTCGTGAAGCATGGCTTTCTTATCAATGTCCACTGCATTTTCTCAGATCTTCAGCTTGATTTTTTTAAAACAATTTTGACGTATTGTATATTACCGGATTTTACGCTTTGAATTTAACGCTTTTTTTCTTCCGTTTACTGTGCTTTTATTTTCCATTCTTTTTTTGTACTTTTTATGCCCAGCGACTCCCTTCTGCGTGGAAGCCCCAAGCCTTTATACTTCTTGTTAACGACTCTTTTGCTATGTTCTTTGATAAATCGTGATTGGAAATGCACTAGGTAGTCCAACGTTGTGATCGTTGGCCGGTTACCCAAGCCTAGTTTATAACCTATCACGTGCCGCGATCTCTGGACCGTGGTAGCTACTTGTTTATGACTTTGTGACATGGGGTAGCATAGGTTCAGATCTTCCCTTTTTGGTATCAGGTTTTTGCGTACTTTAACATTTACTTATTGAGAATTCTCGGGCACAGGCTCGTGACACGGGGTAGTATTCTTTTGTGGGGACCGCCAGTGCGGCACCGTTGCAGTAGCTCTTTTCCTGCCCAGGTTTACTATCTTGTTCAGACGTGTTTCGTTAATTGCTCTGGTCAGCTTCACTGATTGGTTTTAATTGCTATAGTGTGGGCCGTTGTGGATGGTTTGAGTCATTTGGTCTAACTTCAACGGTGGTGATTTTTGTTGTTGGCCATCTTAGGGTTGAGTTGTTGGGTCTTTTCACTTTCCTTTTAGTTTAGTTTAGGTGTAACCTGCGTTCGAATTTATGTACTTTTTAATGACAATTCTTTAGTTGCTATTTAATTGACGTGTTTCAAATCATCTTTGTTATAAGAAATTTCGTTTTAAACTAATGTATGCTTTTACGTTGCTTATATATTCGTGTGCTAAGTTTTCGCCAACTTTGCATTTGCTTTGTATTAAAAAATTTAGATTACATTATGATTTATAGTTCCGACAAGTTTTTATTTGGTTTCTTTGAGAGACGAGTAAATTGATGTTGTTTTTTTTTTAATTGCGAGTGGAACTACACCATGCGGCGTCTCTCGCATCCAAGCTTCCATCGTCTTCTATCTTGCCAATCTTCCTCCTGCATGTACCTATCTTGCATTGCTTGATATACTTCATCATTCCAAGAGAGTCGAGGCCTTCCTCTCTTTCTGCGACGTGGTGGTTGCCAATTCCATATTTTTAATGGCCATCTCTCTTCCGGCATTCTCCTTAGGTGTCCGTACCAATTTAAACGTTTACCTTCGATAGTGTCAAGAATATTTAATGTTATCCCCATCCTTTCTCTGATATTCTGGTTATTAACTTTATCCAGTCTTGTTATCGCGCAACTCCGTCTCCAGTAATCCATTTCCATTGCCTTCAACTTGCCTTCGTTTCTTTTTGATATCTCCCACACCTCTGATCCATATAGAGTGATACTCTCTACGACCGATTTATATATTCTTCTTTTGACATTCTTATTGGTGTTTCTGTTCCAAATGATTGAGTGTAACTGTCTTGTCGCAGCCTTGCCCTTTACAATTCGATTTTTGATTTCTTCGTCACTCCCACCTTTGTTAGATACAGTTATTCCCAAATATTTATAAGTCTGACAGCATTTCACTACAGAACCATCATCCAATGTTAAGTCCTGTCCTGTTCCTCCAACGACCATGTAATCAGTCTTATGAAAGTTAATTTCAGGCCCCATTTTCCATATTCTTCACTGAGCTTTCTCAGCATGTAGCATGCGTCATCTGTATCTTCTGCGAAAATTACTTGGTCATCTGCGAAGTTCAATGAGTATAAAACGTCGTCATTGATGTTTATTCCCATGTATTTACATTTGTTTCTCCAGGCAGTCAGAGTTTCGGTTAAATAGATTTTGAAGAAAGTTGGCGCTAGACAACACCCCTGCCTCAGGCCTTTGTTTACTTCAAACGCAGGAGACAGTAAGTTTCCCACCTTAACACAGCTGCTATTGTCACTATACATCCTTTTTATAGTATTTATATAGCCTTTACTAACCTGTTGATTTTCCATCGCTTGCCACACCTTAAGTAATGGAGCACTATCATAGGCTTTACGAAGGTCGATGTAGATCAAATGAGTCTCTAAATTATGGGCTAGTCGTTTGTCTACTACTTGCCTGATGCTAAAAATGTTGTCGATGCATGATCGGCCAGCGCGAAAGCCACTTTGTTCCTCTTCCTCGGTAACTTCAATTTCAATTCTAGCTTTAAGTATTTTGCCGTAAATTCTGCCAATGGAACTCAATACTGTAATACCACGATAGTTCGTGCACTGATCTCTGCTACCTTTTTTATAAATGTTAGTGATGTACCCTTCTCTAAAGTGGTCCGGAATAGTATAGCCAATAAGACACAGGGAAAACAATTTAGCAAGAAGCTCAAACATAAGGGAAGGTGCTGCTTTTATAAGTTCTATGTTTACTGCACCTGGTCCCGGTGCCTTCCCATTTTTAAATCTGTTTACTGCCTCTTTAACTTCTCGTGCTGTTATATGTGCTATATCCGCTATATCTTCGGGTTCTAAGTTTTCTGGGGAAGCAGGTGTTTCTTTAAACTCATTGCGATTTTCTTTTAGCAGTTCTTCATAATAATCCTTCCACTTATTTAAACCTATGAGTTGTATTCTCGAATGGGATTTTTCATTTGTTCTAAGGCTTTTAACCACGTTCCATGCTTCCCTTGACCTAGTACTTCCAATACAGCTATTAATTTGCTCACATTTTTTATCCCACGTTTCATTTTCAGTCCTTATTATTTCTTTTTTTACTTCTCTGCTTATTTTTGCATAGAGTCTGTAATCTTCCAGTTTGTGAGTGGATAGCCATTTTTGGTAAGCATTTTTCTTTTCTTGCACTTTCCCTGCTATTGTATTATTCCACCAGTAGTTGTCGGGTCTTCGTCTATTGTGTTCTTTTACCCCAAGGCTTTCAAATGCTGCTTCATGTATTGCTTTTGTTATGTCTCTATATATGGACTTTGGTGTAGTATCGTCAACTGTTTCGAGTTTTCCACTCAGTCTGAGCCTATATAAAAACTGAATTGAGGGATCCTGCAAGAGATTTAAGTTGTAATTTTTGTAGACCTGTTTCTCTCCTTTCGTAATCTGATTTTCTTTGCTGCAGGGGTTTCCTTTTTGCAAGGGAAATATCACCTTAGAGCGTAACATAAAATGGTCAGAGCCACATTCAGCCCCTCGATATACTCTACAATCCTTTACTACCGTTTTGTTGCTACAATTTCCAATTGTATAGTCAATGATAGATTTTACGTTTCTAGTGGTTTGAGTATAAGTATATTTATGGATTTCCTTGTGCTGAAAGAACCCGTTCCATATTTTTAGGTCGTATTGTTCACTCATACTTATCAGGCGTTCCCCGTTGTCGTTTGTACTATCCTCACCGTATCTTCCTACAGCTTTTCCCGCATCTTGTTTACCCACCCTTCCATTAAAATCTCCTAAGAGATATAGCTCCTTTCTGCTACCAACTTGATCCAGAAGGTTTGTCAAACTATTAAAAAAATCTGTTTTTTCCGCATCGGATGCATTGTCAGTGGGTGCATATGCAGCAATGACTACTATGTCATAGCCTTTGAGCCTCAGATCGACACGGATTAGATATTCATTTATACACTCCCATTTTTTGATATTCTGTTTAAGGTTTTTGCGAATGGCAATGGACACTCCCTTTTTTGCTCTACATGATTTATCTACTCCACTATAGATATGCACATAGTCTTGAAAATCTTCTATACCTTTTTCTTTCTTTTTTGTTTCAGATAGGGCTATTATGTCTAAATTGAAGCGGACTAATTCTTTAAACACCTCGTTTTTCTTAGTTGCAATACCTTGTACATTTCAGGTTCCAAAAAACATATGCCTATTTTGTTTGCCTTGTCGTCGTCGTTTATATCTGTCCTGATTCCGAGGCTTATCGCTTGGAGTTTTTGCAAAGTTATAGTTTTACGAGTGTTGGGGAGCAAACCCAACGCGTCACCCCCAACCTGGAGGACCAGGTAATTTGTACTCAAGGTTTTCTTCCTTTAGACCGATTGTTTACCTGAACTTTAGAGCTCGATCTGTCCTTGTGCCTGTTTCCCCTACAGGCTAGGTTGCCACCTACGCCGGATCCACCGTAATGAAGTTCCTCTTCTCCGCCTGTTCCGCCGGTGTGGTCTTCGTCCGTATCCCTGGACAAGGGGGATGCGATATACCCCGCAACACTGGGTCCCCAGCATGATTCAGCCACCAACAGATAGTTGGGCCCACCCCCGCGACTTGGACGCACATGCTGAGACTTACCAAAGTGGGTTCAGAGAAGGTGCCTCTGATTCCCCTTTGGCCGGGTTAATGCTTGTGTCTGATTCCACGAGCAAAGGCATTTGATGTTTTATAGCGGTTATTTGTGTTAACACCATTAAAAGTTTTGTTTATTTAATATTATCTTTGCTTACGATTTCAGTACGATGTGAAAGCTTCTTACAAAAATTACGTGTCGTTTTTATTTGTCATTTTTGTTATTTACACTTTCATCATAGGGGCATTCTTTTTGAAATATCTGGTGACAGTTCGTGAAAATCATTTTCTAATTAATAGGGCAGTTGAATACAAGATCTCACTCAGAAAACAATAAGGTGTGGAAGTGCCGCGCTTCCACTAAATGCTTTTCACATCTAAACAGGTTATCTTATTAATATTACCCATAACAGTCAAAAACTGTTAAGTTTATAATTTTATTATAAACATTTAGCTATAAATTTGTTACACTTAACAGTACCCTACGCGTTGCTTACTTTCTCAATTACTTTAATTGAAGTCTAGTTTTTATTGTATTATATTTTTAATCATTTTCTAGTATTAGTTAATTGTTAATTATACATTATATCATAGAATCTAGGCGTATAGTAATTAAAAATACGAAAGCATAATAGCTAGTAAACCAAAAAGCACTTAACCTTCACTTTTTCAAATATCGTGCGTAAAAATAACCATGGCCACAGCATTTTAAAACATTAGAATAATTTGTTACTTTAAGTACTTGACTTCCATCTGGAAGCATAAAAAACTTAATCGAGATTGAAATTCTTTAAAAAAAAGTATCTATCTATGGAAGTTGCTTTTGCAAATTATAAAATGTGGAAAGCACATGACATCCTTTATGTCGATTATTTTAATATTTTTTCTCAATAATAAGTAGTGAGTTAAAATTATATTACAAATCAAAGTCTTCTCCGTTAGCATGATTATTATTATTAGTGCAGAATATTTTGATTTGTTGAGTTTATTGTACCATCAATAACACAAATGACTAAACGTAAATAAACTTTATTTCACTTTATTTATTTAATTTTGGTTAATCAAACTAATTTTTTTTACAATAAATACGTTAAGTTAGATTGCTTCAAATACTAGTAGTATAAAATATATGCCGATCGTGTTATAAAAATTTTTTTTGGCACGCTTTACTGCACAACTTTTTTTTTTAATTTACTATTAGAAAAAAGGTGTAAATGTCTATATCCACAAACGTATAAAACATCAATAAAACCCTCCTACTATTTGATCAATTATGTCTATTCCACGATTATTTTTTTTCAAAAAAAAACACGGTAATTTTGTTAAAATAGCATACGTGCCAGAACATACATCAATTTGAAACTAATACAATAGTTTTTTTTTGTAAACAGTTATTATAACTTTTTTTTTAATTTTAAACCAAGAAAATTGCGTAATCGTTAGTCAATCGTTATCATTACCGATAAAACTAATTAATTTGCAAGTTCAAATCACATCATTGAACCTAAAATATTAACACACATAAAAAATACAGTAAAATAAAGATAAATGAACCTTGAAGTTCGTCAAAAACTATAAAATTGTTTATTCTATTTATAACGAACGTCCACAAAAATGCTTGTAATTAGTATAATTACGCTGTTAATTAAAATAAATAAATAAAATCATTTATTGCTACGTTTTTATTACTGTTATTTATTTGCAGTGACAATTGATGGAACCATTGCCAAACTTTAATTGGAATTGAGGAACAGGATATATAGTCAAAATGTGGCATTTGGCACTTTTCTCGTTTGTCATAGGTAAGTTATTTGTTTATTTTTTTTAAAAATGTGGGGGTTAATAATTCTTTCTTTTGGCGGTTTAAAGATGTATAAATATATTTACTAACGTTAGATTTAAATCCAACACGAATTTGGCTTCTATTTGATTAGTTGTGTAAGCTGAATTGGTATGGTAT
The DNA here is from genome assembly GCA_035610365.1 of Aquatica leii. Classification (NCBI taxonomy): domain Eukaryota; kingdom Metazoa; phylum Arthropoda; class Insecta; order Coleoptera; family Lampyridae; genus Aquatica; species Aquatica leii. The sequence continues at coordinate 13,472,753 of CM069434.1, read as the reverse complement.
TTAAACTGGCAAGTGCATAATTGTTATAACTTTAACGACATGGTCCAATTAGCTAATACTGATATTAATGTTTTTGAAATTTATATATAATGAAATTGTTTTGTTTAATTTGATAACGATAAATAAAACCATTAATAAAAATCTTTTTTGACACTTTCTGTGTAAGTTGCGAAATTTCATTTATTCATTTTGCTGTAATGGTTCTTCTGTAGATGTCTATATCAATTCACGTTAAATATCGTCATTTGCACTTTTTCCTTCAGTGACATTTACCACCCTGAAGATGCAAGCTGCAATGTCTTGCGAAACGTCAGTTTGTTTGGGTTCACGAACGACAACCGGGCAAAGGCCAAGTTCTACTTCTTGTTTTGGCTCTCAAGAAGAGACTAGGAGTAAGATAAGTTTGGGTGTTTAACTACGACGCGGTCTAAGCCGAAAGTCGTATTATAAGAACTGATGAAAATACTTGAATACAAATATCGAAATAAGATAACACAAAGAATACAGTAAGCGACCGTAGTCTGACAGACCGTCAACTGTAGGGATTAAACACATCTTGATTGAGTAGTGCAAAAATGATTTTAATGCTCTAACTAAACTAGTTTTTTTGTGCGTACAACGTCATCATTGACGTAAGTATGTAGTTCTTGTGAGTGCGCGACCTCTACCAAGATACAGCGATCTTTTATCAACCAAGATTAAAAATGTAGCTAAAAGTCTTTAAGATTTCTTGAAATATTTTCCCTTACTTCTTTTACCGCGAATTCAGTATTCTTCAAGCTGAACAAAACGTTTAATGAATTAGGTATTCCAGAAAGCGTCAGCTCAGACAATAGCCGCCAATTTAGACTTGAATTTAATCAGTTTTCTAAAGATTGCTCTTTACAATTTATCGTTATCAGCCCGAAATATCTTTAGCAGTGGCGGCTGGTGGTCAATGCTGCAAGAGGGTCATTTCAATAGAAAAACTTTAAAAACACATTTCTACTTAATAAAAGATTTATGTTTAAAGTTAATTTATCTATCTTTGGAATAAACAAAATGATAATTAACGTTTACAATATTTTTCATATAAAGTAGCATAATCGTTGTTTCGGCCACACGGAAGTCCTCCAAAATGAGGAGCATACGGAGGATTAAAGACCCATTAAATACTACGAAGTGAGAGACGTTCGCACAATGAATGATTGCTTTTGCGTAAAAAATCGTACATCTCAGTAAGCTGTCTAGCTGCGCCAACAAAATTGCGGCCACAGTCCGATCTGATTCGAGATGAACCTGTCTAAACAAACAAAGACAGCTTCTGTAGATAAAGACGAAGCAAACTCCAGATGTACAGCTTTGGTTGCGGTGCAGACAAACAAACATAGATAGCCTTTTGTAGTACGAGACGAACGAAGAGTATTAACCTTAACAGTAAAAGGTCCTGCATAATCTACGCCGGTTACGGTGAAAGCTCTTTGCGGGTTGACGCGATCCGCGGGTACAGGCGACATCGTTGGCTTAAACGTGTTAACTCTAAAACGATGACACGTCATGCATTGACGGATGCGCTTTCTCAGAAGACTACGCAGCGAAATGATCCAAAATTTAGTTTGTAATAAAGCTTGAACGGTCTGAGGACCAGAATGAAGAGAGGCAATATGATAGTATGAACACAAAAGAGCGAAGAGATGAGCTTACTGAGGTAATAGCAGCGGATGACGAGAAGAAGACGGCAAAGCGGAGTAGCCCAGCCTTCGGCCCACCCTAAGGAAACCCTCCTCGTCCATAAACGAAGACAACTGTTCTAAAGAGAAAGGGGGATGTTTACCTTGCCGAAGCAACGCAATCTCTTCTTTACAATAAGCGGCTTGAGCTATGCGAACGCAAGCATGCGTAGCCTTTTGTAGTTCGGCAGGAGAAAGACGCAGGTGCTTGTTATCTAAAGAAAAGGTTGTGTTGCGAGCTTGAGTGTTTTGAAAGAAACGAAGTATCCATGCAAACGTCTGTTGCATTTTTAGAAAGGAAGAAAATCGTTCGATGACGGGGAGCAAAGGATGAGAAGGTATAATACGAGCAGGAAGAGTTGCGCCAACTTTAAAATCAGGTAACGAAGAATCGAAAACTGTAGGAACAGCAAGAGACGGTCACTGCGGCAAAGGCTTAGTTAGAAAAGTAGAACCGGAAATCCAGAAAGAAGCCCTGCTCATAACTTCAGGGGTAGCACCACGACAGGCTAAATCAGCAGGATTTTCGGCAGTATCAACGTGATGTCGTTCAGTGAGATCGAGAGTAGTGAGAATACAGTTAGCGACAAAGGTATGAAGACGATGCGGAGGAAGAGAGAGCCACGCAAGAACTACTTGAGCGTCAGTGTAAAGGTGAGCTTCTCTAATAATACTAATGGCAAACAGAGGTTTAATCAAATGGAAAAGGCGCGTCAGCAAGAGCGCTCCACATAGTTCGAGTCTTGGAATTGACAGAACTTTTAATGGAGCTAGCTTTGACTTAGCGATTATGAGGTGGCACAATTGTATTTGTCGAGACTCAGCGGAACTAGAGCAGGCGTAAATAGCAGCAGCATATCCCTTCTGAAAAGCATCGCAGAATCCAACAACGTGTAAGATTTTATGAAAAAAAGAGGAGATGCATCTTGGTATGTGTATTTGAGAGAGGTAAGGCAAGCCGTCGACCAATTTGGTCCATTGGGAGGCAAGAGTGGGGCAAAGAACGTCATCCCATCAAGCTCTTTGGTCCATATACGCTGTAGAACGGGCTTCATTGTAAAAACCAGAGAGGAAAGGAACCCAAGAGAATCAAATATTCTAGCAATATAAGAAAGAACTGCTCTTTTGGTGCAGTCACCATAAAAAAAAACTTGAAAGGAAAAAGTGTCTAAACGATGATTCCAGCACAGGCCAAGAATCTTGAGAGACTTATCCTCGGTCGACAACATTAGAGGATCTTCAGGAAGAACTTTTCAAACTTTAGGAACATTACTGGACCATTTGAGCAATTCAAAACCTCCTTTTCCCAAAAGACGAGCAAGCTCGGTGCGGAGAATTAGTGTGTCATCGACGGTGCCAACACTGGTTATCACGTCATCAACATACGTATTTTTAAGGATAGCGACGGACGCCGTCGAATAATGAGATCCTTCTTCTTCAACTAATTGTTGAAGACATCGCTGAGCTAGGTAAGCTGAAGGAGTTAAGCTGTATGTTACCGTATTTAGTTCATACTCGACGACAGAATTATGAATGGATTCGCGCCAATAGATGTGTTGTAAACAACAATCTTCACGACGTAACAAAATTTGTCTATACATCATGCGAATATCACAACACAACGCGATCGGATTTAACGTAAAAGTTATCAGAATAGTAGAAATATCCTTTTGTAGCTTAGGACCACTTAAAAGTTGCTCGTTTAAAGACTTACCATGAAGAGAGGACGAACAGTTAAAAACCACACGAATCTTCGTCCCCTTTTCACTACATTCCGAAGCACTGTGAAGGGGTAGCACATATGACGAAGAAGAAGTAACTACGGACATGTGACCCAAGTCTCGATACTTAGACATAAATTGTTGATAAGAGGCAAAGCGGGAAGGATCTTGAATTAAACGCCTTTCTAAGTTTAAAAAAGCTCTGTACGATGACTTTGAATTAGCAGCTACCTTGACAGCGTTGGCTTTTAGAGGTAGAGCTACGACACATCGACCTTCGGAGGATCGGATCTTTACCACGGGCACTTCTTCGACTTCCCAGAACTTGACGAGGAAGTCTGTAGGATTGGACTAAAGAGTTAGAAGAGAGACAGCCGAAGAAGTTACCGAACTCAGACTTACAGGACCTACAATAACGTCGCCAAATATAGTAAGAAAAATTGAAAGATTACTTTTAATAATAGAAAAACCCTCTGTTGGAATGATTGTAGGAAATAGATCAGCTCCGATAAACATTCCTATCCTGCCAGGTACATGAAAATATTTATCTGCTAGTTGACGGTGTCTTAGACTAGAATAGACTTGTTCGGAAAGACGAGCCGACGAGAGGTTTTGAGATATTAAAGAAAGTACGTAAGGAGTAGCTGTGATAATTTTGGAAGAGTAACGAGATTTTATTACACAGTCAACAGTACCAAAAGTGCGGGAGCCCATTTGTCCAATTCCCGAAATCTGTAACTGAGAAGGGCTGGGAGTTAAACCTTTAACCATTTCGCTAGTAATAGCAGAGACTTGCGAACCTGGATCCAGAACTGCTCTAACAGGGCGAAATTCACCGCAACTGTCTCGGAGCAGTGCTTGAATTGTACCTAGGAGAATCCTATGATTGGAATGAGTAGGCGGAAGGCAATAAGACATTGTTTGAGCAGCTGTAAAATTACTTCCGGAAGTCGCCGCTTTCGAAAGTACAGAATTAGAATTATCTTCCTTATCTAAATTCAGTAATGAATTATATTTACGGCTGCCACAATGCACACACGATCGTTCAGATTTACAATCTGTTATTAAATGAGCTCCGAGAATTTTAAAACAACGCGTGTGGTTACGCATGGCTTTGCCTCTTTCATCTATGGACATTCGTTGGAATTCTGGACACCAAGTAATACTGTGATCAGATTTACATACAGGGCATCGCCGAGATGATGAAAAGGAACGATTGTAAGTAGAATTAACTTTATTAGTTTTAAAGGACGAAGCGGCCACATGCGGCTTGGAAGTTAAAGCAACCTCCTTATCTCGAAGAGGAACTGAAGCAGCGGCTATAAGGATTTTTGGTTTGACCTTGGTCAAAGAACGTGATTTGGATTCAGCTGCAGATAGCTCGAGACTACGCACTTGTCGATTGATGAACTCAATAAGTTCCTTATAAGTAGGAAAATCATCTTCTTGTCGCCGAGATTCAAATTCACGAGAGGGTCCAAATTACGCATAGCTAAATAAAAGAATAAATTCAAAATAATTTTGAATGGGAAGTGCTGCTAAAGTATTGGCTGCATTTTGGTGTACTTGGAGATATGATCTAAGACTTTCTTGAGTAGGATAAACAAGAATCTTAAAATTCAGAATTCTATCTAGGTACATTCCGGCTAAACGCCTATCGTTTTGGTAACGATCTTTTAATGCTTGATAAGCAATTTCATAATTTGCCTCGGTTAATGGAAAACTAGCAATAACGGATTCTGCTTCCCCGGCAAGAGACGTTTTCAAATAATGAAATTTAACGAGAGACGTTAAACTTTTATTGTTATGTTCTAATAAATCAAAAAGACCGATAAAATTTGTCCATGTCGCAATTTTTCCATCGAAATGCGGAATTATAATTTTCGGAAGGAAACCTTGAAGTGGGTCAGAAGAAGAACTGCATGATTGTTGTGATGCTCCGCTATCAGTGTCAGCACTTTGAAGTTTTATGGTCCCAATCGAATAAATAAAATTTTTAAAGCTTTTTTGTATTTAATCGGTAGGAACCTGATCTTTCTTAGCCAGAGCGGTGTTTTTAATTAATATTTGGCGCTGAACTTTCCGAAAGTGGGATTCGCAAATTAGCAATTCGTCGAGCATAAATAGATGAAATTTCCCATCTTTTTTGGAAATATTAGAACAGCGATCAGCGATATCAGTGACGTCGGCAAAGACCTATGACCTCGTTACCACCAGGACATTCAAATCACTTTCGGACATTATTCGTGATATTAAATAACTTAGTACGAATAATACAAATAACAGAAAATCCCGTATTAAAATCGGCGTAAATTCTTAGATAAATACTTATATCGCAAGTGATAACGTTATGAACTTGAACAATTGAAAGAAGTGTAACAGAAACGGATCTCTTAAATATCCGGTTCGAAAAGGACCAAATGTATTTAATGTTTAAGAAAGGAGGGTATTTCCGGTTACAACCCACCGAGTTATTAGTAAACGAACTTGAAAATTACTTACGTAACGTTCCTGGGTCTTCTGGAAAATTGGGAGCGCACAACCACCCAAACCCGTAATAAATCAAGGCCTCCATTCACCCAGAAATGAAAACTGCTCGACTTACCCTGATCTTACTTGTCCCTGGTTGGTGGAGTTAAGTCTTTAACACGCACAAAAGGGCGCACGGTTTGCTCGCTAAACAACACACTTAACATTTAAGAAAAATTAACGAAATAGAATGCAAGAAAGGAGGCGTTATACTCGGGTCAAAACTAAGTAACGTACTATCGTATTCTTTATCAAAATCTTGTATTTACAGCGACAAATAGAAATTTAAAATAGGGGACAGCAAGTCACAAAACCAAAAATGCAACTCGCGGAAAACTTAAATAGAAAAACGCTCGCGCTAATAATCGTAAAACAATTTTTAACATTTTTTGGAGGGTCATTAACCAAATGACCTAATAGAGAAGCCGCAACTGATCCTTAGCATAACGGCCAAATGGAAACAGCATACATTTGAACAAGCCGTGATGAGGATATCTACATAGCTTTATTGTCACACCGTTCTTCTTTTTTAGACAACGAAAGGTCTAGATAGAAAATGCCCACAAATTTTAATAACAGGCAATGCACAAAAGAATTACGAAGTTACAAATAGACGACAACGTTTGGCTGGAAGACCTAAGAGTTTATGGTAAAATTATACAAAAATTGAATGATTTCAAGAAGAGATTATCTGACGAATCTAAGTCTGGGTGTTTTACTACGACGCGGTCTAAGCCGAAAGTCGTTTATAATCTTATGATAAAGATAATTACGTTACTCACCCAGCGAATAATAACCAGTTCAAAAACATAAATCACACCGGTGATAAGAATGTTACGAGTGGTAGACCAAGTTTTGAAAGGGTTCGTTAAAAGCATGCCGTTAACTTAGAAAGTAGTGGCGGCTAAAATCAAGAAAGTGTGCTTTTGTGACCGGTTTGGCAACACAGTTTTACTAAATCATCATGTCATCAATTACCTTCCTTTATAAAAGGGGAATGTTCCGTTAATACTTAGATGAGACTAAAGTGACAACGTCGCGTATAATTAATTTGGATAATGCGCAGAACAAACTCCGTCATGTATGATTGGAGAACTTCCAAACTTATTCTAACTTAGAAAGGGTCCAAGAAACATTTAAGTTCAACCGAAAACGAATAACTGTTCCACTCAGTACACGTTACAAATTTACAACATTTGCAAAGAAAACGGAATAGTGTTGTAGACAATTCCACTACGCAATTGGACATTGCATTCTACTTTTGCATAAAAACTACTTACAACGTGCAATCAATACCTAAAGTTTGGTTATTTCTAAGAATTTCACCCCTAAATAATAAAATTATTTAATAAGGTATACGACAGACTTGCAATACCAGAAAAAAATTAAAAGGAAGAATAGCTTGACTATGTTAAAGAAGCGAAAAGTCCATGAGAGCAATTTCTTCAAATCCAATACAATGCAGAACTACGCCTACGAAACAGAAAAAAGCAACAAGCGATCGGCAAAACGAAAGTGATGATAGCGAAGAATATTGGGATAACGAAAGCTAATTTTGTTTATTATATTATTATATTTTCTATTGCAAATTGTTTGTTAATAAATAGAAGATCAGTTACTATATATATCTTGTTTATTGAATTCTGCTAATTGGGAGCCTCCTACTTTTCCTATTAATTAACGCTTAATTCAAGGACGGTAAACGGCCTTTTTGCTAAAGGTAAAATCAACTTTATAATTGTAGTATTTTTATTAGTTGTAATTATACATTAGACGATATGTAATTAAGCTTACGTAGACATCGTTATTTTCAGGTGTGTCAGCACAGACCGTTAGTCAAGCAGGAGATAAATGTAGCCGACAGTACGTCTGCCCACCAGAATACTTAAAGTTGAATCAGCACTGTTACTACTTCAGCAAAAACAAAACAACGTGGCAAGATGCATTCTTTGCATGTCAAGACCTTCGTGGGAAATTTGCAATTATAAAGCACGTAAATCAAGACAAGATGATACGTAGTTTCCTTAATAAAATATCTATTCGTAAGTACAAATTATAATACTGAACATGCGTTTAATTGTTGTTTCGAATTGTAGAGAACGAAGAAAGATGGATTGGCGGAATGTACGACTGGGAACAGATGAAGTGGAAGTGGGGTGCTTCCGGTCAGGAAATGGTGTTCAAAGGTTTCTCTCAAATGGCACCCGAAGACAAAGAAAAATTACAATGGCATTGTACGATTCTTGATCCAAATTTAGATTACAAGTAGGTTCATTTGCTTCATTGACAATTAAATGATAATTAACGTTTTAGGTGGAATGCGCGAATGTGTTTGGAACAAAAATACTACATCTGTCAAACCAAACCAAAGTTCGTCAACAAAGGAAAAAAGAAACAGCACAATTATCCTATTGATAAATTCAACAAATTAAACGAAGTTCCTTTACCAGCTCACCCGTACCACGACAAAGATAACAACTTTAAAGAATACACTCCCAATGACGAAGCTTTCAATATAACCCAAGGCGTAATCGAAGATAGCGCATTTGCGTTTAGAGATCCATCGATGTTGGAAAGAAGAAAAGATAAACCCAAAATTCAGAAAAATAAACGATACAAAAAGATTCTTTGCGAAACACGTGTTGTTAACAACGAAACGGAATATTACTGTCCACAATTAAAATATGCGAAACGACGAAGGCGCAATAAGAGCAAAGAAGATAATTTTGCGTCTAGCGAAAAACTACACACTAGAATTTACTATGGCAGCATACCTAACAGTGTATTACACCCAAGAGTCATTACAGAAGAAATCAGTTTCGACTGATTATCAGTATCTGTGCTAATACGTTTTATTTTACTCCTTAAAACAGTACAGTGATTTTCGTAAATACTTCATTATATGTGTTTAATAATGTCTTTCCATGTTGTGTTGTTATATTTATTTTGTTTATATAATAAATGTTTTAAATAATTTTTAGTTTGGTTTATAGTAGCGTTCAACATTTTGAACCAAACGTAATTGAAACAACCACCAATTCTTTAAATAAGTCTCATTTTGTAAATATTGCTCTGTAAAATAGTGGATGTATAAATTGTTTAGAATTTAGCTCATCCTTGCTATAGTTCTATACATGTAACCTAAAACGGTGCTTATTTTTGTACCAAATGTGTAGGAGATAACAAAATAAAAGAAAATAAATATTGCGCTTTCTTTAATTTCTTTTGGTAGTAGGTTTAAGCAAAAAAGAAGCTAAAAAATCATTTCTAATTAATTACATATCTTGCTGAAGACGAATTATGTATTACAAAATTATTTACAATAACAATGTCAAAATTAATTGAACGAGTACATCAAATTTAATTGTTGAAATCGATTAACTCGAAATAACAATAGAATGCATCAAATAATTACTATAACGCTATAAGTGATTTTAAAAATGCAATAAAAAAAAATACTGTGGATTTTTTTATAGGAACACGAAATGTGCATATATCAAAATATAATTTTTTTTGGGTTTTGAACCGCGTTCTGTATTAAAACTTTTTACACTCGTCATGTTAGAAACTCCCAGCACTGGGAATTAAAGATTAGGGAGATTGAAAGCACGAGATCTCTTGGGTGAGTTTTGATGTGACTTCTTTCGTCACAAAAATACGATCGCCATTAGATATCAGTACCAAATTATAAAAAACAAGGAGTTTAATGAACTAGTCAAAGGAAAAAACGGCTAAGAGATCACCACTTTTTCCGGTCATCGCTAATCTGTTTATGGAGGACATTGAAGAAACAACATTGGAAACTACATCTCTTAAATCAAAGCGTTGGCTACGATATGTAGATGACACTTTTATAATATAACTTCACGGAGCACCCTTAACTACTTTCTGAATCACATCAATCATTGGCCACCAAACATCGAATTTACTATGGAGATCAAAATAAACAGAAAAATCTCGTAGAACGCACTAGTCACTATGTATATAGAACAGCACTCTGGACTACCAGATATCAAATCGCACCATTTCCTTGCTCAAAAAAGTTTGCAATATCAAGAACCTTAGTGCATAAAATAAAACTGCTTAAAAACTGAGCTTGGCCAGCTAACGGATGTCTTTAAACGGGTATAAAAGAAGATACAAAGAGCTACCAAACAAAAAAAGAGCTGCACAGACAAATAGCCAATACACTTAGAACTACAAACATCGAAGTAGTCTGCGACAAATAAGTAAGCTACCAGCGTTCCAAAATTAAAGGAGGCAACCGTTTAATAATTAAAGTCTGTGCATCTGAACTTTTGCGTCTCAAAACCTTTAATTTCGCCTGAATTTATTTCGGAGTTGGGTGATTGTACTTCAAGCAGAGCGCTTGTGAAGTTTACGTAAATAGATTTTCATTTTCTATCTTAATTACTATTGCTCTGATGGGTCGCTACCAGAATTCCTTATACTTTTTCAAAATAAAATACAGTCCACCGTTTTTAAGTTCGGTGTGGCCGAAACATTTGGTCTTTCGAGACGGATATTTAAGAAATCCGTTTCTGTTAGATTCATGGTGGTAACGAGGTCAAAGGTCTTTGCCGACCTTACTGATACCGCTGATCGCTGTTTTAACATTTCCAAGAAATATGCAAAATTTCATCTACTTATGCTCGAGGAATTGTTAATTTGCGAATCCAACTTTAGGGAAGTTCAGCGACAAATATTATTTAAAAACTTCACTCTGGCTAAGAAAGATCAAGTTCCTACAGATCAAATACAAAAAAATCTTAGACATTTGGTTTACTCGATCCGGGCCAGCTTTCTTAAGCTTCAAAGCGCTGACACTGAGAGCGCAGTTTCATAACAGTTATGCGGTTCTCCATTTAACCCACTTCAAAGTTTTTTTCCGAAAATTATAATTCCGCATTTCGATGGAAAAATCGTGACAAATTTTCTCGGTCTTTTTGTTTCATTGATGCATAATAATAAAAGTTTAATTTCTCTCGTAAAATTTCATTAATTAAAACCGTTAACTTTTGGATAAGCAGAATCCGTTATTGCCGGTTTTGCATTAACCGAGAGAAATTATGAAATTGCTTATCAAGCCTTAAAAAATCGCTATCAAAACGATAGGCGTCAAGTCGGAATATGCTTAGATAACTTTTTAAATTTTAAGCCTCTTGTTTCACCTACTCAAGAAAGTCTCAGATCGTATCTTCAAGTACACCCAAATGCAACCGGTGCTTTAGCAGCACTTCCAGTTAAAAATCATTTTGAATTTATTCTCTTTTATTTAGCTATTCATAATTTCGATCCATCTACCTCTCGTGAATTTGAATATCAACGACAAGCAGATGATTGACCTATTTATAAGGAAACTTATTGGGTTCATCAATCGACAAGTACGTAATCTCGAACTATCTGCTGCTGAAGTTAAATCACGTCCTTTGACAAAGGTCAAACCAAGAATGCTTGTAGCCGTTACTTTTGTTCCCCTTTGCGATGAAGAGGTTGCTGTACCTACCAAGTCGCATTTTGCTATCTCTCCTATTAGCTCATTTAATAGCAGATTGTAAATAAAAGCAATCATGGGTGCATTGTGACAGCCATAAGTATTATTCATCATTGCATTTGGATAAGGAAGATAATTCTAATCCTGTACTTTCAAAAGCAACTACTTGTTCAATTAATCTTTCAGCTGCTCAAACAATGTCTTGTTGCCCTCCGCCCACTCACTCCAATCATACTGTTCTCCCCGGTATCATTTAGGTTCTATTCCGAGATCGTTGCGGTGATTGTCGCTCTGTTAGAGCAGTTCTGGATCCAGGTTCGCAAGTATCTGTTGTTACTACGGCTATTGTTAAAAGTTTACGTTTAATTTCCAGCACTTCTTTGTTGCAGAATTTGGGAATTGGGTAAATGGGCTCCCGTACTCTTGCTACTTGTTAAAATCTCGTTACTTTTCTGATGTTATCACAACTGCTCCTTACAAATTTTTTTTTAATATCTCAAAACTCTCTTTGACAAGTCTTTCCCAATAAGTCTATTCTAGTCTAAAACTAGCCGATAACTATCCTTGTTTGGGCAATACTCATACTCAAACCTCCGAAGGTCGACGCTGTCAAGGTTGCTGCTAATTTGAAGTCATCGTACACAGACTTCTTGAAATTAAAAAGGCGTTCAATTCGAGATTCTCCTCGTTATGCCGGTTATCAACAATTTATGTCTAAGTATCGGAACTTGGGTCACATGTCTGTTGCTGCTTCTTCTGCGCCATACGTGCTACTCCATCACTGTGTTTCTAAATACAGTGAAAAATGAACTAAGTTTTGTTGTTTTTAACGGTTCGTCTTCTCTTTATGGTAGGTCTTTAAACGAGCAACTTTTAAGTTGTCCTAAGTTACAGTTGTGTAATTTGCATAATCTATAAACAAATTTTGTTACGTTGTGAAGATCGTTGTTTACAACACATATATTGGCACGAATTCAGTCATAATCCCATCGTTGAGTATGAACTGAAACTGGTAACTTACGACTTATTTAAAGACGAAGGTTCTCTCTACCCGGCGGGTCTAGCATTAGCACCGGCAAGGACGCACCTTACTAATTTTTTGGGAAAAGAAGAGTTTGAATTGCAAAAATGGTCCAGTAATGTCCTTGAAATTTTAGAAGGTCTTTCTGAGGATCGTTTAGAAACTCCTCTTATGTTTTCGACTGAGGATAAGTTTCTCAAAATACTGGGCCTGTGCTGGAATCATCGTTTAGACACTTTTTCCTTTTAAGTTCAATCCTTTAGCGGATACTGCACTAAAAGAACAGTTCTCTCTTACATTGCCAGAATATTTGATCCTATTGGGCTCCTCTCCCTTCTAATCTTTACAATGAAGCTTGTTTAACAGCGTATATGGGCTGAAGGGCTTGATTGAGATGACGTTCTTAGCTCCGTTTTTGCCACCGAATAGAATAAATTGGTAGATGACATGCCTTACATCTCCTAAATACACATACTAAGATGCATTTCCTTTTGTTCTCATCAAGTCTTACACGTTGCTGGATTCTGCGATAATAATCACTAAATTAAAGCTAGCCTCTATGATTATAAGCTACTTTCGGCTAAGACAAACTAGCTTCATTTAAAATTCTGTCAATTTAAAGACTCAAACTGTGTGGAGTGCTTTTGCTAACGCGTTTTTTCCATTCGCTTAAACCTCTCTTTGTTTTTACGACTAAAGAAGCTCGCCTTTATACTGACGCTCGATGAGTTCTTGCGTGGCTCTTACTCGCTACGCATCGTCTTTATACCTTTGTCGCTAACCGTATTGTAGCTATTCTTGATCTCGCTGAACGACATCAATGTTATCACGTTGGTACTGCCGAAAATCCTACTGATTTAACTTATTGTCATGTTACTCCTACAGTTATAAGCAGTGCTTCTCTCTGGATTTCCGGTCCGATTTTTCTAAAACATTCTCTTTCTATTTTGACAATTTTAGATTTTTTGCTACCTGATCTTAAAGATCGCGCAACTCTTTTTACTCGCGTCGTACCTTCTCATACTTGGTTTCATTTAAAGCGCTCAAGTTCGCAACTCAGTTTTTTCTTCTGACTACAGACGTCTACCTCTTTTTTCTGTCAAACTACAACTACTTCTTATAGAGAAGAGATTTCGTTACTTCGGTAAGATAAACTTTTTTAAAACAGTTGTCTGCGTTTATTGATGAAGAAGGTCTCCTTATGGTGGGCGGAAAGCTAAGTTTCTTTACATTGCAGTCGTCTTCTCGTCATCCGCTACCTCAGCAAGCTCATCTCTCCGCTTTTTTGTGTTCTTACTATCATGTCGTCTCTCTTTATTCTGGTCCTCAAGCGGTTCAAGCTCTATTACAATCTAACTTCTAGATTATTTTCCTGCGCAGTTTGCTAAGAAAACGGATCAGTCAATGCATAACGTGTCATCGTTTTAAAGCTAACACGTTCAACTTAACAATGGTGCCTTTAGCCGCAGATCGCGTGTATCCGCAAAGGGGCTTCACCGTAACCGGTTTAGATTATGCAGGACCTTTTACTGTTACTCTTTGTTCGTCTCGTACTTTTAAAGACTTTCTGTGTTTGTTTGGCTGCACCGCCACTAAAGCTGTACAGCTGGAGTTCCCTTCGTCTTTATCTACAGAAACTTTCTTTGCTTGTTTGGATAGGTTCACTGCGCGTCGGGAAATACCATATCGCATTAAATCAAACTGTAGTCGCAATTGTGTTGGCGCAATTAGAAAGCTTGCTGATCTGTATGAGTGTTTGCGCAAAAACAAACATTCCCTTTGCTTTTTGCAAACGTCTCTCACTTCGCAGAAGTAATTAAATTTTTAACCCTCCGTATGTTCCTCATTACGGAGGCCTCTTAGAAGCAACTAATACGTCTGGTAAGCGTGTGTTATATCGCAAAATTGGTACCGCAACTCTTGTTTTCAAAGAGCTTAGTACCGTATTTTCTCAAATCAAAGCGATATTAAATAGCCATCCGTTGTGGTTCCTTTCATATGATCCTGCTGAAGCTGCAAACTATTTGAGTCCAGGTCACTTTCTTAATGATGAGCATTTGCTTTCTTCTCCTTCATTTCTAACGCTAATCACTTTACTTTCAAACAACGTTGGCGACATCAAAAAGCATTATACAATCCTTTTGGCGTCGCTGGTCTGTTGAATAATTGCATACCTTAACTCAACGGAAAAAATGCTCTCATAACCCCGGTCCTCAAATGGATGATGTAGTTCTAGTTTAAGATCCCAACCGACCTTTTAATGTCATGGTTGATTAGTAAAATTGCCGAGTTACATCCAGGACTTGATGGTTTCTTTCGAATAGCCACCGTTAAAACAGCAAATGGTTATCTCACTCACGCTCTCTTTCGCAGTTAACTCCACTTCCTGGACCTGGCTAACTTTTTCTTTTGATTCTTATTTGTTGTTCTCGTTTATTATTATTGCCTTGTACTCTTTTTCTTTTAGATATCCGTTTTAAATTTAACGCTGCTTATTTTAGGTAAGCTTTCGGTTCTATGGCATGCTGCCCCTTACTTAAGTTGATTCGTTACTTTAATAAATTTTTGAAAGTTTTCAATGTCACTTTTACTTAATTTGACAGTGGTATCGCGTCTCCTTTCTGATCATTCTGGTAACGGTTACTTTTAGACGTTATAAACTGTGTTTAATAATGAAAACCTGTGCATCTGAACTTGTGCGTTTCAAAACCTTTAATTCCACCAGCTTTTGGGAAAGAAGATTAGGGTAAGTCAAGCAATCGCTGATTTCGGGGCGAGTCGAGGACTCGATTTATTTTGCGGTTGGCTGGTTGTACGCGCCTTACTTAATGTAGAGCGTTTGTGAAGTTTACGTAAGTACATTTTCATTTTCTATCTTAATACTATTGCTCTGTGGGTAAAAAAAGCAAATTTGCACACTATATGTTCCATGAAACACTTGAAAATCCAAATACGGTCATGGGTCAAGAACCAAATAAAAATCTAGTCAAAAATTACTTAAGTGATACTTTTAAATAACCAAAAACCACTATTGTTGTGAGCGTGTATTTGAAATACGACTACAAACTAATGGAGTAGTTTCTTTGTAGTGTTATATGAAAATTACAAAATAAATTGATAATAAAATAATTAAAACAGATACTAATGTTCATTTCTTAGCATTACTGACCTAGCTTAATAAAATGTACTTTGTGTACAGATTCTAGTGTACTTGAAAAGGTTCTATCAAAAGATGGGTCTGATAAAAAACGGAAGTGGGTGTATCCGCCATTTTTAACAGTTTTTCTTAAATAATTTTGTACGTATGTAAATTATTCGAATTATCTTTACAGTTACTTATAGAGATAATTCTTCCTAACAATTTATTATAATAAATAATATAATAAAAAAATTTTCTAACATTAACAGTTTATTAGATGTAATAGCGAAGGCTTCCACGGCCGGAATCTATACTAACATTAGAATGTCTTCCGGGTTTGGACCGTGTCATAGTTGCAACCGAAGCTGCCAACGTTTCGCCCACTTTCGTAAGGGGCTTCATCAGGGCGTGAGATAAATCGCAAAACTCAAACAAGCAATCGAAATCTAACTAAGAACTATTCAAAGGTTAGGTTATGCACTTGTAAAACAAGCCATAACCTAAACTATGAAAAGGTAAGAAAAAAAACGATAACCTGAAAAAGCAAACGACAATCTAATAAAGAACCACTACCGAGTTAGGTAATCAACTTGTGAACCAAGCCAGATTCTAAACTAGGTAGAAGTGACTAAAGAAGAAATAGTCTCCGTATTTAAAGGAACAGGATCGTCACGGATGATTAAGCTCGACCCTGATTGGGTTACGGTTTCTAAGGGGCGTGTTTTTGTTAAATGACTAATAACCGGGAACCAAAGAGGGGATAGTTCGAAACCATGATCGCGATTGAAGTTATTGGGGTGTTTGATGATTTCTATGCTTTCTCGGAATTTCCTGTTGAAAAAGAATGGAGATTTGGCAATTAACGAAACATTATCAAAATCTATCTTGTGAACTATCCCCTCTTTGGTTCCCGGTTATTAGTCATTTAACAAAAACACGCCCCCTAGAAACCGTAACCCAATCAGGGTCGAGCTTAATCATCCGTAACGATTCTGTTCCTTTAAATACGGAGACTATTTCTTCTTTAGTCACTTCTACCTAGTTTAGAATCTGGCTTGGTTCACAAGTTGATTACCTAACTCGGTAGTGGTTCTTTATTAGATTGTCGTTTGCTTTTTCAGGTTATCGTTTTCTTTCTTACCTTTTCATAGTTTAGGTTATGGCTTGTTTTACAAGTGCATAACCTAACTTTTGAATAGTTCTTAGTTAGATTTCGATTGCTTGTTTGAGTTTTGCGATTTATCTCACGCCCTGATGAAGCCCCTTACGAAAGTGGGCGAAACCTTGGCAGCTTCGGTTGCAACTATGACACGGTCCAAACCCGGAAGACATTCTAATGTTAGTTTATTAGATATTTGATTTATAATGAATTCACAAATATAATCTAAGTTCGAATTCTGCCTGCGACGATTTTTTTAGGAAAAAATTCCATATCTTGAAGAGAAAGCAAGATACGTTAAAAATAATAATTTTTACTGATATTCTAAAGGGGAAAGCAATATCGAGGCGCACAATTATAGGGGTTAGTCAATATGACAACATAAGCTTAATTTGCCATATTTCGTTTATATATTTAATGAAATCGAAGAGAAAAATTTAAAAAAAATTATAGCATGCAAGGTAGTCAATACAAACGTGTACATATCACTTCAAAGTGGTTTTATGTCAACATAACCTTAAAAAAATATGTAGACATTCGATCATCATTCCTTATTGGAAAGTCGTGTGGTGACCACACAAGTTTTTTTATCAGTGCATTTAATAATAAAAGATCGTTCGTTATTATAAATTAGTGTTATAATTTAGCCAAAAATTGCATTTTAAAAGTGACTAAATGTTTTGTTAAACTTTTTATTCATAATTTCTGTCGGTAACTCGTTTGCAAACGGTAAAAATGGATGCAAAACTGTTTAAAATTCTCGAATCAATAATAAAAAAAATAGTCAAAAATTTTCAGAAAATAGAAGAAAATTCTAGAAAAATAGAAGAAATTTTTTTATCAAAATACTAAAAAAAATAGAAGAAACCTTGGTGGAAAATTTTAAAAGAAGAAATATGAAACAACACCGAAAGCCAGATTAAAACCGTTCAAGAGAAAACTCAAGCAGAAATATTGAATTTAAAAGAAGAAATATGCTATGTTTTAGAAAACAGAAAACAATCTACAAATGACAAAATAGAAGCAATAGAAGACAAATTAGAAGACATAATAAAACTATTTGTTTAATGGAAAAACTCTTTGGTCAACGTACTACAAGCAGTTTAAAGCGCTAATGGTTGGAGCAAAAATCGACGTTTATAATAGCGGCCTTACGTTGAAAAGCGTTAGGAGTTTTGCGGACTGTTCCTGACCACCTCCAAAGAAATTACGAACTCTTAATTGCCGGTTTTTAAATGATATATAAGGATGCTCATCTTCAACAGATGTATCAAGCTCAAATAAAAAATCTAGTTCAGAAAACTACAGTAAATCTTTAAAAGTTCGATGCCAGATTGACACGGGTTGCGTCTCCTACAGCACCAAATACCTTCCTGGAGCAATTAGCTGTTCAAACTTTCGTGGACTGCCTTCGAGACATAGAAATTCAGCAAACTCTAAGTATAGCTCAACCTAATATGTTGGATGGCACTCTACCCTACTCTCTACTCTACTCTACTGTGCTGAAAAAGTACCCCTGCAGACACCAAAAAACATCGAAAAAATAGCCCAACAAATACTTCGGGAAAAAGGAATGGCGATTTTGAGCTGCGGTAAAATAGGTTAGGTGCGACGACACCGTGCTAAACCTAAAAAGAAAACAAAAAGAACGTTCAAAAACCTGGAGTGAGTTTAGCAAAAAAATTCCAAACTTAACTTTATCTAGTCATGCACCAAAGATTACCATTTAATTTCATCGCTTGTAGAGCAATTGCACAGCATTTACCTCGATGGCAAAATCAATTAACGAAGTGTTCGGTTACTAGTTAACACGAGAGTGGCAAAAGCCATCATTCGTCCTGACATCTTATTGGAACATGAAAAGACATCATCAGTAACAGTACTACTTCGAACGACGACGGGCGAAGAAATACATACTCACGGACAAGTAAAAATCAGCATTGGTTTGGGAAATGAACAACTCGACCATCGAGTGCTGGTAGCTGGGAATAAACATTATAAAGAAGTATGGGTTCTATGGTGAAAAAATTCCTTTTCACTTGACAAAGAAGGCAGTCGTGCGAGTCTTATTGAATAAAGACGCGACTCTGCTTGAAAGAACTGAAAATATGATAATGGAAATCTCCGAGAAGGCTACATTCAGTTTAAAATGTTTATAAATATGTTGGATAATGCTTAAGAATATTTAGCATTCTTCGGATCTACTTACATATGTGAAGCTGCATTTTCTTTAATGAAAAATGCAAAAAGCAAAACTAGATCACGAATTACGGATAAAAATTAATTTCGAAGAAATTATAAATCACAAACATACTAATTTTATTCCTTCTCATTAGATTTTTGTTTTTTTTACCTAAATTTTATTTCTTTGTATTCACTTTGATATCACAATAAAAACTATTTGTTCCAAATTGTGCTTCTTTTACCCTAAATCTACAACAAAGCGATAGCACTAGATATTTTATTTTTAGTATTAAATTCATCATGAATTTGGTACACTATAAATTAATTTATGTAGTATTTATTCTCTTTTATTACTTTCTTTAATCTAATCCGGCCCGCTTCACGATACGAAAAATTTATTTGGCCCGATGATGAAAAAAGTTACCCACCCCTGACCTAAACCATCCATTAAATATCTAGGATAATCGTTTAAGTATTAAATTACATGCACAAAAAATTTTAAAACAGAGATGAATCAAAAAAGAAAAAAAATTGATATGCATCAAAAGAAAACACATTAAACTGAAGACTTTTTGCTCTCTTTATAAAATATACAGACTTTCAGCAGAGTACCCAAACATAACTGTCAGAAAATGAGGGAAGCAACTTATTTGAATCCAACAAAACAAATCTTGTACAAAGGTATGACGTGTGTTTTATACTATTTTCTCTATTTTTATTCAATTTCAATATTTTTCCCCTATTTTGTATGAGATTTTAGGTTAACACATAAATTTCAATGTGTCAAAGTGCAAGTGTTGCCAATTCAATAAAATATAAGTTTCCCAATGTTGTTTTAAAATTAAAATTATACGAAAAATATTAAATATTGTATAGAAATAGAGAAAATAGTATAAAGCGCACGTCATAGAATACGTTTCAATCACTCGACCGCTTCATAAACTCGCCGCTGGGCGGCTCATGTATGAAACCCAGCCTCGTGATAGAAGCGCGTTCATTCTGTAACTTGTGTTTTAATATACTATTCTGTACAATTTTAATTTTAAAACCACATTGGAAAACTTTTGTATTTTATTGAATTGGCAACACTTACACTTTGACATATTGAAGTTTATGTGTTAACCTAAAATTTCATACGAAATGATCTCTTTATAGCTTTATGAGTAACTAACTTTGAATTAATAAGACGTCTTTATTTTATCTTGGCATCAACATTTGAATTTCAATTGTTAAGTTACAATACTTTTGATTTCTTTTTCGTGTAACGTCAACTTACAATGCAAGGATACCAACTTTGAAAAAACTAACATTACTAAAATTCGTGTAAGAATTTGCTAATTCTTAGGATTTTAATGTGAGAATTGCTAATTCTTATGTCAAAATAGAGAAATATACTTATACATTTACTTTTCTAATATTTAAACTTTCGAATTTATAAATCAATTCTGAAAAATTAATATTTCTAACAAAATCAGCAAGTGAATATATTGACAAAAGTAACCCAATCAGATGTGGTTACGCCACTGATTCATTTTTATTTTAAATTTGCATTGAGCGCAGCGCGCATGTTTTTGATTTGATAACTTTTAAGTTACCATTAGCTGTACAAGTGCAGAATAATAAAGTTCCATTATTATTCAAGATTCTAATAATTATTTAATGTGGCATAAGATTGATAATACAAACCGCCATCTAACCAAGATGGATCATCGCTAAATAATCGTTCAGCACTACAAGAGTCATTGTTCTGTTTGGAGTCTTGCTAGAATTTTTAATGATATATTTAATTCAAGTGGCATTTCCGAATTATTAAAAGAATGCAATGTTTTAGAATTTTAATTTTGACAATCAGAAGAAATTTTTTCTACTTGGACAGTGAGATTAGAAATACATAGATAATAATACAAATCCTATAATTAATGATCATTTTTGTTCTTTTAGAATTTTTTTTGCTCGTTTTGCTTGTGGTTTTCTTTTCTCTGCGCCGCTGACATAATACCGCTTCATATTGAACATTGAATTTACACTACCTTCACTTTTGTTTATAAATGTGTTGGACTGTCACTGGTAAGCACGATTTACAAAAAGTTAATACTGATAATATATCAACTAAAAAGAAACGTGCACCATGAAGACTAAAACGCGCGAACAAAAAACTATCAATGGCAGTGCTAAACTGAAAAACGTACTATCTATAATATAAACTTTTACAAACAAAAAACAAAGTTATTGTTTATTTGATATAATACGCGCGAGAATACGCGCATCGCGCTCTAGTTGCAAATGTTTTGTCTACTTAATAAAAAAAGCTGATGAATATATAAAACATTTTCAATCGTAAAAAACCTTTAATATATAAAAGAATAACGTTTATTCCCCGATATAATAAAATATGTTACATTTGTTTAAAAATCTATTAAATTGTGTAACACGCCGTCGCTTAATAAAATCACATTGAGGAGTTTTTGATTATAATAACCGAATAATAACAATACCCAATATGTAACAAAAAAACAAATAATGTTTATTCGTTAAAAAGATTAGAAGATGAAATTATGGCATCAATACAATAAGTATAAAAATAAAACATTTAAAAAAATTCTAAATTTTGAGCCAAATGCCTGAATCAAAAATTACGGACATGTTACACTGGCACTAAAAATAAACAAATACAAAATAATGTTATCACATAAAACATAGTTAAATTAAATTGTTACATAAGTAATTTATTTACAGATTTTTAAATGATGTAATATGCTACGTCGGTCATTCAAAATACTTAAATAAATAAAAACACTGCAAAAATAGAACTAAATATGTAAGATAAGCATTTTTAGTGTACAATGATTACATTTTTCAGTTACTATTGTTAAAATTCAGCTAAAACATACATGCAAAATAGGCCATTCTTCATGTATCGAAACAAACCTGAGAAGAAAATTGATAACATAAACCGAAATTATGATTATTATAAACGATGTTTTTTCTATGTAGTAGATAGTCCGACCGTTGCCCGTGATTATATTAAGCGGCGTGTATTGTACTAAAACCAGGTCTATGAAGCAAGTGGCAGTTACCGAACGCACAGAACGCACAAAAATTTTGTCGGCAGCAGTTCTAATTTCATAAAAAATTGTGTTATTGCCTGCCACTCAGCAGTATTGCCGTATTGGTTTGAGTCGACGCGTTTGCAAAAAAAACAATAGGTGCATTCAGACAACTTAACAGTTGTGACACAGTTGACCAAAATTCCGCTGAATGTTCCTAATTCCGACCGCTTACTCAGTTGTTTAGTTAGAGCGGTCTCCATTTTATGTAGCGCATAATTACCACAAGTTCGCTTAGTTAACTTTATTCAAATAGTCGTGTTTTCCACTAATTATAAATTTGAATTTGGTATTAGAAGCTTTCACAAATACAATACACAAATAAATAACTGCATATTATAACAATACGCTAAATGTATTCTAATTTGTCTCGATTTAATTATTGCACCATTTTTTTCTGCTGATTTGATTTAATAGTTATTCAATAATTTAGATTTACAAATATAAATGAATAGTGGGTTTTCTAGAATCTTCAATTAATGACAATAGTGACCTAATGTGTTTACTTTACTTTGTTGTTAACACAACATTATTTACTACATTTTTATTTTTGCTTACGAAATTTTACTGTGTTTTGGTCGGTTAACGTAAACAACTTTGACAGCTGACTTAGCGCAATTTCTATTTAGCTATTCACGTAGATAAAGTTATCTATTCTCCTAGAGTAAAACTTATCCGCGCACAAACAACGGATCTCAGCTGCTTTTTCAACTGCTGAGTCATCTGAATGCACCCAATTTTTATAGCATAGTACTTTTCATGGTGCTTGACCTAACCACGTAATTAAATTAAAAAAACTATTCAAACTTTGTTTCGTAGTTTTGCTAAATCAACGCAAATGAACATTTAGCTTAAAAAATGACAAGAGTATTTAGCAGCCGGGGCCCTCCCAGAAGCCAGGGCCCCTAGGCACATGCCTATTCTGCCTTATGGGTAATGCGGCACTGCGAGTCCTGGTAGTTTTACCCTAACTAATGAATAATTAGTTTTAGCCTTTATAAGTCAAGTAGAACTAGATAAAAAATTAAAACACGAATCATCTTGCTGTTCAAGACACCGATTACCAAGAGCCGGCAACATGCCGCCACGTGCATAAGAATCATAAACGAGATAAGGTGGATTAAAATTATAAACAAGTTAGCGTTTTTTACCAGCATTAAATTCGTCTTGTATTCCTTACCAACTTTAGATTTTACCTACTATGTATATTTTGCTATAACAAAGACACATATAACAGATTGATTGATCTCTTTATATGCATGTTGAATTTATTAAAAATTGCGCCACAACGATGCAAAAATCAAAATACGTACATAGGTTACGTCGACATAGTTATTTTAATCCTCTATAATAGAATACATTTGAAATACGCTAATTTTAATCTATAAGAAATTTGAAACACTTACCACTAACTAATGGGGTCATATAGAATTTCCATTTCACCCTGTAAAATTACAAGTGTTTTTAATTGTGTCTGACTAAAAAACGCAAAACTGCATTGTAATTTGCCATGAGTTTAGTAGATACAAAATGGCTGGATTAAACAAGAAACGTACCTGATTAGTTATCATCCTGCTATGCTAAGATCCGAGAATCCGACACTCTTAATTACCATAACCGAACGCGTACACTCAAAAAACAACCCCAAATAAATAAGCACTAGCAAAATATATAATATTTGAATAAACGAACACTAAATGAAACTAAACGCTTAATAAAACGCGTCGGTAACTTTATTCTGTAATCGACCTTAAACAAAAGCAGTATCAAGCGTTCTTCCATGGTCACTTTGATCATAACTTTAAGAAACGATTTAAATCACGGATGTTGTACAGAGTGATTTGTTAAAAAATTTAAGATTTATTAGTAATCGATTTCTAAAAACTTACACACGAGAATAAGACAATCGAGTTTATTTAATAATACAATTTTTAATATAGAGACACTTTCGAAAATACCGAAAGTTGCTATCGACTTTGTTATTTCAAATAAAATGGTAATTATATTTTTATTGTATTTTATTTATTTTTCGTTTTACATTATGAAAAAAATCATCAAAGATTAGCAGAAACTCTTAAGAATTTGTGATTTATAAACATGTTTTGTTCTGAATACATAACCTCAAAGTAGTCTATGTGATAGCTATTTCAAAAACCACGTATTCACTTATATTAAAATAGAAGAGTGTTTCATCTTCGTCTTCTCAGCACATTAATTTAAGGTTGTTCTTTACTTTTATACTAGTATCATAAGTGTACAGTATCTTGTAAGTAATTTAGCAAAATCCATATTAAATATATCACCTCCGCTCTAGTATCTACTTTTTTAAGAAAATTGTAAAATCTACTAAAGTTGATCGTGCTGTTTTAGATGTCGTATACCACACTTCTGGCAAGTCTTTATAGTTAGTTAGAGTTGTTACGGATGTATCTACCAAAAAATAACTTTTATCAAACGTTGGTAAACGTTGTCAATGCTTGCAAATGTTTGCAATTTAAAATTTAAAATGTGTCTCGACAAGCAAAATATTTGCAAACAGATGTATGTTTGCTATCATTTGTTTGAGTTCTGCGTGTCGACATGGCTCCGAAAAGAAAACGTAGTGCCACGGCTTTCATAATTATGTCTGTTTTAATTGAAATAAAAATAGTAAAAACAGAAAGAGAAAGCATAAGTTTTGAACATCCCAGTTTTTGAAAACAAGACAATGCAATTGCTACCTGATTTGAAAAGTAATGATAAGAATGAGATATTTAAAAAATTTTGTGTTGTCAGTGGAGGATTTTGATTTTTTTCTTTCGTTAATTGGCACAGAAATATGTAAACGAGATACAAATTACCGAGATTGTAATCCCGTAGAAGCTAGAATGGGAATCACATTTTCTTTTTGGCTACAGGAGATTCCTATAATAGCCTTATGTATCTGTTTAGAGTTTCCAGGCAATTTATTTCACAAATAATTGCTGAAGTGCGTGCGGATAACTTCTATTTATTTGAACACTGACGCTTGTTTACATTAAAGTCACGCACGATTTTAATTCGTCGTATTTATCTCGATACGCGTTAATCGCTTATTTATTTAAACATGAATAATCTTCCTAACACAGCCGACTTCGACTTGCTGCTGATCCTGAAGGTCGATTTTCGAGATTTTTTCACCACTGATGTATAGGCTATAGTGATTCTGGTTGAGTAAACGGTGTAGATGTTCTTGACTAATCAATGTTATTACTGATGGTGATTGTAGATGATTATAGGAGCCTACGTAAGTTGTATTGGCATGGAGGATGTGATGATCATATTAAACCAGATCGGCGTTAAATAGAATGTTATTAAACAAATGTGGGACCACTGCTTGTGTTCGTTTAGTATAACTTCGTAGCAATATGCTCGCCATATATGTCACGACCAACACGTTCACTACACTCTTGTAGCAGTTTGAAAGCTTTGTCATTACAATGATCAGCTGTGACTTCAAATTAGGGTTTTTATGTTTTTGGCGTACATGCTTAGGGTGCTTTGCCTTTGAGGCACTTGTATTACTAGTTTCCTAAGTGGCGTATCCATATACCGTTTAAAAATCGCATAATTAAATCGCGCAACATAGATTTTCTACCGGAAAAATTATGTACAACGAACGATTTGATTGAATTTGAATACGAAAACATCGATGAAAAAATAAAAAAAGAAAACGAGTCATCAAATCAGTTACCCTTGAATAGTAATCCGGAATCAGATTAAAGTAATTTGAAACCTCAAGATAAAGTTCAGAATATACTTGAAGAATATGAAGTAGGCTATCAAGCCTATCGTTTCCAAGCAAATAGTGCAATAGCATGTTTAACACAAACTATTCACGAAGAACTTACTCCAACCAATTTCAGTGACGCTATGAAAACTCATAATTCAGACAAATGGTTGTGTGCTATGAATGAAGAAATGAACACTTTTGAACAAAATGAAACTTGGGATTTAGTATTTACCAAAAGGTAAGCGTGTTATAGATAATCGTTGGATGCATTGTGTGAAATACAAACCTAATTAAAAGATTAAAGAGATTTATATGACACAACCGGAAGGTTTCGATCATGGATCAGATCGTGTTTGTCGTTTAAATAAACCTTTATACGGTCTGAAAGAATCTCCTCGGTGTTGGAATAACGAATTTCACTCTTTTATGGAGAGAAATAGTTTTACTCGTTCGACCGCAGATCCGTTAATTACATTCGGCAGAATCAATATACGTCGACGATGGTCTCATCGCGAGTTCAACACAAGATCCAGTCAACTCGTATTTGAAATTACTCAAAGTATAATTTAAGATTACAGTAGGTATGCAAATTAAAAAAAAACAACGAGAAACGTTTTGAGCTGGTCGAATCTAAACCAACAATGTTCTGTTAATGGACAACCATACAGTACATGCAACGGTGCTCTCGATAGTTGTTCCTTTGCAGTCCGCAGTAGGGTTACTTATATACTTGGCTTGTGCTACTCGCTCCGATATTGCCTACGCAGTTTCAAAAGTTACTCGATCAATGGCTGCGCCCACATCTTTTAATTGGATCTGTGTAAAGCGTATTTTCAAGTACTTTTGTGGTACTACTCTAAAACTTGGATTAAACTATAGTTCGTTAAGAGGTCCATTATGTACGTACTCAGAAGCCGATTTTGCTGGAGACATCAAAACTAGACGGTGATCAAATCGATTTGTGTCATTAATTGGCGCTACAGCTGTAATATGGACTTCTCAGTTACAAAAGTCAATCGCATTATTATTAGTGTGATCATTGTTATTCAAGATTAGTGAAAAAAAATGTGCCTGTATTGTTGTTGATAACGCGAGTGCTATTCCCAGTAAACACACGACGTCCCAGGGACGTTCGTTTTATGTCCAAATAATGTCTTTACATCCCGGAATTTAAAACGAACCTCTTTAGGATGTCTTTAATCAGACGTCCTCAGGATGTCAATGAGGAACGTACGATTGGATGTCCTATGCGGGAAAACAAATTTGGGCGTTTGTCAATTCATATTTCTAATCAAATTTTTAAAAAAATCAATACATTCATTATATATAAACATAAATTAATCAATGATATAAATATAGGATAGTTAAATAAATATTATACATGTGCCTAGAACGTACACAGGACCAAAATGGGATGACTTTGGGAAATTCAGTGATCCGCAACATCATGTCCCAGGCACGTCCTTGGGAGATCTTTGTGTTGGTTGGGTTAAACTAGTAAAGAATCCCGAGGTTCACAAACGTTTCAAGCACATTGAAGTGCGTTACTATTTTGTGCGTATCAAAATGGTACATTAGAAGTAGAATACATTCGTTCCGAAGATCAGCTTAAAGGCATGTTCACAAAACCCTTAAACCAGAACATTTTTAAGAATATGTGTATAATATTGTAAATGTGCTGTATTCACTATTAGTCCTAAAAAGCGGTTCATAGGGTAACTAAATAATTTAAAGTATGGTTATTTAATTATGAATTCAGTTTATTTCAGGTAATGTAATTTTATAATTATTTAATTTTTTTACGTATTAAAACTAAATATGTTTTCATTGTTTGAATTTAAATTGACGTTTTCGTACTCTCCAATCAAAATCTTATTTGGTTTGTATAAAATAATAACAATATTATATAAACTGAATTTTTGCTCGCTCAAATGAGAGCAAAAGTCAACGTAATTCATGAAAATGGAGATAACGGGTCAAAAACATTAAGAAATTGGATGAAGACGTTAGCTTTGTTTTTTCGTCTACATTACAAAATGAAAGTCATCATGTTACACTTTTTAGTAAAAGCATAACTAAAAATAGTGTTTCTTCAAAAAAAAAAAAAAAGAAAAAGGATTTCGAAATGTAGTTATCACATTGGACAATGTATTAAAACCAATTTATCTGAACGAAAAGATAACGCACACAACAGATCATTTTGCGTCAGCTATATCAACACATAGTGAAACAACAGGGTTGTTACAAATGATTAAAAATTTGCAGCAACTTAATGTAAGTAAGATATTTAAAGTATGTGAAGCTGAACGAAAGTTAAATTTGGAAAAATTTAATAGTGAAGATGATGCTTTCGGTTAGTTCAATTCAGAATGTGAACGTTTGTGTGTATTTTTAACTGATACTGCTGTAAATTGGTATTTGTCAAATATAAAACGAGGTGTCCAGGAGTGGAGTATATTAGAACAATCATTTAAAGCAGTTTTTGGTGTTAAGAACTAGTCATGTGTGAGATATACACTACAATATCGATATATTAGTAGTGCTTTTTTTGATTATTTAATCACTAAGCAAAGACTATTTTTAGATATTGAAAAAGTTATGTCCCAGGCTAGTCTAGTTAATTTCATTGTGATTGGACTGCATTTACATATCCAAAGTAAATTAAAACGATCTGACATATGACCAGATAGATTGTTTGAAGAAGTGGAAAATATGAATACTATTAGACTTCATGTACGACGAAAAATTAACCAAAATTTAAACAAAATGGACGATGCGGGAGTCAAAATGCAGAAACAGAGATCGTTGCCAATTTCAAGCAATAGAACTGCCTGTAAAGTCCGTGCAAAGCTAAATTATCCAAATAGGTTTCATTTGGAAAAATTTTGTTGGAACCGGGATAAAATTAACAAACCGGGTAATGTAAGTATAAATGAAACAGATAGTTTCAATACAGAAGATGATGTTTTTCAAGTAATGAAGGTTTGTGATAGAAAAGATTTAGAATCACTGTTAGCTAAATGTGCACCAGAACAATTAATTAAAATTTATATTAACTTACAAGATAACGTCCATCATTAATAAATCAAAATGTTATTGATATATTAAGTATAAAATTTTCAAAAAGTTCTGATGTAATAAACTCTTTATCTGGTAGTATACTAGAAGAGCTGGAACTGACAACATTAAAATTAAAAATAGATGATATTGAGGAAAATAATAATTCGTTTAAATATAAAATTTTACTTGGATTGGATGCTATAAGAAAATTTAGACTAGTGCAGGACGAAGATTTAAATATTTTACAGAAAAACAAAGATATATATTTAAAGAACATTGTGAAAGTTAAGAATGAAGTTAGTTTTAGATCTATAAGTAATAAGCAAATTAAAGAAACATATGAACTACAAAATTTAAAGAAAGATTACTTTAGGAATCATGTTGTAAATGTTTGTGATAATAACGATAATCTGACTCAGAAAGAAAAGAAGGAAATATATAAATTAATTAAAGATCATATAGATTGTTTTGCTGTTAATAAATATGACGTGATACATATTACAAGCATAGGGAGTGCACGTGTTAAACTATCTGTGAAGTAATATGTTTCACAACGTCTTTATAGGTGCTCAGTTCTAGACAGAAAAGAAATTGAAAAACAGGTGTCTGAATTGTTGGATGTAGGTCTGGAATCAGAATCAAGTTCACCTTTTGCTGTTTCCGCTAACTCCGTCATTTAAAAAAGGTGAAGGCAAGACAAGGTTATGCATAGATTTTTGCCAATTAAACAAAATCGTTGTTCCAGAAGCACAACCATTTCCTAGAATTAAGGATATGTTGGCTAAATGTTTCAATTTCTAATACTTCAATGTATTAGACGCCAATTCAGCATTTTTTGGTCAATACCAAAAAAAAAATTTGGCTTTTGTTACAAAAACAGGACATTACCAGTTTAATGTTTTACCTTATGCATACAAAAATTCACCTGCCATCTTTCAAACAATTGTATCTAATATTATAAGAAAAAACAATTCAAATGATTTTGCCACGAATTTTACAGATGACATACTAACCTTTTCTCATTCATTTGAAGAACACTTGCAGCATCTAAAAGAATTTTTTAAAACAGCAAGGAAAGAGAAATTTAAATTTACTAAATGTAAATTTGCACATAAATCTGTTAAATATCTGGGATATATTGTTGAACAGAATAGAATTACGCCTTTAACAGATAATCTACAAGCAATAAAAGATTTTCCAGTTCCAACTAAGAAAAAAAATGTAAGACCATTTCTAGGGAAAATTAACTTTTACCATAAATTTATTGAATATTATTCAACAAAATTAAGACTGTTGAAAAAAGACCATGAATTTAATTAGGCGGATGAATGCCAAAAATGTTTTGATAAAATAAAATTATATATGTGTTCCCCACCTATTCTAGCAATATTCAATCTAAATAAGCCAATTTATATCTACACAGATGCAAGTGCTGGAGAAGGATTAAGTGCAGTTTTGAAGCAAGCAATAGAAGATGGACTGTTACATCCAGTATTTTATTTATCAAAAAGAATAACGGACAGTCAAAAGAAAAAAGCTCTAATTTATTTAAAATGCTCAGCCATAAAAGAGGCAATTGTGTTTTGACAGGATTTATTAATTAGCAATGATTTTACGGTAGTCTTAGATCATAAATCACTTGAAAATTTAAGCATGAAATCTCGTCCCGATCACGCGCTGGAAAAGTTAATATTATGTCTAACGCAATATTATTTTAAAATAATATATAAAGAAGGAAAGAAAAACATAGAGGCAGGCACGTTATCCTGAAATCCGATTCATGAAACCTTTGATACGGAAAATATAATAAGAGTAACAAATGTTTTAGATTTAGATGAGATTAAACGAGGCCAAAAGCTAAATGTAAATGAGTTTACAACCACAAACCACGTTAAAATAGATAATAAAGTAATATGTAAACTAAACAATAGGAAAAAGAAAGTAGTTATCTCAGGTATAGCTAACTAACAAGTTAATAGATAGAATTCATAAAAGATTTGGCCACATTGGTCCTAATAAAATTATTGATACCATTCGTCTATTTTACTATTTCAAAAATATAAACGTAAAAGTCGTGGAATATTGCAAAGCATGCACGATTTGTATAAAAAATAAGACGAGAACCTGTTATGTTAAAACTTGGTAGTTCAATTTCTGAGTATAAAATTTGTCCTTAGAATCCCCTACTCTTTCGTCGAGAGGTCAAATTTTAGACAGTTTATTTAATTTTACTTTCTGTAAGATCATCGACGAGCTCTGTATTTTTACGCCCAACGCGGCTTTTACCTTTAGGGTATTTCACGCGAATAAATGAAATTTGTGAAAGCTTAGTCGAGGTAGATTTCTCTTTATTGAGGGTATAATTTGATTCTGTCCTAATTGTCTCTACCGGATTTCGGTACCCACCACACGTTCACCGTTATCAGTGAAGATAACGAACAGGTGAGATAGTTGGGAAAACTTCCATCACGTCACGTTATTGAATCGTAAGTATTTACACCGGTCAAGGGTTGAAAAACCTTCAGGATTGTACTTCTTTTGAGATGAGCTGCTACTATAAATTATTCTGTTAAGTCAAAAGGAAACGCTGCGCATTTGCGATCTCAAACGATTGGATGCTAAAGGGGAAATTTATTTGCGTTAACGTTCTGTGTTCGTTTGTGTTGGATTTAATATTACGTTTTAGGTAACTCAAGTACGAAACTAGCTAATCCCTTACTTGATAAAACCTAACTGTGAGTATTACAATTTCAAATTTTACGATTTGTATTTCGGTGGTCATATTGATTGTTAACACAATTAATAATACGATCATTTTGTGCTTTACAAAGTCATATGCAGTGCGCGTTGAGTCTCGAAGACTTAAATTCTTTTGTTGTATACTTTCGCGATTTTAAATTTGCGAATATAAATTTATACTTTCTGTGTATATAAAAGTTTAGACCGACAGGGTCAGTTTATTATACGGTGTGTTGCCCAGTATAAAACGCAACTTATATTTGATTCGACGCACGTATTAAAGTTGGAAAATTTATACTTATGTACATTCTTCATTCTCTTTGGAATTATTGTCTGTAATAAAATAAATATATATTCTGTGTTATTGCTTCTGTCGTGTTATTTGTTCTTTTCCAGCTACGGGTAGAGTTAGACAGTATCTCCCTAATTTCATCTTTCATCGTCTTGGCGCCTTTTTTAGATTTAAGTTATATAATTTAGCATCACAAATCCTGCGATCCTTCTCCGAAGAAACTGTGCTAGCCGTTGCTTTCGTTTTGTTACAAGAAGACCAACATAACAAATATTGGCTGCCCAACTCAAGGAACCTGATTTTCTCTTAACAAACCAGAAGAAAAATGGGATTTTATCTAATTTAGGTCCACCGAAAGCGCTTTTTTAGATATTGAGTATGAATACAGTAGAAGGTTTTTTAAAATCTGGAAAAAATGCTTACATCTTTTAATAGATCACTTTTCAAGATATTGCTGGTACAGACTTTCAAAATCGAAAAATGTTAATTACTTAAAAAAGCTAATAAAAAAAGTCACAATCATGACATACAAACTTTGGTAGCTGATAGGTACCCAGCCAGTGATTCTATGGAATTCAAAAAGTTCTTAACTGATGAAAATATAAAGTTTACGTTTACTGCAACTGACTGTGCATGGTCAAATGGTATGGTGGAACGTTTCATCTAGACATTGGTAAATGAGATAAGATGTTTACTAAATACGCCAGGAGAAAATAGCCAGTGGCAAACTCTTGCTACAGAAGCGATCGAAACTTACAATGAAACCATACATTCCGTCACCGGATATGCACCTGCGTATCTTTTGTTTGGTCAAGATATAAATATTTGCCCAATTGATATGATGGTACCAGACATAAATGAAGATAGAAAAAGGGCATACAAAAGAACAGTACAGTATTGGGAGAAAAACAAACAGAGATTCGATCAAAATAAAAATGACAAAGATTTAAATAGTGGTGATGAAGTTTTTGTGGAAAGTGATAATAAATTAAATAGAGAAAAGTTAGATGAGGTTAGAAAAGGACATTTTCAAATAGTAGAGAAAATTTCACCTTTAATGTATCGTTTAAACTCAAATAAGAGAAATCGTTTAGCAAACAGTCCACAAAGCAAAATTAGTATTATCAAAGTAGTAATATTAGGTGTTAATATAGTATATTGTACTAATTTTTTTTCTCTTATGTTTATTTTTTTGTGTATACATTTTATTCACTATTAGTTCCTAAAAAGAGGTTACTAAGGGTGACTAAATAATTTGAAGTATAGTTATTCAATTATGTTCTACTTATAATACATTTTAATTTTGATATTAATTTTAAACCTTAAGAATTAGCTTAAATTCAGTTTAGTTCAGGTAATGTAATTTTATAATTATTTTATTTATTAAAACTACCCAATCAACAAGAAAACATTTTTTTAACGTTTTGAAAAGATATATTTACATGTTTAAAAACATTGCAAAAACGTCTTAATGGCTAAATTTACGTTGCAAGGGCATAAACGTTATTTAAATATTAAAAAAATGATTTAGAAAATATGTTTAAAATATTGTAGTATTAATAAATAGACGAAATATTTTTAAAACGTAACAAACACATTTGTAACGTTTTTAAACCATGAAAAAAACGTTTCCTTGCTGATTGGGTAAATATACATTTTCAGTGATTGAATTTAAACTGACGTTTTCGTACTCTCCAATCAAAACCTTATTTATTTTGTATAGAATAATAAAAATATCATGTGTTTTTAGTTAGTTAGCGTAGTTACAGCGTTGTACAAACTATTGTTTTTTGTATACACATTTTAATAAAAAAATTGAAAAACCTAAAGAAGAAAACGACTTACACTAGCTGGGCTTTTACGCAGACGACATCGATAAAAAAGTATTGCTTTACAAAACAATCTTTTTATATATCGAATTTTTACGAAACGATTAGTTTTTTCTAAGACGATAAATTACTAATAGAATTACTGTCAAAATTCTACAATCTGATTCGGCTTACATATTAATTGTGTCTATTTCAACAATACAACTCTATAATCTAATTTTCCTCTTTGTTATCTTCTGTCTACACGCCCCCCACATCCGTCTGGATACGCCGCTAATATATGAGTTATTTATTCTTATAAGAGTAAACATTATTAGATCATTAGTTTTTAAACTATTTTTTTGAGGTGAAAACAATGCTCGCCAAGGAAACAGCCAGTTTGACCCCTTACATTAAATGTTTTAAATAAAAAAGTAATTTGGCCAATAAGATGGCGGTAATTTAGCAACGTTAGTCTCGCGGTATAACAACTAAGTTTATTTAACGTCATTAGTCATTTATAGTTGCTTGAGTTCTGGCAGAAGAGATGGAGTATCAAAATTAACTTTTGATACCATTTTCTTAAATATTTATGAGTTAATAAGTCGGAATTTTTTAGCCGTTAAAGTTTAATTTCTATTATGGAAGACTACGACGTAACCTGATCTTTTTTATATTCATAAATTATCTGCAAAAACAAACGCGATATCATTGTGTTATATATTATTCCCTCTGTGCGAAATGATACTCTAAAAACTAGAATTTATCTGAAGTTAACAATAAACTTTGATGGTATTTTGACTTTGTTTCACTAAATTTTGAGCTTATATTACATAGGATAAAAATCATTCGCTATCTGAAATATCAGCTGCATATAAAAAAAAGTTAATTCAAAAGCGGCCATTTGTAAGATATGCTATTATTGGTCAGTTTGAATGTAAGTAAGTAGTTCATGAGATACCCACAAGACGATAACCATTACTATATGTCGTTAAGCAATCACATATTTTGCCTACCCTGCAAATGGCTGATTTTGGCTTCACTTTTAATTCATTAGTTAGTATATTGTAAAGAATGCAGCGGTAAAATTGCTTGCATAATAATCATTTTCAATTGACTCACACTCACTGCAATAGTGATTTCTTGTGTCGCTCTTAATTAAATTCAGTGTAAAAGCCAAATCGTGAACGTTTTATTCTAGTACATTGTAGCTTTATTTAGCTCATAGACAAACTGTATAAGACTTGGTAAACATGCAGCATGCTTTCCTGTTTAATTATTTCAGATTTTTGTGTAAATTTCAATTTAAATTAAATCAGTAATAGGAACTTAATAAATCAAGTTCAATAATGAAGTTCCAATTGTGTCTTAACGGTCTCAGCAATGTATAGTTATCAAAAATATTTAAAGTTATTGCTCATTTAGCCCACTACTGGAATCTTAAATACAACTTATTCATAAGTGATCTGGTTTAATAATTGGATTCGAGTTATTCAAAAATATTCGTAAATTAGCTGCTGAAAAATTAATTGACAAAGCCAATCCTGCATAACACAAATTCGAGTATTTTTCTGTTTCTGTTGTTCCTTGGAAAGTCACAGTCTAAAATGATTTAGGTATCTTACTTTCCCCTAAATGTTTTTTTAACCAAAGACCATATAAAAATTTTCATTTATATACAATATCCTTTCATATAATTACAACAAAAAGTCAAAATATGAAGAATTCGTAAAAAATTACTTAAACAGGAAACTGAATATGTCAACAGTTTGAATGTAACTTAAGACAAACTAATTATTAAAAGATCAACGTAAAAGGTGCATCATTTAAATAATTATTGAATTATCTGGAAAATAAGAATGTATAATTATATTTTGAAGCAGATTAAATACATACTTCTTTTTGTTCTTATTCTTGTTCTTCTTTTTCTTAGCCCCAGTGGTGGTAGGAGCATTATCAGTATTAACAGTACTTTGATTAGCGCAAACGCTTTTCAGAATTTCAGTAATTTTCTGTTGAAAACTTTCACTTAAAAGTTCTTCCATTGTAAAACCGCTGAGAGAACTAGAAGATGCTTGTGGTATTGCTGGTTCATTTACAACAGTTTTAACGCTTTTAGAAGGAGCTTCAGTCTTTAGTTTCTTTGATTGCTCATCTACCAAAGATGCACGAACACCAGCTATATAAGTGTGCACATCTGTATTGGGAACCGTTAGTAAATCAAAATCTATATTATTATAACGTGATAATCTTAATTTACAATTAAATTTATTATTAACACGTAAACGATCTACTTGAGTCTTAGTGAGGGTAAAACAATTTTTTGTTTGCAACATATGTGGAATATTATCTCGAACGGATAATAACTAAAAATTAGAACGACAGTTAATTATATGGGAACTAGAAATACTCACTCTTGTGTTATAAGAAAACGTTGCATTTACTGAAAAAAATTCTACACTAGCCAAAAAAGCTTGTGCTTGTCTAAACTTCATAGCAGTTTGAACAACGGCTATTAGTTGTCCTGAGCGTAACATTTCTATAGTTAGAAATACCAGTCCTATTCCAGAAACAAAAACTACAAAACTAGTTTTGTTAATAGGTTTTTTAATCTTCTTCGTAACTTCCCAAGTTTGACTGTAGCTATCAGCTATATCTACGGTAGACTACAAAACAAAAATTTTAATTACGCATTCGAAAGGTTCCTTGGCTGAAAACATTAAGTCTAAGAAGAAGAACGAGAATCAAGTAACACAAAGAAGTAACAAGTACTAATAATATCTCAGAAGAAATTTGAGAAATCGACATACACTGTTAATAAAATAAAAATAGTTCTAATGTAAAATAGACAAAATCCATCCCCTGTAAAAGTATTTTGAAACACCAACCTCAGTCAGATTATCAGCATGAAAACAACGAACATGATTAAGTAGTCGTGCAGCCGGTAATGAAACATCACAATCTTCCACTCGACAAGGATAAAGACCCTTATTTGCCTTAGGTGTATTTACATTTCGTCTTACTGGTAACTGATTAGGTTCGAAAGAAGGTGCGTTTGCATTCAACTTAACTTTCTTCTTTTTCTTAGGTTTAGTATCCACCACCATGTTGTTCAGTAACATGGTATTCTGCAATTGTATTATAAGCGATTAACAAAACATATACTCAAAATTACTTTTAAAATCTCGAAATGTCGCAAAAGCTCTTCGACCACGAAATTTCTAGTGCCATGAAACGAGCACTTACACAAGGGACAATTTTCAACCTTCGTCTTGCAGCTGTAACAAATATGATGCCCGTGGATGCATTGTTCCACGGTTAGTCCGGGTCCAGTCGCTGGTATGTCCAAACAAATTGGACATTGTAAAAGCTCCTCAATTTCAGGCCAACCCCACTATTCAAAATTTGAGTTTTAATAATAGAAAACCGTTACAAATTAATATTTACCTGAACAATACCATTTTTAAACATTGTATATATTTATAAAAAATTGATTTATGTTATTAACGTTTCTTAAAAGTTAAACGTAATTAATACTACAGAATGATAACCTGTTAATAAAAATCCTAATCTTCAGTTCGTTTTTCATATAACAAAAGCCGAACATTTGAATCACCTTGAGGTTATCCAATAGAAAAGTTGCTCAGCTGCTTAGACACTACATACAGGGTATCTCACACTCCTACGTAATTATTGTAATATACAGGAAGGACAAACTTTATTGTATATTATTAAATCTATAATTTATTTAACATTGCAGAGCAAAACTGTTTAATATGAC
The DNA here is from genome assembly GCA_035610365.1 of Aquatica leii. Lineage (NCBI taxonomy): Eukaryota > Metazoa > Arthropoda > Insecta > Coleoptera > Lampyridae > Aquatica > Aquatica leii. Next base: position 13,435,259 of record CM069434.1, on the reverse strand, counting down.
TAAACTGCAAGTAACATAAATATTACAATCACATTTATATTAATCTTTACATTAGAAAAAAATTCAAACCGAATATATTTACTCAGCCAAGCAGATCGCGTTTTTATTAAATCACTTTTACGTTATTAAAATACCTTTGTAACGTACCTCACATAACCACGAGTACTTTCTTTGTTATTAATTTGAGTACCTACGTAAACCTCAACGTCAGCAATAAAATATTTTTATATGTATATAAGTATTATATTTGGTTTGATTTAGTAATTCGTTAAAACTTAATTGAAGCTGAGAGATTAACTTTAGAATATTTTTTGATTGCATAGGGTTATACAAATTAAATACAAGAAGAATATGGAAATTATAAAACAATGATAGTACAGTCTTTGCTTGTACAAAAATTTGAAGGAATAACAGTTACGTTTATTTAACGGCATTAGTCATGTATGGTTGTTTTTGAGCATTATGGTTTTAAAAAAAATCTTCTTGAGATCGTCAGTCCATTGTTATTCTCCCTGTCTATAATTATGCTGTTAATCCCCGCAGCATTCAGTAAAGAAAAAAAATTGTTAATGGCCATCTGCGGCTGTTGCGAGATACATTATAAGATGCCGACAATTTCTCCACGACATCGACTCCACATTTATTGAAATTATAAAAAGATATTATTTCTAGGAGTTTCTTTTCAGAATTATTGTTTACTGAATCGTCATGCAGAAGTGATGATATTAATAACACAACCTTGCTTTTTTTTAGGGACATACGAAACAATAGTGTATCCCTCATAGAAACCAAATATACTGGAGCGTATTTCTTTGCTTTTTGCTTGCAAGAACTGGGCGGGCAGATCTGGCTTATTTTTTTTTATGGTTCCTACAGCAGTTAACTTGTGACTTTCGCGCAGATTGACTAAGAGATCATAACTGGTGTATCAATTATTAAACGTGATGATTCGTTTTGTTTCTGACACCGGGGCAACTAGTCGATCTACTATGTCTCTCGAACGATTTCTTATATCGAAGGGGTCATCAGGTTGCTTCCCTGCATAAACCTCCATGTTCAAAACATAGTATGTGCGCGCATCAACCAGGGCATGTACTTTGATGCCATATTTTGCTGGCTTGTTTGAAATTGTTACGGTCGAATTTTCTTTACGTACGCCTATGTTGTTACGGACGAAATTTTCCTTACGTACGCCTATGTATTTTCAACGTGAAAGTAAATTTGGGTTTACGCCCTCTAACGTTCGTTTCTCGGTGCGATTCATTTGATGGAAATTCGTCACACGGGCATGATATAAAATGGTCTGTACGCATGGAATAGTTATGTTATCTATTATCATCTAGAAAACCAATTATAATTAGCAAAGGATCTGATTGCTTCAACGCGTTACAGGGTAAGCGATTGTCGTCTTTTAGTAACAATTTCGATCGTAATTCTGTTTTCCTTCTAACAGCCATTTTACGTTCCTTTCTTTAACATCTGGTACCTTATCGATAAATGGCTATCGTAAACGACTGCTAAATACGTCAGCACGTTGCCGTACACGAGCACCAGCGTAAGGCGATTTCCACGCTACGAAATTGGGAGTCTTGCGGAGTTTTCCCGGGCAAAGAGTGCTACACGTGGATGACACGCCGTGACCTGTATTAACCACCTATTTGTGTTCTAACGATATTCAGTATTCGATATCAATTTACGAAGGAATGAACCTCGACAAATATTTGGATGGGACGATGCTAACTTCTTCTTTATAAGGCTTATGGTTATAACTAATTAAACCAACGACAAGGGGTACCACAGCATACGACAACCGGTTTATATTATTTATACTTTCTTGTATCTTAAGTAATAATTGTTGTAGATGTGATTTCGTGAGACATTAGTTTGACACGATTTGCGATTCAAATTGCTTACAGGGTTATGTGTCGGGGAAAGTACTTTCTTCACACCTGCGAAAACTCCTGTATTTATGGTAAGTGATTTTATATGTTTTATTTCGTAGTCAACCGGGTCACTCACGAAACTTTTGCTATTAGTGCTGTAATTATCGATACTGTTGTTTACCAGTTAGGTAGTAAATTTTACTTATGTCGAGTTGTGCATGCTGTGTACTACAAACGATTGATTAACGTTAGTGCTATATTAATTTCGCACGCTTTGTTACGATAAGTTAACATTAACGTAGTAATTTATTAGTACTGTGTTTGATTGTCAGTAATGCCTTATTACTAAATTATTTTGTGTACTTCGCATATTAGTATGCAGACGAAATTTATTACCACCTACTCTTCGCTAGTCATGTCAATGTAACCTACGTATGTGTTGTGTGTTGCCGATACTTCGGATATTTAGTTATGCTCGAACTAAAATTATTCTTGGTCCTGTTATCCAACTGTTATCAATACGAACGTTAGTCTATTCATCATTATAGAGGAATTAAAGTGAAATTGTTATTAACGATTGAGTTTCTTTTTTTTTTATTCGTTTCTTTCAGCAGTTACGAACCTAACATCTAGTTACAAGTTTATTACCACCTGTCTTGAGCGGGACAGAAGTGACTTTGGATAAGCTCTGGCGCCCTTAATTATCTTTTCAATATTATCTAGGAACCCTACCCTCTCACCGACTACTGCGAGTTGGCCGTGCAGGTTCGTAAACTAGCAAAAAGCTTGTAACAAAATATACTGCCGGAAGGAGCACCTACCGCGAAGTGATTCTAATTTTTTGTCAATAGTTGAATAGTCATAAGCTGAATGAGCAGCCTGACAATTTACGACAAATCTTTCGAAAACAGCTTATATAAGCCAGTTTATCAATTTTGACTCGCGCTTGCCGATTGGCTTTATTGTCAAAACAGAGGCAAGACACCAAAAATGAGAATCGTCGCTAGCTGATCGTACATCTGAACACGTCCATGCTTGTCCCGTCCCTGCCTAAAAATCAGACAAATTCCGATGATTATTTCTTAAAGTTCCTGCTAAATAAGTCCAAATACAGCTTTCATTTCTGTTATGCATGTCTCTCCATAATGGGGAGAGGCCTTCCAATTTTTATATTTTTCTGCAATTCTTTGATTAGTGTGGTCAACTATATCAGCAATAATCAGTTCATCAAAAAAGAGCAAAAAATAATGAAGCGGAGTTTTGACATTTCTTTCATATGAGTTAACGACTAGGTAGGTGGATGATAATGTTTTCGGACCTAGTTCATACGTTTCTTACGTTATATTCTTTACACCATGTCATTCTATTTTTCATAAAAATTATGGACTTCAACCGGGTCTGCGACATTTTGTTGGTCGTCGACATTCTGCATTTCTGGGTTTTCTTCTTCGGCATTCTGTTCTAAGTCAGGATAATCACTACACACGCTGAAATTGTCTATTTCGTCGTCTTCTTTGGAATCATCCTCCTCAATAAAGTTTTCGTCATTTTCTGCATCTTGCCGTAGACTTTGGAGACGTCTCTGCTCTTCCTCGTAATCTCCCATCAATACACGAGCTAATACAAGCGATAATTCACAAATAATAACCATAGTTAATAAAAATAAAGAACCTACCTGTAGAAACGATGTCACAAAAACAAAACAAATCTGCTCAAAAAAAGTTCCGAGTTTAGACAAGTGGGATATGAGAAACCCCAACGTTGAAACGGTCCTATTTGCACTGTGTCTATGCTGGTACAATGGTTTCAACAACCACGTGTAGAGGAATACTTAGTTTAAAGGTACTGAGGCGCTAGCGTCGTTTGGCGGTCAATTTGAATATTTTTTTTGCATTCTTTGAGCAATGGGGTTTGTCACACCCCACATGTCTAATGCCGGGTTAATGTAAAAACGTACAATGCAGCATTTGCACTTTTAAAGCAAAACATCTAGTATAAAGTTAATAAAATGTTTTTAATTTACAATAAAAGGTACTTATGTATTTATTGTAATGTAACCCACTCACGTTTGAAACTTAAAACCTTTAAACAAAAAAAGCTATAATCGCCAAGCTACCTCTGTCCCCTTCAATGTTGTTAGGTTCGTTATACACTGCTTACTCTAGCTATAAGGTTGTTGTAGGTTAAATAAAACACATTACAAAAATAAATCGTGGTTTTTATTCAAGTTTAACTCGTTATATTTTAACCAAAATTTTGCCGGTTTGGTGGAACCCGCTCTACGAAGAGAAGAACAGGTGAAACACCTCCGATCCTTTAACTAAAAGTAAATGCCGGATCATAACATAATTTAGATTTATGAAGTAATCAGTTTATAATCAAAGATATTAATAAACATCGGAGAATCAGAACATCCTCAAATTTAAACCAATTAAAGGTATACAGAAATATAACAGGTTTAAATCCCAACACATGTAAACACATGCACAAATATTATTATATTAAACAGAAGAAGAGTTAGTTAACTAACAGTGGGTACTGAGATCTTAGTTACGGAAGCAACCCAGCAATTAGGTGAATGCTCAGTACTAACGAACAAGTGCCAGAAATACACATATACAATAAACGCACAATAAAATATCAAACAAAAGTTATAAAGATGTAAAGTCTAATCAGGAACGAACCTACCGCGATTTTAATACCACAAATAAGCAATTGTACATAAAATGGATACAAGTTGCACTATTACGCATAAAATACAAGCAAGGTTTATAATTAATAAACAACTTGAACCTTTAAATCTTTGTGATTAAAAATATTAGATTACATTTTACAAGGCAACGCATACACTGTTGTTTTTCCTTGCTATTTAGAATTACCATAAATAGGTAAATAATAACCATAGAAAAGCTGTTTTAATTTTGATCAACTTTTACATAATCAAATTATAAATGTACAAAAAAAACATATACATTATTATGCATAATTTGGAATTGAATCCACAGATTAGCATAAATAATTTGCAGGTACAATGATTTATTTAATTAACGCAAATTGATTTCAAAACACGTCGATGATATACAAATAACCAGTGTTGTAAATTATCTATATAATTCATATAGATAAATTAATCCAGATTCATATTTTTTTCTATTTATATGTATCTAGATACAATCAAAAAATATAAAAGTTATGTGTATCTATTTATATTGAAACGTTCGAGAAGTTATCTACAAATTCAAGAGCTTTCTGGAAGTTGTTATCCATCTTCTAGAAGATATACCGAAAGATAGGGAACACTCGAGAAGGATTTCCGAATGTGTATAAATACCGAAGAGACAAATCGTAGGTCAGTGTTAAGAAGATTAGGCAAGTCTAAATAAATAAGTCGTTAGCACGTGTGTCCAGATAAATATACCGAAAATAATCTTGTACGTGATTTTAGTGTAAACAAGTGTGTGAAGATATCCGCGGACTTTATCTTATCTTCGTGTGAGTGATATAAATTGTCGTGTAAGTGTTTTTTATTAAATATTATTGGATTTAATTAGTTCGGTTAATTTAAAAGTGTATATATTTCTAGTATAAGTAAAACATATTTTTTTAGTCGTTTAAATAAATTAGTTTTAATAATAAATTCGTAACAATATATAATTTTTTATTTAAATTATTTCAATAATATTTATAAAAAATACAGTGTCCCGTAAAATTCCAGTTACAATATATATGATTTTTTTCATTAATTACCCGCATTCCATAGTAGTTCTTCAAATGAACTCTATATATTGTTCTTACTATCTAGATTATTTCATCTATTATCTGTTATCTATATAAAGTTTGAATAGTTTATCTATTATTAAATCTGAGGCTAAACGCCATCTTCATAGTTTCCTACATGTTTATCTATTATCTAAGTCTAGGTAATTTTAGAAAGAAAAAGAACTTAACTGTATCTATATAATTTAAAAATTATCTATCTACAACACTGAAAGTAACAAAAGCAAAATGACAAAAAAGTTAAACAGCATCCTTTCACAAACAAAGAAATATCTACACAAAACCAGTTTCAATTTTAATTATCTTCAAATTTGAGTATAAAATGGTTAATTATTACAGACAAATTTACGACGCTAAATAGTGAGTCTAAAATTACACATAAATGAAATTATAAAATAAAGAGAATACCACGAATCTAAACTACATATATATCCTTTAAAACATGCCGATTTAGTAATTTTAAGTTCTAATTAACAATTTCTGAAAAATTTCGCTTATTAGTTTCACACATAAATTTATTTTGAAATGCATCAGACACATAAAACCAGTAAATCAACAAAATTGAAATGGCCATCAATGCATTCGTTTTATCAAACAAAGAAAACATATGGTGTTTCTATAACGCCGAAATGTGTAATCAATTTTAGTTAATTTTATCACTTTAATGCCTTAAGCTACGCACCCATAAAAATTAACAAAACACAAAAAACATTACACAAATTTTATATTATGAACGCTGATTGTACCGCAGGTCAAAACCGTTCTTCTTTCGACGTTCCACTTATAACGTGCGCAACCCCTGCTTAAAACGGATCATGCGGAGTTATGATTCTTTCCATCAGATGTCGATGAAAGTTACACATAATAGTAATTAAATTAGGAGCATTATATCAAGTGAGGGAACATCAAACAGAGATATAAGATACAGAGGTCAACAGGGTCAGAAATGCGTTCGAATGTTAAAGTCATTACTATGGCTGAGAAAAATTAAAAAAAATACTAAGACTACTATCTACAGCGCAATTGGGGAACCGATATTGACATATGGGTCAGAGTACTGGCAATTATCAAAAAGAAATAAAGAAAAGTAATTACAGTAGAAATGGATTTCTTTAGGAAAACAAGTAGACTGTCAAGATTAGATCATAGTGGAATGCAAACTTTCACGGCCGTTGTTTAATGTAGCACTGTTTTTCGGGTGTTGCCGCATCACAAAACTTTCTCTTAACGTTTCGCTGATCATGCTGTCAGCTTCTTCAGAAGATTTCTAATGACCGATGTTATCGTCTTGCGTTCCTCGTTATACCCCGTCTTACGGTTCCGCTTCGCTGATACGTGTCCGTTCTTGTCTGTTGATTTACGTTTCATTATTTTCAGTGATTCGAGTATTATTCGTATTATTAATCAATCCGTTGATCTCCATTCTCATGTAGATGTTCCGCTCAAATTCACCATGGAGATCGAAAAGAACAAAACGCTGCCCTTTCTAGACGTTCTGGTAACACGCACGAATAACAACAGGCTAAGTCATAGCGTATACCGCAAGGAAACACATACAGACCGGTATCTACACGCATCTTCTCATCACCATCCACAACAGAAGAGATCCCTCATCAGCACACTTCTGAGAAGAGCGGAGAAAATTAGTGACGAAGAACACAAGCCGGAGGAAATCAAACACATAAAGGACGCTCTTATAAAAAATGGCTACAACGAAAAATTAATAAGACCACATACGAAGAAGGAGAAGCAAGCTGAGTTTGCTGCGGAGACACCGTCAGAAACATGTGGTTACTTACTCTACGTTGCCGGAGTCATTGACAGACTAAAGAGGGTTCCAGGAAAGAAGAACATCACTACACGTTATAACACAGTAAAGAAAATAGATCAGCTCATACCTCCTAATAAAGCTCAACTCCCAAAACTACACACCAAAGGTATATACAAATTAGAGTGTACGTGCGGCAACAGTTACATCGGCCTAACAGGGAGGAGCATTCAGTGCAGCGTTAAAGAACATCAAAGAGACGCCCAACTCAGACGCACGGACAAATTTGCAGTAGTGGAACATCTACATGGGAATGGAGATCACCGGATTGATTACGGGAACGTAGAGGTATTAGCACGAAGCAGACACTATATCACCAGCGAATAATACTCGAATCACTGAAAATAATAAAAAATCCTAACCACTTTAACCGTGAGGATGGATACAGATTAGGCAACACATGGAGATCTACGCTGCGTGAAGAACATGCAAGAAGTCTATGAACATAAATCAATTAACAGACAAGAACGGACACGGATCAGCGAAGCGGAACCGTAAGACGGGATATAACGAGGAACGCAAGACGATAACATCAGTCTTTAGAAATCTTCTGAAGAAGCTGACAGCATGATCAGCGAAACGTTAAGAGAAAGTTTTGTGACGCGGCAACACCCGAAAAATAGTGTTACAAGATCATATACTGAATGAAGAAAATAGGAGACGGATGAAAATAATATACACGACTACAGACAGAATAGAAACAAAAGCAGTTGCTATGTTATGGACATATAAAGAGATTGGAATAAAATCAGTAGCCGAAGCAAACTTTACTTTATTTCCTAACGAACAGATCAAATATGGCTTGGATAGAATGAATTACCGAAACAATAAGATAGAGAGCTATAGAAGAAGAATGAAGAGACGTACGCATTATTCCAAATTGTCCATACATTAGTTCAAGTTGCCATTTATTTTGTTTACATTTCTGTGTACAATTTTATTGAATTTGTCTATTGTATTTGAGGTAACGTAGAATATAGTAATTGTAATTAAATATAATTAAAAGTTTGTATATAGTTTTTGTAATATTTTAAATATAATTTTATTACGTATGATTTGTTTAAATCATAAGCGTTTTACAAGTATGTCTAATGTTGCTATCAAAACCATTTACGGTAATTATTACGTCTAAGTAACGTTAAAATGATCTATTAATAATGTGATCTGGTTGTTTCGGTAACCGGGTGACGTTATGCACATTTGTCGTATCCAGTGTGCGCGTCATAAATAGGAACTTTTGAACTCTTAAACAAAATTGAGACCCATATTGTAGACAAAAATCAAAAATTTTTATTCGATGATTGAAATACATTTGACCTGAATTATATAGTTTATATAAAGACTTGATAAACGGAACAACATCATAAAATAAATGTTTCAAATTACACAGTTTAAAAATATTGCGCTTTTAAAATTAAAGGAAACGCTTTAAGAAAATATTTTATCTACGGCACTGGCATGTGTATTATAATTAACTTGAAAATGTTCCAAAATACTTGAATTGGCATTAAAGCTGAAACTATAGTGCTTATAACAATAACCTACATATCAATACATATAAAATACGTTATTTAGCAGCTATATTGTCTTGTGTTTGTCTTATAAATAATTAATTTAGTTCTATATTTTTTAATTAGGTTTTCTCCCTAAATAATGTAGTTGGTAGCAGTTGTAGTGTCAAAAATCAAACCAGTGACATTTTGGTTGTTTTGATGCCTTTACGTATTTGTGAAAAAAAGTGCAATTTTATTATAAATGCCGATAATAAAACGTGATTTATAAATAAATATCGATAATGAACAATAACAGTAAACTAACATTTGATTAATGAGTTCGGTTTAATCTAGGAAAAAAAAACCTGGTTCATACAGCTTGAATAATTGTGATAAGGTATTATCGAAAAAGTAATTGTTCTCTAGTCATTATTAATTGTATGCGCGACATGGGCAAATCACGATCTAGAAGTAGAACACCTCGAAAGCACCACAAGACTAAACATCATAAACGAAGTAAATCGAAAGACAGATCTGAACGTAGTTCAAGTTATCGAAGCAAACATAGAAATGCGGAAAACAAAGAAAGGAACTCAAAATCTAGGTATGGGTAGACTTGTTCTTTTAATGTCAATGCATAAATGTTGTTGTAGAAAGAGGTCACATTCGGCATCATCGTCAACGAGTAGTGACGTATCAATTGATTTATCGAAAGAAAAGCAGCTTAAAAAACTGTCGCACATTCGTAAAATGGACGAAGTGGAACGGTTAGCCGAAATGGAACGACAAAGGCGCCAACGAGAAGCCGAGCAAAAACTTGTTGAGGAAGAAACTGCCAAACGTATAGAAGAATTAGTTAATAGTCGTGTACAGGAAGAATTAGAAAAGCGTAAAGACGAAATCGAACAAGAAGTTGCTAAGAGAGTAGAAGAAGCTAAAAAGATAATGGAGAAACAAATGATGGAAGAAGTGGAAAGGAGGAGGCAGAAACAAGTTTACGAAGAAAAACAAAGAGAGGTAAGAAAAAAACATTTACATCCACCAGCTGGTTAATTTATTACAATGTGAACGTTTACTATTTTTCATGTGTCTATTTTGTGTTGTTATCTCTACATATATATACTTTTTTTTATTAAATAGATTGTTGATTACATTTAATTTATTTTTGATAGCATATTGTTGTTTAGGATGCAATTAATTTATAAGAACTTATACACTAAATTAGTGATAGTTTGAACACGTAGTGATCACAAGCGCATTTGTTAATTCTTCTTTTCTTATTCTTTTAATTACAATACTATTGTGTCTGTTGAATTTTAAAGCCAAGTATGCTGATCGTAGCTGTGCACATATTAAGTAATTTTTCTTGTTCTTAATGGGCGAATAGAAACTGTGCAGATAAAAGTTTTTAAAAATCTGTTTGAGCACTAGATTTTAATTGTTTTTATTGCAATAGCTGTCAAGTTATTATTACACCAGTGTTTTGATGCTTCAGTACTTATCAATATTTAATACTCGAACGGATTGAACTGTGACTTCATTGGTTAAAAATAACATATAGTTAACCCAGAAACCTACATTTTGTTGAAAATCTTGTTTGTTGTGTTTAACTGCTCTTTAGATAACAATTGTTTGGGTCACATTACATAAATATCTGAATTTGCATATTTAGCATAAAAGCATTCTTTTGGATTTTGTCAGATTTCCATGGTAACATTTTATAGAAAATGTCATGATTCTCTTGTTAGTGCAAAAAAGTGTAGACAGTGTGATATTGTGTAGTTGTTTGTTATGGTACCCAAATTTGTTCAGGAGTGCAGGAACGGAGTTGGCCCCTATACCTTGATTAATTAAAGATATTTTGGATTACATCAATCAATTCCATCCCGTCAATCGGCTAAAGCAGGATCTACACTGTTATCACTTTTGATGTACATCCAAAGTGAATCTTGAGTGAAATCATTTTCGTTTACATATTTTTATTCAGTTCTATGGTTTCGCTTTCATCACGTACACCATCACTGAGCAGACAATGTGGTGCCAGTATATCGCGTTCGAAAAGGAATTCAAAGATTATTAGAGGCTCTGACTTAATTTTACACGTCCAAGTTGGACTTTCCACCAACAGAAAAGAGAATCTGACTTAAAGAAATTAGTGCTAATTATTTGCTAATTTGTTACTGGATTCAGAATTTTGCTGCTCAAAAGAGTTAGTCTCATTGCTTTTATTTATTTACATTTACAACTTCTTCCTCAAATAGTTATTACGTAAAATTGTTCTTCGCACTATAATTAACAATAATTTATACATAATTTGTTGCTAACTATAAACGACAGAGAATCGGTGTGCCCTGTCATACGGGACATTTCGTTTTAAATTTCATAAACAATTTGTTGCTTAAATAGTGACTACATAAAAATGTTCTTCTCACTATAATTAAGAATAAATACATAATCAAATTTGTTGCTAATTACACTAGGTTTCAAATAAAATGCACCACATAGGAGTAGACGTGGAAGGCTGAAATTTTGTATGTTTGTATGTTATATACGGGTAAATAAATGATTAAAATTTGGAATGATTGCAATGAAAAAGTTTCTAAAAATATACATGGTGTTATTTACATTTTCACGCTTCTTTTACTTTTATTTCTGAGCCCGAGGGGTTAACCACATACAAAAGTTTGCGAGTTTCTCTAACATTTGCGACATTTGCGAGAAAATTGCGACATTTGTGACAAATATGTAACAGTAATTGCGGCAGTTGCGAGAAAATTGAAATATTTTCCAGAAAATTGAGACCTTTGCGAGGTAATTGCGTCAATTTTTTTTGTTTTTTTTTTAAATCAACATACTTTTTTGATTCCGATGATGGCACACAACTGACATTCCAACTGTTATTAGTTTGCTTCAGTCACGTTCGTTTTAAAACTTAAACTATATTTCGTAATCGTAATGTAGGTTGTATTTATTTGAGCGAATAGTGATTTGGATCAGGGTAGATAAAAAATTTCAATAAATGTAAAAAAAAGGTTTCGAAAAAAGTACGGAGTATCTTGGGGGTTCTTAACCGTAGGTATGTATATAGGCGTTGGTTGATTAATAATAAATTTTTGGTGCATGTTATGACAAAATGAAAGAATTGGCGAGAGATAGAGAGCACTTTATATTTCATTTTAATTCCTTATGCACTGTGCAACAAAATTAACGCACAACCAAAAATTTACCTTAAATTTAAAGCAATGTGTTTTTGTCAGTTTTTGTTCGATTTTATTTATTTATTTTTTAAATTGTAGCCTGTTTTCTTGAGAATATCACTGCCTTAGTTGTTTCAACTACAAATGTCATTTTCATATAATACCGGGTGTTTTAAAAATACTATTTTTTTTCCAAATTTTGAAGCATCCTGTGGGATATACTGATTACAGCAAGTCATTGCGAATTTAGGCAAATTAAAGCCTCAAGTTTCCTTTACATTTTGTTTTTTTAATCATTTATTTATCTTTGTTTCTTCATGAGATATACCCGGATATACCCTTTTAAAATATCATGTGCTTTTTTTACGGTAAAATGCATTTGACTTGAAAGTTTAAACATTTAGGAGGCTATGGAAACAAAAAATTAAACGTCATAATGTGACAACTTGTGTTATCAGTTTTTTTGTTGACAATCCAACAATCTTCAGTAAATAATGGAACGGCAAAACAGAAACTTAAGTCGTGATGAATGTGTTGAGGCCGTTAAATTACATGGTGAAGGGTGGAGCTTTAACCGTATAGCGCAAAGCTTTGGTGTGTATCACACAACCATTTCGAGAATTGTTCGCAGATTTGCTGACACGGGAGATCATTCCAGACGCCCCGGTCAAGGTAGATCTCGTGTTACGACTCCCATCCAGGATCGCTTTTTAAGAGTAAATGCCGTCAGGCATCGTTTTATAACGGCAAGAAAACTAAGATCGGAACTTCAAGGCGCAGGTGGTCCACTGATTAGCGTTCAAACTGTACGTCGGCGACTAAGAGACGCTAATTTAAGACCTCGAATTGCTGCTCGAGGACCCGCATTGACACGAGATCATCGAAGAGCTCGATTACATTTTGCCAATGAACATGTTAATTGGTTAGAAGCAGACTGGGCGAATATTCTTTGGACTGATGAGTCGAGGTTTAGTTTATATAACTGCGACAGACGTATGCGCGTCTACAGAAGGCCCGATGAGCGACATAGCCAATGTAATTTTTTACACACAACCTTATATGGAGGTGGATCCGTAATGGTGTGGGGTGGAGTATCTTTAACCGGACGAACTGACTTGGTCATAATCAATGGAAGTCTTAATTCTGAGAGGTACATTATGAATATTCTTCAAGAACATGTCGTGCCTTATGCGCCCTATATTGGTCCTAACCTGTTACTTATGCATGACAATGCGCGTCCTCATACGGCTCGTATTGTTAGAAACTACCTGGAAGAAGTAGGAGTAAATTATTTGGACTGGCCAGCCCGTAGCCCCTACCTAAATCCCATCGAACATGTATGGGATTTAATTGGTCGCCGGCTACGAAGTGAAGGACCACAGTTCCAAAACTTAATAGACCTAAGCGAACGTCTCATTGAATTGTGGAATGATCGTGATCAAGACCTGATAAGGACGTTAATTTTAATTATGAACCGAAGATGTGGGGACGTCATTCGTGGCAGGGGTGGAAATACAAAGTATTGATTTTGCGTTCCTTTTTAGTTTTTTTTTAAATGTTGTTTGTTGTTATTGTTGTTATTTGTATTAAAGCATTTTATTAAATTTCAAGCAATGCTTACTTGGAAAACGATAGCTAGGAAAATTCAATAAAAAAACACGTTACTCTATAACACTGAATATCTCGTGAAGTAACAAAGATAAATAAATGATTAAAAAAACAAAATGTAAAGGAAACTTGAGGCTTTAATTTGCCTAAATTCGCAATGACTTGCTGTAATCAGTATATCCCACAGGATGCTTCAAAATTTGGAAAAAAATGGTATTTTTAAAACACCCGGTATTATATGAAAATGACATTTGTAGTTGAAACAACTAAGGCTGTGATATTCTCAAGAAAACAGGCTACAATTTAAAAAATAAATGAATAAAATCGAACAAAAACTGACAAAAACACATTGCTTTAAATTTAAGGTAAATTTTTGGTTGTGCGTTAATTTTGTTGCACAGTGTACTTAGAGGTAATATTAAGGCGATCCATCTTGCTAATTGTGAATGGACCTGTTCCAATTATATTTATTGGGCCAAAAAATATATAATCAACATGTACATTTTATATATCATCTGACTTGGGCCAAAAAAATTCTTGAAGAATTTAATTTTTATTGTATTTAGTAGAACTTCTAGCACCCTTCCAATGTACCACAAATCAGAATAGTACACTGCATAATATAAGTCGTTTTTAATGAAAATGCTGTTACCTTGACCACTTTGCTTAGCTTTTTTTAATGTCTTAAATCTCATTAGACGATCCGAACTCAACCGAGGGGAAGTTAACCATAACTTTTCATCCATAGATTTCTACCGAGCGCGCACCAAACGCACGCTCTTATTTTCAATTTGAAAGATGGATTTCTTGAGAAAATTTCTTAGTGAATCGATAGTATAAATAGTAGACCACAAAACAATTAAATAATTGCTACAATACTTTTCCTTAAAAATAAATAAATTATAATTTCAAAGAAGTCGTTGCGCGTCTTCACGCGTTTTTTATTTCAATAATTTTTCAAAAAGTATGTTTTTTATTTCAATAATTTTTTTTGCAATAGATAAATGGATTTATAATCAACACGATATCAAATAATTGGAGGGGTGTTTTTTGTTTAAATGAAATCATTTAATTTCACAGTTTTTTACGCATCTTCACCTAAAACACCAAGTTTTTTTTCTGGTCTTTGATGTGTTATCCTTTATGCACAGATTTTTAGTTTATATTTATTTAATATGGTATGTTACCTTTTTTAATAAGATTTTTAATAAGATAATTTTCTTGTTTCCTAAACTAAATTTTGACATTTGTTATAAAAACTGCGATATTTGCCAAAAAATTTCGGCATTTGCGAGAAAATTGCGACATTTGGGAGAAAATTGTGACATTTTCGAGAAATGTTTGACATTTCCTACAAAATTTTGAATTTGTGCGAAAATTGCCACATTTGCGTTGACATTTACGGTGACTTGTACACCACATTTGCGTAGTGGCCAACCCCTCGTCTGAGCCTTTATAATCGAATTTGTTGATAACTATAACCGTTTTATGTTACCTATGATAACTATAAACAATAAACGACGGAGAATCGATGTCCTCTCATACGGGACATTTCATTTTAGTTTGCATAAACATTTTGTTGCTCAAATAGTTACTACGTAACTTTGTTCTTCGCACTATAAATAACAATAATTTGTACATAATCGAGTTTGTTGCTAACTATAGACAATAAAAAACGAAGAAGAATCTATGTACAACAAAAATCGACGAAGAATCGATTACTTTCATACGGGACATTTCGTTGTTTTAATTTGCATAAACAATTTGTTCCTTAAATAGTTACTACGTAAAATTGTTCTTCGCATTATAATTAACAATAATTTATACATAACCTAATTTGTTGCTAACTATAAACAATAAGCAACGACTGATCATCGATGTGCTCTCGTACGGGACATTTAGTTATTTTAATTTACATTGCATAAACAATTGGTTGTTAATTTTGCACAACTAAAAAATAAAAAAAGATACAATTTGTTGCAGAGTATGTTTTTCAGCGTTGTCGTCTGGTGTTTACCAATTTTCGCCGTTATAATTTTTTTATATCTGAGGACGATACGAAAAAAAATTTCGTCGGTAATAGTAACTTAATATATTGCAGGACTTGAACAACACGTTTTCATTTTTTTACTCGTTCACTTTCGCTCTCGGTTTTTATGGCGCGTTCGCCTTTTCTTTTCCTTCCTTAAAGGCGCGCACACACTTCTAACACCCTGAATCTCTGATTCCTAATTGCTCTAGATGAGTTTTCGATTTTCTTGCAGTAATATGTTCGTGAGTTGATCCGCCAAATTTTTCTCAGTATATTATATACTCCAACTTCAATTTCCTTGCTCTTTATGCAGTCTCGAACGTGAAATATCCTAAGTTGGATATGTTTACTTCTGTCGGAAGTTGCATTATTTTCAGCTACTTTAATTGCGCTTTGGTTGTCAATTTTTATTATTGGTGGCTGGTATCTAACTTTCGTTTGATTTAGTTCGTTTGTCAACTCCGATATCCATAGGCATTCTTTGGCTGCCTCGCTTCCATTGTGTTTAATGCCACGCACCGTTTTCTGCATGTTCAAGTTATAGCACCTCCGGACAGGGTTGTTACTTGTCCACTATAAGACTTTCTATCCACTATTTTGCTTCTCCATTCCTCGGTAAGTGAATTCTTTCTTCAGCGTTCCTTTTTGATATCGTAAAATGTGCTTCTCTTCCAGTGTTGCTTCGATGGTTTACTACTAAATTAGCTCAAATATGTGATTGAAAATGATAAATCGGCCTCGTGTTGGTGGATAGGTACATTAAGCTTTTAATTCTTTTTTAGTAAAGTTTTTTCATCTCTTCGTTATCCTCGCTGTTTTTGTATTTAGTTCAGATTGATTTAGGCTAATTTCGTGTTTGTCTTACGTAAATCGATAGAATCCGTCTAGCTTTACCTAGGTCTTTTATCTTGAAGTTTTTTCCGATCTTCTCTTTGAAACTTTCGATTCCATATATTAATAAATCTCCCACGTACGAAGTCACGTACAATTCTTTGTTAGCGCCATAATATAAACATGGATCTGATTAGCATCGTAGGAAACCTTTTACCGAAAATGTATCGTTCATAATAGTCCTGATTGGTGTAATCCGTACAGTCCCTTTTTCAATTTACATACGTAATCTTCACTGTTTATTCGTTCTCTCGTAAAGTTTTTGTGTTCATCGGGAATACCCCAGTGTCGTTGATTTCTGCATTTAAATATGCTGCGTTTACATCTATGTGATGCATTTCACAATTTTCTCTGACGCTCAATATCTTCATGAGTCCTAGTTACGTTTCTGCTTATTGTTAATTTATCTGGATGGTTTTTATCCTATAACTTGTAGGTCTTTGCTCTGGAATCGTACCCTATGAACACGTACCTTTTGCCTCTTAATTGTCATTTATAATAGTTTCTTTGATCATTTCTGAGTACGCTTCATGCTCTGCAGCCAAATATTCTCAAATGATCTATTTCTGGTTTTCTGTCGTTTCACAACTCGTATGGCGTCTTTCGGTCGTTAGGTTTTGTGGGTCGTCTGTTTTTTTATGTAACTACCGTTAAGCATTGCTTCTGCCCACATGTCGTTTGGAATTCCAGATTCTTCTATAATGTTATGGTGATGTTCATGAGAGTCTCTCGGCTACACCATTTTGTTGAGGCGTAGCTGGTATCGTTAGTTGGCTCGTTATTCCTAAATTTCTTAAGTGATCTTCAAATATTTTATTTATATACTCTCCTTCCAAAGCTTCTTTTTCAGTTTTCATTAAGAATATTTTGGTGTATCTCGTAAAATCATCCGTGAACGTTATTACATACTTATTTCCTCCTCGCGACGGTGGGTTAATAGGTCCCGTTAGATCCGTGTGTATTAATTCTAAAACATTTTTTCTACGACTTTTGCTTTGCTTCTGGAATCTTCTTGCTTTTGGTTTTGCCATTTTACATACGTCGCATTTTCCCATTTTTCTTCCGTTTTCGTTAGGTTTTCCGTAACTATTTAATATAGCGTCCAAATCTTGTTCGTTTAAGTGTCTTAACCTATGCCATAATTTGTTTTTTACTCTCTTTCACGTTTCCCACTGTTAGTTTAACTATGCATTCTTTTTTAATTTTGTACAGGTTTATATTTTTGTATGGCTATAAACAATAGTCTTCCTAACTTGTCTTTTATTGTACATCTTCAGTCTCTGAAGAACAGCGTTATCTTCTTTGCACACATTCTCTTCGTGGATAGCAGGTTTACGTTTATGTTTGGTACGTAAAGTACCTCTTTTACAACGTCCCTTCATTTCCTTTTTGCCATTTTGCTTCTATGTCGCCGTAGTCTTCACCTTTTAGTATTTCTCCTCCTGCTCCAATGACTTCACATTTTGCCTCGTGAAACATTTGAATGTTTCTATCGCTACACATATGATCTGTAGCACCGCTGTTGACGATCTATAGCAGCTTTACGTTAAACTGGCCTACTCTCCCACTTCATTTTTAATTTACTGCTGTTCTTGGGCAACAAAATTTTGAATACGGTAACAACTTAGCACATAATTAGCACTATTTTTTAAGAACATTCTTTTTTCTGTTGGTGGGAGGTCCAACTCAATGAACGTTAATTTTGGGTGGACTGATACATGTACTGGTCTGAATTATATCGAGTATTGATCGTGCTCAAAGACGTGGTTGGGTGAAATCATGGTTTCAAATCTGAGAACATTGTTAACGCGTTATGAGAATGGATGGAATAATCAATTAACCACTAAATAATGAATAGGTTTGAAATAAGTTTACTGTAAATAGCTATAAACGGTGGTAACACGTTGAAATTAGTTTAACACCCGCGAAATTCAAAATATGCTTTGAATAATTCTGCGGTATAAAACCACGACATTGGGGGTAAAATAAGGCTTGTTGACATTTCTCACTTTGGATGAATCATCGGGGAACTCTTTCATCAAAAGTTGGTAAGGGGACAATATGCTTCATCGTTCTTCTTTAGTTGTACACTTTGGATACAACAAAAACTAAAGGCAATTTACCATTATTACTTTAGATTATTCTTCCAAGATGAAAATTCAATGTGATAAGTGTAAATGAGTTATTAGATTGAGTTTCTCTAAGGTTTTCATTCGAGTTTTCTTTGTTAGATTTTTATCTTTCTCGTTACTTCAAGCGACAGTCTTTCGTACTTCTTCGTTATTTTATTACTTCTTTGTAAAGAGGTGTCTTGGTTGAGGAATGAACCATTGTGTCTAGTCTTAGTTTCTCGGCATTTGCATTGCCACGAATCTTAATTCTTTTTCCTGGAGTATAACACTAACAAGATTCGGTAGTACTGATTATAAATCTTTTTCAACAGATCATAAATGCTATTGTCTAAAGTTTGATGTCGTGTGGTAATACCAGTAAAATTGTATTACTATATATTTTGGCTAGAGACGTAACTTTCATGGTCAATTCGTGATTACATTTGATCATTATTCTTTCTTTTGGTTTTGTAGTTGGGTGTTGGTCTGGAACATTTTGAGGGGAGTATTTTACGACCTGATACTAATAAGAACGACATTCGGGATTGTCAACGTTTCGCTCACTTCTAAAAAGTTAAGTAACGAGCATGTTAAGATGTTAGCAGGCATTTCTCTAATTGGTCCTTCAGTTTTTTGGAAATTTTTTTTTGTTCACTTGGGGATTGTTTGATTTTAAATTTTTATTTAATACTAGTCTAGACAATGCTCACTGAGGCACTAAAGATCCTGCTTGACCACGAACAGTGATATGCCAAACAATATTTGAATATCTGCGTTTGTCCTTACAGAAATATGACAGTTTCTTTATTTTATTAGCTTAATCAAGCAAATTTTGTTTCTATTCATCCATGAATAACACTAATTTATTTGATTTAGAATCACTAACTAGTGATTTCTACTGTAACTAAACGCAACTCAAGTAATAAAAAATTGAAAGTGAATTGTGTACAACTACAATCAGATTATGAATATGCACATATAAAATACACCAATTTTAATATTACGTAAACCGGGTTTACTAATTTTATTAATAATTTTGTTCTTTTTCCACATTTCTACCGAATACCGCATTCAAATTTTTTGAATTATATTTTGGTATACAGAAATTGGAAATGTAATTTTGTACCAAATTATTTGTCTAAAGCGTGTGAATGTAATGACACGAGTAGGTATTTGAATTGTTTAGGTGTTCTTTTTCAGCACAGTTACCATCAGCTCACCTAGAGCGCATTTTACATTCTTCGTTGCAATTTTAGGTTTCTATTTTTCTCTAAAAAGGTCTATTTACACATAAACCTACCGTACTTATACCGCCTGTAAGTTAATGTTTACATATTTTTGTATAAATTATTCAAGAGATCACGGTCTTGCTTTTGTACTACTAAATTTTTTTAAATTCAAGTAAAATCAATAATAAAACATAATGGAGCTATATTTGTTAATATTAGAATTGCTTCACTACAGTCTTTAGATTTTAAATTTTATTACATTCGATTAAGCTCAGTATTGTATTAGTCGATGTTGTTCTTGATCTCTTGATTTTACATTTAAGTACACTAAAAAATGGGTTTTTGCCTATTTTTAAGTACACTCATATAAAAAAAATGGAACAGGGGATTCCACCATACTGATTTTTACTTTTTGAGTACATTGCCTTTAAGTTTGTATTCATTCGCCGTGTTGTATTATAATTTTATATCTGCCGAAGTTTTATTTCAAGACTAACACTAAAAATATATGCATTAGCAAAGTTTGATTTTTAATTTATTTTAGAAAACTGAATTTGAATTACCGCGTTTTATTATGCCATAATGTAAAAAGTTTTATATTTTTGGATATTAAGAAAACAGGAAAACAGCTATTTAAATCGTTAAACACCTTACAATAAAACAATAACATTTTAGTAATCAAAGTATTGGAATACATTATTTATAAATAAAATCCTTTTACAAAAGTCACAAATCAGGAGGTCATGTATTTTGAACAATAGAAGTGTTGTCAGATATCTAAACAATACTAATAAAAAATTACAAAAAACTATAATTAAAATGGCTACATCTACCATCATTTCTAATCGTTTCTTGTAAACGAGTAGGTATCGATTGAATTAGTTTTTTAATTAGATCAGGTTGGATATTGTCCCGAGAGTCTTGAACCAACGTCATCAGTTCCTGGGCGTTAGCTGGTTGAAAATGGTAATCTTTTTAAATTGTTTTTGTCATTGCAGCTTAGATGTGTTCAATAACCTTTAAGTCAGGACTTGTTGGAGGTGTAATGTCTGATGACCGAATTTGCCCAAGAAAAACGCAAATAATTTATCGATAAGAAACTCTCTTTATTCATCGAAATACATTATTATTTATTTCTAAATTCTTGCGCTGCCAACTTAATACATTCTATGTTGGCAACTGGCAATACACTACAACTACCCCCCGCCTATAAATCTAAACGACACGGTGGTTTCACTAAGCTTCTGCATCGTAGCTTCATTTTCTCTATAGCTCCTTCCGCAGGTGATTTCTCTTTAACCGCACTACTTTTACCACTTTCACTCAGAACTGATTCGTTTGTCGAGCCTTCAGGGGCAACTATTGGCTGGTCCGAAGAGTCAGCCTGTACCCTATCACTACTAGATGGTAACACTACAGGTTTCTCTGCGATTACATTGTCTGGAAACTCCTGTCTACTTAATCCTTCTGTTTCTGTTAACATTAAACTGCTATTGCATTTAATTATCTGGTCTAAATGTCGTTTCCACACAATGTCCTCACTCACAAGTTTTACTAAATAAACTACATCGCTCATTACTTCATCAATCGTTCCCTTTACCCAACTTTTCTTATTGGGGTTTCGGTAGTCTCTGCAATATACTACCTCTCCCCTTACAAAACTGTTTAACCTTTTTCCCTTGTGGAAAAACATATTTCTATCATGTTTTACATTTCTGTTTAATAAATCTAACCGAGTTTTCGTCTTATACTTAAATACAAGAGACGCAGGTGCAACACCAGTAGAGGCGTTTTGCGAATTCCTATAACTAAGCAAAAAGCGATTCATTATTGTATTGAAAGTAACACCCCTATTGGCCTGATCCTCTATACATTTCACTAATGTATTTTTAAAAGTTTTTACCCAGTTCTCTGCTTGCCCGTTACTGGATGGATGGCATACCGGCGAAGTCATGAACTTTATTCCATTTTTGGACAAAAAATCAGTGAATTCAATTGCTGTAAACTGAGTACCATTATCGGTGACAACCAATTCTGGCAAACCAAATCTGGCAAAACACTCTCTGAACTTTTCAACAGTTTCTTCTGCTGTTACTCTACTCATGATATACGCCTCTGGCCACTTGGAATATGCATCAATAATTATTAACACTACTTTACCAAAAAATGGCCCAAAAAATCACAATGCACCCTCTCAAACGGTCTATTACTTTTCATCCATGTGTTATAGGTAGATTTAGGAGGTTCAGGTCTATGCTTCATACATATTTCACAATTTCGTGCAAACTTTTCTATATTTTCGTCTAACGACGGCCACCAAAAATATGACCTTGCTATCGCTTTCATTCTTACTACCCCCTCATGGTTTGAATGTAATTCACACAATAAAGATTCTCTTAATTTAAATGGAATCACTACTCTATACCCCCACATAATTACATCTTTATCTATGTGCAATTCTCCTTGCCTAACAAAATAAGGTTTCAAGGTTTCATCCGCACAAGCCTTTCCAAATCCGTATCTAATTAAGTTATAAACTTTCCCTAAAATTGTATCTTTCCTAGTTTCCGACCTCACCTTATTCACCTCAATCACATTAGCATTTTCTACAAAATTTAGATAATCATTATTTTCCTTCTCACTACTAACATTAACAGGCAGTCTTGATAAAGCATCTGCTCTAATGTTTTCAGAACTTTTTATGTATCTGAATGTATAATTAAAATTGGCTAACAACAAGGACCATCGCTGGACCCTTCCCGCTGTCATTTGCGGTAAACTTTTATTTTCCCCAAAAATTATTTGCAACGCCTTATGATCAGAAACTATTTCGAAGTGTCTACCTGCTACATAGTGATTAAATTTTTGGACAGCCCAAACCACACTTAACCCTTCTTTTTGAGTAATAGGATAATTTCGTTCTGCTTTGCTTAAAATACGTGATATATAGCATATCGGTTTTTCGCTTCCATCTACCTCCACGTGCGATAAACAAGCACCTATACCATAAAATGACGCATCACATGCTAATCTTAACGGTTTTTCGGGATTATAATGACTTAAAACCTCCTTAGATAGCAAATCTTGTTTGGTCAATTCAAAAGCCTCACTACATTCTTGCGACCAATCAAATGATTTATTTTTTTCACATAATTTATATAATGGCTTTAACTGTAGTGAAATATTTGGAAGAAATTTAGAATAATAATTTACCATTCCACAGTACGCCTTTACTTCTGACACATTTTTTGGCTGTGGATACCTTAAAATTCCTGATACCTTATCCAAATCTTTTTCCAAACCTCTCGCCGAAATAATATGCCCTAAGTAATTTATGCTATCTTTAAAAAATTGACATTTATCTTTATTTAATTTGAACCCAAATTTAGCTAATCTAACGAACACTTCTCTTAAATTGGTCAAATGTTCTCTGTCATCAGCCCCCGTAATCACTATGTCGTCTAAATAATTTATTACTTTTGGAATACCTACTAAAATCTTCTCGACAATTAACTGAAAAATTGAACAAGCTGGTTTAGTACCAAATGGTAACCTGTTCACTTTAAAAATTCCTTGCTCGGTACTCCAAGCTAATACCATTCCTGTTTCGTTAGTTAATGGCAACTGATTATATGCGTTCTTAAAATCTAATTTTGTGAAATGCTGCCCTCCTTGCAAAACTGTAAAAATATTATCTATTCTGGGCAATGGATGATTCACATCCTCTAGATACTTATTTATTGTTATTTTATAATTAGCACACAATCTAATATCTTTTCCATTCGGCTTTAAAGCAATTACTAAAGGCGTTCCCCAAGCAGAATTATCCACTTTTTCAATTACTCTCTCTTTAACTAATCTTTCTAATTCTAGCTTAGTGGCCTCTTTGTATGCATAAGGAATTTGTTTACAAAATACTGGTCTTACATTAGGACTAATGGCCAAAGAAATTGCTGGACCGTTATAGCACCCCAATCCAATACTAAATAATCCTTCAAATTCATTCAGCAAAGATTTAACTCTATCATCTACCGATAACTCATGTATTTCAGAAACATCAGACAAACTTACTTTAAATATTTTAAACAAATCTCGACCCATTAAAATTTTAACAGCGTTTTTTATCACTAACAATTCGCAACTTTAATATCTTACCTTACCCAATCTTACCAGAGGAATTATCATGGTACCATCGTACATTTTCAATTTAGTAGTAGTAACCGATAATGGCACCTTAGCAAAATATTTGGTATAAATTTCAAATGGCATACAGCTCAGACCTGCTCCTGTATCCAATTCCATCTTGAATGGCAAGTCTTCTATCGTACAACTTACAAAAATTGGGTCTACCCTAGAACATGATAAATTAAACATTTCGCTTATTTCCTCCATCTCTTCTACGCAGTGATTTTCTCTTTTACTTTGCTTACATGCACTACTAATGTGCCCTTTTCTCTTACATTGATTACATACAAAATTTTTATACTTACAAAATGAAAAATTATGATTCGATTTACCACATGCAAAACAAACAGCGGTCTCTTTTGAACTTTCTAATACCTTATTTTTATTCGCTTCAGCTTTTCCCTTCTCAACTCGTTTTACTTCTCCTGGTTCTCTTCTGAAGTTACCTATCTTGAACTCCTTTTGATTCCTTCCATACGCTTTTTGCAGCTTATTCACTTCCACAATTCTCGACTCCTTCAAACTAGCTTCTTTAGACACTGCCACCTCATACAAACACTTCAATTCTTTACTTTCAGATTCCTCACACAACCGATCTAATATTGGGCCCGATTTTAATCCGGTGACAAACTGGTCTTTTACCCTTTCTTCTAATAATCTACCAAACTTGCATGGAGCTGCTGCTTGTTTAACTCTCGCATACCATTGACTAACAGATTCCTCCTCCTGCCTTAAATTATTGAAAATTATTCTTTTCCGAAAACTACTCACTCTTTGCTGGTAATGCCCTTCTAACAACGACACTAACTCTTCGTACGACTTTGTTTTAGGCAATTCTGGATCACACAATTTTTTTAGGGTTTTATACACACTTTCGTCAATCAAGGTCAATAAAACTGCTACCTTTCGATCGTCTGTAATTAAATTTGCGGTGCAGTATTGCTCCAGCCTCTCCGAAAAAAATTCCCATTTGCCATCGGGTTTAAAACTATTAATCTGACAAATTGTACCACTCACTACGGTTAAATTACCGGTTCCAGCTTCAATTTCGGTCATAATTGCAAATATTGTATCTTGAAAAAAAAACGTGGTTCTAAAATTTGAGGTTATGCCGCACTTCTGCTGCACAAAATAATTCCATAAAACTAAACAACAACGCTTGTCTTAAATGTTTCAACAAATTTACCTCGTCGCCATAAATTGTAATGTCTGATGACCGAATTTGCCCAAGAAAAACGCATTTAATTTATCGATAAGAAACTCTCTTTATTCATCGAAATACATTATTATTTATTTCTAAAATTCTTGCGCTGCCAACTTAATACATTCTATGTTGGCAACTGGCAATACACTACAGGAGGCAATGGTAAAACGAATATTATTTTGACCGAACCATTCAGTAACCACCCGTATGTTTTGAATTGGTGCATTATCCTATAACGATAAGTTTATTATCATATATAAAACTATGAAGATGTTGTTAGTATTTTGAATTTTAACCACGCAATTACAAACTATTGTTTGTAATTGCAAATGTAAAAGTTCCTTGTTTTTGTATGTGTAACTGTGGAAACCATCATCAAAGACTAGTGGACAGCGATTTTGTTCTACTGGGACTTTTTAGCACTAGGATGCTCTAATGCAGTTTCCACAATGACAACAAGCAAATTCGACATAGTTATATAGATTTGGTGTAAGATTTAATTGCAAAATTGGATAAAATAGTTACTACTAGTTTATTATCATATTTGTTTTTTGTGATTGTGGATACTGCTTCAGAGTATCCTAGTGCTGAAGAGTCCCAATTAGGGCGAACAGCTGTCTACTAGTCTTTGATGATACATTTTTCGTTTGTTAGTGAATTAATTTCCCTATATTATTCAAGCAATAGTTTGTAATTGCGTGGTTAAAATTCAAAATACTAACAACGTCTTCATAGTTTTCTATATGCACTTTTTTACCACAACTGTCTCATCTAAAAAAAACCTGATTGAGTCTAATTTCTGTATCTTTAATATCTAACAACTCGTCCAATCTGACATCATGATCGTTCTCGATCTCGGGAGAAAACGCTAAAGGATAGTCAGCCGTCCACAATTTACAACATACCTGTCATTACCTAAGCATTCTGCTACCACATGTCGTTTTTTATAAAGTCTGAGTCTTTTGAATATTAGTATCAGCCAGTACTCGAGAAGTTTCGAAATCGAAATGTTCATTTTCTGTTACTAAGAGCTTTAACTCTTCACCTACTTGACCACGCTGATCTATACCAAACAGTAACCGACTAGGGTACTGCCCATACACTTACTTATAGTCCTATCTATTGGTCCCGACTTAGCTAACTAATTAACTACTATTTTATTTATCCGCTCTACCTGGCCATTAGCTCTAGGCGCACCAATAGCTATCTGCAAATGCTTCATATTGCATTCATCTATAATTTTTCGCATCAATTTTGAAGTGAAAGCTGAACTGCTATCAGAAATAATTCTATTAGGGACACTATAATTTTCACAAAATGACTTCAAAAACTTAACTGCTTCTTTAGCATCTACCTACTTACAGGCCTACAACCTTGCAAGTTTAGTAAACTCATCAACCAGGACAAGAATGTGTTTTTTTGAAAGCGACCTACATGGTCAATGTGCACTTATTTGAAAGGAACCCTACTTTTTTTTAATGTATGTAATAATACTTCTTTTTGCCACTCTTTTAGGCATAAATAATACATTTCAAACAATTGCTGATACTTTAGATCGCAACTTTGAGCATCCAATAATTATGGAAGATCAAATGAACCGTCTTATCTACACCGGTATGACCAAACTCGTCATGACACTACAAAATATTATGTTGCATAACACTAGGAACACAAAATAACAATTTTCCATCAAACTTACCATATTTTGCAGTTCGTACAGTGAAACTTCATTTTCTGGTGCTACTGTGGGTTCTCTTCTATCACACGTTGTAGCTAGCATTTTTATGGAATCTTGAAACGGTTGCTTTGGAATTATCAATATTAAAACCTAAAGTTTGGTTTAGGTATATTGACACGTTTATTGTTCGGTTAGATACCTTCATGCTACGTCTCATCATCATCTTGCACAGAAACGTTCTGTTATTGAATCTCGTTCATCGCGCCTTTTCTATTTGCCAACTTGAGAATCTAGTCGCGTGACTCCGTCATCTTACTAGAACCTTGGTGAACAATGGTTATATTCAAACAATTATTTATCGCCTACATCACGTGCTCGATTACCTACATTAGTACTTTTGAAATTGATATTTTTACTATAAATTCGCAAGGTTACAGATCAAGTAGGGAAACTTCTTCGTAAGAATGGTATTAAACCTATATTCAACTGGACAGGCGAAATCTTTCATTTCAAGGTATATACCAAATTCTTTGTTCATGTGGTCTAGTCTACATTGGTGAAACAGGCCATTCCATCATTACACGCATTTCAGAACATGATCATTGTATAAGGAAAAGGCATATTTCTAAGTCCGCGGTTGCTGAGCATCATTTTACTCTACAGGTCACAATATAGATTTTGATAACGTTTTGGTGATTGCCAGATCTCAATTCTTCAGCAATAGGAAAATCCGAGACAGCATAGAAATCATCAACACCTCAATAATCGTGATCATGGTTTCGAGCTATCATCTCCAGTCATTACTCCTTCTGCGAAAACACGCCTCTTGTCGACCGTAACCCAATCAGAGTCGAGCTTAACCAGCTGTGACGATATTTGTTTAATAAACGGAGACTAGTTTTTCTTAAGTCACTTCTATGGAGTTTAGAATCTAACTTGGTTCGCAATTTGAATACTTAACTCTGTAGTGGTTCTTTGTTAGGTTGTCTTTTGGTTTTTCAATTTTATCGTTTTCTTGTCTTTTTAGAGTTTAAAATCTGGCTTGGTTCACAAATTGATTAGCTAACTTTTAAGAGGTTCTCAGTTAGGTTTCGATTGCTTGCTTGAGTTGTTTGATTTCTTTCACGCTCTGGTGAAGTCCTCTTACGAAAGTGGGCAAAACCTTAGCAACTTCGGTTACAACAATGACACCGTCCAAACCCGAAAGACGTTCGTATCTTAGTATAGGCTCCGACCGTGGAAGCCTTCGCTATTGCAATAATACACATTAAACACTGGATTCTCAAATCGCATATTCTAGCACATCCATTTATAATTTTATATTTCCTCTTATTAACTACTACATAACTAAAAGATCATTACTTTATAAAAACTTGTTAGGTTACAGTATATTTTCGGTTAATTCAAGCGACATAAAAAAATTATTATTAGAATATTAGGTATATACCCTATACAAAACTGAGAATAAAAGAAATTCTTAAATGGTAATTATTGTATAGACAACGGACAATACTTTTATTGTTCAAAACTAATAACTTCATGGTTGATATTGTTTTTAAAGGATTTGTTGATTTTATTTATAAATAATGTATTCCATTACTTTAAAAGTAAACTTTGATTACTGAAATATTATTGTTTTATTGTAAGGTGTTTAAATAGTTATTATACTGTTTTACGGGCACAATATTGGTACGGTGCGGTTATGTGTTTATAGACTCTTCGATTTGTTTTTTTAATTTTATAGTAATTTAGTTGTTTCCAAAACAATATTTCATTTTTTTGGGTTTTACTTATTTCTAATAATTTTTTTTAATAGTTTCTATTGTGTTAGTTTACCGTAGTGTTTTTTTTTTTAAATTCAATCGAAAATTTGTTTTATAGGATTTTTTTGCAGAAAAATTTATTCCTGTGTACCATCTGACAGTATCATCTGTTGAATATTTTCTTTTTTTTTTTATTTATTTTGAATGTACGTAGATTTTTTTGTTTGTATGTATGTGTTAACTCATATAAGTTGAGTATATAAAATTGACAGACACTTTAGTACTATTTTGATTGTGATCGATGTATAGTTAGTTTACCCCAATTGTAACGGCTTAAATTCTAAAAATTTTTAAAAAAATTTACAAAATTTTGGAAGACTAAGTAAGTAATAATTTCGGTTTTGTGTTAATTTAAATATTAATAAAAAGTGTTTCAATATAATTTATTTGTTTTACTACATTTTTTGGAACGGAAGTAAAGTGCGACCATTTTAAAGAGAAAAACTTTAAGAGTAAACATTGAAAAAGAAATCACGCAGAGGTGAATGTAAACTACTGTATTTTACCTTGTCGCTTATTAAGAGATAGGTATAAGAATTTAGGCAAGTGTCTATTTCACAAAATATTGTACAATTAACAAATGAATTAGCTTTATAAGCTAAGAGGCCAGCAGATAGTCAAGTGAAGCGATCGAGACTTGATGCGGTGTGGCTGACTGCACCCGAGGACCGAAGCTATCAGGTATTATCCACCTTTTCTATTTTTTTATACCCTTAAGTACCATTTAAGATTGAGGACATCTGTAGTTCATTAACTGGCCCACACCTAGCAGTCTGATTGTTGTTAGAAATTTTTTGAAATCACTTGAGATAAACTTAACTTTTTCTTTTTTATTTTAATTTTTCATTCTCAAGTTATTTCTTGATCTTTTTTGCTTTAACTTTATATAACTTGAACGATTTAACCATTTTGAGTTTTAAATAAATTTACAAATATTACGATTCAATCTATTATTTAAAACTCAAAACTTGTTTGTCTGATGTGCGAATAAATAAATGCTAGGGTTTGGGCATAATATTGCTGTACTCGGATGTTCAAATGTGAAATATTTTATAGGAGGAGGAACGAAGAAAAAGGGAGGATTTAGAAAGAATCATGGAAGAAAATAATAGAAAAATAGAAGAAGCGCAAAAACGTTTAGTAAGTATCTACTGATATAAACCACAATTATATGTTAACGATTTCGTCTACTTAAAGGCAGAAGAAAGGCTAGCGATGATAGAGGAACAAAGGCGAATGGACGAAGAAAGGCAAAAATTACGAAAGGAGCAGGAGAAAAGAAACAAAGAAGAGCAGAAAAAAATTTTGGGAAAGAATAATTCTAGACCTAAGTTATCGTTTTCTCTGAAACCGGTTATATAGTGATCGAGTGTACAGTGAACAGAATTAGTAGTGTACAAAGACTATTATAAGTGAATATTTGCTATTTAAATAAGTTCTAGGTTTATTTCCAAATTGGTCTTCTTTTTTTTTGAAATTTTATACAATTGTACTTTATTATTGAATCGCTTAGTTGGATATTAATTAGGACAGAATAAAAATGAAAATTACGAATTTTGTAATTATTTCTACTGTATTGTTTTATTTGATTTTCAACTACTAGTTTTCAAAAAGTATCGATGTCAGGATCAGGATAGCTATTGCCAAAAAGGAATATAAGTTGATTTCGTACAAGTACTTTGATTTAGTTGCTTATCTAATAATGATTAACAGTTAAAACTGATTTATTAAAAACCTTTTCATGTCCCCAAAACTACTGCAATGTACGCCGCTTATTGAGATTACGAATAATGTTATCATTTGGATATTGTTTTCGCTTTGCGTAAATAACTACATACACACAGTATTGTTTGTAGTAGTCATTAGAAATGAATTTTATTTACGATTTGTGAATAACGAATAACACTATTTAAGTGCGCGTAATCTTTACGCCCGATTGAAGTAAAACTTCTTTGTCGTTTGTGACATATTAATGAAAAAATCAAAATAAATATTTTAGGTTGTTGATTTTTCTTTTATTTTTATTTATTGATGAAAGAGTAAAATGTTTTTGGGGTTCTGCCATTTTTAAATTAGAAAATTTAAGGCAACCCAAATGATTAATACACGATTGTACAATTGGTTGCTTAAGCTATAGTTAAAAAATGTTTTCGTATAATGAATGAAGAATCTTAATCACTGTATGAATACTTCGTTTTAATTTAATCATTACTCACAATTATGAGAACTACAATTACTACGGCTATTTGACAAATTCTTTATTGAAAAATTTACAAAGCGGAAAAGTGAAAACATACTCATTTCGGAACACACTACAACGCATTGTATTTATCGCTTATTAAATGCTACACAATATGACCGAGGTCAATAATTGATTAATCATCGTTACCTAAAGATTCACTTTCTTCAGTTCCTTACTCATCCTAATCTGACTCACTATTATTCTATTATTCACTGTAAACGTCAAACATTCCACAATTTTATCAACTAAACCATAGGTTCCCAACCTTTTATGGACTACCGCCCCCTTTACAAGAAAAAAAAATTCCAACGCCAGTATACTGCAGTCGATTCCTTTTCCTAGACAATAATTAGTTACTGCACTGAACTCACGCTCAGGCAAATATGATAAAGGAAACGCAATTAAAAATTTCTTTACTATTTCCCACAATTCAGGGTGAAGAGCTGGTATTGATTTTTGGAACCAGAACTATTGGTATCCATTTCTGAATTTTAATTTTAATTCTTCATAAGTTGTAAGTTCTACGAGTTCTTCTAGATTTGATGATTCTGCTGTATCTGCATTTGCGAAAGGGTCTAAAATCCAGCTTGGTATATTCATATTTAAAATATCCTGGAATCGCTCTGTAAAATCAGCATGAAGAAGGTCCAGGTGTTGGCACTAAGTAAGTAAATCTTCCTGTTGTACTAATAACGCTGATAATGTCGGAAAGTGCCTCTTCCTAGATTTTGTTTGACCAGAAGAAGTTTTCCCATAAAAGCAGCTGTGACGTTTTTTGTTTTTATTCAATTCAACTCATCACCTTGCAATTGTAAATGAACGTCATTAAATATTTTAAAGAGGTCTGTCAAATAAACGATGTCATTATTGGACGTAATCAAGTTTCCGTGCATTTCATCGTCTCTGTTTTCAAGGAAGTCCCGTACTGAGTCCAATAGATTGAAAAAGCGATTCAGACAAACACCTTTCGAGAGCCATTGTACTTCCGTGTGCAGCAGCAAGCGATTATAGTCTTCATCATTTTCACCACAAAGTTGCCCAAATAATCTGTCATTTAATGACTTGCTTCTTATCTTGTCGACTGCTCTAATAACGTAATGGAGCGACGTGTGCATGCGTTCATTAAGATTTTTTGGAACCAAGTGCCGACGATGAATAACACAGCGAGAACATTTGGTACTGATTGTTTTAAATGCGCCATGAAAACTTTATGACGCCCCGTCATTGCTGGAGCACCATCCGTAGCAACTGATAAAATATTTCGAGTAGGAATTTTTTTCTCTTGGATAAAACGTGCATGGTATTAAATATGGATTCTTTCTTTGTATTGGATTTCCAAATTTTTTGCAAATAATAACTTGACTTTTTAATTTGATAGCCGTCCCGCCACGTTGTGGCTGTATGTTTAAATGCATTATCGAGCAGGGATGAATATCGACAAATACCTTCATGGGACGAGTATAACTCTGTAAGGTCTACGTTTAAAACTAAAAACGAAGACAAGAACTTTTCTTCGAGATTCTACTCATGCGGCAAACAACTGCGAAACCAACTTTCACTGAATGTGTACAACAGCATTCGATAATCGGGTTCTTATATGTACTTTCTTTTAGTAATAATTAACAATTTTGTAGATCTTGCTTTCGTGAGTCATTGTGTTGACACGATTTACTATTCAAGTTTATTCCAGCCTGACTCAACGAGGAAAACGTTTTCTTCAAACTAGTAGGTACTGGATTGTGGGTAAGTTTATTTAATTATTTTGTCGCTGTCAGAAAAGTCACACGGAATTTTTGCTTATTTTAACTTCCGTAATTACAATCATTGTTTAAATTCCATTGAGGTAATATCACTAATTATTTTGTGTTTATCGCATGCTGTGTACAAACGATATTTGTTATGTAATTTTTTTCGCTATCGACATCGGGTAAACTTATGTATTGTGTGTTGCCGATACTTCCGGCATTTATGGATTGAGAATTATAGAGAATCGTTGTTAATAATCTACGTTATTAATTTAAAGTTGCTATACCTATTTTATTTTTTCTTTGTGGTAACATATCTTTCTTTTTGGTTGGTTACACGAACACCAGAATAACAAGGATTACGAACCTGAAATTCGTTACAAGCTTCAACTTTCTGTCCTGATCGAGATAGAAGCTTTACTTATAAAAGATCTGGCGCCCTTTAACTCTTATTTATTTGAACCTCCCCTATCTCCGACCGTGTGCGTTGGCCGTGCAAAGTTCGTAAGAGCTATAAGCTTGTAACACCTGTTTTAAATGGTTCTTTTCAAGTCCTTGAAAATAGGATAAATCTTTATCCTTTTTATTATTTAACTCTGGTTTCTCTTCAGTTAGCGAATAAATCTTTCACCTTTAGCTAAAGCAAAGGAAATTGATTAATTATCGTGAGCAAATCAAGCGAAGTCGGATAATTAAGGCCGACAGTAATTTTGTAATTTCGTTATTTTGTGATAAAGTTGTTCCTTTTCACGGCGCTTTAGACCCTTACCTCCACGAGGTTAAAGGTGGGCAACGACTCACAGGTTGTAAGTCCAATCGCCTTTGGCAATAAGCTCCTGTGAACGGCTAAAAGGGTATTAGGTATCAGTGCACTTTTCCAGCCGACACTCTACGAGCGTCGCGCTGTCGCGCTCTAGTTTCCCAACTCCTTCAGCCTCCACTATGGAGGCTGAATCCGCTTCTTCCAAGCGTCGTCGTGAAGACGACGACGCCGACGTCGTCCTTTCCGAAACCCTTCCCGACAGCATCGAGGATTCTTTCGATGCAGACATAAATCGTCTAACTAAGGTAATCTCTGCCTGCAAGATTACCATGTCCCGTCAATCAGAAATGATTGACATAGTCAGCAGGCTTCAAGCGACTTTCAGAAAATCCCTCATCCAACGTCGCGTATCGCAGCAAACTGCTATTGCCTCCACACTGGCTGATGTCCAAACAGCCTTGCAGTCCGTAACAGCCAAGCTTGCCACAACCGAAGCTGCACCTCCTGCCCTGTCCTACGCACAAGCGGCCCGTTCCAAAATAGTTGAAAAGGTCAAAGTACCATCCGGCAAATCTGTCGCACCTGTTCCCAGGTCGACAGTAGTAATCATTCCCAAACCCGATAGTCCTCTTAAAACGGCCGACGAAACTAAGACGACCCTTATGAAGGTCCTAGATCCGCAAAAATATGGCCTTAGACTAGACCGTGTAACGAAGACTGGGAAAAGCTCCATTAGACTAGAATCTGAGAAATCAGATTTAACAAAAATTCCTGCGGCCATCCTTGAAGAAGCCGGCCTTGCGAACAAGCTCCAAGGCAAATCGTTCCCGAGACTTTCCATCCTTGACGTTCCTAGAAACTTGTCCCCCGAGCAGGTGAAAGAGGCTTTAGTCTTCGCAATTCACGAGTTGCGACTTTCGAAGTGATGAGTTTCTCCTCCGACAACGACATTGACGTATTACTGACCCAAGAGCCATACGTGTTTAGTTCAGGCTCAGGGTACAAGCTCGCTGGTGCGGCTGTACCCTTCAACAGGATTGCCGCATCCTCTTCTATGCGGTATTACTCGGCTATTGTTTTCAATAGCTCGAAGCCCGTCGGAGTAGTAACACTCAGCCATTTAACAAATGACTGCAATGCGGTAACTATGGTTACGGTTGGAAACACCTCCTTTGCGATCGTCGGCGTTTATTGGCCGCCGAGTGAGGATGTTCGTATTCATCTCCAACACTTAGATAAAATTTTGGATGAACTAAGAGGCACTCCTATTATCATAGCAGGTGACTTCAATTCGAAATCGCCGCTTTGGCACTCCCCGGTGACCGACGAACGAGGACGATGTGTGGAGAACCTCGTGGGTGAACGCGACCTCTGTGTTGTTAATGAACCATTTCAACCTTTCACTTTCGCTAGCCATCTAGGTTCGACGAATATAGATGTTACATTAGCTTCCCCTAGTTTAGCCAGAAAAATATCAAACTGGCGAGTTATACCTGATGTCATAGAAAGTGACCACCGACTGATACGGTTCGAGTTAACCGTCAATGCTCCGAATCTAGTACCTATCCCTAAAAGAATCCTTGACTTCAAACGCATAGATCCCGTTCGCCTGAATAATGCTATCGCTACAGCAATTCCCTCATATCTTCCACGTGGTGCTTTGTGCCACGATCCAAAATCTGTAGACGCTCTCATTGATAAGTTGACCAGGATGATCCTCTACTCTTGTCAAAATGGCTTGAATAGCATACGCTTAAAATCTAGAGCTGGTGTACCGTGGTGGAGTCCTAAGTTAGATAGGCTAAAGCGAGCGGTGCGTTGTTTGCGAAAACACCACCAAAAAGCCCCTGCCGACGTAAAACCTCAATGGCTTGCCTCATATAAGGCCGCGCTTCACCGGTACAAACTGGCAGTGAAGACAGCGAAGTATAGCTCATGGCAAAGTTTTGTTGAAAAAAAGCCTGGCGACGAGTCCTTGGGGGTTAGTTTACAGGTTATCCTCCCGTAAGTTTCTGTCGATCCAACCGTGCTCCAATGTCAAAGACGGCGACAGATACACTATTTCAGAATTAGACACAATCAAAGTAATAGTTTCCACATTATTCCCGGACGACGATCCCTCGACGGACAATGCCCATCATGCCCAAATAAGATCCCGAACTCTCTTGCTAAGTAATTCCCGACAGGACTGGGTGGTCACTAGCGACGATTTAGCCGCGGTGGCTAGCAAAATTCCTAGAAACAAAGCTCCTGGACTTGACGGAATACATTGCAACGTTTTGCGAACGGTTGTTTTAGATTCTCTCTTATCAACGATCGTTGACCTGTTCAACTCATGTATAAAAATTGGTTATTTTCCTACCAGCTGGAAAGCTGGTAGACTAATCACAATTCTCAAGCCCGGAAAGAAGGATCTCGCCAACCCGAACTCGTACCGCCCGATAACTTTGTTATCCGAACTTGGCAAATTATTCGAAAGGACACTTCTTAAAAAGTTACACGACGACATTCCGCCCAACGTTTTATTCCATCCTAGTCAATACGGCTTCGTTCCTGGCAAAACGACGACTGACGCCGCCCGTCGATTAATGACAATTGCACAATCGAACGTCTCCAAGTACAGACTAGTTATTTTCATAGACATCTCTGGAGCGTTCAACAACGTATGGTGGCCCTCTATAATCGAAGCTCTCGTCGTTAAGAGAGTACCTGCAGATGCTACGCGCATCATTCGTAGTTATTTGTCGAATAGATCGATCATTTATTCTGCGAACGTTTCACGTTCAACTTTCAAGAAACGACTGACGAAGGGC
Organism: Aquatica leii; assembly: GCA_035610365.1. Classification (NCBI taxonomy): domain Eukaryota; kingdom Metazoa; phylum Arthropoda; class Insecta; order Coleoptera; family Lampyridae; genus Aquatica; species Aquatica leii. The sequence goes on along the minus strand of CM069434.1, from coordinate 13,398,757 downwards.
TGTCCACAAGGCTCGGTTTTTGGGCCGACTTTGTGGAACTTGGTTGTCAATGATCTCCTGGACAAAGACTTACCAGCAGACTGCGACATTTTCGCTTATGCGGACGACATAACTGTCACTGTGTCCGCAAATTCTCGACGAGACTTAGAGGCAAAAGCAAACACGTGCCTAAACATCGTGACTGGCTGGGCTGGCAGCAACAAACTAAGTATTTCTGCAGACAAGACTAAGTACATGGTTTTTGGCTCTACACTAAGACGAGATCCTTCACTGCGCCTTCACGATACTCCTGTCCGTAGGGTTTTCGAATTCAAGTACCTCGGACTATTGCTCGACGACAAGCTGAGTTTTGTTAAACATTGCGCTTTCGTGGTTGACAAGTGTAAGAGCGTCTTGCACTTGTTCTACAAATACTCACGGCTGAAATGGAACCTTCACAAAAAACATCTTGCGAATATCTTCGACAATGCAGTCATTCCCATGCTCACCTATGGCTTAGACATCTGGTACCACAGACTTCGACACACTCACGTGGTCAGGAAACTGGCCTCGTTACAATCCCTGTTCCTAAGAACTATCCTAGGGGCGTATCGCACCGTTCCCGTAGATACCCTCTGTGTGATTTCCAAACATCCTCCTCTACATCTCCTTTTGCAGGAAATCTACTGCACCAAAGTTCTTCGCAAGGCTGGCTCGTGCAATTTCCTTGACCAGCACGTTTCAAACGAAAATTTTCCGTCCTTTTCAGCGGCCAAGCGTCACTTAAAGGTCTTGATCTTGGGTGAATGGCAGCGGCTGTGGGACACTTCCCATAAAGGGCGTAATGCCTATTCTCTTATCCCGGATATCCTTACCTGGGTCAGAATGCCCCACGTCCCTGGACGAGAGGCCGTCCAAATCCTGTCTTCACACGGCGGATTTCGTTGCCATCTAAAACGCATTAGCGTTTTAGATGATGACAGGTGTCCGTCGTGTGGCGTTCCTGACACTCCGGCGCATCGGATTCTCGCTTGTCGCGAATTCGATGAAGAACGGAGTGCCCTACTAAACATTCTCAACCCATTTCCCGATTCCCCTCAGGCCATCCTAGCACTGGTGCCTGATGTCAACATGTATAGACCATTCGCTAAGAGAGATCAGAGTTTACAATAAGAATAAGTTTTATTTGCTAACAATTTGCATGGTTTTGTTTATTTTTCTAAGTACGCTATGGCAAAGTAGGAATTTAGTTTTTATTAATATTAACAGCACGTATTTAATTTAGAGTCATTTATTTTCAGTATTTTATTATTTTAAATAACACTTTTAGTTTATTTTTTTCGCCGTAGCTACTTAACTAATCTGCATCTCTTATTTCCTTCACAATTTCTAAGTCCTTTTCCTACCTACTTGGTTTATGCACTAGAAGCCAGGATAAGCCGAAAGGCAGGTGCCTCGCGGAACCGCGTGCTCTCAAAGCACGTACCGTTACCTTAGCCCATCCAACTGTCGTAACGAGACTTGTCCTATCAAATGAAACATCTTCTTTCTTACCTATCCTATTTGTGGCGAACTTGTACCAAGCAAGTTCGGGTGGTTTGGTGGGTCCACATCCTCCTCCTCCTCCTCCTTTTTATCAGCATGTATTTTATTCAAATGGTCTTGGAGCCTAGAAAGCTTCATGGCTTTATTTGAATTTTTTTGGCAAATTAAACACATAGGTAATACTTGGTTTGTTGGAGATTGCGTAAATGCATATTTCAAATACTCAATTACTGCCGATTTTTCTTTTTAGTTTCAAACATTTTGGAATTCTCAATTTGTTACGATTTCAATACATTAACTTTTTAATCGATTTATTGAAAGTTATAAAACTAATGGCTATAATGATTTCTTTATTTTATCAGTCACGCACGAGTATGGATCATTGACGAAACACACAAAAACAATAAGACATTAGAAGAGCTATCCCTGCGTTTTAAAGATTTGATTTCGCGCACGCAATAACTTGTATGCCTTTGTTTGCGGTGTCCCGGTGCACTTGCTTTGCAAACAGGTTGTTACAAGTTTCTGTATTTTTGTCGAAATGTTGGATTGCGGAAATCATGTCATTGTTTATACTTAATGCTTATTTAAATGTTTTAATGTTTACGTCATAATAATAAGATAAACATTTTAGACGGCTGGATAAAATGTTTTTTCATTAAAATAGAGGTGTTTTTAAAGTATTTTATTATATTAAATTTCTAATTAAGTAGGTACGCTTTTGGACCCGCTACCGCCTGCACGAAAAGCTCCAGCGTTCTCTAGGGGGCTGTACCGCCCCCGTTGGGAACCTATGAACTAAACCATTTGCTTCACAAGGGTGTAACTCATGATTGCACTGCTTTTCCCAATCTTTATTTGTTAAATCAGAAAATTTATTTCGAACTACAAGTTTTACAACGAAGCAAGATACTTGAAGGTTGAATGCGCATTAGAATTTTCAACTAATAGAGGTGGGGACTCATTGTGTATGCAGCATTCTAAGTAATTTCTTTGATTGTACTTTAGGTAGCTTGCTAAACATAATTTCTATCGCGTACTGTGTCTTTCTTGCACATCAATCTTTCTTTTATTATCACCTCATCATCATTTTAAGTATCTTGCTTTAATTGAATATATCCATTGACAAGCTACTTGTTATTTATCGAAGAAATTAATGACATTACGAATAATTGTTCGTGCTTTGGAATGAACAATTTTTTGGGTTTTGCTTTCCATGAATTAAAAGTGTAATACAAAAAATTACTTTAATTAATAATTATTACTGGTTTGTACTATAAATACAATAAATAAATTAGTTTGTCTTGTAAAATAAATATAAACTATTTTAACCTCAAGATATTTACCAAATTTTGTAAAGGTAAATTGAAATACGCGTTATATCGTGAAATTTAAGAAATTTCACGATATGATGCGTGTTGTATTTTGTGTCTTATTTAATGTTTTATTTGCTATTTAATTTTTTATGATTCAGTGGAGCGACCCTTATCACTACACCATCATCACTCATCGCTAACACGAAACGTCGCAATTAACTGAATTAGTTGCTTCTTTTTCTGCCTCCTATAAGAACAGATCATTAATTTGATCGTAACAATTCCTATTAATGTTGATTCGTCAAGTTGTATAGAGGATTTAGATGTTTTTAAGTAGTCACATAAAGAGTTTTCTAGACACTGATCCATTTCGTTGATCCTTCTTCGTACAGTGGAATTTTATTTATAATACAAAAATCCTGTTTGTGCAACATTGTGCGTATTACTTGACTTACAGCTGGTAGAATAAGTTCTTTACCAATAGTGTGCGGCTTTCCGGATTTCGTTATCATTAAAGCAATATTATAAGAATTACGCAGTCAATAGTCATCTCTCTTAGATGTTGTCTCTATGAATTCTTGCAATGTTGGTATTTTCAAATATTTTTCGTTAAAGCCTTATCTTTTTATCACTATGGCTTTTTATTAAACATTCTTTAAGCTTAGATCGAATTGTTTGACATCGTTTTATTACATAGAAGACACATTAGTAAAGTACTATTTCCTGGTAACGGAATAAAATCATATTTCATATATTCAACACTATTGTCTGCATTTTTTCTCCGGCTCACTCATACTGTTATCTTAAAAAAAGGAACCTAACTTACGTAACGAAAGTACGCTATCAGCGTAACAATACGAAAAATTATACTTCTTTTTGTCCAAGACTAGCAAAATCTGTTGTGTGCACTTCACATCACGCATAACAAAGAACTAAATTGTTTATTAGATTTATGATTCTTTTATGGCTCATATTATAGACTAGCTCTTTATGAGAGTTCCTTCAATTACCAAAATACTCCGTTCATCTGTAAACTCCACTAACGCTACGCTGAGAAGTCAACTTCGATTGCAGCAACTGGATAAGTGAAAAACCAACCGTTAACCTTCGTTTTATTGTGATTTAATTCATATTTGTGCAAATCTCAAAGATTTGATTTTCTACATTGAACTTTTAATCAAAATCCTACTTGCTTAATCAACTTTAGAAATTCAAAAACTTTTTCTTATACTTTAAAATTTTACAATTTTTTTTTTGCTATTTAAAATTCACTTTTGTTATTTAAACTCTGGCTCAATTTGCATAATTTAATTTGTCTTTGTTTCTATAAGAATTTGTTATCTGATTTACCTTGAATTTTGTTGACTTATAACGTAATTGTAACTGACCTATGAACCTACATAAATTTGGTAACGCATCTCCTGATCTACGAGATAGTAAACTTTAAACCTAACTCTAATTCTCGGCTGTTATTTGCCGACGGCCAATTGTTTGTTTTAAATATTTTATTTAAGGAAACTTTGACTGGAAATACCGTGCACGGAGTTTCAATAGCGAAGTAATAAAGGTAAGATTTTTTGTTTGTTTTGTATTTAAAATTTCTAATTCCTGTCTTGTCGAATCCCGATCGCTGCCCCAAATTTGATTTTTTTTCTTTTGTTTGTTTTGCGAACCTAACTTAATTAAATTTTTTACTACTTTTGTTTTAACACAAGATAATTTAGATCCTGTATTTTTTTTGTAATATTTGAAATCCATTATCGATTGTTTTACTCAACTTCACGCATATTTTGTTTGCATAATTCAAAATTGAATATTTTATTGATTATTTTGTAAATTGCCATTTATTCTAAATTCATTATATTTACATCAAATTTTACTGATTGCTATTTATTGCTTAACCTTCCCCGTTTTTTTTCTTTCAGCAACCCTTCGCTACTACTAGAGCCCTGTTAAACTTTTACAATTTACTTAACAGGACCGTAACTAAACAAATTGTGTGGCGCCCATTTCTAACAATTTCTAATCACTATTTGACTAATTTTATCTACCACGACATCTTTGATTTAAATATTCCCCTCACAATTTCTAACCCACCCCATTTTGCCTACAAGAACCGAGCTACCGCGGCCATCGCTCCATTTAAATTTAGTTACCCCTAATTCTTACCGTAACAAAGTTTATTATTATTTAATTACATTACCCCAAATTTATTATCACTATCAATGCTGAGTAATCGCATTGTGGATCAGCTTTGCTCTAAGCTGGACCAGCCACTGCGCAACTTTGCTTAGAAAAATGATGTTGAACTTAGAACTGGAGCTAGTTTAGAACTAAGCTAGTCCACAATGCGATCACTTCATATTGGTAGGGGCAATAAATTTTAGGGTAGTGGTAATAAAAAAGTAAGAAAACTTCTAATTACTATTTTTGATGTGAGTTGATTTGACTTTTTCAGTTTCCAGGACGTCCTACATAAGAGATTAATGACAGTTTCAAATCTGGTCGTTCGAATGACTTATACTATCAGTATAGATGATTATCTTAATTGTTTGCATGTATTATAGAGTCTGTCTGTGTGTCTAACACTTTGGCATTATCAATAAAGGTAATATACGGTTTACTTTTGTTACTATAATACCCATCGACCTGGCAACATCGGAAAGCCACGCTTCCCTCTGGACGGGTAATCTGTATACTTTTGCAATGTGTTTGTTTGTCTCAAACATGTAGAAAAGGAAGTACATTTGTTTATTGTTATGGTACGCACTACTTGTCAATTTATGTTGACATACTTATAACCTCAAATTTTAGAATAGGTTCTAGCAGCATTATTTAAAGTACGTAGATAGTAAAATGAATTGAATCAGATTTTAAACATGAAATATAAATACAATGTATATTTAGCTTGAAGTAGGAATATGTAAAAGTAAACAAATACAATTGTCGTTTGACAAGTAGTGCGTACCGTTTGTTGACAAATACTATTTCTATCTCTTACAATGTTGTGTACACTTTGCAGCCTGCGATTACTCGTCCAGAGGGAAGCATAGCATTCCGTTGTTGCCAGGTCGATGATAATACCGATCCAAAATTCAAAAAAGTATGTCGCCCACTCTATGGTAATTATTTTGGATTTATAGTTTTAATCTAAAAAATAAAAGATCTTATTACAAAAATACAAAACTTTATTAAGATTGCTAAGCTTTAGACTTGTAAGAACTTCTGTATTCTTGGTACGCTACAGCTAAATTCTTTACAGATCGAATAACATTTTCAAAAATACTTCTATTAACAACTGTTTTTTTTGTGCCGCATCTACTAGTGTTAGTCTCGCTTTTGCTTTGTTTCAACTTAACAGGTGTATCTATTGAAGTCACGTTATCGAGGATTGATTGCTGACTGGTTTTAGTCTCCTGTTCCGAGTCGCTTGTGTTAATGCCAATTGATGCATAATTAGAAATCGCTTTTTTCGTACATTCTTGTTGGACTAATTGAAATAAAATGCGGAGAGCTTCTTTAATATCATCGGCGGCATCCTTAAACTTTTGTTGTCCATTGTAAAATGATTTATTGCGTTGGTATCTATCTTCTGAATTGCAAAAATAACTTGTTGGTAGCTGCTGTCCTTGCAGTTGAAGACTCACTGTTTTAGTAAGTGGTAATACACAATGAGCTTCTTTATATAACAGCTCAAATCTTCCGGTGCTGGCATTGCGATTCCTCTCACGATCAACAATTACTAAAATAAAGCAAATAATTTCGATGGTTTTATTGTAATAATATTTACCTTTAACTAAATCTTCTAATACTTGTGGACACAACCGTCCTGTAACTGGCGTCGAAGCAAATAAAGCTGGCCTGGAATTAATTTCGATTAACCAGGGACGAAAATCTTCAGTTATCATAAAATCGCATCCGTACAACTCGAAACAATTTTTTCGTGTGTCTAATGAACCTTGGTTCATAATAATTGCCGCCGTTATTGCTTCTTTCATGCTCGGATATATTATTTCGTCGAAGACGTTTGGATTTCCAATGCTACTCAAATACTCTTTAAATTGATTAGAATCCCACATGTTACATGGAGGCAACTCGCTACTACGAGTTGGGCAATTTTTGTATTTATGTTGTATGGAATTGTTGGTTAAATGAATTGCTTCGTTTAATCTACTCAAGGAGTAAAGCTGAGAACTAAATCTTATGTACGAATCCCTAAAATATAAACATTGTAGTACAAAAAATTACTAATAAATGTATGTACTTGTAAATCCAGATGGTTAAAGGATTTGCGTTGCTTATCAAAAACCATTGTCGTATATCAAATTTTGTATTATGTATCAAAAGAGGTTTTTCTAAAAAAAGTAAAAAACTAAATACAGTGCACGCCGCTTAATAGAATCACATTGGGTCTTGGGGTTGTTGATAACAATATCCGATATTCAAAAAGTAAATGTTTTTTGGCTAGAAAGTACTAAATACGTAGTCTGTATCTGATTAACAGGTTATTAATTTAGAAGATAAAATGATAGCATCAATACAAAAACCAAAAGAAAGTTAGCAATTATTTTTTATCCATAGATACTAACTTAAAAACTATATTTTTTCCTTTCTACTCTATTCAGCTTGGTGTCCCAAAAAAGGCTAATCATCATCTTGTAATGTTGTAACCAACGCAGATAATAGTCTTCATCACTGTTTCAGCATCACCGTTGGCTTGTGGATGTCGACTACATATCAACGTATGCTTGATACTCTGACTAATACAAACCGAATACTTTGATTCTCCGTCCGTCAGCTTTTTTGATAAATAAATTACCGCTCGTACAGCATTGTTAGCGTGCTTAACTTGGAACAACATCCCAGCGATTCCCACGGCACTAGCATCTGTATGTACTTCCATATGTTCTGCTTTTGCATCAAAGACTTGCAACACTGGTTCACTACATAACTTAAGCTTAAAGTCATCGAATGCACCTTGAGTCACCGTGTTCCATTTAAATCTTACTGTTTGTTTCGTCAGATCACTTAACGGTTTTGCTTTAACTGCAAAATTTATGTTAAAAAGTTGGTAGGTTAAAATTTTTCGAGTATAAAAATTGTCCTCGACACGCTCACCTTTCGTCGGCGATTGTCAATTTTTATAAGCGCGTATTTATTCACTTTCTGGTAATGTTTGGTGCAATACATACGACCTCCGTTTAGCGGTATTTCTAGGCCCAACAAGGTTTTCAGCCTTTCAGAAGTTATTTCACGCGATTCTACGTGAATATGTAAATTAATTTTGTCTATCCAAGCATAAGTCGATTTGGGCGGATTTCCATACTCCCATACACGTTTCCTTTATCGGTGAAGATAACAAACAAATGGCATATTTGGGGAAAAAATTCCATGACGTTCGTTACTATAACTTAACTATTAACACGTCAAGGGGTTGGAAACTTTTAAAATTGCGATTTCTTTTGGAAGGAACGGCTACCATCAATTGCTACATTAAGTCGAGGGAAAACTACGCATTCGCTATCTTAAATGATTGAATGCTTTGAAAATGAAATTTGCTTGTGTTAACGCCGTATGTAAGTTTTGTGTTAAATTTAATATTACGTTTTAGGTAATACAGGTACGGAATTGACTAATCTCCTACTGGATAAAATTTAACTGTGAGTATTACAATTTCTAATTTTACGATTAGTACTTCGTTGGTCATGTCTATTGTTGACCGTACGTACATGTTAGGTTAACACAATTAATTATAAGATCATTTTGTGCGTCACAAAGTCGTATGCAGTGCGCGTTGAATCTCTAAGTCTTGATTTTTTGTTAGGTACTTTTGTGATCTTAAATTTACGAATATAAAGTCATTCTTTCTTCGAATGTAAAAGTTTAGACCGACTAGGTCAGTTTACTGTACGACGTGTTGCCCAGCATAGGGCGCAACTTATATTTGGTCCGACCCATGTATTAGCGTTTGGAAAACTTACGTAATTATATTTATGTACCTTCTTCGCCCTCTTTGGAATTATTGTCTGTGATAACATAAATATATATTCTGTGTTATTTGTTCTTTTCCAGCTACGGGTAGAGTTAAACGATATCTTCCTAATTTAATTTTTTATCGTTTTGGCGCCTTTTTAAATTTAATTTATAATTTAGCATCACAAAAGCCTGCGACTCCTTCTCCGGGAACAACTGTGTTAGCCATTGCTTAATTTTTTTTGTTACACGAAAACCAGTGTAACAAATTCTGTATGAATTGTCGGAAGTAACTCGCCAAACCCAAAAATCTCATAACTTCGTGCACGTTTCGTTTCCTTAACAGCCACCAATTTATTTTTGTTTACCAGGAGAGATTTCATTTTCCGAAGTGGCGTATCCCAGATATTCCACTGTCTGTAATCTGAACTGACATTTGGACAGTTTTAATGTCAATTTTGCTTCTTTAAAGGCTTCTAAAACTGCCTCAATTTTCCATAGCATTTCTGGCCAATCAATTGCAGCTACAATAATTTAGCTACCAGCATGCCACATGTCTTCCTAAAGGGCCCAGATCCCTTTCCATGAGTCTGCTAAATTCATATGGGGCATTACTCAATCCGAACATAATTCTATTGAATTGTTCAGTTGTATCATTTGTAATGAACGCACTTTTTTGTTTCGCACTATTCGTTGACGGGACTTGCAAACAGGAATTACCCAAATCCAAACTAGTAAGCAGTTTACACCCAGTTAATTTTTCAAACTGCTCGTCAATCGTAGGTATTGAAAATTCATTTTACCTGTCTGCGCGTTCAATGCACAATAATCAACTACTCCGGTTTTCTTTCAAATCAGTAAACATGGTGAGGCATAGGGCATAAACGTTTCCGATACTATACCGCACTCCTGCTGGACTTCGTATTCGGTGCTGAAGATAAACGGTCCCGCAATATTGATTTTAAAGATTATTGAGAAACGATGTTTACAATTAATCAGCATTAACTTTATTCAAAAATTAATTTGGGAAAGATATATAGCCTCCCGTGCGTATCGGGTCACTGCGCACGGTGACCATTTCTTTCGAACTCGTGGGTCTTGTATGGAACCTTTACAACAATTACAAAAAGACGGGGATTCTGAGCAGAACCCAAAAATATCGGCTGATGCAGAGCGCGAACCCGAAAAACTTAAAAAGCGTTCGGAGGCAGCAAGGCGAAAGCTGAAAAAATAAAAAGAACCGGGAGCTCAGGCAACCGGTTCCATTCCAACGGCAGGGACGCATGAACAAAGCCTACCTATACAAGTAGCAGGAAATTTACTGCACCAAAGTTCTTGGCAAGGCTGGCACGTGCAATGTCCTTGACATGTTTCGCTCAATGACTTTCCGTCCTGTTTAGCGGCCAAGCGTCGCTTAAAGGTCTTGATCTTGGGTGAATGGCAGCGTAATGCCTATTCACACAGCGGATTTCGTTTTCATTTAAAACGAATTAGCGTTATGGATGACGAGTGGGTCCGTCGTGTGGCGTTCCTGACACCCCAGCACATCGGATTCTCGTTTGTCGAGAATTCGATGACCTTCGGGGTGACCTGTTAGCCACGATCAACCCTTAACCCAAATCCTCTTAGGCCACCCTTAGACTTGTGCCTGATGTAAATGTATACAGACTTTTTGCAAAGAGAGACCAGAGCCTTTGTTAGAAATAGTATTTTTACTTTGCTAACTTATGCATGGTAATTAAGTTTTATTATTTTGCAAGCAGCGATGGCATAGTAGGAGTTTAGATTCGTTATGTAACATTGCATGTTTATTTAGAGTCATTTTAGTTTATTACATTTTTAGTTAAATAACTGAGTTTCGTTTTAGCTGTCACTGTTTGATTAATATTTTGCCTTTCTTTATCTTTCTTCATCTATATTCCTTACCGGCTTGGTATTAACCTAGAAGCGAGGATAAGGAGTAAGGAAGGTGCGTCACGGAACCACGTGCTCTGATAGCACGCACAAATACTTAGCCCATTCTACTGGTCTTGTAAGACTACTCAATCCACTCGCAACATTTACTTCTTAACCTTTCTCTTTTGTAGCGAACCAAGCAAGTTCCGGTGGTATGGTGATGAAAACGTGGCATGTATCAGATGAACCTTCTTTTTTTGATCATGTATACATTCGATTCAACATTGAATCAGATAAGAAACTCATAGAATACTGAAACTCGAGGAAAACCGACTGGGAGTTGTTCAACGAAACTTTAGCCAGCAAAATCAGGGACTGTTCTTCAGTTGATCAACGCACGAGCTAGAACTACTGTCAAACCGACCTTCAACAAGGTTACTTGGTAGAACAGCAAACTTGGCAAAGCAAGAGCACGCACAATAAGGTTATTTAACACAACCAAAAAGAGCGGAGACTGGGATGAATACAGAACCAGTCTCACAACATACAGAAACGCCATTAAAAAGGCAAAAAGAGACTCATGGAGAAAGTACTGTAAGGACGTAGAAAATGAACTTATAATTTATCGCCTCTAAAAAACAAGGATCGCACTGGAATCGATTCTATGCTGACCAAAAGCGGAAAGTTTACAGACTCAGTTAGAGATACTCTGTAAAAACTATTGCAAAAACACTTCTCGGGTTTATCGTTACTTGTAGTTCCTAAGCAACAGGACCTAGAGGTACGAAGCAAACGGGCATTAAAAAGAACTGAATTAGCGAGAAAAATAATCAATTCTTAAAACTTAGAATGGGGAATCAATACGGTTAAACCTTTTCAGTGTCCAGAAGCCGATGGAATTTATCCGATCATGCTGCAAACGAGATTTGCTGCTCTGTAAACCGCTATGCCAAATTCTCAGAACCAGTTTAGCAATTTGCAATAATAAACAGCTGTCAGATTATCAAAGTGGTATTTATGCCAAAGCCGGGAAGATCTACGTACGCCCAGGCAAAATTTTACAAACCGATTAGCTTGACTTGCTTCATGTTAAAACTATTTGATGAAATTGTATTGCATTGGATACTTTTCTTGATATTGAAGGACAATTTGACAGTACTACTAAATAGTATCACACCTCTAGTGCAAAACTCAATGCTCAGGAATCGGACGGTAACAGCTACTTTGTACGGTAGCACTGTAGGAACCAAGTTGGCTGGCGGGTGCCCACCAAATGGGGTGCTGTCAGCGCTAATATGGTGTCTCGTCATGGACGGCCTACTACAAGAACGAGAAGACGAGTTTGTATTCGTTTCAGGATACGCCGACGATTTCTTCATTATCACAAACGGAAAGTTTGAGGCAACTGTATCGAACATAATGCAGAATCCACTAACCACCGTCGAAAAATGGTGCTAAAGGGGGGGACTATCAGTGAACCTAACTAAGACGGCAATCGTTCCGTTTACCAAACGACGGAAAAAGGATGACATAAAACTACCTACGATGTACAGAGTCAAACTCTCGATGACCAAAGACGTGTCAAATATCTGGGACTCACTCTTGATACCAGACTGACTTTCAACGCTCATCTAGAAAAAGTCACAACAAAGGCTATCAGGATTCTTAATACAACCAAACGGATGGTCGGGTACACATGGGGATTGAAACCTTTTTCTTCTTCTTCCAGTACCGTCTCCTATCGGAGGTTGGAAATCATCATAGCAATCTCACTTTGCTAATCGCAGCTTTAAACAACTCCCCAGAGCTGCAGTTGTACCATTCCCGTAGATCGTTCAACCATGAGATTCTTCTTCGTCATATACGTATCTTTCTTTTGATTTTAACTCTATTATAAGCCTCAGTAAGTTGTATCTTTTTCCTCTCATTATATGGCCCAGATATTGCAACTTTCTATTTTTAATTTTTATTACAAGTTGACATTCCTTGCCCATTCTCCGCAATACTTCCAGATTGATTACTTTTTCTGTCCATGATATCTTCCACATTCTTCTATAGCACCACATTTCAAAAGTTTCGATGTTCCTGATGTTTTTCTTTTTCAGTGTCCATGTCTCCACACTATAGAGTAGTGCGGAGAAAACGTAACATCGCAGCATTTGCATTCTGAGGTCTATATTTACGTCTCGACAGCAAAGAAACTTTTACAAACATATTTCTTCCTATCTCTATTCTTGCCTTTATTTTATTTGTTCGTTATTTTCCGTAATCCATGTTTCTAGATACTTGTATGATGTGACTTTCAATTTGTTTGTTGTATATTGTTATTTTTGTGTGTGTGTGTTTTTTTTGTGACTATCATAAATTTAGTCTTTCCCAGATTAAGCTTTAGACCATAATTGTTGCTGTAGGTATTATTTCTTTCAAGAAGATTTTGCAAATCTGTCGCATCGTCAGCTATTATGAGCGTATCGTCAGCAAAACGTATGTTATTTATTATCTCTCCATTGATTGTAATTCCACTGCTTTCTTCTAATACTGCTTCCTGGCATATGGCTTCACTGTATATGTTGAACAGCAGCGAAGAAAGTACACACACCTCGGCATATTTTAATTTCATCTGTCAACTAGTTTTCAACTTTCACTTTTGCAGTTTGATTCCAATAAAGATTACTTATTGATGTCACGGTTATCAATATTCTTGTTTTTGAGTATTTCGAGCAACTTTCCATGCTTGCATACATAAAGATCTTGGTTCATATCCAAACACCTCTCCCTGGTTCCCAGTCCGTTTCTCAATCCCATTTGTGTGTCGCTTATATCTACTTCAAGTTTTTTATATATCCTATTGTATATTACCTTGAGGAATACTTTCAAAGTGTGACACATCAGAGCTATTGTTCTGTGTTTTGAGCATTCTTTTGCATTGTTTTTTTTTTGGAATTATGAAAGTCGACGGAAGCCATTCTTTTAGGATGATGCCTGTCGTATAGATAGTGCTAAAGAGCTTCATCAGTATATCTATTCTGTAGTCATGTATCAGTTTTAATAGTTCTACGGGTATATTATCAGGGCCTTCAGCTTTTCCATCTTTCGCACTTTTAATCACATGTCCTACTTCACTTTTCAAAATTTCTGGTTCTGTTTGTTCCGTTATGGGATGTCCAATATCTGGTCTGTCATCTTTGAACAAGTCTTCTATATACTCTGCCTATCTCTTCAGCTTACCCTTTACGTCGCCCTCCTTATCTTTCAATTTATAGGCTGTTTTAGTTCTCTTGATACCCGTTGATTTTTTGATCTTTTTATGCATGTTAAAACTATCGTATTGGTTTTCATATTATTTTATCTAACTGCACTGATATCCAATCCTTGATTTTTCTAGTGATAGTTCGATGTATTTCTTTGTATTTCCCTTCATTTCTGCGTTTATAGTTTCGCGTTTCTTCCATTATGGTAAGAATTTTATCAGTCATCCAATCCCTTTTCTTAGCTTTCTTTGGTGACAATGTGTCTTTTTCGCCTACTAATAGAGTCATTTGGTCGAAACCTACAATGACCAAATGGTTATATACTGTAGTGACAACACCTATGATCACATACGGTGTGCTTGTATGGGGTGAGAAAACCAACTTGAAAATCACAGCTTTCAAGCTAGGCCAAGTACAGAAAATGACATGTCTGCTGATAAAAAGCGCTATGAGAACCACACCCACAGCAGCTATGGAAGTACTAGTTTCACTTCCACCATTACACTTCGTTGTAATGATGTAAACAAGCAGCATACAGGCTACAGATTAGTGAACACACGTTAATTACCGGAAAAAACAAACCGGGCATATATAACATGCTGCGTGAAGAAACAATCTTAACTATGAAATCAGACTTCATAAAAGATTATCACCTCTTATTGAAATTTAAAGTGACGATACCGTCACGAAACGAGTCGAAAAAAAAACATTTTCCGTGTGCGGTTAAAGGAACCATCTGTGACAGATGGAGTCATAAATTGCAACGGTACCGGTGCAGGAATATGTGGATCTAGGCACCATGACTTTGGGTAAATATGCGTCCGCTTTTCAACTTGAAGTTGTTGTTATTGACTGGTGTGTCAGGAACATTATTAATTTGAAATCATACGTTAATGTTCTGATATCGATCATGTCTGACAGTCAAGCAACACTATTGGCACTAAGATCGCCAGCAATAAAAGCCAAACTGATTATGGCATGCATAAACAGTCTGGAAATATAGGCAACTCGCCTTATCTAGATAAGACCAGAGTTTTAAGGGAAATCTAAAGGAAAACGGGGTACCCTAAAAAGGGTACAATAGGGCACATATCGGCATCGGTCGTGATTTCATTTGTTGCCTGATGCATGGGGTAATAGATATATACTTTTGAATGTTTCGTTTTTTGTAGTTTTACAGACTTTATTATTATTATTAAGGTGAGTTCATCTAAAATATAGTAGTAATAAGTTGTTTGAAAAAAACAACGGTAACTTTTGAAAATGCATAGATACAAAATGAAGTAATCAACTTGATCGGTGAAAATATCAAATCCAAAATTTTAGAACTCACTAAAAAGGCAAAATATTTTTCCATATTATTATACTACACTTCTGATTCTAGTCACCAAGAACAAATTTCAGTTTGTATAAGATTTGTTAATTTAAAGAGCACGGGAATTAGTATAGAAGAACATTTTTTATTATTTTGTCCTATAGATGATGTGTCGGGTGTAAATGTGTGTAATGTAAAATTTAAGTAAACCTTCGAAAAAGCTTAAATAGCGAAACGTACGTAAGGTTTCAAATGTCTAAAATTATTGTTCCTATATGTGTTAAATAAATGAACTATTATATAATGTTGCTGTTACTACAATTTTCCAAAAATTACAATTTATAATCATTATAACAGCTTATCTAAATAATTAATAACTGTTAAAGAATTGCAATATTTACAAAATTTTGATGAAAAAGTGATTACGTTTCCAGAAGAAACTTTTAATTATATAACAATTAACAACTTAGTGGATTCTTTTCTTAATACGATCATAATATTTCGTATTTTATTAACAATGCCGATTTCTGTGCAACCGCAGAACGATCTTTTTCAAAACTCAAAATAATAAAAAAGTGTTTAAGATCAACCATGGGGCAAAACTGACTAAGTAATCTTGCTATCATTTCAATAGAAACGGACCAGCTAAAAGAATTAGACACCGAAGATTTAATTAAACAATTTGCAAAAATTAAAGCACGAAAAGCTCAAATATTAATAACAATACCTGGATATTAACCTTTAAAAGGTGACATGTTGCATTATTAAAATCAGTGCCGGATTTGGACCTTGGGGAGCCCGGGGAACTTCAAGTTCGGTGGGCCCCTTAAACACAGAAATTGAGATGTATGGCAATTTACGAAATTTACACATCAACGTCCGTTTATTATGCAATTTGAAATTACGTATATAAAGCTAAACTAAGCTAAATAGTAAACAATAAATTGCATCAAATAAAATCTAATCTAGCATTCTTCAATATCTACAATTTACAAAAAATCTTTATTTCTACGCTTGGCATCACAGAAATCTTTAATAAACTCTTCAAATTGCATCATCTTTAGAACACTGCTTTCTACATCCAGTAGGCAAAGAGCACTTAATTGTTCATGGGTCATCGTAGTTCTCAAATAATTCTTTATTAACGCCAGTTTGGTGAACGATATCTCTCCTGAACAGTTAGTGACCATCATGCTAAAATATATTCTAAGAGCTACATTAACACCAGGAAAGGTATCAACAAGTCCTTCATCATGGAGTAATACTGCCTGTTGAGACGGCGTAAGACACGACCTAAGTTTGGCAAAGGCTGAATACTGAACTATTTCTTCTATGAACACATAACTGAAATCACTAGTAAAAGTAGTTGTAAGTTTTTCAGTTTCACTTCGTAACTGCATCTGATAGACTGCATAAGTTAATGATTACTTTGAATTTGTCATATACTGATTGGTATGCTACTCTACGTTCTTGTAAGGCCACAGACAGCTGAACTAAAATGACATTGAAAGTTCCACATCTGAATTTTTCTCGAGGATAGAGGGCAACTTCTGATGCTTCTGTTAGCATCGCATCATAACGTTTGTTTATCTTCCTTGGTCTGCTTGTAGCGGTTTTGTAATCTGTGTTTCCACAAAAGCTCCTGGCATCTAATTCCAGCTCTTCGTACCTATTACGAAGTGATTCTAGAAACCTTTCCAGATAATCAATTAAATCTAACACTTTCTTTAGATCAATTTCAACTCCTTGAAAAGCTTTATTTGTGCTGTTAAAGCGCACCAGAATTAAATTCCAAATTTTGTCCAACAGAGCAGTTTCGAGGTTGTTCATTTTATCTGCTAATGTCCGGGCTTCATGTCTTGCTTAAGGTGTTTGCTCCAAGTCACTTTCAATATCTCTGTTGTATCCTTCTACAAGGGCTTCAGTACCATCAACTCTTGCTGACCAACGAATGACTTCACAGAATTTTTTTATTCCCTTCTAAAGATTTCGTTAAAATTGCCCATCTGTCTGTTGACGCAGAAAAAAAGGAGTATAACCTCTGTCTGAAGCCAAAATAAGTGACGGTTTCAACACAGCAAGAGGCAACAGCCTGTCCAACAAGATTCAATGAGTGAGCTGCACAAGGAATGAAAACTGCTACTGGGTTTTTATCCTTGAGTCTGGCTTGCATTCCTGTGTAGCGTCCAGACATATTGTTGGCATTGTCGTATGACTGTTCTCTGCAGTTGTCAAAATCAATACCTTTTTCTAGAAATTCCAGAAGAGATGTAGCTAGTACTTCAGCTTTGTGAGAGCCCGTCTGCAGGAAAGTTAAAAAACTTTCTACGGGCTTCCCAGAAACAACTTATCGCACAATGACTGTCAACTAGTCGACATGAGACAGGTCTGGTGTTGAATCAACGGAAACTGAAAAGTACGTGGCAGTTTTAAGTTCTTTCACAGTATAATTCTTAACTTGCTTTGCCATCAGCAAAATAATTTCTTCATAGATGGTTGGTGGTAAGTACGACTGCTTACCACTTCCAGGATTGCCAAATTTTTTAAGGTGACTTATCAGAAACGGATCAAATTGTGCAATAAGTTCCATAATACTTAAAAAATTTCCATTATGTTTAGATCCTATGATGTCTTGACTAGCCCTAAATGCCAGGCCTCTTTCAGCTAGAAAGATTGTCGCGGCTACAACGCGACGCAATATTTCAGTCCAGTATTTCTTATTTTCTTGCACTTGCTTTTCAAACACTTTGTCAACATGAGAAGATTCTCTACATCGAAAATTAAACTTCAGCATAGAATCTCGGTGGCTGGACATCAACGTACAATAAAAGCAGTAAACTGTGCCGTTTGATGAGCTGTAAATGAGCCACTTTCTCAAATGCTGTTCTCCGTTGTCATGGTTAGTGTAAAACATTGAATTTTTAAAATAACGATAATGCCCATGTAGCTTGTCCTAACTTTGACCTGATTGATAATGACGTCGAGATTCTGGATAGGAATCAGAGTCACTTCTGTTTTGATGCATCATAGCAGATTTTGACCAAAAAGACACAAGCTTTACTCCAATAGGAAACCAAGTAGCTGGATCTG
Organism: Aquatica leii; assembly: GCA_035610365.1. NCBI lineage: Eukaryota > Metazoa > Arthropoda > Insecta > Coleoptera > Lampyridae > Aquatica > Aquatica leii. The sequence continues at coordinate 13,380,392 of CM069434.1, read as the reverse complement.
GACCATATGATAATGATTGACTGTCCATGTCTGAAGTATCTGAAAGAGGTGATGAACCAACACCTTTAATATCTTGATTAAATATGTTACTTTCGTTTTTTGCAGATGCACATGGTAGTGACGGCGGTTCTTCAGAAGGGATTTATGGCGCTGGTTGTTCATTAATTTCTATGCTTGCCAGTTTTGTTGCAGAGAAAAATTCTGTAAGGCGTTGTGTTTTTGCCAAAACAGCAGCATTTTTCTCATTCTTTTTTTAAAGGCTTTTTTCTTCTGAGCTCCAGATAGTGGAACTTTCCGTGGCTTTTCTGGCTTCTAAATTCTGTACTTTAAACTTTTTATATAAAATACTTCAATAATAAATTGTAAGATTTTCACAAGTTACGATATAGCTGCCAGGGTCACGATGACCTTTGGTCTAAATTGTCTGAACCGAAATGGCGTCTTACGTCTATTTCAAGCAAGGTCTAAATGTAGAGTTACTCTAAGGTAAAAGAAGAATCTATTATAATGCGGAGTATGTCTTGATCGCCGCGATCGCCCGAACTGCGAACAACAACAACAAGAGTAAAACAGCACTGTACAGAAAATTATCTTCTGTCTGAGTCAGATTACTGATAGCGGTGTACTATATACTTACTACGTAATACTAGCTTTTTATTTTGATAAACGTTCTGCTGCAATTTTAAATAAAATACGTCATCGTACGATAATGTACGATAATTTCGATGCGCTCCGACGCTGACAGTCGGGCAACACTGATTAGTTTAAATGTTATGTCTCAGATTTAAATGGGATGTAGTCATGTAGTCGACACGATAACAAAAAAAGGCACCTACATCAATATATTATCTAGCACTTGTGTTAACAAGAAAAATGCCACTTATCTGAGGAGAGTGCAGATGATCTTGCTGTGTTGCACTTCGTGCAGGCGTAAGTTTTAAACAAATTCATTTCATGGTAGTCCAGACCGCGGGACGAACACGAATTATAGCACACACAACCTGTCAAGACACTCGCAGTCCGCGAGGGGGCCCATCTACTAGGGGGGCTCGGGGCAATTGCCCCTCCTCATAAATCCGGCCCTAATTAAAATAATATATTGTTTTGTTTTTATTTGTCGATCAGTTTCGTCCTGTGATACATAAACGAGTATTTTTAATATTTTAAATATTTTTTTTGTTTCTTCTGCTTCTTTATCATATATTACATTTGAAACTAAAATACAAAAAATTTGAGTTGTAATACCTACTGTTAGAATATATTTCTGTTTTCTAAGAGTTTATAATTATGTCATGTACCTCAATGAAAAAATACTGGTATGGCTTATGGCTTGTATTTGTAAAATATAAAAATGAAAATAAATTTATCAAAATACTTTCTTAAATTATTTTCAATAGTGGATAATAATACCTAACTTAACCCGTATCTGTACTCACATATAAACGTAATACAAATTTTGGGCGTTGTTTTAAATTTGCACAAGGGAGCCAAAAGTGCTAGGCGCGGGCCTGAGAGTGTCCAAAAATTAAAACCTATCAATGAAGAATTTTAAGTGGCTATAATTTCAATAATTTAAATAAAACGCAATAATTTTTAATTTGCCAGAAAATGTACTTTCTAATTGGCTTTCCAATAGTATTAAAATGTTCTATAGCTAGTTATATTCTCCCCTAATATAGTAATCATAAATTAATCAAATATTTCTTATATTTCATTTTTGTGTTTTATGAGCCTGGACGCACATATGTTAATGACCCCTGTAACTTTATATTTTTCCAATTTTTATTTACGAATCTGGGAAAGAACCAATTAAGTTTGTTACCCCTGTCACTTTATATTTTTTCTATATTTTATTTATGCATGTGAAAAGGAACCATTTAAGTTGTTAGGATTAAGTTTCAAAGTTAGTTTAAGAATGTATATTTAAAACCACAAAATGTAAAATATCGATGATATATAATTGTAACGCAGAGGTGAGCGGATCGGTTGTAAATATAAAATAAAATTAATATAAGTTTGTTATTTTTGTGTTCTTGGTAATTAACCACGAACATAACTAGCTAAGTCTTCTCGTTTTTACACAATACGCCAAATAATTGTTTTTTTTTGTACCGTTTGTTGTTTTTTAATAAAAGTTCTGGACAGAAATTAACCACTGGAGTTTTTTTTGGTAATTTGAAATTAACGAAAGAGAAGATTTTACACTACTGGATCTAATTATCTTTGCGTCAGCATTAGAAAAAAATTAAAAAAACCACGTTAAACAAGAACATTAAAAATAATATACTCACCAATGTATTTTTGAATAACATATTTTTTGGTTGAATTGATTCTAATAACTTTCAGAACATATTGAAGAGTTCTGCACAAGTGTATACCTTGGCCTCTACAACTATTGGCCGGTTTTAAAATCCAAATATTATACATTCCATCAATGTCGAAAGACGGCCAAAATATTTTAATCTGATCGAGTAACGGCTTTGCCTGTTCTAACAATTTTTTAACAGTAACAACTCCGTCGCCTTTAAATTTCAAACCGATGTGAACGATTCGATAAAAATTTTCTAAAAAGTTATTCCATTCGTGAGTTTCAGCTTCTTCAATCTCATAATCGATATCTTCGTGGTTGCATTTTCGTACCATTTTTTTAATTTCTTCAATGGCAAACTGGAACGTATTAATAGGTACTTTACCTTGATCGTGAAGAATGCTTTTGACTTGTTTGATTTCTATGTGATATACAACAAATTTGAGTAGAGCCATACATGCGGTTAACTTGAAATCGCTTATAAAATCTTTAGGATCTTCAGTATTACCAAGATTATATGCACGAGGATATCGAACGTACGATATGCCTGGTTTTTGAAACCAATAAGCGGATTTCATTGCCTCACACAGTCCCTGCTTAGACGTATAATGAAATATACCTTTCTTAAATTTATTGACTGTGGTTAATTTGACATTGTCGGAACAAACTCGAAAACAGTCGTGGTTTTGGTCCCAATAAAAATCAACTTGATGATGACTAAGCAGTTTAGACATAATGGCACGTCTGTAGAAATTGCCGTTTTTTGCATCATTTACCCCTGCTAATAACTCCTCAAACGCCAACGGTAATAATCTCTTTAACGTATCAGTTTCAATTGAGTTGAAAACGATTTTCATTTTTTCAACCCATCCTCTAGCTAACAAAGCTGTTCTTATAGTGTGATAATTTCCGCAAACTGTAAACGTTTTTCTTTCTCTTATTGCAGTTTCCACTCTGTTCCTCAATTTCTTAAACGTGTCGTTTTGGAAATTGGGCATATTTTGAAGAGAGCTTAATATGCGACCACTACTTTTTCTTGTACCAGAATTACATAGCCCCAAGTATCTAGATTTACTGGAAATCGCTGATTTCAGCACATTTACTGGTGGTGACGGAACAGGTGGTTCTTGTTTTTTTCGGTGCGATGGCGTAAGCAAAGTTGTAGGTAATTCTTGCGGCGAAGGTTTGTGAGTTGGTTTCTTACAAAATACAATACTTTCGATTTCTTTAACGGTGCTTCTGTATAAAAAACAAGATGTAACTACAGTTTAACAGTAAAAACACTTACTTCGATTTCAACGTTTGTCCTGGATACGTCGGTATAATTTCTACACACTTATTATTTTTATTTAGCGCTGGCATTACAGGCTTGATCTTGGGTTCTTTTTTTGCATCAATTTTTTTTTTACGCCCCGTTGCAGCGAAACCGCCTAAGCTTACTTGTAATTCTTGTAAAATCTTTCCTATTTCAATAGATACCTTTAACAAAACGTTTACATACGATTACTAATATATATTTTTGATTTTTTACATCTTCCAATTCAAAATCATTTTCTATTCTATCATCTTTAGAAATGCACGTTGCTATTAACTTTGTGCCTATCTGCTTCGCAACGTTCTTTTCTTTTTTCTTTTTCTCTTTGTCAAATGCAATTTCTTCGAATTCTCCAATTTCGACCATTTTTGTAATTTATGTTTTTGTATGAAATGAAATACACAAAAATTTGACATATATATGAAAATGATGTGCTAAAATTTCGACATGGTTGACAACTAAGTTATAGTGTCATATTAAAATAAATGCAATATGAAGTTAAATTTCGGATAATTGGATGTATCATTTGTTGGAATGTTTTGGTCGTTAATAGCAACATTCAAAAATTTTACGTAACCGACGTAACCTAATTTTTATGAAAAATTTTGACGTATTGCAAAAAGTTAGGCAAAGAAATTAGTACGGTTACCATATAAAAAAAATTTGTTACACATAAAAGTCATGATGCTTCTTTCGTATCTTTGTGACTCAGAATAAATATGTTATGCCGATAACACTGAGATAGTGTTTTGAACACAATTAAGTATGTGGGGATTCTAAAGAAAACAAGAGCTGAACGACTTATAGAATCGGCTTATAGTAGCTACCACTTTTGAAATATAATTTGTAAAAATCGTCGTCGAAATGTGCCTTTGGTTGTGTCATACAATGAAAGAAATAAGAATATAAGTTTTTTTTAAAATAAAACGGTTGTTGTTGTGGCAACCAAAATTATAAATAAAATGTGATATTGTAATAAATAAATAAAGAAGTAAATCAAAGAAAAAGCAAATTTATTGAAACATTCGCGAAGTTTTTGTAAATTTCGAGAACAATCCCGTTCCCGTTATCCACGTCTAGAACGTTCACGAAAGAATGTAGAGGCTTCTAGAATATTTGCAGAAACTTATAAATACGGTACAAACAAATCGTAGGTGAGTTATTTCCCGTAACTCGAAGACGGCAGTGTTAAGAAGATTATTCAAGTCTAAATAAGTATTTAACGCGTGTGAGATAAATAACCTAGTACGTGACTTTAACGTAAACAATAAGTGTTAAACAAGTGTGTGACTTTATCTTATCTTCGTGTCAGTGATAGCGCTATATATAAATTATAGTGTAAGTGTTTTTATTAAATATTATTAGATTTAATTAGTTCGGTTAGTTTAAACGTGTACGTATTTTTAGTATAGTAAAAATAAATTAGTAGTAGTAATAAACGTAATAAGTGGTGTCAGGTGTAGGGTTCGCAATTTTTTTAGTGTAAATACCATTAATTAATTTAATATCGCTCCCGTAATAAAAACATTGATTGCGTAAATAATTAAATCTTTAGTTGTTTGTCTATAGTATTTAATCTTAACTGTTCCATTTCGTTAAACCAGTGTCGGTTTTTTTTAGTGTTATTAAATTTTTTTTTAAATTATTATTCGTGGTTAAATTTATGCCGGTGACGCGTCCGCAAGCAGTTAAAACGGATGCAAAACTATTTGAATTTCTTGAATCAATAAAAAATGGTCAAGAATCGATTAATAGAAAAATGGAAGAAAACTCTAGAAAAATTGAAGAAAAGTTTTACAACATTCGCAGAAAATGGAAGGAAATTCTAAAAAAATAGAAAATCAAATTTAAATTGTTCAAGAGGAAACCCAAGCAGATACGTTAAATTTAAAAGAAGAAATTTGCAAATCTGTGAATGAGAAAATAAAAGCAATAGAGGTCAAATGAGAAGACAGAATAAAACTGGTTGAAGAATGAACCAAGTGAATTGTCAAGGTGAAGGAAGCGTCATGAGTGAAGATTTAATAATGGACCATCGGGAAGAAGCCACTCACAAGCAGAGCTGGGCAGTAGTTAACTACAAAGTAGTTAAGCTACTAATCTAACTACTTTTTTGTTGACGATAGTTGTATTCTATATATTCAAGTTACTTTAATTCAATAATGTAACTGTAGTTGGAATAAATTACTTTTTTCGTGTAATCGTATTTAAAAAGTAGTTAGCTACCTTATTTTAACTACAAAAATAGTTAAACTACTTTGTTAATAGCTTAACTACTTTACTAGTAATTAAACTACTTTATTAGCGGCTTCAATTACATGCAATATGGCTACAATTATTCAGCTTCCATTGCAGTTTCGCAGATTAAAACGTGTCCTTCAAGTGATGAACGGTAACGCAGAAGTAAACATGGATGTAGACTTTCAAAAAAATTTTATAAATGCAGCAAACCTAATTCGTTTCAAAATGTAAAATGCCACTGATCTAAACGTAAACAAAATATTACTTCAACAAAATGAAAGTTTTTTTGATTTTGATGAACCTGGTTTGTCTAAAAAGTTACACATTTCTTCTGATACTGAGAATGAATATGCTTACAAAACCAGATGAATAGAACTGGAATTGTTAAAACACTTGGAAGATAACAGAATTCATATATCTATGTAAGATGATTATAAGATTATTAAAAAAATGTTCATTAGATATAGTACAATTTTACCTTCATCAGCTGCTGTCGAGCGATTATTTTCGTTTTTCATTCATAAATTCGCTCAAAAGAATTGCTGATGCTTTTTTTGAATAGTTACTTTTATGAAAAGGAAATAAATATTGAATACCACAATAAGTTTATTACTTTAAGTTCTGTTTTTTTAAAGGTTTATTTTATTAATTTTTTTTTTGAGAATTTGTAATATAGTAGATATACATGATAGTAGAATAATAGTACTTACGTTAAAATTGTTTTACTGTTTTCGTGTGAGTATGATTGATTTACTTTATCTTCTTTAACGTAGTAATAATTCAGTGTCTATAGGTACTTATGTTTATATGACTGAAAGTGGTATAACATAAATCGTCTCAGAACTACATTTTCTACAAGTAGTTAGAAAAAATAACTTATATTTTAGAATACAATTCTTGAGTAGTTAGTAACCTAACTACTTTTCGATTTATGGTAGTTAGTAGTTAGTAACTTACACTACTTTTAAAAATAAGTAACTTCAGTTAGTAGTTAACTACTTTTACAAAGTAACTTGCCCAGCTCTGCTCACAAGTTTAAAGTGGTACCTCCATATTTTGATGGTAAAGTGCCATGGTCAACCGATTAAAAGCAGTTTGAAGCCGCAGCTACAGCTAATGGTTGGAGCAATAAGCAGAAAGCGACGTCTTTAATTGTGTCCTTACGTGGAAACGCTCTTGGAATCTTGCAGAACTTTAGTACGAGTAAAAAACACGATACCAGTAAGGATCTTAAACATCAACTCAAATCTTGTAATGTTGAAAAAGAAGACCATGGTAGTCCAATGCACCCCGGCATCTCAAATTGTGAGATGCGTGTAGTCCAACGAAGATACGTCGCCGAAGAAGTGTCCACAACATCTATTGGACATTCTTACCACCAAATGCCAAAACCTCAGCCAAGACCACCTGGCTAAAATTAAAGTGTTGATCCAAGAGTATCAAGATGTGTTCGCGCTGGAGAGTGGTTCCAAACGAAGAACTAACGCGATGAAACATAAAATTAACACCGGAGACGCTCGGCCGATACGACAACATCCACACAGACTTCCTTTGGCGAAAAGAGAGGAAGCCGAACAAATAATTACGGATATGGAGCAAGAAGGCGTGATTGAACCTTCAAGTAGCCCACGGGCATCCCCAGTGGTACTCGTAAAGAAGAAGGATGGATCAACGAGGTCTGCGTAGACTACAGACAACTAAACGACGTGACCAAAAAGGACAGCTACATTTTACCCAGAATTGATGATACTGAAACGTTCGAGAAGTTATTCACAACTTCGAGAGCCTTTACGAGGTTTTCTAGAACGTTCACCGAAGGATGTGGAACATACGGGAACGTTTTGCCTAAGTGTATAAATACTGTGCAAACAAATCCGAGGTCAGTTATTTCCGTAATGCAAAGACGGCAGTGTTAAGAAGATTACTCAAGTGGAAATAAATAAGTGATTAACGCGTGTTATAAATAAATCTACGAAGTACGTGACTTTAACTAAACAAGTCTGTGAAGTTATCCGCGGACTTTATCTTATCTTCGTGTAAGTCATATAAATTAGTGTGTTTTTATTAAATATCTTTAGAATAAATTAATTCGATTAGATAAACGTGTATATATTTGTAGTATAAATAAATTAGTTAGTTTTAATAAAATAAAAACGTTACATATGGCGTCAGCGCGGGATATCGAATAGAATAAACCGTTCGCGATTTTTATGAATACCATTAAGTTATTTGTTATCGCTACCGTAATAAAATCATTGATTGCGTAAATAAATAAAACTTTAGTTCGGGATTCGTGTGTTTGTTTATAGCATTTTATCTTAGCTGTTAAACCAGTGTCGGGCTTTATTAAAATTTGGTATTATCAAATTTTCTTTTAAATTATTATTCGTGGTTAAATTTATGCCGATGACGCGTTCGCAAGCAGTTAAAATGGATGCAAAGCTATTTGAATTTTTCGAATCAATGAATAAAAAAATGGAAAAAAATTCTCAGAAAATGGAAGAAAACTAAAAAAAATGGAAGAAAAGTTTCACGAAAATTCACACAAATTGGAAGAAAATTTAAAAGAAGAAATACAAACGAGCATAGAAAATCAAATCAAAATTGTTCAAAAAGAAACCCAAGCACATATGTTTAATTTGAAAGAAGAAATTTGCGAATCTGTGAGTAATAAAATAGAAGAAGTAGAAGACAAATTAGAACAAAAACTAGAAAAAAAATTGAGAGAAAGAATGCAACTGCTTGAAGAAAGAATGACCCAAATGAATTGTCACGGTGAAGGAAGCGTCAAGAGTGAAAATTTAATAATTGACCACCAGGAAGAAACCGCACACAAGTTTAAAGTTGTAGCGCCAAATTTCGATGGTAATGGTCCATGGTCAACCTATTACGAGCAGTTTGAAGCCGCAGCTACAGCTAATGGTTGGAGCAACAAGCAGAAAGCGACATTTTTAATTGTGTTAATTGAAGCTTTTGTAATCTTGCAGACTGTTCCTGGCCACCTACAAGAAAATTACGAACCCTTAATTTCACGATTAGAAATGAGATATGGAGATGCTCATCTTCGATAAGTGTATCAAGCTCAAATTAAAAGTCGAGTTCTGAAAACTGCCGAAAGTCCTCAATAGTTTGAGGTTGACATCGCCAGATTAACACGGCTTGCGTATCCTACAGCACCAGATACTTTCTTGGAGCAGTTGGTTATTCAAACCTTTGTAGACGGCTTCCAAGACAGCGAAACGCAGCAGACTCTCCGGTTAGCTCGACCAAAGACATTGGATGACGCTTTGGTGCATTTGTTGGAGTTTGAAGCAGCAAAACAAGCATTGCAACGAGACAGTCATAGACTCTGCTGTGTTGCAGAAATACCTGCGCAAACACTGGAAAGCATCAAAGAGATAGCGCGACGAATACTTCGGGAAAGAGTAGCGATTGACATCGGAGGGCCGTTCCCAGAATCCGATTTGGGAAATAAATACATCTTTGTGGCGATGGATTATTTCACGAAATGGACCGAGGCTTACGCCATACCCAATCAGGAAGCAGCTACAGTCGCAGACGTATTAGAAAAAGAGTTTTTCTGTCGGTTTGGAGTTCCGTTGGAATTACACTCCGATCAAGGCCGCAATTTTGAGTCTGGGCTGTTTCAAGAAGTTTGTCGACTGTTGGGAATTAAGAAAACTTGGACGACGCCTCTCCATCCTTAATCTTATGGCATGGTTGAGCGGATGAATCGAACAATGGGCAAGTATTTAGCCAAGGTAGTGTCCGAACACCAAAGAGACTAGGATCAGTACTTGCACCTTTTTCTAATGGCATACCGATCATCCGTTCACGTAAGTACAGGCCAAACACAATCCTGTGTGATGCTCGTTCGCGAAATACGATTGCCATGCGACCTCCAATTTGGGCGAAGACCGGAAGAAGAAGTTGCTGGAGAAGATTACGTCAGCAAGCTGACCAAGAGGCCAAACGAAGAGAGATGAAGAGGTCCGTAAAAACACGCAAATTTTTAGCGACAGGATGAAAACTAGATTTGACGTCAAGACGCAAAATGGTGGGTTTCAACTTGGCGATACAGTCTGGTTGGATCGTCTAGCCCCGTTTGCCGGCGATAACCACAATACGCAAGTTCAGGACCGAACCAGAGTAATAAGCAGCAGAACCAGTAATCAAATGGAAGAAATAGAGTTCGAGAAGTTTATGAACTTATACGGAGGTTCTGGAAAGCTAGGGTCGGGGTTACCACCGAAGAACAACAACACCTGTTCTAGACACAAAAAGATTACGCTATTGCACATTGTGTGAGCGAGAATCCTGACATGTCCAGAGGGGTTGCAGTCCTGTTTATAAAGAAGTTTAGGCAGTTAGATAAATTACGAAGGTAGCAACCGGCAGTCGGAAAAGTTTTAGGATTACGTGGTGACAGACGCTTCGTTTTCTATTTGGTCACCAAGAAATACTCACGTACCAAGCCGTCATGCAAAAATATGTGGCGAACATTATGGAATCTCAAGAGAGAAATTGAATTCCACCATGTTAAGAAATTGGCAGTACCCAAGCTTAGTTGCGGCTTAGATCAACTGAATTGGAGGACAGTTCGAAACATGTTGGAGGTCGTCTTCCGAGGAACAGGCGTTTAAGTGTTGTTCTGTAGTTATCAATCAAGAAGAACATCATGTCAGGAAAAGTCCATTGGCTGTTACTTTTATGGTCAAGGAAGTTGCCGAAATGCAAAAAGCTATCGCCACGATCCTTTTTACCGTTGTCGCATCCAGTCTCCTGTTCTGGGACAGAACAGTCCTAAGAAGGGGGCAGTGAAACGTTCGAGAAGTTATTCGCAACTTTGAGAGCGAGGTTTTCTAGAACGTTCTAGGAAGGATGTGAAACATACGGGAGCGTTTGTCAAAGTGTATAAATACTGTGCAAACAAATCCGAGGTCAGTTATTTCCGTAATGCAAAGACGGCAGTGTTAAGAAGAAATAAATAAGTGATTAACGCGTGTTATAAATAAATCTACGAAGTACGTGACTTTAACGTAAACAAGTGTGTGAAGTTATCCGCGGACTTTATCTTATCTTCGTGTAAGTGATATAAATTAGTGTAAGTGTTTTTATTAAATATTCTAAGGCTCATTTACATTGGTACAGTAGCTGAAGCAAGTAACTAAAGCAAGTTAACTAAATTTAGTTAATTTTCATTTAGTAGCTGTTCACACGGTATTGTTTAGTCGCTAAATCAAAATAGTGTCCATTGAACGAAAGCGTTATAGATCAGTCATAAATTAATGTATAATTTTGGTATGCGAAGAAATTAGTAACATATTGGAACATGAACAACAGAAAAAAAACGTTTATGGATCCGAAAATGGTTAGCTCGCAGAAATACTCACGGGTTTTCTTGTATGTTGCTAAAGGAACTGGCTAACGAAAACGTGGAGGAATACAAAGACTGCATGAGAATGTCCAAACAGCAATTTGACATATTGTTACAAAAGGTTGGTCCTTCTATAACAAAATCTGATACTCTTATGAGGGAGGCTATTCCGACCAGAATAAAATTAGAGGTTACTTTAGCCTACTTAGCAACTGGAAATAGTTATAGAACATTATAAAGACACTTTCGCGTGTCCAGACCAACTGTTTCAAAGTTTGTTCCCGAGGTGTGTAATGCCATTTATGTAACTCTACAGGAATATATTAAGGTAAGAAAAACATTTGTATTTTTTCCTTTTTTTATTGCTTTAAATCTAGGTAATGATACATAAACAGTCTACTCCCGATATGAAATATCTGCTAAAGCTTGAGACAAAATGTTGGAATGACCAAAATTTCTATCGTTGCTTATTTTTGGGTCCTGATGATATGTTTGTCCATATGCTGTGGAAGGCAACTGTGTGCCGTTATAGTCTACATATGATGCAAGGGACGGGGAAGACGATGGTGTAGAACCATAATGTTCAACTGCGTTAATTCTAGGTGGAGGAGCTGTAACAGAAACGCTTTGTAATTCACGTATTCTATATATATATAACCAGAACTTTAACCGCGTGCAGTTATGTCTGCTTTTCAGCTTTCTTAATCCGTTATTTGGGATGGATTAGTTCCCGATTGTCTTTTTTTTTTTTAATTTATATTAATTTTTTGCTAGTCTTTGCTTCTTCTGCGATTCTAGACCATTCCGTTCTGTTATGGCATTTTACTTTCCAGTTTTTTATTTCTAACGTTTTTAGGTCGTCTACAACATCGTCAATCCATCTGATCTTCGGCTTGCCTCTCTTCCTGTTTTCTGTTGGTTTCCATTCAGTTACTATTCTTATTGTTTTCGTTTTATCCTTTTTCATTACGTGGCCTAACCATTTTATTCGTTGTGATTTTATATAGTTAACGATGTCCTCACCTTTCATTTGGTCTCTTATCTCGAAATTCATTCTTGGTCTATATTCGTTCTCTCCCGTGTTGATTGGTCCTAGAATTTGCATTATTACTTTTCTTTCAAATTCTCCTCTTATTTTTTTGTCATTGTCCATGTCTCTGACGCATATACTACTACTGGTCTTATCAAAGTCTTATAAATCTGGATTTTAGCATTTATGCTTAAATGTTTATTGTTAATATATTTTTTATTTGCGTAGTAGCTTCTGTATCCCTCTTGTATTCTTTGTTTGGTTTTGTCATTATTTTTATTTTTTCTGTTGTATATAATGGTGCCTAAGTATTTGAATTTTTGCACACTTTCTATTTTATGATTTCCTACTTTTATAAATTTTTCATTGTTACTATTACTATATTTTAAGTATTTGGTTTTCTCTCCGTTGATTCTTAACCCAATTTTTTTTGTTTCCTTGTCTATTTTTATGGCAGCATCTATCATTCCTATTTTAGTTCTACTTATGATTACTACGTCATCGGCGTAAGCAATAATTTGTGTGTTTTTGACGTTTATTGTACCTTCTATTTTTGTTCTTTTAATTGCATTGTCTAGCACTATATTGAATATTAAAGCTGATAGAGTATCTCCTTGCTTTACTCCTTCCTTTACTTCAAAGCTTTTTGTTGTTATATTTCCCACCTTCACTACTGCCGTTGTGTCCTCTAATGTCATTTTAACTAAGTTTATTAACTTTTGTGGTATTTCCATTTTTTTCATTTCTGTCGGTATGTTAGCTCGTATTATTTTATCAAATGCTTGCTTGAAGTCTATGAATAATATGTGTAGTGTTATGTCATATTCATTAGCTTTTTCCAATATTTGTTGTAATATATATATTGCATCCGTCGTTGATCTCCCGGCCTGATTCGTTGTTGGTAATCTCCTATTTTAGTATCTGCATATTCTTGTAATTTATTTTTGATTAATTTTGACAGTATCTTGTAGGTTACATTTAACAGCTGTATTCCTCGGTAATTCTCACACTGTTCCATATCTCCTTTTTGTGTATTGTTGTTATTATTCCTTTTCTCCATTCTTCTGGCATATATTCTTCCCTCCATATTTGACTTATTAATTCTTGTATTTTTTATGTAGTTTTTCACCTCCGTTTTTGATAAACTCCGCAATTATGTTATCACTTCCGGCTGCTTTGTTATTTTTAAATTTTCTATTGCTCTTTTCACCTCCTCTAGAGTTGGTTTGTGTATTTTTAAGTCTACTGTTGTATTTGCTGGTGTATTTATATTTGTCTGTGTTTCGCTACTGAATAGCTTTTCAAAGTAGTTTCTCCATATTTGTTGTATTTCAGTTTGTGTATATTTTGTGACGCCTTTTTCATCTTTGAAACCTCTTGGTTTTATTTTATAATTTCTCTTTTCTTGCCTTATTCTTTGATAAAACATTTTTGTATTTCTATTTTTATATTCTTCTTGTATTTTTTTAATCTTATTTTCGTTCCATTCCCTTTTTTCTTTTTGCATCTATTTCTTGCTATTGCGTTTGCTTCTTTATATAATTGTTTGTCTTCTTCTGTTTTTGTTTGCAGCCATTTTATCCATTTTCATTTTTGTTTTGCATGCTTCTTCACATTCTTGATCGTACCATTCTTTACTCTTATCCATTTTTTTTTCACCTATCCATTCTTCCGCTGTCACTAAAATACTTGTTTTTATGTTATACCATTCCTCTTCTATTCCATTTTTACTTTTTGTATGCTCATCTATTTTTTGTTGGAGTTCTTGTGTTATACCTTTTTGTAGTTCTTGTTGTATCTTTACGTCTTTAATTTTTTCTGTATTCCATCTGCTCTTCATCTTGTTTTTAACGTTGTCTTGTGCTATACTTTTCTTTTCTTTCATGGTTGCAATTACTAGAACATGATCTGTGTCTGCAGTAGCTCCTCTGTACGATCTAACATCTTCTATGTTTTTAATCGTTTTTGTTATTAAGACATGGTCAATTTGACTTTTGTTACCTGATTTGGGTGATTCCATGTGATTTTATGTTTGGTTGGGTGGGGAAATTTAGTACTAGCTAAGTATAAATTCATTGCAGCTGCTAGATTACAGATTCTGTTTCCATTGTCGTTAGTTTTTTCGTGTATTGTGTTTTTCTCTGCTACAGTTTTTATGTAATCTTCATTTCCTACTTGCGCATTCAGATCTCCTAATATTATTAGAATATCATATTTTGGAATTTTCCCGCATTCTCTTATAAGTTTTTCATTAAAATCTTCTTTTTTTTCATTTGTATCTACTTCTGTTGGGGCATGTACACATATAAGGATGGTATCACTTATTTGCCCTCTTATTCTAAGCTTTGACATTTTGTCATTTATTGCTTCAAATTTTATAATATTTTTCATTTGTTTTTTGGTTACCTACTATAAACCCTGTTCCATTTTTACCTTGTTTTTTTCCTCCGCTCCAAAATATCGTGTAGTTACTCTTGTTTATCTCACCTTCTTCTGCCCATCTCAGTTCTTGTATTGCTATGATATCTATTTTATATTTTTCTAAAGTTTGTACAATATCTCTTATTTTTCCTGGTTGTATCATTGATCTTATATTCCATGTTCCAATTTTTATTTTGCCTTGCTTTTTCTTTTTTATATTTCTTACTTCTACTTCACTTTTGTTTTTCCTTTTTTCTGTTTTTTTAATTATTTGTGTAGTGCATGTTACTTTTTCATTATCCTTTTTCATTGTTTTATAAATGAAGTAGAAGAAATAGAAAAATATATATGTATATATGTTTTGTATAGATATCACTAAATTTGTAGATATACGTATAAGCGTGTAGACAAATAAATAAATCGATATATGTATGTATATATATATGTATAAATAAAATATGTAAAAAATATCACAGTTTATTTTCGTAGATTCTGGACGTCACAACATTTATATCACAGTTTATATATATCACAAGTTCTTTATCTGCAGTTAGTTCTAAGTCTTTTCGCCAATCTCCTTGCTTTGTTTTCAAGCTTTCTTTATATAATTTCTCCAGCTTGCGCAATTCCCTCTACCCGCACTGTGACCCTCCTCCTCGCATAGTGGGCAGTATTCTTCTTCTTGGCATTCCTTGTATTCATGCCCTTCTTTTCCGCATTTGTGGCATAATTTTGTCCTATCATTTCCCTTACAGTCTTTGGCATTGTGCCCATACTCCCAACATCTGTAGCATCTGACGGCTCGTTGCTGCTCTTCTAGGGTACATTGCGACATTGCTATTCTGATTTTCTTTTTTTGGATCATTTTATTAGCTTCGTCTTCTGGAACTGGAATTGTGACCGTTTTTGTGTAATTTCTATTGGGCCTAAACTCCCCTATTTTTAAGTTTTCTACACTGCCATATTGTTTTATTGCTTCTTCTATATCTTTTGTTGTCGTCATTACATCCATCCCTCTAATAATCAGATTTTTGTTTTTACTCTCTCTCCGAGTTTCCTCACGTTAACTTCTTCGTTTCCTTTTTCTAATTCTTCTTTTATTCTGTTTAGTGCCTTTTCATCTTTATCTATCGTTATTAATAATTTTCCTTCTTTGGTGCTCCTTATGGTTTGTATTTTTCGGTTTCTTCTTTATCTTTTAACTGCGTTCTCATTCTTGTTACTAGTTCTTCGTGTTTTTTCCTTTTTGTTCTACAACTAACGCGTAGGTCTTCTTTTGGTTGTCTTGCTTAGCTATACTTTGTTGTGTTTGGGTATCCTTTGGTACTATTATGTTTATTCTTGTTTTTTTTGTTTTGAATATACACTCTGCCATTTTTCTTAGTCTGTTTACGCTCATCGTTTTTAGTTTGTGTAACATTATTTTTTCGTCCTCCTCCGTTTCAGATTTTATTGTTTCTAGCTTCTTCCATACGTCCTCCTCATGGTCTTGATATATAATTCTAATTATTTTAATTTTTTTTATGTTGGTGTTATTTTTTGTTTTCGTTTTGGTTTCTCTCTCCATGGTTTCTATTTCTTCTTTTCCTTTGTTTATTTCTGGATATACTTTTTCTATCATTAATTGTAGTCCAGTATTTTCTTCTACTTCTTTTTCTGTTACCCATAGTGTACTTGTTCCTGTAGTTTCTTGTAGTGGGTGTCCTTCTACTATTTTTGTGTGTACATAAGCACTATCTCCCCATTCTTCCTCGGCTACTTGTTTCCATTCTTCGTATGTGTTTACATTCTCTACGCTGTCTATCATCTCTTTTCCTTCTGCTGTCCATTGCGTCGTTTGTATGGCAATTTCTTTCGTTTCTTTGCTGTGTGCTTTCCATGCGTCCGTTTGTGACTCAGTTTCTATCGTCATTTTTTCTGTTTTCTCCCATCGTTCCTGTGCTAGGTAGTTTTGGATTGTTGTTTTATTGAAATATTCGATTTTTTTCCTTAGCCTATCTATAACCGTTTTTAATTCATTCTTGGTATTCGTCGAAACGTTTTTTATTAAAGTATTATAGGTTGACTGTATTGCTTCTATGGTATCTATAATTTCCATAACTGCTACATTTGGCCTTCTTCGGTATATTATTGCGTCTTGAGTAGACAGATCTGTCGTTTTTCTTTTTTTTCTCCACCCCATGAGAAGCTCCTTTCATGGCGTGTATTTTTTGTTTCTGTTCCAGTCGAGGTACTAATTTTCGAAGCCTGGTTGCCTACCTCGAAAACAGGGTCTCTGAATGACGACCCGGGAGTTCCCACCTCCCTTGCCGGCCCTGGGGTATCCCTCCCCTGCGCGGTAATATTCATTTTTGTCGTGTGTAATTCCATAATTTATTGTTTAGAATTGTCCGTTTATTCGTAGCCATGTCCTTACAATTAACATGCCCTTGCGGGAACCTGATAAAAGACTAATACATTGCTTTTTTTTTTTTTTGAATTTTAATGTTTTTTTTGTATTTTATTTACACTTTTGAAGACTAAAACACTGACTAGACCACAGTTGGGACTTCACACACACTAGACATCACGATAGTACTGGTTACATTTTCTCAGAAATTTTTATTTTCTTGATTTTATTTTGTTTTAAGCTTTTATTGACTATTGATTTTTTTTTCCCCACTTGCATATGAGCCTCTGTATATTCTACATTTTTTCCATTGTTGTTCCTCGTATGGTTTCTTTGTAAAACGTTTAGTCACTTTATTTTCTAAGTGCCTCTTGTAAAATTGTTCGAAATTCATTATCACATGGATTTTGTGTAACCTCTCCTAATTTTATTTGTAACCCGATAAGCTTCATTTTTTTTTAGTGATAGCTACTGAAATGTATTTAGTCAACAAATATTTTGACGCTTATCGGTTCATATGTTTCTATATTATTACATTATCAAATTTATATTGATAAGCTTTTTGTGGTTCTATATTGACTTTGTATGAGTTTTTTTTCATTTGCTACCTTTTTTATCATGTTCGCTATATCATATCCTTTCATTTGACACCTCACATGCCTATTTTCCGCCCCATTTCGACGTTTTTTTTTTGTCCAATTTCCGTTTTATAGAAATTTTTGTTTTTGGTATTAAAAAGTTGATTTTGGCCCTTAGTTTTAGTTTTTTTATTTAAATTTTTAGATATTTAAGTTGTTACTATCTAGGCCTACCTTAAACGTTGTTGTTTTTTTCTTATCGCCTTTCCGTTTGTCCACGATAGCCTTATCTTTTCTTTTCCCGCGTTTTCATTTACTGCTTTATTACAAAGCTACCATTTTGTCTTCTTTTTTCTAACTGATGTCAAATGATTCGTCTTCTTTTTCTGTATTTTTTGGTTACACTTGCACTTTTATTACTTCACAATTACACCTTTGTTTTTCAGTTTTAGATTTTAACTTTCACTATAATCTAATTTTATCTTAAACTACTGAAATGTCACTCAATTTTTTATAATTTTTGGGATATGTTTGTTGCCACTAAAACATACTTTCATATTTTACCTCTATTTTTTTTTTTTTAATTGTACCTATTTTTACGGCGTTTTGTGATGTTTACGCGTTACAGCCGCGTTCTCACCGCGTGGTCGTCACAAAAATTTCTCCACCGAGAATAACGTATGGTTTTTAGACTGTGTCGGAGGAGTGATATAAGCGAATCCAATTCACGTATTCTAAATTTTGTTAAAAGGGATTGTATTTGTTCCTGGGTCAGTAAAGCGTTGACAGTAGTTAAGTTTTGTAATTGTGCTGCCACACTGTTACCAAAAATTAGAAATTCATTCACAGAAGGTTCTTTAGAAACTTCGTTTGCAATGTATTTCAGGTCCCTTAGGGCTGCTGAAACCTGTTGCATATTGGATTTTTTTTGTTATGATAGTGATGGGGCCTGAAAAGTAGAGGTTGTTGCATCATCACTGCTTGGTCGCTTTGGAGAAGACTGGTGATTTTCAATGTCAGATACATTTCTTTCTGAAATAGATAAATAGATTGGAGCGGTATTTTCCATAAATTTTGAAAAACAACTTAATGTAATTCAAAAAGGAATGTGGAATCAAATTATTTTTGACCATATTTTAGAAAATAGGATACGTCATAATTTTTAATATGTTTTCTTGAGTTTACTATAAGTGACAGTCATTGCATTTTTTGATTTTATAGGTGCCTGAGAATTATGGCAAATGGCAAGAAATTGAAATGGTTTTGCCAAAGTTGGAATTTCCCTGGCTGTTATGGAGCACTTGACGGCAAGTATTTCGGGATCCGTACACCCACAAATTGTGATAGTGTTGTATCTTCATTCCATCGGGACGTAGCCATTTTTCGTGTTTTAAATCCGCACCACTAAACAACTACACTAAAAAGATATGTCCAAACGTGTTCAGTACGCATAGAAGTAAACAAATCACGTAGAGGGGGAAGCGACTTGCTCAAGTAAATAGAATTGCCGACTATCTACTTGACTAAAATTTCTACTAAATCGGTGGCTGGTACAAGTACTAAATTAGACGTTTACACAATGCCAGCTACTAAATTTAATAACTTGCTTTAGTTACTTGCTTTAGCTACTATACCAATGTAAATGCGCCTTTAGAATAAATTAATTCGGTTAGTTATAAACGTGTATATATTTGTAGTATAAATAAATTAATTAGTTTTAATAATAGTAAAATTCGTTACAATACGTTAGACACCGTTTCAGGATCCCAGTGGTTTTCTACGTTAGAGTTAAAGAGTGGTTACTGACAGGTAGAATTAGAACCCAAGGATCGTGAAAAAACAGCTTTTACGATCGAAACTGGTTTGTGGCAGTTTACTGTGATGCCCTTCGGCCTGTGTAACGCTCCTGCAACGTTCGAGCGTTTGATGGAGACCATCTTGCGCAGATTGTCTTGGAAGACGTGCTTGGTTTACCTGGACGACGTGATCGTGGTTGGAAGGTCGTTTGAAGAGCACTTGAACAACTTGGAAGAAATGTTTCAGCGACTACGTGGGGCTGACACTATCGAGCTGGTGTCACATGTTGAAAAGGAAAATATGGCACATTATTTTCCGCACAGACCCGTTTTTAAAGAGAATAGTACTACGAAAGTCCGCTGAAGCTTTAGCGAGGGCAAGGGCTCATGCTTCTTTAAACCAGTGTCTGAAGAAGGGATTGAACTCATTCTGTCAATTATGTTAACATTTATAATGGAGAAGCTAGGTGTCATTTTGGTTATAGGCAAGGAGTTTTTGTAGATTGGATTAAGTCAAGCCGATAAGGATTGTTTGCGATTTTTGTGACAAACTGAAGATGGTAAAGAACTTACATTTCGACACAAGAGGGTAGTGTTCAGGGTTAATTGTAGTCCCTTTTTGCTTGGAGTTACAATCAAACATTATTTAGAGTGTTGTGCGCGTGGACTTGGTTCGATTTCGTTTTATTGTTCCGAAAACACTTTATAAATTGCGTAAATGTTTTTATGCAGACAATTGTGTAACCAGTGTGTCGGGTGTAACTGATGCAGGTGATGGCGTTGGCCAAATTTGACTTAAGCGGCTGAGGGTTTTTGAGTGAATCTGAAGTTTTGGAGGCAACAATGGTGCTGGGCATGTGTTGGGACAAGAAAAGTGATAAGTTGTCTGTTTCGAGTGAAAGTAAGTTTGAAGTTGATAATCGTCTCGAAGAGGGTTATATTTTCAAGAGCTCAACGCATTTTTGACCCACTTGGATTTACGTGCCTCGTCACAATATTGCCGAAAAAAATCCTGCAGAAGTTATAGAAAGATGGATTAGGCTGGGATGACGAGGTAGATGAAATAAGCAGAGAATTATTTGTTTGCGCCGCAACTGCTTAGGTTCCCACTCGTCATCAACCATAACAGTTCTCCGACCTTTTCTTTAAGTCGCGAACAATGGTTACAGAGTCTGCCGGATATGATGTTCTGGACAGTCATCAGCGTTCCAATAACTGCTTAGAGCACAATGTTCTTTGTCGTAGCCATACTCTTGAAGATATTTTTAGAATGACTCCTCTACGGTTTTGACCTGGATTAGGAATGAAGAAGAACGGGCTACTTTTGTTTGGAATAGAATTCATAAGATTCGAAAGTTGACATCGATAGAAGATTGGAAATACGTCCTTGGTGTGTGCACCAAATTATCTTTCTAGGTTGAAATGGTGGGAAAGACCTAATTGGTTATATGCTAGTGAAGCGTAGTGGCCTAGACAAAGTTTTGTACTAGATGAAGAAGATGAAGTTGTGGTTAATCAAGAGCGAAAATAGAAATTAGTTTCGGCTATGATGTGCCAAGATGCCGAAATTTGGTATGGACGTTACTTCTCCAAATATGAGAAAATCGTACGGATGATAGTTTGGATGCTTCGATCTTGTTATAACTGCAGAAATTCGGCCAATCAAATTCGAGGTGAATTGTCTACAAATGCGTTGAATAATGGTGAGATAATTTTGATGAAGAATCTTTTGGTGGTAAAGATAATAAGAAACTGGAGTCTCTAAATCGTTTTGAAGATGAAAATGTGTTAATTAGAGTTCGCAATTGATTTTCTAACCAAAAAGACACAGATGCTTTTCGTTTGCCGTCTGTGTTACCTGGTAAACATGATCCAATGTATCGATTGATATATGATTTACATGTTTCTTCTTGTCATATTGGAGTGCAAAAGTTGCTATCGTTGTTACGAGAAAAATATTAGGCGAGGAGGATGACCGATTGATTGGTTTGGTCAAACAGTTATTGAGAAAGGTGTTGGGTCGTGCATCTTTAAGGTTGGATGAATTGTACACGATCTTATGTAATTGTGAAGCGGAAGACATGGTTGAGGATTCTGCTCAGCAGGAGAAGCTTTCTCAGAGATATTTAGACTGATTTGTTGTATTGTTTAATAATGCTTTTTATTGAGTAGTTATGTATCTCTTTTAATATGCTTAATAGTTTGACATTTACTGTCAGTTTACAGTTTGGTTTTTGGATATAGCCTTTAATTTTAGTGAGACGCTTAATTGATGTTTTTCACGTCTGAGGTGGGAAGGCTAAGTACTTATCCAATCGCTTTTTTATGAAGTTTTCGTGACTTAGATAAACAAGAGAACATCGTCGTTGAAATGTAGCTTTCGTTGCTGTTTTAGTCAACGTTTCTATATTAAGAGCATTTTGAAACCGCACACAGTAATTTTATTTGTTTACTTAACAATGATATTGAAATAGTTATTTTTGTGCTTCCGTCCGTTTTGACGTATTCTACAGGCATCATAATCGGCCGGAAATTTTACTTTTACGGCCTAGGCCGGTAAAGTGTAGTAGATTTTTATAACTAAAAGTTGGCACTAGTAATCATTAATTAATTAAACGTCATCTGTCAATGTGTCAAATTTATTAACATACACCATTATCTGTGTTGTTGTTTAGACTAGCACTAACAAAAAATTTTTAAACAAATATAACAAATTTGCTTATAACTTACAATTTGCTAAAAACAACAATGGTTTTATTTTCATATAAGTGAAATTGTAATAATAGATATTATGTAATTGTCAAATTAATTTTAAAAACAATTGTGTTTCGTCATTACAGGTTTCAGTTTTATCAACATATGTTATTAAATTTTATTAAAAATTAATAGATACTTAAATAACTGCTTTTCATTAGTTTATACTATAAAGGTCAGCACAAAAAATGTTGTGTATCACGCGTCCTAAAAGTATTTTGCGAGTATTCGCTTTTGCAAATATGCTCATACTTGCAAAATAGCACTTTCTGGACTAGTGATACCAAATACATTTCCTCACGATTTACCTTTAAATTTCATTCTAGTTTATGATTACCTCAGGATTTCCCCGATTTCCTCGAATTTCTTTTAGGATTTTCCTTGATTTCTTCAGGATTTCTTCAACTTCCTTAAGATTTCCTTTGATTTCCTCAAACTTCCATTAACTGATTTCTTGTGATTTTGCCAACATTTCTTACAGATTTCTATTACTTCGGTTGATATTTTATAAAATTAGCTAATGTACCTACTTACTAGAGAAGACGAGTGAACAAAACACTTATTTTAAAAACATTATAAACACAAACAAAAACTGGATTTTTTTTGTTATTTACTTAAAAATAAAATAACAAAAACAAAAAATATAAATTTTGTAAAGTAAAGCAGGGATTTTTTATAAGTACTCTTAAGTATTTAACACCTGGTCTTGGCACATGCTGAGACACTGGCGCTACAACAGTCACGGTGGAATCTGTAGCAATGCACTGGCTATGTGCCCATTGTCCGCAGGAGGTACATCTCTACCAGGTTTCAGTCTTGTCATATTTTTGGCACTAAGTACAAGGATCATCAGAATTTTGCTGATTGCTCCTTTAATCGTTTTTCTCCAAACAAACGACAACATTGTCCTGGCTGTCGTCATCACATAAGTCATTAGGATCGTGTTCAGATAATGCTGTTTCCGATTCTAATAAACAATCCGATTGCATGTTTGGATACATATTACGTTTATTCCCCAACTTGCTGACCGAACGCTTCTCTCTCGGCTCTTTATTCTGCTTTGTCTAAGGATAAGCTTTGTTTGGAGCATTTGATCTCGTCTTTTTATTTCTTTTGTTAATAGGGCGTGGTTTATCTGTGGATGCGTATGTACCAGGCAACGTCGACTTACTCTGAATAAAACATCTAATCCGATCGCTGCTAACTCTACCATCTTTCTCGTCTAAAAGCCAACAAAAAAAAGATTTTTTTAATTAAATATTGCTTATCGTTTACAATAACCTGGAGAAATCTACGGTTGCCGCTGGTTTTCTTGTTCGAAAAATGCGTCAGACATAGCACGTTCAACAACGGTTTCTATATCTTCGTCTGTAGTATACTGGAAGCTGCTGTCAACATTTGGATACTAAGGCAAGGAACCTTTCTTCTTCGTGGAAATATAAAACAGCATCTGCGACTGTTTTTGTCATCTCGACTGAGATTTCCAGTATCTGTTAAATCCAAGGTTAAATCATTCATAACATTGTTGATGATTTGAATGCGGGCTATTTGATGCAACATTTCTTTGATGCTAAAATTGAACTTTTTACAGACTGTACTATTAAAAAAGCAAGGTGTAAACAATTCTGGCAATACTTCTTGATCACAAAAATTCTTTATAGGCTGTACATGTAAATGCTTGTTCAGTTTAATAGACAACTAGCAGTTAGAAGACAAAAAATTACCCGCACTCTTGTATGAGGGGTGCACCAGAATCCGTTGCTTCCAGATTCTGAAGCAGAAAATAGAATACCACAGATAATACAAACGAGTAGAAGCGTCTAAGTCCTTTTATAATGTGGTGGAAAAACACACGATTTTTATAAATACTGTAGCTTGACAGTATCTACCAAGAGCTGGGCGACTCTAAGTGAACGCATTTTCTCGGCTGAAAGATAATTCATTTTGTCTTCAGGCTTGAAATCCAATGCTGTCAAAAAGTGTTGATTCTTCGAAACTGTGTCGACTAGACTTTGCAGATGGCTCACCGAAGCGCAGTATTTTTCTATGAGTAGTTTATTACCGGGTTTAAGCAATAGAGTTCAAATTTTTGTTGCTATGTGGACACTATCTTGTACATAGCTCACTTCGTATTCGGCTTTCGAATTTTGTTTTGGTGCTTCAGGTAACGAATTTTAAATCTAATTTATTTAAAAACAAAATATTTACACGATTAAAACTACAGGTAACTAATTATCTAACGATATTTTAGAAAAACAGCTACAGTAATGTATATATCACTTATTACTATCACTCGAAAAACAATATGCGCGGATAACTTTTGTTTATCTAAACGGGTATTTGTTTATATTAAAAGCTCGTACTTATTTATTTTAGCGCATGCGTTAAACACTTAATTTATTTAAGCCGACAGTCTTCTTAATTTCTGACTTCGTAAAACTGACTTAAACTTCTTTTGAATAGCTTTTATATATTTCTGTTATCTGTGTCTAGAATGTTCAACATTCTTTGGTCATTGTCTCGAAGTTGACAATAACTTCAAGAACGCCTCTTTCTTAAGGCTGTTCTGTTCAAGAAAATGAAATTGGACACCGGTAGAAAGAATCGTGGCGATAGCGGTAGTTCTCTACATTTCTGCAATTTCCTTGAGCATGAGAGTAGCAGTCAATGGACTTTTCCTAACTTGATACTCAGCAAACACAAATGAACTTAAATTACTGTTGAATTGCCATTAAATTACGGTAATTTAAATAGTAATTTAAACAGTAAAAAAGGCGCCATTAAGCAACCACTTAAACTACCAAAAATTCATTGACTTCTAAATAACTAATAAGCTACCATTAAAATACTGTTGTTATATTACCATTGAATTACTGTTAAACTACTGTTTTGAACTACTAGCAAAACTATTAAATTGTTATTAAAACCACTAACAAATTTAAAAAAATAGTTTTTTTAGTTAATTATTTGTTTCTGTAATTTTTTATTTATTTCGTTTACAGAATTTGACGCATATGATTGATAAATTGTGGATTTTTTTTTAAATTAGAAAATTTAATTTAAGTGCTTACCTGGGGTTTGATCCCACGGACATCAGGAAAATCCCTTGCAACCTAAACGTGTTAACCACTACTCTACCTGACCTAATACTATAAATGCTAACTACACGTTATATATGTTGAATACAAAATCGAGTAACTTATTCGTAATTTAATACTTTCAAAGTGAACCATTAAATATTTCACATGACAATCAGACTGATAGTGAATTAGTTCTACGTATATGTACATTTGCATCGCTACGTATTTATATACTCTTGCTGTTTTTGTTATTCTGTAATCAGGATAATTAATGTCTTAGTTGCTTGAAGTGGTTTATATAATCCGAATATTTTTGGATACGGCAGGTACATAATTTCATGCAATATTGATATTCTTGTATCATAAGTTATAATATTTACTTTTGTTTTATATTTATATTGCGTTATGGATCCCGCAGATTGACCAATGCTATTTGACTTTCCAATATTAATATTTTCGTAAACTGTACACAATATTTTTAGTTGTCGATAATAATTGCCACTTTCCTTCTTTCTATGCATTCTTCAAGCAATTGTTTGATAGCAGAACTAACTGTTTGGCAAATATAACGGCTATTTTTAAAATAATTTAGCTTAACATTTATATAGCAACTCTATTTACTACTGACTATTAATTTACCTTGTATTTCAACGGACATTCAATTACCATTAAACTCCCCAACCTAATTCTGGAATTACTACTAAGTTACTGGTTAAACTATTTTTAAGCTACCAATCATTACATTACTCCTAAATTACTTTTGAATTGCTGGGTAGTATAATGGTAACTCAATTACCGGTAAACTACAACGTTCAATTTTTTAATTACTCTTAAGTTACTGGTTAAACTATTTTTAAGCTACCCACCATTACATTACTCTTTAATTACTTTCTAATTACTGTGTGGTATAACGGTGACTCAATTACCATTAAACTACAACGTTCATTTTTTTTTTACTCTTAAGTTACTGGTTAAACTATTCTTAAGCTACGCACCATTACATTACTCCTTAATTACTTTCTAACTACGGGGTAGTGTAATGGTGACTCAATTACGATTAAACTACAACGTTTAATTTTTTAATTACTATTAAGTTACTGATTAAATTACTTTTATGCTACCACAATACTGAAATACTCCTAAACTACTTCGTATACTACTTTTAAACTAGTAACCATTTAAATTACTGCTAAACGTCACCTTAGACTACTCTTAAATTACGAAAATAATTAAATTACTTATAAATGACTTTTCAATACCCAATAAACTACTAAATTAAGCTACCTTGTGTTTGCTGGGTATTCTACTTGGATGGTAACTGCAAACCAACATTTAAACGTCAGTTCCTTGGAAGACGACTTTTAACATATTTCTGCCTCCAATCCAGTTGACCTAATCCAAAACCAAGCTTGGGTTTTGCAATTTCTATAATTGTGGAACTCCATTTCTCTCTTGAAATTCCATAATGTTTGCCACACATTTTTGTATACCGGCTTTGTACGTGAGTACTTATTGGTGACCAGATAGAAAACAAAGCGTCGGTTACTACGTAGTTTTAAAACTTTTCCGAGCGCCGGTTGCTATGTTTGTAAATAATCTAGCTGTCCAAACTTCGGTTTAAGTACGACTGCCCCTCTAGACATGTCAAGATCCTCGCTCACGCAATATGCGATGACGTAATCTTTTCGTGTTTGGAACAGGTCTTGTTGTTCCTCGGTTGTAACTCCAAAACCTAGCTTTTCCAGAACCTCCATATATGTTCATAAACTTATCGAAGTCCATTTCTTTGACTGGATTTTTGATTCCGCTAATTATTGCTCTGGTTTGAACCTGAGCTTGCGTAACGTTGTTATCGTCAGGTTTCGTGAACAGATGATCGGTATGCCATTAGAAAAAAGTGCAAGTACTTATTCCAGTCTTTTTAGTGTTTGGACACTAATTTGGCTAAGTATTTTCTTATTGTTCGATTTATCCGTTTAACCATGCCATCAGATTGAGGATTGAGAGGCGTCGTCTTAGTTTTCTTAACAGTCGGCAAACTTTTTGAAACAGCGCAGACTCAAAGTTGCGGCCTTGATCGGAATGTAATTCCAACGGAACACCAAACCGGTTGTAGTTGCTTTTGATTGGGTATGGCGTAATCCTCGGTCCATTTTGTGAAAAAATTTATTGCAATCCAGAATGTATTTGTTTCCCGAATCAGATTCTGTCAATCGCTACTCATTGTAAAGGGCTTTTCACATTATACTGTTTCATCGGTGCTTTGCGCTTTTTTGCTAGACCGTTTTCTGATACACAAACCGTGCATTTACGGCACCACTCTATGACTTTCTCTTTGCTGTTCACTCAATAGAATCTTTCTCGAACTTTCCCCAAATCTTCTTTACGCCAAAGTGTCTTCCTGTTGTACCATCATGCAGATGCTTCAACACCTGTTACACCCGGTTCTTTGGCACTATCAACTGCAGTCTGTTTTGCGTGCCCTCGACACTCTGTAGGGATCGTTTAAAAAACCGTTTTCTACTTTCAAACTCTGCTTCTCAGGTTGGTTGTCGGCCGTTTTCTTTCCAGTTCAAGAATAGTTTTATTTTGGAATCGTTTTTTGTTTGCAACGCAATTGCTTAGGTTCCCACTCGTCATCAACCATAACAGTTCTCCGACCTTTTCTTTAAGTCGCGAACAATGGTTACACTCTGCCGGATATGATCTTTTGGACAGTCATCAGCGTTCCAATAACTGCTTAGAGCACAATGTTCTTTGTCGTAGCCATACTCTTGAAGATATTTTTGGAATGACTCCTCTACGGTTTTGACCTGGATTAGGAATGAAGAAGAGCGGGCTACTTTTGTTTGGAATAGAATTCATAAGATTCGAAAGTTGACATCGATAGAAGATTGGAAGTACGTCCTTGGTGTAATGAATCCCGCCGATCTACTATCTCGCGGGTGTGCACCGAATTATCTCTCCAGGTTGAAATGGTGGGAGAGACCTAATTGGTTATATGCTAATGCAGCGGAGTGGCCTAGACAAAGTTTTGTACTAGATGAAGAAAATGTGCCAAGATGTCGAAATTTGGTATGGACGTTACTTCTCCAAATATTGGTTATAACTGCAGAAATTTGGCAAATAAAATTCGATGCAAATTGTCTACAAATGCGTTGAATAATGGTGAGATAATTTTGATAAAACTAATTCAAAAAGAATCCTTTGCTGGTAAATATAATAAGAAACTGGAGTCTCTAAATTTTTTTGAAGATGAAAACGGGGTAATTAGAGTTCGCAATAGATTTTCTAACCAAAAAGACACAGATGCTTTTCGTTTAGCGTCTGTGTTATCTGGTAAACATGATGCAGTGTATCGATTAATATATGATTTACATGTTTCTTCTTGTCGTATTAGAGTGCAAAGGTTGGTATCGTTGTTACGAGAAAAATATTGGATGACGAGTATGACCGATTGATTGGTTTGGTCAAACAGTTATTGAGAAAGGTGTTGGGTTGTGCATCTTTAAGGTTGGATGAATTGTACACGATCTTATGTGATTGTGAAGCGGAAGACATGGTTCAGGATTCTGGTCAGCAGGAGAAGTTTCCTCAGAGATATTTAGACTGATTTGTTGTATTGTTTAATAATGCTTGTTTTCACGTCTCAGGTGGGAAGGCTAAGTACTTATCTAATCGCTTCTTTATTAAGTTTTCGTGACTTAGATAAACAAGAGAACATCGTCGTTGAAGTGTAGCTTTGGTTGCTCTTTTAGGCAACGTTTCTATATTAAGAACATTTTGAAACCGCACACAGTAATTTTATTTGTTTACTCAACAATGATATTGAA
The DNA here is from genome assembly GCA_035610365.1 of Aquatica leii. Classification (NCBI taxonomy): domain Eukaryota; kingdom Metazoa; phylum Arthropoda; class Insecta; order Coleoptera; family Lampyridae; genus Aquatica; species Aquatica leii. Next base: position 13,351,270 of record CM069434.1, on the reverse strand, counting down.
AAATACAATTAACAATTACGTAACAATATTTCAATTACAAAAGTAACACTTGCTATTGTCAAACCAAACACAAGAAACAAAAACGCACACAACAAATGTTTTAAATTCAGAGGAACCAGTTGTTTCAGTTTAGGTTTTACTATGATTTCGTCATACATTTTCTTCATATTTTTTTGTGTAATACCTGATTCGTCCATGCTTCTTAGGAATGAATTTAAAGTGTCTTTAAAAAAATGACCACGGCTCATTATATAAGAACATCGTACGTTTCCAGTTACTAAACCAGCTTCAATGCTGTTTACGTGTAAATTGCCTCCTATCATAAATTTCAAATGTTCTACTTCCAAATCCATCAGCAGCATAGCACAACTGTTAGAATCTAAACATTTGATTATTTCGGTAAGTCTAATATCCATATAATGCATTTGATTTCGTATTTTACTATAAATACTGTTAGGTTTTCCAGTTTCTGGAAAAAATAACTCCGAGCCAGGAGAGCTAATTATGGGTAACTTAGATTCGATCAATTGTTTAAAATTTGTTATTCCAAGCTGATACTGTGGAGTAGTTAGAACTGTAACTAAATTCGATGTAAATCCTGTTTGAATATGTATTTGATACACAAGATAACAAATAATAATGTAACGAGCTTTGATGGTTTTTGGTACTGATAGAAAATATCCCCAAATTGTAGATAAATAAACATTTAACCAGACAGTTCCTAAGTCAGCAATATTAAATTGTTTTTTCTCTATCGACAATATCAGCCATAAAGCAAATGATGTTATACCAATACATAGGATGATCATAATCCAAACTTCTGTTTTGAAAATAATAAATAACGTTTTTACTGGAGAAATAACATCCCCTTTTTTTACAAGTATTACAAGTTTTATAATTATTGCGGTGTTGGTAAAGGCGTATGCATTTAAATTCGGGTCATTGTCGAATGCTGTAGCTATAGCAATGACCGGTTGCATCATGATGCTTTGTTTTTCAATTATATTACTAGTATAATTTACCACAAAATTTCCATTTAGTTTTTTGGCTAATCTATTAAAAAAATTAAATTGAAATTTTTTAACAGCCGTCATTTCGTTTGGTCGCTGCGTCATAAATATAATGCTACATCCATTGATGTTTCTATATTTTTTTGAAAATTTTATAGAAAGCGCATCGCTGCATTTTTGAGAATAAACAATATTAACATATGCTCCACAACCATTTTCTTTATAGAATGGATCACTTGTATGTATTTTAACAGTACTGTGATTGTTACTGTTGTGCTGAGTAAAGACTACAACCTTGTGTATTTTTAACTTCCAAAAATACGTAAATATTTCCTTTACATCCGTACTACTTTTTTCTTTTAAAATAATTAAGTATGGACTATTTAGAGACTGATTAGAAATCCAAAAACTGCTCGACTTTAAAAATGTGAATGTGTTGTTTAAGAATTCTTCTTTTTCTAAGTGTATTATAAAGGCAGCGCTTCTATCAAGTTTGAGTTTTGTAGCACTCGCACTGCTAGCAATCACATACGAATTTCTCATTATCTTTGGTACTTCAACGTTAACGTTGCCATCATATATAAAAGCCAATAGGTCATCTTCGTTAAACATTTGAGATATTTTTTTGGAAACACAACTGTCTAAATTTTCGTTTTGATACGCTGCAATAAAAAAATTATTAAAACAAGCACATAAAAATATTTTAAAAGTAGAACTGTAAAAATACATGCTTTCTTAAGTAAGTAATAGTGTTAAATTAGAAATGTATAGTGTGGTTTAGCAATCAATAAATTAATTTAACACACATTCCCACACAAATTGATTTTTGCCTTAATGTTTCTTTAATACATTTACAAATATAGATAGCAAATAAAATAATATTATATTTACTTTAAATACATACATTATTTTAATTTTTATAGAATTTTTAAGATTTAATTTCTGTGTTACCTAATAATAAAATTAAAGAATATAAAAATTACAATAAAAAAATAACATTAACAGGTTTAATAATAATCAACCAAATGCTGATAATACATTGCAAGCAATTGCAATTCATATTTTTTTGTTTGAAAAAAAAAGTTCAGGTTTTTACACTTATAAATTACTTACGTTGTAAGACATAATGGCACTGAAAAATTAACGTGAGGTTTTATTGCATATACAAAGCCTTTTTTTAAATTTATTTACATGTTTCTACAATCTTTATTGATGTGATATTCAGTAGACGAATTAACATATTGTAACGAATTTTATTATAAAAACTAATTTATTTAAACTACTAAAAATATTTTTACTTATACTAGAAATATGTACATTTTTAAATTAACCGAACTAATTAAATCGGCAATAACTGACTTACGATTTCTTTCTTCGGTATTTATACACATTTGGAAATCCTTCTCGAGTGTTCCCTATCTTTCGGAATATCTTCTAGAAGATGGATAAAATAGTATACAGTCCAGATTGGTCGCTCAAACCTTGATAAATAATCGCTGTACATGTTTTTCATTTTTGCAGCTCTTTTGCTGCGAGCACTAAACTTACCTGACCTTGAGCGTAAATACATACGATACAAGATATAAACAAAAACACAACTCAAATTACTTTTTACTTTTACGATAAATATATTATCGTCTTCAGAAACGATAATAAGTTTTTTGGTACATTTATTAGGCGGGGTTTTATCACGTAGTTTACTTGCACCGATTGCCATAGTTTACTTATATTATTCACACGTAGTAAAATCTCGTACCACACGTGTATTGCAACAATAAACTCGAAAGTTAACATTTCGTTCAAGACTGCTTCACAGTCGCTAAGAGTTTCGGAATCATCAGTTTGATTTTTCAGGTCACTCACACATTCGATGACATCATCAAATTGCAAAAAGATCGCTTTTACTGCTGCGATTCTACTTTCCCATCGTGTTTCAGAAAGAGATTTTAATGTCAATTTTAATTTGGTTTTTATAAGATCCCAACGCTTGCTTGACCTTGAAAAGAATACATAAATTTTATTGATGAAGCCGAAAAATGTTTTAGCTGTTGTAGAAGAGTTTGCTGCATCTATCAAAAGCAAATTCCAAGAATGGCATCCACACGGCGTGAAGAATGCTTGTGGATTAATATTGAGTATTCTTGTTCTGACACCTTTATTAATGCCGACCATATTAGCGCCGTTATCATATCCCTGTTCTCGACAGTTTTGGATATCTAGACCATTTTTTTCTAGCTCCTTTAAAATTGCATTTGTTAAATACTCTCCAGTTGTTTCTGAGACGGCAATAAAGCCAATAAAATGTTCCTCTATCGCTCCAGATGAGATATTGCAAAATGTTAATATTATTGACATTTGTTCTACACGGCTTATTTCTCTGGTACAATCGAGCATGAAGGCGTAATATTTTGCTTGTTTGACTCTGTTTATAATCTCGTCAATAACTGTTTTGAATATGAATGTAATTAATTCATTTTGGATGTCGTGGCTTAGATAGTGTTGAGAAAGTTGGTTTTCATTAATACGTTGCAAGTGCTTTTTTAGTGTTAGATCATATTTCGATAACAATTTAAATAGGTCTATAAAATTTCCGCTGTTTCCGCTATCGCTGAGGTTAAGGGATTCTCGATGGGCTCTAAATGCGAGATTGTGCGAGGCTAAGTAGTTTATTATATCGATCAATCTTTCAAACAAGTTATACCAATACTTTTGTGATTCCTTAATCAGTCTCTCGTTTTTTTTATCTATTGTTTTTCCGTACTTGATTCCTTTATAGAATTCTATCCATTTAATCATGTACTCCATGTGTCCTTGATTTTGTTCATGTCTTTGCAATATTCTACTCAGATCTTTCCAGTTACAACATCCATCTTTCACCATCTGTGTTTGCAAATGTGAAAAAAGTCTACATGGAAAGCAATAAACTTTATCTTGAGATATAGAGTAAGCTAACCATCTGCGATGTTGCTTTTCGACGTTGCTCAGTTTTCTAGTAAAATAAAATTTACTAAAATGTCTTTTATTTGCGTCTTTGGGGTAACTTTCATCAGGTTTCTCTAGGTTTTGTTGGGGACCGTTTTGAATTAAGTCATGACGCTGCGAATCTGTTACTGGAAATACCCACTTCCCCGGATCTAATCCTATAAATGACCTTTTTATATAAACAATTTGCTAATGTAATATTATTATTATTAATATTATTATTATTATAATTAGTCATTTATCGAAAACACGCCCTCTTGCAACCGTAACTCAATCAGGGCCGAGCTTAACCATCCGTGACGATCCTTTTCCTTTAAATACGGAGACTATTTCTTCTAAAGTCACTTCTACGGAGTTTAGAACCTGGCTTGGTTCACAAATTGATTACCTAACTCGGTAGTGGTTCTTTGTTAGATTTTCGTTTGCTTTTTTCAAGTTATCGTTTTCTTTCTTACCTTTTGAGAGTTTAGATTATGGCTTGTTTCACAAGTGTATAACCTAACTTTTGAAAAGTTCTTAGTTAGATTTCGATTGCTTGTTTGAGTTTTGCGGCTTATCTCACGCCCTGATGAAGCCTCTTACGAAAGTAGGCGAAACGTTGGCAGCTTCGGTTGCAACAACAATGACACGGTCCAAACCCGGAAGGCATTCTAATGTTAGAACAATTTGCTCTTCACAAATCTTTTCACTTTTTAACTCTTTATTCGGTTCAGAATTTTGGATCACAGCAGTTTCGTGCAACTCTGATGCTGTATCAGAAAGAGTAACGGATTCATTCGACCCTGAAGGTGAAGGTGGTTCTGTTTCAGAAACTAGAGAAACTTGGATAAGATATCAGAGGCTTCTGAAACAGTAACACCTGAAGAATGTTTCTTAAGAAATTTCATCATACTAGAACTCATAGCTTGGTTGGACATAATCGTCTCAGCCTTTCTTTTTCTTTTTGGTGCACCGGATTTCCATTTTCTCCCTATATCTCTGTCTCTTGAGGGCCCTCCAGACATGATGATCTGAAAAATATACATAAAGTAGGTACTCAACGTATAAGTGGAGAGTATAGGACTAGGAAGTGTGGATCATCACGCACGGCACACGGCAGATTTTTTTTTATTCAGCCACTACACCAGAAGCCATTTTAAAGAGTCAAATATAAGTAAAATAAAATAATATTAAACTGTTAGGCATATTTTAAATCAGTAGGTATAAGTACAATTTCACTGTTTGATCAGAGAGCTTATTTTTTACTATTGAAAGTTGAAATTAACATTAAATTTCTAACTGTTTAAAATTTTCTAATTAAGTACCTACATACAGTTATTTTTTTACCAAGCATTTTAGGATGGGCATGTTTCAATGTAATATTTGATTAGTATTAAACTTTTTGAGTATATTTATCGCACATGAAATGGTGATTCATAAGTATGAAAATATAAATCAATTACGAAATTCGTAACTAAAATTTGTTACAATAGAAAGAATAATGTTTAACTGAAAAATAAATATGCTAAGAAATGTATTTTGATACTAACTTACCTTACAAATATGAAATAAATCACAACACTGTGACAAATTTTTAAAAATTTAATGACTTCTTTCAAATACGCTGATCACTGAAAACACGTGATTGGGAGTTTTTTTTAAACTTTAACTCATGGAGCTTTTGCCTTACTTTCAAGATAGACGTGTTGATAAGTAATACTAACGCTAAGATCAATTCGCAATAAAAACGTAATGTATGTAGATTCCGTCGAATAAAAAGGCTACTACTACTACTATAATTCTATAAATCAATGTTGTAAAATAGGGGAAATGTGGTTATGATGGACCCTCGCCAATGATGGACCACTAGCTGTATTTTCAAATATATCGCACATAATACACTACCAACATATTAGTTAGGTTGTTTGAAGTTCCCAAGCAGTTGTTTACAAGTGCTCACGTGAAAATGTGCAGTTTCTGTTTAACTACATAAATAATTTAAAACTTTCTCTAAAGCCATCAAAGAGGAGATTGCAGTGCATAATATTGAGATGGAAACTTGTTTTTTTAGACTAACTTCCAAAGATTTGCGGCGGATGGTATTCGAAGTAACCGAATAAAATAACATCAATCATGGGTTTAATCGAGAAGCAAAAATGGCAGGTTGGAAATGGATTAAAAGATTCCTAAAGCGCAATCCACAAATGTCTTTGCGTAGCCCAGAAAGTTTGACGACGGTTCGAAAAAAATTCCAAAAAATTTTGCAGCAAAAGGCCGTAAGCAAGTTGGTGCACTTAGTAGTGCACAGCGCGGGCAGCACGTAACCGTAGTGTGTGCAATGAGTGCCATGGGCAACTACGTCCCTCCTGCTTTTATTTACCCTCGCCAAAGGATGAACGAGGAGCTGATAAACGATGCTCCCGCTGGTAGCATAGCATTCCCACAAAAAAAAAGGCTGGATGAGCAGTGAAATTTTTTGTAAATGGTTTAAGCATTTTGTTAGATATACAAAGGCTTCAAATGAGAATAAGGTTTTATTACGCCTAGATGGGCACAGTAGCCATAAGAGTTTTGAATCCCTACAGTTGTTGTTGTTGTGTTTTGCTTCCCTGCACACTGTTCTCATCACGTTGGATTTTTCCGTCCTCTTCATACATGTTTCGACCAAGAAATACAATTATGGCTCCGTCAAAATCCAGGAAAGGCAGTAACCCAATTCAAAATAGCAGGCCTTTTCGATAAAGCTTATTTGAAGAGTGCTGTACTAACGAATGCGATAAATTCCTTCAAAAAGACATCCATCCTTTCAATCTTTATATCTATAAGGACTGGGAGTTCGAACCAGCTTTAGCTACGCATAGGCCGATTTCCGAGGCTGAAGACAAAAACCAAATGTAATTAGAGATGCAAGAGCAATCTAAATTCTCAGTTCTCGATATTTCGGTGAAAGAAATTTTACCTCCTCTTTGAGCTGTAGCCATTAGCGCTAATAAACGAAAAGGCAGAAGACGCGGAAAAACATACCATTTGAATTCAACACCAGATATTTAAGAACTTAAAGAAAAAGTTATTGAAAAGAAAATGAAGGTGACAAAACAACAAGTCAGGTCAGTAAAACGACGAATTGTCATTGACAATGACGCTTCTGATGAAGACGAAGTCATTTTGGAGAACTCAGACGATGATGATGATGCTAGTTGCCTTTACTGTAATGAATTGTACTCGAACTCACGCGCAGGAGAAACTTGGATTCGATGCCAAATATGCAAGTCGTGGTGCCGCAATGAATACGCCGGCGTTACCCCGCGTTGCAAATCTTTTACTTGTGAACTATGTATATAATATGTTATTGTGTTAGTTTGTTTTATTTTATTATGTTAATTGTTCATATATTTTGTCAAATAAAACTGTTTAAAGACGCTTTTATTCAATTATTTTAAAGGGGGTCAACATGGGCACATATATGCCAATGATGGACCACTTGGTTATTTTTTAAAAGTATACTGCGTTATTAAATAGGAAATTAATTGATCAAAAATTTATTTGTATTATAATAAACATCGAACTAAGTATATATTTTCATATAAAACAAAATAATAATTGCAAAACTAAAATAGTTATAATGATAATTCCTTAGGGGATCCAACATAGGCGCACTTCTCCTATATATGATTACAACCACTGAAAACTTGCTAAATATAGGTAATAAAACTGCAAAGTCAAAATGCTTTTTTTATAATACATAGCACTTACAGTTAGAGCTCGTTTAAACCCAAAATTTTTCAAAATTAAAAAATATATTTGCTTGCATTTTTAACTTAGAAGACCTAAAAACTAAATCTTTAAATTCTCTATGATGTAAACTGCTCAAAATTTAGAACATATAGAATTTTTGTGTCTTTTTGTAAAATATTGTTTAACACTACAAATGATACTTAAACAAACCAAAAACCAGTAATTCAGAGTTCGATTGACAGCTGTGAATCATTTTTATAATATACTAATATCATAGATTCAAACTGACGTCGATATCAAAGCCAGAATTTTTCTACTAAACTGCCAAAAGGAAAACCTAATTAAGTTTACTAGATACTTCCCTATTTGTAAAAAAAAATATTTATTAAACACATTATCTTCGGAGCTAATAATAGACTTTACTACGATTAATAGCAAAGATCATATAATCTAATAGTCTAATTATTGTATCAAAATTTGTAAATAATGAAACTTATTTTATATTTCACAATATCAGGTCATTAAATCAATGTTTTATTAATTAAGTGATGTTTTTCTTTGATTTCTAGTTTTTTTTACTTTGACAAATTTATTTTCTTTGTAATTATTATAAGCAAATAAACAATTCTACAACACTCTTTTCGTCAATTACTGTTTTATGATTTTTAAATAAATAACAATCAAAATGTTTTATAAGTTTACATATGAGCACTTATTTCTGTTTTGTTCAGCGATGAAAAATTTATTTGTATTATAAGTAGCTCGGTCAAGTTAGCCTCCCACTTAATTTTTTAAATAATACTCCAGTCTACTGAATTGTGCTCGTGTTGTGCTAAATTGTGCTAAATTTGTTATTTTGGTTTAGCAGTATTTTTGTAACGATCTTATAATAATAATTTAAACAAATAAATAAAACTATACAAATATATATGTAGATAAGTCTAATTTGGTAAAAAAAATTAAAACTAACGTGCGGAGTAACTTATGACGACCAGTTTTCGCAATTAGACGAGCAAAAAATATTGTACAAAATTTGAATAGAAAACAGGGAGCTGATGGCTAAGCTAGTGCCAGGATTTGTTTAAATTTTATTAATTATTTAAAACACAATTAAAAAGAATAACAGCACAATTGCTGTTATTCTTTTTAATTGAGAACAAAACAAGCACAATTAAATAAACAAACAAAATTGTAAAAAAGTGAAAAAAACGGGGAGGGGGGGGGGTTAGCGGTCAACTTAGCCCTTGGACTTGTTTTAATTTTTTATTAATTTAGAGTTAAGCACAATTAAAAATAATATTAGCACAATTTAGCACAAAACGAGCACAATTTATTAGACTGGAATATTATTTAAAAAATGAAAGTGGGAGGCTAACTTAACCGAACTATTAACTCTTATTTATTAATTATTAGTTTATATAAATTATAACAAATTATTTTATATCAAAAATAAGACATTTGTCAACTAGGTTAGACAAATTTTTTTAAATGTCATAATGTTTTATAGTACGGACATACGGTCTTCTTCCATCATTATTAGACATTACAAAAAAAAACATGTCAGATAAGGTCCAGATTGGTAATTCAGCCGTTATTAGATTTACAAAAACAAACAATTACTAACAATTTTTTTAAAATTTTTGTATGCATGTTTTAAGATTGCAATTTTGTTACATCAAATTCTAATAGTACCGTCAACCGGGGTGACTTGAATACACTTTTGCCATATTTTTGCTTATAACTTTTGACACATTTAACCAAAGTTAATCAAATTTTGGTTAAGGTGCGTGTAATATTTTAGGAACCATTCCCCTTTGTTGTTAAAGATTAAAATTTTTCTTTCCCGATTTAAGAAAAAAAGAAAAGTGTTCCGAGTCACCCGGATGTTGGGGGGTGATTTAGAATATATATGTATATATGTATATAAATTCCAAGTCAATCAATAGGAGAGTCGACTCGAAACACAAAAATTATTTTTAAAAAAGAATTTGGTTTTAAATTTTCAAAAATACAAATAAAACTCGCTCTTTCTGAATGACACAAAACATTAAACATATATTAAATTTTTTAACACATAGCAAATAAACAAAGAACTGTTAATGTACTAATATATAATATAGGTAATAAAACAAACATATATAGGTGGGTAGGTACCACACTAAAAAAACATATTGCAAGATACCGAGTAGATAGGTACCAACTAGCCTTGAACACATGAGAACATTATAATATAAACCAAAGTGATTTAAAAAGCGAACAAAAATCCACCACGTCTTAATTTCAAAGGCACATCTAATATTTTCATTATTTGTTTTATTTCGATATCACAAATATCAGGCACGTCGGGGACGTAACGTAAGCACTTTTAATTTTTCTATTTTCTCTCAAACATAAGACTGTCATTTCTCCTTCTGGCACTATTTCCTGAATTTGAGCAATAAACTTTTTGTCGAGGTTTTCAATCTTATTGTTTTTTACAGGAAATTTTATCATTATAAACATCTCCAACTTAGAAAATCTAATATCATCTTGCACTGCAGTGTCGTCGCTTTCATCTATTTTTTCATTTTGTTCAAGTACATTTGCATCATCTTCAACGTTTTCGTCAAATTCTGAAGACGTATGTAAACTTCCTGCATGGGTAAAGTGGCTTTCGCCAATACTTTTCCCAGGAGCTGCATTTATTTTTTTTCTTTTTGTAGTATTGGAAGATTTAAATCCTCGCGATTCCCTTAAAATATCAATTAATGAATCCGTTAATATGGAAAGAGCATTTTCTTCAAAATGTTTTTTATAGTCCGAAATCTTGACCAATACTTTTTCTTTATCGAGAGGGTATAAACCCGTGGCTCTGAATCTAGATTTTATATTTTTTGAATTTCGCGTTTCGATTGTGAGAAGACATTTTTGAAGTAAACTCGGAAAAAGTTGTTTAGGCAGACAACCTTTGTTTCGTTTTTTCCATTCCGTGAGTGTTGTTCTCCACTGAATTTTTACAGGCCTGAAACACGCCACATTGAGCGGCTGTGTCAGGTGGGTATTGGCCGGAAAAAAAATGAACCTTATATTCTGTTTTTCACATTCTTTGACAATTCTCAGCGAAAGATGGCTAGCCAGATTATCTCTAATTATAGCTTTTGGCCCATCCAGCTTTCTAAAATAGGGAAGAATTATGGAAAAAAACCAATCCTCAAAAATACACTGGTCAAACCATCCAGACTTTGACCTGTTGTATCTTGCACTATGAGGGCCGTTGTGTGTCCATTCTTGCCACAAATGCTCGTACTTATAAACGATATAAGGCGGGAGCATGGTCCCATTTGCAGCCACAGAAAACATGACAGATGTTGCCGATTTGCTAGAATCCAGTATCCTTACGGAATATTTGCACGATCTTTGAACTAATACTTTTACATTGCCTGGAGCATCTACAAAATTTGTCTCATCGTAGTTGACAAGATTGTCGGGAGGCACATCACGTAACGACTCTTCAGGATTCCTAAAGTATTCTTTTATTATTTCTACGGACACATTGGCCCTGGCTCTTTTTATATTAGAGCGCAATCTTTGCTTTAGTGCAGCGTTTCGCTGTAGAAATGTTGTTATCCATTCGTGTGAAGGTAATTATTTTTAAATTGAGATCTCTTTGTGCTTCGTTTGTTTAAAAAAAATTTGAACCAAAACGCAAACATCTTTTTTTGTTCCCGCGAAAATTTTTATCTAAACTCAATACTCTGAAGGGAATACTTGAAAAAATGTATACAACAACTTCCACATGCCAGTAACAGAATAGGGTTTTTCTTACCTTTCATTCACAATAATTCAAAACTTCGGGTAGTTGCGAAATTTTATACCATAAATAAACGATATAGATATCTAACTAACTTACCTACATCTCAGATTTGATTCATCTGATGCATGATAGATGTTAGTACCTGTACAATTTTAAAATTCCCCATGTTCCAAGTCAACCCGTTTCACGGTAATTATAATGTAAAAAAATATTGACATTTAGTAAAACTATTTTGAGACACTACTTATCTTACTAAAAAGTGTACAAGCTACCAGAAGTATCAACGATATTAGTATCACCAAAACTGATATTAATTAAAAATAAGATTTTTTAGCTAGTAGAAAAATGAATAAGACAATTTTATATATACATATATTAAAATAAAACGTTTTTTATATAATTTTTCTAAGAAAAGCTTTACGTACCTATATAACCGCATCGTTTATTTATAAATAAATAAACAAAGAAGCGAAATATTATGATATTTACACGGCTATTATGATTATTCTTGATTATCTTCAAATGCAGTTACAAGAAAGTCAACTTGCATTTTTTACACATTTTAATTTCAAACGAAAAGCATAGCTACGACTTAACTGCCATCGTACTGATAATTGTTGAACTACCGTTACAGATTTCGTGCAAAGTTTTTGGTCAAGGTGTATGGTTGGTTGTATTTTTATAGTTTATTTACATATTTACAACTTTTGAAGTCAGTTTTAGACAAACATTGCAATTGGGCGTGTGGTGTAAGATTATACTGCAAATATGTGCAGTTAAAAAAATTTCACAATAAATTATATGACATGATTTTTCACCATTTTCAAATTTTTCATTTTATGCAATGTTAAAAAAGCGTTACAAGTTCCTTTATACCGCAAGCTCTTCTCTGATTTTCTTACTGCATTTTGATATAAAAAAAGGTCAAATACGTTCAATATTACGTTAGAAACTTCCTCTAAACGAAATTTGGTGTTATTTTCTAGATGTAAACTGCCACCTTATCAATTTTAATAACACTAATTAATAATTTAAGTAAAGTATCCAAAAACTTAATATCAAAAATTGCAAATTAGTTTTAGATATGTTTGTTAAATTCGCGATATCTTTGTAGTAACATGACCAAGTTTTGTTCAAATAATATATTTTTCCGTCGATCGTTCATTAATACTTATATTAACGTATAATAATGTATCAAAAGTAGTGCGGTAATAGCCCCTATTACCGCACTACTTTTGAACCAATGAAATCAACGAATTTCTATTAACGCTCGGCTTTGTTTTAACCAATAAAATCGTAGAAGCGAATTAAGATTTTTATGAGGTTACGTATATTGTATTAGTTAACGTTTTTAAATAAAAAATAAATTAAAAAATTCACCTCTGCATTATTATAATTAAACATTTCCAATAATTGTAGGTTAAGTAACCTGATCACTAAAATGAAAGAAATGATATACTTTGGAGTTACCAAGTTGTTAAACGAAGCTGATAAATAAAATCCTTAACAATAATTGTGGTCTACATCATCTAACTATTTTATGAGTACACAAATTGTCAATTTGTTTTTATCGATGATTTTCACTTGCTTTTGCGGAGCATTCCTAATATCAAAGTTGTGATGTTTGTATGTTATATAAAATGGTATATAAAAATACTTATAAACAGATTTCAGTTTATTACATAAATAACGTATATTTTATACAAACCAATACTTATCATATAACTGTGTTGTAGTGATACTCGTGTACTTCTTTTGCATACATATCGAAAACATTACGTATTTATAAAATTAAGACAAAGAGCATTTAGTTATCGTTACTTTCATCGACATTACCTTCTTCATCTAATCTAAGCCACTACTTCTATGACATCTGCACTAATTTGTAAAACATTGCTCATTATGCTTTGCTAAACTATATATGAACTTTTATCAGATTCAAATTGTATCGATAAGTTAGTGAACAGCATTTTTATAGTAAATCATAAACTAAAAAGATTTACTAAACAATTGTGTTACTAAAATTCAGCTTTTTGCATGCTGTTCATTTAAAAACTACAATGTGGCACATTATGTTATGGTTAATATGACAAATCTATAATACGAACAAACGATTATGAATTTCTCGTGTGTACATACCAGATTTTTTCTTTAAATTGCCATTACGTAAATATTGTTATAAACAAAAGTAACACAACAATCAATATAGAAAATATATATTTAATTTATAAGTAGGTGAACTAGTTTCTTCTCTCTAAAGCCATAATTCGAAACCCCCATCATTCATTAGCGACAACACTAAACTATAATTCATGGCATTTTTTGTACTCAAACCCAATCTGTCGTAAGAATTTGTTTATGACATCTGGTTCACCGTTGTAATTAACATTCACTTACATTTTCCAAACTAAAATGTTTATTGTTAAAACTTTCTTATCTACAGAAGTAAATATGTATTAAAATTACCATTGTTTTTACCGTAGATTTTTAATGTTTCCTGGTTTTATTCCTAATAACAATATTCGTCTTTTATGAACCATTTTTAAACGTATAAACACTTTATTTGCTTTATAAATAATTTTGATTTGCTTTTTACATCAAGTGCAGCTTCTGTGTACAAAGAAAACAATCCCACGATTACCTTTCGGCTGATAAAGAAAACTTTTTAATGTTTCGAGATGTAATTTTCTTCGATAGCATACTGTTAATCACATAAAACTAAAAAAATTTTGCAATCATTGAAATTGACGCGTTGAGGTTATACAGCATTCCCATTACTTAAAAATCCCACTACCGTTGATACAAAAATAAAACAATTGTTCAGTAGATAAAATTATAAAATTATAAGTAAATGCAAAAAATTAATAAGATACGATCGACGGAAAAACTTAAAAACCAACTTGTTTGATAATATGCAATTAATAATCTCGACAACATTAACGCTCTCGCTCGCTGCGCTCGCTCGCGCGTGAAAATGTCTCGATTATTAATTGCCTTCATTACCAACCTTGTTGGTTAAATAACTATTGTTGCTCTCTTTACTATACTTTCTTATATTAGAAATAGTTTTCTGCACGCTATGGTGTTGTTATTTTTAAGTAGCATACTGTTGCGATTTGTTTTTTGTAATAACGTATATTATAAATACAATATATTTTTGTTTGTTCAATTAACTTAAACCCAATTTATTTTAATAATGTTTGTAACGTGGTTACTTTGTCAAATTATTATCCTTGTTAATACAAGCCATAGCTTTCTGTACTGTTGGTAGTTCGTAAGAACAACAAATGAACAAAGTGTCTTAGGGCACTTTTTGTTCTATCAGCAACGTTATCTAATATTGGTCTTAACTTACGGTACACTTTTGGAGAATGCGTACGTAATCTGTGTTATTTATATTCAGTTAGCACATTGTATATAGTAGATATAAAAACACCTATGTAAATAAGTAAAGTAAATATAAAACTTTACATGTAGGTATATAAAACATGCAAATAAAATAAACAGTTACGTAACTGTAGCTGTAAATTTACAATAATCTGTTTTCTAACTATTTGGTTGGCTTTGCTTGCAAGTTTTATAAATATTTTGAATGGTTTTTTTTATCAGATACTGAAAAATATGTTTCGATTATCGTTCGTTTATTGGCGAAAAATTTATAATCATGTATTAGATAATTTATAAACATTTTGTTTTGTCATTTGGCAGGTATTTAAAAAAAATATTTGTTATTTTGATATCAACAATAACCAATGGTGTTTAGAAAGATTATTTTGTAATAATAAATTGTGTATACATACAAAAAACCATGATAAAAGCTAACGAAACGCTGAAATACAAAGGTTATTAGTACACAATAATCAGACCTTTAATGTAATTTTTCCGCGTATTTTAAATTAACCAATTACGAAAGCATTGTGGGAGGTGACTGTTTCCATCTGTTCGGCAATTCAATTATAGTAAGTTGTTTTTTATGAATTTAATTAGCTATAATTTTTAGTTTCGTTGTATTGTGAGTTATATAGTTGCTTAAACTTAAACGTACAAAAAAACCAGATATTTATTATTTAACAAATAAATAACAAACATTACATTGTCTTATTTTAGTACTTGACAATAATAACAATTATTTTTAATGTTTTTAAATCATATTAACTTTGTTTCAATTGAATATAATTCTAAAAAACAAAAATTATATAAATTTGCGTTACTTTGACACTTACCTCTTTAGCGATATTTATTAAGATATTTGCCATGGTTTGCTCAGTTTGTTGTACCATACGATAGAACATACCATCATGATTTTGAAGTAAAGTATAAGGATGATCAAACTCGATAATTTCACCAGCGTCCATTACTAATACTCTATCTGAATTTATTATGGTTTTTAATCTATGTGCCACCGTTAGCACGGTACAATTTAGAAATTTCTTTCTAATAGTTTCTTGAATTATATCATCAGTTTGAAGATCAACGTTGGCAGTTGCTTCATCTAATATTAAAATTTTATTATTACGAACAAGAACACGTGCTAGACATATTAACTGTCGTTGACCAACGCTTAAATTTCCACTGTTTTGAGATATTTCCGAGTTTAAGCCGTTGCCCATTTTATCAATTACTTCTTTTAATCCTACTTCTTCTAACGCTTTCCATAAAAGTTCATCGGGGCATTCTTCAAACCAATCTATATTTTTTCTGACAGTGCCAGAAAAAAGTATCGGGTCTTGTGGAATTATAGAAATTTTTTTTCTGAGTTTGTGCAAACTAATGCTTTGTATGTTAATACCGTCAATAGTAATTATTCCTTTGGTTTGAATTAGTTGAAAGAGAGCAGTAATAATTGAAGACTTTCCCGCTCCGGTTCTACCAACGATTCCAATTTTTTCTTGTGGTTTGATTGTAAAATTTAAATTTTTCAAAACATACAAATCTGTGTTTGAGTATTTAAGATAAACGTTACTAAATTTTATTTGACCTTGTTCAGGCCAAGACGGTGATTGTGTCACTTGACTGAAAGTTTCAAGCAGAAATTCTGATTCAACCGCACTATATTCTAATACACGTTCGACCGATATCATACAATTTTCGACTTCAGTTAAATGTTTAATTCCCAATCCAAGCTGACCTGTTAATTGTATAATTAGAGAAATTGCTAATCCAACGTTTTCTCCTGTAGCTTCTAGTACAAAGAAAATTATAAATGTTTCTAAATTGGTATAGACGTACCAGTACCTTTATCTAAAACAAAATAAACGATAATAAACAATGTATAAAGAAAGCAAATACAATCTATCCAAAACGTCAACGCTCTTGTAGTAGAAACAGACAAATAAAATACAGAACTTCTTTCATCTAAAAGCTTGTTGAATTTGTCCATTAAAGCGCGTTGTACACCAAAAACTCTAACTGTTGCTAAACCTTGTAGGCATGTATTAGCATGTCCATATATAGGACTTCGACCTAAACACTCTTAAAATTAACAACATACACAGTATTTTGTGGTTTACTTACTTATACTTTCGACTCGAAAGACGTTCAAACTTGTTGCCAAATACATTTTTCTGAGGCAAAAACAACATACAAGTACGCAAATCGATGGAATAATAAACCAATGACTAATTATACATGTAACTGTCAAAATTCCTATAGCGTTAAGAACAATTCTAAAAGCAACAATAGCAACGTTTGGTAAAACGTCATCAATAGTACCTAAATCTTTAGCAAAACGATTAAGAATACACCCTGATGAACTTAAATGAAAAAAACTTAGTGGCGCTCGTATCAACCTGCTCAGCATCAATTTGTGGAGAGCTGTTGAAGATTTCATTGACACGTTCACGTATGTTATTATACGTAATATAGAAAATATAAATGTTGCCAGTGTTATGGCACAGTACACGTATAAATTAATCTTTTGCTGGGACTCGTAAGACGCTTCTTTTTTTATTCTAACCCTAAAACAGATATACTTTACTTAATTTTAAAATTGTTTATCTTACCAATATGCAGTAAAATAGAACGATAAACTGGTCAAAACCTGCGTCCCCACAAAACACAAAAACGTCAATACTACTAGCCACGTACATCTACCAGCTTGTATGTATTTTTTGTACGTTGACAAGAATACTGACTTGGAATTTAAAGTAGTTTCTCCAGCTTTAGCCAATTCGTTGCCAGTTTCATTGCCCAAAATTAATCCTTCCTTATTTAACTTGTTAACACTTTGTTCTTCATTATCGTGTTTTAAATATTTAGCAAAATCAATACCAGTTTGTTGAAGTTCCATCGGTGATCCTTGAAATTTTAATAACCCTTCTTGAAGTACAATAATGTGATCTACATATTTTAAGTACTGCAATTGATGAGTGACTAAAATCACTGTTTTATTTTTTAGAAAAGTACGAATGCAATTTTCAAAAATTTGTTTGCCAACATGAGTATCGACAGCAGAAAGTGGATCATCCAACAAATATATATCGGCATCTCTATAAATAGCACGTGCTAGATTAATTCTAGCTTTTTGTCCGCCACTTAAAGAAACACCGTTTTCACCAACAATAGTTTTATCACCATAACAAAATATCTTAAGATCTCTTTCTAACGCGCAACACTTAATCACGTCGTTGTAACGTTCACTGTGAATTTCGGCCCCAAATAAAATATTTTGCTGAACGCTGCCCGAAAATATCCAAGGTTCTTGACACGCGTAGCTTAAAACTCCCATGACGCTTATTGTTCCTTTGACTAAAGGCAGTTCTTGCAGTATCAATTGCAATAAACTGCTTTTGCCACAACCGACAGGTCCAATCACAGCCGTTAAATGACAAAAATTAAAATTTGCAGTTAAATGTTCGAATATATTGTGATCTTTGGTTTTATCCCAAGTCGCTGTTGCATTTTCAATACTAACAGCGTATTCTTTAACGTTTTCCTGACAATTTAGTTTTATCTCGTTATACAACAAAAACGTTGTAATCCTTTTGATAGATACTTTTGCTTGTTGTGCAGATGCAATTCCGTTAGGTATTAAAAACATACACGTATTAGAGAAAGTAGTGAAAAAAATAGTTACTACAAATGTACTTTCTGCATTAACGGTTGTACCTAATAACGTTGATGTTACAATAACTATAAACAAAGAGGTTGATATAAAAATTGTATTAAAATTATTGGTTGCTTTTGAGTAAGTATACGTTTTTATAGCATTTATTTCGAGTCTTCTGTACCAAGATATCAACGTTTCAAATGGTTTTTCCCAAGCGTACATCTTAATTATATCAATGCTTTGTACTATTTCGTTCATAAGCCGTAAACGGTTGTCTCTTTGTATTGATGTTTTTAAACTGTATTTTGATACCATTTTTCCAAAGAAAACTAAAAAAAAAATAATGTAAGTGATTAAAAAAGTAATAAATTAGTTTTGTTGTGACAATAAAGATTTATTAGATAAAACAGCAATGTTATTGCCGCAATATTGCAGCAATATGACACTACAATGTCTATGTAATATAGCAATCTATTTAAAAAAAAGTTACAATACCATTCATGCTTATTTTTAAAGCTAAGAATTGAACACCCATATGTGTCTAAAGCTCTATATATAGGACGGTACAAACAAGTCTCAACCTACCAAGGTCCAGTAAAGATACAAATGGTGTAAACTCGACTCGGTTTGTGTCTTCAGCGCGCTTAAAATTTGCCAAGAAGTGAAAATGGAAGAGCATTACATTCGTTTTGCAAGATAAATTATTTTTAATAATAAAATTACAATATATTTATTGTGTGACTTAGAATTTGAACTATATTATAGGTTATTATAATTCATAATTTGATAGTTTTCATAAAAAAATATTAAATCTATACCTAAAGAGGCAGTACGGACCAAACAGACGTTAGACAGAATGGTCCCCTGGTTCGATCTGCCCCATCTGCTTCTGTGTTTATTTCTTCGTTTATTTTCAGATGTTTCAAAATTACAAAAAAAAAGAGTTATCGTCAAGAATGGTCTACCATTAATATGGAAATGTGTTTTTTTTTCGCTCGAAGAGGAATTGAAATTGAATGATTATTTAACGACAATGGAAAGCCAATTATTTGGCCTTACTATGAAAGATTGTCGTACCGTCAGTTAGCAGAAAGAAATAGTTAAAAGCATTTATTCAATCGTGACAAAAAAAACCAGTCAAACTTGGATACCAAATTTTTGAAGCGTCATCGAGAACACCTAAAGCAATTTCTGGGGTCAAGGCCATAGAATTCAAGAGACCTAATGGTGATAAATTTTTTAAACTTTTGACAGACATAACTGATACACATCAGTTGAGTGCAAAAAACATTTACATTTAATCGCTATAAGATCGGGGTGTTTTGTTAAAAATTTGATATACCTAAAATTTTCTGGTAGAGTTCATATAAGTTTAACTTGATTCGTTGCCATTTGGCTTACAAATTCATTCGTGTTATACTACATTACATTCTATATTTACATTTACATTCTATTTACTTTTTTTTTTTTTTTAAAGTACATTTTCTTATCCCTTCTCTCCCCTTAACTTTTTCCTCCTGCTCCATACTTCCTCCATCCATTCCGCTCCTTTTCCGTTTTCATCTAAGATTTCCTCTATTTTCATCACCTCTTCTCTTAGTTCCCTGCATTTCTGTCTCATGTGGTTAAGGTCTTCCGTTTCTTCTCCACATAGCCTGCACATCTTTTCTAGATCTTCTTTCCAATATTTGTTCCCTAACTCCTCGTTGTCACATCTGAACCTTGCTACCATTTTTTTCTTTTTGTTGATTTTATTCTCTCTATCTTTTAAATATTCCGGCACTCCTGCACCCTTGATATCTTTATAATTCCTATTATATCTGCCCTCTTTTATCTTTGTCCATCTTTCTTGTTTTTCGATGTCTCTATCTCTCCTTATTATTTCTTTCCTTATCCCTACTCCCTCTTCTCTTAATCTCTCCACTTCTTCTTTCGCGTACCCGTTTCTTTTGTAATACTCTTCTCTGCCCTCCTGCCCGTACTTCACTTTCCCTCCCTTTATCTCTTTCCAACATTCTTGCAGTATTTTGCAATCTGTTCTTTCCCTCAGTTCTTCCTCGTATTTTATTGCTCTTTTTCCTGTCTCTACCCTTATTTTTTCTATCTGTACCTCCTCTCTTACAATATACCCCGGTGTATCCCTGTCCAGTCCGAAAACCCATCTCCAGTATTTTTCCTGTAGCCCCTCTACCTCCCTCCACTCCTTCCAGCCCCATGTTTCCGCTCCATACATTACCACCCCCTTTATTAATTTTTATATTATTTTTTATATCCATTTCGAATACTCTTTCCCACACACCCCACACTTGTCCTATTAACCTGTTTTCTTTCTTCACCCTTTCCTTTATGTGTTCTCCCTCTTTATTATCCTGTTTCATCGTGTAGCCCAGGTATGTAAATTTTTTCACTTGTTGCACTTTCTCATCACTCCATATACACTCCTCTCTTTTTCTTTTCCCCCTCTTTTTCTAAATATCATTATCTTTGTTTTCTCCGTGTTTACTTCCATTTCTTTTTTTTAAATGTATTTTTCTAGCGTTTTCATCATCTATTTCATTTCCTTTTCCTCCTTAGCCACCAACACTATGTCATCCGCATACGCCAACGACCATACCTTAGCTTTCTCTACCACTATCCCTCCTGTCTGTTGTCCTCTCATTGTCTCTTCCAGATCCCCCGTATATACTGAGAACAGGCTTGGGCTCAGTGGACATCCCTGTCTCAACCATCTCTTTGTGATGAATTTCTCGCTCTCTTCCCCATTCACTTTCCTCTATTCTTTGTATTAATCTTTCATTGATTTTTTTCTTTTCATATATTCCCACAACTTTTGCCTATTCACTTTGTCAAAAGCAGCTTTTAGATCTACGAATAGTGCCACCATTTTCCCTCTTTTTTTTCTAGTTCTTTATTTGCTAAGTGTTTCAGTATATATATATGTTGTCTATCGTCCTTCTTCCTTTTTTGAATCCCGCTTGTCCGTCTGGTACCAAATTTCTTTCCTCTATTTCTTTCTGTAGTCTTTCTTGCAGTATTGTCGCATATAATTTGTATGCCGTGCTCAATAATGTTACCCCTCTATAATTCTTGACTTTATTTTTTTCGCCTTTTTTATGGATTGGGCATATTATTCCCTCTCTCCATCTCTCTGGAAATCCTTCTCCTTTTCATATTTTGTTTAGTATTTCCGTCATCCTTTTTGCTACACTTTCTCCCCCGTATATCCACTCTTCTCCTTGTATCCCATCTTCTCCTGCCGCCTTTTCTTTTTTTATATTCTTTATCGCTTCTATTACTTCTTCTTCACTTATTCTATCCCTATCTCCTTCTTCCTGTCTTACTACCGCGTCTTTTTTTTCTGCTTTTGTTCTTCCCCTCCCAACAGGTTCCGAAAATATATCTCCCATTCTTTAATTTGTATTCCCTTTGTCGTCATGTTTTTTTTCCTCTGTTTCTTTAGGTACTTCCATACATCTTCTTCCGTTTTTATTCCTTTGATCTGCTCATCTTGTCTCTTTTTGTTTTCTTCCTTCTTTCTGTCGCATGTTTTTTTGTATATTTTTACTGCTTCTTTGTATTCTTCTTTTTCTTTCCTCCCTTTTTTCTACTGTCTTAATGCTCTTCTTGCATTTTTCTTTGCTTCCTTGCATTCCTTATCCCACCATTTCTTCCATCCTGTTCTCTCCCCCTTCCATTTTCTAAATCTGACTCTCTCTGTTGCTTTCTCTATCATCTCACTCATTTTCTCTACCCTTTCTTGTAATTCCTTCCCTATCCATACCGTTTTCCCTATTTTCTCTTTATATCTTTTTATACCCTTTTTTTGTCCACTTATTTTTAGCTATGTACTTCTCCTCTTCTTCTCTCTCTTCTCTTTCTCTTCCTTCCATTGTCAATTCCAATGGTTGATGGTCTGACTCTACCCTTTCTCCCACCTTAAATGTCTTTACCTTTTCTGCAGCCTCTTCATTTGTCATTACAAAATCTATTATTGATTCTCCCTTTCCTCCTATGTACGTAAATTCCCCCTTTCCATCTTCTTCTCTGTTCCCGTTCATTATTTCCCACCCTTTTTCGTTGCACAATTCCAGTAGTTCTTCTCTTTCTTTATTTATCACCTTGTCCTTTGTTTGTCTCTTTCCCGTCCCTTTTCTTTCTTGTATACCCCCCTCTTCCTCTATTCTTGCGTTGAAGTCCCCTCCTACTATTATCAATCCCTCTTCCCTCTCTTCTATCATCTCTTCTATGTTTTTCCTTGTCTCTTTCATTCTACTGCTATAAACCGTCACTACTTTTATTTTTGTTTTTCCCCGCTGTATGTTCCTTTCTACAACTCCTCTTCTCTGTTGCACTTTCTCTTTCTTTTCCTGGCTCAACCATTTTTTTCTTATTCCCGTTATTATACCCTCCTTTGCTCTCCCTCTTTTCTTTTCTCTTTCTGCATGTTGCACCACCCACTCAAATTCCTCCGGCAACTCTTTTTTTCACCACTCCTACTCTTTTTCTTCCATCCATGTTTCCTGTAATCCCACTACATCCTGTTCTTTGATGTACTTCCAGAAATCATGTTCCTTGTTCTTTATTCCCGCTACGTTCCAAAACAATACTCTCAGCTTACTCACCTCCCCTTGTGCTTCTTCCTTACTTTCTTTTTTTCTTCCTTCTTTTGCTTTTCCATTTCCATCTCTCATTATTCCTTTTCTTTGCCATTTTGTCAACTTTCTCTCCTTTACCATCCCCCCTTTGCTCTTTAGTTTTTTTGCCTTTTGGTTCCCCAATTTCTCTCCCCTTTCTCTGCTCAGTCCCCTATCCTTGTCGTTCCATATGTATCTGTCTCCGTCTATCTCCATTTTTTTGTACCCTACCCATACTCTTTTTCCTTCCGCTCTTTTTTCCACCGCTATGTTCATTATTTCTCTTTGCACTCTTCTTTCCTCCCATGTCAAATCGTGACTTATATGTATTCTTGTATTCTTTAATTTCTTCTTCTCCGCCATTACCTTTTGTTTTTCCTCCTATCCTCGGATTTCCGCCACCACCATCTCATTTTTCTTCTCTTTGTTTATTACTGTCACTTTTTTCACCTCTACTTTTACATTTAATTTTTCTTCCAGCATCACTGCTAAATCTTTATGTGGTTTTTCACTTCTCCACCCCTTTATCACAATATTATTCTTTGTTTTACATCTTTCTTCGTCTTCCGCTTTTTTCTCCAGTTTTTCTATTCTCTCCACCAGTTTCTCTTTTTCTTTCTCCCACTTCTTTTCTCTTTCTCCCATTTTTTCATTTCTTTGATTTCTTGTCTTATTCCTTGCATATTCTCTTCCATCTGTTTCATCATTTCTCTCATTAATTCTTTTAACTCTTCCATTTCTTTCCTTCCTCCTTCTGTTCTTGAGGTTTTCCTTCGCTCTCCTCCGATATCTTTTTAATGTCTGGTGATCTTATTGTTTTCTTTCCTTTTTCAAATATTTGTTCCCTTTCTTTTTCCTCTTCCTCTCTCTCTCTTTTATTCCTGCCTTTCCCCCCTTTTTTTATTTCTTATTTATTTATTTTTTTTTCTTTATTTAATTATTTATTTAATTCTTTTAAAAAAAAAATTTTTTTTTTAAATTTATTGTTATTATTTTTTTTCTTAATTCCTCCTTACCTTCTTTTCTTATTTTTCGTGTTTTAAAACGTCACCCTTGTAGCTAATTCGCTTTAATTTCGCTTTAAATGTAATAATTTTTATTAATGTAGGAGGTTATCTTTTGTCTCTGACCTTTTCGATTACTCTGCTTATTCAGTTTTATAATTTTCCACCACGGTTTCTATTCTTCCGTTAATTTATTTATTATTTTACACCCTTCCTTTTTTACCCACCCTTTTTCTCTCCTGCTTCCCTTTTACTACCACTACTAACACCAGCACCTTCACTAATTATCTTCTCCAACTTCTACACTTGTATTTCTCTTTTACGTTTGTAAATGTAAATACGACCTTCTACGTCGAATGTTACCGCACGAATCTCTGGTCGAGTTCATTTCAAGACTAAAGAACCGCTGCGCAGAAACCAATTTTGTTCCGAATGTCAATATACTAGCTAACCAAAAAACGTTTGCACTTTTCATACAGCGGTTGAAGTGTCCACATTTATTCCACAAGTTGTTACAAACTCTTTTTTATCTTTGTGTTTTATATTTTTTTATATTATATTCATCGTCTTGTATGCATTCACTTTTTAGTTCAATTAAAGGTAAACCATTGCAGTTAATGTTTACAGATGATGTTTTTAGTTAGAATTTATTTTGCATGTTCGTCAAATTCCGTATTTATCCGACGCGCACCTTACGGTTCTTTAGTCGTGAAATGATCTCTATAAGATTTATCCTCGACACGCCCACTTTTCGAGGTTGACTCTCAAATTTTAAAAGCGCGAATTAATTTTTCTTGCGGTAACGTTTTGTGGAACACAAACCTTCGTTTAGGCGTGTTTATGTCCAACAAGGCGTGAATATGCGGTCTTTTTAATTGAAAGTTTATTCGACGTAAGTCGTTAGATTTTGTTTGTATTGAGAGTATAAATTAATTTTTTAGCAGATCTCCACACCTCCACTTGTGTCTCTTATTTGTGGAGCCTATAAACACCTGTTACATTTAAAAAATTTCCATGTCACGTCGCTGAAGTTCAAGGGGTTGGATACACTCTTATTGGAGGAAATAATTACTCAAGTTGCGAAGTTAATTAAAGAGAAGCGCGGTGCATTCAATTACTTCAATAATCTTATGAATTAGAGACATGATTTACTTGCGGTAACGCCGTATGTACGTTTTCTTTTTTGTTAGATTTCAATAGAGTTTTAGGTAATACTAGTACGGAGTTAGCTAATCATAATAAGTAATAATATAAACATATATTCTGTGTTATCACTTCTGTTGTGTTATTTGTTTCTTTTCAGCTGCGGGTAGATATCTCCCTAATTTAGTCCTTTATCGTTTTAGCACCTTTTTAGATTTAGTTTATAATCGATCATCATAAAGCCTGCCACCCCATCTCCGAGAACAACTGTGTTAGCCGTCACTTTTTTTTTGTTACGTGTAAGCCAGCGTAACAGGAGTTTTTGTTAATCTTATAAGTCAGTTAAAAGTAATTGCAAAACCAGAAATAAGACAAGTGAGCATTCTAACTTCTGCTGAGCGTGGTGAAACTGTGACTGCTGGACTGTATTACTCGGCGAGCCAAACCTACATTCCCCCAATGCTTATAGTTTCCCGCAAAAAAATACAGAAAGAGTTGCAATTAGACTTGCCTCCTGGATCTTGAGTAGAGGTTCGTGAAACGGATGAACTTAGAAGCATTTACAAAACGGTTCTAAAAGTTTCTAGCATTTTCTAAAGCACGCAAAAACAATGTAGTATATTAGACTGCCATTTTATCCATGCGACAAATAACACTGTTATTGGTTATGCTACAAAAAATGGTTTTATTCTATTGTGTTTAACTCCTCGTGCATTACATCGACTGCAACCACTTCACGTGTCATTGATGAAATCAACAAGTTTATATATTGAAAAAGTATGGAAATGACTCAAAACAAATTCTGGCTGGTCGTTACTTTATGACAAATAGCACCCTTCTTTGGAATCGTTTTTATAATTGTTGCAACTATGCTCAATGCTATGACAAATATTGCGCTTAAAATAACAAATGCGTAGGTGGAATTGGTAAAACCGGCGATTGTTTCTGAAGCAGAAGTATCAACTCAACTAAGAATCGCAGATAAAGTATATCTACTGTCACCTTCCGATACTTCATATCGAAAACCTTAATATCCAGGAATTTTAGCAACCTTTCTTTTCTCATCAAAGAATATCACACCAGTGTTATTACCAACAAGTTATTAATAGTTATTCCAATTCTTAATTACTTATTTTGACGTCCTCCAATCTTAACACCAACTCGTATTTTACTAACGTCGTCTTCCTCTTTTCCTCATTGCTCACCTGAGTTTGTTCTTGCTGTTTCTAAAGTTGTAGAAAAAAACTACATAAATCGTAGCGGAAAAAAGCAAAAGCAGAGATTTTAAAAAACTTTTTTTGAAAAACTTTGAACTTTAAAATGCCTTCGACAACGTTAAAAAAAAGAAAGAAGAAAAACCAGAAAAACCTATAAAAAAATTAAATTTATCGGTGATAGGAAAGATGATGAAAATGCAATTAAAAATTAAATGTAAACTTTAGATCAATAATATTTTATAACTTGTCACGTGCCTATTGTTTATTATATAAAAAAGTTAAATAAAAGGCTTATTTGCGTATTATGTTGCATGAGTTAAAAAAACTTACAATGAGGGTCTATTTGACATTTTTATTTTTTAAGATTTTTGTGGTTCTAATCTAATATGTTACGCTGGTTTTCGTGTAACAAAAAATAAAGCGACGGCTAACACAGTTATTCTCGGGGAGTGATTCGCAGGCTTCGTGATGCTAGATTATAAATTAAATATAAAAAACGATGAAGGACTGTATTAGGGAGACATCGTTTAAATGTACCCGCAGCTGATAAAGAACAAATAACACAACAGAACTGATAACACAGTATATATATTTATTTTATCACAGACAGTAGTTCCGAAGAGGACGAAGAGGGTACATAAGTTTAATTATATCAATTTTCCAAACGCTAATATATTGGTCGAACAAAATATAAGTCAAGCCCTATACTGGGCAACACGTCATACAGTACACTGACCTAGTCGGTCTAAACTTTTACATTCAAAGAAGGAATTCAAAATCACAAAAATATAAAAATGAACAATCATTTAAGATAGCGAAAGCGCACCGTTTCCTCTCGACTTAATGTAGAAATTAATAGTAAAAGTTTCTTCCAAAAGAAATTGAAATTGTAAAGGCCTCCAACTCCTTGACGGTGTAAATGGTTAAATTACAGCAAAATGACGTCATGGAAATTTTTTCAAATATGCCATTTGTTTGTTATCTCTACCAATAAAGGAAACGTGTGGGAGGTACGGAAATCCGCTAAAGACAATTATGAAAGAATCAATTTACATCCCCAATACAAAAACTTATAACCACATACCCCAAATAAGCTTTCACTTAGATAACCACAAAATGCAATTGCATATTTACGTAAAATTGCGTGAAATAACTTAATGATGAAAGCCTTGTTGGGCCTAGACACAGCTAAATGGAGCTCTGTGCTGCACAAAACGTTACCGGAAGTAAAATGAATTCGCGCTTTTTTCCAGTACCCTTGTTGCAGTCCGTACTCCTTTTTCGTATGCTCAAGATGCCCGATCTAAAATAGAAAACGTCACAGTTTCTTCGGGTAAAACAGTCGCCCCTGTTCCTTATTCGACTGTCGTTATTGTGTCGACCGGGTTCTCTTCTAAAGACTTCAGACCAAACTAACTAACTAAAACAACTCTGATAAAAGTTCTAATCCCGCAAACTTATGGCCTACGACTGGACAGAGTAACTAAAACGGGCAAAAACTTTACAAGGCTCAAATCTGAACAAACGGACTTAACAAAAATTCTCACGGCCGTCTTTGATAAAGCCGGTCTGATCGTCAAACCGCAAGGTAAATCCCTATCTCGTGTTTCTATGCTCGACGTTTCTACTAATCTCTCCTCTGAGCAGGTAAAAGAGGCAATCCTATCACAAAATTTTGACAATGCTTCTGATGAGATCCTACATCTTGCTATTGAGCAAACGAAAGATTTTTCCGTTTTGGCTCTCGGGGCAGAGCTAACAGTCACTGGATTCTGAACGTCCCACCAAAAGTCCGAAAATTCCTTTTGGCATCACGTCGCATTTATGTCGCCTAGAATGCGTGTAGGGTCAATGACCAGGTAAAAGTGAAATACAGTGCAGCTATTGTGCTGAAAAACACGAAACCAAGACATGCCCTGACACGGAGCGAAATCCTTCATGCGTACACTGCGCTCGTTTTGACCATAAAGGTGAAGCCATTAGACATAGAGCCTCGTTTAATACTTGCCTAGCATATATGAAACGGCTCTACGCCAAAATAGCAAACATTAATTATGGAAAATAAGGACACTAAATTAACTTTGAGGTTTGCGCAAGTAAATCTTTGCAATTCACGAGTTGCGACTTTTAAAGCTACGAATTTCTCATCCGACAATGACATTGAGGTCTTACTGACACAAGAGCTATACGTGTTTAGTTCTGGTTCAGGGTACAAGCTTGCTGGTGCGACTGCACCTTTCAACAGGATTACAACATCTTCGTCTATGCGGTAGTACTCGGCTATTGTTTTTAATAGTTCGAAACTCGACGGACTGGTTACACTCGCTCATTTAAAGAATAACTGCACTGTAGTATCTATCATTACGGTTGTAAACACTTCCTTGGCAATTGTCGGCGTTTATTAGTCGCCGAGTAAGCACGTACGCATTTATCTCCAACACCACAATAAAATTCTTGATGAAGTAAGAGTCGTTGTTATCATAATAACAGGTGACTTCAATTCGATATCGCCGCTTTAGCATTTCCCGGTAACCGACGAGCGCGGACGACGCATGGAGAACCGCGTGGGTGAACGTGACCTCTGCGTTGTCAACGAACCTGACTAACCTTTCACCTTCTTTAGCCACTTAGGTTCGACAAACATCGACGTCACTTTGGGGTCCCCTTTTGTCGCCAGAAAAATTCCAAACGGGCGTGTTGTTCCAGAAGTTATTGAAAGCGATCATCGATTGATACGGTTTGAGTTAACTTTCATAGCCCCCCATATAGAACATATCTCTAAAAGAATCCTTAATTCTAAACGCATAGATCCCGTTTACCTAAATATGGTAATTGCAAGTTCTATTCCTATTCTCTTTATCTTACAAGTGGTGCTTGTGCACGCCGTCATTGGTAAGTCGACCAAGATGAACTTCGATTCTTGCCAACGTAGCTTAAACCGCATACTCTAGAGCCAGTGTACCGTTAGTTAGACAGGTTAAAGCAAGCGGTGCGTTGTTTACGAAAACACTACCAAAAAGCTCCAGCAGACTTAAAACCTCAATGGCTTCACTTGCAGTGAAGACAGCAAAGTATAGCTCTTGGCAAATATTCGTTGAAAAAAGCTTGGCGACGAGCCGGTAGGGGTTAGTTTACAAGTTGTCTTTTTGTAACTTCCTGTCTAAACAACCTCAAAATACGAGACAATTAAAGCTATTATTTGCTCCCTCTTTCATGACGACAATCCGACGACAGATAGTCCTTTGCATGCTCAAAAAGATCACGTACTGATTTGCAAATAAGATCCCAACAGGACTGAGTGGTCACTAGCGACGATACAGCAGCGATTGCTAGTAGAATTCCTAAAAACAAGGCTCCTAGACCTGACGGAATACATTGTGATGTCTTACGTGTAAATGTACCTCTTCTAAGATGGCTGATGTGTTCAACTCATACATTAAATATGGTTATTTTTCTGCCAACTGGAAAGCTGGTAAACTTATTACCATTCTCAAACCTGGGTAGAAGGATCTCGTAAATCCCAACTCGTACCATCCGATAACTCTGTTATCAGAAGTTGGCAAACTTTTTGAACGCGTGCTTCTCGAAAAGATTTATAACGTCATTCCTCTACAAATTCTTTTCCATCTCAGTCAATATTGCTTCGTTGCAGGTAAAACGACGACTGCGCCGCACGTAGATTAATGACCAATGTACTATCGAACGTCTCAAAATACAGACATTGAATTTTCATTGACATATCTGGAGCGTTCAACAATCTATGGTAGCCTCAATAATAGAAGCTTTGATCGTTAAGAAAGTACCTGCTGGCGCCACGCGTGTCATTTGTAGTTATTTATTGAACAGATCGATAACTTATTGCTCGAACGTATTCCATTCTGTTTATGCCAAACGACTGACAATGGGGTGTCCACAAGGCTCCGTTTTCGGGACGAACTTGTGGAATCTAGTTGTATACGAGTTGCTTAGCACAAAACTACCGGCAGACTGCGACATTTTCACATACGCGGACGACATCACTGTCACGGTGTCTGCAATTTCTAAACGATGCTTAGAAGCAAAATCCAACACGTGCCTAATCATAGTGACAAGCTGGGCTAGCAGCAACAAACTAACCGTTTCAGCGGACAAAACTAAATACATGGGTTTCGGCTCCACTTTAAAATGAAATCGTTTACTGCGCATCAACAACATTCAAGTCCGTAGGGTTTCAAGTATCTCGGACTTTTGCTTGACGACAGATTGAGTTTTGTAAAACATTGAGCAATTGTGGAACCATAAACTTTAACATTCCCACGTAGTCAGGAAACTGGCCTCGCTTCAATCTTTATTTCTTAGAACTATTCTCGGAGCTTATGACACCGTTCCCGTAGATACCCTCTGTGTATTATCCAAGCATCTTCCCTTACATCTTTTTTTGCAGGATATTTACTACACCAAAGTTCTTGGCAAGGCTGGCACGTGCAATTTTCTGCTCAACGATTTTCCGTTTTTTTAGCTGCCAGGCGTCACTTAAAGGCCTTGATTTTGAGTGAATGGTAGTGGCTGTGGGACACTTCCCAGAAAGGGCGTAACGCCTATTCCTTTATCCTGGATATTTTTACCTGGGTTAAAATGTACCACGTCCCCGGAAGAGAGGCAGTTCAAATCGGATTCTCACTTGTCGCGAAGAGAAACCTACAGCCTTTATTATAAAGTTTCTTTAGTTTTGCTAACTTATGCATGGTAATTAAGTTTTATTATTTTGCAAGCAACGATGGAAAAGTAGGAGTTTAGTTTCTTTATATAACATTGCATGTTTATTTAGTCATTTTAGTTTATTACATTTTTAGTTAGATAACACGGTTGATTTTGGTTTTAGTAGTCGCTGTTTGATTAATACATTGCATTTCTTTATTTTTCTTTATCTATATGCAGATTCTTTTCCTTACCGACTTGGTTTAACCTATAAGCGAAGATAAACCGTAAGGCAGGTGTTTCGCAGAACCACGTGCTCTCATAGTACGCACAAATACTTAGCTCAGCGTACTGGTTTTGTAAGACTATCCTATCTACTTGCAACATTTCCTTCTCAACCATTAGGCTTTTAATAGCTGTTTTTAAAGACTCACAGCTACACGATGCACCACTGTTGATAGACAACTTGTGAGAAATCACTTTCAAAGTCTCCGTTTAGTACCTTTTCAACATCACTGCAAAAAAAATCATATTAGTCACAATGCTATAAAGTAACCGTGAGAGCCGCTATACGATGAACGTGGTTAAAATTTTTTTAAGCTACTGACTACTTCTTTCACCACTTTCACTGTGATATGACAACATGAAAAATTTGGGTTCCAAAGAATGAATAAAAACTCGTTTTCTTCTTTGTCAATCTTCGTACAGTGCACATCATTCAATATTTTTTGTTACATAAGTTTTCGTGTTGAAAACACTTATAGGATGCTTGATTCGAAGGTTCATGTAACGAAACGATGAAACGTTTAGATGAAACACAGCTGGAACTTTAGTTGTATGTTTTAAAACAATCATAAGTCTTAATTTCACTCAGCAGTGCCAAAAAATAATTATAGTAATTGTAGAATTAGATCCGCGCGAGCTTTTGCCTTATACGCTGCAAAAACTATACAATATAGATAAAAATTGCACATAAACAATATATTGAGCACAAAATTTACTACAAAAATGTCCGCCGGAGTGTAAAATTATATCTAATAGTTTAAGAGTTACAGAATTTTAATGTAATGTGAGACATTTTCGTGCAACTTTGCACACTTGTATCTTCTAAACTATTAAAGATAATTGTACCCTTCCGTAGACATTTTTATAGTAAATTTTATCCTCTATGAAAATGTTTATGTGCTACTATCCTCTATCCTGCACCGTTTTAGGGTAATAGTTTATTGGTTAATTAAGCACTCCAGATACCTGGTGTAATATTACACCGACAAAGCTACCCTTAGCCACAAAAAACCGCGGTGGTTACCAAAAGCAACTCGACCGAAACACACATGGTCTACTAAACCGATAATTTGTCTTCAACTTTTAAAATGCATAAACGAAGTAATAATTTAATAAATCTGATTTACGTTTTATAATAAAAACTATTAGTAGTTACTAGTTTAAGTCATAAACGATTTTACTGTAAAGTTATCAACATAAGGTGAAAGTATGAAAAATAAAATTCGAGTAAATTTTGAATGTTGAAATTGTACCAACAGTCAAGCATTCGTAAAGAGTATTAGTGTTATAAATCTGTTAAAACTAGAGAAAGGATTCATGTTAAAGTAAAGTTCATCTGTGTAATGCTTCTTTATAGTCAGTAGCGCATTTGTTTAATATTAATAGGAGAAAAAATTGGTAAATTTTGATTCCATTTGAAACACGCAGTGCCGCCGAGATAATTTCTGACAACTGAAGTAATTGAGCTAAACATGGGTATTCGGCAAAGAGACAGTCTCAGCCCTCTATTATTCAACTTAATAATGGATAGAATTATTGAACAAGTTCGCAACGTAAACCACGGCTACAAGTTGGGAAGACACCATATCAAGATCGTATGCTATGCTGACGACGCGACACTATTCGCAGACATTGGAGACGGATTACAGTGGTTATTACAAGCGTTCAAGATTGAAGCTGAAAAATTAAACATGAAAATTTCTACTACAAAAACAAAATGTATGGTGATTGCGAGAGATCCGCGCAGATGTAAACTGAAACTGAATGGCAAAGTAATTGAATAAGTCTCTGAGTTCAACTATCTAGGATCTACCATAGCACCGTACGGAGACCTCAAGATTAGTGTGAGGCACCAAATTAATAAATCAGCGAGAATAACAGGAACCTTAAGAACAACTATATGGAAAAACAAACACATATCAACAGAAGCCAAAGTAAGGATTTACAAAACATGTGTTAGTCCAGTTATGACTTACGCAACAGTAATAAGACCCGATACTGTTGAAACTAAAAGAATGGCTCGCACCTCTGAAATGAAGGTAAGGGAAGTCGGGCAAAGTGATACCTTTAGTTATAGGGGCAAAGTAAGACACAACTAAAACAACACAATAATAAGAACAAGACTATAATTATGCAAGTAAATTTACTTTGATAGACATTCTAAATATAGGTATTATAAAAAATATATATACATTTATTTAGACGAATACACACAGTTGTTTTGAATTTGGGACACTACGAATATGCCGCGATTATTTATTTGCCTCGGTGGAGGAATAACTTTAATAATTTCTTCCTCGTCATAGTCCCGAATATCATCAGGCCATCGCCAGCATTTATCTCCACTAGAAGCCATGTGTTTTACTGTAATTTTTTCGTTCACCATCGCTACAACTATTCCTGGGATAATTGCCCTCTATCACAGCTATTCCCATTTTCCCTTCATCTTCACTCTCATTTAATGAATATTCCGAATCTGACTCAGCTGATGACAAAATGGTAACTAATTTCTTCTTAGCGGTCATCTTTTTTATTATTGTCATTCTGTGCTTCTAACGTATGTGAACAGCCAGCTTCTGAAAAAATCCTCTTCTTCACATTAGAAACTTTTTGTTACTGAACAGCCGTATTTGTATCTGTTCTTGGTGTTATAGTTTCCTGCAATTTTTTCAGGTAAGGTGAACTGGTAATAATTACGGTTTTCCCCTCTCTCCAGTTGTTTCAGGCCTTAATTCTTGGTGGTGCTTTAAGGATTGGCATTATATCTCTTGGAGAGACTATTATATCTTCGGAGCTTTCTAAAGCGTCAGTGATGGTTTGACTTAGCGGTTCTGAAATTGGAGCCTTTATTGTAACCACTTCACTTGGTAAAGGACGGTCTGTTGTGGCAGCAGGAGCAAATGCTTCCTTCGGAAATGTATTTGCATTACAGGGATAAATGCCTGTTGCGCTGAATCTTGATACAGCGTTGTGTGTGGTAGTCGAGTGTCCATCAAAGATCAGAAGCACTGTATCGTCTACGGTGGATTTTGTGTGTTTTAGGAAATGGTTAAACCACATGGTAAAAATTTCCGTTTGCATCCATCCCGATGGATGAGGAACAACTTCACTTCTGGGAGGAAGGCCCATTTCAAAGAGAGGATTTTTGCATACCCGAGGAAACACCAGTAGAGGCGGAACATATATCCCTGAAGCACTAACACATATCTCCGCAGTAACTAGAGTACCGCGTTCGGCCGATGCTAAACTCCCAACTTGTTTTTTTCCCTCGCATGATAATATCTTTGACTGCTTATTAGGAACTGTACTAATTCCCGTTTCATCACAGTTAAACACTCGGTGAGGCGGAAATTTATGGTTGTCTATCAGTTCTCCTAGTAACTAAAAAAATTTTTCTACAACTATTTTGTTAAACCCGGCAGCTCGTGCTGCTGATGTGGGTTCCGGTTGTCGTAGTGATATGTTACGGTTTCTTTTAAGAAAACTCGCCACCCAGTCTCTCCTTGCTAAGCGAGTTTTGTTTGAAAAGTTATGGGTAATGTTGTTTTGTGTAGCATACTGATATGCTAAAGACCTGAAATCTTGTATTGTTAAACCAAACAACATTCTTTCCATTTCAAGCAAATGTTGTGTGAGTTCCTCTTCTTGCTCAGGCGTAAACACAGTTCTGAACCTTCAAGGTTTCTTAGTTACTTCTTCATTTTTTTCACGTCTTGTTTAATAGCGTTTACGGCATTGTTCATCCCCCCCACCGACCAATTTTGTTGAGTTGTTTTTCTCTTGTAGTTTCTCATTATCTTTTATTTTGGAAAAACAATAAAACAAACTTTAGGTACATAAAATATATTGGAGCAAAGCGAGACATGTCCCACTTTGCCCCTAATATCAACATCTCACTTTGCCCCGTAGTAATAAGTGATTATAAAAACACCCATAAAGTCAAGGTTAATAAAGAAATGACTTGCATTTCTATTGTAAGCCATCATAAAAGGTTAATTTAATAGTAATATTAAGCTACTTGCCTTTAAAAATAAAATTAAAGCAATTTAGAGCTTGCTGAAGAAGTTTTTTAATTTACAATAACGCACTATAAAACAAACATTTAGTTGTAAAACACCAACCGCACATGGAAACGACTGGATTTACACTGCGAAGTTGCACAAGCACTGTACGCATCCGACCATATCAACAGATGTCATTTCCCGCCAAATATACTAATTTTAAACTCTTGTCTCACTTTACCTCGATATCTCACTTTGCCCCGACTTTCCCTCACTCCGCATGATCTCGGGAAACACGATTAGAGATCTAAAAAGAAGCAAGGACATCCGTGAAGAGTGCAACGTGAAGGATGTCGTAAGATGGACACGTGCTCGCAGAAGGTTCTGGAACGAACACGTATCCAGACTGGATAATAACCAGCTTGCAAAAATTGTCAAAAACTATAGACCAGCATCTAAACGACCACTAGGAAGACTTCCAAAAAGATGGAAGGACAGCTGGTCTTCAGCCTCCCAAGAAAAGCAGTACTCGGTATAATAAGCCTCTAGGCTTTTGAAAAGAAGAAGAGGAAGAAGATTGTACGTTTTGTATAAAGTTATTAGTTAGTGACAAATTGTTAAGTGGTTCCCAATCTGCGTCCAGTCAAGACCCAACAAACCGCAATACGTGATCTTCAATTTCAGGATTAGGCACCATATAAAAAGGTCAAAAATTAGTTACATTTATTTGGATATGTTATTTATTTATAGTAGTAGATGCGATGAACCGTCTAAGCCGAGAAAATTGAGAATGATTATTTAAATTTAATTCTATCGCTTAAACCAAGTTTTTCGTTTGTTTTTTTGTTGTAAACAAAGAGAGCCAATTTAATATTTTCTTTTCTTTGTCTTTGGCAATTAACAAGTCGCTTATAAGATTAGTTTCATTTGTTTTGCGCCGAAAGATCACGCTAAGAACACCTAGAGAATTTAATAAATAGGCATGTCGATTATTTTGCGCCGCGGAATGTTTTTATTGCAAATCCAATCTGCTGTAAGTCTTCTTTAGATATGACAGTGAATAGCGAACGCGACAAACTGTTAAAAAAAATCTAGTTTTTAAACTGTGGATGCACATTTCCAAAGGTGAAATCTCCACTTTGCAACTTTTACATCTGAAAGGATGTGGCAACGTAGCTCGAATTGTGTCATAATCTTAGAAGCTGTTGAACTGTGAACCGCTATAAAACTCGGGTAAAATCTAGTAATCAGTTAGTTCTGTTGTTTTTTTTAAATGTGCGTCAATTAATTAGAGTGTAGTGAAACATTTTTTAAGGTTCACGCGATATAAATTGTTTATTTAGTCATTTAATGATTTATTTAATCCAAGCCTATTTAATCAAAATCTAGCTAAATTTCTGAAAGTTCCAGTTTGTCTCTAAAATTGATTGTGTCTAGAGAAAATTTTACATTTATTCGAATGCTCTCAACCGTATATAAACCAGCAGAAAATGACAGTCAGTGAACGTGATTTTCAGTTTTTCGACCTTTCCTCGCATAACATGCTTGTGAGCGCAATTTTATTATTTGAGCTTTGCGAAGATGACTTTTTGCCTTGAAAGTATTTTGTGTCAAATAAAGTTTGATGTTTTGAGATTTTGTTGCTTGCTTTGTGTTTCTTACCGTACATCACTTGGAAAATAGAACCTAAGCGTTGCCAACTCAAATTTTTCCTAATACTTGTCTAACTAAAGCTTAGATTTGAGAAAGTAAATGAGTACGGTCATTCACGACATTAAAGCTTTTTAACCAAAACATCGCGTCTCAATGTTGGTGCCAACAGTGGACTACTGGTGGAATAAAAAGGGTCGCAAACTTAATGACAGAGTTTATTGAGCATTTTGTTAACGATTTGAAAAGAATAGCCCAAAATACTCATTTTTGTGTTTCTCTAGAAAAATCTTATATAAAAGATGTACCTTCGAGTTTGCAATCATTTCGCACTAAACTATTACATACTACTAAAGCTATAAATGAGACACAACAGCCGGGAGTGTTTGGATTTAGAGTTTTTAATACTAATTCAATGCCGAGCACAATTTCCGTTCCTCTTGGAGAGATAAAGGGTAAACAAATGGAACTACAAAAATGGAAAAAATTTGTGACGCCGGCCTATTTACATGCCATGATGTTTGTTCAAGTGCATAGATTTGAGATAACGCGATGTTTTTCTTTAGATATATCACTGGAAGCTATGTTTTATCAGAACGCAGCAATTCTTGATAATGAACGGTCTCGCTCATAATTTGTTATCACAAAAAATTCTCTATAAGTCATTGGTGTTACTGATTCATCATCTTCCAGCAATGAAGAGGTTATGGGAAACAATTCTCAGGCATTTCATGGACAAATGTTAAATACAAACAATTGATGAATTATCATACGACTCTATTCTCGTTTAATATGTACTTAGAATACTAGTTATTTGTGTTTTTTTATTATTTATGTATACGCGTTCTTATTTTTGAAAATTGTAATAAATCTGGTTGTTTACATTACGTAGGTAATATTGTGTTTGTTTTCAACATCTTCCGATAATTGCAAGATTTGCGATATCTGTGAATTTTTTAACAAAACCATTTAATCCCGAATAAAAACGTTCACACGACAAAGAAAAGAAAGCTGCTATAAAAATAAAAAAACTTTACAAGCGAAGTAATATTGTTATAGTATGATATTGATGTGAGCTAAGTAGCTAATCACAATAAAACAATCAAAATCAGATTAAAAAAAAATAGAACGATTTACTTACAATGTACTGGAAGAAACAAAAACGTAAAGCACATCGCAAAAACGGCGGATAATCCAATTTCCTTGTAAGTGAGGTATAAAATAACAGCCGTTTGTACTGGTGCA
This sequence comes from Aquatica leii, assembly GCA_035610365.1. NCBI lineage: Eukaryota > Metazoa > Arthropoda > Insecta > Coleoptera > Lampyridae > Aquatica > Aquatica leii. The sequence continues at coordinate 13,312,867 of CM069434.1, read as the reverse complement.
ATCCATAAAGAAATTGTATTAAGTGCAAATCTATCAAATACGTTAACGTCGTTTGACAGAAGGTTAATTATCTGTCCAGGCGTTGTTTGTTTTAAAGCTGATCTATTTAACTTCAGTATTTTTTGATATACTAAATTGGAACATATTATTTGTATTTTCAAATCTATACTATGCGTTTCCAGATAGTATGAGTTGCTTAGTATAATGTTAAGAAAGGAACATATTATTAAATACGCTGCATAAATATACAAATCGTTAGAACTACTGTAAGTAGTGTAAGTAGATATCATTTTCCCTAGAACTATTGGTAAACACGACCTGCAACAGAACCATCAGAATTTCGAAAAAAAGTAACTTTTGTACAAATACATAATTATAAGTTCTTTTACTGCAAAAATTATAAGAAGGCAGAAATATTGTCTACCAAAAATCTTAATTAAAATTTTAGTTAAAGATGGTTGTTTTCCATTTTTTTCTGCGTTTTCAACTTCTTCCGTCCATAATTTTATTGCTATTTCTCCTAATCGGTCAGATTTATGATCTGGTAACGTTTCGTAAATATCTTCTTGTGTGAATTTTTTCTTAAGACCTTGGATAAACGTAGGCACAGTAAACCTGAAAAATGTTCCGTACCATGATTACCAAAAAAATAATAGAAATTGATACGCGATATTTTAATATTGGATGAAGTTTTTTTAATACACTGTTTGTTTAAAGATAAGAGACGATAATGTAATGAATAAAGAAAATAATAATACGTAAAATTATTAAAAATTTTGTGTTTTTTTTACCTTATTTTAGAAAAAAAAATATAGTTTCAGTGTCATTAATTACAGTTCAATTCTTCAAATTTTCTATACGATTATATTGAAACGTCAGCTTCGGGACAATAACCGAAGGATGTAGAAAATTCTTGACACAGATAACAGAAATATACACATAATATAATTCAAAAAAAAATTAGACAAGTTTTTCGAATAGAATCAAGAAGATTTTTGTCGATTTAAAAAGATAAGTGATTAACGTGTGCGCTAAGATAAATAAATAAAGTGTTCGTGCCAGTGAAACATAAATACGTCGCGTACGTGTTGTTAACATAAACAAGTTGTTGCAAACTTAAATTGTTAGCGACTCAGATAGGTTTAAAAATTTAAGTCGTAAGCTTCATAGTGCCAAACTATTAAACAAGTTAAAAAGGCGCCAAAACAATTAGAAATGAGAATGATAGACACCGTTTAAAGTTATTCAACACTAAAATAGAATAAATGACAAAACACTGGCTATAACGACAAATATATTGATTTTTCAATAATAACAAAAGAAGAAGTTAAAAAAATTACTTAAGCTAGGCAGAATTAGGTACATATATAGTAGCAAAAAAAATATTCTATAAATATCACAGTTATAGCGTTAATATAAGTCCTGAAGGTTAGACAACCCTCCACACATAAAGTTATCGAAGTATATACCATATAACAAAATTAAGTAATATATAATTTTGGAGTTAATCGTTGATTTAATGCAAAACTAGTGACTTCACATCCGTAGCAAATCGCATTTAGTGTCAATTAAAAAAAATTGCATGCGATAATAACTATATCTATGTCGTACGTATTTCACGTTTGACAAATACACAAATTAATGACAAGTAAAAAACAGTAGTTACGGTTAGCCAACTTATGCGGATAGCTATCAGCACGTTTCACCCATCCCTTAAAATCCTGATCCTGATGTTATATTGATGATTACGGATCTCTCTTGATCAAAAAATGTGTATAGGTATATTGTTAGAACTATTAAAAACTTTTTTGTGACTGCAAGTGACGCTTTGCCATAACTCTAATGGCTTAATATAGAGTTGGGCAAACTTTATACGACTCGTCTTGTTTCTCTTTGTAAGAATCTCTTTAGATAGCGTCGTATATTTTCTTTGAATTCTATCACAAGTTCTTTACGAAACCGCAGAAAAACTGACAGGAAAACTTGTTTTGTATAGCGCTTTGGAGAGTGGATAATGGATTATTCCTGACGTGCCCTATCAAAAATACATTTTGAGTTTTAGTGGAAATTTTTGGCTTGCCACTACCGACGGTTTTCTCAATTGTATAAATAATAATATAATAATATATGTAAAATCATATTGATAGAATAAGTATTTTTTGTGAGCTAGACTGGCAATTCAAATTCTTATTGTTGTAATCGCGAAGGAATCCACGGTCGGAATCTATATTAAGATAAAATGGTTTTTAGGATTTGGACCGTGTCATTGTTGTAACCGAAGTCAACGTTTTGCCCACTTTCCTAAGAGCTTCATCAGGGCGTGAAAGAAATCGAAGAACTCAAATAAGCAACCAAAACATAACTAAAAACCCCTCAAAAGTTAGGTAATTAACTTGTAAACCAAAACAAATTCTAAACTCAAATAATGCAAGAAAATAGAACGATAAACTTGAAAAAGCAAACGACAATCTAACAAAGAACTACTACAAAGTTAGATAATCAACTTGTGATCCAAACTAGGTTTTAAACTCTATAGAAGTCACTTAAGAAGTAGTTTTCGTATATAAACAAGAAGTATCGCCACAGCTGGTTAAGCTCGAGTCTGATTGGGTTACGGTCGAAAAAAAGCGTGTTTCCAATAAAGGAGTAATGACCAAAAACCAAAGAGAGGATAGCTCGAAACCATGATCACGATTAAAGTTATTGGGGTGTTTGATGATTTATACGCTCTCTCGAAATTTCCTGTTAAAAAAGAATGAAGATTTGGTAATCACCGAAACGTTATCAAAATCTATATTGTTTGTCTTATTTTATTCAAACATGACATCATAATTAGATTGAGTATGTTTACCGGTAATCATTTTCTTACAAAAAATTTGAATAAATTTCATTCAAAAAAATCTTTTATTTGCACTAAGAGAGCCTAGTAGGGCCGACAAATAAATAAAAACTTAATAGTACTTCGATTTGATGTAGCTTCATTTTTTACCAAAGTGTCTATTAAAGATTCGCTTATTATTCATCATTTGCATATTCTGTTAGCTTGTCCACGTTTTGGTAAACTCAATCCGCAGGAGCGCTATACAGTAGTCAAAACTTGTTTGAGTTCGCAGCACTTAGTGAAAGCGTGCAAGTCAAAATTCTCGTGTCGACATTGTTCAAAGCAACACCATTTGTTGTTGCATTTTGGAATAACGTCTTCACGGAATTCGTCACAACCATGCAGTGTCAAAGAGTCTTCGCAATCAACTGTAGAATCATCGGAAGCTCCTTTAGCTTTAACCTCAGTTAAGTCTACAAATTCTATTTCGTCTAGCATTACATTGTTGGCTACAGTTTCCTTAGAAATTAGATTCGTAACGAAAAATTGTCGTAACCGCTTGGGTCTACCATACAACAAATCGTCAAGTTCAATCGCGTGTTTAGGCGACATGTCAGTTAAAGTTAGCCGCGGGAATACCAGCTGCAATATTCGTCCAGTGAGTTCTTCGTCAGTTTCTGTGCGCGTCAATGCCGTCATCATTTGGAAAATGTGTTCATAACTTCCTCATACTCACATTCACAGCGGCGCTAGGTATTCAAACGTTAATCTAGCGCATCCTCGTTGGAACATACCAGGAAATATTGACCTTCTATTATGTGCAGATGTATTTCCCTAAATAGCTCGTGGATCTGTGTTTCATTTCGCTGATATTGATGATAATATTGAAGGTTCTGTCGCATTAGACACAATTTTTGGTATCAGATTATCTTGCAATGCGTTGAGTCAACCGCATCCCCACTTATTTTTCGTATCGGTTGAACCGTCACTTGATGACACTCTGAAATTGTTTTGGAACGTGGAAAATGTTTCTACTAGTCCGTGCCTCGCTTCTCCGGAAGATCAGTTAGCTGAAGATTTGTTTGTAAGAAGGTACGCAAGAGACCATTTGGGTCGTTTTATAGTATCGTTGCCGTTCAAAGACTCCGGGTCTTTACCCCTAGGCCCGCGTCAAATAGCACATCGCCGTCTATTATTTAACACTTGAACGTCATTTAAGCTCACACCCCGTTATAAGGGAGAAATATAGTGAGTTCATGTATGATTATTTGAATGCAGGTCACATGTCCTCAGTTTCAACTGCGGATTTGCATTCGTTTATTTTCTGCAACTAATATTGCACTTAAATTTATTCAGTTTCGCAACGTCGCGTCGTATTTCGAATCGACCGAGCAATCGATTTTTGTTCGTACTTCCATTTGAGCCATCTTTGGGCTTACAGGTCGTAGTGTTGCAAGGAAGACAATTTTCTTAATTATGGCGTAAAAACGTATACAAATTAAGTTTTATTCGTTGGATTCATATTTTGGTTTTATGCCTGCTGTTGTGCTTTTAAATCTACATTCGTTTGATTCGTTATAATATGCTGGAAGAATCTTATTATTTTAACAAAGAATGTGCTAAAAATAGAAGATATCAGATAACGTCATATTATATATGGTGAGTCAACTGGAATTTATGTTACTACTTATTACATTTTAAATTCAAATTAATTAAATTGTGTTTTCAAAAACTTTTCGGAATACATACTCCGTCACAAATTAAACGTTTATTACTTTTGAATTGATATCGATTAATAGTTAGTTATAAGATTTTATGCTTCTTATTTATCACCAATTTAAAGGTGATTGGCGCCCAAATATTGTTTTATTCCAAATATTGTTTTAATACAAATAATGTTCATTTTTTTCTTTAATGTAAATAGGTTAATATGTTATAATTGCAAATAAATTAAAGGAATTCACGCCTGTGTATTTTACTTTCATTCAAGCTGACACCCAGAGGTCTGTGTTCCGGATGTTGGCGTGGTAAATAAAAATTTTTGCTACCGATAAATGTATTTATTATATTTTGAACGTTTATTATTATTTTTATTGTAAATGTTTTTATTTTTTATCACAAGTGTACATTTTTAAAGAAAACGATCCTCACAAAATTCGTGTAGTTTTTGACGCTTCGGCTAAGGATGGCGCAGGTATCTCCATCAATGAGACGCTTCTTGCTGGTCCAAAGCTGCAAAGCGACATTAGCACTATGCTAGTTCGTTTTCGGTGGTTCAAGTTTGTTTTCACTTGCTACGTACGTCAAATGTTTAGACAGATTTTACTGAAAGATTTGCATCGGCAATTCCAATTGATCCTTTGGAGGTTTTCTACCGATGAAACCATCCAAACCTTTAGATTGAATACCGTAACATATGGTTACGCTTTTTCACCTTTTCTAGCTATTTGCTGCCTCTTGCAATTAGCACAGGATGGCAAGGAAAACTTTTCAGTCGCTGCTCAAACAAAACTTTCGAATTTATACGTTGACGATTTTGTTTGTGGAGCAGACACGTTAGAGTCGTTGTTAGAATTGCAAAACCAATTGATTAGACTATTGAAGTCAGGTTGTTTTGAATTGCGCAAGTGGGCAGCCAATTTATCTTCGTTGTTAACTTCGCTGCCGTCTGAATTTTGTCAGAATCATTCCGTTGCCTTTTAGAAAGACAACTTAACTATTGCAAAGATTTTAGGCTTTCAGTGGCAAGCATCAATCGATTCGTTTTCATTCATGGTCAAACCAGTAAGCGCCTTTTGTACCAAAGGATCTATTTTGTCTGAGGTCGCTCGCATATATGATCCTTTGGGATTTCTATGTCCACTTATTTTTTTTGGCAAACGATTGATACAGCATCTGTGGATTCTAAGATTAGACTGGGATGCAGAACCCCCAGCAGACGTTTGTAGTCAATGATCAAAGTATAAGTCGTCATTGGTTAGCTTGTCAAATCTTCGGATTCCTCATTGCTATAAACCCGCATCGTTTGCAAATTGTTTGTTACACGCATTCAGTGATGCGTCCGAGTTAGGTTACGTCGTTTATGTTGTAGTAGAAAATAGTGCTTTTGTTTCATTTGTTATAGCTAAATCAAAAGTCGACTCAATCAAACGACTATCCATCCCGCGTTTAGAATTGTTGGCAGCAGTTTTTCTTTCAAACTTAGTTTCGTTTGTCTTGAAGTCGTCTGCCAATTTGATAAACATTAATAACATAGTTGCTTGGAGTGATTCCAAGGTCGCTTAAATAGAAAATGTTTGTCGCAAATAGAGTTTCTTATATCCAAGAACGCATCCCTCCGCGTTACTGGCGTCATGTTCGTTCGTGTAACAATCCAGCAGATCCAGCTTCGCGTGGTCTTCTCCCAAAAGAGTTGCTTAATTGTTCGTTTTGGTGGGCGGGTCCGAGTTGGCTGTTGCAACCCGAAGATTATTGGCTTCGAGAAAAACTAGATTCTTTGATGCAGGATACGAATGGGGAATTAAAATACGTGACGTTTGCAGCGCAACTTGCGTGCAACGCACTTTTAGAATTACTCGACCATTTTTCGTCGTTGCGCAAGATACAGAGAATTGTTGCCTTTTGTATTAGATTTATCAATAATTGTCGGAAAAGGGAAAAGAAGTTCGGTTCTTTAACTCAGCATGAACTGCATTATGCACTTTTTCATCTAGTTTGGGTAGTTCAACTTGAAGCGTTTCATTCTGAATTTGTTGTCAAAAATTGTCGCTTTTTGTAGATAGCGAAGGAATTTTAAGAGTAGGTGGTCGTCTAGAAAATGCCTCGTTGCCCTTTGGGACCAAACATCCAGCTTTATTGCCTGGAAAGCATTGTTTAACTACCTTGGTTATAGAACAAGTTTATTTAGAAAATAAGCATGCTGGTGTAAATACTACCATGTATCTAACGCAACAAAATTTTTGGATAGTGTCAGGTCGTAGACCAAACCTATTGCGTTTGAACTTCCTATGGCCGATTTACCAACTGCTCGAGTTAGCCAACTTAAAGCATTAGTTGTGTTGGTGTCGACTATGGTGGTCCTTTTCCAATTCATGTATCGAGACGACGTGGCTCTAAGGTCGCCAAAGCTTACCTATGTTCGTTTGTTTGTTTTGCCACCAAAGCATTACATGTCGAGATTGCCCGGATCTAGGTAGTGATACATTTCTCGCAGCTTTGCGTAGATTCATAGCCCGTCGTGGTCGCTGCACTCAGATTTTTAGCGATTGTGGTACCAATTTCGTTGGAGCCAATAAGGAATTAATTTCTCAATTTGGTGTCGCTGTAGAGGCAGAAGCCATTGCATGGCACTTTAATCCCTCTTCTGCACCACACTTTCGTCGTTTGTGGGAAAGCGGAATCAAATCTGTAAAAACCCACATAGCCAGAATCATAGGTAAGTAAATTCTCACTTATGAATAATTAAACACACTAGTTGTAGAGACAGAAGCCGTTTCAAATTCACGTCCGCTCTGCAGTTTAAGCTCTGATCCAAACGACCTGAGCGCCTTAACGCCCGGACATTTCTTGACTTTAGAACTTTTAACATCACCCTCCGAGGCAGATTTATCGCACTTGGGCATTAATCAGTTATCGCGATGGCAGTTGGTTCAAAAATGCCGTGTATTTGAAACAGTAGATATTAGTACCTTGGTCCTCATCAAGGACGATTCGACACCCCCTTTTCAATAGAGGCTGTGTAAAATAGTAGAGTTGCACACGGGAAAAAACAATATTCCACGCGTGGCCACGGTTCGTACTAGTAAGAGTCTATTTAAGCGCCCATTAATAGAGCTGTGTGCTTTGCCGCTGCAGTACCACATGAGATCTTAGAATTACGTTTGGTTTCTTTTGCGATATATGCATATATATTATTATTATTTTAGTTTTATATTTTATTCGTGTTTAAAGTAGTTTAATCGTATTTAGAAAATCACCAGATTTTGATGATTTTGGTGGGCGGTTATCTTTCGTTCCTAATTTAATTATTAAATTTTGTAATTCCTTGTTTCTTGTATATGCAAAACATGTGAAATACGTTGTCACGGTAAAAAATTATTATTGTAAAAAATCAATTGTAAAAAAAGTTGTAAAAAAATTGTATCGATATCGACACTGGGTAAAAACCGTATCGGGTTCTGAACAGAACGATTTTCTTGGTCGAATTGTTTTGAATATGGTTGTCAATATTTGTTAATACGTTAAATGGCGAAACAGGACGTATGGGCGCCGGCGATTGTGCGACCGCGTTTGGGTGCCAGGCGTTTGGGCGCCGGGCGTTTGGGCGCCGGGCGTTTAGGCGCCAGGCGTTTTGGCGCCGTAATTATGTTATGCAAGAACATTTTACCAACGCACTTTTAAAACGCTATTTTACATTACTCTTTACGTTATTGAATATATAAAGTAAATTTTGCAATATCGGTATTTTCTTAATTGTACATTTAATATGGAAAATATTTTAATAATTGTCTTGTCCCGTGATCAGAAAGCAATTAAGAAGATTATTGTGAATCCTGATAATTGGAATCATTAGGTACCCATTATTATTTGCAAACCTCTTGTCGTGTGCTCAGAAAGCAATTAAGAAGGTTAGTGTAATTAGAAAATTTTAGAATTAAATTTACTCTTCTACATCAGTCTCTTCAGTTGTCTGCAGATATTTGTTGCCATAATTTTGTAAGCGTAGTAGTGTCCAAGTCTACATTTAATTATGGAAGATACTCAAAGTAAGCGGAACAAAAAAAGGTGTCCTATAATGGTTACATGTACCTTGTGACAAGGTGACTATACAAATGTGCTCCTGGACAATCCGAGATATTCTTATTAAAGGATACCGGATCAGAGCAGCCGGACCCATTTAGAATATTAATACTTGGGAGGGAAGATAATGCAAGATCGAGCCAGCACACGAAACAAATTTTTATGGATGGAACATTTCGGCAAGCGACTCCGTTATTCTACCAAATTTACGTTATTTTGGCAAACAGGGGTGGATTCGTATTTCCAGTTTTGTACGCGTTATTGCCAAACAAACAACGGCAAACGTACGATGGGCTGTTTTCAGTTATAAAAGAAATGTGGCCGCAATTTCAACCTGAAACTGCTTTGTTGGATTACAAAATAGCCGTAATTAGATTAGTTGTTGAAGCATTTCCAACGGCACGATTACTGAGCTGCCTGTTTCATCTTGCTCAAAATTTTAAGAAACAAATAGCCAGTCATGGGCTGACAGTACAATATAATACCGATCCCGAATTTGCTCTTTCTGCACGGATGATAGTTGCATTAGTCTTTACTCCTCTAGATCACATTAATGACGCAATTGAAGAGCTTTCTGCACAGTTACCGAACGAATTGCAACCAATTTTAAACTGGTCTAAAGATAACGTTGGAAGGCGAAATAGAAACCACACACGCAAGAGGGCGTTACCTTCGCCAAATATTTGGAACGTGTACCAAAAAGTGCGTAATAGTGAAGATCGTACCAATAATTTTACGGAAGCTGCTCATCGTAGTTTGCAGTGCCAATTAAGTATGGACCAACCGTCGCTGTAGAAATTAATCGAGGGCCTACGCAGCGTTCAGAAAGGACGCGACGCATTGTATGAAAAATTTATAGGTGGCCAAGTACCTCCTCATAAAAGGGCAAAATACCAAGCGGCGGATAACAGAATTACCACAATGTTCAAGACTTTGAGAACCGAACAATTATTGAGTATCTCAGAGGCATTTTTCATAACTTTTTAAAGGAGTGAAAGTGCAATTGTATTTACATTAATTTTTTGTTAACCAACGTAGTACATACATCTAATTTAATTTTTGATTTTGTAAGTGTAACTTGTCACACGTTTAGTTTTGTTTATTTTTATAGTGCATGTTAATAAATTCTTTTTTCATCGTTATTTATTTTATTGTATTATTTAGTTAATATCTACTCAGTATAATGAATTGAGGTATCTAAAATTTTGAATGGGTTGAAAGTGAAATTGTACTTACATACATTTTTGGTTAACCAACGTAGTACATACAACAAATTTGGATCTGGCCCGTGTCAAAAAATGTTGCCCAATAACATACAAATCCCATTTCACTTTTACTCCATTCAACTTTTTTCTAGCGCCGAAACGCCCGGCGCCGAAACAATATACTTTAAGCTAACACTTTTCAATATTATGTAAAAAGTTAAATTTTGTGTAACAGTTTTAAGTAATAATTTTGATTGTTTTTGTTTGTATTCAAATTTATAAAAATATTGTTAAGAATTTTATTGTTTTTAAATCATGTACTCACAGAAACGTAATTATGGAAAAAAAGCTTGCATTTTTTCTTGGATTTGGATTTTTCGTATGTTTATGACTGCAATCTTCCATTAGTGCTCGTCGAAATATTTGTAAGTACTGGCTCGTAATGTTTAATTTTAACGATAGTACCATATGTTGCGTACACGCGTGATAGTAAGTAATTTACAAATTAACGATTAGTTTTTATTTATTATTCATGATAATTTTTAACGTTACTAGGTATTAATGAAACAAGCACCGACTTTCCTTAAAAAACTGAACAATTAAATATTTCAAGACCAAAAAAATAATTGCTTTGATGAATTTTTTTATTTTATTCTGTCGCAGTTTGTTATGTAAGAGTAGTCTATTGCATCTTTGATATATTATAATAATATGAAAAAATATAAAGTGACTTTCTTCTTATTGTTTAATACAAGTTTCTATTTGGCAAAACTATATTTTAAATTCAGATTATAAACGACACTCTACTTAGACTGCGTCGTAATGGAATACCGAGATTTCATAGGCTTGGTCTTAGTTTTTTCCTTGTGAGCCAAAACTAGGAGTTGAATTTGGCCTTCACCGTTTTGTCGTTTCTGAACCCAAACAAACTGTCACTAATGGAAAAAATAGTAGTGACGATGATTCATACTATTTGGGGACTTTCATTTTCTTTTCTGTTATTGTATGGTTGACTTCGTCAATATCGGATAAAAATGTTGATGATTTTTTTCGCTTCACAGGACTACAAACAAAACTTTTTTGTTTGGTGCCGCTAATTCTATGTTATAATTTGGTTAATTAGCTTACAAGACGTCGTGCGAAGGTGTCAAAACGTTGAAGCTACGTTCAGGTTTGTATCGATCGACCATAACCGAAAAAATGTATTTTATCATACTTAATGCCATTGTAATCAATTAATTTTTTTTAAATTAAAAATATCGAGATGTCATCAAGAAGGTGTGGTGTAAATAATCCAAATACATTTTGTTATATTTGTGGTGAATATGTAGTCAAAAAGTTTAGAAAACCTATAACAGATTTAGTGAAGAAGACATACGCTGATTACTTTAATACAGATGAAGGCTCTGAACAAACTGTGGGTTCCAAACATTGTGTGCAAGTTGCGTAGTGAACATTTAAGACAGTGGCCAAACGGTAAACGTAATCATTTAAAGTATAGTATGTCGATGATTTGGACAGAACTGAAAAATCACATTGATGACTATTATTTTTGTGTTATAGAATTACATGGTATAAACAAAAGAAAAATGAAATCTCCTGATTTACCGTCTGCTAAGAGACCTAGACTGTGTTCAGATGACGTACCATCTCCTATGAGTCAAGATCTTTCAGATCTATCATATTTGTCGGACACAGATGGTGGAATTTTTTTCTGATGAACGTGACAGTGTGTTTGAAGTGTCAACAGCGTCTTCACTTTTTTCTCAAGATGCTTTAAGTGATTTGATTAGAGACCTTGACCTTTCAAAAGAGCGATCTGAGTTACTAGCATCTAGACTCAACGAAAAAAATTTGTTATCTCAAGGTACAAAAGTAACATTTTATCGTGATCACGAAAAAGAATTTCTTCAATTCTTTAGTTCTGAAAATGACTTAGTTTATTGTAATAACATTGGTGACCTTCTAATGAAACTGGGGCTTTCAAGGTACAAAGCTGAGGAATGGAGATTGTTTATGGACAGCTGTAAGCGAAGTTTGAAATGTGTTTTACTAGATATTAGTAATAAACATGCAACTGTGCCTATTGCTCATTCAACGAAATTAAAAGAAGAGTGGATCTTGTTTTAAAAAAGTACTTGGAGCATCAATGAGTTGTGTGTGTCGATTTAAAAATCATCAACTTTTTATTAGGTCAACAAAGTGGATACACTAAATTTCCATGCTTTATATGTTTATGGAACAGCAGAGTAAAAAAGACCACTGGACCAAGAAAGATTAGCCTTTGAGAAATAACATGATGGTTGGCAAACAAAATATTATAAACCCGCCTTTAGTTTCTAGAGATAAGATTATTTTTCATCCATTGCACATCAAGTTGGGACTTATGAAGCAATATGTTAAGGCGTTAGATAAAACTGGTCCGTGTTTTGAATATTTTTCAAGAAAGTTTCCCGGTTTAAGTAAAGAAAAACTAAAAGCTGGTATTTTTGACGGCCCACAAATAAGACTTTTAATGAAAGACAACTATTTTATTTATTCAACGAATGATTTAGAAGCAGCGGTTTGCAAATCTTTTGTTGTTGTGGTAAAAATTTTTTTAGGAAATCAGAAGACCGAAAATTTCAAAGAGTTAGTTCCAAACCTCTTAATTAGCTTTAAAAATCTACGATGTAATATGAGCATAAAAGTGTCTGGACAATCATTTAGACAAGTTTTCTGAAAATTTTGTAGCGTATAGCAAAGAACAAGGAGAACGTTTTCATCAAGATTTAAAGGTGATGGAAGATAGATACCAAGGTCGCTGGGATGAGCAGATGATGGCAGATTACTGTTGGAGTATTACACGGGAATGTTCTGAAGACATCCATCGGAAGAAATCTAGAAAGAGATGCTTCTAACCTGTAAAATAATGTGCAGTAATTAAAGGTTTTGAATTAAATGTTTTTTTGTTTTTGAATTAAATAATTAAATGTTTGTTAATTTATTTACCCTTGCAAAATCTCGAAAATTACATGTAGCATTAACGAAGTAGGTATCAAGTTTGTATCAGGGTACCGAATGTACTTGAAATCAGTTTTCCTTTTAGCGGCAGCACAAAAATCATTGTATACCTGTGATAATCTAAACAAAAAAACTACGAAAGCTTAAGATTCTATAACACTTTAAAAAATTTTATTCTGTAGTTTACATTAAAAAGCTTTTTAAAGCTTTTTCACGTGAAAAACGTTGACTACAAAATTTATTTATATTATACTAGTATTAATAGAAGACAAATTAGAAGACAGAATAAAACTACTTGAAAAAATAATGAACCAAATAAATTGCCATGGTGAAGAAAGCGTCACAAGCAAAGATTTAATAATGGACCATAGGAAAGAAACCACTAACAATTTAAAGTTTTACCGTCAAATTTTAAAGGTAAAGTTTCATGGTCAACTTACCACATCCAGTTTAAAACCGCAGTTGTAGTTAATAACTGAAGCAGCGACGTCTTTAATAGTGGCCTTACATGGAAAAGCGTTTGTAATTTCGTAGACTGTTCCTGACCACTTTTATGGAAATTACGAATTCTTATTTTCACGTTTAGAAATGAGATATGGAAATGTTCATGTTCAACAGGTGTATATCAAGCCCAAATAAAAAATCATGCTCAGAAAGCTGCGGAAAGTCTTCAAGAGTTCGAGACTAACATCGCCAGATTGACACGGTTTACGTATCCTACAGCAGCAGATACTTTCCTGGAGCAATTGACTATTCAAACTTTTATACGGCTTCCGAGACAGCAAAACGCAACAACCTCTACGGTTTACTCGACCTAAAATATTGCATAGCGCTTTAATCTCCGCGTTGGAGTTTAATAAATAAACTCTGCTGTGTTGCAAAACTATTCGCCAAAAAGCATAAAAAGATAGTGCGACGTATATACCGGAAAAAAAATAACTAGGGAAAGAGAAGTGATCTACTAGAACTGCGGGGAAGTGGGCCACGTACAACGACACTGCCTAAGAGGAGATAAGGAGAATAAGATGAAAGTTGACCTCAACGAGCTATGCTCTGAAGATTACCATTCAAATGGCTTCGCCTATAGAGCAAGTGCGCAGTATTTATCTCGATAGCAAAATTAATAGAAACTTACTGGTTGATATGGGAGCGACAAAAACCATAATTTGTCTTAACATATTACGGGAAAATCAGAAAACATCACCAGTAAGAGTACGACTTTAAACTGCAACTGGCACAGAAATACCTACTCACAGACAAGTAAAAGTAACTATTGGTTTGCAAAATGGAGTACTTGACTATTAAGTTCTGGTATCTGATATTACAGAAGAAGTGGACGTTATAAAGAAGCATGGGTTCTATTTGGATATGAAAACCGATGCCTTAAAAATCAACGGTAAAGAAATTTTGTTTCATTCATCAGAGAAGGCAGTCTTATTGTGTAAAGACGTGACTTTGCCTAAAAGGACTAAACGTGTGGTGTGGATGGAAATCTTCGCAAAGGCTACATTTACGTTATTAAACCAAAAGAAAACGACTTGGTTAAAAAAGGACTACTATTTGGCAAAACGTTAATACCAGTAAAAAACACGATGCCAATGATCTTGAATGTGAACTCAAATGTGACGTTGAAAAAGAAGACCGTGGTAGCCAGTATCTTGAATTGTGAGGTGCGTGCATTTTAGTAAAGACGCGTTGCTAAAGAATCGTCTACAACGTTTATTAGACATTCTTACCTCCAAGAGTCAAAACTTCAGCCAAGACTAGCTGATCCAGCAGCATCAAAGTGTGTTTGTGCTGGAGAGTGGTACCAAAAAAAGTCTAACGTTGTAAAGTATAAAATTAATACCGGGGAAGCTCGACATCTATGCCGACTTCCTTTGGCAAAAAAAGTCGAAGCCGAACAAATAATTACAGATATAAAAAAATGGTGTGATTCAAATAGTCCATGGACGTTCCCAGTGGTACTAGTTCAGAAGAAAGATGGGTCAACTAGGTTTTGTGGACAGCTACCTTTTACCAAAAATTGACGATATTCAAGACTCAAGATCCTAGTAATTTTTTACGTTACTGATAGGTAGAATTAAAACTTTAAGACCGTGAAAAAACGGGTTTTACGATTGGAACTAGTTTGTGGCAGTTTCCTGTGATGCTCTTTGGCCTGTGTAACGCTCATACGACTTTTCAGCGTTTGATGAAAACCATCTTGCAATGATTGTCTTGCAAGACGTGCTTGGTTTATCTAGACGACGTAATTTTGATTGGAAGGTTGTTTGAAAAACATTGGAGCAACGCATAGAAAGTGTCCCAACAACTACGTAAGGCAACTCTAAAATAAAGCTTAAAGAAGTGCCATATTTTAGAAAGAATTACAATGGCTACAGAAGGAGGAAAGGCTGACCCATACAAAGTTCGATCAGTAAGCATGGTCAAGACCAATCAACAAACATCAGATTTAAAGTTTCTTTGGGTTGTGCAATTGTTATAGACGATTTGTAGTTGGATTTTAAGTTACCCAAAAGATGATAAAAAATTTGTTTTGAATACCGATGCAAGCAATCTGGTTATAGGTGCAGTCCTTTTGCAGGCGCGAGACGGACAAGAAAAAGGATTTTAACAAGGTTTTTTCTAAGCCAAAAAAGATTTACTGCGTGGCTAGGAGAAAGCTGTTAGCAGTTATCAAGTACATAGAACACTTATATAAATCCATATTTGCATGGACGAATATTTTTACTAAGAACGGACCACGCCGCTTTGAAATGGCTATTGCAGTTTTGTAATCCGGAAAGACAAGTAGCAAGATAAATCAAAAAACTGCAAGAGTATGACTATAACACAAAATACTGTACCAAAAGCAATAATCTTCCGCTGATACCTTGTTCAGAAGACCTTGTCCGGAAGATTACAGTCTATGTTTGCTACTTGAAAAAAAGATTGAATGCATCCGGAAAACTGCTATGGTTGATGACAAGTAGAAACCTGATCAGTTGCATTGCGAACAAGAAAACGATGTCAAAATAATAGTGACTCTGAACTGTAAAGTAAATGGCCAACAACCAACCTGGAAAAAAGTAGAAACATCAAAGCATACTGAACAAAGTGGGACTCTTTTAGAGTGCAACACGGTTTTTTTAAGCGATACCTAAAAAATACGGGGGCACGGAAAATCACCAATAAAACTGTATAACGTGAGAAGCTCTTTAGAGAGATTAAGAATTGACATTGTAGGGTTGTTTCCAGAATTTGATTAAAAAAACAAATAAATCCTGGTAACAATAGATTATTTTACAAAATGGACGAATGATTACGCCATACCTAATCAAGAAGCAGCTACAGTCGCTGGCGTATTAGTAAAAAAGTTTTTCTGCCGGTTTGGAGCTTCGTTGGAATTATATTCCTACCCAGACAGCAACTTTGAGTCTGCGCTGTGTCAAGAAGTTTGTCAACTGTTAAGAATTAAGAAAATAAGAACGACGTTTTCTATCTTTAATCTAATGGCATGGTTGAATGGATAAACTGAACAATGGGAAAGTACTTAGCCAAAGTAGTGTCCGAACACCAAAAAGATTGGAATCAGTACTTGCACCTTTACCTAATGGCATACCAATTATCTATTCACAAAAGCACAAGCCACATATCATTTTGTGCCATGCTCGGTTGCAAAGTACGACTGCCATGCGTCCTACTTCGTTTTCTATCTGGCCACCAAAAAATACTCACGTGTAAAACATACAAAAACATGTAGCAAGCAATATAAAATCTTAAGATAGAAATTGAGTTTTACAAACTTAAGAAATTGGCAGTACCTAAGCCTGGTTGCGGCTTAGATCAACTGGATTGAAAGACTGTTAGAAATATATTGAACAAACGTTCAAGTGTTCATCTGCAGTTACCATTTAAGTAAAGCAACGGGCCAGGAAAAGTTTACTGACTGCTACTTTTACGCTCAAGAAAATTGCCAAAATGGAGAAAAATGCCGCTATCGTCATTACCCTTTCTACCGGTGCTGCTTCCATTTTCCTGTTGTGAGACGAAACAGGCTTAAGAAGCGATCTGTGAAGCGTTCCCGATCTATTTGGAAACTTTGGAACGCTGATAGAAAAGAATGGAATATTCTGGATCCTGATAACGGACGAAAATAAAAAGTATTCTAAAGAAAATCGGATTTAGTTTTCAAATTGAGTCGGAAGAAGTATTAGGAAGTCTGTCGGTTTAAATAAATTAAATGTATAACGCGCGTGATAAATATAACGTCGCGAACGTGTTGTAAACATAATCAAAAACCAGCTTTAGATAAATAAAAAGTGCGGACAGTGATAGTAATATATAAATTAATGTAAGTTGTTTTAATTGATTTAAATCGTGTAAATCTTGTTTATAAATAAATTTGTTTTAAAATACGTTGCGATCTAGAGAGATTTATTTTCTTATATTAAAAAAAAAACGTAATATGTAGAATAAGTATTTTTAACCATAACTGTATTGTTGCAATGACCCATTTTTTAGCCTTTATTAAAAATTCTACAAAAAAAAGTGTAAAATATATGTTTCTATCTTTTATCGTTAAAGGTAAGTGGAAATAGATATCGAAAAGCATATATGTACCTGTTAATTATTCATTATTTTTTACTTAATTAGTAAAATTGATAACTTTATGTTAATGATATCGTTAGATTACATTTTTTTAAATTTTAGCATTTATTACCGTAGTATAAGTAATTGTTGTTCATTATTATTTTTAATAAATAGTTTCGTTTATCGTTTACCAACGTAGATATTATTTTGCAGAATGAAAGAATTCCGTAAAGGAATTGGAAGGTCCTAAATATGCTAGGTACAATATTGCCTATCCAAACAATGAAACGAAGCACAATTCGCCGTAAAAAACGTAAACTAGTTTTTGGTAAATTTTGTAAACCGCTACATTAGCAAAGATTAAAACAAAGTTTTTAATTAAAACTATCACCAAACCATTTCATACCAACACGATAACACCACCGAATTAGTACAAACCTAAAAGTTCTTAAGGCATAATTATGCGACGAACACTTGTTACGCTGGTTTTCTTGTAACAAAAGAATAAGTGACGACTAGCACAGTTTTCCGGGAGAGAGAGTCGCAGGCTTTGTAATGCTAAATCTAAAAAATCGCCAAAATGATGAAAAAAATTACGTTTAACTCTATTCGCAGCTGTAAAAGAACAAATAACACAAAAGAAAGTCATATAAACGTTGCAAACCATATTACATGGGTTGATATCAGAGGCCAAGTATAAGTTACGCTCTTGATTGGGCAACACGTCGCACATCAAAGTACGTTAATCGATCTAACTTTTAAATTTAACGAATGAATAACTTTACTTTATTAAATTAAATTACAAGAATACAAAAATCAAAAGTATGGAGAAGCAAAACGCACCAGAAAAGTATGTGCCACGCAAAAAAGAGTTTAACATTAATTGTGATTACAACCAAGTATGTACGTGTGGCTATTCCAATAATTGACATAACCAACGAAGTAATACTAATAATAATAATCGCAAGTAAAACTGATTTAATTCGTACGATATTTGAAGTAAATGAGTGCGCCGAGCTTCCCTTTAATTAACTTTGCACTTGTGTAAGTGTTTTTTCCCATAAAGTGCTGTTCAACCTTTGGACTTCAGCGACCTGACGTCATGGAAACTTTTCAAAAAGCAGGTGTTTTATTAGCGTCACCGATTAGGTTACAGGTGGAGAGGTGGCAATCCGCTAAAGAATTAATTTAAACCGTCAATACAAAAAAAAGTTATATAATCACATACCCCAAATAAGCTATCACTGAAACACAAAATCTGTTTGCATTATCACGTGGAATTGTGTGAAACAACTTGATGATGAAAGCCTGATTGGGACAGACCCGCCAAAACAGTGCGTGTTGTACAAGACGTTACCGGAAAATGAAATCGTTTGACAGCCGTCTACGAAAAGTAGGCGTGTCGAGGACAAATTTTATACTCGAAAAATTTTTAACATAAGACGACGTCAGCGACCATAAACGGCTCTTACCACCAGTCGTAATTTTAACACAGTTAAAGGTAATATCTGATTTAATCACGACGGTGCAGAACGGGGCAACGCCAGAAGACGAACTAGCTACCCACCAAGAGTACAATGTCAACGGAGGATACCTATATCACATCATCATTGGCCAACTTACGCTGTTTGTACTCACGGAGTGCCGCAAGAACGACGGCAATACGGTTGGCTACTCAGGCTCCGAAAAAACCTTACGGGCCATCTTGGAGAGATTATGGTGATCTCAAATACACAGCGATGTACGATTTGGTTATCCCCAAGCTATAATTATAGACAATAGTGCGCAATTTAGCTCGACAGCGTGGGACGCAGCCGTAGACAAATGGGTGTCTCAATATTGGATTATAGCTATATGGCATTCTCAAAGCAACCCCGTTAAACGTAGTAGTCAAGAAATTAAGAAAGGACTGAGAGGGAACTCTACCAAAAGGATCTGGACACTTGGTGCAAGACCTTAAGTCAACTACTAGTAAGTCAAAGAGCCGCCACAGTCGTCACTCCGGGAGAAACGTTCCTAAATCATCTTATAACCAAGCCAAGCAACTGGCAACTACCCGTCAAGCCTACTCGAGAACTAAAAAATAAGAAATCAAAAGAATACACCGAAACCAACACCGATATAGATCGAGATACGTTAATTACGAACCAACCAAAACACAATACGCAGATGGCGACCGAGTAATGGAAAGAAAACATCTCACAACGAAAAGAAAGTTGGCCGAAAAATAAGTTAGTTCGTGACGAATTGTTCAACCAGTGAGAGTCAACGCCCATTGGATCGAACGACCGAATCAAGAACGGACAAAGATTCATGTACACGACCTGTGACCAACACTATCTAGGGCACCAACAAACGACAATCGAAACATCGCCGAAACCGCTCTTGAAGGGGAAAAGATCTGTTACAAGGGAGCTTTACCCAGGTTTAAAAAATTTATTTTTTCTTAGTTACTTTTGTATACTTATATACTATAATAAATACGCATGTATCTCAAACTAATTTTAAAATCATATTGATAAAATAAGTATTACTTGTAAGTTAGACTGGGTGTCAACCTATGGTTGAAAGCAATTCAATTTCTTTTTGTTTGCCTTATTTTTATAAATATGACATTAATTCTCTAAGTAAATTGGATATTTTTACCGGTAATCATATTCTTACGAATCAATTTCATTTAAAAAGAACTTTTATTTACGCCATAAAAGCTTAGTAAAGCCGACCAATAACGTTGTACCCACGATAACTCTCGAACCAAAAGTCTTAGTAACTTAAAATTTGGTATGGAGCTGGTTTTTCATATTTTCTCGATTCTATCAAAAGATGGGTCTGATAAAAAAACTGGAAATAGATGTATCTGCCATTTCGAACAGTTCTTCTTATATAATTTTGTACGAATGTAAATTATTCGAATTATTTTTACAGTTTCTTATAGAGTTAATTCTTGTTAACAATTTATTCAAAAAAAAAATATATATGATCTTAGGTTCGAATCCAGCCTACGACATTTTTTTTAGAAAAAATTTTATATCTTGAAAGAAAAGCAAGATACGTTAAGACAAGCAATAGGTATTGCTGTGAGAAAATTCTACTCCCGTCCTCACATAGGGCAAATTAATAAATAAGAACACAAAACTTTAAAATGAAAATGAAAATTATCACCAATACTTCAAACAAGGAAAATAGGTATTAATGCTCTAAATGAGTTTCAAAGTTGCACATATAATTATATGCTCAAAGGTAAACTCAAAATGATCGTCTTAACAATTGCACCTAAGCAATTAAAAACTTAAATTCGAGAAGACGAGTTCCAGAGAAGAAATTCTCAGAATCGACAATAAAATGTAATCAAATACATCAAAATAAAGCAGTAAAATAACTGCAAATAAAATGTAAGTCTTTGGTCAGCGCATTATTCAAAGAACATATACCAACAGTGTGGTATACAATAAACATTGAGATTTCCTCAATATAAAATAAAATACAAAATATAAGGCATCCAATCACTTAGATTGTAATGACCTCCAAGAGTGAGCATCAATAAAACTTAATTAAAAATGTAAAATTCCCAATCCGAAGCTTGAAGTAAAGGAGAATCACAAAAATCTAATGAGGTTTTAAATCTTTAACATGAAAAATTTCTAACGGCTTATTATCAGGTGTAGATAATCTATAAGTCGTTGGACCCATAATTTCAACAACTTTTGCTTCAATAAATTTTGGAGCTAATTTAGAACTAAAATGCTTTGATGCATCCGAAAGAACGAAATTTTTCTTCTAAACCAAATTTTCAAGTTTAAGTTTTAAAGGTCTACGTCTTAAATGATAAGAAGGAGAATTACGCTCGTAAGCTAAATGAAGATTATGTTTAACATCTTTAAAAATAAGTGACAATTCATTAATATCTTGAACTAACTGTTCGCGAGTATTCAAAGTCAACTCCTCCTCCCTAAAATCTTTGAACTTACCATAAAAATCTCCAGAAATTGGAATAGTACGACCAAAGGCCAAAAAAGAAAGTGTAAATTTAGTAGACTCGTGCACAGCATTGCGTAACGCGTGACCAATTGTATGAATTTCAACATCCCAATTTTTATGACTGTCAGAAATATAACTACGAATAGCAGTACCAATCACTTTGTTAACTCTTTTTACGAAATTAACCTGTGGATGATAACTAGCATTAAACCAAACAAAAGAATTTTATACGACTGCATCAATTTATTAAACATTACACTTTTAAATTGAGGACCATTGTCCACCATACAATTCTGAGGAACACCATAAACCAAAAATACGTAATTTTCCAAATATTCACAAATACGTTTTGCAGAAGCATTGCGCATCGGATGAATCAAAGTAAATTTAGTGAACCAATCACAAACAACTAATAAAACTGTATTGCCTTGTTTCGAACGAGGAAAAGGACCTACTAAATCAATTGAAAGACATTGAAAAGGGAATGAAACTTCTTTTTCTTTACTCATAAATCCAAAATGATTAAACTGAGAAGATTTACTCTTACAACAAACAGAACAACCACGAATATATTTAGCAACATCCGACTTTAACTTTGGCCAATAATATAATACTTTAATTTGAAAAGGTTTTGGTACTGAAGTAAAATTGACTTCCGTAAACTTTTTGGAACCACTAACTTCCACTCAACTAAATTTGAATTAATTTCTAAATTACTTGAAACGTATTTATAAAGTTTTCCATCATCTATTCTCCAATCAGGGTACAAATCTGGTTTATTAGTAATATTATCAATCATCTTTAAATACCAAGGATCAAAATCAGTAGTAGAGAATTCCAATGAACTAATTTCCAAAGGTGCACGAGAAAGGGCGTCAGGAACAACATTAAGTTTTCCCTTACGGTGAATGACTTCAAAATCAAATTGTTAAAGCTTTACGCTCCATCGAGCTAAACGACTT
This sequence comes from Aquatica leii, assembly GCA_035610365.1. Classification (NCBI taxonomy): domain Eukaryota; kingdom Metazoa; phylum Arthropoda; class Insecta; order Coleoptera; family Lampyridae; genus Aquatica; species Aquatica leii. The sequence goes on along the minus strand of CM069434.1, from coordinate 13,290,524 downwards.
GAAGGATCTTTTAAATTATTAAGCCAAATCAAAGAATGATGATCAGTAATAACCTTAAAATGAGTACCTTCAATATAAGGACGAAATTTATGAATTGCAAAAATAACGGCTAAAAGTTAACGTTCGGTAATTGAATAATTACGTTCGGTTTATTCAAAGTACGAGACGCATAAGCAATGACTTTTTCATTTGTTTCTTTCCCTGGGGTAAGAACACAACTTACTCCATAATTGGAAGCATCACATTGTAAATAAAATGGTTTAGTAAAATCTGGACTAGCTAAAATAGGTGCTTCTACTAAGCGTGATTTAATTATATCAAATGAATCTAAAGCTTCTTCGGTCCAAACAACAGTCTCTTTCTTCTTCTTTCCTTTCAACAAATTATTAATAGGAGCCAAAATAGTTGAAAAATCTGAAATGAATCTACGATACCAACTACACATACCAGTAAAACGTTTGATTTCCGTGCCTGTCTTAGGTAACGGAAAATTAACAATTGCATTAATTTTAGAAGGATCGGTTTGAAGACTAGATATGACAATTCAGGTTTACAAAATTCACATTTGGCCAAATTAATAGTAAAATTTGTCTCCTTTAAACGTTGATAAACTTTTTCTAAAATTTCTAAATGTTCTTTAAAAGTACTGGAAATGATAATTATATCATCAAGATATACAAAAACAAATTGAGATAAAGATTCGTCAAATAAGGTGTCCATTAAACGTTGAAGAGTGCTAGGAGTATTGGTTAAACCCAGAGACATAACTCTATATTCAAATAAACCCCTACGAGGTACAGTAAAAGCAGTTTTTTCCTTATTTGCATCATTAAGAGGAATTTGCCAAAAAGCTTTCTTTAAATCAATAGACGTCAAATATCGGGCATCTCTAAATCTATTTAAATATCGTTTAAATAAGGAAGTGGATATGCATCCTGTATCAATCGAGTGAGCAACTCTACTAGTTAAACCTAATTGAGGTCTGTCTAGAGACTCAAATAATTTAATAGTTTTCGACAAATCGGATTTTTGCTCATCACTTAAGTCACTCAAAAATGTAATCATTTGAAAATTTGAAGTTTCTGCAGAATGTGCAAAGAATTCATTATTAATAAAATCTACAGTTAAACCAAAGGTTTGACAAAAATCAATCCCTAAAGTTAAAGCAGTTTAAATTGTGTCAGACACAATGACATTTAATGAACGGGTAATTCCATTAATAACAAAAGGCAAATTAATAGTACCTAAAATTCTTTGAAAAAAACCATTGGCTGTAGTTAATAAAAGAAATTCATGATTCCTATTCAATTTCAAATCGTATTTATCAATTAAATAAAGTCCTGGCTTACCTAAAATTGAAATATTAGAACCAGAATCCAAAAGAGAAAGAAAATTTTCATTAAAGATTGTAACATTCAAATGAGGTCTGGAATCCCTAGTCTTTTGACAAAATTTTAAAAAAACCTTAAACGATTTGTAAAAATTTTTGACTTTTAATAGCCAATAATTATTCCAATCAGTTTTGTCAGTCTTATGAATAGGAACTGAGAAACATTGACTGACATGATGCTTCTCAAAACTTAGTTTTTTTTAAGTACATTTGGGACAGTCGAATGGCCTGTTTCAATACAATTATAACAAACCGTAGTTGATTTGGCAGTATTAACTAAAATAGGTTTCGTTGACTTATTCTTAATAGTCGAATTTTTATTAAAATTGGTAGAATGAACCTTAGGTTTTTGAAAATACGTTGATTTGGGTTTTACACCAGAATTTAAATTTACTTTGGAATCAATTGTCAAATTCATGTTAGCTTGAGACTCTGTTGGCTTAACAGCTTCCAAAGCCTTACATAAAGAAATTAATTGAGGAATAGAAGTGATAGTCTTCAAAGCAAGTTGAGACGCATCATAAAATTGCAAATTTCTTTTAATAATTTTCATCTGTTCAGTTTCAGGTACTGAAATGTCTAATTGTGAGAATTGATTCACCATTTGAGATATAAAAACAGCCGGAGACTCTTGAACAAATTGCTTTCGAGATTTTATCTCAGCTAATAAATTTTCATTGTTATCTTCTGGTAAGAAATCTGGTTTCAATTTAAGAACCAATGCATCCCAAGAATAAATAGTAGGGCGAACAGCACGATACCATGATAAACCAGAATAAGCAAAAAGATCAATTGCACCATCAAATAATTCCTGAGAACTAACTTTACGGGCAACTTTAAGTTCATTACAACGTTGAACAAAAGATAAAACTGAAATATCTTTAGGATTTCCAGTAAACTTTAACTGCCATTTATAAATTGGTAGACGACTACTCGAAGATTGAAAAGTTTGCAATAAATTTGAAAAATCGTTACTTGAAAATGTAACTGAAGGAATAGAAGTATTCATATTAGTCATAGTCTGAATTGAAGTTGTTGGAACATTAATGTCAACACAAGAAATACCTTGAACAGAAGTAGATTCTTGCTCTAAGCCTCAACAAAATAATTAAAATCAGAAGATAACTCTTGTGTTCCATCAACACTCTCAAGCGAAACTAATGAATCAGTAACCACCCGTATTAAATTATTAGAAATATCAAGAAATTCATCACTGAAAGGTATGTAATTCAACCTACGCAAAACATGAGTAAAGCGTGTGCTTAATTGAAGATATTTACTATTTTTCGGTTTAATTTTATAAATATTCAATAATCTATTTAATTCACTTACTTTATCATTTAAAATGTTCAACTCATCTTGTTGGTCAATGTCAACTTTTGGATAACTAATTTAGAAAATTCGTTAAATCAAATTTTTCAAGAGATAATTTAGCTTGTAACAACTTTCGTCTACTATCGACATTTTCATCACTAGCATCAACGCCTCGCAAAAACAATTTATGACATAGCTCGTAACTTCTGAGAGCTTCGACAAAATACATTATCACAATAGAATAAAATAAATCTTAACCTAAAATACACAACACAAATAAAAATACAATGTACAAAAGTATTCAAAATTTAAGATTTAGGAAATTCACAGTAATTACTTCATTCAAAATTCAGCCCCAAGTTGGTAGCGACAGTGTAATAAAAAAATAAAAAATAAATATATAATAAAAATAATAATAAACGTTCAAAATATAAAAATAGATTTATTGAAAGCAAAAATACTTATTTTACCACGACAGCAGTCGAAACACAAACCTCTGAGTGTGAGTCTGAATGAAAGTAAAATACACAGGCGTGAATTCCTTTAATTTATTTGCAACTATAACATAATACACTAACTATTTACATTAAAGAAAAAAATGAACATTATTTGATTTAAAACAATATATGGATTAAACTAATATTTGGAATAAAATATTTGGGTTAAAACAATATTTGGGCGCCAACCACCTTTAAATTGGTGATAAATAAAAAGCATAAAATCTTATAACTAAATATTAATCGATATCACTTCAAAAGTAATAAACGTTAAAGTTGTTACGGAGTATGTATTCCGAAAAGTTTTTGAAAACACAATTTAATTAACTTGAATTTAAAATGTAAAAAGTAGTAGCATAAATTCCAGTTGACTCACCATATATGATATGACGTTATCGGATATATTCTATTTTTAGCACATTCTTTGTTGCATTGATAAGATTCTTGCTTATTATAACGAATCAAACGAATGTAGATTTGAAAACACAAATGCAGGCATAAAACCAAAGTATAAATCCAATGAATAAAAATCCAGTAAATAAAAAAAAAGACCCAGTAAATAAAAAAACCATTGCATCTAAAGCAACGGCCTTGAAATTAATGCCTTTGTCTAAATGTATTGCGTAACATTGTGAAATCACAGCAATTAGTTGGAATGAATAAAAATTAATTTGTATGCGTTTTTACGCCATAATTAATAAAATTGTCTTCCTTGCACCACTCACGTGAAAGACCAAAGATGGCTCAAACGGAAGTGCGAGCTTAAAATCGATTACACGGGTTGATGCGTAAAATGACGCGACGTTGCCAAACTGAATAAATTTAAGTGCAATATTAGTTGCAGAAAATAAACGAATGCAAAATTGAATTTTAAATGTAATGAACTCTAACGGGACGTTACATAGTATCTGGAGCTAATCCTTGATGTCGATTTCGATCATCTTTATCACAAAAATGTATTGTCAACAGAACTAAACCAGCATGTAGAAATTTAACTCCATAGGATAAGAAGAAATGGTTCTTCCGTTATCTGAGTGCTAATTCTAGATGACGATTCAAGCCATGCTTATTATAAAAATCCATTGTTATTGGAACTGAAACAAAATGTAAACATTCAACTTCTTATAATAAAAGAAAGTAGTTCTTCCTTTATCTAGAGCTAATTTTAAATGTCGATTTAAGCCATGCTTATCATAAAAATGGATTGTCATCGTAACTGAACCAATATGTAAAAATTCCACTGCGTATCATAAAAGGATAAAAGTAGTTCCAATTCAGCTTGCAAGGTGTGACTTATGCAAACAAACATATATTACAAGTTAAATAAAAACTTTTAAATAGATTCCTATCTACAACACTACAAATAAATATCTTATTTTATGCATTTCTTCTTTGAATAATAAAAAAAAAGACTTTAGTGTACGTAATTTTCTGTTTCTGAAATTTCTATCTAATGAAACTTTATTCGACTCGATGAAATTCAATTGTTTCTAACACTTAATAATTACTTTCTTTAAGTAAAAACAACTCGAACAAACTATATAAAAAAACCTCGCTGTTGATTTCAAGTATTGATGTAATAACAGTTTGTTCTTGTCAGTCTTACTAGGCAAAGATGGAAAAACCATAAAAAAAGTATAAGAGAACGCGGATTAGAAAAAATAACCCTAGTGGAAACATATTTAATATAAATTTTTAGAGTAGAAAACTCTATACAACAATAATTATTTTTTAGAATTTCAATTCAATTAAAATTATTCAGTCTTTAATACCGCTTTGAATATTTAGAAATTATTCATACATTTTTTATGTTAAAAATGCTTTAGTATAATGCTTGTCCTCAGTATAAAATTTAGAATAGAATCTCAAATTGTTACAGTGGCCTACGGGTCGAGTAATAAAGTGCCATTCGGGCAACGATAACGTCATCCGCGTTGTGACTGTCAAAACCGCGAAAGAAGTGCTTAAACGTTGTGTAACGAAAGTTTTTAAGGTGCCAATTACTGATTTAAATTGAAAAAAAATATTTATGTGTATATTTATTTTTTCAAGGAGGCCGGCGTATGTTAATGTAAATGTAAACTAAAATGGTACGCCGCGCATACTCAAAGTTTTGAGTATCAAAAACCGGACAAAATAAGTTTTAAGTCCATAGAATATTATTGTATGTACGAATTGGTGGTTGGGGTGTTCTTATCAATAAACTTAAAATTAAAAATATACACTCCACTTCATTACTTACGCTAACACAAGTGAGTAAAAATTCATAATTACTCAAGTTTTGTTATGCGGCGAAAACTTAAATTATTAATTTAAACGAGAACATTTTTGGTAGACAACTTCTGCCATCTCTACTTTTAAGAGTTAGTACTCGTGCAAATTGATTGAATCAGATATTACGAAGCAAGATTAAATTTAATCTTGTTTCGATTGATACGATATTTAGTGTATTTTGTTCAGTTATAAGTTAAAACAAGTTAAATATTATTGCGCATCAACTTTGTGAACTTTCTTTTCGCTTTAATTTCTAATTTTTTCATTTGACAATAGCATGGGGCGTCGGAAAAAACGTGAATCAGATTTAAGTAAGTTCTTTTAATACATTATTGTTGTACTATATGATTTTAAAAGATCATTTTATTTGTGACGCCTGAGGGACACTAGTGCAACTTCAATTTGGATTTGATGCGTTTTTCAGATCAACTTTAATTACTTGATCGTAGTCATTACGTTGTTTTACGAACACTTTGAATTAATTTGCCATAAGTTCATTGTACAATTTATTTCTTTTTAAAGTGGTACAGTTGTCAATTGTTATTTTTAGTTTTCTACAAAGATCCACAAAAATCGCACTTTAACTGCGCATTTTTGTTTCAGAACTAATAGTAAAATGAATCAATTTATAAACTGAATATATTAAAACGCTGACATTTTGCTCGATTTTTTCCTTGATCGAAGTTTCCGATTTATTTTCCTGCATAATCATTTTATTTAAAAGAAATTATATGATTCGTGTATATTCGGTTTACGAAAGGAAATCGGTTTTTAAAATTTTTCTTCATTCTGCGTCAGCCACATAGGTCGCACGCAATGTCCTTGAAAATTTGCAAACTGGGATAAAAATGTTCATCGGTTATCAAATTAACCATAACTTATTTAGTTTTCGCTTATTTCAAGAAATTAGCAACTTTTTATTAGTGTATTTATAATACTGCCATTTTTGATTGACCTTTCGTGCATTGGTTTAATCTTGCGGTTCATTTTAAACATTTCCGTATTCATATTGTAGCGAATTTTTATTATTAAATCTAATTTATTTAAACTACTAAAAATATTTTTACTTATACTAAAAATATGTACACTTTTAAATTAACCGAACTAATTAAATCTAATAATATTTAATAAAAACACTTACAGTATAATTTATATATAGCGCTATCACTGACAAGAAGATAAGATTAAGTCACACACTTGTTTACGTTAAAGTTACGTACCAGATTAATCACCGTAGGTTTATCTCACACGCGTTAACGACTTATTCATTTAGACTTGAATAATCTTCTTAACACTGCTGTCTTTGCTTTACGGAAATAACTAACTTACGATTTGTTTGTTCCATATATATACACATTTTGGAAATTCCTAACAGTCGGCTCAAAATTGCGGCCTTGATCGGAGTGTAATTCCAACGGAACTCCAAACCGGCAGAAAAACTCTTTTACTAATACGTCTGCGACTGTAGCTGCTTCTTGGGGGTACTTAATGAAGAAATGTAAAAATTATCATTTTTTTTGTTAATTTTTGTTTTTTAATCTACACTATATTCTGCAAAGAATGCAAAAAATCCGATGTCTCTACAAAGTTTAAAAGTTACTTAAATTTAAGTGTAAACTTGGAAGGACTAGCTATGCGTTACACAAAAATTGTCTGTTTCAATGTCTAATAAATAAAAAATACGGGGTATGTTTCCATTAACTGATAATGCTAGACCATTTCGAGCAACAATGTTTAGGCTAATCTGCCCATTGCATTTTTTGCACGAAGCAAAAGAATTCACCGCCGCACTCAACGCTCTGATACAAACAATATCGAAAACATCAGTGCTTTCATACTTCGAATACTCGGGCAATTAAGGTTTTGCTTTAGAACCTGAAGGAACAGGAGTTTGTATTGTCGAGCAAGGTTGTAGTGACTCCACATTTACTAAACAAGTTGCATTTGATGTCATTTCTGCAGACCTGAAACCGCCTTTTCCTCTTCTTGAAAACCGAACCCGTTCTAGGCATATTTGAAACGAGTAAAATAAAATCTCTGTAATAAACACAAGTAAAACAATAACACTACAATATACGAACAGGAACAAGAACTTTGAAAAGCAAAAACGACTACTGAAGATAAAAAAACAAAACTTTTTTGTTTTTTGTTTCTCCTGAACAGTTGTATTTTTTTCTATTTCGGTACACTTTTCTTCAAAACTATGACAGGTAATTGAGGGTATTTTTTTGTATCTTATTCACGGCAACGCTAGTAACAAACGCAGCAGATCGAATTTTAAAAATCCAGCTGGTTTCTTTTTTACTTTACTTTTAATAAAACAATAAAATTTTCAAACTTTCTAAGTCAATTAAAAATTTACTATTTCTTTAAATTAAATTCTACCTGCTGTACAGCTTTAAAACTATGTAAAGAAAACGTGTTCAAAATTTCACAAAAATCGATTTAGTAGTTTTTGAGAAAAGTGTACCTCAATTTGCATGGAAAATGGCTCCGTTTAGTACCCCCTTGATTGGGTATGGCGTAAACCTTGGTCCATTTCGTAAAATAATCCATCGCCTCCAAGATTTATTTATTGCCCGAATCGGATTCTAGGAACGGCCTTGCAATGTCAATCGCTACTCTTTCCAAAGGGATTCCTACGTTGTATTACTTCAAGAGCGCTTTGCGCTTTCTCGCTGGACAATTTTCTGATGCGCAGACCGTGCACTTACGGCACCATTTCATGACGTCCTCTTTGCAGTTCATCCAGTAGAATCGTTCTCAAACTTTCCGCAATGTTTTCTTAATGACAATCATCCCTTTGGCACTACCAACTATAGTCTGTTTTCCGTGCCCTCGACACTTTTTGTGGATTGCTTAAGAAAGCCGTCTCTCGATCCATTTTGCCACTTGTTCTTCCGGGTTACGGAACTGCAATAGCCATTTTAAAGCGGCGACGTCTGTTCTCATTAAAAATTTTCGCCCATACAAATATTTGTAGAAATGTTCTATGTACTTGACGACTGCTAATAGCTCCCTTCTAGTCACGCAATAATTCCTTTCTGGCCTGGACAAAACCTAGCTAAAATACGCGATAACTTTTTCTTGTTTATCTTGAACCCTTTCGCAGGCCAGATTGCTTGCGTCCGTATCCAAAACAAACTCTCCATCTTCTCTTGGATAACTCAAAATCGGTGAAGTGACTAGGGCCTGTTTTAGTTGATGGAAAGCAATTTCGCAGTCTTCATTCTATCTAATTTCTGCTCTTTTTTCAGTCAGTTTTGTCAAGGTTTGGCAAGATTGGCAAATCCGGGTACAAATCATCTATAATAGGTGCATAACCCAAGAAAACTTCGGACCTGATGTTTGTCGATTGGTCTTGGCCATGCTTGCATTGCTCGGATTTTGTCTGGGTCAGCTTTTATTCCATCTCTAGATACGACGTAGCCAAGATATTGCACTTCCTTCTTAAATACGTGGCACTTCTTTGAACTTAGTTTGAGATTAGCCCCACGTAGTCGCTGAAACACTTCTTCCAAGTTGTTCAAGTGTTCTTCAAACGACCTTTCAACCACGATCACGTCGTCCAGGTAAACCAAGCACGTCTTCCAAGACAATCCGCGCAAGATAGTCTCCATCAAACGCTCGAACGTTGCAGGAGCGTTACACAAGCCGAAGGGCATCACGGTAAACTGCCACAAACCAGTTCCAATCGTGAAAGCTGTTTTTTCACGATCCTTGGGTTCTAATTCTACCTGCCAGTATCATTTCTTTAAATCTAACGTAGAAAACCACTGGTATCCTGGCAGGGTGTCTAACGTATCGTCAATTCTAGGTAAAAAGTAACTGTCCTTTTTGGTCACGTTGTTTAGCTGTTTGTAGTCTACGCAAAACCTCGTTGATCCATCCTTCTTTTTTACGAGTACCACTGGGAATGCCCATAGGCTACTTGAAGGTTCAATCACGCCTTCTCTCTCCATATCCGTAATTATTTGTTCGGTTTCTTCTCTTTTTGCCAAAGGAAGTCTGCGTAGATGTTGTCGTATCGGCCGAGCGTCTCCGGTATTAATTTTATGTTTCACCACGTTAGTTCTTCCTTTGGAGCTATTCTCCAGGTCGAACACAGCTTGATACTCTTGGATCAACACTTTAACTTTAATCAGCTGGTCTTGGCTGAGGTTTTGGCATTTGATGGTAAGAATGTCCAATAGATGTTGTGGACACTTCATCGGCGACGTATCTTTGTTCGACTTTCGGCATCTCACAATTTGCGTGCATTGGACTACCACGATCTTCTTTTTCAACGTTACAGGATCTGAGTTGATGTTTAAGATCCTTACTGGCATCGTGTTCTTTACTCGTACTAAAGTTCTGCCAACGAGTAGTCTCTTTTTAACTAAACCGCTCTCCATTAGCTCAACCGCGCGTATGTAGCCTTCCTGGAGACTTCCATCCAGGCTTGCTATCACCACACTTTCCGTCCTTGCAGACAGAATCACGTCTTCACTTAATAATACTCGCACGGTTGCCTTCTCTGACGAATGGAAAGGAATTTCTTCATTGTCGATCATCAGGACATCGTTTTTCATATCCAAATGGAACCCATACTTCTTTATCACGTCCATTCTCAGGATAACTTTTTCCGCGATGTCGGCTACCAGTACTTGATGGTCGAGTACTCCATTTTCCAAACTAATGGTTACTTTGACTTGTCCGTGAGTAGGTATTTCCTTGCCCGTCGCTGTTTAAAGTCGTACTGTTACTGATGATGTCTTCTCGTTTTCCAATAAGATGTCAGGACGAATGATGGTCTTCGTCGTTTTAGTGTCAACCAGTAACTAAACACTTCTTCTATTGATCTTGCCATCGAGATAAATGCTATGCAATTGCTCCCCAGGCAACACCATTTAAATGGTAATCTTCGCAGCCTGACAAGACGAGATTACTTTTTGTCTCTTTTAGTCGCCTCGTTCCAAATTTTTAAGCCCTCTTTTTGTCCTCTTCTTAGGTTTAGTACGATGCCGTCGTACATGGTCTATTTCACCGCAGTTCAAAGTTGTCACTCCTTTTTTCCGAAGTATTCGTCGCGCTATCTTCTCAATGCTTTCCAGTGTCTGCGCGGTTACTTCTGCAGCACAGCAGAGTCTATGACCGTTTCGTTGCGATGCTTGTTTTGCTGCTTCAAACTCCAAAGCATGCACTAAAGCGTCATCCAACGTCTTCGGTCGAGCTAACCGGAGAGTCTGTTGCGTTTCGTTGTCTCGGAGGCCGTCTACAAAGGTTTGAATAGCTAACTGCTCCAAGAAGGTATCTGGCGCTATAGAATACGCAAGCCGTGTTAATCTAGCAATGTCAGCCTGAAACTCTTAAAGACTTTCGGCAGCTTTTTGAACCCGACTTTTAATTTGAACCTGGTACACTTGTTGAAGATGAGCATCTTTATATCACATTTCTAAACGTGAAATTAAGATATCGTAATTTTCTTGTAGGTTGTCAGGAACAGTTTACAAGATTTCAAGAGCTTTTCCACGTAAGGACACAATTAAAGACGTCGCTTTCTACTTGTTGCTCCAACCATTAGCTGTAGCTGCGGCTTCAAACTGCTTGTAGTAGGTTGACCATGGAACTTTACCATTAAAATTTGGCGGTACAACTTTAAACTTGTGAGTGGCTTCTTCCCGATGGTCCTTTATTAAATCTTCACTCGTTACGCTTCCTTCACCGTGACAATTCATTTGCTTCATTCTTTCTTCAAGCAGTTTTATTCTGTCTTCTAATTTGTCCTCTATTGCTTCTATTTTCTCATTCACAGATTCGCTAATTTCTTCTTTTAAAGTTAACATATCAGCTTGGGTTTCTTCTTGAACAATTTTGATTTGATTTTCTATGCCCGTTTGTATTTCTTATTTTAAACGTCTAGAATTTTCTATTAATTTTTCTTCTATTTTCTGGGTATTTTCAAATAATTTTTCTTCAATTTTCTGAGAGTTTTCTTCCATTTTCTGCAAATTTTCGTGAAAATTTTTTTCCATTTTTTTAGAATTGTTGGACAGTTTTTCTTCAATTTTCTGAGAACTTTTGGACAGTTTTTCTTCGATTTTCTGAGATTTTTTGTCCATTTTCCTATTAATTTCTTCCATATTTTTATTCATCGATTCAAGAATTTCAAATATTTTTGAATCCATTTTCGCTTTTTGCAAATGCGTAACCGACATAAATTTAAATATAACACGTATAAAAAGTTTAAATACACTACTTTTTAAAATGCAGTTTTTGTATAACACAATACAATTTAATAACGATCGACTAGTTAATATGAAACCATCACGCACTTGTTAAAAGAAAAAAAGTTTAATAAACACTATATCGAATTACCAACTGTAATATCGTCCCACGTCTGATAAGAATGAAACAATACCAATATAAGGTAATTCGCACGGAGCACCTACATATGCACTCTTTTACTTGATTCTAAGAATAAAATTGTGACCTATTTCCATAGACATGTGGCAAACTGAATAATAAGTAACTCTTTGCACCGGTGTGAAGTTAGCCTCGGATCTAGCCATAGAAATTCGTTTTGAAGTTAATGCCAATTAAAAGCTTTTAAACATTTCCAAATTAAAGTTACTATATAAATATACGCCATAAACATGATTTATTATAATTTTTATTAAAAATATATCATTTCAATATACATGCATTTAAACATGTAATCGTAATAGTGCAGTTTTTATAAAGATAGTCATTTTTGATTTTTCTGCAAATTTGTTTATAACTAGATCAAACAACTAATAACAACATATTAAAAATTTACGATGAGGCTATTTTAAAAAAAAAAGTTATTTTACGTCGAATTCACTCCAACGCTCAGCTTACATTCCTGCATAAATAAACGTAATTTTCACAAAGATAGTTATTTTCAATTTTTCTGAAAACTTGTTCATAACTATATTAAACAAATAATAACAATATATCAAAAAATTACGATGAGGCTTTCTTAATTTCTTAAAACAAAGTTATTTTACATCGAATTCACTCCAACGCTCAGTTTGCATTCCCGCAAAAACAAACGTAACTTTGTAATTAGAATAAACAATGTTAATATATAGTAAGCACTTAGAATGGTACAAAACTATACATTAAACTAATAAATTAAAAAAAATTATATAAAATGACAGAATTTAAAAAAAATTAAATATATACCTTAATTTAGTATAATAGATCGTAATCAACTCTGCATAACTTCAGCATCGTAATTTTTTAAACCTGAAATAAATTTTCTTTAACAAATAGCCTTATCGTAATATTTTGATATGTTGTTATTAATTGTTTAATCTAGTTATAAACAAATTTGCATCGAAAATGACTATCTTTGTAAAAATAGCACTATTACAATTACATGTTAAAATACATGTTTAATGAAATAATTTATATTATTTTTAATAAAAATTATATAAAATTATAATAAATCATGTTAATGGCGTATATTTATATAGTAACTTTAATTTGGAAATGTTTAAAAGCTTTATATTGGCATTAACTCCAAAACGAATTTCTATGGCTAGATGCTTGGCTAACTTCACACCGTTACTCTTTTTACGTAAATTACGTTCAGTAAATGTGATTGCGTAATCCAGTCCCATTTTAGTAAGTTGTAGGTCTCTATCACATTAAATTGCGAAATCCGTGACCTTCTAATTCTTGGACACATGCATGGTTGGTTTTAGTATACTTAGTTTTTGATTACCTATATAGGTGCAATGGGCTAAATTAAAATTTTTTGGTCTATATAGACTAAAACATTAGTTTTTTAGCATCAAAAAGGTCGAGTTCACAAACCTCTAGTTAACATTCATAGTTACGTGTATAATTTGGCATCCGATTACCGGTCTATTAGAATTGTATGCTTGTTGAGCGTTTCAACCGCACTTTTTTTATATTAAATGTATTTTGTTTTATGATGCATAGATGCTTTAAAATATTTGTATTTGTTCGTGTGATAAAATTATTGTGCATATACTAAATGTCTAATAATAGTCGAATAATTTCAGCTTTATGGTTCCAGCGTATATTTGAATAAGTTTTAATATTTCAGCTTGGTTCTGTTTATCATTATAATTACACCACGATTTATAAGCATATCGCAATTTCGACACCTGTCCTATTTATCATTATGAATTTCTAAATATCGAATACACATGTAGACTAGACCAACCCCACTTGTGTCTGATATCTTTATATGCCACAGTCCAGCTTCACAAAATGATATTAATTTGTTGTTGTGTTGTGACGTTTAAACTGTGGATATTAAAAGTGTACTCGCTATATTCACTACAGTACTTTAGTACGTGTTTACACAGCGCAGTAACATTCGATTCTTTAAAACACCTGTCTATAATAGTATTAATTGGTATTTTCTATAGTTACATCAAAACACAATGCTTCTCAAAAGATTAAGAAAGTATCCAAACAACAAAGTCTTGCACCGCAACCACAGCAACAAATGGCTGTTACTACTTTAGTCAAAAATGAAGTTAACGGTAAAGGTAGTAACGCAGTTTTAGAACCAAATATTATCGAAACTAAATTACCTTATAAAGAAGGTAATTTTTTTAAAGGAGCATATTTCTTGTTTGATTTTACATATATTTTATAGATCAGTGGTCACCATGGAATCCAGATGGAAAGAAAGTATACGATAGAGAGTTTTTAATATTATTGGTCACAGATCCAAAAAGTATGCAAAAACCTGATAATTTACTTACAGATATTTTAGCGAATGATGAACGAGGGGTGAGTACTTCAAAAAATTACGTTACGTGAGTATATTTAGGTTTTTCTTTAGAGAGTTGTGGAAATTAACAGGTACCCTTTTGTGGAACGAGCAACGAAATCATCATCAAAACGTGGAGGAGTAAGTTTAATTACAAAAGAATTTAAATTTGTAAATTGAAATTGACACGTTGTAGATTTCGCCAAAACGTAAAAGTCAACAAGGCAAGAAAGAAGGAAGTAAACAAAATGTTATGCGTGATGTCAAATTGCACAAATCTGAAAATGCGTGGAAGCCAGCTCGATTTATTGCAAGTGCCAATATGACTGAAGATGACAAAAAGACTGAAGAATTGTTTAAGAAAGTTAGGGGTGTTTTAAATAAGCTTACACCTCAGAAGTTTACTACTTTGCTTAATAAAATCAAGAAGTTTAATATAGATACTACCGAAAGACTGCAGGGTGTAATTGATTTAGTATTCGAAAAGGCAGTAGTCAAACCTAATCTTTCTGTAGTCTATGCTACGTTATGCGGTCAACTTGCTCTTATGCAGGTAATATAAATATATTGTAGCATCAGTAATCATTACACCTTTTTTATTCTTAGGTTCCTGCTCCTAGTAGTAACAAAAAATATGGTCAACAAAAATTTGTTAATTTCAGAAAACTCTTAGTTACCAGGTGTCAGTTGGAATTTCAAAAAAAATCGATAGACAAAACCGAACGCAAAAATAAAGTTAAAGAAATAAATGAATGCTTGGACGCCGAAAAAAAGAAAGATTTGTTATTGGACCTGGAAGATTACGATCGTAGACTTAGAATGAAATCGGTTAGAAACCTTAGATTTATGGGTACGCATACAACTATTGTTGTATCTTTTCAACTATGTATTCTTCCGCAGGGGAATTGTTTAAGCAAAATATGTTAACAGTCAATATTATGATGAGGTGTTTAAAAAAGCTACTAAATATTGAAGACGAAAAAAGTTTAGAGTGTTTCTGTAAACTTTTAACAACTGTAGGAAAGGAGTCAGAATCAAATGAAAAAGAAAAGTTACAGCCTCTGTTTCAAAAAATGAAAAAAAAATCTGAAAAGAAAAATGGTAATATTAGTAGTAGGGTTCGGTAAACTTTTTGCAAACGACTCACCGACATAAATTTAAATATAACACGAATAAAAAGTATAATACACTACTTTTTAAAATGCAGTTTTTATATAACAAGATTTTAAAAACGATCGACTTGTTAATATTAAACGATCACGCATTTGTTAAAAGAAAAAAAGTTTAATAAACACTATATCGAACTGTAATATCGTTCCACGTCTGATAAGAATGAAACAATTTTTAAAACGATACGAATTTAACTTACCAATTACTATTTATTACGGGAGCGGTATTGGATTACTACTATTAATTACACCATAACTCGCGACCGCGCACCGTGACACTAATTGTAGCGAATTTTTATTATTAAAACTAATTTATTTAAACTACTAAAAATATTTTTACTTATACTAAGAATATGTACACTTTTGAATTAACCGAACTAATTAAATCTAATAATATTTAATAAAAACACTTACAGTATAATGTATATATAGCGCTATTACTGATACGAAGATAAGATAAAGTCACACACTTGTTTACGTTAAAGTCACGTACCAGATTATTCACCGTAGGTTTATCTCACACGCGTTAACGACTTATTTATTTAGACTTGAATAATCTTCTTAACACTGCTGTCTTCGCATTATGGAAATAACTGGCCTACGATTTCTTTGTTCCGTATTTATACACATTTTTGAAATCCTTCTCGAGTGTTCCATATCTTTCGGTATACGTTCTAGAAGATGGATAACAACTTCAGAAGGCTCTTGAATTTGAGAATGTTTCAATATTTGTTTCGAGATGTTACATAGTGATTTTTGTGCCGTTTTAGAACAATAACCGTATAAGGTAATCCGCACGGAACACCTACATTTGCACCCTTTTACTTGATTTAAAGAATAGAATTGTGACCTATCTCCATAGACATGTGGCAAACTGAATAATAAGTAACTTTTTTTACCGGTGTGAAGTTAGTCAAAATTATATAAAATTATAATAAATCATGTTTATGGCGTACATTTATATAGTGACTTTAATTTGGAAATGTTTAAAAGCTTTATATTGGCATTAATTTTAAAACGAATTTCTATGGCTAGATGCTTGGCTAACTTCACACCGGTAATCTTTTTACGTAAATTACGTTCAGTAAATTTGATTGCGTAATCCAGCCCCATTTTAGTAAGTTGTAGGTCTCTATCACATTAAATTGCGAAATCCGTGACTTTCTAATTCTTGGACATATACATGGTTGGTTTTAGTATACTTAGTTTTTTGTTACCTATATAGGTGCAATGGGATAAATTTAGATTTGTTTGTCTATATAGACTAAAACAAATTGCTTATTTTTTGCACTTTTTTATATTAAATGTATTTTGTTTTATGATGCATAGATGCCTTAAAATATTTTTATTTTTTCGTGTAATAAAATTCTTGTGCATATACCAAATGTCTAATACTAGTCGAATAATTTTAGCTTTATGTGGTTCCAGCGTATAGTTGAATAAGTTTTAATATTTCAGCTTGGTTCTGTTTATCATTACAATTACACCACGATTTTTAAGCATATCGCAATTTCGACACCTGACCTATTTATCATTATGAATTTTTAAATATCGAATACACATGTAGACTAGACCAACCCCACTTGTGTCTGATATCTTTTTTATATACCGCAGTCCAGCTGCACAAAATGATATTAATTTGTTGTTGTGACGTTTAAACTGTGGGTATTAAAGGTGTGCTCGCTATATTTACTACAGTACTTTAGTACGTGTTAACACAGCGCAGTAACATTCGATTCTTTAAAACACCTGTCTATAATAGTATTAATTGGTATTTTCTATAGTTAAATCAAAACACAATGCTTCTCAA
Organism: Aquatica leii; assembly: GCA_035610365.1. Lineage (NCBI taxonomy): Eukaryota > Metazoa > Arthropoda > Insecta > Coleoptera > Lampyridae > Aquatica > Aquatica leii. The sequence goes on along the minus strand of CM069434.1, from coordinate 13,273,312 downwards.
AAGATTAAGGAAGTATCCAAACAACAAAGTCTTGCACTGCAACCACAGCAACAAATGGCTGTTACTACTTTAGTCAAAAATGAAGTTAACGGTAAAGGTAATAACGAAGTTTTAGAACCAAATATTATCAAAACTAAATTACCTTATAAAGAAAGTAATTTTTTTAAAGAAACATGTTTCTTGTTTGATTTTACATATATTTTATAGATCAGTGGTCACCATGGAATCCAGATGGAAAGAAAGTATACGATAGAGAGTTTTTAATATTATTGATCACAGATCCAAAAAGTATGCAAAAACCTGATAATTTACCTACAAATATTTTAGCGAATGATGAACGAGGGGTAAGTGCTTCAAAAAATTACGTTATGACGGTATATTTATGTTTTTTTTTCAGAGAGTTGTGGAAATTAACAGGTACCTTGTTGGGGAACGAGCAACGAAATCATCATCAAAACGTGGAGGAGTAAGTTTAATTACAAAAGAATTTAAATTTGTAAATTGAAATTGACACGTTGTAGATTTCGCCAAAACGTAAAAGTCAACAAGGCAAGAAAGAAGGAAGTAAACAAAATGTTATGCGTGATGTCAAATTGCACAAATCTGAAAATGCGTGGAAACCAGCTCGCTTTATTGCAAGTGCGAATATGACCGAAGATGACAAAAAGACTAAAAAATTGTATAAGAAAGTTCAGGGTGTTTTAAATAAGCTTACACCTCCGAAGTTCACTACTTTGCTTGATAAAAAAATCAAAAAGTTTAATATAGATACTACCGAAAGACTGCAGGGTGTAATAGATTTAGTATTCGAAAAGGCAGTAGACAAACCTAATTTTTCTGTAGTCTATGCTACGTTATGCGGTAAACTTGCTCTTATGCAGGTAATATAAATATATTGTAGCATCAGTAATCATTACACCTTTCTGATTCTTAGGTTCCTGCTTCTAGTAGTAACAAAAAATATAATCATCAAAAATTTGTTAATTTCAGAAAACTCTTAGTTACCAGGTGTCAGTTGGAATTTGAAAAAAAATCGATAGACGAAACCGAACGCAACAATAAAGTTAAAGAAATAAATGAATGCTTGGACGCCGAAAAAAAGAAGGATTTGTTATTGGACCTGGAAGATTACGATCGTAGACTTAGAATAAAATCGGTTGGAAACCTTAGATTTATGGGTACGCATACAACTATTGTTGTATCTTTTCAACTATGTATTCTTCCGCAGAGGAATTGTTTAAGCAAAATATGTTAACAGTCGATATTATGATGAGGTGTTTAAAAAAGCTACTAAATACTAAAGACGAAGAAAGTTTAGAGTGTTTCTGTAAACTTTTAACAACTGTAGGAAAGGAGTTACAATCAAATAAAAAAGAAAATTTACAGCCTCTGTTTCAAAAAATGAAAAAAATTTCTGAAAAGGAAAATAGTAACATCAGTAGTAGGGTTCGGTAAAGCGAAAACTGATTTTATGTGAACCTTGGTTTTAATTGTTTTGTTGTAGGTTTATGATACAAGATGTTATCGATTTGCAGCAGATAATTTACAAATGAATGATCAGTTTTTATTTATTATTCTTGATAATTTTAAACGTTATAGTCAAAGATACGACATAAGAACCACCTTCACTCATCTGCTTACCGAATGAAAGGTATTTTTTGCAACTATAATACATAAACAAGCATGCCGCGAATAGGTCGCCTGACGAAATCCTGTTAAAGCTCTTAAGTAAAATTAATTTAATTAATTATTTTTTCACTTCTTCACCGATCTGCTTAACGAATGAAATCAATACTGATCGAAAGTACAAAGAATGATGAATATGCACACCTTTATCCTGTCACTACTATAGGTCGCCAGGTACAAAAAGTTGAGTTGATATTAAGTAACTTCACTCATCTGCTTACCGATTGAAATTTATATGAAAATAAAGAGAATTTTATACCAAACACGATGGTATAGGGTCGCCTAGGTAAACCTGTCAAATCTGTGGTTCGCCTCTATTTTAAACAGTGCGTGATAGAGAAGCGTAGTGCGTGCTGCTCAGTGCGCTAGAGGAGGATGCAGCATAGCAGCTGCTCGTGTCGTGTACCGAGTGAAACACAGTGCGCATGTTTGTTTTTCCGTGTGATCAAAAAAGAGAACACTACTGCCGGGTATCATTCTGCAGTAACAGAGTACACGTACAGTATATAATATCTAATATACAAAAATGAATTTTTGTTTGCTGGGTAAATCACCAAAATATTCAACGATATAAAGTGTAAGTGATATATGACTAGTATATAAATAATATATACTTTACCTACTCTACTATAAATAATAAATATCTTGTTTTTTATTTTTATTGAAGTGAAACTTCTTTATCGGCGTTGGAAAAAAATTTACCGTCACATTTTTCCGTTACGCGCCATCTTTTTTTTCGGTTACGGAAACGCAATAGCGACGTGATAAATAATATATCAATACTAAAGTGATCAACAAAATCAAAGGCTTTATTTTAATACTAATTCCAGTGGATTTTTAACAAAAGTAAGTAATTATATCTATTTTTCTAATACTTGGGTGGAATTAATTGACATAGAGTATAAATTCTGAAATATGTTATTAATTTAAATTTAAAATATTTAAGGTTAACCTCAGTTTCTGATTGAACGATGACATTTTAAATTTAAAATACTTAAGGTTAACCTCAGTTTCTGATTGAACGATGACATTTTAAATTTAATATATTTAAGGTTAACCTCAGTTTCTAATTGAACGATGACATTTTTTATTAGAAAATTCTAAAATATTTTTAAATCAATACAAATTGTACAAGGTGTTCAAAGGTAGTAAAATAAATAAAAAGTTCGCCCCCGGGTGGGCTCGAACCACCAACCTTTCGGTTAACAGCCGAACGCGCTAGTCGATTGCGCCACGGAGGCACATACTATAGGTCACAAAACGGATGGTTATAAAGTACACGGTCAAAACGTTGCTATAAGATACGATCAATTGTTGTTGTAATACTCCACAAATTCTACAAAATCATCAAATATCAGCCTTCGTGGCGCAATCGGTTATTTGTATTCATGTCTATGATAATAAAATCCTTTTGTTTAAACTTTATCTAATTTAACTTTATTTAACCAATTTCTGAAAAGTTGCATGTAGATCATTTTGCGAAAAATAAGGCCATAAAGAAGTTTCACTTCTTACATGTGTACACTAGTACACGCCCTAATTTTTTATTTAAGAGGGTTCGATAGTACAGCCAGAATCCACATGTAAACAAACATACCCTTTACGTCTCCATATTTAGCACATACCGTAGTTCTAATAATTTAACGCGGTGAACTAAAGCCGCGCGCTTTCACTTTGGGCATCTCAGTGAGAATACATAAGAGAAAGAGAGAAGATGTTGTTGGTAACATCGCAGCATTTGACTAAAATAAAAGTAATTATGGTCAACAACATACATTTGTGCTAAGATCGATGTCGTAATTTGTTTTGTGATCTAAACTGAAAAATGATTTCACAGCAAATTAGAAATATGAACTAAAGCTCACTTTCAAGTTTTGAAAAATAAAATAAACTCAGAATTGACAAACGAACTGTATTTTAAACTTTTCTATACAATATGAAACAGGTCAATTAATTAGTTTTTAGTCTAAGATTAATAATTACAATACTTACAAAAACCAAAGATACGGAGTTTAAGCGTTGACTGAAGAAAATTTCTTCAGTCAACGGTTTAAGTCATCTACATAAATTACATTTGAATTTTTTAATATATAATTGTTTTTGTAACCAGCTGAACAGTTACTGGGAAAATAAAAAATAAATAATGTCTAATATTGATGGTCATGAATTAACTAAAAAAAAAGTTAAAAACAAATTAAAACACACAATTAAGATTCACCTTATGTGTGGGTTATGTTTGTATCGTATAAAGTTATATGTTCTTCGTACTTTCCTCCTTGTCCATGGTTTTAATTTTATGTATATTTGGCAGAAATTAAACATTCTACTGTGATGGTTGGCCTGATGAAGTTGGCACAATAGCCAACGAAACGTAGCCACAATTACGACTGAGTTTTATTTCTGAGTGGTGCCTATCCTCCACATCGAAGGATTCTATCGTAGTATAGAAACACACCAAACTATCAAGTTTTTGGAGGATTTATATCGTTCTCATAATAATAAATTCTATAAAAATATAATACATGTGACAAAATAATAAATATATACTCATTTTCTTTCTCTGCTATATACAAATTTTGCCCAATCTCTTGTTAGTAGCCAAAGTTACTGCTTGAGCTATGGTGCATCCTCTCTTAGCTAATATTTCTGCTATCTGTTGATTCCATGTTATAATTGGTCGTTCTCTTGATAACTTTTCATTTCTTTGTATTTCCTACACTTTCCTTACAGGTCTGTCTGTATTCAGACGGATAAAGTGTCCATACCATGCAAGTTGGCATTTTTCAATATACTCGTATATTGCTTGTACTTCCAATATTCCCTGATGTTATCATTTCTGATCTTGTCCTTTCTTGTTACATTTAATATTTTTCTCAAAAATTTCATCTCCATACTCTGAATTTTGCTTATCCCTTTTTTTGTTAGAATCCAACTTTCACATCCAAGGATAATATAGTGATAAAAACTGTCATATGCGTTTATCTTGGTTTTTAATGTTACCTCTTTTTTCCCTAGGAAACTGTTTTTAATTGTATGGTACACATTTGCAGCACTTTCTATTCTTGCACTTATTTCCGTGTCTTGATGTCCCTTGCTGTTAACATGCACTCGGAGATACTTATAGGTGATTACCTGTTCTATTGGTTTCCCATTTATGGATATATTTATAGTAGTGTCCGGCTTTCCGCTGACCATAACTTTAGCTTTTGGTTCACTCACTTTTAGTCCTTTTTCTGCCAGTTTGTTAACCCAGATGTCTATATTCCTTTAAAGGTCACTTTCACTTTTAGCAAACACAACTATATCGTCGGCAAAGACACATTCACTAATCCATACCGGTTCCATGTTTCTCTGGCTTACGTAAAACTTACTTGCTTCTCTTTTTGTTTCTTTAATGACATCATCTAGTACTATATTTAACAACATTGGACTTATGACTCCTTGCAGTATACCTTCGCTCACCGGAAAATCTTTTGAAAACATGTTTGTTCTAACGAAGTTTCTATTGTTCCTGTATAGACTCATGATTGCTTGTGTCGAGCTTGCATCAACTCCTGTTTTTGTTAAGTATTCTTCTACCACTGCTCTCGGTAATCTGTCGAATGCTTTTTCTAAATCCAGAAATTCTAGGTACATTTTTACTTTTGTATTTTTGTATTTTTCACTTAATTAATGTAATGTAAAAATGTGGTCTTGAATGCTTCGCCCCTTTCTAAATCCGCTTTGTGACTCTTTTAACCGAGATTCTAGTTTTGTTACTAATCGTTTTTCTAGTACCTTTTCGTACACTTTTAACACGTTGTTTAACAGAGTGATACCCCTATAATTACTGCAATCTCTTCTATCACCTTTTTTGAATATTGGTACTATTAAACCCACTTCCCAGTCTTTTGGCACAGTTCGTTCATTCCAGGCTTTGTTGCATATTATCCTAAGCAAATGTTGCCCTTTATTACCCATACACCTTAACATTTCCGTAGTTATACAATCAAACCCAGCAGCTTTCCTGTTTTGAGAGTATAAATACTATCTTGTATTTCTTCTAATTTTATACTGTTCTCATTTGTCATCAATTTACATTTTGCTGGTTGTCTTTTCTTTGTGGTTTGTAGAAAGTATAGGTTTTGGAAGTATAATGTTCTTTATCGTTCCATTATCTTTTCTTTGTTTGTAATGATACTTTCGTTGCCATCTTTTATTTGTTTTATCGCATGTTGTTTGTTTTCAGGTCTAAAATTTTTTAGTATCTTATAAAACAGTTTTTGGTTTGTATGATAGTCTGTTTCCATTTTTTGGGCGAAATTTTCTCTTGCCCTTTGTTTTGCCTGGGTGACAAGTTCTTTTACTTTTAGTCTTTGGTTTTTGTATTCTTGGTAGTTTAGTTCATTTTTTTCTACTTAAATACTTCAACCATTTATCTTTTTTGATTTTAATTTCATTTTTAATGTTTTCGTTTCACCATGAAGTTTGCTTTTTATTCCTGTTAATTCTTATTATACCACAAACGTCTGTTGCCGCAGTGAGAAGTGTGTTCTTGAAAATTTTCCGCGTTTTTTCTCAATCTGCATTTACGTAATTGCCTACTCTGTTGATCATTTCTGTAACTTTGCATCTATATTGATTCGCAATTTTTTTGTTGTTTAGTCTGTATGTTTTGATTGCTTCATTACTAAAATTTTGTCGTGTTTAATATTATTTTTACTTACGGGCACTCTAAGTATGGTTTTGTTTTCTATTTATTTTTAGCTTCTTTTGCTATCGTTGAAATAAAGATATTAGTTGTTATATTTGTGTTTTGCTATTTGTTTACCTTCAGTGTTAGACAGATGTAAAGGAGATCTGTAGTGTATATTTCTCTCGTTTTGACGCTTTAATTATGTTACTTACTATCCGAAACGTTGAGCTATCGCTTACGTTACGGTTTTATTTATGTAACAAAATTTTACTGTCATAACTCGATTATTTTGTCTGGCGAGTAGAGTAGTAGTAGAGTAGAGTAGTAGAGTTAAGTAGAATATAACTTTTTCAATAGAAGGTTTGTTCTCACTTACTGAATCTTTGATGCCGTTTGATAAGTTGATGATGTCACGTGATGTCTCTTTACCAAATTTGTTTAACTCGGCTGCTTAAATACTGACTGAAATAGCTTTGTAATCATTTAAAGTAAATCGAGATTTTTTGCGTTCTTGGCAAGACGTAATAACGTTATTAATGTTAGAATTCTTACCACCTGAATACGACGACTGGCCATGGGATGACATTTCTTACCCTACCATGGGGCCTCAAGAATCGATTGGCATGTATGGGACGATTATGCTGAGTAGTTTTTTTCGCGATTATTTTTTCTCGCTTTTGAAAAAAACTTAAAGACGATATGGTGTAATTTAACCCTGTACTACCAATTTGCCTTAGGATTAGCACAGGATTAGGATTTAACGCAGTTGATTAATTATGGCAAGCAGCTAGAGTTAACTAGACTCTCAGTCGACAACTACAAACCATTTCTTTTGAGGCAAACCACTCGATTGTTGGAACCTGCGTTGGCATCTGTTAGTGACACAGTAGTCACTTCTCTGGCTTTTACTTCTACGAATGGTCCTGTAGGGTTAGAAAAAAAGATATTGGCTTCTACTCATTCAGCTTCTATCCCTTTCATTGTTAATCCTTTTCGACGACGTTTTCTTGGCTCTTCTCTTTGCGTTACTTGTTGGAATTGCCGTCAGACTGAATATATCTCTCCGAATTGTGATAAACCTTCGACTCTCTACTGTTATAGCTGTAGAATAGCAGAGGTTAGTCATCGCAATCGTCCTAAGTGCAGTACTGCCTCGGATAACAAAATTACCAATTTACGGACCGAGTCGTAGGTTCTACGCTATTTTAACCTCGGATTCTATTCTAGCCTTGACTGACAAACAACGTATTTTTTGGATTTTATATTTGTTAGTGTTCGTTAATATGAACGTACATACCTTCAAGTTAATGTTTTAGGTTTTTTTCATTGGTCTGCTTGATACTGGTGCTACTCCAACCATTCTGGGCTCTACAAGATTCGGATTTGGATATTCGTCTTTTTTCTTCTTCTTCTGTGTCTTCCTGTAATTTGGTGAACGACGATAAGAGTACTGTACGAGGATCAGTTTTATTGTCGTTTTCTTTAGAAGATCAAGTGAAAACCTTTAACTTAAAATTTGGAGCATAGACTTTTGGAAAGCTATGAACTTTACTACAAGCTTCTAGAAGTTTACGAACCTTGCACGGCCAGTTCACAATATAATTTAAATAACTACTATCGGCGAGAGGGAAAGTTCAAGTATTAATCTTTTTAATAGGCGCTAGATCTCGTTTTGCAGATACAGCTCTTGTTAGATCAGTACCAAAGGCTTGAAACTTGCATTAAAATTTTTAAGGTTCGTAAAGTTGAAGAAACGAAGAGATAAACCAAATCTTACATCAAATTTGATTTATTTATCTTAGAATAATAACGTATAAATAGAATTAGAATCGATAATAAATAAATATGGTAGCCACACAAGAAGTAGTTTAGTTGGATTGCAGATACAACGTTGGTTATAAGAACGCAGGAAGCATCACCAACTCACAATACATCTGCATAGTAAATTTGAATGGCAAAAACATATAAATACTTTGTAGATTAATTAAATTAACAAGGATAATTAACTGTTTATATATTAATATGCGATAAAAAATTAAGTTAGACTTTACTTTTAAGTTAGAATTACCGAACTTATAAGCAAACAAGATTCGTGAGAATTACCGTAGTGACATCAAATGATAATCAAATCCGGTGTTAGTCTTAAGAAAACGTTTTCTCAAAAGGTCACCTGTAATTAAGCTAACAAAAAATCGTGTTAAACTAGTGGTTCAGAAAATCTACAAAAAAAGTAAAAGACATCATTTATGACAAGTAAAAAAAGCAGAGTCATCGCATGCTGTTGACATGTGTAATTTTCTGAAAGGTCACGTTAAACGTTCATGCCTCGTAGTAAAAGTATCAATCGCATATGCACATCGTATAGGAATTAATTATAAGTACGATACTTCGCTTTAGAAATGTTTAGTAATGGATCAGAATGTTCTAAACCCACCAAAGAGGTGCTTAACCCCTGTAAGTAGATGATTGTGACCCACATTTGGAGGTAACACGTGGGGCTAAGAAATCTACATGAAATTTACACTTAATCCGAAAAAGAATAGAAAAAGTTTAACCGGTTTTCAATAAATTATCTGTTTTCAAAATACATAACGCCACAACACGTGGTGTTTTGAGAAATATTTTTTTTAATTCAACCAGGCATATTAAGTGCACGACAACGTGGAAGGAAAATGACAATTTGAACAGAAGCCACAAACACGATACTCGTTAGATGGTGTGGAGAAGTCAATGACTAATGTTAAGTGAACTAAAAATATAAAGACATATTCCCCCAGCAAAATAAAAGCGATGGGCGTCAATAACAAAACTAAAGCTAAAATGAAGATAGAAATTTAGGCATACGCCAAAACCAACTTAAATCCAAAAACTAACCCCGTATAATGTCATCAGATTATCACCAATACAGAAAAAACAAAGAGTTTCTTAAAAATACCGACAACCAAAACTGTAACAGAAGCGCATGGAGCAAATGGTATTCTTAAGAAACCAAAAGTAATTTGATTCAAAAGCAAAGATGAATACTAATACGGTTTACTACCCAGTAAACACGGATTGAAACTGTTACAGTCACAAAATTAAAACAATTGTTTCATTACGTTGTTTCGTGTTAGTTCCATTTTTATATCATTTACATGTAACGGACAGTGAATAAATTGAAAGAGTTCCGATTTTCCACAATCAGTTTTAAACCGTTTCAGTACTTGCAATTTTTTTCCCATAATCAGCAACCGTCTAAAAACTGATTTATTAAAACCGAATATTTTTTGAATAACTAGAATTGTTTGAAGATCGATTAAATAAGATTGAATTATTTTCAAAACAGTGGAATCGTTCTTGTAAAAACGAGTACTTTGTGATTAGTCAGCATTAGTCGTTGCTATACTTTTGATTACTGTCGTCAACGCTTGCGCTGCAAATTGATATCTTTTCACTTGTTCGGTTGTAGTTTGATAAGTGATGCTGTGTGTGTACAATTACGAAATGGAACAATAAACGGTAAGTCGAAATATTTTATTATAATCCATAAACGTAATCAATATTATTATCATTTCTGTTCTTTATGTATCATGTTTTAATTTGTATAAAAAATGTAAATTGACACACATGATTGCGTTAAGGTAGATTATTGCGTAAATCTGATGATACTTTAGGATTTATAATTACAGTTCAATTCTTCAAGTTTTCTATACGATTATGTACAACTAAAGGTATTCACAGTGTTTTTATAACTTTCTTATGATTGCTAAATTGATATTTATATTAAGTTTGTGTTGTTTTTGATTAAAAAAATGTAATTAATTTTGTGTAACTCTATGATTATGTATGTATATAAATGAAATATTTATTTCTATGTTACAGATGCGATTAAAAGTTGCTACCCAACAGTAACTGATGCAGTTTTCGAGACTTCCGTGAAAAGACCACATCAAAGAAAGTTGCAATATGTAAAAAACTCAATGTGATATTGTATTTAAAAATATTTATTGTGCAATAAAATTTTAAACGTGCATTCGAAAATGTATTATTATATTATTGAAACTGTTTAAGTACATTATTGAAACAAGAAAATCATATATTTATTGATCATTTAGTATCAGTTCAAGAACGAAGCTTTTAAAACGTAAACCGAATGCAACATTTATTTTGCAACAAATTTGAATTTAAAATACCGAAACTATACTGATTCAAATAAGTGAAACAGCGATGGACTTATAGCTATTTTATTGCAGTTAGGTTTCTTTTGTGTTTGAAACAAGAGTGAATCATAAATTGTTTTGAAACTGTTACTAAACAATATCAATTTTGTGTTTACTGGGTAATTTCCAAAACGCACAAACGATACCAAAAAGTAAGGTACAATCAGTAACCCAATACAGTAAGGACGTAAATATTAAAATAATTCCAGAGAAAAGAAAAGAATATAACAAACGTAGAAGTTTAGACAAGCGTCCTCAACTAAGTAGCTTTAAAATCTTGTGAAACCCTTACCCTTAAATACAAAACCACATCCAAAACAAAAATAACTTACAATATCTAAACGGAAGTGCTAGAGATTTACCAAGCCAAGTAGCTTGAAACGTAAAAGCTTGAATTAGGCTGTTTGTCTTAAGTCTCAGACCTACACAGCAAAACAAAAAACTTACTAAGCCTAAGATGACAAAAAAACAACTAAAAGAGAAAAAAACGTGGTTGCAGTAAATAAAAAAAAACAAAGTTTAAGTCAGAGAGAAGTAATTTTCAAAGCAACCAAACTAATTTAAAAGATAAAAGAATTTCGAAAGCGTAAAAGAGAGAAAAAGTATTTAAAAGATAGCAATAAAAGAAAAACTTAGTAAAAGACAGAGAAAAGAAGAAGCTAGATGTTGTGCCTAGTTCATTCCTCACTGTGTAAAAAGATGAAAACAGTGACTCAATCTTACAGCCCGATCAAGGTAAACCTTTAGGAGAAACAAGAAGAACCAATAACGGTTGGCACATAAAATTTTAAGGATCAAAGAAGAAAAAATAAGAAGTAGAAAGTATAGATACGGAGAAAGATAAGGTTTGATGTAATTGCTTGATTCGCTCCAAAGAAGAACAAAAAGAGTGACCAATCCTTGAATGCCCAACCAATTACCTAAAGATACGTAAAAAAAGAAAAAGAATAGTAAAGATATCACAGTTAGCTATAGAATGAATGCGTACTAATTGCTGTCCCAAATCAGAAAGTTTACTATTAGTCTTTATGCCAGTAAACAGAATAGGAAACTCAAGAAAAGGAAAAACATATCCAAAAGCAGAAAGAGAATTCTATACATGATGTACCGATCCCAAAAAAAAACCGACTAAGCGGATATAGCTATATACAGACGGAAAGATAATCTGTCCTGAAGTGAGATAGAGAAAAAATAAACCAAAAGAAATGTACTAAAAACTTAAGCAAACAAAAAAATATCGGTGACAGAAATATGAGAGGAACACTTTGATAGCATCATAGCTACAGCCAACTAGAACCAACGACGCAGTTAAAAACTTAAACCACTAAAACGAAAAGACATGAACTAAAAGACTAGCACAAGCACAATAGCACTACGCCGATGAAAGAAAAAAAAGTAGACAGCAAAGCACAATTAGAAGTGACTTCAATAGTAGGTGTAAAAGCAATAGTAAGGGCTTTTACATCCGGAGAAACAGTACGATCTTTATCTAGACGCGTAGGTTTTGTAGCAACGCTAGCGTGGAAAGGGTTCATCGTACATGGCAAAACATGACGTGGCCTAATAGAATTGCTTCGTTGAGAATTTGAACAAGAACAGTGACGTATGAACTCAGCAACTTAAGGTCTCATACAAGGCCAGTAGAAATGACACCAAAAAGCTTCCAACGTACTCCTAACACTGCAGTGCCCAGGCTCAGATAGAAGATGGTAATCATAGATTACTTGTTTGCGTTTGTCCGAAAGCCTAGCTAATTTGCACACGCCAAAGTCAGACAAAGAAACACGTACACCTTTGCATAAACTTTGGAAATCAGACCTAAATACCACGGATTGGTAGTAGGCCGAATAATTCTAGAAACTGAAGAAAAGTTTGGAGGAAAAAAACTAAAAAACAAATATTACGTAGAATTTTTTCAGCTTTAGGACGACAGTGCACACAATTATTAGACTTAGGAGTAGTTGCAGAAAAAAAGTGAAGAAGTATCAAGAAAACCAACAACAGCATCAGCAGAAGCTGCCGAAGTAGCAGTCTTACTCGTAAAAGTCAAAGATGGTTATAGAAGTATGCCGCTCATTTCAGATGTTAAAAAATTAAAAGAATTACTGCAGTTAATGTTGGATTCCAAATGTTTGCCTAACGAGATCAATTGAGATAAAGATGCACCAGTGCAAACTGAAATTGGTAAAACGTAGTCAAATTGTGGCGAATGACTTTAAGATGTGTCTTTTTCGATACCAGTTCTAACAGTGGCATAAAAAGATATCGCATAGAAGCAGTGTACATCTTAATCAATTTGTTAGGTGATTAGGTAACGAATAGTGTACGTTAACCGTTCATTATAATTTAATGGCAAAAATGCAGTTTCAAACATCGCAGAACTTCGTTTCAGGATTGTAAAGTATCTCGTCTACCTCTTAAAACAAAAAGAGCTTTCCCAATAATACTTCAAGAGCCGAACGAAAAATTTGATGCTGTAAAACTCCACGAGACAAACTCAACTTGTCAATACGAATAAGAAACTCGATAAGTGCATAGGGTTCTTTACCAATCCGACAAGTTAATTTCCAAATCAGAGTCCAATAAAGTAAGAAGTAGTGACTCTTTGTCTAAGGAATGCATAGTTAACACACGCCTGACTAGTAATCTAATCACACCAAAAGCAAGTCGACAACGAAAGCAAAATCAACGGTATATTCTCAACTATGTCTAAATTAACTAAACTAATCTACCGGTGAATGATAGTAATCATAACGAAATGACAATTACAGAAAATTGCTTAAAGAAACATAGAGAACAAAAAAAATATTATACGAAAATCGAGTCCCATGGGTTGGGCGTCAAAACTTACTACAAGCTTTTAGTAGTTTACGAACCTTGCACGGTCAGCTTGTAATAGAATTGGAACAATTCCTATCGGAAAAAGGGGAAGTCTAATTGATAATAATTTTTTTGAATGGGCGCTAGATTTCGTTTTACAGATACAGCTCCTGTAAGATCAGTACAGAAAGTTTAAAGCTTATATTAAAATTTTAAAGCTTCGTCAACAAAGAAATAAACCAAATCGTTAACATCAAATTCGATTTAATTAGCTTAGAATAATAACGTTGGAATCAATAACAAATAAGTTTTAAATTTGGTATACAGGTATAACATTGGTTATAAGAATAAAGGTATAGGTATCACAGGTCAAATCTAAGTTACGCCCTTTGTCGGGACAACAACTCGCACATCTACGTGTCTTAATCAATCTAACTTTTAAATTTAACGAAGGAATGGAAGATTAGGTTTAACTTTGAGAATGCGAAAATCAAAGTATCGAGAATCAAAGCGCATCCGATAAGTATGTGACATACAAAAAAAGTTTAATATTAATTGTGATTACAATCTAGTATGTACGTGTGGCCATTCTAATAATCGACATGACCAACAAAGTAAAATAGAAAATGGAATACTTACAGTTGTGAAAATCCAGTAGGGTATTAGCTAATCCCGTACCAGTCTGACCTAAAACGTAATATGCAATTTGACACAAAGGTACATACTGTGTGAGCACAAATAGTTTGATTTAATGCATACAATGGTAGTAAAGAATGCGCCGAGCTTCCCTTTAATTAACTTCGCAGTTTATCAGTATTTCTTTTCATAAAATGGTGTACTATCTCTCCCTAGATAGCCGACCCTGAGTAACCTACCCTACTGCCCAACTAACCGCCCAAATGCAGTAAGAAACAAGAAAACCAAAAAAAAAAACAAAGCGTCAATGCATAGTGAAGAGAATTAACTCACACTAGACTTGGATAGACATATAGTGCTGTATAACCGTCGAAAGACGGTATGATATCCTTCTTAAGCAAACTAACTAAAAGTTCCTAACCTACTAAATCTAAAAAAAAAGAAACCAAAATTATGGGAGGGCTGACAAAGACCACTCAGCACCAAACTAAAACCAACGAAGGAATATCATTAATAAGGAATCTGGTTACAGTCGACAAAAGTCGTATTACTCTAATTGAGTAAAGAAATGAACCAGCAATCCGATCAGTCGCCAAACCTCAGGCCAAAGACTAGAGTGACCACAAAACCCAGTTCTCTACTATGAATCCACATAACACTAATAAACACTGACAAAGACGGACATTACATTTGCCTAACGTTAATTATAGAAACTAAAAGAACCGAAAAAAATAAACCAAATCGAAAGCAAAGTTATTCACCCAAAGAAGCCACAGATGATCTAGAACGTAGTTTACGTCGACGAGGATATAATAACGACTTGTTGACTGACCGACGGTTTACCTGGTGTGGAGTGTTATTGGAATCAGAGTCCGAAGATCCTTGATTTGGTTTAAGATCCTTAGCATGCCAGATACCCACCGATTGTCCAGTAGTGGTGACTAACTCATACGTCCAAGGAGATTTAACTATTTTAATAATAAGGGGTCCTAGGAACTTAGGTGCTAACTTGGCATTAAAATGCCTAGTGGCGTCAGAAAGCGTATAGCTACGTCGCCATACCGAATCTCCAATTTTATATTGCACATGTCGACGCCGAAGATCATATCTATTTTGCGTTTTTGTGTGCGCTTTAGAAAGTTTTTTCAAAATATGCGTACGAATAGCTTCATAATGAGACACTGAACGAGTAACCTTAGGTTCCGAAATAAGAACATCAGAAGAATATGGACCGAAGAAGTTTCCTGAAAAAACGTGTTCACGTCCAAACAGTGCAAAGAAAGCAGCACAGTCAATAACCTCGTGTTTCGCAGTACGAATAGCGCAGCCAATATTTGAGAGATTTACATTCCAATGCCGATGGTTCTCTTTGACATATAAAGAAATCATGGTTTTTAAAACCCGATTAATTCGTTCGGCGGGATTAGCTCTAGGATGATATTTAGCCGTAAAGAGTATCGTGGTCCCATTAGTAACGCAAAGTTTACCAAATTCTTTACTACGAAACTGGACACCATTGTCCGTAACAAGATACCGAGGAGCACCAAAAAGAAGAAAGATATGTTTTTTGATGATTTTACAAATAGAGGTAGCAAGAGCTGAACGTAACGGAAAGAAAAAAGGAAAGTTAGTAATATAGTCAGCAATCACCAATACATAACTATGTCTTTTCGAAGATTGAGGCAGAGGACCCACGATGTCACAACAAAAAACTTGCCAAGGGTGTGATGACTTAGCACGAGAAGCGAATATACCAGGAGGAGCAACTTGTTCCACTTTGTGCGCAGCACACACACGATAACGCCGAATATAACGAGCGACTTCGGCACGTTAGCAGGGCCAATAATAACGTTGTAAAATCCTTGCCGTAGTTTTCGAAACACCACAGTGTCCAGCGACCGGAGGATCGTGATGGTTACGAATCATTTCCGTACGTTGTTCTGTAGAAACCACTATTTTCCAGTCATCCGAAGAATCAGAAGAGAAAGGAGTAACAACACGACGATAAAGAACATTATCTCTAACAGACCATTTCACAAACTTATGAGGAGCATCCAAGACACGTTTAAGAAGATTATTATACCAAAGATCAGAAGTCGGCAACTTAAGCATAAAGACAGAAGAAATTTCAGACAGATGGATAGCTTCTAATACAGGAACTGAGCGAAACAGGGCATCAGGAACGACATGATCTTTTCCTTTTCGATGGATTATTAAAAAATCGTATTGTTGTAGCCTAATAGACCATCGAGCTAATCGTCCTGAAGGACTCTGCAAACGATTTAACCACAACAACGAATGAGGATCAGTTATCACCGTGAAATGGGATCCTTCCACATAAGGACGGAACTTCTCTATGGCCCATAACACAGCCAGACATTCTTTCTCAGTAGTCGAATAATGCCGTTCCGCCTTAGTAAGCGATCGACTAAGATAACTAACAACCTTTTCACCATCCGCGGTCATTGACTTAACACAGCACCTAAACCAAAATCCGAAGCATCAGTCTGTACCACAAAAGGAAGTGAAAAATTAGGACACGACAGAATAGGAGGCGCAACTAAGCTGTTTTTAAGAGAATTAAAAGCGGTCTGACTTTCCGCTGTCCAACTAAAAGAAACGTGTAAGACCCGAAAGTGAAGACGTAAGAGAAGAAAAATTAGGAATAAAGCGACGGTACCAACTAGTCATACCAATAAATTGTTTGACATCAGTGACGTTTGAAGGAGTAGGGATATTAAGTATCGCTGTTACCTTATCCGGGTCTACCAACAGACCATTCTTGTTGACGAACTCAAGGTATTTTAGTTCAGGCAAACAAAAATTACATTTTTCCTGACGTAAGATAAGGCCAGCAGAGATTGACCGTTCTAACACCTTTTCTAGTACGCTGATATGTTCATCAAAAGTAGGTGTTGCTATGATAATATCTTATAGGTAAGCGAAACAGTAAGGTTCCAAATCCACACCCAAAACCCGATCAATAAGCTGGAAAGAAAACGTGCATCTCTCAAACGATCAAGAATTGAAGTGATGTAAGGCAACGGATAAACATCTTTCTGCGTCACCTGGTTTACCTTCCTAAGATCAACGCAGAATCTATAGGTGTTGTCCTTCTTTCTTACTAAAACAATGAGACTAGACCACGGGCTACTCGACGACTCTACAACTCCCAGACGTAACATTGAGTTTAACTCTTCATTAGGCACCTTCTGCAGCGCAGGCGCAAGGGGATAATACCGCTGTTTTATGGGTTCAGCCGACGTTCGTATTTGGTGCTGCACGAGAGAGGTGTGACCAAGCCCTGAAAGTTGTTTATCGAATGCGTCCGCGACAACATTGTTCAAAAGCTGTTGTTGATTAAGGAAAAGTTCAAATATGGGACTAAGCGAATCCGAAGAAATAACATTGATCGAAGGAGAAGTAGCGTTGAAAGTCCAAAGTCTCTGCCAAAAGTCAGGTATGAAGTTCATTGCTTTCCAGAAGTCGATGCCTAAAATTAGTTGTTGTGAAACTTTAGGAATAACTAAAGTGTTAATCGCTTTTACTTTGCCTTCCAGAGAAAACGGCAGCAGAACGGATCCTAGTACCGCACACTTATTATCATTAGCTAAATTACAAGAAGACACTGAAGAAGGAGAAAGACGAATATCTAAGGACTGCAAAATTTGCCACCCTGGACCGCCCAGAATGGTTCGAGAAGCACCAGTATTAAGAAGACCAAAGAAAGAAAAACCTAAAACACGAACCTTAAGATAAGGACGCTCATCATCACAAACACTGGCAAATATAAAATCCAAAAAAATACGTTGCTTGTCAGTCAAGTCTAAGATAGAAACCGAGGTTAAAGATAGCGTAGAATCTACGACTCGGTTCGTAAATTCGTGCCCTAGTTTCTCGAGACAGTATTACACTTAGTACAATTGCGAAGACTAACCCCTGCCTGTGCACACCCAAAAGAGTGAAGAGTAGGAGGTTTGTCACAATTCGGAGAGATATGTCTCATCTGACGACAATTCCAACCAGTAACGCGAGAAGAACCAAGAGAACCTCGTCGAGAAGAATTAGAAGTAGTAGCATTTTCTTCGAACCGTACCGAATTATTCTTGGAAATAGAAACAATAGAAGAACCTGAAGTGTCGCTAACATAAGTCAATGCAGGTTCCAACAATCAAGTGGTACGCCGCGAGGGAGGTTGATTATAGTTGTCCACTAAAAGTTTAGTTAACTCTAACTGTTTGCCATAATCAATCAACTGAGCCAATGTAGTGATCTTTGCTAATCCTAAGGCAGATTGGTAGTATGGAATTAAATTACGTCGTATCGTCTTAAGTTAAGTTTTTTTATAAGCGAGCAACGATAATCGCTGAAAAAGACTTTGCATCATCGTCACATACATGCCGATCGATTCTTGAGACCCCATTGTTCGACTTTGAATCTTATCCCATAGACGATCGTCGTAATCAGGTGGTAAGAATTCTGATTTTAACAAAGTAACTACATCTTGCCAAGAACGCAAAGAATCTCGATTTACCCTAAACAAACACAAAGCTTTTCCAGTCAGGATTTCAGCAGCAGAATTAAACAAATTTTGTGAAAAGATGCCACGCGACAAACACAACTCATCAACTCGCATCAAGAATTCGGTGAGCGAAAACGAACCTTCACCCGAAAAAGTCAAGTTCCACTTAGCTAGTGACACATTAGTAGCAGTAGCCTTTGAAAGAGCAGAAGTAGTCAGAACAAATACATCCATTTCAGCCTCAGAATCTGAAGAAGTAAGAAGAGGTGGTTCCCCATCCGGAAGTAGTGACTCTACCGAAACCTGTTTAGGACTAGACGAAGGTAGGGTAGCGAAAGAAACCAACATAGTTCTGGTACCCTTCTTCCCTTTGGCTGTGAACTCATTACGTAGAATTTGTAGCGTAAGTCCAAATTGACGATGACTTTTTGCTCATCTTCCCCATCAGTTGACATATTCAAACAACGACGGTTTAAAGTAGACAAAGAAAAATTCCCATCAAATTCGCTCAATAACGTTTGTAATTCCCTAATAGCTTGTTCGACAGCTACCTTATCATACGCAAAAACTAAAGTAACCGTATCCATACGAAAAGATGCTTCCTTTACCAACTGTAAAGCACTACGCACCGCACCCCTTAATGTAGAAACGACTACTGTAGGATCAAACCCACGAGAGATTAATTCATATTGAAACTCCTGCTTTCTAAGTCGATTCACTTCTAACCGCGAAGTAGCCATCTAAGTGACGAGTTTTCCTAAAGAACGAAAAAGCAAAAATCAAATAGTAGCACAGCTCCGATCACGTTTTCAAAAGCAAAAAGAACTAAGCTAATCGTGAAGCATAACTGTACCCAATCACAATAATAGTACAAGAAATATCACTAATAACTAACATAATAAGCAGAAAGGGTTAACCGACGTAGTCAAGTTAATCCAAAAATCCAAGCAGAAGTCCGATTAAAAGAAACGTAAGCAAATTACTAATATAAAGTCAAACCGCAGCACTAAAATCAAAGAAGTAAAAGTTAGTGAAGTAACTCCGACGTCAAGTCTTGCAGCAATAACTAAATAAGCGAAGCAAAGTAAATCAAACCTACGAAAGACTAAGAAAAGAAGAGAAAAGAATCAATAAAACTAGAAAAAATTATAATCGCACACACGAAATCGAGTCATTGAAGTTGGGCAGCCAAATTTGTTACGCTGGTTTTCTTGTAACAACAAAAAAAAAGAGGCAACGGTTAACACAGTTTCTCCGGTGAGGAAATCGTAGACTTTGTGGTGCTAAATAATAGATTAAAGCTAAAAAGGCGCCAAGATGATGAAGGATTAAATTAGGGAGACAACGTCTAACTCTACTCGTAGCTGGAAAAGAACGAATAACACGACAGAAGTAATAACACAGAATATATATTTATTGTATCACAAAAGTAGTTGAAGACGAAGGCATTATATAATTATAGTTACATAAACGGTGCAAACAATATTACATGAGTTATCACAGGTCAAATCTAAGTTACGCCCTTTGTCGGAACAATAACTCAGACATCTACGTGCCTTAATCAATCTAACTTTTAAATTTAACGAAGGAATGACTTCACTTTATTAGGTTTAACTTCGAGAATGCGAAAATCAAAGTATCGAGAATCAAATGGCCCCGATAAGTATGTGACATACAAAAAAAGTTTAATATTAATTGTGATTACAATCTACTATGTACGTGTGGCCATTCTAATAATCGACATGACCAACAAAGTAAAATAGTAAATGCAATACTTACAGTTTTGAAAATCCAGTAGGGTATTAGCTAATCCCGTACCAGTCTGACCTAAAACGTAATATGCAATTTGACACAAAGGTACATACTGTGTCAGCACAAATAATTTGATTTAATGCATACAATGGTAGTAAAGAATGCGCCGAGCTTCCCTCTAATTAACTTTGCAGTTTATCAGTATTTCTTTTCATAAAATGGTGTACATTCCCTTGACCTGACGTCACCGAAACTTTTTGACAAAACAGGTGTTCCAGGTGTTACGAACGTCAATGATAACGTTACAGGTGGAGGGATCGAACCCGCTAAAGAATTAATTTAAGCCCTTAATGCAAAACGTTATAAAATTACATACCCCAAAATAAGCTTTCACTCAATATCACTTAAAAATTTGCCTACATATTCATGTATAGTATCGTAAATAACTTAATAATGAAAGCTTTTTGTTGGGACGAAAAGATCGCGACGCACGATCCGTACTTTAGCAAACGTTAGCAGAAAATGAATTCGTTTTGACAACTGGCTACGAACAAAAGGTAGGAATGTCGAACAAATTTTATACTTGAAAAATTTTTATACTTGAAACTTGAACTACCAACTTTTTAACATAACAAGATGATCGTTATCCACATTTGAAGGTAACACGTTGTGCTAAGAAATCGACAGGAAAATTGCACTAAATTCATAAAAGAATAAAAAAAGTTTACTCTGCCTTGAATATACTTAAAGCTGTTTTCAAAATACATAACGCCACAACACGTGGATGTTTTAAGAAATAATTCTTTACGTTAAACCCGGCTTAAACAACAATGATAAACACGATACTCGTTAGATGGCGTTGAGAAGTCAATGACTAACTTCAAGTCAATCAAAAATATACAGAGTAGCGCTATTTAAATTTAAAGCACGTAACAACTTTATACTCGACTTTCGGCATGAACTTTAATTTTTCTAATTTCCATTTTTTCAGATTCTATCAGTGCTATCTTGGAACTTATTTCTAGTCAACAACAACTTTTTAACGACGTTGTCGTGGACACAATCTTTTGGTCTTGGCCATACTTCTCTCGTTCAACACCAAATAAAATAAGATCGGCCGCCTTATTATATCAACTCCTTCTACAACACCCCCGATGACAATTAGAAGGTTTAAAAAAGACCCCCAAACGGAAAAAATCACTCCCTCTTAGAGTAGAGTTAAGCCATCTTGTTGACTTTGTCGCACGGCAGTTGCAGTCATGTTGGCACTGCTGCTGCCGTTGTTTTGTTTTGGTATTATAAGAAAATGTTACATTTTTGATAAATAACAACATACATAAGAAATGGGTAATCGCGTTTGATGACGTTACAAGATAGAACTACGTCTGTAAACTAATATTTACAAAATCAATTGTCTATGTATTCAAAAATGTATATAAAAACTATTTTACTAATTAATTCTCATGAGTTAACAATACTATTTAGAAAATCATTAAGTATTTTATTTAACAGTCAAGTGTCTCTTAAGTAATATTAACTAAGGAATCCACTGTGTAATTATTACTTTGTTGCAGCATTTTGTAAAATTCGCTTTCGTGGTTTCTCAACAAAACATCTGGACGTTCAAATTCAACTATTTCACCATCTTTCATAACCATAATTCTATCCGAATTCTCAACAGTGTTCAACCTATGTGCAATAGTCAGCACAGTGCATAAAGAAAAATTTTTTTTAATCGTTTCTTGTATTATACAATCCGTTTCTCTATCAACATTAGCGGTAGCTTCATCTAGTATTAAAATTTTGTTTTGCTGTATAATAGCACGTGCTAAAGAAATTAATTGGCGTTGTCCAACACTCCAATTTAACCCATCTTGGAACACTTCGAGTTCTAAATCTAAAAAAATTAAATGTGATAACATTTTTGACGTGTAACACTACAGTACCCGAAATAACATCTTTAAGTTTTACTTCCTCCAGAGCTTTCCATAAGACATCATCATTGTGCTCACAAAACGGATCTAAATTTTGTCTGACCGTTCCTGAAAATAACATTGGGTCTTGTGGTATGATAGATATTTTTTTTCTTAAATCTCGCAATTTAATTTTTTTAATGTTGATTCGATCTATTATGATTGCACCTTCAGTTTTTGTTAGTTCAAGCAAAGCTGCTACTAATGAAGATTTGCCAGCACCAGTTCGACCGACAATACCAACTTTTTCTTGTGGTTGAATAGTAAAATTTAAATTTTTTAATGCGTAGGGATTTTGAGTATCGTATTTTAGAAAAACGTCGATGAATGTAATACGACCATGAGTAGGCCAAGATGGTGGTGATCGTAGTCCTAAAGATCGTTCACGTTCTATGGCTGTATATTCTAGAACACGCTCGACAGATACCATGTGATTTTCCGTTTCTGTCGTTAGCTTTACACCCATTTGTAGTTGTCCTAATAGCTGTATAGTTTGGATTATGACGAGACCAATATTTCCTACCTGTGTTACTAAATCTTAATTATAAAATTTTAAAATGGTTGTAGAATACGTACCATTTCCGATTAGGGTATAATAAACAAGAACTATTATTAGGTAAATAAAGCAAACTGTGTCTGTCCAGTATCCAAAAGCTCTATTAGCTGACAAATACGAGTAAAACGCAGAGCTTTGTAAATCTTGGTGGTTATGAAACTCTTCTGTAAGAATTTTTTCAACTCCAAATGCTCTGATTACTGGTAATCCCTGAAGCGTTGTACTTAGGTGGCCATATAAATGACTACGTGCTAAAATAACTAAATAATTAAAGTACAAATACTTGTTGGTTTACGTACTAATGCTGTCGACACGCACTAACGCAAAACTAGCAGTTAAATAAAACTTTCTCAGGTAGTAAAAAATGATGCTAATGACCGCTGTTGGAATTAAAAAGAACGGGTTGACTATACAAATAACTACAAAAATTCCCAAAATGCTGAGTAACGTGCGTATTGTCAATAGAATAGTATTGGGTAGAATTTCGTCTATAGTCGTTAAATCTTTCGTAAAACGGTTAAGAATGCGACCTGGTGGGTGCACGCTAAAGAAATTTAACGTCGTACGGATTACTCTAAGATACATCCATTTGTGAAGTACTTTCGATGACTGCATTGCCAATTTAATAAAAGTTAAAGATCGCAGTAGTGTTAAAATTATGTGAGCTATCATTATGGCACAGTAAATGTATATATAAAACGTTGGTAACAAATCATCTCCATATTTTTTAATTAAATTTACTCTAGAATAAACACAATTACTTTATGTTATAGTCACACGTTAAAACTTACGAATATGCTATAAACCAAAACGATCCGCTATAAGCGATTTGTGTTAACACAAAAATTAAAACTGTGACAAATATAAGTACTTTACTTTGGGAAACAAAAATGTAATTTTTGTAAACTGATAACGATATAAAACCAACAGCTTTCTGTTCGTCAACTGATTTTGGTATTTGGACAATTTTCGAATTATCTGACGTTTCGTCATTTTCAATTTGTTGCAGACATTTGTCTAAATCAAACCCAGAGCGTTCAGGATATTCTTTTTTTACACAATTATTTTGTATTAATAATACTTGATCGGCATATTTAATATACTGTAATTGATGGGTACTTAAAAGCACCGTTTTTCCTTTTAGAAACTTTTGAACACAATTTTCAAATATTTCGTTGCCGACTTTCGCGTCAATAGCCGAAAATGGATCGTCTAATAAATAAACATCTGCGTCTTTATAAACAGCGCGTGCTAAATTAATCCTTGCATTTTGTCCTCTGCTTAAAGATGCACCTTTATTACCAACAAGCGTTTTGTCTCCACACGGCAGTGATTTAAAATCTTCTTCCAACGCACATACTTTTATTACTTCTAAGTAACGTTTCATATCGATTTTGTTACCGAATAAAATGTTTTGTTTAATGCTACCAGAAAAAAGCCATGGTTCTTGAGGAGCGTAACTGAGACTTCCGTTAACTTTAACTATGCCCGAATCCAAGGATAACTCCCCCAAGATTATTTGTAAAAGGGTACTTTTACCACTACCTACAGGTCCAATTACCGTCGTTAAGTAATTACTTTCTATGTGAATATTTATTTCTTTGAGTATTTTTTCTTTTTCCCACGATGCAGAACCATTTGTAATTACAACGTTTTTACGATTGTTTCGCACCAGTTTCTGTGGCATTTCCTCAAGTAAAAGAAACGTTGTTAATCGATTTATAGACACTGTCGTTTCTCCAAACAGAGCAATTCCTTGTACAAAAAAGAACGTCAAGGACGTTCCTAACGTGTATAATAAACTAGTTACAAGAAATACGTTTTTTGCGTTAATTGGTTCTTTGAACAATATCGCAAATGCAATTGTCACAAAAATCGATGTAGTTATGAATACGCTGTAGAGTAAAAACGTTCCTTTTAGATACGATAGAATTGTTATAGCTTTAAGCTCGCGCGATCGATGCGACGCTATGTTTCTAGAAAATGGTTTTTCCCACACATACATTTTTATTACTTTAATACCATTTATTATTTCGTTCATTAACCGTACGCGTTCGTCGCGTATTTTCGACGTTTTTAAACGATATTTTTTTACCATTTTTCCAATAAATACTAAAAAAAAACAAACAAATAAAAACAATAAATAATGCCATAATAGAATGTTTTTGCATCAAAAAAATTTCTTTATTGCAGATATCAAAATTCTTTATTATTTGTAATGGTACCGTAATATGGGGTTGTTACATCTCATTATTTATGTAGTAATAACTCGAAATAAAAATCCCGCCGTTACTGGTTCACCGACTTCACTGTTTGTAAATGCAAACGAAAAGAACCTTCACTCATTTATTCGCATACTTGATTTTGCTGAGACCGTTTGATTTTATCAAAACGCTTTCCGCTAAATTGTAAGTAATTTTTCTTTTTATTTAATTTTCATCGTTGGTTATTCCTTTTACACTTTTAACAATTATGCGTGAAAGATTTATGCAGTATTCTAGAAAGATTAGATTGAATCGGCATTTGCAAGTAACTTTGAAATGGCAGCAGCTATGTCGCTTTTAATACAATTAAAATTCTTTTAACGAGTCTAGTAGGGCTTCAAAACGGCTATCTCTCAATAGCAATAATCTGAGAAAATCATAATTTTTCCCATACATGGTGCTAATTATTCAATAACCTCCAGAAGAAATATTATCGGGGTCAATGGTTTACGTCTGTGAATTGCATCTTATCTTTTGGAATGTCCCCTATTCGTCAAGTTTTTCAGATCGTTTTAAATGTAGTCAAAGCCAAGTTTGGATCCATAACGTTGTAAGCTTACATACTACGTTTATTTTTTTCTATAAACAAATGAAAAGTATAAAACGTTTTACTACTTGCTATCAAGGAACTTCGGTGGGGTAAGCTTTTTTTGTATTTTTTAAGTGGTGTCAATATTTAATGTTCACGATTGCAAGTAAATTAAACAGTTAATCGATTAAGTTCCAAGTTGCAGTGATTGCTAATAATTTTATTCATTACTAAATTCTTTAAATTATTAGCCTTTTGTAAAACTAAACTTCAGACATACCCATGCTATCTCCAAGCCTAAGACCTTTATTAGTACAAAGAGTGGCGTCCAGTTTTTCTTTATCTTTATATAAGTTTTCCAACCACGTCCAATCACCGACATCGTCGCTAGCCGTGATGTAGTGGTTGTTATTTCAGGCAACTTGAGACAGATAGGTTAACTTGGAACAATTGTTAATTTTAATAATTTTATGCTACTACTGACATCTATGCGTAAATCGCACAACTTTTATCGAGACCTTACTAGTTTCCCATATTTAAGCTACATTCTTCATGTAGTATCAGTTCTTAAATTTTTACCTAAATTAATTGTCAGAATACTAATACTATTAATTCAAGCTTGAGTACTAGTTGTAGTTGCTCCATTTGTCGTGTCCCGTACCTACAATATTTTGTAAACTTGACAATCATCTTTTGTTGAACATTTATTCTAAAAGTCTTTCAAGTAAAAACTATTTTGTTTTTTGTATTTGGATTAACTAGACGAAAATCTGGCGCAAGTTTTAGAGCAGGTTGTCAGTGCATTTTGTTCTTTTGCTGATGAACGATGTAGGGTTCTATGGGCGACAGTAAGAAGTTTCGTAGACTAAACGTTCTAAAACCTGAGAAGCAAACTGTTTTGAGTCAACTCGAAAAAAAGTTTATAGTAAAATCCACTGAATGGAGTTATTCTCTGACAAACATGAATATTCAAATTATGCTGAAAATCGCAAAAGTGTCGTATTAAAGATATTCCATGACGATTTACCCCGTAAAGATTAACCGAAACAATTCTTAAAAAAGCATAACAAATTGAACGTTAGAATGGGTCAAAATATAAAACGCTTTAGTGGATAAGTTACACACATTGAAATTAACGAATATTTTAATAATCTGGTGCAGTTTATTTCCGATATAAATTCTGATAACCTTCTAAATTAGTACGAGACGAATTTAATGAATAATCCATGACAGATAAAGGTAGTTGTCCGTTGTGGTGTAAAAAGAGTGTTAACCTCTCTTATATTTACCGTCAGTGCATCCGACAGTGTATTGCCATCTTATGTAATGTACACTCAACTAAACAGAAAACCAGACACTTTGGTCAGTTTGATTGAAATAGTTAACGGAGTAAAAAAAAATAAATCATTTATTTGCACGTTACTGTTTTTTAGAAACAAAGAAGTACCATTATTTAATAAACAAAAAATTTGTATTTTCCTTGTCATCTACATTCTGCTATACTATAATACAATAAATAATCGTTCTTATTGTATTTTTCAGAAATGTTAATTAAGAATGATGAAGTGTTTCACCTTTGTATTCGTTTACTATTGTCAGTTTTTAGGTTGCTGTTAAAGTCTCAAAAATTTAATTGGTCGGTCTATTATTTATTATATGTGAATTGTGAAAGTGAATTACCGTCACTTTTAATTATTGCAAGAGTAATTGTAGTTTTTAGTTTAATTTATTATTTGGTGGAAATAGAACATCAAGTTAGTTAGTTTTTTTTAGTTTTAGTTTTAGTGTTTGAGCAATTGCTCAAATGTCTATGATTTCATGGACTCCTGTGGGACGTATTTGAGTTAAATGGTATCGCAAGCATACGATAAATAGAACCATCGAGAGTAACAAACGAAAAGTGTAGACAGTGGCCTAGTTAGTGGCATATGTTACTCAAAAACCTTTTACAACTTTCCGCAATGCTCAAGCCTAAGAGTCGGCAAGTAGTTTTAGGTGGGGTTTGGATATTGTGGGAGCCAAACATAGTGGCTAAATTGATAGCTAGTTTCTTGCAATTTTCATAGTTTTCTGAGACATGTTTGGTCCAACATTTTTCAGTGGATATAATTTTATATATTTGCAAAGACACATCTTCGTGCATATCAATTATTTCCATTTGAAGTGATGGGTTTGACAGATTAAACAACTTGGCATCCACATCTGTTCATTCTGCCGCTACATCAATTTCAAATGCCGATTTAAGTAACGGAGATTGCCCATCTCTACAAAGTCTTGCAATCTTGTAGCAAATTTGTTCCTTAGATCGGCCAAAAATTTTACAAACACTGCAATTTCTATTTTAAAGTTTACCTTTTTATAATCAAAAATTGTCGGAGAATAAATAAATTCTTGTCTTGCAATATGTTTTTCAAAGATACCCAGCTTACGACAAAAAGCAGACAGGCTTTGTATCAGATCATATACGAGGGCTATTTTTTTTAAGGTCCGATCGGTCGCAAAATAAAAACCACAATAAAAATCAAAAATCATTTATTTGTAACAAGTACTTACCTAATTACGCTATTTTTCTACATAGTCGCCACTCAGATTCAGACATTTATTGTAGCGTGGTACCAACTTCCCAATACCCTCGTTGTAGAACGTAGCCGCCTGTGTTTTTAGCCATGTTTGTACGCTGGTCTGCAGCTCAATGTCTGTGCCAAAATGTTGCCCTCCTAACCGGCGTTTCATGTGAGTAAACAGGTGAAAATCGGATGAAGCCAAGTCCGGGCTGTATGGTGGATGACCAAACACTTCCCATTGAAAAGACTGTAGGAGTGTCTTTGTTGAAGCTGCAGTGTGCGGCCGAGCATTGTCGTGGAGAAGGACAATGCCTGATGAGAACATTCCTCTCCGCTTATTCTGAATTGCCCTTCGTAGACGTTGAAGAGTCAAGCTGTATGAGGCTGCTGTAATGGTTGTGCCACGTTCAATGAATTCCACCAAGATAACTCTATTTCGGTCCCAGAACACAGTAGCCATGCACTTTCTGTTGGAGAAGGTTCGCTTAAACTTCTTTGGTTTACTAGGAGAGTGACAATGCATCCATTGTTTGGATTGTTCTTTTGTTTCTTCAGTTTCGTAATGGATCCATGTCTCGTCCCTTGTGACAATTTTGTTCAAGAAAATTTCTCCTTTATTGTGGTAACGCTGGAGAAACGTTAGGTAGGCTTTCATTCTCTGTGTCGGACAGCATCTTGAGAACCCATCTTGCGCATAGTTTGTGATACTGAAGTTTCTCGCTCACAATGGTGTAGAGAGCTGACTTTGAAATTTCAAGAAATGAATCGCTCAATTCAGAAATTGTAAACCGACGATTTTTTCGAATTGCCTGATCCACTCTCTGAACGATATCATTGGTTGACACTGACTTCCTTTCTTGACCGCCTGCATCATGAAGATCTGTACGTCCTGCTTTAAAGTTTCTGCACCATTGTCGCACTTTGCTGTCACTCATTGAAGTTTCACCGTACACAGTACTTATTTGTCAATGAATTTCGGCTGCGTTACACCCCTCAGCCTGAAGAAATCGAATTACCGCACGAACTTCACACTTGGCGGGAGATGCTATTGTTGTAGACATGTTTACGTCCTACCTACGTGAACAGAACTAAACGGAAGTGACGCGACGCGATTGACAGCCATACTAGAGACGCTGTGCAACACCTCTGCGCACAGGTTCATCCGATTTTTACGGGAGTTTTTACTTCGCGACCGATTGGACCTTGGAAAAAAAATAGCCTTCGTATTTATTTTCCATTCCCCTGTAACTCTGTGTTGAACGCATTTAAATATTTCAAAATACCTTTTAAAAAAGCTACAAGCAGCATATTGCGCTTATTTGTTACGAATTCAAAGTGCTTTCTGGCTCTCTGCGTATCTAAGTTTTGCAAGAAGGAGGTTACGTGTTCTTTTAATAGCCAGAAACGTTCAATAACTTGTCCTTTACTTAGCCAACGAACATTTTTGTGTTGCAGTAAGTCAGAATGCGCTGAATCACATTCAGAAAAAAACTCCTTGAAATGTCGGTGAGCAGAATGAGATCTCATAAAATTAATTAACTTGAGTAAGCTGTTCATCACTTCTTTCAGTGGAGCACTAAGTTATCCACAAAGAGCTGCCTGGTGAATTATGCACTGATACGATATTAGACCTAAATTTTTATCCCTGATTCTCTTTACTACACCTTTTTCTTTTGCCAATCATTGTTGGGCCCCGTCAGTTGAAAGCGACACCACTTTATCGTGTTATATTTAGTAATAAATTCATCAATGACCTTGCATAAATCCTCTCCTCGAGTGTTACCTTTCAACAGTAATATTGCTAGAAACTCTTTCCTAAAAATTTGACACTCAATGCCAAGAAATTTTACGAAAATGAACATTTGTTCTTCATCAACAATATCACATGATTCATCAAGTGCTAAGGCGTAGCAAGGTGTTTTTTGCAGAAGTTCGAGAAGAGTGTTTTTAATATCAGCAGCTAAAATTCCAGTTATTTGTGTATTACTTCTCACTGACAATAGAATACTTTGAATTGCAGCGACATCTTTTTTTTCTTAAAAAAGTGCCGTGACTACTGCCAACATACATTCCTTTACTATCTCAGAATCTGAAAATGGTTTCTGGTGTTTATTAAGCGACTAGCACACACGTAACGCTGCTTTTGTGGATTTTTTTACTCGCTCATGCAACGAACTAGTAATTTTGTGCTTTTATTGTATGAACTGAGATATGCCTGAAGTTTTTCTTTACGAGCCTCACTGCCAAGAGGAAAGTTTTTGTGGAATTGCTGATGAGTTGTTTCATAATGTCGCTTAAAATTTCCACTTTTAACAATAGCGACAATTTTATTGCGTATAAGGCACACTGGAACCGTTTGAGGCCTATCAGGCAGCGTAAAACAACATTGCTTAGTCTATTCTGCCATAAACGTGTTATTTTCACTGTCCACTTTTTGCTTTTTAAGATCCATATAATTCCCCTAAACATACATTCAGTTTGATGCACAACTGGGCATAGCAAAATAACATGAACGTGTTACCGTAGCCAACAAAAACTCTAATTCTAATATAATAAAAAACCTTTGGGTCAAGTTGTTTGTACTACCCGGGAATAACAGAGGGTCAATTTTATCGCCAGAGACCGCGAACAATTAATTGCATTTTATTAATACGATAAACTTTGAATGACCGATTACTGTATTGTACTGTAATAAAATTTTTTTTTGAGGCTATAACAGCGACTTACAAACTAAAAATAGTAAATAAATATAAAGGTGCTTTACTGTTTCTAATTAAGGTTCTTGAAAAATATAATTAGAACAATTATTTATTGCATTATAGTAAAACAGGATATAGGTGACAAGGGAAATACGAATCATTTGTTGATCATACCAATGATGGTGCCTCCTCCGCCCCTAAAAAAACGTGTGAAAATTCAATGACACATTAAGTTTAATTTATTCTTACGAAGATTATAACCGTTTCTTTATATACGAAAATATTTTGTATAAAAATAAAATGCGGCGAATATCTTTTTTGGCACAAAATCATTCTACAGTTAATAAGTTTTTATAAGTATGTTAGCAATTATTTAAAACAATTATTACAATTGTCTTTTTTTGAAATTTTGACCACAAAATAAATATTTTAAAACAACCACTTAAAATGTGATTTAAAGAGCAATAGTCTTATATTCGGAACTATTTCAATCAAACTTATCAAATTGTCCCGTTTTTTGTTTAGTTAAGTGTATAAAGCCAAAAATGTATACACGGAATGGTAAGAAGGTAGACCTGATAATAATTGTGCATAGTCAAAATTTTAATGGTTTCATAATGTCATCTTTGAAGATTGGTTCGACAAGTTCGTTTTACCCTACTTCAGACATCGCGACGGCAAAAAAACAATTGTGATAATTTGACCGCAAAGTTAGAGTATCGTGATAAGAGCAACATCACATTCGTATCCTTGCCACCTAATAGCACACATCTATGCCAGCCATTACACGTATCATTTTTTAAAACATTGAAAACAGCTTGAAAAAAAAAATTTTTAACTGAGAGGAAAGCCAAAAATAACAATTGCATTCTGAAAACATAACTCCATAGTTTGTTGAAAAGAACGTTTAATAGCTCGAGAACAAGAATGCGGTTAACATACGAGCTGGATTTCAAGCAAGTCAACTTTTTTCTGTAAATACACAAGATGTTTTGAAGAGACTATCTAAATTTGTTCTAGACAACAATAGAGATAATATAAAAAATGCATTTGAAGAAATAATCAGTTGCAGCTGACTCATTTAGAAGGAAGAGACAATAAGTGAATGTTAAACCGGGGTAAGCTGCGACTGCTGATGTTCTTCGAGATAATCAAAGAACTGCTAATAAATAAGTTGAAACTGATGTAGCATCACTACATTCTGCCGAGTTGCAGGATGAGCACCAACCATCTAATGAGTTGATGTTTCTTCCTCAGACAAAAAATTGCATTAAAACACCTACCCACTAAGAAAAATCTCAAAAAAATATCTTTGCATGTAATAAAGAAACAAAGAAAATGTGCCAAAAAATGTCTTCCTAAAATTAAATAAAGTGTCTACGGCGCTACAAAAAGTGCTCAGGAAGTGTTGTGTTTCTTGATGTGGACGGTGTGAGCAATATCAGATTTGAGCAAATTGTTAGAATTTTGGATTCTTCATCTATTAGTAGAGGGCGTCATTTTTTTTTAGTGATATCTCTCTGTAGTTACCTACATCATTAATCAGCATGGAACTTGATTTGTGTTATTTTAAATGCTGAATATTTAGTTTTATTCTTCTTTCTTCTTTTTGTCATTGTTTCCAATTGTCGCTAGATGTCATGGGAAAATGTAAATACTTATTTCTATAAAAATATCCCGATGCCTCAAGTTACCCCAGTTCTTACAAGTAATTTGAAAAATACTTTTATGTGTATTAGTATTGGATTTATCAGCACATTTATTACCTCATCGCTTGATTTCAATTATTTTGTAAAATTTATTGGTAAAAACTGTAACGTCAGATTACGGCACCTGTTAACATTAATTGACTGTAAAAAAAGTTTTTTAGTGCACCGATACCAAAAAATGTTAAAGTGGTTTGATTCACTAAAAACAAAAAGTTGAAGAACGTGGTAACAGCCCAAGTCTAAGTCTTCTTATTTACTTGCCACCTACTAAAAAATTTTTTTAGTTCAGTTATATACTTATATCGTGTTTGTAATAAGTGTATATAATTTATTACTGTCACTACATCTGATTAATTTAGATATTTAGTAGTTCCATGAAAAACAGTAAATAGTAAACGGATAATTTCCGGGAAAGTGCCAAATTTGAATAAATAAGAACGTGTAACGTAATTATGTAATGTGCTTTATTTATTTACCTGCAAGATTAAAATTCTTATTGCATCCTCACAAGTTGGGTTTATTTCATAGACTGTGACCACGTCCTTCAATTTCTACCTTTACATGTTTATTTTGACTATTATAAAAGATTCATCGATAAAACTGTACAAATATTACAGCAAATATTTTTAATAGAAAAACGTTCTTTTAATTAAAAAATAGTACTTACTAAACAACGGTATGAAGAGTAGCAACAATAGAATTCCAAAAAGAGCTGAAATACCAACATTCCTGTATAAAATGTAAAAAATCAAAATTGACTGAAGTGGACCTATCCATACGTAGTGTGTAACTAATGTAAATCTGTCAAAAATATTTAAATCGCTTGAAAATATGTTAATGATTTGACCTTGAGTAGTTTCTTTGAAAGCGGACTTGTTTAATTTTAATACCTTTTCATACATCAGATTACTACAAGCTATGCGAATTTTCATTCCTAGATGGTACGAAGCTAGCATAAAAGGATGGCTGAGGCTGACGTATAAAAAAGAACATATAATCAAACTAGATGCAGACGTATACTGATTAATATCTGTACGTATACTTTCATCAGTACTATCAGCATAAAACGATATTAGATCGCTTAGCGCTATCGCTTGATAAGGTCTAAAATCAATTTATCAATAAAAACAACGTAGAATAAATCTCAATAAAAACGCACTTGAGTATGAATTCTATTATTGCGATTACAATACTAAGTTGGAAGTACTGCCATCCAAACATTTTGATTAGTACTTTTTTTAGAGACGGTCTCTTAAACTTGATTTTTGACTCTTTAACTTCATTTTTCCATAGTTTGGTTATTGTGTTTCCTAATTTTGCTGATTTATGAGTAGTTAGAGTTTCGGTTAAATCGTCTATAGTAAGTTCCTTTTTGTGGGCTTGTATGAACGTTGGAAGTGTGTACCTAAAATGCAAATACCAGTTATAATAATAGTTTTTTTTAATTACAAGGAAGTTAAAATAAATGATGAATAAATTATAATGTAGAAAGATGTATAAAATAAAAGTAATAAGAAACATCGCGGTAAGTCAGGCCTATCTATAAAGGTTTATACAGAAACGCAATAGAACCGATATTTGTTGTACCAACTATTCTATAATATGAACTATAATAAGAGTCGTGGTTCTGTGTTATGGCGTGATGTAAAGTGCATACAATAAATTTTCCTAGTCTTGGACAAAAAAGTATAATTTTTTGTACTGTTACGCGGATAGCGTACTTTCATTAAGTAAGTATATTTGCATAAAGTTGATATCTTTTTTTAATTTATATTTATTTAAACAGTTATACTCTTATTTAAATTGATTTTTTCAAATAAGGGCGTTGGCCCGCTGCATCCGGCTTAAGTGGTCTTTAGCACGGTCAGTTATGCAAGGTAGCACGCGATACAGCTTTCTTTGCCCTTGAATAACCTCGATAGAATAAAGTATACTCTATACATAAGTAGTAAACATACAACAATAGCATATCTAAATGGTAAACTAATACACAATACCTTGAATATAACGGTAATATTAGCTCAGACCTTTTTTCCATTCCACTTCTTTTGACTGTAGTATTACCGCGATGAAAGCACTGATATCCTTCCAAGCCTGCCTACAGGAGACCATGACCTCTGTCTGCTAGTGCTTGCACATAAAACTGTATCTCCGCAAAGGATGCAGGTTGGGTTTTCCTTCTTCTGGATTCCGGCCAGGTAATTACCGAAGCATCCGTGTCCGGTGAAAAGTTGTGTGCTGTGGTAATTCAAGTCTCCAAGCTTACTCTCTATCCACGTGCGTAGGTTGAGAATCAGCACTCTGGTTCAGGCTGGATTAGTGTATTTTAACTATCTGGTCTGCCAAGGTCGGAGCTTCAATTTCTTTCTGGCTGTTTTCGTCATACCCTTCTTGGCATTACAGCGGCTCGTTTGCCAAAGAGTCTATAGGCGGAATGCCAGCGAGTACCCTAGCAGTCTCCAGCGATACCATTTTATATGCAGTCGTTTTTCTCAAGGCCAGTCTTCTTTGCATTTTTTCTGCCATGTTTCTTAATCTTCCGTTCGTAAAAACATTATGCTACACTGGTACTGCACATAGAATTGTATTTAGCACCGTAGTCAGGATTATCTTCCTGGTTGCTTGTTTTGGCCCTTTGACCCTTGTCATTAATTTGCTTAATGCCGCTTCTCTTTTACTAGCTTTTTCTATAGCCTTTGCAAGATGACATCCGAAAGTTAGACTGCTGTCTAGCGTCACTCCTAAGTACATCATACGGACTTTTGTTTGTACCGACACTAGACCGTGTAAGAGCTGTATAGGTCTTATATGCCTTTTTCCTTTAAAGACAATTGCCTCTGTTTTGTTTTCACTAGGAGCTCATTTGTCTTTATCCACCTGTCGACCGCCTTCAAGCCTGGTTCATTCCGTTTTCTATTATCAGAAGGGTACGTTCCTGCCTAAAAATCGCCAGGTCGTCATTGTAAACAATATTCCATAAAGTAGGGCTCAAAATGGCTCCCTGTCGGACCCCACATGTAACTATACGATACAACCTGTTGTTGTTCTTGTCTTAGTATATAACTCTTCTATCCGACAGTTAGCTAGCAACGGTTCTGACTATATGTGCATCAATTCCTCTACGTAGCATTTTGTCTAAGATCCTTGGCCACGGTGCCGAATTAAAAGCATTCTGTATATTTAACAAAACCGGAGCTCCTATGTTCCTGGTCTGCCACGTACCTTCCTTAGCCTTACTTGCCAACTTATGGATTCTCATCAGCGCGTCAGAATTGGAGTATCCTCGTCTAAAACCACATTGTGCTAGCAATAGACTTCCTATCGACTCAAACTCTGTTTGCAGTCTACACAGGAGTAGCCTTTCATATATTTTTGCGAGGCTATTTATTAGACAAATAGACCTAGTTGATTATTTATCCGTTTCACTCTTAGTCGGTTTGGAAATCAGAACCAGTGTGACCTCCTTCCATTAGCTTGGAAAATGTACGACTAATAATTTGTTATTATAGACTCGTAGTAGTACTCCGAAAATTCTTTTGTTAGAATTGTCATACATTCCATGGGAATGCCATCAGACTTAGGGACTTTCTTATTCACAGCTTTCCTGATCGATCTTTTAATTTTTCCTTGGTGAAAGTGTGGGAAGTCCGGGTGTTGTCGCTCTTAAACTGCATTGTGGGTTGCGCAGAAAAAAGTTTTGGAATGATATGAGCCGCTTCTTTGCATGTCGGCGGGTTCTTATCACCACCCAGTTTCAATTTTTTGACACAAGCTCATTCTAAGCTTTCTTTTTTGCCTTGTCTATGTCTTGTTTGTATAACTTTCTAATCTCTGGATATCTGTTTTGGTTTACGAATTGCAGCGTTTGGCCATGCTCGTCCACCTCCTTCTTGCGGCGGTGCATTCTTTGTGTTGTCGTTTTAAATTTTCCGTTCATTAAAAAAGTCCATTGCATCTCCTTTCGATCGTGGCATATTTTTATTACAAGCAATCGTTAAGGTTCTTGTGAATTGCTCAGTGTTTAGCCCTCTTGTGTGTTGCTTAGTGTTTAGCCCTCTATTATCAATGAAGCAATCCCTTAATGCGCAGATGTAATTCGCCTGATTAATCTTACTGAAATTTCAAAGGGAGTTACTTACAGACTGAGGGCATCACTGTATCTTCTTACTCTTTGTATCTATAACAAAAAGGATATAATTGTAGTCGCTAAGGCTCTCTTCCGACAAGATTTCCCACTCATCCCCTCTAAATGCCATATCCTTAGAGCACAGTGTGATGTCGATATATGAGCTATTCGCTCCGCACTCAAATGTCGGCTTGGAACTCTTGTTAAGAACAATCATGTCTATCGTCGCCGCCCAGTCAAGAATTTTGTCTCCCCTGTCATACGTGCGCTTAGCCTCCCATTCAACCGCTTTCGCGTTGAAGTCACCAGCAATAACTTTGAACCCGCGGTACTTCTGGTAGTTAATACACAAAATTCATTGTCACTAACGTTTGGCGATATGTAGCAGTTAAAGACGTGGATGTTGAAACAACTTTCTGACCAAGCATTTCATTCTTAAATTTCTATTCCTAACATAAGATGTTCTTGACTTGCCACCCATTGGTAGTAGTGCATTCTTAGCCATCTTAATGTTTGGTTCATTAATCAAAATCACGTCTGTTTTATATTTTTTTACTATAATGGGGATTAGCGACTGAAGCGTTTATCTGCAACAAATTTGCATTATTCTAATTGCTTCCATGTTTGTTTTTGTAGTTCGTGAATCCTCTGATGTCATTTATTTGTCATTTGAATTTAGGGTCATGGTCTACGGAGAGTGGTTCGGGCTGTCACAGACTGCGCAGTGCTTATTTTCGGCACAATTTGCCTTGGAATGCTCTTCCTTCCTACAGTTTAGGAATAACTTTCTTCAATATTGCCGCTTGCAGCTTTTATTTACGTGTCCGGTCTCTCAACATCTACCACAGTTTACAGCTTCCAATCTTTTGAGAATTCGACGTGAATTGAGGCCTACCCTGATAACTTTACTCTGTAGCAGTTGTTCTGCTGTTTCTGACGGAGCTGAGACCGTAATGGACTGTAAATCTCACTTAGCTGGTCTTAGTTTACCTAGTCTGAGTTTATCTGCATTCTTCTCCCCGACTAAACTTACTAAGGTTTCTCTAACTTTGTCACTCGTGGCGACCTCGTCAAGATTATGGATATTCAGAGTACGACCTGACCTCTAGTGTACATGTTCACCTAAAATCTCGGTATTAACCTTAAAGTGAATTGTCTCCAGCACCT
Source organism: Aquatica leii (assembly GCA_035610365.1). Lineage (NCBI taxonomy): Eukaryota > Metazoa > Arthropoda > Insecta > Coleoptera > Lampyridae > Aquatica > Aquatica leii. The sequence continues at coordinate 13,235,435 of CM069434.1, read as the reverse complement.
GCTGGTTGTCTGAGGCTATCAGTAAGTGGCTATTTTTAGTTTTCCTAAACAACTTCGAAGAAGTGTTTATAGTTGCGGTACCGATGGCAGCTTTGATGCCTCTAAAAAAGCTCGCGTACGATTTCTCGTCGTTTTTTATTAACAACGTACCCGTCTTACTAATCGTGCTGACTGGTGTTATCTCTTTTTCTTTCTTCTGCGGCTGCGAATTGTATAGAATGACGATAATCGACTCCCTAAAAACAAACTCGCCGATGTTCCCCACAGGAGCCAATTCTTTGCCTACAACTACTAGCTTCAGATGTCTTAAACCATCTGCCTGGGTCTGATTTTTAAGCTTGGTTATCGTAACAAACGGTGTCTTCGCCTATGTTGTCTTTTCTTCCGTCGTCAGCTCACCAAGAAACGTTTCTTCCTGCACATTGCCTCTGTCGTCTTTAATTATGTCCACGTTTTTTGTTATTATAATATTATCAAGTACCAGCGCACTTTATCTCAGAATGTCAGCTACCTTAACGGGAATATCATCTTAACCTCCATGTACAGTTGCCTTAAAGACATTAACCGGTCATTTTTCTTAAATCAGCAGCCAGATATCTTCAAACGACACTGCATGTTTTAGAGCCTCTTCTACTTTTTTTTCTTGCTCTCAGCCGAAGTGGCTATTTGACTTCGTCCACAAAATTTAGGAGCGGCAGCTGAGGCATTACTATCTGTCCTAATTTTCTGTTCCTTGCTGGTTTTATCCCTGATTAGAGCTTTCATATCTCTGTCGTGGCCAGCTGGCTAGCCAGACTGCGTACTCAAGATGCACTATTTTTAATCTTAATTTTGGTATTAGATGACTCGTTTGCGAAATTTAAAAGTGTCCTGGTTTGTTTGTTTATTTCCACATCTAATTTGATCAGCTTTTCTTGTAGAATATCCGTAAAAATAGTTTTATCTACATCTTCTAAATATTATGATGCGTTTAATCTCTTTCTTTTAGTTGCTGACATGCCGCTAAGATCATCCCAGGCAAGGTCAACGACACCGACGTTCGGCGAACTTATCTTAGCAGCACCATTCTTATTAGTACTTAAGCCACGGCTATCCATAGTCTTCCGTGATGTCGCTGTTCAGGTCTTAGAGGATACGCTATTTAAATGGGATTGAAAAACAGTATCTTTATGCGTCCAGCACGAGAAAAATCGGAATTAAACGCTGAACGCTCGTATATCAATTCCAAATTCATTAACACGGGAAAAATTAAAGAATTATTACGATTTAAATCTAGGTCCGATAAAGTTGAGCTTGGTGTCAAACAAAACCTTAGGCTGAACTCTACTCGACAAAAAAAACACATAATCGGAGCAGCCGGCTACTGACCAAAACGTAATTAGTTTTTCAAAAACTAGTCAGTAGGCAAAACACAAATCTACCTGGTAGACAAAAAACGGTTACATATAGGTGGACAATAACGACGTCTAAGGTAAAAAGAACGTAACCAAATAACGCCTAAGGGTGTGAAAGTGGTCAGACTCTGGCACCTTCGAGTGGAGTGTCAAAAGAACCGCGAGGTCACACCGATTGTCGCTAAGCACTTAGTTTAAAATTTCGACTTTGTTTAGAAAATAATGATGATTATAATCGTTTACTACTTAACACAGAAGTAAGTTGGTTATCTAAATGTGCATGTTTGGATCGCTTCTATTCGCTATTTGATTCAGTGTTAGAATTTCTGGAGAGTAAAGGCAATAATTTGCGACACAATTTAATTATCTTAAAAAGTGGCATCTATTATATGACAAATTTAATTGCCAGATTTAACGAGACTAATTTGAAACTACAAGCTCACACATACTTGAGCTGAAAGAACTTGGAAACCACTGATTTAAACTGCCCAAGTCTTTTTGGGGTTTAGTTCGAAACATTGATTTCATCATCTTTTGAATAATTTCTATATATTTCAGTTATTTGTGTCTAGAAAATTCTTCAGTCATTGTCTCAAAGTTGGCAACAACTTTGAAAACGTTTCATATTAAATATCAGTCACGATGTCAATGCAAATATGAAGTCAGGATTGACTGCACTTCTTAATGAGCATAGACAGTGCTTTGTTTTTGAAGTAAATGAATTAGGATGTCCTTTCTTAAAGATGGCTATTAAAGATACAGATACCAGTCGTAAACAAACCTGATCAAACCAGTGTTTTGGAGAGAGAAACCATGAGTAAAAGTTTTCAAGAGTGGCAAGATAACGGAATTGTCGCAAATACCAAAAGCGAAGCGTTCTCTGTTGCTAGTTAAGAAGAAATCAGACCAGTTCACACTACCTTTAAAACGAATAAACACAATCATTTTGCAGCAAAAAAAACTCTAATTTACAGGATGTATATCGCTCTAAGTAGAGTAGGTACTGCATTTTTGACACAAGGTCAGCAGTAGTAAGGTTTTTGAAAGCAAAAGAAAAAACACAAAAACTTCCGGATAAACAACTATACAGAAGTTCGTCAAAAAGTTTTTTTCAAAAGACTACATCTAACATCTATATTTTCTATACAGCATGACGAGTTAACATTACCAAGAATTAAAGGTTAACTTTTAGCTTATGTGAGATTTGTAAAAGAATTTATGTATTTTTTTCACTCAGGGGTCCGTGGAAAAGTTTTGACTATTAGAAGACGTCTCTGGGCCAAATGAGTTTGGGAACCACTGCTTTAGAGTTACAAAATTTTATCAAAATTGTATTATAAACAAAAACTTAAATTATATTTACATGATACTACTCAAAAAAGAGTATTTTTTTACGTAATTGGCAAAAAAACTGTTTATTGAAAATTTAAAAAACGTGAATCAAAAATCAAACCGATAGAAAGAGTTTTTTCAAAATAATTTTGTTAGATTGTAACAGAGATATAACGTTATATTTATAGTAATATTTTTTATATTAGAAAAATAATTGTAAACTATTAAAAATTGGATTAATTTGAGCTAATAGTAATTACAATAATAAATGTACTTGACATTTTAAGGTCAAAATTCAACTGATTTAAAAATGATATAAAAACTGAGAAAAACATATAATTTGTTTATTTATCAATATATGGCCAAAACAAAACTTGGTAACACAAATATTTTCAAAAGACTTGGTAAAAAAGTTAAAAAAAACTTACGTAAAAGTAAGAATAGATAATAAATTGGCATTTTCTCTAGGGTTTGGATTTTTCGTAGTTTTTTAGAGTATTCTTCCATTGCCACAACACATAAAACTGTAATATCATTAATTATTTTTTCCAAGCAATAATAATTGACAACAAATGATAAGATAATATTTTTAACATTAATTTATTGTAAGTAGTATTAAGAAAACCTCGAAAAATATACATTTAAAGAACCCTAGAATATACAAGCAAATATACAGGAAAAACAATCAAAATATGCACTAAAAACATGTATTTTTGCATTTTAATATACGTATATGCATTTATAAAACTACAAAATATATTTTTTTTTCTATAAGTTTTTGATTGTAATAAGTACTACTATACAAAAAAAAAACAGAATAAATGAGAAAGAGTTGCAATCAAAATTTATTTTAAAAAAACCTAATTGCTTTAATGTATGTTAAATATGTTTTTTTATATAGTTTTTGAATGGTGCATGTATAAAATAAACACAAAAATAAACATATTCTTTTAATTTATTTGTACCTTCTTATAACGACTATCTATATACCGGGTTAGGCAAACGTATAGAAACATCTTCATATCTTTTGAACCAAGCATGTAACGGAAATATTAAAATCTGTGTTGCAAATAGGGTTTTAGAATTCAACGGGATAATTTTGACCGTGATTGGTTATTGCGTAGCAAAAAAATACTTTCGTTTTTTAATAAAAACTTATTATTTCTATTCTTAAATATGATTAATCAATGTAATTTGACCATCAATTCAATTAATTAAAATACTAAATACAGTATTTAAACGCGCACGTCCAGTTAGTTATTTAAGTACCTCCTAATCCTACTAACAAGACATGTCACTTACTAGTATTTCTATTTGTTCGTTGTTTAACAAAATAAAGTAATAAATCTTTGTGTTTTTAAGTACTATTGCTTTAAATATAATGTCAACTTTTCTAATTTCTTTGTTTATTAACCTAATTTAAATGCTGCCTTCAAACTTCTTGACGTATACAAATTTGGTTTAGAAACTTATTTATGGTATTGTTCTATTATACCATGTGTTACTTCCTCCTTCCTTCTTTGCATAAACAAGGTTACAAGATAAAAATTTGATTAGCATTTGTTAATGTGTTACATATTATTTATGCATTTTCTATAAATAATAATTCTAATTAAAATTTACGCCATTACTGGTTTGCGGACTTTACTGTTTATAAATGTGTAATCGTATTTGACACTTACGGGAAAGAAGCGCGGACGCAACGACTTTTACTATTGTTTTGCATATTTTACCTTGTTGCAAACGGTGAGATTTGGTTAAGACAGTATCCGCTAAACTGTAAGTAATTTGTTACAAGCTTTAGGTCTTACGAACCTTGCACAGCCAACTCACACAGTCGGAGATAGGGGAGGTTCAAGGGAATTATACTTAAATGCGCCAGGTCAAATCCAAATTAACACTTCTGCCTCGATCACGACAGACGGTCCAAACTTGTAACTAAATTTGAGGTTCGTAATCCTTGTTACTCTGATGTTCGAGTAGCCAAAATTTGTTAATAGATAACGACAATTACAGGAGAAAGAAAAAAAAATAAATGAGAGATTAAAAAGTATAACAACTTTAATGTATTAACGTAGAAGATTAACAAGAATATATGAAATTTCTCCACTCATCAATGCTCGAAATATTACTAAGTATAATTAACAAATATAAAAACTTTAATTTAGCAGCGTAGCAAATTCACAGACGTATGTTAAATTTCCCAATTCATAAATACTAGAAAAACTAACAATTATGATTAACAGGTGTAGAAAACTTTGATTTAGCAACATAAAAGATTAATAGGATTACATCTAATTCTCAGTGTATAAATGCCAGCAGTATCGGCAACACACAATACATATGTAAGTCAAGTCGAAGCGAACAGCGAAAATAATTTCGTATTAAATATTGTTTGTACACAGCATGCGATATAATTTAAATGATAATTGAAATTACCTTATTGGTATATAAACAGTAAACGTAATTACGGACATTAACATTAAGCAAAGTTCTGTGAGTAACTTTCGTGACAGCGATATAAAAATTAATCAAATAAACTTACCCAAAGTCCAGTGTCCACTTGCGCAAAGAAAACGTTTTCCCCCGCTAGCAGCCTGTAATAAATATTGAATAGCAAATTGTGTCACACAAAAACTCACAAAGAATAGGAAGCTACAAAATCAATATTAATAATTCATTAAATGCGATATAAGATCCCGCTGTATCGAATGCTGTAGGTTGTAATTTCGAACAGGTGGTTGATAACACAGTCGATTTTTATCCACAAATCAGCATCTCCGACGCATTGTTCGACGAGACCTCGTTGTTGTTTAAGTAGCAGGCCCTCCCAACAGCTTATACGCTCGGTAGCGGTATTTATCAATTGAAGCAAACAGGTGCTTGCAACGTGGTAGAATCGGCTATTACATTAATACAGAAATTACGAAGGAATCTTAATAGATTGGAGACAAAATATCTTACCCTGTGCCGAAAGAATCGTAATAAATTTGCAATCGCCTTATAAATTTGTATTCATCACAAGAGATGTTCTTAAAAATTTAAGAATCAGTTCAAGATCCTCGACACCGACCCGTTCACGTAGTTGACTTCACAAATGGCTTTGCAACCTCTCAGTAACCAAAAAGGTCGGCAGAGGGCGTCAAAAGCAGAAACTAATTTTAAGTCGATATATAGGGTGCTCCGTTGTAAAAATTTCGCACGTAACAAATTCTTCTTTCTGTTTAACTCTCATCGTTGGTTTCTTCCTTCACGCTTTTAGCAATTATGTAGTAAAAGATTTGTGCATTATTTTAGCAGGATTAAGTGAACTTGAGGCTGTCTCGCGCTTTATTTGACAAAGAATGTGAAGAAGTTGGAAGAGAATAAGATACGTCAGAAGGTGAAGCTATAGAGGAGAGAGAACATTTTGTAGCTAGAGATAAGAAACAAAGAAAAATCCAATTATAAGTAAATTTAGCAAAACTAATTAAAAAAAAATTGTTAAATTTTTTTTTGGGCCTAGACGATGTGTACGGAATATCACCAATAAAAAAAGTGCTTTTAACAATTTTTTACTGATGACATGAAGGAAAATATTGTTTACTGCACAAACCTAGAAATTGTAAGATTGCGAACACATTATCAACAGCCACATCAACACCACAAAACTTTTACCCAAAGAATAGTGTAATTTTATGTTAATACCTCATTAGATAATTCTAACCCACAAAAGCAATTATATATTCTTAATTTTATTGAATTGAAATAAGCCGATAAAATTAATATTAGCAAATTATATTCTATAATTTTTTGATAAGTAATAAGCAAAGACCGTTGTATAAGAAACTATTAGGCCAAATTGTTTTGGTTAATCAAAATATTAAATTTTTATTTATTTGTCGGTCCTATTAGACTTCTTTGGCGTACATAATGGTTAAAATAAAAAAAAATATTTTAATTTTTTGTAAGAAAACGATTACCGATAAAAATACTCAAACTGCTTAGAAAATTGATGACTTTTTTAAATAAAATAGAGCAAACACATATTTTATTAATGTAAAATATTTAACTTATAATAAAAGAAAGTTACTAACAAAAATATCTAACATATAACTAATAATGCGTATGACTCCTCTGGTTGTTAATATATTTTTGTAATCGTGTGGATATAGATGTTACAATAAAATCTTAGTTTATGGCATCCTACGCATCTTGGATTCCATTAAGAAGCGGAGTGCAGTGCCGATAGACTTAACATTATCAAAGCAAATTCAATAATGTCTTGATACATAATGAACAAATTTCGTTGTAGAGGAATTCTGAAAAACCGTTAAGTCAAATTGTATTTTTCAATCAAAATTATAAATTTTAATTTACTCGTCGGTTCAACTAAGCTTCTTTGGCGCAAATAAAAGTTAAAATGTTTTTGAATAAAATAGAATCTAATTTTTCGTAAAAAAATGGTTACTTGTAAAAATACCCAAACTACTTAGAGAATTGATTATATATTGGGTACAATATTTTACCCCCTGCGCTAACGCATACATTTTTTTAGATGCTTCAACGATACGATAGAAAAACCGATTGAACGTCATGGAGTTTAGAAGAATTATCAGCGGCTGTGGACGCTATTAAGTCAAGCAGATCTGTAAGAGAAGTATGTGAACGTTTTAGACTACCCAGAAGTACTATTCAAAGACGCGTAAAATATTTTACGGAATAACTCCATCTCACATTAAGAAACGTGCTTTTGATTATGCCCAAAGAAAAAGTCTAAAGCATCAATTTAACAAATTAAATGAATCTGCTAGAAATGATTGGTTAGAAGGATTTTTAAGGAGGCATCCAACTACTTCGCTACGAAAACCGAAAACTACTAGTGTCCCTAGAATTACTGCTTTTAATAAAGATGAGATAACCGTCTTTTTCAAAAATCTCTCAAGTTTATTAGAACGTTATACTTTTCCTTCAAGTCAGATCTTTAATGCGGACGAAACCGGAATCCCAAGAAGTTGAGACAGGGAAAAGACAATAACAGTAATGTGCTCATTTACCGCATTAGGAACTTACGTCCCATCAATGTTTATCTTTGCACGGAAGAGGATGAATAAACTTCTAATAAAAAATGGACCCCTAGAAAGTTTATACTTTTGTTCAGACAAAGACTAGATTACAGTGTGCAGTGGATCCATCACTTTAAAAAACATGTAAAACCGTCACTAGAAAACCCAGTTCTTTTTATAATATATTATTATATGACTCATTGTACTTTAACAATGTACAATTTCTGCAAAGAAAATGTAATCATCGTGCTAACTATTCTACTACACACTTCCCATCGATTACAACCTTCAGATGTCTTGTTCTATTCGAGTCTTAAAACCAGTTACAACAGGGAGTGTGATGAATATATGAAAACACATCTGTACTAAAAGATCACGCCATTTAAAATAACCAAATTGTTCTCCGATACATATGGTCACACTGCTACAATCCAAAAAGCCATTAATAGTTTTAGAATCTTTCTACTGGATCCTGACGTTTTTCAAGAAGACTTTGCACCTGGTGCACTATTGCGTGGTGAAGTGATTCCATCAAGACAGGTTGAACAAGGAACCCAAATTACTGCAACATCTGTTGATGGAAAACAGCTTCAACAACTTGTAAAAGAGACTTCCTCTATAACGCAAAACTTTAATAGTCCAGATGAATGCTTAAATAATTCTAATATTTTATTGATATCTATGTTGCCAATACCGGGAACTTTAAAGCATATAAAAACTGATAAAAAAAGAACCAAAAAACAACATTCAATAAAAGTAACGTCGATTCCCAGTAAATTTGTTTTAGAGAAAAAAGAAGCAAAGAAAAGAATACAAGAAATTAAAAAAATCGAAAAAAGACGTGTTTTGGTCGAGGAAAAAGCAGAAAACGAAAGAAAAACAATATAAAAAAAAATTAATTGTCAAGTGGACTTGTAAGAGACAAAAAACAAAGAAAATCTTGTAGTAACAAGCGATGAAGAAGATAAGGACGATGAAGTTAGGAATCAAACATTTTCTGCAGGAGTTTGTGTAATATGTGAAGAATTTGGTAAAAACAGAGATTTGTGGTTAAAGGTCCAAGTTTGTAACACAATCAGGTTCGTAATCCTTAACGAATAAAAAAGAAAGATAGATAAATATGTACAACTTTAATTTAATATTGTTAATTATTAATGAGCACAAAAATTTATAGTAAATTATATAACAAGTATAAAAATTGTAACCGTCGTTTAAAGTTCGATTACTTTCGTGAAAGATCCGGTATTGGTATTGACGTTATATTCATTTCATGTATTTTGAATTTGTTTTATTGATTTTAGATTGATTCTAAGAAATTATTTTACGTTTCTTTTTTAAATTCAACTTTGTAACTCAAAGTTGTGGATAAAATTTTGTATTGATTTATTTCAAAATTTATTAAGCTGTTAAATCATCCGTCTTCTGTGTTTATTTGGCATTTTTCTTTGTTCGATCAAAATTCTAGTGGTCATTTATCTTTCCCTTCTGAGATATAATTGTAATTAAATATATTTTAGCAGTTTGTTTATTTTCAGTTTATTTAACATTCCTTGTTTTAAGTGCATTCTCGGGACAGTCCTACTTGGTTTCTTTGTGCGAGTTTGATCAAATAACGTGAGAATGAAGTTATTTTTATAATTTATTAGACAGTTTTATAATCCAAATCTAAAACAACTAATTTTTAAGACCGTAATGTGTAATTTAATATATTTTCAATTTGACATTTTTACGCAGAAACAAACACCGTGGCCTAACACTACATTTGTGATTTTGGTGGAGGAAAAATAAACCAGTCGGTTAACAGTCGTCTAAATGCTTTAATAAGATAGTTTGTTAGTTGGTTTTAGAGTGGTAAACTCATCCCCTTTAGATAAAGTAACGCCGCAGAAGCAATATGCAGAAAACGTAAATTTTTAGTTCAGTTAGTAGAGTTTTGTTTCTCCTATTTGTAAAATCTACGGCTTTTAAAAGATTGTTAGGCGCTTTCAGTTTTATTTTACGTAATGTAGAACCGTGTTCGTCGAGTGGTACGACGCGGTTATATCTTCGCCTTGGTGGCGGTTATTGAGAACCTTCCGACGGTACATAGTCCTTTGGGGGAGACCCCTCAACGTTTTTTCCTAAGTACATCTGCCAACACAGGATCCAACCACAAGTTTTTTCCTGGATTTATGACGACGTCAATTTAAGGTATTTATTTTGTACCGATTACTTAAAGTTTGTGAATGTTATTTACGCATTTAAATGTCTTAGAAGCTTTGGTTTTTAAGAAACATGAGTGTTGCGAATTAACGATTTTATCGATAATATAATTAATTGATAATTATTGTCCGTATTTGTCAAAACTATGTGACAATATTTCGTTGTGTTGAAAATTTATGTTTGATGTTAACCGGAAAATTTACTATTAAAATTTTCTATTATGATTATACTTTTTTGTATCAGTTTTTAAAATTTTTTTGTTCGTTTTTTTATTACTATCATCAAATTTACTTTAATTTTTAACTTTCTTGTTTACTTAAATTTTTTTTATTATTATGCGTTAATTTAAATAGTTTTGTTTGTTCTATTTTATTGTTTTGAGTATTTTTTTAGTTCAAATAAATGTTAAATTGTTATTGTAAACAAGCTTTTAATTCCGTCGGCCTTCGTGTTATGTAAAATTTAAGGTCATTTCAGATTTTAGTGAGATACAGTCTATTAAGGTAAGTTCATTTAGAGTGTATCCTTCAGGACCGGGCTTGTGGTTGTGCAAGGGCCAGAAGTCCATTGAGCTTTACTCCTTCCTGGCACCCTTTGATTTGACTTTTTGATTTTGTTTTCATTTAAGTTTTCCAAGCAATCACAGAATTTTGGAATATAACTTACCCCGTCTTCACTGGGCAACGGCATAACACCGTTTATGTTACTTTATCTCAGGCAAGTGTCATTGTTTCAACCTTTGCACGTAACAAAATGTATCGTAGATTATTCAACAATGGTTATCTAAATGCCGGAAGTAACGGCAACACGCAATACATAAGCTTAATTACACATAGGGTGTTTATAGCAAAGAAAATTAAATTGATAATGACAAATATTTATAATTAACAGCTTGCGACACACAAAAATAATTAATGAAAATACCTAAATGGTATTGAAACAGTAAATACGTAAGATAGAATAACAAGCAAAATTTTCGTGAGAGACCTTAATGATGACAAAAATGTAATTAAATAAGACTTACTTACAATGCAGTACTTGCCCGAAGAAAACGTTTTCCTCGTTGAGTCGATCTGAAATACTAATGAACAAAGCAAATCGTGTCAGCACAATGACTCGCAAAAGCAAAAATCTACAACACTATTAATTAATGCTAAAAGGAATTAGAAATAAAAACCCGGTTATTGAATGCTGTTGCACACGTTAAATTAAAGGAGATATCGCAGTCTATTGATTCAGAAGGAACAGTACATCGGAGAAAATTTTTTTGCTGAGACTTCGGTTTTAACTTTAGGCTTTCTAAAATTATTATATTTCCATTAAGGTATTTGGTTGATTTAACCCTTCATTGGTGGAGAATACACCAAACACATGTGTACTAACACGTGCCGGTCACGCTAACAAATTAACATGGAAATTTCTAAGGAATTCTAAAAACTAATAGTAAAAGCTTACCCTGTAATAAATAAACTAATACAAATACGTTGTCGTTTTATATCATAACCTCTACACAAGCCGATGATGTTAGAAAATTAATTTAGACATCTCAAGCACGATTTCAAGTAATTAAGCCAAACGTCTTGACAGAAAGTGAAGTAAAAACGAAACTCGTTAGAGGGTATCAAAAGTAAAAATCTAACTTTAGTGTATTGAATATACAGGGTATTACATTTTGAAATTTATGCACCTAACAAAATGTAATAGAATATTTTAATACATCATTTGTAGTGTATGTATACCAAATATCTTTGAAAAAAATAATCATTTAAAAAACTTACTTAAGCGGTCTGTATTTCTCCACTCGCCTTTATTAATAAGCTTTAAAAGTTTTGGCAAAGCGTTATTTTTAGGGACGACAAATCGTTTAATAATTCTAACAATGGACCTATAAATATTTTTCAGCCAAGAGGGACTCGTTAGCATCAAAATTACATCCATCCTTGTAAACACAGCGGTCGTTTCTTAGTAAATACTTAAGTTTGAGTACGCTCCTGCTGCCCAGGAGTTTGTTTGGCTGTTTAAAAGCACCTGAAGTCTAACGCATACGTAAATATCTAACGCGACGGAATGCTACCGTCAGTGCAAATTTGATATCCAGAGGGTGACTACATTTTTCAGCAAGTAAGTGTTCTGTATTGTTACATTATCATTTTAATATCTTTACAACTACAGCATATAACATAACAGTTTTTTTTAAATTAGTACCTTAATATTGATCTATTTTTTTTGTTTTTCTAAGATTGATGCATTTATCAAAGATCTCGCAAACTTTAATTCGGAAAAACAAACTGTGTGTCTTGCTATGGCAGGTAAATAAATTCGATTTTAACATAATTGAAAACGTTTGGCTGAAATTGTGCAGTTTATCCTAAACCAACAAGAGCCAAATTTACTCTCTCAACACCGCGCTCAGCTTGTTGGTGCAATTCAAGATGCGTAGGATGCTATAAAATTGATAGCATGTATACCCACACGGTTACAAGATTGTATTCATAACTATGCAATTGAAGCTCATTAATAGTTATATATTATATATTTTCGTTAGTAACTTTCTTTTTATTATATCAATGTTAAGTATTTTACACGAATAAAATATGGGTTTGCTCTATTTTATCTAAATAAGTAATCAATCAATCAAGAATTAGATTATATTTTAACTTTTATTTGGGCCTAGGAAATAAATAAAAATTTAGTATTTTGATTAACTATTTTAATTTTTACCTAATGGTGATTTGCTCATTACTTATTAAGAAATTATGATATGTCCTTTGCTTATATTAATTTTACTAGCTTATTTCAATTAAATTTAATTAAAACAGGCAAACCGGACATCTTTATATTGTTTAAGGAAACATAATGGCTTTTATGAATTAGAATTATCTAGTGAAGTATTAAAATAATTACATTACTCTTTGTGAAAAATAAAAATACATAAAAGCTCAAATTCAGCTAATTCTTAACAAACTATTAATCTAAATATAAAAAAGAAAACATTATTAATAATAATTTTAAAAAACAAATTTGTGTCATTACCATTTATACCTAATTTGTCTTATACTTTAGAAAAAGAATTAAAAAAATAATAAAAACCTTAAAGGCAAAACTAACATTTTTTATGATTCTAATGTTATATATAAATTGAATTGCCTAAATTGCAATTGTAGTTATACGAGGCAAACTAAGCAATACCTGAAAAATAAAATAAGCCAACATAAAAATGTAATAAAAAAAAAGATACATAACGTTATCCTAAAACAGCTCTCTTTGATCATTCCATAGAAAACAATCATAATTTCAACTGCAATTCTAAATCTTACGTAAGGAAAAAAATTTAAAAAAAGACTAATTTATGAGATGATAGAAATTAAAAAAAATCCTAATGCAGTAAATTATAGAACTGGCCTAGAAAATCTTAATTCAATTTATTATTCTATCATTTCATAAACATTTAATTTTAATTTAATAATAAAAAACTTATTGTTTTCATTAATTTTTGTTTTTCTTAATCCTTTTCTGATAGTAAAATTTTATTTTAGATATTTATTAGTTATATATTTTATTAAAAAATATTTTTAAAATTTCATTCGTATAACCTGCACTTCATAACGAAGTTGGAAATTTCATACTTATTATTATTATTTGTTTAGTTTTAATATTAAAATGTTTAATTATAAATAAAAAATTGTTGGTAAGTTTAAGAAAATATGGAGAAGAAAGTAAAACATTGTCCAGGTTTTTATCTTACTACCTTCCTGTGTAACGTACACGATTTTTTATCACACCAAAGCGGAAGTTTCATAATAATAAAATTACATAAAACAACAATTTCTTTTAATCTTTATTTCTAATACACTATTTAATGCAACTGGTCTGTAATTCTCAATTTAGTTCTCTTAAAATTTTGATTTTTTATAGTGCTTAATTAGAATTTTTATTTTGATTTTTTTGCTTGATATTGTAATTTCATCTTCTAAATTAACAACCTGTTAATTAGACACGCACTGTATGTATTTGCTGCTTTTTAACCAATCAAAATTTGTTTTTTTTTAATGTCGGATGTTGATATATTTATATATTTTGTAAATAAATAACAAACACAACATTTCTGTATATAATCAATTTTACTGTTTCTAAAACCAATTAACATTTCTTAATTTTTTAATCGAATATAACTCTAAAAAATAAAAATTATAACCATATAAAAATTTGTGTTACTTTTATACAACTTACCTCTTTAGCGATATTTATTAAAATATCTGCCATGGTTTGCTCAGTTTCTTGCACCATACTGTAGAACATACTATCATGATTTTGAAGTAAAGTGTAAGGATGGTCAAACTCAATAATCTCACCAGCGTCCATTACTAATACTTTATCTGAATCCATTATGGTTTTTAACCTATGTGCCACTGTTAGCACTGTACAACTTAAAAAGTTCTTCCTAATAGTTTCTTGAATTATATCATCAGTTTGTAGATCAACGTTGGCAGTAGCTTCATCTAATATTAAAATTTTGTTGTTACGGACAACAGCACGTGCTAAACACATTAGCTGTCGTTGGCCGACGCTTAAACTTGCACAGTCTTGAGAAATTTTCGAGTTTAAACCTGCATCCATTTTATCAACAACTTGTTTTAGTCTGACTTCTTCTAACGCTTTCCATAGAACCTCATCGGGGTATTCTTCAAACCAATCTAGATTTTTTCTGATAGTGCCAGAAAAAAGTATCGGAGCTTGTGGAATTATAGAAATTTTTTTTCTCAGATCGTACAAATTTATAGATTTTATGTCAATACCATCGATAGTAATGATTCCTTCGGTTTGAATTAATCGAAAGAGAGCAGTAATGGTTGAAGATTTTCCCGCTCCGGTTCTACCAACAATTCCAACTTTTTCTTTAGGTTCAATGGTAAAATTTAAATTTTTTAAAACGTACGGATCTGTGTCTGAATATTTAAGACAAACGTTACTAAAATTTATTTTTCCGTGTTCCGGCCAGATCGCTGGTAGTGTTGTTTGGTGTAAAGTTTCAAGCTGAGGTTCTGGTTTGATTGCACTGTATTCTAAAACACGTTCGACCGATATCATACAGCTTTCGACGTCAGTTAGCTGTTTAATTCCCCAAGCTAACTGTCCTGTTAATTGCATGATTTGAGAAATTGCCAATCCAATGCTTTCTCCGGTAGATTCTATCACAAAGAATATTACAAACGTTTTGGAATTGGTATAGACCTACCTTTATCTAACACAAAATAAACGGTAATAAAAAATATATAAAGAAAACATGTACAATCGGTCCAAAACGACAACGCCCTTGCTGTGGAAATAGATAAATAATAGACAGAACTTCTTTCATCTAGAAATTTGTTGAACTCATCGGTTAAAGCGCGTTCTACACCAAAAATTCTAATTGTTGCTAAGCCTTGTAAACATGTGTTTGCATGTCCATATATAGGACTTCGACCTAAGTACTCTTAAAATTAACAACATTCACAGTCTTTTGAAGTTTACGTACTTATGCTTTCCACTCGAAGAACGTTTAAATTGGTTGCTAAATAAATTTTTCTTACGCAAAAAAAAGATACCAAGATGCAAACAGTTGGAATAATGAACCACGGACTAATTATACATGTAACTATCAAAACTCCTATAGAGTTAAAAAAAATTCTAAAAGCAACTATAGCAACGTTTGGTAAAATGTCATCAATAGTACCTAAATCTTTAGCAAAACGATTAAGAATACGTCCAGATGGATTTAAATTAAAAAAATTTAGTGGCGCTCGTATCAAACTGCTCAGCATTGATTTATGCAAAGCTGTCGATGATTTCATTGATACGTTTACGTATGTTACTATACGTAATATAGAAAATATTAATGTTGCTAGTGTTATGGCACAATACACGTATATATTTATCTTTCGTTGGAATTCGTAAACGTCCGAAGACACTTCCCTTTCCATTCTAACCCTAAAATAGATATATTTTACTTAATTTTAAAATTGTCAATCTTACCAATATGCAACAAAATAGAATGATAAACTAGTCAAAACCTGTGTGCCCACAAAACAGAATAACGTTAGTAATACTAGCCAAGGACAGCTACCAGCTTGTATGTATTTTTTGTAGGTTGGCAACAAAATTGATTTAGAACTTAACGTAGTTTCTTTAACTTTAGCTACTTGGTCGCCAGTTTCATTGTGTAAAACTGTTTTGTTGTTATTCTCTTTGTTAGCATTTTGTGGATCTTTATCATCGTGCTTTAAATATTTAGCAAAATCAAAACCAGTTTGTTCAAGTTCCGTTGGTGAACCTTGTACTTTTAATAATCCTTCTTCAAGAACAATGATGTGATCTACGTATTTTAAGTACTGCAATTGATGAGTAACTAAAATAACAGTTTTATTTTTTAGAAAAGCACGAATGCAATCTTCAAAAATTTGTTTGCCAACATGAGTATCGACAGCAGAAAGTGGATCGTCTAACAAATAAATATCGGCATCTCTGTAAATAGCGCGTGCTAGATTAATTCTAGATTTTTGTCCACCACTTAAAGAAGCACCTTTTTCACCAACTACAGTTTTGTCACCATATGGAAATAGCTTAAGATCTCTTTCTAACGCGCAACACTTAATCACGTCATTGTAACGTTGACTGTCAATTTCGGCACCAAACAAAATATTTTGTCGAACGCTGCCCGAAAATATCCAAGGTTCTTGTGACGCGTAACTTAAAACTCCCGTGACACCTATTGTTCCTCTAGTTAACGGCAGTTCTTGTAGTATCACTTGCAATAAACTGCTTTTGCCACAACCAACAGGTCCAATCACAGCCGTTAAATCACCGAAACCAAAACTCACAGTTAAATCTTTAAACGTGTTGTGATCTTTGGCTTCATCAAAAGTCACTGTTGCATTTTTAATACTAACAGCGTATTTTGTAGCGTTTTCCTGACAGTTTAGTTGTATTTCGTTGCACAACAAAAACGTCGTAATTCTTTTAATAGATACTTTTGCTTGTTGTATAGCTGCAATTCCGTTAGGTACAAAAAGCATAAGCGTATTAGAAAAAGTAGTGAAAAAAATAGTTACGATAAATGCACTTTTTGCATTTATGGTGGTACCGAATAACGTTGATGTTACAATAACTATAAATAAAGAAGTCGATATAAAAATTGTATTAAAATTATGGGTTCCTTTTGAGTAAATAGTTGTTTTTACAGCATTTATTTCTAGTTTTCTGTACCAAGATATCAACGTTTCGAATGGTTTTTCCCAAGCGTACACCTTGATTATATCAATTCCTTGTATTATTTCGTTCAAAAGTCGTAAACGTGTGTCTCTCCTTATTGATGATTTTAAACGATATTTCGATACCATTTTTCCAAAGAAGACTAGAACAAAAGAAAATAAAATTAAAAAAATTATAGAAAGATTGTAGGCTTTTTTACAATTTGATTATTTATTAAATCAAATTATAAAAAATTACGCAATCAAAACAATACATAATAGAAAATCAAAGCAGCAAACCAATTCAAAACTGTTTTTTATCAGTAATCATCAACTCTCAGCAACGTATTGTTTTTAGTGTGCAAGAATATAAAATGTCTAACTAATATTATTCGATATAGCATATGTTAACCGTAAGCTAAGCTCACGGTACTCTACCGACGTTGCTTCTTTTTTTGAACCGCGTTTTTTTCTAACCTTTTAATTGTATCTGCACACACTAAAGTTACCGCCACAAGACATTCTCAAAATTTTAAGTATCTAGCAAGCAATTTACAAATTTGACTTTCCGTACACTTCTAGTAGTGTGGGTCTTGAAGAACTTGGCGTGATAATACGGTAGCTTCAGCAAAAACTTCTTGTGTTAGATCAACCAATGTGTTAGTGTTTGCAGACAATGAAACAAGTGATTCTGAATTTTTGATAAACGCAGATTTAAGTCGACCAGTGCTCACATTGACGTTGCGAAAAATTTTGGAACTTTTTTTATGATAGTGTTGGTTTCTTCATATGGTTTCGTTAGAGATGTCTTGACTTTGTAGATACGGACAAATTTATGTGTGGCTGTAGCAAGATCTCGATGTACAAATGGCTGTTGGTCGATGTGATGTGCTGGCTTGATGGGTCAGAGTTGGTTCATCAATTCATTCAGTTTTTTTACAAATTCATCTTGTGGTATTGTTTCTGTTGGAGATAAAAATTCTCCAGGAAGACGAAAAGTATTTCTGTTTCGGCCACACGGAAGTCGAACAGCGGACTGTATTTAATGTATTAGAAAGGAGAGGACTTCCGGTAGCAACCCACCGAATTATTAGTAACGACAATTACTTACGTTATATTCATGTGTCTTCTGGAAATCGGGAGCGCTCAACCACCCAAACCCGTAATAAATCAAGACCTCGATTCACCCAGAAACGAGCGATTGCTCGACTTACCCTGATCTTACTTTCTCTGGTTGATGGAGTTAAGTCTTTAGCACGCACAAAAAGGCGCACGGTTTACTCACTAAACATCACAATTAACATTTAAGAAAAAATAATGAAATAGAATTTAAGAAAGGAGACGTAATAATCGGTTCAAAACTAAGTAACGTACTGTTGTATTTATCAAAAACTTGTATTTCCAATGAAACTTAAAAGAGGAGACAGCAAGTCACAAAACCGAAAATGCAACGCTAGGATAACGACTTAAAAAAAAACGCTCGCGCTAACATACCGCCCACCTAAAATGAGCAATGCTCTATTTTAAAGAAAATTAAAGAGTATAAAAAAAGAAATAACAGAAAAAAAAATAAGAAAGAAAGAAATTTAAACGGGTCCTGGAAGCGGAGCTAATAGCGAAAGCGAGCAAGTGAGATGACCACCGGCAGTTTTAACGGTGGCTATCCGAGAGAGACCATCAGGTCCTGGGTGTAACACAGTCACTCGACCAAACAACCATGACATTAGCGGTCGGTTGGAATCCTGAACTAGCACTACATCACCCACTTGAGGGCCAGAGTTACGTTGAAACCATTTTGTTCGTTGAATTAAGGTATGCAAATATTCAGCAGACCAACGACGCCAAAAGTACTGTTTTATGCTTTTTTGATGACTCCAGCGTTGTTTGAAATTAAAGTGATTAGTATCTAGAAAGGAAAGAGAAGATAGCAAAGGCTCACCAATAAAGAAATGGCCCGGACTCAAATAGTTTGCAGCTTCGCCGGGTTCAGATGAAAGAGCGCACAACGGACGGCTATTTAATACCGCTTCGATTTGAGAAAATATGGTGCAAAACACTTCAAATGTAAAGGTTGTGTTACCAATTTTGCGATATAAAAGACGCTTAGCGGACTTAATAACGGCTTCCCAAAGTACTCCAAAATGAGGAGTATATGGAGGATTAAAGACCCATTGAATACTAGGAGGTGAGAGACGCTCGCACAACGAATGATTGTTTTTGCGCAAAAAATCATACAGCTCAGCAAACTGTCTAGCAGCGCCAACAAAATTGCGGCCACAGTCCGATCTGATGCGAGATGGTATTCCCCGACGCGCGATGAACCGGTCTAAACAAGCAAAGAAAGCTTCTTTAGATAAAGACGAAGCAAACTCTAGATGTACAGCTTTGGTTGCGGTGCAGACAAACAAACATATATAGCCTTTTGTAGTACGAGACAAGCGAAGAGTATTAACCTTAACAGTAAAAGGTCCTTCATAATCTACGCCGGTTACGGTGAAAACTCTTTGCGGGTTAACGCGATCCGCGGGCAAAGGCGCCATCGTTGGCTTAAACGTATTAGCTCTAAAGCGGTGACATGTCATGCATTGGCGGATGCGTTTTCTTAGAAGATTACGCAACGAAATGATCCAGAATTTAGTTTGTAATAAAACTTGAACGGTCTGAGTACCAGAATGATGAGAGACGACTGATAGTATGAATACAAAAAAGCGGAGAGATGACCTTGCTGAGGTAATAGCAGCGAATGACGAGAAGAAGACGGCAAAGCGGAGTGGCCAAGCCTTCCGCCTACCCTAAGGAGACCCTCCTCATCCATAAACGGAGACAACTGTGCTAAAGAGGAAGGGAGGCGTTTACCTTGCAGCACAATCTCTTCCCTATAATAAGCATGCGTAGCCTTTTGTAGTTCAGCAGGAGAAAGAGGCAGAAGTTGATCAGAAAAAAAGATTGTGTTGCAAGCATTGGTGTTTTGAAAGAAACGAAGTATCCATGCAAACGTCCGGTGCATTTTTTGAAAAGAAGAAAATCGTTCAATGACGAGGAGCAAAGGATGAGAAGGCACAAGGCGAGCAAGAGGGTTGCGCCAACTTTAAGATCAGGTAACGAACAATCCAAAACGGTAGGAATAGCAAGAGACGGACACTGCGACAAAGGCTTACTTAGAAAAGTAGGACCGGAAATCCAAAAAGAAGAGCTGCACATAACTTCAAGAGTAGCACCACGACATGCTAAATCAGCAGAATTTTCGGCAGTATCAACGTGATGCCATTGTTGCCGTTCAGTGAGATCGAGAATAGTGACAATACGGTTAGCGACAAAGGTATGAAGACGATGCGGACGAAGAGAGAGCCACGCAAGAACTACTTGAGCGTCAGTGTAAATGCGAGCTTCTCTAATAATACTACTGGCAAAAAGAGGTTTAATCAAATAAAAAAGGCGCGCCAGCAGAAGCGCTCCACATAGTTCGAGTCTTGGAATTGACAGAACTTTTAATGGGGCTAGCTTTGACTTAGCGATTATGAGGTGGCACGATTGTATTTGTCGAGACTTAGCAGAACTAGAGCAAGCATAAATAGCAGCTGCATATCCCTTCTGAGAAGCATCGCAGAATCCAACAACGTGTAAGATTTTATGAAAAGAATTGGAGATGCATCTTGGTATGTGTATTTGAGAGAGGTAAGGCAAACCGTTGACCAATTTGGTCCATTGGGAGGCAAGAGCCGGGCAAAGAACATCATCCCAATTAAGCCCTTCGGTCCATATACCTGTAGAACGAGCTTCATTGTAAACACCAGAGAGGAAAGGAACCCTAGAGGATCAAATATTCTAGCAATATAAGAAAGAACTGCTCTTTTGGTGCAGTCACCACTAAGGGGCTGTACTTGAAACGAAAAAGTATCTAAACGATGATTCCAGCACAGACCAAGGATCTTAAGAGACTTATCCTCGGTCGAAAACATTAGAGGAGTTTCTAAATGATCTTCAGGAAGACCTTCTAAAACTTTAGGAACATTACTGGACCATTTGCGCAATTCAAAACCTCCTTTTCCCAAAAGATGAGCAAGTTTGATGCGGAGAATTAGCGCGTCCTCAACGGTGCCAACACTGGTTATCACGTCATCAACATACGTATTCTTAAGGATAGCGACGGACGCAGTCGGGTAATGAGATCCTTTGTCCTCAACTAATTGTTGAAGACATCGCTGAGCCAGGTAAGCGGAAGGAGTTAGCCGTACGTTACCGTATTTAGTTTATACTCGACGACAGGATTATGAATGGATTCGCGCCAATAAATGTGTTGTAAACAACGATCTTCACGAAGTAATAAAATTTGTCTATACATCCAGCAAATGTCTTAACACAACGCGATCGGATTTAACCTAAAAGTTATCAGAATTGTAGAAATATCCTTTTGTAGCTTAGCACCACTTAAAAGTTACTCGTTTAAAGACTTACCATGAAGAGAAGACGAACCATTAAAAACCACACGAATCTTCGCCCCCTTTTCACTACATTTCGAAACACAGTGATGGGGTAGCACGTATGACGAAGAAGACGTAGCAACGGATATGTGGCCTAAGTCTCGATACTCAGACATAAATTGTTGATAAGCGGCATAGCGGGAAGGATCTCGAATCAAACGCTTTTCTAAGTTTAAAAAGGCTATGTACGATGACTTTGAATTCGCAGCTACCTTGACAGCGTTGGGTTTTAGAGGTAGAGCTACGACATAACGACCTTCGAAGGTTCAAGCATGAGTATCGCAAAACAGGCGTTTGCTCCATTCGTCATCAGGGTTACGGATCTTTACCACAGGCACTTTTTCGACTTCCCAGAACTTAACAAAAAAGTCTGTAGGATTGGACTGAAGAGTTAGAAGAGAGACAGCCGAAGAAGTTAACGAACCCAGACTTACAGAGCCTACAATAACATCGCCAAATATAGTAGGAAAACTTGAAGGATTACCTTTAATGATAAAGAAACCCTTTCAAATGACTGTAGGAAAAAGATCAGCTCCGATAAGCATTTCTATCTTGCCAGGTACATGAAAATATTTATCTGCTAGTTGACGATGTCTTAGACTAGAATAGACTTGTTCGGAAATACGAGTCAAAGGGAGGTTTTGAGATATTGAAGAAAGTACGTAAGGAGTAGCTGTGATAATTTCGGAAGAGTAACGAAATTTTATTACACAGTCAACAGTACCAAGAGTGCGGGAGCCCATTTGTCCAATTCCCGAAATCTGTAACTGAGATGGGCTGGGAGTTAAACCTAAACCTTTAACCATTGCGTTAGTGATTGCAGAGACTTGCAAACCAGGATCCAGAACTGCTCTAACAGGGCGAAACTCACCGCAACTATTTCGGAGCAAAGCTTGAATTGTACCTAGAAGAACCGTATGATTATAATGAGTAAGCGGAAGGCAACAAGACATTGTTCGAGCAGCTGTAAGATTACTTGAGGAAGTCGCCGCTTTTGAAAGTACAGGATTAGAATTATCTTCCTTATCCAAATTCAGTAATGAATGATGTTTACGGCTGCCACAATGCACACACGATCGTTCCGATTTACAATCTGTTATTAAATGAGCTCCGAGATAATTAAAACAACGCGCGTGGTTACGCATGGCTTTGCCTCTTTCATCTATGGAGATTCGTTGGAATTCTGGACATCAAGTAATACTGTGGTCAGAATTACATACAGGGCATCGCTTAGATGATAAAAAAGAACAATTGTAAGTAGAATTTGCTATATTAGATTTAAAGGACAAAGCGGTTAAATGCGGCTTGAAAGTTAAAGCAACCTCCTTTTTTCGAAGAGGAACTGAAGCAGCGGCTATAAGGATTTTTGGTATGACCTTGGTCAAAGAACGTGATTTGGATTCAGCTGCAGATAATTTGAGACTACGCACTTGTCGATGGATGAACTCAGTAAGTTCCTTATAAGTAGGAAAATCATCATTTTTTGGCCGAGATTCAAACTCACGAGAGGTAGATGGATCCAAATTACGCATAGCTAAATAAAAGAGAATAAATTCAAAGTGATTTTGAATTGGAAGTGCTGCTAAAACACTGGCTGCATTTTGGTGAACTTGAAGATATGATTTAAGACTTTCCTGAGTAGGTGAAACAAGAGGCTTAAAATTCAGAATGCTATCTAGGGACATTCCGGCTGAACACCTATTGTTTTGGTAACGATCTTTTAATGCTTGATAGGAAATTTTATAATTTGCCTCGGTTAATGGAAAGCTAGCAATAACGGATTCTGCTTCCCCAGCAAGAAACGTTTTTAAATAATGAAATTAGTGAGAGACGTTAAGCTTTTATTGTTATGTATTAATGAATCAAAAAGACCGACAAAATTTGTTCATGTCGCAATTTTTCCATCGAAATGCGGAATTACAATTTTTGGAAGGAAACTTTGAAGTGGGTCAGAAGAAGAACTGCATGATTGTTGTGATGCTCCGCTATTAGTGTCAGAACTTTGAAGTTTAGCAAATATGGTCCGAATTGAGTAAACTAAATCTCTAAAGCTTTTTTGTATTTGATCGGTAGGAACCTGTTCTTTCTTAGCCAGAGCGGTGTTTTTAATTAAAATTTGACGCTGAACTACTCGAAATTCGCAAATTAGCAATTCGTCGAGCATAAATAGATGAAATTTCGCATGTTTTTTGGAAATATTAGAACAGCAATCAGCGATATCAGTGACGTCAGCAAAGTCCTGTGACCTCGTTACCAACAAGACATACAAATCACTTTCGGACATTATTCGTGACATTAAATAACTTAGTACGAATAATACAAATAACGGAAAATCCCGTATTAAAATCGGCGTAAATTCTTAAATAAATACTTATCGCGCGAGTGATATCGTTATGAACTTGAACAATTGAAAGGAATGTAACAAAAACGGACCCCTTAAATATCCGGTTCAAAAAGGACCAAATGTTTTGGCCACACAGAAGTCGAACAGCGGAGTGTATTTAATGTATTAGAAAGGAGAGGACTTCCGGTAGCAACCCACCGAATTATTAGTAAACGACAATTACTTACGTTATGTTCATGTGTCTTCTGGAAATCGGGAGCGCATAACCACCCAAACCCGTAATAAATCAAGGCCTCGATTCACCCAGAAATGAGCGATTGCTCGACTAACCCTGATCTTACGTTTCCCTGGTTGGAGGAGTTAAGTCTTTAACACACACAAAAGAGCGCACGGGTTACCCACTAAAATAGCACGCTATAATTTACGAAAATTAACGGAATTGAATGAAAGAAAGGAGGCGTAATACTCTGATCAAAACTAAGTAACGTACTGTCGTATTTATAAAAAACTTGTATTTACAGTGACAAATAGTAACTTAAAAGAGGGGACAGCAAGTCACAAAACCGAAAATGCAACGCGCGGAAAACGCTCGCGCTAACAGTAGTCAAGGCCAGATTTTAGTAAACCGCGCCGTACATGTAAGCTTACGCAAATCTCGTGGTGGTAGCTGACGTTTGCTGCTTGTTGTAAGGAACTTTGGTGGGATAAGTTTTTCATCTGGCACTTATTTTAACATTACTATTAACAATGTTTGGTAATTATTAATTTGTTCGCGACTGCATGTAAACGAAATAGTTGATTTATTTTACAATACAAATTCACGGTAATTGAAATATGGAATTGTCGTGTTGAAACTTGGTGGCCGTGTTAATTTGTTAACTAGTACTGTTTTACTTATTAATAATTTTTTTTTTAAATTACTATTTTATTAAAAGAATAAGTGGCAATAGTAGATGTTATTGTTGCATAGAATTGTATACGCCTGCTAGGTTTCTCGTTGATTGTCTTTTTTGTCTATCCTATTTCCTTTGTTAGAAGCCAAGGATCTTGCCAGTCTATTATTTCTTTATTTTATTAGTTTTTGTCAACCACGCCCACTCACTAACATCGTAGCTAGCCGTAGTGACGTAGTTGTTACCAACATGACTCACTATAGAGAGAGGTTGGTAACAAAATGTCATTGACGGATAAGCAATAGATTCAAGATACGTACATGAAAATTACCGTAATTGCAACTAGTTGTTGAACTTTGGTAATTCTGACAACAAAAGTTTGTTAATATACTTATCTGTAGGTAATTGACTTTATATCAATTATCAGCAATATATTGATGATAAGTAAAAAATACAATTTCCACATGGAAAAGTTTAAATATTAATAAAATAATATTATATAAAGGGCTTCCCAAAAATCTCGGAGACGGAGCTAATCTCACTAACACACTATCACGTCACTTAAAAGTACTACATATTCAAATCTAATAATGGATTTGATCATACAATATAAAAATAGTTAACGGAACTGACATAGTATAAGTCAAAGTTCTTATATTAGTAAAAAGGTAGCGCTATAGTTTTGTGATATGATATTAAATTTTTCCGTTAGAACACTTATTGTGAATACCATTAGCATAAGGCACATACACTTTTATCCACCTGATTTTGTAACAGTTCCAGATATCTGTTTCTGTTCAAATTTCCATTAATAAAAAAAACCAATTACATTCACTCACAATACTTTAATTTTCTATGGCTTCTGAGTACGATCTTATCTTATTAAATGTGGATTTTTGTCTGACCAATAACGACAATTGTGCCTTTTAACTTTTTACCATTCAAGTAGATAGTAGCTTCGTTAGAGAAAACAACACTGAAAAAAAATGTCTGTCAACATCGCATTTTTCACGTACTATTTCACAGAATTCAACCTTCTATCGAAGTCACCATCGTTCAATTTCTAAACTAAATCAAACTTATAGCGAAAATAGTTATTTCTTTTCATAATTCTGTTACCAAAACTTTTAACAATTTTATGTACCTAACAGCCTTTTAATAAAAAGCTTAAAGGTTCTTCAATAAAAGACAGTAACATTTCTTTAGTTTTTTTCTGGAGTTGTTGGAGATTTAGGTCTGACAGTTCTCGAAAGATCTTTCACAGTTATTTTTTCTTGAAATCTTTAAGCAGTTCATTCGACTGTTGATAAAGAAAACGGTGGCGTTGATGAAAAAAATCATTGAAGATGTACCACACTTCATCATAGGATCTTGTTCTATCTTCAAAACCACGAATCATTAAGAGAATAATTTTTTGAACAGTTATTGCGCTGTTTTTAGAGTGACTTTTAGAAAACAAGTTTGGTTTAACCAAATAACAAAAGAAGATAACTAGTACCAACTAATACGTAAGTACGTAGACGCAAAATTAACACAATATTACAACAGAAATTGAAATCATGTAATAAATAACAGATTACGGTGTCACTGTCACAAAAACATCTGTATTTGGTATTATTACTTGTTAATTTATTTCCGTATAATGTAAATATTAAATACTTTTAGTAAACATTCGTTCTAGAGTAGTATTATTAAGGACATAAGTGCAACGGCAAAAAATCCATTGAGTTAAATTTTAAATGTCAATAGATTATAAACATTAGTCGATTTTTATCAGTAGCGACCATTCAGAAGTCCGTGAAAAATTAAAATTGTTTTGGGGGTTCCTGAACAACGTCAAGGAGTCCGAGCAAAGTCTAATAAAAAATGAAAAAAGTGTGACGCATTTTTATAAATATGGAAAATAAAACAAATAACAGTGAATAAATTATAAGCAATTTTTACGTTTTAAGCGAAATAAAAATATAGACATAAAATACAAGTTTATACAGGATCGCAATAGAACCGATACCTACACCAGCTAGTCTATAATATAAACTATAAAAAAATCGTGCATCTAATCAACAAACCCTGAGGGGTGGCACCCTACCAGGCGCGTCCCCAGTTGGCGGATAGGGAAACGGCCTAAGTGAATGATCGTATGTGATGCTTAGGTTAATGCTAAGGATAAGGTTGCCCGTCGCTTATGAACAAGGACTCGCAGCAACCAAAGACAGCATCGTGGACCAGCTACCCCGCCCGGCTGTCGTGGCGTAGCCAAGGGCTTGCACAGGGTATAACGGCGCCGATATGTGTTTGATGTGCCACGTGCATCAACTATGTCGATATACCATGCACAAACTTGGAGTGCTCAGGTTGGTGCGGAGCGTCTCGGCTTAACCGCCTGGACCAAGAGAAGACAACCTTAGCAAAATCCTAAATCTCAAGGGTCAGGGGCCGGACCGAGGAGATGCGTGGCTGAATAGAGGATCAGCATTTACTGGTCCCAACCTCGGAGCACCGGGCGCCACTCCGTTGTAATCAGTCGCCTTACACGTGTGCAGGGGGCACCGCACGTGTGGACATTTTATTTCCCCCACACTCGTGGGACTTATATGGACCAAGTAGAAACAAAAACAAAACTTTCCGCCGGGGCATCTGATGAGAGAACCAGGGGGCTCTAAGCAACTTGTCCTTTCATCGCCCAAAGAGAGGCAACCAAGCACCTCACAGAATAAAGCTGTCTCTAGGACTGGGACGCAAAAGCGAGACCGGTCTGACGACCGCACTCCCAAGGGAGATACTTTAAAAAAGGCAAAGTCTGGGACCAAAAAGGACACCACAACTTTCAGCGAAGCAGCAACAGGCTTTTGTCTATGAAGACCTGGAGTGCACGCTGTCGGAGGAGGAAACAGGGCAAATTAAAATCTGGATCCTCGATAGAATCGACACTCTGTTCATTGGGGCGGTTTCGCCCAAATTCACGGAGTGTAGCCACGAGGGGGAGCGTTGTTAATTACATGCGCAGACCAGGTATCGGTGGATTGGTTGAGAACGGAGCTAGGGAGAGTAGCTCCGTAGAAAGGAGCTAAGCATCGATTCCTCGAAACGAAAGACCTTCCAAAACCAGTGCGAGCACACGCTTGGATTCCCAGGGCCCATGTGGAACCGGTAAAGATTCTGAAAAGGATCGAGATCTAGAATGCTGGTGTTGTAACCAGCAGCTGGAGAGTAGTGGACAGGAAGGAGGACCCCAAGGGACAAACATTGATTGTGCTTATGGACCAAACTTCGTGGGACAAGATGGGGGCTATTTGCAATCATAGTCCCTACGTCAACTTCACTAAAGTGACGTTTAAACTCCTCTCCAAGACGAAAGTGGGGGAAGAGGAGGCGACCAGTATGGAGTGCGAAGAGACGACAGTGGTTGAGGGGCCCTCAAAGGAACCACAGCCCACTGCGTCATCCATTGCACCCCAGTTGGTAGGTACAGGTTTAAATGGTTAAACTTGTACAAACAAACCTGCATTACAGTAGGGCGGCATCTGCTGCCCTCTGTGCTTATATGAATACACATCATATTGATGTAGCCCTGGTACAAGAACTTTGGACTTTTAAAGGGCAAATACGAGGTCTAGAATTGAGAGGAGCGCGGCTCGTTGTTGAGCCAACTGAAACCAATCCCAGATCGTGCATTGTAGCTAGAAATAGCGTTAAACTACTGCCACTTTGGGAATTCTGTTGCAGAGACCTGGCGGCAGTGACGCTGACAATGAAAAGGCTAGTGCTTGGATCCGCATACCTCCCCTACGACCAACCAAATTCACCACCAACCATAGAAGTCTCTAAACTGGTGGACCACTGTCAGCGGAACGGATGGCAAATCCTCCTCGGATGCGATGCCAATGCGCACCACACTGTGTGGGGCAGCACGGACATCAACAAAAAAGGTGGCCAACGTAGGCAATAAGCCAACCTTCGTCAATATTCGACGAAGGGAGGTGATTGATATAACATTTGGAGCTGTGACTGCCTGCAGCTCAGTACACAAATGGAATGTGTCGGAAGAGCCATCGCTATCTGACCATAGATATATTCGCTTTGACATTGAGTCAAGAGAAGCGGCAATGACCGTACACAAAAATCCGAGAAGAAGCAATTGAGACTATAGAGAGAACCTAAAGGTCAAGCTCGAGAACTGCCCCGAGAAGGTGAATGACTCGGCGGGATTGGAGGCCATGGAAGAAAACCTTCGCATGGCTATTATAGATCCCTATGAGGCAAGTTGTCCCGCGAAAGAGAAAAGAACCTCAAGTAAAATGCCCTGGTGGCATAAGGGACTTTTTCGATTGCGGTCTCAGACAAGAAAGCTCTTTAATACAGCAAAAAACACCGGGGAATGCGGTTCATACCAACCCACAATCACCGAACACAATAAGGCCATAAGAAAGGCAAAACGTGACTCGTAGAGGAGGCACTGCAAGGAAATCGAACAGATTCCAGAAGGTGCGAGACTCCAAAGAGCTTTACAAGGAGGAACAGAGGCTAAAATCGGTTCCTAGAAGAAAAGTGTGGAGGGTTACACAGAGACCGTAAAGCAGACCTAAAAAAATTGTGCATCTAATCAACAATTTAGTTCTGTGTTATGCGTGATGTAAAGTGCATACAAAAATTTTCCTAGTCTTAGAAAAAAAGAAGTATATTTTTTTGTATTGTTACGCAGATAGCCTACTTTCGTTAGGTAAATATATTTGAATAAAATTGATATCTTTTTTTAATTTAAATGGATTTAAACAAAGTTATACTTTTGTTTAAGTTGATTAAAAAAATTATGTATCACAGTTATTATTACAGTAATCCCTTACATTCATTAAGATTTTTTTTTAATTAAAAAACTTAAGAAGAATGATTTTGTAAAACAAGATGGAAATATTCGGTTTTATAATTTAATATAATGCACACTAAAAGTTATAGCTTACTATTTTATATTTGATTTATTTTGTGTACATCCGCGAATAACCAAATCCGCGAAAGTTTGGAATTACTGTATTATTATATTATGTTGTTAATTAATTTTTGAATTACTTATTTTTCTTAAAAATTAATTGGTACTTGCACAGTTTATGACATTTACATGAAAACTTATTCTTACATCTCAAATAATTAATTCAAGATGGCGATACATTGCAGCATTCTAATTAAAAAAATTATTATAAGTAACAGTGGTTTGTTGCATATAAAAGTTTTGATATATATATTTTCCTATATTTTTTTGGTTTTCTTTTTTTTCAAATAACCGTATGAGTGAGCCGAAAAAAAAATGCAGACCATATAGTGATAAATATATAAAATATGGTTTTATTCTGTCCTTAGAAAATATTACTTTACTTTTGTGGCTTCTATGTAATAAAACGATGTCAAACGATTTAATGAAACCTTTAAAGCTTAAGGAACATTTAATAAAAATTCATAGAGACAAAAAATAAGGATTTAACGTTTTTTCAAAAAATCTAAGAGAGACGACGATGGACTGCGTGCTTCCTATAATATTTTTTTAATGATTGCAAGGTCCGGAAAATTACACATTTTTGGTGAAGAACTTATTCCACCAGCTGTTAATGAAGTAATACACACCATCTTGCACAAACCAGCTTTCGATATTATAAAAGGAGTTTCACTGAGCAGTAATACTGTACGAAAATGATCGATGGAATCGCTCAGTGTGTAGAAAACTCTTTATGTGACTGCTTAAAAACATCTGAATTCTTTATACAGCTTGACGAGTCAACATTACCAGGAAACTAAGCTTTACTGTTAGCTTATGTGAGATTTGAAAAAGAAAAAAGATTTTCAATTATTATTATTAGCTAAATGTTTGGAAACTGATACAAAAGGTAAAACGTTATTTACTGAATTTAAAAAAAAATGACTAATATCATCTCCGTTGTTACTGATGGTGCTCCGACAATGGTAGGACACCAAGGCTTTCTGCCACACTTAAAACAAGTTATACCGAATGTGTTATCGGTTTCATTAAAGACTAAAATTAAATTTGTAATTTTTCTATTATGCGTTTATGTAGTTTTTTCACTCAGGGTTCCGTGGGCAAGTTTTGACTCTGACAAAGTCAGTGGGGCAAAAAAGTTTGGGAACCACTAATCTATATACATATAAATAATAATTCAAAAGATAATGGCAAATGGTCACAATAATTTTAGATTTTTAAAAACTAAAAAATAAAAAAACTTACAGTGTATTGGAAGAAATGAAAACGTAAAGCACATTCCTAAAACGGCGGGTAATCCAATTTCTTTGTAAGTGAGGTATAAAATGATAGCCGTTTGTATTGGTGCAAGACATAAATAGTTTGTACCGTGTATAAAACTATCAAACATGTTAATGTCGTTTGAAAGAAGGTTGGTTATGTGTCCAGGCGTTGTTTCTCTTAAAGCTGATCTGCTTAACTTCAGTATTTTTTGATATACTAAACTAGAACATACTATTTGTATTTTCAATTCCATGTTATGCGCTTCCAGAATGTATGGGTGGGTTAATATAAAATTTAAAAAAGAACATGCTATTAAATATGCTCCATAAACGTACAAATCGTTAGAATTGTTGACACTGCTATAAGCAGATATCATTTCTCCTAGAACTATTGGTAGGCACATTCTGAAACAGAACTGTTAATATTTTAGAAAAATAAGGACTCTTATAATTACTGTATTAGCAGTTCTTTTACACTAACAATTATTAGAAGACATAAGTATTGCCAACCCAAAATTTTGAACAAAACTTTAGCTAAAGATGGTCGTTTTTTGTTCTTCTTTGCGTTTTTGACTTCTTCAGTCCATAACTTTAATGCTATTTCTCCTAATCGGTTAGATTTATGTTCTGGCAACGTTTCGTAGATATCTTCTTGTGAGAAATCTTTTTTAAACCCTTGGATAAAAGTAGGCACGGTAAACCTAAAAAATATAAATCGTCTAGTTCTATAATTATAAAATAATAGCTGTTAATAGCTATAACGGCGGTAACACGTTGAAATTGATTTAACACTAGCGAATTTTAAAAACAGCTTTGAATAATCACAACGTAAAAGACATTGGGGTAAAGCAATGTCAATGCAATTGTACAAATGCGACCAGAGTTATACTTGTATATAAACCTATAGAGGTCTCAATGCAATAGTGGAAATTACATTACAGTGGAAGGGAAATGAAAAGAAGAGAAAGAGAAGAGAGAGAAGAAGGTGAGGAGTACATAACAAAAAAAAGATGGACCGAAGAAGGTATAAAAAGAAATAAAGAGGGAATAGGGAAAACGGTATAGATAGGGAAGGAAGTACAAGAGAATGTGGAAGAAATGAGGGAGAAAGCAATAGAGAGAGTCAGGTTTAGAAAGTGGAAAAGAGAGAAAACAGGATGGAAAAAATGGTTGGATAGAGAATGCAGGGAAGCAAAGAAAAATGCAAAGAGAGCATTAATACAGTGGAAAAAAGGGAGGAAAGAAAAAAAGAATACAAAGAAGCAGTAAAATATACAAGAAAACATGCGAGAGAAAGAAAGAAGGAAAAAGCAAAAAGAAACAAGAGGAGCAGAACAAAGGAATAAAAACGGAAGAAGATGTATGGAAGTACCTAAAGAAAGAAAGGAAAAAAACATGACGACAAAGGGAATACAAATTGAAGAATGGGAGATATATTTTAAAAACCTTTTGGGAGGGGCAGAACAAACTCAGAAAAAAGAAAAAAGAAAAGACGCGGTAGTAAGACGGAAAGAAGGAGATAGGGATAGAGTAAATGAAGAAGAAGTAATACAGGCAATAAAGAAGATAAAAAAAGGAAAGGCGGCAGGAGAGGATGGGATACAAGGCGAAGAGTCGATATACGGGGAAGAAAGTGTAGCAAAAAGGATGACGGAAATACTAAACAAAATATGGAAAGGGGAAGGATTCTCGGAGAGATGGAGAGAGAGAATAATATGCCCAATCCATAAAAAAGGCAAAAAAAAATAAACTCAAGAATTACAGAGGGGTAACATTGTTAAGCACGGCGTACAAATTATATGCGACAGTACTACAAAGAAGACTACAGAAGGAAATAGAGGAAAGAAGTTTGGTACCAGACGGACAAGCGGGATTCAGAAAAGGAAGAAGGGCGATAGACAACATATATATACTGAAACACTTGGCAAATAAAGATCTAGAAAAAAAGAGGGAAAATGGTGGCACTATTCGTAGATCTAAAAGCTGCTTTTGACAAAGTGAATAGGAAAAAACTGTGGAAATACATGAAAAGAAAAAAAATCAATGAAAGATTAATACAAAGAATAGAGGAAATCTACGAAGAAACGAGTAGCAGGGTTAAAGTGAATGGGGAAGAGAGCGAGAAATTCATCACAAAGAGAGGGTTGAGACAGGGATGTCCACTGAGCCCAAGCCTGTTTGCAGTATATACGGGGGATCTGGAGAAGCCAATGAAAGGATAACAGACAGGAGTGATAGTAGTAGCGGAAAGCAAAGGTATGGTCGTCGGCGTATGCGGATGATATAGTGTTGGTGGCTAAGAAGGAAAAGAAAATGAAAGAGATGATAAAAACGCTAGAAAAATACATAAAAAAAAGAAATGGAGGTAAACACGGAGAAAACAAAAATAATGGTATTTAGAAAAGGAGGGGGAAAAAAAGAGAGGAGTGGAAATGGAGTGATGAGGAAGTGCAATAAGTGAAGGAATTTACATACCTGGGCTACACAATAAAACAGGATAATAAGGAGGGAGAACACATAAAGGAAAGAGTGAGGAAAGGAAACGGGTTAATAAGACAAGTGTAGGGTGTGGGGGAAAGAGTGTTTGAGATGAATGTAGAAAAAAGAAAGCTGTTGTTTGAAAAGTTAATAAAGGGGGTGGTAATGTATGGAACGGAAATATAGGGCTGGAAGGAGTGGAGGGAGGTAGAAAAGCTACAGGAAAAATACTGGAGATGGGTTTTGGGACTGGACAGAGATACACCGGGGTATATTGTAAGAGAGGAGGTACAGGTAGCAAAAATAAGTGTAGAGACAGGAAAAAGGGCCATAAAATACGAGGAAGAACTGAGGAAAAGAACAGAATGCAAAATACTGCAAGAATGTTAGAAAGAGATAAAGAGAGAAAAAGTGAAGTACGGACAGGAGGGCAAAGAAGAATATTACAAAAGAAACGGGTACGCGAGAGAAGAAGTGGAGAGATTAAGAGAAGAGGAAGTAGGGGTAAGGGAAAAAATAATAAGGAGAGATAGAGACATCGAAAAACAAGAAAGATGGACAAAGATAAAAGAGAGCAGATATAATAAGAATTATAGAGATATCAAGGGTGAAGGGGTGCCAGAATATTTAAAGAATATGGAGAATAAAAGCAACAAAAATAAAAAAATGATAGCACGGTTCAGATGTGGCAACGAGGAGTTAGGTAACAAATATATATAAAAAAAAGAAGAAAATATGTGCAGACTATGTGGAGAAGAGACGGAGGACCTTAACCACATGA
Organism: Aquatica leii; assembly: GCA_035610365.1. Lineage (NCBI taxonomy): Eukaryota > Metazoa > Arthropoda > Insecta > Coleoptera > Lampyridae > Aquatica > Aquatica leii. The sequence goes on along the minus strand of CM069434.1, from coordinate 13,201,013 downwards.
GAGAGAATTGCAGTGAATTAAAAGAAGAGGTTATGAAAACAGAGGAAATCTTAGACGAAAACGGAAATGGAGCGGAGTAGATGGAAGAAGTATGGAGAAGTAGAAAAAAGTTAAGAGGAGAGGAAGGATAAGAAAATGTATTTAAAAAAAAAATGTAAATAGAATGTAAATATAAAATGTAGGGTAACAAGTGTAAAATACGAACTAATTTTTAAGCAAAGGCAACAAATAAAGTTAAAGTTAAAAAATATTACAGTGTATCTCCTACTGCTGATGAGCCCCAAAAGGGCAAAACTGTTGTCCAGTAGTTCACTCTGGTGGCATTTGCACAATTGCATTGACATTGCTTTACAATTTAAAAAAATACTGAATAAAAAATCAAAACAAATTGTTTTAAAGCAGTGTAGACTGTGGAGAGCATAAAGTAATAAAAAATGAAGAGAAGAAAAAGTTTTCAATAAGAAGTAAATAAAAGTATTGTTTTTATACAGATTAAAAGTGTAGAAGTTATTTTGACAGATAAAGAAAGGTCATTGAAAGAGGAAAATCAAGACTGCCAGTTTTAGAAAAAGTAATCCAAAGTAAAGTAAGCAAAACAAAATAAAGGAAAAAATAATAGAAATAGTCAATGGCGCACAGCAAGAGTTGAGAGAAGTAAAAATTGAACTTAAGGAATTAATTACAAAAATGGAAAAGAACGCAAATGCATTAACAATTTTACAAAGAGTAAGAGGAGTATTAAAAAAACAAATAACAGATCAAGTACCAAGAATAAAAATATTAAAAAAAAAACATAATCCATCAAATAGAAAAAAATAATGAGAAAAGAATAAAAACTGGTAGAAAAAGTAGAACAAATATGTAAAATGATGAGACTAGTACGAGAAAAAGATCCTCCAAATACTAGAATGATATAAACGGAAAAACACCAAGATAGAAGAATAAAACAATGATAGTGGAACTGACATCAAGGAAACAAAAAATAAAAATGCTTAAATCTACAAAATAGTTAAGAAGCAGAGACACATGAATAACTAAAAATTATTCCAGGAAAGTAAAAAAAACAAAAGAATGAATACTATCTAAAAAAAAGCAAAGGAAGACGGATGTAAAAAAAAATGAATTATAATAAACTAGTGGTCAATAACAAAGAATTTAGCTTAGAGGAGGTAGAAAAAATGACAATTTTACAGAGCAATAAAGAAAGTAATAAAGAACAAAAAGCGGATATATAAAAAAAAATAAGAAAACATAAACCAGATAATAAAATAAGAAACAGGAATAAAAGATAAAAACGGAATGTTACAAAAAAGCGCTGGAGATAAAACTTTCAAAAGTTGTTGTGTGTCTCATTGTATGACATGAACAAAGATCTAGAAGAAAAGTACAAATAACAAACAACGTATGAAAAAAGCAAGAAGATAATATCAAGACAAAAAAATGAAAAAGCCCCAGAGATAAACCAAATATACGGAGAAATGATTAAGAACAGTGATAAGATTATGCAAAGCAAAATATATGTGATAATAAAAAAAATTGGAACACAGAAAGAATACTGAGAGAGACTGGGATGAAGTTATTATTGTGACGTTGCACAAAAAATTAAGAGAAAAAAGTATGTAGAAATTATAGAGGGATTGTATAAAAGAATAGAATGGTTGGATCATATAAGCAAAAAGCAAGAAATTTGTTATGTTAAAAGGGTTTTGGTATGATATTTGTACCGTCCAAGATTTATTCTCGGAACGCCTAGTTCTCGCTACATTGGGGGAAGAGGCGATGATTGGGCGTAGTACTTTCGGGAAAGTCTTTATTGTGGTAAGCATTGTTTCCTATTTTTGTGACGTAATTTAATTCTTCCTTAATTGTCATTAGTGGTTTTTGGAACTCCACACGTGCTTCATCAATGTGGAGAAAGTAAAACTGGTTCATTTATTGAAAAAATTTCCATGATGTCACGTCACTTTCATTGACGATGTCGAAACCTTTGCGTATTGGATAAAATTCTCACTGTAGTGAAGGGTCCACTTAACGAAATAATATAATTAATTTAGAAGAAACTTAATTCATTTGATTTTTATCATCAATCGTATGAACTAAGGGAAATTTACTTGTGATAACACCGTATGTAAGATTTTGTTTATTTCAGCAAATTTTAGAATTTTTTAAAAAGGTACCACTAGCTAGTCGCATTCTTAAAAGAAAAAACTAAACTTTAAGTATTGTATTATCATTTACGTTGTCAGTTGTTTGCACGCACGACTGTTAACCAGAAAAATTTGTTTTTGTGTTTAATATATTATTAGGTTTTGATGCTCTGAATTATCAGGATTTGTATTTTTGTGTTACAATTTACAAATGTAAATTTATTTGCTTTTGGAATGTAAAAGTTAGGGCGATAAGTTTAATTCTTTATACGACGTGTTGCCTAACCGAAGGGAGCGTGCTTCAACAATTATTGTTTGTGATATCGACCTACGTTCTAGCATTTGATTGCATTTATGCAAAGTTACCTCGTTTTTCTTTTTTAACCATTTTTTTCTGTGATAAAATAAATATACTCCTTGTTACAACCTGTATTTATGTCATTTGTGTTCTTTAAACTTTGGATAATTTTAAACGGCATCTGTAATCCTAATCTTTTATCGTTTTGGCGCTTTTTTAACTTGATTTATAATTTAGCACCTTCAAACTTACGATCCAATCACCGAATCAAACTGAGTTAGTCGCTGCCGTTTCTTGCTTTATAATTTAGCACCTTGAAACTTACGATCCAATCACTGAATCAAACTGAGTTAGTCGCTGCCATTTAAGTTACAAGATAATTTTTGTAACAAATTACTAGAATAAAAACCAATAAAAGATAGACCAAAGAGAAAACCAAGGTTGAGATGGATGGTAGAGGTAAGAAAAGATCTAAGAACGTTAAAAATCACAAACTAGTAAGAAAAGGCAAAAAAGAAATGAAAAGAAATAGTTCAAGTGGCAAAGACACATGCAGGGTTGTAGTGATGTAATGATAATTTCAGTCAACTTAAAGTGCAGTAGTGAAAGTATGATTAACAACAAGAGGATTAATTTACTTTAAAAACAGACATGGGAAGTCCAAAGAGACAACTAACTTTGGTAACTTGGGAAAAACCAAAGATATGATTAAATATATTTAATTTGAGATTTGAAGTGTTATAAAATCTAATAAAACTTAGTCTATTGATGTTTGCTGCTACAGCGGATAGTCATTTTTCTCTCTTATGTATTATACAAATTTATAAATTGTATTGTATAACAGTTGACTAGAAGACAAACCCAAATAATTCTAGATAAGGACTCATCTACATAAGCACGCAGGAGAAGTAAAAGTTTTTTAGTCGTTGATGTTATTTGTACATTTGATTTTGTTTATAACGTCAAATTTCAAATTTAGGTTTCACAACCGACTCAAATGGTCTAACGATTAAGACGTACGCTTTATTATTGTAGGCTGCGTGTTCAGTACCTTGCATGATAACATTTTCTTCAAGAAATATTTGTTTTAATATTACGTTTTGCTCCATACGTTGTTTTTTTCTCACATTAAGGTTTGCTTCTTTTTGGTTATTTACCGTTACGTGTAACCTCTTCTTAGTCGTAAAAATTTTTCGCTAAAGAAGTATCACTTTACAAAATCCTAATTAAAATAATGCTACTATATCAGAAAACATTGCTAAATTTAACAATGGTGTTTGGATTTTAAAGCTCGATCTTATTATCATACGTTTCCAGTACATTTTATAATTCATTACTTCCATTTATTATTTGGTTTCAAAGATTAAAGCCCACTTGTATTGCGTTTGTTATCTTTGTCAACGTTTTTGTTGTATTATAAGATTCCATTATAGATTTTACAACTGTTTTTAAATTTTGTGTTGGTTACTAAGTTCATATGTATGAGCGATTTTGATTTTAAGAAGTTTGCAGCCTTTTTAAGTACCTTTCAAATAGATAATATAGTTTCGGTAAAGTTATTTTAACCCTTAATAATTTTGGTGGTGTTTGTACTGTGGAAATGAGAATAGTAAAATTTAAGTTATTTGCAAATTATTTTAGTTCGTATATTTTACGGTTTCGACGTTTCACTTGGTCCCGAGTTTAGTATTGTATTATGGGAATTGTGTGATCGGTTATTGTTTGTGTGACACAATTAAATTTTGCCTTGGTGGTGGTTTAAAAAAAGTCTTCCGAGGGACACAGTACAGTCTTATGAACCACCCGAAACCTTACAACTAAACGAAAACTAGCTATTTGTGGACAATATGTAACTGATATACAATTTTGGTTATTATATCGACGTTAAGCCCAACATATTATTACCAGACTTACAATTAAGATTTTCGATTTTGTTATGGTAATTTACAGAATTTTTATTTTGTATTTTATTTTAATTTTTTTGCGAACAGGGCCTTGCTAATCTTATAATCTTATTTTAAATTAATTTAACTTATTTCAATTCAGTTTTTATTTGTTTTTTATTTGCGAATTAGTTTTTAATAAACCTTAAACAGTTAAACTGTTACAAGCTGTTATTCCGTCAGGTTTTGCGTTTGTGTAAATTTAATAATTACAGATTTTAGTGTAATACACTCTGATATGGTAAATTCCATTTAGGGTGTGTTCAACAGAATGGCAGATTTTTTTAGTTGGCAAGGTCAACCGGCTAATAAATGTTGCAGTTAGAAAATCTGACAAATGAGATTATTTTACAAGTAGCAAGAATATTTACCCCTATCTCTTCTACATACATACATACATACAATCGATTATTTGATGGGTAAGCAAAATATTGTTAACGTTAACGTCATTACAACGATATATAATAATTATTAGCAACTTGTAAATATCTTATAAACTACTATTAAAAAAAAACTCTAGTATCTACATAGTTAAAGTGTTTTAATAATAGTTTACAAAATACCCACAAGATGGTAGTCTTCACTATATGTCGCTAATACATTTTTTTGCATTCTGTTTGCATTTTCTACATAATGTACATTTTTTTATCAAATGTCAAGTTGAAAATAATTTTTTACGTAATGTATATTGAGAAGTTAAATTTTGATTAGTTATGCATGAATTATTCCAAGTGTTTTGCAAAGAAATAATTTACAGTTATATTTTTTATCTGTAACTTAAAATTAATATTTACCTTATCGAATAATTATAGATTTATTAGCAGAATAAACTTAAACACTGTTACATTAAAAATATTTTGGTGTGGTTTTGGTGCTGTTAGAATTTTGACTTATGATACTACATGTTGCATACTGGAACTTGACTTGACTTTTACTTGCATGTCTGTGCTAGCGCCAGGCTTAAGGATTTCTACATTTTAAGTATCTACGCTAATTTTGAATAAATAAATTACGGGTTCGTATGTGGTTGTTGTGAGAAATTTTGCATGGGTCAATATGTACTCCATCTCTAAATACGACGTGACCAAAGTAGGCTCAGTTTTGGATTTATCCCACGTAGTTTCTGGAACACTTCTTTCAAGTTGTTCAAGTGTTCCTAAAACGACCTTCCAGCTACAATCACGTCATCTAGATAAACCAAGCACGTCTTCCAAGACAGTCGGCGTAAGATGGTCTCCATCAAATGTTGCAGGAGCGTTACACAGGTCAAAGGGCATTATAGTAAACTGCCACAAACCAGTTCCAATTGCAAAAGCCATTTTTTTACAATTCTTGGGTTCCAATTCTACCTGCCAATAACTACTCTTTAAATCCAACGTGGAAAACCACTGGGATCCTGACAGGGTGTCTAACGTATTGTCAATTTCTCGGTAAAAAGTAGCTGTCATTTTTGGTCACGTCGTTAATCTGTCTGTAGTCTACGCAAAAACTCGTTAATCCATTTTTCTTTTTTTTGAGTACCACTGGGGACGCCAATGGGTTATTTGAAAGTTCAATCACACTTTCTTTCTCCATATCTATAATTATTTGTTCGGTTTCTTTTTTTTTGCCAAAGTAAGTCGGCGTGGATGTTGTCGTATTGGCCGAGCGTCTCCGGTATTAAATTTATGCTTCATCACGTTAGTTTTTTTACTTAAACTTTAACTAGCTGGTCTTGGCTGAGGTTTTAGCATTTGTTAGTAAGGATGTTCAATAGATAATAATGTACTAGAATGGTTACAAAACTCTCTCATGAGTACTTTGGTAGTTATTCCAATCACTCTGTAGTTGAGCAAAATACGTCGCTAGTGCTTGAGACAGTTTTGGTGAAAACTAATAGACTGTTATGAGTGTTAATTTATTGCAAATTTTATTTACATATATTTTAATTTACACAACTAATTCAATGAAGCACCGAAACTAGTACACCGGTATAGATGGATGATGTCGGAACGATTTACGTCATCGTCAATACATGGGTGGCCATCTTGCGCGTCGTTTTGATGTGATTAGGGGCATACGGCTAAAGGGCGACATTAACGGCGGTATCTGAAGAATTGCGGTACTCTACTATACAAAATATGAGTATCCACTATCAGAAATTTTCTTCAAAACAAGACTAGCCGTTGGTTAAGCGCGTCGGTAACTGGGGATGTTTGGTTGACTGTAATGTGGCGACTGCTTGTTTTGTTTTGGTCTGTGTGTGAACTTGTAGATAGTTTGCTTTTTAATGTATGTTCTGGGACAGTGTTTGTTGTACGTTGTATGTTTTGTTGAATGGTGTTCATTTTGCTGTCGTTGCTCGCTGGGTTTGGTTGAGCAATAAATGCGGGTTTTAATCTTGCAATGTTAATTAGGATTTTTGCGTAGCTGCGTTTGATTATTGTTGCTGAAATTCCAAAGACTTACTAAATAAGTTCTCTCGTAAATTAGTTTTAATAGTATCTCTATTGTATGTCTACGGACAAACACATGAGAGCATATTTGTAAGTATGAAGATTTGGCTTGTGTAATGATATGCTGGTTTAGTAGTAACTATTTTATCAAAGCCAGTTTGGTTGGTGCTGTTTAATTGTGTGTTCGTACATTTGGAATATTTTTTGAAGACTGATCAAACACGTGATGGCTGCTTTGATTTGTCGGTTATCATCCCGTTCGTCTGTGTACGGTAGTCGGTTGTCATGTGCTCAGATCCAAAGAATTTTGTTAATTTGAAAGATCCAGTTGTGCATAAAAGCTTCTTGCTATAGTACTTTCTTCAACGTTAGCTGTTGGGGGCTACTTCTATCTATCGTGTATATCGGTCATTATCTCAAGATGCATATGTTTGAAACGTGAGCATCGTAACTGAAAGTTCCAGTCGGCGGTTTTGTGTGTCTTTAGAGCTCTGGCATCGCATACATTCGTTGGGCTATTTTTTATGTAGGTGCTTGTTTTGATAGACTACCTAGGTAGTGCGCCAGTAACGATGTTTCCTGTTTCTGAAACGTGTTGTATGTCCGTGAAGAATTGCGAGATAAAGTCAAAGTACCGGTGTTGTCTCAGCGATGCTTTTTTAGGCTTTTGTTGGCATGCAAGTAAAAGTGGCATCTGATTGGTGTACTATATGGTAAATTGGCGACTTTCAACACTATGTCCAAACAATTTAACAGCAGCGTATGCAGCTAATAGTTTTCTGTTATACTTGGTATAATTGGTTTGTGCTTGGTTAAACTTTTGCGAGTAGAAACCTTACGGTTTCCAAATACCATTTACGCATTGCTGCGATGTACAGTTGCCCTTCGTTTTAGCTTTTCTTTGTTCCTTTGAGTAAGTCAGTTAAGTGTGCGAGTAAGTAACTGAAAAACGTCGATAGAAATTAATCATACCAAAAGAACGGCGTATTTATTTTATAGTTTGCGAACGAGGGTAAGTTTGAATGACCTCAATTTTATTTATTGCGCGGAGGTTGTATTTTGTGAGCGTTCCAGAGACCGAATGACATGTTTTAGTATTATAGTATTCGTAATATTTTCTTTTGCCACGGGTATTTGGTGGTATGTTTTGGCTAGTTTGAAGTTTAGACGCATGAAGAACTCAGGCTTTGTTTGCTGAGAACGCGTCGATTTCTTCGATATTGATTTCGTCTCAGGTTATTTCGAGATCTTCTTGAGTTGGTCTGGATGTTTATTAATTGGGCTAAGGTGGTCCAAAACCGGCGGGTTAGTGTCGCCGGTGGCCTCGGCAGGAAAGATGTTTGCTACGGTATCGAGATAAAGAATGGTCTTGTGGATTCAGTTTCGGTCGTGATTAGTTGATTATTTGCATCATCCTTGGACTCGGATCCGATAAAAGGTCAAAGCACATTCTTGCTAACTTGAAAGCATTTTCTCGATGACGTCGTTCTCTAGTTGAGCGGGTGGTAACTAAAATTGCGGTGATGTTGTAGGACTCGTGCTCAGTATTGTTTCAGCTGTTGTTGCAACTCCTGTATTTGAATGTCAATCGATGAGATTTTGGGTCGGCGTTCTTGCGTCAAAAGTATTCGGGGCAGGTGTTCACGGCTCCTGCACCACCATTGGGGTGCTGATGGAGCAATGCAAACCCAACTGATTGTGCAAAGCTCTGCGTTCGCCTGAGGAAAGACGTTTTGCATGGTAGTGGTCAATTTAAGGACTTTTACATGTATGCGTCCAATAGTTCGACGGGAATCGGAAAGGGCGACCATACTTCTACCATCATTGATGAGAGCACTTTATGTATGATAAGAGGTCCGGCAAACTTAGGAACTAATTTTGCTCTAAACTTACGGGCTTTGTCTGGCAAACGTCATTCTTTCTTATAGACAACCCCTCCTACTTTTGGTCTGTACGGGCGCCTTTTCAAATCGTAATGGTGTTTTTGTTGCACGAAAGCTTGGGCTAGATTGTCGCTCGTTATCTGGAACAACTTTTGCAGTTTCTAGATTTGTGTAGCGTAGTTTTTAAGATTGGGTTCTCCAGGAGCGACGTCGAGGTCAAGATTACGGTGGAGTGCTTAGTGAGTTCTTCAACGAAGTGGTCTCGTTGATCCGGGCCTGTAGCTTGTGCGATCATTGTACCTATCACCTTGTTCATTCTCGCGACCGGGTTTGCTTGTGGTGTACGGCGCCGGCGGGGTCAGGAATTGTATTCCAAAGTAGGTTAAATTGCTTTAAAAACTGCAACTCGTAAACTGCGGCCTATTATCGGTAAGTAGTAGTTTCGTAGTACCGTATTTCAACACAACTTTTTTTAGAGCTTTTACGATATTCATAGTGGTAGCGGTGCGAGTTCGACCCACTTGATAAATCTATTCTGGTGCACTAACATATGACAGTTTCTTTTCTTTGATCGGGGTATTGGCCCAATCAAGTCGCAACTGACACTATCCCATGGTTTATGTTTTAGAAGAAAATGTATTTTTTCAGCAGGCAACCTAGATCATTTTTTATACGAATTGCAGGTCTAGCGCTTCCTGATGTAAGTACGTACCTTGCGAGCAATCTTCGACCAGTAATAAGTTTGGAAAACTCGTTGTAGAATTCTAGTCATCTCTCGATGGCCGGCGGTTGTAACGTCGTGACGTTCTTTAATTACCTGGATCTGTTAAAGTTTAGAAACGAGCAGTTTCCAACTGATGTAGAAACCGGGCTCTTCCGTAACGACACTTACGATGGAAGCTTTTTTGTGATCGTGTAGCAGGGTTGGCGACGACGTTCTGGATTCTTGGTCAATATACTATTTTAAAATAAAACTGCTGCAGCTCTAAAATCCACCTGGCTAAACGAGACGTAAGATTGGCCATTGTTTTCAGCCATTTCAAACTGCGGTGGTCGCTAACCACTTGGAAACGGTAGCCTTTCAGATAATCTTGGTACGAATCTCGGGTATCACGAAAACGAAATCGTCTTAGTTGCTTCGTAGTGGTAGGTGTTGCAAATTCGGTAATGGCTATAATCTTTTTTTGTTGGGTTGCATTCCGGTGCCGCTCATAAGATGCCCCGGGTAGTTTAACTCATTCTGACAGAACAAATACTTTTCTTCCTGTAATTTCAGGCCGCGGGCACGTAGCCGTTGGAATACCTTGTGTAGATTGGTTAAGTGTTCGTTGAACGTTGCACCTAATACGATGATATATAAGTACGTAAATGTTTTCGCTTCCATCTCAAGCTCAATTACTTTATCGAGTACCTGCTGGAAGTCTTCTTCCAGAAACGGCGAAGGCAGTTACGAGACATTTTTGAGATCGATTCTGATATATTAAGCTTGTCGAAACCTCTTTAAAATCCTTGTAATGAAATTAATTGGGTATGCGTTTTTTACTGTAACCTCGTTTACTTAGCGAAAATCAGTACCGAAACAATATTTTTTTGTCGACTTCTTGACTAATATCACCGGCGAGCTCTATGAACTGCACGAACCAGTAACATAGCTCATCCAACTCGTCTAAACAGACGATCCTTCATCTCGAAATTTATATCCTAAATTGTGCAATCCTGTACGTGGCGAACTTGAACCAAGCAAGTTCGGGTGGTTGACGAGTCCATTCCCCCCCCCCCTCCTTCTCCTCCTCTAAAGTAGTATTGTTGTTTGACGGGCTCGAATCCAGGTTTAACGAGAATTGGGTGAGAGACGTCAGTGACCAAACCGGTTAGGTTTTTAAATAGGGCTAGTTCTTCTAGGAACGCATTTAATATGGAAAGCTCGTTGCTTGTGAGACTGTAAATGCCGTTGACGCCTGGGCTAATATCAGTGGCAAACTGGATAGGTTCTCTATTAAGATGAAGGATGTTTTCAGTATTTCAAATCACAGTCCGGTGCTGGTGTAAAAAGTACCATCCAATCAGAATATCCGCGGTGAGGTGTTCGAGTAGCGACTGACATTCCAACATGAACGTCTGGCGTTTACGTTTATGGCAAATATATAATTTTCCGTCGTTTCAGCAAGTTCTCCATGGCCTAATTGAACTCGGGTTAGTTAATTACCCAATGGTTGCTTATCGTGGTTCCCCAAAGCTTGTATAGGAAGACTAATGTAACACCTGGCGGGACCAGTAGCAACGACAGCCACGTCCATAGACGATGACAGGAAGGAACAAACGGGAGTCTAGAGTGCTTACTGCAAATGCGGTCGTTTTCTTCGTCTGAAAAAAATTCTTTAGGCTTTGTAGCCATGCGGTCCACTCTTGTCGGTTTTGAGAATTAGGGATGACCTGGGTGACTAAAAAACCTTTTTTTTCTAGTCGGCTTAGTGTGTATCCCGGATTGGGACAGTTACGTCTTCTAATCCGCATCTTGAGCAGAAGAGTTTGAAGCGTACTCGACATTGAGCATCGCAAACACAGTTCGACACAGTTATACATTCATGGTTGTCTACTGGTTAGATGGCGTTTACGATGGCGTCTTTGTTGGCACTTACCGTCGTTACTTTAGTTTTAATGAGCTAGTGTCGAGTAGATTTTGCTGATGGAATGGATTTAAAATCTTATGCCAATTCATCAAGCTTAGCCAGGCTCTAGAAGTCTCTGCGTTTGATGTAAAGTTTGTATCCACTAATCAAGTTTTCGTAGACGTGTTCTAATTGCTCTTGTGGAGATATCTTTCCATGTCGCTACATGAACGTTTTTATGGCTTTGATGTAGTCTCGCTTTCTAACCATTCTTTTGGATTCGGGTTCTTATTGCGTTAGTGGTGTGAGCTTACCAAATGGTGCTAAAATTGATTATAAAGTTTTTTTACTGAGTCCATTCGTTTTTGTTTTTACGGTACCACAGTAGAGCTTCGTTTTTAAACAATTCGAGAAGTGCTTGTAGTTATAGGCACTTGTTCGGCGACGTATCTTCGTTAGACTTCACGCATCTCATAATTTAAGATACTGGTGTGCATTGACTTACCAAATGTAGCTTTCCCGGAGATTTTCATCTAGGCGTGCCATCACCACACTTTCAGTCCTGGCAGGCAGAATCACGTCTTCACGCAATAAGACTTGCACGGCTGCTTTCTCTGACAAATGAAAAATAATTTCTTCATTATCGATCTTCACGACATCGTTCTTCATATCCAAATGGAACCTATGCTTCTTTATAAGGTCTATTTTTAGGATAACTTCTTTCGTGATGGCGGCTAACAGTACTTGACAGTCGAGTACTCCATTTCCCAAACCATTGGTTACTTTGATTTGTCCGTAAGTAGGTACGTCTTCGCCTGTCGCCGTTTGAAGTTGTATTGTTACTTGTGATGTCTTCTCGTTTTTTAATAACATGTCAGGACCGTAACTGAACACTTCTTCCATTGATGTTGCAATCGAGATAAATGTTATGCAAAAGCTCCTTAGGCGATGCCACGTAAATGATAATCTTCACCTTATTCGGTCGACATGTTCTAGTTTTCCGGGCGCTTTTCTGGTTTCTTTTGTGCTTAGAACAGCGTCGTCGTACGTGGTTAACTTTCCCGCAGTTCCAGCACGTCACCTTTCTTCGCCGAGCTACTTGTTCGCGGAATACACGTCACACTATTTCTTCAATGCTTTCTTGTGTGTGCGAGAGTATTACTGCAGCACAATGGAGCTTATGGCTGCTTCGGTGTGACGCCTGTTTTGGCGCTTCAAACTCCAATGTATGGGTTAAAGCGTCATCCAACGTTTTCGGTCGAGCTAACCGGAGAGTCTGCTGGGTTTCGATGTTTCGCAGGCCGTCAACAAATTTTTGAATTGCTACAAGATGGTATCTTTTGAAAACTTCGTTACGTCCATAAATTTGAAAATGTACTACCCTGTATATTCATTATACTAAAGTTAGATTTTTACTTTCGACGCCCTCTAACAAGTTTTGTTTTTACTTCATTTCCTGCCATGGCGTTAAACAGTCGATTGCTTAAAATCGTGTTTGCGATGTTTAAAAATTAATTTTCTAACATAATCGGCGTATGTGGAAATTATGATATAGCACAAAAACGCATTTCTATCAGTTCATTTATCACAGGCTAAACTTTTACTATTAGTTTTCAGAATTCATTTGTAATTTCTATGTTAATTTGTTAGCACGACCCGACACGTGTTAGTCTAAATGTATTTGGTGTATTCTTCGCCAATAAAGGATTAATATCACCCAAATACCTTAATGAAAAAATTATAATTTGGAAGGCCTAATTTAACTCTAAAAAGGAAGCTTTGAGTTTCCTTGTGAATCAATGTACTGCGACATCACCTTTAATTTAATGTGTGCAACAGCATTCGATAACTGGTTGTTATTTCTAATTCCTTTTAGCATTAATTAATAGTGTTGTAAATTTTTGCTTTCGTGAGTCATTGTGCTGACATGATTTGTTCTGGGCAACTACTGGATTGTAGGTAAGTCTTATTTAATTGTATTGACGTCGTTTTTTTCTTTCTATTCTAAATCACGTAATTACATTAATTGTTTCAATATCATGTAGGTATTTTTATTAATTATTTTGTGTGTCGTATACTTGTCATTATCAATTTATGTTTTCTTTATATACACCTCGTGGGTAATTTAAACCTATGTATTGTGTGTTGCCGTTAGTTTTGGCGTCTATATAACCATCGTTGAATAATTTACGAAGACGTCTTGTACTCGTTGTTAATAATCAACGATATTATATTAAACTTGTTATACATATCTTTCTTTGATTTTTTTTGTCCGTTGTGGGTTACGAACCTCATTTTGTTGCAAGCTTAGAGCTTCTGTCTGATCGTAACTGAAGTTTTTACTAAGTAAGATCTGGCGCCTAACACCTATAAGCTTCTAGCAACTTTCGTCAGCTTTCTGAACCGGACTTTTAATTTGACTTGTTGAAGATGAGCATCTCCTCATCTCATTTCTAAACGTGAAATTAAGAGTTCGTAATTTCCTTGCAGGTGGTCAGGACAGTCTGCAGGATTCTAAAGGTTTCTCCACGTAAGGACACTATTAAAAACGTTGTTTTCTGGTTGTTACTCCAACCATTAACTGTAGCTGCGGCTTCAAACTGTTTGTAGTAGGTTGATCATAGAACTTTACCATCAAAATTTGGAGGTACAACTTTAAACTTGTGCGTGGCTTCTTCTTGATAGTCTATTAAATTTTCATTCGTGACTTTTCCTTCACCGTGACAATTCATTTGGTTCATTCTTTCTTCAAGAAGTTTTATTTTGTCTTCTAACTTGTGGTATATTGCTTCTATTTTGTCATTCACAGGTTCGCAAATTTCTTCTTTTAAATTTAACATATCTGCTTGGGTTTCCCCTTGGACAATTTTAATTTGATTTTTTATGCTTGTTCGTGTTTCTTCTTTTAAACTTTTAGAATTTTCCTCCATTTTCTGGAAATGTTTGGACCGTTTTTCTTCCATTGTTCTAGATTTCTTTTCATTTTCTGAGAATTTTCTCCCATTTTGTTATTTATTGATTCGACAATTTCACATATTTTCGCATCCATTTTATTTATAACACGAATAAAAAGTTTAATTTATTTATGTAACGGGCGATTCTTTATCGAACTGAAACTGCTATAATTACACTTTATAAACAAATACACGCAAAGTTTTATTTATTCACCCGATATCAACGGGTTTTAATACCGCACACCTGTCACCAATGTAACGAATTTTAACGCCTATTTATGTATTACAATTACTCGAAAAATAATGTCCGCTAATAACTTCTATCTATCTAAAACCAACACTTATTTACATTAAAAGCACGTACGTTTATAGTCCGTTATATTTATCACGAACACACGCGTTAATGACTTATTTATTTAAACAACTTCTTAGTACTTTTGACTTTGAATAACTGATTATGCTCACTTTAATTCGTTTTTATATATTTTTGTTATCTATCCCCAGAAGTTTCTACATCCAATATATATATTATAATTTTGTGTTTTTTAATAGTATTTACGTTGGAATATTTATCAAACAAAAGTAATGTTTGCAATTGCTGTAGCCACGTTTACTTGACAATAAAAAAAATTTAAAAAAATGGAAACATATAAACACAATTAAATTATAATATTAAGTGATAATTACAGCAAGTTGCGTGAGTATGCAATGCCCGACGGGATTAATCGCATCGTAAGTCTATTTATAGCAAAAGCATTTATATTCGTAACAAACTTTTTGAATCTAAATTATCGTACAAAACACAAAAGAGTAGATAAATTTCGTGAAACAATTTAAGAAACAACAAACAACATTTTTTTACGGATGGTAATACAGCAATGGTTCATTTGAACAATTACCAAAGTACCAAAATAATTGATTTAGTATGTTTAGGTATACTGATTGAATTAAATTATATTATCTTATCTACATAAATGTTATTTTTTATGGTTATTGTTTTATATCCTGTAGATCATGGTCTACTGTTATCGGAAGTTTTGTTAAATTTTACGATTTACTAAATTAAATATAAACGTATTATACATTTTTGAAAGTACACAAGATTTAATATTGCGGTCATAAGAAAAAGTTTACTTTCTCCTTACAAAATTGAGCAAACTAGGACAAAATTACGTAATTTTTCATGGGCAACAAACCTATTATACGAGTTGTAAATTAAATAGTTGTAAAGTTAAGAGCAATTTTTTTGGAAATCTCAGGTGGTTTATGCAATTTTTTGAAATACAAAATAAGTTTATAACTTTCCACATCAATGCGGTTTTTTTTTTGGTCTAATTTAACCGAATTCATATAACCTTAGCGTTTCCAAGATTTCAGTGTAGTGAATTTTAAACTAAATACACTGTAGCGTCGAAAACCTGCGAATCCGAAAACCTACTTTAAATGATATCATTTACCATGTTTATTTTGTCTAAATTTATAAAAATAACGATAAGAATTTTACGGTTTTTAAATAAAGTACTTACAGAAAAGTAAGAATGGAAAAAAAGTTTGCATTTTTCCGTGGATTAGCATTTTTCGTCTGTTTATGAGTGCCATCTTCCATTATTGCCGAAATGTTCGTAGATTACTAACTCGTTATGTTATGTTTAATTTTGACGATAAGATATCTACCCGCACGATAATCGCCGAGTTCGTGGACTCGAGCTACTTTTTAAACTCACAATAATTTATTTGTGAGTTTGGTTCGTCTAGAAACGTTTGGAGGCCTGGGGCAAATGTTATCTTTGGGGGCTCCCTAGAAAAAGGAAGAAGACGAAAAACAAATGAACTTATTACGTACATTTTTATGACACGAATAATTATTACCCACAACTGAACTATTGAATAACACAGTTAAAAATCAAAAGAAAAAAACTTGCGTTTACTTTGACAAAATCGTCTATTATTTCCCTTGAATTAGGCTATTAAATCTATCTTCGCCCATTGTTGACCTTAGACGATTTTCTATCAGTGACATTTTGCTGAAGGTTCTTTCTCCTGTTGCCACCGACTCCGAAAGTACAACTAGTAGTCTTAAGCTAATACATATCTGAAGTAAAAAAATTTCAAGGTTTTTTTTTTTATATATAACATTCAATAAATCAAATTTAAGTTCTTGGTCTCAACAAAACATATTCTTGCGTTCTTAATCAGTTTATAGTCTATTTTTAATTCATCAAACAGATCAGTTTTTATCAAATCATTTAGGTAAGCGCTGACAAGGTCCTCTGCTATCGCATTAATAATAATTCACGTATCAATGTTTACAAGTAAACTTTTCATTACAGTTTTAGTGTCCTTGAGAGAAAGCATCACCTATTGTACTGGATATAGAAATAAAATAGAAAACTTAAGGACTTTTCCAAAATATGATTTAACTTCTGCATTAGCTTCCATAGCGTTTTCCACACAGGTTGTTACAAGCTTCCAGTATTTTATGAACCGTACACGGCCAACTCGCTGTAGGATTGAAACAATACCCATCGGTATTTTAATGAGCGCCAGATCTCGTCTTGAAGAAGCAGCTCTTTTTAGATTAATACAGGAGACTTAAAGCCTGTATGGTTGTTACGTGCATAAATTTAAAAATGTACTACTCTGTATATTGGTTGAATTAAAATTAGATTTCTGTTTTAACGCCCTCTGCCGAGTTTTCTTTTTACTTCATTTTCTGTCAAGACATTAAACCCGCAACTACTAACATCGGCGTTATTGGAAATGAAATTACAATTTCATTACGCATTTGTAGTAGTTTATTCATCTCAGGGTAAGCTTTTCTTATCCGTTTTTAGAATTTTTTGGTAATTTCCTTTTTAATTTGATAGCACGCCCCGCCACGTTTTTGGCTGTATGTTTCAATGCATTATCAATTGATGAGGGGTTAATATTGACAAATACGTTCATGAAACGAGTATAACTCTGGAAGGGCTACGTTTAAAACTAAAAACAAAGGCAAGAACTTTTCTTCGAGATTCTACTCATGCGTCAAGCAACTGCAAAACCAACTTTCATTTAATGTGTGCAACAGCATTCAATAATCGGGTTCTTATGTGTACTTTCTGTTAATCTTAATTAACAATTTTGTAGATTTTTGCTTTCGTAATCCATTGTGTTGACACGATTTGCTATTCAAATTTATTCCAGGCTGACTCAACGAGGAAAACGTTTTCTTCAAGCAAGTAGATACTGAATTGTGGGTACGTTTATTTAATTATTTTGTCGCTGTCAGAAAAGTCACTTACGAAATTTTGCTGGTTTTAACTTACGTAATTACAATAATTGTTTTAATACCATTGAGGTAGTTTCACTAATTATTTTGTGTGTATCGCATGCTGTGTACAAACAATATTTGTCATGTAATTTTCTTTGCTATCGACATCGTGTAAACTTATGTATTGCGTGTTGCCGATACTTCCGGCATTTATGGATTGAGAATTTCTGAGACTCGTTGTTAATAATCTACGTTATTAAATTAAAGTTGCTATACATAAGTACATCTTTCCTTTATGGTAACATATTTTTTTTTGTTGGTTACACGAACACCAGTCTAACAAGGATTACGAACCTGAAATTCGTTACAAACTTAGCCCTTCAATCCTGATAGAAACAGAAGTTTTACTTATAAAAGATCTGGCGTTCTTTAACTCTTATTTATTTGAACCTCCTCTATCTCCGACTGTGTCAGTTGGCCGTGCAAGGTTCGTAAGACCTATAAGCTTGTAACAAATTTGGCTTCCCAACTTTAGGGGCTCGATTTTGTGTGTGCGATTGTAATTTCTTCTCATTTTATTGATTCTTTTATCTTTTCATTGTCTTTAGTGAGTTCGATTTGCTTGATGTTTTGCTTGGCTTCTTTGGGTATTGCTGCAGAACTTGATCTTGGAGTTACTTTCTTAACTCTTACTTTTTGATTTTAGTGCTTCGGTTTGACTTTATATTAGTAGTTTGCTTAGTTTTCTTTTGGTTGGACTTGTGGTCAAACAGGTGCCGTTGGACTTTTTTTTAATTTTTTGAATAACTCGACTACGTCGATTAACCCTTTTTCGCTTATTAGATTAGTTATTAGTGATACTACTTGTACTTACTGTTATTTTTATTTGAGTTTTAATCAGTCATGTGTTAGCAGTTTTCTGCTTTGGTTTACTGCTTTGTTTAGTTTCTTGTTTTAGGTTTTATTGTGATTTTAGTATAGTTAACTATGTATTCTTCAGATGAAGAACCACCACTTACTTCTTCATCAGACTCTGATTTGGAAATGAACTTGGCTGATTGGAATATTACTTTCTCTGGTGAAGATCTGTCTGTACTGACCGAGTTTCTTATTCGTATCGACGAGTTGTGTTTGTCTCGTGGAGTTTCGCAGCATTAACTTTTTCATTCAGCTCTGGAAATGTTATCGGGTAAAGCTCTTCTGTAAACGACATACTTTACGTTCTTGGAATGAGGTTACTGCGATGTTGAAAACTGAATTTCTGCCTTTAGATTATGATGAACGGTTAATGAACACTATTTGTAATCGAGTAATGACACGCCGCAACTTGACTCCATTTTATCAATCTCATTTTGCACTGGTAGATATTATGTCCTTTTCTCAATTGGTCTCTTTAGACAAACGTTTGGAATCAAACCTTAACCCTTGTAATTCTTTTAACTTTTCGATTTCTGAGGAAAGTGATCGTCTTCTAGAACCATCTTTGATTTATACAAATAAAACTGTTGCTTCCGCATCTTCGCCTAATGCTGTTGCTGGTTCTCTTCAAACCTTGTCGTTTCCTTCTTCTGCAATTACTCTTGAGTCTACTACTTGTGTTCACTGTCGTCTTAAAGCTGAGAAACTTTTACGGCCTGTTCGTTCATTAGCTTTTCTTTCTCCAAAATTTTCTTCAATTTCTAAGGTTATTAGGCCTACTACCGATCCTTGGTACTTAGGTTTGGTTTCTAAAGTTTCTGTTTTTCCTCGTCGTTTTTCTAGTTGGTGTATTGTGAAAGGTTTTTTATCTAAACATGTACGCATTTTTTTGTCTGACTCTTGCCTGTAGAAATTAGTTGTTCCTTCAGACCAACGCAAACCACTAATCCACGATCACCATCTTCCATCTAAGCGTAAACACCGCCGTGTTCAGAGTACGTTGGAAGCTCTTCGGTGTCATTTTCACTGGGCTAAGGTTGCTGAGTTTATACGTCACTGTTCTTGTTTAAACGCACAGCGAAGAAATCTTATTAGGCTATGTCACGTTTTGCTAGCAACGATGAAGCTTTCCAACACCGGCTACAATCGTTCTCTTCTCTTTCATCGGCGTCGCAAGCGTCATAAGTGCTAGTTCACTTTTTGGGTTTTCAACTTTTGACCATTGCTATTCTTTTGGTTCTTTTCCTTCAGTTTTGGTGGTTCCAATCTTTGCATACGTCGTCGGTATTTTGTTGGTTATAGCTGGGATGCTACCCAGTTGTTTTCTCCAGATTGCTGTACTAATTTTTTTTAAAAGTTTCTAATCAATTTCTTTGGGGTTTTTTCTTAACCATCTTACTTCGAGACGGACTACCTTTTTATTTGTATATAGTTACATTCGCTTAGTCAGCAATTTTGAGATTGTTAAGTCACTAGTAGGACTCTCACTTTGATTTTAGTCTAGATTTTTATTTTGTTGGGTTTCCCATTCCTTTTGTCGGCATTTAAGTCTTGGAGTAAACTTTTCAATTTGGGCACAGCAATTTGTACTCTCTTGTTCTATGGCTAACTATGATATTTTTTCTTTTCTTTTTATATTTTTATATATACATTGGGCGGCTGGATGGGCACCGTAGGGTGGTCCCTCTTTTCGTTCTTTTACGGGGTGAAGAACGAATCAGTCATTGACATCTAGTCTTATCTTTCTCCATCTTTTCCTATTTCTGATCTTTTCTGCTATTGATTTCTTTCTTCTTGAGTCTATCTATAGTTTCTATGTGTCAACCATTTTTCTTTCTTTTTTGATCCTCTTGAACGGTTTGTTGAACATAGAAACCTCCAGGTTTACCTTTCTCTGTTTGTCTCTTTTCTTCCTTTCTGTCTTTCTTACTTTTTAGTTTTGTTTTACTTCTTTTTAAGTAATTTCTCACTTACATGCCACATCTTTCTTTTCTTGTTCTTCCTGAAGGTTCGTTTTTTGGGCGGTTGCTTGGGCTGTAAAATTGGGTCACTATCTCCATCTCTTTACGGAGTAAGAGTTGGACAATGTAGAACATTTAGCCTCTTTTTTTTCTCTGTCTTTTGCTATGTTTTTCTCTTCTTTCTACTTTTAGGCTACTTTTCCTATCTCTTACTCCTTCGAAATTTTTCTATCTTTTGAATTGGGGTGGTTGCTTTGAAAGTTTTTTTTCTCTGGCCTAAGCCTTGTTTTTTTATTGGATTCACTGCAACCATATTTTTTTCTCTCTATTTTCCTTTTTGCTAATCCTTTCTTTTTGTTACATTGGACTTAGTGAGTTATTCGTTTTGCTGTGTAAGTCTGAAACTTGAGACAGACTACAACTCCGTTTTCTGTACTCTATGTACTTTTGCTTGGTCGGCTTTTTTAGATGTTGTTAGTCATTCTTATCTCCTTATTTGTGTCTCCTTTGCTAGTTTTTTCTTTGGTTTTCTTGGGATATTCTATTCCGTTTATCGGCTTATAAGTTTCATTGTTACAGTCGAGTCCATTGATCGATAATTAACAAGTGTTCTTCTTCTTCTTCTTCTTCTTCTTCTTCTTTCTTTCTTTTTCTTCGAGTTCTAGTTTTGGGGATTATTAGTACTTGGGATTTTAGGTTACTTATTTTTTTAAGGGTGGTTTTGTATTTAAGGGTTGAGGTTTAAAGGGATTTTAGGGTTACTTAGTCCTGGACGCTTGTCAAAACTTCTACCTTTCTTACATTTTTCTCTTTTCTCTGGAATTCTTTTGATGCTTACGTCCTTACTGTATTGGGTTATTGATTGTTTGTACCTTGCTTTTTGGTACCGTTTTATGCACTTCGGAAATTAGTAAACCGTGTTGGTATTCTTCTTTGCTTTTGGATCAAATTACTATTGGTTTCTTGGAGATACCATTCGCTTTGTGTGCTTCTGTTACAGTTTTGGTTGTCGGTAATATTAAGATTTTGGAAAACCTCTGTCTTTTCTGTATTTGTGGTAATCTGATGAGATTACACGAGGTTGGGTTTCTTAGAATTGGGTTTGTTTTGGATTTTAGGGTTCCATCCATAACGTATGTCTAAATTTCTGTCTTCATTTTAGCTTTAGTTTTGTTATCCACGCTCCACGTTTTTGTCTTGCTGGGGGGGATTCTGTTACGTGCATAAATTTAAAAATGCACTACCCTATATATTGGTTGAATTAAAATTAGATTTCTGTTTTTACGCCCTCTGCTAAGTTTTCTTTTTACTTCATTTTTTGTTAAGACGTTAAACCGGTAACTACTTAAAATGGCTTGTGATGTTTAAAATTTTAAGTTTCTAACAACATTGGCGTTAATGGAAATGAAATTTAAATTTCATTACGCATTTATAGTAGTTTATTCATCACAGGGTAAGATTTTCTTATTCGTTTTTAAAATTCTTTGGTAATTTCCTTCTTAACACGTCCCGCCACGTTTCTGGCTGTATGTTTCGATGCATTATCAATCGATGATGGGTTAATATCGACAAATAATTTCATGGAACCAGTATAACTCTGGAAGGCCTACGTTTAAAACTAAAAACAAAGAGAAGAACTTTTCTTCGAGATTCTACTCATGCGTCAAACAACTGCAAAACCAACTTTCACGTAATATTTCATCTTTCTTTTATGGTAAGATATCTTTCTTTTTGTTTTTTATACGAACACCAGTGTAAGAAGGATTCCGAACCTGAAATTCGTTACTAGCTTGGACCTTCTATCCTGATCCAGACAGAAGTTTTACTTATAAAAGATCTGACGCCCTTTAACTTAAATTTGAACCTTTCTTATTTCCGACTGTGTCAGTTGGCCGTGCAAGGTTTCGTAAGACCTATAAGCTTGTAACACGGTTTGTAAAGCTAGAAGAATCGAAGAAAGAAACTAAATCGTTAACATCAATTGTACTTTAATAACTTTGGAAGGATAACTTATGATTAAAATTAGGATCAATAAGAAATGGATAATTCGACAGCATCACAGTAAGTAAATTTAGTTTGAGTACAATTATATGTAGGTTCTTAAACGCCAGAAGTATCGACAACTCACAATACACTCAATTCGTAAGTGTAACAGCCAGGACATAACAATAATAATTGGCAGTTGACGTATCAGGATGGGATAGCAATTTGACTATTAAGAAGCAAATAATTTTAAACGTTTAAACGTTTTGGCGCGATTAGTGAATATGATTCGTGAGAAGCACCGTAGCAACAGCAAATAGTTTAAATCAAAAATTGACTTACCAAGATTCAGGTTTACTTTCAGAAAACGTTTTCCTACTGGCTTCTTCTAATCAAACTACCTAAAAATAATCGTGGTGACTCATAAACTCTACAACAGGTATAAAGTAGCATTTATGAAAGGTAAGAGAACCGAATCGTATCGTATGCTGTTACATATGCACTTTCGTCCAAGGTGGTATTTGTTAAACGTCCATTGCCTCCAAATAAAAATATTAATCGTATCTGCCTTTGTATCGTAGTGTTTATAGGTCGAATGCTTCTTTATAGAACTTTTCTACCGTCGAATTTTAAGCTTTTACAGACAAAGAAACTCTTATTTAGGAGGTAGCACGTGGCGCTAAGGAAATTATCTTTAATCCAAAAAAGAATAGAAGACACTTACCCTGCGTGGAATAAATTAACTAATTATAGATGTTTTTATAATACACGATGTCACAACACGTAGATGTTTTAAGAAATCAAGTGACGACTTTTCGTTTACTTGAACGGAAGGGATCAACGTTGTTTGATAGAAGGCGCCGAGAAATGGAAGATTAACTTCAATTTAAGTAAGAATATACAAAGCAGCACAATTTGAATTTAGAGCACACGTGTGTACCACAAGAGGAAAAATGCGTTTGAAGGTTTTCAGTTCAGTTCTAGTCTTTATTTAAACTTTTCTGGCGTATCTGAAGCGTTATTGTACGCTTGACCTCTGCATAGTTAAAAGTTTAATCTACACTTTTGATAATGATCTTTATTTAGTCAGCGGTTGCTTTACCAGTTTTCTGATCAAAGTCACAAAGTTCAATGAACCTTTCGAAAACATCCCATGTACCATTTTTTTGATGGATGTATCGTCAACTACAATGCTGTAGTAAGTGAATTGCTTAATCTCTTTTATTATATATGTTTTTACTTTATTACTACACATTTGTAAAAATTCATTTTAAGTTCTCCATAGGTAAGTGTGCTTACATTATTTTTCCAGATTTTCTAGTACCAAAAACTGTGTTTAGATGATCTGTTAATATCTGGATTGTATCGTCCTATCAGTTTCAACCTAGACAAAAAATTTCTACAGTCGTCTTTATCTACTGTAGTATTGCTAATTCTAAAAGAAAGTTTTTATCTGCATTTTGTGCTTTTCTTCTTTTTTTTCCTAATGCAATCAACAAAAATCCGTTCCATACAAAATGTATATCGACTGTTTTGACCCTCACCTCTTTTTGAATATGTTGTGGTAGGCTTCTGAGTGTGCTCTCTAATGAGAGAGGTGAGGGTCAAAACAGCCGATATTCTGAAGAAATTTACAGCACCGAAATCCAACATCAATCGAGAGAAAAGAAATGCTCTAAGGGAACTTAAGGCCGCACCTTTACGGCCTTCCAAAAATCCACAAACCAGGGGTACCGCTTCGCCCAATTGTGAGTGCTACAGGTTCAGCCACGCATCCTCTGGCTAAATACTTATGTACTATTTTACAACCGCTTACGGGAAAAAGCATCCATCACGTAAAGAATTCCCAGCACTTCGTCCTAAGAATTAAAACAATTAAATTGGAACCAGAAGACATTTTAGTCATTTTAGTCTTTTCACAAAAGTGCCACTACAAACAGCACTGGAGATCATCAAGACCAAATTACGAAAAGCGGATTTGGATGAGGAGCTTAACGGATTAATTGAGCTATGCTTAATGTCCACGTACTTCTCATTCAACAATGTTGTATACGAACAAATTGAAGAGGCAGCCATGAGATCGCCACTTTTTCGAGTCATCGCCAATATATTTATGGAGGATTTTGAAGAAAGATGTTGGCTAAATCCCAAAACTTCTGGCCTAGACTATACCAGGAAGCCATTGAAATCCAGAAGTACGACAATTTTAATAGAGATAATGGAATTGATCTAGCGCCAATATGAAAAAACATGTTCCGGAAAATTAATAAATCGGAACCGTCACGAGCCACTGACCCGAACGGCGTAATATAAAGGCTTGTCAGGATCCTATATTTTTAGTTTCAGTTTTTTGTGAAGAAGACAGCGACATGACTGTCGAAACGTTAAACAGTGTAAGTTTGTAAGTTTTCTAAGTTTTATAAATTTTGTGAAAAGTGTAAATATGGAACGCGGTTCAAAACCCGAAAATTATTATTTGTCCTTAAAAGTAGGTAGAACAGAAAGACACAGCAAAAGACAAAAAACAAACCAGATGTTGTGCCTAGTCCATCGCTCCCTCTGTAAAGAGATGGAGGTAGTGAACCAATCATTTTAGAAAATTATAAAAATTATTACAGTTAACGTTGAACTCCAAACGTTTGGGTAACGAAATCAATTAAAAAAAAGATGTAATATCCACCAGTGCAAACTGAAATTGGTAAAACGGAGTAAAAATGTGGCGATTGATATTAAGCTGTGTTTTTTCCGAGATTGGTTCTAACAATTGCATAAACGATATCGCATAGTAGCAATATACATCACAATCAATTTGTTAGGTTTGATCATTAGGTTACGATTATATCTATTAACCGTTCAACATAATGTAACGGCAAAAATTCAGTTTTCCACATCGCAGCAACCTTGTTTCACGAACGTACTACTTCTAAACACAAGAAGAGCTTAACCAGATAACACTTCAGAAGCTGAAAGAAAAAGTTGATGTTGTGTAACTTCATAAAACAAACACAACTTGTCAATGCAAATAAGAAACTGAATAAGTGCAGACGGATCTTCACGAAAAACAGTAACATTTCAATACGCCAAGTTAATTTTCAAATCTGATTCCGATGAAGTAAGAACTGGTGGTTTCTGTCTAAATAATACATATGTAACACACGTCTGACTAAAAACCAAAGCAAAATCAAGTCAACGGTATATTCTAAACATTTCTAAATTATATGAATCATATGAAAATCACAATTAAAAAAAATTGTTAAAAGAAATATAGAGAACAAGAAAATTGAGGTCCACGTTGGGTCCCAAAATTTGCTACAAGTTTCTGGAAGTTTACAAACTTTGCAAGGCCACTTCGCAATAGAATTAAAACAATTTGTATTGGAGAGAAAGGAGGTCTAAGTGGTAAGAATTTTTTTAATGAACGCCAGGTCTCGTCAATGTGCACAATATGACGTGTAAAATATTCGTTTTTTTGATTAAATGTTTTCTTTAATTAAATTTTTTTGACTCAGTAAAGCAAGCTTGATGAAGTAAGTGTTCATCCACAACACGAAACGTCGCAATAAACTGAAGTAGTTGTTTCTTTTTTTACCTCCAGTAAAAAGGGATCATTAATTTGATCATTACTCTTTGTAAATCGGGCCAACTTTTAAGTTCGGAGACGGACGTTATTACTTTTCAATCTGAGGGCGTTTATAGCATTTCTTCCTCTTGCGGTCGTGTATACATAGAAGAAACGGGTAGAAATTCGTAATAAAGAGCATCAAAGATATAGTCGTCTTAACAATCTTCAAAGTCAGCGGTAGCGGAACACGTGCTAGAAACGATTCATCAAATTATGTTTGAAAACATTAAAATTTAGGCGAAGGTTTCTAACTACTATCAGCAAAAAATTAGGGAACTTAATAAAATAAATAAAAATCTTTTTAATATTAACCGAGATTCTAGTTTTCTCTCATCGGAGATTTGGAAACAAGTTTTATTAATTGGAAGACGGTCTATAAAAGCAAGACTTTATGGCGCAATTAATCAGTTAGCTCCGGGGTCTGACGGTGTCTACTGCGACGTGTGACAAAAGCTCAGCTTGTGGGATAACAACACGAAAATTATCTGGAATGGGAAATTGTATTACGAATACAACACTGGAAACTTGACTGTTATTGTTACTTCTACTGCTACTGTTACTGGTACTGTTATTGTTACTGTTAATGTTACTGTTACTGTTACTGTTACTGTTACTGTTACTGTTACTGTTACTGTTACTGTTACTGTTACTTCTACTGCTACTGTTACTGGTACTGTTATTGTTACTGTTAATGTTACTGTTACTGTTATGGTTATTTTTCAAAAAAAGTCGATAATGAAAACCGTCGTATTTGTGGACCTATTATTCAATGTTAGGAATCACTATTTCAATGAAGAGGAACTTGGATATTAGTAAATACATCCAATTGTTGGCTTTTTAAAACGTATAAGTGAAGAGAATTATTACTAGTAAACATTTGAATCATAGAAGTAAATTACGAGACGCCAATGTTAAATTTATATCTTATAGTCGTATAAGCTTAAACGTACAAATATTAACAAAATCGCTAAAACAAGGTATTTATATATTTAGCAAATAAATAACAAACATAACATTTCTGTATTTCTGTACTTAAGACGAATAACAATTATTCTTAATATCTTTAAAACTTTTTAAATAAGTTTAAGTGTGTAATCGAATATAACTCTAAAAATTAAAAATTATAATCATATTAAAATTTGCGCTATTTTTCACGACTTACCTCTTTAGCGATATTTATTAAAATATCTGCCATGGTTTGCTCAGTTTCTTGCACCATACTGTAGAACATACTATCATGATTTTGAAGTAAAGTGTAAGGATGGTCAAACTCAATAATCTCACCAGCGTCCATTACTAATACTTTATCTGAATCCATTATGGTTTTTAACCTATGTGCCACTGTTAGCACGGTACAACTTAAAAATTTCTTCCTAATAGTTTCTTGAATTATATCATCAGTTTGAAGATCAACGTTGGCAGTAGCTTCATCTAATATTAAAATTTTGTTGTTGCGGACAATAGCACGTGCTAGACATATTAACTGTCGTTGACCAACGCTTAAATTTGCACCGTTTTGAGAAATTTTCGAGTTTAAGCCTGCACCCATTTTATCAATTACTTGTTTTAATCTGACTTCTTCCAACGCTTTCCACAAAACCTCATCGGGGTATTCTTCAAAGCAATCTAGATTTTTTCTGACAGTGCCAGAAAACAGTACCGGATCTTGTGGAATTATAGAAATTTTTCTTCTCAGATCGTGCAAACTAATACATTGTATGTTAATACCATCAATAGTAATGATTCCTTCGGTTTGAATTAGTTGAAAGAAAGCAGTAATAGTTGATGATTTTCCCGCTCCAGTTCTACCAACAATTCCAACTTTTTCTTTAGGTTCGATGGTAAAATTTAAATTTTTCAAAACGTACGGATCTGTGTCTGAATATTTAAGACAAACGTTAGTAAATATTATTTTTCCGTGTTCAGGCCAGAACGCTGGTGGTGTTATTTGGCCCGAAGTTTCAAGCTGAGGTTCTGGTTTGATTGCGCCGTATTCTAAAACACGTTCGACCGATATCATACAGCTTTCGACGTCAGTTAGCTGTTTAATTCCCCAAGCTAACTGTCCTGTTAATTGTATGATTTGAGACACTGCCAACCCAATGCTTTCTCCGGTAGATTCTAACACAAAAAAATTAGAAACGTTTTTGTATTGTTATAGACCTACCTTTATCTAACATAAAATAAACGGTAATAAATGATATATAAAGAAAACAAATACAATCTGTCCAAAACGTCAACGCTCTTGCTGTAGAAATAGATAAATAATAGACAGAACTTCTTTCATCTAAAAATTTGTTGAAATCGTCGGTTAAAGCGCGTTGTACACCAAAAACTCTAATTGTTGCTAAGCCTTGTAAACATGTGTTGGCGTGTCCATATATAGGACTTCGACCTAAGCACTCTTGAAATTAACGACATACAAAGTATTTTGGCGCTTACGTACTTATGCTTTCCACTCGAAGAACGTTTAAATTGGTTGCTAAATAAATCTTTCTAGCGCAAAAAAAAGATACAAAGATGCAAATAGCTGGAATAATGAACCAAGGACTAATTATACATGTAACTGTCAAAACTCCTATAGCGTTTAAAAAAATTCTAAAAGCAACAATAGCGGTGTTTGGTAAAACGTCATCAATGGTACCTAAATCTTTAGCAAAACGATTAAGAATACGCCCAGATGAATTTAAATAAAAAAAACTCAGTGGTGCTCGTATCAAACTGCTCAGCATTGATTTGTGAAGAGCTGTCGAAGATTTCATTGATACGTTAACGTATGTTACTATACGTAATATAGAAAATATAAATGTTGCTAGTGTTATAGCACAATACACGTATATATTAATATTTCGTTGGAACTGGTAATCGTCAGAAGAAGCTTCTCTTTCCATTCTAACCCTAAAATAGATATATTTCACTTAATTTAAAAATTGTCGATCTTACCAATATGCAATAAAATAGAACGATAAACTAGTCAAAACCTGTGTTCCCACAAAACTTAAAAACGTCAGTAATACTAGCCAAGCACATCTACCAGTTTGTATGTATTTTTTGTACGTTGACAACAAAATTGATTTAGAACTTGACGTACTTTCTTTAACTTTGGTTACTTGGTTGCCAGTTTCACTGTCTAAAACTCTTTTGTTGTTATTATTTTTGTTAGCATTTTGTGGATCTTCATCATCGTGCTTCAAATATTTAGCAAAATCAAAACCAGTTTGTTCAAGTTCCGTTGGTGATCCTTGTACTTTTAATAATCCTTCTTCAAGAACAATGATGTGATCTACGTATTTTAAGTACTGCAATTGATGAGTAACCAAAATGACAGTTTTATTTTTTAGAAAAGTACGAATGCAATCTTCAAAAATTTGTTTGCCAACATGAGTATCGACAGCAGAAAGTGGATCATCTAACAAATATATATCGGCGTCTCTGTAAATAGCACGTGCTAGATTAATTCTAGATTTTTGTCCACCACTTAAAGAAGCACCTTTTTCACCAACAACAGTTTTGTCACCATATGGAAATAGCTTAAGATCTCTTTCTAACGCGCAACACTTAATCACGTCGTTGTAACGTTGACTGTCAATTTCGGCACCAAACAAAATATTTTGTCGAACGCTGCCCGAAAATATCCAAGGTTCTTGAGACGCGTAACTTAAAACTCCCGTGACACCTATTGTTCCTCTAGTTAACGGCAGTTCTTGTAGTATCACTTGCAATAAACTGCTTTTGCCACAACCAACAGGTCCAATCACAGCCGTTAAATGACCAAAACCAAAACTCACAGTTAAATCTTTAAACGTGTTGTGATCTTCGACTTCATCCCAAGTCACTGTTGCATTTTTAATACTAACAGCGTATTTTGTAGGGTTTTCCTGGCAATTTAGTTGTATTTCGTTACACAACAAAAACGTCGTAATTCTTTTAATAGATACTTTTGCTTGTTGTACAGCTGCAATTCCGTTAGGTACAAAAAGCATAAACGTATTAGAAAAAGCAGTGAAAAAAATAGTTACGATAAATGCACTTTTTGCATTTATGGTTGTACTGAATAACGTTGAAGTTACAATAACTACAAATAAAGAAGTCGATATAAAAATTGTATTAAAATTATAGGATCCTTTTGAGTATGTACTCGTTTTTACAGCATTTATTTCTAGTTTTCTGTACCAAGATATCAACGTTTCGAACGGTTTTTCCCAAGCGTACATCTTGATTACATCAATTCCTTGTATTATTTCGTTCATAAGTCGTAAACGTTCGTCTCTTCGTATTGATGTTTTTAAACGATATTTTGATACCATTTTTCCAAAGAAGACTAGAACAAGAGAAATAAATTGAAAAAATATAGGCATTTTGTAGGTTTTTTACAATTTCATAATTTATTAAATCAAATTATAAGAAATTACGTAAAAAAACAATAGATAATAGAAACTCAAAACAGGAAACCAATCCAAAACTGTTTTTTATTTGTAACAACCAATTCTTTTACTCTTCGTTTTTTAATTTAAATTTGAAGATACTACAAATGATTTTTGATTAAATATTTTGGGCGCACTTGTGCCAGTTTTGCAAATAATCGATAATACGTTTACCATGTGCCTTGAAAATTTGCCTAAAATTACTTCGTTTTCTACTAATTTCTTATAGTTTTGACTTCAAAATTACACAAAATGTCTCAAGACGGCTATAGAACAAGCCTTTGTAATTATTATAATTTTTTTTAAGTTTCTACCTCTTTTACTTTCAACGAAAAAATGAATTCTGTAGAGACTTGCAACGGATCTAAGGCGGCCGTTTTAGAACCCCCTTAACTGTAACCAATTCACTATCAGGCGTTTTTATCAAGCATATACTAGGAAAGATCAGAATCGTCGTCGACAAGAAACTGTAAGACAAAGATATAAGTGCAGAACACATAATTAAATAGAAATTGTGCTCATCTTCGTTCACACAAAATTCTCACCTTTCTTTGACGTTGCAATTTTAATGTCATAAAGTATATTTGGAGACAGAATTTTTTTAACTTATAATTTACCTTAAATTAATAAAACCAATATTAGTTTTAAGTTTTTATTAAAATAAATTTTAAATAGAAAATGAGTGCCCGTCGAGAAAAAAATTAATCTAAATATAAACGTAAAAAAATGTAATCCTTTGTTAATTTCTCTTTAGTTTATTTTGTGGATTTTATTTCAAAAAACATTTTTTATTTTTCATATAGATTATAAAAGCGAAAGCCAGATTGTTCGTTTTCTTTAAAATTAAACTTGGATTAAATTTTTTTCAACTTAGAAAATTCTTTCAAGTGACAGAAAGTTGAATACCAAACTATTTTGGTAATTAATTAAAGTAAAAGAACTAGCAAACTAGACCAAGCTGAGAGCATAAGCTTTGAAGCAGTGATTCCCAAAGTGGTCCCTACAGACTCTCGAGGGTCCCCGGGATCATTCAGGGGGTCCGTGGAAAATTAAAATCGAAATCCAGGTCCTTGAACAACATCAGGATGCCCGCGCAAAGTTTAATATAAAATTTAAAAAATGTGACACATTTTTATTAATATGGAAGTTAAAATAAATAGCAATGAATAAATTATTAGCGATTTTTAGGTTCTAAATAAATTGGTAGTGATTCTATGCGACTATAGATTCTTCGATGTGGAAGATAGGCAGAACTCCGAAAAAAAACTCTGTAGTAATTGCGGCTACGTTTCGTTCGCTATTATGCCAACTTTATCAGACCAATCTGACAGTGGAACGTTTAATTTCTGCCGTTCCACTGTCAGATTGGCCAACGAAACGTAGCCACAATTACTACAGAGTTTTCTTTCTGAGTTCTGCCTATCCTCCACATCGAAGGATCTATGGTCGCATAGAATCACTACCAAACTATTAAGTTTTTAGAGGAGTTGTATCGTTCGCATAGTAAGTTCTAAATAAAATACAAACATAGACAAGTGCATAAAATACAAGTAAGAACATGCATTGCGGTGAGTCAGGCTTATCTATACAGGTTTATACAAAAACGCAATAAAGCCGATACCTGCACCAACTAGTCTTGTTACGGTAAGAATTATGGGTAACTAAATTTAAATGGAGCGATGGCCGCAGTAGCTCGGTTCTTGTAGGCAAAATGGGGTGGTTTAGAAATTGTGAGGGGAATATTTAAATCAAAGATTCGTGGTAGATAAAATTAGTCAAATAGTGATTAGAAATTGTTAGAAATGGGCGCCACACAATTTGTTTAGTTACGGTCCTGTTAAGTAAATTGTAAAAGTTTAACAGAGCTCTAGTAGTAGCGAAGGGTTGCTGAAAGAAAAGAAAAAAAACGGGGAAGGTTAAGCAATAAATAGCAATCAGTAAATTTGATGTAAATATAATGAATTTAGAATAAATAGCAATTTACAAAATAATCAATAAAATATTCAATTTTGAATTATGCAAACAAAATATGCGTGAAGTTGAGTAAAACAATCGATAATGGATTTCAAATATTACAAAAATACAGGATCTAAATTACCTTGTGTTAAAACAAAAGTAGTAAAACTAATTTAATTACGTTAGGTTCGCAAAACAAACAACAAAAAAAAATTTAATTTGGGGCAGCGATCGTTATTCGACAAGACAGTAATTTCAAATTTGAAATACAAAAAAAAATCTTACTTGATTACTTCGCTAAAGGAACTCCGTGCACGGTATTTCCAGTCGAAGTTTCCTTAAATAAAATATTTAAAACAAACAATTGGCCGTCGGCAAATAACAGCCGAGAATTAGAGTTAGGTTCAAGTATACTATCTCGTAGATCAGGAGATGCGCGACCAAATTTATGTAGGTTATTAGGTCAGTTACAATTACGTTATAAGTCAACAAATTTCAAGGTAAATCAGATAACAACTTCTTATAGAAACAAAGAGATATTAAATTAAGTAAATTAAGCCAAAGTTTAAATAACAAAAGTGAATTTTAAATAGCAAAAAAAAAATTGTAAAATTTTAAAGTATGTATAAGGAAAAGTTCTTGAATTTCTAAAGTTGATTAAGCAAGTAGGATTTTGATTAAAAGTTCAATGTAGAAAATCAAATCTTTGAGATTTGCACAAATATGAATTAATTCACAATAAAACGAAGGTTAATGGTTGATTCTATTTTCACTTAGCGTCAGTTGGTGCAATCGAAGTTGACTTCTCAGCGTAGCGTTAGTAGAGTTTACAGATGAACGGAGTTTTTGCTAGTTGAAGGAACTTTCACACGTGGAGTAAACAATCCGTTGGAGAAAACGTTCATATGAATTAGAACAATTTCGTCGGAAGAAAAAACCGCTATAAAGAGGAAGGGAGAGAAGCGAAGTTAGATTAACTAAATAAAACAAAAACTAAGTACTTTACCTGGGTATAATAATCCAGCGTTAAGAAAACTAAGTACGCTTTTAAAATTTAAAGTAACTTATAGCCGTAAATATACGATTTTTAGTAATTTTAGAAAAGAAACAGGTTCCGTAGATATACTAAAAGTTAGGAAGGTTTCAACGTAATATCCGGTAAAATCACCGTGTTTAAGTAAACGTTAGTACTTCCAAGGTACAGTAAATTTTTGAAGTGATCTCAACAAGAGTTTGGCAGGAACTGATTAAAGAAGGAAACGAAAGAATCTAAGGTCATAATGACGTCACACGATAACAAAATAAATTCGTCAGCAAACTCCTGAGAACGCTCGAGTAAATGATATTTTAAACAAAAATATTTATAAGGACTTGTAGAAAAGCAGCATTTAATCACGTATTAAGCAAAGATAATACGTTCTTAATTAATCATAAATTACAAATTATCAACTTTAAAATGTAACGAAATAAAGCGTGAGATTAGTAACAACAGTAAATTCCCACACGTCTAACTTAAATAAATGAAACAGTGCCGGATTTAGGAAAATTTGCTCAAGGCGTAACAGTCTATAATATGATCCATAAAAAAATCGTGCAATGTAATGAACAATTTAGTCCTGTGTTATGCGTGATGTGAAGTGCATACAACAAATTTACCTAATCTTAGACAAAAAGTATAATTTTTTGTATTGTTGCGCAATATATTTTTTTCATTACGTTAGTATATTTGAATAAAATTGATATCTCTTTTAAATTAAAATTTATTTAAGCAAAGTTATACTCTTGTTTAAGTTGAATAAAAATAATACATATCACAGTTATCAGTACAGCAATTCCTTAACATTTATTAAGGATTTTTTATATTAAAAACCTAAGAAAGGGTTTTATAATTTAATGCAAAACCCTAAAAGTTATTGTTTACTATTTTATATTTTTGTTCAGTTCCGCAAATAACGAAATTCGCGAATGTTTGAAATTATTGTATATTACTATGTTATTAAATTTTGCTGTTTTGAATGATTTAGTTTTTTTTGGAAAATTAATTAGTACACAATATGCGACATTTACATGAAATTTTATTCTTACATCTTAAATAATTAATTCAAGAGAGCGTTTCATTGCAGCAAATCATTTACAAAAACTATTATAATTAATAGTAGTTTGTTGCAAATCAAAATTTTCATATACAGTGTGTCCGAAAAGTATGGAATATATTATACAGGTCAATAAATATGCACTTTACACGAAAAAGTTGTAAATAAAAGTTGTTTATCACTTAGTTATCTACCACCTGGGAGATATCAATTCAAATGTTTGCTGTAAACAAAATCGCAACGAATAACACTTACATTTTTTTAAATGACAAGGCACGTCTTTATTATACTCATTTGATAGAGTATTTTTTTCTCTTTTCAACCATATGAAACTTGAATACCTTTACATCAAAAAATTTTCAATGAAAACAAGGACATGTCTAACAAATTTATTTTACTGACCAGTATTAATCAGGTACGTAATATGTAGTATTGAAACAATTAAATGCACTGTCACAATAGCAAATATTAAACTTTAAATATCTTTACATAAAATTGTTATAAGAAAAAAATGTATTTAAACTAAACTTACAATAAATGTTCAAAATGTAAACCATTCATAATTTGACAGTGGTAAATTCGATTTTTAAAACCATCGATTGCTTTTGAAATCATATCTCGAGTTACAGCTCTTATCTCAACTCTAATGCCATTTTTCAAATCTTCAACATTATCAGGTCTATTTACATAAATTTTGCTTTTAATATAGCCCCAAAGAAAAAAATCTAGTGGACTTAAATCCGGCGAGCGAGCAGGCCATTCTATAGTACCTCTTCTGCCTATCCATGTATTTTGAAAAGTATTATTAAGAAAGTGGCGGATATTAATTCCAAAATGTGGAGGTGCCCCGTCTTGTTGAAGCCATATTCTGTTATGAGGTATATCTGGATCTACTTCATGTGGAAATAACTCGGCCAAAGCAGGAACTAACTCAAATCTTAAGAAATCGAGATAAATATTCGCCGTTAAACTACCTTCAAAAAATATGGCCCCAAAATTTGACTTCCAATCATTCCTACCCAGACGTTGACTTTCTGCTGGTATTGGGTGTGTCCTTCTAGATACCAGTGAGGATTTTGTGAAGACCAGTAACGTGTGTTTTGTTTGTTAATTGTGCCGTTTAAACAAAACGTGGCCTCATCAGTAAAAAGGATATTTTTATGAAAATGTGCATCTCGTTCAAGTTTGTTTGTTATTGTTTTACAAAACTCCAGCCTTCTGTCCAAATCGTCTTCAAATAATTCTTGAACTACACAAGCTTTATAAGGATGAAATTTTTCTTTTTTTAAAACGTCATGTACAGCCGATTTATTCAAATTATGGTCTCTAGCAATTTGCCGAACAGAAATTTGTGGATTTTCCTCAACAGACAAGAACACATTTTCTCGTTCCACATTACTTAATGTCAAAGTTCTACTCGCATCTTTCACCGAACCTGTCTCTTGAAATTTCCGCCAAATTTTGCTTACCGTGGACTGCGAAATGTTTAATTCTGGATGCAAGTTATTAAAGAAATTACATACTTCGTCTTGGGTTCTTCTTCTATCTCCATATCCCAGAATCATTAAAATTTCAATTCTATGTTTCTCAGATAATTAAGCCATATTTCAAGCACTAACAAATAGCAAAGTGTGACAGTGTTCTAAAGTGCATTCAATTGTTTCAATGCTACATATTACGTACCTGATTAATACTGCTCAGTAAAATAAATTTGTTAGACATGTCCTTGTTTTTCTTGAAAATTTTTTGATGTAAAGGTATTCAAGTTTCATATGGTTGAAAAGAGAAAAAAAGACTCTATCAAATGAGTATAATAAAAACGTGCCTTGCCATTTAAAAAAATGTAAGTGTTATTCGTTGCGATTTTGTTTACAGCAAAAATTTAAACTGATATCTCCCAGTTGGTAAATAACTAAGTGATACTTTTATTTACAACTTTTTCGTGTAAAGTGCATATTTATCGACCTGTATAATATATTCCATACTTTTCAGACACACTGTATATATATATATATATATATATATTGCTGTGTACAGATATATTCATTGTGAGTTGCCTATTAAAAAGGAGTAAATTAATACATTTCTTTGCGTACTTTATTTCTTAATATTACAGATATGATAATCATATCAAAGACTCAGCAAGCACAGTCTTTGGGAGTTGTTTCTTTATTTTATTGTCTTTATTACTTAAAAAAAAATTACAATATAGCGATGAGCATGAAAAAATAAATTTGTTTACCTAAAATTTTGTCAATGTGTGTTGACAATTTTTTTTAGTTTTCAAACTTTATTCATTAAATGAGGTTTCTAAAGTTGTTTAGAGTAACGGTTGTAATTTGTAAGTTTAAGTTCATCGGGTAGTGAAAAGTGCGTTCTGGATAAACTGAACAGACGACAAAAAATGTATGCTTCTGATAGAGAAGAAACGTGTGATGATGGAGATGAATGGTTGAGTTTTTAAGAAAGAAAAGTTAGGAACTATCAATCATAACAAGAACTTTAATTAATTGAAGTATGGTCTAATAGTAATTAATGGAGATCACATCTACACAAAGAAACGATTGGAAGTGCAACGATTCACACCTGTTTGAAGCAAGAGGAAAATTTTATGATGATAAGATGAGGTAATGGAACTAAAAACAAAACTATAGTGCGTGCATTTTTTATCAAAAGTTGTAGGTGGGACTGTTAATTATAGAAATTCTATGTGTGTTTAGGTTTTTTTTCCCATGTGTGGAGCACTCGCACCATTAAACTCCTCAATTAGCTAATTCGTTAGAAAGTTTAAATTGTACCTCTTTTAAAGAAATCAATTGGTACATTTCCTTTAGAGCAGTTTTAGCTCCAATAAAATTACTGCCTCGATCGGAATACATAGTTGTGCATAAACCACAACGTGCTAGAAAGCGCTTAAAAGCTTCCATAAAATTAGGAGTAAACAAATCAGAAACAAACTCCAAATGAACAGCCTTAATGGCAAAGCAAGTAAATAAGCAACCGAGTACCTACATGACGAGTTAAAAGTATAGAAAATGATCCCGCATAATATACACTGGTTCTTAAAAACGGTTTTGGTTTCTCTATACGACAAGAGGATAAATTTCCCACTAAAGAGTTAGATGTCTGAGGTCGATATCTAAAACAATTACTGCGACCAAACAGTATCCAGTAGCGTTGCCTTAGTAAGTAACCAAGTTAAGTACTGTGTGTAAGTTTGCGATGAAAGTGTTCTATTAATAAAACTACAAAAGGATTACAGCTTGGAACAAGAATAGAATGTCGACTATTGGAATTAAACAAACGTCCACTTACTCGTAGTAAGTCATTAAGGTTCCAGTAAGATGACTGAGTTCCGAGTCTAGATTCTCAGGTTGGCAAATAGAAAAACATGAACCAAAGATTCAATAACAGAACGTTTCTGTGCAGGATGATGATGAGATAAAGCATGAAGGTATCTGTCCGTATGGATGAGTTTACAATAAAAAGCATGGTCCAGAAGTCCGTCGGGCTTACGAGTCACAAAAATGTCAAGAAATGAGAGAGAACCATTACTTTTGATTTCCATAGTAGGGGTGAGAGGGGTAAAATGATCCCATCAGGTGAAATGATCCCTGCCATTGACGACAGTATGTTTACCGCAATCTGGCAAAAATTGTTTGCAACATCACTTACAGAAGTCGTTGCAGTTAGGACACCCAGTATTGTTCCAAAGCTAGCAAGTATTTAATTTTTGTGACATTGATATAAGGTGAACCGGTTTTTGTTACCATTGTAAGTACACTTCCTGTAACGTAGTTGTTAAATCGCATGCATTCGTGATTATAGTATCTTTTAAATTGATCTGTTGCAATATTATTTGTATTTGTAAGTATATAAGTTTTTTTTCAGTTTCTGAAAGGCCTCAAACGTATATACGAAAGACCACAAGGCAGAATTGGTCAAAACAGAGCATGGAAGGTGCAATTAACGCAGTCAAGAACCAAGGAATGCCAATAAAAACTGTCAGCAAAACTTTTGACGTTCCTGTAATGTCCTTAAAACGGCGAGTGAGGAACAATAATGTTATTACTAAAAGTCATAAAAAAATATTAGGCAGCAGAAAGACAGTCTTCTCTAATAAACAGAAAGATGAATTGGTAAATTATATTTTGGACATAGAAGTGAGAATGTACGGTTTAACTACCCATGATGTTAGAAGTTTAGCATATCAACTTGCTGAACGAAATGGACTTGGTAATCACCCATTTTCACTTGAAAAGAAAATTGCTGGTCGAGACTGGTTATTTCGTTTCTAAAAGAGAGGATTATCCTTGCGTGTCCCAGAAGCAACATCGGTTGCCCGAGCAAACGCTTTTAATAAACCAGTTGTTTCAAAATTTTTTGATTGATTAAAAGCTGAATACGAAAAGCACAACTATCCAGCCCATAGAATAATCAATGTGGACGAGACATCATTGTCTACCGTTCTCAGACGGATTTCAAAAACATTTGCAAAAAAAGAACAGAAACAAGTTGGCCGTGTTACTTCCGCAGAACGTGGACAATTATCAACTGCAGTGCTATGTATGTCAGCTGGTGGCATTTTTGTTCCGCCAATGATTATTTTCAGTAGAAAGATAATGAAACCCGAGTTAAAAGATGGAGCTCCTCCAGGTACCATCTTTGCATGCAATGAAACTGACTGGATGAAAGAAGAAGTGTTGTTCTTATGGTTTGATCATTTTTTGTCTTTTGCAAAACCTTTCGCAGAAGATCCAGTTCTTTTAATTTTAGATGAGCATCTCTTCCATACAAAAAATTTAAATGTCGTCGTTAAAGCAAAGGAAAATTGTGTTGCTATCTTATGTTTATCTCCACACTGTACTCATAAGCTTCAGCCACTAGATGTGGGAATTATGTTTCCACTTAGTACAGATCATGCTCTTGAAAGATGGCTAAACGACAACTCTGGCAGGGCTATAACAACTTTTCAAATAAGCAAAATTTTCTGTGAGGTATATTTAAAGGCTTGCACTCCAGCCAATGCGATTAATGCATTTCAGAAAACAGGAATTGTGTACAGTACAGTGGCATTTTTAATTATTTAGATTTTATAGCGGCTGAAACCACAGACGAAAAGGAACCAACTGAGATGGCGTTATCTGACAAGGTTGAAGCAAATGCCACTGATTTAGGTAAGGCCAGTACCAGTAGGCCAAATAGGAAAACTGGAGATGATGAAACTGATGAGACTCACGATACGTCGTTTACAAATACCGGTCCTGCCACACTTCGGCTCTTACCAAAAATAAGTGGACACTGAACACAGAAGAAAAGGAAATCTGTAGGTACCGTAGTGTTAACCAGTACATCTTATTTAGCAGAAGAAAAAAAAACAAAAAGCTGCTAAGGAAGAAACAAAAAAAAAACAAGAAAGGAAAATCCAACCCAAATATATCAAAAAAAAGTGCATCCTAAAAAGCTTCCAGAAAGTAGCAGCGAAGAATCAGAACAAAACAATGACGCGCTCTGTATTTACTGTTCTGAATCTTATGGAAATTATATCGAAGGGGAAGGGTGGATAAAGCGCTCACCGTGTCGTCACTGGGTCCGTGATGCTTGTGCAGGAATAGATGAAAACGCCTGGGATGACTTCATTTGCGACTATTGTCTATCACATTCATTTCATAACGCTAATTCATCTAAACGTCAGTTAGAATATTGATGTTTTAGTATTTTTTGTAATTTTTGTTCATGCAATATAATTTTTTTGTGAATTTTTAAGTGTGGGATCATTTTACTCAAGCCCTTGTACAAAATGATCCTTTTGCAACTATCCAATTATTTATATAAATCTTTAAATTCAGAAGCTTGAGGGTATCAATAAAAATATTTTTTATCTCTCCCTTAAATTTAAAATTTTTGATTGTTAAGATGATCAAGAAACTTAGACAATTCGAGATGACCATAAGACCAAACAATAAACGTGTCGTCAACATACCTAAACCAAACTTTAGGTTTCTCTAAGTTTCTTGATCATACAGCACCCACCCTCTAGATGAGTTTTTGACACTGTAGAGGTTTGAAAACTCAAGAATGGACCATTCTTATGCTGGAAACTGTTACGAAAGAAGAAACGTTATTTACTGAGTTATTTTTCGATGTAAAAGCTATACCCTTGACTAATGTCATTTCTGTTGCTACTGATGTTGCTCTGACAATGATAGGACAACACTGAGGCTTTCTGGCAAACTTAGTAGAGGTGAAGATTTGTTTGTTTATTGTTAACACATTTTACAGCGCTTCAATCAAACCTTAACCAAAGATCGGAAGACTTTCTTCACTTGGATATTCTCTACTGGGTGTTGAACCCTTTTGTAAGTAGGGTACAAATACAGATGAATACATACTAATACAAGAGCAACTTATTAAATTATCCACAAATGAGAAAATAAAACCAATATTTAAACAAAGATACCACTTCTGGTTACAAAAACATATCCCAATGTAATATCCAGCATTATGGGTTATTGTACGGAAGCTGTTGATTACTTTTCCGTCTTTCTATTTGGTAGAACGTTGATTCAGTGGAAACAAACCGACTAGAAATTAGTACTCGTGGGAATTTAGAGTTGCTACTCGCAAACATTGAGCCAGACATAAATACACTCATAACATCCCATCAGGTTCATCAAAGTCATTAATTTTTTTTTGTATTTTAAAACAGAAGTTATAATTTCATTAAATACTTCTTTAACAAAATATTTTATTTATATTTTATATTTACGTCATCATTTACCATTCAACACATCAATGTTAATTTTGTATTTTTTCTATTATACATTTATGTTATTATTTTCAGGGTTCCGTGAGCAAGTTTTGACTATGAAAAGTGGGCCAAAATAATTTGGAAACCAATACTCTAAAGTGACAGATAAAAGTGTCAATGAAAGATAAACATAGCCAAAAATTACCATTGCAGTTGACAAAATACAAGTTTTTTTTGAAGAATGAGCTATCAGATTTAAAATGTTTTGTAAAAAATTGTTTACAATTACAGTTTTTTATTATAGTTTTAACTTTTATATTTATATATACTTAAGTGCTTTGTACTTGTGCAACAAAATATTATTATACTTATCTATACGTAATTGACCTTATAAAATTATTAATTATTATCAGCAATATATCGCTGATAAATGCACAGAGATATATAATTTAATGAATACAATTTATTAAATAGTATTTTGTAACACTAATACTTTATGTCCTACATAAAACAAAGCCACTTTGAAAAGTTTAAATATTGAGAATGTAATATTGTATTTTAATATACACGGTTTCCCAAAAATGGCGAGATGGAGTTATAAGTTTCCAACGAGCAAAAAAAATAAAATTTGGGAATCACTAAAGAGTCATAAAAACACACCAAAGCCCGATATCTTAACTTTTTCTACAATTATGAGTTGACTAACAAATAGGTCAACGTTTCGGTCTTCTGCAGGTTCAATAAGTGTCACACATTTCATCCAAAACGTCTACATCTCCTTTAGTTGCGTTATTATTTTTATGTATGGATTTCAATTGTATTCGGTATATATAAGATCATTAAAATGAATTGAAGAAATAGCCAAAACTTTTTTCTTTTTTTTTTGGCACATAGGAAACTATACTAAAATTATCTTGGAAGGCAAACAAACTGATTTTTATTTGTCTCTGTATTATATTAACCAATTCAATAGGTAACTCGCATTTATTCTTACGCATTAACGTAATTTTAGATTTACGTAAGGAAAAAAGTATACTGTAGTACCAATTGTCTGCAGTAACTTTTTTTTTGCTGCCTACAATCGGTTGAATTAATCGCACTACAACGTGATTTGCGCTTTTAGATACCTGGTACGGACCTGCGGTTCGAATTCTAATGTTTTTTTCTGGGAGTTCTTGCAGTTTTCGCTCTGCCAATTCTTGGAAGATTTTTCACAGTTTTCTCTATTTTAATTCTTCGAGCAGTCCTGTTGATTTACGGTGGTCGTACTTAACAAATATAAAAATAAATTTAAAAAAAACTTCATTTATTAAATCATATGTATCTTTTAAGCCTGGTGTTAAGAATATTTGAAAAAAAAAGGAATGCTGTTATTGAAACGTTCGAGAAGTTATTCTCAACTTCGAAAGCCTTTGCGAGGTTTTTGTACATTTTCAGAACATATATCGAAAGATATGGAACATTTGAGAAGGATTTCCAAAATGTATAAATGCGGCACAAACAAATCAGAAGTCAGTTATTTCCAGTAATTCGAAGACGGCAGTGTTAAGTAGATTACTTACGTTTAAATAAATAAGTGATTAACGCGTGTGAGATAAATAACCTGGTACGTGACTTTAACGTAAACAATAAGTATTAAACAAATGAGTGAAGTTACTCGCTTACTTTATCTTATCTTCGTGTCAGTAATAGCGCTATATATAAATTAGTGTAAGTGTTTCTATTAAATATAGATTTAATTAGTTTGGTTAATAATAATAAACGTGTACATATTTTTTTGATAAATAAATTAATTAGTTTTAATAATAAACGTTACGTTATTAATAAATTTTTATTTTTATCTCTATACTCATCAAGCAGCCTGAGAGAGAATGCTTAATGTTTGCACTCTAGTATAAAAGTTTTGTCTCAGTTGTAAATTTTGGTTGTTATTTTAGCAATCAGATTGCTAACTTAGTGCAATGCAAAATCCAAAAATCCACTAATCAATGCAAAAAAATTATTGAAAATTAACTCGTGTAAAATAATACTTAAGTGAAGATAAATTGTTTTTTCCGAAATTAATGAATAATATTATTTGAATAGAAAAGACATATAATGCAATTTATGTAACCAAAAATATTTAAATTTACCACCGAAATGCTTTTTACTTAGATTGTACCGTCAAAATGAAAGCGCTCTCAGTCATGCCTATTTGCGTCACTTGTTTGCTTATGTCAACTGTAG
Organism: Aquatica leii; assembly: GCA_035610365.1. NCBI lineage: Eukaryota > Metazoa > Arthropoda > Insecta > Coleoptera > Lampyridae > Aquatica > Aquatica leii. The sequence goes on along the minus strand of CM069434.1, from coordinate 13,157,557 downwards.
TCGATCTATATAAATAAATATAGCAATTCAAAAAAAATGATAAATGGTCACAATAATTTTAGATTTTTAAAAATTAAAAACTTACTATGTATTGGAAGAAATGATAACGTAAAGCACATTCCAAAAACGGCGGGTAATCCAATTTCTTTGTAAGTGAGGTATAAAATGATAGTCCCTTGTATTGGCGCAATCCATAAAAAGTTTGTACAGTGCACAAACCTATCAAATACGTTAATGTCGTTTGAAAGAAGGTTAATTATCTGTCCAGGCGTTGTTTGTCTTAAAGCTGATCTGCTTAATTTCAGTATTTTTTGATAGACTAAACTAGAACATATTATTTGTATTTTTATATCCAGGTTATGCGTTTCCAGAACGTATGGGTGACTTAATAGAATATTAAGCAAGGAACACATTATTAAATACCCTGAATAAATGTACAAATCGTTAGAATTGTTGTAACTGGTATAAGCAGATATCACTGCTCCTAGAACTATCGGTAAACACATCCTGTAACAGAATTATCAACATTTAAAAAAAAAACAAAGATTGGTATAATTACTGTACTAAAAGTTCTCTCACTCCGAGAATCACTAGAAGACATAAGTATTGCAAACCAAACATTTTGAATAAAATTTTAGTTAAAGATGGTAGTTTTTTGTTCTTCTGCGCGTTTTTAACTTCTTCAGTCCATAATTTTAATCCTATTTCTCCTAATTGGCTAGACTTTTGATCTGGTAACGTTTCGTAAATATCTTCTTCTGAGAACTCTTTTTTAAAACCTTGGATAAAAGTAGGCACCGTAAACCTAAAAAATATAAATTCTATAGTCATAAAATAATTTAAACTAATATTTGCATTTTTCATGATTTTTCTGAGTGAGAGTAAATGTAAAAAATCACTCTATTTCACCTTCTGGTACAAAATGAAATATAAAAGTTAACTGGTCTACGTGTTTTGCATTAGAAATAGCATCAATTATTAAAGAAAACAAATTGACAGCTTTAACTTGTAATCATCGTTTGATTCTATGCGTTTTCTTTTGTGAAAGACCCGGTATTTGAATTTGTCTTATTCATTTTGTGTTTTTTAAGATCGTTTGAGTAATTTCGAAATAATTTATTGAAGTTATTTCACGTTTTTAAATTTATCTTAAGTATAAATTCTAATTTATTAAGTACATATTTCGTGCGTTTGCACTTGAATCATTTAGGTCGATTTTTTTGTCAAACGTTCTGAGTCCACCTATAATTTATTATTTTCTACAGTCATTTAATATTAAATTTCAAATATTAAAACTGATATTAAATCTTCTGCTTTTGATATTTTTGTTTTTGTTAAGGTTGCGTTGTGAGAATATTTATCAAAGATATGAAAAAAGATATGATTTCATAGATAAAAAAAAAACAAATAAAACTAAAAACCTAGATCATAAAAACATTATTAAAAGAAAAAAAGCTGCAAAAAACTAAAATATTAAGTAAATCCGGGTGCAGTTTAAGAAATAATAAAAAAAATAAAAGTAATAATAGGTAACGAAGAATTCTCAAGTAGAGTTGTAGGACAGATTCTGTGAATACGCAGCATAAACAAATATGGTAATAAATAGCACGAAATTTAAACACGAGGATACACAAAATAATTTAAAGAATATCAGGAAACGCAATGCAAAGAAAAAAATAGATCATATAACAAAAACACAAAGAATAAAAAGAAGAAAAAAGAAACTTTGGGCAATGAGCAGAAGTTCATACACATACAAGTAAAAATAAAAACAAAATGCAAAGAAGCAACAATGGGCAATATATTACATTTTGTGAAGACAAACTTTGGATAGTGTTGAGAGGAAAAAATGCTACGGTTCTTAAATGATGGCTAATAGAAACATAATTGATAAACACTTATGCAATGATAAGAACACCAGACAGAGATATAAATAGACTTACTTTCAATAAATACGAAAAGAGAATTAAAAAAATGTAGAAACATACTATGCAAACATAACCTAGAAACAACAAAATAAGCAAAAATACAAAAATGCAAATATATAAGACACTGTTTAGACTAATAACGACTTATGTAATAGAAATGATGTGCTTAATGGGACAAAAAAGAGGAACAAGTAATACATTTAGTCAATTTAAAGTGAAGTCTGACATACAATAAGGGAACTAATCTACCGTCAACTGGGGCAAGTTTGCCTGCCGGGGTAACATTGCCGGGTCATGCGCCACAGCCTTTAAAATTACATGATATTGTAACGGTTGTAATAAAGAGGGAGAAGAACTGCTGGAATTGTGCAACGAAAAAGGGTGGGAAATAATGAACGGGAACAGAGAAGAAGATGGAAAGGGGGAATTTACGTACATAGGAGGAAGAGGAGAATCAATAATAGATTTTGTAATGACAAATGAAGAGGCCGCAGAAAAGGTAAAAACATTTAAGGTGGGAGAAAGGGTAGAGTCAGACCATCAACCACTAGAATTGACAATGGAAGGAAGAGAAAGAGAAGAGAGAGAGGAAGAGGAGAAGTACATAACTAAAAAAAAGTGGACAGAAGAGAGTATAAAAAGATATAAAGAGAGAATAGGCAAAACGGTATGGATAGGGAAGGAATTACAAGAAAGTGTAAAGGAAATGACAGAGATGATGGAGAAAGCAACAGAAAGAGTCAGATTTAGAAAATGGAAGGGAAAAAAACAGAATAGAAGAAATGGTGGAATAAGGAATGCAAGGAAGCAAAGAAAAATGCAAGAAGAGCATTAAGACAGTGGAAAAAGGGAGGAAAGAAAAAGAAGAATACAAAGAAGCAGTAAAAATATACAAAAACATGCGACAGAAAGAAGGAAGAAAACAAAAGAAACAAGAGGAGCAGATCAAAGGAATAAAAACGGAAGAAGATGTATGAAAGTACCTAAAGAAGCAGAGGAAAAACATGACGACAAAGGGAATAAAAATTAAAGAATGGGAGATATATTTTCGGAACCTGTTGGGAGGGGAAGAACAAAAGCAGAAAAAAGAAAAAAGAAAAGACGCGGTAGTAAGACAAGAAGAAGGAGATAGGGATAGAATAAGTGAAGAAGAAGTAATAGAGGCGATAAAAAATATAAAAAAAGGAAAGGCGGCAGGAGAAGATGGTATTACGTTTCGGTAATAAATCTCAAATGCTCTACCGTAAGTTCTCAATATTTCTTAACGATCAATTGTGCTACTCCCGGACTAGTTCGTGGTCGTGGGTCAATAAATCCATCAACCATCAATGCGAAAACAAAAGGTGACTATAAGGGCGCCAAGAACGATAATTTTTAAATAGTAGCCAATTTTCAGGAGTTATGGTTGCTCTCGCTCTAGAAACAACAGCAAGATTGAGACTCGGTACACTAACACTAACGGCAACCAAGACCCAGTTGGATACAAACCCACTGAACAAACCCAACAAAATAAGATTATAGATAAATTGTATATTGTTAACCTCGAAATATAGTAATAACAAACGTGCATATAATAACTACATAAATAACTTGACGTATCTATCAATAAGTAAATATAGATGAGGGTGATAAGGAAGATGATAACGATGATGTTGGTGATGACGATAATTACACAAACTATAGGAATGATTGAATTTGATTCCACAAGATTGCCTTCAATACGACTAACGTGCATATAACTACATAAATAATTTGGCGTATGTATCAATAAGTAACTATAGATGAGGGTGATAAGGAGGATGATAACGATAAAGTCGGTGATGACGGTAATTACACAAACTGTATGAATAATTATTAAATCTGGTTTAACAAGATTACCTTTAATTATGGTCTGCTATACGCAAAAAAACAGTAATAAAATTAGCCAAAAGTAAGTTTTGTGACTGCAAGGGCAAGGGACTAAATGAAGCGCTTCCTTTAGATCTACCCAGTGTGGTACTCGGTATAGTACCTGATATATCTAGTAAATTTTGGGGTAGTTCTTGTTTTCACCTTACACAGTAGGTCTAGTTTGCAACAGTAGTTCAAGCGTACAAGGCAGCATAACCCTTCTTTAAGTGAATAACTTTATGAATTTACAAAACTTACATGTTATTATTAATGGTGATAATATTCTATGCTAAATGGTAAATTTTATTGACGTAAATGAATTGATCTAATTAAATTAATGTGCAAACAAACAGTTGAAAACCTGAAGGGCTAATATTTAAATATGTACAGGTAATATTTAACAACGGTAACCTTCACTTTTTCTACCTAACTAATTCAGACCCTTTACAACAGAAGACTGCATTTACAAGATGCAAAATATAATGTTTATCATACAAACGGACACTGGACAACACAACAATCACGTCTGACCTGATCAATGATGATACCCCTTCGATAACAGCTATCGATTCTCGTGTGGTAACGGGAGGCTTCCGCAATAGTAGACAATAATGATGATCGGTATAATGTTATAAGTGACGTGGACAATTGATGATCCCACGACTAACACCTACACCCATATACGAATGGGGCCACAGTTACATGCATTGGCCACTATTTCTTCGGACTACGAAAAACACAGGTATTCTCTTGACGAGATTCCCAAAACGTACACTGATAAGATAGGGGTAATATTTGTAATTTAATAATAATAATTGTAGGCTAATGGTACGGAGCAAGCTGAAATAATAACAAGTCTTAGCGACTTTATATGGATAAAAGACTACAAACCTCTTCGGTGGTGTGCGAGCTGGCATGTGGTTCTAAGACGCAGGCCCTCAAATCCGCAGAAGCGAGAAAATCGTCACTCATACACCCACATCACACAAAATAATGACCGATTTTTAATTAGTAAGGCACCAATTCGCAAAGATCCTTTCAATTTAAAGTGATATAATTATCGAGGTTGTGAATCGGCACGACCATGCGCTTAGTAACACTCTTTATATGTGAATTACAAAATGGCTAATAACAGGAAGTAAAAAAACTAGGAATGATAGTAGATAACAAATGGGAAAATACGATTTGAAAAATAGAAAACAAACAAGGTCACAAGCTTTCCTTAATAATAGGCCACAAACAACACACACAAGGATTTAAATTGTAACAACTCCCCCCTACCAAGATGAGAGCGTAGCGAAACTAAACGAAAAATGATAGATGAATGATACTATGCATAAAACCCCAGGAACAAAAAGGTACTAAGGATCAAGAAAGGAGTATAAGGATACAAGATGACACCCCTCCCTCAGGATTCACCTTCAACAAGTTACACCAGGTTCACCAGACAACCAAAAAGTAAATGTACTTGGGTACTGGATATGCCCACGCGATAAGGTGGTAGAGCGCGTCGTCGGGTATCATACCAATAATAATCCCTCCTACATTCACCAATCAGTCACCCAATAACCCCCAACACAACTTGATCCGGTGCCCACCCAGGAAAAAGGAAATCCCTACCGTTTAAAGTGATGCAGCACTAACAACCCCAAAGGAAACCCACTCCCACTCTGACAAAACCCACAACCCCAACAAAACAAAAAAATGAGAAAAAAAAACAAAACAAAAGAAAATATGGGATTTTAGAGAAATAAATCTCTTGAGAAGATGTAAAGACTCTATCCCAAAGATGCCATCCCATATGCCCAAACCAACCTCCCAAAACGGTGTCTTTTAAGAAGACAACAAACTTACATCAGTGACTACCTCAATTTCTGGAATAACATAAGCCTTTAAATCTTTAGAATGCCAAGTGCCGGGAAGTAGGCGATTATCTGGATCCTTAAGCTGATAAATCCACCTAGCGAGTTTTTTATGGACTTTGAAAGGTCCTACATACTTGGGTGCAAGTTTGGCCGAAAAATGATTACTCGCATCCGATAGCACATAATTTTTCCGTAGGACAAGTTGATCAACCACGAATTCGTCCGGTCGTCGCCGCAGATCGTATCGGGATTTTGATTTCTCGTACGCGAGCTTAAGGCGCTTTTGAATATCGCGGTATAGTTGGCGATAGGCACGGGATCTTTCAACAACTTTTCCCTCTCTATTGAATTGTAATTCCGGATTACCCTGTCCTTCGTTTTGTGCCGTCTCATTAGATAAAGGTAATTGAATCTCTCTCCCGAAATTAATGAAATATGGAGTATGACCCGTAACTTCGTGTACCGCCGTTCGTATCGCGCACGCCACCTTAGCAAGATGCTTATCCCAGTCGCGGTGATTATGGGTAATATAAGCTGATAGCATGGTCTTTAGGACACGATTAATGCGCTCGGTGGGATTTGCCTGCGGATGATATAAGGCGGTATAAGATATTTCTGCCCCATAAGTTTTAGCTAAATCTCGGAACTCGTTGCTTTTAAACTGAACACCGTTATCGCATACGATTCGATTAGGCACGCCAAATAACAGAAAGAGATTTTCTTCGACACGTTCCGACACGGCTTTTGCAGTCGCAGTTCTTAACGGAATGACTAGTGGGAACTTACTAAAACAATCGGCGATTACTAAAATATAAGCGTGACCTTTAGATGATCGCGGTAGAGGCCCCATTAGATCCATGGAAACCACTTGCCAGGGTCTTTCAATTAGTGAATGACCTCCCATGAAACCTGCAGGCTTTCTTTGTTCCGGTTTCGTCGTTTGGCAGATGTGACACTGTTTGACATACCTGCTTACATCTGCAAACATTTTGGGCCAATAATATTTCTGTGCAATGCGGGCTAGTGTTTTTGCAGTCCCGAGGTGGCCACAAGTTGGTGGATCGTGATGCCTGCGGATAACATCCTTGCGTTGTGATCTGGGAAGCACTTCCTTCCAATAATCCTGTTCGTCAGCCAGATCCGAGTGGTAAACTTTGGTGTATTTATACAATTTGTTGTTGTTGATACGCCACTGACTGTAGCGATTAGGATTACTAATAACGGTGCGTACCATCCTCTGATACCAGTTATCTTTATTGACTGGGTCATTTTCAGCAACAACATCTATCACAGGAACCGACCGAGAAAGAGCATCGGGCACCAGATGTTCTCGTCCCTTCCGATGAATTACTTCGTAGTTGTACTCCTGCAGCCTCAATGACCAACGGGCCAATCGGCCAGACGGATTTTTCATTTCATTAAGCCATTTGAGACTATAGTGATCTGTGATTACAACAAACTTACTTCCCTCAATGTATGGTCGGAATTTTTCTACGGCAAAAAGCACCGCCAAACATTCCTTTTCCGTGGTGGAGTAGTTCTTTTCAGCCTTGTTGAGCGAGCGGCTGATATATGAAATCACCCTTTCCTGGTTGTTTATAGTCTGGGTGAGGACAGCTCCTAAGCCGTATCCAGAGGCGTCAGCCTGAATCGTAAAGGGCTGGCTGAAATCGGGGCACGAGAGTATGGGTGCTGAAATCAGGTGCTCTTTGACAGCATCAAACGCCTGTTGACATTCGGAGGACCACAGGAACTTGGCGTTTTTCCTGGTTAATGCGGTTAATGGTGCCATAAGAATGGAAAAATTAGGGATAAACCGGCGATACCAAGAACACATTCCCACTATCCGTCGGATCTCCGGTACGCTTGACGGAACTGGTATCTTTAATATCGCCTCAATTTTTTCAGGGTCCACCGATAGACCTTGAGCGTTTACCACATACCCCAGATACCTGAGCTCTGGTTTGCAGAAGCAACATTTCTCTCTGCCAAGGGTAAGGCCTGCCTTATACAACCGTTCAAGGACCTCAGTTAGTATATCTAAATGCTGTTCGAATGTGGATGTACATATTACAATATCATCTAGATATGCAAATACATGGGGTTCTAAATCAACCCCGATGACCTGGTCAATGAATCTTTGCCACGTAGCTGGGGCGTTATGGATACCAAACGGCATCCGCTTAAATTGATATAATCCGCGATTTGGAATAGTAAAGGCGGTATACGGTCGCGAGGATTCGGCCACCGGTATCTGCCAATATGCAGACTTGATATCGAGCGTGGTCAAGAAACGTGCATCGCGAAGTTTGTCAATAGTATGGTTGATGTATGGCAGTGGATAAGCATCCGGTCTGCTAACTTTGTTTAATCGGCGAAAATCCACGCAAAACCGATAGCTCCCATCTCGTTTTCGGACCATCACCACGGGCGAAGACCAGGCTGACACAGATGGCTCAATTACATCTGCCTTTATCATCTTCTCCAGCTCTGCGTCCATTAGTTTCTGAATAGCTGGGGAGACCGGGTAATATCTCTGTTTAATCGGGGGAGAATCAGTCGTAATGCTATGTTCAACGAGTTTAGTGCATCCTAACTTATCTCCCATTTTCAGAAAGGTGTTAGTAATCAGTTCTTCTAGCCTCCCTCGTTCAGAGTCCGATAACGACGATAAAGGTTGAATGGCGTCAATGCGAGGAGCTCCGGCAGTACTGGCAAACTTCCAGGCGCCATGACGAAGGTCTGGCACTATCGCCATTTTCCGCCAAAAATCGGCTCCTAAAATAAGACCTTGATGGATCGATGGAATGACCAGGAGTTCAAGAATAATGGTCTTCCCCTGGAGGGTGATCGGAAGCGTCATTGATCCCAATGAAGAACATTCGGTTCCGTTGGCAACGATGCAATTGACTGAGTCATTCTTGTTCAGCGTGCCAAGATCTTGCAACAAGGACCAATATTGTTCACCAACAATGGTTCGCGAGGCCCCTGAATCTAGCAATCCTAGAAGGGTTTTTCCCATAATGTCAACTTTTAGGTATGGTCGCTCGTCTCCTTCGGCTTGACTCAAGATAAAATCTAGAATGGCTTGGTGTCGAATATTAGTATTGGCCTCTTCAGATGAACAGCGCGTGGCGAGACCTTTTAAACACGCTGAGTCTCGTTTCCCGAACAAGTGGGACATGTTGCTTTGGTGACATTCGGTTTTCCACATCGGAAGCAATGCTTACGACGCGGACTGCGACAAGCTGAGGATCTGTGCCCTGGTTGTTCACAGTTCCAGCAAACGATGGCGTCAGCTACAATAGGAGCGCTTGGAGACTGAGTTGGTTCTAGCGTTTCAGTTGCATGTATTTTAACATTTCGGCTGGGGCGATACGCAAGGTCCGGTTCAAGACAATACTGGTTAACATTTGGAGGTGGACAAAATCGGTTGGCTCGAGTATGAGCATCTTCAATCACTTTGCACTGCTGTCTCAGCATGGCCATGGTCGGAAAGACATTGGTAGCCATAGCCTTTTGCAGGTACGGGAGTAAATTCCGGGTTACATATGAAATGCGTGTGGGCTCAGGTGGTACATTCGAAAGGCGTCGGAATAAGTTTTCCATGACCGCTATGTAAATTAAAACCGGTTCATGAGCGCCCTGAGTGCGTTTACGAATTTCGTCCCAAAGAGTGAGTTCATAATCGCACGGTTGGAACGTATCGCGTAGCGCGAGAACTAACTCGTCCCAACTGGTTACAGTGTCTTTTATCGCCCGATACCATATTAACGCGTTTCCGGTAAACAGTTCGACCGCGGACATGTGTAATTGTTCCTTGGGAACTCCTCTAGAGAGACGCAATTCTTCCAGGTGTTCAAGGAAACTGGCAACACCCCCTTCGCCGTCGAAACGAACATTCCACTTATTAATGGCTAAGTTATTGAAAGGTCTCAACGATTCATTCGTAGGTATCCGTGTACTTTCCCATGTGGAGAACCTCCGTATTGGTTCCCTTGGCGATTGCGCGACCGGTGCGTCTTCATTTTGCGACACTGAATCAAGGTCAGGGCCTTCCATAGGCTCCTCTGGTACTCTCGGATTTTCAGGAACACCGGTTTGGAACTTCTCCTCTAGCTGGTCTAGCAATTGCGTACATTTGGTAACTAATGCTTCGTTCTCGGGTGAGCCTACAGCCTCTAACCGATTATATACGTGAATTAGTCGCGATTTGATACGTTTATGTTCGTTTAGGGAGAGAGGTGGACTCATCGAGAGAATCTCCTCGTTTAATGTTAGTAGTTTGGCGGTACAAATGTCTATTTGCTCTGGTATATCGAGGTCTACTTTGGGAAATGAGACGTTTACTTCGCGTTCGACCCGCCTTCTCGCACGTAGTTTAGCGCGCTTCTCTTCCACCGTCCCCTCAATAGGGATACCGCGACGCCGCAATTCAAAATCTAAGTCATCACTGAGTAATCTATTTACGTCCATGATTTATTTGGAACTCTATCAAAATATCGTACACGCAAAAAAAATTAAGAAAAGAAAAAAAAATTAGAAAAGGCAAGAAAAATACACAACAATATAGGCCTTAAACGTTGGGCGCCATTTTTATTACGTTTCGGTAATAAATCTCAAATGCTCTACCGTAAGTTCTCAATATTTCTTAACGATCAATTGTGCTACTCCCGGACTAGTTCGTGGTCGTGGGTCAATAAATCCATCAACCATCAATGCGAAAACAAAAGGTGACTATAAGGGCGCCAAGAACGATAATTTTTAAATAGTAGCCAATTTTCAGGAGTTATGGTTGCTCTCGCTCTAGAAACAACAGCAAGATTGAGACTCGGTACACTAACACTAACGGCAACCAAGACCCAGTTGGATACAAACCCACTGAACAAACCCAACAAAATAAGATTATAGATAAATTGTATATTGTTAACCTCGAAATATAGTAATAACAAACGTGCATATAATAACTACATAAATAACTTGACGTATCTATCAATAAGTAAATATAGATGAGGGTGATAAGGAAGATGATAACGATGATGTTGGTGATGACGATAATTACACAAACTATAGGAATGATTGAATTTGATTCCACAAGATTGCCTTCAATACGACTAACGTGCATATAACTACATAAATAATTTGGCGTATGTATCAATAAGTAACTATAGATGAGGGTGATAAGGAGGATGATAACGATAAAGTCGGTGATGACGGTAATTACACAAACTGTATGAATAATTATTAAATCTGGTTTAACAAGATTACCTTTAATTATGGTCTGCTATACGCAAAAAAAAACAGTAATAAAATTAGCCAAAAGTAAGTTTTGTGACTGCAAGGGCAAGGGACTAAATGAAGCGCTTCCTTTAGATCTACCCAGTGTGGTACTCGGTATAGTACCTGATATATCTAGTAAATTTTTGGGGTAGTTCTTGTTTTCACCTTACACAGTAGGTCTAGTTTGCAACAGTAGTTCAAGCGTACAAGGCAGCATAACCCTTCTTTAAGTGAATAACTTTATGAATTTACAAAACTTACATGTTATTATTAATGGTGATAATATTCTATGCTAAATGGTAAATTTTATTGACGTAAATGAATTGATCTAATTAAATTAAGGTGCAAACAAACAGTTGAAAACCTGAAGGGCTAATATTTAAATATGTACAGGTAATATTTAACAACGGTAACCTTCACTTTTTCTACCTAACTAATTCAGACCCTTTACAACAGAAGACTGCATTTACAAGATGCAAAATATAATGTTTATCATACAAACGGACACTGGACAACACAACAATCACGTCTGACCTGATCAATGATGATACCCCTTCGATAACAGCTATCGATTCTCGTGTGGTAACGGGAGGCTTCCGCAATAGTAGACAATAATGATGATCGGTATAATGTTATAAGTGACGTGGACAATTGATGATCCCACGACTAACACCTACACCCATATACGAATGGGGCCACAGTCACATGCATTGGCCACTATTTCTTCGGACAACGGAAAAAAACACAGGTCTTCTCTTGACGAGATTCCCAAAACGTACACTGATAAGATAGGGGTAATATTTGTAATTTAATAATAATAATTGTAGGCTAATGGTACGGAGCAAGCTGAAATAATAACAAGTCTTAGCGACTTTATATGGATAAAAGACTACAAACCTCTTCGGTGGTGTGCGAGCTGGCATGTGGTTCTAAGACGCAGGCCCTCAAATCCGCAGAAGCGAGAAAATCGTCACTCATACACCCACATCACACAAAATAATGACCGATTTTTAATTAGTAAGGCACCAATTCGCAAAGATCCTTTCAATTTAAAGTGATATAATTATCGAGGTTGTGAATCGGCACGACCATGCGCTTAGTAACACTCTTTATATGTGAATTACAAAATGGCTAATAACAGGAAGTAAAAAAACTAGGAATGATAGTAGATAACAAATGGGAAAATACGATTTGAAAAATAGAAAACAAACAAGGTCACAAGCTTTCCTTAATAATAGGCCACAAACAACACACACAAGGATTTAAATTGTAACAATGGGATACAAGGAGAAGAGTGGATATACGGGGGAGAAAGTGTAGCAAAAAGGATGACGGAAATACTAAACAAAATATGAAAAGGGGAAGGATTTCCAGAGAGATGGAGAGAGGGAATAATATGCCCAATCCATAAAAAAGGCGAAAAAAATAAAGTCGAGAATTATAGAGGGGTAACATTATTGAGCACGGCATACAAATTGTACGCGACAATACTGCAAGAAAGACTACAGAAGGAAATAGAGGAAAGAAGTTTGGTACCAGACGGACAAGCGGGATTCAGAAAAGGAAGAAGGGCGATATACAACATATATATATACTGAAACACTTAGCAAATAAAGAACTAGAAAAAAAAGAGGGAAAATGGTGACACTATTCGTAGATCTAAAAGCTGCTTTTGACAAAGTGAATAGGGAAAAGCTGTGGGAATATATGAAAAGAAAAAAAATCAATGAAAGATTAATACAAAGAATAGAGGAAATCTACGAAGAAACGAGGAGCAGGGTTAAAGTAAATGGGGAAGAGAGTGAGAAATTCATCACAAAGAGAGGGTTGAGGCAGAGATGTCCACTGAGCCCAAGCCTGTTCTCAGTATATACGGGGGATCTGGAAGAGACAATGAGAGGACAACAGACAGGAGGGATAGTGGTAGGGACAGCTAAGGTATGGTCGTTGGCGTATGCGGATGACATAGTGCTGGTGGCTAAAGAGGAAAAGGAAATGAAAAAGATGATAAAAACGCTAGAAAAATATATGAAAAAAAAAAGAAATGGAAGTAAACACGGAGAAAACAAAGATAATGATATTTAGAAAAGGAGGGGGAAAAAGAAAAAGAGAGGAGTGGAGATGGAGTGATGAAAAAGTGCAACAAGTGAAGGAGTTTACATACCTGGGCTACAAGATGAAACAGGTTAATAAAGAGGGAGAACACATAAAGGAAAGGGTGAAGAAAGGAAACAGGTTAATAGGACAAGTCTGGGGTGTGGGGGAAAGAGTATTCAAGATGGATATAAAAAAGAAAATTGTTGTTTGAAAAATTAATAAAGGGGGTGGTAATGTATGGAGCGGAAATATGGGACTGGAAGGAGTGGAGGGAGGTAGAGGGGCTACAGGAAAAATACTGGAGATGGGTGTTAGGATTGGACAGAGATACACCGAGGTATATTGTGAGAGAGGAGGTACAGATAGAAAAAATAAGGGTAGAGACAGGAAAAAGAGCAATAAAATACGAGGAAGAAATGAGGGAAAGAACAGATTACAAAATACTGCAAGAATGTTGGAAAAAGATAAAGGGAGGGAAAGTGAAGTACGGGCAGGAGGGCAGAGAAGAGTATTAAAAAAGAAACGGGTAGGCGAGTGAAGAAGTGGAGAGATTAAGAGAAGAGGGAGTAGGGATAAGGGAAGAAATAATAAGGAAAGATAGAGACATCGAAAAACAAGAAAGATAGACAAAGATAAAAAAGAGCAGATATAATAGGAATTATAAAGATATCAAGGGTGAAGGGGTGCCGGAATATTTAAAAGATAGAGAGATTAAAAGCGACAAAAGGAAAAAAATGGTAGCAAGGTTCAGATGTGGCAACGAGGAGTTAGGGAACAAATATTGGAAAGAAAAACCAGAAAAGATGTGCAGGCTATGTGGAGAAGAAACGAAAGACCTTAACCACATGAGACAGAAATGCAGGGAACTAAGAGAAGAGGTGATGAAAATAGAGGAAATCTTAGATGAAAACGGAAAAGGAGCGGAATGGATGGAGGAGGTATGGAGCAGAAGAAAAAGTAAAGGGGGGAGAAGGGATAAGAAAATGTATTATATATGTATATATAACACGATCAAATTTGTAAGCCAAATGGCAACAAATAAAATTAAACTTATATATATGCAACGGTTGTATTTATAGCATCCAACTTCACAGTGATACAATCAATACATATGACAGGCGGTTTGTATAAAAGATGATGATTAACATTTTAAATATAAGGTGCTTTATATAGAGATAAGTAATACAAAGAACTTTTCTAATTTTCGGAATGGTAAACTACTAAGACTTGTCACATTTTCATTGTTTATATCATTGATTTGAAATACATGTCAGTTAAAGATAGTTAGGCTGACATTACAAAAATGTGGTTCAAGTACCGTCGATATAAATTTTGCTATTTATTTTGGGCAACGGCAATGTTACCTCGTGATTTTAAATATGCATGATATAAAGTTCACAATTATAATTTTTCTTACAGCTTACGTACGTAATGCCACGAAACTATAAAAAGCCGTTGGGATCCCGACCCTATAAAAATTATACTGCAGAAAATGTTTCAGTTTCTGCAATAAAAAATGGACGTCTTACTTCTGGACAGACATCTGAAATGTATAGAATTAAAAAAAAAAATAAAATAAAGTGAAAATAGGCATGCCCTTAAAGTTGGCTATGCAACAGCAATTGCTTTAAACGTTGAGAGAAGCTTAGTTGATGTTTTAATTGCCAGTCCAGAATGTGGCTGTCCTCTCTCGATGATAGATCTCCTAATAGTATTAAAATCTTACTTAGATAAAGAAGGTATTCACATAAAAAAATTTTCAAATAATATCCCAGGCGAAGGTTGGTGTTACTTATTTCTAAAACGACATAGAGACTGGTTGACACATCGTTATTGCCAAAATATTAAGAAAATTCGGGCTAAAAAAACAAATGTCGAAACAAATAATTATTTTCACAATTTAGAACAAAGTTTGGAAAATGTGCCACCCATGAACATTCTTAATTACGACGAGACGAATGTCTTTGACGAACCAGGATCTAACAAATGCATCTTTAGAAGTACCAAGTACCCAGAAAGGATTTTAAATTTTACTAAAACGTCAATTTCAATAATGTTTGCAGCGACAGCAGCTGGTAATGTGTTACTCCCATATGTACCCTAGTAGAGCAAAACGTTTCTAAATCATTTACATTTGTAACATTTTTAATACGCTTAAATGGTACATTAAAACGTTTATAAAACGTTTTCAAATCAATGTCATACTGCTTCAAAAGCGAATCCGAACATTGTTTTTTAGACGGTTTTTGAAGCGCATACAAATCGATTTTAAAAATAATACCAAAATTGACTGAAAAATTATTGCCTAAATCGTGTTTGTAACATTTTCAGTTAGTTTCCACTAAATATTAAACGTTGATGTCCAAAATAATTTACGGAGTTATCTACGTAACGTTGCAGAATAATACACTGTTATCATCTTTTAATGTTTCTAGAAACGATTTACACGTACATTTTTTGAATGATTTGTATTTGTATTTCCAAAACTATACATATGAAACCGCTAAACTTAATACAAAAAGCTATTAGATAGCTTTGTTTTTTGACGATTCAGTATTAATCCATTGGGACAAAATAGCGAGCCAAACTCGTGGTATGTAACCTTTGCCAAACGTAGAAATAACGAGTCTTACTCGTGATACTCATTATATTTTTTGTTTGTTTATAAAGCAATATATCAAATGACGTTTTTTATTCGTTAAACAAGTCCAATCGGCCGTTAAGATTAAGTTCTAGCAAGTTTTCCTATCCTATATTTTGAACGCATAATTGCATTATTTTGAAATTGAACTTTATAATCGTTGCAAACCCCGCCTGTGTAAACGTTCCAAAAACATTTCAAAAAATCGTTTTTTGAACGTATACTTTCCTTATTTTGGATTTAAACTTAATAATCGTTCCAATGCTATTTTAAGAAACAATTTAATAAATTAAATGAACATGAATAAGTAACGACTCTAGTCATCATTTTTAGAAGTGTTTTAAAACATTTCAAGAATGATTTAGGAAATGATTTATAGAAACATTGCAAAGGGCGGACATTTATCAAATTTGAGACAAGTGTGAAACGGTTCTGGTATATTTCTTTATTTCATAAAAATCGTTTTGAAAATGTTGCAGAAATGAATTTTTCTACTAGGGTAGTATATAAAGCTGAAAAGTTGTACGATGCTTGGTGTATTGGAGGACCTAAAAATACCAGATACAACCGCTCCAAATCAGGCTGGTTTGATTCATACTGTTTTGAAGATTGGTTTCAAAAAATTGTGATCCCCTGGGCAAAGGCACTTGAAGGAGTAAAAGTTTTAGTGGGAGATAATTTGTCTTCCCATTTAAATATATCAGTCTTAAGGGAATGCCAGAGACATAATATACGATTTGTATTTTTTCCGCCAAATTCCACACATTTAACACAGCCACTAGACATTTCTTTCTTTAGACCGCTGATATTATGTTGGAAGAAAATATTGAAAAATTATAAGATGAGAAACCCCAAAGATAGTGTGCTCAATAAATTTTCTTTTCCCATATTACTTAAACAATTAATGGACAGTATTACAATGAACGAGCTTAGTATTATTACAAATTGATTTCGAGCAGCAGGGATCTACCCCTTAAATCGAGATGAAGTATTAAAAAGAATGTCACAGAAAAGATTTATGGGAACTGGAAGCAAAATAGATGACGCCCTTCTTAGTTACTTAAAGAACATGAGCAACATCTACCACTGTGAAGAGACAGAAAATGATACGAGTTGAGCTTGGAAAATCTGTCAGTTGGGAAGATGTAGATCAACAACAAACAAATAACTCTGAAAAAACGAAAGAACCTGAACGTATAGAAGACAGTCAGACTGAAATGGATCTGCAACAAATTCAAACTGATACTGACTTGACTGATTTGCAGCACAAAGACATTACTGACAGCAAGACAGCTTTTAAATTTTGATATAGAGCTTTCTACCTTTAAGTTTGTTTAAGCCTTAATTCATATGTACATTTATTTACATAGTTTTTACTTTCTATAAAAAAAAAGTTTCTGTTTGATTGTATTTACATTAAAATAAAATTAGTTTTATACAATGCATCATTGCGTTTTAATTTAATTAGGTAGCTATCGGAAAATGCGGCAATACTTACATAGGAACTATAAAAGAATGTTTTTTATGGCAATGTTGCCCCATGCAAGCACTAACATTGCATTTTTAGATGATTTTTATGTGCTGACAATGTTACCCCAAATGTGGGGTAACATTGCCAAATTTTCAAAAACAAAAAAAAATATTTCTTGTGCTATTTTTTTATATAACATTTTAGAATTTTACAGAAAAAACATAAATGTAGCACATATGTGGAATGCAGACAGATTCCTCTTAAAGAAAAACAATATTTTGAAAAAACCTGAAAAATTGTGCAAAGTTACATCAGTTGACAGTACCCGGAAAAAACGTGGGAAGGCTAAAGAAGCGTTTCTGTTAGAAATGTTAAGCCAATATTATACAAAATTAGACAACATCAATGTACAAGCCTAAAGAAAATACTAAAGAAAAGGACGTTGTTTAATATTCTAGAAAATCACTGCTGTACACTAGTGATGAGAGATCATGGCGGAGAAGAACTATGAAAGTATTATCTTCCTTGTACACTCACTTTCTTTTTTCTTTTTGTTTTCCAGTATTTCCATCATGTCGGTATTCCAATTTTTGCCTCTTCTGTTTTTTCTAGTGGTTCTGAATTCTGAATTCCCATACTCTTTTGATCCGTCGGTTGCTATGCATTCTTATCATATGTCCGAAACATCTGAGCTTTCTTGCTTTTATTACTAGTATTACTTTTCTCAAGGCTTTTATGTTTATTTTGACCTACTATACGTACGTTTGTCTTCTTTGTCCACGTTTGTATTAAGTTCTTTCATTGTAGTTTCTAGAAAACGTAGTTGTTCAAAATACGTGTATTGATCAAATTGATCTGCTGCTGAGTTTTATAAAAAAACAAATTATCCACATTGTATTGGAGCCATTGACGGAAGTTATCAAGCCAACTAAAAATGGATTTTTTGTATTATAAATACAAAAAGTTTTTCTCAGTATTGCTACACGCTATGTGTGATGCAAAATATAAATTCATTTTTCATGGTATTTAAGAGCAGCGTCTTTAAAAAAATTGATAAAGGTTTGTTAAACATTCCTGAAGCTCAATCTTTTTTCTAAGGCTTCGATGGCACACACAAACGATCACACAATTCTTTAACACGTAACTTAAACACGTAATTGAGTAAAACGTCAAAACCATAAAGTATACATAATAGCATAACTTTCCTAGAAATTTAATTTTTATTAAACCCTCTACGCCATCTCTACGAACACCAACACTAAATATTAAGGGTAGAAACTCACCAAGAACGATATTATTAAATTGAGAAGTACCAGAAAAGTTTGTAAACTCAAAAACCACATATCCTTCATAACTTTGGTTTTTCTTACCTCATTTAAAAACTGTAACATAAAAATAGGCATACAAGAAGACCAATAAATTAAACAACAATAGAAAAAATATAACGTAATAAAAGATGAGCAACAAAAAGCTTGTTCTCACAAGAAACTCGAAATCATTAAATAATAATAAAATAAAAAAGACTAAATCAAACAAGCGCACTGAAATGTAGAATTAAAATCTAAACCTTTAAAACCAAACAATAAAGACTGTAATTAATTATAAAATGTACTCCAAACGTATGACAATAAACTCGACCTAAATGACTCAAGTGCATATGTACTAAATACGTTGTACCACTTAGCTTCCACTAATCCTAAGCTATTTATTAAAATATCGATAATAATACTAGAGTTGAAAAGATTTAAAGAAATAAAATACTGAAAAAAATTACTGTTGCATGTAATAGCAACAAGAAAATTTTACTTTGATGTACTTTTTTCTTACTGTCATATAAAATTTTATATACAAAAAAAACAACAGTGAAAAAAATAATACACTTATAAATATTTTGCTAGGAATTATTACAGTCAAAACAAAGATTATGCTAAACCAAGATAAGTCAATTGAGTCAATTAAATCATAGCTGCAATAAAAATGTTGATAACAACAACATAAATAATAGATATGTCACAATACAATGAATAACAACTTAAATTTATAAGCACTTTTAAGTTTTAGTTTTGAAGGTACAAAAGTATATATTTTGCATCTACTTTAGGTTTATATATTATTGCTTACTGCGGCTTACCAAATAAAGAGACATTCCCTATAAGGTAGAGCCTAACTTTTGTTTATATTGGCACCTTTTTTACCTTGAAGCATAAACGCATCATGTACTTTCTTGCAAACATGGGAACAGACAATTTACTTGAACTAACATCAGTTTGGCTGTCGTATTATTCAACCATCGACCAGATCCATAGAATAACTGACGTCATAAAAAAATTACAAACAACAA
Source organism: Aquatica leii (assembly GCA_035610365.1). Lineage (NCBI taxonomy): Eukaryota > Metazoa > Arthropoda > Insecta > Coleoptera > Lampyridae > Aquatica > Aquatica leii. Next base: position 13,138,044 of record CM069434.1, on the reverse strand, counting down.
AAACAAAAGTATGCTCCGTAATATTTTGCACAAGTCTTTGATCGGGTATGGCACATAAACTAAAATTAACTATTCTTTATCCATATTACAAAGTTAAATCGTACCTAAGCAACCAAAAATTTCGCATTAATTGAAAAGGTGTGTACTCAGAACTAAAATAAATCAAAACCGGGGCACCCCAAGGAAGTGTCTTGGGTCCAGTGCTGTATTTCTTGTATATCAATGACATGCCAAAAACTAAAAACTGCAGGATTGCTAGATTTGCAGACGTCATGGCAAGATGGCAACAGGCAGTTTAATCAAAGACTCAACCAAGAAACTGCAACAAGCAGCAGACAATATTGCCACCTGGACACATAAGCGGCGCATTAAGCTCAATTAAAAGAAATCAACATATATGAACTTCACTAAGATAAACCAGTTATCAATCTTTCTCAATAAGGTAAGGCTACAGCTGTCAACACAGCATCTTGGGATGACTCTTGATGCCAAGCTCCAATAGAAACCACACATCAAAAAGGAACATAAAGAACTACAAATTCAACTTCAAAAAATGTTTTGGTTACTTGAACGACGATCCGAACTGTCAATGTACAACAAGCTGCTCTTATATAAACAAGTGCTGCGACCAACATGGACATATAGAGCTTAATTACAAAGACGTCCAAAAAAATACAACGCTGACGTGATACAGTGATGTTAATAGGTCATAGTATGTGAGGAATCTAACCAGACGACTTAGGCAAACTAAACCGCTCGAATTAGCCATCCAGTGAGACAACTAAGAAATTTAATTGGAAAACTTAGCTTACAGTTTTAATATATTGATAATTTGAAACATTCGAACTTATTCAGATCTTTAGGCAACATTGTCACGTAGCAAGACTGGTAAAAAAAGAGGCTGTGAAAGTTCTTAACATTTCCTTTATATGGTTACAACTATATGTCAAATTATGCTGTGAAATTGCTCAGATGCAACACTGATTGACCAAGAAAGGCGTATGAAAGCTAACTTATAGATATGCTGCAGTTAATAAAAAAAATATCCAGCGTGCTGAGATCAAAATCAAATTCTTGGCGAAAAATAGATGCTTAGATTCCTTAAAAAGCATAGTAAATTGTCAACTCCGAAACTCGAAATTTGAATCGAGCAACAAGTTTCAATCAAACAAATGTAAACATTTTTTTAAATAACATTAAGGAAAATTACAGTATATTTGGACTTATCCCTTCTAACAGAATTTGGAATTTGGACGAAACAGGACTAAGCATCGTCCAGTCGCAGTCAAAAATCGTGTCACTTAAGGGTATAAAACAACTAGGTAGTGCTACTTCAACTAAGAGAAAATCATTTCTTACAATGATAGCACCTGTGAATGCCAATGGAAATCATATTGCTTCTATGTTAATATTTCTATGCGTTTAAATTTAAGTCAGGCAAAATCTTCAATTTTGGAGAAGAAACTTCAAGAGACGATGTTTGTATCGCTAGAAAAAGGGCAACTATTTCCAAAAGCTACAGCTAGAAAAACATTAAGAAGGGGAACACCCGGAAAAACAGTGATAGCGAAAGATACTTCAGAAAACAAGAACTACATAAAATGAAAACAAACAAAAACATCCAAGCGGTAATTGAGAATTTTAAGTTTGACTTAAAAGGAAATTATTCTAAAGTGATATCAATGATAATAAAGTTTAATAAGAAGGAAAAAAGCACCATCTACCCTCAGAAAGCCATGATATATCCTTTGTATCCATTGAGTATACAGACAGTGTAGATGATGTACTACTGTTTTTCGGGTGTTTCCGTGTCACAAAACTTTCACTTAACGTTTGGCTGATGACGCTATCAGTTTCTTCAGAAGATTTCTAAAGACTGATGCTATCGTCTTGCGTTCCTCGTTATATACTTCGCTGATCCGTGTCCGTTCTTGTCTGCCGAGTTGCGTTCATAGACGTCTGTTGAATTCTTGCATGTTCTTCACGCAGCGTAGATCTCCAAGTGTTACTTAATCTGTATCCATCCTGACGGTTGAAGTTGTTAGGAAGGAAGTTGATCTTTGTTAGGTGGTATGAGCTGATCTATTTTCTTTATTGAGTTATAACGTGTCGTGCTGTTTTTTCCTAGAACCCCATTTAGTTTGTCAGTGACTCCGGCAACGTAGGGTAAGTAAGAATATGTTTTTGACGGTGTCTCTACAACAACCTCAGATTGCTTCTCGTTCTTCCTCTATGGTCTTATTAATTTTTTATTGTGGCAATTTTTTATAAGAGCGTCCTTGATGTGTTTGATTTCCTCCGGCTTGTGTTTTTCATCACGATTTTTCTTTGCTCTTCTTAGAAGTATGTTGATGAGGGATCTCTTCTGTTGTGGTGATCCCATACTTGTGCCGTTCTTTTGTTCATAGAACTCACCATTCCACAAGAAGTAGATTGACATTAAACAGACTGGCCAAGTCGATCAAATCTTCCCATAAACCTCGTGGCATTGTTGTATAATGATTTCTGGTGTTTCTTCCACTGGTAGATTAGCGAATAGTGATTCTACGTAGAAACTAACTGGTATGTCACTGGTAGTTACCTCAACTCTTTGGATAATCTCGACGAAATGTTCGAAGTTCTTAACGTATCTGGTTGTCTGTCCGATGTGCTGCTGTAGTGTTCTAGCTAAGTATTTTGCTAACTCGTAAGTCGGTGATCCACAAATACTGACGGTCGGTCTTAGAGGGTTTCCGGTTTTATGAATTTTCGGTAACCGAAGCACAAACAAAAGTATTTGTCAAAAGACTCAACTTTGCAGTCGCACCTACCAAAATACCAAAAGAAGAGATCATCGCTCAAGTGGAATGTGCCATCCGGAATCTACCCATCGACGATGCTAAAGAAATAAGCACAAAACGTGTCGTATCTTACGGATAGCCAAACCATCATCAAGAAACATAACCAAGATTGAGAAAAGAGCGTTACTTGACTTACGTAACAATGAGGAAGTTATCATTCTACGAGCGGACAAACGTAATGCGACAGTAATAACATATAAAGACATCTACATCAAAAAAATAGACATTCTACTAGACCCAGACCATTACACAAAACTAAACAGAGACCATACTGCAAAAATTGAACGACGCATAAGGCAATCAATCAAAGACAACATAAAAGGCTGTTAGCATCGGAAATCCAATCTCCACGACTGTATGGGTTACCAAAAATTCATAAAACCGGAAACCCTCTAAGACCTATCGTCTCAACTAAAAGACTTCAGCAGCACACCGGACCGACAATCATCTATGTTAAGAATTCCGAACATTTCGTCGAGATTCTTCAAGAACTTGAGGTAACTACTAGGAACATACTAATTAGTTTCGACGTAGAATCACTATTCACCAATGTACCAGTTTAAGAAACATTAGAGATCATTATACAACTAGTGCCACAAGGTTTACAAAAAGATTTGATCGACTTGGCCAGACTCTGTTTAACGTCAACCTACTTCCTGTGGAATGATGAGTTTTATGAACAAAAGAACGGCGCAAGTATGGGATCACCACTGTTACGAGTAATAGCCAACATCTTTATAGAAACTTTCAAACAAGAGGCTATCAACTTAAGCGACAGGAAACCGAAATGCTGGTACAGATATGTGGACGACACTTTCGTTGTATGACCTCACAGACGGGAAGAATTACAAAGTTTTCTTCAACATATCAATGGACACCACAACAGTATAAAATTCACCATGGAGATCAAAAAGAACAAAACTCTGCCCGTTCTAGACGTTCTGGTAACACGCACGAGGAACGCAAGACGATAACATAGTTAGAAGAAATCTTCTGAAGAAGCTGACAGCATGAACAGCGAAACTTAAGTGAAAGTTTTGTGACACGGCAACACCAGAAAAAAATAGTGCTACATTAAACAACGGCCGTGAAAGCTTGCATTCTACTGGTGTAGATGATGCTTGTCTTTTTTCCAACAATTTAATAGTTGCAGATAAATCTAGAAAAAATAAAAATTAGGGCGTGTACTAGTGTACACATGTAAGAAGTGAAACTTCTTTATGGCCTTATTTTTCGCAAAATGATCTACATGCAACTTTTCAGAAATTGGTTAAATAAAGTTAAATTAGATAAAGTTTAAACAAAAGGATTTTATTATCATAGACATGAATACAAATAACCGATTGCGCCACGAAGGCTGATATTTGATGATTTTGTAGAATTTGTGGAGTATTACAACAACAATTGATCGTATCTTATAGCAACGTTCTGACCGTGTACCTTATAACCATCCGTTTTGTGACCTATAGTATGTGCCTCCGTGGCGCAATCGACTAGCGCGTTCGGCTGTTAACCGAAAGGTTGGTGGTTCGAGCCCACCCGGGGGCGAACTTTTTATTTATTTTACTACCTTTGAACACCTTGTACAATTTGTATTTATTTAAAAATATTTTAGAATTTTATAATAAAAAATTAGTTAATTGATTTACAAAAATTAATAACATATTTCAGAATTTATACTCTATGCCAATTAATTGATGTTCATTAAATTAGCAGTCGTATTAATTAAAAATGTGAGGCGTAACGAAATAAGCGACATGCTCTCCCTACTGCGTTGGAGAAACTGAAAGTACTCTTCGTCTGAACCAACCGTGGTAGGGGCAAGAAAAAAATGTGACGATAAAAACGTGACGATAAAAATGTGACGTGACGCGTAAAATGTGACGGTAAATTTTTTTCCAACGCCGATAAAGAAGTTTCACTTCAAAAATAGTCACATGTTCTCGATGAGTCTATTACCACTGTGCTGGCATCAGTATTAATGAGTGGAGGACCTACGTTTGCCATTTCTATTGCGACAAATTATAAAAGTTAAATATTGTGTGAATCTTAATTTACAAGAGGTATGTTTCTAGATACACAAGCATCTTGTACTTCGGAATTGTTTGCCCTTTTGTTACAGTAATCTAAAAAACTTTTAAAATCTACCTTTAAGCAGTGGGATATAGAAAAAATTAAAAAAACAATCTTACGTGCAGTCTCCCCTATTTCAAACTAAACAAAAAATGCAATTGCAGACATATCTTACATTAGCCTTCAAAATGCAGGAATGATTTCTACTACAGTGATCTATGTTACTACAGACGTGATCAGGTAAAGAAGATGTAAAATAATTGCTTTAATCAAAGAAGAAGAAAAATACACACTGGTGAGTTATTTTTGCTACTCCCTCTAGTAGACTTTTCAGAAGTTTAGTAACGGAATTACTTAATCGTCCTCGCTGTTGAACAAAAAACTACTGCTTAGTTAGTTTTTTTTTAAAGAAAAGTGTTTTATACCTCCTAATGCGTAATTCAACAAAGATTGGTAAACCCTTTATTTTAGGAGTGGCTATAAAAACTACTTGATGGGTGTTCTTATGGCGACGTTTCGTGGAACGGTTGTGTCCACTTTTTCAGGCCAACTAAATTGACCTGAAGAAGTGGACACAACCGTTCCACGAAACGTCGCCATAAGAAAACTAATCAAGTAGTTTTTATAGCCACTCCTAAAATAAAGGGTTTACCAATCTTAGTTTTTTTTGTTCTTCTATTACATATTGTCAGTTACGGCAAAATTAACGTTTGTATTCATGGGGACCCGGTAAAACCAAAGTTATGATTGAATATTTTTAATGCGAGACCCAAAGATTGTTATGAAATCTACTAAAACTGTGATCTCATTGATGTTTACTGCTGCAACAGATAGTCATCTTTTGTCTCTTATGCAGTATATAAATTTCTAAACTGTACTGTATAACAGTTGACTAGATCCAAATTGTTCTAGATAAAATTGAGCTAGTTCGACAACTACTGTTTCTTAAGTTAGATTAAGCCTTTAACTTTCGATCAGTAATTTAAACGTCTTTAAAAAAACTGGAAAAAAGGTGAGACTCATCTACATAATCTCACGGGAGAAGTAAAAATTTTTAAGTAGTTGATGTTATTTATACATTCAATTTTGTCCGAAAATTACAGAGGAATTACACTTCTGAATGCAACACAGAAATTGTTCACGAATATAGTTCTAGATAAACTGACACCTCACATTACAATAAATGAGGAACAACAGGGGTTTCGCCGAAATCGGTCTACGGCGGACGCTATTCATTGTAGTCCAGGTAGTTGAAAAGCGATCGAATTTAACCCACCGGCCTTTATGTGTTTTGTTGGCCTGAAGAAGGCATTCGATAGGATTAGACTGGATGGCGTAACAATAATACTGCAGGAAAAAAACAGGCCAGAGCAGGTGATAAGGATAGTAGAAGACATAAACACAAACACAACAACAAAAATCCAAACAGCGATGGGTTTGACCGAAGTAATAAAATGCACAAGCAGTATCCGTCAGGGAGACTTATTAAGCCCAGTGCTTAGTGATCAGGTGATCAGGTGATAAGCTAAAAGATGGAATAAAAAACAACTCCGGATATGTGATGGGGAACGAACGTATCAATATATTATTCTACGCAGACGACTCAGTATTAATTGCCGATTCAGAAAACAATCTTCAGCGACTCTATATAGGTTTGCAAACACGGCGGGAAAATACAACATGGAAATTTCTACCGAGAAGACCAAAGCACTTGTAACCTCAAAACAACCGAGACGATGCAAACTGATGGTAGACGACAAAATTATAGAGGAAGTAATAAACTTTACATACTTAGGGGTAGAGATAATAACCGAGAGAAATCAATTTAGTGAAGTCAGAACTCAAGTCATGAAGGGGGCACGCATATCTGGATATCTAAGAGACGTGACATGAAGAAACAAATACCTTCGAACGGAAAGCAAAATAAAAATATACAAAGCGATAGTGAGATCAGTTATAACTTATCCAGCAGAAACACGCGCTGACAGCAGCAAAAGTAAACAACTGATGAAAACCTCAAAAATGAATATTTTGAAAATGATAACGGGAGGGGGGCACGACTAGACAGCGTAAGAAATTTCGAAGTAAGAGGAGAGTGCGGAGTACCGGACATTGTTAGATTCGTATTGAAGGAAGGAAGAGAATGGAACGACCATGTCTCCAGAGCAAGAGAGAACAGACTAATTAAAATCGCTAAAGATCGGAGACCAGCAGGAAGACAAAATACGGGGAAACGACAAAAGAGATGAGCAGATAGTTGGGTTTCAACATCCGTCAAAGAAACTCCATAGCCCAATGCGTGAAGAATAATAAGGATTGCCCCTAACTTAACCCTGGAACTGCACTGTTGGGTCTCAGAAACCCAGAGCGTCATTAATTGCAATGTAACATGCGCATGAGTGGTTTGTTTGTGTCACCAATTTATGTAAATTCAGTTTGTAGTTAGCCGAGTTAGACTATAGGTCAATTGCTGCATTTTACTGAAACAACAAAGTAAGATATTTCCAAAAATACGATCATGGGTACGTCAGACCCAAGTGTGATGTTTATGATAATTAGTTTGTTTTAACTTATAATTAATTATTTTAGTATAATGGCTTCAACTAGCAGAGGAAACCGAAACTGAGGTAGAATTACAGAGAGAGGCAGAAAATATGGGAGAATGAGACTGAAAACGACATCGTGGAAGATATTTTTGGAGGAGAAGATTCTGATGAAGATTATGTTGAAGAACAACTCTCAGATAGCGACAGTGAACAAAGCGAAAATGAAGACGAAGTAGTGGGTGAACCGGTTAGAAATATTCCTAGATTACTGGGAAAAAATGGTCATCGTTGAAGCACACAACCACCAACAAGACAAGGTCGTAAAAGCCAGAACAGTTCAATCTCCTGAACAAACTTGGAATTTATTGTTCAACGAACAAATGATAGATATTATTATTTTACATTCAAATGAAGAAATTACTCGTAAATGCAATAATATTAGACATCAGAGTTACACAAGGCCAATAAATAAGACAGAAGTGAAGGTTTTTATTGGGCTGTTGTTTTTAGCAGGTGCATTACGTGTATCAAACTGTAACTTAGATGAACTTTGGTCAGTAAAATATGGAAATGGAATATTTCGGGCAAGAATGTCACAGCAGCGATTTCAATTTATAGCGTTATGTCTGAGGTTTGATAGTAAAGAAACTAGAGCGGAAAGACGGTTAGTGGATAAATTTGCACCTATACGTGAATTATGGGACATTTTTGTGAAGAACTGTAAGTCGTACTATACACCATATGAATACTGCACTATTGACGAGCAGCTCGTAAGATACAGAAGAAAGTGTCCATTCCGAATTTACATGGCTAGTAAGCCTGATAAGTATGGAATCAAAATAGTGATGCTGAATGATGCAAAAACATTTTATATGATTAATGCAATTCTATACGTTGGAAGAGTAGGAACAGAAAACAATGAGGCAGTACCGGCTTATAATGTTCAAAAATTTTCAGAACCAATACATGGAACTAATCGAAACCTTACAGTAGACAATTGGTTTACATCGATTCCACTAGCTGAACAAATGTTAGAACAGTATAAATTAACTCTTCTTGGAACTTTGAGAAAGAACAAGAGAGAAATACCTACTACCTTTCTCAATAAAAAAGAAGTGGGTACATCGCTATTTGCTTTTGACAGAAATAAAACTCTTGTTTCTTACACTCCTAAACAAAACAAAATTGTACTTTTGCTGTCAACATTGCATTCTGATGCCTCTCTAAATGCCGTTACTGAGAAGCCCAATATTATACATACGTATAACGAGACCAAAGGAGGCACAGGTACATTTGATCAGTTTTGCCATTCGTATATTACCTCACGGAAGACCAGACGTTGGCTCTTACGAGTTTTTTTCAATATACTTGATGCTAGTGGAATAAATGCAATGGTTTTGTTTTCCCTCTCAAATCCGCACTGGAAGGAAAATAGAAGCAATAATCGAAAATCTTTTCTAAAGCAATTAGGAATGGCTCTAATTGAGCCACATTTACAAGAACGTTTGGTGGTTGCTACTTTACAAAAAGCATTGCGGCAAAGAATTTCTGAAATTCTCGGAATTGAAGTCCCCGCCGCAAAATGATGTTACTTTAAGAAAAAAGTTTGTTGTTGCTTTTGTGCACCAGGGAAAGGCAGAAAAACAAGTTTTGCGTGTTCTGCGTGTCGCAGGTCATATTGCATGAAGCATAGAGCCAAGCTGTGCTAGGAATGCCAACAACAAAATCCATGAAACTGAAGACCTGGCTAACAATAACTAAGATTGATATTGCAAAAAGAGGTTATTTTTTGTTACAAGCAATTAGCATAGAGTTATATTTACAGTTGATAATTTGAAATGTATGTTTATTTGTTTTGATAATAATGTTTTATGTTTTATTGTTATTTTTCACTTTCAAGAATTATATGTCTTTGTAAAATAATACACCATGATTGAATTTTTTTCTACGCATTCTATTAAGATTAGGTATTCTCCCAAAACCATAAAATATTCACATTTTCTGTTTTTTTGCTAAAAAAGGCCTTTGAGTTTCTGAGACCCGAAGGTGAAGTTCATGTCTCAAAAAATAAGTGTGATGTTTCAAGGTTAAAAGAAAAAGAAAAAGAAGAAAAATTTTGTTCATAATGAAATTTTTAAATTTATAAAACAATTAGAAATAAAATTCCCAATATCAAGAAGAGTCCAAGGAATGAATTTCATAAATTGCGATCCTGATTTTCTTCTTGATTCTCAAACAAAAAAAAATACAAATGCTTCAGCGTTTCATGGATTAGCGCTTAGTTTTCAAATTATAAATTCTTATTTTTAGTAGCAAATAGGCAATTAGTAGTTTTTAGTGTGAAGGTTTCACAATCAATTCAAGTGGTCTAACGGTTAAAACGTACGCTTCATTATTGCGGGCTGCGTGTTCAATACCTTGCACGGTAACATTTTTTTGAAGTGTAATCTCCCCTTAGTTTTGAGTAAAAATTTTAAACATATATGTCGCTAAAGACCTGGTCAAAATAAAGTTGCTACATTGAAAAAACACATTGCTAAACTTAAGAAATATGTATGTTGTTTAGATTGTAAACATAAACCAAAAAAATGTTTGAAGAACATGAACGACATACTAAAGATGAACTAAATTATTAGAAGCAGAAATTAAGTTTTGTAACGCAATAATTATAGTTAATTATTGTTTCCGTAGTCGACTGTTTGAAATCATCAATGCTAACTACATAATCACCACTAACTACTGTAATAATTAAAAATGATTAAATTTTGCCTTCAACTTAAACAAGTCAAATACTCGATAAACATTTAAAAGAAATTTTTATTATAGTAAATTTTAAAAAAATATATCGCCTAAATATTTTAATAGTTTACAAACATTTTTAATTTTACGCTTAATAATACTGTATACAAATTTTCTTCTACAATTACTATAGAATATTAAAGTGAGATGATTACATGCATTTTTTTTTTACAGAAATTATTATTATTTTTTGTTATAATTGTTACGCTTTAGCATTAACAAACTCATTAAATTGTTTGAAATAAGAATGCTGCTGCTATTGGGGGCTAATATAAACACGAATAAAAAAAATCTTCCAAGTCATAAACAAACTAGTAACAAACTTTTTTTAATAATGTACTTTTCCGGTTTCTTTATCAGTCCCATCTTTGAATAAAACCGAAAAAATATGAAAAGCCAGCTCCATACCAAATTTCAAGTTACTAGGGCTTATGGTTAGAGAGTTATCGTGGGTACATCCAAAGATAATTTAAGAAAGATGCAACACTCCGTGTATAAACAAGTCTAAAGAATATAGAGAAAAAATTGTTATTTTAAACGTATATTGCTTTCCTTCAAGATTGTGTAATTTCTTTCTTAAAAAAATCATTGCAGGCAAGATTCGAACCTAGATTATACTATATCTGTACCCCAGAACAAAAGTGTATTAAGTCACAAAATTTAAAGTTTTTTTTTCGAGAAAATCATTTTTATATCTATCAAATTTTAAGTAAACGTTATGTCGTTTTTTTTAATGTGTAATATTGTCTATTCTTTTAAGTCTATTAAACTTTGTATAGTTATTTCCAAACTTGAATACCTAAATTAGAAAAAAAAGGAGTTAGTATAGTTTTATTTTTAGGAAGAAGTATCCGATTTGGATCTAATATAGCAGCATGCGTCGGTTATTAGAATTTAATACAATAAAATAAAAAAAAACAAACAAAAAAGTACTATTGAAAACAAAATAATATTTTTTTTGACGCACTTATAAAAATAAATCGAAATTAAATTCAAAGTATTCATTACAAAATGATAATTTCAGGTATAAATTGAAATTAATCATAATCAGCTTCTTCTTCTTCTTGGCTTGCTTTGGTGTTTTGATGTACTAAATTTTTGTAGTAATCATGAAATTGTTTTGGTATTCAGCGAAGAAATTTTTGGAGGTGCTCAAATTTTTTTGTCGATATTGGGTTTAGTCCGCACCTTATTGAGGTAAGTTCCTCCGGAAAAACAATTCGTCTTCCTGTTCTCTTAAGATTTACTTTTTGGAATTCTGGACAGTCAAAATCGGTCTTATAATACAATACACCTTTAGCGTCAGATCTTACTTGCAAATGTACTATTTGTGAAATAGCAAAAGCTTCACCAGATTCTGTAGTTTTACGATTAATAAAGGGCGACGTGGAACCGCCGTACAATAACTTAAAATCTTTAAAATCCTCTACTTCCAAGTTTTATACTTGAAAAGGATTCTTTGCGCTGCACATCCTGGCTAGCTGTTACCAATCCCATGGGGTAATTATTTGGAAACCCATAGTCTTCTTTTTTTCTCTTTCGATAAAAGAATGACTTGCGTCAACTTCGAGGTGAGTGTGCCCTCTAAGCAAAAATTTATGGTTAATACATTTTAACGTAGGGAAAATTTTTAAAATCCAGAAATATGCCATAACCATAACAATATTTCTATTCTGAGAGGAACAATTGTCAGACCAAATAAATATTTCTTCATGTTGTGGTTTAATAGTAGCCAAGGCCCATTTAAGCATACCGGACGCTATTTCATTTGCACCTCGATCTGATTTGGATTTATCCCAAATCATGCACGTAACTGTTTCGTTTGTAGCATTGTATAAAGTGTAATTATACGTCCACAGCTTTAATGAGTAAAAGCTCTGAGAATTAGTTAAGACAAGGGTTGGAAGACACTTTTGCAGATCACCGCAAATAATTATTTGAGTAACTGCATTTTGTAAGGCATTTTCTTTGTCCTTTTTATTTAAAGTTGTATCTTTTAGACAGGTGTTCTTCATATTCTGTATTTATTGCGTTTTTACCCTATGCAGTTTGATTGTCCCGTAAAGCTTACTAAGAAAAAGTCACATTTATCGCATGTGTCATTGTCAGGAGGTTTAAATGAAAGATTAAATTCTGTGTTAAATATTTCACAGTACAACCACTCCTTTACAATAATGTTTTCTGATAAGTTGTTTTCTTTACATTCGCTTTTGTATAGATTATACATTTTCGACAAATTTAAATAAGTTCCTAAATATTTTCTCTTCGATCTTTCTCTGGAGTAATGCGATTCTTCCGCCGGAAACTTCATGATATGATCACGTACACTTTGTCTAACAAGTTCTTTGACATGACGATCATGTGTACATCTTTCATCAATTGCAGTAATACCACCAGCCTGTTTCTTCTTCATAGCTGTAGTTACAAATGTTTGCGAAATGTGTAACGTATTAAGAAAGAATGTTTTACAGACTGTTGTTATTGTTCCGTTTACTTCAAAATAATAATGCCTTGATGTTCCTTAGCATCTCCACGAATTCCTGTTGTAAGTCTCTTTTGACCTATAGGTGCTGCCTTTACATGCGAGGCAACAAATTTTCGCTTGTGGTTTATATCCTTTTCAACATCCCAAAACATGGTATGTATTGGCTTGTCTACTTTCTGGAGTTACTTTTTCAAAACATTTTAAATGACACGTTTCTTTGCATGGTGGCCCGACAACTTTAGCTGCTATTGTTTAGGTTTTAGAAGCATGCTCATTTCCTGCGGCTACCTGCCGTTTTTGAATGCTGCGTTTTCAAAATTTTTCTTGCCTTTTTCTTTTTTTTGACTTCCCTATAGGTTGCTCATTATTGGAACCGATGTTTTCTTTATCTAAAGATTCTTCATCCTCAGATTGCTGATAAGATGGATCTTTCACACTGTCACCTGAGTCGTCAAAATATGGTACATTTGTAGGTTCTGGCTCGTTTACTTTATCATTATTCAAACCTTCTCTTGTTTCTTCTATTGCAAAAATGGAATCTACTTTATCATTATTCAAATCTACTTCTCTTGTTTCTTCTATTGCAACAATCGAATCCTGATCTGTATTTAACATCGAATTTCTAGTTCGTTTTTAATTTTTGCATGCAATAAAAATTTTAATGGCCGAATTTAACTATTTTTTAGAATAATACGTTACTATTTTATTTGGAACTATTCTATTGAATTGAGTTTAAAAAAGTTCAATTTAAATCGATAAGTAATTTTAAAAAACGAGAATTGGAAAGATTTTTTAGATTTTTTTTGCACAAGAGACTTATTTGTATAATTTAATAGATTTTATGAATTATATTTGCGTAATAAGATAGTACTAAATCCAGTGATTTGAACGTTAATAAGTAAATTATGTACTTAATATTGTTTACAGTTGGTTGTTTTTTGCAAAAATAATGATACATTTATCTGATTCAGAAGACCTTAAAACGTAAAATTATGCAAAAAAAAATTTTTTTTTAAATTGTGATCGCTATACTTTCCTTATAGGAAAGTAAAAACAGATGTGGTCACCACAATACTTTCCTATAAGGAATTTTTACATATTTTTTTATTTTCAAATTGAAGAAAAACACCCAAGTCAAAAGAATAAAGAGAATTCAGAAAACTAAGGAATTAATTTTATTTGCTTAAAAGAAACAATAGTAAAATTTCTAAATATTACACATTAGACAATTTGTTATCCAACCATTTTGAAATGATATGTACACGTTTGTATTGACTTCCTAGCATGCTATAATTTTTTTTGAAGTTTTTTTCCGCGATTTCATTAAGATATAACCGAAATATGATAAATTGAAGTTATCTTGTCATATCAACTAACCCTCATATTTGTAATCCTCGATATAGCTTTCGCTTTTAGGAAATCAGTAAAAATAGTTATTTTTAACTTATCTTGCTTTACCTTAAAAATTAAAGAAATTTTTCCTAAAAAAAATCATCGAAGGCAGACTTTGAGCTTAGATTATATTTAGAATTCATTTTAAATTATAAATAAAATATCTAATAAGCTGTTAATCTTAGAATTTTTTTTATTTGAATAAATTGTTAGGAAGAATGATCTCTATAAGAAACTTTAAAAACAATTTAAATAATTTATCTACAAAATAATTTTAAAAAAATTGTTAAAAACGGCGGATACACTCAGTTTCGGTTTCTTTATCTTATCTATCTTTTGATAAAACCGAGAGATTATGAAAAGTCAGCTTCATACTAAATTTCAAGTTGCTAGAATTTTTGGTTCGAGAGTTATCGTGAGTACAACGTTACACACACACAGACCCCCAAAATTTTTTCGTCAAAAATAAATTTTTTTGATTTAAATCTTTTTCGAAAAAAAAATTTCCAAAAACATTGCGATTGCTATAGATTCCCTATAGGAAAGTAAATAGACAATGTTTATAAAAGTGTAGAGAATGTAGAAAAAAACCGTTTTTGAAAACCTTACCTGCCAACAAATGTTGCAGTTATTAAATCTGATAATAGAGGTTATTCTACTACTACCAAGGATGTTTACCATTATATCTCCTACATAGTGAATAACTAATTAATGAATTAAAGGTAAAAAAAAATTGATTAACTAAAGGGTAAAACCGTTATCATCTAGTAGACATCTTACAAACTACTATAAAAAAAAAGTATAGAGGGTGTTTATGCTAAGTTGTAACACCAAAACGGCAGTTAGGAGTTATTGAAACAAATAACTTTTAGTTCAAATTTTTGATTTGGAGCTCCAGTTCATAGCAACTTGCGTTTTTTTGCTTTTTGAAAAATCGTCAATAGTCCTTTATTTTAAAAAATAAAAAAACTGCATATTTTGGTTCTTTAAAACATTTGTATTTACAATTATTTTCTATTTTATAAAACAACAAAATGGAGACCGATTAAAAGCTTCAAGACAAAATATTTTGAAAACTACTCAATCGATTTTTGAAAATAAAACATTTATAAAATCCATAAACTATTTACTAAGCAATTGTCTGAAACATTTCTTTCGAATTGTTTGAAAAAGGTTTGTATTCAAGATAAAGCAATTAATATTTTTTTTGAGAATAGAGATCTTTAAGAGCGAGATAAAAATGTATCTACATTTAAACGTACATACTAGAAAACACGTCCCCCAATTTTGAAGTACGCGTTTATTATTCAGCGTTTGTTTTATTGTTTAATAGTAGCAAGCCTATTTTCATTTCAATGATTGTTGCAGTTTGTTAAAGTTTATCTTGTAGCTCAATTTGAAAAGTTTCTGTCACGTTTATCACTTGTGCGTATTTTGCATTATTTGTGTATAAAAATGCATAATTATTAAAACTCTGAACTTGTTGATATGGTTTTGGTTTTGCATTAGCAGTTCGAAGAATTTATTGAAAAAGATATCCAAATTGTCAGCAACCAAATTGTCGCATTGTTTGAAGACTATGTAGACGTTTGTCAGAGACTGAAAGACTGTATTTGAAAAAGCTGCTTTAAATATTATTGAAGATGAGCTATCGACGACCACAAGAGTAATAGCAAATAGATTAGATGTAAATCACGTGACATTTTGGCAAGTTGTTACCAAAGTGGCCTCTACGAATCCCTAAAGGTACCCAGAATCATTCAAGAATTCCGTGAAAAATTAAAATTAATTTAAGGGTCTCTCAACAACATCAGGGTGTCCACGCAAAGTTTAATACAAAAAAAATTGTGACGCATTTCTATTAATATGGAAGTTAAAATGAATAACAATAAATAAATTATTAACGATTTTTACGTCCTAAGTAAAATATAAATATAATATAAAATACAAGTAATAACAGGCATCGCTGTGAGTCAGGCCTATCTATACAAGAACGCAATAGAATCGATACCTGAACCAACAACTCTATAATATAAACTAAAAATAATCGTGCATCTAATCTTATTTAGTTCTATGTTATGCGTGATGTGAAGTGCATACAATAAATTTGCTTAGTCTTGGACAAAAAGAAGTATAATTTTTTGTATTGGTACCCAGATAGCGTACTTCCGTTAGGTAAGTATATTTGAATAAAATCAATATCTCCTTTTAATTTAAATTTATTTAAGTACAGTTATACTTTTGTTTAAGTTGATTAAAAAAATAATATATCACAGTTATCAGTACAGTAATTCTTTAACATTCATTAAAAAATTTTTTTATTAAAAATTTAAGAACAGATTGTAAGTTTTTCTAACACAGATGTGGTTCTAAAGAATATACTATTAATGATACTGTAAAATAAGTTAAACATATTGGGTTTTATAGTTTAATGTAATGCACATTTCTTGACAATAAAACAATCCACAACCGTCTCATATTCTGCCTACTTAATTGTCTGAATCATATAAACGGAATAAAGAAAACTCGCCTTACTTAAACAATTGTAAAAGAACATTTACAGAGTTTTTGTGAAAGTAATTCATCAGCAAGGATAAATTAGAGTTTTTGGAAGCCACGTAAATAGATACTAACCATCTGGTGCTGACTTTTTGACGAGCACTGTATACACACTGTAGTATCTACGTAGTTAATGCTTTTGTGATAGTAGTTTAGAAAACACCCACAAGATGGTAGTTATCACTATACGTCGCTAATACACACACATTTAACCTGATGAATATAGTAACATATTCCAGAATTTACGATTATTTTAAATACCTATTCATTGCATTTTTTCTATAATCTACATTTTATGTATCAAATGTTGCGTTGAAATTAAGTTTTTTACTAGATTTATATTAGGAGGTGTATTACAACATTGCTAAATGTTTATTAGTTATCCATTAATTACTGCAGGTATTTTTTTGCAAATAAATATTATTTCTACATTGTTTTATCTCTTGTTTGCAATTTAAAGTAAATATTTACGTTATCGAATATTATTGATATATTCATTAGTAGATAAAACTAAAATACACTAAAAACTTTTTTTGTATATACCTTGTTGTACACAAACACGATAAAATTTTGAATTAATTTTATAACAAAGTGTAAATTATGTTTTAAAGTTTATTTTAGGCCAAACAATTGCTTTTATTTATAAAATGCAAAATATTAGTTGTCTTTCCAAATAAAAGATAGTAACTTTTTTAAAACCAAAAGTATACTGATTTTCAAATGTTATTTTACTGGTTTTAAACGATTTTTGTAATATTTGCTCTTTGATTTTTAAAACATTTCCAAACTGCTAAAAACACAGGGATAGGGTAACATTACAGAATTTTAATAGCATTCTAGAACATTCTACGCGATATAAAAAGTGTCAAAAGTGAAACTATAAAATAACAAGTGCGTTACACGCATGCCATAAGAATTAAATTGCCAATAAACTATTTATAAATAATAAACAGTGACAATGGTTATGATAACTCAAATAATCGGCTCAGCAAAAATCATCAAAAACACATGCAATGAAAAAAAAACTAGAGAACATTTGTTTTAAACACACAGATGTCGCAGAAAATTGAAAGTAAGAAGTAATTCAGGTCAACCGAACTTAGAAAAACATCAACCAGACTTGCTTCAAATTATTATAAAAATTGCAACCTTTAGCAGTTCTGCTGATGAACAACGTAGAACAAAGTAATCTAGAAGCTGTAACAATTTACAGTTCCTCTAATATTAATTCGTGCTCAAAATAATTAAAAAAAAAACATATTGACATTGAGTTCGCGATAGCTTCAATTAAATATTTAGCGAGTCTTTTTTTTGTGGATCAAATGAAGTGTTTTTTCTTTCTCAGGATGATAAAACCAAAGTTTCAAGTGGATATGTAATATAGAGTTTCTCTTCTTGACCATGATCGGGTAGGAGGTGCTGGGTACAAATTAAGTCAGTCAGTCAGTCAGTCAGTATACGCTGGTAATATTATTGAACCAGATGATTTGAGAAAGCTTTCAAAGGTAACATATTTACCAGCAACATTTGTAACTATTCGGAGTGGCAAGCGTTTTGTTCTACTGCCAAAATACACGCTGATGATTTAAAAAAAAATAAATTAGAGTAATTTAAAAGTCTTGTCTACACAAACATTGGCTCTGTTGTGATTATTTTTGCTGATGGAAGACTTGACAAAAATCTTCGGCACGGAAAAGTAATTTATGCCATCCAGCAGCGTTGAGACTACATTTTGGATGCTTTATTAATTATTACTAATGTATCGGGTAGGAACGCCTACAACCACGTTGAAACAAAATGGCTACGTTAAGTCATAAATGTGCTGACGTGATTTGTCTCATTATGGCTCTCACTTAGATTCTTGCAGTAATATTGTAGATAAAATCTACTAGAAGTAGTTTAAGATGTTTACTATTACTACCAAACGGATTTTTCCCACTACCAATAAAATGACAGCAAAATAGATTAACTGAATCGTAAGTAAAATTTGATGGTATATAAAAACTTTGGATTGGCAATATTATAACTTGATTACGCTGCATTAAAAGCAAGAATAGGTAGCATGGTTTCCAAAAAATCTAAAAAAGTGTACAGAAAAATATTGTTGACCAACGCTAAAGAAGAAATGATTGGTATGAAACAACTAGGAGGCTGGGAGTCAACGTCAGTTCCAGAATATTCTGTATCAAACAAAATTAGGTTAACTGAAAAGAAAGGACAAATTATTGTCTATTAATACCAAACTAGCAATACTTCCAATTTGATGGGTAATTCTAGTAGCGTAGGTGCATCTTCAAAAATTAATATGGTTCATTGTACTAATTGTATTAACATAAATTATCCACAGTGAAAGTTTTAGCAAAAAAAATTGCGTCAAGAAGGTACTATCTTACCAAAGTTGTTTACGTTGGCTCTCGAAGACGCATTTAAGAAGAACGGAACAATGAAGGTATCAAAATACTAAGCCCTGAAAATGCCAATACATACATATACAACAACTACATTAAGTGTGTAGACGAATAGATATATCTAGGTCACGTTTTCAAACTTGGGAAAGAAGACCAACATGCGTAAATTACCAGACAAATTCGACTAGCCAGGGCAGCATTCAGCCAACTAAGACACATAATTAAGAATCAAGAAATACCTAGAACTAGAGTTCAATACCTATAGACTTGAAACTATAAGCTTGACCCTGACATTTGCCAATAAACTCAGACCACCACAAAGAGCCATGAAAAAAGCATGCATTTCACTAAAAGATAAGATCAGATGTGAAGATATCCGAAAAAGAACAAAGATCAGAGACGCAATAGACGAAGTAGCAAAGATGAAATGGGCGTAAGTTAAACACGTGGCTAAACAAACTGAAGATAGATGGACACGAAAAATCACAGAATGGACACCAAGACAATAAAAAAGAAGAGAATTTACGGTTAGAAGTGAACGGATACTTGTTGAAGAAGAAGAAAAACAAGAAGAAGACCCACTATAAATTTTTAATAAAAAATACTATTTTTGATTTCTATTTCATTTGGTTAATTGTTGTAATGGTTTTGTTCAATAAATAACCCACAAGAAATTTTCAATAAAAAGTACAATTTTTGATTTTTAATCAAAACTTTTCGTTTTGAATGTATTTAGTTTATTATTGTTCTTTGGCGTTTTATTATAGCCCGTGAAAATAAAAAATTAAGTGGGCTATTAAAAACGTTTATGACATATAAATTTGTCTATAATTGTCAATTTATGATACATTACTACATAAAAAATTTATGTTTGAAAAAGTTATCACATTTTGTATCTCTTAGAACATTCAGCGCATATTTTTAAAGAAATTGGGTGTGATACTCTCGTACAATACGATGAGTTCCATTATATCAATAACGACAATCAGACAAAAAAATTATGTTTGACAAAAGTATCACATGTTGTATCTCTTAAAATATTCAGCGCACATTTTTAAAGATATTGGGTGTGATACTTTTGTAATATACAATAAGTTCCATTATCTCAATAACAACAATCAGAAAAAAAATTATGTTTGACAAAGGTATCACAAGTTGTATCTCTTAGAATATTTAGTGCATATTTTTGAACCGATAAGATGTGACACTCTCGTACAATTCGATAAGTTCCATTACTGAACGACGACAATAAAAAAAATGTATGTTTGACAAAGGTATCACAAGTTGTATCTCTTAGAATCTCCAGCGCATATGTTAGAAGATATTGGGTGTGATACTCTCGTACAATACGATAAGTTCCATTATCTCAATAACGACAATAAAAAATGTATGTTTGATAAAAGTATCACATGTTGTATCTCTTAGAATATTCAGCGCATATTTTTAAAGATATTGGGTGTGATACTCTCGTACAATACGATAAGTTCCATTATCTCAATAACGACAATCAGAAAAAAATGTATGTTTGACAAAAGTATCACATGTTGTATCTCTTAGAAAATTTTGCGCATATTTTAAAAGATATTAGATGTTATACTCTCATTAATAACGATAAGTTCCATTATCTCAATAATAACAATCAGAAAAAAATTATGTCTGACAAAGGTATCACATGTTTTATCTCTTAGAATCTTTAGCGCATATTTTTGAAAATATTGGGTGTGATACTCTCGTACAGTACGATAAGTTCCGCTATCTCAATAACGACAATCAGAAAAAAAAATTATGTTTGAGAAAGGTATCCCATGTTGTATCTCTTAGAATACTCAGTGCATATTTTTAAAGATATTGGGTGTGATACTCTCGTATAATATGATAAGTTCCGTTATTTCAATAACGACAATCAGAAAAAAATGTACGTTTGACAAAAGTATCACATGTTGAATCTCTTAGAATATTTAGCGCATATTTAAAAAAATATTGGATGTGATACTCTCATTAATAACGATAAGTTCCATTATCTCAATAATAACAATCAGAAAAAAAATTATGTTTGACAAAGGTATCACATGTTTTATCTCTTAGAATCTTCAGCGCATATTTTTGAAAATATTGGGTGTGATACTCTCGTACAGTACGATAAGTTCCGCTATCTCAATAACGACAATCAGAAAAAAAATTATGTTTGACAAAGGTATCACAAGTTGTATCTCTTAGAATATTTAGCGCATATTTTTGAACATATAGGGTGTGATACTCTCGTACAATACGATGAGTTCTATTATCCCAATGACAACATTCAGAAGAAGCAGTTTTTGTAATTTTGTTTTATGAAAGATATTTGCTTGAGCGTTTTCCTTATTGTTTACTGGTACTTACACGTCAGTATTTATTGTTACTTTGTTTTTTGAAAAAAAAATTGTTAATGCAATAGCGAATTTGTTGCTGAACGGTTTGAAATAATGTATCCGATGCGCTTTACAGGCGGTTACTGCGTCCCGAGTATGAACGATTCGTCTTAGGCGTTTCGTCACCGACCGTTTCGTCCCCGACCGTTTCGTCACTACCGTTTTGTCTATGCCGTTTTGTCCCTAGAACGTTTCGTCTCCGGCTTATTATCAAAACTCGTTTGGCAGGCAATGCTAAATAAATCTGAGAAATAAATATAAACAATATAATACATTTAAAAAAAATTCCATACTTATAATAATTGCATTTCCTAATTGTATCTATTGTCCTCTTACTTATTCACCGTTGTAATTAATGATTAATAGATAATATCTAAAGAGTTTTAATATATCGTCATTGAATGACGTACTATTAAATATGATTTTATTGCAATTAATAACATTTTGATAGGTAAACAGCATATAAAGTAAAAATAATCATAGGTACCCTGCATTTAAGAGTGGCACCTTTCATGCACACATCTTATAATATTCGTGTTAGTCGGTGAAAATTTGATTTAGTGTCATTCTGTTTAGGGATTGAAATCGATTAAACAATAGCTGAATGAGTATTGTCAAAACGAACAAACGAAAGCTCGTGCATAAAAATCATATTTATACTTTCTGTAAGAAAACCAGAAACGAAGAGCATCTAATTTGGGTCTGTGAAAAGAATTACAAAGGTCGAGTTTAGACAGCAGAGCAAGATGACAACGTCGTTCAAGTGGTTACGAAACATAATCGCGCTGCACAAAATGCAAAGCCTGCAACTATTCGGTTGACCAACAAAGTAAAAGGACGTGCCACCAAAACTCGCAAAAGCCCACAACAAATTATTGGAAATGTCGTAGCAGGCGGGCACACAAATGTTTCTTCACTTTTACCGAAAAGAATTCCATGAAGAAACACATTCGCCGAGCAAAGCAAGATCAAAAAGCACCAGAACTTTCAAGAAATCTAGAAGAATTGGAAACTGAAAGCTATCAGCAAATTATGATCGACGGTAAGGCAGAACATTTTTACGACTCGGAACATGAATTGCTGCCAGGAAGAATTATAACTTTCTCAATCACAAGCAATCTACACATATATTATCTGAAAGTAGAAAACGGTTTGCTAATGGAACATTTAGCACTGCACCAGCGCTTTTCGAACAAGTTTACACAATACATGTAGTCAAATATAGCACAGTTCTTGCAGTTGTGTATGCTCTTCTGCCGAATAAGACGCGAGATGTTTATGTAAAACTTCTTTAGGAATTACAGGGTTTGCAACTTGGTTTGCGTCCATCACAACTAGTGACGGATTTTGAGCAGGCTGTGATTCAGGCATTTAATATAGAATTCTCAGGCATTACAAAACTGGATGTCTTTTTTTATCTGCAGCAGTCGGTTTGGAAAAAAGTTAAAAAAAAAATGCTTTAAAGCGTCGATATGAAACTGATCACAAGTTTGCGCACTGGATTAAGATGATTCGAGTCTTGGCATTCATTCCGGAAGGTAACATAAGCAATGCATTAGAAACGAAGAATTTTCCGAAAAAACAAAGCGTATTGCAAATTACTTCCGAGGATGTGTATACTAGACGAAGGTTACGCCATGGGCGTCAAATGCCAGTTTTTCCCACTCCAATTTGGAATGTTTACCACCGCACTTTAGATGACCAGCATCGTACCAGCAACCACGTAGAAGGATGGTACCGGGGATTTCAAGAAACTTGTCAATTGCTGTTTCCGAGTGTACACCGATTTATAGAGTGCTCAAAACAACAACAGAGTATCTACAATCACGAAATTGTGCAATTAATCGCTGGCAACCGTGCAAGAAACAAGAGATGCAGACATCTCCAGATTCAAGAGAATTGCGGAAGACTACTAAAACAGAAATGTGATTAATTATTTAAGAGAAATTGCTTTTAATTGAAATAATTTTTTTTCGATACTTTGAGGTCGAAACGGCTTGGGGAAGAAATCACTGGGTTCAAAACCATGTGTCCAACAACGTGGCTTTGCAAAGTTGCAAAATTAATGGTCACTTAAATGTCACTTGAATCGATTCAGAAAGTCTTAAACGCAGATAAGTTTTTTCTTTTTAAAATGCAAATAAAAAACTAGGAGATGATGATCCTGATAGACAAATTCAGTTTTGTGAAACTTGGTGAAATTTTTGTGAATTTGCTTAAAAACATAATAGCGCCGTTGTTTTTTAACTTTCAAAAATCAAATAGATGACGAGCCGCGATTAGATGCAATACTGTTTCACTTTCAACTGTATGGTGCTCCACTGCATTACACCGCGCAAACTATACAGTGGTTAGATGAACATTATCTAGGAAAATAGATTGATCGTAGAGAAGCAATCGAATGGCCTTTGCGATCGCCTGATTTGACACCGCTAAATTTCTTTTTATGGAGCCACATCAAATCAATGTTTATAAGACAAACTCAGTAGATCTACAAGACTTACAGCAACGAGTTATTAACGTTTATCGTAGTTCCATTAATAGTGAGACATTCGAAAAATTAAGGCAAGAAGTTGAATTTCGACTATTTTTTTGTTTACAAAAAAGCGGTAAACATTTTGAACCGTTTTTGTAATTACTTTTCTAAGTAAAATTTCACAGTGTATTTTTAATTTTTTTTAAGTATTTTTGAATGGCACTTTTAAAGACATTTTCAACGATTGTTTGTAAGTGGAGGGTTGCAATTTACATTTCTGAAGCTTAAGTGGCCCGAGGTAATTGGGTAGTTGAGGATGTGGCACTAAACATGTCAATCTGGTTCCTGTTCTGTATTGTCAAAACGGGGTTTTGTGATTTTTTATTTAAAAATTTACAACCAAAACAGAACCCAAAAAATGAGATGGTTCATCATATACAACAAAGCCGTATCGCAGCTCAAAAGCTACTATGCATATTAGGGTATAAAGGGGCTGGTACAAAAATGCAGAGTAGATAAACAAGGTTCGCCATTACTTTGGCCTCGGTTTCTAGTGCTTTTGTATAAATGTCAGCATAAAACGTTTAGTACTGTACTCATTTCTATTGAAAAGCTGTCTGTTTTAAAAATATTTTGTTTTATACAGGGTATTTAGTTTTCGCTGAGCAGCATAAAGTTACACTTTTTAAACAGCAATACATCAATTTTTTTATACTGTTTGATGAAAACTTAAATTAGATAAAAATGTAGCATCAGAAAGAAATCGTCACAAAATTGGTGTTTTCGAAATTTTGGAATTTGTTTTTGTAAACTCGTAGATAAAAATCAGAAGTGTTTAAATAGTCTAAAAGATTTTTTGAATTTGTCATACTTATTTAGTATGAGAGCGCTAATTTTCAAATAGAGAATTAAAAACTACATTAGAAACAGTTAAAAGAAATCGAGGGTGCCATTTAAAAAAATTAGTTTCAGCAATTTGAAAAATTGGATAATTAGCGCTCTCATACAAAATAACGGTGAATTAAAAAATCTTTTAGACTATTTAAGTATTTTTTGAGTTTCCTCTACGAATTTGCAAAAACAAACTCCAAAACACTAGTTTTTTTGACTATTTTTCTCTGATGCTGCATTTTTAAAGAAATTGCTCTAAAATCATATAAAAAAATAAAAAAAAAATTAAGCCTCCATCGAACCGCATAAAAGATGTGTTGCTATTTAAAAAAAGTCTAACTTTATGCTGCCCAGCAAAAACTAAACACCCTGTACAAACAAAAATAATTTTAAAACATGCAACCCTTCAATAGAAATGAGTACAGTACTAAACATTTTATGCTGACATTTATGCAAAGGCACTAGAGACCAAAGTAATGGCGAAGCCTGTATAAAAATGAAGTAAATAGTAGTTCCAAAGATAAGGAAAAAGAAGATACTGCAATGCCGGTTATATATTTTGCTAAAAATTTAAAGAATCTTTGGACTTCTGTTATAATAAAACTATAAAAAATTAAAAAATTATGTAATTATTCGTTATTATAGACATTTATTTAAATTTTAATATTTTTTCCATCAGTAACAATTAGTGCTCTGAAGAAGCAAGTTTTCGTTTAAAATGAAGGTGGGGACACGAAAAGTCAAAAAAGGATTATCAAATAATAAAACTCCCTGGTACATTGACGAAGTAAAAAAAAAACAGGAAGAAAAAGGAAAGCATTCCTACGATATAAAACAACATAAACAGAAGAAAACAGAAGAATAGAAGAAGAAATATAGCCAACCAGAAAATAAGAAATTTGTAAGAAATGTACTGGGAGAAATATACGAAAGATATGGAACGAGATATGTATGAATCCCAAAGAAAAGTATGACGAATGCTAAGATGTAGGAAGGCAGAAACTAACAAGACTGTGAAAATAGACCCAATCAACAACAAAAAATGGGAAGAAAATTTTGAAAATCTGTACAAGGAAGAAGAAGATACTCCCGCATACTTCACAGCAATGAACTGGAATGAAAACGAAGTAGTTATAACAAAAGACGACATCCAAAAGGCAATAAAAACATTAAAGAACAGAAAAGCCCCCGCAAACGATAATATAAGAAACGAACTGCTGAAGTATGGTGGAGAGTATCTAATAGAAGAAATAATGATATGTTTCAACATTGTACTTAAAAGAGGAAAAGCGCTTTTAAAGTGGAAAACTAGCATTACCACTCCAATTTTCAAAAAAGGTGACAAAATCATAGAGGATCTAAACACAGATACTGTAACGTGTACATTTTTTTCGATTGAATACGTCTGTTTTTAATTAACATTTTTGTATTCACTGTTTATGTAAATCCTTTTGCGCAATGCATTTTGACGCGCTGCACATGCGTTTTGAGCCTTCTTCTTAAGTACGAAGTCATTCTCCTCCATCTTACGTTTCGCAATGAAGTAAAGCGGACATTTTTTTTGCGTGTTGCAAGTTATGCCGGCGTCTGGTAGTAGCACTTTCGTTTGGTAGTAACACTTGCGTTTGATAGTAGCATTTGCGTTTCGTTGCGGTACTTGCGAAAAATGAAAGATAAAACCCGATAATTCGAAGGGGTAAGTCATTTTTTTATTTCGATCCGCATTGTTTAATACATCGCAATTTACGTTTTAGTTTTTGTTTGTTTATGGTACTTGGTTTCAAATCTTCGAAAAAGAATTAAGTATACGATTTACGAGAATTGCATCGTATTGCATCATTTCAATAAGTCATATGATGACCACGCCTAAATAGCAAGTTGCGCAATAAATTTTTGATACGTCCGAATTGGAAGTTTTTGCTTTTAATATACGACTACGCTTTCTGATTTATTCGATGCTTTTTGATTTGTGTACGTGTGAATTCGTTTATGGTTACGAAAATTTCGTTTGGATACGTACGCCTTTTTACAACTTTGATGTTTGAAATGCGATATTAAGATATGGTTTACGCTGCACGTTTGATGTTAGTCACAACGTCGCTTTTATGAAGAATTTCCGTTACGAATTATGGTTTTTATGAGTAAAAATCGATAATTTTTCATGTGTTACGTCTGATAAAATTTGAGTTGGATGTTGCGAATGATTATCATACGCTACGTTTGTTTTACGATGTTCTGATTAATGGATCTGTACGAATATTAGATCAATCAGGATAAATACGGAAAATTTGGAAATTTAAATATGCATTTCAAGAATTTCGTAATGTTGCGTCATCGCATGAATTAGATGAGAACTCGTAATTGACACCACCAATTCAACTTGCGCATTAAAGTTTGAAAGCAGGTAACTTTGATTTTATACTTAACCTTCAAAACTGTCAAATATGTAAATATGTTTTTTTGTTATTATGTTAGTGTAAATCTTTTGGTTTCAATATTTAACCATTTTAATATAAAAAATATTGTGGCGTGGTGCATTTAATTCATTTATTTGTTATGCGTATGTTTAATGTTACAATACAAATACCAAAATTCAAACTAATACTGAGTTAACTAATGAAATTAAAAATAATACTGGTATTCCGATGTTCTTTAATCTCATCATGAACAAAATCATAGACGGCGTGAAAAACATGAAAGGATATATAATGGGAAAAACAATCTAACCATCTTATGTTATGCTGACGATGCGGTGTTAATCGCAGATAATGAAGATAGCCTACAGAAACTTCTTTATCAATTCACAAGCACGGCTGAAAGATACAACATGCTAATATTCACTGATAAGACAAAATCGTTATTAGTATCAAAAGAGCTCATACGATGCAAATTAGAAATAAACAACAAAATCATCGAGCAAGTGATGTCCTTTATGTACTTGGGAGTAAAAATATCGAGTGAAAGGAACAGTTATAAGGAAATCGAGCAGCAAGTCTTAAAATCAGATGTTACCTAGAAAAATAAATACCTTTCAATTGAATGCAAAACTAAAATATATAAGGCCATGGTAAGACCAATGACATATGCAGCAGAAACCAGAGCAGATACTAGCAGAATTAAGCAACTAATGCGAACAACTGAAATGAATAGTTTAAGAACAATAGCAGGAAAAACGAGTAGAGATAGAGTCAGGAACAAACATATAAGAGATGTCGTTAGATTCGCTAGAGGAAGAAGAAGGAAATGGAACGAGCACGTTCAAAGAGCAGATGAAACCAGGCTCATAAAGATAGCGAGAGATCAAAGACCAGTAAGAAGAAGACACCCTGGAAGACCAATAAAAAGATGAAAGGACAATTTTCGACCTAAATAAAAGAAGAAGAAGCAAGTTGCAATGTCTTGCAAAACGTCAGTTTGTTTGGCTTTACAAACGACTAAACGGCAAAGACCAAGTTCAACTTCTTGTTTTGGCTTAGAAAGAGAAACTCTGGGTGTTTCATTATGACGCGGTCTAAGCCAAAAGTCGCTTACAATTGCATAAAATAGTGTTAGACAGTATAAGTTATATGGGTATCCACCGTCTGGCGTGATTAATTACATCGTAAGTCTATTCACAGCAAACATTTGAACTAACAAAAGTTTTTTGAATGCAGATGCACAAATTAGTTAGGAAACGAAGCATTTCAATTTTGCATCTAAAAACTTAGTCTATAAATTACGTGAAACAATTTAAGAAACAACAAACAATTTTTTTACGGATGTTAATACCGCAATGGCTCATTTGAACAAACCAAAGTGCCAAAATAATTGTTTTTAGTAACCTTAGGTATACTGATTGTATTAAATTATTATTTTATCCAAATCGATGTTATTTTTTATGGTTATTGTTGAAAATTATTTTAAGTTTTACGATTCACTAAATTAAATATATGAGTGTTATAAATTTTTAAAAGTGCTAAAATCCAATATCGCGCCCTTAAGGAAAATTTTCCTGTCGCCATACAAAATTATGCAACTTGTCGTGGCCAACTATTATACAAATTTTAAATTAAATACTTGTAAAGTTAAAAGCAGTATTTTCCAAAATATCAAGTGATTTATGCAAATAGTTTTGAAATATAAAATTAGTTTTGTAACTTTCCACATCATTACGTTTTTTTGTTCTAAATTAACCGAATCTATAGTGTAGTGCATTTTAAACTAAACACGCTGTACGAAGCGTCGAAAATCCGCGAATCCTAAAACCTACTTTAAATGCTATCATTTACAATGTTTATTTTATCCAAATTTATACAAACAATGATAAGTATTTTACAGTTTTTAAAGTAAGTACTTACAGAAAAGTAATAATGGAAAAAAAGTTTGCATTTTTCCGTGGATTTGCATGTTTCGTTTGTTTATGACCGCAATCTTCCATTATTAATTCCCGTCGAAATATTCGTGGCTTACTAACTCGTAATGTTGAATTTTTACGATAAGATATCTACGCGCACACGTGATAGTACCTAGTTTACAAATGAAGTACAAGTCAGGTCTGCATTACGTACGCACTGATCGATTATTTATGAGAATTTTAAACTTTGCTACGCGTTACGTAATTAATGATTCTATGTTGAATCAAGTTTGAAATAAACTAATCAAATATTTAATTCTTTCTTAGATAAAATGCGTTTCGATGATTAGAAGAAACTGAAGATGTATAAATAAATCTATTTTCAGTGGTATTTCAGCGTAAGTTGGGTTGCTATTTATATAACGAAACAGACAAAATATTCTTGAATTCACAAGTTTTCAATATGTGTTATCGTTTAGAGTACTAAATTTATTTAGGTATGATCTAAATTCGTAAGTTATCGCAAATAATATCAATTCAAGTGTGATAGATAACAATAGTAGTTTTTAAAAATTAATAAAAACTAGAACGAGTACTCGTTTTACAGTACAAAAAACTTTTGACCTTTCAATTTTTGCATTCTAATAATAACATGATATTATTATTAATAAAAAAAACGTACATATTTCAAAACTAAAATATAACTGCTATCAGCTTATCTAAGGAAAAAGTCTCTTATACGAGTTATTCATTAAATTTTTAGAAAAAGTGATAACATATCTAACACCTTGTTGGCTACATTTGGTTTTAGAAAATCCAATTACAATTTTTAAAACCGATAAAGAAAATACTTAAATGTTTTGAAAGTTTGTATGCACGTTCTTTGGTTTCTATAATATGTCATTGGTAACAAAACAGCCTACTTAAGCATTGGATATTAAAAAAAAACTTATAGAAACCAATAATATAATCGGTTTCCTTTTAATAGCAAATTTTGTTCTGGAATAACTATTAATACCTTATTTAAAATGACCTATCATACAGCCGAAACGCCGAATTCAAAATTTGATCAGAATTGTAAATTTTATTTGATCAAGAAACTGCGACGTTTGGAACTGTTTTTTTGTTCTTCTCAAAAAAAGAACTCCGGAAGGACTTTTATAACTATATTTTTAATACAAAAATTGATTTGTTGTATATAAATATGGTTCATTAGCGAAAAATATGTTTTACATTATCTCTACATTTACATAGTACATAGAACAATGATTGAGTAATTTCAAATTACTCTTAAAGTGCATTGTTTAGATTATTTACTAGGTCAAAACTTAAAGATATTTAAAAGTTTGAAAATCTTAAAAATTATGACATCAACTATCGATAGTTAATATTGTAACGTTTATTAAAAAACTAATTTATTTATACTAAAAATATGTCACGGTTATAACTAACCGAACTAATTAAATCTAGGGATATTTAATAAAAACTCTTACACTAATTTAATTACAGAACTATCACACGAAGATAAAGTCCGTGGATAACCTTAGTTTAACACTTATTGTTTACTTTAAAGTCACGTACAAAGTTATACTCCGTATATTTATCTCGAACACACGTGTTAATCACTTATTTATTTAAAGTTGGATAATTTTCTTAACACTGCCGTTTTCTAATTGCTGGAATAACTGACCTATGATTTGTTTGTGCCGCATTTATACATTTTGGCCAAACGATCGAGAATTTTCTATATCTTTCGGTGAACGTTTTCAAAATGTACAAAAACCTCGCAAAAGTTTCCAACTTGAAAATAATTTCTCGAACCGCTTCATTATTTAAAGATAAAAGTTATTTACAGAATTATTTTACATTTATATCAGAATGATTTATTTTTACGATTATAAGTGACTTTCAGCTTAGACCGCGTCGTAGTTAAACACCCAGATTTCTTAGGAATGGTCCTAGTTTCTTCTTGAGAGCCATCACAAGAAGTACGCCGTATTGTCGTTCGTGAGCTCAAACAGACGTTTTGCAATACATTACAGCTTTCATCTTCGGAGTGGTGAATGCCACTGAAAGAAAAAGTGTAAGTAAAAATCTTATATCATTAGCGATTAGATAATTACCAGGTTTTCACTTTTTATTTCCGCTTGACTGATTCGTTATTATTCGGAGTAAGAGTTTGTGTATTTACCAAGAAGGTTGATCTTTGTTTTAGAGAGTGTATTACTAGGAGCCAAAATTTGCTTAGTTTTAAACTGTCTTTCTGGTTCATATTATATGGATGTTTTTCTATTTCCTCAGTTTTGCAGATTAGTCTGTGTTTTTGGTTCCACGCGTATTCTGCTGATTTTGTAACTCTATGGTGTTTGCAGTCAACTATATAATCTTATACTCTAATTTCAATAAATGTACAGAAACAAAAATCTTATCATTTTTTAAAGCTCTTGGATTGTCTTTAACAAATTTGAACTAATTCACTGGTCTGCATGAAAATTGGCCCTGATACCATTCTTGACGATTCTTATCTAAAATGACCTCCTGAATCTAAAAATGAGCTCCGTTTTTACCCATCACCCACCTATTTTGGGGGGACTCCATTTTTATTTTATTTTTGGCATTTTTTTTAGAATTTCAACTTATAGCCGTTAAACATCCCAAAGCAGGTAATAAAATTTATACCAAAGTATATGGCAAAAGTTTTGCTATAAAATGTATATAGAAACAACAATAAAATACAAATATATAAGAACAGTAAAAAAAATGTCAATAAACAGTTAGGAAGATTCACTGCACGACGCTGGCGATCTCAATACCACATGCAGGTTTGAACAGGAATTTTCGACAGGCTTGAACTTGCATTACTCTTCTCATTATAGTATATTACATTGTTTGCTTAATTGCTTCGATCAGTACATCTACAGTCGTTGCAGAGTTAACTTGTCGACGTTTTAAACGTGCTGGATTTTGTGTTCATTTTTGTTCATTTGTGTAAAACAGTAAAACTACTTTTACTCCGGATTTTTTCAAGTGACTAAGTGTGATTTGTGGTTAATGTCGGGCGTTGAATTACTGTTTAATTATGCCATGCGAGTGTAAAAATCATCCCGATAGCTTCTGCTATGTCTGCGGGGAATTAACTTTAAAAGCGCAACGAAAACCCCTTTCTCCGCTTGTTAAAACAGCTTATAAATTGTACTTTGATTGTCAAGTTGGCGACCAGGACAAGAGTTGGGCTCTATCAGTTTGCTGTACGACTTGTTACAGTAGTTTGACCAAATGGCTCAAAGGTACCCGTAAATCAATGCCATTTGCTGTGCCCATGGTTTGGCATCAACCTCGCTGTCATCTTACAGATTGTTACTTTTGTATGACTTCCACCGTCGGGTTTTCGAGCAAAAGTAAGCATACAATTCAGTATCCTAATATTCCGTCAGCTCTAAGACCTGTTCCTTATAACGATACTTTGCCAATCCCAAAGCCCCCAAACATTTATACTCTAGAGCCGAAAATTGATTTAAAAGACTCTGAGCCACAACCTGAGGCTTCGAATGATACGTTCAATAATGATGAAGAGTATTCCGCAGATTTAATTTCTCGGCAACCTCACCTCCTCACACAATCGGAATTAAATGATCTTGTCAGGGATTTGTAGGTACCCAAGACGAAATCTCAGCTCCTAGGATCGCGACTTTAACAGTGGAATCTCTTAGAAAAGGGAGCAAAAAAAATCTTCTTACAGGACCAGACAAGCAACTCTGAAATGTCTGTTCTCAGAAGATAAAGGTTTAGTGTTCTGCCCTAATGCAAATTTATTGATGACAGAGCTACAGATGCCATGTTACCCAGACAAATGGAGACTGTTTATAGACTCATCAAAAACAAGCTTAAAAGTTGTCCTTTGGCAAATGGGAATGACTTCCCATCAGTTCCAGTTGCATACTCTGTTGATATGAAGGAAACGTACGAAAACATCTTCAGAATCCTTGATAAAATTAGTTATCATGATTGTAAGTGGAAACTTTGCGCTGACTTAAGAGTTGTTGCTTTACTCACGGGCCTGTAATCAGGATTTACAAAATAATGCTGCTTCCTTTGTGAATGGGATAGCCGAGCCCGAGATAAACATTACATCGTACGGGACTGGCCTCTGCGAGAAAATCTTATTCCTGGTCAGAAAAATGTCGCCCACAATCCTTTGGGCCCGAAGGAAAATATTTACTTACCACCTTTACACATCAAACTTGGATTGATCAAGCATTTTGTGAAAGCAGTGGACAAGACAGGTGGCGCATTTCAATTTTTGAAAACTAAATTTCCTCGTCTTAGCGAAGCTAAAATCAAAGAAGGCGTTTTTGTTGGTCCCCAGATTAGACAACTCTTCCAAGATTCGACGTTTATTGAACACCTTAATCGAAAGGAAAAACGAGCTTGGCTTGCATTTCAAAACGTTTCTTTCCTTCCTGGGTAACCACAAA
The DNA here is from genome assembly GCA_035610365.1 of Aquatica leii. Lineage (NCBI taxonomy): Eukaryota > Metazoa > Arthropoda > Insecta > Coleoptera > Lampyridae > Aquatica > Aquatica leii. The sequence goes on along the minus strand of CM069434.1, from coordinate 13,104,359 downwards.
AGTGAAGATTATGTCGCTCACGTCAAGGAACTGCTTTTAGCGTACAAGGACATAGGATGTAACATGTCTCTTAAAGTTCACTTCCTTCACTCGCATCTGGACTTTTTCCCTGAAAATTTACGAGCAGTTTCGGACGAACACGGGGAACTTTTCCATCAACACATCGCTAAGCTGGAGAAGAAATTTTCAGGGAAGTGGAATGCAAGCATGTTGGCGGAGTACTACTGGTTTTTGAAACGAGAGAGCTGTACCTCAGGGTATAAAAGGAAAGCAAGCACCAAGTAACGATGAATATCTTTTTATTTGTTACTGTGTATAGCTAAAATAGTTCTTTTTCCCATTTAAATTAAATTCATGTCCATATATTTATTATTATAATAATTATTATTATCGTTCGATAAATAAATTATAATTAATTTATCGAAAAGTGGTAAAATTAGAGATTTGGGGCTTCCTCGAAAATGATGGGTGATGGAAGATAACTGAAGACATATTTGGATTCAGGACGTCATTTTACATAAGAATCACCCAGAATAGTGTCAGGGCTCGATAAAAAATATTTTTTGCAAACCAGTAATTATTCAAGGTGTCTTCAGTTTTAATATTATGTACTTTTAGCACTTTACTTATTTTGTCTGTCAAACCCATACGGTATGATAAATAAACTGTGCTACCAGAAGGTGTAAGTCTTTTTTGACTTTCAGATTCATAGCTCTTACCCACGCCTTTTGGATTTTTTGAACTCATATCTATTTTGCTGCAAAGACTTCAGAATTTAGAAAGACATTTTTGTCAGAATCATAAACATTTTAATACAGATTACCCGGAAGGTAGTACTGTCTGAATCGATTATATTGCAAAGAAAATTTCTTCTTTCTCAGCAACATATCTTTATTAAACAAGACATGACGAAATGAAGAGTATGGTAAAAGCTTCATATGAGATCTCTCTTGTCTTGGCGAAAAGGAAAAAACCTTATTCTGACAGAAAAATATAAAAGAAGCTTTGTCTACTTTTGCGGAAAATTCTCATGAAAGTAGTATTAAAAATATGGCAGGCAACATTTCTCTTTCTCGCAATACTGTAACCAGAAGGGTGGAAGAAATGGCTACTAATTCAACCAGATACGTAAAACTGTAAGTGAATGTAAATATTTTTCATTGGCTGTTGATGAAACGTACGATTTTATTGGAATGGCTCAGTTAGCCATTTTCGTACGATGCGTTATTGAAGATTTTAATGTGTTTTAAGGCATCTTTGAAGTGTGTGATTTATCTACGACAACTACTAGATTTGATATCTTTCAAAAAGTCAAAAATTGTATGGAGAAGCACAACCTTGATTAGAACAAATTTCAATCAATTTGTACTGATGGAGCGCTTGCTATGATAGGGAAACATAATGGTTGTGTGGCTTTACTTGAAAAACTCATTGGCCGCGAATTATTTTCTTATCGCTGCATTATTTATCTGCAAGGTCTTTGTGTAAAGAATATGAAATTTAGTCACATCATTGAGTCTGTTGTGCGCTGTATAAATTAAGTTTGAGCAAATGCACTTCATCGTCGTGAATTAAGAGCTATCTTTGAAGAAGAAATTAATAAATATGGAGAGTCACTTCTTCACTACCCTGTTCGATGGTTGTCAAAAAGAAAAATGTTAAGCAGGTTTTTTTAAATTAAAAGAGCAGGTTTTATTTATTTATTTAAAGATTACGGATAGCTATGTAGTTTTGCTTCTTTGGTAGACAAGACAAGTCACCTCAATAAACTCAATTTAAAATTACCAGGCAAAGTTTGCTCATTGCTTCAGGGCTAAGTTGAAATTATTTATAAATGACATAACAATAAAAAACGTGGTTCATTTTCTAACACTGTTGGAAATTAAGAGCACGTCAGAAAATATTTCGCTTAATTGGGATAATAATAAGATGACGGTCGACTGTTTGTTGACATCCTTTAATACCCGTTTTAAAAATTTTGATGCAGAGAAGAAAACAGTATTATTTTTTATGAATCCATTCGTAATTAATTTTGAAGAGTTTATGCAATATCATCACAAACGACAGAAGAGTATGTGAAATTTTGGAAATTCGTTCCTAAGCAAAATTACCCAAACATCAATCTTTAAGCTATGCATTGTGTGTGTTGATTTGGCTCAACATACGTGTGCGAACGATTCTTCTCGTATTAAACTTTATAAGAAATAAGACGCGAGGTCATGCCAGACTTCTGCAGTTCAATCAAACATTGAAGACAAACTTGACAGTAAGAAAATACTGAAGGCACATTAGAACTAAGCGACTTTTATATTATTTGTCGTTATCATTTTAATTTAAGACTGAATATTCTGTAAATAAACGTTTCTAATATCTTCTAAATCTAAAGAGTTGTGTTGTATTGTGACTTTCCTAATTTGTATCTGTTGAAGACAATAAATGCTTAATAATTAATTAAACTTCAATTGATAATGTAATATGTCTTTGGCCCGTAAACAGACTAGTTCTAAAAATATGGCCCACTTCATTTTAAGTTGGGCACCCTTGTCCTGAACAATTGGTTTGGATTTGCTAAAGACAAACAAGGGGCTTTAAAACATGCCTAGATTTACAAAAGTCTTTGTTCCTGTGGATCAAGTCATATAGGACAAACGGGACGTTCTATTGAACTTAGCGTCTTCTAACCGCACTTTTGTTTTTTTGTTGCAGGGTTATTTCAGATACCTACTAGACCGATTCGACTTTTTTTTAATGGTTGGGTGGAAGACGAACTAGTAATTTAAGGATTTAAAAACAAATGGCGCCAAAAAGTGAGTTTACTGTTTTGCACAAAACAGATTCCAAAACAATCCATGAAACTCCGTCTGACAGCAAATCCGTAGTATGTTGAATCGCAATCGCAGAAATCAATCTTCTCATGGAAAGTAATTATCTTTACAATCTCTCACCAGTTTCTTTCTTAGTAGTGCGACATCTAATGATAAAACAGTATGGACTCTTGACGTTACTAAATGTACAAAAATAAATCACTTTGACCAAAATACTGGTCTTAATGTGCCTAAAGCTATTGAAACTTAACCAAAAATGTTGTTACATTTGTTTCGATTTCAGTTGATAGAACTAATTTTTTTACAAACTATACACGGTGTGTGTAAATTGACAAAAAATTACACCCTGCAACGCTTTTCGGTCAATTTTGAATCATTCTCTAAATCAAAAGCTACAACACAATCAATTTCATCACCGTCTACACTGTTTTTTTTCTTATCCATGGTTCTTTCATTGCTGCCTTCTAATTTTCGTCTTAAATGTTCTTAATTATCACATCTTTGTTCAAGAGTGTGTTGCTTCATCATTTTAAACTCTTCGCATTTGTCTAAATTAAATTTCGGGTTGAATATTTTTCTGTAGATACTTTGTGATACTGGATCCGTTACTTTTAATTGGTACAAATTGTACATTCGGTTGATATTAAGTACTGGGTCCAGATATTTTTTTTTCGAATTAGCTTTACAATTATGCAATTCGATACAAAGAAATGAGTTTGTAACGAATTTTATTATTATTAAAACTAATTTATTTATACTACAAATATATACACGTTTAAACTAACGGAACTAATTAAATCTAAAGAAATTTAATAAAACAATTTTACCATAATTTATGTATAACACTATTACTTCCACAAAGATAAGTCCGCGGATAACTATACAACACTTATTGTTTGTTTACACTAAAGTCACGTACAAGATTATACTCCGTATATTTATCTCCACACACGCTCAATTACTTATTTATTTAATCTTCTTAACACTGCCGTCTTTACATTATAGGAATAACTAACTTCTGATTTGTTTGAACCGCATTTATACACATTTTGGAAATCCTTCTCGAATGTTCCATATCTACGTTCTAGAACATGGATAACAACTTGGAGAAGGCTCTTGAATTTGAGAACGTTTCAAGTTTATATGGTTTTTAATTGCAGTAACTTTTTCTTGAGGAATGCATTTTTTTATGTTTTTTTTATTGAAGTACCTTTGTAGTTTTGTTGTCTAGGGTGTTTTTTTTTGCATACACGAAATTTTTCTTATTTCAACTCAAAATAGTATAAATGTATGTATGACTTTCGATTCACTTCTTTAGACGTTCACTTTCTGACTGCATTTTTCCTCTCTGTATTTACTAAAATAATGAGATTTTTTTGTGTCAGTCAACATCCAAAATTGCTCATGTATAATTTTTCTTTCATCGTAGGTAAATTTTTGCATACATAAAAAGTGCAGTGTGGCGAGCATCCTCCTTTTACTCCTCTTTCTGTCATATTTTTTTCTTTTAGGGTCACATATTCTTTTCCTTTTAGTCGTTTTGTTTTTCGGATATTTCTACACCATTTTATTCATTTCTTGCACGTTTTCTAAAAGAGCTATTAGGTTCTTCGTTCAGATTTTCTTTTTTCGTCGTTTATTTCTGCATTCTTTTTTTTACGGTACACATATTCGCTGCCTGCGTTGGAGTTTGCTTCGTTAACACAATTTTCATTTAGTACAGATTGATTGCTTTCGTTATTATTTTCAGGTGTTCTGGTAATTTTCTCTTGGCATGTAATATCATATTTGTCATTTCCAATTTCAATACTCTTAATAATGATCAATTTATTTAAATCATTAACATTGTTTAAATTTAAAGTATAATTCTGATCGTTTTCAGACTTGTCTAAATGTTCAACCTTTTTTTTTAAATTTATTTAACTTTCAATTGAACACTACGAACAATGGTTTACGTCTAAAGAAGCCGAAACAAAACACGATGCACGTGCAGTATTATTTACATCAGGTGATACAAAAACTTATAACTGATTGGTTTAAATAGATATTGAACATTATAATCCAACTCATTTCTGAGATATTGAGCAAATTAAACATTAGAAAAATCTTATATAGCTGCATTGGGTGCTGTTGTGTTCAATATCCGGAAATTGAATAATATAGCACGTAAAAAAGTTCATATTTAAGGAACATTGAACCAAAGTCTTGAAATAAGTCTAAATAATAGTATGAATTTTTCATGGATATTGAACAAAGATTTTTTTTTTAAATTTTGATGTACATAACTCCATTTACCTTAAAAGTGGATATTGAACAAATAAACATTGAGGCGACGATCTGTTGGTAGAGATAGCTGCGATTAGAATTACCACTTTCTTTTTTGACTTTTGATAAAATTTGTTTTTAACATTTCTTGATTGACGTATTTTTACACAAAAACACATTTGGCAATGTTGTAAAACAAACTTTTCATTCTAATGCGATTTTCAATCATAAGCATCATCTGTCAAATTTTGACATTTTTGTTAACGATAAAACAAAAAACTGTTTAATAAAATACCCATTACAGTGCTTAATCGTACATAGGTTAGCCATACTACAATTTTATATTACGAATTTCTTATTTTTACGCCTTTTCGTACATCATGTCGGAATTATAGACGCTGTTTGACTTGGGGTCATTTACTTTACGTCAACTTAAAAATGACAAACTACATTTTATACATACTCCACCGCCAAGAACCTTTGTCCTTGTTCTAATCTTGTAAAATGCAAAATTTGGATAAAGTTCTTTGTACGACACATGAGTTGGTGCAGACGTCATAGGTCGTGCAGACGTCGTAAAGAAGAGAAATATTCTGACTGCCATCTATTCCAAAAGTTTTAAACCATTCTCCAGTTTGATTGCTATTTAGGCAGACTAGACGTGCTAAGCTAGCTGTTATTTACATCTACTAGAAAAACAGTAGCTTGACTTACCAGGATATGACCGAATATTAGTATTCGCATTCGTCGTTTCAGGTAGTCAACGGGCGCAAGTTCAAAAAAGCTTTTACTTGCGGTAAAAAATGTATGGTTCTTTGCTTGTCTAAAGATTTTTTTAGGCGATACTTAATGGGTTTGACCCCCACTTGTCATAATCCACCGACGTTTGGTGCTCCTAGCCATATACCAAGTGTACCAAAAGTTCTTTACTGGTTTGTTAATAAAAAAACATATAACTTTTAAGTATTGGCCATTTGATTTTACACAGTCTGTTCAGTTTCTGACAATTTATAAATGCCATCCCAAAATAAAAACGTTTGTTTTTTGAACCAAACTATTCATCGAGTCATTATTTGTTTTCTTAGAAATTTGTTCCATAATTGCAAAAAGGTGATAATTGGACGAGCCCAGATCTGCAAAGTACGGCGGGTGCGATAATACGTCCCATCTAACCGATTTTAATGCATCTTCTACTGGTTTTCGTGTTACACCGTTACTGGTGCATTGCCATGGAAAGCGCTGAAACGAGGAAATATCCACTACAGATCTCGTTTATATCTGTCAAACACTGAGAGTTAACCAAATTGAACAACACGAACTTAACAGCGAATAAATCTTATTGCAATGACAAGAATAAAATAAGATAAAAATAACAATCATAATGACGAAGTATAAGTTAACAAATTATCCACAATAAAAAAGAATAAAATTATCAATAGTAATTTCAAAATATAAGATAACAAATTATACATAAGAAACGAATTCAGTATCAGCACATCGTTATGCGTAGGCAACACCTCATACACATTGGTACATGACTAAATAGTATTACAATATGAAAATATAATTTAATACGTAAACAAATAATAAGAAATTGAATCGATGCGAATCTAGTAATTACTCAATCAGTAGCACAGCGGACTTGTGAGAAATTTAACAAATAATTACACAAACAAATTTGCATAAATTTATTGTGACAACATATATATCTAAAGTGTATGTATTTATGTTGGACACCAATACAAATTAATAAATAATAAAAAGTTTTTTAAATATGCGATTAGCTAATGGTATGTCCAAAACACCCTCTAAATTACTAAAAGTGTAATTAACAAAGATATATAATATCACAAGTAAATTTCTTGTAAGTCATCTAATGATATTTATAAACAAGATGCATCAATGGGAAATAGCTTAGCCAATAATTACAACAGTTGCTTCATGGTCTCATTCACTAGAGTGTATTGTATAATAGACGCAATAATTTGGTATTGTGATGTAGGTTTTTTAAGTAAGAATTATGTCTTTGATATTAACATCAATTTTATTTAATTGTTTGTTGTGTTGTTATCGATAGAAATTTGTAACCGTCGTTTGATTTTGAGTATTTTTTTGTAAAAGGCGTATTTGTATTTGTTTTATTCATTACGTTTTCTTTATGATCATTTCAGTAATTTTGCATTAATTTATTGAAGCTATTTAACGTTTTCAAATTCATCTTAATTGTATTTTTTATTTTATTAAATACGTATTTAGTACACATTCATTCATTTAGGCCGATATCATTGTTATACGCTTTAAGTACATTTTATAATTTATTAGTTTCGACAGTTTTTATTTAGTTTTTGAGATACGAGTAATTTGATATTTTTAAGCAGTTATTTGTGTTAACATTACTAAGAGTTTTGTATTTCATTATTATTTTTGCTTGCACTTGCAAGTACAATGTGGAAAACTTTGTGCAAATTTACGTGAAATTACGTTTCGTTTTAATTTTCATCTGTGTTGGTTGAACTTTCATCATAAGAAATTTTTTTTGAATTATCTGTTGACAATAAGTGCATCGTTTATAAAGGAAAACCATTTCTAATTAATAATCCAGTTGGTAACAAACTCTCTTTCGGAATACAATAAGATGTGGTAGTGCCGCGGTTCCTCCAAACTCAAGGTAGCAGATTGTGCAGATGTAGCAGATCCTATTATGAATCTTAATGTACCTAATTAAAAAATAACTTAAATTTTTGTATTGATTAACGCCCCCTGATTGCTAACAAGTAAAATAAAGTTACGGTTCTTAAATAGTATACCTAAATATAGTCACATTTTTGTTTGCCATTCACAATATTTGGCTTTTGCTTTTAATCTATTGCAATGTTGTAAAAAATTCCTCTCAAATATTCCATAATGCGTCTGTTTCCAAATTCTTGAACAATATTGTTGATTCTTTTATCAACCGCTTGATATTTTTTTCTTTTTTGAGGGGGACTTTTACCACGTAAGTGTTTCTCGTAAAACGCAACTTGTCTTTTTTGAATTGTTCGTAATCCATATATGAAATTATATATAGACAGATGATTCATGTCTAATTGGGACTGTAAGCTAGTTTAAAGTAATTCATTTGGTAGATGAAATTCGAAGTTGTTACTACTATATTGTATTATTAATCTATTTGTTTTTTTTTAAATATTTACAACCTTGCCAGTATCCTTCATAGGTTAGTCGTATTTTGTTTGTTAACAGAGCGCATAAAACTTGAAATCCAAAACCATTCCTACGTAAATTTGGCGCTTGTCGAAATGTTCCACCCATGAAAATTTGTTTCACATATTGATTATCTTCTCGAGAAAATATTAGTATTCTTTGTGGGTTAGAACCCTCAGATCTAGTATACTTCATGAGAAATGTTTTAGTTTGTCCAAGCGCGAATGCGTAAAATCTGTAGATTTTTAAAATAATTAAAATGTTTGAATCCGATAAAGTTGGCGGCGCACCGGCAACAAGATTTGTTGACACAGTTTTCCAATAGCATTTTTCTTTGAACGACTGCTCCAGTATCTTCCAAGAGAAAATTTAGTATTTGGGCTGGCATTTTATCGACCCGTGTTTTTATAGTAGTTTTTATTTTAGCAGCACTTACCTCTGTTACGTCACTACCATAGTTTTCGTTTTTAACACCACACAACTATTCATTGTTTGCAGTGGTATGTAGAGGACCACGACACTTGTCCGTTATTCTCTCACATCTTCAAAATTTCTTCACTCCATCTTTGCTGGTTTTATTAAAAACGTATAGGTAACCGTTAGGGCAGAGCTTCTTTTGGTTGCGGTTGGATTTGATAACTTTTGACATTACTAACGAAATACTAAACTAAACTATTTGCATATAACAACTAAAAACTGAAGAAATATTGTTCGGGGAGTGAGACAACAATTGAGATGCATAAGAAAAATGTTGAGGTAATTAAGAATTAGCAAAAATCTGGCTCCTTAACAGTAGGGGCCTAACTGCGGTGGCTAAATAACAACGCACAAACCGCGACGCTCAAATGTCGAGAACCGATATCGGTGAAACTGGTCGTTTTGTCATTGACATTTTTAAGTGCGACTTGTAAGGTAGGTAACCAAACTTACGTTATAACAAATTATTTATAATTAAATAAGTTCCATCTATAACTCGAATAATGATAAACTGTATGCTCAAATATGAAACTACCGTACTAATTAGCCTAAAAGTCTTAATATATCCGGATTAAATTAAAGTTGCAGGATAAACTCCCATTACTCTTTTTAAATTTGTAGAATCAAGTTTAATTTCTCAAACAGAACCCTAAAAAAATTCCGAATAAATTTTGAAAATAAATACCTATGCTAAAAATTGAAAAATTACAAAATTAGAAAAATGCGAAATGCATTTTTCTTCTTTCTCTTCGTAACATTTATTTTAAGTATTAACTATTTTTTTATGTTTAGATTATTATAGTATTTTAATAGAAATAATACCTTAGATTTTTATTATAAATTATACATAAACATTATTTATATTACAAGAACAAAACTAAATACAGAAAATCCTAATAAAAAACTTGATTAAATCTTTAAATCCGGTGACTTAAGTGGCCAGCTGATTCTTTCCACTTTTGGATGTTGTAAGAACCATTCTTGAACTACCGTTGCCAGCCAGCATCACTCATCCATCCCCAGTACGCAACACTTATTCTCCCACTTCTTTTGTTGAGTTGCAAACGTTTTGATTCATATCTAGAATTACGTGGGTTCCAAAGAACTTTTTTACTATCTTGGGAAGTGCAGAAAGTCTTTTTATCTATAAAAACAACACTTTTCCAATCAAAATTTAAATGTTTTTCTGAAAACTCCAATCTCCGGTAGGCATTTTTCAGTTATTACAGGTTTCTTTAGAACTCGATAGCAGCTTATTCCTTCAGTATTCAAAGTATTCCTTATTGTTTGCAAACTGCATTGTAGCTGTAGTCTTTTGCGAATGGTAGTAAAAGTTGTAAATGGAGCCAAGCGAGAATCTTGGATAATGTTGGTTTTTTCAACCCTAGATAAGAGAGATAGCCTTCCACTTCTATCGGCGGTCTGCAAACGACGATCATTTTCCGCGTCTTGTTTTTTGCGTTGAACTCAATAATGAACTACACTTTTCTAATAAAATAAATAACAGTTAATTAAAACTGCGCAAAAGGTTTACGTGTAATAAAATGCACCAATAAGGTAATGTTAATAATTTAAGTGAAAAAGTTACGTCTTTTAAGTTAGCAGTACAAGGTTAGCAGAATCAAATAAAATATAGTTAGGAATTTGTTGCGAAAGAAAAAAATTGTAACATTCTAACTTTTTTAGTTGCGTTTTTCGGCTAACTTAAAGCAAGTTAACAGTACACCATTCTAAAAAGTGCTTTAAAGAATTTATTTCCTGTTTAAAACCTGTGTAGAATAATAATAAAGCTAAACTTTTTTCTTATACAATTTATTAACAACAATTTAGCAACAAATTCTACACACATTTTAAACCAAATACCGATACATTAAACACTGTTGAGAGTAGTGTACTACTAACTTGCCTCAAGTTTAATGCATAGTTAAAAAAGTAATAAAGTTTTTTCTTTTGCAAGAAAGTAGTAACAAATTCCTAATTATGTTTTATTTGTTTTTGCTAACTTTGGATGGCTAACTCGAAGGACGTGAAAAACTTGATACCCAAATGCTATGTGACTGAAACTTTTATAATTGCATTATAAACAATTTCCTGAGATGTAGGTGAATAATTGTGCAATCTGAATTATACATCATATAATACCTATAAAATGTGTATATATACCCATGTTTAAAATTGAAAAGACTGCTAATATTCAAGAACCTTATCAAAATCAAAATAAAAAATTATCTTACCGATAAATCCATACGTGCAGTAATCACTCGGATAGAAAATCTACATTCTTGTAAAGCAATAATCTTCCTTCTAGTTTCTAGCGATAACTCTGCTTATCCAAGAAGAGATGGCATTTTTCACAAAATTGACACACAAAACAACACTAAATATTATACCCGCGCCTGGAACCGCCCCGTCTACTTAGAATTTCTGCATTAGGTCAAAATTTGGTTGGGCAACTGTTGCAAAACATAAATTTGTTTGTAATAGTATGGAACAACGCTTAAAATTTTGGCATTTTTTTAGTTTGTTTTTAAATTTTTATTGAACATTTTTAGCCCCAAGTAAAAATTTTTATACTTGCCATTAACCCAATAATTTATGTTTGCCATCGCGTATTTTACATGGTATATAAATATAAATAAAAATTTAAGGAAAAAAAGTCATATTACTTATGTGGGGTCCATAAACTCGTTCTCGGTTCAAGAGATAAATGATTATTGAATAAATTAGTGTTTAAAAAAACAGATAACAATGTTTGAAAACATTTTGTGTTCCATGTAAAACCTTGCTCTTATTATATTTTACAAAAGTTACAATTTTTAAATTTTGTTATCTTTCTTATATTCAAATTAAAACAATAACAGGCAATGTAAACAGAGCACACATTTAACATTATGCTTAACCAAAATTAACTTGAATTAATTAAAGAATAACCTTAAATATTTTTAATTTAAAATTAGATAAATTTTAAACAATAGTATATTATATATCAAGGTTGAGAAGTGCATCATTATAACCTAAGCGATAGATTATATCGCGAGACGCGAAGCGTCGAGGGATATAAATCGCGCAGGTTATAATGAACTTCTCAACCGTGTTATATATACAATTTTTTCCACTACTAGAATTATTAAAACCTTTCTACCTGTTACTAAATCAAATTTAAAATTTAAGATATTAATTTTAAATTAAAAATCAAGTCAGTAATTCTGACAGTTGTCATTAGTTTAATAGAATTAATTTTGACGTAATTCTTAATTGTGATTTAAAACACAAAAATAAACAGATAACGTAAGTTTTTATTGCTAAAGTTGTTTAAATTGTTTAACAACATTATTATTTTAAGCATTGATTATATCTAAAACATATTTAACTCAATAATACTCACATTTAATTAAGCGCGAACTTCAAATAACTTACTTTTTAAAATCGAATTAATTTATTAATTGAGCAATTTGAAAACTTAAATTAGCATTAAATAAAATCTCTTGCTCTTGGTACGCAGTTTGGTAAACTTTTTTTCTTTGAAACTGTTGTAGTATTATCAGAAAATGTAAATATGTTCATTATTAACTACTAGTTAATAATGAAATATTATTTACCTGCGCTTAAAAAAGTACAACTTCACGGCCTTCTATTATACGTAATAATGCAAGCGTATACAACTAGTAGTGGAAAAAAGGATTTTATTATAATAGACATGAATACAAATAATACAATTATTTCACTTTAACTTTTTGCTACTAAGATTATTACAGCATTTCATTAATTGAAATAGAATTATTAATATCATTGTCATCGTTCAAACAGAAACTGAGGTTAACCTTAAATATATTAAATTTAAAATGTCATCGTTCAATCAGAAACTGATGTTAACCTTAAATATATTAAATTTAAAATGTCATCGTTCAATCAGAAACTGAGGTTAACCTTAAATATTTTAAATTTAAAAAATGTGACGATAAAAAATGTGACGATAAAAAATGTGACGCGTAACCAAAAAAAATAAGAACAGCTACTATTTCGCTTTAAGAACACAAGACGCTCAAATCCAACTTAAAGCACAATTAAATACGGTCAAATGAGCTGTGAAGAAAGTTTAAAATAAACTTCGCCCTGTGGTCCATAGGTTGTGATGAAAATTTAGCCGTGGAGCTGAATGTGTTAAATACTAGCCATTTGTCCCAACTTCGCATGAGTGCAACTTATGTATATTCGACGATGTGACATCTTTTAGGTTAATCGTTACTTCTAATTATCAGGTTTTCGAAGTATTGGGTATTTTTTTTTTCTAAACCAAAGTTGAGACTTAGTGTTTATATTATTAATTTAGAAATAAACGTTGTTGACCATTTTGTACAAGAAAAAGAGACTGATTCTTTCAATGTTTGGTGATATAATTCCATTACTTAGTTTTAGCAAAAACCTGCACAAATTCTGTTTTAATCTATAGGTAACGAGACTCATATTAGTTTTGATTTCCAGTTTAGTTACATCTAACTAAAGATAATATCTTTTTAAAAAAATATTAATTTCCTCGCCACTTGTTCTTTTTGTTTTAATATAAATAAGATGTCATCAAAACCGCCTGAAAATATAACTCTACAGGCACAGATAAGTAAACTTAAGTTACGCATACCTTCTGCCTAATACTTAAACTAATAGGTTCGATATCATCCATAAATTGGGTTAAATTAGTGTTGTGTCACTGTCGACGTTATGCAGCGTTGCTTAATGTTCTCTGATATTATTTATAATCCGTAGTTTGAACATTTGATGAAATGCAATTATTTGTTTTAATGTATTTATTTAAACTACTTGATTGTTTTACAATATGTCATAACACTACTAATTACAACTTGGAACTGTCGTTACTCTGCTATATAAAAACTTCAACTTAAAACTACCCCCACATAGCACTCCCTCCTACCAATAACTTTGCGCGCACATCAATCTTAAATCTAAACAATCAGCAAAGTTGAAGCATTTTCTCTGTGGATTACGACAGTGTAATCAGAAAAACAATTGAACATCGGATTTTACCTATATTCATAAAAACCCATTTTCTATAAAAAATGCAAACTACGAATAAATGTTATGAGAATTTGTAGTAGGAATTAAGATTACAATTGTTCAACCACTAATTACGTTAAAATGATGATAATGTTTCTTTCACAAAGAAAATCGGAATGTTGACTTTAATTTAATCCGGAAATATTAAAAATTTAGCCTAATTAAAACAGCAATTTTATATTTGGGCATGCAGTTTAAATTTATTCGGGCTATTAGTAGAACTTTTTAAATTTATTTTAATTATAAATGACCTAGAACTTTTTTAATTAAGAGCTGTAGCATTCATTTAAAACTTGAGCAGAGAACATAAATACATAAATAGAAAATTCGGCAAAAAAATTAAATCTTTTGGTACAATTTAGATACATGTTTGCAGCAAAAAAACATGTTCTTTGAACGCTTGACGCGGTTGTCAAATTTAACTAGCCGTTCTGTTATAACGTAAGTTTAGTTGCCTACCTTGCAGATCGCGCTTAAAAGTGTCCAATAACTTTTTTGAGGCAATGTACATGGAAAAGGCATATTCTAAGCCTGCTAGCATTGAACTTCATTTTACTACAGGCACAACACAGATTTTGATAACGTTGTGGTGACTGCATAATCTGCATTTCATAGGAAAATCCAAGAAAGCATAGAAATCGAACGTCCTCATTCAATCGTGATCACAGTTACAAACTCTTCGCTCTTTTGTTCTCGGTTTATTGAAGACACCTCTTTGTTCAACCGTAACCCAACCAATCGCGACAATATTTCTTTATATACGACGACTACTTGTTCTTAAGCCACTTCTGTAGTTTAATATCTGGTTTGCTTTACAGATTGATTATTTAACTCGGCAGCGTAGCTGTAGCTGGCAACTTCAGTTTAAATTCAAAGAGGTTTTTATCTTAGTATAAAAAATACTATTTTAATCAAGTAAATAAAGCAGAATGTTGCTAGCGAGTAAGCGTACCGTGAAATATATTTGTTATAGCTATCATTAAAATACTTTTGTTTTAATTACATATTATTATTTAAACATCACATTTTGCAATCTTAAAGATGCTGCGTTTTATACTAAATAATGTAAACATAATTTATTAAATCAGTGTATATCTAATCATACCTACATTGTTACAATGTGCCATTTTCTTCTAGTGTTTGTTGATAATTCTGCAACAATAAAAAATTGTTTAGATAACATATTCACATTTCTAATTTTTATTGAAAAAAGTTACTACGCGCATTATTGAAGCATGTAGTAGAACTTGATATCAAAAAACAAATAGTTAATTATTTATTAATTTCTTTCTAGTTAATTAGCAAGAATGATAAATTCTCGTTATGTTTGACAAAAGATTACTGACTACAAACTTTGATATTACGTGATTGCAAACCCTAAAAAAATTTGAGGGTCGCTTGAAAAAGTGTGATAACGCTCGCGAGCAGCAAATGCCAAAAAAACATTGTGAAAATGGCTTAGTGTGTATGAGTCGCTAATAAAAGAAAACAAAAGTTATTTATCCATATTCTAATGGTGATATTATGTTGTCTAAACTAAGAATAATTGGCTACAAAACCTTGAATCAAATCATATCTTTAGCCGGTACATGTAAATCAAAGTTTGATTAAACCATAAACAATCAACATAGCGCAAAAATTTGGTGATAGAAAACATTAACATACTGTAAAAAAGAATCCTATTTTGAGCAAAAAATTGTGTTCAATCGGGGCAAAGTTTTCTGGATGCGAGTTTTGCTTGTATTAAACCTTCTCTTGATTTTTTATCGCATGGCATAGATCACCATTTTTGCTAAACGTTTGACTGTCTGCGTATGACACGGTAACTAAAAAAAAAGTTTTTGTTCCCCTGAGACTCAATTAACCCGCTTATTTCTTGATTACTATCATGTTAAAATATTTTGATATAGGTTGCGTACTGTATGAATTTTGTCCCGGAAGCAGAGTGTAACCATAACTTTGTCAACTGCGTCGCCTAGAAAGTGTAATTCAAGAAAAACGACCGGCAAGACGGCATCAAGTGGCTTTTCAGTATGGTAATGCTCGTCCGCATACTTCTAACCTTACAAAAGCAGCTATTCAAGACCGGTTGCAAAGTTTCTTTACATCTAATCTAATCTTGATTCATCTTGTCCTCTGAATCACCGGATTCTTTAGGCGTAGAATCAAAAAACTACTAGAACGTTGAGAAGAAAACATATTATTAAACTACGAACTTATGCATTAATCAAATAATTCTCAATTGTAACCAAGTACAGACCACGTCTTTGTTATAGCAAGGCTTAAGTTTAGTTTGGCAGATGAGATGATAACGGGAATAAATTTAAAAACAAACAAAAAGAGATGGAATTGAGACGGTAACAGAAAAGAAGTCATAATACAAAATAAAGTCAACAAACAGTTAGCGGATTATCCAGAAGACGAGAACATAGAAAAACAACAAAAACAAAATAGGAAATTACCAACATAGCTTCAGAAGGAACAGATCTACCATAAACGCACTACATAAAGTAAAATAATCAAAAAAATATAGAATCGAGCTGCAAATCGTATATATTCATTTCAAACGAGCTTTCGATAGTCTGAAACGTCAACCAGTAATAAAAACCATGACATATAACAAAATACCTGAAAACTTAGTAAGATTTACAA
Source organism: Aquatica leii (assembly GCA_035610365.1). Classification (NCBI taxonomy): domain Eukaryota; kingdom Metazoa; phylum Arthropoda; class Insecta; order Coleoptera; family Lampyridae; genus Aquatica; species Aquatica leii. The sequence goes on along the minus strand of CM069434.1, from coordinate 13,087,869 downwards.
AAATGACAATAAAAAATGTACAACAACATTAAGAACAGCTGAAGGAGAAACTGAAACTTACAAAATTACTTCAGGAGTAAGACAAGAAGACGACACTGTTCATAGTAACACTGGATGCAGTAATTAAAGAGTGAAACTTCTCGGGAACAATAACTAATAAAACAATACAAGTAATTGCATATGCAGAGGATCTCACGTTTTAGCAAGACACAGAATATGTATGAAGGAAACTATTCAAAAAATTAAAGACAAAGCTAAGAAAAGAGGTCTCACAATAAATCAAAACAAAAGAAAATTTATGAAAATAAAAAAAGACAACATGAACATGAACGGCTTAAACAAAGCTGTGACAATAGGAAACTTCAAATTTAAAGTAGTAGAAAATTTTCAATACTTAGGAGTAACCAAAGTATGGAAATTACTATCAGATGACATCCAACCACCAACTTACGACGATCTCTTGTTATGTTAAAAGTTGGTAGTTCAATTTTCGAGTATAAAAATTTCTTCAAGTATAAAATTTGCCCCTCGACACGCCCACTCTTACTCTTTCGTCGAGATGTCAAATTTTAGACAGCATATTTTATTTCGCTTCCTCTAAGATCATCGACGAGCTCTGTATTTTCACGCCCAACGCGGGTTTTACCTTTAGGGTATTTTATGCGAATATGCGAATGAAATTGTAAAGGCTTAGGGGTAAGTTGGTAGATTTCTCTTTATTGTGGGTTTAATTTGATTCTGTTCTAATTGTATGTTTGCGGATTTCGGTACCCACCACATGTTTACTGTTATCAGTGAAGATAACGAATGTTATTGAAACGTAACTATTTACACCGTCAAGGGTTGGAAACCTTTAGGATTGTACCTTTTTTGAGATGAACTGCTACGATAAATTATTCTGACAAGTCGAAAGGAAATGCTGCGCATTTGCTATCTTAAATGATTGGATACTAAAAGGAGAATTTATTTGTGTTTACGTTGTATGTTTGTTTGTGTTGGATTTAATATTACATTTTAGGTAACTCAAGTACGGAATTAGCTAATACCTTACTGGATAAAACCTAACTGTGAGTATTACAATTTCAAATTTTACGGTTTGTATTTCGGTGGTCATGTCCATTGTTGACCGTACGTGCATGCTAGGTTAACACAAGTAATAATAAGATCATTTTGTGCTTCACAAAATCATATGCAATGCGCGTTGAGTCTCGAAGGCTTAAATTGTTTTGTTCCATACTTTTGCAATTTTAAATTTGCGAATATAAATTCATACTTTCTGCGTATGTAAAAGTTTAGACCGACAAGGTCAGTTTATTGTACGTTGTGTGGCCTAGTATAAAGCGCAACTTTTATTTGATTCGACCCATGTATTAACGTTTGGGAAATTTATACTTATGTACCTTTTTCATCCTGTTTGAAATTATTGTCTGTGATAAAATAATGAAGGAACCTGGTCTTTTCGTAACACTCTATAGCACCAATCGGTAATTGTTTTAGTTTGGTGTTAGTGCAACAAAACTATTATTATGAGTAGCAAACTATTATGGAAACTAGAAGACAAAGTTAGCAGTGCTCTTTGTTTAAAAGTGTAGATGATATTAAGTATAGTGTGTTGCTGACCTACGAAGATGTCATAAATGAAAAAATAATTATAAATAGAATAAATTACAACTTAAAATTACTAGAAAAATTATTAAAGCATCATCACTCTTAGATATTGCCCAGCTAGTGTCTGAAAAAGTAGATAGTGTTTGAAGGAAATGGTTCTTTTTGATGGTTTCACGTTATTCAGCTACTAAAATTTCGTCATATAAAGTGCAAAAGCTCATATGATTTTTATAAAGACTATCTGCTGACCAGAAAAATAAGTTTATACAGTATATCTGAGTTTTATTTGATTTTTGTTCATGTAAACGTAAACAAATTCAAGTATGTTGTTGTCTAAAAGAAACAAGATACCAAAAAAGAACTAAAAATTGGCAAAGAACTGGAAGAAGAAATGAATCGTTTTGATGATTCTAATTTAGAACATTAATAGTCCAAATAGTTCTTCTGATGGATGGAAGCTTTCGAATGATGAAAAGTGTTTGGAAACAGAAGATCATCCCTCTGTTATCGAAGATTCTGACTGTGGCGATGATGCAACACCAAATGCAGTTATGCAGTCACAAAGTATATGATCGAATAGTTCACTGAGCCTCCAGTGCTACGAAAAAAACTCGCTGAGAAAACATTTTGTCTACAGCTTCCGGGTTTACAAGAAACATTAAGATTGCACAGATTTACAGGTGTTTTTAGGTCTCATAATGAATCCATCAAAAGTTTATAGGATGAAGAAAACGAAAGAAATATATTCTGTGCGACAATGTCTTTAAGAGTATTAAAAAAAATCAAAAGTTATACGGTTTAACAACAAAGAAACCAGAACCGAAAAAAACCCCGTAAAAAATATGTAGCAATCAGAGAACCTTGGAGCAAATGAGGATTTTACCAAAATTATTCAATCCCTGAATGATGTTACAGTTGATAAACAAACCAAGGAAGTAAATCAAGAAATGAGAGTTGTGCTTGATTTCTCTCAAGGTTTGAAAAAACATAATCTCGTCTGTAATAATTTTTTTACATCACACCAACTTGAAGAAATGTTTGCTGAAATGAAATGTTACAATAATTGGTATCCTGTAGTAAATAACCTATAGAAAACTATAAAAAAACTACAGGATCGAATAGGATTCATATAGTGCTTTTGTCGCTGAAATTACCTATTGGTTCCTATTGAAATGTATAAGCAATAACTTGTAGATTTTTAAGGAATGCCATAGGATAACCTATATGTTTTTATAGAAACCTACAAGTTTCTATGAATTAAAGTCTCAAAAATTAATTTCTATAGGTTCCTATTAGTTATTACGGAAAACCACAATTTTTATTTAAAGAACTAGAGCAAATCCCTATAGAAAACTGTAACACAAAGGACATATTAAAGAAACACGAAGTACGCTACGTCATAAATATATTTCTCACACTCGACTCAAAGGTAGTCAATGGAAACCGAAGCAAAACCTAATGCATTTTTGTATATAATAATATTCGCGAAAATTCACGTCTTTTTATTTGTTTCTATAGAAATTTTGATTAAAACCTAAAGAAATTTTGATAACTTCAACTTTAATATACGGTCTGTTATCCTGATGATGATGACAGAATATTGATGTAATTTAAAAAGTTTTATAAAGTTGGGAAATTTTTTGTAACCACTTTTTCCATAAAAAAATTTAGCTTTTATTATTTTGGGATTCAAGCGTCGCGTCGTAGGCCAAACACGATGCTTGTTCTTACTCGTTTTTTGAATTTTTATTGTTACATTTTGGACAAGTAGAAAAAGTAGCGTTAGAAGTTCCGCAAACATAACTGAACATACATGATATGTGAACCCGTGTTCTTCGCAATTCCAAAAATGACATTACAAGACCTTACAAAACTTGACTTACGAAATTGAAAAGATTTTTTTGAAGTGTTTGTGATAACGGAATTTACTTGTCGTTTTGTAGATGTAGACGGTTTATAGGTTATGTCTGGTTCTAAAGAAGCGCTATGAATGGAAAAATTAAATCGAAACTTTTTATTTCTATCTTTGACTGCTTCTAATTCTCGAACAGTCACTCAACGAATTAATACTTATTATTTGGGTTAAAAAAAGACGACTGCTAAAATAAGGCTGCAGATTCTTCCTGATATATTTTAATTGAATATCTTCAAGGAGAATCTGGGTTAATGGATTAAAAAGATTTTTCATAATGGCTATGTAAATATGAGAATGTTCATCAATACCTTGTACTTTAGATCGAATTTCATTCTAAAGCGCGTCATCGTAATCACTATGAAGATAATGTTTACTTAACGAAGTGACAATTTCATTCTAACTTCTGACTACGAATGGATCTAAACGAGATCAAAGTTTCATCGTCAAAAAAATCAACAACCTCTAAAAATAGTTGTTCGTATGACAAATTACGTGCTACTCTTAACTTTTCGACTCGTTCTAGAAATGAATTTACGCCTTGGCTCGCGGTGTTACCGGAAATCCATTTTGAAATTAGAACTGAATATGTAATTACATTGAAAACTTGGTTAGAACCTGGTGATAAATGTAGGTTCCGTATACGATTAAAAAATTGATCGATACGCTCTGAAAGATAGAAGTCAACCCGACGAGTACTTGTATGTGGAGAGCTATGAGACGGTTGTAACACTTGATGTAAAATAGCTTCGGAGATAGGGTTAGCGCTAAGCGGAATATTAGCAGGTGTACTAGTGTCTTGTTGTTCAGAAAGTTCCAGAATCGAAAATAAATAGTTATAATGCATTTCGTCACCTTCAGCTACTTCAGAAAAAGATTCGCTTAATGGAAGACAAAGATCTTTTAAAATAGTCCAGATAGACTTATTAATCAAGTACTGTAGGTTACGTCCTCCTTTTATATTTAATTAATGAATTGGTTAAGAACACTCATCACTAGGAGGGGCAAATTAAACCACTTTAGTTTTTTATATGGCAACGTTTCGTGCAATCATGTGTGCACTTCTTCAGGCCACTGAAATATATTGTACGTAAGTTACACATTTCTTATTACATATTAAATAATACGTTTTAGGTACAAAACAAGAAACTTACACAAGTGGAAACGTCCTCAACTCCAAACAACATGACAACTAATACACAATATAAATAACATGAATAAATTGTTAAAATATTATTAAAAAAGTCAAATTTTAATTATTTGACCTTTGTTTGTTGTTTAAGTTTAGTAGTTAATTTATTAAATTCAGATGACAACGGTTTATCCCCAAAGTCTTGAACTAAAGTTTTAAATTCGTCAAATTTATTTTACAGTAAGGTAATTGTTGAACATCGACCGGGATACGCGAATAAGAAGAAGCAAAGGAAGGTTTGTGTTGTTTTAAATTTAATTGAACTTTAAGAAATTTTCGTTTCTTGTCAACTTTACGACTGGTAGGATCTAAGTTACAAGTAGTTAACTTCTAATCTAATTCATCCTTAGTAAGACAATTAACCTTCATCATTTTGAAATAGCTGGATAAGAAAAAAATATTTAGTATTAAATGTAATAATAAAAATAATATATTCTTAAAACTATTCGGTAACAACCTAAAACCTTAATGCTCTTTTTGGAAGTGAAATTTAAAAAACAAATTGGCCCCACGTTGGGCGCCAGTTATGTGTAACTTTACTTTTTGAGACTACGCTTATAATTTAGGCGGTTTCACACTTTTTGGCTGCTTTTTGGTTGTCTTACTTCGAGCCGATACATTAAGGATAATGCAAATAAAAAAAAACCTAAAAAAACTAAAAATAGATTATTGGTCGTCACCAATTTAAAAAAGTTAGAAACAAAACTTAAATTTACCTTAATCCTAAGAACAAATACGACTCTCATAATTACATTTTAACATATTACTGTTTACTCTATTTAATTTAACTACCTATAGTGGTATTAATAAGACAAAATTAACAATATGGTAAATCAACTCATAGCAATAATATACTTCCGATTATATAAATAAAAGATAAATTATAACGTTATCTTGACCTTCGATTGATTTTTGCGGAAATCTTTATCGTCATTTTCGAGACCAGGCATTTCCTTATTATTCTAAGATTAGAAATTTACTATTATCCCTACTACGTACAGATCAAAATTTGTTGCAACTAGTCAGTTGCGGAAATAAATTGGTGTTGACACACAGAAAAAAACCAGATACGTATTTTCTTAAACCCTTTTTAAAATAAAGGTGTCTTATTTTTACAACGGACTGGACACAGTGGCGTATTATAGCAGAAGCCAAAAAATTCGTTACTTTTCTGGTGATATTTGTTATTTTGCAAGATAATTTTCTGGCAACACTAATTCCATTCCAAATACCACATTGTCTTTGAAAGTTTATTTGATTACAATTGCCATTATGTCATCTCATGTAGGCAATTTTTGTATTTAATTCCATAGCTGTGCTTTTGTTGGTAAATCACAAGAGCTACTCTTTAATTAGATTAGGAATTTAAATGTTATGTCTTTGCATAATAAAATGGTACAGCGCCGGCGGCAACACGAAGAAAAAAAGATTATTTTCTTTTATAGAATAAACAACATGTACACGATCCGTTCCGATATTTCGTTTTTGAAGATAAATTATATTATTGTTTTATTAGATTGCGACAATCAGGGAAAAGCTGTGCTGTTGAAATTTTTAGGGATCGAGTTCGAGTAGGTAGTTTAATTCTGAACTTTAAGATTTTGTCAATTTTATCAGTTTTGCCTTTTACTTCAAGTATGTAAGAATGAGTGGAAAAACCAAAATTAAGCGGTTCTCAATTTAAAAAATATGCCAAAGGAAAAAGTGAGAAAAAACAAAAGCTTCTAGAGAAAATTCCAAAACTAGACACCTTTTTTAAGTGTACCGATCAACCCTCTTGAAGTGCTACTGTGTTATCATTCATTGATACTTCATGTACTTGAATCGTAGATGTTTCAAATACTAGTGACTTTAAAACTCAAGTTGCGTCTAGTACCAGTACTAGTATTAGTACTGATCCAATTGAATCTATGAGTCATGTAAACTGTCCAGTAGCAGTTGTTCCTCATATTGGCTTTCATAAGAACGTTATAGTTATTGACTTCGAATGAGAAAAGGCAGCGTTACTTTGTATTGTTTTTAAAGTTTGCTGAATCAGACCCAGCTCCGTGGCATGTTAACGATAGTCTGCGCGGACAGTATTGCTACTCATTGTATAAGCCATAACCTCGATTGCGATTTTTCCAATTCAATGAGACAATATACTCACAAAAAGCTATTCTCCAGACAACTTGCAAAAGGAGAAGTTGTTAATTGGTTTTGGTTAGTGTATTCTCTCTCAACCGGAGCTGTGTTTTGTGCCATTTGTAAACTGTTTGGTTGTACAACACAGCTTGCAACAACTGGTTTTTCCGATTGGCAAAATAGTAAAAAAATTGAAGAACACGAAGGAAACCAGAAACATCGAAATTCTGCATGTAATCTAATTAGAAGATCAAATCTTTTAGAAAGAGTAGGTAAACAACTAATCATTCATCTAAGTAAAGAGATCAATTATTGCAGAAACGTACTTCTTAGAGTTGTCAAAACCATCAAGTTCATAGATTCACGTGGACTTGCAATACGTGGCCATACCGAAGTTTTTGGTTTATCATCAAATGGAAATTTTATGGGAATAATTGAGCTCTTTGCGTCATATAGGACGTTTTGGTAACGCGGGAAACGGAACACCTTCTTATCTATCTCACACAATTGTTGGGTGAAAGATTACCTCAGATCTACTTTATCTAATGTAAAGTTGAACGTACTAGTAATCTTGTGCATTGAGAACGAGATGATGAATGTACTAAGCTTTGACAAAGTTATTGATACATATGCTATCATGTTCTACTATAAACTACTAATAAACGTTTGAACAAACTTCTATAAAATAGTTATCATATTAAGTACCTATAAATATAAAAAAAAAAAGAAATTAATAACGAAAGGGGAAAGGGTGCACTTTTTGTATTGGGCTTTAGGCGCCAATACATCTTTAAAAAAATCATTTAATGTTATAAAGGTTTGTTTAAAATAAACAGTTAAAAAACAAGGTTTTTACCTTATTCGCAATATCCATAAGTGTTTTAGCAATTGCATCTTCGGTTTGCCAAACCATATTATAAAAAACTCCTCCTTTGTTTTGAAGTAAAATATAAGGATGATCGAATTCGATAACTTCCCCACCATCCATCACCAACACCTTATCCGAATCCATAATCGTATTTAATCTATGAGCTACCGTAATCACAGTACAATTAACAAAATTCGTTCTGATAGCTTCTTGAATAATGTCATCGGTTTTAAGATCAACGTTAGCAGTGGCCTCATCCAAAATCAAAATTTTATTGTCACGGATGATAGCGCGCGCTAAGCATATTAATTGACGCTGGCCAACGCTTAAATTAGAACCGCCTTGTAAAATCGTCGCATTCAAACCTAAAAAGAAACAAATTAATCTACAAAAACACAATTGTGAAACGTACCAGGACCCATAGTGCATACAACTTCTTTTAACCTAACTTCTTCCAAAGCTTTCCACAAATCACAATCTGGAAATTCGTCAAACGGATCTAAATTTTTTCGAACAGTTCCCGAAAACAGCACCGGATCTTGTGGGATAATTGACATTTTTTTTCGCAAATCGTGTAGACCGATGTTTTTAATGTCGATCCCATCGATTGTTATCACACCTTCGGGCTCGACAAGTTGAAATAACGACGTAATGATTGAAGACTTTCCAGCTCCGGTTCGACCGACGATTCCTATTTTTTGTTGCGGTTTAATTATAAAATTTAAATTTTTTAAAACGTACGGGTCTGTGTCTGAATATTTTAGATATACGTTCGTAAATTTGATTTCGCCTCGTTCGGGCCATGTACTTAACGGCTTATATTTTGGAAGACTTTTTAGTTGCCGCTCTTGTTCGATTAAATTGTATTCCATAATGCGTTCAACCGATACCATAAAGCTTTCAACTTCTGTTAGATGTCTAATGGCCCACGGTAATAATCCCATTAATTGCAAAGCTTGTGTAATGGCAAGTCCTATTTTTTCTCCAGTCGATTCTAATGTTACAACAACGTATATATCATAGTTACAAATCTGGTTTATATACTGAAACATTCGCGAATAACGTCGTGTCTACGATTCGATAAAGCCAAATTCCAGACATCGAACGATAAATGCAGAAAGGTTTCGAATGTTCTAGACTGAGATAACATGAATGTATAAGAAGTGTTCGAGCGTGCGGAAGGTCAGTTCTGTATAGGCAGTTACTGGTTACGGTGAAACTAAATAAGTGATTAGCACGTGCGTAGTTTTAAATAAATAAAGTGTACTTCGAGTGAAAGTAAACGTGACTTTTAAGTAAACAACTATGGATCTATTAGTAATAGCGTATTATTGTTTTATATAAATTACCGTAAGTTTTTATTCTTAGATAGTTAGATTTAATTAGTTCCGTTTAAATTTAATTTTAATTAGGCGTAAATAAATATTAAGTTTGTTTGTGTATAAATAAATTAGTAAATAATAATAAACGTTACAATACCTTTGCTCAGAGTAAAATATATAGTTAATAACGCAACGAATGCAAAACAAATAACGTCTGTATAATATGCAAAACTTCTGGACATTGTCAAAGATAAGTAGTAAGCGGAGCTTCGTTCGTCTTGAAACGCATAGAACTCGTTGGTTAAAATTTTTTGAACGCCAAAAGCTCTAATTGTCGCCAATCCTTGTAATGATGCATTTGCGTGCCCATATACAGGACTACGTGCTTGAATAATTAGTTATTAAGTAAATATAATTTGTATATTATACTTACTAATGCTTTCGACTCGTATAATACTTAAATTTGTTAGTAAATAAACTCTTCGCATACAATACACTATGAATAAGATGATTATTGTAGGAATAATAAACCATTGATCGACCACGCATACAACAATTAAATTTCCTAAAGTTGTGAAAAGAGTTCTTAATCCAATGATCGTCGTGGTCGGTAGTACTTCATCAATGGTACCCAAATCTTTAGCAAAGCGATTGAGTATTCGCCCAGATGAATTGGTATTGAAAAATTTTACCGACGCGTGTATTATTTTATCGAACATTGAGTTATGGAGTACTTTTGATGATTTCATGGATAAGTTTACGTAGGACACTGTACGCATGATTGTAAATGCAATTGTTGATAAAGTAATTGCTGAATAAATGTACATGTTCATAGTGCGTTGATAGTCGTATGTTTCTAAATGTTCTTCTCTTTCCATTTTTACCCTAAAATAATAAAATCACATAATAGTATTGAGTTTAGTAATATATACTAACCAATAAGCAACAAAGTAAAATGCTAAACTTATAGATAATTGTGTTAGCACAAAGCAACTAAATGCAAATAGTGCGTATCCGTAACTTTTAGAAGCAAGTATGTAATCTTTGTATATGCTAAATGGCATAATACCAGTGCTTTGGGCTTCTGCTTGCATTTTAGGTGCTTGGTTTGTTAACGCGTTGTCATGTAAAAGCTTAGTTTTTATTGTGTCTAACTGCTCTTTGTCTTCATCTTTTTGAAGATATTGTGCAAAATCAAAGCCCGTTGTCTCAAGCTCTGTGGGCGATCCTTCAACTGTTATAACTCCATTATCTAGCACAATAATGTTGTCGACATATTTTAGGTATTGTAATTGATGCGTAATAAGAATAACAGTTTTATTTTTAAGAAACGTCTGAATGCACTCTTCAAAAATTTGTTTACCGACATGAGTGTCCACCGCTGAAAGAGGATCATCTAATAAATAAATATCAGCGTTTTTGTACACCGCGCGTGCTAAGTTTATTCGAGCTTTCTGCCCCCCACTTAAAGAAGCTCCTCTTTCACCCACAGTGGTACTGTCCCCGTAAGGAAATAACTTAAAATCATGATCAAGCGCGCAACACTTTACCACGTTTTTATAACGTTCTTCGTCCATGGTGTTTCCAAAAAGAATGTTGTTTTGAACGCTTGAAGAAAAAATCCATGGTTCTTGGGACGCGTAACTTAAACTCCCGTTGATGCTAACGTCACCGGTAAGTAAAGATAATTCTTGAAGTACCACGTGAAAAAAACTGCTTTTTCCAGATCCGACAGGTCCAATAACAGCTGTTAGAGATCCAAAACTGATGTTGCAGTTTAATTTTGAAAACGTGTACTGTTCTGAAGACATATCCCACTTAGCCGAACCATCTTTGACGCTAACTGCGTAATCGTTACTGTTTGAGAAAATATTTGTTTCAACCTCGTCGCTGAGTAAAAACTTTGTTATACGTTTAATAGAAATTTTACTTTCTTCCAACGCAGCAACGCCCTGAGGCAGAAACAACATGAAAGATAATCCAAATGTGTAGTACAAAGACGTTATGATAAAAGCACTTTTGGCATTTATCGTTGTATTGAAAAGTGCTGTACTGATAATTGTTATAAATATCGATGTTGTTATAAAAACCGTGTGCAACGAGAATGCACCTTTTATATAAGACGTCATTGTTATGGAGTCAATTTCCAATTTTCGACACAAAGTAATAATTAACGCAAACGGTTTTTCCCACGCGTACATTTTAATAATGTTAATTCCTTGAACGATCTCATTCATCAATCTTATTCTTTCGTCTCGTCTTATAGACGTCTTTAAGCGATACTTAGAAATCAGTCGACCGGAAAGATCTAAAATAGATTTTGAGATTGCCAAAATTGCGTTTGAAGTTACTTACAGTGGATTGGTATAAAGAGGAATATTAAGCTTGCGCCTAATATTGCCGATATTCCAATTTCGCGATACGTTAAATATAGTACCAAACATGTTTGCAAAGGTGTAACAAAAATATGATGAGTTAAATTAAAGAAAGTTTCGAATGTGGTTATGTCGTTTGATAGTAGGTTGATTATTTGACCAGGTGTTGTTTGTCTTAGAGCGGCTTTATTTAGTTTCAGAATTTTTTGGTAGATTAAGGTTGAGCAGACTATTTGTATTCTTACCCCGGCGTTAACGCACATCAAAAAATACGGATGAATAATTGAAAATGACGCAAAGGAACATGCAATAATGCTAAACGCGTAAATGTAAGTGCGATTACGATTTTCGTGGCTGTAACTATCGATTAGTGCACCAAGCGATAGTGGTGTATATATTCTGCAAAAACCCCGTCAAAAAATTAAGTACACTTACTTAAATCGTTACCTAAAACCAAGCTCGACGATCGCAAATAAAACCATCAACATAAAGTATCGCTTCCAAAATAGTTTTACAAATACACCGAATAATGATGGCGTCTGTCCGGTGTCTTTGCATTTCTTTAATTCTTCTGCCCAGAGCTTCAGAGCGAGTTCTCCCAAGCGACTGGCTTTATGCTCAAAACTTCGTAAATATCATCTTCAGTAAAAGTCTTTCTGATACCCTGAATGAATGTTGGAATCGCATATCTAAAAAAAAGTTTAACAATGACGTATTCAGGTATAGTAAAACTTACAAAAACGTTACTGCCGAAAAAAAGTTTGCGTTAGCTCTGGGATTTCGGTTCTTTTTATGTTTAGATGAGAAACTTTCCATGTTTCTATAAAAACACCAGAATATATGATATCATAGTCTGTTGTGTTGTTAAAATCATAAATAAAATTAATGTTTTTTTAATAAACACGTTTATATTCATACTATTTAGTTACATCAAAATGTATAATGTGCATTGTATGTTAAACTTCAAATGGCAATGAAGTTAATCTTAAAGTCATGTGAAAGCGTACATAAATAGCACGTGCTTCACATAACTCGCGTTGCCATTTCTTCTAATAGAATTTCTATGACAAAAATAACTTGCAAACAGTGGCGTAACTACTTTCTTTCCCACAATAATCGGAAACGAGCTTAAAACAATTAGAACTTAGGCTTGACACAGTTTTTAGTCCGCATTTCGATGCCACTGTTTACAAACTATTCGGCTATTACTAAAACTAAAATACCTGTTTTCTGACTATTTTAGTCAAATAAAACGTCACATGTCTCGTCACTGTATACAATTCTAAAGTTGATATGAGCCGATAACAATTTTCATCCAAGAACAGAGTATGATAAACGTTTGTGATAACCGTACCGTTTCTAGTTCAAAACATCAAATATAAAATTTTTACTGCGAAGATAAACAGGACAGTATTTTATTTACATGTGACAGTTGTTACATATATAAAAATACAAATAAACTGTGAGTTTCTTATCATGAATTTTTTAAGGAAACAAACACACTACTTTAGAGAGCAGTCGTCGCTATCAGTAAAATTGCACATTGTGCTATCAAAACACGATAAAAATTAATTATTTGGGTAAAAAGCTATGATAATACAGCGTCAAAGAAATATTTATTAGTCTAATTGATTTTATTTTGGAAGTCGCAAAGAAGAACCAAAAACTGAGAAAAAAAATAAATGTAGAAAAGCTCTAGTTCATTTTAACGGCATTGCAACATCAGCACTTTCAACTACCCTAAACTAACTAGAATTTTTGTAAATGTTCCTAAATAAAATTCGCATTCTTGACAACAAAACAAAACAATAACCTAAGTTTTAATTATTTCACTTTTGTGAGGTCAAATAAAACCAAAACAAACTTTGATAACCAAAAAAGCAAGGGCCATGTTATGGGTCACATGTATGTACGAAGTTTTAACCTCTGACTATGATTATAACTATTGATGGGCATAGTCGATTATGTTACAGTTGAATGTTCAAATAATTAAATTTTCATTAACAAAAATTGCTAAATGTTTTTCATAATAATATCAAATATGTAGTACAGCCATAGTCATTGGAAATGTCCCTAAAATGAGCAATACCGCACGTTCAGTCACATTCTAATAGTATTAATCGTATTTATACCTGTGAATATATATCCTAAGGTTATTGTTTTTTCTTTGTCGTATAAATAAATACAAAAAGGTGTGTTATTATTATTGTTCACATTTCTATCAATCCATACTCCATGGAATTATTCGTCTTTAGTTTTACCGTCAGATGGCATACAATTACATTTATATTATTTACCTGATTGGTGCATTTTCATGAAGTTCACTTGCCGTCAACTTGCTAAACGTGCCAAACGTGCGCCATTTTCGTTGTGCCTTGAAACCTCTATAAGTGGATGTTTCAAATAACTGTTGTGTGTCGAAGACCTCTGCTATCTGCTGACATTCATCAGACGTATTTCTTTACGGATATTTAGACTTCGAAAGTACCACGTGTGCCGCATCGTTGCTTAACTGACGCCGGATTTGACGGCGTTTTCTACTTGGGTTGATCTACTTTCTGTCAATTTTCTATGCCATTTCTTAATCGCCGCAGGTTTCCATATCGATCAACGTCGAGCTGTCATCTTTATTTATATCGATTTTTGGTAAACCAAAGAAATCCAATATCAACGTATTGCACTAGCTTAACTTACATTCCTTTCACTTCATTACCATCAATTATTTATCTTTTAACTGATAATTAACTTGCGCGCTGAAATTATTCATTTTAGTAAATACTATTTTTTCTTATTACAGTTAAAATTGTTGCTGAATTTGTAAATCACATTTACCTTAACTCTTTGTTTGTTTATTGAAAAATAACTTCCTCACTTAACTTCAGCATTCCAACTTATCGGTACTCAGTTGCCCTGAGCAAATTTTCCTAAATCCGGTACTGTTTCATTTATTTAAGTTATACGTGTGGGAATCTGCTGTTGTTACTAATCTCACGCTTTATTATGTTACATTTTAAAGTCGATAATTTGTAGTTTATGACTAATTAAGAGCGTATTATTTTCACTGAATACGTGATTAAATTCTGCTTTTCTACAAGTGCTTATCAAGATCCTTGTTTAGACTATCAGTTACTCGAGCGTTCTCACGAGTTTGCTGACGAATTTATTTTGTTATCTTGTGACGTCATTATGACCTTAGGTACTTCGTTTCCTTCTTAAATCAGTTCCTGACAAACTCTTATTGAGATCACTTCAAAAATTTACTGTACCTTGGAAGTACTAACGTTTACTGAAACACGGTGATTTTACCGGATATTACGTTGAAACTTTCCTAACTTTTAGTATATCTACGGAACCTGTTTCTTTTTTAAAATTACTAAAAATCGTATATTTACGGCTATAAGTTACTTTAAATTTTAAAAGTGTACTTAGTTTTCTTAACGCTGGATTATTATACCCAGCGGGTTTTTTCTTCCGACGAAATTGTTCTAATTCATATGAACGTTTCCTCCAACGGATTGTTTACTCCACGTGTGGAAGTTCCTTCAACTACCAAAATACTCCGTTCATCTGTAAACTCTACTAACGCTACGCTGAGAAGTCAACTTTGATTGCAGCAACTGATTAAGTGAAAAAAACCAACCGTTAACCTTCGTTTTATTGTGAATTAATTCATATTTGTGCAAATCTCAAAGATTTGATTTTCTACATTGAACTTTTAATCAAAATTATCCTACTTGCTTAATCAACTTTAGAAATTCAAGAACTTTTCTTTATACTTTAAAATTTTACAATTTTTTGTTTTTTGCTATTTAAAATTCACTTTTGTTATTTAAACTTTGGCTTGATTTACTTAATTTAATTCTTCTATAAGAATTTGTTATCTGATTTACCTTGAATTTTTTTTTGTTGTCTTATAACGTAATTGTAACTGACCTATTAACTTACATAAATTTGGTCACGCATCCCTTGATCTACGAGATAGTAAACTTGAACCTAACTCTAATTCTCGGCTGTTACTTGCCGACGGCCAATTGTTTGTTTTAAACATTTTATTTAAGGAAACTTCGACTGGAAATACCGTGCACGGAGTTTCATCAGCGAAGTAATAAGGTAAGATTTATTTTTTTTTGTATTTTAAATTTGTAATTACTGTCTTGTCGAATAACGATCGCCGTCCCAAATTAAATTTTTTCTGTTGTTTGTTTTGCGAACCTAACGTAATTAAATTAGTTTTACTACTTTTGTTTTAACACAAGGTAATTTAGATCCTGTATTTTTGTAATATTTGAAATCCATTATCGATTGTTTTACTCAACTTCACGCATATTTTGTTTGCTTAATTCAAAATTGAATATTTTATTGATTATTTTGTAAATTGCTATTTATTCTAATTTCATTATATTTACATCAAATTTACTGATTTCTATTTATTGCTTAACCTTCCCCGTTTTTTTTTCTTCCAGCAACTCTTCGCTACTACTAGAGCCTTGTTAAACTTTTACAATTTACTTAACAGGACCGTAACTAAACAAATTGTGTGGCGCCCATTTCTAACAATTTCTAATCACTATTTGACTAATTTTATCTACCACGACATCTTTGATTTAAATATTCCCCTCACAATTTCTAACCCACCCCATTTTGCCTACAAGAACCAAGCTATTGCGGCCATCGCTCCATTTAAATTTAGTTACCCATAACTCTTACCGTAACACAGTAAGTAATTAACGTATTCATTATACGGACCAACTTATTGTCTACGGTCCCACTTGTGACTACTTTTCCATCTAGCTCGCATCGCTTCGGCCAACGTTACTTGCGCAAGGGAACTACACCGAAGGATGATTATCAAGGTAAGATTGTTTTTTTACTTAATTGCTTGCGCACCTCGAGTAAATCGATTCCTGAATAATTTGCAACTATAACATAACTGACTCTGAACATTTTGTTTAATATTTTCAATAAGGAAAATTAGATTCAATCATCCTCATTATACTTCGTTCTTATTGTAATAATTGTTATATTACCATACACCCTCTGGGTACATATTTTATTTGTCCCGCTTATATTTATGTTACCATTCAGTTTGTTTTTTTATTATAATTTAATTAACCCTATTTTTGCGTATTTATTTCGTCGCTCATTTCTACGCTATTAGTTGTTTCGTACTTGCGACTGAACGCTTTAACCAACCAAGTACGTGGCGCCCATTCTCTTAACTATTCTTTACGCAATTATTGCTTACCACCTCATACTTAAAAATCTAGGCTTACTAGCCCACCCCCCATATTTGCCTACTGGTACTGAGCCACCGTGCCTTAGCATTTTAAATTTTGTTACCACCAAAAGTTACCGCAACAGGTGATTACCATTACTTAATTTTGTATGTATTTCTCAAATCATACGAAAAGGCTTTTAAATATTACTCTCAAATAAACGTTTTATAAAACCAATATTTTCTTTATATTTTTTGTGCGAATTAAAAAACAAACACTTTTTTCTAATTTTGAATAACAATTAATTAACATATTTTTAATAAACAAAGGACATTACTATATCGTCAAATTTTCTGATAGTCACATTATTTTTGTATGTAGGATGTTTAAACCTGGCTTATCAGACCCGGAGTAATGTTTGGTTATAAGAATATGCAGCGTTTGTTACTATAATTTATAAACAATGTTTCTTATATAATAATTAATAAGTAACAACAATACTTGTTTTTTGTTATAAAATGACTGTTTATTTTTTCAATTTCTTAATTTGAATGTTGGCCTGGTTTATGTAAAAGTGGGTATTGTACCGGATATGCATCCTAGAGTTAGGCGGATTTACAAATACCTCACTTATTATTGATGTGTTGTCAATGCAAGTGCGGTAATGCTCATTTTAAAGACATTTAATAGTATTGATCGTATTGACATCTATAAATATACCTTGAGGTTATGGCTTTTTGTTTGTCGTATAAACATAAAAAGGTGATTACCATTATTAAATTGTATATGTGTTTCTTAAAACTATACGAGGAGACTTAAATATTACTCTGAAACAAGCGTTTTATGAAACCACAACTGCTTTTATGTTTTTGTGCAAATTAATAAACAATTCTACCGGATATGCATCTTAGCATTAAGCGGATTAATAAATATCTCACTTATTAATAAGTTTCATAATTACCTTTTGTAAATATATCATCAGGTTATGGTCTTTTGTCGTATAAATATAAATTTTTCATTTACAAAATTGTAATGTAAATTGGGAGTTCCTAGTGGTAGCATCATTGTTTATGTGATTATAATATTTTGTGAATATGCCTTGAAGATTAGGACAAATGGATTCTACCTTAGAATTAAGAAGAAGTATTGTTGAGATGGCACAAGCAGGAATGTCACTTCGAACAATATCACATGTTGACTTATCGGTAAGCATTTTTCTAAAGTATATTTTTTACATTGCATTGCAACACAGTCAGCATGTATTAAATATGATCACTAACAATACTATTTTATAAGATATCGGAATCTATTAAATTGACGTCAAATTTTTAAATACATATATAACGTATAATGGCTTTTAATATAGTACTAATAATAAATGTAATCTAATACTAAGAACTTAACACTTTGTAGATTAAACAAATCCGGCGATGGATTACGAAAGGTCAGGAAGTTGGTAATAGGCCACTTGTAAGCAACAGACTACCTAAGCCTAGAATTACTTCTCGGCAAAAAGATGCGGACATACTCGACTATACATTACAAAATCCTTTTACACCTTTCCAAAAAATAAAGGAAACGCTGAATATTAATTGCTCTGTTTCCACTATTCAGAGACGTTTACACGAATCAAATTTACATTGTGGAAAACCGGCAAGTAAACCTAACATTACAGAGCGTCTTGCTGCAGCTCGGTTGCGCTTTTGTCGCCAATATTTAAATTTGGATTGGAGTACTGTTATCTTTTCAGATAAAAAAATATTTTCTAGCACTGATCAATGTCCAACTACAGTGTGGAGACCACAAAACACTCGTTACAATATAGAACATTTTTTGCCCAATAGGCGGTTACGTGCATAAATTTAAATGCACGACCCTGTATATTGGTTTAATTAAAATTACTTTTCTATTTCTCCACGTCATCTATCGGGCTCGTTGGTCCCTTCGTATGGAGAAGACAATGAACTGTCATTTTTTGACTTTAACATCGTTCACGATATAACCTATGTCTGCGTGAATTAAAAATCGTTTTCTTAAAACATCCACGTGTTGTGACACGATGGGTAATAAAAGTATTCTTAATTAACTAATTTAATCCACGCAGGGTAAGTGGCTTTTATTCTTTTTTTGATTAAAGGTAATTTTTATGTTTTTTCGTTAGCGCCATGTGCTACCTCCTAATTATGGGTATTCTTGTCTTAGTTTAAAATCTACAAGGGAAAAATTATAATCGGAAGCTGTAGACCTATGAACGCTGCGATACAAGGGCAGAATTTCTATGCGGAGGCAATTAATACCGTTAAATAATATCATCTTGTACGGAAGGGCCTAAGTACCAGACACAATGGAATTTCTCTTCGGAGGCAATCTAATACCATCGTAGACGAAAAGACATTGTAACAGCATACGATACGTTTCGGTTTTCTTACTTTCTTTTAAATGTTTCTTTTACCTGTTGTAGTTTGTGAATCGCCAGGTAGACACGATTATTTTCAGGAAGTTTAATTACAGGAAGCCAGTAGGAAAACGTATTCTGAAGGTACACCTGAATCTTGGTAAGTCAATTTTTGATTTTAATTATTCGCTGTCGCTACGGTGCTACTCATAAATAATCATATTTACTAATCGTGTCGAAACGTCCGAATTGATTTGCTTCTTATTACTGTTACTCAATTAGTTTAAGTAAATTACTATCGCATGCTGATTACGTCAACTGTCAATTATTACTATTATTAATATAATTTACTTTTGAAGATTTTTTATGTTCTGATGGTTACACTTTTGATTTAAGTGTAGTGTAAGTTGCCGATACTTCTGTTATTTTACTAACTACATATATTTGTACTGGGACTAAATTTATTCACTGTGATGCTATCCACTTATCTTGTAATTGTTATTGATTCAAATTTTAATCTATTTATCCTTCTAGAGTAATTAAAGTGCAATTGTTGTTAACGATTTGGTTTCTTTCTGCGTTCCCTCCAACTTTACGAACCTAAAATTTTGTTACAAGCTTGGACCGTCTGTCTTGATCGAGGCAGAAGTGTTAATTATAAAAGATCTGGCGCCCTTAATTATTATTAACTTGAACCTTCCCTATCTCCGACTGTGTGAGTAGGCCGTACCAGGTTAGTAAGACCTATAAGCTTGTAGCAAATTTTGGCTGGCCAACTTAAGGGGCTTGATTTTCTTATAAGAATTTTCTTGTTCTTTTTATTTCTTTTAGCGATTTTCTTGAATTGGGATTTTCTTATGATACCATCATTCAGTAGTAGTTTAGTTAGGAAATTTAGAATAGGGTAGCATATACTGTTGGTTTGACTTTGCTGTGGTTGTCGATTTGCTTTTGGCTTGATTGCATTTCTAGTTAGACGTTTGTTAATTATGTATTCTTTAGACGAGGAGCCACCACTCCTTACTTCATCCGACCCTGATTCGGAAATGAACTTGGCCGATTAGAATATTACTTTTTCTGGTGAAGATCCGTTTGTACTGATCGAGTTTCTTATTCGTATTGATGAGTTGTGTTTGTCTCGTGGAGTTTCTCAACATCAACTTTTTTTCAGCTTCTGAGGTGTTATCGGGTAAACCTCTTCTTGTGTTTAGAAGTAGACGACATACATTACGTTCTTGGAATGAGGTTACTGCAATGTTGAAAATTGAACTTCTGCCTTTACATTATGATGAACGGTTAATGGATACTATTATAACCGAGTGATGAAACCTAAGGAATTTATTGGGATGTACGTTGCTACTATACTTTCTTCTATAACTACTCATGAGTCTAATACTTGTATGCATTGTCGTTCTAAAACTGAGAAACTTGTACGTCCTGTTCGTTCTTTAGCTTCTTTTCTTTTAAATTTTTCGTCAGTTTCTAGGATTATTAGGCCTACTACCGATTCTTGGTACTTAGGTTTGGTTTCTAAAGTTTCTGCTTTTCCTCGTCGTTTCTCTCGTTGGTGTATTGTGAAAGGTCTTCTATGTAAACGCAAACAACTAATCCACGATCACCATCTTCCATCTGAGCGTGAACACTGCAGTGTTAGGAGTACGTTGGAAGCTCTTTGGTGTCATTTCTACTGACCTCATACGAGCCTTAAGGTTGCTGAGTTTATACGTCACTGTTCTTGTTCGAACGCACAGCGAAACAATTCTATTAGGTTACGTCACGTTTTGCCAGCAACGATGAAGCTTTCCAACACTGGTGTCGCTACAAGGTCTACGCGTCTACATAAAGATCGTACTCTTTCTCCAGATGTAAAAGCCGCTGCTATTGCTTTTGCATCTCCTTCTTCAGTCGCTTCTAATTATTATTTGCTGTCTTCTTCTAATCGTTCTCTTTGCTTTCATCGACGTCGCAAGCGTCGTAAGTGCTAGCTTTCGGCTTTCGACCTTTGCTATTCTTTTGGTTTTTTTCTTTCGGTGTTGGTGGTTCGAGTTTTTGGATACGTCGTCAGTATCTTGTTGGTTGTAGCTTGGATGCTACCCAATTGTTCCTTTCATATTGCTGTCACCGATTTTCTTTTTTTTGCTTAAGTTTCTAGTGCTTTTGTTTTGGTTGCTTTCTTCTCCATCTTACTTCAGGACAGACTACCTTTCCGCCTGTATATATTTATATCCGCTTAGTCGGCTTTTTTGGATTGGTACGTCATATATAGAATTATCTCTTCTGCTTTTGGATTTGGTTTTTTCCTTTCTTGAGTTTTCTATTCCGCTCGTCGGCATTAAAGTCGTGAAGTATACTTTCCAATTTGGGACAGCAATTGGTACGCATTCGTTCTATTGCTAATTAGAATATCTTTTCTCATCCCTTGTTTTTTTTTCTCTTCTTAAATATGGGCGGTTGGTTGGGCATTGTACGGTAGGTCACTCGGGATCGGCTATCTAGGGAGAGGTAGTCAAGCCGTACAAACAACATCTGTACTCTCTTTTCTCTTTCTATCTTTCTTGCTTTCTTTTTCTCTTTTGTAGCTTGGGCACTTGCTTCTTTTCCTTTTGACAACTTTTTCTCTTAAGTGTTGACTGCAACTATGCTTCCTTTTTTCTCTCTAAGTTTTTTCTTTCTGTTGCTTAAATAGGGCGGTTGGTTGGGTATTGAAGGGCTGGTCACTCCCTTTTCGTTTCTTCTACGGTAAAAAGAACGAACAAAACACTTACATCTTGTCTTATCTTTCTTCGTCTGTATCTTTTCTTCCTTTCTTGTCTTTCTTACTTTTGATTTTTTCTTTTTGCTTTTGAAGGTTTGCTTTTAGGGCAATTATCTCTTTTGTTTTTTCTCTTTTATCTTGATTTGTTGCTTGAATACTTTCTTTCTTTTTTCTTTTTAGTAACTTCTTACTTTAGTATTCACGCAACTATGTTTCTTGTCTTTTGCTTTTTTTCTCAGTTACTTCTCTCGCTTTATAAGGTTTAGTGGGTTTTTGTTTTGTTGTTTTTGGTTTGGGGCTTGGAATAGACTGCAACGTCGCTTCTTGTACTCCGCACTTCCGCTTAGTCGGCATTTTTGATGTTGTCAGACACCGTTAGGATATTTCTCTTCTTTGGGTTTCTTTTGCTTTTGGAATATTCTAATCCGTTCTTCGGCATTTACATTCTAATGTGACATTCCAACACGACAAGCACTGACTCACGATGCTAAATTAGCAAACGAAGTTTTCTGTTCTTTATTGACTCATACTTCTTTTTCTTTTTTTCTTCTAGTTTTGTTTTGGGTTGCTTTAAAATTTTTTTTTCTGCTTAAGCTTTGTCTTTTTTGTCTTGGATTCACTGCAACTATATTCTTTTCTCTTTATTTTCCTTTGCTAATTCTTTCTTTTGCTACCTTGGGCTTAGTAAGTTATTCGTTTTGCTGTGTAAGTCTGAAACTTGAGACAGATTAGAACTCCGTTTTCTGCACTTTATGTACTTCCGCTTGCTCGGCTTTTTTGGATGTTGTTAGTCATTTTTAGGATATCCCTTTTGCTACTTTTCTCTTTGTTTTTTTCTTAGGATATTCTATTCCGTTTATCGGCTTATAAGTTTCATTGTCCAGCACAGTGATCGATGATTAACAAGTGTTCGTTTAGAAATTGATAGTTCTTACGTTCTTTTCTTTCCTCTTCTTTCTTTCCTTTTCTTTGAATTCTAGTTTTGGGGATTATTAGTACTTGGGATTTTAGGTTACTTATTTTGAGACTATTTTCAACGGTGGTTTTGTATTAAAGGGTTAGGGTTTAAGGGGATTTTAAGGCTACTTAGTCCCGGACGCTTGTCTAAATTTCTACCTTTTCTATATTCTTTTTTTTTCTCTGGAATTCTTTTGATGCTCACCTCCTTTAAGTATTGGGTTACTGATTGTTTGTACCTTACCTTGCCGATACTGCTGTTATTTTACTAACTACATATCTTTGTACTCGGACTAAATTTATTCACTGTGATGCTATCCACTTATCTTGTAATTGTTATTGATTCAAATTTTAATCTATTTATTCTTCTAGAGTAATTAAAGTGCAATTGTTGTTAACGATTTGGTTTCTTTCTGCGTTCCCTCCAACTTTACGAACCTAAAACTTCGTTACAAGCTTGGACCGTCTGTCTTGATCCAGGCAGAAGTGTTAATTATAAAAGATCTGGCGCCTTTAATTATTATTCACTTAAACCTCCCCTATCTCCGACTGTGTGAGTTGGCCGTGCAAGGTTCGTAAGACCTATAAGCTTGTAGCAAGGCAAAGTGGTAGAGTGACAGCTGGAGTGCGGGGATAGATATATCAAGCGGGTCCAGAAGAGTTAGTGCAAGTGACACCACCTTGATTTACTTCAGAGCAATACCTGAATATTTTAGATAATATCTTGATACCTTCTGTGAAGAATATTTCCACAAGATGAGCTGGAAATTATTGAAGTAGTCCAGGATAATTCTCCTATTCATACAGCACGAATTGTTAGGGACTGGATTGAAGATCAAAACGGAGTTAAAATAATTGAATGGCCAGCGAGATCACCAGATTTGAACCCAATTGAAAATATGTGGGGCGCAATGATCAGAAACTGGGATAGTGATATTCAATTTAGAAGACCTGAAAATATTATCCAACATTCACAATTAGTTTGGGAACGTTTTCGGGGATCACAGTGTTACAAGCTTTTGGTGGTTTTACGAACCTGCACGGCCAACTCTCAATAGTCGGAGAGAGGGGTAGGTTTTCTAGAAGTATATAAAAGATAATTAAGGGCGCCAGAGCCTATCCAAAGTCACGTCTGTCTGCTCACAACAGACCAGGATGCTTGTAACACGATGTTAGGTTCGTAATTCCTCTACTCAGCTGTTCGAGTAGTCAGAAGCAACTAGTTAATACGATAGTCATAGGAAATAGGTATGTTGTTATAAAAGAAGAACTAACCACGATAACAATTTTAATGTAGAAACGCTGAGGATTATCGCAGACTATAATAAATTCTAAATACAGAAATGCCAGTAGCATGGGCAACACACCGTACATAAGTAAACTACAATAAAAATATATATAGCGAAGAATAGGTAGTAGTAACTATCGGTTACATAATTAGTAGAATGGCATTACTGACAACCAAATACAGAAGTAAGCAAGTACTACGCTAATGTTAAATTATCCTAACACAGCGTGTAAAATTAATATTGCATTAACGTTAATCAATCGGTAGTACACAGCATGCACAACTTGACCTAAATGAAATTTATTACCTAGCTCGTAAACAACAATAACGATAATTATAGAATTAATAGCAAAAGTTTCGTGAGTGACCCGTTTGACTACGCAATAAAACATATAAAATCACTTACCATAAATACAGGAGGTTTCTTTGGTGTGAAGAACGTACGTTCCCCCGACACATAACCTTGTAAACAATTTGAATCGCAAATCGTGTCAAGCTAATGTCTCACGAAATCACATCTACAATAATTATTACTTAAAATACAAGAAAGTATAAATAATATAAACCGGTTGTTATATGCTGTGGTACCCCTTTGTCGTTGATTTAATTAGTTATAGCCATAAGTCTTATAAAGAAAAGTTAATATCGTCCCATCTAAATATTTGTTGAGGTTCATCCCTCCGTAAATTGATATCGAATACAGAATAGCGCTGGAACACAAATAGGTGGTGAACACGAACACGGCGTGTCAGCCACGTGTAGTTTAAGTTTGCCCAGGACGCCTCCGTAGGACCCCAATTGCGCGGCTTGAAATCGCCTTCTGCTAGCGCTCGAGTCCGGCAACGTGATGTCTTAGTTATTAATAGTTACGATATCCATTTATCGAGAATATAACAGTTGTAACAGGACGGGACGCAAAATGGCTGTCAAAAGGAAAACGAATTACAAACGAGTTTATATTAAAAGATGACTTTAGCTTACCCTGTAACGTCTTAACGAAACTAGAAAATTAAATAATTATAAATGGTTTTCCATTATTTCCCCGATGGTAACGGATATATTAATATTCACTCGTTACAGACCATTTACATCATCCACATGTGTCGACTTTCTACCAAATGACATCTCATGCGCAAAGGATCGTTAGCGGGTGTCAAAACCCGAATCTAATTTCGCGTCGAAAACACATAGGCGTACCTAATGAAGATTGCAACCGTAACAACAAAGGCGTACGTAATGAAAATTACCGTAACAACAGTCGTGTGAAAATTTAGTAAACCTTATGCAGTCTAGATTAGAAGCATGCATACAAAATAATGTTTATTACACAAAGTATACATTATTTCTATACAACTTTTGTATTGTTATTGTTTTTTTATATGATTTTTTATTTAATTATTTTATTAAAATAAACTACAGCGTAAACTGTAATTATAAACGTATGCTTATTTATTAACATTTTATTAACGCAAAAGTGAGTAATACCTAAATAATTATTATTAAAATAAAAAATAATATTAATGAATACGAAAATATAATTATGATACTCATTAATAAGTGAAGTATTTAACCGCTTAAACAAAAAAAAAAGAATGTGACTATGTGAACAAAAATTTAAATAAATTACATTATATTGGCACGAATATTTACTCTTACACCGGAAAATTCTGTTTGATAGTATTATTTATATTTAAACGAAATTAAAGTATAAAACTTTCACTTTATTTATAAATACTTTTGCACATACAGCGAAATATTAATAGTACCTATATAAAATTGTTTTTATAAAATCGGTAATTAGATTATTGTTTACAATTTACCTTAATTTTATACGTTCAAAATTTTGCTATCAATAAGTATGTATCTAAAATTATAGAAAGAAATGTGGGCATACAAATATAAATACGGTCATAAAAGTAATACTATTGTCTTATGGTTTGAGAAATACATGTAAAATTTAGTAATGGTAATCCCTTTTTAATTTACAAGACAAAAGGACATAACCTCAAGGTATATTTACAAGTATAAATACTAGTAATACTATTAGAATGTGACTGAAAATGCGGTAATGTTCATTTTAGGGACATTTCCAATGACTATGGCGTACATAATACACTCTAACTTATATAATTACACAGAATTCAAATAATACACAATAAATTCTTGTTTACTCAGCTAGTAGCAATAACTATTACCATTGCTATTACTTGAATTATCGTTAAAATAACAACCATAAAAACTCAATCTCCGAACAATGTTAACTGTTTTGATCAGTGGCGGATCCAGGGGGTGCGGCTGAGGGGCCCTCCTTATATGCATCACACTTAAAAAGGACATACTTATAAAATTGTTTCTAAATAGCGAAGTAACTGTGACGGGTTTTTAAGACAAAATAAGATAAAATTTGCCAGTTACTCTGGGGATGGGACGTTTCGACGTCGCCGTTTCGCCGCCGCCGTTTTGGCATCGCCGTTTCGCCGTCAGACGTTTCAGCGTCAGGCCGTTTCGGTGTTGATTTTGAAAATAGTAACGATAAAACCTGAAAAGTTGGAATTATGATTTATTACCTTATAAACGTTTGTTTAACGGCAATTTATTTTAATCCCTTCAAATGGGTTTTCTATTGTAGGTACTATTAATAGATTTTGGTCAAAACTTTTAAAAATATCCATTATTAGTTAGGTGCATGATTGCTCAGTTTACAATCGCTGTTGACGCGTACTACCTAATTAGTATTTAGATTGTGTCGCTATTGATGTCAGTACCATTTTTAATTTTAATCATGGACAACGTTATTTTATCTAAAAGAGGAAAACAAAAATTTTTTCACAACGGCTTTCTGTACGTTTTTGATACGGTTAGTAAAAACGATGAAAGTGTTAAGTTTTGGAGAGAGCAAAAAGAAAGGTGCAAAGCAAGAGTTCATACTCGAAATAAAGCAGTTATAAAAGAAATAAATTTGCATAGTCATGATTCGTCCGCAGTGAGTGTGGAAGTGGCTCAAGTTCTTACGAATGTCAAGAAACGTGCAGCAGAAACCATAGAAGGGACGATTCAGGTAATTTTACAATTTAAAATTAATTGCAAGTTGCAGTAAGTCACACATCACTTTTTCTCGTAGGTCATTAATGAATGTGTAGCTAACACAACACAAGCTTGCCAAGGTAAATTACCCAACAACTGTGCCTTAAAAAAATAGTTAGGCGGAAACGCAATGAAATTCAAGCTGCACCCCCAAATCCTATTCGACTTAAGAACTTAATCCAGAACGGTACAAAATTTACGAAAGACAACCTGGCCTTGTCGAAATTTTCTATTAACGGATAGTGAAAGACTAAATAGGATTTTAGTTTTTGGCCGAGAAAGTTGGATTGAACGCTTGCGTGCTGGAACCACTTGGTACGCAGATTGGACCTTTTCAATAGCACCACCCTTGTTTACTTAAGTTTACACCATCATGGCTGTAAGAAACAATGGAGTACATCCGATATTCTTCTAACAAATAAATTACGGGCCACATATATGAGGATATTCGACTTAATTAAAGAACTAGTGCCAAATTTGCAGCCTACAGCAATTCATTGTGACTTTGAACTAGCGGCATTTACTGCAATGCTACACAGCTTTCCGGGCGTCAACATAAATGGATGTTTTTTTCATTTAGCGCCAAATATGAAAAAACACTTGTTAAATCTAGGACTTCGTACACAGTACAATAATGATCCACAGTTTGCCCTCAACGCCAGAATGGTAAATTCTTTGGCATTCGTACCAATCGCCAACTTAGATCAAGCTATAGATACCCTCGCCAATGTTTTACAACAAGAGCTGCAACCACTGCTTGACTGGTTCGGGGATTATTATATAGGGCGGATAAGTCGGTGTGTATACTATTTTTGATTTTGAATACAATAAAGTACTTCTACAAACTATAGAAGAGGAAATGAAAGACTCTGAATGGTAATGACAGAACAAATAATCACGCAGAAGCGGCCCATAGAAGATTAAAGATGGAATTTGGGGGTACACCATCCAACAATATTTAAATTTATAGATGGGCTTCGTAAAGTCCAAAAAAGACGGGATATATATTATGTACAGTTTGTTGCCGGAAATCTGCCACCCGTAAAATTGAGAAAATATAGAGATGCGGATACTCGAAGTCTAAGATATATTAGAATATTTAAGGGGATTAGCACATAATTATGAAATGTAGGTTAATGTATAGTGTTTTGTGTATATAACGCATTGACTTATCCAAAACAGCATGACGCCGAAACGACCTGACGCCGAAACGGCGATGCCAAAACGGCGACGGCAAAACAGCGACGCCAAAACGTCCTACACCCAGGTAATCTTTTGCTTCGTTTGCAGCAGTACAAAGATAAAATTTATCATCTTCTAAGAAAACACATTTTAAAAACATAATTTGTGAATCTTTTTTTTAAAGAAATATGTAAATATCTTTAAATAAAAGTTTTAAGAAGGACTGTACTTACACTAAAACAGACAAAAAAATATGAACATAAAAGTTTTTTATAGAATGTAGTACTATAGCTGTAAAAGTGAAAATGTATTAAAACAAATTAAGGAATTTAATGTAAAAATGCATTTTTTTATTACTTCGACAAAAAGAGCGGTTTGTTTGACTATTAAGTAATAAAACTAAAGTATATTTTTGTAAGTATAATTGAGTGTTTGTCTTTAGCGTTTTAAAAAGTTCATTTTAATTTAATTTCGGCCAGCTACATGTTCAAAAACAAAAATAAGCAAAACGCAGCATAATTTGCAAACTAAAATAATACTCAGCCATTACTACTTACAACAATTCAACAAACAGTTTTCGAAACGTATTACAGGATCGGTACAAATACATGTACGTATCCCAACCAGTGGCGGCTTCTCTATTATGTTATTTGGTCAATGACCCTCCGGAAAAATGAACATAGAAGGTATTTTAATTACTTCAAATTATAGAAAATTTGCGTTTAAATGAAATTATCAGAATTTGAATTTCATGCGTTTAGATTGAAAATTGAGATGCGATAACTTGCGAATCTATCGAAGTCTCACATTTACGCGTGCCCGCGTGCATAATATTGGAGTCGAATCGTAAATGATATAGCTATTGTAGTCAATAGTGAGACACACATAATACATAATAGTCGTGTTTTGAAGGTGATTGAGTGAGGACGTGTTTAATAGTTTAATAGTAGTACGGAGTTTGGTGTAATTTAAGGTGACTTATAGCAATTAATTTTACGTGTGCGTGTTGAGGAATGTGAAGGTGGCTCAGATAACGTATGCGAAAGCGAGCGGGTATTGCGGACTAGATTAAAGGTCAAGCGCGCGCTTGTGATAACAGGGAAATACAAACTTTTGTTTATATACTCTTTCGAATATGGGTGGTGGACGTTAATTAAATACAATTAAAAGAATCATAGTAACAATAAATTTAAAAAATATTAATAAAGAAAAAAAATTAAATAAATAACTAAATTTGAAAAAAAAAAAATAAATAATAAATAATAAGTAATAACAAAAGGGGAAAGGGATAAATAAAAGAGAGAGAGAGGAAGAGGAAAGAGAAAGGCAACAAATATTTGAAAGAGGAAAGAAAACAATAAGATCACCAGACGTTAAAAAGATATCGGAGGAGAACGAAGGAAAACCTCAAGAGCAGAAGGAGGAAGGAAAGAAATGGAAGAGTTAAAAGAATTAATGAGAGAAATGATGAAACAGATGGAAGAAAATATGCAAGGAATAAGACAAGAAATCAAAGAAATGAAAAAGAAATGGGAGAAAGAGAAAAGAGGTGGGAGAAAGAAAAAGAGAAACTGGTGGAGAGAATAGAAAAACTGGAGAAAAAGCGGAAGACGAGGAAAGATGGAAAAGAAAAATAATATCGTGATAAAGGGGTGGAGAAGTGAAAAACCACAAAAGATTTAGCAGTGATGCTGGAAGAAAAATTAAATGTAAAAGTAGAGGTGAAAAAGTGACAGTAATAAACAAAGAGAAGAAAATGAGATGGTGGTGGCGGAAATCGGAGGATGGGAGGAAAAATAGAAGGTAATGGAGGAGAAGAAGAAATTAAAGAATACAAGAATATATATAAGTCACGATTTAACATGGGAGGAAAGAAGAGTGCAAAGAGAAATAATGAACATAGCGATGGAAAGAAGAGCGGAAGGAAAAAGAGTATGGGTAGGGTACAGAAAGATGGAGATAGACGGAGACAGATACATATGGAACGACAATGATGGGGGACTGTGCAGAGAATGAGAAGAGAAAGTGGGGAACCAAAAGGCAAAAAACTAAAGGGCAAAAGGGGGGTGGTAAAGGAGGGAAAGTTGACGAAACGGCAAAGAAAAGGAATAATGAAAGATGGAAATGGAAAAGAAAAAGAAGGGAGAAAAAGAAAGTAAGGAAGAAGCACGGGGGAGGTGAGTGAGCTGAGAGTATTGTTTTGGAACGTAGCAGGAATAAAAACAAGGAACATGATTTCTGGAAGTACATCAAGGAACAGGATGTAGTGGGATTATAGGAAACATGGATGGAAGAAAAAGAATGGGAGTGGTGGGAAAAAGAGTTGCCAGAGAAATTTGAGTGGGTGGTGCAACATGCAGAAAGAGAAAAGAAAAAGGGAGAGCAAAGGGGGGTATAATAACGGGAATAAGAAAAAAATGGTTGAACCAGGAAAAGAAGGAGAAAGTGCAACAGAGAAAAGGAGTTGTAGAAAGGAACATGCAGTGGGGAAAAACAAAAATAAAAGTGGTGACGGTTTATAGCAGTAGAATGAAAGAGACAAGGAAAAACTTAGAAGAGATGATAGAAGAGAGGGAAGAGGGATTGATAATAGTAGGAGGGGACTTCAACGCAAGAATAGGGGAAGAGGGGGGAATACAAGAAAGAAAAGGGACGGGAAAGAGACAAACAAAGGACAAGGTGATAAATAAAGAGGGAGAGGAACTGCTGGAATTGTGCAACGAAAAAGGGTGGGAAATAGTGAACGGGAACAGAGAAGATGATGGAAAGGGGGAATTTACGTACATAGGAGGAAGGGGAGAATCAATAATAAATTTTGTAATGACAAATGAAGAGGCCGCAGAAAAGGTAAAGACATTTAAGGTGGGAGAAAGAGTAGAGTCAGACCATCAACCACTGGAATTGACAATGGAAGGAAGGGAAAGAGAATAGAGAGAGGAAGAGGAGAAGTACATAACTAAAAAAAAGTGGACAGAAGAGAGTATAAAAGATATAAAGAGAGAATAGGGAAAACGGTATGGATAGGGAAGGAAGTACAAGAAAGTGTAGAGGAAATGAGAGAGATGATGGAGAAGGCAACAGAGAGAGTCAGATTTAGAAAATGGAAGGGGTAGAAAACTGGATGGAAGAAATGGTGGGATAAGGAATGCAAGGAAGCAAAGAAAAAAGCAAGAAGAGCATTAAGACAGTGGAAAAAAGGGAAGAAAGAAAAAGAAGAATACAAAGAAGCAGTAAAAATATACAAAAAAACATGCGATAGAAAGAAGGAGGAAAACAAAAAGAAACAAGAGGAGCAGATTAAAGGAATAAAAACGGAAGAAGATGTATGGAAGTACCTAAAGAAGCAGAGGAAAAAAAACAGGGCGACAAAAGGAATAAAAATTCAAGAATGGGAGATATATTTTCGGAACCTGTTGGGCGGGGAAGAACAAAAGCAGGAAAAAGAAAAAAGGAAAGACGCGGTAGTAAGACAAGAAGAAGGAGATAGGGATAGAATAAGGGATGAAGAAGTAATAGAGGCAATAAAGTATATAAAAAAAGGAAAGGCGACAGGAGAAGATGGGATACAAGGAGAAGAGTGGATATACGAGGGAGAAAATGTAGCAAAAAGGATGACGGAAATAATAAACAAAATATGGAAAGGGAAAGGATTCCCAGAGAGATGGAGAGAGGGAATAATATGCCCAATACATAAAAAAGGCGAAAAAAAGAAAGTCGAGAATTATAAAGGGGTAACATTACTGAGCTCGGCATACAAATTGTACGCGACAATACTGCAAGAAAGATTACAGAAGGAAATAGAGGAAAGAAGTTTGGTACCAGACGGACAAGCGGGATTCAGAAAAGGAAGAAGGGCGATAGACAACATATATATAATGAAACACTTAGCAAATAAAGAACTAAAAAAAAAAGAGGGAAAATGGTAGCACTATTCGTAGACCTAAAAGCTGCTTTTGACAAAGTGAATAGGTAAAAGCTGTGGGAATATATCAAAAAAAAAAAGCAATGAAAGATTAATACAAAGAATAGAGGAAATATACGAAGAAACGAGAAGCAGGGTTAAAGTGAATGGGGAAGAGAGTGAGAAATTCATAACAAAAAGAGGGTTGAGGCAGGGATGTCCACTGAGCCCAAGCCTGTTCTCGGTATATACGGGGGATCTGGAAGAGACAATGAGAGGACAACAGACAGGAGGGATAGTGGTAGGGAAAGCTAAGGTATGGTCGTTGGCGTATGCGGATGACATAGTGCTGGTGGCTAAGGAGGAAAAGGAAATGAAAGAGATGATGAAAACGTTAGAAAATATATGAAAAAAAAAGAATTGGAAGTAAACACGGAGAAAACAAAGATAATGATATTTAGAAAAGGAGGGCAGGAAAGAAAAAGAGAGGAGTGAAGATGGAGTGATGAAGAAGTGCAACAAGTGAAGGAATTTACATACCTGGGCTACACGATGAAACAGGATAATAAAAAGGAGAACACATAAAGGAAAGGGTGAAGAAAGGAAACAGGCTAATAGGACAAGTATGGGGTGTGGGGAAAGAATATTCAAGATGGATATAAAAAAGAAAATTGCTGTTCGAAAAATTAATAAAGGGGTGGTAATGTATGGAGCGGAAATATGGGGCTGGAAGGAGTGGAGGGAGGTAGAGGGGCTACAGGAAAAATACTGGAAATGGGTGGTAGGAGTGGACAGGGATACACCGGGGTATATTGTGAGAGAGGAGGTTCAGATAGAAAAAATAAGGATCGAGACAGGAAAAAGAGCAATAAAATACGAGGAAGAAATGAGGGAAAGAACAGATTGCAAAATTCTGCAAGAATGTTGGAAAGAGATAAAGGGAGGGAAAGTGAAGTACGGGCAGGAGGGCAGAGAAGAGTATTACAAAAGAAACGGGTACGCGAGTGAAGAAGTGGAGAGATTAAGAGAAGAGGGGGTAGGGACAAGAGAAGAAATAATAAGAAGAGATAGAGACATCGAAAAACAAGAAAGATGGACAAAGATAAAAGAGAGCAGATATAATAGGAATTATAAAGATATCAAGGGTGAAGGGGTGCCGGAATATTTAAAAGAAGGTGTGATTAAAAGCAACAAAAGGAAAAAAATGGTGGCAAGGTTCAGATGTGGCAACGAGGAGTTAGGGAACAAATACTGGAAGGAAGAACCAAAAAAGTTGTGCAGGCTATGTGGCGAAGAAACGGAAGATCTGAACCACATGAGAAAGAGATGCAGGGAACTAAGAGAAGAGGTGAGGAAAACAGTGGATATCTTAGATGAAAACGGAAAAGGAGCGGAATGGATGGAGGAAGTATGGAGCAGGAGGAAAAAGTTAAGGGGGGAGAAGGGATAAGAAAATGTAATATATATGTAATGTAATAACACGACCAAATTTGTAAGCCAAATGGCAATGAATAAAGTTAAACTTAAAGTAAACGTTTGCTTGCGGTCTTGAGCACGGAGGTCATTCCGCCTACTCAGTAGCAGTGCAACGCTTACGTGACTGACGTCGTTTATCATTATTGTTAAGATTAACATTGTTTTTTAAACATCTCAAACTTTTTTAAAGTCACTGATTTAGTAGTTCAGTTTTTGGTGTCCAATCAGCAGAAGTGCAACACTGGAAGTGTGCAATGGACGATGAATATAGTTCATTAATTAAAAATCTTACATGGGACTTCGTTGAAGCACCTAAAAATAAAAAAATGATTGACAATGGATGGGTTTTTAAAGTGAAAGAAAACACAAATGGAACCATTAATCGATTTAAGGCGCGTTTGGTGATTCGTGGTTTTACGCAACGGTATGGTGTGGATTATGAAGAGCCGTTTAGTCTCGTTGTTAAATTCACATCGATTCTTGCAAATTTATCATTGGCGACTATAAATAAAATGCAAATGAAACAGTTCGATATCAAAACTGCATTCTTGAATGGTGATCTAAAGGAGGACGTTTACATGAAACATCCTATTGGATATGATGATAACACGGGTCGCGTATGTAAACTAATTAAAAGCTTATATGGGCTGAAACAAGCTTCTCAATACTGGAACCAACTTTGTTTATTCGTCAATTTGACTTTAAAGTATGTGATTCAGATCCGTGTGTTTCTGTGTGTCGTAGATAAAACGGAATAATCATCATTGCTATTTATGTGATATTTATTATATTTATCGATTATCAATTCGTTTTGCAACCTGTTTCTTTTGAGTGTTTGACAGATTTAAACGGTTTTGTAGTTAATAGTTTTTCTCTGTTTTAATGACTTTATGATTAACACACCAAGTATCACCGGCGACGCTCTCTCTCCGAAATATTGAGCTAGTTGCCTGCTTTGAGTTTCGGGTAAATCGAAGTAATACGTTATAGGTTACTTAAAAAAAAATTTTAATCGGAACACAATAGAGAAGAAAAACTTAGCTGCACTTAGCACAATTCTAAAAAATCAATTTAAGATTGATATTTTTTTAAGGCATTATGAAACTGACTGACAACCTCAATATCGACACTCACTTATGTTAGGACTGTCAACAGAACTAAAACACCCAAACAACAGTGAGCCACCGAGTTTGTAGGATTTCCACGCCACTTCGTCAGTTAGAATGAAACAAGTGGGATAGTTACAAAATAGTGTATTAAAAACGTATATCTAAGATTATTTGAACTTGTTGCAAAACTTTATATTGTTTTACGTTTAATCTCATAATAATTAAACAATTTTAATTTTTATATTTGGTAAAATAGTAAAGAAATTACTTTCTTATCTCATCGAAACAAAGTTAAAAAGACAATGTTACACTGGTTTTCGTGTAACAAAAAAAGAAAGCAACGTGTTACGTACGAAATTTTAATTACGGACGACTCTCTATATTGAATTGAAATTAGATTCCGGTTTTGACGTCTTCTACCGATTTTTGCTCGCGACTGTCATTTTTACGACAAACTTTCGAAGCTGTAGATTGTTTAAAATGGTCGGTGCGTCTTAAGTAATTTTATTCCAACACCATCCGGAATAATGGAAATCAAATTGTAATTACATTACGTGCATAAAATATTTGAGTTGTCACAGGCCATTTTCTATCTGATTCGATCACATGTACGTTTTCAATAAAGGAATGGTGAATAGTAATTCTTACTAAGAAATAACGTTACCGCACACATACGCTTTTGGAAGGCGGTTTCTACGCCACGAAAACGAGGTCTCGATAAGCCTTACCATGGGAGATGTTACTACCTGTGTATTAGTCGATTGTGTTATCAGCCACCTGTGTTACGATTAGTACTTACAGTACACGATATAGCGGGTTTTTATATAACATTTAATGACTTATTAATACTATTTCTTTTAGCTTTTGTTCTGTGTGAACTAGATTGTGATCCGATTTGATTTTCACTATTTATTACAGGCCACTGACGAGAAAACGTTTTCTACGTGAAAGTGGAAATTGGATTTTGGGGTGAGTTACTTGTTTGACTTTTTATATCGGAATCACGAAAGTTTATTCACAGAATTATATTTAATGTTAATGATCGTAACTACGTTATTGCTTATATACCAATAAGGTAATCTTAAACATTTCATAACTGTATCGCATGCTGTGAGGGGAAACATAGTTATTCTGGGACTTTCGGTGCTGTCCTTTTTGACGTAATTTTCATATGTAGTGTGTGTTGCCGATACTACAGGCATTCATGTATGAGAATTGCGGTAGAATCTAGTAAATTTTGTGTGATTACTAAATCAAAGTCTCCTCTACTTGTTAATGCAGATTGTTAGTCATTTTAGTATTTAAGGTTGGCGCATTTAACGTACATTTGTCAAGTTACTGCGCTACTAAAGCAAGCTGTGATATTTGTTAATTATATTTAAAAAAAAATCTTTTAAGTACGAATGAATGTAAAAAATGCATATATTCTTGTTAATGTTTGCCATTCACATCTTAAGGTGATTAAAATCGTTAAGCTCTCTTGTTAGTTTTCTCTCTCTCCTGTGGTTATTGTTATCTACGAACTAATTTTGGGCTACTCGAACAGCCGAGTATAAGGATTACGAACCTTCAATTGAGTTACAAGTTTGGACCGTCTGTCGTGAGCGAGACAGAAGTGTTACTTTGGATCAGCTCTGGCGCCCTTAAGCATATTTTCTGTGTTTTCTATGAACCGACTATTGTGAGTTGGGCGTGCAAGGTTCGTAAAACCAAAAGCTTGTAACAAACGTATATCTAAGATTATTTAAACTTGTTGCAAAACTTGATATTTTTTACGTTTAATCTCATAACAATAAAACAATTTTAATTTTTATATTTGGCGAAATAGTAAAGAAATAATTTCTTATCTTATCAAAACAAAGTTAAAAAGAAAATGTTACACTGGTTTTCGTTTAACAAAAAAATTAAGCAACTACTAACACAGTTGTTTTCGGAGAGTGAGTGGCAGGCTTCGAGATGCTAGATTATAAATTAACTCTAAAAAGGCGCCAAAACGATGAAAGGCTGAATTAGGGAGACATTACTTAAATCTACTCGCAAAAAAGAACAAATAACACGACAGAAGTGATAACACAGAATATATATTTATTTTAACACAGACAGCTAAAGAGGACGAAAAAAGTACATAAGTATAGTTATATAAATTTTTCAAACAGTAATACATGGGTTGGACAAAATATAAGTTACACCGTATACTGGGCAACACGTCGTACAGTAAAATGAGTTAGTCGGTGTAACTTTCATTCAAAGAAGGAATGACTTTATATTCGTGAATTCAAAATCACAAAAGTATATAAAACTAAAGACTTAGAGACTCAACGCGCACTGCAGAGGACTTTGAAACGCACAAAATGATCTTATAATTAATTGTGTTAACATCTTAACATGTACGTACGGTCATTCTAACAATCGACATGACCAACAAATTAGTACTCATAGAAATAGAAATTGTAATTACAGTTATGTTTCATCTAGTAAGGATCTAGTATTTGTATTATCTAAAACGTACTATGAAATCTAACAGAAAAACGTACATACGACGTGATTACAAATAAATTCCGCTTTTAAATGATACAATCATTGAAGATAGCAAATACGCAGTGTTTTCCCTCGACTTGGTATGGTAATTGGTAGTAAAAGTTTCTTCTAAAAGAAATCGTAAATGGATCTAACCCTTTGACAGTGTGAATGGTTTAATTACAACTACGTGACGTCATGGAAATAAACTTTCCTAGATATGTCATTTGTTTGTTATCTCCACCAATAAAGAAAACGTGTGGGGGGCAAGGAAATCCGCTAAAGACAATTGTGAAAGAACCAATTTAAGCCCCCAATACAAAAAATTATAACCACATACCCCAAATAAACTTTCACTCAGATAACTACAAAATTCAATTGCATATTCACGTAAAATCGCGTAAAATAATTAATGATGAAAGCTTTCTTACGCCTAGACACTGCTAAACTAAATAATTTTGCCTTACAATTTTGCTTTTACAGATTAGCTTCTGATCAATAAAACTGGTTTCTAAATATCCGGTAGAAAAACATCTCAATTCTTTAATTTTTTGTTGATAATAAACACATTAGCGAGAACCTAACAACATCCGCACTCATAGTCGTTTGCTGGCGAGTCGCTTGCGATTTTTTTTTTTTAACCAATCTTTGTCAGTTTTTCCTAACTATTTTTTAAAAAACTATCTAATCCCAATTTTCTTTGTTTTATGTTTTTAAAATTATCTATCCTAGCGATTGTATTAATTTTCTTCTATAACTCCGCGTTCGTGCAATTCCTAAGTTAAAATATTTACTGAAAAATATTTTTTTACTTACTACTTTGGTTTTTAAACATAAAATTTTTTTTCAACTTCACAATGCCCAGGAACTCAAATTGAAGTAATTGCTTCGAGTTTGTAGAATTTCCACACCAGTTTGCAAGTTTGAAAGAAACTTTGAATCTTGATAGAACTGGGTGTCAGATGGAGATCTGTGTCTAAGCTATTTATTATTTTTCATAGCCAGGTTAGGTTTTAGAATTGTAAGATTAAGAATCGTCTGAAATTTAAGATAAGCTTAATACGGCTTCTTAAATAACTCAAAGTAAAAAGAATTTTATTCGTTGTTTCATTTTTTTTAATTATACACATTTGCAAGTGGGATAGTTACAAAATAATGTAATAAATGTATCTATCTAAGATTGATTAAACTTGTTTTTGTTATTACTCAACATTGCTGCAAAAATATTTATCAAAGTTTAATCACATAATAGCAAAACGACAATTTTTATCTTTATATTCGGCTAAATACTAAAAAAATTAGTTATTTTCTTATCTGTTACAGATAAAAACTCAAAAACATGAGCAAATTGACATACATTATCGTTTAAGTACTATGTGGAACGATTATAAGGTTACTATAGGTCCTAAACCCATATGTAAGACTAAAATGACTAAGTTGTCAACGTGTTAGAAAATTTCTAACTTGACATCGTTAACATCTTTACCAAATCACTTGCTGTTGTTATGGCCTCTCTAAACGTTAAACCAAATTTATTTGCCACATACTGTCTTAAAATTAATTGCTGGTTTTTTTCGAGTCTTGTAGTCTGTTACTTGTTACGTGTCATTAGTAATAACCTTTTACATTTTCAAATGTTAATAAAAAAATTTCCACGTCGCTGGTACACGGATACCACTGTTAGATATTTTAGTTATATTCAATACCTACGGTGTGGGATTTTGCACAAATATTTTTTTTGTGTTGAAGATTTGCTGTGAGTGGTTTAATTTTGTTTGTTCAATTCGATTTTACTAAAGTAAAGATTGTCTACGTGTATTGACGAAATGAAGGCGATTATCGATCTATTTAATCCTCACAGGTATGACTACGAACGCCATTTTGCTTTTGTTGACTTAACATTCTTTATAGCAAATTTTGCAGATTCAAGGTTTATGTCGATTTCGTAGCATCACGTGCCAACGTTAATGTGTGTCACTATCCTAAGGGTTAGTTAAAACCTTCAATTCATCCTTGTGGTGGGTTACGAACACTTACTATCTATCGTATCTATTTTGGAAATATTCAACGAGGCATCGATCAAGTAAGCTACTCCTCTACGATGTAATCAAGGTGATTATCATGGAACCTTAGTGACTAGTTTCGTTTCTTTTGTTTACAATTGTTAACCGTACTCTTTTGTAAAAATTTAAGTTTTTTGTGAGTCGCTGTATTGACATGATTGTTGGTAAGTTGCATTACAGGTGAGCCATTGAAAAACCGTTTTCTTAATGTTCAACGCTAGGTTTGGGCAGGTCAGATTTTATTACTATTTTTGACAAATCTTGTTACTATGGCGATACTCACGATTTAGTAGGTTATAACTTCGGTAGTTTTTACAATGTTTTTTTCGCTTACGGATTGTATAACATAATTTTGTGTCATGCTGATATGTAATTAGTTGACATTTGATTAATTATAGAATTATTACGTGTCATCCTACTTACGTTTTCAATTGTACGTATGTATTGTGAATGACCGATGATTACAGCGTTTTTACAACCGAATTTGACAATTAATTAAACTAAGTTAACTTTTTGTGCGTGTACCATTTTTGTACATCATTTGATTAACGTGTTTATTGCAAACTTTCAATCTTTTGTGTCAATTAAACAACATCTGCTTCAAGAAGACATTGATCTGGCGCCCATAAAATTTTTTGTCATTTGAACCACCCCTCTCTTTTAATAACAATTGCTTAAATTCTATTATAAATTGGCCTTGCAAGGTCCGTAAACAACAAAAAGATTGTAACACTCTTCGAAAGTATCGAGAGTAACATTGATGAAATCAAATTATCTTGTTGTTGATTGAAAAAACATATATCACAAAATTGTTTGTTCTTTTGTTGATGATTGTTTGCTTTTTTGTTATTTCGTGGTCAGCGGGTTGGTATGTACACCTGATGTCTCAAAGACAAGGATTTTTTTAGAATAACAAAGTGGCGCCTATTGTTTTCTGTTATCGTATTTTCAACGACACTTACTCACCGACATCGTAGCTACCCGTGAATAACATCACTTTGTTTAGTTTTATAATTATCGTTTGTAAGTAATTACGTAAGTAAGTTTTATTTGCAAAAGGTTAGTTAATGCACTTATATATATAAACTTATTTGAATTACGCGAGTATAAAATCAGCTTTCATTGACGTCTTCACCCGCTCCTTGTTACTTCTTTTTACTCCATACTTCCTACATCCCTTTTTCCAAAATTTCTTTTTTCATCCTTTTCTCTTCCCTCAACTCTTCATATTCTTTTAACATGTGGCCAACCATCCCTCCCTGCACAACCTACACAACCTCGCCGTTTCCTTCATCCAGTGTTTGTTTTTTTTCTTCATTTCCATATCTGAACTCGCTTTAATTTTTTTTCTTTCTCTCATTATTTTTTTTTTCAGATTATGAAGTAATCTTTTTTCTTTATTTTGTCGTAGTGCTTATTATATCTGGACTGTCTTATCTTTGCTCTCTTTTTTTGTTTCTGTACGTCTTTGTCTCTCCTTACTAAAGTTTTTCTCACAATGTTCCTTTCTGTTCATATCTTTTTCACCTCTTTTCTTGCATATCTGTTCTCTCGTAGTATGATTTTCTATCATTTTCCCGTAGTTTATTTTCCTGTCTCTTATCAATTTGCAACATTCTTGCAAGACATTGTTTTCTGTCTTTACTTTTGCTTTTATCTTCTCTGTTACTATGTAACCCGGAAATTTTCTATTAGTCCTGATACGCATTTTCAGTACTTTTCCAGAATTGCTCTTTCCATCTCATATCTCCGCTCATTACCACATTGTACTTTATACTAATTTTTCAAATAGTAGCTCTTGTTAGTTATTCCAAATGTTCTTTCTCCTAAGTTTCAAAGTTGTCCAATGATTTTGTTGGTCTTGGCTACCTTATCTCTCACGTGTGCCCTTTCCCCGTTATCCTACCTCATCCTAAATCCTAAATATGTGAACTCTTTCTCTACTATTATATTTTTTTTAAAAGATTAAAATACTCTTTTCTTCTCCTTTCTTAAATATCATTATGTTTGTCTTTTTGACGTTGATTTAAAATTTTTTTTTCAAGTACTTCTTCAGTGTTTTTATCATCTTCTTCATTCCTTCTCCCGCCATCACTACCTTGTCCGCATATGCCAGTGTCCATACCTTTATCTTTCCTGCTACTATCCTTCCTAATTGTTGTTTTTCCATTGATTTTTCCAAATCTCCTATGTAAGTTGACTTGGATTTAATAGACATCTATGTCTTCTTTTTGTCTAGAATTTCCAGCTTGACTCTCTATTTGATCTCACTCTTTTTGTTGTTTCCTCGTATATTTCATCTATTCTTATTATTATTTTCTAGTATTTATAATTGTGAAATATTTTTTTTTAATTTTCATAAAGTAACGTTTGGGATTAAAGTATTGTCAATCTTCACAAAAATATTGATTAAAAAAAATAATTATTTAACGGTTATTTAAATAACATTAGATAATATTGCAGTATGACAGTCCCAATCTCTATAATTTTTACAAAATTAGTTAGTAATTTAAGAAATTACGCGAAAACCTTGAGCTTTGCAAACTTACCCCACCAGCTGCTCGAAGGCGCGCAAGACGATCCTCTTTTTGTGAGTACTTAACCAAAGCATGTATGGGTATATAAGCGAGCCCCACATTTATCCAACTCCTACTGTAACACAAAATCCCGTTGTTCTTGAATTTTTCCTGAAACCGAATTAATCGTGCCATTCCCTTTGATTTTCTCACCGAGAAACTACGTTTAACTCCAAAATTATACATCTCATTATTGATATTTTCATGTGTCAGTGATTTTTTTTTCAATTTGGTAAGTTACACTTTTGTCATTATTTTTTGTTCAAGAAAATGTAACCTACCGAAGAATGTTCATGTCGTTCATATATGACAAACTTTTCGTAAAGGGTTATATAATTGACACAGTGTAGCACTAAAAAGCTGTACAGACTACTTAACTTTTAGGGCAGTACAGTCGTTACACGCACTAATTGCCGAGTCTACAATCCGAAAACACCATTATAAATTCAAAATAATTGACACGTTGCCGTAGTAAGTATTGCCATTTTATACTAACGTTCACTTATAAATTAATTTTAGAAACTACGTAACCAGATTGGGAAACAATTCAAATCCGATCCAACAAGATTTTTTTTGTTAATTACATTGTTTAGTTTATGTTGTACATAAAGTTATTAATTATCTAAGTTAGATTATATTGTGTTTATTGCATTCTTTATGTTATATTTAGAAATTGCAATTCTTTTCTACGACAGCTACTTGTGGTTTGTAAGCAGCTTCCTTTTGTACCTAAGGACGACCCATAGTTTAGCACTCGCAGCAGAGACACCTGAACTCCAACTGTCCCTAAAAGTAAGCACTTATAATTTTGCTGTAGACATTTGATTGACGCTCGAGTTACCCGTACCGAAAAACCAATATATCTGACCCCGTAAAAGCAACACCTGAAGGCAGTCTGGAAACTAACAACAAAGTGAGCTGGATAACATAAGGAAAGAAAAGCTAGTTAAGCGATTAAAAACGTACCGTCTATAAGCCACCGGCAGAGTTAACGAACATAAAGCACGTCTAATTAACTTCGTAGAAATCGGAGAAGGCGCACCCACGACGCTACCATACCTTGTTACGGATTGTTTAAAAACAAAGCTTTGATTTGGAACCGTAATAACAAAAACAAATAAACTCAGTGGGAAAAATTTATAATCAATTTTAAGCACTATTTCATAGGTCCGCGCTACCAACGTCAACTCAACGATGACGTAAGAACCCGAATCCAAAAGGATAGCGAGAAAGCGACAGACTACATCAAAACCATAAAAACGCTCATGCAACGGAAAGATGTCTCCGGAGGAGCAATTAGAACGAGTCTACAAAAACCTGAGTAATGCATACAATTTGTACATCAAACGCATCATCATCATCATCAAAAGACATCAAAAAGACATTAAGAGCCTAGCTGAACTTGACAAATTAACATCTGACTTTGAAGCATATCCAGTGCACTTATTGAACGAGACGCATAGAACGGCACCCAAAAGTCGCCAGAAGCGACGACGGGTTTGCATCGCTCCATGAGCACCGCAATGTAGGAGCCAAGCCCTTGAATACCAGTTCGAAATATTCTTGAC
Organism: Aquatica leii; assembly: GCA_035610365.1. Classification (NCBI taxonomy): domain Eukaryota; kingdom Metazoa; phylum Arthropoda; class Insecta; order Coleoptera; family Lampyridae; genus Aquatica; species Aquatica leii. The sequence continues at coordinate 13,044,381 of CM069434.1, read as the reverse complement.
GCTTGGACTCAGTGAGCATCCCTGCCTCAACCCTCTCTTTGTTATGAATTTCTCACTCTCTTCCCCATTCACTTTAACCCTGCTTCTCGTTTCTACGTATATTTCCTCTATTCTTTGTATTAATCTTTCATTGATTTTTTTCTTTTCATATATTCCCACAGCTTTTCCCTATTCACTTTGTCAAAAGCAGCTTTTAGGTCTACGAATAGTGCTACCATTTTCCCTCTTTTTTTTTCTAGTTCTTTATTTGCTAAGTGTTTCATTATATATATGTTGTCTATCGCCCTTCTTCCTTTTCTGAATCCCGCTTGTCCGTCTGGTACCAAACTTCTTTCCTCTATTTCCTTCTGTAATCTTTCTTGCAGTATTGTCGCGTACAATTTGTATGCCGAGCTCAGTAATGTTACCCCTCTATAATTCTCGACTTTCTTTTTTTCGCCTTTTTTATGTATTGGGCATATTATTCCCTTTCTCCATCTCTCTGGGAATCCTTTCCCTTTCCATATTTTGTTTATTATTTCCGTCATCCTTTTTGCTACATTTTCTCACCCGTATATCCACTCTTCTCCTTGTATCCCATCTTCTCCTGTCGCCTTTCCTTTTTATATTCTTTATCGCCTCTATTACTTCTTCCTCCTTATTCTATCCCTATCTCCTTCTTCTTGTCTTACTACCGCGTCTTTCCTTTTTTTCTTTTTCCTGCTTTTGTTCTTCCCCTCCCAATAGGTTCCGAAAATATATCTCCCATTCTTTAATTTTTATTCCTTTGTCGTCCTGTTTTTTTTTCCTCTGCTTCTTTAGGTACTTCCATACATCTTCTTCCGTTTTTATTCCTTTAATCTGCTCCTCTTGTTTCTTTTTGTTTTCCTCCTTCTTTCTATCGCATGTTTTTGTATATTTTACTGCTTCTTTGTATTCTTCTGTTTCTTTCTTCCCTTTGCACTGTCTTAATGCTCTTCTTGCCTTTTTCTTTGCTTCCTTGCATTTCTTATCCCACCATTTCTTCCATCCTGTTTTCTCCCCTCCCACTTTCCTAAATTTGACTCTCTGTTGCTTTCTCCATCATCTCTCTCATTTCCTCTACACTTTCTTGTACTTCCTTCCCTATCCATACCGTTTTCCCTATTCTCTCTTTATATCTTTTATACTCTCTTCTGTCCACTTTTTTTTAGTTATGTACTTCTCCTCTTCATCTCTCTCTTCTCTTTCCCTTCCTTCCATTGTCAATTCCAGTGGTTGATGATCTGACTCTACTCTTTCTCCCACCTTAAATGTCTTTACCTTTTCTGCGACCTCTTCATTTGTCATTACAAAATCTATTATTGATTCTCCCCTTCCTCCTATGTACGGAAATTCCCCTTTCCATCATCTTCTCTCTGTTCCTGTTCATTATTTTCCACCCTTTTCGTTGCACAATTCCAGCAGTTCCTCTCCCTCTTTATTTATCACCTTGTCCTTTGTTTGTCTCTTTCCCGTCCCTTTTCTTTCTTGTATTCCCCCCTCTTCCCCTATTCTTGCGTTGAAGTCCCCTCCTACTATTATCAATCCCTCTTCCCTCTCATCTATCATCTCTTCTAAGTTTTTCCTTGTCTCTTTCATTCTACTGCTATAAACCGTCACCACTTTTATTTTTGTTTTCCCCACTGCATGTTCCTTTCTACAACTCCTCTTCTCTGTTGCACTTTTTCCTTCTTTCCTGGTTCTTTTTTTCTTATTCCCGTTATTATACCCCCCTTTGCTCTCCTTTTTCTTTTCTCTTTCTGCATGTTGCACCACTCCTCAAATTCCGCTTCAGCAACTCTTTTTCCCGCCACTCCCATTCTTTTTCTTCCATCCATGTTTCCTGTAATCCCACTACATCCTGTTCCTTGATGTACTTCCAGAAATCATGTTCCTTGTTTTTTATTCCTGCTACGTTCCAAAACAATACTCTCAGCTCACTCACCCCCCCCCGTGCTTCTTTCTTACTTTCTTTTTTTCTCCCTTCTTTTTTTTTCCATTTCCATCTCTCATTATTTCTTTTCTTTGCCTTTTCGTCAACTTTCCCTCTTTTACCACCCCCTTTGCCCTTTAGTTTTGCCTTTGGTTCCCCACTTTCTCTCTCTTTCTCTGCACAGTCCCCTATCCTTGTCGTTCCATATGTATCTGTCTCCGTCTATCTCTATTTTTCTGTTACCCATATACTCTTTTCCTTCCGCTCTTCTTTCCATCGCTATGTTCAATATTTCTCTTTGCACTCTTCTTTCCTCCCATGTTAAATCGTGACTTATATATATTCTTGTATTCTTTAATTTCTTCTTCTCCTCCATTACCTTCTGTTTTTCCTCCCATCCTCCGATTTCCGCCACCACCATCTCATTTTTCTTCTCTTTGTTTATTACTGTCACTTTTTTCACCTCTACTTTTACATTTAATTTTTCTTCCAGCATCACTGCTAAATCATTTTCTGGTTTTTCACTTCTCCACCCCTTTATCACGATATTATTTTTTCTTTTCCATCTTTCCTCGTCTTCCGCTTTTTTCTCCAGTTTTTCTAAGCCTGTTCTCGGTATATACGGGGGATCTGGAAGAGACAATGAGAGGACAACAGACAGGAGGGATAGTGGTAGGGAAAGCTAAGGTATGGTAGTTGGCGTATGCGGATGACATAGTGCTGGTGGCTAAGGATGAAAAGGAAATGAAAGAGATGATAAAAACGCTAGAAAAATATATAAAAAAAAAAGAATTGGAAGTAAACACGGAGAAAACAAAGATAATGATATTTAGAAAAGGAGGGGGGAAAAGAAAAAGAGAGGAGTGGAGATGGAGTGATGAGAAAGTGCAACAAGTGAAGGAATTTACATAACTGGGCTACACGATGAAACAGGATAATAAAGAGGGAGAACATATAAAGGAAAGGGTGAAGAAAGGAAACAGGCTAATAGGACAAGTATGGGGCGTGGGGGAAAGGATTTTCAAGATGGATATAAAAAAAAGAAAATTGCTGTTCGAAAAATTAATAAAGGGGTGGTAATGTATGGAGCGGAAATATGGGGCTGGAAGGAGGAGGAGGTAGAGGGCTACAGGAAAAATACTGGAGATGGGTGTTAGGATTGGACAGGGATACACCGGGGTATATCGTGAGAGAGGAGGTTCAGATAGAAAAAATAAGGATTGAGACAGGAAAAAGAGCAATAAAATACGAGGAAGAAATGAGGGAAAGAACAGATTGCAAAATTCTGCAAGAATGTTGGAAAGAGATAAAGGGAGGGAAAGTGAAGTACGGGCAGGAGGGCAGAGAAGAATATTACAAAAAGAAACGGGTACATGAGTGAAGAAGTGGAGATTAAAGAGAAGAGGGGTAGAGACAAGAGAAGAAATAATAAGGAGAGATAGAGAGACATTAGAAAAACAAGAAAGATGGACAAAGATAAAAAAGAGAGCAGATATAATAGGAATTATAAAGATATCAAGGGGTGAAAGAGTGCCGGAATATTTAAAAGACAGTGAGATTAAAAGCAACAAAAGGAAAAAAATGGTGGCAAGGTTCAGATGTGGCAACGAGGAGTTAGGGAACAAATATTGGAAGGAAGAACCAGAAACCAGGCTATGTGGAGAAGAAATGAAAGATCTGAACCACATGAGAAAGAGATGCAGGGAACTAAGAGAAGAGGTGATGAAAACAGTGGATATCTTAGATGAAAACGGAAAAGGAGCGGAATGGATGGAGGAAGTATGGAGCAGGAGGAAAAAGTTAAGGGGGGAGAAGGGATAAGAAAATGTAATATATATGTATAGACAACACGACCAAATTTGTAAGCCAAATGGCAATGAATAAAGTTAAACTTATATATATTCTTGACGCAAAAACACCGATCTGAAATCGCACCGATTGATATTCAAATACAGGAGCTGTGACAACAGCTTGAAACAATACTAAACATGAGTCATGCAGCATTATCAAAACTCCAGTCATCACCCGCTCAACTAGAGTACGACGTCATCAAAGAGATGTTTTTACCGTCAGCAACACTGTGCTTTGACCCTTAACCGGATCTCAGTTCACAGACGATGGAAATAATCAACCAGCCACGACCGAAACTGCACCCACAAGCGCATTCTTTATCACAATTTCTTAAAGCAAAGATCTTTCCTGCCAATGCCAAAAACACTAACCAGCCAGTACTAAATAAACTCGTTTTTGCACCGCCTCAACCCGATCTACAAACATCCACGGCCAAACCAAGAAGATCTCAAAATAACCTGTGACGAAAGCAACACCGAAAAATTTGACGCGTTTTCATCCAGATGGGGTCTGAGCTTTTCATGCGCCTGAAACGACAGGACGCTGCTAACCTAGGGGTCATTTAGCTAACCGATTACACCACGCACCTTCAAACTTGTGAACATCGCAAATATGAATACTTCCAAGTACCAAAAGCAAACAACTTACCTAGACGGGTCCTGTATCCTGTATCCGGTGACCACTCAACCGAAGCATCGATGGGTATATAAGCGGAACCCACCATTATCCAACTTCTACTCGAATCCGAAATCCCGTTATTCCTGAGTTTTTTCAGAAATCCAACTAATCTTATTAACCGACTATAACTATTTCTACTGACTACCCTTTACCGATTTTGTTTTGCGATTTTAATCCGACCCATTTGCGATTTTTATTGACCGAATTTTTTGCACGAAGCGACCTGGCGATTTGTTTTGATTTTTTCACCGAGAAACTACGTTTAACACTGAAATTATTCATCTCATTATTCGTCTTTTTATCTTATTGTGTAAGTGATTTTGTTCAATTTGATAAGTTAAAAATTTTGTGATTATTTTTGGTACGAGAAAATATAACCTACCCAGGGTTGTCTGGAGACGTTCATATCTGACAAACCTTCTGCGACGAGTTGTATAACCGATTCAATGTAGCACTAAAAAGCTGTATAGGCTACTTAACGACTTTGAGGGCAGTACAGTCGTTACACGCACCCTAAAATAAGAAGTAACGTGCAAATATATTTTAATAAATCAATTACTGGTTAGCGAAATTCATTACTGTACTACATTGATCGATCATTTTGCCATTCAATAGCGTATTTTGTATTAAAACGCCCGACTTTTACGCAAACGTAAATTACGTCCTGTAATTCCAATTCTCCACCAATTTTTGTCGACTCAAGCAAAAGTTAGAACCTGTGAACTCAACTATCAAATTCAAAAAACACCGTTGTCGCCGTTTTCCGTTAAAACAATTAAAAATCTGGCAAAGAGCAAAGGTCAACTCCCGTAAACCCAATTTATTTATACTCACCGTCAATTACTCTTGGGTAACTCCTCACCGATTCTGTCACTAATTGATGAATCTACAACCCAAAATCACTACTGTAAACTCAAAATAATACACACGTTGACGTAGTAAGTATCTCCATTTTATACTAACGTTCACTTGTAGGTTAATTCCGGAAACTACGCGATAAGAGTTATATTTAGAACGTGCAATTTGCTACAAGTTTATGGGTCTTATGAACCTTGCACGGTCAACTCACACAGTCAAAGATAGGGGAAGTTCAAGTAAATAATATTTAAAGGGCGCCAGATCTTTTTTAAGTAAAATTTTTGTCTCGATCAGGACAGAAGGGCCAAACTTGTAATGAAAGTTAGATTCGTAATCCTTGTTACTTTGATGTTCGTGTAACCACAATAAAAGAAAAATGTTACCATAAAGGAAACATTAAATAGGTATAAAAAAACTTTAATTTAATAATGTAGGCTACTAACAACGAATCTTAGAAATTTCCCATTGTTAACGCCAAGCACGTCAATTTGCACTTTCTCCTCCTTTTATTGTTTCTTATCTTTATCACCACATTCCCATTCCATTCGTTTCCTAGTTTCGGCATACAACGCATCGTAATTTTTAAAAAGGAACTTTTACTGTGTTAACGATTTTCCGCGGCAGTGAAATATTAGTTCGGTTAAATCGCTTCACGTGTGTCATCTGGTCAGATGGACCAAAAAGACTGCCACTATTCCGAGCCTGTGCGGATTACTCGTAAGTGCTTTAATATCACTAATTTGCAACCACCAGCGCAACCTTATTCACAAACACCCATCAATAACTGCCGGAAGTATCGGCAACACACAATACATACATCTACACAATATCTATATATAAGATATTACACGTTAAATAACTAGGGTTCACAACATGCGATATTACAGAATTAGTTACTGACAATACCTAAATGGTATTAAAACTACTATTACAATTGCGTAAGTAAGATAAAGTTTTCCTCGTTGAGTAGGCCTAAAATAATTATGAATTGCAAATCGTGTCAGCACAACTCACGAAAGTGGTTATTACTACAAGAAATTAGATATAAGAACCCAATGTATCGAATGCTGCTCCTTGTAATTATTAAAAAGTGGGTATCGCAATCGACTGACGTATAAGAAGTAACATCTCGGAGGCAAATTCTGGTCAACACTTCGTTTTCGGTGTGAATAATAGGCTATCCAGAATACTAATCATTTAGTGAAGGCATTTATCGATATTAATCACTCATTGTTTGTTATTACATCGAAACATGTAGCCAAAGCGTGGCGAAACGGCTAGCAAATTAAAAAAAAATTACCGAAGAATCTTAACAAAACGGATGTAAATAGCTTACCCGGAGATGGATACATTACTTTAACAGCGTAGTGAAATTATAATTTCATTTCCATTAACGCAGACGTCTTTAGAAAGATGCCATACTTAAATTATTACACAGCACCGGCCATTTTACGTAGTTGTCGGTTTAACGTCTTGACAGGAACTGACGGTGAAAAGAAAAATCGGCAGAGGGCGCCAAAACCGAAATCTAATTTTAATTCAACCAATATACAGGGTATTACGTTATGAAATTTTTGCACATACCAAATTTTTTACTAGAGTCATTTGTGGTTATTAAGTCGTCTCCTTTTGTACCTAAGTACGCTGATTCTAATAAAACAGGAAATGCTTTAATAAACAGATACTTGCAAATTTATAATAAATTTAAATATTTTATTAAGATTTTCATCAACAAAAATTGAAATTGTATTACAGACCTAAATATTCAATAATAAAAAAAGAAACTTTTACAACTAAGTAAAAATAGCTTAAACCGTTCAAAGCCGATGCTGTAATAGACTTTGTTTACACAGTTATATGTTTGTACTTGTAACTAGTGTCCCGAGTTTTTTTTTTACATGCGTGTACTTTTTTGTATAATAAAGAAAAAATTCGAAATTGTGTCGTTTTAGTCTTGAAAATGTTTTTGCAGTTTATTCTCAATTGCTACACTATTTTTTATAACAGCACGTGAATTGCCAAAATTTATGTTTTGACAGCTTTCTGTTTTCATGTTATTTTGGTGGGATTATACTTAGAGATTTACCAAACCAAATAGCTTGACTAGAAACGTAAAAACTTGGCTGTAAACAATTATCCAACTGTTCATAACTTATAATGCCTGTATGTGGGTGTAATATAAAATAATAATAAATTGTTACGTGCATACATTTCTAAATGTAATACCCTGTATATTCATTACACTAAAGTTAGATTTCTATTTTCGACGCCCTCTAGCAAGTTTTGTTTAACATCATTTCCTGTCAAGACGTTAAACCGTCAACTACTTAAAATCGTGCTTGTGATGTTTAAATTTTAATTTTCTAACATCATCGGCGTTTATGGAAGTTAAGATATAAATCAAAAACGCAGTTCTGTTAGTTTATTCATCATAGGCACGTCCCGTCACATGTTAGTTGCATGTTTCGATGTATTCTCGATCGATGAGGGGTTAATATCGACCAAATACTACTACTATTCCTTATGCGTCAATCGACTGCGATATCAACTTCTACTTTAATGTGCAACAGCATTCGATAACCGGGTTTTTATGTCTAATTTATTTTAGCATTAATTTATAATTTTGTAGATTTTTGCTTTCGTGAGTCATTGTGTTGCCACGATTTGCTGTTTATAAATATTCCAGATCGACTCAACGAGGGAAACGTTTTCTTCGGGCAACTACTGGATTGTGGGTTAGTCTTATTTAATTACTTTTACGCTGTCAGAAAAGTCTTTCACAAAATTTTACTTGTTCTAACTTAACCAATTACAATAATTGTTTTAATACTATTTAGGTATTTTCAATAATTATTTTGTATATCGCATGCTGTGAATCATAGATATTTGTCATTATCAATGTAATTCTCTTTGCTATCGACACCCTGTGGTAAATGCTGTGACATCCGTATTTTTAAACTTCTTCATGTATTAAGTTAATTATGTTTATCTAGCCCTAATACCCGGTTCCAATATTTTTCTTGTATCCTTTCTACCTTTTTATACGCCTTTCACCCCATATATTACCACAATTTTTATTAGTTTCTCAAACAGCAGCCATCTTTTTTATATGTCTACCCCAAACAACCTTTCCCCCACACCTCACACTTAACCTGTTTCCTTTCCTCACTTTTTCCTTTATGTGTTCTCCCTCCTTATTATCCTGCTTCATCGTGTAACCAAAGTATGTGAATTCCTTTGCTTGCTGCACTTCCTCCTCCCTCCATTTACACTCCTCTTTTTTTCTTTTTTGCCTTCCTTTTTTAATTACCATTATTTTTGTTTTTTCCGTATTTACTTCCATATTTTTTTCATGTATTTTTCTAGCGTTTTCATCATCTCTTTCATTTTCTTTTTCTCCTTAGCCACCAACACTATGTCATCCGCATACGCCAACGACCACACCTTCACTTTCCTTATTACTATCCATCTCTTGCCCTCTCATTGTCTTTTCCAAATCCCCCGTATATACTGCAAACAAGCTTGGGCTTAATGGGCATCGCTGTCTCAACTCTCTCTATTCTTTCTATTAATCTTTTATTTATTTGTTTTCTTTTCATATATTCCCACAGGTTTTCCCTATTCACTCTGTCAAAAGCGGCTTTTAAATCTACGAACAGTGCCACTATTTTCACCCTTTTTTCTCTAGCTTCCTATTCGCCAAGTGTTTCAGTATATATATGTTGTTTATCACTTTCCTTCCCTTTCTGAATTCCGTTTGTCCGTCTGGTACCAAACTTCTTTCTTCTATTTCCCTCTGTAGTTTTTTTTGTAGCACTGTTGCGTATACTTTGTATGCCGTGCATAATAATGTCACCCCTCTGTTATTTTTCGCTTCATTTCTGTCTCTTTTTTCGTGTATCGAGAATATTATTTCCCCTCCCCATCTCTCTGGAAATCCTTCCCCTTTCCATATTTTATTTACTATTTCCTTTTTGCTACATTTTTTCCCCTGTCGCTTTCTTTTTTTTACCATCTTTATTACCTCTATTACTTTGTCTTTGTTTATTTTATCTCCATCGCCTTCTTCCAGTCTTACTTCTGTTTTCTTTACTTTTTTGATTTTGTTCTTCACCTTCCTTCCCCAGCAGGTTCCTAAAATATGTCTCCCATTTTTTTATGTGCATTCCTTTTGTCGTCCATTTTCTTTTCTTTCTTTAGGTACTTCCATATATCTTCTTCTGTTTTTATTCCTTTGATCTGATTCTCTTTTTCTTTCCTTCTTTTTTTCTACTGTTTTAATGCTCTTCTTGCTTTTTTCCTTGCTTCCTTGCATTCTCTACCCACCATTTCTTCCAAGTTGTTTTCTCTCCCTCTCACTTTCTAAATCTGACTTTTTCTGTTGTTTTCTCCATCATCTCTTTCATTTCCTCTACACTCTTTAGTAATCCCTTTCCTACCCATACCGTTTTCTCTATTGTCTCTTTGTATCTTCTTATACCCTCTTCTGTCCACATTTTTTTCATTATGTACTCCTCATCTTTTTCTCACTCTTCTTTTTTTCTTCCTTCCATTGTAAAATCCAGTAGTTGGTTGTCTGACTGTACCTTTTCTCCCATTTCAAATGTTTTCACTTTTTCTCCAGCCTCTTCATTTGTCATTACAAATTCTATTATTGATTCTCTCTTCTCCTCCTATGTACGTATACTTTGCTATTCCTTTTTCTTCTCCGTTTCCATTTATTAGTTACCACTCTATTTTGTTGCACAGTTCCAGCAGTTCTTTTCCTTCTTTATTTATCACTTTGTCTTTTGTTTTTTATCGTCCCTTTCTTTTCTTGTATTCCCCTCTTTTCCACCATCCTTGCGTTAAAGTCTCCTCCTAATATCAAGTCCGTTTTATTCTCTTCTATCATCTCTTCTATGTTCTTTCTTGTCTCTTTCATTCTGCTGCTATAAACCGTCATTATTTACATTTTTGTTTTTTCCCAGTGTATGTTCCTTTCTACAATTCCTTTTTTTTGTTGCACTTTCTCTTTTTGAGTTAACCATTTTCTTTTTATTCTTGTTAATATACCCCCTTTTGCTCACTTTTTACTCAAATTCAAATTTCTCCGGCAACTCTTTTTCCCACTACTCCCATTTTTCTTTTCCATTCATGTCTCCTGTAATCCTACTAAATCCTGTTCTCTGATGTACTACCAAAAATCCTGTTCCTTGTTTTTTATTCTTGCTACGTTCCAAAACAATACTCTCAGCTCACTTATTTCTCCGCGTGCTTTTTTTTTATTTTTCTATATTCCTCTTTCTTGGTCTTTTCTCTTTCCATTACTCGTTATTTCTTTTCTTTGCTATTTTATTAACATTTTTTTGTTTTTTGCCCCCTCCCCCTTTATCACTTTTAATTATTTTCTTTGGTTTCTCCTTTTCTCTCCCTATTCTCTGCTCAAGCTCCTGTCTCTGTCGTTCCATATGTATATTACTCTTTTCTTTTCCGCTCTTTTTTTCGCCGCTATGTTTATTATTTCTTTTTATAGTCTTATTTCTTTTATTCCCATCCTCTCATTTCTAATTTCAAATTTAATTTTTTTCCATCATCAATACTAAATTCTTTTGTGGTTCTTTACTTCTCCATCCTTTTATTACAATATTATTGTTCTTCTTCCATCTCTCCTCATCTTCCGCTTTTTTCTCCAGTTTTTCTATTCTCTCCACCAGAACCTCTTTTTTTTCTTCCATTTTTTTCTATTTATTCTATTTCTTCGTTTATTTCATTGATTTTTTGCCTTATTCATTGCATGTTTTCTTCCATCTGTTTCATTATTTTTCTTATTAATTCTTTTAGTTCCTCTATTTCTTTCTGTTTTTTTTTCCTCTTTCTGTTGTTGAGCTGTTACCTTCGATTTTCTCCGTTAACTTTTTAATGTCCGGTGATTAATGTTTTTTTCCTTTTTGCAAATATTTGTTGTCTGTCCTTTTCCTCGTCCTCTGTCTCTCTTTTATTAATTCCTTTCTCCATTTTTATTCTTCCGTACCATCTTTTCTTACTTTTCGTGTTTAAAACGTCTTAACTTAAAGTGATTTCGCAATAATTTGGACCACCACGGTTTTATACTTTTCACTTAAACTATTTATGCTTTCTTGCTCAAACACCCTTCCTCCGTTACCCACCTCTTTCTCTCTCATTCTGCCCTCTTATTGCTAATACTAAATCCCGTTCCTTCGATCACTAACTTCTTTAACTTCTACACTTATATTTGCCTTTTACGTTGACTTGAAGGTTAAATACAACTTTCTACGTCCAAAAGTACCGCATGAATCTTGTTACTTTTTTATACTGAACTCCTAATAGGAACTAGGATCAAAAGAAAAAAGAATTTTGAAAAACTAATACGATATAATCGGTTTAAAAATAATTTCACATATTAAAATTTTATCACCCGATATTTTTTTGAATTCCGTTATTGGTAATACTTTCTTGTATAAATAAATTTACTAAAAATTCTTTACTTGGTTTAAATACCCTGTTTCTCTTCATAATTCTGTAATAAATACGATTAGGAACAATTACTTTAAATACACTTAAAATTCTTACTGTTTTTGCAGTCCAAATTAAAAACTCAGACGCAGAGTCTTCAGTTTGTTGCGCCATACTATAAAACATACTATTTTTGTCTTGTAACAAAATATAAGGATGACCAAACTCAATTAGTTCTCCACCTTCCATTACAATGATTTTATCCGAATTTATTATAGTGTTTAATCTATGAGCCACTGTAATTACTGTGCAACTTAAAAATTTCTTCTTAATCGTTTCCTGAATTATTTCGTCGGTATGAAGATCAACGTTCGCAGTGGCTTCATCTAATATTAAGATTTTATTGTTGCGGATAATTGCGCGCGCAAGACAAATTAACTGACGCTGCCCGACGCTTAAATTTAATCCGTTCTGAGATAATTCAGAATTTAAACCTACAAAGCACATTAAATATTGTTGCATCTGAATTAATAACGTACCTAAATTCATTTTATCAACTACATCCTTTAAACGAACTTCTTCCAAAGCCATCCAAATGAGATCGTCGTTAAATTCATTAAACGGATCTAGATTTTTTCTAACAGATCCTGTAAATAAAACAGGATCTTGTGGTATAATCGACATTTGTTGTCTTAAATCGTGTAAACTAATATTTTTAATATCAACTCCGTCGATAATTATAGATCCTTCGATTTCGTAGAGTTGAAATAATGAAGAAATAATTGAGGATTTGCCGGCGCCTGTTCTACCGACAATTCCTATTTTTTCTTTGGGTTGTATGGTAAAATTTAAGTTTCTTAAAACGCACGGATCTGATTTGGAATAATTTAAACTAACGTTAACAAATTCTATCCGCCCTTCGTTAGGCCAAGAAGTTGGCGGTTTTTCTATTTGAACATTTTGATAATCTCGTTCTTTTTCAAGAGACGTGTATTCTAAAATTCTTTCAGTTGATATCATGCAATTTTCTACTTCGGTCATCTGCCTCACACACCACGATAGTAAATTCATTAGTTGCAATGCTTGTGTTAGAGCTAATCCGACGTTTCCTCCGTATTTTTCTAAAACAATAAAATATTTGTTTAACTTATTAATTATGCATTTGTACCCGTTTTTTATATTGATTTTAATCGCGTCATTTCAGTTATTTTATATAGTTTCCTAAACTTAATTATATAATACATCAGAAATTTAGCAATATTCGTTAAGGTAAACAAATTGACTTTTTTTAGCAAATTTTTCAGCAGAGTATTAGAACAAATGCTCTAACCTACACTGCAATTCTAATATAAACTCTAAAAACTGTTTTTACATATATACAATGCGTGCGATGATAGAACGACCAGTTTTACCAATGTAAACTAAATCTTACAAAAAAACAAATTTTATATTCATCTTAATGTAATAGTTAAGAAAAGAAGAATCTGAAAAATATATTGAGGTGAATGTAAATTGATGCCATTTTTACAACCAAATGTTTTTTAATTTAAACTTTTACAGTAAGACGCCCTTTACTTGGATGGATTGACGAATTAGAGAAGGGGACAAACTTCTCCGCGTTTTCAGGAATGTACCCATAAAGAGGGATTTCTGAAAATAACGTGCTCAGACAAAGCAACCAAAGAGTGGCTAGTCGGCACGTCAAATATTAAGAAACCACTGGGGGAGGATAGGGAACTAGAGATTATCTATCTCAAAGACCTTCCTGCACCCAAGAAGGTTATCACTTGGGTCCCGGGAACAGCACTAGAACCGGCCACCCTATTGAAAAAAATATCGGTACAAAATAACATTAGCACCAAAACGTGGCGGGTGGTTAACTCTAAACCAGATCCTAAACGAACCCAATACGTCCTGTTTGTGAACAAGGGGTCCTGGGAAAAAGTGGAAGCGTCAACCAACCAATTGCATCTTGGATTTTCAAGAATCACTCTCCGGGCGCTGGCCAACTCCAAAAAGGACAGTAAAGAACCGGATGCTACAAAGGATGTCCTCGAGGCAATGGATGAAAATCCAGAACCAGAAAGAATTTGCTGACGGCAAATCTAATGCTAAAAATAGTTCAAATAAACATACATCACTGTAGGGCAGCCTCAGAGGTCCTCAGTGCTTATATCGTGACACACGACATTGACATCGCCCTTGTCCAAGAGTCATGAATCCACAAGAGAACAATAAAAGGGTTGAACTGTCCAGGTAGGTGGCTGCTTGCGGCCCAGCTTGTGCACAACCCTCGCACATGAATTATTGTAAAAAATGCACTAAACTTAATGCCATTGTAGGATTTCTTTTCTAAAGACTTAGTGGCAGCTAAAATATCTGTAGTAGAGGAAGGCAACCGGAGGGAGTTTATTATCAAATCCGGTTACCTCCTCTACGACCAGACAGGATCGCCGCTGCCGGAAAAAATCCACAGGCTGATTGGAATGAACAGTGGGGCCAACAAACCGCTGATTCTTAGATGTGATGCTAATGCACACCACACCTTGTGGGGGAGCACAAACACAAATCCAAGAGGTGAAAAACTTTTAGATTTTTTTTTAAAAGGCAATTTAGACAACATAAATAACTGACATGCGCCTGCGTTTATAACTGTGTCGCGCAGTGAAGTTATTGACCTTACGCTTGCTAGTCCAAAAGCAAGAAAAGTAATAGCAATGTGGTATGTATCAGATGAACCTTCTTTATCTAATCATAGATACATTCGATTCAACATTGAATCAGACGGGGAACTCGTAATGGAATACAGAAACCCGAGAAAAACCGACTGGAATTTGTTCAACAAAACTTTAGCGAGCCAAATCAAGGACTGTCTTATAGTTGCAAGCTCAACGCACGAGCTAGAACTAATGACGGAGAGTATTCTTAATTTAGTAAAATCTGCATTCGAAGCTAGCTGCACAAAAACTGCCAAACGAACCCCCAACAAAATAATTTGGTGGAACAGGGAGCTTGACAAAGCAAGGGCACGCACCAGAAGGCTATTTAATACAGCCAAAAAAAAGCGGAGACTAGGATGAATAGAAAACCAGCCTCACAACATACAACAATGCCATTAAAAAAAGCAAAGAGAGACTCATGGTGAAGGTATTGTAGAGCCATAGAAAACGAACCTACAAGCTCTCGACTCCACAAAGCTTTCAGCAAAGACCGCACTGGAGACATTGGTTCTTTGCTAATCAAAAACGGAAAGTGTACAGACTCGGTTAAAGGTATTTTGCAAGAACTACTGCAAAAACACGTCCCGGGTTCGTCGATAACTGAAGTTCCTAAGCACCAGGACCTAGAGGTACCAAACAAACGGGCACCCAAAAAGAACTGGGACTTAGCGAGAAAAATAATCAATTCTGAAAACTTAGAACAGGGAATCAATACGTTTAAACCTTTTCAGTCTCCAAGAGCCGATGGAAGGATTTGATGCTCTTCGAAGCGCTGTATGCGAAATTCTTAAAGCCATCTTAGCACTTTCGCACATACCAAACCGCTGGCAGATTGTCAAGATGGTATTTATACCAAAGCCAGGAAGATCGACGTACGCCCAGGCTAAATCTTACAGACAGACCGATCAGCTTAACTTCTTTCATCTTAAAACTACTTGAAAAAGTAGTCGACAGGTATATACGGGACGGAGCACTAAAGGCTTCGCCTCTGCATCGAAACCAGTATGCTTACCAATCTGGAAAATCTTGCGAGCTAGCAATTCACCAACTAGTAAGCCGATGCGAAAATGCGCGATCTCACTATTATCACAAACGAGAAGTTTAGGGCAACTGTATCAAACATAATGCAAAATGCATTAAACACCGTCAAAAAATGTTGCAAAAAAAAGGGACTATCAGTAAACCCAACTAAGACGGCAATTGTTCCGGTTACCAAACGACGGAAAACGGATGACATAAAACTACCTACGATGTACGGAGTTACGCTCTCGATGACAAAAGAAGTCAAACATCTGGGACTTATTCTTGATACTAGAATGACTTTTAATGCTCATCTAGAAAAAGTCACAACGAAAGCCATCAGGGTTCTCAATAGAACTAAACGGATGGTCGGGCACACATGGGAATTAAAACCTACAATGACCAAATGGTTATATACTGTGGTAACAAGACCCATTATCACATACGGCGCGCTTGTATGAGGTAAATGAACCAACCTGAAAAACACAGCTGCAAAGCTAAGCTAAGTACAGAGAATGGTATGTCTACTGATAACAGGAGCGATGAGAACCACGCCCACAGCAGCCATGGAAGCACTACTTTCACTTTCACCATTACACCTCGTTGTAATGATGGAAGCAAGACAAGCAACATACAGGTTGCAGATAAAATGGACACGCGTCAATTACCGAAAAAAACAATCTGGGTATATACAACGTGCTGCGTGAAGTAACAATCTCAACTATGAAATCCGACTTCACAAAAAAATTATCACATTTTAAAGAAATGTGATAAGTGATAATACTGTCATGAGACAAGTGGATAAAAAACATCATTTATCAAGAACTCTGTCGCTAACGCCACTAGCTGCTATTGAGGACGACGTTCTTTTTTGCGTTAAAACTGATGCCTCTAATTTTGCTATAGGTGCTACCCTAGCCAAGCGGGTCGACCAATAGCGTTCTTCTCAAGAATCCTACACGAACCTGAGCAAAGACACTTCTCAATTGAAAAAAAAAGCATATGCAATAATTGAATCATTATGTTACTGGAAAAACTATCTCATAGGTAGACATTTTGAAATCTTCACTGATCAACGTTCGGTGGCCCTCATGTTCGATTAACTGCATCTAAACCAAATCAAGAATGACAAAATCATACGCTGAAGACTAAAACTCGCATGTTTTAAGTATGACATTGTTTACCATCCGGGGAGCAAAAACGCAACTACAGACACTCTTTCTAGCATATCAGCGGCTACTAGGTCCAAAACCGATTTGATAAAGCAGCATGTAGCTCTTTGTCATACAGGAATAACCCGTATAGTCTACTGGATCCGGTCTAAAAATCTGCCTTTCTCGGCGGAGGAAGTAAAGAAAACTATTAGTGCTTGTACAACATGTCTAGAACTGAAACCGCGCTTCCACAGAAATGAAATTTCTTTAATCAAACCCATCGTATCTTTCAAAAGGTTAAATATTAATTTTAAAAGCCCATTGCTTTCTACCAACAAAAACCGCTTCCTCCTAACTATTATAGATAAGTACTCGAGGTATCCCTTTGCCATACCTTGTTGCGATACATTTGCGGCTACGGTTATCAGCAGCTTACAGAATATATTTTCACTGTTCGAAATGCTTACGTACATACACTCTGACAGAGGATCTTTATTTATGTCAAATGAATTAAAATCTTACCTAATTTTACAAAGCATTGCCACTAATCGTACTACAGCTTACAACCCAGCAGAAAATGGCCAAGTGGAGAGATACAATGGCATAATCTAGAAAACTATAGAACTGGCCTAAAAATCGAAAAACTTAAGTATACAGCAAGGGGCACTGGTCTTGCAGCCGGCGCTTCACTCGATACGCTCTCTTTTATACACAGCTACAAATGCCACTCCTCACGAAAGAATGTTTACTCATGTTAGAAGATCACATAGTGGCTGTTTATTACCTACTTGGCTGTCAACTCCAGGACTGATTCTGAACTTTGGCAGAGGAAACAAATACAAACCTCTTGCTCAGGAACTTATATAAGCCAACCCTTAGTATGCACATATTAACTTACCGTATGGGTGAGAAACTAGTGTTTCTCTACGACACCTCGCTTCTAGAAGAGATACAACCAAGAATCAGGACATAATGAATTGTATTCCTGTAAAACCATTTCAGCACTCACGTCAAACCGAGATTATCACGCCATAGGATGATACCGGCAGACAGGTACTAGATACTTTCATCAGAACAAACGAAGAACAAGTACAAGAAAAGAAGAAAATTAGTATTGATATGAACTCTCCAAATCTTATACTTCCCAATTCTCGTCGAACCAGGCGTCTACCCGAGTATCTAAGAGACTGTAACTAAATACTAAAAAGGAAAGGGTGAATGTAATTGTGTAATATGTTCTGATGAGCGATGCTACTATTACTATTTGTAGTTGTAATACGTGCACAAATTTAAAAATGCATTACCCTGTATATTGGTTGAATTGGTTTCCATTTCTAGACGCCATATATCGAGCATCGTTGATCCCTTCCGACTAAGTAAACGACAGGTGGTCATTTTTACTTTGACATCGTTCGCTATATAGCCTTATGCGTGCGTAAATCAAAATTAATTTCTGAAAACATCGACGTGTTGTGACTCCATGTATAATAAAATTATCTATAATTAATTAATTTATTCAACGCAAGGTAAGCGGCTTCTATTATTTTTGGCGCCATGTGCTACCTCCCAAATCTGGGATCTATGAACTTTGCGATACAAGGGCAGATACAATTGAATTTTTCTTCGGAGGCAATTGACGTTTAAATAATACCACCTTGTACGAAATTGCATATGTACCAGATACGATTACTATTTCCATTCGGAGGCAAATGATAACTAATACCACCTTGAACGAAAGGGCATGTGTAACAGCATACGATACGTTTCGGTTCTCTTACCTTTTATAAATGTTTCTTTTTACCTGTGGTAGAGTTTATGAGTCACCAGATAGACACAATCATTTACAGGTAGTTTGATTACAAGAAGTCAGTAGGAAAACGTTTTCTGAAAGTACACCTGAATATTGGTAAGTCAATTTTTGATTTTAACTATTCGTTGCCGCTACGGTGCTGCTCATAAATCATATTTATTACTTGTGTTGAAACGTTTAAAATGATTTGCTTCTTATTAATATTCCTCAATTAATTTATGTTAATTTGTTATCGCATGCTGTCATTATTATTATTAATGTAATTTACTTGCAATGATTTTTGTATGTCCTGGTGTTACACTCTTGATTTAAGCGTATTGAAAGTTATCGATACTTCTGGTGTTTTAGTACCTACGTATACTTGAACTCCCACTAAATTTATTTACTGTGATGCTATCAAATTATCTCTTTTTGTTATTGACTCAAATTTTAATCTAAGTTATCCTTTTGATAATAATTAAAGTACAATTGTTGTTAACGTTTTGCTTTCTTTCTTCGTTTCCTCTAGCTTTACAAACTTTAAAAATTTTATATAAGCTTCGAGCTTTCTGTGCTGATTTAGCAGGAGCTATATCCGCAAAAAGAGATCTGGCACCCATTAAAATACAATCACTTGCACTTCCTCTCTCTCTACGACAGGTATTGTTTCAATTCTACAATGAGTTAACCGTGGAGGATTCGTAAATTACTAAAAGCTTGTAACAAATTTTGGCGCCCAACGTGGGGCCCGATTTTCTTGTAACAAATTCTTGAATTGGGATTTTCTTATGATCCTATCATTCACTGCTAGTTTAGTTAGTTAACTTAAAATAGGGTAGAATATACTGTTGATTGGACTTTGCTGTGTTTGTCGATTTGCTTTTGGTTTGATTGCATTTCTAGTTAGACGTTTGTTAATTATGTATTCTTTAGACAAGGAGCCACCACTTCTTACTTAATCAGACTCTGATTCAGAAATGAACTTGGCTGATTGGAATATTACTTTAGTACTGATTGAGTTTCTTATTCGTATTGATGAGTTGTGTCTGTCTCGTGAAGTTTCTCAGCATCAACTTTTTCTTTCAGCTTATGAGACGATATCAGATAAAGCTCTTCTTGTGTTTAGAAGCAGACGACATACTTTACGTTCATGGAATGAGGTTGCTGCAATGTTGAAAACTGAATTTCTGCCGTTAGATTATGATGAACGGTTAATAGACACTATTCGTAACCGAGTGATGAAACCTAAGAAATCAATTGTGATATACGTTACTATTATGCAATATTTTTTTAATGCAATTGTTAGAACCGGTCTCGCAAAAGACCCAGCTTAAAATCATTCGCCGCAACTTGACTCCATCTCATTTCCCACTGGTGGATATTACGTCCTTTTCTCAATTGGCCTCTTTAGGCAAACGTTTGTAGTCCAACTTTTTAACTATAGTAATCATTTAGTTTTATAACATCCGAAAGAAGTGACATACTTCTAAAACCATGTTTGATTTCTAGTAGGACTGCTACTTCAGCAGTTTCTGTTAATGCTGTTGCTGATTCTCTTAATACTCCTTCACTTCTTTCTTCTATAACTACTCCTGAGTCTAATATTTGTATGCGCTGTCGTTCTAAAGCTGAGAAACTTGTACGTCCTGTTCGTTCTTTAGATTCTCTTCCTCCAAATTTTTCTTTAGTTTTTACGATTATTCAGCCTACTACCGATCCTTAGTACTTAGGTTTGTTTTCTAAGGTTTTTGCTTTTTCTCGTCGTTTCTCTCGTTGGCGTATTGTGAAAAGTTTTCTATGTACACGTGTAGGCATTTCTTTGTCCGACTCTTGCGTGTGGAAATTAGTTGTTCCTTCGTACTAACGCAAACAACTAATCCACGATTACCATCTTCCATCTGAGCGTGAACACCGCAGTGTTAGGAGTACGTTGGAAGCTCTTCGGTGTCATTTCTACTGGCTTCATAGGAGACCTAAGGTTGCTGAGTTTATACGTCACTGTTATTGTTTGAACGCACAGCGGAGCAATCCTATTAGGTCATGTCACGTTTTGCCAAGTACGACAAAGCTTTCCAACACGGGTGTTGCTACAAGGTCTACGCGTCTATATAGGGATCGTGCTGTTTTTTCTAATGTAAAAATCACTACTCTTACATCCGCTTCGTCAATCACTTCTACTGTCTCCTTCTTCTAATCGTTCTCTTCTTTATCATCGGCGTCGCAAGCGTTGTAAGTGCTAGTTCCCTTTTTAGACTTTTGACCTGGAACTTTTGCTATTCTTTTGGTTCATATCTTTTGATTTAGGTGGTTTGAGTCTTCGTCGTCGCTATTTTGTTGTTCGTAGCTTGGATACTACCCAATTGTTGCTCTCATATTGCTGTCACCGATATTCTTTTCTTTGCTTAAGTTTCTAGTACATTCCTCTTGGTTCCTTTCTTCTCTATCTTTCTTCAGGACATACTATTTTTCGGTAAGTACATAGCTATATCTGCTTAGTCGACCTTTTTGGGATTGGTACGTCGTGTACAGAATTCTTTTTTTGCTTTTGATTTGGATTTTTCCTTTCTTGAGTTTACTATCCCGCTTGTCTTGTAGTATACTTTCCAATTTGGGACAGCAATTGGTACGCATTTGCTCTATAGCTAATTTTGATATATATTTTTATTTGTTTAGTTAATGTCATTTGTTAAACTTAACGTTAGTCAGTTTATTTTGCTAATTAAAGTTCAATCTACTTTTATCTTATAGTAAATAACAGTACCACAGTACGACTGTTTGTAAAATAGGCTTGTTTTACCGGATTAATGCCGATATGTGACTCAGAAAGCTGTTAGCATACAGTAATGTTTATCGTAGAACTAAACTCTTTAAACCCAAAATATAATATATTAAAACATTCGCGAAGTTTTTGTAAATTTCGAGAACGTTCCTGTACCTATTATCCACGTCTAGAACGTTCGCGAAAGAATATAGAGGATTCTCAAATGTTTGCAGAAATGTATAAATGCGGTACAAACAAATCATAGGTCAGTTATTTCAGTAATTCGAAGTCGTAAGTGTTAAGAAGTTGTTTAAACAAATACGTGATTAACGCGTGTCGAGATAAATATAACGGAGTATAACCTTGTACGTGACTTTAATGTAAAGAAGTGTTACTGTTGAGATAAATAGAAGTTATCCGCGGACTTTATCTTTCGGCGAGTGTACTATATAAATTAACGTCAGTGTTTGTATTAAATATTATATGTATTAAATTTTTAGATATATCCGCTCCCAAAAATTAACATCCTTTAAATTAAAGATTACACTTACCATTGCTAAAGGTAAAATAAAGCGTTACTACAATAATGTATAAAACGCATATACTATCCATCCAGTAACCAAACGCTCTTGACGTTGCAAAATACATGTCCGAAACTGTAGAATGCGTGTCTTGATGATAATAAAATTCATTTCTTAAAGCTTCTTGCGCACCAAACGCTCGAATTGTGGTTAATCCTTGTAAAGAAGCGTTTATGTGGCCGTACAAAAAACTACGAACTGATAGTAATAGAAAAACGCTTTCGTCGATAAGACGAGTACTTACCAACGCTTTCGGCCCTTAATATATTTAAACTTGTTGCTAAATAAAAATTACGCGCGTAACGAAGAAGAATTATAATTACAATTGTTGGAATTATCAGTTCCAAACGAATAGCAATAATCAATCCAAATATTCCCAGAACGCTAAGAAAAGACCGAATTGTTACAAATACTGCGTGCGGTAGTTGTTCATCTAAGTTGCCTAAATCCTTAGAAAACCGATTTAATATTCGTCCAGACGAGTTTAAATTAAAAAACTTTATGCTAGAATGTACAATACTTTCGAACATGGAGTTGTGGAACGATTCAGAAGTTTCTTTAGCAAACCTCACAAACGTTATTAATTGAAGAACCGTAAATATAATTGTAGCCACTGTAATACCAGAATACATACAAATAAAGATCTTTCGTTCCCAACGATTACCAGCCTGCTCTTGATTGACCCTAAAATTTATATTTGGATATTAATTTTTTGATAATCTATCCTTACCATAACGCTACAAAGTAAAAAGAAGCACTAGTAGCCAACTGCGATAATACAAATAAAATTACAACTATCACAATAAGAAGATAATTTTTACTTTTAAAGAAATAATCTTTGTAAATCGACATCGGAATTTTTCCAGTTGCACAGTGCTCTTGTTGTTTTTTGGGTTGATTCATTTTCACAGAGCTAATGACTTCTGAAGTATGGAAATCTTCGTTGCACTCACTCGCGTTTTTACCCAAATATTTAACAAAATCAAAACCAGACTTCTCAAGTTCGGATATAGTTCCCTGCATTTGAACACTTCCTCCTTCCAACACTATAATATTATCCGCGTATTTAAGATACTGCAATTGATGCGTGACCAAAACTACAGTTTTGCTTTTTAAAAATTCTCGAACGCATTCTTCAAAAATTTGTTTACCTACACGATTGTCTACGGCCGAAAACGGATCGTCTAGCAAATAAATCTCAGCTTGTTTATAAATAGCGCGAGCTAAATTAATCCTAGCTTTTTGTCCACCGCTTAAAGAATCACCTCTTTCACTCACGGTTGTTTTATCACCATAAGGAAACAGTTTTAAGTCTCGTTCGAGAGCACAGCATTTAATAACTTTATTATAACGCTCCTCGTCGATTTCGTTATCGAAAAGAATATTTTGCCGGATGCTGGCCGAAAAAATCCAAGGTTCTTGAGACGCGTAGCTGAAAGTTCCATTTACTCGTAAATCTCCTGCTGTAAGAGGTAGTTCGCGTAGTATTATTTGTAACAAAGTACTTTTACCACTTCCTACTGGTCCAATAACAGTTGTTAATAAACCCCAATTTATGTGTACGTCAATATTTGTAATTGTGTTATGTTTGGACGACCGGTGCCACTTAGCCGATGCTTTTGTAATGCTTACGGCGTAGTCTTTGTCTAAGCTTAAATCTTCTAAATTAATTTCGTCGCTTAACAAGAAATTATTAATACGTTTCAAAGCCACGCTAACTTCACCTAAACACGTTAAGGCACTTGGTAGTAGAAAAGTTAAAGTAACACTAAGAGAAGCAAAAAAAGCAGTTATTATAAACGCGGATTTTGCTTTGATATTGTGATTTAGTAGCACCGAAAACACAAACGTTACGTACAGTGCCAGTGTTGTGAAAACTACATAAAACAAATGCAAACCTTTGATGCCTACTAAAATCGATATGGCTTTAACTTCAAACTTTCTGAGCTTATTAATAATTTCAGCAAACGGTTGTTCCCATGCATACATCTTAATTACCTTAATGCCTTGGATTATTTCATTCATCAAACGAAGACGTTCATCTCGTCGCACTGACGCTTTTGTGCGAAACTTTTTTATTAATTTTCTTAAAGAAACTAAAACGTATGTGAAAAAAATTACTTTAAATAAAATAATACTTACAAAATACTGGTATAAAAAGAAGTTGAATCAGTATACCAAACAATGCCGATATTCCAATTTCTTTGTACATGAAGTACATAAAAATAAGTGCTTGTATCGGTGCTACAAATATAAGTTGCGAAGTAAAAGGAAATTTGTCAAATATTCCAATATCGTTTGATAACATATTGATGATTTGCCCAGACGTTGCTTTACCAACAGCAGATTTATTCAGTTTTAGAACTTTATCGTATATTAAAGAACTGCAAATTATACGCATATTTAATGTGATCTGGTACGATTCCATAAGACATGGATGCGTAATTGCCATAGTCATGATAGACGATATTATAATGCCGATGGCGTATACATATGCATTCCCATCGCCTTTGTCAGAAGAATAACACAATATTAATTCGCCCAAAAGCAACGTTTGTAGCGGTCTAAAAAATATATAAAACGTTTTGCCTTAACTGTATTTGCGTTTACTTAATTAAAAACTCCATCGTTCCCAGTGCTATCGTTATACAACAATATTTCCATCCGTTTAGTTTTATGATAACACTTTTCAAAGAAGGTTTGGTTTGATTTTTTTCAGCTTTTTTTAATTCTAGAGCCCACAACTCTCTTGCTTTTTTGCCCAAATCCGAAGATTTATGCTTCGAGAACGTTTCGTAAATATCATCTTCTGTGATAATGTTTCTTCGTCCATAGAAAAATATAGGGAGCGTGTATCTAAAAACCAAAAGAATCTGATTACGTAAAATTGATATTAGATAAACAAATGCTAGAAAGCATTGCTTGCTATGGCAACTTTTTTCAGTTGTCTAGCACAAAATTTCTACTTTTTATTATATTTTGTATTGCAAAACTTTAAAAACAGGAATCGAATTCACGTAAAAGAACATAGAAGCATTAGTTAAAAAAATGTTTTCAAAAATAATCACAAAAAACTTTCATTTTTTCATCAGAGCCAAAAACAAAACGGTTGATTACATTTTAAATGTTTGTTTTTATTTATTTTAATAGATTTTATAATATTTATAAAAAACATTAGCCAAAACCTAAATCTTTAAACAACATTTGAAGATTTCTTTCTATCATTTCTTTTGCTACTGCTGACCTAAGAGGTTGTCAAAAAGTACAACATCCTTGGTGTGACTTTATACGAATTTTTACGCTTTTACTAGTTTCACCAATATAAGTACAATCACAAGAATAACACAAACGCATTCGGAATAAAAAGGAATATTGTCTTTCGCAGAATTTACGAAATGGCTTAATCTTAGAATAATAGAAAACTAAGTAACAATGTAACATTTTTAACATAAAGTGAATAGAAATATTATCAAAAAATGTGGAACGTTTACGTATTTTACTTTATAAGACACAATTTACTGACAAACGCCAATAGCTTACACGATTGTAACTACACGTAACTAATTAAATCTAACAAAATTTAAGCAAAACAGTTTCTATTTATCAAAACCGGTATTTGTTTACATTAAAAGCACGTACGCTTATACGCCGTTGTGTTTATTTTTCACTGGCACGGGCACTTTATCTATTTATCTTAGCACACACGTTAATCACTTATTTATTTAAACCGACAGTCTTTTTAACTTCCGGCTTTGAAAAACGGACTTCGGCTCCTTTGGAAAACTGTTTATATATTTCTGTTACCTGTGTCTAGAATGTTCAACATTATTGTCTCAAAGTAGACAATAACTTCGATAACGTTTTACCGTCCCTTTCTAAAAACTGCCAGGAAACTGGATGCAAGACAGGTAAAAAGGATCGTGGCGATAACGGCAGCTTTCTCCATTTCGGCAACTTCGTTAAGCATAAAAGTAACAGTCAATGGATTTTTCCTGACCCGATATTCCACATAGATAGTAGCTGCAGACCAACACTTGAACTTTTGTAGTTTTAAAATTTTTCCGAGCGCCGTTTGCTGTTTTCCTAGTTTATCTAACCGTTCAAATTAATTTTTAAATACAACTGCAACCAACCCCTCTAGATATTTTAAGATCCTAACTCACGCAATGTGTAATGGCGTAATCTTTTTTTGACTGGACCAGATCCTGTTGTTTTTCTCCAAATACAGCCTTTGTAAAACTTCTGTACATGCTCATAAACGTATCCTTTGACTTGAATTATAGTTCTGCTAGTTATTACTCTAGTTTTAAACTGAATTTACGTAACGCTCTTATCGCCAGCAAATGGGACTAGACGATCAATGTGAACCACTTTTAGTTTGTCTCCAAGTGGTATACGGATGCGATATATAACGTCATAAATACGCTGCACGACTTTATTAGGGCGCTGTCATTGCTTCTGCAGTTTCGGCGACAAACACGTTTTTGGAGATTATACTATCACACCATTTCGCCAGGTTTAAACCTACCATTTTGTGCCTTGACGTCATATCTGGTATTCATTCTGTCGCTGGCAATTTGTGTCTTTTTATTATTATTATTATTAAAAATTCCCGTCCATATAAATATTTGTAGAAATTTTCTGTGAACTTGACGATTGCTAACAGCTCTCTCTTAGTCACGCAGTAATTCCTCTCTGACCTGGACAAAACTTTACCAAAATACGCGATGATTTTTTCTTGGGCATCTTGCACTTGTGGAACGACCTCACTTATGACCAGATTATTTGCATCGGTATCTAAAACCAAACTTTCCATCTTGTCTTAGATAACTTAAAATCGGCGAAATGACTAGGACCTGTTGTAATTGATGGAAAACGTTTTTGCAGTTTTCATTATATCTAAATTATGTTTCTTGTTCGGTCAGTTTTGTCGCAGGTTTGGCAATTTTAGGGATTCCGGGTACAAATTGTCAATAATAAGTGCACAATTCAAGAAAACTTTGTAACTGATGTTTGTCGATTGGTCTTGGCCATGCTTGTACTGTTCGGATTTTGTCTGGGGTCAGCCTTTACTCCATCTCTAGATACGACGTGGTCAAGATATTGCAATTTCTTTAAGCGACGTTCCAACTACAAATACGTTGTCTAGGTAAACCAAACACGTCTTCCAAGAAAGTTTGCGCAAGATGTTTTTTATCAAACGCTTAAACGTTGCAGGAGCATTTCTCAAGCCAAAGAGCATAACAGTAAACTGCCATAACCAGTTTCAATTGTAAAAACTGTTTTTTCACAATCTTTGGATTTCATATCTACCTACCAGTAATTACTCTTTAAATCTAACGTGAAAAACTACTGGGATCTTGAAATGTTGTCTAACGTATTGTCACTTCTCGGTAAAAGGTAGCTGTTCTTTTTGGTCACGTTGTTAAGCTGTTTGCAGTCTAGACATAACCTCGTTGATCTATTTTTTTTCTTTACGAGTACCACTAGAGACGCTCATGGGCTATTTGAAGGTTTCATCTCAACTTCTCTTTCAATATCCGTAATTATTTGTTTGATTTCTTTTTTTGCCAAAAAAAAGTCGGCGTGCATGTTGTCGTATAGGCCGAGCGTCTCCGGTATTGATTTTATGCTTCACAAGGTTAGTTTTTCCTTTGGAACTACTCTCCATCGCAAACACTTCTTAATACTGTTGGATCAACACTTTAATATTAGCCAGCTGGTCTTGAAAGGTTTTGGTATTTGGACGTAAAAATGTTCAATAGAGGTTGTAGGCACTTTTTCGACGACTTATCTTCATTCAATTTGAGCTACTGACGTGCTTTCGCGTACCACGATCTTATTGTTTAACGTTACTGGACCTGCCAACGAATAGTCCTTTTTCAACTAAGTTGCTCTTCATTGATTCAATAACGCAAATGTAGTTTTCCCAAAGATTTCCTCTTAGGCATGCCATTACTACACTTTCAGTTTTTGCAGACAAAATCACGTTTTCACTCAATAAGATCCGCACGACTGCTTTCTCGAACGAATGAAAATGAATTTCTTTAGTGTCGATCTTCAGAACATAGTTCTTCATATCCAAATGGAACACATACTTCTTTAAAACGTCTAATCTCGGGATAACTTCTTCCGTGATCGGCTACCAGTATTTGATAGTCGAGTACTTCATTTCCCAAACTAATGATCACTTTAACATGTCCGTGAGTAGGTATTTCTTCGCCTGTTGCCGTTCGAAATCGTACTGTTACTGGTGATGTCTTCTCGTTTTTCAATAACATGTCAGGACAAATTATTGTCTTTGTCACCCGTATAAAAAATACCAAAAAACAAGCTTCTAAATCAATAATCGCTAAACACGTGTTTGAAAACAATCAGTTTGGTTAAAAATACTAGTGTTTTGGCTAATGCTTCTTAGTATTTTCATCAAAAAAATTATAGTGGAAACTGGGGAAATTCTGGCTCTTGCGGTAATGACGGGTTTTGGATATCTCTACGGAATATGCGCGTCATATGAAGTAACCATGATCAATCGACTCGTTGTAACGTATCCACACTGCAGTTCTAAATTTGTTGCCATATGACGCTGTTATCGCGAGTTATTCAAGTTTTCGTTAAATCTACAGTTTGGATATAACGATCGTGCAAGTTTAAAGATATGTATCCCCTGTTGTAATACGAATAAGCATGTTTTAAGGATATTTACAGATTTAGTAATGTATAATATTTGATACTAACGTAAAATATTAACAATAAACGACAACACTTTTTGTTCAGTAGACATTCAATACACCTCATATTTGGGAGTAATGCAAGTCACGTTTGTCGGAAAATAATGGCAGTGCCGTCGTTATCCAAGATAAATGTAAAAGTTACTTTTGTATTTAACAAAAATCTTGGTTTTGATTACCTATTTCTTGAGGTCCTGTCGTAATTACCCCATAATTGCGGGTAATACTGGTTCATAGTAAATTTTTTAAAAATATTATAGTAATATTACGTTGTCTCTCACAATTGTTTAGGGGACGGGAATTCCTTTACGTTCCCCTAAACGAGTGATTTGCACTTGTGTGTAACACATTCACACTATAACAATTGAATGTTTTTGTAATATTTTCTTATGTTATTTATTCATAAAGTAAGCATAAAGTGTTTATGATTATTTGTCTAAATATGCAGTTGTATTAAATATAAACTACTGATCCAATCAAAATTATTAACAAGGTAGCGACACTAAGCAAATAGATTGTTTTTATAAGATTATAACGTATTGTAGAGTAAAAGTATACATTAATAATATTGTACAGAAGCATGTTCGGAAGAAACATCTTGAAATTATCGATGTATGCCAAAAGATAATTAGTTTTTTTCTGATTTGTCATGCAGTTTAAAAAACTGATCGATGTTAATAAGTGCTGACTTTTTTAACTTAATTTGAACATATTATTTTAAATTAAGTAATTTTGTTATTTGACTGATTCAATTAATTAACCTGTAAAACATCCAAATTTCAGTAATTTTTGTAAAGTACCTAAACAGTTAATTAAAAATCTTTATAATTATAACTCTTTTATAACACTGTAAGAATCTTTCATAGGCGGAGTACACAAAATAAATTCTACACGCGCTTGTTCGTTTAATGCAAAAAGCAAAACCTACAAAAAATCCTATTAATTATACATCAATGGCCATACGCTTTCAGTGACAAAAGAAATCTGGAATTACGTTAACGAAAAATTATAGAATTGTAATGTTGTCACTCCACACATAAGTTGTAACTTTGTGGCGTCATATTTTTTTAGGATCTTAGTTCGTATTACAACAAACTGGCCCTTACAAAAAGTAACACACTTTGAAATGTAAAGATTGATTGAAGAAACAAATATCAAAGCTGCATTAGTTAAAAATGGAATAAGTAGGTTTGCAAAATTCAGGATACGACTTTTAGACTAAAATGCGTTTAATCACAATAAATTTGTTTGTTTTTCTTCCAATGTCCGTACAAGTATTGCAAATACTTTAAAATACGGTACAGTTTCAAAGCGCTACGCGTACTAACATAAACAATACTTGCCAAAATCAATCTAAATTTGTAGACACTGTGCAGAAACTTTAGAAGCGGAGTGCAATAAAAACATCGGTGTACGAAATCTCTTCTTTTCCTATATTAAATTGAAACTTACGCACACTTGTTTCTATTTCAATTACAAAACTAATCTTAAAAAAATTTATTGTTTCTAATGCTGTTAAACGTAATTTATGTCACTAGCGTGGAAAGTGAATCATATCATTACGAATAAGAGTTAGATACATCGCTTTTTGTGCTGTTTTTTTCAAAATTAATAAAATTAATTTAATAAAGAATTTGATACTATTAAGCAATTAGTTTATAATAATGGTTCCTCTTTTTATATTTTGAACTGTTTTTAATTTTTTTTATATTTTAAAATGTTTTTTATAAAGTTTGTTTATACTATTTCTTTCTCAAAATAAATCAGATAATGCTAATATCTATCGTTCTATACCATATGTTAATTCTAGTACTCTCTCTCTTAAAAGTTATTTTAAAAAAGTTTAATATTTCTATTTCTATTTCTACTAATCATAATAATAAAATTCTAGTGTATCAAACACTTGTTCTACTTTTGCTAATCATATTTTATCTACTGGTAATATTTTTTCTTCTGACCTTAATCTGAAATTTCTTTATTTTTGTAACAAAACTTCTTTTCTTAATCATCTTGAAATTCTTGAATGTCATTGTCTTTATAATAAAAACTCAGATAATTGTTTAATAAAATTTGTGATTTAAAGATTTCTCTTCTTAATAATACATTTTAATTTGCTTTTTTTTAATTTTTTTATTTTCCATTTCATATCATTTATGGCTGTGTATTTAACGTCAGTTTCAATTTAAATATATAATAGTATTTCAATTTATAACATTTTTAAAACTTTTTTTTAAGTTTTGACAAAAAAGAGACTTTTCAACGTATTTTTTACTAGAGACATACTTTTGCTTAAACAATAATGGACTTTGAAAATAATTTTATATAGATTTAGATTTATTACTTTGCGACTTTAAATTTTTTTTGTTATTCCGTAACTACACCAACAAGCAAATATTAATGTTGCAATGTAGTCCAAACAATAGGTAGGTTCTGACTTACAAAAGGTCAAGGAAAGTTATAATTTGGTTGATTTGTACAGTTTGGCGTTTTAATTAATATCCCAAGTTTACGACCTTGAGCGACCGCCGCCATATTCGAAAAATAGTATCAAAAACCAGTTTTTTGAGAATATTTTTTCTCCAGTAGGTCAAAATTAGTTATCAAAAAAACTTTAGAGCATGCAATTTCCTGCAACTTTTGTATAAAACATTTTTTAGTCAGATGAATAGTTCACGAGTTACAAAGTACTTAATACGTATAACCGTTTTTTACTCATTTACACACCACCATGCGGTAGAGTAAGAAGGGAGTTTTTGAAGTAGTATGTTTCCATCTTTGACTTTCTGTGCCAATAAGTTCGTAACGTTCAGGTCCCCATTCTCGTCGTCGTCTTTTCCTTCAAAGCCTGCAAAAATATTTGAACTGTTTTCACACGCGTCTCCGTGGCAGCATGTGGAGATAACAGAACACCTTAAGCCAGTTTTCTTACACCCACACGCTCGACCGCACCCTTTCTTGCACTTTCAAAAAATAAATTTCAGAAGTGCTTCGGGTGCTGAATCTTTTATTGTTTTCACTAGAGTAAGCCCAATCTTGCTCATTTCCTAATCCCATTACTCTAATCTCTCGTGTATATTATACCAAGCCTGAACTTGGTAGTAGGCTCGAAAGGAATGTTGCCGTGAACCTTCTTTTGTAGGAGGTAATGCAGCAAGATTGAATTTACTCTTCGTAACGAATCTTACAAAATTTTGATAACGTAGAGAGCAATAAAAAAACTTTCTTCCGCAGCAGCAATGACTTTAGGATCTGCGTTTTGCTTTTTAAAAGCTTGTATAGCTCGGCTTACATATTATTTCTTTTCAAAAGCTTTTTTTGTTTTCTTTTTGGCATGAAAACAAGTTTATTTGCCACAGATGGTTTGTACAACTTTGTTTCATGTATTTTATATCATTTAGTTTTAATATAGAAAATTACATATTATTTCAAAAAAAATTTTATTGTTGAGAGATGGTGGGTATGCAATATTAAGAGGCAGTGCGACGTTATTGTAAATTAATGTTTTGTACAGAATCTCAGTTTCGTTTCTATTGTTCCAACAACTAAAAAATATATGATTAATATCACAAACAGAAAAATTGTCACATCTGCATGTAGCAGAATCTTCCATGATTGCTTTTCAGTCGAGAAATTGTCGCTGCGGTTTTTTAGACATATGAAAATCAAATATATGAGTAATGGTTATAGGAAGCGAAGGATGTAAAAGATAATAACGAATTGTCCAATTTTGAGAATGTTTTTTCCATTTTTGTTGCCACTTTTCGTGTACTATTTTGTAGTAGTGCCTAGACCAGTCAAAATTCGTTGTAACGTCTATAAATTTTCCATCTGATGTAGATTCTTTTGCAAGTTGGTCAACCACCTCGTTCCCTGTTATTCCATTATGGCTTTTAGCCCATACAAATGTAATATTTTTATTTATAAGCTTACCTTTAATAGTACAAATCAAACTTGTGGTTTTATGACAAATAGGAGATCTTAAACCGATCAGAACAGATTTAGAATCAGATATGATTACAGTTTGGTTTAAGTTATTGTTTTCTAACCATTTTAACGATTTTATTATTGCTACAGCTTCGGAAGTGTATATCGAAGAATATGTAGGTAATTTATAGTTTATTGATTGGTTATAACTTGGTATGTAGACTGCATATCCAGTCTTGCCATTTTTTCTTATACACCTGTGTAAATGATTGTATGTTCATTATATCAAATTATTAAACTTAATTTTTTGTACGCTACAAACAGCTGAAGTAGCGTCGCACCTACTAAACGCATGTTTTACTGTGAAATTAAAATTCTCAAATTTCTTCCTTGGCATTAAAATTAAACGAATTTTATTTGATTGTTTATTTAAACGGCATTTGAAGTCTTTCAACACTCTTTGTACTTTTGGTAGCTGCGTCACTTCGATACCCGTCAAAGACAAAGAGTGGGTTAAAACCATAATGCTTTTGCACGTGTTGTATGTAGTAAACGATTCGTTACGGTGCTATATGACTCTATGTAGCAGATATCCTCCATCTATGACTATCTCCAAATTCAGTATTGTCAAGAACAGGCGTGAAAGCTCTGTAAAGTGAATATTTTGACCCTTGCGCATTTCCTCTTCGCTAAACAGAGCTAAATAAAATTGGGCCAGTTCGAATTAAAAATATTTCTGCAGCTCTTCGTTTGATTGCTTAGCAACACACATTAATTAATATAACAATAGCAGATCAACGAGAATGACAACGTCTTTAATTTTGATATTGTTGTTGATAACTGAAAGAGGAACCACTGTATCTCAACGTTTGAACTTCACGGTGTCGAAGTTGTTACCGTTTATTTTGGAAATTGCCAGAATACCAATTTCAAGAGAATTGTGACAATTGATTGTTTCATCTCCGACGACGGCAGTGCTTATAGATATCGTCAATTCTTTGGAAAGACGGGTATAAAGAAAACCAATCAATAAATTTTTTAAATTTTTTTTTTGTCAGGAATAACGCGCAAACTCTTCATGTCTAAGTGCTGCTCTGTTGTTGTCATGGATATTCCGCAGAAATTTTCAATTCTATCGCAAACATTGTGCATAGATATTAGTCTCAATGTTCACATTGTGAGAACGCTATCCGTTAATCCACGTTCACGAGTAAGACCACAAATGCTTTTTATTGACCTCATTAACGTCTGCTCAATGGTCATGTCAGATCAAATACCTAACCAGAACTTGTCGGAACGTCTTATAGTATAATATTCTTTTGTCGTAAAATTTTTGTACTCAAAAAGATCCATTTTATCTGCCAAGCATAGCATATCCAGTAAATACAGATGGCAAGATCTTTGCATAGAGAAAATAAGAGAGCATGTTTTGAATCGTGTCCAAATGAAGTTTCAAACAGCCCATTCGTTATGCTTTGACAAACTGTTAATCAGAGTAACCATACGGAAGTATTGCACCCAAAGTTGTGCTGAGGAGCCGTTCTTTTCAAGTTCTAAAAGTCTTTCTTTAAATTTACCGGCGACAGGTTGGTAGGAACATTCGTTTTTCACCGAGAGGATCAGTGATTTATTCATATTGTGTAGTATGAGTTCTATGGTGTGACAATCTTCGTTCGTGAAATCGACTGTTTGCAGAATAATGGTTGCCAAAACTAAATGGCATAAGATATTAGCTTTAATACCGCGAGCATATGGGTGTTCAGTTGACATATTGTCAAATAAATTTTGAGCGTAAAAAACTCTCAGAAGATCTTTAAGCCCGCTTTGTGCTATGATATAACCTATAGATCCCATGAAGAACATCAAGTGGAAATGATAATATCTCAAGATTTGATATATAAAGACTGATCAAACGTAACAAAGCAAGTTTGTTGATTCAAACTCGTACATTTTTCCAAAACCGAACAAAGAGCAGTGAAAACAGTGTAATAATCGTAAGGCAGATAGCTTATAAATGGCAGACATAATACCACCAATGGTACAACTTTTCTGGAGATGCAATAGATTTGTTCTAAGTCTAAAATTGTAATATCTTTTAAACCCGACCCATTGTTTTGTTCAAAAAATTGCAAAGACACTGATCCGTATTGTCCACAAATTTTGCTGACGGCATTTTGCGAAAGACGTGGTATAATTTGATCCAGAGCAATAGCAGTTCTAGGAGTCACGCAGTGACTACCTACCATGGCGTTAAACATTCTGAGACCATCTAGGGTGTTGGTATTGAAATTAGCATTGTGGAATACGAATTGAGAAAACGAATTTTGCTCAATCGTCAATGCTGGACGCATGATGGTAGATATTTCGTATAGAAGAGATTCGCTACAAGAAGAACAGAATTTGAGCGATGACAAAATATTTATCAGTTGCATGGATCTAATTTTTTTGTACAGGAATGCTCCAAATTCAACATGTAGCGATGACAAAAATGATCGTAGTCTCACAGTAGAAATTATGGAATGTGACAGAGCAGTGCATATTGTCTGCCACTTTTCTGTAGGGTTGCGTTATTTTTTAGTATAACATTTTGAAGGAAAATACGTAACGTTTCTAGAATGACCGTATGACCGTGTACCTGTTATCTGATGTCTTCTAAGACTATTGTTGCTGCAGCTTGGTTTTCTTGCCTTTATACCACCATACCAAGATAAAAATGTCTTCCGGGTTTGAACCGTGTCATTGTTGTTGTAACCGAAGTTGCCAACGTTTCGCCTATTTTCGTAAGGGGTTTCATCAGGGCGTGAGATAAATCGCAAAACTCAAACAAGTAACCGAAATCTAACTAAAAACTTCTCAAAATTTAGGTTATCCACTTGTGAAACAAGCCATAATCTAAACTCTGAAAAGAAAGAAAGAAAACAATAACTTGAAAAAGCAAACGAAAATCTAACAAAGAACTACTACTATTGAGTTAGGTAATCAACTTGTGAACCAAGCCAGATTCTAAACTCTGTAGAAGTGACTTAAGAAGAAATAGTCTCCGTATTTGAAGGAAAATGATCGTCAAGAATGGTTAAGCTCGACCCTGTTTGGGTAACGGTTGCTAGGGGGCGTGTTTTTGATAAATTACTAATGACCGGGAACCAAAGAGGGGATAGCTCAAAACCATAATCGCGATTCCGGCCGTGGAAGCCTTTGCTGTTACTTTATACCACCAGGTTCTAAAGACTTTAAATCATGTGATTAAAAAGCAGACAGTCGTAGGTTTTGAAGCAGTTGTTGAAATAAAAATGTCGTCGCCATATTTTTGAAGTAACTATGTTTTGACTGTTCTGCTATCCGGGCGGTAATCTCTTTCTATTTGATTCTTCAGCTTGTCAATAGCGAACTGATATTTCTCGAAGTTTTCTTTGAGATAGGAATAGATCGCTTCCATTGGTTCATCGGCATTTGTATCTGGTCGATACCTCTTTTTTTCAGATGATGACCGACAATAGAATTTTTTCATACAAGAATTATGAAATTTAGCATCGACGACTAAATTCGAAATGTGTTAAACGCGATCAATTATTGTTTCACTCCACTTATCACCGCGGTTTCAAGCTAAGGCTAAAATGCTGTCCTTTATTGAAAGTTTCTGAACATTATAAATTATCTCTCGGTCACACAAGCGAGTATTTTATTGTTTCGTTATAAATTTATCCGTTATTTTTTCATTGCATAAAAAACAATGATCTTTGATTGAATTAAATGTTGGCACACCCGACCTTAAAAATGTTGACGGTGACGTGGAGAGGGTACCATCGCTTCCTCAAGGTTTCAATAGAGTAATTAATTTATTGTTTGTGTATTGTTTTTGGCAGGTATTATGAACAACCACAGAACTCAAAATTATTAATTTTGTAACACTTTTCCTCGAAAAGTCTTCAAGTCTCTTTCTTTTGCAGTCACCACAGCTTCTTCATTCAAACTTCTTTCGCGCACAAAAGAAATATCTCCTACAGCAGCCATAATTGATTTACTACGCTTCTTCTACCGCAATACTAACACTAACGTATTTTTCTTGAGCATGGACGGCAAATGTTCGTAAAGATTGGGGTCAAAAAAAGGCGATAACAGATCCTCCAATTGTCTTTTGTATTAACACCAACCGAAAGAATTTCTGATCTGCTCTGTTCTGAAGACCTCTTCGCTAATATTTGTTTAGTTCTGAAAGAAACTCATACAAAATAAGCTAAAATTTATGTAAATACCGTCAATTTATTGTGCGGAAATGAGTAAAAAAAGGGTAGTGCATATTAAGTATTTGGTATTACTAGAATTTCAAGAAGAAATGTAGCGATTTTGCGAATTGTAGACATTTGCTGAGCTTGACCCCGTTGTGACTCGTGAATTATTCAGTTAAATAACAAATGTTTTATGCAGAAAATTTTATGTTCTATAATTTTTCTAATAGCTGTTTTGCACCTAGATGGCATTGGAGAGAAGATATTTTCAAAAAAAAAGGTTTTTGGTACCATTTTTCTAATATAACGACGCCCTAGATCGCAAACTCGGAATGTTAATTAGGATACCAAACTGTACAAATTTATCAACCACTTGACTGGACTAATGAGGGTAGCACTAAATAACCTATTTCGTTCTTACAGTTACGTTCCGTGCAGCCATGTATATATGTGTATTTTTTCAAGAAAGTTCAAGTTCAAGAAATAACATCATTAACAGTTAAACAAAAATTTAAATTAAAATAAAGCAGTTATTTAAACAAACTAAATTACCAAGGAAATCAGAGATTAACGTTAATAATAATTAACAGCAACAAATTGGACAAACTTTATATACAATAAAAAACATTTTTTTAATCCATGATTTGGTTATTTAGGTTTTTACAAAACTTATCTTTCATATCTAAAAAATTTAATCAAAATGACACAGAAATGTAAATAAGAAAAAGTCTACGGAAAAAAGTCGCCCAGTTATTTTTTTACACGAGTAATTTACAAAAATAATTAACACCATGAAACTGAATAATAACGATTTTGGGCTAATGGTGTTATATTTATTTAAAATATTAAAATCTCACAATATTTTGTTCTTTGTCAGGTGATGTAATAAATTGTTTTAATTGTTTTATCGAATTTTTTAAACAAATGTAACACAATTAACTCAAAACGATTGTTACTATACGTTTTATTTAAATGTATACGTTGACTTGTTATCTTTGAAGGTTATCATTAATTTGGTTTACTTACCAAACAACATAAATATATAAGTTTAAAACTACACTTAACATAAATAAACTATGCCGTACTTACAAATATGTTAAAATCGAAAATAAACTAGCACTTTCGCGCGGATTTGGATTTCTTTTTTGATGGTGGGTATGATCTTCCATATCTACGAAATTACTGATAGTATTAAACACTTTAAACAACGCGTAAACTATAAATACCATAGATAAAAAGTATCACACTCGTATTACTAAACACGACATCTCAGCTCCTTGAGTATTGTTAACGTTTGCAATGTTTGCTTCCGTTCAATTCCGTAAATATTATTTTCCCACTCAAATAAGAAAAGCGATTGACTAAAATGGATTTGATTGAAAAATAATAATCTATTATACTTGGACGACAATCAACTTTGTTTTGTTCATTAGTTTTTAGGTTGTTGTTAAGTAATAACGAACTATCAAATTGGATCAAGTGCTTTTGAGATTTATTAAATAACTCACCAATCAGTGTTTAAAATTTTTACTTTTATTATTTTGTGACTTTTGGAATACGTGGTTTAGAAAATCTTATGAATCATTTGTGTGTTTAAATATTTATGCTATAAATATAGATATGTAACTATTTGACAAAAACAGCTGATAATCGCTTTAGGACAAATGAAGCGTTTCTTACA
Source organism: Aquatica leii (assembly GCA_035610365.1). Lineage (NCBI taxonomy): Eukaryota > Metazoa > Arthropoda > Insecta > Coleoptera > Lampyridae > Aquatica > Aquatica leii. Next base: position 13,006,018 of record CM069434.1, on the reverse strand, counting down.
AAAGAAACCCATGTCAAAATATTGAAATTTTTAGGAAGTAACAAAATACGTAATAAGTCGCAAAAAGTGTAATTTTTCAAAAATTGTTTTTTATACTAAATGCAGGGACAAAATTCGCAAATCCCCTACTAGATAAAACATAACTGTAAGTATTACAATTTCTATTTTTATAATTAGTACTTCGTTGGTCATGTCGATTGTTAAAATGACCGTACGTACACTGTCTCAAAAAAGTAATTGAACACTTTTCAGCGCGACCTGCAAGGTAGGCAACCAAACTTACGTTATAACACAACGGCTAGTTAAATTTGACAACATTGGCATTCTGGACATTACTTGCAGCGATATTACGAGGTTACTAACCATTCTTTATAAGCACCGTCTCAAGCGTTCAAAGATTGTACCATAAAGATTTAAATTCTTTTGCCGAATTTTCTATTTGTGTATTTATGTTCTCTGTTCAAGTTTTAAATGAATGCTATAGCCCTTAATTAAAAAAGTTCTAAGCAATTTGTAATTTGATTTATAATTAAAATAAATTTTAAAAAGTTCTATTAATAGCTCGAATAAATTTAAACTGCATCCCCAAATGTTATTTATTGTTAATTGTTTAGCCATTCGGCCTTACAATGAGTTACGTTACAACTTTCTCTTATATAATAATATAATTTGTACAGAAATTTAAAAAAAAACTAAAAACAAAAAACTTTCTCCCCTAAAATCTTCCCATCACCATCTCACTATTCTAATACTTTAGATCTAATCCTCCCCTCTTATCCTTCTTTCCTTTACTAATTTCATCCAATCCAATCCCTCCCCCTCCTCCCTAAGCAAAACCTTCCTCCCCCTCATTTCTTCCCTTAGCTCGCCACACTCCTCACTCATGTGTTCTATTTCTTTCCATCCCTCCCCACATAGTCTACATCTCCTCATTGCATCCTCCTTCCAATACTTATTTAGTTTCTCTTCATTGCCGCATCTAAACCTGGCTATTAGTCGCTTTTCTCCTAAGTTTCTCCTCCTCATCAGATACTTAGGAACCTCCCTGGATACTATTTTCCCATATCTTACATTATACTTTCCTTCCCTTATCTTTCCTTCCCTCTCTTGCACCTGCGAATCTTTGTCTCTTAGCACTATCTCTCCCGTATTTAACCTCCCTTTCACTCTCCTTCTTTCCACCTCTTCTCTTGCGAAACCTCCTCGTTGATAGTACAGTTTTCTTTCTTCCTGCCCATATATGTTTTTACTATCCTTTACCGTCCTCCAGCAACATTGCAAAATTTTACATTCTCTCCTTTCCTTCATTTTTTCTTCATAACCCATCGCCCTTTTCCCTGCTTCTATTCTAATCTTCTTTAACTTCCCTTCCACCTCTATTATGTACCCTGGCGTCTCCCTGTCTAAACCTAGTATCCATTTCCAATATTTTATTTGTACCTTTTCCAATAGCTTCCACTCTTTCCAACCCCATACCTCCACCCCGTACATCATCACACTTTTAACCAACTTTTCAAACAGCCATCTTCTCTTTTCGATCTCCTTCCCAAATACTCTTTCCCCTAAACTCCATACCTGCCCTAATACCCAGTTACCCTTCTTTGCTAACTCCCTTCTGTGCGCATCATCTTTATTATCATACCTTAGCCTATATCCCAAATAAGTCACTTCATTCACTGTCTCTATCCTCTGTTCTCCCCAACTCAACTCTTCTTTTTTTTCTTCCCTCCTTTCCCTTTTTAAAAAACTACCATCTTAGACTTTCTCACATTTAAACCCAAGTCTTTCCTTTCCAGATACCTCTTTATCGTATTTATCATACCTTTCATCTCCAACTCATTTTTTGCCACCATGACCATATCATATCGTTTGCATATGCCAACACCCACACTTTAATCCCTCCCTCCATGACAACCCCACCACACTGACCTCCCTTCAACACTTCTTCTATGTCCCCTATATACAGTGCAAATAAAATAGGGCTAAGAGGACACCCCTGCCTTAGCCCCTTCCTCGTCCAAAACACTTTACTAACACTATCCCCTATTTTTACAATATTCTTAGTCTCTTTATATATCTCTTCCAGTTTCCTCACTAGTTGTTCCTCTATTCCCTTTTTCCTTAACACCCTCCATAGCTTTTCCCTATTCACATTATCAAACGCAGCTTCTATGTCCATTAAGAACGCGTATACCTTACCCCTTTTCTTATCTAGCTCTCCATTCACTAACTGCTTTAATATATAAACATTGTCTATTGCCCTTCTTCCCACTCTAAATCCTATCTGCCAATCTGGTAATAGTCTTTTTTCTTCCACTTCCTTTTCCAACCTCCTTTGTATAATCATGACATACAGCGAAGGCTTCCACGGCCGGAATCTATACTAACATTAGAATGTCTTCCAGGTTTGGGCCGTGGGCTAAACTAGTTTAGGTTATGGCTTGTTTTACAAGTGGATAACCTAACTTTTGAGAAGTTCTTAGTAAGATTTCGATTGCTTGTTTGAGTTTTGCGATTTATCTCATGCCCTGATGAAGCCCCTTACGAAAGTGGGCGAAACGTTGGCAGCTTCGGTTGCAACTATGACACGGCCCAAACCCGGAAGACATTCTAATGTTAGTATCATGACATACAATTTATAACTTACATTAGTGACACTAATCTCTCTATAATTCATTACCTCCTTCCTATCCCCTCCCTTATTAACCGGCAGAATTAAACTTTCTTTCCAATTCCCTGGCAATTCCTCCCCTTTCCATATTGTATTATAAATTTTCCTTATATTTCCTCTCACTCTCTCCCCTACATATTTCCATTGTTCTCCTTGCGTACCGTCCGTTCCTGCCGTTTTCCTTAATTTTAGTCTTTTTATTGCTTTTTCCATTTCCTCTTTCGTTATCTCCCACCCCTCCTGTATTGTATTTACTCCTTGCAATATCACATGCCTTGGTCCTTCTATTGTTCCCTCCAAACGCTCCATACAATAATCCAGCCACACCTTTATATCCGTTAAACCTCCTCTCCTCTTATCTCTTCTTCTCTCCTTGTTTAGAAATTCCCACACTTCTCCTTCTTTCTTTATTTCCTTTACTTGTTTCTCCATTTCCTCTTTATACGACACCTTTCTCTCAGAACATACATTTTTAAACTTCACTTTCTTCTCCTTATACTCCTGCACATCTATTCTACCTTTCTTCCATCTTGTTCTAGCGTTTCTCATCTCTGTTTTTGCCTCTCTACATTCTCTATTCCACCACCTATTTTCGTTCCTCTTTTTTCCTTGCTTTCCCTCAAACCTTTTCTTTTCTACTGCCTTCTCCATTTCTGCAGTCAACTCCTTTAGTCCTTCTTCCCCCCCTACCTCTCCCCAAATCACTTGCTCCAACTTCATCTTATATCTTTCTATGCTTTCCTCAGTCCACACCTTTTTTAATCCCCATCCCTTCTGTTCCTCCTTAATTCCTTGCTCCTTTCCTTTTAAAATCAGTTCCAGTGGCTGATGATCCGACTCCTCCTCATCCCCCACTTTAAAACTTTTTATGTCTTCCCACATCTCTCCACTCACCATTACGTAATCAATCACCGATTCCCCTCCCATATAAGTATAGTCACCTCTGTCCCCCTCCTTTATATTTCCATTTAGGATTGACCATCCTTTTTCCTCACACATCTCCACTAATATTTTCCCATTCTTATTAACTGTCTTATCTATGCTAACTCTTCTCTTTACTTCCCCTCCTATAATTACTCCTCCCTTTTCCCCTGTTTTCGCGTTAAAATCACCCCCTATAATAATCTTTTCTTTTTCTTCCCCCTGTACCATATTCTCAATCTGTTCACTTAACATCCTCATATCCCGCCCATAAACTGTTAACACTATATATTTTTCCTTTCCTTCTCTAACCACATAATTTTTTACTATCCCTTTTTCTTGCTTCTCGTTTCTCTCCTCTTCTTCACCCGACCAGTTTATTTTTATGCCCGTTATTATTCCTCCTCTTGCTCTACCTTTACTTTCTCTTCTAGTTGCAAATTCCACCTTCCAATTATACCCCTCTGGTCATTTTTTCTTCCATACTTCCCAGTCTTTTTCCTCCAACCATGTTTCCGACATTCCCATCATATCAAAGCCTTCTACGTATCTCCAGAAATCCTCTCCCTTATTTTTTATACCTGCGACGTTCCAAAACAATAATTTCATTTGATTCTGCTTTTCCATCTCTTTTTCCTTAAAACTTGCTAATCCAACATCATTTGATCCATCCTTCCTTCCCCCAACTCTTAGTTTTTTGCCCCCTTCTTCACTAGAGTTCCCCTCTCCTCATCCCAAAATCTTTCTTCACCTTCCACCCACACTTTCAAGAATCCTATTTTAACCTTCTTCCTCTCTCCCTTTATCTTACTCGCCTCATATCTTATCTTCTTTTGTATATCTATTTCCCTTCTCGTCACGTCATCGTCTAAATAAATGCTTGTACCTCTTAACCTTTTTTTTTGCTTTCATACATCTAACTTATCCTCAAATGTACCCATCCTTACTAACATTACACGCTCTGCTAACTTTCTAGTTTCTACCACTGTTTTCTCAATATTTAAATCCTGCTTTGACCAATTTTCCACTTGTTCCTTTTTCCTCCTTCTTTCCATCTTTCACTTCCATACCTCTTATGATTATGTTTGTTCTCCTTTTTTCTTTTTCGTATTTTTCCCAGCTTCTTTCTATCTTCTCCAATCTGGCCTCCAACTTTCTATACTTTTCTCCCATTTCTTCAAATTTCCTTTTCCATTCTTCATTTGACTTTCTTAATTCTTCTTTCATTGCCTTTACCTCTTTATTATTCTCTTCCAACTTCTTACCCATCTTAATTTGTTCTTCTCTTATACTTTTTACCTCCTTTAACAGTTCTTTACACATTTCTACTACCTCCCCATCCTTTCTCTCTTTTCCCTTCGTTACCGGTGATTTCCTTACTTTGGTGCTCTTCCTGAACACCTCCTCCATCGTAGCTTGCCTTTTTCTTTTTCCTTCAGACCACCCTTCCTCGGAATCCGACATAATTTCCCTTCTCCCCACACTTTACACTAATTAAATGTTAGCCCTTTTTGAATAACGAAATGTTAATTATATTAAAATCACCAAAAAAGAAAAAAAAACCACGTGTTTTATAACTTAACGAAATAATAATTAAATTCAATTTAAATCTCCAAAAAATTCCACTATTTTAATAATATGAATGTAAAATATAAACACGCCGGAAAAACCACATTGAGTATAACAATATCTAATCTGCACGCCGCACCTTCTATCGTAATCAAACGACTACGTTTTAAAATCACTACTGCGTTTATCTACGTTTACAAAATTTTTTAACTTTTACAATTAAAAACACGTTATTCTAAAAATTATAAATTAACGTATCTGTCCAACCTTTCACTTTCACCACCAAAACGTAACTTCCCCCCCAAATATGAAATTGCTGTTTTATTATCCTAAATTTTTAAAATTTCCGGATTAAATTAAAGTCAACATTCCCATTTTCTTTGTAAAAGAAGTATTATCATCATTGGAACGTAATTAATGGTTGAACAATTGTAATCTTAATTTCTATTACAAATTCTTATAACATTAATCGTAGTTTGCATTTTTTCATAGAAAATGGATTTTTATGAATATAGATAAAATCCGATGTTAAATTGTTTTTTTGATTACACTGTCGTTTAAGTATTAGACAGAAGGTATGAGTAAGTCAAATTTACTTATCTGTGCCTGTAGAGTTTTATTTTCAGGCGGCTTTCGTAAAATCTTATTTATATTATAACAAAAAAAAACAAGTGGCAAGAAAATTAAAATTCTTTTAGAAAGATATTTTTAGTTAGATGTAACTGAACTGGAAATCAAAATTAATATATGAGTTTCGTTACCTATAAATCAAAACAGAATTTTTCCAAGCTTTTGCCAAAACTAAGTAATAAAAATATATCACCAAACATTGGAAATATCACTCTTTTTTTGTACAAAATGATCAACAACGTTTATTTCTAAATTAATAATATAAACACTAAGTCTCAACCATGGTTTAAAGAAAAAATAATTTTTTTAAATACCGTAGTTTGGGGCGAAATTGATTTCCGGGGGCGAAATTGATCATTAAATCAAATTGAGACATTTTCAAATACAGCGACACAGGTCGACCGGCGGTAGATATCTAGCGTGCTTTCATTTATCACTTCGTTCTTACAGTTGGTAAAATTTTTGTGTTAATCGTGCTCCAACAACGTTTAAAAGTGTTTTCCGAATTCGACATTTTTTTTCTGCTCCCAAACTTTCACTGGTAAGTCAATACTATATTACTTGCTAAAGTTCTGTTAAGTGCAAAACATTAACTTGTGTATTTAAGAGAAGGTTTACACTTGGAGGTTTTGTTTACCTGTTGTGTTTGGGCGGGAATTTTAAAATTTATGTCGTGGGGTCAAATTGATCACACGTCTGGGATGTAATTGATCACTTATAAAACGTTAAGTAAATTGCTGTTTTCGATGTGTTATTGCTATATTTTTTTCTGAAATGTGTAATAGTTAATTACAGGACCGGTTACTATGGTACGAAAATACAAAAGGAATTTGGGGGCTAGGCGATACAAGGATTACTCTGATGACAACATTGAAAACGCGCTTGAAAAAATTATAAATCATGGATGGAGTTTAAGACAAGCTAAAAAATAATACAAAGTTTCTTACAGCACGTTGTATAACAAATACCATAGTCGTCACGTGAGGAAAAATGACGGGCAATCCATTTTTTCTGCCGCAGAAGAAATCTCTTTCATTCAAGCAGCTTCCATTTGTAGAGATTAGGAATTTCCTATGGATACAGCTGATTTGAGACAAATGGTTAAAAATTATTTAGACAGCCAAAGACGTACCGTGGGAGTTTTTAAAAATAATTTACCTGGCCAAGATTGGGCCTACTCTTTATTAGAACGTCACAAGGATAAGATAAACAAAAGATTTGCAGCTAATATTAAAAGATCTCGGGCTTCAGTTTCAAAGGAAATAATCACTGATTATTTCAAAAATTTACGCGAGACATTAGAAGATGTTCCGGCTTCTAATTTATTCAATTACGATGAAACCAATCTCTAAGATGACCCAGAAAACAAGAAAATGTTATTTCACAGAGGAGTTAAATATCCCGAAAGATTTTGCAACTATACAAAAAGTTCGACATCCATCATGATGTGTGGCTCCGCATCAGGCACTTTTTTGTCTTCTTATGTGATATATAAAGCCAATAAAATGTGGCTACAATAGACCGAAAATGGACCGAAAGGTCAGCTGTGCTGCAATAATACGTGCTGTGTTAGGGGCTCACGATACAACGAAATAATGAATATATAATGAAACTTGTAATAACTGAAGAAAATGCCTACCGGAGATTGCAGTTTTTAGAAGAACATTTAAAGTTTGATTGAAAAGGTGTTGTTTTTTTAGATAAAAAAACCTTTTGCACTTCCCAAGATAGTAAAAAAATTCTTTTGAGGCCACATAATTCTAAATATGAATCAAAACATGTGCAACCCAACAAAAAAACCTGGCCAAGATTGTCACAAGGATAAGATAAACAAAAGATTTGCAGCTAATATTAAAAGATCTCGGGCTTCAGTTTCAAAGGAAATAATAACTGATTATTTCAAAAATTTACGCGAGACATTAGAAGATGTTCCGGCTTCTAATTTATTCAATTACGATGAAACCAATCTCTAAGATGACCCAGAAAACAAGAAAATGTTATTTCACAGAGGAGTTAAATATCCCGAAAGATTTTGCAACTATACAAAAAGTTCGACATCCATCATGATGTGTGGCTCCGCATCAGGCACTTTTTTGTCTTCTTATGTGATATATAAAGCCAATAAAATGTGGCTACAATAGACCGAAAATGGACCGAAAGGTCAGCTGTGCTGCAATAATACGTGCTGTGTTAGGGGCTCACGATACAACGAAATAATGAATATATAATGAAACCTGTAATAACTGAAGAAAATGCCTACCCGAGATTTCAGTTTTTAGAAGAACATTTAACGATTGATTGAAAAGGTGTTGTTTTTTCAGATAACAAAACCTTTTGCACTTCCCAAGATAGTAAAAAAGATCTTTCGAGGCCACATAATTCTAGCTATAAATCAAAACATGTGCAACCCAACAAAAAAAGTGGGATAATTAGTGCTGCGTACCAGGGATAGATGAGTAATGCTGACCCAGAGGAATTAACATGTGTCGATGGACGCTTAACTGCTCGAACTTACCTGACGAGCAGTTTATCCCAAATGACCAATTCGGTTTGTTCAGGACAATTCTCTTATACATACGGCAGCGGTAGTTCAAGAATGGTTCTTACAACATCCAGAAGCGGAAAGAATCCGTTGGCCACCTAAGTCACTGGATATAAACCTTATAAAGAATTTGTGGGCGGCGGTAGTGCATGGGTGGAACGACAAACTGAACAATAACATAGAAATAAGAAATATAAACAACTTGCATTGCTATATTAATACCGTGTGGGAAAGATTTCGAGAAGCTAATGTATATGCCAATTTAATCAATTTGATGCCAAACCGTCTACGGGTATGTATAACCAATAATCGTGTTACGTGCAAAAATTTCATAAAGTGATACTCTGTATATTGGCTGAATTAAAACTAGATTTTGGTTTTGACACCATCTGCCGAGTTTTCTTTTTACTGTCGTCTCTTGTCAAGACGTGAAATCGGTAACTACTTAAAATCGCCTGTGATGTTTAAAATTTGAAGTTTTTAATAACATCGACGTTAATGAAAATCAAATTATAATTTCATTACGCATTTAAAGAGTTTATTCATCACAGGGTAAGTTGTTAATATCCGTTTTTTTAGATTTTTTTAGTAATTTTCTTCTTAATTTGCTAGCACGTTTTGCCACGTTTTTGGCTGTATGTTTCGATGCATTATCGATCACGGGTTAATATCAACAAATACCTTTATAGGACGAGTATAACTCTGTAAGGCCTACGTTTAAAACTAAAAACGATAACAAGAACTTTTCTTCGAATTCTACTCATGCGGCAAACAACTGCGAAACAAACTTTCACTGAATGTGTACAACAGCATTCGATCATCGGGTTCTTATGTGCACTTTTTTTTAGTATTAATTAAAAATTTTGTAGATCTTGCTTTCGTAAGTCATTGTGTTGACACGATTTGCTATTCAAATTTATTCCAGCCTGACTCAACGAGGAAAACGTTTTCTTCGAACAAGTAGGTAGGTACTGGATTGTGGGTAAGTTTATTTAGTTATTTTGTTGCTGTCAGAAAAGTCACTCACGGATTTTACTTATTTTAACTTATGTAATTACAATCATTGTTTTAATACCATTGAGGTAGTTTTACTAATTATTTTGTTTGTATCGCATGCTGTGTACAAACGGTATTTGTTATGTATTTTTCTTCGCTATCAACATCGTTTAAACTTATGTATTGTGTGATGCCGATACTTCCGGCATTTATGGATTGAGAATTAGAGAAACTCGTTGTTAATAACCTACGTTATTAAATTAAAGTTGTTATACCTATTTTACGTTTAGTTGTATAGTAACATATCTTTTTTTTTTTGGTTACACGAACACCAGGGTAATAAGGATTACGAACCTGAGATTCGTTACAAGCTTGAACCTGTTCTGATCGAGATAGAAGTTTTACTTATAAAAGATCTGGCGCCCTTTAACTCTTATTTATTTGAACTTCCCCTATCCCCGACTGTGTGAGTTGACCGTGCAAGGTAACAATAGCAACAATAGATATTACCCCTATTACTAGCATGTAAAAATACAAATATTTAAATAAAATAATATATACTTTTTTAATCACGTCTTTTATTAAGATTTTCTGTATTGTTGCGGGTAAATTTAATTGGTGTCTTCCTAATTTAGTCTTTCATTGTTTTGGCGCTTTTTTAGATTTAGTTTATAACAGGGGTGTCAAAGATACGGCCCACGGGCACTATCGGCCCTCAACACATTCGAATCCGGCCCGGACTATATCTTATAAATATTATAATTAATTGTTATAATTAAACATTCTCCACGGGTAGATTAACCAAACGTTTTTAACCAATCACGGTCAATCCGAGCAGTTTACTGTATTCTATGGCAACGCGTGCCAACGCCGCCGAACAGAAACGCCGTCGATGCATCACCAGAGAAGAACGACAGGGCAGCGGTCAGCTCGGTCGGTAGCCAGACAAACGTTGATTACAAGAATATTTATTCTTGTGCGTTGATTGTGCTTGTTGTGTGTAATTTATTTGAGTGCGCGTTGCGTCTGTTGCAATGTCTTCTAATAAACAACGGAAAGTAAATTGGAGGGACAGCAATCGTTCTTTACAAAGGCCAAAGTTGACAGTGAGAATGCTATAAGAGCGAGTTATGTAATTGCACTAAAAATTGCAAGGAAGTCGAAATCTTTTAGTGACGACGAATTTGTTAAGGAATGTATGTTAGATGTGGCTGATATTTCATTGCTATCTATTCAAGATATACCCTTGTCCAAAAATACAATTGCTGACAGAGTAAGTGAGTTGACGGATATTTGCATAATCAACTTAAAGAAAAAATGAAAGAATTTATTTCATTGCTTACGATGAAAGTACCGATATCAAAGATACAGCGCAGCTTGCCGTGTTTATTCGCGGAATCGATAAAAACTTTTTCATTACTGAAAAACTATTGAAATGTATACCTTTGAAGGATACTACTTTAGCTCAAGATATTTACCAGGAAATTGAGCAATTAATTCAAAATAATGAACTTGATTGGGGAAAATTATGCAGTATTACGACTGACGGTGCACCAGTCACCGTTGGAAAATGCCGGTGTTGTAACGAAAATACGTAAGAAAATTTCAGATGAAGCTACACCTGAACATGAATTTGTGGGAATCTACTGAATGATTCATTAGGAGTTATTGGCATCTAAAATACTTAAAATGGATCATGTCATAAAGTTAATAATTAAAATTATAAACTTTATTTGGAGCAGAGGCCTAAATCACCGCCAATTCACACACTTTTTAAAAGATCTCGATGAAGCACATTCTGATATTATATACTTTACAGAAGTTCGCTGGCTTAATCGCGGTTCAATGCTACAACGATTTTTCGAATTGCGTGAACATATAGTTAATTTTACTCTGTGAACTCCTGTGAATTTCCTCTGTTCAATAATCCATTCACTTTTGAAGTTGCCAAGGCGCCAACAAATATGCAAATGGAACTAATAGACTTGCAATGTGACACTGTTTTAAAAGACAAGTTCAACGAAGTTGATATTGTTACAGTTTATTTATTTTTAACTAATTTATTTAAAACGACTAAAACTACGTTTACTTATTCTAGAAATATGTACACTTTGAAATTAACCGAACTAATAAAATCTAATAATAAAAACACTTACACTATAATTTATATCACTTACAAGAAGATAAGATAACGTCCTCGGATATCACACTTGTTTACACTAATTATCACGTTCACGATTATTCTCGGTTTATTTATGTAGACACACGCGTGCTAACGATTTATTTCTACTTGATAATCTTCTTAACACATTCGCATTCCAGCAATAACTGACCTACGATTTCTTTCTTCGGTATTTATAGACATCGGCGAATCTTTCTCGAGCGTTTCTACTTTTCGCTATATCTTCTAGAAAATAGATAACAGCTTCTAGAAGGCTCTTGCATTTGCAAGTAATTTCTCGAACGTTTCACTGCCCCCTTCTGAGGACTGTTCTGTCCCAGAACAGGAGACTGGATGCGAAACCGGTAAAAGGGATCGTGGCGATAGCGGCAGCTTCCTCCATTTTGGCAACTTCCTTGACCATAAAAGTAACAGTCAATAGACTTTTCCTGACCCAATACTCTCCTCGGTTGGTAACTACAGACCAACACTTGAATGCCTGTTCCTCGGAAGACGACTTCCAACATGTTTCGAACTGTCCTCCAATTCAGTTGATCTAAGCCACAATCAAGCTTGGGTACTGCCAATTTCTTAACATGATGGAACTCTATTTGTCTCTTGAGACTCCATAATGTTCGCCACAGATCTTTGTATAACGGCTTGACACGTGAGTATTTCTTGGTGCCCAGATAGAAAACGAAGCGTCCGTCACCACGTAGTCCTAAAACTTTTCCGACTGCCGGTTGCTGTCTTCGTAAATCATCTAGCTGCCCAAACTTCTTTTTAAACACGACTGCAACCCTTTTGGACATGTCAAGGTCCTCGCTCACGCAATGTGCGATGGCGTAATCTTTTTGTGTCTGGAACAGGTCTTGTTGTTCCTCGGTGGTAACTCCGAACCTAGTTTTACCAGAACCTCCGTATAAGTTCATAAACTTTTCGAACTCCATTTCTTCGATTAGATTCCTGGTTCTGCTACTTATTACTCTAGTTCGGACCTGAACTTGCGGATTGTGGTTATCGCCAGCAAACGGGGCTAGACGATCGACGTGGAGCACTTTTGGCTTGTTTCTGGGCGGTTTTCGGATGCGGTATATAACGTCGCTAATACGCTGCACGACTTCATAGGGGCCCTCCCATTGCCTTTGCAGCTTCGACGACAAACCACGTCTCCTTTGAGGGTTATACAACCAGACCATATCACCAGGTTGAAACCCACTATTTTGCGTCTTGACGTCATATCTTGTTTTCATCCTGTCGCTGGTAATTTGTGTGTTTTTACGGACTTTTTCATGTACTTCGTCTAACCTCTTGGCCAGCTTGCTGACGTAATCTTCTCCAGCAACTTCTTCTTCCGGTCTTCGCCCAAATTAAAGATCGCATGGTAATCTTATCTCACGACCGAGCATGACACAGGATGGTGTTTGGCCTGTGCTTTCGTGAACGGATGAAGGGTATGCCATTAAGAAAAGGTGCAAGTACTGATCCCAGTCCCTTTGGTGTTCGGACACTACCTTGGCTAAGTACTTGCCCATTGTTCGATTCATCCGTTCAACCATGCCATCAGACTGAGGTTAGAGAGGCGTTGTCCTAGTCTTTTTAATTCCTAACAGTCGGCAAACTTCTTGAAACATCCCAGACTCAAAATTGCGGCCTTGATCGGAGTGTAATTCCAACGAAACTCCAAACCGGCAGAAAAACTCCTTTACTAATACGTCTGCGACTGTAGCTGCTTCCTGATTGGGTATGGCGTAAGCCTCCGTTCATTTCGTGAAATAATCCATCGCCACCAGGATGTATTTATTTCCCGAATCGGATTCTGGGAACGGCCCTGCGATGTCAATCGCTCCTCTTTCCAAAGGGCTTCCTACGTTGTATTGTTTCATGGGTGCTTTGCGCTTTCTCGCTGGACCATTTCCTGAAGCGCAGACTATGCATTTACGGCACCATTTCATGACGTCCTCTTTGCAGTTCATCCAGTAGAATCGTTCTCGTACTTTACCCAACGTCTTCTTAATGCCAAAGTGTCCTCCTGATGTCCCATCGTGGAGATGCTTCAACACTTCTGTCACCCTGCTCTTCGGCACTACCAGCTGTAGTCTGTTTCCCGTGCCTTCGGCACTTTCTAGGGATCGCTTAAGAAGACCGTCTTCTACTATCAAGGAGTCCCACTGCGCCCAGTACGCTTTAATATTTCTGCCCAAAGCACTCACTTCTTCCCAGGTTGGTCGTCGGCCGCTTTCTTTCCAGTCGAGGAGTTGTCTTATTTCAGGATCGTTTTCTTGTTCGCGACGTAACTGCTCAGGTTCCTACTCATCATCAACCATAGCAGTTCTCCGGAGACATTCCACTTTTTCTTCCAGTCGCGAACAATGGCTGCAGTCCGCCGGACATGGTCTTCTGGACGAGGCATCAGCGTTTTGATGACTGCTTCCGGCACGGTGTTCTGTGTCATAGTCATACCCTTGCAGTCTCTCGATCCATCTTGCCACTTGTTCTTCTGGGTTACGGAACTGCAGAAGCCATTTTAAAGGGACGTGGTCTGTTCTCAGTAAAAATTTTCGTCCATACAAACACTTGTAGAAATGTTCGATGGACTTAACGACTGTTAACAGCTCCCTCCTAGTCACGCAATAATTCCTTTCTGGCCTGGACAAAACCTTGCTAAAATACGCGATAACTTTTTCTTGTCCATCTTGAACTTGCGAAAGGACCGCGCCTATGGCCAGATTGCTTGCGTCAGTATCCAAAATAAACTTTCCATCTTCTCTTGGATAACTCAAAATCGGTGAAGTGACTAGGGCTTGTTTTAGTTGATTAAAAGAATTTTCGCAGTCTTCATTCCATCTAAATTCTGCTTTCTCTTCGGTTAGTTTTGTCAATGGTTTGGCAATATTGGCAAATCCGGGTACAAATCTCCTATAATAAGTGGACAACCCAAGGAAACTTCGGACCTGATGTTTGTCGATCGGTCTTGGCCATGCTTGCACTGCTCGGATTTTGTCTGGGTCAGCCCTTACTCCATCTCTAGATACGACGTGGCCAAGGTATTGGACTTCCTTCTTAAATACGTGGCACTTCTTTGGGCTCAGTTTGAGGTTAGCCCCACGTAATCGCTGGAACACTTCCTTCAAGTTGTTCAAGTGTTCTTCAAACGACCTTCCAACCACGATCACGTCGTCCAGGTAAACCAAGCACGTCTTCCAAGACAATCCGCGCAAGATGGTCTCCATCAAACGCTCGAACGTTGCAGGAGCGTTACACAGGCCGAAGGGCATTACAGTGAATTGCGACAAACCAGTTCCGATCGTAAAAGCTGTTTTTTCACGATCCTTGGGTTCTAATTCTACCTGCCAGTATCCACTCTTTAAATCCAACGTCGAAAACCACTGGGATCCTGACAGGGTGTCTAGCGTATCGTCAATTGTGGGTAAAGGGTAGCTGTCCTTTTTGGTCACGTCGTTTAGCTGCCTGTAGTCTACGCAAAACCTCGTTGATCCATCCTTCTTCTTTACGAGTACCACTGGGGATGCCCATGGGCTACTTGAAGGTTCAATCACGCCTTCTCTCTCCATTTCCGTAATTATTTGTTCGGCTTCTTCTCTTTTTGCCAAAGGAAGTCTGCGTGGATGTTGTCGTATCGGCCGAGCGTCTCCGGTATTAATTTTATGTTTCACCACGTTAGTTCTTTCTTTGGAACCACTCTCCAGCGCGAACACATCTTGGTACTCTTGGATCAACACTTTAACTTTAGCCAGCTGGTCTTGGCTGAGGTTTTGGCATTTGGTGGTAAGAATGTCCAATAGATGTTATGGACACTTCTTTGGCGACGTATCTTCGTTCGACTTCACGCATCTCACAATTTGTGATACTGGCGTACATTGGCCTACCACGGTCTTCTTTTTCAACGTTACAGGATTTGAGTTGATGTTTAAGATCCTTACTGGCATCGTGTTCTTTACTCGTACTAAGGTTCTTCCAACGAGTAGTCCCTTTTCAACTAAGCCGCCTTCCATTGGTTCAATCGCGCGTATGTAGCCTTCCCGGAGATTTCCATCCAGGCGTGCCATCACCACACTTTCAGTCCTTGCAGGCAGAATCACGTCTTCACTCAATAAGACTCGCACGGCTGCCTTCTCTGACGAATGAAAAGGAATTTCTTCATTGTCGATCTTCAGGACATCGTTCTTCATATCTAAATGGAACCCATACTTCTTTATCACGTCCATTCCTAGGATAACTTCTTCCGTGATGTCGGCTACTAGTACTTGATGGTCGAGTACTCCATTTCCCAAACCAATGGTTACTTTGACTTGTCCGTGAGTAGGTATTTCGTCGCCCGTCGCCGTTCGAAGTCGTACTGTTACTGGTGATGTCTTCTCGTTTTCCAATAACATGTCAAGACGAATTCGTCGCTCCCGTGTCAACCAGTAATTGAACACTTCTTCCCTTGATCTTGCCATCGAGATAAATGCTATGCAACTGCTCTCTAGGCGATGCCATCTGAATGGTAATCTCCGGGGCATGGCTCGTTGAGGTCGATTTTCGCCCCATTCGGTCGACCCTTTCTAGTTTTCCGGACGCTCTTCTGGTCTTCTTTTGAGCTTAGTACAACGGCGTCGTACGTGGCCCACTTCTCCGCAGTTCCAACACGTCAGTTCTCTTCCTCGAGCTTCTCGTTCCCGAAGTACCCGTCGCACTATGTCTTCAATGCTTTCTTATGTGTGCGAGGATACTTCTGCAGCACAGCGGAGCTTATGGCTGCCTTGGTGCGACGCTTGTTTCGCCGCCTCGAACTCCAAAGCATGGGTTAATGCGTCATCCAACGTCTTTGGTCGAGCTAACCGGAGAGTCTGCTGTGTTTCGCTGTCTCGGAGGCCGTCTACAAAGGTTTGAATCGCCAACTGCTCCAAGAAGGTGTCTGGTGCTGTAGGATACGCAAGCCGTGTTAATCTAGCGATGTCAGCCTCAAACTCTTGAAGACTTTCGGCAGCTTTCTGAACCCGACTTTTAATTTGAGCTTTATAGACTTGTTGAAGATGGGCATCTCCATATTTCATTTCTAATCGTGATATCAAGAGTTTGTTATTTTCTTGCAGATGATCCGGAACAGTTTGTAAAATTCCAAGCGCTTCTCCGCGTAAGGACACTATCAAAGACGCCGCTTTCTGCTTGTTGCTCCAACCATTAGCTGTAACTGCGGCTTCAAACTGCTTGTAGTAGGTTGACCATGGAACTTTACCATCAAAATTCGGTGGTACAACTTTGAACTTGTGAGTGTTTTCTTCCCGATGGTCCATTATTAAATCTTTGCTCGTGACGCTTCCTTCACCATTGCAAATCATTTGGTTCATTCTTTCTTCAAGCAGTTTTATTCTATCCCCTACTGCTTCTATTTTGTTATTCATAGATTCGCAAATTTCTTCTTTTAAATTTAACATATCTATTT
Organism: Aquatica leii; assembly: GCA_035610365.1. Lineage (NCBI taxonomy): Eukaryota > Metazoa > Arthropoda > Insecta > Coleoptera > Lampyridae > Aquatica > Aquatica leii. The sequence goes on along the minus strand of CM069434.1, from coordinate 12,989,079 downwards.
GGGTTTCCTCTTGAACACTTTTTATTTGACTTTCTATGCTCGTTTGTATTTCTTCTTTTAAACGTCTAGAATTTTCCATCAATTTTTCTTCTATCTTCTGGGTATTTTCAAATAATTTTTCTTCAATTTTCTGAGAATTTTCGTAAAACTTTTCTTCCATTTTCTGAGACTTTTTTTCCATTTTCTGCGAATTTTCGTGAAACTTTTCTTCCATTTTTCTATTCATCGATTTCTGACCATTTTTGATTGATTCAAGAAATTCAAATAGCATCCATTTTAACTGCTTGCGAACGCGTCACCGGCATAAATTTAAATATAACACGAATATAAAGTTTAAATACACTACTTTTTAAAATGCAGTTTTTATATAACACAAAATTTAATAACTATCCACTTATTAATATTAAACCACTAGTGTACGGAAACGAATTAATTAATATCGCGATCACGCACTTGTTAAAAGAAAAAGTTTAATAAACACTATATTAACGAATTTAACTATGATTACACTTATAAATAAACACGCGAACTAAAGTTTTAATTCTTTACGCAAAACAATGCTTTTGTTACGGGAGCGATATTAGATTACTTAATGGTATTTACACTAATAAAAATCGCGAGCCCGACACCGACACCACTGTTACAGTTTATTTATTTTTAACTAATTTATTTAAAACGACTAAAACTACGTTTACTTATTCTAGAAATATGTACACTTTTAAATTAACCGAACTAATAAAATCTAATAATAAAAACACTTACACTATAATTTATATCACTTACAAGAAGATAAGATAACGTCCTCGGATATCACACTTGTTTACACTAATTATCACGTTCACGATTATTCTCGATTTATTTATGTAGACACACGCGTGCTAACGATTTATTTCCACTTGATAATCTTCTTAACACATTCGCATTCCAGCAATAACTGACCTACGATTTCTTTCTTTGGTATTTATAGACATCGGCGAATCTTTCTCGAGCGTTCCTACTTTTCGCTATATCTTCTAGAAAATAGATAACAGCTTCTAGAAGGCTCTTGCATTTGCAAGTAATTTCTCGAACGTTTCAATATTTTGACATTCTACTCAAAGTATTTTAAAAGTCATGACAACTATCTCAACATAAACAAACGCACTACTCGTATTTTATGTATGTTTGGAAGTTCATATATATGTAAACAGGTGTTTTCAACAATAAAAATCAACAAGTCCAAACACCGTTTGAGACTGACAGATGAACATCTTCAAGCTGTTAAATTAATACATCTAATTTGACACCAAACATCGACGACATAATGAAGCTGAAACGATGTCAAGTATCTGGGTCATCGAAATAGTTACTATACCAAACTTTTATTTATTATACAGATATAAAATCTATATAGATATAACTTTTTTAATTTCATGTTATTTTATATATTTCGTTGAATAAAGATTTCCGTATTGATATAAAAACAAACTTTTTTTTAAACCGGCCCCCTAAGCAAATTGAGTTTAACACCCCTGGTTTATAATCTAACATCACGAAACCTGCGACTCAATCTCCGGGAACAACTGAATTAGCCGTCGCCTTCTTTTTTTTGTACGAGAAAAGCAGCGTAACAAATTTTATTAAAAATCAATACTTAAATAACTGTTTTTAACAAATTTATACTATAAAGTAAGTACAAAAAGTTTTGTGTATCACACGTGTTACGGTCGAATTTTCTTTATGCACGCCTATGTTGGTACGGACGAAATTTTCTTTGCGCACGCCTATGTATTCCCAACGTGGAATTAATTTACGGTTTGGACGCCCCCTAACGATCGTTTTACGCGCGACTGTCATTTACGACGAGTTCTTCAATTGGAAAACTACAGAAAATGGCCGGTGAATGGGCGATTGAACGTTGTCTAAACTTATCCACCGTCTTGGGGACCAATCTATAAGTGTATAACACGTATATTTCGTTTGCGTCGTCACCGGGTAAGATTATAACTCTCATTTAGTAAAACTCCGTTGTAATTTCTCGTAATCTGATAGCCGTTCCCACCACGTGCGAGCATTTCGTTCCTAATGGTTAATTGTTAATGAGGGATCCATTTCGAATAACAATTTCGTCAAATAAATATTCTCTGAGGCATACGACATATGGCAGTAACCGAATGTACCGAGCGTAACTAAAAGCTGTCGAGATTCTACTCAGGCAGCAGATACCTGTGTAATCACAGAAAAGGGGTATAACAGCATCCGATTTCGGGTTGTGTTATGTGTATACTTTAAAATTTAAGTAATGATTTTGTAGATTTGGATTTCGTGAGATATTAGGTTGACACGAATTGCGATTCAAATTACTTGCAGGGTACGTGTCGTTCTTCGCACCAGGGGAAATTCCTGTATTTGTGGTAAGTGCTTTTATATCTTTTCTTTCGTCGTCAACGAGGTTACTCACGAAACTTTCGCTAATAATAATTTCGTACTGATTACCGTAATTGTAATACCATTTAGTTAGTAAATTTGCTTATACTACGTATGCTGTGTCCTACCCTTAATTATTGTGATAATTTAATGTTAATGCCATACTAATTATTTTTGTCTTATTGTCAGTAATGCCATATTCCTAATTATGTAAACGATATTTACTACCTACTATTCTTCGCTACTTAGTTTATTGGAATTTATTGATGTGATGTGTGCTGCCGATACTACAGGCATTTAGTTAGAAAATTGCTGATGTACTTCTTAATCAAAGTGTACAATAATTATTAATGTGAATCGTTACTCATTGTAGACTTTAAGGTTGGCGTATAAGCCAAGTGTGATAGGTATTAATTCTACCTCGAATATATTAACAATCATATCTTCTATTATTATTCCAACGTTAAACCATTAAATCGATTATACTTGTTAATCTTTCTTTTTCTCTTCCCTGCTCCTGTGATTATCGTTACCGACAAATTACTTTTGACTACTCGAACAGCTGAGTAGAGGAATTACGAACCTAACATAGTGTTACAAGTTTTATACCGTCCTACCCTGAGCAAGACAGAGAATGACTTTGGGATAAGCTCTGGCGCCCTGCAACATCTTTTCTGTATTTAGTGTGGACCTCCCCTCTCTCCGAATATTGGGAGTTGGCCGTGCAGGTTCGTAAAACCACAAAAGCTTGTAACACACGTTTTAAAAGTATTTTCTAATATATTCGCAGGGCGAGTCGAAAAAAATAGTGCTTTTTAGAATAGTCATACAAATAATTATTGTGGTATTTTAAAAATAGAATGCGTACTTTGGGTGCAATATTTAAGAATACAACTACTTTAAAAATTACTAAAATGTGGATTAATATTTTTAAACACAAAAAAAAACTAAAACAGTTAATAGACTATTACGTTAATTTAGGTTGCAGTAATGAACAAAACGTTTTATTGTCACTATTACATTTATTCTATTACTATAAGACACGAACCCTGACAATATTAAGCTGTAAAAGACGTTTCGTTTAGTTATATTACTAGAAAAAATGGTTAACACTATTGTAGAAAACCACTTATATCGTTTGTATCTTAAATGTTTAATTCGCTTTTTTAGTATTTTTGACGTTTTTGTTGATTATTGTTCCTATTGATAATTTTTTAATTAAAACAAGTCATCCACTATACGAACTTAAAATGGGAAAGAAAAGCGATAAACATCAGTTTTAATGGGTTTCGAAAGGACTAATGCTGTAATTACATCTGTATAGCATTTTCATAGAAGCGGGTTCGATGCTCTCTTTTTAAATTTTATGTCTTTCTGAAATTGCTTTTGTCGGTTTTCCTGACCTGATATTTATACCACGTTTTTAATTTACAAGGATGCAGATAGTTTTTATAAACGAAGAGAATTTCGATGCTTAAATTATTATTTTTGACAATGGCTATAATTAGTTTAAGTTCTGCATCGACGTGTTTAATATCTTAACAATAAATAACAACTAAAGTCGAAACGATTGGAATAAATGTTTAATGTAACTGAATGGTTTATCTTTGATTGCGTTAATAAAAAAACAGCTTAGTTACGAAAAAGTTTGTGTTCTTCCTGGCATTAAAAAAGTCCATCTAAATTTTATCGATAACCGTTTATTGTACATTTTACATTACGTATTACGAAAGTTGTTTAATTTACTCCGTCCAAAAGATACTTTCAAATTTTATAGCGTTAGAAATTGTCAAGAAATTTAAGAATTTTTGGGAACGTATTCTTAATATTTTTTTATTTTTATAGCTGTTTTATTAAAGTTGTTACGAAAATTTTCTCGTAACTTAAAGGCAATTAATATCACAGTCATAATATTGATAGAAACCTTATCGACCAGGTAACACACCTTACCACTAATTATATTGAATTACTAACAAAAATTCTAACTGAGCGATTTTAAGCAAGGTTAATTAGTAGTCAAACTATTACTTCTTCTACCCTGCAGTTGCGAAACAAGTCGGTAACCCACAATTATGATACTGAATTGCAAAACAAGATAAAAGCACAAAAACTTACCCAACTAAAAAATTCTTTATCGCCAGAAGTAACGTTTGTTACTTTCTTTATATTTGATTTGAGAACAAAATATGCTATTTGCTTAAAGCTGACGATTAATTGGTAAGATTGATACAAATAAGTAAAATAAAGAAATAATATTATACGATACTATTAAGTAGTACGCAGAAAACTTACATGATTAATTAACCAATGCAAAACTATCACAAAATACGCTGTCATAAGTAAGACGCATGAAACTTATTGAGCAAGTATTTCAAATTATACGATCCTGGGTCATATCTCGTCACTTCGGATTCATTAAAAAAGGTGGCTTGCACGGTTTACCTCACTACCACAGCCGTGTATCAGGATATAGTTTCTCAGAAATTGGTAAAAAGGTAAAAGACGTGACGACGCCATTTTGATTATTTTTATACCTGGGACGTCAAACAGTCAACCAAATCGCTTATTCGTTTAAATATTATATAAATAATATAATAGTGAGTGGCGCTTATCTCCATTCGTACAAGTGATTTCACCGTCAGTAGCGGCCTATAAACAGTGCAACCGTTAATTTTATTTTGAATAAACATATTTTAAAAATACAAAATAACAACATGTAACAAATTTCTAAGCGGTTTTTCAAACAACTTTTGTTATTATTTTCTGTACAGAGCTCAAATCTTTTATCAATTGTGGCTGATCATAAGAATTTGACAAAGTTTTTGTAACTTGTAGTACTACACCTCAGTGTCTCAAACAAACTTACAAATTTTATAATATGAATTGATTTATGGTTAAATCTCTGATTTCAAAAATATATTACACTTATGCAGTATTGTTTCATTCCTTTAAATATTTTTCGAGCATCTTCATCAGGAATCAGGTACAGCTCAGATTTCAATTTTTCTATTCTTTGTTGAACGTTTTGTGGATGTCACTATTGACGTCTCAACACTGTTTAACAATATTCTGCAAATGTAATTTTGACTTTAAACAGACTAATAATGCAAGGTTCGACGTTTCTTTGTGGATGTGCTAACAAGTCATTAACATTGGCATATAACTTCTGAAACTAGCATTTACAATTCTGTAATGTGACAACTATCTCATTTCAACACATTTTAGTATCTTAAGAATAAAATTACTAAAACGAAAAATATGTCAACTTTCGAAAGATGCTGCACTATGGTTAAAGAAATTACGTCCTAATAATATTCAAGAATTAGTAGAACGTGGTCCTGCTCATTATCAAAACAAAAAGGATATTTATCCGAGAGATAGTTCGGAGTCGGGGCGTAAGTTTTTCAATAGATACTTCTTTAGAATTTTACTGAACAAAGAAAAAATTGAACGTTTTTGGTTGGTTGGTATTCCGAAATAAAAAATGCTTCTGTTCCAAAATGTTTAATGACAGTGATTTGGAATCTGTTCGCCTTAGTGATGAATCTGGTTACAATAACTGGCAGCTTTTTAGTGAACATTTAAACATTCATGAAAAAAGTTACATATCAAAAATGTTCTAACATTGCTAGATCTTTCTAACCGTTTTATTAAAAATGAAATAATTGATTCTGAAATTCAAAATTTAATAAACAGAGAAACTTAATACTGGCAAGCTATTATAGAAAGAATTTTCTACGTGATTCAGTTTTTAGGTCAGCAAAATTTAGCTTTTCGTGGAGGTAGTAATAAGTTGTTTGAGAAAAACAATGGTAACTTTTTAAAATGCACAGAAATGATTTCCAAATTCGACCCGATTATGTCAGAACATACAAAACGCTCTCAAATAAAAGAACGCAAAAACTATCTCGGGGATAAAATACAAAAAAAGTAAGGGAGCGTTCCAGTATTACGTAACGCAATTGAAAATCCCATTTTGAGTTAAACTTTATAATGGATAATACAATCTTATTGTATTAATTGCGTTTGCAGTAGTAATAAACAAAAGAAGAGATTTTTAAGTTATAGGTTTTTATTTAGCCATAAATCAAATAAGTGTAGGTACGTAAAAACACAATTCAATTGGAATTACTGTTCCTCTGTCTACGAGTTTGCTAGTCACTCAGACTCTTTCATTACTGGTATTCGGAGAGCAGACGAAGAAGGTTCTGGTATTGTTAAACCACTTGCATCAACTTCGTCTTCATCGAACCAATCGGCATCGTCAGACAATGCTTCACTATAGCGCACAATGCAGAGCAGTTCATTTGCCTTTCTGGCAGCAAGTCGCTGTGGCCGTACTCTACTTTCACAAGGGTTTTGAGCAGTCTTGCCATGCACGTAACGACTGTGCGTTTGCACACTCTTTTGGGATGTAAAATAGATCCCACAGATTGCACATATTCTGTTCTTGAGATCGGATTGTACTGATGGACAATAAAAATTGTAAGGCATTTGCTTAAACCCTTCTAGAGGAAGCGACAGATCAACGGACAACCTCACAAGAAGTTGTGAAAACTTGCATGATCCTTTGTCAAGCTGACTAGGTACCACGAGCTTGCTTGGGGTTTGAAGGATTGGGCAGGGTGGCGGCAAGAAAGTATCCGGAAAGACAAATTTTAACGCACTCCTCGAGCGGGAACAGCAAGATTCGTCCGCGCATTTCATCACTTGCAATAAATATTGCGATTCACGGACGTGAGCGCTATACCACGCCAGATTAGGTTCTACTGGATCCTCCAAGCTATCTTCAGGCTTTCTATATTTCGCCAAAACATCGTAGCTGTCAATTTTCATTTCACTCCAGACCTTGGCTAGTGACTCTCCAGCGTGCTGAAAATTGCATTTTTGCAAATCTTCATCAACAGTCATTTGTCGTCGAGATTCGAACCAAAATGTTCATGCGGCAGGATAACGCCTGACAGGCGTTTGCTGAACGGGACCATGCGTCGCTCAACTCGGTTGAATGTACTCCGCCCAGGAGCATTAGTCGCTATGAACAAGGCGTCCAGGTTGTATTTTTTGAAGTGTTAAATGGCAAAATTCGTGACTTTCCGATAGCGCGAAAATGATTATCACTGGCTTCACGGTGTTCGATTCTGTCATCATTAAGGGTTTGAATTCAGACACTGATAAAAATGATTCAAAATCATAAGCATGGGTGTTCGCTGTGGAGGATGCGTGTTTTCCACTCATTATGGATATGTGTGTCGGACCGCTGTAACCAACAGCTTCTTCCTTACCGAAACCGTCAGGATCCACGTAAACGCCGGCGTATACAGACGGAATAAGTTTGTGCCGCTCTGCCACGACCCATTCATGGTCAGGTAAAAGTACTCTGTATTCCATATGCACACAATTCGCCGCTCTCGTGCTTTTTGTGCATCTTGGTCTGTGATCTTGCTAATTTCACGGGTACGGTACGTACATGCCTCCTCCTCTCTTGAGTGTTAAAAAAGCATGGGAGTAAATGAAGATACGTGTCATATCGAAAAATTCGGAATCCCATCAATAACAGCCTTTCATGCAGGTCGACCAGAGTGAGACAACTCCTAATCATCTCTGTTTGGCGGCGTTCATCAGCAGCGCTGCCATGAATGACAATGTTATTAATGGTCTCCAGGAGAGCAGGTTGCGAGTCAACCAAAGGGGGCTGGCCAGGGCCAGATCGAGATTTTACTGCAGCGGGATTGTTTTTGCAACGTTCAGCTTTCTCTAGTTTTTCTTTGGGTCGAAATTTTTTTGCACGCTTGGCACTGTCTCTTTTTTTCTTTAAGCATTGTTCATCTTTTTTCAATTTTTTCTGTAGTTTTTTTATTTCTTCGTCAACATCATCTTTGGCTATACCAGTGTCCCTTGCTTCAGTAAGAACATTTATTCTTTGTTGAAGCAGGTTAATTCTCTTCCTAAGAGTTTCTTTAGCCGGTTTGTTTGGAACTTTTTTTAATAATATCCGAAACATTTGTAGTCATGTGTGGTTCCATAGACGAAATGTCCAAGTTGTCCACAACTTCCTCATCAGTAGTATCACATCGCTTATCACGAGTATCGCCCAACTTTTGTTTGACGGCTGTGCTCTCTATTCTAGCGACTGCGACAATCGATTCCATATCAGATCAACACGCGGGTACAACATCCAAATCTTATAAACAAAATGAAATATATGAAGATAGGTATTATTGAGACATGCAATAAAGAATATATAGTCTCACATAAATACAGGGTTAATTAATTTTAATTCACTAGAAAGCGGCCTGTAATAGATATCACTAAAAGTATCAACTTTTGTTTTACGACTTTTCGAAATTTATTCTTTCTGTTATTCATATAAGACTTAAAAAATATTTATTCAAAAGTACATTGCCCTCAAATAATACTTAGTCAAACCAAAGCAAAATATGACAGATGAGTAATGAAAATTAAGAGTTGGATTAAAATTTTAAATCTTTAATATTACGGTTACGAACAACATCCAGTTTAGACAAAAGTCGTATAACAAATGTTGTTGCTTTTAGTGATGGGACTTAAAATTAACCCTATATATCTAGACTCAGACAAGGTGTATTGAGAAAGTGTACATAGGCACCTGTTTTAGTAAAAGAGTACGCAAAGTATGTGGGACGTTGGGCCTTGCTGACATTAGTGTTGCTGGCGTGCTTGATGTTTTTATAGGTAGCTAAAATAAATGTATGTGTAATACTTATGATTAAGTTTTTTTGTATGTATATATACATATGTAATTAATATAGATTTTATCAAAAAACTTACCCGTTTAAAATAACTAAGCTTTGTTGCTTTCTTCTTTGTGGCCTTCACCTTGAACTCTTGTATAACATCGTTTATATGTTCTACAAACTTTTCTTTGTTGTTTAGTTTTTCTTTAGCCGTTTTCCAAATTTTGTTGGCATTTTTTTGGCACAATTATGCTGGCAAGTTAGTATGACAGCTTTTATATGCCAAGAACAGCTGATGATGCAAATCTTCCGCTTTTGAGGACATTACGGTACTCACTCTTTAACAACAATGTACTTCTGTGTAAACTCTAATGAATACTGACATCGATAATAAAATAAAGATCACGTACAAACAGTCGAGGGATTCCCCGAAATATAAACGAAAGAGTTGCCGATTTGGAAGACTCTAATTCCCTAGTTTTTTTTAATAATAAAGCATCAATTTTTTTTTTAATTCAATAACTGTATTTTTTTCAACTTCTACTAAACGCTGGTCAATTCTAAAATCTAATTTATCTAATGTAAGAAATTTAATTTTAAAACCTTTATCGGATACTCCATGGTCTAGTAAAATAGATGCAATAACTCCTTTAAGGTATCAACTTGAGGAGGTTTATGTACTTTGTTTAAAATAAGCGAAGGAAACTTGAAAAATAGCGTAAAAAAATTTGGCTGCATCGTTGGCCAAAAAATTGCAAAATTTTGAGTTCATTTGGATTCTTATATTGTGGTATAATACTTTAAGTAAAGTTAACATTGTTAGTAAAACTATTTAAAAACCGAATTTTGATGTTGCTCAGTGTTGTAATCATTTGAATAATTAGAATAATTTTTTGAAAGCTTATTGCTCCGATAAAGGTTTTAATGATCTATTGATTGATGCTAAAGAAATAGCATCCAGCTTAGACATAGAACCTGAATTCAAAAAGCAAATAGGTCTAAAGACGCATCCGCACTATGCCGATCGGCAAAAGCGATCAGCAAAGACCGCATGGCATCACGTCTTTACTGCAGTGTTGTAGTTAGTACGCGAGACGAAGCCTGTCAAAAATGAGTGACGTCGATGACAAAATGGTTGCAATTGCAGCTGCAATTATAGTTGATGCGCTAATCCTAAAATGTCAAAAGAAAAGATTTTGGGTTCGTCCAAATCTTCGAAGTCGAAGTAGATATAGTGTTTTGTTACGCTCCGCGTAATTTAATTACTTTTAAATCTGCATTTTATTTACTTTAAAGGAATTTTAACTTCGAAACTTCACGGTCGGATGACATAATATTTCACATCTGTAAACATTTAATAATCCACCCTCTACCCTTGCAAGTCGCCGTAGATTCGTTACAGATTTTCTAAACCTGCATAAGGAATTTGCATTACTGTACCACGTGACTATACATTTGAGAAAAAAAAAACCTTTTTCGTTTGCGGTGAGACGTTTTTCATCAATCGAGCCGAGATTTCTTCTGTGATTCACTGTTTTTAAGTTCTTGATTGCCAGTCGTTTGATCTACATTTCTAAAAATCGGTAATTACACCGGATATAACGGGTCATCGACAAATAAATGATTGATTGGGATCACCTGCTTATCTCCAATAATCATTATACGTAGCTTTTTTACGGATATAAAAGCATTCAAGTGCAGTGTTAAGGACTAATTATCTCCGACGCTTGGACATTATTTCAAGAATTTTACAGTTTTATTTTACTTCTACTTTTTCCACATCGTCATCTCCGTCTTCGATATCGTTAAATAAATGATTGGTACATCTCGCCGTGATCGTGAAGTGTTACCCTCATTCCTTCCGGTCAACGCCGTAGCGAAAGAAACTGCAGTCCGGCTTCAAGTTAACGATAAGTTAAATCAAACTTTTAATTTCTACGTTTACGTCATAACTGTTAATTACTTAAATTTCACCTTAAATATTGTTTTGTTTATCATTTGACATAAATTTTAGAATTCACTTACTTATTCAATTTTTTTTTATCTTCTTTTAATTCTAAGTTTCTAACTGTTAATAATTTTGTAATCTCATTTACCTTAACCATTTTTTTTTATACTCACTTAAATTCAAATCATTATATTTTCTTTCAGCATTCGATTGCTCTTATTGCGAGTGATTAATTACTATTTTATGTTCGGTTTAAACCATTTTTTTTTATTTTGTATAATTCCTCTTATTTAGATAAGACACCTCGGAATGCTCTTTGATCAAAGAAATCATACCGAAGTTAACTCAAGGTAAGTTTTACTGATTAATTAATTACTTGCTTGTGTCACTCGTATCCTGAATTACTTTCAAGTTCGTTTATCAACGTAATTTAGTTTCACTTTTTTTTTGTTATCTAAAGGTAAATTAGATAAAATTTTCTGTAAATAATCCGACATTTAAGTTACTTTTGTAGTATAATACACCCCTATGGGTACCTTTATGTCATAATTTTTTTTGTTTGTTTCAATACAACCCGGTGAAGCCTATTGTAGCGTATTTATTTCGCCGCTCACTCTTAAAGCTGCTAATCCCTTCGGAGTTCTGATTATCAGCCCTATCTTTGAAGAACTTACGTAGCACCCTAATTCTAATTCTCTTTTTTTTTCTGCCCCTTACTATTCATAAGTATTCTCTTCTTAACTTACCCACCCCATTGTGCCTACTAAGACCGAGCCACCGAGGCCATTGCATTTTTGTAAATTATGTTGGTAATCGAATCTTACCGTAACAGTTTTGATTAAAGATTTAATATTGGATGACGTTGATGATCTAAAATTGGAGTATAGGTGCGACGCAGGATTTAGAAACTTTTTCCGGATGACAAATACATCCTTTGAATTTTTGCTGACCAACATAGGACCAAAAATCAGCAAAGAAACACTACATTTAGATCAGCCATTCCAGCTGCTTAACGTTTAGCTGTAACATTACGATTTTTCGCTAGTGGAGATTTGTTCTTATGTACACATTCAAGATCTCTAAGCAGACTATTTCAAAAACTGTTCTTAAAGCGTGTGACATACTAATCTAAACAGTTCAAGAATACATTAAGGTAAGTGAAATACACAAAACTAAAGGATAACGTTTCTTTAGTTTTATTATAAAAAAGTAAACACAATTAACATATCTACTTGTGAGGAGAAATTGAGATTAGGAAGCATGGCACTGACGAACATGGATGAAACGCCGGAAAACATAAACTTGATATTGATTAATATAAAAGTTATTTAAAAACGGTTAAAATGTTTTTGATTTATCTGGTACTTTTGGCCAGCTAGATTGCTCAAATACCTCTTCACAAGTAAATTTATTATAAACAAATATTAATTTAACGAACAAAGAATTCCTTCGTAATAGATGTCAGCCCTAGAGCCCACTTTAACCTCCCTGTGCTTTGAATGTGAAGAACTTGCTCGTTCATCCCCATATGATTGTTCAGATTGCACACTTGGAGACGTTGAATATACGTAAGTGGTACCTCCCAAATAATTAGTTGAAGCAGGTATAGGCGGTGACGGCGAGCCGTATGGCGGAACTAAGGTGGGATATTTAGTGGAAGATTCGTATTGTATATTGCAGTCGCATTGTGATGAAAAAGTGGAGATAGTGGATTGTCAAAACGTCTCATTTCTGCTTCAAATAAAATACTGTTTATTGCATTCTAAACAGCAAATTTTGCATGCGGTGATGATAATCTTATTTTCATGGCCACCTGCTCACCAAATGCAGAGAACTCATCCCGATCCTGCATTTTCCTCGATTGTATCGATTTTATTAGGTTAATAGCGTCGTTTACAACAGGCATATTCTGCTGACGTCCCCTGGATGTATGCCCCTTGGGTAAAGACCGAGCGGTGGTGCCAACTTGTGCCCCTTGGGTGAGAATCGCCCGGCGATTTGTACCCACTTGATCTTCCCTTAGCTCTTCAGTTGCCTCTTTATTTTTAATATCGACCGTGCCATTATCCTGAAAACAATAACTTTGTTACAGATGCCAGAATCAGTGGAAGAGTGGAACGTAATAGCTAAACAGTATAAAGATAAATGTAATTTTCCACATTGTTTAGGCTCTATGGACGGCAAACACATTACTTTACAAGCTCCTATTAATTCTGGGTTTGAATTCTATAACTACAAATCATTTTTTAGTATCGTGTTGTTTGTCGTCGTAGACGCAAATTTTAACTTCATTTACGCTAACGTGGGTTGTCAAGGACGCATATCGGATGGGGGTGTTTTTAATGACACAACTTTCAAGAAACGTCTAGAAGATAACACAATGTCTATTCCCCCATCAAATGCACTGCCAGGAAGAAATATGGCAGTACCATACGTGTTTTTGAGTGATAAAGCTTTTCCTTTATCAGTAAACATAATGAAATATTTTTTGGAACGCATTATAAGGGATCTCAAAATAGAATTTTCAACTATCGCTTGAGTAGGAGCGGCAAAGTAGTGGAAAATGTTTTCGGGATTTTATCTACTGTTTTTTGTGTAGTTCGAAAACCAATGTTATTAGAGCCAGAAACAGCAGTGAAAGTAACATTAAGTCTACTTTACTTACATAATTACCTAAGAAAGACATCTGTATCTGTCTATAATCCCCCAGGAACTTTTGATTCTGAATGCAACGACAGTGAACGGGTTAGTCCGGGACTATGAAGACAAGACAATTGCAAAATTTGCCTCGAGTTGCACGAAGAAGTGCAGCGGCTGCTGAAGAAGTGAGGACTGAATTTGCGCAATATTTCTTAACCCCAAATGGAGCAGTAAATTTTCAATACGAACAATAATTTGAATAATATAATACAAATGTACAGGGTAATTAACCACGATGCGATTTGCTATATGTATAATAAATATGCTGCTGAATTATCATCGTCTGATTTTTATTTAGGTACTTAACTTTATTGGGTTAGGTTAGGTATTTATTTAACACGATTCAAAATTTTAACTACTTTGCATCCAAAAGCAATGACATTAAATTCCCTATACCGACATTAATCTGCCTAATTTTTATAATAAGAAAATCTACTAGATCAAACTCATGTTTTACATAACGTTGGTATAAAGTAGTTGCTACGAAGCCACCTTAATGCTCACAACTAATAATCGGAAATAAACGTCATCTTCTGAAGTTTCACTGAAGTTTGAAGCCTATAGGGAACCAAAAATTGTTTCCTAGGTATTTTGGATCCTTCAGATTATTTTCGGTTTACTATTTTGTACTTTTAGTGAAACTCCAGAGGATGACGTTGATGCTCCAGTGTGGTGCACCAGGTATCCGTTAGAAAGTATCCGGTGCCAGATTGTATCTGAGCGACCCAAAAAAAACCCGCAACAATGTTCGGTTCTTTATAGGCTAGAAACTTCAGGGAAACTCCAGAGGATGACGTTGATGACCGGATGCGGGGCACCAGATACGCGGGGGAAAGTTGCCGATATCTGATTTAGAAAAAGCAACCCAAAAAAAGTTATATTCGGGATCAGAGACCTAGACAACCACGGTAAACCCAAATTGAGTAGATACGAGAAGTTTATAACGAAGTTATACATTTGTTCTATGAAAATGCATTCTTCAAGATGCATTTTCCACTGCACAAATGCAATTTCAAAAAAAAACATGATCAAAAGTAGGTACAAAGTTTCCTATTGAATTTTGGAAGAGAATGCAAAAAACCCCATCTAAGTTCGTCTTACTACAAAAATTTGGTAGGTTTTGTGCTTTATTTCTCGTCATGACGTATATCAAATCCATGAGATTGATTGAACTTACCTCAGTATCTGTAGATCCTTTAGGTTTGTTTCTGTCGCGTAAAAAAAGAAAATTTTTGAAGGCAAACCATTTGCTTTTGTATCGTTCGTTACTTCCGTTTCCACTATTGTTAGTGTCGTTTTCCTTTTTTACCTCCCGTGCAAAATGAGTAAACAGGTATCTAATTTTTTTATCAACCTCTTCTTTGCTTACTCCAAATGAAACTGCAATTTCCAGAAGAGCGTTATGCCGTTCGTTTTTATTTTTATACTCCTTTAATTTGCAGTTCCACAATATTTTCCTTTCACGGTAAAGTTCAATTAACCTTAAAACAGTTACGTCATTCCACTCCATTTTCAAACTACACATCTCAACAAACTGCCATGCATCGATGCCGTTCGGTTTCAATTGCCGTCCACACACGAAAATGCCGATCGGCTTCCTTTGGTCGAGACCGCCACGAATCAGATACATAATCCCTGGCCTCGCGGCTTTGGGATCATGCCGAACAACACGTACATATTTGTAATGCAAAGCCGATCGGTAAAGCCGATCGGCATAGTGCGGATGGGCCTTAAGACCGCAAAAAATAGAAAAAAACCTTTTGATTATGAATGTGAGGATGAACCGATCCACGACGAAACTTTAAAGTTCAAAGTTGATTGTTTTTTTAATGCTCTAGATGAATCATCACATCAGTGGATGACAGATTCCATTTACTTTTTTCTTACTCTAATAATTTCGCGTTTTTATGGAACATTGATAAATTTTAAAATTATTCTGAAAACGAACAATTAGAATTATGTCAAAAAGTTAAAAATTTATTAAACGATAAAATTCACTTTAAAAAAGAAGAAACTTTAAATTATATTTAAGAACTTGTGGATTATTTTCCTAATACGAGTATAATACTTCGTATTTTATTAACAATGCTGATTTCTGTGGCTACCGCAGAACGATCTTTTTCAAAACTCCAAATAATAAAAAATGATTTAAGATCGACCATGGGGCAAAACCGATTAAGTAATCTTGCTATCATTTCACTAGAAACAGACCAGCTAAAAGAATTAGACACCGAAGATTTAATTAAACAATTTGCAAAAATTAAAGCACGGAAAGCTCAATTCACTTAGCTAAAATATTAATAACAATACCTAATACCTGGGTATTAACCTTTAAAGGGTGACTTGTTGCATTATTAAAATAATATATTGTTTTGTTTTTATTTGTCGATCAGTTTCGTCCTCTGATATATAAACGAGTATTTTTAATGTTTTAAATATTTTTTTTATTTCTTGTGCTTTTGTATCATATATTACATTTGAAACCAAAATACAAAAATTTTGAGTTGTAATACTGTTAGAATATATTTCTGTTTTCTATAAGTTTATAATTATGTTATTTACCTCAATGAAAAAATACTTGTATATACTTGTTAAATATAAAATTGAAAATACATTTATGAAAATACTTTTTAAAATTATTTTTCAATAGTGGATAATAATACCTAACTTAAACCGTATCTGTACTCACATATGAACGTAATACAAATTTGGGGCGTTATTTTAAATTTGCACAAGGGCGCCAAAAGTGCTAGGCGCGGGGCTGCCAACAAAAACATTTAAACAAAGAAATTAAATAAAATGATCTTACAATAATTGAAACGATTTTTGGTTAAATCGATTTTCGATAAATGTTTTTTTCGATGAGTTCATTTTCGATAAATTTACAGAATACCTTTACAATCTGGCGATAGAATTTTAGTAGGCCGAATATTATTTATCATAAACGATGTTCGGTTCTTTTTGTTTCATAGCAGAATCCTCCATTTTATCTCGTGTATTGTTAGCGTCTTCGTTATTAATTTTGTGCTTTAAGGTATGTAAATTTTTATACTGGCAGTTACTTAGACGGGTTTATGAACTTGATATCTCGTTTCTTATCTATACACTTGCAAGGCCGTTGTTGCAGGTTTTTTAGCATTAGTTCTTGTTAGTACGCGATTGTGATTGAAATTCGGTTTACAAAACAATTCGATTAGGTAGGCACGCATATAACGTTTGTGTTTGTGTAAGCGAAGATACAACATTATAACTAAGTCGAGTACTAAAATACTGATTTAAGTTATGGTAGATACAATTTAATGAATTCTGATTATTCTACCAAATTAGAATAAGTAGAGTGCTGTTTTCTAGGAGAATGGAAGCTTTGAATTTAGTTAGAAGTGGTTGGTTCGTTTTTGGGTAAGTCAATTTTTAGTTTGTGTTTTTTCACTTAATCGACTTTTTATAACAATTTTGTTATGTAGTTTTTGAATATTGAATGATATCAATGAATCTTGTTTAAAAAAAAAGACAATCACGTTTACCATCAACAAAATGTAGATAAATAGACATAAAGTATTGCTTTGGTAGAATCGTCGGCACTAGCAAGATAGTGATGTTAGCAGATTATCTGTCTCCTTTTAACGTTCACTAACAGCAATTTGTTACTATTACAGAATTGCATTTAAATCAATTTTTGCTGAAACTTAATTCATAAAACTTGTTTTTAAGAAAAACTAAAAAAAATATTTCTAAATTTATTATTGTATTGTTCAGTGACAAATTTTCGTAGGATAGTTTATACAAGTACTGTAACATGTTCATAAATTCAGAGTTAAAATTAGTGATGGTTAAACGCAAGATCAAGACAAGACCACATAGGTCTTGGTCTTGGTCTTGCACCAGTTGGTCTTGCTCTTGGTCTTGCAGTCTTCCATTTTTAAACTGTACTATAAATTAAACTTCACAACAAAAGTCAATGTTGTTAAAAAAATGGATATTTGATTAATAACGAAAAATTAAGTTAATAAAGTTGAACTTTATTAACGTTAATTTTATTGATTTTATCCCCACACAAAGCTCTAAGGTTTTGAAGTTGAGGGATATTAAGGTTTTTTGGAGAACAACTTCCAAATCTAATTTAAACTCATCCAACAGAGCCTTATCTAAACTATGAGGGTTATGTTTAAGCCCCAAACCTAGTAAATCGGTCTCATTTGCATTTAATTTAGTTTTACTAAGGTTGATGACCCGTTTATGAAAGTTGAAAGCTTGGTGATATCCGAGCTTGAATGAAATTGGTGATACTCTTCAGAGTTGTTAGAACTGGTCGAATTATTGTAATGGCTATTATATATGAGCTTATCAATTTTGCTGTTAAGTCTATGTAACAAGTTGATACCAAAAATTTCACATATGATACCACTGACCATGTTATCCCTTACAGCTCCTTCCACCCCTTATCCCACAAATTAGCTTCCTTCCGTTTTTTTTTTGATAGACTTTTTTCGTTACCTTTGAGTACCTCCAACTTCAATTTTGAATTGTCTGTTATTTTTAAATTAGCTGAACTTAACGGCTACCCCACTTATTTGATATATAAACTTTACAACCACTTTCTTCATAACTTTAACAGAAAAAATAGTACTACTTTGGTTCCTATCTCAGATGCTGCTTCACAGAAATATTTTTCCTGGTCCTTTATAGGCCCCTCTTCATTTTTCTTTAAAAAGCTTTTTAAAAATCATAATATCAACATCTCTTACTCCTCCAAGCACAATTTAAAAAGCCACCTAGTTCACACCAAAGATCATATCGATACCCTTGAAAAATCGGGTGTTTACAAGTTACAATGCGGTACTTGTCCCGCGTTCTACATAGGCCAGACTGGGAGAAAGTTTACAACTCGGTTTGCCGAACATTTCAATTGCATAAAGAAAAATAATACTACTTCCCATTCCTCTTTTGCCGATCATATTTTAGAGTCTAGACACTTCTTCGATCCTATTTTGAAATCCATCATATATGTGAAAAAGGAAAAAAACTTGACCTACTGGTAACGAAAGAAATTATCCTTAATTATAACCGTCAACCGGATTTATTTCTCAATGAAATTATAAATATTAATAAAAACGTTCTGGTACTCCAGTGATTCTCTTTTTCAAAGCCCCCTCGTATCTAATCCGCATTTCCTTACCGTCATTACAAATTCCTACACCTTCTTTGGGTTTCCCAATTTCGACGTTTGGCGTTGCCATTCGTTCATCGGACACCTGTTGCTTTGCATGGTGGCTATTTGCTAATTTAACTTATCTTTCAAATGTAATTTTTAATTTTTATTGGCTGCTCCACACCTTGGTTGGTTCCGGCATGTTATTTCACCTTTAATTATTATTAAGCTTTGTCGCGGTGATGTTTTTTTTCTTGTAAGTATTCTTTGAACTTTTTGGAGGTCGCTCATAACTTTTACCTTTCAGCATGGACCTTTTGACTTTCACTTTTCCAATGTTATATTTAATTAATTCTTGAATTTAATTTTATCTATTTAATGGTAAGTACGGTGGCTTTATTGGCCCCCATTTTTCAAAACTTTCCTGTTGTAGTGATGGATCTTTAACCGTCAAAATTATTTATTAATTAATTATTTGTTGCTCCACACCTTGGCTGGTTCCGTAATGTTATTTCTCCAAAAAATTTAATTAGATTTAAGTTTTGTTACTGAGATGTTTTCCCGTAAGTATTCCTAGGATCCTGTCTAATTCATCTGACCTTTATATTTTAGCTTGGTTTCCTCTTTCAAATTTCACTAATGTAATTCATGATATTGTTTTAATTTTATTGTCAATTTCACTCACGTTTAACTAATTTAATCTTAACGTAAGTATATCTTTATGTTATGTTACGCTTAGTATACCTGCTTACATTTTAATAGCCTGATGATGGCATTGTTTGCCGAAACATGTAGCTTTACGTCTTAATTTTATCTAATTTAACAACCGTCAATTATTAAACATTTTTCTATGGGGAATGGTTTCGAGTTATTGAGTTATTACTAACGAATTGTTTAATTGTTTAGTTTAGATTCATAAATTATCAGTTACTTTATCAGATAAAATTAAACGTCTGTCTTTGTAATTACTTATAAATTTTTGGTATATGTAGTTATAAAATGTAAGAATAAATACAAGCAAATTCTCTTACAACACTCTTTTCGTCAATTACTGTTTTATGATTTTTAAATAAATAACCATCGAGACGTTTAATACGTTTTCGTATGAACCCCTTTTTTTGTTCAGCGACGAAAAATTTATTTGTAGTATAAGTAGCTCGGTCAAGTTAGCCCCCACTTTTATTTATTAAATAATACTCCAGTCTAAATTGTGCTCGTTTTGTGCTAATATTATTTTTAATTGTGTTTAACTGTAAAATAGAAAAACTAAAACATATCTGGGGGCTAACTTGACCGCTAGCCCCTCGTTTTTTTTACTTTTTTACAATTTTGTTTGCTTATTTAATTGTACTTGTTTTGTGCTCAATTGTGACGCTATTCATTTTAATCGTGCTTAGTTTTAAATTGTTAATAAAATTTAAACAAATCCGGGGGCTAACTTAACCATCAACCTTCCGTTTTCTATTCAATTTTTTCACAATATTTTTGTTCGTTTAATTGTGCTCGTTTTGTGCTTAATGTTGCTAACATTAAATTCAATTAAACTTATTTTTAAACCAATAAAAAAATTTAAACACTATTCGGAGACATCCCATCCACTGTTTTTTTAAATTATTTATTTTAATTTATTTACTGTATTTTATGCTTGTGTAATTCTGTTTGTTTTGTGTGAAATTATGCTAATGTTAAATAAAAATAAGTTATTTTTTAAATTGGTAAAAAATTGAGTTTTATTTACCAAAATTATTGAGGTAAAGTCATGCAATGTAATCAGTTTTAATAAATTAACTATTTTATGGTTAAATAAAAAAAATTCTTATTCTGGTTTAGCAGTCTGTTGTTGGTTACTTTTGTAATCATTTTATAGTAATAATTTAAACAAATAAATAAAACTAGTATATATGTATAAGTCTAGTTTGGTAAAAAAATTAAAACTAACGTGTAGACTAACTTGACCACCAGTTTCCAGAATTAGACAAACCAAAAATATTGTAAAAATTTTTTATAGAAAACAGAGGGCTGATGGCTAAGTTAGCGACAAGATTTGTTTTAATTTTAATAACAATTTAAAATTGAGCACAATTAAAAATAATAAGGACATAATTGAGCATAAAACAAGCACAATTAAATAAGCAAACAAAATTGTAAAAAAGTAAAAAACGGGGGGTTAGCAGTCAAGTTAACCCCCGAATTTGTTTTAATTTTTTTATTAATTTAGATTAGAATTAAAAATTAAAAATTTACAGATTTTGTTCAAAGTTTTTGGTCATGGTGTATGGTTGGTCTGCAATCATTATAAATTATACAGCTAATTTGTAAATAAAAATTATTCCGAAATAAAGAACGTATAATAAAAAGTAAAAATAATAATTTAACCACGGCACCAATCGTAAGCACTGACCTCTGGGGGTGGGCTTGAATGGAAATAAATACAAAGACGTGAACTCCTTAAATTTATTAACTATAACTTAATATACTATTTACATTAGAGAACAAAGAACAATATTTGAATTAAACATATTAGAAATAAAACAGGATTTAAAATAAAATATTAGGGCGCCAACCACCTTTAAATTGGTGATAAAAACGTAAAATCTTACATCTAATTATTAATTATTGATATTAAATGCAAATGTCGTAAACGTTTGATTTGTTATCGAGTGAAAAGTTTTAATAACTGAATTTAATCAATGTTAATGTAAAATGTAGTAACTTAATTCCAGTTGACTCACCATATGATATGACGTTATCGTATATCTTCTATTTTTAGCACATACTTGCTTGAAGTGATAAGATTCTTCAACACCAGGAATAAAACCAATGCATAATAAACTTCAATAACGAAAAATCCAGTAATTAAACGACAAAACCAAAATGAAAGATCCAGTAAAAACCGATATAAAATAAAAGACCCTTAATATAAATAATTAGAATGGTTTTTTGAATGACATGCTGTACTCACGCTGCATTGAACAACGGCCTTCAAAATAAATTCCTTTGTCTAAATATATTGCGTAACATTTTGAAATCACAATAATTAGATGGAATGAATAAAAATTAAATTGTATGCGTTTTTACGCCATAATCAAGAAAATGTGTCTTCCCCGCATCACTACGACACGCACGGCCAGGCGTGGCCCAAGCGGAAATGTAAGTTTAAGCTACAACTCAGGTAAAGTTGAACAACGCGACGTTGCCAAACTGAATAAATTTACGTGCATTATTAGTTGCAAAAAATAAACGAATGTAAAATTGAATTTTAATGTAATGAACTCTAACGGGACGTTACAAATTATAGCTTAAACATTGTCATTGGGCGTGCGGTGTAAGATTTTACTGCAAATATGTGAAGTTAAAAGAATTTCACAATAAATAATATGACATGATTTTTCACCATTATCAAATTTTTCATTTTATGCAATGTTAAAAAAGCATTCCAAGTTCCCATATACCGCACGCTCTTCTCTAATTTTTTACTACATTTTTATATAAAAAAACCTCTAGATTCATTCAATATTAGGTTAGAAACTTACTATAAACGAAATTTGGAGTTATTTTCTAGATGTAAACTGCTACCTTAAAGTGCACAAAAATTAAAGGAGTTTGTGGCGGAGTTTGGAAAATATAGAGGTTTTAGAAGAGATATTCTTCTTGTAAAAGTTTTTGATCTAATTGCGAAGGCTTCCACGGCCAGAGTTTATGCTAAGATTAGAACGTCTTTTTTCAAATCTTTATTGTGAATTTGGTATGAGGGTGTTGGTTGTTTAGATGATTCAGAAACTTAAACAATTCAAGACGATCGTGAGACAAAACAATAAAGGTGTCATCAACATACCTAAATAAATATCGATAACTCTAAAGCAATCGTTTTAATAAAAATGTTAGTTACAACTGGAGATAACTGAGAACCTATAGTAGCGCCTGAAACTTGTTCGTCAAACTTGTTATCAAATTGAAATGGATCATAAATATTTATCAGTAAGAGGAACCAAACTCAAATCTTTGTCTTAGTGAAACAGAATTTGCTTGATGATAATAAGAAAATCATTAACAGGAACTTTTTATGGTTTTTAGAATCTAGCTTGATTAATTAGTTAATTACGTCACTCTGCAGTGATTCTATGTTAGATTATCGTTTACTTTCGAAGTAATAACATTCTGCTGAACTTTTATTGTTTATTATATTGAAACGAATATACACAACGTTTCGATTGCTGTGGTATCTGCAATCGTCATCAGGTGAATACTAACAAACTTAGAAACTACTGGAGCTTATATACTAAAGACATGTTCGATGAAGCGTACAAAATCAATATAGCGTAACAGATTAATTAACAAAATTACTTAGTGAAGTTTAAGTTGTTTTAGAAGTTCGATTAGTGGTTTCCATATGTTGCTTATCTCGACACTTGGCTGGCTGAAAATTTCTTTGTTGTTGTTGATGAATGCTGCTTCTTTAAATTTCCATTTGTACCAATGTTCCTCTCTGTGTATGATTTTTGCTTCCAACCATTTCATTCGATGTTGGTTATCCCACGAATGTTGCGCGATGCCGAACTTAGAAGTCTCTCCTCTCTGTGTGTGCGTCTGATGTTCTTTCAGTCTGATGTCAAGTGGTCTCTTGGTTTCCCCCACGTATGACTTGCCACATTGACATGGAACTTGGTAAATACAGTTTTGGGAATCTCGACTTGTTTGTGGCTTTGTGTTGGAAATTATACTCCTAATGGTGGTCGATGATTTGAACACTGTATTTAAGTTGTAGCTTTTCCCTATACGTTTTATTGATTCTGATAAACCTTTGACATATGGGATGCTCAGCAGTGAATTGGGCAGTTTTTCTGTTTTAGGTTGTTCCTTGGTGTTCAATTGCTTTATCCGTAAAAGCTCTCCTACAGTCTTTTCTGGATAACCATTCTGACTTAGATCGTTTCTAATGTTTTTGATTTCTTCTCGTAGCCTTTTCTCTGTGTTGCCCAACCTGTACGCTCTGTCGATTAGAGATTTTACTACTTCCTTCTTCGTGGATGTGGAATGGTTGGATTCAAAGTTAAGATATCAACTGATGTGTGTCGGTTTCCTGTAGACAGTCGTTTCCATAATTCCCTTGTTCTTTGTTACGTGAACGTCTAAAAAAGGAAGTGAGTTCTCCTTTTCCTTTTCCATAGTGAATTTGATGGATGGTTTGATGTTCAGATGTTGTAGAAAAAGGTCTAGTTGCCGATTACTGTGGTTCCAAATTATGAAGGTATCGTCAACATATCTAAGCCATGTTTTGGGTTTGAATTTTGATTTCTCTATGGCCTGGGATTCAAACCAGTTCATGTAGATGTTGGCGACTACTGGTGATAGAGATGAACCCATTGGCAGTCCTTTGTCTTGAGTGAAGAATCTGTCTTTCTCCTGAAAGTACGAGTTCTTGAGGCAACATTCTAGAAACTCCATTATTTCTTTTTCTTATTCCGACAAAGGGGCCGCAACTGTTATCATGTATGCCACCACCTACGACCAAAAAATTTAAGACGTTAATTTTTAATTTTTTTTTTTTTGAGAAAATCCATCATCAAATTATAAATAATCAGAAATAAGGGAAGCAAGAGACAATTAATTAATTATGAGTACATACTGCATTCTGACAGGTTACGGTTACAGAACGTGTAAAAAAAGCGATAAAGAGTAAATTAGTGTTGTTAAAGAATATGATTAAAAAAAAACAACTTATTTTTTAATCACAAAAAATTATTAAATTATTTACGATTTAAATATCTCATATTATTGTCGATTTAAAATTGTGAATAGAGAAAAAGTGTGCGTTTGAATCTGTTTACAACTATAAAAATAAACCCAAAAAACCTGCAATTCAATAAATCTGATTTGGATAAATTTTGCTTTTAGTTTCTAGTAAAAATAACAGTTTCGGTCCGGTTTAGGTCCATGGCTAAAACCTATATCTTACATTATATTATTTTATTTTCATTTTTATAGAGATTCTCAAAAGCTTCCCATTAATATATTTAATTTTAATTTTTATATTTTAGTGAACGCTACATGTTTCGACAGATTGTCATCGTCAGGCGTATACTATAAAATGAAAAAATATAAAATCGAATCTAAATTAAATATAAACTTACATTAGAATTGAAAAATCAAACTTCAAATATTACATAAACTTTTAAAAAATAATAATAATAGAAATCTGAAAAATGAATTAAAAAATCAAAAAGTTATAAAAATGAATAAACTTACCAACATATATTAATCAAATTAAATTAAAATTGTTAAATATTTGAAGTTTGACAAATTTCAAAAATTTGAACAACACAAAATTATTTTAATAATAGAAAATCCTAGGATACAACAAAATAATATAATAATGGAAATAATCAAACAAAAACTAGTTTAGAAAAAGTAAATTATTATTAAAGTTAACAACTTCGTTAAGGGATGATTCACGATTGGAATTGTAATTTCTAATAATTCCTTTTATATCTAAAAAATTAAGTCTTAAACCTTTATTGCAAATGTGTAAAATTTCAGAATCTTTTTTAGAATTGAATGAATTTTGATTTTTTAATTCATTTTTCAGATTTCTATTATTATTATTTTTTAAAAGTTTATGTAATATTTGAAGTTTGATTTTTCAATTCTAATGTAAGTTTATATTTAATTAAGATTCGATTTTATAGTTTTTCATTTTATAGTATAAGACTGACGATGACAATCTGTCGAAACATGTAGCGTTTATTAAAATATAAAAATTAAATATATTAATGGGAAGGTTTTGAGAATCTATATAAAAATAACAATAAAATAATATAATATAATTAACCCATTTTGAGCAACTAAAGAATAAATGGAAAAAATAAACTTTTCTATATCTTACAGCTCTTGTAACACACTTTGCTTATAACTCAATTTTTTTCGAGTAAATTGCTTTAACTTTTTGTATTTTTTGAATTTGATTAATTTTACTAAATTGATTTTTTTGTTGTTAAAAACTAATTTTTTTGTAAATTATATAATAATTGTACCATTTACTTTATAAATTGTTTAAGAAAAAGTTTTTGTTTATTATTCATGCTAAAACTAACTTCTGTCAATTAGTTCCGTCTTTGTTTTGTATTAAATTAAACTCAATTAAGTTGAATTAATAAGAGAAGAGTTTATCTTGGCACAAGAAACTTTTTTGAAACAAAAGTTTTCTTCGTGCACTACTGTTTTCATTCTTTTACGACTAATAAATGTTGCATATTTTCAGCTAAAACGCGGACTTGATATGAAATAATTCATCGTGCGCAGACGCTTTTCGTGCAATACAATAATTTATAAACTGCATTGTTTATGTTGAATATAAAGGAAAACGTAATCAGCGGATGCGATCAGACATGCACTTGAAGTGTGTTTGCAAGGTCGCCGCAATATTAAATATTAATGCGTAAGACAGAACTCGAAATTTCAAATATGAAACTTTGAGAAAAAATTTCTAAATGAACTGTAAAAAACTATATAAGGTTACAGGATTCTATTTAAGCAATATCCTTTCTAAAAACACTCAGGAAACGAACTCGAACTGTAACGAAAACAGTGAATTCAAGGGGTAGTTTTGGAAAGCGACGCGCAGGTTTATCCTTTGTATCCTTTCGAATGTAATGACGTAAAAGCACCGGGATAGTATATCAGTGCAGTACTAGCGTCTGCGAGGGCGAAAGCTTTAAAATTAAACCTTCGCCCGTAGAAAAAGGTACTTTAACATGCATGACTGCACCGGACATAAATTAAGTGACGGGGTGCTGTGACTTCATCACTACATCAGTTATAATCACCAAAAGTAAGTTTTAATATATTTTTTTATAAATAAAAAGAAATAATATTGACTTTAATGCACAACAATTTGTTGTTATTTGCAGTAATCAATAGACACTAGAAAAATTTATGTAAGCAACAATAAACGTTTCCGCCGTTTCCTTAAGACTTTTTTCTCTGTGCGTGATAATAGCCGAATTTGATTATAAAGCTGCAATTTACCTTTTTCCACATATCTTTACAAAGCGACGGTATTAGATTCACAAAGAAAGTTCAAGGAAAATTATCTACTCAATTTTCGCAAACAACTTTTATCTTTATAGAAGAAAAACTCAAAGAAAAATTGAAATTGTTTTAATTAGTATTAATTTAAAAAGCGAAACGGCGTGAAAAATAGTAGCACCTTGATTAATTTAAAAGCAAAGTGGTACATAATTTCTTATTTTAAATTTTAAATTTAACTAAACATTTTACGTTTACTTTGCAATTTATGAAAGAAAATTTACACATATTTTAAATTCTAATTTTATTGCGTCACTCAACTTACGATTCGATTAAACTTTATATAAGATTAAATATTTTTTGTTACCACTTAACGTTAATTTATTTGATTTTGAAATTTGGAATTTTTGTAAGGAAGCTCGGTTGCAAAAAGTGTTTAATTTTTTGACTTCTTGTTTACTCAAAAAGTTAATGAAGCGACATAATTTGAAAGAATGTTATGCGAGTCGTTTTGGAACTCAAACAAAAACATTAAGTCGTCAATATTTTATCTTGGATTTTTTTTTATTAAAAGAAAAAATAAAGGTAGTGTTTTTTCTTGAGAGAAAAATAAAAAAAACTGTGATTGATTTTAGACACTGAATAGATCCGATGTTTGTTAAAATAACATTTGATTTTTTACTGTATTTCCATTTCTGTGTTTTTTGGCACAAACCTTGCATATTTTTTATAAAATATAATTTGCTTTTCTATATTTTTTTTAGCACTGATTATAAATTTATTTTGTAACTTTTTTTATACTGTTTACATTATACATAATTAATTTTTTTTGTTTGTTATTCCATTCTTTTATCGTATTTTGTTATTTACTAAATTTTTTACATTTTATATGTTAATACTGTGAAAATACTAACACTTTTCATTTTGAAATTGTTTTGTGATTTTGGCGTTGTGCGATCTGTTCAAACCATAAATCTTTCTATAAAATATTTATTACTACGTTTTTAGAAATTATTATTTTTATAATGTAAGCGCAATAAGCTAAATTACTGATTTAAAAAACTTAAATTAAAAGTGCACCCAGTTTTTTTTGTATTTTTGATTTGGAAAAAGAAGAAAATCTCAATTAAATACTTTCAACAATTTTCTTATAACTGTGTTACGTTTTTATTACCCAATTAATGGTCCTTAAATACGGTTGAAAGGAACTAAATCATAAAAACATTTGTTATTTATCATCGAAAGAAAAATATAAACGTATGCATTCATGTATCATTAACTTTGCAAAGATTTTTAATTAAATTAGCATTTAAAATTTTTTTTATTATTTGTTATATCAAAAAATACGGTTTACTTTACGTTTTTGAATTTTTTGTTAAAATATAACAAAAGTCTATGCACAACTTATAGATCAGATTAATTAAACTTTTTTTAAGTAATATTAATTGAATCTCTTTGTTTGATCATAATGTTGACATCTTTGATTTGTAATCAACATTGGGACAAAAAATCATTACAATTTCCATAAAACTACCTGATTTGAAACTACAATCGTCGATACACTAAAGCATCTAAATATCTAAACAATTAATATCTTAAATGAGTTCTCTTCTATGCTGGTCTTAGCGTCAAACGCAATTAAATTATAATTGTTCCTTTGTGTCTGTTATAATCAATAAACATGTTCCTTAATGTATTTGTCAACAAGTTTTTGAAATTCTCATTATCCTAATAATCTACAACACATATACCTAATATACAAGTTTTACCTAACCGATTTAGTAATGAATTCATAATTAGAAATGTATTTCTGTACTTTCAAAAAGATTACTTTTGCTTGCTACAGTAATATTTTAGAGTGCGCTTACATTTCAGTTTGGCAAATTTCGCATTTAAATTTAGTTGTATGAAAACTTCTTTATTTAGTAAAAACTGGTGATCAAGAGATTGAATTGACATTATTTTACGTTCCGAAAACTACTTTTTTTCTAACCTAGGTATAATAGTAAAGTTAAATGAACGTTTGCCAAATTTAATTAAATTTTTTATACGCATTTTTGAACAGGGTAGATTTTTAAGTAGACTTTGAACTCTTCTCACAGACAAACGGTACATTTTGCTGTATACATAAATAGAGTCCAATTGACCTCTACAATACGTGGTAGCTTTATTTTCCAGCAACTTTAGGAAACTTTGTATATTTTGAAGTTGGTAGTATTTGTTCTAAAATTTTAAATTGATTGTCAAAGTTGCAGATTTTGCTAGTAGTAAATGTAGTACTAATATTAAATTTCTCATGTTTCCAGTTTATTTTTTTAAATTAGATTTAATTTTGCAAAATACACTTAAAAAATAATGTATGTAGCTCTCGTCTCGTCGAAAGTCTCATAGCTTAACTAACTCTCGTGCGTTCGTTACGCTATGCTCTACTTTTGACGCTAGGAACATAAATTACTGTTGCCTACTTAGCAAATGACCAATTTTGGCTTTATTTCTAATTTATTAGTTAGCTGTTCACCTTGTATGCTATAGGGGATGCAAAGATAAACATATCTAGTATAATTTCTTAAAAAAGTTTAATTAAAAAAAAATTAATTTATACAACAACAGAAGTGATCCTTTTACTCTTTTTACGTTTTTATGGTCGCCACTCCATTATTTGTTTGTTTCGTATTTTGACTTCTGTTTTAGACACGTGTCTCACGAATGGCTATAGTAATGGCCCTTACTATATCATTTTAATATCGTTTTTTTTGTTGATTTCTACTGTGTCTCGTAGTTGCATTTAGCAAATATACTGCATGAGCTATGTTGGACTAGCTAGTAAATACCAAAATTTTTGTTTTTCGTTTGCTAGTGTTTTTATAATGTTTTGAAGTTGTTCTTTACTTTTGGCTATTACTGCGGGGTCAAATAAGTACTGTTAATTCTTGATAATCACGTCATTCCTTGTTATTCTTTTTGAACGATTCTGTATTGATTTCTCTTTTGGAATAAGCATTGAATAATATAAGATGTTACGAACTTTGCATGGCTAACTCACACTAGTCGGAGATAAGGGAGGTTCAAAAAAATAGAATTTAAAGGGCGCCAGATCTTTCTAAGTAAAACTTCTGTTTCGATCAAGACGGAAGGTTCAAGCTTGTAACGAAATCAGGTCAGTAATCCTTGTTACACTAGTTTTCGTGTAACCAAAAAAAGAAAAAAATAAGTATGTATAATAACTTTAATGTAATAACGTAGATTAGGTATTAACAACGAGCACCAGAAATTTTGTAGTACATTATTCAATCCATAAATGCCGGAAGTATCGGCAACACACAATACATAGGTTTACACATAGGGTGTCGATAGCGAAGAAAATTACATAACAAATATCTATAGTTCACAGCATGCGATACACAAAATAATTAATGAAATTACCTAAATGGTATTGAAAAAATTATTGTAATTGCGTAAATTAAAACAAACAAAATTTCGTAAGAGACTTTTCTGACAGCGACAAAGTAATTAAATAAAGCTTACCCACAATCCAATGCTTGCCCGAAGAAAACGTTTTCTTTGTTGAGTCGATCTGGAATATTTATGAATAGCTCGTGTCAACACAATGACTCACGAAAGCAAAAATCTTCAAAATTGTTAATTAGTGCTAAAAGAAATTAGACATAAAAAATAAAAGTAAGTAAAAGTTGATATCACAATCGACTGACGCATAAGGAGTAATATCTCAGAGAAAAGTTCTTGTTGAGACTTTGTTTATAGTTTGAACGAAGGCCTTCCAGAATTACAATCGTTCCATGAAGGTATCTGGCCGATATTAATCCCTCATCGATTGATAATACATCAAAACATGCCGCCAACGGGACGTGCTATGAAATTAAGAAGGAAATTACCAAAGAATTCTGAAAACTAATAGGAAAAGCTTACCCTGTCATAAATAAACTACTAGAAATGCGTTTTCAAATTATATTTTGATTTCCATAAACGCCGATAGATTAAGAAGTTATACCATTACAAGCACGATTTTAAGTAGTTGACGGTTTGGCGTCTTGACAGGAAATGAAGTAAAACTAAACTCCCTAGATGGCGTCAAAAATAGAAATCAAACTTTAAGGTAATGAATATACAGGGTATTATATTATTTATGCACGTAACAAAGATCAGAACATATTCATGTCGAACTCTTCTCTGAATGCTTATATAGTGCGTAACAAGTCAAAAATATTGAATATTGAACAAAACATAAAATGCAATACAATTTTTGATGCTGAATATAACAAAAAAGTTTTTTAAAATCGATTGATAAATAAGAAAAACATTTAAATGTTTTTAAAAAATAAACAAAGGGGAAGTACACTAATTTATCAATTGTTTAAATTGGACACCGCCTGCTGCTTGGCAGTACCTTAAGCGATGAACAAACTTATCCTGTATATTTCTGATGGTCTCCGAGAATATCTGCCGTGTGATAGGGTTGTGTAAATCTTCTACATTGTTCAATCCGAGTTCATGTACTCTGCTTTTCCAACATCCCCACGAAAAAAGAGGAATTAAGTCTGGTGATCAGCCTGGTTACTCTATTGTACTGTGTATTCTTAACCAACGGTTGGCAAATAGTTCTTTTAAAAGTTTAATTGTTAGTATTGCAGAATGAGGTAGGGCGCCGTTTTTTCCTTTAGCAGGAATATCTAGATCTTGTTCATTTGGAAATGAAACGGTTAGAGCGGGAACTAGCTTAAAATAAAAGAAATCCAGACACATATCAGCGGTCTGAATTTCATTCCAAAAATATTCTTCAAATATTCTGTCCCTTATTAAGCCTGCTTATACGTTGCTTTTTTGCAAATACTAAAAACGCACTTCTTTGGACCAACTTGTGTACACCAATACCGGGCATTGTGACCACCGCATCATTTAAATAAAAATATTACGTTTCTCAATTAATTTTCACTGTAAATATTTTGCATTGTTTTACAAAACTGATTGATCGAAATTCAGTTTGTGTACAAGATGTACTATAAATGGTTGAAACATTTTACGTTTTAACATTTCTCATATTGTCATACTACTAAAATTACTATTTTGAGCTACTTTTCTGATAGACTTTCTAGGGTTGTTTTTAATAAAATATTCAACTGATTTTGCGATTTATCGACTGGATCGTCTTAAATCCTTCACCAGTTTGTATCAATTTTATAATAATCTTACTAACGCCAGATATACATTTATCATATTTAGGCAAGCTGCTGCTTGTTTGATATTTTCTTATGCATCTTCCGATGTAGATGTCCAAAATTCTTTCCAGCGCGTTAGTGGTCTTTTTTGAGATATTTTTCCGACAAAGTTGTTTACCCTCAAAGTTTTTGCAAGTTTTTTGTCATTCATTTTATTTATATGCGTATTCCAGTATTTCCTTTGTTGTCTCACCTATTTTGCTATATCTTGGATTCTACTCTTTTGTTTAATGTCCTCGCTTCTTATTCTGTCGTGTAATGCTTTTCGGTAGATGCTCTTTATTACTTCGATTTCAACCCTTTTCATCATTTGTTGCGTCTTGGAAGTGGCTGGCTTTGTTTTGACTGCATATGTTATGATGGGACGAATCGCAGCCTTATATGTTTTTATTTTACTGTCAATGTTGAAGTGTTTGTTTCTCCACACAATATCTCTTAAACATCCAGATATTCAAGATGTTTTCATCCTGTGTTCTCTGACTTCATTATTTAGATTTCCAGAATTCGTTATCTCGGCTCCCAAGTATATAAAACAGTATACTTGTTCTACATTTTCTGGTTAATCTCTAATTCGGTTCCTTTGATGTTACCAGACATTTTGTTTTGTCTGTATTAATGACATGAAAGAGAGAAACCTATGTAGGTTGTCTTGTGAATCAGTGATAAGTAAGACATCTTCATCGTCGCAAACAACATTAAAGTTTATGCCATGATGTTTTTGAATAAAGTTAGTGTTTCTTTTTGTAAGGTTTTTCCTTTGTATTTCAACATTTCAATTGTTATTTTGTCGAGTCCAGATCTTTTTCTATTGTTTAGATGTTTCAAAGTGTTACCTATCGCTTCTTTTGTTATTTCTACATAGTTGTCTTCTTCTTTATCTTCCCCAGTCAACTCCTCTTTGCTTTCCTCGTTTTCTTTATACAGGTATCCCATTCTTTTGATTTTGTTAGTCTATGTAGCATCCTTACTTTCTTCTTTGTTTCTTTTTAACATTATTCATATTCTTTACTGGTTTCCGTACATGTCTCTCTCTATATATTTGGTAAATATTTTTTAGTATCTTTCTTTTATTTCTTTAATTCTTGAACATACTCTGTTTCGTTTTGTTATATATAGTATGCAGTTTTCTTGGTTTCTATTTCGTATAAACTTAATATGTTTTTTTTTTGTTTACATAATTTCTTTTTTCCTGGGGCAAATAAAAATGTTTTATTTGTGTTAGTAATATTAACCTTTTTCTTAAAGCTTTGTTAGCATTTAAAGTCTTTGAAATGCTTTAAAAATCATCTAAAATGCATTTTTTAAGTACACTTTGAACTCTTCTCACATACAAACAGTACATTTTGCTGTATACATAAATAAGGTTCAATCAACTTATTTTGACCTCCGCAATACGTGGTAGCTTTATTTCCAAGCAATTTTGAAACTCATTGTATATTTTGAAGTTGGTGGTATTTGTCCTAAAATTTTAAATTGATTGCAAACGCAAAAAAAAGCATAAAAATAATAGTTTAAAAAACTAAAAAAACACACTTTTATAAATAATCGAACTAAAAAGAAAAAAATAATTTATAATTACAAACAAAATTATTAAATTCAGAGCAATAATATATAATTATAAACAAAATCACTAAATTCAGAGTTAAAAGCGTGGGGTGCATCCGGATACACGGTAGTCTTTCGCGCCAAGTATCTGTTATTTCTTTTTTTTGTAATTAATTATATCAATCATTGTTTTAACATGTATTCAGTTCGACTATTGCTGTCAATTTGTCATTTGACTGATATACATAATACTGTCACTAAACACGACGTTTGAATACATACGTGACGAGATATTCTACAGCTGCACTGTTTTTGTTAAATCTAATAATTTTTTTGTAACGATCAGAGGTTTTATTTTTTTATATTTTGTGTTCACAGAAATAAATTTATCATTGTTTGTAACAATAGTTTAACGTGTACTTGGCGAGACATTATACAGTGAAACTGTTATTTGTAGGATTTCTCTATATTTTCATAACTCTCCCTTATTGATAGCTGCCTTTAGAATAATTGTAACAATGATTATAGATGCACCTCACGCTTTTAACTCTGAATTTAGTGATTTTGTTTATAATTATATATTATTGCTCTGAATTTAATAATTTTGTTTGTAATTATAAATTATTTTCTTCTTTTTAGTTCGGTTATTTATAAAAGTGTGTTTTTTTAGTTTTTTTAAACTATTATTTATTTTCTATTTTTTAGTTCGGGTACCTATAAAAGCGTGTTTTTTCAATAATCAATTTTTGCGGACATGTGATTATGAAATATCTTACGAACTAAAAACGTATTGGAAACAGTAGTTATCGACAGTAAGACCTTATTTCTCGGAGAGGGAACCTGAAAAACAGCTATCACATCCAAGGCAGGCAATACACTGGAACAATTTAAACGCGATAGGCTTTGTTGAGATGCACGTTTGCGCAGTTCACGCGCTCTGTCTTTGTCACTCTCATGCAGAGGATCCCTAAAGAAATCAATTAATCCTGACGATCCTAATTAGGATAATAAAAACTTTTTAATGAATTATTGCATTGTCATCGGTCCGTGAAACGCATGCAAAGTTTCAAGTTAATCAAACACCTGGAAACCGCTGAAAATTAAGCTCAAAGATTCCGTTACATACATACATGCATACATACATACATACATACATACATACATACATACATACATACATACATACATACATACATACATACATACATACATACATACATACATACATACATACATACATACATACATACATACATACATACATACATACATACATACATACATCCCGAACTAATAAAAGCGTGTTAAAAATAATGTATTTATCTTTCGTCACGTCGAAAGTCCCATAGCTTAACTAATTCTCATGCGTTCGTTATGCTATGCTACACCTTTGACGCTAGGAACATAAATTACTGTTACCTGCCTTGCAAATGACCAATTTTGGTTTCACTTTTAGTTTATTAGTTAGTTGTTCAGTTTGTGTACAAGATGTACTATAATTGGTTGAAATTTTTCACGTTTCTCCATACTTCTGGTAGAATTTATTATTGCTTTCAATAGAAAAAAAATTCAACGGATTTTCCATTCATCGACTAGATCGTCTTGAATTCCACACGTTGCCGGTTTGTGTCAATTTTATAATACTCTTACTAATTTCAGATTGTATTATTGTTGGATAGTTAGAATGGGCATTGTTGAACTATTTACAAAGTTTAGATTGGGTTCGTGTTCTATTGCTATAACTATACATCATTAAAAATTAAATACGTCATGTTTATTTCAAAACTATTCTTTAGTTTAATACCAATTTGACACTGATTAAATACTTATTAATGACCACTGTACTAATTTCTGACGTTTAATTGACAATTTGAGTAAAAATAAAAGAGTATTGGTCATGCTACTCTTATGTTCCTACATATTGGCAAATATTTCCGTTATATATAAATGAAATTGGAAAAACTTTTGTTGTATTTATCATTAAAAATTCTATCAAATGATGTATCATCCTTTATGATTCCAGTAAAGATTTTGAATATATGAAAATATTTTAATACATTTTTGCACCGTTATTCTATTCAAATTGGTTTTTATTGCAGATAAGTTTATATGTAGGTGGTTAAAATAATGACATTAAATATACAATTTTTTCATTTTTTTAAATACGATTATAAGAGACTTTTGGCTTAGACCGCGTCGTAGATGAACTCTCAGACTTTTTAGGTTTTGCCCTAGTCCTTCCTTCAGAGTCAAAACAAGAAGTAGAACCTGGTCTTTACCGTATTGTCGTTCGTGAACCCAAACAAACTGACTTTTTGCAAGAAATTGCAATTTGCATCTTCGGAGTGGTAAATGTCACTGTAGGAAAAAAGTGTAAGTGACGGTATTAGATGATTAGCAATCAGGTAATTAACGGTCTTTTAATTTCTGTGCCGCTTGACTGACTTTGTTATTACTCAGAGTTTGTGTTCTTTCCGAAGTTGAAATATTCTAACGTCCTCTGTTCTTGGCGATGATTTTCTACATTTTAAAATTCTTCTTAAAGCTAACTTTCAAACGAATTTTCTATCATCTGCTAACATTGCTATTAAAAGATTTTCTGAATGGGCAAATTATCCGTTCCTTTTTATTACAGGATCTATCACTTTTTTAAGATCGTCACGGAGGTATCGAGATCTTTGAATCATGTTGAAAAGGTGCCTAGCACCATCTTCGCAAGACCAACTGCATTTAATTTCAAACCAACATAATGCATACACTTTAACTATAAATTCAGTTAATATTTGAAGGTTTTGAGATGTTTTTTAGTAGCAACATATAACCTTAGCCACTCTATTTTTTGTCGTAACCCATCTGGCGTGTGATATTTTTCCAGGCGCTTTAGTTAGAGATTCCCTGTCATATCTCATACATGTATTTTTGATCTGTTCTTAACGTTTTTACATCTATTGGGGGTAACACAATCTCATTTTTTTTAAACTCTACCACAGCTAAGTTCTCGCGCGATTTGAGGGACTTGCCAATTTTTCCCGAAAACCCTGTGGGTCCGGCAGTTTTTCCTTCTAAATAGTTCATCAAGTGACGCAGTGGTAATTTGTTTGTGTGAAGCAAACACACCACTGTAATGTCTTCTTTAAATCCGTTTCTAGACCACGAATTACCCCATTTTTTGAACTGGTATTTACTACAGTTCCGTCACAACCTATAGCCACAATTGTATTTGTAGCAGTATCTTTTTGTAAAAACTCAAGTATTGAAGATTTAATTGCTTTTGCAATTCCAGATGGTGGACTTACATGTCCTAGATATCTTGATCCGGGTTCGAAAACTAAAGCATAATGTTCTTCGGTAACCGTTTTTTTGTAATACTTTTTCTTGGACCAATGTTATGTCCCTACGATTATCAAAACAGATTGCCTGCACTTCTGGAGCATGGTTATCAAATTTTTTTGTTAGATTGGTGCGATTTCTAATTTGTTCTCTGCATACCTTACTACGATCTACTACTTTATAAGTATCAGTGTCTGATATAGTCTCAACCTCTTTTAGGACAGCACTTACTATTATTGCAGCTGAACGATCAGAAATTCCAGTTCGGTCACATGCTTTTGCTAAAGTTGGCAAATGGAGTCGCATTTGGGAAGAAAGCGGAGTTTTGCTAGTTCCCGAATTTGTATGGGAACTCGGTGGTAAAGGATCCGTTGCCTTGGAAGTAGATGGAATACATAATAGTTTAGATTTCGTTTAGACATAGAATTTCTGTCTTACTTTTCTTTAGATTATGTTTGTAGTATAATGACTTTCTGGCTAAGTCCTTAGATTTTCTTTCATATGCGTATAGATTTTTCTTTGTTGTCTGAATATCTAAATTGCCGATTCCCATTTTCCTGTTTGTTCTTTGATCTACAAGGAATTCTCGTTCGGCTACAGGTATTTTATTTTTGCACTTACAAGTTAAATTTTTTTTACATTTGCAGCCAGCAATATCAAACAGTTTTGTCTCTGCAAATTCTTTAAATGCCTGCACTTTTTTATTGTACCTAGTTGTTCTTATATTTAGATTTAAGGCTCTTCTTAATTGCTCGATAATTATCATGATGATACTGTTTCACTTGACTAAATATTTGCTGATCTGATACTGTGAAAATCGACCTTTTCTTCCATATTTCTTTTAGGTCTTTTACTAGCTTCTTACAAACGTCACTTACACTAGGTTCTTGTTTATTCTCGTTTAATTTTTGTAATCTTAGCCACGAATAATATTTAATTACGTCAGCATATGTTGGTAAAAAATTTTCTTTAAAGTGGGTTAACATGCCAAAAATAGAGCATAATGTTTCATTACAAGTTCTAGGCATTTTGTAATATTGACATACACACACAAATATTTAGAAAACAATTGCTCGGTATAATTCAAATAAGCATTTAAAAATCACGTGTACCGTTCAACGCACTTGTTTTAACACTGTTTCAAAGAAGAGTGTTGGTTTAGGTAATGGACGTAATGGTACTAATAACCAAAAATAAAATAGGTTCCACTCCTCTGTATCGGCGCCAGACCAGACCGTATAAACAGTACTGTTTATGAATACTGGAGTCATGATTATAAATCTAATATACTATAATATATCTACTTATGATCCAGATGCATTAAAACTTTTTAAAAATAATTAATAAATGTCTGAAATTCAATTTATTCGCGCATAGTAACAAAAATTTGAAATGTAAAAAAAATTATTTCTAAAATTTAAGATGGTTTTCGGCAGCCCAAAATATTATTTTTAGGAACTCAGATTTTTTCACCTCTTCTAGAACGTAATAGACACCTTTTAAGCGTACAGGGTTATTAAGTTTCAAAAGTTGAAAAATTCACTCCGCACTAGTGTCGAATGATCTCTCATTACGGCGAAAGTGCGTGGTATAATTCCCGTAGCTGCCACTTCAAAGAACTTGTAAAAAAAACCACCGCCGCTTCAATTAAAAACTTAATAGTCAGAACGCAGAACGAATTATAGACATGGTGTTTATTTTGGACGAATGTGAAAAAATCGTCTTTCGGCTTCTTGGATTTATACACAAAGATATCCTGATTGCCGTGCTCCAAGTATCAGTGCATTACAAAAATGTTTCACTCGATTCGAACAAACACGATCGGTAAACTACAAAGCACTGTTCAAAAAAAAAACTGTCAAAACAGAAGATGCAATCGGTGAAGAACTTCCTACTTTAGTGAGAAGAATACTAAAAAGCCATAAATATCATTTTTATCACATTGAACTGCATCAACTCATATTCTAAGCTTTGAATCATCAACGTAGATAGACAGTCAATGTATGGAGAGAAATTGTAGATGATATTATCATAGGTTTTTACTTCTATGATGGTCATTTAAATGCCGACAGACATTAGGAGTTTTCAAATAATTCTTTGCTACAGTTACTAGAGAATGTTTTAGAAAACAGAAGAAGGACCATGTGGTATCAACATGATGGTGCGCTCTGTCATTTTACTAGAAATGTGTGTAATTATTTAAACAAACAGTGTCGTGAGCGATAGATCGGCCGAGGAGGTCTTGTGCCATGGCCGGCAAGATCTCTGCTATCTAAAAAAAATTAGTTTTAGCAATTGTAAAAATGCTCCCATACAAAATAAGTAATGACGAATTAAAAAAATCTGTTTAGTACTTCTGACTTTCATCTACGAATTTACAATACCAAATTCTAAAATTTCAAAAAACACTAGTTTTGTGAACATTTTTATCTAATGCTGCATTTTTTTAAAAAATTCTCTAAAATGGCAATACTGCAATCAATTTTAAAAACGTATTTTTCATCTAAATTAAGCCTTCATCAAAAACAGTAGAAGCGGAGGCCGGAATTATGGCAAACCCTGTATATAAAATATTGATAACGACATAATATTTACCTACGGTTAAAAAAGTGCTATTTCACAACCTACTATTATACGAAATAATGAAAGCGTAATATCTAAAATAAATGATACTGAAACAAAATATGATGTTATATATACGTTGCGTTCACTTTATCAACAAAAGCGTTTTGTTCTTGATTACATAAGAAAACTTTTAGGTACATTAAAAAGTTAAATAACTAACTGTTCTTTAACTCTAAATTAGTTGTTATGTAAACTGTCGTTAAATTTTTGAATATTTTAGGTAATAAATTTAATTGACAGCTTGGTGTTCTTGTATTTTGATACGTCTACTAGGTACGGTGTTAAGGTTATTACAAAATATATAGGTTTATGTGCACTTAAAACATATTATTGCCTGTTCGACTCTCTTGTTCAATATGAAATTGCCTTTTAGGATAGTTGCAATAAAGGAAACTCCAACATTGTATTCACAATTACAGTAGAAGCACTCAAAGAGTTTCAGAATTTTTGTTACGCATTTAAATAAATACTAAAGTTGCATAATACAAAAAAAAATTGTAATTTTATTTAGCAACGTTATTTTTCATTACATTTTTATTTATAGTAAAATTATAAACACATCAAAAATACTAGTTAATGTTAATATTAGACTGAACACAAGTTAAGCATTAATTAAATAAACGTATGCAAGCAGTTAAGAAAAAGTGTATAATAAATACACATGCAAAAAGACGTAAATTAGCTTTTTTATTACTAGTCTAGAATTGAGAATTTAGTGTTTTAGGTTTTAGAGATATTTATACAACAGACTATCTTGTGTGGCGTTGCTTATCTAAAACACAGTTTTAGTCTTGTAGTGCAGTGCCAGTAAATTATGCTTTCTCGCGAAGGCGAATGGCGTGTGATTGCAATTAAGAATTTTTGCAGATGCATATTTTTACGTTGATTTATGCTAATATATTTTAATAAGTGTTTTGAAGAATTTACAAATAAAAACGTATATAATATAAACATATTGCATAATTTCCATAAAACAGGTTCAGAAAGGAAATAAATAATGTGCAGGTACATGTTTTTTATATTTAATATTTAATACATAAAAAATGTTAGGTTTAAGTAAACAAAAATTTGCTATATGTATGCATATGAGTTCAGAGTTGACTAGAATATTCGTTTCTATATAATTGATCAAAATTTCAGTGGTAACAGGTCAACTAATTGGAACCAATGGAAAAGACTGAATAAAAATTATAAATTTTGAAAAAACTAGAATTATGGAAAAATATTTCAGAATTAGTGCTCAAAAGCTTTTACTTGGCGTTAAATTAGCAGAAAATGTTTAACTTTAAAACTTTTAAACCAATACGAAGCACTCATAATCACTAAAAAAATGATTTTTTAGTAATTAAAAAATCTTGCTGGATCATGAAGTTAACAGAACATTTTGACCTAATAGTTTAAATCTAATGTTTGCTCTAATAGTAAGCAATGATAAGCAGTACTGAAACACAAATTCCTAGCATTTTTTCAGAACTAGTGCTCAAAATGTTTTGTTAGACGTAAAGCTAGCAGAAGACTTTGTGACTATATAATTGTTTGTGGTCCCAACATCGTAAACGTTAATATTCATTTGTTAGTGTAGTGAAGTAATTAGCGAAAAAAGCTCTAAAGCGGCAAAATGAAAAGTAGAAATTTATATAAAACTAAGAAAGTCTATTATTATATTAGAACTTTTATATTATAAGTGGAAAAGTCGATAAAAAATTCTAAAATTCAGTTAAATTAAAAAAAAACGATGTTAAGTTAATATAAAATTTAACAGATTTAGTAATAAATGTAGAACCAACATTATACTATATCTAGTGCTTTTTTATTTAAAAAAAAATTTAATTTTAGAAAAGGCAACAGAAAAGAATGTACGTTACTCTCGTCGAAAGCTTCGTAGCATAACTCAGTCACATGCAACGCTCGGGTCGACGCTTGTTGCGAAATTACTATTACATCAAGTGTTTGCTAATGGGGCATTATAAAAAAATAATAAACACTAATAGATCACTCCTTTTTAGTAATTTTTTAGAATTACTAGTTAACATGTGTAGCTGGAGCGTGAAAGTAACAGCAAACCTTGACCTTATATAGTTTTTAAATTAAATATTACTTATACTTTAATATCAACTAGTAAATTTTTAGACGACTTTCAAAATAGAACTTAAATAAATAACTTTGGTACGACCGCAGATATTTTTGTCAAACGTAGTACACATCTTCTATGCACCAAAAAGCACTTTCTACTGTACAAAACAATCTTTTATTTTTGCCAGTGACGTTTGTGTAGGTTTTCCACTGAACTATTTTAAAGAGAAAAGTGAAACGCCACTAGTTTTTCTTAAAGTAAAAATTGTTTTTGAATTTTTTATTCTTTTGTGAGCAAAATTAGTTCCTTAATATTTTTTTGTTTCACGTTGTTATAAAATTAGGTATTATCTAGGGTTAAAAACGTATCTGTATTTTTTTGTAACCATAAACAGTTTTGATAGTTCTCTGCTTAGTCTAGTGGGCACGTATTTAAGCTATCAAAATTAACAATGCTATTAAAAAAAAACATGTTCTATTTTACGAAATCTAAGTTTTCAGATAT
Source organism: Aquatica leii (assembly GCA_035610365.1). Lineage (NCBI taxonomy): Eukaryota > Metazoa > Arthropoda > Insecta > Coleoptera > Lampyridae > Aquatica > Aquatica leii. The sequence continues at coordinate 12,946,826 of CM069434.1, read as the reverse complement.
AGATGACATGTATGAGCAAGCTCATGGTAATGCACTAGAAACTAGTCGGTTGTATAGTGTTTTCTAAATACACAGAAATATTCCGGATGCACGAACGTTTATAGAGAGTTGTGTTACGCTGGTTTTCGTGTAACAAAAAAATTAAGCAACGGCTAACACAGTTGTTCCCGGAGAGGGAGTCGCAAGTTTGCGATGCAAAATTATAAATTATTTCTAAAAAGATGCCAAAACGATAAAAGATTAAATCAGGGTTATACCGACTCGCAATTAGAAAAAAAAAACAAATAACACGACAGAAGTGCAAGTGATAACACAGAATATATATTTATTTTATCACAGAAGCAGTTGAAGAGGACGAAGACAGTACATAAGTGTAGTTATACAAGCGTTGCAAACAATATTAAATGTTTTGATATCACAGGGCAGATATAAGTTACGCCCTTGACTGGGCAACATGTCGCACATCAAAGTGACCTAATTGGTCTAACTTTTACATTTAACGAAGGAATGACTTTAGTATTAATTTAAATTACAAGAATACGAAAATCAAGAGACTAGAAAAGCAAAGCGCGCCAGATTAGTATGTGACACACAAAAAAAGATTTAACATTAATTATGAGAACAACCTAGTATGTACGTATGACCTAAAACGTAATATGAAATTTTACACGAAAACGTACATACGGCGTTATGACAAGTAAAATTAGATTTAATTCATACGATATTTGAAGTAAATGAATGCTCCACGCTTCTTTTTAATTAATTTTGCACTTGTCTAAGTATTTCTTCCCATAAAGTGGTGTTCAATCCCAGGATTTCAGCAACTTGACGTCATGGAAACTTCAAAAAGCAGGTGTCTTATTAGCGCCAGGTAGAGGGGTGGCGACCCACCAAAAAATTAATTTAAACCCTCAATACAAAGAAATTCTAACGACTTACCACGAATAAAGCTTTCAATCAAAAATACGAAAATTCGATCACATATTCACGTGAAGTTGCGTAAAGCAACTTAATAATGAAAGCCTTGTTGGGCTTAGAGATACCGCTAACTACACGGAGGTCTGTGTTGCACCAAATATTACCGGAAAATGAATGAATACGCGGTTATATAAATTTGACAATCGCCAACGAAAAGTAGATGTGTCGAGGACAAATTTTATACTCGAAAAATTTTCACCTACCAAATTTTTAACATAACAGTTGTAGGAAAAGTAAAGTTTTGAATCGGACAATCACCTTAAAAGAGTACAACGTACTGTAAGAACACCAAAACTTAAGGAAGTTGTTTTGAATTCAACTAGCGAAAATCCCAGAGTAAATACACAAAAATTAACAACAATTTGAATATCTCGCATGTTCTTGTTTGGAAAATTCTTTATTTATTATAGTCTCTAACTTTAGTCAATAGTTTCTTCAAAAAGTATATGAAAATCTGTTATTTGATACTTATATTTTATTCACCAATAAAGCCAATGTTTTGAGAAACGCTATCCAAAACCTTCACAACAATCATTTTTGAGCTAAAAAAAGTCTTAGAATTCTTTCACCAGGAGTAGTTTTTCATTATCGTGTGAGTGGAATATATAGTGATTATTTAATTGGAACTTATTTTCTTTATGCAAGGTTAAATGGGCAAATTAATCTGTTAAGAAATTTGCTCAGCAATTCTATCCTGCACGAACGCCACTGCTAAGAATAAAAACTTATTGTACACCAAAAAATGGCTTTTGATGCATAAAAGATGCATACCAAAAAGAAACACTTTAAATATTATCACGTTATGAAGAAACACTCTGTATATTAGATATACAAATAAATATTGCACAACTTTGTGTAATCTATAAGCAGTGAATAATATACCGTGTTTAAACAACTTAGTACCTGTCTATTACTTGTAAAAAATACGTACCCAAATTAGATATTGTGCAAGTAGGTCTTTAGCGACGTAAAACGTTACCAACTTTCATCTTAGTGGGTCTTTTGGTAGCAACCAAGTCATCACGGTTAGCTGATATGTTAGTGAGTAAACGTGGTTGAGAATGCTACAATAAAAAAGAGAAAAAAATAAGCATCACTCCTTTTACTTGCGAAACTCTCGGTTCGTCAATTTCCATTATCGTATTATTACAAGAGATAATATAATAGTACTTTATAAGTTTTAATAATAAGGAAGAAATAGACAAAAAAATACTATTGGTTTCATAGGCGAACTATATCGATAATTTCAAAACTACAAGAAAAGGTTGAAGTCACTGGTAATTACTGATGTCACCATAAAATTACAAAGCAAAATTGAGCAAATGTTAATGTTTAAATGCAGTCGCGACGATACAGTAATTAAACAAAGTACAAATTATAAAACTTACCCTACGTAATATTACTGTTAAAATGAAAAATAGAAGTAGTAAATGTTATTGTTGGATATAAGTATATATGCTTGTTACGTTTCTTGTTTATCTTGTCTTTTTTGCTGTATCTTTTGTTAGTGGGTTCCGACGTACTTTTGATGTCTCCTAGCCGAGGATTTTATCAGTACGAAGAATCACGTCTATTTTTTCTCTTTCGTTTATTATATTTTTCTTAACCATGCTTACTCACCGGCATCGTAGTTAGCCGTGGTAACGTGGTTGTTCCCAACGGTTCTCACTACAGAAAAGATTGGTAACAACTTATAACAAGATAGTAAAAATTAGAAGTTACAGCGTAGTGCAAGTCATCTGCTTTGATCAAAGATACTTTACGGTATGTGCAGTTGTGCGAAGTTCAAATATAGTAAAACAAATTTCTGAGGTCACCAATCCCACATTTATTATAATAACTGGATTGTGTTATGTTAAAAAGTTTGTAGGTTAAAATTTTTCGAGTATGAAATTTGTCTTTGACACGCCCACTTTTCGTGGTCGGTTGTCAAATGAGTAAAAGCACGAATTCATTCTTCTTCCGTTAATGTTTGGTGCAACACAGACCTCTGTGTAGCGGTATCTTGGTACAATAAAGGCTTTCATCATTAAGTTATTTCACGCAATTCCACGTGAAATTGCAATTGAGTTTGGTGTCTATCTGACTAAAAGCTTATAGAACTTTTTTTTGTATTGAGGGTTTAAATTGATTCTTTAGCGGGTTGCCACCTCTTCACCTGTGACCCTTATCGGTGGCCCTAATATTTGGAAAGTTTTCATGGCGTCACGTCGCTGAAGTTCAGGGGTTGAATACAATTTTATTAGAAGAAATATCTACACAACGGCGAAGTTAATTTAAAATAATCTTGGCGCATTCACTTATGTACTTCAATTATCATATGAATTAAAAACAGTATTTACTTGTGATAACGCCCTATGTACATTTTTGTGTCAAATTTCATTTTACGTTTTACGTCATGCTGGTACCGAATTAGCTAATCTAATTCTATTTATACGTGTACTACTTCGTTGGCCATGTCGATTGTTAGAATGGCCATACGTACATACTAGGTTGTAATCACAATTAATGTTAACATATTTTTTGTATCACATACTTATCTGGTGCGCTTTAATTCTCTGGGTTTTTGATTTTTCGTATTCTTGTAATTTAATTTAAGACAGTAAAGTAATTCCTTTGTTAATTGTAAAAGTTGGACCGATTAGGTCGCTTTGATGTGCGACGTGTTGCCCAGTAAAGAGCGTTACTTATACTTGGCCTGTGATGTCAACCCACGTTATATTGTTTGCAACGTTTATATAACTATGCTTATGTACTGTTTTCGTCCTCTTCAACTACTTCTGTGATACAATAAATATATATTCTGTGTTATCACTTCTGTTGTGTTATTTGTTCTTTTACAGCTGCGGGTAGAGTTAAACGATATCTCCCTAATTTAGTTTTTTTCATTGTTTTGGCGCCTTTTTATATTTAATTTATAACTTAGCATCACAAAGCCTGCGACTCACTCTCCGAGAACAACTGTGTTAGCCGTCGTTTATTTTTTTGTTACACGAAAACCGGCGTAAAAATCGGTCTATTGGATCTGCGACAATATTCCATGAAAATTACTATTTCCGCTCTTAATAACGGAATTGTACAAGATATCTCGAATCCACCAGACTCGATATAAGAATTTCAAGTTACTGAGAACAAAATAGCCGTCGATGCCATTACCTGTGAGTGTAAACTAAATCGAGGATCGTTTAAGCGAACAAACCGCTTATCAAAATCAAACTATTTATATCGACTTTAAGGCAAGGAATTTCAAATCACCACCTGCTCAACCTCTCCCCTGTAGGTATCAAATAAATCCGAATAGTCCAACCAGAGGGGTCCGCGTACCACGTACGTAAGAAAAATGTTATTAAATTACAAAGTGTTGATACGAATGGCACGTAACAGATTATTTATGTTGAGCCGCAAAACATTGTTGCTAATGTGTTTGTATTCTAAATACTTAATTTATGTTTATTACTGTACTGTGATTGATTGTGAATTAACAATTAAATACAATGCTTAAGCAGTTTGTAAATAATGTTAACGTTTTTTGTTATGTGTGTGGGAAGTTAACTTTTTCTACAAATAACAGATAATACGATACAGTGTATTTTTATTTGCGATTAGGCAACGTTGTGCATTTTGTTTGTCTATTCTCATTCTTGCAGAGCTCAAAGTCATTTCTGCACAGATCAAAGCTATTAACGTACAATATAATTATGAAACCATAATTTAGAAATTTTTTATTAATATTCCGTGTGTCACAATTATAAAATTTGAAACCAAATCAGTTAGGACCATGTGCATTAGTTGCGACGGTTCTGATATTATAGTAAAAAGGGTTTAGTTTGTAAATTAGATATTTTAGGTTACGTTTGGAAATATTGACATTTACTAGTCACTTTCTTGTAATTAACTGTAAATATATTTTAAAAAAACTAAATTCAAAGTACATAATTAGAATAAAACACATAAGTTGCAACCTAACTACTTATTTTCTAGCAAAGTTTTCTTTTGATGGGAAAGAAATGTCAACATAAATTTATCGAACTTTTGCTTTTATAGTGTTATATACAAGTTACGATTATAAGTGTCATTTGTTATTGTAATAATCTGCACAATTTAATTTAAAAAAGTAAGTATTTATTAACATCGATCAGTTTTTTGAACTACATGACAATTCAAAAGTAACCAATTATCTTTTGGCATTTATCAATAGTTGCAAGATACCAAGATGTTTCTTCCGAACGTGCCTGATATCTGTACGGTATTGTTTAGTTTATGTTAGTGTAGTATTTATGTATACTTTTATTTTATATTAGATTATAATTTTATAAAAACAATCTATTTGCACACTGTTGCAACTTTGTTAAAAAATTTTAATTATTAACACTTTGCACTTTATTAAATTAAAGAGCGGATAGTAAGGCAAGAAAAAATACCAAAAAAAGTGACATAAAAGGCATATTAAACCTGCCAAAAGGACAATAAAAAAGGCACAAATATCTATTAAAATTTACAGTTTATTTTTTTGTTTTACAATGTTTATGAAGTGCTATTATTTTCCCAAGCACAAATCAAATATTTTTTAATATTTTGCCAAGAAGCTGTTGTCTTTTGTCATTTAAAATATTTTTATAGAAGGAAAAAGTTCTTTCGACATCACAAGATGTTAGTGGAGCAACTTTTAATGCCGATGTTTCTGTTATTGTTAAAGATATTTTCTGTTGATGCTTCATGACCTCCCCTTTTTGAACTTTAGTCAGTTGTTTAAAGAGGTCAAAAGAAGGGTTTTTTTATGTGACGGAATCAAATTTTTGATTAATTTTTCTTCCTATGTCTCTGGACGTGCTCTTATAATTGCTCTTATTCTTTCGAATGTAGCGAAAAATTCGGTCATTGCGGTTTCGCTTTTTTCTAGCTTCTTTAATTTGCCAGGAATGCCGGAAGAGTGTGTTTTTATAAAAACTAGTCCTCTCTTAACAGCTTCGTCATTAAAAGCTTTTTGAGATTTAGCAATTGCTGCAGAGGCCATCTCGTCAAACAATGCAACCACCTGAAGTAAGACAATTCAATTAATGTATAAGACAATGTCAGATTATAGTATGAACTGTACTTCTTTACTTTTTTCAGAATGTGTGGCATAAAAAATGCAAGCAGATAACCAAGTTCCCCATATTGTTATGATAGGTTCCGGTGGAAGTTTAACATCCGAAAATTTTTCTTTCTATGCTCTTACCCGTAATAGTGCTTTCACAAAAACCTGAAACAAGATCCAATAATCAAAAAGAGAATCTAATATGTTAGAGATTATTACCTTTTTGGTGGCAGAAATTAACTCGTTTATTATTGCAAACTCGTCTCTAATGAATTCACACACCCTATGTATTCTATGTGCTAGACAAGTTAAATGTTTTAAATTCGGACAAAATATTTCTAATGCTAATTTGATCATATAAGGTGCTGCATCGGTTACGAATAAGAGAACCTTTTCTTTTTTTACGCCATTGGGATGCAGAAGTTCTACAAACATAAAATTATATAATTGTAATTAATAGATTGGATTATATTAATCAATCATTAAACAAAAAAAACTTACGTAAACAATCATCGAAAAAATTTGCAACTGTTTTGTGATTGACCTGTGGAATTTATTTGGATGCTAGCAAATGAGCTTTTCCTGGTTCTAATTCAGACAATTTACTTATATATCTACTTCTGCAATCGGTTGTTTCATCAACCGAAGTCCACATGTAATGGTTCCCAATGTCATTCCTTATTATCTGTATTTTCTATAAAAGGTAAACCAGCATTTTAAAAACTATTAGTACTTTAATTAAACTGATTACCGATTGGTAACATGTGTCTAAATAATTTTTTCTCAAAGTTGATTCATCTGGAACAACTTGTTCGGTGTATTTTTCGAGGAAATTGCGAAAATTGATATTATCAAGTTTTTTAAGAGGAATTTGAGCCGACACCAATGTTTCGCACAAATCTAGAGCAAAAGGTGTTTTTGATGAGCCATGTTTATTTTGTTGATCTTCTATAACGTTTTTTAAGAATGGTTGTTTCATAGTTTTTTTAATATTTTTTAAATGTTAACTACTACTTAAGTGTTCTTTTACATGGTACTTTTTAGTAGCACCGATCTAAAATAATACATATACTAGTAATTAAAAGCATTTAAATTAAGATAATACAAACTTACTGATTTTGAACAAACTTGACAAAAAAGGTTTTCTCCGTCGGTTGCTAAATTATTGTCCAATTTACTCTACTTGTAATAATTTTCAAATTTTGATTGTTTATTAGGTGGCATTTTTTAAAGATTACTCACAGCACAACAGCAATAGACTATCACAGAGGAACAATATCACAGGTATTTATAACAAACAAAAAATATTTTAGTCATGTGTTTCAGTCATTAAAGGAATCCCACCGGACAGAATTAAAATTATTTATATTTGTTTGCTTTACTTAGGTACTGAATAGACCTATATAATATGATTCATTCCGAAATCCTTCCGGTTTTGTGAATAGTGTTTTGTTAAGCCTGTCATTGTATCTGTAATCTTAGTATAAATTCCTACAATAGTTCTTCTCTATAAGCGGCTTTTGTATTTAATGTTTTATGGAAACCATTGTTTAACAAAACATAAAAATCCTTGTTGTTATTTATAGGATTGTGGTAAGACTTTTTAGGCAAAAAATGTTAATTATATTATTGTACGTAATTTAGGTAAAATTTTGTAATGCGTTATTGTCATCTACCTATTAAAACACTGTTTACATAAACTTTTCAAAATTTATATGTAAAACGGCAATATAAAATAATACTCTTTAAAAAGGCAAAAAAGGCAAAACGTTACACAAAAAGGCAAAATAGGCAGGGTCCAGGCATTTGCCTGACTGTCCGCTCTTTAGTTATAGCATGTTCTATATGAAGATGCACAATAGTAGCGTATTTCTTGGTCACATGTAGGTGTCATTTGAAATTTGATTCAATTTGGTCATTTTTGTGACAACGCCGTAGCGCTGAATGTATTATTAGATGAAATAAGCGATATTTGTCTACCAATTATGATCAGTGCCATTTATTATAGTTACGGTTTTCTTTTTTTTTTGCTTTTCGATGAACACGTTTCAGCCATTATCGCAAACAACACAAATAAACAAAATTTTTATTGCAACTAATTATTGTTCGACAGTTAGAAATGTCAATCCGAAAGGATAAGAAAAGCACCTTCTACCGGTTACTGGTGCACTCATTATAGAATTCTGCTCCTACCTACAATTGAGACACCTGAAGGTGACACTGGAAATTGACGAGATATGCATAAAAAATGACGACTATGTCAAGCACTAATTTCGGGACTAAAAAATATTACCAACAAACTACTGGTTGATCCTAAAACGTATTTCTAACCACCACTGGTATTATTGTATTGAAATTTCCGACAGTTAGTGAAGACATAGTTGTCGGACCACACATATGAAAAGATATAAAAAATGGAAAATTTGACAACATGCTGACTGAAGTTGAACTAGCAGCATTAAAAGCTTTTAAAACAGCAGTGAACAATTTTCTTGAAAATGTCAAAGCTGAAAATTACTGTAACTGTATTATTTAGTGCTTAGAGAAAAATAGTATATAACATGTTATTAAAAATTCATTTTCTGAATGTTCATCTTGATTTTTTTGCGAATAATTTGGATGACGTAAGCAAGGGACAAGAAAAACAGTGCCACTAAGACGTTGCAACTATGAAAAAACAAAATCTAGACAAATGAAGTTTTATTTTGCTTGCTGATTACAGCTGAACATTAATTCGGAATGCAGCTGATAAAAATGTCGTCTTAAAACAACATTTTAAAGTAACATTTGGTTATTGGTATATTTCAGTATAACATACAACATTATATGGACAATAGAGAAAATTCAATGTCGTTTTCTGCTTTCTAGTGTAATTTTACATAACATATGCCTTGTTTTATTTATGTACGTTACAAAAAAAAAGTTGTTAGTTGTTTGCAATTTTTTAGGATTGGAGCTCAAAATATTTTGCTAATCCAAATCTTCTTACTTAAATGATACCAATCGTAGGTTCTATTAACAAGTTTCAAATTTTCTGAGCACAATGTATAGTTAAGTTAACAAAATTTTTAAAATAAGATATTGTTTGCTTTATTTTTAATTTTATTAAATAATCTGAAATAACAAGTAGGTACATTTAAAAACGTATGATTAAAACTTTCTGAAAATATATTTTGTTTTGAAAAAAAAAGGTATATTGAAAAGCGCATTAAATATTTCTTCTTATATATACACACACACAATATTTTCTTTGAAATCATTTAATAATCCTTGTTTTTTGCGTCTGAAAAGTATTCATAGAGATGTTAAATTCAGAAAAAGCTTTTAGAAACTACTTGAAACAAGACGAAGTATAAAACTTTTTGTTTTTGTTTTATAAAGTTGAATTTTTGAATTGAAGGGGGTGATTTATAGGGTAATGCTAGTGTGTTTTTATAACATTTAATCATAATAGAACATTAACATTTTTAGTATATAATTATTTTTTATAGAACACATAAAAATAAAATTTAACACAAAACTTATAATTTATTACTAAATCTGTCAAATTTGACTTTAACATCGTTTATTTTTCAATTTTAACCGAATTTCAAGATTTTTTAAATAACTTTTCCACCTGTCGTTCTAATATACTAATTGACTTTGAACAGTTGGTTTTATGTGGATGTCTAGTTTTTATTTTTCCACTCTAGAGCTTTTTTCGCACATTACGTAACTACACTAACGAACGAATATTGACGTTTGCGTTGTTGGCAGCACAAAAAGGTATTTTGCATCATCAAGAGACAAAAAATGTATTCTCCTAGATCAGCATGAATTTTATCAAGAGGAGCTTTAGCAATTTTATCATTTCTTGAATGTGATATTTTGTGCTGTTTTCCATAAACACATTTTTTAGAAATAGCTTTCTATTAATCTATATAATGGTTGTTTTTGTTCATAATATCTTTAACATGTCGAATATTTTAATGTGTTAATTTTTTTATGCCAATGCGTCAATACTACCGCTGTTCTCTCTTGTGCATGAAAAATTTTCTAATTCTCTTAGCCACGAAAATAATTTTATATCCTTCCATTATCAATTATGTTTCTGTTGTAACTTGCTGCATATACCTTTTATCGAAAACAATTTTTCTATTTTCATTTGAAATGGAGTATCTAATTAACATATTATTGTTAATCATTTCAAATTTTTAGTTTAGCACCACTGTCTTTGATGCATACTTCACGATTGCTTGATAATTCTTAAAATACATTAATGATACAAAATATTTGATATTGCTATTTTCAGCTGCATTATTTTGTTTTTTTGAACATTAGTTGGCAAAAAGCCATACGTTTTTTTACTAGCATTCAAGATATTTAACACAAAGTTTATTTACACATTTACGTCTCATCTGTCTACTTTCTCCACATTTAAAATATTTTATTTAATCTGATTAGAGTGACCATTACTTGATTTGCTTTTGTAATTTGGTTTTTGTTTCCTTTTTGAATTTACTAAATTTATCAACAAAAGCACTTCTGAGGATGAGCCAGAACTCACGAAATCTAATTTCTAGCTGTTGAAGACGATCACGTAACTGCTGGAGAGATTTATCTGCTTCAGCTACTGACTTCCATGCCGCATAAAAATGACCAAATTTAGTAGGTAGAAAATTTAATATCCGCGACATTATCTAACTATCCTTGACTTCTTCTCGATTTAACCGTAAATCGTTTGCTAGTCCAAAACGATGTTAAACAACAGACTTCAGTTTATATTTATAACAATATTGCAATACATTTTTGATTTTTTGCCATAAAATCCATCTAATTTGTTTCTCATTTTATTGTCCGATTTACCAGTTGAAATTTATAAAGCAATCCATTTGTCAACATTCAAACCAATAATTATTTTGTAACGACTATTTTTGGTATTTCGTCATTAATTCATCTGATGGATAGGCAACTTTGCCATCACCCGTGTGATATATCCGACCTCGAATAATATTCTTTGACTTTATGCACGCAGAGGGCGCAATAGTAGTTGACGTTCTAAGGGAGGCTTTCCACCTCATTTTGTCTTATGAGTTTGTTATGGATGTGGCGGAAACGGATTGGTAAGAAAATGAGGTTTTCCCTCATGAATCGTCATCTAACGTAAAGACGTTTTCATTTTAGGAATCGCTAATAAATCTGCTTGAATGTCGCATTTGTAGAACGACGTAGCTGAATATTTTCTAATCAAAGTCATAGAGTAGGTTAGTATTTACGCATGGTGAATGTTAGCGACGCGACGTACCAACGATTTTTGGTTGTTTTAGCTTTTTTTCTTCTCATGGATTAACGGAGTCGTTAGTTTGCTTATGTATTAACGAAAGTGCAATTTCTTTTGTGTAGTGTAATTCTACTGATGGCGTCCTATTGTGTAGTTTGAGTTCGCCTAAGACCAGTTGGAAGTAGTGCCACGTGCGAATGGGTATTCCTTAGGTAGTTTCTGCCCGAAAAAGTATTTATGTATAATATAAATTTCGCCAGCATAATCAAGTGGGGAATACGGCACTACCTCGGCTCTCGTCTGGTCAAACACTTCGGAGTTACCGACTTGCGATGGCGTTAGGATGCGTTGTGTCAAAATTTAAACAACGTTACAATAATAATTTAAATGAATTAAGGACAATATCTGTGCATTTGCTAAATATGTTTTCTCGTTAATACTGTAAGCCTAATCAATGTCAATTTTATTTATTCACTATAAATGTCAAAACTTTAATCATTAATGTGCGGGAATGTAACTATCAGAGATTTCGCGTCGGATTGTGATTTTGTCGTAAGATGAATTTCAACTAATGATACCAGTCGTAAGCTTGAGTCAAGATCTACGGGCGGTTTTAAAGCTTCATTTGTGGAATCGTATTCATTTTCCTACCGTTTAATGTATTGCGGCGGCGTATTTAATCTAGTAAAAGCATATCTCCTTCCAGAGTCTATTTTAGACCTACTTTAGCACTGTGATTTATTTGTTTTGTTATTATGTATATGTAATTTGTACCAGTGGCGTAACAGTCGATATTCATCTTTTATTTTCAATGAAATTCCACTTAATAAATAATTGTTATTAATTTTGGGTATCTTTGATTTGGGAATGTACTTTGGGGGATTCCGGGTCTAGGATCTGCTTTTTTCTTGCCTAGACATCCTACCTTATATTAAATTGCGAGATAAGGTGGCTTCGATCTTTAACCTACGACCATCTGTGGTTCTTTTTTTTTCTTCACCTCCCCCATTGGAACGTGGCAATTGGAGCTTTAATATATTTATTGTCTCATACTCTATAACCGACACTGGTTATCTGGTTTTGCAATAGCACCCGAAACACAATCTGATAAATATCTCCTCTTCAGTAATAAATCAAACTTTTTAACACGCAACTAGGCAATAAAGCACAAGCATAACGTAGAGTAGTATAAGAATACACCACCACTTTTACCCGCACCTTTAAGAGACAGCGTGCGTTACCAACACCCCAATAAGTACTAACTCAACCTGCAACAACTTTCTTAGATCATACGTTGTACAGACTACTGTTAACGTAGCAGCATCTTCTGTGGATCACTAGTTTGTATTAACGTTGTACATAAATACCTTAGGACTAAGTGCAATGCAAGCTTATAAAAAAAAATCTCGCGAGAACGCAGTTCAACTCATATGAAATCATGATAACAGAACTACGCAGGTTTTAAGAAGAGCTGATGACACCGACGCCCATACTAATCTGAAGGGGGGCCAAATTCAAATATCATACGGAATAACTGGAATTATTGCAAGAATGTCGGCTACATGGTCGAACAGTGCAGAAAAAAGAAGAGACAGGAAGCAGCCTCTGCGTTTACTAGAGCCGCTAGCGCACGGTTTTGGTTGCAAGACTCCGGGCATCATCAAAAACTACTTACATTCTATCTAACAGAAAAAAGGGAACTGTTACTAAAACAGACACGCAAACGACAGTGCATAATAATACACGTCAACGTCGGCGAGACATCGATACAAAAGCACACCAAAGCATATCCGGCCACACACTCTATAAAACCCTCAAAGTACAAGGAGCCAAGTTTACGCCGCATCAAATCAACCAGTACGGCAGACGGTCAAAACCGACCACAAAAAGTCCTCACGATAAGGATCAAGTTCTAAAAAATACCGTTTCAACAGACTTTGTCATTCTACCAAATGCGAACAACCGAACGCTACTTGGGGTCGACTTCATAAAAGATCATCCTAGACGTCCCCGGCAGACGGTGGCACTTTGCTAGCAAACCACAGGTTTTGTACGCTTTTGGAGCAGATGGAGCGCCGAAAGTGAAAAAACCATACGACATACCAGCACCCAACCGACCCGAGAACCAAGGTTGTCAGAATCAATGCACTGTTTAGAACAGACGACAGCGAGTGTGAAGAGGAAGTCTATGAGTACTTGTTTAAAAGGCAATACCCTGTGTTTACCAGATTAGCGAACATCTACACTCCATCCTTTTAGTATATTCCCGCGCTCTCTAAGGACGAAGTTTCAACGAGTAGAAATACAGATGGCCAAGATAGAACCACTTAAGCTACGCCAAGACAAAGGGGGAAGCGCTACCGTTACAAAAACAGAAAATGGTTTAGCACCTACTAGACGTGTTTTCTCCAGGGTAAGAAGCAACGCCTTACTCCAACACCGGATTGAGAATAGTAGCAACTTGCTGGTAGCAACATCTTCATACAAGTTAGCAGAAAAAACATGTTAATGCTACGAGAAAACAGTAGACCAAATGCTGAAAATAAACATTATCAAGGAGTGCGTTTCACCCTGGGCCGCTCCGTTAATGATGGTGCCAAATCCGAACAACCAAGTCTGCGTGTGCGTGGATTATCGGAAATTAAATCACATAACCACCCTCGATCGTTACCAACTCTCTAACATGGATGACTTACTCACACTGCACACAGTATGAGCCACGGTCATGTCCACAACCAGGGCATTAACTGATCTCAGTACGCGAGTGTGACCGAGCCAAAACCGCGTTCTTTACTACGCTCAAACTAATTTGGTTTTGCAGGATGTTTTGCTTTGTTCTAACGGCTGATGGACCGCTTTCGCATCAGCATCCTACAAGTTACCTTACTAGTTACTTAGATAACCTCATCCTACTGTCAAAATCTAGTGAAAACCACGTGAAGGATCTACAAGTCATTTTACAGCTACAAAATTACAAAACTGCAAGTAAGAAGGAGTAAGAGCGCTTTTGACTGCAAATAAGTCAAATACTTAGGGAATTATATAAACTTAAAAGACGTTCAAGTAGACCCAAGAAACACTATAGCCATGACCCCGCTACCAAAGCCGAAAATAGTCAAGCAACTAATGTGTTATCTGCATATCGCAAAACTACTAGTCTAGCCAACTAAAGAAAAACGCAACATGAGCTTAGAGCCCAGATCAGCAGTATTTAACCAATTAAAGGCTTTACTAACGTTTACCCCCATTTTACGTCAAGCAGATATATTCATGCCTTATATGGTAAGAACGGATGCGAATAGTTTCGCCATTGGCACCGTAGTCTAACAAGGAGAAGGTCCAGGTGATAGACCAGTGTAATACGCAAGCAGATTCCTGTTGCCAACCAAAAAAAAACTATTCGATAACAAAGCGGAAAGCTCTCGCTATTATCTGACCTGCAAACAAGTTCAGAAAGTACCTGGAAGGAAATCCGCTACACGTAATGACAGACCACTAACCATTGAAGTCCAACTAACGCTGGACTCACCAACGGAAAAACTCGTTTGTTAGATACTAGCACTTAAATCCTATAAGACAACTTACACATATACCCCAAGGAAAATGTACGTGGTAGCAGATTGGTTATCACGACTACCGTACACACGAGGAAAAGAAAAAATTCTTGGTGCGTATGGTATTAATTGGCATCCCTACAAGATCCGGACTCGATATTTGAAAGAGATAACTTCGGAATCCAAAGCTATAAAAATTACCCGCTGTTTCGAACAACCACTCCGCAACGATAGACTTCTCTCGGTAGACAAACCAGAAATACCTGATGTCAAGAGGTATTTTATTCCGGTACCTTCCTAAAGTCGACTTCAAAAAAGCCCAACAAATGGTGCTAGTCCAGGAACGCGACGGCCGGCCACTACAGAGAAGACTGAACATTCCAACGTATAGCCACTTGGTACTATTGGGTGGACAAGCCAACAACCAGAAGTCAGTAATTTGAGACACTTGCTATCGACTGGTTTGGGGCTTTCCCAAAGGGCCCCAATACAGAAAAATGGATTTTCATTACGAAAGATATAATGTCGAGGTGGGTAAAACTGTTCGCCATCAACACAGCAGACGCGGAGACGTGTGCTTGCATCTTAATTGGCGAGGTATTCTTAAAATATGACACGCCACGTGGAATTTGCAGAGACAACGATACGCAGTTTGTAAACGGAGTAATGCAGCACTTCGCCTATTGCCTAACATTCATCACAGCCTCACACCAGCATATCATCTACAGGTAAATTAAAAAAAAAACAGGGATGTCAAAACCTCACTTGCCATACTGGTACAGCGCACACAGGACAACTGTCTAGGCTAATAAGTTTGGCTCAAATACGGCAGCATGCCAAAGCACAGAATACATAGCGGCATAGTTAACGTTACGACGCACCCACTTAGCAAGTCCGCTAAAAGTACATCTGCAAAACTAGAATCTCGTCGAGATGGATTCTAGTAAGTCGTAACCCAGATATCTTCTACTACATACAAGGTAGTGGCACCAAAGGCTTTAACCACACCACTAGAGAAATACCAAATATCCATGCTAACGTCATACAAAGAGAGCAAATCCCTTGTTCCGAAAATAATCCTTCCAATTAGAAAAAGAGGAATACCTCCAAAGAAGCAATACCAGCTCAACCTTTTAAGGGTTCAGTGGGGGAGTCTGTAACACGGAACTAGGCAACAAAACACGCACATATTTCAGAGCAGTAAGAATACACCATCACCTTCACACGCACCCTCAAGAGAACCTTGTCATGAATCAACCTGCAACAACTTGAACTTCCAGAAAATAATGGTTTTTTTCTTTGCTGTCGACATATTTTATAAATGTGTCCAAATTCAACTTCATGTCTATTTCACTTACAATTGGTGTAAGATACTTTCGAGATTTAGGTTATGTTTAAATAAATTGTTATTTTATTTATTACTTTATGGGTCTTTAACCTATTACAGAGTTATCTGTAAACATTTTTTCTATTTATTTAATAAACTTTTACGAGCAATCTTGTTTAATAATTAAAGAAAACAGACTAAAAACTTCTTTAGGACCATTACCAAATGTAATTGTTCTGAAGTTATTTTTAATAACAGATCGTAAACATTCTTACTGGCTGTGTTAATATATTTATTTTAAAACAGTTGCATATTATAAATGTACTTTAGATTCATTTTCATTCTAAACAAGTGATCGTGGTTTTTCACGCTCGCATACGCTCGAACTCGGAACTTTCTACTCGTACCGATTTTTTTTTCTAATTTGGTTACAGAATATACTATTTGTTTATTTATTTTTATATAGGAACAAAAAAACTCGACAACGAAACTAATAACTTTTTAACTAACGACTTTCTATTTTTCTATTGTTTAAAATCGCTGCTTTTGGAAGAAAAGTTTGCAACTTAGAACGCGTTTCTGTTTTCTAGTTTTTGGTTTAAAAAAAAATAAAGTTTGGAAGATAGTTTAAAACATCATATTATTCATATTTGCTTTAATTGGATTTACAAATATTTATTGTTCTATTTTTAAACGGTTTTTTGTAAGTAAAAGTACACAGAATTATAGAAAGGTCGTTAGAAAAAACAGATGAATAAAGAGAAAAAACGATAGCTTAATTCTGCGTTAAATTTGTTTTTGTTTATTTTGCTTTTAATAGATGTTTAATAATTTTAAAGTATTCATAACTAAAGTAGAAATTCGATATAAATAGAAAGTAAACATTTTTTTCTCTGCGTAACTGTGGTGAGTGGGCATATCATAATATTTATACATTTTTTTAATTACTTAACGTGAAATTTTCGTATAATTCTACAAACTGACTAACAAATTTAATAACTAAAAAGTAAGTGATATTGAATGTAGACGAGCATAATTGTGAAAAACTCAATTTAATTAATTTCAGATATTACTACAACCGATAATTGAATAATGACAGTTAATAACTAAAATTTCAAATTAAATTGTGTTGCAATGTTTAAACAAGAAACATCACACACAGCTATCTTTGAATGTACCCAAATCAATATTTTCTAACATCTCCTTCACCATAGAATTAGTCAATATATGTTTATGCTTATAATTGGGTCATATCTAATTGAACCCTATTTGCTAGTATTTCGGAAAACCTCAACCATAAGTAAATACAAATAAATTCATTTCGTACGTCGTTGACAAGAAGAATCTAATAATTACAATTTTTCTCAAAAGTTACCTCTATGCCAGCAAATCTACGTTAAAGCTTTTTATTGAAACGGAAATTGTAAGTCAAGTCAAATTTTGTTTCTAAGAACAAGTTTATATAAAATTCAATTACATGCAGTAATTTATCTTTGATAGCAACATACAATTTGCATTTTTTCTGCAAATCAAGCACTGTTCTTTCTTTATTTTATGCTAAATCTAAAAAAGGCGTAACATTTTTTTTTCTTTAACGACCTATAGATTTCAGTTTGATTTCGTTCATTTGTATTTGCATTGTTACGTTTTTTTTTTTTATTTTTCTTCAGCTTTATTTCTATTGGTAATAAAAGTATTTCGATGTTAGTTTAAAAAAACAAATTTACTGTATAATCAAAAACTCTTGTATATAAAAAGGAACAAATTAGTTTTGAAAGTAATAATAAGAAAAAATATATCGTAAAAGTTTTCAAGTATAAATCATTTTGTTTTTACTTTATAGATGATATTTTTTGTTATTACTCTTGTTTACAGTTTGATCAAAAATCGATAAATATCGTATAAATTACACAAAAAATAATATTTGAATTAAGTTTGTTTTAAATTAAGATTTGAAAAGTAGGACCAATCAAATTAATGTTTTTATTATATTTGGAAATGTGTATTTAACTATAAATTTAGATAACTTTTGAAAAAAAAGTAATTTGTTAAGTAATAAAGAATGCAGTTATAAATATAGCTATTTAGTAACATATAAAAACAAACCTTAGAATAATTACATAGTGCATCTTACATTACATTCTAAATAGAATCTTCTAATAAAATAGAATCCCGCTGGCAGAAAAACATTTTTAATAACCGCAACGCTTTGATGAAAACGCTTGCTGTGTTCGTCTTTAAAGAAAAAATCGATATGGAAATGCGTTTTCATCCATATAATATATATAAATATTTTTTTATTAATTCCAGCTTAAGATATATACGTAATTTCTAATCTATTACAGTTTAATACAATCTTTTTTTTCAGGATAAAATTGTCAGTAAAAAACATTTATTTGTATTTGCTAGTGTTATTATTTACACTTAATAAATTATTTTGAATTTATCTTATAGAGAACGCTTCCTAATGTTAAAATAACAGTAAACTTTGCATCATGTTAATCCTTAAAATAAACTTATTTGCATATACAACTTTAGACGCTTTAAGTCACTACAAAGTTAATGTTTCAAGTTTTAATTGACAAACTGAGTTAGCGTAATCGTATATCATCTTTTGGTTAGTTTATTTTCAATTTTGTTTGTTTATTGTTTCAGTTTCAAAAGTATACAAACAGCAATTTAAGTAACAAGCGTCGAAAGTAAAGCATAGCATAACGTTAATGAAAGTGATGCTATGAAACTTTCACGAGAGTAACATACATTATTTTTTTTTGTCTTATACACATTTTTGAGAAAACTTAAAAAAGAACCACATTGAAACATCATAAATATAATATTGTTAATACATTTATAACTAACTGAACCTGTCAAGTTCAAGTTAATTTCGATTTATTGCTTTGCCGCTCTAGAGTTTTTTTTGTCATTACGTAACTACACTACCGGTGTTTGATGTTTGCGACTAGAAGTAAAAAAACGTGTTTTGTTCCTAAAAATTGTGTTTGTATTGTATTGACAGGTAGGACCTATAGTCGTTGGCAGTGATACAGTAGTAGACACAAAACTTTTTTCTATGAAATAATAAGAAAACGACCGCCTGTCGAAACATTTAATTTAAATAAACTTTGGTAGTATTATGTGCCCTTCAGATCAGCGCCTTTTAGATTAATAAGTTGGTAGCACTATATTTTACTGTGCTTTCTGTCGGTGCCTACAAGTGTGTTGTTCAACTTGGTAAATAAAAATTTTAAGGCCGTTATATTCGCATAACGTTAATTTTATTATATAATTACTAGCTTTGAATTTAAAGAAACTATTTAAGTTACGGTTTAAGGAGTAATAACATGAACACCCGATACAAACTGCTCGTAAACAAACTGACAACAAAGTAAAAACAAATAAAGGTACTTACAAACCCCCATTAGACTTTACTAGATCTAGGAAGGCTAGTAAACACACATCCTTTAAAAGCTGTAACAGATCAATTAAAATTAAAACGTCAAATTTTCCAATACTTCGCAACGATTAAATTGAGTATTGTTGCAACCATAAATCGTTCAACATAGGAACAAAGTGCACATCAAGCGATTAATATCTTTGTTATATATTTTTACAGTAACATAGAAAGCATTTTTTTTCATGTGTAATAAAACCTAATACGAGCATAACATTCAAAGGGACGTATTAGTAATGTGTCAAACACACGTGTAGTAGGTGTCTAACTTAAGGTAAAATAAGTACAACAATCCGCGTGGTTAAATTAATTCTACAAACTAAGAAAAAAGAATCAAATGTAACCACAAAACGTATAGGCGCATCATACCTCAGCAAAACTTCTCATAAACGTCGTTTATCATTCCATTTAAATTTTTGTAGAAATTGATGGGACAACTATGGATATATTTTAATTGTTAAAAAGTTTTGTTGAACTTGCTATAAATTTGCGTTGCTTTTCATGCGAAAAATGTCAATGCCGTTAATGTGAGATAAAAAGCTGCTAACTTAATGCAAAGCTGCCAATTAAAATTCAAACACTTGTTGACACTATGCCAACTTCTGTAATAATATGCCAATAACCTGAATTTTGAGAAATAGGATATAACATGTAAAGTGAAGAAAGTTGTAGTTCCTGTGGTGACAAAGTAGTTTGAAACACAAGACCATAGGCCAAATATTTTAACCCAATGAATCATAAAAACTAACTTTAACCTCAAATCATGTATACTATTTTACCTAAAATGTTTCAAATTTGGTATTTATATACATAGTTAAATATTACATATAGTGACATTTCTTCTGTGCAATATTGATAGATATTTATTAATTATTAAAATGCAGTCAATTGCATTTCTCCACATTATCTATGGGAACTGCACATCAATATTGGCAAATTAAATGGTATTATTTCATTGGTTGCAAGCAGGGGGGGGGGAAGTAATTGCTTCTACTGTATATTAATATTTTTATTCAGCGAGGCAGTTGAGCACTTCTTATTGTTGAAAATATAGCATATATTCGTACTTCCTCAACTATTTGGCTAAAAAATTTTTGCTACTCAAGAAAGTCCAACAGAGGAAAACATGTTAAAAACAGTTAAAGCTGCAAACAAAAGAATTAACTCTGTAATTTTGATTTAAAAATGAAACGGAATACGTCTTTTAAAAACAAAATTCCTAGACTAGGTTGGTACGGTCGTTGTTAAGAAAACATACAAAATCTTTTAGAAAAAGTATGAATATTTCTATATAAACCAAAGCCATCATGTAATATAGCACGTTCTGTTTCGCAACATTAGGTGATAAGGATAACAAATTCAAAATAGATGAAATCTTACATTTTTACGAATAAATGCTAACTATTTGTGGATGGGCACTATCTCACTTAGATTGTGTACCAATCTACAAATTATTTTGATGCTAGGTGTAAAACCGGAAACATGTATTAACAGATTTTGAGTTAGAGGTTTTTATTCATATAATGAAAGCGCATTTGATTATTCTAAATATTGTTTTCAACTTTTTTTCTAGCGGGTCTTGTTAGTCACATCTACAAACAGCCACGACTAGCTTAATGGTCGGCGAGTGGGCGTGTTTAACTAAAATATCACAAAAAAAAATCTTGGGCGCCACCTCTTTAAGCCACACTCAGTCGAGAAATCATGTAGTCTAAAATAACCCGATAAACGTAAATTAGGTACAGGAGAGACAAAAGCAAACAACAGAGAACATTCTAAGAATGCAATAGCATTAAGTTTAAGTCACAAACTTTAAACGTATCAAAGTAACGATAAAGTGATAACATACAACATATAGACTAGCAGTGCACTTTATTTAAATAAA
Organism: Aquatica leii; assembly: GCA_035610365.1. Taxonomy (NCBI): domain Eukaryota; kingdom Metazoa; phylum Arthropoda; class Insecta; order Coleoptera; family Lampyridae; genus Aquatica; species Aquatica leii. The sequence goes on along the minus strand of CM069434.1, from coordinate 12,925,294 downwards.
AGCTAAAAATGAATAAACGTACATAAACACCTAGAGGTAGTCGACACTAAAATTCAAAAATATTCAAATTCTGCTTAACTGAGGGCTACACCGCTGTTCAACGACTACAAAAAATTGTCTATTCTACCGCATACAAAAATTAGTAAACGAGTGTAAAAACACTAAAGGCGTTAACCGTAGAATCACATCAACAACTTCAGAAATGGGCACATATGGAACGTGCACCCAATCATAAGTTGTCGTAGAACATTCGACCGTTATCAATCATGCAGTAGCCGGACTGTAGTGTAGTCTTGCCCACTTACAGAAACCGCACTATACTCATATACTAGTTACGCTTTGAAAACTTGTTTATTGAATTTTTGCATTGCTAATCTGATTCTTGGTTTGCCATACACCTTGGGATTGTTTTGTTTATTTCAGTATAAAGACCGCACGTTGGTCTGATTTGCGCCGGATACCATCTGGTCTATTGTGTCAACCTCGGAGTTTTCATTTTAATCTAAGATAGCTTCTGGCTATTTCTAAGACCTGTGTGTAAAGTTGTGTTGACAATTTGTCTGTTTTGGCAACGTAAGATAACAAAGACACATTTTTATTTAACAAAACAAATAAACTCTGGTACAAAGGTTGAAATTTTTTATACGGTTTTGTGTTTTTGTTTAGCGGAAAACAGAAAAGAACAAAATTTCCGTTTGCCGTATAGTGCTTACGATTGCTAATTTTTTACAATCGAAACGTTGGATTTAGTAGTTTTTCGGTGTTTTTTCTGTCCCTTGCGTGGGTAGTTTGTATTGAAATCATAGACCCACTAAACTTTGATGCCATAATTTGCTGGTTTAGACTGAATATATTGTGTAAATCTAGTCCGTCCACGAACAGGGAATAGCTGTTCGTCTAATGTTATTGCGGCATTTGGTGCTTATTATTCATGATAATCCATATATTGGTACTGGTTTAATTAACAACCTACGAGCAACACACGTGTTAGTTCGATCAAAACAAACCGTAGCAACATTTTGAACCAATTTAACGAGATTGTTGCATTATAAATATTAAAATACCGTGAATGCCATAAATCTTTTGCTGCTACAATGAAACACTCCAGAAAATAGCAAGTCAAACTATGCACATTTTAATTTTGTCAGTCAGCTTCCATTGTTTGAGCTTATATGTTAGGTTAGCCTCATTCCATTCTTGCGTTATTTCTACTGCTTTCCGTTTTGTCTCACACACTGTTATCACTGGTTTTGGCAAAAATTGATTTACAGGTGCTACTGCTAGTAAACCGGTTCTAACTACGCGCTCTTGCTGCTGGCGGTTTTTTATTTTAGAACATATTCTCGTTTTTACATTCGTAATAGTATTTTTTTCGACTATTAACCGATCTGGTTCAACGACTTCATCATTTTCTGTTTTATCAGTGTTCTCGCGTTTGCCAATTCAGATGTTACTGCCTGATCATAAGAAACATAATTCACGATATCATTATCGTTGGTGATGCGCGAATCTTCTTTTCCGTTCTACGCCGCAAATTATTGGGCCAATATCGTTTCGAGATAACGAATTTGTTCACTTTGTTACGAGAAAATCAAATTCCTCGAGTTGAACAGCCAAGAATAAATTGTTACGCTGGTCTTCTTGTAAAAAAACCAAGCAACGGCTAGCACAGCTTCTTCGGAGAGGGATCGCAGGCTTTGCTATGCGCAATTGTAACCTAAATCTAAAAAAAAGGCTACAAGACGATGAAAAATGAAGTTAGGGAGATAACGTCTAACTCTACCCGTAGCTGGAAAAGAATAAATAACACCACAGAAGTAATAACGCAGTATAGATACATTTATTTATTACAAAAGATGAAAAATGTATATAAATGTAAGTTTTCGCAACTATTTATACGTGGTTCGAATGAATGAATTATAAGTTGCGTCGACTAGTGAGCAATACACCGTACAACAAGATGAAGGTCATCTTGTTGTACGGTGTCGGTCTAAATCTTTACGTAAACATGACGTTTGAATTTATATTCGCAACTTTTGAAATTGTAGACAAACGAAACAAGTTAAGCCCTCGAGACTCAATGCGCACTGCTTATGAGTTTGTGAAGCACAAAAATATTATTAAATGTGTTAACCTAACATGCATGTACGGTCATAAACGACATGACCACCGAAGTATAAACCAAAAAAGAAAGTTGAAATAGTAATACTCACAGTTAGGTTTTATCCAGTAGGGGATTAGCTAATTCCGTACTTGAGTTACCTAAAAAAGTAATATTAAACCCAATCTAAACGAACATATAATTTTAACACAAGTATTAGCATTCAATCATTTAAGAATGCAAATGCACAGCGTTTCCGGTACGCGACATTTGGGCGCCGCCGTTTGGGCACCGCCGTTTGAGCGCCGCCGTTTGGGCGCCAACTTTTCTACCGCCGGTCGTTTGGGCGCTGACTGTTGTCCGCCGGACGTTTGTAAATATGTTTCATGAAAACTAAATACATAGTTTAAAACTTTTTATAATGATGTTTTTAATAATTCCATATATTCTCTTCTTGCAAAGGTCATTAGTACGTATAAACCATTTTACTACAGAAAGTTAATCGATAACGATTATTAGAAAATTATGCACGAAATTGGGGCCATTAAACAGGTATACAAATTCTACTTATTTACCTAATCTTAATTACCTACCCTTCTTTTGAATTTTTCTGATGCACTTCACTTAGTACAATGTATGTAACTTTACAAAATAATATCCTTGCAAATAACTTTATAATTAAAATTGATTAATTCTGTGTCACTGCAACTATTTAAATTGATCCCCGAGCAATATTTCTTCAGTTGTTTTCAATTGTTATTTGCGAGTTAGTTAAGTTTGTGTTAAAAGTTATGGAAATTACAAAAACCAACCGTAACCAAAAGAAGCTCTGCTTCAACGGTTTTCTGTACGTGTTTGATAAAACCAGCGAAGATGGAGGGAAGAAGTTTTGAAGGTGTGAGAAAAAAATGGACAAATGCCGTGGTCGTCTACATACAACTACGAACGATGAATATTTGTGTGATGTTGGAAACCACAACCATGGTAGTGATGCAGCAGGAGTATGTGTTGCGAAAATAAAAGTTTCAATAAAAACACAAGCCAAGGAAACGATGAATACTCCGGCCCAGATACTAAATCGTGTCTTAGAAGATACTGGAACAGCTGTTCAAGGTAAAATGCAAATAAAGACGCTATTAGGAAGTTGTGTCAGCGAACTCGAAACCTTATTGCTGGTGCGCCGCGAACTTCATTGGATTTAGAAACGTTAATTATACCAGAAGCGTACAGAATTTACGAATTTGCGCCTGAACAAACTGAACCATTTCTCATGAAGGATACTGGATCAGAGCATCCAGATTCACAAAGAATCCTAATATTTTCTCGAGAATCCAATACACGGTGGTGTCATCATATGAAAAAAATGTTTATGGATGGAACATTCCGACAAGCACCTCCACTCTTTCACCAAATTTATGTTATACTGGCAACCAGGAATGGCTTCGTTTTTCCGGTTTTATACGTTCTTTTACCAAACAAAACACGACAAACCTATGATAGGCTATTTTCACTTATCAAGAAAATATGGCCGCAGTTTGAACCCGAAACAATTTCTGGGGATTTTGAAATGGCTGTAATTGGATCAGCTACTGATGCTTTTCCAACAGTCCACTTACTTGGTTGTTTTTTTCATCTGGTAAAAAAATTTAAAAAACAGCTGCGTGAAAATGAGTTAACAGTACAATATAATAATAACCTTGAATTTGCGTTAAGTGCACGTATGATAACTGCTTTAGCTTTCGTTCCTGTTCAGCAACTTAATGACGTTATTGAGGAACTGGCGACGCATCTGCCAAATGAATTGCAACCAATTTTAAATTGGTTTGAAGATAACTACATCGGCAGGCGAAATAGAAACGGTACACGACGGAGGCCCCTTTTTTCGCCTAATATTTGGAATGTGTACGAAAGGGGTGCTAAACAACCAAGATCGCACAAATAACTTTGCAGAGGCTGCACATCGTAGCTTACAGTCCCAATTAGACATGGATCATCCGTCTATATGGAAATTTATAAATGGTTTACGAACTATTCAAAAAAGACGAGATGCGCTTTACGAGAAATTGTTACGAGGTGAAGCTCCCCTTCAGAAAAGGAGAAAATACCAAGCGGCTGATGAAAGAATTCTAAATCTTGTTCAAGAATTTGGAAACAGAACCGTTATGGTATATTTAAAAGGGATTTCTCACAACTTTGCAATGGATTAAGAGTGAAAGTGAAATAACGTGAAAGAGAAACTGATGGTGTATACTGTATAAGTATCTATATTGTAGTTAGTTCATTTTGCTTGTTAATTAAAAAAATTGTCATAAGATTGTTTTACGATTTTTTTGTCTTTTTATTCAAAAATAATTAAAATTTTTTACTAAAACTTATTTACGATAAATAACGACAAAATCGTAGACTATTTTTAATATTTCTGTACCGCTCGGCGCCCAAACGTCTAACGTCCAATTGGCGGCGACCAAAAGCCAGCGTTTCCCTTTGACTTAGCGGAGTAACTTTTCCCCGTTTTTGTAGTAATCCGTCTTCCAAAAGAAGGATCATCCTGCAGGTTTCCAACTGTTGACGGTGTATAAGCAATAACGTTAACACTAACGTGACGTCATGGAAATTTTTCGACCACCACAGGTGTTACGAACGTTAAGAACAGTCTGTAATTTAGTAACGTTAGCAGAAAAAATGAATTCGTTTTGACAACCGACTACGAAGAAAAGGATCGCGCATAACGCGGGACAAATTTCATACTTGAAGAGAAATTTTCATACTCGCGAATTGAACTACTAATTTTTAGCATAACAACTTGACATGCGATTGGTTTCCAAGATAAAAAAAATAATGAAACTCCAAGAATTACTAACAATGTATTACGTTACTAAGGGTGGAAGTAATTTTTTCTTGGAATTTAATAAAGCGATTTCGGTACTATCATTAATGTGGGATTCATAACCTCGAGGGTTTTGCTCGATTCGAATTTTGCACAAATGTGGATATTTGTGAAGTATCGACGCGGCTGACTTGCACTACGCTGTTACGTCTAATTTCTATTATCATTTTGTACCTGTGTTACGTAATGTTGTTTACTTTATTTATTAAGTTTTAAGCGTTATTAATGTTGTTGCTACTGCTACGTTATTACTTGTATTAGGCCCTCAGCTAACATTATTCTATTTTAAAGTCATAATTAATAATTTAATTTAGCTTTTAGCTTTGAGTACTTCAGTAACAGGTTCGTATTTAAGGCATGAATTCGTTGAATGTAAGCTTACATTCCTCGAAAGTAACTTTATGATAGTAACAGTCTTATCAGGTACTGAACTAAAAAACTAGAAATAAGTCTTTCATTTTATATTGATTGAAAAAATATGTATCACAAAGTTGTTCTTTCTCTCGTTAATGATTCTTTGCTTTTGTCCTACTTCTTGAGCAGCGGGTTCGTATGTACACTTGGTATTTCCAAGCCAAATTTTGTCTATTACAACGGAGTGGCGTCTACTTTTTTCTTTTTTATTACAGTATTCTCAACTACGCCAACAGGTCCCGTTGTAAAAAAATGTTAATTTAATTTAAATAAATTTATTAAATGCCAATAATAATACTTTCCACACGACAAATAATTAACTTAAACTAAATTCTAAGATGCAGATGCATATTTATGTACTATGACGCAACCCAAACCAAACAATTGAAACGTTCTCAAGTTGAAGAGCTTTCTCGACGTTGTTATCTATTTTCCAGAACGTTTTCCAAAAGATATCAAACATTTGCAAAGGATTTCCAAAATGTGTATAAATGCGGTTCAAACAAATCAGCAGTCAGTTATTTTCCGTAATTCGAAGACGGCAGTGTTAAGAAGATTATTCAAGTCTAAATAAATAAGTGATTAACGCGTGAGCGATAAATCTACGGTAAATGTACGTGACTTTAGTGTAAACAAGCAATAAGTGTTAAATAGTGCTATACATAAATTATAGTGTAAGTGTTTTTATTAAATATCCTTAGATTTAATTAGATTGGTTAGTTTAAACGTGTACATATTTTTTAGTAAAAATAAATTAGTTTTAATATTAATAACGCAACACAATGTTTAAACGTGTTTTGTGTTCAAACAGAAACTTGTTTATACAAATAAAATTATAATTTTTATCAGTGGCTTGCGTAAGCTATTTACCCTATTATACAAAGTTGTTGGTTAAAACTGGTTTTTTTACTTGATACCCGGAGCCGGACATGAATTTTACTGTCTCTTCAGTCGTCTTGTAAGGTATAGTAAGGTTACCGATTTTTGATAAGATAACGTAAAAACAGATATATACCTTTGAGAATGGAAATGATCTGTGTATGCCATTTCATACAACGGAGGGTGGTCAACAACTGTATGTTCTATTGTTATTTAACAAAAGTTATACATAGACATAGTTAATAGTTATAAATTTGATTTAGTATCCAACGTAAATGTACACGTAGCTTTGTAGAAATTTTTATAACATTTTGCTATTATTTTTACTTTTTAATTAATCGTTACTTAGTTTTATTAATTATGTTTATTTTAATTAAAAATTTGTATTTCAACTACAGATTTCGATAAAACGTATTTTTTTGTTGGAGTCTGAAAAAATTATTAATCAAGCACTAAGCAATTAAGATACAGTTGTGTTCTTATTAGAATACAACTTAATAAAAACAATTTTTACTGTAGGTTTAATTTAAGCATATTTATATACATTAAACATTGTCTTCACTTTAATTGAACCACGCATTTGCATTTTCTGTTTTTCTTTGCTCAAATTATGCAAAATCATATTATGCAGAAGCGTAATGGGCGTCGACTCTACTTTTTCTAAAGTTTTGTAGCAACAGTTTAGCTTGAACATAAGCCTCTTTAAGCAATTTAATTTGAAGTAATTTTTTGTTTACTCAACTCGTAGCTTAATTACTACAAATCAGCGGTGTCAATTTTTTACTTATAATTGTAAAATTAATTTTATATAGAATTCAAGAACTAATAGACGCGTTGTTGCATTATACTATCTCGCATCTTTTTAAAGTTTTTGGTAATTATAGGAGACCTATACTTTTTAAGACCTTAACTTATAGTTATTTTAATATACAGTACAAAATTTACACGTGACGTAGGCGGTCTATAGATAAACAGGGTCGTATTTCAAAAATACTACAAACTGGTATACAAATATGAAAATAAAAACACGATGTTTTACTATTGCAACAATAACCAATTGCATGGAAGTAGCTGTTCCATACGTAAACAACACGCTCGATTATTGTTTAGATCTACTTCCTTAAAACTGAATGGACTATAGATTTGTTTATAATTGCCTAAACTACCTTTCATTTAAAATATTTGTATGCAATTACACTAATAGCATAAGTGTTCATAATTATAAACAATATTATGTTAATTTCAGAAGGTTGTACTTAACATATAAAAATGTGTGGCCATCTCGTGGTTAACGAGCTCACGTATAAAATATAAACAAATTGGTGCTATAGAGATCTTAGCATGTTGGTAGTTGGATTTGCTAACCGCAAAAATTTGAAAATTGTGTCGAATATTAACACGGTTGCAATCGACCAACGAATATAATGAATAGTAACTATATCAGTACAATTGCAAAAATTACCACTAGAGAGAACCAGTGTACGGCCGTTTCACTCTTTTAAGGATCATCAGCACCGGGAAATACTCTCTGATGTATTTCCACAATAATTATACTGATATATTTCTATAGCTTATATTCATGTTTCGTTCTAATAACATATAAAAGTGTTGTGGCTGTCGCCATCTCGTGGTTAACGATCCCACGTATAAAATATAAACAAAGTGGTGCTATAGAGATCTTAGCATGTTGTGTGTCCAACTACTAACATGCAAAGATCTCTATAGCAACGAAACATGAGTATAAGCAGGCAAGATTCGAATCCAGATTATATATGAAATTTACTTTAAATTATAAATGAAATATTTAATACTGTGAATACTAGAAAAATTTTTTATTTAAATAATTTGGTAGGAACAATTCTCTCTATAAGAAGCTATAAAAATAATTCGAATAATTTACATACGTACAAAATTATATAGAAAAAACTGTTAAAAATGGCGGATACACCCACTTCTAGTTTCTTTATCTGACACATCTTTTGACAGAACCGAGAGAATATAAAAAGCCAGCTCCATACCAAATTTCAAGTAACTAAGACTTTTGGTTTGAGAGTTTGTTGGGGGTACATCGTTACATACACACAGCGACCTAAATTTTTTTTGTGAAAAATATATTTTTTTAATTCAAACCTTGAAGAGTAAAATTATGCAATAAAAATTTCTTGAAAAAAAATTGCGATTGCAATACTTTAGTAAAAACATACTGTATGTAGTGACTTTATTCTTTAAACACAACTAGCTATTACATTGTTTAAACAATGTATTTCTTTATTTAATTATGGAACTAGCATTTCTACTATTTTATTTTCGTGGCAATTTGACATTATTCTTTGTGACTCTATCTAAAGTTTCCGTGTTTTTTTTTTTATTTCCAGAGGTGGTTCGTCTAGCGCACCTGTTATTACTCCCTCATCAGTTTTGTTTTGTTAATGAAGTCCAGAAGTTTATTCCAAGAGACTTTTTTCAACTCATCATCGGTTAGCTTTGGTTTTCCGAGAATCGTTGTGCGTTGCATTTGATACGCTTCGCATTTGCACAGCAGATGCTGCAGAGTATCATCGTCTTCTAAGCATCCGCGGCATAGAGGGCTGATTTGCAGTCCCATCTGATGCATATGTTTGTTAAGGCCACGGTGCTTTATAATAAGTCCCGTGAGTTTCCTTAATTTTTGTCGACTCATGCTTGATAGTGCAGTTTGAGTGTTTAATTGTGGCTCTGTAAAGAAGAGTTTTGTGTGTTTCATCCCTGAAGAGTTTTTTCATAATTTTTTATGCTCCGCTGCAAGTTTGCTGTGAATTATTTCTTTTTCGGTCCCGTATGGGATTCCGAAAACGGGTTCAGGTCCGATATATGTCCCTGTTATGCCCTTTTTTGCTAGTGAATCCGCCATTAGGTTACCCTTTACCTTCTGGTCTTTTGGTATCCAGATGAGCTGCACTGGTTGGCGAGTTGCCAATATTTCCAGACTGTTTATGCATGCCGTAATCAGTTTGGACTTTATTACTGGTGATCGTAACGCCAATATGCTTGGCTGTCAGACATGATCGATATCGGACCATTTGTGTATGATTTCAGGTCGATAATGTTACTGACACACCAGTCAATAGCAGCAACTTCAGCTTGGAAAGCGGATGCATATTTACCCAAAGTCAGCAAAAATTGCTTCTCATGGTGCTTGCTGCCTCCATATACTCCTGCTCCGGTACCGTTGCGATTTTTGGCCCCATGTGTGTACCAGATCTTTCCTTTAACCGCGCCCATTCGTCTCGTGACGGTATTATCACTTTAAATTTCTTCAAAATGTGATAATTTTTGTGAAGTCGGATCTCATAGTTAAGATCGTTTCTTCACGCACGCACGTTGCATATACCCGGTTTGTTCTTCTTGGTAATTGACGCCTGTTCATTAATGTGCAGCCTGTATGCTGCTTGTCTTGCTTCCATAATTACAAGGAGGTGTAATGGTGTAAGTGAAAGTACTGCTTCCATGGCTGCTGTGGGTGTGGTTCTCATCGCTCCGGTTATCAGTAGACATGCCAATTTCTGTAATAATAATAGCTTTGCAGCTGTGCTTTTTAGGTTAGTTCTCTCGCCCCATACAAGGGCGCCGTATGTGATAATGGGTTATGTTACCACAGTATATAATCATTTGGTCATTGTGGGTTTCAATCCCCATGTGTGCCCGACTATCCGTTTGGTTGTATTAAGAACCCTGATGGCCTTCGTTGTGATTTCTTCTAGATGAGCTTTAAAAGTCAGTCTGGTATCAAGAGTAAGTCCCAGATATTTGACATATTTTGTCATTGAGAGCATAACTCTGTACATCGTAGGTAGTTTTATGCCATCCGTTTTCCGTCGCTCCGACGGAACAATTGCCGTCTTAGTTGGGTTGACTGATAGTCCCTCTTTTTTGCTCCATTTTTCGACGGTGTTTAGTGGACTTTGCATTATGTTTGATACAGTTGCTTCAAACTTCCCGTTTGTGCAAATGGTGAGATCGTCGGCGTATCATAAAGCAAATACCTCGCTGTCTTCTAACTCTTGTAATAGGCCGTTCATGACAAGGTACCACAGTAGAGGTGATAGCACCCCGTCTTGTGGGCATCCGCCAGCCACTTTGGTTCCCACAGTGCTACCGTACAAAATAGCTGTTACCGTCCGATTCCTGAGCATTGAGTTGACCCAGTTTGGGACTATAGGTGTGATTCTTTTTTTTTCCATTGCTCTTGCAATTGAATGTATTTCTTTATTTAATTATGGAACTAGCATCTCTACTATTTTATTTTCGTGGCAATTTTTAAAGTCTCCGTGTTTCTTGTGTCCATGATTATGTCATCATTTTAAATATTTCATTGACGTGTATAACAAATTTTGATCGTAAATCGTAAATTATTAAATTATTATTTTTATTTTTTTTGTGATTTTTATTTCTTTTACACTACACTACAGAAGCCCGTTTTCACCTGGCGACGCTTAAGGTAGATAAATCAACTAACATAAGTCTAAAATGTATTTCAATGACAGCATCAAAGAATTAAAATGAACAAACAAAGTAAAAAATAACAACTAATAATTTGCCAACAATATCGCAGTACAACTAGTATTACAATACTCTTAAATTATGCAACACCTCGTACACATAAACAGTAATTCTTAATCTTAAAGTTTCTAAAAATTAGGCTAATGTATATACAAGCATGTTATCACAAATAAGATGCTAAAAGTTTGATACGACGATTAAAATCACAGTGCGTTAAGTTTTTTGAAAGATTAAATGAAACAACGGTAACTAACTTTGAATACGCAACTTTCTATGTGGAATTACCACAATGCAGTAAGCTTGCCTTTGATGTTTTACAAACTATACAGCAACCTTGTTAATAAAAAACGTATATGCAAGTGTAAGGCATACATTGGAGTTTTCCATGATAACAAACGCATTCGGGTGACCAAATTTGTTATGATAATAAAGAAGAAAGTAAATCGCGTAAAAGAATATATTTTTACCACAGCAAATCTTTTACACCCAACATACCCAAAATCGCAATTTATTTCCCCACTACCAGCGTGGATGATCTAAGATATTTAAAATATAAAAATCCCTAGGAATTGATTTAACACACGTGGTTTTTGCTTAACGTTGAAAACGAAAAAGTGATAATTAGTAACGTACAACTCCTAGATCTCACTTACGACTGCACGAAATTCATACAGCACGAAAGCTATACCAAGATCTTTTAACATAACTACTATACAGGGTGTTATTGGAATAAGTGCGGATATTTAAGGGTGGATAGAGCATGTGAAAAAGAAATTCGAAACATTAAAGAACGAATTTATACTAGGTTTTTATTGCACTACCATGTGTTTGAAGCGCCGTTTATTTAGTTTATTACATAAACCTACCCATCAAACTGTAAATTTTATTGAGTTTTGCAGCATGTACAAATTATCTTTGAACATCCCGGCAGTAATTTTACGTTTACATTTTTAACAGGTGTTTTATAAATTAAATTTTTGATGTGGCCCCAGAGGAAGAATCGAGGCAGGTAAGTTCGGACGACCGCGCCAGCCAATAAACATGTGCATCATGTTCGATGAATCTATTGGGGAATTTAGTGTGTAACCACTCTAACCGCTAGAGTAGAATGTGAAGGAGCCCCGTCACGTTAATAAAACATTCTTCCTAGTGCTAGTGATACTTCTTTAAGAAGTTCTGAAAGCACTTTGCGTAAAAATACTCCATAAATGTTTCCATTTAAGCGCGGAGGAAGAATGTGCCTATTTAAATAAACTCCTACAATTCCTGCCTACAGATTCACAAAGAATTTATGTTGATTGTTGTATTTTTTTAGTCGTTTGTGGATTCTCTGTGGCTTAAATATGGTTATTTCTCAAATTAAAAATTCCTTTCTTTGTAAATGTGACCACATCAGTAAACAATACGTGGTTGGGAGAGTCAGGCGTGTTTACAATCTGTCGTGAAAAGTACTGATAGTATCGCTGGCGATGCAAAAATTCTTCTACAGTGACTGATTGAACTTTTTTGTAATTTGAATGAATGTTATAAATTTTCATGAATAATTTGCCATACTGTATGGCGGCTGACATTTAGTTTTTTATCTACCGCGCGTACTGGTTGACACATTCTCTTTAAACCGTCTAATGCAGGTTGTCAAACCTATGATTGTCGGTCACTGTTATTATGCTGACTCTTTATCCCGCAGGCATTGATCTACAACCCTTAACGAAACGGCGATTTGAAACCTATTTGGGTATTTCCCATGGTACCTTTGACGTGCGGTACGTAATGTATGAACTTCACCGAGCACAAAGTGCATATCTGTGAGTTTAGCCCAAGAGAATTTTGTACGTTAACGAAACAACATGTAACGTCCCGTTTAGTTCATTACCATTAAAATTCAATTTTACATTCGTTTATTTTCTGCAACTAATATTGTACGTAAATTTATTCAGTTTGGCAACGTCGCGTTGTTTTAACCGACTTGAGTGTAGCTGAAAACTGGCACTTCCGCTGGGGCCACGCTTGGCGTGCGTGTCGTAGTGATGCGGGGAAGTCAAATTTTCTTGATTATGGCGTAAAAACCCATGTAATTTAATTTTTATTCATTCCATCTAATTATTGGTGAGTTTACCTTTATTTTGATATAATTTTTCTATTGAATTCAACATTTTTAGTGATTTCGCAATGTTGCGCAATAGTTAGACAAAGGAAATTATTTTGAAGACCGTTGCATTGAAGGTGTAACGTGAGTACGCATGTCATTCTCAAAAAACCATTCTAATTATTTATATTTAGGGTCTTTTCTTTTTATTGGATCTTTCTTTTTATTCTGGATACTTTATTTTGGTTTTGTCGTTTAATTAATGGATTATCAGTTATTGAAGTTTATTATACATTGGTTTATTCCTGTTGAAGAATTTTATCACTACAACAAAGTATGTGCTAAAAATAGCAGATATACGATAACGTCATATCATGTGGTGAGTCAATTGGAATTAAGTTACATTTTAAAGTCAGTTATTAAAACTTTTCACTCGATAACAAATCAAACGTTTACGACAATTGCATTTAATATCAATAATTAATAATTAGATGTAAGATTTTACGCTTTTTATTCATCACCGATTTAAAGGTGGTTGGCGCCCTAATATTTTATTTAAAAACTGTTTTATTCTAAATATGTTTAATTCAAATATTGTTCATTGGTCTCTAATGTAAATAGTATATTAAGTATAGTTAATAAATTAACGGAGTTCACGTCTTTGTAATTATTTCCATTCAAACCCATACCCAGAGGTCTGTGCTTACGATTGCTGCCGTGGTCTTTATTCCGTCAGTGAATTTTTATTACAAACAATGACAACAAAAACGCAACACAACACGACAGCAACATTAAGATGAATTTACAAATAAATCACAGAAAAGTTCTAAAAAACAAGCAAAATGACAATTATTTGACATCTATCGATCAATATTTACTTAATTTCATCAACGCATTTTTTTGAAAGTGGCACATGCGCAACAACTCAAACGGCGCCTACCGACTCGAATTTTAATGTCACGTACTTTATTTTCGATTTGTGCCGCCATATTAAGTCTGTGGTGCCAAGCGCATTAGCAAAAAATGATCATTTTCACATGTCCTTTCAATCCTAAAAATATGCTCACTTATTTCAATGACACCTTGTATAACTACAAATAATTATGTTATAATTATTGTATAGATAACGGACAATATTTTTATTGTTCAAAATTTGTAGATTTTATTTATAAATAATGTTTCTCAATACTTTAAAAGTAAACTTTGATTATTGAAATGTTATTGTTTTATTGTATGCTGTTTAACGATTTAAATAGCAATTCAAATAGCGGAGCTTTTCTGTGCGACTTTCTAAAGACTACTTATTGTCAATTTCGTCTACTACGCATATCATGTGACAAGCCCTTTATAAATTACATAAATAATACACTTGTATTTATTGTTTTGTTAATATACAAAACATTTGTCATATCATTGAGTAATAGAACTCAGTAATTTAAATTCGATTTTTAAAATAAATTAAATTTGCCAATGCATAGGTATATTTTTAGAGCGTTAGTTTTGAAATAAACAACATTTATATAAATGTAATCAAAAACTATTTTAAAAATTTTCTTGTTTGTTTTTGGTCACTTCTCATTTTGATCGTTTATTCGATACAGATTGCGGTTTTCCAATATTATTGTATTGTTTTTTTAACTTCATATGGGTCGGTTTTTGTTATCTTTAATTTTATCATTTATCATTTTTATGTTTATTTTTCAAATTTTTTTTTAAGTTTATAAATCTATTTGCTACATAACTCACACTATTGATAAATGGCTTTCAATTTTTTCCCGATCTGTTTTTTTACCAATTTACATTTTTTTAAATCATGAGTTTTATGCTTTTTTAATACTTTTTTCAGGTTTTAAAAAAATATAATTAATAACAACAAAAATATAAAAAATAGATACATTTATATATGCAGATGGCGTTGCACTATGTGCAAAAACAAAAGAACTCGCAATATTTAAAAATACATTCGTTAAAAAAATTTTTATTTTATTTAATATAAACTTTAAAGTGTTGAAAAGTTTCTAAAGTAATGTAAATTGAAAAATATCTAAAAAAAAAGTTATTTTTTTCAGGATATGCATGTATTCATGTTTGACCTCTTTCAGTAGAACACTTTCGCCACAAACGACGGCTCGTAACCGTAACTATACGTTTTAATACATTCCAATCTGCAATTTTGATGAGGTTTAAGATGTAGACTTTCGAAAATGCAGCATAAAAAATGTTGAACGATAGGTTTGTCGCTCTTATCTTAACCTATTATATGATAGGCATGTGATAGCGGAACATCTTTTCTTAAAAAACCTCAAGTTGAAAGTAATAAGAGGCAAGGGTCAGGAAATGAGCTTTTATGAAAGGACAAAGGAAATTGAGTTTAACTATTTTGGTCGAATGATATACATAGAGGGAGACCTCTTATGCAAATATATTCGTTTTCTGCAAGATTACCATCTTAACTACACATCCAAAATGATTTTTATTGTAAATGACAGCCAATTTTAGGAATATCCACTGAAAATTTAACTTTTGAATGTAGAACGTAAAGTAACCCGTTCCACTTTTTTTTAATAATAAAAAGAGTATATATAATTTGGCTGGTGAAATACGATGTACGATTCTTAAAACGGAAGGGAAAAATTTACATTGCAAAAAAGTGTTAATTTACATACTAATAAAATTTGTATGGTGGTAGTTGTTTAGAGAAATCTTGAAAATTTAAACCAATTCAGTTTGTGTCGACAGACGGCGACTAATTATCGACGTTACAGTCAATATCACGGCCGTCTACTTATTATTCAAAGTAACGACCATCCCATTTTTTCAAATCAACTCTTTGCTCCTGTATTTATCGTCGCTATTTATCTCAATCAAACCGTGTTCGAATTTTTCATAAATAATAAATCATTTTCGAATTATAAGCTTGACGGTGAAGTTTCTAAACATTTAAACTAAACTTCTTAATTAAATTTTGGGAGCCAGTCAAACTGAACTAAACTTTAGATCGAGTTTTGATGCCAAAATTTAAATTAAAGACAGACTTATAATTGTTATTAGTATTAAAACAAACTATAATTTATGCCAAATAAGTTATTAAATACACATTTATCGAATACTTAGCAGGTATATAAAATGGTCGTCATAAATTCCATTTTACTGAAATTTACGTTTTCAACTGTATATTTGTTTTTGATTTTAAATTTAAAATATATTTGTATGTACAACTTAGGTTTCTGTCAATAAACGACTTAATTTGTTTGTTTTAAGTTTGCAAAAAAATTGCATTTTATTCTTTTAATGTCATTTTTTTCATAAATTTTTAATTTCATTATGAAATGCAAAATGTAAATGGTTGTTATCTAAAATAATTATTACTAAGAAAAATAATATTTATTTAAATTTAAAATGTATATTTTTGAATTTTTAGTTTTTTTGATTATTGACTTTGTAAAGCTAGCCAACGTGATTTTTTTTAAAACTTAAAAAAAAGTTGACGTATTTAATTGTTTTTAAAAGTAAATATTAGAACTCATATTTACAGTTGACCGCAGAATCAAAATTGGAAATGGTTACATTTTTTTCATGTGTTGTATACATATAACAATCTTGAAATTTTATTTTATCTTATTTCATTATGAATAATTTTGAACAAATTTTTAGGATCTAAAAAACGTGTTTTTGGTAACAATAAGTTTAGCAGTACAATTTTCCATTCTGATTAATTTCCGTGTTGTCGTCATCACACAAACTGAGCTTTTGTCACATTTTAAGAGCCCGGAACAAACTGATTGATTGCGTCGTTAAGTCCCGCTTTTATAGACCGACTCCCGATCGATAAAACTGTTTTTCAAAACTCCTGTAAAGCAAAACAAGGATTTCGGTTAATATTAAAAGGAGTTTTAATTGCTTCAATAAATTTCATAATTTTTTGCTGATAGTAATTGCAAATATTAGCCAAAATCTTAGTTTTTTCAAATTAAATTTGATGACCCGTTTTTAGCAGGTGTTCCGCCACCGCTGATTTAGAATATTGTTTAAAACGACTAGACCTTTAACGCTCGTTAATACGAATTCGCACGCTTCTACCCGTTTCTCCTATGCATGCACAACCACAAGAGCAAGGAATGCTATAAACACCATCAGATTGAAAAGGAATAACGTTCTTAACGTCAACGGATTTAAAAATTGACCTAATTTAGGAAGAGTAGAAAACCGAGTAACAATTTTGTTTGGACAATTTTTTTTCTATATGGTCCGTGGTACTGTTACGTTTTACCCTGTACATTGCTTATTTGTATTTGTCGAGAATTGTTATCACCCGCGCAGCGTCAAACATTATAAAACTAGTTCCATTATTGTATTATTGTGTTTCAGACTAGTTTAAATTTTGTTATTAGACGCGGCATTATGAAACCAAAATTATTTCATTTCTAGAGCAATTCAATTACATTAATCCCACGACTCTTTGCGTACGCTCGATGGTCGTTGCGTCCGTACCCAGCGCTTAGTGAATTATATAGTGGCTGGAGTGGAGGACGGTAGCTGGGTTTAATATCTGTTTTAATACCTGTACAGGTTTTACTGTTTTAATTAATTTAAGCTGTATGACAAATCGCATTTACTTCTTAGTTTTATCTACGCATGTCAACGTGAAGAATTTGCCTTTTACGGCTTTGAAGAAAAATTTTACCCCCAGTTTTCGTTACAGTACTATTGGCATAGGGTAGATAAACGATAGACACCGTTTGAGACATAAATTCCGCTGTTACACTTGGTTATGCAGACGTAAACTTTCTAATAGATTGTTTAATACTTTTACTATTGTAATTGTTTGCAGTTGCTTTCTAATTCTATAGTGCAACGAATACTTTGATTAATTGGGTTTAAATGACAAGGAAATTCTTTGAGCGTGTTACAAGCTTATAGATCTTACAAACCTTGCACGGCCAACTCACACAGTCGGAGATAGGGGAGGTTCAAATAAATAAGAGTTAAAGGGCGCCAGATCTTTTATAAGTAAAGCTTCTATCTCGATCAGGACAGAAGGTTCAAGCTTGTAACGAATTTCAGGTGCGTAATCCTTGTTACCCTGGTGTTCGCGTAACCAACAAAAAGAAACATATGTTACCCTAAAGAAAAGATAAAATAAGTATAACAACTTTAATTTAATAACATAGATTATTAACAACTATTCTAATTCTCAATCCATAAATGCCAGAAGTATCGGCAACACACAATACATACGTTTTAAAACAGTGAATAGCGAAGAAAATTACATAACAAATATCGTTTGCACACAGCATGCGATACACACAAAATAATTAGTGAAACTACCGTAATGGTATTGAAACAATGATTGTAATTACGGAAGTTAACATAAGCAAAAATTTCGTGAGTGACTTTTCTGACAGCGACAAAGTAATTAAATAAACTTACCCACAATCCAGTCAGCCTGGAATAAATTTGAATAGCAAATCGTGTCAACACAATGACTCACGAAAGCAAGATCTACAAAATAATTAATTACTACTAAAAGAAAGTACATAGAAAAACCCGATTATCGAATGCTGTGGTACACAT
The DNA here is from genome assembly GCA_035610365.1 of Aquatica leii. NCBI lineage: Eukaryota > Metazoa > Arthropoda > Insecta > Coleoptera > Lampyridae > Aquatica > Aquatica leii. The sequence goes on along the minus strand of CM069434.1, from coordinate 12,906,814 downwards.
TCAGTGAAAGTTGGTTTCGCAGTTGTTTGTCGCATGAGTAGAACTTCAAAGAACATTTCTTGTCTTTGTTTTTAGTTTTAAACCTAGGTCTTACAGAGTTAGACTCGTCCCATGAAGGTATTTGTCGATATTAATCTCTGATCGATAATGCGTCGAAACGTACAGCCAAAAACGTGGCGGGACGGCTAGCAAATTAAGAAAATTACCAAAGAATTCAAAAGAAACGGATATAAACAACTTACCCTGTGACGAAGAAACTACTTTAAATGCGTAATGAAATTATAATTTCATTTCCATTTACGTTAATGTTATTAGAAACTTCAAATTTTAAACTACACAGGCCGTTTTAGGTAGTTGTCGGTTTAACGTCTTGACAGGAAATGACAGTAAAAACAAAACTCGGCAGAGGGCATCAAAACCGGAATCTAATTTTAATTCAACTAATATACAGGGTATTACGTTATAAAATTTTTGCACGTAACAAGCGTAGAAGGACCATGCTGCCAGATGACAAAAGTGTCAACAACGTTAAAGTTTTTTTCTCAAAGGCTTCTTTATAGAATAATATAAGTAAAATATGTAGAAGTCAAACGTTTTTTTGATAATAGTAACTATGTCGCTTGAAATATTGTTCTTGCTGAACAAATTGTTACGTGGTTTTTCTCGTAACTTAAAAAAGCGACGACTAACTCAGTTATTCCGGCGATTAAGTGCAGAAAACGATTGTATCATTAATTGTGGTAACAACCTAACATGTACAGTCTAAAGCGTTTTTGATTGCGCTAATTTGTCGACAGGCAAAATTCATAGCGCACTACTTAACTGTTCAATTTTATAAGTATTTTTTCAAAACCGATAAGGAGACCGGATTGTTTTTTTTTAAATAAATAATACATACTTTTAACGAACTTTGCATTGACTTACAGAAATCTTAACTTATTTCTTAGAAGCAAAACTTTCTCTTTAAATATTTTATCTTGACATTGTTACATTTAAAATTGTGTAATAATATATATCCATTATATGCATTTTATTGGAATTTTTTCTTAAATTAGCATACGATGTTTTAAGTTCCAATGCAGTTTTTGCTTAACTTAAATCCTTGTTAAAGAAATAGACAGTTGTGGTTTACTAATAGAGGTCAGAGGACGAGCAGTTGGGATAAGTAAAGCTGGAAACAGTTCAACCGAGATTTCTAAAATATTTGACGCACCGGAGCTTTTTGTAATTAGAACTTTTTAAAAAGTTATATAGTGTACATTTATTAAAAAGATTTACGCATGCTAAAAATAAAGCCTACTTAAAATGTAGCTTAAAAAGCGCGTGAGACTATACACAATAAAAGTTCTTAACTAACTTTTTAAACAAAAGTACTGAGTACCCTTTACGTTATCGAAAGGAAAGTTTCAGTTTTCTGACATAATTTTAGCCAAAGTATAACATTTTTTATCCACCTAACGGCCGGTGTCATAATTAACTTTAAATTTTAAAGTTACTATAACTTAACATTTCTTTTTTAAAATTCATAACAAATCAACACAAATTAGACATTATAATAAAAGTTCAGTATTGTCAATATGTTTAAAAGTGCCTTTTGTAAGAGATAATCGATTGATGAATTTTAAATAAAATAAACCATTAAAGTTTATAAGGAAAAAATAAGTAAATGCAAAATGTTTCAAGAAAATATATTATCTTAGATAATTCGAAGGTCACTACTTTGCTGTTTAAGAATAAATTGAAACAATGTAGGTAATAAATTTAACTGCTTATCTTTGTTTTTTTTTGAAACTGGTTTCATTATCGGTCTTCGAAGAAATACTGATACAGTTGAACAGTTTAGTAGTGCGCTACGCATTTTGCTTGTTTGCAATTCAGCGCAATCAAAAACACTTTAGACTGTACGTACAGTTGTTTTACACTGACCATCAAAATACTAAGAATTAAAAGAGAAAGTGTAATACTTACGATTAGTTTTGCTCAAGTATGCGGTTAGCTAGTGGCACATTACCAATATTTCTTAAAACTTAATTAAAATCTAACAAAGACGTACATACGGCGTAAACAGGCAAACCCTTTTTATTCTGCGCAAAGTTTTCCTCAAATTAATTTTGTTTTGAGAAATGTTTCTTCTAATACGATATTAATTGTATCCAATCCTTCGAAGGTGTAGATAGTGACGGGACGTTGTGACGAAACTGCAGAGGTGGCCGTAATTGTTTTATAAATTATATATGAATTTGTTTCAATTAAGCGTGAGCTTTGTACACTCGGCTGCGGACCACCTCTACCGCTTCAAAGCGCGCGACGTTTTCGTGCTTAAAAGTATTCAACCTGAACGAAACACCGAATAAAAGCCGCCGTTAACGCCGAAAATGCTTTCTGTCTATGCCGAGACCCGTTCCTGGTAGAACCTTTCTCCCAAGACCTAGTCCTGGTGAAACCCGACCTGTGTTTATCCGATTCCTATTTTGCTACCGAATGATTTTGTACCCGGCCAACTCTTTTCTGAACCGATCCTGATACCGTATAATTATGTGCACCGATTAACCGAGACCTGCTATTGTACCCGGACTTTCTGAACTCATAACTAGTTTTTGAACCCTGCTACTCTCACGATTTTTGTATTCAATTTTCCGTTTTGTATTAGAACCTCTGTTACGTCAAAACGCCTTTCCTCAAGTTGACCACAAGCTTCCGCTTCACCGAGTAGTATTTGTTATAACCGAATCGCAGCCCGTTAGTGAATTGACAAATCATTTGCGTCAGGCTGGTGTAAGATTTGTCAAGCGTAAGCTAAATCTCCAGTCACTTTCAACCCTTGGCGTAGTTGAGGTTGGCGCGTTGAAATACTGAGCAAGCCAGGCTGACTTAGAGCATTTCAATACGTTTGGCATCGCTACGTTTTGGTTTCGGGCTGAGGTCTAAAATTAATCATTCCAAATCAAACGAAGTTTGCGTTTCACAGTATAACTAAACCGCAACAACCCGTACTATTAAGAACGTAATTGAATTCCTCCGTGTTTTATTGGTATGAAACTTTGTCATTAATAGACACCAGTGGTCAACCCGCCGTAAATTCGAAATTAAACCTCGTTAACCGTAGCAGTGTATTACCTGAAAACTTAATTAATTACACCTAAGTTTTAACCTTTATTACCGTACCTGAATAATCTTTCGCCCTGTAATTTCCGTATTTATCCCGGTTAATAACTTAATTTTTAGCACCGTGTTTTCGAAAAGATTGCAACCACGCCATTTGCTACTAATCATTCTTGTAGGAAAAGTACAGTTCTTTTAGGTTAGATACGAGTCGTGGGCCGCATTCATTTAATCCCTATTTTATTAAATTGGTAGGCCGCATTCCACAGAAGCCTGAGATTGATAATATTAGTGTACTTAATGTTAATTATTATATAAGGAGAATAAACGACCCCAAGTGTACATATTTATTGTAAGAATTACATTTTTAGGTTCTATAATAAACTTATGTTAATTATATTCAATTTAATAACGCTTTAAACCCAACGCCGAGACTGTGAGCCACCGGGGTAGTACAACGTAATCATAAATTTTTTTTCCAATTTTAACATCTGCTTATTATCTCAACTGACAAAAAAAACATGTGGGGGTATGAAAACCTGCCACAAACAATTACGGAAAAATTAAATTAAACCACATAAACAAGAAATAAATACTTACCCCAAATAAAAACTTACACTCAGATCGCCGCAATATTATATTTCACATTCACACGGATGTGTGTAAAATACCTAACAATGAAAGAAGTGTTGGGCGTACACAACGCTAAATGATGTGTGCGTTCTTCAAAACTTACCAGAAGAATATTTCGTGTTTAAAATTTGACATTTTATTCTTACTTGAATGACCAAAAAATGAGCGTACCGTAAATAAATTTTATACAGGAGACAAACATTATACTAAAGCATTTTTAACGTAACAAAATATCTAATAATGTTAATTGAATTAGTTACCGGCAGGTTAGTAAACACAAACTTGACATCAAAACTAACCAGAATGTCAGACGGTTGCAAACGAAAATCATGCGATTTTTACACAAAATTTTCTGAATTGAGGAGAAATTAATAAGAATAAGGTAGGTGAGTTTATAGCGCTAACAATAGGTCAAAGAGAAATATGAGACATAAATTTTAGGTAAACCGTAAAATTGAGGAGTTTTAGAATCTTCAGGTATTACAAGTTTTTTTTTTTAGTTTTATTAATTGACGATTCTGTTAGAAATTTAGAAAGTGTTGTTTCAATAGATGAAGCCAGGTCTTAAGAAATTATTTTATACGGCTCGTCTGCGAGAAGATTGTAAATTTTGAGTGAAATACGATGGCAGAGCCGTCTCATAGTATAATTTACTATGTAAGAATAACAGTATAGAAATGGCTATAGAAATAGAAACGTTTTCAACGTTTCAACTGGTCCTTCTACGCTCGAAAAGTTTCCATGTCATTTAAACTCAATTCATCAAAATATTTGTTTTACTATAGAATTAGATAGAACTCTTCTAGCATTTTTGAACGTTTTAGTTAATCGAAATGAAGATGGTTCATTATCACTAAAGAGCGAATAGTAAGACAAGAAAAAATACCAAATAAGGTGGCATAAGACATATTAAACCTGCCAAAAAGGCAATAAAAAAGGCACAAATATCTATTAAAATTTACAGTTTATTTTTTTGTTTTACAATGTTTATTAAGTGCTATTATTTTCCCAAGCAAAAATCAAATATTTTTCAAAATTTTGACCAAGAAACTGTTGCCTTTTATCATTTAAAATATTTTCATAGAAGGAAAAAGTTCTTTCGACATCACAAGATGTTAGTGGAGAAAATTTTAATGCCAATGTTTCTGTTATTGTTAAAGATATTTTCTGTTAATGCTTTATGACCTCCCCTTTTTAAATTTCAGTCAGTTGTTTAAATAGGTCAAAGAAAGAGTTTTTTGATGTGACGGAATCCAATTTTTGATTTATTTTTCTTCCTATAGTTTCTGGACATGCTCTTATAATTGCTCTTATTCTTTCGAATGTAGTGAAAGATTCGGTCATTGCGGTTTCGCTTTTTTCTAGCTTCTTTTTTCGTCAGGAATGCCGGAAAAGTGTGTTTTTATAAAAACTAGTCCTCTCTTAACAGCTTTGTCATTAAAAGCTTTTTGAGATTTAGCAATTGCTACAGAGGCCGTCTCGTCAAATAATTCAACCACCTGAAGTAAGACAATTCGATTAATGTATAAGACAATGTCAGATTATAGTATGAACTGTACCTCTTTAATTTTTTCAAAATGTAAGGCATAAAAATGCAAGCAGATAACCAACCCAGAGAACGTGTTAGGCAAAGAAAACCTCACGCGGTAGCTATTACCTATCAGGTATGAGGCTTTTGTATTAATAGTTTTCAATTTTTTTAATTTATTTTAGATACCTACTAGCACTGGTATAAAACATGTGTGCCAAAATTTTTTCCTGATAGCTTTTGGTCTATCAAAAGCACGTGTTATACGAATTTCAAAAATTATTTGTAACGGTGACATCCCTAAAGAATGCAAAGGCGGTGACAGAGTGTCACAAAAGTCTCAAAGCAAAAAGAAAGTGTCAAATGTTTTATAAAGTCTTTGCGCGGTACAGAGAGTCATTACGGTAGATCAAAGATCTACTTGAGCTGCGAGCTGTCTATAAAAAAGCGTCATAAAATTTACAATGATCAGTGCGATATTAATGAAAAAGTAAATTATGCAATGTTCTAAAGGGTTTTTGTAAACAATTTTAATATTGGCTTCCGATCACTGGCATCCGATGTCTGCAGTTACTGTACTCAATTGTCTGAAATCTTGAAAAATACAAAAGATGAGGGTAAAAGAAAACAATTATTAACTGAAAAGCGAGTACATCAGCTTGGACCTAATGCATTTTATGATTTGGCGAAGCAACACCTTCCCGGATGCTTCACTTTCTGTTTTGACATGCAGCAGGTTCAACCACTGCCAAAAAACTCCAATTGGGGAAGCATACTATCTCAGGCAAATTTCTTACTACACCTTATGTTCTGTAGGCATGGATGCCAAAAATCCTATCTTTTACACTAGGACCGAAGATCAAGCGGGAAGGGGATGCCCTTTTTAATTACATAACAAATTTGGAACTAAATAAAGAAGTACATACTCTTCGTTTGTTCTGTGATGGTTGCGGAGGTCAAAACAAAAATTCATATATCATACATACCTTACTCTAATGGCTGCAAAATTTTACCACTCAGATCAATACCATAATATTGATATTTCCAGTTGGTGGCCACAGTTTATGCCAGCTGATAGAGTTTTCGGTATGGTGTAAAAGAAAATTATGAAGCGCGTAGTTCTAACAAACAAAGAAGATTATCACAAATTATACAGTGAAGTTGGAAATGTGAAAATAATAAAGAATGATTGGAAGTTATATGATGTGAAAATGCTTGACAATTTTTACAAGAAACTTCCAGGAATAAGCAAAATGAAACGGATTATTGTACAAAAAAGGACAGAGTCTGGTAAGATCATTACTGAAGTCTCAAGCTATAAAAATTACAAATTTGATTTCAAGCTACCAGCTGTGAACTTGCTAAAACGAGGAAAAAGTGTGACTAGTTATGAGCTTCATGAATTACCATTGGTAAATAACATTAAAGCTGCTAAGCTGCAAAATATGCAAACTTTGTTAGAGACACATTTCGGCAAAGAGTGGGCTCAAGATGATAACTTGAAATGGTACAAAAACATCTTAAAGGGGTTAAAAGACAAAGAAAACGAAAATAGTCAAGATCAAGAATATGAAGAGGAATGCAATTCTTTGGAAGATGAGATTGCAATACATATTTAATTAGGTTTATCATTGTTTGTTATTTTTTCGTAATAAAATAATCATTTTACTGTAATCATTAGATTGTGTTGTGCATATCTTAACTTGTTCACTTTTCTTCCAAGCAAAGTTGAACATGTCTAACCATTCCAGTCAAAACTAAACAAGTCCAAAGGTTTTTCCAAAATATTTTCTAAACAATCAATGGTTTTTTACATCTTTTTTGACGCCCTTAACAATGGTTCGTCTATACATCAATTGACAAAAAAAAATTTAATTTCGTATTCTATCATATAAAAATATTTAAATTTCGCTTCCTGAAAATTTTTGTTTTTTGACATGTTCGGTTTTGCATGCATGCTCCTCATGCATTTCATGTGCTAGACAAGTTAAATGTTTTTAATTCGGATAAAATATTTCTAATGCCTCAGCGGATTTGATCATATAAGGTGCTGCATCGGTTACGCATAAGAGAACTTTTTTTTACGCCATTGGGATACAGAAGTCCTACAAACATAAAATTATATAATTGTAATTAATATATTGGCTTATATTAATCAATCATTAAAAAAAAAACTTACGTAAACAATCATCGAAAAAAATTGCAACTGTTTTGTGATTGGCCTATGGAATTTCTTTGGATGCTAGCAAATGAGCTTTTTCTGGTTCTAGTTCAGACAATTTACCAATTACAAAATTTGCTATATATCGACCTCTGCAATCGGTTGTTTCATCAACCGAAGTCCAAATGTAATGGTCTCCAATGTCATTCCTTATTGTCTGTATTTTCTATAAAAAATACTTTAATTAAATTGCTTACCGATTGGTAACGTATGTCTAAATAATTTTTTCTCATAGTTGATTCATCTGGAACAACTTGTTCGGTGCACTTTTCGAGAAAATTACGAAAAATGATATTATCAAGTTTTTTAAGACGAATTTGAGCCGACACTAATGCTTCGCACAAATCTAGAGCAAAAGTTGTTTTTGATGGGCCAGGTTTATTCTGTTGATCTTCTATAACGTTTTTTAACAATGGTTGTTTCATAGTTTTTTTAATACTTTTTTAAATGTAAACCACTACCCAAGTGTTGTTTTACATGGTACTTTTTAGTAGCACCGATCTAAAATAATACATATACTAGCAATTAAAAGCATTTAAATTAAGATAATTCAAACTTACTGATTTTGAACAAACTTGACAAAAAAGGTTTTACCCGTTGGTTGTTAAATTATTGTTCAATTTACTCCACTTGTAATAATTTTCAAATTTTGATTGTTTATTAGGTGGCATTTTTTAAGACTTACTCACAGCACAACAGCAATAGACTATCACCCTGTGACAATATCACTGGTATTTATAACAAACAAAGAATATTTTAGTCATGTGTTTCAGTCATTAAAGGAATCCAGAATTAAAATTATCTATATTTGTTTGCTTTATTTAGGTACGGAATAGACCTATAAAATTCATTCCGAAATCCTTCCGGTTTTGTAAATAGTGTTCTGTTAAACCTGTCATTGTACATAATCCTAGTATAAATTTTTACAATAGTTCTTCTCTATAAGCGGCTTTTGTATTTAATGTTTTCTGGAAACCATTGTTTAACAAAACATGAAAATCCTTGTTGTTATTTATAGGTTCGTGGTAAGACCTTTTGAGCAAAAACTGTTAATTTTATTATTGTACGTAATTTAAGTAAAACTCTGTAATGCGTTATTGTTATCTACCTTAAAAAAACACTGTTTACACAAAATTTTCAAAATTTATATGTAAAAAGGCAATATAAAATAATATACTTTAAAAAGGCAAAAAAAACAAAAAGTTACACAAAAAGGCAAAATAGGCAGGCTCCAGTCATTTGCTTGACTGTCCGTTCCTTAATTATCACATTCAGTTTATCAAAAACCTACCCATACAGATATTTCAATGGATTGTCTCATCAACACCTTTCTCAAAACTTATCAGTACCAAATTCTTTAGTGTACAAGCTATTTTCTATTACAAAGTTTACGTCTGGGAAACCAATAGTATCGGCGGAATCTTTGTGTCAACCAGTATCTATCGCTTATCTACCTGGTGTCAAAGGTAGTAGGGACCGTATAAGAAAAATGTCGTCTAATTGTTACTTGGTTTTCTACTCTTCCGGCAAAGTACGTTATTCTATTTTAATCTGACAGTGTTTAGAGCATTCCTTGTGGTCGTGTATACATAGGAGAAACGGGTAGAAGCGTGGGAATTTGTATTAAAAAGCATCAAAGGTGCAGTCGTCTTGAACAATTTTTGAAGTGATCGGAGTAGGAACACGTGCTAGAAACGGGTTATCAAATTATGTTTGAAAACACAAAAAAATGTTGGCGAATGTTTCTAATTGCGAGCTTGCGAGAACGGGAAAAGCCCTTTCTGCCGTGTAATGAACGATATTTTTTATTATACCTGTCTATAAAACTAGAATAAAACATATAAAAATTAAAATACATATGTCTGAATCACCCTTCATTAAAACAATGCATATCTAGAATGCATTGAAAATTTCATGCATAATTGTTTTGACGTGGGCCAATATTTTAAAAGATAGATGCTGTAGAACATAATTTTGAAATACCAGAAAATATTACTCAGCAAGCAGCAGAAGTACGAGCAGAATTACTTCCTAAAAAATCTCGAGACAGATATGAAAAAGAATATCGCTTGTTCTATGAATGGCACGAACAAAAAAATGTAAAATCTGTGAGTGATGATGTTTTTCTTGTTTATTTGTGGGAGAAAGCTAAACTTTTGAGACCATCTACCCTGTAGAGTCGATTCTCTATGATAAAAAGTTGTTTATCTATTAAAGAAATTGTAGACATTAGCAAGTAAGTACAATTCATAGAGTATACTTGCGTAATACTTTTATTTTTTACTTATACACTGATGCATTTATTCGTACAGATTTCCACAAACAATCGCATTTCTCAAACGTCAACGTGTTGGTTACGTACCTAAAAAAGCCAAAGTATTAACAGCGGAACAAGTAACCAAATTCATTTGTGAAGCTTCAGATGAGAAATAGTTATTGACAAAGGTTTGTGTTTGACTTATATGTAAAAAATGTTCCTTCCGATAGTAATACTAACCATTTTCGTGCAAGTAGTTTTGATATTTGGTATTTATGGAGCATGTCGACACGTCGGACAAAAGCAAATCGTAGAGTTTGACTAAAACTGTAGATATCAGTAACAATTCAAATTGTACCAGTAATGTTACATTTAATTAATTTATTGTTAAAAATAAAAGCTGTTCGGTTAGTTCTTCTTCTACTATATACATTCCTAAAAAGCCATGTGCCATAAATGGCTATTTACAAGGAGTACTTATATCTTACATCTCACTCGATCCAGTAAATTTGAAATAAAATTTACTACAAAAATTTTACAATAAAGAATGTGGTTCAACTTTGAAAACAAATAAAGATTTTGACAGATGTCAAAAATCTGTCTGTAAAAATGCAGATCGCCAACATTAATTTCATGGCGCGAAAATTTGACTTCCTTAAAAATGTTATTATAAGACCCGAATAAGACCGAAAACTGCTAAATTACATTGAAACTATACTTTAGGAAAGAATTAACTCTAGCTGAAGTATCTAAAAATTATTGTTATAAAATTAGTCGTTAGTATTGTTACCTACAATTAAAGTTACTAGTGTAATGTTATTCTTAAAAGTTGACAACAATGGAGCACGAGAAAAATTTTTCCCGGGAAAGATGACCTTTCATAGCTCATAAACAAGTATGGAATACATATGTTTTCATTGTGGTATAATGAAAAATTCTTTTCGAACATTGATGAGTGGAGAAATTTCATAGATTCTTGTTAATCTTCTACGCTAATACATTAAAGTTGTTATACTTGTTAATCTCTCTTTTATTTTTTTTCTTTCTCTTGTAATTGTCATTACCTATTAACCAATTTTGGCTACTCGAACATCAGAGTAACAAAGCTTACGAACCTCAAGTTTAGTTACAAGTTTGGACCGTCTGTCGTGATCGAGACAGAAGTGTTAATTTGGATTTGATCTGGCGCCCTTAAGTATAATTCCTTTGAACCTTCCCTATCTCCGACTATGTGAGTTGGCCGTGCAAGGTTTGTAAGACCTAAAGCTTGTAACAAACAGCCAGTTATAGCACATTGCTTTTTAGGAATGTATATAGTAGAAGAAGAACTAACCGAACAGCTTTTATTTTTAACAATAAATTAATTAAATGTAACATTACTGGTACAATTTGAATTGTTACTGATATTTACAGTTTAGTCGAACTCTCCGATTTGCTTTTGTCTGACGTGTCGACATGTTCCATAAATACCAAATACCAAGAATACCTGTACGAAAATGGTTAGTATTATTATCGGAAGGAACATTTTTTACATATAAGTCAAACACAAACTTTTGTCAATAACTATTTCTCATCTGAAGCTTCAGAAATGAATTTGGTTACTTGTTCCGCTGTTAATACTTTGGCTTTTTTAGGTACGTAACCAACACGTTGACGTTTGAGAAATCCGATTGTTTGTGGAAATCTGTACGAATAAATGCATCAGTGTATAAGTAAAAAATAGAAGTATTACGCAAGTATACTCTGTGAATTATACTTACTTGCTAATGTCTAGAATTCCTTTAATAGATAAACAACTTTTTATCATAGAGAATCGACTCTACAGGGTAGATGGTCTCAAAAGTTTAGCTTTCTCCCACAAATAAACAAGAAAAACATCATCACTCACAGATTTTACATTTTTTGTTCGTGCCATTCATAGAACAAGCGATATTCTTTTTCATATCTGTCTCGAGATTTTTTAGGAAGTAATTCTGCTCGTACTTCTGCTGCTTGCTGAGTAATATTTTCTGGTATTTCAAAATTATGTTCTACAGAATCCATCTTTTAAAATATTGGCCCACGTCAAAACAATTATGCATGAAATTTTCAATGCATTCTAGATATGCATTGTTTTAATGGAGGGTGATTTAGACATATGTATTTTAATTTTTTATAGGTTTTATTCTAGTTTTATAGACAGGTATAATGAAAAATATCGTTCATTACACGGCAGAAAGGGCTTTTCCCGTTCTCGCATGCGTTCCCGTGCTCGGCTTCGCATCACACGGGAAACTCGCAAGCTCGCACGAGAAAAGCCTTTTTTCAAGCCTAGTAATGAAATATACTATTTAATACTAACCGAGATTTTAGTATTCCCTTACCGGAGATTTGTAAATCAGTTTTATCGATCGAGGGCGGGTCTATAAGAGCGAGACTTTACGGCGCAATCAATCAGTTTGTTCCAGGCTCTGATGATGTCCACTGTGACGTGTGACAAAAGCTCAGTTTGTTTGATAACGACAACACGGGAATTATTCAGAATAGAAAAGTGTATTACAAATGCCATCCGTAGAAACCTGAATTCTACTATAATAAATTTAGCACAACTTTTTGTATTCAACCAGTTACTGTTTCTAATAGTTTTTTACTTTTTAATTATAATTTTTATAAGAATTTTTATAAACTATAATATTATTGAAGCACATGTAAAAGAAGTTATAAATGTGTTTAATATAACGTTAGAACAGAAAAAAATGCAATAAAAAACTTAAACAAATTGTAAAATTAAAATAGACATTCGTAGGATAAGTTGTTGTGCTTAATGTAATGAACAGAACCGATTAAAGCTAAAATGATAAAACAAACTGCGCAATTTTGAAAACATTACTTTTTCTTACGTTTTAAATTTTTTTAGGGATTCGGTGTAATTTGTGTGATAAATCATTACCATCTATTTTTATTTTGATCGTCCAATTCTACTACCTTTTTATAAGACTGCACTAAGAGTTTACGGAGCGAATAAAATTCAATTACCAAGATATCGTCTTTGGCTTAAAATGATGGCTTTAATATGTGATTTAATAAATTTTTGAGATTACTACCTCGTTTTTAATACTTTTTTTTTAATAAACGTCAGTGGCTTTTTTAAACGAACAGCTTTTTAATTAAGTAACGTTTAAAAAAGCATTTATTAATCTAAGAAATGACGTGGTTTTAAAACAAACTTCGAATGGAATTTGATGAAAATGAAATCACTCGTTGCATATTACACTATTTTTACAGGTTTTTAAGTGGTCGTTAATTTAATAAAACCCTATGGAGTTATACACGCTGATAGTTACGTGTACTGCATATGCATGTTTGTTTCTGAAATAATTTAATTTGAAAAGCACCTTAGGGATTAATGTAACGGTATTGAAAGTCTACATAAAAAATTCTAGTATTGAAAATGTTAAAAGTTAGTTTATACATTGCGGTTTTTAAAAGCTGATCCGTGAGCAATACTATTTTGTGTGTGCTTTAATAATCTTCGACCAAAAATTATTTTTTTAATATAATGTTGATGCAAATATTTTATTTTTAAATTAATTATTAATTTATTGAATGTTTTTGCAGTTTTAGTTTGCTCTGCCAAAATATACCACAATGTTTTTTTCTTATATTAAATAAAAAAAAATTTTATTAAATCTATTTCTTCACTTAGACCTTTAGTACTTTTAAGTTATTAATTTTTTTATTTTTTCTTAGTCTATTTATTTATATTGTCACTGACACGAAGACAAGATAAAGTCACACACTTGTTTACGTTAAAGTCACGTACCAGATTATTCTCCGTATATTTATCTACACACACGCGCTAACGACTTATTTATTTAGACTTGAATAATCTACTGTCTTCGCATTACGGAAATAACTGACCTACGATTTGTTTGTTTCGTATATATATACACATTTTGGAAATCCTTCTCGAGTGTTCCATATCTTTTGGTATACGTTCTAGAAGATGCATAACAACTTCGAGAAGGCTCTTGAATTTGAGAACGTTTCAATATTTTTATTTTAAATTTTTATTTAATATTAGTTTTAGTTTTATATATTGTTTTCTTTACTTTGCGTTTATAATTACTCATTGTGACACCATTTTTAGTAAAAATTTTGTTCTTATAAGTGGCAGCATTGAATTTTTTACATGAATGATGTCAAAATCATAAATATAATTTGTCAATGCGGTAAACATATTAAAAATAAAAAAGAATTAAAAGTTATTTATATTCATGGGGTTAGAAGATTGAGTTGTACTGAAAATATTTGAAAATAAACTAAATACTGTCAATTAAATAACAATTACAACCATTAACCATTAACTTTGTATTAAAATATTAGTAACAAAGAAAGTTTAACGCAAATGTGAGAAACAAACGAAATACAATGCATACAGTTTATATTTAGTTTTTTTTTGCAGCTGTACCAATCTGACAATTGCTGTATACATTAACAGTAACACTGCACGTATCTTGAGCTTGAATTGTTAAACTAGGTAGGTTCTTTGTAATGACATCATGCTTATAACTCAAATCTTGTAGAACCTGCACATTTACTTCTGGAGAGGTTATATCGTTTTCTACTCCAAAATTTGGGATCGGTACACTAGTAGAAGTGCTCGGCTAAGGTGAATTAACTGAGTTGAACATCCGTCCTATTTCAATTTTTCTTTTTAGGAACGTTTCAATATATCCCTCTGTTACCGCAGAAGATTTCCAACCTCCTTGTTCTTCTTCGTCTTCTTTAACCCATTTTTTCTACGCTGTTCTATCTCTTGCTAAAGTTTCCATCTCTTCCTTTGTTTTCTCTTTTTTCTTTCATGTTCTTCTATCTGGTCTAGCCATTTTCTTCTAGGTCTTCCTCTTTTTCTATTTCTTGGTTTCTATCCTTTCATTATTTTTTTCGTCAGCCGTCGTTATTCATTCTCATAACATCCGTACCATAGCAGGTTTTTTTCTTTAATTCTTTCTAATATTGGTGTTTGTTTTATTTCTTTTTTTATGGTTTTATTTTGTCCCCTTTTTTTTTCTGTTATTTTTCTAAAGTGTTTCATCTCTATTGCATTTATTTTACTTTTATGTTTTTTCGTCCATGTCCAATTTTCCGCTGCATATGTGATTGTTGGAATTATTATTGTATTGTGTATTTTCTTTTTCGTTTCTTTGTCTATTTCTTTATGTCCTAGTATATGGTTGAGTGCGTAATATAGTTTTGTTGATTTATTAGATCGATTTGTTATTTCTGCATCTATTTTTCCATCATTTGTTAGTATTGTGCCTAGATAGTTGAAAGTTGTTATTTTTTCTAGAAATGTGTTCTTGCATTTTATTTCTTTGTGTATATTCTTCGTATGATTTTCATTTATTATCAGCAATTTGGTTTTGTTGTTGTTTACTTTTATTTTCATTTCTTCTATTTTTTTTACCCAGATATTTAATAATTCCTATATTTTCTTTTGCGAGTCTGCTATTAGTACTACATCATCCACATATAATAGACTATTTATTGATATACGTTCTAGCTTGTTGTATCCTACTGTCGTTTTTAAGTATTCTTTTCCATTCGTTTGTTTTACTATTCTGTCCATTATTATCAAGAATAAAAGTGGGATTAGTCTGTCCCCTTGCTTTATTCTTTTTCTCAACACAAATTCTTCTGATCGCTGTCCTGCGATTTGTACTTTACCCCTTACTGTTTTGAACGTGTTTTGAATTATTTGGTCAAGTTGTGTCGGCACTTCTAGTTTTTCCAGGCTATTCCATATTGTTTATCTGTGTACTATGTCAAATGCTGCATTCAAATCAATGAATATCAGGTATAGCTCTTTATCCTCTTCTATTGCTCTTTCTATTAGCGTTTTTAATATATAAATGTTGTCGCCTGTCTGTCTTCCTGTTCTGAATGCCATTTGTTCTTCTTCAAGTTTCTGTTCTACATATTTTCTCATTCTTTTGTCCAGTATTCTCGTATATAGTTTTAATGTGGTCTGGGCTAGGTATATCGCTCTGTAATTTTCACATTTTGTTTCGTCTTTTGTATGTATAGGAATTATTAGATTTACTTTCCAGTCTTTCGGGATCTTCTTCGATTGCCACGCCTCTTTTAATATTTTTAGTAACCATTCTGTTCCATCTTCCCCTAGACATTGCTGGTGCTATTTCGTCTTCTCCACTCGTTTTGCCTATTTTAATTCGTTTCATCGCTTCCTGTACTTCTTCTCTTGTTATCTCTGGTATTTCTACTGTGTCTTCTTTGTCTTCATTTTCTACATTTAATTCTCCTCTAAATTTCTCTGAGCAGAACTCTTTCCAGACTTCCAATATTTTTGTTATTTCCATTTTGAGTTCAAACTGATTATTTTTTATTGCTTTTATTTCTTTGCTTTTAGTACCTCTCAATCTTTTCATTATTGTTCAAAACTTTTTTGTGTCTGTCTTATGTTTGTCACTTATTTCTTGTCCAAGCTCTTTCTAGCTTTCTTTTTTCGCTTTTTTTATTTCTTTTTTTTACTTTGTTCCTTTTTTCTTTATATTTTTCTTTATCTTCTTGGTCTTTTGTTCGGATATATTTTTTCCAGGCCTGTTTCTTTTCTTTCACTATTCTTTTTATCTCTTCAGTCCGCCATTTTGTTCTTTTTAGGGTTTTGTTGATGTTTCTTCTTCTACATACCTCATCCGCTACCTTTAGAATTATTTCTTTAAATTTTTCCCATTTTGTCTCCAGGTCTTCTTTCTTTGTTTTCTGTAATAATTTACGAAATTGCTTGTTTGTCTTTTCTTGGTACTCTTCTTGTCTTTCCGGTTTTTTAAGTTTGTATAGGGCGATTCTGCTATATGTTATTTTTTTATTCTTATTTACTAATCTATTTTATTAATACCAATTGGACTTAATAAGCAACATTCATTACGGTATGTTAAAAAAAATCTTTTTGTGGTAGCAGTTATAGGTTGTAGATTTAAATATTTTTGTATTAAATGAGTTCACTCTAACTTGCTAATTACAAACATTCTAAGTGAATGATTTTTTGTTTTAGAAATATTAACAATGATGATTTCGTCTCTAAATTTCACATCATCAACGGTCATGTTTAACAGTTTGTCTCTACGACATGCACTAACATATCCTATTAGCAACATAACCTGAAAATCTATACTACTACACAAAAGATTTTACACATGAGAACTAGAATCATCTTAATCATCTGCTTCTTGTATGAAACGATCTATTTCCAAACTTTGCAATATATTAGATTAGTTCAACGATAGCATATGAGATTAAAGTAGGTAATAAACAAACAAACTGTCAACAAAGCGCACCGTTTAAAACTTGTCACATAAATACAAAAAGATTGCGTACATTAATCGTGATAACAAGCGTAATATGTGTGTTGAATCGTGTTTGCATACAATCGATTTCAAAACAAATAATTATATATAAGAAACAGAGTACTTACTCAGCGTTTCTAATATGCGATTAGCTAACAGCACCCAACGCAATGCCCCTAAAATATTTAACAGTTAAGCTGATACATATACACAATAAGATACTAAAAATGTTATACGATGATTAACCAAAGTGCGCTAAGCTTCCCAAAATCAATTAAGGTATACCAACAGGTGTGTATACAATTTGTCGTAATTCTTTGCGACAGTAGCGGATATCTAAACGATAGTTTCAATTTCCCATCTAACGTACGTTAGCATAATACGCATCCGATGTAGTTCTTATATTTACTGTGCGCCTTATTAGATAGTCATAGAATTTTTCCAGGATAATCAACAAGTAAGAGTAACATAATTTCGCTATGATAATACAAGAAAAATTAAATCGCGCTGGAAAATGGGAATGTATTCTAACCCCAGCACATTTCTCACAACCAACACATCCAAAATCGTTTACTTACCCACTACCAGCGTGGATGATTAAAGATACTTAAAATGTAGATACCGCTGAGTATTGCGTTACCACACATGTTGTTTGCTTAACGTTTGAAACGGAAAAAAGCTAATCAGTAACGAACACTTCGTAAATGACACGACCGGGCAAAACTTATACAGTACAAAGACTATAACCAAGGTGTTTTTAACATAACAAATCCCCCAGCAACATAAAAACCTAGCAAAAATGACAAAAAGAAATCTAGACATACGCAAAGGATAAGATCTTAAAATTTAGAACCAACTGAAATACGATAACAAGCAACCCAAGAAAAAACTTAAACAAAAGATGATTTCTCAGCTTACTGAGTAGTATTAATAGAATGTGTTCAAAAGTCGAATAAAACGGAATGATAGTTTTAAGAACCAAATATACTCCAACCAACAGAAAATGATGTATCAAAAAAAAGGTACTCATTGCAAATGTAATCCTCGGTTAACTCATCAGAAAAAGGACAACGGTATTTTAAGGAAACAGGAAAAAAGCGACACTAAAAACAACAAAGTTAGGAAATGACTCTAGAAATCTTATCACAGCTTTAAGATTTCCTTGATTGAGTGCAGGACGATTGTGTGGCGTCGAAGTTTTAACACACCACAAGGTCTCGCAATAAGATGGAGCAGCGCGTCGTTGGACCCCTCAACGTTAGTCCACACAAATGTTCGTCAGCGCAACCAATACAATCCAGCAAATACCCATACCCTAAAAGTATATAAAAAAAAAGAAAAAATATACTAAAGTTTTGCCCCGAAACCAAAATAAAAAAAAAAGCCTGCAAACGCTCGACCGTAGCCGGAAGCGGTGCGCTCTGTAAAACCACAACATCCTACGGGCCGGTTAAGAAAAAATTGATTACCCTTGTCAGGCTCCATCAAGTCCACCATACTGCCACCGACACGTATTATGACTGGTTGAAAACAATCAACTCTCCCGGACACGTAGCCGTCGGTTTTCCACAACCTAAAGAAGTCATTATTAATTAATCTAACTTGGTTTTCTTGCACAACAAGGTTGAATTTAGTAGAAAGGTATTAGTACAAGGTGGTCAAAAAAAAACAGAATGAAAATTAAGAGTAAAAACCCTCAACCTTTCAGATAGGAACACCGCATTTTTATAATTGAAAATTAGTAGAACTATGTATAAAGGCACAAAAAAGGTACCACTGGCCGTTCTACTGATACTACCAATTTGGTATTTTGTCGAGAACCAAGATTGGGTTTCTACCACGTGTAAACTATCATCTTTTCACCTATACCTCAAGATGTTTATACTGCATTACTTAACCCTCAATGCAAGTGCAACTAACAAATACGGTGGTCAAAGCGGGGACGAAGTCCACTAGTAATTCAGAGATTCTTGCTTATAAATAATTCTCTTATTATACGGTGCATGAACAATTTAATGTCAATCGTTTTGGTAATCATTTAGTGCGCCCATGATGTCAAAATTTCAATAAACAACTTTATCTGATTTTGTAACTTAATATATAATTGCAAAATTACATTAAATTCTATTACAAGATACGGAAGTAGTTGTAGTGCGTTTCGTTAGTAACATGGTTATTAAACCCATTTCATATGCCACTTGCGTGGATGACATCACCTATTCCGGTAGGTAGCATTTCACTATAGGGCAATTTATTATTTTCTAATCTACAATAATATTTTAATAATCGTAACTTAATGATAATTATAATTCTAATCAATTCACTTG
This sequence comes from Aquatica leii, assembly GCA_035610365.1. Lineage (NCBI taxonomy): Eukaryota > Metazoa > Arthropoda > Insecta > Coleoptera > Lampyridae > Aquatica > Aquatica leii. The sequence continues at coordinate 12,887,397 of CM069434.1, read as the reverse complement.
TTTTACCTTTGTTGTCACTTGTGTGTCGACTAAATACAAACGATTTATGTATTTATTTACAGCTATGTACCTATAATTATTTTGTAATTTGAAATTCACTGTTATGTAGTAATGAATTTGTCAAGGTTGTCTTACAAGTTTGGGCCTTTTTTCTTACACAAAATCTACTCTTTTCTACTCGCAAGGAAAGGTGGCGCACGGCACTGATTTACCATTCTACTTAGAGTACTACCATCTCAAATACTAAGCTAGTCAAAGCAGGTAAGTCAAAGAAAAAATTTTTTTTTGGTTTCTCAATCTTCACAATTAGTGTGTTACACAGCCTGTATATAATTTTCTTGTCAAAAAATCTACAACTAAAAACACTAATCGACTTGTCCGAGCGTTTTTCCACAAAATAATTATCTGAATTTTAAACCAATTTGTTTGTTTTTAAATGCTCACTATTGGTAAATGGAAAACGATAAGACATAGAAAATCTGTTAAGTTGACAAAGTGGTGTAATTTCATATCTTTTTTAGGTACTATTTCTTTCTTACTAAAGTAACCTCACTTTAATAAAAATGTACATTTCTATTGACCATATCGTTGTTTGTGAATTTACTCTTATCTATCCACAAAATTTTCTAACCAAAAACATTATCGTTTTTGTGTTGTCTAATTAGCCACACTTGTAAGTTGATCATTATACCCGCAAATGATTAACTAAACAAAACTTTCGGGGACGGTAGTATCTATTTTTCATATTTTTTTTAACGAATTCTCTAGAAACACCCGTTTTGCCTCAATTTCCCATACAGACACATCAATTTCTGTGGCGTTTTTGTAATGAACAAAGCCTAACACAGTTCCAACACTTTCTTCATTTTTTAAAAGCACATTTGGTCTTTCATTAGTTTTTTTGAGCGACCCATGTTAATGTAAATTAAAGTCAGCTACAAAAAATAATCTGTTTCTCATTTCAATTGGCAACTTTGCATTTGGTGTTATAACTGTCATTACCTGCCGGATGACCTAGTTTGTCATTTCCATCCCGTTAACTGCAAAATAAACACACGTAACTTAATGCTCGGCGGAGTTTTCTAAATCATTGGGCATTCAATCGTTTTATATTGAAAATTGAATGTAAAATCAATCGATGCTGAGAAGAAGAATTGCTGAGGTATGATGCATTTTTTTCGGCGTTTGTAGCATTTAGACCGCATTTACTAAATTACGTATTCAACGCATGTATTAACTCCCTTGTGGATTGAAATGTTGCTGTTCTTTTGTATTGTCGTCGTCGTAAACACTTTTCGTAAACTAACGAGAATTGTCGAGTTTGTAACTGTTTTCGACACGCAACATGGCAAACGTATTATTATAATAGTGAAACTAATGAAACCTTGCTTGTAAATTTTGTCAGTGGACCAGTGCTTAATTTAAAACTTAACTACAAATCGCGGGGAGTTGGAAGTCTAGCGCACGTTTTGTTTTTGTGTACTTATTTTTACATTTTAAGATTCTGCTTACGTATTATTAATAATACGAGGGGAGTTGTAAAAGGTTTTTTTGTCACATTTTGCTGTCGATTGTATAAACTACGACCAAGTATATGTCTTTCATTTTCACAAATGCGTGTCATACTAACATTCAAATTATTCAAGCTCGGGGCTTGATCTGTTGTGCGCCGTTTTTATTCAACCACCAGCTATTTATACTAATTTCATACGTTAAAATTCAATTTAAAAATTATTAATTTTGCTACTATAATCTGACTTTTTAATTATTCTGACCATAAAATGGCATTTGTAAATACTTGTTGTATTTATATTTTACAGCCGTCAATTCTAAAATAAATTTATTTTTCGTTAACTCACATATGTTCTACTTGCATTTCTTCACTTGCGGATAGGTACAAACAATCATCTGTATTTACTCTTATTCTGGTGCCCTTTTCAATCGGTTGTAATCTGCACATTGAAGATTTGTACCAATTGCTTTATCAACGCCACTCTCCGATGTCAGAGCTGCCGTTGCCATTATTTAAGGGTCATTAAAGCACTTTAATCAAGTGCCCGTTGAAAATGCGGTGATTAATACTTTAAACAATTTCAAAAAATTATTGAAGGGCCCTCAAACTAAGTAGAGGGGATAGGGCAAGTGTCGTTAGATTTGGAAACAATACCATTTTTAGTAGTCACCATCCCAAGGTTATATAAAGACCGGTGCTTTGTTGTGGAGACGTTCTTTAAAAACGAAAAAATCGTTGTAGAGGCACAGAAGGCTTTTCGGATCGGGTTCGGCTTAAATAGTAATGATAGTGTTTTTGATCCTCATATCAAAAATGAATCAGTAGTGTAAAAGCGACAGGACATAAAGTTTTCAAAAAACCACTTGCGCGACCTAAAGGTGTGCGGACACTCGAAAACATCACGGCAATAATAGCGTCAATTGAACAGTCCCAACCCATTTTGCGCGGATATATAGTAAACTGATTATGATTCTCGTCAACCCCGATTTGTCAACCGACATAGACAAAATTAGCCGTTATGTGTTATAATTTGCTATTGGACCAGAGTGCATGTTTTCATACATAATACATAGTTTATTTATACCTAATTTTTATATTAGATTGCGTTGTGTACATATTAGGCTATAGGGCATGTTTGTTTATACCGGGCTAGGCAAATGTATAGGAACATCTTCGTGTATTTTGAACAAAGGATGTTACGGAAATAATGAAATGGGAACGTATTCTTTTTGTCCCAAAATATGATTTATCGATGTAATTTGTCTATGAATCCAATAAAATATTGTGTGTATTTGGAAGATATTTAATTAAAAACGCGATTCAAATAAACAAAGAAGAAACAAAGAAAAGTTTGATATCTAACTAATACGGTTTAGTTCTTATATTTGGTGTATGCTTTATTTATCAGTCAATAAAATTTTATGAAGTTACCAGCACGTGCGGGTGACCAAACTTGCTATAATAAAAAAAATTCAATCGCGTCTTAAAAAGAAGTGTATTTTGATCCCAGCGAACTTCTCACAAACAACACATCAAAACTACAATTGGATTGCCCGTTAATAACAAGAATGTTTCATGATATTAAAATGTAGAAATGACTGGGCATGGCGTTAGTGCACGTGCTGTTTTCTTAACGTTAGAAACCGAAACATAAACCAGCAACGTTCAACTTTCAACATTTACGACTGGACAAAATTCATACAGCACAAAAAACCGTACCAAGATTTTTTTTAACATAACTTAGTCTTTAATGTCTTTTTTTGCATTCTTTCTAATTTCCTTGTTTAATTTGAAAAATTCTAATTTATTTGTTTTGTTTTGTTTTATTACTTATTTTCTTCTCGCTAACATTTTTTTTGTTTTGTCACTTATAGTATGTTTGTTTTTGTTGGTTTTGCTTGTGCGTATTTTTTTGCTTCCTGTTTTAGAGCCTTTAGAGTTACATCATTTATGTTGTTTAAACTATTTACTTTAGGAGGTAGGATTAGGTTTTCCATTACGAATTGTTCAAAATCCACAGAATTTTTTTAGCATTGTAGCATCTATTTTTGTCTTCTTAACTTTATTCATTTTATTAGCTTTTTCTAGTTTTTGATTAACTGCGTTCTTGTTTTATTATAACGTTTCTGTTTCTATGTTTAATCTCTTTTATCAAGTTTTTATGTTTACGTTACATTTGACTTATCTTTTTTGATATTTTGATAAAAATCTCTAATTTCTTTTTTGTTTTATAGTTCACTTTCATCAAACTCCCTTTTCTCTACATGTTGTTTCTGCATTTTTTTGTTTATATTTACATGTGCTTTTTTTATTTTTTATTCTTAAACATGTTTTTATTTACTCTATTTGCTTTTTTTAATGTATTTAGTTTATTGTTGTTGGTAAATTTTTCTTTTATTGTAATTTTGTAATTGTTTGATGCCATATTTTTATTGCTTTATTTTGATGTTTTGATGTCTTGATTTATTGTTGCTCTCACAAAAAAGTGGCTTGGCTCTTTGTATTTTACGGTATTCGTTTTCCATTTTTGTTTATACTGTGGTGTTTATTAAAATGTCTTGTAATTAATCTATGTAAATGGTTCAATGTACAAAAATATTATTTACCTATAAATAGTACATTTATTAGAAAATCTAATGCAGTTTGTAATGTAAAGTTAATGTGAAGAAATTTGATATTAATTTCAAATTAGGTTTTTATTAAAACATTCTTACATTATTAAGAATGTAAGTTCAAATAAATTAGTTCGCAAAACTTTACCAAATAATTAACGTCTACATATTACTTCAGAATGACAAATTTATATTAAAAAGATTACAAAGTAAATCACGAAGAGAATTTCTGTCTAAATAACTCTCATAAAAATGTTATTTTTTTTAAAGAGAAAATATAACTTTAAATTAATTTTCTCTTTTTAGTTCCCTAAGTTTTCCAATTTTCTTATGTCATACCTTTACGGTTAGAACAAAAAACGTATAGATACGTAAACATTTCGTTATTGGTAGAAAGTAAAAGTTTGCTTTTTTATAAAATATAGACGTTACTTTCCAAATTAACTTGTGTTGTACTAAAACTTTTCTTCTTGGTAATTTATTGATTGGAAGAGAGAAATACCGGAAAAAGTTTGCAAGTTTTTGTATTAAAATGTAATTACCAAATTTAATTAATGAGTTGGTCGAAGGCTTTGGTTTAATTTATTATGCATTAGTTTTTTGTTCTCGTTCATATTGTGTAAAAGTTTAGATTTACCTTAAAAAAATTTTGCGTTTAAATGCTGAAGTTAGAAAAAATCTTTAATTATTCGTTATTGTTAGTGTGCGTATTTTTCATATAAAACGCACACATTTGCTGTTTTAAATCTAAACGATGTCGATTAAAATGAAATAATTATTAAAATGGCTTCTACTGGTGGCTAATGAAATTATATTTTGCTCGATTCGCTGGTTACAGTTTGTTCAGTTTATTTCCTCGGAAAAGTTACTCTGCGGAATAATTTTTGTTTTAATTAAAAAAAATTTAAATGCTGATACAATTTGGGGTAAAAGTTTATGTTTTTAAATTTAAATAATTAATTGATGAATAGTTAAAACGTTATTTAACATATATAAGTTCTGTGTCATAATTTTGTGTAAACTTATGAGCTTTGGTACGTATTTTTTACAATTTCATACTTGCTAATATTTCAATTTGTTACAGTACAAAAACGACAAATTTAATTTGTTATTTTTGCGAGAATGAGAAAAAATGGTTGTACATAGGTTTCTTCATATTTCACATTTTTGTTGTATCCCGGAAGTACACAATTTATTCTAATATTAACTTTATAGAGGTATTAGGTACATACATAACTTAAAAGCACTTTTTTAAATGAATTTTTACAAATGTAATAAACGTAGTCTTTTGTATAATAAATTAAACAATTAAACAATTTTTATCATAGTGTTTACTGAATAAAGTTTCCGAATTGGTAATAGTAGAAACACATATTATAAAACAAAAATACATATATAAATAAGGTGTAAAAAGTTTTAAAATTAAAAAAAGAAACAAAACAATTTTAATTTACTATTTATCTTAAACATAAACTAAAGTTATCAATGTAAAGAGAATTCGGCAATGGGAGAACACAACTATACTTTCACAAATGCATCACGTATTTCTAATATAAAGCTATATAGGTCTATTAATGCATTTGTGGAAGTACAGTAAAGTGTTCTCCCACTGCTGAAAAGTCCCAAAAGTGCGAAACGGATGTCCAGTAGCATTTTCACATTTGTCTTGACGTTGTTACGTTACAATGTTATACGCTGTGGTTTTAGCCCGCGGTTTATTTAAAATTTATTTACATTACGCGGGTATAAAATCAGCTTTGAACGTTTTTATCTCTATAGCCATTTACATACTAATAAAATTTTTGTTTTTTGGCTTCATTCTTTTCTGTTGTTTTCTTTTTTTTATCTTAATTATTTGTTTGCTATAGGTTTTGAAAACATATCTAACGTTTTATTGGGACACGTATAGCTTTTGCTTTAATTAATTAATTTGAAGGTCGCAAGTTTCTAGACAAGTAAAACTCGTGTACTCAAAGTTTTATTTGGTTATCTGAGGGTTTTCGTAAACGTTTTTCTAGTAGCATTTTTTTAAAGCATGTATTTTGTTTTATCTTATATTTTTTACTTTATAGAATGGATACGGTCCAATTACTGCTAGGTAATATTTTGCTGTTTTTCTAATCTCATTTTCTTAATTTTTTATTTTTCTGATGGTCGACTGTGCTAATTCTATACTGATGTTTTGGTAGCTTTAACTATTTATTTAATTCTTTAGCATTCTATCTCTATCTGAATTTGTCGAAATATTTGTTTTTGTCGGTTCAACGACAATGCTCTACCACGTGGATCAATTTTAATATTTTTTTTTAGAAAGATAGTGCCTTAGAGAATCTTGTAAGGATAGAATTCATGAAAAAATATCAAATTCCTAAATTTGCATAAACGTGTGCATGTGAGATTGGCGGAAATTCTATACACTCACTAATTTTGATGTTTTTTTATTAGAAAGGGGATACCTCAGGAGTGGTTTTAAAAAGTTTATACAAATTTTGATAGAACCCAAAAAAAAACTATAATCTTAAATTTACTGGGTGAAATGATTCTGACTTAGTATTAGCAGGTGCCTCGATAATTTGTGCTATGACAAGCGGACATCTCTGTAAAGTGCGTTATTAACCAATAACCATAATGATTTTAAGTTCAAGTTTGTAATATTGACCTGAAATTCTCTTGAACAAAAAACTTTTTTAAGATTTTCAGTAATTACAACTTGTTACGAGAGTTTTTTCGTAACAAAAGTTGATAGCGAATAACCCAGTTAAATTCGGGGATTTTGGTCGTAAGCTCCGTGGTGCTAAATTACAAAACACCGTTTAAATCTAACTAACACTGAAACAGAATAAATGACAAGACACTGATTATAACAACTATATTCAGTTTTTTTCTAATAATAAGAGGAAATTAAAAAAAGATATTACGTAAGCAAGGCAAAAATTACATAAATATCACAGTTATAGCGTTGATATAAGTCCAAAAGATGTTAGGTGCAAAAGTTGGAACAATGTAATTTGTCTGAAATAAAGTAACATAAATGAAGGGCGCCAGGAAAGTGTAAAGCTCAATGGACTTCTGGCCCTTGTCAACCACAAACCCGCTCCTAAAAGATACATACTAAATTGACTTACTTTAATAGAGTATATCTCACTAAATTCTGAAATAAACAAGAATTTCATATAACGCGAAGGCCGACGGAATTAAAAGCTTGTTTACATTTATTTAACATTTATTTAATCAATCAACATTTAAAACAAACAAATTGAATAAGCATATTTAAACAGACTAAATTTAACAAAATAAAACAAAAATAAATTATTAAAAAAAATTAATAGAAAATTCTATTTAACTAATGCACGGCCGTGACCGCTTTAAATAGAAATTAATTAAATACAAAATAAAATTAATTTAATTTAATCTTAATAGTAAATTACGAAATTAGTCAATTTTCCGGTTACTTTCAAACATAAATGTTCTTTTTAACAAATATTTAGTCACATATAGTTTTGATAAATACGGAAAATTAACTAATTCTCTTCACCAAAAATCACTTCTTTATATTAACTTAATGGACTACCACTTTTCCAATGGTTGTGTCCCAAATCTCCGTTAAAAAAACAATACCACCCCGAAGTGCAAAGACGATGCAAACAGATTTAATTACGTCACAAAAGTAGAGTTAAGAAACGGTTTTTGATTCTGTGTGAACTGTCAAATTGACAAATTATTTTATTTCATTACTGTCATAAAGATTACTTGTTGAGACCTAAATCATAAGAACTGACTAATAAATTATACAAATGAACCGAATGATTGAATTTTAAATGTAATATGATAAAACTAACACCAAGAAAATCAGTGTAAATGTACTCCTAATGTACTTAATACAATGAACGTTTAAAGAAACTTAAAACAAACAAACTGCTAACATATATTTAATTACAATTATATCTCGGTAAAGAAACATAAATTACAACTAAAATTTGTACAGAACAAAGAAACTGCAAAATTAACAAAAATTCAGAATACGGATGTTTAAGTAACGTAATAATTTCTAAATAAATAAATACAAAATTTTATCTACAACTTTGATTGACAAAGTTGAATTTAAAAACGTAAAATAACTTCCTAAAATCAACGTGATATTAATAAAACAATATCAAAATACATAAAACGAATAAGTTGCACTCAAATACCAGGACTTTCACAAAAGTAATCGCACAACCTCAAACGACTGTTACAAAGAGTAGTAAACACTTCTAACATACAATTATCGAAGTATACCTATAATATAATAAAGTTAAATAATACGTAATTTCAGAGTTAATCGTTAATTTAAGGCAAAACTAGTGACGTTACGCTCGTTGCAAATCACATTTAGCATAAATTGAAATCATTGCAACAAAAATATGCAGGTGTTAAATGTGATAATAACTATATCTAGTTCGTACGTATTTCACGTTTGACAAATTACAAATTACTGACAAGTAAAAAAAAGGATTACTTACAGTCATTCATGCCGATACCTATTGCACGTTCTAACCATCCCTTAAAATCGCTAAAAAATAAAGCAAGGATTAGATATAAAAACGTATCACAATTAAGTTGCTTATCGACAAACAATAAATCCGAATTAAATGCGTCAAGCATTCAAGTGATCTTCACTTTCTTATATACCGGTAGGTTTTGTCTCGGAAGTAAACTAATTGATCAAGATTTTTACGTTTTCTAAGTATAACCTTTAGGGGAAAGTAATGGATTACTCAAGAATCTTGCCAATTTGGTCCAACACGTGGTGTTATCGTAAAACGCTAAGAAAATTACGGGAAAATTAACGTAACTCACAAAAAGATGTGTTATTGCTTACCCCAACAGCGATAATAATACATCCATTTATAACACATATGCTTGTAAAATTTTTAGAGGTGAAAACGTCGCTGGGCGCTTACATTAAAACGTCACAGACACCGGAAAAATGGTTTTTCTTCCGTTGAAAAATTCTATTTGTCAAAAACAACCACTCTATGGCATGTGACAGTCTTTATATCTATAAGTGGGGGTTCCGAAAAGAAATTTTATACTCAAAAATTTTTAAGATACCTAATTTTTCTTGAGGTTAAAGCGGAAGTTGCTCAGCCAATTATCTTCGGCAAAGAGAACAACTTGCCCTTTACACTAATCTTTACTGAACCGGTTTTGTACACAAATCATTTTTATTTTTTTTTGTTATTATCTTTTCATATTGTGACATTTACCACTCTGAAGATGCAAGCTGCAATGTCTTGCAAAACGTCAGTTTGTTTGGAGTCACGAACGACAATGCGACTAGGACCAAGCCTAAGTCTGGGTGTTTCCCTACGGTCTAAGCCGAAAGTCGCTTATAATCATAATTTCATTGTATTTAATTTTCTAACTAATTAGTCAGTCTTTTGGGTACTATTTAGTTCATTGTATTCAATTCAATTTTAACTGTCAGTCTTAAGCATATTCACTTATTTTATGTAAACACAACTGACTCATATATTACTTTCAGTCACAAACTTTGAATCATTTCTAACTTTATGTATTGTCGTTGAATACGTTGATGTAACATTCGTCAAGTTTTATATCATAACCGTCGTACGTAAGCATACTTACTACGCATACTTTTATTCTTAAACCTAAAAGAAGTAGTGAACATTGCTACTTGTAACAAAGAATTGTCGGTTGGGGTAAGTTTTTGTGCTCATAGTTTTTTTCTTTGATTTGCGATTCAGTATTATAATTGTCAATTGTCGACTCGTTCTGCGACTGCGTAGTAAACGAAGTTGTTGATCGAGTACTATTTAAAGTGTATTATAATTATGCGCATGTTAGCATTAAATATAATTATGTTATAGTGTGTTGCCTAATCAAAACAGCTTGCATCAATATTATAGACTTTGATATTTATCGACAAATCTTTAATGGTTATTTCATTTTTATTGTTCTACCCTTTTCTCTTTTTTGATTCTTATTCTCTTTTCAATATTTCAAATTTTTCTTGAATACTCAAGGTGACGTACTTTCGCTTTGGTGCCATATTGCAGAATGCGCCTTAAACTAAAATTAGTTAAAAACAAGTCGAAACGTGCAAATTTTTCTTTGTTTCTGATTTCTTGGAATGCCAGATTACCGAAACTATAATAAATCCGGACTATAAGATACATAATGGAAAAACCAAGCAGTCCGAATTATTGTGTCATTCGGATTACTGGATGTACGGATTAACCAGGTATTACTGTACTGGCATTCCTCGGCAATGTTGACAACTTGAATAATGTGTTCTAAAATATTAAAAACTTCAGATTGTCAAATAATACGAGAAATCAAAAATGGTATTGCTAAAAACAAGCAAGTTGTGAAAAAATTATTTCATTGAAATTAAGTTCTAAACAATAATTCGAATTTTACTAAAGGTAGCAAAAATAAAACAAAGAAGTAATAAGTGTTCAAACGGCTTTCTAATTAATTCTAAACTTTAAAAAACATTTTTGACAATTGTCACGTGCTAATAAAAAAATCTAGACCTTGCAGTCAACTTTTCAGGATGTCAAAATTTTCTCAAAATGCCACTATCGCCATTTTCGATTATTCGTGTAGGCTTTTGTAATCAATTTTTTTTTGTGCTTTATATGACTTAACGTTTTTGAAAATAATGTTTATACGGTAGGTTCTCGGCAAAAAAATAAAAGTGTCCGTTGAGTTTCTAATTTACTACTACTCAATAATTAATATTTCTTTTTAATTTATAAAAAAAATGTGGTTTACACGTACAGAAAATTGCGATATCCTAAAACCATAAGTCATTTTTAAAAAGAATTCAATAAATGCTTTTAGACATCACCAAAAGTGATTGTCAACTGTCACATACGTTGTACTTTTTAAAGTTATTTAGATAATTTAAAATTAGGAAAGTGTTTTTAAAACAGGATAAAATTAAATTTGTTCTATAGACAGACGAATCTTTTTCTAATTCAGTTAAAACTTGATGTGAAAAAAATATTTCTTTACATTCAGGCATGTATGACAAAAAATCATTGAAGTAGAAAAAATCCTCTTATGGTAAATCTGCAAATTCTTAAAAATGAATTTAGTCTCAACATTTGGTGAGATGTAATAGGTTTGCGAGTTCTTGGACCAGTGTTCTAGTAGCCGGAAAGCTTTATGTCCATTTGCTATCAAAAACCTTAAGCGATTTTTTTAATAAATTTTTGCTGCTTCACATATCCAGACTTTTGATATAAAATGGTTAAGCACAAACGCATCAATACGTTGACCTACACGTTCTCCGGATCTAAGGCCACTAATTTTTTTTGTGAGGTTTTGCAAAAAACGAGGTGTATAAGCAGCAATACCGTAATGTTTCAAAACTATAAAAAACAAAATCAGAGAAATTATACAACGTGTATTTGAGGAAGAACCATTCTATGTACTACACGGAATGTAAGATTTAGAGCACGAACATGTTTTCACGAGCAAAGCAACCTTTTTGAAAATTTCATAAATTAGCTGAACTGTGTCTTTGGTTCTAGTTTATTTTGTTACAATTTGAAGTAGGCACTAAATTTTAAGTTTAGAATATTAAAACTGAAAACGCATCTCATATGTTTATTTTTTAATTTAAAGTATTAGTGCGTACGACAGTTGTTACTCAGAAGTTTATAAATTTTTAAAACAACTAAAAATATATAGTGTCCCATTAAAATAATTGTATTTTTATGAATATTGATAAAATTTGAAGTTCAATTGTTTTTTTGATTGCACTGTCGTAATCCACAAAAAGTGTTTCAACCTTGCTAACTTAACCTAATTCGTAGTTTTAATTTTAATGAATATAGCAATTAAAAACAAATAACTTTAAACATCTTGTATATCTAATTCTAATTCAAGCTAAAATAAAAGCGCATTGCATGCACACATTGAGATAAATCGAAAATTAATTTTGTACACGTCATACAAATACATACTTCATAATGTAATATATTTTCGCAAAAATTTTAAATTTGTTTGTGAATGTGTTTGTAACGATTTATTTGATTGTATCCCAAAATAATTTGAAAAGTACAATTAGCTTTGTATCAAAGGAACTGTTGCCTACATTTAAATAAGTGTTATCATTTAAATTTTGGGATTTTCTTGGTGGGATTTTGATTTCCCCACCATCCTTCAGGGTTTTTTTGAAAAAAAGGCCATTTTTGAAAAAGATGGAAGAACTTCCTGTGCGAGGATGATCGCCTAAAAGTAAATACAAAAAGGAAGACATTTTTGTAACTTGTCGTACAATACGAACCTGAGGAGGAATTGAGGTCGTATTCATTTTGTATGCCGAAGATTATACGTGACTTCTCGTAATTTGTTAAAGTAGTGCACCTACAAATTTCACATGGTGGACGTGGTTTTATTCCACCCATCATCATCTGTGAGCCTGCCCATCATCTAAAGGTAATTGTCTGTCTGAATGTTTGTCCTCGTTCTTGCATCAATGGTAAATAGTTTATTGTGACGTGTCTCCTTGTTAGTGGTTGTTACTTAATCGTTTCTGACCTGTGGTGTCTTATTCGTTATCTTTAGCATATACTTCAACCGGATATCACTTTTAGGCTTGCTACTGTATGCCACAATCTTGAGATAAGTCCACAAGTGGACCACGAACTAGTGTAGCTGTCGTCGACTCAGCCCTGACAATCCACCCCGTGTTTGTGGTAACCTGCACACATATCTAACATCAAGTAGGTAACAGTACCGAGCGTTACGTTTTTTAAAGACAATAATTAGGTGTTATCACGTTATAATAATTATTTAGATTTAGATAGATTACCGTATAAAATTTATTGTAGTTATAAAAGGTTAAACCAACTGTGTTAAGCCCGGTCACGTTGAATGTACCACAATTGCTTTCCTCCATGTGCGTGACATAGACCGTTATTAACATCATTTAACTTTGCACCATTACGAGTATTTTGGCCAAAAGACCCGTATATTTTTGTAAGTTCAAATTCATTAGTATTGAAGCCATTTTCTAAGTGCGCGGTGTTATTGGCGCATTGGCTGTGGCTCCACGCGCACATTCGGTTGGCATCACTTTGTGTCGCGTTGTAGATTTATATACAGTACGTTTGGCATTTTGTGACGCGAGAAATATCTTTTATATTAAACAAGAATACTGTTGGGAATGGTATTTCTTTTTATCGGCCTCACCCCTTGTTAAATCTAATTTCTGTTTTGTCTCGCACCAGCCGGGGTATCCCAATCCCTGTCCCAGTTCGAGTGCGGTCAGATGTTATAAGCACTAATATTTGTATCTTATATATATTTGCAGAAAATAATTAATACACAAACATTAGAACACAAAAAAACAGAAATATATGACACCTTTTTACCAGTTGATAAAATCACTGCTATAGATGATGCAATGTGCACACAAACTACATGTGAAACGTTTTGTTGGTTTTGCTGATTTATCATAATATAAGAAGGTTTGTTCATAACTTAAGATCTAATTATAACTATACTGATAACTAGTAAAATATGAAAACAATTCATAACTTGATTACATTTATAAACCATATTCACAATACATGAATATACCTAACGCATACAAACTGCACTCTTAGGAATGTTATTACGCATAATATCATAATATTGTAACGTTTCCGTTACTGTTATAAATGTTGCGTGTAAACCTTCCTTTATTTTTATTTTGTGGAGTCGCTACTTTTTAAGGCGAGGTCAGCCTTGAGATTCATTCTGTACTTAGCGTTCGACGAGTACCCATGTGGTACTTTATTTTGAAGCCATGTAGCTTTTATGTTACCTTATATCTACAATATCTTTATTTAAAAAGTCTGTGTTAATAATACAGACTTTTTTTGTACCGATTTTATCTTTAATGAAATTATCATTATCTTTATAATTTGAATTGATTTGGTATATGAATAATACAATAAATACCAATGATCCGAATCGATTTTCTTGAAGAAAATACACTTTGATCATCAATTTTTGATAAGAAATTTCCCAAGGCTATCCGCCAACTATAACTCTGCATTCCGTTAGATGACATCAACGTGAAATTTGATCCATATGCGAGACTTACTTATATCTCTACATTCCTTTCGTTGCTTAAAAACTGCTTATCAACGAACTTGGGTTTTCTTCTTACGAAATAACTTAGATTTGAACGTAACTTATTAAATACTAAATAATAAATTTTTTTAATTAATATAAAAATTAAATTTGCTTACTGCAAATATTTAAAGTAACTTAATTAAAATTGGTTTTTTTACTATATGTAAAGAAATACCGGTATTCTCTTAATTTTAAGTTTAATCAATTAAGTGATAAAAACTTGTATTCTTAGTTTTAAGTAATCTTACTGAATTTTATTTTATTGTTTTTGTTTTGTTTTGTTTTTGAATATAGGATTATAAATCTTTTGAGATTGAATCAATGAATTATTCTTGGGTAACTTTTTATTGCAGATAAGACTTTAATAGTTTAGTCTTAAAATCAAACTATTTGGCATCCCTGACTTCGGACGTTAATTGACCAATTTTGACAATTTTTCCAATTGTTTAATCAATTTCTTTACATCGTTTGTTAGTGCACTCTTCGCTTATCTAAACTACCTGAGTTGCGCTACAATTTTTGACATCCCTGGTGGGAGAGTTAATTGACCAATTTTGACAATTTTTCTAATTGTTTAATTAATTTCTTTACATCGTTTGTTAGTGAACTCTTTGCTTATCTAAACTACCTGAGTTGCGCTACAATTTTTGGCATCCCTTGTAAGGAAATAACATATTTGAATAGAAAATAAACAATTTAGTTTGCGAATTTGTGCAAATTGTTTTTCTTTTGTCTTGAATACACGCCTGGATTAGAAATATCATTTCTATATCTGAATTGATTTTCGTTATCTGGTATTGTATCTTTATCTAAAATGTCTCTTATCTATGCCTTACTTTCTAAAGAAATTAGTTATAAAATTTTTATCAGAGGACAAATTGTCTACCCAGGATCAACGTAGTAGACAGTTGCTTTCTATTCTGCATCGCAAATCTAGTGATGAATCTAAGGTTCTAGTGCCTACCTATGCTTTTGAGCAAGATGTCTCCGAAGTATCTAATTCTTTGAAAGATTTAACTTCAAAAATTTATGGTCTTTCTGATTTTTTTTCTGGAAGTCCTGAAGTTAAACGTCTGCAGTACCGTTTATCTCATGTTATCGACCGAATTTCTCGAATTATTGCCGAAAATGACGAAAGAAAAAATGTTGCTAAATTAAATGAATCTTTTGTTGATTTGGAAGGTGAATTTCTTTTACGTTTGGATAGTGTCTCCGACATTGAGTCACAATTACAAAATACCTCGATTAAAGAAACTACCGTATCTCATTCGTATACCTAGTATGCCGGTTTGTAAATGGAATGTGAAGTTTTCTGGTTCTTCAAGTAAAAGTAACTTAATCCAATTTTTAGAAAAAAATCATGAATTACGTTCAGCTCGTAATATTTCTTTCCAAGAATTATTCGACTCTGCCGTTGATCTTATTGAAGAACAAGCTCTTATCTGGTATCGTTCTGTTCGATATACGGTAAATAACTGGCACGATTTGGAAAAACTTTTGAAAGAAACTTTTCTTCCATTTTCTTATGACGACAATCTTTTATCTGAAATTAAGCAGCGTACTCAAGGAGAAAACGAGAGTGTTGCTATCTTCATTGCTATAATGCAAGGTATATTTAACAGATTGTCTACACCCCCCTCAGTTGAAGAACAACTTCGTATAGTAAAAAGAAATTTGCATCCTTTCTTTATCTCACATTTGGTCTTACAGGATACTTCAACGTTTCCTATTCTCTTGGATATTTGTCGTAAGTTGGAAAATAGTCGCCAACAAATTAAAAAATATCATCCGCCACCTGCAAGGAAAGTGAATGTTCTCTTGGCTCCTGACTTTGCCTATACTGATGATGTCAATATGACCGATTCAACCCCGGAATTATCTTTGTCTGTCGTTGCGTGTTGGAATTGTCAAAACAATGGACATATCTATTCTGACTGTAAATTACCTAAGAAAATTTTTTGTTATGAATGTGGAACTCCTAACATACTTAAGTTGAAGCGCTCTTCTTGTTCTTCTAAACGTAATGTGGTTTCTGAAATTCCTGCTGGTCAACCAACTGTTTCTCTTCCAAAAAACAAATTGTCGCACGAAGAGGTGCAGTGTGTCCCGAAAGTCCAAGTCATCTCAACAAAAATATCTCCCGTACCATCCGAAAGAAAGAGTAAGGTAATCTAAAACCTACTTTTCTCAAAATGAATGGTCTGCTTGGTTAAAAACCATTTCTAAGTTTTATCGTAACTCTACTTCACAGTGTTTACCTGAATTATCTGTCCCTACATTAAGTTTTTCTTGAATAATCAAGAACATACAGCTCTTTTAGACACAGGTACAAATATCTCTGTTCTAGGTAAAGATGCTTTACATGTCGTCTCTTCTTTCTCTAAAGTTTTTAACGATCCCTCTAGTCTTATATCTACTGCCGATGGAAAACAGCAAACAGTATCTCAAGTTATTGAGATTTCTATTAGTGTTAAAAATGTCACGAAGCATGTGAAATTTTATGTCGTGTCTACTATTTCTACTAGCTTTATTTTTGGAATGGATTTCTCTCATTTGTTTAATATATCTATGGATTTTCTTTCTTCTTTGTTCTTTACACCTAAAGAAGTTTCTGTTTGTAGTGTAAATAAAGTTAAGGGTCTCTCTGATCAAGTTTCTGAAAATATCAGTAAACTTGAAGATATTGTTAAGAAATTTGAGTCGTTATCTCCTGATACCTTTTTGCCTGAAACGCATTTATCTTCTCACTATATCGATACTGGTAATACTAGGCCAATTAAGCAACGTCAATATCCTCTCTCTCATGCCTTGCAAACTCATCTCAACAGTAAAATAGATCGTCTTCTAGAACAAGGTGTTATCGAAAAATCTAATAGTCCTTGGAACTCTCCTGTTTTACTTGTAAAGAAACAGGATGATTCTTATCGTATGTGCTTTGATGTTCGTAAGTTAAATAAAGTAACTGTTCGTGATTCCTATTCGTTGTCTAGGATTGACTCTATCTTAAATACACTTCGTGATAGTCAATTTCTTTCCTCAATGTATTTAAAGCAAGCCTTTTTTCAAATTCCTTTTGATATCGACTCTCGTCCTAAGACTGCGTTTACTGTTCATGGTAAAGGTCTTTTTCAATTCAAACGAATGCCTTTTGGTTTGTGTAATAGTGCTCAGTCAATGCAAAGACTTATGGATGCAGTACTTGGTCCAGAACTTGACCCTTATGTTTTCGTCTATCTTGATGATATAATTATCGCCACTCCTATCTTTGAAAAACATTTAGAGGTTCTTAATTTGGTTTTCTTAAAGCTTAAAGAAGCTAATTTATCTGTAAATTTTGAAAAGTGTAAATTTATGCGTGATTCCCTTGTTTTTCTTGGCTTTGTAGTTCATAAAGATGGTTTGCGTACCGATTCTAAAAAGGTTCAGTCAATTTTAGAAGCTCCCGTTCCTAGAATACTACTGAAGTTCGTAGGGTAATGGGTTTGTTACAATATTATCGTCGTTTTATTAAAGATTTCTCTACTATCAGTGCTCCTATTAATGCTCTCTTGCATGGTAATCCCAAAGGACAATCTATTGTTTGGATTTCTGAAGCCGACCAAGCTTTTTCTACTTTAAAGAAATTATTGACTTCTGCTCCTCTCTTATCTAGTCCGAATTTTTCTAAGCCTTTCTTCATTCAAGCTGATGCCTCTGACGTTGGTCTAGGTACTGTGCTTTTTCAAGAAGCAGATGGTTTTGAACATCCTGTAGCTTATGCAAGTCGTACCTTAACTAAAGCTGAGAGAAAATATACCGTTACCGAAAAAGAGTGTCTTGGTGATTTGTTTGGTTGCGAGCATTTTCGAGGTTATATTGAAGGTACAAAGTTTACTGTCTTTACCGATCATTCTTCCTTGCTCTTGTTAACTAAACTCAAAGATCCGGCAAATCGTTTAGCTCGTTGGTGTCTTCGTTTGTGTCAATTTAACTTTTCTATTAAACACCGTAAAGGTTCCGTAAATGTTCCTGCTGACTATCTCTCTCGTTCCGTTAATCTTCTTCAAAATTTTGAATTAATTCCTGATGACTGGTACAAAAGTATGTTATCTAAAGTTGTATCTAATCCCGCTGATTATCCTGATTTTACCGTAGAGGATGGTATTTTATATAAACATTTGCGTCGCAAACATAACGTAGTTTCTAACCTATCTGATTGGAAAATTGTCGTACCTACTGAAAATAGAAATAAAATTATTTCTGAGTTCCATGATGAAGTTACTTTTGGTCATTTTGGAGTTTTTAAAACTGTCTCTCGTATTACCGAATTTTATTATTGGCCCAAATTATTATCTTCTGTTAGGAAATATGTCTCTAATTGTTTAGTTTGTGGTTCTCAAAAAGCTTCTAATGTTGCTCGTGCTGGATTGATGGGCAAATATAAAAACATTAACTTTATGTTTCAGATGATTTCAATTGACTTTATGGGTCCTTTTCCTCGTTCTAAGAAAAGAAATACTCAATTGCTAGTAATTACCGACTGGTTTACGAAATTTGTCATGGTGGAACCCTTATCTAACGCCACTACCGTATCTGTTGTTAAATATCTTGAAGAAAATGTTTTCACTATCTTTGGCGTACCTCAAATTATCTTGTGTGACAATGTACAAGTTTTTAAGGTTAAACAATTTACCGACTTTATCCCCAATCATAAAGTTCATATCTCGTATAGTGCTCGTCACTTATCTCAAGTAAACCCTACCGAACGAACAAACCGAACTGTTCTAACCACTATCTCTTCCTTTATTAAAGAAAACCATCGTTGTTGGAACGAAAATGTTTTCAAGATTGCTCAAGCCATTAACTTATCTAGACATAAAGTGACTCAATTTTCTCCTTCGTTGATGGATTTTTTTATGGTCCCGTATCTGAAAATCATGCTAATGATTTTATATCTAATATCGAGCGTAAACAATGGGAGGAAGATGTCTTATCTTTACCTGCACTGTACAAAGATGTGCGATCTCGTTTAAAAAAGGCTTATGAGCAAAGCAAACAACGATATGATTTGAGGAAACGTCTTGTCGTTTTCCAAGTTGATGATTTTGTCTAGAAAAGAAATTATGCTCTTTCAGACGCTACTAAAAGTTTTGCTGCTAAGCTAGCACCAAAATTTATTTTATGTAAAGTTGTTAAAGTTCATTCCCGTCTTGTTTATGAATGATCCGATATATCTGGAAACAATTTAGAGAAATGGCATATTAAAGATTTGAAAACTTATAATGGCGAAGATCTTATAGATGATAAGTAATGATTTTAACTTCCATTTTCTTCTTCGTCTTGATCTTATTGTGCCTAGGTGTCGGTAGTTTTGTTGGGATAGTTGTTTGTGGGATAACGTTATTTGCCGATCTCGTGACGCGAAGACACGCCCTCTTGCATTTCCTTCAGGATTATTTAGCTGTCGAAGCCAAGTTTCAAGATTTCTCCTCTCTTTTCCCCTTTTGTTTTTTTATATATAGTTTTAGGTTAGTAATAAGTTAGAGTAAGCTGTAAATATTTCATTCTAAGATAGAGATTCACCATGGTATTTAGTACTGCATTTGATAGTACCTATCATTATTTTTTTTTGTTGAACGGGGTGTGTAACGTTTCCGTTACTGTTATTATTTGATTTAAAATTATCTGTATTATTTTAACTAAATGTTGCGTGTAAACCTTCCTTTATTTTTATTTTGTAGAGTCGCTATTTTTTAAGGCGAGGTCAGCCTTGAGATTTATTCAGTACTTAGCGTTCGACGAGTACGCATGTGGTACTTTATTTTGAAGCCATGTAGCTTTTATCTTACCTTATATCTACAATATCTTTATTTAAAAAGTCTGTGTTAATAATACAGATTTTTTTTGTACCGATTTTATGTTTAATGAAATTATCATTATCTTTATAATTTGAATGGATTTGGTATATGAATAATACAATAAATACCAATACTCTAATTAATATAAAAATTAACTTTGCTTACTGCAAATATTTAAAGTAACTTAATTAAAATTGTTTTACTTACTATATGTAAAGAAATACCGGTATTCTTTTAATTTTAAGTTTAAACAATTAAATGATAAAAGTTTCTATTCTTAGTTTTAAGTAACCTTACTGAATTTTATGTTATTGTTTTTGTTTTGTTTTGTTTTTGAATATAGGATTATAAATCTTCTAAGATTGAATCAATGAATTATTCTTGGGCAACTTTTTATTTTATTTATTTTAATAGTTTAGTCTTAAAATCAAACTATTTAGCATCCCTGACTTCGGAAGTTAATTGACCAATTTGGCAATGTTTCTAATTGTTTAATTAATTTCTTTACATCGTTTGTTAGTGCACTCTCTGCTTATCTAACTTACCTGAGTTGCGCTACAATATAATTCATATTTTATAAATTTTATTAAATATATAACTTATGAACATATTATTCATAACTAGTGATTACAGATTTCTCTTCGTGTGGAACTTATGAGCATAGAGGTTAGGTGCAAAGGCTATTAAGAACCTAACCCAAAGAATATTAATAATAAAATTGCATTTTGTTTAACAATTGTCTTCTTCGTTGTTTTTTTTTTATTTTTTTTATATCTTTTTTTTGTTTTATTTTTATTATAAATTTAAGTTTTGATTTTGAAACAATTTATAATATTAACATTGTTTTGTACTTTTGCTTTTCTCAAGAATCAATATTCACGGGACCTTATTTCCCCGAAGCAAAGCAATGTATAGAAGTATTTAAAATTATTAGCCTTCATTTAAATTGTTTTTATTAAAATTTTAAAAAATGTATTTATGCGCTTAAATTTGTTTCACAATGGTCTCACTTTTGAGCTTTTTTTATTGTACAAAACCAGATCTTCATGTTTCATATGTACAGGTGAACAATGATTTCTGTAATTTAGTAGTTGCAAAATTAAATGAATTGTGAATCAGTCATGCAAAAGTGTGGAGAAGCTATATCGTAAACGTAGTATGCAAGGTAACATTTTGACGACGTTCACGAGTTGTATTCATTCAAAAGCTTATTTCAGGGAGACAGCGGATTTGTCAAAATTAATTTTTTTAGCAATTTTTTATATTATAAAGGCTTTTTTTATTTCCATTCTATGTTTCATTATTTCTGTTTTTAAAGTTTGCGAAGTATTTTTTTAATAGATGGTTTATTCTTTGAAATAATTTTTTATTTTAGCTTACGAAATAAAATCTTACGTTCTTTTTGTGCAGTGTTGCTACGAAGTTTCACAATACGTTCCAATGAATGTTTCTATGGTTCTTTAAAACTAGTTTAACGTGCTATAGAACTCGAAAGTGATTATTGTATGGGTTATAGACTTACCGTATTTCTAAAATGCCCGTTGCAACAAGCGATTTTAAACAGATTAAAATTAAAGAGGTGTAATGTGAAAATTACATTACTAAATAGGAGTTTTAGCAAGGTTTTGATGAAACAATTAAAATGAAGTCGCGATTAAAATCATTACGGAAATTAGGACCTGAAATACAAAGAAGTAAATTGTAAATATTCTTTACTAGATTAAGCAGACGTATCGTCGACTGATTAAATTTTTATCTAAAGCACTTGTTTAAATACAAAACTTATTAATTATATAAATTACTCTACAATTAAATTAGTTTCGTTATTATCAACATAAAACTTGTTATCGCGTATTTTAACTCGTCTTTACTAACTGCGACACATATGGCACATATTGGAAAAAAACCGAAACAAATGAGACATTAGCAAGGCGCCGCTCTCATTTAATTCGATACGACGTGTTCGAAACTCCACAGATAGAATCACTTTTACAAATGAAAGCTTTCATAATCTCAACAAAGAAATTAGAAAAATACAAGTTTAGTAGAAATTGTGTCGGTTCGTTTGACAATTTCGTCGAAGCAAATTTCTAATTAGAATTTCTGAAACGCGGAAAATGTCAAGTTACACTGAGAATTGCACTTTCAGTGTTTTGTAGAAATTTATGAAATAAACAGGCGTACCAAGTCTATTTAATGAAAACCACGTTATGCGGATTTAAACAAAGCCTAAAGCGAACATTGGTTAAATAGGTATAGAATTACGAATGTAAACCGAGAGGAAATTTCCCAATAGATTGTTCCTTTTGATCAAATTAAATTATATACAAAAGTTTGAGGAAGCTCTTCGAATTTAGGTTAAATGCTGATATTTCCCCTCGAAAAAAAGTAGTAAGCAAACTTTTGTTTGTTATTTTGTACAAACGACGTCGCTCTTTTTCTTCGCTAATTGTTATTCTTTCATTTCTTGTTATTAAACTTGACAAGTTTTTTATTTGCTATCAATTTATTTCTTTAAAGATCTATTGTTGTAAAGCAAATTTTCGAGAACAAAGAAAATGCTTCTTAAGAAAATCTTGTTAGTTTAATATAATGCAAAGGTGGAATTTTCCAAGAGGGTCATAAATTTGTAAGGATACTAGATCGCGTGTTGAAGATTATAACATAAACTTCTTGATGAGATATCGACAATGAGAATGTAAAATGCGCTTAACATCAAAATATTACATAAGTTATTGTTGCAAAACATTAATAACGTTGATATAATTGTACACGGGCTGTAATACATGCAATTCGATCAGATATACACACATAAAAAGGGTTGTATCAAACACTGCATATAACTGCAGTTTCTAATCAATTTCTGAATTTAGGTCATAAAATCTGCAGATCAACGATGCATTTTTAACATTACGACCTTTGATCTTTCAAATTTCGACCAATGCGGTTTTTACATTCTTGTTTTATTGCGCCGGCCTTAATTTGTTATTCAAAATGTTTCCTGTAACTATTGCGATCATTAACTTACGGAACAAGCTTGCATTTGAGCGTGTTTTCTTCTCAGGTATTCGTAATTGCTTTTTCTTTGTACATTCCCAACTTTTTTGTACTCATTTTGTAAGAATAATAAATGCTGTCAAAATTTTTGTTTGTAACCGAATAAATAATGCATGAGCTGGGTATTTTCCAACTTAAATTATTTAAACATGTTTTTTTAAGAACGTTATGCAATTTAGAGATTTTTTTGCTATTTTATAGCTTTTTCATTCGTGTTTGCAGATTTATAACATACGTGTGTCGAGCCTCTAGAAGCCACTTATTTTGCTCCCTTTTGGTTTTATTTTTTCAGTGGTTGGATTAACACTCGAACTAATAACTTTTTTAAGTATACTGCATTTTTAATTAATTTGTCTATAAGCGTGTTTATTTGAAATTACTGTATTACTTATTGATTTGTGTATTGTGAGAAGAAGACAAAGAAGCAGTTACCGATTTTTAACCGAGATATGGCTAAACATTAATGTAAAAAAAGTAATAATCTTTTCGAATGTATACTTAATAAGAGTCAATAGTCAAACAAAATGCAAAATACAAGGCGTTTTACATATAAGACGTTAGGCGATAGATTAATTAATTTTTTTGTATGGAATGGCTAAAAACGCTTTAAATAATAACTAAAATCATGTTTTTTGGTAACATAAACCACATTAGGTTTATTTTTCTTCATGAATAATAAGATAATCTATTCCAGTGATCCCCAAAGTGGTCTATATCGACCCCCAGGGGTCTATGACAACCTGCAAGGGGTCTAAGTCAGCGAAAAAAATTTGGGGGTCCATAAAATGAAAATGGGGGTTCACGATAGTGTATCTCAACATACACTGATAGTACCTATTTACTTACATTATACTATCTTATAATATAAAGACATATAATTTGGGGCGAAATTGATTTCCGGGGGCGAAATTGATCATCAAATCAAATTGAGACATTTTCAAATACAGCGCCAAAAGTGTATGACAGAAGTTCGTTCTTACAGCTGGTGAAGTTTTTGTGTTAATCGTGCTCCAACAACGTTTAAAAGTGTTTACCGAATTCAACATTTTTTTTCTGCCCCAAACTTTCGCTGGTAAGTCAATACTTTTAGTATAAAATTTTCAATTACAATAAAAAAATTATTCAACCTCAAATCTTGCTGTCCTTGTTTGGGCACAATGGTTGAATATGTGGTCATTCATGTACATGGAAATGTAATTGTGTTTGTTGCTTTCCAGATATGGAATATTCAACTATAAACACAAAATCATTTTATGGTAGGCGATTCCTGCATTTAGAAGAAGCAGTTGAGAATTTAGAGAACAACGATCGCTCTGCAGACATTGTTATTACACCCCCAGAAGTAGATGTTCTCACTGATGAGCAAAATTATTCAGATGAAGAGTTTCCGATATCTTCGATTCTAAATGATGTTCCTGGACAAATCGAACTGCATTTCTTATCTAGCGATGAAGATGATGAATACATTCCACCATCACAAAAATTTCATCGACAGCCTCAAAAATCTACTCGACAAAGACAAAAACGCAAGGTCTCTTCGCTTCCAGATTGGTCAAATGCTAACATAAGTATTCAAATGAAAGATACTAACCACACCTTTCCAAATTTATGTAAGCTAAAAGAAGTTCTGGCTGAATGCTCTCCACCTTTTCGAAAAAATTTTTGATATGGAAATATTGGAACTAATACAAGATGAATTACTAGTATATGCTAAACAAAAAAATGATCACCATTTTGATGTGACAACTGAAGACTTAAAATTTTTTATTGGTATACTTATTTTTACTGGTTACCATAAACTTCCAAGAGAACACCTTTACTAGAGTCTTGATGACGACACGAAAGTTCCCTTTGTGGCTGCAAGTATGTCAAGAAATAGGTTTCAACAGATAAAGAAATAACTTGACGTTAGATAAAAGAGGTAAAATAGCAAAACTGAGACCGAAATTTAGGCAATAGGGGAATTTTCCATAAGAATCTTTCTATAGATGAAGCTATGGTGCGTTATTATGGACACCATAATGCAAAACAGTTCATTAGAGGCAAACCGGACTGGATATTGTTTCAATTTCGATGTGTACTGTAGAGCAAAAAATCATGACGGACCTGCAGATATCCCACTTAGATCTAAAGTTGTTTTAGATTTGCTAAAGGTTATCGAACATCCAACAGATCATACTGTCCACTTCAATAATTATTTTACTAGCTACGATCTCATGAAGGAACTGAAAACTATGAGATTCAAAGCAACTGGTACCGTAAGAGAAAATCGTATAGGAAAATGTCTCTTAAAAAAAAAGTAAGAATATGAAAAAAATGGAAAGTATAAAGTCGATAAGTCTAATGGACTTTTATGCGTGCGGTGGAAAGATAACAATGTCGTTACGATGCTTTCCAATCATGATGTTGTATTTCCACCTAATTCAGTAAAACGTTGGTCTTTCGAGAAAAAAGCGAAGGTAGGTGTTCCACAGCCGAAACTATATGAAAACTATAATTCCTGCATGGGTGGCGTCGATTTGCTTGACCAGGGCGTCAATAAATAAATATATGGGAAAAAAGTGGTGGTGGTCTTTAGCAACACACATGATAAATCTTGCATAGTCAACGCTTGGCATTTATATAAGATTGTAAATCCCAAGTCAAACATGGACTTACTGGCATACACCAGAGAGGTACCAAGATTTTATTTAAAAAATTTCAAAAAATCTATCAGACCATCTGGAAGCGTCACTCAAGATTTAAAATTGAGTGATGGAGGTCATTATCCTGGAAAGCTTCAAAAGCAGCTAAGATGCAAGGTATGCCATCAAAAAGCTCGCTGGAAGTGTACCAAATGTAATATTACTTTATGCATATTTTGTGAGCCATCATGAGCAATTGTTTTATAAAAATGAATTAAAAAATAAATAGTCGTTTGTTTTTTATCCTACATATTATTCCATTGTTCCCATATGAGGCCGTCTCATTTACTTGACGTTGAGCACAAATACAAAAAAAAATTTATTACATAATCTTTCAATTTGTCTATTAATCATTATTTCCAGAAAAAAAATTAAAAAATTAAAATTTTTACATTGTGGTATAAAATGGGTTAAGTTTTTAACAATAAACTTCACTACTGTTAGAAATTTACAAAAAATTAATATCAGGTAAGTAGGGGGTCTACCCAAAACCGAAAAACATGGCAAGGGGTCTACGACAAAAAAAAGTTTGGGAACCTTTGATCTATTTAAACATAAATCTATTCCACTACATGTCCTTTTTGATATGTTGCACTTTTTTTATTTTAAGCCAATGTTTCTTCTAAGACTTGCTGCTGTTTTTCTTTTCCTAGAAACCAGCAAAATTTGGACTGAGACACCACATTATTGTTAGGCCACTTTATCGCCAATATATTTTGGTCGGCAATTTTTCTGTAGTCATGACTTTCCCGGGGCTTCTTCATAGATTTAGAATTTTCGAGAAGATTTCATCTTAATCGATTCTCTCTAATAGTGCCAAATGCATGAAAATTCGATTCTGTTAGCTCTTTAAAAATCGGAGAAGAGATAAAAAAAATTATTGTTAAAAAAGAGATAAAACTTTTAATGTGATTATTTACTGCGCAGAACTCCATCACTACTACACCACCAACTTCAAGGTTCATAAAGGATTCATTAATGGTTGTTGTAGCTTCTGGATAGGGTTTAAACCAGTGTATGTAACCCAATCTGGTACAGCCAACCCACAACGTATACCTATATTTGATTAGTTTCTCATATATATACTGTTTACTATGGCACCCGTAATATGAAATCATGGTTTTGTCAACGGTGTGCATTTGTATTTTCCAATAACTACTTATTTATTAATTTGAAAAGTGATCGTACCTACTTTTAGAAATGTAACCTTTTCGTTTAAGTGCTGATTATCACAGAGATGTATATTAGCAAACCTATCCTTAGAAATTGCTTTAGAAGTCAAGTCATTTTACGTCCATTTTTTTCTCGCTCCCAAAAAATTCTTCGCCGTGAAACTACCATGTAACCGCTAAAGATTAAAACGCCTATATATACTTTCATTTTTGTTTTTTCAATATTTTCTTTTCTATTGTGTTATGTGCTTAATTATTACTATACAACACGATGGTTTCTATTACTTTTTTTTATCAAAAAACATTGAAAATCGTTCTAGTAGACTTTTTATATCTGAATTATTGTCACAATAGTAAAAATTACTAAATGTAAGAGATAAATCTTCTTTGATCCAATGATAGTGTTGGCGTTTTCAATCACTGGTTTTTGTGTACTTTTTTCTATTTGTTTTTACTAGTGTCTGCAATTCCTATTTTCCAAAAAAGAATCACTGTCATTTGCCAAATTTTTATTAGATTATCTACTGAAGAATTATCTTCACCTCCGGACTCCACATCAGTATCAACTAACGGAAATATTGAACGTGGGATAAAATGGTATCCTTAAGTTTTGAATGTATGTACATATATAATTTTTATTTAAAAGGCAGAATAGGTAATACCGGTAACCACAAAAATCTTAAAAGATAAAAATGTTAAATGGTCCGAACCCTCTTTGTTAATTTCTTGAGTTTTTTTTAACTCATTCAACATAATACGGAAACAAGCATTTTATTCAACTTTTTCTTTATAACAAACAATAGGCACGTGACATGTAAAGCGTCTCCACAAAACTTGCATTGAAAGACCGTTTTGTAGTTGTTGTCAATTCCGGCAAAAGAATTATACGTTCACGCAGTTAATTTTGAAAACCGCTCACCCATCCTTACATTGTAAGTAGAATTTAGGGCAGTACAAACATTCTCTGTCACGCATTGTCACATATGATGGAAATTTGCTTTTTTTATTCTTATCCATTTTGTTTCTCGTACAAATTTAATCTTTTCCCCGCAAATTTAACTTTTTAAATTGCCTTTTAATCATCTTTGCTATCACGGATAAATTTATTTTTTTTAATTTCTTTTTTCTTTTTTAATATTGTCAGGTTCCTTTTTGCAAGAGAAGTTTGTTAAAATCTCTGCTTTTGCCTTTTTCCGCTACGTTTTACGTTTTTCTTTAACTGTAACTTTAGAAACGGCAAGAACAATCTCAGGTGAGCAATGAGGAAAAAAGAAAGACAAGGTTAGTGAAATATGAGTTAGTGTTAAGTTTGGAGAAGGCGAAAATTGGTTAAAACCAATCGGACTGACTGATAATATCTTTGTTGGCAATGTCACTAATGTGATATTTGCATGACAATAAGAAAGTTGCTCAAATTACTGGATATTATAGTTAATTTCTGTCAACATTTTTTGATTTGAGGTATCGGAAGGGGACAATAAATCTACTTCATCTGCGATTTTTGGTTGGGATGAACTTCTGCTTCAAAAACAATTACTGGTTTTACTAATTCCACCTGCGCATTTGTTATTTTAAGCGCATTATATGTAAGAAGAGATGGAGAAAAATTAGTATCTAAAAATAGATTTTTAACAACAGACCAAATACAAGTTTTCATGAATCTTTTCATAGTATTCAGCACAGTTGCAACAGTTATAAAAAGCAGTACCAAAGAGGGTTGCTATTTGCCATAAATTAATAATTTTGCCAAAATTTGTTCTGAGCCATTTTTGTATTTCTTCATCATATAAACTTTTTACGTTCATCAGTGACGCGTCAAGTGGCTGCAGTCAATGTGATGCATGAAAAGTTAAACACAATAGAATAACACCATTTTTTGTAGCATGGTTAACAACACTGATATTTTTGGTATGGATAAAATAGCTGTCTAGTATAAGACATTGTCCTTGTTTGCTTTAGAAAATGCTACAAACTTTTGGGACCATTTTGTAAATATTTCATTTAACAAGTTTCATGAACCTCTTCCTAAGATCCAGAAGGCAAGTACAATTCAAACTCTTTTTGTTTTCTTTTGCGGGAAACTATAAACATTTGGGAATGTAGGTTTTGCTTGCCGGGTAATATAGTTTCACCACGTTCTGCAGAAGTTAGAATGCTCACTTGTCTTTTTTCTCGTTTATCGATTACTTTTGACTGACCTTTAAGATTAACAGAAACCCCGGTCTTATTGCAATTGTAAATGTTTTCTGCAGTCAACTTATGTGTATCAATTATGTCTGTCAAAAGTTTAAAAAATCTTTACAGTCTGTTGAATGTCATGGATTTTCTCCCAGAAGTTGCTAATGGTGAGTCCTCGATGAGAAGCTTGGTCGATCTGTTAACGACGGTACGACAACGTTTCATAATAAAGCCAGACAATTGGTTTTTTATTGTCGTTAAATAATCAACTAATTCCAATTGTTATTCATGCAAAAAAAACACATTGCAATTTTCAGCCGATTTTTCTACTGTTGTCGATGCGTTCTTTAATCTCATATTTCCATTTATAATAGTTTTTACAGCATTTTCAATATTAATGGTAGACCATTCTTGACCATTACTCTTTTTTTGTAATTTTGAACCAATTGAAAATAAACAAAAAAAATAAACACAGGAGCAGATAGGGCAGAACGAATCAGGGGACAATTCTTCCCGACGTCTGTTTAGTCCGTTTCGCCTCTTTAGGCATAGATTTAGTAATTTAATATTGTTTTATAAATAGTATCAAATTGAAAATTAGAAACAATATAGTTCAAATTTTAAATTCTACCGATATATTTATAATGGAGTCGACCAGTGCTTCAATGACTTAAAAACATGAAAATGTCTGTCGTGCTACACAGGTTTGTTTTGCCCCACGTTTCTCTAATGTTAGTAGTCGTGCATGTGCCTAATGTCTTATATGTAGTAGACCTGAATTTGATTCCCATAAACCACAAAATGAGTTTTCACATAGAGCATCAATCTGAAGCATCGCACGTCGGTACATAAAATCGTAATAGACGTTAATTCACAGATTTACGAATTTAGTCTTTGTGCAATTAGTCGCAAAATAAACGGTTTTAATTGTTACTTATAAATACATCAAGTTTCAATTGATGACTGAACGGATAGCGTGCCTCGGTCTCTTAGGTATGCCAAAAAAATAAAATAGGGTCTAAATAAATATGATATCGCTCAGTACGATGTCAAAATATCCGTTGTAGGATTGCGTAACTAAAGAACGAACTTAATACAATTGGCCGTATAGAACTCAAACTGATTTTTGGTAAATTTTGTAAGCGAATATTAAAGCGGAGTTTTTTAATTTAAATTAGCACCAAACAATTTTGTACCAAAGCGATATCACACACTCAATGTAACTTAAAGCAAAAAGTTTTTAAGGCATAACAATGAGATGAGCACCGACACTCAACTGAGCTATTGGCTAAATATATTTATTTTTATAAACGATACGCGAGTTTTCAAAATAAATCCCATATGATAAAAATGCGACAGAAATGCAAAATTAAAACAAAACGCAGTAACACGTGTGCTTGACGAGATTTCTCACGACGATTAATGCAACGATAACAAAACATAAACAAAACCCTTAATGGTGTTAATATAAACTATTACAATAATATTAAATGACCGTCGAAAACATAAATTATAATGCAATCTGAATTCATTACCACAAAGAAAATGAAAACTCGACGAACCTAAACCATAAGTTAATTGGGAACAAAAATTTACTTAAAAATTCGGGATAATAAAAATAATTTAAAATACGTCAAACTGTTTTACTAAAAACATTTAAATCTTGACCATATGCAAACGTCAAATTAAGACGATTGTAAATACAAAAAGTTGTCATAAATTATGTACGAAACTTCAAACGGGTTACAAGGTGATGTTATCAACTCTTATTTTTTTAAAGATGAGGCAGGACAAACAACCAAGTTGCCAGAGACTGATACCGTATTTTTAATAGCTTCATTTCGATTTAATAGACATGTAGCAGTTATGGATTTAGTAAGTCGGTGCCACGTGTTACACTTCCGGCAAAACAATTGCGTTAATTTCTGGATTGGAGATCAAAAACGTACTTTCATCTATCTTATGTTATAACATATGTTGTAAGATGTGCGTAAGTTTGTTGAGAGGTACAAAATTTAAAATGTAGTACCAATAGTGTAGAGAAGCTGGTCATGCCACGGATTGTTGTTTTTACCTCAGTAACACACAGGGTATCAAACATAGTGAAGAATTTTCGACTCTAAAACCATCAAAATTGTCGAGTTAAAGTTATTTCTAAACCAGAGTAGGAAAAAGTAAGAAGTTGTGGTTCTTCATTTAAAGAATACATATCTAACAGAATAAAAGACACAATAAAACATAAAACAAAAAACTAATCGAAACAAAAAAAAACAAATCAGAAATATGCCAACACGTGTATGATTAGAAATCTAATAATCTAAACAATTTGAAAGTAAATGTGTCGATAACCAAAACAAGTAAGTGCAAATCAGTCATGCGATAAGATCAAAGAAATAAACTAAATCAAACCTAGTAATGACGATTGATACGAAGTAAGAGAATTAAGAAAAAAAAGAATTATAGTCGCACAAAAAATAATGAAGCTCCACGATGGGCGCCAAAAACTTGTTTTGGTAAAACGTAAACTTTTTACTAGATTAAAGTGCAACTACTCACCAATAACTTAATCACCACAAAAGAAACAGCAGCAGCTTAAAATTCGTAGAGTGGGAAGTGGGAGAGTACCTAATGGGATTCAGTTTTTGATGCGTCAATTGTAATTCAATTAAAAAAACACTAAAACGGGAAAAAATAAAACTCCAGGTGTCCGTTTTCACCTGATAACGCTTAGACAAATCCTTTAAATAGAAAATGGTGCTATTTAACCAGTATGATAAGTTATCAATTTCCTGAGGTAACAAACACGTGAGGGTGGTCAAACTTGCTATTAGAATAAAAAAAATTAAATCTTGCCGTAAAATAAAAACGCATTCTTACTCCTATGATTCTTTTACATGCAAAATAACAAAATTCAAATTGATTTACACATTAGTAACGTAATAATCTTAAGGCTCTTAAATGTAGATGTTATTGGGAATTGCGTTAGCGCGTGCTGTTTCTTTAGCATCAATAAAACGGAAATAAGTTAATTAGCATTTAATCTCATAAACCTATTTAGACAAATAAAGTGTTTTAACTTAAGATTTTTTTATTTTAAATAAAGCAAATAAAAATTTTTTAATAATAATTTTGATAAGAGAAAAATAATTATCTCTGTTTTTGCGCACTTGTCGTTAAGTATTTTTAAGATATTTTGAAGCACTGGGGGCTTTGTAGTTTTTTTAGCAATAAAATGTTGTACTTAACTCCTTTCTATCTAATTTGAGTGTTTTTTCCCAGTGGACTTTTAAAATTCTTGTTACACTCGGGTTCAAGAATGCCCACTCGTGAAAAAACGTCCAAATTACACAGGAACTTATTAAATAACTAACTATTTTCTCAAACTAACAAAAAATACGACACATTGTATGTTGGTACTGATTAAGCAACGTTGTGGATTTCGTTTGATCAATTTCAGTTCCGTATAGGTCATATAAGTCCATTCCGTACAAGTCAAAACCATTACCATACAGGATAACAAACGCATAATTTAGAAGAATTGTACAAATATTCCGTGCACTACAATTATAAAAATTGAAAACGAAATCATTTAGGATCGCGTAGATGCTATTGCGTTAGTTTCAATGGTACGTATAGAGTAAAAAAACTTTGTGAATTAAATATTTTAACTTATGCAAACGTTGGTATCTAGTGAACTTTTTTTTGTAATGGAACGTTAATATATTTTTGTATCTTCGTCTGTTTTGATGTTACAAGCAAGCAAATTAACTGGCTAGAAAAATTACTTTTCCGCACTAAGCCGGTAAAATGTAATAAAATCTTGTAACTAAAAGTTGGCATTAATTGACCTTTAAATGTTTACTGTGTCAAAATTATTTTTTTGTGTAAAACTTGAGTATTATATTAATTTGCACATGATCTAAGTATGATTTTATAAAATTTCTACAACTTATTGTAACTTTTAGGGTAATCAACTGCACATAAACATCTTTGACATACATTATTATAAACGTATTTATAATTAAATTGAAAGGTTTGGTCGGCAGAACGTGGTTGAAAATCATAGCCATTAGTAAAACTTGTGAAAAGTTGGGGTATGGAATTACACCGTCCTGTTAGCTTAGTAGCTGCCGGCACAAAAAAAATATGTGAATCTGTACGTTCTGAAAAGTATTTTTTGAGTATTTGTTTTTTGTAGGCTTTGGCTTTGTCTATTAGAACTATTAGACCAACTAAGTGCGAGATAATTAGAACAAATCAAAACACTTAATTTGCAAACTCACTACTAGTTTTCTTTTGATGAGAAAGAAACGTCAACAGTAATTTATCAGACTTTAGTTTTTGCAGCGTTATAAAAATTATAGTTATATTTTTTTAATTTATTTATTAACGGTTGTTTAAAAACTTTACAATCATTTCTAAAATTTACATG
This sequence comes from Aquatica leii, assembly GCA_035610365.1. Lineage (NCBI taxonomy): Eukaryota > Metazoa > Arthropoda > Insecta > Coleoptera > Lampyridae > Aquatica > Aquatica leii. The sequence goes on along the minus strand of CM069434.1, from coordinate 12,853,769 downwards.
TTTGATAGGTTAAGTAATCAAATCAGTTAATTAACAAAATTACTCAATTTGCAATAACAACATGTTCAAATTTACGTGTTTGATAGATTAAAAGCGGGTTGCACAAAGCAAATCAAAAATGTAACAACTGATTATTTCTTAAAACAATTGCTACATAGCCAATAAAACCACGTTTATTGGTGATGTAACTACTGATTTCAGAAATAATTACTTGCTACATTTTTGATTTGCTTTATGCAACCCGCCTTTAAGTAATCGAATCAGTTAATTAACAAAATTACTCAATTTGTAATAACAACATGTTCAAATTTACGTGTTTGATAGATTAAGTAATCGAATCAGTTAATTAACAAAATTACTCAATTTGCAATAACAACATGTTCAAATTTACGTGTTTGATAGATTAAGTAATCGAATCAGTTAATTAATAAAATTACTCAATTTGCAACAACAACATATTCAAATTAACTAGAGAAGTCAGTATTTATTAACATTAATACCAAGATGTTTCTTCCGAACAAGCCCGATATATTTACGTTATTATTTACGCGTATATTAATGTAGTTTTTATAAGTATTTATGTATAAGTTTTTTTAATCTGTGTCACATTATGATTTTATAAAAACAATCTATTTGCATATTGTTGCTATTTTGTTAAAATTGTACTTAATGGAACTGCATATTTAGAAAATAATCATAAACATTTGGTACTTACGTACGTAAATAACACAAGATAAATATTACAAAACCAATCAATGTGTTACAACACTAGTGCAATTTCTTTTTATAGCAATATTTTTTATGTTTGCGGTAAAAATTGTTGTAGCATATTAAATATAAAAATCATTAGATTAATTAACTTTATCTTGCATTATCTAAACGTAAATGTTCATTATAAATAGAAACAAGATTTCTGCGTCATAGTTGTATGCATTTGAATAAAGTAAAAACTTGCTAATCAAATCAGATACTTTAAAATGTAACTGCTGGTAAAAAACTAAAACTAGGGTTCGCATTGCTAATTTCGTTCAATCGAAATACTAATAACAGTTGTTTCTAATATATTGTTATATTTCAACGAAAAATACAAATTAATATGTTGAATAATTAAGTTGACTACACATACGGTGACTTAAATAAACGGTTTGTTATAGATGTCAACTAATGTCAACCAACGATGTATTCAGCGATTTATTTATAACACAAACAATAAAGTTGTTTTTACAGTTTTCTCTGGAATAATGTAACGTGTTTTCTAAATTTGCACGGTGATGACGTTGGGATCATAGTTGGTGGCAACGACTGTATAAAAATAATAAAACAGTTTTTAGTCCAAAATAATGGTATTGAAACTACTAATTGTTCAACCGCAATGTTTATAATACTTCTTATCGTTTGCAACATTCCATTCCTAAGAATAGCAATTATCAATTACAAACTATCTTTAAACGTTTATAAAGGTATTCTTACTTAGTCACATTTATATGTGAATCTGTTGCAACTTCTGAGAAAAACGTTACATACCAACATCGTATTTGTCAAAAAAACTTGACCTTGTTATCAATTCAGACTTCAATATAAACAGATTTTTTTATTTAGCATGATTTCGTAAATAGTTGATATTTTTCTGATCTTCTTCTAGTACCGTCTCCTATCGGAGGTTGGAAATTATCATAGCAACCCTCACTTTGCTAATCGTAGCTTTAAACAACTCTCCAGAGCTGCAGTTGTACCATTCCCGTAGGTTGTTCAACCATGAGATTCTTCTTCGTTTCATGCTTCTCTTTCTTTTGATTTTCCCTTATTATAAGCCTTAGCAGCTTGTATCTTTCTCCTCTCATTATATGACCCAGATATTGCAACTTTCTTCTATTTATTTTTGTTACAAATTTACATTTCTTGTCCATTCTCCGCAGTACTTCTAGATTGATTACTCATTCTGTCAATGATAACTTCCACATTCTTCTATAGTACCTCATTTCAAAAGTTTTGATGTTCCTGATGTTTTTCTTTTTTAGTGTCCATGCCTCCACACCATAGAGTAGTGTGGAGAAAACGTAACATTGCAACATTCGCATTCTGAGGTCTATATCTACGTCTCGACAGCAAAGAAACTTTTTCAGTTTTACAAACGTATGTTTTGCTATCTCTATTCTTGACTTTATTTCTTTCGTTTGTTCGTTAATTTCCGCGATTTATGTTCCTAGATACTTGTATGTTGCAACTCTTTCCATTGGTTTGTTGTATATTGTTATTTCTGTGTGTATGTCTTGATTTTTTGTGACTACCATAAATTTAGTCTTTTCCAGATTAAGCTTTAGACCATAATTGCCGCTGTAAGTATTAATTCTTTCAAGGAGATTATGCAAATTTTTCGCATCGTCAGCTATTATGAGCGTATCGTCAGCAAAACGTATGTTATTTATTATTTCTCCATTGACTGTAATTCCACTGCTTTCTTCTAGTACTGCTTTCTGGCATATGACTTCACTGTATATATTGAACAGCAGCGGAGAAAGTACACACCCCTGCCGAACACTTCGGCATATTTTAATTTTACCTGTACCTTGTCAAATATTTCTGTTTCTTTCAGTTATTTCAGATCTATTTCGCGCCTGGTTACTTTCTGTTCTAATTTTCTCATCGTTATGTTTACTGTCGCTATTATAGGGTTATGGTCTGAACCTGTTGGTTCCAGGGTATGTTTTGGCTGACGTAATACAGTTTTTAAACCTATTTCTGATTATTATGTAGTCAATTTGATTTTTGATGATGTTTGTTTGGCTATCCATGGGTGATCTTCACGTATACAACCTACGTTTTGAAAGCCTGAACATAGTATTCATTATAACTAACTCTTCATTCTGAGAAAATCCTCGTTCATTTCTTTCGCCTAATCCATATTCTCCGGTGCATTTTTCAGTTTTAGTATTCCCAACTTTAGCGTTGAAGTCACCCATTATTATGGTGACGTCTTTCTTTTTGGCGATTCTTAAAACAGTTTTGAGTTGATAGTAAAATTCTTTAATTTCTTCATCTGTCTTATCGGCTGTCAGTGCGTATACCTGAATGATGTTTATTTTTCCAGTTCTGGTTTCTAGCTGTAGCATTATAACTCAATCTAAGAGTGGTATAAAGCTTTTTAGAGACCTGTTTGCATCTTGTTCTATTATGACACCATCGCTATATCTGTGATTATTTTCCTCATTTCCTGAGTAGTAAAATGTACCATTCGTAGGTCCACATTTCCCAGATCCTGGTCACTGCACATCACTAACACCAAGTACATTTATCTCCATTATTTTCATTTGTGCTGTTATATTGTCTAATTTTACTGTTGAATATAGGCTTTTTGTATTCCATGTAGCAATTTTTATGCTTTTATTCTTCTTGCTTATCACTTCTTTGTTTGCGGCTGTTTCCCCCCGAGGTCCAATTGGGGAACTTCTTACTCCGGAATATTAATTTAGTGTTGAACATTGTCATGATGATTGTTACTAAGGGTACTCTATGAATCTTTAATGCAGTGGTTCCCCGTTGCCTTCTGCATATCCATGCCGTTGACTGTTAGCAGTTCGTCCGCTTTTAGGATCGATTTCTCAATCCAAGGGTAAGAATATACCCCTTTCTCTAATTGGCTCTTTCACTCAAAGCTGTTGGCCAAAAAAGGAGAGATTGTTTAATCCGGCAATCATTCGGCAACTTGCGCTTTCATAGTATCTCTAGAAGCATGTGTTGCCACTTGCGCCTTGAGCCAATCTAGCTTATTCATATTAAGTTTTACTTAAAATAAATGTATTAAAAGAATTCAAGTATTAAATGATTAGAAGTTAACTAAAATAACTAAAAGTAGAGAATTAAGTAATAGTAGCACTTACAACTTATAGCATAAACGCAGTCAAATTGAATTAAAATAAATATAAAATATATATAAAATAAATCAAAGTTTTGACATATAGTTTTTTAATTGTCATTTTAGGTTATCAATACAAATTTTTAAATTTAAGTTATTTATTATTTGCGTGATTTCTCTTTGTAAAAAGTTTATTTTTTATTTCATTTTGATAAATGTATAGTCGTAGAAAAAGCATAGTGTATAATTCGTAACGAATGTGCATTGCCAACTCGTATGAATTCTAGTCTCGCCTTCGACTCAGCTGTAAACTTTCATAGTTGTTGGCAATGGCTACCATTTCTTACCTGTTTACAATTCGGCGAGTTTAAGCGTGTATTAATTACAGAAATATGTATACTCCCCATACAGCCTAAAAAATATATTTTTTTACTATAATTTTGGTGTAGTTAAAAAAGTAATTAGAAAGCAATATCTTTATTATGGTTAGTATGGATTATTTCTATTATTAAGATTAAATGTGAACGATAAACGAGGCATTGAGAATAACAACTGAAAATATTTCTATAATTTGACTGAAACAAGAAATTTATAATTTGTATTTATGAAACTTTACATTTAAGCTTACGTTTCTATCGATCGAGTTTTATTTCTTTTAAACAGTCTTCTAATTTTGAACTATAAAATGTTGTATTTATTAAGATTGGATCAAGATGAACGCTTTTGCTGATATTAATTATTTTATAATTCCATGCTGTACAGAAGTTCGTAATATAACTGTCAATTAAGAAATGATTACTTCCAAAATTTTCTATTAAAAGTTAAATTTGAGCCATTACGCCGATGTCAGTTAATCATAATTACGAAAAGGATTTATGCACAATCCTTTAACATTTTATTTTATCTGTCAACTAAACGTAACATGAAAATTAAATTTTGTCTGTCAAATCTTGAACACAGAAATATTTAATTTGGCGTTATGCAATAAAAAAATTATTCGTTGTTAATTAAAATCGTTGTTGGTGCAGCGAATGTGTAAGTAATAATTTTTGAAAAGGATTGAAATATTTAATTTACTGTCATCGGGGACGCAATCCATTTACGACTATATCAGAAATTTACTAATTTCCTGCTGAAATTGAAACGTAGCTTGTGGAAAATGGAAATGCCAAATACTGGCTTTTACTAATTCAGAGTCGTTTTAATCTATCTACGAGCATCCTATGTCCCTTTATATTGATGTGTAATGCTAATAATAGCTGTGGTGCAGAAAATATGCAAAACTAAATTTTTTATCATTGCCCGAGTGTTTCGAAGTGTTGCGTTATTAATAATTTAACAAAAACAACCGAATTTTTGATAGAATAAAATGAGGTCGTTGTTTATTGAGTTGTAATTTAGAAATGTCTGATTACAGTTTTTGTCCTATATTTCGTTTAAGATTAATCCACTAGATAAATATTTTATTGTCGCTTGTTTTATTAATGGTGGATTATCTAAAAAAATGTATGAATTACGTACCAACAAAAAGAGAAGCAAGAACAATAAAAAATTGCTGTCTAAATGTAAGGGTTTGATAAAGATCTACTATGTCTATATTGAATTCTTTATAGTGATAACCCGGTTTCCTTTTTTTAAATTGAATTAGCTACAGGTATCCTTTAAGTAACACTATGATTTTTGAAGCGATATGTCCAGGAAAAAACAAATTAAAAAAAAAGAATGTTATGTCCAGCTTTGTATTTAAATTGTAGACTACTTGTTACGCTGTTCTTCTTGTAACAAAAAAAAATGAAAACGACGACTAACTCAATTGTTCCGGCGATAGGGTCGTAAACTTCATAGTGTTATTTTTATTATACAAAGACATTTAAAAAAAAATAAAGCATTGTATGTAACAAACAGAATCAAGTCTTAGAACGTTTATTTAAAAATATGCAGTCATTAACTCATTTCTCTAATTATTTTATTTAATCGCTTCTTTTTCAATTCTCTGTTGTTTCATATCTTTTTGATACTTTTATTATTGAATGACAATGAGTCTACTTATCAAATCATCAACGTTCAGTTAACAAGGAAATAAATTTTTCTTAAAACAGTTAACCTCTAAATTTTTTGGGCAAACAATAAATTAAATTTTTAAAATGTCAAAAGAAAATAATAGTGCTAGTGCAATTTTAAGTTAATTTGTCAAAGACTTGAAACAATTTACAACGGAAGTGTATTACTTTGCAAGTACTGTCAAATGACTATAACAGCTACTTAAGAGTTTCAAGTGACGCAACATTTACAAACTGGAAGACATCAAAACAACATTATTTAAATAAAGCACGGCAAACAACAGCAAATGTTGATTAACACGCTATCAAAATCTGGACCAAAGCATTTAGGGCTTAATGAAGCTTTGAACAATTTTTTGGAAAAGAATTCTAATCAAAATATACCTGAAAAGTCAACGTTGCGAAAAGGTTACATTCCACTGTTTTTAATGCGACCATACAAAAACTTAGAGATAGAGACAGAAAGTTTACAACAAACCTGATTGGGCATCGTTAGATGCTGATGCTGCACTATATATGAGCAAAGCAGTTCTATGTTAAAACATGAGTCACATTACTTATGTGACACATGCTTTGCATAGAGCGGCTGAATTAATATGCTGATATCTTAACACTAAAAGCGCCAAAGGGGTTATTATGAAACTTTTCTGTTGTAATTTTTCTCTAACTTTTTAACGGGGTGCAGAAAGCTGTTGAGTATTTCTGACTTTTTGTGTACATGACCGATAAATACAAATTTCAGAGATAAGCCAAATTTACTGTTTCATTACCTTAGGCAGGTATATTATACCGAGAAGCGCCAAGAGGTCATTTTGACCATATCGGTTTAAGGTGCCCTTATTTTTAGAAAAGTAGTAGGAAGTAAAGTAATTATTATATAGTTATAATCTATTGCAAAATATAACATCTGTAAAAACCCACTAGCCGCGTCGCATTCCATTATTATTTATACCTGGCTAACCGCTGATGCTACGAAAGTCCAGATCTTATATCTTACAACGCATTTATAGTGGGGAGCGCTATTCGCTGTGCGGCAATCTATTTGATTAATCAGTTGAGTCAGTATTATAGCGGTGTCCGTGTATTACATACGTTTGTTGTGTTAGTAATTATTTATGCAATGTGGAAGAGAAACATTCTTACTGCAGAAGAAATTGAGCATGAAGCGAATATGGCAGCAATGAAATTAGACCTGGCCAATTCTGGTGATTTTGACAACTATTACAACAGTGACTTCGAAGATGATCCATTATTCTCCCCAAATCTCGCAGCCGTGAACGACCATCGAAAATACAGAAAACGTCGACCTAAGGAGCAGATGACACTTCTATTTCTGAAACCGTTTTTTTTTGGGAACGATAAATATACTGTATGGAAAGTTATTGACTGTGGAGGCAAAACTTCTGGAAGAACACAAATTCATAACGTCTTTAAGGAGACTCCAGGACCTACACCATATGCTACGCGACATATTATGGATGAGAACATGATGAGTTCATGGCGGCACCTCATTTCTGACCCAATGTTGAAGCACATAAAGTCCTGCACTGAAACTGAGGCTCAACAAAAAGGCGAAGAAAACTGGGCTATCTCATTGGAGAACTTGAAGCATTTATTGCGTTGTTATACGTTCGCGAATCATATAAATGTGGAGGAATGGACTATGATCCCTTATGGTTCAAAGATTTGAAAATTGGTTTGTTTGGAAATACAATGAGTCGTAACCAGTTCTGAAATATCATGCGATATCTACGAATCGACGAAAAATAACCAGGTCCGAACGCCTGAAAAGTAACAAATTTGCATTGATTTCATCTATATGGAACATATTTATTAAAAACTGCATTTATGTTACAAACCCAGCGAATTTGTTACGGTTGATGAGCAACTTTTTCCAACAAAAGCACGCTGTCAATTTACGCAATACATGGCGAACAAACCGGATAAATTTGGAATAAAATTCTGGATGCTGGGAGACACCAAATCAAAGTATATGTGCAACGCGTTACCATATTTAGGAAAAGATGATCATCGTCCGGAAAATGAAAGTCTGACCGATAATGTTGTTTGGCGTCTCATTGGATCTACAGAAAAAAAGTGCCAGAAACTGTACACTTTTATAATAATACTAATTACGGTGTTGACGTTATTGACCAGATGGCTAGACAGTATGCCGCCAGAGCTGGTTTACGGCGTTGGCCAGTTTAGATTTTTTATAACATTCTTGATTTGACACTTATAAATGCCTGGATTTTATATAGAGAAACTGCAGGTGTCTTCCTGCTCTTGTAGCTAAATCTTTGCAGTGGGTTCCTTCAGACATTGATGTAGTTTTTTTTGCAAAGGTCTTGAAACTGTTTGTTTACTACTGATATCTTTATTGTATCAATATTAAATTTAGTTCGAAAGATTCCTCGCTTAATGTTTGCATGACCTATGTGCTCGATGAATAACGCTGGTTGCGGTTATCGTTTTGAATGTTCTGTTCAAATGTTGCTAAGCATATAGAAAAGTAATAATATGAGGCAGCTTATCTTAATAATGTTTCGCTTAGGAATACGTTTGAAGTAGTTGTTGCAAATTGTGTTACTTTAGATTTTTTTAGTGATTTTGTTATGCTTTTTTTATACTGAGTTCTTTCAGACATTGTTTGTAAAAGTTTTTTGTTGTTAACACATTACTTCCAAAGGGTAAATTCCCCAGACTTCAGTAATTTTATTAACGCTATTTGCAGATTGCAAAGTAGATTGTCCACATAGAAGAAGTTTTGTACTACAGGGGTTGCATTTGAAAATTCTTCACAATTGTTAAAACCTAATTGTCGATAAGTTTTTATTGCTAAGTAAAAAAACGATTAGTGTTTTTTCCATCGAAGAAAAATGTCAGATCTTGATGAAATCTTGACCTTTCAAGCATAATTTCGTAAAAACTGACATTAGTCGATGTCTTGCATGAAGCATCGAACACTACTCTCAACTCTTGGTTTTCTGGTAATGTTTTCTTCATATGATAAGGAGTAAGATAATCTTGCAGAAATTTATTAGATTGATTTTTTGATTGAGAAACTCCTTTTAACATTTTCTTTAGTTCGAGATTCTTGTTCGGGTGTAAATACGCTGACTGTGTATGTACAATTTCCATTTCTCTTGGCTGTTTGAAGTGGTTTTTACATATTTGGTCATCTTAAGAAAGGCAGCGTTGTGTAGATGCTTCTTCGATTTCCAAAAATTTGGTTAACTGCTTGTTTTTTTTAGTTTTACTGATTACATATTGAATGCTTGAATGGGTTGTTGTGAGACCTGTTGTATATTACCTGATATAATAATTGCGTCAATGGGTCCTGGTATATTAAATTTAAGATCAGCTAGGATGTGCTTTTTCCATTGTTTTAAGTTTCGTGTAAACAGTTAGTGTTGACTGTTTATAATTGTGGTTACCTTGTTACTACCAATTTTAAATTCGTGGGTGAAATTAAATGGAGGCTGACCTCTCGACCCCAAGTCTTTTATCTCTAAACATAGGGTTGTGGACCTAGTCTGGGACAATGTCAGCGAGATGTCGGTCACCAAAAGGAACAGACCAATGCCACAAACAGTTCAGGTGATGACCCACAGCACAAAAATGTAAGATTACTAGGTACTACAGAAAAACTTTTAAAATGAATCGCTGACTTGAAGAGAGAATCGATAGCCTTGCTGATTCTAACTAAACACTCACAGAAAACGAAAAGAAATATAAAGGATAGTGCATCTAAACTGAGGTAAACCTAGTCTCGCAAGTGACAACGGACGACATGCGTGCCTTAATTAAAGACAATACTGGAGAATCTTTAACTGTCATAAATCATAAAAAGGCAGTAATAACTAAAAAAGTAGTCTGTGCGCGCTGCCAGGAAATCTTCACAAGGGAAGAACAGAAAGAAAGAATAATCACAGATCTATTAAAGGACTGTTACATTTAAAGACATTTGGCCCTACTTACGTGAAGAATGGCCAAACACAATCTTTTACGCCACAACTCTTAATACATCAGAAACAAATAATCGTATTAATGTACTAAACGACCAGGAAGGTCAGAAGAATCTTAAAAAAAGATGTTCCCAAAAAATCACAAGCTTACTAAAAAGAAGAACTCTTGAAACAGGTAATATTATTACCGCGAAAAGCATAGATATTGTAGAGGACAACGATAGAAATAAACAAGAAGCGGTAACAAAATACACAATGCTGGGATATGTAAGTGACGCAGAAAATTGAGACTGGGCAAAGACCGCATGCTTAGTGCTCTTCAAAGCTAGAGACAAAGCCCAAGCAGCAAATATCCAACAGTTGAAAATGGTTATATTAGGGGAGGAAAAAGTCAACATCAGAAATATAGCCGAATTTGTATTCAGAGACTCAAATCTAAAGTACACTATGAGCAACATAACAAAACCTTCACATAGCAAAAGAAACTACGTCAGAGAACCGGTGTATTTCAAAAACGGAAACTATAACTATAAAAAATGAAAGGTGATCCTACGTAGACCTACTCAAAGGGGTTAAGAAAGTAATCGGTACAACCACATTGGTATCACGCTTTAAAGCCGTTAAGAAAACTAGAGGAGGCCATTTTTCGATTGTTTCTGAGAATCAGGAGACCCTTGAAAATATTAATGCTGATGTTGATGCGGAGTTAATAGGAGACGAATGTTCAATTAAGGGCACGGGCAGAACGCTCTACATCTATAAGCTGCACGAGGTGACGATCGGAGAGGAAGCGGGTGAAACATTACAGAAGAGGAAAAGATAAAAGGAACAACATTAGGATGTGACAACTAAAACCGGCTAGGAGCGAAACGCAAACAATAATTGTGACGGTTTCAAGCGAACTAGCGGATTGGGTTATAAAAAGCCGCAGTATTAGAGTTGGACTAAACGCTTGCAAGGTGGTGACTCCGCTTGGGAAACGGGCCACGCAGCAAGGACATATGCTAAATTGCCGAAAAGTGGAACATGTTAAAATGGCTTGCATAAACGAGAAATTTTACGCAATTTGTAACTGCACAAGTCATACACCACGGACGATAACTTGTCCTATATTTAAAAAACAAATCAAAAGGAAAAGACAGCCATTGTATACAAGCATTAGCGATAGTACAAACCTTTATTATGAACTAATTGAATAAACGAAATCAAAACAGTCACAAAATATAATTCAAAACTTCAAAAAACAAAAAAAAAGAATGTAGAGAGTTAATTAAGAGGAAAGCATGAATACATGTGTAACGACCTAGAAAACAATCCATGGTGTACTGGTTATAGACTAGTTACAGAAAAATTTAGACTTGGTAAGGGACAATTTTCTCCATCTAAAGAAAAAACCACACAGGTAATCAGGAGCACCAACCTACATCTTTGCGGTTAGGGGCGACTGCTCCCCCTCAGTGATTTTCAGTCGAAGAGATGATTGAGGCAACTCAAATCTAAAAACTAAAAAAACGCCGGGACAAAACGAGGCAATTAAAATATTAGTGAGAGAATACCCTGAACACATTCTATAGGCGCCCTGGTATTGCTGGATATCCAAAACGCTTTTAATACCGTTCCTTAGACACTACTAGTGGAAACGATGCACGGAAAAAGCATAAATGTGCAGTTGACCAAAATTATAACCAGTGGCCTGACAAACATATAAGCTTAAAAATAATGAGAGCATCCAACATCAGATGATGTCCACAAAGCTCGGTCCTCGGCCCTAAATTATGGAATATCATTTATGATGAAGTCTTGTCCACACGACTTCCGAGTGGAAGAACTGTTCAAACGCTGATGCTGACGCACGACTACAGATAGTGGACTTATGGTTAAGAAAAAATAAACTTTACGTAGCCATAGAAAAAACGGACGCAATTGCCTTCACAAGCAGGAGAAACGACGCGATGAAATAATTAGTTGCATCACTGGGTAAACACCTCTCTTTTGGGTCACACGTCGTACTAACATTTAATAAAACGGATATTAGAACAGCATCTATTGACTAAACTGTTGGCTAACGTGAAAGGCCCAACAACGTCTAAAAAAAACTAATTATGTCGACGATTCACTCTATCCTACTATATGCAGCACCAGTATGGCACACTGCACTCAACACCAGTAAATATAAAGATATGGCAGACAAAACCCAGAGAACAATGTCCTTAAGAATTACTTTCGCATATAAAACAGTGTCACTCAAAGCAGCGAGCATTTTTCCAACATCTTGGCCGAAGAAAAAACCAGGGGTTCCCAAAGCCACAAGACAAGAAGACTTATTACAAAAATGGCAATCTAGATGGGAATAGTACCCCAAGGATTCATCATTTGGTATGTGAGAAAGGATTTGATGATGCCCAACACACAGTTTTTGAATGCAAGCATTGGCACGAAGAGAGAATGGTCTTAAACAAGAAACACGATGATGCTAGAAAATGCAACCGCATGGTCCATACTATTTTTTTTTCTTTCTTCAACCCTCAGGAAGAAAGAAAAATTGTGCAGGAAATACTGTAGTGAAACTTAACTTCTGCTGTTGATATAATTTTGAACGATATTTTTGTATTTATTTATTTACACTTTGTGTAGGTAGGAAATATCACTCGAAAAAATTATAGAAGTGTCTAAGGTATTTTAGTTTGCTACTTATTTAGAAAATATTTTTCTACCCATTGTAAGAATCGAAGTTATGTTAGAAAGAAGAAAACCGCAAGGTGTTGCCATTTACCATAACCGACCGAGTACGGGGCCACTTGAGCTTGCCGAGGTAGGCCCAAAAAAAAGAATACCAACTGACCGTTAATGTCATGGATGGTTAGTAAAGTGGCTAATTTACATCCAGGATACACGACAAGTGGTTATCTCATTCGCTCATTTCTGGGCGAATCGAAGCCTTGATTGATTTTGGGGTTGGGTAGTTGTACGCGTCCTACTTCTATCTATTTCTAAAGGAGTTTACGCACGTAAATTTCAATTTTTATTCTTAGTTACTACTTCTTTAGTGGGTTACTACTGAAAGTCCTTTCGCTTCTTAAAGATAAAAATACAGTCTACTGTCGACTTCTGTGTAGCCAAAACAGTACTTTTAACTTATTTCAAATCACCGAGTATACAAATGATGCAACTTAAAACTATATCGTTACTACGTTATACATTTTCAGTAATAAATTTTATCGTTTTTTTAAATTTTAGTATTACTAGAATAACTAAACCTTTCAATATAAATTTTACTTTAATTCATTGTTGTATAAAAAGTTGATTTCACACAAGTAGTATAGTGATGCCGGTTCTGGCGCAATTTTACCGCGCTTTTTTAAATATTTGAATTTTGTGTAAGTTCGGAAAAGATCGTATTTTGTTCGGCTGTGTTCGTGTGCCCGCGCAGTTTTCAAATTTGAATTTCTTATAACTTTGAGATCGGATAAGATTGGTAGAGATCGGGTTTTTATTTTCCCGCGTTTTTTAAAATACATATTTCAAATTCAACCGTTTTGCAAACCGCTTTACAAACAGTGTCGTTAATTTTGGTATTAATATACTATATTTTGTTACTGCGTAAAACATTGTTAGTAATAAACTTTATCGTTTTTATTAATTTTAGTGTTACCAAAATAACTAAATTTTTCAATATAATTTTTACTTCAATTCATCGTTGTATAAAAATGTTGATTTCATATAGATTATACTTTCAATGTGTATTTCACTCTGTACCTTTTATCCAAACCTTCAAAATAAAAGTATCTTCTTTGTAGCAACCTAATATGCAGTATACCTTTATTTCCTATTCTACAATATTTTTATGAGTGTGCGACTAGTTCTTTTATCCCGGCACATCGTTCGCTTTATTGCTACTTTCTCTCTTCTTTATAATTTATACTTTTGACAAGTTCGTATATTTTTAAAAAATAAATTTGTGAATTTTAAAAACATTGTTATAAGAGAAACACTTACGTTCTAAATAACGAATGATTACGAGTATAAATATCTTTAATAAATATAAGTAATTACAAAGTATCTAAAACCTTTCCTATTGAAATTCATTAGAATCTGCGTGGAAGTAGATTAGGCAAAGAAGTAAAGTGCAGTAACTAAAAGTTTTAAAGAATGCTTTTCAGTTCATTAAACACTTTTAAGCTTTAGCTTTTACTCAACTTTAGTAATTTAGCGGGGTCTCAAATTTACACCGTTTTCTACTTCTTTTCTAAATATTTAATTATTTATTTAGATGTGATTTTGTTAGATTAATAAAACATCTAAATTTCTTTTTACATTCAACATGTTAAATTATTAATGCTAGTCAACTGCAAATTTTTGTTAGCAATTATAAAATTCACATCAAACTTGCTTTGTCTTTCAGAAGCGGCAAAAAATGGCATCTAATGACACTCGAGGGTGCAACTTTTGTGTACCTTCCACAAAGGTACTCTTACGAACACATTTATGTTTCATTTCTATCAATTGTGCATTTTGCTATTTATTGTTAAAACTTTACAATTTTTCGCAACGTATTTATAAAAAAGTTTAACATTTTTCAAATTCTTCTTGTCTTTTAAATTCTGGTGGTAATAATTTCTATCTTTTTTATCGTAGCACAAATATGTACTGTGCACGTGCATCGAACAAGTAATTATTATTTTAATATTTCATTTTTCTATTGTATTTTTTTTAAATATTAATGCAATAATTTTTTCATAAAATATTTTATTTTATTAAATAAAATATTTGATTAAAACGCGCTTTCTAATCGTCTAAAAGTTAATGGTACACCACCCTTAGATTGAATAATGGGAAAAGGTGTTAAAACTATTGGTTCTGTAGTGAACGCATTTTTTTCAATAATATAATTCCTTAAAATGTGAATTATGGCTTTTTTCACAATTAAAAGCCCAAGCGTTTGACCTAAAACGATTTACTTTAGTCTTCCTTTATTTGCAGTTTAATCGTACTTACCGACACAACTTCTCGGGCCATCTCCGAATGGTAAAAATGTACAGTTGATTATTTTGTGAATATTGTTTGCGTTAAACCTTTCCGGATCGTATTTTTCCGGGTTCGGGAAGTATTTCATGTTATAGTGTAATCCATACAATCCTATTATGATAGGTGTACCCTTTTCGATTGTTAGTTCATGCCCTGGTACTTTATAATTTTCGATGCATTCTCTGTGAATAAACGAAGTCCCTGGATACTTCCTCATAGTTTCTTTAATTAAGAAATAATCATAGAAAAATTTCTTTTTACAAGCAAATCTTACCGTTCACACACATCTGCAAGTACTTCATCTGATGTATTGCATTAAAAGTAAGTTCACCGTGTGTTACTACAACAGTTTTAATCTCATTCCTAAGTTTTTCTTGTATATCCTCGTTCACGCCCAGTTCATGCAAAGTAAAAGCTAACGTTGAAGCTGCAGCTTCAAAACCAGACGAAAAGAAAGTTACTGCTTGAGCTACTAAATTTTCTCTACCTATTAAAAACATAATTAAACAATGTTAACATTTATTATAATTTCCACATACTAAAAGTAAACCCGTTGAATTCTAGGTTTTGTTTTTTAAAATCAATTAATATGTCTATAAGGTCATTGTTTTTAACCTTTCCATTACTTGCTTCTCGTTGAAAATAAGCGTTCTCAAATGCGTCGCGGACGAAATCAACTGCTGAAGATTCGATGAATTTAAACTTAAATAATTTTATTATCCACGTTGCATAATAATAACAAAACACTATTAAACTTCTACCGAACGATTGTCCCAACATTTTTTTACCAGCCAGTCTAAATCCATCTTCATTAATAAACGAATTGGCTGATATACCAAAACAACACTTTACAATGGCATCGGTGGTATATCTTGCCGACATTTCTTTGGTTTCTACGTTTGTACCTAAGTTATCTTCCAAATAATTATGTAAGTTTCTATCACACTCTTCGATATTTGTCATCATATGTTTTATTTTATTTAATGATAAAAAGGGGCTCAGCTTCGTTCTTAACCATCTCCAAGTTGGATTTTTAATCGCAAATAAACCATTGCTCATCACTGGGTCGATTTTCTCATCACAATGAAAATAACGATTTGAGAAGTTGTTAAAATCCTCAATTAAAACGGTTTTTATAAGTTCTTGGTCTGTTATGACTAAATACGGTTTGGTAAATGCAAAAAATCCAAAGTATGATCCTGTAAATTTCCAGTAGTGCTTGGCAATAAACAATCCTGAATGCGATCTTCCAAATGCTATTTCTAAAATGCTTCCAAAGAAAAATGTTGGTTTAATAAATGCAACTCTTCTTTTTTCCCAATAATTGTAATTGCGTGTAAAGTACACATAAGTTAAAATCGTTAATATCAATACGAACAGTAAATATGTAATTGTTAGTAAAACCTAAAAAAATTGACAATTAAAAAAAACCTATTTATTTAAAAAAAAAACGATTTATACGGCGTATATTTACCATATTTTACAGTAACGAGCGTCTTATTTTGTTAAAATAGTTGATTCTAGAACTTTTATATCTATAAAAAACATTTAAAAATCGAGTGGTTATTATTAACGGTTTTGGTACGTAGCTATTCATGAATAAAAATTTCTAATTATCATAGCATTATCATTTAGTGACAAAAAAATTATCTTGCCTTCAATACGATTTCAAATGTTTATTTATAACTAAGTTTTAAATTAACAAAAAAAATATTACTACGCAAGTAGTTTTTTCTTCAAATTTTTTACTAAACATTTTTTATAAACTAAATAATTACGTTTACCATTGCAAATAAAAGAAGTTAAATGAATTCGTATTAATCAAGCATCAGATAGAAACTAACATCTACAGGGTGAATCGGAATATGTAGGAAGTACAAAAACTACAAATAATAAGCATAAAATAAAGACGATTGTTTAAATAAGTTTATATCCTAGCATGCACAGGTAAAAGGTTATTACGTCTTCAAAGTTAGAAAAAAAAGAAAATTTTATTCGTAAACTTTTTTGTCGCTTATAAAGTTTTGATTAAACGAATCGTTTTATTTTAAATAAATAAAAAGTTGTTTTAGAAGACGAACCACTCGTGATTGAGAAACATTGAACCTTAGAGAAATTCGTCTCAATTACATATTCTTTCCTTCAAAAAAGGAGTAACATCTCTGACGACCGAAGTATTGAGTTCGTTTTTGCAAAGATCCGGATTCTCTTAATCTTGCCTCAAGCCGCTGAAACGTTTTTCTGAAAGAAAAATGGTAAAAACAATTGCTTTATGTAATCTTTTTGCTTACCTATTTGGTGTAGCACGATTAGGAAACATAAGTGCGTAACGTATTGCTGCCGCCGCAGTATTACCATCACACTTAAGTTTAACTTTTTAATTTTTTAAGTTAAACGATGCGTTTAATCAAAACTTTACAAGAGACAAAAAAGTTTACAAATAAAATTTCCTATCAAACTTCTGCTCATTTAATTTTTATTAAATTTTCACAGTTTTTTTGTTTTTAAATACTCATTAACAACTACAATAAATAGTCGATTACATTTACATAATTCAAAAGTTAATAATAAAAAAACTTTGAAGGCTTAACAACTTTTTACCTGTGCGTGCTAGTTTATTTAAATAATCGTATTTATTTTATGCTTATTATTTATAGTTATCGTACTTTTCACATATTCTGACTCACCCTGTATAATAAAAGTCTAATGCAATAAAATAATGAGGTTCATACCTTAATTAATATGTATACTGGGTGTCCGAGTACGGAGCGGGTGGATTCCGACTTTGGTAACACCCAAAAATTTTAAGAAAAATTCTTATAAATTAAGTAGACAAAAGAAATGACTGAAAATTATTTTAAACTTTGTAAATCCACCGCTAGGGGGTGTAACTGCTATGAAAGAAACATAAAGTTTACGATATCCTGGAAAGTTTGGCGATACATTTGAAAACATACCTTGATAGCTTGAGTGATACGGTATCATTTTGCTTCATAATATTTTTTCGTATTTGTCATAATAAGAGAGAGGGACGTCAATGCATTTTTCAATGTTTACATTCTAATATCTCCTGAACCATTCAACCTATTTGATTATTTTTGATCCCGTTTAAAAGAATATTTGATGGTCTTTCGACAGAAAGCTTTTGCTGAACAGTTTAGTTTAAAATAAATAAACTAGAAGGCGTTATCTGCAGCAATTTTTCAATTTTTTTATTTTTGAAAAAAAGTTAAATAGAACAGTACTATTTGCAAATGAAGATTTTAGCTCGATTTATAAAAAAAAAACAAATCACTGCAATTGTTTAACGTATTTAAAGACCAACAATCAACAAAATATCAGTGATAACAATATAACAAAAAAAGAACAAAGCTCAAAGCTTACCCATAAACAGCTCACAAATGCTTATGTACAACTATTACTTGAAATCGTCTTGGAAGTCTGGAAGTGCGCTAATGTTTTATGTATTTATTTTTACTGATTACTAAGCTGAAATGCATAATTTAGTAATAAAAATGATGTAAATATTATACGCAAATGTGCATAACTGTCGTACAATTTTCTTTTTATTGGATATCTGTATTAAATGTCAACTTGTTTAACTGTATTAAATATTGACATGAAACAATTTTTTTTGTTTCACATACACCATTAATCTATTTATATTCGGCGTTGCCGACCACCAAACGTTAAAGCTGGAGCTTTATAATCCCATAAAATTAAAGAGCTTGCCGAATAACGAACTCAACATTAAGTTTGGGTAATTCTTTCATTCATAAGATTGGCGAACAACAACCCAAAAAGAAATATCTAAGAAAAAATATAAGATCTGTTACAATTCTACAGAAAATCTATCATACTAACAAACAAATTGTTTTCTTACCCTATCAAAATTTCACGAAATTAATCAACTTCCTCAGCAACATTTATTGAATGATGGCTTTGAATGACTATTGTTGGGACCGAACACGAATGCTCCAAAATTAGCAAAGACCGATCATATTTAGACAAAAAATAAAGAAAAAAATGATTTATTAGAAATTGTTATATTACTTTTTTACTAACGAATTGATTAATTATAACTTGTTTACATGTCAACGATCATATCGCCTTCCAGAGGCATAACTTAACATAATACTAATTTGCAAGCCGCTCCATACTCTTCCCTACTGCCCGAGTCACTTTAAAGAGGCTAGTACTAAGAGTTGAACAGTTTGGCAACGGACACAAATTTCTTAAAACTCGAACTAGAACTACTTTGTTAGACGCTGTACGAATTTTAGCCAATCTTGACCTTTCATCATGACCGGGAATCCATTCAAGAATTTGTCCCAATGACCAACTTAACGGTGGTTGATTGTTCTCTTTTATTAGCACAACTTGCCCAACTTGAGCAGGCACCACTTCTTCTTTAAATTATTTTGACTGCTTTCGCTGTTTGTTTAAATATTCGGTCAACCATCTTCTCCAGCATTGTTGATAAGCATAGCAAAGAAATTACGTTCTCATAGGTGAGACAACAATTACCAACAATTTTGGCCAATAAATTCTGACATTACTTTATGTTCGATTCCCAAAAGCCGTCAAAATGCGGTGCTCTAGGTGCAATAAATTCCCATTCAATGTTTTGTCAGCAAGACAAGTAGACAACTCTTTCGATTGAGCAATTAAAAGTGAATATAATTCTTTGTGCTTTCGAGCAGCTTCTACACTCTACGAGCAATAAAACGATGAAACACAGACAGGGACCCAATTGTAGTGAGATCCGTTATAACATTTAAATGTACACATTTTGTGACCATACAGACAAACACACATATATACGTCTTTTTTCTTTTATTACTTTTGATTTTACTATTTTTTATCAAAATCACAAGAAGAGCTTAAAGTTGCATACGGTTCTGCATGCAATAATCGACGATGCTAAGATTCTAATACTAAACGAGAAAGAAGATGAGCTGCTAAAAGCTCCAAACGAGGAATAAAACATAGTTTCAATGGCGATATCTTAGTTTTAGCACACAAGTTGGATTGAGTATGATCCAAACCAACACTGCAGATATAGACACAAGCCGCATAAGCTGCTTTACTTGCGTCCGCAAACCCATTAAGTTAAAGAAAAGAAAAATTGCAACCTTTTTTTGCAACACATTCTAAAACTGGCTTGCCCCAAAAAATTTTGAGCAACCAAAGTTCATGAAAAAGAATCTTTGCCAATATCATTGAAAAATAAATAAATTCTAATGGATCATTAAACAGATACGTAGATATGAATTATCTAAAGATCACAAATAACGAACTTTGAACTCTCAGAAGAGGCTGGTTTGAAGGGCTCGTAACCAATTTCAATGTTTCACAAAGAGACTTTGTTATAATATTAATAGTACTACCAGAATCTAACAATGTTATACGGCAATTATATGGCGTACCTGAGACTTTTTTCAATCATAGAAGATCGAGACAAATTAGCAGATAAGGTACTTTAAACATTGCTTGCAGAATTTTGTAACGGCCGAGATATCATAGGAAAACGCTCTTTCCGTAAACCTGAAGACGACAATGGAACATTCTGACGAGATGTACTTGCAGTACAGACTCCGACATTCAAACTTGAACTTCATTTGGCCTGGGAACACAATTGAATCAGATTTATTATTTGATGATTCAACCGAAACTTCTAAATGCAAAAGACTGTGATGTTTTTTGTGACAAAAAAGACAATCGCTTTTTGAACTACAGTTAAACAAATAGTGACCTTTTTGTAAACAATTTAAACATAATTTGTACTTTTTTGCTTTAGAAATGCTGTTTTTAACTGTTAATTGCTTACACTGAGCAAAAATTTGCTATTATCCGCTCTAGTTTGACCTTAATCTCTGCTTGTACCAATTCAGAGAGTTGTCCATCTTGTTCTAAAATTTTTAAAACGTGTTAATCTGCCATTTAACAAGAAGCGTTTTAATAACGGGTTGGACATATTAATGATTATAATTGTAAAACAATAAAATGAACATTTTGCTATGTTACACCAACTGCTATATTAATAAGCCAAAACAAACCGCGATTTAACTAACAGATTTTTGTTTCCAAAAAGGTTCTTTGCACGCCACTACTGATCTTGATGCCCCGATTCTTTTGACATCAACCAGCGTGTTACAGCTTTATAATAGTGTTGATACCAGAATTCCAAATTTTGATATCTGAAAGAGACTTCTATTTCAACGATTAGATCAACTGTAACAAACCACCAATGATTTTCTATAGAGACTGTAATTACTCTTAACTGATGCAATTTCTAGTTTCAGAACTAGATCCGGCTCGAAAGACCAAATGTTGGGACCGAATACGAATGCCCCAAAATTAGCGAAGACAAATAATATTTAGATAAGAAATAAAGAAAAAAAATATACTTTGCGCGTTATTGAAATCTGTTAACTAATGCGACGCAATGATGCCAACCAACTAAGTAAAATACTAAAGGTAGAATAGAGGGTATGTCAAAATTTTAAAGTTTAATGAAACTGGTAAGGTCAATTCGTTAAAATAAGCTACTTCTGGTAAGGGTGTTTTTTTTGTATCCATCAAAGAACGGCAAATATTTTTGCAGAACTCATTAAATATCAGAACTTAGAACCTAACATCGTATGGTACGGTGCTCGATCTAACACAATAAACAGCTTATTTAAAATTGCTTTTAAAACAAATCTTAAGCATTCCTCATAATGCTAATTTATTTTGTTATGGTTATCAACTAAAGCCGCTTTGTTTGCGCATTTGGGTAGCTTCGGGTTGATCCGATTTTCCTCTAGAATCTTATCGTTCGTGAACCCCAAACTGACGTTTCGCAAGACATAGCAGCTTGCATCTTTGGAGTGGTAAATGTCACTGAAGGAAAAGTGTAAATGCCGGTATATATATCATTAGCGATCAGGCAATTAACGGACTTCGTTATTACTCGGAGTAGAAATTTGTGTTCTTTCCTTCATCTTTGTCTTAGAGGGTACAGTACTGGTAGGATTCTTTTTTTTTTTTTATATATAACATAGTTACCGTTTTTTGTTTGGTAACATTGCGCGTTAATACAGATCTAGTATCGCGACTAGTTAAAATTCTGTTTATAGATTTACACCAATTATTTCGAATTGATAATAATAATAGTTTTGTTACCTACTACTAAATTATGTTTATCACAAGTTTTTAAAGAAAAATCTACTTGCTCAAGAATTCCATTATTGGTTTGTTTATACATATTTTTTGAATTGGAATTTTCATTGAAATTTCTGTTAAAAATATTCAAAATTTTGATAAACATCGATTTCCAATTTTTACTGGGTAATAATTGGGCAATATGAGTTTGTTTTTGTATACCAACGTCTATTCTATTGCTTGTTGAGGTTGAATTTATTTGCGCCTCCGGTAACTGTTCATTTACCTGTATTTCTGAACTAGTCATTAAATTTTTTATGTTCTCAAACATGCATTAGTAGAATTTACATTTTCGCAATTATATGACATATTATGGTATTAAAAATAAAGATCGAAATTTTTTGGTGTTGAGTTTGTAGGCTGAATTCCGTGGCTACGTACTACTCTTCCAAATAAATTTTTAATGAGTCTTAGCTTAAACTCCTACCTAATAAATATTGAAAGCATTTTTTTTTACAACATTCCAAATGTTCATAAAATTTTGAATTGTGAATATCTAGTTCTTTAAGCTAGGTGGCTTTGGATTATCAATAGGGTTCTTAACTTTAAAGGCCATTGAAGATAAAATAATAATTGCTTCTTCTGTTCAAAATTGTAAATTCCACACCTCAATTTTTTCCCATTTGATGCTTCTTTTGTGCTACCGTTTAGGTATAGAATCGAACAGCTTATCAAAAGACAGCAACACTTCAGAAGTATATCCTGTACCCTCTCTCAGGAATTTTAAATAATCTTTAAAAAAAATTATTAACAAAAACAATTACAAAGTACAAAACTTATCTAATTTTCCGGCGAGATTAGGTGTTACTGCTAACCTCTGGCTGAATATTTGCACGGCATCTTTTTTTAATTTGATCTTTGCATACATGTTGATCTGTTAGTTTAAATCTGCTAGATATTATATATTTATAGTTAAGTTGTAACAAATTTAGTTTCTGTTGTTTATAAAATAAATTGGTTTAATGGTCGGGGTCCGTCTATCACGTTTGGTGGCGTTGTCAATTTCTAACACAACAATTTACCCCAGCCATTAACTAAGAAATAAACTCTTCAAATATTTTACTTTATAACAAAAATAATTTACTATCAGCTGCAAATCTCGAACAACTTCAATCAGATTCATTTGCTATTTCAATTTTTCAGTCGAGTCTTGAACACACACTAACACTAAAGTAACACTTAAATCTTAAAGGAAGAAGTATATTATAAGCTGTAAATGTCAAACAAATGTCAACCACAGATTCAATTGTATTGCCAGTTTTTAAATTGTTTATCAGAAAATGTCTTAAATACACACGAACACTAGTTTTAAACGAAGATGTCAACAGGGAAAAGTGTAAAAGTGTCTTGTAAAAACGCGATTGTAGCGTTCTTGTTTCTTACATAGATTAGATAAATTATGCTTTCTTGTCGATTGGCGTTTGATTTAAAACTGTTGGTAAAATAGGAAGTAATTTTAAGCGGATGATCAGAATGAATTTCAGCGACATCTCTCGGATGGAAGATAAATATAAATAGAATCACTTGACTTTCCTAAGTCTACTCATTGGGGTTAAACGTCTAAAAGTGGATGATTTGTGGGTTCTAGGTTAAAATCTATTTTTATTACCAATATGTAAAATGATAAACATTTGTCCTGCATCTGAAAGTTGATTAATTTCACCTTTATACCCGTATTGATTAAAATTATTCCAGTTTTTTAGAATGACATTCACTTATCCTTATTTGTTTTTACAGCACACAAGTATTTAGTTTTTTTGGTCGCTATATTAATAAAGTTTAGGTTTTTTTAATTTTCTATGAGAAAAATTCAAATCTGTAACCCATTGTAGTTTGACAAACTTGCGGAAAATTTCGTAAGCTTGTTATTAGTTTTGTATATAATTCTGCAATTGTAGGAATATTTTTAACCATATAAAAAAGTAATATCTTCGGATACTTTCTTTTAGAAAATCGTCAATTTTAGTTTTCTTTTAGGTTTTGCCGGTAATACATTACTCGTTGTTCTCTCTTCTCTTAATAGTTGCTTTTGCGTATTTCCAAACAACTTGCTGTGCGTTTTATTGCTTGAGTCATAATAATGTCTACTCCATTTTGTTTTTCATATTCAAAATAATTTTTTACTTTCAACACAATTTGTTTCAACTCAGCAGACATGTGTGACCTAGTATTTTTTTACAAAAAATTTACATTTGTAGACATATTCTGGTTGTATTGTAGATAACATGCATAAATGCATTGATACAGTTTATAATTACATATTTATATAAAAAGTTTGTGTTTATGAATTGGCATCAATGAATTAAAAATATAAAAAAAATACACTACAATAACAAATAGTAGATTGTTTTATTAAGATTAATTATTTTTTGATACGAACAAATTTTGGTATTGGCGAGGTGAAGCGTTAGCGGATACTGATGAAAGCACAAGGTTTAAACCGTGTATAGATTCTATACTAAAACTCCGTTTAATTTCAATTTTACACTGTAAAAGAGACGTGCACGGAACTGAGTTATAACGTCACAACTAAATATTATCCAAATTTCTGTGTAAATCAAAAGCGTTTATTTATACATTTATAGTAATCATTAATAGTTGTTGAATAATAGTAGTTTACGTAACAAGAGTCGAAAGTAAGAAATAGCATAACGAACGTTAATGCGACGCGAGGCCGCACGGCCGAGCGTTGCATGTGAGTGAGTTATGCTATGATTCTTTCGACGAGAGTAATGTACATTATTTTTTGTGTTGCCTTTCATAAAATTACATTCTTTTTTGAAAAAATAAAAAAAAATCAACAGAAATATAATATGTTGGTACTACATTTATTACTAAATATGTCAGATTTGACATTAACTTTAACATCGTTTTTCTTCAATTTTAACTGAATTTCAAGATGTTTAAAATGATTTTTCCACCTGTCGCATACTCATTCTAATATATTAATTGACTTTGAACACTTACTTTTATGTGGATTCCTAGTTTTCATTTTGCCACCCTAGAGCTTTTTTCGTTCATTACGTAACTACACTAACGAACGAATATTGACGTTTGCAATGTTGGCAGTACAAAAACAGTTTTTTTTACATTATTCAACTTGGAATGTATGCTTGTTTAGTCAAATTGTAAGCTGCATTCGAACCACTTCATCTTATCCTACGGAGTTGAATTTTTACGTGTTGATTTAGTTCTTATTATAAGCATATTTTTTTAGACCATTTAAATAAAAACCTGGTTTTTTAAAACGTTTATTAACAGTTCCTTGCTTTACGAGATATTAGATGATAAATTGAGGGGTCAAGACTTTTTGCTCTGATAGTAGTTAAAATTATCTGTTGTATTAAACAAATCTGCAGTTATGAAATAGAAAAAAATTATATATGATGATAATTGCTAGACAATTTTAATTAGATTTAGGAATTTAGCTAAGATTATTTTAAAAAAAATATCACCACGAACGTAATTCGAGATAATTATTTTATTAACTATGTCGCAAATTGTTTAAAACAAGTATGTTAGTATCTTTATTAAACAATTAAGAATGTTTACTGTCTAAGGTTTTTTAATTTGCTACTTATTTATGTTTACTGGAGAAAACTTTTTTACCCATTGTAAGGATTGAGGTTATAGTAGAAAGAAGAAAACCGCAAGGTGTTGTTATCTACCATAACGGACCGAGAACTGGGCCGCTTGAGCTTGCCGAGGTAGGCCAAAAAAAAAGGGATCATAACTGAACGTTAATGTCATGGATGGTTAGTAGAGTGACTAATTTACATCCCGGATCCACGGCAAGTGGTTATCTCACTCGCTCATTTCTGGGCAAATCGTAGTCTTGATTGTTTTTGGGGTTAGGTAGTTGTACGCGTCCTACTTCTATATATTTCTAAAGGAGTTTACATAAGTAAATTTCAATTTTTATTCTTAACTACTACTGCTTTAGTGGGTTGCTACCGGAAGTTCCTTCGCTTCTTAAAGATAAAAATACAGTCTACTGTCGACTTCCGTGTGGCCAAAACAGTACCTTTAACTTATTTTAAATTACCGATAATACAAATGATGCTTAAAACTGTAGTTGCAAAAAAAAAATAATTTTGGTAGTAGTTTAATCGTTTTTTTAAATTTTAGTATTACTAAAATAACTAAATTTTTCAATATAATTTTTACTTTAATTCATCGTTGTATAAAAATGTTGATTTCACACAAGTAGTATAGTGATACCGGTACAGACGCAAGTTTTCGCGCGCTTTTTTAAAAATTTGAATTTCGTGTAAGTTTGGGATAGATTGGGCAAGATCGTAATTTAATCGGCTGTGTTCGTGTGCCCACGCAGTTTTCAAATCTGAATTTCTTGTAAGTTTGAGATCGGATAAGATTGGTGGAGATCGGGTTTTCATTTTCGCGCGCTTTCTAAAATATTTGAAATTCAACCGCTTTGCAAACCGCTTTGCAAACAGTTTTATTAATTTTGGTAATAATCAGTGATTGGAACATTACTTTTAAAAAGGAATGAATTACAATTACTAATTATTTAGTTAAAAAAGAATGCATTCTCATTACTAATTAGTTTTCGTGGAAGGTAATGCATTACAATTACTAATTACCGAAAAAAGTAATGCATTATTTTGAACATTACTTTTGTCGCTATTAAACAGTATAATACTACTAATAATTACTCCACCCAAAAAACAATATTATAAACAAAATTTTATTCTACATACTCCATATTCAATTGCGTTTCAAAATTGTTATCTGTTAGTGCGTGACGTTTCGTTTTAAAAACGTCATCTTCAGTGAAGCAATTTTAAACACAATAGCAATGGGCGCGTGTGTTCGCTAAACGGCTACGTTGCAAAGTAAGCGCTTTCAGTCGTTGACTAAAATTCGGCAGCATAAAAATTTACCGCTTAGTAGTACTCGCTTTTTTCTTTCTAACTTAAAAGTAAAATAATGGACAATCGTGCAAGAAAAGTGTTGCTGGTTAATGATGTAATAATTTAGAAATTGTACAACATCAACGCCTACTGAACTACATTAATTGCCCCAAACCAACGCCCAAACCAAATAAAATCGTCCTCCATTAAATATTCAGTTAATAAAAATTGGTCATTGCATTTTATATGACAAACAAAAAGCTATAATCACAAATTAGATCAAATAATCTTACATTTGATACTTTTTGAAAAATTGGCACCGCTATATTGCGTTTAGCAAATCGGTGAGCGCTAAATAGTAAGCGTTCTAGCATGATTAAACGCTGACAGTAAGCAGCTGCTTTCGCTAAACGCACCCAATGCTCTTTAAAACTTTAGACAATACAGTTCACTTACACAAGCTTGCTAGTTATGTTCGTGGTAAATTACCAATAACACAAAAATATTAAACTTATATGAATTTTATTTTATATTTACAATTGATCCTTGTCGATCCTTTTACTTTTACGTTACAATTATATCTAACCGATTTTTAAGATTTGATGGTTTTATATATATATATTTCTAAACTAACTATGAAACTTAATCCTAACAACTTAAATGGTTCTTTTTCAGATTTATAAATAAAAATTGAAAAAATACAAAGTGACAGGGGTAACAACTTAAATGGTTCTTTTTCAGAGTCATAAATAAAAATTGGAAAAATATAAAGTGACAGGGGTCGTTAACACATGTGCGTCCAGGCTCATAAAACACTAAACACAAAAATGAATTTTAAGAAAAGAAGCAATATATTTGTTTAATTTATGACTATTATATTAGGGGAGAATATAACTTGCTATCGTATTAACAGGCAGCGTCGGAATGAGGCGTCGGGCAAGTGTCCGATAATATTATAATCTAGATAATGCACATCACTGCCGATAAACTTCCATCAAACGCAACTGTAACCCTTTATTAAAATACTATTATTAAATATGATTGTTATTCAATGATAAATGATACTACAGTTATGCTGCTGCTGATTAATTTGAAATAAGATCCATTAGCGGGGGCGCATGGTTCTGTAGATAACGCGATGTTTTGCTTTCGTAGCTCATGCCTATCGAAGGTATAATTTTCACGTCTAAAATATGATTATTTATTCTGTTGAATATAAAAGTAACAACAAAAGTAATGGTTTTTTCCATTACATTACCAAAAATAGGTAATGCCTTCACATTACTAATTACTTATCAAAAAAATTAATGCATTACATTCTTCATTACCAAAAAAAGTAATTTAATTACTGTAATGCATTACTTGTAATACGTTACTTCCAACCACTGGTAATAATATACTATTTTGTTACTGCGTAATACATTGTTAGTAATAAACTTTATTGTTTTTATTAATTTTAGTATTACTAAAGTAACTAAATTTTTCAATATAATTTTTATTTTAATTTATCGTTGTATAAAAATGTTGATTTCATACAGATTTATACTTTCAACGTGTATTTAACTCTGTACCTTTTATCCAAACTTTCAAAATAAAAGTATCTTTTTTGTAGCAACTTAATATGCAATATACCTTTATTTCCTATTCTACAATATTTTAATGAGTATGCGACTAGTTTTTTATCTCGGCACATCGTTCGCTTTATTGCTACTTTCTCTCTTCTTTATAATTTATACTTTTGACAAGTTCGTATATTTTTCAAAAATAAATTTGTGAATTTTAAAAACATTGTTATAAGAGAAACACTTACATTCTAAATAACAAATGATTACGAGTATAAATATCTTTAATAATTATAAGTAATTACAACGTATCTAATACCTTTTTCATTGAAATTCATTAGAATATGCGTGGACGAGGTAGATTAGGCAAAGAAGTAAAGTGCAGTAACTAAAAGTTTTAAAGAATGCTTTTCAGTTCATTAAACACTTTTAAGCTTTAGCTTTTACTCAACTTTAGTAATTTGATCAAAGGATTTAGCGGGGTCTCAAATTTACACCGTTTTCTACTTCTTTTCTAAATATTTAATTATTTATTTAGATGTGATTTTGTTAGATTAATAATACATCTAAATTTATTTTTACATTCAACATGTTAAATTATTGTTCCTAGTCAGCAGCAAATTTTTGTTAGCAATTATAAAATTCACATCAAACTTGCTTTGTCTTTCGGAAGCGGCAAAAAATGGCATCTAATGACACTCAAGGGTGCAACATTTGTGTACCCTCCACAAAGGTACTCTTACGAACACATTTATGTTTCATTTCTATCAATTGTGCATTTTGCTATTTATTGTTAAAACTTTACGTCGCAACGTATTTATAAAAAAGTTTAACATTATTCAAATTTTAATAATTTTTATCTTTTTTATCGTAGTTCAAATATGTACCGTCCACATGCATCGAACAAGTAATTATTATTTTAATATTAATTTATTCTATTGTATTCTTTTAATATTAATGCTGTAATTTTTTCATAAATTATTTTGTTAATAATAAATAATATATTGGATTAAAACGCGCTTTCTAATCGTCTAAAAGTTAATGGTACACCACCTTTAGATTGAATAATAGGAAAAGGAGTTAAAATTATCGGTTCTGTAGTGAACGAATTTTTTTCGATAATATAATTCCTTAAAATGTGAATGATGGCTGTTTTTACAATTAAAAGCCCAAGCGTTTGACCTAAAACCTATTTACTTTAGTCTTCTTTTACTTGCAGTTTAATCGTACTTACCGACGCAACTTCTCGGTCCATCTCCGAATGGTAAATATGTACAGTTGATTATTTTGTGAATATTGTTCGCGTTAAACCTTTTCGGGTCGAATTTCTCCGGGTCCGGGAAGTATTTCTTGTTATAGTGTAATCCATACACTCCTACTATGATAGGTGTGCCTTTTTCGATTGTTAGTTCATGCCCTGGTACTTTATAAGTGTCGATGCATTCTCTGTGAATAAACGAAACAGCTGGATATTTCCTCATAGTTTCTGTAATTAAGAAATAATCATAAAAAAATCTTTTTTTGCTATCAAATATTACCGCTAACACACATCTGCAAGTACTTCATCTGATGTATTGCGTTAAAAGTAAGTTCATCGTGTGTTACTACAGCAGTTTTAATCTCATTCCTCAGTTTTTCTTGTATATCTTGGTTCACACCCAGTTCATGCAAAGCAAAAGCTAACGTTGAAGCTGCAGCTTCAAAACCAGACGAAAAGAAAGTTACTGCTTGGGCTAACAAATTTTCTCTACCTATTAAAAATATAATTAATCATTGTTAACATTTATTATAGTTTTCACATACTAAAAGTAAACCCGTTGAATTCTAGGTTTTGTTTTTTCAAATCAATTAAAATGTCTATAAGGTCATTGTTTTTAACCTTTCCATTATTTGCTTCTCGTTGACAATAAGCATTCTCAAATGCGTCGCGCACGAAATCAACTGCTGAAGATTCGATAAATTGAAATTTAAATAATTTTACTATCCACGTTGCATAATAATAACAAAACACTATTAAACTTCTACCGAACGATTGTCCCAACATTTTTTTACCAGCCAGTCTAAATCCATCTTCATTAATAAACGAATTGGCTGATATACCAAAACAATACTTTACAATGGCATCGGTGGTATATCTTGCCGACATTTCTTTGGTTTCTACGTTTTTACCTAAGTTATCTTCCAAATAGTTGTGCAAGTTTCTATCACACTCTTCGATATTTGCCATCATATGTTTTATTTTATTTAATGATAAAAAGGGACTCAGCTTCGTTCTTAACCATCTCCAAGTTGGATTTTTAATCGCAAATAAACCATTGCTCATCACTGGATCGATTTTCTCATCGCAATGAAAATAACGATTTGAGAAGTTGTTAAAATCCTCAATTAAAACGGTTTTTATAAGTTCTGGGTCTGTTATGACTAAATACGGTTTGGTAAATGCAAAAAATCCAAAGTATGATCCTGTAAATTTCCAGTAGTGCTTGGCAATAAACAACCCTGGATGCGATCTTCCAAATGCTATTTCTAAAATACTTCCAAAGAAAAATGTTGGTTTAATAAACGGAACTCTTCTTTTTTTCCAATAATTGTAATTGCGTGTAAAGTACACATAAGTTAAAATCGTTAATATCAATGCGAACAGCAAATATGTAATTCTTATTAAAACCTAAAAAAAATGACAATTAAAAAATACTGAATTATTAAAAAAACGAATTATACTGCGTATATTTACCATATTTTACAGTAATGCGCGTCTTATTTTGTTAAAATAGTTGATTCTATAACTTTTATAGACACAATTAAAAATCGAGTGTTTATTATTAACGGTTTTCGTACGTAGCTATTCAAGAATGAAAACTTTTAATTATCATAGCATTATCATTTGGTGACCAAAAAATTATCTTGTCTTCAATACGATTTTAAATGTTTATTTATAACTAAGTTTTAAACTAACAAAAAAAGTATTACTGCGCAAGTAGTTTTTTTTTTCAATTTTTTTACCAAAAATTTTTTTTTTAAATATACAGCACCTTTAAAAATAAATACGTTTACCATAGCAAATAAAGTAATTTAATAGGAAAAGTGTTTTATACCTCCTAATGCGTAGTTCAACTGAGATTGGTAAACCCTTTATGTTAGGAGTGGCTATAAAAACTACTTGAAGAGTTTTCTTATTGCGACGTTTCGTGGAACGGTTGTGTCCACTTCGTCAGGCCAACTGAATTTATTAAAAAGAAAACAACATAAGTAAAAACGGCAGTTACAATCCGGTGAGAGCTACAAACTATTATTCTACTTATTATAAATGCTATTTTTTTATAAACATAGATGATTACTTACGGAAAACAAATAAAAAGTAGACTGGTCCACAAACAACATCATAAATGTAAAATTAATAAATAACAAAAAACAAAAAACAATTAATATAAATTACACGAAACCTGTACAAACTAAATCACTAACAACTTTGTTAGTCCAAACTAAATCACTAACAAAGTTGTTAGTGATTTAGTTTGTACAGGTTTCGTGTAATTTATATTAAGTGTTTTTTGTTTTTTGTTATTTATTAATTTTACATGATGATGTTGTTTGCGGACCAGTCTACTTTTTATTTGTTTTCCGTAAGTAATCATCTATGTTTATAAAAAAATTGCATTTATAATAAGTAGAATAATAGTTTGTAGCTCTCACCGGATTGTAACTGCCGTTTTTACTTATGTTGTTTTCTTTTTAATAAATTCAGTAGGCCTGAAGAAGTGGACACAACGGTTCCACGAAACGTCGCCATAAGAAAACTCTTCAAGTAGTTTTTATAGCCACTCCTAACATAAAGGGTTTACCAATCTCAGTTAAAGTAATTTAACTGGGTTCGTATTAATCAAGCATCAGATAGAAACTAACATCTACAGGGTGAATCAGATTATGTGGGAAGTACAAAAGTTATAAATAACAGGCATAAAATAAAGACGATTGTTTAAATCAGAGGTTCTCAAACTTTTGCTTTGTTTTTCGGTTTTAGGTAGGCTCCCTACTTACCTGATATTGATTTTTTGTAAATTTCTAACTGTAGTGAAGTTTAGTGTTAAAAATTTCAAGTAAAAACACATGTCAAATTTTATAATTATAATTATGACAAGAAATTCCGAGAGAGCATAGAAATCATCAAGCACCCCAATAACTTTAATCGCGATTATGGTTTCAAGGTATCCATATTTGGTTCTCGGTCATTGATCATTTATCGAAAACACGCCTTTTAACAACCGTAACCCAACCCGTAAGAGGCTAGTGCTAAGAGTTGAACAGTTTGGCAACGGATATAAATTTCTTAAAGCTCGAACTACTTTGTTGGACGCTGTACGAATTCTGGCTATTCTTGTCCTTTCATCGAGACTGGGAATCAATTTAAGTATTTGTCCCAATGACCAAGTTAACAGTGGTTAATTGTCCTCTTTTATTAGCACAACTTGCTCAACTTTAGCAGGCACAACTTCTTCTTTTAATCATTTTGACTGCTTTCGCTGTTTGTTTAAATATTCAGTCAACCATCTTCTCCAGAATTGTTGATAAGCATAGCAAAGTAGTTACGTTTTAATAGGTGAAACAACAATTACCAACAATTTCGGGCAATAAATTCTTACATGACTTTATGTTCGATTCCCAAAGGTCGTCAAAAAGCGGTGCTTTGGGTGCAATAAACTTCCACTCAAATTTTTTTGTCAGCAAGACAAGTAGACAACTTTTTCGATTGAGCAGATTAAGCTTTCGAACAGCTCCTACATTCTACGAGCAATAAAACAATGAAACACAGACCGGAACCCAATTGTAGTGAAATCCGTTATGAAATTTAAATGTACATAATTTGTGGTCATACAGAATAACACAAATTTACGTCTTTTTTCTTTTATTGCTTTTGATTTTACTATTTTTTATCAAAATCACAAGAAGAGCCTAAAGTTGCCTGGATCTGAATGCAGTAATCGACGATGTTAAGATTCTAATCCTAAACGAAAAAGAAGATGAGCTGCTAAAAGCTCCAAACGAGGAATAAAACATGGTTTTAACGGCGATATCTTAGTTTTAGCACACAAGTTGGATTGAGTATGATCCAAACCAACACTGCAGATATAGACACAAGCCGCATAAGCTGCTTTACTTGCGTTTGCAAACCCATTAAGTTAAAGCCAAACATACGAACAAGAAACTATGTGACAAGAAATGGTAAGCAATTTACTAGACAAATCAGATCGAAGTTGCAATCATTTTTTTGCAACGCATTCTGAAACTGGCTCACCCCAAAAAATCTTGAGTAATCAAAGTTCTTGAAGAAGAATCTTTGCCAATATCATTGAAGGAGAAATAAATCCTAATGGATCAAAAAGCATGGGTACGTAGATATGAATTATGTAAAGATCACAAATAACAAACTTTGAACTCTCAAAAGAGGCTGGTTTGTCTTGTAGCCAATTTCAATGTTTCACAAAGAGACTTTGTTATAATATTAAAAGTACTACCAGAATACAAACAATGTTGTACGACGATTATATGGCGTACCTGAGACTTTTTTCAACCACAAAAGATCGAGATGAATTAGCAGATAAGGTACTTAAAACATTGCTTGCAGAATTTTGTAACGGGCGAGATGTCATATGAAAACGCTTTTTCCATAAACCTGAAGACGACAATGAAACACCCTCGAGTAGAGACTCCGAAATTCGAGCTTAAACTTCATTTATACCTGGGAACGCAATTAAATCAGATTTATTATTTGATGGCTGAACCAAAGCTTCTAAGTGCAAAAGACTGTGATGTTTTTTGCGACAAAAACGTCAATCACTTTTTGTACTACAGTTAAACAAATAGTGACCTTTTCGTAAACAATTTAAACATAATTAGTACCTTTTTGCTTTAGAAATTCTGTCCTTAACTGTTAATTGCTTACACTAAGCAAAAAATTTGCTATTATCCGCTCTAGTTTGACCTTAACCTCTTTTTGTATCAATTCAGAGAGTTGTCCATCTTGTTCTAGCTACTATTTCCCTTCATTAAATTTTTAAAACGTGTTAATCTGCCATTTACAAGAAGCGTTTTAATAACTGTTATATTAATAAGCCAAAACAAACCTTATGTGGGTAGTTGATAGCGATTTAACTAAAATATTCTTGTTTCCAAGAAGGTTCTTTGCACGCCATTACTGATCTTGATGCCCCGATTCTTTTGACATCAACCAGCGTGTTACAGCTTTATAATAGTGTTGATGCCAAAACTCTAAATTTTAATATCCGAAAAAGACTTTTATTTCAACGATTAGATCAACTGTAACAAACCACCAATGACTTTCTATAGACACTGTAATTACTCTGCATCGATGCAATTTCTAGTTTCAGAACTAAATCCGGCTCAAAAGACCAAATGTTGGGACCTGAATACGAATGTCCCAAAATTAGCGAAAACAAATAATATTTAGATAAGAAATAAAGAAAACAAAACTTTGCGCGTTATTAAAATTTGTTAACTAATGCGACGCAATGATGCCAACCAACTAAGTAAAATACTAAAGGTAGAATACAGGGAAAGTCGAAATTTTAAAGTTTAATGAAACTGATATGGTCATTTCGTTAAAATTAGCAACTCCTGGTAAGAGCGTTTTTTTTCTATTCATCAAAAAACGGCAATTATTTTTGCAGAACTCATTAAATATCAGTAGTTAGAACCTAACATCGATCTAACACAATAACCCGGCTTATTGAAAATTGTTTTTAAAACAAATCTAAAGCATTCTTCATAATGCTAATTTATTTCGTTATGGTTATCAACTAAATCCGCTTTAGTTTGCGCCTTTGGGTAGCTTCGAGTTGATCTGATTTTTCTCTAAACTGTTTATTTTAGTTTGAGTAAAGTACACTAAATTGCTCTGAAACACCTTCTTCCGTCCATGCAAAGGACATACTTTTTCTATGGATCACTTTACCCCAACAAACGTCACTTGTCAATTTTGAATTTTGTTTACTATTAAATTAGGTTATGACCACACGTTTTTTATCTTCCTTGCTACGTTCAGCAAATATTATTTAGTCATTATTTCTTTAATATGATTTTTTTAATATGAATTTGCAAAAGAAATTTTTTAATGACTGAATGCATTTACTTTGAGGAAAAGTTTAACAATATTTTTAGGTTATGATGTATCATATGACCAGATGTCATAAAGTTTTTTTGTGGGAACTGCGTTTGTTTTGCATGTGATCAGATCAGTTAATGATTATAAGCGATTCGGCTTAGAACGCGTCGTAGTTAAAGACCCAGATTTAAGCTTGGTTCTAGTCTCTTCTTGAGAACCAAAACAAGAAGCCCATGCCGTATTGTCGTTCGTGAACCCAAACAAACTGACGTTTCGCAAGACATTGCAGCTTGCATCTTCAGAGTGGTAAATGTCACTTGTCAATTGTAGCTTATAATCATAAATATAACAACCACGAAAGATTAAGATTTTATACAGCTCAGTTAAGTTCAGATTCAAAGTGCCCTTTTTGAGAGTCAAAACGAAAACAGCTCAATCATTTTTTTTCAATGGCACATGACAAGGTTCGAGTTAAAATCTATTTTTATTACCAATATGTAAAATGATAAACTTTTGCCCTGCATCTGAAAGTTGATTAATTTCTTTTTTATACCCGTATTGATTAAAATTATTCCAATTTTTTAGAATGGCATTCATTTATCCTTATATTACAGCACACAAGTATTTAGTTTTTTTGGTCGCTATATCAATAAAGTTTAGGTTTTTCTAATTTTAATTTTCTATGAGAAAAATTCAAATCTGTAACCCATCTTTTCATTGTAGTTTGACGAAATTGCGGAAAATTTCGTAAGCTTGTTATAAGTTCGGATACTTTCTTTTAGAAAATCGTCAATTTCAATTTTCTTTTAGGTTTTGCCGCTAATACATTACCCGTTGTTCTCTCTTCTCTTAATATTTGCATTACAATGCTTTTGTTTATGTATTTCCAAACAATTTGCTGTGCGTTTTATTGCTTGAGTCATAATAATGTCTACTCCATTTTGTTTTTCATATTCAAAATAATTTTTCACTTTCCACACAATTTGTTTCAACTCAGCAGACATATGTGACCTAGTCAGTTTTTAAAAAAAATTTACATTTGTAGACATATTCTGGTTGTATTGTAGATTACATGCATGAATGCATTGATGCAGTTTATAATTACATATTTATATAAAAAGCTTGTGTTTATGAATTGGTATCAATGAATTAAAAATATAAAAAAAATACACTACAATAACAAATAGTAGATTATTTTATTAAGATTAGCTATTTTTTGATACGAACAAATTTTGGTATTAGCGAGGTGAAGCGTTAGCGGATACTCATGAAAGCACAAGGTTCAAACCGTGTATAGATTCTACACTAAAAATCCGTTTAATTTTAATTTTACATTGTAAAAGAGACGTGCACGGAACTGAGTTATAACGTCACAACTAAACATTATCCGAATTTCTGTGTAAATCAAAAGCGTTTATTTATAGTAGGGGTGTAAAACGGTTCCGGATCCAAAACGAGATTCGGTATGGATCAGGATCTTCTCCGGATATCCAGCTACGATATATCCGGATCCGTATTTTTCCGGATCTCATACACAATTCGGATCGAAATTCGATTATACGTGAATTCTGTTGATGTATGAAATAAACTTCGTAATTCGTATTATTTAGAAGTTATTAAAATGAAACATTATTACAGTAAATGAATAATCACAACGATCTTTACAGATAGAAGGCTTGAAATTAATAGTAACACAGGTCCGGATTTAACTCGCAAATCCTTAGATCCGGATTCATCCCCCGATTCTGTAGATCCGGATTTAATCTTCGGATGTTCGATCCGGATCTACAAAAATCCGGCATTCGGATCTATTGGATCCGGATATTTTTGGATCCGATATCCGGATCCATAAAACTTGCGGATCTTTACAACCCTAATTTATAGTAATCATTAATAGTTGTTAAATAAGCAGTATTTTTTTTTAAATTATTTAACTTGGAGTGTATGCTTGTTTAGTCAAATTGCAAGCTGCATTAGAACCACTTCATCTTCTAGGGAGTTGAATTTTTACGTGTTCATATAGTTCTTATTATAAGCATATCTTTTTAGAGCATTTAAATAAAAACCTGGTTTTTAAAAACGTTTTTTTATTATCAGTTCCTTGCTTTACAAGATATTAGATGATAAATTGAGAGGTCAAGACTTTTTGCTCTGATAGTAGTTAAAATTATCTGTTGTATTAACTAAATCTGCAGTTATGAAATAAAAAAAAATTATATATGATGATAATTGTTTGACAATTTTAATTAGATTTAGGAATTTAGCTAAAATTACTAAAAAAAAATTATTACTACGAACGTAATTCGAGGTAATTATTTTATTAACTATGTCGCAAATTGTTAAACACAAGTATGTTAGTATCTTTATTAAACAATTAAGAATGTTTACTGTCTAAGGTTTTTTAATTTGCTACTTATTTATGTTTACTGAAGAAAACTTTTTTACCTATTGTAAGGATTAAGGTTATAGTAGAATGAAGAAAACCGCAAGGTGTTATCATCTACCATAACGGATCGAGTACTGGGTCGCTTGAGCTTGCCGAGGTAGGCCCAAAAAAAAGGGATCATAACTGAACGTTAATGTCATGGATGGTTAGTAGAGTGACTAATTTATATCCCGGCTCCACGGCAAGTGGTTATCTCACTATCTCATTTCTGGGCAAATAGAAGTCTTGATTGATTTTGGGGTTAGGTAGTTGTACGCGTCCTACTTCTATTAAGTTCTAAAGGAGTTTACTAAGTAAATTTCAATTTTTATTCTTAATTACTACTTCTTTAGTAGGTTGCTACCGAAAGCCCCTTCGCTTCTTAAAGATAAAAATACAGTCTACTGTCGACTTTCGTGTGGCCAAAACAGTACCTTTAACTTATTTCAAATTACCGAGTATACAAATGATGCAACTTAAAGCTGTAGTTGCAAAAAAAATTAATTTTGGTAGTAGTTTAATCGTTTTTTTAAGTTTTAGTATTACTAAAATAACTAAATTTTTCAATATAATTTTTACTTTAACTTAGCGTTGTATAAAAATGTTGATTTCACACAAGTAGTATAGTGATACCGGTACAGGCGCAAGTTTGCCCGCGCTTTTTTAAAAATTTGAATTTCGTGTAAGTTTGGGACAGATTGGGCAAGATCGTATTTTGTTCGGCTGTGTTCGTGTGCCCGAGCAGTTTTCAAATCTGAGTTTCTTATGAGTGTGAGATCGGATAAGATTGGTGGAGATCGGGTTTTCATTTTCCCGCGCTTTTTAAAATATTTGAAATTCAACCGCTTCGCAAACCGCTTTGTAAATAGTTTCATTAATTTTAATAGTAATATACTATTTTGTTACTACGTAATACATTGTTAGTAACAAACTTTATCGTTTTTATTAAATTTAGTATTACTAAAATAACTAAATTTTTTAATATAATTCTTACTTTAATTCAACGTTGTATAAAAATGTTGATTTCGTACAGATTTATACTTTCAACGTATATTTCACTCTGTACCTTTTATCCAAACTTTTAAAATAATAGTATCTTCTTTATAGCAACCTAATATGCAGTATACCTTTATTTCCTATTCTACAATATTTTTATGAATGTGCGACTATAGTTTTTTTATCCCGGCACATCGTTCGCTTTATTGCTACTTTCTCTCTTCTTTATAATTTATACTTTTGACAAGTTCGTATATTTTTAAAAAATAAATTTGTGAATTTTAAAAACATTGTTATAAGAGAAACACTTACGTTCTAAATAACAAATGATTACGAGTATAAATATCTTTAATAATTATAAGTAATTACAACGTATCTTAAACCTTTTTCATTTAAATTCATTAGAATCTGCGTGGACCGTGGAAGTAGATTAGGCAAAGAAGTAAAGTGCAGTAACTAAAAGTTTTAAAGAATGCTTTTCAGTATATTAAACACTTTTAAGCTTTAACTTTTACTCAACTTTAGTAATTTGATCAAAGGATTTAGCGGGGTCTCAAATTTAAACCGTTTTCTACTTCTTTTCTAAATATTTAATTATTTATTTAGATGTGATTTTGTTAGATTAATAAAGCATCTAAATTTATTTTTACATTCATGTTAAATTATTAATGCTAGTCAGCTGCAAATTTTTAGTTAGTAATTATAAAATTCACATCAAACTTGCTTTGTCTTTCGGAAGCGGCAAAAAATGGCATCTAATGACACTCGAGGGTGCAACTTTTGTGTACCCTCCACAAAGGTACTCTTACGAACACATTTATGTTTCATTTCTATCAATTGTGCATTTTGCTATTTATTGTTAAAACTTTACAATTTTTCGCAACGTATTTATAAAAAAGTTTAACATTTCTTAAATTCTTCTTGTCTTTTAAATTCTGGTGGTAATAATTTTTTTTTTTTTATCGTAGTTCAAATATATACGTACCGTGCACATGCACCGAACAAGTAGTTATTATTTTAATATTTAATTTTTTTATTCTATTATTTTAATATTAATGCTATAATTTTTTCATAAATTATTTTGTTAATAATAAATAATATATTTGATTAAAACGCGCTTTCTAATCGTCTAAAAGTTAATGGTACACCACCTTTAGATTGAATAATGGGAAAAGGAGTTAAAAATATCGGTTCTGTAGTGAACGAATTTGTTTCAATAATATACTTCCTTAAAATGTGAATTATGGCTTCTTTCACAATTAAAAGCCCAAGCGTTTGACCTAAAACGTATTTACTTTAGTTTTCTTTTACTTGCAGTTTAATCGTACTTACCCACGCAACTTCTCGGCCCATCTCCAAATGGTAAATATGTACAGTTGATTATTTTGTGAATATTGTTCGCGTTAAACCTTTCCGGGTCAAATTTTTCCGGGTCCAGGAAGTATCTCCTGTTATAGTGTAATCCATACACTCCTATTATGATAGGTGTACCCTTTTCGATTGTTAGTTCATGTCCTGGTACTTTATAATTGTCGATGCATTCTCTGTGAATAAACGAAACAGCTGGGTATTTTCTCATAGTTTCTGAAATTAAGAAATAATCATAGAAAAATCTTTATTTGCTATCAAATCTTACCGCTAACACACATCTGCAAGTACTTCATCTGATGTATTGCGTTAAAAGTAAGTTCACCGTGTGTTACTACAGCAGTTTTAATCTCATTCCTCAGTTTTTCTTGTATATCCTGGTTCACGCCCAATTCATGCAAAGCAAAAGCTAACGTTGAAGCTGCAGCTTCAAAACCAGACGAAAAGAAAGTTACTGCTTGGGCTACTAAATTTTCTCTACCTATTAAAAACATAATTAAACATTTTTAACATATATTATAATTTTCACATACTAAAAGTAAACCCGTTAAATTCTAGGTTTTGTTTTTTCAAATCAATTAAAACGTCTATAAGGTCATTGTTTTTAACCTTTCCATTACTTGCTTCTCGTTGACTATAAGCGTTCTCAAATGCGTCGCGCACGAAATCAACTGCTGAAGATTCGATGAATTGAAATTTAAATAATTTTACTATCCACGTTGCATAATAATAACAAAACACTATTAAGCTTCTAAAGAACGATTGTCCCAACATTTTTTTACCAGCCAGTCTAAATCCATCTTCATTAATAAACGAATTGGCTGATATACCAAAACAACACTTTACAATGGCATCGGTGGTATATCTTGCCGACATTTCTTTGGTTTCTACGTTTTTACCTAAGTTATCTTCCAAATAGTTGTGCAAGTTTCTATCACACTCTTCGATATTTGTCATCATATGTTTTATTTTATTTAATGATAAAAAGGGACTCAGCTTCGTTCTTAACCATCTCCAAGTTGGATTTTTAATCGCAAATAAACCATTGCTCATCACTGGATCGATTTTCTCATCGCAATGAAAATAACGATTTGAGAAGTTGTTAAAATCCTCAATTAAAACGGTTTTTATAAGTTCTGGGTCTGTTATAACCAAATACGGTTTGGTAAATGCAAAAAATCCAAAGTAAGATTCTGTAAATTTCCAATAGTGCTTGGCAATAAACAGTCCTGGATGCGACCTTCCAAATGCTATTTCTAAAATGCTTCCAAAGAAAAATGTTGGTTTAATAAAGGCAACTCTTCTTTTTTTCCAATAATTGTAATTGCGTGTAAAGTACACATAAGTTAAAATCGTTAATATCAATGTGAACAGCAAATATGTAATTCTTAGTAAAACCTAAAAAAAATTGACAATTGAAAAAACCAAATTATTAAAAAAAATTTACCATATTTTACAATAACGAGCGTCTTATTTTGTTAAAATAATTGATTCTATAACTTTTATTGATACATTAAAAAATCGAGTAGTTAGTATTAACGGTTTTGGTACGTAGCTATTCGATAATGGAAACTTTTAATTATCACAGCATTATCATTTACTGACAAAAAAATTATCTTGTCTTCAATACGATTTTAAATGTTTATTTATAACTAAGTTTTAAATTAACAAAAAAATATTACTACGCAGGTAGTTTTTTGTAATTTTTTTACTAAAAATTCTTTTTAAACAATATATGCAGTACATTTAAAAATAATTACGTTTACCATTGCAAATAAAATAATTTAACTGGGTTTGTATTAATCAAGCGTCAGATAGA
The DNA here is from genome assembly GCA_035610365.1 of Aquatica leii. Lineage (NCBI taxonomy): Eukaryota > Metazoa > Arthropoda > Insecta > Coleoptera > Lampyridae > Aquatica > Aquatica leii. Next base: position 12,811,493 of record CM069434.1, on the reverse strand, counting down.
ATCTAACATCTACAGGGTGAATCGGAATATGTGGGAAGTACAAAAACTGTAAATAATAGGCGTAAAATAAAGACGATTGTTTAAATAAACTTATATCCTAGCATGCACCGGTGAAAAGTTATTACGTTTTCAAAGTTAGAAAAAAAAGGAAATTTTATTTGTAAACTTTTTTGTCTCTTACAAAGTTTTGAAAACGAATCTTTTTGCTTTAAATAAATAAAATTCACAGATATCGCAAATCTTGCAACTATCGGAAGGTGTTGAAAACGAACACAATATCACATACGTAATATAATGAATAAGGTTTATTGCGATTTTCAAAAATAAGAATGCATACATCAATAATATAAAGATTAAAAGACAGAAATAATTAGTATTCTAGGTACATACTAAACGAGTATAGAGTCGTATGATAATTCACGAATTGTTTGTATTAAACATTTGTCCACGGCTGAGAATTGTTTCTGATAACCTCTTCATCGCTGGAAGATGATGAAATTTTGCGTGCTGATAAAACGTAGTTTTCAGTGACATATATGAGGAGAAACCCAATCACGTTAGCTTAAATCCAAGCACTTGAACAAACATCATAGCATGTAAATCGACCAGCCTCATAATTAGTATTAAAAACTTTAAATCCAAACACTTCTGGCTGTTGTTTCCCATTTATAGTTTTAGTAGTATGTAATAGTTTAGTGCGAATTGATTGCAAACTGGAGGGTATATCTTTTATAGAAAATTTTTTTAGAGAAGCACAAAAATGAGTATTTTGGGCTAATCTTTTCGTTAACAAAATGCTCAATAAATTGTCATAAATTCGCGGTTTTCTTTCACTAGTAGTCCATTGTTAGAACCAACATTGAGACGCGATGTTTTAGTTGTTAAGCTCTAATGTCGTGAATGGCCATACTTATTTATTTTCTCAAATCTAAGCTTTGTTTAGACAACAAATATTAGGATATATTTGGGTTGCGTTAGTAACGCTTAGGTTCTTTTTTCCAAGCGATGTAGGGTAAGAAACACAACGTAAGCAACAAAATCTCACAATGTCGAATTTTATTTGACACAATATATTTTCAAGGCAAAAAATCACCTTCGCAAAGCTCAAATAGTCATATTGTGTTTACAAGCATGTTATGCAAGAAAAGGTCGAACAAATTGAGCCTCACGTCCACTGACTGCCATTTTCTGCTGGCTTAGATACGATTAAAAGCATTCGGATAAATGTAAAATTTAAAATTTTCTCTGAACACAATCAATTTTAAAACAAAAGTGGAACTTTCAGAAATTTTGCCAGACTTTGATTCAATACGGTCGGATTAAATAAACAATTTATATCGCGTGATCTCTAGCAATTGTTGCACCACACTCAAATTAGTTGACACGTGTTTTTAAAAAAACAAAACAAAATGATTACTTTACATTACCAGAGTTTTATAACGGTTCACAATTCAACAGCTTCTAAGATTATGAAACGATTCGAGTTACGTTGCCACATCTTTTCAGATGTAAAAGTTTCGAAGTGAAGATTTTTTTTTCAACAGTTTGTCGCGTTTGCGATTCCCTGTCATATCTAAAAAAGACTTACAGCAGACTGGACTTGCAATAAAAACATTTCGCGACGTGAAATAATTGACATGCATTTTTATTACATTCTCTAGGAGTGCTTAGCGTGATCTTACGACGCAAAAAAAGGAAAACTAATCTTATAAGCGACCCGTCAATTGCTAAAGACAAAGAAAAGAAAATATTAAATTTGCTCTCTCCGTTTACAACAAAAAAACCAACAAAAGTCTCGTTAAACGATATAATTAAATTTAAATAGTTATTCTCAATTTTCTCGCGTTAGACAGTATTTCAATTCATCGTATCGCTCGTACAATAATCCAATAAAAGACTTACAAACGCATATCCAAATAAATTTAACTCATTTCTGACCTTTCAAAAGAAAAACTCCCGTATGCAACTTTTTTCGTTTGTGCACCGCGTCAGGGTTTTTAAAACTCTCCTCTTTCATTGTACGCAATTTTGACTTTATATCCTAAAACGTTCTTTTCTGATTGGGCAAGTTCACGAACGCTCTCAGTACCATATCAGCCAATTGGCTTTGTCTTTTTTTACTCTAACTGTTAAAAGCGGCGTTGTGTCCTTTTCTACCCTTAAGATGTTACTACGTTTTGTTATTGGGCGACGCTGCATGCTACAAATAGACTGAAAATTTAACGATGCTACTATTTTTTTTTCTATTAATATTAAACAAATGCGCTACTGATTCTAAAAAAGCATTAAAGAGATGAACTTTACTTTAACATGATTATTTTCTCTAATCTTAACAGATTTATAACGCTAATAATAGTAATAATCTTTACAATTGCCTGACTGTTGATACAATTTCAACATTCAAAATTTACAAAATTTTATTTTACATACTTACGTTCTATGCTGATAACTTTACAGTAAAATCGTTTAAGACTCAAACTAGTAATTACTGATGGTTTTTATTATAAAACTTTATAAATTAGATTAAATAAATTTCATACTTCGTTTACGCATTTTAAAATTTAAACATAAATTATCGGTTTAGTTGAACATGTGTGTTTCGGTCTGGTTGATTTTGGGGACCACCGCGGTTTTTTTGCGGGTAAGGGTACCTTTGTCAGTGTGGTAATATCTGGAGTTGTTTTTCTTGTAAACCATTCTGCATCGAAACCGCCACAATTTTTGTATAAAGATGCTTAATTTTCTTAGATTTATTCCGACAGCAGGAGAAAAGATCAACGTACTAGAAGGACACTTGCAAATTATGGTAAATTTTTGCTAGTAGATTACACGTGTTTACTTCTGCTGCGTTTTATAGAGTTTTCACAGTGTCGGACCGTTGCCCCCAAAGTTCACATGGGTTGAATTATGTTCTCAGACAATCAGCCTGATGCTATATTACTATCCTTATGAATAGCGATGTCGTTATATACTCGGATCGTTATTATTGTAAAATCGGTATGCTGTAACTTATAACGGCTCCACTCATATCGACTCTCGTTATCCACTCTCATTATTTTGAACCATAACGATTATGATATAACGGCGGCGTTTTGGTAGCCGTTATAAACATAACGATTGTGATGTATAGGCTTGAGAGCTTTTTTTGTATGAAGAAATGAATTTTGGAGATGTTTTGCGCGTTGCATTATACGAGGAACTAGAAAATGCAATCAGAAATAAAGTTTTTTCAGTTTTACCGTGTATTTAAGAAAGTAAGGTTAGAAACCTATACTTTCATACAGGCAAAAGAGAATTTTACGCAAAAACAGCGACCCGTTTAAAGTAACTATGTAAACAACATGTATTAAAAAAATTTAAGTTATGTAACGGTGTGTTTTGCAACTCAGTTTTATTTTGAATTAATACAAGATGCTTATACTTTTACGTATTAATTAAAGCCAATATTCAATAAAAAATTGGGGCTATCGAGGCATGATGTGCGTCACTTAATGGAGGTCGTAGCAAACATTTGAATTTTATTTTATACCGGGTAGTTTTAGTCTGGATTTTTTTTATTTCAAAATCTAGATGTTTTACGACGGCACGGCGCGTGCCCTATATCCTATTCACTCTTATACGTGCGGCGGTCGTATAACACTCTTTGTTTTTTTAAAGGTGATACTTTTTTCCAAAGTAAGGATTGCAAGATAGTGGGCGACATATCAATATAATTAAAATACCGATACAGCAAACCTATTTTACCAGTCGATCGTTATCTTTGACCATTAAAATGTGATAGCGATTGGTCGCTAAGTATAACGAGAGTGTTACAGCATCAGGCTGAATAAAGTAAGCTCAATGAGAATAACAAATTAACTATTACTCTGAAAGGTTGCAAGATACAGGAAAGTTGCACATATACATTTTTATAGAGGACAAAATTTACTATAAAAAACTCCGCGGAAGGGTACAATTACCTTCTATAGTTTAAAAGATACAAGTGTGCAAAGTTACACGATAATGTCTTACATTACATTAAAATTCTGTAAATCTTAAACTATTAGATATAATTATACCCTCCCGCGGACTTTCTTGTAGTAAATTTTGTGCTTAATAAATTCTTTATGTGCAATTTTCATCTATACCGTTTTTGCAGCGTACAAGGCGGAAGCTCTCGCGGATCTGATTCTGCAATTACTATAATTATTTTTCAGCTCTGCTGAGTAAAATTAAGACTTATTATATTTTTAAAACATAAAACAAACCTTAAGGAATATCTTGTTTAATGATAATAAACATTGCATCCAAAAAATACACAAAATGAAGTGAAATTGGACACCACCGCAAGTTCCAGATTTGTTACATCTGAGCGTTTCATCGTTTCGTTACACAAGCCTTCGAATCAAGCTCTCTATAAGTGTTTTCAACACTAATACTGTTTCCATTGCCCCATAAAAAAATTTCGGGTGTAAATGGAAACACTAAAAAAAATATTTTTTTTTCCATGAATTTTTACTTTCCTATAATTTCCCACAATTTTTTTTCATAAATTTTTTATTGCATAATTTTACGTGTGTGTCTGTGTGTAACGATGTACCTATGATAACTCTCAAACCAAAAGTCCTAGTAATTTGAAATTTGGTATAAAGCTGGTTTTTCGTACACTAAAACACTATTAGTGTATGCTACGGTGCTCGATCTAACACAATAACCAGCTTATTGAAAATTGCATTTAAAACAAATCTTAAGCATTTCTCATAATGCTTCTAATTTATTTCGTTATGGCTATTAATTAAAGCCGCTTTTGTTTGCGCATTTGGGTAGCTTTGGGTTGATCCGATCTTCCTCTACAACGTTTATTTTAGTTGGTGTAAAGTACACTGAATTGCTCTGACTTTCCTTCTTCCGTCCCCGCAAAGCACATGCCTTTTCTATAGATCACTTTACCCCAACAAACGTCACTTGTCAATTCTGAATTTTGTTTACTATTAAATTGGGTTATGACCACAAGTTTTTTCATTTTTCTTGCTACGTTCAGTAAATATTATTTAATCATTATTTCTTTAATATGAAAACGCAAAACAATTTTAATAATAACTCAATGCATTTACTTTGAGGAAAAGTATAACAATATTATGATGTATCATATGACCAGATGCAAGCTGCATTAGAACCACTTTATCTTGTCCTATGTAGTTGAATTTGTACTTGTTGATTCAGCCTCGATTTTTATGATAAACATGACTTAAATTGACATTTACGTTTAGCTGCCGATATAGAAAGGATCACTTTCTCTAATCCTACGGAGTTGAATTTTTACATGTTGAGTTAGTTCTTATTATAAGCATATTTTTTTAGAACATTTAAATTAAAAGCTGGTTTTTAAAACCGTTTTTTTATTATCAGTTCCTTGCTTTACGAAATATTAGATGATAAATTGAGGGGTCAAGACTTCTTGCTCTGATAGTAGTTAAAATTATCTGTTGTATTAAAGAAATTTGCAGCTATGAAATAAAAAAAAATATATATGATGATAATTGTTCGACAAGTTTAATTAGATTCAGGAATTTACCTAGATTATTTAAAAAAAATTATCACTAGGAACGTAATTCAAGGTAATTATTTTATTAACTATGTCGCAAATTGTTAAAAACAAGTATGTTAGTATCTTTATTAAGCAATTAAAACTGTTTATAGTTGTTGTAACTAACGGGGCAATTATTATAAGCAATTGAACGATTTCCTTGAGATGCAGAGGATGAAACTTTTAAAGTTGTTGATTATCACTGCGCGATGTTTTTTGTTAAGTCAAGTTGTACATAGGGTTCGATGAAATGCCCTGTTGTTTTTAGCAATTACTGCTCACTTATAACCTTTTTAGTTAGTTGTGTTACAGCGAAAGAACGGGTTGAATGGTTAGTAATTTTTCTCTTGTTAGGAACCGAACCAAGTTTTTCAGTCGCTCGTTTTGTTTTTTTCTATTTTGTTTTCTTGAGCATTTTTCAGTGTTATTTTTATTTGACGTTAAACATTTGCTGTCAGATCTACCTTGTGCAATTTTAAAATTATGGAATTATATTCTATCTCTCCAGTATGATCAATTTCTTCTCTAAAATATTGTACAATGCTTTGTTTACTTCTCGCTGATAAATTTTTGTCATGCTGCTATTATTTGTTGTATTTTTTTTCCTGAGATCTGCAAAAGATAATTTGCTTTTTCAGTAATATGTAGTAATTCTCGACGTTTTAAATTCTTGAAGTTATATCGATAACGAAACAAAATCTACAATTTCTTACTATAATAAAGATGTTCATTTATATGATACACATAGATAAAAAAAAATATTGTTTACCGTTGTAGAACAACAGAACATAAAAATAATTCTCAAAGAAAAGAAATAAGCTATTACACTAATCTACCAAAAAATCTCAAAAGTATACAGTCTATAATGAAATTTAATTAAGAACTAATCTTATGTGGTCACCACACGACTTTCTTATAAGGAATGATAAAGGAATGTCTACATATTTTTTTAAAGTTATGTTGTCATAAAATCATTTTGAAGTGATATGTACACGTTTGTATTGATTTCCTAGCGTGCTATAATTTTTTTGAAATTTTTCTCCTCGATTTTATTAAAATCATATTGACTAACCTTTATATTTGTGCGCCTTGATATTACTTACCCATTTACTAAATCAGTAAAAAAATTGTCGCAGGCAGGATTCTAAACTATATTATATTTGTGAATTTATTTTCAATTACAAATTAAATATCAGATAAACTGTTAATGTTAGAAATTTTTTGATTTGAATAAACTGTTAGGAAGAATTATCTCTATAAAAAACTGTAAAAAGCTATTTGACAAAGCAGAGAGAATATAAAAAACCAACTCTATACCAAATTTCAAGTTACTAGGACTTTTGCTTCAAAAGTTATCGTGGGTACATCCAAAGATAATTTAAATAAGATGCAGTATTCCGTATATAAACAAGTCAAAAAAATATAGAAAAAATTGTTATTTTTTAACTCATCTTGATGATTTAAGAAAAATTTATAACATTTCACTTACCTTATGACTTATAATTTCCAAAAGCGAAATTTCTAATGGCAACTATGCTCAATTTTGAATATTTGCTATGAGACAAATGGCTGCGGTACCTTCACCACTAAGTCAATGCAAACTTTTTCATAAATTCATTTAAGCAAAGATTTAATTAAACAACGTAAAAAACCAGCCATTGTAATCAGCTATTTTAATGGCATTAGTCGATTTAAAATTTTTTTCTCATTACATTTGGCCAACAAAACTGTTTAAAAAACAGTTACTTAAATTTACATCACTAATAATTTTTTGTATAAATGCAAACCGGTATTATATAAGCTGCTACGGATGTTCATTGTCATTTCTACTTTAATCGCACTAAGGTTAGGGCAAATGCACAAAAATGAAATAAAGCCGTGTTTAAAAGCTAAAAAGTAGAAGGGTAGAAACCTAAACTAGTGAGACAAGAAAAAAATTAAAATGTTGGCGGTAAAACATAAGGTTTCAGAAAATCGTGTACACAAACAAATAATATATTAGAAGTGTATAATTAACAAGTAAATCTAACATCAAAGGTTTTATAGTGTTTAAATATAACAGTGCTAACAAAATAAAACAGCACGTAATCACAACATCGCAAAACAAGGCCGTCGGATAACAGATTACTTAAGGTTAGTGCCACAAACACTATAATTAACTAAAATATAGCAATCAAATGCGTAACCAATTAAACTAAATGATCGATAAACGACATATATAAAAAAACATAATTTAACGTTATTGTAAATATACAACGGTCAAATTTTGCAATAAAAGAAAAATATGCATGACTAAAAATGTGTTTACATAATAAAAAACGGAAATGGATAAGGAAAGATGAATTAAAGAAATGTTCGCATCTATAAAGAATAACACAATACAAACTAACGAAAAACTGGATAAGTTAATACAAGAGGTAAATCAAATTCAAGAGTAAAACAAGAAACTTACAAACAAGTAGTAGAGCAAAAAGACAGAATAGAAATGTTGGAAAAAGAAATAAAAAAAAAGAAGCTTATAATGGAAAGAGGATATAAACGAGTGTGAGAAAATAACAGTCTGTACAGTAATAAACAAGATAGGGATAACCCTAGACAGAAAAATAGAGATCGTCAAAGTAAACAGATTAGGAAAACTCACTAAAAGAAAAACAAGACCAATATTAGTTAATTTAATAAAGACGACTACAAAGAAATGGATAAAGCAGCGCAAAGAATTTAAAAGGATCAGATATATAGATAGACAAAAAAAGCGCCAGAATGCAGAGAAATTATTACTACTACTAAAAGAAGCTAAACAAAAAAGACAAACAAGATTTCTAAGCTACGGTAAACTAAAAATCTACAAAAAGGCAAGCACACCTTACGAATTACAACAGGAAATCTAAAAACAGTAACAGAAAAATCCTCGGAAAGACAGAACTTCAAAAAGAAATTAAAAAAATAACACGTACAACCTAAAAAGAAAGCTAAATATATAAGATATAAAAACTTGACCAACCAATGAAACACTAACAAGAAAACGAATAGAGTAAAGAAAAGAGTAAACAGAAAGGGAAAGTAGAAATAATTCTACCAAGCAAAAATTTCTTAATATACGCGAAAGTTGAACAGTCAGAGAGCAAGAAAAGCAGTGGACACACAATAAAAAAAATTGATAGATAGAAGATAAAATTAAAGTTAGAAAATACAAACAGAGCACGTTGATAATCGCATATATAACTTAAAAAAAAAACTATAGTGAACGTAGCTAAAATAACTTGTGGAAAGACGAACGGTAATAAAAATAAAAAGAAAACGCGTTGGTGAAGCGTAGAGATAAATGAAGAAGTAAAGTTTTAAAAAAAATGGGAAAAGTATCTAAGAAACAAAAAAATAAAAACTAAAGAAAATACAAAGCACAGAGATTAGTTAAAGAATCGAAACAAAAAGCACGAAAAGAATTTTGCAAAAAGATGAAAAAAGAAAATGCGGGCGACCAAGAACTGTTCTATAAAATATTGAAAACGCTACAGATACATAGAAATACATCAACTCAAAAAAAGGAAAAACGTAATTAAAAAATAAAGATGTAATACAGCGATGGAAAGAGTACTACGAGCAATTACTAAACATAAAAATAACAAGCGCACTAGATAATGTGGAGAAAAATAGTAAACAAGAAGAAGATAATCGACAAACAAAAGAAGAATCGTTTAGTATAGAAGAAGTGAGAGAAACTATACAAAAACTCAAGAGAGACAAAACGCCATTACACGATGGTATAAGTGCAGAAAAGTTAAGTAACTGTTAAGAAATAATGAAATAGAGGTACCAACAATATTAACGTTGCTTGTCATAGAAATTCGTCAAACTTTCAGTAATATCGCTGTACTTTAAAGAAAGGTACAAAAAAAACAACAAATTATTGTGCTTACTGATATTGTAATTAAATAAAGACTTGTTGTTACAAACTAGTTACAACTTCATTAGGTATTGTCTATTTGTTTTAATTCTGTTCCATTTCCACCTGTTCTATTCATCGCTAGGTAAGTTGACCTGAAACATAAAATTCAGAATAATCTTAATTGCTGATTTGATGGTAATGTTAAATAAGCTAAAAGCATGCAAAACTTTAATAATTTAAAATCATATTATTACACAATACACAGCATACATTAATGGTCTCAAACTTCGTTACTAGTGTTATTATTTGAAATTTTTATTCGAATAAATATACAAACCTAAGATGCAAACCACTAAAATGCAATAATTCTCACCTAAAAAGTCTACGATGAGTAAACACAGAACTAAATAATAATGTGTTAGAATACAAACACCATGTAAATCAAAATGTAAATGACATATATGACTTTTATTGACATAAAAATGGCGAGACATGCGCCGGTATTTATGCGTTTACGCCGGCGTACTGTAAATTTGAAAAAGAAAGTTTTCTGCAAGTTTGCAGCAAGCTACTCAAATTTCTCAAGCGTGTGTCGTCAAAGTTGCCAATATTACCAATATTGCTGTAAACTTGCAGCAAGATTCGTAAACTTGGCAAGGAAAAAGCAAGCTGAAAGCAAACTTGCTGTAAGTTTACATGCTATCTGGGGATTATCAAAAACATTTACATTTTTAAGGCTGTCATTCGAATACTTGTCTGAACATACCGATCCATTATGCGTACTATTAGCATGTTTAACAGACTCCTTAGAGGCCCTACAAACTATATTACCTGAATGTAACAAACATTTTGCAATGGTTTTCTAATTGCTCGAAGAGAATACCTGCACACAAACCTTTAAACTCTTGAAAATATGCTATTATCCGCTCTAGTTTGACCTTAATTTCTTTTTGTACCAATGCGGAGAGTTGTCCATCTTGTTCTAGCTGTCCTTTATTATAAACGTGTTAATCTGTCCTTCAACAAAAAACTTTTTAATAACGGGTTAGATATATTAATGATTATAATTGATAAATTATGACAATGAACAATAAATTATAAAAAAAATGAACATTCTGCTATGCTACACCAACTGCTATATTAATAAGCCAAAACAAAGAAGAAAAAATGTGCTTATCTCATGTTGGTATTTGATATCCTTGTTTTTAAGAAAGTTTTTTGCGCGTTACTACTGATCTTCTCACCAGCGTGTCACAGCTTTCTAATATTCTTGATACCAAAATTCCAAATCTTGATATCCAAAAAAAAATTCTATTCCAACGATTACATCAACTGTGACGAGCCATTAATGCTTTTGTGTAGAGACTGTAATTACTCTTCATCGATGCAATTTCTAGTTTCAGAACTAAATCCGGCTCGAAAGACCAAATGTTGGGTACCATTACAAATGCCCCAAAATTATCGAAAACAAATAATATTTAGATAAGGAATAAAGAAAAAAAAGGTTGATTAAAAATTGAATGACTTATATTACTAATTTACAAAAAATTGATTAATTATAATTTTGTTTCTACGTCAACGATCATATCATAGTAGCACAAAATATAAGTAATATATTAGTAAATCACATCTGGCAAATATTTAAATGTATCACTTTTATATATTGGCCATTTATTGTAATGTTATATCAATAATTTATAGAAAATAAATCTTTTCTAAATATTACTCATAAATGTTTTCTAAATATGTTTTCAATATATGGCAGACATTTGATGTAAATGTCTCAATATTTGTTTCCAATATATGTGAAATAATACTTTTTAATCTGTTCTAGATATATCTCACTATTATTTGTGACATATTTGTAAAGTATATACCTACTACATATGTGTATGTTTGCAAATGATTTTTAATCTGAATTTTTATTGCTACGCAATATACAGTTTTTATTAAACCGTATTGAAACACTGCGGATGTTCTGTAAAATCTCGTTTATTTATAAAAATGACAATAACAAAACAAAATTATAAATGATGAATAAAATATAAATATAAAATCTGTATAGATTTTAAACATCTTTAAAAAATATGTACAAAAAAATTGTAATTTAAAATTACTTATTACCATCATTACATATTACATAGGTACTATTACATAAACGTTCTAAAGTTTGCCAAATATAACGCAATTTACGTATGTAATATCCGTTACATTAAGATGTCGTTTTGTGATGACGTCTGAAAAAAAGACACAATTAAGATTACTCTATCAAATTAAAAAATCTACATTTTATAATAATAATTATGAAATGCATTAAAATGTATCGAAGTTATTTTAATTGGTATGATATATACTCACAAATGCTTTTAATTTGAATTTTTCAATAAAGAAACTCTATAAGGACATATATCGTTTTTAAAATATGGCTTACAGAAATTTCAACATCATTATCATTTTTATTTATTTAATCACTTCAATAAAACGTCTACTATATATTGTAATGTTCGTCTAGTATGAATTAATTGATGAATTAATAAAATTTCAAAAAACTTCAAACATGATTAGTTTTAAAAGTACACAAAAGCATTTTCTTGGGATTGCAACATTCAAAAAAATTTTGAAACTGCTTTTTGCACATATTTGCCTATATATTTTTTAAAATGTGTTGTTTATTAAATATTGAACATAGTAACGTAAATAAAAGCATTTCTTTAATTTATGTTTCTTATTAGTGATGACCGTTGAAATTTCTTTAAATTATTTTCTGTAAACGTTGAACAACCAACTAAGCAAACATCGAATTTAGGATGTACTCGCTTCGTTAAAATAAATTATTTATAAATTGACGTTTTGCTTTTCTATATTTAGAAAACTTGATGCAAAAATAAAAAATAAGAAAATTAATAGGCACTTACCTGATTATACATTAAACTTTTTTTATTCTTGCTCAGGGTCCATATAACTATTTCAAACTTCAGTATACAAAAGCAGGTAAATGCAAGGAATTCTACGAAATATACTGAAAGGTACTTTGTGTGAACCCGTTTAGAATGCCACAAAAATATTTGGAAAAGATGACCTCTAAAATCATAAACACTAGTAATTTTACAGCGGAATTACGATACATTGTCCAAAATTTCTTTGCAACAGATTTAGTTTATTATTATTGGTTTTTCAATTCAATTCAATCGCAGATGTCTCGCTTTCATATTCTCCTTGTGTATTTTTTTAACAATTAAATTGCGTTTCTTCTACAATTTAGTAAAAGATTACATACTATAATTTTGTATTACTTTTCATTAAAATATGCGCACATAAAAATAATTTTTAAAATAAGCGTATTTAAATCGTAAGAACATCGTGTTAGAGTTCTTAGCAAAAATAAAAAAAAAGGTTTAGGAAAACGTTTAACATCTATAAATACGTAAATTTAAAAGTACAGTTGAAGCATAAAAATGTTAGATACTAATTAAACATAAATATTAGCTTGATATATAATTATAATATATATTTTATGTCAGTCAAACTTTGAAAAAAAATTGTGAGTTTAGAATACACGAACGATATTGTTGGTACATATTTTTATAACCTTGTTTTTATCTAGCTTTAGAGTACTTAGAATATATTATCTACATCTTGCAATAAGTATCTAGAATTAAAATATTTACCTGATGTCATGTAAACCTTGAAAAAATTTGTAAGGTTTTAAAATATATCAATGATATTGTACGTATATATTTTTAGAATATTAGTATTATACATTTTAACAATATCAAGAATATATCTATTACACCAAGCAATATTTAACTTTAAATGTTGTAATCATTCGAATATCGTACATATATTTTGTGATACTAGGGTACCGTCTACTAGCGGCATATTTTAACATTAAAAAAATTTGCAAGCGGCTCTAACTACAAAAAAACTTCTTAACACCGATGTTTCACATAGCACAATTTGACGTTGTTCTCTCTTCTCCTTTGCTTTATACTGCTTTTGCTTATCTTCAAACAATTTGCTGTGCGTTTTATTGCTTGAGTCATAATAATGTCTAGTTCATTTTGTTTTTTATATTCAAAATAATTTTTCACTTTCAATACAATTTGTTTCAACTCAGCAGATATATGTGACCTACACATTTTTAGAAAGAATTTACATTTGTAGACAATAACATATTGTGGTTGTATTGTAGATTACATGCATAAATGCATTGATACAGTTTCTAATTACATATTTATATAAAAATTTGTGTTTATGAATTGGCATCAATGAATTAAAAATATAATAAACACATCTATACTACAATAACAAATAGTAGATTGTTTTATTAAGATTAATCATTTTTTGATAGGAGCAAATTTTGCATTGGCGAAGTAAAGCGTTAACGGATACTGATGAAAGCACAAGGTTTAAACCGTGTATAGATTCTATACTAAAACTCCGTTTAATTTTAATTTTACATTGTAAAATAGACGGAACTGAGTTATAACGTCACAACTAAATATTATCTGAATTTTTGTGTAAATCAAAAGCGTTTATTTATAGTAAATAATAATTGTTGTTGAATAAACAAAATTATTATATTTATATATATTATATTTAAAAAAAAAAAATTGTTTAACTTGAAATGTATGCTTGTTTAGTCAAATTGTAAGGTACATTAGAACTACCTCATCTCATCCTACGTAGTTGAATTTGTACTTGTTGATTTAGTTTTGATGACAAAGTATTTTTATGATAAACATGACTTAAATTGACATTTACGTTTAGCTCCAGATATAGAAAGAATCACTTTCTCTTATCCTACGGAGTTGAATTTTTACATGTTGATTCAGTTCTTATTATAAGCATACTTTTCTAGAGCATTTGAATAAAAACTTGGTTTTTAAAACCGTTTCTTTATGATCAATTTCGTTCCTTGATTTACGAAATATTAGATGATAAATTGAGGGATCAAGACTTTTTGCTCTAATTGTAGTTAACGTTATCTGTTGTATTAAACAAATCTGCAGTTATCAAATCAACAAAAATTATATATAATGATAATTTTTTGATAACTTTAATTAGACTCAGGAATTAAGCTAAGATTATTTTTAAAAAATTATCACCACGAGCGTAATTCGAGGCAACTATGTCGCAAATTGTTAAAAAAATATATTGGTATTTTTATTAAGCAATTAAGAACGTTTACAATTGTTGTAACTAACGGGGCAATTATTGCAAGCAATTGAACAATGAAAATAATATAAGGTATCAGAAAATGTGAGAAAAATGTGAAAACACACAATAAAATTAGAAATGAATAATTAACAAGTAAATCTAAGTTTATATTGAATAAATATAACAGTTCCAACAAAATAAAACAGCACGTAATCACAACATACGTAAAAGAAGGACGTCGGATTACGCGCGATTACGGACAATTTAAGGTTATTGACACAAACACTATATTTAACTAAAATATTGCAATGAAATGCGTAATCGATTAAACTAAATGATTGATAATAATTTAATCTTATTGTAAATATAAAACAGCCAAATTTCGTAATGAAAGAAAAATAAGAACTACTAAAATTGTGTTTATATGGAAACCTATAACAGAAATGGATATGGAATGATGAATTGAAGAAATGTTCGCATCTATGAAGAATAACACAAGACAAACTAACCAAAAAGTGGATAAGTTAATACAAGAGGTAATTCAAGTTAAAGAAGAAAACAAGAAACTAACAAAAAAGTGGTATAGCAAAACGCCAGAATAAAAATAGAAAACGAAATAAAAAGAAAAAAGCTTATAATAAAATGTACAAAGAGGATACAAACGAGTATGAGGAAATAACTAAGTCCGTACAGAGATAAACAAGATAGGGATAACACTAGACAAAAAATAGAGATCGACAAAGCAAATAGATTAGGAAAACTCACTAGAAAAAAAAACAAGACCAATATTAGTTAATTTAATAAAGAAGACTACAAAGAAATGGATAAAGCATCGCAAAGAATTTAAAAAGTTCAGATATATGGATAGACGAAAAAAACGCAAAAAAGTAGCAGAAATTATTACTACTACTAAAATAATCTAGACCTAGAAAGGAGATACGGTTATAAAATACTAACAAGGCCGCGTTGATAATCGCATATGAATTAGGAAAAGATAAAAACGTACAAATAAAAGAGCAGCTCTTGGAGCAATTATCAGAAACAACAGAAAATATAAGTGGTAGAATAATTATTATAATAGCTGATATAAACGGAAGAATTAGAGTCACTAGAAAAAATAAGAAATAATAACAAAAAAAAATTAATAGATTTTTTCCTAATAAGCAACTTAATAGTAATTTTTTTCAAGCACAGAGACATCGATAAATATATTAGAAACGTAGTCAGCAGAAAGGAAAAATCGATCATTGACTTCGTAATATTAAATAAGCAATATAGAAATGATATAAAAGAATCAAGAGTAAGAAGAGGCGCCGAAATATACACTCATTACTACCTGATAGTATAAAAAACGGAGGTAGCAAAAGAAACTAAAGAACCCGCAAACGAAGATAAAAATAAGAACATACAAACTGCCAGAAAATAAATTAGCAAATAAATATACTAAAGAAATAGAAAAATAAATGACAAAGATAACAAGAAATATAACAAAATACAATATAGAAGAACTATGGATATAACTTAAAAAAAACTATCGTGAAAATAGCTAAAATGACATGTGAAAAGACGAACGGTAATAAAAATACAAAGAAAACGCGTTGGTGAAGCGTAGAGATAAATGAGGAAGTAAGGTTATAAAAAATAAAATAGGAAAAGTATCTAACAAACAAAAACAATAAAAACTAAAGAAAATACAAAGCACAGAAATTAGTTAAAGAATCGGTGAAAAGTGCGAAACAAAAAACACGAAAAGAAATTTGCGGAAAGATGAAAAAAGATAATGCGGGTGACCAATAACTATAAAATATTGAAAACGCTACAGATACATAGAAATATATCAACTCAAAACAAAGAAAAGCGTTATTAAAAAATAAAGATGTAATACAGCGATGGAAAGAGTACTACGAGCAATTACTAAACGTAAAAATAACAAGCACACTAGATAATGTGGAGAGAAATAGTAAACAACAAGAAGATAATCAACAAAGAAAAGAAGAATCGTTTAGTAAACGCCATTACATGATGGTATAAGTGCAGAAATGTTAAGTAACTGTTAAGAAATAATGAAATAGAGGTACTAACAATCTTAATCAATAGAATTGCAGAAGAAAGTAAGTTTCCAAAATAGCGGGAGATCGGTATAATATTACCCATATATAAATCGGAGAAAAAGAAATAATGTAAAAATTACAGAAGGATAACGTGTGTCTGTGAAGTTAGCTTGACATTCTATAAATACAAAAAAAATAATAAGAGTTCCAATATCACTTTTCATAGTTCTATAGTTCCTGATAAAAATTAAAAAACTTTTCGCATTTCTTACCTTAAAAAAAAATTGCAAAAATGTCGTGTTAACTTCGCAAATCTACCACGACAACCTCCTCTCTAAAGTACTAAAAACACGTTGAAAATTACTATTTTTGACAAGAGTTTTTAATAATTCCGGTCAAGTTAAGTATATATATATATATAATTTTAGATCACTATTTTAACAAGTAACAATTTTGAATAAATTTATAATATTCAGGCACAGCACGACATTTTGTGAAAATGTGTCGTGCTGATGATTTTCCTTAGTTTTAATAGAAATTTTACACAGTTCTAAAAGAATTCTATGCAATAGAAACATTTTAAAGAAAAGTTCTGATTACTATTTTTTAAAGAATTTTCAAAAATTACGTCTGGCACGACATTTTGTGAAAATGTGTCGTGCTGATGATTTTCCGCAGTTTTAATAGAAATTTTACACAGTTCTATAAGAGTTCTATGCAATAAAAACATTTTAAAGAAAAGTTCTAACTGATTATTATTTTTTAAACAATTTTCAAAAATTACGTCTTGCACGACATTTTGTAAAAATGTGTTGTGCTGATGATTTTCCGCAGTTTTAATAGTAATTTAACACAGTTCTATATGAGTTCTACGTTTTAGAGACATTATAACAAAAAGTTAACTAATTACTATTTTTTAAACAATTTTCAAAAATTACGTCTGGCACGACATTTTGTAAAAATGTGTCGTGCTGATGATTTTCCTTAGTTTTAATAGAAATTTTACACAGTTCTAAAAGAGTTCTATGCAATAGAAACATTTTAAAGAAAAGTTCTAACTGATTACTATTTTTTAAAGAATTTTCAAAAATTACGTCTGGCACGACATTTTGTGAAAATGTGTCGTGCTGATGATTTTCCGCAGTTTTAATAGAAATTTTACACAGTTCTATAAGAGTTCTATGCTTAGAAACATTTTAAAGAAAAGTTCCAACTGATTTCTATTTTTTAAACAATTTTTGTGAAAATGTTGTGCTGTGGCTGAATATTAAAAATGTATTAAAAATTGTTGATTGTTAAAATAGTGATCTAAGATTACACTTGACCGGAACTATTCAGAACTCTTGTCAAAAATAGTAATTTTCAACGCGTTTTAGTACTTTACAGAGGAGAGTGTCGTGCTAAATTTGCGAAGTTAGCACAACATTTTTACAATTTCATTTTTTTAAAGTAAGAGGTGCAGAACTTTTTTTAATTTTTATCAGGTACTGTCGAACTCAGAAAAGTGCTATTGGAACTATTATTATTTTTTTGTATTTTTAGAATGTCGTGCTAACTTCACAGACACTGAAAGCACAAGGTTAAAACTGTGTGCAGATTCTGTACTAAAACTCAGTTTAATTTCAATTTTACATTGTAAAAGAGACGTGCACGGAACTGAGTTATAACGTCACAACTAAATATTAACTGAATTTTTGTGTAAATCGAAAGCGTTTATTTATAGTAAATATTAATAGTTGTTGAATAAGCGGTATTTTTTCAAAAAAAAAAAAATATTTAACTTAGAATATATGTTTGCTTAGTCAAATTGGAAGCTGCATTAGAACCACTTCATCTTATCCTACGTAGTTGAATTTGTACTTGCTGATTTAGTTCTTATTATAACCATATTCTTGTTAGAGCATTTAAATAAAAACTTGGTTTCTAAAAATATTTTTTTATTATAAATTTAGTTCCTCGATTTACGAAATAGTAGATAATAAATGGAGGGGTCAAGACTTTTTGCTCTGATCGTAGTTAACGTTATCTATTGTATTAAACAAATCTGAAGTTATCAAATAAACAAAAATTATATATGATGATAATTTTTTGATAATTTTAATTAGGCTCAGAAATTTCGCTAAGATTATTTAAAAAAAATCACCAACAACGTAATTTGAGGCAATTGTTTTTAACAATGTCGAAAATTGTTAAAAAAAGTATGTTAATATCTTTATTAAGCAACTAATAATGTTTACAATTGTTGTAACTCACGGGGCACTTATTGTAAGCAATTGACAATTTCCTTGAGATGAAGAGGATGAAACTTTTGCAGTTGTTGATTATGATTTCGCAATGCTTTTTGTTAAGTCAATTTGTAGATAGAGTTCGATGAAGTGTCCTGTTATTTTAACAACTGCTGCTCACTTATAACCGTTTTAGTTAGTCGTGTTACAGCGGAAGAACGGGTTGAATGGTTGGTAATTTTTACCTTCTTTTGATCCAAACCATGTTTTTGAGCCGCTTTTGGTGCTTTTTTTCTTTTAGTTTAAGCATTTTTTAGTGTTATTTTTATTTGGTGTTAAAAATTTGCTGTCAGTTAACTTGCGCGATCTTTAAAATTTATTGAATTATATTCTATATCTCCATTATGATTTCTATAGTGATCAATTTCTTCTCTAAAATATTGTACAATGCTTTGTTTGTTTCTCGCTTTCGATGCCAGTTCGTAGCTAGCAGTGTGATAAAATTTTCGTCCTGCTGCTATTATTTGTTGTATTTCTTTTTTTCTGAGATTTGCAAAAGATTATTTGCTTTTTCAGTAATATGTAGTAATTCTCGACGTTTTAAATTCTTGAAGTTATATTGATAATGAAACAAAGTCTACAATTTCTTACTATAATAAAGATGTTCATTTATATAATACACGTACAAAACGAAATGTTGTTTACCGTTGTAGAACAACAAAATATAAAAATAGCCGTCAAAGAAAATAAATGAGATATTACAATACCAGTGGCGTAACTATTAGGGGTGCAAGGGGTGCAACCGCACCCCGGCGCCAGGGGCAGATAGGCGCCGCAACGCGTTTTCAGTTCTCATAACAACTGATTAATTTTGTATTCAAAAAGTACGGACTACGGAATTAATGAAAGTGTTATTCTTACAAATATGTACCTCATAAATAAAGTGCGGATTTTGGCATTATGCTTATCGTAATTATTAATAGCATTAAAGATGCGTCTTGCTTTATTTCAAATATAAAGCCGGCCTTTCTTTCTCCGAGTCGAAGCGAGTCGCCTCACGATTCACATGCAAAGTGACAGTACAGTTGTAATACAAAACCGAGAATAAATGCAACGTTGATGATAATTTAATAAAGTAAATATTACGTACTGTAAATTTAGAAAACAAAACAATTTTAGATCATCAGACGAAAAACTAACAAGGCACGCAAAGTTCATGTTTTACTTCGCATTCGCATGGGAAATTTGAAGTAATCACTTCGATTTAACATTTTTAAATTTGTGTTTTTGGTAAATTTTATTTTTGATTAGCGAACAAGATCACAAAAGGTCAGTACCTGTACTTATATTATATAATAATCTTTTAAATAATTATTGGTGAAGCAAACATGAATTGTTGATCGTTCCTTCCTATAGGCAATGAGTAAAAGAAAGCCCAGCGGGTGGGAATCCCACAAGCGAATAATAATATTAGAAGAAAAAAAGGCAAAATTCCTAAAATTAGTCATTTTTTTCAACCGGCTTCATTTCCACCAAGTCCATCAACTAGTTCTGCTCCATCAGAATCATTACCCGACTCATCAATATGCCAAAACCCCACTACAGAAAAAGATGAAGGACACCAACGACCCCTAATAACAAAAACGCTAAATAATAAAATTGATGATAAAACTCTGGAAATCTATAATCAATTAGTGAGTGGGGGATTAACTGATAACTCCGAAAATTGCTTGGTGAAAAAAGTTTTGGGTGAGAAATACCTCACGGACATTGCGCACTATCCGATGAATATCAACGCGGCTTATGTAAAAAAATTCATTTTACTATATGGTTCATGTAAACCAAAGGGACCTTTTCCTAGTGATTCCTATAATCGATGTTTTTCTGTGACATATTACACATTAAAATCTAAATGTAGGTTACAAATGGAAAGACAGTGGTTGTGTTATTCTCTTAGTTCAGATAAATGTTTTTATTAACGATGCTGGCTTTTTGCCAATCGAAATCACAGAAATTTCAAAGTGAATTGGATAGAGGGTGTTTCAAATTGGAGAAAATTAACAGCTAAAATTGTGAAACATAAAGAATTGTCCGTACATCTTGAGACTTGTGTTGTTTATGATCAGTCAAAGAAAACGGGATTAATTGATGAACATATTCAAAAATCGATAAGAAAAGAAGCAAATTTTTGGCGACAAGTCTTACGTAGATTAATAGACGTTTCTCTGACTTTGGGTATGTGCAACATTTCCTTTAGGGAGCACCGAGAAAAAATTGCTGACGGCGTCGCTGAGGGTGGCAATTTTTTATCTATTATAAGTTTATTGTCTAATTACGATCCTATTCTGAAGCAGTTATTAGATAAATCTAATGGTTCTGTAAAATATCTTAGCCCTAAAATTCAAAATGAACTTATTCAACTAATTAAAATAAAATGGTTAAAACAATTTTTAATGAAATTAAGGATGCGTCATTTTTTTCGTTAATTTTAGACACAACGCAGGATATTACAAAATTGGATCAATTAAGCATCGTATACAGATACGTAAAAGTTGTAAGGGATGAAAATAATCGACCTGTCGACATTCAAATTAAAGAGACCTTTACAGGATTTCATATTGTAGATGGTCAATCTGCAGCAGGCTTAGAAAACTTATTTTTGAAGAGTTTGAGACCAAGGAGATTGAAATTTTTAAACTGCGTGGGCAAGGATATGACGGGGCAAGTGTGATGAGCGGTTCTTATGGAGGTTTACAAGCCAAAATTTCTCAGGTACAACCAAATGCCCCATATATTCATTGTGCAGTGCACAATTTAAATTTGGTTTTAAACGATGCTGCTAAGGGTGTTAAAGGGGCAACTCAATTTTTTGATATTGTCGGTTATATATATACATTCTTTAGTAATAGCATCAAACGTGGGGAATTACTTAAATGTTCGAGTCTGGTGAATTCGATTATTTTGAAGAAATTAGCACCAACACGTTGGTCGTTAAGATACGACTCTTTATTTGCCCTTCGTTATAGCTACAAAGACTTATTGCGCGCTCTTACCGAAATAAGTTTAAGAAGTAAAAAATCGGACGAGAGGACAGAAGCTGCTGGCATTAGAAAAAACATTGAATTTGTCATGTTAGTCGTTCTCTTTGAAAAAATTTTACAAAATGTTAATGTAGTTTCAAAATGATTACAATCCGAAGACTGTGATATGATTGAGACTGAAAATTTCTTGAAAACTGCATATGGCGAAGTATTAATATTAAGGGACCAGTATGATCAATTAAAGGCAACTGCTAAAAATCTTGCTGAAAACTGGGGTACAGAGCAAGAATTCAGAGAAAAACGAGAAAGATTAGTTAAAAAACACTTTGATGAACTGAGTAGCGACATTAGATTTAAAAATCCTGATGAAAAATTTCGTATAATAACGTTTAATTCAGTAATAGATATTATCGCCTCGCAAATAAAAACACGATTGAACGGATTTTATACTGTAGTAAATAAGTTTAAAGTGATTAGTTCCAAATTTCTTACCATTGCAACAGATGATCAATTATCAAAAAGTGCAATGGAGCTTGCTAGGGAATATAAAAATGATACTTTTCCTACACAAGTTTTATCATTTATATCAGCACTACGTCAGGATATTACAAAATGCAAGAGTCTAAAAGAGCTAGCAAAAATGCTTATCTGTGACAATTTTACAACAGCAAGCAATGTCCCAGATTTATGTACGGCTGTTTTTTTGTTCTTAACCATACCAGTTACCACCGCAACAGCAGAAAGGTCCTTTTCAAAGTTAAAATTAATAAAAAACTTTTTGAGAAGTATTATGTCCCAAGAAAGGCTTAGTAGCCTAGCGATGATAAGCATAGAAAACGAAGTTGCTAAAAGAATAAATTTTGATCAGTTGATAGGCACTTTCGCGGAGGCAAAAGTCAGAAAACAAGTATTTAAGTGATTAATTACAACTAATTTATCCATATTAGATATAGTTTAGGTATAGGTACATACATTATATAGTTATCGTTTGTTGTGTTTTCATTCTTTTTTTTTATATAAAACATTATTTCATATTGACACTTTTTAAAAACTTGTTATGACCATTGTAATGTAGGTACTCTTTTTGAATTTGTGATGTTCAAATAGGCGCTCACGAAGTTATTGCCCCCCGGCGCCAACGGATGTTGTTACGCCACTGTACTTTACCCTACCAAATCTCAAAAGTATACAGTCCATAACGAAATTTAAATAAAACTAAAGAAAATACAGTGTAAGTAAGTGTCCTTATACTTATAATAATTTAATTTAATTTTGTTTTTTGTGTATGACGTTTGTATACTCTTACTGAGTTTTAAACATCAATGAAGGACAATAATAATATAATAATGTTACTGAAGAGATCTATATTAATTTCTGGAACATTTTGCGGTTTTATATTACAAAGCTTTGTCAAAACATTTTTTTTAGCTCTTATATTCCAGTCCTCAAAGCTTGATATTATGATCTGTTTCACTCGGTTGATGCAGTTAACTCATAGTTACGTTCACAGCAAATCTCTAAAAACTTCTTCCATATTGTGTTCCTGCTTTTCTGGTGTTGGCTTGTGTTGTTTGTTTTTTTATAATTTATAACATTTCACTTACCTTATGTCTTATAAATTCCAAAAGCAAAATTTCTAATAGCAACTATGCTGAATTTTTAGTGTTTACATTGAGACAAATGGCTGCGGTATTATTTAAGCTGCTACGGATATTCATTGTCATTTCTACTTTAATCGCACTAAGATTAGGGCAAATCCACAAAAATAAAAATAATCGTTTGCGTGTTTGAAAGATAAAAAGTAGAAGAGTAGAAACTTTTTAAAATTAAATTAGTGTGACGAGAAAAAATTAAATGCTGGCGGTACAATTTAAGGTTTCAGAAAATAGTGAAAACAAACAATTAATATATTAGAAGTGAATAATTAACAAGTACATTTATCATCAAAGGTTTTATAGTGAATAAATATAACAGTGCCAACAAAATAAAACAGCGATGAAATGCATAATCAATTAAACTTAATGATTGATAACCGACATATATAAAAAAACATAATTTAACATTATTGTAAATATGTGTAACAGCCAAATTACGTAATAAAAAAAAATAAGAACGACTAAATATGTGTTTATATAAAAACTTAAGACACAACAGAAGGTAAAACGGAAATGGATATGGAAAGATGAATTGAAGAAATGTTCGCATCTATGAATGGCACGAGACAAACTAACGAAAAACTGGATAATTTATTACAAGAAGTAAATCAAGTTAAAGAGAAAAACAAAAAACTTACAAATAAGTGGTAGAGCAAAACGACATAATAGAAATGTTGGAAAGAGAAATAAGAGGAAAAGAGCTCATAATGAAAAAGGAAATAAACGATCGTGAGGAAATGACTAGCAAAAGAGTCTATACAGTAATAAACCAGATAAGAATAACTCTAGACAAAAAAAATAAAGATCGACAAAATAAATAGATTAAGAAAACTCACTAGAAGAAAAACAAGACTAATATTAGTTAGTTTAATAAAGATTACTACAACGAAAAGAATACTAAGCAGCGCAAAGAATTTAAAAAGATCAGCATTTCTAAGGTACGATAAACTAAAAATCTACAATAAGACCTTACGAATATCAACTGGAAAACTAAAGAAAAAACACGAGTCAAAATACAAATTACAAGAGAACAGTAACAAAAAAATCTTTGGAAGGACAAAGCTTCAAAGAACAAAAGAGAAAAATAACTCGTACAACCTGAAAAAAAAACTAAATATATAAGATATTAAAACTGGACGAACCAATGAGACAACGAATAGAGTAAAAAAAGGAACATAAGAGGTTTAGCAGGAAACGTGTAGATATTTGACGATGAATTTAACAAAGCAAAACTGCACATTCTAGATATACCTAACGGAGTCAAAAAAGAAAAGGAAAGTAGAAATAATTCTACCAAGCACAAAAATTCCTAATATAAGCGAAAATTGAACACAGCCAGAAACCAAGAAAAAAAGTAGGTGCACAACCAAAAAAAAATAAATACATTAAAAAACGGACAGAAAGAACAGTAATGCAGTTAGAAAATACAAACAAAGCCACGTTGATAATCGCATATGAATTAGAAGGAGATAAAAAAGTACAAACAAAAAAGCAGTTCTGGGAGCACTTATCAGAAACAACGGAAAATATAAATGGAAGAATAATTATAATAGGCGATATAAACGGAAAAAATAGGGACACTAGGAAAAAAATAAAAACAGAAAAAGATTATAAAATCTTAAGCTTTCGCGGTTGTTATGTTTATGATTATAAGCGATTTTCGGCTTAGACCGCGTCGTAGTTAAACACTCAGACTTAGGCTTGGTTCTTGAAAGCCAAAACAAGAAATAGAACTTAGCGTTTGCCGTATTGTCGTTTGTGAACCCAAGCAAACTGACGTTTCGCAAGACATTGTATCTTGCATCTTCAGAGTGGTAAATGTCACTAAAATAAAAAGTGTAAATGACGATATTTATACCCATAGCGATTAGCGTGATTAACGGATTTTATCTTTCCGTTATCGCTTGACTGACTTCGTTATTACTCAGAGTAAGTGTTTGTGTCCTTTCCAAGAAGGTTAATTTTTGTCTTAGAGGGTATAATACTGATAGCCAAGATTTTCTGAGTCTTAAACCGTCTTCTCGCTTCATATTACATCGATGTTTTTCTATTTCCACAGCTTCGCGGATTAGTCTAGGAAAGTAGAAAGGAGTTCTGACCAACGCTTTAGTTTGGTCAAAGTTTACGTGTGTCCTGGTTCTGCCACTGCTGATTTAGTAACTCTGCGGTATTTGCAATCAACCATATGTTTTTTTTACTGTAACTTCAATAGAGCGTCCCGTCTGTCCTATATAACTTGATCCACAGTAACAAGGAATTTTGTAAACTTCGGCATGTTTTAGAGCCCCTTGTTTGTCTTTAGTAGATGTAAACCAGGTGTTCAGAGTATTCTTTGTCGTAAAGACAGTTTTAATATTATGTTTCTTTAGCACTCTGCTTATTTTGTCTGTCGAACCCATACATGGTAAATAAGCGGTGCTAATAGGAGGTGATAAGTCTTCTTTGACTTTTGGATTTATTGCTCTTTTCCATGCGTTTTGGATCTCTTTGAACCCGTATCCATTTTGTTGTAGAGACTCCAACAGTGTTTCCTTTTCCTTTTTATAGATTTTTATTATCTGACACACGTATAGCTCTTTTAACTAAAGTATGCAAAACAGTATTCTTCCGTACTGGATGGTGGTGAGATTGGGCGTTTAGGTATCTATTAGTTTGCGTTTTCTTTCTATAAACAGAATGCCCCAATTTTCCGTTATTTTTCTTTATCGCCGGTACATCAAGAAAGGCTAGACTCCGTAGTAAATTTAATGCTATTATGTGCAGAGTTTAGATGTTGAAAGAACTAATTTAGTTTATCTTTGCCATGAGGCCATACAACAAACGTATTATCAACATATCTGAACCAAGTTTTTGGTTTTAACTCAACATTTTTCATAATTGCAGTTTCAAAACATGTTACGTTCCAAAATTAACACAAAGTCACTGCCTGCAATGTAGTAACATAAACGGGGGTTGTGCCACTAGCTCAATGGAGAAAGGGTGGGTTTTTTTAAAATTCCGTGAAAAATTGGAAACGCGATCGTCGTAAAAATGGAACTAGAACGGTAAAATAGTCAAATAATCCGTAAGGGCGCCAATCAAGGATTTCTATAAGGGGAAGCTTTCAAACCCCTGATTACCTGAAAGCTCATCCGGTTGGTTACAACCCCAGAACTTACCTTGGGTTGTAACAATTCTGAAAAACACTAAAACAAAAATTTACGTATGCGGCGGCTAAATGAATAAAAGCTCTTTACATTTAACAATTTAACATTTATTGATTGAAAATTTAAAACCAAGACAAAATTAAATAACAATTACTAATTGATATCAAATAAATTTGAATAAAAGAAAAGAAATAATCTTAAGCAAACAAGAATGAATAATTTACACACAACACATTACATTAAAATTTATAAAAAAGAAAAGCTACTACAATAGCGTTAATTCGACGTCAAATATAATTAAATCTCAAGATCTTGACCGCATATTTATAACAAACAAATAAAATAACACACACAAAAAAAAAAACAATACAGTTTATAACATATATATGTCCGAACTTTAATTCGAACTAAACAAAATATAGTTTATAAGTCGTTACATTATCATATATTCGAAATACGAATTATTTCTCAAACGCACCAAAACAAAATTAATTGATTTTAATTTCGCGCAAACACTATACGTGTTCGTTGAAATAATTAAATTCAACGTTAGTCGTAATTTCAATTGACTCAAAATTGAAAGCTTTTACTGCATTTTTAATCGCGGGACACTGCACGATCAAACAACAAAATCGATAAATACCTTAATTCTTAGTTGGTGATACCGGTCGAACTTTGGTCCAGTGGTTTTGAAAGCTAACACCTCGATGGACTTTGGCTGCTTCCCAAACAATAGGTTACCAGTGGAAGATTTATTAATCCGCCCCCAAGGCGAAGGATGAGATTGCGAAACAAACTCACGCACAAATTCACGTAACGAAACATGCGATATTAATTTAGGCAAAACAGTGATCTTAATTAACCGTAATTACGAAAAAAGAAAGTTTTCCACTTAAATTCACTGCACCATCTTCTTTTACTTCCACGGTAATTATTAGAAAAGGTGAATTATCACCTGCGTGATCTACATTTTTATGACCGTCAACCAACTAACTTCCAACTCTCACATTTACCAAAAACACGTCTATATATCAACTTTCGTCGACTGCCCTTTCCACAAAGGCTGCGTTCGAAACTTCAAACACCAAAATACTCTCGCGAAGAAGTGCAATAAAGAGGCAAACAACCATATTACGTCATATTTATATAATTAGGACACAGCGTTTCGCTTATACGTGAAACTGTCAATTTGACAAAATATTATATTACAAGAATTTAAACTGCCTAATAAATTAAGATAACGACTTAATATTTCCACGTAATCTAAACGTTTGACATAAAGAAATTCAAGTACGAATGTACTCGAACAAAGAACTCCTAAACCAACTTAAAATAAACAAACGGCGAAAATAGATTTAATTACGATTATATCTCAGAAGGAAAACATAACTCACAACTGGAATTTTTACGGCGTAACAACATACAAAACTAAATCAGCAATTTAAATTATAACTTTGAATTTTAAATCGTAAAATAACTTATTAAACTCAATCCAAAATTACATTAAAACTTCAAAATACATTAAATGAAAAACGTCAATCCAAATACTGTGTCCGTTACCAAACATTACTCAATCAACCAATCGATTTTAAACGATGGTTACACCTCCCCTACTTAAAGAGGGATTTCTTAAATCACTCTATAAGCAATAGACTTAAGACGAAACGAAAACCCATAACCCAAAAAAAAAACTAAAACTATACTAAACGTAAAGATAACGATAAAACGAAACTAAACCTATGGCTCTCGCGATCTCGCAATCATCGAGAACCCCTAACGAAACTAAACGGAACGAAAACCTAAACGATAAGAAGGGTAGCATATGTTTGGGTTCGACACAGATCACTCGATGCTGCACAATAGAAGAGGGCGCGCTGCGCTTCACGAGATCCGCGCATTGCGTTTTTCCCACAACTACTGCCCTCACCGAGCGATGGCACCTAGCCGCAAACACTACAGAAATAAAAGATAAGAACAGACAAGATAGCAGAAGAAAGAAAAATGGAAATAAAAGAACCGTTGTTTAGTCGCCTCTTACGACAAGTGGTGTCCCCACTGTAGAGAAATATTCTTAGTCCGTCTCTACACGGAACCCAAAAACGAAACTAACTAACCTAAAAAAAACGAAAAAGAAACTAAAAGGTAAAACATAACACTATTTATCCCCAGTCGGGTTTAACTTTAGGTCCTTGGCGTTCCATATGCCTTTTGATGCTCCCGTGTCATCAGACAACTCATAGGTCTGATACGAAACTTTCCGTTTCACGTAGAACGGACCGATAAACTTAGGTGCCAGTTTGGCCGAGAAATATCGAGATGCATCAGAAAGGACATAATTCTTCCGCCACACTGTGTCTCCCACCTCAAAAGGTGCTGGACGACGACGTAAATCGTAATAATGTTTAGCGCGGACATAAGCGGCATTCAAGCGATTCTTAATGTCGACGTAAACTTCTCTAAACGCTGGGCCTCTTTCGGCCAAAAAGGTACGATCAGCAAAAGCTAGATCGTCGATAGTGTCTGAATCGGTAGTTTTTCCATGACGTGATCCGTCGAGACAGATTTCACGTCCGAAATTGGCGAAAAACGGCGTTAAGCCGGTGACTTCATGTACAGCGGTACGAATAGCACATGCTACTTTAGCAAGATACTTATCCCAATGTCGATGGTTGTCTTCGATATATGACGATAACATTGTCTTCATGACTCGGTTGATTCTTTCGGTTGGATTCGCTTGTGGATGATAATTAGCGTTAAAAATAATTTTGGACTTATATGACGAAACCATTTTTGTAAATTCTGAACTACGAAACTGTGTGCCGTTATCACACAAAAGATACTGAGGAACTCCAAACATTAAAAATACATCTTCTTCAAGACGTTTAGTAACTGCTGCTGCAGTAGCGGAACGTAACGGGAAAAATAAAACAAATTTCGAAAAATAATCTGCAACTACAAGGATATATGAATAACCACTCTTAGATCGCGGTAACGGTCCAACAAGATCGGCAGAAATCAACTGCCAAGGTTTGTCCACAACAGGATGACGGGTCATAAGGCCAGCAGGACGTTTCTGTTCTGGCTTATGCGTGATACAAACTTTACAACCATTGATGTAACGAATGACGTCAGCCTTCATCTTAGGCCAGTAATAAAGCGGAACTATTCGTTCGAGAGTCTTAAAGATACCAAGGTGTCCAGCGGTAGGCTCATCGTGAAACTTTGACAATATTTCGAGTCGTTTAGACTTAGGCACAACTTCTCTCCAATTGTCATTCTCAGAACGAAGATCGGGATAGTCTACGGTAACATGCTTAAATAGCTTTCCGTTACTAATTTTCCACTGTGGAAAAGCGTTAGGTTTTGAACGTACACGTTCCATAAGTTTCGTTAACCATTTGTCCGAAGACTTAGGTTCGGTAATGTCACAATCGGTAGTAATGTTGTCGATAGCTGGTACTGAACGAGATAGTGCGTCAGGTACGACATGATCCTTTCCTTTACGATGAATGATCGTAAAATCAAATTGCTGAAGTCTAACAGCCCATCGTGCTAGACGACCGGTAGGTTCCTTTAAATTGTGTAACCAGACTAATGATGCGTGATCGGTAACTACAGTGAAAGTTGTTCCTTCAAGATAAGGGCGTAATTTTTCAATAGACCACAGGACAGCCAAACATTCCTTTTCGGTAGTTGAATACTTGCGTTCACACTTTGTGAGCGACCTACTATTATAACAAATAACACGTTCTTCACCGTCGATAAACTGTGTAAGAACTGAACCGAGACCAAAATCAGAAGCGTCAGTTTGAACTGTAAACGGAACATTAAAATCGGGGCAAGACAAAATAGGTGCGGAAACTAAACAATTTTTAATGATCTGAAAGGCTTCATCACAATCACTAGTCCAATTAAAGCTGGAATTCTTCTTTAACAGAGACGTCAATGGAGCGATAATTGTCGAAAAATTTGGTACAAATCGGCGATACCACGAGGCCATGCCTATAATTCTTCTAACTTCAGCGACACCAGTGGGAACTGGAATACGCAAAATTGCATCGACCTTTTCCGGGTCAACCGACAAACCAGTAGAATTGACGATAAAACCAAGATACTTAAGTTCAGGTTTACAAAAATGACATTTGTCTTTACTTAGCATCAAATTAGCCTCTCTAAGGCGACGAAGAACTTCAGTTAACACTTCCATGTGTTTCTCGAAGGAAGGAGCGCAAATAATGACGTCATCTAAATAAACAAAAACGTAAGGTTCTAATTCGGGACCTAAAACTCGATCAATCAACCTCTGCCAAGAAGCTGGTGCGTTAGCTAAACCAAACGGTAAACGCGTGAATTGGAATAACCCACGGTTCGGAACTGTAAAAGCGGTATACTGCTTAGACTCTTCGCTTAAAGGAATCTGCCAATAAGCGGACTTAATGTCGAGAGATGTAATAAACTTAGCGTCACGAAGACGATCCAAAATAGACGAAACGTAAGGTAAAGGATAAGCGTCCTTTTCGGTAACCTTGTTGACTTTTCTAAAGTCCACGCAAAAGCGATAAGAGTTGTCCTTCTTCTTCACCAATAAGATCGGGCTCGACCAAGCGCTGTTTGATTTTTCTACAACGCCTAACTTCAACATTTTCTCTAACTCCAGATCGATTTGTTTCTGGATAAACGGCGAAACTCGGTAATACCGTTGCTTAATTGGTTCGGAAGTAGTCTTGATCTGATGTTCGATCAAGTTGGTGCATCCAAAATTTTCATTCGTAGAAGAAAAATGATTACTAACTAAATTGTCTAACTGATTGAGCTGTTCTGAGGAAAGATCGAGACGAGACTTAATAACTGAATCTTTATCTTCCAATTGTGAAATGGTGTCCATATTTTCGAAACGCCACTCACCTTTTCTAAGATCAGGAACGATACCTGCTTGTTTCCAAAAATCAACGCCTAAAATTAAATTATGCGGAACGTCAGGAACAACTAAAACTTCCAAAACAATAATTTTTCCTTTAAGTTCGATTGGGACGAGAAGTGAACCTAAACTTTGTACTGATTTACCATTAGCTACAATACAATTAACTTTGACTGACTTATTTAACTTTAAACCTAACTGACTAAAAATTTCCCAACCCTTAGAACCAACAATAGTGCGAGAAGCGCCACTATCTAATAAACTTAAAATTTCGTGACCAAAAACTTTAACGTAGACAAAAGGTCTTTCGTCAGACTCAGCAGACTCTAAAACATAATCCAAAACGACTTTATTCTTATCAAAACTCTTTTTCTTCGAAGAATGTAAACTATTAAAATAGACAGCCGATTTAACTTTAACCTCTGACGTCACTAAACGGCTTCTTAGTGCGTCCTTTACTCGTTTCCCGAGCACTTAGAACAAGTGCGGACCGTAACGTTAGACTTTCCACAACGATAACAAAATAAACCTTTCTTAGGTTCTTTGCAAGAAGCAGCTCGATGGTTAGGCTTCCTACAATTCCAACATAATTGCGGACTACTTCGATTAGAAGAAGCAGGCGCATTAACGATAGCTAACCTTCGCGAAGAAGGTGCGATACTAGAAGACGGTAATCGTGAATGTTGTCTAACAGGTGGTGTAGATTTTTCACCACTACTAACGTTATTTGAAGAACGAGAAACGGCAATGTCCTTAACTTGAGATGTTACATAAGCGAGATCAGGCTCCATGTCCTGCTTTCTACGAGATGGAGGCGTGTAAGCTTCAATAGCTTGCATGCGGTCCTCGATAATACGACCAAATTTAATTAATTCCTCAATTGAAGTAACTGACGACAAACCAAGCTGAGTTTGATAAACGGGAGAAATATTTCTTAATAAAATCTTTAACTGCTTTTCTTCAGAAAAAGGCTCATCGAGACGTGAAAACATGTTGCGAATAATTGCAACGTAAATACCCATAGGTTCATCATTAGCTTGAGTACGACGCTTAATTTCTTCAATAAGTCGTTCGTCATAATCGGTAGGCTGGAATTGTTCGCGTAAAAACTTAACTAAGTCTTCCCAAGAATTTACTGAATTACGAATGGATCTAACAAAAATCAATGCATGACCTGTAAAAAGATCAGTACACTCCAAAAATAACTGATGACTTGAAACGTTACGCGATAATTGAAGTTCGGCAACTCGTTCTAAGAATGCATTCAATGAAATTGACTTTGCATCACCAGAAAACTTTAAGTTCCATTTAGAAACTGAAACACTCTTAACATGACTAATAAAATTTTGACTAACAGCAGAAGACGTCGGTAAAGCGTTATCAACTACAGAAGGTTGAACGACAGGTTCGATGACTTCATCGGCGGAAGTTGACGGATTTGAAACAACAATTTGTTTATCCAAAAGTTCGTACTGCGAAATTAAAACAACTAAATCTTTTAAAAACTCATCTTTAACTTGTGAATCGTCACCTTGAATAGGAATTGAATTGCCAATACGGTTTAACAAATATTTAATTTTGGTTTCAATTGTAGAAGAAATTTTTGTAGTCGGAGTAATTTTTAATGAATCTATTAATTTTCTAAGCTCATCGATACCTTCACGAATCGCTAACTTATCTGCATTAAAATCGAACGGATACACGGGACGAGATAATTTTCCGGTAGCTTCTTCAATAAGGAAATTCTTGAGTAAACCTCGTAATACGACAACACCTAAAGATGCATCACCACCTCTAATCAAAATTTCATAACGTAATTCGTTATGCGATAAACGATCAACAATCAATTTGTAACCCATTTTAAAATGTAATTACAAAACGGTAAAATCTTCCAAAAATCACGAAACTTAACAGGCAAACTAAAATTCGAAAAAGGCCACACGCTGGAGACGCCAAATTATTTATGTTACGTTCCAAAATTAACACAAAGTCACTGCCTGCAATGTAGTAACATAAACGGGGGTTGTGCCACTAGCTCAATGGAGAAAGGGTGGGTTTTTTTAAAATTCCGTGAAAAATTGGAAACGCGATCGTCGTAAAAATGGAACTAGAACGGTAAAATAGTCAAATAATCCGTAAGGGCGCCAATCAAGGATTTCTATAAGGGGAAGCTTTCAAACCCCTGATTACCTGAAAGCTCATCCGGTTGGTTACAACCCCAGAACTTACCTTGGGTTGTAACAATTCTGAAAAACACTAAAACAAAAATTTACGTATGCGGCGGCTAAATGAATAAAAGCTCTTTACATTTAACAATTTAACATTTATTGATTGAAAATTTAAAACCAAGACAAAATTAAATAACAATTACTAATTGATATCAAATAAATTTGAATAAAAGAAAAGAAATAATCTTAAGCAAACAAGAATGAATAATTTACACACAACACATTACATTAAAATTTATAAAAAAGAAAAGCTACTACAATAGCGTTAATTCGACGTCAAATATAATTAAATCTCAAGATCTTGACCGCATATTTATAACAAACAAATAAAATAACACACACAAAAAAAAACAATACAGTTTATAACATATATATGTCCGAACTTTAATTCGAACTAAACAAAATATAGTTTATAAGTCGTTACATTATCATATATTCGAAATACGAATTATTTCTCAAACGCACCAAAACAAAATTAATTGATTTTAATTTCGCGCAAACACTATACGTGTTCGTTGAAATAATTAAATTCAACGTTAGTCGTAATTTCAATTGACTCAAAATTGAAAGCTTTTACTGCATTTTTAATCGCGGGACACTGCACGATCAAACAACAAAATCGATAAATACCTTAATTCTTAGTTGGTGATACCGGTCGAACTTTGGTCCAGTGGTTTTGAAAGCTAACACCTCGATGGACTTTGGCTGCTTCCCAAACAATAGGTTACCAGTGGAAGATTTATTAATCCGCCCCCAAGGCGAAGGATGAGATTGCGAAACAAACTCACGCACAAATTCACGTAACGAAACATGCGATATTAATTTAGGCAAAACAGTGATCTTAATTAACCGTAATTACGAAAAAGGAAAGTTTTCCACTTAAATTCACTGCACCATCTTCTTTTACTTCCACGGTAATTAATAGAAAAGGTGAATTATCACCTGCGTGATCTACATTTTTATGACCGTCAACCAACTAACTTCCAACTCTCACATTTACCAAAAACACGTCTATATATCAACTTTCGTCGACTGCCCTTTCCACAAAGGCTGCGTTCGAAACTTCAAACACCAAAATACTCTCGCGAAGAAGTGCAATAAAGAGGCAAACAACCATATTACGTCATATTTATATAATTAGGACACAGCGTTTCGCTTATACGTGAAACTGTCAATTTGACAAAATATTATATTACAAGAATTTAAACTGCCTAATAAATTAAGATAACGACTTAATTTTTCCACGTAATCTAAACGTTTGACATAAAGAAATTCAAGTACGAATGTACTCGAACAAAGAACTCCTAAACCAACTTAAAATAAACAAACGGCGAAAATAGATTTAATTACGATTATATCTCAGAAGGAAAACATAACTCACAACTGGAATTTTTACGGCGTAACAACATACAAAACTAAATCAGCAATTTAAATTATAACTTTGAATTTTAAATCGTAAAATAACTTATTAAACTCAATCCAAAATTACATTAAAACTTCAAAATACATTAAATGAAAAACGTCAATCCAAATACTGTGTCCGTTACCAAACATTACTCAATCAACCAATCGATTTTAAACGATGGTTACAAACATTCCATGTAAATATTGGATATAACTGGAGAAAGCGGTGAACCCATGACCGCTCCTTCTACTTGTTTCAACAAGTTGTCGTTATTACTGAAATAAGCGTTTTTAAGACAGAGTTCAATGAGCAGAATTTCTTCTTCAATAATTCTCTCTTTGAGCAAAAACAACACTTCGTCAACCGGGACTTGAGTAAAAAGAGATACCACGTCAAAGTCTGTAGAATCTTTAATGTGAGTTTCTGTATTTCTTGTCAACAACAAAAGTTTTGCAGCTAGATAACGTGCTAACGATTGGGTTGGTGAATTGATGGTGCTCTGTATCGGTCAAAGGGGGACTCCTTCTTTGTGTATCTTGGGAAGACCGTAGATTCGTGGCATAACTGGATTTTTGACAATCCAAGTTTGTTTCTTGTTAATATCTATAGTAGAGAAGTTTTTGATGGCGGAGTTTACCTTAGTGCATAAGGAGTTTAAAAGGTTTCTCTGTAAACGTAAGTGGCAATCTTCTGAGAGTAAGTTTGTCATTTTGTCGTTGTAATCTTGTATGTTCATAACGACTGTAGCGTTTCTTTTATCTGCTCTCAATACTAAAATGTCCTTATTCTAACGTAACTACTTAGCTGCTTCTCTCTCATGTCTGTTAATATTAGAGCGTGACGGTTTTACTTTTCTTACAATGTAGCAAACATCTCTTGAATAGTTTTAGAGATCTCCTTAGGTAGAGTGCGTATTGCAGCTTTTACTCCACATACTATATCTTCTATCGGAGTTGTCTTAGGCGTAACGGCGTAGTTAAAACCCTTCCTTGGCAAGGATGTGGTCTGTGCATCCAAAACTGTGTCTGTTAGGTTGACAATTACTTTATGGTCGTCTAACGTTTTCTTAGGCTGTGAAGGATGTAATCGCTCAAATTTCTTAGTTTGCTTTATTTTTGATTGTTCGTAAATCTTGTTTGCTTGTATCGTAGTGATAGCATCTATTTTTACCCATATCAAGTGTTTTAATTTGTTATTGTTCAAGCAAATTGATAAAACGCCGGCAAAACGTGAGCAGAATAATGTATCTCTCGTTCTGACTGATTAGTCTCAGGCACTTTATAATCTGCTAAAAGCATGTAGTCAAAACCAAAGTATAAAAATATTAAAATTACTAGGTAGGCATTCTGTAAAATAACATATCAAATTATCAAATGATAACAAAGAATGTTGGTGTTTACCTACAAGCAAAAAATAAAAACAAATCTTTTGGAAAATAATAATATAATACCACACATATTTTTTATGGTAGGTACATTACAATTATGTTTGGTGCAACTGGTTGGCGCGAACTGAAGCGGGAAAGCAACATTGTGCGTTTTGACTACATCGCTTTTGGTAAATTATAAAATGCCTGAAAATAATCAGTCAAAACGAGAGATACATCCTTCTGCTCAAGTTTTGCCGACATATTATCAATTTGCCTGAATTGGTGTAGTCATAACGAAAATTGCATCGTTGGTTCGCGTTTTGCCGGCTTTTTATAAAATCCCTAGACATTTTACAAAAAGCTTAATTTTGCATTATGACTACGACATATACAAGGTTTATTTGCCTCAAAAAAGGTTTCGATACCCTTAAGAAAAGAGAAATTAGGAAAAAAATTAAGAAAAAACGTAGCTAGATCGTACAAAAACACTTGGAACCAGATTAGAACAAACAACTAGCAGTCAGAAAAATTTGCGATGAAAGGAGTGAGACAGGCTGGAGTCCTGAGCCCCATATCAACATCGTACTAGATGACGCAATGTAATTAGAAGTTAAAGATCATAGTAAGAAATTACTAATGAGCTACAGCTATATGGAACTAGTTTACATAACAGAATACGCATTCGCAGACGGCTTGATGATTTGTGCTAATGACCCGAAAGCTTTACAAGACAACTTGCAGCTATGGAACAGTGGGTTACGAAAATAAATGGCACGTTTAACTAGAAAGATTAGAAATTTTAATAATGGTTGGATATGGCAATAAACTAAGAACACATGAAAAAGCATGTAAATTATTTAACGAGGAACATCCGGATACCGTCTATAGCAAGACACAGAGTAAATAAATTGGTTGCCAGATTTACTGAAACAAAATCCGTCAAAGATTTGTCTTGGCAAAGTCGACCTTGAGTAAACGAAGAAAAAAGCTTAGATGTGTTGCTTGAAGCATAAGAAAATTATTACTGTTCTCTACGAGGTAGCTATCTCTAAGTCAAAATGTTGACCAGTCGTTTGTCGTTCAGCTGTTCAATAATGAGAAATATCATCCTTACGAAGTGCTACTGATTCGTAAACGATGATGATCCAGACTGCGGCTTGGAGTTTTTCACACCCCAGAATTTTGTATAATACGCTTTTTTCTGACCAAGCCTCTTTTTGTCTAAATAGGACAGTACATCGTGAACATTGCAGGTATTGATCAAGAACTCACTAGACTCAAGACTCATACAGTTAACGCTAAAGGAAAATAAATGTTTGGATAGAAATAATCCAACGGCGTGTAATAAAGGTTTAGTTTTTTTTAAAGAAACCAACTCTGACAGCAACGTTTCCAAATGATTATACAGCAGATGTATCTTATTAGAACATTTGGTTTCAACAAGATGAAGCGCCTCTTCACTTTGGAATAACTGTTCGTCAATATCTTGACGCCACATTTTCTGGAAGTTGGATAGGACGTCGAAGACCAATTGAGTGACTACCGCGTTCTCTAAACTTGACTCCCTTAGATTAGGTTCTGTGTGGTTATTATCAAAGGTTTATTTTAATAGGTGAAATAATTTAGAGCAACTACGAGAAAGAATTCGTGTTGAAATGGAGTAAATTATTTATGAAATCCTTGAGCGAAGTGAACAAAATGTTTACACTTGTATCGGTCAGTGTCAGATGGTTGGTGGAAAGC
Organism: Aquatica leii; assembly: GCA_035610365.1. NCBI lineage: Eukaryota > Metazoa > Arthropoda > Insecta > Coleoptera > Lampyridae > Aquatica > Aquatica leii. The sequence goes on along the minus strand of CM069434.1, from coordinate 12,773,100 downwards.
AATTTGAACATTTTGCTAAATTTTGTTTGTTTTTCGTGTGTAATTAAGATTTTCTTTCGTTATAGTTACATTTTTGTTTTTTAAGGTAAGTGTTATTTCTTCCAAAAAATTGTTATTTAGGGTACCAATTTTTTTACGCCATCATTTGAATTAGTTGTGTCAACTATTTAAAAAAAATAAAAAATGGAGTTGTCATTAGAAAAAATAATGATGAAGTCATTGTAATAAAATATATGTCACCATACGTCAAATTTTTGTCATTAATTGGCTAATTAACAAATAAAATTGACCTTACTCGTTTCATACTTTCTATATTTTGTATAAAAAACTTATTTCAGTCAGCGACTATATTTGTATTATTATTAGTATTTCTGTTGATATGTTTGTTTTATTTTTTGGAAAATGTCATATAATTAAATCTAAGTAATCGTTTAAATCTTTTTCTGAAAAATACACTAAATATTTTGTATGTTTGTTTCAGGAATGGTACGTACATCTTAGCATATCTTGGGTAAGCAATAAATTATGCAAGAAAGCTAATAATTAATTCTATGCATGCTATTACATAACATTAGGCGCCATTTTACAGTTTAGTAGTGTACAAAATTTTAATGAACCTAATTTGAATGCGGCAAAACAGTTTTAAAGGCATTCTTAAAACGTAATATCGTACACAATAAAGGAAAAACTAATTTTCTCTAAGTAACGTAAAACCTTTTATATAATACATAACCTTAAAAGAATTCAATGTTACATTACAGAATAATCTATCACTTTGAAAAGGACGGATTTTCATCTAAAATTTAAGCTTTAAAACTGTTAATAACTTTTATGGTTCGGTAACATGGTATACTGCCCGTTACTAATTACACTTTAAGAGTTTTATTATAATTTTCCCAATCTGATGTTTTACTTTTTTTTGAAAATGTTTACAATTTATTTGCAACATTAAAATACAAAATAATAATAGTATCTAATTATCTGTAAAATTGATTTTTATAGCGAAAAACGATTGCACTAGAACAAGGTAACGGGAAATTTAAACCGGGGAAAATCATTAAAGCTAGCAAAAACGTTGTTTGATTTTCATTAAGTAATGCCTAACTTCCGTCTATTTATATAGAACACAAAAACTCTAATCAACTCGATTGAATCGTAATATCGACAAACACAATCTTGGCTGGTATTGAGTACATGTCTGAAACATGAAACGTTTTTATTCGGCTTTTTCTACTGCACTTGCATTTGTGTTTAAAGATCATCGATAAGAATTCTTCGTAAATCAAATTTTTAACGAGAAAATTACTGTAGGTTTAGATATTTTCTTTTATCAAAATGTAATTATTAAGCGGCAATACAACTATTCACAATTTACATAACGTTGTATAATTTGAAACTCGAATCGTAATTATAATTAATGAACAATTTTCTTGTAGATATTCAAATTATAAATGTTAATTCAATTCGGTAATATTTTTGAAGTAATTAATTTTATGTTTAAGCCATTGCATTGAAGAAAATAGTTTCTTTAATTTAATTACTTCAGAAAAATTACTGAGTTAAATTTATTAAGCAATAATGCATTTTTCTGCTGCTTAAAATGGCGTAACTACTATTTATCTTATCATTACTTTTTGTATCTACTGTTTGTTTTTGTTTAATTTGTCTACTGTTACGTGTTCTACATAAATTTTCAAATACCTTAGTGGTTTCTTCTATTACTTGCAATAATATATATTTTTTAAAATTTGGGTAAACTCAAATCTCTGATTTACTGCTATAAATTGATGTTGGTTGCACAATATTTTATTGTAAGATTAGAACGTTTTCCGTGTTTGGACCGTGCTGCCAACGTTTTGTCCACTTTTGTAAAAGACTTAATCAATGCGTGAAAGAAATCCAAAACTTAAAGAAGTAAACGGTAATCTAACAAAGAATCACTGCAGAGTTAGGTAATTTGTGTACCAAGCCAGATTCTAAACTCCATAGAAGTGGCGAAGAAGAAACTGATTCACAGATATCGCGTTTATCGGAAGGTGTTAAAAACAAACACAATATTACCTACGTAATATAATGAAAAAGGTTTACTACAATTTTAATGAATAAAAAAAATAAAAAAATTCAAATTATACTAGTATTCTAGGTACATATTAAACAAGAATATGGTCGTATGATAGTACACCAATTCTTTGTATTTAAGATTTGTCCATGAAATGCTTAAGAATTGTTTCCCATAACCTCTTTGTCGCTGGAAGATGATGAATCAGCAACACCAATGACTTATAGATGTCTTGTCTGCAAAAAAAAATTTCTTATCGAGCCCTGACACTATTCTGGGCGATTCTTATGTACAATGACGTCCTGAATCCAAATATGTCTTTCGTTTTCTTCCATCACCCACCATTTTGGAGGGAGCCCCAAATCTCTAATTTTACCACTTTTCAATAAATTAATTATAATTTATTTATCGAACGATAATAATAATTATAATAATAAATATATTGATATGAATTTAATTTAAATAGGAAAAAGAACTATTTTAGCTATAAACAGTAATAAATAAAAAGATATTCATCGTTACTTGGTGCTTGCTTTCTTTTTATACCCTGAGTTACAGCTCTCTCGTTTCAAAAACCAACAGTACTCCGCCAACATGCTTGCATTTCACTTCCCTGAAAATCTCTTCTCCAGCTTAGCGATTTCTTGATGAAACCGTTCCCCGTGTTCATCCGAGACTGCTCCTAAATTTTCAGAGAAAAAGTCCAGATGCGAGTGAAGGAAGTGAACTTTAAGAGACATGTTACATCCTATGTCCTTGTACGCAAAAAGCAGTTCCTCGACGTGAGCGACATAATCTTCACTTTTGTGGTTACCCAGGAAGTTCTTACTAACGTTTTGAAATGCAAGCCAAGCTCGTTTTTCTTTTTGATTTAGGTGTTCAATAAACGTCGAATCTTGGAAGAGTTGTCTAATCCGGGGACCAACAAAAACGCCTTCTTCGATTTTAGCTTTGCTAAGACGAGGAAATTTAGTTTTCAAAATTTGAAATGCGCCACCTGTCTTGTCCACTGCTTTCACAAACTATTTGATCAATCCAAGTTTGATGTGTAAAAGTGGTAAGTAAATATTTTCCTTCGGAACCAAAGGATTGTGGGCGACATTTTTCTGACCAGGAATAAGATTTTCTCGCAGAGGCCAGTCCCGTACGATGTAATGTTTATCTCGGGCTCGGCTATCCCAATCACAAAGGAAGCAGCAATATTTTTTGAATCCTGATTGCAGGCCCGTGAGTAGAGCAACAACTTTTTAAGTCAGCGCACTTCCACTTATAATCATGATAACTAATTTTATCAAGGATTTTGAAGATGTTTTCGTACGTTTCCTTCATATCAACAGAGTATGCAACTGGAACTGATGAGAAGTCATTCCCATTTGCCAACAGGACAACTTTTAAACTTGCTTTTGATGAGTCTATAAACAGTCTCCATTTGTCTGGGTCACATGGCATCTGTAGCTCTGTCATCAATAAATTTGCATTAGGGCAGAACACTAAACCTTTATCTTCTGAGAAAAAACATTACAGGGTTGCTTGTCTGATCCTGTAAAAAGATATTTTTACTCCCTTTTCTAAGAGATTCCACTGTTGAAGTCGCGATCCTAGGAGCTGAGATTTAGTCTTGGGTAACTGCAAATCCCTGACAAGATCATTTAATTTCGATTGAGTAAGGAGGTGAGGTTGCCGAGAAACTAAATCTGCGGAATACTCTTCATCATCATTGAACGTATCATTAGAAGCCCCAGGTTGTGGCTCAGAGTCTTTTAAATTAATTTCCGCCTCTAGAGTATAAGTGTTTGGAGGCTCTGGGATTGGCAAAGTATCGTTATGAGAAACAGGTCTTAGAGCTGACGGAATATTGGGATACTGAATTGTACGCTTACTTTTGCTCAAAAACCCGACGGCTGAAGTCATACAAAAGTAACAATCTGTAAGATGACAGCGAGGTTCACGCCAAACCATGGGCACAGCAAATGGCATTAATTTACGGGTACCTTTGAACCATTTGGTCAAACAACTGTAACAAGTCGTACAGCAAACTGATGGAGCCCAAGTCTTGTCCTGATCGCCAACTTGACAATCAAAGTACAATTTATAAGCTGTTTTAACAAGCGGAGAAAGGGGTTTTCGTTGCGCTTTTAAAGTTAATTCCCCGCAGACATAGCAGAAGCTATAATTAAATAGTAATTCAACGCCCGGCATTAACCACAAATCACACTTAGTCACTTGAAAAAATCCGGAGTAAAAGTAGTTTTACTGTTTTACGCAAATGAACAAAAATGAACACAAAATCCAGCACGTTTAAAACGTCAAGTTAACTCTGCAACAGCTGTAGATGTACTGATCGAAGCAGTTAAGCAAACAATGTAATATACTATAATGAGAAGAGTAATGCAAATTCAAGCCTGTCGAAAATTCCTGTTCAAACCTGCATGTGGTATTGAGATCGCCAGCGTCGTGCAGTGAATCTTCCTAACTGTTTATTGATATTTTTTACTGTTCTTATATATTTGTATGTTATTGTTGTTTCTATATACATTTTATAGCAAAACTTTTGCCATATACTTTGGTATAAATTTTATTACCTGCTTTGGGATGTTTAACGGCTATAAGTTAAAATTCTAAAAAAAATGCAAAAAATAAAATAAAAATAGGGTCTCCCCAAAATAGGTGGGTGATGGGTAAAAACGGAGCTCTATTTTGGATTCAGGAGGTCATTTTACATAAGAATCGTCAAGAATGGTATCAGGGCCGATTTTCATGCAGACCAGTGATAATTTTTTGTCATAACAAATTATACGCAAGACCGTTCATTATCAAGAATTGCTGCGCGCTGATAAAATGTAGCTTCCGGTGACATATCTAAAGAGAAACCCGATCGCGTTATCTTAAATCCATGCACTCGAACAAACATCATGGTATGTAAATAGGTCGGCGTCACTAATTAGTATTAAAAACTCTAAATCTAAACACTCCCGGCTGTTGTTTCCCATTGATAGCTTTAGTAGTATGCAATAGTATAGTGCAAAATGTTTGCAAACTGGAGGGTACATGATTTATAAAAAAAATTTCTGGAGAAGCACAAAAATGGGTATTTGGGCTGTGTTGGTAACGCTTAGCTTTTCTTTTCCAAGTGATGTACGCCAAGAAACACAAAGCAAGCAACAAAATCTCAAAACATCAAACTTTATTCGACCCAAAACGCAAAGCTCAAATAATAATATTGCGCCACAAGCATGTTATGCGAGGAAAATTCGAAAAAGTATGATTCACGTCCACTAACTCATTTTCTGCTGGCTTAGATACGTTTGAAATTGTTCGGATAAACGTAAAATTTTCTCTTGACACAATCAATTTTATAGCCAAAGTGGAACTTTCAGAAATTTAGCCAGACTTTGATTGATTACGATTGGATTAAATAAATCATTCAATGATTAAATAAATAAGTTTATAGCGCGTGATTCCTGACAATTGCTTCACCACACTCTAACTAGTTGATGCCCATTAAAAAAAAACAACAAAACTAAATGATTACTGGATTTTACCCGGACTTTATGAGGGTTCACAGTGCTACAGCTTCTAAGATTATGACACAATTCGAGCTACGTTGCCAATGGAAATGTACATCCACAGTTCAAATATGGAATTTTTTTCAACAGTTTATCGCGTTCGCGATTCTTTGTCATATCTAAAGAAAACTTACAGCAGATTGGACTTGCAATAAAAACATTACGCGACGTAAAATAATTGACATGCCTTTTTATTATTTTTTTTTACCGATTCTACAATTTTTTCTCCTATTAATATTAAACAAATGCGCTACAGACTATAACAAAGCATTAAAGAGATGAACGTTACTTTAACATGAATCCTTTCTCTAGTCTTAACAGATTTATAACCCTAATAATCTTTACAATTGTTTGACGGTTGATATAATTTCGACATTCAAAATTTACTCAAAAAATTATTTTACCTACTTTCGTCTTATGTCTTATGTTAACTGTACAGTAAACTAGTTTTTGGTGACCACCGCTGCTTTTTCTGCGGCTAAGGGTAGCTTTGCCGATGTCGTAATATTACACCAGCATTAGAATCGTCACAAATTTTGTATTGAAATAATTTGCTCAATAACTTAAAATAGCCAATAAACTATTACCCTAAAACGGTGCAACATAGAAGAAAGTTGCACATGAACATTTTTATGGAGGACAAAATTTACTATAAAAAAGTCGGCGGAAGGGTACAATTGCGTTCAATAGTTTAGAAGATACAAGTTGCACAAAAATTACATTAAAATTCTGTTGAAGACGTTCGTGATGATGAGCGTTTTGATCTTAAGGTTAGTGTTTTAGGTTTTTCTTTTTTTGGTCTTCTAGATGCAGGTGTTTCTCGAACCATTCTGGGCGATCCAAAGTGACAAATTTTACAGTCCTTAGAAATTCGTATTTCTTCTTCGGTATTTTCTTGTAATTTGGGTAATGATTATAAGTGTGCGGTACTTGGATCCGTTCTTTTGTCGTTTTCTCTGGAACGAAAGTGAAAACGATTAACACTTTAGTTATTCCTGAAGTTTCACAACTGATTTTAGGATCGACTTCTGGAAAGCAATGAACTTCATACCTGACTTTTGGCATGAACTTTGGACTTTCAACACTACTTTTGCTTCATTCACTGTTATTTCTTTGGACTCGACTAGTCTTATGTGCTAACTTCTTCCTAATCAGCAACGATGTTGTTGCCGACGCATTCGCTAAACAACTTTCAGGGCTTGGTCGCACCTCTCTCGTTCAGCACCAAATACGCTGAACCAATAAAGCAGCATTATTATCCTTTTTCGCCTGCGTTGCAGAAGGTTGTTAATAAAGAGGACTTAAAGCTACATCTGGGGGTTGTAGAGCCATTGATTAGTTAGTGGTCTAGTTTCATTATTTTAGTAAAGAAGAAGGATAATACTTATCAGTTCTGTGTCGACTTTAGGAAGGTGAACCAACTGACTCAAAAGTATGCTTATTCGTTGCTTTATATCACTTTAATTTTAGATGGGTTGAGAGATGCACGTTTTATTTCGAGCTTGGATATTCGGTTTGCGTATTGGCAGATTCTGCTTTCAGAGGATTTCAAAACTGTGACTGCTTTTCCTGTTCTTTTTCGAGGTCTTTTTCAGTTTACGCGCATGCCATTTGGGTTACATAATGCGCCTGCTACATTTCAGCGATTGATTGATCGAGTGTTGGGTGTGGATTTGGAACTATTTTGCTTACCTAGACGATATTATCATCACAACACCTACTTGTGATGAACATATCAGCGTAATTTTTGAATATAAAATTTGTCTTCGGCATGCCCACTTTGCGTAGTTCACCGTCAAATTTTAAAAACACAATTTCATTTTTCTTCTTGTAACGTTTGTGCAACACAGACCTCCGTTTAGCGGTGTCTACGCCTAACAAAGCTTTTATCGCTAAGTTATTTCACGCAATTCCACGTGAATATGCAATCGAATTTTGTGTCTACCTGAGCAAAAGCTTATTTAAGGTATGTGGTTATAATTTTTTTATTGGGGGTTTAAATTGATTCTTTCATAATTTCCATACCCCCCAACCCCTCCGCACGTTTCCTTTATCGGTGGAGATAACAAGCAGATGGCATATTTGGAAAAATTTATGTCTATGACGTCACGTTGCTGTACTTAAACCGTTCACAACGTCAAGGGGTTGGCGGCATTTACAATTTTGATTTCTTTTGGAAGGAGCTTTTACCACCAATTATTATATCATACTACTACTATGTAAGATTTAAAAACGGAATTTACTTCTGATAATGCCGTAGGTACGTTTTTTGTGTTAGATTTCATATTACGTTTTAGATAATAATAGGTGCGGAATTAGCTATCTCCTACTGGATAAAACAAAACTGTAAGTATTACAGTTTCTATTTTTATGAATACTACTTTGCTGATCATGTCGATTCTTAGAATGACGGTACGTACATGTTAGGTTGTTAACACAATTAATTATAAGACTATTTTGTGAGTCACAAAGTCTTATGCAGTGCGCGTTGAGTCTCTAAGTCTTCATTTTTTTTTATGTACTTTGCTGATTCTGAATTTACAAATATAAAGTCATTCCTTCATTGAATGTAAAAGTTAGTACGACTAGGTCATTTTCTATGTATGTAAATAAGTGCGCCAAGTCCAGTTTCATTGAAATATATGTTGTAATTATTTTGTTTGGAATGTACGCATTTATTTAAAATTACTGTATAATATCATTGTAAAATAATTTTAACTATTATCTAACATCCTATGAAAAATTCTACTATTTTATAACAGTTTGTCAATTTTTTATTGGAACGTAGGTTGTTTTTACACGACAGGCCTTGACAAAGTCCTTGATTTATTGTTTTTCTTGTATTTATCAGTTTGGTTTGTTGTAATTAACAGTAACAAAAAATAATTCATATATTGTAAACACGTCGAAAACTTCAAACGACGATAGAATAATGCATATTACAGAAGCAATAGCTGAAAATTTCAAGACAACAAACGGAACCTATGTTGTATATAATCTAAAAATCGCATAAATATTAGTGTCAAATGTTATGATAATAATATGAAATCTTGTAATACAATTCAACATTTTTTTTAAATATGTTATAAAACAAAAATGATAGTTTCTGAAAAGCGCAGCTGAAGCATAAATCAAAAGATAATAAAGCACAAACAAGAAAACATCAACAGATTATAAAATAAAAATTGTTACACAAGCAAAAACGATTTAATCGAAAAAAAAAACTAAAAAAGACTGGAAATAAAATCAAACCAGCTCGAGAAAGTTGGATAAAAACGTTATACGTCGGAAAAAAGACGAACGAAAAACAGCAAAAAGAAAACTTTAGAATAAATTTAATATTATAAAATTTGTCAGCAACTTCAAATAAATTTTAATATACCTTTATATTAGTGATACAAAACGGTATAATGGCTTTTTTATGTTAAAATATTTTTTAAAAAGAATGTGAGCTTGGAAAATATGATGAAACCAACTTTGTGAACTAAGATCATAATATGTAAGTGAATTTCTATTTGCAAGTCTGAAGTTTTTTAGTACAGAGAAACATTGTATTATAGTAAAACTAAATAGTTTTTGATTATGAAATGTATCGATTTGAAATTGTATTGATAATTAATTCAAAAATTAATAACATCATACTTTTACAAATTTCTATTATCATTTGTTGAACAAATACATAATAAACAAAAAGACAAAATTTAAAAGAAAATCAACAATATAAACTCGCAATTCTTGTAGATCTATAGTCGTTACTAATACACCAACAACACTCAGTTTTTTGCAATAAGGTATAATATTATTATATTATACCTAATTGGTTTTTGTCTCAATTAATTTTCTGAAATACAATTCAGGTTAGTTAACAATTAAAATTATACAAGTAATACACCATAAATTGTATACGATTTTCAACAAATATTTTCATTTTGGTTAGATATGTTATGGTCAAAAATAACAAAGTGCCCATTTTCAGAGGCTTACTATTGGTATATTGAAAATGGTAAAAGGTAGAAAGTCGGTTAAGTGGACAAAGTGGTGTAATTTCGTATCCTCGTTACTATCCCATTGATAAAATATACTGTAACGAATTTTATTACTAACTACTAAAATTTATTTAAACTACGAAAAATATTTTTACTTATACTAGAAATATGTACACTTTTAAATTAATCGAACTAATTAAATCTAAGGATATTTAATAAAACACTTACAGTATAATTTATGTATAGCGCTATCACTTACACGAAGATAAGATAAAGTCCGCGGATAACTTCACACACTTGTTTACACTAAAATCACGTACAGATTATTTTCAGTATATTTATCTACACACGCGCGCTAACGACTTATTTATTTAGACTTGAATAATCTTAACACCGCTGTCTTCGCATTACGACAATAACTGACCTACGATTTGTTTCTTCGGTATTTATACACATTTTGGAGATCCTTCTCAAGTGTTCCATATCTCTCGATATACGTTTTAGAAGATAGATAACAACTTCGAGAAGGCTCTTGAATTTGAGAACGTTTCAATACGATTTTTTGTTTATTCGTGTCTTGAAAAAAACTGAAAACTGCTAGTTTCGCAAATTTACTCTAATTTCTTTATTTTGGAATGTATCACAAAATAGTTTTAGTAATTGTTTTACAGTTTGTATGTGATGTATTTATTTGTTAGTGGGTTCAATTTCTCGTTTTAGTTTGGTTCTCTTCAACGGTGATAGAACGTCTGTGGGTTGTGTGATTTAATTTTGTAGAATTCAATCGGCGGGAGCCGTTTGCCATTTGGCTGTAGTTCTTAAAGCAATACAAACCCTACCCAATTTTGGAATTTGGTTTCAAGCAGGTATTGGAGACACGGTTATGAGCCGTTGTTTCTGTTTAGTTTTATCAGAACGGAAAATTTAAAGCTAGTTTCAACTTCAGATTAAAACTTGAAGCGTGTTTTCATTAGTGTCGGTAAATCCGGACTTAGTTCTGGGGAGAAAAAGGAAAGTTTGAGTTTCATTGCAGAGATGCTTGGTAGGAGGGATTTGTCCTTCTAGTAAAGGTAACGTCTTGTGGTAGCCGTGCGCGGTTCAATATGCTCTGGGTTTATGTGATTTTTTTTGTGTCTTAGATCTATAAAACGTACAGCAATCTACTCGATTCTAGTATTTGTATTAATGAAAAGGGCAAGGACTATACAAACTTTGCGAGGTAGCAGAGGAATGCGTTGTAACCGTCGTTTAAAATAAATGACTAGTTTTTTTTAGATTATTTGCGTGAATTTGGATTGACGTTATTCATTTCATGTATTTTGAATCTGTTTTAATTGATTTTAGATTGATTTTAATAAGTTATTTTACGTTTTTGAATTTAATTTGATAATTCGAAGTTGTTGATAAGGTTTTGTATTTTGTTACGCTGTGAATCATCTGATTCTGCGATTCTGTTTATCGAGATATCATTCTAATTAAATATATTTTAGCCCTTTGTTTATTTTAAGTTTGTTTAAAAGTTCTTTGTTTTAAGTGCATTCTCAGTACATTCGTACTTGGTTTCTTTGTGAGTTCAATCAAATGACGTGGGAATGAAATCATTATCTTAATTTATTAGGCAGTTTAAATTTTATGACCATCTTGTAATATAATATTTTGTCAATTTGACATTTTTACGTAGAAACCAAATGCCATGGTCCAATACTATGATTTTGACGTTATTTCATCTGTTTGCCTCCTTGTCGCACTTCTTAATGAGATTGTTTTCTTTCTTGAAGTTTAGAACACAGCCTTTGTGAAAAATGGTAATCGAAAAAGGTTATATATATATATATGTGAATTTGGCGATAAAAAGGTAGTCGGTTAACCCGGTTAACAGTCGTCAGTATGTTTTAGTAACATAATAAAAAATAAAAAATTAGTTGGTTTTGGGGTGGTAACCACATCCCCTTTTAGAGAAAGTAGTATGCTGAACGCGTGAATTTTTAGTGCAGTTAGTGGAGTGTTACTCCAAATTCGTAGAATCTACGGTTTTAAATAAATTTCACGCGCTTTTGGTCTATATTTTACGTAGTGTAGAACCGTGTTCGTCGAGTGTTACGACGCGGCTACATCTTCGCCTTGGTGGCGGCTCTTGAAAACCTCCCGTTGGTACATAGTCCTCTGGGGATACCTTCCAACGTTTCTTCCCGTATACAGCTGGCAACCCAGTATTCAACCACAAGTTCTTTCTTAGACTTACGACAATTCAAGGTATTTATTTTGTACCGATTATTTAAATGTGGTGAAATTTTTGTTTACGCGTTTGTGTTTTAAAGCTTTGGGTTTTAAATAAAATGTCTAGAATTAATGAATGTAACGATAATGTAAATAATTATTGTCAGGATTTCTCAAAACTATGTGTTAAAAATTTGTTTGACGTTAACCGGATAATTTGACTTTCATTAACTTTCATGTTAATGTCAATAGTTTTTTTTATGTTTTGAGTGTTCAAATAAATGTTAAATAGTTAAATTGTAAACAAACTTTTATTTCCGTCGGCCTCCGCGTTACGTGAATTTTATTTTTAGATTATTTCAGATTTTTGTGAGATACACTCTATTGAGGTAAGTCCATTTAGGGGCGAGCTTGTGGTTGGCAAGGGCCAGAAGTCCATTAAGCTATGCTCCTTCCTGGCGCACTTTGATTTTGATTTTATTTCTTTTTGATTTTGTGTTTCGTCAAGTTTTCCAAATCAATCACAAAATTTTGAATATAACCCACCCCGTCTTCACTGAGCACCGACATAACACCGTTTATGTTACCTTATTTCAGGCAAGTGTCTTTGTTTCTTCTTTTGCATAAAACAACGTTTTGTAGAATGGTGGAAAATGCGAAGTGACTCTTCAAACGTGACCCTGCAATAACACAAGTAACCGAGAGAGATAGAGGGCTTTACCCTAGGAAGTTTGCTATCCGGTGTCGATCTTTCCGGGACTTGGAAACTAGTTTAAATTAAACACAAGGTGGACGTTGACTTATTTTGTCGTGCGGCATTAGAACCTTATCTTACCTACGGTGACGAGAACCAGGATCTAAAAATAGCTTTAGTATCTGCGGTATATAGATAAACAGTTCTCTTTAAAATGAATAGTTGAGTTTTATTATATTCTATGAAGAAAAGCTGTTTTTACTTTTTTACTTCTTTTCTTTTACTTTTCTTTCAGTTTTATATTTTTTAGGTTTTTAAGTAAAATGTGACGTTATCAGGGACAACGATTTTTCTATCAAGCTGTTTCGAGCTCTGAAGATGTCTGCTGCGACGTGTGACAAAAGTTCAGCTTGTGTGATAACGACAACACAGAAATTATGCACAATGGAAAATTGTATTACGAGTGCAACTCTTGTAAAACTGAATTCTACTATACTAAAATGTTTAAACCGCAACTTTTACTTACATTTGTAACATGTCGTTATTTTGTATTCATCAAAAATATTTATTCTAAGTTAAAATAAAAGCTACACTGTCTAAGGACGCTACTGGTTGTCATTTTACTTTACGGGTGGGGTAAACGTGTTACAGCAAATAACGGATATCTTACTTGCCCCTTACCGCTGTTGAAAGTTTGTGTACCTGGGTGTTATTTTAAGACATGTAAGTAGTTTTCTTTCTATTGAATTTTTCTTGGTAGTGATTTCTATTACGCTTTTAACGGATGTGCTAGAAAAAACTTTGTGTTTAGGGTTAATTACACGTCGTTCCTAGGTAGAAAAGCAATTCTCGAAGATAGCGTCGTCAGGTTATCTTTTTACTTTTTCTAAGGAGTTTCGGGGGATACTATGCTGTTTTTAGGGTACCTCGTTTATTGTAACTTGACTTATGTCAATCTTGTACGTACTACTTCTTAGTAACGTAGAATTTTGCTTTATGTAATTTGTTTCAATTGCATGTATTAACCGTCAGTCTTCAGCCTATTAACTTATTTTATGCAATAACGTTATATTATATTGACTTAAATTTACTTTCAGTCGCAAACATCATCATCATCATCAACATCTGTAACTTTATGTATTGTTGTCGAGTACATTAACTGTCGTACATAAACTTATACATATACCACGCATAGTTTTCATTTTAAATCAGATAAATAAAAATAATGGAAGTCACTACGATTGGCGAATAAGTGTCGTGTTGATAAGTTTTTGTACTCATATTTTACTTTTTTTGCGATTTATTATTATCATTGTCGATTGTCAATTTATTTCGCCACTGCATAGTAGACGAGGTAGTTTTATCAAGTAATAATTTTATTTAAATTAAAATCATTTACTTAGAACATTTTTAGCAATTAAATATAATTAGTTTTATAGTGGACTGCCTAAAAAAGCCTACATTGATATTATAGCTGTGATATTACTATATTAGTCGCCAAATCTATAATTGTATTAGTCTGCCTCTTTCACTGATGATTGACTACTCTTTCTTTATGAAATAAATATAGATTGTTAGAAGTAATATAATGTAAATATAGCACACCAAGATTTGCGATCCGTTTGCCGATACAACTGAGTTAGTCGCTAGTAATTAAGTTGCGAGTAAATTTTTGTAACAAAATTTGACGCACAACTTAATTTCGTGTGCGCGGTTCTAATTTTGCTTGATTCTTTTACTGTTTAATTGTTTTTAATGAGTTCGACTTACTCATAGTTTTGCTTCGTTTCTTTTGTGTTGTTGTAAGACTTGGCTTTGTAGGTTATTTGATTATCTTTTGCTGTCTTTTCGTAGCACGTTGACTGATTTTACTTTAATTATCGCTCAGTTTGATTGTAATTGGATTTCTAGTTAGACCCGTGTCTTCTGGACTTCTGCTTTGGGTTACTACTTTGGTTAGTTTGGTGTTTTAGGTTTAATTGTATTAGGTATGTATTGTTCAGAAGAAGAACCGCCACTTCTTATTTTCTCAGAATCTGATTTGGAAACGAACTTAGGAGATTGAAATGTTATTTTTTCTGGTAAAGGTTTTTCTTTAGAGTTGTGTTTGTCTTGTCGTGTTTCACAGAATCAACTTTTTCTCTCAGCATTTGAGGTTTTATCTGGCAAAGCCCTTCTTGTTTTTAGGACGAACCGAAGTTCTTTACGTTTGTGGAATGATGTTGATGCTCTGTGGAAGTTTGAGTTTTGGCCTTTAGATTACGATCAGCGCGTAATGGATATTATTCGAAGTCGTACTACGGGAGCTGACGAAACCGTCGGTACTTACGTTACCACCATGCGATACTTCTTTCTTCAGCTATCGGAATTCGCCTGAGAAAAAATGCAACTCAAGATAATTTGCCGGAATCTGAAACCGTTGTATCAACTTCCGTTAGCGTTGATTGAGATCACATCTGCCTTGCAGTTAGTATCCTTGGGCAATAGTTTGGAGTTGAACATCAACTCTAATTTTTTTAACTTTTCAACATCAGAGACCAATGACAAAAGTTAAAAGCCATCTGTAGATTTTGTTAGTAAGTTTTTCACTTTTGTCTCTTTTGCTATACCTGCTATTTGCTCTCTCAATGCTTCTACAGTTTTTTCATCTGTATCTACTTCTACCTCGAAAACTTGTGTTTGTTGTCGTTCCAAAGCTGATGAGCCTTTACCGTCTGTTTGTTCGCTTATTTCTCTTCTTTGTAATGTATTTTCAGTTTCTAGGATTATTAGACCTGATCTTTCTCCTGTTGGTGTGTTGTGTACGTGTTTTTTCTTTCGATCCTTGCGTTTGGAACTAAGTTGTACCATCCCAAGCGCAAGTAACTTATTCAGGATCACCACATTACATCTGATTGTAATTACCGCAGTGTTAGGCGCGCTTTGGGAGCTCTTTACTCTTACTTTTGTTGGCGTCATATGAGACCTAAGATTGCTGAGTTCATACGCTACTGTTCTTCGTGTTCCAATTTATAATGAATCTATCCTATTAGGTTGCATTGCCACAAATTTCCAAGTACGACGAGACTTTTTAAGACTCGCGTTAGTACGGAACTTTCTACACATTTATCGGATTGTGCTGTTTCTTCAGATGTAAAAGCCGCTCCTATTGCTTCTGCATCTACTTCTTCAATCACTTCTAACTGTACTTTGTTGTCTCTTTTTTTTTAATTGTTCTTTTTTCTTCCAACCGCGTCGCGAGCGTCGTAAGTGCTAGTCAACTTTTTGGGCTTCCCATTTTTGACCTTTGCTATTCTTCTAGTTCATGTTTTTTGGTTTTGCTGGCTTGAGTTTTTGACTACGTCGTTGATATCTTGGTGGTTGTAGCTTCGATTCTACTTAATTGTTTTTTTCCATTTTGCTTTACAAATTTTTTTTTGCTTAAGTTGCTAGTAAATTTTTTTGGCTTTTTTTTAACCATCTTACTTCGGGACAGACTACATTTTTATGTGAATATAGTGACATCCGCTTAGTCCACTATGTTTAAATTAATAAGTTACTAGTAGGACTCTCATTTTGGTTTAAATTTAGTGTTTCTTTTCGTTTGAATTTTCTATTTTGCTTGTCGAAATTAAAATCTTGGCGTAGACTTTCCGATTTTGGACAGCGATTGGTACGCATTTGTTCTATGGCTAAGTGTGATATCTTTTCTTTTGTCTTCTTTTTTCTATATATTTTAATCGGTTTGTTACAAGGTTTATGTCTTACGAACCTTGCTCGGCCAACTCACACAGTCGGAGGTAGAGGAGGTTCACAGGAAGTATGCTTAAGGGCGCCAGATCTGATCCAAGATAACACTTCTGCCTCGATCACGACAGACGATCCAAACTTGTAACTCAATTTGAGGTTCGTAATCCATATTACTCTGATGTTCGAGTAGCCAAAATTAGTTAATAGATAACGATAATCACAGGAAAAAGAAAAATAACAAGAGAGATTAACAAGTATAATCACTTTAATGTATTAACGTTGGATACTAATAAAAATATATGAAATTTCTGCACCCCTCGATGCTCGAATGGTTTCCACGTAGAATTAACAAATATCACAGTTTTAATGTAGTAGCGCAGTAAATTGACAATTATACGCTAAATACGCAATCCTTAAATATTAGCATGACTAATAATATTCGTTAACAAGTGTATAAAACTTTGATTTCGCAATACATAAGATTTACTAGATTATATCGAAGTTCTAATACATGAATGCCCGCAGTAGCGGCAACACAGACTACACATTGACGTTGGGTCGAAACGAACAGCACAAAAAAGTTCGAAGTAAATATTTTTCACACACACAGCATGCGATACAGTAAAGTGAATGATTACAGTTACATTATAGTTATATAAGCAATAAATATAATTACGGTCGTTAATATTGATCAAAATTCTGTGAGTAACTTTCGTGACAACGATATAAAAATTAAGTAAATAAACTCACCCGAAGTCCAGTTTCCACTTCGAAGAAAACGTTTTCCCCGCCAGCGGCCTGTAATAATTATTTAAAAGCAAATCGTGTCACACACCAACTCACGAAGAATAGTAAGCTACAAAATTAGTATTAATAACTCATTAAGTATTATATAAAAACCCGGTGTATCGAATATTGTAGGTAGTAATTTAGAACAGGTGGCTGATAACACAATCGACTTCTATTCCCAAAGCAGCATCTATGACGCAGTGTTCGACAAGACCTCGATGTTATTTAAGTAGCAGGCCCTCACAACAGCTTATATGCTCGGTAGCATTATTCATTAATGGTACTTATGCATCCTTATTACTGCTTGAAATACACAATAGCTGGCAACGTGGTGAGAACCGGCTATCACATTAATATAGAAATTACGAATGACTCTTAATAGATTGAAGACAAAAATATCTTACCCTGTGCCGAAAGAATCGTAATAAATTCGCAATCGCCTTATAAATTTGTGTCCATCACACGTGATGTTCTTAAAAATTTAAGAATCAATTCGAAATTCTCGACACCGGCCCGTTACTGTAGTTGACAGCTTCACGATTTTGTCGTAAAATGACAGTCACGAGAAAAAATCGGTAGAGGGCGTCAAAACCGGAATCTAATTTGAATTCATATACAGAGTATTTCGTAATGAAAAATTTCGCACGTAACAAGTTAGATGGGCACCCTAAGGAGGTCCATCTATTTTTTTTTCTACGGCGTGAACAACGAATCAGGCATTAACATCAATTTTTATCTTTCTCCGTTTTTTTTCGTCCAGTTTATTTACTTATCATTTTTTTTGGGAGTCTAGGACTTTTTTATGTGCCAACTTTTCTTTTTGATTTTTTTATGGTTCGCCTCTTAAGCGTTTGGTTGGGCAATGAAATTTCTTCTACGGAGGGAAAAACGAAACAGACACTTATATTTAGTCTTATATTTCTCCGTTTTTCCTGTTTTTCTTATGTTTAATTTTTTTCTTTTTTTTTGCTCCTTAAGGTTCGTCTTTAGTGCAATTATCTGTTTTAATATTTTTTCTTTTATTATAAATTTTGATTTGTTGCTTGAACACTTTTTTTTCTTTCTTTTTAGTAACTTCCTTTTATAGTCTTTACTGCAATGTTTCTTTTCTTTGTTTTCTCTTTTTCAGTTACTTCTTTTGCTTGATTGGGTTTAGTGGGTTTTTGTTTTCTTGTGCTTGGTTTGGAACTTGGAATAGACTCTATGTACATCTGTTTAGTAGGCATTTTTGATGTGGTCAGTCACAGTCCCGTTCCTTTTGCTATTTGAATATTTTAATCTGTTCTTACGCTTTTAGGTTTCAGTGTGACATTCTAACGCGACTATTGTGGTTTGAATATTTCTTGGATTGGTACATTTAGTATTTATTTTTTGGACATTTTGTGGTTGTGACTTTTAGATTATTAATTTTTTTTGCTTTTTAGGTAGTCTGACATGTGTCGACATTTGATCAGAATCTTTTTTCGCTTGAGATTTCTTCGTTGATTTTTCTTTGCTTGGATCTTTAGGGTTTGTTTGGGTTTTTTTGGTGCAAGAATCTCATATCGCTTGCTGACGAGTTTTCGGCACAACTGTCTTAGTTTTTTTTTATTTTACTTTCTAAATCCGCATATTACAATTCAAAATCTGTTAGACGCTTGGTTTTTCTTTTACTTCCTGCGTTTTGGGGCTTTATATTTAGGGTAGATTTTATATCTGTAGGCTGGGGTTTTATGGGATCTTAGGGCGATGTCCTTGACCGTGAACTAAAATTTTCTTTTTTTCATGGTTTACTCTGGATTTTCGCTCGGTAAGGGCTATGGGGCTGCGTTGTTTTTCTTGCTTTGCTAACGTTTTGACTTTTGTTGACTTTAAAACAAGAATTTTTTTTTATAACATCTTTTTTTGTTGGTTGAAGTTTCTTTGGTTCTTAGAAATATCGTTTCGCTTTATGCAACTTCCATCCGGTCGATTATACTTAGCAAACTCGGAATTCCTTTTTTGTTTACGTTTCTTATTGGTTTGGGTGTTATTTTATTTGCGTTGGGTTGGAATGTTAAAGTTTGATCTTTGGCGTATGTAAAGAAATTTTCAAACATGGCGTCGTCACGTTATGTTTTTACTTTTTTTTAGGAAGTTACGAGGGATTACAATGCAGTTTTTGTAGGCGGCTGTTTTCAGAATATGTATGTAATCTGAAGAGTCCACCTTGCTTAATATAATTAGAACGAACGATAAAAGACTCACTCACACTTTCAGTTGCTTTATATTATCTGTAAACTTATGTGTTGTCATTGAGTACGTTTGCGTGACATCCGTCAAGTTTCTTTAATCATTTGAACGCAGTCATAGCCAAAGGCAAAATAACATTGACCGTCGTATATAAGCGCATAGCTTTTGTTCTAAATCAGATAAATAAGAGTAAAGGAAGTTATTACAATTGAGGAAGAAGTATCGGTTTAGTCAGTTTTTGTGCCCATATTTTACTTTTTTTGCGATTCATTATTATCATTGTCGATTGTTGACTTATTTTGCGGCTGCATAGTTTGATCAAGTAATAGTTTTATTCAAATTAAATTCATTTACTTGTAACATTTTGTTGACAATTAATATTATAGTTTTTAATTTCAACGACTATTCTCTCTTCTTGATATATTGTTATTAGAAGTTGTGTTTTGTCAATTTGTTTTTTTTTAGTGATCGACAGATTTAAACAAGATCTGTATTAGGTGATATTTATTTGTTTTGGCGCTTTTTTAATTCAGTGTAGAATTAGCATACCGAGACTTGTTATCCACTTACCGATACAGCTGAGTTAGTCGCCAGCAATTAAGTTGCGAAAAAATTCTTGTAACACATTTTTTAAACTTTGGAACACGAGCAAAAAATGTCAATGACAGAAAAAATGACATTTAAACAAACAAAATCGACGTGCTTAAAAATATTTTCTCAAATTATTATTTAGGAAATAATGAAATTACGAGCTCACTGTATATATTATATATATTAGCATTATCTTTTATGCTACCGTAAGCTTCGGAATTAAAATTTAATTTATAAATACTTTTTGTAATACAAGTAATAATTAAATTTGTAACTTTGATTAATGAAATAAAAAATGTGTATTTTTATTTTGTTTTTTCAGTATTTCTAAGATGAAACTGTGTTTGGCAGCTATTGATTTTCAAAAGTTTTTTTTTACGTAAATGTTGATATATGACGGTAGTGAGACAAATAATAATTTATTTTATTACTTTTAGAAATGTCTTAAATAAGAAAATGTAGTTTCGAAATAAGAAAAACGACCGAAATCAACGTATAAGTGGTTAACACAAATTAATAACCGCCATCTTTATAGTAAAAATGGTAGTTATAGAGTTAGATTCTATATTTTATACAATCATAAATCTTTTTGAAAAAACTTTATATTTTTTAGTGTTTCTGTAGGCACAATAATGCACATTTTCTATTAACATATTTAAAAGTCGTTGTGTTAATAGCTTGAATAAGTTTTAACATGAAGCATATAATAATTACTACAGGATTTTTTGTAGAAGTACCGCAATGAGCTTTTAATTTAAATAATTCTTTTTAAGCTTGGAATTGACTGCGTAAGAACATTTACTGTAATTATTTTAAACATAATACTCTTAAATTTAATTAAAATGTATCTAATTAAAATACATTCGACTTGTAGATGTGCAACTTTTAATAACACAATTTCTCAAAGTTGTCGCCGTTTTATTCAACTTTAATGTCTATGAACGACGCCCTGTCGTTTCTACATCTGGAAATAGTTGCAAGAAGTATAATAAAATTCTAGTAGTATGATTTGTAAAAGTATCTATTAAAGTGAAAACTTTTTTTTTACCAAGAACGAAAATTATCAGGGTTTGTACGTTAACATTTGAAATGGAATTATTTTAACCGATCGATAAATAAGAAAGTTTTGAATTAAGGTAATTGTTCTTTATAACAGAGATCCTTAAAGTGGTGGGCCGCGACTCCCAAGGGAGAGTGTGAGATTACAACAGGAGGACGCGAAATTGTAAGATACAGTATTGTTGCAAAACTAATCGTGATTAAAACAAAACAACAATAAAGTACGAGACACATAAAATAGTTTAGTGTACTTTCTAGAAAGTTTTAGTGTGGTGTGTGTCAATTTTGGTTATGTAGATTTAATAACAATAATTTACGTCTTCATAAAACAAAATCAATGTGTTAAACTAAAAAAAAATATTATAAAATAGTACTTTTCAAATCTAATCTACGTATATTGATTTAGATTTATAATCATCGTAATTTTTTGTTTAATATGGACATTATTAAATAGTTTAGTTGAAAAAAATGTGAAGCTATACGTAAATTATAACGAAATAACATTATGAAATATTTATTTAACAAACATAAGAAACACGGTTGTTAAACAAAATAAAAATATTTGAGTTTATGCAAACTTAAAATTTAGAAAAGCTTAATACTCGCAAATAAACATCAATAAAAGTGTCTCAAAAATAACGTTTTTAAATTTTTTTCAAAATTGTTAGGAATTAATCCTACTGTATGTAAACGTTTAAGGAAATAAACGAGTTGTCATAGAAACTTACAAAGAAAATTGCACAGTAAACATTTTCGTATAGGTAGAAAAATCAAGTAAACATCTTTAGCGAAGCAACTAAATGTAAACATCAAATTTGAATACAAATACAAACGCAAACTCAAACACTAAATCATCAGTTTTAAATATTTTTTGTAATTAATAACATTACACGGTTAAATTAAAAAAAATAGTTTTAAATATGTTAACTCGTAAGGGTTGATAAAGGGTCTTAGCGGTTATGCGCAATGTCGGTTAGTAGTATAGTGATGTTGGTTCTAGACCACAATTTTCGCGCGTTTTTAAAAAAATTTGAATTTCGTGTAAGTTCGGTTGAGATCGTATTTTCTTCGACTGTGTTCGTGTGCGCTCGTAATTTTCAGACTGGTTTCGAATTTCAACTTCCGGTTTCAAATTTCTACTTCCGGTGTCAGATTACAGCTTCCGGTGTCGGATTACAGCTTCCGGTATCGAATTCCAACTTCCGGTATCGAATTTCAACGTCCGGTGCCAGATTACAGCTTC
The DNA here is from genome assembly GCA_035610365.1 of Aquatica leii. Classification (NCBI taxonomy): domain Eukaryota; kingdom Metazoa; phylum Arthropoda; class Insecta; order Coleoptera; family Lampyridae; genus Aquatica; species Aquatica leii. The sequence continues at coordinate 12,750,956 of CM069434.1, read as the reverse complement.
CGGTGACAAATTTCAACTTCCGGTGTCAGATTTCAACTTCCGGTATCAAATTTCATTTTTCTGATGAATCAACAAATTTTTACAATTGAATTTTGTGTACGTTTGCTAAATTCTCCCACCACATACCATCTTGTTGCATTCGAATGTTTTTGGTAGGGATGGAATTGCATGTATATAAATGTGGAATTTGTAATGATTTAATAGTAGTTTTTTAATAACTTTCACTTGTTTTACAATTATAACTAATTTTTAAAAAATTAAGATGGAATTATTCTTTGCAAATTTAAACGAGACATCTCATTTGGTTCCTTATATGAGTGCAAGAAGTTTATTGATAGATGAACGGTATAGAATCAAGTGTTTTAGTAAAATTGATGGTAAATATGGAGAGCAAGTGATTGTCGAGTGCCAAGATTTTAAAGTACCTCTACCGCAAAGATTTGTAAACAAGTTTTCGATTGAAGATATAAACCAAATTAATAGAATGATTGGTTTGGGAAAAAACATCTATCTCGTGAGCCGAGGAGTCGTTGGTGAAACAACAAACATTGAATTTGTTCCAGAGTGAAAAAAAAATGAATCAAAAAAGAGTGTGCATTAGAAAAATTTATAAATTAAGGTTAAAATTATATTTGGCAGGTTTAGAAAAGTTATCAACTAAAATTAAGATGTATGAAATCACTAAGAATCTAAAAAATGTAAAAATAAAGTGAACAATAAATGTTTAAATAATTATGTTTTCTTTCATTTTTATAATTATTTTATTTGAAGTAAATTTTATATTGATATAAAAAACAATATTTGATATAAATTCAAACTTGAAATGTAATGGGAAGAAAATTAAATAAGTAATTAAGGAACGTGAGTAATAAACTTAATGGTGTTTTGATAAATATATAAATACAACATTTTTTATTTACACAGTTTAAAAAATCTTTAACTGCTCTAAAATTAACATGCCTATAGTAGTAAAATTTGTCTGTCCAAAATGTAAAGGTGAGACGGACATGGAAGGTACTCGATGTATAATGTGTTCCGTTCACGAAATAATCAAAAGTCAAGGTAGTAAACATTTTTCACCAAATTAGTATATAAAAAAAAACGAACAAAAATACATTATGTATCAAAATTTATTTTAAAAAAAAATTACAATTGATATTCTTAATAATTACATCATAGTAGTACATTAAATATATACACAAATAAACAAAATAAATTTACACAAAAAATATTGGGTATAATCCAGTTGCATTCGCATTGAGGTCAGCCAATGATGGTCGGGAAAGTTCATATTTAGATGGCGTGAATTTCCGATTTGAAGTAAGCAGGTTTCAGTGTTTTTCATATATAAGCAGTTTGTATTTAAAATGTGACACCGGAAGCTGTAATCCGACACAGGAAGTTGTAATTCGTTACCGGAAGTTGAAATTCGATACCGGAAGTTGCAATCCAACACCGGAAGTTGTAATCCGACACCGGAAATTGAAATTTGACACCGGACGTTGTAATTTGACACTGGAAGTTGAATTTTGATACCGGAAGTTGTAATCCGATACCGGAAGTTGTAATTCGATACCGGAAGCTGTAATCTGGCACCTGAAGTTGAAATTCGATACCGGAAGCTGTAATCCGACACCGGAAACTGTAATCTGACACCGGAAGTAGAAATTTGAAACCGGAAGTTGAAATTCGAAACCAGTCTGAAAATTACGAGCGCACACGAACACAGTCGAAGAAAATACGATCTCAACCAAACTTACACGAAATTCAAATTTTTTTAAAAACGCGCTAAAATTGTGGTCTAGAACCAACATCACTATACTACTTCGGTTACCACATAACCTAAAAAACTTAATCAATGCTCACTGAATTAAAGTTTTACCAATACATTCTACTTTTACGTTTAAGAAAACATGAGCCGCGTGACCCTTGGGCCAATTACTGACGTAAAATGGTTATGCGTTAAGTAGTTGACGGAAGAGGGTAATGGGCAAGTTTTAAAATAACTGAAAAACCCGACTAAGAGAAAGTGACCCCAACAAAAAACCTCTCGCAATCTAGGTTGTTACGTACATAAATTTAAATAATGCATTACCCTGTATATCAGTCTAATTAAAAGTTGCTTTTATATTTCTTGACGCCATCTATCGGATTCGTTGGTCACTTTGTGTTGAGCAGGCGGCATCCGGTGAGGTTTCCGGCATTTTGATTGTAACATCGTACCTGGTAATATCTAGGGTTGCGTGAGTGAAAGTTCGTTCTCTAAAATCATCCACGTGTTAGGAACACGATGGAAATTATGTAGTTTCCTTAAATAACTAATTTACTCCCGCAGCGTAAGTGATTTTATTTCTTTCTTTAATTAAAGGTAATTTTTATGTCTTTTTGGTTAGCCGCCATGTGCCACCTCATAACTAAGGGCATTCTGGTTATAATTTAACGTCCACCAGGGAAAGTTTGTGATTTCGTTGCGATCGTGGGGTGTTCGTATCGTCACCGGCTATTCTCACCACCATCCGGCCCATGAATTCAAATCGATACCGAAAGACGAGAGATAACCCTCGACGAATATTGTGTTGGAACGATTCTAAATATTTATAAGGCCTACTGTTGGAATTAATTAAATCATAGAAAAAGGGTATAACAGCATCCGACGTTCGGTTTGTGTTATGTGTACACTTTAAAATTTAAGTAATGACTTTGTAGATTTGGATTTCGTGAGCTATTAGGTTGACACGAATTGCGATTCAAATTACTTACAGGGTACGTGTCGAAGGAAGTACTTTCTCCGCACAAAAGGAACGCTTGTATTGGTGGTAAGTGTTATTATAAATTTTCTTTCGTCGTCAACGAGGTTACTCACGAAACTGTCACTAATCATAACTTCGTACTGATTACCGTAATTGTAATATCATTAGTTAGTAAATTTGCTTATACTACGTATGCTGTTTATGCTTATTTATTGTGATAATTTAATGTTAATGCTATACTAATTATTTTGCCTTATTGTCGTTAATGCCATATTACTAATTATGTAAACGATATTTACTGCGAACTATTCGTCGCCATGTTCTTCACTTATGTCATGTAAGTTGCCTATCTTACTGTGATTCGATTTTGTATATTCTCGCTAGTACCTACTCAGATTTGACTATTTAATTCTTACTATATTTATCGTGATAGAGTAATTAAAGTACCATTGTTATTAACGATTGAGTTTCTTTTCCTTTTATTCGTTTCTTTCAGCAGTTACGAACCTAACATCTAGTTACAAGTTTATTACCATTTTTGTTGTGAGCAGACAGACGTACTTTTGGATAAGCTCTGGCGCCCTGATATATCTTTCCCTTTATGTATCTATGAACCCCCCCTCTCTCCGACTATTGAGAGTTGGCCGTGCAGGTTCGTAAAACCACCTAAAGCTTGTAACAAGGTTCAAGGTTGGAGCGATCGGACTGCTTCTTATCATCCACAAAAAAATTGAATTGCAAAAATCCTTGTTTTAAGTCTTGGAATAGAACAGATATAAATAGAAAACCATCTAAGCAAAGGATACGAAAAATTAGTTTAAAATAAAATACAATAAGATCTTTAAAGCTTTGGATGAATTTAACTTAGATATTACGGTTTCTAGTCAAACAAAAGAGAAAAATTTACATCTACTTCTACAGTGATGTGGATAAAGACGAATATGCAAAGGCCAGTGTTTCCATAATCACACAGAAAAAGTTTGAAAAAAAATGTTAAAAATTAGAGAGTTGTAAAAGAACGTATGATTACATTAAACCTAGAAATGTTTGCTCTTAAAATTATCATGGTGGGAATATACGCCCCTACAAACGCCCTGAACAACATATCAAAATACCTAATTTTGTCTACGCGAGTTTAATCGTGTTTATGACGTCACAAGTGGGGTTTTCCGGTTCTCACTTAAACGATCGTATTTCCGTAACCTGTTACGTACGAAATTTTCATTACGGAAGACCCTGTATATTGAATTGAAATTAGATTCCGGTTTTGGCGCCCTCTACCGATCTTTTCTCGCGACTGTCATTTTACGACAAAATTGCGAAGCTGTCAATTGCCTAAAATGGTCTTAAGTAATTTCTTCAAGTACCATCCGTAATAATGGAAATCAAATTGTAATTACATTACGTTCGTAAAATATTTGAGTCGTCACAGGGTAAGATAATTGCTGTCGTTTTATTAAAATTCGTTTGTAATTCCTCCTTCATTCAATAGCCATTTTCTACCCGCTTCGAGCACATGTACGTTTCAACAAAGAAATGGTGAATAGAAATTCTTATTAAGGAATACCGTTACCGAACACGTACGCTTTTGGAAGGCGTTTTCTACGCCACGAAAACGGGGTCTCGATAAGCCTTACCGTGGAAGATGTTACTATCTGTATACTAGTCGATTGTGTTATCAGCCACCTGTGTTAAAATTGTTCCTTACAGTACACGATACAACGGGTTTTTATATAACATTTAATGATTTATTATTAATACTATTTTTTTTAGCTTTTGTTCTGTGTGAACTAGGTTGTGATCCGATTTGCTTTTCACTATTTATTACAGGCCACTGGCGGGAAAACGTTTTCGCCGCGGAAGTGGAACCTGGATTTTGGGGTGAGTTATTGGTTTGACTTTTATATCGGGATCACGAAAGTTATTCACAGAATTGTATTTAATGTTAATGACCGTAATTACGTTATCGCTTATGTACCAATAAGGTAATCTTAATCATTTCATAACTGTATCGCATGCTGTGAGAGAAAAACATATTTATTCTGAGACTTTCGGTGCTGTCCATTTCGACATAATTTCAATGTGTAGTGTGTGTTGCCGATACTGCGGCATTCATGTATGAGAACTTTGATATAATCTAGTAGATTTTATGTAGTATGAAATCAAAGTCTCCTCTACTTGTTAATGAAAATTGTTATTCATTCTAGTATTTAAGGTTTGCGCATTTAGCGTATAGTTGTCAATTTACTGCGCTACTAAAGCAAAACTGTGATATTTGTTAATTCTACATGGAAACCATTCGAGCATCGATAGGTGAAGAAACTTCATATATTCTTATTAGTATCCAACGTTAAGACATTAAAGTGATTATAATTGTTAATCTCTCTTTTTATTTTTCTTTCTGCTGTGATTATCGTTAGCTATTACCTAATTTTGACTACTCGAACATCAGAGTAAGAAGGATTACGAACCTCCAATTGGGTTACAATTTTGGATCGTCTGTCGTGAGCGAGGCAGAAATGTTATCTTGGATTAGCTCTGGCGCCCTTAAGCATACTTCCTGTAAACCTCCCCTACCTCCGACTGTGTGAGTTGGCCGTGCAAGGTTCCTAAGACATAAAGCTTGTAACAAACCACTAGACCAATTTTAATGATATTGGGCTCAATCGATAGCTATTCACGAGCTCTACAACATGATTTTACTGTAATGTTTTTATTTTTTACCTCTGTGCACATAAAAGCATAAACTTGTATTACCTTACCGATTTTGGAGCCCTTTCTGAAAGTAAGTTTTTAAGTTCAGAAAAAATTTAATTTAACACATAACAAAATATGTTCCCCTTTTTTTATTTTTTTTGAAATGTGTACTCTCTTAAAAATCGAATTGTTATGGCCCGAATTACGATTTATTATACATAATAAAGTGCAACATACATTTGCATTTACTGTAACCTAATTAATTCAGTTATATTGGAAAAAAATTGTTCGGACCTGGAAAAATGATTATTGTATGGGAAAACTGAATTTTTTGCATAGTGATAGATCCCGCCTCCCCCCACTTTTCCATTTGCCTACGCAAGCTTAATCGGTCATAGAATAGCGTCATTAAAATGATGGTGCTTTCGGAAGCTGCAATAGTAGTTTCAGTTTCATTTTTATGAGAAAGAGGTGTAGTGCGTGAACGTATGAAGGATCATGGTTTTGGTGCATTTATAAAAATGAAAACGGAAATTTGTGTTTTATGCAATTGTCCTTTACAAAATGGTACAAAATTAAGTACTATCCAGCAAAAAGGATTACCGTAAAACCGTGTAACTTGGAACACTTTTTTAGAATAAGCAGGTGCCATGTTTCTGAAAAGTAAATTATGGCAATTTCGACCAATTTTTGTTTGTTTGTATGAGAGGTCAACCTTCCAAGAAGTGAAGTCCGTTATGCTGAATTTCGTAATCATAAGTAATTAATTAAAAAAAAGTTTGGTGTTCCAAGTTACCCTCAAAAATGACAACTTGGAACGACTGTTTGAAATCAATGTTTGCTCCAAGTTAACGTATAGTAAGGTAACCTGGAACATTATAGACACATTTTACCGACGTCAGTGGTACATTATATCAAAAATCTAACAAGAAAACTCCATTTTAATGCTTTTTACTCAAAATAGGTTATATAAGTAATGTTTAATAACAAAAATACACAAAAATAAAACTTGTACCTATTCTACAAATGCCTAATACTAACATAATAATATTTTGTTTAGACGGTAGGTATACATATCTGCGCGATTTAAACATTAACGGGTTTCTCCAAAACTATTTTTGCCGGGCCAATTTTTTTGGCAACCGTTAACGTCTGGATTATTTGCTTTTTTTCTATTCTGCATACATCCTCTGCGTCTGGGTAGGTAAAAGTATCTTTCGATAATCTAAGACTTCGTAGAAATTTACATTCATAAGATTTGCCGTGTTCCGTTATTTTACTTCTCCCACATAATTTCGAAATTTATTGATTTTCCCTTCAAGGGGGAAAGCAACCAGTACAAAACTGCCTTCTTCAATTTCATCGTTTTGTGGTGCTTGAATCCCATTTTCATCTTCTCGCACATTATCACCTAAGTCGTTATCATCACGTAGATCACTAAAATCTTCTTCTCCGGCCGATGAGTCTGTTTCGTGAAGGGAAATGTTGGTGGTATCGATGTCATCTGAAGAAGTACTATGCGTCTCAAGCCTAGAGATGCTTGCACCCGACACAACATTAAGTCTCTTCTTCTTCCGTTCTGGGGCTTTTACCTTCCCATACCGCATTGTGGTGTGTCTGAAGTACAGAAGTAAGTGCAGTTTCATTTTGGCGTTCCTCCTCGATTACCCCAGGTATTCTTTTTAAAACTTGGTTTTTATTGATAGGATGAATGCCAGTTGCTCGGAAACCTGATTGTATTATGGCTGGCAAACTTTCTTTTATGGTGTCGAGAGTTTCACGCAACAAGGATGGAAATTGGCTTTTCGGAACACAACCCTTATTGGATAATTTCCACTGTAGAAGATTTTTACGCCATGCAGCTTTTAAACTTCTAAATACAATAACGTCTAGTGGCTGGCATAGGTGCGTACTATTTGCAGGTAAAAGAATAAATTTTATGTTACGTTTCTGGCATTCTTTTATCACAGTCTCGGATAAGTGACTGGATAAGTTGTCGCCAATTACAGCTTTTGGACCAGAGCCCAACTTTCTCATGTATGGCAAAAGCACTGATAGAAACCAGTCCTCAAATAACTTTCCATCCATCTAGCCAGATTTTGACCTGTTGTATCTTGCTCCTTTAGGCCCTCTTTCAGTCCAAGAATCGTAGATGTGCTCCGCTTTATATATTATATACGGGAGCAGGAAAACACCACTGGCACTACATGCAAACATAATAGAGATACTCGATTTTGAACTATCTAAACAGAGCTCTGGATGCTTAGTGCCCTTTTTAACTAATACTTTCAATCGTCCTGGGTCATCCGTTAGATTGCTTTCATCATAGTTGATGATGGCTTCTGAAGGCACATCTGTTAACGAAGTTGTTAAATTTTCAAAATTAGTAGAAATTGTTTTGTGGGACACCTGCGCCCTATTTCTCTTTATATTTTCTGCAAATCTATTAGTGAGTTGGGGATGTCGGTTACGGAAATGCACAACTCAATCTTTTCCTGGTTTATTATCTTTAAAACGAGGCTCTGTTCGTCCAATTTCTAGTATGTAAGACTGTACAAGATTCTGTAGGTCGCGTATGGTAAAAGGAAACCCCCACTTCGCCGCTATTTGCAACCCCTCGACAATGCGATTTTCGTCCGCACTTGAAAGAGCTGTCGGTCTTCCATACTTATTCATTTGCAATCCTCGGGATTTGCGAGATAATGTGCCAAGGGATATTGCATACTGTTTGGATGCCTAACGTAACGAAATTTTTTTCTTTTTAATTTTATCTAGGGCTCTTTCAAGAGCATCGATTGAATATCCCGCGTATTTCCGAGCCGCGGGTGTTTTTCTAGTTCGTGGCATAGAAGATGCTAGGTTCTAAAAATAAAAGTAGGTATAAAATAAGGTAGATATCTAAGTAGTATCTAAGATTTAGAAGCAGTTACACAAATTTGACCATTTTTGTATATGGGTCGAAAACTTGGTACAATGCCTGAAAACTTAGAACGTCGTTCCAAGTTTTCATACTTAAAAAAAATATGTACCAACATACAAAAATTTTTTTACATCTGGCAACGCCGCTGAGTTTCAATATCAAAACATATACTAGCCTTCAGCTATACATTTATAGAATATAACCTTAATTTACTAACTATTTTGTTTTATATTTACTTACTTGTATCGGAGAAGTTTTTTCGTGCTTATTTTTTACGTTTTTCAACAATAATTTTAAAATCGCATTAATATAATCTCTTGGGCACTGATCAAAACGCTTTTATTTTTTCCCGGCACAAACGGAATGACTAATAACTGGTGTAATGCTTTTGAACTACTATAAAAGCATTATTGCCAGTTTTTATATTAAATTTTACATAACAAAGTTTCGTTCCAAGTTGTACTCCGGTTCCAAGTTACACGGTTTTACGGTACAAAAATTTCGAGATATTAGTTTAAAGATTCGTGACGGGTTGGAGAATAAATTTGATGTTGAATCTTTGAAGGTGCATCTACACTGTAGGTAAGAGAATTAATCAATTATTATTCGTTTATCTACAAAAGAATCCTATTCGCAATTTTCGATTAACCAAAATTCTTTATACGAAATTGTGATTTGACTGTTCAAGTTTTTGCATGAGAAATTTACAAGGTTTTTTTTTGCTATTTCCCCAGACAAAAATATTATATACCTAGGTACTCACCAAAAACGGTAGCTAAAAATGTCGTTCAAGGTTTACCTCAACCATTACTTCTTTCGCTCAGGTCTTCAGAAAGCCGTTTCAGCATAAGGACACATTGTTTATTTTGTGGAAAAGAAATTGACTTAAAATACGAGCAAAAAAAGCTTAGTAACTTAAGACGGAAAGTGAATGAGGTTTCAACTATTCTTTTCAAAGAAACTGTCTTAGAAAAAGCTAGAGACCGCGGAGACGAGTGGGGAGATCTTGTACAAATAAGAGTAACCAATTGGGTAAATTTAGTAGCCGCTGAAACCAAATATTACCGCGACTGTTACATTAAGTTTTCCGCTGAAGTAAAAGAGAAAAATCCTGGAAGACCTAAAGATAATGTTTAAGTAAAAGCATTCGATAGTATGTGTTCTTTTCTGTGCGAAAATAAGGACTGTCAATTTAGTCTGGAAGAGTTGGAGAGTTATATGGAAACAGTATGTAAAACCCACACTGCAAACCCTACAACAGAAAGTACATTAAGGAAAAGTTATTGTCTAAGTACGGCAATTCTATACGCCTAACGGAGCAAACCGAAAAAAACGCGGTGATAAATATGAAGGGGACGGCAGACAAACTTCTGTACAAAAATTGGTACTTGCATTGCAAAGACACGGAAATAGACGAAAGACAGCGAATAGTACAAAAAGCTGCTGAAATAATTTGAGAGGATATTCGAATGAAGGTATATGATACTGTTTATCCAAATCAAATGGATTTATCATACTAATAATATTCCAGAAACGTTAATGAGTTTTCTTGAGACTATAGTAAGCTCGAAATCAAGCGACCAGACACGAGTGATGAATAAGCGTAACGCAATCGGTCAAGCTATAGTTGCAGCTTGCAGGCCCAGAACCTTCATTTCTGCAATTCTGATGGGTGTAGGCATTTATATTCATCGCCATTATGGCTCCCGACAGCTGGTGGACTTACTAAACAGGCTTGAGTTTCGTACAAATTACAACAAAATCCAGCGTTATAAAAACTGTGTTATCGAGAATGAAAAAAATGAAGAGAGTACGACCGAGGGATACATTTAATTTTCCTTTGATAACGCTGACTTCAATGTTCGAACTCTAAAGAGTCATCGCACTTTTCACAGTATGGGAGAAATTATGTGCACTACTCCATCACCAGTTGAGTTGCCACATTCAGTTCCGCGCTCTATAGGTAGCAAGATTAGAGAATCTCTTGTTAAAAGAACAATACATGGTACAGAAAACCACAGAATCCTGGTTTGAAGAACGTACTTATGAAGCAGCTGGCCGAACCGTCTCCTGAAGAAGTCACCAAATTGACAAAAACAAATGCTATTAATATTTTGTGGTTATGTGGAAGCTGGTCAGGTAATAACTATTTGATTTTCTTACGTACGTTATTCGCGAAAGCCACGAAATAAAGATAGCCGGCGAGAGTAGGAACGTAATTTCCACCACACTACAAAAATTTAAACGTTGCTAGGTGACTGAAGATTAATTTTATTGGAAGTATTTACACTTTACGGATTGCAAATGGAAAACGGTAATCTTTATTTCTATTCGTGGTTTACCCTAATTACGCTGTATTAAATTATCTGCTGTGTACTATTTATAGAGAAACCTATTTCTTGGAGTGGTTACATGGGAAGGTCTATGAGTAGTGAAATGGTTTGTGACTACACTAAAGTAGACACTTTACCGTTTATCAACTTGTCTCCAAGCGATCCCAGCGCCATATACTCGGCTCTCCTCTTTGCATTAAGAGAATGTAACAAGAGAAAGCAAAAGCATTGTTTGGTTACCTTCGACTAACCGTTTTATATCAAAGCGACAGAGATTGTTGCTGCATCAAAACCTCAAACTCTGAACAACGTAATTGTTTGTTTTGGCGGTTTGCATACTGTTATGGCATTTATGGGAGCTATTGGATATGTGATAGGCGTAAGTGTAGAAACTTCATTCTACATTTAGAAAAAATATTATATTCCACTTGCAATTTCAGATGGCAAAGGCGTCAGTTGTCCATATGCTATCCGGACATGCTTATGCGAGAGCACTTTGAGCCCATATCCTTACAAAGCAAGCACTGGGAACTATTCTTTTAGAAAATTACGGCGAGTTGGATGATGAAGTACGACTTGAACTTTACACATTGCACATCAAATTTTTTTAAGGCAGTCAAACCAAAGAGTCTGAAGTGTTAGACGAAACAGCTGTTTCGACTTTGCAGAATTTTTTAGAGAGTACGATTGAATTGTTGACAAAAGACAACAGAACAACAGCATTGTGGATCTAATATTATAGATTTGTTGATACAATACCTCAATTTCTTCGCGCCGAGCGAACTGAAAATTGGAAGTAAAATTTAGTTTGCGTGGCTGATATGATTCCAATCTTTCACTCTGCAGGTCGTCACAACTATGCAAAATCGGCGCATTTATATGTTCAGGAAATGGAAAAAAACGTGATAAACTAAGTATTCAACGACGAAACGTTTTTGTGCAAGATGATGATCAAACAAGGCATGTAGAAATCTGCTCATATGTGCGAGTTTCAGTTAATCTTAATGATTGTAACTGAATCTTCTGCTTTGGATATTTTGGTTTTTGATAACGTTGCATTTCTTGCCGTGAGAAAGGCAGTCAACAAACTGTGCTTTTGCGTGTTAATTGAATTTTTTGCGTTTTTTTTTCACTTCGTTGTTTTATTGTTACTCTCTCTTTTCCATAAAGATTAACGTAGCTGATGTACCGTTGGAAGGGTACCGAGATAATAAAAGAGTTGATTTTTTGTTTTTAGAAGTTAAGTTTCTTAAGTTAGAAGACCTCGATGTTACCTTTTTCGAAGATAGTTACGTAGGAGGTTTTAACCTGTAATTCGTGGGTAGTGGTGTCTGTAAATTTTATTATGGGTTTAATGAAGTTTTGAGTGAATCGAATTTTTCCTAATTCCTATGTTTTACCTTTTCGGTGATACATTTGGGGCCGAGTATAGTTAAAAGTTTAATGGAATTTATTGTGTTAAGTGCCGAATTTGTGCCGTATTATTTCACTTCGCTTTTGGTGGTTAGAAATCTTCTAATAAACCATCGGAACATCTTCTGGAGTGCTTTATAAGCAATCAAAAACCCACCTACTGTACTTACAAAAATTTAATGTATTTATGACAATTATTATTATTATTAGAAGTAGGGTGAGTGTTATGAAAACTTCGTGCACTACGACGAATTCAATCAGACTCCTGGTCAGAAGGTTTAGTAACTCTTCTTCCGAGATAAAAATGAAATGTAGATGTTTTTGTCTCTTTAGGCACAAAACTGGGCACCTCATATAATGTGGTTTATACGCTCCACTTTTTCACCACAGTACCTGCATGTATCATCAACCACTAGTCTCATCTTACTCAAGTGGTATCTGCAGTGGATATGTCTTGTTAGTATATCACAGAGAAGTTTTAATTCTCTTCTTCTTAACTTTATAACTTCTTTCCCCCTCTTTTTGTTGGGGTTAAAGAACTTTTTTAAATGTCTTAGACCCGGCATTTTGTTCCAAGTCCTATTGATTTTTTTGTTGGCGCAGTTGGTGATAACCGCCTGATAGTCACTTTGGCTAAAGCCGTACATGTGAGATGGCCCTGTAAAGGGTTTTACTTCACCTAATTTTGCTTGCTGATCTGCTCCCACAACGCCTCCTATTCCCTCATGCTCTAGCACCCGAACAAGTTGAACTTTATCCTTATCCGCCAGTTGGTTTAGAGATTGATGGCACTCGTGAAGCATGCCTGATCTTACGCTGTTTTTTTGCAGTGCTTTTAATGCTGCTTTAATGTTCGACATGATGCATATATTTTGTTGGCATCGGTTTTTGGTAATCAGATGTTCCGCTACCATGTGGATAGTGTGTACTTTTGCTTGAAAAATGGTGGCTTTAGCACTGAGGGATACGTGTCTTTTAAACCTAGGTCCCACCACAATACCGTTTTCTATTCCATCCATCTGTAAACCATTTTTCAGAAGTCTATCATAGTGGGAAACCTGACTTTGTATTTGTGATCAAAGATCATTTTTAAGTTCATGTGGTAGCTCACTGCCGTCATGTCCAACAGAGGAGTGGCTTTGAGAATTTCCAGATGACCTTTAGGGTTGCCTTCTTTGAAATGGTGTATCTCATGCAGTTTGAAGGCCTGCTTTATAGCTGCCTCCTTAATTATACTTGGCAAGGGATCCAAGCTGAGGTGGATCTCTATCGTAGCGGTGGGTGTTGATATTATGGCGCCTATGGTGGTTCGACATGTTAGCCTTTGCACCTTTACCAATTTCGCTTGCGCGGTACTTTAGTCTACTTTTATCTACCAAACTGCAGACGCATAGAGCACTCCAGGTCTAACAACCTGTTTGTAGATCCAATTGGTTATGTTGGGGTTCAAACTCCACGTTTTGCCAACCATTTGGTTCCAAGACCATAAAGTTTTTCTAGCGTTGTTGGTCGTTTTGGACAGGTGACTTTTCCACGTTAATTTTTGGTCTAGTGTCACTCCCAGGTATTTAACCTCCTTGGGGAGAGAAATGGTAGTTCCATTTAACTGAATACTGAGGGTATTTAAATTCCTTCGTTTAGTAAAAGGAACGATTTTACGTGTTAGGTTGATGGCATTTTGTATTCTCTCTCTTACTATGGAGTTATGCTTGCCCCTCACTGTTATGTTATGTCGTCAGCATAACCTAAAACGTTATACCCCTTAGGTCGTTTAGTAATTCATCCACTACCAATGACCACAACAGTAGGGATATAACTCTCTCCCTGCGGACAGCCTCTTGTAGTGCCTACCTCATGGGTGGCACTACCAATGCTGGTGATTACTTGTCTACCTATAAGCATGTTGTTTATCCATTGAATGATAAACTCGCTTATCTCTCTCTTTCTAAGGGACTGTGTCATTTAACCATATGCGGCGTTGTCAAAGGCGCCCTCTATGTCCATAAAGACTGATAGGGCTATTTCTTTTGACGCATTTGCTTTCTTTATGGTTTTTACAATTTGTTGTAAAGCTGATGTCGTTGATTGGACTTTCTGATAGGCAAATTGGTATTTATGAAAAGATTTGACTGTTAAAATCTCTATTCTAATATATTGATCCACCAGCGTTTCCATTATTTTGATCATAAATGATGAGAGACTTATTGGACGATATGACTTTAGATCTTTACACCTTCCTTATGTAAGAATATGACCTTTATTTTCCTTCATATTTGAGGAACATGGCCATATAACAAACTGAATCTAAATATTTTGACCAATGTCTCTAGCAAGATGTCCTGCCCTCGTTAAATGAGTGCCGGAAATACTTCATCGGGGCCAGGAGCTTTTAAAGATTTGAAGGTTAATCTTTCTAGGCGATGCAATTTTATTAACAAGGAGACGTTCTCGTTTGAGTAGAGTTCTTCTTCTTATGGGTCCATTGTACACCCTTGTTTCTCCAGCTGCTATGCACCCTGGAAAACGCTTTTTAATCAAGACCTCCACTGTTTCCTGAAAGGTTGACGTTAAGGTGCCATATTCACGTTTGAGTGCACCTACGTTACATTTGTTGCCTCTTGATAGAGCCTTCTGCACTCTGTTTGCAACAGGTGCTTCATTAAGGTTCTCACAAAAAGTCCTCCATGTAATTCTCTTTGATTTACGAAGTGTCACATTGAACTTGGTAAGAGCCTTATGATACTCTTCCCAGTTATGGGTTCTCTTTGATTTGTTAAACTCCGTTCTGGCTTTGCTACGCAATTTACTCAGCTCAATGTTCTACCAGGGTACTTTGCTTTTAGTCTTTTTGGTCTTGAGAGGGCAGTTTACCTCAAAAGCCCTCGTTATGGCCTCCGCTGTGAGGTTAACTGTTTTCTTCAAGTTGTTTACCAATCTTATGTTGTTTGGTATCCTTCTTAATTGGTTTTGTTAGGAACTTTATATGTTTGGTTGGTCATGTAACAAGCCTCTATCTTAAACATGATCAAACAGTGATCGGATAGCGACGCTTCCTCAGACACTTTCCAATCACTTATTAAATTTGAAGCCTCCTTAGACACTAAGGTTAAGTCTAGAACCTTTTGCCTTATAGCGTTTATAAAGGTTGGGCGATTTCCCTTAATGGCCACCACCATATTTATATTCATGACGATACAAAATTAATTATGATTTTACGTTTCGTTTCGCAAGACGAATTGTCACATTTTGTCAATTTGTCAATGACATCGACGTAAATCCTTCAAATAAAGTCAAGATAGTAATATTAAGTGTCTATTTTTTTAATTTTTTATGTTTTGCTGCGTTCAAAGTCTTGCAAATTTAATTTAACTTCACGGTACCTAACCGATTTCTTATATATTGTAAATTTAGTTTTTAGTATAATACACTCTGATAAAGGTAAGTTTCGTTCAGAGTGTGTTCATCAGGAGCTGACTTTTCGGTGGGTAACGCCCAGAAACTCATTTTAAGCTATATACCTTCCTGGCGCACTTTTCTTTGGACTTTTGTTTTATTTTGATTTTACGTTTAAAATTGCTTAATTAATTATGAATTTGTTTTAAAGTGATCTACGACCGTCTTTACTGAACACCGGCAATTACCTCATTTGTGTTACAGGAAACAGCATGTAACAAACATTGGAAAGAAGTAGCTGTATTGATATAATAACAAAAAATTTACGATTTTATTTTTAATTGTGTTTCTAAATTCTATCTCAACTATAAATTTTTAATCTAATCCTAATTGCAAATTTTACATCAAAGCTTTAAAACACATTTTTGTGAAAGCAATACTCAAATGCTTTCGTTTGTTAATTATTTAATTTACCGTAAGAAAAATTCGAGTGAAACTTAATGTTTTGTAAAATATTTTTGTGCTATCTGTATATCTTATATTTAATTTACATTTTCTTACTTTTGTAGTAATTTACATTTACAAGTGTAAAACGATTTTAATTAAATTCACTACACTAAGTGAATAAGTAAAAACATGGTTTAAAAGCGCAAAATTCTTCTAATTTTAAGCCAAAACCAGGTAAAATTTTTAGTTTAAAAACGTCCAGGTACTTTGTTATTTAATTATTTTTGTTTTTGTCTTAAATTATTTTTATGCAAAGGTAGATTTTTAAAAAAACGACATCTGCTTTTACACACAAATTCTTTTTTACTCACTAAAAAATTTATTATCAAATGCATTTATAAAATGTTCAAGAATAAAATATGTGAGCTTAATATAGAATTGGAAAATATGTTAGTATATAAATATTGGATTTTTTATTTATTTAGATGGTTTGGGTTCAAAAACGCGTTTGTTATTAAAATGGAAAAGGTTCAAAAATTTAATCAAAATTTAAGTAGTTGTACTTAAGAACTAATACAATTTAAATTAATAACGTTCATACAATAGTAATAAGCAAAATTTTGGCAAAATTAAGTTTCGGTTCGAACTAAACAAATTTATAGGAGAATGTGGCTTTAAGGTTTTATTTATACCAATTAAGACGTTGTTTTATAGTAGAGTGAATTCTGGTTAATTGAGACACATTGTAGCACTTTGGTCCAATTAGCGACTACCTTATCGATACGAAGTAGTTAGAAACGTATAGCATTAACGACAAACTACTTGTCGGTCGTAGAAGGATTGTGTTTCATTTTATTATAAATATAAATTGTTTGTTTAAAAAAAAACAATTTGTTTTACTTTGTATAAAAATATTTTTTTCGTTCTCGAGGGTCGGTTACCCGCGTTATAAAAGGCGCAATTACCGTTAAATGAAAGTGAAATTTTGCTACTTTTATAATTTAGTTTTAAAAATATATTTCAAAACAGTTGGTGGTAAATTTACACTACTTGAGAAATACATTGAATTATTTTACAAACTTTGAAAGTGTGTAATGCGTTTAGTAGTTTTGTTTGTATATGTCTTTTGTACCTAACACGACGATGGATCGTATTTTATACTCTTAGGAGTTGGTTATTAATCTATTTGTTTTTTGTTGTGAGTTTTATGGTTTCGATTTTTTACCGATGAATCGATTATCATTTTTTGTTATTTCGCAATTGTTTTAAAGTATTGTTCTTATACAATCTCTTTTAAACACGTCTGAATTATTGTTTTATTTGTTTAAAATTTTATTTAATAGTTGCTTACATTTAGTTGTGTAAAATAATTCAGCATTGTTTTTAGAATAATTCTATAGTTGATTTTACATCCACTTAATTCAAACTAGTTTTGAATAATATATTACTATACTTCAGCTGTCCAGCAAAATAGAATCCAGTCTTTCCTACTAAAAAAGAGCTGAATTATGTTAAAACAGATTTACATACACGAATAATAAGAATCTACAACGCTTATTCAACATGCATACGTGTATTGTTAGTTGCCTATACGGTGGTTGGATCGTTTTTTATAGATTAGGTATATAAAGGATTATGTACTGAATTAAAAAAATATTAATGTTTTAATTGTAATAACCAACACCAAGTAATAAATATATCGCATTGGATATTTTATATAAGATTGTAGAAGAAAGAAAAGGTGATTCCACTCTACCTTACGATTATTAAGCGATACCATAGTTGCAACCACGGTTGCAATGAACAGTTGTGTGCAATAGTGATGAGTTAGCAGCGTTGGCAATTCCATTACGTATAAATATAATAAGTGAGTCAGTTAAGTTACAGTTTAATACACAGTTTAAATAAATAGTTTTTATGGATAGTTAATAATTGAACATTAAATAATGTTATTGTGAGATAGTTGTTAGTTAATGTAATCTTAATTATCATAAGAATTATAAAAAATTGAAATAAAGTGCATCGGAAAATCAACCTTTACAACAATTAACGTATGTGACGTTATAAGATTATTAAATATTTACATAACACAAGTAAAAAAATCAAACAACTAAATAAAAATTTATTCGGAATTTGAGTCTGATGTAAAATAATGATAGGTTTAACTACAACTTCTAATGTAGAACACATTTCTTGTTCTACTTTAATGATGTTACGTGCATAAATTTAAAAATGAACTACCCTGTATATTGGTTCAATTAAAGTTACTTTTACATTTCTCGACACCATCTATCGGGCATCGTTGGTTCCTTCCGACTGAGTAATCGACGGGTGGTCATTTTTTACTTTGACATCGTTCGCTACATAATCTGATGCCTGCGTAAATTAAAATTAATTTCTTAAAACATGTAACACGATGTGTAATGAAAATATCTATACCTAATTAGTTTATTCAACGCTGAGTAAGTGTACTATTTCAGGTAGTTTGATTACAGGAAGCCAGTAGGAAAACGTTTTATGAAAGTACACCTGAATCTTAATAGGTCAATTTTTTATTTTAACTATTCGTTGTCACTACCGTGCTGCTCATAACTTATATTTATTAATCGTGTCGAAACGTTGAAAATGATTTGCTTCTTTTTACTATTACGCAATTAGTTTAAGCGAAACTGTTATCGCATACTGATTACATAAACTGTGAATTATTATTATTAATGTAACTTACTTACAAAGATTTTTGTATGTGCTGGTTGTTACACTTTTGATTTAAGTGTATTGTAAGTTGCCGATACTTCTGCTGTTTTAGTACGTACGTGTACTTGTATTCGAACTAAATTTACCTACTGTGATACTATCAAATTATCTCTAATTGTTGTTAATTCTAATTGTAATCTCTAAGTTATCCTTCTAACATTAATGAAAGTACAATTGGTGTTAACGATCTGGTTTCTTTCTTCAATTCCTCCAGTTTACAACCCTTAAAGATTTTATACAAGCTTCGAGCCTTCTGTGCTGATCTAGCAGAAGCTATTTCTGCAAAAAGAGATCTGGCGCCCATTAAAATAAAATCACTTGAACCTCCCTTCTCTCCAATAGGCATTGTTTCTATCCTACAGCGAGTTGGCCGTGGAGGGTTCGTAAATTACTAGATGCTTGTAGCAATCACGTACTGTAAAGAATTTTTTTAATTATTTGCAGAAACTTTTGCTACTGCTTTAACAAATAGATTTTTAGCATCTTGTGTTTTAAATGCTGTGTTTTTTCTAACAACTTGTTTTTTTTATTTGTGTTCATATTAATTCAATAAAGATTAATTTTACAGTGATATGGTAGCAATTGTAGCACATGTTTACTGGCTTTCGCCATTTCATCCAGTGCTAAAAGTTCCGCTTTAAACGTGTTTTCCTTAAATGCAATATTTGTTAACCAATCATGTTTATCAGTTTTGTTAGTTTTAGAACTTCTTACTTTTTTGCTATAATACGAAACATTATTTAACACTGCTACATTTTTTAAAAGTTATTTAACTGACTCATCCCAGTTTTCAAATACTCCAGAATTAATTTTTTTGTAGTAGTCGACAATTTTTGTTCGATTCAAAAATAAGTATTTTTGACAAATTTTGTAACTGATCTTATATGTATAATAATTAATTGATTTTCTTTACCACAAAAATTATGAAGTTCAGTAGATAATCTAGAAATGAAAGTTTGTCGGGCTGTTTGAATTATTGTATCTGTCTAAGTTTTTGTAGTAACAGAACTGGCGTTAACCTAAGTTTCGTCTTAATAATACATTTTTCTGTTTTTCTTATTATACTTTTTTAATTCACGAAGAAATCGTTCCCACGCTATAATTTAATTTTTTTCAAGTAGCATACTGTTGCGATTTCTTTTTCTGTACCTTTGAAATAACGTATTTTACAAACACAGTACACTTTTGTTTGTTAACTAAACTAAACCTAATTTCTTTTATTAATGTTTGCTACGTAGTTATTATAAAAGTTTAGCAAATTCTCCTGTTCGTTAATGTTAGCTTTAATTTTTTGTACTGTTGGTGGTTTGTTACGTAAAAAGAACGTATGTGCAATACGCCTTACGGCGCTTTTCATTCCATCCGTAACCTTATCTAATATTGGCCTTGACTTACGGTACACTTAAGGAGAATACAGTACTTGATTTGTATCATTTTTAATTAGCACATTGTATATATACAGTAGATACAAAAACCCCTATGTAAATAAGTAAAATCAATATAAATTTTGATGTGTAGGTATATAAAACACAAATAAAATAAATGGTTACATTATCTGCTGCCGTATTTGTAAATTTACTATTATTTGGTTTTGAACTATTTGGTTGACTTTGTTCGCAAGCTTTATAGAATTTAGAATACCTAGTTGTAATACCTACCCAATTTGCAAAAAAAATAATTAAGAAGGATAAGAAAAAAAACCAAATTAAATTAAAAGGGTACTTTGTAATCCGTCCTTGGAGTTGCGAAGTGTTTATGTCAACGACACTCTAGGTAGGTAAGTGGAGAAATAAATATACAAAACACAATTAGGGTTGAACGTACTTACAATGTTAACTAATTCGGTATTCAATAAAAAAATAAAATCAAATAACAAAAATTCAAATTAACAATATAAAATAATTTTGGTAAAACAAATCAAATTAATTCCTAGCGGCCCTGTATATAAATTTCATCAAATCCGACGGTTCCTTCTTCTATCCTATCTATATATATATATATATATATCTATATTTGTGCACGACTTAGAAAATGGCGTTCTTTTTATACCGGTGTTTTTCTGTTAATTAATGATCTTATGGTACTTTGAATAATTAGGACTGGTAGTGACTGGGAAATTTGACAGATAAGTGAATAATCGCGTCGAATTGTAGTCGGACGTTGATTTCACGTGCTCGTTAATTAGAATCTAATTACTGCGATATAAAGACAGAATGCTGTTTACGGACTTTACAGGTCGATGCGGCGGATTACTAGAAATCAAGTTTAACTAAATCGACGTCGATTGAACAACAAATGAAATAGGGCGACGTTTTTTGCGGTTTTTCTAAGTCAAAAATAGGCGTTGAACTTTTGACGTAAAGAGAAGAACTAAATTCTTCTACGTTCCAAAGTCGAAAGGTTACTAATCCGGGTCTGCCAAGATGCGATATGTAACGGTTCAATAACAGTAAAAAAACCCTTCGGAATCTACGGCAAGCGCAAGGGCATTCTACGTACCAATAACCTTAGGTATTAAACAGTTACTAACAAGGATAACAAAGTACAACACTCCACAAAACAACACTTAATAATAAATAATCCAAGCAGGTACATTACATTTCTTGATACCTAAGATTTATCCGGAATCTTTAAATTCTGCTGGCTTCCAAAATTATTGTAGATACTCAAACTATCCGGTATCGTAAAATTCTACTGTGTTTTTAAACTATGCCGTACCTTAAAATTATCTGGAGCCTTAAAACTAAATCACTACGTAGCAATTAACTTAAAAATTATCTTATACACTATGATGAATTGAGTTTTAACTTTTTAATTACAACCAGAGTAGAATAACTTTCTAATAGTATTGCTTAGTTTTCTTTATACAACAAAAGTGATAGTTCTCTTGATGTAACGGAATATTTTTTTACGACGAATGTGATAAGTTTCTTTACAACAAATGCGGAGACTCTTCATTACGACAAAAGCGGAGATTTTCACAACGAAAGCAAAGTTACAACGTTAAATATAACCACAAAATGCAGTACAGTAAACCAAGTAACAACGTGGCGAAAGTGCGATAACGAAATTCGATTAACGTTAATCATAAATTTAATACGATCATCTTATGTTTTATTATTCCAATTATTGAAACATAAGTATGGCGAATACATGCCTGATATTTGTATTGATGACAGTAGATTAATCCAAAAATTCCATAAATACTCAAACTTTAAATAATTAATCTAAATTTGCACGACCTTCTTTGAACACGGAAAACCATCAATGTCATCCCAAGCGAAAACATGTGCACTTTTCCCCTGCTTGAGCACGTTTTGCGCAAAGCTTATAAAGAATGCATTTTACATACATACAAAATGACAGCAGTACTACAACATTTCTCAAAACATTACCTAATTTTTTTTAATAGATGCTAATAAATGTTATGTTTTGTTCAAAACATTTGAATTACGCAGGTGTAAAATTAACTTTCAACGTTTCCATCTCTATAGCCATTTACATACCATTCTTCCTTCATAGTAAATTTGTACTATAAGATGGCTCAGCCAACGTATTTAACTCATGTTAATAAATCTTTTGATTTAAGTTTTTTTATTAGCGAAAGATGTATAATAACGTGTCCGATAACTTACGGAAGTTTTTAATTGTCAGTTAGTATTTTTTAAGATATTATTTTTTATCTTAATATAAAAAAAGCAGATGGTCTTTAAAAAAAACTATTTTAAAATAATGAATTGTGTACACAAAAAAGAATACTGATAAAAGTTAACAAAACGCTGAAATACGAAGTTTATTATAACACTATAATTTCGAGAACTGGATTATACTTTTAGTGTAAATTTTTCGCGTACCTTGAAATAACCAATTAAAAAAGTACATGTGGGAAAGCCATCTGTTGGGCAACTGAATTATAGCATACATTCGGTATTTTTGATTAAATTCTTTTGAGGACGAAAGTTGATTTTATAGATAAAATGCATTAGCAAAGAATGCGTGATTGTTTATTATTAGTTATTAAAAATATTTTTTGTTTACGTAATAGTAATATTTAGAGGTTATAAATTATTTACCTTTTCAAAAATGGTATTTTTCTTCATATTTTTGTTTCTATTCAGATGATAGCAACTTTTCTATTTCTTTTTGTGCATTTTTTAACATAGATGGATGTGTTACTACACAGCTAAGGCTTTCACGGCCGGAATCTATACTAAGATGAGAACGTCTTTTGGGTTTGGACCGTGTTATTCTTGTAACTAAAGTTGCCAACGTTACGCCTACATTTGTAAAGGGTTTTTATCAGGGAGTGAAAAAAAAATCGAAAAACCGAAATCTAACTAAGAACCACTACAGGGTTAGGTAATCAACTTGTAAACCAAACCAGATTCTATACTTCATAGAAGCTTAGCTCGGCTAAATTCTTTCGTTTACTTACTTTTGTAATAGTCATATTGGATGCTTCTTCTGACGGTATTGCCGTGACAGTTGGTCGATGATAGCTGAAGTATGTTACAAAAGTGTTGGACATAACATTTTCAAGGCATCTTATAAAAAATGCATCTATTGTTGTTCTATATCTGGTAGTATATTCTCTTAGATTGTTCTTAATTTGCAGTTGAAATTCTTGTTGAACATAATCAATTGCATTGATTCATCTTTTGCAAAATTTACATTGAAATCTCCAGTTGAAATCGACGGTAGTTCATGTTTATTGATTTTAAAAACTATTGAACCTCTGCGACTTAATGGAAATAATCTTTATTGTAAAAATAAAATAATATCGTTTATTTTTTTATTATATAAAATGTACACAACAACCATAATTATTTTTTTTTCGAAGCAAAGGTATCCAATCTCAGAGAGAGAGAGCGGGGGGGGGGAGGATGTGGACCCACCAAACCACCCGAACTTGCTTAGTACAAGTTCGCCACAAAAGAATAGGTAAGAATAGGAAACGTTTCACTTTTAAAGCAACGTCCAGTTAGACTTAGTCGAATGGGCTAGGTATTGGAACGTGCTTTGAGAGCACACAGTTCAGCGAGACATCTGCCTTACGGTATATCCTCGCTTCTAAGGCACAAAACCAAGTAGGTAGGAAAAGAACTTTGGCAATCGTAAAGGGATTAAAAGAGGCAGAATTAGTTAAGTAGCTACGGCGAAAAAGAAACTAAAAGGTTATTTAAATAAAAATATAATGAAATAAATGACTCTAAAATAAATTTCAAGTGGAAGCTATTACTCTGATCGTGTCTAATTCAGAGATATATAAAATACAAGCCATTGATGTTTTAGGTTTGCAGGGGCTTTTTGGTGGTGTTTTCGTAAACAACGCACCGCTCTCTTTAACCTATCTAACTTAAGACTTAAGCCATTGTGGCAAGAGTCAAGAATCATCCTAGTCAACTTATCAATGAAGGCGTCTACAGATTTAGGATCGTGGCACGAAGCACGCCACGATCTTAAATCTGTAGGTTAGGGTCCTTGACGGTAGCTCAAACCGTATCAATCGGTGATCACTTTCTATAACATCGGGGATGACTCGCCAGTTTTCTATTTTTCTGGTTAAACAAGAAGAAGCTAAAGTTACATTTATGTTTGTTGAGCCTAGATGGCTAGCGAAAGTGAAGGGCTGATGAGGTTTGTTGACTACACAGAGGTCACGTTCACCGACGAGGTTCTCCGCACATCGTCCTCGTTTTTCGATCGCCGGGGAGTGCTAAAACGGCGATTTTGAATAAAAGTTACTTGCTATGATAATATGAGTGCTTCTTAGTTTATCAAGAATTTTATCTAAGTGTTGGAGATGAATATGAACATCTTCACTCGGTGGCCAATAAACGCCGACGATTGCCAAGGAGGTGTTTCCAACAATAACCATGGTTACCGCATTGCAGTCGTTGGTTAATTGGCTGAGTGTTACCACTCCGACGGGCTTCGAATTATTGAAAACAATAGCCGAGTAGTACCACATAGAAGAGGTTGCGGTTATCCTGTTGAAGGGTACAGCCGCCCCAGCGAGGTTGTACCTTGAACCTGAACTAAATACGTATGACTCTTGAGTCAGTAGTATGTTTATATTATTGTCGGAGAAGAAACCCATTGCTTTGAAAGTTGCAACACGTTAATTGTGAAGATTCACTTGCGCAAACCTCAAAGTTAATTGAGTGTCCTCAAAGTCCATAATCGGTATTGGAGATTTTAGCGTCGAGCGTTTTTAGGTAGCCTGGGCAGGTGTTGGAAATGGCTTTGTGTTTGACAATGTCTTCTTTGTGACCAAAGAGAACGCAGTTTGCGCATGTAGGATCTCTTTCCAAGTTAGGGCATGCTTAAGTTTCGTGCTTTTTAGCACAGTGGCCGCACTGTATCTCGCTTTTACAGTCCGTCGAATGATGGCTGTATTTCCGGCAATTGAAACAGCAAGTAATTCGGATATGGTCATTGACCCTACACGCATTCCACGCTACATACACACGACGCGATGCCAAAAGGTATCGTCGAACATCGGCATGGACCTTTATGATCCAATTACCGTTAGGTTGGTCCCTAGGACCGAAGCGGAGTAAAACTATTAAGTGTTCGTTGGCCAGATGTAGCACCTCATTAGAGGCGTCATAAAAATTTTGGGAAATTATTGCCTCTTTCATCTGCTCAGGGGCAGGTTAGTATGAACGTAGATTAAGGATAGGCGTGGTAATGATTTGCATTGGGGTTTAACCACAAGACCGGCATTGTCGAGGATGTTTAAATGAATTTTTGTAAAGTTGGTTTTTTTAGATTCAAGTTGAATCGAGCTTTTACCCGTCTTGGTCACACGGTCAAGGCTATACTTTTGCGGGTCTAGAACTTTCATTAAAGTTGTCTTTGTTTCGTCGGCGGATTTTAGAGGAGAATCAGGTTTAGACACGATGACTACTGTCGAACGAGATACAGGAAGAACAGATTTACCAGAAGGTATCTTGACCTTCTCAACAATTTTGGATCGTGCCGCGTGGGCATAGGATATTTGGGCAGGAAGCGCAGCAATGGCAGTTGTGAAAAGCTTGGCTGATACGTTCTACAAGGCTGTTTGAACATCAGCCAAGATGTCGTAATCTTACAGGCGGAGATTACTTTTGTAAGACGATTGATATCAGCGTCGAAAAAAAATTCCATGTTGTCAGGCGAGGTATCGGAAAGAATATCGTGTTCGTCGTCTTCACGACGACACTTGGGGGAGGCTGATTCAGCCTCCATAGCGGAGGAGGCTAAGCGCGACGCTTGTATAGTGCCGGCTGGAGAAATAAACTGGTACCTAATACCTTTTTTGCGGTACAGGATCTTATGGCCAGAAACCGTTGGACTTATAACCTGTGTGTCGTTGCCTACCTTTAATCTCGTAGAGGTAAGAGTCTAAAGCACTGTAGAAATGGACAACTTTATTACAAAATAACAACAGTATACTAATGAATTACAAAATTACTGTCGGCCTTAATTATCCGACTTTGCTTGATTTGCTCACAATTGAATAATCAAATTCGCTTTAGCTCAAGGTGAAAGATTTATTCGCATATTGAAGAGAAACGAGAATAGAAAGAGGGAGGGAGAGAGAGAGAGAGAGTGTGAGAGAGAGAGAGAGAAGAGAGTGAATAAAGGAACCCAGTGAGAAGAGTAATGTAGAAGAGGCCACGCTACGTTAACAGCCCGCGCGGCTCGCCACATTATATGTTTCATATTAAAATTTTGTTCTTATCTGTCGTTAACTTAAGCATTATGGGAACCGTATTCGTACTGAGCTGTGTTGTGGCAATACATGGTTTGGCTGGTAGCAAGCCGTGAAAAATATGTCTGACATCGTCTACAGTCGATGGAAGCGAAGCCTTAAACGGTTGATGGGGATAGTTATTTTTTGGTCTCGGATATTGATAATAAATGTTTATGATCTACATTGAACGACAGAATACAGACCTTCGTAGTGTTGATCTAGAGGCGTCGCGTCAAACAAACTTATATAGTTGTAGCCATGTCTTTAAAAATAAACGTAAAAGTGCTCCAAATTGTGTGATCGAACCGTTGTAAGAAACTGCAACCGACGGTTACGACTTTAATGTTTTTGATGGCGTAAGCTTCATGTCTTGGTAAAAATCTATCGATCCACGTAAAGCAGTAGCGTTTGGCTTCAAAAATGGGAAAGGGTCTGACGATGTCTAAGTAGACATGTTTGAAACGAACGGTTGGAAATTAGGTTGTTCTTATGAAAACGGTTGAAGTAAAAACATTGCAGTGGACGGCTATGCAAGTGTTTACTTATTTAAGTTGCAGTGAACTTTTAGGGCGTAAATGCGTCTGCAAACCTTTCATGGATTTTTGCTTCGCCGAGTTTCGCAAAGTTGACTCGATGTTGTTAACACGGGACAGTGCTCAGCGACAACGTTTTCTTTACCTGAAATGTGACGGATGTCAGTTAAAAACTACAATACAAAATGTATACGGCCAATAGCTGTAACGGCGGTAGCACGTTGAAGTTGATTTAACCCCCGCGAAATTCAAAACAGTTTTGAATAGATCTGCGGGATAAAACCACAACGTAAAATTGCATTGGGGGTAAAGCAATGTCAATGCAATCCTGCAAATGCCATCAGAGTGAACTACCAGACGGCCGTTTTGCCTTTTTGGGGCTCATCAGCAGTAGGAGATACACTCTAATGTAATTCCCACAATTGATAACTGTAAATATCTATAACGGGGGTAACACGTTGAAATTGATTTAACACCTGCGAAATTCAAAACCGTTTTGAATACGTTTGCGGGACAACACCACAACGTAAAAGGACATTGGGATAAAGCGATGTCAATCACTATGAGATGGCTCTACCATCAAACTGTTTCTGCATTTTTGGGTTTATATTATTGTTTTCTGACTTTAATGTCGTTTTAACTAATTTTTTATTAAATCTTAAGCAATTTGGCAGCTGCGTTTAAAAAGAAGGTTTGGCATTACCTGTCTTTCGACAGGTCTCGGATATCTATTCTTGCTTCTAATAGTTTTTTCAGTACGTATCGTCTTTTTTAGTTTTTTTTGCATTATTAGTATATGCCGAGTTCTTACATAGCGTTATTTTATTTTGCGTTGGCAATTCAATTGTAGATGCACATTTCTTTCAAATTTTACACTATACTTTTTCTGCGACTATATGCTTAATTATTCATCAAAATCAAATAGAAATAAGTTTTTTACAAAAAGAACAAGTAACGCGGTAAATAATAAACCTAAATATAAAATTTATGTTGGTAATACATAAAAAGTACTATTGGTTCTTTCAATCTCCATTAAGAATTTATATGTCAAAACTTTGTATTTACTTAATTTCAATTTGTCTGCGTTGATATTACAAATTATAAATGTTATTATATTTAATTCTTTACTTTTAGTTATTCATCTCTATTTAAAAATTGGTGAGTGTAATTTACTGGTTTTAAATACTTGCAATGTGAGCTAACTTTAAGCCAGTTTTGGCACTAAGAAAATAAAGCAATTCGACAAGTTTTTTTGAGAAATACAATGCGAACGCATTTATTTAAAGCTGCAACAGAATAACATGTAAATGTGACATAGAGCAAAAAGGGTAAATTGGTAAATGTTGAAAGTTACTTTGTAATTAATGGGTATTATTAGAAACTATAATTACTTTTAAATATTTAGTTTTTTCAGTAGTCTTGTAACACATTGACACTATAAGAATTGATTGTTTTGGGAACATTTATCTTGTGTTATTTATTATAACGTAAGTTTACAGTATTAGGATTATTTTTTGAATATGCAGTTTTCTTAAGTATAAGCTACGGAACTAACCGAAATTTCTAACAAGGTAACGACATTGTGGGAATTGATTGTTTTTATAAGATAATACAGAGTAAAAATATACATAAATACTTATAAAAACTACTAATAGAAACACAAACAATAACGTAAACATATCGGACATGTTTGGAAAGAAAAATGTTTATAATCATAACTGTTTTATAACGATCCACAAACAAGTGTTTACTGTTGATTTTGTTTGCATTAAAAGAAAACTCTGCTAGGAATTAAAACTAATAGTAAAGTTAAAAATTAGGATTGATTTATTCTAATTACCTTAAACTTAGTTTTTTAAAAATATATTTGCATTTAACGACAAGTTATTAAATACTAACGTTTGCAAATTACAGTTAACTTAAAACGGTTAATTTAAAAACAATTTTTTTACTATTTACGTACCGTACCTGTACGGAAATGAGATTGATCATAAGAATTTCACAACGTTGCCTAACCATTAATAAACATACAATGCGTTTTATAGTCATGAAAAATATTTTAATAGCCAGTAAATGAGTAAAAACATTTAATTTGAGTTTTATTGTATTAAATCGATACTTTTGCACTTTCAGTTAAGGTTTTATATAACATGTTTGAGTTGTGTGTTTATTATTGAACGTTGAAAACTTTTCAATTATCAGGAAACATTGAAACATCATATCTGTTTACGGTTGTCTGATTTCAACCTATCGCAAAAAGACAGCCAAACTATCTCACCTCAATCGTTCACAATTAGTTCCACTTTCTTAGATATAAATCGGACTACGAACATTTTCCGTTAACAATAAAATGTTTAAAAACTTTATTTATCTAGATGTAAATAAATAAGGTAATAAATAGTAATTAAAAACAAAAGTTTTTTTAGCTTTTAATCGATAAAATTAGAAACGTTTTCAAATACTAATTAGAGCGTTCGAAGAACAAATACCAAACTTTTTAAAATTTTGTTTTGTAATACACGCCGAATTTACAAAAACTGTAAAACGATGTTTAAACAAAAAATGAATGCACTGTATACACGGTGTACCAAATAATTTATCGTATTTATTTATTTTTTATTTTTATTTATTTATTGTTACTTGTCTAGCCATTCGGTCCTACAATATGTTACGTTTACCTTACATCATTCTCTTATCATACTAATATAATTTGTACAGAAATTTGTAAACTTAAAAAAAAACAAAAAAAAACTTTATCCCCTAAAATCTTCCCATCACCATTTTATTATTCTAAATCGATAGTCCTAACCCTCTTCTCTTATCCTTCTTTCCTTTACTGCTTTTATCCAATCCAATCCCTCTCTCTCCTCCCCAAACAAAGCCTTCCCCCCCCTCCTTTCTTCCCTTAGCTCGCTACACTACCCACTCAAGTGTTCTATGTCTTCCCATCCCTCCCCACATAATCTACATATCCTCAATACATCCTCCTTCCAATACTTATTTAAACTCTCCTCATTTCCGCATTTGAACCTAGCTATAAATCGTTTCTCTCCTAAGCTTCTACTCCCCATCAGATACTTAGGAACCCCCCTGGACACTATATTCCCATACTTTAAGTTGTACTTTCTTTCCCTTATCTTTCCTTCCCTCTCTTGCACCTGCGAGTCTTTATCTCTTCTTCATATCTCCTCAGTATTTAACCTCCCTTCCTCTCTCCTTCTTTTTACCTCTTCTATTGCGAAACCTCCTCGTTGGTAGTAGAGTTTCCTTTCTTCCTGCCCATATATGTTTTTGCTATCTTTTACCGTCCTCCAGCAACATTGCAAAATTTTACATTCTTTCCTTTCCTTCATTTTCTCTTCATAACCCATCGCCCTTTTCCCTGCTTCTATTCTAATCTTCTTTAATTTCCCCCCCTCCTCTATTATGTAACCAGGCGTCTTCCTGTCTAAACCCAGTATCCATTTCCAATATTTTCTTTGTACCCTTTCCAATAGGTTCCACTCTTTCCAACCCCATACCTCCACCCCGTACATCATCACACTTTTAATCAATTTTTCAAACAGCCATCTTTTCTTCTCGATCTCCTTCCCAAATACTCTTTCCCCTAAACTCCATACCTGCCCTAATACCCTGTTACCCTTCTTTGCTAACTCCCTTATATGCGCATCATCTTTATTATCATACCTTAGCCTATATCCCAAATATGTCACTTCATTCACTGCCTCTATCTTCTGTTCTCCCCAACTTAACTCCTCCTTTTTCTTCTTTCCTCTCCCTTTTTGAAAAACTACCATCTTAGACTTTCCCACATTTAAACCCAAATCTTTTCTTTCTAGATACCTCTTTATCGTATTTATCATACCTTTCATCTCCAACTCATTTTTTGACACTATGACCATATCGTCTGCATATGCCAATATCCACACTTTAATCCCTCCCTCCATAACAATCCCACCACACTGACCACCCTTCAACACTTCTTCTATGTCACCTATATACAGTGCAAATAAAATAGGGCTAAGAGGACACCCCTGCCTTAGCCCATTCCTCGTCCGAAACACTTCACTAACACTATCCCCTATTCTTAGTCTCTTTATATATCTCTTCCAGTTTTCTCACTAGTTGTCCCTCTATTAATTTATCGTATTTGAATCTTAGTGTTGAAAAAAAATTATTTTGAAGTTAACATTGAAAAAAAAAATTGTTGCATTTTAATTTTAATACTGTATGTTATTCCATTCCATAAAATTTTATTCTTTTTCGATTATTGATAGATAAATACAATCAGATTTTATAGATTTTTAGCAACATGAAAACTACAACTTGTATATATATATAAGGTTTACGTACACAAATTGAAACACAGTTTATTGTTGCATTCATCTCATTAATATTTCTTTGCAGTAAGTTTGTTGCTGTAATAGGGTTTTCATGTACTGCTAGTATGGCAGTATCATCGGCAAACGTCGTTGTAGTATATTTATGTCTGTTGGTATAAATCAGGTATAGTATTGGTCCCAATACGCTGCCTTGTGGAACTCCTGATGCTATATCTTTTATATAGACATGTTACCTCATTTTTGTATTTTACTCTAAAATATTTTGCTTGTAACTATGATTTAAGGATAGTACATAATGCTTTCGAGAAGTATTTTTTTATTTTGTAGAGCAACGCATGATGCCATAGCTTATCAAATGCTAGACTATCAAAAAATACTGCTGTGCAGTACTTTTTTTTCCTATAATGCTTTGTTTATAGTGTCGACTACTCGATGTACTTGTATAATAGTATTATGATAGCTTTAAAACCCGAGTTGATGGATAGGCATTATATTTTCTTCAGCAATAATATTTTGTTGCTTTTTGCCAAAAGTTTATCAAAGATCTTGCTCATTAGCGGCAGAAAACTTATAGAGCGGTACAAAACAGGTTCATTTAGCATTTTAGTATTACTATGACCTTGCAATTTTTTATTGCACTGGGAAGTATTTTAGTCTGCAAGCAGCATTGTAGAGTTGTGTCAGCATTCATTCTGGATAATTCCCGTGTTGTCGTTCTTACACAAGCTAAACTTTCGTCATACGTCACAGTGGACATCTTCAGAGCCCGGAACAAACTGATTGATTGCGTTTTGAAGTTTTGCTTTTATAGACCGGCCTCCGATCGATAAAACTGGTTTCAAAATCTCAAGTAAAGAAAAACTAGAACTTCAGTTAATATTTTCAATTATTTCAAAGGATTCCCTAATTTTTTGCTGCTAGTAATTTATAAGATTTGCCAAAATTTGAGTCTTTTTAAACATATAATTTGATGATCTGCTTCTAGTGCGTGTTCTACCACCGCTGGCTTTAAGGTTGTTTAAGACGATTACACCATTGATAAATTTTGATTAAAGTTATCAAAGATAGAATAGACTTTTCAAAAACACGTAGCTGTTAATTTGACTTTTAGAAAAACTGAGTGCAGTGCTGCTAGATCAGTAAGGTTGCACACTGATTAGTATCCAAACTGCATACAGAGGACTGCGCAAAAGTAGTTTTTTAAATCTCGTTCTTGTAGATCGTAATGTAAGAGTTCAACATCTTGTAGCAGCTGTTGACATTAATTAACGCTATTTAATTTCTTAATTGTTTGAGGTTGAGTCATGACTTTACCATGAAGATTATTTTCACTGACGAATCATGTTCTACTAAGAAAAGTATTTTCAATTTCCACAATTTTTATGTTTATAGTGATGAAAATCCACATGCTGTAATTTCGATATATTAGCATACATTTTTGATTAACATTTACTGTGGAAAAATTGACAACAAACTTCTAGAACCATTTATTTCAATTGCCTGGTATAATGAAGCATCTTTGCTATTATTATTGGAAACTATGCGTTTAGCATTAAGACGTGACTGTTGGTTTATGCAGAATGGAGTTTGTACTCATTTTGTATTAAATGTACGTCAACATCTAAATAACTCTTCTTCGAAAAAAAAGAGAGGACGTACGCTCACACGGTCAGCAAGATTATGTGATTTTAATCCATTCGATTATTTTCATATCATATCAAAAATATAGAGTATGCAGGTTTTGCAAATACTAGGGAAGAACTTCTTTAGCTAATGCACGATGCTTGTAACAATGTTAGAAAAACACCTAATATATTGGAAAAAGTGTGACGCTCCTTAGAAAAAAAAGCTCATCTGTGTTTTCCAAGTATACATTTTAAACAACATTTTTGATAATGTACTTCGCCAAAAATTTTATCAATGACAAAAAAATATGATAGGTTACAGTGCTTAGAAGTATATCTGTACAAAAAGAGTAACAATTAAGTTATAAGATATTTATGTATGTACACTGCGTCAAAAAAGTTTTTGCACACTTTTAACCGCGACCTGCAAGATAGGCAACTGAACTAACGTTATAGAACGGCTAGTTAAATTTGGCAACATTAGCATTGTAGACATTACTTGCAACGATATTACGAGGTTACTAACCGTTCTTCATAAGCACTGCCTCAAGCATTGAAAGAAAATGTTTCTTACTTGCAAATATGTATCTAAATTTTACCCTAAAGCCGAATTTTCTATTTATGTTTTTATGTGTTCTCTGCTTAAGTTTTAATAATTACAAAAATTCTAATTGTGTATAATTAAATAAATTTTATTAATAGCTATAATAAATTGCTGTTTTAATTAGCCCAAAATTTTTAATATATCCGGATTAAATTAAAGTCAACTTTTGATTTACTTTGCAAACAAAGTATAATTGCCATTAAAAAGTAATTAGTGGTCGAACAAAGGCACTATAGCTTCCCATTACTTTTTTTAAATTATTCGTAAAAAAATTTCTTTGTAAAGGAAATATATTATAGATTAGAACGTAATTGGTAGTTAAAAAATTGCGATCTTAACTTTCATTACAAATTCTCAACATTTATTCGTAGTTTGCGTTTTTTGTACTTTGTTTACATTGACTGTTATTTTTTTAAATTTGAATATAAGAAAAATAACAAAATTTTAAAAAATGGAACTTTTATTAAATAATAGGGCTAGGGTTTTACATATAAAAAAATGTTTTCGAATATTGTTATTTGTTTTTTTGAACACAAAACTATTGTATGTTTATCTTTCTCTTGAACCGAGATTTGGTTTATGGACCGCAGACAAGTAAAATTTTTTTATTATTTTTTTCTAAAATTTTTATTTATAATAATGTTATACTCCATGTAAAGTTTGCAATGGCAAATAAAAATTATTGGGCCAATGGAAAAGTATAAAAATCTTTACTTGGGGTTAAGAATGTTCAATAAAAATTTAAAAACATGCTAAAAAAGTACCAAAATTTTAATCGTTGTTCCATACTAATAAAAAAAATTATGTCGCAATAGTTGTCTCATCAAATCTCAAGGTCATCTAGAAATTATAAGTGAACGAGTTATAACTTTTTCACCAAATACAAACAAAACATTAACAATGTGTAGTGTTTAAATGGTACGGTTTCTTTATCCTCCTTATTTAAACTTTAAGTAGCAATATTAGAATCTTCTTTCAAGGAGGGGCATAAAAACACTGCTCAGTTTTTCTTTGCAGCGACGTTTCGTGCACTAAATGTGCACTTCATCAGGCCACTGCAATTTATTAGCGTAAATACAAACAACTATCTAATTTAATAAGTTAGTAGTAACTAAATTACAGATATAACCAGAAAAACAATAAACGTAAAAACTTACGTAGAACATTAGAGCAAGTTACTCCGAAGTTTTTCGACAAACATGAAACACGTCCTAAACTTAATTGACAAAATATGATTAGTAAAAGTCAATGATTAAAAACTTTGACAACCCATACATTCTAATTTATATACTACATTGTGTTTATCAGTTATGGCAATCGTGTTATACATTATTATTTTGATGTTATCTGTTTTTAAGATCGGAATTAATCTTTTTGTTAGGTTTGGGACATTTATGATTTTTGTGTACATAATATTATTAGTGTTAGAGTTAGCTTTAAGATTAGTCGTAGTTAGATTTACAGATGGTGAAGTATTAGTAGCTGTGTTAGTGTATGTTAATAATTTATTTATTATATTCTTAGGATAGTTATTATTTTTTAGTATCTGCTTTAAAATGCTAAAATTTTTTGCATAGAATTGTGGACTACTTAAAACTAACATTTTATTTTTCATAGCCTTGATGATATTAACCTTTTGATGATGTGGGTGTTTGGATAAATAATTGATAGTTCTGTTCGAGGCTACAGGTTTGGTGTACCAATCACTAACTAAAGTATTAGTAATAATGTCTTTACTAAGCCTAACATCTAAGAAAGGTGTAAAGAACCATTTTCTTCTAATTCATACATAAATTTTAGATGTGGATTATAATCATTAAACGTGTTAAGAGTGTATTGAATCTCTGCTTCAGGTATACATGTAATAATGTCATCAAAGTAACAACATAAAAATGACGGCATAAATGTTAAATTGTTTTTTACATATTTAAGTAAGTCATGCATAACCAGGTTAGCTAATATAGGCGACGCAGGGTTACCCATGGCAGTACCAAATGTTTGAGTATACATTACATCCTCAAATATAAAATAACTCGAATCAAAGAGAAACTCCGTGAGTTGGACAACATCAACTAAATCTAAAGTAGTATGGCTTTTTAGATCTATCCAATACTTTCTTATAAGTTTAACCACCAGTTCTTTAGATATATTAGTAAACAAAGAAGTGACATCAAATGACAAAATCTTATAATTTGATGGTATTATTATATTTTTAGTTTTTTCTATCAATTCAAAGGAGTTTTTTATATTATGTTCAAATAAGTAAGATATATTCTGTATTATATTAGAAATGTACTTAGACAATTCGTATGTAGGAGCTCCTATACATGAAACAATAGGTCTTATCGGATGTTCATTTTTATGGGTTTTAATTAGGCCATACATCTTAGGAGGTGTACTCGTATACGTGATCAGTTTTTTGTAAGTGACAAAATCAATGTGTCCATTATCGTGTAATTGTTTGCTCCTTTTGTTATTTTTGTTTTGGAATTTAGCTGTAAGATCTACGTCAGTTTTTTTGTAGATGTTATTATCATTAAGTAGAGTCAACATTTTTTCGTTGTATTCTTGTTTATTTATAATGACAGTAGCATTACCTTTATCAGATTTTGTGATTAAAATATCTTTATGAGTCTTAATAAATTTTTTGGTAGATGTCAAAAGTGTCTTAATAAATACATCTTGTGGTGTAAGTTTCTTTTTTGCATTACTATTTACAAAGTTGGTAATAATGTTCACAACTTTCCCCCTTAATCTTTCTTTTTCCTCGTCACTATGACAAGTAAGTATATCTTCTGTATCTTTAATTAAATTCATTAAAGGCAAGTTATTCGAATAATTACACATGAATTTCGGGGACAACGCAACACATTGAGCTACTTTATCAGGCAATTGTACATTAGTCAAATTGTAAATGCAACCCTGTTTGTTAACGTTAAAATTGTAATTATGTTGTTTATACAGATTCTGAAATTTGTTTTTAAGTTTAGTCTTGTTATTTAAGGATATATACTTATGTTTATTATTTAATATTTTAGAAAGAATCTGTACATCTTCTTGGCGGAGTACACTGTATAAATATTCGTTAAGATTATTAATAGTTTTTTTTTAGGTTATGTATCTGCCAATACGTTAAATCGATTTCTAGATTTAATATCGATGTTTTAAATTTATTAATTAGTCTATCCAATTTGTTGCTAAATGGAGTGTGATCAGCCTGTATTAAGTAGGTACATTTAAAGAATTGTTGAATATGTGTGGGAGTAACAAAATTTGAGTAGTGTTTAAACTCTTTTTAAATATATATTATTATATACTATTTTTCCTTTACTTTCATTCATTATTTTGCTTTTTTTTGACAGTGTTAATAAATCTACATAAGGTGCAAAACATTACATTTGGCAAACGTAGTGAATTTTGTAATCATTTGGATTTGGTTCATTAGATCTGAATTATTTTGCAAAAACTTACGATTGTTGATTATAAAACTAGCATAATTACCTACTAAACAAAAATTTACAAATATTTTTCTACTTTTATTACTAGTGCTTAGTGTATTGAAACCAAAATCATTCATCAAAATTACGCTTAAAACAATGTCTCCAAAGACCCGGACCCCCCGTTCTTCTGAGGCGTATTCCATACCCCCAGTGATGAGTCCTTCTGCTCAAAGCTCAGAAAAGTTTAGGATCGTCATTGATAAGTAGGGTATATAAGGGGTTTCTTAAAATTTATATTGTAATGTAAAATATTTAGTGTTGTTTTGTGTGTCAATTTTGTGCAAACGTCTTTCTGGATAAGCAAAGTTATCACTAAAAACTAGAAAGAAGAATATTATTTTACGAGAATGTTGATTTTCTATCCGAGTAATCTCTGCATGTATGGGTTTATCAGTAAACTATTTTTTTTATTTTGCGTTTGATAATATTCTTTAATGTTAGCAGTCTTTTCAATTTTAAGCATAGATATATACCTATTTTATAGGTATGCTAATGTAGTTTTTTAGTTAATAGATGATATGATGTATAATTCAGGTTGCACAATTATTCGCCTACATCACAGGAAATTGTTTATAATAAAATTATAAAACTTTCAGTTACATAGCAATTAGGTATTAAGTTTTTCACGTTCCTCAAGTTAGCAATACCAAGTTAGTGAATACAAATAAAACATAATTAGGAATTTCTTACTAATTTCTAGCGAACGAAGAAACCTGTAGCTTTTTTGCTTTTTTAATTATGCATTAAACTTGAGGTAAGTTAATAGTACACCGTTCTAAACAGTGTTTTAATGAATCGGTATTTGGTTTAAAATATGTGTAGAATTTGTTGCTAAATTGTTGTTAATTAATTGTTAAAAAAGCTGATAATTATTATTATTCTACACACATTTTAAACAGGAAATAATATTATTAAAGCACTTTTTTAAATGGTGTACTATATATATAATTTGCCTCAAGTTAGCCAAAGAACGCATAACCAAAAAAGGAAGAATGTTACAATTTTTTTTCTTTTGCAACAAATTCCTAATTATATTTTATTTGATTCTGCTAACCTTGTACTGCTAACTTGGAAAACTTTTTCACTTAAATTTTGGCACAGTTTTAATTAACTATTATTTATTTTATTTGAAAAGTGTGGTCCATTATTGAGTTCAACGCAAAGAACAAGGCGCAGAAAATGATCGTCCTTTACAGACCGCCCGTAGAAGTAGAAGGCGATCATCTCTTATCCAAAATTGAAAAAGACACTATCCAAGATGCTCTTTTGACTCCATTCACAACTTCCGTCTCCATTCGCGAAAGACTACAGCTACAATGTAGTTTGCAAACAATAAGGAATACTTTAAAAGCTGAAGGAATAAACTGTTATCGATCTGTAAAGAAACCTGTAACAACTGAAGAAAATGCCTACCGGAAATTGCAGTTTTTAGAAGAACATTTAAATTTTGATTGGAAAGGTGCCCTAAAAAAGCAAAAAAGTTTTTTGGATGCCACGTAATTCTCGATATGAATCAAAACATGTGCAACCCAACAAAATAAGTGGAAGAATTAGTGCTGCGTACTGGAGATGGATGCGTGACGCTCGCTCAGAGGAATTAACACATTTGTCGATGGACGCTTAACTACTCAAACTTACCTGACGATTTTGAAAAACCTTATGTTGCCGTACGAGCAGTTTATCCTGAAGGCCGATTCGGTTTGTTCAGGACAATTTTCGTGTATACGGCAGCCGTAGTTCAAGAATGGTTTCTACAGCATCCAGAAGTGAAAAAAATCAACTAGCTATCTAAACCACCGGATTTGAACCTTATAGAGTATTTGTAGGCCGTGCGTGGGTGAAACGACGAACTGAACAATAACATAGAAATACGAAATATAAACAACTTGCATCGCCATATTAATACTTGTGGGAAAGATTTCGAGTAGCTAATGTATGTGCCAATTTAATCAAATTGATGCCAAACCGTCTACGGCAATGTATAACTAATAATGGATATTACACCCTATACTAGCATGTAAAATACAAATATTTAAATAAAATAATAAATACTTTTTTAATCATGTTTTTTATTAGGATTTTCTGTATCTAGTTTTGTTCTTGTAATATAATTAGTGTTTATGTATAATTTATAATAAAATCTAAGGTATTAGTTCTATTAAAATGTAGTAAGTACTATATAATCTAAAACATAAAAAAAGTAAACTACGAAATTGCAAATTTTAGTTCATTACTATTAAATTTATATTCCCTTGAAGTAGTTAATACTTAAATTAATTGTTACGATGAGAAAGCGGAAAAATGCATTTTGCCTTTTTCTGATTTTGTAATTTTTAGATTTACACCATATGTATATATTTTCAAACTTTATTTGGAATTTTTTAGCGTTCTGTATGAGAAATTATACTTAATTTTTCTAAAAGGAGATATGTAGTCTTTAATTTTTTATACGATTAATTTAAAAAGAGTAATAAAAATGTATACTGCAATCGTTCGACCATTAATTACTTTTGAACGGTTATAATATTTCGTTTGCAAAGAAAATCGAAATGTTGACTTTAATCTAATCCGAATATATTAAGACTTTTAGGCTAATTAGTACAGTAGTTTCATATTTGAGCATACAGTTTATTATTATTCGAGCTATAGAAGCAACTTATTTAATCATAAATAACAATAAAATTTTTTTAATTACTTAAGCAGAGAACATAAATAAATAGAAAACTCAGCGAAGAAGAATTTAAAACTTTAGGGTACAATTTAGATAAATATTTGCAGGTAAGAAACATGTTTTTTAAACACTTGAGGCAGTGTTTATGAAGTATGGTTAGTAATCTCGTAATATCGCTGCAAGTGATGTCTACAATGCCAATGTTGTCAAATTTAACTAAGCGTCTTGTTATAACGTAAGTTTAGTTGACTACCTTGCAAGTCGCGCTTAAAAGTGTCTAAAAACTTTTTTGAGGCAGTGTACCCCATAATGTAGGTTTTATAATTTAGTATATATTTTTTTCCAATTCTTGCTATAAAGTGTCAGCAAGCTTTTGCAAAAGAAATCTGTATCTGCGCCGAAAAAATCAGCGCCGAAGAGATCTGGTGCCGTAAAGGAACACACCGAAAGATTCGCGACCACAATGCGTGCCGAAAAGTGCGCGCCCTTTAATTGTAGACCAGCTGATTCTTACTCCATTTTAATTTAAATGCAATATTTTTTTATAAAGTAACAGCTATGAAGTTTGTCTGCCTACATAGTAAAAATGATTCTATAAAAATTGGAAAAAAAGAATTTTTTAGAGATTGAATATTTGTGAAACCAAGGGTTAAAGCTCACATGCTCATTTTAAATTGTTTGCGTATTAATTGTTGCTTAATCTAAATTCGAGTTTTTGGAACACGAAACCCCCTGTATAAAATGTGTTTTAAAAGTAATGCTAATAATTAGAAAAAAAATCAACAACTACTTACAAGCATAACAATGTAAACTTTTGAATACGAGCTACTACCTACAAACTCAGAAACTACAATACAATCGTTCTTGAAATCAAAATACTTAAAATTTAAAATTCTTAGATATAGCAAGAATTCTTTATACTCGTAAAAAGTGCAATAAAACATCGTAGACCCTAAATGTATAAAAGATTTGTCGTTCAACAATTTTTTATTTTAAAAACAAGTACAAATTTAATAGTTTTATATCGACAATAACATAAATCTTTAAAAAAATTAATGTTTATTGCAATTGCTAAAATTTGGTTAGATACATAAAGCAAATATCAAATAAATTGCTATTGCTAACAACGTAATAATATAAACTCCAATTTAGAAAAAGGTTTTCGGGTTAAAATTAACAATTTTTGATTTTGCTGTTATTGATCGTGACAATTAGAAACGTTTTTAGAACGCATATCGATTTTTAAATAAGAATGTGTCTATCTGTATAAACACGCTAATAACGTATTTATTAAACTTTACGAGTTTGACATAATTTGCTTGTAAAAAAAACGATTATAAAATATTTTTTTGAAAAGAAAATTGTTATAATTTTTTTAAGCTGAGAAAAATATAAAATTTTTTGTATGTACATACTTTCACATAGCTTTTTCCACACTTACTAAATCATTTATTTTACAATAATTGCGTTACACGTTTCTACGATTAGTCATCAGACTTCTAAAAGTAACAATAAAAAGATAATATACTAATCAAATTTTAAATATAATAGAAAATGTTCGGAAAGTATTAAAAGCATATACACACTGTGTGCAAGATATGGTTGAATAGGAATCTTGAAATCGTTAAGAGGGCGGTTACACTACAAAAATGTTGCACAATTTAAAGTTTGTTACATGTCGTTCACAGAAGTTTATTATGTTTAATTTTCAAGATGTTTTTAAAAAAGTGATATCTGTTTTGTCAAATTTTTCAAGTTTTTAAAAAAATATTTGAAAAGTTATGGATTTATTCTAAAAATGTTGTCTAAATTATTCTAACAATAATAAACAATTCTACTATTTCATTAAGTGAGAATCTGTAAAATATTTTTTATAATGTACAGGGTGTCTCTAACAATGTAACCTATTAGAACCTACATTCAGAAGAAGTTACAACCTGTACAATGTTTATATAGAATCTATTGTGGTTTTTTCTAAAAACCAGTACTAAAAAAGCACTAGTTTTGAAGAAATAAAATAAATTTTAAATTCATTATTAAAAACATTGTATCTGTATCACCACCAATAGTAATTTAAATGTCACACTTTTTTATATTGGCAATTTATTGTAATGTTATATCAATAATTTATATAAAATCAATATTTTCTAAATATTAGTTATAAATATCTTCTAAATATACGTTTTCAATATATGGCAGACATTATATGTAAATGTCGTCTCAATATTTGTTTCCAATATATGCGAAATATTACTTTTTAATCTGTTCTAGATGTATCACATTATTATTTGTGAGATATTTGTCAAATATATACCTACTACATATATGTATGTTTGCAAATTATATTTAATCTGCTTTTTTTGCTACGCATTATACAGTTTTTATTAAACCATATTGAAACACTGCAGATGTTCTGTAAAAATACGTTTCTTTATAAAAATGGCACTAACAAAATAAAATTATCAATGATGAAT
This sequence comes from Aquatica leii, assembly GCA_035610365.1. Taxonomy (NCBI): domain Eukaryota; kingdom Metazoa; phylum Arthropoda; class Insecta; order Coleoptera; family Lampyridae; genus Aquatica; species Aquatica leii. Next base: position 12,708,758 of record CM069434.1, on the reverse strand, counting down.
AAAATATAAATATAAAATCTGTATACATTTTAAACATCTTTAAAAAATAAGTACACAAAAAACTTGTATTCTAAAAATAATAGCATTTCTTTAATTCATGTTTCTTATTAGTGATGACTGTTGAAATTTCTTTAAATTATTTTTTGCAAACGTTGAACAGCCAACTAAGCACACGTCGAATTTAGGGTGTACTCGCTGCGTTAAAATAAATTAATTACAAAATGTTTTTTTGCATTTCTATATTTAGAAAACATAATGCAAAAATAAAAAATAAAAAAATTAATAGGCACTTACCGGATTATACAATTACGTTGCATTAAACTGCAAACACGAAATCCAAATGTATATTAGTAAAGAAAACTTTTCTTATTCTTGTTCAGGGTTTATATTACTTCATGTAAAGAAATGGATTTCAAAAATGAAAGGCTGCAAAACGCTAAAAATTAGACTAAATGGAAAAGACTAATAAAGCTAATGCAACGTCACAATAATGTATGTATGGCTCGGCTAAAGCAATTTGGGATAAATTTACATCGGTGTACGAGCAAAATTTCGATCATTGGACCGATTGCTGGACTATTCTTTTAGTTCTGAAAAAAACGCATCTGAGAACATTGCATCACGTGTCAAAACTAGAAAAATCTTCGTTGAATTTAATGAAGCATTAAAACGACTGGTAACCACAGGTTCTGATAAGTAGCTTAATTTCGACGTTGCCTGCGGAATATTTTGACTTTAGGAGCGGCCACTTTGCACGTCCAGTCTTAAGAAAAATAATGGAAAGCCTTTAAATTTGTCGACGCAAACTAAAAACAAAAAAAAATAGAACTGTTACAGAGTGTGCTTTTATTGGCAACGTTTGAAAAAACAACAACCCACAAGCTGGAAATTCAAAAGGAAGACAAAGAACATTTTCTGGCAGCATTCAGACAAAAATATGTATATGCAGAGTTTACACAAAAAAATTAAAACAATAAAAAAGATTTTATCTAAAGTTGAACAAATACTTCCTTTTATACTACATGGGATATCTAAAGATGTTCTAGCGTTGCTAGGATTAATAAAAACAGCCACTGATACATTCACATACCAACTTCTGTCAGATAACACAATGAAAATTAAGCGAGATGGTATAGAAAATTACAAAAATATATAAACTGTCCTAGATAATAAGATAGACAAACGTAAAAATTGCCAGAAGCAAAAAAATTATATTAAAAAACTTACATCACAGCACACCTCACGACGACATAAAAACAGAACTAAAACAACTTCGTTGTAATGTTGAACAAATTATGTTTATACTAAATAAAGAAACAAGAACACCCAAAAACTGATTCTTTATCGATTTAGAAAAAAAAGTAACTATGGAAAAATTTACAATATTACAATCTTTCTACATGCAAGTGTCCGTCTTAAAACTTCTAATAACAAACAACTAATAACGCAATGCAAGATACGCCAGCTATATATCCATACAAGAAATTAATAATTTCGATGTGTTAATGTGTAGAGCCATGTATTTGAACATCATAAAAAATTGTTTTCCAACACGAAACAGAACAGCTCTTCCGCAAAATAAAACTCAAAGAAATAGGGTTGTTAACCCCTTAGCAACAGCAAGGAACACACAAAAGATAAATATCTCTAAGATTCCACCAAGTTAAGAAACAAAAAATAATACCCAAAGTAGAGTGGTAAATAGATGCCCTGCGCCACCTTTCTTTTCAAGTAGATAAGAGTAGGTTTAAGATTAAGGGCCCCAAATTCACAGTTCAACCGTGCGTTAAGAATAATACAACAGTACAAGCGTACTTAGTTCACACACAAACAAGGTTATAATAAAATAATTAAATAAACTAAACTTTAAATTGTAACTATAATTAAGTAACGATTATTTAAATATAATTGTAGATTCAGAAATAATAAATTGACCTAAAGTGAGATGCGAGAAAGCACAAAATTTTACTCGTTAGTTAGTAAATAAATTACTTAACGCGTTTATTTTTATTAATCCAACCGGGGTAAGTGACGTCATCTACCAGTGTAGCGTATGAAATGGGTTGAATAACCAAGTTATTAACAAACGCACTATTACTTCCGGTATCACGTTACAGAATTTACCGTAATTTCGAAATTATGTACTAAGTTACAAAAAAACAGACAGTAATATTTATTGATATTTTGTTATGATGAGCGCACAACAAGACAATTATTGATTGATATCGTCCTTTTACTGACCACCGTGTTTAAATACGCATTAATTATCATAACAATGTTTACTTTAATTTACTGTACTTTTAAATACCATATATTTCTGTTGTTGAATCCTGTTTAAACATAAACAATCATTCAAATATTAAGCACGATGGTGGTTCGTACTTAATAGTTGGACACTTACTCAGGTAATCAATATTTGAGCATTACCAGATTCTAGGGCTAATGTTAACTATTAAGTACAAACCACCATCGTGCTTAATATTTGGTCCTTTGAGCAAAAAAAAGACGAAGCGGTCCACCATAGGTCGCTGGTTCATATCCGGCTCGAAGGACCAAATATTATTTCGCTTTTTTGAATCTTAAGCTGCTGGACCGTTTTGTCTTCCGTTTTGCTTAAAGGACCAAAAGTTAAGCACGATGGTGGTTCGTACTTAATAATTGACACATGCCCTAGAATCTAGAAATGTTCAAATATTTATTACCTGGGTAAGGGTCCAACTATTATGTACGAACCACCATCGTGCTTAACATTTGAATGATTGTTTATGTTTGAACAAATCCATATTTGAGTTTTTGGAACACCTTTACCAAACACTCTATATACTAATAAAAACTCTATTAAGTGTTCTATATGTTTGCATACAATTTTAACATATTGAAAAAAACAAAAACCTCGCAATTAGTTTGAATGTGCCTAGTGACTAAAAACTACTTTTAGTGTGGACATAACTTTGTAAAACTTTTCTATTTTGTTTTCATAATATTTTTATCTTTATACATACATAAGTTAACATTTTTTTTCTTTTCAGATAACGTTTCTTTCAAGTTTTTGGAATTAGGTACTTCTATATCTACCAGGTAAGTGACTATATCTTTTCTATTAACTTGCACTGTATCTATCTACTTGATGTTTTTGTTACTTAGGACATTAAGCAATTTATTTAAAATACTACTTTCGTATTTAGTACTTTGCAAGTAAAGAATAAAAATACATTTTGTGAAGTTTTTTTATTTTTTTTTCTGTACAATACCAATTTTTGGACAAAAATGTATTTTAGAATTTTTAAAAGTTTTGTCCAGTTAAATCTTTATTTGTTTAATTTACAACTGTATCAAGCAAGTTCTGGTGCATATGATTAAAAGGTTGTTAATTTACAAGATGAAATTATAGCATCAATAAAAAAAATTCACAGATATCGCAAATCTTGCAACTATCGGAAGATGTTGCAAACAAACACAATATTACATACGTAATATAATGAACAAGGTTTATTGCGATTTTTAAAAATAAGAATGCATACATAAATAATAAAAAGATTAAAAAACAGTAATAACTAGTATTCTAAGTGCATATTAAACGAGAATAGAGTCGTATGATAATTTACTAATTGTTTGTATTAAACATTTGTCCATGAAACGGCTGAAAATTGTTTCTCATAACCTCAGCAACACCATTGACATATAGAGACTTTTTGGTGATAACAAATGATGAGCGAGACCGCTTATTATCAATAATTGTTGCGTGCTGATAGAACGTAGTTTCCAGTGACATATCTAAGGAGAAACTCAATCGCGTTATCTTAAATCCATGCACTTGAACAAACATCATAGCATGTAAATAGAATGGCCTCATAATTAGTATTGAAAATTCTAAATCCAAACACTTCCGGCTGTTGTTTCCCATTTATAGTTTTAGTAGTATGCAATAGTTTAGTGTAAATTGATTGGAGGGTATATCTTTTATAGAATTATTTATAAAGAAGCACAAAAATTAGTATTTTGGGCAATTTTTTTCAAATCGTTAACAAAATGCTCAATAAACTGTCATAAATTCGCGGTTTTCTTCCACCAGTAGTCCATTGTTGACACCAACATTGAGACGCGATATTTCGGTTGCAAAGCTTTAAAGTCGTGAATGGCCGTACTTATTTATTTTCTCAAATCTGAGCTTTGTTTAGGCAACAGGTATTAGGAAATATTTGGGTTGTGTTAGTAACGCTTAGGTTCTTTTTTCCAAGCGATGTACGGTAAGAAACACAATATATTTTTAAGGCAAAAAATCACCTTCGCAAAGCTCAAACAGTCATATTGCGCTCACAAGCATGTTATCCGAGAAAAGGTCGAACAAATTGAGCCTCACGTCTACTGACTGCCAGTTTCTGCTGGCTTAGATACAGTTAAAAGCATTTGGATAAATGTAAAATTTAAAAGTTTTTCTGGACACAATCAATTTTAAAGGCAAAGGGGAACTTTCAGAAATTTTGCCAGACTTTGAGTGAATAAACAATTTATATATCGCGTGATCCCTGGCAATTGTTTCACCACACTATAATTAGTTGACACGCGTTTAAAAAAAAACAAAACAAAATGATTACTGGACATTACCAGAGTTTTATAACGGTTCACAATTCAACAGTTTCTAAGATTTTGAAACGATTCGAGTTACGTTGCCATATCTTTTCAGATGTAAAAGTTTCGAAGTGGAGATTTCACCTTTGGAAATGTGCATCCATAGTTTAAAAAAATGTTTTTTTTCAACAGTGTGTCGCGTTTGCGATTCCGTGTCATATCTAAAGAAGACTTGCAGCAGACTGGACTTGCAATAAAATCATTTCGCGACGTGAAATAATCGACATGCATTTTTATTACATTCTCTAGGAGTGCTTAGCGTAATCTTTCGACGCAAAAAAAGTAAAACTAATCTTATGAGCGACCCGTCAATTGCTAAAAACAAAGAAAAGAAAATATTAAATTTGCTCTCTCCGTTTACAACAAAAAACAAACAAAAAAACCTTGTTCAACAATAGAATTAAATTTAAATAGCAATTCTCAATTTTCTCGTGTTAGACAGTATCTCAATTCATCATATCTCTCGTACAATAATCAAACAAATAACTTACAAACGCATATCCAAATAAATGTAACTAATTTCTAACCTTTTAAAAGAAAAACTCCCGTTTGCAACTTTTTTTGTTTCTGCACCGCGTCAGGGTTTTTTAAACCTTCGTTTAAAACTCTCCTCCCTCTTTGTACGCAATTTTGACTTTATATCCTAAAACATTTTTTTCTGATTGGGCAAGTTCACGAACGCTCTCTGTACCATATCTGCTAATTGGATTTTCTTTTTTTTACTCAATATATTAAAAGCGGATCTGATTCTGCAATTACTATAATTATTTTTCAGCTCTGCTGAGTGAAATTAAGACTTATTATATTTTTAAAGCATAAAACAAATTATAAGGAATATCTTGTTTAATAATAATAAACATTGCATCCGAAAAATACAAAAAATTAAGTGATATTTTGCACCACCGAAAGTTCCAGATTTGCTTCATCTGAGCGTTTCATCATTTCGTTACACGAGCCTTCAAATCAAGCTCCTTATAAGTGTTTTTAACACTAAAAAATGACAAGATTATAACTCAAAATATACCCAAACAATAACAATGTTACTTAAAATGCTATCACAAACACTGCTGACGTCGAACGCGTTGACATTCAATTTTTTTTGGTTTAAAGATTCTCGTATTTGGTTTCTGCAAACTGGAACATAATTTGTCTTTAAATTACAGCAGACGAAACATGTTACAATTACGTAATATATCCAAAATATGCTGCTAAAGTAGAGAACGTGTTAGAAAAACCACCTGCTGATGGTAAACACAAGATGTTAAAAGGTCAATTATTAACAGTCTTAGCATCTTACAAACTCAAAAGACACGACAGTTTTTGGGAGATGAAAAAAAAGGAATCGTAAATCTTTTCATTTTCTATGTCATTTAAGAACCTTAGCTAGCGTTAACGTTCTAGTCGATCTCTTACGTACCCTTTGGTTAGGAGGTTTACATGTTCGGAAAAAAATTGACGATTTTAACCAGTTTTATTGCCGTAGCGACAAACGATTATCGAGCTATCAACGTTTCCGTTTTTGCCGCAGATCATCTTTACAAAACATTCGTGCGCAAATGATGATGCACAATACTTATGCGTGATTTGTAGCCATGTTTTAAGACATCTCTCGTTGAGTTTCTGTAAAAAGCGGAAGTTTTTGCATACAGTTGCAGAATATGTTCATCTGTTAAATTTGAACTTGGGATGTACTGCTTTTGTCGATACGCTGAGATTCCGTTTTTGCTGCTATCTAAATATGCGTTTGTTGTTAAAATAGAAGAAGATTTTTCTTTGTTTTTTGCGCATGGTGATGTAACCTTTGAAATTTGCGTTTTACGTACAATTTTTTTGTCTGACATACAATTTAATTTGGTTTTATTTGATACGTACCAATACGATAATTTACTTTGTACGTTAATAATTACAAGTATTACGATATACTTTTCTGTATGTTATGATTCTGGAAGATTTATGATACGTACGCTTCGTTACAATTTACGGAGTGTGTGTTATTTATCATCGATCTAAGGTAAAAAGTATCAATTAAATTATGTACGAAATTAATAAATTAGAAGTTATAAGATTTCATGTTATTTCATCATTTAATTAAATCACGTAATGACCACGGTCGAGGTAGCAAAGTTCAAGGCAAGGTATAGCCAACTTTCAATTACACGTATGTAAATAACTTGTAATTAGTAGTTAATCTTTCAATTTCAAGATTTAATATTAATTCCAATGTGTTTATCAAATATTGTGACATCCAAATTTAAATTCAAGTAGTTTTTGAATTTAAATAAAATTTAAGAGTACGATAGAATTTCTACGACTCATAAATTTGTGAATATGCTTCGTTGTTCTTGTTTTTATTTTCTTATAAATAAGTTTATGTGAGCTAACCTGATGCACTATTTCAATTATTATTGTGTTAAAGTAACTTACACAGGTATTTTTTATGTATCGTTATCGACGAGGTTACTAATCCAATTATTAGAGGTTTATTTCTTGCAGTCTTGCACCATTATCAATTTCTAGCAGATTTATTTTAAACAATAAATTTATTTACCAACATTGCAACAGAAGCTCCAATAGCACCAGAACCAGGATACTCCAATATTTGTGCTATTACAACTACGATTCACAAACTCTCCAAAGAATCTCCTAAAATAACTTAATCAACCTGTGCCAAATATTCTTAAATAGTCGCCAAAGGACTATATTAAACCACTCCAAAGCCTCCAGTTTTTTTAAAATTTTGTTGTCTTGAGCCTGATACATTTTGAAGTATCAAAAAATCAAAATTAAAGACAAATTTGAGATAGCAAGAAAAGTTTTTAATTTATAGAATTTTTGCCATTAGGTGATTTAAAAATCAAGAAATATGATAAAAAATTGAGCACGGTAAAAAGCACTCGTCTTATAAAAAGTTACAGTATTGCTAGCTGTGTTTTAGCACAATAAATACTTAAAATGGCAGTTTTTCTAAATAATTGCAAAAAACTAAGCAATTTTGTGGCATTTTAATATAACAAGAAAAAAAATTAGTTACATTAAAACAGTAATAAAAGTAAAACTTTTAACTGACGCTTTTATTTGATTAATAAATTATATATAATCGTACTTGTTAACTTAAACCCAAGTAATTAATTACTGCAATAACTAAAATAAATTATGTTATTTAATTAAATGTTTTTGTGATTTGGTGCAATTACACCGAAAGATGAAAATAAAGCAATTTTGTACCCATATACTAAACGGACAAATTCATGTAACTCAAACGTCGAAATGTAGAAGCGTTAATCGCTTAATAAGTTTAATGAAAAATTATTTATTCGTCTTTACCTTAAAGAAACATTTTTGATTCTATTGCTTATTGCAATTGTAAAATGTCAATAACATTAAATCAGTACATAAAGTAAATAGTTCTAAGAGATTTATTTCTTAGATTGTTTTTAGAAACACTGTAAGTTTGAAATTAATTAAAGGGTTAGTAGGCAGAGATGCAAAACAAAGATACCTACGTAATTTTTTTATTGTAGATCCAATTTGCAAATGAAAAAACAGTTGCGTTTCGTAAAACACTTGAATTTGTTTATTTACGTATGATTTTGTTTAAAAGTGTAATCGCAAAAAGAACCAAACGATATCTTTTTATGTTTTAAACAATAACCCTGTTGATACCGTGCACTTAACAATAAAACACCAAATAAAGGAAGTTTGATAAAAGCTCTCAGTGGAATAACATAATTTCAGTGGCTATACATTTGTTTTAGTAACAATTTTAAAGGGACAAATAGAATTTTTTTTATTGGGCACGACAATGTCATTTTCTGTTCGAAAAAAAAATATGAGAGAATGGCCTCTTTTGTTTGGGTCGTATTGGCGAAAACCGGCGTTAGTCGGCGGGCAAAGCGTAACAACGGTTATACTATTCGAGGGTGGTTTGGAGGGATTTGATGCTCCACCATACTGGTGGAACAGGGGAAAGAGGGTTTCAAACGAGGAAAGACTACCCGATCGATGAACACTCCGCACAAATATGGTTTATTTTACGTTTCCACTATACACGTACTTGTACAACTATTTTTTTGCTTATAAACACAATGTACAACAAAAAATTGAAAAAAATTGCTTTTTTAATTAACCGAACGAACATTTACAACACACAGGTATAATTAACGTAAGCATCTTAAGCGACGTTAAACGTATAATTGTTCCTTACTTGTTGTTTTAATTTTAATTACGTTTAGAATTCATTAAACCGTTGATATTTTTAGGATGTAGAACAAAACGTAATAAAATCACTAGGTGCATAACACAACCGTACGAGTTGGTACTAACTAAACACGTTGCCTTACTCGAGCGTAATTAACAGAAATAAAAACTTTTTTAAAAACAAAATTAATGTACAAGTATTTATATAATTACACAATAATATCCCTCATAAATTAACTTTATAAAAATTCGACAATTACGTTTTGTTTATTTTGCTTAAGTTTTAAAAATTCAAGAATTAATTTTGCTACTACTTACGTAATAATGTTTATAATTTTACATTATTAAAAAATACACATTTGCTGATAATCCAACACGTATTTTTACGTTGTAGGTTGACTACGCTCACTGATAAATATTTACGTTGTAAAGGTGCACAGAAAATTAAAATAAATATTTTTTTAACTGTTTAATGTTATAAAAGCAAACAACAACATTAAATTACTTGTGAAACTATATTTGTACGCACACGTTTACAATTAAAACGAGAAAAAATTGTATGTGTGTTTTTTTGTAACTAGGTTTTTTCTAACTGAAAAACTTTTATCCTATTCTTTGACCTCTTATAATAGTCGACAAGTTGCAAGCTTGTCGTTTCATTGCTTGCAATGAATACACCACAAGGACGGCCTAGAATACTTCTGTCTTGTAAACACTCTATAATCCTTTGTTTTTTTCTTTTGTTTTTCAAGTTTATTTTGTCTATACGACTCTCAGTTTTTTCGTCTTAGTAATGGCAATAAACGCATTTACTTAACTAATTTGTCCAACAAAATCTTACTTTAATTAAAAACGGGCAATTTAATAACCGGTTTAATTTAAAACGAGCTTAATTCTTGTAATATTTTTTCAAGAATATACTTAAAACGTTAGCTGAATTAACTTTTTTTATTAATGTTTTAATTTGTATTTTACAACACATTAAAACGTGAAAAACAAAATAAATTTGTGTGTAAATAAATATATACAACAGCATATATTCTGTTTACAGTATAAATGTTATGTTTAATTTGTTTTATACAAATTATTTTTGTATAATTTTACTAATATAAAAATGTAATGACACTTGTTACAAACAATTAAAACAACAAAAATTTATTACGTACCAACTAATAAATACAATACAGATAAACGTTTTGCTAATTACTTTTTTATTGTGTTTTTTGTAATTTTTTTGTTGTTGTATTCTTATGTCTGAGCTTTGCCGTAATATGGTGCAACCTCTGCTTTATTTCCGTTCAAACGTCATTGTGAGTTTGATTGTGGTTGTGGTTGGTAAGATCTATCACCTTCTGGCTTATGTATATGTATATGTTATGTTATAATTGCGAAAATACATCAGAGAGTATTTTCCAGTGTTGATGATCTCCAATAGGGTGAAACGCCCGTGCATTGGTTCTCTCTGGTGGTATTTTTTGCAATTGTACTGATATAGTTACTTTTACAATACATTTTTCAAATTTTCGCGGTTAGTAAATCCAACTACCAGCATATTACGATTGCTATAGCATCAATTTGTTAAATTTTATATGTGGGCTTGTTAACCACGAGATGGTGTCGATCACAACACTTTTATATGTAATTCAAGGAAATATGAATATGAGCTATAAAAATATGTCAGTATAATTGTGGTAATACATTTAGAAAGTGTTTCCCAGCGCTGATGATTCCCAAAACGGTGAAACGGTCAAACACTGGTTCTCTTTGTTGGTAATTTTTGCAATTTGTACTCACTTGCCTGAAATAAAGTAACATAAACAGTGTTATGCCGGTGTTCAGTGAAGATGGGGTGGGTTATATTCAAAATTTCATGATTGATTTGGAAAACTTGACAAAAACACAAAATCAAAAAGTCAAAATCTAAGGGGCCTGGAAGGAGTAAAACTCAATGGACTAGAGACCCTTGCCAACCACGAGTTTGCTTCAAATGGATACATTCAAATGGTACTTACCTTAAGAATGTGTCACACAAAAAATCTGAAATAATCTAAAAATTTACATACGCGAAGGTCGACGGTCTAAAAGCTTTGTCACATTTAACAATTTAACATTTATTACAGAAATGAAATTAAATTACACAAGCAATAAAACAGGAAATCTACATTAAAACATAAGTAAATTTGACACAAATAATATCTTAAAAAAACAAAATGAAAATAAAAAAAAAATAAACAAACTAAATTTTTAAACGTAAACAAAAAACAATATTGCACGGCCGTGAGTGCATAAAAAAAATCTAATCAAATCAAATCAAGTTTGTAAGGGTATAAAACAAACTTTACAAACTTAAATTATGGTACTCAAATTAAGAATATCTTTCTTTTACTTTATATGTCGGAACAACCTTTATACGTTGGTTACATTACGTCTTTTAATTTTACTGCATTAGAATAACAATTAAAATTAGCACACTTGAACACTATAAATGGTTTGAATCGTCGAAAAATTCAACTAATTTCAAAGCTTTTTAATCACTGAACTCACGAATAAATAACAATCGGTAATCAATAAATACCTTTACTGTTTGAAGTCGAGCTCCTAGTTAGTATAGGCCAGCTGACGTCGTCCGGAACCTCGATAGGGTACCACAACCATATGACCAATTTACCGTTGGAAGATTTCTTAATGATCCGCCACCAAGGCAAACATGGGATTGCGAAACGAACTCACGCACAAAACCACAATACGTTAATTACCAAATCAAACCAGAAACCAGTAAATTCAAAGAACCGTAATTATTATACGAAGTAGGAAAGTTTTTCCACTTGAAGATTGACTGTTCCATTTTCAATTACTTCTGCGGTAATTCTTCATCTACAGCTCAAAAAGGTAAATTTATCACCCGCGATATTTACATCATTTTGAACTATTGTCAAACAACTAGTTTCTATTATCACCAAAATCACATATATAAATATATAAATAACCTTATTCGACTACCATTTCCCCAAAGACTGTGTTTGAAACTCCAAGAAAGAAAACAATATCAATAAGAAATGCGACAAGGAAGCAAACAGATCAAATAACGTCAAAATAGTAGTATTGGACCACGGCATTTGTTTCTACGTAAAAATGTCAAATTGACAAAATATTATATTACAAGACGGTCATAAAATTTAAAGTGCCTAATAAATTAAGATAATGATTTCATTTTCACGTCATTTGATTGAACTCACAAAGATACCAAGTACGAATGTACTAAGAATGCACTTAAAACAAATAACTTTTAAACCAACTTACAATAAACAAACTGTTAAAATATATTTAACTACAATTATATCTCAGAAGGGAAATTACTGTTAGAATTTCGATCTAACAAAGAAATTGTCAAACAAACATAATCACAGATAATTTACGGCGCAACAAAATACAAAACCTTACCAACAACTTCAAATTATGAAGTTGAATTCAAAAACGTAAATTAACTTATTAAAATTAATCTAAAATTCGCTAAAACAAATTCAAAATACATTAAATGAATAACGTCAATCCAAATACCAGAACTTTCACAAAAATAATCCAACAACCAATCATTTATTTTAAACGACGGTTACAATATTACGATCGCTATAGCATCAATTTGTTAAATTTGATACGTGGGCTCGTTAACCACAAGATGGCGTCAACCACAACACTTTTATGTGTTATTAATTACTTGATTCATAATTAAAGTGCAAAACGATGTAATCATTTACAAAAAAGTATGGCTGACATTGAGAGATGCGTTTTTTGGTAGTGCGGTAACGATCCTCGGTAGCTCAGGTCTTAGCGTTGCTTTTAAAGGGTTATTAATTCGATCACATAAATTAACCAATTCTTGTTAAGATTGGTGCTAAAAATTGAGTTAATTAACCTATACACTACAAAATTACAAAAATTACAGGTTAGGATTGCTAGGAAATTATCCAGGTATGTTTGTACAGAGTTAATAAAAATCGGTGATTTCAGTAATTAATTAAAGTTTCTAGGTAATAAAATTACGATAATAATGTTATACGGAGTGTTGCGGATTAATAAATTGTTATAGCAAACTGAAATTTCCGGTGAGCTAAATTTAGGTAAATGTCCTGGAAATGAAATATTGATTTAAGAGATCTCAGCCCGAAACCAAAGCATAACGATGCCGAACGAATTAAATGATCCTAAGCCAACCTGGCTTGCGTGATCAACCAATGCGCCAATTTCAACTACGTTAAGGGTTGAAAGTAACGGGTAGATTCAGTTTATTTTTAACTAACCGTACGCCAACCTAGCGCGAGGAATTTGTTATGTACTTATGAGACTGAGATTTAGTCGTTACAAATAGCACTAGATAATACGAAAACTGCTGGTCAACATTGAGGGAGGGCGTTTTGACATAACAGGAGTTTTTAGATACAACAAAGAAAATTAAATGCAGAAAACGTAAGAGTAGCATGTTTTGAAAGCCGGTTTGAGTTGAGAATGTCAAGGTACGAAAGCAGGTCTTTGTTAGTCGGCTTAAATTAATTAACGATATCAGGATCAATTCAACAAAGAGTTAGCCAGGTACAAAGCATTAAATCGCAAAATATCATTCGGGTAAGGTATCATCTAAATGGTTCTACCAACACTAGGTCGTGAAAGAGAAGATTTCTACCAGGAACGGGTCGCGGTAAAGAAGGAAATTGTCAGCTTTGATGGTGATTTGTTTTTTGTTACGGTTGTATGATATTAAGCAAGGGAAAATGGCGCGTTTCGAAACGGTAGAGTTGGTCCACAGCCAAGAGTCCAAGAGTTCACGCGTAATTGACTCAAATTTATGTATAATTTTAAAAACAATTACGCGTACCTCTGTCGTTTTGTTACAGAACCGTACTTTAAGGTGTTTATTGCTTTTAAATTACTATTAGGACGAGTCAAGGCGAGATACACGTAAGATTAAGCCACCACGTCGTTTTGACGTAAAAGCTTGGCAGAATTTGCTATAAACGGATTTGCAATTGTTCGGTACATAAACTTTTAAAGTGTTAATTTATATTTGTGCTACGAGGTCACGGACTTCGTCACTGCGTTGATATTTATAAACTATGAGTATCGTTCAGTATTTTGTTAATTAAGATTATTGGTTTCTGTTATTTTATGCAGTAAATATGAGTTAATAAAAATCCGTGATTTCGGTAGTTAATTAGACCTTCCAGGTAATACACGTTGTTATGTTTTCTTTTTAATTAGTAACTTTCGAGAATGAACGCACCAGTTAACAATTTATTTACTAATGCCATGTTAATATTAAATTTGCTTCTACAGTGAGATACGGCTTTGGACTAGGTCTAAAGGACTCCGAATGTTCTAATCACATTTGGCCGTTTCTTGTAGATTTTTCACTGCGTTACTATACACACGTAGTTTTAATACTGCGGTAAAAGTTTGATTGAAATGGTTAATTCTTAGCCTGGTGAGTTTTCTAAACCAAATTTGATTATTTATAAATTAGAGAAATTGTTACAGAGGTTTTTTTTGTTTTGGTTGCTTTCTTTCTGGATTTTGTCACCGTTTCTGAAAAAAAAGTGAATAATGGCGGGTAAAAGTCAAGGACTTTGTACATTTTTCTTTCTTTGATGCCAAAGAGCGGGCGAGTGTCGTTATGTGACGTAATACAACCATTGCGATTGTAATTACGATTTCTGATAGAGACAATTTGTCTATAATTTTCTGTCGTTTGATTTGGAATGCTTACTACGTAGGATCGTTATCTAAGGAATCTCTTTAAAGGCAGTCCATTAAAAATTTACGCTGCTAGTTTTAAGCTAAGTACACGTAACGTCAATTATTAGATTGTATAAGTAAACTGATGTATTGCTGTAATTTTGGTTATGTTCTAACCTACATTAAGTGCGAAGTGTGGTAGTGTTTTACTTTTGTGTTTTACCTAATTTCTTTTCCAGTGACTGATGGCGATAGAAACTTGGAAAGAGCTCTGAACAAGTATCCACCCGATCTACAGATATTGCTTTTAATTACACTTTTGGTCATTCGATTTTGACTAGGCCAAGTTTGCTTGGACATCTTGATTGAGTGCGCGTTTACTTAATCGTTGGTAAATTTTTCCCTTTTACTTAATTTTTTATTACTCTACGATTAGTTATTAGAAGTTTGTTTCTACGATTATTCCACCGAGGGAAATTACTCCCTATCGGTAGAAATTAATAACTTTTTTTGTGTTACTGACTCTCATGCATTTAAAGTCCATATTAAATTGTCTAATTTTTTATATATATTATTCTGATACTTATGTATTGTTAAGTATATTTACTGTTTTTGTATTGATAATACGAAATTTTTTTTGGATTTTGATTGTATTGGTATTTAGGCTTTGGTAATTTTACCAGAATTACAAAATTTGTTTTCAAAATAAACTACCTGGCGCCTATATCTTCGGGTCATTGCTAAATCTTTTAAGTTTATGTTTTTTAAGTTTTTTTGATTATGTAAGCTACCTCCAAATACGACTGAATTATTATTTGCTACCTACTTTCGCTCTCCTTCTGAGCTGGGGCAATATTCCTTTACCATTAATTCTAACGAGGATTTGCCTGTGTTAATATTTACTGCTCCACTGCAGCTGATAAAGGTTGTAATAACGTGTGCTGCAATTGGGTTAACTGGGTTTTAATTACAAGTTAACGGCGGGTTGACTACTGGCATTTATTAACAACGATGCCTTTCACAAATGAAACACGGTGGAATTTAATACCGTTATTAATATTATACGTGGTGTTGCGGATTAATTGTAATGGAAAACTGAAGCTTTGGGTTAGTTTGATTTAGGTAAATGTTCTGAAAATGAATTATTGATTTTAGAGATCGCAATCCGAAACCAAAGCGTAGCGATGCCAAACGTATTAAATGATCTGAAGCCAACCTGGCTTGCGGGATCAATACATGCGTCAACTTTAAGTACGTTAAGGGTTCAAAACGTGTCTGAAAATAACGGGTAGATTTAATACTAAGCATTAAGTCGCAAAATATTAATTGGGTAAACACAAATATTAGGTAAACGGTTCTACCAGGACTAGGTCGTGAGAGAGAAGGTTTCTACCAGGAACCGGTCGCGGTAGAGAAGAAAATTTTCAGCTTTGATGGCAACTTTTGTTTTATTTTTTGTTACGGTTGTATGATATTAAGCAGCGGAAAGTCGCGCGCTTTGAAACGGTAGAGATGGTCCGCAGCCAAGAGTCAAAAGTTCACGCGTAATTGACACAAATTTATATATAATTTTTAAAACAATTACGCCCACCTTTGCCGTTTTGTTACAATATTGTACTTTAAGGTGTTTATGGCTTTCAAATTACTATTATGACTAGTCAAGCCGGGATAAGACTAAGCCACCACGTCGTTTTAACGTAAAATTTGGCAGAATTTGCTGTAAACGGATTTGCAATTGTTCGGTATATAAACTTTTAAAGTGTTAATTTATATTTGTGCTACGAGGTCACGGACTGCGTTACTGCATTGATATTGTTAAACTGTGAGTATCCTTCAGTATTCTGTGAATTAAGATTATTGGTTTGTGTTATTTAAATTAAAATTAATGTCAGTAATCTTAAGGTTACTATCGTAATTCTACAATTTTGTTCTGTGAGGAGATTAGGAAGTAGCCGCAGTTTATGTTTGTTCTAAAAGGGTTAATTAAATCAGAATTGTTTAACGTCACTTGCACGTTTGACATCAGACGATCCAGTGTTAATTTTATTAATAAAAATACTCTAACGCGAACGCGTTTAGCCTTTTAAAATTAAGCGATTGCTATCGGTCAATGATTTTATATTCTCTTGGCGCACCTATGTCATTGTAGGGTCACATACTTTTAAACTTGAGTTAAACTTTATTAATATATGCAATAGAACTATTAAAAACTGTTACGAAATTTACACGATATTTGCTAATATCTAACCAAAACAACAACTAATTGTTAGGTTAATTTAATGTAGATGCTACTAATTTTTATCATTGACGTAGCTACGATATAAGCACATTTTATGCAGTAATAATTTATGGGTGCGCCGACGACTAATATTTTGTTTAGAACATTGCTGTAATATGTTTCTATTTCTCTTCTCTGCTTATCAGCTGTTAATGCAGTATTAGTCTAAAATAATTCGTAAATTTAAGTCAGTACCAACTGTGGATTGTTTTATTTTGCAATGCACAATTAGGATTGCGGGTTTGGGTAATTCTTTTTTGTAGCTTAGACTTTGGTCCGTTAGAATTTTTTCTTCTTTACATAAAAAAAGGTGGCGCAGGACAGCGACTCATCCAACAAAATTGAGTATTTACAACCTGACCTATAGCAATTTGCGACGAAAGCTAATCAAATAGGTGAGTCGGTAATCTACTTTAACAATTTCTTTCACTTTCACAATTAGTGCGTTACACTTGTTTGTTTTTTCTAGACTTGTTATGTGCTAAAAAATGTTATCTTATAGTTTTCGTCAAAAGGTAACATAAAGGTGTTGCTCAGTGAGATGGGCGTGGGTTGAAGTTCGTGAATTTTTAGATGACAAAGAAAAAAACGTAAAAAAAATCAAATAAGGAATAAATTGCTAGGACACAACGTCTAATATTTTCTAAGTCTATTCACCAAGAAACTCGCCCGGTAACTTCAATTCTTGTGAATCTTATCTTTGAGAATTAATGGCATAAATCGAAAAATTATACTCAAAAAGTCAACGAAAAAATACAACGCAAACAAGTGTAAATTAAAAGCTTTACTTACAAGTAAAATAAACATTTATTATTAAACAAAATTTGACGTAATTAAAATAAACGAATTACAAAAAGTTTTAACGGTTAAATAAATCAGGCTATAATAATATTAAAATTTAGACATGATCAACTAAACGTATTAAAAGAAAAAAAACTAAAATTAACTCTTAAACTATAAACTTATATGAAATTTTTAAATTAGGGTGAATACATTCCTATTTGAATTAAACCTAAGATGTTGCAAAATTATCACAATGAAACGTTTAATTATTTAAGTTACATTAAAAAAATTAAAAGCTATACTTTAACATAAATTGGGGTTTTAAAACCTTTTGGTTGCACTTGCAATTAACGATAAACAATAAATACCTTGATTTAATTCAAGACGATTCTTGGTGATGGCCCTCAAAGGCAACGTCGACTTACTGGGAGGCAAAAGTAACAAGCAATGAGTTGCAGAGAAAGGAAGTTTTAAGTGGTACCCCGGTGGTTAAAGCGGTTAATTCTTTTGAAACTGCTATATTGCAAAATTGTCATAACTCACGGCACTTAAAGCAATGTTTAAACTATAAATTCCAGATAAAATCATCTTTTAACCTAACTAATAAAGAAGAATCTAACTGTCATATAGGCAACCAAAATTACACGTATCAATATTAGTAAATTTTGTATTGTTTGTGTATGGACATCTGCATTAATGTTATTCAATTTTTTTTAGCTGGAGGGACTTAATTCCATATTGAATTGTACTAATCAAATTAATGATTCTTTCTGGCAAGAGATAGGAAAAGAAGCAACTAATTCAGTTAATTAGACGTTTCGTGTTCGAAATGAAAACTTTATCAAGCTCGCTTTACTGAGTCATAAACATTAATTAACAACTAAAATATTTAATTAAAACACGAAATATATAACACGCGTCATTTCGTGAACTTGTGACAAGTGTTTTATTTGTTAATTAATCTTTATGACTCAGTATAGCAAGCTTGATGAAATGTTCATCTCAAATACAAAACGTCGCAATTGACTGAAGTAGTTGCTTCTTGCCTCCTATAAAAAAGGATCATTAATTTGACCATTACAATAAAAAATTTATTACCAGGAAGCAAACCGTTCTATCAATTAATTCCATATGTTCGGAAATTGAAGTATAGTTCCATTTTTGCTAAATTTAAACTGGGCGATCCAATATGATCAAATGTATTTAAGAATAAATAAATAAATCATTGCCGCGTTTATATTCAAATATATATTTTTTTTAATTTGCGGGGACAATAAAAACTTAATAGCATCACATTTACGTAAAAAATTATGTGTGTAGATATTATTTAATTGTAAATGTTATAATCGCAAATTTAAAAAATAACTTTAATCAAAACAAGTAAAAATGATAGAAATCAGTGACAATGCACACATTATTTACAACTCCAATAAAATTACCTGTTGATTCTTACTTGCCCTACGTTAGTAGGGTAGGCTCTGAAATAATTTAACAATGTATGGACAATACAGAACGGATAGTCTATAGATCCAGATAAGTTAATTTTAGCTAGTCATACAGGAAATTACAACCTTCCTCACATTCAGTTCTCCAAAATTCGACAATATCTAAATCTTCTTATAATGTTGATACATTAAACTCTTTTAATTAAAAACAAATGAAACGCATTTTAAATTCAAATGAAAAGACATTCGGTTTAATTTTAACAAAATCACTAAATGTTAATCTGTACGCTTTTTTATTAAACTTAGTATCTGTTGAAGTTTTTCTCTCTAACGTAAACTGTTTTTTGAATGTTTGTAGAAATCATTGTAACATGATTCACAACAATATGATTCTAAAAATGGCGTTTACATTGTATAAAACATTTTTAAAGTTAGGTTCAGTATTGTATAAAAGCTTTATGTATGGATAAATGATAACGTTAAAGACGTTTAGAAAATAATGTAAAATGATTTTGAAAATACTGTTGCGGTAATACAATCGTAACCTTTCTTAATTCTTAATGTATTTATTATAAAGTAATTTAAAGAGCGCCAAAACGGGAGAAACATACACTGTAAATGCCCGTTTACATCTGACAAACACTGAAAATAAACACAAATAATAACAACGATTATATATTTACAATTAGTACTACAAAATATTTAATAAGAAATCGTTCATAATAAGAAGGTAATAATCAGTATATATGACAACAAATTATCCATATGAAAAAATTAACAGAATCTCATACACGTAAGTATATGGGTTATTAAGTATGAGAATATAATTTGATAGAATGAAGAATAATAAATTAATCAATGGAAATCTGGTAAATACAAAATTAAAAACAGCGCATTTTTAATAACTTTAACAAATAAATACACAAACAAATCTGCATAAATTAATCGTAACAACATATAATGTCTAAGTGGTTCGTATATACCTTTGACACCAACACAAATTAATAAATAATTTAAAAAAATGTTAGTTACGGTTTTCTAGACATGCGATTAGCAAATGGCATATCCAAACCATTTCCTAAAATTGCTGAAGGTGCAATAAAAATAGATATATATAATGATGTAGGTAAATTACTAGTAAGACATTCAATGATAATGACTTTTACTATTAACATCGCAAGTGTGTTACTGAGTCTTCAAGATTAATCGTCTATCGCACAAATATTCTATTGAATAGAAGAGAACTTTTACCCTAGCGAAACTTTCACAGGTAACACATACAAAATCAAAATTGAATTGCACATTTACAACAAGGATTGTATACGATATTAAAAAGAGATATCTTATGAGACACAGCGTTAGTTTACGTGACGTACTGTTTTCTTCAACGTCAAAAAAGCAAAAAAGCCTTTCACATACGTAAAAATGACATTTACGTTCTGGGACAAAACTCACACAACACGCAAACTACATCAAAATGTTTTTAACATAACAATACATTATATCAAAAATGTTTGTCTACCTGTATAATAACAGAAATTACTGCCTCCAGTCTTTTTAAAACTTATCAGCACTAAGATGCTGTAATGCAGTTTTTATAAATGTTTACTATACAAAAACAAAACAATAAATAATTAAAAAATAAACTATTTAGAAGCTACTCCAATGAAAATATTTAACTGTACAGGTTTTTAATTTAGATTTATTGAACATAGTATGACTCCAAACCGGACAGAATTGTTTGCTAAAATAAACAGATCCTTAGAATCTTCATATTTAATATTTTTTTATTAAAAAATTAAAAAACAACATTTATTGGAAAAAAGGTAGGGAGATACATATAAGCGTTAGAATATTTACTTCCTTTGCTTATAATTAATTTAGTACGGCACAACTGGGTGCATCAGTCAATTCCTAAATTTTTTATTTTGTCAGTGTCATGTCAGAGTTAACAAAAGATACCTATCTTTTTTCTATATATTAAAAATTTGTTTTTTTATATTACTTACGTGTTTTAATTTTAATAATTTAGATTTACATTATTTAATAAAAATCAAAAATAACTATCAACAGTATTTTAATAAAAGTCGCAAGATAAATTATATGTTTTACGAGTACAAAGTAGCAAAAAGCTTAAGTATTCAGCAAGTGGTCGTAACAATAAACAAAGAATAGGCTTGATAAAGTTTTACGATTGATGCAAAGTACTACCGCTACCAATATAAACAATATTTTATATCCAATATTTCACGTTGAAATACGTATTTTATGACTAAGTGAACCTATAAACTATACAGTATAAAAGAATTGAAAATGTAATCTTCATCAACTGTTAATGTGCGATATGCGGCATTTAGATGATGAAAAACATATATCTTTTAGCGGAGGTTATAAAACGACTAAATAATGTTTTACATGAGACAAAATGCACACTCACTTTATATTTGCAAAATTGATAAAGTACGTGTTTTTGTGTTTGTAATACAAAACGCTTACACAAAAAAAAACTCGTTAATTGTAGTAGAAGGCACGACGCTTAAAACGGGGTGTCATAATACGGTTACGGCAGTAGAGTAGATCGATGGGGTAGTGTAACAGCATTGCATCCGCAGCGACGACCAAACTTTGACCTCGACGGTTTGGCCAGAGTTACCCCTGACCTACTACCACACATCGGAAACAGATAAAAAAATTTAGAAGTCATTTTTGACATAGAATACCGTATAAATTATTTACATCATAATAGAAAGTACGACCTAAATGTGTAATGTGCTTAATGAAACTTTAAACAATAAAAAGTATAATTGCTATTGCGTGCTAAAAAGTTTCATCAAGAAATCAGTTTGCATTGAAAGCTAAAGCAACATCAAGAGAGTAGACATTAAAAAATTAAATAACCTTTTTAATCTAGGTCGCTCATCAGTTATTCCGTACTTCACGATAGTACAACAATTAAAATGTTTTACGACGATAGCGTGTCTGTTGCGGCCTTGATTTTAAGGGTAGAGCGGTGCCAATAAAAATTATAATATGGGTTTGGACTAAATAACGACCGTAATCGATTAATAACTTAATCGTTACTTTGTACTTACTTACTTTTTTTTTAATATTTATTTTGTAAAACCCATAAACGTTAAAAAAAAAGAAAATGATTTATGTGGCAGGTATTAGTTACAATGGTGTTTTCTTGCCCTACTTTCGACGCCACTTAATGCTTTTACGCTATTTATTTTATAAGCTTGAAGACAAAATTGACAAAAATTGCGGGGCTGTCTTTTTATAAGATTAGCAAATAAAATTATTAATACTGGTAAAATTCAATATCTAAAGTCCATCAAGTTTTTTTTAATACTTTTAGTAATCAATCATCTTGAAGGTTTTTATATAAAAATAACTTCGTATATGTTTTTTATAGGTAACTTCCATGTTGTATTAAAAAATAAAATAAAAAAGAGGGTTTGTTGTGTATTCTAAAAGCTACTATAGATTTACTTAAACGTTACCCTGGTGTGTTAAAAGTGTAAATAAAATATTTTCCCTTCCATTTGTATCCCAAACCTTTGGGAACTATTAATATAACCAGACTTACATGTCGACGTTTTATTTCTAACAACGGGGAATTAATTAACGTCACGTTTAAAATTTACTTCATAAACGTTGCATTCCAAAAATTTATGTAATGCCGTAACGTACTATATAAAAAAGTACTGGTATTAACTAGAAATTACTATGGAGGAAACTACTTCTTACTCGATAAGACAGATATATGTTTTGCATATTGTAAATGTAAAAGATCACGCAATACTCATATTGAACACAAGAAAACCTAGTGACCGACTGACACGAAACAACCGTTTATATTAATTCCATTTCCACTCAATATTAACAAAAACGCACAAGGTATTTCAAATTAACCTTGTCTTTATACAGTATTGATGCATCATCGAAGTCTCGTCGACTAATACAGATGATAAAAGCATTTCAACGCAACTATTTGTCTTTCTAATTGAAATCAATAACGAGTAAACTCGTTGCAATTTATCCAAATTTGAACTATCATTGTTCTCATTGCGACAAAGCAAACTGCTACTGATTAGTTCATTAAAATATACACGTTGTTTTAATTAGAAAACAAAAAAAAACTTAATTAGTCTATGTATCTTATCGTTGGCGTGAGAAAAACTATAAAAATAAAAAAATGTTGACGTTAATGTTATACGTGGGTGTGAAGTACTTACAATGATTACAGGTATCAACTTCTGTAATAATCTTTAAGTCAATACAAAAAACATAAACTAATAAGCAAGAAAAACAATTTGACAATAACAACTAACTTATTTTTGTCTTGATAAAAATGGATCCAAGAAAAGATAATAATAGTAATAGGCATATTTATATAAAGAAAAAACTAAATTTGTGCTAGAATCGCCACTTTTAATATTATAATAGCGAAGGCTTCCACGGCCGGAATCTATACTTACATTAGAATGTCTTCCGGGTTTGGACCGTGTCATATTTGCAACCGAAGCAGCTTCGGTTGCAAATATGACACGGTCCAAACCCGGAAGACATTCTAATGTAAGTACTTTTAATATTGTTAAATCACACTGTGTATGTGCCTATGAGATATCTCCCTACTTGGTACGAACGTAAATAAGTCATTTGTTACAAAAAAAAGTCACTAACTTAAATAATTATTAAAATCAAAGAAAGCACAAAACACAATACTGAACAGCTACATTTTGAAAATTGTAACTCGTATGTACAGGGCCGTACTTTAGATAAATGTCTGCAAAAATTATTTCGTCAATGCTGGAAATTTTTTTATCAAATGAAATTTTTTTTGTTATTTTTTTAAGTCTATCGTTGGTTATAACGCATACTACTAAATTGTTACTAATAAACATAATAAAACATTTCGGACCAACAGATAATTAAAGATATAAATGTTTTAAATAAATGAGCAGTTGGAAATGATCGTAGAGCAGTTAGAGCTAAGGTGATAATTACTTTGCGAAAGGAAAGAACAAAGATAATCAGAAAAAAGAAGCTCACTATCTGGAGTCTACCAGAGCAACCTGAAACATACGCCTATATCAGTAAATCTCTCAAAAGACACTTACTTAGAAACTTAAACACAAATGAGTACAACAAAAAAATAGTGAAAGCTATTGAAACGATCCAAATTTTGCAAAAGAAGTACTATTAAATTGAAAAAATAAGCAAAAATACAAAAACTGTAATAAAAGAACAAAGAAACTTAAAGAGCAAAAAAATCAAGTAAGCGAATCTCAAAAAAAATTTTTTTTTAATCTGAGAAAGCAGAGTTCTAATATAACCAAAATAATGCAAGAAAATGAAAGCTTTAAAGTAACGAAAAATAAACTTGCAGGAAACAAAAGAGAAATATGTGAATTACGGAACAAGCATGGTGTCATAAGAACAAATAGACAAGATATACTTAAAGTAGTCGAAAGACCTTTATATTAGTCAGAACTACAACATAAAAAACCAACAAAATAAAAGTTATTGAATTTGCGTTTGTGTCATTTAGGTTGATTTTATTGTCATACGTTTTAAGTGCATTTTTAATTTATTGCTTCCAACTGTTGTTTGTATTTAGTTCCTGAGATAACTAAAAATTAATATTGTGGCCGTGCATTTATTATAAATCAGTTGAGAGAATCATTTATATTTTGTTAAAATTTTGAATCTTTGTCAACGTCTTTGTTGTCTTATTTGTCTTTCTTGAAGATTTGCCATCGCAGTTTTTAAATCAGATGGTGGAAACCAAGTTGATAAAAATAAGTGTTTTTGAGCCAGTTTAAAGGCTTCTTTAGTAGTACATCCGGCTGATATCGTAGTTCTCAAAGCATTAAACCCTTAGATTCGGTAGTTACGGTTGTAAAGAAAAAAACGATGATTTAGTGAAAAAACTTAAACGAAAATATTTTATTTCGTATATTTTACGGTCTTGACGTTTTACTTAATACCCAGTTTAGGTATCGTACCGAGAAATTGGGCAATTGTTGGTGTTTGTGCTACTACTGCAATTTAGTCTTTAAGTGAATTCTTTTTATTTTTTGACGGATAAGTGTAGCTCTATAAACCACCTAAATTGCTTTTGGCAAAATTACCTAAGAGACCTTACGACTAAACTAAGAGCTAGAACCTTGTGATGTACGTAAACAACTATACAATTTTTTATATCGACGTTGCTAAATCCGTGAAATTTTATTTTACCGGACATTAGTCTTAAGATTTTTGATTTCATTATTTTAGTTTACAGAATTTTTAATTTGTATTGTGCAAACAAGGCCTTGCAAATTTTAATTTTTTTGAGTTAAGGTGTTGAACCCATTTTTTTGTGTTGCGGTATTTCATTTAGAATTTTTTTTTGTTTTATTTTATGTTTACTTAATTCTAATATCATTTAGCTTAGTCCTAATTTGATTTTGTTTGCTTATTAAATTATAATAAATGTTAAATAGTAAAACTGTAACGAAGCTTTTATACCGTCGGCCCTCGCGTTTAGTATAAATTAAATATTTCAGATTTCAGTGTACCACTAGAAAAGTAGTGTCAATTTTCAACTTTAGAATTTTTTTTTGCAAAATAATATAATTTTTTTTGCTTTATTTTAGTAGTACATTTTAAAATAAAGCTGTTCAAATTGATCCTTTCCTACCATTTACGTTATTACAAAGATTTGTTCGACGTGTTATGATATTTGCATTGATAAAAACATTACTGGAATTTGTTTGATTTCTCAAAATGCAGTTTCAGAAATCGTTTCCGGTTTTCGGTTTTTCATTCAAAAAAAAATAAATCCAAGTTGCTAAGAGAACTGCTTCACCAGCCACTGAAAATGTAGTGGAACACTATCGTGCATAAAAATTGTTACCGCTCTTACATTTGTTACGTGCGAAATTTTCATAACGGAGTACCCTGTATATCGACTTAAAAATTAGTTTCTGGTTTTGACGTGAGACGGTCTGTGTCGAAAGATTTGACCGGATTCCTAAGCTTCTAAGGGCATCCATGGTGACGAGTGCGAATTTATAAGTCAATTACGAATTTATTGCAATCTGTTCGGCACAGGGTAAGATATTTTGTCTCCGGTTTATTAAAATTCTTTCGTAATTTCTATATTAATTTGATAGCCGGTTTCGACACGTTTCAATCATATGTTCGATTCAATAAAGAACAATGAAGCATAATTACTATTGATGAATACCGTTACCGAACGTGCAATATTTTGGAAGGGCATATTACCCACACGAAAACGAAGTCTCGACAAGCATTATTTTGGAGATGTTATTTCTTGTACACCAGGCGATTGCGTTACCACCCACCTGTTCGTAATTACAACCAACAGCATTCGATACAACGGGTTCTTATATCGCATTTAATTTATTGTTATTAATGATTTTGTAGCATTCTATCTTCGTGAGTTATTGTGTGACACGATTTGCTATTCAATATCTATTCCAGGCTGCTAACGGGAAAAACGTTTTCTTCGCGCAAGTGAACACTGGATTTTGTGTAAGTTTGTTTGATTATTTTCCTTCGCTGTCATAAAAGTCACTCCGGAACTTTGGTTAATGTTAATGTCCGTAATTACGCTTACTGTTTACCTACTAATAAGGTAATTTCAATTATCATTTTGAGTGTATCGCATGCTGTGGACAGACAACATTTATTACGAAATTTGCTTCGCTATTTCGATGTAACTTAACCTATGCATTGTGTGTTGCCGATATGTCTGGCATTTATGAATCGAGAAATTAAATATACTCCTGTTAATCTTCTACGTTATTACATTAAAGTTGTTATACTTGTTAATCTTTCTTTTATGGTAACATACCTTTCTCTTTTACTTGTGGTTACCCGAGCACCAGAGTAACAAAGATTACGAACCTCAAAATTAGTTACAAGTTTGGACCGTCTGTCGTGATCGAGGCAGAAGTGTTAATTAGGGTTGATCTGGCGCCCTTAAGTATAATTTCCTTGAACCTCCCCTATCTCCGACTGTGTGAGTTGGCCGTGCAAGGTTCGTAAGACCTAAAACTTGTAACACATTTTATGGCTTCTAAAAACTCAAACAAGGTATTCTGTAAAAATTTCAACTAGGTAGCGTTATCTAGTCGGTTGGGTAACATAAAAAGACCCATAATAATTTTGTCAACATTTTCAGCTCAAATATTTATGCCGAATTTATGTTTTTTTAATGACATTAAGATTTTCAACTGTCTTAATTTGGAAATTATGGAAAATAAGAATACTATTTCTTGTAAAACAGACTTTGTCCGTAAAATGTATTCAGGCAGCAATTTTGATTCTTGATTCGTTAGTAAAAGTTCTTAAACTTTCTGAATGTGGTGTGATTTTAACAATTGTTTAGTAAGTGTTTAATACAGTAGTTTAATACCACGCTACGGTTAATTACTAAAATTCATCTCCAAAAGCTTTAATTGTTAGAATCTAAAAATCAGAAAGTTTCTTCAACTGCTGGCTCCGTGAAAGCGGAATTTTGATGTTGCTCTCAAAAGCACTCCTAAAGAAGACATTATATATCTTTATATCTTTTCCGCCACATCTCAGATTCTATACGTATTCATACTTGCAAAATTCTGGAATTATATAAAGTTTCTAAATCCAACATTTCTAAGTGGAATGAATTAACTTTGAAAAATGTTTGTAGAAATCGCAATATCATCGTTCTTCTAACCATCTAAGGCAACGTTACTGTCATTTTGAATTAAACGGATTGCGTTGAAAAAAACATTATATTCTGTCGAAGGATATGTACGCTTTTTTAATTCATAATTCCATTGAAAGGATTGAACGCGAGATCAGCAAAATTATTAGATGTTTTATTCTACTTTCTGAAACCGAACGTCAACTTACCCTCTCAGTTTTTAAATCACCGCGCCTTATACGAACTTCCCAAAATTCATAAGCCAGGTATACCTATCGTCAGTACTATCAAATCTCTTATTTACAACATAGCTAAGTTTTTGTTCAACATTTTTTCCAAATTTACAAGTAAAACTTTTTTTCACAATCTCAACTCTCATTATTTCATTCAACGTTTGAAATCTATAAAGTTTGAACTCCAGAATTTTCTTGTAAGTTTTGATGTCACTTCACTTTATACCAAAGTTTTTATTAAAGATTTGCGTATTATCATCGAGCAAATCTGTCTCGGCACGACAAAGAATTGAGTTTGAAACGGTTGTTTTGCAATCATCAATATTGAAAGGTAAAATCGGATTTAAGTATGTTGATGACACTTATTGTTTGGTCCCATGGTCGTCTTGAATTGTGTAAGTTTCTTTATCATCTAAACAACCAACACCCTGTTATCAAATTTACCATGAAAATTGAAAAGAATGATTTTTCTCCATTTCTCGACGTTTTTGTGACACGTAAACCCGATGGCCCTTTAGACCGTTCTGTCTATCCGGCACAAAAACGTTCTGTTATTAAAACTTTGGTTTGTCGCGCTTTTTCTATTCGCTAACTCGAGAATCTAGCTTTGGAACTCCGCCATTTTACTAAAACCTTGGTAAACAATGGTTATATAAAACGAAATGTGTTATCAGTTACAAGCCGTCGTCTATATTTCAGCAATCGAGTACCTAAGAACATATCTATTTCCGATTTCAATCCAAAATTGGCATTTTTACCTTACATTTATAAGCTCATATTCAACACGACAAGTTGAACGGGTAGTTCTAGTGGTGCTATTCTCTTGAGATTTTGATCTAATTTTGAGTTGTATAAAATAGGACAACTGTATAAAAATCAATAAAATTATTTCAGAATTTTTGAAAGTAATTTTTTTACATCCTAAATTCCACTTTGAGAAGGTACAACGTTTTAAGGGTGTATTTTAGGATGACATTTTAAGAAGAAACCATGTTCTAGTGTGATTTTGGAAACTGGCTCTAGGTTTTTGATGATTTTAAGGGACAGCTTGTGACCTGCGTTTGAATTTCGTTGTAAAAGTCACCGTAAGTTTTTTTTTGTTGTGTGTTTCGATTTATTAATTTAGTATTAGCATCAAGAACGTTTTGTTTATTGTTTGTGTGGTTTGAGTTTAATGATATTTCAATTTGCTTTCAATCGTTATTGAAATTTTCTTTTAAATGCATACAGATCCGTAGTTTTGTTTTTGATTTAGTACGTTATTTGGTTATCTTTGTAGAATACCAATTCAATATAATTTACGACTTCCTTTGTGGAATGTAAGTTGATACATTTTTCTTGGTAATTACACTTTGATTAAGCCAGCTGCAGTAATGCAAGTCTCAGCGTTCTTGTGTGAACCAAAGTCTACGTGCAAAAACGCATGCGACTAATTATAATTTTCATCTTTGTTTTTCTCGTTTTGTTCAATGTGTTTTCTTTTACCACGAATTGACTGCGCACATGCAAATTAGCTAAGTAGGGGATAGGAAGAGTTGAAAGATTTAGATTTTTTGGCATTATTCGATCGTGGGTCGTGACGACAAATACCGATTACCGTAAGATGTAGAGAGAGTAGGGTAATTTACCCTCTGACGTTATGTAGAACCGCGGAAGTTTGTCAGAAATCGTGAAAATTAAGGTGGTGGAGGAAAATGTTACTTTTCTTCAAATTTCGTATAGTACGGCTTGTGTAAAATTCGTGATTTCTGAACTGTTACGTTTGTGGGGTTTAATGTTGTGGTGGTATATGATTAAATCCGAAATTCGCCTTTGGCGGTTATAAAATTAAATTGTGAGATATATCTTCCGTCGTTGTTCTATTGTTTGGGAAGCAGCTAAAGTCCATCCAAGGTGTAAGCTTTCAAATCCACTGGGAACCAAAGTTCAGCCGGTGTCACCAATTAAGAATTAAGGTATTTATCGATTTTGTTGTTTGATCGTGCAGTGTCCCGCGATTAAAAATGCAGTAAAAGCTTTCAATTTTTTTTTAAGTCAATTGAAATTACGACTAACGTTGAATTTATCTATTTCAATGAACACGTATAGTGTTTGCGCAAAATTAAAATCAATTAACTTTGTTTTGTGCGTTGAGAAGTGATTCGTATTTCGAATATATGATAATGTAACGACTTATAAACTATATTTTGTTTAGTTCGAATTAAAGTTCGGACATATATATATGTTATAAACTGTATTGTTTTTTTTTGTGTGTGTTATTTTATTTGTTTGTTATAAATATGCGGTCAAGATCTTGAGATTTAATTATATTTGACGTCGAATTAACGCTATTGTAGTAGCATTTCTTTTATATAAATTTTAATGTAATGTTTTGTGTGTAAATTGTTCATTTTTGTTTGCTTAAGATTATTTCTTTTCTTTTATTCAAATTTATTTGATATCATTTAGTACTTGTTATTTTATTTTGTTTTTGTTTTAAATTTCCAATCAATAAATGTTAATTTGTTAAATGTAAAGAGCTTTTATTCATTTAGCCGCCGCATACGTAAATTTTTGTTTAAGTGTTTTTCAGAATTGTTATAACCCAAGGTAAGTTCTGTGGTTATGACCAACCGGATGAGCTTTCAGGTAATCAAGGGTTTGAAAGCTTCCCCTTATAGAAATCCTTGATTGGCGCCCTTATCGATTATTTGACGATTTTACCGTTCTAGTTCTATTTTTACGACGATCGCGTTTCCAATTTTTCACGGAATTTTAAATAAAACCCACCCTTCTCCATTGAGCTAGTGGCACAACCCCCCGTTTATGTTACTACATTGCAGGCAGTGACTTTGTGTTAATTTTGGAATGTAACAAGCTCATATAAAAATAGTTACCAGACTAGTTTAATATCAGTCTATCTACTTTAGTGGTGTAGGCGGGATCTTTGTTTCGGAGGGACACACTTTAATACAAAAATATAAACACATTTTTTATATGTTAATAATTAACAAAGTTTAAACGTCGCTTAGTTTTCACCAAGTATTAATAACCTCATTAGGATTAGTGATAATGTCACATTTTTAATGAGGAGAATCTTTTTTCTACCGAAGTTATAACTACAACAATAATTAACAAACAAATTAAAATACAAATATTTAGAAAAGTTTTTATATTGCCAAGGCCTACTACCCTCCTTTTTGGTTACGCCACTGAATCTACTTGTTTATGGCGCTGTTATGCAAAGGAGCCTATAGCAGATTATTACGTAAATGTAACCGTAACTTAAAGCAGGGGGCCGTTTAATATTTCGAAAAGAGAGTTGTGGGTGGTACTCGATGTAATAATTATAAAATAATTAAAAGAGCGCCAAAACAGTAGACATATTAACTATAGATCTCGTTTATATCTGTCGAACACTTAACTTAAACAAACTGCAGAACACAATTATAACAACAAATATATTTATTACAACAAAAAAGAAAGAGATTATAAACGAAGTAAAACTATAACAAATAATTAGCAATTAAGAGTTTGTTAATACATATCACAGTTAATAAAATAATGATGCAGACCTTTTAGATTAGTTATATACATATAAACAAATTTATGGGCTAAATATTATATTCAAAAAATGTTTACGCTGGTGAATACAACACAAATATCAAATATCACAAACTTAAACAAAACAGAGCACGCCGTTTAATTTATTATTTGCAAAAAAATTATATATTTAGTTGTGACGACAAGCGTAATATGTACGTTCAGCCGTGCGTGCATACGACTGACATCAAAGTAAAAAGAAATTTTATATAAGTAACGAATACTTACAATTTTGCGTTTTCGAATACGCAATTAGCTAATGGCACATCGAGTACAAATTTCCTAAAGTTGCTGGAAGTTAAACTGTTACATATATACACCGTTATCACAAGTAAATTGTTCAGTTTTATACGATATGTTAAAAAAACGCAAATGCACTAAGCTTTGCGAAGCTAGTAAAAATATTTCAGTAAGTGTGTTCTTTAATTTGGCCGTAGTGCTATTTGTACTAAAAAAAATCAAAACGATGGTTTGAATGTTTGTCATAAAAATTATCCAAAGCTAAAAAACATGTGCGGGTGACTAAAGTTTGCTATGATAACAAAGTAGAAATCAAATCGCGTTGTAAAATAGCAATGCATGTATGAGAAGAGAATAGAACTTAATTTTACTATTTTTACATAATTTAGTAATCTGTGTGTGAACTTGAAAATGTTGCATTTTTTGTTGGAACAACAGAGTGGTCATACAAAGTACCTTTGCTTTATTTGTCTCTGAGATAATCGAGTCAAATCACACCGTGGATAAGCTTATCAGAGATGGTTTTGTTTGTGAAAGAAATGTAATAAATAAGCATTTGTTTCCCCAAGAAAAATTGTTTTTTTGCTCTTCCACATAAAATTAAGGCGAATGAAACAATTTGTTAACGCACTGGACAGGAATAGTCAATGTTTTCAGTTTACTTCTTAGAAATTTCTTGGGTTAAGTAATGAGAGGTTAAAAACAAGCATTTTGATGGATCTTAAATACGTTAGTTGATTAAAAATTCTACTAATTTTGAGGTTTCTATGACTTGCGTGGAAATCTTTTGTAGCTGTTGCACAAAATTTTCTAGCCAACAAAATGTGTGTGTTATCAGAATAAAATGTCTTACTTGCTAACATGGTATATCCAACCTGCAACCAGTGCTTCTAGAAAAAATATCAGCCACAATTTAACTACTATTGTCTGAATTTGCAAAATTGCATGTCTTTTACGTTGCTGTTGAACAATATATTTGAACCCATGCAGCTTTAAAAAGTTCAGTCGCCTGTCAGTTGACGTTTTCCGATCAACACCCAGATACTTTCAGCACCTTGCTAATAGAAATTTGCTGAAAATAAAATTACCACATGTTTTTATTAACAAACAGACATTTCTAATAGTTTAAAATTATAGACTTGTAACAAAACAAATTATGTGTCATTTGTGTGTAAATATCCTGTTACATGTCGTAATTTACGTATTTGCTATAAATAATAAATCATAATAAAATTCACGATGGCACTGGTTTCTCAACGGCACTGCTGCTGATAAAAACTATAAATTGACAGTTTTGATGTAAGGGATCTTACTCGCTCATTTTTATTTGGGTTGTCGCTGCAATCGCTAGCTTTTTTTCACGTTTAACGCTAAATCCAATAATGCTGTAATATGATTAGTTATTTTTGCAGGTTTTAAGCGATTTGTTAGTTTGTATCAGGGTTTCTCTCTTAACCAGTTAAAGGAAATTGTACTTCTGGCTGTTTATGGAGATAATTCATTAACCTCCAAAGGTTTTATATAGCAAATACGGTCTTAAATCTGAAGCAAACAAATGTCAAGTATGGTATTGGGAAACTATTTGAGTATTTGTAATTTGTAATATTGTTCAGTCTTCGGCGTAATTTACTTACTGGTAATTTAGCTGCTATACGTACGCTGATCAATTACCCGTTACTTTGAATCATTTTAAGTATAATCAAACCAAAATTAGGCACACAATCGTTCGTACGTAAGCTTACATACGCATTTTGCCAACTTTAATCACTTAAAGGATGTTGATGTTACTACTCGATCTCAAGGAGGAACGGTGGGTAAATTTTTGAATATTTTCCTTCTTTACGCCGTGTTATTTATGTACAATGATCGATTTGTAAGGGGTCGCGACTGTACGTAAGTTTAGTAGTTGTGTGATCGAGTTTGATATTACGGTGAATGTTAATGATTTAAATTAAAACTAAACGAACAAATTTAAAGTGTCAGTTCATTGAATATCTTGTGCATTATTGAATTCTTTACAATATAATTACTGTTACAATAACGCTTGTTTATCATCTTGTTTGCTATTTACTTCTGTAAAACTTTTAGAATTGCTATTAAAACAGAAAGTGGTAGCTTAACTGTTGTTGAGTTTTTTAGTATAGTACATGTTATCTTTGGAAAAATATATTGTCTTATTACATGGTTTTTCTTGCTTTTTTGTCTCTATCCTGTTCATTTTGTAGTGGGTCTAGACGAAACCTTAGTCTCTCCAAGCCAAGGATTGTTATCAGTACGTGGAATGGCGCCTAGATATTTTAAATCTTTATTTCAATTTTTTAATTCTAGCTATCCGTGGTGACGTACTTGTTGCCAACGGGGCCCATTGCAGGAAAAGGTTAGTAGCAAACTATTGACGGTTTCAAAATATTGTTGCAAATGTCTTTTTGCCTTTGTTTGACAAATAACTAATTCTTTAAACTTCTTCCAATCTTATATGTGGATTAAAAATGAAAGTTGTCTTTAAGTTATTTTATTTTACTCTGGTTATTCTTGTTCCTGATTAGTTGTTTTTTGGTACTTAACAGAATACTGCATTGTTAAATCGCACTATGTAATGTGTTTGCATCCATAATAACTGCAGAAATTGGTCTCTATTATAGTTAAATGTTTTAGTGCAATTTATGATTTTAACAGGCTTTACGTTTCAAGGTCTCCTGAATCAGAAAAATGTATTTTTGACTGCGTGTAACAATGTACCTACGATAAGTCTCAAACCAAAAGTCCTCGTAACTTGAAATTTGATATGGAGCTGGCTTTTTATATTTTCTCGGTTCTATCAAAAAATGGATCTGCCATTTTTAACGGTTTTTTTAATATAATTTTGTACGTATGTAAATTATTGAAATTATTTTTAGTTTCTTATAGAGTTAATTCTTCCTAACAATTTATTTAAATACAAATGTTTTCTAACATTAACAGTTTAATTTAAACTGAATTTGATATACAATCCTAAGTTCGAATCCTGCCTACGACGATTTTTTTTAGAAAAAAATTTCATATCTTGAAGGGAAAACAAGATACGTTAAAAATAACCATTTTTCTCTATATTCTTTTGATTTGTTTATATACGGAGTGCTGCATCTTATTTAAATTATCTTTGTATGTACCCACGATAACTTTCGAACTAAAAGTCCTAGTAACTTGAAATTTGTTATAGAGCTGGCTTTTCAGATTCTCTCGGTTCTATCAAAAGATTGGTCTGATAAAGAAACCGGAAGTGGGTGTATCCATCATTTTTAACGGTTTTTCTTATATCATTTTGTATGTATGTAAATTAATCGAATTATTTTTATAATATCTTAATATCATAAGTAATCCTAAGTTCGAATTCTGCCTACGACGATTTCTTTTAGAAAAAAAATTCATATCTTGAAGGAAAAACAAGATACGTTAAAAAATAACAATTTTTCTCTAAATTCTTTTGACTTTATATACGGAGTGCTGCATCTTATTTAAATTATTTTTGGATGTACCCACGATAACTCTCGAAACAAAAGTCCCAGTAACTTAAAATTTATTATTGAACTGACTTTTTATATTCTCTCTGTTTTGTCAATAGGTTTGATAAAGTGTATCCAGCATTTTTAACAGTTTTTCTTATCTAATTTTGTACGTATGTAAATTATTTGAATTATTTTTACGGTTTCTTATAGAGATATTTTTTCCTAACAATTTATTCAAATAAAAAAATTTCTAACTAACAGTTTATTAGATATTTAATTTGTAGTTTAAAATGAATTCACAAATAATATAGTTTTGCATTCTGCCTGCTACGATTTTTTTTACTGATTTACTAAAGGAGTAAGTAATATCAAGGCGCACAAATATAAGGGTTAGTCGATATGATCTTAATGAAACCAAGGAGAAAAGTTTCAAAAAAATTATAAATGGTTTTATGACAACATAACCTTAAAAAAATATGTAGACATTCCTTCATCATTCCTTATAGGAAAGTCGTATGGTGTCTTCTTTTTGTGTCAATTGATTATAGATAGTTTTATAGTAAAATTATATATCTTCTTCTATAACCTCTAGCCGAGCGGTTATAATAATTTTAACTTGCCTTCTTTAACCTTACCGGCCCCGGGTGATGTTCAAAACTCCTGATACTGCGTGTGGTGAATGTTCAACCCAACTTTATTCTTAACTTTCATACCTTTTTAGTAGAAAGGAAACTATGAACGAGTTATTTGTTGGTCATATTTTGGTACAGTTTGGTTTATTTGGGCAACTAAATAAAAGAAAAATTTAAAAAAACGTTTATTGCTAAAATGTAATGAAGAACATTGTGTACACAATCAAAGTTAACATTTTTTTACAAATTTTCGTCGTTTTGCTGTGTTCTGAGCATGCAAAATTTTTACAAAAAGTACATTTTGATTGGACTTGATTGTCCTTTGATCTACAACAGATATGACATCCACTTCGTTTTCGTGTTTTGCGCGCCGGTTTGACTCGTTCCTCTTCATTTGGGTTGGGCTGCTGACTGTACTAGTAGCACCCTCTTGTCTTGGTTTCGTTCTAGTACATTTCTCTCCTTTTTCAAATAGATTTGCAAATTTTTGCAGTAAGAAGTCTCTGCGCCAGCGAGAATCCAAAGTTTTATACCGTACTTGACAGGATTACTCTTGAAAGGACATCTACTACAAAACGGCACAATAGTAGAAGGGGACTTCAACGCAAGAATAGGGGAAAAGGGGGAAATACAAGAAAGAAAAGGGACGGGAAAGAGACAAACAAAGGACAAGGTGATAAATAAAGAGAGAGAAGAACTGCTGGAAATGTGCAACGAAAAAGGGTGGGAAATAATGAACGGGAACAGAGAAAAAGAAGTAATGGGAGAATTTACGTACATAGGAGGAAGGGGAGAATAAATAATAGATTTTGTAATGACAAATGAAGAGGCTGGAGAAAAGGTAAAGACATTTAAGGTGGGAGAAAGGGTAGAGTCAGACCATCAACCACTTGAATTGACAATGGAAGGAAGAGAAAGAGAAGAAAGAGAAGAAAGTGAGAAGTACATAACAAAAAAAAGGTGGACAGAAGAGGGTATAAAAAGATATAAAAAGAGAATAGGGAAAACGGTATGGATAGGGAAGGAAGTACAAGAGAGTGTGAAGAAAATGAGAGAGATGATGAAGAAAGCAACAGAGGGAGTCAGATTTAGAAAGTGGAAGGGGGAGAAAACAGGATGGAAAAAATTAGAGAATGCAAGGAAGCAAAGAAAAATGCAAGGAGAGCATTAAGACAGTGGAAAAAAGGGAGAAAAGAAAAAGAAGAATACAAAGAAGCAGTAAAAATATACAAGAAAACATGCGAGAGAAAGAAGGAAGAAAACAAAAAGAAACAAGAGGAGCAGATTAAAGGAATAAAAACGGAAGAAGATGTATGGAAGTACCTAAAGAAAAAAAGGAAAAAAAAACATGACGACACAGGGAATACAAATTAAAGAATGGGAGATATATTTTAGGAACCTTTTGGGAGTGAAAGAACAAAATCAGAAAAAAGAAGAAACGCGGTAGTAAGACGGGAAGAAGCAGATAGGGATAGAATAAATAAAGAAGAAGTAATAGAGGCAATAAAGAATATAAAAAAGGGAAAGGCGGCAGGGGAGAATGGAATACAAGGAGAAGAGTGGATATACGGGAAAGAAAGTGTAGCAAAAAAGATGACGGAAATACTAAACAAAATATGGAAAGGGGAAGGATTTGTGGAGAGATGGAGAGAGGGAATAATATGCCCAATCCATAAAAAAGGCGAAAAAAAATAAAGTCAAGAATTACAGAGGGGTAAAATTGTTAAGCACGGCATACAAATTATATGCGACAGTACTACAAGGAAGACTACAGAAGGAAATAGAAGAAAGAAGTTTGATACTAGACGGACAAGCGGGATTCAGTAAAGGAAGAAGAGCGATAGAAGAGAAACAAAATCAATGAAAGATTAATACGGTGGCTAAGGAGGAAAAGGAAATGAAAGAGATGATGAAAACGCTGGAAAAATACATGAAAAAAAAATGGAAGTAAACACGGAGAAAACAAAAAAAATGGTATATAGAAAAGAAGGGGGTGAAAAGAAAAAGAGAGGAGCGGAAATAGAGTGATGAGGAAGTGCAACAAGTAAAGGAATTTACATACCTGGGCTACACGATGAAACAGGATAATAAGGAGGGAGAACACATAAAGGAAAGTGTGAGGAAAGGAAACAGGTTAATAGGACAAGTGTAGGGTGTGGGGGAAACAGTGTTTGAGATGAATATAGAAAAAAGAAAGCTGTTTGAAAAGTTAACAAAGGTGCAAAGCACAAACTAATTTGTAAGCGAAGGCAACAAATAAAATTAAAGTATTATTATAAAACGGCACCAGTTGTTCGTCAACTGTCAAGTGTGATTCAGGGTTGTAATACGTTTGACAGTTTTTTTTATGAAGATTTCAGCTACACCTCGTATAGGTGCTAATTTGTCCGTTGCTCTTCTCGTTAGCCTTGTGTCTTTATCGTCAAAACTGGAAATTTGCGAAAATCTGCCTCGCGGCATTGTTGACGAGAAAATTGGACGATGGAGACAGGGGTAATTTTGCCACAGCATTCGAATGGGCTCATGATTAGTCTTTAGTGCTAAGCACATATTAACAAACCAATAAAGGCATATATGTCAGTATCGTAGACATCCTTTCAAATCATATCATCTACCGCGTCATTACGATTATCAGTTTCATAAGCCTCTCGTTGATTTGTAAACTATTTCATTTACTTGTGGAGCAACACCAGGACGAACAGTAATTATGTTTTTCAATCGCTGCCGTTTTTGGCTTTTTTTGCCAAATTGTGTCATCTTTAGCAATTAACATATCTTAGAGGTCGTTTGAAATTCTCTCGTATTCATCGTCGGAGTCCACTGCAATCTTGTCATCCTCTTCTAAAATCTTCTTTCTGAAGATTCTTCTAGTCCCTCGAATTCAAATCAGGATCTAAACAGTTCTCAAATTCCTCATCTATAAATAATGAAAAATATATAGAATATTACATAGAACTCTTGAGAGGTATGTTTACTCACCGAATTCATGAGGAGTTTAAGCCATTTCAACAATCCTTTGGGATCGAAATGAAACTTGAGTAGCCATCATCCAAAAACAATTGAAACACACCTGTGCACAGACTTTACACTGATAAATCAGGAGTAAGTATAAAATTAAGGAGCGCACTTACAAGTATTTATACCCTTCCAAAAGAAATATTTTTCCAAACTTTCATTATCACATTCCGTAGTGACCTGTAATTACTTTTTTTTATAAAGCAATCCTTTTTCAAAACGACTTCATGGAATTACTAATGACAACAGTATAACTCTACAAACATGAATAACTCTAATGCGTTAATTACTGCATTCCAGTGTGATTCCTAGGTAATTAGAGTAGTACTTGAACTTTCTATGAACCAAGTATGCTAATTACCTTACACAGAAAATACCAAACGATGTAATCTGGTGCTTAGTCATCATATAAAGAAATCACAATAATAACTATCGAAAAAACTTGACGAAACAGCATCCAATAGGTATATCGCACCTAATACCACGTGGGGTAAATTCTTACCCTGTCAGCGCATCGCTATCATTTTTCAAATATATCTGAAAAACCGTTAACTGGATTTGACTATTTTCTGATTTAACAAGTACCTAAAAGTACAAAGAACAATGTAACGAAATAGAAACCGGAATGTTCGATGTGGACTTTTAATTCTAGATTTTCTAATTAACGCTTGATGCAAACTTTTAGTGTTAAATTGGCAAATGTTTTTTGCGGACTTTCAGTGTTAATTTTTTACCAAATAATCTTTGCGTATCGACTCAACTCAAATTATGTTGTTTTCTATTATATCTTTTTGAAAATAATTATAGGTAGTTTTCTTGTATCTAATTTTTATGATTACAGTATAAAATTATTAATGTATAATAAAACTAATGTTTTTGGTTTACTTTAATATTATTTTCTACATATAAAATCGCAGGATTATGAAAATCAAAGTTGTGTTATATATGTACTGTTAAAGCTGTATGGCTTTTTTGTGTCGCATTTATATTTATTATTTTTAATCCAAATTTCAATTTTTTGTTTGGTTTGTTCATTATAACACACATTGCATCGAATGCAGTCTAGCTTATAAACTGCGTCGTGTTTTTCTATTGCGTTAGTTCTAATGATGTTAGTATTAAGGTTAGTGTTAAGGATAGTATTATTGTTAGTAATATGTGGGCTAACTGGTGGTGGCATAGCACTAGTGTCGTATATTATTGTATTATTATAATAGTTGCTATTCTTCAATATTTTCTTAAGATTGTTAAAATTTTTTTCATGAAATTGATGTCTGTTCAAACGTACTTTTTCTTATAATTACAAACAATTAAAAAATTACTGTTATTGGTACTGTATTTGAATTTAATTTATTTCCGTTTTTAAATATTAATTTGACCAAAACTAATAACATCAACTGCATTATTAGGAATAATACACAAATCAATAATTAATACTACAATAAATTCTATGTCTAGACAATTTATAGAAAAACAAAACTGTTAGTTTAAGCTTTATTATTATTCTACGAAAAAAATTAATGGGAGTAAACTATTACTCAACTACTGTTCTATTATTATTAAACTATTCTAACCCGAATTTACTAAGATTAATACACAGGTTAAACTCTAAGTATCCCCGCGCGGGTGTTTGTAATTAAACGAGAATCTTGTTTACCTTGATTGTAAAATTTTTAAACCGGATTACACGTGATTACAAATACATTTATAGTTGACTTAGTGCTAGTTATGAAATCTATGTTTTTGAATTGCGAGTTTAATTATTAACTGTACGAATTGTATGTTGCGTGAAATAAATTCTAC
Source organism: Aquatica leii (assembly GCA_035610365.1). Classification (NCBI taxonomy): domain Eukaryota; kingdom Metazoa; phylum Arthropoda; class Insecta; order Coleoptera; family Lampyridae; genus Aquatica; species Aquatica leii. Next base: position 12,668,008 of record CM069434.1, on the reverse strand, counting down.
GTCATTTAATTGTAAGTAGATATGTGATGTTATCTATTATTTTAACTTATGTTACTCATATTAATAATGACTGCATTATTAATTTCAATAAACATACAAAAAAGTAAAAAAAAAAGTTTAATCAACTTTTTAAATTTACGATCGTAATTCAAGTTTGGATTTATAAGAGAACGGTTTAAATAAATTTTTTTGACTTTATAAGATTTTGTTTTTCAGATTCTCTAACTTTTTCTGTGTAAGGTATAAATAAAAAACAACTATAATAAGTTTGCTCTGTGATATTATTCGTCTTACAGAGAAAAACATGAAACTTGTTTCAAGTTTATTTTCTTCAAAATTCAAAATTTAATAATAAAAATAGTCTCTACCCATTTATTTTAAATATACATATTTTTCAACTTGTCATCGAGTTCAAATTGTGTTATTAAATTTTTTATTACCAAAAAAACTCGCCAATTAAAATAATTTTCATCAGCTAGTGGAATTAAAAAATATATTTCTAATAAAGCAGGTATTCATTAATTTTACATTAAGTGAAAATAAGTAATACCTTAATTAGATTTTACATCAAAAACGTTTGGTTTTTTTCCTCAAAATCAATAATTCGTTTTATATTATGGCATATAGAATTCTTTATATTTTTGTGTCAACGACATAATTAAAAGATTCTTAATGTTCGCCGCGCCTTTCGAACCTAATAATTAAATTTGTTCAATATAATATAAATGATACGGTTAATTAAAAGTTGGCTTTGAAGTTATTTTAATTTTTGACTTTTACGTAAAATAAAGAATAAAGATGTTTATGTGATAATCAATAGATTCGAAGTTTTTTAATGCACGAATTAAGGTTTGGCCAATTTTAATTATCGTAAATTCAAATACTATTCAAGTTAAATTAAAAACAAATTAAAAAACCAAAAAATTAATGATTACATTAATATTACTTGTTTAACGTGACTGTTTGTTCAACAGAAATAGTTAAGACACTCCTTAAAAATTTATGCTTGTTCTATTGGATGAGTTTAAAAACCCATTTTACACTTGCGAAATTAATAAGTATTGTTTATAGAGTTGTTACGTTGGTTTTGGTGTAACATAAAAATTAAGCAACGGCTAACATCTAAAAAGGCATCAAAACGATGAAAGAGGAAATTAGGGAGACATCGTTTAAATCTACCCGCAGCTGAAAAAGAACGAATAACACGACAGAAGTTATAACACAGACTATATATTTATTTTATCACAGACAATAGTTCCAAAGAGGACAAAGAAGGTACATGAGTACAACTACGTAAATATTTTAAACGCTAATACATGGGTCGGAAAAAATATAAGTTACGCCCCATACTGGGCTACACGTTGTACAGTAAACTGATCTAGTCGGTCTAACTTTTACATTTGAAGAAAGGATGACTTTATATTCGTAAATTCAAAATCACAAAATTATATAAAAAAATTGAAGACTTAGAGACTCAACGAGCACTGCATACGAATTTGTGACGCACAAAATGATAGTAAAACTAGATATTGTAATACTTACAGTAATTTTTTTTCCAGTAGGGGGTTAGCTAATTCTGTACCTGTATTACCTAAAACGTAATATTAAATCTAACACAAAACGTACATACGGCGTTAACACAATAAATTCCGTTTTTAAAGCATACAATCATTTGAGCATAAGTTTCTTCTAAGAGAAATTGCAATCTTAAAGCTTTCCAACCCTTTGACTGTGTGAATGGTTAAATTATAGCAACGTGACGTCATGGAAATTTTTTCCCAAATATGCGATCTGTTTGTTATCTCCACTGATAAAAGAAACGTGTAGGGGTATGGAAATCCGCTATAGACAATTAGGAAAGAATTAATTTAAACCCCCAATATAAAAAAATCTAACGACTTACCCCGAAAAAGGTTTTACTAGATAGTCACAAAATTAATTTGCATATTCACGTGGAATTGTGTGAAATAACTTAATGGTGAAAGCCTTGTTAGGCGTAGAGGTTTGTGTTGCACAAGACGTTACCGGAAAATGAATAAATGCGCGTTTATAAAAATTTGACAATTGCCAACGAAAAGTGGGCGTGTCGAAGACAAATTTTATACTCGAAAAATTTTAACTTACCAAGTTTTTAACATAACAGAGTTTTTTTTTAATGTTTCAACCGGGGACAATACTTGTGAGACAAGGACGGTTGACTTAAGCAACAAAACGAAATATCAAACATGAAACAATTATTGTGTGTAATATGTTTCAAAAATTCTACCAACTAAAAAATTGTATTCAAATGTAGCGGATTTTTGTAGACTGTGGTGTAACTAATTCTGTTAAACAAACAAATTATAGTACGTAGCTTGCATACGTACATACATTTTTTACATTTCTGTTTTTCAAGGTGAATGTGAATCTTGTATCTATGGTAAAGCACATAGATTACTATTTGGCACCAGACGGAAGAATAACCTGGTGAGTTGGTTTTGACAGATGTATGCGGACTTTTTGACGAATCATTTCAGAAAAAGCTTTACCTCGTTTAATTAGAAGGTAATCAATATTTTCTCATCCATACAAAAACACTGAAACATTTAGTTAAAGAACTTCTGAGTGAAAATGGAGGAGAATTTGATAATAAAGAGGTCAGAACAATTCTACCTGCTAGTGGAATTACTCTTAAACAAAACGGTATTTGCGAGATAAATAATAGAACCGTGGTGGAAATGGCAAAAATGCTTAAATATTCAAATTCAAAAGCAATGTATCCAGCAGGCATTTGTACTAAGTTAGTTAGGAACACCATTTGTTGCGTGCAAAAGCTCTTAAAAACATGTTGCTTCAAGGAAAGTAACATAAACGTGGTATTTGCCGGTGCTCAGTGAAGATGGGGTCGTGAGTTAAATTTGAAAATCCGTGAATGATTTTAGAAAACTCTAAAAACGAAAAAATTAACGTCAAAATTAAGGGGGCGTCAGGAAGGTGTATAGCTTAAAAAGACCTCTAGCTCTTGTCAACCACAAGCTCGCTTTTATTGTATACACTCTAAATAGACTTACTTTATAAGAATGTATTACACAAAAATCTGAAATGATATTAAATTCATATACGGAATAACAGCTTTGTTACAATTTTAACTATTTAGCATTTATTTCACAAAAAACAAAATTAAAAATAGTACAAAATTAAATTAAAGTAACTTGAGTAAACATAAACAAAACAAAATGTAAGTAGTAAAAAAAAATATACATGATTTAAGATGAAATTTTAAATCTTATAAAATAAATTACAAAAGAACCGACGCAATTTCGCCAAACAAACAAAAATAACTATAATTACATTACAAATCGCACCACCGTGTCCGCATTAAGAGAAAATAAATAAGTACAAAATAATTCTGTAAATATTTCATTTAACATTGAGAATACACAATTCATAATATCTGTTACGTATCATCTTTAAAATAAGACAAAATCGTTTTTTTTTAATAATTTTTATTCTGCTTAAAATCAAAGTTTTTAAATCCCTTGTTACAAGCACAGTCAGAGATAGGGGAAGTTCAAATAAATAAGAGTTAAAAGGCGCCAGATCTTTTATAAGTAAAACTTATGTTTTGATCAGGATAGAAGGTCTAAGCTTGTAACGAATTTTAGGTTTGTAATCCTTGTAACACTGGTTTTCGTACAACCAACAAAATAAAAAGATATGTTACCATAAAGGAAAGAAAATATGTAGAACAACTTTAATTTAATAACGTAGATTATTAACGAGTCTCAAAAATTTTGTAGTACATTCTTAATTCATAAATGCCGGAAGTATTGGCAACACACAATACATAAGTTTACACGATAGTGAAGAAAAATTGCATGCCAAATAACTATAGCTCACAGCATGGGATAACACAAAACAATTACTGAAAATAGCTAAATGGTATTTTAACAGCTATTGTAATTGCGTAAGTTATAACAAGCAAAATTTCGTGAGTGACTTTTCTGATAGTGACAAATTAAATAAAACTTACCCACAATTTCGTATTTGCCCAAAGAAAACGTTTTCCTCGTTGAGTAGAACTGGATTAATAGCAAATCGTGTCAACACAACGTCTCACGAAAGCAAAAATCTACAAAATTATTAATTAATGCTAAAAGAAATTAGATATGAGAACCCGATTTATCGAATGCTGTTTCACGCATTTAGTAAAGGTTGGCATTGCAATCGACTGACGCATAAGAAGTTGTATCTCGGAGAAAAGTTCTTGTGGAGATTTCGTTTTTAGTTTGAACGTAAGCCTTCCAGAATTATAATCGTTTCATAAAGATATTTGTCGATATTAAGCCCACATCGATCGATAATACATCGAAACATACAGTCAAAAACGTGGCATGACGTGCTATCCAATTAAGAAGGAAATTACCAAAGAATTCTAAAAACTAATAGGAAAAGTTTACACTGTGAATAAACTACACGAAATGCGTTTTCAAATAATTTTAAGTAGTTGACGGTTTCACGTCTTGACAGGAAACGCAATAAACTAAACTCCCTAAAGGACGTCGGAAATAGAAATCGAACTTTAAGGCAATGAATATACAGGGTATTACATTATAAAATTTGTGCACGTAACGCTCTAAGCTTGCGGAATTACGTTTACCAATCTAGTTTAAATCGTAACAAAAAAATACTTTAAATTTTGTTGAAGTAGATTCTGGAAAGGGCTACTGGTTGATGATTAGATTGCCAGATTTTGTCGGCAAGAAAATCGGTAGGTTACCACCAATTGACAAGGGTTCGTCGGAAGATTTTCAATAAACCGCCTTAAAGCAAAAATCGAACCGTGTCGCACAACTTAAATTAAAGTAAAACTACTCAAACAATTCCAAAGTGAACGAAATGAATGAAACAAACTCAAATACCAAGTCATTCGCATAAGAAATACGTCCAAATTCAAACGAAGGTTACACATTTATGTTTTAAGCAAAACAGGAAAATTATCAGTAGCTGATGTTAGTCGTTATCAGTTGTGGACAGGTACAAAACTTCGTACTTAACGCTTGAGATTTATTGGCTTTACCTGTTATGCTCATATTTTAAGTGAAAAACAAAGAAAAATAAATAAGACTTCATTTAAAGGTACCTCATAGAATAAGATAGTGATAAGTTCTACAAGACTTTGATAAAAGAGAACCATAAAGTTATTTTGTCAAAAGATACGCAGTTTAAGGAGAAGCCAAGAGGATGCGTTGGATAAGTAGAAGAATAAGACCCAGCTGTAGAAACATTGCAGGGCACTTCAAAAAAGAATGATTCTGCCAGTAGTTTAGATGATCTTCAAGATGATAGGCCACCTGTAACGTTGAGAGATTGTTTATTTTTGAAGAAGCAAGAACATTTAAGAGATGATAACAGAAACATTCATAAATTCAAATAGTCTCCGCACTTAGAAAAGAAGATAGGGTTGAGGGGTAAGGCAAAGAAATTGATTCATTAAAGAAAAATCAGATCTGTAACTCGAAGATTTGCTACTAGATGCTAAAGTAATATCGTGTTAATAAGTTTTCCGGTTAAAGCTTAAACAGATGATAGTATAAATAGGTACGAACCCAGACTAGTAACTAAATGCTTTACTCAGCGTGAAGATGTTGATTATAGCCAAACGTTTAATCCAGTTGCAAAACTGTCTACTATTCCTAAGATTAGATCCCGGTATTGCTTTAAATAAAAAAATGCATCTAGCACAGTTTTATGTATCAACAGTTTTTTTGTACGGAGAACTAGACGAAATAAATTATATGGCACAACCGAAAAGGTATATAGACGACAGAAAACGGATGTGCAAGTTAGAGAAGAGTTTGTATGACTTGAAACAAACACCTAGATGCTGAAACCAAAAATTAGAGAATTTTTGTTTAGATTTGGTTTCAAACTTAGTAGTGCTAATCTTTGTTTAGTTATTAAAGATGCAATGACGGACGTCATGACAATGGTAGTATCAAAATTCATCAACCGGTTTACGCACAAAACATTTTGCAACGTTTCGAACTAGCAGAGTGGAAAGCAGTATCTACGCCAATGTTGAAAGTGTCGGAAGTTCAACAATCAGGGAAAAAACAGAAAGATATTTCTATATAGAGAAGTTTTTTGATAAAGATATATCAATATTGAAGAAAGTGTAAAAGGAATCACTTAGTAAAGAATCACGTTTAGGTCAGAGGTGACTCAGACTTATTCGGTTGTCCGAATACATGTGGATCAACGTCTGGAGATGTCATTATTAACGCAGGAGCTATTCTATGGTTCAGTCAAAAACAGTCTTCAGAGTGCCAAAGTCAAACACAGAACTGAATTACGGGCAGTGTAAGAGACGACGAAGGAAATTATCTGGTTCATTTGTCTATTTATAAAAATTAAGAAATTATAGCAGATTCGTGTTTTACAAGTCGACAATGCTGCAACAGTAAAATTAGCAATGAATCCTAAGCTGCATCGCAGAACCAAGCATATTAACACTGTGTATTTCATTCGGTAGCAGGTTACCAGAGAAAACCTTGGAGTTCAACATATAACAACTTATGATCAAGTTGCATCATGACAAAACCGTTAGCTAAGACACGTTTAGAGTTTTTATGTAATAAGAAGGGATTATTATAGTTTAAAGACTAAGCAATGGATTAAATAGTAAAAATAACTATCTAGATGTTCGAAGTTAAAAAAAACTTATAGGTCTTATCAGTTAGTTAGTTTGGTTTAATATACTTGTTTGGAATAATTAAAATTTATTCAAATAACACCAAAAAAATTTACTCGGCAAACTACGGTTGTAATGATAAAAGTTATAATCACTTTTATTACCGTACTGATTATACTTCTTGTTTTGTTTTGTAGCAAGCTTTCTTCTGAAAACCAGAGCGTAATTTATGTATTATATAATTTTTTTTATAATGTAATAGGTTTTTTCAATGTCACATAAGATATACTGATACTAGTTGCGATTTTAATTAGTGTGTATACAACCAACATAGCACTTAATAGTGCAATTAGTTTGCTTATGAAATATTTGGTTTTTTGCAATTTGACTTTTGTTGTTTTATTTTGTTTTTGTAACTTATATATTCTTCTTTTTTGTTTTAGTTTATTTTGCCATTTGTTTGGGCTATGTTCTTGCGTTGTAGTCGTTGCCAAGTCGTTTGGGATTAGATTATTTATTAAAATAATTAAGGAACCATTACGTCGGTTTTGTTAGACTACAAGTTTACTGTGTTACTAGAATCTTTATATTTACTTTCAAACGTGTTCGTACTATTTCAACACCTTCTGAAAAGTGTCACTTTTCGCAATTTGTCTAGCAAAATAATTTTTAAGGTAATACAAGAATATATAAAATTTCTTTATATCAAAATAAAACTAAATTTTTGTAAACAAAAATATGAAAACTGGTTTAGGTAGGAAGAGGTTTTGCAATAACGCACTGTTTTTTAAATACGTGTTTTCTCTGTTTTTGTAAATTCAAACATATACGCAATTCTTTTCAGATACTCTGTGACGTTGAAATTGCAACACCAAGAAGGTTGGGAATTTTGTGACTAAACTTGGCAAGAAGGTTTAGCTACTAAGTGGTAGTAAATGATTAAAATTTTAAAGAAAAGGAACAAAGATTAATACAATTTTTATTTAATAATGTGTTGGTCCCTCCACTATTAGTTTTACACTCCTTCACTCTTAATGGAATCAATTCTAGCAGGTGGTCAATTTTCTCTTGAGTTGTTGTATCTCAAACAACTTGCGATTCATTTCGGCGAGCTTTTTGTGACGGTAAAAGATGCGCTAAGTACCTCGGTCTTCTACTCATAATGTTCTACACGTGTTTAATAGGCAAAAGGTCGGGAGATCTGTGTGGTCATGGTAAGAAATTAACATTGATCTCTACAAATCGATCCATAGAGTATCTTGCTATTTGGGGACGGGTATTATCTTGCTGAAAAAGTGGATCTTTCAACTGTTGACGAAATGGAAGAATATGGGGTTTTACCACCTCTTTAACATATCACCGGGCGTTTATATTGCTTTGGATGAGTACCAAACTAAACTTACTCTCATATCATAATCCACAGTGTGTCGCATATACAACTCAACAAAAAACTTCACGTTATCATCTGACTCTCATACGGGAACATCATGCATCCCCAAACAGAATTAGGATTCATCACCATGTGTCGGTGTTGAGTCGTCAGTGGATAGCACAAGATGTAGCCAATGTAGTTTACCTATAATTTTATTTTTAGGAAGGCTTTTGGTAAAGCTTGAGTTTTTACTTTCTTTCTTTCGAACAACAAAAGTACAACAAATAATCTTAATATTAAGAAGTTTACAATAACTAATTGTTTGTAAGAAAAAACAAATCATTTTGGTATTAGCAGATCCTAAAATTAGATCACAGTTTATACATGTAGATACGTCAGTTATTAAAACTAAATTATGAGACTATAATTTGACAAAACAACGAAGAATAATCATTTAATCAATGCAATTTTAGTGATTACGCAATTAAAAACAAAGCGCATCGGTTATACCGGTAATTATACAAACAAATCTGCATTAAAAATCGTGACAACATATACATATATAGGTCGTTCGAGTTTACGTTGGACACCAACAAAAATTAATAGATAGTAAAGAGAGTGTTATTTACGTTTTTCTAGACAAGTGATTAGCTAATGGCATATCCAAATCATATACTAAAATTGCTGAAACTGTAATAAAAATTGATATATAGTGCTATAACAAGTAAATTGTTAGTAAGTCATCCGATGATAGTATAAACAGAATGCATTAAGCTTCCACATGGCTTTAACATTGCAGGTGTGCCACTGAATCCTCTATCTTACACTTATCACATAAACTTAACCTCAAATTAGTTCTTAAAACTGGTGTTTGTGTTTAATGCTTGCATCCGTACGTGTTCCAATTTATCGACTTGAAAAACATGTACGCTTAACTCCAAAACAGCAAACACGTAGAAGTAATGCAATTTGCTGTAATAATCCAAAAAAAAATTAACGATTCGAAAGAGAGATACTTGAGAAACATTTGACATCTCCAAAAGGGTAGACACGTGGAGGTAACCTGCTGGCTGTAATATTCCGAGAAAATTAAATCGTTATCAAATATAGTTGAATTCTTACCGCAGCAAAACTTTCACAGATAACACATACATACAAATCTAAGTTGATTAACCCATTTACAACGAAGAGGAAATACGATATTTAAAACTGGGGGTACCGTTAATTCACGTGCTGTCTTCTTCAATGTCAAAACCAGAAACGAAAAATAATACTTTGCCATATCACATAATAACAACCGTAAGGGACACTTCTGTCGGTACCTTTAATATTCCAGTCCGGAAAATAAGTGATCTTCAGCCATTTTGAAAATAGTATTTTAGCGCAAGATTTAATTTCTTTTAGGAGAATGCATTTTTTTAGACAAAAAATTGATTATTTTAACTAACTTAGATATATAAAATAAGTAGGAGGAACTAAAAAAAACGTTTGACTGAACGTTTCTCCGACTTAGAAGATCGCCGCCTGAAAAAGCTACTCAACGAGGTAGAACTCGGCGACTGGAATCCTTCGCAACTCCTCCGTGAAATGCAAACGCTAGCCGGAGGAGGGATGATGGAAGATGTAATTTTAGCATTGTGGAAACAACGGCTACCCTTTTAAATGCAGTTAGTGCTTTCAGCCAGCGACGGCGTGGCAATCAAAAAACTTGCCGCCATCGCTGACGAAATGGCTGAGGTCAACTCGTACAACACAGCGTCAAACGTTGCCGCTGTTACACGCCCACTTCCGGAACCGACCTGCGCAAACCAACCGACAAAACAATCTCATATTGAAGAGTTGCAACGCCAAATTAAAGCTCTAAGTGCAACAACTTACTGAACGTTTTAACAACAACGGACACAATTGTTGGAGAAGCTGTCGCAAATAGAAGCAATTAACGACGGTATAGTGACTCCCTCCAAGCGCCTCTTTGTAACAGACGCCACATCCAAAAAACATTTTCTAATAAACACAGGGGCAGATATTAGTGTGCATCCGCGAAAAAGTGCTGCGCATTTCCGATCCCTCACAAACTTTGTGCTGTATGCCGCGAAGAGTTCCCCTATAAACGTGCACTTAAAGGGTCGTTTGTCGTTGCCGACGTGGACAAACCCATAATTGGTGTTGATTTTTTAAGTTATTACGCCGTGTCAGTAGACGTAAAAAACAGGAAATTGGTTGATGGCCTCACGTCGCTTTCTATAAACGGTCACGTTTTGCCTACCTCAATAGTCCGCGTTATTAAAACCGTCGACTATAATACCAAATTTCATAGCATTCTGAAAGAGTTTCCAGAATTAATACGTCCCTCGTGGAAAACTTCGACGAGAAAACACCCCAAAACATCACATTGAAACGACAACAGGTCCCCCAGTTACTGCTAGACCGCGTAGATTAGCACCGGAACGACACCAAATTGCACGTCAAGAAGAGCATTTACTTTGAGAGTCTAAATCGTGTTGGTGTTCTCCTCTACATCTAGTTGTCAAGAAAAATCAAGAATGGCGTCCGTGCGGAGATTACCGTGCTCTAAATGCACGCACCATCCACGATAATTACTCTATCTCGCATATAGAAGATTTTGGACAACAGCTATACCAGAAATCGATATTCTCTACGATCGACTTGGTAAGAACATTTCACCAAATACCAATCCACAAAGCGGACATTCCTAAGACAGCAATTACTACACCTTTTGGGCTGTATTAGTTTACACATATGAGTTTCGGTCTTCGTAATGCTGCACAAAGTTTCCAGTGTTTTATAGATCACGTATTAAGAGGGTTGAACTTCACATACGTCTATCTAGATGACATTCTCATAGTTTCAGAGTTGCTCGAACAACATGCAGAACACTTACGCCAACTTTTCCACAGACTGCAAGAATACGGTGTAGTCATTAATCCGTCGAAGTGTATATTAGGCCAAACTCAAATCGATTTCCTAGCATACACAGTTTCTGCTGAAGGTTGTCGACCTCCAGACACCCGAGTTGGGATGCTAAATTATTATAGAAGGTTTGTAAAACCGTACAAGCTCCATTCAATGATCTCCTTTCCGGTTCAGCTAATTGTACAATTACTTGGATGACAGAAACAGAACGTGCGTTTGAAGATGTTAAAAAGTCAATAGCAACCGCATTGCAACTCGTGCACCCATCTCCAGATGCTCCTCGAGCCTTATTTGTCGATGCATCTACTTTTGCAGTTGGGCCGCACTTCACCAAAATTGCGATGAATCATGGGCAACCATTTGCCTTTGCTTCAAAAAGGCAGCCTCAGCTCAAATATAACGCGTATGACCGTGAATTATTAGCAGCATAAAGAAATTTTGTCATTACTTAGAAGGTCGAAAGTTTACCATTTACACGGATCACAAACCATTGGTGTATGCATTTCAACAAAAAGCAGACAAAGCATCACCACGACAATTCCGATACTTAGATTTTATTGGCCAATTTACTAGTGATATCCGACACATCATTGGAAGAGAAAACATTTCTGCCGATACACTATCTCGTTTGGAATCAATCGCAGACATTGTAGATTATGCGGAATTAGTGAGTGCTCAAACAAAAGATGAAGAACTAAAAACATGTCTAAACAAGGATTTTGTTTTTGATATAAAACAAATTCATTTTCCACGTGTGGACAAGCACATATATTGTGATATTTCTACACCAGCAGCAAGACTTTTCATTCCAAAGGAACTGCGGAAGAAAATTTTCACAAACATGCATAAGTTGTCACATCCTAGTGCACGAGGCACTACTCACTAGGTTACCACAAGATTTGTTTGGCCCAGCATAAACAAAGATATAAAGAGATGGTGTCCGGAGTGCCCAAAATGTCAACAGTGTAAAATTACAAGACACACGTCACATCTAACCGCCACTTTCATGCTACCTAGTGAGAGGTTTGAACACGTTCACCTCGACATTGTTGGTCCACTACCATCATCCAAAGGTTATACTTATTTACTGACATGTGTAGATAGATTTACACGCTGGCCTGAAGCAATACCAATCAGTGACATCACAGCTAAGACTGTTGCAAATGCCTTTTTGACACAGTGGATATCAAGATTCGGAATTCCATTACGAGTAACAACTGATAGAGTACGTCAGTTCGAATCACAGTTGTTTTACTTCTTCACTTGTATAATAGGAATTCAACGTTTAAAAACAACTAGTTATCACCCACAGACAAATGGAATGGTCGAACGGTTCCATCGGCAACTTAAAACAGCCATCATCTTTCACAAACATTCAAGCTGGACAGAGATACTACCACTAGTGTTGCTAGGGATTCGCAATGCATTCAAAGACTACCTAAAAACGATATCAGCTGAGCCCGTGTATGGCAAAAACTTACGACTACCAGGAGAGTTCTTTGCCCCAGGCTCTCGACAACATGCATCTGACTTTGTGGAGCGCCTACAGCAATACTTTGATGAAGTTTGTCCCAAAAAACCTGCACATCATACACGAAAATCTACATTTATCAATCAACATCTTAACACCTGCAGTCATGTGTATGTTCGACACGATGCACTTTGGAAACCACTGCAACCACCATGTGATGGACCATGCTACGTCATTAAAAGGTACCAAAAATCTTTTGTTCCAAACATCAATAATAAAAGCTGAAACTGGTAAGGGGATGATGTAGCGAGTAAACAAACTTCGCCTACAACAGTTGGCAGCAATATTTAGATGCGCATGCGGTAGCGCCAACGGGAATATAAAACACGTAACAAAGGAAGTGAAAGTTTGTCTTGTTAGTTTGCACGCCATGTAAATATCACGTTGTTTGTACGTTACATTTCCATTGTGTAGTCTGTAAAATAAATCTAGTTAAGAAATTGTATTTAATCTGAACATCTGGAAACCCCAGAAGATTAACGACCGCCATATTCTTAAATGTGCAAACTAGCGTATGCGTGCTCATTTTTTTTTGTATGGGAAACTACTGAGTGGCCCTTATGGTTGTTATTATGTGGCCATACGTCAAAATGGCTGTTAAGTTCCAAGACAAAATTCATACAGCACGCAAATTATACCAAAATGTTTTGAACATAACATACTTTCACTGCAACCTTTTTTTTATTCATTCCTTATTTGCTTATTGTCTGACGACCATCTTTTTGATTTAAACAGTATAAAAATAAATGATCACACGTTGCAAGAAAATTGATAACAGTAACATAATCTACTACAAAAAATTCTATTTTAGTGTTGATTTCGCCAGTAAAACTTACTGGTCTTATATTACTTGTACTCGTTTTAACAAAAAATAACAGCAAATTACGATTTGGCAAGGACATATTTTTTTAGTTAGTTTTTTATTCTATATTACACCATTAGATAAAATATAGTGTAGTATTACGAAATTACAACTGTTATTTGCTAAAAACATTAATAATCATAAATTTCTAATCACGCAAAGGCATTTAATGTTGAGACAATCTCCAATGAAATGCAATAATTAAATCAAAAACACGAACGTATTAATTTACATATTAACTGAATATATTTGTAATTGCAGTTGAGTAAGAGTGACTTCTAAATTATATCAGATGATATATTTAAAATATTCCATTTATAAATTGATGGAAATATTGTGAATTCATGTGTGAAATACCTACCAATGAAAAAACTGAATATAATCATCTCCAAAAACTCAATTTTATTTATGTGCATTTTTTTAAAGTTTGTTTTTGCAAACATTACTTGTTTCGTATGTATTTATTATTTACGATGTTCCAAGCTTTACTATACGAACGAATTCAGTGTTATTTGACATATTTTTTAATAGTATTTCAGCTATATATTCAAATAACATTATATTTGTATCTTCTATAATTTTGATAAAAGAAAATTTAGTTTATTATTTAGTAACAGTAATTATTTTTTGTTTTAATGGTAAAAAAAATAAATGATAATACTGTTTTCTTTCTTGTTAATTTCTATGTACCACAGATTACATTAAAACCTCAATTTTGTGTACTATAGATTTGATAAAATAAAAGTATCATTTGTATTCAATGTTTTTTAAATAACTAGCATGGTATTGAACAAATATTGTTTATTTATTTGATTTAAGTTAATTTAATTGCGGTCATTAAAGTATTAACTCAAAATATTAAAAGAATTTAATCAAAATTTTTGAATGTACAACTTACATAAATTTTAATTTTTTGTTTTTGTCTTTTTTTCTTTGACAGTAGACTTTTAAATCCCTCGTTTCGCTTGAGTTTAAAATGTCTATTTGTGAAAAAAACGGCTTAATTTACACAGAAACTAGTTAAATAAGTAACTATTTCACATATACAGTAGTTACTTTCTGCAAATGTTTTTTTGAAAAACACTTACAAAGTGCAACTTTGTGCAATCGAAATTAGTGATTTTCGCGTGTGTTAGTTTCTAGTACTAGCTGTCACTTATTGATTAGTCTATTCTAAAAACATGAGAATAATATGTACAAACATCGAGTATTTTCAAATTTAAAATTAGAAAGTAGGCAGATGCTGCTCACTATTACCAACTATAATATATAAAAATCTCTGCTATACATGTATTACAATTTTTATTAACCTTCGGATTACTAAGCAATTTTTGAGGCGCCGATTACCAAGTGGGGTCAGATTTGACCCCAAGTTTTTTTTTCTTATTTTGTAAAGAAAAACCGATTAATTTGTAATGGTAACCTTTATTAATATTTTAAATTAACATTAGATTTCATATAAACTAATAAAAATATAAAAATAAAATGTAAGCATAAATTAGTGAGGGCAACAACTATTACATATTATTGTAGTTTTTTTCTGGCAATGTTGTTTACATACAAAGAGTTTGCACTTTTCACATGTTGCCGAACATTTTTTGTCATTTGCTCTTGGACATATCTTACAACGACCTCTTTTTGGGCGAGCGATAGTTTTGTCTTGCGGTCCCACTTCCTCTGGTTCTGTGTCTGCCAAAACCATCGCTATTGCATTCTGCACATGTCTTGGTAATCCTTAAAGTGTACGTTTTTTGATATGTGGGATTACTAATTCAAACCCAAGTTTTTGCAAAAATAATCCCTTTCGCGATGTTTTCTCTTTTTCAAAATTTCCAAATTTCGTAGTGTATAGAATAAATGCATTCATGGCTGCAATATCAAGAAAGTTAAAAAATAGAACAAGAGGCCAGCGATTTGTATTTCTTCTGCATGAGTATTCGTTCACCATTTTATCGACGCTGTCCACAGCTTCTTTGCAGCTATTATAGTCCAAGATAACTTGCGGTTTGTAACTGAGGTCTTCTCCGGACAATTCCAAATCTTGGTGTTGCGTTGAAAGTAGCATAACGCTTCTATATTTTTTAGGAACGTAAGATACTAAAATTGTGTCTTCTCTATATAGAATTTCGTTTGAGTATTCTGCTTGATTTCTTTTTGGCAAAAATTCTTTTGGTATTTCTCTACGTGTTTTATGAATTGTTCCGGTCAAGGTTTTTGATTGCTGCAGTAGCTCCTTTAAAAAAGCAATAGACGTAAAAAAATTATCTGTAGTAATACCATAACCCTCTCTCAAACCCTAACCAAATCCAAAACTACCCGCTTCCCTAGAAATGAAATTTTATACTCGTACATAAAACGATAAAATTGTGTTTTACCTTGTTCCCGTTCTGGAGCGTTGTCTACCATTCCAGTATATATTTAAAAATTCCAGCAATATCTGTTACTAACATCGCATAAAGCCCAGATTTTAATTCCGTATTTATCTGACTTCGACTTCATATACACTCGAAAGGGACATTTTGCACGGAAAGGGACAAATTGTTTATCAATACATACTTCAGCATTAGGGTTATTCGATTTTTTGCAATTTGCAGCAAGAATATCGTGAATGTTACAAATAGCTGCTAATTTATCTGTTGCCCATCGTTCTTCTCGCGTGTCCATATCGTCAAATCGAATGTATTTCAAAAGGTCTCTCATTCGATTACGAGACATTGCAGCACAAAAAATTGGTCTTCAAAGAGACATGTATTTCGTACTCTACAGCTTCAATATTGGTTCTTGGTGTGCTTTTAAACCACCATCTAGAAGCAGTAATCTAAAAAATGCATGCAACTTATCCGCATCTACTGGCTACAATTCTTCAAGCTCGAATGTTTGTTTCTCTAAGTATTATGTCCATAATGTCTTCCGAGATAAATAAATGGAAAGCATCTAGGCATGTTGAAATACGTTCAATGAACTTTGTTAATCCTGGCGGTGTTTTTAGAATATTTCGCTGATTTCGTCTTCTAACAGGAGGCTTATCTTTTTTCCATATGGAACCATCTTTACCCACCAGTATATCTTTATCATTGGGCGAATTATCATCACTGTCATCGTCTTCCGAACTTTCAATCGGGTTTACATCAGGTACACTTACTTCTTCAAATTCGGCATCACTATCGTCAGATAAAATTTCATCTTCAATTTCATTCAGTAAATTAATATTGCTAGCTATTTCTTCCACTTCACGCTGAGACAAATATTTTCTAGTCATAATTCAACAACAACTATTTCCAATCAAATGTAATAACACAGCAGACACACTTTACAACTGATTCGAACAAACTCACCGAATGTAATGACTAAAGACGGAATGGTAGTAATCATAATTTAGACGAATAACACGTTGAAACACGTTAAAAGAATAAAACAAGCAGATTAGATGACAAATGCAGACAAAATGTTAGAATTACTTTTTTGAACGTCGGTTACCAAGTGGGGTCAAATATGACCCCAACGACAATATTTTTTTTACATCGCAAAACAAATAACAATTGAAAAATTTGTTATATATTATTAAACATTGTTGAAAGAAACTCAGCTAAAAAAATATTGAAACAGTTGTAAAAAAAACTTAAGAAAAGACAAAAAAACAACACGTCTGGGGTCAAAAAAGACCCCAATGGTAATCGGAAGGTTAACAAATAATGCAAATAAAGCAATGTCGTCATTGTAACACTCGTTTTACAATATTACAATTTATAATGACAGATTTTGCTTTGCGACAACCACAACTTTTTGTAAATATTATGTATTGTTTAGAAAATCTTTTTAAACTAACAGTAGACAATAGTAATGTTGGTAGAACTTTAAAAATTATATAAATGTACGAGATTATATTAAGGTTGAAAATACTTATAAGATGCTTGATTTGAAGGTTCATGTAACGAAACGCTAAATCTCTCAGATGAAACAAAACTGGAACTTGCGGTGGTGCCCAATTTCAATTCAGTTTTTGTTTTTTCTGGTTGTAGTGTTTATTATTATTAAACAAGATATTGTTTATGATTTGTTCAGTGCTAAAAAATAATTATAGTAATTGTAGAATTAGATCCGCGCGAGCTTCCGCTTTGTACGCTGCAAAAGCTGTACAATATAGATAAAAATTGCACATAAACAATTTATCGAACACAAAATTTACTACTAAAAAGTCCACGGGAGTATATAATTATATCTAACAGTTTGAGTTACAGAATGTTAATGTAATGTGAGACATTTTCGTGCAACTTTGCACACTTGCGTTTTTTAAACTATTGAAGGTAATTGTACTACCTTCCCGCGGACTTTTTTATAGTAAATTTTGTTTTCTATAAAAATGTTTGTGTGCAACTTTCTGCTATCTTGCACCGTTTTAGGGTAATAGTTTATTGGTTATTTTAAGTTATTAAGCAAACTATTTCAATACAAAAATTGTGGCGGTTTCGATGCAGGCATAATTTATAAGAAAAACAACTCCAGATATCTGCTGTAAGATTACGACGCCGACAAAGCTACCCTTAGCTGCAAAAAACGCGGTGGTCGCCAAAAGCAACTTGACCGAAACACAGATGTTCTACTAAACTAATAATTTATGATCAAATTTTGAAAAGCGTAAACGAAGTAATAATTTAATAAATTTGGTTTCTAAAGTTTTATAATAAAAACTATCAGTAATTACTAGTTTAAGTCATAAACGATTTCATTGTAAAGTTATCAACATATGACGAAAATATGTAAAATAAAAATAAAATAAATTTTGGATGTTAAAATTGTACCAACAGTCCATCAATTTTAAATATTATTAGCGTTATAGATCTGTTAAGACTAGAGTAAGAATTCATGTTAAAGTAAAGTTAATCTCTTTAATCTTTCGTTATAGTCAGTTTTTATTCCATTCGAAACATGCAGCGCCATCTAGTAACACAACGTCGTAACATCTTAAGAGTAGAAAGAAGTATAACACGGGTTTCAACAAATTGAGTAAAAAAAAGCCACTTGGCAGATTTGATGCTGAGAGGGTTCGTGAACTTAACCAATCGGAAAAAAACGTTTCAGAAAATAAAGTCAAAATTGCGTACAAAGAAGGAAGAGAGTTTTAAACGAAGGTTTTAAAAACCCTGAAGCGGTGCAAAAACAAAAAAAGTTGCAGAGGAAAGTTCTTTTTTTGACTTACTCGCAAAAAAGAAGTTACTGTCGGGCTCTTTCTTTTAACGTACTTGCGCAATAGAGTTAATTGACCTATTTTTTTTACCTACTCAGAAAACCGTTGGTTTTTTTTACTTCCAAAGAAAAGTTACACACGGGTGGCATTTTTTTCGCACTCGCGAAAGTAGAGTAACTGACGGGTTCGTTTCTTTCACCTACATTGATAATTTTTTTTTCTTTAAGTGTACGTTTTGTATAAAGTTATTAGTTAGTGACAAATTGTTCCGTGGTTGCCAACCTGCGTCCAGTCAAGACCTAACAAACCGCAATACGTGATCTTCAATTTGAGGATTAAGCGGCATATAAAAAGCTCAGAAATTAGTTAAATTTATTTGGATATGCGTTTGTAAGTTTTTTATTTGATTTTTGTACGAGAGATGCGATGAACTGTCTAACGCAAAAAAAATTGAAAATGGTTATTTAAATTTAATTCACTTCACTTTAAATCACGAGGTTTTTTGTTTGTTTTTTTGTTGTAAACGGAGAGAACCAATTTAATTTTTTTTCTTTGTCTTTGTCTTTGGCAATTGACGGGTTGCTTATAAGTATAGTTTTACTTTTTTACGCTGAAAGATCACGCTAAGAACACCTAGAGAATTTAATAAATAGACATGTCGATTATTTCACCTCTAATCTGTTGTAAGTCTTCTTTAGATATGACAGGAAATCGCGAACGCGACAAACTGTTGAAAAACTCTAGTTTTTAAACTGTGGATGCACATGCAAAGGTGAAATCTACACTTTGCAACTTTTACATCTAAAAGGATGTGGCAACGTAAATGGAATTGTATTATAATCTTAGAAGCTGTTGAACTGTGAACCGCTATAAAACTTGAGTAAAATCTAGTAATCATTTGGTTCTGTTGTTTTTTTAAACGCGCTTCAATTAATTAGAGTGTGGTGAAACAATTATCACGGATGACGCGATATAAATTATTTATTTAGTCATTGAATGGTGTATTTAATCCAAGCGTATTCAATCCAAGTCCGGCTAAATTTCTGAAAGTTCCACTTTGGTTCTAAAATTGATTGTGTCTAAAGAAAATTTTACATTTGCTCTCAACCGTATGTAAGCCAGCAGAAAATGACAGTCAGTAGACGTGAATTTCAATTTTTCGATCTTTTCCTTGCATAACAAGCTTGTGAGCGCAATATCATTATTTGAGCTTTGCGAAGGTGACCTTTTGCCTTAAAAATATTTTGTGTCAAATAAAGTTCGATGTTTTGAGATTTTGTTGCTTGCTTTGTGTTTCTTACCGTACATCACTTGGAATAGAAAACGTTACCAGCACAACCCAAATATTTCCTAATACTTGTTGCCTTACCGAAGCTTAGATTTGAGAAGGTAGATAAGTAGGGTCATTCACGACATTAAAGCTTTACAACCAAAACATCGCGTCTTAATGTTGGTGCCAACAGTAGACTACTGTGGACGCCGGCCTATTTACATACCATGATGTTTGTTCAAGTGCACGGATTTAAGATAACGCAATCGAGTTTCTCTTTAGATATGTCACTGGAAGCTATGTTTTATCAGCGCGTAGCAATTCTTGATAGTGAACGGTTTTGCTCAAAATTTGTTATCACAAAAAAATTCTCTATAAGTCATTGGTGTTTCTAATTCATCATCTTCCAGCAATTAAGAAGTTATGGGAAACAATTCTCAGGCATTTCATGGACAAATGTTAAATACAAACAATTGGTGAATTATCATACGACTTTATTCTCGTTTATTATGTACTTACAATACTTGTTATTCGTGTTTTTTAATTTTTTTATTATTTATGTATGCATTCTGATTTTTGAAAATTGTAATAAATTTTGTCCATTGTATTACGTAGGTAAAATTGTGTTTGTTTTCAACAGCTTCCGATAATTGCAAGATTTGCGATATCTGTGAATTTTTTCATCAAAGTATCTAACTTTTTTTTATAACATTTTTTTTTAAATTGGCACCTAACAATTTTTTATTTAAACTGAAAATTTACTTTAAAAACAAGATTTATATATGTCTCATAATATACAAAATTTAACTACAATATTTTTCTTCAAACAGTACTTTTGATAGTTATTACCAACTTTTTTATTCGAGTGGGTCTTGTTGGTAACAACCAGGTCACTACGTTTAGCTGAAATGTCGGAAAGTGGACGTGGTTAAGAATTATATAATATATTAACAAGAAAAATAGTAAACGCCACTCGAACCTTACCGACAGAGTTCTTGGTTTAGATACAACAAGAGTACATATGA
Organism: Aquatica leii; assembly: GCA_035610365.1. Classification (NCBI taxonomy): domain Eukaryota; kingdom Metazoa; phylum Arthropoda; class Insecta; order Coleoptera; family Lampyridae; genus Aquatica; species Aquatica leii. Next base: position 12,647,156 of record CM069434.1, on the reverse strand, counting down.
ACCCACTGTCCAAGAAGTTAAGAAAAAAGCAATCAACTATCAACAAGACAACAAATTGGTTAATGTATTTTTTACTCGCTAACAAATTACCACTTTTGTTTTTTAATTAGTAAAAAAACTAGGATAAGCAAAATATATAAAGCGTTAACAATTACATGCTGTCTCAAAAATGTCCCAAAAAGCGAGACGTAAATACAAATCATAATTAAAGATACTCGATCAAATCAAATCAACGTACACAGTAACATTTAATTGCAAAATGAGCTGAAGGCTATATAATATACTCGACGAGAAGTAAAATACTAATTAATGATCCTAGTTACAATAAAAAGAGTTGAAGGCCTAAAATGGGTAATAACGCTGTAGGCTTAACATAGTTAAAATGTTACTTATGGCTTGATTCAAAACAATGCAAATTACTTATTTTATATATTATAAAATTGGATACAAATAAGCACACTGAAGTCATATAACAGATGCACGTAGAAAAGAACGTTTTCTATTTAGCGACAGCTAATTGAGCTCAAGGTCTTTTTTTTTGCTGTAACCACTAAGGTCATCAACTCAAACTATTTACACAGAGTTGGAAATTGATCCACCAAATGTTAAACAGGTGTAAGGAGTGAAATTTTTCCATTTTATTATTTAGTATTGTAGGAAACGATCTTGAGCTTATCTTGCTGTAACAACGTTAAAATTTAGCAAAAAAACTGTGGTGTCGATTTTCATTTTGTCCTACCTGCACGTAATTTTTAGTACAATAATCGATCTAAAAACTTTCAACTAACAGAATTTGTATCTGTAAACCAATTCGCAAAAAGAGTAATAGCAAAACAACGTAAAATGCACTATCCCAACTGTTGTAACGACTAAAAATCAGTTTTGCGAATTCTGCAGTTAAGTCTTGAGCCGTCAGATGGCGCAGCTTTAGTTCCATTTTTTGCCGAATACGATCATTTTGATGTTGTAGTTCAAGTACGTTGCGTGTAACTAGTATTAGGGCGCAAAAGGATTGGTAAGGGATACAATTTTTTGTTGTTCATCAACTTCTGTCTTATAGATACTTTTCCTTTAATGATATTTTCTTCATACATCGTATTTGAAGGTCGATGGGGCGACAAAGATATATTTTTGAGTCAGCTGTTTGGTGATATTGCAAGTTAGTACCTCCGTGTTTTACAAGTGGTTGCTATTGGCAAACTATTTCTTGCTTATTGAAGTTCTTGTTTATACCTTCAATGTGTTTATATAAGCACGAGGTTTTCACCATGGTGGTAGATAATAATTCTCAACACAATTACCTGAAACAAAAACTGGCGAAATCTTTAAGGAAAAGGAGATTCTAACACCAAGAAATGCTTCACGGCCTCGTATCATATCGTAAGGTATTTATGTACTTTTTGTTAATCTGATAGTGATCAGACCGGAAAAACGAGTGAATATAACTTAAAACGACTGCGTGCTATAATGTATCACGTTCGCCTTCAACGATTTGAAGTTCTGCGGTAAACACACGCTTTTGTGCGTTGATACGATGTAAGAAACACTCATTGTGCATGTTGCTAATTTAAGTCATCATTACGTAAATTTGTAATAAAAAATAAAAATATAAAAAATTATGTCAAACTATTATTAGAACGAAATTATTTTTACCACGGCAGCTGTCGGAACACAGACCTCTGGGTGTGAGCTTGAATGAAACAAAAGTACACAGGTTTGAATTTCTTATAATTTATTTGTAATTATAAAACTACTACGCTAACTATTTACATTAAAGAGAAAAAACAGTATTTGGGCGCCAACCACCTTTAAATTGGTGAGAAATAAAAGCATTAAACATTTTAAAACTAACTACTAACTGATATTAAATTCAATAGTATTAAACGTTGCTAAGTTGAACAGTTTTGATGATTAAATAAGGGACTATTGACCTAATTTGAATTTAAAGCTGACTCACCAATATCAAACTTTACGTTATTGCAGATCTCTTAATAGCACATTCTTCGCTTATGGGTGAAACTTTTTTCCAGATCAAAATAACATCAAAACTTCATAAAATCACAAATCAAAGCAACCCAACGGAATTAAAGATGAATGTAAATTGGAAAACAAAAACGGCAGACATAAAGTCAAAAGGCATAAAACCAAAAAGCATAAACCAGAAAACATAAACCCAAAAAAGGCATAGATCCAAAAAATACCGTAAATATGAATAATTACAATGGTTTTTATTTCACATCAAACACTTACGTTGAGTTATACAACGGCCTTGATTGAATCATTTGTTAAAGTATTGCGTCACATTACGAAATTACTAAAAATTTTGAATTTAATAGAAAAATTATATCGGAATAAAGAGAAACTTACTAGTAATTAGTTGGAAAAAAGAGAAATTAATTTGTATATGTTTTTACGCCATTATTAAGAAAATTGTATTTCTTTCATCACTTAAGACGTGCAAACCTAACGTGGTTCAAACGGAAGTGTCGAACAAAAGTTGATCGAAAACAATACAACGCGACGTTGCAAAACTGAATAAATTTAAATGCAAGATTAGTTGCATAAAATAAGCGAATGCAAAATTGAATTTTAAATGTAATGGATTCTAACAAAACGTTAAAAATTGTTATACTGTAAACATTTTTTTGTAAGGGAATTGAAAGCGACGCGAAGTTTGTGAATACTCACACCTCTTAACAATATCTCACTCCTACGCTTGACGTCAAGTAGTACGGGTAAATTTTGATTTTTAATAAAGTATCGCAAACGCGTTTAATTTTAGTACCACTGTCTTTACTCATTTAAGCCAGTACATTAAACTAGGAACGAATGCTTCCAGATCTACAATATCTTTTTATTATTTTTTTTTAGTACACTGTATAACGATATTGGTTAATAACAGTGGCATCACCACGATCTCATGTTGATTTTATGTATAGTTTACATTATGCAAATAAAATTTCTGTCTGTAATAACTTGATTGTTTTACTGTTTTACGTGCATTTGAGGATGAAATATTTTCTTTCTGCAGACGTTCGTTTTCTTATAGAAACTACTACACGAAAAAAAGTGGCGCTAGGGCACGGCTAACCCAAAGAATTTTAGTTACTGACAATCCGATTCGCGACTGCAAAGAAATTTAGCCAAACCTTAAGCCTAATATCTATAAAATCTTTTTTCCACCTTCCCAATTTTTGCGCGACACTGTGAATATAGAATTCCAGCAAACCGGTGCCGTAAGACAAATTTTATTAAAATATAAATTATTGAAAGTTATTGACTAACGACACGTAACATAGTAAATGTGTCAATTAATTTGGTTTTGCTTAATTTGACGTGGCATACAAGCTTTTTGTCTTCTTTATTTTGTTTTGTTTACTAAGAAGTTGTATATTTTTAAATTATTAATTAAATTTTTTAACCAACAATTTTTAAGTATGGTTTTAGTAATCATTTAACCAAGATTTAAACGTTTTTTGGGACTAATCTATTAACTCTAGATTACTAAATATTCTCACAGACTACGTACATGATTTCAACGCATTTGCTCTGTGTTACGGTACTTTTTCGCCCTGCTTTGTTCAGTAATACCCGATGACTACTTGAAAAAAGATTTATGTCTAAATACCGATGACAGTAAAAAAAAGTATTTGGTTTCTTCTGGTGAGGTAACAACAACCGAATCAGAAATATGATCATAAATTCTAATAATGATTTCTTGCGAACGTTTGAACCCATGCCTACCTTTCTCGGCAAGAATACATATAAACACAAATGAGCAACCACTCCACTACTAAGAAATGACTCACACTAATTGCTCAACTTAAGTTAATGAAATAAAAGCTTGCATGCGACTTTACTATTAAGTCCGCACGTGTGAATCTTGTAGCACAGAGCGGATTATCATCGAGTTAATGGTAGTTGTTACATTCAAAAGCTGTTACAACAAAAATTGCCGGAATGAAAGCAACAGAAATGAGATACAGCCAGTGCTCAGTAGTAAGAGTGTAATAACCTCATAATAAGCAAAAACAGAATTAAAACACTCAAAATTGGTGTAGACACTAATCAAAAACACGATGTAATTAGTTTCTACATCGTTGATAACTCAGAAGCTCATCAGGTTGGTTGCAACCCTTACGAACCTACCTTGAGGGTTGTAACGTCACTGATCCAAAAATTTAACACCAAAATCAACGCGTACGCGGTGTAATTAAAAGGCTTTGGTACATTAAAAATTTACGAACTTATTATTAAAATAAATAAAATAAAAAAACAATTAAAATTGAGCAACAATAAAAAAACTTACTTAAGAGCAGCATTTACCAAATGTATCATCGCGAATTGAAAGTTATGCACTCATCATAGTCTCATATATCAAGCATGTTACCATATGCATGTTACTAATGACATGTTTATATTTCAAGATAACTCAGTCTGATAAGCACTCGAATAAGGAATTAAACAGATAACGCTGAGAATATGTATTTGTATAAACATAAATACGGTATTATACATAAATAAAATTAGTGCAACTATTCGCATACAAATATTGTATTCTAAAAGTAAGAATGTTCAAGTTTCTGTTTTTATAAAAACTACTTTCTGTAGTGAACGTGGAAAAAAATGTATATGTAGATATGATATAAAATTTCAAAAACGATTTCAGATACGAATTTGAGCTTTTTCAAAAACTGAAAAAAAAGTTACATCTACTACAGCTACTAACACGTACAATGATTGTTTTGTTTACTACATGTAAAAATATTTTATATTTCACTTCGTTGTAATTACTCATAACGACCTCTCTTGCAAAAGTGATATATATTATAAAATCAATTTGACAAGTAAATAATTTAATCGTCAAACTATTTATTATTCTAAACTACTAGATATACTTGTAATAGAAACTTAAGTAATTGTTTATTTTTAGTTTGAATTTTATATAAAGTAAAAAATAAAATCTTGTATACACTACTAGCGTTACTAGATGGTACATAAATAGCTATTACAGTCTAGATTCTAGCTATCCTGTAACAAACATTTATATTCAGCAATTCTTTATTGAAGAAAACGGCACAAAATAACGAAATTAGCCAAAACAAACTTGTTTTTATTTTTGATGACATTAAACGTCACATTAATTATATATATAATTTTTTTAGCAAAACAAAAACCGACTTCAAGAATTATAATTTAATTTAGTTACAATGAAACGACGAAATTTGTATTAACACGAAATGACTTTTTGAATTTGATGTGAAACACAAACTATTAAAACTGCACCGACTTCAAAAAATAATTTAGTGTAAATAAAAATTTCGTCGTTTAATTGTAACTAAATTAAATCACTATTTTTTACTTTTTAGTGCATTTTATTTGATGCACATTTTTGAAGTCGGTTCTTGTTTGTTAAAATTTTTTTATTTTTCTCTTTCTGGTGACATCAAATATAATTTAAAAAAACAAAAATGATTCGTGTACAGTTGGTTCAGTAAGTATTGGTATCTTCTTTCACTCACTGTAACCTTGAAAATGTACATCATTGAAGAGTTTGATCATTTTCTCATGGATCTCATCCTCAAAACTTGACCAAATTGAAATGGGACCACTCCCGAGATACCCGCTTTCTAATAAAAAGCAAGGAAATCAATCAACGTGGTAAAGAATAAACATACATTAAAAAAACATATTCTGACAACGTGAAAACTGTTTTTTTAAGGTGGTTGAAAAGCACAAAACTTTTGCGGCATTTTTTTGGGTAATTCGGGCCACAGTTTTTGAAACAATATTGATATTTTATCACAAAATGCTTTTGCATTTTTGAATGTTTTCCTTGCTGACTAATATTTACAGTAGTTAACTCAGATATTATATACCAACAACCTTGTTTTATATAACCAATTAAATGATACAAAATCTAAAAAAAATGTATATGAATAGCGGCAACTGTCTTAGTAAGCGTTGAAGAATTGCAGCTTGTTTATTATGTGCATCGCTGTTTATCTGATTTTATTCTTCTGTATTCTTATTATCCTTTATCTACCCATAAATACATAATTGTTGCTTCGCTTAAACAAAGAATTGTACCAGCACAAATTCACATCTGTTCGCTTGTCAGACCATTTAAAATGACTATTTGTATACCTTTTCTTTTTTTCATAATTTTTTTGTTGGATTTTATGATCTACAACTTTATGTACTTAGTATTTCTCGATAATTTTAACTAAAACAGGTTGTTTTCAAGTATTGTGCCGAAACTAAAATTTAGTTAACAAGATAACTGAAAATGAAGGAATAAATGCTTATACATGTAAATATCTGATTTACTCTGTTACCGGTCAATTAATTTCTGATTGGAAGATTTCTATTAAACCTAGAATTTACTAACTCGGGAAAAAGTTTTTTCATACAAAAATTAAACAACTTTTGTTGCATTTTTGTATTCCAAAAGTCTTTGTTTCGTACTATTCATCCTCTTATTATTTCGTGTGGACTCCAAATTACAAAAATGCAATACTTTTTATTTGTTATTTCTAATTGTCATTGGACTTGGTAATAATAATCGTGATTAGTCTTTAAAGTAATATTACCATCTGCTGAAATATTGCAAAATTTTATAATTTTTGTTTAATGGCATCTTGAGGACTTAACGCCTTGAATTAAAAAGACATTTAATTTCTATGATTCCACTATTGTTCAAAATTACAGCATCCGGTTTATAAACAGAAAAGCCCACATTTTCTATATTGTATTGATATTTCTGCAATTTATTTAAGAGCTTGTGTTTCGTGCAATTAACCTCACCTTGTGGCCTTCGATCCATAAAATTTTGAATAAAAAATATTTTTTGTAGTCGATTCGTTTGGTCTCTCAATTTACAAACTTTACCAAAATTTGATGAGAATTTTTTTCAAATTTCTTACCACAGTTTCGTTTATTGCAATACTTTTAGAACTTTTATTGTGTTTATCAGAATAAAGTTTTTCAGTTACACCACACATATTACATTTAAAAACTAATTAGCAACCAAATCCCATTCTTAATTTTTTAAAAAAAGCCATGTTAGTGACGTTACATCCATATGGTGATTCGTGAGCTTCAAAATTTTTTAATTAATAAATTAGAAAATGTATTTTAAATAATCTACGACTTTCTATTTTTATATCTCTATTATCGTCTTTTTTGTCTTTCTCAATATGAAAATTAGTATCCTTGTCAATGTCTTAGCATCTTAGACTCAAAAACGTTATTAGAACTGTAAAAACTTATATGTAAAATTTGAATAAAACAGTATATATTGTAACGAATTTTATTGTTAAAACTAATTTATTTAAACTACTACTAAAAATATTTTTTACTTATACTAAAAAATATGTACACTTTTAAATTAACCGAACTAATTAAATCTAATAATATTTAATAAAAACACTTACACTAATTTACAGCATTTACACGAAGATAAGATAAAGTCCGCGGATAGCTTCACACACTTGTTTACACTAAAGTCACGTACAAGATTATTCTCCGTATATTTATCTACACACACGCGCTAACGACTTATTTATTTAAACATGACTAATCTTCTTAACACTGCTGCTTTCGCATTACGGGAATAACTGACCTACGATTTGTTTGTTCCGTATATATACACATTTTGGAAATCCATCTCGAGTGTTCCATATCTTTCGGTATACGTTCTAGAAGATGGATAACAACTTCGAGAAGGCTCTTGAATTTGAGAACGTTTCAAAATGATTGCCATACCTACTTGCCATCATCTAATTTATCTAAATATCCGTTTTGAAGATTCTCGGTATTAACGCCTTCAAAAACCGGGGACCTAACATCATCATTATTAGTAAATTATTAATAATTATTTTCTAAATATAATCTTACGTTTTACTAGTATGCAGATCGTGCGCCTGCTATGCTGTCTTGAAGATAATTTTTAATAATTCAATCTACGTTTTCCCATATTTTTCTGTTGTACGAACATTTGCACTAAACACACTACCACTCAGTTTAATACTGCGTTAGTAAATACTTTGCAAAAAGTTTATATCTTTGGTAGTCCCAACAAAAAAGGTTAAGACTGGAAAACTTACTTAGCAGTTTATCTTTGGTTGTCAGATAAAAACTCGATCATCTTGTGTGTTACTAACTAAAGAGTATGTAAAACTTAACAAAATGATTTACCCTTAATAATATTAACATGTAACGAGCGGCATAGCTTCAACCGAGGGATGAGTAAAGTGTAACTAAATTGGTAATACTCTTGTATGATATTAATTTATTTTCCAAAAATAGACACTATCTTAAGAACATCAAAAACTTGTACTGCCGATCGAAAAGAAGTAGTTGTTGATTTTTTTCCTTCGTTAGTTTTAGTTTGTTATTTAGATGTAGTTGTATCTGATACAAATAGTTGCGATTAGTGATAAAACGTAAGTCTAATGTTAACAGTAGAATTGATGCAAAAGCAAAGAATTAAAAAATATTATATTTATAATTAAAAAAGTTAGTTAGATTACAAGATAATTCATCAATAAATTTTAACACATTTTTTATTTTTAATAATCAAGCAATTTAGATTTTTCCAGAAAACTACATTCGCAAAATTTATAAATTTATATAGTTAAACATGGTTAACTTATTGCAACAAAAACACATATGAAAAAAAAATAATTAACATTAATCTAAATTAAGTATAGCATATATGTATATATAAGAAATAATAGTTTTATGAAAGAAGTTTAAAACATATTTTTGATCAAACGTCCATTAAACCATAATCGGAATTTTGGAAACATTGATCGATACACAATTAATTAGCATATAATTTTAATTCTGTATTTTAGAATTTCTAGATAGAATTTGTTTACATGTTAACATGTTTAAAAGTTAACCACAGAGAAATTTAACAATAAATTTAAATCTTTTTTTTTACTTCGAATAAAAGAGAAATTAAAATCTTTCAGCTGAAATATACTAAAAGATGCGATGTCTATGCTGACCAGATCTTATTAGTAGCGTGATGAAAATTCGAAGCTATCAGTTTCTGTAAACATTACAGATAAGTAAGTTTACATAAGCTCAGGTTTAATTACGTCTGCAATCTGCATTAGCTTTACTGTTCCATTCACTTCATTAACCGATGGTTCCCGAAAGAATCGTGTCTTAGTTATGCGCACCTAGAGTAGGGATGGAGAATCTCATCGCGTTTGTAAAATACTAACAAAAATAGTGTTTGTAGACGTTTACGGTTTTAAATATTTTGGATCTAATTGTTACGTTATCGCAGTACATTTTTTTTTATATTGTTCACAAAATGTGTAGCTACAACGTGGAGTTCGATTTTTTCAAATATTTATCTTAGTTGTTTTGCACTGATTGATAAAAGTTAAGCATTGTTTTGTGTGTTCTTCAACAGCACGTAGCTTTAAAAAAAAAATAAAAAATAAAAAAAAACTAAGCTCCACGTTCTAGCCACATGCTTTCTGCATGTCTGGAAAAAATTTCAACTCAAAATGTTTTAAAATAACTTTAAAAAATGTAAAACGGTAAAGGTCTAAAATGCTACATTTTTAGATAGGTAAATGCCCGCCTTAATTAATCAAGCACACTATTTTTGTTAACTTAAAATTAAACTAAAATACACAAAACAATATTGGTCGATAAGTTGCATTTACTCAACGGTGGTTAATTAATCACTAAACTGTTTTATTTAGTTGACGAAATTACGCAAATCAACGTTATGAATAATAATAATATGTACAACTTGAATATTATTGCCAAGAAATCTTTTGCAATAAACGTATATTCTAAATACCTTAAGTGATTTTGTTTCCTGATGAAGCTGTTGGTGGCTAGGCGCAGAAGTTAGACCATAATCCCAGTTTTGGACAAACGAAGAACTTAATCGAAGAGACGAGAACGGATTGACTTGGGTACAATATTTAATTAGCCGTAAAATACGAGTTGATTATGTGGGTTTATATAATGCCAAAGATCACTCGAACATAAACTTAACAAAAATCCATTTGACGTAACGAACTTATTCAAAAACAAAATTCGTGTTTTTTTTAACTTTAAACACACACAACTTCATAATCGATTAGGGAGTCAAACACTCATTGTGTCAGGCGCCGATTCTTAGTTCTTGGTATACTTTTTTTTAGAATTCTACATCATCGGAACTCTTGTCTCAATAACAACTGCGTTTTCTTATATAAACTTTTACACGTGCCAACGACATTACTATTAAAAAAGATCGCATAAAATGAAATACAATCACCTGAGATGTAAAAAAAAACTACAAAGCTAATACGTAATTTAACATGAGCAATCAAAAACGCAAAAACATCAAATGATAACGAAACATAAATAAAACTCTTAATGATGTTAAAATAAACAAATCTGTTAAAATATCAAATGTCTTGTATCTCAAAAGCTAAAAATGAAATGACAGTCGGACCTATAAATTATAATGCAATTGAAATTTTATTAACACAAAGAAAACCAACAAACGAATGTTTTAACAACGTAAAAACATAAATGAATTAAAAAATTTTTTTTAATGTTAAATGACAAAGATGATTTGAAATACTTCAAACCAATTAATTAACAGCATTTAAAACTTGACGTCTAATTGAAACGATCGTAGATACGAAATTTCTTCATAAAATAATACAAAATTGTGTTAATTAAACGTTTTATTTCAATCAGTTAGGTAAGTCTTTGTTGCGATCGCAAAACTCGATGACTTTTTTACAAACAATTAAAGTTACGTGTGCTGTTATCAGTTTAATTGAATTTTCATTAGGAATTTACGGCGCGTGTTTATTACTGGTATTTATTTACAAAGGGAATTACAGTGGAATTTAATTACGGTGGCGTCAATATACAGGCGGTTGCAAAACTACTTCCACTAGGTTGAATTAACTTAAGTTCAATTAGTATAAATTAAACGGTATGATACTATGACAATATTTTAAAAATTGAAAGTATCGTACTAAGTAGTTCTCTAATACAGTCAAAGTTTGCACAGTTTGCCCTTACTATAAGATGACCAAAGCCTCATGTCAACGTTGCAAAAAAACAAATTGTGGTGAACACACCGTTCCAGTTTGCAGTGAGTGTAGTAAATAAATGTTAGTTTGTGGTTGTTTATAAGTAAATTTAAAAAACGTGTTTTTAAAGTGAATTAGTATTTCGTTAATAAATGTTTAGAAAAACATTACGAGTTCATTTTGTTAGTCGTTACACAGCCCAACACACATTTTGGTCCAAGGTTTTTGTAACTGCTTTTAAGTAAGTTTTGGGCGCAGAATCCAAAACTGTCTTCAGATTTGGTCTATCAGATCTAGTTTTTGAGATATTGTATTTTGACCTTTTTTTTAGAAAGAAATAGTCTAGTTTTTTACCTTTTATACTTTTTACGTTATTACTAATACTATCTGCTTCAAGTGCTAATAAAAAAACACATAAAATCCAAAGTAATGTATTTATTTCACAAAATAAACACATCTTCCTTGATATCAATCTTCCATAGTTTTAATGTCCTGATAGAATCTTTCCCCCTGTTCTTCACTCAAATCACCTAGGTTTTCTGAAAACCGATCTAAGTGGCTGTAGAGGTAGTGAACTTTTATGCTCATGTTGCAGCCGAGTACATTAAAGTTTAAAAGCATATTTTCCACTAATTCTATACAATTTTTTGCCTTATAATTTCTCAAAAAATTTTGTACAACTTGAACAAATGAACACCAAGCGTTAGATTCAATTTCATTCATTGATGCGATAAATTGTGGATCTTTAATAAGCTGCCTTATCTGAGGGCCATCGAATATTCCGGCTTTCAGTTTTTCCGTGCTAATCCCAGGAAATTTACGAATGAAGTAACCAAAACAAAGTCCATCGCGATTTAAAGCCTTCATAAATTTCTTCATAAGCCCCAACTTGATATGCAAGAGTAGAAATACGATTTTGTCTCTCGCAACCAAAGGTTCGTTGATTACATTTTCCTTTCCTTGAGTCATAACATTTCTTAAAGGCCAATTTCTGTTAACCCAGTGCTGATCCTTAGCTGTGCTGTCCCAAAGACATAAAAAACAAGGATATTTTGTATATCCACTTTGCTGTCCAAAGAGGAAGTTCACCATTTTTAGGTCGACACAAATCACCCACTGATGTTCTTCATACTTAATTTTTTTCAGAACTAGTGCTATTGCCTCGTATTCCTACTTCATGCTGGTAGAATGACCAATAGGTATTGAGCCATTTTTATTACCATTGTGTAAAAGCACACAATTCAAACTTCGTCTGGAACTTTCTATAAAAAGGCACCATTCGTCTAGTGTGTATGTGTAAATGAGACAAACTCATTTTTTGTAAGAATCCTCTTATATCGTTACATAGTACCAGGTTATTTTCCTCAGAGTAAAAGGGCAGCAGATCTTTATCTTTTTTACGATAAAATGTAATATTGGTATCAGGCTGCAGTAGATTCTTCTCATTTAATCTGGAAGCGAGTAATTCAGTTCTTGTTGATTGAAACGTTGAGGACTTGATAAATTTGCTACAAAATTATTGTCGTTTTCTGATTCCATACACTGAATTTAATAAAACGCGGGTAGTTTTGCATCATCTTCCGGGAGCAAAGGCAGACTGCTGAATGATGGAATGGGTATTTCTTTACTATACAGTACAGGTCTCTTTGCTGAATCTAGATCAGGATATGGCCATTTCTGTCTATTGTTCCGATTAATTCCTTTGATATTCACGAGACAAAAATAGCAGTTATCGTGATGGTTTCTTGGTTCTTTCCAAACCATTGGTATTCCAAACTTTAGACACTTTCTCTTTCCAACTGTCCACTGACGTAGATCTTCAATACATGTTTTACATACGAAATGTGGAGCTCAAGATTTATCCTGGTCACTCAAGTGAACGCCAAAATAGGCCAGATAACTTCTTCTCACACAATCAGAAATAAGCTTTCTACTTTCTTTAAAAGTGTACTCGCCACATACATAGCAAAAAACGTCTGGATGATTCACACAATTACGTTTGCTTCTGAATGCCATGGTTTTAATTAAATGTATGTTTTATCACTGAACAACACCAAATGATACCACAACTTCAGCTACGTAAACTAAATAGGTAAATGTACTTCGCAAAGCAAAGATACGAGTTAATATAGCTGTTTGTTAATTAGGTTTTGATAGAAGTAATTATAAGAATGTTGGGTTTTACACAAATGAATAAATACCAAATAACTCAAACTGGCTAATTAGATTCTAATTTCTTTATATAAACTGTACCTCGTGAAGCAGAGATTTTTGCGAGGTAATACGACGAATTAATTAGTTTTTGATAGGGGTATAGGAATGTCGGGTTTTACAGTAATGAATAATACCAAGTAACTCAAACTAGCTTATTAGATTTTAATTATTTAGGTAGGAAATTTCACTTTAGGCCTCTAAAGATATCACTATTTCAATATTTTTGCGTTTTATCAGAACTAATACCAATTAGCCCATATTTCAAACACTGGAGCTGCTACGAAAAAAAGCCAGGTATTTTTGGAATCAGCACATCACAAATATTCAAAATCAGTTCTTACTTTTCCGGCACCAAGACAAAAATTTTATTTTGTTGGGCTGTGTTATTATTAATATTTAATGACACTGTTATTCAAACATACGTTTAGTAAGCTAATAACACAAAACTCGATTTTTTAAGAAGCAGAGAGAGCAGGAAAAACAACTTTAGAGAATAATTTATGAATTTTTTTGAATTAAAACTATTAGGACTAAATGCTGACACAAACTAATTAATTTTTTCTATAACTTTTTTTTAATTAAGTCCCAACAACACAAAATACCAAAGCAAATGAAGTTGTTATCAAACGCGGTTAGTGTAGATTACGTTTGTTTTATTTTTCTTATGTAAAGTTGGCTTGTCACTAGCCAATCGTAAACAATTTTTTGCAAAATTTGACCTCTCTAATTAAAAAACAGAGTCTAGTTGAATTTTGAATAATTTGTATTTTTCTGGTTGAGTATTTTTTTTGTTTTCTATTTTTCATTTTGCTGTGATGTTGGTGTAGATGCTTTATATGTGCTTCTCGTGTTTGTTTATTTCTATGCGTGGTGAAATGTTGCATGACAGACAAGATAATGCATTTTTTTGACAGCAAATTTATTGTTCATAAAATATTTGAATATTTTAAATAATTAGTTTACCTAATACGTACGTTATATAACAATATAAAGTTGATTGATTTATAAAACATTTCACAAAAATTATATTTCTACAAAAGCTCTTGTCTTTGATAGTATTTAATATGGTGTAAAGTAAAAACAAATATTCAATTTACGTTAAGTGTTTTTTTTTCACGTTTTACTAGACAATGGAAGTACGCTCTATTCATTGATCACGCTCTCTGAAACGCTCTTGAAAAATAAGAACATTAGAGTGCACTCTGTACTAGTGCAGATATGCAATGTATTAAACAAAAATCAGTATTTCTTTTGTTAATTTTATTTTTATCACATTCAGCTGCATGTCTGCTGATAATTTAATTAATCTTAAACGTTTTCCACTCTATATTGCCTTGTAATTAAATTTTAACCGCTGCAAGAATTTGCACGTAATGTTTATCTCGGAATACGCAAGCGTAAAATTTACACTACTAGGACATTTTTGCATTTGCATTTACACGTACCTTAATATTATTCATATAAATGAGCGGCGATAATCACATAATAGCCGAACATTAAATTTAACTGTTAAACTTAATGCGATTCAGAACCAGAGGATGAAGAAATAACTTCCATTAATGAGGCTGTCACTATGTAAATATGAGTAGTTAAAAATTCAGTTTTTTTATCTTTAAAGTTAACAAAAATTGTAATTAAAACTGAATTTCTACAACAATTCTTAACATTTTAAAACACATATTTGCAATTATGCAATAAAAGCTGCTGAAACAAGCTTGTCGTTCAAATTTGGCTAAATGGTAGATTTCGATTTGTGTTTTAAGTTGTTGTTTTTAAAAAGATCAGCGTGGGTTTTTGTGTAGGCACGAAAAAACTCAAAAATTTTATCAAATTTAATCAAGTATTTGAAATAGCGCATTACATATCACAGTTAAACCGAATAAATTTTGTATAAATCAAAAGAAAGCGATTGTAATACTATATAAATCTGTATCTATTTATTTCAAATCTAAATCCACCTTTTTTGCGTTTACATTGTTAAAGGCGTTAAAGCTTGTTTTTCTATTCTATGCACTAACCGAAACTTTGTGTTATTGCTTTCTATTTGCCTTTATCTTTTGTCACGAATTGTAGTTCTCTCTATATGTTTTTATTTTTGTTTGCATTGACTCTATCCATAACCTTAATCGTGCAAATGCGTTTCATACTATAAAAAATTGTGTTACTCTCGAGACAAATTTATTATTTTAAATAAAAGTTTCTTTGTATTTTCACGTTTGAGCTTTTAGTTTTTTTTTTAATTTCTAACAATTACGAATTTCTGTTCTATGCAATTATATTTATAGTAAAACAAAGATTGTTAAGTAAGCATTAATCAAGGAGACGATTATAAGCAACTGTCGGCTTAGTCTTTCCTTAAGAGCCAAAACCAGAAGTAGAACTTGGCCTTTGCCGTATTGTCGTTCATGAACCCAAACAAACTGACGTTTTTCAAGACATGCACGTCACTGAAGGATAAAGTGTAACGGTATTTATATCATTAGCGATCAACTAATTAACAGATTTTTACTTTCCGTTGTCTTTCGACTGACTTAGCCTTCCGAGATGATTGATCTTTCTCTTAAAGAGTGTAGTAAGTACTAGTAACCAAGTTTTGTTGAGTTTAAAATTGTCTTTCCAGTTCATATTATCTGGATGTTTTTATATTTTCACAGCTTTCCGGATTAGTCTGGGAAAGTAAAAAGGAGTTCTAGTTAACACTTTAGTTTGGTCAAAATTTAGCGTGTGTCCTTAGTTACACTCGTTGTAACCGTCGTTTGAGGTTATGCGTGTACTTTCGTGTAAGATCCAGTATTCGAATTGAGGTTATTTATTTTATATGTTTTGAAATTGTTTTATTGATTTAAAATTGATTGCAGGAAGTTATTTCACGTTTTAAGATTTATAATTGTCAATCAATTTTGTATTTATTTATTTAGAAATTATTACGTTGTTTAAACAACCGTATTCTGCATTTGTGTTGATTTGGCATTTTCTTTGTTCTGTAAAAATTCTAGTTGTAATTTATGTTTCCCTTCTAAGGTATAATTGTAATTAAATATATTTCAGCTGTTTCTTTATTTTAAGTTTGTTTAAAAGTTCATTGTTTTAAGGTCATTCTCAGTACAGTCGTACGTATTTTCTTGGTGTTAATTCTATCAAATTACGTTAGAATGAAGTCATTTTTTTAATTTATTAGGCAGTTATGATTCAGGTCGCAACAAGTAATCTTTACGACAGTAATGAAATAAAATATTTTGTCAATTTGACATTTTACACCGAATTAAAAGCAGTTTACCAACACTACTTTTGTGACGTAATTAATGATAATTCGTGGTGCTTTGGTTTTTTTCCACGGACTTTTCCAACACAACCATTGGGGAAAGTGGTGTGGATTAAGTTAATATATATATATAAGTGATTTTAGTGAGGGTCGTTAGTTAGTTGGTCGACAGTCGTCCAAATCCCTTAGAAAGATCGGAATGTAGTTGGTTCGCACCACCTTTAGATGAAGTAATACCGCGGAAGTAATATGCAGAAAACGTGAATTTTTAGTGCAGTTAGTGGAGTTTTGTTTCTCCTAGTTCGTAAAATCTACGGTTTTTAAGAGAATGTCACGTGCTTTTACTTTTATTTTACGTAATGTAAAACCGTGTTTGTCGAGTGGTACGACGTGGTTAGATCTTCGCCTTGGTGGCGGTTATTAAGAACCTTCCGACGGTACATAGTCTTCTGGGAGACTTTTTAAAATTTCTTCCCGATTACATCTGGCAACTTATGATCAGCCACAAGTTCTTTCCTGGATTTATGACGACGACAATTTAAGGTATTTATTTTGTACAGATTAATTAAATTTGTTGAATTTTATTTACGCGTTTGAGTGTCTTAAAAGCTTTGGGTTTTAAGAAAAAAAAAGTGTTGCAAATTAAATATTTTATCGATAATACAATTATTAAGTGGTAATTGTCCGTATTTATCAAAACTATATGTGACTAAATATTTGTTAAAAAGAAAATTTATGTTTGAAACGTACTAATAAGGTTGACATTCTTGTTTTAAAAGAAATGAATTTATTTCATTTTGTATTTAATTAATTTTTATGTAATGCGTACACGACCGTGCATTAGAATTACGATTTTCTATTGCTTCTTTTTATTATGATTTTACTTTTCGTTTCTTTCAAATTTTGTTTTAATACGATTATTCACTATATTTTTTTTTAACTTTCATGTTTATTTACATTTTTTTAATTTTATTTTGCGCTAATTTAAATAGTTTTGTTTGTTTTATTTTTTCCCCGTTTTGATTAATTTTTGTTCAAATAAATCTTAAATAATTAAACGTAAACTTTTAATTCCGTGGGCCTTTGCGTTATATGAAATTTTTGTTTATTACAGAAATTAGTGAGATACACTCTATTAAGGTAAGTCTATTTATAGTATATTCTTTAGAAGCGGGCTTGTGGTTGGCAAAGGCCAGAAGTCCATTGAGCTTTACACCTTCCTGGCGCCCTTTGATTTTTGATTTTTCCAAAACAATCATGCAATTTTGAATATAACCCACACCGACTTTACTGAGCACCGACAAAACTTTGTTTATGTTACTTTATTTCAGGCAAGTTCTATTGTTTCAACTTTTGCACGTAAAAACGTGATTTGCTACTATTGATTTTGTAACTCCGCGGTGTTTGCAATACTTCTATAGAGTGACGCGTCACAGAATTTTGTAAATCTCGACTTGTTTTTAAGTTTTCTGTTTGTCTTTAGCATCTAAACCAATTGTTCAGGGTATTCTTAGTTGTGAAGACAGTTTTGATATTATGTTTCTTTAACACTCTCCTTATTTTGTCTCTCCAACCAATACATACATAGTTAAATAAACGGTGCTAGTAGGAGGTGGCAAGCCTTCTTTGACTTTTGAACTAACTGCTCTTTCTCATGTCTTCTAGAACTTTTTTCATTCGTATCTATTTTGTTGTAGAAATTCCAACAGTGTTTCCTTTTTCTTTTGTAGATTTTTATTATCTGGTATTTTGATATGTTTGTTGTGCTCGTGCTCATAGGAATACTAAATTAGTTCTTTCTATATCTAAACACTGTACATAATTACATTAAATTTACTATGGAGTTAGAACATAATAGCAGTCTAGTTTCTCTTGATGTACTGGTGATACCAAAAAATAATGGACAGTTGAAGCATTTTGTTTAAAGAAAGAAAACAAATACTAACATATACTTAAACGTCAAAGCTCATCACCATCCAGTACAGAAGACTACTGTTTTCTATACTTTAGCTAAAAGAGCTATATGTGTAGCAGATAATACAAATCTACACAAAAAAAGAAACATTGCTATAGTTTCTACAAGAAAATGGATACGAAGTCAAAAAGATCCAAAGGGCATGGGAAAGAGCAGTCAATCCAAAAATCAAAGAAGATTTACTACCACTTATTTACTATATTGTACGGGTTTGACCGACAAAGTAAACAAAATGCTAAAGAAAGATAATATCACCTTGAACAATTAGTTTAGATCTGATAAAAACAAACAAGGGTCTTTAAAACATGGAATCTACAAATTTTTTTGTTCCTGTAGATCAAGCTATATAGGACAGACGAGACGTTTATTGAACACTGCAGAGTTAAAGTGTTGGCTAGAACTACTTTCTACTTTCTCAGACTATTCCGTTACTTGCATTGGTTTCTTTAGCGACATCCACTACTCCAAGGATGCAAGCTGCAAAATTTGCAAAACGTCGGTCACAAACGACAAGACGGCAAAGGTCAAGTTCTACTTCTTGTTTTGGTTCTCAAGGAAAGACTACTCTTAAAATGTCGCTATTGGAAACGGTAAGAGATAAAAAGTCGTCTAAATAAACAAAGCGGTGTTAATTCATATTCTCCTTAATATCTGATTGGCTGTTACATGCAAACGATGTTAAAAAAATCGTTTTAGATTGGTAACATAAACGAAAAAAAATGATTTCCTTTTCTGGTTTAGAAGAGATTCGCACAAACTACGTTTTTATTATGACTGCCATATTTTACATATTTGAAATTTTAGATTTTTTCTTAAATATTTAAAATGCATGCATGTTTTATTTGCATTGTTATGCTAGTTTTCAAATAACAAAAAAAAATAAGCGACGGCTAACACAGTTGTTTCTAGAGAGTGAATTGCAGACTTTGTGATGCCAAATTATTAATTAAATCTAAAAAAGCGCTAAAACGATAAAAGACGAAATTAGGGCAACATCGTTTAAATGTACCCGCAGCTAAAAAAGAACAAATAACACGACAGAAGTGATTGATTTTATTACAGAGAGTAGTTCCGAAGAGGACGAAGAAGGTACATAAGTATCAGTACGTAAATTTTCCAAACGCTAATACATCGGACAAATATAAGTTACGCGTTATACTGGGCAACACATCGTACAGTAAACTGACCTAGTCGGTCTAACTTTTACATTCAAAGATGGAATGACTTTATATTCGTAAATTCAAAATCACAAAAAATGGTAATACTTACAGTTATGTTTTATCCAGTAGGGGATTAGCTAATTCCGTACCTGTATTACCTAAAACGTAATATGAAATCTAACACAAAAACGTACATACGGCGTTATCACAAGTAAATTCCGTTTTTAAATCATACAATCATTAAAGATAGCAAGTGCGCAGCGTGTCCTCTCGACTTAATGTAGTAATTGATGGTAAAAGCTCATTCCAAAAGAAATCGCAATTGTACAAGCCTCCAACTCCTTGACGGTGTAAATGGTTAAATTACAGCAACGTGACGTTATGGAAATTTCTCCCTAAATACGCCATCATCATTTAAACCCCCAACACAAAAAAATTCTAACCACATACTTGAAATAAGCTTCCACTCAGATAGACACCAGTTTTATTTGCATGTGAGATACCGTTAAACGGAGGTCGGTGTTGCACCAAACATTACCGGAAGAAGAATGAATCGTGTTTTTAAAAATTTGGCGAGCGCCCACGAAAAGTGGGCGTGTCGGGAAAAAATTCTATATTCGAAAAACTTTAACCTACCAACTTTTTAACATAACAGCATAGTCTCGCACGTCTCATTAAACCCGTACTACAACCGTTTCTAATATTGCGTATTATGCAAAGAATCAGTGAATATTTTGTACCAGATTATCCAGATGAGTAGATGAATTTATAAAAAGTTTACCTTTAATTTAGCCTCAAATAACGGGTGATCGAAATTATTTGCAGGCCACGTGACCTGTTTGTTTACTTTTTAAATAGATATTTACTGCGTTAGTTATACTACAGAGTCATGTGGTGTAAGATTAATCTCGATCGTAATATTTGTAGGTGTAAGTCACCTAAGTGGTCCTACTATAGGTCTATTATTTCCAATCTATTGATTTGGTTTTCAGGTACTCAACAACTGCACGCATTGTTGAAATCTATGAGCGGAAGCACTGCCGTGTTGAAAATATGTAAAATAATAAAAATGTTTAGAAGAACATTATTCAAATAGTCCTGTAAATTCGTATGCAAACACAAAGGTATAAGTCTGTCGTTAAATTTTCTTGATAAAACTTTGGTCCTAGTACACGACCTTGTAATATTCTAAGCCAAACATTACGAATTCTTACTAAAACAACATCGTTCCTGTAAAAATGTACATTTCTATTTGTTACGAGAAAATCAGGTTCCTCGAGTTGGACAGCAAATAATAGATTGTTACGCAGGTCTTCTTGTAACAATACAAAGCAAAGGCTAGCACAGCTTCTTCGGAGAGGGATCGCAAACTTTGCAGAATTATAACTTAAATCTAACAAAAAGGCGCTAAGACAATGAAAGATTAAATTAGGGAGATACCGTCTAACTCTACCCGTAGCTGGAAAAAAGCAAATAACACCACAGAAGTAATAACACAGAATATATATTTATTTTATCACAGAGGATGAAGAAGGTACATAAATCTAAATTGTCCCAAACATTGATACGTGGGTCGAATCGATTATAAGTTGCGCCAAATACTGGGCAATACACCGTACAATAAACTGACTGTCGGTTTAAACTTTTACATCAGTATAAAGTATGAATTTATATTTGCAAATTTTAAAATCGCAGACAAACAAAACAATTTAAGCTTTCGAGATTCAACGCGTCCTGCATCTGAGTTTGTGAAGCACAAAATGATCTTATTATTAATTGTGTTAACCTATCATGCACGTACGGTCATAATCGACATGATCACCAAAGTACAAATCGTAAAAATTGAAATAGCAATACTCACAGTTAGGTTTTATCCAGTAAGGGATTAGCTAATTCGGTACTTAAGTTACCTAAAAAGTAATATTAAATCCAACACAAACAAGCATATAGCGTTAACACAAGTAAAAGTCCTCTTTGGCATCCAATCATTTGAAAACGCAAATGCGCAGCGTTACCCTTCGACTTAATAGATTAAGTTCTCCAAGTTTTTGTAGTAGTTCATATCCAAAAGAAGTATAATCCTGAAGGTTTCCAACCTTTGACGGTGTATAATAATTGAGGTTTTCAATAACGTGACGTCATAAAAATTTTGCAACTATGCCACCTGCTATTCATCAATAACGGTAAACATGTGGTGGGTACCAAAACCCGCTACAGACAATTAGCACAGAGTCAAATTAAACCCCCAAAAACTTGATAATTGTGTGTAGAAAACTCCGGTACATAATACAGGTTACTTTGATCTGTTTGCATCGGTTCCAGTTATTGATTTAAATAATTCGGCACAGTTTGAATGTAATTTTTTTTAATACTATGATTATTATTTATTTAGAAATGAAGTCCTTAATCTAAAATCTATTCATTTGAAAGTCATTTGTTTGTATCGTTTGTTTCGCGAGCACAACGGTCAAACTTTGGGTTCACAAACAACAATACGGCAAAAGCCAAGTTCTACTTCTTGTTTTGGTTCTCAAGGAAAGACTAGAACCAAACCTAAAAAGTCTGGGTGTTAAACTACGACTTGGTCTAAGACAAAAGTTGCTTATAATTATAAACAAAATAACCGCAAAAACTTAAGATTTTATACTTGCAAAAACAAATTTTTATTGGAATGTTTAGGTAGTTATTAATCATGGTCTACATTGGCGTGTTTGAATACCCAAGGTCATTTCTACTTCCAAATCTAATCTGAAATTGGCATTCTTACTTTATCTATATAAGGTCACAGATCAAATAGGAAAACGTTTTCGTGAAAACAGTACTCAACCCATATTCAACAGGTTGAATCTCTCAGATTCTTCCTTCTCCCAAGGACAAATTTATTTTATTTCAAGGTGTATACTAAATTCTTTGTTGATGTGGTTTAGTCTACATCGGTAAAACTAGTTGTTTGGTCGTTACACGCATTTCAAAACATGATAGTTATATGAAGAAAACGCATATTTTGAACTCAGTTGTGGCTGAACATCATTTTACTACAGGTCACAACATAGATTTTCATAACGCTTTGGTGATTGCAAAATCTTTATTCTTCTTTAATAGAAACATTCGAGAATGCATAAAAATCATTAAACACCCTAATAACTTTCATCGTAACCATGGTTTCGAAATATTGCATCTTTGGTTTTCGGTTGTTGCTCGTTTATCAAAGATAGACTTTTTTTGATCGTGACCCATTCAGAATTACGCTCAACGGATGTAACCAGTCCCAGTCACCAGCACTAGTAAGACGCGCACTAAAAATGCAGCCAAGTGGAACTGGAAAAATGTATAAAATCTGTTGCACTATATAGGCAAAGATGCTTTTTTTCGAGATTCCTTCCGATAGAACTTGACTTCTCTTCAAAAATCAGTTTCCAAAAACATTTCCTTTCTTAAGACACTGTAACTAAAGCCTCTGTTGACTGGCCGATTAGTAATCACCGCTCGTATCTGTACTATTTAAACGAGTTTAAAGATTTAGCTACCACCAACCGCTGCAATTGAGCTGTTCTTAGCTAATCGCATACATCAACGTCTGATTTCACTCATTTTTATTCAGCCGAACTTACTATCAACAAGTGTTGTTTTGTGGAGTGTATTTGTTTATTCCCCTTAGTAATTATCTAACGCACTTATTTATTTGTATAACCAAGAAGCAAATCTTTGGCCTTAAATACTGAGGCTGTCATTAACACTTTCCCAGTCGTTATATATGGCACGTTCTTTGAACTTGTTGACTAGTGCAATTGCAAGTATTTGTGCGGTTAGGAAATATCCGTGTTTGCAAATATTCAGATGCAGTAAGGGAGAGGCTTCATGAAAGGGACATTTAAAAAAAAATGATAATACTGAAGTTTGGTTCTGAATGTCAACATAATTTTTAGATTACTACAAACACAGATGTATTAGGTGCTATCTGAAGCAGAATTAATTTAATTGTATTGTATTTTAAAAAGTTACACTTGAATATTCAACATTCTGTAACTGTCCCTTTCAATGTACTTGGGTGTACTGAAAGGGACACATGAATTCTTGAAAGGAACAATAATAAAAACTTAATTTATAACATTTATTAACATTTCAATTGTAGTAATAATTTAAAAAAATGAAGAATTTATAACAATCCGCTAAAGTTAGACAAGTTAGTAGAAAATGAATGAAATGTTTGTGCTCGTTTGGTTCCTTGACATTGATTTCGATTTGGCAATTTTAAAACAATGTCTTCTTTGTTTACATCGGCTATATCGTCCTTTTCAGGAAAAGTAAAGTTATTTGTTTTGCAAGATTTTTTCATGAACTTTACTTGATAGTCACTGCCAGAGAGCTCACTGGGTATAACACCGACAGCATGGTTAAATGAATGCTTCTTCTTTAATTGAAACTTGACGACAATGTAATTCCCTATATTTATGCTGATTTGATCGAAATCTATCTCGCTGTCACAAGCATCCATCCACGTTTCACTAGCATCACTATCGGCATAACTCACAAAAGATTCGTCGCTGCTGCTTTCTTCAAAAATTTTCTTTTTTACTCTTTTTAATTTTTTTGAGATGGTTGTGGTTTATTCTGTCGGTTTAGTTGGTTCTCTTTTAGGGCTTCTATTTCGGGTGTTGTTGTCATTATTTTCGAGGAACCACGTTTTCTGCTTCTTCTCGACTGCTGTCGTGGGGCAGCTTTGGGAAAAGGTCGCACCATATCAAGTGTGAGAACATTTGTCTCAGTATTGTCATGGGGGTTCTTCATTTTATTATTGATTTCTTGTTTTTTAGGGAATTCGTCAGTTTTGTCTACGTGCGAACTTGTTGATAAGGGACGATCCGTAACATAAGAACTTAGGAAATCAGCATCCGTGAAATTATTTGAATTATATGGATGAATTCCTGTTTTATTAAATTCTGATACAATTGTCTCAATCGTAAACGCTTTTTCATAAGCAATTTTTGCAAATTGAGGCACAGTATAAATTGTCACAGTCTGTTCCGGATCATTCAATCATGCATAGCTCTTTTATAAAAACTTTTAAATGGCCCGTACACCGTTACATCAAGCGGTTGCAATCGATGGCTGCAATGTGGAGGGAACGTTAAGATTATGACTCCATTTTCTTTTGCACGTAAAATTACTTCCAAACTAATATGTGTCTCATGATTATCCATGAGTAGTAAAACTGGAGTTTCTTGGGAAGGTTTTACACGCTCTATTCAATACTGAAATGCTCGCAAAATATTTTAATTTTTCATCTATCCAGTTTTGTAAGCCAGACCTAGACTTCCAATAGGCCCGTTTGTCAACATAAAAGGCTTGTAGTAAACTCGAAGAA
Organism: Aquatica leii; assembly: GCA_035610365.1. Classification (NCBI taxonomy): domain Eukaryota; kingdom Metazoa; phylum Arthropoda; class Insecta; order Coleoptera; family Lampyridae; genus Aquatica; species Aquatica leii. The sequence goes on along the minus strand of CM069434.1, from coordinate 12,622,108 downwards.
ATATAAAAACAGGTGGCAGAGAATTTCTTGTGGCAGATATAATACCAAGCATCGTTACTAGCTGTCCACGTTCCGCAGAAGTAACTTTTCCCACCTGTTTCATACCAGTTTCAGCCAGCACCTTTACAGGATCACAAACTGTTAGAAGCCCTGTCTCGTCCAGATTGCATATACGGTCTGCCGTAATTTGATATTTATCCAATGCAATTTTCAAATTGTTGTAAAATGTAGCAACTGTAATTTTATTAAAACTACTTGCTCGAGCCAAACTAGTTTTCTCTGAACGTCTAAGTGATAGCTCCGGGTGTCGCTTCATAAAACCATTATAGCATTGTATACTACTCTACTACTATCAAGTCTACAAAGTTGCTGACGTGTTAAACCAAAACACACTTCATTCGAAATTTTTCTTTAAGCGAAACAGGCCATTTTATGCAGTTGTCAGCTTAACGACTTTGTCGTAAAGTGACAGTCACAAAAAAGATCGGCAGAGGGCGTTAAAACCGGAAAGAATGTCCTTTTTAAGTAGTTTAGTAGTCAGAAGCAAGTCTACAAAGTTGCTGACGTGTTAAACCAAAACACATTTTTGCAGATAATTTAACATATTTCACAATTTGGAGTTCCTCTTTCATAGAGAAAATTGTCTTATTTTCAATATTTGGTTTGTAAACGAAAGGAGCATTTGTATGTTTACATTTTTTTACAAGACGAGCTAACATAGATTTAGCTATTCCATATGCCTTAGTCACAGAACGAATTGATGATCCTTGTGTAACAACATCCTTTACAGCATTTTGAATTTCCTCTGGTGGCTTGCGAATCTTTTTTTGCTTTATTCTTTCCATTATTCCATAAGGAAGCAAGAAATATTTTATTTCACATAGCAAGCACAACAAAATACATAAAATTATTGAAAGGGACATGTCCCTTTCATAGTTTCAATGCAATTTTGAAGAAAATAATTCATAACTTTAATTCTAACCCACAAATTGTAAATTACTTTATACTCACCAATATACATAAGAACAGGCACCTAAAACCACTTTCACAACAAAAATACAAGCAAACGAATTCTTTGAAGGTTGATTTATTCAGTAATTGAATAATATACTTTCACGCACAATTTTTAACAAACGACAATAACTCAGAAACAATAACAGTTAGAATGACGCTAAAATAAATGAACATTTAGTACTACCAGAGTACTCTATTGGCAGCGAAAGAAGAATATTGGTAAAGTAGTTATCCATAAATTTTAACTGTCCCTTTCAAGAACCGTCCCTTTCATGAAGCTTCTCCCCTACGAACAGCCACCAAGTTGTTTGACGACAACTTTATGTAGCTCCGAGAGCTGCTACATAAACAAATACACAAATTTTTCAATTAGTACCGCCACCTATCATCCGCACTAAAATTACCTATTTGAGTTCATGAACTTTATTGCATTTATTCATTTTCGATTGGAATTTAAATTAACATTACCAACTTTAATTCCAATAAACGGCGCTCTTAATGTTATTAGTGGTCCGATAGACGCCCACTTAATTAAATGTTGTTTGCAACTGCGCCTTTTTGTAAAGATGTATTATCAAAAATGTGTATTTACTCGTACTTACCGATTTATTCCGTTATTTTTCCAGTTACTGACTGTTTTCAGTAATTATTTTAAATCAATAGTAAACCACCACTGTGGCCCGAAATTGGCACTAATACAAAAAAAATTAAAAAAGTATTGAAGTAGCGCCATAATCTAATTCTGTTGTAGATTTGACAGACGGAATATTTGCCGCAACCGTCGCTAGAATAAAGCATTTTAACTATTGTGGAAAAAAAGTCAAACAAATGTCGTTCAATGCATTTAACGTTACAATTTAGTTTGTTTAATTGTTCTTAATTTCCTTGTAGTTTGATGTTATTTTCTAGATACATTTATTCACTACATGTTTGAGTTGAAAGTATGGCTTGATTCACTAGTTGATTTTTAAAGATTCTTAGTTAGATTTCGGTTGCTTGTTTTAGTTTCTTAATTTCTTTCACGCCCTGATGAAGCTTTTTATAAAAGTGGACAATAAGTTGGCATCTAAAGTTACTTTGACACAGTTCATACTCAGAAGACGTTTTTATGTTTGTATTTGTTACGTAGTCACGTTATAACTAATTGATTTTTTTTCCAATGATATTCTCTAATTCTATTAGAGTTTTTTTTTGCTAAAATTAGATTTGCGAATTGATTTAAATTTACATTTTTCACTTTACATGGTAATTCAATTAAAACATACAGAATTTGTAACAAAAACTAAATACATTATTGCCACTCTCTACTAACTTCATTTTATTATCACGGTTTTTGAGGCATGGATTAATGATAGTGTACATTAACTCTTTGAGATTAAACATTATAGTGCATAGTACAGTGAAAATTCTTTTCTCGTTTTACGACTTTTATCAAGAACGGTTTCTGTAATATTAAAATTTTTAAATACATCGTTGTAATGTGTATGCTTGCGTAAATTGTACATCAAACTTTTTTATAACTTCAACTTCAAGTGTAAAATTCATTATCCATATTTTCTACTTTTCTTTTATTTAACGTTCTAGGTATTTTTTGATGGATTCCTTAGAATTTACTTACTTTTTTGTTAAGATAAGTTTTTTATATGGTAGAACAAGTTTTTTTTTAATTAAAATGCTTATTCTTGTATTCTGTTATAGTATTTATAGTAAGGTATACCAAAAACAAACAACACATAAGTTGTTTATAGTCACGTCAATATATTAATTGCAGTACATTACTAAGAGTTAAAGGGTTAGGTTTAGTCGTGCTTATCGTTGACATTGCCTACTGCTGTAGAAGTTCTTAAACATTAATCATAGGTAATAACTCCCTTAGGACGAGAAAATATCTTAGATTACGATTAGACCTGTGATTGCTCAATTAATTTTGTTAGGCATTACATTTGAAACTGTAAACATTATTTTTTATACCATAGTAAATATAAGTAATTATATAAATAAAGTGCGTAAAAACTTGCAAAACTGTTTTGAATTTAGGCAGCATAGACATTCATTTAGTCATAAAATAATAATCTTTGGCTGAAAGCTAATTCAAACGCCATTTAAAACTTTTACAATTATTATAGGTCGATTGTTATCTTCACTAAATTTCAATAATTGGTAATTGACGTTGAAAAATTTAGAAAAAGCGACAGTAGAAACCAGCTGTTTGTTTCTGTTAGAACTTATCAGCACTGGGACGTATTTTTAAAACTACACCAACAGATTACCATAGTTTATAAATTAGTTGCAAATTATTGGTAAACGCAAATAGCACTACGTATGATAAGTAGAAAATTATGATAATACGTACAGAAGGTAACATTTGCTTTAATTTCGCTGTAATAATGATTGAATCATGTCAGTATAATTACACCCAAGACAGTTGGACAACTATAGATCTTTTGAGATTTATTGGTATTGACGCACTTTGCAACTTATTATATGTGATACTGTTCTCAAAAAATAGATGGCGCGCAATTTGCAAGTCAATAAACTAATTTCAATAATAAGAAAAATTGAATTGTTATGGCAAGGACGTTATTCAGTCATAAAATGTTGTTTAAAACCGAACCGTGCAATTTTTTACTGCACACACATGCGTTTTTGAGAGAGATGTTACAAATTCGTTATAAATCATATTATTGAAACGCATAGAAGTTTTAAGATCATTCAAGGTTATTGAAAGAGATTACCGAAAACGACAAAATGTTCTAGTAGCAGATAATATTAGAATATAAAACGCAATTGCTGAAAACTGCAAGTTAACCTTATTTGTCTAAATAAATAAATTAACGCGTGTGTAAATAAATAGTGTAGAAAAAAAAAGCTAAATTTATCTGCGGACAGTGTTTATAAATAGTAATAAATCTGTTAAAAAATTTAATGTTGTAAAAACACTTGGATGATAGAAGACAAAATGGCAAATTACATTACATTACATTTTTCGGATAATGGCGGTGGCGGTCCCAGGATTTAGTAAAGGAGGACGCCCAAACCCAAACTTTGAGCCAGCGCGACAAAAAAATAAGAAAAGCTCCCCTTTTCATTCATAATAGACATAAATAAAATATAGAAACAAATATGAAATAAAAAATAATTATTTATGATTGTCGCCGCATCTGCTCCAATTTGTTAATTGCATGCGTCTTGGCTTCATAGTGGTGAAATAGTCAACTACTTTTTGGTGGTCAATTCCGATTTCGTGGTAGATGTTCAATAGTGCGAGTCCATTCAAACGATCCTCTCGCATAGTGGACCTCAGATAAATTTTAAGCCGTTTTAAGGTAGAAAAACTTCTTTTGGATGTTGCAGTTGTAACTGGCAAAGTAGCAAAAATCAAAAGTAGTGTCTTTATGCTAGGAGTTAAATCATCGCAAGCACCAAGGGTTGCAACGGCTGTTGATGGGACACCCGTTTTTTCCTCCCATCTTTTTTTTTCAAAGAAAAAAAATTTGTCTGGAATTAACCCTTCTGGGGCTATCACAGACTCCACACGATGGTTAAACCGCAATTCCTAATTGTTCAATGAAATGATCCAAAAAGGGAATGAATATAGTTCTTCTGTAGTATGAATGTCCCAACTCCACATTATTTCTATTCGTTTGCCTGCTACATAATCTAGGCATCTTTATCTCAAACAGAAGCTTATTGGCGTTGCTCTCGGCATCCTCCAAGAAATGGTCAAATACCTGATCGCAGTCAGCTCGCATATCCTTCAAAACAACAGTTATGGTCTTAACGTTTTCAAGAGCCATGGAAAGGTCTAAGTTTGGTGTTTACAATATCTTGCTTAAATAAACTAAATGCTGGAAACAATGCACAGTTATCCATACTGCGATGATGAAGTCGCTCCTTTGAATTGCGACATTATAACTCACTGCATTTTTTTATGTTTTGGGATCTTTGTCATGTTCCAAAGTTGCAAGTGCTGTTAAAATTATAGGTTATAGTTTCTGAAACGTCAAAATTGTATCGTGCCTTTCCACCCATCTAGTGGCACAAAGCGTTTGTAACCGGCGTTGAAATTTGGTCGTACATCTTTTGTAAAAGACCCCGTATTTGAATTTATTTTGTTTAATTTATAAGCGATTGAGTATTTCACGTTAAAGCATCGAAAACGTGTTGCTTGTTTAATTTTATTATGTTAATTTAAATTGATTGTCAAATTTTGTATTTAATAATTATTTCACAATTATTATTTGTTTTTTTTTAAACGCATAAAGGTCCGTGATCTTTATTACGATTTAGTATTTTATTTCTGGTTATTGCATTGAAATAACAACTTTATCTAATTTATGGTTTCCTTTCTGTAATAAAATTTGATACATTTTCTTAGTATCTACATTTGTTTATTTTAAACCCATTTTCGAGCGCGAATGTTTTCATTTGGTAGTTTTAGCTGATTATGCAATTTCTATGGGAATATTGTTTCGCTGTGCGTACGTGACGTATGTGGTCTCAATATTTTTCATCTTTGTTAATTTACTTTGTTTAGTGTTCCATCTTTTACAAAGATTTTACGGCGCAAGTTTGTTGAGTTAAGTGGGATTACGAGGTGATATAAGGATGAAATTTTGATTTTTAGAAAGGAAGTTTGCTTCTAATTAAGAACATCAGGTATCGATATGTAGTCAAGTGTTTGGGGTGCTTTTACCCTACCGTTATGTAATACCGCGGAAGTGAAATAAATGGAACCGTGAAAATTTAGTGTTGTGGTGGAAATGTTTGATTTTCCAAATTCGTAAGTTTACGGCTTAATGTACTTCACTGGCTTCCAAATTACGCTAACGTTTTGAGTTGGATTTGCTATCGAAGTGTTGTGTTAAAAATCCAGTCTTCGCTTTTGTGCGGATTTTACTTTGAAAGTAAAAGAGAGTTCTTTCGCCGTTATTCTATTGTTTGTGGGTCCCACCGAATCTCGATCGACTGCAGAATACTTAGACCGTCCCGTGATCGCAATATCGCCAAAAATTTTAAGCTTCTGGAACCGCTGTGCCCAGCAGATTTCCTGGTCCAAGCAATTAAGTTAAGGTATTTATCAAACTTGATTTAATCGTGAAGTGAATCGCGATCTAAATGTTCTAAAAGCTTCGAATTTGAGCCGAAGTATTCACGGCTAGTTTTAATATTTCGACAAACACTTGAAGGTGTTAGTTTTCGTGAATTTCGTTTTATTTTTTTTTAATTCATGTTTGTTCATGAAAGTTTAATGTAACTCGATGTAAAATTTAATTTTACTAACGCTGTGTCCGCAAACATAAAAGTTTCGGACGTTTTTATTTTGTTATTAAAACTTGGGCTAAAGCTTAAGTTTAAAGAAAAAAAAATCGAAAAACCTATTATGTTTTTTTGTGTTTAATGCGTTTTAGTTTAGTAATGCGGACAAGGCCTTGCTTATTATTTTTGTTTTTGTTTGTTGTGTTTGTATTATATCATTTAAAAACTATATAACGCTTTATTTATAATTTTTTTTAATTTTAATTTTATATTCAGTTTGTAAATTTTTGTTTTTATGTCATTTGCTTATTCAAGTTTGTTTTATTTCTATATTTATTTTAATAAATGTTAAATTGTTAAAATGTAAAGAAGCTTTTACTCATTCGGCCGCCGTGAACGTAAATTTTTTTTAAGTCAATATTTTAGAGTCGAGTAAGTTACAACTCAAGGTAAGTTCCAGGAGTTGTAACCAACTAGATTATCAGTTATCATCGTGACCTTGATTGGCGCCCTAACCGATTTTGAGCTTTTACCATATTTTATTTTGATTTTTTTGTCAATTTTGTTTCCAAGTAATCACGGATTTTTTATTATAACCCACCCCGTCTTCACTGAGCACCGGCATAACATCGTTTATGTTACCTTATTTCAGGCAAGTGACATCGTTTCAACTTTTGCATGTAACACGTTTTCAATCTTTTCTTTCTAGTTTCAGAGATATTTTCATCGGTAATGATACCTTGCAATAAATTCACTCGTTTTGCAGACGCATTCAAAAAGTCAGAAACACTGTTGACAATTCCCATCATATTGATTATAGCACTTATCCTGCAGCTTTTAGAAATAGCTAAATTTTGTGAATGACTAAAGCAGTGAGTGTAGAATGCTAAAGGATGTTCGTTTAATATAGGTGCATGTACAACTTTGTGATGACCAGCCATATTGGATCCCCTATCGTATCCTTGACCGCGGAGGTTGCTTAAACTTAAGCCCATTCTCGATAACTCGGCGACAATTGCTTTTTTGATTTCTAACCCCGTTGTAGATTTCATTTCGACAAAACCAAGGAAATCCTCACGAATCATGAATTCTTCTACGTCGGCACACCTAACACATAAGGTTAGCTGTTCCATTTCTGCTGAGTCTGTTGTTTGATCACACAAAATAAAAAAAATATTTTGCTTTATGCGCAGCAAAATAGAAGATCGAACTTGCTCTCCCATAGAATAAATTAGATAATTTTGGATTTTTCCAATCACCATTTTGCTGTTTTCACCATCAACTTGAAAGTGCTGAATTAAGGTAATATCTCCAGCATCCATTCTAAACGCCAGCAAAGGCTTAAATATACCCTGTGTACCTATTTAGGCAGTTTTCTGTGTAATCTCGTCTTTAATTGAGCTCTTTTCACGATGTCCTCGTAGAGGTAAATTATTCCGGCCACAATATTCAATCGTTTTAATGATTAGTATCAAACGCATTCTATATTTTTTTTTTGATTATATTGTTTTTCGCTTTGTCAAGCATAGTGGTAGCATCTTTCCCCGACTCAAAATTTCTCATAAAATCTCTTGCGTGCTCTACACAGTTTAGGTGGTATGTTTTACTGGCATGGTCTTGGCATTATTTGAGGGCATCTTTATATTTTTGCATAAGTACTTTAACGAGAATTTTAAGCGGCTAAAATAAACATAACAATATAACACGCGCTCATAATTATGTACAAAGTATTAGAACTTACCTGGAACCTGATACCGGCGCCAAAATGGGAAAACAGTACACAATATTTACAAAAACCACATTCTTTTAGCCTACTGTAGGATAGCCATTCAAATTTTTTCAGCCGATCTCTTTAGAACTTTCTGTTGTGGCCTTTTGTGGGTATAGTTGTAAAAATAAAATTCTTGGGTGGCTCCCAAATATTTTTAAAAAATGCATATCCCTCCATTGAACTTAAATTTTGACATGACGCCCGACCAATATCAAACTCATACAGTTCCTGATGGACTTTATGGGTAATTTTCGAATTCAAAGAAGGTTTGGAAAAGCATGTGTTATCGTCAAATACATGCGCTCCTCCTGCTCTTCCAGAACTTCCCGCAACGGTGGCAGTTTTATCTTTATCCACAATATCGGAAGTTTTACTAGTTTTACTATTAAAAAACTCGCGAATATCACCACCAATTCGTTCCATTTTTGCTGACACTAGTATAAGCCGTATAAGGTAAAGTATTCAAAGGCAATAACATGAACCTATGGGCCGAAAACTGAACAACAAATGACTCGGTCAAACAAAAACAATCCAACTTATCCAACTTATGCAACAATAGAAAAAGTTGAAAGTAGTACGCAAGGCAATCACCACTGCCCAAGCACAGACTGAATTGAATTACTGACTTCTGTGACGATAATATTAGCATTAAGAGGGAGGGAGTTGCGCAGTTGAGACTGTTTCTTAAGCGTAATTTCTAATACAATAAAGTATTTTAATGGGAGAGATTACTCTCGCTCGTGAAAAAAATCACCTTATAACAAATACGATCGACATACAATCGATGAGAAAAACGATATAGGGTAGAAATAGGGGGGGGGGCTCGGCCTCCGCTGGCTCCTCCTGGGACCGCCAAAGGATAGTGGTATATTTAAAATAGATAATTAAGTAGGTCTTACAGAAGATAAAGAATGAACAGATACTCGTAATCAATAAGCTAACTTTTTGTTTAATAACATGAAGAAGAAATTGTGTTTTCCGTGTACTTATAGAAAAGTGACACATCGTTTGAGAACTTCGGTTACAAAAATGACACTGTCCAAACCCAGAAGAAGTTCTCATCTTAGTATAGACTCCGGCCGTGGAAGCATATGCTATTACAATTTCTTAAATTATTAAATACTACGCTCTAATATGAGAAAACTGCTCACAACACAGACACTCATAAATTAGAATTTATTACTTTGCTTGCTTCTACTGTTGATGTTGTTGTTTTAGAGGTCAACGTATTAAAATTATGTTTTTTCAAATACTTACTTTATTTTCGATGTTGTTTTTAAGATAGGCTTTTGCAACAACATTACTACGCCAGCCGCCGAGTCACTTCAAAAAAAAACCTGTTTTACTGTCGGCCAAAAAGTTCGCTGATGTCCTTCAAAAACAATCTCATGTGAACCTGTTTGGTTGCGGTGCTTTTAAGTACGCAGAAATCTTCTTTGGTAAATTGTAGAAGGTGTTTATACCAATTGGTTGCTAGGTGCACTTTCCATTGCTGCTGCTAGGTGCGATTCGACTACGTCATCGCAAGGTTTGACACTTTTGACAGTACACGTAATCAGAACCGTTTGTCATACAGACGTCAATTAAAATTTCATCTTGGTAAAAAAATTATTTAAATCGTGAACATTTTTGTGCAATATTTTTTAACGATTTTTGACTTGGCCACATATATCGATGGTTCAGTGAGTTCAAACGTGGGCGTACTTTGCTGGTGGACTAATTTAAAAAAACTCGTCTGAAATTGGTCGTTGTGCCAGAAAACATTGATGTTGGGTACAAACTAATACTGCAGGATCGTAATGTGACGTATCGTGAGATTAAAGCATTTCTGGGCATTAATGTGACAAGCATACATAAAATATTGCATTAACATTTAACCGTCAAAAAGATTTCTTCCTATTAGATTCAGCACAACTTAACAATCAAAAACAGTCTTGTGCGAATTGGTGCAAAAAAATACAGTGCACGACTTTTAATAAAATTATGTTAGCACTTGATAACTTTAATAACAATAAGCGAACGACAGCAATATCTGATATTTAAAAAAAATGTTTATTGGTTAGAAAGCACTAAATACATACAACGTGTATTTGATCAGCAAGTGAATCAAACTTAATTTAGAAGATGAAATTCTAGCATCTGTAATAAAGTACTTAAAAACTCAAAATTTTGAGCCAAATGAATTCTATATTACGGAGTTGTTGCATTAAATAATTTGTTGACACCATTAATAAAAAAAATATACTAAACTAAAAATAAATACAAAATAATGTTATCACATATTAAGACGTAGTTAAATTAAGTTATGTTAAGAAAATTACAGCACATACAGGGCCTTCATAAATGATTAGATCCTACGTGACACATATGTTAGGCAACCAACATTGCTTGGATTGGTTTAACGTAAAAAAAATTACTAAATAAAAAATTTGATTTGTAATCTCTAAATTAAGGTTAAGTAATTAATTAAAAACGGTAACATATTAATAACAATACCTGTGTAATTGAGATAAAAATAGGTAATAACATTTATTTAAAATTTATAACTGATGTCAAATATGTTGTTCTTTAGCTGCTGTACATGTGTTAACTCTTCTCTTTAAATGTTGGAATCCATTGATAAACCATAATCTTGTACAGAATCACCGAAAGCTTCTTTTTTAGTGTTTTGTGGCAAGTTTCTACTGATAATCTTAAAAATTGAATACTTATAACTTACAAATCAAATTAAAATTTATACATTTGCCCGCAAATAAACCGTTTTATTAGAACTTTGTTTCATGCGATTGCAAATTTCTTTAATAACAGGTGAAGTGAGTATAGTAGACCTTTCTGTTTCCCTTTGCAAATGCGATTCTTATTTAAAAATCTATTAAATAAAACTTGTTTACGTCGTCGGAAAGCATTGTAAGTAAAGTTTTTTTCTGGAAAATATTCGTTGAATTTATCGATGCAACTGTAAAGAGAATACGATCAAGTTTCATCAGGATTGCGAGTATCACTTCTCAGTTTGAAAATGCGTCATTACAATGGCGGTGATTTGTTAAATAGTAAACATAGTGAAATGTTATTCCCTAATATAAAATTACAAAAATTAAACCTCAAAATTACAGCTGTTATTCACTACTTACCAACAGAAACACAAAAAAAGCTGAATAGTTATGATTATAACTACTTTAGAATATAAAAAATAGAAAATAAGGAAAACGACGAAACATAATACCCGATGTCAACAAAACGTCAAACAAGAATGTCAAAAAATGTTACTAAACGGTAATACTACCAACCTAAAACAATGTTGATGCTCAACTCATAGATCACGTGGGAAATGGGTTTTAATAAAGAGCCTGTACTAAGTACACTGAAAATACAAAATAACTCTCAGATAGCGTGTTTACAGATGTTTAAATGAGGTAAAGAAATGCACGCGGAGTTTATGTGAACAAAATATACAGACCAGTATTAAGGATTTTGCGTAGTTTAATAATATATTGAGTTTAATAAGGGATCATTTTAGCGCACGAGACCAAAGTTTTAAAATGACCCGTGAAGCAAAGAATTTCCAGATTAGTGCGCCAAAATGTCGTACGAAGCGTGTACTTCATATTTTGTTTCTATTTTTGAATTTATATGTAAAAATAAATGTGCTTTAAATATTATCTTTTATTCTATTGACTAGAAAAAAATATTTTTTTTAAAATAATAAGTTGGCAACATTTCAAATGTAACATGGATAGTTAGATTGTTTTATTTCAATTGTCAAATACCAGTATTGCCAATGTAACATAACCACAGTTCAGGTGCTATAAAGTGTTACTTTAGAGATCTAAAAAGAGTTCTTTAAAGTACGAGAACCAAATTAAAAATGTTGTTTACAGTTTTGTTCTTAACTAAACGCGGTTCATATTTACTCTATAATAAAGTAAAATCTATACATACGAATATATAAAAAGTATAATAAAAATAAGAATACAATAATTAAAAATACACTTTACATTACAATCTTAACGACTAATAAGAGTCAATGCCAAGCATGTATTTGTCTTAGCACGCGGCGATCACGCATCAGTCTGTTTTAAAACGCTTTAGCTTGAAATTTGAGTCAAAATACTTCAATAAATAAATAACACTGCAAAAATAAAACTAAACGTGCAAAATAGGTATTTCTAAAGTACAATGATTAAATTTTTTTCTACGTGTAGCATACGTCCGGCCCGTTCTTAAATAAAGTGGTAACATTACCCGATTGATAACATTATCCGTGATTATAATAAGCGGCATATACTGCAATTACAAAATACAACCGCGGTGTATCAAATGTAATGTATAGCAACACAGGTGATGAATCTTGGATTTATTGTTATGCGCCCAAAACTAAACAGCAGTATGGGTCTTTTAAAATCAGCTACATCTAACAAAAGTTATTTGTGCTCGCAGCATCTCCAAGTCAGTAGTGGTTTGTTTCTTTGGTATAAATAGTCATGTAGCAAACCACCAACAAAGGACCAATTTCCATAGCAGTGCAAGCTAATTGAAATTATACATGTTTTTGTTTAAATACGTAAGCATTGGCGTAAAACAAGAAAACGTGGCGTTAGTGTTTATAAGTGTATGTATTTTTAGTACAGTTGATGTTTATATTTGACATTATTAATAATCTTGTTGTCAACCAAAGGTTGGTATGATTTGAGTACAAATTAATGATTAACGACCTCATGAGTTAATTTTTCAATACCAGCCGGATTAATAAACTTTTGTAACAGTTGTTTTTGTTACAATTAAATGTAACTTACCACTAAGTAATGCTTGTACTGTAAGATCGAGATTACTTTTAAATAATTTTTTTATATCTCTCCTTGTATCAATAATTTAACGTTATTTATTATAAAATCCCAATAGGAAGACTTGTAAGGAGAAAATTAGTTTCTTTGGATTAAATTCAGTAACCGACGTTTTGCAGACTGCTGTGTCTGCTTTATCAGACTTTCAATTATCCAATAAAGTAATGGAAATTTAAGTTGTTACTACATTTAAGACCACGAAAACCTAGGTTATTATTTTATAATAAATAACGTTAAATAATTTTTAAACCACGTGACCCTGTAGTATAAGTATCGCAGTAAATATCATTTTAAAAATGTAAACGAACAGGTGACGTGGATTGCGAATAATTTTGATCACCTGTTACAAACAGCGGTAATTGATTTAGTTGTGACTAAATTTGATTTGTACAACACTGATTTTGTGTTCAAATGATGCTAACAATAATGTTTTTATTGTTGAGTTTATTTCGTTATTTTTTTACAGTAATTAATAAATTGTTGATGAGAATATTTTTTTTACTGGTAATAAAAACTCAATACCCAATGCAGCTGGTTCTAAAATTTTAGACAATTTATTTATTCAGACTTTTATAGAATTTTCGTAAATTCTTTTTATTTGTTTTTTACAAACTATATTGTTTGTATTTTTTTAAGTAGCATCGACAAATTTATTGAACATTTTTCATAACTAAACTTTAATTACGATACTTTTCAATAACAAACAATTTCTGATTTATTGTTTATTTAAATAATAATTCCATAAGAAAGCCGACTATACTCATTGCACCTGTTGTCGAAGACATTCGTAATTAGATAGAACAAAGTCCTAATAAATCAATTTATCAATTAAATTCAATTTTTAATTTATAAGCATTTAATTTTTAGGATCGTCAGTAAGAACTTGTCACGAAACATTAAAAAAACAAGATTGCGGTTTATTAGAAACTACGTGTTTCCAACTTTTTGCATTGTGTACAATTTTGTGAACGGCTTTACAAACGATGCATGGTGGATATCTAAAAAGTCAAAATTATTGTATTTGGGCAACCGAAAATCTACGTACTTTTGCGGAAACTAAGATTACAATCTTTAAACGTTAGTGTATGAATTGCAATGTTAAGGAGAAGTATAATCAGTTCAATGTTTGCTTACAATACTATAAACTTTGAATCAATTTTTTAAGCAGTTAGATAACAAACTTAAATTTGGTTACTTTCAGCAAGACAATGCAAGCGCTCATATCACTTGAGATACAATTAGATTTATTCAACGATTTTACAATGAAAGTGTGATAAATCAAGAGTTATATTCTCTACAATCTTCACATCTAATGCCACTACAGTTTTGCCTTTACGTTTAAACAATACAGTATATAAGCATAGGCTGTGCACAATTGAAGAATATCCAATTACTGATGCTATTCGAAATATTGAGGTTGATAAGCTTTGTAATGTTTTATAAAGTTTTAATACAAAGTTAGTACATGTACCGAAGCTGAAATACAACAAATTCAAACAACGATTATAAATTTTAAAATAGATATTACATATTTTTATTTTAAATAAACAAGTATTGTTGTTGATGTGTTACAGTTTTTAATGAATTACTTAGTCCTAATTTAGAGGTTAGAAATCAAATTTCTCATTTAATAATGTTTGTTTAAATTTATACCAATCCAAGCAATGTTGGTTCCCTAACATATAACTTAAATTACCCGAGAAACAGGTTTTTATAAAGTCTCGGTATCAAATAGTATTATACATCAAGGTTGAAAAATGTATTATTATAACCTAAAGGGCAGATGATATAAGTTGCGCAAGTGATAATTTTTTCAACCGTGATTTTATGTACAATTTTATTTCTACTAAAATTATTGAAACTTTTTTATCTTCAATATGATTTAACAATCTTTGGAATGTCATAATGACTTTTATTACCGCATTAGTGTTTTTTTTTTAATTTATTACGGCACTAGTGTGTTAATATCTCAAATGCAATTAAGCTCAAGGAACACATTTTACATAAAAATTACCGTATGCAATTGTATAAAAACTTATTTATTGTAAACATTAACAATAAAATATTTACAGTTAGAAAATTTTATGCCAGATGCTGACATATAGTAATAATTGTACACTGCACAAAAAAGTAATTGGACACTTTTAAGCGCGACCTGCAAGGTAGGCAACCAAACTTACGTTATAACAAAACGGCTAGATAAATTTGACAACATTGGCATTGTAAACATTACTTTGAAGCGATATTACGAAGTTACTAACCATTCTTTATAAGCACCACCTCAAGCGTTCAAAGAACGTGTTTCTTACCTGCAAATATGTATCTAAATTGTACCCTACAGTTTTAAATTTTTTAAACGAGTTTTCTATTTATTTATGTTCTCTGCTTAAGTAATTAAACAAATTTAATTGTTACTTATGATTAAATAAGCTCCATCTATAACTCGAATAATGATAAACTGTATGCTTAAATATGAAACTACTGTACTAATTACCCTAAAAGTCTCAATATATCTGGATTAAATTAAAGTCAACATTCCAATTTTCGTTGCAAAGTAAGTATTATTACAACAACAATGCTCATTACTTTTTTTAAATTATCCGTATAAAAAAGGATACATATCTCTCTTTATAAAATCAAGTCTAATTTTTCATACAGAACGCTAAAAAAATTCCAAATAAAATTTAAAAATACATACCTATTCTGTAAATCTAAAAATCAGAAAATTAGAAAAATTGCAAAATACATTTTTCCGCTTTCTCTTCGTAATATTTAATTTAAGTATTAACTTTTAGATTATTATAGTACCTACTACATTTTAATAAAAATAATACCTTAGATTTTATTATAAATTATACATAAACACTGTTTATATTACGAGATCAAAACTAGATACCAAAAATCCTAATAAAAAACGTGATTAAAAATATATTTATTATTTTATTTAAAAATTTGTATTTTACATGCTAGTAATAGGTGTAATATCCATTATTGGTTATTCATTCCCGTATACGGTTTGGCAACGAATTGACTAAATTGGCTTATACATTAGCCTATAAAAATCTTTCCCACACGGTATTAATATGGCGTCGTTCCACCCACGCACTGCCGTCGCCCACAAATACTCTATAGAGTTCAAATCCGGTAGCCAACGGATTCTTTTCACTTCTGGATGTTGAAAGAACCATTCTACCGCTGCCGTGTGTGTAGGAAAATTGTCCTGAACAAACCGAATTGGTCCTTTGGGATAAACTGCTGGTACAGAGGGCAACATAACGTCTTCTAAAATCATCAGGCAAGTTTGAGCAATTAAGCGTCCATCGATGCGTGTTAATTCCCATGGGCCAACTTTATTCATCCATCCCTAGTATGCAACACTAATTGTCCTACTTCTTTTGTTGCGTTGCACATGCTTTGATTCAATTACGTGGCTTCCAAAAATTTTTTTACTATCTTGGGAAGTGCAAAAGGTTTTTTCGTCGGAAAAAACAACACCTTTTCAATTAAAATTTAAATTTTCTTTTGAATACTCCGGCAGGAACTTTCTTCAGTGATTACAGGTTTCTTTATAGGTCGATAGCAGTTTATTCCTTTAGCTTTCAAAGTATTCCTTATTGTTTGCAAACTGCATTGTAGCTGTAGTCTTTTGCGAATGGTAGCGGAAGTTGTGAATGTCAAACGAGCATCTTCAATAATGTTGTCTTTTTCAACTCTGGATAAGAGATATGGCCTTCCATTTTTATGAGCGGTCTGCAAAGGACGATCATTTTCCGCGCCTTGGTCTTTGCGTTGAACTCAATAATTTACTGAAAGACACCGATAAAGTAACCTTATTAATTTAAGTGAAAAAGTTACGTCTTTCAAGTTAGCAGTACAAAGTTAGCAGAATCAAATAAAATATAGTTAGGAATTTGTTGCGAAAGAAAAAAAATTGTAACATTCTTACTTTTTTAGTTATGCGTTTTTCGGCTAACTTGATGCAAGTTAGCAGTACACCATTCTAAAACGTGTTTTAATAAATTTATTTCCTGTTTAAAATGTGTGTTGAAATTCTACACGCATTTTAAACCGAATACCGATTCATTAAAACTCTGTTTAGAATGGTGTACTATTAACTTGCCTCAATGCATAATTAAAAAAGTAAGAAAGCTACAAGGTTTTTATTTTGCAAGAAATTAGTAACACATTCCTAACTATGTTTTATTTGATTTTGCTAACTTTGTATTGCTAACTTGAAAGACGTTTCTTGTGATGTAGGTGAATAATTGTGCAATCTGAGTTATACATCATATAATACCTATATAAAATAGGTATATATAACCGAGTTTAAAATTGAAAGTAATTGCTATTAATAAAAAATATTGTCAAAAGCAAAATAAAAAATTATCATACCGATAAACCCATACGTGCAGCAATTACTCGGATAAAAAAATTCACATTCTCATAAAGCAATAATCTTCTCTCTAGTTTCTAGTGCTAACTCTGTTTGTCCAGGAAGACGTGGCATTTTTCACAAAATTGACCCACAAAACAACACTAAATGTTGAACATTACAGAAAGAATTTTAAGTAACGCCTTTCTATACCCTACTCAGTAATGGCGGAGCCTTGGGCAGAAGCGACCCTTACTGGGGCTGTAGAATACCCCCAAAAATACGGGATTTCGGGTCTTTGGAAACACTGCTTTCAGCGAAATTTTGATGAAAATTGCTGTATTCTTTTTTCCGAAATTTTAATTAAATCCTTGATTTTGGTTTCAGTACACTAAGTACTAGTAATAAAAGTAGAAAAACATTTGTAAATTTTTGTTTATTAGGTAATTATATTAGTTTTATTATCAACAATCCTAGGTATTCTAAAATAATTGAGATGTAATGAACCAAATTCAAATGATTTCAAAATTCATTACGTTTGTGCCAAATGTAATGTTTTGCATCTTTTATGGATTTATAAATATTGTCAAAAAAGGCAAAATAATAAGAATAAGTAAAGGAAAAAGGTATATAATAAATTATTAATGTTTTGTAATTATTTCGTTAAAAAGTTTTACTTGTTTGTATTATTATATTTTGTTGATGTTATTGTACTTGTTTTATTATTATTTATTACTTAAAGCAAGATGAAACATTATTTTTTTATTTGGGGATATTTGCATTGTCTCATCTTATTTTTACACGTAATTTTTTTGAAGCGGGAGTTCTGTCCGCGCCTGATACCGCCCTGTCTACTTAGAATTTCTGCATTACGTCGAAATTTGTTGTGGCAACTATTGCGACACATAAATTTGTTTTTAATAGTATGGAACAAAGCTTAAAGTTTTGGCATTTTTTTAGTTTGTTTTTAAATTTTTTATTGAACATTTTTAGCCCCAAGTAAACAATTTTTACTTTCCATTGGCCCAATAATTTTTGTTTGCCATTGCTTACTGTACATGGTCTATAAATATAAAGAAAAATTTAAGGAAAAGTAATAAAAAAAATTCAAAACGGAAAAATGTAAAAAAATCATAATACTTGTGTGGGGTCCATAAAAACCCGTTCTCGGTTCAAGAGAAAAATGATCATGGAATGGTTTAGTGTTCAAGAAAACAGATAACAATGTTTGAAAACATTTTTTGTAATATGTAAAACCTTACTCCTATTATATTTAATAAAAGTTAATTTTTTTAAACTTTAAGTAATGTCTACAATGTCAATGTTGTCAAATTTAACCAGCCTTTTTGTTATAGCGCAAATTTAGTTGCCTACCTTGCAGTGTCCAATTACTTTTTTAACCTTCCGATTACCATTGGGGTCTTTTTTGACCCCAGACGTGTTGTTTTTGTCTTTTCTTAAGTTTTTTTTGACAACTGTCCCAATATTTTTTTAGCTGAGTTTTTTTTAACAATGAAAAAAAATATTGTTGTTGGGGTCATATTTGATTTCTTTGTAAGATATGTCCAAGAGCAAATGACAAAAAATGTTCGGAAACATGTGAAAAGTGCAAACTCTTTGTATGTAAACAACATTGCCAGAAAAAAACTACAACGCCTCAAAAATTGCTTGGTAATCCAAAGGTTAAGGAAGTGTACCTATGTCTGTTGCTAAATTGTTGTTTTGTGTATTTTGTATTCATTTTTAAACTAATTATTTTTACTCAAATAATTATTATACATATTACATAACACGTAGGACACTGTATTATTCACAATAGCCTGGTCGTAAAAATTTTCACATGTATGCGTTAATACTATCTATATCTTACTAGTTACTTAATAAGTATTCACTATTAACTGTTACCAAATCAAATTTAAAATTTACCATATTCATTCTAAATTCAAAATCAAGTGAATTCTTAGTTTTGTGATTGTGATAATTGTCACTAATTTTAGAATTAATTTTGACGTAATTCATAATTGTAATTTAGAATAGAAAAATAAATAGATAACGTAAGTTTCTTTTTGTTTAAATTACTAAAATTGTTTAAAAATATTATTAATTTGTGTATTGATTATATCTAATTTAGTAATATTCACATTTAGTTAAAGGAGAACTTAAAATAACGTACATATTAAAAATTGAATCAATTTATTTAATTAACAATTTAAGTTTTTAAAATAACCATAAATAAAATCTCTTGCTCTTGATTAAAAGTTTTGTAATTTTTTTCTTCAAAACTGTTATAGAATCATCATCAAAATGTAGATATTATTTTTCTGCGGTTAAAAAAGTGCTACCTCACAACCTACTATTATACGTAATAATAAAAGCGTATACAAGTAGTAATATAATTTATGTATAAATTAAGGTGCTTTTAATTTTCAAATTCTAGTACAGTTGCGTCACTTTTATTAAAGTAAAATAAATATAAACCTTGTTTAAACATTTGCCCAAACTTATATGTAAACAGTAAGACCTACGCACATAATATTTACATTACAAATTTATTTAAACTATTTTTGTGTTTTATGCAGGTTTTTTTTGTTTTTGTACGTTTTAAAATGAACATAATTAAAATAAATATTTTAAATAAAAACTTACGGGTTTTAAGAGCGAAAAATAAAATTATTTTAGTGTCTACGTGGCGGTTTAATATTTCTGTAGAGCACCTAAATTTATTATTTTAACTGCCAAATTTTTATGTCAAAAAATAAAACGTTTTATTTAACATACATAAATTATTATAGGTTTAGTGTTTAAATATTTGGCATCTATTTTTTACGGGTTACAGATATGTATTACAAAAATAGATTTTTTCATCTCTATGACTCGCTCTATGATAACTGTACCAAAAGTGATTAATTATTTGTCCTCGCACCGAAATGTAATTTGAAGTTCTGCATGTTATCATTTTAAAATTGAAAAAAAAGTCCAAATCAAACAGTTTTTTAAAAGAAATAATTAGTAAATGCAATAAACAGTTGAAAACGCTTTTCGGTAAGTTTTTAAATATGT
This sequence comes from Aquatica leii, assembly GCA_035610365.1. Classification (NCBI taxonomy): domain Eukaryota; kingdom Metazoa; phylum Arthropoda; class Insecta; order Coleoptera; family Lampyridae; genus Aquatica; species Aquatica leii. The sequence goes on along the minus strand of CM069434.1, from coordinate 12,601,791 downwards.
TTTAAATTGCGTTATACTACATTTATTATAAATACGTAGTAAACATTATAGTTCTTTTTTCTATTATTTAGTAACTTAAACAGTTGAAGAGAGAATTATGTTAAATGTTTCCTAAAAAATTAGTTTTTTAAAGCTCGTTTTAAAAACTGACATTTTTGCACTACATACATATACTGAAACTATACTTATTTCAAAAACAAATTTTTTTTTATTATAATTAAGTATATAAACAAAAAACATTAATACTAATAGGGTTCGGATATTTATGCACTAAAAAATCAATATGTGCATACAAATATGCGTTAAAAACATTCAAAACATCTACTTTAAAAAACTATTTTTTATGCGTAGTTACGTAATAGAACACAAGCTCTAGAGTGGCAAAATGAAAACTAGAAATTTACTTAAAACTAAGTGTTCAAACTAAATTATTTAGAACGAGTGTGTCAGGTGGAAAAGTTATTTAAACAATTTTGAAATTTAGTTAAAATTGAAAATAAAAACGACATTACAGTATACGTCAAATTTGACAAATTTATTAATAACTGTAATACCAACATTATATTTCTGGTGATTTCAATCACTTATGTGTAAGGCTCATCCATGCGTCTTGCGGCATACCGCAAATTTAAGATGGCGGCACAAATTTAAAAATTAGTACGTGACATTAGAATCCGAGTCGGTAGCAAAGAGAAGAAGTAAACTCATGTTGTCGTTGTGTTGCTGCCGTGTTGTGTTTTTGCGCCCCACGCTAATTTTACCATGAGCACGTGTCCTGAAAATATTCGCACTTTTCAGTTTCAGGATTGATACGATATGTAAATAGAAAATTCAAAAAATTAAAAGACAAATTTATATTAGATTTTTTATTGAAGTTGAAGCATGGGTTTAAAAAGCCGTTTATTTAGTTTATTACATAAACGTGTTGTTTGAACTCTAGATTTTATTGAGTTTTGCACCATGTACCGATTATCTTTGACCATTCCGACAGTAACTGCAATCGTAGCTGTTAAGTTTTCTACATTTTTAACAAGTGTTCCGTTGATTAAATTGTTTTGCGTCCCCAAAAGAAGAAATCAAAGGTCAGGTCGGAGAACCGCGGCGTCCAATAAACATGTCTATCATGTCTAATGAAGTGTAACTTTTTAAAAAATGTTGTAGTACCGCTGTCGTTTCGTATAAAATAAGATGCATTACACGTTTTAATCAAGACGTAATCAGGTAGAAGAAAAGAAAACAAATCTTGTTTGGGATGGCATTAATGGTTTCTCGCGAGCGAATAAGAAGGTCGTGCACATTTAGATTACTTCCTGTTGAGTTTATAAATATTATTGGAAGCTTTGAATTAATCTAATGTCTTCTAGACAAATATTAGGCATGTACTTTCCGTATTTATATTTTATTAATAGGAATTACAAAACATAAAATTACCGTATTAAATTTATCGAATTTTGTTATTACACTTTCGCCATGATGTTACTTAGTTCATCGTACTGCATTTTGTCGTGATATGTAATGTTGTTACTTTGCCTTTGTTGTGACAATTTCCACATTCGTTGTAAAGTAGAATTTTCGCAATTGGAAGAAAATTCCGTATCGTTGAGGAAACTATCACTTTGATTGTATAGAAGATACTAAGCAATAGTAATATGCAATTATTCTATTGTGGTTGTAATTAGATGGGTAAAACCTTATTTCTCATATTAGCATAAGATGATCATATGCTACGTAGTGCTTTAGTTTTAAGGCTCTGTATAATTCTAGGGGTCCGGATAATTTGTGGGTCCAATATAACATTAGGAAATCAAATTCACTGTGATTTTGGGAGCCATCAGAATTTAGAATTTGTGATAAACCTTGAGATATCAATAAGCGTGATATACCTGGTTGGGTCATTCATTACGATAACAGGTCAAGCTTAATTTAATAAACCAATGATAACACTAATCAAAAAGGCAAGTTAACTACCTTATTCTATTGTCAACGTAATCGTAACGACGGAAAAGATTCAAATTGCGATGTTGTCATACGATACAATATATTTGTTTACTTTTGATTTTGTTGTAATTAATTTAATGTTTAAAATTATTGTAAAACTCATAAGTGGTAATCGAGGGATAATTTAACGCGTAGAACCAGTGATCTATTACCAAACGTGATTAAACTCTAATTTAATTGGTTAAGAGTTTGCTGTCCTGACAACTATATAAATATTTGTGTAATAAATTTTATATCTTTTAGGGGTTTGATGTTTTCTTTTAAGATGGTATTTAATAGATTTTATTCTCGCATATTTAGCATGATGATGTCGCTCGTTCCTGCTTACGAGTAAATTACTAACATTCATAGACAAGTAGGTGGCGCCTTCTAAGTAAATTAATTCGAATCTCTCTTTCTTCGACTTTGAGTTAGTTAGGTCTATAAATTTCTAGAGTTGGATGATTGACTATTATAAGAACCGTTTTAATTTAATTTAATTTAAATTAGTTTTTCTTATCCTGCTTAATTATTTTTTTGTATTGGCAAATTAGTCGGCTATTATAAAAACTATTGGGGAAATCCGTGTGCAACCACTCTGTAAGCACAAAACTTTTTTTTGTTTACTTGTACTAGCATTTCTTCAAGAAGTTCTGAAAGCACTTCCCTGCCTACACGTTCACAGAGAATTTATGTTGATTGTTACGTTCTTTTGTAGAGTGTAGATTTTCTGTGGCTCAAACATGGCCATTTCTTGAATTAAAAATTTTTTCTCATGTGAATGTGGCCTTATCATTGGGAAAATCAGGCGTGTTTACAATCTGTCGTAAAAACCACTGACAGTATCAAAGGCGATGTAAAATGTTTTCTGCAGCGATTGATTAAACTTTTTGTAATTTGAAAGTATGTTGTAATACTTCGAAAACAATTTGCCATACTTTTTTTCTCAAGCTCCCCTAAAACCAACTCCTCCAACTGAAGTTGTCGAACCCATGATTGTTCGCCGCGGACATAATGCCGTCTTTCAAAAAAACCTTTATCCCGCGGGCGTTGATCAACAGCTCCAAACAAGCAAACATTTAAAAGTTGGTTATTTGGGTATTTCTCAATAGGCTTGTAACGTCCCGTTAGAATTCATTACATTTAAAATTCTATTTGGTATTTACATACTAATTTGCATTTAAATTTATTCAGTTTGACAATGTCGCGTCGTACTTCGAATTGACCGAGCAATCGATTTTTGTTCGTACTTCCGTTTAAGCCATCTTTAGGCTTGCACGCAGTAAGTGTTGCAAGGAAGAATTTTATTAATAATGGCGTAAAAACGCATACAAATTAATTTTTATCCTTTTCAACTAATTGCTGGTAAGTTTATCTTCATTCCGATATAATTTTCTATTGAATTCAACATTGTTAGTGACGCAATGCATTAACAAAGGAATTTATTCTCAAGGCCGTTGTATGTAAGTCAACGTAGGTGATTTCATGTCAATTAAAAGCCATTGTAATTATTTATATTTAGGATCTTCTTCTTTACTGGACTTTTTTGTTGTTGGACTTTTTCCGTTATTAAAGTTTTTCTTTACTGGATCTATATCTTTTGCTTTGATGCCTGCTGTTTTTGCTTTCCAATCTGCATTCGGTTGATTCGAAATTTTGTTCTGGAAAAAACTTATCATTTGAACAAAGAATGTGCTATAAATAGAAGATCTCCGATAACGTCATATTATATTGGCGGGTCAACTGAAATTTGTGCTACTACTTATTACATTTTAAATTCAAATTAATTAAATTGTGTTATCAAAAACTTTTCGGAATACATACTCGGTAACAAATTAAACGTTTAGTAATTTTGAATTTGATATCGATGAATAGTTAGTTTTTTATGGTTTTTATTTATCACCAATTTAAAAGTGGTTGGCGCCCAAATAGTGTTTTAATCCAAATAATGTCCATTTTTTTCTTTAATGTAATTGTTATAATTGCAAATAAATTAAAGGAATCCACTCCTGTGTATTTTACTTTTATTCAAGCTCACACCCAAAGGTCTGTGTTCCGACTTCTGCCGTGGTAAATAAGAATTTTTGCTTTCGATAAATGTATATTTATATTATTATTATGTGTTTCTATTTTTCATTACAGGCTTCCCTAATTTCATAATTTAGTTAGTCTATGCAAAACATGTGCCACACAAGTAATATGAGTCATATTTGAATATAGAACTTGTAAACCTTTCTCTGCTTTGCACATATATGGTGCAACATCGGTGCAAACCACCAACACTTATTTGTAGAAAATTCCTGTCAGCCACAAAAAACTGAGAACATTGTTAAAAAATGTATTAATTGTCGAATTTCTCTAAATCTTTCATTGTCAGTAAATTACTTTTTTTCTTCTTCAATACCTAACACATCAAATTAAAAATTTGCAAATTTTGCTGTTCTGTGTCTGTTGCTTTATCTAACGAGCTTTTTATCTTGCTGCGGGGGGGGGAGTTTGTAACGTACTTTTCTTAATTTTTTTATTAGTTTTGCATCTTCCTATATTTCTTTTGTTTGTTGTAAACGTGGCAACGCAGCTTGCACGTTCTCGTCTTTTTTTGCGCATCCGAATAACGGCGAGGGTTAATATTGTTGCACGCTTTACCGCGTGGATTCTTAAAATGAATTTTTAATGTGATTATTGAAGTTTGGTTACTAATGCCTATTATGGAAATAGTAATTCGTAAGGCGTTTTTATTTTTCTCTTGTTGAATTTCTACGTTAGTAAAGGTAAGCGGATTTCTTCTATTTTAATGAATGTGCAAGGTCACCTCATGTTCTTTCTTTCGTAGCGAGTTTTGGTTGGGCGTTGTATGCCCTGAATAACGGCGATTCTCGTATGGAAATTTTTCTACAAACCGTCTCGGCCCTTTCTTTACAATCTTGTTTGTGATTTCTAACATCACAGGCACGAGTTTGACCCGCCACGTGTTAACCGTTGGCATGAGGTACTTTCTTTAACTATAAATTCTTACGATGAATTAAAGACCCAACTTAGAAGTCTATAATTTAACGAACCTAATTTGGACCCGAAAGAAGAAACCTTGACTAGAAACTTTCCTTCGATACATTTATACCGAGACTAGTAATGAAGCTGCGACACTTTTTGCCACTTTGAAGTGTACAACAGCATCCGATGAACCGGGTTTTTTTCATTGTGTAATTTTTTTTTAAAGACTAATACTGTTTTAGATTTTTTGTGTGTTATCGTGAGTCACTGTGCTGACCCGATTTTGCTTAATAGTTTTACGATTCTAGGTTTTGATAAAAAGAAAGCGCTTTCTTTAAGTTAACTGGGGTATATTTGGTAAGTCATTTTTTTTCTTATTAATTATGGAGTCAGAGAGGTATCTCACGCGTAACGTCAATCTTTTGTTTGTTTGGTATTCATTATAAAGTAATTTATCACCTAAAATTAGGTTATCACTGATTATTTTTGTTTATCGCATGCTGTCACGCCTTTTAAAATTTTGTTTGATATTCATGATTTTGTATGCGAAATCTACCTGCTGTTATTTTGCCTTTAAGTACTTGTTAGGTGTGTTGCCGGTACTAACGGCGTTGTTATATTTCTAGTAATATAAATTTGGCGCATTACTAGTGAATAATCAAGTAATTTTTTGTGCTATTATATGTTCAGGTTGGACAATTTATTAAAATTTCTTAAATTAAAAAATGTAAATCTATTAAATTTGTTTGTTTTAATTATAATTATCTTTCACAACTCTCTGCATTTAAACTGTGGTGTATTTTGATTGATATGTAAAATTTGTGTCTTGTTGATTATATTGTAAACCTGAATGGTGGACACCCATTCTGGTGTTTAATGTGAAAGTGTCCTGGCGCCTAAGGTTTCTCTTATTTTGGTTGTTTTTTGTATGGTTCGTTATACTAGATCCTTTCGGATTTAGAATAAAGGCATAGTTTTAGTTTGGCATTTACCGTATTATTTCTTTCTCCTACCCACCCCACTCTCTGGCGGTTGTGAGTAGCCTCGCATACGGTTTGTCAGCTTTAGTTTGCGTTGAACAAGTTTTTAGCGTAACAGGATACACAAACAAACTTCTTTTAATTTTGGTATGGTACAATTGTGAAACGTAACGTTTTTGCAGCGTTGTTTTTTCCGGTATATTTTGTTTCGTATATTTAAAAAAAAATGTTTAAAATTTGTTTAATTTTTTAATTTGGCTAATTGTTACGTGTTGTTTGTATCAACGCTGCACGTTTTCGTAATTTAATAAAAATTTTGCCACGTCACTGGAACGCGGATCTCACTGGTGGGAAATTTTGGATATTATTTGATACCTACGGAAGTGAGTGTTTGCGCCGATAGTGATTTAGTCTTAACTCGGTGGTTTGATTTTATAGAAGTCTTGTCCTTTTATTTTGGTTTTACTAAAAGGAAGATTAGCTACGTATATTGACGGAATTAAGGCGATTCTCGATTTATTTGATTCGCAAATTTGGCGGATACTTGAGCTCTTCTATTTAATCCCCTTACTAAAGTTGAGAGTAGCAGTTTCCTGCAATAGCGTCGTACGTTTAATAGACCAACTCAGTTATTATACTTAATTTGTTTTACCTCATTCGGATTTTGCACAGTTGTAGATACTTGTGAAGTATCGTTGATTAAAACGGATAACTTACACTAAGTGGCAACGTCAAATTTTCTACTATTTTGTTCTAACTGTATTATGTAATTTTTAACAAATTTTCTATTACCTATTAAGCTTCAAGCGTTATTAATTTTGTTATGTTACTACTCGTATTAAGCCTTCAGCTAAAATTAGTCTATTTGAAGATCATTATTGATAATTTACTTTTAGTCAAAGTTAAAATTCTGATTTCAGCATTATTCTATATTTGAGAATTGTTGTGTACATTGACTGTATTTCGATCTAATAGCTTTAATTTTTTAAACGTAGACCAGAATTTGGCACACTTAGATGCATGTAAGCAACATTCATTGCAAGTTTTAAAAGTCATATTATAGTTGTAGCTAATATCCAGCTGCCTGCGTTAAGGAACTGACGTGTAGGTAAGTCTTATAATTTATAATCTTTAAACGTGCATTACGAATGCTTTTTAATTATTATAATTATTTGTAGAATTCAGGTTTCCACGGGTTGCATTTTTTATTCTGGATAATTCCTGTGTTGTCGTTATCACAAGCTGAGTTTTCCTCACTTTTTGCAGTAAACATCTTCAGAACTCGTTACAAACTGATTGATTGCGCCGTGAAATTTCGATTTAATAGACCTGCCTCCAATCGATAAAACTGGTTTCCAAATCTGCGCTACAGGAAAACTAGAATCTCAGTTAATGTTAAAAGGATTTTTAATTACTTCAATAAATTCTCTTATTTTTTGCTGATAGTAATTAGAAACATTTAAACATAATTTGACAACCCGTTTCTGGTACGTGTTCCGCCACCGCTGACTTAAAAAGATTGTTTAAGACGACTACGCCTTTGATGCTCCTTAATACGAATTCCCACGCTTCTACCCGTTTTTCTTATGCATGTACAACCACAAAATCAAAGAATCCGGTCTATGACAAAGTTTACGTCTGCCAAACTAAGAGTAACAGCGGAATCTATGTTTCAACCAGTATTTAATGCTTATCTACTATATGTCAAAGATACCACGGACCGCATAAGAAAAATGTCTAAACATGTTACCGTTGCCACTTCCCCAGACGATTCCACCACCACTACCTACGCTATTACAGCCAATCAAAGCCGTCGCTCTACTACCGCTACCACCTCTACAACACTTGAGGGCAATTAGAAGGTTTAAAAGAAGATTCCCCATCTAAAAAGATCACTCTCTCTGGGAGCAGAGTCAAAGTCACTTCGCTGACTACGCGAGGAGACGGGAGCCGCAAAAGTCTAAATTGCTTAATGGACACTTGAGACTGGGTGTTCAGCTTCCGCTCTGCTCGCCGCAGCCTCAACGGCACACCCGTGACGACCACATCGCTGCCCGCAACCAGGTCCACGTCTCCAGACGTACCACCATTTGCGCCGCCGTTGGTCTGTCCTGCGTAGTTTTAGTCTGCCCGAACACCGCCGTCGGCGTCGCACGCCGCCTACAACCGTGTTCGCACTTTAAGGCCGCCGCTGCCGTCACAGCACGCACTGTAGCCGTCGACCAACGCTTTCCTTCGCCGCAGCTACAAACTTACAATCAGCCGGGCCACGCCGTTCCGCTATAGGTTTCGTGACGACGCTACCGCAGCCTTCCGTTGTTGGTAGTTCATCGCCGTCTACGAGTATAGTGACAGTGACCACCGTAGATATTATATGTAGTTTTTCAGCCTATTGTACAGTTAGTGTTAGTTCATTTATTGTCATTATTTTTTTATTGTAATATATTATCATTCACCCTCTATCGTTCACCTATTCATCGTTATGGCCCACCACCGGACCGTCGCTGACTACCGCTTGCCAAAGCCGACTTTGCTTCCCCCGGTAACAAACACAATATTGTTACTCGGTTTTCTACGGTTTCTAAATTGAGTCAATTCTTAAATCTGGTGAAGGATGTTATTTTTTTTAATCTGACGGCGTCTATAGCATTCCTTGCTCTTGTGGTCATGCATACATAGGATAAACAAGTAAAAGCGTGGGCATTCGTATTAAGGAGCATCAAAGATGTAGACGTCTTAAAGAATATTTGAAATCTGCAGTAGTAGTACACGTACTAGAAACGACTCATTAAAGTATGTTTACAAACACTAAAATTTTAGCAAATGTTTCTAATTACTATCAGCAATTATTAACTAAGATTTTAGTTTTCTTTTACCAGAAATTTAAAAATCAGTTTTATTGATTGATCGGAGGCAGGTCTATAAAAGCGAGATTTTACAATGCAATCAATCAGTCTACAGAGACATGTGGCGAAAACTCAGTTTGTGTGATAACGACAACACGGGAATTGTCCAGAATGGAAAATTGTGTTAATTATTTGATCTATTTGATTTGTAATTTTACGGTGTTGTTAGTATTTACCTGTGATTTAAATTTTGTTTTGTCGTTTTGAAATTATTGATGAAGTTAGCTTATGTGACCGGTATCTTTTGTTTCGTCTCTTGCTTCTTATTAAAGCATAAGAATCAGTAGTTTGTTATTGCTTGTAATATCAAGGACATGGCACATCTTACTGTTTAAAAAAAATATATATGCAGTATTTTTTTTTCGTTGACTGATTACTTTTCTCCTAATCTCTTCTATAGTGGGTTCAGACGTACACTTGGCGTCTTTGAGCCGAAGATCTAGCCTGTATAAGGAGTGGCGCTTATTTTTTCTTTTTTGTACTATAGCATTCTTAATCACGCTCATTCACTAACATCTCAACTAGCTGTGGTAACGTAGTTGTTACCTACAGGACCCAGGATAAAATTTAGTAACACGATGGTATATTAGCAGAAATAAAAACTGCACACAAGTTCTCGTTAAACGCTGAATGCCGTTGTTTGCCATTTAATTTCAATTATTTTGTTTTGATGGTCCAGTTTGCAAATGTTGCGTTGCTTGCAACTGTTTAGTAGTTGTTATCATCACTTCTGTGAGTTGTAAAGCCTTCAAATTCTTTAACAAATTGTTCAAAATTACATTTTTTTTTTGGGATTTTAAAAATTAAATTTGATGTTCGCCCGAAAAAATGTAGAGTTTAATTAACAGCTTTTAACAGACATTAATTTTGTTGTTAACTAAACGTTAATAATTTGATAAAGAAACTATATTAATAATAATATTAGAAAGCTATGTAAAATAGGAAATAACAGGTAATTGTATAGAAAGCAAGTAAGTGAATACCTTAAATATTATAATTAGCTAAATGAGTTAATGACTGTAAACTTTTAAATAAGCATTCTAAGGCTTGTTTGTGTTTGGAACATACAATCTTTAAATTACCAAATTATGCATATGAATATGCATTTATGCGAATCCATAATTATGCTAATCCTAAATATTATTAATTTATTTTACTTTCAACATCCCTTAAACAGAATATATTCTAAATACGTTTTTTTCAATTATTTTTGATAGACTCTATCAACAAAGTTTAAAACTTGCGAGCACTTTATACTGTATTATTAACTTTATTCTTAATATTACGTACGTTATTAAATATTAATTCAATTTATAAATGTTGAACATATTACTAAACTTTTTTGATAAAAACTTATACACAACTGACTATTGTATTTGAAATTGTCTACAAAATGTAACACAATTATGTTTTATTGTGAACAGATAATAGTTTTGTTGTTTATTATCTCACTCAGTTTCTAAATCATTGTTTCGGAACCAACTTTGTTCAGCCGTTGTTTTAGTGTTATTGGTTAAATTATTTTTGAAATAAAGTTTTTTCTTAAACATAGTTAACCTTGTTTAGGCGTCGTTATAGGATGCATTGATTTTTTTATATAAACTTTTCTAACATGAACAGTATATTAAGTATTTGATTTATAATTTAAAATGAATTCTATATATAATCTAGGGTCGAATCCTGCCTGCGAAGATTTTTTTTTAGAAAATATATATGAATATTTTCCTCGTGTTTAATTTCATCTAATAATTCATTATATAATTTTAAACCTTTGTACAGAAGGGACTTTTGTGATTTTAATTTTGAAAGCTTTGGCAATCTGAAGTCACATCGACTTCTCGCGTTATGTGAATGTGTATCATAGTTATATAAATATAATATAAACGAAAATTCTTTTGTGTTAAAATAAACAAACAACTATAATATCGAATGTCAGTCGAAAACAGAAATAAATGCAAATCTAAACTTTATTAACACAAAGAAACTGCTAAATAGGCAATAACCGACAAACGGATGTTTTAACAACATAAACCATAAGTTAATTAACAACAAAAATTACTTAAAAATTTGATGATTTTAAATACATCAAACTAATTAACTAAAAGCATTCAAATCTTGACTAAACGCAAACGTCAAATTAAAACGATTGTAGATACGAGGATTTGTCATAAAGTAAATACAAAAATTCAAACGCAAGTTACTGCTTGTCATATAAATTACTATTTAATTAAAAACGTCTTTATATTTTGCAAAAAACTTATACGAGATGGGATGGTATAGATGTCATTTTTAGAATCTGTGACTTTTAAAACATGTAATTCAGCAAAAGTACATTGGAAAAAAGCGTAATTTAAAAATACAATTTATAATTAACCCAATTTAGATTTTTTTAAATATTATAACTCAATAGATATAATAGAGTATCATAATCTGTTTGCTGTACAAAAACGCAGAGACAAATTGGATGTGATTCAACACGACGAGTTCTTCAAATGTTGTGTATTTTTTTAGAGTCAAAATTGTTATTTTTAAACATTATTGTCAATCTATGGACTTTCTCTTAAAAAGTGTTATTTTCAATTAGTTGTATTTGGTTATTAAATAAACCAAGTTTATAAATGTTTTTATTAGAAAATAGAGCGTCTAGAAGGGTTTTTTGCTTTTTTTACTGTCTAAAGAAATTTTCGAATTTTATACGCACATCAACAACAAAAACAACTAGAAATACTATTATGTTACTGTTTATTAAATTATGATAAAATTACTTTACTAGTTAAAAACCGTAGAACGGGGTAAGTTTAGACAACAGGTAGTTTTTTTGCATATGTGCTTAGAGCGCTAACCTAGTGCACGATATCGCACATACGGCATTGGCAGGTTAATTTTCAACACATAATGGTGCGTTGCGGTCGTTTGTCGTAATTAGTTTTTTGTTTTTGGTGATTTTTGTTTTGGAAAGCAATTTTTAATTCAAAAAATAGTGAAAAAGTACGTTGTGCCCACCTCAGTCAAACAATACCTTGACAGAAAAAGAGTAAATATAAAAAAATGAAATAATTTGAAAGTCATGATTAGGTCATTTTTATGTAGACACCATAATCTTACAAAATTCTGTCAAAATATAAAGAGATGTAGGCACAAGTAAATAAAAGTACTTTAATGGAATACTTCAGTAAACTCCAAACTTCTCTGAAAAATGTTATAGTTATGACGAGACTAATTTCAGTGATGACCCGGTTAATATCAACGTGATTTGTAAAAGAAGATTAAAACATTGCGATAGAAAAATGAATTTTTTAAAATATAGCGTAAGTGTAATGATGTCGGCTTGGGCAAGTGGTGAACCTGTAATGTTAAAAAAAGATATTAGTAGTTCAATTCACGAGTATGAAAAATTTCTCGTCGAGTATGAAATTTGTTAGGAGAATTTCCCTACTCTTGCGCCGAGACTGACTCACTTCCTACAAGACCATCTACGACTTCTGTACTTTTACGCTCGGGTTAACCTTCACCGTTAGATTGTTTCACGCTATTATCCTAATATGCAATTGCATTTGATAGGTTGAATCGGGGTGAGTGGTATAAATTTTTCTTTATTGAAGTTTTAAATTGACTCTGCTAATTGTCAGTAGCGGATATTGGTACCCACCAAATGTTCATCGTTATCACCAAAGATAACTAGCAGGTGGCTTTGTTGGAAAATTTTCATGACGTCACATTATTGATAACGTCATTATCGTATCCCCCGTCAAGAGTTGGAAACAGGCAGGACAATCCCTCTTTGAAAGAATAATTACGACAAACACGGGAAATGTATGCTGTTAAGTCGAAAGGAAACGCTGAGCATTTGCGTTCTTAATGATTGGATGCTAAGGAAACCTTTTATTTGTGTTAACAATTAGATGCTCGTTTAGTTGGGTTTAATATTACTTTTTAGGTACATCAAGTACGGAGATTAGCTAATGTTTGACTGAGGTAAAACCTAACTGTGAGTATTACTACTTTAGTTTCTTTTTTTGATTTGTATTTCGCTGGTCATGTCGTTTATGACCGTACGTGCATGTTAAGTTAACAATCAATAACATTAATGTGCTTCACGAACTTATAAGCAGTGCGCGTTGAGTCTCGAAGGCTTAAATTTGTAAATATAAATTCAGACGTTATGTTTATGTAACTGTTTAGACCGACCGGGTCAGCTTGTTGTACGGTGTGTTGCTCGCTACTCGGTGCAACTTATAATTCATTTGACCTACATGTAAATATTGTCGAGAACTTACATTCATATACCTTCTTCATCTTCTGTGATATAATAAATATATATATTCGGTGTTATTACTTCTGTGGTGTTATTTATCCTTTTCCTGCTACGGGTAGAGTTAGACGGTATCTCCCGAATTTAATTCTTCATTGTCTTGGCGCCTTTTTTTAGATTTACGTTATAATCACACATAAGAAAGCCTGCGATCCTTCTCCGAAGAAGCTGTGCTAGCCGTTGCTTTGTTTTGTTATAAGAAGACCAGCGTAACAATTTATTCTTGGCGGATCAACTCAAGAAACCTGAGTTTCTCGTAACAAACTCTTCCACTCTTTGTTGAATATAAGGCTAAACATCGTTATCAACAATAGGAAGAGAATGAGTCAATAGGATATGGTTACAGTGTGAACAGTTCAGATGGTTTAATGTAAGAACTTTTTTTGAATGGTTTTGCCAGATAGCATTACTTTATTTCAGAAAAAAAGAATTAACCAAAAAATGTTGACAACTTATCCAGTCACTTAACGATAGAAGTAACTGAGGAATATAATCGTCAGAATATAGATGTTGCTTTTTTACGCGTCTTAAAAAAACCTGAAAGACAATTTTGACTAAATGAAAGTCCAAACGTTAAACTCCATTTTAGAAAAGATACTTTTTAAAATTTTTTAGAAAATCCTTAGAGACAGTTGAAGCCAAGAGATAAAGCAAATAGATCCCTACTCGAATTTCTCAAAGAAAACATAAACCCCGAAGTACAAACAAAATTAAAAAAGCCCAAATAAATCAATTTTCAAGCAGAAAAGTCAGTCATCTCAGCATATATAAATGCCCAATCGACGATTAAAGCCGAAAGCAAACCACTAAAGTATATGCCGTCTATGTCAAGTGTACAAAAATCTAGAAAACGTTGAAGATGATTCCCATAGCGATACAAACTCTTTGTCATTAGCTTATTTTGCAGCAGTCAAGAATAACTTCAATTTATTTGGTAACAATTGTTTTTTATTCAACTTATTTTATTTGGACAAAAAATGACTTTCGAAAAACCAAGAGGCTCGTCCTCTAATGAGGATATTAAAATAAACGATTTTATACTAGCAAGGGTTCTTATAGAAACTTCGTTAAAAAGCAAATTCTATTTTGCAAAAAAGTGTAGAAGGTGAAAATTATATCACTTTTCTTTGAAAAAAACAACATAGGGACGAGTTCTTTTTTTCTCCAAACTTGTCTGATCAAAACATTATTGGAAAATTTAAAACTGTTTAAGTGCTTTCTTTTTATTTACAGTTTAGAAAAGGTCGGTATACTTTTTTGTAATTTACTTGATCTTATAGAATAGACTATATATATAGTTCTGACATAAGAATCAACTTTTCTAGAAATAATCAAAATAAACTATGTTTTCTTTATGACAAAATGATGTTTTCTTAGAACAAATAATTTTCCAACTTTTACAGATAGCTAAGAAAAGAAAATTTTTGTCCCAAATCACGCAAGATAATATAATTGTTGTAGATCGCCATATCAGATCAGATAATGTAATTTGTCATGATCGCCATGTAACGTCAGATAAGTTAATTCTAGATGTAACGTTGGTTAATATTACAATGTTGTACAGGTTGACATCTGAGGCACTTATTTAAATTTCTATTTATTTTTTATAGATATTATTACAACTGTCGTTAAACTGTAGTTAAGACTGTGACTTAAAAACTAACTTAAAATTATAATTAAACTACTGTATTTTAACTGACCCACTTATTTTATTTATATGCGAAGAAATTGCCAACGTTGCTAACTCGTCACTATTGTTCAAAGCTGTTCGTTTAACCGTGATTGAATCTATGCTTAATAATTATTCTTTACTAGGTCGAATGCAATTACATTTACCAATGCTTTTTTTCTTTTATACTACCTTTCTTTGGAAAGTGAACCGCAATACTCTTAAAGTTGTGATTCGCTTGAATTTGAGTTACATGTTACAAGTTTAGTAAAAACAATTAATTATAAAAATGATGATTTTACATTAAAACATTAATATCTTATATCAGAAAAAATTAAGAGAAAATCTAATTAAAGTAAGTTAGTAAACAAAATCTAATACTTAATAAAGATACGATTTCATAATATAATTGTGTTAGTGACTTATTAATTAATAGTGATAATCTGGAAATGCAATTTTCTCAAAGTTAATAAAACTGCTATGCATTAGCATCGTTTGTAGTGCACTTCACTTTGTTTTTAATTTAACTTACTGTTTCTCACTTACAATTTATAGCTCATTGCACTAAAAGTTTATTAATTTGAACTGTTTGTAAAATATTGTAACGACTATTTAAATTAATTTATTTATACTAAAAATATACACTTTACAACTAACCAAAACTAATTAAATATAAGAATATTTTATAAAAACGATTACGCTAATTTATATAGTACTGAAACGTCCGAGAAATTACTTGCAAATGCAAGAGCCTTCTAGAACTGTTATCTAGTTTCTAGAAAATATAACGAAAAGTGAGGAACGATCGAGAAGAATTCGCTGATGTCTATAAAAGCCGAAGATGGAAATCGTAGGTCAGTTATTGCTGGAATGCGAATGTGTTAAGAAGATTATCAAGTGAAGATAAATAAGTGATTAGCACGTGCGGACGTTTTAAATAAATAACAGTGTACACCGAATCGAGTGAACGTGACTTATAGTGTAAACAAATCCGAGGACGTTATCTTATCTTATCTTAAGTGTTATACAACGGTTATACATAAATTAGTGTAAGTGTTTTTATTATTAGATTTAATTAGTTCGGTTCATTTAAAAGTATACATATTTCTATAATAAGTAAACGTAGTTTTAATCGTTTTAAATAAATTAGTTTTTAAGTAATAAATTCGTTACAAATTGGTGTCAGGTGTTCGGTTTTAAACCCGTGAAAATCGTGTAAATAGATAAAGCTGTTCGCGATTTTTATTAGTGTAAATACCATTAAGTAATTTATTATCGCTCGAGATACGATACGCGTGTTTGTTTATAAAGTAGTGTATTTAAAAACTTTATATTCGTGTTATATTTAAATTTATGCCGGTGACGCGTTTGCAAAAAGAAAAAAATGGATTCAAAAATATTTGAAATTCTCGAATCAATGAACAAAAATATGGAAGAAAATAATAGAAAAATGGGCGAAACTTCACAGAAAATTGAAGAAAAACTGTCGGAAAATTCTAGAAAACTGGAAGAAAATGCTAGAAGTTTAAAAGAAGAAATAAGAGCGAGCATGGAAAATCAAATAAAGACTATTGAGGAACAAATACAGGTTAGTGTAGGAAATCAAATCAAAATTGCGCAAGAGGAAACCCAAGCAGATATGCTAAATTTGAAAGAAGAAATTTGCGAATCTGTGAATAAGAAAATAGAAGCAATAGAGGACAAATTAGAAGACAGAATAAAACTGATTGAAGAAAGAATGAAGCAAATGAATTGTCACGGTGAAGGAAGCGTCACGAGTGAAGATTTAATAATGAACCATCGAGAAGAAAACACTCACAAGTTCAAAGTTGTACCACCGAATTTTGATGGTAAAGTTTCATGGTCAACCTACTACAAGCAGTTTGAAGCCGCAGCTACTGCTAATGGTTGGAGCAACAAGCAGAAAGCGACGTCTTTAATAGTGTCCTTACGTGGAGAAGCGCTTGGAATTTTACAAACTATTCCGGACCACCTGCAAGAAAATTACGAACTCTTAATATCACGATTAGAAATGAGATATGGGGATGCTCATCTTCAACAAGTATATCAGGCTCAAATTAAAAGTCGGGTTCAAAAAGCTGCCGAAAGTCTTCAAGAGTTTGAGGCTGACATCGCCAGACTAACACGGCTTGCGTATCCTACAGCACCGGATACCTTCCTGGAGCAGTTAGCTATTCAAACTTTCGTAGATGGCCTCCGAGACAGCGAAACACAGCAGACTCTCCGGTTAGCTCGACCGAAGACATTGGATGACGCTTTGGTGCATGCTTTGGAGTTTGAAGCAGCAAAACAAGCATCGCAACGAGGTGGTCATAGACTCTGCTGTGCTACAGAAGTACCCGCGCAGACACTGGAAAGCATCGAGGAGATAGCGCGACGAATACTTCGGGAAAGAGGAGTGACAGCTTTGAACTGCGATGAAATAGGCCATGTACGACGGCATCGTACCAAACCTAAGAAGAGGACTAGAAAAGCCCTCGAAAATTTGGAACGAGGCGAGCGAAAGAAACAAAAAGTAATCTCATCTAGTCAAACTCCGGAGGTTACAATCCAAATGGCATCGCCTAGAGAGCAATTGCATAGCATTTATCTCGATGGCAAGATCAATGGGAGAAGCGTC
This sequence comes from Aquatica leii, assembly GCA_035610365.1. Lineage (NCBI taxonomy): Eukaryota > Metazoa > Arthropoda > Insecta > Coleoptera > Lampyridae > Aquatica > Aquatica leii. The sequence goes on along the minus strand of CM069434.1, from coordinate 12,584,315 downwards.
CAGTTACTGGTTGACACGGGAGCGACGAAGACCATCATTCGTCCTGACATCTTATTGGAAAACGAGAAGACATCACCAGTAACAGTACGACTTCGAACAGCGACGGGCGACGAAATACCTACTCACGGACAAGTCGAAGTAACCATTGGTTTGGGAAATGGAGTACTCGACCATCAAGTACTGGTAGCCGACATCACGGAAGAAGTTATCCTGGGAATGGACGTGATAAAGAAGTATGGGTTCCATTTGGATATGAAGAACGATGTCCTGAAGATCGACAATGAAGAAATTCCTTTTCATTCGTCAGAGAAGGCAGCCGTGCGAGTCTTATTGAGTGAAGACGTGACTCTGCCTGCAAGGACTGAAAGTGTGGTGATGGCACGCCTGGATGGAAGTCTCCGGGAAGGCTACATACGCGCGATGGAACCAATGGAGGGCGGCTTAGTTGAAAAGGGACTACTCGTTGGCAGAACTTTAGTACGAGTAAAGAAGACGATGCCAGTAAGGATCTTAAACATCAACTCAGATCCTGTAACGCTGAAAAAGAAGACCGTGGTAGGCCAATGCACGCCAGTATCACAAATTGTGAGATGCGTGAAGTCGAACGAAGATACGTCGCTGAAGAAGTGTCCACAACATCTATTGGACATTCTTACCACCAAATGCGAAAACCTCAGCCAAGACCAGCTGGCTAAAGTTAAAGTGTTGATCCAAGAGTACCAAGATGTGTTCGCGCTGGAGAGTGGCTCCAAAGGAAGAACTAACGTGGTGAAACATAAAATTAATACCGGAGACGCTCGGCCGATACGACAACATCCACGCAGACTTCCTTTGGCGAAAAGAGAAGAAGCCGAACAAATAATTACGGATATGGAGAGAGAAGGCGTGATTGAACCTTCAAGTAGTCCATGGGCATCCCCAGTGGTACTCGTGAAGAAGAAGGATGGATCAACGAGGTTTTGCGTAGACTACAGGCAGCTAAACGACGTGACCAAAAAGGACAGCTACCCTTTACCCAGAATTGACGATACGCTAGACACCCTGTCAGGATCCCAGTGGTTTTCTACGTTAGATTTAAAGAGTGGATACTGGCAGGTAGAATTAGAACCCAAGGACCGTGAAAAAACAGCTTTTACGATCGGAACTGGTTTGTGGCAGTTTACTGTAATGCCCTTCGGCCTGTGTAACGCTCCTGCAACGTTCGAGCGTTTGATGGAGACCATCTTGCGCGGATTGTCTTGGAAGACGTGCTTGGTCTACCTGGACGACGTGATCGTGGTTGGAAGGTCGTTTGAAGAGCACTTAAACAACTTGAAGGAAGTGTTCCAGAGATTACGTGGGGCTAACCTCCAACTGAGCCCAAAGAAGTGCCACGTATTTAAGAAGGAAGTCCAATACCTTGGCCACGTCGTATCTAGAGACGGAGTAAGGGCTGACCCAGACAAAATCCGAGCAGTGCAAGCATGGCCAAGACCGATCGACAAACATCAGGTCCGAAGTTTCCTTGGGTTGTGCACTTATTATAGAAGATTTGTCCCCGGATTTGCCAATATTGCCAAACCATTGACAAAACTAACCGAAGAAAAAGCAGAATTTAGATGGAATGAAGACTGCGAAAATTCTTTTAATCAACTAAAACAGGCCCTAGTCACTTCGCCAATTTTGAGTTATCCACGAGAAGATGGAAAGTTTGTTTTGGATACCGACGCAAGCAATATGGCCATAGGCGCGGTCCTTTCGCAGGTTCAAGATGGACAAGAAAAGGTGATCGCGTACTTTAGCAAGGTTTTGTCTAGGCCAGAAAGGAATTATTGCGTGACTAGGAGGGAGCTGTTAGCAGTCGTTAAGTCCATCGAACATTTCTACAAGTATTTGTATGGACGAAGATTTTTACTGAGAACAGACCACGCCGCTTTAAAATGGCTACTGCAGTTCCGTAACCCAGAAGGACAAGTGGCAAGATGGATCGAGAGACTGCAAGAGTATGACTACGACACAGAACACCGTGCCGGAAGCAGTCATCGGAACGCTGATGCCTTGTCTAGAAGACCATGTCCGGCGGACTGCAGCCATTGTTCGCGACTGGAAGAAAAAGTCGAATGCCTCCGGAGAACTGCTATGGTTGATGATGAGTGGGAACCTGAGCAGTTACGTCGCGAACAAGAAGACGATCCTGAAATAAGACTACTCCTGGACTGGAAAGAAAACGGCCGACGACCAACCTGGGAAGAAGTGAGTGCTTTGGGCAGAAATATCAAAGCGTACTGGGCGCAGTGGGACTCCTTGATAGTAGAAGACGGTCTTCTTAAGCGATCCCTAGAAAATGCCGAGGGCACGGGAAACAGACTACAGCTGGTAGTGCCAAAGAGCAGGGTGACCGAAGTGTTGAAGCATCTCCACGATGGGACATCGGGAGGACACTTTGGCATTAAGAAGACGTTGGGTAAAGTGCGAGAACGATTCTACTGGATGAACTGCAAAGAGGACGTCATGAAATGGTGCCGTAAATGCACAGTCTGCGCATCAGGAAATGGTCCAGCGAGAAAGCGCAAAGCACCCATGAAACAATACAACGTAGGAAGCCCTTTGGAAAGAGTTGCGATTGACATCGCAGGGCCGTTCCCAGAATCCGATTCGGGAAATAAATACATCCTGGTGGCGATGGATTATTTCACGAAATGGACGGAGGCTTACGCCATACCCAATCAGGAAGCAGCTACAGCCGCAGACGTGTTAGGTAAAGAATTTTTCTGCCGGTTTGGAGTTCCGTTGGAATTACACTCTGATCAAGGCCGCAATTTTGAGTCTGGGCTGTTTCAAGAAGTTTGCCGACTGTTAGGAATTAAGAAGACTAGGACAACGCCTCTCCATCCTCAATCTGACGGCATGGTTGAACGGATGAATCGAACAATGGGCAAGTACTTAGCCAAGGTAGTGTCCGAACACCAAAGAGACTGGGATCAATACTTGCACCTTTTCCTAATGGCATACCGATCATCCGTTCACGAAAGCACAGGCCAAACACCATCCTGTGTAATGCTCGGTCGTGAAATACGATTGCCATGCGACCTTCAATTTGGCCGAAGACCGGAAGAGGAAGTCGCTGGAGAAGATTACGTCAGCAAGCTGGCAAAGAGGCTAGACGAAGTACATGAAGAGGTTCGTAAAAACACAAAAAAAAAATTGCCAGCGACAGGATGAAAACAAGATATGACGTCAAGACGCAAAATGGTGGGTTTCAACCTGGCGATATGGTTTGGTTGTATAACCCTCAAAGGAGACGTGGTTTGTCGCCGAAGCTGCAAAGGCAATGGGAGGGCCCCTATGAAGTCGTGCAGCGTATTAACGACGTTATATACCGCATCCGAAAACCGCCCAGAGGCAAGCCAAAAGTGGTCCACGTCGATCGTCTAGCCCCGTTTGCTGGCGATAACCACAATCCGCAAGTTCAGGTCCGAACCAGAGTAATAAGTAGCAGAACCAGGAATCCAATCGAAGAAATGGAGTTCGAAAAGTTTATGAACTTATACGGAGGTTCTGGAAAAGCTAGGTTCGGAGTTACCACCGAGGAACAACAAGATCTGTTCCAGACACAAAAAGATTACGCCATCGCACATTGCGTGAGCGAGGACCTTGACATGTCCAAAGGGGTTGCAGTCGTGTTTAAAAAGAAGTTTGGGCAGCTAGATGAATTACGAAGACAGCAACCGGCAGTCGGAAAGGTTTTGAGGACTACGTGGTGACGGACGCTTCGTTTTCTATCTAGTCACCAAGAAATACTCACGTGTCAAGCCGTTATACAAAGATCTGTGGCGAACATTATGGAGTCTCAAGAGACAAATGGAGTTCCATCTTGTTAAGAAATTGGCAGTACCCAAGCTTGGTTGTGGCTTAGACCAATTGAATTGGAGGACAGTTCGAAACATGTTGGAGGTCGTCTTCCGAGGAACAGGCGTTCAAGTGTTGGTCTGTAGTTACCAACCGAGGAGAGTATTGGGTCAGGAAAAGTCCATTGACTGTTACTTCTATGGTCAAGGAAGTTGCCGAAATGGAGGAAGCTGCCGCTATCGCCACGATCCCTTTTACCGGTGTCACATCCAGTCTCCTGTTCTGGGACAGAACAGTCCTAAGAAGGGGGCAGTGAAACGTCCGAGAAATTACTTGCAAATTCAAGAGCCTTCTAGAACTGTTATCTAGTTTCTAGAAAATATAACGAAAAGTGAGGAACGATCGAGAAGAATTCGCTGATGTCTATAAAAGCCGAAGATGGAAATCGTAGGTCAGTTATTGCTGGAATGCGAATGTGTTAAGAAGATTATCAAGTGAAGATAAATAAGTGATTAGCACGTGCGGACGTTTTAAATAAATAACAGTGTACACCGAATCGAGTGAACGTGACTTATAGTGTAAACAAATCCGAGGACGTTATCTTATCTTATCTTATCTTAAGTGTTATACAACGGTTATACATAAATTAGTGTAAGTGTTTTTATTATTAGATTTAATTAGTTCGGTTCATTTAAAAGTATACATATTTCTATAATAAGTAAACGTAGTTTTAATCGTTTTAAATAAATTAGTTTTTAAGTAATAAATTCGTTACAGTACACTTGCCGAAAGAATGTTCGCGGATAATTTCTATTTATCTAACACTGACACTTGTTTACATTAAAAACATGTACAACGTTATACTCCGTTATATTTATCTCGACACGCGTTATTCACTTATTTATTTAAACTTGAATAATATTTTGAACACTGCCGACTTCAAATTACTGAAATAACTGACTTATAATTTGTTTGTACCACATTTATACATTTCTGAAAAAATTCGAGAATCTTCTATAATCTTTCGTGAACGTTCTAGATGTAGATAAAAAGTAAGGAAACGTTCTCAAAATTTACAAAAACCTTGTTTCACTGACCACTTTTTAAGACTGTTCTGTCCCAGAACAGGATACTGGATGTGACACCGGTAGAAAGAATCGTAGTGATACCGGCAGCTCTTTCCATTTCAACAGCTTCCTTGACCATAAAAGTAGCAGTCAATGGATTTTTCCTAACTCGATATTTTCTTTGGTTGATAACTACAGATTAACACTTGAACTTCTGTTCCTCTGTCTGTCAATTTCTTAATATTGTGGAACTCCATTTCTCTGTTGAGATTCTATAATGTTAGCCACGGATTTTCGTATAACGGGCTGGTAAGTGAGTATTTCTTGGTGACCAGATAGAAAACGAAGCGTCTGTTACCACGTAGTTTTAAAACTTTCACGACTGCCGGTTGCTATCTTCGGAGTTTATCTAACCTCCCAAACTTATTTTTAAATACAACTCCAACCCTTCTCGAAATGTCAAGATCCTTGCTCACGCAATGTGTGATGGTGTAATCTTTACGTGTTTGAAACAGGTCTTGTTGTTCCCGGTTGTGACACCAAATCTAGCTTTTCCAGACACTCCGTATAACCTCATAAACTTATCGAACTCCATTCCATCAATTTGATTTTTGGTTCTGCTAGTTATTATTTTGATTTGGATCTAAATTTGCGTATTGCGGTTATCGCCAGCAAACGCGGCTATACGATCGATGTGGACCACTTTCGGCTTGCATTTGGGTGCGATATATGACGTCATTAATACGTTGCACGACTTCATAAGGGCTTTCTCATTGCCTCTGCAGCTTCGGCGATAAACCACTTTTCCTTTGGGGATTATACAACCATACCATGTCGCCAGATAGAAACCCAACATTTTGTGCCTTGACCTCATATCTAGTCTTCATTCTGTCGTTGGCAATTTTTGTGTTTTTACGGGCTTCCTCATGTACTTCGTCTAGCCATTTTGCTGACGTAGTCTTCTCGAGCAACGTATTTCGCGACTGAGGATCACACAGGATGGCGTTTGACCTGTGCTTTCGTGAAGGGATGATCGGTATGCCAATAGGAAAAGGTGCAAGTACTAATCCTAGTCTGTTTGGTGTACAGACACTACTTTGGCTAAGTATTTTCCTATTGTTTGATTTATCCGCTCAACCATCCCATCAGATTGAGGAAGGAGAAGCGTCGTCCTAGTTTTTTTAATTCACAACAGTCGGCAAACTTCTTGAAACAGCCCAGACTCAAAGTTGCGGTCTTAATCAGAGTGTAATTCCAACGGTACTCTAAACCAACAGAAAAACTATTTCACTGATACGTTTGCGACTGTAGCTGCTTCTTGATTGGGTATGGCGTTAGCCTACGTCTATTTTGTAAAATAATCCATCGCCACCAGGATGTGTTTGTTTCCCGAATCAGATTCTGGAAACGACTCTGCGATGTCAATCGCTACTCTACACTTACTGCACCATTTTATGACGTCCTCTTTGCAGTTCACCCAGTAGAATCGTTCTCAAATTATTCCTAATGTCTTCTTAATGCCAATGTATCCTCCTGATGTACCATCGTGGAGGTGCTTCAACACCTCTGACACCCGACTGTTTGGCACTACCAACTGTAGTCTGTTTCCCGTGCCCTCTTCTAGAGATTGCTTAAAAAGACCGTCTTCTACTACCAAAAGATCCTACTGCGCCCAGAACGCTTTGATGTTTCTGCTCAAAGCGCCCACATCTTCCCAGGTTGGTCGGCGGCCGTTTCTTTTCCAGTCCAGGAGTAGTCTTATTTTAAGATCGTTTTCTTGTTCGCGACGCAACTGTTCAGGTTTTTACTTGTCATCAACCACAACAGTTCTCTTTTCTTATCCATCTTAAACCTGCGAAAGGACCGTGCCTATATCCAGATTGCTTGCGTCGGTATTCAAAACAAATTTTCCATTTTCTCTTGGATAACTCAAAATCGGAGAAGTGACTAGATTTTGTTTTAGTTAATGGAAAATGTTTTTGCAGTCTTTTTCCATTCCATCTAAATTCTGCTTTTTCTTCGGTCAACTTCGTCAAAGATTTGACAATATTGGCAAATCCGGGTACAAATCGTCTATAATAGGTACACAACCCAACAAAACTTTGGACCTGATGTTTGTCGATTGGTTTTGGTCATGCTTGCACTCAAATGCTCAAATCAAATTCTCAAACGTTGCAGAAAAGTTACACAGGCCGAAGGGTTTTGGTCACGTCGTTTAGCTGTCTGTAGTCTACGCAAAACTTCGTTGATTTAACCTTCTTCTTTACGAGTACCACTGGGAACGCCTATGAGCTACTTAAAGGTTTAATCACTCCTTCTCTGTCCATATCCGTAATTATTTGATCGGCTTCTATGTTCGGCAAAGAAAGTCTGCGTAGATGTCGTCGTATCGGCCGAGCGTCTTCGGTATTAGTTTTATGTTTTACCACGTTAGTTCTTCCTTCGGAATCACTCTCTATCAACACTTTAACTTTAGCCAGCTGGTCTTGGTTAAGATTTTGACATTTAAAAGTACGTTAAACTTCACGTATCTCACTATTCGAGATGCTGGCGTGCATTGGCCTACCACTGTCTTCTTTTTCAACGTTACTGGATCTGAGTTGATATTTAAGATCCTTACTGGCATTGTATTTTTTACTCGTAAGGTTTTGTCAACGAGTAGTTTTTTTTTAACTAAGTTGCCCTCCATTGGTTGAATCGCGCGAATGTAGTATTTACAGAGATTTCCATCCAGGCGTGCCATTACCACACCTTCAGTTCTCGCAGGCAGAGTCACGTCTTCGCTTAATAAGATTCGCACGGCTGCCTTCTCTGACGAATGAAAATGAATTTTCTCATTGTCGATCTTCAGGAGATCATTATTCATATCCATATGGAACCCATACTTCTTTATAACGTCCATTCTTAAGCTAACTTCTTCCGTGATGTCGGCTACCAGTATTTGATGGTCGAGTACTCCATTTTCCAAACCAATGGTTACTTTGACTTATCCGTGAGTAGGTATTTTTTCGCCCGTAGCCGTACAAAGTCGTACTGTTACTGGTGTCTTCTTGTTTTTCAATTACATGTCAGGACGAATGATGGTCTTCGTCGCTTTCGTGTTAACCAGTAACTGAACACTTCTTTCATTGATCTTGCCATCGAGCTAAACGCTATGCAATTGCTCCATAGGCGATGCCATTTGAATAGTAATGACTAGATGAGATTAGCTTTTGTCTCTTTTGGTCAACTCAAATTTTTAAACGCTTTTCTTGTTTTTTTCTTGGGTTTAGTACAATGTCGTCGTACATGGTCTATTTCACCGCAGTTCAAAGTCATCACTCCTCTTTTCCGAAGTATTCGTTGCGCTATTTCTCTGATGCTTTTCAGTGTTTGCGCGGGTACTTCAGCAGCACAGCAGAGTTTATGACCGTCTCGTTGCGATGTTTGTTTTGGCTTGCACTAAAGCGTCATCTAATGCCTTCGGTCGAGCTAACCGGAGAGTCTGCTGCATTTCGCTGTCTCTTAGGCCGTCTACAAAGGTTTGAATGGCCAACTGCTCCAAAAAGGTAATTGGCGCTTTAAGATACGCAAGCCGTGTTAATCTAGTCTCAAACTCTTGAAGACATTCGGCCGATTTTTAATTTGGGCTTGGTACACTTATTGAAGGTGAGCACTTCCATATCTCATTTCTAATCGTGAAATTCAGTGTTCGTAATTTTCTTGCACATGGTCAGGAAGAGTCTGCAAAATTCTAAGCGCTTCTCCACGTAAGGACACTATTAAAGATGTCGCTACCTGCTTGTTGCTCCAACTATTAGCTGTAGCTGCGGCTTCAAACTGCTTGTAGTAAATTGACCATGGCACTTTACCATCAAAATTTGGAAATACAACTTTAAACTTGTACATGGTTTCTTCACGATGGTCAATTATTTAATCTTCATTCGTGACCCTTCTTTCACCATTGTAATTCATTTGGTTCATTCTTTCTTCGATCAGTTGTATTCCTTCTCTCTATTTTTTTTTCTAGCTTTTGTTCTAATTTGTCTTTTACTTGTTCTATTTTGTCATTCACAGATTCGCAAATTTCTTCTTTTAAACTTTTAGAATTTTTCTTCATTTTCTGAGAATGTTCGGATAGTTTTACTTCAATTTTTGTAGAATAGAAAGTTTTTTTTATTCATCGATTTGATTGAGAAGTTACCGGAATAAGTTTTATATATATAAACGGAACAGTTGAATTAGACGCTATAAACATACACGCGACTTGCGAACTAAGAATTAATCATTTACGCAATCAATGTTTTTATTACGGGAGCGATATTAAATCACTTAATGATATTTACAGTCATATCGCGAATCCTACACTGACGTCACTGTAACGATTATTAAAACTAATTTATTTATACTAAAAATATTTACACGTTTACCGAAACTAATTAAATCTAAGAATATTTAATAAAAAGACTTACGCTAACTTATATAGTACACTCACCGAAAGATAAAGTTCGCGGATAACTTTTATTTATCTAAATACTGACATTTATTTACATTAAAGTCACGTACAAGGTTATACTCCGTTATATTTATCTCGACACGCGTTAATTACTTTAATTACTTTAACACTTCCGACTTCGAATTACTGAAATAACTAATCATTTGTTTGTATCACATTTATACATTTCTGAAAACATTCGAAAATCCTCTATATTCTTTCGTAAACGTTGTAGACGTGCATAAAAAGTACGGAAACGGTCTCGAAATTTACAAAACCTACGCGAATGTTTGAATATGTTAACATAATGTTCTATTTTAAAAATATTTTGACTTAATTTTTATACTGCATCTATAATTGGTTGGTTGTTTTTTTTATAGCTTATTCAAACTTTGTTAAGTTGAGTTTACATGTTGATACGTACTTAACAACGTCTTTTGCTATATTTTTCCATCTATTTTCTTTGCGTAGTTTTTTTTAATATTCTCTTGTCTCTTGTAGTTGAACTAAAATCTCTTCCAAAGGTGACTAAGCGTAACTTCTCTGTAAAGCTTCTGTATCAAAATAGGTTCTACTTCGGCTCAAACTTAATCTGATTATTTCTTTATTTTTGTTTTCTATTTTCTAAGGGTTTAGCTTGTTTTGATGATGTTCTTTTCTCATATTTTGTATTATTGGTAATATGTGCAATTGAACGCATTGTTGTTGTATTGTAATTTAATTAAATCAAAAATGTTTATGCGTGATAATGCGTTGCTTTTGTTGTCAATTTCTTGTTTTAATAACTACGCCACTGATTGCTATTATTATAATAGGATTTGTAATACAGAGGAATGTTTACGTATGTTGCATTGCTTGCAAATTCTTGAGGTCGTCGAGTATTTATGTAATTGCTATATTTTATTCTCTGGCCTTGTTTTTGATTCTGACCGGTGTACAATACTATTGAGGTTGGTTTGTCAGTATTTACAGTCACATATTTACTAAGTGCTTTTTTCGTTGTCTTGAAAGTACCTGCCTTTTGTTTCTGTGTTGTTGCAGTTTTCGAAGAACGATTTTTTGCGTCATTGGTTGTAAGTTGTTGTGCAAGCTTTTTTGACATGCCTCGTCCGATGTACGATGATTTCACTTTTAGGGATAGTTGTTTCGTGAATTACACATTGTTTAATTTTGTACGGTTACTTCGCGGTTTATGTTTACAGTGTCGATGTAACGCAAAATGAAACTATATATTATGTAACGTTGATTAATTTAAATTATTAGATGTAACGTAACAATATGTTACAATGTTGTACAGGTTGACATCCGAGGCACTTATTTAAATTGCTTTACATTTCTTATAAGTATTATTACAATTGTCGTTAAAGTGTAGTTAATATTGTAACTTAAAACTATATAAAATACTGTGTCTTAACTAACCCACTTAATCTATTTATATGTAGTAGAATTCCAACGTTGCTAACTCGTCACTATTGCTCAAAGCTGATCGTTTAACTGTAATTGCATCTATGTTTATTAACCATTCCTTACTAAGTCGAATGCAATCACATTTCCTAATGCTTTTTCTTCTTTTTACACCTCTGTTCTACGGTACCTGAAAAAATACAAAACCGTGATTTTAGTTTCAAATACATCTAAACACTACGTTTTTTGCACTTGTTTTTTGAATTTAAACGTGATAATTATATCAACTTATTTGAAATTAAATTCAATGATTACTAGTTTTACAATACTCTTCAGATTTAATAGAGTAGAACGATGGTTCCGTTTAAATACAAAAAAGGCGCCAAAAACTTTTACTTTTAAATCCACGACGGCGTTTTTTACATTATTTTTGTATACACTTCGATTTTCGTTTGCATGAGACAGTTACATAATTATTACATTATTTGTGCGTCCATTTTGAGACAGGTATTCGATTTATTACAGACGTTTTACTGAGATAATTGGCAACGTCAATACTCGCTGAGTGCTCTAAACAAGAAAAACAAAAATTCGACGAAACTAATTTGTTTAGCCGCGACTGCTGAAAAATCAATACCTATTAATGATTGCGTCAATTTTCTGAACTCTTAAAGAACAATAATTAAACGTCTTCGGTAAGTTCGTCAAATATTTACGTAAAAGTGATTTAGGAAAGAAAAGCAATTGAGGCGTATTCTTACTTCTAAAAAAAAGTTTAGCAAAATAAAGTTATATATTCACGACATATTTAAGAGGAGCAAGCTTGTTAAATGAACAAGTTCGTCGTGGAAAGTTTGAAGGAACAGCGTTATATGCTTCTTGATTCTTATATAATGACTTGAGCTCCCCAATGAATAGCGGTTTTGAGAACCACGACACTGTTATAGGTGGTTTTACTACCCTTTATTAGTTTCTGTACAAAGAACCGGTCCACTTAAAATAAATTACAAACGTGATTTTGTGAGGAAAGGTTTTCATCAGTATGTATGAAATACTAAATAAAAATTACTGTTGTTTTTAGGTTTTGTATTCATTATAGGTACCATTATTGATGTTAAATAAATTTAAACAATTTTAGATTAAATCATTCCTAATGTTACTTCAATTTTACGCTTCTACTTTTGTTGTTGGTTTTGTCTATAATTTCTTCAGTCTACATGTGGAATAAACTTTGTTAAAATAAGCAATTACAAAGTCATTTAAAATTTCTACTTTTTTCTTATATAATTTTACCCGTGGGACAAGACTAAAGCTAATTTAACTAAAAATTTAGAACATTTGCGGATGATTAATTTTTTTTAATGATTTGTTAAGCGTAACTTAAACACTTAAAAAACGTAGAATAACAAGAAAAAGCGCCTTAAAAAGAAAAAAAAACTTCGTTAAATAACTAGACCAATATTTAAAGAAACGTTGACATTTACGAAAATTTACGGTATTGATAATTTCCTTTGTCGTACATAAATCATGACATGATGTTTGTATTCAATTTCCAAAATTAAACAGTAGTAATATATTGTCTTGATCTAAGTGAAACGCGTTTCATTTACTTAAAAGTACAATTTCGTTCTTCCCCCATGCATAAAAAGTATTTAATATCGAAAAAAGGTCATTATTGATTATCGTTTTAGTATAATATAAGTAAATTTTAATTTCATTTTTTCTAAGTGGGTAATGCATCATTTTCTACAGATATATTTTCTTATCGTGTAAATACTTTTAAAAAGTCAAATTTCAGTTTGATTTCATTAAAATTAAAAACGTAGTAATTTTTTGAATTAATCATTCGTTTTATTTTTGAAATTGACAAATAATGCCATGTCATAGTAATTCATAACATGGCGTGTCAATCCTTACAAAAATAAAAGCTTTTAATTAATTTTTTCATGAATTGTTAATGTGCAGATACTTTCCAGTTGCTTATTAAGGAAAATTATGGCAACGACAAAATGCAATTTTCAGTTTCTGTGTTTATACACTTTTGATCTCAATTTTCTATGTATAACAAAATGGTTTACGCAACTATGTTCTTCTTAGTTCAAGGTCGACTAGAGTTGCTAATCGAATACTGTTGACTGAATAAGGTTTTAGACGTTATCTAAAGTATAGATCAAGTTTTAAATAAAATTGAAAACAATATCAAAATAATTTTGATAATATTGTATATCGAATAAGGAAAAGAAAATATGAAAATTTGCAGCCGTGTCGAAGACCAAAGATGTCAACACCTTGTATTTATTTTATGTTAATTTGTCAGGGTTTATACTACACGTCATAAATTTATATTTTGAATTTTAGCTATTTATCTCTATTTAGAAAAATTATGAGTGTAATTTACGTGCTTTAAATACATGCAATTTTAAATAATTTTAAATGATTTACTACTTTAATTTTTTGGTGCCAATGTAGTGTGCGGTCTACCTATAGCATAGTGCGGTCTACTATAGTAACAATGCAGGGATGAGTATGTAGTTTGCGATCTACCTTTTGAAATCGTTGTAGGGTTATTAATTGTAGATTAAGTAAATTATTCGGATAATTTCTAATCGATTAATATGACCTAATGATTCATCACTATCATATAATATCTAATTTTGGGAATGATGTACACAAGACAATTATGACAAGAATTGTAATTAACTTTCTCTGCAATGATCACTTAATGACAATATCTAATATAAATTGAGCGACAAAATGCAGCAGTGGTTCAGTTTGCATTTTTTTTAATCTACAATTGACGACAGTTTTGAAAATGCTGATGAAGGAATTTTACAACACCGTCATCCCAACTGAAGAAGCTGCGACGAATTATTTATTGCACAACGAGTTATTGGTGAACGAAAATCAAGCTCATCCATATGACAGTTGCGGAGCGGAAATGGCAATGAAGAGACGTCGTGACAGACAAGGCGAATTTTGACCAGTGCTGAAGTGCCCAAGGAAGAATTGTCAAGTAACCAGATCAGTGCGGAAAGGAAATGATTTTTTCCACTTTACAGATTTAAATGGCAAAGCGCGCTGCAATTTGAAACTATGCAAAATTCTGGAATTGATTTTTATGTTTATTCATGAGATTCCAAATGAGACAACAATGAAATTAACGGGCAAATCATCACATACTGTTTGTGATTTGTGATTGGTTTAATATGTGCTGAGAAGTTTGCTCTTCGATGGTTAGTGTACAACGACGTGGACCTTTAGTTGGAACTAATAAAAATCTAGTGCAAATTGATGAAGCGAGATTTGCAGGCCGAAGGAAGTACAACAGAGGTCGTTTATTGGTTGGGGACCATCCGGCACTATCAGAGGATAGTGATACTGAAATTGATAATGCCCGTAATCATAGTCAACGGATTGATGGGCTTTGGGTATTTGGGTTGCTGAACAGTCAGGAACGTCGATATTTCGTTGTGGAACGCAGAGACCGCAATACATTGATTCTAATTATACAACGTGAGGTGCAGCATGGTTCAACAATCCATTTAGATGAGTGGCCAGCTTACGCTAACTTGGCAAATTTGGGATATACTCATTTAACAGTCAACCACCAACATAACTATGTAAAAGCGGTGCACACACAAGGCATTGAGAGGTCGTGGCTGGAAGGGAAAATGAAAATTATGAGAAGCATGAGGGGTGTTGGGCAAGATTCTATTAATTTACTTAATCTAGAATTAATAACAACAACAATTGGCCGCACACTACATTCCTTCCCTACACTACATCACGGTTACTATAGGTAGACCGCACACTACATCACGGTTACTATAGGTTGACCGCACACTACATTGGCACCAATTTTTTTAATATAACAGTTTCAATTAAAACCTAATATAAAAGAACTGGATTAGTTTAAAAAATATCAATTATTTACAACATTTGCTTTTGCAGCCAGTAAATAAAAAGAATCTATTCAATGTCAAAGTTTGAATCATTAACAATATCTGCAAGTTCTTCCGATAAAAACAATGTTGGTATGTAAACGTTATTTTCTTAGAAACTTTAACAGAATAACATGTGAATGTGACTTACAAAGCAAATAATGTAGGTTTGTAATTGTTTAAAAATAATTTGTATTTAATGGGCTTTTACAAACTAACAAAATAATACGAAATTGCAGTTAAAGAATTGGGGGTTTTGATACCATTTGTTACGTGCATAAATTTAAATAATGCACTACCCTGTATATTGGTTTAATTAAAAATTACTTTTCTATTTCTCGACGCCATCTATCGGGCTTGTTGGTCTCTTCGTATGGAGAAGACGATGAACTGTCATTTTGACTTTAACATCGTTCACGATATAACATATGTCTGCGTGAATTCAAAATCGTTTTCTTAAAACATCCACGTATTGTGACACGATGGGTAATAAAAGTATTCTTAATTAATTAATTTAATCCACGCAGGGTAAGTGGCTTTTATTCTTTTTTTGGATTAAAGGTAATTTTTATGTCTTTTCGTTAGCGCCATGTGCTACCTCCTAAATATGGGTGTTCTTGTCTTAGTTTAAAATCTACAAGGGAAAAATTATAATCGGAAGCTGTAGACCTAAGAACGCTGCGATACAAGGGCAGAATTTCTATGTGGAGGCAATTAATACCGTTAATGAATATCATCTTGTTCGGAAGTGCCTAAGTACCGGACACGATTGAATTTCTCTTCGGAGGCAATAAATTAATACCATCGTAGACGAAAAGATATTGTAACAGCATACGATACGTTTCGGTTCTATTACTTTTTTTTAAATGTTTCTTTTACCTGTTGTAGTTTGTGAGTCGCCAGGTAGACACGATTATTTTCAGGAAGTTTGATTACAGGAAACCAGTAGGAAAACGTTTTCTGAAGGTACACCTGAATCTTGGTAAATCAATTTTTGATTTTAATTATTCGCTGTCGCTACGGTGCTACTCATAATCATATTTACTAATCGCGTGGAAACATCCGACTTGATTTGCTTCTTATTATTGTTACTTAATTAGTTTAAGTAAATTACTATCGCATGCTGATTACGTCAACTGTCAACTATTACTATTATTAATATAATTTAGTTACGAACATGTTTTCTATGTTCTGATGGTTACACTTTTGCTTTAAGTGTAGTGTAAGTTACCGATACTTCTGTTATTTCACTAACTACATATATTTGTACTCGGACTAAAATTATTCATTGTTATGCTATCCACTTATCTTGTAATTGTTATTGATTCAAATTTTAATCTATTTATCCTTCTATAGTAATTAAAGTGCAATTGTTGTTAACGATTTGGTTTCTTTCTGCGTTCCCTCCAACTTTACGAACCTAAAACTTTGTTACAAGCTTGGACCGTCTGTCTTGATCGAAGCAGAAGTGTTACTTATAAAAGATCTGGCGCCCTTAATTATTATTCACTTGAACCTCCCCTATCTCCGATTGTGTAAGTTGGCCGTGCAAGGTTCGTAAGACCTATAAGCTTGTAGCACATTGTTTTAGAGTAAAAACTATTTAATTTTTTTAAATAAATATTTACTTTTAGAAAATACAAGATAAAGTTAATTGCTCCAATGGATCTAATATGCTACAACAATCAATACTACAAAGTATATAAGAAATATTGGATTAAAAAGAAATTGTTAACAAAACAAATGTATTGTGGCTTAGCAATCTTGTTGCTTAAAAAAAGAATAATGTAGAACAAAAGCAGAAGTCAATTATAGAGATGAAGATAATGGTGATTAACCCTCTGACGCTCGGGTAGAAAAACTCACAGAAATTTATTAACAATGTTTATATTTTTCGTATATAAAGAAAAACTGTTTATGCAACTGAATAACGATTAGTTAAAACTAATTTTTTTGTTACATTTAACACAATGTACAGTTTTAGAACGTTTGGAATGGTTACTACAGACAAAATTATGACATCTATTGCATTTTCGTGAAACTTTTTTATCGTTTTTCTAGAACACGTGTAATACCTGGCGCGTTTTTTTGATTCATTTAATGTTAATCTTCAGCTGTACTGCATTCTGCAATTTGCTCGCCTAAAACCGTGGAAATATTTGTTACATGTCGTTCTTTTGTATTTTTTAAAAATAGTTGTTCCAAATTAAAATTAACGGTTGCACTGTTTATATGCCGCTACCAGTTCTCCTTACGGGTGGGGCTAAACGCGATACACCAACTGATGGCATTTAACTCGCTTTTTTACTTGTTTAATACCGCTGAGAACGTTCATGTTATTTTACGACATGTAGTTTTTCTTTCTGCTGAATTTTCCACGTTAGTAATTTTTATTACGCTTTTAAATGATTAACGTATGCCAGATTGAATTTGGCGTTTGGGTTAATTATGCGACGTTCCAGGTAAAGAAAGCAATTTCCAAAGATGGCGTCGTCACGTTATCTTTTGACGTTTTTTCAGCTAGTTTTGTGGAATTGTCATGTTGTCTTTGTGGCCGGCTGTTTTTGGGATATGTAATCTGTGGCGTCCACCGAATTTTATGTAATCAGAAAAGACGAGAGAAGACTCACACCTGCTTCTGAAATATCAGTATCGTATTACTTTGTTAAATTGCTCTATCTATTAATGATTCCTCTAGTGTAAATGGTATATTTATTTAATACAAATCATTAATACTTTATACAGGTTACTTAGTAAAGCGTATACTTTCTCGCATTTATAGATATTACTTTAGTTAAGTCAGCCTTGTACTTCACCAACTTTAGCCGTCAGCCTATAACTTATTTTCTGTAATTATAACGTTTGATCATACTGACTTAAATTTATTTTTAGTCGTAAACTTTATATTGTCTGTAACTTTATGTATTGTCGTTGAGTACGTTGACGTGACATCAAGTCAGGTTTTTTCCATCATTTGAACGCAGTCATAATCAAAAGCAAAATAAAATTAACCGTCGTACATAAGTTTATATATTACGCATATCTTTGGTCTTAAATACACTAAAAGTGAGTAATGAACGTTACTACTAGTGACGAAGAATTGTTGGTTGTGTAAGTTTTTGTATTCATTATTATCATTGCCGATTGTCGACTTATTTTGCGACCGCATAGCAGACGAGGTAGGTTGATCCAGTAATATTTATATTTAAAATAAAATCGTTTACTTTATAACGTTTGTTAGCAATTGAATCTAATTAGTTGTATGGTGGGTTGCTTAAACAAAAAGGCTTGCATCGATATTATAGCTGTGATTTTACTATATTAGTGGACGAATATATAATTGCTATTGGTATACCTCTTTCTCTGTTTATTTTAACGACTATTCTCTCTTGTGTTGTGAAGTTGTATTTTGCCAATGTGTTCCTTTTAGTAATCGACAAATTTAAACAAAGTTGGGTGATATTTATTTGTTTTGGCGTTTTTTTAATTTAGTGTAGGATTAGAACACTGAGACTTGCGATCCGCTTGCCGAAATAAACTGAGTTAGCCGCTTGCAATTTTTTATTACTAGGGCGTTGGCTCGTGGCCCCTAACACGGTCAATTATGCAAGATGGCACGCATTAATGCTTGCTTCGCCTTGCAAAATAAACAATCAACATTTAATATCAGACCATAACCAGCTTCCATCCTTATGTACCAATACTCAACTACCCAAGCATGCACAAAACAACTTGTATATAAAATTTAACATGTTAAAGTGCAAGACTAGAGTAAGAAAAACAAAGCAAAATGTCCTTGAAGCACCATTAAAACACACAGTAAAAATGTTAGTATTACAAGAGTTCTAAAGTCTAAAAATGAATTTAAAATAAATTAAGATCAAGTAAACATAAAAAAAACATATCAGAGATTCATGGTCTGGTCTACAGTCTTCGCTATGCTTTTAGTTGTGCTTTATACCAGTCTTTTGATTCTTGTTCTTTGCTTTGTAGGCTTGTTGTGAGGAAGGCATGTATATTTGACCAAACATTTTCGTTTTCCACCATTAGCTAAATGATATTACTCGTGTTCATTCCATATTTTTGGATTAGCTCTTTTCTATATTCTTGCCAGCGTCGGCATTTGAAGACGGTGTGATGTGCCTCTTCTATTTTGTCGCCGCAGAGAAAGCAGGAGGGGTTTTCCTTCTTTTCAATGCCATTCAGGTATGTCTCCAAAACAGCCATGGCCTGTTAGCGCTTGGGTGCTGTGGTAGCTCAGGTTTTTGTGTTTTTTATTACACCAGGGAGGTCTATAATGAGTTCTCTTGTCCAGGCCGTTTATGTATATTCTGACCATCTTGTTTGCCATTTCTGAATTGTAATGGCTTTTCTCTCCATTTTGCCCATTCTATTCCTACCATTCCTCCTTTCTTTAGCTAACAGGTCTATTGGAATAATGCCTGTCAGGATCATCGCTGCCTCTAGTGAATCCGTCTTATGTGCTGATATTATTCTCAGCGATAGTTTCTTTTGTGTTTTATTTACTAGGTTTCTCCATTTCGCAATATTCATCACTTTATTTCATATCGTGTAACATAACACACAATATATCGGTGCCAAATATGTAACATAATACTAACGCATAACACATAAATGAATTAAAATGCACCGTGCTAGCTCACAAAAATATTTATTTAAAACACACATAACAAACAAACTACATAAGAACAATGAGAATTTTCATATTTATTTAATTAGAGTCGTGGGAATTCTTACGTTACTTAAGATTAATAATTTTCAATTTGATAAACAAAAATTTTATAAGTTGGACGCCACAATATTTTTTATATATGAATAGTTAAATATTGAAACCAAAACAAAACTTAAAACTAATAATTACAGATTATGTACATACGTGTCCTTGAAGGTTTAATTTTACCATTTACGAATCGCGCAACTTATTCGGGTGTGGTCATGATGACTCATTGAAATGATGCAATCTGATGCAATTTCCGTAAATCGTATATTTTCTCTTTCACGAAGATTTGATTGATATCTTGCCTTTGAAATCAATAAAATTGATAATCGTAGATCGTAGTTTCCATAATCGCAGACGTATAAAGATCGAAATCGTATTCATAAGACTTTCATACTCAAAAACATCGTATAAGAACGAAACCAAAAATCCAGAACAAAAAAAAAACTAAAACGTAAATTGCGATGAATTACACAATTCGGATCAAAACAAAAAAATGACTTACCCCTTCGAATTTACGGGTTTTTATTCTATTTTTCGTAAGTACTGCAACGAAACGCAAATGCTGCTACCAAACGCAATTGTTACTACGAAACGAAAGTACTACTACAAACGCCGGCATAAATAATTTTTACCATTAGGGCAAAAATTCACAAACACAAAATAAATAAGTGGTAATTCCACTTTTTGCAGCACGCAAAAAAATGTCCGCTTTACTTCATTGCGAAACGTAAGATGTCGAGGGATGACTTCGTACTTAAGAAGAAAGCTCAAAACGCATGTCAGTGCGCGAAATGCTTGCGCAAAAGAATTTACATAAACAGCGAACACAAAAATGCTAATCAAAAACAGACGTATTCAATCAAAAAATGTACACGTTACAATCGACGCTGCGTATAATATAATTGAGTTTACGGTTGTCATTATAAGTTTTTTAATGGCTTGTGATGGTCCTTTGACGTTAACCATAAGCTTAGCGAATGCCGCAGGTTTATTGTTGGCCGGTTCAACCACATTTTTTACATGTGGACAAAAGGATAGATGTTTGTCAAAAGTAACGCTTAAATATATCATCAACCCTTCAGAGTTAAACTTAATTTGTCTAAGCACTCGTTTACCCGTAAAAGTTATGGCTTCTGTTTTATTTGCTGCCACCTTTAGTTTGTTATCAAACATCTGTTTGTCCACTTTGATAAGAGCACTGTCAATAGCTTCTTCGACTACTTGTGGAGAGTACTCTTGTCCAAAAATTGCCAAATCGTCCACGTATGCTGTTAGGGTCATTTGTGGAGAAAGCTGGATAAACAAGAAGTCATCATAGAATAGCATTGGTGCTAATATAGACCCTAGCGGTTACGTTTTGTTCTAGGTTACAGGTTTGACTATCGTAGTAAATGATTCTCCTGTCAGATACTTTGCTATAATTTTTACTAGATGTGCGGCTACTCTTCTATACCTGAGTTTTTCTATTACCAGATTCCAGAGAACCGACTTGAATGCGTTTTCAATCGATTTTTTTGAACCCAAATTAGACAAGTTACCTCTGTTCTCCGTTTCTTCCTAGATTCTTGACAGTAATAACTTTTCATAGATCTTACTCAAACTGCTGATAAAACATATAGGTCTATATGATTTGTTTTTTGTGTCTTTGAAGTCAGGACTACCTGCGCTGCTTTCCACTGCCTGAGAAAAATTCCTCTGATTAGTTCGCTGTTGCACATTTGTAGGAATGTTTCAGGAAACTCTTTAACCGCTATTTTTATAACTTTCATGGGAATGTTGTCGGGTCCTGCGGCTTTTTTTGGCCGCTTTCGTTGTTTCTATTAATTCTTCCGTGGTGAACTGGAATTGTAGAGTACTTTCACCTATCACCCATTTCATAGACCGGTTCGAAGGAAAAAGTTTGGGTGTGATGCGTATCGCTTTCTCGCATGATGGAAGGCTTTGCTCCTTTCTTAATCTAAACTTTTTGGTAACAATCTTGTAGCCCGTCTTCTTCCAGTTCTGACGCAACTGCAAATAATGTCCCATGTTTTATTCTTTACAGTAGTTAAAATATATATATTTTTAAAACGGTGTTTAGTTTAGTTTTAATTATTTCCTGTGAATGATCTATGTCAGAAAAAATTGCATTATGCAATTTAAATTTAAAAATCAATAACAAGTAGTGGATTTGAGAAATGACATTGTACTGAACGATACACATTTTTTTCGGTATGAATAGTAATAGCTGACAGCATACAAAGCTGAGACTATAATTAGAAAATGACTATTAGAATGTTATATATCCGATGAACGATTGAAAACTGTGATCCAAAAGAAGGAGAAAAGTCTAAAACTTTTCCAGGATGACTTTATTTGTGTTTGATTTGAATCTAATTAGTCTAATGTCAAGTGTTCTACTAAATGTCATTACAAATCTACTTTGTAGTAACTGTTGAATGTAACAAGTTAAATTGCTTTGGAAAATACGTAAACTTTTGCTGTGACAGAGTTACATGTTATTACTGTATTTAATGTGACATTTTGTTCTCACAATTTTCGTTCTAATAAAGTCATTTTTAAGTACATTACCTTCTTATTCTAATTTCTTTAAAAATTTTAAAAGTTTTTCGTTGTAGTTATATGTAATACTTTTAATACGTTTTAAGGCGATGTATTATTTGTAGAACAAAACGTATAACTAATTCTGCTTTAGTCTTTTTAATTTAAATTATAATTTTTTGATTAAAAGTTTTTTACAAAAACAAATAAAATTCGATTAACGTTTTAAATTCAATTATTTGTAAAACAACACAGTTTACAATAAAAAAGTTTTGCTAAATGTTATTGGATAAATTACAGTTGCAGTAGAAGTTTTAACTGTTGTTTTAATAAATCGTAAATTACTGCCGTCTGATAATAATTACATTACAAACTAATCATTAAAAACGTGGTTTTTCTTTCTCTTCGAAATCATGCAATATGTAACTTTTTAAATTAAATGTTACATTATTTTGTATATTTTAAAAAAACCACTTTAAGGAACGCTTTTTGTTTTTCGTCTTACAAAAATAAGGAAAACATAGATGCGTGGTGACTCCAAAAAACGTTTTTTGAAGCACAATTTACTAGTTTGCAACTTATATATTAATTTTTTTCTTCAAACGTTAAAAAAGAACTTTTCAATTTTTTTTATTATACCATAATGAAAACATATGTATTTCGTACTTATTTATGAGCTATGAAGGGTTATCTTCCCCGTGCAGTGCACGGGAAAAGTTTTTCCCGTGCTCCATTGTTGCCAACTTTTAAAAATGACATTACACTAGTACACTAGTCGCACCTCAAAGAGTCTTCTATGTACCTTTTGGCAACAATATGGATTTCCATCCTCCGTGTCCTTTGTAGCATTGTTCATTTTGAATTATTATATTAAAACATAAGCTAATGTTACTTAGCTTTACCTTCATTTCTAAATATTGTTCATCTGGTGCGTCCGCTAAGAATTTTTTAAACTCTTCTTTCGTAAATGTCCTCGATTTTTTGAAAGACTAACTTTCATTTTTCTCCTTTAGGAAAGCGCGTATTTTTAAGTATTTGATTACTTCTATTCCACACTTAAGAATGATTTTATCATAGAATAACGAGACCACATAGTTCATGCTATCTACTTCTTCTCACTATTCATACGGCTGAAATACGTAATTGGCATATTTTTTAAATAAGAATTGATGTTATTTTTACTACACCATTGCAAGAAATGGTTGTCGGCAATACTGTGTTTTTCGCCGGATTTAGTTGGTCCTAAGGTACTTATTACTGCTTTTGCTTTGTTAACGATTTTTTTTCTACACCACCGTGTTCTACAATAAATTTGTGCAAATATTGACAAATACACAAGTTTTTAAATGGCATCAAAATAAACAGTAACTGGGTTGCTATGAATGAATGAATGAAAAAAAAATTAAATAAAACAACTTTATATTTATATATTTTCAAGATTTGGTAGCTTAGTACAATATGCAGAAGTCATACACAACAAAACTTTAATGAAATAACCCGCGGCACGGAAAAAATACAAAGCAATTTAAAATAAAGGTAATACGAAAGCACAATATCTAAGTAATACATGCGACGCCTTCGGCGGTGAGATCATCACTACTTCCTTCCCTCCGCCTTCTTATCATGTGTTACGTTACATCCTCCCCATCTGGTGCATAGTAGCGCCCTCGCGCATGCAACAGTATTGGTTTGGGTCTTTGGGCGTCCTCTCTTACGTTTTGGTATTACTGGATTCAGAGAACTTCCAATTTTGCCTACATAGGGTGTCAGTTCACTAACGTCATATTTTCCAATTGGTTCAAAAGGAAACTTCGAACCTGCTAGTTTATAAGTGGTTGGTGACACTTCTCTCAGGATCTTGTAAGACCAATCTTTCTTGGGTGCCAATTTGCCGGTTACGTTTTTACCAGAGTCACTCACCAGATGACTTTAACAAGACAAAAGATCCGGGCTCGTAATCAGGTGGTGATCTTTTGTTTAGGTCAGCATAATGTTTCCACCTCAGTTGTTCCGTGTTAACCCTTCACGTACGTCACCCATCGTAGTTACAAAGTCCTTTAGGTAGGGTGTTATTTGGGAAACGAAGTTGTCATTGTCAAAGACTGCTTTAGAATCGTGTGTTACGTCTTCCATCGTACGTATTTCTCGTCCAAACATCAAATAAGCAGCTGACTGTCCAGTTGTTTGACAAAAAACGCTATTCATTGCAAAACGGATGGTCGGTAAATTTACATCCCATCGGGTATGGTCGATACCGGCGAGAATAGCTAACTGTGGCTTCATATTCCGGTTTTTGCGCTCGACGGGATTAGCTTCTGGATGATATATAGGAGTCAAACTTTGTTTGACGTTTAACACATGTAACGTCTGCTGCATAACCGCTGATACAAACTGTACCCCGTTATCAGATATTATTTTTCTAGGAAATCCATAACGCAGAAATATCTCATGTGTAAGGATTTGTACGCATCCAATGCGGTAGCTTTTTGTAAAGCAAAAAGTTCAACCTACTTTGTAGCGGTATCTTCAATTATAAATATCCATCTGTTTCGTTCGGTAGTTGTAGGCAGTTTAAAGCGTTGATTATATACAAGCGTTTGTAGCAATCCATCTGGCTTAACGTTTAACGATTTATACTTTTGGCATTCGGTGCAGTTTCTAACGTAGTTCTTAATGAACTTTCTCATTCCAGGTCAAAAGTATCTTTTATAAATTCGTTGTATGGTCCGCTCACTTCCATAATGTCCAGCGGTCGGCATGTCATGATATTCACGCAGAAGAGCTTGACGTTTTTGTTGCGGTACTTCATACTGAGCATCTTTGGACTCCGAATCATGAGAATATCTGTACAGCATTCCATTTACCATTAGATAACCCTTGTCGATCCAGCATTTCAAATCCTTAATCGGTGGATGATCTTCAAAAGCTCTGATAATCTTGGTTATCTAGGGATCTTCAAGTTGCTTTTTTCGTAATTCTTCCGGTGACACACGTGGTATGTCGACGATAACAGTACACACGGCACACGTAGATTCTTCCTCTATCTTGCAAATAGGTCTCGACAAGCTATCAGCAACTTTATTTGTTTTTCCCGGCGTATAGTTAATGTTTAAATTATACGCTTGTAGTTGCAACGCCCATCGCGCTAGTCTACCTGAAGGTGACTTTAATTCCATTAACCATTTCAACAGCTGATGGTCGGTTCGTACCAAAACTTCGGAGCATTCCACATACCCCCTAAATTTAGCCAAGGTCCATACAACTGCAAGAGCCTCGCGTTCTGTGGTACTGAATTTTCTTTTGGACGACGTTAACAACCTACTCGCGTACTCGATTGGATGCTCTTCTCCTTCAAATTCTTGAAGCAAAACCGCGCCGACGGCGTAATTACTTGCATCGGTATTAAGGATATACGGCTTATTTTCATCTGCTTGTTTTAGAACCGGCGCGGTTGTCAATAATCGTTTGAGATGTTGAAAAGCGTCACTTTGCTCCTGGTTCCATTTCCAAGAGACATTCTTCTTCAACAAATCAGTTAAAGGGCTTTGCAACATCTGAGAATTTCAGCACAAATTTACGATACCACGCGCATGTTTGAATAAACGGTTTTAAATGTTTTGTGTTCCTTGGTGCGGGCATATCACTTATTGCGGTCAACTTGTCCGGATCCGCTTGTATTCCTTCACTAGTTATCACGTGTCTCAAATATTTGACGCGCTGACACGCGAACATGCTCTTGTTTTGATTTACTCGTAACTTAAACAATTTGAGCCTATGAAAGACTTCGGATAAGTCACTTAAATGTTTCTCAAATGTTTCCGACACAATTATTAAGTCATCAAGGTAACCGAAAACCATAATGTCTTTAAGTCCTGATCTAAACCTATCTATCAATCTTTGGAACGTAGATGGTGCATTACGCAGGCCAAAACTCATTCTTTGAAAACAAAATACTCCAAATGGAGTCACAAAAGCTGTTTTATCTCTATCTATTTCTCGAACACGAACCTGATAGTATCCGGAACGCAGATCCAAGGTTGTCATAAAGCTTGTTCGTTTAGCCGCGTGCAGAATATCATCTATTGTCGGCAAAGGATATTTATCGGGTATCGTAACAGCGTTCAGAGGCCTATAATCTACGCACATGCGTATCTCCCCGTTCTTCTTTGGAACTAAGACCACATTTGAAGTCCAAGGACTTTCACATTCTTCTATTATTTCCTCTTCTAGAAGTTTATCTATTTCCGTCTTTAGTAGCTCCTTTTTTGCTGGTGCTAGTCTGTAAAGTGGAACCGAAATTGGAGGTTGATCGTTTGGCACAACGATACAGTGTTCTGCATAATCTGTTGGTTCTCCCCCTACGTATGCGACTGTTTTTCAACGAATTGCAAAAGCGTTTTTCGCTGGTCATCGTTTAATAACGTAGCCTCATCATCTCGTAATCCTGCGACATCTACACACAGTTCAGAAGATGTTAATGAACTACGTAGCTCACTCAAAAAACTGTAACGAGGCTCTGGCTCTTCTCTAAAAACCCATGAGTTGCCAGTAAGGTCCAAAATGATTCCAGTTTTCTTTAAGAAATCTGCACTTAACAGTGTTCTGTTTCCCACGCTTGTATCTAACATGATGAATGTAGTTGAAACATGTCGACCTTCAACTAAAACATTAAGTTCTGTAAGCATTACTTCCTTTGATCGTACAATTCTATCTGCTAGCTGAATACATAAAATTTTCTTTGTGAAACGACAACGGTCCTTGACGTGTTTATATAAAGCACGACTTATTATGCTTTTTGTCGCTCCTGTATCCGCATAAGCTCGGTTGTTTTTCCCAAAAATAGTAATTGGTAATAAGGGTCGATATTCCTTATCGTCGATTCACTCGCCCGCATTGAATTCTTCAAAGTTCACTGTGTGAGTTGTTTCTGTTAGTCCTTGGAATACACTGGGGACATTGTGATGGAATGACACCAGGAGTTCCGCATTCATAACACTTAAAGAACTTCCGAGAAGTTTCTGCATTTACAACCGCGTTTGGTTCAGTCGTAGTAGCCTTCTTTTCGTTCTTCCGCTTAAGCGTTTCACATTCAGGTTTTTCATGACCAAAATTCTTACAGTAACCACACTTCGGGCGTTTGAGTTGTCAAATCATCTGTTTTGGTTGTTACTTTCTTTACATTTTCCGTTAGCGATTGCTCTACGTTTCGCGCGAATTCTGTTAATTCTTTAAACGAACTAATCTTTTCGCGAGGTACACGTTTACGAATTTTTCTGTGCAAAAGTCCGTATATCATATGAATCTGTACTTTTCTGTAAGTTTATCAGGCAATTGCGATAAAAGAGCGCGACATTTACACACATAATGTTCTGTTAATTTATTCTCGTCTTGCTCATGCGAAAATAACTCGCGGTATACACGATACAAAGGAAATTTTACACTGTGCGCAAAACGCAAAATCTCCAATGCATTTTGCCAAGTTACCACCTCAGCCTTCACGCCTTGCCAAAAAACTGCCGCTTGTCCACTATTCGTACAGTTTTTATAAATTGTTATCGCATCGATAAAAGCATCGACATTGGAATCTTTTGTTCCATCAAAACGTGCAGTACATTTAGAAAACTTACCTGATGGACCAGATGCTGGCACCTATCTAAATTGGCTCAGAATTTCCTTTCGAATTTCCAATTGCGATTTCTGCATGATCGCAATAAGCGTTTCGAATTGTTCACTCGTAATAGTGAACGATCCGTACATCCGTCGGAGACGCAGGTGATTCCGACTAGACATCGTTGAGGTTGAAATATTTTCAAAAGATGTAGTACTGGTAACTCTTTGAACCGTTTGGGCGCCAATTTTCAAGGTTTGGTAGGTTCGTACACTGTGCAGAAATCATACACAACAAAACTTTAATGAAATAACCTGCGGCACGGAAAAAAAATACAAAGCAATTTAAAATAAAGGTAATACCAAAGCACAATATCTAAGTAATACATGCGACATCTTCGGCGGTCAGACCATCACTACTTCCTTCCCTCCGCCTTCTTATCATGTGTCACGTTACAATATTTAATTTTCGCTATAGATACCTGATATTCATTGACTCAAAATCAGCGTTTGACACTGTAGACAAATAAATAATATGAAATAGCCTGGAAAAACTAGAAGTGCCGACACAAGTTACCCAAATAATTAAAAGCACGTTCAAAACAGTAACGGGGAAAGTACAAATCGCAGAACAGCGATCAGAAGAATTTGAGATGAGAAAAGGAATAAAGCAAGGAGACAGCCTAAGCCCACTTTTATTTTTGATAATAATGGAAAGAATAGTAAAACAAACCAAGAGGAAAGAATACTTAAAAACGACAGTAAGATACAACAAGTTAGAACGTATATCAATAAATAGTCTATTATATGCAGATGATGTAGTTCTAATAGCGGACTCACAAAAGAAGATACAGGAATTATTAAATATCTGGATAAAAGAAATAGAAGAAATAAAAATGGAAGTAAACAACAACAAAACAAAATTGCTGATAATAAATAAAAAGCAAACAAAGCATATACACAAGGAAATAAAATGCAAGATTAAATTTCTAGAAAAAATAAGAACTTTCAACTTGTTACAAGCTTTTGGTTTTACGAACCTTGCACGGCCAACTCACAATAGTCGGGAGTAGGGGGGGTTTAAAAAAAAGGAAATATGCTTAAGAGCGCCAGAGCTGATCCAACGTAATGCTTCTGTTTCGCTCACGACAGAACGGTGTAAACTTATAACGTAATCGAAGGTTCGTAATTCTTATACTCGGCTGATCAAGTAGCCCAAATTAGTTCGTAGGGAACAATAACTATAAGAGAGAGAACTAACAAATTTAATCACTTTTAGAATATAGTTAACAAATATTACAATTTTATATTAGAGTAGCAGAATAATCGTTATACATCGAATTCGGAAATCCTAAGTACTAGGAGAATTAACAATAAGCATTAACAACGGTAGTAAACTTTGATTTCGTAACAAGTAAATTTATACAATTATATAGAAGATTCAGTACGTGAATGCCTACAGTATCGGCAACACACAACACACCTTTAAAGTAAATCGAAGTAAATATTCTTCACCCACACACAGTATGCGATACAGTAAACTCAATGATTATAATTACCTTATTGGTAGCTACACATTACATGCATTTACGAACGTTATTATGAATCGAAAGTTTGTGAGTAATTTTTCGTGACAACGATATACACAAAAATTAATTAAAATAACTCACCCGAAGTTCAGCTTCCACTAGCACGAAGAAAAACGTCTCAAATATTTTATATAATTAAAGTAATTACAATTGAATTTCCATTATTCCGGATGGCATTGGCTAACGAAATTATTCAACACGTCCAGGCCATTTTATGCAATTGCCAGCATCACGATTTTCCGCCAAATGACAACCACGAGAAAACGATCGGTAGAGGGCGTCAAAACCCGAATCTAATTTCAAGTCAATATACACAGTCGTACGTAATACAAATTTCGTACGTAACAAACTATCTAGGCACAATACTAACGAATGATGGAAAAATAGACGCAGAAATAACAAATCGATCTAATAAATCAACAAAACAATGATACGCACTCAAACATATACTAGGACATAATGAAATAGTTGGTAAAGATTCTTTCTCCTCCAACTGTAATTTATTAAACTCGTAAGTCAACAACATAGTAACAACAAAATGAATTAACAGACAATTTTTAACACATAAAACTTACAGAATAAAATCAAGTGGATCAATCTACCGACCAAGCACATCGGCAACTTTACGAGATAGTGTTTAATTAATAATAAATAAAACATTAAACATTAAAATTGTCAATAATCAAAAAATTTTTTATATAACGCAGGACATAAACGTTCAACAAACAATTGACAAATGTTGTGTAATCAAAAATTTATGAATGTCAAGGGAAAGTTAAGAATAAAAGATAAACAAAACTGAATAACGATAAATCCAACCTATATAATTATCTCACAATTTTGGAT
The DNA here is from genome assembly GCA_035610365.1 of Aquatica leii. Taxonomy (NCBI): domain Eukaryota; kingdom Metazoa; phylum Arthropoda; class Insecta; order Coleoptera; family Lampyridae; genus Aquatica; species Aquatica leii. The sequence continues at coordinate 12,554,277 of CM069434.1, read as the reverse complement.
ATTAAATTATTATAAACGCTGCTTAAATTGTTGGTATCGTTGTTAAAATTAATATTATTATTATATATATTCATGTATAGCATTTCGGAAACTAAACGCTTATTCAAGTTGTTTTCCACATCTAGAATTGTGGGATTGATAAAATTGAATGTTTGTGTCTATATGATGTACAGCCAATGCTGTATTGCCTTTTTTTGTGCTACAATCATATTTATGGTTGGCCATCCGATTTTCTTCTTTCTTCTGTTTAGTTTGACCAATATAACACGCATTGCATCCAATACAGTCAAGCGTATACACTACGTCGTGTTTATCTATAGTGTTAGTTCTATCTTTAGTATTACTATACAGCATGTTGTAAATGGTGTTAGTGTTATACATGGTTATTTTGATGTTAGGTGTTGTTAGTATCGGAATGATTCTTTGTGTTAGATTTGGGACGTTTATGATTTTGGTGTAAGTGATATTAGTATTAAGGTTAGCGTTAAGGGTAGTGTTAAGGTTAGTACTAGGTGGGTTAACTGGTGGTGGGGTAGTATTAGTTGTGTTAGTGTGTAGCAATCTTTTTTTTATTATATTGTTAGGATAGTTGTTGTTTCTAAGTATTTTCTTTAGAATCTTAAAGTTGTTTTCATAAAATTGAAAACTACTCAAACCTATAATTTTATTTTTCATAGCTTTAATAGTATTAATTTTTTGGTGGTACGGATGTTTAGACAAGTAATTGATTATTCTATTAGAGGCTATCGGCTTAGTATACCATTCAGTAATTATCGTATTAGTATTAGTAACATCCCTGATCAGTCTAAGATCTAAAAAACGAAACGTTGCCACAAAAATAAATTAAAGTGGTTTTACATGCCCCTCCTAAACGAAGAAGTCTAAATTAATTAATAAAGAAATAGATATAAAACAGTAAGTAAAGTAAAATAAATGCCGGCCATGCGGGTAATACCGGCCAGTAGAGATTATTAATAATTGAACGGATTATAGATACCGGAAAAAAAATAAAACAAAAATAATTAGTTTAAAAATGGAATACAAAATACACATAGCTATAATTTGTATTACTTTTGCAACAGACATAGGTACAATTATCACTTAAACTCAGTATCTAACAATAATTTATTTAACTGTGATGTTTTTTGTAATGTTTAAAATAAATAAGTATTTATATAGTCGTAGATGACATATTCTTCTTCTTCATTTTATTGAAGATATTATTAACCCACTAGTGGGGTAACAAATGCACTAGTGCGTTAATAAATGTCATTATGATATTCCAAAAAGGGTCAAATAGTAGTCATTATATGACAATTGTAGACAATAGTATACATATTGTGAATCGAGTGTTACAATGACGATAATTATAGGGCGAGCAAGTTTGTTCTAACGCGACGCGTAGCGGAAATTATAAGGTGTTTTTCAAATTACTTTCTTTATTTTGTTTTAATTTACATTAGTTGTTGATAAAAATTGTAATATATGTATAGCAGCAATTTTCCACATATTATAATATATTATATCTTTAATACTGACCATAGGTAATCTGACAGTTAGTACTTACTACCAACTTTATATAATACACACACACAAAAATTACTATTTTCGAATGCATAAGGTTTCACATTTCAACACTGTTTTTTTGAAAATACAGTTAAACAACATAGTAATTATATAATGCCAAATAGAGGGAATAAATTGTATTATTATAAAAATTATAAATTATTTTTAATGGTCGTTGCTTATCACAGAAAAATTTGCTTATTAATTATTTTTTTTAATCCTAATTAAGAGGTGGTGGAAAAATTGTTTACTATACAAATAATTTAATTGTTTTTTAATTCTTCAAAATACGTATAGCATGCAGATATTTAATTTTTATTCTGATTTGTTCAATTAACTTGTTTTAAATTAAGTTTTTTCAAATTAAATAACTTTTAATTTTACAAGTTAACTTAAAAATTAATTCTAATTTTTGTATCTTTAATAAACAACATTCAAATTCATAGCTTTTTCAAATAAATATAAATTTGAAAGATTATGTTGAAAATTTCAAACATGAGCATGGCGTTGTATTGTATTAGCTCGAGGGTATTTTATTTCCATTTAGTGGTTTAATCATTATATTAACATATTACGTTAAACAGTGAACCCAACAAAAAATGCATTATAACCATGTAGATGCAAAACACATTAACGTCCATTATTGCCGTTTGCAACTATTATTACATTAAACAATACCAAAGACTAATTAATTCAAATGACGGAATTTACAGTAAATTATATTATAAATTTATGTATGTAATTTTCCAAAATAGTACCTGTCAGAATGTTTTTTTTTAAGTTTTTTTATGTATAGTTTTTCGTTATTGCTTATAACTTAATTTGTAGTAGAATAATAAAAAAAGTTATGCATATTTTACCTTCTTATTAAATTTCAATTAATTACATTCTTAATTATTTTTCAAGTTTTTTTTTATATTACTCTAAGTAATTAGAAAAATGTATTAGTACAAGCAAATATTATTTGCTATTTCGGTTTTTTACAAACATGTATTATTGTGATTCATTTTGCACAAAAAATTAAAATTTAACACTAACATTGAACTAAATAAAATTCAAATAGTAACTTTTTGTAGCAAGCGTCGAAACTGAAGCATAGCATAACGAACGTTAATGCGGCGCGAAACCGCTGAAGAAGTTATGCTATGAAACTTTTGACAAGAGTAACTGTTTCTACAACCTAATTTCATCACGAGAAATATTTGAGATAGTATTCGTTTTGTCGTTTGTAGAATTAAGTTGCGTTTGAATATCGCCACCGCGTTACCGCAAAAACTTTGCTTGCAACCTTCCCCACACTGTCCTCCAAAGGAGTCGAACTTCGGCTGGCCAGCTAAGGAAGATCCGCAGGACTTTTACGTAAGTTACTTTATATTTTCCTTCATTTCAAAGGGTGGTCCTTACAGTCAGCACCTAAGTAACCGGATAAAGACCACTTTAGTTTTGTTCATTTATTTATTTTTTTGTTATTGTTTGAGTACCATTTGCGCATAAGTTCGTGTAGGTGTCGCATCTGTAGTTTCTATTATTTAAATACCCCACAAAACCAAATAGGTTCCATAATAATGCTTTTAGAAGCATAGAGGCAGTATTGATATTACTGAAAGCCTTCCTGTAGCAGTAGAATGGTTTATGTTTAGAGATAGGTTTTGACACTCCAGTAGAATGCTGTACAGTTAGTGCTTATAGAGTCCTATTAGACGTTGTACAAAAGCAGGCCAAAGGTAGAAGTTTTCACGTTCCATTAGAATGCTTTAAAATAGTGCCAATGTAGTACTTTCCTATGTTGTAGAATAGCATGACAAAGTTAACGACTAAAAGGTAATTGATTTGCATGCTTTTACAGGGTTTTAATAGCATACCATAAGAAACACAAAAAGCATGAAATGATTAGTTTTAAGTCATTTTTTATTAAGAAATTTGTACAGTATCTTTGTCTAAACTATAATAATTTTTAATCAATGGTTTGCGAATTTGTAGTTTGCTGCATCATCCTAATTATTTCATTTTTTAATCTCGCTTTGTCATGACGTAGCCATTGGAACAGCTTCTCATCAATAACATCTATAGGAACTCCTTTGAATCAACTTTGGGTTAACTCTATAACAAAATTATGCGATTAATTATTTTTTATTATCTATTATCAGTCGCATGCATTTTCACTAGATTCATATCAAAAATATGTTTCTTTTTATGATTAAAATAAATTTTTTATTACAATGCTTTTTAAGTTTAAGTCCGCAGGTTGGCCACCCCTGTTCTAAAAAAATAACTGGATGCCAAGTAAAAAATAAACAATAACAATAAAGCGCTAAAACGTGGATAAGCTGATCGTACAAAAATAGATATGTTGTCAATTGTTTGTTTTTGTACTTACTTTTACTTAAATTAGCAGAACTTCTAATAGCCTTTTCTTCTTTAATTCAGCACAAAAAAGAACACGTTTACAAATATAGACTAAGCCCGAAGTCGTCTTCCTTTCGTAAACGTAAAACTTCATATACCCGTAACCGTATAAGTACCTACTTACTTAGAAGCGTTTCTGGTGAATCAAACTCGGTAGCCGGTACATATCTCGTCACAATTCTCAGAAATCAAAGTATTTACATTTACAGTATCAAACGCGAATGCATAGGTTTTTTATTGCATACATATCTTTATCAACAAAAATTAGATGTGGGCGTTTAATCTCTACAGGAAGTTATTTTTGTTTAGGTATTACAATTTAGCAACTTGTATTTTCTGATATTAAAAATTATATTTCTTTATCTCAAATAAAGAACGATTAAACCGATTTTAGAGGTACTAAAACACTAAAAGAATGTTATCATGTTAATCGTAATACTTGAATTTTAATACATTGTCAAGGCTGCTATAAACACTTTATTTTTTATATCAATATAGAAGGCCTACAGGAGTGATTTTAAAGGAATCTTTTAGGGTACTTTATTCTCCTTCTATATGCATTATTATAGAATCAATATGGGAACGCCATTAGAATGCTACATTTCTAATACTTTAGTGATTCTAATCAACTGCCATTTTAAGGCTGCTATAAGCACTTCTTTCTTAAATTAAATATAGTATTCCTATAGAAGTGTTTTTAAAAGAATCTTTTAGAGTACTTTATTTTTCTTATATAGGCATTCTTATAGAATACGTTTTAAATTAAGTGTGTTATTAGAAGTCCATACACAAACTACTATTGGCATGCTTTAGAAATGAATATTTGGGAATGCTTATCGAACCTACATGGAACTTATGGTTTTGTGGGACATTCGATTTGCTTTTGTTATTTCACTAAAATGGCATCAAAATTAAATAAAACAAAAGATAAATGCAATATCACTCTGGTACGGTTACAAGAAACGCACTACTTCTTTGACATTTTTAGCTAATACTTCTATAACAAATCATACACAAAATAATTCAAAGTGTATTTTGTGTACTACTTCGCAAAATTTGTATCGATAACCAACCGTCATAGCAAAAACTGTTAACGATCGTTTTAAAATTGTTAAAACGAACAAGTGGTGCATACATTGTTTTTCTTCTTTACACTTCTTATCAAATTGCAACTCGAAATCGACCTGTCGAATTTGTAACTTTACATGTCATATGTTATTGCACATAGAATCGTCACCTAATTCAGATGCATCGTGTCTCGCAGCATCTACTACTCCAATAGCAACTGATTCAACTACTAATGGCCATGTTAATACAATTAACGATCGTCCTTCACAATTATCACCTACTTTCGAATTTGAAGCTATCATTCTGCTTACTATCTCTTCAAATAAATTAAAGATTGCTATTGATCCTTTGCAATGGTTACATACAAGAGGCATAAAGTTTGCTCATCTAAATAGTCTAACACCAGGACCTATTGACCATTTATTGAGTGCAGAACTGCTGCCTTATTCTAAAGATAAACCGGGGACATATAAAACAATATTTTCTCCAGAGGATGAAAAATGTAAGGAAATATTTCGTTCAGCCGTTCAACGAGAACCTTCCGGAAGATTTCTCGTACCTTTGCCATTTCGATATCCTAATTGCAATTTACTAGAAACTTATTTGCAAGGTTTACGATGCTTCATATCACTAGAAGCTCGGCTAAGTAAGTGTGGTAACACTTAGTCTGCTTATTGTAACTTTATGCGTGATTATTTAGAATCACATCAGATGTCGCCTGTTCCAATAAAAGATTTTCATTCGACTTTAGCTTATTATATACCTCATCGTGTTATAAAGCCTGAAAGCACCACTATTCGCCTTCGAGTCGTCTTTGATGCATCTGCAAAACGGTCTAACGGACTCTCATTAAATGACATTTTGCTCACAGGAAGAAAACTTGAAAATGACATTTTTTTGATTTTGGTAAACTTTCGCACGTTTGCTGTTGCCTTCACGAGTGATATTTGTCAAATGTAAATGTAAACTAACAAACAAAAATATAATCATAATAAAAAGAAACAATTAAAAATCTTAATTAACTAAAGCACGGTCGTGTGCGTATTACATAGATATTAATTATATACATAGTGAAGTAAATTCGTCTATTTTAAAACCAGGGTAAAAATTTTAATAGTAAATTTTCGGGTTAACGTCAAACAAACTTTTAACACAACAAAATTTTGTCACATAGTTTTGACAAATACGGACAATAATCATTTATTAATTACGTTATCGATAAAATCGTTAATTTGCAACACTCATTTTTCTTAAAAACCACAGCCTTTAAGACACTTAAACGCGTAAATAAAATTCACAAACTTTAAGCAATTGGTACAAAATAAATAGTTTAAATCGTCGTCGTCATAAATCCAGGAAAGAACTTGTGGTTGGATCCTGGGTTGCCAGATGTAATCAAGAAGAAACGTTGAAGGGTCGCCCCCAAATAACCGCCACCAAGGCAAAGATACAATCGCGTCGCACCACTCGACAAACACGGTTCTACATTACGTAAAATAAAACAAAAAGCGCGTGACATTCACTTAAAAGCCGTAGATTTTATGAATTAGGAGACACAAAACTCCACTAACTAATTCACGTGTTCTCATTTTCCTTCTGCGGGTTACTTCATCTAAAAAGCAACTGTTAACCGACTGGACTTCTTTTTATCAACAAAATCACTTATATATATATATAAACTTATTTGACTACTATTTCCACAATGACTGTGTTCGAAACTCTAAGAAACAAAACCATACCACCAAGAAGTGCAAAGAGGATCCAAACAGATTTAATTACGTCACAAAAGTAGTGTTGGGCCACGGTTTTTGTTTCTGCGTAAAAATGTCAAATTGAAAAAATATTACATTACATTACCGTCACAAAGATTAAACTGTCTAATAAATTAAAATAATGACTTAATACCCACGTAATTTGATCGAACTCACACAAAAAAATAAGTACGACTGTACTGAAACTATATTTCAAACAAAGCACTTTTAAAAACTTAAAATAAACCAACTGCTAAAATATATTTAATTACAATTATATCTCAAAAGGAAAACATAAATTACCACTGGAATTTTGATCGAACAAAGAAAATGTCAAGTCAACACAGATTACGGATAATTCAACAGCGTACTAATTTTAAAATAAATTAATACTAAATTTTATACACAACTTTAAATTATAAAGTTGCATTTAAAAACGTAAAAGAATTTCTTAGAATCAATCTGAAATCCATAAAGCGATTCCACAATACAAGAAATGAATAACGTCTATTCAAATACCGGATTTTTCACTAAAATAATCAAACAACTTGAAACGACGGTTACAATGGTGTCGCCGTGTACGTTTGCATTATTCACAATTTTAAACATACAGAAACATCCTTGCTCTGTGCTAAAGTTAACGCTGCTTCTATAAAAAACCCTTTTAGTGGCTCGTTTAGAGCTGTTAGGCGCAGCGCTGCTTTCTAATCTCATCGCAAAGCTTTTAGAAAACCAAGCATGTTATTTTGCAAATGTTTATATATGGACAGACTCCAAAATAGTTTTAATTTGACTTTCTTCATACTCAAATCGTTCGAAAACCTTCGTCGCTAACCGCACTACGTATATTCAAGAATTGCTTCCATCAGCCTTATGGCGTTACGTTCTTTCTAAGGTTCACCCCGCTGATCTTGTGGTTTATTACTATCTTTGCTGAACTGTAACGTTTGGTGGAAAAAACTTTATTGGTTATTAAAAGAAGAGAGTTTATGGCCCACTCAACAGTCTATTACTTTAAGGTCACACCCACAAGCCCTTTTAGAAGAAACCAAGACATGCTTAAATATTTCTACAAAGTCACATCATCTGTTAACTTTAATAAACTTTTCGAGATATAGAAAAATTCAGTGCTTATGTTTTTCGTTTTGCTTCAAAAGATAAGTTGTTTAACTTTCATGTCACCGCAGAAGAGCTACATTCAGCACTCTTAGTTTTTGTAAAATAGGTGCAACAGTCAGAATTTGGGAATTTATAAGATTGTCTAAAAAAAGGATAATTTCTTGCCTAAGCTCTATTGCAAGCTTGGTCATCTTCTTAACAAGCTAGATCTTATCAGGATAGGCGGATGACCTAAACGCTCAAATCTAGAGTTTATTACTGCTTTCAAGTAATCATATTTTTACTAGTTGTTTGATTGAACAAGTACACAGCGAAAAGCATCTTGGTTTCAAAACATTACATTACCTTTTGCTGCAAAAGTTTTGGATTTTAATCTCTAGGAAGAACTTTAGGTAGATGCATATCAAAATGTCTTCGTTGCTTTCGTGCAAATCCTAAATGACTCCCACCTCGTATGGCCGACTTACCTTCCCATTATATCAACCAGGTTAAAGCCTTTTCAAATGTTAGCTTGGATTACGCCGAATCTTTTCTCATTCGTTTTTCTAGAACTAGTAGTGTTAGGACTATACAAGCTTACGTTTGTGTTTTTGTGTATTGCGCTACTAAAACAATTCATTTGGAATTTGCATCGGATTTCTCTTCAAAAGCATTCTTGGCTGCTTTTTGCAGATTTACCGCTCGTTGGGAATTTGCTTTACTATTTACAGTGATTAAGGAACTAATTTTGCAGAGGCTAATTGTCATCTTGAAGATTTAGCTCGTGAAGCTGATGCTAATCTTGCCATCAAATAGAATTTTAATCGTCCTGCCGAACTCCATTTGAATGGGTTCTCTGACGCTATAGTGAAATCTTTTAAGACCCACTTCTACAGAGCTATTGGTAATCAAATTTTGATTTTTGAAGAGTTGTATACTCTGCTTACTTGCATTGAGGCATTACTCAATTCTAGGTCACTTTTTTACTGTGAAACTTCTTTCTAACATCATATCTTACCTTGATCTGTTACAAATAAATCTAAATCGACTAAGTCGTTAGCAACACATGCATTCCGATTGGTTGCTTTGGCATAAAGAGTATCTGCATACCCTTCAGCAGCGTTCTAAATGGGATAAAGATGTTACTAATATTAAAAACAATTTATTGGTTTTAGTGAAAGATGAAAATAAACAACCGATTTTGTGGAATTTAGCTTGCGTTGTTGCGGTTTACCTCGGTTCGGACGGTGTTGTTCGCGTCGCGTCGCTACAATTTGCACTTCATCGGATACCTTCCAAGGTCCAATCGTAAAACTTTGCCCTTTACTTAAGACATAGTTTATTAGATATTTTCTAATTTTTTGTTATTTTAATTTATTGGTTAAATTTCAATTTTTAAATCGTATTTTCCATGATTCTCATTATATTATATTATGATAGCTAAGTTTGTTTTAGCTAGCTTTTCCTTTGTTTTAGTCTAATTTACCTAATATCCTGCATTTTGTTGGTCCATATCTTGTTTGTTTTATCAAGGTACCGAGACGGACTCCTCGGTGTGAAGCGTGTGATCTAGTTTTTTTTCTTTATAATATATAATAATATGTACCTCAATGAAAAAATACTTGTATGGCTTATAGTTTGTACAGCCATAGTCATTGGAAATGTCACATTCTAATAGTATTACCAGTATTTATACTTGTAAATATACCTTGGGGTTATGTCCTTTTGTCTTGTAAATAAAAAGGTATTACCATTACTAAATTTTACATGTATTTCTCAAACCATAAGAAAATAGTATTACTTTTATGACCGTATTTATATTTTTATGCGAATAAAAAAACATTTTTATATAATTTTAGATACATACTTATTGATAGTAAAATTTTGAAAGTATAAAATTAAGGTAAATTATAAATAATAATCTAATTACTGATTTTATAAAAACAATTTTACATAGGGACTACTAATATTTTGCTGTATGTGCAAAATTATTTATAAATAAAGTGAAACTTTTATACTTTAATTTCGTTTAAATGTAAATGATACTATCAAACAGAATTTTCCGGTGTAAGAATAAGTATTTGTGCCAATATAATGTAATTTATTTGAATTTTTGTTCACATAGTCACATTCTTTTTTTTTGTTTAAGTGGTTAAATACTTCACTTATTAATGAGTATCATAATTACATTTTCGCTTTCGTTTATTAATATTATTTTTATTTTAATAATTATTATTTAGGTATTACTTATTTTTGCGTTAATAAAATGTTAATAAATAAGCATACGTTTATAATTACAGTACATGTTGTAGTTTATTTTAATAATATAATTAAATAAAAAAACATATTATCATATAAAAAATAATAACAATACAAAAGTTGTATAGAAATAATGAATACTTTGTGTAATAACCATTATTTTGTATGCATGCTTCTGATCTAGACTGTGCTCCCCGAAAACGTTCCCAAACTAATTGTGAATGTTGGATAATATTTTCAGATGTTCTAAATTGAATATCAATATCTCAGTTTCTGATCATTGCACCCCACATATTTTCAATTGGGTTCAAATCTGGTAATCTCGCTGCCATTCAATTATTTCAACTTTAATTTGATCTTCAATCTAGTCCCTAACAATTCGTGCTGTATGAATAAGAGAATTATCCTGGACTACTGGAATAACTTTCAGCTCATCTTGTAGAAATATTCTTCTCGCAGAAGGTATCAAGACATTATCTAAAATATTCTGAAGTAAATCGAGGTGGTCTCACTTGCACTAACTCTTCTGGACCCGCTTGAGATATCCATCTCCACACTCCAGTTGTCACTCTACCGCTTTGCCTATTGGTCAAACATGTTCTATATTGTAACGAGTGTTTTGTGGTCTCCACACTGTAGTTAGACATTGATCAGTGCTAGAAAATACTTTTTCATCTGTAAATATAACAGTACTCCAATCCAAATTTAAATATTGGCGACAAAAGCGCAACCGAGCTGCAGCATGACGCTGTGTAATGTTAGGTTTACTTGCCGGTTTTCTACAATATAAATTTGATTCGTGTAAACGTCTCTGAATGGTGGAAACAGCAATAAATATTCAGCGTTTCCTTTGTTTTTTGGCAAGTTGTAAAAGAATTTTGTAATGTATAGCCGAGTATGTTCGCACTTTCTTGCCGAGAAGTAATTCTAGACTTCGCAACGTTTCTTTTTTCCGATGTCCTACGTTTTACTTTGCTTAGCTAATTTCTAACACATGAGATAAAAACTCTATGCTCAATCAGGGTATTTGTGGGGTTTGAATGTTCACCTTCTTTACAAAAACATATACGTAAATACCATTCAACTTTATTACATAGTGAAACGTTCCAGAAGTTATTCGCAAATTCAAGATCCTTTTCGAAGTTGTTATCTATCTTCTAGAACGTATATCAAAAGATATGAAACACTCAAGAATGATTTTTACAATGTGTATATATACCGAAGAAACAAATCGTAGCTCAGTTATTGCCGTAATAGTGTTAAGAAGATTATTTAAGTCTAAATAAATAAGTCGTTAGCGCGTGTGTGTAGATAAATATACCGAGAATAATCTTGTACGTGACTTTAGTGTAAACAAGTATGTGAAACTATCCGCGGACTTTATCTTATCTTCGCGTAAGTGATATAAATTAGTTGTAAGTGTTTTTATTAAATATCATTAGACTTAATTAGTTCGGTGAATTTAAAAGTGTACATATTTCTAGTATAAGTAAAATATTTTTAGTAGTTTAAATAAATTAGTTTCAATAATAAATTCGTTAAAATATATAAAGATATTAAATACGACGTCGAATGAGCTCGTACAAAAAATATAAAATAATTGAAATAAAATTAAAAATAAAATTAACTTTTCTCTAACCTGCTTAATGATGTGCGCTTTTGCGTATTAATTTCACATGAAAGTACGATCACTGTGGAAGCCTTGGACTTTCGTTATTTTATTGCAGTGGATGACTCGTTCTTTATAACGATTGTTCGTCAAAATACACCTTTTTATTTCTGATGTTTTAAGTTTCATTTTTCTTTAATATTGGCTCGAAACCGTTTGCACCTCGCACTAATTTAGGCTTTGTACTTAGCCAATTTACGAATTGAATTTGCTTAATATTTGCTCCTGTTGGCCAAAAGCGCGCTTTTAGTACCACCGGCACTTCTTAGACCGTGGCTTCAGTCAAAGTATTCCCTTCATTTACTTTTTTAGAACTTAATGTCAACACTTGCGCGTAACATTTTATACACATACATAACGCACGTAAATTATAGACATTTATAATTGTAGAATGCGCCACAAATAAAATAAGTAACAACTAATACAGTTAATTTGAATATACGTATATAGAAAGTGTCAGTACAACTTAGGTGGTCTGTTGCTTACAAGTGGCCTATTACCAACTTCCTGACCTTTCGTAATCCATCGCCGGATTTGTTTAATCTACAAAGTGTTGAGTTTTTAGTATTAGATTACATTTATTATTAGTACTATATTAAAAGCCATTATACATTATATATGTATTTAAAAATTTGACGTCAATTTAATAGTTTCAATATCTTATAAAATAGTATTGTTAGTGATCATATTTAATACATGCTGACTGTGTTGCAATGCAGTGTAAAAAATATACTTTAGAAAATTGCTTACCGATAAGTCAACATGTTGTGATATTGTTCGAGGTGACATTCCTGCTTGTGCCATCCCAACAATACTTCCTCTTAATTCTAAGGTAGAATCCATTTGTCCTATTCTTCAAGGCATATTTACAAAATATTATAATCACATAAACAATGATGTTACCACTAGGAACTCCCAATTTATATTACAATTTTGTAAATGAAAAATTTATATTTATACGAAAAAAGCCATAACCTCATGATATATTTACAAAAGGTAATTATGAAACTTATTAATAAGTGAGGTATTTATTAATCCGTTTAATCTTAAGATGCATATCCGGTAGAATTGTTTATTAATTTGCACAAAAACATAAAAGCAGTTGTGGTTTCATAAAACGCTTGTTTCAGAGTAATATTTAAATTTCCTCGTTTGATTTTAAAAAACACATACACAATTTAATAATGGTAATTGCCTTTTTGTATTTATACAACAAATAAAAAGCCATAAGCTCAAGGTATATTTATAGATGTCAATACGATCAATACTATTAAATGTCTTTAAAATGAGCATTACCGCACTTTTATTGACAACACATCATTAATAAGTGAGGTATTTGTTAATCCGCTTAACTCTAGGATGCATATCCGGTACAATACCTACTTTTACATAAATCGGACCAACTTTCAAATTAAGAAATTGAAAAAATAAACAGTTATTTTATAACAAAAAACAAGTATCGTTGTTACTTATTAATTATTATATAAGAAAAATTGTTTATAAATTATAGTAACAGACGCTGCATATTCTTATTACCAAACATTACTCCGGGTCTCATAAGCCGGGTTTATACATCCTACATACAAAAATAATGTGACTATCAGAACACACATTTCAATAAATTACATTAATAGTTAAAATTTAGACGTAACAAATACTTTTTAAATAATTTTGCAAATATAATTTCGGCATTTTTATTCAAAACATTTATTACCTAAAAATTTAACGATATAGTATGTCCTATGTTTATTAAAAATATGTCAATAAATTGTTATTCAAAATTAGAAAAATGTACTCACATATGAACGTAATACAAATTTGGGGCGTTATTTTAAATTTCCACAAGAGCGCCAAAAGTACTAGGCGCGGGCCTGTTACCCTCTGACACAATGTGAATAATTTATCAATCAAAAATTATAAAAGTAGCGTAAGTAAAACCTTATTAACAATTTCCACGAGTATATAATCTGCCTTCCGTAACTTCTTACTATGATTACCTTAAGAAGGAAACGCTTTGGATTAACGTTAGTCTAAAAACCCGCTTTGAGTAAATATTCTATATTTGATGTAAACCTCGATGTAAACGAATAAACATATTTTATTTAATATAAGAAAAATATATTTAAAAACAAATGCAGTTTGGTAACTAAAGATTTAACTCTTAAGCTGGCACTAAGTAATGTATAATTTTAGCTATTTTCTATTTAGGCAATTTGCAGTTTTTACTCTAATTTATTATAATTTAAAAGTCATAATTTTTTGTAAAAGTACTAAAATACACTAATTATTTATTATGTGTGTGTTTTAATACTAATTTAATTGTTCAAACTATAAACTTTAATTGTCAAAAAAGTACGTCTAAAATGCATGGAAAATGGATTAACGCGAAACGTGTACATCTCCATCTATTATTAAAGGCAACACGATTTTATTTACTACAGCGATTCTGAATATATCAGGCTTGAGCACAAACGAGATTTATTATCTATTGAATAAAAATACATATATAAACTTAACGTGGTTAGGTGACGTTGATATTCGAAAATTACTTTCTTCCTTGCGAAAACCAGGAAACTTCCCGGCGCAAATAAGAAGAAAAAAATGTAGGAATAAAGCTAAAAGTAATGTTAGGAACAAGATAACCAGAACAATAAAATAAGGTTATGTAATTTTCGGTTTAATTTAGTCCCAACGTACGTTTTGCCTAATATTTCCATCCAACATATTTTTTCTTTTTTATATCACTTACGTCGGCTCTTCTTAAATCTAACGCTTTACCCTAAAACGATTTTCGTCGTTACAAATTAAATTTAAAATAAAAAAGAGGCACGCATATGCAGAGAAAGAAGTTTTTATTGCGACAGTAAATTAATGGTGAAATACAATTGAGTTTAAGCACTTACTTTTTTTTATTGTGTAAATAGTACTACTGTATTTAAAGAAATTGTACTACATATTATGATGAAATTGCGTGCTTAACATTTTCTGATACGCTGAGTGATAACGTACGTGATGAAAATGTATGAAAATTAACATTTAAATTTGAATTACTACTAAATTTATATTTAAATATAGTCTTTGTGCTTAACATTGATTTCTGTTTTTTTTCCAGAACAAAATGATGGATGTGGATTTCTGAAATTGACCAAACCTTACAATATGCGACCACGTACATTAACTTGTTGACATTAAAATTGTAAGTTAATTATATTTACTTATATTTTAATTAATTTTTAATTAAATAAAGTGTATAAATTTTTTTCCGAAGTACTAGAAAATTTTATTAACGTAAACTAATTAGCGATGATAGTGTTTACAATTTTTCGAGTAATTTTTATAAAATGTATTTGATGTGAAAACCTTAGGATTAACTTACTCAATTTTTATTTAAAATAAAAGGTATGATATTTATCAAATGCCTTAAATTTGATTGAAAATGTATCAAATCCTCGTGAAAAAACATTGAGATAAACTATTTTTATTAAACAGATTTTTGTTACAATTTGAATTAGAGCTTTAAATTCTTGTTTATAAAATACATAACGTTTTTCGCATTTTCTGTGTTTTGTTATATTGTTATATGCTTAAGGTTTTATTTTTGGAGATTATTCTCATCCTCTCAATTGTTTAGACATTGTTTTAGTTGTAACGGGTATTTAAAATATGTAAAGATTTTTCTGTGCTGCTAACATTTCAAACCCAAAAAAAAAATTAGAAATTTACATAAAACTAAGTGTTTAAAGTCAATTATTATATTAAAAATCTTGAAACTCAGTTAAAATTGCAAAAAAAAAAACGTTAAAGTAAATGTCATATTTGACAGATTTAGTAATAAATGTAATACCAACCTTATATATCTGATGATTCAATTTTTTTAAATAACAATGTACGTTACTTTCGTCGAAAGTTTCATAGCACAACTCACTCACATGCAACGCTTGTTACGTAAATTACTATTAATACCAAACTTGTCTACGTTATATTGTTCATAAAACGTAGTAGTAGATTAATAGAGTTTTATAACCTTAATTACAATATTTTATATATTTAAATTTAGTGCACGATAGTGTTTTGGTAATCAAATCTGCTAATTGTTTATCTGTATGAATGTATGAACGCACACTCTTCACTAGAAAGTTAAATGTGACATTATATAGTTTACAAAAAGTATGTTATTATTGGTTTTATTATCATTATCGATATACAGGGTATCCGAAAAGTATGAAATATTCCATATATCTCAGTAAATATTTATTTTATCAAAAAAAGTCTGAAATAAAAGTTGACTAGTGTTTAGTTTTTTATTATATATTTAGTTAATTGTTTTTTAAACAAAAGAGCAGTGAATATCACTACATTTTTTTTAAATGACAAAGTACCTCTATATTGTAGTCATTTAATAAATATGTTTTTTTTATTGATATAAAATTTTGAAACTAATTTTAAAAAAAAAGCGATGTTAGAGTGATGTTAAAGTTATTTTAATATTATTAATCTAGACACCTATGATTGCTTACAATTGATTGTTTTTAAAACTGTAATGGTAGTACGTGCATTTTAAGTAAAAAGTTACTTGTAGTACAATCTTTTCGGATTCATCGTGCAGTTATAGCTTGCTGCGATGTTTTGCTGTTCATGCTGTCAGTTTCTTCAGGATCTGATATCAGACTGATTTTCTCTGTAGTTGTTTTTTTTATATACGTTGCTGATTCCCCGGTGCGTACTTGTTGTGTTTTTGTAACAAGTTTTTCTAAAAATTCCTTAGTTTGTATTTGTTGTCTCGGTTGAAATTGAAATACTTTTCTATTTCGATGACATCTCGGACCTACCATTGATAGCTTTCCGTTGCAACTAATACATTTGGTTCATCAAAGTCGACCTGATGTTCGTGATTGAGTATATGTTCCGCAATCTCTGCTTGTCTAATTGTCTTTCTTTGTGTGTCGATCTGATGTTCCTTGACTATTTCTTTGACCGACCTTTCTGTTTATCCGACGTAGCTTTTTCAGCGTTCACATATTAGTTTGTAGACTATTTCCCTTGTGATAATTTATTCTTAATGTCAGTAAAGTTGTTTTTGATGCAGTAATGCTAAAGCACACTTTTTGTTTTTTTTTTGGTTTAAACCCTACTAACCTTTTTTGTTGTTTTATAAAGATAAGGGAAGCCGCCAAATCTTTTGGGTGGTTTCTTTACCGTGAGTACCGTTTTAGTTCCAGGCTTTCTAAAAGTTCACTTTTTTTCAATGCTTTTTTGACGTAATATTTTTCTCCTGTTTGGCATTGCTGATGGTTTCTGCTCTGCGTATTAAAGTTTTATTAAAAGCATTCTTTTGTTTACGATGGTGACATAACGTAACATGTAGGTACTTATCCGTATAGGTTTTCTTTTTGTAGACTGCATGTTGTAAGCTTCTTGGCTTAGTGCGGTTTATTATTACATTTAAGAACGGTAATCATTGGAACGTACCGATTGGAGAGGTAAAAAAAAATTGCAATCGTAGATGTTTGACTTACCGTTTGCCTAGCTTCGCCGCAGATGGTCGTGGGTCGGATGATTACACAAAAAATACTCTTCCGTTAAGCCAATGCTCTTTGCGCCACCTTTTCTTGCGGATGAGTAACGTACTGAACGTCTAGGCTAGAGAAAAGAAAATCCCAGACCCGCAATCCCCAAATTATATTACCATATAAACCACTGGTTCTAAACAAGAAAATGACAACCGACCCTTATACAGGTCGTGGTTTGCAAAATCTTTACTGTTCTTTTGGCTACGCCACTGATATTGTTATACTTATGACACAATTACGGAAAATACAAAATAAGTCTAAAGTAGACTCTGGAAGCAGATATTTTAACATACCGCCGCAATTTACTAACGGTAGCAATAGTTAGATACGTTTGCGTAATTGATTTGATTATAATCTGTCTGTGGCCTTGACGTGTAGTCTAGTTCGCGAGTGAAATAATTATCCGGGATGTATCCCCCGTAACCTCACATCAACTTCGACGCGTACTTCCAATCTCTTTACCATTATTATAATATTGAAATTAATGAAAGGCTAAATAATAACATTGACATTTATGAAGGTTAAGTAATGAAATTAAAATTTATAACAGTTAAAGAATAATCTTGTGTACGGAGCAACAGATAAAAATTTACTAAGCGCACATGATAAAGAACGTCGTTTATAATTACATTAATTAATTTGTTGCGTTAAACATTCGGACACTCGACGAACACAGTTAAGTTATAGCGAGAAGCTATTCCAAGAATTTTCAACAGCACAGATCAAGTTTGTTTACCGTTCAAATAATGTGAAAGTAAATAGTTTTTTTAGGAACTTTGCCACAATTAGACCACCTCCACTTACGTACTTACGACTTAATTAATACAGTACGCCATAGGATTTAATTGACAGAGTACGCCATAGGACTTAATTACCAGAGTACGCTATAGGGCTTAATTAACAGAGTACGCTATAGGACTTAACTAACAGAGTACGCCATAAAAGCTAAAATAACAAAAAATAGCTTGTACCAATACAAGTTTCACCACGTGTAAATACTAACCTACAATATGTGCTGAACAGAAATATATCTGTGTGGTTTCCCCTGATTTACACATCCAAAAGATTGATTTCAAGTTTTACTAAAAAAAAGCATCTATAAGCCAGATGTCGTTTGATGACAAAATCTCATTCTCTTACGAATCTTTTTGCTTGTAACGTCGACACACACCGCACCGGACGTGACAAAATCAAAAGTGACTGGAAATGTCTTTGGAAAATAAACTGCACTTGCGCCATCTGGCAGCATAAAATTCAAAAAAAATTTCTTGAGGTCAGATAAGGCAAATTTGCCTATCCTTCAAACGAAAGAATTTAACCGTTATATCTTCCTTCTTCTATTCTTATAGTGAACTTTATAAATAAGCGATGTTTGTTAATGTACTCAACAAAATCTCTCTTCCATGCGACCACTTAGGTTTCTATTCGCTGTTCTCTAACGCTTTTTCTTCGAACGCTTCTATAAATAAATTGATTATTACAGGTAATAGTAGGTTTATTGTAGTTCTATTCATAGTATTTACTATTTTATAGAAAATACGTAGTTAACAGGCAGAACTTTACCAGACCCGTTGTGTCAATGTGTAATCTAAAATTACTAATTACAGCTATTGCGTCGTTCGTAAGTATGTGGGTAAATAGTCACATCAAAGCTCACCAATATGTCGTTTCGATCAGTTGTTAAATGTCAGCAATTCTACAAAATGTTGTTTCTCTGTGCACCGTTTTAACACTTTTGCTAGGTATCTGGCTAGATTGTTGGTTGGCGATTTAATATTGTTAACAATAGCAAAAGCAAATGATGATTAGACATAAATTCCGATACTCCTATATCACTGGTGTGGAAAAAAATGCAAAAAATCTTGGATTGTAAACAACAACTAGCAGTAGAAAGAGATCTGGATTTTGCTACTGACGTAGACCTCGACTGCAACAGCCCATTTACAAAACACAAATTTAATTAAGCAAGAACTGCCCCGGCGCCGATAAATGCACTACAAGTTCTGCAAGCAAGTACACGCAGATTTTAAGGCATACACGCTAGCGATATTCAAACGTATATAGTCCGAGGGTGTTTACCCCTCTCGCTGGAGGAAAATCATTGTTTTTCTTTTGTTGAAGAAGGCAAAAATTATTACCCAATCAGTCTTACGTAATGTTTGAAAAAGGTTCTCAAATTGATGGTACATTGAAAGTTTTTTTGATGTATGGAAAGCAACAACTAGTCGTCTATGTACCAGTCTAGTTTTTGTTCCAGTAAATTTTTTATAGATAATCTTGTACATTTAAAACTCTTTATAATGGAAACATTCGATATGAGACACCATTTGACCGCAGTATTCATTGATATAGAGAAAGCCTACGACATGACGTGGTGACTTGGAATACTAGAAGAGTTACCATCTATCATTGTTCTGATTTTAAAGAAACGATATTTTAAAGTCAGTCAGGGTGAAGCAACCTTCTCTCGAACATTGTAGAATGGCATCTCTTAGGGATCGACTCTGAGCGTCACCCTATTCGCAATCGCTATCAACAATATTTCCGATGGGTTAGACCCGAATATTGGTGAAAGCATTTACGTAGACGATATCGCTAATTTTGTATCTGGCACTCTGTAAGTTCAACATTAATAGAAAAATACTAACAAAAAAGTGCATGCATTTTTGCCACTCCGCACCTTGTCTAACCCTGAACAGTCAAACGCTTCAATGCATACCTCAGATAAAATAACTAGGGTTGATATGAAACAACCGCCTATTATGGAAAAACCCCATAGATCATTCCAAAGCCAACGCCATACGAGCAGTAAACTTTATTAAATGTATATCCCACACTAAGTGGAGCGGTTGCGGACAGCAGTTGTTAACCTTATATAAGTCTATGGTTCTTTTTAAGAATGAGTATAGTTTATTTGTGTACGGTTCAGCGGTCCAATCTACTGTACAGTCCTTAGATATAATACACACTTCAGGGATTAGGTACGCCATTGGAACGTTTTATACGACTGCTAACCTCATACACAAAATATAGAAAGAGAGCTTAATGTTAAAACATGAAAGTGCTAATAGCCGCAGTTGATGATTCACTTAAAAAAAATAGGGCACAGTGGTATTCCTTTCTGATAGATCTCTGCCAGACCATATAGTCTAGGTGGTCAACTGGCTGTACATATCAACCTTTTTATCTTTTTCCGAAAGTGTTGGTCTCTTCAAAAGTTTTACTTCTTGAGCAATCTTTGCCGTAGGAATTTTTTTAAAGAAGTAGATTTAGTAGGGTGTTGATCTTCGGTTTGTAGGTTACTGGATAAGGCAATATCACAATCGCATTAACTTTGTCAACCATTGCAACCACAATGCTGTCATCCTTTCTTAGGTTGCTTAAGGCCGTCTTCTCGTCGTTGGTTATATTTGCTTAGATGTTTTAGTTTTCTTCAAAACCTTTTACAAGAATGGAGGTCCATAATGGTCGTTGATATTATCTTTCAGCAGTACTTTTTTAGTTCTTTTTAATATTGTCTTAGCTGTCTCAGTTTGTAGATGGTGATTCACTTTTACAAATGCTGGTGTGATCTCTTTGTTTCTAAATATTTTTAGGAACGTCAAATTTAATAAGTGTTTAACGTGGTAATATATCGAGTACAACTCTTACACAAACACTCTTCAACGATGATGATATTAAAAAGCACATGAAGCCCTTACTTGTGCAATTATCCGGAGGATCCTTGTTTAGTCATTTGCTATTTTTGGTACAGTTAAAATTTGATAATTTCATCATTTTTTTAATTCATTAGTAATATGTACACTTAGAATTAGGTTAGTTTTGGATTTATACTTAACATTATCTAGTATGTTTTTTAAAAAATCCTCTAAACTCTTAACCTTGTATTATTTTAAAGAGGCGTTTTGAAACGTCACAGCAAACTACGACTACATGGCCAAACTCGGAAGAAAATTGTACTACAAGCGACACCGGCCGTGAAAACCTACTGAAATTTGAACAGTTAATTATTTGTATTGGTTAGCATCTATTTGTGAGTGAAATGCACATTTGAAGTAAACAGAAATGGCTCATTTATCCAAAATGCAACGTAGTAAAATTTGATGCTGAGAGATGGAGAAAGAAAGAGGACGTTGACAAAAGTTTGTAACAATTTGTACCCCGAATTTCACATTACGCAATCAAGTAAAAGTAAAATTTGACGCAAATTTTAAGAAACGATTTACTAAAAACGGACAAAGCTACAGCTTTAAATAATGAAGAAAAGAAACATGTGATGTTGACCGTTGTGGAACATCCAGGTATCTGTTAGAAAAATTGCGCAAAATTATAATACAAGCAAATCCACGGTACACAGCGTCCTAAAAAAAGAAGAAATGACACCCATACAAAGCGTGTGTAGTTTCAGAGATATTTGCAGACGACTTAAATCTCAGATTAAAATTTTGTAAAGATATAACCCACCAAGTTGAAGGCAATGCGAATATTCACAAAAATATTCTGTTTACTGACGGCACAGTTAATAAGCAAAACACACAATACTGGTCTTCAACAAGTTTTAATTGGCATCTAAAAAGACACGCCCAGTACCAGCAGAATTTTAATGAGTGGGCAGAAATGACGGAAACTAGATATTCAGACCTTATTATTTGAGGGTAATTTAACGGCCGAAGTTTATCTAAGCTTCCTACAATTTAAGGTAGTTTTTGCATTAGCTATTTTGTTACTCGAATGGGGACGATCTGGATATACCCTGCGACAGAATACGGTCGCAGCAAGACGTAATTATTAGTACATATACATACATACAAGAAAAACGTCAGGGTACTATAACGTTATACAGGGTGTCCCATGAGATACTGTACATACTGAAATGGTAACCTTCCTTAGGTCAATTTAAGTAGAAAACGTCCTATAAACATAGGTCCAATTGGCCATAGTTACGCAGATACAAGCGTTCAAAGTTTATAAATGTTCACACATTTTTTGAAAATTATTATTATTGAAAACAGAAAATCAAACTACAAAACAAACATATAAAAAAAAAACAAAAAAAACACATCAAATGCTCAAAATGGCCTTCTTCGGCATTAATACAACGACGACTGCGATCTAAAATCGACCGAGTAGCCGCTCGAAGTACCTGCTGGTTGTTCCGTGTTTGTTGACACACATCCAGGATACGCTGTATTAGTTCAGCTCTGGTATTAACTTTTATCTCGTATACTAAACTTTTCACATGACCCCACAGATAGAAGTCCAAAGGTGTGAGATCGGGCGATCTCGGTGGCCAAGCATGCGGGCCTCCACGCCCAATCCACCTATTAGGGTAAGCAACATTTAGATATTTGGTCACATGCCGACTAAAATGTGGAGGAGCTCGATCATGTTGCAGAAACAATTGTTGTCTTGTTAGTAAAGGTACTTCTTTCAAAAGCGGTAGCAATTCATTCCGCAAAAAGTTAGAATATGCTTCTCCTGTCAGACGTTCCTCAAAGAGAAAAGGTCCAATAAGTTGATCGTCAATCATGCCACACCATACGTTAACAGAAAATCTGCGCTGAAAGTTAGTTTCTGTTGTGCCATGTGGATTTTGATATAACCACAAATGAGGATTACGTGTATTGTTCACTCAATCTCTAGTAAATTGCGCCTCGTCGCTAAATAAAATGAATGGAACTAATTGTGGATTTACCTGTAGCCAGTGGCAGAAATTCAACCGGGCAGCAAAATCTCCAGGTTCCAGATGCTGAACCTGTTGTATGTGATAGGGATACAAAAGCCCATCATGTAATGTTCGCCATACTGACATACGGGGGAGTCCCGTTCGAGAAGAAATTCTTCTAGTACTCAACCCTGGACTCCGATCAACCATCTGTAGAATGTTTTTCTGCTCATTCACATTTAACTGCACAGGACGGTCAGATCTTGTTGAAACTAATGGAAATGAACCATGAGTCCGTACATGTTGAAACACAGAAGAAAAGGTTTGGTGATTTAGCACCCTCTTGTTGCAAAATCTTCGTTCATATTCCCTAACGGCAGATCTCGCATTTCCATCACAAAATCCATAAATGTAAATGATATCAGCATACTCTTCGTTAGAAAAATGAGAAGGCATTTTGCGTTTAAATTACACTTCATTTAATAAAATCGACTGTGACATTAGTAGAAAAGAAAGCAATAAATGACATATTGTTCGGCTTTTGTTTTCCAATTGACTAAGTAATAATTAATTTTCAAAAAATGTGTGATCAGTTATAAACTTTTACCGCTTGTATCTGTGTAACTATGGCGAATTGGACCTATGTTTATAGAACGTTTTCTACCTAAATTGACCTAAGGAACATACCATTTCAGTATGTACAGTACCTCGTAGGCCACCCTGTATATTTAACGGTATTACCTTATTTAGTACAATTAAAGTAAAACTTTTTTGGCGTTTACGACAGACATTACTAAAAAGATTTAAGTTAAATTAAAATAAATATCATTTAAGGTTGTTGATTTTTTGTTTATTTTTATTTATTGATGAAAAACTAAAATGTACTTAGGACTCTGCCATTTTAAATTGGCTAAACATTATTTTATTGTATATTAATATTTTTTTATACTTTCTATAAGGTTTTTTAATACCACACTTACTTTTTTAAAAAATAAATTTATGTATACAATGAGAATCCTATTAACTGATATTAGAAACGCACTAAGAAAAATGACAAGAATATGAAATGTTAAAATTTAAACACAGCTTTAAGATGTAATTGAATAATATAATCTTAAGTAAAACAAAACTAAGTGTGACAATTTAATAGCTTACTTTCAGTTATGTATGTCGTGATTTAATTTGAATTATGTGAGTAATAGCGTTTTTCCACGTTTTTACCGATAGCGTGCCGATACAGGCATTCCTTAATTAACTGTTTTAACATAAAATATACCATTAAATTGTCAATGAAATATTGCAGCTGTTAGGAGTAACAAGTTAAGATGATAAAAAAGTAAAGTAGGTTAAGATGTATGAAGATAAGCAAAAAGCTACGGAATAAAAAAATATATTCGCGATTTAAAGTAGATTACAAAAAAGGAAAAAACTGTTTAAATATTTGCTAAAATTATACTGTAATATAAAACTATTAGATTAAATTAGATATTTTGATATACATTTTTGGTGTTTGTTTTATTGGCAGTATTAGAATAATTGTTTACGTTCCAAACATTTTTTATATTTGTAATCTGCGGTGTGATTATGACTTTTTTACTACCACAAAACCAAAACAAAATCTACTAATTAACATAATCATTATAATAAAAAAATTGTAATGTCACAATTAAGCTAAATATGCATGTGTTAACGCCTAATTTTATTTGGTCAAATCTTTTTATTTTATTTAGTTCAAAAATTAAATATTTAATAGTTTGATGGTTTATGAGTATCTGAATCCTCCTCAAGTTATACTAACCATTGCTTTTTATGGTTTTAATACATAAATTAGAGTTTGCGGTATAACAAATTGTATATTGTATAACGATTAAGGAATGGCAGTCATTGCCAACAAGTATTAAAATTTATAGCCGAGCCGACAGCGAGACTAGAATTCATGCAAGTTGGCAATGCACACTATTTATAAATTATTGTTACAAGCTTTAGGTCTAACGAACCTTGCACGGCCAACTCACTCAGTCGGAGATAGGAGAGGTTTAAATGAATAATAATTAAGGGGCGCCAGATCATTTATAATTAACACTTCTGCCTCAATCAAGACAGACGGTCCAAGCTTGTAACGATTTTTTAGGTTCGTAATCTTTGTTACTTTGATGTTCGGGTAACCACAATAAAAGAGAAAGGTATGTTTCTATAAAAAAAAGATTAAACAGGTATAAAAACTTTAATTTAGTAACGTAGATTATTAACAAGAGTATATTTAATTCTCAATCCATAAATGCCAGAAGTAACGGCAACACACAATACATAAGCTGAGTCGAAGTGAATAGCAAAAAAAAATCGTAATAAATATCGTTTGTACACAGCATGCGATACACACAAAATGATTAATGAAATTACCTTATGGTATTGCGACAATAATCGTAATTACGGAAATTAACATAAACAAAAGTTCCGTGAGTGACTTTTCTGACAGCGACAAAATAATTAAATAAACTTACCTACAATCCAGTACCTACTTGAGTAAAGAAAACGTTTTTCTCGGTAAGTGAGCCTGGAATAATATGAATGTAAGTCGTGTCAAGGCCGATATATATCGAATGCTGTTTCTTCTAACAATTAAAAGGTGAGTATCGTAACCGACTGATGTCGAAGAAGTGACATTCCTTTTCGATGCTGATAATTAATAGGTCTTCAATTATTTCTCGAAGTTTATTCTTCCTTGTACTTGATTAGTTAAATTGGAACATGTGGCCAAAGAGTGGCGGAACGACTATCAAACTAAGAAAGAATTTACAAAAGAATCCTAACAAACCGGATTCAAATATCTTACCCTGTGCCAAATAAATTACGATAAATTCGTAATTAACTTATAATTTCCTGTCCATCACAGTATTTGAAATATTAAATTTTTGGATTTAGTCAATTCACGACACAGACCGTTTTAAGTAGTTGACAGCTTCAAAATGAATTCAGCAACATATCAGTAACCAGAAAGATCGGCAGAAGGCGTCAAAATCGGAATCTAATTTTTATTCGAAATACAGGGTATTACGTTATGAAAATTTGCACGTAACAGAATTGCCCCCCAGCAAGATAAAAGCGTGGAGCGGGGATAACAAAACAGAAGCTAAAATGAAGACAGAATTTTAGGCATACGCCAAGGATAGAACCCTAAAATCCAAATCCAACCGAAAATACAATAATACCCAACCCAAGAAGAAACGTAGATGAAAGAGGTTTTCTCAATTTGCTAAGCATCACCAACCATATGTGTCCAAAAGTCGCATAAAGCGGAATGATACTCCAAAGAACTAAAAACTCAACCAACAGAAGATAAGTGTCAGAACAGGTACTTGTTGAAAGTCGACAACAGTCTTTACGCTATAAAGCAAGAGAACAACGCAATTCCATAGACCTCACTGACGAATAATACTAAGCAAATTAAGAGAAAATGAAGAAGTACAGGAAACGCCCTAAAATCCTTTGAAACCCCATCCCACGAATACAAATCCAACCCCGATATAAGTCCCCAAAGCTAACTAAACTAAAGAAGTAAAAAGTATCTAGATGTTGAATTGTGATACGCAGATTTAGAAGAAAAGTCAAAAAGAAAAACTAATGCAGTTGTGCTCAAAAAGTCGTCAACAGACGATATGAGATTCTTCCACCAAAAAAATCCAACAGGCTCTAAAGATCTAAGCAAAGAAAACCAACGAAGAAATCTCAAGCAAAAAGAAGATTCTGATTAAAAGTCGACATAAGTCCGACTACCAAAAAAGCAGAGTAAAAAATCAGTAATATAAGAGTCACAACAACAAAGTCACCAAAAAGCTAAACACTAAATGAGTGCCACTCCAAAAGAAATCCAAACCACGTAACCCAAAACAAAACCAAAAGCAGAAAGCTTCACTTGCAAATTGAACGTCGTGAGTCAGTGCTCGTTGTGTTGGAATGTCACGTTGGAACGTAAATGCCGAAGAACAGATTAGAATATTCCAAGAACAAAAGAAACCCAAAGAAGAGAAATATCCTAACGGTGACTGACAACATTAAAAATGCCGTCTAAGCGGAAGTATAAAGTACAAGGAGCGACGTTGCAGTCTATCCCAAGCTTCAAACCAAACACAATAAGACAAAAACTTACATAGAAAAGATAGATAGGCCCAAGAAGAAAAAAATGAAAGTAGAAAAGATAAAACACGGAGAAAGATAAGGCTCGATGTTAATGCCTGATTCGTTCTTCATCCCGTAAAAGAACGAAAAGAGAGACCACCCTACGGTGCCCAAGCAATTGCCTAAAAGGGTAAACCTTTAGGAGGAAGATGAAGAAAGAAAAAAACGTGAAATGCAGGTGATCAACTAATCAAATAAGAAGGAAAAAAAATAAGAAGTAAGAAAAACAAGAAAGGAAGAAATGAGACAGGCGGAGAAAGATAAAACAAGATGTAAGTGTCTGATTCGTTCTTCTCTCCGTAGAAGAAACGAATGGGAGTAACCAGCCCTTCATTGCCCAACCAACCGTCCATAAGAAAAAAAACAAGAAATGGATGAGAAAATATATCAATATTAGCTATAGAACGAATACGTACCAATTGTTGTCCCAAATTGGAAAGTATACTTCAAGACCTTAATGCCGACGAGCGGAATAGAAAATTCAAGAAAAGAAAAACCAAATCCAAAAGCAGAAGAGAGAATTCTATAGATGACGTACCAAATTAAAAAGGCCGACAAAGCGGATGTAAATATATACAGACGAAAAGGTAGTCCGCCCTGAAGTAAGATGGAGAAGAAAGCAACCAAAACAAAGGCACTAGAAACTTAAGCAAACAAAAGAAAATCGATGACAGCAATATGAGAGGAACAATTGGGTAGCATCCAAGCTATAACCAACAAGATACCGACGACGTATTCAAAAACTCGAATCACCAAAACCAAAAGAATAGATCAAAAACAATAGCAAAGGTCGAAAGTCGAAAGCCCAAAAAGTGAATTAGCACTTACGACGCTTGCGACGCCGATGAAAGAGAAGAGAACGATTAGAAGAAGGAGACAACAAAGAATAATTAGAAGCGACTGAAGAGGGGGTTGCAAAAGCAATAGCAGCGGCTGTTACATCCGGAGAAATAGTACGATCCTTATGTAGACGCGTAGACTTTGTAGCTAAACCAGTGTTAGAAAGCTTTATCGTTGCTGGCAAAACGTGACGTAACCTAATAGGATTGATTTCTTGCGAGTTCGAACAAGAACAATAACGTATAAACTCGGCAACCTTAGGTTTTATATGAGACCAATAAAAATGACATCGAAGAGCTTCCAACGTACTACTAACACTGCGGTGATCCCAATCAGATATAATGTGGCTTGAATAAGTTGCTTGCGCTGGTCCGATGGTACAACTAACTTCCAAACGCAAGGATCAGAAGAGGAAATGCGTACACGTTTACATAAAAAATTTTTCACAACACACCAACGAAAGAAACGACGAAGAGAAACAGTAACTTTAGATATCATACCTAAATACCAAGGATCAGTTGTAGGCCTAATAATCCTAGAAACTGAAAAGAAATTTGGAAGAAGTGAAAGAAGAGAACGAACAGTACGTGAAGGCTTAGCACCTTGAGAACGACAACAAACACAAGTATTTGGAGTAAAAGTAGATACAGAAGAAGAAAGTGTAGAAGTATTAAGAGAACAAGTAGCAGGAATAGCAGAAGAGACGGAAGTAGAAATCTTACTAGCAAAAACTACAGATGGCTCTTGAATTTTGTGACCAATCTCTGTTGTTGAAAAGTGGAAAGAATCGCGAGAATTAATGTTAGACTCCAAACGCTTGCCTAAAGATATTAACTGAGCGATAGATATGGTCTCAATCAACGCTAAAGGAACTTGATAGAACGGCGTTAAATTCCGGCGA
This sequence comes from Aquatica leii, assembly GCA_035610365.1. Classification (NCBI taxonomy): domain Eukaryota; kingdom Metazoa; phylum Arthropoda; class Insecta; order Coleoptera; family Lampyridae; genus Aquatica; species Aquatica leii. Next base: position 12,525,308 of record CM069434.1, on the reverse strand, counting down.
ATAACCTTGAGTTGCATTTGCTCTAAGACCGGTTCTGCTAGCTGAAGGAAGAGATATCGCATTGAGGTAACGTAAGTACTAATGGATTCGTTAGACCCCATAGTACGTTTGCGAATAGTCTCCATCAAACGATCGTCGTAATCTACAGAAAAAACAGCACCGGCCGTTCCGCCACGTTTTGGCCACATGTTCCGATTTAACTAATTAAGTACAAGGAAGAATAAACTTTGAGAAATAATTAAAGGCCTATTAATTATCAGCACCAAAAAGGAATGTCACTTCTTCGACATCAGTCGATTACGATACTCACCTTTTAATTGTTAGAAGAAACAGCATTCGATATACATATATCGGGTTCTTATACTTAATGTTATATACCTGTTAATAATTTTGTAGACTTCGACTTTCGTGAGTCATTGCGTTGACACGACTTACATTCATATTATTCCAGGCTCACTTACCGGGGAAAACGTTTTCTTCGCTTAAGTAGGTACTGAATTGTGGGTAAGTTTATTTGATTATTTTGTCGCTGTCAGAAAAGTCACTCACGGAACTTTTGTTTATGTTAATTTCCGTAATTACGATTATTGTTGCAACACCATTAAGGTAATTTCATTAATCATTTTGTGTGTATCGCATGCTGTGTACAAACGATATTTATTACGAAATTTTCTTTGCTATTCACTTCGACTCAACTTATGTGTGTTGCCGATACTTCTTTCATTTATGGATTGAGAATTAGATATACTCTTGTTGATACTCTACGTTACTAAATTAAAGTTTTTATACCTGTTAATGTTTTTTTTATGGTAACATACCTTCCTCTTTTACTGTGGTTACCCGAACATCAGAGTAACAAGGATTACGAACCTAAAAATTCGTTACAAGTTTGGACCGTTTTGTCTTGATCGGGGCAGAAGTGTTAATTATAAATGATCTGGCGCCCCTTAATTATTATTCACTTGAACCTCCTCTATCTCCGACTGTGTGAGTTAGCCGTGCAAGGTTCGTAAGACCTAAAGCATGTAACATTATGCACTACACTTTTTACCCCTATATATTTAATTATTTATCAGTCAAATAAAAATTTTTACAAAAATATTGTATTGGTAATACCTAAAATGTCAATTAAAAAAATGTCAAAATATTGTATTTACTTTATATCAATTTGTTTGGGTTTATATTACTACTTATAAGTGTTACTTTACTTAATTTTTAACTTTTATTTACTGTTTAATTTTTTTTAATACATTCATTTTAAGTAAAATTTAATAGTAATAAACTGAATATTTTGCGGTCAGTAATTAAAAAAAAAAGTATTTGTGCCGAAACTTGAATTAATAAAAAGGTCGTCAAGTTCTTCTGATAAATACGATGTTGGAATCTAAATGTTTTTCTTAGAAGCTCCTACAGAATCACATGTGGATGTAACTTTCACAACAAATAAAGCACATTTGTAAATATTTAATGACAATTTGTAATTAATGCTTGTTTTTTTTATACCAAAAGAAATTTTAAAAAAAATGTATTGTGCATTAACAATCGTTTTACTTAAGAAAATGATATTGTAGAACGGTGAGTAGTAGTGATGGTGAATTTTGTTACTTTTGAGTAATCGTTACTACTCGTTACTAATACTTATTGTATCGTTACTTTGTATATTTTAACTACTTCGACTACTGTACGTTTTTGTGGTATTAAATAAGGACAATACGGGTACCAGAATATAACTCGTTGAATTGTTTTGCGATAAGAGTATGATTACCTTAGACCTATCTGCATAAATGACTGAGAACGTGTTGTATACTTCTAATTTCTGTAAACATTTTTGACAGTAGCTGATACCGGAGAAACTTACTATTTTAAATACAAAATAGAACAAATATACTTTGGATTGTTAGCGTTTATTAATGTTTTTAATATTAACCTTAAAAAATACGTCTAAGTGAGATACAGTGTATAGTTAAAAAATATTACAAAGTATGAAATCATACATGTTTGATAATAATCAATTTTGTTGTTTGCTGGATTTTTAAAAAGATCTTATCCAGAAAATAACATATTTTAAATTCATATATGTATGAATAAAAATAAGTATACCTATGTATACGTGAAATCGTTGATAATTTTAGTTTGATAAATTGCACAATTTAACGAATTTAAGGAAGAACAAGAAAGGAAGAACATTAGCCGCATGATAATGCGTTTAAAGAATTATTGTTCTGCATTTTTATGCGCTCCGCATTTATAGTACTAAGGTAACTACAAATAATCCGAGTGTTTAGTTCAGTGCGCGATTACAATTTATAAAACCAGTAATTGAATCGTAGGCATTAGTACTGAGAATAAACGGGTACGGAAACCGATTTGGCAGCTGTGAATAATTGAATAGTACGAATGTAACAAATACGTCATCTATTGAGTAATTGTTACTTCGGATCCTCGCGAGTAACGAGTACTCTCGTAACGAATAGTTACTTATTCTGTATATAGAAATATTTATAAAAACTTCATTAACATAAGCATGTTTAGAAGAAACATCTTGGTATCCTGCAACAATCGATGAATGTCAAAAGTTTCTTCAAAATTGCCATGCAGTTTAAAAAATTCATCAATGTTAATAAATACTGACTTTTTCAAGTTAATTGGAACATATTATTGCAAATTAAGTGTTTTTGTTATTTGACTGATTTGGTTACTGAACCTGTCAAACATGCAAATTTTAATAATTGTTGTAAAGTTTTAAAACAATCGATTCAAAATTTTTATACTCATAACTCTTTGATAACACTGCATAAGCAAAAGTCTGATACTGCTGTTGACGTTTCTTTTCCTATAGAAGAAAACTCTGCAAGAAAACTTGTAGTAAGGTTGCAAATTAGGTGTTTTAATTTCCTTAAATTCTATTTTGTTTAAATATATTTACTTTTAAGTGCAAGAGAGATACCACTAAATACCAAAGTTTCCGAACATAACCTCTAATATTTCATTTACAAACGGAACCGCAATAGCATCTACACGACTTTAAACAATTTTGTTATTAAATTATATAACCGTGGTGCACGGAATCTATATGGAAGCCTTCTAAATTATGCTTTTATAATTTATTATTCTGTACGTAAATGACTTTGCTTGTACAGAAATGAACTTGGTTAAACCAAATGTACAACGTTGCCTAATCGCTAATAAACATATAATGTGTATTATTATCTGTTAGTCGTAGAAAAAATTGTATTAATAATTTAACAAATTCAACTAACATTAAATTTTAATGTTACAAATGTAACAAGTATCAGAACAGTTAACGGTTAGAAAAACATTTTAAAGAGTTTACAATAAACAAATGCGATATTATATTATACGTTTTTTAAATAACATGTTACAAACTTTTAGTAATTTATGAACCCTGCACGGTCAACTCGCTGCACGATTGAAACAATACCTATTGGAGAGAAGGGAGGTCCAAGTGGGCGCCAGATCTCGTTTTGCAGATATATCTCCTGCTAAATCAGCACAGGAAGCCCGAAGCTTATATTAAATTTTTAAAGTTTATAAACCTGGTGGAATCGAAGAAACAAACAAAGAGAATAAAAGACCTTTACCCTGAATAAATTAACTAATTATAGATGCTTCATTATAAATTGTGCTACAACACGTGGATGTTTTAAGAAATCAAGTGTAATTCAAGCAGGTATATTGTTATGTAGGGAACGACGTGAACGTAAATGATAACTTTTCGTTTACCCGACCGGAAGCGACCAACGATGCTCGATAGGTGGCATCGAGAAATCGAAAGTAACTTTAATTCAAACAAGAATATACAAGGTAGTACATTTTGAAATTTATGCATGTAACAAACATGTTTATAAGTAAACACGGCCTAATCCAGTTTTTTATCCAAATCCTACTAGTAAAAAAAATTAGTTCACAATCTATAAACGTGGTGTTCGTTCAAGTTTTCACACTCTAAGTTGTACGGATAGCTAATTATTCTTACAATAACAAGACGAAAATAAGCACCGAGTTGTGCGTAGTACTGTAAGTCACAGTGAGACGTTTCAAAAGAAAATCTCGGCAAAGAAACTCCTTTTACCTATTCCAGATGTTTTTTGTTTGCACAAATTCTATCTACTGCCAAGCTATGTGCTTGATTTCCTCCCAGAACCTGATTGTTCGACGGGTGAAGGACACTTAACCTTTTCTAAGATCGTAAGTTAGTGGACGAATTTTTTCACACAATTGATTGGGTGGTCAAAGCGACAAGTTCTCGTCATATTAAGACTCAACTCGGCCGTTGTCAATCGTATAATAGTAGACTCTCAAAAGCCTTCAACTCCACTATTACTTCGGTGTGGAATAACTTTTGACCGTTCGCATATTTTTGCATTAGTCGAAACCTTTATAGACAAAAACCATGCAAACCAGACCCGCACGACTCTGGCAGAGTTAAAACTAAAAAAGTCGACAAAAACCACGGTTGTTTCTGCCTGCCAATTTTTGCATTGGTCTAAAATTGATTTGTTTTGACTAGCAATAAAGCGTTCTAACCGGAAGTTTCTATGCAGATAGTATAAAAAAGTGATTACATTCTATTTAACAATAAACTAATTTAGTTTACATTTGTAAAAATGTTTAAACTACTATCTCCCGGTTTTACAGTACACATATAAACGTCAGTCTGAATAAACTTTGTCATATTATTAGTTGTTGGTCGGTGTCTTTCATCTTGATGTTTATATTGTTTATTACTTTACTTAACGTTTTTATTCAAGATTTATTTTTTTTAATAGATAAAGATATTATTGCGATTCTTAAAACTGACAAAAGAAACGTCACTGTTATCACGAATCGATCAGACTATAATCAAAGATTTTTAAACTTCTTCTTGTTGACGGTTTGTACAAAGTAATTAATTTTTTTGAATAAAAGGGTCATTATATAATATATTGCATAATTTTAGTTCGCAACAAACTATCTAGTATATATACTTGTACCAAATTTAATAAACATTATTAATTTTTTTACGACACATTGTATGTTTATTAGCGGTTAAGCAACGTGCACAATTCCTTATGATCAATCTCATTTCTATACAGGTCAAAGTCATTTTCGTATAGGTCATTGTAGTTACGGTATAGAATAATTAATTATGAAAGCATAATTAAGAAAACTTGGACAAATATTTGTTGCACCACCATTATAAAATTTAAAAACAAAATTATCTAGAGCTACCGCTTTAGTTTCAAGGGTACGTATAGACTAAGAACAATTTGGTTTGTAAATTAATTGTTTTAGGTTAAGTTAACTGTATCTTATACTGTATATACACTTTATCGACAGTTGTAATATACCAAGATGTTTTTTCTGAACATATCTGATATGTGTACTTTATTATTTATCTTTTTAATAATGCAGTGACAACGTATGTTAAAAAGATACTACAAATCACTCGTTTAATTGATAAAACAATTACATATTTAAAATTATAAACAAAAGCAAGTAATCATGGTTATTTTTATTTCGGTAATCGACATTTTTCTAAATGCAAATTTTTTATATTATAAAATGATTAAAACAGTTTTAAGTAGTCTACAATACTGATTTGTAAAGTTTTATTCTTAAGCATATTGACAAAACCCACATATTGTTCATGCTAATTCTAAAAAAACGTCACACACCAACATCGTATTTGTCAAAACAACCATGTTAACAATTTAGATTGAAAATTAACTAACATGGCATATATTTAAAACTATCGAAATCTAAATCTTAACCGCTCATCTACTCTATGTTAAAAATTGTACAAAATTGTATTGGTCTTGTTTTGTCAAAACACAATATTTTTTGAATCTGATGCGATATAGTGAAACGTTACCAAAACATTTAGAAGATTTGAGACGATTACCAAAACAGATAGAATATTCTAGACCTAGATAAGTCGAGAATATGGTATCCGAAAAAAATGAAAATTTATGTCTAAAGTCTTAAGAAGAATTTGGCGGTCTAAATGAATCAGTGCAACGTCAATGTAAAGAAGAACGTGCCGGTGTTAAATAAATAAGTGCGTTAAGTGAGTAATTAACTTATCCATGACAAATAAACTTTTAAAAATGTAGTTGTTTTTAACAAACATCTAAGTAACTAGCACAACACACACCAGAAACAAATGATCCTATTTTAATTTTCTTCTAAAATTACAGATTTTTTTTATCGTTAATCAATTTACACATATGTATACTTTTAATTTAAATAATAGCGGCATTATCATTTTTATTTACAAATTTTTAAAGCTACTCTATGTTTTTCAATGGCGGCGCCAGCATATTATTTTATGGGGAGAGGGCAGTATTTGTTTTAATTTTTTAAGAAGGGAAAGAAGCAAAGTAAAAAGCATATTTTAATAACTTCTAAAAGTAACGCTACAAAAAGAAAAATAAACATAACTTGTATAGATAGAATAATTCATAAAACCTGGTAATTAACAATAGTACAGCAGAAACCATAAAACAGGCAAAATAATTAGCATGCAGCATACACACACTGCTATACATTTTTAAAATAAATTTTTTGTTTAGCTAACACGTCATTATTAACAATTATTCTGTGGTGACAAATATTTTTTATTTAAATATAGTACAATTACATATTTATTAAAAGAAATAATTATTAATATTGCGATACATTAAAAAAATGTGTACTACAATATTTCTTTTTCTACATATAGAGGATAGTTTATAAAACAGAATATATTATGTTTTTCTCCTTTTTTTATATAAATTTATTATTAATATGTTTTGTATATTATTATATATTTTTTTGCATATTTATATAAGTCCCCTTAACCTCTTTTAGCACTGGCAATGGTGCTTTTTTGTAATTTTTTTCACTTAACCAGAGCGCTGTAATATCTAAACGCACTAAATTTGTATTGATTTTTTTAGTCGACAATAAGTAATATAAAAAATTATGAACAATTACGTAATTTTTTTATGTTGGCATTATAAGTACCTGTTTACATAATTACAATCACTGCAAGTTAATCTTCTGACTATTTACCTATTACAGACTTCTTAAATAACTTGCTTAAATAAAAGAAGTATTAAAAGCGAATCAAATGCTTAAATATTGCACTTTTAAATGTACAATCTAAAATTGTCGGTAACTTGACAGCTGTCAATAGCAAACTGTAATCATAATTAACAGTTGCTACGAGATTTCTAAAAATTCAAATATAAATTCAAAAAGTTTTACGTTTCTGTACATTTATATCAATTAATAAAATGTAAAGTAACATTTATTTATATAAAGTTTAGTATTATCTAACTAACATACTTTTTGGATGTTTTTTAAAGCCTGAAATTTAGTGCTCATTTTACCGCACTGTAGAGAATTTTAGAATACTGTCATATAACAAACAATGTGCGTACAAATCATGTTACATATGATGAACAAATAATTATAAAAAACGGTTTACACTTAAAGAGACTAAAAAACTATTTATAGTAGAATGTGTTCTTTAATCGTTACACAGCACAACGATGTTTGATGAAACTAATTTATGTATTTTGTTCTAAAACGTTTCAACCGTTAACACTAACTTATTTTAAGTTTTGAATAGATAGAATAAACCAAAGCAAAACACGAATTAAATTTAAAAAAAGCTAATATTTATAAAATTTGAATTGAAAATGATTGACAATCTAATTTTACTTATAAGTGTATTAAATTACGTAAATATTAGAAATACATAAAGTACCAATAAACTAATAATAACTTAATAATATTTCCTGTCTGATAGTGAGAAGGGTAAGTTTAATTTTTACCCTTGGGTAGCGAGTGTTTTAGCTTGTCTAATTTAATTATTAACACTTATAAATATTTTAGTAATAAATACGAGCAATCAATTTATCTAATTAAAATTTAATCTAAAACTGTTTTTGATTTGAGTTACGATATATTTTAGAAACTCGAAACAATACCAGAGTTTTATCGTTTTTTGTGTATTTATTTTAATTGCTGTTAGTTGGGTTTTTAGTAAGTTGAATCTCAGTTAGTCTTTGTTTTTTGAACGTAAAAAATGCATCTTAATGCAAATAAACATTTATTTTTGTTTATCAATAATATATACACAATACAGTTTTACTTCGTTTGCTATAGTTAATTTTACATTGTTTTTTTAATACAGTGCACGCCGCTTAATAAAATCACTTTTTGATGCCAACCGAATGATGTCAATATCCGATATTTAAAAAAAACAAATAAATGTTTATTGGTTAGAACAGTGGTTCTCAAATTGACCCTTACGGACTCTCAAGAGTTCCCGAGATCATTCAAAGAATTCGTGAAAAATTAAAATTGATTTGGGGGTCCCTAAACAACGTCAGGAGGTTCGCGCAAGGTTTAATATACAATTAAACAATTGTGACACATTTTTATTAATATGGAAGTTAAAATAAATGACAATGAATACATTATTAGCGATTTTTACATCTTAAGTAATATATAGTATATATAGACAGGGGCATAAAATATAAGTTATAACAGACATCAGTACAGTTATTCCTTAACATTCATTAAAGATTTATTTTTTATTAAAAACTTTAGAAGAGATTGTAAATTTTTCTAACACAAAAGTATTTCTAAAGAATATATCATTAACAATTCTGTAAAAGAAGTTAGACATATTCGGTTTTATAAATTTATAATGCACCATAAAAGTTATAGCTTACTATTTTATAATATTTTTTTTATTTTGATTACTTCAGCGAATACCCAAATTTGCGAATGTTTGGAATTACTGTATTTTACTGCATTATTATATTTTGATAATTAATTCACCATCATCTCCGGTGTGACCTGAATTAAAAGCTTCTCTTATTCTTAATCTCATATTTTCTACTGTTGTAGGTGGCGTTTGATAAATAATGGTTTTTACAAACCCCCACAAAAAATAATCTAACTTTGTAAGATGTGGTGACTTGGTGGCTAGAGTATTCCGCTTCCACGACCAATCCATTTGGGAAATGTTGGTCTAGATATTTTCGTACCTTGACACTGTAGCGTGCTGTAGCACCATCGTGTTGAAACCAAATATTTTGATAAGTGCTTAAAAAAAATGTCGTCCAGATAATTTTGAAAGGTAGTTTAAAAAAAATTGAGGCAAATATCTCCATTTAAATTTTCTTTAAAAAAGTTTGAACCAACTACTTTCGTTTCTACAATTCCTCCTCAAACATGGACCACCGATGCTAATTATCAACTGATGTAATTAAATTCTACTTTTCATTATCATAGTAGTGGAAATTATGTGATGATCCGTTCTTATGGAATGTAGCTTTATCTATGAAAAAAATGAAGTTTTCAAAATTTATTGTTTCTGCTTCCTGATCTATAACCCAGAGGCAAAAACTTACTCGTATTTCTGTGTCATGTTCATTCAATTGTTGAAAAAAATTATAATATGAATGAAACTGGTTTCTTATCAAAATCCTTTGTATAGAAGATTTTGACAGGTCTTTGGGACACGTACTTCCAATAAAAATGTTCATTTTTATTGTGCATTACACTTTTGAAACAATGTATTTAAATCTTTCCTTCAGTCGTTAAAATACTCGAGGAATTGGGCGTTTCCCTGTGTTTTGAACCTTTTGAGAATAAATGCGAGATGCAAGCAAACGATTTCCTCCACATTCTCCCATTTACTAAATTAAAAAGATTTTTTGATGTAAAAGCTATAGCCTTGACTAATATCATCTCCGTTGCTACTGCTGGATTCTCCGGTAATGGTAGGCGACACCGAGGCTTTCTGGTATACTTTAAACCTTCAACCGCCCATGTGGGTAATTTCATTACCCCGTGATAACATTTTTCTTCATATCTACCTTAATCTTCATTGAATGTATTTCATCTTTTAGGTAATCTTCATCTACACATTGACGAACAATTATAAGTATTAGAGTGTTCTAAGAACCATTGTATTATTATTAAATCTTGTAATTATCTCTTGGAGTAATCGGATTACCCCGCTTAAGCCCCTGGTGTAATTACTTTTGCTATTGTTTGGTTTTTTATGGCAATTTCTTTTGTTTGTACTTAAATATAAACACGACATAATTCATAATTTTTATTTATTTATAACAAATACGTAAAACTGTGTAGTTTGAGTGTGTTATTCTTGGTTTGTCGTTCAATAACTTTTCAACCTTTTTATTTTTGTAAGGTTGTTATAACGTGTGTTATAGTTTTAAATTTTGCAAGTAGTAGTAAGATTACAAGTCAATTTTTTATATTTAGCTAAATCTAAAACGCAATGTGCTTTCGTTCTCTTTCATATGAAGAATTAGAAAGATTAGCAAATGAAAGTTACGTAGACGATGAAGACGCCATCCATTGCCGATGACAGTGACACTGATATAGAAAGCGATTATGAAGAAGATGGAATGTTGACTTGGTTGCTACAGAATCAGACGACGAAGTTGTGTCTAATGTGGTATTCACGGCTAAGTCTAGTATGGAATGGTTTGCAAATCTACCAAAACCTTCGAGAAGACGATGTACTAACATGGTGAATACTTAACCAGGCCTGACTGTATTAAACTCCAATATTGAAAGTGTTTTAGAAGCGTTTTGATCTTTATAACTTCAAAAATCCTTGATACTATTTCTGACGAAACTAACAGGGATGCCCAAAGGGTATACGTTATATACAATCAAACCCACGAAACCTCAAGCAAATAGTGGAAATCCCTTGCCCGTTCAGAATTGTTAGCTGCTGTTAGATTTTTAATAGCAGCAGGAGCATTATATGGACATAAAACTAATTTACGCAAACTTTGGAGAACTGAGTCTGCTTTTTATTTGCCATTTTTCAATGCCGCAATGTCTTGTGAGAGATTCAAAAATATTATGCGTTTCATGAGATTTGACAACAAATCAAGCAGAGAAGAAAAAGAAACGACTTCAAAAGATAAATTAGAAGCTATTCGTTTTGTGTTTGAACAGTTTTCAGCTAAATGTAATTCTAATTTCAAACCATACAAAAATATTACCATTGACGAAAGATTGGCAGTGTTTAGGAGAAGACGCCCGTTTAAAGTTTAAAGACTGTTACGGCATTAAGATCTGTGTTTGTGCAGACTCAAAAACTGCATACATTCTAAATTTGCATGTGTATGCTGGTAAAATAACCGGTGTGCGGAAAATCAATCAAAGTGCTAGACTAGTCTTGGATTTAACAAAGTCGTATTGTGACTCTAGATGTGGGGTAACTACTGATAATTCTTTACCTCTGTTGGTCTGGCCAATTCTCTTTTTGAAAGAAAATTAACCCTGGCTGGAACTTTGTAATCAAATAAATCAGATACCTAAAGAATTCTTAGCAAGTAAACATAGAAAAAAATATTCTAGTTTGTTTGGGTCACATCACGACAAAAAAATCCACGACGAAGATATGCACAGAAATCATTCTCCATTACAACAAGACGAAAAGCGGAGTAGATACAGGTGACAAGGAGACCAAAGAATACACTTGTGTTTATAAATGCAATAAATAGCTTTTGAGAGTTTTTATTGAAATGGTGGACATATCAGCACTAAATGCTTACATTGTATGGATCTACAACCACCCAGACTGACAGAAAGATGATAAATCTAGACGCTGCAATTTTCTCGAGAAACTGTCTTTACAACTTGCCAAACCTAATAACCAAGAAAAAGAAGGTCGTCTTGACAACAAGTTTCAAAATGGTCAAATGTGTGCTTTCTGTCCCAGATCTGATAACAGGAGAACAATATTTGCGTGTATTGAGTGTAAAAAACCTTTACGTAAAATCTATCGTACCGACAAAATTATCTGTACACATAGTGATTGTATATACATTTATAAAAAATATGAAACCTATAACTTGACATACTTATCTGCTATTATTTCATTTTGAAGTAGTTTCAGTTTTTATCATTTAGGGCGGTATTCATAGTCGTGTCTTAAGGTAAAGCTTAAGATCATCTTACGCAAGACGGTCTTAAATAAAATCGCCTTAAGACGGTATGTTTGCATAGTCAAAATTTAAGATAATCTTACTCAAGAAGTTGCTTTAAAGCGTTGTCTTGTTTTATTTAAGATCGTCTTACATAAGACGATCTTAAGCTACAGCTTTGTCTAGTTTCGGAATATTTGTTATGTAAATACTAATCAAATTTGTGTGTCGTTTAAAATTTTATAGTCCGCCCTACTTTCTCTTACGGCAAATGCCGGTTTCTACGAATAACAAAACAAGGATAACAATTAGCGGGTTCTACATATTAAATCGACTTAAGAAAAACACTAAAGTCTATGTAGTAGCTAATTCGACATAAACAAGAAATGTTTATTTGAAATATACTATGCTTTCAAACGGCGGGAGACGGAAGCTAAAGCTAAATTAGATAAAATAAAATTTAAAAAAACTCATAAGAAATTCTAATATAATAAACGTTTATCGTGTTTTTTCTCCTCTTTATTACTAAATTATTAGCTTCGTTTTAAAAAAAGCAAATTTGTATTTGTTTTTTTTTTGTATTTAATTATATTTTAAAATGCATATGACATAGTTACTTGAACATTCAGAAAAAAATATCATATAAAAGTATTGTGGCTGGAGCCATCTCGTCGTTAGCCCACGTATTATATGTAAACAAATTGGTGCTATAGTGATTTTAGCATGTTGGTAGTTAGATTTGCTAAACGCGAAAATTCGAAAAACGTATCGAATAATAACACGATTCCAATCCACCAACGAATATAGTGAAAAGTAACTATATCAGTAAAATTGCAAAAATTACCACCTGAGAGAACCAGTGTACGGCCGTTTCACCCTTTTGGGGATCATCAGCACTGGGAAATACTCTCTGATATATTTCCACAATTATACTGATATATTTCTATAGCTTATATTCATGTTTCGTTCTAATAACATATAAAAGTATTGTGGCTGGCGCCATCACATGATTAACGAATCCACGTAACATGTAAACAAATTGGTGCTAATTTTTACAATATTACTGATATAGTTTTCGAATTTTAGCGGTTAGCAAATCCAACTACCAACATGCTAAGATCACTATAGCACAAATTTAGAAAAAAAATATCCTTTTCTATTCTTAACATTTTGTTACGTACGAAATTTTTATTACGGAATGCCCTGTAGATGAATTAAAATTAGATTCCGGTTTTGACGCCCTCTACCGATCTTTTCTCGTGACTTTCATTTGACGAAATAATCGTGAAGCTGTCAACTACAGTAACGGGCCGGTGCCGAGGTTTTCGAATTGATTCTTAAATTTTTAAGAACATCACGTGTGATGAACATAAACTTATAAAGCGATTGCGAATTTATTACGATTCTTTCGGCACAGGGTAAGATATTTTTGTCTTAAATCTATTAAGGGTCCTTCGTAATTTCTATATTCATGTGATAACCGGTTCCTACCACGTTGTCCGCCATTGTGGATTTCAAGCAGCAATTAGGATGCATAAGTACCATTAATGAATAATACTACCGAGCATATAAGCTGCTGTGAGGGCCTGCTATTTAAGTAACATCGAGGTCTCGTCGAACGTTGCGTCGTGGATGCTGATTTGGGAATAGAAGTCGATTGTGTTATCAGCCACCTGTTCTAAATTACTACTTACATTATTCGATACACTGGGGTTCTATAAAGTGCTTAATGAAAAAGTCGATTGTGTTATCAGCCACCTATTCTGAATTGCTACTTACAGTATTCGATACACCGGGTTCTTATACATTACTTAATGAATTATTAATAATAATTTTTTAGCTTACTATTCTTGGTAAGTTGGTGTGTGACACGATTTGCGTTTAAATAATTATTACAGGCCACTGGAGGGGGAAAACGTTTTCTTCACGATAGTGGAAACTGGACTTCGGGTGATTTAATTAATTTTTTTTTATATCGTCACGAAAATTACTCACAGAAGTTTGATTCATATTAACGATCCTAAATTTATGTATTGCTTATCTACCAATAACGTAACTGTAATCACTCACTTTACTGTATCGCATACTGTGTGTGGGTGAAGAATATTTACTTCGACTTACTGTGAATGTGTATTGTGGGTTGCCGCTACTACGGACATTAATGCAATAAATCTTCGATAGGATCCCGTAAACCTTATGTGTTTCGAAATTAAAGTTTGCTACACTTGTTAATGCTTACTGTTAGTTCTAGTATTTATGGTTTGAGAATTCAATGTATAGCGGTCAATCTGCTACTCTACTAAGTTAAAGCTGTGATATTTGTTAATTATATTTAAAAATCTTCCAAGTACGGATGAATGTAGAAAGTTCATATATTCTTGTTACTGTTTGCCATTCACATCTTAAAGTGATTAAAATCGTTAAGCTCTCTTGTTTGTTAATTTTCTCTCTCCTGTGGTTATTGTTATTTACTAACTAATTTGGGCTACTCGAACAACCGAGTATAAAGATTACGAACCTTCAATTGGGTTACAAGTTTGGACCGTCTGTCGTGAGCGAGACAGAAGTGTTACTTTGGATCAGTTCTGGGGCCCTTAAGCATATTTCCTGTGAACCTCCCCCATCTCCGACTATTGTGAGTTGGCCGTGCAAGGTTTGTAAAACCAAAAGCTTGTAACAATTTCTTTAATAATTTAAAACCAGGAATATGCTCTTTGTTATTTTTTTAATATCCACATTTTACTCAACAACAATGTCGTACAATCTCACTTGCATGATATGGTTAAAATTTACTTATGAAACACGTTTTAAGTCTACGTTGTAGTTGACTTAAATAATGACAATAACTTTAGTAAAAATGCGTTTCATTCTGCTGTGACCCAGCAACTGTTGTTTGACTTGTGCCAAAGTCCAAGCAAAAAGACAAACAAAAAGTCGAATGGACTTCTCAATCTTGAGAAGCCTTTGATCGTTTGAAACAAGAACTAGTAAATGCTACTCTTTTAGTGCACTTATCAGCTGAATTACCTTTAGTTTTAAGTGTGGATGCTTTTGATTTTGCTATTGGTGCTTCTCTTCAACAATTTCAAAAAAATAATCTCGAGCCCTTAGGTTTCTGTTCTAAAAAACTTAGCTAATCACAGGTTTCTTACAGTACGTATGGCCGTGAACTGCTCGCTGCTTATCAAGCAGTTAAACATTTTCGACATAAGTTGGAAGATCGTACAATTACCATTTGTACAGACCATAAACCATTAATTTATGAGTTTGAGCAACGCCCTGAATAAGCAAGTCCTAGACAGCTACGACACCTTGATTATATTGGGCAATTTACTACTGATATAAGATATATAGCAGGTTCGCATAATGTCCCAGCTGACATCATGTCTCATATTGAAGTGATTTAGTTGTCATCCACTATTTCTCTACAAGAGATTGCTAAAGCTCAAGTATCGTGAGCTGAACTTAAACATCTTATGGCGCCAGACTCCTCTTCTTATAAATTTCAAAACATGCATATGGATTGTGGATTAACGCTTATTTGCGATTCCTCTTCTGAAAAACACTGTTTTTTCGATTCATTGCATAATATGTCTCACCCTGGCATAGCAGTTGTAGTTAATCTTGTGCAGCAAAGGTTTGGTTGGCCTAGACTCAACCATGATGCGTCACTATGGGCTGAAAGTTGCATCGCTTGTCAACGGAGTAAAATATGGAAACACGCTTCTAGTACAATTAGTGTTTATCTACCAACCACAAGAAAATTCTCCCACATTAACGTAGACATCGTGGAACCACTACTACCATCACAGGGATATCGATACCTACTTACAATGATCGATAGATCTTCTTGTTGGCCTGAAGCTGTTCCAATAACAGATATTACCGCCAAAACTGTGCAGTTCATTGCAACTGGATATCGCGTTTTGGTGCTCAAAAACTCATCACAACTGATAAGGGCAAGCACTTTGACTGTCAATTGTTTACGAGCTTAACTCGATTAATTGGAACAGAACACAACAAGACAACTGCATACCACCCAGCGGCAAATGGGGTTATTAGGTCTTTACCTTACCATTGGAAGACTTCGATCTTATTTCATTCCGGAACATCAAGCTTCACCTGCAAAAATTGTTTATGATGAAAACGTTAGGTTTCCGGTAAACATGTTTAAAGATTCATAGCCACAAAATGCACCACTGTTCTTAGACAAATTGAGAAATCATGTTCAAAGTCTTCGTTCAGTACCATTTCAACATCACTGCAAAAGCAGCATACTTGTTCACACGGACCTCTAAGAATCTTTACATGTTTTTATTCGTCATGATGCAGTGAACAAACCGTTACAGCCGGCATACGATGGACCTTTTAAAGTAGTTTCACGTGACTAAAAAACGTTTAAGCTGCTGACTACTCACGGCGAGGAAAGAATTTCTATCGGCAGGCTAAAACCTACGTTTACCTTACGTAACTGACGTTATCACTGGTGACAGAGTATGTAGTTGATAGCGACAACGTCGCTTTTATCCATACCTGGGGTATGAAAAGTATGTCTTCTTCGTCAGCTTTCGTAGAGTGCATGTCGTTACATATATCTCATGTATAAGTTTTTTTGAAATTTAATTGTAAATATTATCATTTTTTATTTTTATAAGTTACTGTAAATAAAACATTTAAAAGTAACAAGATTAAGTTATTCGTTCTTTCTAAGTACATTGAAAACACAAAGTAACTCGAAAATAACATATTTACGTCAAAATACTTAAATTAATAGGTAACACTGCAAAAATAAATCTAAATATGCAAAAAAGAATTTTTAGGGCACAATGATTAAATTTTTTGCACACTTTACAAGCGTAATGTGAAAATTCAGCTAAAAAATTCATGCAAAATAGGTTTTTCTTCATGGATAGGAACAAACCTGAGAAGAAAATTGATAATATAAAACCAAATTATGATTACTATAAACGATTTTTTCTCTATGTAGTAGCATACGTCCGATCCGTTCTTTAATAAAGTGATTACCCGACTGATAACGTTATCCATGATTCCAATTTAAATTTCCGCCTACAAAACAACACTTATTTCGGTAAAACAAAGTGGGTTGATTAATTTTTTTTAGCATTTATCAAAGCACAATTAATCAAACTCTTAATTATTTATATTGATTTAATAATAGTGTTTGATTCTTATCGAAAATATTATTTATTGCGTCAGTAAAAACGATTGACGAAGAACAAAAACATACTAACTAAAATCAATAACGTTTAAATTATGCGAATGACAAGTTAGGAAGAACAGCCAGCTTGATAATTATTCACTGTTTATCAAAGTTGAAATGTAATGCATCATCTACTTTTTTCCATTTTGACAGTAGCTAATAGATCGTGTAATTATTAACACTGTTGGCGTATAATTTCAGGCTGTGCAATATTTAACAATCTTAGAATGAAGCATTAATAATCTTTAATATAAAGCAGGAAGTTCAAACTACAAAAAATATTCTTTTATTTTAATGTGTTTTTTTATAATAATTTAAGCAGCTTTAAAAGCACTGCAATTCTAATACTTAATTTCTGAGTGAAAACAAGCGTACTTCGTTTACGCGACATGTTGTAATAGAAGCTAATGGAGAATATTAAAAAGTCAATTTATACGATTACAGTAAGAGCACGTATATAAAATCATAAGATACTTATATAAAAATAACGTTAACATTTTTTTTTTTAATAAATAAGTCAATTTTGATGTAATAAGCTTTACAAAATCAGTTGTAATAAACGTAATGTATAGATTATTTGAGTATTAAATTAAAAAAGTAATATTTTGCAAACAAAATTATAATCAAATTTTTGCATTTTAAGTACATTAGTTTTCGGTTTTACTATAAATAATCGAATTATATTTGTATTTTAATGACAACGATGTATAGTAATTGAACATTGAATAATAATTTATTCTAGTAGTCTACATCACATTCCAAAATCGTTTATTACGCTTAATATAGTTAATCTAAATTATAATTATTTAAATTACGCGGTTATTGATCACTACGACAAATTATTATATTTAGCGGTCACGACAAATAGTTTTTGTACTAATAGATTTTTGATTAGCTCAAAAGTGTAGACTTGAAGTATTTATTTATTGTTATTATTTTTGTACAAAAATATTTTAATTGTAATCTAACTGTAGTTTTTTGTTTTGTAATGTAATTAACAAAGTGCGATGTGACTGGCAGATTTTCTAGCTAATGAATATTTTATTAGTAAATGTAATAGATTATACAAAATAACCCAAATATTTGAATTGGCACCACAGATGCGTTAGTAATTTTAAGTAAAATGTTTTAACACAACATTAAAAGATTACTTAATAGAATTAAAATATTTGTAATTAAAGTAATACATAATAAAACAATTAGTAAAGTTTCAAACAAAACTATACTTCAATTGCCGAACAGATGGAAGTAAGTTTCTCATACTAAAAAAAAAGGATTGAGTTATGAAAAATCAGATTTATATACATACATGAATAAGAAGAGTGTACAACATTTACTCAATATGCATATGTGTATTGTTGGTTGCTTATACGGTAGTCGGATTGTTTTTTTATAATATCAATAATATAATTGTTTTAACCAACAGCAAGTGATAAATATCATACTAGATATTTTATATAAGGTTATTCGTATTTACATAACACAACTAAAAAAATCAACAACAACATAAAAAAAACTATAACTTCTAATGCGTGGTGTGTCTGCCACAATTCTTTTTCTACTTTAATCACATACTGTAATTTTTTTTTAATTATCTGCAGAAACATTGGCTACTGCTTTAAGAAATAAATTTTTTTCTCTATTTTGACACAATTAGCGATTCCTACACTAAAATCTGTGTAAGAATTAGCAAATTCTTACACGGTTTTTAGTAATGTTAGTTTTCTCAAAATTGGTATCTCAGCATAGTAAGTTGACGTTACATGAAAAAGAAATCAACGTTATTGCAACTTAACAATTAACATTTAGATATTGATGCCAAGATAAAATAAAAACGTTCTAATAATTCATAGTTATTTAAAGAGCTCATTTCATATGTAATTTTAGGTTAACATAGAGGGGGGGGGAGGAATTCCGGCTCCTTAAACCATTTCTGTAATTATGGTGATATATGTTACATTATGGATTCAATAACTATGTAAAAATTTAGACCAACTATTAAACTACCAAAAAAACCTTTATTTTAATTTAAAAAAAATACAATAACAAATTACAAACATGTTTTGTTACAGTTCATCGGTCGGAATTGCCCGCAACGTGGGGGTAATTCCGACCGAGGGCCGGTATTACCTCCACAAAGAACTCAAATGCAAAAATCGCACCTTTTCCGTCTACAGAACAAGCTTGGTGTGCCCATTGACCACACATTACGCACCTTATCCACATTTCATTGTTTTTACCAAATTCACCACATATTATGCAAATATCTTCGGTAACTTCATTATCAGAACCTTCAAAGTCATCAAAATCATCATCTTGATGTTCCTTGTATTGCACTTTCTTAGCTTTTTCCCTTTGTACTTTAATTCTTTTGTGTGAGTTTTCTTTCTTGGCATCGGACGGTCCAGGATTATGATGAAGATTTCTCTTTGATTTTTCCACACTTAATTGTTTCGTTTGAAGTCGCTTGCTTTTATTCATGTTTTCCTCCTCTAGGATGTCTTTCATCGAAATTGAAGTAAATATTTGCGAGTGTTGTTTCCTTTTATTGTTTTTTTGTAGTCCGTGATCACCAGATTTTGAAGTGCCAGGGATGGAAATGATCTCATTGAAAGATACGGCTTCTTCATTGGATTCAACGGCAGTTCCGGGTTCAGGAGTTTTTTCCGTAACAATATTTAAATTTTCAGCAGCGATGAAGTCATCGTCTGTGAATATATCAAGATTTAATGGGAAAATTCCTGTTGCTTTGGACCCGTTTATGGCTTTTTCGGGCGTAGCAATCCGCCCATATGCTTTGTTAAAGTTCCGCAATTTCATTTGGCGTAATCTTTTTACCAGGATGGCTTCTCATATATTTATCACACTCAGAATTGTAAGCACTTTTTAATGCAGCATAAAAAGAGACATCCAAAGGCTGAGTACGGTGTGAAGTATGGCGTGGTATTGTTAAGAAGCTTATGAAGTTTTCTTTGCAATAATTGTAAGCTTTCAACGTGCAGTGGCTTACATGGTTGTCTAAAATTAATAATATCGGATCTTCTTGAGAAGACTTGACAAAATTCTGGAAATGGTTGAACCAGTCCAGAAATAAATGTTCGTTTATCCATCCGTTGTCAGAGCACACGTAGATAGCTCCTGGTGGACCATTTTTTTTTAAATTTTTTGCCATTCTTTTACGTGCGTAAATAAACATCGGAGGCACATAGATGCCTGAAGCACTAAAAGCGCACATAGCAGTTGTTGTCTTTCCTCTTTCCCAACTCGTTACAAATCCGACTCTCTTTTGACCTGTCTCCGCATAAATTTTATTTGGTCTCTGGACCGTCGTGATTCCAGTTTCATCCGCGTTAAATATTCTGGCTTGTGGAAACTGAAATCTTTCTATCAAACTTCCGAAGTTTTTGTAAAATAATGACACTTCCGTTCTATTAAAGGCAATAATGCAATTAATACTGGTCGCTTCCGGTTTTCTGCGCAAAAAACCTGCAAGCCAATCCCTTCCTGCTGCTTCATTCTTTATTGTAAAGGGATGTTTCAAATTATTTTTGCTGGTATAAGCAAAAGCACACTTTAATTTGATTGGGAGTAATTCAAAAAAAAACTTTAGAAAGTTAAATAATAAGTGAAGCCAACTCTTCTTCTTCTTGGGCAGAAAACACTGCCTTTCGACCTAGAGGAACTGCAAATCTTCGCCCATTCTTGCGATTATCTTGTAATGTACTTCGTGGAATATTGAAACGCCGTGACACTTCCCTCAGTGCAACCCTTCATTTATTGCATCTAACGCAGCATTCAAGGCATACGGAACGGTCGGAATTACCCCAAAGGCCGGAATTCCCCCCCTCTACCTTACATAAATTTCAATATATGGATTCCAATTCAATAAAATACTAAAGTTTGTTTGAAAATTAATATTATACAGAAAATATTAAAATTAAAACAAAATAGGGAAAAAGTATAAAACACACGTCATAGAATACATTTCAATCACATTACCATTTCGTAAACTCGCCGCTGCGGGGTTCATGTATGGAACCCAATCTCGTGAGTGAAGCGCGTTCATTCTATAACTTGTGTTTTAATATACTATTCTGTACTGTTGGTGGCTCGTTACATAAAAATACACAATACATCTTAGGGCACTGTTTCTTCTATCAGTAACATATAATATTGGCCTTGACCTACGCTACACTTTTGGAGAGTGCAGTCTTATATTCTCGTGTTTATAAACAAAGATATCTTGATTGTCGTGCTCCAAGTAGCCGTGCTTTACAAAAATTATTGTTCAAAGAAAAACTGTGAGAACAGAAGATGCAGAATTTATGGTATTACAGACTGTAGTTGAAAATCCTAACAAATTAGTAGAGAACTTGGTACAATTAGTGCTACTTCAGTGTTAAAGTATTAAAAAGCCATAAATATCATTCTTATCATATTGAAGTGCATCCAAAGTTGACTTTAAAATATTTTAATTCGAAAAGAATGATCTGTGTGAGGAAGTTAAATAATCTTAATGTGGTGCCAGGCTTTATATCCACTGTTTTATTTACCGACGAAGCTACCTTTCATAGTAATGGCCGAATAAATTGTCGTAATTTTTATTACTATAATAACATAAATCCTCATATTTTAAGAATTTTGGATTATCAACATAGATGGACGGTCAATGTATGCGGAGGAATTATAGATAATTTTATCATAGGTTCTTACTTTTTTATGGTCATTAAATGCCGACAGATATTTAGAGTTTTTGAATAATTTGTCACAGATCTCCGGGTCTTACTATCATGAATTTCTTTTTATGGGGATTCTTAAATGATTACGTATTTAAAGAAAATCCTACTACACCAGAAGCAATGAAAAACAGAATATAAACCACATTTTCTATAGTCACACGCAAAATATTACAAAATATGCATACGCTTTTACGGTAAAATTTTGACCACTGGTTAAATTAATATTTTTAAATTTATATTCGTTTTTTAATGGTCTCCTTATTTATGTTTTTTGTTTAATAGAAGCAAAGCCTACTAGAATAAACCTGCTTGGTTAAAATAATGCCTATTGTGATTTAATTTTAAACTTATAAATATCTCTATAAGTGTAGATGTTAAGAGAAAAAAGTGCAAATCGATAGAGAATCAAAAACTACACTAGAAACAATTTAAAGAAATGTTTTTTTGTTGCAAATATGTATCTAAACTGTACCATTAAAATTTAAATTTTTTTGCCAAATTTTCTGTTTATGTATTTATGTTCTTTGCTCAAGTTTTAAATGAATGCTGTAGCTCTTAATTAAAAAAGTTATAAGTCATTTACAATTTGATTTATAATTAAAATAAATTTAAAAAGTTCCATTAATAGCTCAAATAAATTTAAACTGCATGCCCAAATATAAAATTTCTGTTTTAATTAGCCTAAATTTTTAATGTTTCCGGATTAAATTAAAGTCAACATTTCGATTTTCTTTGTAAAAGAAGTATTATCATTATTGGAACGTAATTAGTAGTTGAACTATTGTAATCTTACAGATTCTCATAAAATTTATTCGTAGTTTACATTTTTTCATAGAAAATCGATTTTTATGAATATACATAAAATCCGATGTTCAATTGTTTTTTTGATTACACTATCGTAATACACGAATAAAATGATTTAACTTTGCGGATTTAACCTAATTTATGGATGATATCGAAACTACTAGTTTAAGTATTAGACAGAAAGTAGGCGTAACTCAAATTTACTTACTGTGCCTGTAGAGTTTTATTTTCAGGCAGCTATCGTGAAATATAATAGTGACGAGAAAATTAATATTCTTTTAAAAATATATTATCTTTAGTTAGATGTAACTAAAGTGGAAATTAAAACTGGACCGCAGGACGAAATTTATTTTAAACCTTCTTCACAACTTATGGGACCGTATTTAATTGTGCTTTACAGTTGTATTTGAGCGTCCTGTGTTTTTGCGCGAAATATTAGTTTTTCTTATTTTTTCTTTCTCTTCAAGTAATTCAAATTTATTTTAATTAAGCATATTGTTAAATGTGTGCTCTGTTTACATTACATATTATTTTTTAAATTTGAATATTATAAAAATGACAAAATTTTAAAAATGTAACTTTTATTAAACATAATAGGAGTAAGTTTTACATATTACAAAAAAGTTTCCAAACATTTTTATCTGTTTTCTTAAACCCTGAACCATTATAGATCATTTTTCTCTTGAACCGAGAACGGGTTTATGGACCCCACACCAGTAACATGATTTTTTTACGTTTTTACGTTTTAAAATATTTTTGATTACTTTTTCTTAAATTTTTATTTATATTTATACACCATGTAAAGTACGCAATGGCAACAAAATTATTGAGCTAATGAAAAATATAAAAATTTTAGTTTATTACTATTAAATTTGTATTCCCTCCAATTAAATAATACTTAAATTAAATGTTACGAAGAGAAAACGGAAAAATGCATTTCGTATTTTTTTAATTTTGTGATTTCTAGATTTACAGCATAGGTATGTATTTTCAAATTTTATTTGGAATTTTTTTTGGATTCTGTGTGAAAACTTCGACTTGATTTTATAAAGGGAGATGTGTATCCTTTAATTTTTCATACGAATAATTTAAAAGAAGCAGTGGAAATTTGTACTGGAATTGTTCGACCACTAATTACGTTTTAATGATGATAATTAAAGAGCAGATAGTAAACCAAGAAAAAATACCAAAAAAAGTGGCATAAAAGGCATATTAAACCTGCCAAAAAGGCAATAAAAAAAGCACAAATATCTATTAAAATTTACAGTTTGTTTTTCTGTTTTACAATGCTGTTGACTGCCACGTAAAGTCAAGAAAAAATGTCCCAGACGCCAAGTACAAAATAACATTTTAAAATACATTTCATGTAATACAATCTATGTTTTTCCAAAAAAAAATTTAAAAAATGTTAAAAAACCGTTACCGGTCGTATACGCCCGCCCGGACATATTTATGACACTGGTGCCAGCGGACGTATTCATAGCGGTTGCGTTTATCGGATTGCTGCTTGTCAGCAAATTCCATATTAGTTTGTAAGTGTCATTGTAGTGGAGTGGAGTGCGTGTATGATCAAAATGAGTAGCAGAAGTAGAAGAATTGTAGACCTTGCTTTGAAAGATGCTCAAAAATCAAGTAATAATTTTTTTTTATATTTGAATTTTTTTGCGATTTACTAGTTCGTATTTTTTGTTGTTTAGGTGATGAATCTGATCCATTTAGCTTATTTGATTCAGACCTTGACTCCATGTTCTTACCGTCTAGTGATGAAGATATGTCAGCTACCTCGGATTTGTCTGAGTTGGAGTATTCAACAGAAAAGCGCAAACGCAAATTGCAATCTTGTACAAAGGCTGTTCCAAGTCACTTTTGCTCGGTAATGCCTCGCCCGAAGGAAGAGTCGCTGACTTCACAACTAGCATTCATCATTGTTCCATAGGGGAAAATGAGAATATTCCTCCAGAAGAATTTGAAAAATTCTTCGAAGTTGGGACTGTAGCTTCAACTCAACCACCAAATATTGGTGATATTCAGGAATCTGACAATGAGGCCAAAACCAACCAAAATTTTATACGTGGACAGAGCCAGTTGGAAATCATTAAGAATTTGAATACTCCGGAGAGGGTGGTTTACATTACGCTGCAATACTAATAAACGATTTATCGCCCTATAACTGTTTCAGGACTTTTTTGGACGATAAAATCATTGTGAATATGGTAAATCAAAGAAACTTATATGCTACCCAAGTACTGTCTAATTCAAATGACGTAAAAAAAGGTTCACGACTTCACCGATGGTCTCCAACTGACAAAAAGGACATAATTAAATGTATCGGTCTAGTGGCTTACATGGGCTTGGTAAAAATGCCTTCTTTGGACAAGTACTAGATCAATGACGACCTATATCGAAATGTTATTGTACCAAAAACCATGTCAAGAAATAGGTTTCAGTTGCTTCTTCGAATGTGGCACTTCTCCGATAATGAAAATTGCCCTGAGGGAGACCGTCTACACTAGGTGAGTGTATAGATGAGTCTGTTATTCCGTTTGAAGGACAATTGCTATTTAAGCAATACATTCCACAAAAAAACCATAAATATGGAGAAGCTTTTTAAATTGTGCAGCGAAAATGGGTATACATGGAACTTGCTAAATTCAGGACGCACTATGATAGCTGATAACTATTATACAAGTCTTGAACTAACAAACATTTTGTTAGATGAAAAAACCCATTATATTGGTACACTGAGGGCAAACAGGCGTGGAGATCCGAAAGACGTCATACAAAAGAAACTAAAAAAAGGAGAAGTATTTGGACAAGAAAACGAAAGAGGTGTATGCGTAATGAAGTGAAAAAAAGGGGCGCTTTACTACTCAGCACCAAGCATACTATCGAAACTGTGAATGCACAGCGACGCAGTGGTATGATCCAGAAACCGAAAGCTATAATCGAATATAATGAAGGTAAATCATCCATTGATCAATCTGATCAGATGAGCAGCTATACTGCCCTGCTAACGCTAAAGGGCGTATCTGACATGTTTCCGAAATTCGGTTTATGTGATTATTGGATAGTCACGCAAGTGTCTGAGCGTATTCCTAAAGCTAAAGGGCGTATCTGTATACTAAATAAGTTAAAAATTCTTGTGAAATATCTGGTATCTGCATTCCATGCTAATACTACAAAGGCTAAGCCTAAGCCAAAAAGTTGTATTTACATTATTATTAGCAGATACGACTTTATCTTTTAAATGTTGGACTAAACTTTACTTAGCCTAATTGTCGTATGTGCATTTATTAGCAGATTCGACCTTTTTCCCTAGTTTTATTCAAGAAACAGCTGTGATCAGCGCAATGCATTAAATCATTCTGAAATATAATAACCTAGAAATAGGTTTAGTTTCATTGTGCAGGTGGGTGTGTGACGTGAACTGACTAAAATTAAATATGTAAGTAGGTAAAACCAATATTACAACGTACTGACTGCATAATTGCATATCGAATATTATTCGCTATCTTAGTAGATTGCATGAGTTTTGACTAGTTTTTGTTTATGCAGGTGGCATATGTTGCCGCTCCGCCTGCATGAAACTGATTGACGACTTGCTTTGATGTTTTAACGGTCTCAAGTGAACAAGTTGCAAGAAGAAAAGATATTATCAATGCGCTCTTTACAAAATCGCTTACAAAAGAAAAGTAACGACAGTGATATTGAGGATCCGGATTATCACATTTCGACTTCAGATATTATGGAATCGAGTGAATCTGATACCAATTTAGAGAATGAAAATATGACAGCATGCTCAACCGGAAATGTGGAGTCTAACGACCAAATTGTTCTTGAAAATGAATCAACAAAAGTTAAATTAGTTACATTTATAATAGACAAGATATTAAACAGTGTGATTGAAAATTTCACAGCACGTGGAACAAAAAGAAAGAGAAAGAAGTATAAGGCAACACTTGCAGAAAGAACTCGTTTGAAACATGAACAACTGATTGGACAACATGCAGTTAAACCACCATGCAATGACACTTGTAACAAAAAATACGTCATCAAAATTCTTCCTGAAAGACGGTTGG
Source organism: Aquatica leii (assembly GCA_035610365.1). Lineage (NCBI taxonomy): Eukaryota > Metazoa > Arthropoda > Insecta > Coleoptera > Lampyridae > Aquatica > Aquatica leii. Next base: position 12,498,490 of record CM069434.1, on the reverse strand, counting down.
CAATAAATCAACAGTTTTGGAAAATGACATTCAAAGAACAAAAAACGTACATCTTCAAATATTCGAAAAAAACACTTGCAATAAGACATACAGCTATTCCAAATTCACGCCGAAAGTTTACTCTAAAATATTTTTGCCCAGATCAGGATGGCAATAATCAAGAAGTCTGCAAAATATTTTTATGTCAACTCTGGGTTGCAATAAAAAATGCGATAAACTTTTACGTGCCGTTCTCAAGAATACAAATAACGATGACTTGCAAGCTACTCCCGATCTTCGCGGTCGTCATATACCCCATAATAAAATAGACAAAACCCGAATAGTAAACCACATCAATTCTCTCCATCTCTCAATTTCTCATTATCGTAGAGAGCATGCTCCCAACAGGAAGTACCTACCCACAGAATTAAATGTTCAAATAATTTTCAAGTGTTTTAAATCTGCTAACAAAGATTTCAAATGTTCTTACGAACTTTATCGAAAAATTGTGCAGGAAATGAACATATCATTTGTCAAACTGGGCCATGAAGAATGTTTTGCCTGTGAACAATATTTTCTGCATAAGAAGAACTCTCTACATAAAAGAGATGATCTCAAAAGCGACTGTCCTGATTGCGAAACGTATAGAGTTCATAAAACAAAAGCTGACGAAGCTCGCGAACACTATGCTAATGACAAAAATGACACCAGTGGTGCGGCTGTATATTCTGCCGCTTGGCAGAAGGTATATTTTAGTCCTTTGTAATTAATCTAATACGTTCTTATAATTTTTAATCATTTTTTCAGGTCATCATGCTCCCTCGATATGAGTAGCAACGAAACAAAGAAACAAAAATGCCATAGCAGTAATCTGCCATGAAGGGGTGGCCGGGCGCTCAAAATATGACATTATAAGCACTTTTCATTCATTCTTCTTACGACATAGAGATGATAAACATATTATTTTGTGGCTAGATAAATGCTTATTTGCAAATTCAAGAGCCTTCTAGAAGTTGTTATCTATCTTCTAGAAGATATACCGAAAGATAGCAAACACTCGAGAAGGATTTGCAAATGTGTATAAATACCTAAGAGAGAAATCGTAGGTCAGTTATTGCAGTAATGCAAATACAGCAGTGTTAAGAAGATTATTCAAGTTGAAATAAATAAGTCGTTAGCGCGTGTGAGATAAACCTACAGTGAATAATCGCGTACGTGATTTTAGTGCAAACAATTGTGTGAAGCTATCCGCGGACTTTATCTTATCTTCTTGTAAGTGATATAAATTATAGTGTAAGTGTTTTTATTAAATATTAATAGATATAATTAGTTCCGTTAATTTAGAAGTGTACATATTTCTAGTATAAGTAAAACATTTTTAGTCGTTTAAATAAATTAGTTTTAATAATAACATTCGTAAAAATATAAATTTCTTTTCATAATGTTTTATGTACAAATTTAAGTATTATTTTAATAAAATAAATGTTTAGTTAGTTATTTCCGATTTTTATTTCCAATAATCTCCTTAATTACTAAGGTTTATAGACGTATCTGACATATTTTTAGTTACGACTTTTTTAGTTAGCAAATGGCACAAAAGTTATTGAGGAAAAAAGGCGTACCTGTCATAATTGCAAATTTAGACTGATTTCACAATTTTTGACAATTCCACTGAATTTCTAAGAAAAAGATTGTCGATATTAATATTTCGATGTTTCATAAAGTTTATCTTAACTAGTTGGCATAGACAAAAATACAATAATGCAGACAATGCAGATACGCCCATTAGCGTTAGCAGGGCAATATAATTCCCAGTTAAGAAAATCTTTGAAATGGTATAGAAAGCTTGCTGTCGAGTTTATTTTGGGGACAGCGCTAGTAAATTCTCACATAATATACAACCAGCTTGCCGACAAGAAAATGACAATTACAGAGTTTTGAGAAAATCTGGCGAGGTCTCTTCTAACTTATGAGGAAGCCGATGTTCAAAAGAAAATAACTCAACCACCATCAAGAAAATCAGCAAACATTCATACATTTCGTAAAAAAGAGGCTTTTCGATAAAGTTATGAGATATTGTAAAGGTTGTTATGCAAAGAAAATGCAAGGAAAAATAAGTAAAAATCATGTAAAAAAGGTTGCAACATATTGTGCAACATACAAGGGCCAGCCTCATTTCTGTTTCGAATGTTATAATAACCATTCAAAGTAGTTACCTATACCTTTTTGTTTAATTTTTTTCCTTATTTTATGCATTTGTAAGTTTGTTTATTATGGTTACTGCTTATTTTTCAAAAAAACTTTATCAAAAAATTGGTATTTTTATTAATTTTTTTTTCAATTTGAAAACTCGTGGTCACACATTTTTGCATATTTATCAATCGGGCGTATACGACCTCTGTGGCAATCAACCTGTTAAGTGCTATTATGTTCCCAAGCAGAAATCAAATGTTTTTCAATATTTTGACCAAGAAGCTGTTGCTTTTTATCATTTAAAATATTTTTATAGAAGGAAAAAGTTTTTTCGACATTACAAGATGTTAGTAGAGCAAATTTTAATGCCGTTGTTTCCGTTATTGTTAAAGATATTTTCTGTTGATGCTTTCTGACCTCCCCTTTTTGACTTTCAGTCAGTTGTTTAAAGAGGTCAAAGGAAGGGTTTTTTGATGTGACGTAATCCAATTTTTGATTAATTTTTCTTTATATAGTCTCTGGACATGCTCTTATAATTGCTCTTATTCTTTTAAATGTAGCAAAATATTCGGTCGTTGCGGTTTCGTTTTTCTCTAGCTTTTTTAATTCGTCAGGAATGCCGGAAAAGTGCGTTTTTATAAAAACTAGTCCTCTCTTAACAGCTTTGTCATTAAAAGCTTTTTGAGATTTAGCAATTGCTGCAGAGGCCGTTTCGTCAAATAATTCAACCACCTGAAGTAAGACAATTCAATTAATGTATAAGACAATGTCAGATTATAGTATGAACTGTACCTCTTTAATTTTTTCAAAATCTGTGTGACATAAAAAATGCAACCAGATAACCAACTTTTCCATCTTGTTATGATAGGTTCCGGTGGAAGTTTAACATCTGGAATCGTATCATCGTTTAATCAAAAAGAGAATCTAATATGTTAGGGATGTTTACCTTTTTGGTGGCAGAAATTAACTTGTTTACTATTGCAAACTCGTCTCTAATAAATTCACACACCCTATGTATTCCATGTGCTAGACAAGTTAAATGTTTTAAATTCGGATAAAATATTTCTAATGCCTCAGCGGATTTGATCATATAAGGTGCTGCATCGGTTACGAATAAGAAAACTTTTTCTTTTTTTACGCCATTGGGATACAGAAGTCCTACAAACATAAAATTATATAATTGTAATTACTAGATTGGATTATATTATTCAATCATTAAAAAAAACTTACGTAAACAATCATCGAAAAAATTTGCAACTGTCTTGTGATTGGTCTGTGGAATTTCTTTGGACGCTAGCAAATGAGCTTTTCCTGGTTCTAGTTCAGACAATTTACCAACTACAAAATTTGTTATATATCTACCTCTGTAATCGGTTGTTTCATCAACCGAAGTCCAAATGTAATGGTCCCAATATGTCATTCCTTATTATCTGTATTTTCTATAAAAGGTAAACCAGCATTTTGAAAACTATTAATACTTTATTTAAACTGCTTACCGATTAGTAACGTATGTCTAAATAATGTTTTCTCAAAGTTGATTCATCTGGAACAACTCGTTCGGTGTATTTTTTGAAAAAATTGCAAAATTTGATATTATCAAGACTTTTAAGAGGAATTTGAGCCGACACCAATGCTTTGCACAAATCTAGAGCAAAAGTTGTTTTTGATACGCCAGGTTTATTCTGTTGATCTTCTATAACATTTTTTAACAATGGTTGTTTCATAAACTACTACGCAAGTGTTGTTTTACATGCTACTTTTTAGTAGCACCGATCTAAAATAATACATATACCAGTAATTAAAAGTATTTAAATTAAGATTATACAAACTTACTGATTTTGAACAAACTTGACAAAAAAGGTTTTCCCCGTCGGTTGTTAAATTATTGTCCAATTTACTCTACTTGTAATCATTTTCAAATTTTGATTGTTTATTAGGTGGTATTTTTTAAAACTTACTCACAGCACAACAGCAATAGACTATCACAGTCTGACAATATCACAGCTATTTATAACAAACAAAGAATATTTTAGTCATGTGGAATCCCACCGGACAGAATTAAAATTATCTATATTTGTTTGCTCTACTTAGGTACTGAATAAACCTATAAAATATGATTCATTCCAAAATCCTTCCGGTTTTGTAAATAGTGTTTTGTTAAGTCTGTCATTGTACATAATTCTAACATAAATTCTTACAAAAGTTCTTCTCTATAAGCGGCTTTTGTATTTAATGTTTTCTGGAAACCATTGTTTAACAAAACATGAAAATCTCTGTTGTTATTTATAGGTTCGTGGTAAGACCTTTTGAGCAAAAAATGTTAATTACATTATTGTACGTAATTTAAGTAAAATTCTATAATGCGTTATTGTCATCTACCTATTAAAACACTGTTTACACAAAGTTTTCAAATTTTATTTGTAAAAAGGCAATATAAAATAATACTCTTTAAAAAGGCAAAAAACACACAAAAAGACAAATAGGCAGGCTCCAGGCATTTGCCTGACTGTCCGCTCTTTAATTATAATGTTAATATGTTATGTCGATAAATTTGACCAACAAAGTCATACTTTCAGGACTATCACAATGGAGTAAAATAAAAAATATTTCAGCAAAAATTTCTAAATAATTAAAAGTACTATAATATCTATAATTATATGTGACACAATTAATTTTACACGTGCATACTAAAAAACAAATATCTTCAGTATCCAATAAAAGTTTTGGTTTGTGTTAAATAAATACGAACAACACGATAAATTGTTGCATTAAATAAAGCAAGGTCAAGGTGTCGAATTAAAATTGATATATGTAGACAAAATTTTATGTTAATATATAGCGTGATCTAATACTAGTATTATACATTTATTGTTAAGAAATAGATCAATATATTCAAAAATCTAACAGTATCGGTAGTAACGAAAACTTAAGAAGACAACCAAAAAGGAAGAAAGCGGATAGGGAAAGCGAAGAATTAAAACAACTTCAATTTATGGAAGAAATACTACAACAAATTACCGCGCTTAGACAAGATAATTTAGAAATTAAAAACGAACTTAAAACATTAAAAGAAAAATACGAGAGTAATGAAAAGAACTAGCAACTAGAAAAAAACGTCTTAGAAACACGTATAAAGCAATTGGAAGACGACAAAGAAAGAGAAGAAAAATAACATAATAATATCAAGAATAAAAACTAATGAAGAAAACGTAGAAGAAACGGTGAAAAACTTCTTCCTGGAAGAATTAAATGTCGAACCAGCAATAGAAAAACCAATTCTGATTGGAAAACAAAAAAACCAGAAATTATTACTAATTAAATTTCTAAATTTTACAGAAAAATTAAATATAATAAAAAAAAACAATAAAAGATCGAGAGGTATTCATCAATAACGACTTAACAGTTCAAGAAAGAAAAATACAGAAAGTCATCCGTGACAGCCAAGAAGGAAAGGAACAAATAGAAAGTAGTGAAAGTTCTTTATAACATCTGTCGAGTTAAAAAACTAAAAGTTGTTACAAATATAAACAAATTGTGTAATACAAAAAACGAACTAAATGTGTTGTTTTGGAATGTAGAAAGAGTGGCTAATGTATTTAAACTAAGTAGGAGTGAAACAAAAAAGGTAATAACTCATGATATAATTTGTTTTAATGAAACGTTTTTAGTAAAAAAAATAAAATTGAAAATAATATACCTAACAATTTTGACTGCATAATTTCAAGCGCAACAAAAGAAAACACCAAAGGAAGAGCTAGTGGGGGAATTCATATATACGTGTTAAAGCATTTGCAGTGGAAAATTATTGATATTTCAAATTTATGGGTATTCCTAGAAATAACTAATACCAAAAGCAGTACGATAGTAGGATGTGTATGTTGGAGACCCAATATAAATATAGATAAATGTATAGACTTGATGGAAGATCTGCTTCTTCAAATCTCAGAAAAAAATTTAGGAGAAAATGTAATTATAAGGGGGGACTGGAACTGTAGAATAGGCGAATTAAATCAAATAGACGAGGAGCAAAGAGAAAAAGCATGGACAATAAAGTCAACACGAGAGGATAGAAATTGGTTAACATGATGGAAACTCATAGATTTTTTGTAATGAACGGTCATAGTGTTAGCAATAATCCGGCTCAGATAACATGTATTACTCCAAATGGAACAAGTGTAATTGATTTGGTTTGGCTTAGTGAAAATACGGCGGCTTCTATAAACGACTTTTGAGTAGAACCTTTGGCTACCAGTTCTAGTCATTGCAGTACTTCCATATCGTTGGTGTTTGATTGGAAAGTAAACAAAAAATGTATCCTGGAGGAAAATAAAAAACAAATTATTACTGAAACGAATTATATTTGGAACGAAAACACAATAGCAAGTTATAAACTGGTTTTAGATAATTCTAATTCAATTTATTATAATAGCGAGGATATTAATAAGTTAGCACAAAATATGTTAAACTCCATAAAACAAGCAGCAATCAATTCAGAAGCTTTACAGGTCAGCACTATTAATTTAGCAAACAGTAAATACGCTGTGCCCTGGTTTGACGAAGAGTGCAGGATAGCAAAAAATAGCGTTAGCCAATGTTACAAAATGTGCAGAAAAAATAATTACCATCCTAATGTAATAATTGAATACAACAACAATAAAAAACATAACGATCTTTTAATTACTAGAGCTGATAAAGGCAGTGCGACAGTTATTATACATAAAGACGAATACCACGAAAAAATACTAACTTTGCTTAATGACAATAAAATCTATACGCAAACAGACATAGACCTTACAAATAAATTTCAAATGAAAAACAATAAACTTAGTAAGCAACTTTACGAAAACGGACATATTGACTTCACTACATATAAAAGACTAACAACTCACACAAGCACACCACCTAAGTTTTACGGTTTAATAAAAACACATAAAGATGAACACCCAATAAGACCAATTGTCTCATGTATAGGAGCGCCTACCTATCAATTATCTAAATACATTTTAAATGTACAAAATACTTCATACATTTTTATGCATAACATTAAAAACTCATATGAATTAATTGATAGAACTAGGAATATATTGGTACCATCTGATTATAAGATTATATCATTTGATGTTACATCTTTATTCACCAATATCACTAAAGAACTTACAGTTAAATTACTAAATGAATATTGGGTTGAGCTAAAGAGCCATACCACATTAGAATTAGTTGAAATTGTACAAATCATTCAATTCCTGTTTGACTCTAGTTATTTTACTTATAATGACAAAATGTATACTCAAAAATTCGGTACTGCCATGGGAAATCCGGCGTCGCCTATATTTGCTAATCTCACAATGCATGATCTGCTAAAATATGTTAAAAACAAACTCACTTACACTCCAACATTTTTACTATGATATGTTGATGATATCATTGCATGTATTCCAGAAACTGAAATTAATAATACCTTAAACGTTTTTAATAGTTACAATCCACATTTAAAATTTACTTTTGAAATAGAAACACAAGGATCTTTACCATTTTTAGATGTTAGACTCGTGTTAGACTGATCAGGGATGTTAGTACTAATACGATAATTACTGAATGGTATACTAAGCCGATAGCCTCTAATAGAACGATCAGTTACTTATCTAAACATCCGCACCACCAAAAGATGAATACTATTAAGGCTATAAAAAATAAAATTATAGGTTTGAGCAGTGCTCAATTTCATGAAAAAAACTTTAAGATTCTAAAGAAAATACTTAGAAACAACAACTACCCTAACAATATAATAAAAAAAATACTGCTACACACTAACACAACTAATATTATTCCACCACCAGTTAACCCACCTAGTACTAACCTTTACACTACCCTTAACGCTAACCTTAATACTAACATCACTTACACCAAAATCATAAACGTCCCAAATCTAACACAAAGAATCATTCCGATACTAACAACACCTAACATCAAAATAACCATGTATAACACTAACACCATTTACAACATGCTGTATAGTAATACTAAAGATAGAATTAACACTATAGATAAACACGACGTAGTGTATAAGCTTGACTGTACTGGATGCAATGCGTGTTATATTGGTCAAACTAAACAGAAGCTAAAAAATCGGATAGCCAACCATAAATATGATTGTAGCACACAAAAAGGCGATACAGCTTTGGCCGTACATCATATAGATACGGGACACAATTTCAATTTTATCAATCCCACAATTCTAGATGTGGAAAACAACTTGAAAAAGCGTTTAGTTTCCGAAATGCTATACATCAATATATATAATAATAATATTAATTTTAACCACGATACCAACAATTTAAGCAGCGTTTATAATAATTTAATATCCAAAATTGTCAGATAACTATATAGGTTGGATCTATCGTTATTCAGTTTTCTTTATTTTTTTATTCTTATCTTTCCCTTGACATTCATAAATTTTTGGTTACACAACATTTGTCAATTGTTTGTTGAACGTTTATGTCCTACGTTATATTAAAATTTTAATTATTGACCATTGTATGTTTAATGTTGTATTTATTATTAATTACCAGCTCGTAAAGTTGCCAATGTCCTTGGTCGGTGGATTAATCCACTTGATTTTATTCTGTAAGTTTTATGTGTTAAAAATTATCTGTTAATTTCATTCTGTTGTTACTAAGTGTTGACTTACGAGTTTAATATATTACAGTTGGCCTGATGAAGTGCTAACCTTCAGCACGAAACGTTGCCACAAAAATAAATTAAAGTGGTTTTACATGCCCCTCCTAAACGAAAAAGATTGAATTTAATTAGTAAACACACAGAGGAGGATAAAGAATCTTTACCAATTATTATTATTGTTATATTATTAATTATTATTACAGGACTAATGATACATTGTTGTTGTTGTACCACCTCACTCCCTGACATACCGAGGAATAGGAAATATGTTACTTTAACATTTATACAACCGTATTAAAGAAAATATGAAAAATTTAACTTTTTATTTTGTGTGCAACCTGGGTAAAAAAATTGAAGTTTTACTGTGCCTATAATAGTTAAAAGATGCCATCAATGTATTTTAACTAAAGTTTTGGTTTCTTCGGTGTCTTAAAAAAGAATTTTTTAAAACGTTTCTTAAAATTTGTATGTTGTTGATCTTACAGTCCTTAAAGTTGATCGTGCAGAATATTATGTAAGTTTTGTGATTAATAACTTGAACTTGTTTTTGCTAATTTAGCATATGCTTCTGAATTGTATGATAAATTACTAGTTTGGTTTATATACTATGTTTTATCAATTGAATTGTGATTTCTTATAATTGTAATTATTTTATGCTTGCAAGTAGATTAATTTATATATCGTTGAAATAATAATTTACATTGAGAAGTATTGAGTTTCTCGTTTGATTTGTAGGTACTAGAAAATAATACTAAAATCTGAAATAAAATTTTAACAAGTTTATAGACTTTAAATTTAGTACATTTTAAATATGTTGACAATTAATATAATGGCAACGTCAAATAAGATATGTTAGCTATAACACATCTGCTTCTGACGCTTTTAAACCTATACATGATTTAACTGCTCTCAACTACTATTAATTGCCCCTACAAGTGTCCACGTTCTACTATAATTTATATACATTAAATACAAGTTAACAGTTAATAAATATTATAGTACTACATAAATTTAATCTTGTTTTATTAATGCATATTTCACATAATAAATATACAACTAAAAAATACTGTAATATACAAGATGTCAGATTTAAGAGTTTTTGAATCTACTACTATACATTTTTTGCCTGAAAATTTGACAGAGAATATAAATAAATAAACGCCTTAAAGAAGTAAGACGATTGCAGCTTTAGTTACGAAGTTGAAATGATCCGATTTCTAAAGGGCTTTTTTCATAGTAAAAATCGAACCATAATAAACGATACAATAAAAACGGAATGTGATTTTTCTACTTCATGAGCTACGCATTAAATTTATAGAAACGCAATTTGATTAGTACTAATCAAGAATATCTTTTGTACAACAAAGATGACGAGCAATTGATGTATCCTTTAAAACGGTAACATAAATAAATTAATAATTTGTTATAACAAATTTTGTTTTTCAAAGTTTTTAATTAAACTTGTGTATAAACATCTAAAGCTACCCCAATTTTTTTACTAATTAATTGTGCCAGTAATTTCGTAATTATTTTCTTTTTATTATGTCTATTAAAAAATTAATTAAGTTGCGTATGATTAATTTTAAAACCGTTGTACATTTAACCTAAAATTAAAACGTTTTTTCAGTGTTCTTGTCAGAAATGACACTTGTAATAATTAGAAAGCGATTAATTTAACCCACGGGTTTTCACTTTTTAAATAAAACGTTTTTCTGATATAGGATAAAAATATGGGCAAAAAGTAGAATTATTATTATATATTTTCAAATTGTCTTAGAAGTTACTGCTACTATTAAATAGTCGTTGCTAAATCTGTTTTATTAATTTTTTGTTTAAACGTTGCTTTAAAACTGAAGGTTACAATAGTAAGCAGTATTAAAACAATATTTTTAAAAATGTTAAACATTTTTTTTTATTAAAGGACATTAGTCAAAGCAAAGAATTTTGACAAAATAGCATAAAAAAATTAATGATGAGTAATGAAAAGAGAAAAGACCATGAAAGAAGAATAAAGGAAAGTACGGAAGAAGCACAGAGAGAGACGAGCGAGCTGCGAGTATTGTTTTAAACGTAGCGGGAATAAAGAACAAGGAACAGGCTTTTTAGGAGTACATCAGAGAACAGGATGTAATGGGGTTACAGGAGACGAGAGAAAGAGAAAGTGCAACAGAGAAGATAAATTGTAAAAAAAAAAATACAGTGGGGAAAAACAAAAATAAAAATAATGACGGTTTATAGCAGTAGAATGAAGGAGACAAGAAAGAACATAGAAAAGATGATAGAAGAGAGGGATTGATAATATTAGGAAATTTTAACTTGAGAATAGAAAAAGAGGGGAAAATACAAGAAAGGAAAGGGACGGAAAAGAAACAAACAAAGGAAAAAGTAATAAATAAAGAGGCAGAAGAACTGCTGAAAATGTGCAACAAAAGAGGATGGAAAATAATGAATGGGAACAGAGAAAAAAATGAATGGGGAGAAAGGGGAAAATCAATAATAGATTTTGTTATGATAAAGAATAATAAAGAAACTGGAGAAAAAGTGAAAACATTTAAGGTGGGAGAAAAGGCGTAGTCAGACTACCAACCACTGGAAATGACGAAAGAAGTAAGAAAAAGAAATAAAAACGGAAGAAGATGCATGCACCTAAAGAAAAAAAGGAAGAGAAAAGAGACGACAAAGGGAATACAAATAAAAGAATGAGAGAGATATTTTAGAAACTTGTTAAAAGGGGGGAGAAGAAAGACAAAGAAAACAAGTAGTAGTAAGACTGGAAGAAAAAGATAGAGATAGAATAAACGAAACCGAAGTAGTAGAGACAGTAAAGAAGGTAAAAAAAGGGGAGGCGAAGAAAGGGAAGATGAAGAAAATGTAGCAAAAACGATGATGAAAATAGTAAATTTAAATATGAAAAAGAGAAAGATTTTCGGAGAGATAGAGATAGAGAATAATATGTCTGATACACAAAAAAGGAGACAGAAAGGAAGAGAAGAATTACAGAGGCGATACATTATTTAGCACGGCATACAATGCGATGCTACAACAAAGACTACAGAAGGAAATAGAGGAAAGAAGTTTGGTACCAAACCGACAAGTGGGATTTGGAAAGGAAAGTAGAGCGATAGACAACATATATATATTGCGGTGTTATGAAATTTAGATAAATGAACTAACAACACCGAAAATTCATCACATAGCTCTGGTTCGATATGGGCGTGCTTTGGGTTCGCAATACAAACATTTATGTGCCTGCCTCATTAATTAACAATTGAAACTGTACAATAGAAACAAACACAATAAATAGAAGAATAAATGGAATTTCAATAATAATTCTTCTTTTATTTTTCTTTGAACAAAACTTTTTTTAAACTATCCTAACTTACAAGCTACTTACATTTAAAAATCCTTTTTTTATAAAATTCCTACACCATTCCTTCCCGTCAACAATAGTTTAGACACCACTTTCTCCCGCGCATTCATTGACGCAGCGCTGTGTTCACGAAACGATTCGTAAACGTGCTCGGTTAGTTGTGTAGATCGTGTAGATGTCGATCCAACCAAACGACACTACCAGTTATTTTAATAATTCAAATTCCAATACACCATTTAACTACGACGATACTACCCAGGTAAATATTAATATTTTATCCATTTAATTTTTCTTAATCTTTCAGTTTTAGGTTAAATAATCCGACACGGATCAACATTCATAACCTTCAATTTCAGAGTACCCTCTCTTATCGATTATCGATCAACCCTTATATAGGCGATCCCAAAATACCTGGAATGGGTAGCTACCCCTATCGAATTTAAAGCATTTGAGGGGATGTTTTGGTAAGTTTTCTAGTATCTTTAAGTTTTATCCATTTTAAGTTGGCAATACTGACAAATTAATTTTATTGAATTTTAGGCCTAATCATATAATTGTCTGCTTCTTGAACGATTAATTATGGTAGCCTGCTTTTTTCTCTACACAATGGTATAATTAGTTTCACGATTGACCAACCTTTTCGCACATTGTCATTTACCTAAGTTTAACACATCACCCGACACTGTAAGTACTTGCTGCTCCCTTTTAATCACTTATTTTAAATCCTATATTGCATCCACACTAAGTCCTTTTGTTCTAAACCCTTATAAATCGAAGTCCCCAAACATAACCTTTTTCCGCACATTCTAGATTATTGAATTAATTAAACAATTTTTTATAGGTCTACAATAAATAGAACAAACCCTTATCTAAAACCTAAATGAACATGCTAAATACAGCCTACAATGAACCTACGTAAGTATACAACTTATCTTAAATCGTTAAATAAAAAAAAAACAGTTTTTAGGTGAAAAGCAAATTACTATTCGAAGGATTAAATTGAAAATTCAAAAACAATGAACACAAATCTTACGTACATTTTACTGTGATATTATAAATTAAGATTACTTTATTATTAATGCTTTTGCCACAGCTTTTAATGCTTCACGCTACACCTTCCTTCGCTACGCTTCTCTTTACTTCAATGCTTTACGCTTTATTTATCAGAGCTTGTTTATTAATTTTATTATTACATCTTTTTATTATTCCTATTGTTTATTAATTTAATTAAGTATTTTGCATAACGTAATGAGAGTAGCATACTCCATAGGCGCTTCATTCATTAGGCATCAATCGTTGCATCTTTTCATTGCAATATATTGAAACACTTGGCGAATAAAAAGCTAAAGAGGAAAGAGGGGTAATGGTGGCACTGTTTGTAGATGTAAAAGCCGTTTTTGACAGAGTGAACAGGAAAAACCCATGTGGAATACATGAGGGAAAAAAATAAATAAAAGATTAATAGAAAGAATGGAGGAAATACACAAAAAAACGAGGAGCAGGGTGAAAGTGAATAGAGAGGAAAGCAAAAAATTCGTAACAAAGAAACCATCCTTGCCCACTGGGCCCAAGCCTGTTTGCAGTATATACGGGAGTATTTGAGGAAACAATGAGAGATAGGATGAGTCTGCGGATGACATAGTGTGGCTAAGAAGAAAAAGAAAATAAAGGAGATGAAGAAGACGCTGGACAAATACATAAAAAAAAAGAAATAAAAGTAAATACGGAGAAAACAAAAATAATGGTATTTAAAAAACGAGGAAAGAAAAGAAGAGGAAAGAAGTGAAAATGGAAGGAGAACGAAGTGCAGCAGGTAAAGAATTCACATACCTAGATTACAGGATAAAGCAGCATAAAAGAAGAACACATAAACGAAAAAGTGAGGAAAGGAAACAGGTTAATAGAACAAAGGTGGAGTGTTGTTTAGGGTGGACATAAAAAAAAGAAAGCTGCTGTTTGAGAAGCTAATAAAAAGTGTGGTGATATATATGGCGGAAATATGGGGGTAGAAATGGGATTAGATAGAGAAACACCGGGGTATGTTATACGAGAGGAAGTGCAGGCAGAAAAAATTAGAGTAGAAACCGGAAAAAGAGCTATAAAATACAAGGAAAAAACCGAATGCAAAATAATACAGGAATGTTGGAAAGAGATAAAGAGATGAAGAGTGAAGTACGGTCAAGATGGCAGAGAAAAATGTTATTAAAAAAACGGGTAGGCAATAGACGAAGTAGAAAGAATAAGAGAAGAGGGAGTAGGAGTAAGAGGGGAAATAATGAGAAGAGATAGGGACATAGAAAAGCAGGTAAGATGAAAAAAGATAAAATAGGCCAGATATAATGTGAATTATAAGAATATCAAGAGAGAAGGGGTTCCAGAATATCTAAAGGGGAAATGAAACAATAGCAAAAAGAAAAAAATGATAGCAAGGTTCAGATTTGGAAACGATTTGGTAAATAAATACTGGAGAAAAGAAGAAGAAAGGATGTGCAGACTATGTGAAGAAAAAACGAAAGACCTTAAACACATAAGGAATGAAAACCGGGAGTTAAGAGAATAGGTTAAGAAAGTAGAGGAAATCTTAGAAGAAAACGGAAAATGGGCGGAGTAGATGGAAGAAGTATGGAAAAGAATGAAACAGCTAAGAACAGATGAAGAAAAATTTAAAAAAGAAGAAGTTTAAATAAATGTAAATAAACGTAAAAAAATATAATGCTTGTTTCAACAAGACTCCAGGCGCCACCAGAAGTCAATCTCCAAAATGCAACGACAGCCAAACAGCATTGGCACAGCTTACTTTCTACCTAGTCGAAAAAAGGAACCGCTAGTAAAACAGACATGTAGACGACAATGTTCCATTGTAAACATTAACGTCGGTGAAACAATTGTGCGTACATCAACACTGAAGCACGCCAATGCATCGCCGGTCACACACTACATAAAACGCTAAAACAAGAAGGACTTCAGTTGACGCCGCACAAAATCAATCTCGTACTTGCAGACGGTCAAGATCGATTACAAAAGGTTCTAACAACGAGGGTCAACGTGGTCCTTAAAGGAAAAACTGTGCCAACAAACTTCGTGATTTTGTCAAACCCGGAGAACCAAACTCTACTTGGGGTTGACTTCATAAAAGGCGTTGGCATCTTCCTCGACCTCTACGGCAGACGGTGGCACTTCACTAACGACCCAAAGGTTGCGTACAGTTTTGAACCAAGTAGAGCACCGGAAGTAAAAAAGCGATGATCCTTTATTCCTCTTCGAAAACGTTCTATGTATCATGAGCTATTTTACTACACACCAGCACCAAACGACCCAAGGACTAAGAGAGTCAGAATAAACGCAGTTTTGAGAGCCAACGAGTACTCGTTTGAACAGCAGTACTCCATGTTTGCCACATGAGCAGACAACATTTTTCCTACACTCCCGCCGTCTAGTAAAATTCCGCGCTCTCAGAGGAGGAAGTTGCAACCAATTGAGATACAGATGAAGCATTTTAACTACGCCCTTACGAGGGGGATGCGCAACCGCCGCAAGAACAAGAAAGAGCGCAGCAACTATTACAAGCATTTTTGAACATTTTTTTACCAGGGCTAGAAATAACGTCTTACGGCGAACACAGGATCGAAACTGGTATAACCCGCGGTGGCCACAGCTAAATACCGTTTGGCGGAGAAAAAGAAGATAGTGCTACAAGAAGAAGTAGACAGGATGCTAAAGTTAAATGTGATTGAAGAGTGCAATTCACCGTGGACCGCACCGGTACTAATGGTGCCAAAACCGGACAACCAAGTGCGCGTGTGTAGACTGCCAAAAGCTGAACCATATAACAACCCTCCATCGTTACTCATTTCCCAGGATAGATGATCTACTCTACGCAGCAGGAGCCACGGTCATCTCTACCTTAGACCTCCAATGAAGGTACTGGCAAATCTTAATTCGCGAGTGTGACATACACAAAACCGCGTTTGTTACTCCGTTTAGATTGTTTCGGTTCCATAGGATGATTTTTGGACTCCGCAACGCACCGGCGTCTTTCCAACGGCTGATGGACCATTTTCGCACCAGCATCCCATAAATTACCTTACTAGCCTACTTAGATGAAGTCATTTTGCTGTATAAAATCTAGTAAAGACCATGTGAATGACGTACAAGTAGTATTATAGCAACTACGAAAATGCAAACTGCACGTAAAAACGAATAAGAGCACGTTTGGCTGCAAACAGGTCAAATACTTAGGGTAATATGTAAACTCGGAAGGCATCCAACTAAACCCAAAAACTACGATACTCATTACCCGGTTACCAGAACCAACAACGATGAAACAGTTAATGTCCTACCTGCAAACCTGCCTGTGGTATCGGCGCTTTATTCCAAAGTACGCCGACATCTCAAGACTACTATCAAGCCTGTTAAAGTAAAACGCAACTTACGTCAGGCAGATATGTCTATGCTATTTACACTAAGAACGGATGCAAAAACAGATAAAAGCCCTGTAGAATATGCAAGCAGACTTTTGTTACCGGCAGCGAAAAGCTGCTTAACAACAGAGCGAGAAGCTCTCGTCATTATTTGGATTATAAACAAGTTTAGAGGTTACTTAAAAGAAAATCCGGTACACATAATAAGAGACCACTTAAGTAGCTTCTAACGCTGAAATTGCCAACGCGGAGATTTGTCTGCTGGGCACTAGCACTTCAATTTTATGAAATCTCATACACGTACACCTCAAAGAAAATTAATGAGGTAGAAGACAGATTATCGCGACCACTTTGCCCACACGAAGAAAAGGAAAAATACCTTTTGTGTATGGTATCCATTGACATTCCCGCAAGATCTGGTCTTGATATTCAAAATATTCCAATGTTTCAAACAACCACACTCCGCACTAACAGACTTTTCTCGATGGACAAACCGAAGATACTTGATGTCAAAAGGTGTCATATTCCAGTACGCTCCAGAAGCTGACACCAAAAAAGCGCAACTAGTCATTCCATCACAAGAACGCGAGGCCATTATAAAAGAATACCATGACGCCCAGATACTACTTAGTGGGCATTAGAAAAAACAACTAGAAGTCAGCAGGTCTGGTGCAAAAGCCATTACTAGCCCAACGATTTGAGCCACTCAACATCGACTTGTTCGAGCTTCTACCGGAAAAGCCCAATGGAAAAGAATGGATTTTTATCACAGAAGATATAATATTGAGATTGTTATTGAATCTTTGGTTCATCGTGCCTTTTCTAGTTGCCAACGTGAGAATCTAGAACTTCGTCATCTTACTAGAACCTTAGTAAACAATCGTTATGTGAAGCAAGATACTCATAGAGTTATTAATCGTCATCTACATTCACGCACTCGATTACCTAAGGACATTTCTGCTCCCGATTGCAATCCGAAATTGGCCTTTTTATCCTACATTTACAAGGTTACAGATCAAATAGGGAAACTTCTTCGTAAGAATGGTTTTAAACCCATATTCAACTCGACAGGCCATAATCTCTCAGATTCTTCCTTCTCCCAAAGACAAATTTCCTACACTTTCATCTCAAGGTGTATACCAAATTACTTGTTCATGTGGTTTAGTCTACATTGGTGAAACCGGTCGTTCCGTCATTACTCGCATTTCAGAACATGATCGTTGTATAAGGAAAAGGTATATTTCCAAGTCTGCGGTTGCTGAACATCATTTTACTACAGGTCACAAGATAGATTTTGATAATGTTTCGTTGATTGCCAAATCTCCATTTTTTTTCAACAGGAAATTCCTAGAGAGCATAGAAACCATCAAACACCCCAATAACTTCAATCGCAATCATGGTTTCGAGCTATCTCCTATTTGGTTCCCTGTCATTAGTCATTTATCGAAATCACGCCCCTTATTAACCGTAACCCAATCAGAGTCGAGCTTACCATCCGTGACTATTCTTCTCCTTTATATACGAAGACTATTTCTTCTTAAGTCACTTCTACTAGTTTAGAATGTGGCTTGGTTCACAAGTTGATTACCTACTCGGTAGTGGTTCTTTGTTAGATTTACGTTTGCTGTTTCAAGTTATCATTTTTTTCTTGCCCTTTCAGAGTTTAGATTATGGCTTGTTTCACAAGTTGATAACCTAACTTTTGAGAAGTTTTTAGTTAGATTTCGGTTGCTTGTTTGAGTTTGCGATTTATCTCACGCCCTGATGAAGCCCTTTTCGAAAGTGGGCGAAACGTTGGCAACTTCGGTTACAGCAACAATGACACGGTCCAAACCCGGAAGACATTCTTATCTTAGTACATGTTTATAGTCTCAACTGTTTTACTTTACACGGAAGCCGGTACAAATATGTTGAATAATTGGTCTATTGAAATGATTTCTGATGAGATTTTATTGAGTCGTTGCATAATAAAAAAGCGTAGCAATCTTTTTCAAAATCAAGTTTTTTGAATTAAATTATTATTTCAAATTAAGTACTTTTAAATACTTAAGCTAGGTTGCATAAAACATTGTTAACTTTAACGATGTAGTTAAATACCTGGTCATGTTGTTGAGCGTCGGCATTGACACAAAATCAATTGTTTTGCTAACGACATTCTCAAATCAATAGCTACAATTTAGTTAGCAACAGCGTCATAGTTAACTTTGTTTTATGCAACTGAACATAATTGTTTAGTATACTAAAAAATCTTATACGTCACACGTTTGGTAGTCGTTTTACGGCCTCGCTAGTTTTTAAGTGTCGTCTTATTAGGCTCGACCCGTAATTGACTAGCTCGTTTATGAAAACCTAATATGGATTTTAACAGTAAAAAAAAAATAATGCTTTTTCTATACGGCTATTTGTAAACGAGCTTATATTCTAAAAATAAAAATTTTTTTCTTTTGAGGTAATTAGTTTGTTGCTCTTGTTAAAACGATGTTTATAAAATACAAAATTACTCGAATAATGAAAAAAGCACTTATTTTTCAGTCGCTAATTGCTAAAACAAACAAAAACGACAGACATCAAGCATTCGCTGAAGCGTGACTATCCGCTCTCTACTAATAATTAAATAGGATATCTAAGCGTTTGCTTTGTTAACATTATTTATACAATATGTTGACTCGATATAAAAATTAATTGGCTTTGCATATTGCGTATCAAGATCAGTAATGCAGTTTTATAAAGTATAATTTAAAATTAAGGTTAATTAACTAATGTATAAATAACTGAGCTGTCAAATTTATTAGTCATTGTTAATTTTTGTTCAGTCGTTATCTCGGCTAAAAATTCTTTCATAATAACGTAAATCTACATTTTATTTGTACATTTCTAAGTAAACAAATACGTGCACGCCGCTTATTGGAATAAGGGATAATGTTATCAGTCGGGTAATGTTATCACTTTATTTAAAAACGGACCAGACGTATGCTACTACATAGAAAAAACACCGTTTATAGTTATCACAATTTCGGTTTATGTTATCACTTTTTTTCTTCACAATACGCTTATTTAGAGTGAAATTGTTTTTACTGTATCTTCCTTAAAAATAGTTTTGCATATTTAGCTTGATTTTTGCTGTGGTATTTTTTTATTCAAGTATTTTGACTAACCCGTGTAACAACACATCATTTAAACATCTGTAAATAACTTATTTCTGAGAATTATCTTGGTAAGAATGTGCATTCTTAGAATAACAACTTTATATAACTACGTCTTATGCAATATTGTTATTTTGTATTTATTTTTACTTTTACAGTCAGCAAATTACTGAGAAGAAATATGTAGTACTTGGAACAGTGAATTAAACGTCATATCTTTGTTTTATTTTCTTTTTATTAACGGTGTCAAGAAACTATTTAATGCCACATGTTCGTAATTTTCAATTTATTTTATTCAAAATTTAGGTTTTTTTAAACATTTTATGCAAACTTTTATTTTCACATTTTTTCTTGTATTAGTTGCTATGATTTTACATTCTAAATTAAGAACCTGTTAACCAGATACACGCTGTATGTATGTATTCTGAATATTGTTATAATTTGGTTATTGTTATCAAAAACCTTAAGTTTCAACGCGATTCTATTAAGCGGCGTATTTAAACAACCATTAATCATTTTATATATTTCATTGCTTTAAAATCATTAGTTTTTTCGATACATTTTTTATAAAACTAAGAGGTGTTTTATTGTTAAACTTTGTGTTTTTAAAAGTAAGCAAAACCCTCTCCAAAAGAATTAAACAAAACATAAAACCATTTATCGCTACCTACACTGTAATAATCTTGAGTACTGCCGACAGAATCTAAAAATTAGAAAAGGAAGTAAATCACATCGGATGGAATGTGATTAACATAGCTCAGGCAAGAAGAAAACTACTCTGTATCACAATGAATGTGAAAAAAACGGCTGAAGACATCGGAATTATTTTTTTCCGAAAGAACAATGCTAAAATAATACAAAGCAATGACAAATAGAACAGTCTTTATAATATTAAAGGTAAACCCCAAAGTTTCAATACAAATATATGCTGCAACATAAAACACAAACAATCTTTGGAAAGATTAATGCAACGCTGGGCAAAAAGCAAGAAGGGGAAAAGCAGATGTGAAACTTTGAGCGAGAACTGAGAGTAACAGGAGAAAGTCACTATGTAACTTCCTAAAAAAAGAAAATATGCAATAAATACATTTTCTGGAGAAATCGCTAGCAAAGTGAATGTGGATCAACCTAAACAGAGAAGTGAACAACAAGATTGGCTAGATGCTAATAACTAACAAAGAAATAATAATCAAAGATGTAAGTGTCTTTACCAAATGCACGGTAAGAAGTGACTCCAGATTAGTTAAAGTAGAACTGAACGCAAAACTAACAACTACAAAAAAGGAGGCAAATAGACAAAATACTTAACAAAAAAATAGAATCAACATAAAAAAGCCCACATTAAACAACATCAAAGAGAAACAACTAAAACGGTATGGCCACATAAGGAATGAAGATAATAACTAGATTTAAAAAAATAACAAGTCTTAGGAAAAGAAGAAATAGAAGTAGATGTTTTTAGAGAAACGACGTAGATAAAGCAATGGAAAAAAACCAACAAATAGTGACAAAACAATGGCTGTGAAAGTAAATGAAATCTAGTCAAACAAATTCTACAGCTGCAAAACGACCACAAAGAAATTGAAAACATGATTTTCATGCAAGATGGAGCACCTCCGAAAATTTATCGACGAGTTAAAGATTTGTAATAGTAATAGTCAACAAATTTGTGCAATTAAATCAGTAATGCTGAATAGTGCTGTATACAAAGTGGAGGAACGGTTGGTTATATTTTACAACGAAATAGAGGTTATATCGAGCCATTTGCGATAACCAGTGTTTGACATCAGCACTACCATTATCTAAGCAACTAGATTCTATTTATTTTTGTTATTAATGAAACATTCAAGAAATATCTTGCAAATGCAAGAGCCTTCTAGAAGCTGTCTAGAATATATAGCGAAAAGTGAGGAACGATCGAGAAGGATTCCGTATGTCTATATATAGCTACGAGACAGATCGTAGGTCAGTTATTGCTGGAATGTGAATGCATGCAGTATTAAGAAGATTAATCAAGTGAAGATAAATAAGTGATTAGCACGTGCGAGAGTTTTAAATAAATAACAGTGTACACCGAATCAAGTGAACGTGACTTACAGTGCGAAATCCGAGGACATTATCTTATCTCGTGTTAGTTATCGTGTTATACAACAGTTATACATAAATTCGTGTAAGTGTTTTCATTAAATATTATTAGATTTAATTAAGTTCGGTTAATTTAAAAGTGTACATATTTCTAGAATAAGTAAATGTAGTTTTTAGTCGTTATAAATAATTAGTTTTTAATAAATAAAGACGTAACATTAATTTCATGTGTTAAAAATATACAGTATTGAAAGATTCGCGAAGTTTTTGTAAATTTCGAGAGCGTTCCCGTACTTTTTATCCACGTCTAGAACGTTTACGACAGAATGTAGAGGCTTCTAGAATGTTTGCAGAAACGTATAAATACGGTACAAACAAATCGTAGGTCAGTTATTTCCGTAATTCGAAGAGGGCAATGTTAAGAAGATTATTCAAGTTTAAATAAGTAAGTGATTAACGCGTGTCAGATAAATGAACATAGTAGAACCTTGTACGTGACTTGAGTGTAAACAAACAATAAGTGTTAAATAGTTATCCGCGGACTTTATCTTATCTTATCGTGTAAGTAATATAAATTAGTCTAAGTGTTTTTATTAAATATTGTATATGCTTTCATTATTACGTATAATAGTAGGTTGTGAAGTTGCACTTTTTTAAGCGCAGGTAAATAATATTCCATTATTAACCACTGGTTAATAATGAACATACTTACATTTTCATATACTTGAAAGGCTTTTAATAAAGAACTTAAAGGTTCTTCAATAAAGGACAGTAACACTTCTTCGGTTTTTTCTAGAGTTGTAGATTTCAGTCTACCAGTTTTCGGAAAACCTTTCACAGTTTCCTCTTTCTGAAATTGTTGAACAGTTGTTTCGACTGTTGATTCAGAAATTGGTGGTCGTTAATAACAAATTTGCTTCATTTTTAGAGTAATATAAATAAATGTTAAAAAAACAAGTTTGGTTCAACTATTCAAGTAAAAAAAGAAAACTAATACGTAGCCGCAAATTGAACACAATAATACAACAGCAATTGAAATCATGTAATAAATAACAGGTTACAATATTACTGTGACAAGAAACATCTATATTTTGTATTACTGGTATTTAATTTATTTTCATAGTTATGTAAAGGTAAAAATTTAAGACATAAATTACAAATAATCGAGACCGAATTTAAACATTTGTGATAAAAATCACAACAAACGTTCAGAAAACATTAAAACAATGTATTTTCCCATTTAATACTCAATTCTTTATAATTCTTGAAAGAATTAAGATTTTGGTTTATGCAGATTATTTTTCCTTAGCTTTCAAATAACTTGACACTCGGCAGTAGTTTCTATTTAAAAATGCTAGGGTGGTTGTTACCAACCTTTTTTTCTAGTGGGTCCTATTGATAACAACCACGTCATCACGGCTAGATGAGATGTCAAGGTGAGCAGGCGTGGTAGAGAAACTATAATAAAAAAAGAAAAACTGGGCGCCACTCCTCTGTAATGGTTAAATTCTTGACTCGGAGACATCGAGGGTACGTATGAACTCACTGTCGAAGAAATTAGGAGAAGAGCAAACAACGAAAAAACGTACTAAATTCTTATATATTTTCTTTAATCAATAACAAAATACTACCCTATGCCTTTCAAAAAATATCAAGTAAAAAAAAATTGTAAATGCTACATAAGCTGACTCGGTTAAACAATTTTAAAGCGTTAAGCCAAATTTTAACAAGCAATTAATAATAACAATATTAAATTAAAAATCAAATCAATCAAGCATTAACAATGCAATCGCAACAATGTAGTTATTGAAAAGTGAGACGTAAACATTTAAATTAGTATAATAACGTAATATTTGAATCAGATCTAAACTTCCTTATTGGCGATAGTTAGATAGTAATTATAATACATCAGTAATGTTACTTTCGAACTTTTGAAAACAGTAAGCTTTGTATTTTGAAAGCAGTTGAGTAAGGACGTGGTTATTATTGTTATTGCGGAGTTCAGATAAAGTGTGCAAATGCGATAGCGAGTATCGTGACTAGTGTAAAGGTCAATTGCGCGTTTTTGTTATCAGTACATTACAGACTTTTATTTTTATTTATTCATAGACATTTTTATTTTGTTTTAATTAAATATATTTAGTAATAATCATCGCAGAATCTGAATCGACAGGATCGGAAAGGAAAAGCAAAAAACAAGAAATGATGCAAGAAGCTTTTGCAAGGACTAAGCGTACAAAAAAAAGCCTGGGAAAGGAGGATGGTGATAAGGAAGAGCAGGGAGTAATGGAGATGTGTAGGAAAATGATTAGAGAAATAAAGCAGATCAGGAAAGAAAACAAAAAATTAATATCTAATCTAGAAAAGATCGTGCAGGAGTTATAAAAAGAAAGAGAAGAGCGATGGAAGATATGCGATATGTGGGAAAAAAGAATAAGAGCATGGAAGATAAAATAGAAAATTTGGAAACAAAGGTGGAAGTTATGGAAATCGAAAAGAGAAGGAAGAACTTAGTCATCAGAGGAATGAAAGGTCAAGAAGGAAGAGAAGAGAGTAAAAAGCAATTGGATAACTTCTTTAAAAATGAATTGAGACTGGAAAAAGGTATAAGATACGCAATTAAAATAGCAAGTGGGTTAATACTGGTAAAATTGGATTCAGTAGAAGATAAATTAGAAATATTAAAGAGAAAAGAAAAGCTAAGAGGAACAAGGATATTTATAGATCAAGATATGACTCCAGGTATAAGGATAGAAGGAAGCCGACTAAAGAAAGAAGGAAAAAGAACAAAAATAGGGTTTATAAAATTATGGGTTGAGGGAGAGGAGATGTACTGGAACGTAAACGAAAATAAATTACAGAGAAGGAGGCCAAAAAACTAGAAATAAGAGCGGTAAAAGAAAAAAAAGGGAAAGACCAGGGAAAGATAATGGAAAACAATAAGAAAAAAACAAAAGTTAGTTTTTTGGAATGTTGCAAGGGTTAAAAATAAAAGAGCTAATTTTTGGAAGTACATAGCAGGGTTTGACATTGTGGGTTTAGTAGAAACGTGGCTGGAGAAGAAAGATTGGGAAAGATGGAAAGTAAATTTACCAGAGGGATATAGATGGAATGTCCAGTTCGCAACAAGAAAAGCAAAAAAAGGAAGAGCGCAAGGGGGTATAATATCGGGAGTAAGAGAAGAATGGGTGGTAGAAGAATGCAAAATTAAAATGCAAGAGCAAGGAATAGTAGTAAATCAAATATTAAGGAAAGATGAAGGTAGATATACAGTGATAACAGTATACGGTCAAGAAATGAAACAAACAATAAGAAAATTGAAACAGCTACTGATGGAAGAGGAGATAGGAAAATTAATAATAGGTGGAGATTTTAACGCGAGAATTGGTGAAGGTGGCGGTATGATAGTGAATGGGGAAGAAATAAAAAGAATAACGATGGATAAGACATTAAACAAACAAGGTAGAGAGCTATTAGAGTTATGTGAGGGAAAGCGGTGGACTATACTCAATGGAAATATGTAGGAAAGGGATAGAGGAGAATATGCATATATAAGTGAGAGGGGAAAATCTATAATAGATTATGTAATGGTTAGTTGGGAAGTTTTGGAAGAAATAGAAAGTTTTAAAATAGAGGAAGAAATTAATTCTCGCCATCAACCATTAGAAGTAAGGCTAAAAGGTTGGAAGAGAGAAAAGAAAAATTTAGACACAGTTTGGAGGGAGAAAAAAGTATGGACAGATAAAATTATTGAGAACAAATTAAAAGAAGAACAATAGGTAGAGAAAGGAGTAGAAGAAGGAGTGAAAGAATTGATTAGTAAAATGGATACAGCAGTAGAAAGAAAAAAATACTGGAAAAAAACATGAAGGAGTATAAAAAAATGAGGTAGTGGAATAAAAATGCAGGGAAGCTAGGAATGAGGTAAGAAGAGGTAAAAGAAGGTGAAAAAATGATTGGAAAGAAACAATAATATGCTCAATCTAATCGCTAATGTAACTACATTGTACCAATCCCTAGAGGATTCCCGTTCGCCTTAATAATGCTATACCAAGTTCAATTCTTTCTTATCCGCCACATGGTGCATTGTGCCACGGTCCCAAGTGTACCGTGGTAGAGTCCTAAGTTAGACAAGCCAAAGCGACAGGTGCATTGTTTGCGAAAACGCCACCAAAAAGCCCCTGCAGACGTAAAACAACAATCGCTTGCCTCGTACAAAAACCGCGTTTCACCGGTACAAACGGGCAGTGAAGAGAGGAGTATAGCTTCTGGCAAAGTTACGTGGAAAAAAGCTTGATGACAAGTCTGTGGGAGATAGTTTACAGGTTATCCTCCCGGAAGTTCCTGTCGATCCAACCGTGTTCCAATGTCAAAGACGACGACAGATACACTATCTCAGAACAAGATACAATCAAAGCAATAGTATCTACTTTACTTCCAGACGACGATTCATCGACGGACAACCCCAATCAAAGTTACGATTTTTTTGGCATAGTAATTCCCGACAGGACTGGATCGTCGTTAGCGACGATTTGACCGCGTTGGCTATCATAATTCCTAAGAATAAAGCTCATGAACTTGACGGAATTCACTATAATGTTTTGATAAGGATTGTTCTAGATTTTCTCGCATCCACAAGCGTTGACCTGTTCAACTCTTGCATAAAATTCACTATTATGAAGGCAACCTTTTCGAAAGGACCCTCCTTAAAAAGATACATGACGACATTCCACCAAATATTTTATTTCATTGTAGCCAGTATGACTTCGTACCTGGCAAAACGATGACTAATACCGTCCGTCGATTAATGACTTTTGTACAATCGAACATTTCGTCGTTAAAAGAGTAGCTCCGACGCTACGCGCGTCATTCCTAGCTACTTATCGAATAGATCGATAAGCTATTATGCGAACGTTTCACGTTCAGTTTTCACCCCAAACGACTGACGAAGAGCTTACCGCAAAGCTCAGTTTTTGGTCCGACCTTGTGGAATTAAGTTGTTAAAGATCTCCTAGACAAAGACTTATCAGCAGACTGTGACATGAAGGCAAAATCAAACTCGTGCCTAAGTATTGTGACTAGCTGAGCTTGCAGCAATAAACTAAGTATTTCTGGAGGCAAGACAAAGTACAAGGTTTTTGAGTCCACGCTAAGACGAGATCCTTCACTGCGCCTCCACAATACTTCTGTCCATAAGGTTTCAAACTCAAGTACCTCGGATTGTTGCTTGACGACACTCTAAGTTTTGTAAAACATTGCGCTTTCGTGGTTGACAAGTGCAAGAACGTATTGCAGTTGTTCTACAGATACACACGCTTGAAACCATCACAAAAAACCTTTTGCGATTGTCTTCGACAATGCAGTCATTCCCATGGTCAGTTATGCCTACATATCTGCAACTATAAACTTCGACAGGAAACTGGCCTCGTTCCCATACTTATTCCTTAGAACAATCCTCGGGGCTTATCGCACCGTTCTTGTAGATACCTTCTGTGTTATATCCAATTTCCTTGACCAACATGTTTCGAATAACGATTTTCCGTCCTTTTCAAGGGTCAAGCGTTACTTCAACGTCTTGACCTTGGATGAGTGGCAGCGGCGGTGAGCGGTGGGACACTTCCCATAAAGGGCGTACCGCCTACTCTCTTATTCCGGATATCCTAACCTGGGTCAGAATGTCCCACGTCCCCGAACGAGAACCGTCTAGTTCCTCTCTTCACACGGCGAATTTCATTGAGATCTAAAACGCATTAGCGTCTTGGATGACCACAGGTGTCCATCGAGTGGCGTTCCTGACACTTCGGCTCATCGGATTCTCGCTTGTCGCGAATTCGATCATGACCGTAGTGCCTAACTAACTACTATCAACCCCTATCCCAACTTCTCTTAGACCATCCTTAGACTGTTGCCTGATGTAATCATTCGCTAAGAACGCGAGCAAGTCCATCCAACTTAGTGACTAGACTTCCCTTATATTTTGACACACTTTCCTAACTTAACGTATCTTTGTGGCAAACTTGTACCAAGCAAGTTTGGGTGGTTTGGTGGGTGCACATCCTCTTCCTCCTCCAGCTGACACCACCAACTGTCATACCTTCCCTTCCCCATTCACTATTACCAAAAAAGGATTAGTCCCGACAACAATTTTGCAAAAAAGACTGGAAAGAGAAATGGAGGAAAGAAAGATCTTATCAGACTGGCAGACAGGATTTAAAAGAGGGAGAAGGGCATTAAATAATGTATACATAATAAAACAGATAGTAAACAAAGAATTAGAAGTAAAAAGAGGCATAGTTTTTGCGTTATTTCTAGGTATAAAAGCAGCTTTTGATAATGTAAATAGGGGTAAATTATGGAATATATTAAGGAAGAAACAGATAGAGAAAGAACTAGTAAGGAATATAGAGGAAATATATAATGAGACAAAGTGCAAAGTAAGAATAGATGGAAAGTTACGTGAAGCATATAGGACAAATAAAAGATTAGGGCAGGGGTGCCCGCTTATTCTTAGTTTATTTGCTATATATTTAGAAGATTTAGAGAAAGAGTTGATGGGGCAACAAAGTGAAGAAATAGTAATGGGGGGGGGGGATAGTGGTTATAGTGGTTATAGCGAAGAAAGAAAGAAAAATGAAGAAGATGATAAAGACATTAACGAAAAGTATCTGAAACAAAATGTTTAAGTGTAAATGTGGGAAAAACAAAGATAGTGTTGTTTCAAAAATGAGAGGGGGTAAAAAAAGAGTGCAGTGGAAATGGGGAGACGAGGTAATAGAAAGTGTGAATGAAGTGACGTATTTAGGTTATCAAATCAGATACGACAATAAAGATGAGGCTCCTATAAAGTGGTTGGCACAGAAATGTAATAAAATAGTAGGTCAGGTGTGGGGTATAGGAGAGATGGGATTTGGGAAGCAAATTGAAGCAAGAAGATGGTTTAACAAATTAGTAAAGAGTGTGATGATGTAAAGAGCGGAAATATAGGGGTGAGAGGAATGGGAGCAATTGGAAAAAGTACAAGAAAAATACTGGAAATGGACGTTAGGATTAGAACGGGAAACGCCAAGGTACATAGTGGAGGAGGAAATGAAGTTAGAAAAGATAAAGGCACAGGGGGGAAGACAGCAATCTGTTACGAAGAACAAATCAAAGAAAGAGAAGAGTGTAAATTGATTCAAATGTGCTGGAAAGAGGTAAAGAATGGAAACATTAAATATGGACAAGATGCAAAAAATGTATTATGAAAGAGTTGGATACGCGAGAAAAGAGGTAGAGAAAATAAGGGAGTCAGGAAGGGAAATAAAAGATGAGATAATAAGAAGAGATAAAGATGTACAGAAACAAGAAACAAAAGCAAGAATACCAGAGAGAAAATATAATCAGACACATACAAATATAGTAATAGATAATATTCCAAGGTACATAAAGGGCAAAAAAAGCTTAAGACTAAAAAAAATGGTAGCAAGGTTTAAATGCGGGAAGAAGAGCAAGAGAATAAGTACTGGAAAGATAGGAGATGTAGACTATGTGGGAAGGGGTGTGAGAAGAGGAGAGAGGAAGGTTGGAGATATTGGGAGAAGGAGTGGGATGGATGGAAGAAGTTATAAAAAGGAAAAAAAGGCTACATGTAGTGTAATAAATGTATTTAAAGAATTGATTAGCAGTGAAGGGTTTAGGATTATTTTTTTTTTAAATTATTTATTTATTTTTTACTTTCATTTTGTTTTTTATTTGTTCTATGTAGTAGGATTTTTGTGTTCAGTTTATAATACGAATTCTTTGTCAAAAAAAATTTTTTTTTACGACAAATAAAGGCTATTCAGTAAGCTTACAATCATAAATTTTAATTTGCCAAACTCTGGCTTTGACTATGGATACTCGATCCGATACAATCAACGTACATAGTAATTATTCAATGGCGAAATGAGCTAACAACACAATAATGTACTTGACTAAAAGTAAAAGATTAATTAGTGATCTTAGTTAAAAAAAGCCGAGGACTTACCATATTTATTAACGATAAGAACTTAATATAATTAAAATATAGCTTATGGCTTGATTCCAGCAATGCATATATGTACAAATTAATCACGGTGACACCGTGTTGAAGAAAATATTTTCTAATTAGCGATAATTAATTGTCAAGGTCCCTTTTTTGCCATAACCACTTGACGAAACACTTGCTACTGTAAATAACGATATACGCCGAAATATCCAACCAGTGGTGTCCGCGTACTAGTGATGCGGCAAGAAGTTTAATAAAATACGAATTTTGAAAAACTAATGATTAATGAATAATAATTAATGGTTATCTTATAAAAAATCTTCACGTTGCATGGAAGTTCTAAACTATGCAAAAATGTAGTTTTTATGACTTTTTAGTGTTTCTCAAATTTTCAATATTTTTCTCTTTGCTTGTACAAAACTTTAGCTCTGTTCCAAGATTTTTAGAAAATTCTGTATTACAAATTAAAATATTTCATTTATTTGATGATGTATTTGTATATAAAAAATTTGTTTAACAAGTTTATTCTATATGTCTATGTATACTATTAACGTGAGCTTTATTATATGATGTCTCTCTGACGCAATTATGGTAATTTATTGTATACTTACTTTATAATTACAATTTTATTTTTTTTTTTTACATTCTTATTATATTTTTAAACAACAAATTCATATGCCTTCTCTAGTCTTTTAAAAAAATTACAGAGCTATTGTTTGGTTGTTATTATATATTTCAACCCGTTCTGTTTTTAACACTGCACACAATAGAAAATTATTACTAAGAAAACAAAAAAAAATGAACAAAACATAAGCGAGACCACTTTTAATGAATTTACTCAAGCATTTAATGAAGTAAGATTTAAAAAAACTACGACATTAGCATACTCATGACAGATAACAATAAAAAAATATTATGGTATTGTACACGTTTTTCAGTTCTTTAGATAGCATTACATATTAATTTAAATGTTAATAATAGTGCCCTAACGTAACTAAGTCCATCATTAAAATTAGTTTCGACGTTTAATTTTTTTACATAAATAAAGTTTGATTTATTTTTATTAAACCTTTTGAATTTTGCTAATGGTCGTGGCTTATCATAACTTGAAGTTATTTTTTATTTAAAAGATCCAATTAGCGACTGCTATTTTTATTACGTCGTTGAAGTAAAAATGATTTTCTGTCGTACTTTTTCTATCCACTTAACGTTCATTATATTCACAAACTATGTTTACGTTGAAATGCATTGCTAGATGACGTTAAAATGTAGAACTTTTGATTAAGTTAAACTGGGAAAAGCTTCTAATTCAAACAAATATTACTTAAATATTTGTATTAGCAATAACACATTTTTTAACTGAAATTAGTAAAACGGAAATATTTGTTTGGTTTGTTTACTTTACAGTATGCAATAGATGTTGTTAGCAATTTTAAAACTAATTTATTTATTAAAAAAAATCAACACGTTTAGTACTACACGTAACTAATTAAATTTAACAATATTTAAAAAAAACACTTGCATTAATTTATGTATTGCTATCACTAGATTCGTACTTTTTAATTTTATCTAAAACTGATACTTGTTTATGTTAACACGTACGTTTTACTAGCACGGGCACTTGATTTATTTATCTTAGCACACACGGTAATCACTTATTTATTTAAGCCGACAAAAACCTTCTTCTCGATTCAATTCGAAAAACTGATCTCGACTCCCTTGGAATACTTTCTATGTATTTCTGTTATCTGTGTCTAGAATATTTATTATTCTTCGGTCATTGTTTCGAAATTGACAATAACTTCGAGAACGTTTCAATACGTATATATATTTTAATCAACTGTTCAAAAACTTTATATATTATGAAGAATTGTATTATATAAACAAATCGTGTCAACCTTTCTGAATATAGATTTAGAGGTAAGTTGCCTAAGAATGTTTTGTATATTTTTGGCGGACTAGCCCATAGAAGAAAGTACCATGGGCCCAGGCTTGGCTCAGGCTGGGCCCAAGTTTGTAAAAGCCTGGGCCAAGCCTGTAAGCCAAGCTTGGCCCAGCCTTAGCAAAAATCTGGAATAATAATCATGGCCCAGTCCTGATCGCCAGCTCTGGGCCATGCTAAATTGCCAAGACTGGGCCATGATCGGTTGCCAAGACTAGGCCATGCTTAGTTGCCAAGACTAGTACATGTTTAATTGCCAGAACTGGACCATGCTTAGTTGCCAGTACTGGGCCACGCTTAATTGCTAAAACTAGCTCAAAATCAAATTCCAAGAATAAAGCATTAATAAAACAATGGAATAAATAATTGTATGAACGTATTTACACTTTATTGTTATTACTTTTAATTTAAATTACATAAAGTTTTTTAATTACTATTTAGATCTCGTCTTAAATTATATTAACATTTAGCTAGTACAGTTATTATTCTCCATCATTAGTTCATATTCAAGTTCAACTCATTTTGGGCCCTTTTGTTTGATATTTTTTGGTTTTCTGTATCACTAGGGTCATTAACGTCACTCACACAGCTGATGTTTAGACTTTGATTATTTAAACTTTGCCGGTTAACATCTAAATTAGTTTTTTTATTCAAAACTTTTTTGGTTTATTTAACGCACACCATCTTTAAACTCTAAGGTAAAAATCAGACATAATTACTTTTAGTAGCCTCGCCTCGTAATAATTGCGGAGTAAACAAAAGAAATTATATTTGAAGGTTTTTTTCTTCTAGTTAAAAAGTACTAACATTCAATGACTGTATAACTGAAACTCGGAGATTTGATTCATCACCTTTATTACTCTAGCATTGAGAAAAATCTTACATTTAACTAACACATGATGTAAACAAGGATGGCGGCTGCGCCAAACGAAAATACCCGAATCTCGCCATACGTAACCGAACGGCTCAAGTTTCAGTTCTACACTTTTGATATTATCATAACTCAACTTATTAACCAATTTTTTAAAATTTTTAACATTGAAATAAAATTATTATTGCTATTTTCTTGGATAATCCAGCCTTGGCCAAGGCTGGGTGAACCAGTCTTGAACTAAGCTTGGGTCTTTATGGAATAGGAAGGCTGGGTTATCCAGGCCTGAGCCAAATTTGGATTCTCATGGAATGGCCAAGGATGGGTTATACAAGCTTGGGCCAAGCTTGGCTAATAATTTGCATGGCCGAAGCTGGGTCAACCAGTCTTGGCCCAAGCTTGGGTTTCTATGGAATGGCCAAGGATGGGTTATGCAAGCTTGGGCCAAGCTTGGGTAAGAATTGGCATGGCCGAGGATGGGTCAACCATTGTAGGACCAAGCTTGGGTTTCCATGGAATGGCCAAGGCTGGGTTATCCAGGCTTGGGCCAAACTTGGATTCTCATGGAATGGCCAAGGATGAGTTATACAAGCTTGGGCCAAGTTTGGCTAATAATTTGAATGGCCGAAGCTGGGTCAACCAGTCTTGGCCTAAGCTTGGGTTTCCATGGAATAGCCAAGGGTGGGTTATGCAAGCTTTGGCCAAGCTTGGGTAAGAATTAGCATGACCGAGGATGGGTCAACCAGTGTAGGACCAAGCTTGGGTCTCCATGCAATGGCCAAGGCTGGATTATCCAGGCTTGGGCCAAACTTGGATTCTCATAGAATGGCCAAGGATGGGTTATCCAAGCTTAAGCCAAGCTTGGCTAATAATTTGCATGGCCGAAGCTGGGTCAACCAGTCTAGGCTCAAGCTTGGGTCCTCGTGGAATGGCCGAGGCTGAGCTACCCAGTCCTGGACCAAGTCTGAGCCAATACATTTACGCCAAACTTAGGTTTTCCAGTACTGGTCCAGGTCTGGCCCCGTTGTCTAACTCTGGGGTTTCCTGTATGGGAGGATCCAAATATTGACATCAGGGTGTTGCATTAACATTAAGGTTTATTAGATTCAGGTAGATATTGAGTCGCTTAACCTCAAAAATAAAATGACATTTTCTTTGGGTGGCACGCTGTGTTGGTAATATGAGTCTTTTGCGGGTCCGAATATGGGCCAGGGCCCATATTCGGGCCTAACATTGAATTTAAGGTATTTAAGGAGCATTATGACACGTAGTCAACCAAAGTACTCATCAAAGAATTCAAGAAAGAAATGGAAATCCGAAGATATCATAAGGGCTTTAGACAATATAAATAACCAAGGTATGGGTTTAAAAAAGGCCAGTAAATCTTTTAACGTACCAAGATCAACACTTCAAAGGTTTTTAAAAATAACTTGAAAGCTGAAGTAGTTCAGACTCAACTAGGACGAAGAACAGTTTTAGGAGAAGAGATAGAAAAAGATCTAGTTAATTATATTTTAATCATAGAAGCTAAGTACTACGGATTGACAAAAAAAGATATTCGAAAAATGGCATATACTTTAGCCACTAGAAATAGGAGAGCGAATGTATTCAAAAATGGAATTGCCGGGCGTAGTTGGCTTGATGCATTTTTACGTCGCCATGGCAGTTTACTTTCGTTCGAAGACCAATAGGTACTTCGTTCGCCAGAGCTTTAAGTTTCAAGAAAGAAAATGTGAAGGCGTTTTTGATAATTTGCAAGATGAGTACACAAAATACAACTTCTCACCACATAGAATGTGCAACGTCGACAAGACAGGCTTGTCAGTTGTCCAAAGCAAGGTGGCCCACGTTTTGGAAGAAAAGGAAAGAGACAAATAGCGTCTATTACATCCGCAGAACGTAATTCGTTAGTTACGTTTATTGCGGCTATGAGTGCTGGTGGTCAGTTTGTACCACCCATGTTGATTTTTCCCAGAAAAATTCGTAATGATCAACTAATGCGTGGTTCCACCCCAGGATCTGTATACGCCGTTCATCCCAGTGGTTGGATCCAACAAAGTATTTTCACCGATTGGATGAGACATTTTATAGATTTAGTCAAACCTACTAAAGAATCTCCAGTTCTACTTCTACTGGACGGGCATTACAGCCACACGAGAAATTTAGATCTCATTCAGAGATAATCACGTTTCCATCATTTCATTGCTTCCCCACGCCACGCACAAACTTCAGCCGCTAGATAAAACTTTTATGGGTAGTTTTAGGATTTATTTCAGTGAGGAAATCCATAAATGGCTTCGTACCAATCGACGTACTATTACTCAGTTTGATCTAGCGGAGATTCTAGGGAAAGCATTTCTGAAATTGCAGACTGGTGAAATTGCTGTAAATGGTTTTAAAGCGACTGGCATTTTTCCCTTCAACCCCCATATTTTCTCAGATGCTGATTTTATAAATGAAGAAATTGAGACGGTAACGTGACACCAGTTGATGTTAGGAAAAATACAGAAAATAATTACACTTCAGAACCTCAGCCAGGATGCTCCACCTGGGAGAATGAACCCAAAGCGTCATTTTCACTAGTTTTGCGTTCGTGCACTTTAAATCAGGATCCTGTTGACAAAATTTAAAAATTTACCAATCTCCGCCAACGGGCTGTGAATTGCATGTATCTCCATTCGATATAGCACCTATTCTTGTCATAAAGAAGAAAGCATCGAATCGCGGGAGAAAGGCATGCAAATCTCAAGTTATCACTTCATCACCGAATAAAAATGACTTAGAGCAATCACTTTCTACACCTAAGAAACCGCCCCTAAAACGGAAACTGTTTCCAAAACCACAACCTACAAGAGGGGTATCTAAGAAACAAAAGAAATGTGATGCTGATAGCGACGAAGACTCCAACGCAGCAAACAAATTATTTGTTCTAGCCGACGATGACATGGATATAGATGATATCGGCCAAATCGTCCCAGATGATAAAGGTGCCACATGCCTGTTTTGTGATGGTCGTTTTTCAGAAGATCACAAAAGGGAGCTATGGGTTCGTTGCCTCATGTGCAATATGTGGGCACATGAGCAATGTTCGGGAGCAGAGAAAAACAATTATGTTTGTGATTTTTGCAGATAATTTATCGTTTCAATTTAAAATATATTAATATGTTAGTTTATTCTTGAACGTAAAGTTTATTTTGCAACTTGTTAGCTTTTTTGGGTCATTTCTCAGATAGACCCATATTTCACACAGCCTTCTTATATGAAATTGACATGATTTCATATTTACTTTCAAATCACAGTAATTTTGCCTGTTTAAAACTCCGTTGCTTCTACAATTACAGAAGAGTTTTCGGGGTAGGTGCATGCCGAATTTTAGATTTTTTTTCCCATATTCGGGCCTTCTCTTCTATATAGTGCCTGCTTGAAAATGAGAGGAGGGCACTTCAAACACCTTATGTAAGTCTGTTTCTTGTTTTTTGCTAAATGTTTCCTTTGTTTGTACGTAATAAATAATGCTAATAAATGTTTCAAAAAAATTTTTTTATATACCCGAAACCGTTGCTTTGCGGCTGCATGTTTGTTAAAAATGTTTTTAAATGTTCGTTCTTATTACAACCGTTTTAAATAATTTACATTTTTTTAACACGCATAGACGTATTTAATTTTTTTTTATTTACCCTTATACAGACTGTGTAGAAATTGACGAAAAAGCTACACGCTGCGACATTCTTCGTTCAATTCTGAATCGAAAATCTTAATGTTAAATTATTGTGTTATGCTTTTTATGTCTACAGAAACCACTTAAACGGAACACACATTTGGCAACACTGTAAACTAGCAAACGACTGTAATACCTACCGTTGCTACTTTTTTTATTTCAATCTGCTAAAACATTGGTCATTGATAGCACATACTAAGATAAGAAGGTCTTCCGGGTTTGGAGCGTGTCAATGTTGTAACCGAAGTTGCCAACGTTTCGCCTACTATTGTAAGGGGCTTCATCAGGGCGTGAGAAAAATCGAAAAACTCAAACAAGCAACCATAATCTAACTAAACACTTCTCAAAAGTTAGGTAATCAACTTGTGAACCAAGCCAGATTCTAAACTCAGAAAAGGTAAGAAAGAAAACGATAAAATTGAAAAAGCAAACGAAAATCTAACAAAGAACCACTACAGAGTTAGGCAATCAACTTGTGAATCAAGCCAGATTTTAACTCCACTTCTATGGACCAAGCCAGATTCTAAACTCCACTTCTATGGAGTTTAGAATCTGGCTTGGTTCACAAGTTGATTACCTAACTCTGTAGTGGTACTTTGTTAGATTTTTGTTTGCTTTTTCAAGTTTATCGTTTTCTTTCTTACCTTTTCTGAGTTTACAATCTGGCTTGGTTCACAAGTTGATTACCTAACTTTTGAGAAGTGTTTAGTTAGATTTTGGTTGCTTGTTTGAGTTCTTCCATTTCTCTCACGCCCTGATGAAGCCCCTTACAATAGTAGGCAAAACGTTGGCAACTTCGGTTACAACATTGACACGCTCTAAACCCGGAAAATTCTGACTTCTACAAAATTGTAAAAGTGAAATCCATCCATTTCTAAGCATAGTTGCAACTTTTGAGGTATCGTCTGAATTACTCGTTTGAGTCTTTCTGGTGTAATTTTTATTACCGCTGCGTTAATTTTTTTTGTATCTTAATCAGCGTCTTGAAGAAGCGTTGGATACACTATCTCTTTAATAAAACTCTAACCAAAAAAGTCTAGAAGAATGATATCAGGAGATCTCGCCAGCCATAGAATGGGACCACCGCGACCAATCCATCTATTCGGGAAGATTTTCATTCCATAACTATCTTTTTTTTTAAGGGATGGTTCGTCTAGCGCTTCTGGAATTTGGTGTCCTTGGTCCTTTTGTGCACCTCCGATTTATTACTCTGTTCTGTTTTGTCGATAAAGTTTAGAAGTTTATTCCAAGGCGCTTTTTTTAACTAACCATTGGTTAGTTTTGGTCTGCCTAGAATCATTGTGCGTTGTATTTGATATACTTTGCTGCGGAGTCTTGTCGTCTTCCAAGTATCCGCGACATGAGCACTACTTTGCAGTCCCATTTTATGCCTATGTTTGTTAAAGCCACAGTGCCCTGTTATCAGACCCGTGAGTTTATTTAACTTTTATTGATTCATGCTTAATAGTGCATTTTGTGTGTTTGTTTATGACTCTGTAAAAAAAAGTTGTGTGCCTCATCTCTGAAGGGTTTTTCTACACTCCGTTGCAAGTTTGCTGCAAATTGTTTCTTTTCCAGTCTTGTAAACAATTCCAAAAACAGGCTCAGGTCCGATATATGTTCCTGTTGTGCCTTTTTTAGCTAGTGCGTCCGTAATTAGGTTTTCCTTTACATTCTGGTCTTTGGGTATCCAGATGAGCTGCACTGGTTGGCAAGTTGCCAATATTTATAAACTTTTTATGCATACCATAGTTAGTTTGGATTTTATTACTGGCGATCTTAGCACCAGTAATGCTGCGTAGCTATCAGACATGATTGATATCGGACCATTTGCATAAGATTTCGAGTCGATAATGTTCCTAACACACCAGTCAATAGCAGCAACTTCAGCTTGAAAAGCGGACGAATCTTTACCCAAACTCAACAAAAATTGCTTTGCATAGTGCCTGGCTCTATATATTCCTGCTCCGATACCGTTGCGATTTTTTGCTCCATCTGTGTACCAGATAGTCTCTTTAACCGCACCTGGGTAAATGTTTTTTGTTCACTTGTCTCGTAATGGTATTATCACTAGTACTTTTAAGATTTGAAATTTTTTTAAGTCGGATCTTATAGTTAAGATTGTTCCTTCACGTAGCACGTTGTATATACCCGGTTTGTTTTTCTCGCTAATTGACGTGTGTTTATTAATCTGAAGCCTGTATGCGGCTTGTCTTGCTTACATCATTACAACGAGGTGTAATGATGGAAGGGAAAGAAGTGCTTCTATGGCTCTACGGCTACTGGGAACGTTTTGCCTAGATTTGCAGCTGTGCTTTTTAGGTTGATTTGTGTTACCACATGATATAATTAATTGGTTCATGGCTTTAATTCCTACGTGTTCTCGATCATTTGTTTGCTTGTTTTAAGAACTCTGATGGCTTTCGTTGTTACTTTTTTTGTCTAATATCAAGAGAGAGTCCTAGATATTTGACTTCTTTTGTCATCGAAAGCGTGACTTCGTACATTGTAGGTAGTTTTATGTCATCCGTTTTCCGTCGTTTGGTAAACGAAAGGATTGCCGTCTTGGTTGGGTTCATTAAAGATCCTTCTTTTTTTGCATCATTTTATGACGGTGCATTATATTCAATACAGTTGTCCCAAACTTTCCGTTTGTGATAATAGTGAGATCGTCGGTGTATTCCAATAAAAATACTTCTCTGTCTTCTAGTTCTTGTACTAGGCCATCCATGACTAGGCACCACAGTAGGGGTGACAACACTACGGATTGTGGGTACACGCCAGTCACTTTGGCTCTTACAGTGCTACCGTACAAAGTAACTGTTACCGTCCAATTCCTGAGCATTAAGTTAACTTAGTTTCGGACTAGAGATGTGATTCTTTTTTTCTCCATTGCTCTTGCAATTGAGGTGAAGATAGTATTGTCAAATGCTCTTTTAATATCTAGAAAAACACTCAATGCAATATTATTGTACTGGATTGCATTTTCGCATCTGCTCAATAGTTGGTGAATTGTTAGCTTGCAAAATTTTCCGGATTGATAGGCATACTGGTTTTGGTATAGATGCAAAGTCTTTAGTGTCCTGTCCTGTAAATAGACCTGTCGACTACTTTTTCAAGTAGTTATAAGATGAAAGAAGTCAAGCAAATGGATCTGTAAGATTTTGCCTGGGTGTACGTAGATCTTCCTGGTTTTGGTATAAATACCACCTTGGCAATCTGCCAGCTGTTTGAAATATGCGAAAGTGCTAAGTTGACTTTGAGAATTTTGCATACTGCGTTTTGCAGAGCAGTAATTTTCTTTTGCAGCATGATGGATAAATTCCATCGGCTTCTGGAGACTGAAAGGGTTTAAACGTAATGTCCTAGTTTTTTTTTGGGTGTCCGTTTGTTTGGTACCTCTAGGTCCTGGTGCTTAGGAACTTCAGTTAACGATGAACCTAGAAAGTGTTTTTGCAGAGTTTCTTCAACCAAGTCTTTAAACTTTCCGGTTTTGGTCAGCAAAAAAACGATGTCTATAGTGCAGTCCTTGCTCAAAGCTTTTCAGACTGGACAACTTGTAGGTTTGTTTTTCACGTTGTTACGCTGGTTTTCTTGTAACAAAAAATAAGCAACGTCTAACACAGTTTTTCTGGAGAGGGAGTCGCAGGCTTAGTGATAATAAATTATAAATTAAATATAAAAAGGTGCTAAAACGATGAAAAAAACTAAATTAGGGAGATATCGTCTAACTCTACGCGCAGCTGTATAAGAACAAATAACACAACAGAAGTGATAACACAGAATATATATTTATTGTATCTGAGAAGTAGTTGAAGAGGACGACAACAGTATATAAGTATAGTTAAATAAACGTTGCAAAAAATATTGCATGGGTTGATATCGCAGGCCAAGCATAAGTTACGCCCTTGACTAGGCAACACGTCGCACATCAAAATACATTAATCGGTCTAACTTTTACACTTAACAAAGGAACGACTTTACTTTATTAAGTTAAATTACAAGAATACGAAAATCAAAAGTATAGGGAATCAAAGCGCACCAGATAAGTATGTGACACACAAAAAAAAAGATTTTAACGTTAATTGTGATTACAACCTAGTATGTATGTGTGGCCATTCCAATAATCGCCATGACCAACGATGTAACACTCGTATAAATAGAAAATGCAATACTTACAGTTGTGTATTATTCAGTAGGGGATTAGCTAGTTCCGTACCAGTATGACCTAAAACGTAATATGCAATTTGACACAAAGCGTACATACGGTGTTAACACAAGTTATTTGATTTATTGCATACGATATTTGATGTAAAAGAATGCGCCGAGTTTCCTTCTAATTAACTTTGCACTGCTGTAAGTATTTCTTCCCATAAAGTAGTGTTCAACCCCTAGCCTCGACCTGACGTCACGGAAGATTTTCGACAAGCAGGTCTTTTATTAACTTCACTGATTACAAGGGTTACAAGTAAAGAGGTAGCGACCCATTAAAAAATTAATTTAAGCTCTCAATACAAA
Organism: Aquatica leii; assembly: GCA_035610365.1. Taxonomy (NCBI): domain Eukaryota; kingdom Metazoa; phylum Arthropoda; class Insecta; order Coleoptera; family Lampyridae; genus Aquatica; species Aquatica leii. Next base: position 12,457,567 of record CM069434.1, on the reverse strand, counting down.
AAAAGTTACATAATCACATACCCCTAAATAAGCTTTCATTCAACAATTCGTAGAAACGTAAAACAACTTAATATTAAAAACCTTGTTGGACCTAGAGATACCGCTAGAACGGTTCGTGTTATACAAGACGTTACGGGAAAATGAAATCGTTTACAGCCGTCTACGAAAAGTAGGTGTGTCGAGGAAAAATTTTATACTCGAAAAATTTTAATCTACCAATTTTTTAACATATCAACGTCCTTACACTACCTTCTCCATGAGTATCTCCTTGCCTTTAAATGGTATTGTTGTATGTTATAAGGCTAGTTCTGTATTCATCCCAATCTCCGCTTTTTTTGGTTGTGTTAAATAACCTCGTAGTGCGTGCCCTTACTTTGTCAAGCTCCCTGCTTCACTAGTCGCCTTGCTGTAAGTTTGTTTGGCACTTTTTGGGCAGCTTGTTTCAAATGCGGATTTTAATGAAATAACAATCCTGTCCGTCGTTAAAGTTTCGTTGAAAAAATCTTAGTCGGTTTTCCTCGGGTTTCTGTATTCGACGTCTGATTCAATATTGAATCAAATGTATCTATAATCAGATAAAGAAAGTTCATCTGATACATGCCAAATTTTTTTCACTTTGTTCGCCTTTGGACTAGTAAGCGTAAGGTCAATAACTTGACTGCGCGACACTGTAATAAACGTAGCCGCATCTCCGTTATATATTATGTCTAAATTGTTTTTTAGAATAAATTCTAAAAGTTTTTCACCTCTTGGATTTGTGTTTGTGCTTCTCCACAATCTGTAGTGTGTATTGGCATCGCATCCAAGAATCGCCGGTGTGTTGGTTCCACTGTTAATCAGTCGTTGGATTTTCTCCGGCGGCAGTGGTCCTGTATGGTCGTAAGGAAAGTAACCGCATCCGATAATGAATTCCCTTATAATGATTTTCTTTACTACAGATATTTTAGCTGCCACTAGTTTTCTAGAACACAAATTTTGCAGTGGCACTAAGTTCCTTATCTTCCCTTAGTAGTTTTTATTGTTTGACGTGCCGACTAGCCACTCTCTGGTTGCTTCGTCTGCGCACCTTATTTTCAGCAATTCCTCTGTCTAGGCAAATTCCTAAAAACGCAGGAAAGCTTGTTCCATCTCCAGTTTGTCAATCTATCCGAGTATCAAGGTTTTTATGACCTCGGATTCTTTAGAACTCTTGATGTTTGTAGGGAACCCTTTTCATATAATTGCAAGAGTGTCAGAGAGTCCCTGAATGTATTTTTTTTTGGTTCCTTCAACCTCTCGGCTTTGTTTTACTGGTCGTTTTAGTGACGCCGGTGTGTTATTGCTGGAGAGGTTGCGCTTTTGCGCTCATGTTGTTCCGGGAGTTGTTACAATGTCGCTGTTGCGTTTCTGCCGTGTCCGCCTTTGCTTCTTGTATATGCGGGTTTTGCTCTTGCGTTCCTACTATTGGAATGGAACCGGTTGTTTGAGCTCCCGAATTTCTTTGTTGTTTCAGCTTTCGCTTTGTGCCCACGAAAGTTTTTTAAGTTGTTCGAGTTCGCGCTCAGCATCAGCCCATATTTTTGAGTTTTCATGAATTTGCGGTTTTTTTTTAAATTTTGTGTTGCTGGTTCTATATATGTCCCACGAGTACGGAGGAAAAGAAGGTCACCGTGCGCAGTGTCCCAATACGCACGGAAGGCTATATACGACGGGGTTCGCCTGGTGTCCCGAGGTTGGAACCAGTGGCAACTGGTCTTCTATCCAGTCACACATCTATCGGCCTGGTCTTTCCTACTTTACATTTAGGTTTTTGATGAGATTGTCTTTTTTTGATCCAAACAATTAAACCAAGATTTCCCTGCAAGAGGTTTAAGTTTGGCTGCCATGCCTGCTGCTCAAAGTCAGTAGAGAAGCGACAGGCATCGTTACCCTAGTGTTGACTTTTGCTACAACACTAAAGCTTAAACTGAGAGAGCTAGTTTGTGTGACGGTAGTATTGGAATACGTACGGATTTTAGGCCGCAACTCTAGCACCTGCTAAGGTAAACAAGGTTGTCCCGGCTCAGTTAGTAAAGGTGCGTACGGTGACATCATATCTACCTTCTTATCTACCATCTGGAAACGCGGCCGATAGGTAACTGAACCCACTGGAATAACTCTCTTAAAACACGAGCAAAGTGAGCAGGAGCTCCATCGTGTCAATAACTTGTTTCAATACATTAAGGTACCTATTAGCATTCAGATAATTTGGTAGATAAATTGACCCAGCGACATTGTGATTTATTATGCCTAGCCAAACGTCAATGATAAACCTTCTTTGGGGACCATATTCTATAAATTCATACGGAATTTTATCGGCTCAATAATGAATATTATGAGTATTAAACGTTGGGGGAGGGGGTACTTGGGCACGTATACGTATACAGAGAGCGTCAAACTGGTGATTTACGTCTTCGCAGCAAAATTGTTTTTTTTGCTGTGTTGGTGTTGACTAAAGTTACTAGCGTTGGCATCAAAATGTCGGGTCAAAAGGTTGTGTATTATCATTTTCTTGTTTGTATAGTCCTGTGCGTTATCGTTTCCTTCAGCCGTTTTTTGTGTCAATCATTCTAAAATATGCCGACTTAATTACGCGCAGCAATATTATAAAGATAAGTGCTTACATTCCTAAACGATTGGTTATTTTCTCTTATTTTGCAATGACGGTGTGGCTGATCACTTTAGTAATTTTATATTTTGAGAAAAGCTGGCCCCAATTATAGAAACATAATATTATGTAAACGACAGTATTTGTCTTTACGTGGACATAGAGATTATAAAGGCAATTTTCGTGCGTTACTAAGCTCGCGTTGATTCTGGAGAGTAAGCTAAAGTTTTGGAAACGTGTGGCCGAAATGCTGTATACACTAGTTGGAATATTCAAAATCAAATTATTAAAGCATGTGACAAAATTATACAAAAACAGATTTCCACTGAAGTAAATGCTGCAAAATGTTTCATCGTATTCATCGATGAAGCTGTTGATATATCAACAGTCGAACAAGTTTTACTTCGTGTGAGGTATTTGAAAGAGTATGAACCTCATGAATACAAGATTTGTGAACATGTTCTACGTTTTGTACCTTTTTTATCAACGTCAGGAGAAGCACTTGCTAAAGCTATCATGAATGGAGTAGTCCAATATTGATATGTCCTATCTAAGGGGACAACTGCGACTATCAAGATATTGCCAGCAGACCGACCGGGAAAAACAAGCAGGGTTTTGACCAAACCGTGGATGCTGCGACCACATCTTCGTCATCCGGCAGCTAATGGAGGAAAGAATCCGATGCGGAAAAAGAACGCTCATCATCGTCGTCGACTTTAAATCAGCATTCGACAGCATCCACTGAGCAGGCTTATGGAAAGCCCTAGAGATTGAGCACATACTTCGAAATATTATCAGTCCCCTCCAGGCAAGTTATTATGGGTCAACCAGCCAAGTGCGGATCCGACCAGTTTAACATTCAAACAGGGGTCCGCCAGAGTGACGTCGTCTAGTCACAACTCTTCAACATCGTGGTAGACGCAATAATAAAAAAAAGTCTTCAAAGACAAACGTGTCGTCCAGCTCGACAAAGACCACTTTCTGACAGACTCGATGTTTGCCGACAACAGCGCCGTATTGGCTGACCATGATGCTGATGCAACGAATATCCTCTACGATATCGCCTGCACTGCCCAGATGTACGGTCTTAAGATCAACACAGAGTGCAACTCGATGGCGTCCAAATAGAACAAGTCCAAGAATTCAAGTACCTGAGGTCGATAATACAAGAGAAGAAAGTGGAGTCTACAGCAGAGATACACGCGCAACTTGGTCAAGCTTCTGCAGCCTTTGCTTCACTGAAGTGGCGTCTGTGGCATTGTGCTTCGCATAGCATAAATCTTGCACTTTCTGTTTAACGTGACGTCCAAGCAATTTGGAATTGTGGAACTATTGAAAAACTATACGTTTTGACTTGAAACCAGAAGCACACAGCGAGCGTCTATAGAAATACTGTTCAACCTTATGAGTAGAAAAGCATGACGCAGTGATGATAAGGTTTTCAGTTCAGGCGGATCCGTTCGGAGATTTGGAAACCAGTTTTATCGATTGGCAGCGGCAAGTCTATAAAAACAAGACTTTACTGCGCAATCAATCAGTTTGTTACGGGTTCTAAAGATGATCACTACGACGTGTGACAAAAGCTCAATTTGTGTGATAACGGCAACACAGAAATTATCCAGAATGAAAAATTGTGTTGCAAATGCAAGCCATGGAAACCTGAATTCTACTATAACTAAATTTTATTGTGTTATTTACTACATTGTAATGACTACACAGGAGGTTTGCCAATTTATTTTGATTATTTTAAAGATGTTTTCAAGAAGCAATAACAAAATAGTTATAAATTCAACGAACAGTGTTAATTATTTGTGTTTTAAGTTGCCCTTATAATTTAATCAGAAACGTAAATAGATCATTAGATTTTGCTCTAATAATTATAATCTGCTATTTCATTGAATTAGGAAATTAGAAATTATGAAAGTGATGTCAATTGCTGTGCTGGTATTTTCCAAAATGCTTCCATATTAAATCTATTTTTATTGAACAGATTTAAGTATTATCAGGACGCCCAATTTTTCAAATGCTTTTTTTGATTAAAAATAAATGTTAGTAAACTGTCTTGATCTTTATTTTGACATATTAACAAATTTTAAATAAGATTTCTCATTTTCGCGTTTTAGGCAAGGTTTTAGGTTAATGGCAAGATTCTTATTTCTCAAATAAAATATGTTAATATTGCTGTCTCAACCTAGCTTGAAACAGATAATGGTAAAAGATCAGCTACCCAATTACTTCCATTTATTTTTAATTAAAAGGATAATTATTTGGTATTATTTTCTATAGCTTAGAAAGAACCAGGAACTAAATAAAAACTTAAAAAACGCACTAATTAAAAAGATGTACAGCTAATTTATGTATTTGAAACGGGAATTATTCGTTATGACATTACATAGTTTATTCTTTAGAGAGTTTTTAAAAAAGAAAACTTTTATTTATATTCTCGTAGAGAGGCACTCTAATCCTATATTGTTTCCTCATTAAAACTAAATTTGAAAAAGTAAAGTACGAGCTTAAAAGCCTTGTCGTACTTTTATATAGTCAAGTGTATTACATAATAAAAATTTATTTTTAAGTTTGTTGCCATGCAATACGTGAACATTTAATTATTTTGCAACTCAATGTATGGAACAAATCGTCTAATTAATCACACTTAATCTGCTTTTAATTTATCTATTACAAACTTTATCTGACGTATAGATGGCTGTAATGGTGTTCTAACCCGAGCTTAAGCGCACGTTGCTGAATTAACATTTTCAATAAAATTTATTACACGCTTACTGTATTTTATTCTTGTCGGTACAATTGCGTTAGTTGAACCAATATATTTTTCCATGCACGGTTTGTACCATTTCTAAATAATATTAATATGATCATTATGTCATTCTTTATTTTTATTGTCGCGCATTCGAAATATCTTGTAACGTAGAATGGGTAAAATAGAAAAGAAAGCTCTTGGGAAAATTATTTGTTAGATAGCGAGAATACGCTAATGTGATGCTACAGTTTTGTCATATATCTACACAGTTACGCAATGAAATTTTAATTACATTCCTTGTGAAACATTTTAATGATATTGCACGTATCAACAATACAATGGATCTCTTACGCGATTTACAGCTTTTCTTAGTATTTTCGTGTATAAGCCTTTTCTTATCCAACCGTTATTAAATTTCAGTTTTGTCATCTTCCACCAAGATTGATGTCAAAATAATGCAGTGTTTACGAAATGCAAAAATTGTAATTTAAGACTTGTCTTTTGCGTTAAATATTGACAAATTTATTTTGTATAAATGACTAAGCTTAGGATAATTTAGTCATTTTTGGTTATGGATGTATATTTGGGATGTGTTTATTATATGTGCATCTTGGTTCAATTTTTAATTTTTGTTAAGCATCGTATGTACCTACCAAAGAAAAACAGGTCTTAGAACGCTTATTTGAAAGTATACAGCAGGGGTGGCCAACCTGCGGCTCGCGAGCCACATGCGGCTCTTTGAAGGATTATTTGTGGCTCTCGATAAATGTACCCGAGTTTTTCATTTTGGTGTTATTATATTTTAAAAAATTATTATCGTTCCGTATGCGTTTCAAAATGTCTTTTTAAATACGTATTTAATTGAGGCTCGCAAAAAATTTTGAAAAATGGCTCGTACTATCAAAGAGCTTGGCCACCCCTGGTATACAGTCATTAACGTTCAATATATTCTTTAGACGAGGAGCCGCCACTTTTTACTTTATCAGACTCTGTTTCGGAAATGAACTTGGCAGATTGAAATGTTACTTTCTCTGGTTAAGATCCGTCTGTACTTCTTATTCGTATTGACGAGTTGTGTTTGTCCCGTGGAGTTTCTCAGCATCAACTTTTTTTTTCAGTTCTTAAAGTGTTATCGGGTAAAGCTCTTCTTGTGTTTAGAAGTAGACGACATACTTTACGTTCGTGGAATGAGGTTGCTGCGAGGTTGAAAATTGAATTTCTGCCGTTAGATAATAATATATAAATCAAATTTAAATACAAACTGCTTATATTCGAAAAACACTGAAACCTGCTTGCCTCAAATCGGAAATTCACGCCATCTAAATATGAACTTTCCCGACCATCATGGCTCACCTTAATCTGAATGCAACTGGATCATACCCAATATTTTTTTTTGTTTTTTGTGTAAATTTATTTTGTTTATTTGTGTATATATTTATTTAATGTATTACTATGAAGTTATACAAAAATTATAAGAATATTAATTGTAATTGTTTTTTTCAAATAAATTTTGATACATAATGTATTTTTGTTCGTTTTTTTTTTATATACTAATTTGGTGAAAAATGTTTACCTCCTTGACTTTTGATTATTTCATGAACGGAACACATTATACATCGAGTACCTTCCATGTCCGTCTCGCTTTTACATTTTGGACAGACAAATCTTACTACTATAGGCATGTTAATTTTGGAGCAGTTGAAGGTTTTTTAAACTGTGTAAATAAAAAATGTTGTATTTATATATTTACCAAAACACCTTAAAATTTATTACTCACGTTCCTTAATTACTTATTTAATTTTTTTTTATTACATTTCAAGTTTGAATTTATATCAAATATTGTTTTTTATATCAATATAAAATTTACTTCAGATAAAATAATTATAAAAATGAAAGAAAACATAATTGCTTAAACATTTATTGTTCACTTTATTTTTACCTTTTTAGATTCTTAGTGATTTCATACATCTTAATTTTAGTTGATAACTTTTCTAAACCTTCCAAATATAATTTTAACCTAAATTTATAAATTTTTCTAATGCACATTCTTTTTGATTTATTTGTTTTACTCTGAAACAAATTCAATGTTTGTAGTTTCACCAACGACTCCACGGTTCACAAGATAGATGTTTTTACCCAAACCAATCACTTTATTAATTTGGTTTATGTTTTCAATCGAAAACTTGCTCACAAATCTTTGTGGTAGAGGTACTTTAAAATCTTGGCACTCGACAATCACTTGCTCTTCAAATTTACCATCAATTTTACTAAAACACTTGATTCTTTACCGTTCATATATCAATAAACTTCTTGCACTCATATAAGTAATCAAATGAGATGTCTCGTTTAAATTTGCAAAGAATAATTCCATCTTAATTTTTTTTAAATTAGTTATAATTGTTAAACAAGTAAAAGTTATTAAAAAACTACTATTAAATCATCACAACTTCTACATTTATATACTTGCAATGCCGTCCCCACCAAAAACATTCGAATGCAACAAGAATTTAGCAAACGTACACAAAATTCAAATGTGAAAATTTGCGCGCGCACTTAAACTTATATGAAATTTAAATTTAAAAAAAAAACGGGAAACCTGATCTCATTCGAAGTCGAAATTCAAATTTAAAAAGAAGACGCGGTAAAATAAAACCCGAACATGCACAAAATTCAAATCGGAAAAAATGCGCGCGCCCACGAACTTACACGAACACAGTCGAAGAAAATATGATCTCAACCGAACTTACACGAAATTCAAATTTTTAAAAAAACGCGGGAAATTGTGGTTCAGAACCAACATCACTATACTACTTATGACGAACGGTTAATGGATACTATTCGTAACCGAGTGATGAAACCTAAGGAATCGATTGGGATGTACGTTACTACTATGCGATATCTTTTTATGCAAATGTTAGAACCGGTCTCGGAAAAGACCTAGCTCAAAATCTCCGTTTAACCAATTTCATTTCGCACTTGTGTATATTACGTCTTTTTCTCAATTGGTCTTTTTAGGCAAACGTTTGGAGTCCAACTTTATCTTTAGTAATTGTTTTAGTTTTCTAACATCTGAGAAGAGTGATATACTTCTAGAAACATCTTTGATTTCTACGAATAGGACTGCTACTTCAGCAGCTTCTGTTAATGCTGTTGCTGATTCTCTTAATACTCATTCACTTGTTTCTTTTATAACTACTCCTGAGTCTAATACTGGTATGCACTGTCGTTCTAAAGCTGAGAAACTTGTACGTCCTGTTTGTTCTTTAGCTTCGTTTCTTCCGAATCTTTCTTTAATTTCTAGGATTATTAAGCCTACTACCGATCATAGGTTTGGTTTCTAAAGTTTCTGCTTTTCCACGCCGTTACTCTCGTTGGTGTATTGTGAAAAGTCTTTGTCTTGCGTGTGGGAATTAGTTGTTCTTCAGACCAACGTAAACAACTAATCACCATCTTACATCTAAGCGTCAATACCGCAGTGTTAGGAGTACGGTATAAGCTCTTCGGTATCATTTCTACTGGCTTTTTATGAGACTTGATTTTATATTTCACTGTTCTTGTTCGAACGTACAGCAAAGCAGTCCTATTAGGTTACGTCACGTTTTGTCAAGTACGACGTAGCTTTTTTACACTGGTGTCCCTACAAGATCTACGCGTCTACATAAGAATCGTACTATTTTTCCGGATGTAAAAGCCTTTACTGTTGCTTTTACACCGGCTTCTTCAGTCGCTTCTAATTGTGTTTTGCTGTTTCCTTCTTCTAATCGTTCTCTTCTCTTCCATTGGCGTCGCAAGCGTCGTAAGTGCTAGTTTACTTTTTGAGCTTTTGACCTGCGACCTTTGCTATTCTTCTGGTTCATATCTTTTGGTTTTGGTGGTTTGAGTCTTTGAATGCCTCGTCGATATCTTGTTAGTTGTAGCTTGGATGTTACCCAATTGTTCCTCTCATATTGCTGTCATCGACATTCCTTTCTTTGCTTAAGTTTCTAGTACATTTCTCTTGGTTCTTTTCTTCTCTATCTTACTTCAGGACTGACTACCTTTCCATATGTACATAGTTATATCCGCTTAGTCAGCTTTTTTGGGATTGGTACGCCGTGTATAATTTTTTTTCTGCTTTTTAATTTGGGTTTTCTTTTTCTTGAGTTTCCTATCTCGCTTGTCGGCATTAAAGTCTTGTAGTATACTTTCCGATTTGGGACAGCAATTGGTACGCATTCGTTCTGCAGCTAATTTTGGTATATTTTCTCTTTTCTTTCTTTTTTTTTCTTTTTTGAATTGAGCGGTTAGATGGGCACCGTAGGGTAGTCACTCTTTTCGTTCTTTTACGGAGTGAAGAAAGAATCAAGCTTAATATTTCTCCGTCTTTCTCTATCTCTTAACTTTTCTATTTTTTATTTATTTTTTCTTGGGGTCTATCTATCTTTTCTATGTGGCAACCATTATTCTTTCTTTTGATTATTTTTATGGTTCGCCTTTTGAGCGGTTGGTTGGGTTGCAGGATTAGGTCATTACCTCCATCTCTTTACAGAGGGAGGGATAGACTAGGTATAACAACTGGTCTCTTATTTTCTCTATCTTTCTCTTCTTTCTACTTTTAAAGTACTTTTCCTGTCTCTTACTTCTTCTGAACTCTTCTATCTTTTGAATTGTATAGGTTGCTTTGAAAGTTTCTTCTCTATGGCTTAAGCCTTGCCTTTTTTATTGAGTTTGCTGCAACCATATCTTTTTTCTTTATTTTCTTTTTTAGTTGATTCTTTCTTTTGCTACATTAGGCTTAGTTAGTTATTTGTTTTGCTGTGTAAGTCTAAAACTTGAGACAGACTACAACTCCGTTATTTGTACTTAATTAATGTACTTTTGCTTGGTCGGCTTTTTTGGATGTTGCTAGTCATTTTTAGGATATTTTTTTTTCTACTTTTTTTGTGTTATTTTTGGGATATTCTATGCCGTTTATCGGCTTATAAATTTTATGGTTACACTTCAACACAGTGATCGATGATTAACAAGTGTTCGTTTAGCAATTAATAGTTCGTATGTTTTCTTCTTTCCTCTTCTATCTTTCCTTTTCTTGGAATTTTAGTTTTGGGAGAATTAGTGTTTGGGATTTTGGGTTTCTTTATTTTGGGGATATTTTTCAGGGTAGTTTTGTATCCATCTAAGGGTTGGTGTTTAAAGGAATTTTAGGGCTACTTAGTTCTAGACGCTTGTCTAAACTTCTACCTTTCCTATATTCTTTTTTTTCTCTGGAATTCTTTTGATGCTTACGTCCTTACTGTATTGGGCTACTGATTGTTTGTACTTTACTTTTTGGTATCGCTTTATGCGCTTCGGAAATTAGTAAACCGTGTTGGTATTCTTCTTTGCTTTTTATCAAATTATTCTTAGTTCCTTGGTTATACCATTCGCTTCGTGTGCTTTGGTTACAGTTTTGGTTGTTGGTTTTTTGAAGATTCTGGAAATCCTCTGTCTTTTCTGTATTCGTAGTAATCCGATGAGATTACACGGGGTTCGGTTTCTTGGATTTGGGTTGGTCTTAGTTTTTAGAGTTCTGTCCTTGGTGTATGCCTAAATTGCTATCTTCATTTTAGGTTTCGTTTTGTTATCCAGGCTTTTACTTGCTGAGGGGGGATTCTGTTACGTGCATAAATTTCAAAATGTAATAGCCTGTATATTTATTACACTAAAGCTAGATTTCTACTTTCGACGCCCTCTAACGAGTTTTGTTTTTATTTCACTTCTTGTCAAGACGTTAAACCGTCCATTACTTAAAATCGTGCTTGCGATGTTTAAATTAATTTTCTAACATCATCGGCTTGGGTTCAAGCAATGATATACAACGACAACGCGTTTCTACTAGTTGATTCATCACAGGGTAAGCTTTTACTATTCGTTTTTAGAATTCATTAGTATTTTCATATTAATTTGTTAGCACGACACGACACGTGTTAGTCTACATGTGTTCAGTTGTAATAAAAAATACAGTGACGGAATAAAGAACATTTAATAAAAAGTAAAAATACATTTAATGAATGCAAAATAATAATTTGACTACGGCAAGCAATCGTAAGCACAGACTTCAAGGTGATGGGTTTGAATGATAATAACTACAAAGATGTGAACTCCTTAAATTTATTAATTATAACTTAATATACTATTTACATTAAAGAACAATATTTGAATTAAGCATATTTAGAATAAAACAGTATTTGAATAAAATATTTGGACGCCAACCACCTTTAATCGGTGATGAATAAAAAGCGTAAAATCTTAAATCTAATTGTTAATTATTGATATTAAATCGTTGATTAAATGCAAATGTCGTGAACGTTTGATTTGTTATCGAGTGAACAGTTTTAATAAAACAACTCAACTATTTGAAGATAAAATGCAGTATCTTAATTTTAGTTGACTCACCAGGTGTAGTATAACGTTATCGGATATCTTCTATTTTTAGCACATACTTTCTTCTTGTGATAAAATTCTTCAACCGGAGCAGGAATAAACCAATGTATAATAAACTTCAATAACTGATAATCCATTAATTACACGAGAAAACCAAAATAAAGGATCCAGTTAGAAACAAAATACCAGAAAATAAAAAGATCCAAAAGAAAAAAGACCCTAAATACAAATAATTAAAATGGTTTTTTGAATGACATCATATACTCACGCTGCGATTAAAATGCAACGGTCTTCAAAACAAAGTCCTTTGTCTAACGATTGCGCAATATTACGAAACCACTAAAAATGTTGAATTCAATAGAAAAATTATATCAAAATAAAGGTAAACTCACCAATAATTAGATGGAATGAATAAAAATTAAATTACATTACGCCATAATAAAGAAAATTTTGTCTTCCTCGCATCACACACGTGAACTACGCGAGATTGCTCAACGAAAAATGGAAGCTTAACCTTCTACTCAAGTCAACTACGCAGACTCTTCCGAAATACAACGCGATGTTGTCAAACTGAATAAATTTACGTGCAGTATTAGTTGCAAAAAATAAATGAATGTAAAATTGAATTTTAATGTAATGAATTCAAACGGGACGTTACACAGTGTATTCTCCACCAATGAAGGGTTAATATCGACCAAACACCTTAATAGAAATATAATTTTGGAAGGTCTACGTTAAAGCTAAAAACGAAGTCTCGACAAGAAAATTCTCTCCGATTTACTGTTACTTACGAATCAATAGACTGCGATATTTCTTTTAATTTAATGTGTGCAACAGCATTCGATAACTGGGTTTTTATTTCTAATTCCTTTTAGCATTAATTAATTGTTTTGTAGATTTTTGCTTTCGTGGGTCATTGTGCTGACACGATTTGCTCTGTTTATTAGTAAGTCTTAATTAATTACATTTGTGCCATTAAGGTCTCTCACGAAAATTTTGCTTGTTATTCTAACTTACGTAATTACAATAATTGTTTCAATACCATCCAGGTATTTTTATTAATTATTCTTGTGTGTCGCATGCTGTTAATCATAGATATTTGTCATTATCAATTTAATTTTCTTTACTATCAACACCCTATGTGTAATTTAAGTCTACGTATTGTGTGTTGCCGATACTTCCGGCATTTATATATAACCATCATTGAATTCACGATAAATTTTTGGTGTTTGTTGTTAATAATTTACTATAAATTTTTGTGTTCGTTAATAATCGACATTAAACTAAAGTTGTACACATCTATCTTTCTTTTTTTGTCCGTTGAGGATTACAAACTTGATTCTGTTGCTTGAGCCTTTTGTCTTGATCGAAACAGAAGTTTTACTTAGTAAGATCTGGCGCCCTTTAAATTAGATTTACTTGAACCTTCCCTATCTCCGACTAGTGCGAGTTGGCCGCGCAACATTTGTAACACCTATAAGCTTGTAGTATATATTTGTTCTGTTGCAGTTTTTGTAGCAATGTTGGTAAGTTGGGCCAATAAGTTGTTCCTGGTGTCTACTAGAAGTTGGTAATGGTAAACCATAAGAAATAGGGTTGACGACATTGTTTTGCTTTTGATTCGAAAGTGTGGTAATACTAGCATATCGATAAATTAGTTCTTTAAGATTTATTTTGTCGGTTTAGTCAAGATAGATCATTAGAGGGAACAAGTACGTTAATAGTTCGGTAATTTTGTATGGTCCTATTTTAAATACTAAATGAAAGTCAAAGTCAAACTGATTACTGTTATACTGTACTACACAAAGAAATACTCGAGTTTTCAGAAGATAATGTAGTTCTTATTTTTTAATATGTCAATAGTAAGAGATTAAGTTTGCAGCTTTGAAAGACTTGTGCATTGTCCAAAAACAGCAAAATGTTAGTTTTTGGAGAAAACGATGTAAATGTTAAAAAAATGTTGATGACGCTATCACTTGAAAAAGAAAATACACGGAAAATGTTCTCTACCCATTTGAGATTTGTTCAAAAAAATTATGATCAACAAAGTCAGTTAATTTGTCCGTCACACTGTATAAAAAGCAATATTGCTTATCAAATTTAATGTCAAACTCTTTTAGAAAATATAAGACTTGTTTTTCTATCAAAAACAATCATATTATGTATATTATTATTATATTGTATATTACTTTAAAATTGTCTATACATGATTTTTAAATGCTTGTATGACAAATACTATTAATGCATGAAAATCATTCTAAAATTCCTCTTTGTTTCAGAACCATTAAAAGAAATGTGGAAACCGTGGATCACTTGGTTATTAGTCAGCTTGCTACTACCCTCGTGCTTTCCTATCCCACATCGTGGTCGGCATCATTTCACAGAACCGAATGCAGAACCATTACAAATGGCAAGAGATCCTTTCGATCCTCATAGAGATTCAGAAGAATTTCGAAGAGACGCGCCTGACGATCGTCGCGATTTTACACGAAGAGATCCAAACGACGACGATCCGTTAATAGTACATACAAAAAAGGGTAAATTACGTGGTATGACAGTAACTGCAGCAACCGGTAAACAAGTAGATGCGTGGTTAGGTATACCGTACGCTCAAAAACCTTTGGGAAATTTACGTTTTCGCCATCCTAGACCTGTAGAAAAATGGGATCATATATTAAACACAACAACACAACCAAATTCGTGTGTGCAAATTATAGACACTGTATTCGGTGATTTTGCAGGCGCCACTATGTGGAATCCTAATACGCCTCTAAGCGAGGACTGTCTTTACATTAACGTAGTTGTACCTAAACCAAGACCAACAAACGCCGCGGTTTTATTGTGGATTTTCGGTGGTGGTTTTTATTCCGGAACAAATACCTTAGAAGTGTACGATCACAACATTATAGTTTCTGAAGAAAATATTATTTTAGTTTCGATACAATATAGAGTGGCGTCTCTTGGGTTCTTATATTTTGGCACTGCAGACGTTCCGGGCAACACTGGTCTTTTTGATCAACTTATGGCATTACAATGGATTCACGATAATATCGCAGCTTTCGGCGGCAATCCTAACAATGTAACACTTTTTGGAGAATCGGCTGGTGCTGTATCAGTTTCCCTACATTTATTAAGTCCGTTGTCTCGTAATCTCTTTTCGCAAGCAATTATGGAATCGGGTAGTGCTACCGCACCTTGGGCTATTATATCTAGAGAAGAAAGTTTATTACGTGGACTTAGATTAGCAGAAGCGGTACAATGTCCTCACGAACGCGATGATCTACCAGCTGTGATTGATTGTTTACGTAGAAAAGATCCAAAAGAGTTAGTTAATAATGAATGGGGTACTTTAGGTATTTGCGAATTTCCATTTGTGCCAGTTATAGACGGAGCATTTTTGGACGACTACCCAGCTCGTTCGATGGCTAATAAGAATTTTAAGAAAACAAATATTTTAATGGGTTCTAACACAGAAGAAGGGTACTACTTCATAATATATTATTTAACGCAACTTTTTAGAAACGAAGAAAACGTTTATATTAATAGACAAGAGTTTTTGCAATCTGTCACCGAGTTAAATCCGTATATGAACGCAGTTGCGCGACAAGCAATCGTGTTCGAATACACAGACTGGTTAAACCCAGACGATCCTGTAAGTAATAGAGATGCGTTAGATAAAATGGTAGGAGATTATCATTTTACGTGTAATGTAAACGAATTTGCGCACCGTTACGCCGAAACCGGTAATAATGTTTATATGTATTATTATAAACATAGGACAGTCGCGAATCCATGGCCTTCGTGGACGGGTGTTATGCACGCCGACGAAATAAATTATGTTTTTGGTGAACCGTTAAATCCAACTAAAAGCTATACGCCTCAAGAAGTTGATTTAAGTAAAAGAATCATGAGATACTGGGCTAATTTTGCAAAAACTGGTAATCCTAGTTTATCGCCAAGTGGTGCATGGACGCCCACTTTTTGGCCGTTACATACGGCGTACGGACGGGAATTTTTAACGTTGGACGTTAATTCTACTGCAACAGGTCGCGGACCGAGACTCAAGCAGTGTGCCTTTTGGAAGAAATATCTACCTCAGCTAACTCAAATGACAGGTATGAATTATTATAGTAATTATTATTTTGTTGTCACGTATTATCGGTAACTTGTTTTATTTTAATTGGAATTTTATTTTCCAAAGTTTGAATGGAATTAAAATGTTTGCACGCGTATGTTAAGGATCTATTGAAACAAACTCTATATATTGTTTTTACTATCTTAAAGATAAATTTAATTTGCTACATACTTCTTGCGAAGTCGGAATTTTTTGTAATTTAAAATAAATAAAATTTTCTACAAAACGTAACATAGAGACGTTCGCTCTACCAGCTGATTAAAATAGGCGTAGGTAATATGATCATTGAAATTGGCGAATAATTGGAAATCAAATGAAAAAACGTAAAAAAAATAAAATAGTTATAAATCGAGTAGGGCGCCAAACAAAGTCACGACTCTCAAAGTTGAATTTAAAACGTAAAAAAACCACTTTATTTCCAAAAATTCTAAAACTATTGTATTGATTTTTATACATAGACCTATCTTATACAAGTCCAAATTTGATAAAAATTTCTAGAAATTGTTACATACGAAATTAAAATCTTTCTAATTTATTTTAAAAATAAAATAAATTTTACAAATGCTTTATAAACGTTATAAAGTAAAAAGTTATTAAAATTGAACAATAAAAAAATTGTTCGTTATCTATAAAATAATAATTATTTTGGAATTTCTTTCATTCTCACTTTTGTGTAGGGTTATATACCTAATATTTTATTTTTTTTTAATAATAAATTACACAGAACAGATCGATTTTCTACCATACAAAATGCCGTTTTAGAAGCCGGATTTTCGGGTTGACGATACATAGCAAAAAATAGATTATTATAAAATGGTATCAAAAAGTACACAGCTTTTGTTTCTTAATTTTTTGTTTCTAAAATCTACATTATTTTTTTTTAAATTGATAACCACTTTATTTTTGAGTCAAAAGAAATGCTGGTCAAATTAACACTTTCTCAGAAACCAATGAGGTTGCACTTCCATTATTGACAATTCCAATCCTATTTAAAGCATTCTTTTTATTGCTAATACTTTCTTCGACGTAACCAGTCACCAGAACGATTTCCATCCTACTTTCGTTGAATTTGATCTATTATCAGACCATTATGTAACGATTAACGTTTCGACTGTCGATTAAACAACTTTGCAATCGTAGTTGTGTGGGGGTAAATATCTTAATGGTTAATAAAGTGTTTAACTGTAATACGGCGCAACCTCTACCCAATTTCCGGATGCGTTTGAACGCCATTGTTACTTTAATTGTGGATCTGATAGCTAGTTGAGAACAAAAATTAGTAAGGGATAAAATTTGTCATCCATCAACATCGACTTTATGGAAATGTTTTTTAAGAGAAATCTTTTTTGATGCAGCGCACCTAGAATTTTGAGGGGCCGCTAAAGATTTTTTTTTTGAGTTGCATTTTTGGAAATCGCTTTAAGGTTAGTTATGAATTTACTTACACATGGTTGGAGATCGCAAATTCTTGTATTTTTAGCTCCTGTTTTGTTACCCGCATGTTGTTTAATTGCTTACGTTTCACTACTGGGGTTGCTAATTACTCGACCATAATTAACTTCTGAAACGGTGTAATCAGGACTAAAAGGGTATGGCCTATATCCATGGGTGCGTTTTTGGGTAATACCATACTTGAAAGTATTTATTCATTTCCAAATACTAATATGAGGAGCCACTGCTGTGGAGTCGTTTTGACGTTAGGTCGCCGTCGTTTCCTATAGACCAATTTGAGATTGTTTGGCGCATCAAAAATTAGGGCGGGTTTATGCAACTTCTTTGTGGTTTATGCTTAATTCTTAATCCTTAATCCATTAAGCATAATTCTTAACTTTTAAAGCATTTTCCTAAACATGTTTATGCAAATACGTAATTCTTAACCTGTTAATAAATACAAAACAACAAATAACCTCACTTGATAGGTTCTAGCTGATAGTAAATACGCTCCACGCATGCGTTTATGTAAAAATTTCTTAATTCTTAAAAGTTGAAAGTTGGGAACTTTCAAGGTTATGTTATAAGAATTATGACAACGAATTAGGAATTAAGGAAGTACATAAACGCTTTCATTAAATATTCCACTTTTATCTTTTTATTTTCTAAGAATTATGAATTAAGATTTAGCTATTAAGCATAAAGAAGTTGCATAAACCCGCCCTTAAAGTGCTAATTGCTAATCGTGCTACAAGGTCACGAATTGCTACAAGCTTATAGGTCTTACGAACCTTGCAGGGCCAACTCACACTAATCAGAGATAGGAGAGGTTCAAGTAAATAGAATTTAAAGGGCGCCAAATTTTACTAAGTAGAGCTTTTGTTTCGATCAAGACAGAAAGTCTAAGTTTGTAACAAAATCAGATTCGTAATCCTCAAAGAACCAAAAAAAAGACAACCATGTCAATTACTACCATCGAGCAGAAGAACTTTATCGTAAATTATTCGATGAATAAATGCCGAAAGTATGGGCAACACACAATACATAGGTTTACACATAGGGTGTTGATAGCGAAGAAAATTAAATTGATAATGACAAATATCTATGATTCACAGCATGCGACATACAAAAATAATTAATGAAAATACCTAAATGGTATTGAAACAATTATTGCAATTGCGTAAGTTAGAATAACAAGCAAAATTTTTGTGAGAGACCTTAATGGCACAAATGTAATTAAATAAGACTTACTAATAAACAGAGCAAATCGTGTCAGCACAATGACGCACAAAAGCAAAAATCTACAAAACTAATAATTAATGCTAAAAAAATTTATTTAAAAACCGGTTATCGAATGCTGTTGCAAACATTAAATTAAAGATTGATATCGCAGTCGCTTGACTCATAAGGAACCGTACATCAGAGAAAATTTTTTGTCAAAACTTTGTTCTTAGCTTTATCGTAGGCGTTCTAAAGTTATAATCTTTCTATGAAGGTATTTGGTCGATATTAACCCACCAAAACATGTGCACTAACAAGTGTCGGGTCGTGCTAACAAATTAACAAGGAAATTACTAAAGAATTCTAAAAACTAATAGGAAAAGCTTACCCTGTAACGATTAAACTAATATCAATAATTACTACATACGCAGATGATGTTAGAAAATTAAAATTAAACATCACAAGCACGGTTTTAAGTAGTTGACGGCTTAACGTCTTGACAGGAAAATGAAGTAAAACAAAACTCGTTAGAACGCGTCGAAAGTGGAAATCTAACTTTAATGTAATGAATATGTTGCAAGCTTTAGGTTTTACGAACCTTGCACGGCCAACTCACACAGTCGGAGATAGGGGAGGTTCAAGGAAATTATACTTAAGGGCGCCAGATCTATCCTAACTAACACTTCTGCCTCGATCATGACAGACGGTCCAAACTTGTAACTAATTTTGAACTTCGTAATCCTTGTTACTCTGATGTTCGGGTAGCCACCATTAGTTAACGGGTAGCGACAATTAAAAGAGAAAGGTATGTTACCATAAAAGAAAGATTAACAAGTATAACAACTTTAATGTATTAACGTAGAAGATTAACAAGAATGTATGTAATTTCTCCACTCATCAATGCTTGAAATATTAATAAGTATAATTAACAAATATAAAAACTTTAATTTAGCAGCGTAGCAAATTGACAGAAGTATGTTGAATTTCTCAATTCATAAACATTAGACAAATTAACAAGTATGATTAATAGGTGTAGAAACCTTGAATTAACAACGTAAAAGATTAACCGAAGTATTGTCTAATTTCTCGATTCATAAATGCCAGACATATCGGCAACACACAAAGCATATACTTAAATTACGTCGAGATAGCGAAGTAAATTTCGTAATAAATATTGTCTACTCTCAGCATGCGATACACTACAAATGACACTTGAAATTACCTTATTGGTATGTACACAATAAACGTATTTATAGACACCGACAGCAATCAAAGTTCCGTGAGTGACTTTTATGACAGCGAATAAAATATAATTAAATTGACTTACCCGATCCAATGCTTGCTTGCGTGAAGAAAACGTTTTCCCACCGGCAGCCTAGAATAATTATTGAATAGCAATTCGTGTCACACAATAACTCACGAAAAAGGAAACTACAAAATCAGTATTAATAATTCATTAAATGCGATATAAGAACCCGTTGTATCGAATGCTGTAGGTTGTAATTACGAACAGGTGGTTGATAACACAATCGATTTTTATCTAAAAATCAGCATCTCCGACGCATTGCTCGACGAGACCTCGTTGTTGTTTAGGTAGCAGGCCCTCCCAAAGCTTATACGTTTGGTAGCGGTATTTATCAATCGTACTTATGCATCATTATTCCTTATTGAAGCAAACAGGTGATTGCAACGTGGTGGAACCGGCTATCACATTAATACAGAAATTACGAAGGAATCTTAATAGATTGAAGACAAAATATCTTACCCTGTGCCGAAAGAATTGTAATAAATTCGTAATTGCCTTATAAATTTGTATTCATCACAAGGGATGCCTTTAAAAATTTAAGAATCAGTTCAAGATTTTCAACACCAACCGGTTCACGTAGTTGACAGCTTCAAAATGGCCTCGCAGTCACCAACAAGGTCGGCAGAGGGCGTCAAAACCAGAAACTAATTTTTAAGTCGATACACAGGGTGCTCCGTTGTGAAAATTTCGCACGTAACAAATATACAGGGTATTACATTTATAAATTTATGCACGTAACTAGGTTACTATCACCATTCTATAAATTCATCTGTGAGGAGATTGGGAAGTATACGGCGCATATGTTTTGTTTTAGATGGGTTAGTTGAATCATAGTTTGTTCATCTCCCTTGCACGTTTGACGTCAGATGGTCCGGTGAGAATTATAATAAAAATGTTCGAACGCAAACGCGTTTAGACTTTTGAAGTTAAGCGATTGCTGTCGAACAATGAATTTTCTTTACGCACGTAAGTCAACGTAGGATCATTTACTTCTAAACTGTATTGATTTATGCGATAGAACAACTACTAATTTTTATACAATTTACACGATATCGGTGATATCAAACTAGAATTATAATGTTAATTTAATGTAGATGCTACTGTTTGTTAGCACTGACGATCTAAGAATATTTTATGTATTAATAATTTAAGAGTGTACCGACGACTAATATTCTAGTCTGGAATTTGGCTGTTATATCTTCTTGTCTCTTTTCTTTGTCTATCAACTATGATCCAATACTAGTCCAGAATAAATCGAAATTTAAGTCTGTTATAACTTTGGATTGTTTTATTCTTAACGTACAATTGGGATTGCGGGTTTTGGGCAATTCTTTTTTCTAGTCCGGGCCTTTGTTCCTTTAGGATTGTTCTCTTCGCGTAAAGGTAGGTGGCGCAGAACGCCGACTCATAAGACAAAGTTGGATACTCACAACTACGATCATATGCAACGCAAGCTAGCCAAATAGATGAATCGACAATGTCATCCTTGATGTAGCTTGCGGTTTTATGTACTCTATCCATAGTTAGGTTCCCGTTTAATGTCATCTTGATATTAGGTTTAGTAATCAGTACTGCTTCGGCTTGATATTTCTCTGCTATGACTGTGACAAGATAGTGTGGTTTTCTTCTGGTAATGTTTGTATACAATGGCTGTTTTTCTACCTAAACAGTTTTAATATAACGCTGACGTCCAGAATTTGGGTTCTTTTGTAAAAAAACTGCTTGTTTTAGAAAGACGACGGTTAATGGAAGCAAAAGTTCTATGTGAGTTGATGACGATCTTTCTAAATATCTTTTTGGTGCATCTCGAGAATTACCTCCACATTTACCAAACACAAAAACGCATATTAGTTAATTCTGAATTCTCATCAAATAACAATAAAAAACCAATAAACAGGAACACGTTTTACTGAAGCAGGTTTTGTTTTACCTTAATAATTCGGCTTACTACTACGAGGGTTGTTTTTTTTAACCTTTGATCGCACAGTATGATGGCTAAGCATGCGGCAGGTGGTTGGTGTGCGTAATAGGCGACTGCGCATCTCCCCCTCCACACGCGCTGTTACTGGAGAGTCTAACACGCCAGTTTCTATTAAGTTGCAGTCACGTAAACATGGCTCACTATTAATCCTTCCGCCAATGTGAATTGCAAACTGTTATCCGTTTCTTGCAGGCAGAAGGGAACAGTGCAGCGGAAATTGATCGAAACATGAGTCGAGTGTATGGAGACAGCTTTATGATTAATAACGTTGTTTGTAAATGGTGTCGAAAGTTTAAAGATGACCGAACTGATGTGCATGATGAAGGAAGTCAAGGACGCAGGTCTGTCACTACAGACGACATTGTTCAACGGATTGACCAAGCGGTTAAAGAAAATCGAAGGTTCCTGTACTCTATCGTTACTAAACAGTTGCGCTACAGAACACTTTGCGCTCACTAGATCCCAACAATGTTGACTGACAACCACAAAACTCGCCGAATGGCTGCATCTTTTCGAATTTCTTAGTCGTTGCAATACTAATGGAGAAAAGTTTCTGAAATCTATTTTGACAGATGATGAGACATGGGTTTAATATGACACGCCCGAAACGAAACGAGAAAGAGAGACCCACAAAATTCAAACGAACCTTCAACTACCGTAAGGTTATAGCAATTGCTTTTTGGAACCAATAAAGGTGTGTTGCTTGTAGAGTTTATGCAGCCTGGAACAACAATTAATACAGATTCATATTGTGAAACTTTGCAATACTTACGAAGAGCTATTTAAAACAAATGAAGTTGCATCTGGAATTATTCTGATCCACGACAATGCCCATTCTCACAGCGATCGTTAAACCCAACGCTTTTATCAGCAATTTTAATAGGATATTTTCAAACACCTACCGTATAGTCCTGACCTAGTGGCGAGTGACTTTCATATTTTCCCTGAACTGAAACCGTGACTTGGGGGGCAGCGCTTTCAAACTGGCGTGAATTTTAAAGAAACCGTCACAACTCACTTCCAATAATTGGCTGAAACATTTTATGAACAGGGTATTGCAAAGTTTTTTTAACAGATATGACAATTGCCTCAATCGTCGTGATTATGTAGAGAAATCACCTGTATTGTGTACATTACTTTTGGTAATAAAATCATTTTGTGTATTCACCCGACTTTTCTTTGTAGCCTATCGGATGTTGAAAAAAAGTCGCTCTCGTAAATAAAGTTGGTTAAGAATACAAATTACTTTTTTAATTTTCTCAAGAATCTTCGATTTTAGAATAAAAATTTAAGAGACGAAACTACTTTATTTTAGAATGTATTACTAAAATAAAGCGGAAAATTTAATATAAACATTAAATATTTCTTCAAATAAAATTGTTTTATTTATTGTTATTCTTTTAAATAAAAGATAAATTACTTCATACGTGAAACTACTACATATAAATACATTATAACAATGTATGAACCTTAATAAACAATTTTGTTACTAACAGTTTCGTATTATACGTGTATTAATTACATCTGGAACATTCAATAATCGACAACATTTTCTAGTTTTTAGTATCATTAGAAGGAACCGAGATAACTGAACTATAATGATTATTCTAGTATTATGAGCAATTCTATATTATGAAAACGGTATCTAGTGTAAGTCTCGTAAACCGTTTATCACCGGTTGTTATAAACCCCATTTGAGAGAATATTGTTTGGTCATTTATATTAAGCACTAGTAAGCAGAATTTCTAGCATATATTTAATACGGAAATACATTCACGCAAGCAATATTTGATTAGAAATTTTACAATAAACCATAAATCAACAATTTAAATTGTTTCAACTTTTTACACGATGCTCGAAATATTTGTTGATCGAATTATATTTTTAAAGCTTAAATTTAAGTTATCAATATATTTAGGAACATTCTACAGAAGGGTTTATATATTAGTTTTTACAAATTGTGTAAAGGTTTTTGTAGAGCTGCATTTGTTGGCAAATTTAAATACCTCATTTGTATATTCCTAGTTTTTTAAGTTCTTTGAGATCGTTGGTCCTTTTTTATTCGATTATTATAATGGAACAATAAATTATTTTAAACAATTTAATATGAGATTTTTAGTATTTTACATTTATTTAAGTTATTTTTTTTATTTGTTTGTTATATACAGAGTGAAACAGCTCAGTTTAACAAATAACTAAAAAACAGTTTCTTTATTCACACTAAGACCTATAAAGATAGGTACAGGGAGTGTAACAAACATTTGATAGACAACAAAGACATCTAAAACAAATTTGAGGATTAAAAGGTACAGCAATTTATGCTGAATTCGAAAGTTTAAACCGCATTTCTCTGGATTAGTTAGGTCGAAAGATAATCGTACTTTTACCGATCTCTGCAAAGTTTGATAGCTCGGAAACCATTAATTTTAGATTTTACATATCGTACACAAAATTTACATAAAATGAAAAGACAATTCTAAAAGTGTAATAACATACGAAAAATTCCATTTAAAATAAGAAAGTTTCATGGAATAAAATATTTAACGAGTTTACTCGTGTTTAAAAATGGCAAATTTAGACAGAAACGAGTTTAATACATTATATTATTGCTCAAACAGAGACTATGAGACTACCAAAGTTTCAAAATCTTTCAAAAATAGTTTCTGATTTATCTTGCGCAAAAACTGTCACAGATGTTTTACAAAAGCGAAAAATTAAAATCTATGACAGTTACAACAATAAAATCATTTTTCCTGTATTTGATAAACACAACTCTTTTAGTAACTTCCTTTAGTGTTCACGCAACTATGTATCTTTTCTTTTATTTTTCTTTCTCAGTTACTTTTCTTGCTGTATTGGGTTTAGTGGGTTTTTGTTTTGTTTGTTTTTGGGTTGAAGCTTGGAATAGACTGCAACGTCGCTTCTTGTACTCTGTACTTCCGCTTACCGCTAGGATATTTCTCTTCTTTGGGTTTCTTTTGCTCTTGGAATATTCTAATCCGTTCTTCGGCATTTACGTTCCAATGTGACATTCCAACACAACGAGCACTGACTCACGACGTTCAATTAGCAAGTGAAGTTTTCTATTCTTTATTGGCTCTTACTTCTTTTTCTTTCTTTCTTTTGGTTTTGTTTTGGGTTACGTGGTTTGGATTTCTTTTGGATTGGCACTCATTTAATATTAAGCTTTCTGGTGACTTTGTTGTTGTGACACTTGGACTACTGATTTTTTTTCTCAGCTTTTTAGGTAGTCCGACTTATGTCGACTTATAATCATAATCTTTTTTGCTTGAGATTTCTTCGTTGGTTTCCTTTGCTTAGATCTTTAGGGTCTGATTGGTTTTTTTGGTCGAAGAATCTTATATCGTCTGTTGATGCCTTTTTGGGCACAACTGCATTACTTTTTTTTGACTTTTCTTCTAAATCCGCGTATCACAATTCAATATCTGCTAGATACTTGCTTTTTCTTTTACTTCTTTAGTTTAGTTAGCTTTGGGGATTGGTTTTTGTGGGCTGGGGTTTCACAGGATTTAAGGGCGTTGTCCTTGACCGTAGTCGAAACTTCTTTTTTTCCTATACTTCTTCTTTTTCACTTGGTTTGCTTAGTATTATCCGTCAGTGAGGTCTATGGGACTGCGTTGTTCTCTTGGTTTTTAGCGTAACGACTGTTGTCGACTTTCAACGAGTACTTATTCTGATACTTCTCTTCAGTTAGTTGGAGTTTTTGGTTCTTTAGAGTATCATTCCGCTTCACGCGACTTTTGTACACATTTGGTTGGTGATGGTTAGCAAATTGGGAAAACCTCTTTTATCTACGTTTCTTCTTGGGTTGGGTGTTATTGTAGTTGGGTTGATTTTGGATTTCAGGGTTTTGTCCTTGGCGTATGCCTAAATTTCTATTCTGGATTTTAGGTGGTGTCCACTCCCAGGTTTTTATGTTGCCGGAGAGGAATTTGTTACGTTTGAAACGTCCGGTATATTAAGTCTCCTTGTATATTATGTGCTTTCAACACGCCCACCGTTTAGTTGATAGTCAAAAACGTTAAAATGCGCAATTTCGCCATTGTTGCATTTCCGTTATTTTGTCGCAAGTCAGTTGTGCCCAGGTGACGTTTTCCATTCACTTAATGCGTAATTAAGCTAAGTTAATTGCCAAGCGCTTTGGCTAAGTTGGATGTTATCTTCGGCGGCTATCATACCCGCACGAATTGGCGAAAGGTGATAAGGTCTTTATCTTTGGGAATTTTCCATTCCCACCTGTCAGCGACGATAAGGTCATCATCGAAGGAAAAAACAACTTTCCACGAGAACATCCTACTTGCAGATATATATTTTTTTGGGGTCTTTAACCCTTGAACTGGACATTTAAGGTGGAAATATTCCATGTGGGCTACAATACAGAAGTCACCAAATTAAGAGGGGAATTTTAGGCTTCTAGGCTTGAAGGTTTCCTCAAAAGTGGATTATCACGTTTGCGGGACCTGTAACTGTAAGTACTTTTTCTTATTGCTATGACGATATAATTTTGTTTGGGATATGTGTCAAGCAATGGTATTATCGACGTGCATACATGAGTAGTGTTGTACACAATTCATTTTTTTATTTTGTGTTTATGTATGCCAATAGATTAACTTTACGATGCGTTGAAATTCTCTCTTAGAGAATTACGGTTACTCCTTTCAAACCGTTACTTCTGTGTTTTTGTATCTTTTGATTGTTATATAAATTGTCAGATTAACGAAGCTACATTGTTATACGGCGTGTTGTTCTAAAGTCAGCCAAAAAGGTCGCTGATGTTCTTCGAAAACAATGGTCTGGGAAGCTGTTTGACTTCGGCAGCCTTAAGTATACAGCAATTTTTTTTTGGTAAATTGTAGAAGATGCCTGCCCTGTCTATAAAATATAAATAGTCTATGATGATTCAAATTACATCTTCTGGTGGAACTGTAAAGACTTGTTTTTTCTTAGTTTTTGAGTCATGTAATGTTATGTATAAAATATACCCACAATCTCGTACATCATCTACTGTTAGTAAACGTAAGTATTTAGCCCAACATGTTCCATGCAACGCAATTACCAACACTACCTTCATAAGCAAAAAACTGTCATCACGAGTTTGTTCAAGAAACTCCTTCACATTATCTATCAATAGAACTCAAAATTTTTTTGCTACATAACCGTCATTTTGACGTTTCGTGTAAGCCAGCAATTTCTTGTATGCAGAAATATCTACATTTTTATTTATTTGTAAAGTACTTTTAGCATCGAATGCACTGACCATAGTGTTAAAGCCTTAAGAATTTATACCTAATAATGTTTAAAATTGAGTACTAATAAATCTTATAAAAACACAGTACGCACTTTGTTATAATTTACTCAAAATGCCAAAAATACAAGATACGTAAATATATAAATAACAACTAGGGCGTTATAAATTTATAACGCTTTCTCATTCCGTCCTCACAGAAGGTTATATTTTACTTCATATTTTTGTTTAGGTTTAGATGATAACAGATTTTCTATTTGTTTTTGTGAATTTTTTTAATATATTTAGGAATTTGGGTATAATGTTTGATTAAACGTTAAATTGATTATTGATTTAGATATACTTGTAGATTAGTAAAACAGAAACTATAATAATTGTTCATTTTTAGTTTTTTTATTATATAAACTAAAAAATAAAATCTTTTATGTACCACTAGCGTTACTAAATGATTACGCCTATCGAGCGACATACACCCTTCGTAATAACGGTGGTGCATAAATAGCTATTATATAAAACTTTTTTAAGTGAACTTAAATGCTATGGAAACTAAAAGCAAAACTTAAATACTGTTTACAGATACTATTAGAGTACTTCTTGATGACATATTAATATCTACATCTGCTACATAATCACTGTCACTGTATATGATAAGTCCGTCACTGTTATGACCATTGTAAACAATGCCATACTTTGCAGTTTCTTTTGCATAACGCACTATTTGCTTCACAGCTAACCAATCTTCTTTACCAGACTTGTACAAATATCGGGTTACACTTGAAACAGCAAACATTAAGTCTGGTCGCGATACGCACGCTGCAAACATTAAGCAGCCAACAGCTTTTCGATAAGGCACATTTGACATCTGCTATTGATCACTGTTTGTTTCTGGTGACATTCTTTTGTTTAAATAAACGTGGAGTTCGGCGGGTGTTGAGACATTCTTTACATCCGCTAATCCAAATTTCTTGGCAATTTGAGCAAATAATTTGTTTGCGAGATTTTAATTTGTTGGTCAACCGGTCACGATAGATTTTGAGACCTACGAAATATTATGTTGAACCAGCTACTTCAAATTCGGACATCAAATAACTCATTACTTTGCCGACCACTTGCTTCGACTTGCTCATTAGCAACAAGTCGTCTACATAAATCGCAATCAAAACGCGTTCGCTATCAATTTCACCAATCACAACACAGCGATCAGATTCTATAAATTTCTTATTCCATTGGCGAGGTGATTGCTTAAGTCCATACAGTGACTTTGTGGTTTGACAATTTCATCTAGAATCGGTGATTCTTCACGAACAATCATGTAAATGTCTTCGTGAATTGTATCATAAAGAAAAGCTGTTTTAATATCACCTTGAACGATTTCCAAATCTTCAACTGCTGCCAATGCCAACAAAGCTCTCACCAATTCGAAATGAACAACAGGTAAATATATTTTATTGTAATCGACGCCTTTGCGTTGACTGTAGCCACAAGCTACTAATTGCGTTTTATAGCAATTTATCGTGTTATCTAAACCGCGTTTTAATTTGAATACTTATTTTGAAGTTTCGCCCAGGCGGTAATTTAGCAGCAACCCAAGTTTAATTTTTTTCAAGTGATGTAGACTTTTCTTGGACAGCTAATTGCCATTTATCACCATCAGGTCTTAAGATTGCTTCTGCGTACGATATCGACTCGTTCGTTGATACAAAATAGTTCTTTTTTATTTGCGATCGATTACGCAATTGACGACCGTAACCATTTTGCTCTATTTGCCCGTCATCATGTGTGTTTTATCTTCGGCAATTTTTGATTGGTTTTCCTCTTCCGATTCATACTCGACAATTGGCCACGAACCTGAATTGGTTTTCATTGCCGACTCACTTTCATTAAACGTGACATCACGAGATGTTGTAATTTTATTTGTTGACATGTCAAATAATCCATAATTACGAGTCATAACCGACAAAGATGATCTTTTTTGATTTTTTATCCCATTTCTTTCGTTTTGAGTCCGCAACATGATGCCTGATAGGTCGGGTGTTTTTTCGAACCACTGTTCGTACGGTGTACGGAGTTTGGTGTTTTTGCACACTTCGCACCACAACTCAACGGGTAGGTTTTTTCCAATTAACATTATTCGATAATTGTCCGATTAACGCGCTCAGCTGTACCATTCGACTTGGACGTAAAAGGTGGCGGTGCGTTTAACAAAATCTGTTTTTTTTTGAGTTTTTATACTCAGTACCATTGTCACTAAACAACACTTTGACTGGACGTCTAAAATGCGTTACGATTCGTTAATGACACTTAACAAACTTCTCATAAACTTCATCTTTGTGTTTAAGAAAATAAACAAACCGAAAACCGGTTAATTCATCTTTAAATGTGACAAAATAACGATTGCCCCTATAAGACGTGTTGCTCATAAAAACACACACATCAGAATGACTTTTTTCACCTGGTTTCCATTTGATTTTCTCAGTTGGCTTGGACGATTTTTGCGATATTTTTCCCAATTGGCATGATTTGTAAAAAAGTTCGTCCGTTGACTTAATCTTTAGACTAGAAATGACACCACTTTTAGCTAATTCACGCATTCGACTAATCTCAGGGTGACCAAGCCGTTTATGCTAACGTTTAAAATCAACAACTGCGTTCACTTCAATTTGCGGTCGAGGAATGTTGACAACAAATATTGTTCGCCGACTATTTAGCAACTAATTGTGGTTTTTTGTTGTTATAAAATTGTATAACGCTATTTTTTGTAACACATTTGACACCGTTATAAGCTGCGGCTTCCACCAAAAACAAATTTTGTTTTAGTCCGGGCACAAAAAGTACATTTAACAACCTTCCAGGTAACCGATCACCATTCACGTAGCGCTCGGTGTCCACTGTATTTAATTCTTGTGCGCAATACTTTTACGCAACTGCACATGCGTTTTTAGCTTTCCTCTTAAATCTTTATCTTTGGTACGGCTTTGACCGTAAAAAAGAAATGAAACATCTTCAAAATGCTTTACTAAAGAATGAATACCACATTTTCAACGCAATCCAAAGATAACTGATAGATAGACCGAAACAAGAAGATTACAACATAACAGCATTACTACCGTAGATTTAAGAATGCACGGACAAAATAGGAAAACTTTTCAAGAGAAATGAAGTGAAGGTGGTCTTCACTGCTAAAAAGAACATGCCAACCTTGTTCCCAAAAATCAAAGAACCTAAAAAGAAACTTTAATATCCCAGAGTCTACAGCCCAAGTAGCAAAAATCAGTTACAAAACGGTTGTAAAACTCTCTTGCAACTATGGTTTCAGTAAGGTATTTAGTTACAGAATAGTTGCTGAGTCTTTCCTGACACGTTGTCAATACCGGATTTGGTCAGTTGCAAAGCAACTCCAGTAATATTATAACCGTTTTACAACGTGTCTGAAACCGTTGCAATTACTACTTTGTAACTGTTTTGATATGTAACTGTTTTGAAAACATGCTTATTACCATTATTTGAAACTACTTTATAACCGCTTTTGTTAAGCAACTTATCCAAGATTTTAGTTACTAACTGCATCATAAAGATTAAAACAAAAGTAGAGATAAAAATATATTAATAAAAAGATACAGATATATAAAAAGTTATAATAAATGTACACTATTTAAATTTTTATAGTTTCTTATAGAACTAAATTCAAACAAAGAGATATAATAAAAGAATTTTTACATCTGTTGCAGGTAGGTACCAGTAAACAGGTTTTTACTGCAAATTTTCAAGAAAAGCGGATTATGTCTATTATTTATAAATTTTCTAAATAGTAAATGCATAAATTTTGTTAAGAGAAAAATGTCTTTGTGTTAAAAGACCATGGCGGATTAAGATATCCCTCACATGTTATAGTTTAATGCGTCTACGTAATTCTTAGTTAAATATTTGTATTAGGCTACAAATGCACATGTGCAATTATAATCGGTTCAATGATCATAATCTCGACTGCTTTTTTAAAGATTATAGGTGTTCGCAATGGCGATCTAATTTACACGTTCTGATCACTGTGTGTAATATTGTAATGTCCTTGCAATCAAATTCTATTTTATCCTAGAAGAAAATAAAATCAATTTAAAATTTGCTTACTTATAATTGGCAACTAATTCTTCAACGTTGATTAAATTAGAAACAGTAGTTTAAATGCCCAATTAAAATTATAGTAATATAATATACCAATAATTGTACTTACGTAGTTTTGAATTAGAAACACTTTCGGTACTGTTTATTGGATAATGATAATGGACTATGTGTCTTATAAAAATCTCGTAAAATGCACTTCTTCTGTTGCTGTTTGAACGTATAGATTAACACTGTAGTGTAGTTTTAGAAATTCACACTTGTAACCATAGTTTCAAGACTGTTACACTCGAAACCGAAATGAAGGTTTTAATGCCACTAAATTGACACTGTAGTTACATAAGGGTTTAAGAAAAACTTATAACCATAGTTGTAAAATGGTTATTTCTGTAATAGATTTGAAACCTCAGTAAATTACGAAAGTTGCTGCTACGTTGCTGCAACGGTTTATTTACCATGGTGCTAATGTTACTAATTTGCAACTGGTTACAACGTAACCACGGTTACAAAATGTTGCTTGGGAGTATTCCCTGTTCTTGTGGGAAAGTATACATAGGATAGACCGGAAGGAAGATCAACACTAAGTTAAACAAACACAAAGCAAACACCAAGAAGAATAGCATGAGATTGGCGCCAGCCGAACGCTCGCAAACAATATTGGCTAAGAATCTACAGGAAAGCGATAAAGATTTAGGATAGAAACAATTTTAATAGCTACGATGAAATCGAGTGTCCTTCCATCTAAGCACATATTCGTAAACCGGTCAACAAAACGTCACGGGCCTACGAAGAGGAACGAGTAATTAGTATAAAAACTCAAACAATTTTAAAAATCATCTGATAGTCGCAAGATAATAACCAAAACGTCAAGAAGCCAAATTTATCAGCAACGCGGTAACTAGTCCAGAAACCAAACTTTAAGAATGCTCTTATTGTTTATACCAACGTGGGATTACTACATTTTTAGCAGAATTATCAATCTTGAAAACGAGTTGGAAATGCGAAATGCCAAATAATGAACTTAGAACATTTTGAGCATTTATTGAAAAAAATCACATTAGAATACTTAATTTTTTTTAATTTTTCAAATAGAAAATGTGTATGAAATTATCTTGGAGGAAAGAGGAGAATGTGGATGCACTAAACCACCCAAACTTCACAAATAGGATAAGTTAAGTTTGTTAGGATAACCTTATAAAACCAGAAGAATAAGCTAAGTATGAGCGTGTGTTAAGAAAGTTCGTGGTTTTGCGAGGCACCTACTTTACGACTTATTCTTGCCTCTAAGACATAAATGAAATCAGTAAGGAGCCAAAGTGTTACTATAGCAGCGATAGCTAAAAACAAAAATAATAGTGTTGCTTAACTATAATGATTTTAAATAAGCATGCAATGTTATATAACAAAACTAAACTCTTATTTTGCCATCGGTGCTTCCAAAATAATAAACTCAACTACTATGCATGTTGTTAGCAAGAATAGATATACTTTTAATAATGTCTTTGGTCTCTCTTTGTAAACAATCTATATACATTTACATCAGGTACTAATTTAAAAATGGCTTGAAAGGAATCGGTGTAGGGGTCCACAGTGGTCATCCCAAACATAATCGAATTTGCGACAAACAAGAATTTGATCTGCCAAAGTGTCACGAACGCCACTCAACGAACAGCTGTTCTCATTCAGAATCAGGACTGCTTCTTGTCCGAAACGACATTTTGACGTTGTATTACAAAACTCTGCTTGTCGTCGAGCACAAGTCTGAGTACTTCAATTCGAAATTTTTTTAAACAAAAGTATCTTTGAGGCGTAGTAAAAAATCTCGTTTTAGAGTAGAGCCAAAAACAATATAATTTGTGACACAAATTGTTAAGTTGTAAAAAATTAGTTTGTTGACTTATTTATTTTGACTAGTTTAAATCGGAGATGGTCGTAGGTCGAGATGTTAGTACCCAACTTTGTTTGGTGATCCGGCGCTCTGCGCCACACCTTTCCTTGCAAGTAGAGAAACCAAATTAAATGTTGGACATGGGAAGGATTTTTTTTAGATTAGCACTGAATCACAGGAGGACATAGAAGAAACGATTGAGAAAAAAAGTATTACAGCGAATTTTAAAACTAATTACCAAGTCGTCGATACGCATCGAATTATAAGTAAGTAAGTAAATGATTCGTATGTAGTAAAAACGCTCTTGATAACAAAAGGTGGATTAAAATTACAGTTAGCGTTAAGTAACAATTAGTTAAAGTTCATTGTAAATCTGGAAGTAATAAAAATGGTTCTAGATTAAAAATAATTAACTCATATGTTCCGAATCAAACAGTTAAAAAACTTGTTCAAACGCGTTTGCGCATGATTATCTTTTTTCTTGTATTAAATCTCATTGGGGCGGGTGACGTCAACCGTGCAAACTATATGAAATTTGGCTCAAATAACCACCCTATCAACGTAACGTAACGTAACGTAACGTAACGTAAGCATCGTACTTCCGAATCTCATTACAAAAAATTAATGCGAAATAACAAATATGATTAAATGACATAAAGGATAAGAATGTTTCTTAAAATCTCATTATCATGCGCACACTGACTTTGTGGCAAACGGTTGCCAGTTGAATTGTTCCTATACCTGAATAATAAGATTGACGCACTTATGGATTTCGTCTAAGCACTGACGGCTTTGTTCGATAGCTTAACCACGCATAAATCGACGTTTAAAAAATATAGTGTAAATACAGTGAAGTACAAAGGTAATAAAAAAAGAATAGTTTACTCGAGATAGAATGTTCATCTTTGCTCACAATAAAAATGTCTCAAACCGTAGCATTCGTAGACCGGTTGGTAACCTTTTCCGGAACTTTGGTAATAATTAAGCATGAGGGTAACAAACAAGAAGCTGAAAATGCAAAAACTGGTAATTCGCAACCATGTGTGGATAATATTTATAATCAGCCGTAAGTATATCTTCGTTTTAATTGCAGCACGAAAATTAACATCAAGCAGGCTTTGCAAAGGGTTATAGGTTCTGCATTAAAAAAAATTTCCTTTAAAAAGATTAACATAAGGTGGATGTCTCTAGAAGGAAACCTTACTCTTACATCTGCAACCTCAGACATCCAGAAAATTTAACGCAACAATGGCGCCCGAGCCACATCTGAATCTTTAGCTTGTGCTGCCCTCTTTGTGGTAGAAATACTTATTAACAATTGAAATTTTTACCCAACACGCGACTGTGAGTGAAAAGTTGCTTATCCGTCAGTCAGAAATGTACTAAAATGTATTTTAAGTCGTTACAGCTTAGTCTTGGCTGCTGAAACCGTCAGTTTGTTGTTGCCAGCTCAATTTGTCACGATGTCTTAGTGTTTGAGTTTGTTTCTAAGGTACGTCTGAAATTAACGGACCCGGTGACAGTGATTCTGTTCACATAAAGAAAGATGTCGCAATCTGCCGCTAAGCCTTTACTAACTAAGTTGTTACCAAAAATATTCCACAGTCTTTTGTCAGTTTTTGAGCATTTGTGTGACGCCAACAGGTACTCTCTTAACTACGAGAAATTATATAAATTGCAAGTCTGTACTTTGAGACATTTAATTGAACATTAGGGTAGAAGTACTAATTGTGGCCATTGTTCTATTTGTGGCCAGTTCTCAAATAAATTGTAAATATTAAGGTTACCGCCATATGTAGACAATAAAAATGGTAGTCTTCTCCCTTATATCCCTTCCGCATCATTAAATCACCTCTCAGTCTACCTGCCAGTTCTTACATTAGTGCAAAGTGAACTGCCGTGTAAATGCGTGAATGTTGATGGCGGTTCTTAACAGTTTTGTTAAGAGCAAAAGGTAGGTTGGAATGCTTCTTATCACAAATGTATTTGTTGAGGGAACTTGGTATCAACTTTTTTGTGTTATAGAGGAGTAATGATTGCTGTTTTAAATGCAATTTTAGCAGATATAGCATATACATTTTATTTAACTAGGTGGCCATATAATAGAACACAAAAATTGTTGTTGTACTAGATGTGACCATCTAACTGGTCACAATCGGCATACATGCAAATCATTTGTGGCCACTTCTTAGTACAATGTGTAGGTGTTGGCGTGTTTTTAAAATCTCATTTTTCAGTAATGATGACTTTAAAAAAATCGATATTTGTTTAACTATACACCAGAAGCTATGGAGAGAGCCCTCATCGTAATAAGAGAACAGGGAATGAAAGTTGCAACAGCTTGTAAAGAATTTAATGTTTCTCGAACGTCTGTTAGAAATTGTTTGTCCGGAAAAACTTCCGATAATTGTAGAAAAGTCGGACCACTATGTATTCTTGGGGAAGTAATGAGCAAAAACTAGCTCGCTGGATCTTAGAATTCGCAGAACGAGGTTTTCCGATTAATAGAAAGGAACTTTTTTATTCGGTACAACGAATAATCACGGAATGCGACATAAAAGCTTCGTAAATAACACCCCGGGCCGAAAATGACACGAGGCTTTTATTAAAGGGCACCCTGAAATTAGACAAAAAAAGCAAAGTTTGTAAACAAAGCTAGAGCTGCAGTCTCAGAAACTAGCATAAGGAGATGGTTCCAAGAAACAAAATTACTTCTAGGTGAAGAAGTCGATGCTTTAAATTATCCAAACAGAATCTTCAATATGAACGGGGAACGGCCAAGTCTTTGTCTCCCAAAGGAGAACTTGTTCTTGAACCTAAGGGAAAGGAAATTTATGGTGTAGGTACATCAGATAAAGATAATGTGACAACCTTGGTTACAGTATCAACTGAATGTGACCTTGTAAGTCCGTTGACAATCTTTAAATTTAAACGTTTACCTTAAGCATATCCCTCAGCAGGTTGGATGCAATGTAAACAATTCTTTGAATATTTTGCTAATATTTTTGTCTCCTTATTAGAGTCGAGTCAAACAATGTGCCACGACCTGTGATCGTGTTTGTAGATGAACATTCATCGCACCTTTCGCTTAAACTAAGTATCTTATGTAATGAGAATGGAATAATTCTGATTTGTCTCCCTCCTAACACAACACACATCCTCCAACCTTTAAATGTGGCAGTTTTTTTCCCATTAAAGCTAGCCTGGAAAAAATTTACTCGCAAATGGCGTTTTGACCACGAGAAAAAATCCATTCAGAAAAACGACGTACCACTGGCCTTAGATGCAATCCTAAAAAGTGGCAACTTTAAACAGACTATACATTCTGGTTTTTGTCGTTCTGGCTTATATGCATTCAATGAAGATGCTCTAGATTACAGTAGATGTTTAAAATGTACTAACACTACAGTTTCACTAAAAACTACTAATACTAAAGAAGGAACTCCAAATGAAAGTATAATATGTATTAAAAACAAACTTGACCCCTTAATTCGTTATCAATTTCATGCTACCTATTTACTGAAGATCCCATGGAATGGACAGGAAAAGTATTTAGCTTTGTTTGAAGTATAAAAGAGTTTGAAAGATGCCAGTGACAATGATAATGATGTGCATTTAGAAGATAGTAATGACAAAAATAAAAATATAGATTTGGAAGATGATGACAAAAATAAAAATATGGATTTGGAAGATGGTAACGACAAAAATGAAGAAGTCGATTTGACAGATGGTACTAGTGACAATAATCAAATTGTGGATTTTGATGTTGACCTTCCAGATACGAGTTTCAGTTTAGATAGCAATCAAGATCTGATCATTTTTGATTTTTCTGAACTTCAGTGCAACAGAAAGCGAACACCAGGTATTAATATACTGCAGAATATTGTATTAACACCAAGCAGATGTGATTGTCAAGGAATTAATTTTTCACTGGGAAATTCAACGTCACCCACAATTTTGTCTGCCTGTAGAACTGAAAACGGAGATAAGAGCACAGAACTATTTAATAGTACTGCTAAAGGGAATAAGCATGTACATAGATTTGATCAAAGGAGAGACAAAAACTGATAAAGAACTGAAACCGTATGACTCAAAAAAGGAAATTGAAAAACTAGATATTGATGTAAATCCATTTCCAGTAAAGAAAAAGAGTTATGAGGAAAAAAGTAGTGTTGATGAAGAATTTGAAAGCGACGAAACAGAAAAAGACAATGAAAAATTGGATGCAGATGAAAATCAATTCGCAGTAAAGCAGTAAAGAATATTCGAAATGATGAAAAAATTAGTAGCAGTAAAAAAGTTGAAAACGAGAAAACGAAATCAGATGACAGCGTTCTATTGCTAGAAAGAAGATGTGTAAGTCAAGTTTTGAGTGAAGTTATAACATGGTCTGACAAAAATGATACACCTACTCTCAAAAAAGAATAAAAGACAGTTCCCCTCAGTTATTACGTCTGATCAGAATCTGAATCACTGCTTCCTTTTGTTCTTGCTACATATGTGGCCAGAGTAGGAGCAAGCAGTGGCCAGAATTAGTACAAGGTGGTCACAAACGGTGGTTTTTCACATTTTTTAAATTATTTTAAATGATCATACTTCAACTCGTTTTATCTCTCTCATTTTCATTTAATTCTTACTAAGAAATGTTTGGCCTTTCATAATCCACCAAGTAGATCAAAAAAGATTCACAAATTTAAGAATGGCAACAAGGTAAAGTGAGGAAATGTCTTAAAGTGGCCACAACTGGCACTTATACCCTAGTCATTAATCTACCAGCGGCGTTTGTCGTCGTTTTGCCTTGAATAAAGCCATATTAACTATATAGAATATTATTTGGGGCAGAATGTCGTCATGTATCTTTTTGAGAAGTGCAGTTCGAATTATTCGCCGAGTTCGGATAACAAAGTTGTCAAACGGTACAAGTTGGGAATTTACAAAATCTTTTTTACCAGGTTTGAGAATAATTATGAACTTACCAACTTTCCAGCTTCTAGGAAAATAATAAATTATTTTGGAAACGGCAAACAATGCAAGATTTTAATTTAGTAATTATAAAAATGGTAATGGACGTGTTCGAACATTTTTGTTTTTTTTTTTAAGTATTTGTTTTACTGATTTTATTCTAAATTACAGAGTCGCACTGTATATATAGAAGTATCGAAATACAAGTTACTATAAGAATAATTGCGGACTTGTTGAAATACAAAAGTTGTAAGGCATCACAACAACTGACGGAGCTTTTATTAAGAAGAAGAAATTATTCATATATGGTTATTGACCTTATAGAAAAAAATTAAACTTGTTGAAATGGACGCAGAAAATTGTAATCATTGCAAAATAATGAATAACTATTACGATTTCTGTTTGTAAATGATGAGAACACAAATTTGTTTCTTTTTTATTGTTGAAAATTTAGAAACTAGGAGGAACCAAAAAGCGTCTTTAAACCTATCACTATGCGGCCCTGATTGTGCATACTGTTTTCAGAAAAGTGTCTTACAATTTTCCAGTTTTTTGAGTTTTTGAATCATTATAAATTAATATGCTAAAGAATCCGAATTAACTGCAACATTCAAAGTGAAACTTTAACATGACATACAAACGCTACGAAGAACTGTAACCACCTGTAGTGGAAAATTTATAAATTTAGGTAAATACGTTTTTTATATCTGTTTTTTTAGAACCTGAAAGAATATTTACGTTACAAAATTAAAGTAATGTATGCGTTGATCTTAAAATTCCAACAACGTTTTTATAGTATAGGCAGTTGTTCAAATTTAACTGCTTAAACCCTAGTTTATAAATTTTATTTGTAATCAGCATTGTTTATTTTATATCGGTCTTGTAACATAAATTCTTTTTGTAGCTTTGTTTACAACTTTGATCTGAATTGATTATTTTTCGACATTTTAGAATTCAGTCGAAAACATCGTGCATTATTTTTAATGTTATTCAGTTAGTGATCGTTTCCCCATTGTAAAAGTTATTCTTGTCTTCTTATATTTGAAATTGTAATAGTAAATTGTAACTAACACGCATAAATTCAATTAAACTGTAACAAAACGCAACGTGACAATTTTTTGAATAATTTCATACAATATGCGAAGGCAAATTACAATGCGCGCTTTGGACATTGACGTGTTCGTGTCACGTTTAACTCCGTGCTTAATCAATTGCCGAGAAACTAGACAATAGGAGATTCGTGATTTCAAATTTTCACTAATCTTATCAACGCTACAATGTTGCCGTTAACGAAGCAAGTTTTGCGTAGGTGTGTATTTACTTTAACAACAAATAAGATTGAGGTCACAAATATTTTTTTTTCTAAAAATATATAATACCAAAATAATAAAAACGGTTTACATCTTGCAATAAATAATTAATATTTGAATATGTTTTTCCAATATTCGATGTATAAAATTACAGTTTCTTTATTGACAGGTTATTTTCCCGTTAATATTTTTGTTGGATTATCACTTTGCTAAAATCAATACATTCCCTCAGGTTAAAGCGTGGCATTTCACCCGACTGTGCTTTTATTCTTAAAGTTTGTTTTATATCTAATTAATAGAACGAACCAAAATTGAGATTCGCATTAAGAATTTTTATACAAAGAAGTTTGGGCGAATTAACTGAACAAAATTTTCGAGTTTAACTAGACGAAAGGAAAAAAATGTTGGGCGGTGGTTCAGTCGGTCATCAAATGAATAATATTCTGGACACATCTTATAAAAGCACTATTTTATATTCCCAGAAGGACAGCTACGGTCGTTTGCCAGTTCTCCGCAGTCATTGTATTAGTGGCCACAAATGTGCCCACTTAAATATACATAAAGCTCACAAAACGCATTCCCGATTCACATAAAATAATAAACGGCAATATAAAGCAACAAAAGCAGCACATTTATCATGGTTCCTATTGTTTCTCTTTAATAATGATCAAACTTGTTACGAAATTGTGTTTTCACTCCAACTCACTCAATTGTTACACAATTACACTTTCATTGTGACAACTAAATAAATGATCTACTTTTGAAAACCCATAATCATCTCGATCGATTTCGATATAAAAGATGTTATTGTTTTAATAAATTACAGCGGCCAGCGAGCTTTTATGCACGTCCATCATTGTGATCGATCCCATCAAGAACCTTCTTTTTCTACAAAATTTGCACATAACTTATTTAAGGCATCTCAAAAATTATTCGCGTAAAATTTTTTATTACTGAGTCCCGGAAATAGCTGCAACGTTTAAATACTTAAAACGAGAGAAATTATTAAAACGCATACTCCAAATCGAAAAACAAATTTATTATGGTTTTGTTTACGATCCTTGACACAAAAAAGAACAACCAAATAAATTCAATTTTATACGGGACAATTTAAATTGAAAGGACAACATGATTGTTATAAAAGATTGAATAAGAGGGTAAGTTTAAATTAGGCAAAGTTCAACATCCAGTTTATTTGCTGATCTTCTTTAATCAATTTATTTGTTTTTTACATTCTTCTTAAATGTTTTATTGTGGGTGAGCTTTTAACAAAAAAAACTTTTATTCTTGTTTTTCTTGATATTTATGTTGTTTTTTAAAGTTGTTGATTAAAGTGGGGCACACATTCGCTATCGATTTAATTATTCTTCTTTCTTCTTTGTTTTTAGGTAGATGCTTATTTATCGCCTTTTTGGTTCTCCAATGCTGCGTTGTATTTTTTTAATGTCTGTGTTTGTTAGAGTCATCATTTTTTTGAGTAAATTTTACAGTAGAGGAAAGTCGCTAAAGTCAGACCCCGTTTACTATTTGGTGTTCAAAATTTTACCATACCTGAATTGCAAACTGTAAACAATTAATTTTAATATACGTTTGACACAAATTTAAAACAAAATTTGTTTTTTTAGAAATTCGGAAAAAAACTTGGGACATGCATTTTTTGGATTTTAAGAAAAGAGCTCCTATAGTGTGCTCCTTACCTAAATACTTGGAAAAACCCAAAAAGTGAACGGAAAGGAAACATTGTTTTTATTTTTTAATTTATCTACAGAAGTCACAGATGTGTCTGTTTCGGCGCATGCGCAGTCGACGTGAGTTCACATAGAGCACATCAAACACATTACCCAGTGCTATTCTCTTGTGTTTTCTAAAAACTTTACACAGCAGAAAATACACTGTTACGTGCAAAATCTGTTGAGAGCATCATGCCTGAAGGAAAGTAACTTAAACGTAGTGTTTGCCGGTGCTCAGTGAAGATGGGTCGCGAGTTAAAGTCGGAAATCTGTAAATAATTTTGGGAAAACTAGATACGTCAAATCAAATTAACAAACATCTACATCAAAAGAGCGTCAGGAAGGTTTATAACTCAAAAAGGGGTATTTGAACCTTGCTAACCAAAAGCCCGCTCTTGTTGGATACACTCTAAACGAGACTTATTTTATCAGAGTGTATCACACTAAATTCCGAAATTATATAAAATTTACATAACGCAAAGGCCGACAAAATAAAAGCTTTGTTACATTTTAATTGTTTAACATGTATTTCAATTATTTAACCAACAAAATCAAAACTAGAGAAAAATAAAATTTTAAAAAATTTAAAGTAAAATTAAAGTGAATTGAGACAGTTTAAACAAAACAAAATTTAAATAATTAAAAAAAATACCAGATCAAGAATAAATTCAAAACGTTATAAAATAAATACAAATAAATCTACGCAATACAAAAAAAATAACTTCAATTCTTCCGTCGGAAGATTTTACTTAAACCGTAATAAAGCGAACTAAAAAACATAACACATAATTCTTCAATTCGGTAACAAACTCGGGAACAAATGAATCGTAAAAGCCGTAAATAACAATTAGAAAATTATTTCCACTATGAAACTAAAAATTCACTCTGCTTCCCCATTATTGCTTCTTACGGAAACCACCGAATTCAATCTTAAGGGATCATTTCACAATCTACATTGTGATACTTTTGGTGCTTGATCAAATTGCTAACCTTGCCTCAAAGCCAAAGTCACTAATATATATACTTCCAATAAAAACTGTGACCGAAATCTTAGTAAAGAAAACAGCAAAACAAAAAAGTGGAAAGACGATGCAAACAGATTTAATTAAGGCGCAAAAGTAGTGTTTGAAAACTGTCTTTCTCATGGCGAGAAATGCAACATCAACAAAATAAAAATATTTGAACCAAAATATTCAATTACACTCATAAAGATTAACTTGTTGAAACCGAATAATAAAACTGTCTATCGGAAGTAATAAATTATAAGTTAGATTTCAAATTTAATATAATATAATTTTAACCTAAAAAACATAAGTGCAAATGCACCAAGAACGTACTTAATACAATCAACTTTGAAACAAACTGCTAAAATATATTAAATTACAATAGCATCTCAAAGAGAAACATAAATTAGATACATTTGGAATTTTACCAGGACAATGAAAATACCAAATTAACGTAAATGAATATTATAAAGCAGCGTAATAATCTCGAATTAATGAAGTACAAAATTTTCTTAACAATTTGAATTGACAAAGATGAATTTAAGAACGTGGAATCACTTCACTAAATCAACGTGAAACTACTTAAACGATTCCAAAGTACACAAAAATAATAAAATGAACTCAAATACAGGGTCTTTCACAAAAGAAATACGTCCAAATTTAAAACTCGGTTACAACACTCCGCGTCATCACTGGTTAGTGTCGACTCCCCCAAAAGAAATTCTAATTTAAATGATTCGTTTGAGGAAATGTCTCCAGGGTCTTTTTTACTGTTTGATGTCTCCTCAGCTAGCTTAAGACGTTTTTTGGCTTCCTTTTGCTTTGTGCTTCTCGAAGTCCTTAGAACAGAACTTGGTTTTTGATCTATAGCGACGTCCTCAACTTGTTGAAAGCTGTTTGGTTGGTGGTTTGCTCGCTCTGGTTTTAATAGACTGCTCCAAGTCAGCCTTATATGTCGAAGAAGTTGTGATTTGAGATTTGCAGACTTTTTTTTTCTCTTGTTGAAATATTTTTGTTTACTTGTGGAATTAGCACTATTTTAAATGAACTCAAATGACAAGACTTTGATGTTCCTATTTGCGTACATTCCGGATTGGCATAGGGGTTTTGTCCACAAGAAGACGTTGATGGAATAGGTGGTTCACAGAATTCC
Source organism: Aquatica leii (assembly GCA_035610365.1). Classification (NCBI taxonomy): domain Eukaryota; kingdom Metazoa; phylum Arthropoda; class Insecta; order Coleoptera; family Lampyridae; genus Aquatica; species Aquatica leii. The sequence goes on along the minus strand of CM069434.1, from coordinate 12,414,278 downwards.
TGGTTAGTATTGCTATGTTGGCTTAAGATACTGGTGTTCACTAGATCTTCATTAGTTCATCTTTGCATCTTGCTGGTTTCTTCAATAAATTCATTCCTGGTGAATATGTTTCTATCTAAGGGATAGATGCCAGTTACTCAGAAGCCGTTGTTTGAGATCTGAGGAGTCTGGCACTTGATGTGTATTTTTTCAAAAAATTCTATCACATCAAAAGCACTTACAGCGTGACCGTTATAATGCAGCCACTGTCTGATTTCTTCACCGTAATATATCTTTAGAAGACTCATACATGTTCGGTCAAAGGGCTGCATCTTATGCAAAGAATGCAATGGAAACGAGAGGATAGTGGCATAGTTTCTTCTAGCTAAATTAATCAAATCGATGTTTTGTGTGTAGCTGTAATGACCATCCGAAAGTAGTAACACTCTTTTATTTTCGGTAGGTTTAACAACCTGAAGGGTAAGCAGCAAAATTTGTTCTGCGTGGAGGTTTTTTTTGTACTGTAGTACAGTGGACATTTATGTTTTTGCTAGGATGGATCTCAAATGAAGGAACAAATGTTTCTGCAGCATTTATGAATACAACAATTGTAATTAATTATCCAATCTCAACAGATGTCAAAAAAACGATTTGTCTTTTACTTCGGAGACCAACTACTTTTGCCACTTTTAACTGCACAATTGAGATACCACTCTCGTCGACGTTGAATATTCTATCGGTAGTATATATTTTTTTTTCATAGAGGTCCATAAAATGATTGAAGAAGACTTCCACGTTTTCTTTGCTAAACCCCTGCGCTTTGGAATAAAATGTTTTTTCTTTCGGAGAGCTGTGCTTGGTGGTGTTTAAGAAACAGCCTGACCCACTTTCTTTAACCCATATCGGATGCTTCTTACGGCTAGTTGTAAAACCATTCTTCGCGGTTTTGCAAGCGTTAGTTCAAAAAACCTCCAAAGCAAGACAATATTCAACCAACTCATTTCCTAGTGCTTCATTTAAATCAGTGGGTCTTCAATTTGTGTGTGCGAAGCTTCCACAGGGCTGCCGTATTTTGTCTTTACCAGTCTTTGAAGAGTCGATCTGAGCACATGAAATGTATTGCTTGATTTTCCAGTCCCAGTTTTTTTGCTCTAAGAGCTTCGGTTATGTCATCTGATGACCAAGTTTTTGATTTCGCTTTTGGTAGGCAATTTTGTGAGTATAAAGATCTACATATGAAGAAAAAAGCATTGCAGAAGCAGAATTGTGGTCAGAGAACGTAGAAACAAATTGCGGCTCTTAATTGTTAGCCAAATTACATTTAAGAGGTGCAGTTAGGGCTTGGTACACATGTAAAGGTGACATAATAAGCAGTTGGTTACATTTTAAGTTTGATTTCTAAAAAACATTTGTGAAGACTGTTAGACGATCGGGTGGATGGGACAAAATAAAAAAAGGAAGAAGAGTAAAAAGCTTGTTACGGGCTGTTATCATGAAAAACTAAAATTTTGTAAACGATTAAACCTTGCGCCGTATTTCCTGCCAAAGAGGTATACTTGCCGCTAGGAAATTAGCATTGATCTATGTGTTGATCAGCATGTTTCTTCGTTTCTACGCTTCTACGTTTTGTTGCGTGATCAAAGTTTGTAGTTAACCCAGACTTAAAATTAATTTATCACCAATTTACATATTTACCTAGTCAGCATATCAAACATAAAAATTAGAAACATAATTAAAAATTTTAACTTCAATAATAAACCTTCCTTTTTTTGGAAAATTATTAAAAAGTCTATTTTGTTAGTAATATGGAATCATCAGCAATTTTAGTTTATAACGAAAGAAGAAAATATGATCTCTAGCGTTCATAGAAGTGCACAAGTCTGAAAACGTTTCTACTGCTAAAGGAAAAACATCAGTATCATGTTTTTTTTTATCTTTAACATAGTAATAAATACAAAGAAATATAAAATCAAGTTACATTTGAAATAAGTTTGTCACTCGCAAAAAATAATAAGAATGATTTTTAAGTTAATGAATGCATCATTTGGGTTCGTTCTGATCATGAATGTAATATTGGGCCTATTGACAAATAAAATTTGTTGTTGCTATTTGGATGACGTGATTATACTAACCAAGAATTTTAAAAAAGTGTTATATATTTACCCCACCAAAGTTTCTTGAAATCGGGTAGTAACAGTCACAACCCTTTGTGTATTTAGAGTCCTCAAAATGCGTAGTAGGTAAGCTTACGTACGACGATTGTATGTCTAAATCTGGCTTACTTATAATAAAACTGATTTAAAGAAACTTGACGGATATTAGGTCAGTGGACACACAACAGTTCTATTACATAAATGTCACGCTGCTTTAAAAGTTACAACTGAAAGTAAAGTTTTAGTATGATCTGCGGTTAAAATGTTGAATGGTACAAATTAGAATAATTAAGTATTAGTACGGTGATATCAAATAACGGCTGAAGATTGAATATAAAAGAATTATAATTAAGGAAGTGGTTTAGCAATACGATACTTGTACATTAGTTTGCTTCAAGTTCGAGGCAGTAATCGCCGTATAAAAATTTATTCAAATAACCATCTGGAGGTTATTGGATTGTTGTCTTCATGGACAGCAAGAATCAGAATTCTTTCTATTAATAACGTATTGAGAGAGAGGCGTTTTAAACCCTAGCAGTCTCGCCTAAAATTTTATAGTATTGAAGCAACATGGATGCTGTTATCTTATTAAATTTTTACATGCTGATAAAACTACTTAATTGTTTAATTATGCCAGAATATATCCCAATTCTATTACATCATTATTGCTAAAACGTAAAGAGAATAACTAACTATAAATTTAAATATAAAGAAGAATTACGTACGATTTATCGGAAAGCATTATAAACAATCTAACGGTTGCAGCAAAAGTCAAGTACAAATGATAGAGTAAATTTTTTTTCCGTCGTGCTTTCTCTCTGTAACTGTCACTGTTATGTATCGGCAATAGTGCCGTCGAGAAACCTGTGCTGGCGTAAATTTTACGCAAATACGTAAATAACGAGATGCAACATGCGTTTATGGTAAATAGTATACGATTTTTTTAAATTATTATTTTTGTTTTTTAGTCATCGGGCACTTTTCAGTAATCTTAAATTTTTTGAAAAATGTTTAGCTTAATCGTTTTACTCGTTTATTTTATTACGTCTATGTTGATAGTAATTGGTAGATGACGGCTCAGGTATTGAAAATAAAAGGAAATAGATAAAAGTCTGCAGTTAAGTGGTCTATCACGTAAAATATTTTATTTTATACTTTGTTATAATTTACTCATGATGCTTAGGGTACGAGATACGATATACATAACAATCAAGACATAACAACTAACACCCTCTCATAATTCCCGATTATTACGCACTCAAAAATGATGTTTATTTTCATGTTTTTGTTTAGATTTTGGTGGTAACAAATTTTCTATATCTTTTTGGGCATTTTTTTAACATATTTGAGCAATTCTTGCAGATTCAATGTGATACAAACTTAAGTAATCGTTTATTTTTAATTTTTACTTTACATAGAGTGAAAAATAAAATCTTGTATGCACCATTGGCGTTACAGGATGTTTACGTTCATAACATAACGCAAATAACTATTTTATGCTTTTGTCTGTTTTAGACTGTTTTACAGGCAGCATAATTGGTCGGTAAAGTGTAGTAGAATTTTATAACTAGGAGTTGGCACTAGTACTAATCATTATTTTTTACGTCATCTGTTATTTGTGTCAGATTTATTAATATTAACATAGACCGTTATCTGTGTTATTGTTTAGGATAAAATAGCAAATATTTTACAATTGCTAAAAACAATACAAGTTTTATTTTAATGCTAAAATTAAATTGTAATAAAACTATGTAATTGCCAAATACATTTCAAAAACAATTGAATTTTGTCATTATAGGTGTCATTTTTATCAACATATGTTATTAAATGTTATTAAAAACAAATATAGTCCTCGCAATTTAACTTTCGATGCACGTCATTAATGACGTAAAATTCATACCACCCCATTTATAGCAAAAATTAAATAAATACCGAATTGTCTTATGGATTTTTTTTTTATCATGTTGTTGGTGTGCTTACTACAGTTGCAGCGTTGTTGACATCTGTCAAATTAAATTTGTGTTTTTTATGTCAAAGTGTTTATTGTTTTTTATAATGATTTATGAAAAAACTGTACTATTTTGAGCTTGAACGAGATAATGGTGTTCCATTGATATCAGTAAATGCTGTGCGAGAGGTACACTTTTACATAATATTTAAATTGTGGTAATACATACATATATTCTACAGTTATTTCTGTATGTACAGCGGTTGCTAACAACGAGGTTCTTAGATCTCCTAAAAACGTAAGCGTAATACACCTGTTACGAATGTAGAAACATTTAATGAAATCGTAATTCGCAATGCAATATTAAGAATGTACGAAAACAGTAAGTTTACATGATAATACCGACAACATGGTTGAATAACTACGTCACTGACGTTAATGACGTGCATCGAAAGTAAAATTGCGAGGACTATACTTAAGTAACTGTTAGAGTGTATTTGATTAACGGGTTGTTATTTTACCAAGTGAAATTACAGCACAAGCAAAAAATGTCAAAACAAAAGCTTTGCTAAGATATTTTAAAAAATCAAAATATTTAGCAAAATAAATCGTAAATTACGAAACTGTAGTTTCCTTAGATTGTTGACACCACGAATAAGAATAAACTGTTCTAAGAAGTGCAAATTTCTTCTTGGCGATTTGCTGACTCCAAAAATAAAAATAAATACAAAATAAAGTTATGATATAAATAAAGTTGCTATTCTGCACATTATTTTTAAGTACACGAGATAATACCTTCTCCATTGTATAAAACACAAACTCAAATCGCGGTTCAAAATCAACGTCGGTTAACTGTTAGACTCGAACATGATAAGGGCACAAAAAATAATTTCTTAAAACATAATGTAGCATACTATAGAACACGTTAGCTGCGCAGTCTATTTCTCTAGTGCTATTTTGTGTCCCATCTTTTACAATTTACAATGCTTGCACATACATTGAAGACAAACAAATACTGAAGTCTTGTTTTTATCAAAAATATTATATTCTTCTGTTGGGTAATCTTTCTTGATCACGGCCTTTGTAGGTAAAAAGAACACTTCCAGTTTCTCAAAGTCCTTGAACACACGCCAAAATAAAGTTTATTAGAGGCAATTGTCTATTAGTGCTCAACTCACAATCTACGTGTGGTGTGGAGATTATAATTACACTTACCGTGCATTAAAACAGTATTACTGTTATTTATAATTTAAAAAAAAATAAATTAACTACCATGAAGTAGAAGTACGTTAACACAAAACGCTTAGCATCAACTAAACAAATCCGTTAAAAAGTCGAGATATAAATCAGATTGTCAAACTTAGTTCTAAGAAAGCTGAATTTTGCATTTAATTATTTGAAATCTTGTATTTGTTACAACCAAAGATAAACGTGATCGTGTACACAATTATTTTATTAACAATTGATTTTGTAGATTATGGAAAATTAAAGAAAATAATAATTAACCTAATACATCAATACGTTTCACGAATTTCACAGCATTTACAGCCAGCATTTATTGCATAGTTACAACCAACACACAATTTCTATTTGTATAGATAGTCAGGACTGGCCTGACAACTTTAATTGCAAATATCTCAAAACTGGTTCACTTTAGACCAAATCTTTAAAAGAAAAATTTGTATTTAACGCCACTACTACTTCTTGTATTTGTAGTCGCATTTCAGGTACACCCTGCAGAAAAGTTTACACAAAAAATTTTGTGTATCACACGTCCTGAAATTATTTTGCACAAAGTAACACTTTCTAAACTGGTGATACAAATAACTATTTAAGTACACAGGGTGTTAAATTTATTCTAGAGTCAATCAAACTTTACTTATTTTAAATGGATCAATCTGTATAATGTATATATGGATTCGTTCTCTTATTATAAATCGATTTTGTGTATTTGATGTAGAACCTAAAATCAACGGTTTTTGAGTTATTCAATTTGGAAAACGTGTTAAATTTTAAACGTTGCAAAAGCACACATTTTTCTGTCAATTTTTTTGTTAAAGTTTTGATTTTTTATTATTAATTAATTTAATTAAATAAATAATCTTTGTTACAGTGTTGTTACAACTTTTATTTTATTTAGTTTAAATCGAGCAGAATATGTTTTTGAAACAACACGAGGTAATTGATATTTTCTAAAATAATGAATTAAAATTTAAAAAAATAAAATGTGTAGTACCCAGACAAAGCCTGATTTTTAACTGTTTTGACTGTAACCTTAAAAGAGTTGTAAAAGTGCTACAAAATCTAGTTTAGGTTTTAACATAAGTTTTTGATTTTAATTGGCACTTTATTTACTTATTTCAGTTCATTTTTAAGTGTCAAAAAGCGACGACTAAATCTGTAACAAGTCAACACGGATAAAGTCTGTACATTTGTAAATCGAGCACGTCTCGAAACTTTAAAGACGGTAAATTAAATCGTGATCTACCGTTTTCGTAGGCATTGATCGGGTAATAATAATATCGCAATAAATGAAAAACTTAATTCAAAAACAAGATTTTAGTTTTTTTTTATACAGAACAATTCTAACAACATTTTTACAATACGTGTATAAACTTACTAATTTGACTTGAGGTACAGTATAATGAATTTGCTTAAATAATAGATACCAATTTATTTAATTAGAATTGATTACTATGTAGAAGCTTAATAACGGATACGCATCTTTTTTTTATTCCTGAACTAACAGTTAAAAGCTTGCGTGTACACAACGTAATTTAAGGTGAGAATAATAACAGACTACTAACGGAAAGATAATTCAAAAGCATCACGATTAAAGCTATTAGAATTATTTATTATTTCAATGCTTCTTCTCAATTTTCTTTTGTCATTTTACAAAGGTAATGCTACTGTTACTGTGATCTTAAATCAAATTGACTACATTACCAATAAGTTTCGGGGCTGACACATAGATGGCGCTTCTAATAAAAAAATCCGTATTATTTTTAGTAAGTACCAAGCTTGGGACGACATGTGTCAAAACCTTATGACAATCCGAGCATTAGTTTACAATTTACACTGGTTTTAGTGACGCTGACTTGAAAAATATTGAAAAGACTCTGCTCCTGAATTTAAATATGGCCGTACAAACACCGATGATGTTGAACGATCTGACTAGTAGTCAAACAATTACTTCTTTTACCCTGCAGTTGCAAAGCGAGTCGATAATCGACAATTATAATACTAAGTTGCAAAACAAGATAAAAGCACAAAAACTCACCCAACCGAAAAATTTTTCGTCACCAATAGTAATGTTTATTACTTGCTCTTTATTTGTTTTACAAACAAAATATGCGTGGTGTATACGCTTATGTACGACGTTACTATTTTATGTCGAATTTGGCCTTGACTGCGTTTAAATGATTTGAAGAACTTGAACGGATGTCACGTCAATGTACTCATATAACAGTACATAAAGGTAAAGATGAATTAAAGTTTGCGACTGAAAGTAAAATTGAATCAGTGTGATCTACGTTGGGATTACATATAATAACTGTTTCACCTAAGGCTGACGGTTAACTGATAAGAAGATTGATACAATTAAGTGAAAAAAAAATTATACGGTACTATTAAGTAGTAAGCATAAAGCTGACGTTTAATTAACGAATTGATCACAATAACAAAATACGCTATGATAAAGAAGGTATCAGTTCCTCAGAAATCGCTAAAGGTAAAAGATTACGTGACGACGTTATTTTAATTACCTTCATACCTGCAACGTCAAGCAAACGTCAAAGGAAAAGTAAAAATGAACGTTCGACAATGATTTTGCGCTTATTCGCACTTATAAAGGAGATTTGGCTATCAGTAGCGGCGTATAAACAACGCAGCCGTTAATTTTACTTTAAAATAAATATTTGTGATAAATACAAAGTAACGACATGTAATAAGTGGGGAAAATATTATTGGTAGTTTAAAAGTAATTGTCTTATAATCTTATAAATAATATTTTGAGACAATTTAAACTTTTAACTAAAAAAAAAGATACTATTGATCAATATCGATAAAATGAATTGTTTACGTTGTCGTTCGTGAACCCAAACAAACTGACGTTTTGCAAGACTTTGCAGCTTGTTTTGGCTCTCAAGGAGAGACTAGGACCAAGCCTGAGTGTTAAACTTCGACGCGGTCTAAGCCGAAAGTCGCTTATAATCAAAATATTTTTGTTTAATATAGTGTTTATTAATTGAATAATTTTCTATGTCGCTTTAACATAAGCTTCTTCTACTCTTGCCTAACTCTAAAAATTGAAGATTGTTGGACTTTTCACAATTTCTTTTTTTTTTTCTCATTTTTCTCGAGTTTAAAAATGCTCGAGAACGAAAACGCCCAATTTACACAGAAATTTAAATAAATAACTGATTTGATTGATACATGTCAAGAAAACCATAACAACAAAGAATACATTTTACGAAGATATCAATCAAAAGTACTTTTTTTAGTTAAAGGTTTAAACTGTTCAAAAATATTATTGTTGTGACTCTATCGTATAAAGTGTAAAAATAATAGCATTGCTGAGTTAGAGCTGTAACTATACGAAATACTATAAAGCAATTTTTAGGAAATTTGTATTTAATAATTTTAAAAATTGCGCGTAGATCGTAAATCCTTGCCACGAGGTTAACCAAGCAGAGCCCAACACAAGCTTAGAAAACAACTATTTGCCAAAATCCGTCTCGGTAGAACCTGTGCCCGTCTTTTGTAAACCGTACCTGATAACTAATTTTTGTTTCATTGACGACGGCTGTTACCTAGAGCGCTCAAACGACCTGACCTAGAGATTTGTTGGCTATGACTACGCTGCTATTCACCCTGGCTTGTTTCATTCATCCAGCGTCAATTTTTTAAAACCATTATCACAGTTTTGCACATTATATTCATAGAGTTGAATTTGTGAAGTCGTGTACCTGTTTATTTCTGTCGGTAATTGCAAAATGCTATTAATACTTGTCAAACTCCTGGCTCAAGAGTTGAAGACGATTATTCTAATTTTTCAGCAGTTTAAGAGCTCTTGCTTAGAACTACAAATTCTTGTGTGGTTAGGTCGTTTTGGCTCGAGGGTTTGTGTAGTTATTTAATTTCATTTTCTTCTCAAATTTCTTGAATTCATCGCCGACTTTGATTTTTTGCTTAAACCGCGCTTCTAATTTTATTAGTGGTCCAATCGACGCCCGTTCAGTTAAAAATTGTTCACAACAACACCCCGTGTAACTATTGGTGACGTAATTAATTCCTAGATAACTATTTTATTAAAAAACACGGAAGGTCAAAGTCTAACGTCGAGTTTTAGAATTTGCCCGTACTCACTTGTTTTCTGGTTTCTTGTTAGTCCCCGTTTTCACTAATTAATTTAAATTCACAGCATCTTTGGTCTGGAATTTGTGTAACTGACAGACGACATTTGCCGCAACCTCCGCTAAATGTACTTTTTTTTCTTAATTATTTTTAAAATTTCCATTAAGCTACCCAAAGTAACTACCAGCACCGTACATAACTACGTTTGACTCTAAGGATGCGTTACAGAATTAGTCCGTCTCTAACAAATTAAATAAAACGAATCTGAATAAAAAGACTTATGTTAAGGAAACTTACCTAGTAACCATTATTAAAAAAGACTCGCTTATACTCTGGTAATACTTGTCACAACTAGATCGTTTATTCACTTTATACATAATAAAGCCAATTAAATAAGATAAGCTCGCTTGCAGTGTTAGCTTGTTAATATTCCTTTAACTCACTGGTATGGTTTTCCATACACTTTTGAATTCAAAGTATTCAAGTGGAAGAGTAGACATAATTTTGCTTAGAAGTGTCAGCTTTGGAAGCTCCGTTTTTATTAGCACTTTAAGTACTTTGTTGAGTTTGGTGAAATTTGAGAAATGTGCGTTATGATGTCTTTTTCGGGCTTCTTTTTGAGAGTGAAAAATTCTTTCATTAAAGGAATTGGTTTTTGTTCCAAGCTCTGTTCATATACTGATAACAGCTTGTTCCAAGTTTCCAAGAACGATTCATAACTGGCGGTTAGTTTAAAATTTGTAGGGTTTAAACTACACATTAAAATTATTGCGCTAAAACATTGGCCTTTGTGAACATTTTTAATTGTGTAGTATATTTTGCTTTTTAAGCTTTTAAAGCATCTTTAAAAATTGCACAAGGTTTTACGTACTCTCCTCTAACTACTTCCAACACTTCATTGTGTTTTAGCAACAGTTGGCGTATCCACGTCGACCAGTTTGAAGAGTCCAGAAGTTTTTAAATTTGAAATTTAAAGCCCATCTTTACCAAAGGTACGACTGACGCAACAACGTTAACTACAATTTTTTAAGCACTTTTTTTTACCGTGAACACAATTTCTTCACTCAGCCTTTTCTAACTATTGAAACGGTTTGGGTCAATAACCTGTTGCAAATTGTGATCATTAAGTAAAAAATAGCGACTATAAATGTTTATTAACAGCAAAGAAAGTTCCGATTGGATTCCTAAAGCGTAAAGACGTGTGGATATACCATTCGCAAATGATCGTTGACCTCCGGTCAAGTGCGCCGATATAATGAGAAAAATTTTACAAACATTTTACAATCATTCTATTCCTTAATAGTTATTTAACAAACAAGGTTGTTAATGATAGCGATTAATAATCGAGACAGTTTAACGTCGTGAGCGAGTATGGCGAGCAAACGCGTTAATATTGTCGAGATTATTTGTCGCCGATTAACAAACGAGTTAGTTTTAAAGTTTTTCCGTTGATCGTACTTTAGTAAAACGTGTGAAGTTATAAAGAAACTGAAGTATACGTAACCCGTTGTTATATCTACTAGTCGCGCAATATTTTTAAATCAGTGGTTGCTAACAATTTTATTGGTTGCTATACAAAATCGTACATTAATAGAAATTCATTCATTGGTTCAAAACTCTTTATTAATATGGGTCATTGAAGATCTATTTCTGATACATTATTATACGTTAATATTACTATTAACAGATGATCGACAAAAAAAGTAATATAGCCAACTTAAAACTCTTCAGCCATGCAAAATACAAGTGACCACAACAAACGTTGCCATTTCAACAAAACTACTACCAACAAATTACTTCACAAACACCAATGCGTTAATATGATGCCTACTCAAACCCATGAAACAGTACACTTTATGGCATAGTACGTGGCAAACAAAATTATTAAAACGAACACTAGCTGATATGAAGTTAAATAATAGTACTGAACATATGGTAAATGACGACAACATGTCAACTACAAGCGATATATCTCAAATAATTGAATTAAACAAATTTCAAGAAACCAGGCGGTGCACATTCCATTCAATAAAAGCTATCAATTTACTGATTACACTGATTGAAAATCATATTTCCAAAACGAATTATCGTATCAACTTCTGCAAGGCAACAAACTTAAGATACAAAGGAATAGCTTAACCAACTACAAAACCATACAAGATGTTTTAGACGTCAACAAAGTTGCTAGACATACCTACAGTCTCAAAGAGGTAGTGAGTAACAACGAAATCTTTAAAATAACCAGCATCGGAACGCAATAGTCATATTAGAAGAATTACTTAAAAAAACGCAGATACGACAATACACAAATTCTCAGTGTTACGAACATACACGCAATAGATGCACTAGACCAGCACGCTGTGTAAAGTGTGCAGAGTACAGAGGCAACAAGCACAACAACAGCACCAGTCCTACCAATAAAAACAGCAGCAGCAACAAAGCCAACAGCAAAACCAAGAAAGCTAAGATCACCAGCAACGACAACAGCGGCTATTTTAACAGCAACATTAAGCCAAAGACAGTACAATCTATGTTAATCATTGCCTCAGACGCAACCACAGCCAACTCTCCAAGTTCCAAGTCTCACCAATCTACAAAACTCCAACTTGACTGATAATAATAACACTTTAAGAAACAATCTAAGCACAACAACAGACAATAAATAAACTTATCACACAAATTAGACTCCTTCGAGAAAAATAAAAAAAATTAAAATGGCTCCAATATATAAAATAGCTGAGTGAAATGCTAGCGGCCTTGCAATTCATAAACATAAGCTAGAAACCTTTCTCCACAATGATTTAGACATCTTACATGTCTCAGAAACACATTTCAATAACAAAACGCATTTCAAAATTATTATCAACTTTACTTCACAAATCACCCAGAAGCAGACTATCACGCTAGAGGAGGCACGCTATTCTAACAAAGAAACACATAAAACATCACATGTTATCTCCTTATCAACAGAAATTCCTTCAAACAGGTAACAGGTTTTTGTCATGTTGCGATTTCAACGCAAAGCACGTCCTATAGGATTCTCTAATCTCCTCGCCTGGTAAACGTAGGGCGGTGTTTTAAATAATACAATAACTCAAACTAGGTTTTCTCTCAACATGTAAACCCAGGTAAACTACTTGACCTGCTGAATTTGACCTAACCTCGGACCACACACCGAATATAGCAACTGTAAGCAGCACGATCATTGCTAGAGATATTGACCCAAATTTCTATAACGAAAGAACCCACTGGAATCTCTACAAAGAGATCATTCACAATCGCTTGGACCTGAAAAGTTCACTCTATAGTAATAATGAACTTTAATTAGTCATACAAGATTTCACAAAAAATCTTTAAGAAGCTGCCATTAAAGCAGCACTAAAAATTAATAACAAAAGACAACAACAAAGGTGTTCCATTATAATTAAACAAAATAGCTGAAAAAAGACAGTTACGACGTATCTGTCAAAATACAGCGTGGCGGAGACCAAATGACCACATGTGAAATGGACACCATACTTTTTTTTGAGTTATCGCGATGAAAAAATCACACTTTGTAGCTAATAAACGGAAGGTTTATTGTAATACAGAAGAAAATTAATTATGAAAAATAATTTTCGATAAATGCCGTCCTTCCACGGTGACGCATTCCTGCAAACGGTCCTTAAAGTTCCTCATCACATCTTCTCACATTTCAACCGGAATTGCTGCGATTTCACGTCGTATAGCTTCTTTTAATTGTGGAATAGTGCGTGGTTTCTCAACGTACACTTTTGACGTGAGGTACCCCCATAAAAAGAAATCGCAGGGGCTGAGGTCGGGCGAGCGGGGAGGTCACGGAACGTCACCGTTTTTGGAAATTAGGCGTCCCGGAAATGTTTCACGGACGAGATTTATTGAAACTCTCGCGGTATGAGCAGTGACTCCGTCCTGTTGAAACCAGATGCTCTGACTGTCCCATTCATGTTCCTCGAAGTAGGGAATAAAAAATTCACGAAGCATGACTACGTAGCGCTCTGAATTTACGGTCACCGCCTGCCCTCTCTCATCTTCAAAAAAATAAAGTCCGATTATCCCAACTTTTGACAAAGCACACCACACTGTAACTTTTTGACTGTAAAGAGGCTGCTTGTGCAATTCTCTAGGATTGTTAAGTGCCCAATATCTGCAATTCTGTTTATTCACATAGCCCGCCAAGTGAAAATGTGCTTCGTCGGATGTGATGATCAATGCAAATTCGTCCTGAAGGATATCTAACATGCACTCACTGAATTGCAAACGTTGAATGTTGTCAGTTGGAAGGAGACTCTGGACGATTATTATCTTGTAGCGATGGAATTTTAAATGTTTTTTCATAATGGTTTGAAGGCTTCGACGCAAAATTCCAAGTGCTTGGGCGCGGTGTTTTGTTGAACGTCGCGGACTTCCCTCAACAGACACTCGGACACGATCAATATTCTCGTGTGGAGCGTTGCACGTATAGCAAGGTTGAAATGTGTCTGGAAGGCGCGACGTGTGGCCACAAAACATTCATTATTACGAAAAAACGCCTTTACGGCGAACGCACAGTGTTGACTACTCCAACGCGGCATAGTAACTAAACTTCCCACCTTAAGCTACCGACTGCGCTACAGAATGACCTTCCCCCACCTACCCACTTCAAACCACGCCTTTTGCAAATGTGGTCATTAGGTTTCCGCCACCTAGTATAAGATACAGAACTACAGAACCCAAAACATTAATCAAAGATTAAAAAAATGAACATTTTAAAGAATATCTCACAAACGTAAGTGCAGCAACTAACACAAATTACTCTCTCTGGATGGCAACCAAAAGAATACAAACCCAAGAACAGCCTATTTCTTCCCTGAAACAGCTAAATAGAACATGGGCACGATTCGATTTAGAAAAAGCAGACCTCTTCGCTCAGCACCTCGAGAATGTTTTTCAGCCAATCGCTACACAAATTTCCATCGAGGAAAAAGCAGAAATATAAAAACTTTTAGATATGCCATACTAATTAGCATTGCCTACTGCTTTACAGTTAAGGATCAGATATAATCTTAATCCTAGAAAAGCTCTGGGTGTTGATTTAAATACTGGCAAACTACTCAAAGAACTATCACGCAAGGGTCCAGTGTTACTATCTATGCTTTATAATGCAGCTCTGAGACTGGGGTACTTTTCGGTCTAGTGGAAATTAGCGCAAGCAGCTTTATTGAATAAAAAACATTATTGAAAAATATAAAAAAATTATTAAAAACAGAAATATGGGAAACAAAACATTTTTTAACTAAAAACTAAAAAACAAGTACAAAACAAAAGCCTACAAGAACTTGTGCAAAGAACTACTCGCTAGCATCTTCATCATCGCCAATGTTATTGCAGTCAGGACAAGTAATGATAGTAATCGCATGTTCTTTGCATACTGGTTTGTGACATGTATGGCACGAAATTGCCATCCTGTTTTTCTGCCTTTCACAACAAAAGCACCTTCCTCGTACTTTTGCTGGAGGTTCTTTCTTATGCTCCTCTTGAGGTGGTTTGTAGTTAATTAGAAAATTTTTAATATCTGTAGGTAATATCTTTATCAAAGACAACGCCCATACTTTTACAAAAACTCTTCTGTATTTCTGAACATCGTCGATGTGTATGGCGTTATATAACATTCACCAACTGAAAAAATATAACTAACGACCATCTTCTCGTTCTTCTAAAAACAGAGTACCTGCCACACATTTTGTCCACATTATCTAAACCTTCTTTACTACAATTGTAATCCATTATTATATCTGGTTTATTGGTTACAGTGTCAATTGCAGTATCAGAGTGCATGGTAGAAAACAAAATTACAGATTTATTTGTTTGGGGGGTATGTGACACAATGGTGACGTCTTTTTGAAAGCCAGAGATGAACGAAACATGTGCCTTGGTTTTATTTGGTAATAGTTCTGGAGGCAATTCCTTTTTGTTTTATTTAATGTCCCAACAATTGTGACTTTATCTTCCAAAAGCGCTTTTGCTAAAAGATAATTTGTGTAGCAATTATCACGTCAAATTTCGGTTTTTTCCTTTCCACGGTTGAAGCAAACGGTGAGTAATATCAGTTGGTGTATTGGAATTTTTGTATTGTCCTTCTGGGTGTTCACCACAATACACCTTAGTTGCTTAGATAGAATGTTCTGGAGTCACATAACACGAACGCTTTTAATCCATACTTTGCTGGTTTGTAGGGAAATTACTGCACTAAGCTGCACCTGCACCTAAAAAGTATCAACATTTTATCAATTGTGTTCGCCTAAAGTATAATTGTTTTTGCAGTTGTCTACAAAATGTCAAGAATATATCGGATAGCGGCTAGTTTATTAATTACTTTTCTCTCACGTCTGGTAGTCTTGTCGTCAAATCTAATTGCGGTTAGCAAAAACAGAAACCGGTAATAACTCATAGAAGCTCTAAATATCTCTGATTCAGTTCTATCTATTGTCCACAATTCCAGAAAATGTGTATGGTTCTGTTTTTTTGTTCTTGCCAGAAGCAGCAATCCTATAAAAAATAATATTTCCGATTTTGTGGTGTTTTTAGCATCTCTGGGCCGCTGATAATGTGTTCGCAATCTGATAATTTCTAGGTTTGTGCAATAAACAATATTTTCTACTATGTCGTCAGTAAAAAATCAGTCAAAAGCATTTTTTTAATTGGTAATATTTCGTGCACATTGTTTAGGCCCAGAAAAATTTTTTTTTTGTATTAGTTGTGTTAAATTTACTTATAATTGGACCACATCATTCCTTGTCTCTTATCTCTAGCCACAAAATATTTTTTTACTGTTTTCTTCGCTAGTCTCACTATTTGCGTTTTTTTGTCAATATTTGAGTTATTTAGTTCTTGATCAGCATTTTCCTATTCATCATCTGTCTCGTACTCTTCTTCCGAATCTGTGTTGTGGTCACTCTTCTCTATAGCTTCGTCTTCTGATGTATCTGATTTTCCTCTAACTTCTTCCCATTCTTCGTCCAATACCAATAACCAACTGGTATCCTATCCTTTCAAAATTAATTTTATGTATTTGCTTTCTAATCAAAGTAAATGGCAAATAAGTTATGTTTGCTCAGCAACCAAACTAAATATTTTTAAAATATACTTACATATCTTTTCGCGTGGTGTATTCTGTACACCAAACAGAACGGCTGTAAATTACACTCCAAATAATTATATTATAACTAGCGCTATTGCAGCTCGACTAAGTGTGGTTCTAGTGCACACTTAAATTGTAGGTTAGGTGGGAGCAGATGAGCGGGGTTAGTAATTACCAAAAATTTGAGCATTTTTAGTGCAAGTGGTGTATATTGTACACCGGCGCGAGTAGTTCAAAGTTAAAGTTAAATTTGTTACATTAGATAAATTAGATTTCAGAAATGACCAGCGTTTAGTAGAAACTGAAAAAAATTTAAACAGTTCTTGAACTAAAGAAATAAAATTGAATCTTAAAGTATTTGATTTTGCGGCATCATTGACGACTAAATTTAGGGTATGATTGCAACAAGGAACAAAAAAAAGTCGCGGGTTGAAATCCAAAATTTTTTTTGTAGACCGTATAACGAATAAACTTTAAATGATGCAATTTGTATAACGTATAAACTTTACATAAAACAAACGCATAAAAAATAAATTAATTAATGCACCAGCCAGCTCACAAAAATATTTATTCAAAACACACATTAAAAACAAACTACATAAGAGCAATGAGAAATTTTCATATTTATTTAATTAGAGTCGTGGGAATTCTTGATCACAAAAGTTTTGTAAATTGGACGCCACAATATTTTTTATATTAAAATGGTTAAATATTGAAACCAAAAGATTAACACATTTAACATAATAACAAAAAAACATATTTACATATTTGACAGTTTCGAAGGTTAAGTATAAAATCAAAGTTACCTGATTTCAAACTTTAATGCGCAAGTCGAATTGGTGGAGTCAATTACGCGTTCTCATCTAATTCATGCGATGACGCAACATTACGAAATTCTTGAAATGCATATTTAAATTTCCAAATTTTCCGTATTTATCCTGATTGATCTAATATTCGTACAGATCCATTAACCAGAACATCGTAAAACAAACGTAGCGTATGATAACTTCATTCGCAACATCCAACTCAAATTTTATCAGACGTAACACATGAATAATTATCGATTTTTACTCATAAAAATCATAATTCGTAACGGAAATTCTTCGTAACAGCGACGTTGTGACTAACATCAAACGTGCAGCGTAAACCATATCTTAATATCGCATTTCAAACATCAAAATCGTAAAAAGGCGTACGTATCCAAACGAAATTTTCGTAACCATAAACGAATTCACACGTACACAAATCAAAAAGCATCGAATAAATCAGAAAGCGTAGTCGTATATCAAAAGCAAAAACTTCCAGTTCGGACGTAAAAAAATTATTGCGCAACTTGCTATTTAGGCGTGGCCATCATATGACTCATTGAAATGACGCAATATGATGCAATTCCCGTAAATCGTATACTTAATTCTGTTTCGAAGATTTGAAACCAGGAACCATAAACAAAAAACTAAAACGTAAATTGCGATGAATTATACAATGCGGATCAAAACAAAAATGACGCTGACGCTGCAACGAGACGCAGGCTTACATAATTTTCCCCATTACGCAAAAATTCACAAACACAAATTCAATAAGTGGTAATTCCACTTTTTGCAGCACGCAAAAAAATGTCTGCTTTGCCTCATTGCGAAACGTAAGATCAGAAGGATGACTTTTACTTAAGAAGAAGGCTCAAAAACGCATGTGCAATGCGTCAAATGCATTGCGCAAAAGAATTTACATAAACAGTGAATACAAAAATGTTAACCAAAATCAGACGTATTCAATCGTAAAAAATGTGCACGTTACAACCGTTATGCTTATCACGCATATTTGCCCTATTGGGGTAACCCTGACCCCGCAAATCGTTGAAATTTAAGCCTTCTTTCTCTAACGCCGACAAAAGAAATTTTGTCAAGCCTTGACCCGATACATCATTTATAAGATAAAATAATAAAAAATGTTCTTCTATACTAATTCCCGTGCTTTTTAAATTAACAAATATTATACAAACTGAAATTTGTTCTTGGTGACTAGAGTTAGGAGTGCAGTCTAATAATATGGAATAATATTTTGCCTTTTTAGTTAGTTCTAAAACTTTGAATTTGATATTTTCACCGATCAAGTTGATTACTTCATTTTGTATTTTATCCCCGAGACAGTTTTTGCGTTCTTTTATTTGAGAGCGTTTTGTATGTTCTGGCATAATCGGGTCAAATTTGGAAATCATTTCTATGCATTTTAAAAACAACTTATTACTACTTCAACGAAAGGCTAAATTTTGCTGACCTAAAAACTGAATCACGTAGAAAATTCTTTCTATAACAGCTTGCTACTATTTAGTTTCTCTGTTTATTACATTTTGAATTTCAGAAGCATATATTTCATTTTTATTAAAACGGTTAGAAAGATCTAGCACTTTTAGAACATTTTTGATATGTAACTTGCTCTTTTCATAAATGTTTAAATGTTCACTTAAATGCTGCCAGTCATTGTAACCAGATTCATTACTAAAGCGAAGAGATTTAAAATCGCTGTCATTAAAAATTTTGCAACAGAAGCAGTAAAGTGATTTTTTGTTTCGGAATACAACAACCAAAAACGCTCAATTTTTTCTTTGTTTGATAAAATTCTAAAGACGTAACTATTGGAAAGCCAGAGCCACGTTTTACTAATTCTTGAATATTATTAGGACGTAATTTCTTTGGGCATAGTGCAGCATCCTTTGAAAGTCGACTCATATTTTCCATTCTGGCAATTTTTGAAGGTGTTGATTTGTCATTATCAGCGGAACTTGAAGATGTTAATGGATTGCTTTCTAGAAGATCAGTTTCTTGTCTGCTGCTGATACTTGTTTGAAGTAGAGGTTCGGAATATTGGGATTCAGCTGTATTATTGTTGTTAATAATATTTGGCAAAGTAGACTTGGATTTTGAAAAAAAATGCGTAATTTTGACATGGTTTTCCAGTTATTCCTCTGTTTTTCTTTTATTCAGCAAATTTTGTTATCCAGACAATGTCTTCTTTTTTTTTGACATCCTGTATACTGTAAAGAAATTAATACGTAAGTAAACAAATTGACAAATTATTCGTGAAAAATGGAAAAGTTTCGACGTGCCAAACTCAAACTCGAAAGTATTTCCTCAGCATTACTTATTTCAAGTGATTTCAAAATTTATAAATTTTTGTAAATAGTAATATTAGTGCTTATCTGTTTGAATTTACTTCAATTAACAATGATGTTTATACAATCAAATATAAAAGGATTTTTGAGATGCAAGTTTTTGGCTTTTAATGTTTTAATAAATCTGAAATAAAAATAAATTTTAGATGAACTCGCCTCAATTCACAACACAAAACACATCACTATAAAGTGTTTAAAACTACAAAAAACTAAAGTTTCATAAGCAAATATCTTTTACCCCATGCACCTTTTCACTTTGCTAAGTTAATTATCGATCGGGCAACAAATGAAATCGCGACCGATGCAGCGCATAAATATATAAAGTATCTTACATTGCAAGCTCAGACAGGTAAAAGCTTGTTCGCTCGTTGGCTCGTTGCAAGCCAAATTTCAAGCTCAAACTTGAATAAAATCAGGTTTGTTTGAGTTCACACAATTCATGTTATCATGTTACGTATTACGTATTTGATCGATTAAATGCTATTATTGCGTACTCTCATTTGGAAAATATATTATTTTCGAGAAGTAATTCGGGCTCTCGTCTCAAAGAATAAAAATACAAAAATAAACAAATAAAAACAATGTAATAGCTACCAATTCTTTACTGGTTTTTTTTATCATTATAAATTTTGTTTTGACAATGTTGTTTGTTGCTTTATCTTTTTTTTACTTTTGAGTTTTGAGGCATTTCGACGTCGTCGGCGCCTTTGCTCTTAAGTACGGCTCGGGACTGGACGGAGGTGCTCTATTTAGAGTATTTGCAAATCTATGCCGAATAGAATTAAAGCAGTGATCCGTTCAAAAGGAGAACGAACAAAGTATTTAAATGCTTTATTTGTGAAACAAACAATAATAAACAAAACTAAAAATCGAAAACTAAAAAATTCGTTTTTATTTCAAAATAAGCACCTTTTATTAATTTGTTTTAATTAATTTTTTATTCGCGAATTAATTAATTTTTAAATCAAATTCAACATTAACATTTTTTAAAACTCTAATTTTGTGCCAAACAGGTCATAAACTAATGCAAGATTATGCATTTAAAATGGTAACAACCTAATCCCACTCTTATTTATAATAAATACATAATAATAAAATTTGATGCAAAACAGGTAGTGCGATTCATGATCACACTACTGTATGATTTTATAATTAAAAAATTATACCATTTCATACAGAGATCTCTCAACTAAACATTACTTGTGGTCAAATCTTTCCTCTTTCAGTAAGTGATGAAAATTAATTTTTTTAATTCAAGCCCTCAATTTTAAAAATCGTTGTGTTTCTCAAAAACGATAGGTTTTAGGCATATGGAACCCTTTTGTAATTTGCATTTATTATATTATATTTATATTCTGCGATGTTAAAAGGAACTTTTTTTTTAAATATAAAAACAAACAAGCTCAAATTTATTTTCAAAAATGTATAGCTCGTTGTATTCAAGCCTTTACAACTTTTTTGAATTATAGAATAATTAGAATTATGTATTTAGCACGTGAATAATCATGTATGTGAAAAACGTGTTTTTATGTCTTTAACTCAGATAAAATTTCTAACGTGCATATTTGACTTCATATTTTTAATGTTTCTAACACATATTTGCATGCATATATTTTTTAGTGCATAACTATCCAAAATTATTTAAAAAATAAACTTAAAAACTGGAATGCAATTTCATTTTTAAATCGCTTAAGATGCAATCATTTTTTAAATAATATACTAGTTTTTTATAACATAAAAAAATGGTTACTAAAAAAAGTCTATGAAATCGTTAAACACACTACGAGGTGCAGTTAAAATTAATAAAACAATTTTTAACGTAAAATTAATAATACATTTCCGAATCGTCTCATAAATTTTACAAAATAAAAGTGATGTTAGAAATTAGTATTTCAATTTACCTTTGTATGTACAAACTCAATCTAATTACGCTAACAAAATATTACTTCGTTTTAACGGTTTTTAACCAAAGATGTATTTTATAGAAAAATGATCGATTGTAACTCAATTTGTCAGACTATCAATAGATTGGTTCAAATGTCGTTTTATTCCCAGTTCAAAGTTCTTCTACAAAGGATATGTAAAGAAAAAGTATTGACGCAAGTTACTAAAATTGTTAGGATTTAAAACATAATCGTAAATAACTGCTACGGTACTATATACATATAAGAGAATAAATAAAATTAAAGTTTTAAAAGAACTAGAATTGGTAAAATATCCGTTTATTTTATGTTTACTACAAACGCGATAAGTTTATACAAAAACGAATTGCAATAAACCCTACAATAATTTAGGTGTCTTAACGAGGTGAAGTTTAAGGCATTTTATTGCTAAAACCTTCACATGTAATTAACATCATTTATTTTATAACGTAAAATTTGCGGAACGGTCGGGTTACTAAACATTTATCAAAAATTAATTTTGGATCAAAATTACCGATAGAAAATCTAAATTATGCAAAGCCGGGCGTTGTATCCAATTTGCAAATGCTGTTAGTAAATATTACATCGATTTTCAAAGAATTTTAAAATTATTTTTATTTATTTTGATTCAAATAATCGGAATTGTTGTATTCGGAAAAACATTGTTTCGAATGAATTTATTTTCTCTGATAAAGTAACAATTTTATTTTTGGTTTAAAAAATTAACATTTAACAAGGATATGTGAAATAATACAAAAATTATACAGAGTGTTCACCTACAAGCGTCTGTCTACAATGACTTATTTTACAACTTATTAGACGTTTAAAACTGTTTTCAGAAAGGTGCAGAATTTATATAAGATTGATTAATGTCGATTTAGAGTTACCTTAACCATTTTGTAAACATATTTTATTATTGTTAAAAACAAAACATTAATTTTATTTAACGTACAGAGTGATGGATTCAGCGCCGCACCCTTAACAAAAATTAGGTGCAATGCAATAAAATGTGTTCAATAAAAGTATTGTAACGTAGAAATTGGAGAAGTGAGAAAAAAATTACAATCGTAGATGTTTGGCTTACCGTTTGGCTAGCTTTGCCGCAGATGGTCGTGGGTCGGATAATTAGAAAAAAAAGTACTCTTCTTATAAGCCACTTATACTTACGGACGAGTTATGTACTGAAGGTCTAAGCTAGAAAAAAGGAAATCCCAGACCCGCGATCCCTAAAGTACATTAAAAAATAAAACACTTGTTTCAAATAAGAAAATGACAGTTTCGGTTATTAATTTCTGATTCCTTTTGTTATAGTTTATCTACGACAGTAGACCCTTATGAAATGAAATAAAGATAGGAGTCAAATCGTCGTTGCTTACAAAATTTGTACCGCTTTTGTGGCTACGCCACTGGTATCATTACGCTTATAACACAAACATGGAAACAAGTCTAAAGTAGATCCTGGAAGCAGATATTTATATAGCGCAATTTACCAACGGTAGCAATAGTTAGATATGTCCGCGTAATTAATTTGATTATAATCCGCTCGTGACCTTGACGTCAAGTTGGCGAGTCAGATATTTACATGGGATGTATCACCCGATAACATCACATCAAACTTCGAACCGTACTTCCAATCTCTTTACATTTATCATAATAGTAAAATTAATATTGAAGTTTATGAAAATTGAGTGATAACCTTGTAACCAAAGGAAAAAGCGCTAAGCGCACATGACAAAGAACATCGTTTAAAATTACATTAATTAATTCGTTACGTTAAACATTCTAACAATCAACGAAAACAGTTAAATTGTTATAAGCGAGAAGTGATCCGAAAAACCCCCAACAGCACCGATCAAGTTACGGTCGATACAAGGTTTGTTCTCCGGTTTATTCACAGTTGAAATAATTTGAAAATAAATACCTTTAGAAGAACTCCGCCGCAATTAGACCACCTCTACTTACGTACAGAGATTTGCCATCAAAGCTGAATTACTGAAGCATGCAATAGAAGTTTAATTACAGAAGCATGTCATAGCAAACTTAGCACTAGGAGCATTCCATAGAAGTTTAGTTACATGAGTATGCCGTGGAAACTTAATTACAGAAGTACGTCATAGAAGCTTAATTACCGGAGTACGGCATTGATGCAACGTTCACGACTAACCTACAATATGTGCTGATCAAAAATATATCTGTGCGTCGTTCTCTGACTCACACATCCAAAAGATTGGTTTCAGATTTTACTAAAAGAAAAGATCTATAAGTTAGATGTCAATTGATAGCAAAATCTTATTGTTTTACCAATCCTTTTGTGTTTTAACGTCAACACACACACCGTACCGGACGTGATAAAAACCAAAAGTGGCCGAAAATGTTTTTGGAAAATAAACTACAACTTGCGTCAACTGATTCAACCAAAATTCTCGATGTTGGTATTCATACGTCGCCGGTGGCAAAGTTGCCTATTTGTCAATCGGAAAGAATTGCAAATTAAAATTTAACCGTTACAAATTCCCCCCTAGCACGAAGTGAGACCAACGGTCAAAATAAATCCGAACGCAGTAGTAAAGATGACTTAGAGCGGAACTTGCAATGGAGTTCGTCAATACTAAGCAAACACATTGAAAACCGAAACTCAACCCAGGAACCGAAAAACCAAAGAAAACTCTAATCCGATAGTCGAAGCAAAAGAGGATTTCAATGTTCCCTAAAAACAAACAGACCTGACTTGGACTAGAGACTTATAAAGCAAAATGATACTGTCCGAGAAACCAAACTCCAGAGAAACCAAAAGGTGATTCCGGGCATGAATTATCAACGAGACGTTCTACCAAGTGAGGAAAGCAGACCAATGATAGAATAAGAGAAGAGGAGAGAAAGAAAGGAAGTTTAAACTAGCGTTAAGGACTTTAAGCGCCATAATCCTAATGAAACCCAAAAAAAATTCTAGTACTAGTAATATTAAGAGAAGGAAAAAAAGAAATAGAAATAAGAAAACGTGAGAATTATTTATTGCCAATCGAACGCTTGTAAATCATTGATCGCTGTGCTGGACTGTCACAATACTTAGAAACCGATTAACGGATTAAAGTACTCCCAGAAAACCAAAGAAAAGTAGCAAAAGAGATACTTTAAGAAACCAAACGAACGTACATGCAGTAGTACTAGTAAATGTTATTGTTGAATATAGCAATATATATATACCCTTTTTGCATTGTTCTAGATCGTTTTATTTTTTGCTTTATGCTATTCGTGGGTTCAGACGTACCCTTGGTATCTCTGAGTCAAGGAGCGCTGAGTCTTTCTCTATTTTTATTATAACTTTTCAACCACGCCTGCTCACCGACATCGTAGCTAACCATAGTGACGTGGTTGTTACTAACGGTACCTACTAGAGAAAAGATTAGTAACAGAACTAACTAAAGCTAAGCTAAAGCTAAAGTTAAGGAAATTAATTCGTCGACTTGGTTTGCTTTAAATCGGAGATGACCGTAGGTTAAGCTGTTAGCACCCAAAGTAGACTCGTGAATCGGTGCTTTGCGTCTCCCCAGCAAACACAGATGGACTTAAATTACTGTTGAATTGCCATTAAATTACGGTAATTTAAGTAGTAATTTAAACAGTAAAAAGGGCGCCATTAAGCAACCACTTAAACTACCAAAAATTCGTTGACTTCCAAATTACTAATAAGCTACCATTAAAATACTGTTGTTATATTACCATTGAATTACTGTTAAACTACTGTTTTGAACTACTAGCAAAACTATTAAATTATTATTAAAACCACTAACACATTTAAAAAAATAGTTTTTTTAGTTAATTATTTGTTTCTTTAATTTTTTATTTATTTCGTTTACAGAATTTGACGCACATAATTGATAAATTGTAGGATTTTTTAAAAATTAGAATATAACTTAAGTACTTACCTGGGGTTTGATCCCACGAACATCAGGAAAATCCCTTGCAACCTAAACGTGTTAACCACTACTCTACCTGACCTAATACTATAAATGCTAACTACACGTTATATATGTTGAATACAAAATCGAGTAACTTATTCGTAATTTAATGCTTTCAACGTGAACCATTAAATATTTCACATGACAATCAGACTGATGATGAATTAGTCCTATATATACATTTGCATCGCTACGTATTAATTATAATTTTGTTGTTTTTGTTATTCTGTAATCACGATAATTCATGTCTTAGTTGCTTGAAGTGGTTTATATAATCCGAATATTTTTGGATACAGCAGGTACAAAATTTCATGCAATATTGATATTTTTGTATCATAAGTTATAATATTTACTTTTGTTTTATATTTATATTGCGTTACTGGATTCCGCAGATTGACTAATGCTATTTGACTTTCCAATATTAATATTTTTGTAAACTGTACGAAATCTTTTTAGTTGTCGATAATAATTGCCACTTTCCTTCTTTCTGTGCATTCTTCAAGCAATTGTTTGATAGCAGACCTAACTGTTTGGCAAATATAACGACTATTTTTAAAATAATTTAGCTTAACATTTATATAGCAACTCTATTACTACTGACTATTAATTTACCTTGTATTTTAACGGACATTCAATTACCATTAAACTCCCCAACCTAATTCTGGAATTACGACTAAGTTAGAGTAAACTATTCAAGCTACCAATCAATACATTACTCCTAAATTACTTTTGAATTGCTGGGTAGTATAATGGTAACTCAATTACCGGTAAACTACAACGTTCAATTTTTTAATTACTCTTAAGTTACTGGTTAAACTATTCTTAAGCTACCCACCATTACATTACTCCTTAATTACTTTCTAATTACCAGGTAGTATAATGGTGACTCAATTACCATTAAACTACTACTCTTAATTATTTAATTACTATTAAGTTACTAATTAAATTACTTTTATGCTACCACAATACTGAAATACTCCTAAACTACTTCGTATACTACATTTAAACTAGTAACCATTTAAATTACTGCTAAACGTCACCTTAGACTATTAAATTACGAAAAAAATGAAATTACTTATAAATGACTTTTCAATACCTAATAAACTACTAAATTAAGCTACCTTGTGTTTGCTGGGTCCTTTCTTTGCGAGCAGAAAGAACTAAAAAAGTCTGGGGTAAGGAAAGGTCCCCAAAGCCGCAACGAAACCGTGCGTTAAAAATAAAACAGGACGTTGTAACAAAATTATTACTACAATTTATGTGAACTAGTATTACGTCACAGCAAAAGATAGAAGCAAAAGTGAGAGAGAGAGAGAGATCTCACAAAGAAGTCCAAACTTAAATATATACATACACAAAAAAATATTCATATGTACACATCTAGATACAAAAACATAAATCGTTCGTATTTTTTAACACACCAATCATTACGAGGTAAAACATATAAAATTGATTAGAAATATAATTAGCATTAAGTAATAATAATTTAGAGTATATTGTAGATATGGATGTAATAAAGATGGCTCTAAATTATACGACGAAAAATAAATCCCACAGGTTTCCGTAACACATAGCTAATAATTTAAATTCTTAAAAGACGTTTACGTTTTGTTTTCTTTTTGTTATTTTATCTATCGACTCCGCATGCACTGCTGTTTAAATATTATAGTATAAATACCTTCAATTACAGGTGTAAAAAGGATATTAAAAGATAGTATAATTTCCATTCTCGCTCACGACAAAAATGCTTTATTTGGTAGCATCAGTAGGACGGTAACCTTTTACCCAGATTTAGTAGCAATTAAGCATGAGGGTAACAAACAAGGAGGTAAAAATGTGAAAATGTGTACTTCGTTTCAATTACAACACAAAAATTAACATCGAGCAGGCTTTACAGAGATTTATACGATCTGCATCGAGAGAAATTTCCCTTAAGAAGATGTACATAAAGTGGATGTGGAAGTAGACTCTTACCGAGCAATGATTCAAAATCTCCAAAGTGTACAACTCAATAGAGCAAACTATACTGTGAAAAGAATTGCGATTCTCTTCTCACTGCAATATCATACTTTGGCAAAATTGTTGGTTCGTTCAGAATCATTTTCTCGTAATTTCTGTGCCACAGAAACCTAGAGATGGCTTTAGAACTTTAACAACAAATTGTGTACTGATTTGGGACTAAAGCCTTTTTAAGCTATACTTCTGAGGGAACTGTGCATTTTCAATAAATGTTTGCAGGGTTCCTAAACTTTTTTCATTATTAGTCGCAATTTTAGGTCGACGAAACCTTAGACGATCTTTAAAAGTACGAGTTTCTTCAAACTTTTACAAATTGTTTGATTTAGCGATTGGTGGACGATTTCGAAAGGTATCATTAAATAAATGATATACTTTTTTTATGTGTTCCTACACGATCTTCTGATTATTAACAATCTTATTTTTTAGTTTCACTGAGAACCAATTTAATCAAGTTCTTCTTTTTCTTTTCTTTTTCTGTTTGCCTTCTTAAGCATCGGGTCATCCAATTTCTTGCTATAGTTCTTATTTCTTTTAGTGTCTTTTGTGGTTTTGTCCTATTTCTTGGATTTGGTCCATACATTTTTTTCTGAATCTTCGTTTCTTCTTCTTGGTTAGTTTTCCCAATTCCGTCATCTTTCTTGCTGTTCTATCTGATTCTATTCTGATTACATACTAATTTAATTGCTTCTTTCTTACTTTCTCTATTAATAGCTCTTGTTTTTTATATCTTTAATGTTTTTGTTTTTAATCCTGTCCCATTTGGTTTTTTTTGCTATTTTTCTAAGATGCTTTATTTTGATTGCATTTAATTTAGTTTTATCTCTAAATCTAAATCTCATTACTTTTGCAAATTGGTATTATTGCAATTAATTTCTTTATTATAACCATCCTTAAGTTTTCATTCACTATCATTACTTATGTCTTATTTGTATTTACTTCAATTTTTATATTTTTGATTTTTTTAGTTCAGGCATTATTTTATTTTTGTATTTCCTATTATTTATTTTTTTTGCAATTTTATCCATGATATTGTATTCTTGCTGTTACTGTCTATATGTGCTTTTAATCGCGTTTATTACGCTGTGGGCTATTTCCATGCCTTTCACTGTTTCTGATATCTTTCTCCTATCCACTTCAAACGTCGCATTCAGATACAGAAATAATACAAATAGTTCCTTCCGTTTTTCTATTTTTTTTTCTATTGTATTTCTTATTACGTATATGTCATTGCATGTCTGTTTTTCTGGTTTGAACGATGCCTGTTTTTCTCCCAGTTTTGGTTCTACATATTCTTTCAATTTTTTCTCTAATATTTTTGTGTATAGTTTATAACTGGTTTGAGCTAAGCCGATTGGTCTATAATTTTTTCATTGGGTCTGTTCTCCCTTGGTATTGGTATTGGTAAATTATTTTCCCATTCTCTTGGTATCTTTTGTTTTTCTCGTGCTTTTTTATAAATAGTCCATATCTAATTTTTTTTGTTTCATTCATTTAATTATTTTCGGTACTATGCCGTCTATTTGTTTTCTCTGGTTTTGTTTTCTTTTCTTATTTCTGTTTGATATCTGTCTACATAGTATTTTTTCATGCTTCTAAAATTTTTGTTTCTTCTTATTTTTTTTATTACTATTCAAAATTGTCTTGTGTAGTATTTTTGTTATCTCTTTTCTACATTCCTTTCCGGTTTCTTTTTTCGCTTTTTTGATAGATTTTTTCACCTCATTTTTTTGCATTGCATGTTTGTTTAAACTTTTGTGTTTCTTATTGAATGTATTTCTTCCATGCTGTTTTCTTTTCTTTGACTGCTATTTTTATTTTAATGTTCCACCATTTTGTCCTTTTTGTACATCTATTATGTTTATTTTTCTCACATATTTTTTCTGTTGTTGTCAGTACTACCTCTGTTTTCCATCTTTCTTTATATGTTCATTCGATTTTTTTCCCTTCTCGTTTTTGGAATTCTATATCTGTCTCTTACTGATGTTTTTTCATATATTTTAAGTATTTTTAAATTAGAAAGTAGATGTCATCATTGCTAACAACTAGAATTTACCGAAACTCGCTGTTGTACACATATATTGCAAATTTTATCAACAAATAATGTAGGTTAAAACAAAATAGAAAAAGTTGTATGAAAAACGTGCTACAATTCTTTCTTGTAAGACTCGTATAAGCAAACTTACTCGCATTACAATTCTCGTCATTGTAACACTCGTTTTACAGTACAGGGTGTATCTTATTAACCGGTTGTTATTTTAACAGGTAAAATTAGAACATAAATACAAGCAAAAAATATCAGAATAAAAGTTACATTAAAACATTTAAAAAAATCAAAATGTTTGATAAAATAAATTGCAAATTATGAACCTGTGGTCTCCTGAGGTTGTTGACGCTACCATAAAAAATAAACTGTTCTAAGAAGTGCAAATTTCTTCTTGGTGATTTGCTGACACCAAAAATAAAAATAAACACAAAATAATGTTATCGGAGAACGCATAGTTAAATTATTGTGTTCAATGAAGTTCCTATTCTGCACATTCGTTTCAACTACACTAGATAATATTTGCTCGGTTGAATAAAACACAAACGTCGCCAAAAATTGTTCGTTACTTGCGTAAATAATTGCAGAAAAAAAACGTTTTTGCAGCTCTTGTCTATTATTTATGTAGGTTTAGTATACTTCACCTTTCGGAAAACTCCAGAAAAAAGTCTAAAGAGTTAATATCTGGCTTACTGGCTGACTAGTGTCTAGTTAGTGCCGTTTCTTCCAAAGCAAACGATCTGTAAAAATTATATTTAAAAAATCGCAAACGGGGTGACTTGCTTGAAGAGTAGCATAAGCATATTGTTCTGCAAATTTTAAAGGGTAAGTTATCAAATTTTTGCGCAAAAGTTTCTTGTAAAATTACAAGTTACCTGTAAGTCTTTCTCGAAAAATAAACGGTCCAATTAATTAATAGCCGCCCAAACATTAATAGAAAACCGCCACTGAAAGTTACTTTGTTAAATTTCATAACGGTTTTCTTCATTCCAAACATGCGTGTGTGAAAATTCAGCACTCCGTTTTGTGTAAGACAATACTCATCTGAAAATAATATTTTGACACTAAAGTCAAGGTCAAAAGCTTCTTGTTGCTGCAACCACTCACAAAACTCAAGTCGCAGTTCAAAACCATAGTCGGTTAATTTTTGGACTTATTGAACATAGTAAGGATACAAAGAATAATTTGTTCAAACGTAATGTAACGTACTATGGGACACGTTAGCTGCGTGGTCTATTTTTGTAGTTTTACTTCGTGTTGGATCTTACCAATTTACAATATCTGCACATACATTAAAGAAAAACAAATATTAATGTTTTGATTTTATTGACAATGTTTTTTCTTTTTCCGTTGCTAATAAATGCGGTGGTCTTTCTCAACCACGACCTTTGTAGATAGAAAGAACACTTTTAGTTTCTCTAAACCGTTGAATACACGCCAAAACAAAGTTTATGGAAGGGAATTGTCTATTAGAATATTGATCAACCCAACATTTAGGTGTGTTGTGAAGGTTATAATTACACTCACCGTACATTAAAACAGTATCACTGTTTTACATAATAAAGAAAATTTAAATTAAATAGTATGAAGTACGAGTACGTCACTAAGATAACAATGTTTTCCGGGTTTGGACCGTGTCATTGACACGGTCCAGACTCGGAATACATTCTTGTCTTAGTATAGACTCCGTCTGTAGAAGCCTTCGCTATTACAAGTACATTACACAAAACACTTAGCATCAACTAAAGAAATTTATTCAAAATTGAAACAGAAATAAATCAGATTGTAGAACTCAGTTCTAAGAAAGCTGAATTTAGCATTTAATTATTTGAAGTCTTGTTTTGATTACAACCTAAGATAAACGTGATCGTGTACACAAAGTACATTTTGTTAAGCTAGATCAGCAATAATGCTAAGAAATAAACATTGCCATCTGCTTTGATTATTTTATTAACAATTGATTTTGTAGGTAATGAAAAATTAAAGAAAACAATAATTAACACAGTACATCAATACGTTTCACGGATTTCACAGCATTTACATCCATCATTTATTGCATAACCATGTATTGTTTCATAAACTAAGCAAGATAATGTTTGTGAAATAGACTTCGCAAGATATGAGAAGGATAAATTTAAAACGGTTATGCACTATTTTTATTTTCTAACAAATATTACTAGTCACAGAAATAAAAGTTTGTAGCTATTATGTGAATTCGATTATACGTGCAAATACAACAAACAGTAAATAATTTTATGCTAGGCGTTTGATAATCACGGAATATATATCTAACGGGTATTATACTTTTTCGGATTGCAAATTGCAATAAAATCATTAAATATTCAACGGTATTGACGTTATTTGGTGACCCAACATCACTCAAGCCCCTGGCGAATTGCTAAAAACTACATTTCGTTTTCCGTACGCTTTACCCACGTAATTAGTCTTTTGATAAACACGGTGAAAAAAAACGTATCGAGTAAACAAAACGTAATTATTAATATTTGATCGTATAAAAAGTACATGAAATATGTACAAATAGATCGATGTTATAGTAGCATGAATTTTTTTTTGTTATGAATATTTTATAAGATCAATTCTTATGAGTTTGTTTTGAAAATTGAATTTACTGTTTTCGCTATTTTTTTATAGTATAAACCATTTTAAAAATGTATTTTAAACAAACAAAATAATACATGTATGAAACAAAAACAGTTAACATATATTAAATTCGTGCAAAAACAAACGAACAAGTATTATAAAAGCACAATCTCATAATTGATGTAGTTTCTACAAATATTAAAAAATGTCTTAGAATTTGATGCAATGGTTTTATAACAAGAAATTAGACTTAAGATACATTTTATGTACTTGTTTTATAATAATATATTATATACCAAGGTTGAGAAGTGTGTCATTACAACCTAAGCGCTACATCATAATTTTCTCAACCGTGGTTTATGTACAATTATGTGCGAAATAAAAAGATAACGTAAGCTTTTTTTGGTAAAATTATTAAGATTACTTCAAAACATTATTACTTTAAACGCAAACTTAAAATAACTTACATTTTTAAAATCAAATTAATTTGTTTAATTAACGGTTTAAATTCTTAAAATAGCATTAGATGACAATGTTATAAACGTTTTTTTTTTTAAAACTGTCATAGAGTTAACAGCAAAATGTAATTCATTAACTAGTAGTTAATAATGAAATGTTATTTACCTGCGGTTAAAAAAATGCTACTTTACAACCTACTGTTGTACGAAATAAATAATAATGAAAGCTTCTACAACTAAAGGAAAAAAATATATAGTTATATTGTTAACAACTTTTTGCTCTAATAAGTCCTGTTAGTAACAACTACGTTACCACTGCTAACTGAGATGTCGGTGAGTGAGCGTGGTTAAGAATACTATAACTAAAAAAAAATAGGCGCCACTTCGTTTTACTGTCAAAATCCTCGTCTCGGAGACATCAATTACTAATTACTAATACACAACGTACACAAAAATACGAATAAAGCTGAAGGTGGTATAATGTACTCGACTGGAAAACTGAAAGATTAATTAGTGATCTTAGTTATACAAAAGACAAACAGCTGATAATAATAAATATCTCTAGTTATTAATCTAGTTTGGTGAAGTCTACCAAAAGCGTTAACAGATATTCTTTTGTCAGATGTGCTGAAAAAAATAATTATAAAGGTTTGTAATTTCTTATAATCGTCTCGAGGTTAAAACTTCTTATATAGGATCTTCAGCCTTCTCGATTTTCTTTATTTAGATTATATTCAAGAAACTGACGGTTTCCAAGACATTGCAGCTTGCATCTTTAATGCGCTAATTGCCACTGATAGAAAAAGTATTATTTAAGGCGCTTTATATCATTTCCAATAAGCGTCGTGATTTCGGACTTTACTTTCTTTTTCATTATCGTAAAGCAAATTATCAAATATTTTCTTTAATTTTATTTAAGAGGTGGTTCGTCTAGCACCCCTGCACTGCGGTTTTTTTGTGCAGTTCTGATTTTTTTATCCTTTTAGTAGTTTTGTTTTATCTATGAAGTCCAGAAGTTTATTCAAAAGGACTTTTTTTCAACTCATTATCGGTTAATCTGGTTTACCGAGAATTGTGCGTTGCGTTTGGTATATTTTGCATTTACACAGCAAATACCGCAACGTCTCGTCGTTTTTGAAACACCCGCGACATAAAGGACTACTCTGCAGTTTCATTTCATGCATATTTTTATTAAGGCTACAGTATCCTATTATTAGTCTTGTGACCTTCCTTAACTTTTGTCGACTTATCCCTGATAGTGCATTTTGAGTGTTTGATTGTCTCTGTACGGAAGAGTTTTGTGTATCTCATCCCGAAAGAGCTTTTCCAGAGTTTCTTATACTCCGCTGCTATTATTTTTCTTTCAGTGATTCAAGCGATTCCGAAACGAGTTCAAGTCCGATATATGTCCATGTTGTGCCCTTTTTGGCGTTCGTCATTAGGTTTCCCTTTTCACTCTGTTTCTTTGGTATTTAAACTAACTGCTTTTATTGGCAAGCTACCAATATTTTCATACTGTTTATGCATGCCATAATCAGTTTGGATTTTATTACTAGCAACCTTTGCGCTAGTAACGCTGTTTGACTACCAGACATGATCAATATCGGACCGCATATTTACTTAAAGTCAGCAAAAATTGCTTCTCTTAGTGCCTGTCTATTCCCGCACCGGTACCGTTGCGATTTTTGCTCTTATCTTTGCACTAGATACTTTCTTTTTGTTCGCTTGTCTCGTGACGGTATTATTACTTTAAATTTCCTTAAGAAGTGACAACTTTTTGTGAAGTCAGATTTCATAATTAAAATTATTTCTTCACGCAGCACGTTGTATATACCCGGTTTGTACGTGCCGGTAATTGACGTGTGCTCATTGCTCTGCAGTCTGCATGCAGTTTGTTTTGCTTCCATCAGTACAACGAGGTATAATGATGGAAGTGAAAGTAGTGTTTCCATGGTTGCTATGGGCGTGATTCTCATTGCTTCTGTTATCTGTAGATATGCCATTTTTTGTACTTAGTTTGAAAACCGTGCTTTTCAGGTTGTTTTTTTCACGCTATATAAGCGCACCGTATTTAATGGTAGGTTTTTGCACTACAGTATATAAGCATTTGTTTTTTATGTGTGACGGACTATCTGTTTGATTGCATTAAAAATCATAATGGCTTTCGTTGTGTCTTTTTCTAGATGAGCGTAGTCTGGTATAAAGAGTGAATCCCGAATATCTGACTTTTTTTGTCATCGAGAGCGTGTTTAGTGCACTCTGCTTTATGTTGGTTACAACTGCTCCAAATCTCGTTTGTAAATAATGGCGAGATTGTCGGCGTATCTGAAATTAATTGCTCCTCCGCTTTTTGTTTTTGTAGATGGCAGTCCATGACGAGACACCACAAAAGGAGTGACATTACCCCGCCTTGTGGGCTCAGGTTTGTCAAACTGGCTCTTACACCTATACAAAGTAGCTGTTATCGCCCAATTTCTGAGCATTGAGTTGACCCAGTTTCACACTACAGGTGTGATTTTTTTTATTGCTCTTGCAATGGAGGCAAAGGTAGTATGGTCAAATGCTTCTTCAATATTTAAAAAAGCACCTAATGCAATATTGTTGTATTGCATTGCATTTTTGCACTTATTTAATGGATAATAAACTGCTTGCTCGTAAGATATTCCGGATTGGTATGCATACTGGTTTTGGTGCAAAGGCTAAACCTTTAGTACCTCGTCCCATATGTCAAGTTAAGCTATTTGGTCTGTAGGATTTTGTCTAGGCATATGTAAGTCTTTCCAGTTTTAGTATAAATACTACCTTGACAATCTACCAGCTGCATATGCGAAAATGCTAAGCTAGCTCTGAATGTTTCACAAATTGGGTTTCACAGAGCAGCATGATAGAATGAATTTTATCAACTGCTGGGAACTGAACGCATTGTATCCTCATTTTAAGTTTTTAGGATTAATTATTTTTCTCGTTAAGTCCCAGTTTTTTTAAGTGCTTGTTTGTTTGGTACCTTTAGGTTTTGGTGCTTGAGAATTTCGGTTAAGGACGTGTGTTTTTGCAGTAGTTCTTGCAAAGTACCTTCTACTGAATCTGTAAACTTATCGCTAATAATCGGCATAGAACCAATACTTCCAGTACGGTCCTTATTCAGAGCTTTTTGAAGGTGACAACATGTAGGCTTGTTTTCTACGTTTCTACAGTATCTTCTAAAAGAGTATTTTTTTGTTTTTTTAATAACATTGTTGTATGTCGTGAGGCTGTTTCTGTATTCTTTACCGTTTTTGCTTTTTTTTGCTGTATTAAATAACCTTCTATTGTAGGTCCTTGTTTTGTCAAGCTAGAGGTTCCAATTTATTTTGTTGGAAGGTTAATAATTTTATTGCGCAGTTATAAACATAGGCGCATCTTCGTTATTTATTATATCTAGATTAAATTTTATAATAAGTTCTAAAAGTTGTTTACCTCTTGGATATGTGCTTGTGCTCCTTCACAAAGAGTGAATCAACGGTTTGTTGGTCCTACTGTTCATAAGCTTTTAGACTTTCTCCGGCAGTGGTTCTGTGTGGTCGTAATCAAGTAACCGGATCTGATGATAAATTCTCTTCTCGACTTCCTCTATTACATACATTTTAGCTGTTACTCTTTCTCTAGAACATATATCGTACAATGGCATTAAGTTGAGTGCATTTTTTACGATGATGGAAGTACCAAGGTTATGCACAAATTAGAAACATTTACCTGAACAGTTTAACCTTTTTATTAGTCTCTTGTGGATCTATGACCTCTAAAAAAAAGCAATACCAATATTGTGTGTCACGATATAAGCACTGAGGACCGCTGAGGCTGCCATGCAGTGATGTATATTTGTCTGAACTACTTTGAATATTATATTTACCGTCAGTACGTTTCTTCTGGCTCTAGATTTATCTATTGCCTAATGGACAAAACCCGTGGTATCCGGTTTTTTGCTGTCCTTTTTGGAATCGGTCGACACGCGAAGAGTAATCCTCGAGAATTCAAAGTACACGTGGGTGGCTACTACCTTTACCTTTTCCTAGGAGTTTTTGTTCATAAACAGAACGTATTGAGGTTTTTCAGATAAAGGTTAGTGTTAACCACCCGCCACGTCTCGCTATTGTTGTTGTTCTGTACCAACATTCTTTTCAATAGGGTGGCCAGGTCCAGTACTGAGACTCAAATAAGAACCTTTTTGGATGCAGGAAAATCTTAAGATCCGTATCTTTCCACGGAAGTTTTTTTTTTGTTTAAGGTACTAACTAATTACTCTTTGGTTGGCTCTGCGCCCGTTATTTTTAGGAATCCGACTGTATGGGTGCATTCTTGAAAACACGGAGTAGTTTGTCCTTTTTCTAGTTCGTTAATTCATACGAGTATTGAGTTCCTTTCAGAAATGATAGTATTTTCAGGGAACTTTTTTGATATGGTTGTAAAAGAAATTTTCGTCAGAATGTCCTTGAATGTTTTTTTTATTACTTTGATTTTGCTTTGTTGGTCGTTTTTGTGACTGCTGGAAAGATTGCGCTTTTGTGCTTTTGTTGTTCTGGTAGTTGGTCCATTTGTGTGCGTTGTCTGGTGTCGCTGTGCGTTCTTGACGTGTCCGCTTTTTTTTTTATAGGTGGGTTTCGCTTACGCGTCTCTGCGGTTAGCGCAAAAACGGTTGCTTGAACCCCGATTCTTTGTGTTGTTTTTATCTTTTGTTTTACCTTCCCCAAAAACTTTTAAGGTCTTTCGGGTTTAAGGTCAACATCAACCAATATTGTTGGGTTCTATTTAGAGTCTCCGTCTTTTTCCATTAAGTTCTGCATAAGTGGTTTCATATATGTCCTACGAATACGAAGGCGGTGAAGGATGCCGTGCACAGTGCCTTCATATGCACGGAAGGTGTTACACTAATTTTTGTGTAACCAAAAAAAACAAGCAACGGCTAACACATTTGTCCACGGAAAGAGAGTCGCAGACTTTGTGATACGAATTTAAAAATTAAATCTAAAAAAGCGCCAAAACGATGAAAGTTTAAATTAGGGAGATATTGTTAACTCTACCCGTAGCTGGAAAAGAACAAATAACACGACAGAAGTAATAACACATAATATATATTTATTTTATCACAGACAATAATTCCAAAGAGGACGAAGAAGCTACATAAATATAATTACGTAATGTGCCCTATACTGGGCAACACGTCTTACAATAAACTGATCTAGTCGGTCTAAACTTTTACATTCGAAGAAGGAATAACTTTATATTCGCAAATTTAAAATCGCAAAAGTATATAACAAAAACAAAAAACGCGCACTGCATACGACTTTGTGATGCACAAATTGTACGGTCAACAATCGACATGACCAACGAAGTACTAATCATAAAATTAGAAATTGTAATACTCACAGTTAGGTTTCATCCAGTAGGGGATTAGCTAGTTCCGTACCTATGTTACCTAAAACGTAATATTAAATCTAACACAAAACGTACATACGTCGTTAGCACAAGTAAATTTCGTTTTCAAAGCATACAATCATTTGAGATAGCGGATGCGCAGCGTTTCCTCTCGACTTAGTGTATCAATTGTTGGTGGCCTTTCCTCCCAAAAGAAATCGCAACTTTAAAGGTTTCCAACCCTTTGACGGTGTGAATAGTTAAGTTATAATAACGTGACGTAATGGAAAATATGCCATCTGTTTATCTTTACCGATAAAGGAAACGTGTGTGGGGTATGGAAATTCGCTATAGACAGTTAGGAAAGAAACAAATTAAACCTCTAATACAAAAAAATCTAACGACTGATAGCCACAAAATTCATTTGCAGATTTACGTAGACTCGCGTGAAATAACTTAAGGGTGAAAGTAGTGTTGAAATACGTACAGATTTTAAGCCTTGACTACACCTGTCCAGTTAAACAGGGTTGTCCCAGTTTAGCTAGTAAGTAGCATACCGTGGCACTTTGTCTACCCTCTTATCCACCACTTGAAGATGTGTCCGATAAGTAGCTCAACGCACGAAAAGGTAGTTCAACCTACGGATATAAGTGAAAAAATCTGTACAAGAAGTTAAAAAGATATCAATTTCACATCTATCTATTGATCCAAATTTTGTCCCCTGAACAAAAATTAAAGTACAAGAGATTCTATATTTTTCAATTATTTTATTTACTGACACAACAACCTTCCACAACACTGGTTGTATAAATAAACATAACTTTTAGTACTAATCTTTAGATAATTCGCGATACATGAGACAAATAAATCAACAGCGTCATTGATCATTGAATGTGTAGAGGGAAACTATTGGTGATATTATTATAGGCCCGCAATATTTCAACGATCATCTTGATGGGCTCATGTATCGTATTTAAACTTTTTACAAAATAATTTACTAGGTTTATTAACAGACGTTTCTAAATATACTACTAGAAATAGGATGTGGTTTCAGCAAGCTGCTGCACCGGCTCATTTTTATGGGATCTAAAAAATTATATTTATGATGCTTTTGGAAACCAATAGATTGGTAGAAACGGACGTACCTTCTGGCTAGCTAGATTTCTGGATCTAAGAAAACTTGATTTTTTTATGAGGATACATAAAAGAAATTGTGTATAAAGATCGCCTACAACTGCTATTATTATGCAGCAAAGAATAAAAGATATGTTTGCTAATATTTTGCTTAAAATGTTGGTTTTAGCAAGACGCGGCCCCACCTTGTTACGCAGTACTAGCGAGAGAATTTTGAATTAAATATTTGCTAACTGCTAGATAGGAAAACCATCCCGATCACCGTATGTATATAACTTCTCTTATTTTTTTCTTGTGGGGATATTGGAAAAGATATATAGGAACACACATATTGAACAATGTAGATCTGATGAACGGTATTAGTATTGATATAAGGTAAATGACTCCGGAGACCATCAGAAATGTGTACGTTAAATGTGTTTATTGTTTAGGCTACTGACAAGCAGCCAGCGGTGTCTAATTTGAACATTTGATAACTGCAGCGTCGTCTCTGTTTATTTTTTGAAAATATTTAAATATTTTTATTATTCATCAACGGATTTGAGATCTTACATTAATCACGAGTGAACGTATATTCACTTTTCACGTATAGATCAAGCTGTTTTTTGTGTGCTTGACCAAAATAACGCGATTATTATGAGAATGTCAAAAAATATTTTTTTATCAAGATTTGTCAGTGCACTCGATACTAAGAAGTACTTTACAAATAAACAAAAACGTGATTATTTTTACCTATAAAAGATTCCTAGCTTACCTGAAACATCAAAATGACGGTTATGCGCAAAAAATCTCGAGTTCTATCGACGAATATTGTGAATGAGTTTTTAGAAATAGCTTCTGATGCCAATTTTCTTACTATGAAGATGATGTAGGTTATTGCGTTGTATAGAACGTCTCGAACCACTATTTTCGAAGGACATCATTGACTTTGGAGTGGACAGTGGAGTTGATTTCTAATTTTTGAAGATACACGGTGAATGGCGTAATAAGTTGCATAAACCTATACTAAGATAAGAACGTCTTCCGGGTTTGGACCGTGTCAATGCTGTAACCGAAGTTGCCAACGTTGGGTCCACTTTCGTAAGGGACTTTATCAGGGCGTGAGAAAAATCGAAGAACTCAAACAAGCAACTGAAATCTAACTAAAAACGTCTCAAAAGTTAGGTAATCAACTTGTGAACCAAGCCAGATTCTAAACTTTAAAAAGGTAAGAAAGAAAACGATAAACTTGAAAAAGCAAACGAAAATCTAACAAAGAACCACTACCGCGTTAGGTAATCAACTAGTGAACCAAGCCATTGTTCACTAAAGTTCTAGTAAGTTGACAGAGTTCCGAGTCTAGATTCTCAGGATGGCAAATAGAAAAAGCACGATGAACCAAAGATTCGATAACAGAACGTTTCTGTGCAGGATGATGATGAGACGAAGCATGAAAGTATATATCAGTATAGGTGGGTTTGCGATAAACAGAATGGCCTAGAAGTCCGTCGGGCTTACGAGTTACAAGAACGTCAAGAAATGGAAGAGAACCATTACTTTCGATTTCCATAGTAAATTCGATATCTAAGTGTTGATTGTTAAGATGATCAAGAAACTTAGACAATTCAAGATGACCATGAGACCAAACAATAAACGTGTCGTCAACATATCTAAACCACACTTTAGGTTTTAATATTGATGATTCCAAAGCAACCGATTCAAAGGATTCCATAAAAATGTTAGCTACAACAGGTGATAGAGGAGAACCCATAGCAGCACCAGAAACTTGTTCGTAAAACTTATTATCAAATTGGAAGTAAGTAGAGGATAGACACTTTTCAATAAGAGGAACCAAACTCAAGTCCTTGCCATGTTGAGACAGAATCTGTTTGATGATAATAAGCGAATCCTTAATAGGAACTTTAGTAAAAAGTGAAGTGACATCAAAACTCACAAGAAGATCTTGGGGTTCAAGTTTTATAGTTTGTAGACGTTAAATAAAATGCTGAGAGTTGAGGATATGAGAAGAGGTTTTACCTGTAAACTCGCAAAGAATGTTGGACAAGAACTTGGCTAGCTTGTAGGTGGGAGATTGGATAGTACTAACGATAAGTCGAAAGGGAATGCTTTGTTTGTGAATTTTGGGAAGTCCGTATAGGCAAGGTGGTTTAGAATCTGAAGGAGTAAGTCGACGTTTAGTTTCAGGCGTAATTTAATGATTTGGTTGACCTTACGTTCAATTCTCGAAGTGGGATTACGAGTTAGAAGAGCGTACGTTTCCTCGGGCACAATAGAATGGATTTTCGCAACATAATCAATATGGTTCAAACAGTAGCATTGCCTTTGTCGGCTAGAAGAACAATAATATCAGGGTTCTTACGAAGATTTTTTAGGGCTAACTCTTCCGACTTAGAAATGTTGGGTTTAGGAATTTTAGATGATTCAAAGATTTTGCCAGTGTTAATACAATTGGGATCTGAGATCTGGCGAGGAAGATGTATTATAGAACACTCGACAGCACATAAAATATCTTCTTTAGGAATACGTTTTTGAGCAACAGCAAAATTCAAACCTTTAGATAGCACCGATTCTTGTTCTGAAGTGAGGACCATAGATAAATTAACAACCGTCTTTAAAGAGTTAGTAGTAGATAAAACTTTACGATCCTTGGATGCCAATATTTGAAACTTTTTTAGATGACCTTCAGTGGTTAGTCGTAGAGTGGTATCAGACTGCTGGTAAGTAATGTTGTCAAAGAGATTTCAATCATCCGGGGAAAGAGTGTTGGCCAACTCAAGATAAAGATAAAAGAGTTGTTTTGAAATGGTTTCTAACTCTCGCCTAGTTTGCTTAATCCGTTCGCGTATCAACGCTAGACTAACACGGTGTAAGATGTTTTTCAAAGAACGTGTCTGAATGTGGAACTTGATTCTGAGAAATGCAGGAATGATGTTGTGGTCACGACAGCGACTAAGAAAGGTTAAAGTGCACAAAAGTTTGACAAGTTTGTGACGAAGTTTGGAAAATACGGAGGTTTTAGAAGAAATATTGTCCCCGTAGAGATTGTTAATGTAATAGCGAAGGCTTCCACGGCCGGAGTCTATACTAAGATAAGAACGTTTTCCGGGTTTGGACAGTTTTAATAGAAATTTTACACAGTTCTATATGAGCTCTACGTTTTAGAGACATTATAACAAAAAGTTCCAACTGATTACTATTTTTTAAACAATTTTCAAAAATCACGTCTGGCACGACATTTTGCGAAAATGTCGTGCTGTGTCTGAATATTAGAAATTTATTAAAAATTGTTAATTGTTAAAATAGTCATCTAAAATTACACATATATACTTAATGGTAAATCATATATACTTAACCGGAATATTCAAAACTCTTGTCAAAAATAGTAATTTTCATTGTTTTTGTTTATTTTTGTAGTTCCACAATTTTCTTTCGCTATTGTTAAAATCGTTTGTTTGAATTGATACCATCTTTGTTCTAGATTTAGGTCTTTCCACCTTTCCATGTCTTTTTCCACCTTTTTTTCTGTTTTTTCTCTAAACTTTTTAGCTGCATCTGGTTCTTGTAGTTCATATATCTTAATTATTTCATTATCTTTTGTTTTTTTTTGCCTCATTGTTTTAAGGTTTTCTTTTTTCTGTGTGCGTAGTCTTACTTTTGCTACTATCAGGTAATGGTCGCTATAAACTTCTGGTCCTCGTCTCACTTTAACATCTACAATTTCTTTCCTAAATGGCCTGTTTATAAGAATATAATTTATTATTGACTTTTCGTTTCTACTTTTTACTTCTCTTGTGTATTTATGTATATTCTTATAAGGGTAAAATGTATTTGTTACTATTAAGTTATTTTCTACATAGTAGTTTATTAGCCTTTCCCTATTTTTGTTTCTGTGTTCTTCTTCGTATTGTCCAATCACATTGGCTGTCACGTTGTTTCTTATTCCAACACGGCTGTTAAAGTCTCCTAATATTATTATTCTGCCATTTAAGTTTTCTACTACTTCTGTCATTTTTTCCCAGAATTTGTCTTTCTTAGTTGTTGTTTCGTCTTGGCTAGGGCCATATGTTATTATCATGGTTGTTTTGCTCTGTTGGTTTAGTTGTAGTTCTATTTGTAGTATATTTTTTTATATATATTTCCTTTTCTTTATATTTTTTACCTGTTCTTTTTTTATTAAACATTCTACTCCTTCTGCTGCTCTTTGTTCTGCTGTTACTCCGCTATAAAATAATACGTGTCCTTTTTCTAATTTTATCATTCCTTGCCCTTTTTTTTTAGTTTCAGTAATTGCTAGGAAATCTAGATTTTCTTTTTCAAATTCTTCTACGAGTTCATGTTCTTTTCGTTTTATGCTTCTTATATTCCAATTGCCTATTCTTAGCGTTACTTGTGTTTCTTGCCTATCATTTTTATGTGTATTAGTTTTTGTTTGCATGTTCTTTTTCTTTGCTATTTTTGTCTTCTTCTGTTCCGCCCGAATTGTATTTAGTTTTTTGTCTTATTTTTAATTTTTTCCTCTAGTGCATTTTTTTTGTATATTCCATCTCCACACTTTTTCTTCTATTATTAGTTTTTGATATCCAATTTTAACAGTTCTTCCTTTTTTCCTTTGTTCTTGCGCTGTTTCTGATTTGTTTATCTATATCTCGTCCTTTCTTTGATAGATCGTTGTTAATAAATACCCTAGACTCTTCTATGTTTTTCAATTTGATCTTGTTTTGCATTATTTTGATTTTATCTACTGAGTTATCTACTTGTACTAAACACTGTTGTGGTCTCAGTTTATAAGTTGTTTTGATGGCGACTTCAATACCTAGTTTCTGTTGCATGAAATCTTTTATTTTTTTTTTTAATTTTCTGGTTTGTTATTATTTATTGTTAGCCCTGTAATTACCACATTGTTCCTTCTTTTTTCTTTTTCTAGTTGTTCTAGTCTTGTGTTTGTGTTTCTTAGTTCTTTTTTCATTTCTTCGTAATCTTTTTTTTAATTTGCATTCTCTTTTATTATAATTTGGTTTTCCGCTTTTAATTCGATTAGTTCTGTTTGAAATTCACGTTGTTCTGCACGTATCTGGTTCACTTCCAGTAGTAAATTTAATATTTGATCTAATTTTTCTTCGTTTTGTTGTGTTTTTGCTGGTGATTTATGCATCTTCTGCCTTTTTGCGATAATTTCTTTGTCATCGTGAATTTTGCGTTTCCTTTTTCCATCGTCCGTTGAATATCCATCCCATTGGCTCATTGTTGGAGATTTTTTATTATTTATTACAATTTTATGTGCTATGAAATTAATCTTTTTTTTATATATATATATTATTTAACA
This sequence comes from Aquatica leii, assembly GCA_035610365.1. Lineage (NCBI taxonomy): Eukaryota > Metazoa > Arthropoda > Insecta > Coleoptera > Lampyridae > Aquatica > Aquatica leii. The sequence continues at coordinate 12,369,688 of CM069434.1, read as the reverse complement.
CGTAACTATTTTTTTTTTCTATTTATATGACGGCGGTTTTTTGGTTAATTTTAATTTATTACGTACTTTATTGTAGAAATATGTAAGAGATTATCATGAGTATGTCACTAACCTCGTTATCCGGTATCGCGCGTTATTGGGCGTCTTTGTTTCACGTGTGTTGTGATTTTACGTATTTACCTTGATTTTGTTGGCACTGTTATATTTATTCGCTATTAACAATTATTATTATTCTAATTATAAACAATTATTGTTTGGTTTCACTTTAGTTTTAACTATTAAAGTTCTGCAAATTTATACCATTAAAGTTTGTAAATTTAAGTTGGGATAAAGCCCGTATACAGGTATTTCATCGCCAGCACTTTAATACACGTCTTGCTCGTTGAACGATTCAATATAATTTTATAATTATAATATATTATAATAATTATAATTATTTCCTTTTTATTTTCTTCAAATCCTAATTTTGTTTCTTTCCGCAAATTTTCTATAGCTTTTAGTACTTCTTCCATTTCTGTCTTCTGTGGGTTATTGTGTATGACAGCTTATGACGTGGTAGGAGATCTTACCGTTTTTTTGCTTTTTTGAAATAGGTTTTCCGGTTCTATTTTTGCAGTGTTTTCCTCTTCTCTTTTACGTTTTAGAAAATCAGTAATATGTCCTATACTATTTGCTCGTTGTCTTGTGTTTTTAAGTTTTTCAGAATTTATTAATAAAAATTTTAAATAAATGTACTGTTAGAATAATTTTAAAGTTGTCTATATTGTAGGATACCAAAATATTGTTTATTTCACGTACGTTATGGCGTTACTTATCGTGTCGATAAAGAAACAATTACAAGTACGTACCTTCTATATGAAAGCAACTTATTTTCGTATGTATATTTATACAACTATAATTGTTCTTCTTTCTGTCTTTTTTTCAGTTTCTAGTTAAACTATTAAGGCACAATCAAAATTCTGTAAAAATCATATGGACATAATATAATCTTTTGCCTTGTTCAAAATTTATAAATTACCATAATGACTTTACAATGAATTTACTATGGATTCGTGTACGGTTTAATTGCACTTCACTTATGGGAAATTTTATACACAAGGGAAATATTTGTTGAAATCTATCACGTACATTGCGGGAACAAATGTCTACTCATGTGTAACAACTTTTCGACATCTCTTCGTTAAATTCACGGTTTGCAAGTGTAGTGCATTAATGTTACAATGTTAATTTGAAAAACGTAGAAAAAGTTTTTATCTTTCAAAGTTGTAAAGATAAAGCTATAAAATTTTAGACTTAAAAATATTAATTTTACTGTATTATTATAACTTAAAACGCGTGTACATCTTAAGCAAAACTATTTTATTAAATAAAAATACTTCCAAATTAAAAAGTCAGCTAAAATTAAGTAATAATAGTAATCATTTTATGTAAATTATGTAAATTAATTAGACATAAATAATACATATCCTAAGTGAATTAGACAAAAGTTTTATTTCTGTCTGTTTAAAAAAGACGTATGTATATTAATCTTATTTCGTTTATAATATACATTTATATTTTAGACTTAGACTAATGTAAAAATTATTGATAAACTATATATCAATATACATCATTAACCCTTACACTCCATTTCTTTTATTTCTAAACCATTTAATCAAATCTCTTTAAATTTAACATCTTAAAAAAAACGAGCACTACGATAAATCGATCCGATGCATAAATCCTACGGACCAAATATATAGAAGAAAGTGATACAAATGCACATTGCAACAACAAAATTGAATTTTACTTTAATTGTCATGCAAAATATATTAGATTTAAAACTCAATAAAGTGATATATTTTACCGGTTCCAATATAAAAACCGCCGTTGCTATAGGAACGGCCACAAACTGCCATGATGCGATATTTAGCGAAATGGGATAAAAGCATTTTATATGCGCTTTTTTGTGTTTATATTATGTGGAAACTCGTGGTGTTTTATAATTTCAGGCATCGTTTTTTGTTTGCGTTCGGTTGCGAAACTGTCACTTTTTTCTACATCTTTATTAGTTTTTTATCTTGAAATGTTTCTAATTGACTGGCGCTTATAGCTTCTTTAAATAAAATAAAATGTTTATTTTTTTAGAAATAGGTTAACGACAAGCATTGCCAAAGCACGAGGAAAAATTTGTCTTGCTAAAAAATCGGTTCAATGTTTTTTTTGAAAACAATTAATAACCAAATTGCGTTTAAATTTTTGTTAATGAAATTTAACGCGTATTGTAATATTTTGTTCTACATAGGTTTTAGCTTAAATTTTTCTATATTACAATGCTGTGTAAGTCGAGATTAATTATTGATACAGAAGTAGAATACCAATTTGTCGAGCGCCGTCGTGCGAAAACAGAAAGTGTGCCTCTACAATCTTACAAAAAAATTAAGAAACATATTTTTTGTTTTAATTTCTACTTTGCACACATTCAGTTTAAAAACTAAAAACCATAGATTATAAAATGATAATTTTGTATGTATCTCTGCGAATACTTACAAGAATAGTCAAAACTGTAAAATTATTTTTAAAATAAGATTACACAGTAATTTTAAGTTTTAAAAATTTTATTATTAAATGCGTGAGATTTAAACAAAATTAGTCTAATATATTTTAAGAAAACTAGACTGTACGCGCTTTACTATTTGAAAATTGTTGTCTTAACGTTTCAATGTCTAAATCTCGAATTAAAATTGCTTATATTGAAACAGTAGTTTTTACAGTGGTTTTTACGGAGCCCTAGGAATCCCTGGGCTTATTCAAGGGGTCCGTAGAAAATTAAAATTGATTTGGAGGTCCCTGAATAACGTCAGGGGGTCTGCGCAAGGTTTAATATGAAATAAAACACTCACACATTTTTATTAATATGGAAGTTAAAATAAATAATAATAAAAAAAATACTAGCAATTTTTTACGTCCTAATGAAAATATAAATATAGACAAGTGCATAAAATAGAAGTAATAACAGGCATCACAGTGAGTCAGTCGTAACTATACAGATTTATAGAGGAACACAATAAAACGGATACATCTAATCAGCAATTTAGTTCTGTAGAATAGAATAGAATAGCCTTTATTTGTCGTAAAAAAAGAATTTTTTTGACAAAATTCGTATTATAAACTAAACACAAAAATCCTACTACATAGAACAAATTAAAAAAAAAATAAAATAAAAGTAAAATATAAATTATAAAATTTTTTTTTAAAAATAATAATAATCCTTACCCTCCATCGCTAATCAATTCTCTATATACATTTATTAAACTACATGTAGTCTTTTTCTCCTTTTTATAATTTCTTCCCACTCCTTCTGCTCCTTCTCCCAATATCTCCAACCTTCTTCTCTCCTCTTCTCTTAGCTCTATACATTCCTTAAACATGTGCTCTATATTTTCCCACCCCTCCCCACATAGTCTACATCTCCTATCTTTCTAGTACTTATTTTCTTGCTCTTCATTCCCACATCTAAACCTTGCTACCATTCTTTTTAATCTTAAGCTTTTTTTGCCTTTTATGTACCTTGGAATATTATCTATTACTATATTTGTATACCTCTCATTATATTTTCCATCTCGTATTCTTGCTCTTGTTTCTTGTCTCTGTATATCCTTATCTCTTCTTATTATCACATCTTTTATTTCCCTTCCTGTCTCCCTTACTTTCTCTACCTCTTCTCTCGCATATCCAACTCTTTCATAATACCTTTTTCTTTCATCTTGTTCATATTTAATCTTTCCATTCTTTACTTCTCTCCGGCACATTTGAAGCAATTTACATTCTTCTCTTTCTTTTATTTGTTCTTCGTACCACATTCCCCGCCTGTACCCTTATCTTTTTCCTCCTCTACTATGTACCCTGGCGTTTCCGTCTCTAATCCTAACGTCCATTTCTAGTATTTTTCTTGTACTTTGTTCAATTCCTCCCATTCCTTCCACCTCCATATTTCCGCCCCGTACATCATCACACTCTTTATTAATTTGTTAAACAACCATCTTCTTGTTTCTATTTGCTTCCCAAATCCCCTCTCTTCTATACCCCACACCTGATCTACAATTCTATTACATTTCTTTGCCAGACACTTTATATAAAGCTCATCTTCATTGTCGTATCTGATTCGGTAACCCAAATACGTCACTTCATTTACACTTTCTATTATCTCGTCTCCTTACTTCCACTCTACTCTGTTTTAATATGTATACATTATTTAATGCCCTTCTCTCTCTTCTAAATCCTGTCTGCCAGTCTAATAAGATCTTTTTTTCCTCCATTTCTCTTTCCAGTCTTTTTTGCAAAATTGTCATATAAATTTTATATCCCACGTTTGCCACACTTATACCTCTATAGTTTTTCACCTCTCTTCTGTCTCCTCACCTGACCATATCTTATCTAAAATGTTCTCTATTCTTTCTTTCGTTTTCTCTCCTATATATTTCCATTGTACTCCTTGCGTCCCATCCGTCCCTTCTGCCTTTCCTTTTTTTTATTTTTCTTAATGCTTCTTTTGTTTCTTCTTTTTGTATAGTAGTACTGCTCCCTCCTTTTGTTATCCTTTCTATTTCGAATTCGCCCTTCCTCTCTTCTCCCCCTCTAAGACCTCAACGCAATGTTCTCTCCAGTTTTTCATATCAATTTGTATCCCCTTTTTTTTCCAATGTTCCTTTCTTTATTCAAAAAGCTCCATATGTCTACTTCATTTTCTAACATTTTTGTATGTTCTTCCAACTCTTTTTTATATTCTTTTTTTCTCTTACAACACTCTTTTCTATATTGCGACCTTAATCTTTTATATTCCTGAATATCAATTTCTCCTTTTTTTACCTTCTTTTACCTCTTCTTACCTCCTTCTTGGTTTCCCTGCATTTCTTATTCTACCACCTCTTTTCTTTCTACTGTTTTATCCATTTTACTGCTCAATTCTTTCACTCCTTCCTCTAGTTCTTCCTCCACCTATTGTTCTTCCTCTAATTTTTTCTTGTAAACCTCAATAATTGCATCTGTTCATTCCTTTTTCTCCCTCCAAACTGTGTCTGAATTTTTTCTTTCACTCTTCCAACCTTTTAGTCTTACTTCTAATGGCTGATGGTCAGAATCAATCTCTTCCCCTATTTTTAAACTTTCTATTTCCTCCATAACTTCCCCACTAACCATTACATAATATATTATAGATTCTCCCCTCTCACTTATATATGTATATTCTCTTCTATCCCCTTCCTCCATATTTCCATTGAGTATAGTCCACCCCTTCCCCTCACATAACTCTAATAGCTCTCTACTTTGTTTGTTTAATGTTTTATCTATCGTTATTCTTTCCTCCTTATTATTTCCTTCCCATTCACTATCATACCCCCACCCTCACCAATTCTCGCGTTAAAATTTCCACCTATTATTAATTTTTGTCTCTCCTCTTCCATCAGTAGCTGCTTCAATTTTCTTATTGTTTGTTTCATTTCTAGACGTTACTGTTATCACTGTATATCTACTTTCATATTCCCTTGATATTTGATTTACTACTATTCCTTGCATTTTATTTTCGCATTCTTCTACCACCCATTCTTCTCTTACTCCCGATATTATACCCCTTTGAGCTCTTCTTCTTTTTTTTTCTTGTTGCGAACTGTACATTCCATCTATATCCCTCTGGTAAATTTACTTTCCATCTTTCTTAATCTTTCTCCTCCAGCCACGTTTCTACTTAACCCACAATATCAAACTCTTCTATATACTTACAAAAATCAGCTCCTTTATTGTTAACCCCTGCAACGTTCCAAAAAACTAAACCTATTTCTTTTGTATTTTTTTTATCGTTTTCCTTTATCTTTGCCTGGTCGACCCCTTTTTATTATCCTTTACCCCCTTCATTTTTAGTTTTTTAGACCCTTTCTCTCTAATTTATTTTCTTTTACGTTCCAGTGCATCTCTTCTCCTTCAACCCATAATTTCATAAACCCTATTTTGGTTCTTTTTCCTTCTTCCTTTAGTCTTCTTCCTTCCATCCTTATATTTTTTTGTACTTGTTTCTCCACTGGAGTCATATCTTCATCTATAAATATCCTTGTTCCTCTTAGCCTTCTTTTTTTCTTTAATATTTCTAGTTTATCTTCTACTGAATCCAATTTTACTAATATTAACTCATTCGCTAATATAATTACGTCTCTTATACCTTTTTTGAGTACCAATTCATTTTTGAACAATTTATCCACTTGCTTTTTATGCTCTTCTCTTCCCTTTTGACCTTCAATTTCTCTGATAACCAAGTTCCTCCTTCTCTTTTCCCTTTCCATTACTTCCACCTTTCTCTCCAAATTTTCTATTTTCTCTTTCATGCTCTTATTTTTTTTTCCACATATCGCATATCTCCCTTCGCTCTTCTCTTTCTTTTTTTAACTCTTCTGCGATCTTATCTAGATTAGATACTAATTTTTTGTTCTCTTCTCTCATCTGCTTTATTTTTCTTATCATTTCCCTACACATCTCCATTACTCCCTGCTCTTCCTTATTACTCTCCTCCTTTCTCGGGCTTCTTTTTGTTTGTTTACTCCTTGCAAAAGCTTCTTGCATCATTTCTTGTCTTTTGTTTTTCCTTTCCGATCCTGTCAATTCAGATTCTGACATCATTATTAGTAATTATCTTTAATTAAAACAAGCCACAAATATTTAAAAAAAAATAAAATAAAAATGTCTATGAATAAATAAAAATAAAAGTCTGTAATGTACTGATAACAAAAAACGCGCTTGACCTTTACATTAGTCACGATACTCGCTATAGCATTTGCATACTTTATCTGAACTCCGCAATAACAATAATAACCACGTCCTTACTCAACCGCCTTCAAATACGGGTCGAAGGACCATATGTTAAGCATGGTGGTTGCCCGTACTTATTAGTGCGACACTTACTCAGGTAATCAATATTTGAACAATGTCAGATTCTAGGGTAAGTGTCAGTGATTAAACAAACAAGCAAATTGAAACAGTGCTTTATTCTCGACCTTGTTTTATATTCAGTTGCTAGTTTACAATTTTGTTTAAGTTAGTTTTTGTTAGTGGTTATTGAAAATCACGGTTGCACTGTTGATTTTGATTGGCGATATGTTTCGTACTACTAAAAACCCTGTAATGTAGGCAATTGTAGTTGAGGACAGGTATCACGTGCGCGTTTGGTAATTAGTTACGTTTGCCTTAGTGATAAAAATAAATAAACAAAAAAATGGCAATGTAATAATTATCGTGTACAAAATATTTTGCACTAATAAAATGCAACCGTATTTTAAAATACTTTGGAGGCGTTTAATTACTCAAGATATAAATAATCTAATTTAATAAATTCAATGGCGTTTTGAACTTTGAGAAGAGTGTGTATTACTGGAATTTCCGATGGTACAAATACTTATTAAAAGTTTACTTAAAACTACATTATGATTGTAAACCAACATTAATTCTTATCTGTAAAGTTTGTCTGCCTATTACCCTAACTAAGCAATAAAAATTTGTTTATAACTATATTTATATACAAAAACGCAACCACTCTCCCGCGTTTCTTCGTTTTGATTTTTGTTACTATGTAAATAAATGTCACTTGGTCTAAAGTGGACCAGTAAGCTCGATGCCAAAGTTCTATCGCGATGAAAATCAAACTATTTGTGTGGGCAGAGACATCGCTCTAGACTACGAGGCGAACCGCGAGGAAAGCATCTTTCGTATGTACGGCCTCATAAAAAGTTGTTGTTGTTAAGGGATATTTTCTAAGAGTTTTTTTTTTGAAGATTTCCTTTTAGTATCTGTAAAAATTACGTATCGTTGCTTTAAAAACATTAATAACCAACACTGGAAAATGCTTTGAGAACTAGTTGAGTTGGAACGCTTTAACAACTATCAATAAAAGTTTTAATTTTTGCAACTGAAACGCTAGAACCTTAAAACCTATTTGGTCACATTCGTAATTAAACTTAAAACAAAATATTTATACGATTAAAACTACACGTAATCAATTAAATCTAACGATATTTAGAAAAAACACTTACATTAATTTATATATTACTATTACTAGAAACATAATGTCCGCAGATAACTTCTGTTTATCTAAACCGGTATTTGTTTATATTAAAAGCACGTGCACTTAACACGCCGTATTTATTTTTTACTGGCACGGGCACTTTTTTTATTTTAGCACACACTTTAATCACTTAAATTATTTAAACCGACAAAGTCTTCTTGCGATTCAATGCAAATAAATTACCTCAGCTTTCTTTGAATAGTTTTTATATATTTCTGTTATCTGTGTCTAAATTGTTCAACATCCTTTGGTCATTGTCTCGAAGTTGACAATAACTTTAAGAACGTTTTACTGCTTCTTTCTTAAGATGCGACACTGGTAGAAAGGATAGTGGCGATAGCGGCAGCTTTCTCCATTGCGGCAACTTGCTTAAGCATAAAAGTAGGAGTCAATAGACTTTTCCTGAACCGATAGTCTACTTGGATTGTAACTGCAGACCAACACTTCAACGTATGTTCCTCAAAAAACGACTTTCAACATATTTCGAACTGTCTTCCAATTCAGTTGATCTTAGTCACAACTAAGCTTACGTACTGCCAATTTCTTAATATTGTGGAATTCCATTGCTCTCTTGAGATTTTATAATGTTTGCGACAAATTTTCGTTTAACGGCTTTGCATCTGAGTATTTCTTGATGACCAGATAGAAAATGAAACGTTGGTCATCACGTAGTTTTAAAACCTTTCTGACGGCCGGTTGCTGTTTTCGTAGTTCATCGAACCATCCAAAGTTTTTAAATACGACTGCAACCCCTCTAGTCATTTTAAGATCCTTGCTCTCGTAATGTGCGATTGCGTAATCTTTTCTTGTTTGTTGTTCTTTGCTTGTAACACCAAAGCTAGCCTTCCCAGAACCCCTATACATGCTCATAAACTTATCTAACTTTATTCCATCAACTTGATTTCTGGTTCTGATTGAGATTACCTTGATTTGACTTGAGGTTACCTAACGTGATCGCCACCAAATGGGGCTAGACGATCGATGTGAACTGGTTTTAGCTTGCCTCTGAATAGTTTTCGGATGCGATATATGACGCTGTACGACTTCATAAAAGCCCTCCCATTGCCTATGCAGCTTTGACATCAAACTATGTCTTCTTCGTGGATTATACAACCACATCATGTGGTCATGTTGAAACCCACCCTTTTATGCTTTGACGTCATATCTTGTCTTCATTCTGTCGCTGGCAATTTGTGTGTTTTTACAGATTGCCTCATGTATTCAGCCTCTTTGTCAGTTTGCTGACGTAGTCTTCACCAGAAACTTTTCTTTTCGGTCTTCGTCCAAACTGGACGTCGCATGGCAGTCGGATTTCGCAACAGAGTATGACATTGGCTGGTATTCGGCCTGTGCTTTTGCGAACAAGTGATTGGTATGCCATTAGGAAAAGGTGCAAGTACTGATCCCAGTCTCTTTAGTATTCGGACTCTACTTTGGCTATTTGTTTCCCATTGTTCGATTCATCCGTTCAACCATGTCAGTAGATTGAAGATAGAGAGGTGCCATCCTAGTTTTCTTAATTCCCAACAGTCGCCAAACTTCTTGGAACAGCGCTGACTTAAAGTTGCTGCTTTCTTAGGAATGTAATCCTAATGGAATTCCAAACCAGCAGAAATACTGTTTTACTAATACGTCTGTTTCTTGATTAGGTATGCCAGAAACATTCGTCTATCTCTTGATATAATCCATCGTTATCAGAATGTATTTGTTTCTCAAATTAGATTATGGTAACGGTCTAACAATGTCAATTGATATTGCATCTAAAGGGTTTTCTACGTTATACTGTTTCATCGGTGCTGTTGTTTTGCTGTTTCAAATTCTAAAGCGTGCACTGAAGCTTCATGCAGCGTCTTAGCACAAGTTAATCTGAAGATTTGATGCGTTTCGTTGTCTCGGAGGCCGTCTACAAAGGTTTAAATATTCAACTACTCCAAGAAGGAATCTGGATACGCAAGCCTTGTTAATCTGGCGACTTTTATTTAGGCTTGGTACACTTGTTGAGCATTTCTATATCTCACTTCTAAATGTAAAACTAAATGTTCATAATTTTTTTGGAGGTGGTCCGGTAGAATTTGCAATATTTCTAGCGCTTCTCTACGTAAAGCCACTATTAAGGAAGTCGTTTGCTCCAACCGTTAGTTGCAGCTGCGGCTTCAAACTGCTTGTAGTATGCTGACCAAGAAGTTTTTCCATCAAAATTTGGAGGTAGAATTTTAAACTTGTGCGTGGCTTTTTCTCGATCTATTAAATCTTCACTTGTGGCATTTTCTTTGCCGTGGCAATTTATTTGGTTAATTTTTTTTAAGTAATTTTATTTTGTTTTCTAATTTGTGTTTATTTCATCCATGATGGTCATCTCGATGGCTCACTTGGTTTGAAAGGGCTGTATTTTTGTAGGTTTGGACCGTTGATGGACCGTGGTAATGGTACTTATTTTAACAGGTTGTTAAAATTCTTCGTCTTCTTTTTTGGCTTGTTGGTCCGTGGGTGGACCGTAGTAATAGTAATTGATTTAACAGGTTGTAAAGCTGTTATATTGTTCTTATAGATTCGGACCGTGGGTGGGCCGTGGTAATGGTACTTATTTTAACAGGTTGTTAATATTCTCCTTTTTAGCTTGTTGGTCCGTGGGCGGACCGTAGTAATGGTAGTTAATTTAACAGGTTGTAAGGCTGTTAAATTCTTCTTGTAGATTCGGACCGTAGATGGGCGATGGTAATGGTATTTATTTTAACATGTTGTTAAAATTCTTCGTCTTCTTTTTTGGTTCGCTGGTCCGTGAGTGGGCCATAGTAATGGTAATTTAACAGGTTGTAAAGCTGTTAAATTCTTGTAGATTCGGACCGTGGGTGGGCCGTGATAATGGTACTTAATTTAAAAGGTTGTTAAGATTCTTTGTCTTCTTTTTGGTTTGTTGGTCCGCCTTGTGTAAGTTTTCGCTCGTAGTAGACTGCTTCGTTTTCTGTTTTGCTTGAAGGACCATATGTTAAGCACGTTGATCCGCTTTGTGTAAGTTGTCGCTCGTGGTGGACTGCTTCGTTTTCTTTTACTTTGTAGCTTGTTAATTACTGATGGACTTCTTCGTCTTCTTCTTTGCTCGAAGAACCATACATTAAGGACGGTGGTGGAATCCGGCTCGAAAGACACGTTGGTAATTCGTACTTTATAGTTGCACTTACCCAAGTAATCAATATTTAAACAATACCAGATTCTAGGGTAAGTGTCAGTGATCAAACAAGTTAATGTTGAATGATAATTTTATTAATAACGGTCGAGTAATATTACAATATTTCATCATGTTCATTCGTATTATTGGAGATGATATAACGTTAAGAGTGTTTGGAAGCTTACTGTTGGCTTCTTTTATGATTTTATGGACATGGGTCGGTGTGATGATATCGTAAAGACTGCTTCGATTGAAGAAAACTTCCAACAATTGTGAATAGTAGTTGCAAAGTTCGCTTATAAAGTTGGTTGCTACTTGATACGTGCTTAGTAGATGAATGTTTAATTTATTCACGTCAGTAGCCCTGAACCATGCTTGCATCTTGTTGATTACTTCTATGCTTTCATAAATAATAATTTTCGGGTTTTGAACCGCGTTCCATATTTACACTTTTCACAAAATTTATAAAACTTAGAAAACTTACTTATTTATTAAAAAATCATGACCGCGAAAGCCTCAAAAATAAAATACTTCTATGCTTTGGTTCAATTTGATTCTGAATCGTTCAAATTGGTTGTTGATTCTTGTCTCGGTGTCATTGAAAGTTAATAACGCAGCGATCATGAATTTGGTTTGGTGGTTTGATGCTCTGATTAGTTTTTGCTGATTTTGGAATTTAGGAATTTTCCCAGAACTCCTCTCTTTGACCGATTGTGGATGATTCTAGTCATACTATCCTTGATCCATTGCATCTTGTGTTTTTGGTCGGTCAGGCGATGAATTAACGCGGTGCATTGTGCTTCGTCTGAAAGTAATTGGGTTTCTTCACATAACCTTTGAAAATCCCTGACAACATTAGTAACGGAGTTTGAATCTTCTTCTATTTTGGCCTTGTCGTACTTCACTTCTATTCTGAATATTCCTCGTTCTATCCTTGCGTGGCCGATGTCTTCTATGTATAGTCCTGGTCGTGGAAATTGTAGCGTATTGGATTAGAGCGTGGATTTAGGAAGTGTGCTGACGATGAATCCTAACAACATAAGTAGCAAGCTGACACTGATAGATGTGTTGTTTTTTGTTCTTTTGTGGTTTATCTATGATTGCCATCTTTGCGGTGGTTAATAGCACTTCAGTTTCATTCTTATTTGTGTCGGTAGTCGTCTGATTTTCTGGTAATACTAGTATTGAAATTATGTTGTGGAAAGATTGATTGTACTTCTGCTTCGTAGTTTGTATTTTCCGCTTATAGTTCTTCGACTGTATTTTTTTTTTTGTAATTTATTCCAAAACTTTAACTGGTTGTAAAACTGTTAAATATGTTTCTTCACTTAAGTTGACGGGCTTTAAAACACTTCTTGTAGTTTGAACCGTGGATGGATTGTAATAATTTTGAAGGGCTGTAGGTACTACTTCATGTAGGTTTGGAACGTAGGTGGATCATAGTAATAGAATTGTAAGGCTGCTGAATTCTTCGTCTTCTTTTCTTTCTTAAGATTTAATGTAATTCCCGGCGATGTTTTGCTTCGTTTACATCCAACTCGATTCTTTGGACCCTGGGTGGATCGTAATAAATTTGAAGGACTGTAGGAACCACTTTATCTAGCTTTGAAACGAGAGTGAACCGTCTTCTATTGTTTTTATTTTGTTTTCTAGAACGTCGCATTTTTCTTCTCTTAAATTTAACGTATCTGCTTGAGTTTTCTTTTGAACAATTTTAATTTGGTTTTCTACACTAACTTGTATTTGTTTCTCAATAGTTTTTATTTGATTTTTAATGCGTGTTCGTATTTCTTTTTTTAAGCTTCTAAAATTTTCCTTCATTTTTTGAGAACATTCGAACAGTTTTCTTCCATTTTACGAGAGTTTTTCCACAGTTTTTCTTCTATATTCTTATTCATCGATTCGTGGCCATTTTTTATTGAGACCAGAAATTCAAATAGTTTTGCATTAATTTTCGTTTGATAACGAGTTAGCGGCATAAGTTATAAGACGAATCAAAACTTTAATAACACTAAATTTTAATAACGCCCGATTCTTTATTAAATGCACTAGTTTATTAAACTGGAACAACTATTATTAGACTTTATAAACAACACACGCGAATCGCTAACTAAACAATTGTTTATTTACACAATATTAATTTTTATTGTTGGACACACTTATAGGTTGCTTGATTCGAAGGTTCATGTAACGAAACGAAAAAACGGGCAGAGAGACAAAGCTGAAACTTGCGGTGGTGCCCAATTTTACTACATTTTTTGTATTTTTTGGATGCAGTGTTTATTAATATTAAACAATATATTCCTTATGATTCGTTTTATGTTTTAGAAATATTATAAGTTTTAATTTCACTCAACAGTGTAAAAAATAATTATAGTAATTGCAGAATTAAATCCGAGCGAGATTCGGCTTTGTACGCTGCAAAAATAATACAATATAGATGAAAATTGCTCATAAACAATTTATTGAGCACAAAATTTACTACAAAAAAGTCCGCAGTTGTGTAATTATATCTAATAGTTTAAGAGTTACAGAACTTTAATATAATGTGAGACATTTTTGTGCAACTTTGCACTTGCATATAAAAATAGTTTATTGATTATTTTAAGTTATTAAGCAAATCATTTCAATACAAAAATTGTGGCGGTTTTGATGCAGGCATAATTTACCAGACGAACAACTGCAGATACCTGGTGCAATACGACACCGACAAAACTACCTTTAGCCGCAAAAAAAGTCGTGGTGATCACATAAAGCAATTCGACCGAAACACATAGGTTCTACTAAATCGATAATTTATGTTCAAATTTTAAAATGCGTAAACGAAGTAATAATTTAATACATCTGATTTATAAACTTTTGTAATAAAAACTATCAGTAATTACTAGTTTAGGTCATAAACGATTTCGCTGTAAAGTAATCAACATAAGACAAAAGCATGTAAAATAAAATTTGAGAAAATTTTGAATGTGGAAATTTTGGTTCATCTCTTTAATGCTTATTTATTATCAGTAGCGCTTTTGTTTAATATTATTTGAAAAAAAAATTGTAGAATCGGTAAATTTTTATTCCATTTGAAACACGCAGCGCCGCCCAGTAACAAAACGTAGTAACATCTTAAGAGTAGAAAGAAGCATAACGCCGCTTTCTACCGATTGAGTAAAAAAAGGAAAAGCCAATTGGCAGATTTGGTACTGAGAGGGTTCGTGAACTTAACCAATCAGAAAAAAGCGTTTTAGGAAATAAAGTCAAAATTGCGTATAAAGGAGGTTTTAAAAACCCTGACGCGTTGCAAAAACGAAGAAAGTTGCATACGGCAGTTCTTCTTTAAACTTCTTTAACGGGTGGTGTTTTTTTTTTCTATTTGCGAAAGAAGAGTTACTGACGGGCTGGTTTCTTTCACGTACATTTATTATTATTATTTTTATTTGTGTGTACCTTTTGTATAAAGTAATTAGTTAGTGACAAATTGTTACGTGGTGGCCAACCTGTGTCCAGGCAAGACCCAACAAACCGCAATACGTGATCTTCAATTTGAGGATTAGGCGCCATATAGAAAGTTTAGAAATTAGTTAAATTTATTTGGAACTGCGTTTGTAAGTTTTTTGTTTAATTATTGTACGTGAGATGCGATGAACTGAGGCACTGTCTAACGCGAGAAAATTCAGAATGATTATTTAAATTTGTCTTTGCGCAATTAACAAGACGCTTATAAGATTAGCTTTACTTTTTTGCACCGAAAGATGACATTAAGAACACTTTTTATTGCGAGTCAAATATTTTGTAAGTCTTTTTTAGATATGACAAAGAATCGCGAACGCGGCAAACTGTTGAAAAAAATCTAGTTTTTAAATTTTGAATGCACATCTTAGAAGCTGTTGAACTGTGAACCGCTATAAAATACGGGTAAAATCCAGTAATCATTTAGTTCTGTTGTTTTTATAGAAATACGCGTCAATTAATTAGAGTGTGGTAAAACAATTTTTAGAGATCACGCGGTATAAGTTTATTTAATAATTGAATGATTTATTTAATCCAAGCGTATTCAATCAAAGTCTGGCTAAATTGCTGAAAGTTCCACTTTAGCTCTAAAATTGATTGTCTAGAAAAAAAATTACATTTATCCGAATGCTCTCAACTGTATCTAAGCTAGCAAAAAATGACAGTGAGTTATTAGGTATGTGAGCAATATAAGAAGAACAGATGTAGTGCACGTGCTATTACTGTCAAAGTTATTGTGAAATATCCTGGTGACCATAACCATGTCGCAAGTGCTGCTGATGTGCAAGTATCAGAAAGTGTTAGTAGAATGAAGAATTTAGCAACAACTACCAGAGATGTACCACAAGTCGTTATATCCACTGTGGTCCAGGATATAACCTCAGCAGCGAGCGGAAGGTTACCAAATTTGTCTACAATAAAAACAACAATACGTCGTGTTAGAGTAAGAACATCCAACACTCCCGCACTTCCAACCTCTAGAAGTGACATAGAACTTCCGGAAGAATACAAGAAAACTGAAAAGGGTGATAATTTCCTGCTATTTGATTCGGGTAACGATGATGACCGGTTTCTAATATTTGGCACAGAACGAAATTTGCAGTTATTAACAAATTCTCGACATTGGTTTGTGGATGGAACGTTTAAAACGGTACCTTCTTTATTTCATCAGCTGTATTCAGTGCATGGATTTTAAGATAGACTATCTGTACTCCTTCCAAACAAGTCACAAACGCTGTATAACCGATTCCTGAGCGAACTGAAAGTACTGCAACCTCATCTGGCACCGGAAACCATTATAGTTGATTTTGAAGTGGCAATAATTAATGTTATAAATGAACAATTCCCTAATACGACAGTTCGAGGGTGTTTTTTCCATTTTAATCAATGCATCTACAAAAGCATTCAACAAAACGACTTAAAAGAAAGATACGACTGATCCTGAATTTCCTCTAAGGATGCGGTACTTATCAGCTTTAGCATTTGTTCCAGTAGCGCATGTTACAGAAGCATTTAATTAACTTACTGATTCCGACATCTTTCCTGAAGAGTCGCAAAATGTAATTGATTACTTCGAAGATACATGGATAGGACGACCTACCAGAAATAACAGACGAAGAAGTCCTCGTCATGAAGTTAGTATGTGGAAATGTTACGAAAGTGTCCAGCAAAACCTCCCAAAAATAAATCATTTGGTAGAAGCATGGCACCGTGCCTTCGAATAGCAATTAACTTGTAATCATCCTTTCATTTGGAAATTTTTGGATGCCATAAAAAAGGAGCAATATAAAATACAATAATGTAAATAAAAAATCTAAAAATATAGAAATACATAGATTGAAAGAAAAACAATAAAAGGCAAGAGCAGTATCTTTGCTTTAGAAGAAAACCAAATTAAGCACCAAGGAAAAGAAATTAAAAAAATCAAATATTCCATTGATAAAAACACAACTAAAAAATCTCCATCAACCTAAAAAAGAAAGCACAATTAAAATGACTTACTTTTTTCGTACTCAGGAGACGATTTCCAGTCGATATAGGTATGAACCGTCCATACCGGCCGTACCAGGCAAGGCAAAGTTCTACCTTAGGTACTAACGGACTAATTTGCTTTTCGGAAAATAACTTCATTGCATCACTAAAACGCTGAATAATACCAGTAAAACCTACCTTATTAGGTCCCCTACGAATTTGAATATACAGTGTGTCCGAAAAGTATGGAATATATTACACAGGTCGATAAATATGCACTTTACACGAAAAAGTTGTAAATAAAAGTTGTTTATCACTTAGTTATCTACCACCTGGGAGATATCAATTTAAATTTTTGCTGTAAACAAAATCGCAACGAATAACACTTACATTTTTTTAAATGGCAAGGCACATCTTTATTATACTCATTTGATACAGTCTTTTTTTCTCTTTTCAACCATATGAAACTTGAATACCTTTACATCAAAAAATTTTCAAGAAAAACAAGGACATGTCTAACAAATTTATTTTACTGAGCAGTATTAATCAGGTACGTAATATGTAGCATTCAAACAATTGAATGCACTTTAGAACACTGTCACACTTTGCTATTTGTTAGTGCTTGAAATATGGCTCAATTATCTGAGAAACATAGAATTGAAATTTTAATGATTCTGGGATATGGAGATAGAAGAAGAACCCAAGACGAAGTATGTAATTTATTTAATAACTTGCATCCAGAATTAAACATTTCGCAGTCCCACGGTAAGCAAAGTTTGGCGGAAATTTCAAGAGACAGGTTCGGTGAAAGATGCGAGTAGAACTGGTAGATCTTTGTCATTAAGTAATCTGGAACGAGAAAATGTGTTCTTGTCTGTTGAGGAAAATCCACAAATTTCTGTTCGGCAAATTGCTAAGACCATAATTTGAATAAATCGGCTGTACATGACGTTTTAAAAAAAGAAAAATTTTATCCTTATAAAGTTGTGTAGTTCAAGAATTATTTGAAGACGATTTGAACAGAAGGCTGGAGTTTTGTGAAACAATAACAAACAAACTTGAACGAGATGCACATTTTCATAAAAATATCTTTTTTACTGATGAGGCCACGTTTTGTTTAAACGGCACAATTAACAAACAAAACACACGTTACTGGTCTTCACAAAATCCTCAATGGTATCTAGAAGGACACACCCAATACCAGCAGAAAGTCAACGTCTGGGTAGGAATGATTGGAAGTCAAATTTTGGGGCCATATTTTTTTTGAAGGTAGTTTAACGGCGAATATTTATCTCGATTTCTTAAGATTTGAGTTAGTTCCTGCTTTGGCCGAGTTATTTCCACATGATATACCTCATAACAGAATATGGCTTCAACAAGACGGGGCACCTCAACATTTTGGAATTAATGCCCGCCACTTTCTTAATAATACTTTTCAAAATACATGGATAGGCAGAAGAGGTACGATAGAATGGCCTGCTCGCTCGCCGGATTTAAGTCCACTAGATTTTTTTCTTTGGGGCTATATTAAAAGCAAAATTTATGTAAATAGACCTGATAATGTTGAAGATTTGAAAAATCGCATTAGAGTTGAGATAAGAGCTATAACTCGAGATATGATTTCAAGAGGAATCGATGGTTTTAAAAATCGAATTTACCACTGTCAAATTATGAATGGTTTACATTTTGAACATTTATTGTAAGTTTAGTTTAAATACATTTTTTTGTTATAACAATTTTATGTAAAGATATTTAAAGTTTAATATTTGCTATTGTGACAGTGCATTCAATTGTTTCAATACTACATATTACGTACCTGATTAATACTGCTCAGTAAAATAAATTTGTTAGACATGTCCTTGTTTTTCTTGAAAATTTTTTGATATAAAGGTATTCAACTTTCATATAGTTGAAAAGAGAAAAAAAGACTCTATCAAATGAGTATAATAAAGACGTGCCTTGCCATTTAAAAAAAAAAAAAAAGTGTTAGTCGTTGCGGTTTTGTTTACAGCAAAAATTTAAATTGATATCTCCCAAGTGGTAGATAACTAAGTGATAGACAACTTTTATTTACAACTTTTTCGTGTAAAGTGCATATTTATCGACCTGTGTAATATATTCCATACTTTTCGGACACACTGTATATTCAAAGACTTTTCGCACAGTTTAAAGCGAATTCGGTAAATTGTCTATTCGGTAAATTGTGCATTCGGTGAATTGTCCCTTTGACGAATTGTCCGTTCGGTAAATTTGCCGTTCGATTAATTGTATTCGGGCAATTGTTTCCGGTCAATTGTTTTCGGAGAATTGTCCTAAACCCGTGAATTTTTTATTAACGCTTTTTAATTACCGCACACCTGACACCAGGGTAACAATTTTTAAAACTAATTTATTTATAAACAAAATATTTACACGATTAGAACTCCATGTAACTAATTAAAAAATAATGTTTGCGGATAACTTCTGTTTATCTAAACTGGTATTTGTTTATATTAAAAGCACGTACACTTAACACGCCGTATTTGTGTTTCACTGGCACGAGCACTTTATTTGTTTATTTTAGCACACACTTTATTCAGTTGATTTATTTAAACCGAGAGTCTTCTTGCGATTCAACTCAAAAATTCTTTTGAATAGTTTTTATATATTTTTGCGATCTGTGCCTAGAATGTTCAACATTCTTTGGTAATTGTCTCGAAGTTGACAATAACTTTGAAAACGTTTCAATGCATATTTTTGTTTTGCATAATCTCTAAATTTTATACGATGTTAATTCGTTACTCAAAATCGTTTATACTGCACAAATTTGTTGTTGAAAACTGCCTAAACTGTAGCAGTTGTTTAAAATCGATTTTTTATATCAGGAAGATTATTTATTTTGTAAGTTTTAAGCTTAATTGGTTGTAGTCTTAGTATTCGTTGTTTGGTTAAGAATTTTGATTTATTTGTCATAGATATTGCGTATTTACATTCTTATTTATTATTGTTGTTGTAATTATTAAGTCTATTGATCGGTAAAAAAATTTTATTACGTACGGATCCTAAAATTGTTTACAACGACGAAAGCGGGTCAATATTTGTTTGTTTTAGAGATTTTTGAAACAAATTTAATTTGGTTTTGTTTATTTAAACGCGAAGCTTGTTTTGATAAAGTATTTCATCAAGCTTGTATTATACGAGGTTTTAAACGAATGTCTTTTGTTCTAGCGGAACTACAGAATTCTCCTACGAATCAGCATTGTACGAATGGCTCTGGAAGATCCAGTTCGATAATAGGAATATTCATCTTTTTACTACTTATTGCAACGCAACGGAACCATCATCATTAGAAGATAATAAATTTTTAGCTAATATATACATATATACAGACAGCACAGTTGGTGCTTTTAGGCCGAATCAGCACCTTCTACTAATAATTGTACAAATGTGTCGAAAGCATATAAAAGGAATATGAGAGTAATTATAATTCTAGGTAAGGTTGTGTCGAAGAAAATTGATCCGGTTTAGATTTTCGCTTTCTTTGCCATTTAGGATGTGCTTCAGGCTTACAACGCCATAGTTCTTATTCACCCGGCCTAAGACAGGTGGCTGCAATGCGATCGGAATTGTATCGCTATAAGAAGTCCACGCTAAAAAAAGTTTTTTACGATAATGAATGTATGAAACAATTTAATTACAAATAAACAGACGAGATTAATCGGAGGTGGCGAAGGAAGCTTCTTAGCAGTTCATTAATTAGGGCCTATCTCTTGTTACTAGCACACTATCACTATTAGTCTTAGGGCTGTGCATTCGATGTCATATCGAATTTTCAAAGCTATTGTAACGAGGTCAATATATCTCTTCTTTTTTTTTGTCATCGTGACAAATGTTTTCGTTACATCCTATTTATATTACGAAAAGTTAATCTTCATCCTCCATTAATTGTAACTGATGCGTGTAACAAAGTACCTTTCTTATGTTCGTTCTCTTACCATTCGCTTTCGAAATAGATATATTTATACATCTATATTTTATTATTGAAATCAGTTTTCTTTGATATTCAATACTCTTAAGGATATTCGCGTCATTTTATCAAAATTATTCTTACTTTTAACGTACAAATATTCAGTCTTCCAGTGAATTTAATTTGAAGCATCGTCATCTTTTTTGTTTTCTTCTTACAATTGAATGCACACGCGTGCGACTTTCTTCGCTGTTTATGGTGCTTTTTATATTTGCTGTTGCGAAATACTAATTAAGGTAACATATACATATCTCTACGCTGTAAAACAAAAGCCGAATGGTAAGAGAACGTGTGCCAATATTTCTTTTTGGAAAAATCTAGTCGCTACTTATCTTTGCTGCCTTATAATTCATAATAACTAACAGATAGTCGACAAATAACTATTTCTCTATATCTATACTCTAATTAACCTAATGTTGTAGGATTAGTTTTCTAGTGCCTCCGCAAATGTAGTATTAGCGAACTTGTGTAACGCGCATTACTCCTGCGGAAGTGCAAATATCCATAACAATAATTTTCACAAGCGCGTTTCTCGAGATCGCCATCGTACTTAAGCTCGCCCTGCGTTTACATAAACAAATAATAATAATAATACTCAAAACATATCCAGAAGATGGTGCAAATACAAATGAAAAAAAAATACACAAACACAAACACACACACACACAAGTACTACTACTCGCAAAACTGTATATAAACTTTGTGTTTTATAGTGTAGATATTCTACATCAACTGCCATTTTAAAGGCAACAAGTGACACACGTGCAATACGAATATTATAATTTTTCCCTTGTCACCTGCAATCTGTTGCGCTTTTACCCCTTCTAAATAAACACCGCGCCTATAATTACAATGTAGATAACAAGTAAATGTGTATTAAGTTTAGCGGTAATAGGTGAAAAGTGGCAAAACGCTTCTATTACCTTAAAATAATTAAAATTAATATACATTATCGCTAAAAAGCAGGCGGCGATGCAAAAGCGCGGGTAAGCTCGTAAAATACGAAACGTAGCGATAGAGCACACCTAACTGAGCCTTTGGCACCACTGTTTGCTCATCGACCAGTAAAAATATGTAAATTTTGTAATGTTGTAGTTTCGTCGAGAAAAATGTACTCGATGTGACTAGCTAGTTGTTTTTGCCATTTAACTCGTGTTTGATTTTATGCAATTACGTACCTTTTATACTTATCGACATAAACACTTCAAAAAAAACCTTAGTATTTACTTGCTTAAAATCAAATACGTTTGGTGTTCTAAAAGGACATATCAATTAGTTAGGCTATAGAGTATAATAACATATCCTTGCTTTTTGAACACCCTATTGTGAGACTATTTCCTATTGCTTAGAAAAAACAATTCGCAACGAACTATTCTAAGCAATAGCAAAAGGATAATGTATGTAAAAAAAGGCTTGCCTAATTCTTCCCGTCCTATAAAAGGGACTCCATTTTCAATAAATACTAATATATAAGGTTACTAATTAAAATTTAAAGCCTAAATAAAAACAGCGAATAATTTCAATTCTTTTTCTATTAAATAGTGTTTTTATGTAAGTAGAAGAAAAAAAAAGTATTATAGATATGTAGACACTCAGCCAAAATGTTATTTATTTGCAATTTTATAAATTAATAATCGTTTTGATATTTTTGTCAATAAGTGGCATGTACTTAAAAAAAATGCTTACGTTAAGATGTAAAATATTATTATAAATCATTATTGATATTATAGAATTGTTGTAGGCCTATGGCTGTACTATTATTATTGTCATTATTGATATTATTATAAAATGATTATTATGATTCATTGATTGAATTTAAGTAAATAAATTAATGCTTGTATTTATTTCTACATTAACCTTAATATCTTCAATTTTGGTAACGAAGACGAATGGTGAATACAAATGTGAGCGTACAATTACTGTCACATCGTTTGTTCGTTCGTGTCCTGGCCGACATTCTTTGGAATTTTTAAAAGCAACTACAACTTTTTAAACAATTGCCGATTTAAATTTACTGAGAACTTAATTCCACAACACCGAGAAAATATTATAACAAATTTTATTATTATTAAAACTAATTTATTTATACTAAAAATATGTACACGTTTAAACTAACCGAACTAATTAAATCTAAAGAAATTTAATTAAAAAAACACTTACACTATAATTTATGTATAACACTATCACTTAAACGAAGATAAGTCCGCCGATAACTATTTAACACTTTTTGTTTGTTTACACAAAAGTCACGTACAAGGTTATACACCGTAGATTTATCTCCCACGCGTTAATTACTAATTTATTTAGACCTGAATAATCTTCTTAACACTGCCGTCTTTGAATTACGGGAAGTAACTGACCTACGATTTGTTTGTACCGTATTTATACGTTTCTGCAAAAATTCGAAAAGCCTCTACATTCTTTCGTGAACGTTCTAGACGTGGATAAAAAGTACGCGAACGTTCTCAAAATTTACAAAAACTTTGCGAATGTTTCACTGCCCCCTTCTTAAGACTGTTCTGTCCCAGAACAGGAATCTGGATGTGACACCGGTAGAATGGATCGTGGCAATAGCGGCAGCTCTCTCCATTTCGGCAACTTATTTGACCATAAAGTAACAGTTAATGGACTTTTCCTGACCCGATATTCTTCTTGGTTGGTAACTACAGATCAACACCAATTTTTTAACATGGTGGAACTCCATTTCTCTCTTGAGATTGCATAATTTTTGCCAGAGTTTTTCGTATAACGCTTACTAAGTGAGTATTTCTTGGTGATTAGATAGAAAACAAAACGTCTGTCACCGCGTAGTCTTAAAACTTTTCCGACTCCCGGTTGCTGTCTTCGTAGTTCATCTAGCTGCTCAAACTTCTTTTTGAATACGACTGCAACCCCTCTGGACATGTCAAGATCTTTGCTCACGCAATGTGCGATGGCGTAATCTTGTTGTGTTTGGAACAGATCTTGTTGTTCCTCTGAACCTAGCTTTTCCAGAACCTCCGTATAAGCTCATATACTTTTCGAACTACATTCCTTCGATTTGATTCCTGGTTCTGCTGCTTATTACTTTGGTTCGGACCTGAACTTGTGTATTGTGGTTATCATAAGCAAACGATCGACGTGGACCACGTTTGGCTTGCCTCTTGGTGGTTTTCGGATGCGATATATAACGTCATTAAAACGCTGCAAGACTTCATATGGCCCCACGTCTCTTTTGGGGGTTATATAACCAGACCATGTCGCTAAGTCAAAACCTACCATTTTGTGCCTTGACGTCATATCTAGTCTTCATCCTGTCGCTTGCAATTTGCGTGTTTTTACGAACCTCTTCATGTATTTCGTCTAGCTTCTTGGTCAGCTTGCTAACGTAATCTTCTCTAGCAACTTCTTCCGATCTTCATCCAAATTGGAGGAAGCATGGCAGTCGTATTTCGCGACCGAGCATCACACAGGATGGTGTTTGGCCTGTGCTTAATTCCCAACAGTCGGCACAAATTCTTAATACAGCCTAGACTCAAAGTTGATGCCTTGATTGGAGTGTAATTCTAACGGAACTCCAAACCGGGAAAAAAAAACTCTTTTACTAATACGTCTGCAACAGTAGTTGCTTCTTGATTGGGTATAGCGTAAGCCTGTTACGAAAAGCTCGCGTTTCTAGAGTTGAGCTGTCAAAATAAAAAGTCCCACCGGTCTTCTTATAACCAAACAAAGCAACGGCTAGCACAGCTTCTTCGGAGAGAGATCGCAGGCTTTGTTATGTGTGATTACAACGTGAATCTAAAAAAAGGCACCAAGACGATGAAAAATTAAAGTCGAGGGAGACCGTCTAACTCTCCTCGTAGTAAGCGAAGAATAAATAACACTACAAAAATAATAACACCGAATATATATATTTATTGTATCACAGAAGTTGAAATAGCATAGAAATGTAAATTCTCGACAACATTTATACGTAGGTTGATTAAATTAGAAATTGCGCCGAGTGGCGAGCAACACACCGTGCAACAAACTGCCCTTGTCAGACTAGATAATTACATACATATAGCGTCTGAATTTATAAGTACATATATTTCACTTGTAGATAAATCAAACAAATTAAGCCTTCGGGATTCGATGTGCACAACTGATAAATTCGCGAAGCACAAAAAATATAATTAATTGTGTTAAGTTAACATGCACGTACGGTCCTAAATGACCTAGTCCCCGAAACACAAATACAAAAAAATCGAAAGTAGTAATACTTACAGGCTTTACCTCAGTCGGACTGTTAGCTAACCTCCGAACTTGTTGTACCTAAAAATAATCTTAAACCCAGATTAGAACGAGCATATTCTTTTAACACAAATAAAAAAAGGTTTGTTTAGCATCCAATTATTACGACCGTAAGTGCGCAGCGTTTCCCTGTGACTTAATCAAATAAATTTCCCATGTTTGTCTTCGTAAAAGAAAGGATTTTCCTGGCGGTTCTCAACCATCGACGGTGGATATGATACGGACGTATCAATGCTTCGACGTCATGGAATATTCCGAATAAGACCACCTGTTGGTTATCTTGATTGATAACACAGAACAATTGGTGACTACCAAAATCCGCTATAGAAAATTAGTAGGTGTCAATTTAAACCCTCAATAAAGAAAATTGTATACCACTTACTCCTTTTCAACCTTCCACAAATAATCGCATATTAAATTAGCAGCGTGACACAATCTAACGGTGGAGGTGAACTCGGGCGTACAAATAACCAAACTCGCCAAAAATCTAATGTCAAGTGAATTGTGAATATGCTGTCGAAAATGTGACAGTCTGGCGCATCAGCAGAAAGGTCCTGACAACTTTCATAATACCGAGACATTTGCCCTACTCGCGAATTGAACTACTAATTTCTTATTTTAACGTTACAAGCCTACGTCCATTTCGTGAAATAAACCATAGCCACCAGGATGTATTTATTTCTCGAATCGGTTTCTGGAACGGCCCTGCGATGTCAATCGCTACTTTTTCCAAAGGGCTTCCTACGTTGTATTGCTTCATGAGTGCTTTGCGCTTTCTTGCTAGACCATTTCCTGATACGCAGACCCTGCACTTACGGCACGATTTCATAACGTCTTCTGTACAGTTCATCCAGTAGAATTATTTTTGCACTTTACCCAATGTCTTCTTAATGCCAAAGTGTCCTCTTGATGTCCCATCGTGGAGATGCTTCAACACTTCTGACACACGGCACTTTGGCACTACCAACTGTAGTCTGTTTTCCGTGCCCTCGACACTTTCTAGGGATCGCTTAAAAAGACCGTCTTCTGCTATCAAAGAGTCACACTGCGTCCAGTACGCTTTGAAGTTTCTGCCCAAAGCACTCACTTCTTCCCAGGTTGGTCGTCGGCCGTTTTCTTTCCAGTCCAGGAGTAGTTTTATTTCAGGATCGTTTACTTGTTCGCGACGTAACTTTTCCTACTCATCATCAACCATAGCAGTTGTCCGGAAGTATTCACTTTTTTCTTCTATTGCAGTGCGAACAATGGCTATAGTCCGCCGGACATGGTCTTCTGGACAAGGCATCAGCGTTTCAATGACTGCTTCCGGTACGGTGTTCTGTGACTTGCCAACTGCTAACAGCTCCCTCCTAGTCACGCAATAATTTCTTTCTGGCTTAGACAAAACTTTGCTAAAATACGCAATAACTTTTTCTTGTCCATCTTGAACCTGCGAAAGGACCGCGCCTATGGCCAGATTGCTTGCGTCAGTATCCAAATCAAATTTTCCATCTTCTCTTGGATAACTCAAAATCGGCGAAGTGACTAGGGCCTGTAGTTAATGCTATAAGTGCACAACCCAAATAAACTTCTTACCTGATGTTTATCGATTGGTCTTGGCTATGCTTGAACTGCTCGGATTTTGTCTGAGTCAGCCTTTACTCCAACACTAGATACGACGTGGCCAAGGTATTTCACTTCCTTTTTAAATACGTGACACTTCTTTGGGCTCAATTTAAGATTAGCCTCACGTAGTCTCTGGACTACTTCTTTCAAGTTGTTCAAGTGTTCTTCAAACGATCTTCCAACCACGATCACGTCGTCTAGATAAACCAAGCACGTCCTTCAAGACAGTCTGTGCAAAATGGTCTCCATCAACCGCTCGAACGTTGCAGGGGCGTTACACAGGCCGAAGAACATTACAGTGAACTGCCACAAATCAGTTCCAATCGTAAAAGCTGTTTTTTCACGATCTTGCCAATAACTACTCTTTAAATCTAACGTAGAAAACCACTGGGATTCTGACAGGGTGTCTAACGTATCTTCAATTCTGTATAAAGGGTAGATGTCTACGCAAAACCTTGTTGATCCATCCTTCTTCTTTACGAGTACCACTGGGGATGCCCATGGGCTACTTGAATGTTTGATCACGCCTTCTCTCTCCATTACCGTAATTATTTGTTCGGCTTCCACTCTTTTTGCCAAAGGAAGTCTGCGTGGATGTTGTCGTATCGGCCGAGCGTCTCCGGTATTAATTTTATGTTTCACCACGTTAGTTCTTCTTTTGGAACCACTCTCCAGAGCGAACACATCTTGATACTCTTGGACCAACGACGTATCTTCGTTAGACTTCACGCATCTCAAAATTTATGATACTGGCGTGCATTGGTCTACCACGGTTTTCTTTTTTAACGTTACAGGATCTGAGTTGATGTTTAAGATCCTTACTGGCATCGTGTTTTTTACTCGTACTAAAGTTCTACCAACGGGTAGTCATTTTTCAACTAAGCCGCTCTCCATTGGTTCAATCGCGCGTATATAGCCTTCTCGGAGATTTCTATCCAGGCGTGCCATCACCACACTTTCAGTCCTTGCAGGCAGAGTCAAGTCTTCACGAATGAAAAGGAATTTCTTGATTGTCGATCTTCAGGACATCGTTCTTCATATCCAAATGGAACCCATACTTCTTTATCACGTCCATTCCCAGAATAACTTCTTCTGTGATGTCGGCTACCAGCACTTGACGGTCGAGCACTCTATTTCTCAAACTAATGGTTACTTTGACTTGTCCGTAAGTAGGTATTTCTTCGCCCGTCCCGTTCGAGGTCGCACTGTTATGGGCGATGTCTTGTCGTTTTCCAACAATATGTCAGAACTAATGATGGTTTTCGTCGCTTCCGTGTCAACCAGTAACTGAACACTTCTTTTATTGATCTTGCCATCGAGATAAATGCTATGCAATTGCTCTATCGATGTCGTCGTACATGGCCTATTTCACGGCAGTTCAAAGTCGTCACTCCTCTTTCCTAAAGTATGCGTCGCGCTATCTCTTCAATGCTTTCCATTGTCTGCGCGGGTACTTCTGCAGCACAGATAATTTTATGACCGTCACGTTGCGATGCTTGTTTTGCTGCTTCAAACTCCAAAGCATGCACCAAAGCGTCATCCGATGTCAAGCTAGCTGGAGAGTCTGCTGCGTTTCGTTGTCTCGAAGGCCGTCTACAAAGGTTTGAATAACCAACTGCTCCAGGAAGGTATCTGGCGCTGTGGGATACGCAAGCCGTGTTAGTCTGGCGATGTTAGTCTCAAACTTTTGAAGACTGTTACAAGCTTTTTGGTTTTACGAACCTTGCACGGCCAACTCACAATAGTCGGAGGTGGGGAGGTCCACAATAAATACAGAAAAGATGTTTTAGGGCGCCAGAGCTGATCCAAAGCAACACTTCTGTTTCGCTCACAACAGAACGGTCCAAACTTGTAACACACTAAAAGGCTCGTAATCCCTCTACTCGGCTGTTCGAGTAGCCCAAATTAGTTCGTAGGCAACAATAACCATAAGAGAGAGAATTAACAAATTTAATCACTTTCAGATTATAGTTAACAGATATCACAGTTTAACTTAGAGTAACAAAATAGTCGCTATACATCGAATTCGGAGATACTAAAGACTAGAAGAATTAACAATAACCATTAACAACGGTATTAAACTTTGATTTCGTAACAAGTAAATTTATAGAATTATATAAAAGATTACGTACGTGGATGCCTACAGTATCGGCAACCCACCACACACAATTAAAGTAAATCGAAGTAAATATCCTTCACCTACACACAGTATGTGATACAGTGAATTCAATAATTATAATTACCTTATTGGTAGGTACACATTACATGCATTTACGAACGTTAATATGAATCAAAAGTTTGTGAGTAATTTTTCGTGACGATATACATAAGATTAATTAAAGTAACTCACCCGAAGTTCAGCATTCACTAGCACGAAGAAAAACGTTTTTCCCCTTCAGTGGCCTGTAATAAACATTAAACACGAATCGTGTCACACACCAACTCACAAAGGATATTAGGCTAAAACAATTAGTATTAATAATTCATTAAATATATATAAAAACCGGTGTATCGACTACTGTACGCAGCGAATCAAAACAG
This sequence comes from Aquatica leii, assembly GCA_035610365.1. Lineage (NCBI taxonomy): Eukaryota > Metazoa > Arthropoda > Insecta > Coleoptera > Lampyridae > Aquatica > Aquatica leii. Next base: position 12,340,543 of record CM069434.1, on the reverse strand, counting down.
GTGGCTGATAACACGATCAACGTCTGCCTTTGGTATTCAATAGTACTTCTGTGTATCGAATCAGATAAATAGTAACGTAGAACAGGTGGCTGATAACCCAGTCGTGTCATCCACGTGTAGTAATATCTTCCCCGGGAAGGATTAGCGAGACCCCGTTTTCGTGGCGTGGAAACCGCCTTCCGAAAGCGTATGTGTACGGTAACGTGATTGCTTAATAAGAATTACTATTCAAATATCCCCTTTATCGAAAACGTACATATGCTCGAAGTGGAGGAAAAATGGCTGTTAAAATGAAGAAAGAATTACGAACGAATTTTAATAAACGACAGCAATAGCTTACCCTGTAACGCTTCAAATATTCTATATAATTAATATAATTACAATTGGATTTCCATTATTCCGGATGGCATCGGCTACAAGAAATATTCAACACGCACAGGCCATTTTATGCAATTCACAGTAAGACGATTTTTCGTCAAATGACAACCACGAGAAAACGATCGGTAGAGGGCGTCAAAACCCGAATCTAATTTCAAGTCAATATACACAGTCGTACGTAATACGAATTTCGTACGTAACAAGACTTTGGGCAGCTTTCTGAACCCGACTTTTAATTTGAGGTTGATACACCTGTTGAAGATGAGCATCTCCATATTTTTCCTCTTGAATCGTTTTAATTTGGTTTTCTATACTAACTTGTATTTGCTCCTCAATATTCTTTATTTGATTTTTAATGCTCGTTCGCATTTCTTGTTTTAAATTTCTAGAATTTTCCTCCATTTTCTGAGAATTTTCTTCCATAATCTATTCATCGATTCTTGACCATTTTTTATTCATTTCAGAAATTCAAATAGTTTTGCATCCATTTTAGTTTGATAACGAGTTACCGGCATAAGTTTAAATATAATACGAATAAAAAGTTTAAATACACTACTTTAACGAACTGAAATAGCTATGATTACACTTTATAAATAATTACAAGTATCGCGAATTAAACTGTTATTTACGCAATGTTTTTATTGCGGGAGCGTTATTACATTACTTAATGGTATTTACACTAAAAATCGTGAACGATTGATTCTATTCGTTACCCCGCACTGACGCCACTTGTAACGAACTTTATTATTATTAAAACTAATTTATTTATACTAAAAATGTGTACACGTTTGAACTAAACGAACTAATTAAATCTAAGGAAATTTAATAAAAACACTTACACTTTAATTTATGTATAACACTATCACTTACACTAAGATAAGTCCTCGGATAACTATTTAACACTTATTGTTTGTTTACACTAAAGTCACGTACAAGGTTATACACCGTAGATTTATCTCACACGCGTTCATTACTTATTTATTTAGACTTGAATAATCTTCTTAACACTGCCGTCTTGGAATTATGGGAAATAACTGACCTACAATTTGTTTGTACCGTATTTATACGCGTCTGTAAACATTCGAGAAGCCTCTACATTCTTTCGTAAACGTTTTAGACGTGGATAAAAAGTACGGGAACGTTCTTGAAATTTACAAAAACTTCGCGAATGTTTTAATATTTTTGATTGATTTCAAAAATTTTCAGGCGCGTAACGCATACTAAAAGGTTTTATGTGGTTGATGCTTTGATAAAAAAATTAATAATAATTTTTTAAATAGAAGGAATGTGAGTACTCGGCACACTTTTTTTCACACAATTTTGAAGTATACGGATATTGTAAATTGCAGCATTTATGTACCCTCATCATAAGGATGCAATGGCACATGATCATGAGTAGGGGAGACCGTGTCTTGTTGACGAACTTTTTAATTTCTAGTTTCCACATCACTAACTTTTTGAAAATATTAAGTAGTTACACATAAATTCTGATTTTTTGACAATAATTTTGTTTGAATTTTTTTTTGTAGGTTTCTTAGTTATTTTTTATAATTTTTTTCTGATGGGTACACACACGGCACCAACATACCCCGCTTTGGGGTTAGTTGGTGCTTTAATGATTGAAGGTTAGTGCATAGCTGGGGTAAGTTGACACATAAATTTGATAAATAAAAATAAGCTGAAAAATGTGAAACAAATCTTTTTATTATAAAAAACAGTTCTCAAAAAACAAATAAACAACAACAAAATATAAGTAATAGCGAAGGCGTGAAAAAATCGAAGAACTCAAACAAGCAATTAAAATCTAACGAAGAACCTCTCAAAAGTTTGGTAATCAACTTGTGAACGAATCCAGATTCTAAACTCTAAAAAGGTAAGAAAGAAAACCATAAACTTGAAAACGCAAACGGCAATCTAACAAAGAACTACTACAACGTTTGGTAATCAACTTGTGAACCAAGCCAGATTCTAAACTTTATAGAAGTGACTAAAGAACATTGAACATCTATTAAAAAGCAATCTTTCTGAATACATCAATAATATTTTTATCTTAGTTATGAATATATTTTACGTTTACATGTCCGTTCCCAGCTAAACCAGAAACGTCAGATTCTTAACCTATTGGAGAGCATGTTTTAGTCGCTTGTGCTTACGCACGTTCTCCAAAGTCTTCTTACTTCCTCATTAGGATGGGTCGGTAGGTTTGTTGCGGTCTTTTGCGCTGTCTGGTGGAGTAACTCAGTGATTGTTGGCATCTGTAGATCTCGATGTAGTAAGCTGTTTCTGCGTTGACAATAATTCGTAGCGTCTGAATAATCTGAATTATGGTGATGTGAGTCTTTGTTGCATAGAACCATACTGGTGAGCCGTAGACCATAGTGATCCGTATTACCGATTTGTAGAGAAGCAGTTTATTGTCCACTGAGAGAACATTGTTTCGCCCCAGAATCAGGTACAGTTTGGCGATGACTGCAGAAGCTTTCGATGTGCCGATGTTGATGTGTTTCTTCTTAGTGAGACGTCAATCCAGGTAAAAGCTTAAGTATCTTACGTCTTCTTCCCATGGGATGTCGTCACCCATCATGTTGAAATGACAGTCTAGAATGATGTTGCGGCGCGTGAAGAAAACGGTTACACTCTTTGTCAGGTTGATTTTGATCCTCTAGTCAGCGTACCAGCCTTCTAAAGAGTCGGTCGGTGTCGTCGGCTTAAAGCGTGTACGTCGCCCTAGAATTTTTCGGCATGTCAGATATGAAGACGTACAGAAGAGGTCCCAGAACTCCAGTCTGAAGTTGCGGTTGTGCAAGATCGGATGAGTTGAATTATCGGTAAGGAGATGCCGTTGTCGAGGAGCTTCAAAAACACGCTCCGATGCCAGACCTTGTCGAACGCCTTTTCAATGTCCAAGAAAACAGCGCAGTGTACTGTTGCCTATTGAGCCCGTTGATGATCTGCTCCACAACTTTCAGGGCCTGATGAATCGTGAAGAGCGACTTGCCGAAACCCAAACTGCTTCTTAAGAAATACGTCGTTGGCGTCGACGTCGTCCTATAATCGACACAGAATTATCCGTTTCAGTAGACGAGACTAAAGTGATGGAACAATAATTCTGCGACTACTGTTTTCTACTGGGATAGAAAATGTCGGAGTTGATGGAAAACGTTAAAGATGGCCGTGAGTAGAGCGACGCCTTTGGCTGAAAGGAGTTGAATCGCGCAATTACTGATCCCATCTGGTTCAGGTGATTTTCTTTTTTTCAGAGTGGAAATAAACTTTCTTACCTCAGTCGGTGTTGTTTGTTTGAGCTACGTTGTTGGAGTCGCACTCAGACGGTTTTAAACTACTCATGAATGTGGTTTATTCTATCTACTTCAATATCGTCGTAGGTTGATCTGAACTGCAATTCCAAGGTGTTTGCAAACGCTTCTGTCTTGTCGTCATCGATATAAACGATGTTATTCGGCCTGTGAAGTGGCAAAATCCTAAGGCGCTACCGTCTTAGGGGTTAAGAGATTTCTCGATAAAAGCTACTCTTGGCTGGCCATATTACAATGTGAAGACCGGGTAGTCATCGAAGCTGAGCTCCGTTACGGTCCGTAGCTTGTAGTCGAGTCTGAAGTTTTGAATCACGATGATGTCGAGAACGTCTGGAAGATAATCCTGCGACGAATAAAACGTTGGCTGAATCGGTCCGTCTACAACAACGTTATAGCGTAGACTAACGTAGTTAAACAAAGTCTTAACGTTTGGGTTGCTGCGCCTGCTGTTCCGATGATCGAAGGAGTGTTGCTGAAGAAGATAGCGTCAAAGTTTGGTTCTCTAATCATACTGCCAGGCAGGTTGTAAACCGCACATATCACGACGTCGCCCGCCTAAGCCGTGCAAACGACGACAAGCGTCGCTTCGAGCCTTAACAGCGGTGATGTTGGCATGTGGTAATGGTCCAGTGTCCTCATGGCGTAGATCGCTGTGCCACCTTTAATGCCAGTGGCACGTTCGTTGCGGTGTAGCTTGTAATTTGGTATTCTAGAATCTTTGCACGCCCTAAAGTGTGTTTCAAAAATTAAAATACCATCCAGATTGTGCATCCAAGCAAAGTCTTGTAGTTTATTTCTTTTCTCAAATATGCCCTTGGCGTTCCAAATAGCAATCTGTAATGAATCGAGATTAAAACGTGCATTAGCTATTTCTAATTCCTGTTTTCTCTTATCATCTTAACGAGCATCATAGTTAGTGCGAGGTCATTTTCATCTTGTGATTGGTGTAGTAATTGGTGATGGATATATCGATTCAAGTATTGGTGCGGGTGGTTCAGTTGGAGCTATCGACGTGGTTACTGCAGAATTTGCATAGCTGAGACCGTGGGTGACTGTTCTGGCTCGTGTCCTAAGTGCTACTCTGGGCTTCCTGTTAGGATAACGTAAACATCCCATGTAGTTGGCTGAGTGAGAGTTTCTGCAATTTCAACACGTTGCAGGACCATCTTTGCGTTTCTTGCTTCTAGAAATGCTTGGCGCACTTAACGCACTTGGAATCGCTCTATAACAACGCTGAGTGTGACCGAAACGGTGACATCTGTGTTTTGATGTAGATCTTAAGGCTGCCTACATACCTGGTGTCAAAGACGCGTTTTGACTCTTCAGTCTTTTTGAGTTAGATCATTACAATGGGGATGGCTGCTTTAGTTCTTGACGACATCTCCTGGTTACGTTGGATGACGTTAAAACCATCACGCTTTAAGTCATCTTTAATAATTTTTTTTGCGTTTTTGCTGACTGGAACGCCTCGGATAGCGACTTTTAGTAGCTTCTCTGACTGCAGCATGTAAGTGTAAAATTCCTTCTTGTGCTGCACAAGTATTTATATAGCCGTGCGGTAATCGTCTTCGGAACGAACAATGTATAAAACGTCTTGTCTGGTAGTCTTTGCGGATTCAATGTGGACGTTAGCTTCGCGCAGTAGCAGTAGCATCGCGACTCAGATGTAATTCTGCTGATTGTGAAGGATTATCTGTGGTGTCACTTATGAAGAAGTAGTCTTCGTACATAAAAAGTATCGTCACAGCTGGTTAAGCATAGGATACGGTGGAAAAAAAGCGTGTTTTCGATAAAAGGGTAATGATCGGGTACCAAACAGGGGATAGCTCGAAACCATAATTGCGGTTTAAATTATTGGGGTATTTGATGATTTCTATGGTCTCCCGGATTTTCCTATTGAAGAAGAATGGAGATTTTGCAATCACAGAAACGTTCTCACAATCTATATTGTGACCTGTAGTAAAAAGGTGATCAGCATCCGCAGACTTAAAAATATGCGATGGGACACCGGTAGAAAGGATCGTGGCGATAGCGGCAGCTTTCTCCATTTTGGCAATTTCCTTGACCTTAAAAGTAACAGTCAATGGACTTTTCCTAACTACAGACCATCACTTTAACGCCTGTTACTCGGAAGACGACCTCCAACATGTTGCGAACTGTTCTCCAATTTAGTTGATCTAGGAATCGCTTATAATAAGACCGTCTTCTACTATCACTGCACGCAATACGCTTTGATGTTTCTGCCCAAAGCACTGTTTGTCGGCCGTTTTCTTTCCAGTCCAGGAGTGGTCTTATTTCAGGATCGTTTTCTTGTTCGCGACGCAACTGCTCAAGTTCCCACTCGTCAGCAACCATAACAGTTCTCCGAAGGCATTTGACTTTTTTTTCAAGCCGCGAACAATGGCTGCAGTCCGCCGGGCATGGTCTTCTGGACAAGGCATCAGCGTTTTGATGACTGCTTTCGGCACGGTGTTCTGTGTCTTACTCATACTTTTGTGGTCTCTCAATCTACCTTGCCACTTGTCCTTCCGGGTTACGGAACTGCAATAGCCATTTTAGAGCGGCGTGCTCAGTAAATTTTTTTTTTCCATACAAATAGTTATAGAAATGTTCTGTGGACTTGACGACTGCTAACAACTCTCTGCTAGTCACGCAATAATTCTTTTCTGGACTGGACAAAACTTTACTAAAATACGAGATAACTTTTTCTTGTCCATCTTGAACCTGCGAAAGGACCGCACCTATGGTCAGGTATCCAATACAAATTTTCCATCTTCTCTTGGATAACTCCAAATCGGCAAATTGACTAAGACCTGTTTTAGTTGATGGAAAGCTTTTTCGCAGTCTTCATTCCATCTAAACTCTGCTTTTTCTTCGGTCAATACAGTCAAAGACTTGGCAATATTGACAAATCCGGGTACAAATCGTCTATAATAGGTGCATAACCCAAGAAAACTTTGAACCTGATGTTTGTCGATTGGTTTTGGCCATGCTTGCAGTGCTCGGATTTTGTCTGGGTCAGCTTTTACTCCATCTCTAGATACGACGTGGCCAAGGTATTGCACTTCTTTTTTAAATACGTGGCACTTCTTTGGGTTGAGTTTGAGATTAGCCCCACGTAGTCGCTGAAACACTTTTTTCAAGTCGTTCAAGTGTTCTTCAAACGACCTTCCAACCACGACCATATCGTATAGATAAACTAAGCACGTCTTTTAAGACAGTCCACGCAAGATGGTTTTTATCAAACGCTCGAAGATTGCAGGAGTGTTACACAGGCCGAAGACCATTACGGTGAACTGCCACAAACCAGTTCCAATCGTAAAAGCTGTTTTTTCACAATTCTTGGGTTCCAATTCTACCTGCCAGTAACCATTCTTTAAATCTAACGTGGAAAACCACTGGGATCCTGACAGGGTGTCTAACGTATCGTCAATTCTGGATAAAGGGTAACTGTCCTTTTTGGTCACGTCGTTTAGCTGTCTGTAGTCTACGCAAAACCTCGTTGATCCATCCTTCTTCTTCACGAGTACCACTGGGGATGCCCATGGGCTACTTGAAGTTTCAATCATGCCTTCTCTCTTAACTTTAGCCAGCTGGTCTTGGCTGAGGTTTTGGCATTTGGTGGTAAGAATGTCCAATAGATGTTGTGGACACTTCTTCGGCGACGTATCTTCGTTCGACTTCACGCATCTCACAATTTGTGATACTGGCGTGCATTGGCCTACTACGGTCTTCTTTTTCAACGTTACAGGATTTGAGTTAATGTTTATGATCCCTACTGGCATCGTGTTCTTCACTCGTATTAAAGTTCTGCCAACAAGTAATCCCTTTTCAACTAAGCCGCCCTCCATTGGTTCAATCGCGCGTATGTAGCCTTCCCGGAGACTTCCATCCAGGCGTGCTATCACCACACTTTCAGTCCTTGCAGGTAGAGTCACGTCTTCACTCAATAAGACTCGCACGGCTGCCTTCTCTGACGAATGAAAAGGAATTGCTTCATTGTCGATCTTTAGGACATCGTCATTCTTTTTTCAAGCAGTTTTATTTTGTCTTCTAATTTGTCCTCTATTGCTTCTATTTTCTCATTCACAGATTTGCAAATTTTTTCTTTTAAGTTTAACATATCTACTTGGGTTTCCTCTTGAACAAATTAAATTTGATTTTTAATGCTCGTTCGTATTTCTTCTTTTAAACTTCTAGAATTTTCCAACAGCTTTTCTTCCATTTTTTTAGAATTTTCTTCCATTTTCTGAGAATGTTCGGAGAGTTTTTCTTCCATTTTTCTTGAATTTTCCGACAGTTTTTCTTCAATTTTCTGTGAATTTTCGCCCATTTTCCTATTATTTCTTTCCATATTTTTATTCATCGATTCGAGAATTTCAAAAGTTTTTGAATTCATTTTAACTGCTTGCAAACGCGTCACCGGCATAAATTTAAATATAACACGAACGTTTAAATACACTACTTTTTAAAATGCAGTTTTTGTATAACACAAAATTTTAATAACTACCCACTTGTTAATATTAAACTACTAGTGTACGAAAACGAATTTAATTAATAACGCAATCACGCACTTGTTTAATAAACACTATTTTATACTTTATAAATAAACACGCGTATCGCAAACTTAACAGTTGTTTACGCAATCAATGTTTTTATTACGGGAGCGATACTTCTTAATGATATTTACACTAAAATTCGCGAACGATACCCCACACTGACGCCACTGTTGCGAATTTTATTATTAAAACTAATTTATTTAAACGGCTAAAAATATGTTTTACTTATACTAGAAATATGTACACTTGTAAATTAACCGAACTAATGAAATCTAATAATATTTAATAAAAACACTTGCACTAATTAAGATAAGATAAAGTCCGCGGATAGCTTCACACACTTGTTTACACTAAAATCTAGTACAAGATTATTCTCCGTATATTTATGTACACACACGCGCTAACGACTTGTTTATTTCAACTTGAATAATCTTCTTAACACTGCAGTATTCGCATTACGGCAATAACTGACTTACGATTTGTTTCTTCGGTATTTATACACATTTGGAAATCCTTCTCGAGTGTTCCGTATCTTTCGATATATCTTCTAGAAGATGGATAACAATTTCCAGAAGGCTCTTAAAGTTGCAGATAACTTCTCGAACGTTTCAATATGATGAGTATGTAGAACACGTTTATATAATTGTCTATAATTTATTTATCACTTAATGTTTAGTAAAAAATGGCCTTGACACTAATTAATATTTTTCTAACTTCTGTACGCTTCTGTTGAGTTGTATAAATAACTTTTATTTTTTTAAATATATAGTTGAATTACTAGAACCGAAAAAAACCAGTACTGAAAAAAAACAAGAACTGGACCATTTGTGTCTATAGGAACCTAAACCGGAACCAGAAACGTTAAAAAAATTTTAAGTTAAACCAGAACAGTTATTACGTTTCGGTCTCGGTCCCTGTTTAAAAGTCAATTATTATTTAAATGCAAGTGTGTGTCTTATAGAAAATCTGTTTAAAAGTTTTAAAATTTAGTAAACATTAGAAGAAAAAAAAATATTTCATAAATTCAAATATTAGAGAATTATACATTTAGGAGTTGGTACTACGTTTCGAATTTTAGTTGTAAATGTACTACTAACATACTTATGCAGTTCTTTTTTAAACTTTTTTAAAAATTTCATAAAGTGCAAGAGAAAAAAAAATGTAGATTACTCTCGTCGAAAATATCATAACACAACTCACTATCGAGGCTTGTTACATAAATTACTATTATATCTAATAAAAAAATTTATTTTTAAGTTATACTGGTCGCTAACTTAACCAATATATAAAGGTTTACGATTATAAATTATAAACAATTTACTTTGGTATGTAACTCATTGTTGCGGTATATATAATTGTTAATCACTTGCAGATTTTCAATGACGTAGTATTTCACTACATAAAAGTTTAACAAAGCGAATAGTCAAAATCGAAGCTTTAGTAAAAACACAATCAAAATCGTTTAGTTTAATTATTAATTAAATATTGTTTATTAAGATCGTAGGAATCTTTAAATAAAGAAATAGATGGGGACAACCGAATTAAAATTAGAAAAAAATCGTTAAATATTGTTTAAGCAATTTGCACAATTCCAACTTCTGGGTTTCATTGACCTGAACAATAAAATTTATAATTATTTTGTAATTTGTTAAAGAAATAAAATAAGACAATTTTAAATAAATTTGAATATTCATTTTTATTAATTAATGATAAATACTATTGTCCAATAGATGTCACTAACGCACAAGTAAAAGTAAGCGCCACCTTCGTATTAGTAGCTTAACTTCGATTGTTTATAACGATAATAATAGTACAATCAATAATAGTATAACCGGTACTTTAATCTACAAAGATAACAAATATGTTGATTCAAATTTCATTTTATCTTAAAAATATCACATCATTTACAACAGTAATTTTTAGTTGCAAAATAAAAACAGGTTGCGGCATTAACATCCACTACCACCTCTACTCAAATTAACCTTCAAAATACACAGTGATTTAGTAGCACAACGTCTTTTATGTAAGGAGGTTCAAGAGCACGTGTACTTTTAATGTTCGATATCAAAATCTAAATGCCGTTGCGAAATAAATACACAAAGTGTGGTTAAAAATATCAGCAAATTAAAAAAAAAATTAATCATCTTATGTCACAATGACACTTAAATTAGTTAACGAAGTGCTTAAACTTTTTTTACGCGTTTAAACAAAGCTTAAGTGTACTTAATAATTGATTTGTTACTTAAGTGGTTAAATACTTTGTATTGATAACAAATACTTAAACTCGAAATGGATTTTAGCAAGAAATACGAGAATCCCAGCCCGGAAGTTAAAGCAAATCCACTTTCCAGGTTATTGTTTTGGTGAGCAGATTCTTTTATTCTTTCTTTAAAACTTTGGGGCGATTAAAATGTGGCCTCGAGATTTTATTGATTATAAACGCATGTTACTGTAATTGCATACTTAATTATTAATTTTATTTGCATTTTACTACTCGGAGAGATTTAATGTAAAGGTCATTTCACTCTATAAAGTTTAATTCATATTGACTTCAGACGTTTAATAGGATTGCATTTGAAGTATTTCAGAAAAGTCCCAATTTTCTTTGCTCGTTGAGAGTGTTGGGAAATGTATGAAGCGTCGCCAATAAGAATGTTGGCAGACAATACTGTTTATTGTTTAATCGATCCATTGTTAAGCTTTCTAAGTAATGAAACTAATACTTTTACCCTACAATCACATCAGTTTCCGTTGCACAATCTTTAACATCTTGTCTTAATTCTGAATTCTGGTTTTTGATAACGTTAGAATTTGGATTTAATTTTTTTGTTATGACGTTGGCATCTGATCTGAAGTGGACGCGGACTCATTAAAAATAATGTAAAGTATAGATAAGAATCAGATGCGGAACGGTGAAATGTTAGACACTTTAACTAACGACGTTAGTCAAAGTCAATGCCAACTGTATAAATTATATTTTTGACGTAAACAGAACCACTGTCGTGAGAACTATATACAGGTTACAAACGAATGTTTCATTATAATCTTTTATGGGCTATCTATTCTCACAAGAAAAAACTATTGGTCTTCTTGCAGTACGAGGGGTTTCCAAATCATTAGTAGCCAACTGCATTCAATACAGGACATAGACCGCCATAAATCTTTTCCAGTTGTATTTATGTATCCTTCCTTGCATCCATTACATTCATCTTGTATGTGCATGTGGTTTTTGGTCTTTCTTGGCTTCTTTCGGTTTCTCTGGATCTCCATTCCATTGCTCGCTTGATCCGCAGATCTCTGTGAGACAATAGTGCGGAAAAACTGTGGTATGTTACAGCTAGGGGGTCAATTTCTTGTTTATTTGATTCACATTACTACGGAGTGACTTTTTGCAATCTTTTTGATCACATACTAAACACCAAGACACCTACGAAGGGTCGATACTACCCTAATTCTTTTCAAAATTTCGTGTTATAGCACTTCGCTTTTGTCGAGTATTTCAGGAAAAACAAACTTATTTCTATAGCTTTGAAGAAAGGTACAACAATATTGTTATCTACAGTGATGACTTTACTAGGGTATTTCTCTTTACCATTAAAATTAGTTCCAGTTTCGTCTTCACTGCGTCACCATCACTATCTGTCTCAGACCTCCCGCTGTTCTCCGACTTTCTTTCTCACGGCTGAGTTCATGTTTTTGATCTTTTTCTCTTCAACGCTCCTCAGTTTTTTAAAGTGTGGAGAACTCGTGACTACTGTATTTTTTCCTCGAGTTTTTTTTCTCTTTTCCTTCTTCTGCCACTGTCAGGGTTACGTTGAGTCTTGGGGATTGGAAGAATGTCTGCTGGTGTGGCCGGGTTGGCCTTAGGTCACATAAAAGAGGACGTTGCTTGCAATCCTGCTCCTCCTTGAGTTGCTCCTGTCGGTGTCCGGACTAACGCTGTTTCTGCTAAATGGGGAGGAATGAAAGGACAGTCGGTGGTGTCAGCTGGGGGACGAGTAGGATGTGGACCCACCAAACCACCCGAATTTGCTTGGTACAAGTTCGCCACAAAACAGATAGGTTAAGTTAGGAAAGAGTGTCAAAATATAAGGGAAGTCTAGTCAGGCTCGGTTGGATGGGCTAGGTATCGGAGACGTGCTAAGGGGGCAACGCGGTTCAGCGAGGTACCTGCCTTTCGGTTTATCCTCGTTTCTAAGGAATAAAGCCAAGCTGGTAGGAAAAGGACTTTGACAAGCAGGAAGGAAGTAAGATAGACAGTTAGTGAAGTATGGGAGATGAAAAATAAACTGAAAGATGTTATTCAGTTAAAATAATAAAACAAAATGACTCTAAACTAAAGACATGCAGTTAATAAATTTAAAAACTACTGTATCCAAATAACAAAATTCTCGTAAAAAGATAGCATTTTGGTCACTTTTTTCATACAAAATTTGTGTCGGAAATTCCGCATAAATCGGTATTTATAAACTGTCAGTATCATTTTTGAGGTATCAAAGTGATACCATCTATAAGAAAGCTGAATGTCACTGTGATACCAAAATTATATCACATAACATGATTATTCCATCACTCTGTTATCAAATTTATTAATTAAATTATATGCTCCCATGTTGATTAATACAAATATGTACAGTATAAATATTGATTATATTTTTTAACTTTACTATGTTTAGTGAAGATCTAAACTTATAAAAAACACTGTAATTACAAATTACATATTGGAATACGATATTGTAAACTTTTATATGTGAGTAGACATCGTTTTAACAAGCATTTAAAGTAAAAAAAAACTGCGGGTATACCACGTTATACTTCATCGGACAAAAATGTACATTCTTTGTAAGGCTTCGATGCGTAGGAGGATCCGGCAAATTGTGCTGATTAGTTTATAATACCGCCAAAATAAAATGAAATTATTTCTTAATATTTTTTTACGTACACTATTTACCGTAAAAAATTATTAATATGTTCTACGGTGAAACTTTTATGTCTACAATTATATTTATTTAACTTTAACAATTATTATTATTCCACGACGTTGAAGTATTATTTTATTATTATTATATCTAAAATAATTTATCTTTTTTTACAAATTGTCTTTTGCGTAAAATACACAATAGATTAAATGGATAACTACACATATTCGATTCCTGTCGTAGTAATAAATAAATTGCCATCTTCAGATTAATAATGCCGAGACAAATATTATGCAACGTTTTCATGAATTTTGTATAAACTAAATTGATGCTTTGAGCGTTTAAATTTTTGCGTTGAATTTATCACAGAATGATGCATTGACAACGATAGCAGCGTATACAAACCACCAAGCTATCTATTAGCTATGAAAATCGTACCAATCATGTATCAAAATATTTTGATTGACACAGTGACACTCGGATGTCAATAAGTTGATACCAATGCTGAGTGGGTAGATTTTGGTCTCTCTTTGCGAATGGTCTATAACACTTTACATCAGGCACCAGTCTAAGGATGGCCTAAGGGGAGTCGGGATAGGGGTTGATAGTGGTTAATAGGACACTACCATCATGATCAAATTTACGACAAGTTAGAATCCGATGAGCCGGAGTGTCAGAAACGCCACACGACGGACAACGAAACGAAATCCGGGACATTCTAACCCAGATGAGGATATTCGGGATGAGGGAGTAGGCGTTACGCCTTTTATAGGAATTGTCCTACAGCCGCTGCCATTCACCGAAGGTTAAGACCGTCAAGAACGTTCTGATCACGAAAGCTGCACGAACTAGTCTTGCGTAGAACTTTAGTGCAGTAAATTTTTTGCAAAATGAGATTTAGGAGAGGAGGTTGGGATCTAACACAGAGGGTATCTACAAGAAGGGTGCGATAAGCCCCGATTATAGTTCTAAGGAATGAGGATTGCAACGAGGTCAGTTTCGTGTCGAAGTCTATAGTAGTAGATGTGTAGGCCATAAGTGAGCATGGGAATGACTGCAGTAAAGGATCTCGTTTTAGCGTGGAGCCAAAAACCATGTACTTTGTTTTGTCTGCAGAAAAACTTAGTTTATTGCTGCAAGCACAGCTAGTGGCAACAATTAGGCACGAGTTTGATTTTGCCTCTATGCCTCGTCGGGAATTTGTGGACACTGTGACGGTAATGTCGTCCATATAAGCGAAAATGTCACAGTCTGCTGGTTTAATCTTTGTCTAGGATATCATTAACAACTAGATTCCACAAGGTCGGCCCAAAAACCTTGTGAATAGCGCTTCGTCAGTCGTTTGGTGAAAACGGAACGTGAAACGTTCGCATAATAGGTTATCGATCTATTCGATAAATAGCTACGATTGACGCGTGGTGTTGGCAGGTACTCTTTTAACGACGAAAGTTTTGATTATAGAGGACCACCATACGATTTTGAACGCTCCAGAAATGTCTATGAAAATAGCTAGTCTATACTTGGAAATGTTTGATTGTACAACAGTCTTTAATCGACGGGCGGTGTCAGTCGTCGTTTTGCCAGGCACGAAACCATATTGACTAGGATGGAATAATATATTTGGCGGAATGTTGTCATGTATCTTTTTATGGAGTGTCTTTTCGAAAAGTTTGCCTAGTTTCGATAAAGTTATCGGACGGTACGGCTTCGGCTTGAGAATAGTGATTAGCTTACCAGCTTTTAAGCTGGTAGGTAAATAATCCGCATCTTATGCAAGAGTTGAACAGGTCAACGATCGTGGATGAGAAAGAATGTAGAACAACCGTTAGCAAATGAATTCTGTCAAGTTCAGGAGCTTTATTCTTAGGACTTTTGTTAGACACCGCGGTCAAATCATCGCTGGTGACCATCCAGTCCTGTCAGGAATTACTATACAAAAAAGATCGGGACGTTATTTGGGCATGAAAGGGGTTGTCCGTCGATGGATCGTCGTCTGGAAATAAAGTGAATACTATTGCTTAGATTGCGTCTTGTTCTGAGATAGTGTATCTGTCGCCGTTTGACATTGGAACAGGGTGGGATTGTTTTTCTGAATCCTAAAACTGCCTAGTGTTGTTTTTTTCCCCTTTTCTTTTACTTAGCATTCTATAAATTTATTCTCGCCATAGTAAAAGGGAATGGTGTAGCTATAATTTTGTGTGTTGAAAGGTGATGAACAGTGCATAATAAGGATGAAGTTGGATAGTAGTTATCTAATGGTAAGAACACGTAAAAAAGGCTAGTTTACTCAAAAATACGTCTATTATATATCTGATTACTACTCGTAAAAATTTAAAAAATGTTAACGTTATTACTTTGTTTTAATTCATTTAATAATTCTATTAAAACGTGTATACTCTGTGACATTGAAATTCCAACATCAAAGAGTAGAAATTTTGTGACCAAACTTGTCAGGAAGGTTTTAGCTACTCGAGGTAAATAATTAAAGTTTCGATCCCAGCAGATGGTCGATTTACTCTTGATTTATTGAATACCAAGCAACTTGCAGCTTTTTGTGTCTGTGGAGGTTGCGCTAAGTTCTGCAGTCCTCTATCCATAATGTCCCACACGTGTTCAATAGGCAGAATGTTTGGAGATCTGGATAGTCATGATAAGATATTAACGTTGGCTGGTTCAAATCGGTCTTGCTATGTGGAGATGGCCATTATCTTGCTGGAAAAATGGGTCTTCCAACTGCGGAAGAAATGGAAGTCTTCGTTTGACTCATGCGGTCCTCATACATCCCCAAACAGAATCGGGATTTACCACTGAAAATTATTCTATACCATTCCAGTGGTAGCACAAGATTTGGCCGATAGAATTGCAATCCGAAACTTCTGATTTGACGGTAAGCTGTTGGAAGGGTTACAGGACGACCTTCATTACCTAACCATTGATCGGCGATTGATCTGGTACTGAAAAATCGGTTTCTTATTGCCATAAGTTGAAGATGGTGGTCCTGCCTCTCATTTATTGGTAATAGTCCCCTAGTTCATTCTTGATAACAGCGCATGATAGTGTATTGGTTCCGGTTAAGACGATTTGCAATTTCTCTATACCAAGAACCACCTTCACGTAAGCCAACAATTCCAACTCTGTCGAATTCGCTTAATTGGCGGTAATTTTAACACTATCGCACTGTAGGCACAATGACACTCTCAAAACACGTTAAACAGAAGAATTGCAAGAGATAACAAAACTTAAATTATCCAAGACTCGCACGAAATACACACGATAATGAAGTAAATGTGCCAACGGCGTGCCCAGGATGAAAACTAGGGGGGATGGCAAGCCATTGTCGTTCAGGTTATGACATTTCAGCACGGTAAAGGCGCATCAAACCATAATTTTAAGAAAATGTTGCAGGGAAGAAAATATTAACCTCCTCTAAAAGTGCAGCCACTTCAGTGTTCTTTAAATTGTCTCCTGCTAAACCCTTTTTTTTCACAGATTATACTACAAATCTAATTCTGCAGTAATATCACTCAACCCATAAAACTCTATGAAAGACTTTACATTTTTTTTCAAATTATTTGAAGCCATTTTTAGCATGTGTGAAGGATAAACATGGGATAAGGCAAACGCAATTTTCGTGTGAAAATTTAATATTCAAAGATAAAGTTAGAGAGTCAAGGTAAGGGATGATCAACGACCGTTTCCAGTATTCAATCGCAGTTTCAGATCGTAGATTACTTTTGTGCATTTGCTTTTGAGCGATTTGTAGTACTGATAAGTCAACCCAGACTTTTTCTGCGATATTATGTGGTTTTTGAAGTAATTCATGAGAAACATTATCTATTTGTTGTCGATACTTCTTGATGACATCAAGGATTTGACCAATATATTTCCTCACCATAATCAAATCTATATTTTTACCTTGTAGAACGTTCACAACGGGTTCCAATATTCAATTATGACTAAATCTACGATAAAAATTGGTTTAGTAACTGCACAGTGCAATTAATAAACAGATTTTCTTGTAGCATAGTTTCCTTTGGTCGAGAGATGTTCTAATGCATTGAAGCTTTCTGAAATTTTTTTTATGATCTTGTATTTCTCAGACCATCTGGTCTGACAGAGTCTAGAACAATTGGAAAACGAATTTCTGCGGACTTAACCGTTGCAATTGTGTTTCTTATTTCTGGTAAGCATCATTGACCACAAGATTTAGTTTGTGGCTTGAACAATGGAAAAATAAAGATCTACTGTAGTTTTTCTACAGAATGACCTGCATCATACTTTCTTTTCCAGCCATCGTAGCACATCCATCAAATCTAAAGCCAACACAATTCTGGGCGAAAGATTTTGGTCAACTAAAAAGCTCTGAATTCCGCTAGCAATTGTAAGGGCATCTTGAGATTTCCGCAATCCGATAGAAAGCTGTTCTTTTCCAGCGATATCTGCTGTTTCATTAGCCATTACAGCGTAAGCTTTTGCTTGTTTACAATCTCCGATAATTCTTTCTTTGATAACTTCACCACAAAATTTTAAATTGAATTTGCGGTGAAGTGTAGACTGCATTTTTTCGACATCTATTCAAGTGATTCTTTAGATGTTTATCACCACAGTCAATTCTCAAATTTCAAAGGTCCGAGAAAACCACCTCATCTCCTTCCTGTCCTCTAAGCGGCAAATTATGAGATCCACAAAATATAATACTAGAAATAATTGATTCCAATGTCTGTTTGTTTTCTTCAATCATCTTTTGGTGACCACTTTGCAACTGGACATCCACTGGAATATTTTCAAGGAACGCTTTTGCAGCGAATCCGATGGTTTGGTTGCATCTTCATCGCCAACATTGCTTCAACTTCCACTACTGTCATCATCTTGATCCTTTTTCCGTTTGAGAGGTTTTCTGTCTAAAAAACAATAATTAATTTAAAAAAAATAAATTTTAATTTATCATTTCTAAAAAACTATTAAACACTGTACTTAACTTACCTTTTTGGAACTAATTTCTTATATCCATTTGGGCAGCCCCGATGTCTTCTAAATGTAAATAAGCAAGAAAACTAATAAACTAGAATAAATTCGAACAATTGGTTGTTTCAAAGAAACACTAGTAAACATCAACAGTGAATTGTAACCAAAGTCTAGCATTCTACCAAAATACAACTAACGGCGAGCGGCTCAGTTCATTAGTGACGCGCAAATCATTAGACCATTCTTCTCTTAATTCTGACTGGCTGGCTGACATAGACTCTTGTACCAGGCAGTTGCCCCCCTCTGACCCTCGCTGGGTACGCCCCTGAAATATGCCATTACCACTTGATCCATTTAAATAAAATTTTAATCATTTACTACCTCTGAGTAGCTAAACCTTCCTGTCAAGTTTGCTCACAAAATTTCCACCCCTTGTTGTCACAGAATATATATACTACAACGTATTTTATTTAAGTGTAATAAAGAAACGATTATAATATAAGTGCAACTAACTACCATACAAGGATTGTAAAAAGGAAGCAACTTAATCGAGTGTATCTTATCGCGGTTGATACGTACGCAGCGATCATTTTATTGTCACTCACGTTCTACCGAAATTTGATTATTGAAGTATGAACTCGTACCTATATATTTTATTTTATTTGTATTGCTAATTTTAAAAAAAATGGTCGATTTTGCTAGCGGGACAATATTAATTCAAGTCTAGAAAAAACTATACACTAAAGCGACTTTCAGACTATAAAATTTTGTTTGATTACAAATTGTACTTAGTTAGGTTATCGACTTACTGCACATCATATTATTTGAAGCAAAAATTGCATGTAACCGCCATTGCTTTGGTTCACTACACGTTGCGTATCGCGATTTCAATTTAATTACATATTTTAAATAAAGTTGTTCGAATGTAATTTATCATTTTTTAGAATTGTGGTTGATGCAGTTTTTAATTGCAACAGCAATACTAGAAGAAAGGAGCTTGGAATAAGCTTATACTTTTTGCGGTCAACTTTCTATAAACCAGAACTTGCCAAAGGAAAAAATTTAGTGAAAACAGAAGGAAATAGATTATCTATTCGTGTAATGAACTATGATACAAACTTGGACAGAAACTTGGATCGTTTCTAGTTTTGAAAAAAGTTTGAAGGCGATAAGTTTTCTGTTTCACCCTATAGTTTTTTCTTTGGAAAGTTCCAGTTCATAGAAACAGATATAAACTTGAAGACAAAATGTAATGTAGAACAGGTTTTACACAAATAAACAAAATTTTCCGGTATTACAATTATCTTTTATTTTGTTTGTAATTTTTATAAACATAAGTACGGAGTTAGTCATAAAAAACTACTACAATAGTTTTACACTATGTAAACTAACGTTAAACTAATAATTAAGGTATTAAAAGATAACATAACCATACAATGGGTCATTGGCGTAGGCACTAAATTTTTCATAGTTTTTGCCAAAGGAAGTAGTCCTATTCTAGCTTTTTGTTGTGGGTCACTGTGATATAGAGACTATTTTGCTTCTGTTCGCGCAACTTTATTTTGTGTATCTTCTATAATCTTAAGAAATTGTACAACTGTGTAGATAGATGTAATCACGTTGGTTCTAACTTTACTTGAAAGTGTGTATACCAACATTTAAAAAAATGACGTTGCAGTCAAATTTAAACGTCAAGCTGTAACCCTTAATTTTGTTTAAAATGAATGATTCAAAGCTATGCAAATTGAAGAAAGCCATAAACATACCATCAATTTTAAAATCAGTTTGTACTAAAAAACGGTGCGTGCGCATGCGTCATGAAACGTTTGTTGAAAAAATTTGATAGAAAATATGACAGATCTTAGTTTTATTCGCCCAGTCTTTCACATTGTTAATTATTATTCGACAAGAAGTTGTCATACAGTATTGTCAAACAAAATTTGATAGTCTGAAACGGACTTTAGAGATATCAATATTTAACTTTTTTAGAAAAACCTTTAACTTGACTCTATGAATGTACTGTATATAGTTGTGACATCAATATATGATCGGTTTCTAATCTTTTCTTTTATTCACAGCGTCATTTACCTTAACTTAACAAATCAGTTCGTTTTCTGACATTTACGTCAATCATCTGTTCAGCGCCACCACAAAATATTTTAATCATCATACTCTGCAGAATTTAGACCAATTAATTTTTTTTTATCTGTTTCTCTTTTAGACATCTAATCACTTATAAGAACATGTTTCGATGTTTAAAATGATGATGTCGTATTTCAGCAAGTTGATTTTACAATTACATGTACTGGATGATCAATTTCAAGTGTCAACCACGTGACTAAATTTTTAAGTTGATAGATCAGTTCTCAGTAAAGTATTTTGTGAGATTATTGGAAGGTTGAACTTGAGGTACTACGTAATGCCGGTATGTAATTTTTTTAAACAAATTTTTGTTAGTATTTGACGAAAAAATAAAAAACTGAGCTGAAGAATATCAACTGGAGTTTTTTCGTAATTTCACATTTTAGATAGATCATTTCACATTTTTGAAACTTTGTATACACTGTTTGGTGCAACCGATGCTTTACTTCCGATTTTAATTTAATATTGTGGGTTACCATACAATAGTACTAATTTAGTTTCGTTCATAAATAGAAATTAGACTGAGTCAACACGTATCAAAAATAAGTTTATCTCACGCAGTACAAAGGTTATATTTAATTATATATCAATTCGTCATATTTTACAATATTTTTCTTTATTGTGGTACTTATCTAATAAAAAATCCAAGGTGATTTGGTATCTTTTAATTCTTGGGGCAATATGATAATAGATTTTCTCGTTTTTTACGTAACTGTAGTAGCTAAGGCATGATAGTGAGACATAGTAAAACGTTTATTTAATACTATGTAAACGATTTAATTACATAAGATTTAACAAAAAAAGGTAGTGTATCTCTGAAGGTTTATGGTTTTTTAAGATTAAATTTTACGGGATCGATACAAATATGAATTTTAATTAAATATTGTTACGTGAACTTAACGGTAACTTAAAGGCAGGCGGCTAACTTAATATTACGAAGAGAAGCTCGCAGATAATCTTCGGTGTGCTAATTAATTAATAAAAGAGCGCCAAAACGAGGAAATATTAATTACAAATCCCGTTTATATCTCTCGAACAATGATAGTAAACAAATTTTAAAACACAAGTGTAACACCAAATATATTTATTTATTTCAACAGAGAGAGAGAGAGAAATATGTTAAAATAAAACGCTACAGAACTACACAGATACGAGTAATTGAGAGTTCGTTAATAAATATCACAGATATTGATAATGATGTTGCAGGTCGCTTAGATTGCGCAACACTCCGTACAAATAATTATAGTACTGTAACTCGAAAGTATAACTTAATAGCTAAGTGTAGAATAAAAACTTGAATCGATGCGAATCCAGGGATTTTCGCAATCCCAAAAAACCTAATTGTGATAAATTTAATCGGTAATGACACAAACAAATATGGATGTATTAGTCGTGATAACACATATCTAAATCGTACGTATTTACTTTCGACAATTACATATTTTATAGATAATAAAGGAATTGTACTCACAATTGTCTAATTATGCTAATAACTATTGCTAAACATGAAATGAAAAAAAAAATTAGATATAGATTGATCTCACAAATAATTCACTTGAATTAATTAATGAACTTTATGACTCCGAATGCGCCAAGCTTCCAAATGACTGTCACTTTCAAGTTAATCTTCCATCACCCAAATACTTTAACTTGACCCTAAATTACGCCTGGCAATTGATGTAAGCAACCAATGTCCCTAATTGTACGTGATTCCAAATTATCGACTTGATGTACTTCATAGACTCTACATACACAATTTCCAAACGTGGCGGTTACTCAAGTCGCCTAGAAAGATTGTCACAAGTACCACAAATGCAGTAAAATCGATGTATTCATTAATAACGTGAATAAAGGGAAATATTTAAAAAATCTAGGTCTTACTGGACGCGAACGTTGGCTTTATATACCGTGGATCTTACATCTAGCGGAACTATCCTTTTTATTAATATCCATATGTCAAAAATGAAACTGACAGCTAATATTCTGAATGTAACAAGAATATCTCTTATAAATATGAAAAGTATATAAGTAACCGTAGGTAACTGGCTATAGAGGTGGAAACGTTGAAAGCTGATTTTATACCCGCGTAATTCAAATAAGTTTTGAAACCGCGGGTTAAAACCACATGAAACTTTCACAAATGCATTGACAGACCTACAGCTTTAATTGATAAATGATGTTAGTAACATGAGTGAAATGATGGCAGACCCTTTTGATAGTATAAATTTACTATGCATGAATAATAGTATCTAAATGACTATAGAGATGGAAACGTTGAAAGCTAAAGATCTCCATAAGGGTGAAACGGCCATTCAGTGATTCACTCTGATGACATTTTCACATTTGAATTGACATGGTGTATACGTTGTGCATTCTGTTCATTCTCTTGGCAGTTTCTCTTGCATCTATCTTATTTACTAGTATGTGGAGGATTTCTGTTAAGTAATTTGAGTGGGTCTTTATTAGTTTTGTTGGAATTCCGTCTATTCCTGCTGCTTTATTATTCTTCAGGCGTTGTATTGCATTTCTTATTTTTTCTACCGGTATATTTAATGTTTTGTGTCGGTCTATTGTTTCCTCTAATTTCATTATTCAGTTTAGTGTTTAACGTATACATTTCAGCAAAGTCTTTTACCCATCGAGTCTTGATTGCTTCCTGGACAGAAAGTGTTTTTCCCGTTTTCTTTTTGATCCCATTAAGTTTTTTATTATCTTGTGTAATATTTTTGAGTCGTGTTTTGTAGTTGCGTTTTCCGCTATATCGGCTATTCTGTGTATGAATTTCGGTTTATTCTGTCTGGCGCCTTTTTTTACTGTTTTTTTTTTTTTTTTATTAATTTCCTTTTTTCTATTGTCGTTTTTGTCTCAGTTGATAGCCATGTTTTGTTGTCTTTTTCTTTATAGTCTATCGTTTCTGCTGCAGTTTTAGATAGTGTGTTTTTGAAGGACTCACAGATTCTTTCAATAGGTAATGTCGATAACTCTGCTGTGGTGTTTTAATTTTGTTAAGTGAATTTACCCGTATCTTAAAGGCAGGCGGCTAACGCAATACAATTTGGCGGGAGGATCGCAGGTCTCGGTGTGCTAATTAAAACGTAATCAAAAAGGCGCCAACAATTAATTTTGTGTTCATTTACGTTTTGAAGCTGACAGTATCATCAGCAAATCCAAATACAGGGTGTGCAGTTTTATAACTGATCAATATTCAAATACAGAATCTCGCCACATGAAAATCTCATAAGAATCTAATTTCAACCAAACCAAAATTTAAAAAAAATGTAATAATGAAGAAAATCAGCAGGTGTTTAATTCCCAGAAAGGTGTCTCCTTAACTATCTCATTAATCATTTTTAATCAAATCAGATACGATTCATATTCTGGGGCAAATTTTACTGGAGATTTAAGACCTTTATTTTTTTTTATTACTAAATTTTTTTTGGTTTGAGAAAGTTATGAAAAATAAATTTCCGGTAATAATTCAACCACAATACAATTGATTTGTATCTTGTTCCTGTAATGTTTGAGCAGTTGTTACGCTTGTTTTTATTATCTTGAAGTAAATACCTACGTCATGCAGGTTATTAACATTGCAGTTGCTATCATATCTCTTATAAACATCTAACGCCTATGTAAATATTTGATAAGATTTGACCTGTAATGCTAAAAACCTATTTAGTAATATAAAGGTTTTTGGTAAACTTACTTTAGGCAATATGTCGAACCTTGTTAATTCGCGAGAGAAAAAAATTGAGTTATACAATTAAAAATGTACATTCATATTATTTATATATTTGTATTTTTATATTTTGGTCTAATTTTTTTGTTGGAATTGAAAAAATACTAATAACGAAGTTAGTCAGAAATCGCTTCGACGTTACGTGGGGAAAGCCTCCCCTCCTCTCTATCAACGGAAAATTAATTAAAACTTACTTTAAAATTAGGTGAAAATTTAGAGCTCACCTCTACAATTAAGTGTTTGACTGGTTTGGTAGAAAATTGGATTTATATTGGGAGGTGCTGACTTAACATTAAACTGGACCCTCAATTTAAAAAAACTATATCGTGTATACTAATCGGAAAATGAAACCTGTAATGATTAAATGCTAATTAGGTGCTTCAAGAAACAGTGACTACTTTAAAATATATTCCAAGAATATTGATGGTATTGTATCTCCCATAGCAAAATCTTTATGTTGTCATACGTCTTTTTTATTAGGCTCCGTAATAGGCAACAGAAATCGAAGATTTCTCATTTCCAATAGGAAGAAGCATGGCTTTTAAGCTGAGTTCTATAAACAACCTCCTCCTAAAGATCATGACGATTTCCTAACTCACTCAATAATGAATCAACATAAGTACAATACATTAAACTGCGTTCTGTGTAGAACAAGCGTTGGAAGTGTTGTTCTTGTCAACGATAAGAAGTAATTATAGTTTCCTTTTCAAGGAGTTTCTAACTATTTAATCTAGACGTCAACAATTCTGCCTAATTTCTGTCAAGTTTATATTGCACTGGGAGCTTTTGTTAGATATAGAGGGAGTATATGATAACACTTTTTTTATTCCATTAGAAAGGCTGCCAAAAGTAGAGGAGTTTTCGGTCCGTAGAAGAATGGATCAGCTCTACGATAGCTGGCAGATAAATTACAAATCCGCTGGGCAATGTAACCAGAAAGGTAGTTGCTGCTAAACGATGCCCACAAGGAAGGGTGTTATCGCCTCTATTGTGGAGCTTAGTAGTAGACAATATTTTACGATCAGATAATATCACTATATTGATATGTTGCAAGTTCGGGGGAGTTATGAAAAAAGCACTGAAAATGGTAGGCAGTACGTCAGTAGGGCTAACAGTGAACTCAGCCACGACAAGTAACCTTTACAAAGAGAATGAAACTTCAGAATTTGAAGAAATTTCAATTGTGGAGGACAAAACTTTAACTGAGCAATGGGGTTAATTATTTAGTACTCACTTTAGACGTTAAATTAACTTTTAACGCTCACTTAAAGAAAACAATCAACAAAACTGCTCGGGCATTTTGGGTCAGCAGAAATCTGATAGGTAAAATATGAGGACTAAAACCGGAAATGATTGTGGTGTAATAATTCTCACGTTCACATATGGATCTCTAATTTAGTAGCATAAATCCAAAAGAAGAGAATCCATAACAAAACTGAGCAAGTTACCGACACTTGCGAGTCTAGGAAAAAGGGCAACGTCAGCGGCGCGTACTGCAGCAATGGAAACTTTACTGGACTATCCACCTCTACATTTAGTGTAGAATCAGAAGCTTTGCCAGCAGAATACCGATTAAAATCTAACGGATGGGGGGAACATTCGTGTTAGAGTAAGATACCATATCGAAATTTTTGATCAGATAAACAAAAACTACATGTTAAGCATGAAGTCGGACAGAACCGGTCCAATTATTCACTTTTACAAATCTTATTGGGTAGTTATACCCAAAAAGGAAAATGAGGTAAATCGATAGTAACTAAGAAAGCAGCAAGCAATAATCTGGTATACAGATGGTTTCAAAACTGCACAAAGTACTGGAATGGAAATTGCTGGCAGTAGATCAGGAAGCAACTTAGCGTAAACCTGGACTGTTTAGCAACCGTATTCCACGCAGTGAGTATTGCATTATCTGCTTGTGCTCAAGAAATGATTAGAAAATCTTATCAAAATAGAAGGGTTCAAATTGTTACCGATAGCCAAGCAGCATTAAGAGCTTTAGACTCATTACGCTCTAGAGCAGTTAAAGATAGTGTAAACTCTTTAGCCCGTCTAGCTGAGCACAACAGAGTTACTCTGCAATGGGCAAAAGGACATCAGGGAAACGAAACGCAAACCTATTAGCAAAATTCGTCTAATTAGGCCTGTAGTCCAGCATATAAGACCATCAGGGAGGAGATTAGAAACTTAGTGAGGCAAAAACATACTTCACACTGGTTGGCAGCTTATGGACTAAAACAGTCGAAGATGTTTATCACGGGACCTTCTAGAAAGAGAGTTAAAGAATTAATTAAGTTAGGTAAAAACTAAGGTGGGTAGTCTTCACAGGACGCTGTCCACTTCTGAAACATCTGACTAATATAAAAGTGAAAAACAATCCTGAATGTAGGATGTGTGGAGAAGAAGAGAAAACACCTCTTCACATACTATGCGAATGTCTAGCTCTTGTAAACATTAGATATTTACACTTTGAGGTTAAGTATATAGAACCGTAAGTAATAGCAAACAAGCCCATAAGTCTGACTCTGAAATTTATTAAGGAAAGAGAACTTATGAGTTATGGGATACAGCAAGCTTAGAGTTTAGGTGCGAGGGATATTAAAAACCTAACCCAAAGAATAATAATTATCAAGTTTAGATTAGATTAGATCATTGAGTTCAGACTGATTGATTCTATGAGGTTCTGTAGACATCCCACCAAGATCTGGGTCTTTAATGTAGTTTTTTTCTGGATTGTAAATCCTTATCGCCAAAGTTTTCTGAACGTGAACTTTTAGATCATGCTGGGATGGTAAACCCGTCGCTGTGAGGAACAAGCCTGATAACTGAAGGGAGGTTGGGATATTTATGATCTTCTTGGTCTTGCTTGTTATTCCACCAAGTGCGGAAATAACGTTCCTTTAAGCTAACCAATTTTACGTAAGACGCACAGCTAATATAAGAGGGCCCAAGATTCAGGACGTCAAAGAAAAAATTTCTGACTCAAATTTTTTTAGGTTTTTAGGTTAAATTTGCTTAAAACCAAGTTAACCAATAACATATCGATTTTTTAGTGGGAAATTTAAAAATCGTACAAGATGACCACCCCAACAAATTTAAAAACGAAGTCTAAATTTTTCATGCATATGATCAATTAGGGTGTATATGTCTAATTTTCTCAACGCATTTAAATTTTGATTTTTTGTTGTCTGGACATTTGATTGTGGTGATATGAAACGTTAATAGAACACTGCATATATTCAAAAACTAATAAAGTAAGTGCAAAAGTTTTTTAACGAATACAACGCAACTACATTAATCAAAAATCGATTGATGACGTGTAAAGTAAATAGGTGCTTTTATTTCAGGATTCAGTTGCATGTCAATGAATATTTTTTCTTGGTTCGATTACCAAAGAGGTATACGTCATTATAGCATGTTGTCTTCGATGTTGTCTATTCTGTTTTTTCATAGTTATTGTGCTATATAATCGACAACAAAATTTCGTGTATTTTTTTGAAATTTATTTACTCGTTGTATTCTAGCTTGGAGATTTATTTCACTTTCGTTAATAGTTTTTCATCTCTACGTATTTTAAGCACATATTTTTTGTATATGCTGTGAAATTCTCATATACAATATAGTACAGTAAGAAAAATTTGCTCGTCATTGTGGTTTAACGTGAGATTTGTTGAATAAATAGCAATTACAAAGTTTATAAATAACTTGAATGAAAACGTATACAGCGTGATTCTCCAAATATATTGTTTCAACTCTAATGCGTTAAGACACACTCACTCACATAGGTGTTTTTTTTTAAGTTTTGTTAATTCTTCACCTCTTTTGCTAAAAGTAAAGCTTTCCATAGAATATTACGCTTATTATTTTTGTTAAGTGCAGCATTTAACGAATAGTAACTTGTATACACTGGGTGTTTTTCTTAGTTCAAATTTTTGATTTGGAGCCGCCATTTCAAAGTTATTGGCGTTTTGTTTTGTTTTTCGAATTGTCATTGCTTCCTTATTTTCTATTTTATCAAATAACAACATGGCAACCGATAAAACAAGATATTTTAAAAAGCACTCGATCGATTTTTGTAAATAAAACGTTTATAAAATCCTTAAACTATCTACTATAACATTTGTCTGAAACATTTTTTCGATTTATTCAAAAAAAAATGTTTTTAATCAAATTTATCTACAAGATAAATTGTAACAAACTGCAATAATCATTTAAAACAAAGTAGGTTTACTGTTATTAAACAATGAAACAAAAGCCGAATAATCGCGAATAATGACGCCTACATCAAACCTAAACCACGTGTTTTCTAGTTTGTACGTTCAAATTTAAAAACTTTTTAATCCTCTTCTTTAGAAATATCTTTTTCAAAAATAAATTTATTTACTACCCTATCTTGAAAAGTTTCTGTCACTGGTTTGCGTATTTTGCATAATTTGTGTATAAACATGCATAATTATCAAAACGCTGAACTTCTTGACATGCTTTTGGATTTTGGAGAATTTATCGGAGAAGATATCCAAATTGTCAGCGGTTGGTGCATTTTTAGAAGAATATGTAAACGTTCGTCAGAAACTGGAAGTATCCATCCAAGATTTGGTGGGAATTCCAATAGATTTCGTCGAACCTCTACATTTGAAGAAGCTGTTCTTAGTATTATCGAAGAT
Organism: Aquatica leii; assembly: GCA_035610365.1. Lineage (NCBI taxonomy): Eukaryota > Metazoa > Arthropoda > Insecta > Coleoptera > Lampyridae > Aquatica > Aquatica leii. The sequence goes on along the minus strand of CM069434.1, from coordinate 12,311,866 downwards.
GAGCCATCGACGAGCACAAGAGTAATAGCAGACAGATTAGGTTTAAATCATGTGACAGATTGGTAAGTTTTGAAGGAACAAGGTCTCCATCCATTTTCTAGACAAAAAGTGCAAATTTTGAGGCTTGAAGGCTTCCAACCAAGATTGTTGTTTTGTCGTTGGTTTCTTGAACGTCGCAACCTTCTAAGGCGTTTTGAAAAGTTTATTTTATTTACAGACGATGCTTGTTTCACAAGAGACGGTGTATTCAATTCTCGTAATAATCACCTCTTGTATGATAAAAATCTCCACGCAACATTTATTCGTGCACATAAACGACGTTTTTCAGTAAATGTATGAACTGGAATTGTTGGGGAGTACGTTATTGGACCCTACATACTTCCAAACTGATTAAATGGTGGAAATTATTTTAATTTCTTAAATAACGTTCTGTCAGAGCTTTTTAATGACTTCAACATGATGGAGCATTGTCTCACAAAATCCAAGAAGTCATATCACTACTAAATAGAGAGTATCCGAATAAGGGAGTTTTTAGAGGTGATGTGGGCCGGGCAAATGTTCAGTGGGAGAACATTTATAAATGGGCATTTTGCTGGGAATTTGCGCAAAACAGCTTTAAATGCCCAAAATCTGGGCATTTATACAAAAAGTACTTTTAGAATTTTTGACTGCTTCTAATGTTAGGCGTTAAACTGAACTAACACTGATCAAAATGTGTTACAAGCTTATGGGTCTTACGAACGTTGCACGGCCAACACACACAGTCGGAGATAGGGGAGGTTCAAGTAAATAATAATTAAGTAACAGTTCTGTCTCGATCAGGACAGACAGTCCAAGCTTGTAACGAACTTTAGGTTCGTAATCCTTGTTACCCTGATGTTTGTGTAACCACAATAAAAGAGAAAGGTATATTACCATAAATGAAAGATAAGATAGATATAACAACTATAATTCAGTAACGTAGAGTATTAACTACTATAATCTAATAACGTAGAGTATCAACAACGATTGTAGTAAATTCTAAATACATAAATGCCGGAAGTGTCAACAACACACAATACATAAGTTACACGTCGGGTGTTGATAACCGAGGAAAATTACACGTTAAATAACTAAGGTTCACAACATGCGATATCACACAATTAGTTACTGACAATACCTAAATGGTATCAAAACTACTATTACAATTGCGTAAGTTAAACAAGTTAAATTTCGTGAGTGATTTTCTTTGACAGCGACATACTAATTAAAAAGAACTTAATCGCAATCCAATACTTGCCCGAAGAAAACGTTTTCCTCGTTGAGTAGGCCTAAAATGATTATGAATAGCAAATCGTGTCAACACAACAACTCACGAAGGTGAAATCAACAAAATTGTTAATAATAAAAGAAATTAGATATAAGAACTCGATGCTGTTCCTCGCAAATATTAAAAGGTTGGTATCGCAATCGACTGACGTATAAGAAGTAACATCTCGGAGGAAAATTTTGGTCAAGACTTAGTTTTCGGTGTGGATAATAGACCTTCCAGAATACTAATCGTTTAGTAAAGGTATTTATCGATATTAATCCCTCATTGTTCGTTATTAAATTGAAACATGCGGCCAAAGCGTGGCGGAACGGCTATCAAATTAAGAAAGAAATTACCAAAGAATCCTAACAAAACGGATGTAAATAGCTTACCTGGTGATGGATAAATTACTTTAAAGGCGTAATGAAATTATAATTTCATTTCAATTAACGTGGAAACAAGCTTTAAATTATTTTGCACTACCCATCATTTTACGTAGTTTTCAGTTTAACGTCTTGCCAGGAAATGAAAGTAAAAAGAAAAATCGGCAAAGGGGGTAAAAACCGGAATCTAATTTCAATTCAACCAATATACAGGGTATTACGTTATGAAATTTTTGCACGTGACAAATGTATGTTAATTGTGTTTTTTAATTTTTTTTTTGTGCTGAAGAGAAAAAAATAAGTGCGAGAAAAATTTGTGGCCGTTATTTAAATTTGCCGCCATGTATACATCACAGCAGTGTAAACGTAACTTGAATTCAAGTGCCCTCTACTTTATTCGTATTTGACTTCAAGTACAGAATGAACTCTGATTAGTGTTATTGCTATTATTGCAAATAGTAGATGAAATTTTAGCGGCTGGTAATTTTAGGTAATTGATGGATTTCTGCGGATAATTTAATTAATTGGAATCGGCAACACTAGTCTGACTATCTGACATTCATTCAAGTCTATGTGGTTGATTGAGAAGCTAACATAACCTCTCCTTTGTGTTATAAGCAATCGGCTATTGACGAATTGCAAAATGGTTAAGAAAAAAGAACTTGTAAATATTGTATCAAGTGTTTTCAGGATTTCAATAAAGTGCTACAGTTAGGTACAGTGATTAAGAAACCTATTGCCACGCCGTTGTTGGTTAAAGTGAAATATGTGAACAACTTACGACCAACCTCAGCAGGATTAGTTAAATCAAGTTTTCATCAAGTGCTCTCGTTAATCTTCGGCAACATGTTTCGCTTACAATTGCTCTTCCTCTGTTGACCTCATAGATACTCAAACCATTGTGAGTAAAAATATTTAAAATACACATACGTTAGGGGCTTTATAAAAATTGGTTTACAACGGGGTTTGTCCATAAGTACTCAGGCAGGCTTAGGCATGCACACTATCATACTCTCGAATTTTTGGTTCAAATTTGTTTTGTAGATTATACGATATACATACGCCATACTTATATGTTTTTACCGGTGTTTCCATCCTGACTTTGCAGGACATACCACTTTGGAATCAGAATCAGACGTTCCTTCCACTTACCTTCAAGATATCGGTTATCCTCTACTTATTTAGATCCGCATAAATGTTTTAGAGAAGTATAGATCAGACAAGTTTCTGATGGTGATAGGTGACAATGCTGCAAACGTGAAAGCTGCATTGAATCTGCTAAAGGATTTGTTCCTTAACATTGTTCCTCTTAGATGCCTAGCTCACCTTTTAAACTTCAAACAATCAAAACTTTTATGGCAAATGCAGTAGAGGTTGTGAAACAGCCACATTTTACAAGCAGTGTTCGATGAAATATCAGATAAAAAAAGATTGGGTTTCACTGAAGTTTCCAGAAAAATCAAGATGGGATATCTATCTTTTTTGCTTTGAAAGTTTGCAGTCAAACAAAGTTGTCTTACAAACTTTAGTTGCAAACGAAAAGGCGCACCTATACTTGCTGAAGCCTGAAATAAAGAAGAGATTTGAGAAAATGATAAAGTTCATGAATCCAATCGTTTATTTGATTACAGGTATAGAATCAATTAAGTCTGAGGTTTACAAAATAATTACAAAGTTCAATAACTTGGAGGAATTTCTCATCGAGCAATTACAGTCCCCACTGACATTTGCAGAAGAAAAGTCAATCTTAACTAAATTCCAAACTAGGAAGGATTGCGGCGTGTCTTCTATTCACCTTGCAGCGAATCTTCTCGATCCAGCAGTACAAAGTAGTTACCTGAAGCTTATCGAGATGCTTGATGCAATAAGCTTTGTTTGTGACACAGCGAAGAACACTGGACTAAATGGTATCCAGGTTAGATATAACTTGACTGATTATAGGAACAAACAAGGGATTTGGTTAACATAAGTTTTGTGGGAAGGAGTGGGTCCTTAGGATGATAAAAATAGTCTTGTAAATCTTTTATTATCGTGGCGAGCTTTAAGAGGAACTTGTGCATTGGCAGAAGTTCCATTAAAATTTTGGGCGCACCAGTTACATCTGCTGCTAAAGAGCGTTCTTTCAGCATTTTTGGTTGGATCTACAATACAAAAAGAAACAGACTAACATTAGAGAGAACCACTCTTATAACTGGAAGTTTATGAATAGAGTTGAAACACAAACATCGAAGCTTGTTGATTCTAAAGAAAATCCTATATCGTACAGTTCAAGCAAACACAAAAGGGAAAAAACCAAGTAATAGCCAGCGCTAAAAAAAACACAGAATTGGACGCAGATCTAGATGAAATCGAGGAATCCGATTCAGAAAAATCTGAGGCTCTGCCGAAACTTCATTATTCTTTTTCAAGTGATGAAGGTGAAGATCAAGAAACTAATTGAGGACAATTTTTTTGATTTTTGCAGTTGTATGTAGTATGGTATAAGCAAAAAAAAACTGCTTATCTTAGTTCTTTCTACCTACCTAAGCTAGCCACTTAATATAAACTATACTTTATTTCGTACTACTGATATAAGCAATGTTTTCCAAAAATTGAATTCATCAAAGTTGTAAAAAGTTACGTTTAGTCCACTTTCTTTTCCCTAATAACACAGGCAGAACTAACTCTCAAGCAACTTTTTCAACTTCGTTACCCAATCACTAAAGAAGCAGTGTGACAAAACAACTTTCCCAATGCAATATATCAGCTTAAAATTGTATTATAAGCGCCGCTTATCAATTAATCTTTAAAATGAATAAATGCTTAGGCATTTATTAATTTTAGACATTTGCCTAGGTATTTATCGTGGGCATTTGCCCTAACTTACAAATGCCCAGGCATTTTACATCACTAAAGAGGAAGTCTTGTTACGTGGACACCCCGGGGCCCCGACCTAACTTTTTTAGATTTTTTTTTCTGTACTAACATTAGAATGTCTTCCGGGTTTGGACCGTGTCATTGTTGTTGTAACCGAAGTTGCCAACGTTGCGCCTACTTTCGTAAGGGGCTTCATCAGGGCGTGAGATAAATCGCAAAACTTAAGCAAACTCTGGTGTTGGAAAAGACCTCTGTATATGAGACACCAGTAAACACTGAATTAAAACTGGTGGCTAGAATAATAGCTGCAGCAGAATACATAAAAGACAATTTAGTTCTTTTTTTGTTGTTTTATTCTTCATTGTTTTGTTTTTCTTGTTTGTTTTTGTTAAAGACAGCAAGCTACTTTTATTTTTGCACTTTGTTAAAATTTATCTTGTAATTTAATTTGAATAAAAACTTTTTTTGAACAGATAGAAAAAAATGTTTCAGATAAATGTTATAGTAGATATCGTTTAAGGGTTTTTTGTTGTTTGATAAAATATAAAATAGTTGTAAATACGAATGTTTTAGAGAACCGAAACCAAATGCTGAAGGTTTTTGTATTTTTTAAATATTCGGTAAAAACAGGGAGCAATGACGATTTATCGAAAAACAGAAAAACTCCAATAACTATGAGCTGGGGGTCCAAACCGAAAATTTAAACTAAGAAAAATTATTTGATTCATTGAGTTCTAACTGCTATTTTGAAGAATAAATCAAAAATAAAATAATTTATGTTTAAACTTAAAATTCATTAATTCATAAATTATAATACTCTGTTCAATTTAATAAATTAAAATTACTTTAGTTACTACTTAAGCACATTTAAATAATGAATATTCAACTGTTGTTTTATAATATTTTATTTTTTTATAGTCATACATTTTAAATAAAACCTTAGTTTTTTTCATTATTTAATATAATTTTTGTAGTCGACTTATTTATATATGCATGTTTTGATAACTGTTATTAAAGCTAGTACTTATTCTAAGTTTAATAACGTATGCAGTTGGTATTTTTCAAATAAATGAAATAACTCGAGCAGAACTTAATTCCGAGAGACAGATATTTATATTAAAAACAATAATGAAATCGTAATGTAAAATAACTTAGGTTTTATGTGTAGACGTATGTTCAAGGGAAAAGAAATAAGAAGTAGAGTAGTATATAATTATTAATTAACTGTAATTATTAACCAACAATTATGTAATTTTGAGTTTTACAATGCGCTTACATGGCATAGCACCAGAATATACTTTTTCTACGACTAACAGATAATACGATACATTGTGTGTTCATTTGCGATTAGGCAACACTGTGCATTGTATTTGACCAATTTAATTTTCGTATAGGTCAAAGTCATTTTCGTACAAACCAAAGCTGTTACCGTACAGGATATTGAATTATAAAAACATAATTTAAAAGACGTTGACGAATATTCCGTACACCAAAATTATAAAATTTCAAAACGAAATTATTTAAGACCGTGTGGATGCTATTGCATTAGTTTCAACGGTACGTATAGAGTAAAAAAAGCGAGTTTTTGTAATTAACTGTTAACCTATTTTTACAAAAACCAAGTAATTAGTATGAATTAAAACACCAAATTTGCAACTACTTGTTTGCTTGCAGATTTATCTTTTGATGGAAAAGAAACGTCAACAGTAATTTATCGGACTTTTGCAGTGTTATAAAGAACTTGTAAGGATCAGGTGTTTAGAAACTTGTTACTGAAATTTGCTCGAATTAAATTAAAGAAGTCAGTATTTATTAACATCGATCAGTTTTGTGAACTGCATGGCAGTTCAGAAGAGTCTAATTATCTTTTGACATTTATTGATAGTTGAAAGATACCAAGATGTTTCTTCCGCACATGCCTGATATCTGTACGTTATAATTTATTCTTATGTTAATTCTGTTTTCATAAGTGTTGATATACATTTACTCGGTATTAATTAAAATATTCTATAACATACAGTGTTGCTACTTTGTTAAAAGTATAATCGTAAACACTTTGTACTTACGTTATAACAAATAACACAAAATAAATTTTACAAAAAAAAGTAATTGTTATAAGACTAGTGCAAATCATTGGTTTAACGTAACTTCATTAACATCAAGATCCATTAACCCGGCAGTGGTGGCGCCCCTGTTTGTTACACACCCGGTGGCGCTGGGTCTGTAGTACCCAGCGCCAGGAACAACTCAGATTATCTTTTTTGAATCAAAATTTGAATAAAATATAAATTTACGTCAAAGACCTGTATTTCTTGGACTATATTAAGACATACTTAGTGAATATTTTCGTAGTTATCAACAATGTCGCCTTGAAAATAGAAAGTGCTGTAATACCTCTTCTTTGCAACAAAAAAATACCAGTAAACTCAAAAACAGATTTATTGCAGAAATTAAGGAACGCAAAATAAACATTATTCTAATATGTCAAGACAAAATCAAAATGAAAAATTATTGCACACAATTCGAACACATAAACTGGGCATGCTCAAGACATACGAATTTATGGCATGATAAACAGTAATATTTAGTTTTTCTATTCTTTTTACAAAAATAACAGCGCCGCTTTGTGCCTTGTGGGATAACCTCTATTTCCTGATGATCTCGGGTTAGACCAGCAGCCTCTTCGCGCCTTTCTTTAACAGCTTTAGGGACATTCTTTTCCAGGGCCCTTCGCCGCGTATGCTCTTCGGTCAGTGATAAAGAAAGCCTTTTCAAAAATAATCTTCTAATCGTTTCTCCTTCTTGCCCTTTATTGTTAGAAGTGAATATTATTTGGGCGTTAATTCCAGCTAAGTTCAAAAGTGAATAAAATATCACCATCGGCCATCGCCTTGTATTTCTAGCAACGTTATATGTTGCACAGAGTTCATCAACTGTGTCGACACCGCCTTTAGTACTGTTGTAATATGTTATAATTTCGGGCTTCATTTGCTTTCCAGTGTTCATGTCTATGTCATCACTATGATGCATACTCGACGTCAATACAACATTTTTCCCCTTTTTGGGAACATATGACACAATTGTCATATCTTTTGAAAAACCAAACATGCTTGAATTAACTGGCCGATCCTTTGTATTTACGAATTCTGGTGGAAGTTCCCGTTTATTCTTCCTCACAGTTCTAACATAAGTTAATCTGTGCTCATTCAAGAGCTGAGAAACAAGGGGAAAACTGGTAAACCAATTGTCTGCCGTAACATTCCTTCCTGATCCTGATATTGGTGAAATTAGTCGTTTTACAAGACTAGTTGGATCATTAGGAAGTCTGAATGCACCCTCGGGCTGTTGACCGGGATACACTTCCAAATTCAAAGTATAGCGGCAATGTGAATCGATTATTGCATATATTTTCAAACCATACTTATTGGGCTTATTCGGGATGTATTGTTTGAAGATGCACCGTCCCCTGAAACTTCGAGCTTTTCATCTATTGTAACACAATCGCCGACAGTATAATATTTTTTGCAATTTGAATTGAATAATTTAAAAAAATCTCGTATTGCTGCCAGTCTGTCCGTTGATTTTCTCTCTTCTCTTGTCTCCTTGTCGTCGAACCGTAGAGTACGTAATAGAAAAAGAAATCTTTGTTGTGACATTGTAAGCCAAAACCTTTCGATCCCTGTACCGCTTCTGTCCCAAAGCTCAGCAACATTCAATCGGGCGGCTCTTAGAGTTCCTGCCAGATATAAAAGGCCTAACAAAGCTTTCATTTCTATAGTATCCGTTGGTCTACATTAACGTTCACGGCGAAACTGACCGTGTATTTGTGTAATATATTTGTTGGTATTTTCTACCAGCATATCCACCATTTCTTGGGTAATATATAAATTCCAGCATTCCAAAATAGTTTTCGCGTCTCTTGCTACCCCTGTAACTCCAGGTTTCTCTTTTATAACATTTGCGGATCTTGTTTTACGAGCTGGTGGCGGATGCTTGAACCACTGTGTTCCATCTTTACCAAAAAGAGATGGATTTCTATGCCCATCCGGTTCTTCCTCGGGCTCTACATCACTGCTCTGTTCTACCTCTTCTTCAATATCCATATCACACTGCACATCTTGCTCGGAAACATTTTCATCATCGTCACTTTCTTCTGACGACAGTAGTTCGCCTCCATCTTCCTCTTCTCTTCCGCTTCATATTCTGCCAGCAGTCGCAACAAACGCGCTTGTTCTTCTCATAGTAACTCATTCTATGACAAATATAAACCGATGAGTGAAATAATACTAAAAAAATTGAAATATATCACTTACCTTATGAATATGTTTTGTAACTTACAGAAAAAAAATTGCTACATCACCGGTGGCGCTGGGTCTGTGAGATCTTTTTGTAAATATCACAAAAACTATAAATACCTCAAGTTGGGCCGTTCTCTACTCAACTGGTGACAGTAGCGTGTAGGCACTTATAAGAGCGCGTATCCCCACCTCCGTTATTTTTTACGTAATAGGGGGGAGTACTGCGCATTGGGTCTCACAGACACAGCGCCACCACTGCAGGGTTAATTACAAATAGTTTTTAAATATTTGTAAATTTACCTCATTTGCATTGTAAGTCATATTTACATGTTATTATGTGGCAGCTTGTAAGAAAATAACGTTTACACATCAACATAGTATTTGTTGGAAGAACTTGTTAACGATTCAGACTTTGTTTATAAATGTTTAATCATATGTATACTTACCAAAGCTAATACTGTCCTTGCAGAATTTCCTTCAAAAATACAATCAAAGTAAAGACAGTTGTGACAGACGTGAATCACTCCTTCTTTTGTACGAATGTCGGGTCCTTTTCAAATTACGCGTACTCTACAACAGATCAGTTATGTTTTACAAAAAGTCAATAAGTGAAGGAGCTTTTTGAAACCTCTTCCACTCGGCTTGGTCTTAACAAAAAAAAAGTGTAGGGCTGGTACAGCTAGCAGCAGCAGTCGGTGATAGCAGTTTCCTCGCAGAGTCGGTGTCATTTATTAGGCGTGCTTTGACAGATTTAAGATGCTTCCGAAACCGCTTTGCTGGTTTGTGATTTATATTTTTGCTGGCTCTTGCTCAGGCTGAAGCCGACATATCAAATTTTTATATATTTCTTTACACTTCTTGGTTATGTTACATGCAAAAGTTGAAACAATGAGACTTGCCTGAAATAAAGTAACATAAACGGTGTTATGCCGGTGCTCAGTGAAGACGGGGTGGGTTATATTCAAAAATTCGTGATTGTTTTGGAAAATTTGACGAAAACACAAAATCAAAAAGTCAAAACCAAAGGGCGCCAGGAAGGAGTACAGCTTAATGGACTTCTGGTCCTTGCCAACCACAAGCCCTCCTGAAGGATACACTGTAAATGGACTTACCTTCAAAGAGTGTATCTCATTAAATTCTGTAATTGACAAAAATCTCAAGACGGAATTAAAAGCTCGTTTACAATTTAACTAGTTAACATTTATTTGCACACTCAAAAATAAAATAATAGTATTAAAATTAACGTAAGGTAAAGAAAATTTAAGTTAATTGAATAAATGCACAAAACAAAAACAAATAAAATTTAAAGAAATAAAACACATGAAAAAAAACAATGGAAAATCTTAATTGCCTAATGCACGGCCGTGTACGCGTTACATTGAAATTAATTAACAAAAAAATGAAATAATTCATTTATTATTAATCCATGATGATGAAAATTTCAATAGTAAATTTTCACGGCTAACGTCAAACATAAATCTTGAATTCAACGAAATTTTATCAGATAGTTTTGATAAATACGGACAATTATCATTTACTAATAGACAATAGTATTATCGTTACATTCATTAAATCGCGACACTTCTGATTTTACTTAAAACACAAATGCGTAAACAAATTCTTCGCCATATTTAAATAATCGGTACAAAATAAATACCTTGAATTGTCGTAAGTCCTGGAAAGAACTTGTGGTTGATTTGCCAGATGTATACAGGAAGAAACGTTGGATGGTATCCCCAGAGGACTATGTACCAACGGGAGGTTCTCAATAGCCGCCACCAAGGCGAAGATATAACCGCGTCGTATCACTCGACGAACACGGTTCTACATGACGTAAAATAAAACTGAAAGCGCGTGACATTCTCTTAAAAACCGTAGATTCTACGAATTAGGAGAAACAAAACTCCACTAACCGCACTAAAAATTCACGCGTTCGGCATACTACTTTTGCGGATTACTCCTCTCAAGGGGATGAGTTTACCACCCCAAAACCAACTAATAAACTATCCTATTAAAGCATATCGACGACTGTTAACCGACTGACTTCTTATTATCACCAAATTCACATATATGTATAACCTTAGTCGATTACCATTTCGAAACTCCATGAAAGAAAATCTCATTAAGAAGTGCAACGACGATGCAAACAGATCAAATAACGTCACAATCGTAGTATTGGGCCACAGTGTTTGTTCCCGCGTAAAAGTGTCAAATGGACAAAATTATATTTTACGACGCTCATAGAATTTAAACTGCCCAATAAATTAAGATAATGCCTTAATTTTCCACGTAATCTAAACGATTAACACAAAGAAATTAAGTACGACTGTACTGATAATGCACTTAAAGCAAAGAACTTTTAAACAAACGTGAAATAAACAAACGGCTAAATTTTTTTAATTAAAATTATATCTCATAAGGGAAACATAAATTACCACTGGAATTTTGATCAAACAAAGAAATTGTCAAAAAAATAAAATCACAGAATACAGATGATTCACTGCGTAACAAAATACAAAATTTTATCCACAACTTTGAATTATAACTTTGAATTTAAAAACGTAAAATAACTTAATAAAATCAATCTAAAATCCACAAAACAAATCCAAAATACATGAAATGAATAATGTCAATTCAAATACCGGGTCTTTCACGAAAATAATCAAGCAACTAATAATTTATTTTAAACGACGGTTACACGCTCCTCCCGACTCCGACACAAACTTTAGGTCATAACAGCAAGCTGACTATATAAGTTAAATGATGACACTGGATTGATGTTTCTAAGACTAATAGTTTTGTAATTATTAACGTAAGACAGTCCACTTTTCTGACGTAGTATCCGTATGCGTCAATGCTATTTTAATGACGTTTTACGTCAAAATGAAAGACGTTATATAGGCAACTTCCATTACAGCCCAGGAAGTAAAACCTAGAAGCTACAACACGAAAGGTGCCTGAGTTGTGTTGACTTATGGTGCGCTTGGCAGCGTACTCCGGCTACAGAAACTCAGTCATTATTAAAACACGCTTACGCTTTATTGCCCAAGGGTTCTTTATTAGCTACAATCCTGTGGAGTGTGAACCAGCTCATTTGAAAAATCACTCAACAATACTTCCTGCTAGTTCAAAAATAGTTGAAATTGCTTCATTAATTTCTGCCTGTATATTCAACGAAGAAATTCTTTTAATTTTTTTATAATGAATACACCGCTTGTTCAAATTTTGCAAATTTCTAGATAACATTGACAACTTTTTTTGATCTTTCAAACTCTTAAATTGTCGTAAACTAGAATTGGAGGCATAGGATCTTGCTTTTAAAAAATATTTTTCTACGACTAACACCACACATTGTGTGTTTATTAGCGATTAGGTGACGTTGTGAATTCCTTTTGACCAATTTCATTTCGGTTTAGGTCAAAATCATTTCCCTACAGCCCAATTTTATTACCGTGCAGGTTAATAGATTATAAAAGCATAATTTAGTAGACTACAAATATTTCTTGCACTACAATTACAAAATTTGAAAACAAACTCATTTAGGTTCGTGTTGATGCCACTGGAAATTTTGACGGTACATAGAGTTTGTAAATTAAATATTTTCGGTTATGTATAAAACTTTGGTATTTAGTAAGTACCTTTCTTGTGTTTAAATGCAAATATATTTTTAAAAAATTAATTTTAAGGTAAAAATAAATAAAAGCACCTAATTTGCAACTTCACTATTAGTATTAATTTCTTGTAGAGTTTACTTTTAATGAAATAGAAATGTTTGCTTGTACAGTGTTATATAGAAGTTATGATTATAATGATTTGTAATCGGTTGGTTAGAAACTCGCATGTTCGACAGGTTAAATAATCGAATCAGACAAATAATAATATTTGCAACAACCAAATGTGAAAATTAACTAAAAGAAGTTAGTATTGAATAACATCGATGAGTTTTTTGAACTGCATGAAGATATCATTTGTCTTTTGATTAAATCGACCATTGCAAGAACATCTCTGATATGTGTACGTTATTTTTATCAATGCTGTTTTTATAAGTATATATGTATACTTTTAATCTGTATTACATTATAATCTTAAAAACGTTATAATAAATAACACAAGATAAATATTAGAAAAACAATCAATTGCTTTCGTGTCAATGTGTTACAAGATAAGTACAAACCACTCATTTATACATTGAAAAGATTACCTATTTAAAAGTAATTATAAGCACTTAATCACCGTTATCTTCATCTCTGTAATCGACTTTTTGTTTCCTCGTACAGTATCATTTTTTTAAGTAACAAGATTGATAAGTTACAATGAATACATACATTTGTTTTATTAACAATTTTTATTTATCGCAACAATTCTTATGCGTAAACCAAATTTATGAACTTTATTTTTCATTTTCTAAACGCCGACGTTTATTATAGAAAGGCTAAAACAGTCTTTAGTTCAAAACGATGATATTGAAATCACCACTTCTTTAAGGGTTATTTTCATATTACCTTCATAAAAAAAACTCTACGTTTAAACTTTTTTACAGTGGCAAATGCTGAAAGAAACTTGCAATTTTGTTATTTCTTAAGTTTTATCATTTATATTACACCTTAGTTATATATTTGTTATTTTATTGATGGTCACTTGAAGAACATTGGCTCCGTTGGAAACTTTTTGATTTTTGTTTCCAGTCAATTATCACACCATTTGCGTAAAAAACAATTTTTATTATGTTTTATGGTGAAAGTTTTATGTCTAATCCGTTTGTTTTGCTATTTACGTCGTTTTTCTAAGACCGTTTACATCATCATTGAAACTAGTGTTACACGTCGAATAAAAACTGTTATGTGAATAAGGTTGCAATTGGAGATAAATGTTTGGGCATAAGTTAATATCAACTCCGAAACGTCACGCAAAAAAATTGCTTTGACGTGTTGTTTATTAAGGCCCCGTTTTTATCGGATCTGAAAAAAACATAATCATTAGGATTATAAGCTTTGCATCCAAGTGACGATAAAAAAAAGTAAAGTTTTGTTGCTAATTCAATTAGTCGGAATCTTTTTCTATTTTCATGTATATTCATCGTTGGCCGATTTTGATTATTCTTTTTTTATTAGAAAGGGCATACCTTAGGAGTGGTCTCATATAAATTTGGTCAAGTTCTGTTGATGTAATTAATGAGAAATTGATAAACTCTTCAATTTATATCGACAAGAAATTCTCTTGAACGATGTGCTTTTTCAAGGTTTTTAGTGACAAAATAATCTAGTTTGTTGAGATTGAAGCGGAAGTTTCTCAGTCAATTTGATAATATCTATGGTAAAAAGAAAAACTTGTCTTTTATAGCAATTTTTATTAGATCGGTTATTGATTGTTCACAGCAGAAAACTAAAATTAAAAAAAGAAAGAAGCAACTATGACTAATAAACACATTTCAAAATATTTATTTACATGAATTTACTTTTTAAAGTCGATGCCAAACACATTCGACTTAAACCTATTTCAACTGCCAAAGTTAATGTTAAGAACTAAGTCCAATTCTACGTCAATGTCACACATGGCATCGACTTCAAAAAGTAATTTTATGTGAATAAATCGAGGGGGAAATCGTTGGTGAATTTGGTGTAGGTGATATGGGAATTGAGGGGAATTGAATGGGAATTGGGGAGGAATTGATGGGAATTGAAGGGAATTAAATGGGAATTGAAGGGAATTAAATAGTTCACTGCGCATGTTTTTATTATTCGTCCATAACCTCAAACTACCACGTGTCCTAACTGTGTTAGCTGCGTACTGTTCAAGTGTGGTGCTGCACTTTTAAGGACGATAAGGTATGTTATTGGCTTTATTTATGCACTTTTAAAACTTTTTTTATAATACATACATTACGTGAGAATAGTAATATTAAAGTAGCATGTATTTTTATTTCTGCATGTATGTACAGCCGAGTGCAAACGAAATTGACATACCTTTTTTATTAACAACATTCGTTTCAATCGAGGAATGGAGTTAAAAAAAGAGGTTGGCAACTTCTTTAGCTCACCTCTTTGGTCGCTACTGTTCCTATAATTTCATTATTAATGTTTTATACCGGTAATCCCTCAACTATTCATTGCATTTCTGAAATAAAAACCTTTAGGCTTCATTCTGTATTAAGATACGGTTTTTGACAAAAAAATAATTTGAAAATTTTTGAAATCATATTGAGGTATAAAAACTAGAGCTTTCATCCACAACCTGATTGAATCAAAGGAATCAATGGACGTATTAAGCTAGAAATCAAAATTCCTGATCATTTGAAAATTTTTTTGATAATATCTGGTTTCGACAACCTATATCTCTTGAGAAATATTGCTATCGAAGATATAAATAAAATCGAACAATATTCTAGGGATGAGCTCCCAAGTTATATTGATCCAACTGATTTTCCGAAATATTATGGCCCCCAATTCTCGAGTAACCATATTCGATTTAAAATATTTGATGGTTATAAAAAGCTCTTGCTTGGGTATAGCTGAGTGTTTGAGTAATGCTAAAGAAACCCAAGATAAAGCTACCATGACTGAGCCCCAAAGTCAAATTTAAATAAACAAAAAGTCGGTTGGAAGCTCGATTGGAAAGAAGCTCGAGATTGCGGAAAAACAGGATTCTCCAGAAACTCGGTCAGGTTTGACTCAAGAAAATTTCATCATATTTAAAGCTTTAAAAAATTTGTGAAGAACAATGGAGAAAACATGACTTTGACAATAAATTTAATAATCTGAGAGTCGTAGCACGATTAAAAACTGACGGAAATATCACCTGTGACATAACTTGCTTTTGTGGAAATTCATTCAAAATTGATAAGCTTGCCAAAAGTGCAACTCGTAAACCAAGATGGATATTTGGTAATTATTATACTCACTTTAATAGGCATAATCTCGAGCTTAGTGATTCTAGTAATAGAAAAAGGCCTATTAGAGATAGTAAAGAAGTGGATAAGCCGAGGGATAAGCCGAATAAGCAGGCAAAGATGACAGACTTTTCATTCAAAATTCAGCAATCACTATCGAAAAGTGCATCCAGCTCGACATACAGTAATAAAAAAATTGTAGTCATAGAAATTAAAATAATTTCATCTGGGATTTTGCATCCGATTCTACATGAAGCACTTTCTCTAGAAGACCTTCACAAATACTTACTAATGCCTCTAACCAGCTTGAGACGACAAATAATAAAAATCAAATTGATCAGTGGAGTAACATAGTTTCACTAAAGACTGTACTACGGAAAATTATGGTGAAAATTTAACTGAGAATCTTTCATCTAGTCAAGATGCTTTAAATGACGTTGAAAATTTTACTACAGTTGAAAGTCAATCTAATGACAATAATATATCACTACAATTGGAGATCTCGAGCTCAATTAATAATGAATTGACTACTGAGCCAAGAATTCTCCAGCAAACTAAATGGAAAACAGTAAAATACAGTTGGGCTGAAAGAAAAAGAAGGAAGAAGGAATGGGAGATACCCAATCAATTAAAAATTACTTCATTCTTGCCTATAACTAGCCAAGTTGAGGCAGTCATAAACAATAACCCTGAACTGACGACAATAATCCATGACGTGTTACCCTCGACCTCGGCCTCAACCCCATCAGCGAGTGGAAGTCCAAATACGGTCTTAAGTCACTTAGTTGAGGTGGCTTGTCGAAATAGTGATAAAAAGAAAAATCATTTTGATGAAGAACTGAAAAAGTTTTCATCATATTTGTTTTACTGTGGTGGGAAGTTATTATATGAGGCTTTACATGCGAACTTGAAAAATATACTACCGTCACTCTCAGCGCTCTACAAATTTAAAAGTAAAACGACTATTTCAACCGAAGAAGGAGCTTTGAATTTTGAAGGACTCAATAACTTCCTTGAATAAAGAAAACTGCCGAAGGTTGTGTGGTTATCAGAAGATGGGACAAGAATCACACCAAAAATTCAATATTGCCCTAAAACTAATAGACTGATGGGATTTGCTTTGCCATTGGAAAACGGAATGCCAAAAAATACTGCTTATACAGCGAATTCGGCCGCAGAAATGAAACGATATTTCGAAACAGCTCCAAGGGCCGATTATGCTTATGTTGTAATGGCCCAACCGTTGGACCCTAAAGCACCAGCCTTTTATGTCATGACTTTTGGCACAGACAATAGATTCACAAATCAAGACGTGATTATGCGATGGAAAACTATGTTACATGAAGCATCAAAGTTTGGCATAAAAATTCTAGGAGTTGGATCTGACAGAGACACTATTGAAGGCCATGAAAATAAATTCGGGATTTCTTAATCCAATTCAAAAAGCTGCCAAAGACAAGCCTTGGTATCGCCTTATCAACACAAAAAGTGATATTTGCTTTATGCAAGATCCGACGCATATAATTGCTAGAGTAAAAACTCGCCTACTAAAAAAAATATATTGTTACCAATGGGGAAGTTTAAAGCGACAGTTGATCATTTGATTATGCTAATCGCTAAATTCTCCAAGGACCTACATGGACTAGTCAAATCTGACGTCGATGCGGAAGATAAAATGAATTATGAGAGCGCAAGGACAATGGCGCAACCAAAAGTTTGTTACAAGCTTTATGTCTTACGAATCTTGCACGGCCAACTCACACAGTCGGAGATAGGGGAGGTTCACAGGAAATATGCTTAAGGGCGCCAGATCTGATCCAAGATAACACTTCTGCCTCGATCACGACAGACGGTCCAAACTTGTAAGTAAATTGCAGGTTCGTAATCCTTATTACTTTGATGTTCGAGTAGCCAAAATTAGTTAATAGATAACGATAATTACAGGAGAGAGAAAAAATAACAAGAGAGATTAACAAATATAACCACTTTAATGTGTGAATGTCAAATATTAACAAGAGTATATGAAATTTCTTCACTCATCCATGCTCGAATGATTTCTAAGTATAATTAATCGATATCACAGCTTTAACTTAGTAGCGTAGCAAATTGACAGCTATACATTAAATTCTCAATCCATAAATACTAGAAGTACTAACAATTATCGTTAACAAGTGTAGAAAACTTTGATTTCGCAACATATAAGATTTACAAGATTATATCGAAGTTTTAGTACATGAATGCCCGCAGTATCGGCAACACACAATACACATTTAAGTTATGTCGAAACGAACAGCACAGAAAATCTCGAAGTAAATATGTTTTTCACACACACAGCATGCGATGCAGTTAAGTGAATGATTGAAGTTACCTTATTGGTATATAAGCAATAAATATAATTACGGTCGTTAATATTAATCAAAATTCTGTGAGTAACTTTCGTGACAACGATAGAAAAATTAAGTAAATAAACTCACCCGTCCAGTTTGCACTTCCGCGAAGAAAACGTTTTCCCCGCTAGCGGACTGTAATAATTATTTAAAAGCAAATCGTGTCACACACCAACTCACGAAGAATAGTAAGCTACAAAATTAGTATTAATAAATCATTAAGTATTATGTAAAAACCCGTTGTATCGAATACTGTAGGTAGCAATTTAGAACAGGTGGCTGATAACACAATCGACTTCTATTCCTAAATCAGCATCTACGACGCATTGTTCTACGAGACCTCGATGTTATTTAAGTAGCAGGCCCTCACAACAGCTTATATGCTCGGTAGCATTATTCATTAATGGTACTTATGCATTCTTATTACTGCTTGAAACGCACAATGGCTGGCAACGTGGTGGGAACCGGCTATCACATTAATATAGAAATTACGAAGGACTCTTAATAGATTGAAGACAAAAATATCTTACCATGTGCCGAAAGAATCGTAATAAATTCGCAATCGCCTTATAAATTTGTGTTCATCACACGTGATGTTCTTAAAAATTTAAGAATCAATTCGAAATCCTCGGCATCGGCCCGTTACTGTAGTTGACATCTTCACGATTTTGTCGTAAAATGACAGTCACGAGAAAAGATCGGTAGAGGGCGTCAAAACCGGAATCTAATTTTAATTCATATACAGCGTATTCCGTAATGAAAATTTCGTACGTAACAAGTTATTTCACTTTTAAAAAAAGTAGAAAAAAGTGATGCTACGTGCCAGTACTTAAGAATAATGAATTATTTAATCGATTCGCTTATAGATAAAGAGGGATCTTTAGAAAGCCGCGTTTGGAAAATATGGTGCAGTATTTTCTTCCTTAGATTTTGGCGTGAATACATAAAGAAACAAACGATTATTCGTTAACTCATAAATATGTGTACATGTATTGAACTGAACGGCCATATGCTCTTGAAATTAATAGAAATGTTCAAGCAATCTTTAAACAGCAGTGACCAAATATTAACTTCTGATATGTTTTGTCCATGGTTATGGAGCAGTCAACAATGTGAAAGCCGTTTTGGAGCTGCTCGCTCTTCGACTTCAACTTATTCCACTATCGTAAATTTCAGCATAATGGAGCTCATCAATCGTATTGAGAGAATTTCATTCGTGCATTCAGTTGTGAATGATTTGCAGAACCAATTTACTTTTCCGAGGGAAACAATAAAGAAAAATAGTTGTAGTACAAACGACAACCTAATCACGAAGGCAGAAATAGAGAAAATCGATATAAAAAAAGTTGTGAACAAAGCGCTTGATAAAGCTTTCACTGATGTGAAACAATTGGGCATGAACATTCCAAAAAAATCTGCATATAATGTTGACATCAATTTCAATGAAGATAACTCTGTGAAAATTTTGGAGGAAAAGGAAAGGAACTGACGAGATTTCAGAAACAGAATATAACAAAAGCGACAGTGAGAACCAAAGCTTGGAAAAAGAGATTTTAAAAAATGGTGATACTCTCGAAATAATGGAAAACAAGATGAAAATAGTTAATTTCAAAGATCTGAACATTAAAGATTATTCCGACCAATTGGCGAGAAAAAAGATAAAACTATCCGAAAAAAGTCCTTTTGTCAAAGCACACTTGGCAAATAAAGAATTGATAATTAAACAATCAACGTACTGCTGGTTACTAGATGAAGGAAAGGGTAGGGTCAGCAGTGACCGACTTAAACGTTTTCATGTAAGAAGTCGTAAAACCTATCGAGAAGGAAACAAAAAATACGAGAAGAGTGAAGACGAGAGTGAAGATGAAGAACCGAGTGAAGAGCTAACTAAAGATGAGAAAGATGAAGTTATCTGGGAAGAGAATGATTCCAGCGAATACGGTAGTAAAGAAAACTTTAATGACAGTGAAGAAAATGAAGAAGAAGAAAACCTGTCAAAAGAGCTGCAATCAGAAAAATTGTTACAAGCTTTTGCTATTTACGAACCTGCACGGCCAACTCGCAATAGTCGGTGAGAGGGGTAGGTTCATAAGAGATATAAAAAAGGTGTTTCAGGGCGCCAGAGCTGATCCCACAGTAACTTCTGTCCCGCTCCAGACAGACGGGTCACACTTGTAACAAGATGTTAGGTTCGTAATGCTGAAAGAAGCGAAAGAAAGAAAAAACTAAATCGATAATAACAATTGTACTTTAATTACTCTATCAAGATAAATATATTAAAAGTTAAATAGCCAAATCTGAGCAGGTACTAGCGAGAATATACAAAAGAGAATATCAGCAGGATCGGCAACTTACACTACACGTCAAACAAAAGTGTAGCCACCATAACATATATAAAACTTTATCAGTAAGTAACATTAATAATAATAATTGACTGTGGATATAAGCAGCAAGCGATAAGTCCTTTACTTAAACTAATTGAGTCACAATAACAAGTAACAAATCAATTCGAACGTGCGATTAGTAAATATAATAAGTCATGAGTATTCACCGTAGTGACAACGAATAAATAAGTAAAAGGTGACTTACCAAAGTCCAGGAGTACCTTCAGAAAAACGTTTTTCCTAATGGCTTCCTGCAATTAAACTACCTGAAAACAATCGTGTCTACCCGGCGACTCACAAACTATAAGTAAAAGACACATTTAAAGGAAAGTACTCGAACCGACACTTATCGTATGCTGTTACATTAAATTTCCCCTCTAAGGTGGTATTAAGTTGTTGCCTCCGAAGAGAATTCAATCTTATCGTATTAGGATCTTCCGAACAGGTGACCTTCAATAATGTAATTAATTGCCTCCGAATCGAATTCAATCTTATAGTATTAGGATCTTCCGAACAGGTGACACTCAATAATGTAATAAATTGCCTCCGAATCGAGATTCTGTACTAATTTTCCCTTGAAGATTTTAGCTGACGATAAGAATACCCATAGTTAGGAGGTAGCACATGGCGCTAACAAAAAACATAAAAATTACCTTTAATTAAAGAAAGAACAAAACCCACTTACTCTGCGTGAATAAATTAGTTAATTAAGGAAACTTCTAATTTCCATCGTGTCCCAACACGTGGATGATTTTAGAAAACGATTTTTCACTCACGCAGACATAGATTAACACATGCACGATGTTAAAGTCAAAATGCCGGTAACCTCGCCGGATATCGCTTACTCAATACAAAGTGACCAACGAATCCGATAGATGGCGTCGAGAAATATAAAAGTAATTTTTAATTACACCAATATACAGGGTAAGGCATTATTTAAATTTATGTATGTAACAAAATACTACGCCGTTTACTATGATCATAGCTGGTTCCTTGGCAGAATCATCGATATCCAAGGCAATGCATGTACCATTAAGTTTCTGAAAGAGGAATTCGACCAATTTTTTTGGCCAAAATCGGATGATATCCAAACGATAGAAAAAAAATTTGTATTTTTTGGGCCCGTCGATTTAATAGGCTCATGTCCCTTTGAAATAAAAAGGCATGTGCGACAACAAATTAACAGTCATTTCAAGAAAATTAAAAAGACCTAAAAAGACAGTATTATAGTAATACCAATGTACCTGTTATAATATTTATATTACTTTTGTAAGAAAGAAAATATTTTTTTTATCTTTTCCAAGAGTTTTCTTTTTATTTGTTTACATTTTCTTTATTAATAAAGAGTTTTTAAAGTACAATAACTTTCATTCCTCATACATTTTAATTATAATAAAATATAACACTAAACAAAATTATGAACCTGCAGATCTCGCAGAAAAATTACAATTTGAAATTTCGATGATTCAAGCCTTCAAGGCTCGCTTCTAGGCACTAATTTATGATATAATTGAATGAATATATTTAGATACTTACGAAAATTGCAGTGTAACTGCAACTTTTAGAAACTTGAACTGAATTTTGAGTAACTAAATTGTACAAGTAGTAGTGAAAGTATTTGTGGATGAAGTATAAGGAAACTAAGAGGAAACCTAAAAGTAATGGAGGGAAATTGAACGGGAATTGAAACGAAATTTAGAGGAATTAAAATGGAATTGAGGGGAATTAGAAGGGAATTGATGGGAATTAGAAGGACATTGTGGGGAATTAGAAGGGAATTGATGAGAATTCAATGGGAATTGAAGGGGATTATTTCTTAGAAAGGGAATTTGGTGTAGGAAAGTTTTAGACCGATTTCCCCCTCAAAATAAATATTACCTATTGTGTTAGATGCGAGGTTTAAACTTTTAAGCGTGTGGTAGAAAACTAGTTGATAGAAATGAATGAATAAGAATGGTATTTATTCACGTGTTGAATAAAAATTTTGTCTTTTAATTGTAACTAAATTTTAAAATATTATGATGCTATAAAATCTTATTCAAAAGCAATGGAAACATACGACAAACATTTTCAGAAAGATTAAAAGTTTTTCCTAAGATTGTTTTTCTAGGTTATCGATTTTTTTATTGCAGTTAGTTTGACGTATGCAATTTATTAATCTTGAAGTGACATTCTTTTTTAACTTTTTGGGTTGTTTTCGTGACATAAACAGTTAATGTGCTTTTTTAATGAAGTCTTCCATTTTTATTGCATAAATAGTTGCTTTTTTACTTTTTTTTGCTTTTTACGTAATGCCACTGCATGTGATTACACGTCGTTTTATTTATAGGTATATTGTTGATGTTATCGGTTTAATATAACGCAGCTATTGATATTGATTATGTAGCATATAATTTGAAGTATTATTTTATTTGTCGTTTTTATTACTGCCGCCTGTCCTACTTCGCTTTTAAACGAATTTGCACCAGTGAACAATCATAATACAAACAATGTTTAAAATGCTTTTCCTCTTCTATTCAGTTAAGTACTTATAGAATTGATCGATTTAATTTTTTTATTGTTAGACTATTGAACAATTAATTGAATAAACAGCACAATTAGCATGTCAGGGATCGTCTAATTAAAACATTAGAAATTTTTACTTTATATTTTCAGTAATCGAATAGTGTTAGATTCATTATTTATAAAATGCTCGTGGGTAATAAGATATTATATATTTATTGGTAATCGTTTGTAATGCTGTTGCGTAATTGAGACAAACTGTAATGGATTAGATTTTATTTGGAATTGAATTGGACACGCATTCATAAATAAATCGAAATGATGTTCTTTCTTAACCATTACCAAAGCTTGTTTCTAACTTTTGTTGAGTTGTTATGGGGTTTCTCTTTATTGACAAAAGAATAAATGACATAAATTGCCAAATTCTTCCTAGTCGACAATGTTTATTGAGATATTTTTATCTATGTAAGAATGTCGTGGAGAAGATTTATGGAGTTTCATACTTGAGCAACTTGATTAAATTATGAATTTTAATAAAAATGCCGTTGACTTATATCACTTAATCGTATGAGTCTATTGTCAATAAATTCATTTAAATATGTATCCGTTTTTGTTGTTTTGGCTGAGATCGTTTTGTTGACAAAAACAAATTAGTATCAAGTTGAATTTAATTCTGTAGCTGAAGTTTTAATTTTTGATTACTATTTTAAAATTGCAGGCATTTTGCGACAATTCTTAATTACTATAGTATGAAAGAAGTTAGTATAAATAAATTTTTTTGTAAATAAATACCTGTTACCGCAAATCTGTTCAATTTGTTAAAGTAAAAACGTCTTTTAATGAACTACTCCATGGATTGTCAATAACGTGAGACGTCTGATTATAGTTACCATATGAGATTTATTGTGTCCGTGAAAACAATTAATTAATTCATCAGAATGATTAAAAAGAAATGTAATATAATTTTGTAAACTAAATGAGCACGTTCACGTTTATCTTAGCACACGCGTTAAACACTTAATTTATTTAAACCGACAGTCTTCTTCCGATGCAATTCGAAAACTGAATCTGATCTTCCTTCAAGTACTTTGATATTCTCCAGATACAGTTTAACTGTTCTGTCCCAGCACTGACCAAAAGGGTCGTGGTGATAGTGACAGTTTTCTCCATTTCGGCAACTTTCCTGAACATAAAAGTAGCACTCAATGGACTTTTTCTGATCCGATGTTTTACTTGAATGATAACTGCAGACCAACATTTGAACGTCTGTTTCCTTTAAGACGACTTTCAACATATTTCTAACTGTCTTCCAATACAGTTGATCTTAGTCACAACCAAGCGTCGGTACTCCCACTTTTCTAATACTGTGAAACTCAATGAAATTCCAATTCGCCACATGTTTTTGTATGATGTTTTGCACGTGAGTACTTCTTGGTGGCCAGATAGAAAACAAAGCGGCGGTCATCACATAGTTTTCAGACTTTGCCGACCACCGGCTGCTGTTCTTGTAGTTTATCTAGCCGTCCGAACTTCTTAAATTTCGAATGCAATGGACATTTCAAGATCTTCACACACGCAATGTGCTATGGAGTAATGTTTTTGTATTTGGAGCAGATCTTGTTGCTTTTCGGTTGTAACTCCGAACTTAGCCTTTGTTTTGCTCATAAACTTATCGAAAACCATTTCTTTGACTTGATTCCTGGTTCCGCTCGTTATTACTCTGGTTCGGACCTGGTCTTGAGTAATGTTGTTATTGCCAGCAAACGGGGCTAGGCGATGGATGTGGATTACTTTCGATTTGCTTTTGGGGTGGTTTTCGTATGCGATATATGACGTCTTTAATACGCTGCACAACTTCATAAGGTCCCTTCCATTCCAACTCCTTTGAGAACTATACAACACACCATGTCGTCCGGTTGAAACCCAGTATTTTGTGCCTTGACGTCATATCTGGTCTTTATTTTGTCGCTGGCGATTTGTGTGTTTTTACGAACCGTTTCATGCACTTCGTCTAGTCTTTTTATCAACATGGTGACTTCTTTCGATCTTCGTTCAAATTTCAGGTCGCGTAGCAATCATATTTTGCGACGAGCATGACACAGGGTAGTGTTTGGTACGTGCTTTCGTGAATAGATGATCTTGACTCTTTGGCACTACCGACTGCAATCTGTTTTTCGTGCTCTCGACACTGTTTAGAGATCGCTTAAGAAGACCGTCTTCACACTTAAAGAAATTTACTGCGCCTAGTATGTTTTGATGTTTTTACCCAAAGCACTCACTTCTGCGCAGGTTGGTCGTCGGCCGTTTGCTTTCCAGTTTAGGGGTACTCTTATATCGGGATCGTTTTTTTGTTCGCGACGCAACTGCTCAGGTTCTCACTAGTCATCAACCATAACAGTTCTTTAGAGAGATGCGATCTTTTATTCAAGTCGCGAACAATAGCTACAGTCTGTCGGACATCGTCTTCTGGACACGGCATCAGCGTTCCGATGACTTCTTCCGGCACGATGTTCTGTATCATAGTCATACTCTTACATTCTCTCGATCCATCTTGTTACTTGTTCTTCCACATTACGAAACTCCAATAGCCATTTCAAAGCGACGTGGTCCGTACTTAGTAAAAATTTTCGTCTATGCAAACATTTGTAGAAATGTTCAATGGACTTAACAACTGTTAACAGCTCTCTCTTAGTCACGCAATAATTCGTTTCTGCCTGGACAAAACTTTACTAAAATACGCGACTAATTTTTTTTTGTTTATCTTGCACCTGTGAAAGGACTGTACTTATGGCCAGGTTACTTGCTTGGTATCCAGAACAAATTTTTGTTCTTTTTTTGGATAACTTAAAATCGGCAAAGTGACTAGGGCCTTATTTGATGGAAATTATTTTCGCAGTCTTCATTCCATCTAAATTCTGCTTTCTTCGGTCAGTTTTGTCAAAGGTTTGGTAATATTGATAAATCTGGGTACAAATCATCTTCTATAATAGGTGCACAACCTAAAAAAACTTTGAACATGACTTTTGTCGATTGGTCTTTGCCATGTTTGCACTCCTCAAACTTTGTCTGGGTCGGCTTTTACCCCATCTCTAGATATAGCACGGCTAATGTACTGCACTTCCTTCTTAAATATGTGGCATTTCTTTGGTTCCAGTTTTAGATTTGCCCCGCGTAGTCGTTGGAACACTTTCTTCAGTTTATTCAAATATACATCAAGCGACCTTCAAACCAAAATTACGTCGTCTAGGTAAACCAAGTGCGTCTTTCAAGACAGTCTCTATTAAATACTCGAACGTCACATGAGCGTTACACAGACCGAAGAGCATCACAGTAAACTGCCACAAACCAGGTGCAATCGTAAACGCTGTCTTTTTGCGGTCCTTGGGTTCCAATTCTACCTGCCAGTAACCACTCTTTATATCCAACGTGGAAAACCGTGGACTGTTTGAAAGTTCAACCACACCTTTTCTCTCAATATCAGTAATTATTGGTTCGGTTTCTTCTTTTTTTTTGTCAAAAGAAGTCGGCGTAGATGTTGTTGTATCGGCCGAGCGTCTCCGGTACTAATTTTGTGCTTTACCACATTAGTTCTTCTTTTGGAACCACTCTTCAGCACAAACACATCTTGATACTGCTAGAGCAACACTTTAACTTTAGCCACCTGGTCTTTGCTGACGTTTTGGCACTTAGAAGTAAAAATGTCCATTACATGTTGTGGGCATTTTTTCGGCGAGTATCTTTACTAAAATTGACGTATCTCACAATTTGAGATATTGGCGTACCACGATTTTCTTTAACGTCACTGGATTGCGCGAACATTGCCTTTACGAAGATTTCCATCTAGGCGTATGTACTATCACCACACTTAGTTCTTCTAGTCAGAGTTACGTCTTCATTCAATAAGATTCACACGAATGCTTTCTCTGACGAATGAAAAGGAATTTCTTTACCGTCGATCTTCAGGACATCGTTCTTCATATCGAAATGGAACTCATACTTTTTTGTAACGACCATTCTCTGAAGTTCTTCCGTGTTGTCGGCTACCAGTACTTGATGGTTGAGTACTCCATTTCCTAAACCAATGGTTACTTTTAACTGTCTGTGAGTACGTATTACTTTGCCTATCGCCGTTTGAAGTCGCACTGTTACTGGCAATGTCTTCTCATTTGCAGTAATATATTGCTATCGAGATAAATGCTTCATTTAAATGGTAATCTCTGGTATATGATTAGATGAGGTTAACTTTTGTTTTTTTTTGGTCAACTCGTTCCAAAGTTATCACTCCGCTTTCCTGTAGTATTTATCGTTTTATTTCTTCAATGCTTGTAAAACTTATCGCTGCCTCAGTGCGACGCCTGTTTCGCTGCTTGAAACTCCATTACATGGGTTAAAGCGTCATCCAATGCCTTGAAGTCGGGCTATCGGTAGAGGTCGTTGCGTTTTGCTGTCTCAAACGCAGCCTACAAAGGTTTGAATTCCTCTTGAACAATTTTAATTTAGTTTTTTATGTTCGTTCGTATTTTTTCTTTTAAACGTGGAATTTTTAACAATTTTGCTTCTATTTTCTGGGTATTTTTAATTAATTTTTCTACAATTTTCTGAGAATTTTCGCAAAATTTTTCTCTCATGTTTCTAGACTTTTTTTCTAGTATTCTGTTCCATTTTGTGAGACTTTTCGCCCATTTTTTTATTTATCGATTCGAGAATTTCAAATAGTTTTGCATCCATGTTTGTTTGCGAACGAATTACCGGCATTAGTTCATAAAAAAAAGAAGAATACAAAGAAGCAGTAAAAATATACAAGAAAACATGCGAGAGAAAGAAGGAAGAAAACAAAAAGAAACAAGAGGAGCAGATCAAAGGAATAAAAACGGAAGATGTGTGGAAGTATTTAAAGAAAGAAAGGAAAAAAAAATATGACGACAAAGGGAATACAAATTAAAGAATGGGAGATATATTTTAGGAACCTTTTGGGAGGGGTAGAACAAAATCAGAAAAAAGATAAAGAAAAGACGCGGTAGTAAGACGAGAAGAAGGAGATAGGGATAGTATAAATGAAGAAGAAGTAATAGAGGCAACACAGAAGATAAAAAAAGGAAAAGCGACAGGAGAGGATGGGATACCAGGCTAAGAGTGGATATACGGGGAAGAAAGTGTAGCAAAAAGGATGACGGAAATACTAAACAAGATATGGAAAGAGGAAGGATTCCCGGAGAGATGGAGAGAGGGAATAATATGCACAATCCATAAAAAAAGCGAAAAAAATAAAGTAAAGAATTACAGAGGGGTAACATTGTTAAGTACGACATACAAATTATATGCGACAGTACTACAAGGAAGACTACAGAAGGAAATAGAGGAAAGAAGTTTGATACCAGACGGACAAGCGAGATTCAGAAAAGGAAGAAGAGCGATAGACAACATATATATACTGAAACACTTGGCGAATAAAGAACTAGAAAAAAAAGAGGGAAAATGGTGGCACTATTTGTAGATCTAAAAGCTGCTTTTGACAAAATGAATAGGGAAAAACTGGGAATACATGAAGAGAAAAAAAATCAATGAAAGATTAATACAAAGAATAGAGGAAATCTACGAAGAAACGAGGAGCAGGGTTAAAGTGAATGAAAAAGAGAGCGAGAGATTTATCACAAAGAGAGGGTTGAGACAGGGATGTCTACTGAGCCCAAGCCTGTTCTCAGTATATACGGGGGATCTGGAAGAGACAATGAGAGGACAACAGACAGAAGGGATAGAGGTAGGGAAAGCGAAGGTATGGTCGTTGGCGTATGCGGATGACATAGTGTTGGTGGCTAAGGAGGAAAAGGAAATGAAAGAGATGATGAACACACTTGAAAAATACATGAAAAAAAAAAGAAATGGAAGTAAACACGGAGAAAACAAAAATAATGGTATTTAGAAAAGGAGGGGGGAAAAGAAAAAGAGAGGAGTGGAAATGGAATGATGAGGAAGTGCAAAAGTGAAGGAATTTACATACCTGGGCTACACGATGAAACAGGATAATCAGGAGGAAGAACACATAAAGGAAAGAGTGAGGAAAGAAAACAGGTTAATAGGACAAGTGTGGGGGAAAGAGTGTTCGAGATGGATATAGAAAAAAGAAAGCTGTTGTTTGAAAAGTTAATAAAGGGGGTGGTAATGTATGGAGCGGAAATATGGGGCTGGAAGGAGTGGAGGGAGGAAGAAGGGCTACAGGAAAAATACTGGAGATGGGTTTTGACTGGACAGAGATACACCGGGGTATATTGTGAGAGAGGAGGTACAGGTAGCAAAAATAAGAGTAGACAGGAAAAAGGGTCATAAAATACGAGGAAGAACTGAGGGAAAGAATAGAATGCAAAATACTGCAAGAATGTTGGAGAGAGATAAAGGGAGGAAAAGTGAAGTACGGGCAGGAGGGCAGAGAAGAGTATTACAAAAGAAACGGGTACGCGAGAGAAGAACTGGAGAGATTAAGAGAAGAGGGAGTAGGGGTAACGGAAGCAATAATAAGGAAAAATAAGGACATCGAAAAATAAGAAAGATGGACAAAGATAAAAGAGAGCAGATATAATAGGAATTATAGAGATATCAAGGGTGAAGGGGTGCCAGAATATTCAAAGAATATAGAGAATAAAAGCAACAAAAAGAAAAAAATGATAGCACGGTTCAGATATGGCAACGAGGAGTTAGGTAAAAAATATTGGAAAAAAGAAGAAAAGATGTGCAGACTATGTGAAGAAGAGACGGAGGACCTTAACCACATGAGAGAGAAATGCAGTGAATTAAGGGAAGAGGTTATGAAAATAGAGGAAATTTTAGACGAAAACGGAAATGGAGCGGAGTGGATGGAAGAAGTATGGAGAAGGAGGAAAAAGTTAAGAGGAGAGGAGGGATAAGGAAATGTATTTAAAAAAAAATGTAAATAGAATGTAAATATAGAATGTAAGGTAACAAGTGTAAAGCACGAACTAATTTGTAAGCGAAGGCAACAAATAAAGTTAAAGTTATATAAAAAACAAACACACGCGGGCACATACTTATCACACAATGTTTTTATTACGGGAGCAATATTAATTTACTTGTATTTACACCTTAAAACCGCGAACTCCACACTAACACCACTGTAACGAATTTTTAAATCTAATTTAATTGTAAACTAATTATTTACATGATTTAATTCAATTTACTTTTAACTAACATCAATAAAATGCAACGGTATTTAAGAAAAACAACTTACATTAGTTTATATATTACTATCACTACTGTCCGCAATTTTGTTTATCTACAACGGGTTTATTTCAACGTTCACCACGTTATATTTATCTTAGCACACG
This sequence comes from Aquatica leii, assembly GCA_035610365.1. Taxonomy (NCBI): domain Eukaryota; kingdom Metazoa; phylum Arthropoda; class Insecta; order Coleoptera; family Lampyridae; genus Aquatica; species Aquatica leii. Next base: position 12,281,542 of record CM069434.1, on the reverse strand, counting down.
CGTTAAACATTCAATTTATTTAAACCGACAAAGTCTTCTTCCGATTTAATTCGATAACTGAAACCGATTTTCCTTCGAATACTCTTATATTCTTCCGTTATCGGAATCCAGAATATTTCATTCTTTTCGATGAGAATTCCGAAGTTTCCAAACACTTCGGGAACGCTTCAGTATCATACTTTTGGAAAATCAATTGACAGAGTAAGTAAAATAACTGATTTATAAGGGCGCCATAGTCGTAAAAACGCTAGTAGACAAATCTTGCTGGATAAACAAGACAAATATTAATCCAAGTCTTAATAAGAAAGTAGAAAATACTTTAATAACGTGTTGTACACGATAACAAGTTATCACAACTTAGTTTAAAAGAATAATATAAAAATGCGCAATATAGGCAACACACTGTACTACGATCCAAACCAAAAAACGTATGACAATAATACATGACATATGTGATAACATTTACACTCGGTACAACTGGTCGCAACAAATCGAAAACGTCGATTAAGCCGATTCGCATGCCTACTAGATCTAGATTGGCTAGTAACGATACATTCCTAAGAGTTGAAACAAAATGTAGCAGAGTTTGCATAGTTTTTAGTTTTTAACTGAAGCATAACCAAAACCAAATTTTTCCCACCACGTTTAGTTTTAAAGCTATAATTATACTTGGCTAGTAGATACATGATAATTGTATTTACAGAAGTTATTAAAAAAATAGATAAGCACAAAAATTTTGTAATAACAATTACTGAATTACTAGAATGTTTTAATTAGTATCAAGAATACAAAAACACGTTCTTTTATGTTGGCTGTTAGAGAAGTTTAATGAGAAACCATCAATAATTTTCTGTCATAACGGGATCTTACCTACCCTGATATTGTTTTTCTAGTTTTCTAGCAAATTATTCTTGGTAGTTTTAACTTTTTTGATTTTCCAAAAAATTTTTGCAATTATGTTTGAAAGAAATCTATACTGCAGCTCTAAATCATTTATAGTACGTTCAAATTTCTTATCTTTGAATAGCTTCTTGTTTTGTGGACCAACAAATATTCCTTCGCAAAGTTTTGTATCAGTCAGTCATGTTTTAATCAATTCTAATTTAATGTGTAGAGGAGGTATAATAATCAAATCAGAATCTACTAAATTTTTGTTCGTGGTTGCATTTCTTTTATTTGGTAATGTTGCTGAACTGTTCGGCTATTCCACAGACACAAAAAATAATAAATGAAAAACCTTCTTTGCAGTCCAAGCAGTAGGGAAATAACGTTAACGTCACCACAAATTTGCCAAAGATCATTTGCATATTGAATGAGATTTAATATAGTTGACATACTGTCATACGTTTTTTTTTTGTGTTCATAGAATGAGCCAATGAAATTGATGGTTTCAAGTTACCATTATAAAGTAAAACTTCTCTAAGACTTGTTTTCGACAAGTCTATAAACAATTCTGCATTTGCATCAGTGCAGTAACAGAAATGTTTTTCAACTTTGTAAAAAGAACAGATTTTTTTGACGTTTTTTCTGTACAGAAATTCTTGTAGTGGAATGTAAAAGATTCCATTCTTTTAATTGACTACCCAAAATTTGTGATTTTTTTGTTTGGTTAAACCCAAATCCCCATCAGACATTAAGAACTGATTGAGTAATGAGATGTGATTCGTTAGAAGGAACATACGTCAGATCGCGTTTGTCTTCATCGTTCGTGGAATCTACAAAATAATTTGAATACATTGGTGTTGGAAGCTCACAATCAGTTCTTTTTTACGGTTGGCTTACAAAATAAAATGTCTGTATACCTTACTTTGTGTTTATTCCGTGATGTGATTGGTCTTTGTGACAGGGCTTTAGAAGAAATCTTGTTTTTATTCCACTGAGTTAATTTGACATACACGAAATACAGCACATATATGGTACTCATGTTTTGTCTTGATTTTTAATTTTGAAGGCAGAATATTGTAACAATTTTGTAACATCTAATCCACAAACATAACAGAAACTGTCGGGAGAATTTTTACAGCCTCTTACTTGGTTTTCTATTCTTGAGAATCACATACAACACAACTTGTGCACCTCACGCGTGGTATTAATGTACTCAAAGCAACTATTTACGATATATAATACGAAATTAATAAACGTGGTGCATAGCGTGCTTCAATCATGCAGAAATGTTCTTTCACGACCACAAACAGAATCTAATTTTACCCTGACAAGATTTCAAGTTATATTTATTTCCACAATAACTTAACTACATAACACATTATTTAATCAGTGATGGTCTGGTATAGTTATGGAGAATACCTGCTAAATTACTGCTATGAAAGTTTGACGTTAAAAAGAAGTAGCATTAGTGAAACGCAATGTTGTCGACAAATTAATTGAGACACTAAATCCAGAATACAGAATACCTCAAAATGAGCGTTACAATTTTCACGGGCATTACTTTCATTTTAATATCTTCTTAATAAATATTTACACAACTCGTGCATTTCGATAATTTCTCCGGGAACGTTGTCAGCAGATTAAGTTTTTGATTGTAGTTATACTTCTAAATATCGAGGTTTACGTTGCAACAGCTTTAAGTTTTCATTTTGGTTCAAATTTTGATTTTTAGTATTAACTTTTTCTACAGCTTGTTTTTTGTATTTATTGGCTTTTCAGTTGTTTTTATGGCTTTTGTCATATTTTAGAAATTTCACGTTTTTGACATAGAAGGAGCGTATCTCAGATACTCTACATCTATAGGCTGTAAGTGTGTAGAATTTGGAAGAGAGCTTAAAAATTCTTTAATTTATGTATGTAGCGCTGCAGTGTCTAAAAAATTCACAGATATTGCAAATCTTGCAATTATCGGAATGTGTTGAAAACAAACACAATATTACGTAATATAATAAAAAAGGTTTATTACAATTTTCAAAAATAAGAATGCATACATAAATAATGAAAAAATAAAAAAACACAAATAACTAGTATTCTAGGTACATATTAAACGAGAATATGGTCGTATGATAGTTCACCAATTGTTTGTATTTAACATTTGTCCTTGAAATGCCTGAGAATTGTTTCCAACCTCTTCATCGCTGGAAGATGATGAATCAGCAACACCAATGACTTATAGAGAATTTTTTGTCATAACAAATTATGAGCAAGACCGTTCATTATCAAGAATTGCTGCGCGCTGATAAAACATAGCTTCCAGTGACATATCTAAAGAGAAACCCGATTGTGTTATCTTAAATCCATGCACTCGAACAAACATCATGGCATGTAAATAGGCCGGCGTCACTAATTTTTTCTATATTTTTAGTTCAATTTGTTTGTCCTTTATCTCTTTAAAAAGAACGGAAATTGTGGTCGGCATTGAATTAGTATTAAAAACTCTAAATCCAAACAGTCCCGGCTGTTGTTTCCCAATTATAGCTTTAGTAGTATGTAATAGTTTAGTGCGAAATGATTGCAAACTGAAGGGTACATCTTTTATAGAAAATTTTTCTAGAGAAGCACAAAAATGGGTATTTGGGCTGTGTTGGTAACGCTTAGCTTTTCTTTTCCAAGTGATGTACGGTAAGAAACACAAAGCAAGCAAGAAAATCTCAAAACATCAAACTTTATTTGACACAAAATATTTTAAAGGAAAAAAGTCACCTTCGCAAAGCTTAAATAATAATATTGCGCTCACAAGCATGTTATGTAAGGAAATGTCGAAAAATTGTGATTCCCGTCCACTGACTCATTTTCTGCTGGCTTAAATACGTTTAAAAGTATTCGGAAAAATGTAAAATTTTCTCTAGACACAATTTTAGAGCCAAAGTGGAACTTTCAGAAATTTAGCCAGTATTTGATTGAATACGCTTGGATTAAATAAATCATTTAATGATTAAATAAACAATTTATATCGCGTGATTCCTGACAATTGCATCACTACATTCTAACTAGTTGATGCGGATTTTTAAAAAAAACATCAAATCTAAATGATTACTGGATTTTACCCGAGTTTTATGGGGGTTCACAGTTCTACAGCTTCTAAGATTATGATACGATTCTAGCTAGGTTGCCACATCCTTTCAGATGTAAAAGTTGCAAAGTGGAGATTTCATCTTTGGAAATTTGGATCCACAGTTTAAAAATTGACTTTTTTTCAACAGTTTGTCGCGTTCGCGTCCTTGTCATATCTAGAGAAAACTTACAGCAGATTGGACTCGCAATAAAAACATTTCGCGACACGAAATAATCGACATGCCTTTTTATTAAATTCTTTTTTTTTACTGATTCTACAATTTTTTCTCCTATTAATATTAAACAAATGCGCTACTGACTAAAAAAGCATTAAAGAGATGAACTTTACTTTAACATGAATCCTTTCTCTAGTCTTAACAGATTTATAACGCTAATAATCTTTACAATTGTTTGACTGTTGATACAATTTGGACATTCAAAATTTACGCAAATTTTATTTTACTTACTTTCGTCCTATGTTGATAACTACAGTGAAATCGTTTATAATTTAAACTAGTAATTACTAATACTTTTTATTATAAAATTTTATAAATCAGGATTATTACATTATTTTGTTTATGCATTTTAAAATTTGAACATGAATTATCGATTTAGTAGAACATGTGTGTTTCGGTCGAGTTAATTTTTTGCGGTTAAGGGTAGCTTTGTCAATGTTGTAATATTACAGCAGCAACGAAACCGCCACAATTTTTGTATTGAAATTATTTGCTTAATAAGTTAAAATAGGCAATAAACTATTACCCTAAAACGGTGCAAGATAGAAGAAAGTTGCCCATAAACATTTTTATAGAGGACAAAATTTACTATAAAAAAGTCGACAGAAGAGTACAATTACGTTTAATAGTTTAAAAGATACAAGTGTGCAAAGTTGCACAAAAATTACATTAAAATTCTGTAACTCTTAAACTATTAGATATAATTATACACTCCCGCGGACTTTTTTGTAGTAAATTTTGTGCTCAATAAATTGTTTATATGCAATTTTCATCTATATTGTACCGTTTTTGCAGCGTACAAGGCGGAAGCTCGCGCGGTTCTAATTCTGCAATTACTATAATTATTTTTCATTACTGCTGAGTGAAATTAAGGCTTATTATATTTTTAAAACATAAAAGGAATCATTAGGAATATCTTGTTTAATAATAATAAACACTGCATCCGAAAAATACAAAAAATGAAGTGAAATTGGGCACCACCGCAAGTTCCAGATTTGTTTCATCTGAGTGTTTCATCGTTTCCTTACACGAGCTTTCGAATCAAGCTCCCTATAAGTGTTTTCAACACTAAAAATAGAAGTTGTGGTTCAATATTATCCTCCCGAACCTAAGACACCAATATATTGGTCATATATTCATAAAATGTACGACCACATTTCCAACTACTTTCTGAAGTTTTAATTACACAATTTTTGATAATACATGAAGAAATAACATCAATTAAAGTTCGAACTGTTATTTTCAACACTAGCGATAAACGACCTAACTAAAATGTTAAATTTTTTAATGAGAAAAAAGTTATTATGAATGTGTCGTTATGTATTGAGCGTTATTTTGAACTCACGCAATATTCTCTACCTGGTTGCCAAAGTAACAAGTTATCGACGTTATTGTGTTTAATTAAGTTTTACTTTTGCAGAACGGATCATGACAAATTTTATCTTTTGAGATTTTCCAGTAACGAAAAAAGAACAGAAACTTTTTTCGTGGTTTTACCGTTTCATAATGGTTTCCCAAACAATGTTTTAAAATAACGTTATTTTGCAACGGTAACGAATTAAACGTTATTTAAAAAATTACTAGAACTAATCAATGTTTAGTGAATTAAGCATTAAACGAGTAGCAATAACCGAGCAATGATCTTGGAATTGAATAGAAATACTCGCAATTTTGAGGTTTACAGTAACGATGCCTTTTTGGTAGTTGATGATAAGATTGCCAAATCAGATGTTTTTTTTTATTCAAGAACAAAGAACATATTTCTTTACATTTCTCGGAAGTTAACAGCAGATGCGAAAATCAAAATCAGATATCAAGAAGTCTCCGGCAACATTAAGTTGCACCTTCTGGTTAGAATTTTTGTTTAGAGTGTACTGTTATATAGAAACAACATCTGGACAATTGGGAGATAATGAAATGAAAACTGGAAGTGTTTGAAATGTAACGTCACAGCTTGTGCCTAAAGATATTTTATTACTAGACAATTTATCCGGGTGCTTGCACAGGAACTGTCATCTAGTTACTGGTAAATACTTGAAGAGTTTTTACTTACGAGGTTACGGATGGCTCTCGGACAGTTGAAAAAGTAAAGAAGTATTCTAAAACAATCGGTAAAATGGTAACCATAAACGGAATTAAGGCACGTGCTTCTACAGAGTGGTCAATGAAATGTCTTTTACATTACATTTTACAGAACGCTATCACAATCTCAATATGCCGACCATCTTGCCGTAAGATCTTCTCAAGACTAACCTTCATGTTATTCACCACTTTTCTACACACGTCTTCTGTCACTACGTGAAAAAAGTTAATGATTGCTGCACACAGCTGCGACATAGCCGTCACCTTGTGCAAACGCCCAAGTGGCAAATTGGACTTTTCGTTGTCTGTCTATTGCTTCCAATTTGTGAGTCACTGTGATCTTGTAGGGGAAGAGGTGCAATTCTTTACGGAGTATATGACTACTGCGACGGATCTCCAACTGCCTACAAAGAGTTCTGGTTTATTTACTGAGACTCCCGGACATTGCCACTCTCACGGTTTTGATCTTCTCGGATGTTCGAACTGTGGAAGAAAGCGGTCGTTCTGGCTCCAACATGGTGCCATTTGTTGAAATATTTGCAACAGTCTTCTTACTGTGTATCTACATGGAGTCCACCTCGTCCGGAAATTGGCACGAAAACGTTGCTGTGTTAACACCACACTATTTGTTTCTGCCAAAGTTTTGGTTTTTTGCTCCAATGTGAATATTCTCTTTTCCGCTATCTAGGAAACAATAACACAATAGTCAGCGCTATACAGATTATTGTTGACATTTTTTGTATCAGACAGGGATCCGGCCTTCTTTCCTCAAAGTGTGGATATTTTCCGCTTGAAAAGAAAACTTTTATTAATGATTTTCAATGGATGTCATTTCATTGTTCACCTTATAGATGAACTGAAACACCCATGAGTCAATTTCTTTAAACGCGTCTCTAAAAAAATTTGTTTTTGAAGTGAAACTTTTTTATCGGCGTTGGAAAAAAATTTACCGTCATATTTTACGCGTCACATTTTTACCGTCAGATTTTTTTCGGTTACGCGTAACATTATTCCGTTACGCGCCATCTTTTTTTTGTAAATCAATTAACTAATTTTTTATTATAAAATTCTAAAATATTTTTAAATAAATACAAATTGTACAAGGTGTTCAAAGGTAGTAAAATAAATAAAAAGTTCGCCCCCGGGTGGGCTCGAACCACCAACCTTTCGGTTAACAGCCGAACGCGCTAGTCGATTGCGCCACGGAGGCACATACTATAGGTCACAAAACGGATGGTTATAAGGTACACGGTCAAAACGTTATTTGTATTTATGTCTATGATAATAAAATCCTTTTTTTTGTATTCATGTCTATGATAATAAAATCCTTTTGTTTAAACTTTATCTAATTTAACTTTATTTAACCAATTTCTGAAAAGTTGCATGTAGATCATTTTGCGAAAAATAAGGCCATAAAGAAGTTTCACTTCTTACATGTGTACACTAGTACACGCCCTAATTTTTTTGCACTTAACCTAACAATTTTTTGATAGAACATAATATGTATTAACATGAGTGAAATGCGATGACCCTCTCATAGTGTAAATTTACTATGCATGAATATTAATAATATTAATGTAAAGATATAGGACTGTCAATGCATTTGTGGAAGTACAGTAGAGTGTTTACCCACTGCTGAAGAGCCCAAAAAGGGCGAAACGGCCGTCGAGTGGTTCATTCTGGTGGCACACGTTGTGGTTTTACCCGCGCTTTATTTAAACCTTGTTTGAATTACGCAGGCATAAAATCAGCTTACAAGGTTTCACTCTTTAAATTTACATAATAATATCTATTGTTAAAGATATTGTGCATGATGATATTTTAAAAGAAGTGTTTAGGCACGGTTATAAAAGTTTTTTTATTAGGGTACTAACAGAAATTAAAACTGTATGATCGCGAATAAATTCATTTTTTCTTATTAAAAAAAATGTTAAAGCTTTTCAAGAACATTACATTTAAATTGTATCATTTAACTGCATTTATTTAAACTGATACAATTAAATTGAAGGTCTGATTGTGGAATTACTGATGAACATTCACGTGTTTGTATCGATGCAGTTGTAACAATACGTATATCGTGATAATTAGAAAAATAATGTACATACAGATTAATTAGATCTTTTGTCTTGGGCTATAAATAAACAAAAAAATTAAGTAACGTCCCACTTCCTTAATTACTACTGTTTCGAAGTTTTTTATTAGACATGTCATTAATATCAGTATCAGTTAATGGATGTTGCGAAATATAGTAGTACTGTACTTTAGAACAATATATTAGCCTTGTATTAAATACTTGTAATGATAGATGTATGTAAACCAAGTTTGATTACTATAATACAGTATAATTCCATTTTTGTTCAACTGTAATTACCTATTTGTAAGAATCGCTTGTGTATGGTACATTGAAAAGCTGATTACATTTATTATATATCTGTGTAAATGCAATATAAAACAATAGAACATTAAATATTCATTGTTGAAAGCTTTTTGAAAAAACAAACCCTTTTTGGGTTTTTAATTGTTTTTTATGTTGTTAGCAGAAATAGTGTGAAACAAAAACACATTTATATTGTAACTTTTAATAACCTAAAGCTTTTGTTCTAAGACTTATTCAACTTATTATAAAAGCTTTTTTTAGTCCAAATCCAACAATACATCACCCACAATCGTTAACATGTCTTTTAACATAGTTTTAGTCATGCCCAATTTTTTTAAATTTTGATTGTAACTGAAAATGAAACTAACTTAAAAAACAGAAGTTAATTATTATTATCGTTAAATTCAGAATAAAAAAACTTTTAATTATACTTCCTAAAAAATATTGTTGCTGATCAATAGTCTGAGAAGAAAGCGGATTTTTAAAAATACCAATTTTTGCTAATGATAGGGAAAAATTAAAATACCAATTCAGAAAATTTGTTTTTTCGAAATAACTTGAAAACAAATTAAGATTGAGAAAATTATATTTTTGAATGTTGTAATTAAATGTACATTATTTTAAGGGTAAAGAAAATTTTACAAACAATAATTTTTTTCTCTTTTGAGAGAAAATGAACACTGTATAGATATGGTATAAAATTTTTTAGTAGTAATAATTCTGTTATAATGAAACGAATTTTTTTGAAACTAATCAAAAGCCACAACAGACAAACGCTGTGATAAAATTAGGACAAAATCTGAAAATGCCATAAACACGATAGCATTTCGACTATTTTAGAATGAATAGCACTGTAAATAATATACAAATTTTCTAAATTTAAATACGATTAGTTTTCTGTAAGCATCTAATATGCCACCTTGTTTGGGACACGTTTTATAACACAAAATTTGTTATGATCTTTATATATACATATATTTTTGGTCATTTGCAAGTTTTTGCCTAAACTCAAAAACTTTCAATCATTGGAATTCAAGTCGTAAAGTTTTAGGTACTACTAACTCCTTGAAGACGGTCGTCAATTTATCTACTTTGACTCTCACTTCACAACGGAAATTGGTGCTATCGAAGGGTTTAAATTTTGTTGTTGCTCCCAAACGTATTCTTAACACTAAACCTACCGACATATTATATATACCTATTTCTACCGATGGCGGTCAAATGACCGCATTTGAAATAAACATTATAGTTTTTTGCAGTTGATTGTAATTAATACAGAATTTAGCATAAACAATAAACACAAAATAATTATCATATAATAATTAAAAAACATTTATTTTTCGGGCTTTAGAAGTTTTTAGAAAGAAGGCTCGAAACTAAAAATTATATGTTACTTCAGTAATTTACGTACATATCGTTATTCAAACTAAAGTAAAATTTATTCGTTGTTGCACTTTTTACAGATGGAGGGTCTCGCCCGTAAACATTTTCCACAAACATATTTTTTACATGTAGAACAAATGTTTATGGTTTAATTTTTTTTGGAATATTCAATTTGACACGTTTTTCGTCTTTCAGAAATTGTAGTGGAATCTACTAAAGTTTTCGCCATACTTTCCATTTTTTCTTGTTCATGTATATCGCAGTATTCGGTGGCAAGTTCCTCTGCCAACTGAAATAAAAATTTTTGTCGCGATATCCTTTCTCCAGTTGATTGCTTATATAAAATCCAAGCATTTATAGCAGCTAAATCCAGAACGTTGAAAAATACCTGGACAGGCCATCTATTAGATTTAGTTTTTGTGCTGTACTTTTTAGCTATTTGATCCTTCATATCCACGCCAAATTTGGTGTTATTGTAAAAAGCAATAGTTTCAGGCATACATTTACCTGTTTCTTCAATTATTACATATTTATGCTTCGAACTTAGTAAGAGAACTTTTTTGTTCGGTTTGCTTTTGTAAATTGTTAGAGTACAATTATTTGATTTGTAAATCTGCGTTGAAAAACGTACCATTTTGTCTTTCTTTCTTTTGCAGGTTTGGGTAATTCCCTCTTATTCGCCCGAATAGTTCCTACTAAGGTAGTTCTTTTTGATAAAAGTTTTGTTGCTAAAGATGTGCTTGTAAAAAAATGCCGCGTACAGAGCTAGTAATCTAATTTGAATGATCGCTATTTTGCTTCACCTCGTGAGTTACCAGCAGTCGCTCTGTACCCAGCATAAAACAAACTGTAAGCACATAACGTTTTCCTAGAACACAATCGGATGACATTTTCTTGAAAAACTACTGTTTTTGTGTTAAATTTGAGATTTCAATGCAGATAATATCATTAAATTTCATTATATTTTCTAATGGTCAAAAGACCGCTCAGGGTAGATAACGGTAGAGTACATATTATTATCAGGAAAAACGAAAGAAGAAGAGAAATATATATTGAAAAAGTAAACAGCTATAAATTATAGAAAAAGTCGTGCAGTAAGTTCAAGAAAAATAAAAACCTGGAATAAAACAATTTTGATCAAAGTCTCAAAAGCGGTCATTTGACCGCTCTGGTAGGTTTAGTGTTAAAGAAGATATTTTATGTGCTGTGACGTCTTCTATAAGAGATCTTCCTTGCCACATCTCAGATCCTATTCGTATTCACACTGGCAAAATCCTTAAATCATCTAAAATTCCTAAATCCAACATTTGGGAAGAGTTAGTCCTAAAAAGTCTACATTTAAAATTACATCGTCTATACGAACTTTTCAAAGATCAGAAACAAGGTATTCCTTTTCCACCTATCGTCAGTACTATCCAATCACCTACCTACAAGCTAGCCAAGTTCTTGTCCAACATTCTTTGCGAATTTACAAGTAAAACCTCTTCTCACATCCTCAACTCTTATTATCCGCTTATTATCATCGAGCAGGCTTGAGTTTGGTTGCCCTTACTGGTCAATGTTTATCATCTACTTACTTAATTTGATAACAAGTTTTACGAACAGGTTTCTGGTGCTGCTATGGAGTCTTCTTTATCACCTGTTGTAGCTAACCTTTTTATGGAATCTTTTTAAACGGTTGCTTTGGAATCAATATTATTAATACATAAAGTTTGGTTTAAGTATGATACCTTCATGCTTCGTCTCATCATCATTTTGCACAGAAACGTTCTGTTATTAAATCTTTGGTTCATCGCGCTTCTTCTATTTGCCAACCTGAGAATCTAGACTCGGAACTCCATCATCTTGCTAGAACAGTTATTAATCGTCGTAATTCACGTGCTCGATTACCTAAGGACTTCCGAATCTAATTCGAAATTGGCATTTTTACTCTACATTAACAAGGTTACAGATCAAATAGAGAAACTTCTTTGGAAGAAGGATATTAACCCCATATTCAACTCGACAGGCAAAATCTTTCAGATTCTTCTTTGTCCCAAGGACAAATTTTCTACACTTTCATTTCAAGGCGTATACCAAATTTCTTGTACATGTGATTTAGTTTACGTTGGTTAAACGGGTCGTTTCGTCATTACACTGTAGCGCAACTCAGGTAATTTAGATAAGCGAAGAGCGCGCTAACAAACGATGTAAGAAATCAATCAAACAATTAGAAAAATTGTCAAAATTGGTCAATTAACTTCCGATGTCAGGGATGCCAAATAGTTTGATTTTAAGACTAAACTATTAAAGTCTTATCTGAAATAAAAAGTTACACAGGAAAAATTCATTGATTCAATTTTAAAAGATAGTTATAATCTTATATTCAAAAACAAAAACAACAAAAACAATAAGGTAATACTCATTTAGATTACTTAAAACTAAGAATAGAAATTTTCAATATTTAGTTAATTAAACTTAAAACTAAGATAATACCGGTATTTCTTTACAACTAAGAGAAACAATTTTAATTAAGTTACTTTAAATATTTGCAGTAGGCAAATGTAATTTTGATATTAATTAGAGAAATTTTATTCTTTTGCATTTATATTTAATAAGTTACGTTCAAATATGTTATTTTGTAAGAAGAAAACCAAGTTTGTTGATAAAGGAGTCTTTAATCAACTAAAGGAATGTAGATAAAACTAACTCACGCATACGGATCGAGTTTCCAACGGAATGCAAAGTTAAAGCTGGCGGATGGCCTTCGTAAATTTTCTCATCAAAAATTGAGGACTAAGGTATATTTTCTTCACGAAAATCGATTTGGATAATTGACATTGATGGTGTTATTCATACACCAAATCCATTCAATTTATATAGGTAACGATAATTGCATTTAAAGATAAAATCGGTATAAAAAAAAGTCTGTATTATTAACACAGACTTTTTAAATAAAGATATTGTAGATATTAGTTAAGATAAAGAAACTACATCACTTCAACAAATAATAATAATAATAATAATTTATTTATTGACAGATCAAAAAAACGTAACAGAGATTATCACAAAATCAATATAATATCCTGTCAAAAAGTACCTGGTCAAGTCACCCACCTGAGCAGATGCATTGTTTTTCTTCCAGGTCTTGTACACTAAATTTATACCTTTCATTTCAGCGCTTCTCAATCGCATAAAATTAAATAAGTATTTCTATGTATAAACAAAATATGACAACAAAAAGGACAACCATTTAAATTTCTTAATTATGACATTAAACAAAGTAGTAATTGCAACGAAGTGAACAAACAAACAAATCTTACTGTTATAGTTGTTGACCCATTAACATTTGTTTCAAATGTGCTTTTAACGACCCAGGCATTAGCAACTTCCAATCATAATTTATATTATTGTAAATCGAAGCGATGTTGTATGAAAATGACCGTCTAAACAATGTCTTACTGTGTCGTGGAACAGATATTAACCCTCGGTGCCGTAGATTTAAATTATGGATATCTGTGCGGAAAGTTATTTTATCATATAGGTAAGGTGGGCTTTTGTACAATAGTATTTTATGAACAAAGATACAGAAATGTAGGTGCCTTCTTTGAACCATTTTCAGCCATTGCGCAGCTTTTAGAGCAAAAGAAATACATTGACGGCGACCTATACCATAAATAAAACGTACACAACAATTTTGAACCTTTTGTATCCTATTAGCCTCACGCCAATCTAAACAAGGACCATAAATAACATCGCAATAGTTAAAATGGCTTAAAACTAGCGTATCACAGAGAAGTTTACGAACATACAGAGAGAGAGATTGACGATACGGATAAATTGTTCGAAAAGACGAGTATGCTTTTCTAATTGTTGAAGATATATGACTCCTAAACCTAAGATCAACATCCAAGATTAAACCTAGATTTTTCGCTTCATGCTGAAATACAAGAACATTATCACCGAGATTGATAGACATATTAGTCTCGAGGAAATTCCTCACAGTCTTGCTACAGAACAAAAGAACCGATGATTTCGCCGGATTTATACTGAGGCAGTGGTCGTGAGTCATCCGTAAAAGGTTTGAGAGATCCGTGTTAATGTATTGTTGTGCTTTTAAATAATCAGATGTTTTAAACGAAAAGTATAATTGTGAGTCATCAGCGTACAAGTGGAACTTACATGAGTTTAGGCATTGGAAAATATGACACGTATAAATGGAAAATAGCAAAGGTCCAAGGACGGAACCTTGTGGAACGCCACAGGAAACTAGAGTAGATTTAGACAACTTACCATAAGCTCTGACACATTGAGACCTATAACCTAAAAATTGTTTAATGAAATTTAAAGAAGACGCGCCAAATCCTATGAATTGCAGGATAGAAAATAATAGACTATGGTTGATAGTATCAAATGCTTTCGAGAAATCAAGTAATATCAAAGCAGTATTAAGACCAGAATCTAAAGCAGCAATTATATCATCAGTGACAGAAGCTAACGCTGACGCACAACTATACCCCGATCTAAAACCAGACTGCACTGATGGAAGAACATTGAATTTGGTGAGATGAGCATTCATTTGCTTTACAACTATCTTTTCTAAGATTTTTGATAAAGGTGAAATAATGCTTATTGGACGGAGATCATTTAATTCATCACACTTTTTTGTTTTAGATATTGGTAGAACATGTGCAATTTTCCAAGAACGAGGAAAAGTTGACTCGAGTAAACACGAATTTATAATATGCGTCAAAACTGGCAGAATGGAAGGACAACAAAGGTGTATCATCTGTATACTCAACTCGTCAGGCCCTACCGCATTAGACTGGATACCATATAATACCTCTTCAATTTCCTGCTGAGAAACCAGCGTAAATGAAAACACTTCTGTAACTCCAGGTTTAACATTATTAGTATAGTTTGAAATTAAGTTATCAGAAGGAGTAATCAAACTATTATAAGAAGCAGCAAAAAATGTGTTAATTCTATCAGGATCTCGAAGATGAGGAGGTAGATTACTAGCAGGTGACCGTTGTACATTAAGAGATTTAATTGTCTTCCAGAGTTTATGAGTGTTGCCTTTGTTACAAGAGACAATATATTTAAAATAAGCTCTCTTTTCCCTGCGTACAGATACGTTAACAAGATTTCTTAACGATTTGTAATAATTCCAGTTTACAGAGTTACGATCACGCTTCAAACGGCACAAAGCTTTATCTCGCAGTTTCATCATTAATTTAACGTAATCAGTGAGCTAAGGTAGAGTAGAAGGCTTATAAGATTTGTATAATTTTAAAGGAACGTGTATATCAAAAAGTTCAAGTATAGCAATATTGAAAAATGATACTTTTTTGTCGATGTCATTCATGCGATAAAAATCATTTCAAGGGATCGAATTTAAATCATTTAAAAATAATTTTCTTTGTATACCATTAAAATACCTAAATGTTTTGGGAGTCGCATGATCTTTGTTATAATTAAGTGTTACAAACACCAGGAATCAATTACTCCAAATTCAAAAACGGGAGAATATGCAGCGGAAATGACATGATCGATCAAAGTAGAGGAGGATCTGCTTACCCGTGTAGGCTTGTCAATAAGCTGCCTCAACCCCAGCCCACTTAAAATAGAAATATAACGACAAACATAAGAAGATTGGCTTAAAAGATCAATATTAACATCTCCAAGACAAACAAAATCATTATGTGATAAGATGATATCTGGAAATACATCCTCTATGAACTCAAGGAAATGTTCCACATTAGCTGAAGGCGGTCTATATAAGACACACACAGCAAGTTTTTTGTTACTTAAGTGAATAGTAAGTAAATGAAGTACTACATGTGTACTCGTCAGAGACTCAGTACCGAATGAAGCTTAAGGTTGACAACGCCTTGAAAAGTAGTAACTCCACGAAATAAAAATAAAGGAAGGTTTACACGCAAATTTAGTTAAACTAATACAGATAATTTAAAATCAAGTAATAACAGTAACGGAAACGTTACAACACGCATTTCCGAAAATCTTCCATTCTTCTTCAATAAGAAAATCCGAGAGAACATAGAAATCATCAAACACCGCAATAACTTTAATCGTGATCATAGTTTATCGAAAACACGCTCTTTTTTGACCGTAACCTAATCAGAGTCGAGCTTAACCAGCTGTGACGATACCTCTTTTTTATATACTGAAACTACTTCTTCTTAAGGCGATTCTTTCTTTATTTTACAAATCCAAATCATACTCTGGTCCGTAAAAAAAACATTTACATCGTCAACGTAAGCCAACATCTCCAGTGAAATAGAGGCCAAAGAATGCTGTAGCTTACACGACAAAGACGTAAGATAAGAGAGACAGCATTTATACGTTGCGTCTTGAGAAGATAAGGGGTAGTTAATAAATAAATGTGAATTTTAATGTATTTTTGTCGTATTTTCGTGATTTTTTGTAGGAATGACTATAACTTTTGTGGCCAAGTCAAGCAATTAGCGACCTTTATTTATACTTAGCATACATGTGTTTTTTTTTCCTATTACATTTAGTGATTTGGTTTTGCTGTAATGCCTATTAAAAAATAGGGATAATTTTGCTTGATTTTACATTAGAAAGAATCCCCTTAAGTCACTTCTATGGAGTTGGTTTACAAGTTGATTACCTAACTTTTGAGAGGTTCTTATTTAAATTTCGGTTGCTTGTTTAAGTTCT
This sequence comes from Aquatica leii, assembly GCA_035610365.1. Taxonomy (NCBI): domain Eukaryota; kingdom Metazoa; phylum Arthropoda; class Insecta; order Coleoptera; family Lampyridae; genus Aquatica; species Aquatica leii. The sequence continues at coordinate 12,264,781 of CM069434.1, read as the reverse complement.
TTGATTTCTCTTACGCTCTGTGTTACAAGCTTTAGGTCTTACGAACCTTGCACGGCCAACTCACACAGTCGTAGATAGGGTAGGTTCAAGTGAATAATAATTAAGAGCGCCAGATCATATATAATTAACACTTCTGCCTCGATCAAGACAAACGGTCCAAACTTGTAACGAATTTTTAGGTTCGTAATCCTTGTTACTCTGATGTTCGGGTAACCACGAAAGGAGAAAGGTACCCAGTAAACACAGTAGTTTTAGATTTTAATGAACGTACGTATGCTGATAACACAACATATCACACAAACCATGCGAACGTGATCCAAACATAAATAAAAATATACTTCAATTCATAATATGGAAAAATTATCTTGAGATGTTTTATGTCTGCCCTATTTATGTGTTTACTGGGTATGTTACCATAAAAGAAAGATTAACAGGTATAAAAACTTTAATTTAGTAACGTAGATTATTAACAAGAGTATATCTAATTCTCAGTGCATAAATATCAGAAGTATCGGCAACATACAATACAAAAGTTGAATCGAAGTGAATAGTGAAGAAAATTTCCTAGTAAATATTGTTTGTACACAGCATGCGATACACACAAAATAATTAATGAAACTACTTTAATGGTATTAAAACAGTGATCGTAATTACGGAAATTAACATTAGCCAAAGTTCCGTGAGTGACTTTTCTGTCAGCGATAAAATAATTAAATAAACTTACCCACAATCCAGTACCTACTTGATCAAAGAAAACGTTTTCCCCGGTAAGTGAGACTGGAATAAATTTGAGTAGCAAATCGTGTCAACACAATGACTCACAAAATCAAGATCTACAAAATTGTTAATTACTTACTGCTAAAAGAAAGTACACATAACATAACCCGATTATCGAATGCTGTTGTACACATTCAATGAAAGTTGGTTTCGCAGGTGTTTGCCGCATGAGTAGGATCTCGAAGAAAAGTTCTTGTCTTCGGTTTTTTTGATTTTAAACGTAGGCCTTACAGAGTTATACTCGTCCCATGAAGGTATTTATCGATATTAATCCCTCATTATTCTTTATTGAATAGAAACGTAGCCAAACGGCCTGTGACGAATAAATTATTTTAAAAACGTTATGAAGTTATAATTTGATTTCAATTACAGAGGATGATATTCTAAAATTTTCTTTAAGCGAAACAGGCCATGTTATGCAGTTGTCAGCTTAACGACTTTGTCGTAAAATGACAGTCACAAGAAAAGATCGGCAGAGGGCGTCAAAACCGGAATCTAATTTTAATTCAATATACAGGGTATTACGTTATAAAAATTTTGCACGTAACACCTGATGAAGTCCCTTACGAAAGTAGCGATACGTTGGAAACTTAGGTTACAACAATGACACGGTTCAAACCCGGGAGACATTTTCATCTTAGTACAAAAATGTTACTTCAATGCAGATAATTCTTTGAATCTAATGGTGCAAAATTTATAGGGTGCTGAATTATTTATTTTCAAAACTAGAAAAAATCAAATAATTGTTTCATGTATTCTTTTTTTTTTCATTTAATTTGTTATTTTTTATTAAACGAAATTCATTTCATCAACTTAAGTTAAACGGTTTTAATAAATCTGAGGCTAAACGGCATCACGTAGGAACGGAGCTACGTACGAGTTAATTCACATGTAGGAAACTATGAAGTTGTTAGTTAGATAGTAAATATTACAACCGCGAATTTCAAAAAATGTATTTGAATTATACGCGGCATAATATTACTAACTGTACTACGCAAGTGCAAAAATTTGTTTATATAATTGCAGAAAGCATCTTAGAGACCAGTGGGCAGCTGTTTCGTCCTATTTGGACTCCTCAGCACTGGAATACTCTAATGCAGTTTCCACAACTATATAAAACAAATTGCCATAGTTTTATCCCATTCGGGTGTTAAATTGATTAATAAATCTGAGGCTAAACGCCATCTCGTAGGAACGGAGCTACGTACGAGTTAATCCACATGTAGGAAACTATGAAGTTGTTAGTTAGATAGTAAATATTACAACCGCGAATTTCAAAAAATGTATTTGAATTATACGCGGCATAATATTATGCCACATACATGTGGATTAAACGGTTTTGTAAATAAGTAAAGGCCTGCAAGTGACAAAAAATTATAATAATTAAAATAACTTAATAACAATTGAGAATCGGTAGTATAAAACTCATTGTTATTTTTGATAAAGAATTGAAATCCAAGAAAAAACATCATGGTTTCATTTAAAACAAGAGCGCTCGAGTTCAATTCGCTCAACACATTCCTCTCACCTTGGGCGCTCTGGGACGTGGTCTGCGTCATCCGCTCACGCGTCGCAGTACATGCATCCATCTCTTTCCTATCCTTTTAAGATAGGAGCGGAGATTTTCGTGGCCCGTCAGAAATTAGACCACGTAGTAGTTCAACCCCAACGCACTTCATTTCACCCACTCGTCTACGCTAATGAGCCCATACCTTCATCTGCCAACGCTTGCTTGGTTGATTGCAAAAATCTATCGCCCTCTTTCTAACACGCTCACTAATAGGCGGTGGTATCCCGGTCACCACAAAGATGGCTTCCGTAGATACCGTTCTATAGGCCGCAATCATCATCAGGACAACTCTCCACTGCGACCTCTCTAACATATCGAGGTGGTACTTCGACTTTACATGGGTCTTTATATAGGAGCTCCATACAGTAGAACGGAGCGTACCAACCCCACATACATTCTTGTTCGTTTGCAGCCGGTTCCTCCGACGCTCAGCATGATTCGAACCAAACTCTTCACGGGTTTTTCCTCATTTTCGCATGCACATCTTACGTGCTCGGTCACTCTACCGTTCTCTCTGATCTACACGCTTAAATACCTCAAGACTTTCCCATCTTTAATCTTCAAACTCCCCACCCCTATGGAGAAGTTTTTCATTTATTTTGGTCCGGACTAGAACTACTATTTCGGTTTTGTTGGACGCCAGTTCCAGACTGTGGTCCACGTGCTAGTTTTCGATTCTGAAAATAGTCTTTTCCGTTCTGCTGTTTACTAACGCAGCGGTTTTTTCTTCCACTGCCATCGCCAGGTCGGCCGCATAACCCAACAGCGTAACACCACCCGGCACTTTCAACTTCAGCACCCCGTCGTAATAGATGTTCAACAAGATCCGGCCCTAGGATCGACCCTTATAGAACCCTTGGCGTCAGTTTGTTATATTGACTGCATCGAGGTGCAGCCATTTTTTCTGAGGTAGTTCTTAACCACGTTGGTCAGGTACTCCAGTACTCCCTTCTTTTCCATGGCTTTGACGATGCCCGACCATGGTACGCTGTTAAACGCGTTTTGAATATCCAGCGTCACTAGAACCCACTTTTTTTATCCTGTTGGAAATTTTGAAAACCTCCCTGATAGCGTTTAGGGAAGACTTAACCTTTCTGAATCCGAACTGGTTTTAGTTTAGTTTAATTTCGTTTTTTTACCAGGTCTTTAGTCTTTCTCCTATCACTGCTTTAAGCACCTTCCCCAATTCTAGGGAGAGGCAAATAGGTCTGAAACCTCTCGGACTTCCATTAGGTTTGGCGGGCTTTGGAACTGACGCCAAACTACCAGTTTTCCAGAGTCTAAGGAAGGAGCTGCTTCTAAGGCATTTGTTGATGCATGATAGCAGGTCGTCTTTATCACATTATAGGCCGTATATAAGATTTTAACAGTTAGCCCATCAGATCCCGGTGCTTTCCCACTTCTTATTTGTCCTACTGCTTTTTGAGCTTTTCGCTCGTGATCGTTGGTACCTCGTTTGTGTGTACTTTCTTCCACTCTATCTTTTTGTGCCTAGGAAACAGTTCCTTCGCTAGACGCATCTTTTTCTCTTTGTCCATGTCTACCTTCTTGCCGAACTTATTTGCAACAATTTTGTAGCCGTCGCCCCCATACGTCCAGCTCCAGGTCTGCTAGTAGACTTTTCCATTTTCGTTCTTTACTCTTTTTTATTCTTTTTTTTAACTTTATTTTGGTTTTATAGCTTTCTTTTTCTATCTCCCATTCTTCCTTCCATTCGTGATCTTCTCCATGTCCGTTTACTTTTTTCACTATCAGTCTTGTTATCCTTCCTCTGCGATTCACACTCTTTTATAACGTTCGCTATGTCTGCCGTCCACTAATAGTTTCTTCTTTTTCTATGAACTCGCTCTTCTTTTCCATGTTTCCAAAATCATACTCGTCAATTCTTTCGTTTGTAACTCGTATTCTCCCGCCTTCCATCTTAGCACTTCCAGCTTTTTCAAAGCTTCCACGTTCGTTTTCCATCTCGCGCCGCTTTGATTTCTACATTCACCGACACTATTTCTACACTTATTTCAAACTTAACGTACCTGTGGGTACTTAACGTTTCCTCATTCATCGTCCCCCACACTAAAGTTAGTGATCATTTCGATACAAGCTTTATTTCTCAAAAGCATGTCATTATTTGAAGTCATAAATTTTGAAGAAAAATTTAAAAACTACTTATATATAGTTTTGTAAAGACTAACTTAAAGTGCCTATAACATATCATTGTAGAGTAGACTTCAATAGAGGTGTCCAGGATACTGTCAAACTGCTCTTACTTCGCATTTTTTTTACTATACAATTTAGTAATAAGATAACTCAACGTATTGTCGATCTCTGTAATATAATTAGGGTTGACAGAGAACTGTATGACCGAATTGATACTACGCTGAATTACCTCATTACGAAACTGTAGTATACAAAAAAATAAAATGACATCGTAAGGGCAGTTTGACAGCATCCTGTACATCTTTATAGAATTCCAAAAACGTATTAATATACAAAGTGTTCCATGTGAAAATAAAGGTTTATGTTTTCCTGATATTATGGAATACCCTGTACAGTTGAAAATATAAAACTTTAAGGACCCTACAACTTTTATAGATATTTGTTTTATATTTTGTATCATAATGGAGATATTTTACATTGGCACACTATTGGCCCACTCTGTATGCGCAGCAAAAGATTGCAAAAATAACGAAATAAAGTATACACGCCAGTTTTTTAAAGTCAATATGTAATTCGTTCAACGCTGTCGCTTTCTTTTTGCTTCGGTGTTGTTTGGTTTGATTCTACTTTTTTGTTTCCATAAGTCACTACTGGTGGCTATTTGCTAACAGAGCTACTGCCATTGGCATTTTCTTTCTTTGTGCCGTTTGAATAGTAACTACACTTATATTGTGCCGCTGGATACTGCAGGGTGCTCACGGGGTGGGTGCATTTATTTTTTTAGTTTAATATATTTTTAGTCAAAAGGAGCTTTTTGTTAATATTTGACGCTTGTTTTCTTGCGTTTTGGAATCATTGCGTCTGGAAAACTGAAGATTTTGATGATTCAAACGTTTAACGATTAACGTTTTGAAGGCATTTGACTGTTGTGCCGTCTGGATGTTTCCACCATTTTTGATTTAAAAGGGTTTGCGTACTTTTCCCGAAGTTATGACTGATTGAGGATTTCATCCGTGTTTTTGTCGTTTTTACTGTTTCTTTGAATTCTCGGTTTGTTGTAGACGCCGACTTTATGGTTTCTTCCACGTACGTGGCGAATTTTTTTGTTTTTTGAGTTTGGGGTGTCATTTTTGACTTTTTATACCGTTATCATGGTAAAGTTTTTTTTGCATTTATTTTTTTGACATTTTACGTCTATATAAACTTTTAAAAAAGACAATGCATATTTTAATTTTTATTTATTTATACTCCCGTAGTTTGTTATACTAAGCTGCCCATGAATGATTTTTCGTCTGCATGCCAGACTGCATTTCAAATACAATAACAAAATAAACAATTTTATCTATGTGTTTACTTTATCGCCACAATAAGTAAATATTGAATGTAGTAAATGTGAAGATCATAAACAAATGAATAAAAATATCTTATCTAAAACACTTGTTTATTCAATAGATTGTAGGTGTTTTATCAACAAATATAAAACACGAGACAACAGATAAATAATATATGAGTATGTTTTGTTTTAAATTTATTGTATATAGTTCAGTTCAATCAATGTATTATGTTACCATAATCCCAGACAGTTTATGTTGGAAAAATATTTTTTTTTAATACTGGAAACAAATACCTAAAAATTATAATAATGCATACTTGCACATCAAGTAATTGCTAAAGAAAATTAGATACTGTATGGGTGTGCAAATAATAAATGTACACAAAAATGCTTAATTTGAATTATTATTGCTGTATAGTTTACAATTTTTCGCAACGTTCTTCGATATGCTCAATACTAAATTTTATGCAAATTAACTATTTATTGTGCTTTAAAATAAACTGATTTGATTTTCCGAAGAAATATCTATTCCAAACTAAATCATATGTTTTTAGTAATAGTTTGTGAATGTAGTACAGTTTCGAAGGGTTGGTCCGAGAGTAGAACAGAGATCTGAGAAGGTAAATAAAAGATGAAAATGCTTTTGCACATAATGCCAAAGAACTGAGAAAAGAAAAAAACAGATTAATACAAAGAGGAGAACAAAAATAAATCAACTGATTAAATAAATTACCAAGAAGTCTAAATTAGTACAATGAAAACCAAAATAAGACTAAATTTATCGAAGAAATATTGTTTTCTTTTTTGGAGTATCACAATATTATACAAATTGCGATTTAAAATAAGACTTGACTAAAACAACTAAGAGACAAAGCAGTATCAGAGAGAGAGAGAGAGAGAGAGAGAGAGAGAGCGGAAGTTTGATAAAGATTAGGAGTTTGTAATTATTGAGTAAAACGATCGTGAAAATTTAGGAAAGATTAAGAATAGGAATATTTTCTAACCACAAAACTAAGAAAATACAAACCTAAAGGGTTGGCTTTCAGGGAAGTCATAAAAACAATCACATTTTTGGAGAATGAGTAAAATATAGGTAAAAATTTCTACACGTAAACTGTAAATAAAGTAGATAATGGAGTAAGTAAATTTGAAGGAATAAGTTCGAGAATTATGACACTGGAAATAGCGCTACACGCATAAATAAGTATAGTACAAATATAAGCACCAGAAGGAGCAGAAGAACAAGAAATTTTAGACTTCAACTCCGTTCTACAAATACTTCTAGATAAAATTAGAGAAGAAAATGATCAAGTAGTGAGGCGACCGGAATACAAGAATTGGAAATGAAAATAAAGGTATGGGTTGCATGGGAAAACATGGAGAAGAATGAATAAATAATAATGGGAAGAAAATGATAGCTTTGTCAACTAAATGACCTAAAAATTGGAAATATTTACTGGAGACAACCGCTAGAGGATAGATATACATTCATAGCGGTAGGGAGAAACGCTAGAAGTATAGTTGATTATATAGTATATACACAAGAAATGGAAAATAAATTAGATTAAAACAATACCAGAGGCGGAGATGGACACACAACACTGATTAGTAAGAGCAATAATTAAAGACACGGAGCTAGTATGGACCAAAAGCCAAAATAATACGAAAGAATACTAATACATAGACTTAGAAATGAGATAACAAGAAGATACTACCAAGAAAAACAGACAATGAATTAAGTAAACAGGACCAAGTCGCAGAAAATTGGAGGCAAGAAAAAAAGTGGAGGACTTTTAGAGAAACAATACATACAACAGCTAATGGAAACCTGTAAACCAGAATACATGAAAACCAGAAAAAGAAAACAGCGTGGAGGAATAAAGAAGTAAAAAAATCTGTCAAAAACAAAAAAATGGCATGGAAAAGATATCAAGAGACAAAACAAGAAGTAGACAGACAAAAATACATAAGTAAAAGCAATATAGCAAAGAAAGTGGTACGAGGAGTAAACAGGAATAGTTGGGAAGACTTTCGAAAAGAAATCGTACAAACATATCAAAAAAATAACAGGAAATTTTGGAATGCTGTAAGAAGTATGAAGGTAAATAAAAAGAAAATAATAAAAGGAATAAAAAACAAAAATAATGAATTAAAAACAGATATTAAAAGCATACTAAAAATATAGACAGAATTCTTCTCAATGAAATTTGGAATAGAAGTTGGAGCAAAAGGAAAGGAGACCACTAAAGATACAGTGGAAGATAAGGAAATAATTGACGAAAAAGAAACTAGAGAATATAAACACAGAAGAACTAGATGAAGCAATGAAAACCATCAAACAGGAAAGGCAAGCGGACAAGACGAAATAGAACCAGAGATGATAAAATTTCTAGGAGAAAAGGAAGAGAATGGCTAATAAATATATTCAACATGGGAGACAGAAGAAATCCCACAAGAGTGGCAAAATAACATTATCTTTGCAATTTACGAGAAAGGGAAGTATGCGGACTGTGAAAACTATAGAGATATATGCCTCTTCTCTACCATCTTTAAATTATCCACCAAAATAGTAGAAAGAAGACTGCGAAAATACAATGACAATAGACTTGAACAGGCAGCATTTAAAACAGGAAGACAAACTCACGATAATATCCACATATTAAGAAGTATAATAGAAAAGAAACAAGAAAAAGGCGAAGAAATATTGATTACATTCATTGACCTAAAAGCAGTCTTCGACTCAATACGGAAGGAAATAATATGGGATCGCTTAAAACAACTAAAGGTACCAATAAAATTAGTAAGAGTGAAGGGGAAGAAGTATCTATAAAACTGTAAATGGAATAGTTAAAATAAATGGATAGGAATCAGCCTTTTTCCAGATGGAATTTAACAAAAACAGGTTGATAGTCTAAGCTCACTACTTTTTATAGTAATCATGGACAGATTCTTAAAAAATAGTAGGACAAGAACCAAACAAAGCCAGACAGAGATAGGATATAATAACCTAGTACCAATAAAAATCGACTGCCTACTATATGCAGTCGATATAGTGTTAGTATCAGATAACCGCAAAAAGATGAAACAGTTGACGAAAATATAGAGTGAAGGAATAGAAAAACTAGGAATTGAAATTAGTATAAAGAAATGTAAAACAAGGATCATAAATAACAAGAAGAAAATAGAGAAATATACATTAAAGAAGAAAAACTAGAGAATGTAGCAACATACGAATATCTAGGAAGTGTAATAAGAGAAGATAGATGCGGATACATCTGTTAAAATCTATTACGCGTTAAATAAGACAATTTTTGGGAAAACGAGAAATAGACAAGAGTGTATAACACAGTGGTGATACCAATTCTTACATACTCGAGTGAAACGTTGGCATTGCAAGATAAACAAGAAGTTAAAATTAATACGGCAGAAATCAAATTTCTCAGAAGGATTGCAGGAAAAGCAAAGATGGATAGAAACAAAGAAATAAGACAAATGACACAAAAAGAAACAATAACAACGAAAATAGAAATGAAGCAGCTTAAATGGTATGGACTCATAATAGGGATGAATCAGAATAGATTGGTGAAAAAGGTAGTAGAGACAGAAAAGGAAGACTTAAAAAGAATTGGATACAAAGAATAGAAGAAATAGAAAAAAGAAGCGGGAAGACGATAGCAGAAATGAAAAATCTAGCACTGAACCGAACCTGATGGAAAAAATGGGTATCAGAAGATATCTAATCCGACATTCTTAAATGTATAAGGAGTATGGAAGAAGAAGAAGAAGAAACTGTAAAAGTATAGGGTCAACTGAAACATTTGATACAAGAAGCTGCAGAACAAGTACTAAAAAAGTTAAATAAAACAGAAAAACTTTAGTAGGGGATAACAGGGTAAGTTGACGCTACTAAAAGAATTCAAGATACAAAGAAAATGAATTTATTTGGAAGTTAAATACATATCACTACAAACTTGTTTACAACTTGGTGTAATGTTAATCTTAGCAAAAGCATAAAAAGATAATTATATTTTCCGCAAATAACCAAATAAACAAAAATTTATTGAGGTACGATGACTATTTACAAAAATGACAATAAATACTGCCAAAACACTCATAGCTGCTGAGCGCTTCGTGTCATCATGTCAACATTGCAACAAATTTTCAGATGATGGCTCAGTATATTCTTCGTTACATGCAGGGCATAAATATTGAATCTCACTACTGTGACCTGGAATATCAGCAGCACTGGGACGAGTCAGTTTGTGTTTCGATTATTTCTCGTTTCTCTTTTTCTTCTTTTTCGTTTTTCTTTGTCTTTGCTCTAGTTGTAAGTTTATGGGAGTACTACTTAAAACAGAAGATGACATTTTTTCGTGATGTTTGAGGACCGTTTAGATATTGCAATTGACCTAACGTCGCAAATGGTAGGAAGTGGCTCATTTTAAGTATCTTTGTCGGAAAATAGTTGACGTGTGTCTATTTGATTTTTGGTTGAAATGATAAATTCTTCTATTGATGTGATCTGTTCAGGTGTAACAGATTTTATTATTTGAGCCAAGTCACTCAGAGGTGTTTGACTCTTCTGCATCAGTCAAATTGGCGTTTTTCATTGACAGCCTGGCATCGTCGTTCCTGACATTGTTACGATCTTCATTTATCAAAAGAGCAGTGTTCATAACAGATTGTTCAATACGTTGAGTTGTTTTTGACGATAATAATTCACTGTCATCAAAAACCAGAGGTTTAATGTCACAAGTTTTGAAACCGCTTATAGCATTATTTACATTAGCCGCCCTGCAGTAAGCCTCTACATTTTTGTCAGTTATTGTCCGTTAAAAGGTTTGAAAAACGAAGCGTCTATTGGCTGAAGACGGTGGGACGACCTATTCTCTGCAAAAGTTGATTTTACGAAGGGAAATATAGGAACTGTGATTATCAACCGGTAACAATACGGGATCATCAATAGATGGTTTAGTGTAATGCACAAAGTATTTTAAGTGGGCAAGAAAGCATTCTGACGTCATACAGTCTGAAGATTGTGCCCTACCAACAGAAGCGGGGGGACAATCATTTAACAACTCAGGTTTAATTCTAATTCGGCCAAATATCTAAAATTGAGGTACGTATGATGCAGCAGCATTAATTGCACACTCCAAAGTTGCATTTCGACTTCTCGGTTTTCACTATTTAGGCAACTCGTTTTTGGCCTTACAGAGTGATGTTGGTTCAGTTGAAAGACCGGATTTGTCCGCGTGGTAGATGCTGTATGGTTTTCATTTATATTTGCTCCCAACCTTTCCTTAAATTGTAAAAAAATTGCTAGTGATTTGGTTACATTCTCGTAGCCGTGCAATGGAAATCGCTTTAGAATTACTGAGATTCGAGTTGTTACCTGCGCTAAAAGATTTAGACCAATCAGTTCTGACTTTCCCTGTTGAACCTATGTTCTACGCCATTCATGTCAATGTATTGACATGCGAGTTTTCGAACTTTTGTAAAAGTTAAGACCTCGTTGATTACATACTGTTAGGTAGCCTACAAATTCAATTGTTTGTTGATCATTAGATCTCCGCCCTCCGGTAACTCTTCACCTGCAGCGTCTCTTTTTAAGTATATTCTTAAGGTGGACTCAGGAATATCTTAAGTTATTGCCGCTGCGTTACAACATAAAAATTCTTGCGCACTTTACTTATAGCTGCTAGAAGGAAATCAGCCCCCTTCAGATTTGTTTTGCGCTTTTGCACCCGCGACATTATGTAAAAAAATGTAGTTTCAATATTGCTTGCTCCTCATCTTACCTTAGGTGTGTAAATTTTAATACTTCGCCAGTAGTAGCACTCCAAAAATTAATTCTGTTCTTTAAATTTAACAGTTCCTGATCTTACCCCGATCTCTCGACTACAGTCAAAATGCTGGGAAAAAATGCAATTACTGACAGAACGGAAAAGCTAACGAAAATAAATTTTGATATTAAAGTATTACACAAGTTAACTTGAATGCGAAAATTGTTGACACTATAAGCCAAATACTGTCCATTTTATTCCATTTTTTTCTTTGCACAGTCAACGTCATCCATTGCATCCTTACAACATTCTGTAGATCATTCGTCCTTTCTTCACTTTTCTCGCTTCCATTTCGTTGTGACCTATTGTGATATCAGCTGGGACATACATATAATGTTTGTTAATTTCGTTTGCTGTTTTATCCAGGTGTTATGCTCGATTACACAATTGTTAACTCTGACGTCGACGTGATCACGTCGTTAAGTGTTGTCATTGTTCCTGAAGCACAAAATTAATGGTTACAGTAATAGCTACAATTTAGTTAACAACGGCGTCAGCTCACCACATAGTTAATTTTGCTTTATGGAACGAGACATTTATGTTCTAGCAATTTTTTCTGCATTCTTCTTTGACAGGCTTTATGTTTTGCAATAGTTTGTGATAGTTGAAATGGCACACTGGTTACAGACCGTCATAAGACATAACGCAATATTTTTAATGTTGAATCTAATTCAAAAATGGGCTTTTCGCCGCCTGTAAATTAATCGTTTATAAAACCAAATACTTTTTTCTAACCGTTCAGCTTACAATGTGGTTGTTTATTTGTAAGATTTATTCTTACATGAATTAAAAACTCTAACTCTCAGTTTTGGTCACATATACATTTTATTGGTTTTTTCAAAATTCTTTTATACGATGAATTATTAGAAAATTACAATGTCAAGTTCTTAAATATCATTTAATTTGTAGGCTTATTTACTGTTATTTTGCCCGACTACATACGACTGCGGAAACGGTCGTTCTAGTTTGTTTGGTTTTTGTAATATTTTTTATGATTGGTGATCTGGCATCTATACTTCAGTTGCCCAACAGATAGAAATAAGTCTTTTCCATAAAAAAAGCGACTAAATGTTAAATCAGATTTACGTACACTAATACTAAGAATCTACAACGTTTACTCAATATGCACACGTGTATTGATGGTTGCCTATACAGTAGTCGGATAGTTCGTTATTAGTCAAATATATAAAACATCAATTATTGAATTTAAAAAAAACAATATTTTAATTGTAATAACCAACAGCAAGTGATTAATAAATTACATTTGATATTTTATATAGGATTATTAAGTATTTACACAACTAAAAAAATCGAATGATGAATTAAAAATGTATGTGGAGTCTGATGTAGAAGATTCATTGCCTTTAATCACATGCTGTATAGATTTTTTTCCAATTATCTGTAGAAACTTGGCTACTGTTTCAAGAAATAGAATTTTCACATGTTGTATTTTTCTAGCAACTTTCCTTTTTATTTGTACTCGTTTACTGGATTTTGCTATTTCGTTCACCACACACTGCGTTACTGAAATATTTTTTTTGGTAAGTGCTAAAGCTTCTCCTGTGACCATGTTTTCTCAAATTCAATCGATTTACTTGTCAACCTGTAACATACTAATTGTGAAGGTTGAGAAAAAAATTAGATCCGCTTTGGCTAGTTCCATATCGGAGATGTGACCGTGGATTGAGATAATAACTGGAGAAGAGTGGTGAGTCGGTGTCTTGCGCCATTTTCCTTGCGAGTAGAAAGTTAATTTAAAGAAAACCAAAGGACCCCCGAACTCGCAACACAACCATGTACATATTAGAAAAAAAAAGAATGTTGTGACAAGAATATTCCTAAGCTTGGTTACGACTAGTAACACACACAAAAAAGATATGAATTCCAAATCACAAAATGTTTAGTACTTATACATATATAAGTGCAGAAATCAAATGCAAACAGACATAAGCCATAACGGTTACATAAGATAAATAAATATTATAAATGCAATTATAGCTAATCAGAAATTCTGCAAAATTTTATAGTAGTCTAGGAAGTGATAGATACCCTAAATCGATATGCGAGTGTAAAAAATTTCCCCTAGCAATTAATACTAATTAAACTACTTTAACGTCCGTGTAGATGACGACATCTACGAAGGTGATAAACGACATGGCTTTGATAACTACTATACAAAAGCACGCACAACTAAAAACTATTTTTGCATCTCTTTACAAAATACAACGCATTTAAGAATCTATGGATACTAACTTAAGCATATGAAATTAACTAACTCCCCTTTTTTGGATTTTAGGAAAAGGCTTGAGCAGCAGAGACACTCGACATCCTTCTGCGCATCATCATCACTGTTGCTTGTGCCGTCTTTAACAGGAGTTCTTGATTTCTTTGTCGCAACCTTGCTTTTAGTCTTCTTGCTATCAAAAAGTTGTATTTTAACTACTGCTGGTTCTTTTTAATTCTTTTGATATTCTCAGTTCATTTTTATTAGCACTGTCTGTGATTATTGCAGTAGAACGTGTTTTTTTATTATTTTTCCGCGTTTGTGTTTTACATGTTGGAATCGGAACGACTTCTTTTAGACTGACGAGTAACCCCGAGCAGCTTGGTCCGCTATTTGGGATACCATGCATGTTTTGATCAAAAGGTCGGTTGTTAGTTTACGAGGTTAAAGGAATTGGATCTTCTACTTCATTATCTTTGTTACCTTCATCAATGGAATTTTTGTTTTACGGATGATCTTCCCTAACTGCAACATCTCTATCAGTAACTTCAGCTGCAGCAAAATCTGCATTATTATTTATAAATGCTTCATCAAGTAGCTGTAATTTGTGACTGAAATGGGGCGTTAGACACAGCACGGCCACGAAATTATTACGCTCCATAGTGATGAAATTCAAGTTTTTTGTATGTGTAACATGGCCATATAGTATTAACAAGCAAGGGTCATCGTCTATAGGCTTCCCATGCTTCAGAAAATGCTTAATCCATTTAACGAAAATTTCCAGCTGCATCTGCGAATTTAGTCCCAGGTGGAGCTCCTTCCATTAACTCTTCTTTCATTACTCTAGAAAAAATTATCAGTGGAGGAATGAATGAGCCATCAGCAGACAAGCAGGCCACAACTGTTGATAAAACTCCTCTTTCTGCGGATGTGAGGCAACCTACGTGTTGTCGCCCTTTTAGTGCAAACATTTTGCTCGATTTAGACTGCATAGTTGTAACTCCCGTATCATCTACATTAAAAACCTTCATTAGTATGTATGGGAATCGTCTAATGCATTGATTTAAAACAGCAAAAACTTATAAACACTAGGCTTATTGAAGGCTCTAGCTTGGGCCGCCTAGTGGGTTTAGGTGTGCAGAGTAATTTCCGGATGTCTGTCACGAATCCCCTTCAACCAATCTTTCCCAGCAAGCTGGGTCTCTTTGTTGAAAGTATGCCGCAAGCCGTTTTTGTCAACTAACTGATATGCAAGTGATCTAATTATTTTTCGCGAGGCTAAAAAATCGAGTTTTTAGTACTTGGATATGTTGAACTATTACTTTTTCTAAAAACTAGGCGAATAGCTTTTGGGACTTGAATACTCTCTTTAGCATCTCTATTTTTAACTAGAACTCTTCTTTTGAGCGTATTTTGCGGAACATTATCAGTTTTACTAGCTGTTTAGAATGGCATGTGCTGTACACTCAGTTATAAACCGATGGGTTAAAGTGGTTACTCCAACACTTGTACGAGGTATAGTGGACACTTGGTGACCATTTAAACCATATGTTTATGCTCTGCAAAAAATTAGCACTCTCACGTTTATCAATTACGTTCCAGAGCTAACTGAACTCAACCTCAACACTACATCAGGTTCGTGCAAAACACAATTTTTGAGATATCAACTGATGTGAAGATAGTATGGTTTCTATATTTCTTTGGCAGTTGTCGGTAATGACGCTTGCAGCAGTTTAGCAGGTTACCGCACAGAATGCTCTAGTAGAATAAGAAAAATTTCTTGTGGCCACTTTATTACAGGTGACCACTAGTTTTTTCACGTAATTTGAATTAACCAATTACAAGAGCATTTGTGGGAGGGACTTGTTTTCATGTGTTGGGCAACTGAAGTATAGAGCAATTTTATATTATTTTGTCTATTCAGATCGTTGAGTTTTTCTAGAAATTCTTGAACGAACCTGAATCCTGTAACTTAAGAAAAAAAATGTTTAGTCTTATGTGCGCTTAGTAATTTTTTAGCGTGTTGATTCTAGGAAAGTTTGTGACTTAGATTTTGAGACTCTAGTATATATATGTATATATTTATTGTTAATTGTTTTGCCATTCAGCCTTACAATGGGTTACGTTACCCTTACATCATTCTCTTATCATAATAATATAATTTGTAAAGAAATTTAAAAAAAAAACTAAACAACTTTCTCCCTTAAAATCTTTCCATCGCCATCTAAGTATTCTAATACTTTAGACCTAACCCTCCCCTCTTATCCTTCTTTCTTTTACTGCTTTCATCCAATCCAACCCCTCCCCCTCCTCCCAAAGCAAAGCTTTACTCCCCCTCATTTCTTCCCTTAGCTCGTCACACTCCTCACTCAAGTGCTCTATGTCCTCCCATCCCTCCCCACATAATCAACATCTCCTCATTACATCCTCCTTCCAATACTTATTTAAATTCTCCTCATTTCCGCATCTAAACCTGGCTATAAGTCGTTTCTCTCCTAAGCTTCTCCTCTACATCAGATACTTAGGAACCCCCCTGGACACTATGTTCCCATACCTTACGTTATACTTTCCTTCCCTTATCTTTCCTTCCTTCTTTTGCACCTGCGAATCTATATCTCTTCTTACTATCTCCCCCGTATTTAACCTCCCTTCCTCTCTCCTTCTTTCCACCTCTTCTCTTGCGAAACTTCCTCGTTGATAGTACAGTTTCCTTTTTTCCTGCCCATATATGTTTTTGCTATCTTTTACCGTCCTCCAGCAACATTGCAAAATTTTACATTCTCTCCTTTCATTCATTTTCTCTTCATAACCCATCGCCCTTTTCCCTGCTTCTATTCTAATCTTCTCTAACTTCCCCTCCTCCTCTATTATGTACCCTGGCGTCTCCCTGTGTAAACCTAGTATCCATTTCCAATATTTTATTTGTACTCTTTCCAATAGGTTCCACTCTTTCCAACCCCATACCTCCACCCCGTACATCATCACACTTTTAATCAATTTTTCAAACAGCCATCTTCTCTTTTCGATCTCCTTCCCAAATACTCTTTCCCCTAAACTCCATACCTGCCCTAATACCCTGTTACCCTTCTTTGCTAACTCCCTTATATGCGCATCATCTTTATTATTATTAGCCTATATCCCAAATATGTCACTTCATTCACTGCCTCTATCTTCTGTTCTCCCCAACTTAACTCCTCCTTTTTCTTCCCTCCTCTCCCTTTTTGAAAAACTACCATCTTAGGCTTTCTCACATTTAAACCCAAGTCTTTCCTTTTCAGATACCTCTTTATCGTATTTATCATACCTTTCATCTCCAACTCATTTTTTGCCACCATGACCATATCGTCTGCATATGCCAACACCCACACTTTAATCCCTCTCTCCATGACAACCCTACCACACTGACCTCCCTTCAACACTTCTTCTATGTCCCCTATATACAATGCAAATAAAATAGGGCTAAGAGGACACCCCTGCTTTAGCCCCTTCCTCGTCCAAAACACTTCACTAACACTATCCCCTATTTTTACTCTATTCTTAGTCTTTTTATATATCCTTTCCAGTTTCCTCACTAGTTGTTCTTCTATTCCCTTTTTCCTTAACACCCTCCATAGCTTTTCCTTATTCACATTATCAAACGCAGCTTCTATGTCCATAAAGAACGCGTATACCTTACTCCTTTTCTTATCTAGCTCTCGATTCACTAACTGTTTCAATATATAAACATTGTCTATTTCCCTTCTTCCCACTATAAATCCCATCTGCCAATCTGGTAATAGTCTTTTTTCTTCCACTTCCTTTTCCAACTTCCTTTGTATAATCATGGCATACAATTTACAAATTACATTAGTGACACTAATCCCTCTATAATTCTTTACCTCCTTCCTATCCCCTCCCTTATAAACCGGCAGAATTAAACTTCCTTTCCAACTTCCTGGCAATTCCTCCCCTTTCCATATTGTATTAAAAATTTTCCTTATATATCCTCTCAACCTCTTCCCTACATATTTCCATTGTTCTTCTTGCGTACTGTCCGTTTCTGCCGTCTTCCTTAATTTTAGTCTATTTATTGCTTCCTCCATTTCCTCTTTCGTTATCTCCCACCCCTCCTGTATTGCATTTACTCCTTGCAATATCACCTGCCCTGGTCCTTCTATTGTTCCCTCCAAACGCTCCATAAAATAACCCAGCCACACCTTTATATCCGTTAAACCTTCTCTCCTCTTATCTCTTCTTCTCTCCTTGTTTAGAAATTTCCACACTTCTCCTTCTTTCTTTATTTCCTTTACTTGTTTCTCCATTTCTTCTTTATACGACACCTTTCTCTCAGAACATACATTTTTAAAATTCACTTTCTTCTCCTTATACTCCTGCACATCTATTTTACTTTTCTTCCATCTTCTTCTAGCATTTCTCATCTCTGTTTTTGCCTCTCTACATTCTCTATTTCACCACCTATTTTCGTTCCTCTTTTTTCCTTGTCTTTTCTCAAACCTTTTCTTTTCTACTGCCTTCTCCATTTCTGCAGTCAACTCCTTTAGTCCTTCTTCCCCCCCCCCCTACATCTTCCCAAATCACTTGCTCCAACTTCATCTTATATCTTTCTATGCTTTCCTCAGTCCACACCTTTTTTACTCTCCATCTCCTCTGTTCCTCCTTAATTCCCTGCTCCTTTCCTTTTAAAATCGCTTCCAGTGGCTGATGATCCGATTCCTCTTCATCCCCCATTTGAGACTCGAGTAGAATAAGAAAAATTACTCGTGGCCATCTTATCTCAGGTGGCCACTATACCCACATCTCCTCAAATTTCCTCGCGTACTTTGAATTAAACAACTACAAGAGCATTTGTGGGAGGGCAACTGAAGTATAGAGCAATTTTATGTTGTTTTGTCCAGTTAGATAGTTGCGTTTTTCTGCGTTCAGCACTCTATTTCGAGTATCGTATTCAACTGTAAATAATATTTTGGCACTAAAGTCAGGGTCAAAAGCTTTTTGTTGCGGCAACCACTCACAAAACTCAAGTCGCGGTTCAAAATCAACGTCGATTAACACATTAGCTATGCGGTCTATTTTTCTAGTGCTACTTTCTGTCTGATTTTTTACAATTTACAATAATTTCTCGACCACGACCTTCGTTGGTAGGAAGAACGCCTTGCACACAGACCAAAATAAAGTGTTTTGAAGGTAATTGTCTATTAGGATACTATTCAACCCACAATTTAAGTATGGTGTAGAGGTTACAATTACACTCACCGTACATCAAAACAGTATCACTATTGTATATAATAAGTACGAGTACGTTTACACGAATCACTTAGCATCAACTCCGTTAAAAAATTGAGACAGAAATAAATCAGATTGTCGAACTCAGTTCTAAGAAAGTTGAATTTTGCATTTAATTATCTGAAGTCTTGTTTGAGTTACAACCAAAGATAAACGTGATCGTGTACACAATTATGTTATTAACAATTGATTTTGTAGATGAAGAAAAATTGAAGAAAACAATAATTAACACAATACATCAATACGTTTCACGGATTTTACAGAATTTACACCTATCATTTACCGCATAATTACAATTAACAAACAATTTCCAGCTTAGATAGTCAGGACCGGACTGAAAACTTTAATTGCAAATATCTCAAAACTGGGCTACTTTAGACCGAACCTTTAAAAGAAAAATTTTTATTTAACGCCACAAGGAAACTACTTTTTGAGTTTATAGTCGTATTTCAGATTTACTCTACGTAAAATTCTTTCTTTCCGATGCAAACAATAAAATAGTATGCACTGCATTTGAATAGTAATTTATGCAGCGGAAACTAGGCAAAACATTTTTTATTGTGAAAACACAGATAACTCACTGTTAAGATTATGAACACGGAACTTGTGGTTTCGGGATTTTTTCGAAACTCTTTAAAAGCGCTCTTTCAGTGATATAATCAGTTTCTTCTGTTTATCTCTATTTTAATATCTCATCATTTTCATTACTTAACAATTCTACTTTGGTATTACATTCTTTTTTTTTACAGTTGGACGTTTCCTATATTTTGTTACGGCTACAAAAATAACTTAGAAATCAAAGATCTCTACAACATTAATAAATGTGATATATCGGATACATTAGGAGATACATTAGAAAGGTAATTATAACAATTTCGTTTATTAACCGAATAATAATATCATTGTTAGAAATTGGGAGGAAGAATGTGCTCGAGCAAAGAAATTAAGTAAACAACCCGAGTTCGTGCGAGCCATTAGGAAGACATTTTTAAAACCTTATTCTATATTTGGAATTGAGTTATTCCTGCAATGTATTGTATTAAAGTAAGTTAGTATATAATGTGAGCGTATTTTTATTTACTTTTTTAGAATGGCCCAGCCTTTGGTGTTAGCGGAATTGATTAAATATTTCGATCCGTTAAGGCCGTCGTCATCTTTGGAAGGTTGGTTGCTATCAAGTGGAGTAATTATTATGGCGTTTATTAACATCGTAATAATGCATCACGCTTCTTTAGGACAGGGTAGAATAGGAATGCATTGTAGGATTGCTTCGTGTTCTCTAATATATAGAAAGGTTGTTTTTTACGAGTTTACGACTTTAAGCGTATTCATAAAAATTTTAGCTACTTCGGTTGAATAAGGCAACAGCTACGAACACGGCAGCTGGACAGGTCGTTAATTTATTGTCAAACGACGTTTTGCGTTTCGATTTAGTACCATTTTTCTTGCACTATATATGGATAATGCCTATTCAAACGATTGTTGCAGGTGCTATTATGTATAGTAGTATTGGATATGCAGCTTTTGCTGGTCTTGCTGCTCTTACAATACAAGCGGTGCCTTTACAAGGTATTACTGCATTCCTAATCAATTGTTTATATTTATGTTATTTTTCTAGGTTATTTATCACATCTGCAAGGTAAATTTAGACTAAAAATAGCGAACAGGACGGATCGCAGAGTACAACTTATGAATGAAATTACTGCTGGCATTCAAGTAATTAAAATGTACGCTTGGGAAAAACCGTTTGAGGAGATGGTGCGGCTTGCTAGGAAGTAGGTATAATAGCGTTCTTAATAATTGGAGTGAAGAAATAATTACGTACGCATAACATATATTATATACATAAATTATTTTTCTGAAACCTTAAGTTCAATTGTTTCATCAAATGGCATTGAGCATTTTCTCAAGTGTGGATATTTAGTATCATTTTTATTTAAACATAAACCCCTATGGGAAGATTGTTCTTATAATAAAACTTTCTAAAAAAATTATGTATAGACGTCTAAACTACTTTCGTAAACTTTGGTTATTATTTTACCAGGTTCTTTTATTTTGCCTTGTACTGTGAGTTGTTGCATATAATTTGTATTTTGTCCGATCTAGTGAACCTGTACCTGGACAAAGTTTCTATGTTGGTAAAACACTGAACTCCATTTATATTCACAATTAAATAAAAGTCCAAAAATGAGCAGATATCCTCTACGTGTCGTTAGATTGTTTAGGACTGCTGGAAGGACCTGGGTCCCTTCCACGGAGATGGATTTTTAGTCCTTTCTTGATTTCCTGGTTTCTCTTCTTGACTGAGTTAACCTGTGGATAT
The DNA here is from genome assembly GCA_035610365.1 of Aquatica leii. Taxonomy (NCBI): domain Eukaryota; kingdom Metazoa; phylum Arthropoda; class Insecta; order Coleoptera; family Lampyridae; genus Aquatica; species Aquatica leii. The sequence continues at coordinate 12,243,274 of CM069434.1, read as the reverse complement.
GAGATTGATAGCAGCCTCTGCCTCGAATCTCAGAAGTAAACTGTGGGCCGTTGTTGGTAGTAACTGCCTTCGGCTAAATACTACGTTGTCTTGATTACTAGTGATTTGACCTATCGGGTGTGCTTTTACCCATCTGCTCAATCGTTCCGATCCACCGCTCCTTGTTGGGAATAGACACGTAGGACGCATAACATCTACTGACACAACTTCCTAATGCAATGTTAGTTGTCTGGGTCATACGGTAACGTCGTCTGTTACATGCAAAAGATACTTAAAAAAAATTTCTGAATACAAAAGACCGTCATAGGTCACTTAAAACAAATCCGTGATTGATTGAGAAACGCAAAATCAAATTAAAACAAAAGTCGAAATCAGAAGGGCGCCAGGAAGGTTTATCGCTCAAAAAGGTCTCCTGGACTTTGCCAACCAAAAGCCCGCTCTTGTTGAATACACTCTAAATGGGATTTACTTTATTGGAGTGTGTTGCACTAAAATCTGAAATTGTTTAAATTTACAAAAAACCCGCGTAGGCCGACGAAATAAAAGCTTTGTTAGTATTAACTATTTAACATTTATTTAAATTAATTAGCAACCAAATTTTAAAAAATATTGTATTCAACAAAAAGTCGAGAGTTCACTATTGGAGCAATAAACAAGCGTTCAACCGTATGGTTAAACTCAAAGCTTTTATACTCGTAGCACTAAATTTGCGAAATTACAATCCAATTTTAATTTTAAACGGTAATAAAATAAATACCGTAATTATGTTTATGTTGATCCAGGAGGGGGTTCAGTAAAAAGGTTTCCAGATGAAATTGAAAAAATTATATTACTGCACTGGCTCCGTAGGAAGATTTTACTTAAACCACCACAAAAACAAAATTGAATGGCACAAAACTTAACACAATACAATTCTTCAATTCCGTAACAAATTCGGGAACAAATGAGTCGTAAAGGTCCTAAATTATATATATTACTGCATTACTTCAACGGACACCCTTGCATTTTTTTAAGTGTTGATTTTGTCCCACGGGAACTACATTCCGATGTTTTAACTTCCTCTCCTTAAAACGAAAATTATTAATATATATAAACTTAGTTTACCACCACTTAAAAACTGTGACGGGAATTTTTGTGGGAGAAAACAGTACAAGAGGTGAAAAAAATATATCTCAAATAAAATCAAAACGCATTACACGTGGACTTGATAAGGTTTCTCACAACGAGAAATGCAACGTTAACAAGAATATCAAAAGCAGACGTTTCAATTTCACTCTTAATCTTTGAAACTCACTATTAAATGACTGTCGAAAATAATAAATTATAAGGTGAAAAAACGTTTGAGAACAAAATCGACCTAAATGATTCAAGTGCAAACGCTCTAAATATGTACTTTATAAATTACTTCAATAAATTAATGCAAAATTACTCGTGTGAGCAAATACTGGGTCTTAAGAAAACGCACAAAGTCAAACGACGGTTACACGTTTTGAATTGGACTTCTTTTTTAAGCTGCGCAAGGCCAACAAGACTTTACGTATTTTTCATTATCTGCCGTCATGCTCGACCAAAAGTATCTGTGGATGATGACTCTTGTAGTTTCTTTGATGCCTGGATATCCGGCAGTGGGCGCGTCGTGGTAAGCGAAAAAAATTTTTTTTACGATAAACTGTCTGTGACGTTTCATGTCGTCTTTGTCGATGGGTCGTGTTCTAACGTGCTCCCAAGTGCGTATGGCGTTGGAAGTGGACTCGCCAAGTTGCTGAGTTTTTTTTTATGCGTGATCTTCTAGCTACGGGTGCTACCTTTTGATTGCTCAGATTATGTGGTATCACTGTTCATGTGATCGAAGCTTGGCCGACCCGTAGGTAGTTATTTGGTGTACTCACTTCTTGGTAGAGCACTGCTGCGATACCAACTCCGCTGGCATCGGTTTGAAGAATAAGGAAGTCGACTTAGTTTTAATTCGCTTCTAATGGATTCATCCTTTGAAACGCGTCTTCCGCGTTCACTTGAATTTGGATTTCGTCGATAACAGTTTGAATGGTTGGTTTTTCGCGGCGGTTAAAGCTTGCATATGCTCTAGTAAAGGACTGTTTTCATCGGTAGTGTTGTGTTGTGCTCCAGGTACTTGATTTCTCGGACGTCGAACTTGCATTTTTTGGGAATAGCTGCAGATCGTGTTGTTGCAATGATATTCCTAGTAGTTGGAATACACTATAATAGCGTCTAGGTAAACGAGAACAAACTTACACAGGTGCCCAGGAAACACTTCTTGCGTCATCAGTTTTTGAAAATCCGATGACGCGTTTTTCAGTCTAACCCGCTAACGCCGTTAGTCGCTTAGACGCTGCCCTCGAAAGGTACTTGCCAATATCCGCATTTTAGATATAATGTTGAAAAAATCTTTGCCGTTCCCCAATCTCGTAGCATTTCTTGTATTACGGGTAGATTCGAACTGTCATCGCGAGTCTGCTGGTTCAGCCGATGATAGTCAACGCAGAACCGGAACTTTCCGTTTTTCTTGTCGATACTGACTATTGGGGAGTACTAATCTGATGTGCTCGTTTAGATGATTCCGTCGGCTAGCATGACTTCCACCTCGCGTGCAATAATAGTTCTTCTCGGGCGACTATCGGTACCGCAACACTCGAAATAGAACTTCTTTGTTTAGACAAATTACATGTTTTGTGAACGAATTAAAGACAGATACGCGTAACTCTGGCGTGACACGGAATGGCACCACCAGGTCGTTTCTGGAAATGTTGCATTAAGCTTCGGTTTGGCCCAGGATTTGCAATTTTTGGCCCAGTTTTGGCGATTTGGCTGATTGGAAGTTGCAAGTTTGATATCGGATGTTAGTTTTTCGGCGAATAAAGTTGTTACTTGAACCAGTGTTCAGTAGAGTTGTGTACTTTCGGTTGTTTATGGTAATTTGAATGGTGGTTAAGAGAGAGTTAGCGGCGAGGTTGTTTATTGTGGTCGAGGCACGTTCTATTTTTCGGCCGTTCTGGCGCTTCCCAGGTTGGATCCGTGCCGTTCTTATACTACTGTATAACGTTTTGGCTATTTCTTTTTCGGCGGTGGCTGGTTTTTCAAAGCAATTTTAATAGCGGTTGCCGTCTTGACCAACTCGGTAAGGGTTGTCTGTTTCGAAATGATGAAATGCAGCAGGAGAGTTGGATTTAGCATTTCGATAAATTCAATTTTGACGGTTTCTGTTGTTGACTGCTGTAGAGCGTAGAACTGTGCCGTTAGTTGAGACGTTACTTGAATAGCGTTATATTTCTCTAATAGAAGGCCTTTAAATTTGGGAAACGTAGTAGCAAAGTCGCCGTAGATTTTCCACCAGACGGGTGCTTCTTTAGTAAGAGTTTGCTGTACGGTTCTTAATTTCAATTCTTCTGTCGTTGGGTTTGTTTGAATGTCTTTTTCAGGCGTCGCGATCAAAATTGCGTAATCTTTCATAAGGTCGCCTAGATAATTCTGCGATAGTGTGCATTAGCAACAACTAACGGAGGTCGGTAACTATTTTGTCCACAGGTTTTTTGAGTTTGATGTGAGGTTGTTGATTGCCACTGGGCGTTTCTGGATCCCGGCCGGTGTTGGGTGTTGTCGCCATCTGGGTAGATGGGTTTCCGCGTCTTGGTGGCTGGCGGATTTGAGGCTTCTTGTTGTCGGTTAGAAGGATGTGGGCTGGTACGCGTTGCTTCTACGTTCGGGGCGACAATTGTTACAGTTGTGGGGGTGGCGGAAGCGGTGGTGGACCACAGCGGGTGATTCTGTAGCGTATAAAAGACGACAAGTTTGTATGATTATATTAAATTTTAAAAAAACCAACAATAAGTATACAACTAACACTAATAATGATATATACAAAATGAATACGCGTAACGAACGGCTACTGCGAAGCCTGGTAAAGGTTTGATGCAGTTCTCGATCTGCCTACTCTTCGAAGAACTGGCACTGAAGTTTAGTGCCAGACGACTAGACTCATCCGTCCTTCCCAAGATAGAATCCTGTTTAATTTCAACTCAATTTCATACATGTTTATTGCTTTTTCAATGAATACATTTTTAAAGCTTAATCCTGAATGGTAACATAATCTGCTTAAATAGCCCCGTTGGGTCGGTTTTTCACCTCCGAGTTGCCTCCTTTGGTTTCAAACTTTTCCGCTGGTTTGTACGTTTCATTCTAACTTAATTTAAGATGACACACTTCGGCCGCTTGTGCCTAGGCATGTCATCTCGATCTTAGTCCCAAAGCCGTCGGACGAGTGGGTTGGGGTAGGCCGCGAGGTCTGCATGGAGCGCAACTGCGGATTGACGGACGAAATCTGTGACCATCGGGATGTCGAGTTCTTGGTGGAGCTGGTCTGTTCGGAAGAACCATGGGGCGTCTGCGATCATTCGGAGCATCTTATTTTGAATGATTTGAATTCGGGTAGTGTGGGTTTTGGCAGCGTAGAACCATACTGAGGCTGCGTAGGTCATGAAAGGGCGGATGATCATCTTGCAGATGAGGAGCTTGTTGTCGATGTCGAGGCGGCTGTTGCGGCACAACATGGGGTATAATTTTACCAGCAGGCCGTTGGAAGAGGCCAGCTTCTGGGTGATGTGGGATTTCCATAGAAGTTTTTTGTCTAGGGTGAGGCCGAGGTATTTAGTCTCGTCTACTCAGGGGACGTCGTTGCCTTTGATGTAGAGGCGGCGTATGGTTGAAGAGGATGGCAGCGTTTTTGGTGGGATTGACTTGTATTCTCCAGTTGTCCAGTGAAGTGAGGGCCATTTGAAGATTTCTCTCGGTTTGAGCGGGTGAGCGGGATGTTGCCAAAACGGCGGTGTCGTCGTCGTAGAAGATGTGAGTCCGTCGATTTTTGGGACGTCTGCCGTGAAAATATTGTATAAGAGTGGGGATAGCGTTGATCCTTGAGGGACGCCGGCTTCTATATGTCCTGAAGTGGACTTGGCGGTGAAAAGTTTGATCGCAAACGAGCGTCGATTTAGGAAGGACCCGATGAGCTGGACCATTGAGTGGTTGATGCCTAGTTGTAGAGTAGCCCGCGATGCCAAACTTTGTCGAATGATTTCTCGATGTCGAGAAAGACGGCACCGGTGAAGTCGCGGTGGTTGAAACCGTCGGTGATCTGCTCAACGACGTGTAAGGTTTGATGGACAGTGGAGTGTTTCTTGCGAAAACCGAACTGTTCTTGGGGGATGATTTGGTTGGTATCGACCTGTTCCTGTAATCTTGTGAGAATTATTCGTTCCAATAACTTACCCAGCGTCGGAATTAAGCTGTTTGGACGGTAGTTTTGGGGCATGACGTGATCCTTTCCTGGTTTCGGGATTAATCTGACGTCCGCAGTTTTCCATTGACGTGGAAAGTGTCGAAGTCGTAGACATGCGTTGAAAATTGCAGTTAGGGTGGCTATACCCTTTTTGGGAAGATGTTCGAGGGCTTTGCTGTGCGCGGTTTGAGATTTTGAATCACTTCGATTTCTTTCGGGGTGGTGTGCCTAATGAGCTCGTTTGGGTTGGCCGTCAGGATGGTTTTGACTTCGCGTTAGTGCAACGGAAGTCTTCGTCGTCTAGATGGTTTGCTCGGCTTTGTCTTAAGTCGGTGTAGACTAGACCTCGGGGACCGTGAATGGCGGGCATGAGTGGTTTGTTCCTGTTTTTAAGGACGTTGGCCATTTGCCACACGCTGTTATCTTGTGCATTTAGGGACTGGAGTTTGTCGCTGAAGAGAAGATTTCGATGTTGCTCGATTTGTGTTCGAATCGCGGTTTGAGCTGCGTTGAGGGCTCTTTTGTTATCTGGGTGGCGGATGCGTTGCCATCTGCGTCTTAGACGCTTTTTCTCGGTGATTTGATCGCGAATGTGAAGTGGTAGTTGAAGCGGATCCGACTTGAATAGATTTGGTGGATTTGGGATGCATCTTTTGATAAGTTTAGTGAAATTGTCAACTGCGGCTTGGAGTTGTGGGTCGTTTCGATGACCGGATCTTTTGTGATAAGTCTGCTGGCTTCGAATTGGAAGGATGGCCACAGGGTAATGTTCTTTTCGAACTGGAGATTGTCGTTGTCAGCTTGATCACTGAGTTGTAGAAGCACGAGCTCGTGGTCAGAACTGAGGTCAGTGACGGTTGTTAGATCGTGAAGTAAGCTAACGTTGAAAATTGCCACGTCGATAACGTTTGGAAGTCCATTGTGAGGATGGATAGTGGCTTCGTAGGGTCCGTTTACGACAAAATTTCGGATGCTGGCGAGGTTATGCAGGAGTCGACCATTGCGGTTCGTTGTGTTGTGCCAGTCTGGATGTTTTGCGTTGAGATCTCCTGCGAGAATAGTAGGAGTTCTGGCGTTAAAAATCGCGTCTAAATCTGCTGGTTGGCGGGATGTAGGCGGCGCAGAGAACAATATCTCCGTTGGCTGCCGTGTTAATGACAATTTGAGTAGCTTCTAAATTTTGGAGTTGTGGCATCGGGACATGGTGGTGAGAGATGAACCGTTTGACGTAAACGGCCGTACCACCTCCGCGACCTGTCGTTCGGTTTGTATTGTACAAGGTGTAGTTCCGGATATTGAGGTTGTCGCAGTCCCTTGGCGGAATGTCCAAATCGTTGGCACCTGTAGCACTGCCCGATGTCGCCTCTGGGGTGCGGAGTCTCAACGCGGACTTCGACGACTCGGTTATCAGTGATATCGAATATCATCTTGGCCTGCGCAGTTCTTCTAATCTGGACTAGAAGCAGCGACCGTCCTGAGATCATCCGCGTGATCTTGATGACTTCCATACCTTTGCGACGAAGGTAGGTGGCGGTGGCATCGATCGAGGAATCGCAGTGTGGCATCCCTCGAATCACGGCCTTCAGCGGTTGATCTCCCTTAAGCTGGAATAAGTAGAAGTCTTGACGGGCTTCTTCTAAGACCTGCGTCGCTATGCGGAAGTCTTCGGGCGTGGCGACGTGGATGGCGACCCCGTTCCGGGTTGTCTTCGCTCGAGAAACGTTTACGTTATTTTCTTGTAAAGTCTGCATCGCTTTACCGTAGTCCTTCTAGTTATGAAGGACGATGGGCGGGATTCATTCCTTGCGGGTCGTTTCGATGGTGTTGTCGTCTTCGCGCGGCTCTCTGGCAGCTGGACGCTTTCTCTTGTTGGAAGTCAGTCTACTACAGGTCCATATCGTCTTCGCTGGCGGATTCGGTGATGTGCACTTCGGCGATCTCGATGATGGGATCGGTGCGCCTAGTCTTCGTTGGAATCTCGGTTTCTTCCGGGCCTGGCAGCGAGTCAGCTGGCTTTTCCACGCAAGGGGGAGACTCGGCGGACGGCTGTTTATGAGTTGGGCAGCTTCTTTTAAAGGGACTAGTTGCTATCTGGCGCTATTGATGTGGATGGAAGGGGGAGGTGCGCTCCGATTGGTTGAAGTCGATGATGCTAGTGGCGGAACTAATGATTGGCGTGGTATAGGTATCAGTAGTCGGGTTGTGTAATCAGTGCGTGTAATTGGAGGGAGGGGAGTGCAGGTTCCTCTCTTACCAGTACCTTGTCAATTGTTTGCGATTGCCACACTGTGCAACTTCATTTTATATGTTTTAAATCGATAAATATAAGGTGATAACTGCTTTATTAGAATTTTGTTCAGTGAATATATATTTACCCTGTGTCGTGTGGTATTCGTGACTCAACTTTTTGGAGAAAAACTACTTTTGAACACGTGCATCGGTTCTACGAATCCTAAAGTGTGATGCGTCGCAACGGAAAGTCATTTGGACTAATTACTTTTTTCATTCTACAAAGGTTTCCCAGTTGATGGGACGATTCTTTGGAAATATTACCAGGTTCTTTCTCGGCTTTAATTTTTGGATGTGTGCGATTTTTGTGATGAAAAACGATTGGCATAGCAGTAATTAACTTACTAGAACTTGATTAGTCATATCGGATTTACATTTTAGGTTAGAAATTGACGTGATTGCAGTAGCTACTCAAATTCGTGGATTCTTAGTATCGTTAATGGTATACACTGAAAGATTTACATTATTTCTGACAATTATCACCTACGTGCTTCTTGGAAATAGACTAACGGGCGACAAAGTTTTCTCCATGGCCCAATTTTTTAACACCATACAACTGTACATGGCGATATTTTACCCACTAGCAGTTGCTTTCTACGCAGAAGCAAAAATATCTGTGAAAAGAATTGAAGTAAGTTATTTAATTCAAAATCGGCGATAACTAACATGAATTCTAGGAATTTTTATTACAAGACGAAATTCACATTAACACAAACGCTCAAATAATTGAATCAGAAGAACCTTCCAAAAAAGGACTGATTAAAGTTAGTAACGGGAAAGCAAGTTGGATTCGGAGTCCCATAGTTCACACATTAACTAATATACATTTAGACATAAAACCTGGGACTTTATGCGCAGTGGTTGGTCAAGTTGGTGCCGGAAAAAGCTCTCTATTAAACCTTATATTGAAAGAACTGCCACTTAGCTGCGGTACTTTAGAAGTGTTCGGGAAAGTTTCTTATGCTTCGCAAGAACCGTGGCTGTTTGTTTCAACCGTTCGTAACAATATACTTTTTGGACAACCTTACGTAAAGAATAGGTACAAAAATATCGTAAACGTGTGCGCTTTAGAAAGAGATTTCGAATTATTGCCAAACGCTGATAAAACATTGGTCGGCGAACGAGGAGCTTCTTTAAGCGGCGGACAACGGGCTAGAATTAATTTAGCCAGAGCCGTTTACAGACAAGCCGATATATATTTGTTTGACGATCCTTTATCGGCTGTTGACACTCACGTTGGAAAACATCTATTCGAGGAGTGCATTTTGAAATATCTCGGCGATAAAACTAGAATTTTAGTTACTCATCAGTTGCAATTTTTGAAGCATGCCGACGTTATTGTAATCGTTAACAACGTACGTTTTCATTATATTTGTTGTGTAGTTTTAACATGTCACGCTTTAGGGACAAATAGAAAAAATGGGGACTTATGGAGAGTTAATCGACAAGGAGTTGGCTCATTTGCGTTTTGACGATGAGCATGAGAAGGTTGTTGAAAATGTACCTCCGAGTCCGTTACTGTCGGTGATATCAAGAGATGTAGGATGCGAGTTTACACATTTTTTTTGTAATTAATGTGAGAATTTTTAGAGCACTATTGAAGAAGATGATGAAAATGAGCCACATGAAACGCAAGAGCTGATGGAGAAAGGTGCTATATCGTCTTCCTTATACTTAGCGTATATGAAAGCAGGGGGGCCGATAATACTTTTGTTATTTTTCCTTTTTACGCTGATTTTGGCGCAAATTGCTTGTAATGCTTCAGATCTTTGGGTGACTAGCTGGTAAGTACTTTTTTTGTTTTATTTTACAATACAAAATAAGTCGGTTTAGAAAACAGAGAGTAATTTAGAATTTATTTTAAAAAAAATGTTTTTTTAATTCATTGTTAGTTAATTAAGTTATAAATAGTAAATCACGTAACTTCATATTTTTATTTTGAAAATCGTAAACTTTCTTTCTAAGAAAGTATTTTGGTGGTTACTCGCCTCCACGAGTTTCAATTGCGTGATGCTTTTGAATTTCACTTTTATTTAGTAAATAGTGTAAATATAGTTTATAAGTTTGGTAGTTAAATAAAAAGAATTTAATTACAAAGCAAAGGTAAGTTTTTGGGGTGTAGCTTTTTCGACGTATCTTTTGGTAGCACCAGAGGGCGTAGAAACTTGACCTGGCGCTCTTACCAATTGCCACATTATTATCTATTGCGTCTTTATTTAGTTTTTCCAAATAATTCACTTTCATGTATTATCCGCGCCTTATCTTCACTGAGCTACGGAGCATCCACTTTTATACTGCGATATTGCAGCCAAATTTAAACTTATTTTTAGAATTGTTCTGAAACTGATATTTAAATTAAAAATGTCATTATCTTTATAGGACAAATGCAGAGGAGCAAAGAGTACTCTTTAACGCAACAAATAACGTTAGTGAAAATATAAGCAAGTTCGATAAATTAATTGCTACCGATATCTTAAATGCGTCAGATGTTACCAACTTAAATTCTACAGATACGAACAACTTAGTAAATTTGTTGCCAACTGAGTATCCGACTGATTTAAACGAGAGCTTTACAACAGATGAAATTGCAACTACAACTTATAGTGAATTAAGTACCTTGCCTAATTTAAATTTGAAAAACGATTCAGCTCGCATGGAAACGAACGAAATTTACAGCACTCCTACTTATATTTATGTGTATACAGTTTTAATTTTGCTTGCTATTGTGCTGACGACATTCCGATCAGTTTTATTTTTAAAAATTTGTATGAACGCTTCTAGAGGATTACATGATACTATGTTCAGCAATGTTCTGAGGGCGACTATGAGGTTTTTTGATACCAATCCTTCAGGTAATTAAATTTAATTTACTTGTAGATATGAGATTTTTTAACACTGGGCTGTTTGGAAACTGTCAGTTGATTATTAACCATTGAATATTTGGTTTATAGCTTTGTGTGTGGTTTTTTGAGTAACGATTTGGACAAACTTTAAAGATCTTACATTGACCATTGCGAATGTTACAGATTTGTGAAATTTTCAGTTCAAACTCATGGTATCAAACATGTACTGATACTATACAGGGTGTAACAAGTATAACTAATAATCTCTTAATAGGGTGTAGATATGGTAATTTCCAACACACTTTGTTCATAAACAAGTGGTCTAGCGTTACATCAATTTTTCTTATAATGTTTTGTAATAATTAGATGTAATTACGGACCTGGTTGTTCGTTATAAAAAATATGATATAAAATGATTGAAACTGTTGGAATTCAAGTTTACTATTAAGTATTAAGTTTCTGATGACAAAATAAACAACATTTAAGAGATATGGTGTCGTGCTAAAATCAAGGTTATTTTTAATTTACTTCAAGGTTCTTAATAACGACAGAAAAAAGTAAAGTAACAATGTCAATCGGTTATTTTGAAGTCATAAATGTAGAAATTAAAAATTGAAATTAGTAAACAATACGAAACACTATGAAACTAAATTGAGCAAAAAACTAAATACCGAACACCTAACTACAAAAATAATTTAATGTATTTAAAACATCTTGAAATAAATGGAAATCGAATCAACAGTAACGTACAACCAAAAATAGACACAATGACCCCTGAATGGTCAGAAAAACAAATTTTAGCTTTCTTATTTTATGGTAACCAAGGATATGCTTTCTGTACGTGTTCAACAATCTACAGTAAAACTGAGCAAGCAATCTTATCGCATTCTTGCACTTTGTACGTGTTGTTTACTAATAAACGATCCTGAATTGGGTCATTGGGTTTTCTTCCTACAAATTTACAATATACTATAACAGGGTCGTCTTGTAATTTCTTATTATTTTTTCTCGAAAACTATGGAATGGACCTTATGTTTATAATGCAAATATGATCTAAATCATTACAGCAATATCCCATTAATAGAGTATTAGTTCTACTTGTTACACCCTGTATAGTAGAAGCACTTGATCACCTATAAAAAAAGTGAAGTCAAAATCGGTGATTTGTAAGGTAAGTAAAACCAAAGAGGTAAAACGTTATTATTGACAGTTCGAATGTGACATATTGGGATGAGTACGATCTTTTGAGTATCGCTACTATTAAAAAAAGTATTAACTGCATACAGGGTGGACTAATAGTGAGTCAAAGTAAAATACCTTTTTTATGCAAAATATTTAAAAAAAAAACATTTACAAAAATTGAAGAGTTTAAAGTTTTGCGTTTTAAAATTATTTTCTACTGCACATCGTATTCTGTATTATAAGGACAACAAAAAACTTGCTGCCACTTTTTTCGTTACGGTGCAACATTTACCTTTTTTTTTATCTTTCTTCGTCTAAAATAAAGAAAGTTAGCGCTTAGTCCAGTATTCTAATTTGAATCTAGGTTTTTGTGTGTTAACGGTCATTTTTCTTTTTTGTTGCTGAGTCAGGTTCATTCTAGTTATTTTTCTGGGTTCCTTACATTCATATAGTATATGTTCGGTATTTGTCTTTTCGCACTGGCACGTTCTTTCCGTACTACTTAAAATAAATCTTTTATAATATTCATGCGAGGAATCGTGTCTCGTGGCTACCTATACAATTTCTGCCGACAGTTCTAGCCTTTCTGCCCTTACTGTTTGGACTATTCTGTATAGTTATGTACATTGTCGTCTCCCATACTTTTTGCCTATCTCCGTTTTTCCTGTTTTGTTTAGCGGCTTGTTTTGACATCTCGGCGTTCATCTATCTACTGCTCTTTTGAGCGCTTTTTGGTTTCCCACCACTGTCGTGCATTTTATTCATTCTATTGTTAATTACCTGTTTGATGTGTGCGATCGTTTTTGGATTAGTTTTCCTTATTGCTGTTATTGACACTTTGTTGTCCGTTTTAATGGTCGCTTTGCATCCGGAAGTTGCGTGTTTGTTTACCCATTTTAAGACTAGTAGGTTAGCTACTGGTTCGGCTTGTCTTCTTTCAAATCTTTTTATCGCACTGTAACGTGTAAATTCGTAATTGAGCGAAAAACCGCCTGATAGTTAGGCAACTTACCTTTAAAAGTGGGGAATACTCGACCTCGAGTTGTAATTTTTAAGTTATGCTCGCAGAGGGCGCTCGAGAGTAGTCGGCCATCTACAAAATTCACTTTATCTGTCGGTTCGCGGTGTAATCGACGTGACAAAGTCGGATGGGTAAGAAACATGAGGTTTGTCTTTCATCGATTAATATCTAATACAACGACGTCTTATTTTAGAAATCACTAATGAATCCGATTAAATGTCCGATGCATCCAACAAAATATCTACGTATTTTGACGTAAAACTCGTAAAGTAGCTCTTTCGTCTTTCTTGCTTTTGGTTTCTCAATATCTGTTGGAATTTTCTTCCGAGCTCTGTCGAAGCTGTCGGATTGAGTGATCTTGGAATCGCTGTACTTATGCAGTAATCAAAGTCGCAGAGTAAAGGATCCCAGTGGATTGATGGCGCTGTGCTACAGGTTGGGGGTTTGAAGTAAACGAGGTATTTATAGTATCGTTAAGCGTACGTGTCGGAACCGCGAGGGACCACCAGACCTCGACTGATTTCCATCCACGCGCTTCGGGGTCACGACTGCTGCTGTCGCTACATACGCTACGGATTAATATTCAGTGAAATCAGTGCGGACTTCGAATGTAAATGCATTTTGTTTCGAACTTTGTCTTTGTACATTCTGTACACCTAGTCTACTACATTTATTTCTGTTTTAATTACAATATTTAACGAAATTTTTGGACATGCGTAATTATGTTTAATAATATTTAACGTCAATTTTTCTACGATTCAAATAGGGTTAATTACGATGTTTAACAGACGCCTTAATGTAATGGTTTATCTATTTCATGATTATTTAACGTAACTTACATTTTTTTTTGTTGTTAACATAAAAGAAAATTTCAATTGTCAAGGGTAGAGATTTGGGAGCTCGAAACGTTTTTGTCGTAAACTAATTGAATGACACTTTTACTACCGGTCGTGATGAACTTGACGTCAAGGACCACGGACGGTGTTACTTGTTTTAATGCTCACGCGCGACCGCGAGTGGATATGCTACGGGTTACGGTAGCCGCGGAGATATACGTTAAATATTAGCGCTTTACTTATTGCTTCCAGAGTCTATTTTGGACCTGCTTTCATCTTATATTTATATGTTACAATTTTGTTGTGTGTTATGTAAGGTAATTGATTCTCTGATTATACCAGTGGCGTAACCGTCGAATGGCTCTTTCCGTTCCGGAATTGGCTATAAATAGATAGATACTCAATAAATGGTTATTGTTGATTCGTACTATATTTTTTTTGGGGGACTTAGGGTCTAGGATCTCCTATTCTCCTACCTAGACTGTTTATCTGCGACAAAAATTCGAGAAGAGGTGGCGCACTCGGGCATTTCGCTTACCTAAAGAAAACTCTGTGTCTTTTGACTTTCCTCTACCCGACGACCATCTACGGTGAGGCTAGCCGAAAAGTAAGCATGACATCTTGGTAATTAACTTAAGAATTTTTTTTCTTTCTTTTTCTCTACCTCCCCCATTGGAACATAACAGCACCATAATCTCATCTCTCCAAGAGCGCCACTGATGTTACTTTACCCTCGTTCTTTGATCCGTCTGTGAGAACTACAAAATCGGTTTGTTTCGTTTCTTTGCTGTCTTTAAAAAGGGCAGCTCTTTGTGCCGGGTGAATAAGCAGTTTTACCTCTATTGGGGTTTCACGTTCTACCTCCAGTAGTTCTCGCATTGCTGTTATTTCCACCCAGATACCGGTCTCGTTATTATGTCGACGATGTTTCTTACTCTGGGAACAGTAGTTTTTTTTTTCAAATTTTGTGGTCGTATATGATTATGGGTTTTATGGCTTGGTTGTAAATTTGGCATAGTATTTCCGTCCTCCATCCCCATGGTTTTTGCGTTCGTTTACCAGTTGTTCTGGTTTGTTTTTTACGTTTCTTAGGTGTTCGTCTTTTTATATCTATACTGAGTCAGGCATTTTAACTGGTAGATCTTTAATTTTTACCACTGGTGTTCTTATATAGTGTCTAGTCGGGAAAAATGTGATTTCCGTATTTTCCTCTGCGTAGGTGAGCTTCTGTTTACGCCCAGTTTGAACATTCTAGAGATTTCTAGCAGAGCGCCGCTAAGTCTCAATAGTTGGTCGTCTACGAATGCTTGTATGTACAAGTTTTCTTTTTGCCGTAATGCCCGTAACTTTGTCTTCATTATTGTTATCCAAAGAATTGGTCCTATTACATAATCTCCGATAATGCATTTTAAAGACCAAACTTAAGGGGGTTACGGACTAAAAATAAATTTCTACTTTACGCCTTGATGGAATATAAAAAACAACCCACATTACACTAAAATGGCATAAGTACAACTCAAATCACTAAGGTTCACAAACAATTGATTTTGTAAACAAAAGAAAAACAATACAAAATAAGTATAGCCTACGATAATATTTTGAGGTCAGTCTTCTTTATTTAGCATAAAGTAATGTTGGTTGTCTAACTTGGAATATTTCTGCCGTCAGGATAACTTTTAGCTGAAAATTTTCTAAAGAGATTTTGCTATCAATATAACTCTAGAAAATTATCTCAACATATTTTCATAACTAAAGTGAATATAAGTTGTCCCATAGATAAAAATGTGAAAAAATGTTTTTACTTTTGTAGTTATGTGAGCATAGTCTGTCACAAAATAATTTATTTAACATTAATTTACCTTATTACTTATTTTTTAATCTATACAGCCATTTATAAAACCCTTAGGTATAAACTCAAATGTCGAGAAAACTGATGACGTCTTTTTTAAACACAGTTTTATCTATAGAAAAAGTGCAGAAATTGCAATGCTACTGTCGACGTTTGGAGACCCCTTTACGTTTGCTTTGTATAAAATGTGGTTTTTTGATCAGAATAATAGTGGAAGATGTGGCAGTTAACATAACCATTTTCATGAAATGTGACTTCATCCACAAGCAGGACAAAGTCAATAAAACCAGCATATATCTACATTTATCATTTGTTGAGCCAAATTACAAAATGCCAATCTTTTTAATCATTGTTACTCGACTCTTGCAATAGCTGAATATGATATGGGTGCATTTTATTTTTCTTAAGAATCTTCCGTGTAGTAAATTAACTAATAACTAATTGTTGCGATAAGTTCCTACCGGTTTCATGGGGATTCTCAATTACAGAGGAATGTACATTTTCTTCATGTAAAACTCGTTTTGTTCTAACATTTTTCTCGTACACCACATTTTTCGTTTCTTCAAAATGTTCCAATAGATTTGCAAGCTTTTTCTGTTGGCGAACAGACAATTTTTGTCACTTGCTCTAAGCACATAAATGATATCGACCATTTTTTCAGTAGCAAAATTATAAAAACATTTTGAAATGTTTTTGGAACGCCATTCTGTGGTAAAAATACCACACATTTTATATTAATAATGCTAATCTCTAGCGTGCGCAACTCCCTCGTAAGACAGATCATGCGCATTTTCGTAGTTATCGTTCCTTCCGCCAGATGACTATGCATACGTAATTTCGCGCGTCTTTCATTGAATTTAAACTGGATCTTGTAATTTAAATAAATTTGAGCACATACTTTACGAGCAAAACAATTGTGTCTCTTTTTTTAAATATTTGCATAAAACAAACCGACTATAAAGCCTATAACTTTAAAATTTTAATATGTTATACAAAATTAAATTCATCGTTCGTTTATTTTTATTGCATAAAATTGCATCAACTACTTCTTGAAACATAAGACTTAATATTCATGGGTTAGAACTTTTTACTTCGATAGTACTTTTTATTATTCTAAAACATGAATTTAATATGGTCATCGTTCAAAGCAACTTATATTAAATAGTCATTTCTTTATGTTCATGCTACAATGATTGTACAATTACAAAGCATTGTAACTTTGTAACATTTTAATATTCAGTTTTAAGTGCGAAATTGCTCGCGCAACTATAGCCCGCGGTGCTTCTAAAATCAGTACTGATTGATCGGTAGGACGTGTGAAACGGTATATTCAATTCAATTCAAAAGTTCTTTTATTTTACAGTTTCGATAGTATTACTATTTTATTTTATAAATTAGAACGTTTCCCCATTACCATTGGCCATCTGGGGAGGATGACCAGATAGAATGTTGTACTTATATATTTTTTTTTGAAATAATAACTTCAGATTGAATAAATAACTAAATAATAATAAGTGTTGATGAAAAAAATTAAATAAAAGCCAGAATAAATTAAATACCTAACCCTAATAGCGAAACATCTGCAGAGCTCATGCGCAAATACGAATATTAAAGATTAAATATATAACAAACATATCAAATCTAAAATCAATTGTTAAATGTTAAATTCCCTTACTAAAGTGTACCGATAACTCCCGGCTTCCCTTGCAAATCCCAAAAGTTTGTAAACTTCCGCACCATTCAATCCTGCCAAAAACCTTTCACTCCCAAACTCCTCATCCCGAACCACTTGTATCTTATCCCTGCCAATATTGGACACCTTGCCATAAAATGCTCTACATTCTCTCTTTATTGGCCATTGCACATTGAACATAACTCTCTACCCCCCGTCCTTCCCGATCTATCATTAAAATAAAGAAGGCCATTCGTTTGCAAAACTACTTTATGTTTCTAGGAACATTTCTTCATTCATAAAATACAGCTTACAGATTCCAAAAGTACAAAGCTGTTTATAGTGCCTACAAAAATTTGACTCTCGCATCGCTTCTACAGCTCTTTCCCTATATTCCTCCTCCACTGCTACAATCATCTTTTCCAACATTCCTGACCAGCTATCCCTTGTCCCCCATTCTCTCCCATGCTCCTCCACTCCTGACTCATCCCACATTTTACATGCAAGCGCATCGTAAATAACCTTACCTTCTCCATCCTGGTCTCTAGATCTAACTCATAATTCGAAGAATATCTTGGGAATATTAAAAACTTTTTTAATGAAGAATCTCCTTACCGCCTCAGCCCCACCATGTCCCTGCCTTTCCCAAATCGGTCCTCCATATGTAATGGCCCTCAACACCCTCTCATAAAGCCCTATTTTCGCAGATAAAGATAGATCATCTCTCGTGACTATTTGACTCCATGCAGTATTTATCGCCCTCTTGGCAACTACCTGACTCCACTCAAAGTGTTTGGTTAAAGAGAGGCGTGGTGTTAATATCATGCCCAAATAAGTATACTCGTTAACAATTTCCAATGACTCCATCCAAATACCAATTGCACTTTATTCTACCCCCTCTTCTTCGAAATACCATTACCGTAGATTTATTTTTATTAATCTTGAGATTCTAGAGCTTACAATAATCCCCTACTCTATCATCCGCTCCAGAACTTGCGCATTATATGCCATAATCGTCCAGTCATCCGCGTACCATAACCCAATCATTTGTGTATAGAGAAAAAATGTCAGGACTTAAAATACACCCTTTGCCTCGTTCCTATGGTGCAATTAAACCAATGCAACATCTTATGCAATCCCCAGACCGCTGATTTATTCTCATTATACAAACTTTTTAACGCCTTAATTAAATTGGCGAAGAGACCCATACACCCCAATTTAATTTGTCCATGCAAGTTTAGGCAACAACGGCAAGTCCTCAGTCTCATCACATACTGTTTCCTCCCATTAACTCTATAATTATGGGCAAATGATCTGAGAAATTCTCTTCTCCAACACGAAAATCTCTAACCAAGTTAACTACACGCCTACCCATTTCAGCCAGATCTATCATCGACAATCCAATAGGTCACCTGGCAGTCTGCCATTAACAATGCTTAAATCTTGCATGTTTAATAGCTTCATAACTTTTTCGCCACGAGAATGAACAGTTTTATGCCTCGACCTTCTAACAGCACACAAGCGCCCCTCTTTAAAGTTTATCTCTGACTCGTTTTCTATCGATCTCTCCTCTGCTACTCACGCATTAAAATTTCCAATTACCAGATTCTCTTCTTGTCCCTTTTCCAGGATCTCTATAAATGTCTTTTCTAACTTTAAAAAATCCCCCTCCTACTTATCACCATATCTCAGATATACTGGAATAATATTGATTACAACTCCATTCAACCACACCAACTCTCATTAGCTCTCCCACGATTAAATCTTCTAGTTGCCAGCACAAAAAATAATTCAAAATTATTTAAAATAAAAACAATTAACAAATTCAATACTCTCAGTCTCTATATGTGTTTTGCTTAATAAAAACATATCATGATCACTTACAAAATTAATAAAGTTATCACCAAGTTTAGATTGCAGAAGAAACGGCATATTTGTCGTACATAATTTTCGAAAAATGCAAAAAATAATTTTTGAAAAATGAATTCGTTAGAAGAGAATGTTGAAATAAAACCTCTCGGAAGGCCTACTCCCAATTTGGAACTAAATTAAGAAAATAAAACTGCAAAACGTAATTTTACACGGCATTTTTCTAATGCAGTTTATAATTAAAAACTTTTTTTTTTACAAAAAGAAAGAACCGACAAAAATGTATTGATAAAATGCACTAAAAGTTTTAATCTACAATTAAACCACCACATTTTTACTTACATTTACATTAACTTTGGCAGTTGCGATATATTTAAGTCGAATGTGTTTAGCATCGACTTCAAAAAGTAATTTCATGTAAATAAAAGTTTTATCGTTTTAACTAAATTAAATTATTTTTTACTGTTTAGTGGATTTTAGTTCAAGTCGGTTCTCTTTTTTTACTCCTAAAGTACTCTCTTTCTGAAATCGAATAAGCGAAATCGGTCAAAGAATGAACATACATTAAAAAAATATTCCGAAGAATTGAGAATCACCTTCTTTTTGGAGTCAAACAAAATATCGCAATCCGAATAGCAAGATTTGTACATTATATTTTAATACGACAACAAAATCCAAATGGCAACAACTTATTTTGGTGTTTTTTTTATCACACTACTGCTGCAGATCTTTTTTTAAGTACATTGAAGAACTACTTAAAGGTTCTAACTAATTGGTTGCAATTGTCGATGGACGGTCCAAATGTAAATTTTAAATGAACTTAAGCTGAGTTAAGAAGTTCCCCGGATGGTCCTCGCATTTTCGAGCTCGGGGAGTTGTAGTGTGCACACCGTATACACAATGCATATGAACGGTGTGTATTTATTTTTTTTTTGTCTTTTTATAATTTACTCAAACACGTGCCAGCAAGAAGAACTTGGAGATTGGAACAATCGCTGAAAGAGTGTTGAAAATGTTACCCCATCTGAAAAAAAAAATTATACACCAGGTAATAGAAAAGAAAAAAAATAAAAATGCAATAGTTATGAAATTGTAAACAACGCGTGGAAGGTAAACTGCATTCTTCAAAATTAGCATTTTTTAAAATGTTTGCAAAGCTATTTACGAGAATTCCAGACAAAAAAGCAATGGCTTCTCTGATATATGAAGTGGTGCACGAGGTTATGAGAACTATTCTTGACCGATTCATTAAAAAAAGAATTGAGGTAGAAAAACCAGACTATCTTATGCTTTGACCCAAGAGTAATACTCGAAAAATCTGTAGAAGACTGGACCTAGCCATAGATGGTTCAATGGTGAAAGCTAGGAGAACTACAAGATGTCAGTGAAGATTTATTAAAATTAATTTTGACATTGCCACATGGCGATGCAAGTGTTGTTTTCAAATAACAGTGTTAGATTGAGAGTATGTTGGAATTGACATGATTGATCACAGACTGGTACATTATGCCTCGTTGATTTTGGAAGAATCGAAAACATTGAAATAAACAAGAAAAAGATTATATAATTTAGATATGCGCATTCTAAATTTACAGAGAACGTGAATGAAAAGCAGCAATTAAAATCTGCTCAAGATGACGAGAAAAACAGCAAAGGAATTACTTCTTTAAAATATAAGAACTTGAAGAAAATGAAACAACTCTAAGTTCAAAAATTTGAGTATAACATAATGACGAGATTAATTTTCTTAAAATTAAATTATACCGAACTTTAATAAATTTGATTATAAGTGACTTTCGGCTTAGACCGCGTCGTAGTTAAACACCCAGACTTAGGCTTGGTCCTAGTCTCTTCTTGAGAGCCAAAACAAGAAGTAGAACTTGGTCTTTGCCGTATTCTCGTTCGTGACCCAAACAAACTGACGTTTCGCAAGACATTGCAGCTTGCATATTCAGAGTGTTTGTGTCCTTTTCAAGAAGGTTGATCTTCGTCTTAGAGGATATAATACTGGTAGCCAAGATTTGCTGAGTCTTAAACCGTCTTCTCGGTTTATATTACATGGATGTTTTTCTATTTCCACAACTTTGCGGATTAGTCTGGGAAAGTAGAAAGTTCTAGCCAACACTTTAGTTTGATCAAAGTTCAGCGTGTGTCCTTGGTTCCACACGTGTTCTGCCACTGCTGATTTAGTAACTCTGCAGTGTTTGCAGTCAGCCATATGTTCTTTTACTCCAACTTCAATAGAGCGTCCCGTCTGTCCTATATAACTTGATCCACAGGAACAAGGAGTTTTGTATACTCCGGCATGTTTTAGAGCCCCTGGTTTGTCTTTAGCAGATGTAAACCAAGTGTTCAGGGTATCCTTAGTCGTAAAGACAGTTTTAATATTATGTTTCTTTAGCACCCTGCTTATTTTGTCTGTCGAACCCATACAGTATGGTAAATAAGCGGTGCTAGTAGGTGATGTCTTCTTTGACTTTTGGACTTATTGTTCTTTTCCATGCGTTTTGGATCTCTTTGAACCCGTATACATTTTGATGTAGGGACCCCAACAGTTCCCCCTTCCTTTTCCTTTTTTAGATTTTCATTAACTGACACACGTATAGCTCTAGCTAAAGTATGCAAAACAGTATTCTTCTGTACTGGATGGTGGTGTGATTCGGCGTTTAAGTATCTATTAGTGTGCGTTTTTTTCTATACACGGAATGCCTCAATTTTTCGTTATTTTTCTTTATCGCCAGTACATCAAGAAAGGCTAGACTGCTGTTATGTTCTAACTTCATAGTAAATTTAATGCTATTATGTGCAGAGTTTAGATGTTAAAAGAATTGATTTAGTTTATCTTTGCCATGAAGCCAAACAACAAACGTATCATCAACATATCTGAACCAAGTTTTTGGTTTTAACTCAACATTTTTCATAATTGCAGTTTCAAAATATCCCATGTAAATATTGGCTATAACTGGAGAGAGCGGTGAACCCATGACCGCTCCTTCTACTTGTTTAAACAAGTTGCCGTTATAACTGAAATAAGTGTTTTTAAGACAGAGTTCGATAAGCAGAACTTCTTCTTCAGTAATTCTCTCCTTGAGCAAAAACAACACTTCGTCGACCGGGACTTTAGTAAAAAGAGATACCACGTCAAAGCTGACTAGGATATCTTCTTTTGTTATACGCAAGTTCTTAATTTTCTCTACAAAGTCTGTAGAATCTTTAATGTGAGTTTTTGTATTTCCTATCAACGGTAAGAGTTTTGCAGCTAGATAACGTGCTAACGATTGGGTTGATGAATTGATGGTGCTCACTATCGGTCGAAGGGGGACTTCTTTGTGTATCTTAGGAAGACCGTAGATTCGTGGCATAACTGGATTTTTGACAATCAGAGTTTATCTCTTGTTAATATCTATAGTAGTGGAGTTTTTGATGGCGGAGTTTACCTTAGTGCATAAGGAGTTTAAAGGGTTTCTCTGTAGACGTATGTAGCAATATTCTGAGAGTAAGTTCGTCATTTTGTCGTTGTAATCTTGTATGTTCATCAGGACTGTAGCGTTTCCTTTATCTGCTCTCAATACTAAAATGTCCTTATTCTCACGTAACCGCTTAGCTGCTTCTCTCTCATGTCTGTTAATATTAGAGCGTGGCGGTTTTGCTTTTCTTACAATGTTGCAAACATCTTGTCGAATAGTTTCAGAAATCTCATTAGGTAGAGTGCGTATTGCAGCTTCTATTAAAACTGTCTTTAGGACTGAGGATACCCTGAACACCTAGTTGACATCTGCTAAAGACAAACAAGGGGCTCTAAAACATGTCGGAGTATACAAAACTCCTTGTTCTTGTGGATCAAGTTATATAGGACAGACGGGACGATCTATTGAAGTTAGAGTAAAAGAACATATGGCTGACTTTGACTGCAAACACCGCAGTGGCAGAACATGTGTGGAACCAAAGACACACGCTGAACTTTGACCAAAAAAAGTGTTGGCTAGAACTCCTTTCTACTTTCCCAGGCTAATCCGCGAAGCTGTGGAAATAGAAAAACATCCATGTAATATGAACCGAGAAGACGGTTTAAGACTCAGCAAATCTTGGCTACCAGTATTATATCCTCTAAGACGAAGATCAACCTTCTTGGAAAGGGCACAAACACTCTGAAGATGCAAGCTGCAATGTCTTGCGAAAAGTCAGTTTGTTTGGATTCACGAACGACAATACGGCAAAGGCTAAGTTCTACTTCTTGTTTTGGCTCTCAAGAAGAGACTAGGACCAAGTCTAACTCTGGGTGTTTAACTACGACGCGGTCTAAGCCAAAAGTCGCTTATAATCATAAACATAACAACCGCGAAAGCTTAAGATTTTATATTTAATAAATTTGTTTGATGGTTTGTTGAGATGTATTATTCTTTTGACGAAAAAATAATTTTCTTTGCAAATGACAAAAAATTCTAATTTTGCTTGAAATGTACTGGAAAAGTCAGGAAATTGCAAAATTCCAAATAAATTTCCACCCTGTAACTATATGTCGATAACCAATCACATAAGAATATTTTGCCTACACAAGTGGCCGATTTTGATTTTACTTTTAATTCATTAGTTAGCTGTTCAGTATATAGGTGACGTTCCTTGAGTTTTTAGGTCCAATTTTATTACAAACTAACACGGACAGCCCAGTGTTCAACTAGTTTTTTTTTAATATTTTACCCATTTTAGGGCGTATATTAAATCGTTTTTCAAAGGACATGGGAGCCGTTGACGAAATACTTCCGAAAGCACTTTTAGACACTTTCCAAATATTTATGGTAATGTCGGGAATTCTGGTCATGGTGTTTATTGTTACGCCGTGGATGATACTCCCTACAGCGATTCTCGCCTTTTTATTTTACATTTTTAGAGTGATATATTTGGCCACTGCTCAGGATATAAAACGACTAGAAGGAATTAGTAAGTTTCGTTTAACATTTAGCACCAAATACGTGTTTATTACTTTAGCTCGAGCACCCGCTTTTTCACACGTTTCCGCATCACTTTCTGGATTAACGACGATAAGAGCGTCGGGCGCACAATCGATGATCACAAAAGAATTTGACGAGATACAGGATCAACACACTGGTGCTTGGTTCTTGTTTTTGGCAGCTAGCGAAACGTTCGGTTTTTATTTGGATGTAATCAGCATAGTGTTTTTAGCTATAGTAACGTTTCAATTTTTAATTTTTGACGATGGTAGGTGAATGTTATTTTTTTATTAATTGCGAAGAGTTAATTTTAGGAACGACGCTGAGTGGACATGTTGGTTTAGTTATCTCTCAGTCTCTGATATTATCCGGAATGTTACAATTTGGAATGAGACAAACTGCGGAAGTGGCCAGTCAGATGACTAGCGTGGAACGCATCATGCAATACACGCGATTGGATAAAGAAGGGCCACTCGAATCTATGCCCACGAAAAAGCCACATAGAGATTGGCCGCAACACGGTCGTGTCGAATTTAAAAACGTAGTTTTAAGTTACATTCCTGGAGAAATAGTTCTTAATAATCTAAATTTTGTTATTGAACCAGGGGAAAAAGTATGATTTGTGTAAAAAAAACTAGTTTTTAACGTATAAAATTTTTAGGTTGGTATTGTTGGACGTACAGGTGCTGGAAAATCGTCTTTGATAGCTGCGCTGTTCAAGCTAGCTCCATGTGAAGGTACTATTACGATAGATGATGTAAATATTAACGATATAGGGTTGCATGATCTACGTAGTAAAATATCGATTATTCCACAAGAACCAGTATTATTTTCGGCATCTCTTAGACATAATCTTGATCCGTTGAATAAATGCGATGATAAACTTTTGTGGAAGGCTTTGGAAGATGTAAGTAGTTAAAAAATCCTCGAGTGTTTTTAAATTACTTATCGTTAGGTTGAACTTAAATACACAATCGACAACTTATCCCAAGAAGTTAAGGAAGGTGGCTCTAATTTTAGTACTGGACAAAGACAATTACTGTGTCTAGCTCGAGCCGTTATTAGAAACAATAAAATATTGGTAATGGATGAAGCTACAGCGAATGTAGATCATCAGTAAGTATTTTCCTCGAATAATTTTAAACATACTAATTACTTCTAAACAGAACTGATGCCTTAATTCAGAACACGATAAGAAAAAACTTCAAAGACTGTACAGTATTAACCATAGCGCATAGATTGAATACAGTTATGGATTCGGACAAAGTTTTGATTATGGACGCGGGACAGGTTGTTGAATTTGGTCGCCCACACGAATTACTACAAATTCCTAACGGTTATTTTTCTAAAATGTTAAAAGAGACTGGGTCGGGTATGGAGAACAAGTTACGAAGAGTGGCAGAAGAAAGTTATAACAAAGAAATGGACGGCGAAGTTAAAAAAGACGATGAAGAAAATGAGTGATATATGCTGTAATCGAAACTATATTTTTCTACATTTTTAGTTACTTACAAACGTAGTACTTATTTTAGCTTAATTTCATTTTTTTGTTATAACGTTTTAAACATTTTATTTATGTTACTTTTATGTAGAAACAATAAACCAAAGTATTACTATACGGCATTAAGTTGATTTGTTTGAATTGATTATTCCCAAGTTTGAGTGATATCGTTACAAAAAACAAACTGAAAAAGTAGAGAAAAAATTCGATTTATCTTAAATTAAACTAACTTTATCATTTGTAATTAAGTTACTTATATTACTATATGATATAATCACTTGTGACCCTTTTTCTAAATCTACAAACTCCTCGTCGCGCTCGATCATTACCCCCTCAATCTGAGACTTTGCTTTTGCAAACACGAAGGCATCTAAATTCGGAGTAATTATTTCATTCTGCCAAATTTTATTATTGAGAATCTCTGCTGGTAGAAGCTTTAATGTGTCCGTAAAATGTTGGTCCAAACCTAAGAAACAATACGTGAACACGTAAAAGACTAAAAGGTTTATACATACCATCTCTATAAGCTTTGGCAAATTCCAACTCGCTAGGACTAAGGTAACTAAGTTTGTTTCTCGAAGCTCGTTCGTCTTCTTCTTTTAAAATACAACATACAAAGGCTTCAATTTTTTCTAATCGTGTACGTAAATAACTCGACACTAAATATCGTAATCTATCCAACTCCATTTGGTGTATACTTCTGCGTAGGTCGTCGTTAATTAAATTAGATAAATTTTCTTCTACGTGACTTATTTGTCCTAAAATGCATTCGACTATTTCGTACTTGTGTGGTAATATCTCGGGTGCAAACTTCTCGTTAGACCAAGCTTCTTCCATAATTTGTATTACTTGTGCTGCGGTAAGTATAAGTTCATCGCTATCGCTTTCATCTGAGTTAACTTCGTTAGAAATATTAATTTCCTCAGATTCGTTCATTTTTCAAATTCCTATATAAACAATGCATAAGTTAGGTTATGATGCTGTGAATCTAGTAACGTTAACGTGAATATTATGAAGACACTAATGGATTATTCCAAAAATCAACTGGTGGACTGTTAGCACAGACTACGTTTTGTGACTATTGTGCAGAGATGGGTAACTATTTTGAATAAATCTATTTAAAATGAAAATGCCATTTTCTATTTTAAATACTTAACTGAAATCTATTTAGTATTTTCTATTTTAAATGGGAATTTAGAAACATTTTCTATTTTAAATACTTACTCATAGGCGACCTATAGATATACCATCGACCTGGCAACATCGAAAAGCTACGCTTCCCTCTAGCTTTCCGTTGTTGCCAGGTCGATGAGATATACCAACGTTTGTGCGAACTTTTGTGACTACATTTTCGTCACGTGTTCTGGTCATCAAAACTTTTTTCTATCAATGATCATAGAATGATTATTTTTTTGTTGTGTTCTGCAAAGTTTGCTATCTTCAGCAATTGTTTGTTAACGAACTAGAAATTGTCTCGTTAGATCCTAAATAATGTGTTAATGATGAAGTTAAAGTAATAGAAACTTCCTTTAATCGGTTAACAAATAAATACTTCCTATTTGAGGAGAATAGTACTCAGGGCCATATTTAAAGTGTGGACGCTCCTAGTCTCAACTCAAAAATTTTTGTCGCTTCCTATTAATGACGAGGAAGGTGGTCAAATCGGTAACTTTAATGTAATGTTTATTTATAATTACTCATCAAATAATATTAGAATAGGATTATACATTCATTATATATAAATATAAATTAATCAATGATATATATTATCCATCCATCAATTTCGGTTACTCTAGTTAATCTTTCTTTTGATACAACAAATATTTTGAAGATGTTAATGTGTGTGATTTACTTCAACCACACAGATAATCGGTTTTCGTACATAAACGAGACAAATTCAAACTTAGTGCGCGTGCCCACTTTTCTTCTTCTTCTCTAGTGCCTTCTCAACACCCGTACGCTCTTTTGGTATATCAAATGTTTTATAAGGATATCGTAGGGAGGTACACAGTTGTGACAAAAGAACGTCCCATGAATGTCTCTAGGACGTACACAGAACCAAAATGGGATGACTTTAGGACATTTAGTGATTCGCATCATCATGTTCCCGGGACGTCCTTGGGACATCTTTGTGTTTGTTGGGTAAGCCTGGGCCTGCCGGCCTAGAGGTAAATCCAGCATTGATAGCACTAGTCCCGTTTCTCAATCGGGAAATAATAACAATTTGCAGCTTCAGGAACTGCAATTAGTGCAGAACAATGATTCAAATTTGAACATGTTGCATCAATATCAAGGTGTCAAGAAGTTATTTATAAAATGCAATACTCCATTTTCCGTTTCTCAGCTCCCGTTGAGAGGTTATTCTCGTACGCGGGAATGATCATGAGACCCAAATAGAAGTTTATGAAAAATGAAACATTTGAGAAACTATTTCTCAGTAAACCAAACAGTAACCTCTTGGTATAATAACGTTTGAAACAAATATGTTAGTCATTGGATGTTTTAAACTATTTTATATTTATAAATCTATTTAAAATATCCATTTTCTATTTTGTATTTTGAATAGTTTGATAGAAATGATTTACCCATCTCTGCTATTGTGTATGTTAATTTTTAGTGTATCTATTATTATTGATTATGGTTAAGTCGGTTTATTCAGTGACTGAAATTTTCTTTGGGGCGTTTCATAAGGACATTTAGTGATTATAATAACATTTGAAATTATCAATTTTCTGAAAAATATTAAGATGTATAAATTCAACTGCATTTGAAACTTTATTGTATCTGTATTACAGACCAAATTTTGAGGTTACAGTAAAAAAACTGAATATATGTAGGTAGTATATGTATATTGTAGCAAGATTGGTGTTTGATTTGAATCGCAGCCTACAGAAGCTACAAGTGTATAAATATTTTGAGGCTGGTTTTTTTTCAAAACCTTGGGTGCAAACAAATGAAAGAGGCTGTTGTTATTGTTGGAAAGGTGTGAGTTTGCTTTTATACATGCATTTTTGTTTAATAATATATTTATAGGTTGTTTTACGGCAGCAAAATCGTTCTTTGATGTTCTAATTGCAGCTCTTTAGGAACGGAATAACAATTGACATCTTTGCCTGCTCAACTGCCACAATTAACAATAATGCACGTCAATGTCACTGTAAACATAACAGTAATACTGTCAATACAATCAACAGGGTCGAACACTTTACTTTCCATATTCTCGCTAAAATTAGTTAAAATGTACTAGAAATAATAAACATGTTCTTAAATACTATTATCATTAATTAATATAACTATATTTGACTAATAATGTCATACATTTTCAATCCAATAACGACAAGAGAAAACAAACATGAAACATATATAATATAGCAAATCGTTCACAAACAAATTTGTAGGCCAACAGGCGACCATATTGCTAATTCTATGATGTAGGTCTGGAATGTTCTATTTCAATTTCTTAGTTTATTATTACGTATGAATTGTATTAACTATTAACGATGCGGAAGCTTTTTGACTGATTGGCGTATAATACGTTCAATCATATTTTAGTTTTGCCCAACTCGATATACAGAAATTGCCGCTAAGGTAGTTCTAAGGTAACCGAGATTTGAATTGTAGTAGCATTTGAAACAGTTGAAATTTAATATATTATTCACTTACGTATTGTAAATTCATTAAACTTTTTAAAAGAAAAATTAATATTTAAGTTTGATGGATGTGTCATAAGAAACATCGAAGTACAATGTTATCACACAATGAAAAATTGTTAGCGTTGATAAAGCTTATGCAGCAAAATAAGAAAAAATTGCGATTAGTCAGTTCAAGGATGCCGATATTCTTAAATATTTCAAAGCATTCCTGATTTTTTGGTAGTGATGCGTGTGTTGATGCTTGTGTGCACCATTTTGATTTTGACTATTGTGCTAAAAGTGTTTTTCCTGTAACTCCTCTGGGCACCATCGTATTGAGTTACCACCAGACGCAGGTTATAAGGTAAGATTTTTGTTCCAAATAATAGCAAAAAATACGTCTATAATTATAACCTAAATTTAGGTTAACTTAAGAAAAAGTGTTTAGGTTTTTCAGGTTGTTGCGTAACGCCAACGTGACGTTATTTTTATATTCAAATGGTCCGCATTCTCAATAGCAAAATTCTTTTTAAAAAGTTTTTACAATTTATCACATTTTCATAATCAAATTTTAATGTGTTTGAGTATTAGGTGGTATTAGTATGTGCCATGTGTAGGTATTGTTTGTTTTTGAGCAGTGGCGGCTTCTTCATTAGGACATGGTCAATAACCCTCCAAGAGAATACTAAAAATTGTTTCGTTATTATAATTTTTTTATTTATAATTGCAAATATGTAACGGTTCATTTTGCTTATTCCAAAGATAGAGATAAATTAATTAATCCAAATCGGTTTTTTTAAAAACAATTTATTTTATTATTATTACAATAAAAATGTTTAGTTGCTACAATTCTAATGCTGAATGTTTGAGAATGCAATTAAAATTGTTTTGTGCAAAGTGTACAAGGTCTTATATCCCAGACAGCACATTACGTTTTATTGACGTCAAAATTACGTACCACACGTGATTAAGACGTTTCAATGTCGTCATATGACGTCAGTGTGCAGTCTGGGATATATGATTACCAAAGAGCGGATAGTAAAACAATAAAAAATACCAAAAAAGGTGACATAAAAGGCATATTAAACCTGCCAAAAAGGCACAAATATCTATTAAAATTTACAGTTTATTTTTTTGTTTTACAATGTTTATTAAGTGCTATTATTTTCCCAAGCACAAATCAAATATTTTTCAATATTTTGACCAAGAAGCTGTTGCCTTTTATAATTTAAAATATTTTTATAGAAGGAAAAAGTTCTTTTGACAGCACAAGATGTTAGTGGAGCAAATTTTAATGCCGATGTTTCTCTTATTGTTAAAGATATTCTCTGTTGATGCTTCATGACCTCCCCTTTTTGAATTTCAGTCAGTTGCTTAAAGAGGTCAAAGGAAGGTTTTTTTGATGTGACGGAATCTAATTTTTGATCAATTTTTTTTTCCTATAGTCCCTGGACATGCTCTTATAATTGCTTTTATTCTTTCGAAATTAGTGAAAGATTCGGTCATTGCGGTTTGGCTTTTTTCTAGCTTCTTTAATTCGTCAGGAATGCCGGAAAAGTGTGTTTTTATAAAAACTAGTCCTCTCTTAACAGCTTCGTCATTAAAAGATTTTTGTGATTTAGCAATTGCTGCAGAGATCGTCTCGTCAAATAATTCAACCACCCGAAGTAAGACAATTCAATTAATGTATAAGACAATGTCAGATTATAGTATGAACTGTACCTCTTTAATTTTTTCAAAATGTGTGGCATAAAAAATGCAAACAGATAACCAAGTTCCCCATCTTGTTATAATAGGTTTCGGTGGAAGTTTAACATCTGCAAGTTTTTCTTTATAGGCCCTTACCGGCAATGGTGCTTTCACAAAAACCTGTAACAAGATCCAATAATCAAAAAAAGATTCTAATATGTTATGGATTTTTACTTTTTTGGTGGCAGAAATGAACTTGTTTACTATTGCAAACTCATCTCTAATGAAGTCACACACCTTGTGTATTCCATGTGCTGGACAAGTTAAATGTTTTAAAATCGAATAAAATATTTCTAATGCCTGAGCGGATTTGATCATATAAGGTGCTGCATCGGTTACGAATAAGAAAACCTTTTCTTTTTTTACGCCATTGGGATACAGAAGTCCTACAAACATAAAATTATATAATTGTAATTAATAGATTGGATTATATTAATCAATCATTAAAAAAAACTTACATAAATAACCATCGAAAAAATTTGCAACTGTTTTGTGATTGGTCTGTGGAATTTCTTTGGATGCTAGCAAATGAGCTTTTCCTGGTTCTAGTTCAGACAATTTACTAACTACAAAATTTGCTATATATCGACCTCTGCAATCGGTTGTTTCATCAACCGAAGTCCAAATGTAATGGTCTCTAATGTCATTCCTTATTGTCTGTATTTTCTATAAAATAAATCAGCATTTTGAAAACTATTAATACTTTAATTAAACTGCTTACCGATTGGTAACATATGTCTAAATAATTTTTTCTCAAAGTTGATTCATCTGGAACAACTTGTTCGGTGTATTTTTCGAGGAAATTGCGAAAATTGATATTAACAAGTTTTTTAATAGGAATTTGAGCCGACACCAATGCTTCACACAAATCTAGAGCAAAAGTTGTTTTTGGTTGGCCAGGTCTATTCTATTGATCTTCTATAACGGTTTTTAACAATGGTTGCTTCATTTTTTTTTTAAATATTTTTTAAATGTAAACCACTACTCAAGTGTTGTTTTACATGGTACTTTTTAGTAGCACCGATCTAAAATAATACATATACTAGTAAGTAAAAGCATTTAAATTAAGATAATACAAACTTACTAATTTTCTCAAACTTGACAAAAAGGATTTTCCCCGTCCGTTGTTAAATTATTGCCCAATTTACTCCACTAGTAATAATTTTAAAATTTTGATTGTTTTGAAACGTCCGAGAAATTACTTGCAAATGCAAGAGCGTTCTAGAACTGTTATCTAGTTTCTAGAAAATATAGCGAAAAGTGAGGAACGATCGAGAAGAATTCGCTGATGTCTATAAAAGCCGAAGATGGAAATCGTAGGTCAGTTATTGCTGGAATGCGAATGTGTTAAGAAGATTAGCAAGTGAAAATAAATCGTTAACACGTGTTTGTCTACATAAATAAATCGAGAATAATCGTGTATGTGATAATTAGTGTAAACAAGAGTGATATCCGAGGACGTTATCTTATCTCGTGTTATACAACGGTATACATAAATTGTAGTGTAAGTGTTTTTATTATTAGATTTTATTAGTTCGGTTAATTTAAAAGTGTACATATTTCTATAATAAGTAAACGTAGTTTTAGTCGTTATAAATAAATTAGTTTTTAATAAATAGATACGTAACAGTGGCGTCAGGTGTTGAGGTATCAAACCGTTCGCGATTTTTAGTGTGAATACCATTAAGTTATTTGATATCGCACCCGTAATAAAAACATTGCATAAATAACTTTTAAGTTTGCGCGATACGCGTGTTTATTTTTAAAGTATAAAATTGTGTTTATTAAACTTTTTCTTTTAACAAGTGCGTGATCGCGATTAAATTCGTTTCCGGACACTAGTGGTTTAATATTAATAAGTGGATAGTTATTAAATTTTGTGTTATATAAAAACTGCATTTTAAAAAGTAGTGTATTTAAAAACTTTATATTCGTGTTATATTTAAATTTATGCCGGTGACGCGTTCGCAAACAGTTAAAATGGATGCAAAGCTATTTGAATTTCTTGAATCAATCAAAAATGGTCAGGAATCGATGAATAGAAAAATGGAAGAAAATTCTCAGAAGATGAAAGAAAATTCTAGAAAAATGGAAGAAAATTCACAGAAAATTGAAGAAAACTCTCCGAACATTCTCAAAAATGGAAGAAAATTCTAGAAAAATGGAAGAAAAGTTGTTGGAAAATTCTAGAAGTTTAAAAGAAGAAATACGAACGAGCATAGAAAATCAAATTAAAATTGTTCAAGAGGAAACCCAAGCAGACATGTTAAACTTAAAAGAAGAAATTTGCGATTCTGTGAATGACATAATAGAAGAGAAGTTAAATGAAAATTCAAGAACCATAGAAGACAAGATAGAGAAAAAATTGAGAGAAAGAATACAACTGCTTGAAGAAAGAATGACCCAAATGAATTGTCACGGTGAAGGAAGCGTCACGAGTGAAGATTTAATAATGAACCATCGAGAAGAAAACACTCACAAGTTCAAAGTTGTACCACCGAATTTTGATGGTAAAGTTCCATGGTCAACCTACTACAAGCAGTTTGAAGCCGCAGCTACTGCTAATGGTTGGAGCAACAAGCAGAAAGCGACGTCTTTAATAGTGTCCTTACGTGGAGAAGCGCTTGGAATTTTACAAACTGTTCCGGACCACCTGCAAGAAAATTACGAACTCTTAATTTCACGATTAGAAATGAGATATGGGGATGCTCATCTTCAACAAGTATATCAGGCTCAAATTAAAAGTCGGGTTCAAAAAGCTGCCGAAAGTCTTCAAGAGTTTGAGGCTGACATCGCCAGACTAACACGGCTTGCGTATCCTACAGCACCGGATACCTTCCTGGAGCAGTTAGCTATTCAAACTTTCGTAGATGGCCTCCGAGACAGCGAAACACAGCAGACTCTCCGGTTAGCTCGACCGAAGACATTGGATGACGCTTTGGTGCATGCTTTGGAGTTTGAAGCAGCAAAACAAGCATCGCAACGAGGTGGTCATAGACTCTGCTGTGCTACAGAAGTACCCGCGCAGACACTGGAAAGCATCGAGGAGATAGCGCGACGAATACTTCGGGAAAGAGGAGTGACAGCTTTGAACTGCGATGAAATAGGCCATGTACGACGGCATCGTACCAAACCTAAGAAGAGGACTAGAAAAGCCCTCGAAAATTTGGAACGAGGCGAGCGAAAGAAACAAAAAGTAATCTCATCTAGTCAAACTCCGGAGGTTACAATCCAAATGGCATCGCCTAGAGAGCAATTGCATAGCATTTATCTCGATGGCAAGATCAATGGGAGAAGCGTCCAGTTACTGGTTGACACGGGAGCGACGAAGACCATCATTCGTCCTGACATCTTATTGGAAAACGAGAAGACATCACCAGTAACAGTACGACTTCGAACAGCGACGGGCGACGAAATACCTACTCACGGACAAGTCGAAGTAACCATTGGTTTGGGAAATGGAGTACTCGACCATCAAGTACTGGTAGCCGACATCACGGAAGAAGTTATCCTGGGAATGGACGTGATAAAGAAGTATGGGTTCCATTTGGATATGAAGAACGATGTCCTGAAGATCGACAATGAAGAAATTCCTTTTCATTCGTCAGAGAAGGCAGCCGTGCGAGTCTTATTGAGTGAAGACGTGACTCTGCCTGCAAGGACTGAAAGTGTGGTGATGGCACGCCTGGATGGAAGTCTCCGGGAAGGCTACATACGCGCGATTGAACCAATGGAGGGCGGCTTAGTTGAAAAGGGACTACTCGTTGGCAGAACTTTAGTACGAGTAAAGAAGACGATGCCAGTAAAGATCTTAAACATCAACTCAGATCCTGTAACGCTGAAAAAGAAGACCGTGGTAGGCCAATGCACGCCAGTATCACAAATTGTGAGATGCGTGAAGTCGAACGAAGATACGTCGCCGAAAAAGTGTCCACAACATCTATTGGACATTCTTACCACCAAATGCGAAAACCTCAGCCAAGACCAGCTGGCTAAAGTTAAAGTGTTGATCCAAGAGTACCAAGATGTGTTCGCGCTGGAGAGTGGCTCCAAAGGAAGAACTAACGTGGTGAAACATAAAATTAATACCGGAGACGCTCGGCCGATACGACAACATCCACGCAGACTTCCTTTGGCGAAAAGAGAAGAAGCCGAACAAATAATTACGGATATGGAGAGAGAAGGCGTGATTGAACCTTCAAGTAGTCCATGGGCATCCCCAGTGGTACTCGTGAAGAAGAAGGATGGATCAACGAGGTTTTGCGTAGACTACAGGCAGCTAAACGACGTGACCAAAAAGGACAGCTACCCTTTACCCAGAATTGACGATACGCTAGACACCCTGTCAGGATCCCAGTGGTTTTCTACGTTAGATTTAAAGAGTGGATACTGGCAGGTAGAATTAGAACCCAAGGATCGTGAAAAAACAGCTTTTACGATCGGAACTGGTTTGTGGCAGTTCACTGTAATGCCCTTCGGCCTGTGTAACGCTCCTGCAACGTTCGAGCGTTTGATGGAGACCATCTTGCGCGGATTGTCTTGGAAGACGTGCTTGGTCTACCTGGACGACGTGATCGTGGTTGGAAGGTCGTTTGAAGAGCACTTAAACAACTTGAAGGAAGTGTTCCAGAGATTACGTGGGGCTAACCTCAAACTGAGCCCAAAGAAGTGCCACGTATTTAAGAAGGAAGTCCAATACCTTGGCCACGTCGTATCTAGAGACGGAGTAAGGGCTGACCCAGACAAAATCCGAGCTGTGCAAGCATGGCCAAGACCGATCGACAAATATCAGGTCCGAAGTTTCCTTGGGTTGTGCACTTATTATAGAAGATTTGTCCCCGGCTTTGCCAATATTGCCAAACCATTGACAAAACTAACCGAAGAAAAAGCAGAATTTAGATGGAATGAAGACTGCGAAAATTCTTTTAATCAACTAAAACAGGCCTTAGTCACTTCGCCAATTTTGAGTTATCCACGAGAAGATGGAAAGTTTGTTTTGGATACCGACGCAAGCAATATGGCCATAGGCGCGGTCCTTTCGCAGGTTCAAGATGGACAAGAAAAGGTGATCGCGTACTTTAGCAAGGTTTTGTCTAGGCCAGAAAGGAATTATTGCGTGACTAGGAGGGAGCTGTTAGCAGTCGTTAAGTCCATCGAACATTTCTACAAGTATTTGTATGGACGAAGATTTTTACTGAGAACAGACCACGCCGCTTTAAAATGGCTACTGCAGTTCCGTAACCCAGAAGGACAAGTAGCAA
Organism: Aquatica leii; assembly: GCA_035610365.1. NCBI lineage: Eukaryota > Metazoa > Arthropoda > Insecta > Coleoptera > Lampyridae > Aquatica > Aquatica leii. Next base: position 12,207,331 of record CM069434.1, on the reverse strand, counting down.
GATGGATCGAGAGACTGCAAGAGTATGACTACGACACAGAACACCGTGCCGGAAGCAGTCATCGGAACGCTGATGCCTTATCCAGAAGACCATGTCCGGCGGACTGCAGCCTTTGTTCGCGACTGGAAGAAAAAGTCGAATGCCTCCGGAGAACTGCTATGGTTGATGATGAGTGGGAACCTGAGCAGTTACGTCGCGAACAAGAAGACGATCCTGAAATAAGACTACTCCTCGACTGGAAAGAAAGCGGCCAACGACCAACCTGGGAAGAAGTGAGTGCTTTGGGCAAAAATATCAAAGCGTACTGGGCGCAGTGGGACTCCTTAATAGTAGAAGACGGTCTTCTTAAGCGATCCCTAGAAAGTGCCGAGGGCACGGGAAACAAACTACAGCTGGTAGTGCCGAAAAGCAGGGTGACCGAAGTGTTGAAGCATCTCCACGATGGGACATCAGGAGGACACTTTGGCATTAAGAAGACGTTAAGTAAAGTGCGAGAACGATTCTACTGGATGAACTGCAAAGAGGACGTCATGAAATGGTGCCGTAAATGCATAGTCTGCGCTTCAGGAAATGGTCCAGCGAGAAAGCGCAAAGCACCCATGAAACAATACAACGTAGGAAGCCCTTTGGAAAGAGTAGCGATTGACATCGCAGGGCCGTTCCCAGAATCCGATTCGGGAAATAAATACATCTTGGTGGCGATGGATTATTTCACGAAATGGACGGAGGCTTACGCCATACCCAATCAGGAAGCAGCTACAGTCGCAGACGTATTAGTAAAGGAGTTTTTCTGCCGGTTTGGAGTTCCGTTGGAATTACACTCCGATCAAGGCCGCAATTTTGAGTCTGGGCTGTTTCAAGAAGTTTGCCGACTGTTAGGAATTAAAAAGACTAGGACAACGCCTCTCCATCCTCAGTCTGATGGCATGGTTGAACGGATGAATCGAACAATGGGCAAGTACTTAGCCAAGGTAGTGTCCGAACATCAAAGAGACTGGGATCAGTACTTGCACCTCTTCTTAATGGCGTACCGATCATCCGTTCACGAAAGCACAGGCCAAACACCATCCTGTGTCATGCTCGGTCGTGAGATAAGATTACCATGCGATCTTCAATTTGGACGAAGACCGGAAGAAGAAGTCGCTGGAGAAGATTACGTCAGCAAGCTGGCAAAGAGGCTAGACGAAGTACATGAAGAGGTTCGTAAAAACACACAAATTGCCAGCGACAGGATGAAAACAAGATATGACGTCAAGGCGCAAAATGGTGGGTTTCAACCTGGCGATATGGTTTGGTTGTATAACCCTCAAAGGAGACGTGGTTTGTCGCCGAAGCTGCAAAGGCAATGGGAGGGCCCTATGAAGTCGTGCAGCGTATTAACGACGTTATATACCGCATCCGAAAACCGCCCAGAGACAAGCCAAAAGTGGTCCACGTCGATCGTCTAGCCCCGTTTGCTGGCGATAACCACAATCCGCAAGTTCAGGTCCGAACCAGAGTAATAAGTAGCAGAACCAGGAATCCAATCGAAGAAATGGAGTTCGAAAAGTTTATGAACTTATACGGAGGTTCTGGAAAAGCTAGGTTCGGAGTTACCACCGAGGAACAACAAGACCTGTTCCAGACACAAAAGATTACGCCATCGCACATTGCGTGAGCGAGGAGCTTGACATGTCCAAAGGGGTTGCAGTCGTGTTTAAAAAGAAGTTTGGACAGCTAGATGAATTACGAAGACAGCAACCGGCAGTCGGAAAGGTTTTAGGACTACGTGGTGACGGACGCTTCGTTTTCTATCTGGTCACCAAGAAATACTCACGTGTCAAGCCGTTATACAAAGATCTGTGGCGAACATTATGGAGTCTCAAGAGACAAATGGAGTTCCATCATGTTAAGAAATTGGCAGTACCCAAGCTTGGTTGTGGCTTAGACCAATTGAATTGGAGGACAGTTCGAAACATGTTGGAGGTCGTCTTCCGAGGAACAGGCATTCAAGTGTTGGTCTGTAGTTATCAACCGAGGAGAGTATTGGGTCAGGAAAAGTCCATTGACTGTTACTTTTATGGTCAAGGAAGTTGCCGAAATGGAGGAAGCTGCCGCTATCGCCACGATCCCTTTTACCGGTGTCGCATCCAGTCTCCTGTTCTGGGACAGAACAGTCCTAAGAAGGGGGCAGTGAAACGTCCGAGAAATTACTTGCAAATGCAAGAGCGTTCTAGAACTGTTATCTAGTTTCTAGAAAATATAGCGAAAAGTGAGGAACGATCGAGAAGAATTCGCTGATGTCTATAAAAGCCGAAGATGGAAATCGTAGGTCAGTTATTGCTGGAATGCGAATGTGTTAAGAAGATTAGCAAGTGAAAATAAATCGTTAACACGTGTTTGTCTACATAAATAAATCGAGAATAATCGTGTATGTGATAATTAGTGTAAACAAGAGTGATATCCGAGGACGTTATCTTATCTCGTGTTATACAACGGTATACATAAATTGTAGTGTAAGTGTTTTTATTATTAGATTTTATTAGTTCGGTTAATTTAAAAGTGTACATATTTCTATAATAAGTAAACGTAGTTTTAGTCGTTATAAATAAATTAGTTTTTAATAAATAGATACGTAACAGTTTATTAGGTGGCATTTTTTAAAACTTACTCACAGCACAACAGCAATAGACTATCACAGTATGACAATATCACAGGTATTTATAACAAACAGAATATTTTAGTCATGTGTTTCAGTCATTAAAGAAATCCCACCGAACAAAATTAAAATTATCTATTTGTTTGCTTTACTTAGGTACTGAATAGATCTATAAAATATGATTCATTCCGAAACCCTTCCGGTTTTGTAAATAGTGTTCTGTTAAGCCTGTCATTGTACATAATCTTAGTATAAATTCCGAGATAAATCCTTACAATAGTTTTTCTCTATAAGCGGTTTTTGTATTTAATGTGTTCTGGAAACCATTGTTTAACAAAACATGAAATCCCTGTTGTTATTTATAGGTTCGTGTTAAGACCTTTTGTGCAAAAAATGTTAATTATATTATTGTACGTAATTTAAGTAAAATTCTGTAATGCGTTATTGTCATCTACTGATTGTATGTAAAAAAGCAATATAAAATAATACTCTTTAAAAAGGCAAAAAAGACAAAAAGTTACACAAAAAGGCAAAATAGGCAGGCTCCAGGCATTTGCCTAACTGTCCGTTCTTTAGTGATCAGTTATGATATTAAACCTTCGGCCAAACAAATAAGGTCTAAAATACTTATAACTGCCCAAATTATTGCTAAAAGTTCCTTTTCTATCACGGACTAATTTTGTTAGGAATCGTTTAGAGTACGGAACGCATACGTTATGGGTAGATCTTGACCAATGGGGTCTTGAGATAAAACTGCTCCAATGGAAAAATTGCTTTTGTCGGTGGTCAGGTTAAATAGTTTGGAAAGGTCTGGGTATTGCAGGATTGGTTCATTTATAAGCAAATTTTTACAATAAAACTTTCACCATTAAACATATTAAAATATTTTTAGGGTACTTAAATGGTGTATTATTTATTTAGAATAATATAAATGCGAGCTTTCGAACTTGGTCTAAGTTCTTCGTCAGGCAAAATTAAGTTAATTTGACAATTGTAAAAACTAAGGTAACTAAAAACAATAACTGTAAGGGAACTAGATAATAAGCGCAAGTTAGTTAGCTATAGCATTTGCTCGAAGGTCTAAAGAAAAACCATCATAAAAACTCTAGACGTAGCTTAAGTGTCAATGGTGGACAAATTAAGATTAAGAAATAACAGGTAACCATGTGTCAGAAAGTTCGTAACCACTGTCTCTATTGAAATTGTTAGGATGTTTGATAATTTCAATAGCTTCTCTAATATTTCTTGATTTCCAGTTCTTTGTTTTAGAAAGTTCTCAAAGTTTATATCATGAAGAGTGTCAAGTGCATGTTCGGCAATGGCAGACTTAGTAGGTTGTAGTAAACGAAGATGTATTTTATGTTCTTTTAATCTCGTATCTATAGTTCTACCAGTTTCGCCAATATATACCTTGCCACAAGTGTATGGGACTTGGTACACTCCACAGGTATTGTAAGGTATTTTGTCTTTTATAGGATTCAACAAATTTTTAATTTTAGTAGTAGTATTATAAGCTACTTTTATCTTATGTTTACTTAGTATTCTTCCAATTTTGTCACTTATGTTGGAAACAAAAGGTAGAATAACAAAGTTTTGGTTAATAGTTGAATCATCTGTTAAAGTAGGTCTCGTCTTTGGTCTAAGAAACTTTTTAATTTGTTCGTTATTAAAACCATTTCATATAAAAACTTTCTTAAGGTGTTCTAATTCTTCTTGTAATTTATCTTGGTGACAAATTATTGTTGCACGATTATATAATTTGCGAATTGTCCCAAGTTTTTGAGCTGGGTGATGATGAGAATTTGCGTTTATGTAAAATATGAAAATTTGTCCACCATTGACACTTAAGCTACGTCTAGAGTTTTTATGGTGGTTTTCCTTTAGACCTTCGAGCAAATGCTGTAGCTAAATAACTTGCGCTTATTATCTAGTTCTCTTATAGTTATTGTTTTTAGTTACCTTAGTTTTTACAATTGTCGAATTAATTTAATTTTGCCTGACGAAGAACTTAGACCAAGTTCGAAAGCTCGCATTTATATTATTCTAAATAAATAATCGAGTAAATAATACACCATTTACCCTATAAATATTTTAAAATGTTTACAAGTTTCGAAACATGCTAGAAATTCTTGATCGTGTTCGATTTTTGCGCCCTTAGTTAACGGTTTAGTAATTTTGGTAAAATTTTGAATAAACCGTCTATAGTAACTCAATAATCCTAAAAATTCTTTAATTTGTTTAGTTGCTTTTGGAATTCGGTAATTTTTTATTGCTTTGATTTTATCCGAGTTGGGCTTAGCTCCTTCTGGTGTCACTATGTGACCAAGGTTTCTTAAATGTTCGGATTTATCCAGTTGGATTTTGAAATTTGATTCTCGAAGTCTTTGAAGAACGTTTTTAAGTCGGCCGATGTGTTCTTGGAGGGATGTTGAGAAAATCATACTGTCGTCTATGTTGAGCAGACACTGTTCGTTTTGTATACCACGGAGGATGTTATCCATGACATGAAAAGTAGTAGGAGCACCTTTCAATCCAAAGGGCATTCGTAAGAATTTCCAGTGTATTTGTTGCAGTAAATGCAGTTTTTTCTAATCTTTTTTGTTCATGTCGATTTGGTGAACTCCACTAACTAGATATTGGCATTTTCCTAATTTGTCCAGTCTGTAGTTTAACTACGACGCGGTCTAAGCCGAAAGTCGCTTATAATCATAAACAAAACAACCGCGAAAGCTTAAGATTTTATATCACAAATAAGTTGCTAAGTTTCATACGATCTTAACAGGCGTGTTGTCCATACTTTCCAAACACATAACTCTAAAAGGTGATGTCAATTTTTTTATCTAACGCAGATCCGTGCATGCTTTAGTTTGTCCTAGGAATTTTCTAAAGTAAAACAACGTGTAGGTGACCAAAGTTGCTATGATAACAAAGGGAAATTAAATCGCGCTGTAAAATGAAAATGTATTTTTACCCCAGCAAATTTCTTACATCTTACACATCCAAAAATTTTTTTTACTAAACACCAGCTTAGATGATCTAATGTATCTAAGATGTAGAAACTCTTGCACATGGCGTTAACCCGCGTGTTGTTTGCTTAACGTTCAATCACAAGTGACCTCCACTGCGTAAATAACATCACTGATCAAAATTCATTCAACACGAAAACTGTTCTAACATGTTTTTAACAACACAAGGGGTTGAAATCTTTGCTTTCGCTTCTGTGCAGCTTATTTAGAGCTAGTATAGCTCTAGGTTTCGTGCCAAATGCTTGGCGAAAAATAAAAGTAGTTTTTATACCTAAATCATATGCTGGGGCAAAATCTTTTTTCCCAATTATCTTGACACTTTTTATGCTCAAGACTTTTAAAAAATCAATAGATAATCATATTAAAGACGAAGCACTGCATACAGCACCTTTACATGGACACCAATATGCTTACCAAACGACTAAATCGTGTGAACTGAGCAGACGTGCTCACACACAGAATTTAAAGTTCTTTAAGCAACCAAAAGATTGCACTGGTTGTTTTCTTAGATATAGAGAGAGCATTTGATAATACCTCTTTTGACTCTATTAGAAGGGATCGAATATGCGATAGCTGGCAGAGAAGTTACAAACTCGCAGGGCAATGTAACCAGAATGGTTGTTGCTGCTAAATGATGCATGCAAGCAGAGGTGTTATCGCATCTGTTGTGGAACTTAGTAGTAGACAATCTATTACGGGAATACATGCGCAAGGATATGCAGATGATATTACTATATTGATATGTGGCAAGTTTGTGGAAGTTGCTTCAAACCTTATGAAAAAGCTCTGAAAGGGGCTAACAGTACAATGAAAAGGAAGCTTTGAAGAAACTTTAATTGGGGTGGAAAGAACTTTAACTGAGCAATCAACAAAGCTATTCGGGCATTTGTCTCTAATTTGACAGCATAAATTCAAAAGAAGAGCATCCATAACAAAACTCAGCAAGTTAGAGAGATTTGCGTGTCTATAGATCGCAGGGCTAATGTTAACGACCCCTACTGGAGCAATGGAAATTTTTCTAGATTGTTTACTTCTAATATTAGTGGTAGGATAAGAAATTTTGGCGGCAGCGACCGGTTAAAATTTAACGGATGGGGAACATTTTTGGTAGAGTAGGATACCATACCGAGATTTTTGAACAGATAAACAAAAACTACATACTAAGCATAAAGTCGGACAGGGCCACAAAAATAAGGTAGATATATAACAACCGAGAGAGCAGCAAACAATCATCTGGTACACAGATGGTTCCAAAATTGCACAAAAGCAGAAACTATTGCAATACAGTAGAAACTCGGTTTACCGAGCTTTGATTAACCGAGGTTCCGTATTATCCGAGTCTAAATACATACGTAAAAAAAAATTTTTATACGTGCAATATTTAAACTGCGTGATTAAATTTGCAACTGTATGAAGCTATTTGTGACCTTGCCATGCGTCCTACCTTACCCACTTGCCGTTTTCTTCTCTATTAGTTTTCGCTATACATAATTGTAGTTGTATTACCGGCGGCATTCATTCGTCAGTAATTAGCGCAAGTGAGAATTTCATTTACTTGTCGCTTGTTGAAAACATCGATATGAGTGCGAAAAGAAAAGGCGGTGTGTTTTCTTTAGAACAACTTGATGCAATTAAACGTGTAGATCGGGGTGAAACCATAAAAAAGGTGGCAAGTGATTTCGGCGTTGGTGAAATGACTGTTGGCGATTGGATGAGGAAAAGGGAACAGATTGAATAGTGGGTGAGTCAGTGCTTTTAAATAACGTGAAACGAAGACATTTCAACACCGAGGAAAATAATGAAAAACAGGGACTATGAACAAACATCGAAGGCGTTGTTTATATGGGTCCAGCAAATGAGAGATAACGGTAGTCCGTTATCTGGTCCGATGTTCAAAGTCAAGCTTTAGAATTTTTTTTAAAGGAGTAGAAGAATCTACGGCTAGTCAAGGTTGGCTAGATCGTTGATAGAGGCAATACGGCGTAAGGCAGTTGTTGAATTAAAAAGTGTTTATTTATTTAAGAAATAGTTGCCACTCTTGATCGTTCATGTTATGAATTATTGTGCTGCAGTTTTTGTATAAATTTTGAATAAAAACCAATTTTTAAGACCGTACTCTGAGCAACTTCAATCATAATTAATACAGTCCACTGAAGATATGAATACGAGTACTACTTAGTGATTTTCTAGCAGTTAACGATTTCCGGCGAGATTTTGTCAGCGGACACAAGCAAACTTAATTCTTTTATCAATAAGTTTGAGGAGATCGTTAGGAAAACCAAATTAAGCCAGTAAAACAATTGCGATGAAACTGGACTCAACTTTAAATTGTCGCCAAGGAAAACTCTAGCAGCAAAGCAGGAACAATCAGCTCCCGGTTACAAAAAAAATAAGAAGAGAGTTTTAGTTCTGTGCTGTGCTAATTAAAGGGCGAAGCTAAAAAATCTCGTGTTTTTGAAAATGTGAATGAGGAAACTCTTCCGTCGATGTGCGCAAACCAAAAAAAAAACGGCTGGATGAACTCGTCCATCTTCAAAATGTGGTGTTTCAGCAATTTGTGCTAAATGTAAAAAAAATTGTGATGAAAACAACCTATCGCATAAAGCTCTTCTTCTTTTGGATAATGCACCTAGATGAAACTGAACTGGTGACATAAGGTCTCTTTTTTTGCCCCCTAACATTACCTCATTGATTCAACCCCATTGACTAAGGGTTCACAGAAAATCTCAAACGTAATTACCGCTACGAACTGTTGAAACAATTGCTTCAGGACTTAGAAAATGAGCTTTGTTGAAAGTCTTAAGAAAATTAACCTCAAAGATGTCATTTACTGGTTAAGCGAGTCTTGGAATAATATTAAAGAAGGAATTTCTGATAAAGATGTTAAAGAATGGATGATGATTTAGTGACCCAAAACAGAAACATTGACGAAGATGACGACGCATCAACCGAGAGTGGCAAAATCAGTCACACTGAAGGATTAAGCGCAATCGAGAAAACACTTCTCTACTTAGAACAACAAGATGACATGTTACCAACTGACATCATTATGATGCAACAATTACGTAGTACGGCATCTAAGAAGCGAGACGGTGCGATCAAGCAGACTACTGTTAAAGACTTTTTTCAAAAGATAATCAAATAATCAAATGTGTTTAAGGTACTGTACGTTCTTTATAAATATGCTGTATGTACTTTATCGTACGGTGTTTCTTTCTGTAAACTAAACTAGAGTATTGTTGCGAATTTATTTATTAAAAACTTCTAATTTATTTAAACTCTTAAAAATACGTTTACTTATTCTAGAAATATGTACACTTGTAAATTAACCGAAATAATGAAATCTAAGAATATTTAATAAAAACACTTAAGTACACCAATTTATGTATAACCGTTATATAACACTATCACTAACACGAGATAAGATAACGTCCGCGGCCAGCTTCACACTTGTTTACACTAAAAATCACGTACACGATTATTCTCTGTATATTTATGTAGACACACGCGTGCTAACGATTTATTTCCACTTGATAATCTTCTTAACACTGCTGCATTCGCATTCCAGCAATAACTGACCTACGATCTGTCTCGTCGGTATATATACACATACGGAAATCCTTCTGGAGCGTTCCCTATTTTTCGGTATATCTTCTAGAAGATGGATAACAGTTTCTAGAAGGCTCTTGCATTTGCAAATAATTTCTCGAACGTTTCACTGCCCCCTTCTTAGGACTGTTCTGTCCCAAAACAGGAGACTGGATGCGACACCGGTAAAAGGGATCGTGGCGATAGCGGCAGCTTCCTCCATTTCGGCAACTTCCTTGACCATAAAAGTAACAGTCAATGGACTTTTCCTGACCCAATATTCTCCTTGGTTGGTAACTACAGACCAACACTCGAATGCCTGTTCCTCGGAAGACGACCTCCAACATGTTTCGAACTGTCCTCCAATTCAGTTGATCTAAGCCACAACCAAGCTTGGGTACTGCCAATTTCTTAACATGATGGAACTCCATTTCTCTCTTGAGACTCCATAATGTTTGCCACAGGTCTTTGTATAACGGTTTGACACGTGAGTATTTCTTGGTGACCAGATAGAAAACGAAGCGTCCGTCACCACGTAGTCCTAAAACTTTTCCGACTGCCGGTTGCTGTCTTCGTAATTCATCTAGCTGCCCAAACTTCTTTTTAAACACGACTGCAACCCCTTTAGACATGTCAAGATCCTCGCTCACGCAATGTGCGATGGCGTAATCTTTTTGTGTCTGGAACAGGTCTTGTTGTTCCTCGGTGGTAGCTCCGAACCTCCGTATAAGTTCATAAACTTCTCGAACTCCATTTCTTCGATTGGATTCCTGGTTCTGCTACTTATTACTCTGGTTCGGACCTGAACTTGCGCATTGTGGTTATCGCCAGCAAACGGGGCTAGACGATCGACGTGGACCACTTTTGGCTTGCCTCTGGGCGGTTTTCGGATGCCATATATAACGTCGTTAATACGCTGCACGACTTCATAGGGACCCTCCCATTGCTTTTGCAGCTTCGGCGACAAACCACGTCTCCTTTGAGGGTTATACAACCAGACCATATCGCCAGGTTGAAATCCACCATTTTGTGCCTTGATGTCATATCTTGTTTTCATCCTGTCACTGGCAATTTGTGTGTTTTTACGGGCCTCTTCATGTACTTCGTCTAGCCTCTTGGCCAGCTTGCTGACGTAATCTTCTCTAGCGACTTCCTCTTCCGGTCTTCGTCCAAATTGAAGGTCGCATGGCAATCGTATTTCCCGACCGAGCATTACACAGGATGGTGTTTGGCCTGTGCTTTCGTGAACGGATGATCGGTATGCCATTAAGAAAAGGTGTAAGTCCTGATCCCAGTCTCTTTGGTGTTCGGACACTACCTTGGCTAAGTACTTGCCCATTGTTCTATTCATCCGTTCAACCATGCCATTAGATTGAGGATGGAAAGGCGTTGTCCTAGTCTTCTTAACTCCTAACAGTCGGCAAACTTCTTGAAACAGTCCAGACTCAAAATTGCGGCCTTGATCGGAGTGTAATTCCAACGGAACTCCAAACCGGCAGAAAAACTCCTTTACTAATACGTCTGCGACTGTAGCTGCTTCCTGATTGGGTATGGCGTAAGCCTCCGTCCATTTCGTGAAATAATCCATCGCCACCAGGATATATTTATTTCCCGAATCGGATTCTGGGAACGGCCCTGCGATGTCAATCGCTACTCTTTCCAAAGGGCTTCCTACGTTGTATTGTTTCATGGGAGCTTTGCGCTTTCTCGCTGGACCATTTCCTGATGCGCAGACTATGCATTTACGGCACCATTTCATGACGTCCTCTTTGCAGTTCATCCAGTAGAATCGTTCTCGCACTTTATCCAACGTCTTCTTAATGCCAAAGTGTCCTCCTGATGTCCCATCGTGGAGATGCTTCAACACTTCTGTCACCCTGCTCTTCGGTACTACCAGCTGTAGTCTGTTTCCCGTGCCCTCGGCACTTTCTAGGTATCGCTTAAGAAGACCGTCTTTTACTATCAAGGAGTCCCACTGCGCCCAGTACGCTTTGATCTTTCTGCCCAAAGCACTTACTTCTTCCCAGGTTGGTCGTCGGCCGCTTTCTTTCCAGTCGAGGAGTTGTCTTATTTCAGGATCGTCTTCTTGTTCGCGACGTAACTGCTTAGGTTCCCACTCATCATCAACCATAGCAGTTCTCCGGAGACATTCGACTTTTTCTTCCAGTCGCGAACAATGGCTGCAGTCCGCCGGACATGGTCTTCTGGACAAGGCATCAGCGTTCCGATGACTGCTTCCGGCACGGTATTCTGTGTCATAGTCATACTCTTGCAGTCTCTCGATCCATCTTGCTAATATTAAACCACTAGTGTACGGAAACGAATTTAATTAATATCGCGATCACGCACTTGTTAAAAGAAAAAGTTTAATAAACACTATTTTATACTTTATAAATAAACACGCGTATCGCGAATTTAACAGTTATTTACGCAATCAATTACGGAAGCGATGGTATTTACACTAATAAAAATCGCGAACCCGACACCGACACCAATGTTGCGAATTTATTTATTAAAAACTTCTAATTTATTTAAACGACTAAAAATATGTTTTACTTATACTAGAAATATGTACACTTGTAAATTAACCGAACTAATGAAATCGAATAATATTTAATAAAAACACTTACACCAATTTATGTATAACCGTTGTATAACACTATCACTAACACGAGATAAGATAACGTCCGCCAGCTTCACACTTGTTTACACTAAAAATCACGTACACGATTATTCTCGGTATATTTATGTAGACACACGCGTGCTAACGATTTATTTCCACTTGATAATCTTCTTAACACTGCTGCATTCGCATTCCAGCAATAACTGACCTACGATCTGTCTCGTCGGTATATATACACATACGGAAATCCTTCTGGAGCGTTCTCTATTTTTCGGTATATCTTCTAGAAGATGGATAACAGTTTCTAGAAGGCTCTTGCATTTGCAAATAATTTCTCGAACGTTTCAGTATGTACTCTGTATAATGTTTTAAGTACATATGTAATTCTTTAAACGTCTTGTTATAGTTAACACGATTAAAAAAGCACAATAGACATACACAAAACAATAAAAATACTGTAATTACAGTTGTATGTATGCATCTCAAAGTAGACTACTTTTCTTCTGATTTTGTCTGCGTTATCCGAGTTGTTGCATATCCGCGCTTACGTCGGTCCACGTTGGCTCGGTTAAGCGAGGTTCTACTGTATCTGTTTGTGGTCTAAAAATGATTAGAAAATCCTAACAAAATAGGAGGATCCAAATCGTAACCAATAGTCAAGCAGCATTAAGAGCTTTAGACTCAGTAGGAAGGAGACGAAGGAAAGGAAAAAAGGGACCTGAAATTCGTCTAATAGGGCCTAAGCCAACCTGTGATCTAGCATATAAGACCTTTATTGGTTAATAATGAACATATTTACATTTCCTGATAATTCTATATTATTGATTTAATAATATTTACCGGAGATTTGGAAACCAATTTTATCGATCGCAAGCCGGTCTATAAATGCGAGACTTTACGGTGTAATCAATCAGATTGTTTCGGACGATGTTCACTGCGACGTGTGACAAAAGCTCAGCTTATGCGATAACGACAACACGGGAATTATCCGGAATTGGAAATTGTATTACAAATGCAACCAGTGGAAACCTGAATTCTACTATAACTAACTATGAGTTTCCATTTTCGAATGTTGATTTCCAGGAGACCAATATCTATAGTTTTGCCGATTTACTGTGCCGTCACCATTCAGCCGATCATCTTCGTTTAGTTCTTGTATCAAAACCACTTTATACGAGTAGAATTTTTCCAACTTCAAATATTTTAAGATGGAACTTTGAACTACTTTGTTGTCATCTGTCACTTGTCGGGTGGATTTCTCGTTGATTTTTTATCTCTGGTTTCTGGGATTTACTCATTAAACCGAGAGAACTAAAAAATTTAGGATTGGTATCTTCTTTCGTAATTTGTACAAATAAAAAAAGTTAAATATTTAACGTTTACTTTCCAAAGAACAGATACATAAATTAATTTGTTTTTTGGTTGAAACTTACAAGTTTGTTAAAATTGAAACAAAAATCTTATGATCAATAATATAACAAAATTCTTAGTGTCTATGTATCAAATAACAAGTATTATTCTAAATCACGGACGATAAAGTGAATGAACCTTAAAGTTAAAAAATCTTATGACTAATCTATTTACATAAAATTAATGGAAAATACGTGGACATTAATAAATACTTTCATTTAGTGTACTGGCTATTGTTGGTGGCCATAACAAGATGACGATGGCAGATTTTGGTTGCATTACAAAAGTACGTCGATTGCGTGTATGACTCCATTAGTAGCTGGTATATTTTGAGTTGAAATATTGGCGTTGTTAACTTTTACTTTACCTAGAACAAATAAAGATCAATAAACATCCGCGATTGGAACTGAGAAAGTTAATATATAAAATCGAGCCATCATCTTTAGAAATTATGATGACGCCATTACGTGATTTATTCTTTAAATATCGGTGTCATCCTCATACCATAAAAAGTGAAATTACATCCTTACGCGCATTCTTTAGAAACAAAATTAAATTTATTATAAACGAACGTTATTGGCACTTTATGAACTAGGAAAGTGTTTATTTTTTCGTGACATTTTTAGACGCGAATAAGTAGGTTAATTAGCGATGAATAAACTGAAAAAGAAGATGATAGTGGAAAGTATTGGGTGTATGTATTTAGTTAAGCGACTCCTTTCACCGATTGTTATTTGAATAATTGAATGTTTTTCTTTTATCGCTTAATCATGTGAAATTATGTTTGTCGATTTAAACCCTTTAACTTTCGCTTTTTGTATAACGGCAGTGAAACAGTTAAATTTGTTTCACAATTTTTTCTCATGAAGTTTGTAGATGGATGTTAATTAGATGAGTACATGAGTACTTAAATTTTATAGAGGTAAATCATTTTTTATTGAATATTCATTTAGAAACACGTTACGAAACGAATCTACGTATTAAAATTTTTTTGGTATTAATATTAAAGGGCCTTGCACTACGTGAAAGTTTTTTATAGGTCTGGTGTTGCATACATTGATGATTGTCTTTTATACTTCCTATTCTATCACCTTATTAATTTTCGTTTTTTTGGCTGGATTTATAATTTTTGCTGAAGACTTAGTACTATTTTTATTCTTTGTCTTTGTTTTATTTTTCGATCGATAGCCGTGTTTTTTAATGTAAATTTGATTGCGCGTTAAATTAGAACTCATGTGAGCTTTGGTGCTTTCTTGCTTTTGTTTTCTGAGAGAACTATGGCACAGAGTCTACAAATGTTTAAAAGGATTATCACTAACCGTCTAACACCAAAAATGGATTATTATCAATCAGTTGAGCTGGTTAGATTTCGAAAGTGATACAACCATTTTCTCACAATTAGAACCCTTCTAGAAAAAGCTCTATCGGCGACGATAAGGCTTTTAACGGTGTGGAGCCGCGGGCAGTATAGGAGGATATGAACAACTAACGTAAGTTTTTACGCTGGCTTTCATACTGTGTTTAGATCATTGGATTGGACAAACTACGGTATAAACATAGATGGCTGAAAACTAATTCATCTCAGGATCATTTGATAATGTCATCCTAATCCCTAAAAGATTACAGGAATTACAAACTATAACCGAACAATTAACTGTAGCCTTAGAAAGAAATAGGATTGAAAATGAACTTGCAGAAAACCAAGACAATTACAAACGCTTGAGAAATAAGAAGTGTGGTTAAAAACGACTACAGTCTCGAAGGGTCGAGGAGTATGCATACACTAGGATAGATTCTCATCTCAACAAAGTAAACCAGGCAGCTAAAATTATCCAGTAGAACACGATTGGCATGTGCAGGAATTGGTAAGCTAAGGTGGGTACTTAAAAATTTCGAGACACCTTAATACTAGCAGAGTTTTTAACAAACGGTCCTGATATATGAATGTCAAACCTGGACACTCACTAAGACCAATCTGGAAAAAAAATGTTAAAAGATCTATGTAGGGAGCAATGTTGGGAGTACAACTAGCAGACAAAAAAAATTATAAATGGATGAGGAATAAAGCAAAAGTACTAGGCGCTAAGGAATACCTTTGCAAAACATAACGCAAGACAGAAGGGTAGAGATGGAACATCTAGAATTGGAGACCATGATTAGGACACAGAACCAGAGGACGGCCTCAAATAAG
Source organism: Aquatica leii (assembly GCA_035610365.1). Lineage (NCBI taxonomy): Eukaryota > Metazoa > Arthropoda > Insecta > Coleoptera > Lampyridae > Aquatica > Aquatica leii. The sequence goes on along the minus strand of CM069434.1, from coordinate 12,191,855 downwards.
ATGGGGAGATGGTTTAAACAGGATGGGTGGATTAAACTGGAAGCGAACGGCACAGAACACCGACAACTGGCAAATATTTGGAGAGGCTTTTGTTCAAAGTTGGATATCAAGTGGTTAAATGCAGACTTTAAGCTGAGCAGAGAGCTAAAATTAGTTTAACAGAACTAGTACACTTATGGCCCAGCATCAGAATGGAAGTATGTATTAAGATTAAAACACATCTTACACAGGATAGTAGCTGTTGGACCGAAACAATGTAGTGAAGGATGGGGTCGCGACAGCGGTGGATTAGGCGCGCGCGCCTGTGATTAAGTACGCAAGCGATGGAAACCAATATAACCCCGGGCCGGACGTATAAGAGTAGAGTTAAGGTTAGACGTTTTAACTCAAACGAAAGAACGACGGCGACGTTATTTTTTAAGTTAATAGTTTTTATGTTAGTACCATTGATTATATACGTTTGTTATACTTATTGCTTTCTCCATCGTTATTGACTCCTTTCAATCCAGGACGAGTCCCCAATTTTGTAGGATTGAATATTTATTAATAAAAAAGCAATAAGTATAACAAACGTATATAATCAATGGTACTAACATAAAAACTATTAACTTAAAAAATAACGTCGCCGTCGTTCTTTCGTTTGAGTTAAAACGTCTAACCTTAACTCTACTCTTATACGTCCGGCCCGGGGTTATATTGGTTTCCCAATATACGAAAAAACCCCGTGAATGGGTATTTATATCACTGTAGGAGCACCGATTTTAACAAAACGGCACGTACAATTTCAAGGAATCGGTTCTAACGAAATAAAAACGATTGGGTCGTTTTAAGTGAACGCAATAATAGATGAAGAATTATACCAATTAGAAGTTCACGTAGTTTCGAATAATGTTATGAAACACGATATGTTACTAGGAACAGATTATTTGGACCAAGTTGAAATGCGTATTAAACAGGGTCGAGTCTATATAAGCAAACCATCAATCACTGAAAATGTCGAAAACAAAGCGGAACAAAAAATTTTTAATATCGAGTATACGTACGATGTCAACGAAGTTAATATTTCACACATAGTCGACTCAAGTTACAAAAACACCATAAATAAACTGGTAACTAATTATATTCCGAGCAAGAAACACGAAGCGAACATTAAAATGAAGATTATTTTGAAAGATGATGAACCAATTTATCAAAGAGCGAGACGGTTACCTCAAGCCGAAAAAGCAATTGTTAATCAAAACATCGATACGTGGTTACGCGATGGGATAATACAACCTTCATTATCTGATTACGCAAGCCCAGTAGTACTTACGAAGAAAAATGATGGATCTACGAGATTATGTGTCGATTACCGGCAGTTAAACAAGAAGTTTATAAAAAATAGATATCCGTTACCGTTGATCGAAGATCAATCAAATAAGCTGCAGAAAGCGCAAATATTTAGTACGGTTGATCTAAGAAATGGATTTTTTCATGTTCAAGTAGAGGAAGAAAGTCGAAAGTTTACTGCGTTTATAGTACCCAATGGGTTGACATGTTTCAAGAAGACCGCGACGAATTACGAACGCGAGCTAAAGAACAGATAGTGAAAATACAAGAGGAAAATAGAAAATGTTTTAACAAACACCGTAAACCTGGACAAACTTACAACGAAGGTGATTTAGTGACGATAAAAAGAACACAGCTCGGACCAGGTTTGAAGTTTACATCGAAATATTTGGGACCGTATCGAGTTACCACGTTATTACGTAACGATCGTTACATTGTTGTAAAACTAGGTGATCATGAAGGTCCACAGGAGATATCGACTTCGGTTGATTACATGAAGCCGTGGATCGACAACTTCGATGCAGACGATATTTCTTCCGAAGAAGATGAAAATGATTCGTTTGAGGACAAACAAAACTTGCAGGACGGCCGAGTGAAGGATGGGGTCGCGACAACGGTGGATTAGGCGCGCGCGCCTGTGACTAAGTACGCAAACGATGGAAACCAATATAACCCCGGGCCGGACGTATAAGAGTAGAGTTAAGGTTAGACGTTTTAACTCAAACGAAAGAACGACGGCGACGTTATTTTTTAAGTTAATAGTTTTTATGTTAGTACCATTGATTATATACGTTTGTTATACTTATTGCTTTTTTATTAATAAATATTCAATCCTACAGTAGTATGTTTATTAGCTGACCTTTCAGTAAGAAAACAAAAAACTAATCAAAATGGTTAACAGCTGTTAGATATTTTAGGGCACCTATTTCTGAAGCGTCTCATAATTACATAACTGGGACATAATCTTGAATGTAGATTTGCTATATATTCTACAAATATTCATGTTTTGCGAAAGTAAGATGTTTAGTGCAAGGACTATGAACATAACCCAATGAAATAATAAGAAAATAATTGTAAAAACGTTTTTTAGGGTTGAACCTTACTGAAACTGAAAACAGAAGTTGCCAAGGCTTTTATGAGCAGGTAAAAAACTTAACTAACCTGAAACGCTTTGAAGAGTTAGAGAATTACTTAAACTCCAAAGACTTCAAAAAAAAATTGTCTCTGTATATGCTGGGTGAGTCAATAGTGTATAGACGGACATTAACCGTTGGATTTGCAAAAAATATCTTAGACAAAAGTTTTAACGGACCACATAAAATTCTTCTTAAAATCGTTTTCGATTTAACCTCGTGAAATGTCACGTCACCTTGTTGTTGAAACTTTCGAGAAGTTATTCTCAACTTAGAGAGCTTTCGCGCGGTTTTTGTACATTTCCAGAACGTATACCGAAAGATATGGAACATTCGAGAAGAATTTCCAAAATGTATAAATGCGGCACAAACAAATTAGAAGTTTGTTATTTTCAGTAATTCGAAGACGACAGTGTTAAGATTACTCAAGTTTAAATAAATAAGTGATTAACGCGTGTGAGATAAATAACCTGGTACGTGACTTTAACGTAAACAATAAGTGTAAGTTTGTTTGAATGTATTAAACAATGTTGCTTGATGCGAAGTAATAACATTCTGCTGAACTTTCATTGTTTATTATTTTGAAACGAATATACACAACGTTTCGATTGCTGTGGTATCTGCAATCGTCATCAGGTGAATACTAACAAACTTAGAAAACTAATGGAGCTTATATACTAAAGACATGTTCGATAAAGCGTTCAAGCGTACAAAATCAACTTAGCGTAACAAATTAATTTACAAAATTACTTAGTGAAGTTTAAGTTGTTTTAGAGGTTCGATTAGTGGTTTCCATATGTTGCTTATCTAGACACTTGGCTAGCTGAAAATTTCTTTGTTGTTGTTGATGAATGCCGCTTCTTTAAATTTCCGTTTGTACCAATGTTCCTCTCTGTGTATGATTTTTGCTTCCGACTATTTTAGTCGATGTTGGTTATCCCACGAATGTTGCGCGATGCCGGACTTAGAAGTCTCTCCTCTCTGTGTGTGCGTCTGATGTTCTTTCAGTCTGATGTCAAGTGGTCTTTTGGTTTCCCCTACGTATGACTTGCCACATTCACATGGAACTTGGTAAATACAGTTTTGGGAATCTCGAATTGTTTGTGGCTTTGAGTTGGAAATTATACTCCTAATGGTGGTCGATGATTTGAACACTGTATTTAAGTTGTAGCTTTTTTCTATACGTTTTATTGATTTTGATAAACCTTTGACATATGGGATGCTCAGCAGTGAATTGGGCAGTTCTTCTGTTTTAGGTTGTTCCTTGGTGTTCAATTGCTTTTTCTGTAAAAGCTCTCCTACAATCTTTTCTGGATAACCCTTCTGTCTTAGATCGTTTCTAATGTTTTTGATTTCTTCTCGTAGCCCTTTCTCTGTGTTGCACAACCTGTACGCTCTGTCGATTAGAGATTTTACTACTTCCTTCTTCATAGATGTGGAATGGTTGGATTCAAAGTTAAGATATCGACCGGTGTGTGTCGGTTTCCTGTAGACAGTCGTTTCCATAATTCCCTTGTTCTTTGTTACGTGAACGTCTAAAAAAGGAAGTGAGTTCTCCTTTTCCTTTTCTATAGTGAATTTGATGGATGGTTTGATGTTGTTCAGATGTTGTAGAAAAAGGTCTAGTTGCCGATTACTGTGGTTCCAAATTATGAAGGTATCGTCAACATATCTAATCCATGTTTTGGGTTTGAATTTTGATTTCTCTATGGCCTGGGATTCAAACCAGTTCATGTAGATGTTGGCAACTACTGATGATAGAGATGAACCCATCGGTAGTCCTCTGTCTTGAGTGAATAATCTGTCTTTCTCCTGAAAGTACGAGTTCTTGAGGCAACATTCTAGGAGTGATTGTAGCTCTATTGTTTTCAGAATCTCAACGAAATGTTTGGAGTCTTTGACAAAAGATGAGCTGTTCTTTTGTAGTGGTTGCACAATTGGTAGTAGAAATCTGGATAGCTGGTATGTGGGTTCATTACGACAGCTGGTTATCGGTCGAAGCGGCATGTTGTTTTCATTCGAGACTACGAGAAGACAATGATCAAGATTACGAAGGAAGAGACATACATTAAATTGTTACGGAGGGCAAGAGACAACCAAGTTATACCAGATGGCTTCCGCGTGAAATCTCCGATACCAGGAACAACAGCCCTCAAGATACTGGAACGAGCTTTGCGCTTATCCGGACACAAAGCAACCACTATCGATGGAAGAAAACTTTATTATTTCAAGACGCCACACAAAGATTCGAGGAGATAAAAGAGTTCACATTGGGAGAAGATTACACACCAATATACCGCAAAATAGGCGCTACTTGCGAGAAGGTACGACAACTACACCAAGAAACACACGACAAAAAAATGGGCTAAACTTACACGGAACCAACAGAAAGCAGCCGACAACCAAAAGAATGCAAGGAGAACCATAGTCAACATATCGACACATCCACTGTCTGCTACAGAAACGACTCTATTAGAGAAAGGGTTCAATTTTTCGATAACACCAAAACACGTGCCAGTACTAGACATCATTGGTGCCGTCGAGACAACACGTTTGAATCCAACGCAAGCAGAAGAATTTAAGTGGAAAATCAGAAGTGCTCTAGAGAAGAAAAGAAAACAACACACCCACATCACTAAACATGAGGAAAAAGCTCTCACAAATTTACAGAAGAACAAATGCATTAAAATACTTCCAGCCGACAAAGGGGCCGCAACTGTGGAAGCCACCACCTACGATCAAAAAATTGAAGACGTCTTAAATCAAGGGAATTACCGCAGACTGAAGAAAGATCCGACAGCAAGCTTGGAGAGGAAGATCTATCAAGTCCTTAAACTCTACGAAAGACATCTAACACCAAGGATGAGAACGATGCTAACACCACACTACAGCAAACCGCCGCATCTATATGGACTACCGAAGATACATAAAAACAACATGCCGCTTCGACCCGATAACCAGCTCTCGTAATGGACCCACATACCAGCTATCCAGATTTCTACTACCAATTGTGCAACCACTACAGAAGAACTGCTCATCTTTTGTGAAAGACTCCAAACATTTCGTTGAGATTCTGAAAACAATACAGCTATAACCACGGGATCAATTAGTCAGCTTCGACGTAGAAAGTCTTTATACTAATGGGCCAGTTGAAGAAGCATTGAAAATCATCCAAACGAAGCTCCGAGAAGATGAAAAACTCCAGGAAAGAACCACGCTGCCGGTAGAAGGAATAATGAAGCTCCTAGAATGTTGCCTGAAGAACTCTTACTTTCAGGAAAAAGACAGATTCTTCACTCAAGACGAAGGACTATCAATGGGTTCATCTGTATCACCAGTAGTCGCCAACATCTACATGAACTGGTTTGAATCCCAGGCCATAGAGAAATCAAAATTCAAACTCAAAATATGGCTTAGATATGTTGACGATACCTTCATAATTTGGAACCACAGTAATCGGCAACTTGACTTTTTTCTACAACATCTGAACAACAACAAACCATCTATCAACTTCACTATGGAAAAGGAAAAGGAGAACTCACTTCCTTTTTTAGACGTTCACGTAACAAAGAACAAGGGAATTATGGAAACGACTGTCTACAGAAAACCGACACACACCGGTCGATATCTTAACTTTGAATCCAACAATTCCACATCTATGAAGAAGGGAGTAGTAAAATCTCTAATCGACAGAGCGTACAGGTTGTGCAACACAGAGAAAGGGCTACGAGAAGAAATCAAAAACATTAGAAACGATCTAAGGCAGAAGGGTTATCCAGAAAAGATTGTAGGAGAGCTTTTACAGAAAAAGCAATTGAACACCAAGGAACAACCTAAAACAGAAGAACTGCCCAATTCACTGCTGAGCATCCCATATGTCAAAGGTTTATCAAAATCAATAAAACGTATAGAAAAAAGCTACAACTTAAATACAGTGTTCAAATCATCGACCACCATTAGGAGTATAATTTCCAACACAAAGCCACAAACAATTCGAGATTCCCAAAACTGTATTTATCAAGTTCCATGTGAATGTGGCAAATCATACGTGGGGGAAACCAAAAGACCACTTGACATCAGACTGAAAGAACATCAGACGCACACACAGAGAGGAGAGACTTTTAAGTCCGGCATCGCGCAACATTCGTGTCATAACCAACATCGAATGAAATGGTCGGAAGCAAAAATCATACACAGAGAGAAACATTGGTACAAACGGAAATTAAAAGAAGCGGCATTCATCAACAACAACAAAGAAATTTTCAGCCAGCCAAGTGTCGAGATAAGCAACATATGGAAACCACTAATCGAACCTCTAAAACAACTTAAACTTCACTAAGTAATTGTGTTAATTAATCTGTTACGCTAAGTTGATTTTGTACGCTTGAACGCTTCATCGAAACATGTCTTTAGTATATAAGCTCCAGTAGTTTCTAAGTTTGTTAGTATTCACCTGATGACGATTGCAGATACCACAGCAATCGAAACGTTGTGTATATTCGTTTCAAAATAATAAACAATGAAAGTTCAGCAGAATGTTATTACTTCCCAATAAGTGTAAGTGTTTAGATAAATAGAAGTTATCCGCGCACTTTATCTATCTTAAATTAGCGTGTTTGTATTAAATATCCTCAGATTTAATTAGTTCGGTTAGTTATAAACGTGTACATATTTTTTAGTAAAAATAAATTAGTTAGTATATAATAAACGTTACATTTTTTTAAATGGAACACTCTGTATATTGTTGTATTTTTGAATTTCTTAAGGGGAGGTTTACTTGGAATTTTTCGAAAAAATCGATTTCTTTTTTTTTCATAATATGTAAGCTACATATGTCTAGAATTTTTGTGTAAAAGGATTTTTCGATCCGAAACATATTTATGTAACTAAAGCGTCTTGAACGCACCTACTGCACGCGCGCTGGATAAACAATAGATTTTTAAAAAATTTTAATTTACTGATTTAAATAGTTATTCTTTGTTTTACAATAACTGAACCAATTATTACTTGTATAAAAACGTAATAAATGTCATATAACTCTCAATAAGGGGTTTCGTAAACTATGCCCAGATAAAATAAATATAATAGCAATAACCGCCTTTATTAGACCCCTGTTTATGAATTTGTTTAAGAATAACATTTGGAAAACAATATATTTTATTCTTTAAAAAAAACTAATTTTATAGTTTACGAGACCGATGTAAATAATAGATATCAATAAAACCTTTTTTTTTCTCATGTTTTATATGGTTATTTTCTTAATCGAGCGTGCACATTTTTATTACAATTAAACAAAGTAAAACCGACAAGAAGCTGCGTTGCTAACATTTTTCGCCGTCATATTTTCTCATTTCAATAAAATGCTGATAACGAGACCAGCACTTTCTCAGGGTTCGAAAAAACATTTCGAAAGAATTCAATTTACGGCTAAAAAAGACCAATAAGTTGAAAATCTGTTTGAAATTATAGTGAACAAAAATTCTTTGGTCGGCCATATTGGATCCGCCATTTTGAATTTTGCAAAATTGATTTAAGATTTGTATTCAGCAACCCCGAAAACGTATAGCAACTAAGACTTGTCATGCAAACGAGAATATAATCCCAAGCTAAACTTTACCACAACTTTAAACGCGTTTTTCTCAAAACTACATTTTTTACTACAACTTCGAGCATAGGGCTTGAACAATTCATTTGATTTACATTCTGCAAAGTATGCTTTAAAAGATATACTTTTTTGTATGACTTATACCTAAAATGAAGAAAAAGTGTTCATCAATATTTTTTAAGTGAGTTTAAAGTTAAAAAAAGAATTAAAAAATTAACTTTTATGTTCTAGTGTTCATATTTTTGTTAATTTTGGTACAACTTCATTCTAGTTAGGTATAAGTCATAAGGAATTTTATAAACTTTAATACCAAAAAATATTTTTGATTTCGGTTCATCACCAGAGGGCGAAGACTCGAAGTTGTGGATCAATTTTGTGTCAATAGCAGTCCATGCAAACCGCCATTCTAAACCACCATTTTGTTTTTAAATTTTCAAAAAAATATCACTTATTGCTAAATTCTTGACTAATATAATGATCAAAATCAGAAGTTCGTAAGTATTTTTACTCTGGCACAAATAAACGTCAAAGTTTGCTTACTTTTCAGTCAAATACAAGTAAACCTCCCCTTAATAAATTTTTAAAATATTTTGTATCAGGTATCCCATGTCTAAACCGATATTAAGATATTAAATATTTTCCGATGTTTTTGACAGTTGCAGTGATATTTTTGAAGTTTTTTTCATTTTGACGTCAATGGGATTTTAGCAATACAATTTGGTGAACTTATAGAAGAGTATGTAAACTATTTAATAAAATTGAAAAATTTATTAAATATTATCCCTAGGGCACGTAAAGAATTTTTTACTTTGCACAACTTCAAATGATAAAATTTTGATTTTTTAAATGACACTCCTCAATTATTTTTGCATAACTTAAGGCAGAAAACTTATGTTTTTTTTTCAAGTGGTTTCATGAAACTTTTGTTTAATATATTTTTCTGTAAACCTAATGGTTAATGAATAAATGGCGTCCACACACTATTGACTCGCTCAGTATATAGAAGAATCGTTGCGGTTGGTTATACGCGGTTCTGATTGGGCTAAGTTCAAAAGGGGACTTCATCTTGGATAGATCAGTAACCTAAAACTAAAGTGACGATGGTTTCAAACCGGAGTCACGATTGTTGCTATCAAAGCGTTATTTAGAGTAGCAGAATAAATTTTCTTTATATGGATCTTTCTTTGTGTTTTATGGCCGGTTGCACCAGCACGACTTAAACTTAAACCTAAAACCATAGCAACGATTGTTTTTAACGATCTGTTTAAAGAGAAGGTTGCGCACGCTAAGGGTTGAACGTCGAGGCAGAAGGGTTCTAGGCCATGGTACAATTAGCATTCTTAATATAAAATTTGTATATTGTTTAATTTTTTTTTAATATTATGGGTATGTAATATTGATAAAATTAACTTAAATTTGTAAACACTTTGTACTAAGATTCTGGTGTTATAGAAACACCACTTGTTTTCTTTGTTTAATAGAACGAATGCATATTTATGCAAAATTACTAAACGATGTCTTTCACAAATTATTAATTAAAACTTAGAATTACTAAATCTACATGTCTTAAAGGAAAGCTTAAAATGTATTTTAAATTCGTAGTATTTTCTTTATTTTATAATTTCATTTATGTGGAATTTTAGACACAACACTAAAAGTCGTAAATCTGACTGTAATTATTAAAATGGAAATGGTTTTCTACAGAAATTTTTTTGTTTGGAAAAGGATTTATTTTTTGTTATTTCTATATTTTTGACGTGTTTTAGAATGTTGCGTTAATCTATTCAATTATTTTCTCTGCAAGTTATTTATGCTAATTTCTGGCTTTAATTCTAAATTATGCAGAATAAGTTATTTGTTTTTTTTAAGTATATAAAAGTTGGTCAAAGTTAACTAAACTTTTTGATCGAAGTATTCAGCTATTGATGGTGATCATAATGGATTTGATAACAAGGAAAAACACCATGTAACCTAATATATTATTTACTGTCAGGGGCAAAGATCTTCAGGTCGCAAGTTGCTTCCTGATTGGACTGTTTGTGTTTTATGTGTAATAGTGCAATTTGTATTCATTTTATGGACAATTGCCTATTTTATGTATTAAACTCGCGGTAGATTGCTTACTGATTAGACCCTACATCTTTATAACTTGCGATTGATATATTAATGTATTTTTGACCCTTGTTTGTTTGTCCCGACCATTCAACTAATAACTGCGTTGCTTCCGTAACTAGGACCTAAGTACCAACTGACAGGCCGTCAGTTAATTAACTCTTCTGTTTAATACAATGATGTTTATATGTTTTGGGATTTAAACTTGTTATCATACCTGTGTATCCGTTTAATTTACTTAAACTTGGGCAGTTTATTAATAAATTTAATTATAAACTGGTTGCTTCATAAATCTAAATTATGTAATGGTCTTGCATTAACATTCAGTTAGAATACGAAAATTTTGCAAAGGGTGCGTTGGAAACAATAACATTTTAGTTCAATTGATACCTTCTTTCGATGCACATCTAAATGTTTAATTTTGTTTCCAAGGTATATGATATATTATTGAAAGAAGAAAGCGAATTCTGTTTGAAAACATACAAATTCAAAATGCGGTTATAAAAAAAAATGATGTTTGTTGTAACTCGCCTGTCTAATAAATTTTAGAAAATTTGATCACAGATTCATGTTCTTCGTAGAACAACTTTTAATTTCATCGGTTTATGAGTAAAACAATAAAAACGAAATTTGCAATAATTCAAAAACTAAAAATGAAACATCAATTTTTGATTTAACCGATCTCTTATGATAACCGAAATCTCCATGCTTGAGCTCAAAAAACGGACACCCGTATATCTTTGCTTAATTTTTATATTACGCACAGTACCACTGTCATAAACGTTTGCATGTTTTTAAGTGTTTTAATTACTTCTAGTTCTTGTTTTGTGACTAAATATTAGGTTTTTATTGTTATTGTAATAAATTTGATTTTAGTTTACGCCAGGTTTATATTAGTATATTTTATATAATTTTAACCGAATGATGTGAGTTTACAATTTTGAATTTACGTTTCATTTAATTAAACTTTCCAAACATGAATTATTAACAGTTTAATGTCCAACCCATATTCAGATTACAAACATTGCAAATATGAAAGTCGTTTTTGTACTGAAGTGAAGTTAATTATTGTTTTTGTTATTTCAAATAAATTTTTTTTAATCCACACTACAATAAATTTTAGACAACACTTTCACTATTTTTTGCAAATTTATTGTAGAATGTGATAGTAGGTCATGTAAAAAACAAAATTGTGTAAAACAAAATACAGAAATAGTTTGAACTGTAACCAAGAGCAGTACATAAAATTCTTTTTTTTTTAAGTTTAGAAAAGAAACGATAATTTTCAAGTTTAGAATTTAAAAAGTCTGAGTTGAGCGTTATTTTTAAAGCAAAAATTTTATTTTGTACATGTTTTTTATTGATGTTTTTCATGATTCTGACCAAGTTTCTACCTTATGCTTGACTACTATCGGAGTAAAAAGTTCTGACCCTTGAGTTTGAAGTTACTTTTATTATTCAAAAAATAATTTATGGAATTTAGGCACTAACAATAGATAGATAAAAAAATTTATTTTGTATAACATGTTAGTGTCCTGATGAACTGCTCACTTGCAGCACGAAACGTTGCGTTATAAATAGTATATAAAGGTTTGTCTTGCTCCTCCTAAGCGAAGAATAAGAAATTAGTTCCAATAGATTAGGAGGATTAAGAACTTTACCAAGAATAATAGTATAGCAAATATAATGAAATGCAACGGGCTTGATATTTAGCGGTCTGCGGAGAGGAGGGGTAACGTAATGTCCTGATGTGTTGTGAAGCAGCAACCGCCAACCAAGATAATACAAATATTTTTCAGTTTATTAATTTGAAATAATAGTTTTTTAATACATCAATAACAATAATATTTATTGTTTCTATAAGTTTCAATAACAAAATAGTTAAAGAAAAACCGCAGGAACTTTTTTTGGTTACGTGAGCAACGAACAACTGGTACAGTGTCGGGATCAAAAATCAGAAGTGGTAGAAAAAAATTTAAAGTGACGAAATCTTAAAAAACATTAGAAAATATATCGTACAGCTCCATATAGAGAAAAGTATCCTAACCATTATAGAATTACATCAAAGATTGAAGGGCAACATTTCTGATTTTCCAGCTGATTTTCTTTAGCCAAAAAAAAAATATTGGGAAAAGGGTTGGAATAGTATATTAAAACACAAGTTACAGAATGAACGCGCTTCAATCACGAGACCGGGTTTCATACACGAGCCGCGCAGCGGCGAGTTTATGAAGCGGTAGAGTGATTGAAACGTATTCTATGACGTGTGTTTTATACTATTTTCTCTATTTTGATACAATAATTAATATTTTTCGTATAATTTTAATTTTAAAACAACATTGGGAAACTTTATTATTTTATTGAATTGGCAACACTTACACTTTGACATATTGAAATTTATGTGTTAACCTAAAATCATACGAAATTATCTCTTTATACTTTTATAAGTAAATAAATTTGAATTAATAAAACGTGTTTATTTTATCTTGGCATCAAAATTTGAATCTCAATTGCTAAATTCCAATAATTTTGATTTCTTTTTCATGTAACGTCAACTTACGATGCAAAGATACCAACTTTGAAAAAACTAACATCACTAAAATTCGTGTAAGAATTTGCTTATTCTTACACGGATTTTAGTGTCAGAATGGCTAATTCTCATGTCGAAATAGAGAAAGTATTTTATACCGGAGATTCGTGTCAATTTTAATGAACATAGAGGAACTTTTCAAAAAGTTTAGAGATGAAATCAAACGAACTTTCACTTCAGAGCAAGGAAGGGTGTATAAAATTGGTAAAAAGGGTTCGGCTGATTATCACGACGAAATGAACAAACAACCTATTGGAGGAATGGTTTAGATTTGTATTAACGTCGATTTCTGATAAGCCAATGGTTCTAATTGACCTGGCACCTTCTCATACTATGTTAGATCTTGAATTCCATTATTCCAAGACTTCATGGAGAAAAGCTGACATTATTCTGTGGGTTCAAAATAGACTCTCCTATCCCAACAACATAATTTCGAAAAAAGATGCTTGTTCTAAGATTGCGAAAGATTTGATATGAGATAATCTGTAATTTCTATGACTTCCGGTGGCACACTGTGAATTTAAACATATAAAACTAATATGGGCTTATGTTAAAAATATGGTAGCTAAATTAAATTCTACATTCAAATTATAGGACGTTTTGGAATGGAAAATATCTCTTAAACCATTTGGTTCAATTGTGTGGAGCATGCTAAGATAATAGAGAAGAAGTACAAAGAAAAAAAATTATTAGATGGTGCGGTAGAGCTTAATTATCAATTTACAAGATGATAGCGATGACGATTACGTAAGTGAGGAATTAATTGATAAAAACGATGAATCAGATATACAAGGTCTGGAAACGGTCTATTATCGGGGTATCGAAAAAAGTTTTATACAAAAGTTTTAGGGTTCTTTAATATCTAAGAGACACTAATAATTTTAATTATACAGGGTTGGTCATATAGGCGTGTCACGCCAAAATTGCGTTTTTTTAAATAGAACACGATGTATATTTTCTATTCTTCTCTCAATTTTAATCAAAATTTGTGAGAAGTGTACCTAAAATCAATCGTTTCTGGCTTATTGAGTTTTTAAAATAAACGCTGTTGTCTTAAAATCGATTGAAGGAAGAACTATAATTAATAGAATGACTAATTTATTTTGAAAACATTCTGTGGTTCTGAAAAGATCCGATTGCCATGTTTGTTATGATTGTTTGGAATCTTATTTTATAAGATGTTCAAAGTGTTCACCATTGACTTTCTGACAATAATGAATTCGCTGGACAAAATTTTGCACTGTATTTAGAAGAGAATTTTGAGGGATGTTATTACTTTCATGCACTATCGTTGTTTGCAACTCTTTCATATTTTGTGGTCAATTTTTGTAAATTAAGTTTTTGACATGACTCCACAAAAAAAGTCAACCGGTGTTATATCGGGAGACCTAGCTAGTCATTCAATAGTTTTCTTGTGCTTTATTCATCTGCCAAAAAAGGTTTGATTCAGATATTACCGTACTTCAATTCCAAAATGAAGGGGTGTCTCATCCTGCCGCAACCATATTTCTTTCGTTGGTAGATTTGTTCGTAAATAATTGACTAATATCTGGAACAATTGATTCTTGCCAAAGTGCTAAATATCGAGCAGAGTTTAAATTTTCGTTTATGAAATACATCAAACATTTACTTTTTACAGTCTGTGGGTGTGAACTTGTGTTATCCAATGTCGTCTGACTAGTACCTACACTTCTGGTTACCAAAGTTAAAAATTTGGCCCAACTTTTCTATAATAACTTCACCAAGCTCGATTCTGCGATCAGATCATTCAGTTCTTGCAGTAGATGAATTTTATATGGACGGAAATTTTTCCGATTCGCAAAATCGCAAAAATTAAATTGAATATCGACTCATATTGTGATTTCAAGCCAATTGTTGTGTCGAATTTTTCTGATTTTCCACCACATACAATTCAAAGAATTTTCTTCATTTGTAACGGTTACTAGCCTTCCAGTTCTAGGTCTATCCTTGACACCGCCAGTTTCGTGAAAACGATGCAAAGTTTTTGAAACTATGGATTTGGAGTGCAACTCAATGAACATAATTACCACTTAAGCAAAGTTTCGTGTTCTATCACAATACCCTATCATCATTAAAATTTTAATACGTTCGGTTTCATTAAAAATTGTATTTGCACAAAAACTATTGACACTAAATGAATGCCTGACATTCGTTGGTATGGTAACATTTTAAAACAAAAGAATAATGCCGAATTTCTAAGCTATCCTGATGAATTACCTACAGAATTTCGTTTTGAGCATCTTAATAAATTAAGATTCTAAACAATCATAACAAACATCGTAATCGATTATTTTCAGGACCGCAGAACGTTTTCAAAAGAAATTTGTAAATTTATTAATTATTGTTCTTCATTCAATAGATTTTAAAACTTTTCAAAACTCAAAAACTAGGAAACGTTTGAATTTAGGTACAATGTGCTTAAATTTTGCTTAAAAGGAACAAAGAATTGAAGTATTGAATAATATACAGGGTGTTCTATTAAAAAATGCAATTTTGGCGTGTCACGCATTTATGATCAACCCTGTATAATTGAAATTATTACTGTCTAGGAGACAAGGAAGAACCTTAAAACTTTTGTATAAAACTTTTTTTTCGATACTTTGTATATTTTTCCCGATAATCGACCGTTTCCAGACTTATGAGCGATCTTGTATGTTTATAACACGTTAAGAAATTCTTTTAGAAACAATTAAAAATATTATAAAAAATCTGCAAAAAATATTTTGTGTAATTTGTTTCTATATAAATATTATACTTTTAATATCGTCGCATGTATGTATGCCGCTCTATAGTGATGCTAAATTTTACGATTGCACAAAGTCGTTAAATTGTACGCTTACTGCGTCAATTTCCACGTACATTTAAGCTATGCATCTCTGTTTAATGTAGATATTATTTAAAAGCTTTGATTTTATTGTTTAAAAATGAATTGTATCAACTCTTTTTGTGAAAACTTTTAACTAAAAAATAGTTTAAGTTGAACAAGTGTATACAAAGGTAATATTAATTTATAAATATCCTGTTTTAACAGAAATTTGACAAAGTTCAAGTAAAATTTTTATGTTGCTAGAAAGAGTATACTTTTGTCTAAGAACTACATAAATTTTACGTAATTTCAAAAAAAATACTATTGTAGGTATTCTAAGTTGCAACTTTTTGCAATGTGTGCTAAACACTACACCTTCTTGAAGATTTTTTTAAGATATAATTAAAACGGCGTTAGATAGAAGTATAAAATTTGAATATGATATTTATCACTTATCAATTAATATCATAAGTTTTTCACTCCTAACTTTTTATTTTATTTGACTTTAAATTCAGGGGTCAGAACTTTTTATTCCGATAACAGTTGTGCATTTACATTGTCAATTCCAGTTGTTGCGTGCTTTTTAAATTTTGATTATTACACTTACGATACATTCAGGCAAGCAAAGACTCTTTATCTTCACAGTCGCAGATAGTAACACACGTTAATATTTTTGACAGATTAAAAACCTCATGTTTTATGTTTCGTCAAAAGAATTCTGGTCTGAGAAGAGAATATATCTTTCCAAGCATTATTTTCCACACGCGTTTCTCGGAAAAACATGTCTAAAACGGTTTAAAATGCACTGCATGATGCTTAATAGAATCACGTTGGGCCTTGCGGCTTTTGATAACAATAACCGAATGATAACAATATCCGAAATTCAGAAAAAAAATACAAATAAATGTTTATTCGATAGAAAGCAGTAAATTCATACAGCATACAAACAAAAAACGTTAAGATCAATATTTTCATAAAATGTTTAAAAAAATTTAAATTTTGAGCAAAATAAACTGAAAGTTACGGACTTGTAGCATTAAATAGTTTGTGGAGACCGTTAATAAAATAAATCAAAAATAACGTTATGATGTTTAATTTACTGTTCTAAGAATTACACATTTCTTTTCAGCAATTTGCTGACACCAAAAATGAAAATAAATACAAAATAACGTTATCACGTAAGACCTACTTAAATGAAGTTGCTATTGTAAAAACGCACATGCTGTTTAAGTTGATTTTCGAAGATAACGTATTTACAGATGTTTAAATGATATAATGTTACGTAGGTCAGTTAAAATACTAGGTTATTGTTCATAGAAACAAACCTGAGGAGAAAATTGATAACATAAACCGAAATTATGATTACTATAAACGGTGTCATTTATTGTAGCATACGTCCGACCAGTTCTTTAATAAAGTTGCTTGTGATTCCAATAAGCGGCGTGCACTGCATTTTGTTAAATATTTTATTTAAAAAAATAATGTGTTCATCTGAAAATATACAATATAAAAATACCTTTGTTGAAACATTGCGAATTGAAATTGACTACTGGTATTACTGTCTTACTGATATCTACAAGTTCTGAAGTCCAATAGTCACAGTCATAAATACCGACCAAAGATATTTTGTTCTTGTAGGTTGTGAATTTGAACATTTTCGTGCTGTTTCTGGGACTGATTGGCAAATAAAATTTCTTTTTTTTTGCTATTTAAAGTACGTACAAGTTTGGTTGGACTATTATTCTAATTTTACTGGCGTTTTTTGAACAAAAAGACTGTCGACGTGTATGTATCTTCTTGTAAAGATTATATTTTGCAGCATGGTACTTTAGCAGTTCTTCGACGCCGTGGTAGTTCCTCTACTCACGACCAGCAGCCTTGTATACCCTCTCTAGCGACTTTGTCAATTTGAAACGAATTTTGAAATGGCAGTTGAAGAATTTTGCGTATTGCTAACAATGCATGTTCTGAGTCATATTCTTTGTCGTCATTGTGATCTTGTTTTAAAAATGTACTTTTTGTGGTAAAATTACAGATCAGTTCTCAACAAAATCGCAGTGAAGTGCAAAACATAGCGGTTCAGCTTGTTCGCGCCTTTTTTCTTCTCCAAATCTTTGTTATTACTTTCACTGTCCATTTCGTAAGTTTGCCAATAAGATATCAATGGGAACAATTTTATTAATGAATTTATTTTCTTCTCAAGTTGCATATGTAACGTCAGAAGCGTCTTCTGTTTTGTTTTTCAAATATTTATTTCTCAATGCGGAAGTTAAGCCAAGAAAGGTTTTAATAAAACACGTTAAACTCGATATTGTTAGTTTTACTTTTTAGAGAATGTAATACTGTATCAATAATAAAAAAATACTTTTGTATTTTTGGGTATCGAAACAAACTCTGACCGATGAGTATCTCCTATATGCTCACCTCCGTCTAAGACTACTTGGCGCAGTTAATTTGGCGCACGATTAACTCTAGCTCTAGGGTAACTTGATTGTATTATAAAATGATATTGCTTTTTGTTGTGGTTTCCACAAACTTTTGGAGGCATGGCACCAAAATGTCCTGGCGCTAAAATGTCCCAGTGCCAAATTGTTTATCTCCGATGCCTACTAATCTTTAAGTAAAAACTAAATTGAATTTTGATTGTTTGTTTGAATAGGTTATGTGGCTAAACTACTCGATCGAGTCTAGTGATTTCAAGAAGAGTTGTCATCCGGTGTGGTTGATTATGAAAGCGAGCGTAACGTTGACAATTAAGATTTTACTCTTGACACAGTTCAGTTTACGTAGATGTCGTTTTTTAGTAAAAGCAACTTGAATAAGAAAAAGACAGTTGAATGTAATAGTTATATCGTTGCATTTAGTAAAAGAAAGAGAAGTATGTTGTGGTCAGATGAGATGCTCCACATAATCAATAAAATGGAACCGTGCAAGCAAATTAACACTTTATTAACAATTTAATAAATGACGTTTGTGCCAATCGTTAAGCAGCAAAAATTCTCAATTACAAATGAGATTAAAACAATCGTATTACAAGAAGCGCGCCTGACATTTACTTTTACTTTAATCATAACATCTTGTAGCTAATTCTTTACATTCGCAATTAAAACTTGACATGTGTCGGGTTATCAACCTATGTCCTACTTTAACAAACTTCTTGCCATAAACCACAAAAATGTTTTCCTTTTAACGCACGTTCTTACGGCAATTATTATTACGAAGAGAAAAAATTGATTTCGCTTCAACGATTACGTCTGAGGGAATTATTCTTAGACATCGTTATGGTAACAAGAGCAGCGTGACATGTCGCTATTAAAATGCAAGAACCTACTTTTTTTTATTGCTTTGCGTGTTGTAATTATTCGACAAATAACCTTGTATTTTTCTTCTAATTTAATCTTACCTGAACTTTTACTAAGCGTAATTTGATGATCTGCTTCTAAACTGTCTCGAACTTGATAGTATCTCATGCCTGTGGTATACAAAGTTCCGTGTGTTAAGTGTCTCATTACGAGTTCTTTTGCTAATGCACGATCGGTGACTGTTTTAGTAACATCTTCGGGCGATAATTCAGCAAAGGCTTTGTCGGTCGGAGCGAAGAAAGTAAATGTTTTAGTACCTGTAATACAAAATGAACAAATTTGACACGTAATTGTGTACGAAATTACCTTGCAAACTTTCGACTAAACCAGATGTAAAAACAGCACGTAAAAAGTTTGTGAAACGTCGTTCTCTATCCGATTGCAAAGTTTGAATCAGATCTCCTACTGGAAGAGGGAACATAACTCTATCGACTGAATGTGCCACACCTTGAGGAATTTCGATATCCTGCTTGTCGTCTAACACTTTAGCACCATTAATCGTTGTCACCTAAAACAAAATATAACAACGCGTCCTTTAATCGAATTTAAATTTACTTTAACATCGTTCCATTCAGCATCGTGCATTTTGTATTGGTTAACTCTCAGTTGGGTACCCGCTAATGATACTCCAGTCATCTCATCTTGCAAAGATGAAATATTAAATGCTCCTGGTATCACGTGATGCAACAGTAACTGCAACAAAATTTATTAATAAAAGTGTCAACTCGATTACAGTGAACTTACTCCACTTAATAATCGAGGATTTTCTTTAAACTTTTCTTCGGCTTTTTCGGGTCCTCCTAATTGCACCAATAACGTTCTAAATGCTTTATCAGTGGGCGCAAATACAGTGTAAGGGCCAGTTTCGTTTAATATTGTATCTAAACCGGATTGTCTTAGGAATTTAGCCATTGCGTACAAAGAATGTTTCTTTAAAATATCAGTTAAATCATCTTCTTTTTTGGCCACAGGCGTCGTTGATGAGTAAGTAGCAGTTGTTGGATTGGGTTTGTACGTGGAAGAAATTGAGTTATACAACGAATTCTGACTGTGTGATGATGACGAAGAAGCTTGTCTCACTAAATCATCTGGAAATTGTGGATACGCAACTTTTGTTGATGAGACTGAACGTGTCGAAAATGTAGGAGAAGGTGTACGATTAGTCGTTGTTGGGCGTGTGGTTTGAGACGATACACCTAAATTAGCAGATAACTTAATCGTTCTCGTTGTTCGTTCTGTAGTAGTTGATGGTCTTTGGGAAGTAATATATTTCGGCGTGGATCTAAACGTAGTAGTTGTGGTTGTTACCGCTGGACTAAATACAGTAGACGCTACTTCTATTTTTGGTGCCACTCCAGCTTTTTGAACATTAACAGGAAGTTTAATTTCGCCTTCTTTGATTTTTTGTAAAATTGAATCGTATTCGGCACCAGTTTTCTCTTTATTTCCGTTACCTTTAACTCCTTGCACTTTAAAACTACCATCGGCTTGTTCTTCCAAAAGCACAAATGTAACTTTTTTTTGATCCGGTAAGTTTGTAGGTAGCGCTTGGACTTGTTCTAAACCGCCGTCTTCTCCGTGCCTTAAAACTTCATACTTAGCACCTGGAGGCAATCCTTGCGTTAATTCTTCAATGTATTCTTTAGGTGGTTTTACTGTTGTTGTAGTGCCAATAATATCTTGTATTGAATTTAAACTGCTTAGTGGAGTCGCGCCTGGAATTAAATTAGGATCTGACGTTTTAATAATTTCGACTCTTTGGCCGTTTGGTAACGATATTTCTCTCGAGGTTTCGTTTTTACCAAAACTTTCTTCGAGATTTCCTCCAATAGCCAAACGTAATTGCGCTAATAAATCGTCTTTGCGGATTTGTCGGTTTTTGTACTGACTTTGTAGTTGGGTTAAGTCTTCCAAAGACTGAATGGCTTTTAATTTTTGAGTTGGTATTATGGTTGGTAAAAATTGTGTTTTAGGTTGTTGAATTTCTTTATAAATATTTTGTGAACTGGGTGATAAATCTTTAAGCGTGGTCTCGGTTGTTGGCGGCGGAGTTGTGGTCGTGGTTGTTGTTGTAGTAGTTGTAGTAGGATGTTCTTCGTAATATTTTTTTACGGCTGCTTGGAACAGCGTTATTTCTTCCGGGTAAAGGTATCGTGGTTGATTTAGCGTGTAACGTTCTAAAGGAGTACCTGGAGGACGGTACAAGCGCGTGTATAATTTTTTCTTAATGTCTTTTTGTTTGTCCGTAAAATCAACGTGATCAGTCTGCGCTTTTTTTAATGCCTTTTCGTACTGTTTTTCGACGTATTGATTGTGTTTAGCTATAATCGTTTGTTTATCTTGCAGTTTCTTTTGCACTTCTGGGTCTAATGGTACAGGGTCTATCTGAAAGTTTTGTTTAACTGGAAAATAACTCGGAACACGACTAATCTGAATCTGTTGCTGAGGAAGTGCGTTAGATTTCGGTTGAAATTGTGCTTGTGCAGGTTGAATAGTTGGTAAAAGAGGTTGTGAAGGAATAACTACCTTAGGTTGGTGGTTCAATAGTAGTTGGTGGTTTTGTAATAGCTGCTGTTGGCTGATGAATTGGTTGGATGCTAACGGCTGTTGCTGTACAGGAAATTGTGGTTGTACGTTTTGGTTTAAGTTAAACCGATGTTGATGTTGTTGCACGTCGCTTAATATGTGTCCTTGTTGCTGGGGTGATAATCTTGCTCGGTTTGCTTCTTCGTTAAAGTTCTGTAATAGAAAAATAGTTTGTTAGTTTTTATGTAGTTCTATGCGCACAAGATAGTTATTTAGGTTTGATTATTCAAAACTCGTAAAGAGTAACGAATTTTTGGCAACAGCGAGATTTTTGTACCAAAAATTTTCAAATTAAAAAAGAAGTTGCTGTGTTTAGCTTTATCAAACACTAAATATCAACTGTAAAATTGTCTTTAAAAAGCAATATAGCAGCTGGAACACGGAAAAGGTTTGGAGATCGATAATATACGAGGGACTAACCTCCGTTTGGCTATGAATAAAACAGTTATAGATAAAGAAATTTTAATATACAGGGTGATTTTTTTAACTTGAAACATTTAAATATCTTGACAAGAACCCATCCGACAAAAAAATGTCTGCTAAAAAGTCCGTAGTTTGGAGGAGGAAGTTCATTTTTACTATTCAAAATTCCTCCCTCGGACGAAAAATTTGTCGATTACAGCGCCATCTAATTTTGAAATGAAAAATGAACTTCTCCGTCCAAACTATGGACCTTTTATAAGAGACATTTTTTTGTCGGATGGGATGGCTTAAATTGCTGTGCACTATTTTTTTACATGGGCGCCATGCAAATTTAGGCATTTGTCATAGCGTTTAACTAGCTTGGAAATTCGTTCTTCATTAAGTTCTGCCGCTTGAGACTGCAGCGAGCCAGAAACAGCATCTTGAATTTTTTTATTGGTGTCAACTCACCTGGCCACTTCTTCATACGCATAAACAAGTGAAAATCACTGGAGCTAGATCTGGGCTGTAGGATGGGTAGTTACAAACATCCCACTTGAATTAAGGCAGCAGTTTTTGTGTTTGCTGCGCAGTATGGGACCGAGCGTAATCGTGCAATAATACGACACCGGACGTGAGAAGTTAACTTACTAGTTTTATACTTTTTAAAGTCTCACAATAGGATTGAGCATTGATAGTTGCTCTCCGTTCTATGAACTCCATGAACAATATTCCTTTTGCACCCCAGAACACGTTGGAGGTTACCATTTTTGTAGACAATGTTTCTTTGGTTTGGTTGGCTGAAAAGTATGCTATTAATTGCCGTTTTATTTCGGCGAGACTTAAATCTCGACTCCGGTAACAATTCTGTTAAGAAATTTATTTCTTCAGCATCATATCGCGAAAGAAAGTTTAAAGAAGAGGTCATTCTTTGTGTCTTCTGATTCTCAGAGAGCACTTTGGGAATCCACCGAACACAGAACGGTAGTCTAATTTTTCTGAAATTATCTTGTGCAAAAGAGACCGCGAAATCTAACTGAAGGCATTAATAATATGTGGGTCGGAAACATCTGCAATGCGTCTAAAGGCTCTGGTACAGAAGACGCGATCTGCCGCGGCAAGTAGCGATCTTTGACCGCCGCAATTCGGATGCAGGAGATACGTTTCTACAAAATTGTTCTGCGGTTCGGACGAACGCCCACAGTTTGTCGAAAAAATTGCAGCAAACTGTT
The DNA here is from genome assembly GCA_035610365.1 of Aquatica leii. Classification (NCBI taxonomy): domain Eukaryota; kingdom Metazoa; phylum Arthropoda; class Insecta; order Coleoptera; family Lampyridae; genus Aquatica; species Aquatica leii. Next base: position 12,168,677 of record CM069434.1, on the reverse strand, counting down.
TTGGTTCAATGGTAAAATTGAACCAAAATAAAACAAATTCAACGATTATTGCCGTCCGTGGAAATAATTTTGGGAAAACTAATATAGCTGCACACTCTTTCACATAATAATTTTGGCAACTGCAGCTAAACCACGTTTGAATGTGAATGGAATTAGAACGTGGCCCTCAGCGCGCATTGACATGTTAAGATTTTGATTGGTCTCCACGAAAATTCCTCTTGCAATTTGAGCATCAATTTAAGTGGTTTACCAGATGTGATAATGTCACATGTTCAAAATTAAATAATATAGGTTTCTTTTTTTATTAGATTTGCAATGAATAGAAAGTTATGCACACACAATTAAAGGTCAAAGGATTTGCGTTCAATTTTACAATAAATAACAGAATGCAAAACATGATCAAATGGTAGTCAATTTATTTGGCTGTTTGTGAAAAATTCGGCGAAAATGTTCAAGATTGTAAAATTTGATATTTTGATGTGATCTTTTCTTCTTTCGAAGTTTTTTGAAATGTTTTGAACAGTATAGTATCTGTGAGATATAAATGAACTAGGAAACAAGGCGCAAAAAATACTTTTTGTAGTAGAATCAGTGGCGTAGCCACAGGATGGGCAAAAGGGGCCAGCAATTTGGAAGAAATTTTTAACTAGTAAAACAATCCAGTAGCAATGGAAAATTTGATTTAATTTGATTATCAGGTATATTTCCAATCCTCTGTAGTACGGTGTCATCAAGAATGGTCTAGAGAAGGTCAAGAACGTCGTAGACGAAGAAGTGGACGGCCAATACAGACAAATGTGGTCCAGGACCGCCATCTTAGATTAATGGCATGAAGAAACTGATTCTCGAGTACAAGATCAATAGCCGATGAATGGTTTCGAAACAAAGGACATTCTGTAACCTTTTGTACAGTCGAATTAAAGCTTTTGGCTTGCAGTTGTATCGAGCACATCTTGTGCTTCCGCTGACGGTTCGTCATCGATTGCAACGTTTGGAGTGGTGTAGCTTGCGATTGGATTGGGACGTGGAATAGCATAGGGTGGTCTTCACTTTTGCTTGAGAATGCACAAAGGTAGCTGGAAAATCAGACGTAGACGTGGAGAACATCGCCATGTGCAGTTTTTTGTTGAGCAGCATGTTCACCACACTGGGGGTTATGGTATGCTATTGTTTATGAAAGCAGGTCGCAGTTGGTATTCATCTGAGGCAATATGAATGCCTACCGATAGGTTGATGAAGTGGTAGAACCCCATACCCTTCCATTTCTCCAGGAGCTGGAGGACCCAATTTTCCAACATTGTAAGGCATTCTATGGGGCACTTCGAAGTGCCTAACGTGAATATCTTGCTTTGGTCACGCAGATCTTTCGACCTTTCGCCTGTGTTTGACATGATGGGTAGAAGACTCAAGCAATTAGCCAATCCTCCACAGACACTAAAAGTCGGCGTGAATTACAGATTTCCTGGAATCTGTGTCAAGAAGAGTGCGCAAGTGTGAAACTAATAGGGGTGGTCCAACACATTATTAATAAAAATGCTCTCATTTTTTGTTTAATTTTTTTGAAGTTTTAATCAATTACTACCATTGACTACTTCAACATTTCTGCCAAGTTTGGTTTAAAAATTCGTTGGCGTAAATAAAAATTAGACATAAAATGATATAGACGAAAAACGTTTGAGAAAACATCGAGTTGATATAAAGGCAGATTCTAAATTTTTCAAAAGTGGAATCTGGTCATGTTGAATTGAAAAACTTTTGGTTGATTTTGGGTTGATAGTGTTTGATTTTTATCTCGTTTTAAGAATGTTGTTCACAAAAGTGAGTGAGCTAGTAACGTCAGTTTCAAGCTTCAACATTAACACTTTATTAAAGTACTAACATCTAGATAGCGTGATAATTATATACAGGGTTTTCCAGAATATGTGGAAAATTTCACACATAAAAATAATAAGACAAGTTTTTATACACTTTTAATCAATTACTACCTTTGACTGCTTCAACATTTCTGCCAAGTTTAGTTCAAAAATTCGTTGGCGTAAATAAAAATTAGGCATAAAATGATATAGACGAAAAACGTTTGAGAAAACACCGAGTTGATATAAAGGCAGATTCTAAATTTTTCAAAAGTGAAATCTGGTCATGTTGACTTGAAAAACTCTTGGTTGATTTTGGGTTGATAGTGTTTGATTTCTATCTCGTTTTAAGAATGTTGTTCACAGAAGTGAGTGAGCTAGTAACGTCAGTTTCAAGCTTCAACATTAACATTTTATTAAAGTATTAACATCTAGATAGCGTGATAATTATATACAGGGTTTTACAGAATATGTGGAAAATTTCACACATAAAAATAATAAGACAAGTTTTTATACACTTTTAATCAATTACTACCTTTGACTGCTTCAACATTTCTGCCAAGTTTAGTTCAAAAATTCGTTGGCGTAAATAAAAATTAGGTATAAAATGATATAGACGAAAAACGCTTGAGAAAACACCGAGTTGATATAAAGGCAGATTCTAAATTTTTAAAAAGTGGAATCTGGCTATGTTAACTTGAAAAACTCTTGGTTGATTTTGGGTTGATACTGTTTGATTTTTATCTCGGTTTAAGAATGTTGTTCACAGAAGTGAGTGAGCTAGTAACGTCAGTTTCAAGCTTCAACATTAACATTTTATTAAAGTATTAACATCTAGATAGCGTGATAATTATATACAGGGTTTTACAGAATATGTGGAAAATTTCACACATAAAAATAATAAGACAAGTTTTATACACTTTTAATCAATTACTACCTTTGACTGCTTCAACATTTCTGCCAAGTTTAGTTCAAAAATTCGTTGGCGTAAATAAAAATTAGGCATAAAATGATATAGACGAAAAACGCTTGAGAAAACACCGAGTTGATATAAAGGCAGATTCTAAATTTTTAAAAAGTGGAATCTGGCTATGTTAACTTGAAAAACTCTTGGTTGATTTTGGGTTGATACTGTTTGATTTTTATCTCGGTTTAAGAATGTTTTTCACAAAAGTGAATGAGCTAGTAACGTCAGTTTCAACATTGACACTTTATTAAAGTATTAACATCTAGATAGTGTGATAATTATATACAGGGTTTTCCAGAATATGTGAACAATTTCACAGATAAAAATAATATAACAAGTTCTTATACACTCTTTTTCCTACGAAGATACGGGCTCATAATGGACGGTTTTGGAAATTGTTGTTTTAAAATAACTCTTGACGTTCTAGGTGTCGTTTAATAATTTTTAAATATGATGGTTACTAGGTAAGTCTCTTTAACATGAAGTCTTTTATTCACACTCGGCTTATTTAGTTTTTCAGGGACGGGCTAGCTCTAACACAACAATAATCTTTTTGGACAGCTTCATCCGTCAACTAAAGAAATGATTGACATTGATAAAATCAACTGTTTACGAAAACAAAATATTTTTGTTTAATATGGTTTTTATAGAATAATTTTGTGTCAGTTTAACATGAGCTCTTTTTACTGTTATGCATTTCCTAGGACTAAGAATTGAAGATTGTTGGGTCCTCTACACTGCCTCAATATTAGTCTTTATTTTGCTATAATAGAAACTAACCATTTCCAACAAGTTTTTTCGATTGTCTATTGAATTAGCAAAGACTTTTGAAGTAACCCTCTAAAGAAAATCTAATGGATTTAGCTCAAGTGATCGAGGAAGTAAAGCCACTGGTTCTCCTTTGTCTATCAATCGATTTTCGAAGTTTTTGTTTAGGTGTTTTATAACTACTAGACTAAAATGTGGTAAGACGCTATCATCTATGAACCACATACTGTATCGTATTGCCTACTGGTAGATCTTCTCAAAGTTCTGGCACTATATTTGGAAGAAATTCCAAATTCAAGTTCTTCGGTTAATCTTCTTGGTAATTCAAATGGTCCAATCAAATGTAGCCTGATTATTTCGCTCCACACGTTGATGGGTTCAAATCGATGCTGATGATGCGTTATAAAAGAAGTTTGGGGATTTTATGATGCCGTTTTTAGAAAATCCAGCTTCATCTATAAAGACAACGTAACCAGTAAAGTTTGCATCATTTCTATGCCGATCTAAAAATTCCATCATCTGCGGAAAGCCTTCAGGAAGAAACACATGGACTTTTTGAAGATGGTACGGGTGCAGCTGTTGTTCTCTAAGGATTCTAAAGATCGTCAATTTTGCATTACTGTGTTAGAGCTAGTCCGTCCCTTGCAAACTAATTAAATCCAATGTGAATAAAAAGGTTCATGTTAAAGAGTCCTAATATTGGAAAATTATTAAATTACACCTTTCCAAGGGCGTCCGTTATGAGCTCGTACCTCCGTAGGGAGGGCCGTAAGAAAAAAAGTGTATAGGAACTTTTCAGGATTATTTTTTGTGTCCTATATGTGTTCGCGATATTGCCTACATATTCTGCGACACCATGTATATATTTTTTAAAGTATTTAACAAGAATTTGTTCAAAATTCTTAGCTACGCCACTGACTAGCAGTATTCAGATTTAAATGGTAAAAAATTTGTTAATAATAAATATTGCGAAAAACTTTTTAGCAACTAAATTGGTAAATATTAAATATAAAAAAGATTTTGCGACCGTGACAGGACTCGAACCTGCAATCTTCGGATCCGAAGTCCGACGCCTTATCCATTAGGCCACACGGTCTACATGTTTACAGTTACAAGTTCAAGGTTCACTTAATATCGATGACGTGGCATTTATGAAACTTAAAAACACATAGGCTTATTTAATTACATTAATTTGGTTTAAAGATGTTTAAAAACTAAATTTTCTCAAATTGCATCAAAATATATAATGTAAAACATTTTCATTTATATTCGTTCAAATAAATTACGCATTTAATAAATCTTAAAAAAATTGTTCATAACCAATAAATTAAATATAAAATAGTATTGAATTAATTACTAATAGCATATTTTGCTTTTATATCAGCTCGAAAAGACCCCCTAAATGTACGGCCCTGTGGCGCAACGGATAACGCGTCTGACTACGGATCAGAAGATTCCAGGTTCGAATCCTGGCAGGGTCGCTCATTTTTTAACCTTCACGAAAATGTTTATAAATCAATACATTTTGTTCTCAGCTCGCACAAATTTAACATTTCGTTGGCGAAAACAACTATCGATTTTCTTTGTTTACTATAGAAACTGTTTACACAAACATATTTTCTATGGCATTGTCCTAAAAATTGTTGACTATATCTTTCTTGGTTATTTTTTTTAATGTGTCAAATGTATGTAATAGGTTTTGTTTTTTCTTTAATTTCTAACGTTATCTTATCGCGAAAAATATTAAAAGTATTAACAAAGAAATTTACTTTCCCATGTAATTTAAGGTCATTATTACATTATAAAACTTTGTCACACATTTTTGTGTCACTTCTTTATTTTGTTCCGATAAATCAACATTTAAATACTTAAATATTTGGTTGTTTGAATATAAAACTTTGTTTTATAAACTTGGTTGAATTAAAAAAGTTTTGTTTAAAATAAATCAAGAAATTATGTAATTATTCTAATTACAATGAATCACCACTGTTAAAGTTATCCATCTCTAAGTGGTGTTATTGTAATAAAATTTGACATTTTCTTTAAGCCGATCCACAAATTATATTTATTTATTATAATTAAACGAGAAACTACTTTCGACAATCTAAATTGTCATCGTCAGTCAAACTAAAAGCAAATGAATGAAGAAAAATAATGAAACATTTAAAAGAGCTTACAAACTCTAAGATTAGAAAAAGTGAATGACAAGTGTCCAAAATTAAAAATATAAATTGAAATTGACATTAAATACACAGCCATAGTTGATATGAAATGGAAAATGATAAAAAAGAATCTAATTAAAATTTCTTATTAAGAAGAGAAATGTTTATATCAAGAATTTCATTAAGAATTTTTATTATAAAGACGATGAATTTCGAGATTTTTAAGATACTTAAGAAAAGAACTTTTTTTGCAGAAGTTAAAAAATTTAACATTAAGGTCAGAAGAAATAGAATCACCGGTAGATAAAATATAATCAACAAAAGAAGAAGTCTTTGAATTTAAATACTTTTAATAAAATAAATATGTTCTTTTAATCTTCTTTTGAACTTTCTACCAGTTTGTCCTACATAAGAACAATTACAAGAAGAGCAAGAAATTTCATTCACACCAGATTTATCTAAAGAAGAAAGAGTCACTATTATTATTAACAATAAAATATTTTAGATTATGATCAGTAGAAATAGAAATAGGCTTTTTAAAATAGTTTTTAAGAAAGACAGAACAAGAAGTAACAAGGAATAAAACGATATATGGTAGCATTATCCGATTTATTTTGACAAAAATTTTTAAAGAAATGAACGAACCTTATAAAAAAAATTGTTTAAAATATGAATAATACTATCAAATTCTTTATAAAAAGTGGACTTAGAAAGAAGAATAGAAAGGAGGCGACTAAATAAAGAACGAAAAGAAACAATTTTATGATTATAAGGATGATTAAAATAAAAAGGAATTAAGCAATCAGTGTATGTGGGTTTACGATAGATTTTAAAACTAATTTTTTTATTATTTCATAAAAAAAGAAGATCTAAATAGAGAAAAAAATTGTTACATTCAATTTCATAAGTAAATTGAATATTAGGATGAACAGAATTAATTAAGTTATTTAAGTTACTTAGAACCATTAAAGAGGGAGGACGATGCAATCATTAACATATCTAAACCAAAAAGCCAAAAACTAATCATATCAGAAGAAGAAGAGTTAAAAGGGATTTTAATTTCAATATTATTCATGAAGATTTCAGCAGCAAGAGGTGAAATATTAGATTCCATAGCTAAATCAGATAGTTGAGATTAGAAATGATTATTAAATTTTAAAAAAATGTTTTAAAACCAAATCAAGTAAAGAACAAATATCTAAAGTTTCGTGAGTATCCAGAGAACCATTAGAAAAAATCAAATTACGAATAAGAGAAATACAATCTTCTGGAGGGATAGAAGGAAAAAGATCAACAACATCAAAATAGAATAGATGAAGAAGGAAAATGAATTTTTTGAATCTAATCTAGAAAAATTAAGAGTAGAATATTGATTAGTAAAATCAGAATCTTATAATATTGTTAAGCCAAGGAGCATTTTTTCTTCTTCTTTAGATAAATTTGGTGTTTACACAATTTCTTGCTCTTCTTGAAGTTGTTTTTATGTAGGACAAACAGGTAGAAAGTTCAAAATAATATTAAACAACCATATTTGTTTTATTAAAAGACATTTAAATTCTAGTATATCAAACACTTGTTCTTCCTTTGCTAATCATAGTTTATTTACTGGTCATTCTGTTTCTTCTGATCCTAATGTTAAATTTCTTTATTGTTGTAACAAAAACTATTTTCTTAATCATCTTGAAATTCATGAAATTTGTCGTCTTTATAATGAAAATTCAGATAATTGTTTTAATGAAATTCTTGATTTAAGCATTGCTCCTCTTCTTAATATTAAATTTTAATTTGCTTCTTTTTTCATTTTCCATTTTATATCACCTCTGGCTGTGTATTTAATATAAGTTTCAAATTACAATTTTTAATTTTTGACATCTGTCATTCATTTTTTATAATATAATAACTTGTAAGCTCTTTTAAATGTTTAATTATTTTTGTAAATTCATTTGCTTTTAGTTTAACTGACGATGACAATTTAGATAGTCGAAACTAGTTTTTCGTTTAATTTATAATTAAATATTGGATTTTGTTGGTTTATTTCAAACAAACTTTTTAATTCAAAGTATTTTATTAAACTATTAAACTAAGTTTTTAAATTTTGTTGGTTACTTTTATAAGATGTCACGATATATACAGGGCTATTCACGCTTCACGGCTTGGAATATTGTGGCCAAAATACATGACTTTCAAATGTGGAATATGGGGGTTTATTATGGTTACTTTTTAAAATTATTTTCATATTATACAGGGTGTCGTAAAAGCGATAAAACTATCAAAGTTGTGTTTTTTTAAATGAAACTTTCTATATTACATATTACATTTTAGGATTTGGAACTTTAAGGTTTTTTTAATAATTTAAATTTTGTCAAAATATAACTTAATCTTCATGTTAGAGAGAGAGAGAGAGATATTTAAGCATCTAAGTTAAGGGAGCAAACTTTACAGTGAAGTGTAATAATAGATCATATTTTATATTTCAATTATAGTAAACTTTACACCTTAAGCAGGGAGTTAAAAATTAAAACGTATCAATTAAAAAGTTTAAGTAGCTATAACTTGATTAATTTAAATACAACGCCATATTATTTAATTTACCAGAAAAGAAACTGTTTAATTACCTATCGAATAGTATTAGAATATTAAGTCTTCCTGTTTTTACACAACACGCCAAGTAGTGTTTTTTGCATCGTTTGATGTTTTTTCAATAAAAGTGAATGAATCTAGTTACCTATTGTGTTTAGAAATATCAGATAAATAGCAATTATAAAAATAATAATTTATAATCGAATAGTAATAATGGTAATAACATGCCAACGATAAAGAATAAATAAAACAAGTGGATTGGAAGAAATGAATTTCACAATTGGCTCTCTCCCCCGAACTCTTGAAATTAATTACACCAATTTTTTTCATAGGGGTACATAAAAAAATTGTCTACAATACGCCACCGACAACACCACACGATATAAAAAGACGCATAAAAGACACTTTTCAAACTGCAACATCACAAATGTTGCCCATAGTTAGCAATAGTTTTCAAAAACGAATATGTAAGTGTCTGGAAATGACGGTCGACATTTCGAGTGTTTTGTTTTATTTTATCGTTGGTATGTTATTATTATTATTGCTGCTATAGCCTATTGGGTTATAAATTACGTTTCAGGTTTCTAAACATTTGTAAAAATATTTTTCATTATTATTCTTATACAGGGTGTTTCTAAAAGGTCTGTACAAAATCCTACCACATATTCTTGAGGTCGAAATAAGCCGATTTAAGCAAACTTACCTTATTCCAAAATTGCTTTGTTTTCTAGATACAGGGTGGTAAAGTTTAAAAATAAAAATCGTTTATTTTTAAATGTATGAACATTTTTCAACGAATTACTTCAAAAATTTATGTCCGGAGGTTTTTTGGGATGCGAAATCTGAATTTGAATACCATTTTACTGTGGCCTGTAGAGGGCGCTCTACAATGCATTTCTTATGTCTTGAAATGGCTATAATTCTTTTCTCAGTAAGTTTTTAATTTTTTTTTGAAATAATAATAATTTTATGAACGTTTTTAAGCAAAAAGGTTCTCTTGTGAAAATCTGCTAAAGTAAGCCGCTTTCAAGATATTCAGTTTTTAATGTTCGATGCCGTGCCGGAATATTCAAATTATTCTGAATAAAAAAAAGGTATCTTTGAGAATGAAATTTGGTTAGTGAAGTAGTAGTGCTCAGTTTTAACTTATTTAAGCATTTTTTGTATTCCAAGAATTTTTGCTATTAGCATATTAACTGTTATTGGATAAGCTTGCCAGAAACCACTACAATACCCACCAATAGAAAACAATGTGAGAATTTGTGTGAAGTGTTTGAGAGTTGCTAGGCATTAATAACTTTAAATTGTTTGAATTTATTTGAGTTGTCTGTCAAAATGGCTGAAATGTTTACCTCTGCAGAAATGACGGATATGCTGTTAGTTTTGGGGTATTGTTCAGGAAATGGCCGCGAAAGTGTTAGGGTATACAGAGAGCAATTTCCAAATCGGCGCATACCAAACCATCAAACATTTGCTGCGATTGAGAGACGCCTTCGCGAAACCGGTAGTTTTATCCCTGTAACTGCTAATTATGGACGGCAACGTACGATTAGGACTCCTGAAGTTGAAGAAGAAATTTTGGAAAGAATTGCTGAGAATCCAAAATTAAGCACCAGACGCATAGGTTTAGAGGTAGGAGTATCCAAGGATGTAGTTCATAGGACACTGAAAGGACAACTGCTTCATCCATACCATATCCAAAAGGTACAAGACCTTTTACCTGCGGATTTCGATCAACGATTGGGTTTTTGTCGCTTCATTACCGAACACCGACATCAGAATGTGAATTTTGCTAAACAAATTTTATTTACAGACGAAGCATGTTTTACAAGAAGTGGTGTAACCAATTTACATAATGAACATGTTTATGCTGAAGAAAATCCACATGCCATAAAAGTAACTCATCATCAACATGAGTTTCGAATTAATGTGTGGGCAGGAATCATTGACAATTTTATTATCGGCCCTGTTATTTTACCGCCACGACTAAATGGTGTGGATTACCTAGAACATTTACAAAATACGCTGCCAGATTTATTAGACGATTTACCACTACAACTTCGACAAATTATGTGGTTTATGCACGACGGTGCTCCACCACATTTTACATTAAATGTTCGCAATTATTTGCATCAAGCATATCCAAATAGATGGATTGGTAGAGGAAATGACGCTCCTGTAAAATGGCCACCACGTTCACCGGATATGACTCCAACGGATTATTTTTTATGGGGATCTGTAAAAACCATGGTTTATTCAAGGCCTATTAATAATGAAGTGGAACTGTGGAGAAGAATTCAGGATGCAGTCGACGTATTAAATAATGACGCGGAAATGCTAAGAAGAGTAAATTTGAACTTTTTACGTCGTATTAATCTCTGTACTTATGTTGACGGAGGTCATTTTGAACAGTTACTAAAAGTTTATGATAATTAAATTTATGTAGTATTTTTATTAGATAAATTGTTCACCATTGAATTTTCAAAAATCTTTTCTTAAAATCCTACCTAGTACATTTTTGTAAATAAAATTGTTCTGTCCGCAAATAAAGTTCTAAAGCTGTTCACAAAAGAGGTAATAAATTATTTTTTTTGTAACACTTACCCATACTCCAAAAACTGAGCACTACTACTTTACTAACCAAATTTCATTCTCAAAGATACCTTTTTTTTATTCAGAATAATTTGAATATTCCGGCACGGCATCCAACATTAAAAACTGAATATCTTGAAAGCGGCTTACTTTAGCAGATTTTCACAAGAGAACCTTTTTGCTTAAAAATGTTCATAAAATTATTATTATTTCAAAAAAAAATTAAAAACTATACTGAGAAAAGAATTATAGCCATTTCAAGCCATAAGAAATGCATTGTAGAGCGCCCTCTACAGGCCACAGTAAAATGGTATTCAAATTCAGATTTCGCATCCCAAAAAATCTCCGGGCATAAATTTTTGAAGTAATTCGTTGAAAAATGTTCATACATTTAAAAATAAACGATTTTTATTTTTAAACTTTACCACCCTGTATCTAGGAAACAAAGCAATTTTGGAATAAGGTAAGTTTGCTTAAATCGGCTTATTTCGACCTCAGGAATATGTGGTAGGATTTTGTACAGACCTTTTAGAGACACCCTGTATTTGGTAACTATCTGATATATTTTTAGATACAACAGGCTACTCGATTCATCAGAACTTTGATTAAAAGAATCGTCAAATGGTACAAAAAACGATTATTTGGCGTATTGTATAAAAACAGGAGCACTTAATACATTCTAATACTATTCGATAGGTAATTAAAAAGTACATTTTCTAGTAAATAAAATAATAGGGCGTTATATTGCAACTAATCAAGTTACAGCCACTTAAATTCTTTAATTGATAAGTTTTTTGACACCTTGTATAAGATGTAACGTTTATTATAATTGTGATATAAAATATGATCTATTGTTACACTTCACTGTAAATTTTGTTTCCATAACCTACATATCTCCTAATTATCTCAAACATGAAAATTTGGTTAAATTTTGACAATATTCAACATACTTTAAAGTTTAAGCCTCATAAACGTTATTAAAAAACACCCTTATTTTGATCGGAGAATCTAAAAATGTAATAATATACAGAGAGTTTCATTTAGAAAAACACAACTTTGATACTTTTACGTCCTCTACAACATCCTGTATAATATGAAAATAATTTTAAAAAGTAACCATAATAGACTTTTATATATCCCAAAAGCTAAACTTTTTGAAGGTTACTTATTTTGGGCACAATATTCCGAGACATATAGCGTGAACAAACAAATTAATTGTGAAAAAAATAAGAAATAAACGAAATAATTTTCTCCGATTGCAGGAAACGTTGATGAATGTTGATTTTTATATTTTTCAATTTTTTACAGTTGATTTTTACGTTCATACTCTCGAACAAGTTTTGTGTCTTCGGTTATTGTAATCACTTGGTTATAGTAGTGTTGATCCAATTTAAAAAAAAAACGTGCAGTGTACGTACAAATTAAAAATGTTGTTTTTCAACCACTTTTTCAATTACACAATTTGTTTATTATACAACTCATTACAATTATAACAATGTACGTTACTTTTACTCGAGTCCAAATACAAGATCGCGTTATAAACAAATTATTAAAATAAAATTACAAGCAACAACCAATGTGAACTTTTTCAAATAAACAATAGCCGGTTGAATTCACACAGGAAGACGAGTTATGTCTCAATATCTGCTTCCTTATTTACAGAAAGTTCCTTTGTGATTGAATTTGTATCGCAAAAAATCTTTTGATATTTTCCCATAATCTTACGTAAATTTTGCACTTTCTTCTAGTTAACTTGCCCAATTCGATCAACAAAATGTCACTGATCTCTAACAGACTTTAAAAATTTATTTGCATAAAATGATTAATGTGGGATTTTTTATGTGGGTAATTAACGTGTTTCTGTTAAGTAAAGACAACGTTTTAATTACGCAACGCTCTTGTGGTTTTTTTTTGATAAATTGCATACTAGAGTTTTCACTATGCTATATTTGAAGATTGCCAGAGGCTGGAGAAAGTCAAGTGGCATCTGCTACTTATAGGTTAAAGGATAAAGTGAACGTGTACGAGGATTTAAAAGTAAGATTCGATTGAATTACATATGAAAAAGAAACGCATTTATATGGTTTAATTCCATGTTACACATTTGTGGTTTCGTTAAATACAGTCGATGTGTTAATTAATTATCTTAATAATAACAGAAACGGGGTCGGTTATTTTTTAGGTCTGTTTATATCGTGTGAAATTTGCGTTTATGTTTTATTTATAAAACAATCAATGCGGAATTTTTAGTATGTAGAAATTCAGTCGACCGTGATGTGATTTATATGCAATTCCTAGAAAATAAAAAAAAAGAAATTATGTAATGGTCAAGATGAGTTTCTTTGATTGTACTTTCTTTATTGGTAGTTCCGTGTTTTAAAGATTATCTGGATCAACTGTAAAATTCAGGAACAAAAATATTTTTATAATTTTGACTATTTGGATTCAGATTAGAAGTATTAGAAGTACGTATTTGTACAGTCTAAGTGGACTATAGCCAAGGGGCACACAGATTTTTTTCAATTTTTTTTTTAAATTGATAGCAAAATGGTTTACATATTAGTATCTTTGAAATACGAAATTTTGATTTTTTTTAAATTTTTATATTTAAAAATTCTCGCTGGTTATACGCTTACGATTGTAGAATGGCAGCTGGATGGAATCTATTAGAATTCGTAAAATTTAGTCATCTGGCTTAAAATTCAAAATAGTTTTTCTTTTTCAAGAAATCAAAAACTCCGTTTCTTTTAAATATCTGTTTACAGAAAAGTCCATTTTTTGCAATTATTATTTAAGGCTACTTCTTTAACCACACTTCAAGGTGTTCTGTCTTCATTGGAACCATCTTTTCCTAGGTCTACCTATATCTTGGTTTCCTTGGTGTATATTTTATTACTAGTTTAGGTATTTTGTTGTCATCAATCCTTGCTATATGTGGTCTCTATTTTATTTGTTCTTCTTTTATTTTGTTGTTTATAGAGTATATGTGGTTTTTATGTCCTTATTTCTATTTTTTTAGGGCAACGTTTCTAAACCTTTTATTAGTCGTGGCCTCTTTAGACTTTTAATAAATTTTTATCCGGAAGGTTATAATAACATTTCCGTAGCCTTTTAAAAATCGATTAAGGTTCCGAGGGGGCCACGGTTCCCCGGTTAACAATTGCTGTCTTAGGGTACAACTCTTTAAAAATTTCTGTTATTTGTATTCTTTGTTCATTCCTTCTGTCAATGTCTAATCCATTACTTTAAACAATTTTATTTCTCTCACGCCCTGATGAAGCCCCTTACGAAAGTGGGCGAAACGTTGGCAACTTCGGTTACAACATTGACACGGTCCAAACCCGGAAGACGTTCTTATCTTAGTATGGTTATATCGTGTTCATACTCGTAAGTGATAGCGCATCTTAGAAAATTGAAATGGGATACTTGTTTTATGGATTGGTTATTTATAATTATCTTGAAACGTATTGGATTCTTTCCTTCAAACTTTTTATTTTCTTGGTTGATATTTTTAGGTTATACTTTTCACACATTTGGCCCTATTCATATTGGTGTTGTTTCTTCTTTCCCAGTATTTATTACAATTTCTGTATGTTGTTTATCTATAATTTTCTTTAGTTTGTTTTAGTTGACCTTATCGAAGGCAATAAAACCTAATAGTTTTCAGATTGAACTTTCTCCTTTTTTCTATTATCTACCGTATTATTGTAACATTGTCTATACAAGATCTTCCTTTTCTGAATCTATTTTCTCCCTTCTGTTATTATTGAGTTTCGTGTATAATATGTGAATGGTATTCAATAAACTAATTTTTCAGTAGTTTTCACATAGGTTTTTGTCTTCTTTTTTATAAAATGATATTATTTCTGCTATGTTCTAGCTAGTTGGTATTTTTTTTCAGCACTTATTTAAGAGATGCAAGATTTTGAGTTCTAACATGGGGCCGCCATATTTGATAAGTTCTATCTCGAGTTCTATAGTTATTTTATCCGGACCTGCAGCTTTTCTATTTTTTATTTTATTTAAGGTTTTTTTTAGTTCATCTAATGTTATTTTATCTCTGTTGTATGTTTTGTTGTGGATTTAATTGCATTTTTTCATTTTCTAGTTTAGTTGTTTTTTGTCCTCAGTTTACAGATTTTGGTAATGGTAATCTATTATACGTAATCGCGCTGTATCTTTCTGTTATTTGTTGAGGTGTTTTATTAATTTATATGCTCTTTCTTTTCTACCGTGGAGATCTAGTTCTATAAAGGATATTAATCTATCCCAAGATTTTTGTTAGGCTCTCCTTACTATATCTTTGGAATGGTTTCATTATTTAACGTATTTTGATCTGCTTTGTGCTGAGTTATATTGTAGTTGGGCTATGTAAACATAATGTTTTTTTTATTTTATCGTTCGATATCTTGAGACCACCTTTCTTTCTATATTTGTTCTTTTTCTTTCAGCTTCTGCTACAGCCTGTTTTATACTGTGCTGTTTCCATTCTACATCTATACTGTCATTAGTTGGTTGTTTTTCTAGATGGTTTAATAGTCTCCGTTGATAAAGGTATTTGATACTGTCGTCTTGTAATAGATAGACTTTGAACACTTCATTATTTGATTTGTTGTTGCACTGATTCACCTTTTTCTATCTTGTAAGTAATGCTATTGTAGCTACAACCAAGAAGTGGTTGGAGCTTATGTCACTACCTCCGTGGACTCTGACGTCCTATACAAAAGGAAGTTTTTTGTTTATAATAACGTAATCAATGATTGATTCTTGTGCTTTAAATATACTTGTATATGTTTTTCTTTCTAAAAAAGCTATTTGTAATTTTCAGTTGGTTGTATGTTGCAAATTGTCGTGATGCATGACCATTATTGCTTAAGGTAGCTGCTCCAAATGTTCCAACTACTCTTGCTATCGGGCTATTGTCTATTCTTGCATTTAGGTCTCCATTTATAATTAGATGATCACTCTTTGTCACTTTGTTTAACAATTGTTTATGCACCCGAAGAAAGAAAGACAGAAGACACTGAACTATGTTATGAATTACTTCAAAAGTACGTAAACACAGGAACTGATTACAATCAATTGCATTGCTATTAACAAAATTGTATCTGCAATTCTTCAATCAATTAGAAGTTACTGTCTAACGTCTTCTAGGATGCCAAAACACAAAAGATGTACATCTGTAACTTTAAATCAGTTTGCCAAAGACTTCAATGGTTTTACGACGAATGGGAAGCATGTTATTTTACAAATTTTGTGTCTGTGAATGCGACCAAAAAATTTGAAGTGATTCAGCGTTTACACATTGGAAAACACGTGAATAATAAAAATCTAAAAAGTCAAACAGAATCTCTAATTACAACAAAACGTTTTGCATTTGCAAAAATCTCCACAATCGCATTGACATTGCTTTACTCCCAATGTCTTTTACGTTGCGGTTTTAGCCCGCAATTTTATTTAAAACCATTTTGAATCACGCGGATTTAAAATTAATTTTACAACGTTCTGTCTTCATAGCTAGTTACTATGATGTGAAGAAAAAGCAAAATCGTACTTGTCTAATTTTAAAGTGATGGATAAAGTGAAGAATAGTATAATTGCTGCATGTTTTAATGACAGTTTGTGTATTTTGTGGCCGGAAGCTATTACCAAAATGTTTTACTATAGTCTATTCAGTTTCAAGAGATTGAATGTAAACAGTGATTATTAGTGCGTGTTGCTTACGTGTACAACAGCTTTCTTTGGTGCAATTGATTATTGTACTATTTTAAACTGCAGTGACATTGCAATAGTGAGGGTTTACGAATAAACGTAATACTTTAATTTATTTTTTTGTCTGTCTCTATTTTTATTTTTGAAATATTCTGTTTATTTAAGCACTGATTATATTACGTGTAAATGTTTATGTGCACTACTCTTGAAGTTGAATAGACTATAGTGTGTACTGATGCTTGGTCGTATATGTGTAAAGAAATACCAGGGCTAAAGGTGTCAAAAGTCAAAAATGATACACCTCACGTGTTCTATTGAAAAATACGGGTTATCAGCAGATGACCATATGTGAAGTGTTGCAATATCAAACCCGGTCGATGCATAAAATAAACATCTTTTACTAGCGGATATCATATATAAATAGTTGGAATAGTTCAGACGGGTTTTAACTTTTTTGTTTGACACTGCGCGATTTACTACAGAATGAATTAAACCACTAACAAAGCGTGGGGATAAAATATAATTTATTCGCAATTATTATAGTAATATCCAAATTATTATCTTATAAAATGTTGGGATCATTTTTTACCGTTACTATGCCAGCCACTTTCTACCCACGCTGAGGAAGTAATTTTACAATCATTTTTATAAACGCCAAAATTGATAACTAACTCGAAAAAGGTTAGAACAAAGTATAGACAATTATAAAAATTAAAAATACTAATAAGTATAAATTCATTACTACCGAGAGCAACGATACTTTACCGAGACGCAAATTCGAACTTTTCCACTACGCTTATAATGTACCTACTATTTATTTGTTATACGAACCCAGTCCAAGATAAAAACGCATTTTTAACCTCCGACGCAAAAAGATATAAGTTTAACGTGTGTATCTTTGTTTCTGTCTGACCGATTTTAATGCGTTTTTTTTTCTGTTTGAAAGCTGATGTGAGCGAGATGGTTCTTAGGTATAATTTATAAAGATCTGTTCAGGCGTTTGAAGATTATCAGTTTATTTCCTACTTGACAAAAGTGTCTTACCAAGTTAATTAAAAACTATAAACTAAATTTAGGTATAAATTCAAAACTGCGACTTGCACTGTTGCACTACCAAATTTTATTATTATTAATATTTAAGAAAATGCATTTTATGTACCTATTGGAATTGTCTGCCCGGTGGGTTTTACGTCTCCTCGCCCAGGAACAAAAAACCGTATGCTAGGAAGTTTGTCAGAGATTGCTGCATTGCTACGAGGAGGAAGGATAGGATTACTTGCAGCGTATTGTGGCCTGTGATGAAACTTGGGTTACACCACAGAGTCAACATGGAGTGGCGGCGATGAGACAAAGCAGGCCGGGTAAATAGGCCAAAACACGTCCATCTGCTAGAAAGGTGCTTGCAACCGTTTTCCGCAGGCGTTTTGCTAGTCGATTTTTTACACAAACAAAAAACAATTAGTGCAGCCTACTACTGTTGGCTTTTGAAAGAGGAGGCGGACGTGGACCCACCAAACCAACCAAACTTGCTTGGAACAAGTTCGCCACAAGAAAGATAGGTTAACTTCAGAAAAGTGTGATAAAATAGAAAGGAAGTTTAGTCAGACTCAGTTGGATGGGTTAGGTAACGGAGACGTGCTAAGGGAGCACCCGGTTTAGCGATGCACCTGCCTAATGGCTTATCCTCGCTTTTAAGGAATAAATCCAAGTTGGTAGAAAAAGGAGTTTTACAAGCAGAAAGGAAAGGCAGAGTTAGTCAAGTGGCGACAACAAAAAATAAACTGAAAAGCGTTATTCAACTAAAAATAATAAAACAAAATGATTTTAAATTAAATAAATGCAGTTAATAAATTTAAAAAGTAAATTACTACTTTGTCATCGCATACTTTTAAGAAAGGAAAATAAAACTAACCATGCATCTATGCTATTGTAAGCTTTGGTCTCTTTTAGCGAATAGTCTATAACAGTTTACATTAGACACCATTGTAAGGATGGCCTGAGGGGAATTGGGATAGGGCTTGATAGTGATCAGTAGGGCACTACGGTTATCATCGAATTTGAAGCGAGAATCCGAGTGTCAGGAACGCGTTTTAGATGGCAACGAAATCCGCCGTGTGAAGAAAGGACCTGGACGGCCTCTCGTCCGGGAACGTGGGACATTCACCCAAGATCAAAACCTTTAAGTGACGTTTGGACGCTGAAAACAACGGAAAATCATTCATCGAAACGTGCTGGTCAAAGAAGTTGTACAAGCTAGAACTTTGGTGCAGTATATGTAGGGGAGGATGTTTGTATATAACACAGACGGTATTTACAGGAACGGTGCGTTAAGCCCCGAGGATAGTTCTAAGGTATAAGTATTGGAGCGAGGCCAGTTTCCTGGGAATGTTGAAGTCTGTGGTGTCCGATGGATAGGCCATAAGTAAGCATGGAAATGACTGCATTGTCGAAGATAGTCGCAAGATGTTTTTGTGAAATTTTATTTCAAGCGTAGGTAAGTATTTGTATAACAAGTGCAAGATAAGAATTTGAAGCGTGGAGTCAAAAACCATGTGTTTTGTCTTGTCTACAGAAATACTTAGTTTATTGCTGCCAGCCCAGCTAGTCACAATATTTAGGCACCAGTTTGATTTGGTCTCCAAGTCTCGCCCGGAATTTGCGGACACTGTGGCGGTAATGTCATCTGCATAAGCAAAAATTTCGCAGTCTGCTTGTAAGTCTTTCTCAAAGAGATCATTAACAACTACATTCCACAAGATCAGTAGAAAAACTGAGTTTTGTGGACAACCTTTCGTCAGTTGTTTGGTGAAAATCTGAACGTGAAACATTTGCAAAATAGGTATCGATTTATTTAATAAACAGCTAGAAATGACGCGCGTTGCGTCGGCAGTTACTCTCTTAATAACCCGAGCTTCGATTATAGAGAGCCACCATACGTTGAAAACGTTCGATTGTACAATAGCCATTAATCGACAGGCGGCGTCAGTCGTCGTTTTGCTAGCAAGGAAGCCATATTGACTGGGATAGATAAAATATTTGGGGGAATGTCGTCGTGTATCTTTTTAAGAAGTGTCCTTTCAAAAAGTTTGTCTAGTTTCGATAACGAAGTTATCGGACGATACGAATTTGGGTTGGCGAGATCTTTTCGGGTTTGAGAATAGTGATTCGCTTACCAGCTGGTAGGACACTAATCGCATTTTATCTAAGAGTTGTGCAGATCAACCATCGTGGATGAGAGAGAATCTCAAACAACCGTTAGCAAAACATTACAATGAATTTCGTCAAGTCCAGGAGTTTTATTCTTAGGAATTTTGCTTGAGACCACCCAGTCTTGTCGGGAATTACTATGCAAGAGAAATCTGGATCTTATTTGGCTTTTGGATGAAGCCAAAGCTGCTTACCGCAACAAACGACGCTGGCAGCTGATCCGAAACGTCACTTTTCTCGATGACAATACAAGATCACATACTCCCGTTATAACACGGGAAAAACTGGAGAAAATTTATTGGATACTTTTGGAACACCTTCTGTACAGTCCAGATTTATCGCTCTGTGACTACCCTTTGTTTAGGCTGTCTTCTCTCTCTCTTTCTATATTTCAAATTGCGAATTTAGAAAACACGTTCTATTATTTTCAATAAGAGATGGAACTGAGTAACTTTTGTATTTTTGCATTTTGATTATAGTAGAATTCAGGTTTTTTACGAGTTGGATTATTAGTACTATTTTTCATTCTGGATAATTATCGTGTTAACGTTATTACACAAGCTGAGCTTTCGTCACACCTCACAGTGCACATCTTCAGATCCGGGAAAATATTTACTGTGGCGTGTGACAAAAGCTCAGCTTGTGTAATAATATCCAGAATGGAAAATAGTACTAACATTTTGATTGTTTTGAAAAGTTTTAAATTTATTATTTAATTTTTTTTTGTTCTTATTAAAGCTAGCAATAGTTCTGGAGTTGATAATTATTTTTTTAATTTAGTGGCGATGTTTTTTAATTGCTCAATACTAGACTTTAGTCTGAGTTTTGTTTTTAAATCTTAAATATATTCTTAAAAACACTTATATTTCTAATCCCACATATTTGTAACTATTTAAAGAAATCTTAAAAGGCACCGATATTTTCATTTTTTTGAAGTGTTAAATGTTACATCTTTTTTTTTATGAAGCAATAAATTTAAAACTGATAATTTTTTCAATTTGCTAACGATTGTTTTTGATTCCTCGATACTTGACAATTTTTTTTTTCACTTTATATCAAACGACTTTTCTAAATAGTAAACATAATTTTAAAAGCAGTTTTTAACCCCGTTTCTTTTGTGACTATTTGCGATATTCGTTTCAAAGATTCTCAGACGTTTAGACTTTTATTTGAAAGTTTTTTATTTATGGTCTGATTTTGTATAGTTCTTATTTCAGTTAGAAATAGATGAAAAGCAGATTCTTCACAATTGTTTTTGATTACTCGATTTGTACCAAAATGAAAATTCTATCCCATTCTTAAATACAGTGCACGCCGCTTATTGGAATCAGAAAAAACATCGGTTATAGTAATCATAATGTTGGTTTATGTCATCAATTTTCTTCTTAGGTTTTCTTAACTTATTTTTTAGCTGAATTTTTACAAAACGCTTGTAAAGTGAGGGAAATTTAATCATTGCACCTTAAAAATACGTGTTTTGCATATTTAAGATTTATTTTTGCAGTGTTATTTATTTATTCAAGTGTGACTGATCTACGTTATCTTCAAGTTACTTTGTATTTTCAGAGTACTTGGAAATAATGTGCAGTTCTTAGGGTAACAATTTAATTTAACTACGTCTTGTGTGATAACATTATTGTGCATTTATTTTTATTGTCAGCAAATTACTGAGAATAAATATGTAGTTTTTTTATTTAAACATCATAACATTATTTTATTAACGGTGTCAACAAACTATTTAATGCAACAGGTTTGTAATTTTTGATTTATTTGGCTCTAAATATTTTATTAGAACAATTTGATATATTTATGCTATAATTGCATCAAACCAATAAAAAAATTTTAAATATCGGATATTGTTATGATTTGGTTATTGTTATCAGTCCCAATGTGATTCTATTAAGCGGCGTGTACTGCATAAGTTTTGTATCTTCTTTGAAGATATGTGTTGTTATTGTTTGTGTGTTTCAACAATTGATACTGGTAAATATTTAAATGTATAAACAATCAGTAGCACAATTCTACTATCAAATAAATGATGTGATTACTACATGGAACGTTCTTTTGCTGTTGAAAAAATCATTTAAGGTAATAAAGATCAAAGTTAAGTGAAATAATTCATTAGAGAAATAACTTAAGCTACGCTTTCTGCATCAGTCATGGAACAGGCATAAAATTGTAAAATAAAAAATGATTGAAAAGAGGTGAGAGTTTACCTAAAAAGCCATTTCACACGTTGCGTGATAGACAAATCTTCAGAAAATTAAATTAATTAAGCTTTTCTATCGATGATTAATTTAAACGCATTTAACATATATTAATTTCCAACCATAAAAATTCTAATAGAAAGGTTGAACAATTATAATCCTGCATATATTATTAGACAAATTTCTGAATCATTGTAATTCCGTTCCATTTTTTCTCTTACTTTCTTTCTGTGAATAGTTATGTCATATTATGATAATCGTGCTGTCATTTAAAACATTAGCTTTGAGATTTATGGCGTTCTTGGTTTTGGAAGTTTTCATTTATATTTATTCAAAAATTCAACAATTCTTGTGCTTTTAATTTTTAATCGTTTTTGAGTTGGCCTTCTCAGTAGACTTTTTTTTGTTAGAAAAATCACACGTCGCTTGCATCACCACTTTAATTTTTTGTAAAATTATGTTATAGCATTTCTCTAAATTAAACTTTGTTCTTGTTTATATTCAAATCGTCATAGTGAAATTAACTTTACAGCTTAAAATATGCAAAAACTAAGTGCTGTTTTAGAAAAATTTACATTCCAATTGCGCGGTGTTAATGCATTTTGGTCAGAATAACTTATACTTGTAGGTCAAGGCATAACGGCTCGTTGAGGTTCTTAAAAATCGTCGTTAATTAAACTTTCATGAGAAGCCAAGCACAACCTTGTTCAAATTAACAATTAAATAACAAATATTTAGGAAACTATGACTCAAAATGTACTAGTATATGCAAAACACAAAAAAAATTTAAACGGACGGACGAACAGTAGTTTGCCAAATGTAAATGAAAAAACTGATGCAACAACAAATAATAGAAGGATCTTTAAAATAATACAAAAAATGTATAAAAGCACACAAACGCGAATTGAATAAAAGTTCAAAAAAGAAGGAAGAGTGGCAAAATATGTTAAATTGCTTATTTCTTTTTATTACACTCATGGCGTATGAAGTCAACAATAAGAGAAAAAAATTATTTGAGTCTGAAATGATTAAAAGAAAACTGAAAGAAAGTGGTATAAAGAAGAATCAGATAAAGGACTAACTAGAAAAGTATGTAACAATTTAAGTAACTTATGACAATTTGCAAAATGCTAAATTGCAAAATACTATTCACTTTCAAATTTTGATCAAACGTGACCTTTCTTAACGTGCAAATTGCGTCACATTTACAGTCTTCTAACGTCTGAACAATTTTAATTAATTTGCACTAATAACCTAAAAAGTAAAAAAAAATTGTTTGCGTTATAGAAACGGTGTTAATGTCCTTTCGGTTTTCTTTAAGCGACTTACATAAGCAAAATCGAATTGATTTATATAATCGGTCCAATCAAGCGGCAAATCGCTAAAAAACATTATTAAATTATATTATTACTATTTTGTTTTTAGAATGTTAATGTTATTACATGAACGCGTCTTCCGGCAATTAAAAACAATCTTATTTACTTCTCGTGTAATTTTTTTTAACGATTTGTGCTTTAGTTCTGTCTACACAACTATAATGAGTTTATAATTTGTACGTTCGAAGATTTATTATCTGATTGTGTTCTACTTATGAATACCATACATACGATTGCAATCTTTCAACATTCTTTAATTTTTTAGCTCATTAGATTATATAATGATTCATTTTAAGTGAAAATATTCATAACAAGGTAGCTATTATTTGATCTTCAATTGTGAGGTAGCTCTCCATCGTGTTGAAACTTCTACAATTTAAACTACTTATCTTTTTTTTTGTAGCGGTAGAACACGATTGAATTTCATAATTACGTTGATTTCTAATATATGAGTTTTTGTATTAAATTCAATTTCTTAACTTTTTTGTTATAAACAAGATGTTTTTTTACATATTTATAACGTTAAAAATTTGACGAAACAGTATAATAACATTCATTTCTTTTTAATATATGCTGTTACTATTGAAACCAAAGATCTATTTAAAAAGATTAACTAAAAAACCAACTATATTTTTGCAATCTTCGCTTCTGCTGAATAGATTAATAGAAGGTTCTATCAAATTAAAGTTTTACTTATAAGTTTAATATCTATGGAGGACAATGTACTTAGAGCTTTAGTACAAAGACTGTTGGACCAAATAATAAATTACAATATCTATAATGAGTAAAAAATACGTAACTTGTTTTTTTACACGTCTCACTTATTACGTTTTAACCAAGTTTTTAAGACTACCCTGTGATTAAAATTACTTTTAAAGTAATTGAATTACTAGTAAACTATGAATCTAACATTGGTCAAAAATCGCTAAAAAATTGAAAAAGTAAATATCACTGAACAATTTAATTTTTTTTCGTCACTTAAAAATATTTACATAACAAATAAATTTTTATTCGTCACTCTGGATCATTCGAGTGACAATTGAATTTTTATTCGTTACTCAACATTGTTCAAAAAACCAATAAATTTTTATCTGACACGCTAGATTATTTAAATGATGAATATGTTTTTATTTGTCATTTACGATTTTTGAATTAATTAACGCTGTTTATTTATCGCTCAAAAGTATTAAAATAATAATTGATTTGTTAGATATTACCAAATCCGAACTAAAAAATCAGTCGATTCTTGATCTTAAAGTTACAATTCAAAATCACGTAAAGATGACGACTAACTGACAATAACAGAAGAGGTGTGTTTTTTAAACTTTTACAATCGCAAATTTATTAGATAATTTATCTTTGAGATGTCCTATTTGTACGTAATTTGATAGTTACAGAAAAATTTGACGTTTGCAGTGTTTTAAAAAACCAATTACTTACTTGAAACTAAAATTAAGAGAAGTGTCTTCTAGGTAATCTATTAAATATAGAATATTTTAACATAATTGAGAAACAATTTTTTTAGAGATAAAAATGAACTTGTTTTTTTCAAGAGTTGTTTACTACAGTAATTTTGCATATATAGGTGTTTTTTGAAGCGTGTGATAAACTTTAGTTGAAATAAAACTAATCCAAAAACTGACAAATTTTTCTGGTATTATGCGGAGGAGATCAGTTTTGTCAGGTTGAAATATAAATATGTTTGTTTGTTGAAATGACACTTGAAGAGATCATACCAGGTATGTAAATATGAAGCCGGAATATATCAATAGCCATTTTCTTGTTCTGACATCTGATACTGATACTAATTGAAGAAAACTGCTGCAGAATCGCATCGAATGCTTTACGGTGAGCATCCTGTGACTAAATCACAGTGCTTTGAGTGGTTCAAAAAATTCAAAAGTGACAATTTTAACGTGAGAAACGAAGAACGTGAAAAACCGCTAAAAAAGTTTAAAGACAGCGAATTGCATTGTTAGATAAGGATGACGCTCAAACGCAATACCAACAACTTGAGGATTAATTGAATGTGACAGAAGAAGCCGTCTCCATACATGGAAAAGATTCAGAAGATAGGAAAACAGGTTTCACATGAAGTGAATGAAAGACAGCAGGAAAACCGGAAAACCACTCACGAAATGCTGTTCGTCAGTCATTTCTTCATCGAATTGTTATTGGCAATGAAGAATGGATATATTTTGAAAATCCTATGCGTAAAAGCTCATGGGTATCTCCAGGCGAATCAGCGACATTGACTGCAAGGTCAATTCGCTATAGACCGAAGACAATGTTCTGTGTTTGGTGGGATTAGAAAAATGTGATCTGTTATGGGGCACTAAAACCTGCCGAAACCGTTAATACTGAACGCTTCCGTCAACAAATGATCGATTTTGATCAAGCTTTGTGTGAAAAACGAGCGGAATATCAAAAAAGGCAACACACGTGATTTTGCTTCATGAAAATGCACCATCACAAACAACAAAACCGGCCAAAAAAACGATTGAGGCGTTTGGTAGGGAAAGACTTTCGCTTGCGGCTTACTCACCAGATTTGGTTTCGTCCGATTACAACTTATTTGCGTTACTGGGACACGCACTTGTTCAGCAGCGCTTCACTTCTTACGAAGATGTGCAAAAGTGGCTAAAAGACTGGTTTAGCCTAAAAAAGCAACAATGTTTGGACGTGGCATCCACAAATTGCCAAACAGGCCAGAAAAATGTATAGCTATTGATGGGCAATACTTCGAATAAAATATTCCTTATAATTTTCATGCAATAAACGTGTATTTTTTATTTAAAATAATCCGGTGTCATATTTACACAACTGGTATATGGTCACCTAAAACATTAACCAAAAGAGAGAGAGAGTTTATGAGAGAGATTTTTAAAAAATGTGATAAAAATCATCAGCTTTTTATAATGTGTTTAATGCTACATTACCACTGATACCCTACACCAAAAAAACTTTTTCCGAATTTTTCACACATTAATTACAACAGATTGCTAGTTTATATGTTACCTTTAGTCAGTTTATAAATGTTATCTTTAGACCACGTTCGAAAGCTTGTGAGTTTTTAATAAATATATTACACCATTTACCCAAAAACTATTTTATTACCTTTATGTAGTTAAACCCTAAAATAATTGTAAAAATGATTTATAAAATTTGAAAAAAATTTATTTGGTGTGTACATCGGCTCACTCATTTACATTCATTACCTTGCAATAAAAAAAATACTTTAAATTATCTCTACAACTTTGTGTACACTATGCTTTGCGTAGGATAATCAATAATTTAAAAAATTGGATTGTTTTGAGTTTTAATTTATTACAGTAGCCCATAACGTTCTATTCAGCACTTAGGGGTTCAATATTGTATTGTAATTATAAAGAAACAATAATCAATAGTGTGGGGTGGTGTAATAAATTATATGCATACAGTGCAAGCAGATAGTACTAAAATAACATTTACAAAGTTGGATTGTTTTAAATTTTAATTTATTACACTACCCCACATCGTTCTATTAAACACATAGGGGTTTATTATTGAATATTAAATATAAAAAAGTAATAATCAGTATTGTGGGGTACAGCAACAAATTATATCCATATAGTACAAGCAGACAGTGCAAAAATTACATGTCAAAATTGGATTGTTTCAAGTTTGAAGTTATTACATTACCCCACAGCATTAAATGAAACATTTAGGGGCTTAACATTGTATATTAAATATAAAGAAACAATAATCAATACTGTGGGGTGGTGTAATATATTATATGCATACAGTGCAAGCAGATAGTACTAAAATAACATTTACAAAGTTGGATTGTTTTAAATTTTAATTTGTTACACTACCCCACATCGTTCTATTAAACACATAGGGGTTTATTATTGAATATTAAATATAAAAAAGTAATAATCAGTATTGTGGGGTACAGCAACAAATTATATCCATATAGTACAAGCAGACAGTGCAAAAATTACATGTCAAAATTGGATTGTTTCAAGTTTGAAGTTATTACATTACCCCACAGCATTAAATGAAACATTTAGGGGTTTAACATTGTATATTAAATATAAAGAAACAATAATCAATAGTGTGGGGTGGTGTAATAAATTATATGCATACAGTACAAGCAGATAGTACTAAAATAACATTTATAAAGTTGGATTGTTTTAAATTTTAATTTGTTACACTACCCCACATTGTTCTATTAAACACATAGGGGTTTATTATTGAATATTAAATATAAAAAAGTAATAATCAGTATTGTGGGGTACAGAAACAAATTATATCCATATAGTACAAGCAGACAGTGCAAAAATTACATGTCAAAATTGGATTGTTTCAAGTTTGAAGTTATTACATTATCTCACAGCACTTTATTAAACATATACAGGCTTAATATTGTATGTTAAATATAAAAAAAACAGTAATCAATATTGTGGAGTGGTGTAATGAATTATATGCATACACTATAAGCAGATAATACGAAAATTACTACATGTAAATAATTTAATTGTTTTAAATTTAAATTTATTACACTATCCCACATCGTCCTATTAAACACTTAGGGGTTTATAAATTTCCATCAAGTATAAACAAATGAGTATCAGTATTGTGGGGTACCTACTGTAATAAATTATATCCATACAGTACAAGCAGATAGTGCGAAAATTACATGTAAAAATTGTATTGTTTCAAGTTTGAAGTTACTACATTACCCCACAGTATTGTATTAACCATTTAGGGGCTTAATATTGTATATTAAATATAAAAAAACAATAATCAATATCGTGGAATGGTGTAATGAATTATATGCATACAGAATAAGCAGATAATACGAAAATTACTACATGTAAATAATTAAATTGTTTTAAATTTTAATTCATTATACTACCCCACATCGTTTTATTAAACACTTATGGGTTTATTAATTTACATCAAATATAAACAAATAAGTATCAGTATTGTGGGGTACCTACTGTAATAAATTATATCCATACAGTACAAGCAGATAGTGCGAAAATTACATGTAAAAATTGGATTGTTTCAAGTTTGAAGTTATTACATTACCCCACAACATTTTATTAACCATTTAGGGGCTTAATATTGTATATTAAATATAAAAAAAACAATAATCAATATCGTGGAATGGTGTAATTAATTATATGCATACAGTATAAGCAGATAATACGAAAATTACATCTAAATAACTAAATTGTTTTAAATTTTAATTTATTACACTGTCCCACATCGTTCTGTTAAACACCTAGGGGTTTATTAATTTACATCAAATATAAAGAAATAATTATCAGTATTGTGGGGTACTGTAATAAATTATATCCATACAGTACAAGCAGGTAGTACGAAAATTACATGTTAAAATTGGATTGTTTCAAGTTTGAAGTTATTACATTACCCCACAGCGTTCTATTAACCATTTAGGGGCTTAATATTGTATATTAAATATAAAAAAAACAATAATCAATATTGTGGAGTGGTGTAATGAATTATATGCATACAGAATAAGCAGATAATACGAAAATTAGTACATGTAAATAATTAAATTGTTTTAAATTTTAATTTATTACACTACCCCACATCGTTCTATTAAACACTTAGGGGTTTATTAATTTACATCAAATATAAACAGATAAGTATCAGTATTGTGGGGTACCTACTGTAATAAATTATATCCATACAGTACAAGCAGATAGTGCGAAAATTACACGTAAAAATCGGATTGTTTCAAGTTTAAAGTTCTTACATTACCCCACAGCGTTCTATTAACCATTT
Source organism: Aquatica leii (assembly GCA_035610365.1). Taxonomy (NCBI): domain Eukaryota; kingdom Metazoa; phylum Arthropoda; class Insecta; order Coleoptera; family Lampyridae; genus Aquatica; species Aquatica leii. The sequence continues at coordinate 12,139,454 of CM069434.1, read as the reverse complement.
AGGGGCTTAATATTGTATATTAAATATAAAGAAACAATAATCAATATCGTGGAGTGGTGTAATTAATTATATGCATACAGTATAAGCAGATAATACGAAAATTACATCCTTAATAATTAAATTGTATTAAATTTTAATTCATTACACTGTCTCACATCGTTCTGTTAAACACCTAGGGGTGTATTAATTTACATAAAATATAAAGAAATAATTATCAGTATTGTGGGGTACTGTAATAAATTATATCCATACAGTACAAGCAGGTAGTACAAAAATTACATGTTAAAATTGGATTGTTTCAAGTTTGAAGTTGTTACATTACCCCACAGCGTTCTGTTAAACATTTAGAGGTTTAATATTGTATATTAACTATAAAATAACAATAAAGCGTAGTGTAATAAATTATATGCAATGCAACGTTTAAATAATTGGGTTGTTTCAGTTTTAATTTATTATAGTATTCCATACCGTTCTTCTAAACATCTAGGTGCTGAATATTATATAATAAATATTTAAAAAACAATAATCAATTGTGTAGGGTGGTGTAATAAATTATATTCAACAGTACAAGCAGATAGTACTGCAATAACATTCAAAAAATTGTTTTTTTTCAAACTTTAATTTGTTTCACTAGTTCATACCGTTTTATTGGCATTAAGGGGTTTAATATTGTATATTAAACATAAACATACTATAATTAATAGTGTAGGGCCGTGTAATAAATGGCGCACATACAGTAGAAAAACCATATTTATAAAGCTGAGTTGTTTCTAGTTTTAGTTTATTACACTATCCCACATCGTTCTATTAAACACATCGGAATTAAATATTGTATATTAAATATAAAAAACAAATAATCAGTTTTGTGGGGTGGTGCAATAATCTATATATGTATTCAGTACAAACAGATAATACTGAAATAACGTTAAAAAATCAGATTGTTGAAAGTTTTATTTAATTACACTAGTCTACACCATCCTTTTTAACACCTAGATGTCTAATATCGTTTAATTAATATTAACAAAGAATAATTAATAGTATTAGGTGGTGTTATAAATTATATGCAACACTACAAGCAGATAGTACGAAAATAACGTTTATAAAATTGGGTTGTTTCAGTTTGAATTTATTACACTACCCTATACCGTTTTATTAAACACCTAGGCGTTTAATATCTTATATTAAATATAAAAAACAAGAATCATTAGTAATAATACGTTATATGTAACAGTACAAGCAGATAATTTTAAAATAACGTTTTAAAAATCGTATTGTTTCAAGTTTTAATTATTGCACTACCCCACACTCTTCTGTTAAACCCCTAGGTACTTAATATTGTATATTAAACATAAACCAAGAGCAATCAGTAATGTGGGATGGTGTAATAAAATATATGCATACAGTACACGCACATAGTACTATAATAACATTCAAAAAATCGGATTGATTTAAGTTTTAATTTATTTCACTAACTCATACCGTTCTATTAAACACCTAGAAGTTTAATATCCTATATTAATCATAAAGAAACAATAATTAATACTCTAGGGTGGTGTAATAAATTATAAGTGTACAGTACCAGCAGATAGTACCAAAATAGTATTTATAAAGTAATTGTTTTATGTTTTAATTTATTACTCTACCCCACACCGTTCTATTAAGCATTTAAGGGTTATATATTGTACACTGTAAAAAATACTGGTAAATTTAATAAGGAAATCTACCAAAAATTAAGAATATTACTTCAAACTGAATAGTAAATTTACAAAGTTAAAAACAAAATTAGAACAATTTATTTAAATTTTGTAAAATTCAGTTTGCAGTGATATTGTTAATTTTTCATAGATTTTTTTAGCAAATTTTCTAGTATTTTTTTACAGGGGTGGTGTAATAAATTATATGCTTACAGTACAAACAGATAATACAACACTTACATACATGTACAAATTAGATTGTTTTAAGTTTTAATTTATTACACAATTCGACATCGTTCTATTAATCACCTAGAGGTTTAATATTGTATCTTAAATATAAAAAAACAATAATCATTGTTGTGGGGTGGTGCAATAAATTATATACATACAGCACAAGCAGATAGTACTGAACTAACATTTAAAAAATTAGATTGTGTAACATTGTGTCTACACAATTCTATTTACCACCTAGGTGTTTAACATCGTTTAATTATTATGAAGAAAGAATAATCAACAGTATGAATTATACAAGCAGATAGTACAAAAATAACATTTACAAATTTGAGTTGTTTCAGTTTTGATTTATTACACTACTCCATACGATTCTGTTAAAGATCTAGGGATTTAACAATTGTATATTAAGTATAACGAAACAATAATGAATAATAATAATACGTTATATGTGTACAGTACACGCACTACAATAACATTCAAAAACTCGAATTGTTTTAAAGTTTTAATTTTTTACACTACCCCACACTATTCTATTAAACACCTAGGTGTTTGATATTGTATATTAAGCATAAATCAGCAAGCAATCAATAGTGTGGGGTGGTGTAATAAATTATATGCATACAGTACACGCACAGAGTACTACAACAACATTAAAAAAATCGGATTGTTTCAAATTTTAATTTATTTCACTAGCGCATACCGTTCTATCAAACACTTAGGGGTTTAATATTGTATATCAAACATAGAAAGAAACAAAGGAATAATAATTATTGGTGTACGATGGTGTAATAAATTATATGCGTAGAGTAGAAGCAGATAGTACAAAAATAATATTTATAAAGTTTGATTGTTTTAAATTTTAATTTATTACTTTACTCTACAGGGTTCTATTAAACATTTAAGGATTTAATATTGTACACTGTAAAAAATACTGGTAGATTTACTAAGAAAATCTACCAAAAATTAAGAATATCACTGCAAACTGAATAGTAAATTTACAAAATATTAATAAAATTGTAGTAGTTCTTTAAATTTCGTAACTACTATTTTATTTGTGATATTCTTCATGTTTGGAAGTTTCTACTAGTATTTTTTAATATGTATATTAAATACAAGGAAACAATAATCAGTATTGTGAAGACGTGCAATAAATTATATGCATACAGTACAAGCAGGTAGTACTGAACTAACATTTAAAAAAGCAAAGTTTTAATTCATTACACTAGTGTACACTATTCTATTTAATACCTAGGTATCTAAGATTTATTACACTACCCATACCGTTCTTTCAAACACCTAGGGGTTTAGTATTTGATATCAAATATCAAAAAACAATTATCAATAGTAATATTACATTACATGCAATTTGTTACACTATCCCAAACTGTTCTATTAAACACCTAGGTGTTTGATATCGTATATTAAACATAAACCAACAACAATCAATACTGTGGGGTGGTGTAATCAATTATATGCATACAGTACACGCACATAGTACTACAATAACATTCAAAAAATCGGATTGTGTTAAGTTTTAATTTATTTCACTAGACCATACCGTTCTATTAAACACTTAGGGACTTAAACATAAAAAAACACAAATTAATTGTGAAGGGCGGTGTAATAAATTATATGCGTACAGTACCAGCAGCTAGTACAAAAATAATATTTATAAAGTTGGATTGTTTTAAGTTTTAATTTATTACACTACTCCACAACATTCTATTAAAGATTTGGGGGTTTATTATTGCATATTAAACATAAAGAAACGATAATAAATAGTGTGGGGTAGTATATTGAATTATATGCATACAATACAAGCAGGTAGTACGAAAATAACGTTTTAAAAATCGGATTCTTTCTAGTTTTAAATTAATACCGTTGTATTAAACACTTAAGTGTTTAATGTTGTATATTAAACATAAACAAACAACAATCAATAGTGTGGGGTAGTGTAATAAATTATATGCATACAGTACAAGAAAATAGTACGAAAATAGCATTTAAGAAATTGAATTGTATCAAGTTTTAATTTATTACACTACCCCACACCGTTCTATTAATCATCTAGAGGTTTAATGTTGTATATTAAATATACAAAAACAATAATTAAAAGCGTGAGGTGGTGTAATAAATTATATTCATGCATACAAGCACATAATACGAAAATAACCTTTAAAAAATTGGCTTGTTTTAAGTTTTAATTTATTACACTACCTCACGCCGCGCAGTTATACTAAACACCTAAGGGTTTAATATTGTACATGTGATTTTAAAAAAATCAATAAATTATATCCATACAGTACAAGGAGATAATACGAAAATTACAAGTACAAAATTGTATTGTTTTAAGTTTTAATTTATTACACTATCCGACATGGTTCTATTGGACACCTAGGGGTTTAATATTGTTCCTTAAACATAAAAAAACAATAATCACTATTGTGAAATGGTGCAATAAATTGTATGCATACAGAACAAGCAGATAGTACTGAACTAACATTTAAAAAATCAGATTGTTCAAAGTTTTAATTCATTACACTAGTCTACACCATTCTATTTAACATCTAGGTGTCTAATATTGCTTGATTAATATCAAGAAAGAATAATCAACAGTATGAACTACTGTTTTAACTATATGCAACAGTAGAAGCAGATAGTACGAAAACAACGATTAAAAAATTGGGTTGTTTTAGTTTAAATTTATTACACTACCACATACTGTTCTATTAAACACACTGTATATTAAATATAAAGAAACTATAATTAGTAGTGTTAGGTGGTGTAATAAATTATATACAGTACTAGCACATATTTAATACTACAATAATATTTAAAAAATTGAATTGTTTTAGGTTTTAATTTAGTACACTAGTCCATACCCTTTTATTAGACATCTAAGGAATTGTATATTAAATATACAGAAACAATAATCAATATTGTGAACTACTGTAATAAATTATATACAACAATGCAAGCAATAATACGAAAATATTGTTTACAAAATCGGGTTGTTTCACGTTTTAATGTATTACACTACCCCACACTGTTCTAATAAACACCTAGGCGTGGAATATTGTATATTAAATATAAAGAAACAATAATCAATGGTGCAGGGTGCTGTAATAAACTATATGCATTCAGTACTAGCAGACTAAAATGATATTTAAAAAATCGGATTGTTTAAAATTGTAAATTATTACACATCGTTTTATCAAACACCTAGGTGTCTAAAATCGTATATTAAGCATAACGAAATACGAATTAATTATTATTATGTAGCTTCGTGTAATAAATTAAAATGTTAAACAGTTTTTCAATTTTTTTCTGTTCTATTCGTACTTTAAGCATATAGTTTATTACCCGACATTACTGATGTACGTGTGTTTTTATGTTTAATATACTACATTAGACACCTAGGTTGTACTATATGCATAGAATTTATTTTACCACCCCCTAATATAAATTATTGCTTCTTTATTATTCTACAATATTACACAGCTAGATAATTTCAGAATTTTTATTACAGCCTATTATTTTAGAGTTATTAACCCACAAAGATAACCTATAAAGTCTCAATATGTAAAAAGTTTTGTTGTTTATTTCATCTTCATATATTTTATATTGACAGAATTATGAAAGGCGTGTTGTAGTTTATACTAACGCTAGCCCACACTCGTTTTTCCGCTAAGTGGAAAGTGTAATAAATTTTTAGCAATGTTAAAAATTTGTAATTAAAAAAATGTTGGTCTAGTTTTTTGTGACTTTAAGTAGTGGTGCATCGTTAGGTACATTTTTTTTTTAAATAAATTTGTTCAAAAGATTTGAACTGATTGTCATTAAACTCATACTTGAAGAAAATGTCTCCCAACAGAGTTCTTTTTAAAAGTTGCTTTCTCCGCAAACGTACATTTCATACCCAGTTAATGAATTGCATGTAATAAAACAAATGATTAAGCTCAATATATGCAACAATAGCAATGCAATAAGTTGTAGTCAAAACAAATACATTCCAATAGGAAGCTGGTACTAATTATTCTATAAGGAAGATACAATGATAGATAGTTCAAACAGGAAAAGGCAGCATGGAGAAAGTTCTTCAAAGCACAGAGCTTTTGAAATATATTTTATAGTAATAATAGTGTGAGATCTAGAATTAAATGTAGTTAAGGAAATAAACTAATGCATCTTCTAAGAAACGATATAAGCGATGTAATTGAATACAATTGAAGATTTAAGAATAAGAATAAATTAAAAAGAAACGCGGAACAAGAAACTATTAAAACTATAGTTGATCCATACTATAATAATAACGTACTATTTGCTAGTGATGTTCATAATATACTTTTAGAGCCGTTTGTCTGTAGTTAATCAATAATTTTCATTAAAAATTTAATGATCCATGCAAAAAGAAATTAAAAAAAAAACATTGTTTGAAAGTAATACTTTCATAAACTATATTAAGTGCATTCGAAACTTAATTAGAACGTTTAATAAAGTCACTTCAAAGGTTTATCAAGGTTTACGTATAGAAAGGATTCAGTAGTCTTTTCTTCGAACTGTAAATAATTTTATATATTACCCGTGCAAAAATCTGTGAGGTAAAAATATAAGCAGAAACTAAAAAATTTTTTTTAGGCATACTTCCTTATAATTTAGAAAACATTTTTTTGGGAACGGTTGTGACATCACAGATGCATATGAGATATGTAAAAAATTTCAGCAAATATGCACACCCGTGTCACACTTCCAAGAGAAAACCAAATTTTGAATATCTTTAATTACAAATTTAAATTTTTAATGAAAGCAAAACGGTAAAAGTGTTTTTTGATTAATCCTACATTAACGATAGATTTCTCTCGTGCACCTATAGGTCAAGTTCACTCAAAAGATTCTTACACTTGAACTTATTTAGAAAAATTTAAACTTTCACGTAAGGTCGTGCACGTATAAATTTCACGATTTTATTCATGGTTTGTATACAAGCATTCACTTAATTGTTACATTTTTTTCGTTAAACAAAAAAGTTTAATTTCTTTTATGCTCATTACAATGGACTAGGTGATTAAATCAAACAGAATTGAATTACATTGAAGTGGAAGAAAGTAAATCCTCATTGTCTATGCAAAATTTATTATTCCATTTGTGTTTCAATTAAATATTAATTGCCGTTATTGTATTTAAATACTTTCGCTCTTTACGGCCCTTGGTGTAAATTTAAATTATATATAAAAAAATATTGTACACAATCAACAATTCGTTGCTGAATTAATTTTTGCAAGAACTTACCAATGACGAAGATCCACCATCAAACTGCGCAAAAGCAGTACCAACACAGATCACCAGGAGAACATAACTACTAAAAGTGTTCATCTTCATCGTAACACCAACAACCACTTGTACCGACCGAAGAAGTTGAAGTTACAACTAATCTTCTTCAAAGAGGAACAATTCTTTTACAATTCTCCCGCTAGCGCAGCTCCCTACTATAATCGTCTTTTTTTTTTAATTTCACTAACAAAATAAAACTTTTCTTTTTATTTATGACTATTAAAAAACGACATTGCTTATGGTTTTTTACTATTAATTATGTTAAACCGTCTGATTGTGAATTTCATTAAACAATTTCGAAATTTTCAACTGTTTTTAATTTTCTTTGACAAAAAATTATAAAGTACTTAAAAAGTGTAGTACAAATTACAAAATACTGAAAGTACGATTATCTGTTACAAATTGGAAATAATTATAGGATTGTAAGAGAAAGGATTGCTTCAAATTTTGTCAATAGTCGGTAGACGTAACTCTATTTATTACTAAACCTAAATGTGAGATGCTTTTTTAAAACATTTTGATTATGAAATCTTCATCATTTGTAAGAAAAATTGTTTATAAGTTACGATTCTTGTTACAATTAAGTTTCTAGTTTTCTTCTTAAATTTTGCAAAATTATTGGGATGCAACATTTTCATTTCACATTTTTTGACCATTTAGCTTTATGACTTTGTGGTTTTTAAATTTTTTTATAATTTTCTACTTAATGGTCTCTCTTTTGTTGGTTCACGTGCATTGTATATTCTGTTTATGCTATGTGTTTACGTTTACGGACACGTCGATTTGGTTTGTTTAAATGTCACTTTTTTCGCCATTGACATTTTTTGCTCGTGTTTCTTTTTTTCTGTCGTCATCGACATTTTTTTTAAATGGTAAAATATTTTTTCACTCCAGTTATTACTGCTGTTCGAGAACGCGGCTGTAACGCGTAAACATCACAAAACGCCGTAAAAATAGGTACAATTTAAAAAAAAAAAAAGAGGAAAATATAAAAGTATGTTTTAGTGGCAACAAACATATCCTAAAAATTATAAAAACTTGAGTAACATTTCAGTAGTTTAAGATAAAGTTAGATTATAGTGAAATTGGTGAAAGTTAAAATCGAAAACTGAAAAACAAAGGTGTAATCGTGAAGTAATAAAAGTGCAAGTGTAACCAAAAAATACAGAAAAAGAAGACGAATCATTTGACATCAGTTAGAAAAAAGAAGACAAAATGGTAGCTTTGTAATAAAGCAGTAAATGAAAACGCGGGAAAAGAAAAGATAAGGATATCGTGGACAAACGGAAGGGCGATAAGAAAAAAACAACAACGTTTAAGGTAGGCCTGGATAGTAAGAACCTAAATATCTAAAAATCTAAATAAAAAAACTAAAACTAAGGGCCAGAATCAACTTTTTAATACCAAAAACAAAAAAATTTCTATAAAACGGAAATTGGACAAAAAAAGCGTCGAAATGGGGCGGAAAATAGGCATGTGAGGTGTCAAATGAAAGGATATGATATAGCGAACATGATAAGAAAGGTAGCAAATAAAAAAAAACTCATACAAAGTCAATATAGAAGCACAAAAAGCTTATCAATATAAATTTGATAATGTAATAATATAGAAACATATGAACCGATAAGCGTCAAAATATTTGTTGACTAAATACATTTCAGTAGCTATCACTAAAAAAAAATGAAGCTTATCGGGTTACAAATAAAATTAAGAGAGTTTACACAAAATTCATGTGATAATGAATTTCGGCCTTTTTTACAAGAGGCACTTAGAAAATAAAGTGACTGAACGTTTTACAAAGAAACCATACGAGGAACAACAGTGGGAAAAATGTAGAATATACAGAGGATCATTTGCAAATGGGAAAAAAAAATCAAAAGTCAATAAAAATTTAAAACAAAATTTAAAAAAAAGAAAATTAAAATTTCTGAGAAAGAACATGTAACCAGTACTATCGTGATGTCTAGTGTGTGTGAAGTCCCAACTGTGGTCTAGTCAGTGTTTTAGTCTTCAAAAGTGTAAATAAAATACAAAAAAAAACCATTAAAATTTAAAAAAAATAAAGCAATGTATTAGTCTTTTATCAGGTTCCCGCAAGGGCATGTTAATTGTAAGGACATGGCTACGAATAAACGGACAATTCTAAACAATAAATTATGAAATTACGCACGACAAAAATGAATATTACCGCGCAGGGGAGGGATACCCCAGGGCCGGCAAGGGAGGTGGGAACTCCCGGGTCGTCATTCAGAGACCCTGTTTTCGAGGTAGGCAACCAGGCTTCGAAAATTAGTACCCCTACTGGAAGAGAAACAAAAAATACACGCCATGAAAGGAGCTTCTCATGGGGTGGAGAAAAAAAAAGAAAAGCGACAGATCTGTCTACTCAAGACGCAATAATATACCGGAGAAGGCCAAACGTAGCAGTTATGGAAATTATAGATACCATAGAAGCAATACAGTCAACCTATAATACTTTAACAAAAAACGTTTCGACGAATACCAAGAATGAAATAAAAACAGTTATAGATAGGCTAGGAAAAAAAATCGAATATTTCAATAAAACAACAATCCAAAATTACCTAGCACAGGAACGATGGGAGAAAACAGAAAAAATGACGATAGAAACTGAGTCACAAACGGACGCATGGAAAGCACACAGCAAAGAAACGAGAGAAATTGCCATACAAACGACGCAATGGACAGCAGAAGGAAAAGAGATGATAGACAGCGTAGGGAATGTAAACACATACGAAGAATGGAATCAAGTAGTCGAGGAAGAATGGGGAGATAGTGTTTATGTACACACAAAAATAGTAGAAGGACACCCACTACAAGAAACTACGGGAACAACTACACTATGGGTAACGGAAAAATAAGTAGAGGAAAATACTGGACTACAATTAATGATAGAAAAAGTATATCCCGAAATAAACAAAGGAAAAGAGGAAATAGAAACCATGGAGAGAGAAACCAAAACGAAAACAAAAAATAACACCAACATAAAAAAAATAATTAGAATTATATATCAAGACCATGAGGAGGACGTATGAAAGAAGCTAGAAACAATAAAATCTGAAACGGAGGAGGACGAAAAAATAATGTTACACAAACTAAAAACGATGAGCGTAAACAGACTAAGAAAAATGGCAAAGTGTATATTCAAAACAAAAAAAACAAGAATAAACATAATAGTACCAAAGGATACCCAAACACAACAAAGTATAGCTAAGCAAGACAACCAAAAGAAGACCTACGCGTTAGTTGTAGAACAAAAAGGAAAAAATACGAAGAACTAGTAACAAGAATGAGAACGCAGTTAAAAGATAAAGAAGAAACCGAAAAAATACAAACCATAAGGAGCACCAAAGAAGGAAAATTATTAATAACGATAGATAAAGATGAAAAGGCACTAAACAGAATAAAAGAAGAATTAGAAAAAGGAAACGAAGAAGTTAACGTGAGGAAACTCGGAGAGAGAGAGTAAAAACACAAAATCTGATTATTAGAGGGATGGATGTAATGACGACAACAAAAGATATAGAAGAAGCAATAAAACAATATCGCAGTGTAGAAAACTTAAAAATAGGGGAGTTTAGGCCCAATAGAAATTACACAAAAACAGTCACAATTCGAGTTCCAGAAGACGAAGTTACTAAAATGATTCAAAAAAAGAAAATCAGAATAGCAATGTCGCAATGTAGCCTAGAAGAGCAGCAACGAGCCGTCAGATGCTACAAATGTTGGAAGTATGGACACAATGCCAAAGACTGTAAGGGAAATGATAGGACAAAATTATGCCACAAATGCGGAATAGAGGGACATGAATACAAGGAATGCCAAGAAGAAGAATACTGCCCACTATGCGAGGAGGAGGGTCACAGCGCCGGTAGAGGGAATTGCGCAAGCTGGAGAAATTATATAAAGAAAGCTCGAAAACAAAGCAAGGAGATGGGCGAAAAGATTTAGAACTAACTGCAGATAAAGAATTTGTGATATATATATAAACTGTGATATAAATGTTGTGACGTCCAGAATCTACGAAAATAAACTGTGATATTTTTTACATATTTTATTTATACATATATATATACATATATTGATTTATTTATTTGTCTACACGCTTATACGTATATCTACAAATCTAGTTATATCTATACAAAACATATATACATATATATATATTTTTCTATTTCTTCTTCTTTATTTATAAAACAATGAAAAAGGATAATGAAAAAGTAACATGCACTACACAAATAATTAAAAAAACAGAAAAAAGGAAAAACAAAAGTGAAGTAGAAGTAAGAAATATAAAAAAGAAAAAGCAAGGCAAAATAAAAATTGGAACATGGAATATAAGATCAATGATACAACCAGGAAAAATAAGAGATATTGTACAAACTTTAGAAAAATATAAAATAGATATCATAGCAATACAAGAACTGAGATGGGCAGAAGAAGGTGAGATAAACAAGAGTAACTACACGATATTTTGGAGCGGAGGAAAAAACAAGGTAACAATGGAACAGGGTTTATAGTAACCCAAAAGCAAATGAAAAATATTATAAAATTTGAAGCTATAAATGACAGAATATCGAAGCTTAGAATAAGAGGACAAATAAGTAATACCACCCTCATATGTATATATGCACCAACAGAAGTAGATACAAATGAGAAAAAAGAAGATTTTTATGAAAAACTTATAAGAGAATGCGAGAAAACTCCAAAATATGATACTCTAATAATATTAGGAGATCTGAATGCGCAAGTAGGAAAAGAAGATCACATAAAAACTGTAGCGGGAAAAAACACAATACACGAAAAAACTAACGATAATGGAAACAAAATCTGTAATCTAGCAGCTGCAATGAATTTATACTTAGCAAGTACTAAATTTCCCCACCCAACCAAACATAAAATCACATGGAATCACCCAAATCATGTAACAAAAAGTCAAATTGACCATGTCTTAATAACAAAAAGACGGTTAAAAAACATAGAAGATGTTATATCGTAGAGAGGAGCTACTGCAGACACAGATCATGTTCTAGTAATTGCAACCATGAAAGAAAAGAAAAGTATAGCACAAGACAACGTTAAAAACAAGATGAAGAGCAGATGGAATACAGAAAAAATTAAAGATGTAAAGATACAACAAGAACTACAAAAGGGTATAACACAAAAACTCCAACAAAAAAGAGATGATAAGCATAAAAAAAGTAAAAATGGAATAGAAGAGGAATGGTATAACATAAAAGCAAGTATTTTAGTGACAGCGGAAGAATGGATAGGTGAAAAAAATGGATAAGAGTAAAGAATGGTACGATCAAGAATATGAAGAAGCATGCAAAACAAAAAATGAAAAATTGATAAAATGGCTGCAAACAAAAACAGAAGAAGACAAACAATTATATAAAGAAGCAAACGCAATAGCAAGAAATAGATGCAAAAGAAAAAAAAGGGAATGGAACGAAAATAAGATTAAAAAAATACAAGAAGAATATAAAAACAGAAATACAAAAATGTTTTATCAAAGAATAAGGCAAGAAAAGAGAAATTATAAAATAAAACCAAGAGGTTTCAAAGATGAAAAAGACGTCACAAAATATACACAAACTGAAATACAACAAATATGGAGAAACTACTTTGAAAAGCTATTCAGTAGCGAAACACAGACAAATATAAATACACCAACAAATACAACAGTAGACTTAAAAATACACAAACCAACTCTAGAGGAGGTGAAAAGAGCAATAGAAAATTTAATTAATAACAAAGCAGCCGGAAGTGATAACGTAATTGCGAAATTCATTAAAAACGGAGGCGAAAAACTACATAAAAAAATACAAGAATTAATAAGTCAAATATGGAGGGAAGAATATATGCCAGAAGAATGGAGAAAAGGAATAATAACAACAATACACAAAAAAGGAGATATGGAACAGTGTGAGAATTACCGAGGAATACAGCTGTTAAATGTAACCTACAAGATACTCTCAAAATTAATCAAAAATAAATTACAAGAATATACAGATATTAAAATAGGAGATTATCAACAAGGCTTCAGACCGGGGAGATCAACAACGGATGCAATATATATATTACAACAAATATTGGAAAAAGCTAATGAATATGACATAACACTACACATATTATTCATAGACTTCAAGCAAGCATTTGATAAAATAATACGAGCTAACATACCGACAGAAATGAAAAAAATGGAAATAGCACAAAAGATAATAAACTTAATGGTAAAGTAGTTTATCCTCCTGTTTCTTAGGTTGTAATTAGTATTAGATCTTGTCTTCTTTAGGAGGGGCAATAAAAACCACTCTAAACTATTTTTATGGCTACGTTTTGTGTCTCTAGTGTGCACTTCTTCAGGCCACTGAAAAATTTGGTAAGTGAACAACATTACACACGTAACAACTGAATTTGTTTGTTTAAAATTTAAATTTTAATTCTACTGACAATAATTTTATGTTAACTAGAATAAGTATTAATAATATCAGACGGTATGCTTGTTGGACCAGTGGACTGTTTCCACTCATAACCTTTTCTTGTAAGTTTTTTTTGTCTTTATGTTGTACCTGTTAAACAAATTCAGTTAGTTTTTACGTGTATAATGTTGTTCACTTATTTTTCAGTGGCCTGAACAAGTGCACACTAGAGGCACGAAACATAGCCATAAAAATAGTTTAGAGTGGTTTTTATTGCCCCTCCTAAAGAAGGCAAGATCTAATACTAATTACATAATAAACTTAGTTAAAATGACATTAGAGGACACAACGGCAGTAGTGAAGGTGGGAAATATAACAACAAAAAGCTTTGAAGTAACGGAAGGAGTAAAGCAAGGGGATACTCTATCAGCTTTAATATTCAATATAGTGCTAGATAATGCAATTAAAAGAACAAAAATAGAGGGTACAATAAACGTCAAAAATACACAAATTATTGCTTACGCCGATGACGTAGTAATCATAAGTAGAACTAAAATAGGAATGATAGATGCTGCCATAAAAATAGATGAGGAAACAAAAAAAATTGGGTTAAGAATCAACGGAGAGAAAACAAAATACTTAAAATATAGTAATAGTAACAATGAAAAATTTATAAAAGTAGGAAATCATAAAATAGAAAGTGTGCAAAAATTCAAATACTTAGGCGCCATTATATACAACAGAAAAAATAAAGATAATGACAAAACCAAACAAAGAATACAAGAGGGATACAGAAGCTACTACGCAAATAAAAAATATATTAACAGTAAACATTTAAGCATAAATGCTAAAATCCAGATTTATAAGACTTTGATAAGACCAGTAGTAGTATATGCGTCAGAGACATGGACAATGACAAAAAAAGAAGAGGAGGAATTAAGAATTTTTGAAAGAAAAATAATAAGGCAAATTCTAGGACCAATCAACACGGGAGAGAACGAATATAGACCAAGAATGAATTTCGAGATAAGAGACCAAATGAAAGGTGAGGACATCGTTAACTATATAAAATCACAACGAATAAAATGGCTAAGTTACGTAATGAGAAAAGATAAAACTAAAACAATAAGAATAGTAACCGAATGGAAACCAACAGAGAACAGGAAGAGAGGCAAACCGAAGATCAGTTGGATTGACGATGTTGTAGGCGACCTAAAAACGTTAGAAATAAAAAACTGGAAAGTAAAATGCCATAACAGAACGGAATGGTCTAGAATCGCAGAAGAGGCAAAGAATAGCAAAAAATTAATATAAATAAAAATAATAAGACAATCGGAAACTAATCCATCCCAAATAACGGATTAAGAAAGCTGAAAAGCAGACATAACTGCACGCGGTTAAAGTTCTGGTTATATATATAAAATATTTTTTCAACGAATTTCGATAAAGTTCGTTTTTCTAAGTACGAAAATGTAAAAAAATTGTGATATTGAAGAAAAAAATGTTTGAGATATTCGTTGCCAAAGTTTCAAAAATGTAAGTAAAAGTGATGCGATAAGATCAATTATTAAGGAAACACTGGAAAAAACAAACGATTTTAGGATTTAGAAAACTTCTCTCGGTCACACTTTTTTGACATTTTTGTACTAAATAATTCAACTCTATCAAAATGCGTTAAAAAAGATATGGGTTGCCATTTAAAAAAAAAATGCTTCGACGTTATAGCTCGGAAACAAAACACGAGCAAAAAATGTCAATGGCGGGAAAAAGCGACGTTTAAACAAACGAAATCGACGTGTTCGAAGAAATTTCCTCAAACTTTATCATTTAGCATTAATCTACTGCATATTTTATGAGCGCACTGTTTTGTTTGGTTCTATATTTTACCACTAATGTTATCAGAGTTCAATTAATTTTTTTCTTTATGTTTTTGTCCATCAACTATTTTTGATTACTATAATAAGCCTTATTTTCTAATAACGTTTGAAAACTTTAATTCCTTTTATTAATCACGGCCAAGATCTATATTCTTATTTAAAACTAATTAGACATAAATATTAAATAACTTTTTTGTCTCAGTCTAGAAAGAACTTTTTGTAGATAGAAGAAATGATAACAACCGGTTTTATTGCATGAATAAGAACAAAATTAAGTGCTTAATTGTTACCTTTTTTTTTAAGTTTTTTTGTCGTTAGTGACAGATATTACCAAAAAGATTCAACTTAAATTAAAATAAATCTCATTTCAGTTTGTTGGTTTTTCTTTTATTTTTATTTATTGGTGAAAGAGGAAAATGTTCCTGGGATTCTGCCATTTTAAATTAGAAAATCTAAGACAATCCAAATGACTAATACGCGAATGTATAAGCTGTAGTTAAAAAGTGTTTTTATATAAGGTATCTTGATCATTGTATAAATATCTTCTTTTAGTTTAATTAATCTCAATTATGATAACCACTATTACTACGGCTTTTTAAAAAATCTTTTATTAAAACATTTACAAAGCAGAAAACATACTCATTTTGATACAAAATACACACATTGTAATTATCTTCTATTTAAAACATACAATATAACCGAAGTCAATAATTGATTAATCATCGTTGCCTAAAGATTCACTTTCTTCAGTTTCTCGCTCATCTTTGTCTGAATCACCATTATTCACTGTAAACGTCAAAGTTTCCACAATCTTATCAGTTAAACCATTTGTTTTTCACATTTCTTCACAAATATGTAACACATGATTGCACTGCTTTATTGTTAAATCAAAAATTGCATTTTGTTTTTACGAGACTCTATGTGGATTTAATTAGATTAAGTTTACGTGTATTACAGTATTCAGTATTACGTTAGATCAAATAATACAATTTGTCATGATCTCCATTTAACGTCAGATAAGTTAATTGTAGATGTAACGTCAGTTAATGTTACAATGTTGTAAGGTTGACATCCGAGGCAGTTTATTTAAATTCTCTTTTATTTCTTATAACTACAATTACATTAAATGACAACTACCTAATCGTTTAATTAACACAACCATTACTCTTAACTGTAACATTATTTATTAACAACTCACTATTAAAACTCTTGCTTAACTGTTCTAAAAACTGTCGTTAAAATTGTAGTTTAACTGTGTTTAAAAGCTGTAACTTAAAAACCATACCCATTTATTCTATTTATATTACAATGTAATTGCCAACGTTGCTAACTTGTCACTATTTCTCAAAGCTGTTCGTTCAACTGTGGTTGCATCTATGCTTAATAATCATTCTTTAGTAGCTCGAATTTAATCACATTTCCCAATGCTTTTTCTTCCATTTACACTTGTAATAAAATCCAAGTTTTAAACAATTTGAGAATTTCTCTGTTACATTAGCAAAAAGTGCAAAATCGCTTTTAATTGGATATATTTAGTGACAAGCTGTTTGTTATTTATTGAAGAAATTAATGACATTACAAATAATGTTTTATGCTTTGGAATGAACAATTTTTCGGGTTGTGCTTTCTATGGATTAAAGCTGTAATACAAAAAGTTACTTTAATTAACGACTAGAACAGAATTGTACACAAACAAACCAAAAATTTAAATAAAAAAGCAAAAACTAATATGAAAAGTCAAAATTGCAACGTAAATAGAAACCAAAATATCAAAAAATTAATGTATTTTAACGAACCGCGATATATGATTTGTCCTTTAAACTAGTTTTCAAATTTTCTGGGAGTTTTATAAGCTTGGTACCACTGTAGTTATTTTTTTTAAATAACGGAAACCACGTGGGGCTGTGACGTGAGCATTACTTCCATCGGAAAAAACTCCTAAATTGCGTCTAATGAAGTTTTCAAAAATGAAGAAATAAAAAAAAACTAAAGACAAAGTAGGAAACAAAGAAAGAAAGATTTGCGTAAAGAAAAGTAAGAAAATAAAAATGAGGGCCTACAGGGAATTTTCAAACATAGAAGCTAGAGGAGAATGAGTGATTAAGTACAAACTGATTAACTATTGAAAATGGAAATTTTAGGGAAGGAAGTTATATAAAAAGAGAAGAAAACAAAATATATGATCACCAGAAGGCACAATATAAATCAAAATACAATAGAAAAAACAGAATGCGAACATAAGAAAGTGTATTAAAGTAACAGGTAACACAGAAAAAGGTAGATGCTTTTTTTAAAGATTTTAGAAAACAAAATCTGGTGTGACAAAAAATGTCACAAAACGTTTAACGAAAAAGGAAAGTGTAAAAAAAATCTTTGAGAATCTCCAAAAAGATTTAAGAAATAAACAGAATATTCTAGTCGAAGATAAAGCAAAACTATAAAAAGCGAACTGAGAAAATCGACTTTAATGACCGTTGGAAATTGTTTATTTTGTATTAAATAATCGATAACCATGCACCAATGTTTAGTGAAAAGATTGAACTCCAGTTGTTCAAGAATTGAACATATGCATAACGAGACTCGACTTCTTTTGTATCGCAATGCGACATGCGAACGCAGTTTTGTATATTTCTGTAAAATAATAAAAATACAGACTATACTAAATAATTTTTCCATTTTTATTCTAAGATTTGCCCCACGTCGTTTTTCGAACCGAATTTGAACCAAAGACATGGATTTTCCTCAAATATTTGATCCTGTGAAGTCTATGCCTGGTGACGGTCAAATTTTTATTGCAGCAAATTTAAGGTAAGCCTATTCCAATTGGATTATCTAGACAATGGATAACTGTAATAACGGGGATTATTGATTTTAAATTATTTGCATATCAAAAGAAGGTTTATTTGCGCACGGCCCAAAGAGATCGAACTTCATGGTTTCTGTGATGCTGCAATGCAGGGCTATGATGCTTGTACATATCTGCGATTAACCGATTACTGCAGTATCTATTACGCCAAAATTTTGTGTTCTCGAACTCGTATTACTCTTTTGAAACCTATCACAATTCCCAGGTTGGAACCATGTGGTGCAGTAACTCTTGTGAAATAGATGTCTCAGGTTGTTAAGGCTTTGGACGTTGTATGGGACGATATATTCTTGTGGACAGACTCCACTATCGTGTTAGAATGGTTGCACACTTCTGTCAATTATCTTATCAACCTTTTGTAGACAATCGTATATTTAATATTTTGGAACTCGCACCACAGGCAACATGGAAACATGTTCCAACAGAAATAAATCACACCGATTTAACATCATGTGGTATTTCACAAAGTAAGTACTCCTCCCTCACTTATATGCAGCGAGTTCTTGCTTATATTTTGCGTTTCAAACACAATACTTTGGGCCGCACTCTCAACTTTATGGCTCTCTTTCGCTTTCTGAATTACAATGTTCGTTGTCACGTCTTCTAAAACTTGTGCAAGAAGAATGTTTTGGATAACAGTTAGACACCATAAAGAGTAGCAAACTGTTGCCTAACAGTAAAAAATTATTAGTCTTAATCCATATATTGACGTTGCCGTGTTATTAACAGTTGACGGTCGGCCAATTCTCAAAGTTTCTATCTTCGATTAGGCAAATGTTCTAGTCCACATCTGGTCGCAGCTTAGCTAAGCAAGTTGTTCGTCAATGTATTAGATGTTTTAAAGCTTCTCCTGTCATTCCGTTAATGCGCAATCTTCCAGCCACTAGCGTTACTCATTCGTTTCTTTCCACTCGAGTAGGTATAGATTATGTTGGACCAATTATTGTAAAAACGCTAGAGGTAGAGTCTGTGTTTATGTATACGGCGCTTTGTTGCACGTAGAGGAAAACTAAATAAAATATTTCCGACAATGGCCGAAACTTTGTTGGGGCTAGATCAGAATTGAAAGAACGAGTATAACTGAAATTGCATCAAATGATGGCATATCGTGTCAATTTATGCCTCCATTTAGTTCACATTTGGGCGGCTTGTAGGAGGCAGGAGTAAAATCGTACGTATCCATGTATCAACGCATATAACAAGCGAAACAGCAATTTTGGCAAAGATGGACCAAGAAATATTTAATTGAGATGCAACGTCGTACAAAATGGTGTACAAATGCTGTAAATGTAAAACCTAACACTATGGTTCTAATTATGGCTATCAACCTTCCTACATTAAAATGAAAACTTGGGCGCATTCAAGATCTCTAGTCTAGTGAATGAAAACATATTGATGTATTTAATGAATGCTAAAACGTAGAATTAACGAATGCATAACAAATCTACTCAATAAACACAAACACGTTTATAAAGCGTTGTTAAAAAACCTAACTAAACGTTGTGAATTAGTTATCAAATACTTTTAACTCAGTATACAAATATTTTGTGTTTTCAGGTGTTTTTGAGGTTGTAAAATTAACGTTAGCAATAGAATATTCCATATAATATTTCAATGTGATTTATTTCAACGTTATTAAAGTTATTTTTTAATTATATCTAAACGTCAAATGGTTTTTAAAATTAGCGATATTGCACCGTTTATTCAACGTGATTTATATATTGAATTTTACCGAAACTTACTACGTGTTTGCAACAGTTATGAAAAACGTCTATTTTTAAGGATTTCACACAGTTTTTTAAGCTTATATTGTAAGTTACTTCAAAATAATAATTCAAGTAATGCACTAGCTTAAATAATTTATTTATATTTTTAAAAAACCTAAAATATAAAACAAGGAAACATATTTACAAATTTATAGTTAGGGTCGTAGGAATTCTATCGTAGTCTTAAATTTTATATCAATTCGAAAACTACTTAAATTTACAATATGGACGCTACAATATTTTTTATATTATTAAGATGGTAAATATTGAAAAAATAACCTTGAACTAATAATTACAAGTTATTTACATACGGATTCTCAAAATTTGTATCGCTTGCCTTTCACATGATTTAATTAGATAATATGAAATCTATGAAATTCATAAATTATTGGTTTCGTACAATGATTTGCTTGATTTTATCACATTAGATCAATGATCAGTAATCACCACTTTGTAAATCGTAATCGAACGTACATATCATAGATCTTCTAGAATCATAGCGTACGGAAAAGCATGTCGTAACATTCGTAATTATTAACGTACAATGTAAACCTTCGTATTTGCACTTACCGCAAGAAAAACAAATCATACGTATCAGATAAAAAATTGTTTGTACGTAAAAAAGAAACGTGTAACGAAAAAATAAAAACGAAGATTCCAAGGTTACATCATCTGTGAAGAACATAGAGAACGATTTACACCTACGAATCATGGGTTCTTCTTATTAACTACGAAGGCATAATGATTTAACAGCGAAAGTGGATTGCCAGCGTAACAACAATAGCAGTACTCACAAGTTCAAGTTTAACATGTGGACATGTGAACGTCCGCTTATCTGAAGATGACTTAAAAATTAAATACAAATGACGCATGAGTTTTGTGCATCATCAATTGCGCACGCAGCGAATCCAAAAATTGTAAGTTAAATCAAACACTTACGTTAAAAATGTATGTTTATGACGTTTGCGTATTAATTAATTTTTTAACGTTGTCTAATCGACATTATGATTTTACCAAAAATATATTAATAATTTTCCAGCGATAGTTGATAAATAATAATTATCAACGTTAAAATTGCATTGATAAATAACGTGGAAAATACTGACAATAGAGCACAGTTATATATAACGTTATGGTTATTGGCTTTATAATTAAAATATTGAAATGTTCTCAAATTCAAAAGCCTTCTCGAAGTTGTTATCCATCTTCTAGAACGTATACCGAAAGATACGGAACATTCGAGAAGGATTTCCAAAATGTGTATAAATACGGAACAAACAAATCTTAGGTCAGTTATTTCCGTAATGCGAACACGGCAGTGTTAAGAAGATTATTTAAGTGGACATAAATAAGTGATTAACGCGTGTACGAGAAAGGTACGGAGTACGTGACTTTAACGTAAACAATAAGAGTTAAACAAGTGTGTGAAGTTATCCGCGGACTTTATCTTATGTTCGTGTAAGTGATATAAATTAGTGTAAGTGTTTTTATTAAATATCCTTAGTTTAATTAATTCGGTTAGTTATAAACGTGTATATATTTTTAGTATAAGTAAAAATAAATTAGTTTTAATAATAAAATCGTTACAGTGGTGTCACGGTGTGGGGTTCGCGATTTTTTTAGTGTAAATACCATTAAGTAATCTAATATCGCTCCCGTAATAAAAACATTGATTGCGTAAATAATCAAACTTTAGTTCGCGTGTTTTTTTCATAAGCTGTTCCATTTAGTTAAACTAGTTTCGGGCTTTATTAAAATAAAGTGTTATTAAACTTTTTTTTATTATTCGTGGTTAAATTTATGCCGGTGACGCGTTTGCAAGCAGTTAAAATTGATGCAAAACTATTTGAATTTCTTGAATCAATAAAAAATGGTTAAGAATCGATTAATAGAAAAATAGAAGAAAAGTTTTACGAAAATTCGCAGAAAATGGAAGAAAATTCTAGAAAAATAGAAGAAAAATTGTTGGAAAATTCTAGAAGTTTAAAAGAAGAAATACAAACTAGCATAGAAAACCAAATTAAAATTGTTCAAGAGGAAACCCAAACAGATATGTTAAATTTAAAAGAAGAAATTTGCGAATCTGTGAATGACAAACAAAAATTAAAAGTTCAAGAACCATAGAAGACAAACTAGAGAAAACATTTGGAGAAAGAATACAATGGCTTGAAGAAAGAATGGCCCAAATGAATTGTCACGGTGAAGGAAGCGTCACGAGTGAAGATTTAATAATGGACTATCGGGAAGAAACCACTCACAAGTTCAAAGTTGTAAGTTGTACCTCCGAATTTTGATGGTAAAGTTTTATGGTCAACCTACTACAGGCAGTTTGAAGCCGCAGCTACAGTTAATGGTTGGACCAACAAGCAGAAAGCGACGTCTTTAATTGTGTCCTTACGTGGAGAAGCTCTTGGAATCTTGCCAACTGTTCCTGACCACTTACAAGAAAATTACGAACTCTTAATTTCACGATTAGAAATGAGATATGGAGATGCTCATCTTCAACAAGTGTATCAAGCTCGAATTAAAAGTCGTGTTCAGAAAGGTGCCGAAAGTCTTCAAGAGTTTGAGGCCGACATCGCCAGATTAATACGGGTTGCGTATCCTACAGCACCACATATCTTCTTGGAGCAGTTGGCTATTCAAACCTTTGTAGACGGTCTCCGAAACAACGAAACACAGCAGACTCTCCGGTTAGCTCGACCAAAGCCGTTGCATGTCGCTTTAACCCATGCTTTCGAGTTCGAGGCGGCAAAACAAGCGTCGCATTGAGGCAGCCATAAGCTCCGTTGTGCTGCAGAAATATCGTCGCACACATACGAAAGCATTGAAGAATAGTGCGACGGGTATTTTGGGAACGAGTAGCTCGAGGAAGAGAACTGACGTGCTGGAACTGCGGGGAAGTGGGCCACGTACATCGACGCTGTACTAAGCTCAGAAGAAAACCAGAAGAACGTCCGGAAAACTAGAACGGGTCGCAGAATGGGGCGAAAGTCGACCTCGACGAGCCATGCCCCAAAGATTATCATCCAAATGGCATCGCCTAGGAAGCAATTGCATAGTATTTATCTCGATGGCAAGATCAATGGAAGAAGCGTCCAGTTACTGGTTGACACGGGAGCGACGAAGACCACCATTCGTCCTGACATCTTATTGGAAAACGAGAAGACATTACCAGTAACAGCACGACTTCGAACGGCGACGGGCGAAGAAATACCTACTCACGGTCATGTTAAAGTAACCATTGGTTTGGGAAATAGAGTACTCGACCATCAAGTATTGGTAGCCGACATCACGGAAGAAGTTATCTTGGGAATGGACGTGATAAAGAAGTATGGGTTCCATTTGTATATGAAGAACGATGTCCTGAAGATCGACAATTAAGAAATTCCTTTTCATTCGTCAGAGAAGGCAGCCGTGCGAGTCTTATTGAGTGAAAACGTGATTCTGCCTGCAAGGACGGAAAGAGTGGTGATGGCACGCCGGGAAGGCTACATACGCGCGATTGAACCAATGGAGGGCGGTTTAGTTGAAAAGCGACTACTCGTTGGCAGAACTTTAGTACGAGTAAAAAACACGATGCCAGTAAGGATCTTAAACATCAACTCAGATCCAGTAACGTTGAAAAAGAAGACCGTGGTAGACCAATGCACGCTAGTATTACAAATTGTGAGATGCGAGAAGTCGAACGAAGATACGTCGCCGAAGAAGTGTCCACAACATCTATTGGACATTCTTACCACCAAATGCCAAAACCTCAGCCAAGACCAGCTGGCTAAAGTTAAAGTGTTGATCCAAGAATACCAAGATGTGTTCCCGCTGGAGAGTGGTTCCAAAGAAAGAACTAACGTGGGGAAACATAAAATTAATACCGGAGACGCTCAACCGATACGACAACGCAGACTTCCTTTGGCGAAAAGAAGGAAGCCGAACAAATAATTACGGATATAGAGAGAGCAAGCGTGATTGAATCTTCAAGTAGCCCATGGGCATCACCAGTGGTACTCGTAAAGAAAAAGGATGAATCAACGAGGTTTTGCGTAGACTACAGGTAGCTAAACGACGTGACTAAAAAGGACAGCTACCCTTTACCTAGAATTGACGATACGCTAGACACCCTGTCAGGATCCCAGTGATTTTCTACGTTAGATTTAAAGAGTGGTTACTGGCAGGTAGAATTGGAGCCCAAGGATCGTGAAAAAACAGCTTTTACGATCGGAACTGGTTTGTGGCAGTTCACTGTAATGCGCTTCGGCCTGTGTAATGCTCTTGCAACATTAGAGCGTTTGATGGAGACCATCTTGCGCGGATTGTCTTGGAAGACGTGCTTGGTTTACCTGGACGACGTGATCGTGGTCGGAAGGTTGTTTGAAGAACACTTGAACAACTTGAAGGAAGTATTCCAGCGACTACGTTAGACTAACCTCAAACTGAGCTCAAAGAAGTGCCACGTATTTAAGAAGGAAGTGCAATACCTTGGCCACGTCGTATCTAGAGATGGAGTAAAGGCTGACCCAGACAAAATCCGAGCAGTGCAAGCATGGCCAAGACCAGTCGACAAACATCAAGTCCGAAGTTTCCTTGGGTTGTGCACCTATTATAGACGATTTGTACCTGGATTTGCTAATATTGCCAAACCTTTGACGAAATTGACGGAAGAAAGAGCAGAATTTAGATGGAATGAAAACTGCGAAAATTCTTTCAATCAACTAAAACAGGTCCTAGTCGCTTCGCCGATTCTGAGTTATCCAAGAGTAGATGGAAAATTTGTTTTGGATACCGACGCAAGCAATCTGGCCATAGGCGCGGTCCTTTCGCAGGTTCAAGATGGACAAGAAAAAGTTATCGCGTATTTTAGCAAGGTTTTGTCTAAGCCAGAAAGGAATTATTGCGTGACTAGGAGGGAGCTGTTAGCAGTCGTCGAGTCTATCGAACATTTCTACAAATATTTGTATGGACGAAAATTTTTACTGAGAACAGACCACGCCGCTTTAAAATGGCGACTGCAGTTCCGTAACCCAGAAGGACAAGTGGCAAGATGGATCTAGAGACTGCAAGCTTATGACTATGACACAGAACATCTTGCCGGAAGCAGTCATCGGAACGCTAATGCCTTGTCCAGAAGACCATGTCCGGCGGACTGCAGCCATTGTTTGCGACTGGAAGAAACAATTGAATGCCTCCGGAGAACTGCTATGGTTGATGATGAGTGGGAACCTTATCAGTTACGTCGCAAACAAGGAAAAGATCCTGAAATAAGACTACTCCTGGACTGGAAAGAAAGCGGCCGATGACCAACCTGGGAAGAAAAGTGAGTGTTTTAGGCAGAAACATCAAAGCGTATTGGGCGCAGTGGGATTCCTTGATAGTAGAAGATGGTCTTCTTAAGCGATCCCTAGAAAGTGCCGAGGGCACGGGAAACAGACTACAGTTGGTAGTGCCGAAGAGCAGGGTGTCAGAGGTGTTGAAGCATCTCCACGATGGGACATTAGGAGGACACTTTGGCATTGAGAAGACGTTGGGTAAAGTGCGAGAATGATTCTACTGGATGAAATGCAAAGAGGACGTCATGAAATCGTGCCGTAAATGCACAGTCTGCGCATCAGGAAGTGGTCCAGCGGGAAAGTACAAAGCACCCATGAAGCAATACAACGTAGGAAGCCCTTTGGAAAGAGTAACGATTGACATCGCAGGGCCGTTCCCAGAATCCGATTCGGGAAATAAATACATCCTGGTGGCGATGGATTATTTCACGAAATGGACAGAGGCTTACGCCATACCCAATCAGAAAGCAGCTACAGTCGCAAACGTATTAGTAAAAGAGTTTTTCCGCCGGTTTGGAGTTCCGTTGGAATTACACTCCGATCGAGGCCGCAATTTTGAGTCTGGGCTGGTTCAAGAAGTTTGCCGACTGTTGGGAATTAGGACGACGCTTCTCCATCCTCAATGTGATGGCATGGTTGAGCGGATGAATCGAACAATGGGCAAGTACTTATCCAAGGTAGTGTCCGAACACCAAAGAGACTGGGATCAGTACTTGCACCTTTTCCTAATGGCATACCGATCATCCGTTCACGAAAGCACAGGCTAAACACCAACCAGTGTGATGCTCGGTCGTGAAATGCGATTGCCATGCGACCTTCAATTTGGACGAAAACCGGAACAAGAAGTTGCTGGAGAAGATTACGTCAGCAAGCTGACAAAGAGGCTAGACGAAATATATGAATAGGTCCGTAAAAACGCACAAACAGGATGAAGACTAGATATGACGTCAAGGCTCAAAATGGTGTGTTTTAACCTGACGATATGGTCTGGTTGTATAATCCGCAAAAGAGACGTGGTTTGTCGCCAAAATTGCAAAGGCAATGGGAGGGTCCCTATGAAGCCATGCAGCGTATTAATGACGTCATATATCGCACCCGAAAACCGCCCAAAAGCAAGCCAAAAGTGGTCCACGTCGATCGTCTAGCCGCGTTTGCTGGCGATAACCACAATACGCAAGTTCAGGTCCGAACCAGAGTAATAAGCAGCAGAACCAGGAATCCAATAGAAGAAATGGAGTTCGAGAAGTTTAAAAACTTATACGGAGTTTCTGGAAACGCTAGGTTCGGAGTTACCACCGAGGAACAAGACCTGTTCCAGACACAAAAAGATTACGCCATCGCACATTGCGTGAGCGAGGATCTTGACATGTCCAGAGGGCTTGCAGTCGTGTTTAAAAAGAAGTTTGGGCAGCTAGATGAATTACGAAGACAGCAACCGGCAGTCGAAAAAGTTTTAGAACTACGTGGTGACAGACGCTTCGTTTTCTATTTGGTCACCAAGAAATACTCACGTACCAAGCCGTTATACAAAAATCTGTGGCGAACATTATGGAATCTCAAGAGGGAAATGGAGTTCCACCATGTAAAGAAACTGGCAGTATCCAAGCTTGTTTGTGGCTTAGATCAACTGAATTGAGGACAGTTCGAAACATGTTGGAGGTCGTCTTCCGAGGAACAGGCGTTCAAGTGTTGGTCTGTAGTTACCAACCAAGAAGAAAGTCGGGTCAGGAAAAGTCCATTGACTGTTACTTTTATGGTCAGAGAAGCTGCCGAAATGGAGGAAGCTGCCGCTATCGCCACGATCCTTCCTACTGGTGTCGCATCCAGTCTTCTGTTCTGAGTCAAAACAGTCCTAAGAAGGGGGCAGTAAAACGTTCTCAAATTCAAGAGCCTTCTCGAAGTTGTTATCCATCTTCTAGAACGTATACCGAAAGATATGGAACATTCGAGAAGGATTTCCAAAACGTGTATAAATACGGAACAAACAAATCGTCGATCAGTTATTTCCGTAATGCGAAGACGGCAGGGTTAAGAAGATTATTCAAGTGGAAATAACTAAGTGATTAACGCGTGTCCGATAAAGATACGGAGTACGTGACTTTAAAGTAAACAACTGTGGATCTACTAGTGATAGCGTATTATTGTTTTATATAAATTACCGTAAGTTTTTATCTTTAGATTAGCTTTAATTAGTTCCGTTTAAGTTCAATTTTAATTACGTGTAAATAAATATTAGGTTCGTCACTTCTGGTTATATACCGTAAGTGGCATCAGCGTTTTTATTTTATATGGAATGCTATACTTTTTATTAATTTTTTCAATTTTACGTGTAATTTTAAAGTAATTTTGTCCGTAGCTCATTATCTCAAAAGTCAAGGGTTGTTGAGATTTAGATTTTTTCGAGAATTTTTACATTTGTAACATCAACTTTAAAGTCTTGTATACAAATGTTTGATTAAAAAGCAAAACCGGTGGCAGATACGAATCACATGGATATAATCAAAGATGATCAACAAGTTAAACATATAAAAAATACATACAACAAATAGAGAGTAGAGAAATAGTTAGATTAAGCAAATACATTCCAAAACGCTGACATTACTAAAGAATTTTAAAATCAGTGAGACATTTTTCATTTTCCAAAAAAAGACGTAGACAAATCCTTAACAACTATAAAACACCGACTTATGGCTTAGAAGCAAATTACATCAACTTTCACGAGATTTTTTAGATATTTATTTTAATAAAAACTTCTAAACAAAGCGTATGTACGTAAATGTTGATTATTTAAATTGTAACGTATGTAACGAACATGTAAATTTGTCAGCAACTTAGGCAAAGTTTTTGAAAACGATAGATGGAAATTAATGAAATAACAAAAGCAAGCATATATTAAGAATGTGTTATTCTTTTTTACTTTAAAAACATATAGTATTACCATTAAAAATTGTAATTTATTTCTTAAGTTTTCTCCGAGTAGTTTTAATTATTTCAAGAATATAATCATAAATAATTTTAAGTACATGCAAAATAATTTATAAGTTTGAAAGTGTTCATAGTATTTCTCGTAACTCGCTAATAAGAAAACCACAAACACAACTTACTGTGGTATTTATTCGTAATTGTTAATTTGCTTCTCATTTTCTTGCGATACGAATAAACAAATTTAATTATTACGGTTGAATTGGTAAATTATAACGATTTTGATTTCCTGTGTTAAATAATATTTAAAGATTTGTAACTTACTTGGTTTGTTTATAGATGGGTCATTGAAAAGTTTTAAAGAGAAAGTGCTTTTTCGTATAAATAGTTAAATCTCCAATGGTGCAAATAACGTACATAATTTTTAATTTATGTTAATAATGATAAAAAGTAAAAATTTAAATATTTTCCTACTAAAATGTAAAACTACAAAAACTTTTACTTGTCGATTCTATTTTAAATTTAGATGTTCTCAAAAGTTCAAATTATCAATTTCCTTCAACCATTTTTAAAAAATCTTATATAATTGGAAGAACTTGTTTTACGTTAACTCTACAAAGTGGTGCAAATGTAATTAGTTTTTGTATGCAGTTTACAAATTGCGCTTTAAGTATATGTATGTATGGTTATATTAATTTGACAACTTATTTGATTTTTTACTATAGGCTCACAGTAACAACAATAATCGTATTAATGTGCAAATAAACACTACTTATAAAATTAAATTGTAAAAGAGAAATTTAGCAGATCTTAGACGTTAGCTACGTTTTTAATTGCCCTAAAGCTTAAAAACAACTGAAAATATTTATTGAAAAATTAACACCAACTCACATAATCAATTTATGAAACTTGTAAAAAGTTCTCTGAATGCTAAGCATAAGAATAACTAAAATGTGTGCATATGCCTTATTCACCAATACTTCAATAATTTTTTTGAAAAGTTTAATCGTTTCGTGACGCTACTGTTCTTGTCAATTTTTTTCCTAACTTAACCCTCGGTTAGATCCGTCAGGTGTGGTCTGTGAATCTATGGCAAATTGAAAATTCTTAATAACTCTTTTAAGAATGTAAAACGTTATTATTTCTTCAACATAGATTTGATTTTTAAAAGTTCAAACAGTTACTATATGGCGTTTTGTGCCTAGCAGACCCCACCCGATTGAACGTGTAACATTATTTGCCATGTCGTTTCTAAGTAAGAACAGTGCAATCTTTGTGTCTACGAACTTTGTTAAAGTCACAACACAGATTCGGCAATTCCTTTAAATATGCATAACACTAGAAGTCGTCTCATATAAGATTGGGAACGTCAATCATTTTTCGTGCAGCTAATGTAGTGCCAACATTTTTGTTCTTATCGAATTAACATGTATTGAAAGCCACACGTTTGGTAATCATAGTCAAACGTATTGTAAAAGGAGCGTTACATGCTATAAAACTAAAATTGCATTAAATAACTTCTACCTCCAAAAAATATTACTTATGAATAGGTTGCAACTTCCAGCGGCGTGTTGCGAAACATTTAAAAACTCAATAGATACCTATACATAAATAATTTGGTTATGATTTTTAATAACAATTTTTTTGTAACATGAAAATGTTGTTTGTCGGAACAAATATGATGTTTTGAACAAATCTATTTTGAAATTATCTAAGAATGTACTTGTACCGCAAATGTATTACTTTTAAATACTTATTTTTTTAAATAAACAAGCGCAGTCTGTACACTTAGCGCACCATTCCATGACGTCCTCTTTGCAGTTCACCCAACAGAATCTTTTTTATACTTTCTTTAGTGTTTCCTTTACATCAAAGTGTCATCCTAATGTACCATCGCATAGATGCTGCAACACTCAGCTTTTTTGCACTAACAGCTTCAGTCCGTGCCCTTGCCACTTTCTAGGGATCGCATAAGAAGACCGTCTTCCACCCTCAAAGAGTCCCACTGTGCCCAGTATGCTTCGAGTTGCCCAAAGCACTCACTTCTTTCTAGTTTGGTCGTTGACCGTTTGCTTTCTAGTTCAGAAATAATTTTACTTTGAGGTCGTTTCCTTGTGCGTGATGTAACTGCTCAGTTGTTTGGAGACATTCGTTCTTATCTTCAAGTGCCACCATTTTGTGCCTTGACCTCATACCTAGTCGTCATTCTATCGCTGGCAATTTGTGTGTTTTTACAGACCTTCTCATGTACTTCGTCTTGCCTCTTGGTCAGCTTGCTGACGTAGTCTTCTCCAGCAACTTCTTTCGGTCTTTGTCCGAATTGGAGGTCGCATGGCAATCGCATTTCACGACCGAGCATTACACTGGTTGGTGTTTAGCCTGTGCTTTCGTGAACGGATGATCGGTATATATTAGGAAAAGGTGCAAGTACTGATCCCAGTCTCTTTGGTGTTCGGACACTACTTTGGCTAAGTATTTTCTCATTGTTCGATAAATCTGCTCAACCATGCCGTCAGATTGAAGATGAGAGGCGTTGTCCTAGTTTTCTTAATTCCCAACAGTCGGCAAACTTCTTGAAACAGCTGAGACTTAAAGTTACGGCCTTGATCGGAGCGTAATTCCTACGGAACTCCAAACCGGCAGAAAAACTCTTTTACTAATACGTCTGCGACTGTAGCTGCTTCTTGATTGGTTATGGCGTAAGGCTTCGTCCATTTCGTGAAATAATCCATCGCCACCAGGATGTATCTGTTTCCCAAATCAGATTCTGGGAACGGCCCTGCGATGTCAATCGCTACTCTTTCTAAAGGGTTTCGTACGTTGTATTCTTTATTGGTGCTTTGCGCTTTATCGCTAGACCATTTCCTAATGCGCAGACCGTGCACTTACGGCACAATTTCATGACGTCCTCGTTGTAGTTCACCCAGTAGAATCGTTCTCGAAATTTCCTCAATGTGTTCTTAATGCCAAAGTATCTTGATGTACCACCGTGGAGATGCTTCAACACTTCTGACACCCGGCTCATTGGCACTACCCGTTTCCCGTGCCCCTGACACTTTCTGGGAATCGCTTAAAAAGATAGTCTTCTACTATCAAAAAGTCCTACTGTGCCCAGTACGCTTTGATGTTGGACTTGACGGCTGCAAACAGCTCCCTCCTAGTCACGCAATAATTCTTTTCTGGCCTGGACAAAACTTTGCTAAAATACGCGATAACTTTATCTTGTTCATCTTGAACCTGCGAAAGAACTGGCCTATGGCCAGATTCATTGCGTCGGTATCCAAAACAGATTTTCCATCTTCTCTAGGATACCTCAAAATTGGCGATGTGACTAGGATCTGTTTTAGTTGATGGAAAGCATTTTTGAAGTCTTCATTCCATTTGATTCCATCTAAATTCTGCTCTATCTTCGGTCAATTTTGTCAAAGATTTAGCAATATTGGCAAATCCGGGTGCACATCGTCTATAATAGGTGCACACCCCAAGGAAACTTCCGACCCGATGTTTGTTGATTGGTGTTACAAGCTTTAGGTTTTACGAACCTTGCACGGCCAACTCACACAGTCGGAGATAGGGGAGGTTTAAGGGAATGATGCTTAAAGGCCCCAGATCTAATCCAAAGTAACACTTCTGCCTCGATCACGACAGACGGTCCAAACTTGTAACTACATTTGAGGTTCGTAATCCTTGTCACTCTGATGTTCGAGTAGCCAAAGTTTGTTACTAGGTAACGACGATCAAAAGAGAAAGGTATGTTGCCATAAAAGAAAGATTAACCAGTATAACAACTTTAATTTAGGAACGTCGATGGTTAACACAAAGATATCCAATTTTCAGTACATAAATGCCAGCAGTGTCGGCAACACACAATACATAGGTAAGTTAAGTTGAAGCGAACAGCGAAGAATAGTGTGTAGTAAATATTGTTTGTACACAGCATGCGAAACACAAAAAATAATTACTGATACTACCTTAATGGTAATAAAACAATGACAGTAATTACGGAATTAACACTAGCTAAAGTTTCGTTAGCGACCTTTCTGACAGCGATAAAATAAGTAAATAAACTTACCCACAATCCAGTACCTACTTGGTCGAAGAAAACGTTTTCCCCGGCAAGTGAGCCTGAAATAAAATTATAGCAAATCGTGTCAACCAATGACTCACGAAATCAAGATCTACAAAAATGGTTAATTATTGCTAAAGAAAGTACACATAACATAACCCGATTGTCGAATGCTGTTTTTGGTTTCGCAGGTGTTTGCCGCATGAATAGGATCTCGCAGAAACGTGATTGTCTTCGGTTTATTTAGTTTTAACCGTAGGCCTTATAGATAGAGTTATACTCGTCCTATGAAAGTATTTGTCGATGTTAATACCTCATAATTCGTTATCGAATAGAAACATGTGGCAGAACGTGGTGGAACGGCCGGTGACGACTCAAATATTTTGCGATCGTAATGAAATTATAATTTGATTCCCATTATTAAGGATGTTCTTCGAAATTATTCTTAAGCCGTACCGGCCATTTTATGCAGTTGACAGCTTAACGACTTCGTCGTAAAAATGACAGTCACACGAAAAGATCGGCAGAGGGCGTCAAAACCGGAATCTAATTTTAATTCAATATACCGAGTACTCCGTTAGAAAAATTTTGCACGTAACATTGGTCTTGGCCACGCTTGCATTACTCGAACTTCGTCTGGGTCAGGCTTTACTCCATCTCTAGATACGACGTGGCCAAGGTAATGCACTTCCTTCTTAAATACGTGACACATCTTTAGGCTCAGTTTGAGATTTGCCCCACGTAGTGGCTGGAACACTTCTTCCAAATTGTTCAAGTGTTCTTCAAAGGACCTTCCAACCACGATCACGTCATCTAGGTAAACCAAGCACGTCCTCCTAAGAGTGTCCGCGCAAGATGGTCTTCATCAAACGCTCGAACGTTGCAGGAGCGTTACACAGGCCGAAGGGCATCACAGTGAACTGCCACAAACCAGTTCCAATCGTAAAAGCTGTTTTTTCACGATTCTTGGGTTCCAAT
Source organism: Aquatica leii (assembly GCA_035610365.1). Lineage (NCBI taxonomy): Eukaryota > Metazoa > Arthropoda > Insecta > Coleoptera > Lampyridae > Aquatica > Aquatica leii. The sequence continues at coordinate 12,105,953 of CM069434.1, read as the reverse complement.
TCTACCTGCCAGTAACCACTTTTTAAATCTAACGTGGAAAACCACTGGGATCCTGACAGGGTGTCTACCGTATCGTCAATTTTCGGTAGTTGTTCTTTTTAGTCACGTCGTTTAGCTGTCTGTAGTCTACGCAAAACCTCGTTGATCCATCTTTCTTTTTACCACTGAAGATGCCCATGGGCTACTTGAAGGTTCAATCACGCCTTCTCTCTCCATATTCGTAATTATTTGTTCGGCTTCTCTTTTCGCCAAATGGAATCTGTGTGGATGTCTTCTCGTTTTTCATTAACATGTCAGGACGAATGACGATCTTTGTCGCTCCCGTGTCAACCAGTAACTGAACACTTCTTCCATTGATCTTGTCATCAAGATAAATGCTATACAATGGTCCATCGGCGATGCCATTTGAATTGTAATCTCCGGAACCTAACTAGATGAGATTAACTTTTATTTCTTTTGGCCAACTCGTTCCAAATTTATGAGCGCTCTTCTGTCTTCTTTTTGGGTTTAGTACGATGCTATAGTATTTGGCCTATTTCACCGCAGTTCAAAGTCGTCACTCTTCTTTCCTGAAGTATTCGTCGCGTTATCTCCTCGATGCTTTCCACTGTCTGCACGAGTACTTCTGTAGCACAGCAAAGTTTATGACCGTCTCGTTGCGAGGCTTGTTTTGCTGCTTCAAACTTCAAAGCATGCATCAAAGCGTCATCCAATGGCTTTGGTTGAGCTAACCGGAGAGTCTGCTGCGATTTTTTATCTCGGAGGCCGTCTACAAAGGTTTGAATAGCTAACTGCTCCAAGAAGGTATCTGGTGCTGTAGGATACGCAAGCTGTGTTAATCAGGCTTCTCCACGTAAGGACACTATTAAAGACGTCGCTTTCCGCTTGTTGCTCCAACTATTAGCTGTAGCTGCGCCTTCAAACTGCTTGTAATAGGTTGACCATGGAACTTTACCATTAAAATTTGGAGATACAAGTTTAAACTTGTAAGTGGTTTCTTCTAAATGGTTTATTATTAAATCTTTGCTCATGGCAATTAATTTGGTTTATTTTTTCTTCAAGCAGTTTCATTCTGTTTTCTAATTTGCCCTGTATTGCTTCTATTTTGTCATTCACAGATTCGCAAATTTCTTCTTTTAAATTTAACATATCTACTTGGGTATCCTCTTGAATCATTTTAATTTGGTTTTCTATACTAACTTGTATTTGCTCCTCAATAGTCTTTATTTGCTTTTCAATGCTCGTTCGTATTTCTTTTTTTAAACGTCTAGAATTTTGCTCCACTTTCTGGGAATTTTCGTGAAACTTTTCTTCCATTTTTCTAAAATTTTCTGAGAATGTTCGGATAGTTTTTCTTCAATTTTTTGAGAATTTTTGCCCATTTTTCTATTTTTTTTCCATATTCATCGATTCGAGAATTTCAAATATTTTTGAATCCATTTTAACTACTTGGAAACGCGTCACCGGCTTAAATTTAAACACGAATAATAATTTAAAAAAGTTTAATAACTCTAAACTTTAATAATGCCCGACACTAGTTTAACGAAATGAAACAGCTAGAATTACACGCTATAAACAAACACGCGAATCAATATTTTTATCACGGGAGCGATATTAACATTATTAACCCTTAATTGCCCAGACCTAGAAAAATTTTTTTTTTCAAATTTTCTCATTCAGTACGTTTCGTGGGTGTTCAACTAAGGTCTCTGAATTTTTTCAAACTTTTGTATTGAACAACTAAAATTTTCAAAATTTTGGACTCAAAAGTACCGTTAGGATTTTGATTATGTCAACTGGGATGGATCTTTCTCAAGACGTAAAATTAAAACAATTACACAACTCGACGGCGCTAACAAAGTTTTATTAGGTTAATTTTTTCTTTACAAATTCATTTTATGATCAAGTAAAAAACAGTTTTTTTTTCATTGCAGCATAAGTCTGTAGCACAGCTACTGCAATTGCTATGAGGACGAGACTGAATACCACAGGCACTGCAAGATTCACACCGACCCCTTTTACCATCGTATATAATCCAGTGACTGCTTCTATTGCCTAAACGGACGTTATCTGAGACGCTGTAGTTATATTTACGACGTTTAGCTACTGGGTTTAGACTTTTTCTTCTACCTCTTGTTTCAACCATATTTATCAATCCCTGAGAGACAGAACGCCTGAATTCTAGTGTACTCATTTTTTCTCGGCTCTGGCAGTATATTATGTAGGCATTTACGAATGCCACTTCGAGAAATCTCCAAAATAAGCGGTGCCACCATTTTTAGCTTTACGATTCATTTCATACGTTGTTCGCAATTGATCGGCGTGGTCCACACCACCCATATGGCGGTTATAATCTTCAACAAGGGTTGGACATTTGACTACCAATTTGCTGCCGTCCTTTTCTGTGCGCTCTACAGTAGTTTCCTCAGTCCCATGGAAATTTGTGGCCAGGTGAACAACTCGATTATCCTTCCATTTATAAATTCTGATATTTGTGTTAGAATACCTGTAATCATAATCTCCTCGTTTGAGTGATTTGTCTTCAGCAAAAGTTTTGGGAAGATCTTTTCTATTTTGACGAATTGTTCCGCAAGCAAGGGTATTATTTACACGAAGCTTTTCCAACAACGGAATCGAGGTAAAATAGTTATCAAAGTAAACGATTTTATGTTGTCCCCAATACATCTTCGTTAGCGAGAGAACAACACGTTCTCCAAGACCATAACTACTAAATTCCTTTTTTAATTCTTCATTTTTGTCTTGGTTAATTTCAAATTTGGCTACATAACCGTTTTGATCCGCCACGCACCAAATTTTGTATCCTTTTTTTATTGGTTTCATAGGGTTATATTGTTTTATAGAAGAGCGTCCTTTGAAAAGGATCATGCTTTCATCTACACTTATTCTTCTGGTTGGTTTATATAACAGTTGAAACCTCTTGTTTAGCTCAGTAACTACAGGGCGCAACTTGTACAGCTTATCTTTATTATCTGCGGCTAATTTGTTATTATCATTGCAATGTAAATTGGAAAAAATCTCCTCGAATCTATTGCGCGACATGGCATTTGTAATCATCGGCAGTCCTAAGTCAGAACTGCCATTCCAATAATGTTTCCAGTTAGGAAGTTGATGTTAACTCATCAGAAAATTAATTCCAATGAACGTTAACAGTTCGTTTTCTGTAAGGTACAAACGTTTATTTTTTTGAACGGAATAAAGATTGCTTTGAAACGTAATATGTTCCACAACATCGCCAAGAACTTTTCTAAAAACATTGGTTGGTGTTTCACACTGTGCAAAAAAAGCTTCAACTGGACCTTCTAGTTCATAATAGTCAGGCAGAATAGTTTCAACATTTTTCTTCTTCCAAATACGTTTTGGCGGATCTTGGATATCATTATTCCTTTCTTCTTCCTCTTCATGTTAAACTTGTTCTGATTCTAACACAGAAGATCTTAGACGCCTGTCATTTGATACATTGCAAGATGATGTAGCTGGCTTATCACTGCAGCAACTACCAGGAACAATCGCGTAATTTTGTAAAGTGTTAATTTTTGGCGTATTTCTATTACCAGGTATCTCAGCTGATTCGTCCTCAGTGGATGTTGTTAGATCAGTTTTCGATCTTTTGAAGGAATTCTCAAACGTATTTGGTAATGATGTCTCAAAATTTTCTTCATTATCACTTCCTTCAACATCTGTGTCTATGTTGTTGTCTAACGGTAAATCCTCTGATAAAATTTGATGAGCTATTTCATGTAATTCCGTATCAGATAAAGGTCGCGAATAATGCCATTTTATTGAGGACGTTTTCCTGACGGTACTTTTACGGCGCCGGCGTCTGGAAAAAATCGTAATATTGAGCTTATAAACCAAGTAACAAGTTAATTTATTAGCTAAGCAGAAAGTAAACACTTTCATCTACACTATAAAAATGAAATTATTACTTAGAGTTAAAATTTAGAATGAAATCCAGATTTCAGAATGTCCTGGCACTAGAACTCAGCAACTTCGCGCGCACGAGTACGAAAGAAATTTATTTTAGCTTATTTTATCTAACAAAACCGGTCATGCGCTAAATGCAAACGCGTGGGAAGATATTGGACTCTGAAGCACCGTCAGGATTTACCGGATAAAACGCGCAATAGCCAAATAGCATATATTTGAATTCGCCGGTACTTATAGAAGTACCGGCGGGCAACAAAGGGTTAACTTACTTAATGATATTTACACTAAAGTCTCAAACCCCACACGGACGCCACTGTAACGAATATTAAAACTAATTTATTTATACTAAAAATATTTACACGTTTATAACTAACGAACTAGTTAAATCTAAGGATATTTAATACAAACACTTGAGCTAATTTATATAGTACACTCACCGAAAGATAAAGTCAGCGGATAATTTCTATTTATCTAAACAATGATACTTGTTTACCTTAAAGTCACGTACAGGGTTATACTCCGTTATATTTATCTGGACACGCGTTAATCACTTATTTATAAGTTATTTAAACTGGAATAACCTTACTGAAATAACTCACTTATGATTTGAATGTACCGGTTCTATACATTTCCGCTGTCTTTCGATAATGTTTTATATCTTTCGGTGAACGATCTGGAAATGGATAAAAACCTCGTGAACGCTCTCTAACTTGAATACAATTTCTCGAACGTTTCAGTAATTTTAAACAATCTATGTATAATCAGCAGGGACGGATTTAGCATTAGGCAAAGTAGGCACGTGCCTAGGGCGGCATCAGAAAGAGGGGCGGCATCATTTAAGTTCAAAGAAATTGGCAGAACTGAATAAAATTATAAAATTGAAAATTGTATAAGAATTTGATAAACCAAGTAAGATCTGGTCGAACCTAAAACTCCTAATTTTTGACTTTATGAGCTTCTAGACCTGCTTTGAGAAAGTTATCATTATTTTTTTATTGTCAACCCATTTCTTTGTCGGTTCATGCAGACATTGTAATGTAGAGTAGTTTTGACCATAATATTTGGGAATCCCAACGTCTGGGTGCCGCAAAGACGAACGCAATAAAATAATAAACTCCTCAGATTTTTCTTTGAATTTTCATTCTTTACTTGGAAACCAAAGACCAAGCATCTCGAGTGAGTGAACTGTGTGTTGTGTGTTGACAATAAGTATATACAGATTTTATAGTGTTTTGTTTTGTGTTGTGCACATCTATTGCTCATTAAAGGTAAGTTCAAGTTAATTTTTTTTTATTCGTGATGCGTTAAAATCCAAATACTTACCTTCACAAAATTTACGTTTACAAAAAAAATTTTTTTTATTTTTTATTTAAAAAAAAACGTCAAAGGAATAACATTTTTTGTTTAATCTAAACTATTCATAACAGAACAGAATGTTCTAAAATTGGAAAAAAAAGTTTACAGAATTTTTTGTTATTTTTTTCTTACAAAAAAAATGGCAAAAAATACATATTTTAACATTTTTGAGTAAAATAAAACAAATCTTTTTTGTATTTTTTATTTTTAGAACACTATTAATATTATCTTTTAATTATAGATTTCTCGTCTTTAAATAAAACAGATGTTTTTATTGCTTTAATATTTTGTTGTAAAGTTATAAATCAAAAAAAATTGTTTTTGTAAACTTAATCCGAGAAGATACTGTATATATATATATCGGTGCTATAGTTATATACTAACATACTGTAGTTCTATACTATGTAAACATATTCTCTCGCATATCGTAGTTAATGATAAAATATTTCTGATTGTTTTCCGTGTACTTTGTTTTTCTTATAACCGTTGTAAAACTTAAAAAATTATTCTAAAACTACGTTTTTGCAAGCTTTTAATGATGCATGCTGATTTTTTTTTTTATTAAAATAATAAACTTTGTGTCTCTTGTTGTAATAGGGGCCCAGAAGTGCTAAGTTTTGTACTGAAAATGTCTACAAAAAGAAAGAAGCCTAGTGGATCGGAATTTCGAAAATCTGCTAAATTAATAAAAGAAAAAAAGAACTTAGCATAAGTACGACACGAAAACTGGATTCGTTTTTCCTCTTAAATGAGCATAAGACAGCACATGGATCTGAAACTTCAACAACTGATTCTCCTGCTTCCCCGGTTGCCTCTTCCCAGTCTCTAGAAGTTGCTCCTGTTGAAATAACCCAAGATGTTAATACTCCAAATTATGAGTGCAGAAATGAACTAGCCTCTTCTACAAGTGGCGTTTTCACTACGGACCCCGCGGATTGGGATATAAACAACCAAACCATTGATTTTGTAGCAATGAAGGGTTTTTCACAAAATTCAGATGGAGACTTTTCGGCTAGTAAACGAACTTTTGACGGAGTGACTAGATATTTAAATAAATCTCTGTTCTTTCGAAGTATGCTGAATGGAGAGAAAATGCCCCGCAGCTGGCTTGTTTATTCGCCGAAAACTGGGAGAGTATTTTGTGGTCCATGTCTTCTGTTCAACAATACGTCGTCACAATTTGGAACTAAAGAAGGTTTCAACGATTGGAAAAATGCATCGGCGCGAATAATGGCTCACGAAAATTCCAATACTCACAAGTCTGGTGTTTTACAGTTAAAAACAAGAGGCAGTATTTCTGGTCGAGTAGACCAAAAATTGGTAGAACAGCTGCAACAAGAGATAGGCTATTGGAAAAATGTTTTGCTACGAATTGTTGCTGTAGTGAAATCGTTATCCTCACGTGGTCTAGCGTTTCGAAGACGCGATGAAGATTTTGGTTCGCCACATAATGGCAATTATTTAATGTGCCTTGAGCTCATTGCCGAATTCGATCCATTTTTAGCCTCACATATATCAAAATATGGCAATAAAGGTTCGGGTTCAGGCGGAGTTAGTTATCTGTCTTCCACAACCTGCAACGAAGTCATAACAATAATGGCCACAAAAGTCACCCAAGACATAATGGCTAGGTTACGTTCGGCGAAATATTTTTCAATAATAGCAGATTCTACTCCCGACATTTCGCATGTCGATCAATTAACGTTAGTTGTTCGATATGTAGAAGATAATTCACCTGTGGAACGATTCGTGCAATTTATTCCAAACACAGGACACACAGGAGACGATATGTTTAAAGCCATAGAGACTACGCTCAAAAGTCACAACATTGACATTTTAAATTGCAGAGGTCAATCTTACGACAATGCCTCAAATATGTCTGGCTGCTACAAAGGCTTGCAAGCTAGAATAAAAGAAGTTTCGCCTCGTTCGGAATTTATCCCGTGTTCTGCTCATTCTCTAAATTTAGTTGGAGAATATGCAGCAGAGTTGCACAGAAGCATGCTGGTTTTTTGAATTGCTGCAGGAACTGTACAATTTTTTTTCCGCTTCTCCTAAAAGATGGAAATTGCTGCAGGACGAAATTGAACTTACGCGAGCTTTAAAAAACCAATCAGGTGGTTCAAGTACTCTGAAGAGTCTATCGCAAACTCGATGGTCAAGACGTGCTAACGCTTGCCATAGTTTAACTCAGTCCTGGCATGAAATTTTTTCTGTATTAAGTTCTATTGAAAATAATGAAGCGGAAAAATCTAAGACAAAGTGCGAACCAAAGGTATTAGATTAAAATTGGAACGGCTTGAAACTGCATTTTTGTCAAAATTTTGGAGCTTTGCTAGTCATCGTTTAAATGCTACTAACGTTAAATTGCAGGCAGTAGAAATTGATATGATGACAGTGGTTAGTTTATACGACTCTCTTATAACTCTTTTCAAAACAACGCGTGATAATTTTGATTATTTTGAAACTGAAGCCAAAGAATTGTCAAAAATTAAAGACTACGAAAAAGATACAAAAAACCGAAAACGAAAGCTTCTATCGGATGAATCGAGATCGGAAGAAGCTGAAATAGATGGACGCACCAACTTAAGAATTAATACATTTTTGGTGATAATTGATAATTTGGTCATTCAGTTACAGAAGCGACGAGATGCGTATTGTCACTTTTATGAAAAATTTTCTTTTTTAACAAATACAAATAGTTCCAGCAGCTTTAGTGACATAAAAAAAAGCGTCGAGAAATTAATAGCTTCGTACCCCGAAGATAATGAAGCAGATTTAATTGAAGAATTTATTCATTTTCGAGAGCATGTCAAGATAAATGACCAAAAAGATTTTACAACGCCCTTGAAGTTGTTGAAGTGGATTCGACAGGAAGACCTGCAGAGTGTTTATCCCAATATGGATATTGCTCTTCGGATCTGTTTATGCACCAAACTGTTCTGGAGAACGGACCTTTTCATGCTTGCGAAGAGTTGAAAATTTTTATCGCTCTAAAATGACGCAAGAAAAACTAAACAATTTGGCTGTTTTAAACATTGAGTCAGATCTAACAAATTCACTGTCTTTTGAAGATGTCATAAATGAGTTCGCCAACCAAAAAGCCAGAAGGGTTCCTCTGTAATTTTGTTGCTATTAATATTTTCTTTGTTTTTGTGAACTACGTTTATTTTTTTTTAATTTTATTAAATATTTTGGAAAATCGTATTTTTTCTTAACTAATAATAATTGGTAATAGACATATGTATTAAGAAATTTCTAGGGCGACAAATTTAACAGTGCCTAGGGCGGCACAATAGTCAAGTCCGTCCCATTGGATTTGTGAATTTGTTTACTGTTTTCACATGATTCATTATGGTGTAACAATATTGTTACCGATTTATGACATTTAAAAGAAAAAGTTACGACGAATCACGTGAAAAGTTATATGAATTATGCTACTCTTGGTCGCGTTAATATTCGCTTACAAATACAATTGGACATCGCTTGCGGAAAGTCAATTAAGGGCCACAATGGAAATGTTTGTAAAAATATACACCTACATATATTAAATAAAATGAGTGGTTGACTTTACCTGCGACTACCGTGGTAAGTAAGCGATGTTCTACGTAAAAAAAATTAAAACATTTCTACGCAATCGGCAATACTACGGGACAAGACAGTTGTGCGTATTTCTATGCTAAGCAATGAAAAATCTTCCATTAAAAACTAAATTTTTATCGATCATTTTGGTAATTGTAAAGATAGACGAATATCTTAAATTTTCATCCTAAATATAAATTGTGTTTATGTGGGAATGTTTTTTTAGACTTTGCGATAATTATTTTTTTAAATGACCCTCTTGTATGATTGACCACCAGTCGCCACTGATTAAATTTCTAAAGTATCATGGGAGATTTGGAATTTTGATTGTCCAATTCCTTTTGGGCACCTTTTAATAAATAAACACAATGTGTTAAAAAGTTGTGCTAGTTGTGATTATTATAATTGTGAATTTTAATTAAATTAAAACGAGATATTCGTACTGTGATCAAAATTGTTCATGCGTTACACGAAAACATTTTTTTAACTGCAGCTTATGCAAACAATTATACATTTATGATTTGGTCATTTGAGTTGCTTTACATTTTCTAATTTATAAAATGCCACTCTTTTATCAATTAAATAAAAATAAAAGAAAAATCAACGATCTGAAATATTTATTTTAAGTTTAATCTTTGAATAAATTATTTTGGCATTGCCCAATCCAGGATGATTGTAATATAACTCTTTACGAAATATATTTTATTTAATTTTGTCTTTTAACATGGCAATAAATATTGCAAATTCTTATTTTGTTTTTGATAAAGATTTTCATTACTTTACTTTATTTTTGCTAATCGGGAGAAAAAATGTAACAAGTTTTTGGGAGGCGGAAATGTTAGATCCGCATTGCAATTTTAAAATTTTTAATTTTGCATAAAATTTTGATAAAAGATCAATGGTTTTTTCTTCTATACAAAAAGATTAACACCAACAAAAAAGTATATTTTAATACAATCATATTTAATATAAATACATAAAAAAATTATACAATTACGCATTAGCCTATAAATAATAAATTTAATAAACTGTTTTATACTTCTTTAATTCTACCATAATCAAATGTATATTAGTTAATTGTGTCCTAATATTTGGTGTGAGTAACTTGTGAAATCGATGATAATATTGCACTAATTGTGTTAAAGCTAACTGTAGTAAACTAGAACCAGTTACAAGATTTGGAAACGACAGTAAAACTTCTCGATTCAATTCCTCCAGTGATTTTTTCCAGGTATCCGAAAAATTTTGAACCAAAGCTAAAGATTTCGATTCATATCTTTTTAAATCTTGTTGCTGGCCTTTTTCGATTAAATGTTCGCATTCTTTGACATACTGCATCATTTCACCAAAATGCGGACTTAATATTTCTTCAACATACTCTCCACTTTTCACTGAAAGTCGTGCCCGGAAACTTTCGGCCTCTTTCGAATTATCCCTGGTTCTTTCCATAATAATGTTTAAGACCATGTCGTAGTTATTAATTAGATAAATAAGTTGTTCTTTACGTTGTGGAAAAATTGCCGCCATGCGTAATATAAATAATTCCACTTCTTCTTGCAGTTCTGCTAATAACTTGTTTACAAGTTCGTTCGGGAAATTTTCACTTATCCCAACTAAGGCAGCACTAAATTCGGCGTAACGGCGTGTTATCTAAAGATTACTGAATTACTTTCGACAAGTAAAGAGAAAAACACATTGCACTTACATAATGAGGTCCCATTTCCCGACTAAATTTTGTGGGATCACAATCCCGTATACTATTAATATTCATCCTAAATACTTGTTCAAATCGTGGTAGAATAATTCCTTGTAAAGTTTCCCAATATTTATCCAACGCAGGAACACATCTCTTATGGCACATTAGTTGGTAACGCAGAATTAAATGAAAACAAAGAAATAGAGCAATCATGTCGTAACATTCAGAGACGAAAGTTTCCAAATTTTTCTAAAAGGAAGCAACTTAATACAAGTTTTAAGAAACTTGCAAGAGCACTAACTGTTAATAATGCAAGTGTTTTGCCCATAATGCAATTAAATAAATCCAATGCTGGTTGCCCTCGAACCATAAAAAATTCACTAACGAAAAGGTACTCTCTACAAGCATTATCGACCATTGCATATTGTTCGCTCCTAAATAACGCTTCAAATGGATACTAAAATTGATTAGTTTAAATTAAGCAGAAACAAGAATATACGATCTTACTCGGTTTTTCATTTGTGCGTGTGGTACAATGATTGGAGCTTCCAGTTGTTGCGCTAAAACATTTCCTCTATTGCCTGCAACAATTATAAAAAAAACTTTAATAGGGCCTAATATATAAACAAATGTTACCTATTGAAAACACAGTTGTCTTATGCTTTAAAGAAGTCTTGTGAAACAACCCCCTAGACGCAGTATCTTCAATACCCATTAAGTCATCCTTCGTAGCACATTCCTCATACTGCAACTTCATTATCCTTCCACAATACGACTTAAAATACGAAAAATAAATCTTGCTCATTGTATCGACGTACTCGTTACAAACTTCTTGTGCTACATTACGTTCGTTCGACAAAACAAACTCGTAAAAAAATTTATGCTTCAAGAGAACATTTTGAGGAACCTGGTAATTTGCCATCGGTTTACGAAACTTATAAACTTGTTCTAATAAATAAGTACGAATCTTTGACATTGCTTTAATCTTTAACTTCTCCAATATATCTTTAACGTCTAAACACGATTTAGATTCTTTAAAACTTTGTTCCTTAACGAAACTTAATTTATGATTTAAAATTTGTAAATGAGTTATGAATTCTTTTTCATTAATACTACAATCTAAAATTCCCGTTATTAGAGATTCGGGTACCACCATATCGTCGATAAATTGACTTAACTGTCCTCTAACCGCCTGTCTGTTCGATAACTCTTGACTCATAGAAACGGATTTACGTTGTAAAGATAAAATTTCGCTACTTATACTACCAAGATCGTTTTGAAAATCTAACAACATATGTTCCATGCGTTCGAGAATTTGATCGCAAGCTGAAATTTGGTTGTGAAGGCTCGCTATGTTTTGACTTTCTTTTATGTAATCCTGAATAGATTTATTCTCGACTTCCTTTAGTTCTTTTTCGATTTGTTTTGAATATTGTCGAAGGTCTGTACCAGTCTTTAAGATGTCCTGTACGACTTCGTCTTCTAGATTTTGCTGAATTTGTGTTGATTTAGATTCATCTTGTGAATAAGAACGTGTTAGAGCATTCATTTTTACTTTTTAAAATACATAAAAATAATCAGAAATTGTTAGGTTATATTGGTGACATTTCTAAGAATTCTGCTACGTTGTCACATTTCTTGTTAAAAGCTTATATACACTCCCTGCCAAAAGATTTTTTTTTAAATTCATAATTCATGCTGACTTGGAAAATAAAAACATAATACGTATAATGTTAAAGCAGTATAGAAAGTGACAATGAAGATAATTAAATAATTGAAAAAAGTAGACAATTTTTGTTTGAGTTTAAAAAGTAAATACTGGTACATTAGTTTTTATTTTATAAAATTAAACATTTTTTATGTTATACTTTCTTCGTCATCGGCTAGACTTCCCTTGCTACTTTTCTTTCCGGGGCTTACATTTTTAATATGCCTAGTTTTGGACGTGGTGGGAGGTTTTTGGAAAGGCAATTGTTTTTTAAGATCGCTAACACTACTATCTGTAAGAGGGGCATTCTTATCGTAGGTTTTCTTCCGCGTCTTTCGTTGTTTCTTACAAAGTTTACTATGCTCGTTGTCATTTTCATCGTCGGCATCATTTGACTCTGAAGATGAATAATGTTGAATTACACGTAATTTTTGTTTTAAACTATCATCAACTTTAACCATAAGGGGAATTCCATGTGTCACAATTACTGGTTCTTGCTGTGGCGGAAAAGTTTGATTGTTTACCGGGTTCATTTTCTTCATCACTGTTCTCAGATGATACTGAAGAGTCTACCTGTGAATGATCAAAATACTGATTGCGCTAAAATACTTTAAATAATGTGTTTATACAAACTGTTGGAAGACATATTTGTTTTTCGACTCTTTTTAGTGATGTACTTGAATTTTGTTCTTCTTGGCTTTGATTTGACATAAAATTTATGTATTTCTACATTTTAGTGGCGTTTTAGCTATTGTTGCTATAGTTTTAAATTCGCAATAATAATGTATAGTGTTAACACTAAAAAGTTATTATATTGGCAAGTGTTTATTTACTGGATTTATTGCAAATAATCTGGTCAGATTAAATTATCAACATTCAAAGAATAGGAACAAGAAAATAAAGTAGTAAAAAAGCAAAAATATACAGTCACATTAACACAGATGATCTAGTTTAAACTTAAATCTAATTAAAGACGCGCAAAATTACGTATACATACATAGCAATGTTAAAATGAGTACCAAAGTAAAACTTACCCCACCGAAGTTTTTTACTACAGGTAGCAAACGTCAACTGCTTTTAGAGTTGTTCATCGGACTTGCGTATTATGTAAGCTTACATATACGGCGTAGTTTGCCAAATCTGGCCGCGACTATGTTTAAACAATCAAAGAAACTTGAATGTTATACTGTCTTAGTACTCAAGACAACTTCATAACATAAAGCTAAAGGCGTTTTTATAACTACGACTGAAAGTAAAATGATTCAGTGTGATCTTCAATTAAATTCTTGTGAACTAAAGTTTAACATAAGTAGTATGGTGTAACCTAATTAAAAAATGCTTAAGGCTGAATAAGTAAATGGGAAATTGAGTACAATTACGAAATTTAAGTATACAAGAATTAGCATAAAAATTATAACGAGGCGCGGGTCATACGTAGCGATATCCACAAGTGTGAAACGTTCAACTCGGGGTAACACAGCTTCCTGATGTTATTGGAAATGCAACACAATTCTCGAAAAAATTACTCTTCCTTCAGCTTACTAACGCTGGGAAAGTAGCTTCGGGTCCAGCAAACTCGCTAGAAGAATTTTTATAAGTATTAAAAGCAATATGACCGTCATCATTTTCTTATTTACCTACCTGTAAATCCTAACTCAATCAAAAATTCCATGAATCCTGCTAGCACACAGAACAATTCTTTATTACAGCGTAATCGGATTTAGCGGACAGGCGTCTCACCAAAATCGACCGTTTACAGCGCCTTAAAATTTACAAGTGAAAGTACCAATAGCGATGATTTCCTCTCGTAAGTGTCAAATAAATCTACAATTTTTTATACAGTGGGGTCCGCAACCAGTGGCCTAGTTAGATTTAGTTAGAATTACCACTTAAAAAATGAATGATTAATGACGTGTAACAAATCCCATCCAAAATTGAAACTTGGAGACAACAAAAAAAACTTAAAAGAAAGCAGAAGTTAAAGCTTACGCCAAGGCTGAAACCATTAAAACCAAAAGTAACCCATTTTCATAGAAAAACCTAACTGAGATAAAGAGAAAGAGCTTGCCGACGTAAGGAATACCAAGTAGTGAAGTCTTTGAGAAAATGGTCGTTAAAGCGTCTAGAATACCTACAGAACACGATCATCAGGGCGCGAGAAAAATAGAAGAACTCAAACAAGTACACCGAAATCTAACTAAGAACTTTTGAAGAGTTAGGTAATTAACTTGTGTACTAAGCTAGATTCTAAACTCTATAGAAGTTAGTTAAGCGCGTCTCTGATTGGGTTACGGTCGAAAAGGGACGTGTTTTTGATAAGAAGTGTAATGACCGGGAACCAAAGAAGGTATAGCTCGAATCACGATTAAAGCTATTATTGGGGTGTTTGATGATTTCCATGCTCTCGGATTTTCGTAATGAAGAAAAGGAAAACTTCTTCGTAAGAATGGTATTAAACTCATCTTCAACTCGACAGGCATAATCTATCAGATTCTTCTTTCTTCCAATGAACAAATTTTCTACACTTTTATTTCAAAGTGTATACCAAATTCTTTGTTCATGTAGTTTAGTCTACATTGGTGCACCGGTCGCTTCGTCATTACACGCATTTCGGAAGATGAAAATAAAATACGTTTTGGTGTAAGTGGGTGGCAAAGAAGGCATGGTTCGTATACGAGATATATAGATACGCACCGTACGTATGTATCCGGAATAGTGTTAGCGTTGACAAAGTGTGGAAAACAGGATGTTTAAAAACAATGTATTATCGTAAACATGTCAACATATGGTGCTGGTAGTTAAATACTGTTTTCTAAAACGCGCTAACAAAACAATATTGTTGTGTATACTATAAACTTTGTCGACCTCGCCCGTATATTGCCTTCAACACAAGAGTTAAGACGGTAGAGTTCAATTTCTTCTGCAAATAGACACAGGAAAAAAGAGAAAAGTGTCAGAAACTCAAAATCTACGCGTGCGAAGCGGCGCGGACATGTATATCTCATAGTTACTCGATACAAGGGATTGACAAATTCTTGAGAAAATACGTCCCAACAACAGAGGAAAGCACGAACCTCTGGTAAGTCGACGTTTTCATTCTTTTGATTTTGTTTTGTTACGATACATCCGTTTACCCTGCAAATTCGTACAGTTTACGATTTCTCATAAAATTGCATCAGTCAAAAAACAGCAAAGCTTCTCTAGCGGTAGATCTCATTTGCTTTCTTATCAAGCCAGGAGAGTGACGAATAATACTGGGTTTTCGTATTTTGATTGTTGTTGGTCGACCGATATTTTTAGTCTACACCGCACTCGGAGCAATATAACATGGTTGAGAAGCAGCCCAATTGTCAGCTGCGGATATGCTAAGAGGAACGTTTAATTCATTATTAGAATTACCACTAGCACTTGAATAATTCTCAGAATAATTATTACCATTTCTTTATTCAAACTTTTTGTTAACGTCTGCATCTTGCTACGATGATGTTCTCATAACTTAATTGCTGGCGACTAACTCAGTTAAATAGGCAGGCGGATCGCAGGTCTCGATGTGCTAATTATAACGTAAGATTAAAACGGCGCCAAAACGGTTAGAAACTACAATGTTAAACACCGTTTAAATCTATCCATGGCTGAAAGAGAACAAATTACAACACACAGGTTGTAACACGAATATATTTATATTTTATTCCAGAAAGAGAGGTTATAAAAGAGAAGCGAGGTAGATTTACATAAATGCGATCAATTTCTAGTATGTAGGTATAAATCACAAACAATGATTGTTGATGTTAAGCCCTCTTCAGTGGAGCAACACGTCGTACATAAAATTATACTTGTCGGTCAAACTTTTACATTCCAAAAGAACAAATTTACATTGGTAAATATAACCCAAGCTCTCTCATTAATTGTATATTAGACAAAAAATATTTTGTAGTTAATTGTGACACAACTTGATATGTACGTACAGTCGTTGCGTGCAAACAACTGACAGCGTAGATAAAAGAAAATTAGTATAGGAAATACAATACCTACAATACATTTTTTTTCCTTAGAATGTTCCCTTTGGTTCATATAATCTATGATAAAAAAAAACCAGATGCGTCAGGTTTCTCCAGATTAGTATTGATATTTTGGTGAGTGGGTTGTAATTGTAGTAATTAATAGAAGGTTTCGATATCCTTAATCGACCCTTAATTGCCCCTACGGCAATACACTATACATTGTGGATTGTAACGTCATCATAGGAATTTTCCGAATATGAACTAACAGCTGTTAGTATCTCCGCATTAATGGAATACGTGTAGGTTACCAAAATTGCTAATGACAATTACAAAAAAAAAAAAATTAAATCACAAAGATAGAATCAATTTGTACCCCAGAAAGGTTTTCACATAAGCAGCAAAAGGACTACACACATTTATAACGTGGATGGGCGTGAATATTTAGAAATAAAAGCCTCGCCGGGCGCGTACGTTAGATGATTACCATACCACTAGGCGGTACCGGTGGTTTTACCATTCTCTATGTAGCGAAAAGTGGGCGTTCCGGAACGAAACTTATACGGTACGCAAATTACACCGATGTACGTTTAACATAACAATCTTCTGACTCAACTTTATTTTCAAAGGATGGCTTTTCGTCTACTTTACTAGACAACTGTAACAACACTTGACAAACTGAAAGCAACTAAATGTATATTTCTGAATAAGCGTACAGATGCAAGTTAATACAAAGCTACTCACACGTACCTAAGTTCAGACGTTTATATACAAACTACTTTGACGACAAACGGCACCATAGTTGTCTAGAAACAGACTGAATCTCAGAAGCTTGTGTTGTATAAAGTCTATCGGTAGAAAACGTGTTAATATATTAATTTACGATGCATTTTTAAAACCACAATTTCATTATTGTGATATCACCTGTTCGCATTTGAAAACTAAAATTCGCGAACCAAAAGTATGCCGAAATTTAATCGTCAATCTGCTCTTCTCCCTTCTACGTTGTATTAAGTTTGTTATACATTGCTTACTTTTGATATGTGGAAAGGCTGCCGTAGGTTAAATAAAACACACAGGAAACGTAAATCGTGGTTTTTATTCAAGTGAACCTCGTTAAATTTTAACCCAGATTTTCTGTGAAACCTGCAGTAGAAGGGGAAGAACAGACGAAGGAATCCCTCCAGTCCTCTAATTGTAACTGTAAGATAATCATTTAGATTTACCAAGTAATCAGTTTATAATCAAAGATATCAATAAACATCAGAAAGTTAGAACATCCCCAAATTTAAGTCAATTAAAATAATACAATCGTATGATAAGAGGTTTAAATCCCAACACATATAAACACGTTCACAAACAATATTATTTTAAACAGAAGAGTTAGGTATCTGATGGCCTGTCAGTAGGTACTGAGGTCCTGGTTACAAACGCAACCCAGCTAAAGTTGAAGCGTCGATACAAACAAATGTTATAAAATGTAGAGTTCATTATCATGGAAGCAATCTACCGCCAGTTTAATACATAAAAGCAGGCACTTGTTTATATGATAGACCCACGATACACTACTTCAGTACAGTACATGGTCCTCATAGTATGAGAACTACCTGCGATCACACGCTGTTTGTTCATCACGGTAAAGAAAATATTAGAATACATTTTACAAGGCACTGGTATTTTTCCTTGTTATCAAATATATTCTAATCACATTAATATTCTGATCTCAAAGATGTCCTAACCTTGATCAACTTTTATATAAACGTAAAAAAATTCATTATTATGCATAATTTAGAATTGCAGTTAGAAATTAGCATTAATAACTTGCAGAGAAAATGATTTAATAGATTAACGCAAATTGATTCTAAAACACGTCAGGGTATACAAATCACAAAAAATGGCAAAGACGTCTCCTTTTACAAAGAAACTTCTGCACAAAGCCACTTTCAATTTTAATAATCTTTAAATATAATAATAAAATTGTTAATTTATTACAGTTAAATTTACGACCCTTAATGTTCTGTCCAATATTACACATATACTGACTTTCGGAAAAATTGCAACACCTAAAAGTTGTTGAACGATTTTATTGAAATTTTTAGGAAACGTCTATTTTCATGAAACAAAGTAATGATTAAAATTTAAAAACAAAAGAACAAAAGCTTAAAAAGTTTTCTTCAATAATGAGTTGCTCCACCACGATTTGTAATGCACTCATTTAGACGTCTTGGCATGCTATCAATCAAGTGATCTATAGCTGCTTGAGGTATATCGTCCCAAGCTTCTTGAATCCTTAGCTAGAGATCGTGTAAGTTATCTGAAGGGTGTGGTAAATTACTCAGTCGCCTACCAAATACCAATCATGTCCCATACATGTTCAACAGGCGAGAAATCAGGCGACCGAGCAGGCCATGGGAGGACGGCAATGTTAGCTTCTTCCAAAAACCGTGTTGTAGCTCTTGCCGTATGAGGGAGCGTATTATTCTGCTGGAAAATGAGATTTTGCAACCCCTGAAGATATGGAAGCCCAACTGGTTGTAGCACATTAGCAATGTAACCAGCTGCGTTTAGGTTGCCGTCAATAAAGACCAAGGGTGATCTGCTACCATAACATATTGCGCCCCATATCATAACTCCTTGAGTGAGGCCTGTGTTGCGTTCCACAAAAAATTTTGGATTTTTACGTTCTCCACGCATCCGTCTGACCCTCCTACGACCATCGTGGAGTTACTAAACACAATTTGATGCCATTCTTGCGCCCAATTAACCCTTTCGTTGGTGCACTCTAGTCTGTGTAGACGGTGAAGTGGTGTAAGGGGAAGATATAAAAATAGACGATATGAACGCAACCCATAAGATTTTATCCGGCGATAAACAGATGACATTGACATTCTGAGTCCTATACCTCTCATCCAATCATTTGCAATTGATCGAGTTGTTGAAAATCTGTCTCTTGTGGCCAAAACTCTTAAGCGACTGTCTTTGCGATCTGTAGTCCTCTGAGGGCGTTCAGATCCACAGCAACGATGTTAAACCCTTTCCTCGGAACATTTGGACCAACATCTCAATACCGATGAAACATTTCTGTTTACATGACCAGCAATTTCTCTTAACGAAAGTCCGGCCTCTCTCATACCAATAATACGGCCACGTTCAAAATCACTTAGTTGGACAAAATGTTGATGTTGATGTTGACGTCCTCTCGGCATTGTTATCAAGTTCAGAATGAAATTGTGAACAAACAACAGCAATTTGCAAACTTGAGAATTACTAAATGGTCTACTACTTCAAATTTATTGCTACTATGTTACTGTGGAAACAACAGGAAAAAAACAAAAAACTACTGGCTAGATTTTATTCAAATTGTTACCATCACTTTGTTTCATAAAAATAGACGTTTCCTAAAAATTTCAATAAAACCAT
Organism: Aquatica leii; assembly: GCA_035610365.1. Lineage (NCBI taxonomy): Eukaryota > Metazoa > Arthropoda > Insecta > Coleoptera > Lampyridae > Aquatica > Aquatica leii. Next base: position 12,086,245 of record CM069434.1, on the reverse strand, counting down.
TCAACAAATTCTAGGTGTTGCAATTTTTCTAAAAATCAGTATAAATGAAATTATGGATTAAAACAAATACGACGAATCTAAATAACATTTTAAGTTTTTCTTTAAGATTTAGTAATTTTAAGTTTTAATTAATAATTGGTGAAAAACATCGTTTAATAATTCCACATAAATTGATTTTGAAATGCATCGTTCACATAAAAACAATTGAATCGACAAAATTGAAATGGCTACCAATCCATTTGTTTTACCAAAACAAAGAAAACGTGGTATTTCTATAACGATGGAATGTTGATATATACAAAATGTTTACAAATTTTAGTTAATTTTATAACTCTTTAGTTTAACTAACTAGAACCTTTAAGGCCTGTTCAGTTAGGATTAGTGCAGTTGTACTGCAGTGGTAGTGCAGTTGTAAGAAACTTGTCTAACTTTTATTAAAATATTATACAAAATATAATTATATAATACAAATATAATATAAACTATTATTATTATAATCACATAAAGCAGTTGTTTTTGATTGTAACTTATATAATTTTTGGTTTGTAAGGTTATGTTGTAAACCAGTAAACAAATATAATGCGCATGCGCTAATGTTACGATGTTATTGGCTGTGATAGACGTGTGGTAAGCTCTCACGATAAAAATTAAAAGCTAGATAGCTTCTGCACTACCACTACCGCCATACAATACCACTAAGTTTCTGTGGACGCTTTCATTAGAGCGTGCAGAAGTAGCTTTTTTGCACTACTTATCTGAACGCGACTCTTTAGCTACATACTCGCAAAATTTCACAAAACTCAAAGAAAAACAAACATTACACAAATTTAAGTTATCAACGCCGATTATACCGCGGATTGGAGCCTTTCCGCCTTCGACGTTCAAACCCCAGAATGCGCAACTCGCTCTTAAAACGGGTCATGCGCATTTTTGTAGTTATTGTTCTTACTGCTAAATGACTATGCTTACGTAATTTCGTGCTTCGTTAATTGGATTTAAATTTAAACTGGATCATCTCATTATAGGTAAAAAAGGCATTGCCGGGTCTGCTAGGCTTATGTTGTGCATCTTGGGGTTAATGAGTGAGTATTAAAAAGAAAACACGAATGGAAATGACTACACTGACAAGATGGATGAAAAGAGAATTTTAATTGCATTTGAAATGATTACTTTCGTTTTAAAAGGTAACTCTACAAATCTTTTTCTAATAATAAATGATAACGATGTTGTTGAATAAACATTTCTCAGAAATGTATCATTTATTTCTGTATAAAATAACGATTTGTCAACGTTGCAAAATCCCACGAGATTTAATTGTGAAAATAGACCGTCATTTTTTTTTTAACTTTTTTGTATTAAAAAATAAAAATAATCCGCGGTGGGTAATTCACACAAAGACTTAATGGAGTAAATTTCCAAAATCGATGCATAAGTTTCGTTGTTAATTAAAAAAATCGATAAATTTATACAATGATTAAATGAATATGTAAACGGAACACCATTTGTTTGCGTGAGTCATCGCAAATCAATAATATTCCAGCAATATTTTTTGCCGTTTAAAATTTATCCGCGCTATAGCAAGTGCACAAACAAGAATGGATTTCAATGTGAAAAAAATTGTTAAGGATGCGGGTGCAGCAATTAGTCGAGTGGTTCAGGTAATCATTCGGTTTCTTTAATTAATTAGATTTAATCGAATTACCTTTAGTACACCGAAGAAAAATTGGGCACATCTGAGAAAACTGAATTAGATGCTCATTTTGAAAATTTATGGAACCGTGCCGATATCACGAAAACATGCACAGAAAAAATTGTTCGAAACACCGAAGCAATTCTTGTACCAAATCCGGGTAACAGAATTGAAGATTACATATTTGATAAAATCGAAAAGAAACGACCATCTCGACTGAGTAATTTAGAGTATTTGGGTTTGGATATGATTGAAGCTGGTAACGAATTTGGGCCGGGTACCGCTTATGGAAGTGCTTTAATAAAAGTAGGACAGGCTGAGCAAAAATTAGGACAAACCGAAAGGGATTTTATTGGTTCTGCTGGGCTTTGTTACACTCAACCTTTACAAAAGTTCTTGGAAGGTGAAATGAAAACCATCATTAAAGAAAAAAGTCTTTTAGAAGTAAAACGGTGAGTGCAATCTTTTTGATAAGAACAAAAGTAAATAATATTTATTAAACGATCTATGGTACATTTGCCAACGTTATTTGTCATTAGTCACGAGTACATGCTTAATCTAGTCCTGTATTTCTATTTTTAAGTTTGAATCATTCTTTTAATTTCCTTTTGTTGATTGTATCTTACTTATCTTCAATAAACATCCTTGTAAATGAACATATTTCAGTAAATTAAACTTTTTCACTTTACACGCTTAGAAAGATTATTGACTGTGGAAAGACAGCTTGAAAAATACTGTGGGAACGTTAATTGTTGCGTACCTACCAAAATTGGTCTGTTTATTATTCATTGTCTCTGTGGGAGACGTCGTATAGATCAGCTGGTAATTTTTTATTATTCCCGAGAGAGAAAAAGTTTACCATTTTCTGTTTACTTACAAAATTAATTAACAGTGATGCCAAATCCAAGTAAAATCGGTCATTAGCAGGGTAGGCTAAATATTATGTGATTCTTGAACGACATTAAGTAATGATTACCACATTACCATCTTGTGAGTATCTCATGAACTACTATTAAAGATAACTGTAACATACCTACATGAAATTAGACCAGTTTGTAAGAAACCCAGAAGATGGTAGTCATTACATGGAGCTAACACAATCATATTCAAATTGACTAATAATAACATTTTGTCTACTTCACAAATGTCCGATTTTGGTTTCATTTTTTATATTCATCTGATATTCGAGTTAACGATCTAGTACAATGGTTCCCAAACTCCTTTGTTCTACCGAATCTCGAGGGGAAAAAGTCTCTGTATAGGTCTCATTAGTTGACTCTCTTATGAGGAGTTATAGTTACGCCCGTACCAAGGGGTATGGGGGGGGGGCGCTAGCACCCCCATTACGCGCGCTCAGTGTCGTGCAATCTATCGCATTACTAAAGCAAATCGTACCTCCTGATCCTCGCACCCTGCGTTCCCCTTACACAGTAGGCGGTTAAACTAGTAAAACTAGACGCCCCCGCAGGTATTACGACCCAGTCTCTTAGTATGAAATCGGTTTAGTGTAAAACTCGGAATGGTTTTATCCTTTCTGACTCTTGTTTCTGGTCGATGTAAGCAGGCCAGTGGAGCACCCCGAACTCAGCTCTCACAGGCCTATAAATGGGGGTAGCAGTGTAAAGAGGCGGGGATAGAGTACATAAGCACCCCCCTCAATTTTCTTAAGGGACATGTCGCACGACGGAATAAGTCGACGACCAACCTGTGTCTAAGCTAGGTCCCACGCCTCCGAGAGATCGAAACCGGAACAGCGGATAGCGGGTCTCCGGTGGGGCTCTATCACCCTCGGATACTCGTGTTTCTGCCGGGCCACGTTGGTCGAATCGCTGTCGCAGTCTCCTCCAACCTACAAAATGGATTCCTCTGCTACCTTGCAATGTTCGAACAGTCTCGCCCTTTCCGCATAAATGTACCAGTATACTGGGGATACTGGAATTGGGTATATTTCTGTGTGTTCTATGGGTCTAAGGAGCAAGGCCATTCACATAGACCCCGGGCGTATTGGTTCGCGTACGGTTACCACAAGACGCTTTCTCTGCCAGAGGGACTAGTCTCCCCTGCCGTGCTTTCGTATAATAGGACTCGGTCTTTCCTCTCCCTCCAGAGCTAGGTATCAGTTTACCGGCACTGGAAAAACCCTAAGGCCCAGGTCGTGCCCCAAGTTCCTGCTCGAAGATTGAACCGGGTTTCAGAATTGGAACTTGGTCCAGATTTACCGGCATGGTCTAGACGGATTACGTTGGCCAGCCGTGCTTTCAGTTCTTGTCCAACTCCTTTCCTCGGAATTGAGTAGAGTGACTATTATTCTAAGGGAAGCGGTCACATGACAAACCTCTCTCTCGCGTATAGATCGTACACAATTAAGTCCACAGTCCGCGGACGTTATATCAAAAGAAAGGCGTCAACACAACTACTACCACGTTTGGATACGGTACGTTTCGGCCGTTAACACAGGATCCAGACTTACGCCTGAACCCTGGAATTGGGCGGAAACGTATCCGTTTTAAGGGCAACGACACCACATGGTGAAATGAAGGCCCGTGTCAGTCATTTAGTTCACATCGGTACTGGAGAACCAGCACGGATGCTATCCAGAGTGCACCACGAGGAGGCGACTAACATGACACTCCTTACAGGCTCAAGTGGCTTTCATAACGGTCAGTTACGTAAGGTGGGACACAATTAAATTTACTTCACCCTTACATAACCTCGAATACTCCAATTGGGTATGACATATAAGTACAAACACACTAATACAGACAAGTAATTAAAGATCGGTGTAGATGTCTTAGATATAAAACTAGAGTGAGTAGTAACATATTAACTAACTAAGTGGCGTATTTGTTCTTTAGCCTTTTTCACACCACTTCTTCCATTCGATTTGTTTCTTGTGGAGAATCGATGTTAAAAAAGCATTTATCTCCTCCTATGATGTTTCACTCACTAACATGATTTGAGTCATATTTTGTTTATTTAGGTTGTATTTTTTTTGCATCACCTCTCTCTTCGTTTGCCAGAAGTAACACTGGAAAATAGTACGGTGGGGGTCGTCTACTGCATTTCCGCACAGAAAACAAAATGGCTCTTCTTTTTTGCGGATGCCTGCCGAAACATCCGTGACAGTGAAAGCCTGAGTACTATGATAGTTTAGCTTACCGTGTTTTGTCCTGTTCCAGTTCCTCAGGTCAGGAATGAGCTCTCGCGTCCAGGTCGCTTTCGGGTATGCCGACGACCTATCTTGCCGTTTCCCCAGATTGAGTTCCTTTCGTTCTGCTTTTGTCATGCCATTCTTGACGTTCAATCTGCCTTTAGCTATAAGGTCTATTGGTGTGGAGCATGCCAAGACTCTTGCCGCTTCAAGCGAAACAGTTTTATAGGCAGAGCAGATCTGCAAGGCCAGCTTTCTTTGTATTTTTTTGGCCATTTCTCTGTACTTTGCTATTGTGAATACTTGGGGGGGGCGGCATATAATATGGTGGATTCAACTGTGGACATAATTAATTTTGTAATGGACGGTCGCAGACCTTTGACAACGCTGTTTCTCTTCTGCTTGCTTTATTGAGCATATTCTTTAAATGTGGCCCAAAGGATAAATGGTGGTCGAGTGTTACCTCCAAATACACCATATTTTCCTTTGTGGCTACGGATGACCTTTTATGCACAAATTTAATTTGTCTAATTTCCGCCTACCCGTGAAGGCTAGCGCTTCGGTTTTTTCTTCGACTGCTTCAAGTCTGTTGTTCTTCATCTACTCGTTTATTTTGGAGATTTCAATATTTATATTTTCTTCTAGTTCAAGCGGAGTGGATCCTTGTTCAAAAATAGCCAGATCATCTGCATATGTAGTCAAGCATATTTGAGCCGGGAGCCGATAGTATATCATCATAGAAGTTCTAGAGGGTTGGGCCCAATATCGATCTTTGTGGAACCCCACATGTAACCTGAAGTTGATTGCAGTCGTTTAAACTATCCTTGTACGTAATACTCCTATCCGTATGGTAGCTAGTGATGACCTTTCTAATATGTGGATCAATCTCTTTTATCCTCATTTTTCTAATAACCAAGTCCCACAGCACCGAGTTAAAGGCGTTTTTACTGTCAAAAGAGACTATTGCCCTAATCTTTCGAGTCCTCCAAGACTTGCCTTATCAGAAACCGTTTTATGCGGGGGACAGGTCACCATGGTTTATAATTTCTTTTGTTAGTCCATCAACAAATAGGCGTTCGTAGATTTTTGCAATGTTATCTATGAGGCAAATGTGGTGGAACGATATTTCGTTATTAGTTCATAAGCTTTCTTAGGAATCAGAACAAGGGTTGCATGTTTCCACTTTGCCGGGAAGTTTCCCGTGGCGAGCTCGTTATATATATATTTTTAGCAGAATTTCTGGGAAGTTCCTGGTGTAGATGATGTAGGACTCCATTTTATAACATCTTACGTAGGAAATAGTTTAGCAATAATAGGTGCTGCGATTACGCAATCCGTGGGCAAGTTGCCTTGCCCAGCTTCAATTTTTTAGCGACTAGGTTATAAGCAGAGCCCCACGGGTTGTCACTTAATTGTGCACATAGGTTATCCCAGGCTTGTCTTTTTACTTGTTGAATTACTCTTTTTGTACTGGGTTTTTTCTTCTCTGTACAATTTCTCTGCCTCCCGTTTGTCATCCGCGTACCTGGGCTTAGTGCATCTCATCAATCTTCTTCGAGCAGTTATACATGCTGTACGCAATACTTCCAGTATCTCAGACTACCAGTAGCGCGCATTGTTGCGCTTACCACTCCTTGAGCGTGGCATACTACGATTACAAACAGTCGTCAGGAATCTGGTAATTCTCTTGATATTTATTGGGTGAGTGTTTTTCTCTCAGGGCATTTACAAGCTTTGTCTTGTCTAGTCTATTTGTATTCTATTTATGTCGTTGCAACATGTTTCTGGGGCTAGGGGGTTGCGTGACTGCTTTCCATTGTGACCTCAAAGCGAATGTAGTTATGATCACTTAAGCTTACCTTTTCTAGAACTTCCCATGCCGTAACACTTGATGCAATATGTTTCGAACATAGAGTGATATCGATGTATGAAGATTTGCTTGCTCATTGAAGGGTAGGGATATTTCCGTGCTAAGAATGATTAGGTCTTCCGAAGCCACCCAGTCTAAGATCGTTTCACCTTTCTAATCTGTTTGTTTAGAACCTCATTCTATTGCTTTCGTATTAAAATCACCAGTTACCAGCTTAGGGCCTCCGGCATATCTTCTTTCTTGAAAGATTTCATCGACCGAGGAGCGAAAGTCGCTTCGCCTACTGTTAGGTGTGATATAGCAGTTAAAGATATGTATGTTCCGTAGTTGGAGCATGGTGTAACCTTACTTAGACAAACATTTTATCCTGAGATTGTTATTCCTTACATAGATTACAATGTCTCTTAACATTGTCGTACCCGAACAATTTTAATTGTCCCAAATACACCGGACGAAATCTTGTACGGAGATTCTGGATCAAAAACTGCCGGTGACGTAACTTTTGACACAGCGAATTTCGGTCTATTATATTGAGTTCCGGCACATATTCACAGTCACACTATACGGTAATTAAATCTTCATAAGATGGTAGCGCACGCCCTAAAACTTTTCGAAGAAGTTACTTGAGGACACCAACGAGTCTCCCAAAAACTGCTGCACCGAAATCTCTCGGGTTATCTCGTTCCAGTTTAGTCGCGAAAACGCCTTCTCGGTTCCAACAAAGACTGTAGCAGGTCTGCCACATACCGTCTCAATGTCTGGATAAAACAAGCTGTAGACAACTATGTTAAATGTTTAAGATGAACCGCACGGTACACTACGCAAGTAAATAGCCAAATCTACGCCATTCTTCAAATGCAATGGACCAGCCAAATCAACACCTGTCACTCGATCCACCGGTAAAGATGCAGGCTCCACATCGAAAAGTTTAGCCGTTTGCCATTTGCACAAAACACACTTCGCTATAGCTTATCTGACAGTTCTTCGCGTAAAACACTAGGAAGTCCTTGAGCCCCAACGTGGCAGAACGTTTGTGTAAATCTAAAATCTTCCGTATCATCTCTCCTCGAGACACGACTTCTCAGTCGAATGAGTCCGTTATCGTCTTAATCCAGGCCATCATTTGCACGATTTTCTGATATTGAAAAAAATGCATGAAATGCCAACTGTCCGAGGACAATGTTGATGGAAGTGTGGTCACGCGTTTCTTCTTCTCTTCTGAAATCTCCGCTTTCTCACACTTGGAATTCTTTAACGGCTATCTAAACGTAAAATAAATATTCAAGTTTAATTTATTCTCAACAATTACCTTAAAGTACGATTATTATTTATTTCCAGGTTAGACTTGGACGCCTGTAAGAATCGAGTACGAAAAGCAAGAAGTCTTTTGGGAACACAAACGGTAAGCAATTTTGTCTTTTTGATCAACACGTTCGTTACCTAACTCGAAATTTTATTTGTAACGCTAACATTTAGAAGGACGGAGTTCCTCCTGAAGTAATGCTTGAGCAGGTACATTTAGTTAGATTGTTTTGCTTCGACTGATAAATATCACCTCATTGCACGTAGAACATTTCAGGCTGAACGTGATTTGCGAATAGCTCAATCTGAATTTGATCGACAAGCCGAAATTACGAAGCTGTTACTCGAAGGTATTGGAAGCTCTCACGCCGCTCATTTACGATATTTATATCAGTTTGTTGAAACGCAAGTGAAATATTACGCTCAATGCAAAACCATAATGTCAGAATTGCAGCAGGAATTGGCGAGGTAAGTTTTCTTGTAGTTAGTAAACGCAGTATTCTGTCTTGCAACATCAATATTTTTTGTAACACTCGTGTAATACAACTTAAACTTAGTTATTATCTACACTATTTTTTAGATTTTTAATTTTCTCATTAAATTCATTACATCTTGGCTTTTTGTGTACGTTTTGACGTTTTTTTTTTACTTTGATATCAATCGGTATCGTCGTAGTATAACGCGTAGCTGTCCCTAGGTGTTTTGTGATGCCTGAAGTGAAGATGTTATAAAGCAAAGGTCTTGGTGTGGATTCTTAAAATACACCGGCTTCAATTCTTAGGTGTGCAACTTCACTCGAAACGTGCGTTTGCGTAGGTAGGAGCAGTTGAACCATTGGTAGGGACATGTCGTTGTATAGCGGCTTCAGTAGGAGTTACTGTCAAACCTTGCTGAAAGTCTTTTCGGTGTTAAGGAAAACGACTCCGATGGGATTTTTTTTCGAATCAAAGCCCTGGTGAAATGTGATTTCCGAAAGGCGAACTGTTTCTTCGGAGTGACTGTTGGCGTTAACGTTTACTCTAACAATTTACTCAATGTGAACAACAACTTAAGACTGTAGTTGTGCGACAGGTTTTTTTATTCAGATGGAAATAGGCGAAGTCTAAGAGAGGCGTTAAAAATAGCGGTGAAGTTCACAACGCTTCTGGGGATCTTCTTCAACTTTTTAATGACTAATCTGTCGTCGTGATGAATCCATGCCAATTCGAAAATAGCGTCGAAAATTCGCTTCTCGAACCGGGCTGACGGGCGCATTTTAGACTACACGAGGTCGGTTTGGTCCGCCGAAGCCGTCCGAACGTCGACGACTGTCACTTAGAGGATTTGTAATGTGTACATCGTCTTGTGGTAATGCCTCCATCCTTTTCATGTAGATCGCGATGCCGCTTTCTGTTCCAGTCGGTCGACCGTATCGGTACAGAACGTAAAATAAAATAAAAAAAGGTGTATTAAGCTGCTTTTACAAAGTTTCAAGACTGATCTCAGAAAAAAAAATATATAAGATTTTTGTACAGCCAACTCAAAGTCTTTCTGTTGATTCGAGGGAACAGAAAGCAGTCGCTGGGAGCTAGGTCGCGGTTATAGGGTGGCTGCGGCAGTGTTGCCAAATTGAACCTAGCCAAAACTTCGCCGGCGGCAAGCGACGTGTGAAAGCGCCATTGCCATGGTCAAGAACCCAATCGTCTTTGATCTCCGAGCGGGTGCACTGGACTCAATCATAGCGGCGAAACACTGCATCGTAAAAGTGACCTGTGGCAGTCTCAAACTCTTTGTGGATCAGTCCTGCACCCAACACTTTATATTTGCTCATTTCTCTGTCGCACACTATTGTTTATTTAAATGTTGATGCAAGACAGAATTTAGCTTTAATTTGTATAGACTACGTACGTTTACTAACTTACACCATTCATAACCGAATCATTTTTCCAAGTTTAATTTTCAACTACTCTCATTTCTCGTCGGCTGCTTTTCGCTTTCTGTGGTTTTGTGGCATGTACATGTTTCAGTTTGACGAAGCCTGGTCCTGTTTTACGCATCAACAGCGAAGATGTAGAACTTTCCGCTTCATCTTACGATCCTGCTGCTGTAATAACACCTAACGATCTTGACATAACTTCTATTTAAATTAATTACTTTTAGTCACTTAACTAATTGCCTTTGTACTTTTAATGTTACTCTTACTCTTAATATCATATTTTGATTGTATCGTGTAATCATAGTTGTATTTCGACGTAGATGTATTTTTCAATAGTTTTTAGTAGTAATAATTTTTACTAGCTTATCGATCATGTCGGGTGCCAGTCCGTACCGGTTGGTTGAAGACAAAACTGAAGAAGTAAACGGGGATAGAAAAATGCAAAAAGCTCGTGCTTTATATTATTACGATGCGAAAGATATCACCGAGCTTAGTTTAACGCCTGACGAAGTATGTAACGACGATTGCGAAAACTTGTTTTTGTAAAATTAAATTTTAGGTACTTTTAGTTGAAGAAATGCCGAACAAAAAAGATGACGATTACTATCTAGGCAAGAGGGGACAACAAACCGGAAAAGTACCTAAAGCGTATTTGGAAATTATTTTATAAATTCTACTCTTATTCTTACTATCTTCCATATTCGAGTATTAATTTAATACTTCTCTAAAGGTGCTAGATGTAACTGGCGTGCAATTCCCTAAATTACGACTGAGTATTATCATTCCTACACCAATTTTTAACTTGCATGTTACAATTCCTTTTTTAACCGATGGTAAGATCTGTGCAATAACTTTATTTATACAAATTGTGATATTTTCTTCTTTTTTTGTTTTACTTTTATTATAGTGTAGATTTTTTAATTTGTACAGCAATTAGTATTTAGCTGTGTAATGTAAATGGATCTACGGATATTGATTTTAGTTTAAAAAATTTTATTAATCGTAAGGGTATGTTTCTGTATAGTTTGCCATAACTATGTAGTCGAGGGTTGCATGTATTATTATTATTGTTAGTTATGTAATTGTACACGATTGTAATTATTCTTGTTCTCTAATGATGTACAAATTTACACATTTATTCTCAATTCAATTGCTTGGCAATAATGTAAGTCAATATAGAATTATGTATATTTAGATATATAAACGTTCTCATAAATTAATGTACTATCGAAGAATGTTGAATTAAAGATTGTTGAACAATTTAGTTGTGTATTGTGCTTTAATTTCAATAGTCGAATTTTTATTTTTTACCGATCTCCACTTTACCTTCATCTTGGTCTCCGTTTTTAACGACCTTAAACTTTTTGCAAGATCACAAATTTTTTTGCATAGACTCGATTGTCAACAATCTCCAAATTTCTCATAAGCCCTTAAGTGTTAACATGCATAGCACACTCTGTTTTTTACATGCCCTTAAACGTTAAGCAACATGCCCGTTTGTATATTATAATCCCTTAAGGGCTTCGTATTTGATAAACCCTTACGCGCGCATTTATTGTAAGCTCTTATGGGATAACTTGGACTATCGTTTTTAGAGGCTAACTTACAATCGCCCTCGTTTTTCGTAAGCCCTTAAGTGCTAACCTTCTTGTGCGCTGATTTTTCATTGAGGTCTAATTAGTATAGCGTGCTAGTCTTTTATAAGCCCTTAAAAGGGCTTACCTACATACTGCGCTTGCTCTGTTATAAGCCCTTATAAGGGCAAACATACATAGTGCACACGTTTTCCATAAGCATGTACACCTTTATTATAAATCTTTATGGGCTAACCTTTGCGCTCGTTTTTAGAGGCTAACCTACAATCGCCCCCGTTTTTCGTAAGCCCTTAAGTGCTAACCTTGTGCGCTGATTTTTCATTAAGGTCTAATTAGTATAGCGTGCTCGTCTTTTATTAGAGCGCTCGCGTTTTATTAACCCCGCAAAAGGGTTTACCTACATATTGCGCTTGTCTGTTATAAGCTCTTATGAGGGCAAACAAACATAGCGCACTCGTTTTCCATAAGCATGTGCACCTTTTTTTATCAGCCCTTAAGGGCTAAACTACATGCGCACTCGTTTGTGTTAATACTAAGTTGTAACACCCAAAACTGGCAATTAAAACCCATTGGAACTAACAATTTTACTTAGTTCAAATTAAAAAATACAAAACTGTCAGTATTTGCTTTCGGTTTTCTAAAACATTTATTTTTACAATTATTTTCTACTTTCAAAACCATGGTATTACTCGCGATGCTGTGTAATGTATTGTAAGTGTATCAATTTAATCGTTTTCTAATTTGCGTTCTAGTGAAACTCGGATACTTTTAGTATATGTCAGCATTTATTATGATGGTACGTTTGTTACGGTCGAAATTTTCATTATGTACGCCTATGTGTTTCGACGTGAAATTAGATTCGGGTTTTGACGCCCTCTAACGATCCTTTTCTCGTTAGTTGTCATTTGGCGGAAAATCGTCACACGTAATTGATATAAAATGGTCTGTAACCATTGAATATTGATATATGATACCATCTGGAAAAGAATGGAAAACCAATTATAATTAGTTAATTATCTAATTTATTCGAAGCGTTACAGGGTAAGCTACTGTCGTCTTTTAGTAAAAATTCGTTCGTAATTCGTTCTTCCTTTTAACAGCCATTTTGTGTTCCTTCATTTCGCTCCTGTTACATTCTCGATAAATGGATATCGTAAACTACTGCTAAATAAGGCATCACGTTGCCGCACACGGGCGCTGGCGGAAGGCGATTTCCACGCCACGAAATTGGGGTCTGGCGGAGCCGTCCAGGGCAAATAATACTACACGTGGATGACACGACGTTAAACATATTAATAACCACCTATTTTCGATCTCACTACATACAGTAGTCGATGCACGTTTTGTTTACTTTTGAGATAGATTTCATGAATTATTTAATACAAAATTGTTTTAGCCGAACTATCAATTGTGAGTTGGGGTTGTGACACGATTCGTGTTAATATTTTATTGCAGGCCACTGAAGAAGAAAAACGTTTTTCTTCGGGCTAGTGGATGCTGGAATTCGGGTGAGTGATTTGAATTTACTTTAGATATCGTGGTCACGTACAATTAGTCACGAACTGTGGGATTACAATTTAACGTTAGTAAATAAGTATAACGCGTAGCTACCAATAGGGTATTTAAAATCAGTGAAAGCAATGTCTCGCATATTGTATGTAGTTGAAGGACATGTACTTCGGTTCTTTATAATTGTGTGTGGTGGGTTGCCGATGTTGTAGGCATCGAGATCTTAACTTTTCTTGTTTCTATAATTCTCTAAATTGACTGTTCCGAACTCAAACGTTAATACCGTTGTAAATATTTAATGTAAATTTTTCTAGTCTTTAGTAACTCCAACTGTGGGGTGTAATGACTTTTGCTTAGTACAACTACAACTGTGATAACTGTTAATGATAGACTGAGGGTGATTAAAGTTGTTAATTCTTTTTTTTTGTGTGCTTATTGTTCCCTACGAACCAGTTTGGGCTACTCTAACAGCTGAGTAGAGGGATTACGAATCTTCGAATTGTTACAAGTTCTACACCATTCTGTTGTGAGCGGACAGAAGTATTACTTTGGGATAAGCTCTGGCGCCCTGAAACATCTTTTATATATTTCTTGTGAACCTACCCTACTCCCGACTATTGTGAGTTGGCCGTGCAGGTTCGTAAAACCAAAAAGCTTGTAACACGTTTTTCGTTGCAAGAAATTTTGCTGAAGTGTGTAGTATCCAGTTATTCCAGTTCAAATTTTGCAAGTATTGTTGGTTGCCTGCACAGCTAATTTGTCTAAGAAAACGTATCTTAATCTCGGCGAGGAAACGGGGGGTTGGTTACCGCTTGCGGAAAAAAAATAGGGGGACTTTGAAACCCGAGGGAATGGGGGAGGTAGTTTGAGATTGCTGGTGGTCGTAGAAACAAAGAAATAGTGAACAAAGGAAAGTTACGCGTGAAAAAAATAATAAGTAAATAGTGCTATTGCAATTGCAGGTATGAATTCATTCTATACATTCAAATTCAAAATAATTAAATGTTATTTGTCATGGCAGTTAAAAAATTAATTTTAAAAGCATTGATACGTTTCCTTTGTTCACTTAAGACAAAGGAATTAGATTGCGCTGTCTTAGTTTTGGTGTTTAATTGTTGTATTTTTCTTTACCTTTTATAGGAAATTTTTGTAATTTATTTGAAAGTAACGTAATTGGTTCTTTTGTATTAAATTTTGATTTAATATGTATCAGAAAAATTGAATGGAATTTGCTATCGAACTTAGGTATCAATCTTGAGTTTACGCAACGATTTCTTTGTTCTCGCGGCTGAAAGAAAACTTAATCCTAAACGATTACGTCATCTACGTAGTTTCAGACGCATGTTGTTTTTTTTGTTATTGTAAACGGAACTTGCTGCGATTTTTTGTGTGTATTTTTTTTCACCTTAATTCTACGTTATGCTATGTATGAAATGCCTTGTTGATTTTACTAACGATTTTCTCCCGTGAATTCGAATTGCTAAAGTATTACCATCCCTCCTTGATTGTATTGTAAAGTAACTCAATGTGATTCATGTATGTAATGAATCTAAGATTGATTTAAAAAACCAATCTAAACGTTCTATGCTGAACGTTTTCTTTAGAACGGTCTATGATCGGCCTCGAAACGATGAGCCATGATTAGATTACTTTGGTAGCCGGTTTTACTAATGTTGCAATTTCGGAGCATCTTCAACTTTAGCCATACGTACTCGCAATCCAGAGACATTGGTACCTTGGACATGGCATGTCCACTCTTTAACAATTCTTGTGTTTTAGTTGATGATATGTGAAGGTGTAACGTAGCGATTAAGGTCCTCTTAATATGTTTTGATCAAAGCAAGCTTCCGTATTCAATTTGTAGATTAGATTCATTATATATGAACTTCTGTAATCTATTGCATTTTTTCTACATTATTTGCATGTGTGTATTTTATTTTATTGTTTGTTAAATATTTTGGATATGAAAAGATAACAACTGGTGGAGGTTTCTTGCATGCTCTTCCTCCATCGAGTAATCGAGCATAGCGGAAGTCATACAATAAATCGACATTTTATTACAAGTATTAGTTTTTTTATCTCTCTTTTTTTTATCTCTCTCTCTCACCTTTCTTATTATGGACAGACCTATTTCACGCATGTTAATGTCCGAGAGTAAAACAGAGTAATGAACTATAGTTTTTTTGGTGTTGGTTTAAGCTTAAATTTTGTTTTGACAACGTAGTTGGTAGACGATTTTACGCGGGATATTCTTTCTTTTTAAATACTTGCACGTTACACTACAAGTGTAATATTATTTCTTACAGCAGTGGTGCACTAAAACGTTCATTCTATGTACTTCATGATTTCCATTCTTTGTGATGTTTTAAGGTTATCAAATTGATATAATGTTGGCCAAATGAGAGATTTGAACGTGCACAATAACCAATTAATCTTGGTATGTAATTTTTTCTGATATTCCGGAGCATTATTTTGTGTGTACAAAGTTTCAATATCTTGGATTGTTAGTTTTGATTTTTGTTTTTACACAAAGGTTACATGCATAATTAGTCAAAAGTTTTCTTATTTTATGGATACGATCGTTCGGTGTGGAGGAACGGCAACAATAAAAATAATTTTTATTGTTCAGGCCTTAACAACAGATAAAGTTTATTTTTATTGTTGCCGTTTCTCCACTCCGAAGGATTCTATGCATAAAATAGAAAAACTTTTGTGAGGATTATAATAATTATTTCAATTAATATAAAGCAATTACATGAATAATCTTTGTTTTACTTTTATGTTAATGTGTTAATATTTGTTATAGGCACCAAATGCGTTTGCAGCCACATGAAATTGAAGTATTTTGAGTACACAAAGATTGTATTATCTATCTTTTGTAAGCATTTTAGGATTGGTTCTATAATAACGGTATAAATATCAGTTAAGTTATACTTAGTTTGATTGTAACATGCTGTCGTTATTGGTTAGTATAAATAAAATTAACAGCCAAATATGTCAGCATTTTAAAATTAAAGCAACTATAACTAAACTTATATTTATACCATGATTGTAGAACTGCTCTTAAGCATATTGCAATATTTAAAAAAAGCGTTTATACGATTTATGAACTATAAAGTTCATAGGTGTTGTCTCTTCTACGAAGCACGTTAACGAATAATAATAATAATAATCATACACTGTACATTTCTTTATTTTACAATGTCACTACAACTAATAACATAAAAACTACACGTTTCGTACTTTCGGCGTTACGCTTCTTTTCTTTTACTGCTTTGCGAAAACGTCAAGGGTTTATATCTATTCGTTTATAGGAGTGGGGCAACTACCCCAACAAATGAAGTAGGGACTGAACAGCGTTGATTATACATTAATGTAACATTTGTAAAATATAAATATATTTAAATTATATTATAAATAATGTTTTTTAAACATTTTTAGAATTTTTTTCTAATATTGACATTGCAACGTAATTCTGGCCATTAAGACGTTTTTGCAATGTTTTTAAAAATGTAAATACGAGGGTAAATCAAATATGAACCGGACTTTTCTATTTAGCGCCCTCTAGGTAATTCGAGTGGCGTGACGTCTCGATATATGTTAGGTAAAGATGTCAAAAAGAGAGGAGTTCGTCGGTTTGGTGAGGCGCAGTCGATGCGCTGTTAGTAGCATCATGTCTGAGCAAGAGGTGCATCCGTCTGTTGCGCAACGTGTTGGCGCGAAAGGCCGCAAGACTGTCTGAAATTTTGCGTCGGCTATCTGCACAGTTCAGCAATAAAACACTGTCAATGACCCAAGTATACGACTGGCACAAAACGTTTTCAAATGGCCGAGAGACAGTGGAAAACGAGACTCATGCACGCCGTCCCATGACGAGCATCAATGAGGCGAATATCCATGCAATTCGTGAGCTGGTTGAAGGTGACCGCCATCTTACAGTATTGACCATTGCTGAACACGTTGGAATATCATACGGGAGTGCTCAATCAACCATTTCAGATGAGTTGGGTTACCGAAAAGTGTGTCCAAGATGGGTTCCTCGCCTTCTGATGGAAGATCAGAAAGCCGTATGTGAAAAGCTGTTAGCAAGATATCGAGCAGAGGGGGATGAGTTTTTAAGACATATTTTTGGTATCATTATACCCCGGAATCCAAACGTGCAAGCATGGAGTGGCGAAAACCTGGAGAGGCAGCACCGCGGAAAGTCAAGACCCGACTTTCTACAGGGAAAATTCTTGCAACAGTTTTTTTTGGATTTGAAAAGCGTACTGCTGATCGGTTATCTGCACGAACGCCGTACAATTAATGCTGAGTATTACTGCCAACTACTCCAACAAGTGAAACTTGCTTATCGGCAAAAAAGGCGAGGTATGCCTATCCGAAGTGTGATTCTGTTGCATGACAACGCTCGGCCACACACAGCTGCATTGACTCAAGGAAAATTGAACGAAATGCATTGGGAAACCCTTGAACACCCGTCTTACAGTCCTGATTTATCGCCATGTGACTACCACATGTTTGGGTCACTTAAAGAAGAGCTGGGAAGTCACCACTTTGAGGACAACGAAGCTGTAGAAACGTTTGTGCGGAATTGGGCGGAATCAACACGACCAGTTTCATTCTTTGAGACAGGGATTAAAAAACTTTCGATTCGGTGGGAAAAATGTGTAAATAAGAGAGGAGACTATGTAGAAAAATAATATGTATTAAAATTTGTATTGATTGTACCAATAAAATGTTTAAAACAAAAGTCCTGTTCATATTTGATTCACCCTCGTATATCTTAAAACGTTGAAAAAAACATTTCAAAAATGTTTCCTGGTTGATTGGGTACAGCAAATTGCTTAATGTTGTGGAACTCCATTTTTTTTTGAGATCACATATTTTCCTATAACGACTTTGCACGTGAGTACTTGGTGACCAGATGGAAAACGAAGCGTCTGTCATCACGTAGTTTTTTTTTTCTGACAGCCGGTTGCTATATTAATTTATTTAGACGTTCAAGCTCCTTAAATACAACTGCAAACCCTCTGGACATCTCAAGAGCCTCGCTCACGTAATGTACGTTGGCATAGTGTTTCCGTGTTTGGAGCAGGTCTTGTTTCTCGGTTGTAACTCCAAACTTTTTTTTTGAGATGGGAAATATCTACCAGACCGTCGGGTTCAGAACCGGCTGATATCCGGTGTGTGAGGGTGGCACCTATTCTTCGCCACGTTTTATAAGCATCAGGCATTATCTAGCGAGACATTGCTCTGTCTAACTCTTTTTCTTTCATTATCATTTTAATGAATTTATGTATGATATCCCAATTCCTGTTAGTGTACATCATATATTTAATAATCTCTTGTTTCCTCATTTTCCAGCAAATTTCCGTTTCTATCACGCCCCTTTCTTTTATCCATCTATTACAGTTAGTGATTGTATGCTCAGGAGTATCTTGGAGTCCACAATATACACATTTGTCATCATTTTCCTTGTGTGTATATGTCTTGAATGAGCCGTGTGGCCCGTCAGGAATTGTGCTAGTAAAATAGTCTAGTTTTTTATGTCTGCATTTTAGCCATATATCTAGTTTTTGTATTAGTTTTTTAGGTCCATTGCGCATTTATAGTATTTGCATCCCATCTTTCTTGCCATAATCTGATGCTTTCTTCCGAGGCAAGGGTTTTTCTATCAGTTTGTTGTAGCCGCTTATTGTATATATCGATGGGTAATATTCCTGTGATAACTTGAAGGGCTTCGGCAGATAGCGTTCTATATATTATTATATTTTTTTTATATGCATTGCTTTTTTGCCAGATTGGGGCACCGTATGTCATCGTTGATTGTACTACTCCATACATTAGTCTTCTTTTTGTGCTGCTAAAACCGCTGATATTTGGCAGCAGTTTGCATAAGGCTGATACCCTTTTTTCCGCGCGGACAGCCGTGTTTTTGATATGTTCACTCCAAGTCAGTTTTTCGTCTATCCAAACTCCTAAATACTTAACTTTTTTGGAGAGCATTATCTTGGTTCCGTCTATCTTAAAAGTTATACCTTCTGTCTTCTTTAGGCCATGAATTAGTATAGCGTCGTTTTTTTGTGTTGCTATATACTCAGATCGTTTTCTTCCAGCTACTTGTGCCTTGTGCATAAGTTCCTCCGACTTGTTTGCTTTCACTACCACAGCCAAGTCGTCCGCATTTGCAACTGTTTCACAGCCCATTGGTATTTTTTGTCTTAGAACACCGTCATATAGTACATTCCACAAAGTCGCTGGACACAGGACCGAGCCTTGTGGAACACTTTGCGACATGTTTAATGTATTTCTGCCTAGAATCAGTTTTCTATTGCTTAAGTAGTTATATCAAGAAGAAATTTGTTTATACCGATTTGCTGCAATTATGTGATTATTTGGTCCACGTTGCTATTTTAAAGGCGATCTTGATATCTATAAGAATTATGGCTGCCCATTTGGGGGAACTGGTTACTGCGTAATTAATAACTTTTACGGAATCCGTATTGCCTATTGGATAAAGCACTTTTTTCTTGGATTTCTTTATCTAGTCTTTCTTTGATGATGTGTTCATAAGTATTCTCTATAACATCTATCAGGCATATCGGTCTATATTCTGTTTTTCCTCCTCCCTCTGCCAGCTTTTTTTGGAACAGACAGATCTTTGCTCCCTTCCAGGTCTTTGGGAATCTTTCTGTTCCTAATTGAGTGTTAATTACCTTTAGGATATCTCTTGGAATTTTAGCTACAACTTCTTTTATTGCAATAGCCGGAATTTTGTCAGGTCCGGGTGCCTTTTCTAACTTTATCTTAGAGCTTGCGGTTAGAAGCTCATCTAAGCTGAAGGGTTCTTTTTCTGTAGTTACTTGTTTTTTGGTCATTTTATCATATTTTACGGGGAGTAGTTCCTGTATAATTTTTTTCCTTTCCTACTCATGCAAGTTGTATTGTAACATGTTTCATTTTAATTGTTTGGTAACAATTTGATACCCTTGCCCCCAAACATCTACCAGTTGACTATGTTACAAGCTTTATGTCTTACTAACCTTGCACGGCCAACTCACACAGTCGGAGATAGGGGAGGTTCAAGGGAATTATGTTTAAGGGCGCCAGATCTAATCCAAAATTAACACTTCTGCCTCAATCACGACAGACGGTCCAAACTTGTAACTAAATTTGAGGTTCGTAATCCTTGTTACTCTGATGTTCGAGTAGCCAAAATTAGTTAATAGGTGACGATAATTACAGGAGAAAGAATAAAAATAAAAGAGAGAATAACAAATATAACCACTTTAATGTATTAACGTAGAAGGTTAACAAGAATATATGAAATTTTTCCACTCATCCATGCTATAAAAGTTTTAATTTAGCAGCGTAGCAAATTGACAGATGTATATTAAATTCCTCAATCCATAAATACTAGAAAGGCTAACAATTAGGATCAACAAGTATAGAAAACTTTGATTTAGCAACATACAAGATTATATCTAATTCTCAGTGCATGAATGCCAGCAGTATCGGCAACACACAATACATATGTAAGTCAAGTCGAAACGAACAGCGCAGAAAATCTCGTAGTAAATATTGTTTGTACACAGCATGCGATACAAGTTAACTGATAAATGAAATTACCTTATTGGTATATAAACAGTAAACGTAATTACGGACATTAACATTAATCAAAGTTCTGTGAGTAACTTTCGTGACAGCGATATAAAAAGTAATCAAATAAACTTACCCAAAATCCAGTGTCCACTGGCGCAAAGAAAACGTTTTCCCTCGCTAGCAGCCTGTAATAAATATTGACGAACAAATCGTGTCGCACAATAACTCACGAAGAATAGGAAGCTACAAAATCAGTATTAATAATTCATCAAATGTTATATAAGAACCCGTTGTATCGAATGCTGTAGGTTGTAATTTCGAACAGGTGGTTGATAACACAATCGACTTTTATCCACAAATCAGCATCGCTCGACGAGACCTCGCTGTCGTTCAAGTAGCAGGCCCTCACAACAGCTTATACGCTCGGCAGCGGTATTTATCAATCGTACTTATGCATCCTTATTACTGCTTAAAGCGAACAAGTGCTTGCAACGTGGTGGAACCGGCTATCACACCAATATAGAAATCACGAAGGAATCCCAACAGACTGGTAACAAAATAGCACACCCTGCGCCGAAAGAATCGTAATAAATTCGCAATCGCCTTATAAATTTGTGTTCATCACAAGTGATGTCCTTAAAAATTTAAGAATCAGTTCAAAATCCCCGGCACCGACCTGTTCATGAAGTTGACAACAGGGTCGCCAAGCTGCAATGGATTGTTTTGAATCCGGTTAGTTACGCTCCTATTCTAGATGGCGCTGACATTGGACAGTTTAACGATATTATTTTCGTTTTTTTGCGTCGTATCTGTTACTTTGGCATCTATGGTTTACTGTCTTGAGCCAATGAACATCGTTTGTTTTATCTTCAACTTATTTATCATTTATTTATAGACGATTTAGACGCCATTTGAGTTTCGTTGTTTTATTTCTAATGTTATAAAAAGTTAATAATTTTATATTAATTTTCATTATATTTGATTCTTTGTTTAGTATTAGTGTTTTATTTCAGTAGTGTGAAATGTATATTACGTAAAAAACAAAGTTGAAAAACTTGTTTGTTTATTTTTTGCATCGATAATGGTTCACTTATGCTCGATTGCACTGCATTTTTTAAGTTATACTTTGTGCTAATACTTGATTACTGTGAAACATTCGTTATAAAAATACGGGACAATCGAGCATTAATACAATATATATAATATGACAATATCCAATAAATTCAATTTCAAAATTTCCCGCTGCGCTTTTAACCGAGTTTAGTTACGCTCCTAAACTAGATGGCATTAATAAGGCTTCAAACGTTAACATTGCAGCTTGGCAACCCTGGTTGACAATTAAAGATTTTGTCGTAAAATGCCTGTCACGAGAAAAGATCGGCAGAGGGCGCCAAAACCGGAATCTAATTTTAATTCATATACAGGATATTCCGTAATGAAAACTTCGCACGCAACAACTACATAGATTTAACCAGTGTTCCTTCTTAGATTGTTTGATTTGTTTTTTAAGTTCCCTTCTCGCGGTTTTGTATTCAGTTTGTAGTTCTTCAACATATTGGCTCTCCGTATCGCTGTTTCTTTTCCGTGCTAGCTTTCTTCTGATATTATTACATAATTTTTGTTTTAATTCTACTTTGTCGTTCCGCCAGTATGGCTGTTGGAAGTAGTATTTCCTAGATCGGGTGTTAGATATGCATAACGCATTTTGTATCTTGCTATAGTAATGTTTTTTTGCATTGATATAGTTTTTTTGTTGAAGAAATGTTTTCTTCAATTTTATTTTGTCTAGTGAGAAAGTAAGTTTTTGTTATAGTGTTATAAGTTCCAAGCTGCCTTTTAAAAGTGATTGCTTTGTGTAGGCTTAGGGTTTCGTCGTTAATAACTTTCTAGTCCTTTATCTTATCTGCCAACCTGCGAACGTACCATCTATGTCAGGCGCGGCTTCAGAGGGGGGGCCGGGGGGCTATGCCCCCCCCCCCCGACATTGAAAATAATACTGAAGTTTTTCTCACTTTGTATGTAATACATTCGCTTTTTTTAATAGTTGTATAATTTATGATGCTTTATCGCTTGCAAGTAAAAGCTTGGTGCATAAAATTTTATATTAACGCCATATTCAATACATTATTATTTAAAAATGTGATGAGCAACCCCCCGCTTTAAACTGATGGAGCCCCCACCGAAATAAACTGCTGGAGCCGCGCCTGATCTATGTAGGATAAACTGTTTCTTTTGCCGAAGGTATGCGTATTTTCTTTATTTATTGTAGTGGATTTAGAGTATTTATCTAATCTACTAGAAAGTTTCCCCTTTCGTCGGCGGAGTGTGCACCCTATAACGGTGACGTTGCGTTTAAGTCACCTAGAATAATTGCCTCCTTGGCTCCTTTCTGAACTTCTTCCATGACATTGTTGATATATTGTTTAAAGTGATTTAATTTGGAGATGTAACAGTTATATATGTCAAAACTTTTGAAGATAATTTTAGTAAATCCTTGTTTTGCTCTATGTGTGGTAACTCCAACATCCTTGTTATGGCGTCGCATAGCTACATCGCTTCTTTAATTTTTATTAAGCCAAGGTTTTTTGTATTTCAGTGCGTTCGCTAGTGCAACATCATGTGCCGCCTCTGCCGTACCTAAATTTATCTGCATGATGTTTATCGTCTTATTAGCCATGTCTTATATATTAGCTTACACTTTACTAAGTTACTTTAAGCCTAACCATATCTTACTGTTTATCAAACGTGACACAAATTTGGTGTCGTCCTGTTTTTCCATTATCTTTTCGTTCCTCATTTTTCTATAAAGTGGGCATCTAGTAGTCTGCATTGTGCCCCTTGTCTTTACTCAAGTAGCACCATTCATCATTTGCCCCGTCTCTCCTTGTGTGTCCTAACTCACAGCACGTATGACATCAATCATTTATATCACTACACGAACACTTCCTGGCTTCATGACCTATCTATTGACATTTATTACATCTTCTTGGTGTCCAGAGCTCTTTCACTCATCTCCATCTATTTCACCCTCTGCCAATTTGCCTCCCAGTTTTTTATTTATGTGTTCTCCTGTAGTAACCATTGTGTATCTAAGTCTTTTTTTTATTTGCGTTGGTCCTTATTCTGTGGAGTGTAACTCCAAACCTAGCCTTTCCAAAACGTTGTTGTGGGGCTAGACGATCGAGGTGGATCACTTATGGCTTGGCTCTGGGTGGTTTGGTTTTCGGATGCGATATATGACGTCATTAATACGCTGCGTAACTTCATAAGGGTCTTCCCATTGGTACTGCAGCTTCGGCGACAAACCACGTCTTCTTTGAGGAGTATACAACCACACCACGTCGCCAGGTTGAAACCCACCGTTTTGTGCCTTGACATCATACCTCGTCTTCATTCTGTTGCTAGCAATTCGTGTGTTTTTACGGACCGCCTCATGTACTTCGCTCAGCCTTTTCATCAACTTGCATACGTAATCTTCTCCATCAACTTCTTCCGGTTTCGTCCAAATTGGAGGTCGCATGGCAGTCGTATTTCGTGACCGAGCGTGACACAGGATAGTGTTTTGCCTGTGTTTTCGTAAACAGATGATCGGTATATGTTATTAGAAAAAAGCGCAAGCACTGATCCTAATCTCTTTGGTGTTTGACACTACTTTAGCTAAGTTGAACAGATGAATTCAACAATGGGAAAGCCCATTGTTGAATTCATCTGTTCAATCATGCCATAAGATTGAGAATGGAAAGGTGTCGTTCTAGTTTTTTTAATTCCTAACAGTCGGCAAACGTCTTGAAATAGTGCAGACTCAAAGTTGCGGCTTTGGTTGAAATAAAATTCCAACGGCAGAAAAACTAAAACGTCTGCGAATGTAGCTGCTTCTTGATTAGGTATGGCGTAAGTCTCCATCCATTTCGTGAAATAATCCATTGCTACCAAGTTGTATTTGCTTCCCGAATCAGATTTTGTAATCTGTCAATCGCTACTCTCTCTAAAGGGCTTCTCACGTTATACTGTTTTATTGGTGCTTTGCGCTTTTTCGCTGGACCATTTCCTCGTACACAGACCGTGCACTTACGGCACCGTTCCATGACGTCCTCTTTGCAGTTAACCCAGTAGTATCTTTCTCGAACTGTTCCTAATGTTTTTTTCGTATAAAAATAAAATACAGTTTACTGTTCCAAATCATTCAAGAAATTTTGCGAATAAACGATTTGACCTTCTAGTATTGCCAATGTTTATGATTTGTCCAATTTAAATTTCTTGAATAGCATCGCGAACAGCCACGAATGATTGCCGATCGCAATCGCTAACAAGCCTAGTTTACACCGCTAACTATTTTAATCGAACTAAGCAAGGTGTCCCGTTTTTTGTTTAGTTAGGTGTACAATAAACTAATTTTTTCTCCTACGCCACATTTCCCGTACGTTCAGATTTTCAAAAGACCTTCTACATGGTTACCTTCTTTCAGGAAACCGCTTTTGCTACATTTTTTAGCCAACATGCAGATTTTGTCACTTGCTCTAAGCACATATAATTCATATCAACAGCTTCTTCAGTAGAAGAACTCATTTTAATGCAAAATTATAAAAACACTGTTTAATAAAGTATTCAATTTGATTAGATTACCAACAAATATAATCTAATATTAATAGCCGTCTAAAAGTGTACTTTTGTCAATACAAGAAAATATATTTAAAACAATTGCTTTTGGGATAGTTGCATGCTATATTATTTCGATAGAGAATTAAATTCCCTGCAATATGTCCAATTCCAAATTAGGTCGTTCCATTTTTAAAAAAAATCGATTTTTGACCCTGAAGTTCTGCATCATTAACCCTTAATACTACAACACGCCCTGTATTACACAATTACGCGTTCGAAACTTTTATGGACCTTATTCCAAAACTGCTTATAATTTTGTAGCCCAAGAGGACTCCAAAAACGTATTAATATATAGGGTGTTCCATTAAAAAATGTACAGTTGTGTTATTCTGATATTATGGAATATACAGGGTAGTAGAAAATAATTTTACTTTTATAAATATTTTTTTTATAGTTGGTATAGTAAGAGAGATATTTTACTTTGACACACTATTGCTCTGTACATGTATTTTTTTGTAACTGCTAAAAGATTTGGTAGAATTCATCGCGATAAACTAATAAAAACGTTAAAATAAACTGTATAAAAACTACCAGTTTTCTGAACAAAAAAGTAGCTCCGTTTGTGGCAAATGTTTTTAAAATTCTGTTTTTTGATGATAGTACGACTAGACAAGTGTTGCAAAGCAGTAATTTTTTTAGCCTTAGTCTGGTTCCAATTCTTCTTTAAATTCGTTATTTCTATCACGCAGCCCAAATCTCAACTCCTGGATGTTCCAGAAAATATTCAATTCAAAAAATCTATTATTTAGAACATTTACATATATTTAAAAACAAATTAATATTAACAATTATTACTGGCCATATGTAAAATATTAAAAATTAAGTACTGCAAACTCTTAAATACAATTATTGTTAGATTTTTTAAGAAAATATCAGCTTCAGGATACTCGATAATACTATGTGCTGTATCAGTTTAAACTTACACCAACGCATTTAAATCAATGCAAGAAACTTATAATAATACAAATCAATGAGAGTTAAAATACCAAAATATATGGAGAAATACGACAAAGGGAGTAAGATGTAAACAACAACAAGACAACACAATTTAGAAAAGCGTAACAAAGAATAATCAATTAATTTGATTAGCGTTAAAAATTAGTTACTAGTTAAAATTAACTTTTGTCATTGTGCAATGTATGTAAGTACTCAGTACCAGGATCATGCGACCCCATAACGTTATAAAAATGTCTGCGCCCATCAATATACATCATGGCATCTTGATACGACCTTGGAAAAACTTCTGGCACTTGTTCGGGAACTTCGTAAGTAAAATGAAAAGAGTTAGAGGTTGCCGTCTTTCCAGAAGTCGAGTCATAACATTCGGCGTAAACGGTAACTTGCACATACTGCATTTCGGTAAAAACGATATACGCGTTCATACGTATCAAAGAATTAACATCGACCGGACGATTAAAACTAATATTGCTAATACTTTTTAAAGCTGGTCGATATTTACTAAAAATATAACATACGGCCCAACTTAACTCCATAGCGTGTCGCATTAAGAACCCGCCAAACACTTTATTATGCAAATTTCTGTCTTCCGGATGCGAAAAGATCAAATTCGACAACATGCATTCTTCCATCCAAACGCATCCCGGTGGTAGATTTCGTTTTTTTAAACTTACTTCGTCGACGGATCGTACAAAAAGGCTATGTATAGTGTTTTGTTCTTCTTCGTTCGGAATCACTTTGGTTAGAGTTTGGCTTTGTACCAACATTCGTTGTTTTTTTCTTGCTTCTCCGCCGGCTAAAATTTTCTTTTCTTCCTCAGTCGTCGCGATTAATGGATTAATTATCGCAGCTTTTTTCGCTAAAGGATCGCGCGCGGCTAGTAGAAATAACGCCCTAGTTAATTTGCGCCACATCCCATGCGATTTTTGTTCAAGCCATACCACAACTTCGATCGATGACTTGCCCACCCAGCTTACGTGTCCTGATAATCGTATGTCTTCGTTGGGCTGAAACAAAGTCATTTTTTATGCTCATAGTCAAATTACGTTAATAATTCTCCAAGTGTACACTCAAGAAAAAGAAAAACGGAACATCGCCCAGCCCATTACAACAATTCTTACTCAAGATTATATCAAACTGTGAATTTTTTTATTGTTGTATGCGATATTCAGTTACATAAATAGTATCGTTCTATTTAACTTTTTTCCAAAATACAGAAAAATGAGTGATCGCTGCAGGTAACGCCCTCTAGTTTATTTATTTTAAACTAAACGGCTCAGCAAAAAATTCTTTCAAACGAGAAATATTGAAAATGCATTGGCCTCCCTCTACCTTATTATGACAGATACGAAAAAATATCATATAGATAAATGATACTACATCACTCAAGCTATCAAAATATGTTTTCAAAGGTATGGCTCGTCGTCCAACTTTCCGAGAACCTTCAACCTTATGTTTTTTCAGCAGTTACTTGAAAACAGACAGTGTCCCGTTTTTTTTCTCTCGAGTGTATAATAGTATGGTATGGTTAAATGGTCTAAAATGGTTTACATACAAAAAATACGTCGTTTGAAGAACTAATGTTATTCTATACTTTACGCGATTGGCAGTTGCTCGAAAACTGTCTTCTGACGGATTTTTTTATAGCGTTTTTCACTGGTCATTCTAGTGCGCACTTTTACGCACTGAGTGTTCCTGTTATTTTTCACTGGTATTTTTAATGCATACTGATTCAGTTTTATTATTTTTCACTGGTCTGATACATGCACTTGATTCTGTATTAGTGCAGATTTTGTTGCACTGACAACAGATGCAAGTGCAACAGATCCAGTGCAAACATGGCGAATTTAAATAATTTGAATGTTGTCTATATCCTCAACATGTAAAAAATTGTTTGATACTAATTCATTTACGTAATTTACTGTATATACATTATCAGCTAAAAACCGCTAAAAACACATTTGATTAATGCAAATTCTAGATAAATGCATTTTAACTTTACTCATTAGTTTAAAGTACGTTGATTGGTCTGGAAGTTGTAAAGTAACAACGTCGTTACTAATTCGAAGCGTAACAGTATAAAGAAGTTCTCCCATTATATATTATATGATGCACTGTTCAAGCATTTCATTTTTCACTGGAAGTGCAATGTTAATGCACTGCCGGTAACACAATTATAGTGCACAGTAAACTCACCCGGTGTTAGTGTGCATTCAAATTTGTTCAGTGAAAAACGCTATTAGATTCTTTCACACTGTATAGAAGAGCGCAATAGATGTCAGGACATGTATTTTTTTAGTGTTGTGAGTTGGTACTGTGTAATGAAAGTCATTATTTCAAATATTTCAATGACAAAATGCAGTATATTAAGCTATACTCACCAAACACTTCAGCAGCAAGAATAATTTGTTAAAAATACTCGTTTAAATATATGTATCTCATACCTTGGGTAAGTAATCGGTAAAGTCAATTTTATCAACAAGGGCAGTTACAAGACTGTAAGGTGAATGTTCTCCCTCGGGAACTTTAGGATTCTTAATGTGTTTATGAGCAACATACACTATAGAAAAACAAAGTTAAAATCTATTGCCTCAAGAAAATAACTGTACCAGCAAATATGTCCATGTCTTCTAAAAGCCTACCAACCCTAACATGTCCCAAAAAGGTGATATATTTATCTTGCAATTCTAAATCTGTCGACAAAGGTATTAAAGCCGAAACAAAACTTTCATTCATCGTTCTTTCTGGTAACTCAGATTGAGTGGTTGGTAGATACTGAAATAGGTGTAACCGGCTCTGAGTTGCCCCCAACGGCTTGTACCCACTTTCCACGCCCATCCAAGCAGCGCATTCTTGTTTAACTATAAATTAGTAGAACTTATTTCGAGTTTAAACCAAAATTCATGCGCACTATTTTGAACTGTACCGGCAGTTGCTATATTAGGATCACGCTTCGCTCCGGTGTAATAAAACTTTGGTGTGTGTAACGAAGTAATCCTAAGAAGTCAACAGTACAATAAATTCGATACTTATACAACTTGTTACCTATTAGTGAAGAAACTTTTAATGTGCACCTGATCGTTTAGTTTTCTTAATGTTCGAATTAAATTAAGAGACATGTTTTAGGTTATATCTAATTAAAATGATCTCACTTTAATAAGTTATTTTTAATTGAACCAAATTATCTAATTGCGTATTAGAGATTAGATGGATTTGCTAAATATATTTTTATTTTATTATTAAATGGTATTTACATCTTTATCAAATTATACGGAGTGTTTAGCAAGTTGCGTAACGTAATCGGGCAGGGTCAATTTATGTATAAGATGTTTCAGAAATACTCGACCCGGTATTCACACTTGATTTGATTAAAACTTATTTTAAATTTCGGTTATGTTGTATTTTATGATGCGATTTTCAAAATCGATCACAAATTTACATTTAACGTTATTTTACGGATACATTTATTAGTATTTGAACTTCAAAAAACATACAGTTCGTAGTATTTATTTTACAGCTATTATTGCATTTTCAAGGCGTACCTGTTCAGTTTAAATTCGTGATGGGATCTTTTTAAGAGATACTTATACTTTAGTTGTGAGAAAATTACAGTCACACTGTCTAGTATTGTTCTTTTAAAATCTTATACGTTATAGTTTTGCGTACAGTGGGGGTTGGCAAAATTTTATAAGTATCGGTGTAAAAATGAATTTAAACAGAAGTAAATCTTTACCGCCGGTACCAGTATTACCTTTAATACTACCATAACGTGGAATTTTAAGGGAGTCAATGTACTTTATTTCGTAATGTGCAGTTTTGTTATATTCTTGTATTTTCATATTTACTTTTTTTTTTGATGTGTTGATTTTTTTGTGTCATTGTATAACCCTAATTTTATAATCTACTGGTTTAAAAATAAAAACGACGTTTTAACCACCGGTCACCACTACTATTTGAAAGTTTCTCTCCCTGAAACTGCTTCACCTGTCACTTGTATATATAGTGGCTTTACACCCCGATGAAGTAGCGCCGCTCCGTTGAAGATTTCTAGATCATTCATACAGGTGTGATCAGTACCCTTCTACTATTCTTTTTTTTGTCCATTACTTTAGACTTCCACTCATTAAGTCCAGCTCTTCTAATGTCTTCCGTTACTTCTTCTATCCATGTTGATCTTGGTCTCCCCTTTCTTTTCTTTCTGCCTGGATTCCATTCTAACATCGAGAATATTATTTTGTCTTTGCCAGCTCTCCATACGTGACCCAAGCATCTCGCCCATTGTTGTTATATTTTCTTTACTATATAATAAGTTTAACTTTTTTTGTTGCTTACGCTTACAAATTGGTTCGTGCTTCTGCTATTTACAATTACTATATAACATTCTATTTACATTTTTTTACATTTTTTTTAAATACATTTTATTATCCTTCCTCTCCTCTTAACTGTTTCCTCCTTCTCCACACTTCTTCTATCCACTCCGCTCCATTTCCGTTTTTGTCTAAGATTTCTTCTATTTTCATAGCCTCTTCTCTTATTTCTCTGCATGTGTCTCTCATGTGATTAAGGTCCTCCGTCTCTTCTCCACATAGTCTGCACATGTTTTCTTCCTATTTTTTTTAGTATTTTTTACCTAACTCCTCGTTCCCACATCTGAACCGTACTATCATTTTTTCTTTTTGTCGCTTTTATTCCTTTAAATATTCTGGCACCTTTTCACCCTTGATATCCTTATAATTCCTATTATATCTGCCCTCTTTTATCCTTGTTCATTTTTCTTGTTTTTCGATGTCCATATCTCTCCTTATTATTTCTTCCCTTACCCCTACTTCCTCTTATTTAATCTCTCCACTTCTTCTCTCGCGTACCCGTTTCTTTTGTAATACTCTTCTCTGCCCTCCTGCACGTACTTCACTTTTTCTCCCTTTATCTCTTTCCAACATTCTTGCAGTATTTTGCTTTCTGTTCTTTCCTTCAGTTCTTCCTCGTATTTTATGGCCCTTTTTTCTGTCTCTACTCTTATATTTGCTACCTGTCACAATATACCCTAGTGCATCTCTGTCCAGTTCCAAAACCCATCTCCAGTATTTTTTCTGTAGCTCCTCTACCTCCCTACACTCCTTCCACCCCCATATTTCCGCCCCATACAACACAACCCTCTTTATTATTATTACAATTTTTTTTTCTATATCCATCTCGAATACTCTTTCCCTCACACCCCACACTTGTCCTATTAACCTGTTTTTCTTTCCTCGCTCTTTCCTTTATGTGTTCTCCTTCCTTATTATCCTGCTTCATCGTGTAGCCCAGGTATGTAAATTCCTTCATTTGCTGCACTTTCTCGTCCCTCCGTTTCCACTTCTCTTTTTTTTTTCCTCCTTTTCTAAATACCATTATTTTTGTTTTCTCCATGTTTACTTCCATTTTTTTTCATGTATTTTTCCAGCATTTTTATCATATCCTTCATTTCTTTTTCCTCCTTAGCCACCAACACTATGTCATCCGCATACGCCAACGACCATACCTTCGCTTTCCCTACCACTATCTCTCCTGTCTGTTGTCTTCTCATTGTCTCCTCCAGATCTCCTGTATATACTGCGACCAGGCTTGGGCTCAGTGGGCATCCCTCTCTCAACCCTCTCTTTGTGATGGATTTCTCGCTCTCTTCCCCATTTACTTTGACTTTGGTCCTCGTTTCTTCGTAGATTTCTTCTATTCTTCCTATTAATCTTTCATTGATTTTTTTTCTCTTCATGTATTCTTACAGTTTTTCCCTGTTCACTCTGTCAAAAGCGGCTTTTAAATCTACGAATAGTGCCACCATTTTCCCACTTTTTTTCTAGCTTTCTATTCGCCAAGTGTTTCAGTATATATATGTTGTCTATCACTCTTCTTTCTTTTCTGACTCCCGCTTGTCCGTCTGGTACCAAACTTCTTTCCTCTATTATATATATAGTCTTCTTTGTAGTACTGTCGCATATAATTTGTATGCCGTGCTTAATAATGTTACCCCTCTGTAATTTTTGACTTTATTTCTTTCTCCTTTTTTATGGATCGGGCATATTATTTCCTCCCTCCATCTCTTCGGAAATCCTTTCCCTTTCTATATTTTATTTAGTATTTCCGTCATCTTTTTTGCTACATTTTTCCCCGTATACCCACTCTTCGCCTTGTATTTCATCTTCTCCTGCCGCCTTTTCTTTTTATTTTTTTATTGCCTCTATTACTTCGTCTTCATTTATTCAATCCCTATCTTCTTCTTCCCGTCTTACTACTGCGTCTTTTCTTTTTTCTGATTTTGTTCTTTCCCTCCCAGCAGATTCCTAAAATATATCTCACATTCTTTAATTTGTATTCCCTTTGTCGTCATGTCTTTTTTTCTTTTCTTTCTTTAAGTACTCTCATACATCTTCTGTTTTTATTCCTTTGCTCTGCTCCTCTTGTTTTTTTTGATTTCTTCCTTCTTTGTCTCGCATGTTTTTTGTATATTTTGACTGCTTCTTTGTATTCTTCTTTTTCTTTCCTACCTTTTTTCCACTGTCTTAATGCTCTCCTTGCATTTTTCTTTGATTCCTTGCATTCTCTGTCCCACCATTTTTTCCATCCTGTTTTCTCTCCTTTCCACTTTTTTAATCTGATTCTGTCTCTTGCTTACTCTATTATCTCTCTCATTTCCTCCACACTCTCTTGTAATCCCTTCCCTACCCATACCGTTTTCCTTCTTCTCTCTTTATATCTTTTTATAACCTTTTCTGTCCACTTTTTTTTCTTTATATACTTCTCTTCTTCTTCTCTCTCTTCTTTTTCTCTTCCTTACATTGTCAATTCCAATGGTTGGTGGTCTGACTCTACCTCTCCCACTTTAAATGTCTTCACCTTTTCTCCAGCCTCTTCATTTGTCATTACAAAATCTATTATTGATTCTCCCCTTCCTCCTATGTACGTATATATTTCCTCATTTCTCTTTCTTCTCTGTTCCCATTCATTATTTCCCACCCTTTTTCGTTGCACATTTCCAGCAGTTCTTCCTCTTTATTTATCACTTTGTCCTTTGTTTGTTTTTTTCCCGCCCCTTTTCTTTCTTATATTCCCCCCTCTTTCCCTATTCTTGCGTTGAAGTCCCCTTCTACTATTATCAATCCCTCCTCCATCTCTTCTATGTTTTTCGTTGTCTCTTTCATACTACTGCTATAAACCGTCACTACTTTTATTTTTGGTTTTTCTTCACTGTATGTTCCTTTCTACAAATTTTCTTCCCTGTTGCACTTTCTCTTTCTTTTCCTGACTCAACCATTTTTTTCTTATTCCCGTTATTATACCGCCTTTTGCTCTCCCTTTATTCTTCTCTCTTTCTGCATGTTGCACCATCCACTCAAATTCCTCCGGCAACTCTCTTTCCCACCACTCCCATTATTTTTCTTCCATCCATGTCTCCTGTAATCCACCTACAGCCTGTACCTTGATGTACTTCCAAAAATCCTGTTCCTTGTTTTTTATTTCCGCTACCTTCCAAAACAAAACTCTCAGCTCACTCACCTCCTTCTGTACTTCCTTTCTTTCTTTTTTTCCTCCTCTTTCTTTCCTTTTTCCATCACTCAGTATTCCTTTTCTTTGCCATTTCGTCAACTTTCTTTCCTTTATTGCCCTCCATTCGCTCTTTAGTTTTTTGCTCGTTGGTTACCTAGTTTCTCTCCCTTCTCTCTGCTCAGGTCCTTATCCCTGTCGTTCCATATGTATTTGTCTCCGTTTATCTCCATTTTCCTGTATCCTACCCATACTATTGTCCCTTCCGCTCTTTTTTCCATCGCTATGTTCATTATTTCTCTTTGCACTCTTCTTTCTTCCCATGTCAAATCGTGACTTATATAAATTTTTGTATTCCTTAATTTCTTCTTCTCCGCCATCACCTTCTGCTTTTCCTCCCACTTCCGCCAGAATCATCTCTTTTTTTCTCTTTGTTTATTACTGCCACCTTTTACTCTTCTACTTTTACATTTAATTTTTCTTCCAACATCAATGCTAAATCATTTTGTGGTTCTTCACTTTTCCGCCGCTTTATTACAATATTATTTCTCCTTTTCCATCTTTCGTCATCTTCCGATTTTTTCTCCAAAAGGGTTCTCATTTTTCTTTCTTCTACTTGTTTTCCCTTGATCCTATTTCATTTTTTATTTCTTTGATTTCTTGCCTTATTCCTTGCATATTTTCTTCCATCTGTTTCATCATTTCCTTGCTTTTAACTTCTCCATTTCTTTCCTTCCTTTTTCTGTTCTTGAGGTTTTTCCTTTGATTTCCTCCGTTATCTTTTTATTGTCCGGCGATCTTATTGTTTGCTTTCCTCTTTCACATATTTGTTGTCTTTCCTTTTCCTCTTCGTCTCTCTTTCTTTTATTCATTCCCTTTTTCTTTCTTTTTTTATTTCTTCTCACCTTCTTTTCTTGCTTGTTTTACGTTTTTGTTTTAAAACGTCTCACTTGTAGTGATTTCGCTTTAATTTCGATTTAAATGCAATAATTATTTACTATATCTTCTTCCATTTCTTGTTTTATCTTGCTTCTGTATTCATTTTCTGCTACTCTTAGACGACCTAATATTGCTCTCCAAATTTTTCTTTCCAATATTCTAAGGTTTTCTTTCTGTTTCTGTGTCATTCTTATTGCTTCCGTCCCATACATTATTTTTGGGCTAATTAATATTTTATATATGTTGATTTTTGTTTTCTTCTCAAGTATTTTGCTCCTTGGCATTTTTTTATTCGCTTGGTATGCTTTGTTACCTGTCATTATTATTTATTTTATTTCTATATCTCTATTTCCATCACTTGCAATCATAACTCATAAGTATTTACATTTATTTACAACTTCGATCTCCATTATAATGTTTTGGTTTTCTTTTTGTGTTTGCTTACCTATTTTCAACCCTATTTTTTTCCGTCCTGCATTATTTCTTAATTTTAACATTTTTTTCATCATTGCACGATTTTTTGCCATCAATATTACGGTATCCGCGTATGCTATAATTTGCTTTCTATGTGTTCTTATTGTGTTCTTGTTTATTTTTCTGAGTACGTGTTTCAATGCAAAGTTAAATAGTACAGCACATAATGAATCTCCTTGTCGTACTCCCTTATTTGTTTCATATTCTTCTCTTTCGCCCTTTTGAGTTTTCACACTTATTTTTGATCTTTCTATTGTCATTTTCACCAGCCTTCTTATTTTAGTACTTATTCTCATATCTTGTAATGCTCTCATTAACTTGTTTCTTCGGATTGAGTCGAAGGCTTGTTTGAAATCTATAAATAGGAGTACCATTTCCGTTTGATACTGCTTTTTCTTTTATCTGTCTTATTACCTATATGTATCGCGTCTGTCGTTGATCTTCTTTTGATAAAACCGTCTTATTAATTTCTCTGCGGTGTTCATTAATCTTATTTGTATTAGTGTTGACATGATTTTGTATGTGGTATTGAGTAATGTCAGTCCTCTGTAGTTTTTGCATTGTTGTTGGTCGCCCCTTTTGTGTATTGTAAACATTTGTCCAGATTTCCATTCTACCGGCATTCTTTTCTTTTTCCGTATTCTTTCTCTACTAACTTACATATGTTTTAATGTCTCTCCATCCATAGCGTGCCCGCTTCACTACTCAAATCCTTTGCGCTTATTTACTGTTCCCACTTTGTGCTTCTTTACGATTTATTTACCTCTAGCTAAACACACGTCCATTAAGAAGGAGACCAGGGACGAACTCTCTCCATGTCACCTGTAGTGTCCGTTATATTGACGTCGTCTTCGAACTTCTTCACCAAGCGTCTCGAATAAGTCAAGGTACTAATCGTTAATTACATGTGTAACCAAAAAGGCTTTAAGAACCCAATTTATGTTATAATATAGTTTTTAATTGTTTTATGTAACTTTAATACATAACTAAACTCATTGTGATAATTTTGAAACAAATTTAGTTTAGTTTAAATAAGAATGCGCAAGGCTCTTGCAAATTCTTGATTAATTAATTTTGTTGTGTGTATTAACATAATCTTTTTTTTTCTTTCAATATGTTGAATGTTGATGTTTGATGTTTAAACTTTAATATTTTATTGTCTGTTTTATTTAGCCGTTGAAAAAAACTGATTTTATTTTATTTTTTTTATTATTATTAAGTGGAATTAAACCCGTTCGCGTTGGGTTTTTTTGTTTTAAGTATGATTTTTTAAATTTATGACGGTAATTTTTAAAGATAAGTCCCATGAGAATTAAAGCTACCTACTGGATGAGAGTTTCTTGGTGAATAAGGACTTAGAAGCTATTAAACGTAGTGACTTTATGTGGCGCCCTACTTTTTTAGTCTTTATTTGAATTTTTTTTATGTCTTTTTCCTTAACATTTAAAAGTTAGCGGATTTTAATTATCGCCCATCTCACTAAACAAACCAATCAAACCGTTTTATGTTACGTTTTGTAGACAATTTTATGTTATTACATCTTCTAGCACGTAATATTATTTAAAAAAAAAATTAGGGCGTGTACTAGTGTACACATGTAAGAAGTGAAACTTCTTTATGGCCTTATTTTTCGCAAAATGATCTACATGCAACTTTTCAGAAATTGGTTAAATAAAGTTAAATTAGATAAATTTTAAACAAAAGGATTTTATTATCATAGACATGAATACAAATTTTTGTAAATCAATTAACTAATTT
The DNA here is from genome assembly GCA_035610365.1 of Aquatica leii. Lineage (NCBI taxonomy): Eukaryota > Metazoa > Arthropoda > Insecta > Coleoptera > Lampyridae > Aquatica > Aquatica leii. The sequence continues at coordinate 12,049,303 of CM069434.1, read as the reverse complement.
TTGTAGATTCAATTTCATATTTCAGTTACCATAAGCCATTAATTACAAAAATATATAATAACGATGACAATGATAGTAATAATTCTATTACAATTAATGAAATGCTGTAATAATCTTAGTAGCAAAAAGTTAAAGTGAAATAATTGTATTATTTGTATTCATGTCTATGATAATAAAATCCTTTTGTTTAAACTTTATCTAATTTAAATTTAATTAAACAATTTCTGAAAAGTTGCATGTATATCAATTAATTGATGTTCATTAAATTAGCAGTCTTATTAATTAATAAATACTATTTTAATGAAATCATATACATTGACCGATAGTTACAATAAGAAACTGAGGTTAACCTTAAATATTTTAAATTTAAAATTAGATAAATTTTAAACAAAAGGATTTTATTATAATAGACATGAATACAAATAATACAATTATTTCACTTTTTGCTACTAAGATTATTACAGCATTTCATTAATTGAAATAGAATTATTACTATCATTGTCATCGTTCAAACAGAAACTGCGGTTAACCTTAAATATATTAAATTTAAAATGTCATCGTTCAATCAGAAACTGAGGTTAACCTTAAATATATTAAATTTTAAATGTCATCGTTCAATCAGAAACTGAGGTTAACCTTAAATATTTTAAATTTAAATTAATAACATATTTCAGAATTTATACTCTATGTCAATTAATTCCACCCAAGTATTAGAAAAATAGATATAATTACTTACTTTTGTTAAAAATCCACTGGAATTAGAATTAAAATGAAGCCTTTGATTTTGTTGATCACTTTATTATTGATATATTATTTATCACGTCGCTATTGCGATTCAGAAAAAATGTGACGCGTAACCAAAAATAAAAAATGTGACGCGTAACCATGTGACGCGTAAGCGAAAAATGTGACGGTAAATTTTTTTCCAACGCCGATAAAGAAGTTTCACTTCAATTAATATTCAAATGGAAATACTATTATTGTTATTATGTGTAATGTTAAACGCATTATGTTTACAAGTGTTTCTGTTTCTGAAAAATTTATTTGTACGGTTTAACGTTCAATAAAAAAAATGAAGTACCCTGTATATGATGTTTTTTGCAACGTAGAAATCCTAAATGCCAAATATGCAAAATGGCGTTGCCTGACGGAGACGAGAATTATTTTTCAAAAGTTTTAGTAGAAAATGACAGGATTAAATGGGTCCCTTTATCTCTAACGTTAGTCGAATACCCAAAAGGTAAATAGAAAGTCTACGAGGGCAATTTAATTGAAAAATTGTCAACTTACCAATAACCCTAATACTACAATGTTTTCGATTTCAGATGATATTGTAGGAAAGATTCTAGCTTTAATAAGTATAACACCCCTCGGAATTATATCTGGATTTTTAACTTTAATTTTATTTAGAAGAGATTTACATACAGTACGTTACGGTTTTAAAACGTTAGATTTCGAATTACTAACAATAGCATTTTTAGATCACCTTCTTCTTAGGAACCATTTGCTCACACGCTTTTAACTATTTATTAAAACACACAATATGCGAAGCTAGACCCAAAATTCGACCTGATGATATGGTTGAGTATGGAATGCCCTCGTCACATGCACAGTTTATTTGGTTCTTTGCGACATACATTATATACTTTGTTTTTATTAGGTAATATATTGTTAAGACATTTCGGTTTGGGTCTCTTCATTCGGCTATTTTTTAAAGTCGTTTAAATTTTTATAGGTTACATCATATGAACAACAACACGATTATAGAAAATTTATCGAAATTTTTAATAATATCGTCGTCTTTAACAATCGCGTTATTAGTAAGCTATAGTAGAATCTATTTACAATATCACACTGTGGGACAAATACTTTGCGGAGCTGTAGTTGGTATATTATTCGCAACGTTTTGGTTTGCTCTTACATATTTTATATTTACGCCGTTGTTCCCACAAATTGTGACTTGGTGAGTGCCAGATACTTAAATTCGTAAAAAAAGTAACGAAAATTTTTTTTAGGAAAATCTCCGAGTTTCTTTTGTTAAGAGATACCACTCTGATTCCGAACGTACTTTGGTTCGAATACACCAGCACTCGACAAGAAGTTCGAGTTAGGAGCAGAAAACTAGTCAGCATGAAGTCTCAATGACACCTAATGTACAACGGATTTAACTTCACATTACCAGCTGTGTTAATAAGATACGTTAAGGCTGTTGCTAGAAAACGGTAAAGTACAAGTTTTTATTTAAACAAAATGGATTAGTGTATATAGGATTTACATTCGTTTATTTATATTTGTAGACAAAAATTGTTATAAAGTTGCATTTACTGTACTGTTCAAGGCAATAATTATAATAGTTTCGATTAACAAAAGAAATTGGTAAAGGCAGCAATGCGAACCTCGAGACTGTTTAACAAGTTCGCATCTCATTTTATAATACGTGCAGCTTTTTTTCTTGTGGGGATCTTCCTAATTTTGTGTGATGTTTTGAAACGCACAAGGTTTATCTTGAGATTAAAATCGTATCCAAAATTAAAATTACGACGTTCCAGTTCAATTTATGGATTTTATTGAATTTGAAAAAAATCTCTACTCCAACTTTGTAATTTTTGTCATGTGTCTCTCAGTGATCTAAATATATTTACTATAAATACCTGGTGTCTAAAATGAAGGGGGCTCAACCTGTTTTTGAATTATAAACGTATCCTGAATTACTGCACTTTTTGTTCAAATGCAGGGTTTTCAGCTACAGGTTTTACTGCATCTCTAATTCTACTAAGTTTGATCAATTCGTTATCTGCAGCTCCAGAACTAATTTGTGTTCTGGCACAAAAAGTTCCTCCTGATCAATACTAATTGTCTTCTGAAATTGTGTCATATTGTTGGAGTTATTTTTTTGACAGTGGTTTTTTAATTACTTTTTAAGTTGGTTTGTCTTTATCCAGTGAAAGAGGAAGATGGGATTACCTGAGCTAATTTTTTGGAAGTTTTATTTTGCCGATTAAATTTTGCAATATATGCAGTGAATGTGCTAAATTATCTTTCACAGTGCACTTGAAGAGAAATCTATGTTGATTGTTTCTGTTCCAGCGGGCATATTATTTTTTTTTAAACTGAGGAAGTCTATGTAGTTTAAGCTTGTCTAGGATATCACAATAGAAATGACTTTGGGGGTTCAAAACCAAACCAAAATTTATTGGTCCAAGTTTTTTTACTATTTTGATGTCTTGACATAGTTTTGATGTTAATAATCAGATTATTAATCCCAAAATTAGACTGGGAAAAGTTTCTTCTACACTGGCCTTATTAGAATCAGAACATCACAACATAAAATTAGAATTCTAACGTTGTACTGTACTTCGAAACCTATATGTATAATGGCATTTATTAGTTCAAATTTCTACTACTAGGTGGAATTAACTCAGTTAATCTACAAGCTCAGGTAACCCTACGCTCCTCTTTGATTCTCATCATTAACGTTGCGGCATGTTTTGGAAACTTGATTTTTTCACAGAAAAACATGAATGTATAAACAACCAACTGTAATTCATACTTGTAAAAATAGATTAAGAATTTGTATAATCGTGTTTTCCACTCGTAAATATTCACGAAAAGTACTTAACTATGAAAACCGAATAACGTGTGAATATAATTTATTTCTTACTATTGTGTGTTTGTATACTGTGTTTTCTATAAACTTGAACATATTGCGGATTTTATAAAAATAGAAATAAGTAAATTTATAAGAAATAAGACTGAAGAACAAATAATGTTGTAATTTTAGTGTTGGATAACTCATTTTTGTAAGTTGGAGCCTCGGTTAGTTCCTTCAATGTTTGTTTATTGTAGTAATTAAGTGCAATATTTCCAATATGTGTTGTTTTTGTTTCTTGTTAATCTAGATGTAGATTTTTTCTAATTTCTGTTACTGTGTAAATATATGTTAAATGTATGGATAAACTTATAATGTAAGTAATAAGAAAACGAGGGTAGGTAAAGATATGTGAAAAGCTTAATATATAAATGTGTCGTTGGTGTATTGCGAAAAGGCACAAGCATTTGTCAATCATTATGTCAGCCAGTCAATTGGGTAGTCTAGGATATGTTTAGGTTTTGATGAAAAATAATCTACGCGTATATGTTGTAATTTTTAAACTTGAAGGAGATTATTCATTGTTTTCTAAATGTTTGAAACTATTGAAAAATAACTTTTGTTTCAACATTGCGTTGTCTCCCAAGTTTGTGATTCAAAAATTAACGGACGCCTGTTCACAATAACATCGGTATCAGTGATAATACATAAGTTTTACTTTCCTATTCGAATCAGGCAGCATTTGTTATTACTTTCTCCATTCGATGTGATACATCAAATTTTTTAGTGTTAATTGGATAAGTCATTAAATGTACTTAACAGTAACCAAATGACTGACTATGTAATATTTTTTACAAATTATATTTAAGGATAACAATAGGTTTAGGTGCACATTTTCAACTAGGGTTTAGAGGAATCAATCAAACTGATTAAAACTGGTGCCTGTTAAAACAGTGACACGTAGCTTTAGCTTAAAGGAATTACTGTAAAAGAAAAACAACTACGATTAATGTATTTTATAGTGTTAACAAATATACTTCTAAAAAAAGATTCTTTTTCACACCCTTTTGATTACTTTAAAATTATTTATTTCAATTATTTCGAACAGCGCTTAATACAATCTAAACGACGATAATTCTTAGATTGTCTTATTCACTAAAACAAAGATAAATTATAAATATTTGCAATTTTTTTTTAATTAAATGTAAATTGACAACGTAAATACGTTATTACTTTTTAGATTTAAAAGTAACAACTTTGTTGAATGCAACCAATGTTAATTATAAACAAGCGAATACAACCAATTTTTACCGTTGTCAAAAAATTTAATTTGACAGAATTCTTTTGCGATTGACAACTATTAAAAATGGTAAGAAAATCCTATTTTCTATAATAATCGTAAAATTCTTAAAACATCTTAACTTACAATATCGTTTAATTAATAAAATAATGTTGCAATAACGTAAAATAATCGAAATATGAGTTTATTTAACATCGTTTGTTTCTTAAACAAAATTCTGAAAGTACTAACCTCAAACATGTGTACTTCCTTTTATTAATTCTAATGGTTTTTAATTTTTTTTTGTTAATTTGCAGTCGCTCGTAATACCGGAAAAGTTCCAGCACATTCTTCGTATCATGAGTACGAACATTGATGGTAAACGAAAAGTTATGTTTTCGTTAACGGCCATTAAAGGAGTTGGTCGAAGATACGCTAACATTGTATTGAAAAAGGCCGATGTTGATTTAGATAAACGTGCTGGTGAATGTACGGAGGAAGAAGTAGAAAAAATTATTACAATTATGTCGAATCCTCGCCAATATAAAATTCCAGATTGGTTCTTAAATAGACAAAAAGATATCGTTGATGGAAAATACAGCCAGGTATTTTTTTTATATATAAGTAGATTTAAGCAAAGCACTGTAAACGACGTTTTGTGTTTTAATATGCAAAATTGTTGGTAGCCTGTGCAAAATTATTGGCATGTATGAACAAAAGCATTTTTGCAATAATTTTATTTATGCGGATTAAGATACGTCTATGAAGCATTAAAATTCGAGGCAATGTTTTTGTAGTTTGATATGTGCTACAATTTTGTTCAAAGCTGAGATAGTTTATTTTAAAACTAGTTTTTTGTAGCTAATGTCCTCGTACCTCGATTCAAAATTACGTGAAGATTTAGAACGCATGAAGAAAATTCGGGCACATAGAGGTATGCGTCACTATTGGGGTTTGAGGGTACGTGGTCAACACACTAAAACAACTGGTCGCCGTGGTCGCACTGTTGGTGTATCTAAGAAGAAGTAAATGTTCATGTTGTATTTTTACATTATTTAATAAAAATTCCTCAATCCAATTTTTAGTTTCATTTGAGTTAATTTTTTCTTATGGATACAATATAGAACTGTTACATGTATGATGCATTGACATTTCAAATAATTTTGAAAAAGAGAACTGCAAAAAGCGAAAATTTATGGCAAAAATAAAGTTGTCTAGATGCATTTTTCATGAAAATACAAGCAAACTTCAAAATACAATTCAATTTCTAACAATTGTATTTTACAATAAAAACTGCTGGTTATTTTTTATTTATCAGATAAAAATTCTTTTGTATGTGCACAGATGCCTAGAGACATCCAGAGAGAAAACGACTATCAGTTCGATACTTAGACATCAATTAAGGGCAATACACGGAGCATTCAAAAAATCAAGAAGGAAGTCTGAAAAAATTGAAATATTTTCACAAATAAATAACGGTTATGTGTTCATAAGAGAAGCAAGTACAAATGTGGGGCAAACGTATTATCGAATTCAAAATATGTTACATTAAAAACAAGATTTGAAATCATACAAAATTCATTTGACTCTTACATTAATACTCGGGGATGAAGAGTATTGGTTATAGTTTTGTCAGTGGCTACTTGGTGAAAGCGAAAACGACTAATGAACACTACTGGATTAGAGCAATTCTATATTTCCATGCCTCTGTAAGTCCTCATTCACTTAATTTTTAAAAGCTTCAGTGTAAAAATTAAAAAAATAAAGGAGAAAGGAATTAATACAAGAAAGAGGGAGAAGAAGAGGAAAGGAACAGACAACAAATATTTGGAAAAGTGAAGAAAACAATGAGATCACCGGACATTAAAAAGATAACGGAGGAAATCGAAGGAAACAGCTCAATAACAGAAAGATGAACGAGAAAAGAACAGGAAGGAATTAAGGAGAGAGATGATGAAACGAAGCATGCAAGGAATAAGGCAAGAAATAGGAGAAAGGAAAAATAAATGAAAGAAAGAAAAAGAGGAACTGGTAGAGAGAATAGAAAAACTGGAGAAAAAAGCGGAAGATGAGAGATAGAAAAGGAAGAATAATATCGTAATAAAGGGGTGGAGTAGTAAAGAACCACAGAAGGATTTAGTATTGACGCTGGAAGAAAAATTAAACGTAAAAGTGAAAAAGGTGGCTGATAAACAGAGAGAAGGAAAATGAGTTGGTGGCGAAAATGAGAGAAAAGCAGAGGTGATGACGGAGAAGAAGAAATTAAGGAACAAGAATTTATATAAATCACGATTTGACATGGGAAGAAAGGAGAGTACAAAGAAAAATAATGAACATAGCGATGGAAAAAAGAGCGGAAGTAAAAGGAGTGTAGGTAGGATACAGGAAAATGGAGATAGACGGAGAAAGATACATATAAAACGACAGAGATAGGGGGCTGGGGAGAGAAAATGGGTAGCCAAAGGGCAAAAAATTAGAGGGTGAAGGAAGGGCGAAAAAGGAAAGAATGTTGACGAAATGGCAAAGAAAAGGAATAATAAGTAATGGAAAAGGAAAAGATCTAGAAAGAGGAATAAAGGAAAGTAAGGAAAAAACACAAGGGGACATGAGTGTGCTGAGAGTATCGTTTTGGAACGTAGCGGGAATAAAGAACAAAAGGAACAGGATTTTTGGGAGTACGTCAGGGAACAGGATGTGATGGGAAAAAGAGTTACCGGAGAAAGAGTGCGTGGTGCAACATGCAGAAAGAGAGAAGAGTAAAGGGGCAGCAAAGGGGGTATTATAACGGGAATAAGAAGAAAATGATTGAGTCGGGAAAAGAAAGAGAAACTGCAACAGAGAAGAGGAATTGTAGTAATTAAGATACAGCGGGGAAAAATAAAAATAGTGACGGTGTATAGCAGTATAATGAAAGAAACAAGAAAGAACATAGAAGGAGAGATTGATGATAGTAGGAGGGGACTTTAACGCGAGAATAGGGGAAGAGGGGGGAACACAAGAAAAGAAAGGGGCGGGAAAGAGACAAATGACAAAGTTATAAATAAAGAGAGAGAAGAATTGCTGGAAATGTGCAACGAAAGGGGGTAGGAAATAATGCATGGGAACAGCGAAGAAATAGGAATAGGGGCGTATTCGTACATAGGAGGAAGGGGAGAATCAATAATAGATTTTGTACTGACAAATGAAGATGCTGGAGAAAAGGTGGAGTCAGACCACCAAATACTGGAATTGACAATAGAAGGAAGAGAAAAGAGAGAAAAAGATAGAGTGCATAACGCAAAAAATATGAACAGAAGAGAGTATAAAGAGATACAAAGAGAGAATAAGAAAAACGGTATGGGTAGGGAAGGGATTACAAGAGGAGGAAATGAGAGAGAAGGTGGAGAAAGTCAGATTTAGAAAGTGGAAGAGGGAGAAAACAGGAAGGAAGCAATGGTGGGATAGAGAATGCAAGGAGGCAAATAATAAGACAAAAAAGCATTAAGACAATGGAAAAAAGAGAAGAAAGAAAAAGAAGAGTACAAAGAGGTAGTAAAAAGCTACAAGAACACATGCAAGAGAAAGATGGAAGGAAAGAAACAGAAACAAGAGGATCAGATCAAGGGAATTAAAACTGAAGAAGAGATATGGAAGTACCTAAAGAAGGAAAGAAAGAATATATGGACAACAAAGGGAATGCAAATAAAAGAATGGAAGAGATATTTTAGGACCCTTTTGGATAGGGGGTAGAACAAAATTAAAAGAAAAGGCAAAGAAAAGAAGTAGTATCAAGACTGAAAGAAGGAGATAGAGACGATGAAGTAATAGAGGCAATAAAGAAGATTAAAAAAGGGACGGCGGCAGGAGGAAATGAGATAGTAGGTATAAAGGGAAGAAAGTGTAGCAAAAAGGATGACGGAAATAGTAAACAAAATATGGAAAGGGAAAGAATTCCCGGAGAGAGGGCATCATATGCCCGATACACAAAAAAAGAGACATAACTGAAGTAAAGGATTACAGAGGGGTGACATTATTAAGCACGGCATATAAATTATATGCGACAGTGCTATAAGGATTAAGACTACAGAAGGAAAAAGACGAAAGGTGTTTGGTACCAGACGGATAAGCGGGATTCAGAAAGGGAAGAAGAGTGATAGACAACATATGTGTTTTAAAACACTTAGCGAATAGGCAGCTAGAGAAAAAAGGGGAAAATGGTGGTACTGCTTGTAGATTCAAAAGTCGCTTTCGACAGAGTGAGCAATGAAAAACTGTGGGAATAAATGAGGAGAAAAAAAAAATGAAATATTAATAGAGATAACGGATGAAATTTACGAAAAAACGAGGAGCAGGGTGAAAGTGAATGGAGAGGAGAGCGAGAAATTCGTTACAAGGAGAGGGTTGAGACAGGGATGCCAACTAAACCCAAGTCGGTTTGCAGTATATACGGGGGATTTGGACCACAGATAGGAGAGATTGTAGTAGGAAAAGTAAAGGTGTGGTCGTTGGCGTGTGCGGATGAAATAGTGCTGGTGACTAAGGAGGAAAAGGAAGTAAAGGAGTTGATCAAAACGCTAGAAAAATACACAAAAAAAAAAATGGAATTAAATACGGAGAAAAAAAATAATGTTATTTAGAAAAGGAGGGAGGAAACGAAAAAGAGAAGTGGAAATGGAGGAAGGAGAAAGTGCAGCAATAAGTGAAGGAATTTATATACCTGGGTTACACGGTGAAGCAAAATAATAAGGAACGGGAACACATAAAGCAAAGAGTGAGGAAAGGAAACAGGTTAATAGGACAAGTGTGGGAGAAAGGTTGTTTGTGCTGGACATAGAAAAAAGAAGACTATTGTTTAAGAAACTAATAATAAGTGTGGTGGTATATGGGGTTGGAAGGAGTATAAAGAGTTAGAAGGAGAACAAGAAAAATACTGGAAATGGGTATTAGGTCTAGACAGGGAAACACCGGGGTATATTATAAGAGAGGAAGTGCAGGCAGAAAAAATATGAGTAGAGACAGAAAAAACAGCTACAAAATACGAGGAAGAACTGAGGAAAAAAACCGAATGCAAAATACTAAAGGAACGTTGGAAAGAAATAAAGGTAGGAAGAGTGAAGTACGGCCAGGATGGTAAAGAAGAATATAAAAGAAACAGGTACGCGAGCGAAGAAGTAGAGAGATTAAGAGACGAGGAAGTAGGGGTAAGAGAGGAAATAGGAAGGAGAGATAGGAACAAAACAGGAAAGATAGACAAAGATAAAAGAAGGCAGATATAATGTGAATTATAAGAATATTAAAGGAGAAGGGGTCCCAGAATTTCTAAAGGAGAAAGGGAATAAAAGCAACAAAAAGATAAAATATGATAGTAAGGTTCAAATGTGGGAATGATGAGTTAGGAAACAAATATACTGGAGAAAATAAGAAGAAAAGATGTGGAGAAGAGACGGAGGACCTTAATCACATAAGGAATGAATGCAGGGAGTTAAGAGAAGAGGTTAAGAAAGTAGAGGAAATTTTAGGAGAAACCGGAAAAGACATATTTGTTAGCTATTAAATCACTTTACACGGGTTTCTTTTTAAGATTTTTAATGATAGAACCAACACAACACACATTAATAGTAAAATAATATAACAAATTGTAGATTTAAAAAAAAATTGATATTTAAATGATTTAAAGTACAATTATTTTTAGAAAAAACCTGGTAGCATTTGACTCATTTTATTTCTCGTTACAGTGCTTCCGCAAATTTTTTTCTGCATTTAATTTAAATAAATTTATACGTTTAAAGTTGATTAACTTAATAGATTTTGAAACTTAACAACGTCTAAGCAGAATCGTTAAAAATAGTAGGTTTTGATCAACTCTGTATATACCTTTTACTGAAGATAGCAGTGACAGTGAATTTCTTATGCTTGTGTTGGTAGTTAGATTGTTTCACTTTGTATTTACCTCCATCTTTATGTTTTAACTTTTTGGAAATATTTAAACGAAAAGTTTAATTCCATAAAAAATGACTGGTGAATATTAGCATTTTAATATTTAATTAAGAAACTAAAAATGTTTGTTTTAGATTCAACACCAGTCGGAAAAAGGATAACTCTACATCGAGTTCCATTAGGTTTATGCTTATTTATAATGAGGCTTTTTAATAATACCTAAGTTTTAGAGAATAAAAATGTACAAATTAAAGAAAATTTGGAATCTCTTAAAGTAAACATGCACCCTAAGAAACTTGCACAGAAGCTGTATTATGAAAATTCGGGACGAAGCCCGTTGTTACGGGACACCATAACTGAAAATAAATTACCAGTACACGAAAGGCTTGGTAGTTCTAAACGTAAGAAAAGTGTTTTTAATTTTAACCCTGTGGTTAGAAATAAATTTAAACGGACGAATACAAACAATAATAAAATAAGTAATCGGTTAAATTTAGCTCAAGCTAGACTTCAACGAATCCGTCAGCAAAGATTACCCGAAAATATTTTAAACAATACTGGTTTGCTTTCGAAACTACGATTTAAAAGAGCCATGCAGTCGCAACCTATAAACTACAAAATTTTAGTGAAAAATGAAAATGCTTGTAGAATTAACATGTTACCGAAAATGCACAGTGTACAAGAGTCTCTGTCGAGTAACTTGCAGCAAGAAATTAAAATACTACAACTTCAAAATTTTGTAGAACCTAACATTATTCCAAATGCTCCTATCGTAACTGTTGGTTATGGTTTTACAGGAGTGTCAATGAATCATCGTTTTTCGTTATTACCATAATTTTTGTTTCGTTTTTGTATATATCATGTTCAGTAATATTTACTATTAAAATACATGGCTTAAATAATTTTTTAAATCGTTGTTTTAGTTCGATGTAGAAGTAACATCTTACTGGGACCTGGACAGTCATTTAGTGTGAGCCACATCATTTACTAACAATTACAAAAAAAAACGATGAATTAAAATAACTTTATTAAAATTAATTTAGTCTACATAAAATGATTATATACAAAATATCAACAATAATATAATTTATATATTAAACCATACAGCCCATAAGTTATTGAAAGTTAATATTAGTTATTAGAAGCAGCTGTAATATATTTGCGTTAAATAATTCTTAAGCACTTCCCTAGCAGTTGTACGAGTAAAATTGAAGTGCAATTACAAAAGCTTGTGGCGTTTTCCACTAAAGCATATTACTTTCTCTTTTTTAACTCCTCAAACCTACGGGTAAGGTCGTCGAAATCGATGTCACCTCCGTGAGATGAAGTAGGTGTGTCTGATGGTACTGACGGTAGTTCAGGTAAAGTAGGAAATGCATCACCGGATATTTTTGGTTTTAAGTCTTTGGAATCGGTATCCGTATTCTGAAACGAAATTAACATTTAACAATGCTAGCGACAATAAATGGTAAAAGTTAGTCAAAGCGGAAAAGAAGAAATAGCTAACTAATACTAACTTCAATATTGTAATCTTGAGATGTAGCCATACTGTAAGTCGGCAATGAATCGTCCTAAAAAAATATTTCAGTTAAGTATGTGTACTTTCGAAACTTCAAGTAATTCTTCCAACTACTGAATACAAACACTAAATGATAAAGTAAAACAAATCCTATCGCCCCTAGCAATTGAAAAGTTGTTAGCACAAAAACCGAACTAATGTACCTGATGGGAAATATTCGACTCTTTTGATTCAACACCCGGTGGAATATTGTATGAGAATGGTGCACCATAAGGTATCCCTCCCGTTTGTGCATTATACGGACCTGGATTAATATTGAAACCTGGTGATGGATCATTTGGAGGTAAATTCTGCAAGTATTTAAATAAATAAAAGAATTTGTCGTATACATTATACGTACAGGATAATTAAAAGGTGGTGGCGGTAAAGATGGTGGTGGTGGGTACCCCGGGTATCCTATAAAACCAGCCGGTTGTGGGTCACCCAAATTGTTGCTCAAATCGATCAATACACCATCTGACTCTAAAAATGTAATTAATTCTTCGAAGAAATTCAACAATAAAAACAAACCTGATTCACGCATTACTTGTGGGTCTGGTTCATAGTCAATATTGTAATTTTTAGCAATTTCTATTAAATATTTTTCAACTAATAATTTAGGCGGGCTCTGAATCGAAAGCTTATGCTTTAGTTTCTCGCTAATCGTTGTCGCTTGCTCAGTCCTACATGATTCCGCATACGGTTGTCCATACTTAGAAGTAAGTAACTCAGCAATTGGTTTTAATTCCTATAACTATCACGGTGAAACGTGCACATCATTTTCAGGTATTTTACCTGGACGTCAGCTTGCATACGAGGAGATACCCAAATTAAGCTTGAAATGGCTTCGGCGATTCCTTCATCCAATTCTTTCATCTGCGTAATAAGTCCAAATCGGGCTAATACTAAATCGCAATACATTTCTACAATTTCCATAGCTTCGACTAAGTAATCCTCTCTGCGTACCAATGCAAATTATATACTACATCGAGTGACCATTGTATACATACCGTATTATATGTTCCACCCTTATTTTGGCTCTCTCATATTTACCAGCTGCAATGTAATCGGCTATTTCTTTCCTTGCTTTCAAAGTTAATTCGGATTTCTTTTTTTCTAGCAGCTTCAAACGATTAAGGGCTAATCTTAGATTAGTTTTTAGTTTAGTGTAGTTAGGGGAGCTTGAAAACATTTTCACTGTTTTTATTAAATTAAAAATGAAAAAAAAACTAAGTTAAAATTACGTTATGATTTCACATTCACACACAATTGAATGATTCATATGCTGTAATTCACCTTGAAAGAGATGTAAATATTGGTTATAAACGAGTCGGACAGAAATAACTACAGTTTAGTACAATTCGAAAGGTCAATTTGATTGTATATACAGTGTGTTATCAAAACTTTATTAATCAAGTGTTTACAATTTAATTAATTATAAGCAGTTTTAATACACTCCGAAGGATATATTTGTAAATTATTTGATTTACGATTTGGGTACATCTTTAGTATACGGTTTAAATTAATATAAAAAGAACTATTTTTTTTTCTAAACTATCAAGTTAATTTGCCACATTATTAATTCCTAAATTTTAAGCCGCATCTGTACAGATAAATAACATTGAAGTATCTGTTTTTAATGTCAAATAACAGCTTTTTACTAAATGTGTATAAAAGTATATGGTTCACCCCCATATTTTAGCATGCAAATAATCTTAAATTCCACGCGGGGAAAGTTTATAGCCTTTCCAAACGTTCTGAAAGTTGAACGTTTCACTGCCCCATTCTTAAGACGTAGGTACTGTTTTGTCCCAGAACAGGAAACTTCATGTGACACCGGATCTCCAACATGTTTCGAACTGTCCTCTAATTCAGTTCATCTAAACCACAACCAAGCTTGGGTACTGCCAGTTTTTTAATATGGTGAAACTCCATTTTTCTCTTGAGATTCCATAATGCTCGCCACAGATTTTCGTATAACGGCTTTGTACTGTAAGTACTTCTTGGTGACCAGATAGAAAACGAAGCGTCTCACTATGTAGTTTTAAAACCTTTCCGACCGCCAGTCGCTGTCTTCGTACTTCATCGAGCCGTTCAAACTTCTATTTAAATACGACTACAACTCCTCTGGACATGTCAAGATCTTCTCTCACGCATAGTGCGATGGCGTAATCTTTTCGTGTTTGGAACACGTCTTGTTGTGTTCCTCGGCTGTAACTCTAGACCTAGCCTTTGTAGAACCTCCATATATGCTCATAAACTTGCGGATCACTGAATGTCCCAAAGTTATCTCATTTTGGTTCTGTGTACGTCCTAAGGGCATTCATGGGACGTTCTTTTGTCACAAGTGTGTGCATCCCTACGATGTTCTTATAGGACATCTTAGCGCAACGGGACGTCCCTTTTAGATGACTGTAGGATGTGTAGGAGGTAGTCATATATATAGTATATACCATAGGTATATAGTAATTACGAGAGTTCGAGCACAGATTGTACTCTGTGGCTCGATTGTGACTCAGTTAAGTAAAAAACAAGAATTGAGAAAAGAAATAGCAACTAATATGTCGATCGATACTGTTGATTCAAAGACGACTTGGCTTGAACTGGCTTTATTATTATTCGTTACATACAAGAGGGTTTGCGTAGGCAGCTGTGATTACATATATGTTAGTCATGATGCCTAACAGATACTTTCAATGCAACGTGTGTTGGGCGAGATACGTACGTATTCTGTTGTTTAATTTATACGCTTTTAATCAATGAGTTACTCGAGCTCTCGTAATTACTACTATATATGTATATTATATTTTTATCAAGAAAAGTACCATTTCCAGTTAAAGTACATCTACTTTGTGGTTTTTTCTATTGTTTTTTTTATTCAGTAAGGACACTTAACGTACTCCTCTGCGACTTGACGTAATGAATAAAAATAAATTTATCAAATAAAATATCATTACGTAAAACCATATTTTTAAATAATAGTCCTAATTTTATTCGATTAAAATAAATTCAGATTATTTCATTTTTGAAGTGAAACTTCTTTATCGGCGTTGGAAAAAAATTTACCGTGACATTTTTTCCGTTACGCGCCATCTTTTTTTTCGGTTACGGAAACGCAATAGCGACGTGATAAATAATATATCAATACTAAAGTGATCAACAAAATCAAAGGCTTTATTTTAATTCTAATTCCAGTGGATTTTTAACAAAAGTAAGTAATTATATCTATTTTTCTAATACTTGGGTGGAATTAATTGACATAGAGTATAAATTCTGAAATATGTTATTAATTTAAATTTAAAATATTTAAGGTTAACCTCAGTTTCTGATTGAACGATGACATTTTAAATTTAAAATATTTAAGGATAACCTCAGTTTCTGATTGAACGATGACATTTTAAATTTAATATATTTAAGGTTAACCTCAGTTTCTGATTGTAACTATCGGTCAATGTATATGATTTCATTAAAATAGTATTTATTAATTAATAAGACTGCTAATTTAATGAACATCAGTTAATTGATATACATGCAACTTTTCAGAAATTGGTTAAATAAAGTTAAATTAGATAAATTTTAAACAAAAGGATTTTATTATCATAGACATGAATACAAATAATACAATTATTTCACTTTAACTTTTTGCTACTAAGATTATTACAGCATTTCATTAATTGTAATAGAATTATTACTATCATTGTCATCGTTATTATATATTTTTGTAATTAATAAATTAATAATAATAAATTAATATGAAATTGAATCTACAAAAATTAGTTAATTGATTTACAAAAATTTGTATTCATGTCTATGATAATAAAATCCTTTTGTTTAAAATTTATCTAATTTAACTTTATTTAACCAATTTCTGAAAAGTTGCATGTAGATCATTTTGCGAAAAATAAGGCCATAAAGAAGTTTCACTTCTTACATGTGTACACTAGTACACGCCCTAATTTTTTATCTTCTCGATCCCGGCGTTATTTGGCCCTCTTCAGCGAGTTTTTTATACTTTCTTCCCGATTTTTTTAAGTGGCGCCTGAAACAATGCAACTACATAAGAGATGGTAATCGTTATGTAGAGTCGATAAAAAAGTTAATACAAAAAACTTATTTTGGTATTTCTATGTAATCAGAATTTACATTTTTCTAAATTAAAGAATTGATAAATTGATACTTCTTTTGTAGAATTATTGATTGATCTTTTTGACGATTCAATCATAAGAGATGATCGATTATATAACCAGTTAAACATTGTTTAAATCGTTTTTTTTTAAATTGTAAATACATCAGTTTTGCAAATTTATTAATAATTTTTATACGTTTCGCATTTACATTTCATCAGAGGAATGTGGTAAAAACAAAATTATTTCTAGACGTATTTTTAACTACCTAACTAATTATTGTGGAAATAGTAATACAATACGAGAAATCCGCACACTAATCATAACTATGAACTAATGTTACCAAGAACGCTTTTAAACCTTTAATACAAAGAAAACATATTTAAATAATTTTTTAAGTAAAAAAAATTTTCTTTGCATAGAATAAATATTTTCAATTCACCGCATAGGTATGCGCGCGAGATGGGGTTTTAAATCACCATTATTAATAATTGTGATCTTTTAATTTCGATAAACTTTTCATTAATTTTTAGTAATTCAAAATGATAATTATAAATGATGATTTTTATACATAATAAATAAATACAGGGTACCAAAAACTTACCAAATAAATTTGTTTATTCACTAAAACATCAAAAAAACGATAGATAATAAAACAAAGAAGAACAAGAAGGAAAATGGGCACGCGCACTTTGTTGCATTTGTTTTCCCACATAGGACATCCCATCGTACGTTCTTCATTGAAATTCTGAGAACGTCCTATTAAAGACATCTTAAAAAGATCCGTTTTAAAGCCCGGGATGTAAAGACATCATTTGGTTGTGTCTTTACTGTGTTAGTTCGGACCGGAACTTGCGTAATGTGGTTATCGCCAGTAGACGGGGCTAGACGATCGATGTGGACTACTTTTGGCTTGCCTCTGGGTGGTTTTCAAATGCGATATATAACGTCATTAATAAGCTGCACGACTTCATAAGGGCCATCCCATTGCTTCTGCAGCTTCGGCAACAAACCACGTCTTGGATTATACAACCACACCATAACGCCAAGTTGAAACTACTCATCATTTTGTGCCTTGATGTATCTGGTCTTCATTCTGTCGCTGGTAATTTGTGTGTTTTTACGGACTGCTTCAATTACTTCGTCTAACCTCTTCATTACCTTGCTGACGTAGTCTCCTCCACCAAATTCTTCTATCGGTCTTCGTCCAAATTTAAGGTCACATGGCAGTAGTATTTTGCGACCGAGCATCATACCGGATGGTGTTTGGCCTGTGCGTTCCTGAACGGATGATCGGTATGCCATTAGGAGAAGACGCAAGAAATGATCCCAGTTCTGTGGTGTTCGGACACTACTTTGGGTAATTACTTTGTCATTGTTCGATTCATCCGTTCAACTATGTCATTAGATTGAGCATGGAGAGGCGTCGTCCTAGTTTCCTTAATTCCCAACAGTCGGCAAACCTCTTGAAACAGCCCAGACTCAAAGTTTCGGCCTTGCTCGGAGTGTAATACCAACGGAACTCCAAACCGACGGAAAAACACTTTTCACTAATACGTCTGCGACTGTAGCTGCTTCTTGATTGGGTATGGGGTAAGCCTCCGTCTATTTCGTGAAATAATCCATCGCCACCAGGATGTATTTGTTTCCCTAATCCGATTCTGGGACGGCCCTGCGATGTCAATCGCTACTCTTTCGTTCCTTGGACCATTTTCTGATCGCAGACCGTGCACTTACAGCACCATTTCATGACGTCTTCTTTGCAGTTCACCCACTAGAATATTTTTCAAACTTCCCTCAATGTCTTCTTTATGCTAAAGTGATGATGCACCATCGTGGAGATGCGTTAACACTTGTGACACCCAGCTGTTTGGCACTACTTCGTTTTCCGTGCCCTCAACACTTTCCAGGGATCGCTTAAGAAGACCGTCTTTTACTATCAAAGACTCCCAATACGCCTAGTACGCTTTGATGTTTCTGCCCAAAAGAACTCACTTCTTCCCAGGTTGGACGTCGGCCGTTTTCTTTCCAGTTCAGAAGCGGTCTTATTTCGGGATCGTTTTCTTGCTCGCGACGCAACTGCTCAGGTTCCCACACGTCATCAACCATAGCAGTTCTTCGGAGGGATTCGACTTTTTCTTCAAGTCGCGAACAATGGCTGCAGTCCGCCGGACACGGTTTTCTGGGCAAGGCATCAGCGTTCCGATGACTGCTTCCGGCACGGTGTTTTGTGTCATAATCATACTCTTGCATCCTCTCGATCCATCTTGCTACTTGTTCTTCCGGGTTACGTAACTGCAATAGCCATTTTAAAGCGACGCGATCCGTACTCAGTAAAAAAATTTCGTACATACAAACATTTGTAGAAGTTTTCTATAGACTTGACGACTGCTAACAGCTCCCTCCTAGTCACGCAATCATTCCTTTCTAGCCTGGACAAAACTTTACTAAAATACGCGATTAATTTTTGTTGTCCATCTTGCACCTGCAAAAGAACCGCGACTATGGCCCCACTTAGTAGTTGAAACACTTTTTTTTAGGTTGTTTAAATGTTCTTCAAACGACTTTTCAACCACGATCCCGTCGTCTAGGTAAACCAAGACAGCCGCGCAAGATGGTCCCCGTCAAACGCTCGAACGTTGTAGGAGCGTTACACAGGCCGAAGGGCATCAGAGTAAACTGCCATAAACTAGTTCCAAATCTTTAAATCTAACGTATAAAACCACTGGGATCCTGACAGGGTGTCTAACGTATTGTCAAGTCTTGGTAAAGAGTAGCTGTCCTTTTTGGTCACGTCGTTAAGCTGTCGGCAGTCTACACAAAACGTCGTTGATCTATCTTTCTTCTTTACGAGTACCACTGAGGACGTCCATGGGCTATTTGAACATTTAATTTGAGATGAACCCGTTTAAATTTAAATAGCATTAAAGACGAGGGAAGTTAAACCGAAATCCCCACTTGTTGGTGGAAAGAAAAAGTAGAAATTGCGCAAAAGCACGGAAAGATTTGGAGGGTACAATTTAAAAAGAAAGGGAAAGTTAGGGAGATTGCTATCGACCTCGCCTTAAGTCGGATCGATATCAGTGATTTTCAAAATTTTGTTTACATTTTTTTTTGTGGTGATTGTGTACTTGTAGGTATGTAAATACATGTAATAGCGTTAACTAATGTAAAAGATGCCCGATGTGATCCCATTTTTAATTTTTTGTTGTTGTTTGCTAAATTTAAATATAAGAATGCTCGGGCGTGGCCGTAAAAAGGACGCTTCGGATGAAATTGAGATTTATCGTTTCTTTGTTTGGCAATTTTAATAACTTCATTTAGCTTGCGTAGTTTTGTACAAAACATTTAGAATTAGAACTGTAACTACAATAATTAATCGTTTATTTTTACGTTTAAACATTATGAAACTGTAAGGGGGCGTGTACTAACTGTTCTTTGTTTTAAAGAGGACGCTTCGGATGGAATTGAGATTTATCGTTTCTTTGTTTTGGCAATTTTAATAACTTCATTTAGCATGTGTAGTTTTTGTACAAAACATTTAGAATTAGAACTGTAACTACAATAATTAACCGTTTATTTTTACGTTTAAACATTGTGAAACTGTAAGAGGCGTGTTCTTTGTTTTAAAAGGGACGCATCGGGTGAAATCTAATTTAACGTTTTTATTTGTTTGCCATTTCAATAACTTCGTTTAGCGTGTATGATTTTGTATGAAACATTGAGGATTAGGAATGTAACCTCAGTAAGTTACCATTGTATCCGTAAATTTAAATGTTACCAAATGCAAGGGGCGTGTGTTTTACCCGTTACGTAATAATTCCTTTGTTGTCAAAAGGACGCTATTCGTATTTCTAGCTTATTTGTTTTTGCTATGTTATTTGTGTACGTATCATAGGTTTTAGAAACAATTGGCACTAATTTATTGAGTTATTTTTTTTTACACTATAAATAATAATTTCAAAATGTTCATTCTTGATTTTAATTCAAAAGTATCGTAATAATTTGTTTGTTTTTTTGTTGTTGTTTATAATTTGATGATACAAACGTCGATCAAAGCTTGGACATACTTTTTACTTTTTAGTCGTAACAGTTACCTATTGATGGTGATCATAAGAGGTTTGATAACAGATATAAAGACCATTGTGTGTATTGCCTTGTAGAATGTAAATCTAATATTTTTTTACCGTGACTGGACAACAACGAACGGCTACAGGTAGTTCTCATACTATGAGGACCCTGTGTATGACTTTTGTGAAGTAGCGTATCCTAAGTCTATGGTATAGACAGGTGCCTGCTTCGATATATGTATTAAAGTCGCGGTAGGTTGCTTCCATGTTATGGGGCCCTACATTTTCGTTTACTTGTTTATGTATTACTTTTATTATGTGCATTATTGATTTTACCTATATGTTTTTGGCCTTACTTGTTGATCCAAACTTTCAACTTTAGCTGGGTTGATTCGTAACCAGGACCCCAGTGCCCATTGGCGGGGGCGCCGATTGTATAACACGTCTTCAGTTTAAAATGATGATGTTTGTGCACGTGTTTATATGTGTTGGTATTTAAATCTGTTATCAGGTCTGTTTATTTGTCTAATTAACTGTAATTTGAGATGTCCTTGTTTTGCGACGTGTGTTAATAATTTTGATTACAAGCCGATTGTTTTGCCAACCTAAATTATGTAATGATTTTGCATTTTCATTCAGTTAGAGGGCCGGAGGGGTTTCTTCGCTCTGTTCTTCCCCTCCTACGACGGGCCCCACCGAACAGGCACGGTCGCGGTTAAAATTTAGAGTTAAACTCGAATAAAAGTTACGATTAATTTTTTTTATTGTGTGTTTTATTTAACCTACAACAGCCTTCCCACATATCGAGAGTAAGCAGTGTATAGATAGATATAGAAAGGGGGGGGGGTAACTAGACGATCACAGCCACAGCGAGATGTCGCTACTTTTTGTTTGTTCGCGGGTTTTAAATTTCAAACGCGAGTGGGTTACATCACACATTAAAGACACACACGCGTTAGTCAATTATTTATTTAAACATCTTAGACTTCCGACTTCGAATAACTTGACCTATACTGACTTCGAATCGTTTTTATATATTTACGTTATCTATCCCAAGAATTTTCTAGTCTTCCCAATCGTTCTGGAAGTGGATAAAAAGTTCGTAAACGCTCTCGAAACTTGAACGTTTCAATATGTAATAGCAGAATTTGGTGGTTCGTGTCCGTAATTAAAATTTTGGATTTGGAGGACAATTTCACGCGTTTAGTACAATTTTTTTAAGCGATGACACAAAAAATCATTTTGTTGAATTTAGGATGAAAATGCAAATGTTTCTAAATTATATTAACTGTTTCTTGAAGCAGCTATTTAGCACTGAATTATTGCAGGGTTTAATTTCCGATTAGTATGCATAGTATTGGTTTTTTTGAATGGGGGGACCAGCTTAAAATAAACTCAGCATACACAATTAGGTATAAAACCATTTTTTTTACCAAACTAGTCGAGCATTTAATTGTGGAGCTTGGCACTAAATTATAAAGTAATGTAATCAATTTTGCGTTGGTGTGGGGGCTAACTTTCCTCGTGACAAACGTCTTAATTTCATACTTTTTAGTTGTGCATGGAGTTTCGCGTTTAAGACCTTATATGATGCTTTAGTTATATTTAAATAATGAACCCTGATGTAAAGTGCATATCTCAACGCTCCTTATTAAATATTAGTTTTCAAATTTATTCTAAGCTTAAAAGTAATGTTAGAATGGTACATAAATGAAAACTTTCTTTAGTTTATTACACTTTTATTGTCAATTTAAGCACACTAATTTGTATTTGTTTTCAAGATGTGTACAAATGTGAGATTATCGTATATCTGAAACCGCATTTATTAAAACCAAAGGAATGCTAGGTCCATTTCCTTAATTAAGAACCTAAAACAAAAAAATCATAGGTAATGTTCAAGCATTTACAATTTAACGTATTTTAAATTTAAAAAAAATTCAGATACTTAATATAATCAACTTATTCATAAACACAGACCAATGGTTACACATCATTTAATGACTAAACAAATTAAAATTTGCATGTAATACTTAGACTTCATCTTCAGTTATCAGGTTTTAGTTAGAATTAACCAGAAGTGATTTCATACGATTCTTAAGTCTTTACCTGAAAATAATTTTCTTTAGTTAATGGTACTTTTATAAACGTTAACGTGCAATGTATACATTTAGTATTCAGATACTCGATATAATCAACGTAATCATAAACACAGACCAAGAGTTAATTTATTCATCATATAAAATGAGTAATGTTCAACGCTTCTATGAGTGGATAAAAATTCTTATTACGTACCTCAGCAACAATTATGGTCAGTCCCCATATCTACTAACTGGAAAACCAATTATCTGAAAATAATAATAATCATTTAACATTTATGTGGAACGAACATATTACAAGTAGAATAAGTGTGGAATAATCAGGATATAAACATAAATCATTTCTATCATAAACACAGACCAAGTTTAAAGTTATTCATCATTTAATGTACCACGTGGGTTAACAGGTTAAGTTTCTAAACCATAAAAATGAGTTACTTTTCACGGTTTTATTTAATAAAATTAATTAGGTTAATATAAAATCGTCGACTTACCACAATATTATCTTTTCACATTTCACTGTTTTGTATTAATTACCATGATTATGTACCACACGATGCCATGCCTGCCATACCCACAATCATCAACATGGAAATGAATATTTTATTAATGGAACGGATATAGAGGGCGCTGCAATGACAGTAAGTTTCGATCAACAGTTGAATATTTGTTCGAAAAATTATTTATCTTCAAAAAATTTAATGTTCTTGTTGAACACAATATTTAATTAGTAGTTTACTTCTTATTATAAGCACAGTTATAACAAAAAACGTCGATATGAAAATATGTTAAATAATATACAGGGTGTTTTATTTATAATAATGTTCAAAAATGTCTCTGAATACTAAAATACTTCAAATATGTACAAATAGAAGCATTTTAAATATATTAATATTGTACTCTTACTTTAAGAAATTGTAAATATTGAAACGTTTGAGAAGTTCTCTGCAAATTCAAGAGCCTTCTGGAAGCTGTTATCCATCTTCTAGAACGTATACCGAAAAATAGGGAACACTCGAGAAGGATTTCCTTATGTGTATATATACCGACGAAACAAATCGTAGGTCAGTTATTGCCGAAATGCGAATACAGCAGTGTTAAGAAGATTATTAAAGTGGAAATAAATAAGTCGTTAGCAGGCGTGTGTCTAGATAAATATACCGAGAATAATCGTGTACGTGATTTTTAGTGTAAACAAGTGTGAAGCTATCCGCGAACGTTATCTTATCTTCGTGTAAGTGATAGTGTTATACAACGGTTATACATAAATTAGTGTAAGTGTTTTCATTAAATATTATTAGATTTAATTAGTTCGGTTAATTTAAAAGTGTACATATTTCTAGCATAAGTAAACATAATTTTTAATCGTTTAAATAAATTAGTTTTTAATCATAAAATTGCAACAATATTAATAAACTTTTTAAAATACTTTGCGCTCAAGTTATAAAATTACTGTTTTGAGAAAAAATGCAATTAATGTTTACATAAATTGAGACAATAAATCTTTTTAATATTTTGCGGTGCTTTTGCAGCAATCCCAGGATATACAACGCTTTTATTACGGTGTTTAGAAAATAATTAGCCTTTTTGTAGTAACACTGCACGTTCATAATTCAAACCATATACAATTATATTTAATATATTACAAAATATATAAGTACAATCTTTTTTTGCGGAGTTTTATAGAGTTATTAGAATTATCATTTCCTACGTTAACTCAAACATAGTACAAATGTAATGACATTTATACAAAAAGCGTTAAATCTACATTATTCTTGATTTTACACAAAAACAAAAATAAAACAAATGACGCGTTAAAAATTACTATATAATAAGTAACTTTCTAAAAACTTTAAAGCAACCAGATTCGAAGTTATTTTCTTTTACTTATATACCTTAATCGGTTAATTTCTATCCACACAACAGAAACACATTCAGTGAATATTCAGTGAATATTAAAAAAAAATTGAATGTTTGTAAAATGAAAAATGTCTACATATAATGTTATATAAATATTCTGTGAACATTAAATGTTCCACTAACGCATCTTCATTTTATATTCCAAATAAATGTTCTATGAATATACTGTAACAAATTTTATTATTAAAACTAATTTATTTTTACTTATATTAAAAATATGTACACGTTTAAACTAACCGAACTAATTAAATCTAAGTAAATTTAATAAAAACACTTACACTATAATTTATGTATAACATTATCACTTACACGAAGATAAGTCCGCAGATAACTATTTAACACTTATTGTTTGTTTACACTAAAGTCACGTACAAGGTTATACACCGTAGATTTATCTCACACGCGTTAACTGCTTATTTATTTAGACTTGAATAATCTTCTTAACACTGCCGTCTTTGAATTACGGGAAAATAACTGAGCTGCGATTTGTTTGTACTACATTTAGGTATACATTTCTGTAAACATTCGAGAAGCCTCTACATTCTTTCGTGAACGTTCTAGACGTGGATAAAAAGTACGAGAACGTTCTCGAAATTTACAAAAACTTCACGAATGTTTCAATACAAGCGAGATTCACTGATTATGTATATAATATTTAAATTTTTAATAATCATTGTACATATATTTGTAGGATATGGCGTAGTATTGTTAATTATACACAGCTTGTTAATTATACCGTTGATTGATACGTATTTCAAATTATAGTTAGTCATTAATGTTATTAAACACTCTTTTCTTGTAGTTTCCTAAACTTTTTTCAAACCGAATAGTTTTTAACATAATGCACAACATCTCTGATTCAGTTGCTTTTTTTGATGATGCTTTATAAAGAACTACTTCTAAACGTAGATAATAAAGTTAATTATTTTTAAGGATACAAATGTGTTAAAACGCTTACTAAATACCAATTTTCTCAAATGTAAGACTTAAAAATTCATTTTTCGTTTTACACTTTTCCACGACTACAAAAACAAGTCATTTTATTTTTAAGAATTCCGCACATATTTTTTGTTGTCTCCTTTGTTGATTTGTCTTCAATTTGAGTAATTTATGTAAATACAAATAAAAATTTTGAGAAATATTCACAACTAAATTTACTAAACTAAAATATTAATCAAACATCTTTAATTTAGACGTGTTAACATGCAAAAAGTTAAAAATAACAAAACTTTTTGCAAAGTACATGCGTACATAATATATATGTATATTCAATACTATTAGCACATTCTGTAAATATACATATTGTTACGAATTTTATTATTAAAAGTAATTTATTTAAACGACTACAAGTATGTTTTACTTATACTAGAAATATGTACACTTGTAAATTAACCGAACTAATGAAATCTAATAATATTTAATAAAAACACTTACACTAATTATGATAAGATAAAGTCCGCGGATAGCTTCACACAATTGTTTACACTAAAATCACGTACACGATTATTCTCGGTATATTTACTACGATTTCTCTCTTCGATATTTATACACATTTGCAAATCCTTCTCGAGTGTTTCCTATCTTTCGGTATATCTTCTAGACAATAGATAACAACTTCTAGAAGGCTCTTGAATTTGCAAATAACTTCTTGAACGTTTCAATATTATGTTTTTTAAATAATTGTGAAATAAACAATTGGAAATATTCTTTAAATATGCATTAAATATTTTGAATGTATTTCGAATATTGTGAACGTATTTTGAATATTCACTGTTGTGTGGGTAGTTGACAATTTAGTTATAGCTATTTTAGTTTCCCATTTGCAATATAAACAAAAAAAACACTTAAGTTTCTAATTAAAACATTTTAAATTTTAATTAATTCAACTTGATTTGGAATAAGTTAGTTACCTGACAAAACAAAAGATACTATTGCTCTTTCTTTGCAGTGGCGTTAAAGCAATACTACTTGAGAATATCGTATGTATTCTGAAGCTACGGCAGAATGTTTGGTAATTATATCGATGAAGTAATTATAACCTAAAATAAATAAAACTGTAAATTAATATATATATATAAAACTTACGTGTAACTTTCCTTCACAAACAAATGATCCAGTAATCTAATTGATAAACTTGTTATACAAATTTATATCTATACTGAAGCGTCCCCGAAGTATTTGGAACCTTCGAGTTAAAAGAAATGGAATGTTCTAAAATTAGGAAAACTAATTGTTCACTGCTAAAAGATAAAGTTCAATGACATGACTGAAAAAATGTTTGGTTTGTAATTTATAACTGCAAACTTAAAGAGTAGTTTCCTTGTCTTGTCTTCCTTGGTCTAAATAAGTGTCTCATTTTTTAAATATTTCCGATAAAAGTTTTCATGATATATGTAAATGCTGTAAGATTCGTGAAACGTATTTATGTATTGTGTTAATTATTGTTTTATTTAATGTTTCATTACAAAATCAATTGTTAATAAAATAATTGAAGAAGATAGTAACGTTTATTTCTTAGCATTATTACTGACCTAGCTTAACAAAATGTACTTTGTGTACACGATCACGTTTATCTTTGGTTGCAACCAAAACAAGACTTTAAATAATTAAATTCAAAATTCAGCTTTCTTCGACAATCTGATTTATTTATGTCTCCATTTTTTAACGGATTTATTTAGTTGATGCTAAGTGATTTGTGTTAACGTACTCATACTTCATAATATTAAATTGAAATTTTCTTTATTACGTACAACAATCATATTGTTTTAATGTAAGATGAGTGCAATTATAACCTTCACACTACACGTAGATTGTGGGTTGAGCAATATTCTAATAGACAATTGCCTTCAATAAACTTTATTTTGGCTTGTGTGCAAGGACTTCGAGAAACTGGAGGTGTTCTTCCTACTTACGAAGACCGTGGTCAACAAACACCACCCCATGTATTAGCAGCGAAAAATAAATAAATTTTTTCAATAACATCAAAACTTTGATATTTGTTTTTCTTCAATGTATGTGCAGATATTGTAAATTGTAAAAGATCGGACACAAAGTAGCACTAGAGAAATAAGCCGCGCAGCTAACGTGTCCCATAGTAGGCAACATCGTGTTTTATGGAATTATTTTTTGTACCCTTACCATGTTCAACAAGTCTAACAGTTAACCGATGTAGATTTTGAACCACGACGTGTGTTTTGTAAGTGGTTGCAGCAACAAGAAGTTTTGACATATTAATTTTCAGCGACGTTTAGACGTTTGTGTTTTATCCAATGGAAGAGGTATTATCTAGTGTACTTGAAAAGAACGTGCAAAATAGTGAAACGTTCAAGAAATTACTTGCAAATGCAAGAGCCTTCTAGAAGGCTGATATCTATTTTCTAGAAGTTATAGCGAAAAGTGAGGAACGATCGAGAAGGATTTCCGTATGTCTTTATATAGCGACGAGACAGATCGTAGGTCAGTTATTGCTGGAATGCGAATGTGTTAAGAAGATTATCAAGTGGAAATAAATCGTTAGCACGCGTGTGTCTACATAAATAAATCGAGAATAATCGTGAACGTGATAATTAGTGTAAACAAGTGTGATATCCGAGGACGTTATCTTATCTTCTTGTAAGTGATATAAATTATAGTGTAAGTGTTTTTATCATTAGATTTTATTAGTTCGGTTAATTTAAAAGTGTACATATTTCTAGAATAAGTAAACGTAGTTTTAGTCGTTTTAAATAAATTAGTTTTTAATAAATAAATACGTAACAGTGGTGTCAGGTGTGGGGTATCGAATAGAACAAACCGTTCGCGATTTTTAGTGTGAATACCATTAAGTTATTTGATATCGCTCCCGTAATAAAAACATTGATTACGTAAATAACTTTTAAGTTTGCGATACGCGTGTTTATTTATACAATATAAAATAGTGTTTATTAAACTTTTTCTTTTAACAAGTGCGTGATCGCGATATTATTTAAATTCGTTTCCGTACACTAGTGGTTTAATATTCATAAGTGGATAGTTATTAAATTTTGTGTTATATAAAAACTGCATTTTAAAAAGTAGTGTATTTAAACTTTATATTCGTGTTATATTTAAATTTATGCCGGTGACGCGTTCGCAAGCAGTTAAAATGGATGCAAAACTATTTGAATTTCTTGAATCGATAAAAAATGGTCAAGAATCGATGAATAGAAAAATGGAAGAAAAGTTTTACGAAAATTCGCAGAAAATGGAAGAAAATTCTCAGAAAATGGAAGAAAAATTGTTGGAAAATTCAAGAAGTTTAAAAGAAGAAATACGAGCGAGCATGGAAAATGAAATAAAGACTATTGAGGAACAAATACAAGTTAGTGTAGGAAATCAAATCAAAATTGCGCAAGAGGAAACTCAAGCAGATATGCTAAATTTGAAAGAAGAAATTTGCGAATCTGTGAATGAGAAAATAGAAGCAATAGAGGACAAATTAGAAGACAGAATGAAACTGCCCGAAGAAAGAATGAAGCAAATGAATTGCCACGGTGAAGAAAGCGTCACGAGTGAAGATTTAATAATGGACCATCGGGAAGAAACCACACACAAGTTCAAAGTTGTACCACCGAATTTTGATGGTAAAGTTCCATGGTCAACCTACCACAAGCAGTTTGAAGCCGCAGCTACAGCTAACGGTTGGAGCAACAAGCAGAAAGCGACGTCTTTAATAGTGTCCTTACGTGGAGAAGCGCTTGGAATTTTACAAACTGTTCCAGACCATCTGCAAGAAAATTACGAACTCTTAATATCACGATTAGAAATGAGATACGGAGATGCCCATCTTCAACAAGTCTATCAAGCTCAAATTAAAAGTCAGGTTCAGAAAGCTGCCGAAAGTCTTTAAGAGTTTGAGGCTGACATCGCTAGATTAACACGGCTTGCGTATCCTACAGCACCAGATACCTTCCTGGAGCAGTTAGCTATTCAAACTTTTGTAGATGGCCTCCGAGACAGCGGAACACAGCAGACTCTCCGGTTAGCTCGACCGCAGACATTGGATGACGCTTTGGTGCATGCTTTGGAGTTTGAAGCAGCAAAACAAGCATCGCAACGAGATGGTCATAGACTCTGCTGTGCTGCAGAAGTACCCGCGCAGACATTGGAAAGCATCGAGGAGATAGCGCGACGAATACTTCGGGAAAGAGGTGTGACAGCTTTGAACTGCGATGAAATAGGCCATGTACGACGGCATCGTACAAAACCTAAGAAGAGGACAAGAAGAGCGCTCGATAATTTGGAGCGAGGCGAGCAAAAGAGACAAAAAGTAATCTCATCTAGTCAGACTCCGGAGATTACAATCCAAATGGCATCGCCTAGGGAGCAATTTCATAGCATTTATCTCGATGGCAAGATCAATGGGAGAAGCGTCCAGTTACTGGTTGACACGGGAGCGACGAAGACCATCATTCGTCCTGACGTGTTATTGGAAAACGAGAAGACATCACCAGTAACAGCACGACTTCGAACAGCGACGGGCGACGAAATACCTACTCACGGACAAGTCAAAGTAACCATTGGTTTGGGAAATGGAGTACTCGACCACCAAGTACTGGTAGCCGACATCACGGAAGAAGTTATCCTGGGAATGGACGTGATAAAGAAGTATATGGGTTCCATTTGGATATGAAGAACGATGTCCTGAAGATCGACAATGAAGAAATTTCTTTTCATTCGTCAGAGAAGGCAGCCGTGCGAGTCTTATTGAGTGAAGACGTGACTGCCTGCAAGGACTGAAAGTGTGGTGATGGCACGCCTGGATGGAAGTCTCCGGGAAGGAAGGAAGGAACGCGCGATTGAACCAATGGAGGGCGGCTTAGTTGAAAAGGGACTACTCGTTGGCAGAACTTTAGTACGAGTAAAGAAGACGATGCCAGTAAGGATCTTAAACATCAACTCAGATCCTGTAACGCTGAAAAAGAAGACCGTGGTAGGCCAATGCACGCCAGTATCACAAATTGTGAGATGCGTGAAGTCGAACGAAGATGCGTCGCCGAAGAAGTGTCCACAACATTTATTGGACATTCTTACCACCAAATGCGAAAACCTCAGCCAAGACCAGCTGGCTAAAGTTAAAGTGTTGATCCAAGAGTACCAAGATGTGTTCGCGCTGGAGAGTGGCTCCAAAGGAAGAACTAACGTGGTGAAACATAAAATTAATACCGGAGACGCTCGGCCGATACGACAACATCCACGCAGACTTCCTTTGGCGAAAAGAGAAGAAGCCGAACAAATAATTACGGATATGGAGAGAGAAGGCGTGATTGAACTTTCAAGTAGTCCATGGGCATCCCCAGTGGTACTCGTGAAGAAGAAGGATGGATCAACGAGGTTTTGCGTAGATTACAGGCAGCTAAACGACGTGACCAAAAAGGACAGCTACCCTTTACCCAGAATTGACGATACGCTAGACACCCTGTCAGGATCCCAGTGGTTTTCTACGTTAGATTTAAAGAGTGGATACTGGCAGGCAGAATTAGAACCCAAGGATCGTAAAAAAACAGCTTTTACGATCGGAACTGGTTTGTGGCAGTTCACTGTAATGCCCTTCGGCCTGTGTAACGCTCCTGCAACGTTCGAGCGTTTGATGGAGACCATCTTGCGCGGATTGTCTTGGAAGACGTGCTTGGTTTACCTGGACGACGTGATCGTGGTTGGAAGGTCGTTTGAAGAGCACTTGAACAACTTGAAGGAAGTGTTCTAGAGATTACGTGGGGCTAACCTCAAACTGAGCCCAACGAAGTGCCACGTATTTAAGAAGGAAGTCCAATACCTTGGCCACGTCGTATCTAGAGATGGAGTAAGGGCTGACCCAGACAAAATTCGAGCAGTGCAAGCATGGCCAAGACCGATCGACAAACATCAGGTCCGAAGTTTCCTTGGGTTGTGCACTTATTATAAAAGATTTGTCCCCGGATTTGCCAATATTGCCAAACCATTGACAAAACTAACTGAAGAAAAAGCAGAATTTAGATGGAATGAAGACTGCGAAAATTCTTTTAATCAACTAAAACAGGCCCTAGTCACTTCGCCGATTTTGAGTTATCCACGAGAAGATGGAAAGTTTGTTTTGGATACCGACGCAAGCAATATGGCCATAGGCGCGGTCCTTTCGCAGGTTCAAGATGGACAAGAAAAGGTTATCGCGTACTTTAGCAAGGTTTTGTCTAGGCCAGAAAGGAATTATTGCGTGACTAGGAGGGAGCTGTTAGCAGTCGTTAAGTCCATCGAACATTTCTACAAGTATTTGTATGGACGAAAATTCTTACTGAGAACAGACCACGCCGCTTTAAAATGGCTACTGCAGTTCCGTAACCCAGAAGGACAAGTAGCAAGATGGATCGAGAGACTGCAAGAGTATGACTACGACACAGAACACTGTGCCGGAAGCAGTCATCGGAACGCTGATGCTTTGTCCAGAAGACCATGTCCGGCGGACTGCAGCCATTGTTCGCGACTGGAAGAAAAAGTCGAATGCCTCCGGAGAACTGCTATGGTTGATGATGAGTGGGAACCTGAGCAGTTACGTCGCGAACAAGAAGACGATCCTGAAATAAGACTACTCCTGGACTGGAAAGAAAGCGGCCGACGACCAACCTGGGAAGAAGTGAGTGCTTTGGGCAAAAATATCAAAGCGTACTGGGCGCTGTGGGACTCCTTGATAGTAGAAGACGGTCTTCTTAAGCGATCCCTAGAAAGTGCCAAGGGCACGGGAAACAGACTACAGCTGGTAGTGCCGAAGAGCAGGGTGACCGAAGTGTTGAAGCATCTCCACGACGGGACATCAGGAGGACACTTTGGCATTAAGCAGACGTTGGGTAAAGTG
The DNA here is from genome assembly GCA_035610365.1 of Aquatica leii. Lineage (NCBI taxonomy): Eukaryota > Metazoa > Arthropoda > Insecta > Coleoptera > Lampyridae > Aquatica > Aquatica leii. The sequence goes on along the minus strand of CM069434.1, from coordinate 12,016,905 downwards.
CGAGAACGATTCTACTGGATGAACTGCAAAGAGGACGTCATGAAATGGTGCCGTAAATGCATAGTCTGCGCTTCCGGAAATGGTCCAGCGAGAAAGCGCAAAGCACCCATGAAACAATACAACGTAGGAAGCCCTTTGGAAAGAGTAGCGATTGACATCGCAGGGCCGTTCCCAGAATCCGATTCGGGAAATAAATACATCATGGTGGCGATGGATTATTTCACGAAATGGACGGAGGCTTATGCCATACTCAATCAGGAAGCAGCTACAGTCGCAGACGTATTAGTAAAGGAGTTTTTCTGCCGGTTTGGAGTTCCGTTGGAATTACACTCCGATCAAGGCCGCAATTTTGAGTCTGGGCTGTTTCAAGAAGTTTGCCGACTGTTAGGAATTAAAAAGATTAGGACAACGCCTCTCCATCCTCAGTCTGATGGCATGGTTGAACGGCTGAATCGAACAATGGGCAAGTACTTAGCCAAGGTAGTGTCCGAACACTAAAGGGACTGGGATCAGTACTTGCACCTTTTCTTAATGGCATACCGATCATCCGTTCACAAAAGCACAGGCCAAACACCATCCTGTGTCATGCTCGGTCGTGAGATAAGATTACCATGCGATCTTCAATTTGGGCGAAGACCGGAAGAAGAAGTTGCTGGAGAAGATTACGTCAGCAAGCTGGCCAAGAGGTTAGACGAAGTACATGAAGAGGTCCGTAAAAACACACAAATTGCCAGCGACAGGATGAAAACAAGATATGACGTCAAGGCGCAAAATGGTGGGTTTCAACCTGGCGATATGGTCTGGTTGTATAACCCTCAAAGGAAACGTGGTTAGTCGCCGAAGCTGCAAAGGCAATGGGAGGGCCCCTATGAAGTCGTGCAGCGTATTAACGACGTTATATACCGCATCCGAAAACCGCCCAGAGGCAAGCCAAAAGTGGTCCACGTCGATCGTCTAGCTCCGTTTGCTGGCGATAACCATAATCCGCAAGTTCAGGTCCGAACCAGAGTAATAAGTAGCAGAACCAGGAATCCAATCGAAGAAATGGAGTTCGAAAAGTTTATGAACTTATACGGAGGTTCTGGAAAAGCTAGGTTCGGAGTTACCACCGAGGAACAACAAGACCTGTTCCAGACACAAAAAGATTACGCCATCGCACATTGCGTGGGCGAGGACCTTGACATGTCCAAAGGGGTTGCAGTCGTGTTTAAAAAGAAGTTTGGGCAGCTAGATGAATTACGAAGACAGCAACCGGGAGTCGGAAAGGTTTTAGGACTATGTGGTGACGGACGCTTCGTTTTCTATCTGGTCACCAAGAAATACTCACGTGTTAAGCCGTTATACAAAGATCTGTGGCGAACATTATGGAGTCTCAAGAGACAAATGGAGTTCCATCATGTTAAGAAATTGGCAGTACCCAAGCTTGGTTGTGGCTTAGATCAACTGAATTGGAGGACAGTTCGAAACATGTTGGAGGTCGTCTTCCGAGGAACAGGCATTCAAGTGTTGGTTTGTAGTTACCAACCGAGGAGAGTATTGGGTCAGGAAAAGTCCATTGACTGTTACTTTTATGGTCAAGGAAGTTGCCGAAATGGAGGAAGCTGCCGCTATCGCCACGATCCCTTTTACCGGTGTCGCATCCAGTCTCCTGTTCTGGGACAGAACAGTCTTAAGAAGGGGACAGTGAAACGTTCAAGAAATTACTTGCAAATGCAAGAGCCTTCTAGAAGGCTGTTATCTATTTTCTAGAAGTTATAGCGAAAAGTGAGGAACGATCGAGAAGGATTTCCGTATGTCTTTATATAGCGACGAGACAGATCGTAGGTCAGTTATTGCTGGAATGCGAATGTGTTAAGAAGATTATCAAGTGGAAATAAATCGAGAATAATCGTGAACGTGATAATTAGTGTAAACAAGTGTGATATCCGAGGACGTTATCTTATCTTCTTGTAAGTGATATAAATTATAGTGTAAGTGTTTTTATCATTAGATTTAATTAGTTCGGTTAATTTAAAAGTGTACATATTTCTAGAATAAGTAAACGTAGTTTTAGTCGTTTTAAATAAATTAGTTTTTAATAAATAAATACGTAACAATAGCAACTTCAATTAATATAGTAATTTAACTGCACGTTATCCGATAACATTATTTTGTATTTATTTGTATTTTCGGTGTCAGCAAATCGCCGAGAAGAAATTTGCATTTCTTAGAACAGTTTATTTTTATTAAGAGACTACTGATTTACGATTTATTTGGCTAAAATTTTTAAAATATTTTAATGAAACTTTTATTTTGGCATTTTTTTCTTGCATTTATGCTCTAATTTCACCTGTTAAAATAACAACCAGTTAATCAGATACACCCTGTATATTCAATTTTTTTCTAAGCAGCTATTAATTATCTTGTTATAGACTATCTTAAACTATTTAGTTAGATTGTTATTGATATCTTACATAACATCTAAATACAAAATTGATGAAGGTTTTAAGTTTCTTCAATAATTTTTAATAAAGTTATAAACTACAAAATTAGGTAATCAAGTTTCATATGCGTAATTCATAGTATTTAATTTAGAAATAATAACATTTGGACTTTAGGTTTTGATAACAATAATCGAATGATTACAAAATCCGATATTAAAAAAACAAATAAATGTTTATTGGTTAGAAAACGTGTATCTGGTGAACATATTGTTAATTCAGAAGGTAATATTATAGTATCATTACAAGCAAAACATGTCAAAATAAAAGTTCTATAATAAAATATTCATATTTATATGAATTTATATAAATTTGAAAATTACGGATATGTTGCATTAATTAGTCTCCTAAGTTTGTTGACACCGTGAATAAGAAGAAATTAAAACGAATATGGTAATGTTTAGCTTACTATTCTAAGAAATATACATTTCTTTTTAGTCATTTGCTGACACTAAAAATAAAAATAAATACATAATAATGTTATGACATAAGACACAGTTAAATAAGTTGTTATTCTAAAAACTGCACATTCTTCAGATGCAGTTCAAGTACACTAAAAATACATTTGTGTAAAACACCAATCATTCCATTAAATAATTCATGCAAAATAAGTTATTGTTTATGTATAGAAATAAACCAGAAAAGAAAATTGATAACAAACCGAAATTGTGATTACTATAAACAATGTTTTGTCTAGGTAGTAGCATACGTTCGGCTCGTTTTTTTAATAAACAGATAACGTTATCAGTGATTCCAATAAGCGGCGTGCACTGAAATGCAAACTAGTTTAATTAAGCAACTAACTTTGACAATAAGAATTGTAGAAAAAGTGCAAGAAAATAATTTAAAAAAAGTTTTTCTCAGTTTGATATTTAACTCAAAATAAAAACTGTTTTTTAATATTATTTTGTTTTTAGTCGATGCGGAAGGCTCTGAAAATCATGGTACTTGTGGTTGCAGTCTTTTTATCTCTTTTTCTTTACGTAGATATCTTGAATTCTGACGTTTTCTTCATTTATTTTTAAGATCCAACAGTCGACAAAAAGGAATACTAATTTGCTTCTACCTGAATTGAAGTTAGATATCAACAATTTTTTATTAAAATAAAATTATTTTGCAAATATTATGGAAGCAAAACACGTAACATTTCTAATATTTTATGAGCCGTATAGGACTTAATATACGTCAGAACTGCGGCTTACAGCAGACTGCAACTTTCATATTTGTGATGTAACCCACTCGCGTTTGAAAGCAGTGACATCTCGCTGTGGCTGTGATCGTCTAGTTAGTTACCCCCCCCCCTTCCTACGTTGTATTAAGTTCGTTTATACACTGCTTACTCTCGATATGCGGGAAGGCTGTAGTAAGTTAAATAAAACACACAATAATAAAAATAAATCGTAATTTTATTCGAATTTAACTCTTTAAATTCTAACCGAGACCTTTCCTGTTCGGTGGGACTCGTCGAGGAGGAGGAGGGGAAGAACAGAGCTAAGAAACCACTCCAGCCCTTTAACTGAATTAAAATACAAGATCATTACATAATTTAGGTTGATAAAACAATCGGCTTGTAATCAAAACTATTAACACACGTCGTAAAACAAGGACATCTCAAATTACAGTAAATTAGACAAATAAACAGACCGGATAACAGGTTTAAATACCAACACTTATAAACACGTGCACAAACATCATCACTTTAAACTGAAGACGTGTTATATAATTAGCGCCCCCGCCAATGGGTACTGGGGTCCTGGTTACGAATCAACCCAGCTAAAGTTGAAAGTTTGGAACAACAAGTAAGGCAAAAAACATATAGGTAAAATCAGTAATGCACATAATAAAAGTAATACATAAACAAGTAAACGAAAATGTAGGGCCCCATAACATGGAAGCAACCTACCGCGACTAGAAAACACACATATGTGCAAAGTCCCATAGCATGGAAGCAACTTGCGTCATTACACATATCAAAATACAGGGTCCCATAGCATGGAAGCAACTTGCGGCCGTTCGTTGTTGCCCAGCCACGGTAGAAAATATTAGATTTACATTCTACAAGGCAATACACACAATGGTCTTTATATCTGTTATCAAACCTCTTATAATCACCATCAATAGGTAACTGTTACGACTAAAAAGTATGTCCAAACTTTGATCGACTTTTGTATCATCAAATTCTAAACGTACGAAAAACAAATCAATTAAATTATTATTCATAATTTACAATTGAAGCCGGAGATTAGCATAAATAACTTGCATAGAAAATGATCAAATAGATTAACACAGCTTTGATTCTAAAACACGTCAAATATAAACAAATAACAAAAACAAGGTGGTAACAAAGTTTAAGTAGTTTCTTTTTACAAACCAAGAAAATCATCTACATAAAACTGCTTTCAATTTTAATAATATTTAAATTTAAGTATAAATAAAGAGTTAATTATTTCAGTTACATTTCTAGTCGTAATTGTTTTATACAAAATTACACATGCTAAATGAAGTTATTGAAATTGCAAGACCGGGAAAACGCTACAAACGAAGGTTGCATTTTAAGCGTCCTTTTAGACTCCCCGTCCCTTTATTTTCATAATGTTTAAACGTAAAAATAAACGGTTAATTATTACAGTCAAATTTATGACGCTTAATGTTGTGTCTAAACTTAAACATAAACGCAATCACAAATACAAGAAGATGCTACGAATTTAAATTAGATTTCAAGCGATCTTTTACAAGATGTCGATTTAGCAATTTTAAGTTTTAATTAATAGTTAGTGAAAAACCTCGTTTAATAAATCTAAAGTCATACACATAAAACGATTAAATTGATAAAATGCAAATGGACGCCAATGCGTTTGTTTTACAAACAAAGAAAACGTAACGTTTTATGACGCTGAGGTTTTAATGCAAAGTGCTTACAAATTACAGTTAATTTTCTCATCCCTTATGTTAACTAACGTATGGAGTTACTTACATTCCAAGAATAACACAAAACAATGACAAAACACAAGCACAAATTTTATATCAAAAGGCCGATTGTACAAGTCATTCACACCCTTCTTCTCTACTACTCTCAGCGTTCCCTCAAACCCTTCTTAAACCCAATCATGCGTAAAATGATGGTAACACGGCGCAAGTCGTATTTTTCAGTTTTCCCGCTAGCTGACGATGCTTACGTAATTACACGCGTCTTTCTGAATTTAAATTTAAATTGAACCATCTCATATTAAATAAAAAATTTATATTATCTTATAGAATTTGTAACTGTTGAATATGATTAGATAGGTTATTAGCAATTTTTCTAATAGTAAAAAGCAAAGAAACTAAGATTGTAATGATTCTTTAGATACTCTAGTTACGCCACTGGTGTGCTCTTAGATCTAATCTGTTTTTATTTGGTCTGTAGATGTTATTTATTTGATATTTATTATTAAGAATTTAAATAAATGTAGATGTTGGCCAAGTTGTTTAGATCTTAAGTAATTATTTTTATTTTGATTGTTTTTGTAAGCTATTAAGATTTTAGAACAAAATTCGAACTAATGAACGGTTAGATGCGCACACGCAATAACCACGGAAATAACCATCGCCCTCTATGAAATTAAGGTAAAAACACAAATCACATATCCTTTTATATGGCGTTCGTTGTGGACGTCTAGTTTATTGAAGTGGTGTAGTTTAAAAATTAGAAAATGGTGAGTTTCTTTTGAAAGATTATTAAATCAGTTTAATTTATTTTTAACTCATACATATCTAGACGCTCTTAAATTGATTATTGTCGGCTTATTTTAAGTGTTTTTTGGTTAACTGGTTGTCATCGCCACGTGCTTATTGTTAATGGCCGTGTTTAATTTGGTTTAATATTACCCGTAATACAAAACAATGTGTTTTTGCCGTTTTTTTAAGTATAACATTTGTATTTTAGTCACTCGCCGCAACGCGGCCCTTGATATCCGTATACGGAGAAAAGGGAGAACAACTGAAAGATGTATCCGTATGCCTACCTGCTGTCTTTAAGGCACCAATAAGACCGGATGTTGTGAACTTTGTTCATCAACAAATGTCTTTTAACCGTAGACAACCCTATGCTGTGAGCGAAAAAGCTGGTCATCAAACATCAGCCGAATCATGGGGTACAGGACGTGCCGTAGCTCGTATTCCTCGTGTACGTGGTGGTGGTACCCACAGATCAGGCCAAGGTGCTTTTGGTAACATGTGTCGTGGTGGTCGAATGTTTGCTCCGACTAAAGTCTGGCGTCGTTGGCATAGACGCATCAACATCAACCAACGGCGTTATGCACTCTCATCTGCCGTTGCAGCTAGCGGTGTACCCGCCTTGGTCATGAGCAAAGGTCACGTAATCGAAAAAATACCCGAGCTACCTTTGGTAATTTCCAACAAAGTTGAGGAATTCACCAAGACCAAACAAGCTGTTTTATTCCTTAAACGTCTTAAAGCTTGGGACGAAATTCAAAAAGTACTTCTATTTAATCATAAATTCAGTTGTTAATAAATTAGTTTTTAGGTTTATAAATCGCAACGTTTCCGTGCAGGAAAAGGTAAAATGCGTAACCGTAGAAGAATTCAACGTAGAGGACCTCTGATAATTTACAATAAGGACCAAGGTTTACGTCGTGCTTTTCGTAATATTCCAGGAGTCGATATGGTTTGCATTAAGAAATTGAATTTGTTGAAATTGGCACCTGGCGGTCATGTTGGACGTTTTATTATTTGGACCCAATCTGCATTTGAACAATTAGACAAACTATTCGGCACTTGGTCAAAATCTTCAGAAATCAAGAAAGGTACGTTGCATAGATTTTTGAATTAATTTTTAAATTATGATTTAACGGGAATATTTATTATTATCTGCTAGGTAGTTCGTCGAATAAATCTACCTTCGTAATTTTCCGATCTTAATTTCAGATTCCGTTTCTTTTCTATGCCTCTGTATAAGTTAGGTTGGTAAATGTTTTGTAACAAACTTCATGTCTACGGTTTATTTGGATCACAGTTATCTATTATTTTGGTCTTTTTCGCCATATTGGCTTGGATGATTCTTTTGTCTTTTATCAGCCATTGTAAGAAAATCTAAATGCAAAATCTGCACAGAAATGTTAGTGTTTCTTTAAGAGTTTTGTAGCTTAATCTTTATGAAACTGTTTTTACAACCATCTTTAGGACTTGATTGTGCATAGAACTCAAAATATTTGCTTTGGATTAATTAGTTTTCACATACTTATCAACATCAGCTACCAGGCTTTGGACTACCCGGAAGGTATTTTTTACTTCTTTATTATATCTTAGCATTTTTTGTAATTAATCTTCAGTCACTTTACATGTCTCACCCTCATTCAGTACCCGAGGACTCTCTCATCGAACTTTGGTAGTAACAATGCTGGGTCATCGTGACGAGGTAGGATCTTAAATGTATTTTTCAACATCCCTGCTGCAAAGGTTAGTGCATTATTTTCTTGCATCTTATACATGGCTGAAGTTTTCTATACAGATTTTGTAGCAAATACTAGTGATCATTGCTACATCTTGTTTTGCTAACCGAAAATTGTTTATGTTAGTTTATTTTGTGTAATAGTTTTAAGGTTTACATGAATTTTAAATTAACATGTTTTTAATGTTGTGTTTTCTTCGTTATTTTGTTGGAGTTTTACTTTGTCGACATTGTTGGTGTGCCTTGAATCAGGTAATTGCTTTAAAGGAAAAAGTATACTGCAGGTAAAATTAGTTGGTATTACCAACTAATTTTACCTGCAGTATACTTCTTCCTTTAATATTTAGTACGTGGAAATTACCACGAGGTGGAAACACCATTTTTTATTCGTAATTGCTTTAGTAATAGTCCTTAAACATACAAACAAGAACTTGTCAAATGGGCTATTGTCATGGTAATAAAAAAATTCATGTTTTTAAAATTAAAAATTGTTATTTTTTTAAGTGAAGTTTGTTACCTACCTACATTTGGTTTTCGTTCTAGGAATAAGATTCTTATGGAGTAATTGCTTATTACACTGTAGATTTAAATACTTACGTTATTCCTGACGTGTTTATTGTTTAGTTCACATCTCAAAAATCTGTTACTTTTGGAGGTCTCTTTATCAAGAAATCTTGTAAGGACTGTTGTCTTTGTCATACTTGTATATGGTATAAGTGAAACAGTTAAAACTAGAAATATCGTAGACTTAAAACTGCATTTTTTTCTATTAATTTTTGTGTTTACTGCACCATTTTATTGAGAATAGTATTTATGGTCACGTTGACTTACTGTTTTTGTTGATTTTACATATTTATTAAAGGTTTGTATTCCAGTAGATTTTATCATGTTTGATGTAAAAAATTAAAACACTTATTGATGTATAGACTTATTTCTTTTCTAATTCAGATTACAATTTACCACAACCTAAAATGGCCAACACCGACTTGAGCCGTTTATTGAAATCTGACGAAATTCGTAAAGTTTTACGGAAACCACAGTACGTATCTTTCACATTCGCATTATTTGTTTTAATAATGTTATTCCAGAAACAAAGTTGTTCGACGTGTACGTCGCCTTAATCCACTTACTAACGTACGTGCTATGTTACGCCTTAATCCATACGCAGCGGTTCTTAAACGACACGCCATTTTGACAGCAGAAAAGAGGAAACTTGGTAGAGAATTAGCATTAGCGAAGAAACGTGGTATTACACTACCTGACGATCATCCAGCAATGCTTGCAGCACGTACACAAGAAAGAAGGAAACGAGCTATTAGGAAATATAGGAGTATTAAATTTCCGGGTAAAGTAGCCGCCGCAAAACCAGCCGAACCAACGAAGAAGAAGGGTAAAGCTCCCGCTGGAAAGGGCAAAGAAAAGAAAGACGAAAAGAAGCAGAAGAAAGAAAAAACTGTAGAAGCTCCTAAAAAGAAATAGAAATTGTTAATTGTTTTAATGTATTTGTAACACCGATTCTATTCATTAAAATAATTTTCAGAATTTATGTTGTGTATATTAACTATAATGAAGTTTTTTTTATTATTCTATTATTTAAATTTAACCTTTCATATATTTCTTAAAATAAATTTCTTGAGAAGTGTTTTAGGCTGTACTAATTTAAGAATTTTATTTCGTATGGAAGTATTCTTTCATAAACTGTTGGAAAGTTCAAAGCAAAGATTTCTACAAGAATGGAAAAACTGAAACTTCTAAAAAGAAATGGAAATTGATTTTGATATATTTGTAACGGATTCGATTGATTAAAATAATTTTCTCAATTTATATTTTTTTATAATAAAATGCTTGCAATTTTAGGCTGTATTAGAAATAGTTTACTTCGTATAATAAAATGTTTTAGGATTTTTGCTGGTTTTGAAGCATATTTACCGCAGACAAATGGACAAAATTTGTTTTAAAGTGTTTTGTAGTCATAAATATATAAAAAAAATACAAGAATACTCAATTTTCAGGGATTTATTACTTTGTAGCTAAAATTGATTGTATACATTCCTTTGGCGAAAGACTTCGGTTTTTGAAAGGTACATGAAGTATTCTTTCATAAATCGCTGGAAATGACAACAAAATTGAAGCTTTTAAAAAAGAAATTGTTTTAATGTATTTATAACACCGATTGTATTCATGAAAATATTTCTCGGAATGTATATTAACTAATATTTAAATTTAACTTTTCATACGTTTATTGAAATAAATTTGTTCTGAGATTTTTACGTTGCATTCGAAAATATTTTTATGTTTTATGATGAAATTTCAGGTAATTAAGTTTTAGACTGGAAAGGGTCAAGAAAAAATTCTAAAAGAAGGAAAAACGAGCTCAAAAAAAAAGAAAATTGTTTTGATGTGTTTGAAAACTATTTGATTGATTAAAATAGTTTTCTCATAAACGTTTTATTATTTAAATGTAACTACTCATTTTTTAATGAAATTTGAGGAATTGAAGGGACCTTCTGTCCTAAGTTATTACGTAATTAGCCAACCTAACATCTTATAATGTCATCAATATTAAAAATCTTGTTTTAAATAAATAGATTGACTTGGCAATCGCATGAAAACAATGCATCTCGCAAGTAATACATATATTAAATTAGTTTGTTTAGTGCGATTGCAAAGTCAATCTATGCATTTAAAACAGAAATGATTTTTAATATTGATGTGGTCAAGCTAATTACGTAATAACTTAGGACAGAAGCTCCCTTAAGTACGGACTGAATAAATTAACTTTATATTGCATTGATCTCACAACTTTTTACGGTAGAAGAACTGAGTTGCGAGACTTGGTTTTTTACAAGTTATGTTTTTGATGGCATCTCATTTTTTTTGCAGGTAGTCTTTTTCTTTTCCGGTACTACTTCTTGAGCTTCAGCTACAGTTTTTCTCAAAGCCCACTCCCTGTCTATGGGTTTTTCTCAGAGGCTTTGATGTTACAATGTTTGTCAAGTCACAAATTGATAATTTTTTCTAAATTTTCAGGCGAAATAGTAATTTTTCGTTTGATCTTTTCCTTTGGACTGATTCAAGATTTAGCTCTGGGAGTAAATATTTATAACGTGCCACAGCTTCTCGGTTAACTTCGGGATGAGCAGCAGTGTAACGTGTCACTGCTTCACGATTAGCTTCGGAGTGAGAAGCAGTGTAACGTGACACTGCTCCTCGGTGAACTTCAGGATGAGAAGCAGTATAACGTGACACTGCTTTTCGGTGAACTTCGGGATGAGACGCAGTGTAACGCGCTACAGCTGCTCTGTGAACTTCCGGATATGAAGAACTGTAACGAGTTAATGTCTCCTTACGTTTTTCCCGGTTGTTCTGGCGATAATGAGCCGCTGCTTCTTTATTAACCTTTTTAGGTCTTCCGCTTTTTTTAGGTACGTTTTTATTAGTTTTATTCGTATTATCATCATTCGGAGGCACTTCTGGAAGGAGCACTTCATAATGGCCGTCTAAGAAACTTTTAGAAAATCGTAAACGTTTCACCGGATTACCAGAATCACCACCGAATGATCCTCTCGAAAGGCCGTTTTCGTAAACCTCGCAAGTATAAGGATACAAAGCAGCAGCCGCCATAAGTTCAGAAGCGAAACCATATGTAGTTGTTTTTACCATTTCCGTCGTGTACAAATCAGCGTTAATGTAGGGGTCTTCGCGCTCGTCACAAGTATACCGTTGTAACTCATCCCAATGCGCTACCACATACTCGACTATAGCAAATATAATCTCATACGACGATACGATATTCTCATACATAGAGAATGACAAAGAATGAAATAAACACAAACCATCGCCAGGTATAGGGACAATCCAGTGTGGACAAGGATGGTCATTCACATACAGTATTTCCGAAACTATTGCAACTATTAGTACTGGTATGCAAGAGTTTTTTGTGCAGGAATACTTTTAATATATAAACGTGACTTTAAAGTACTTGAAACGTATTAATATATTTTAAAACTAGTTTACCTGACCAGTATGGTGCTATCTGTAATAATTACAACAATTACTTGAAGTAAAAAGACTTATTATATATTAGGTATTTGTAAAACTGTATCTTAACAAATAAACTGTTGATTGATAAAAAAATTAATATGACAATCGAACAGAATAAATAAATAAATAAATGGGATTACAAAGTTATTTATGCAGTTGGTGTGTCTAGAAAACTGGACCAAAATTGAAAAATATTTTAGTTTTTCTTTGATTTATACACTAAACACTAATTGTATCCTGAATTTGAAACTTCTATGTTTGTTAAAAGTGCCTTAGAGTTTTGATGATCGGTCAATCAGTCAATGAGTAAGTGACAAAATTAAGAAACTTTGACTAGTTATAATTCTTAAACTACTGGTTCAACTTGAATGAAATTTGAAATATACCGTGTTTATACAATGCCTGCTTATTTACTGAAATTCAGGCTTCTAGTTTTATCCACAACGAAGTTATAGGGGGGTCGAAAATGGCCTGAACTGTTCCAAGAAAAGGATGGTACGGCCGTGCCACTTTTTTGCTCGATTTGGCGGGGACACTACCGTGCTCCCAGATAAAATTTGTTTTACAGCTAATATTTTTGTAGTCTTAGATTTAACAAAAAAAAGTGTTTTGTAAAGCTTGTAAAACTGATTGCGTACATTACTCTTAAACTATTTGGGTAAAGAAGTTAGGTTTTTGAGGGGGTAAAAAGTTCTTTCATTTAATAAATTGTATTTAGAAATCTATTTACCATTTCTACAACCAAATGTTTTGTATTTTAAAAATGCATTTTTCTGATAACTTTTGTATTTATCGCGCCATTTTTTCGAGCCTAATCAAGAATATTATTTATGGCCACGTTGACTTGCTGTTTTCGTTGATTGTACATATTTATTAAAGATTTGTGTGATATTAGATTTGATCGTAGCTTTGATGTAAAAAATTAAAACTCTTATTGATGTATCGACTTATTTTTTCTTTCTAATTCAAACTACAATTTACCATAACCTAAAATGGCCAACACCGCCTTGAGCCGTTTATTGAAATCTGACGAAATTCGTAATATTTTAAGGAAACGACAGTGCGTATCTTCCACATTATTTGTTTTAATGTTGTTATTTTAGAAACAACGTACGCAGCAACTTTTAAACGGTACTTACGCGATTTTGACAGCAGAAAAGAGGAAACTTAGTAGATAATTAGTATTAGCGAAGAAACGTGGCATTACACTACCTGACGATCATCCACCAATACTTGCAGCACGTACACAAGAAAGAAGGAAACCAGCTATTAGGAAATATAGTAGTATTAAATTTCCGGGTAAAGTAGCCGCCGCAAATCCAGCCGTAACAACGAAGAAGACTGGTAAAGCTTCCACTGGAAAGGGCAAAGAAAAAAAATCGAAAAGAAGCACAAGAAAGAAAAAACTGCCGAAGATCTTAAAAAGAAATAGAAACTGTTAATTGTATTCATTAAAATAATATTCAGAATTTATGTTTTGTGTATTAACTATAATGAAGTTTTTATTAATCTATTATTTAAATTTAACATTTTTTTTTCTTAAAATAAATTTCTTGAGAAGTGTTTTAGGCTGGATTAATTAAAAAAAAAGTATTTTGTATGAAAATGTCCTTTCATAAACGGCTGCAAAGGGCAAGAAAGTCTACAATAAGGAAAAAACCGAAGTTACTACAAAGAAATGAAAATTGTTTTAATGTATTTGTAACGGATTCGATTGATTAAAATAATGTTTACAATTTGTATTGTGTATTAATTATAATGAAGTTTTTTTTGAAATTTAAATTTCACTTTTTACACATTTGTTAAAATAAAATTCTTTCAGTGTTTAAGGTTGTGTTAAAAATGTTTTAGGATTTTTTGCTGGTTTTGAAGCGAAAATGCCGCAAATTTGTTTTAAAGTCGTAGGTTTTGTAGCCTTAAAAATATATAAAAAAATATGTATACATGGGTACTCAATTTTCAGGGATTTATTATTTTGTAGTTAAAACTGATGGCATACAATCCTCGTGAACTAATTTTGCGAACGACTTCGGTTTTTGAAAGGTACATGAAGTATTTTTTCATAAATCGCTGGAAAGGACAAATTGTTTTAGTATTTGTAACGCCGATTCTATTCATTAAAATATTTTTCAGAATGTATGTTAACTACTTAATTTATTATTTAAATTTACGTTTTCATACGTTTATTGAAATAAAATTGTTCCAAGTGTTTTAGGTTGGATTAGATTTAAAAATATGTGTATTTCTTATGATGAAATTTCAGATAATCTACGAATTTTTGCTACTTTTAAAGGTAGTTTGCTGCCGGCAGAATTTGACTTAAGCCGTTTATTGAAATCTGACGAAATTAGTAAAGTTTTACGGAAATCACAGTACGTATCTTCCACATTCGCATTATTTGTTTTAATAATGTTATTTCAGAAACATAGTTGTTTGACGTGCACGTCTGCTTAATCCACTTTTACTAACGTACGTGTTATGTTACGCCTTAATCCTTACGCAGCGGTTCTTAAACGACACGCCATTTTGGCAGCAGAAGAGAGGAAACTTAGATAATTAGCATTAGCGAAGAAACGTGGTATTACGCTACCTGAGGATCATCCAGCAATGCTTGCAGCACGTACACAAGAAAGAAGGAAACGAGCTATTGGGAAATATAGGAGTATTAAATTTTGATGTAAAAGTAGCCGCCGCAAAACCAGCCGAACCAACCAAGAGGAAGGGTAAAGCTCCCGCTGGAAAGGACAAAAAAAAGAAAGTCGAAAAGAAGCAGAAGAAAGAAATACTGCCGAAGCATGTATTTGTAACACCGGTTTTAAAGTGTTTTAGGCTACACTAATTTAAAAAATAATTTTATTTCGTATGGAATTATTCTTTCATAAAGTGTTGGAAAGTCTAAAGAAAATATTTCTACAAGAATGGAAAAACTGAAGCTTCTAAAAAGATATGGAAATAGTTTTGATATATTTGTAACGGATTCGATTAATTAAAATAATTTTCACAATTCATGTTTTGTGTATTACTTTTAATGAAGTTTTCTTTTAATTTAAATTTAACTTTTTATACGTGTGTTAAAATAAAATTCTTGCAGTTTTACAATTTTGGCGTACGATATCGGTTTTTGTATATTATTGAAATGCAATTGTTCTAACATTTTTAGGTTGGATTCGATTTAAAAATATTTTTATTTCTTATGATGATTCAGAAGTTTTAGACTGGAAAGGGACAAGAAAACATTTTAAAAGAAGAAAATACAAGCTTAAAAAAAAGGAAAATAGTTTAGATGTATTTGTAAACGATTTGATTGATTAAAATAGTTTTCACATGAACGTTTATTATTTAAATTTAACTTAATTGTATTTTTTTAATGGAATTGAGGGATTGAAGTTTCAGGATTTGTTGCAGAAATAAGTATAAAATTTGTTTTACAGCTAATATTTTAGTAGTCTTAGATTTACCAAAAAAAGTGTTTTGTAAAGCTTGTAAACTATTTCGGTAGAGTTGGGTTTTTGAGGGGGCAAAAAGTTCTTTCATTTAAAAAATTGTATTTAGAAATTTATTTCCCATTTAGTAACAAAATATTTTGTATTTTAAAACTGCATTTTTTTTGTATTTATTGCGCCATTTTATCGAGACTAATTAAGAATATTATTTATGGCCACGTTGACTTACTGTTTTTGTTGATTTTACATATTTATTAAAGGTTTGTATGACAGTAGATTTGATCGTATCTTTGATGTAAAAAATTAAAACCCTTATTGATGTATCGCCTTGTTTTTTTTAAATTCAAATTACAATTTACCACAACCTAAAATGGCCAACACCGACATGAGCCGTTTATTGAAATCTCACGAAAATCGTATAGTTTTACGGAAACTATAGTACGTATCTTTCACATTCGCATGATTTGTTTTAATAATGTTATTTCAGAAACAAAGGAACCTACGTGCTATGTTACGCCTTAATCCATACGCAGCGGTTTTTAAACGATACGGCATTTTGACAGCAGAAAAGAGGAAACTTAGTAGATAATTAGCATTATCGGAGAAACACGGTATTACACTACCTAACGATCACCCACCAATGCTTGCAGCACGTACACAAAAAAGAAGGAAACGCGCTATTAGTATTTCTTCAGTCAACGTTATTAAGAAATATAGGAGTATTAAATTTCCGGGTAAAGTAGCTGCCGCAAAACCAGCCTAACCAACGAAGAAGGGTAAAGCTCCCGCTGGAAAAGGCAAAGGAAAAAAAGTCGAAAAGAAAAAACTGCCGAAGAAATAGAAATTGTTAATTCTTTTAATGTATTTGTAACACCGATTCTATTGTTTAAAATAATTTTCAGAATTTATGTTGTTTTTTATTAATTAATTATATTAATTAAATTTAACTTTTCATATATTTCTTAAAATAAATATCTTGTAAAGTGTTTTATGCTGTACTACTTTAAAAAAGAATTTTATTGCGTATATGGAAGTCTTCTTTCATAAACTGTTGGAAAGTCCAAAGAAAAGATTTCTACAAGAATTGAAAAACTGAAGCTCAAAAAGTGGAAATTGTTTTGATATATTTGTAACGGAGTTTTTTTTTTTACTTTTTACATGTATGTTGAAATAAAATTTTTGCAGTTTTACGTTGTATTAAAAATAGTTTACTTCGTATAATCAAACAAAAATAATGTAAATTTCAAAGAATTTTATGACAGTGGGTACTTATTTCTTGGTATGATTGAATATTTCTTTCATTTAACAAATGCATACAAAGTTTTGTTATTCCATGAGCGATAGTGTAAATGAAGTATTTCATAAATCGCTGGAAAGGACAAAAACAATTGAAGCTCTTAAAAATAAAATTGTTTTAATGTATTTATAACTCTGATTCTAAACATTAAAATATTTTTCAAAATGTATATTAACTAATTTATTATTTAAATTTAACTTTTCATACGTTTATTGAAATGCAATTGTTCCAAGTTTTTTAGGTTGGATTCGATTTAAAAATAATAATCTAAGTTGTAGACTGGTATTAAGGGTCACAAAAAAATTCTAAAAGAAGGGAAAACGAGCTTAAAAAAAAAGAAAATTGTTTAGATGTATTTGTAAACGATTGGGTTGATTAAAATAGTTTTCACATAAATGTTTTATTATTTAAATTTAACTACTTAATTGTATTTTTTAATGAAATTTGAGGGATTGAAGTTTTAGAATTTGTTGCAGAAATAAGTGAAAAATTTGTTTTTCAGCAAACATTTTTTTGTCTCAGATTTATAAAAAAAGTGTTTTGTAAAGCTTGTAAAACTGATTGCATACATTACTCGTAAAATGTTTTGGTAAACTAGTTAATTACATCCAGCAATGCTTGTAGCACGTACACAACAGAGAAGGAACGAGCTATTAGGAAATATCGGAGTATTAAATTTCCGGGTAAACTAGCCGCCGCAAAATCAGCTGAACTAAGGAAGAAAAAGGGTAAAGCTCCCGCTGGAATGGGCAAAGAGAAGAAAGTCGAAAAGAATCAGAAGAAAGAAAAAAACTGTCGAAGCTCCTGAAAAGAAATAGAAATTGTTAATTGTTTTAATGTATCACCGATTCTAAAGTTTTTTAGGCTGCACTCATTTAAAAAAGAATTTTATTTCGTATGGAAGAATTCTTTGATAAACTGTCGGAAAGTCCAAAGAAAAGATTTCTACAAGAATGGAAAAACTGAAGCTCTAAAAAAGAAATCGAAATTGTTTTCATATTCGGATTCCATTGATTAAAATAATTTTCACAATTTATATTTCGTCTATTACTTACAGTGAGGTTTTTTTAAAATTTGAATTGTATTTTAAAACTGCATTTTTTCTGATAATTTTTTTTTATTTATTGCGCTATTTTAACGAGACTAAGAGTGTTATTTATGGCCAGGTTGATTTACTGTTTTTGTGGATTTCACATACTTATTAAGGGTTTGTATGACTTTACATTTGATCTTATCTTTGATGTAAAAAATTAAAACTTTTTGATGTATCGATTTATTTTTTTTCGTATTTAAATTACAATTTACCACAACCTAAAATGGCCAAAACCGACTTGAGCAGTTTATTGAAATCTGACAAAACTCGTCAAGTTTTACGGAAACCACAGTACGTTTCTTCCACATTCGCAGTATTTGTTTTAATAATGTTATTTCAGAAACAAAGTAACGTATGTGCTATGTTACGTCTTAATTCATACGGTTTTTAAACGACGCCATTTTGACAGCGGAAAAGAGGAAACTTGGTAAATAATTAGCATTAGCGAAGAAACGTGGTATTACACTAACTGACGACCATCAACCAATGCTTTCAGCACGTACACAAAATAGAAGAAAACGGGCTATTAGGAAATATAGAAGTATTAAATTTCCGGGTAAAGTAGCGCTCTTAAAACCAGCCGAAGCAACGAAGTAGAAGGGTAAAGCTCCCGCTGGAAAGGGCATAGAAAAGAAAGTCGAAAAGAAGCAGAAGAAAGAAAAAACTGCCGACGCTCCTAAAAAGAAATGGACATTTTTTAATTGTTTAATGTATTTGTAACACCGATTGTATTCATTAAAATAACTCAGAATGTATATTTACTTATTTATTATTTAAATTTAATTTTTCATACGTTTATTGAAATGCAATTGTTCAAGTTTTTTTAGGTTGGATTCGATTTAAAAACATTTTGATTTCTTATGATGAAATTTCTGGTAATATAAGTTTTAGATTGGAAAAGGTCAAGAAAAATGCTAAATGAAGGAAAAACGAGCATAAAAAAAAGAAAATTGTTTTGATGCATTTGTAAACGATTTGATTGATTGAAATAGTTATCACATAAACGTTTTATTATTTAAATTCAACTCAACCGTATTTTTTAAATTAAATTTGAGGGATTGAAGTTTTGTGATTTGCTGCAGAAATAAGTATACAATTTGTTTTACAGTTAATATTTTTGTAATCTTAGATTTATTACAAAAAGCGCACATTACTCGTAAACTATTTTGGTAAAAGAGTTAGGTTTTTGAGGGTGTAAACAGTGTTTTCATTTAAAAAATTGTATTTAGAAATCTACCATTTTTGCACATCTTTGCTACTTTTCAAAAAGCAAAACTAAGAAGTTTTGAAGAACCTAATTAGAGACTAATGTGGTATTACACTATCTGACGATCATCCACCGATGCTTGCAGCACGTACACAAGAAAGAAGGAAACGAGCTGTTAAGAAATATAGGAGTATTAAATTTCCGGATAAAGTAGCCGAACCAACGAAAAAGAAGGGTAAAGAAGAAGCAGAAGAAAGAAATAAACGTTAAAACTCCTAAAAAGAAATAGAAATTGTCAATTGTTTGAATGTATTTGTAACAGCGATTCTATTTATTAAAATAATTTTTAGAATTTATGTTGTGTATAATAACTATAATGAAGTTTTTTGCAAGGTGTTTTAGGCTGTACTAATTTAAAAAATAATTTTATTTTGTATGGAACTATTCTTTCATAAACTGTTTGGAAAGTCCAGACAAAAGATTTCTACAAGAATGGAAAAACTTAATCACCTAAAAAGAAATGGAAATTGCTTTGATATATTTGTAACTGATTCAAAATAATTTTGATGATTTATACTTTCTGTATTACTTTTAATGAAGTTTTTTTTATATTTTAAATTTCACTTTTTGCACGTGTTAAAATAAAATTCTGATAGTTTTAGGTTGTATTAAAAACAGTTTACTTCGTATAATCAAATGTTTTAGATCTTTTGCTGGTTCTGAAACGAATTTGCCGCAGACAAATGGATAAAATTTGTTTTAAAGTCTGTTTTGTAGTTTTAAATTTATAAAAAAAATGAATACTTAATTTTCAGGGATTTATTACTTTGCTAAAATTGATTGTATACATTCGTTTGCCGAACGACTTCGGTTTTTGAAAGCTACATGAACTATGATTTCATAAATCGCTGGAAAGGACAAAAAAATTGAAGCTCTTAAAAAAGAAATTATTTATTACGCCGATTTTATTCATTAAAAGATTTTTCAGAATGTATATTAACTAATTTATTATTTAAATATAATTTTTCATACGATATTGAAATGCAATTGCACCAAGTTTTTTAGGTTGAATTCTATTTAAAAATATTTTTATTTCTTATGATGAAATTTTAGGTAATCTAAGTTTTAGACTGGAAAGGGTCAAGAAAAAATTCTAAAAGAAGGAAAAACGTGCTTATAAAAAAGAAAATTGTTTTGGCGTATTTGTAAACGATTTGATGTATTAAAATAGTTTTCACATAAACGTTTTATTTAAATTTAACTAAATTGTATTTTTCAATGAAATTTGAGAGATTGAAGTTTCAGGATTTGTTGCAGAAATAAGTATAAAATTTGCTTTACAGCTAATATTTCTGTAGTCTTAGATTTATCAAAAAAAGAGGTAACGGTTGTAAAACTGATTGCATACATTACTCGTGAACTATTTTGGTAAACGAGTTAGGTTTTTGAGGGGGTAAAAAGTTCTTTTGTTTATAAAATTGGATTTACAAATCTATTTACCATTTTTGCAACAAGAGGTTTTGTATTTTAAAACTGCATATTTCTGACAATTTTTGTATTTATTGTCCGATTTTATCGAGACTAATTTTGAATATTAGGTATTTATGGTCACGTTGACTTACTGTTTTTGTTGATTTTACATATTTATTAAAGGTTTGTATGACAGTAGATTTGATCGTATCTTTGGTGTAAAAAATTAAAATTCTTATTGATGTATTCACTTATTTTTTTTCTAATTCAAATTACAATTTACCACAACCTAAAATGGCGAAAACCGTCTTGAGCCGTTTATTAAAATCTGACGAAATTCGTAATACAGCAACTACAGTACGTATATTTCACATACGCATTATTTGTTTTAATATTGTTATTTCAGAAATAAAGTATAACGTATGTGCAGATGTGCTAAGTAACGCTTTAATCCATACGCAGCGGTTCTTAAACGACACGCTATTTTGACAGCAGAAGAGAGGAAACTAAGTAGATAATTAGCATTAGCGAAGAAACGTGGCATTGCACTACCTGACGATCATCCCGCAATTCCTGCAGCACGTACACAGGAAAGAAGGAGACGAGCTATTAGGAAATATAGGAGTATTAAATTTTCGAGCAAAGTAGCCGCCGCAACACCAGCCGAACCAACGAAGAAGAAGGGTAAAGCTCCCGCTGGAAAAGGCAAAGAAAAGAAAGACGAAAAGAAGCAGAAGAAAAAAAACTGCTGAAGCTCCTAAAAAGAAATAAAAATCGTTAATTGTTTTAATGTATTTGTAACGCCGATTCTATTCATTAAAGTAATTTTTAGAATTTATGTTGTGTATATTAACTATAATGAAGTTTATTTATTATTCTATTTTTTAAATTTATCCTTTTTTTATTTCTTAAAATTTCTTGAGAAGTGTTTTTGGCTGGACTAATTTAAAAAAAAAAGTATTTTGTATGAAAATATCCTTTCATTGTTACAGTCTGGATTATTGACCTAGAAGCCAAGATAGCTCTTTGAATTTCAAGGTGGCTTCTGTTTTCTTACCTTTTATATGGTTAGTCAATCTTCTATCTAGGTGTAGTCACGCTGTTATTGCTTGGTAACGGTTTATCTTCCATACGTACTGGTGAATAGTCCCCCTTTCCGCAATGTAAATGTCACTTGGATTGATTTAGTTATGTTAGGTTTAATTCTCTACTTCCGCAGCCACTCATTAACTTTATTGAGTTGTTCCTGTAGTTTCAGAGATGCGGGTACACATCGCTTGCAAGGCATGCAGTGTCATCTATGTATGTTGTTGCTGTTACAACATTTTTTGTTTGAGGCAAGTCTGCCGTATATATTGTGTAAAGGACTGAGCCAAGCACTGATCTTTGTGGAACTGAGGCAGTGATGTAATAGTCTTGAAAGTTCTTCGTCATACTTTACTGGAAATCTTCTTTGATCAGATTTTAGCATTATGTAGAATGAGTTTGGTAGGAGGGTTTTAAGTTTTTACAACAAACCTTTGTGCCAAACTATCGAATGTCTGCTGAATATCTAAGAATGCTGCTGAACAATACTCCTTTTTCTCTAGCGATTGTCCTATTTTTTGAACCACCCGATGTACTTGTTCTACAGTAGCATGTTTTTCCTGGAATCCAAATTGGTGATTGGATATAATCTAGTTTCGTTCCAGGACTGGTTTTAGTCGCCGCAGTTTTTTCAAACACTTTAGATATTGCAGGGAGAAGACTTATAGGGCCGATGAGCTAGGTTATGTTGGTGGTTTACCTGGTTTCGCAATCATAATTATTTGTGATATCTTCTACAACTTTGGGTAGTACTGTATTTTGAATTTGGCATTAAATAAGATTGTTAAAAATACTATTGCTTTTCTAGGTAGTTTTTTAAGGATTTTGCCCGTTATTAGGTCGAAACCAGGAGTTTTTGTTTTCTAGGTAGCTGATTGTTTGTATCAATTTCTGTGGAGTGACAAGATTTACCGGTAGTGATAACTGCTGGTCACTATTGATTATTCTATCCACTTCATTTTCAAACTCAGTCATGGATGATTGGTTTGGTGTGAAAACTTCGCTAAGTGTCTAGTGAAAAGTTCAGCTTTTTCACTTCCGCTCCTAGCTGACGGATCTTTATAGGTGTCATATGGTTGTGTAGACTTTTGAAGCTTCTAATTCTTTTTCAGAGTGAGTAATTATCATGCTTATGAGCCGAGACTGTACAGAGTTTTTCTTGAAAGATAGTATTCTAATTTTCTTTGATTAGTTCTTTTAGTTCTCTAGATATTCTATTAAATTCCGACTTGTCTACATTTGATTTGCTGGTGTATAATAGTCTTCTTTGTCTCTGTTTTTCTTCTAGCTTGTTGCGTATTTCCAGTGCTATGTTATCTACTTGATTGGATGAGCTCAGCGTCGGAGTAGCACGCTACGCAACAACTTGTATCAGATTTCTGACGTAGAATGTTGCTTCATCTATATCTTCTTCTGTTTTCAGCTTAAGCTTTAATTCAGTAAATGCGCCCCAATATGTTTTATAATTATATAGCGCCAGTCTTTGAGCTATATATAACTGAAAACGCTAATTGTTGCTATGACAGGGGTGTGGTCAGACACACCTTCAGACTATGATGCCACGTTAAGTATATATATAAAGAAGTCTACTAGGTCGAGTATTCTGTTGACATCGGTTGGCAAATAAGTTGGTTTTCCTGTTACTAGTTTTATAAGACTGTGTTTGTCGACACATTTTTTTAACTTACGTCCTTTACTGTTAGTCAATCGTGATCCCCAATGGGTGTGTTTACAGTTTCAGTCCCCATCACTTATATATCTGTTTCCCAAGCTCCGAAAGCAACGGTCAAGCAAGCGATATCGGGATGATTCGCACAATACACGTAATAGTTGTCCATCTTAATATTCTTGCGGTCATTGAGGTGGGTTTCAGATATTAGACCAATATCGACTTTCTTATCTTTTAGTAGTATTTCCAGTTCTTTGACATCATTGTGGAAGCCTACTGATAAGTGTCATGATGAGGTTCATCATAGTGCCGAGTTGTGAAATGAGTTGGTTCATTTTTTCAGTTTGTTTTATTATAAGTTCTTCTAAACTGAATCTATTTTCTCGCCCGAATTCTGATTTTCTCAGATATGTTCTTTGTGATCCATGGTCAACGTGGTTTTTCGTATTTGTTCTCTGTGACTCTGTATGGTCAACTTTGTCTTTCTTGTGTATCTGTCGTTCCGTATGATCTGTGTTATCTCTAGTGTATGCTTTTTGTGTGTCTGTATGGTATACTTCAGCTTTGGTAGATTTTTTGAGAGCTTCACTATACAGTCCGAAGCTGTCTGTTGCGTTTGTTAGCCGATGTTTCGGTTGGGTATTCTTGGGGTGATTATCATGCTAAATTATTATCATATACCTGTCAATTGGGAGCTCATTGGTTGCATGGTCCTTTGTCCGGACTTCTAAAGGGGTTTTTGGTTTCGGATGTGGTTGAAATTTGTTTTCAATTTGCTTTCTTGCTAGGACTTCTCTATACACCTGACATCCTTTGTAGCTAGCAAGGTGGCTTCTTGAGCATAGTGCGCATACTGCTGGGGCGTTTTCATTTATTGTGCTCATCGTAGTTTTATGCGCTCTAGCACACTTTACACATCTGTACTCATACAGTTATTTTTGCTGGCACTTTTAGCACTGTAATACTGTAGTTTTTCGAATTGGGTTTTCTATACTAACTTTCTGGTTGTATATGACTTTTATTTCTTTGACAAATCTATTATTTTCATGCGGAGTTACATTGACAAAGAATGTATTTAGGGGCTCTTTGGTTTCTTGTTTCCGGGCAGTGACTATTTCTCTTTGTACTTTATTTCCAGTTTTTTCTACTGCTTCTATAATGGCATCTTTAGGTGTGCTGAAGTGAAGGTGTTTAATAACAATATTCATGCATTTTTGGTTCTTGCAGTAAATGTGTAACCTATAAGCCCTTTACTTATGTGCTCAATCAGTGTCTTGATTTGTCAACCGTGTGAGACGAGATTATCAGTTGGTTTTTGAAAACTGTTCTATAAGGTGTAATCATCCTTTTCAATAACTTCTTCGATGAGTTGGGTGAGTTTCGCAAGGTTATCAACACCATACGGAATTATTTGTGGTGGTTTAGGTGTTCTTTTGGCTGTGGCCTTTCTTACTTCTATATCTAACAACGCATCTGTTGTTTGTCTGTATCTTTGAAGAGGCATTTTGTTCAGAAGTACTTATTCTTTTGTGTTCGTTAATGACTGCCTCTCGTCGCTGTGTTCTTTTGGCTTGATTACTTCTTAACTCTTTTTCTTCAGGAGAGCGATTTTTTTTGGTTTGGTACTCGTTGCCATGGCGCACTAGGGTTGTATATATTTTATTTATTTTCTGTTAATTCATCAATGTGTTTCTGATTTATTCTATTCGCTGATCGTTCGCGATGGAATAGGCCTAGATAGAAAATTTGTTGAGTCAACGTTTTCTTTGGTTTTTCTGGTAAAATATTAGTGGGTAGCATTCTTAGGCGTACGTTATCGGCAGACTAGCATTTTATAGGTGCGTGTTACTGTCAAAACGAATACGCTCCACTAGTACCTACAACAACCCCTTCCCCTTTTTGAGATTAAAAAAATATTTTTGAATATCAGTACGTTCAACTACTAAGAAGTAACTGCAATTGAATTATTTTTTTTTACGAATCACAAGTTAAATTCGATTATGCTTGTGAAGTAATTCTACCATGCAATCACAGGCAGTGGACATGCACATCATCTTCCATTATGTCGTCAATAAATACCAAGCCTTGATCCACAATTTATAAGGAAATATTAGTCATTACTGCACAAAGAATGATATTAGTAGAGGCATACTCTAGGATCCTGATTACGGAGAGAATCTAATGATTGTTGATGGGCGAATACTTATTTTGCAAATATCGGTTAGTTGGTATCTTTCCCTTTTTGTAGTATTTTTAATTATGGTGTTTGAGTACCGTTAAATAAAGATAAAAACCTTGACGTCAAAAAATAATTAAACTCTTTTAATATATTTAATACATGTTCTAATCATATTTAGAAAATATTGAAGTAAAAATGCTAAAATATAGATTGTTATTCTTAAGCACAATGTTATAACATTAAAATAAAAAAACAATTTCATTAAACTGACATATTTTAAGGTAATTTGACATTCGTACAAAGAAGGCCTTTAGATCCAGTTCCTGTTACTTTAAATACCGCCCCAGCAGGTTCCGGTTGTTTTTGTCCATCGACTACAAGCTGCGCGCTAGTCACGTATAAATCTTCTAAATTTGGACCCCCAAAAGCTGCAGCTGTTATCTATAAAAAATCGGTTAATGGCAATTAATAAGTATGAATTGTAGTACTTGTTTAGCAGGAAAATTAATCGTAGTTAAAAGTTCCGACGTGTTAGGATTGATTTTTAATATTCTACTACCGTTGAAAACTGCAACCCATAAATTTCCTTCAGTATCAATGGTCATACCATCCGGAACACCGGGAATATTGTGTTTCTCTAAATCAAACACAACTTTTTTATTAGCTGTAATTAATGTTTAAGGTTGAGGAGTTAAAAAAAGTTTTCTAACATACAAATTTCTCCTTTACTTAAGTTGTAATCGTACTGATCAACAGTTTTTAGGGGCGAATCGATGTAGTACATTTTTTTAAGTTTAACGTTCCAAGCAAGTCCATTGGAAATGCTTACTTTTTTTAAATGCTCTTTAACACTGTGTCTTCCGATTAAAGTGTAAAGAGTTCCTTTTTCATGCTCTAATTTACCAATTTCTGGTTCGGGACCCATTGTACCTGAAACATTAAATTATTTATAGATAGCGAAGAAGATATTCGTACCAGCCCATAGCCTTCCAGATGGATCTGCTTTTCCGTCATTTAATCTATTGTTTCTCAGGCCAATTTCATCTTCAACTTCTACAAGAATTTCTATATCGGATATAGTTTCACTCAGACCGTCCCAAATTACTTCAGCAATTTTTCGGCCAAGGCCAATAAGGAACGAGTTTTGCTGTCCTTCAACCGGTATTACAAATGTAACCGGTCCACCTTCTACAAATCTAATTACTTTGTGTTTCTTACCTAAATATTATTTTACCAATCCTGGCTTTGGTGTGAGTCTTTGTTGATGGTACGTATTTATTGATTGTTTGTCCAAAAATATCAACATAATACAAGCATTGAGACGAAACATCCCAATGAGGACCTTCTCCCAAAGTTGCTCTTTCGGTCACTACTTCAATAGTTGGCGACATTTTCGTAATCGTGATCACACTAAAAATTAAACAATGTTTTTCTTTATATATGATTTTGGGCTAAGATTGTAATTAAAATTTTATCAAGTTTATTAATATTATCAAAGAATTAAAATGTATTAGTGGTTAACAAAATAATATAATTAAACGTTTCTGTTCTATGTTTAATTAAAAATGACGGTCGTTGGATTAATATATGTTGTTTGTTATCGTATACATTAGCGTGAACCAAATTATCATATTGCGTTAGTTTTTTTTGTTTATTTGGAGATCCATTTTTTGTAATGTTTATGTTTAATGTTTTAATAGACGTCAAATATATTTATTTGTGTAATAATAACTTATCTTAGGGATAATGTCCATCCAGTCGATGCTCCTTAAACAAATACCTATATTATCTTAGATATGAATAAAGTTCTGTCTACAATAGACAAAGACATTTAGCGATAATAGTGTTCAGGTTTTAGTTATATATATGATTAATGATCTACACTGAATGATTTATTTAGATTCAGTTATCTTTGTAAGGGCGCTGTAGGTCATTTTTGATTATAACATTATGTGGTTAGTGTAGCTTGTACTTTACTTATGTATTTTTATCTTTTTTTTTTTAATAATCGTAAATGCTATTGCTTCATAATTTTCTTATGTGTAATGTGTATGTGTTCTTGACCTATGGTTTATTTGGGTTGGTTTTTATTAAAGTATGGGCAAATATGCTAGGTGAGTAATTAAGGCGACAACGGAAGATAAATTGTTAATTTCAGGAAAAACTAACGTTGCAATGAAGATGTGTGGTCATATCCCAATCAGCAAGCAAACGTTTTTTTCATGTTTTAAAAACGTTACAACGTTTTAAAATAGTCGAAATAAAAAATGTTTTTCAAAAAAATATTTATGTTGCGTTTTAAAAATATTTCATTTAAACATTGATATTGAAATATTTTAAAAATGTTTTCTAAAACATTTTTTAGTAACATAAAAAACGTTTTTACTTTATTAGAAATCATACTTTTGCTTGCTTTCACCTATATACACTTGTTTCTTTTCTATATTGTAACAAAAACACAATTATATGAAATTTTGTTACATATTATTAATAAATACATATTAAACCTTTTCGTTTTTCTAAAAACTTTCTTGCAAATTTAAATTAAGTACTTAATAATCGCGTTTGCGCAAAGTACCGGTACCTGCGTGAAAAGATGGCGATTTTGTATATTATAATTGTATCATATTTTAAGCTTCAAAGAATCAACAATTTCCATGGTATTACTCGCTATGCTGTGTAATGTATCGTTAGTGTATCAGTTTAATCGTTTTCTAATTTACGTTCTAGTGAAACTCAAATAGGTACTTTTAGTTTATATCAGCATTTATTATGGTACGTTTTTCTTAGTTTTTTTGTTGCAAGAAATTTTGCTGAAGTGTAATGTTATTTGTTACAGCAGTGGTAGTCTAAAACGTTCATTCTATGTACTTTATGATTTTCATTCTTTGTGATGTTTTAAGGTTATCAAATTGATACGATGTTAGCCAAATGGGAGATTTGAACGTGCTCAATAACCAATTAATCTTGGTATGTAATTTTTTCAGTATTTTTTTGTGTGTACAAAGTTTCAAAATCTTGGATTGTTAGTTCTGGTTTTCGTTTTTACACAAAGAGGTAGTGAAAAGTTTTCTTATTTTATAGATAATATCCTTCGGTGTGGAGGAACGGCAACAATAAAAACAACCTTTATTGTTCAGGCCTTAACAGATAAAGGTTGTTTCTATTGTTGTCGTTTTTCCACTCTGAAGGATCCTATTCATTAAATAGAAAAATTTTTAATTAATTGGAAACTTTTGAGAGGATTATAATTATTTCAATTAATATAAAGTAATTACATGAATACTGTTTGTTTTACTTTTATGTTAATGTGTTAATTTTTGTTATAGGCATCAAATGCGTTTACAGCCACATGAAATAAGTATTTAGACTACACGAAGATTGTATTATTTATCTTTTGTAAGCATTTTAGAACTGGTTCTATAATAATGGTATAAATGTCAGTTAAGTTATACTTAATTTGATTGTAAAATACTGTCGTTATTGGCTAGTATAAATAAAACTAACAGCCAAATATGTCAGTATTTTAAAATTAAAGCAAGTATAACCAAACTTACATTTATACCATTATTGTAGAAGTGCCTTTAAGCATATTGCAATATTAAAAAAAGCGTTGATTATACATTTTTTATACATTAATGTAACATTTGTAAAATATTATAAATATATAAAAATAATATTATATATAATATTTTTTAAACATTTTTAGAATGTTTTTCTAACATTGACTTTGCAACGTAATTCTGGCCATTAAGACGTTTCTGTAATGTTTTTAAAAATGTAAATATATCTTTTGTAAAACGTTGAAAAAAACATTTCAAAAATGTTTCCTTGTAGATTGGGATATACCGAAATAATAATTAACTATATAAGATTCACCGTTTTATGTTGTTATTGTAAACAAAATATATATTTTTTCTACACACTTGATTCTAAAGTTTCTGATGAGAAACTATTTTATAGTTTACAGTAAAATATAAACAAGCCGTTCGCGTTTTAAATTTTCTATTTCTTAGTATGGTATATCGTGGATTCAGCACGAAGGAGCATTCATTTAAGCAAACCATTGGGATTAAAAAATTTAAAATTAGTGAATTGGTACAGGCAGACTATAAATCTTTATTACAAAACATAAACTGGGCAATAAAACAATATTTGTTTTTTACAGTTACTTCAAAAATTTTTGGGAGTTCAATCCAAAATAGGACGCACTTTAAATTTATGTTTTTTGCTTGCAGGTTTTTTTAAGGCGACGTTTCGTGCACAAACTGTACACTTCTTCAGGCCAATACAATTTATTAAAACGTAAGTAATCAAAAACAATCATGAGTAGTTTTTATGCACGTTCTTAACGAAGAACTACAAAACATTAACTAAAAACCGTACAGGAAGATAAAGAAACTTTACCAGTTAGCTATATACGTTTTGGCTTTTCGTTCAGACATTGATTCTGTTATTTGATGTAAGAAAAAAATTCTTATAAATAAAGTGGACAAGAGAAATGTCTGGAAATTATTTTGAAGTTCGCCAATCTACTGCTACAAAGAAACATAAAGTTCACGGTGTTTCGGAAAGTTGGGCGATCAGCCATACCTTTGAAAACATAATTTGTAGCTTGAGTGATACGGTATCATTTTGTTGTATGATACTTTTTCGCATCTGTCATAATAAGGTAGAGAGAGGCCAATACATTTTTTAATACTTACATTTTAATATCTCTTGAACCATTCAACCTATTTGAATATTTTTCGACATAAATTTTTTGTTGAGCCGTTTAGTTTCAAATAAATAAACTAGAGGGCGTTACCTACACTATTACTTATTTTCATAATTTTTGGTAAAACTAAAAAGTGAAATAAAATGTTACTATTTTCCTAACGGACTTTTAGCTGTCATAAAATTAGCTAAATTTTAGCGAAAAACGCATCCGTTTTCGATTTATAAGAGAAAATGTTAAAAGTTCGAGTATCTCAATAGAATCAAGTTATCTTAGCGAGAAAAACAAATCACTGCAATGTTTCAAATCTATTTTTGAAGCGTATTTAAAAAGAAACGGATCAACAAAGCATCAGTGGTAACAATAAAATAAAAGAAGCACAAAACAATTAGAGTTACTCAAAGTTTGTCTACAAATAGCTCACAAACGTTCTAAATTCCATCATTCTCGATTATTTAGTCTAATTTTGGTAGAAAAAACCGCTGCTTTAAGTTCAGCCCTAGAGAAGCGTCTAATGGCATTTGGTATTATTTCTATCATATTTTTCTTGGTTGTTGGTTTTTCTTCAAAAACCAGATTTTTAGTCTACCCCATAGATAAAAATCTAAAAAAAACGTTCAAAAACTCCAAAAATCTTTCTTAGATAAGGGTTTGGTCAAAAAAATGTGGCTCTATAATTTTTCTTTCTACGATTCAACACCATACGTTCAAATTCCAGCGATTTTGATGTTTTACTTGGACCAATAATGCATATTACGTAAATTTACATAACCTGCGCTATTGAACGTTGTCTCATTCGTTTATAATATTAGTGACATAAAATTTTGATTTACATTTAACAGCTAGTGACAATAGTTCAGTTTAGTCTCTAGAAGAATTTTGCAGACAATTGTTTTAGGGATTTGCAAGTTATAAGAAATTTTTTTGATGTTCAAGGTGGGATCGTGCTGCGCGTAAGTTAAAACTATAATAATATTTTTTTGAAGTGTGTTCTACGAATCTTTGCAAGTGCTTAAATTCCGTAATGGCCTAGTCAATATTAAATTCACTTCTCAACAAAAACGTATTCTTTGTGAAAATTGCATTGCATATTATCGCACTGCAATTGCAACATTTTCAAAACCTTGAAAATAAAGGCGTGACATACTTATACGTTACTAAATGGCATGTTTTTTCAAAAAATTTATTAAAAAAGAAATCTAAACTACAGAATATTATTTTTGAGGTTTTCGCGGCTATGATTTTTTAACAAATAAATATTTTCGGGTTTTGAACCGCGTTCCATATTTACACTTTTTACGAAATTCATAAAACATAGAAAGTTTACAAACTTTGAAAAATTTAGAATATTTGACGTTTCGACAGTAATGTCGCTGTCTTCTTCAGAAAAAACTGAAACTGAAGGTATAGGATCCTGACAAGCTTTTATATTACGCTGTTTCCGGCACATGTTTTTTCATATTGGCGCTAGATCGATTCTATTATCCCTATTAAAATTGTCGTACTTCTGGATTTTAATGGCTTCCTTGTATAGTCTAGGCCAGAAGTTTTGGAATTTAGTCAACATTGTTGCCTCTTCAAATTTTATTGTGTGACCGGTGTCTAAAAAATGTTCCGCAACAGCAGATCTTGTGTTATGTTTTTTTGTATCCGCCTTATGTTCTTTTAATCTGGTAGTTATGTTGCGCCCCTTTTGTCTTATGTAAGCCAGCCCACAGGAACAAGGGATGTGGTAGGCCCCTGGTTTCTCGAGTGGTGCTTTCGTTTCTTTTGATTTTGAGAAATTGGTGACTCTTTTATTTGTTGCAGTTAAGTTCACTTTGATATTTTTCCTCTAAGTATCCTGGCTATTTTATCCGTGCAGCCTTTTATGTAAGGAAGGAAGGAAGTTGCCACGGGGCCTTCTTTCTTTGGTTTTTTTTACTGTGTTTTTTAATTGCTTGATATATGTCTGCTTTATTGAAACCGTTTTTTATTAAGGCGTTTGTTAGGTGACCTAGCTCGGTCTTTAACGTGTTCAGTTCACTGATCGTCTTGGCCCTGTGTACTAAAGTTATTAGAATTGAAAACTTCTGAGCTGGATGATGATGTGTTTCGGCGTTGAGGTATCTGTCAGTATGTGTTGGTTTTCTATATACTTGATGCCCCAATTTGTTGTCCATATTTCGAGTCACCAGTACGTCAAAGAACGAAATGCTTATGTTTGTTTCCTTTTCCATGCTGAATTTGATGTTGAAATCTAACTGGTTGATGTGATCCAGAAAGTTGTGTAGTATTTCTGCTCCATGAGACCAAATTACAAATGTATCGACAGATAATCGAATCAATTAACAATTTTTTAAACTGCGTGACAATTCAAAAGACACCAATTATTTTTCGGGATTCATCGATAGTTGCATGATTTAAGATATTTCTTCCGTGCATGCGTGATATCTGTATGTTATTATTTATGCTTACGATGATGCAGTTTTCATAAGTATTTATGTATACTTTTACTCAGTATTACATTATAATCTTATAAAAACAATCTATCCACGCAGTGTTGTTTCCGTGTCAGAAATTTAATTATAAACACTTCTTACTTTTGTTATAATATATAACAACAAGATAAATAATATAAAAACAATTAATTCAAATAAAATTACATATATTAAAGTAACTATAAGCAAGAGCATTTTATAATGACACTTCTTTTTATTGCAATATTTCTTATATTTAAACAAATTTTGCAGTAAACATTATTGTACCATATTAAATCTATTAGAGCAATTTTATTTTGCATTTTCTAAACGTAAAAGGTAAAACAATGGCATTAAAACCACCAATTCTGTAACTCTAATTTTCGTATTATCTTTTTAGTTCGTAAAGTTCTATTCCTAAGAGCAACACTCTATAATTACAAATTATCATTCACAATCAGATTCACATGTTATTTTGTTGCAGCTTATAAGGCAATAACGTTTACATACCAATTTCGTATTTGTCGGAAGAACTTAGACATTGTTAACGATTCAGGCTTTGTCATCAATAGATGTTTTTTACTTTTATTGGTTACAAAAGCAAAATGGTGTAAATGATTGATTTTTTTTTAAACTGTTATAAGTTTTGCTTGAAATTAATGTATTAAAAAATTAAAGTAGTAAATCATTTAAGATTAACTAAAATTGCATGTATTTAAAGCACGTAAAGTAAAGTCACAATTTTTTAGAGATGAATAGTTAAAAGTGAAGAAATAATAATACTTAAAAACATAAAATAAATACATTTGACATATAGTTTTGAATTTTCATTTTAGGTATAACCAACACAGTTTTTTCAATTTAGGTTATTTATTTTCTGCATTATTTATTCTTGCAAAAAATTTTTATTTGATTTTGATTACTAATTAAACATATAATCGTAGAAAAAGTATAGTGTATAGTTTGTAAGGAATGTGCATTGCCAACTTGTATAAATTGTCAGCCTCGCCTTCGGCTCGGATGCAAATTATTTACTCATTGGCAATGAGAATCATTCCTTACTCATTATACAATAGACTATTCATTGTTATTAATTTATTAATTGTTATCAATTTTTTATTTTAGTTAGTATTATTTATTTACATCACAATTTTATATTTAGTATTTTAGATATGCGGACGATGCTAATTATTATAAGCGCAAAATGTATAATCCACTAACTTATTAAACTAAAACATTAAAAAATAGATTTTGTGAAGATTTAAAGCATATTAAAATATTAATTTTAATCATTTCCTGTTTATTAATTAGAGTTCGTCCCGCAAGGCGACAGCTACTTCTCTAAGGTTCGTCTTAAAAATTTTTACTTTTTATTTATTATGGAATAAAAAATAATAGACAATAGAAAAAAAAGAACTAAAATGCCAGTGCAGTTTATTTATATATTTTACATTTGCTTTTATGTATACATACGTAGTCTAAGAAACAATACGCCACTGACAATTTGTCTAATATAATTAAATATTTCTATAAACAAATTTTTAAAGGAAAGTGATTCTTTTTGCATTTATTCCTTATCTGATCTTTGTCATTTACTTATTCATCGGTAATCATCAACTAATTACAGAAGGTTGTTTAATTTTCTAATATGACAATGATTACTAACAACACGAAAACTTGGGATAATAACGTATTGTGTTGTAAACCTAGGTGGAATCTTCTCCATTTGCACCATACGTACGTCTCGCGGCTGGGGCAACAAATGTATTGGTGCATTAAGTACACGGTGACTTTATTGTTTTTCGAAGGGACTCACAACAATACTACTTTATTTTTAGTATATTTGTTTACATATATGGACTTCGGTAGCGGTTTACTGTCAGCTAAAGGCAATGGTTTCCACTCGTCCTTGTCATTGTGTTGGCTGCGTAGTGTATCTTCATCAGCATCAGCAATGTAAGGAGTTATCTCTGAAACGTGGTATTTACTGATAAGGTTTACAGTATCTCTAGTATTGAAATTTCATATGTTATAGGGAATACTACTCTGTGAATTCGATATACAGCACACAACAAATCGAAAATTACAAGTTACAGCTTGTTCAGTTTCTTGTGGCAATGTGCAGTAAATTAAGTGGGCTGTCGTAAGATACTTATAAGCAATTTAACCGGTTTTAAGTCACATGGTAGGAAAATACAGTAGCTTACTACTAATAGTCATGAATAAAGGGAGAAGAATGATCAAATCTGATTAAGATGGCTAGTTGGGACTTTGTTTTTGTGTTCAACCGGAGTTAATTTTAAGTGCAGCCGGGAATTTGTTGTATCACTATTCTAAAAACTGCGGTCCATTGTCGCCGATTAGGCGTTTTGGGGCGCATTGGGCATGGTAGAGTATTATTTCGTCAATAAGATCCGGCGAATGATAATCCAATATCGGATATGAGGTTAAACATTTGAATACATCGTTTTTTTTATGAATATATAATAATAACTGCGCTGAGTCCTTGGAAAAGTATATAATAGGGTATCTTAGTTTTAGGGTTGTCTCTCATCAATCTCTTCTAGAGTGTTTTTGTACAGCATGCCATTTGATAATGTATCATCTTTTAGTAATGATCTTTCTTCTGATCTCATAAGCAGTTGAGAAGTGGACTTCTTTTATTTAATCGAAGTTACATCCCGTTGTGTTTCGAGACAACGTGCTATTATATTTTCCTTTCCGGTAATATAATCAATTTGCAATTTGCAAGTAGAAAAACATTTGATAAAGTGCTCACGTTGCCAAACGTCCTGTTGGAGAATTTAGAGACATGAGCCACTTTTAACGCTTGTGATCGGTTTGTGTGATTGTGGCATCTTCAAAGTAGTCTTGGTATTTTTAAACGGACCAAACAACAGCGACTGCTTTGCCTTCAGTGGTATTGTAATTACAATCTGCTGGATTAAGTACGCGAATTATGATATTGGCAATAATTGCTCTCGAAACTATAACTAACTAAAAACAGTTTTTGGACAGTTCTGACTAAGATCTGCAAGAGTTTGTAAGTCCCTAATCTTAAAAAAAAAGTTTAGAAAAACGGAAGTTTTAAAACTTAAAACTTAATTAGCGCAGTCGGTAGGATTGCACGTCACGGAAACAATCAGTGCATTGGGCAACATTTCCGCGATTGGAATTTTAGTTCTTTAAGTGCATCCAAAAAGAACAGTCTATCGAAGACAAACAGTGCATCGTGTGGAGTCAAAACCTGTGCATAGAGCAATTCTTCTCAAATTCCTGAAGCACCACCAAAGGGACCAGTCAATCGAAGACAGCAAACGAGCAGTGATCAAAAACTCAACAAAGACGACAGTCAATACCCAGAGTACCATACAGGTGAGTCTGAGTAACCCGTTTTATATTCCTTTCATTCCCTGAATAGAAGTAAAATAGGTACAATTTAGAAATATATGTCAATGAGCTTTAACCCCAGCGTGGAACAATTAGCAAAATCTTTTGACCAAATTCAAATTAATATAATGACTACTAGTTCGATTAATTATCGACTTTTAAAACTTTACGTCGACACCATTCCACATTATGGAGGTGATCCGAATACGTTAGAAATTTTCATATCTGCATGCAATTATTTGGTCACTAACTTTCATACAAATGACCCTCAATTACAGTCTTATTTATTAAGAGTAAAAATAGGGAAATTAGTAGATAGAGCACAAATATTGATAGGATCTAGAAGCAAACTAACTGACTGAACATCAGTCAAGTCAACGCTTAGATTAAGTTTGGGTGATTAGAGAAATTTAGAATGCCTAGAGCAAGATCTAATTTCATTGTTCCCATACAAAAACGAATTTCCATTAGACTTCGGAAAACAAATTTAAATCTTGCGAAGCAAATTAATGGCAAAACTAAAAACAAGCACAGACATACCACAAAGTACGAAAGCTATATATGCTAAACAATACGATAACATTTTATTAAGGACATTACTCGGGGACTACTGGACAATTACAAAGTATAATTAGAATTAGAAACCCGAAATCTTTAGAAGTAGCCATATCATACGTAGTAGAGAAAGAAAACTTTAGGCACACGCAAAGACCTAACGATGTAATACTAATGAGATCCTCAACACCACCATGTAGACCAAATTACCACACTCAAACACACGCGCGCAACCAACATTATAATTGTAACTTCAACCCGAGTTTTAATCCAAATTTCAACACAAATTTCAATTCGAACTTTAATCGTTCACCTAATACTTCATTCCCTAGATAACCAATCGAAATTAAAAAAAGACCTATAGAACAAAATTATTTTAGGAACTCGCAACAATTCAAAACAAGACCCACCAAAGATATATTCAAACCGACAGGAATGAAACCGGATTTTGACCTAGAACCAATGTCAGTCAACACAAGAAATACCCAAACAAAACAACCTTTTAATAATTTTCATGTCCTTCGAAGTAACTTTCAACGATTTAAACCCAGCGAATCTAGAAACTTTGTATCGGAGGAACTACATCACGTAGAAGAACAAAACGATCAAATACAAGAATATTATTCGCAACAAGAGTCTGACGACCAATAACCGAACGAAGAAGTATACTATCAACACTACGAAGAAAAGGACAGTATGCAATTCGCTACCTTACGTACAAATTTAAGACCCTTCTTTGAAATTACTAATCGAGACTGGATGTGGAAAATCAATAATCAGACCAGGAATAGCAATGCAATACTTTCCTCAACATATCTATTATGACCTCACCGAAATTAGGACAGCCACAGAAAAGAAAACACTCAGATTTGAGGCAGATATATACTAGCATTCAAAGTGTTTAAAGAATGGCACAAGTGGAAATTTACGATTATTCCAATTTGCGACGAACAACCACATTAGATGAACCACTCGAAGTTATCCTGTTCCCAAAAGCGAGACAGAAACGCTTCGAATTTTATCACATCAAAGACTTTATTACGGAGAATCAACCCGAAAAGACGGATAAAATCGACAAACTAACTACAACTGACCATTTGAACAAAGAACAAAAAAAGGCAATAACATCCTTGTGTAAAGAATTTTCCGACATTTTCCATAGCGACAATAAAAAATTAACCTTCACGAATGTTGAAAGCACGAAATCGAATGATTGACGACACCCTCGTTCACACAAAATCCTACAGATACCGCTTTGTTCATTAAATGGAAGTACTAAAATAAATAGAGAAATTGCTAGACCACGAAATATCAATCAAGGCATCACAAAGCCCATGGAGTTTACTATTTGGATTGTACCGAAAAAAGCAGACGCCAGTGGTAAACAAAAACGGCAAATAGTCGTAGACTATAGAAAAGTTAATGAAAAGAGAATCACGGATATTCTAGATAAATTAGGCAAGTGTCAATATTTTAGCACACTGGACTTTGCATCAGGATTCCACCAAATCGAAGTTGACCCCAAATCTATAGAAAAACAGTGTTTAATGTAGAACACGGACATTATAAATTCATAAGAATGCCCTTCAAACTCAAAAATGCATCCACTACATTCCAACGCGTCATGGATAATAATATCCTAAGAAACTGATAGGTAAAATGTGTCTCGTGTACATAGACGATATCATCATATTTTCCACGTCACTACAAGAACATATGTGCAATTTAAAAACAGTATTTAATATATTTAGAGAAACAAAATTCAAAATTCAATTAGACAAATTAGAATTTCTTCGTAAAGAAACGGAATTCCTAGGACATGTTGTAACTCCTAACGGCATAAAACCAAACCAAAAAAAGTCTAAGTCATACAGAATTTCCCCATTCCAAGGACAACTTAAATCATTTCTAGGCTTGCTAGGTTATTATAGGAGGTTTATAAATAATTTTGCAAAAATGAATAAACCCTTCACTACATGTTTGGAGAAAGGCAAAAAAATTCAACACACTCCTGAATTTGTTAAAACATTCGAGTATTCCAAAAACGTACTTTGCAATGACCCAATTCTATAGTACCCGGATTTTACAAAGCCTTTTGTTTAAACCACAGATGAATCTAACATCGCACTTGGAGCGGTATTAAGTCAAGATAAATTAAGAAACGACTTACCCATTGCTTTTGCGTCGAGAACTTTAAATCCCGCCGAATGTAATTACAGCACCATAGAAAGCTTTTAGCACTAGTCTGGGCAACTAAATATTTTAGGCAATATCTTTTTAGCAACAAGTTTAAAATTGTCACGGATTATAAATTATTACAATGGCTGTATAATTTAAAAGAACCTATTTCAAGAGTTATGAGATGGCGATTAAAGTTAGAAGAATTCGATTGTGAAATAGTATACAAAAAAAGAAAACAAAACAACGCTAACGCCCTATCTCGAGTAGAAGTGCACACATTAGAAGAGGATATAGATTCTTTATCAACGGTTGTCATACCAAAAGACCCAGCATCACTCATTGACTCTTAGCAAGACATTCCAGAAAGAATCTCCACACCGAACAGTCCATCGTTAAGAGAATTGGTAGGAGTAACACTTGAAAATGTAAATGAAAATAATACAGACGAGATAGAAGTAGCACAAGAATCAGACAACAAAACAATCTACACAGCAATAGAAAACCCAATAATGGAAATTCCAATATCAGAGAACCCCCTCACTCAACTATTACAAAAATTAAATTATTATTGTAATAGCAAAGGCTTCCACGGCCGGAATCTTTACTAACATTAGAATGTCTTCTGGGTTTCGACCGTGTCATTGTTGTTGTAACCGAAGTTGCCAACGTTTCGCCCACTTTCGTAAGGCGCTTCATCAGGACGTGAGATAAATCGCAAAACTCAAACAAACAATCGAAATTTAGCTAAGAACTTCTCAAAAGTTAGGTCATCAACTTGTGAAACAAGCCATAATCCAAACTCTGAAAAGGTTAGAAAGAAAACGATAACTTGAAAAAGCAAACGAAAATCTAACAAATAACCACTACAGAGTTAGGTAATCAACTTGTAAACCAAGCCAGATTCTAAACTCCGTAGAAGCGACTAGTAAGTAAACCCGACATACATTTATACATTACGTTGAAATGAAAAAACTAACAAAACTAGTAGACAACTTGAATTCATATTTAAATAACGCTAAGGATATAATTAATAAATCAGCATTTAATCAAAGCCATTACATAGACATATTTAAAAAATTAGAAACAAACAAGGTTTAGCAAATATAATTTTCACTGCACCAAAATATCTTTTCGGAACATTAGACGAAGCTGACGGAGAACGTTTTGAAAACGCTTTAAATACTCTAGAAAACTCTCAAAGTTCACTGCAAACCGAATTACAACTTCAAATTTCATTATCAAAAAAATTTGTTAGTAACTATAATAAAGCTATTAATACTCCTAATAAA
The DNA here is from genome assembly GCA_035610365.1 of Aquatica leii. NCBI lineage: Eukaryota > Metazoa > Arthropoda > Insecta > Coleoptera > Lampyridae > Aquatica > Aquatica leii. Next base: position 11,976,897 of record CM069434.1, on the reverse strand, counting down.
AACCAAGATTTTATTGAAATCAAACTAAATCACCTTCAAAATGATGTAAAGCAAAAGTTTACCAATATCGAAAATAATCTCAAACTCCATAATACGATCAACCTCATAATCCTCAGAGCACAATTTCCTGTTTAGATGACTTACAAAATTCAATAACAATCGCGAAATTAAATTCACTACACCAATCAATAGTCTCGATAAGAGAAATAGACCTTATGTCACAAACTGTAAGTGAATTATACGGACGAAACCAAGTATTAAAATTACAAAATATATCTTCTTATTATCAAACAATTTCCTTAAAAGTTTTTATCAATGAAGAATCGTTTTTGCCATAGATGTACCAATTTTCAATCCTAAAACGTTTGATTATTACCATTTATACCCAATTCCTCTACATAACCACATAATCTTACCATACAAACCCTACCTGATACTCAGCTCGTAAAACTACGAACACTACGACGACGATTGTCAAAGCATAGAAAAAGTTTATTTGTGCAACAACAATCCAGTAGCAAATGGAAACGATTGTGTAATATCAATCATACAAGATTTCGACACCACGGGATGCCAACTAACTCTAGTGCAACTAAACCATACTGGAGGAAGATAAGATAAAGTCCGCGGATAGCTTCACACACTTGTTTACACTAAAGTCACGTACAAGATTATTCTCGGTATATTTATTTAGACACGCGCTAACGACTTATTTATTTAGACTTGAATAATCTTCTTAACACTGCTGTCTTAATCTTAAGACATGCTCCAAGAGCGTGGTTATACATGCATTTGTCTATACTTCAGTTTGTTCAAGTCTCCGTGACTATTGAGTACTTTTCTTTTGTTATTCAGAAAAAAGTAGTTGCGCTATTGGTTTCGGAAATGTGTCAGAGGTTAGATTAAATCATCCAAAAATGATGTGTTCTAATTCAGATTGAAATCTGTCTATTAACCTTAGGAATGTTGATGGGACATTAAAAGTTTCTATTAGATAGCATTTTTTATATAAATCTAAATTATAATTTTTCTAATTTTAAGAAACCAAGAACTGATTACAAATCGTAATATTATTATAATTATTAAGGAACTAAACTTTAATAACAAAATGTACTCTTAAAGAAAAGTATGTCAACATCATCTTGACAAGTTGTATTACACCATTTTAATAGAATGCAAAATAGTTAAAAACAATAGCGCAAGTTTAAAGAATAAACGTGAGAAAAGTATGATTATTTGCATTTTATTTTACATTAAATCGATTTCATAAAGTCCTCGTAGCTTGAAGAGAATAACAATTGTAATGACTATGAACGATTAAGTAAATGAATTAAATCAGAAAGATTAACAAATTCTTGTTATTATTCCGTACATTATATAAAATCATTGTTTCTACATGTGCTTATGAATGCAAAATAAGGAAAAAAATATTACATCAAATTTATAAATAGGTTTGATCATTATGGTTATTGCATAAGGTGTACGTACACCGACACTTCTTGTTTTAACCTTCCATTAAATAAATGTGCAAAGTATTTTTAATATACATTAAAGTATACGTCGTGTGTCAAGGAATTGGAAATTTTTGAAAAAACTTTTTAAGCACACTTATTTCTAAAAAAGAAATCACTATAATAATTGTTGTTGATGAAATCGTTCTATACGCGGATAGAAGTATTTACAGCTAGAAAATGTTTCTTTAAGTAGACTAAAGAGTATAAATTGTAAAAAATCTATATTCAATCTAACACGATTCATTCATAAAGTTAATATGTATAAAAATTATCCAAAGTTAATCACTGATTTTGTAATATACGTACTTACCATTATTAACTTTAGAGTAATGATTTCTAACGTTACCTTTTACTTTTATTATGGACTTTTTAAAATGTTGATTATTTGTACAGTTAATTCTTTGAAATATGATTTTAAAGGAAATGAATGCGCAATGAGAGTTCATAATACTTCGAAGGTATTGTGATAAAAATATTCTTGAATAGGTAATGACGTCGAGATCGTGTACATTGAATATTGGAATTAAATGTACACCGGATTTTTTTTACACGGTGGATATCTTCCGCGCAGTACCGTGTAAACAAAGTTTGTATAAAAATTAATTCGTTATATCAAAAATATAAATTGTATTGCATTGTCACAATTTTTAGAACTAATTTATTTTTAAGTAAGTATTTACACGTAATGTTGATTTAGATATGATTATTATAAACTTAACCAAAAACACAGTACAATAATAAATAACAAACTAATAGTTTAATGGAAACCACACTTACATGAATTTATTTATTACTGTAACAGTATACCGTCCGCGGATAAGATAATTAGTCACTTGAGGCACTTGTTTATTTCTACTTGGCACACGCGTTAAACACTTTATTTATGTAGACCGACTTGAACGATTTCAGTCTTTAAACTTTTAATTCCTTCGGAAAACTTTTTTTTTTATTTTATCTGGATCGGGAACATTCCATCTATTTTGACAATCCAAATACTTTGGGAACGTTTTAGTAAAATGATTTTTAAGTATATCAACCAGTTGCAGGCCTTCAAGGGTTAAATGCGCTGTTATTCTAACTATCGTTCTTTTTATATTTTTTTACACCGTGTTATTTTAAAACCGCGTAAAAATAAAATTATTATAGAAGAGAAAAAAACATCGATGTGTACAATACATTGGCAGCTACTAATAAAACGTATTTTGGTTTAACAGTAAACTTTGATAAATATTGGCACTTATCAAGCTCAAGCAATAATTTCATATGTTCAAATGATAAGTGGTAAACCTTTTACGTTGACCTAATGATATTGGTTCAAATTCATTCATTCACTTTGTACGAGTAATATAAGTCTGTCAAGCAGCGGACACCTGCAATACTTAGAGAAAAAAAACTGGTGTGGTCACCACACGACTTTCCTATAAGGAATTTCTATATATTTTTATTTTCAATATAGAGAATTTAGAAAACCTAGGTTTATAATTTTATTTCCTTAAAATAGTAAAAGAATTACACATTAGACAATTTTTATTTAAAAATGTTTTCACCCTACCCACTTTGAAGTGACATGTACACGTTTGTATTGACTTTCTAGCATGCTATAAATTTTTTGAAATTTTTGTCTTCGATTTCATTAAGATATAACCGAAATATGGTAAATTGAGGTTATGTTATCATATCGACTAACCTCTATATTTGTTCGCCTCGATATTGTTAAGGTTATTGTTAATTTATAGAAAATACCCGAATAGAAAATTGATAATATAAACCGAAATTATGATTACTATACACGGTGTTTTTTTCTATGTAATAGTATACGCATACGTCCGGCCCGTTCTTTAGTAAAGGGATAACATTACTAGACTGATAACTTTATTCGTGATTTTAATAAGCGGCGTGCACTGTACTAGTTTTATATTTCGCTAACAATTTTTTATGTGCAACTGATTTTCGAGTTAGCGATCTAGTATATTAAGTAGTAGGAATAATTCAAGGATGTTTACTTCTACATTCCCTATAGTATATTGGATAGCCAACTAATAAATTAAAAGTGAAGCCAAAATTGGTCATTTGCTAATATTGTTATGTGATTGATTAACGACATATAGTTATGGTTACCATCTTGTGGGTATCCTATGAACTGCTATTAAAGAAAATTGTATATATGAAATTAATACTTTTTTTATTACTAAAATAATATCGTTGTATATCGCTAATACAATCACATTAAAACTGACCAATAATAACAGTTTGTCTACCTTACAAATGGCTGATTTTGACTTCATTTGTTTAATATGCAACTTATATTCGAGTTAGCGATTCAGTATATTAATCGTAGAAATAAACAGGTGAAAATTGAAGGACGTGGTCACAGGTTAACAAAAAACTTAACTTATGAGCGTGCAATATACATTTTAATCTTCCAGGTAAATAAATTAAATACATTACATTTTTAAGTAAGCAGCACTCAATATCACGTTTATTCTATAAAACAACTAATACAAAAAACAATAGAACAACAGAAGAAAATATATTTTGCGTTTATAGACTTAGAAAAGGCCTTTGACTCAGTACCTAGACAACAACTTTGGAATTTCCTAAAAAACACAGGAATTAACAACAAAATTGTGCGATTTATTCAAAACATATACAAAGATAAAGTATGTGGTTACAACCATTTACAGCTAGAGACGTCTCAGACAAGGGGGTGGACTAACTTCTGTCATATTTATTTTATATATGAATGATTACAAAACTTGCAACAAATAAGTATATCGGAAGGAGCCTTTGCCGACGATATAGTAGTAATAGCATCAAATAAAAAAAAAATCTACACAAAACGTAATAACATGGAAAAAGTCTTAAAAAATATAGAATGAAACTAAATAAAAAATTAAACAAAGGTGATGGTAATGGGAGAACTAAACGAAACGCTCAAGATTACACTAGATGGCACACACACAACAAGTAAACTCGACTCTATATTTAGGTATAACGATGGAAAACACCGGAAAACAAAAAATAGAAATTAACAACAGAATAGAAAAATCACAAAAACTGTATTACGCTAAATAAAAGTTTACCAAACAGTGTATCTTCTTCTTCTAGTACCGTCTCCAATAGGAAGTTGAAATCATCATAGCTACCTTCACTTTGCTAATCGCAGTTCTAAACAACTCCCCAAAGCTGCAGTTGTACCATTCCCGCAGATTTTTCAACTATGAGATTCTTCTTCGTCCTATACTTCTCTTTCCTTTGATTTTCCTCTGTATTATAAGCCTCAGCAGGTTGTATCTTCCTCTTCTTATTATATGGCCTAGATATTGCAACCTTCTTTTTTTATTTTTGTTACAAGTACACATTCCTTGCCCATTCTTCGCAGTACTTTATGTCCATGATATTTTCTACATTCTTGTATAGCACCACGTTTTAAAAGCTTCAATATTCTTGATGTTTTTCTTTTTGAGTATTCATGCCTCCACACGATTAGAGTAGTGTGGAGAAAACGTAACATCGCAACATTCGCATTCTGAGGTCTAGATCTACGTCTTGACAGCAAAGAAACTTTTTTAGTTTTACAAACGTATGTCTTGCTATCTCTATTCTTGACTTTATTTCTTGCGTTTGTTTGTTATTTTCTGTGATCCACGTTTCTAGACACTTGTATGATGTGACTTTTTCAATTTGTTTGTTGTATATTGTTATTTTTGTGTGTATGTCTTGTTTTTTTGTGACTACCATAAATTTAGTCTCAGATTTAGCTTTAGACTATAATTGTTGTTGTAGGTATTAATTCTTTCAAGGAGGTCGCATTGTCACCTAGATTTTGCTGAAACAAGACAACTAAGTTGGTAGGGTTACTTACAAAGGATAAACACCAACAGACCAGTGAAACAAGTATGGGAAGCGAAAGTACCAATACGAAAAACAAGAGGAAAACTCCAACAAACCTGGGATGGAACTATAAAACAAATATTGCAGAACAAGGAAAAAACGAGATGTAGATATGAGATGTAATTTGATTTGATTTTACTTTATTTATATTCCCCGACACCATTACGTGGTAAAAGGGAATTAATTGTAACAATAAAAAGAAACATTTTTCTTATTTAGTTTTCACGTACTGCAAACTCAAAACTCATTTAGTTATATTGTTTTCGTAATAGGTAGGGGAGAGTGGGGAAGATTCAACCACTTTTCATATTTTGTCTTGTATTTTTTGAAAGAATTATTATTTTGTCCATTTTGCAGTATACTTGATTGAAGTAAGGCATTTAATGAATACTGAACCAACCAAAATATGAAATAAAATATATAATCATTGATTCTGGTAATTTTTTCGAAATGTCTATTTTGGTTGAATCTACCCCAGGCATGAGGAACCTTCAACCACGACTTGGGGTAAATACAACCAGTGTTACAAATTCACTCCATTTCAGAGAAAAATATTTATTGGCTCAAAGTTGGATGTACATATACTTGATGATATGAAGTAAGATTTAATTCATAAAAAATTATCGGATATTCCAGCCCTTGAAGTTGAATTTGAATTTGAATAATGCTCAAATCCTGACAGTTCCACAAGTCATAGGTGTGGGCAGGATTGCTACTATCTGGTCTCTCTCAACTGTGGCAATATCTTCAACTGAAGGAAAAATGAATGTGCTGGAAGTATTTTTTCTCCTCAAGAATTTCACTTTGTATTTGGCATGGTCTTTCGATAACACCTTTCCTATGTAGTAGATTACATATGATTTTGAACAATATTTTACTATCACAAAATCATCAACTTTTACGACATATTCTTCACATGATTCAATACAAAAATCATCTACAGATGAGCTGTCATCAGAATCTTCTTGGAAACTCACAGAACTGTCCGAGGAACTTTCACAGGTCTCGCAAATCTTCCGCTTTGTAGTTTTTGCGGCTTTTAAAGACAGTTCTCTTCTTTTCTAGTTCTGATTGCTGCAGTTCGTTGAACTCTGGCGTTCAAGTGTAGATCTTTGACTTGTATTCTCTCCTTTTTCCTTTACTTGTCTTGTTCTTAAGCGATCTAGGTAGCGACCTCACATCTTGGATTCGAATCTTAGATTTATTTCTATTCATCATTTGTATTTCGTTTTCATCTTTTTTGTCCTCATTTTTCATGTCATTTCTATCATTTGTGATACATTTTGTTCCCGTAATCAGGTCTACGCCTACCTTCTCTCCGACTTCTTCAATTTTGTCTTCATTGCTATTGTCCTTCGAGCAGCCAGGTTGTGCTATCTGGTTTTGATTTGTATCCTGTTTATCTGTTGAATTATTATTGAAAAAACTGTCACAGAAGTCATCGTCGCTGAAGGCTTGTCGATTCAAAGGCCATATGCCTGTTTTCTTAAAATCATTGGTTATATTCGTAACTGTAAAAGCTCGAATAAATGCTGTTTTAGTCAACTTGCCTATGTTTCTTACTGTAATTACTTCCTCAGGATGTGAAACTAACCAGTCATTGAAAGTAGTTGCTAGAGATGATTTAAATGGCCCGAAGACTCCAACATCGAGCGGCTGCAAACGATGAGTTGTGTGTGTCGGGAAATACAATATTTCTATTCCAGATTCTCTACATACTTTTGCTTCAAATGATACATGAGATTCATGGTTGTCAATTAGCAAGAGGATTCTGTTCAGTTTAGAGCAGCCAGTATGATTTATGATGTGATCAATAACTTTCAGAAACAACTCTTTTGTCATCCATCCTAATTTGTTGTTGAGGACTAAACATGAAGCAGTGATGTATTCGTGGGAATTTCTCATTCTGGGAACCAGATAGAACTGGTGGAAGGGCATTTTTCCAAGCCATTTACGATATCAACAAACGTCACTAACTCTCCTCTTTTGCCAGAAGATATTTACCCCACTTGTTTCTTCCCTTTTTCAGAAACTACGTTAATTGTTCTCATCACGCCACTTTCATCCAAGTTATAGATATTTCTGGCTTTGAATTTGAATTTGAATTTCTAACAGAGAGAGATAGTTGGCAAAGCAATTTTCGACTTTCTCTTTGTTGAAACCCGTTGATTTTAAGAAACTGGTGCTCTCTGGTTTTCTAAGAGCAAGTTCAGGATGTCTTGCCATATAACCATACAACCAATCAACACCTTGTAAAGAAATCAGTCACTGCATAAAATGCTAACTATATGACGTTACATTAGATTATAGAAATAGTGAATCTTATACTTACCAGCCATTTTATTGTCTGTCCATTGGGAAGGAAATTTGCGTTCGGGTATCTTAGATGCAAATTCATATGCGAGAAATCGAATTTGTTTCTATGATATACCATAATAAAGACGCGAACACTCTTTTATGTATTTTGAGAGATCTTGTTCAGAAAAAACTTGTTTCACCGTATATTTGCTTTGGAACATTATCTCATCATCATCATTATTGGATGTGACGCCAGAATCCGGCGTTTTACAGTACTCCCCTCGTTTACCAAGGGTTTTGATTCGCTTCATTCGTGACATCAGTGTGTCTCTCTTTATATTGTACTGTCGAGCTATCTCTCGAAAGACCCTGTTTTTTTGAAGCATCTCTTGAGCGCGATCTTCATTACCTTTTCGTCAATTTTTCGATTCGTTTTTCTTTTGTATACTCTGGGCATTTGTAGGAAAGTGCAAGTTTCAAAATCAATTTCTCAATTTAGTAGTTTAGAGAGATCTAAGGTATATATGTGTTGGTTGAATGTACCCTAAAGTCCATGCATGTGCATTGTTAGTAATTCAAATATGAAAGAAGCATGTTGAGGTTATGAATTGTGCACCATGTTGAAGCTAAAACAATGCCAAATATTGGAGTAAAAACTCAATTAGTGAATACAGATCTTCTTGAAGTGACAAGCAATTCCGTCTACATTCGAAACTTATCTTGAAAACCACTATTTTTCACTTTTATTTATTAAAACACTTATAAAGATTTTCCACCATAGACACACTGACAGCTTCAACAATGTTAATGAACAAATAAATTTCCCGGCACGAAATTTGAACCTGTTCGTGATAAACTGCAATGGTTTAATCTACCCCATGGTTGAAGGATCCCCACTCTCCCCTATATATAATTTATTACTGTCTCCATATGTAAATAAAAAACCGATAAAAAAATTATAGAAAACAACACCACATTGAAAGTTGTGAAATTAATCAAAGAACAACGAAGTGACAACACCAAGAATCTATTACAAATAAAATATCTACTTTTATACATAGGTATTGCTGGTTAATTTGGATATTTAGTGGCTGCATAAAAAACAATAAGTTCATTTATACATTAATATAGTTAACGGGTAATTTCCGGGAAAGTGCCTGCCTTTAATCCCATTGAACATTTGTGGGCCGATTCTGTAAAAGAATGAGAAGATTTTAACGCGGGTGGAGTGAGAGAAAGAAATCTTATGGAATTAATGCGACAAGCTGCAGAAACGCGGAACTTAAGGAACGCTCAAATTACGGAAAAACTTATAAATATTAGTATGTGACAGAGGTTACAAAATTGTATCGGTAGTAATAGATATTGTACCAAATATTAAATGTTAAAGTAGTTTGTTTATTAAATATAAAGAAAGATATCGTTAAAGGAAACGTCAAAAGATTAAAATATTTTTTTTATTTGAAACATATTTGTTTAATGATAATAATTCATTTGAAATTGGAACTTTTCCGAAAATTACCCCGTTAACTATACTGTTGTGTAAATAGATTTATTGTTTTTTATGCAGCCATTAAATAAACAAATTAACCATCAACCTATTAATTTTTTGTAATTACTTTAATATTAGGGTTATTTAAATATCTATTTGTCAACGAAGCCGAAAATAAATTCTTTCATTTTGTTGTTTTTTAATTAATTTCACAAATTTTAATTTGGCGTTGTTTTCTATAATTTTTATCAGTTTTTTAATCACATGTGGAGACAATAATAAATAATATGTGATACGATAGGAAAACCCAGTGAGCAAATTGTAGCTAAAACCGGCATTTTTATAACTACTTTAGCTTTTAAAGTTACTCTTTAGAACACTTTTAAGTGGCTTGTGGAAAAATTGAAGCCTCCATAAACCGTTTAAGTAGCTAAAAATTCCGTAGTTATGTAGCTGTTACGGAGCTCCTTTAATGCATTAAAATCGGGCTTATATAGCTCTTTGTCGTACTAGCAAAGCTTTAAAGAAGCTGTAAAGGAACCGTAAACCACCTGAAACAGCTGAAATAGCTTTATTTTTACTACCTTTAAGTAGCTTAAAAATGAACCAAAGAAAAAAATTGATTTTACTTATTGTAACTATTTTACTTCTTCGTTTGCCTACGTGTTTACAGGTATTTATTACACAAATATATTTTAAAAACGCATATTTACACACTTAAATAATGGTTATTTGAATTCTACGGGTCAGATTTGAACCTACGATTGTAACGTCCCGTTAGAGTTCATTACATTAAAATTCAATTTTACATTCGTTTATTTTCTGCAACTAATATTGCACGTAAATTTATTCAGTTTGGCCACGTCGCGTTGTTTCAAATCTACCTGAGTTAGAGCTTAAGCTTGCACTTCCGTTTGAACAATCTTGCGTAGTTCACGTGAGTGAAGAAAGGAAGACAAATTTTCTTGATTATGGCGTAAAAACGCATACAATTTAATTTTTATTCATTCCATCTAATTATTGGTGAGTTTACCTTTATTTTGATATAATTTTTCTATTGAATTCAACATTTTTAGTGATTTCAAAATGTTACGCAATATATTTAGACAAAGGAAATTGTTTCAAGGCCGTTTCATTTCAATGTAGCGTGAGTACAGCATGTCATTCAAAAAACCATTCTAATAATTTATATTTAGGGTCTTTTTATTCTGGATCTTTTCTTTTACTGGATCTTTTCTTTTATTCCGATTTTTGATTCACTGGATCGTTTATTTTGGTTTTATTAATAGATTTTCCGTTATTGGAGTTTATTATACATTCCTGCTGTTGTTGAAGAATTTTATCACTTCAAGCAAGTATGTGCTAAAAATAGAAGATATCCGAAACGTCATATTAAATATGGTGAGTCAACTGGAATTAAGTTACTACATTTTACATTCAAATAATTAAATTCAGTTATTAAAACTTTTCGGGTATCATACTCGATAACAAATTAACCGTTTACTATTTTTTGCATTTAATATTAATTAATTATTAGGTGTAAGATTTTACGCTTTTTATTCATCACCAATTTAAAGGTGGTTGGCGCCTTAATATTTTATTCCTAATATTTTATTTCTAATATATTTAATTCAAATATTGTTCATTTTTCTTTAATGTAAATAGTGTATTATGTTATAGTTAATAAATTAAAGGAGTTCACGTCTTGTGTATTTACTTGCATTCAGCTCACACCCAGAGGTCTGTGCTTTCGATTGCTGCCGTGGTTATATTATTTTGCTTTTAATTAATGTACTTTCAATTTTTATTATACGTTCTTTATTCGGAGTAATTTTTTATTACACGATCTCTTACCTGGTGGATTCGTCATCATTTGATATTCCAACTGAGCTATTCTACAACATACATGTTGCGTTCACGGATTGCTTAATCTTTTAATAATCATTGATTTTAAAATACAAAAAATATGGGTGTTTTAGATCGTAGTTATTAGATTTTGAATTTAAAATAGTTATTTATTGTGTTCAAACCAGTACTTTTTATAAGAAATTGCTGTAATTATAGGTATAATTGATAAATTTTTGATATGATTTTGAGTTGATTCTGTATTCGGCATTACACGACTTGCATACGACTTGTTAAAATATTTTCAATATTGACAACCTTGTAACAGACGTTTTTGAGATCTTTTAAGTATTTATTTTTCTGTGAATAATACAAAACAAGGATTAAGTGTGGTTTAATTGGTATGTGCTTCAATGAATGTATGTTGTTTTTTTTATCCGTTGCATTTAAATTTTAGCAGAGAAGGCATGTTACATAATTGTACTGTTCTCGGGTACGGTAGTTATATTTGTGCATAAAAATGAACTCTCACAACAGTACAGAGACTACGCTGCAATTTAAAGAGAAAGTTTCACAAAATCAAAAAATCGAAGATAAACCAGCAGTATTAGAAGATGTTACCTATCTAGACTGGAGACCATCTCAAAATATGGGATATACAAGGAATGTGATTCGTTAGCATATCGGAGATGTTTTGCACGAAAGAAGGGATACGAAAAAAATTTATAGTTTATATAAGTTTATAATCTTTTGTTAGCAGTGGCGTATCTTTTTTAGGAATAAAATAAAAATTCCTGCATTGTGGATCCATTCGAAATATGTTTTTAATTTGATCCTCATTGGTTTTCTTCAATTACTCAAGTCTGTTGAATTGTCATTGCTAATGAGTTACGATTAAAATTATTGATTAATCAACATTAATACATTAGTACCAATGTAAGAGTTGTTTAATTACCTAGTAATGTATTATTATTAATTTGGTTAAATCTTTGGAATTTGTTTTCTTTTTAAATAATTTAATCATAATCGACTTATTAACGGTTTTCTTTAGCTTTCTCTCTAATAGCATTTCTTTATTGGGGAGTAATAGATATGTTTGTAATTCAAATAATCACTACCTACTTAATTAATTAATTCAAGAAGTTTTCAAAATGCCCCCCATTTCTTTCTTGACAATATCGTAGTCGATGTTCAAATTCTGCTACACATCTTTGAATTACTTCTGGAGGAATTGCCTCACATTCTGTTATGATTTTTTGTCGAAGTTCTTCCAAATTATTCGGGCGATTGGCATACACTTTATTTTTTAAATAGCCCCACAGGAAAAAATCCAGTGGCGTGAGATCTGGTGATCTGGGTGGCCACTCGATGAAACCTCCTCGCCTTTTCCAACGATTTGGAAACGTTTGGTTTAAAAATGCCCTTACTTGTCGACCATAGTGGGCTGGAGCGCCATCCTGCTGGAACCAAACATTGTTATCTTGCCCAAACAAGTGGTTTAAAGTGGGCACAATTTGGTTTTGCAACAAATCTAAGTATAACGCACTATTTAGATTGCCTTGGATAAAAAAAGGCCCAACTATTCGGTTATTTATGATGCCAGCCCAAACGTTAAGCTTCTGTGGATGCTGAGTATGAGATTCCACCATCCAGTGTGGGTTTTCCAACGCCCAATATCTAAAGTTGTGCTTGTTAACTTGTCCATTTAAACAAAATGTTGCTTCATCGCTGAAGCAATTTCTGTTTGGCAAAACATCTTCACGATCCTGCAACTCCTCAAAACCTTCACAGAATTGAAGCCGTCTGTTGTAATCTTCGGCGTCTAGTTCTTGGTGAAACTGAAGCTTGTATGGCTTTGCGTTTGCATTTTTTAGAATTCTTTTCACTGACATACTGCTGATGCCGTGATTCAGTGCCAGTTGGTTGGTTGAAGTGTTTGGTTCTTCAATAATACTCTGGATAAACTCAATGCTCGTATTTAAATCGGTGGCAGTTTTAGCCCTTCCACTTCGTCGAATATCTTTCACACTTCTGTGTTCAAACCATCTTGCATACGTTTTTTGAACGGCAGATTTTGTAATTGGTACTTCCCTTTCTGGATGATTTGCATTGAAAATGTCGCTGGTAGCTAGATACGTTCTTCTTCGATCACCGTAACCGAAAATAATCAAAATTTCGATACGATCCCCTTCAGTGAGTTCCATTTTAATAAATGCAAAAACTGTTACGAACTATAACACAGTAGCACAACAATGAATAATAGGAAAAAATTTCCTTAAACGCACTTAAGTACTTATCTACTTAGCATTATCGATAATTAGATTTTGTCCAGGTAATTAAGTAGGTAGTGATTATTTGAATTACAAACATATCTATTACTCCCCAATAAAGAAATACTATTAGAGAGAAAGCTAAAGAAAACCGTTAATAAGTCGATTATGATTAAATTATTTAAAAAGAAAACAAATTCCAAAGATTTAACCAAATTAATAATAATACATTACTAGGTAATTAAACAACTCTTACATTGGTACTAATGTATTAATGTTGATTAATCAATAATTTTAATCGTAACTCATTAGCAATGACAATTCAACAGACTTGAGTAATTGAAGAAAACCAATGAGGATCAAATTAAAAACATATTTCGAATGGATCCACAATGCAGGAATTTTTATTTTATTCCTAAAAAAGATACGCCACTGCTAACAAAAGATTATAAACTTACCCTATAACAAAAGCTTTTATTGGTTATTGTGTTGACCCAAACAAAGTAGGTACATACCCTACTTAGAACGTCAGGTACCCGCCCACAATTAAATTGTCGACATTTAATCTGAACTTTTATACCATATTTTCAATAACATTTATCATATTAAATAATTTTTCTGTTCACCGTTGCATACAGAATTTCATGTAGAATCTAAAAATGTCAGTCAACTGATATGATGCTATTTGAAAATCAGAAGTAGATATCAATTACTCGTAATTGGAGCATCGTATCAAAATTTTATAAAGAATAAAAAATGTCCGAAAGTATGTCTTACATACTTCCCCAAAGTTTCAAACCGCTAATCCTCGCGGTTTTCAAGTTATAAGCATGTTTCCATACAACCCTGTATAATTATAAACAAAATCACTAAATTCAGAGTTAAAAGCGTGGGGTGCATCCGGATACACGGTAGTCTTTTACGCCAAGTATCTGTTATTTCTTTTTTTTTGTAATTAATTATATCAATCATTGTTTTAACATATATTATTCAGTTCGACTATTGCTGTCAATTTGTCATTTGACTGATATACATAATACTGTCACTAAACACGACGTTTGAATACATACGTGACGAGATATTCTACAGCTGCACTGTTTTTGTTAAATCTAATAATTTTTTTGTAAAGATCAGAGGTTTTTATTTTTTTATATTTTGTGTTCACAGAAATAAATTTATCATTGTTTGTAACAATAGATTAACGTGTACTTGGCGAGACAATATACAGTGAAACTGTTATTTGTAGGATTTTTCTATATTTTCATAACTCTCCCCTTATTGATAGCTGCCTTTAGAATAATTGTAACAATGATTATAGATGCACCCCACGCTTTTAACTCTGAATTTAGTGATTTTGTTTACAATTATATATTATTGCTCTGAATTTAATAATTTTGTTTGTAATTATAAATTATTTTCTTCTTTTTAGTTCGGTTATTTATAAAAGCGTGTTTTTTTGGTTTTTTATTAAACTATTATTTATTTTCTATTTTTTAGTTCGGGTACCTATAAAAGCGTGTTTTTTCAATTTCCGTATTTTAATTCGATTTATCAATAATCAATTTTTGCGGACATGTGATTATGAAATATCTTACGAACTAAAAACGTATTGGAAACAGTAGTTATCGACAGTAAGACCTTATTTCTCGGGGAGGGAACCTGAGAAACAGCTATCACATCCAAGGCAGGCAGCGGGCGCGCAAATTACCTGCTCCGACACGAAGTGGTAATAGTGAAATACACTGGAACGATTTAAACGCGATAGGCTTTGTCGAGATGCACGTTTGCGCAGTTCACGCGCTCTGTCTTTGTCACTCGCATGCAGAGGATCCCTAAAGAAATCAATTAATCCTGACGATCCTAATTAGGATAATAAAAACTTTTTAATGAATTATTGCATTGTCATCGGTCCGTGAAACGCATGCAAAGTTTCAAGTTAATCAAACACCTGGAAACCGCTGAAAATTAAGCTCAAAGATTCCGTTACATACATACATACATCCCGAACTAATAAAAGCGTGTTAAAAACACAGCTCCTTTAAAGTAACAAAGTCGACTTCAAGAAACAATAACACCATAAAGAGGCATTGTTGAAGGCTCTTGAGAACCTGTCAGTGAAGTAGCTGTTTAATGGTGGTAAAAAACTTTATAAGTGGTTCTTAAGTAACTGAGCAATTTTATACTGGTACTTAAGCTTTAAAGAAGTTTCTTAAGTTGCCAATTAGCTACTTAAGTCAATATACTTCCTAACAGCCATTGAGTAGCCTAAAGTTCCACAATAAAGTAGCGTTTTCCTCACTGGGAACGATATACGTATATAATTGAATTAAAGGAGTTTTGAGTTTTCAGTACGTGAAAAGTAAATAAGAAGGTGTAACGTAAAAATGTAATGTACTTTATTTATTTGTCTGGAAGATTAAAGTGTTTATTGCACGTTCATAAGTTGGGTTTATTTCTTAGACTGTGACCACGTTTTTCAATTTGTACCTATAGATGTCTATTTTCATTGTCTATGACTGAACAATATAACTTTTAATGATTTATTTCTTTACTATTAAGTACAGTCCTACCAACTTAAGATAATAAAATTTAATAAACTTTGTAGCCAGAAATTTAACTTGACCCCAATAATTTTGGCTAATCCCGTATGTAAACTACATAAGAAACAAATGTTTTAGAATAAATTTTCTATCGCAAGAGTAAGAATGTTTACTTTCTGTTATTAAAAATAGTAATTTACGTCTAAAGTCACAAGCATAAATTCCAAATCAATTTCCTTCAAGGCGTAGAAATAGTTGTGCTAATATAGTAATTCTCTTTCAAAAAAATTCAATATAATTTTGATCTCTTGTCGTGGGGCTCTTAAAAGGCGTGGGACTCATAGGTCGTTGCCTACTTGGTTTATTGAATAATCCGGGACTGGGTACTGTACTATAAAATGTCTATAGAAATTGCAAACTTTGTTGGATCATGCCTGACATGCCTGATATTTCCCAACAACTGTGTAAAGGAATCTCTAACACCAGCGAAATTGCCACAATACGCTTTCCAAAAACCGGGTACGAACATTGGAGAACTTCAGTTAATTTTTTTTGACTGTAGATAGTTACTATTCAAGAAAGCTGCGATGATAAAGAAACTGGAAATTCTCTTCAGTATTTTGAACTTTACAATGTGTTAAAATAATCACAGTTTTATTCAATAATTAAAAAAAATTTTTTTAGTATTTTAGGGGTTATTTCTTCAAATTTTAAACGCTTATTAACGAAACCTCAATCTTAAAAATTAACTTGTATAGCTTTTTTTTTATTATGTTTATTTAGATTTTATCCAACTAAGGAATAGTCCTACACAAATGATTACTTTAATTTTTTTATTTAAAACAAGATTTTATTACGATGTATGACTAGGCAAAAACACGTAGATAATGTTATTGCAAACAGGTTGATATTTCTTATCAAAGTTTAAATTTTTAAAAAAGGCTTTTTAAACAATCAGTTAATTTTTACAAACGCGCGTGAGTAGCAGTAATTTAATGGATACAGAATTGCTTGTGGAACCTTTAAAAAGGTAGATTTATTTTTATTTACTGTAACATTTCATTTTAATTAACAAAGACTATTGTAACGAATTTAAAATTTAATTTATTTTATTTCTATGATTTGAGACACAGTATAGCTAACGATATTTAAGAATTACAATTAGTTTACATACCATTATCACTGGAGATTTATAAACACTGTCCGCGGATAAGATTCACTTTTATTTATCTACACTATTTACTTACATTGGCACACGCGTTGCAACCTATATATCTATGACATTCTGTTTCTTTCGGTAACCGTGTTGAATGATCTCGAGGATTTACGTTTCAATATAGGTACACATATTATCTGCAAAATTTTGATCCATATTTGTTACAAACTTTTTGTTCAGGCGGTAGCATGTAAAATTCTGTGAATTAATTTTTATGAAAAGACTTCGCCTGAGATCAAAATTGTTTAGACAAGTTTATTGTACTGTATTCAATTTGATCGTGAATTAGTTTACGATGAAAATTTAAAAAAGATTTTCAGTGCGTTTTTCAATGCAAAAATTTTTAATATTGAATTCAGTACCGAAATAAGTATAGTGTCTACGGCAGTTTTACACAGATTCGCCAGTGACTATTCTGTTAAAACTGGCACAAACAAGTTAAAACTCAGCAATGTGTTTTCCGATGTTATTTTATCAGATGTTATTTTAGCACCCTTGTTATGTACGTACGTATTTAATGTTACTTTTGTACAATTTTTTGTCTACAACATTAGATTGTGGCTTGACAAATTAAATTTTATCATTCGGTTGTAATAATAAATAACATTGACCTTGTGTAATGGAAAACTCTGTTAGTTGTTCTTAACATTGTGTTCTATTTTTAGCCTTGCAAAACAAAGTATTGTGTAATACTTGTTTTGCATTAATTTTATATTTGTCAAATCTGTTGTACAAACGAGCTTGTTTTTCATTAAATTTAGTTTGTGTTTGTATTGTCTCACAGTATGTCCAAGAAAAAACTTTGTCTGGCAATACGAATATAGACGTACTATTTAAACATCTAAATTGGTTCTAAAAATAGTATTATTTTATCCTTACCACGTTCTCTTTATGGTAGTGCTTCGTACTATTCCCACTCAAATACTAGTTCGTCAACGTCGAGTTACTAACGTCTATACATTATACCCATACTATTTTATTTAGATGTTTATAATACTTTTTTCTTTTTCGATACTATTCTGTTTTTTTTGATAAGAGATTGACTTAAATAAATATACCGGGTGGTGACTTGGTAAATGCAGCATTGGGATTTCAATGCTAAATGTTTAATGTTGGATTATTTGCTCCGTTAATTATTTTAGATAAAAATTAATATTTTGTAGAAAAATTACAATTTTCCATTTTTCTGAACCAAAAAAAATGGAAGAAATAATTATTATATTTATCAAAATCTGAGATGCCATTGAATTATAAAAACAAACGTGAGCATGTGATTTCTGTTTGATGTTTATGATTGATCACTAAATTCTGTTTACTTAAAAATGTATTCATCGAAAGAAAAAATGGCATTGATGAAGTAGTATTATGCCGGAAATAGCGCTTGTCAAGTTGACAACTCAGTGCCTTGTTTAGTGTAAAATACTCAAATCGGCAGATTCCACGTAGTAGTGCTACAGACACAGTATTAACTGATTCAAAGTGTAATCATTACGATCAGAAGTTGAACCAAAACGAGGAAAATGACACCTTCAATTTTTGGCGGCAGTAGCTGAAGATCCCAATATAAGTTTAAAGCAAATAACGAAAAGCTTTAGTTCGCATCACATCCGAGTGCTGCAAGTTTAAAAAAACAAGTTTTGCTTTTATAAATACCAATGCCATCAAGAGTTGCGTGAACATAATCTGGAGAAGAGCAGTGCGTTTTGCTTCCATAGGATTGAAAAATGTAACGCAGATAAGATATTTTATTTACGGATGAATGCACGTTTACACTGCATAATGAACCAAACTGGCAAAATTGCAGGTTATGGGATACTCTACACCAAATTGTACAAAGCAGGGCACAATATCCCCAAAAAGTTATTGTTTTAGTGAAAATATTACCTAACAGAAGAACGTTTCTTATGGTTGTTAAAAGTTGAGCTTTGGCGGTGGTCAAAGTTGCTGGAAACAACCAAGAAATTTGGTTTCATATCAATGGTTGTTCAGCACACAACAGTCGAGATGTGCGCAAATTTTTAAATGACAGTTTTTTCAATAAGGTTATTGGTAGATTCCCAGATCTCTCGCCCAACGATTTTTTGGGGATATTTAAAATCTAAGATTTTTTCTGGACGAATACTTCAAAATGTAGAAGAGCTGAAGAATTGTATACAAGCCCATTGTGACAAAATATCACAATGGCAATTAGCCAATGTAAGACGGTAATTTTACGACAGGTTAGGTCATTGTAATATAATTACTTATAAAATAATTCACATTTAATGACACTTAAATGTAAGTGCATTTGTTTGGTTTTATAATTCCATGGCATTATCGATTTTAAAAAAAAAAACGTTATTTCTTAAATTTTTTCGGTTCAGGGAAATGAGAAATTTGCACACAATAGTATGGATAGATGCTAAGTTTTTTTTATCTATACAACATTGGTTTACACTTTTTCTCTAAAATAATTAGGACATTTATAATTGAAATCTCTATGCTGCGTTTTCCAAATCACCACCTTATATCGCGTCATATTCTAAAACTATCGTAGTAATCAGGTTTAGAAAGTTCAGATATGCTCGGTTGCATAAAGCAAAATTAATTCTGCTGTTTGCTAACGCCGTTTTTAACTAAGTAGAAGCTATTGATTTGGCAATGTCGTCAGTAAAAGAATAGGGTACAGTATCTTGCTGAAACAGAACGTGCGATGGCCATCTAGATAAGGTAGTAAAGTGGTTTGGAGGACTTCACCAACATAATACGCAGCTGTCATAGTGCCTCGAATAAAGATAAGTAGTGATCGGTTACCATAGGCAATAGCCCCTCCTTCGAACTATTGTCGCCTGTGTACATGGTTTTCAACAGCAAACCTAATATCACGTCGTTCTCTACGGCGGCGTGTTACCTTTGTACGACCATCGTGCATACCTAGACAGAATCGCAATTTGTCGCTGAAGATGACAGTATGCCATTGTGCCTCCCAATGCTGCTGTTTTCTGCACCAGTTCAATCTTTGACGACAGCGGTCTGCAGTCAAAGGAACGCATAGTAATAGGTATCTTCTTCTTCAAACTATTGGTCAGCGATTTGGCGAACAGTAGCAAAACGGTCTATTAGAGCCAGTTTTCCGGAGCTATGTGGTACGCTTAAGTTAACCCTATGGTTTTCTTCGTGTTCCTCTTCCTTCTTCTGTTCACACGCGCATTACCGTTATCATAGTACAATTTTGGGATAGGATGAAGCAACCTCTAGATAACCAACAATTTTAGCCTTGTCAAAGTTGTTAACATGGTGATAATTTTGACGTCTTCGATCTCGAAGCATTTTGTACGCTTAACACTAGTAGAGGAAGGCACGATTACTAAAAATATCTGTATAACCGTCATAAACCGGTTTCTTCATAAAAAAAGATAAAAAGTGTTTTTGCAAAAAAATTATGAAAAAGATAAACAATTGACGTAGTACCATAGCATGTAAATATAGTCATTCTGTTGCCAAAAAGTTAAATTGAAGAAATTATTCTTTCTGGTTGTAAAACTTATAATGTCACTGAGTATATTTTAAATTTGAAAAATATTTAGTCGCTATTGATAAGTTATGTTATATTGTTGCGATAGAAAAAATCATAGAAAATTGTTGGTACTACTATTTTTTATATTTATTTTAATGGTTTTCAAGCTATGAAAACTTTTTAATAAACTCGATGAATAAAAATATTTTTATCTAACCCAGTTTGATATAGGACCGGGCCGTCAAAAAAAAAAATTCAGACAGGTTTTGAGTATAGATTCTCAGTATATCGGTCTGGATCGGGTTTACGAACACGTCTTAGTTCGAAAAATCGTTCATTATTTTAAAACGAAATCAATTATGAAGGTTCGAGTTGAGTTTTAATTTTATTGTACAAAGCTTCAATGTCATTTTTTTTTAAATTTAAGTACACGATTATTGATTACTATGAGTTTAACTAAAAACACAATACAGTAAGCTAAGCAAAATAACAAACTAGCAATTTAATAGAAACAACATTTAATTTAAAATTAATTAATTTAAATATCACTGTATACCGCTCGCGAATAAGATTTATGTTTATTTAATTATACTGGCACGCGCGTTAAACACTTTATTTGCATTTATTTATTTAAACCGCTAGTACTTTTTATATTCTCACCTTATCTAGGACTAGAACATTCTGTTTTTTTTAGTAAACGCTTTGAATAATCTTGAGGCTTCGAGACGTTTCATTGTTTTTCTTTTGCATAATTTTTCAATTTTACCGTGTACATCAATGTATTCATTGTCGTAGATTTGCTTGAATTCTGATTAAAACATGCCAAAACGAAATATTTTATATTACAATAGACGTAAACTGAATAGTGAATAAATTAAATCTGCATCTACCTGTTTTTTTAGTATTTGATCGTTTACTTGGGTTAGTAAATAAGATTGCTTCTTTGGCTGCAATTTTATATTTTTGTAGCGACATTTCTTATGCTTATTTGATAAAATTGGTGCAAAGTACATTACGATTTGATTTTTTAGCTTCCATTTTGAAAATTTTTGAAATAAACTTGGTCAAACTACTTATGCCGTATTAAAAGCATCGATAACCCAAACAACCTAAAGGTTTGATTTGTAAAACTTTTCACAGACAACCGCACACTAAAGAACTCAGCGACATTGACGCTCATTGTTTAACATATGTCTTCTTAAGAATAAATCAAAACGAATACATTATTTAGTTAACGCATATACATAGGTAATCCAGGGTGTTAAAAAAGAGTGTAAAATAAATAAGGAGGTAGTAGTATGAACCAAAATAAACAAAAAGGTCTGCAAAATACCGGTTACGGAGACATGTAATCTTATTTTTTTAATCTCTTTTTTAGTGCTATTCATCCGGAAGACCAAGATTGGTATCTACAAATTAGTGCTCTTCTTGTTTGGGGCATCCTTTACGAACAGCTGCTTTATACGTACCATGTACAACGAGTACAAACTTAAACCCACTGCTCTATAACAGCAATAAAAAAATGAGCAGCCGAACAAGCATGGTGAAACCACATTTGTTGCTTTCGGTCTAAAGGAATGTTGTTTAAAAGAATGTACATTGAGTTTAGGTAAACAGCGTCTGTTAATCGGTTTAGTTAAACAGGACCAAAAAACCCGTTACCTACAATCAGTGGCGGCTTCTCAGTTATTTGTAGAGAATTCTACAAACAAGAAGAGCAGTAATTTGTAGATACCAACTTTGGTTTTACAGATGAAAAGCACTAAAAAAGAGCTAAAAAAGAATAAAATTTCATGTCTCTGAAACCGGTACTTTGCGCAGCCATATTTATTTTGGTTTAAGCTGCTACCTTAAATGTTTTAACTCCTTATATAAAATAATACACACAGAGTTGGTTAAACGGTTCCGAACAACAAACTGAAAAATTTAACAGCTGTAAAATCAAAAGTCATTGTTATCGGTCAGCGCTTTAAATAATAAACGTCTATTTGCCTTTAACTTGAAGAGTCATCGCAAAGGGTCCTGTGGAACATCATTTGCTACTTACAATGAGTTTTGATGGTGACAAAGTAATAATCAAGAATCAGAAGACAGCACAAACGAGGCTTTTAAGATAAAGCTTGCTAAAATGAAACAATACATCTGAGTTTTGAGAAGGGTTATCAAAAAAGCACGATCAGAATAGCGCAATGCCTGTTCAACCTAATTGAAGAAGTCGTGTGATGCAGCAATGAAAAATTTTGACAGGAATTGCTTATGTTCTACTATACTGCACTTTGCGCTCCGTATAAACTGGATAAAATAAACCATGATTTTACTAATGGTTTTTTAAAAACTTAAATAAGATATGAATTGACCCAAAACAAACATTACAAAAAAGTTAAACAAAAACTTGCAGAAGGAGATACTGCTTTACGTCTTCTCATTTCTGCTGACACCATTGCCGTTAATGATCAAAGCAGTTACTTACACTTCTTTACTTAAAAAACATCCAGATCATTTGGTTTTATTACATTTGCCTGAACTAGATGAGAGTTCAATTCCATGTATTATAACGATGAATGAGTTAATTAAAATTATTCAGTTTTTCCAATAGGTTCAACAAGAGGTTTAGATGGATGTTGTTCACAAGTTTTAAAGGATGTTTTAGAAAAAACGTTGGATATGATGACAATAAGCTAATAGAATCCATTAAACAAGCTGATGACTATTTTTCATGAAGGTCGCGTTCTTAAATTTATTTGCCCAATCACTTTTGGCACTGCACTAACTGCATCGACCAAAAAGGTCGAGGTATTTGCCTTATTGCTGTCGGATTAACTAGGCGAAGATTAGCAGGAAATGTGTTATGTAAGACTCTAACACTCATACCGAACTTTTTTCCAGTTAAGGTTGGCGTTGGAATTCGAAAAGTAGCTGAAGTTGATGCTCATGCTGATCGATTGTTTTACACACAAAACCATGAAGAGGAAACTGCTATGATAAAAACAGAACGCATTCATGATGTCCGAAGAGACTACTACAACGGAAAACAGATGCAGTGCCTGAAATGTTCTCTATTATTAAACAATGCTACAAGAATCTATTAACCCTAATATGTGGGCATAGGTTCCTTTTATTTGCGCTGGGAGTCTAGCAAGGTCCTGCACTGTTGTTTATCATTGAATCCTATAATTCAAGGCATCGACACACATTTCAATACATGGTTTCTTGATGCCGAATGTATTGCTGGAAATCCTAGTCAAGTATTGGAAGCCATCGAATTTATTATCAAAGAAGGAGAAAAAAATGGTTTAAAACAAAATTTTCAAAAATATAAACTTTCAATATCAAAAATTTTGCAGTCGGGACATGATTTCGAATAATTAATAAAGTTTTGTCTAATTTGGAAAATCACTGCAAAATATTTTGTGAAAGCTCATTTGCCACTTACAAGAAGATTGGATGGTGCCAAAATAATAATCAAGAATCAGAAGATATTACAGATGACCTTTTTAAAATAAGGATTGCTAAAATCAAATATCTCAGTTTTTAGAAGGAATAGCACTGTTTTTCGGGTGATGCCCCGTCACAAAACTTTCTCTTAACGTTTCGCTGATTATGCTGTCAGCTTCTTCAGAAGATTTCTAAAGACTGATGTTGTCGTCTTGCGTTTCTCGTTATATACCGTCTTACGGCTCCGCTTCGCTGATCCGTGTACGTTCTGGTCTGTTGATTTGCGTTCATAGCCGTCTGGTGACTTCTTGCATGTTCTTCACGCAGCGTAGATCTCCATGTGTTGTTTAATCTGTATTTATCCTCACGGTTGAAGTTGTTAGAATTTTTCATTATATCTAGTGATTCAAGTATTATTCGCTGGTAACAGTGTCTGGTTCGTGCTAATACCTTTACGTTCCAGTAATCAATCCGGTGATCTCCATTCTCATGTAGATGTTTCCCTACTGCAGATTTGTTCGTGCGTCTGAGTTGAGCGTCTCTTTGATGTTCTTTAACCCTGCACTGAATGCTCCTCCCTGTTTGGCCGATGTAACTCTTGCCGCACATACACTTTAATTTGTATATACCTTTGTTGTGTAGTCTTGGGTGTTGATCTTTATTAGGAGGCATGAGCTGATCTATTTTCTTCACTCTGTTATAACGTTATAACCCTTTTAAGTCTGTCAGTGACTCCGGCAACGTAGGGTAAGTAAGCATATGTTTCTGACGGTGTCTCCGCAGCAACCTCAGCTTGCTTCTCCTTCTTCTTCTGTAGTCTTATTAATTTTTTGTTGTAGCCATTTTTTATAAGAGCGTCCTTTATGTGTTTGATTTCCTCCGGCTTGTGTTCTTCATCACTAATTTTCTCCGCTCTTTTTAGAAGTGTGTTGATGAGGGATCGCTTCTGTTGTGAATGGTGATGAGAGGATGCGTATAGATACCGGTCTGTATGTGTTTCCTTGCGGTATACGCTATGACTTAGTGTGTTGTTGTTTGTGCGTGTTACCAGAACGTATAGAATGGGGAGCGTTTTGTTCTTTTCGATCTCCATAGTAAATTTGATACTGTTGTGGTGTTCATTGATATGTTGAAGAAAACTTTGTAATTCTTCCCGTCTATGAGGCCATACGACAAAAGTGACGTCCACGTATCTGTACCAGCATTTCGGTTCCGGTCACTTGAGTTGATAGCTTCTTGTTCAAAAGCTTCCATTAAGATGTTGGCTATTACTGGCAACAGTGGTGATCCCATACTTGCGCCGTTCTTTTGTTCACAGAGCTCACCATTCCATAGGAAGTAAGTTGACGTTAAACAGAGTTTGGCCAAGTCGATCAAATCTTCTTGTAAACCTCGTGCCACTAATTGTTGTCTAATGATCTCTAATGTTTCTTCCACTGGTACATTGGTGAATAGTGATTGTACGTCGAAACTAACTAGTATGCCACTGGTAGTTACCTCAAGTCATTGGAGAATTTCGACGAAATGTTCAGAATTCTTAACGTAGCTGGTTGTCTGTCCGGTGTGCTGCTATAGTTTTCTAGCTAAGTATTTTGCTAACTCGTAAGTCGGTGATCCACAGGTACTGACGATAGGTCTTAGAGGGTTTCCGGTTTTATGAATTTTTGGTAACAAATACAGTCTTGGAGGTTGGCTTTCCGATAGTAACAGCCTTTTCTGTTTTTTTGTTGGTGTAGATGAGTCTTTGATCACCTTTCTTATCCGCCGTTCAATTTTCGCAGTAGGGTCGTTGTTTAGTTTTATGTAATGGTTTGGGTCTAGTAGAGTGTCCATTTTCTTAATGTAGATGTTTTTATACATTATTACTGCCGCGTTGCTTTTGTCCGCTTGTAGAATGATTACTTTTTCATTTTTACGTAAGTCAAGTAACGCTCTTTCCTCATTCTTAGTTATGTTTGTTGATGGTGATTTGGCTGTCCGTAAGATACGACAAATTTCGTGTCTTATTTTTTCAGCACCTTCGATGGGTAAATTTCGGATGGCACATTCCACTTGAGCGATGATCTCCTCTTTTGGTATTTTTGCAGGTGCGACTGCGAAGTTGAGTCCGTTGGAAAGTACTTTTGTTTGTGCTTCGGTTAGTTGCTGTTCCGAAAGATTGATGATTGTTTTTTCTATATCCAGCTCTGGTATCTTGTCTGAGTTTTTGTAGTCTAGTTTATCGAAGTTTTTTATTTGGTTCTGCGTCGTTGTAGCCAGATGATGTTTAGAATGTTCGTAGCTGATCCGATCGATAGTTATCCACAAGTCTTCACTAAGTCTGTTACTCAACTCCAGATGCAGCACGTATAGTTCGTTGGATATTTGATTTAATCTATGGTAGGTATCTTGTACTCTTTCCCTGACTAGCGCGTTTTCTGCACGATGAATTATCCTCTTGGCGAAGATGGTTTTTAGTTGATGTTGTATCCTCACAAAAGTAGGTGTCACGTGTTGATCTTGGCAGCGATGAAGGAATGCCAGCGAGGCAAGTAGCTGGTTCTTCTTCTTTCCTAGTTTATCCAGTTTTCTGGTTTTCAAATATGTTTCCTCCCCGTAGAAGCGTCCAATAGTAGAATGGAAACTTTCACGACCGTTGTTTAATGTAGCACTGTTTTTTGGGTGTTGCCGCGTCACAAAACGTTCTCTTAACGTTTTGCTGATCATGCTGTCACCTTCTTCAGAAAATTTCTAAAGACTGATGTTATCGTCTTGCGTTCCTCGTTATATACCGTCTTACGGCTCCGCTTCGCTGATCCGTGTCCGTTCTGGTCTGTTGATTTGCGTTCATAGACGTCTGCTGACTTCTTGCGAACTATACGTGCTGCATCTGAAGTTGAGTAACAAACTTAGTGAAGACCTGTGGACAACTATCAATCGGATCAGCTACGAACATTCTGAACATTATCTGGCTACAACGACGAAGAACCAAATAAAAAAGTTTGATAAACTAGACTACAAAAACTCACACAAGATACCAGAGCTGGATATAGAAAAAACAGTCATTAATCTTTCGGAGCAGCAACTAACCAAAGCACAAACAAAAGTACTTGCCAAAGGACTCAACTTTGCAGTCGCACCTGCAAAAATACCAAAAGAGGAGATCATCGCTCAAGTGGAATGTGCCATCCGAAATTTACCCATCGAAGATGCTGAAAAAATAAGACACGAAATTTGTCGTATCTTACGGACAGCCAAACCACCATCAAGAAACATAACCAAGAATGAGGAAAGAGCGTTACTTGACTTACGTAAGAATGAAAAACTGTTACCATCGGAAAGCCAACTTCCAAGACTGTATGGGTTACCGAAAATTCATAAAACCGGAAATCTTCTAAAATCTATCGTCAGTACCTGTGGATCGCCGACTTACGAGTTAGCAAAATACTTAGCTAGAAGACTACAACAGCACACCGGACAGTACAACCAGCTACGTTAAGAATTCTTAACATTTCGTCGATATTCTCCAAGAATTTGAGGTAACTATCAGTGACATACTAGTTAGTTTCGACGTAGAATCACTATTCACCAATGTACCAGTGGCAGAAACATTACAGATCATTAGACAACAATTAGTGGCACGAGGTTTACAAGAAGATTTGATCGACTTGGCCAGACTGTTTAACGTCAATCTACTTCTTGTAAAATGGTGAGATCTATGAACAAAAGAACGGCGGAAGTATGGGATCACCACAGTCACCAGTAATAGCCAACATCTTCATGGAAGTTTTCAAACAAAAAGCTATCAACTGAAGCGACCGGAAACCGAAATGCTGATACAGATACGTGGACCACACTTTTGTCGTATGGCTTCATAGACGGGAAGAATTACAAAGTTTTCTTCAACTTATTAATGGACACCACAGCAGTAAACAGGAAAATATTAGTAACAGTCACTTTTCTTTACAAAGTTGGGATTAGTGTACACTTTCTATTGTTATTGCAGTAATGGGAATTAGTAAAGCAGTTGATAATCTCGTTTCATGGTTTTATGCATCATTTTACAGCTGCTTACCACTCATTAAAAACATTAGACACATATGTGTGATTGAAGTTAATTTTGTCATTAAAGCTGAGAAAACATGGTCAGATATGCTACTAGAATTTTCTATTGCTGATAACTGTCACTTACAGAAGTGTTGGTACGAAATTTTGTAAAACGGGAAATTGAAAAACTTTTTCTTCAAACACCTGGTGACGATGAAAAAGCACCATTGATAGCTGCTACACAATCTAAAGCTGCAGAAGCCTAGCTGACTGCATTTTCATCACTTCAACTTGGTACATCACTATGTTTTAAATTTTATATGGCTTTCGACTTGGTTGCGACATTATCGTCCCTCGCACACTTCAGACGGTTCTTAGAAAGGAAACAAATCTTTTTTATAGGATTTCACATGCGTAGATACTTTTGTCCTATCATCATTGACGAAGTCAGGTTTTGCTACTGAAGCTACTGAAGACAAAAAAAATATTATGGTCTGTAAGATCCCTACTAGTTTGTCCTTATTGATGTTGAAACACCTTGTGTTTATGGCAAAGAAGGATTTTGATTCGTTGTGGAAGTTGGGAATAAGATTTCAAAAAAAAACAGGCGACAAGACATCAACATCATTTCTATTCAAAAGAATAAGCATTTTCATTCAATGCTTAGTTTTTTTGGGCTCGATCTTGTCATCACTGAAATAGACAGTAACGTGCTAGATTAAAATTTAAAAAAAAAACTAAAAAATGATTGACATTGTCATTTTAATAAATTTTGGTAATCATTTCAAAATCTAATTTTAATCATGCCTTTAGACAATAATACACCCAGCGCGATACCCATGTGTGGTTTATTTGGAGAAGATCAACGCTTTCAAAATTTAAAAAAGTATCTTCGTAAGTAAAAATAATGGCAAATAGTTAGGTTCTGCATCAAAGAATATCGTGTTTAAGCTCCTAATTGGTTAAATATTCAAAGCAAAATTAAATTGGACGCCGTAGCTGATATTGACGATTCTATGGATAATGTACAGTTCCACGGTGATAGGCTTGAGGTACTTGAGGTTGGTTTCTTTTGGTAATATATTTATTTTTTTACCAGATAGTAGTTAACGTAATTGGTTATGCACCTCAGGATATTCGGTGCAATGTAACTGCCGATAAAATCGAAGTTATAGCTCAACTACCTGATTCTACAACAACTACAGTAGATGGAGTTGTTCAAGCAAACATGTCCATGAATCGTACATACGAATTACCTCGAAATATAAATGTTAATTTAACCACTTGTTTTTTGTCATCGGACGGATTTCTTGGGATTACCGCACCTTGGATATAATAAATAATAAAAATAATAAGATTTTGTTTATTTGGAAACATGCGATTCATAGTTTTTGCAAAGTATATATAATGAAGTCAATTATTAAATTAAATCCACCGATGATAATACTTAAGAAACTGTTTCCTGTCGCTCTAATTTTTTTTAACATGCATATTGGGCAAACTTGTTTCCCCTGCAAACTTTTACTTTTTTTTTTGATGGATGACTAATGATTTTAATTTAGGTTTTTTTTGCTGCAAAATGCATTTTTATAATTTGAACTACTTTCGAAATATATTGCGTAAGACAATTAATTGAAATTCTTATATTGTTTTAACTTTGTTACACATGCAGTGATCTAAAATTACTAAAATTTTCAATCGTCGTTGGATACTGGATTTTACTAAAACTTTTACTATTAATTGCGACCATGTGTCTATTATATCAATTGTTTTAATTACTTATTAAAAATCTAATTATTAATATGCTTTTTATACATTTTAAGACCCACATATCAATATGCGGAACTTCAGTAAGGACAAAAATCTGTATTTGCTTTTCTTAGTGCTGCCATAATTTTTACAAAAAATAAAGTTATTTAAAACAAATATGAAATATGAAAATAAGATAAAATAACATACAATTTATTGTTACAATAAGTCACTAACTTTTTTGAGTAACAGTCTTTGCCGTTTATTTTTCAAAATGTGTATATACAGGGTGTGTCACAATGATGGTTTATTAGAGGTATTTCTAAAACTAAATGAGATAAAATTTTTAAAGATGGCATATATGGGCCTTAAAATATAATCTTTTTAACTAATATATTTTCAATAATGACCAACTTGCGTTTGTACCGGAAGTAGCTATCAACTTTGTTATTTAAATAAAACACCCTGTATATTATTACATTTTTGTAATGTTTGCTGAATTCTAGTTTAAGTTTTATAAGCGCACCCTATACCGTATTATAAAAATTTTTAATGTTTTGGAAGAAAACGTTACAACAAATCACTTAACAAGTTCAATATTTATTTGAATAAAAAACAAAACAATTTATAATGTTCAAATCGAACAACTAAACATAAGAAAGTTATAATAAGTGTTCAAAAACACTGCCATTTTGGTCTAGACATTTGTTTATTCTTGTAAACAAGTTTTTATGTATTGCACTTTGAATTTTGTCCTGTTCTAAACTGTTAAATCCACGCAGCACATTCTATTGTCGTAGAAGGATTAGCATAAACAATACTCTTTATGTAGCCCCAAATAAAAAAATCCATAAGGGTTAAATTCGGTGAACGAGGGGGGCAATGAAAAGGCCCATTATTGGCAATCCATTGATGTTTTATGTAGCATGTTTGCAACAATATGGGCGTTGTGTGCTCCATCCTGCTGGTACCAGGTTTCTGCAGCTTCATGAGCTGGCAAATTATTCAAGGAAACTTGAACAACGTTTCTTAAAATGTTGCAATAACGTTCGGAATTTAGATTTAGATCACGTGTTGATTATCACTTGACCAAAAATGGCTGTTACGTCGGCTATATATCCCATTTTTAGTGAATTTGGCCTCGTCACTGAATATTATTTTTTAAAAAAATTGATCGTCATCTTGTATCCTAACCAGCACCTATTCGCAAAACTCCGTGCGTAATGGCAAATCGGTGGGTTTCAAATTTTAGACTTGCCAATACTTAAAAGGTTGCCATTTGTGTTTTATTAAAATTCTGTGTATGGTCTTAAATGACACAGTAATAAATCTGGATAGTTCACGTAAACTGGAATTAGGATGTGCAACAAAAAAAGCTAACACGGTAATTTGTAAGTCCACATCGTCCAACACTGGTTTATTTTTGCTTACTTGGCACGAAAAGATATACATTTCACACAGTGTTTTAATAACATGCAAATAACTTTAGGTCCGGGTCTGGACCTATCCGGAAAACGTTCTGCAAATGTTCGGTACGTGCGTAATAAAATTTTGTTGCACTGGCCGTAAATTATAATTAAATTTAAATAATCTTCATTGGAAAACTCTATACGAGGCATTTTATGCAAATTAATGTGATGTTAAGTGATTCTTTTGTTTTAACGTTTTCCTCCAAAGCCTTACTAGATTTTTTTATAGTTTTACTTAGTTTCATAGTTTTTACTTTCAAAGCCTTATATTTCAAAAATTATAAGATTTAGATATAGGACATCCTTAATGACTTTATCTTTAAAAGTTACGTAGAAATCAAAAATAAACTAAAATACATGGTGTTTCATTATAAACAATGAAGTTTTAAGGATTTTGAAAAGATTAAATTGGTGGAAATATTATAGTACAATAAAATTAAAATTTTGAATTTACTTGGACAAAAACGACCACTTGATTACGCTAATACCAAAATTTCAAAATTATTTATTATAAACTTTATCAACGCTCTCATAAGTAGCAACAAATGTAATTTCTTTCATTTTTTTAAAAATATTTCATAAGTTGATAGCTACTTCCGGTACAAACGGAAGTTGGTCATTATTGAAAATATTTTAGTTAAAAAGATCATATTCTCAAACCCACATATGCCATCTTTGAAAACTCTATTTCATTTAGTTTTAGAGATACTTTTAATAGGTCATCATCGTGACACACCCTGTATAAAGAAAACCTACGTTTACTTTCGGTGACATATTACGGATGTGCAGTGTAACGGTCAGCAAGCCTGAGCTAAACATACAAAGTGTAACATGAGTAGGTAAAAAATTTGTAACGCCGAGATACTTAGGGTAAATGGCGCCTATGGCAAACACCGATCTTGCGCCCTTCTCCGACGATAGGTTGCTTACAATTACAAATTTTTTTTTTGTTTTAGCTGACGCAAATTGTTTAATTATACCATCAAAGTCAATTTCTTCGGGCATTTCTCGTTCTATGCTCAGTAAAGCAAGGTCACATAATCGACTTTGGCCCATCGGGCTTTCAAATATAAAAGTATCAATTTTAGTTTGCTAAAATGATTCTTCGCAAGTAGCAATAAACATCGCGATTGTCAGCAATATTTGCAAATCTATACGCATATTGAGAAAAACGTTTTCATCGCCATACTGAACTATAAAAGTAAGTAATTCGGGGCTTGATTTTTTTGGAACGGTTTGTTAGCAGCGTTCTAAAATCCGAAATTTCTTCATATATTTCTTACGCATCCACATCACAATTGTAGGCTTTTCCAAATTTTTTAGAACGCTCTTTCAAGTAGCTAGTTTCGGTATTAAAACACAAACCTTCTATATCAAGTAGAAATCCAGATTTTTTATCAATATCTTGTAAACGAATGCTTTCATTTTAATTCATTGAATAGACGGTCGACAGTTCATTTCATAACTCTTTCAATTTCTTCTTTAGCTGATAAGCCAACATCTCTCGATGTTTCGCCATCCATTATTTTCTTTCTTCTTTGACGTCTTTCAAATTCAATGTCCCATTTATTGCATATCTGAATTTGATTTTTTTTTGCAATGAGTCAATAACTAACACTTCTCTTTCATCATGGAAATCATTTTGGAGAGCTTTTAAATGTAAAGTTGCATCATGAAAATTCATTTTAGAATTCTGCAACCTCTTGAACGCGGTCAATATGAATCAAGATCTTGTTGCAAAACCCTAGCAACGCGAGAAAGCTTTTTCCATTGCTGGGTTGAAAGAGAGAAGAAAGCGTAATGTGCATCGATGGTTCCAAAAAAAGTTACCATCATTACTTCTTCTTTGGCTGACTGTTTTTTTTTCTTGATTCTTTGATGAACCCCAGTTTTGTGTCAAGCCATAACAGCAGCATTATCATAGCACTGTGACCTACAATCCTGTAAATTCATATGTCTTTTTCTAACTGCTTCATTATTTCTTGAACCCGACTTTCAGCGTCTTTATCGCTTATTTGTATAAAACACAGAAATGATTTTTTAATCTGATCAGATTTTTTCTCAAAATGTATATCAACATATCTTACTACCTCAAACATTTGTTCACGATGAGCTTGATTAGGAGTCGAATCAAACATTAGTCCATAATACTTTGCTTTACGTATTCTTTCTAGCAAACTATCACGAACAGTGGTTGCCATGATGGCTCCCCGCAAATCTTATGTGTTCTTTTAAGACAGGATCAAAATTAGGAATTAGTTTCAACAAGCCAAAAAAATTTACTGTATTAGAATCCGACTGAAGTGACTTTCTATGGCCTCGCAATGCCAGATTTTCTATCGCAAGGTATTTGATGCAGTGTAAAAGTCTTATCAAAATATTACACCACTTCTGACTTTCTCTTTAAATTTGCTCTTGATGTTCTGCATCAATTATGCTTCTATTGTTAAGTAAATTCTTTTCCATTTCTGAGTAAAGCATTGTCTATGATTTTTTAAATTTTCATGAACACTAATTCTCTCGGGTGCTTTCCATTGCTTAAATCCGATTTTTTGCTCCAAACTATATTTTATTTTTATTATAATTGCTTTTCCCAATTCTTCACTAAACTTAAGAAGACCAATTTTTATTTACTTCAACGTTATCAATATCTATTTCTTTGTCGGACCATTCTTCTAATTCTTCAGAAGTAGTAAACTTTCTGAAATTACAATTCTCTGAAGACCTTGTCAACATATTTTCAGATACTTTTTCTGCAAAATTCATTGGATGGTATCAAATTCTTTCTCGCTTAAACTAGACTCAGCATCTTCTAATTCTCTACAATTTTTCGTGTTTAAGCTTGATCTTAAAAATCTGTTTTTTCTACTTTTTTTTGTCTCTTGCCTGCAGCTCCACTTTCTTTCTTCTTTACAAATGATCGTTTCATAGTTCTCAGTTTTCAGGTACTATTTTTTAAAGGGTATCACGGCGTTTGGTCCTAGAATCTTTCTAAAGTATAAAAAAGAAGACAATTATTTGTAATTTGCGATTTGTGAAAAAACTTGTTTTAAATAGGAACTCTGATTAAAACCATTTATCAAAAATCACTAAATAAAATTTTATAGACATATGAATAAATGTATTAGAATAGAATTGAAATTTAAAATCAATTTTAAATGTTTAAAGAATAAAACTACATGTTTACTTATATTTAAACCGTAATATCTCTTAGATCTATAAGAAAACACTGGCCACTTTGACACTTAACAAATGTGTCATTTAAAACGTAATTTAGATATTATCGTTGACGTTCAATGAATAATAACGATATTGTTGCGTATTTATTATTAAAAACTAATTTATTTAAAACGACTAAAAATACGTTTACTTATTCTAGAAATATGTACACTTTTAAATTAACCGAACTAATCAAATCTAATAATATTTAATAAAAACACTTACACTATAATTTATATCACTTACAAGAAGATAAGATAACGTCCTCGGATAGCCTCACACTTTACACTAATAATTACGTACACGATTATTCTCGGTATATGTATGTAGACACACGCGTGCTAACGATTTATTTACACTTGATAATCTTCTTAACACTGCAGCATTCGCATTCCAGCAATAACTGACCTACGATCTGTCTCTGTCGTAGACATACGGAAATCCTTCTCGAGCGTTCCTTACTTTTCGCTATAACTTCTAGAAAATAGATAACAGCTTCTAGAAGGCTCTTGCATTTGCAAGTAATTTCTCGAACGTTTCAATATTATTCAGGAATCCTAAATTAGAATCTGAAACCTATGAACTATATTTGTGACGCTCAGATTTGACATTGAGCAATCGACTGCTTGTGAGTGTCGGGTACATTTGCCGGAAAAAGTTCAAGCATCACCTTGTAGATAAAGAAACGGTGGCACCAGTGGTGTTCAAGGTGGCACAATCAAAAATATTTGGGACTTTGACACCCCTTTATTAAATTGTGACAAACTTTTTCCTCCCCAAGTACAGAGTGAACAAGAGATACTGTTTCAGTTGGCAGTAAAATTCTAGGGATTTTTTGCCAACCACAATTTCGGATTTCCACATGATTTGCATTTGTACTGTTTATTCCTGCTATCGTACATGTTACATTTTTTATATAGTAAGAATTCATAAAACAAAATTGATTTTTTGTCTGTGGCTTCTCTACGTGATACAAATGCTAATGCATGACATTCTTCACGTATGATTGTTCAAAAGTGGCTGGAAAACCAAATATTCAGTGTGGCACATTTTTTTTCAATTAGCACTAAAATCCCCTAGATTGAGGCATACAAAATTTTGATAGCGGAACAAAACTGGATGGGACGCGGGACAGTAGGTTTTGCGCTTTGTTGAGGTGTTGTTAAAAAGCTATAATTTTTCTTGTGAAAACGATCGAACCGGTTATATTGGTTTTGGATTTTTTTTTTTGGCTTTAGACGTAGTCTATGCAGCCAGATAAAAGGTTTGATACCATATTAGATTGTTTTTCCGCAAATTGTGTAAGAATGGGCTCATCAAGTTGCACCAATTAACTTACGTAAACCAATTTGTGCAAGTAAATGGTTTTATGTAGATGGTCCATTTACACACTCATGCAATTTGCATAAGTCGATTTGTGCATGCAAATTTCTACAAATCTATTGAACTTGTGTTCGCCATAAAACATCTTTGGTTTGTGCAAGTTTCTTGCGTTTGTGGCTAAGGCATATCATGAACTTATTGCTTCACACACCGAGGGAATGGTTCACTACTGCACCAAGTCTCCAAATACATCTTACTAAGGTTCATGGCTTTGCTGTTAGTCAAGAAACCATAAGAAAAAAACTTTGTGCTTCAAATAGATAGTCTGTAAACCACTGAAGAAACAGAACTGCAATTGCAAGGAGGCATGTAAATCTATGAGTGGGGGCAAGTCTTATTTACAGATGAGTCAAGGTTTTGTCTTGTAAGTTCTGATCGCCCTCCAAAAGTTGTTACGTACAAAAATTGCATAACGTAATACCTTGTATATTGGTTGAATTAAAATTAGATTTCGGTTTTGACGTCCTCTGCCGATTTTTTTTCACTGTCATTTCCTGTCAAGACGTTAAACTGACAACTACGTAAAATGGTTGGTGGTGTGGAATAATTTAAGTAAGGATTGTTTCTAAGGACATCCACGTTAATGGAAATGAAATTATAAGTTCATTACGCCTTTAAAGTAATTTATCCATCACTGGGTAAGCTATTTACATCCGTTTTGTTAGAAGTCTTTGGTAATTTCTTTCTTAATTTGATAGCCGTTCCGCCACGCCTTGACTACATGTTTCAATGCAGTATCGAACAATGAGGAATTAATATCGATAAATACCTTCATGGGACGACTTTAATTATGTAAGGCCTACGTTTAAAACTAAAAACCCAAGACAAGAACTTTTCTTCAAGATCTTACTTATGCGGCAGACACCTGCGAAACCAATTTTTACTGAAGGTGTACAACAGCATTCGATAATCGGGTTATGTTATGTGTACTTTTTTTTAGTAGTAATTAACAATTTTGTAGATCTTGCTTTCGTAAGTCATTGTGTTGACACGAGTTGTTATTCAACTGACTCAACGAGGAAAACGTTTTCTTCGAACAAGTAGGTACTGGATTGTGGGTAAGTTTATTTAATTATTTTGTCGCTGTCAGAAAAGTCACTCACGGAATTTTTGCTTATGTTAAATTCCGTATTTACAATCATTGTTTCAATGTTTCAATGTTTATTATGTAATTTTCTTTGCTATTTACATCGTTTAAACTTATGTATTGTGTGTTGCCGATACTTCTGGCATTTATGGATTGAGAATTAGATAGACTCGTTGTTAATAATCTACGTTATTAAATTAAAGTTTTTATACCTATTTAATCTTTTCTTTATGGTAACACATCTTTCTTTTTGGTTGGTTACACAAACACATAAGTTGGCAAGTAAGGCCAAGGAAGATACGTGGCGGACCAGGAACATAGGTGCACTGGTTTTGTTAGATATACAAAATGCTTTTAATTCGGCACCGTGGCCAAGGATCTGAGACAAAATGCACATCTAGTTAGAACCGTTGCTAGCTATCTGTCGGATATGAGCGTTATGTACTTAGACAAGTACAATAACAGGCTTTATCATAAGGTGTATATAGGATCTCACAGGGATCCATTTAAGAATATTTTTTACGATGTCTATCTATCCATCAAACTACCAACACAAATTACCTTACGCAGACGACCTGGCGGTTTTTGGACAGGGACGTACCTTTCAAGAATTAGAAGATGGAATGAAACAGGTTTTAGAGGCGGTCAACAGGTGGATGAGGACAAATTATCTCTTAGTGGCAGAGAACAAAACAGAGGCGTTTGTCTTTAAAGGGAGAAGCCATATAAGACCTATACGGTTCTTACACGGCTTAGTGCCGGTAAAAACAAAGGTCAGTATGATGTACTTATGTGTGACGCTAGACAGCAGCTTAACTTTCGGTTGTCATCTTGCAAAGGTTATGAAGAAGGCTAGTAAAAGAGAAGCGGCTTTGAGCAAATAAATGGCAAGGGTCAAAGGGCCAAAACAAGGTACCAGAAGGATAATGCTGACTACGGTGCTGAATACAGTTCTATATGCGGTACCAATGTGGCATAATGTCCTTAAGAACGGAAGATTAAGGAGCATGGCAGAAAAAATGCATAGCAGATTGACTCTGAGGACAACGGCTGCATATATGACGGTATCGCTGGAGGCCTCCAGAGTACTCTCCGGCAATCCACCTATAGATTTATTGGCAGAAGAGCGCTGTAATGCCAAACAGTGTATGACGAAGATAGCCAGAAAGGAATTGACGCTCCGAGTTTGGCAGACCAGATGCTCAGAATACATTAAAGCAGCTTGTACCAGAGTGCTGATTGCCGAGCTACGCACATTGACAGAGAGAAAGCTTAGAGACTTGAATTACCACAGTACACAGTTTTTACTAGGCACGGATGCTTTGACAATTACCTGGCCGGACTCCGGAAGAAGGTGAACCTATACTGTTTTTTTTGCGGGGATGGTATAGATAGATGATGCCAGTTTTTATGTGCAGGCACTGGCAGACAGAGCGCGCAGTATTACAAAGGAAGTATAAATTTGAGAAGTAGGTGATGGTTGAAGTCATAGTCTCCATTAGGCAGGCTTGGAAGTCGAAAGAAGTGGAATAGAAGAAAAGGTCTGAGCTAATATAGCGATAATATAGTACTGGTTTTTGCTATAGCGACTAGACGAAAGGTCGAGCTCCGTTATACTCAAGGTATTAGATGGGCTATTGTTGTATGTTTACTACTTATATAGGGTATACTTTTCTATCGAGGTTATGCAAGGGCAAAGAAAGCTACATCGCGTGCCACCTTGCTAAGGATCATTTGAGCCCGCTGTGGCGGGTCAACGCCCTTATTTAAAAAAAAAAAGATTTGACCCAAATAGAGCATCTTTGAGATACCATGGGACGCCGGATTAGATCTCAACATCCACCACCTATAACTAACTTATACGAATTGCGACAAAGTCTTATTTGTGTATAAGAAGATATCGCTCAAGAAACGATTAGATTTCTAATTAAAAGTATGCCACAGCGATGTCCGGCTGTAATAATATCTAGAAGTAGTAACACTAGTTATTGATAAGCCAAAAACGTTTCAAAAAAGTTGTATTTATACCTAATAATAATGATGATTTTACATTCATTTGTTAAATATACCATATTTTTAGTTTTTGTTTTTTTCCACAATTATTTAAATCAAAGTTGTTATTATTATCAAAATAATTCTGTTTATGTGTTCTATTTTTAATATCTTTTTCAAAATGTATGATAATATTGACGACAATTAAAATAAATCGAAATATATAAGTGGTGCATTAATTTTGCTGTTAAATGTAGTAGGCGTAAAATTTTACTGAAGACATTTTTAAAACGGCCCTATTATTTTACTTATATGTTGAAGTTTTGATTTTAATTTCTATAATTAAGAGATTATTGTGGTTTTTACAAAATGGAGATTTTTGCTATTCATCAGTGGCGGCTGGTGGTCAATCATACAAGAGGGTCATTAAAAAAACGCAATGATCGCAAAAAGGCTAAAAAAAACATTCTTACAGTAACGTGATTTATATTTAAGATTAATTATGTTTAAGATTTCAGATATTCGTCTATAATTACAATTACCAAAATAATCAATAACTAGGTCATTAAAATATACAATGATTTTTCAATGCTTAGCATAGAAATGCACATCTTTCTTGTCTCATAGTATTGCCAATTGCGTAGAAATGTTTGAATTCTTTTTAACAAAGAAATATCGCTCTCTATCTACTGCAGTCAATCAATTGTTTTATTTAATATATGTATCTATTTTTAGTTGTTACAAACTTTTTCATTATAGTCTTTAATTGACTTCACAATTGGTTTTTACTTTTTCTTTTAAATGCTATAAATTCGTAACATTATTTTTACAACATAATGATTAATGCATCATCTGAAAACAGCAAACATAAAACAGTAAAATCTATTATTTATTTCAAATGCACAAATCCAATCTAACGAATCATACACAGATTCTTTAAAATTACTGTAAACATCTTTATTTTTATGTTTACTGGTTGGTCGAATTTGCAGTAAAGGCTGAGGACGAGCATTAAATTTAAATTCTAGATGTGTAAACAATTATTAGCTATTCATTTTTTAACGTCTTGTAGCACGCACAGTTATTATGAAACGAAAACTACTGACATATGTGATAAGAAATCTGTTTTTAACACACACGTGCTGCGAAGATAACGATAGATGACGTAAGTCACGTAAGCAGTGTAAGCATTGCACTCAAAAATAATTGCACTAAGTATTATCTTTGGCGTAGATGGCCTGGCCGAAGACCCTGCGAAAGCATTTAAACATTTACTTATCTTCTTTTCTAACTCGCATAAAATTGTATTATGTGTGTCTCACTCTTGATTACAATAACTATCATCGTAATATAATGTAAATGCGGACACAAGTACGTGTCAGCTTCGGGTAAATTCGCAAGCTTTCATATCTGTTGCGTTTAAATTGACAATTATTTAAACGCATGAAATTTAAACGCTGATAATTTTATTTAAACGCAAACTTTCTGTAATTTTAAAACAAATAAAATAATTTTCTTATTCATTTTTGGAGGGTCATTGACCAAATGACCTAATAGAATAGCCGCCACTGCTATTCACCCTGTACCTACGTAACGGTATCGCAACTTTTCTTCCATTTAACCGATTTTGCGTCTCTAACGGTTTCTAACTCTTCTACACGTCATTTTATACTAGACTAGCTATCAGCTCCAAAATGTAAATCCTGTATAATAAGAAACAAGACAAAAATAATAAAAATAAAAGCAGAAACATAATAAATCACTGCAACAATGCTTAAAAGATACGACAAACACCAATCAGATATAAAAAAATAAATACTGAACTAAATACATACAAAAAACTACATTATTTTAATAAAGTAGTTCAAAAGAAGCACGACAAAGATGATAAATAAATTTGAACAAAGCTGTCTAAATATTTCAATTAAAAACAAATTATAAAAAACACTGTTTCCTATTTTTTTTATTTTTGTAAATAAATGTATAGTTTATAGCCATTTTATGCATGTCAAAATGGTAGGCTGTTTAGGCTATCAAAAATTGCAGTTCTGTTATCATTATCACTATTGCCAGATTTATTATGAACAATTTTTTTAAGCACTTAGATGTCCATGTATTATATTTAACAATGAAAAATAAACGTCAGGTACAATTATGACTCGTCATTAACCTCTACATGAAATATTTACAAATTAAACATACTCGCGCAATCACTACTTACTACAATTACCCAATAAACGCATGTAAATTCAAATATCAAAAAAATATGAAGAAGGAGAAACATTACAAAACATAAGTTTAATTAAATTCGAAATAATAGCGCTTTATTATAATAATTTCATAAAATTGCACTTTACTTGTATCTGACGCGGATTTGATACTTTTCCTTTCACTGGACGATGACCTATTCGTTATTTATGTACCGTGATGTAAAATACAAGTTAACGTTTTTTAAATATAATCCACATACACGAAAAAATTGTTATTATTTAAGTCAGTTTAACCGCTATTGTATACTCCTTTCTAAATTATATCGTAAACATATTTAATTAATTAATCAAATTAATTCGGCCGGTAGATTTAAAAGTGAATTTTATATGCGGTTGCTAAATATTTATCTATTTTAGTCCGTGTAATTTTATACACGGTTATAAATTTGATTGATTG
Source organism: Aquatica leii (assembly GCA_035610365.1). NCBI lineage: Eukaryota > Metazoa > Arthropoda > Insecta > Coleoptera > Lampyridae > Aquatica > Aquatica leii. Next base: position 11,935,305 of record CM069434.1, on the reverse strand, counting down.
TAAGTTTTTAAGGTCCAGAGTTTTTTGCATTTCATTTGCTTTTACGCCTTAAAGTTAATTATCATAGCATTTAATTAATTACATCCGTAAAATCTATTTACCCTAATTGCATAATTAGATCACTTTGTTTTTAATTAACTATTTGCTTAAATCTTAAGATATTTTATTTTGTTTTTTTTTTATTCATCTTGGAAGAATAAAGTCTTCATAGCCTTACAAAATACAACCTATGTATGTGAATATGAATCATGCCAAGATGATCGTTAAAAAAATAATTAAACTGAACAATAAAAATTAATTAAACGATAAAACTCATTAATGCGCAAGAGTAAAAGAGAACGTATGGAATGTAACGCCTTAATCAATAAAGAAAACGCACATACGGTATATAATCTTTAATAAATAAATATATTTATGTAATTCTTCTTTATCGTTCTAAAAGCCCAAACCAAAGTTGGAAACTTTGTTAGTTTTTTTATTACCGATTTATTACTTCTACCAATACAAAATGTTTTACTTTTTTATTACTATTAAATTATTATTACATCAAGATTATTACCCCTAAAGAATAAAAAAACGACAATAAACAGGAACCAATGCTGATGGAAGAAATAAGAAAAATCCTAAGCAAAATGGAAATGACATTAAACATGGAAACGGAACTCCGCGAGATAAAGAGAAAAGGCAGGAAATCAGAAGAACAAAAGAAACATAGATCAGTTATTATAGAATTTAACTCATGGAATAAGAAAATAGAAGTCCTTAAAGCAACCAACAAATTAAAAGGGACGGAGATCTGGATTTCAGAAGATTATACAAATTAGGTACGGCAACAAAGAAGAATACAAGGCAAATCTTATCGGCAATAAACTAATAATAAACTGAGAATACTACACAATCGAGCAATTACAACAGCAAGAAAAAGACGCTTTAGAAAATGAGAACGAAGAGGCGAAAAGCAAGAAACGATCAGCGACAGAAAGATCACCGGACGAACAAAGAAAGCTCAGAGAAAACAGCAATAAAAGAATAGCTCAAGAAGCAGAAAATTCAAAGCCATTAGGAAGTAAGATTGTACGGACACAAGGTCTACTAGCGGGGTTTCCAACGACGAAGAACGAAAATAAACCAAAAAACTAGCTACGCAAATAGAAAATACACAAAATTCAAATATGAGAACAATGGCGAGGAAATGGAGAAAGAGCAGAAAAATAAGAAAGAATCGAAATAAGGCAAGATTAGAAACATGGAACATAAAAACATCATTAGAAATAGGAAACATGAAAGAAGTAAATAAGGAAATGCAAAGATATAAAATAAATATATTAGCACTACAAGAGGTGAGATGGAGAGATAAAGGCCGATTAGATAATAATGTACGCAAGAGAAGAGAAACAAGGAAGTAATGAAACAGCGTTTATGATAGATAAAAAATATAGAAACCAAGTACTTGAATTTAAGAAAATAAATGGCAGAATGTCATATATAGGAATTAAAAACCAGATAGCAAATATTTCTATAATAAATGTATATGCACCAACCGAAGTAGCAACAAATAAAGAAAAGAACATATTCTACGAAATTATAGAAAGTACATGCGAGAAAATCCCTAAACACAACACGCTAATATTGCTTGGGGACACAATATTATAAATAATCTAAAAAATGGAAAAACACCAGGGACAGGCAGTATATACAATGAAATACTAAGAAACTGAGGAAACGAGTTAAAAACAAGAATATACGAGTTACTAGTGGCAGTATGGAAAAAAGAAGTAATGCCTGAAGAATGACGACTAGGGATGATAATGCATATACCAAAAAATGGAGATCTATCAAAATGTGACAACTACAGAAAATTAATGCTACTAAATACAGTGTATAAAGTGCTATCATCAATAATATTGAAAAGACTGAATAAATACACACGAAGGGAGGTAGGGGAATGCCAAAATAGATTAAGTCAAGGAAAATTTACAGTTGATGCAATAAACATTCTAAATCAAGTGATAGAAAAATGCTATGAAAGAAAGATTGATAGGCATATTTTGTACATAGACGTTAAACAATCATTTGACAGCTTAGAGAGAAAAACGATAATGAAAGACATATAAACATTAGGAATACCAACCGAGATAAAACGATTAATTAAAATAACATTGGAGGAATTAAAGACAGTAACACAAGAAGAATTAACAAACTCAATGAAACAAGCAAAAGGAGTACGACAAGAAGATAGACTATCTGCAGCACTATTTAAAATAGCATTACAAGGTGTAATAAGAAATTGTAAAATAACCGGATGGATAACAGAAAAATCAACACAAGTAATTGCGTATGCAGACGACATCGCAGTAGTGACAAGAGACAAGAGAAGCTGAGAGGAAATAACACAGAAAATAAAGGACGCAAGAAAACGAGGTTTAGAATTAAATCAAAAGAAAACTAAGTATATGAAAATTAGTAAAGAACAAACGTTAAAAAATTAACCGGAAATCGTGATAGGAAAATACAAATTCGAGCATGTTCAAACCTTCAAACATCTTGGAACAGTCATAAGTAGCAAAAACGAGAGAAACATAAAAACATCAGAAAGATAAAATTAGGACACAACGCATACAACAGATTTAAAGAAATTTTGAAAAGTAAACAGATAACAAAGGAAACAAAAATGAGAATGTATAAAGTAGCAATAAGACCAGCAGTGCTATACGTAAGTGAAACTATGCGCATCACAAATAAAGAAGCAGAGAAATTGAAAGCAGTTGAACAAAAAATAATTAGAAGAATATATGGAGCAAAGAAGATAAATGAAGAATTATATATAAGATTAACAAACCAAGAGATAGACAAAATACTAATAGGAAAAAACAGTAAAGGAAATTAAAGCCAGGAGAATACGTTGATACGGACATGTAAATAGAAAAGAAGAAGAATCAGTTGTAAAGAAGATAATGAAATGGAAGTTGCAAGAAAAGAAAGCAAAGAGGAGGCCGAAAATAAAATGGGAACATCAAGTAATAAATGATATAATAACCATGAGAATAATTGATAAATGGAGAGAGAAAATGAAAGAGGAAGATATGGAGGCAAATAGTGGAAGAGGCAAGAAAACACAACGACCTGTAAAGTAAAGAAAAGAAAGAAAGATGGAGAGGAGTGACGAACTAACCCACTAACACAGTCTGAAGAGCTCCAATAGGAGCGGCATCGATTCCGCAATGGAATGTATAACCAGTATCATCACGTTGCTGTTGCAAATGCTATTGTATTAGGTGATGCAATTTTTTAGGCCAGTATTCAGATAAAAAGTTTTTTGTGTTATAATACGTGTAGTTTTTTTACGTAAATTATTTATGTATTTTTTTATGTTTGATTTTGAACTATCATTGCACTTTACATTTATTACCGTTTCTTAAGAAGTTAAAGTCGAGAGTAAATAAGTAAAAATGTTGAAAAATGCCATAAGCTACACTTTTTTGACAAGTACAAATTTATTACCCCAACTCACTTTTAAATGTTTAGGTGATTTGTTTAATCACGTAACAATTCTTTTTCTGCTTTTATTATACTGTCTTATAGAGTTAAAATCCACTGTAAATATGTGAAAATGTCTTTTAACGCGAGACTTTTAGTTTCTAATTTTAATATAGCATTTGATATACAAGTAATTTTAATAAAAACAAAGTATTTCTTCTTATCTAGAACATTCTGAGCTTCTTCTATACTTTGAGGTTCTTCGGAATCAAATTCATTGATTACGCGCTGAATAAGTTTAAAATTCTGAGCGTAATATGAAGCAGTCTTGATGCAAGTACCCCATCTTGTCACAATTGGAGACGGAGACAAGCTAAAATTAGTACCGAAAATTTTCTTAATCAGTGATGACCAAACGCAAGAGCAAGACAAGACCACATAGGTCTTAGTCTTGTTCTTGCATCAGTTAGTCTTGGTCTTGGTCTTGTAATGATATTCTTAATCTCGGTCTTGCGCTTAGTCTTTAATATAGAGTTTTGGTTTTGCACGCAAGACTCTTGCAGTCTCGCATTTTTACACCGTACTATGAATAAAACTTCACAATGAAAGTCAATGTTAAAAAAAATTTTTTTAATGGATATTTGATTAATAACGAAAAATTATGTTACTTTAATAAAAAGTAAAAAATTCTGTCTAACCCACATAAATTATAATAGACATAACATGTTTCGGTTTTTTTAATACTTAAGCCATCTACAAGTACAAATGCATTTGTAAATGGCTTAAGTATTAAAAAAGTGGAATGTGGATTAGACAGAATTTTTTACTTTTGATTAATCTACTAAACCTGAAATCAGAACGATGATACAGAATAGCAAGTTTATTATTATTTAACTTTATTTTTAATTTTACATGTCAACGATCTAACAAGATTTAATTTAATTTTATACTCTATAAACTATCAAAATACAGATACATAAGTACATAAGCAAATATTAGTTAATTAATTTTAATTGAAGGACCTTGAGATTGTATATACCTACATTTTTTATTGAATGACTACATTTAAATTACAAACAAGCAAAAATATTTGTGAAGTTACAAACTTGTTGAAATGTGGTAAAGGATCGACAATTTTTTTTTCCACAAATATTAAATAATAAGCACTATTACATTTGCAATGCGTCCGTTGTATTTTATAATAGATGTAGTTTTGAGAATTCAGTTGTTTTGAAAAAGGAACAACGCCTCGACATGTTTGAGGGATTTGCATGAGTATTACAGGCGCCGTGCCGGTTTAAAATCATTTATAGGTGTCTTTATTGTAAGCTATGTAAAGCGTGCTTTTTAGTACAAATTTAGAATTAAGTAACCTTGAGTTTTGGTCTTGGTCTTGCTAATAGCGTTGTTATCTTGGTCTTGATATTGAGACCAAGACAAGACTGCAAGACCAAGATCGATTTGGTGCTGTCAGAAATACTTTCTTTACTGAATATATCAACAAATTAACACTTGGATATTTTAAACGCACTAATTCAACAAAGCACGTGCCACACCAGTAATATGAATCATTTTTGAATATAAAAATTGTAAACCTTTTATTACTTTGTACATACAGTGAGCTTGTAAAGTATGGAATAAATTCATTATTTTCTAACTGATAAAGTTTGAAAAAAATGCTCGAGCATGTCGATTTTGTTTGTTTAAACGTCAGTTTTTTTCGCCATTGACATTTATTGCTTGTGTTTTGTTTCCGAAATGTCAAAAAAGTGTGAATTTGAAGAGAAAACTTTTCGAGATATTTGATTCTAAAGTTTTAAAAATGTAAGTAAAAGTTATGCGATAAGATCAATTATCAAGGAAGCACTGGAAAACGATTTTTACTTGTTCTTTGAAAGTTTATGCTGTATTTTTCTGATTAATCATTGTTTAATAGTATCTCAAAGTTACTGTTCTTTCCATCACTGTTTGAAAATGGCCCTCCGTTTAAATGAAAGGGAAATAAACTTTGGTGATGATCGGTTACAGAGAGTTCGCACAGAAGTTGAAGTTTGCTGATTATTTGATAACAAATATTCTAACAGAGAATCAATTATACAGTCCACACTTAGCATCGAGCAAATAATTTGGAATTGGGCAATGTGAGAGGTCGCTCTAAAATGAGTCGTACAACAGTCCAAAAAGATGTTAAATTAAACCTTCTACTTGAGTTTCAAGAAAATCCACCATCCGCCAAGTGGCAGCTGACAACAAAATAGTTCAAAGTTCCGTCTTAAAATATTTGAAGTTGGAATAGTGGCACCCGTAGAAAGTGTAACGTACAAATTGGGGAAGTGAGAAAAAAATGCAATCGTAGATGTTTGGTTTACCGTTTGCCTAGTTTCATCGCAAATGGTCGTGGGTCGAATGATTAGAAAAAAAGTACTCTTTCGATAAGCTAATGCCCTTTGCGTCACCTTTTCTTACGGATGAGTAATGTACTGAACGTATAGGCTAGAAAAAAAAGAAATCTTGGACACGCAATCCCTAAAGTACATTAAGAAATAAAACACTTGTTTCAAATAAGAAAATGACAGTTTCGTTTATTAATTTCAGATTCTTTTTTATTTATTTTTTATCTACGACAACCGATCCTCACGAAGGAAAATAAAGATAGGAGTCAAATCGTCGTTGCTTACAAAATTTTTACTGCTCCTGTGGCTACGCCACTGGTATCGTAATGATTATGACACAAATACGGAAAATACAAAACAAACAAAGTGTAAAGTAGACCCTGGAAGCAGATATTTTAATATACCGCCGCAATTCACCAACGCTAGCAATAGTTAGACGTCAAGTTCTCGAGTCAGATATTTACATGGGATTGTATCACCCGGTAACATGACATCAAACTTCGACGCGTACTTCCAATTTCTTTACATTTATTATAATGTTGAAATTAATGAAAGCCAAATAGTAATATTGAAATTTATGAAGGTTAAGTAATAATATTGTAAACGGAGCAAAACACAACAATTTACTAAGCGCACATGACAAAGAATATCGTTTACAATTACATTTATTTATTCGTTACGTTAAACATTTTGACAATCGACGAACACAGTCAAATTGTTATAAGCGAGAAGCGTAAGACGTCAACAGCACCGATCAAGTTACGGTCGATACAGCGTTCCTTTCCCGGTTAATTTACCGTTAAAATAATTTGAAAGTAAATACCTTTAGAAGAGCTCCGCCGCAATTAAACCACCTCCACTTACGTACAAGGATATGTGATCCAAGCTGAATTACGGAAGCATGCCATAAAAGTTTAATTACAGGAGCATCCCATAGAAGCTTAATTACCCGAGTACCCCATAGAAGCTTAATTACAGGACTATGCCATGGAAGCTTAATTACCGGAGTACGCTATAGAAGCTACAATATGTGCTGATCAGAAATATATCTGTGCGTTGTCCCCTGACTCGCACATCTACAAGATTGGTTTTAGATTTTACTAAAAGAAAAGCATCAATCTTTTTGCGTTTTAACGCCGACACACACACCGTACCGGACGTGATAGAAATCAAAAGTGACCGGAAATGTCTTCCAAAAATGAATTACAACTAGCGTCATCTGACAGCATAAAACTCAACCAAACACCTTGAAGTCAAGAATTCATATGTTGGCGGAAGCAAAGATTCCTTATCCGTCAGTCGAAAAGAATTGCAAATTGAAATTTAACCGTTACGAAATATTGTATTTTTCGACAAGGTTACACATTAAATCGGCAAAACTGTAGATATTGGTCAACACTAGAAAATAGAGACTCACAGTCAGTTTTCAGAAAAATTTAACGTTTGGGCTGGCATTGTAGGTATTTTATTAATGCCTGCATTTCAGTACTTTGCCCAAATGAAGAAGATCCAGATCTGCCCAATACACTGGTCTGCAAAAAAATATTTTTTATCGAGCCCTGACACTATTCCGGGTGATTCTTATGTAAAATGACGTCCTGAATCCAAATATGTCTTTCGTTTTCTTTCATCACCCACCATTTTCGAGGAAGCCCCAAATCTCTAATTTTACCATTTTTCGATAAATTAATTATAATTTATTTATCGAACGATAATAATAATTATAATAATTATTATAATAATAAATGTATGAACATGAATTTAATTTAAATGGGAAAAAGAACTTTTTTAGCTATAAACAGTAATAAATAAAAAGATATTCATCGTTACTTGGTGCTTGCTTTCCTTTTATACCCTGAGGTACAGCTCTCTCGTTTCAAAAACCAGCAGTACTCCGCCAACATGCTTGCATTCCACTTCCCTGAAAATCTCTTCTCCAGTTTAGCAATGTCTTGATGGAACCGTTCCCCGTGTTCATACGACACTGCTTCTAAATTTTCAGGGAAAAAGTCCAGATGCGAGTGAAGGAAATGAACTTTAAGAGACATGTTACACCCTATGTTCTTGTACGCTAAAAGCAGTTCCTCGACGTGAGCGACATAATCTTCACTTTTGTGGTGTTACCCAGGAAGTTCTTACAAACGTTTTAAAATGCAAGCCAAGCTCGTTTTTCTTTTCGATTTAGGTGTTCAATAAACGTCGAATCTTGGAAGAGTTGTCTAATCTGGGGACCAACAAAAACACCTTCTTTGATTTTAGCTTCGCTAAGACGAGGAAATTTAGTTTTTAAAAATTGAAATGCGCCACCTGTCTTGTCCACTGCTTTCACAAACTGTTTGATCAATCCAAGTTTGATGTGTAAAAGTGGTAAGTAAATATTTTCCTTCGGAACCAAAGGATTGTGGGCGACAGTTTTCTGACCAGGAATAAGATTTTCTCGCAGAGGTCAGTCCCGTACGATGTAATGTTTATCGCGGGCTCGGCTATCCCATTCACAAAGGAAGCAGCAATATTTTGTGAATCCTGATTGCAGGCCCGTGAGTAGAGCAACAACTTTTAAGTCAGCGCAAAGTTTCCACTTATAATCATGATAACTAATTTTATCAAGGATTCTGAAGATGTTTTCGTACGTTTCCTTCATATCAACAGAGTATGCAACTGGAACTGATGGGAAGTCATTCCCATTTGCCAACAGAACAACTTTAAAGCTTGTTTTTGATGAGTCTATAAACAGTCTCTATTTGTCTGGGTTACATGGCGTCTGTAGCTCTGTCATCAATAAATTTGCATTAGGGCAGAACACTAAACCTTTATCTTTTGAGAAAAGACATTTTAAGGTTGCTTGTCTGGTCCTGTGAGAAGATATTTTTACTCCCTTTTCTAAAAGATTCCACTGTTGAAGTCGCGATCTTAGGAGCTGAGATTTAGTCTTGGGTAACTGCAAATCCCTGACAAGATCATTTAATTCCGATTGAGTGAGGAGGTGAGGTTGCCGAGAAATTAAATCTGCGGAATATTCTTCATCATCATTGAACGTTTCATTCGAAGCTCCAGGTTGTGGCTCAGAGTCTTTTAAATCAATTTCCGGCTCTAGAGTATAAGTGTTTGGGGGCTCTGGGATTGGCAAACTATCATTATGAGGAACAGGTCTTAGAGCTGACGGAATATAGGGATACTGAATTGTATGCTTACTTTTGCTCGAAAACCCGACGGTGGAAGTCATACAAAAGTAACAATCTGTAAGATGACAGCGAGGTTCACGCCAAACCATGGGTACAGCAAATGGCATTGATTCACGGGTACCTTTGAGCCATTTGGTCAAACAACTGTAACAAGTCGTACAGCAAACTGATGGAGCCCAAGTCTTGTCTTGGTCGTCAACTTGACAATCAAAGTACAATTTATAAGCTGCTTTAACAAGCGGAGAAAGGGGTTTTCGTTGCGCTTTTAAAGTTAATTCCCCGCATACATAGCCGAAGCTATCGAGATGATTTTTACACTCGCGTGGCATAATTAAACAATAATAATGTACTGATCGAAGCAGTTAAGCAAACAATGTAATATACTATAATGAGAAGAGTAATGCAAGTTCAAGCCTGTCGAAAATTCATGTTCAAACCTGCATGTGGTAGTGAGATCGCCAGCGTCGTGCAGTGAATCTTCCTAACTATTTATTGATATTTTTTTACTGTTCTTTTATATTTGTATTTTATTGTTGTTTCTATATACATTTTATAGCAAAACTTTTGCCATATACTTTGGTATAAATTTTATTACCTGCTTTGGGATGTTTAACGGCTATAAGTTAAAATTCTAAAAAAAATGCAAAAAATAAAATAAAAATGGGGTCCCCCCAAAATAGGTAGGTGATGGGTAAAAACAGAGCTCATTTTTGGATTCAGGAGGTCATTTTACATAAGAATCGTCAAGAATGGTATCAGGGCCGATTTTCATGCAGACCATGATGGTGCGCTACCTTATTTTAGATAGTTCGCAAATATTTAAATCAAGTATTTGCTAACTAATAAATCAGTCGTAAGGTATCTATCTCACCTCCTCGACTACTTTTTATGGGAGTATTTAAAAAGCAAAGTCTATCTAAATAAATTAAGTACCAACAACAAACGAGAGGACAGAATTCGTAACAAAATGCGGACAATTCCAAGCGATACTCTTTGTAAGGTTTTTTAAAAGTTTCAGTGGCAGATGCACTTCGAACATTTACTTTGATTTTTTGTTGTACATGTCTGCTTTTATTATCCATTATTATCTTCATTTCTTGTATGTTAGTCGTTGATTGTTAATATTAATTTCAACAAATTTAATTTTTTGAAATTAAATAACTTCCTTCTAAATCTTTCTAGAATTTTCTCGATCTTAAGTAGAAAAACACCATTGTACTAAATTAAAACACTAAAATGTTTGATATACCAGATAATTTTTACCTACATTTTTGAAACTTTGAAATCGAATATCTCGAAAATTTTTCTCTTCGAGGTCACACTTTTTTAACATTTTTGTATTCAGAAAAATGAACTCTATCGAAATCTGTTGAAAAAAAATATGGGTTATCATGTAAAAAAATGTTCATTACAACATAACTGAGAAACCAAACACTATCAAAAAATATCAAGATCACAACTGTATATGGTGCAGCGTCGGTTCAAACCACCAACACTTTTTTGTAGCAAATTCAACTACAAGAAGCTAAAGGCATCATTACCTTCACTGTTATTAAATACAAAACGTTTGTTTCTTTCTGAACTCTCACTCTCTCTCTCTCTTAATTTTTTATGGTAGTGCTATACAACAGTGGAACGTAACTTTTTTAAAACGTTGACTCGTCCAGTATATTTTGTTTGGTATATCTTTCCAAAAAGATTTAAAGTCTTATTTTTCAATTTGGTCAATGCTATATTAGCAGAAATAAAAGCTGCACACAGGTTTTCGTTAAACTCTGAATGCTTAGATCGAGATTTTGATATCGTGTTCATCAGCATCTGCTGTTGTTTCCATTTCATTTTAGAATTATGTTGTTTTCTGTCTTCCAGTTTGAAAAATTGTTAGTTTTTGACAAATTGGTTTAAAATTGCAATAGCATTTTTTTTCTTTTGGTATTTTAAAAATAAAATTTTATGATTGCTCGAAAAATCTAGAGTTTAACCTTTGGTTTAACTAACAAAATTATCTTGTTGTAAACTGAATGTTAATAATTTGATAAGGAAACTCATTGTCATTTAACAATAAAAATTTTAAAAAGATATGAAAAACCAGGTGATTGGCTAGGAAACCATTAAATACAATAATTGACTAAATGAGTTATTGACTATACTTTTAAATAAGCAATTGAAGACCTGCTTCTGTTTGGTAGATGCATTGCTTAAAAAAACTTTAAAAATACATAAAATATGCATGTATAACAGTGGCGGCTTCTCCATTAGGTCATTTGGTCAATGACCCTCCAAAAAATACTAAAAATTGTTTTATTATTAATTTACAATTTCAAGTACTCTTAAATTCTTAATGCAAGCGCAACACATTCAAAAACTAGCAAATTTGCCTGAAATCATGGAGATGTTGTGTGTTTAAAGTATCAATATGGAAATGACTTATGATTTATGCAAACGTATCCTAAGTCTAGTGATCAACTAGAGTGGAAACTTATGTTTCATATTTTATACCTTTTTCAAAGCTCATTGACAAAAAACAAAACACTATAAATTTTATTTTATTTGTGAAACTTTGAGGAATCACTTTTGCCATCGCGTTTTGGCGCATAGGTGCCGTCGTACTACATTTTTTGTATCATTTTTTACGTTGTTATTGTTTTTCTTTATTACTGTTTTTGTTTTTAGACTTTTAGCAATTTCTACGTATATACATAAAGATTAGATCAGTAATAAACATTTTCTGTTTAGTAAATTTAATCTGCACTTTAAAATGTAATGAACCATTTATGACTCTCTTTAATGAAATTAGGCTGGTAGCTAAGACATAAACTGATATCACGAATGATAAGACATAAAAATAATAATGTAAATTTGTTGTTTTCCTGGATACAATATTGTTATATTTTTTTTAATGAAATCTGAATATATGACTGTTATGGTAAAAAGTTTAAATTGCAAGATAAAAACTTTAGTTTTATAATGACCAGGCAATGAAAACAATGTCATATTCTACAAAAATTTACAGTAATCTTTTTTTTTATAGTACCTACAATCTAATTACTTACTTAAAAGTTTCAGCTTCACCTGTAAGAAACTTTTTTTTTAATACAATGTCGAAGAAATATAAAACACTATTGTTTCACTAATATTTATGGCATTGGTCGCACTTAAGCCGAGGATGTACTAATGTTTCTAAAAGAAGAATAATAACTCTAATAATCATAATTAAATTATAAAACAATTATAATTACTTAGTAAATCTAATCTGTAATTGTTGGTAAATATTTACATTGTTGTTAAACAATGCGATAACTAAATTTGTGTTACCGTGACTTACTGAAATTGTTAATTCGAAAAGGAAGCGAAACGAAAAGTTGCGCAACTTCGAAAAGATTCCATAAACAACAATTTTTACGTTTCCTTTTATTTGCTACACAACATCGTAATTGGCGTTGTGTATCAATACAACAAATTAAGTTATAAAAGAAAAATTTTGACAACCTGTAATTTTAATACGTTACCAAATTAATGTGCTATAAAAATTGTAACAGTTGCGTATAAACAGGCTGTGTAATACCTAATACGTATATGGTATGCGCATTTTATTATGTGTAATTATAATTAGGCTACAACTAAGAGAAGCAATTCTCATGGTAGATTGTTATGGTTTTTGTTAATTAGTAACGGTTTCTGATGATGTATCTACGTGAACGTCCAATCACTTTCTATTGTAATAAACTTTAAAGTTTTTATTTAACTGTAGTGTGAAACGGATGCATTCAACGGAAGGTTACATTAGAGTCTACTAGTACAAAACTGCTCTTTTTTTATTATGTTTTATGTCAAATAAAATTTTTATTAATTTACCAGCTACGCTTGTTACCACAAGTATAAAATGTAATGAAAATTTTAGCTATAAACATAAAAGTATATGGTGTTGTTTAAATTAGACAATCTTCATTAAATGTTTGTTACGTCTGGTTTATCGTTTTTAGTCTGTTTGTAATTTCTTATATGTTGTTCTTCTATTGTTATTCTTCAAACTCAACTTTTTGCTAACGTAAATGTAATTGCCCATAGAGGAAAGTACCATAGGCCCAGGCTTGGTCCAGGCTTGGCCCAAGTCTGTACAAGCCTGAGTCAAGCCTATATGCCAAGCTTGGGCCAGCTTTGGAAAAAGCCTGGAATGATAATCATGGCCCAGTCCTGGTCGCTAGGCCTGGGCCATGCTCAGTTGCCAGACCTGGGCCATGCTCAGTTGCCAGACCTGGGCCATGCTCAATTGCCAGACCTGGGCCATGCTCAATTGCCAGACCTGGGCCATGCTCAGTTGCCAGACCTGGGCCATGCTTAGTTGCCAGACCTGGGCCATGCTTAGTTGCCAGTACTGGGCCACGCTTAATTGCTAAAACTAGCTCAAAATTAAATGCCAAGAATTAAGCATTAATAAAACAATAGAATAAATAATTGTATGAACGTATTTACACTTTATTGTTATTGCTTGTATCATGTACTGTTTAAATTACATAAAGTTTTTTAATTACTATTTAGATCTCGCCTTAAATTATATTAACATTTAGCTAGTACAGTTATTATTCTCCATCACTAGTTCACATTCAAGTTCAACTCATTTTGGCACCTTTTGTTTGATATTTTTTGGTTTTCTGTATCACTAGGGTCATTAACGTCACTCACAACAGTTGATGTTTACACTTTGATTATTTAAACTTTGCCGGTTAACATCTAAATTAGTTTTTTTATTCAAAACTTTTTTGGTTTATTTAACGCACGCCATCTTTAAACTCTAAGGTAAGAATCAGACAGAATTACTTTTAGTAGCCTCGCCTCGTGATAATTGCGGAGTAAACAAAAGAAATTATATTTAAAGGTTTTTTCCTTCTAGTTAAAACGTACTAACATTCAATGACTGTATAACTGAATCTCGGAGATTTGATTCATCACCTTTACTACTCTAGCAATGAGAAAAATATTACATTTAACTAACAGATGATGTAAACAAGGATGGCGGCTGCGCTAAACGAAAATACCCGAATCTTGCGATACGTAACCGAACGGCTCAAGTTTCAATTCTACACTTTCGATATTATAACTCAACTTATTAACCAATTTTTTAAAATTTTTAACATTGAAAACAATTATTATTGCTATTTTCTTGGATAATCTAGCCTTAGGCAAGGCTGGGTCAACCAGTCTTGAACTAAGCTTGGGTCCCTATGGAATAGGAAAGCTGGGTTATCCAGGCTTGTGCCAAACTTGGATTTTCATGGAATGGCCAAGGGTGGGTTATACAAGCTTGGGCCAAGCTTGGCTAATAATTTGCATGGCCGAAGCTGGGTCAACCAGTCTTGGCCCAAGCTTGGGTTTCCATTTAATAGCCAAGGATGGGTTATGCAAGCTTGGGCCAAGCTTGGGTAAGAATTGGCATGGCCGAGGATGGGTCAACAAGTGTAGGACCAAGCTTGGGTTTCCATGGAATGGCCAAGGCTAGGTTATCCAGGCTTGGGCCAAACTTGGATTCTCATAGAATGGCCAAGGATGGGTTATCCAAGCTTGGGCCAAGCTTGGCTAATAATTTGCATGGCCGAAGCTGGGTCAACCAGTCTAGGCTCAAGCTTGGGTCCTCATGGAATGGCCGAGGCTGAGCTACCCAATCCTGGGCCAAGTCTGGGCCAATACAGGTACGCCAAACTTAGGTTTCTCAGTACTGGCCCAGGTCTGGCCCCGTTGTCTAACTTTGGGGTTTCCTGTATGGGTGGTATTTTAACTTTTGGTTATTGGTATCGTAATGTAGTAAAGTCATGCCAGGCACCGACTTGAGTTTTTTAACTATAAAATCTTAAGCTTTTGCGGTTATTTTGGTCATTCCTCTCCGTGAAAGACTAGGACCAAGCCTAAAAAGTCTGGGTGTTTAACTACGACGCGGTCTAAGCCGAAAGTCGCTTATAATAATAGTTTTTAAACTATTTCGTTGTAATCTGCACCGTCGTTTGCATCAAAATACTTCAGTTATATTTAGTGATAAGCATAGGCGCCAAGTTTGTGGGTTCGAGCTACTTTTGGAACCTATAATAATTTTTTTATGGGTTCTTACTATAATTCCTTGATGTTTCTGGATATCGTGTATGTTGAGAATAATAATATTTTATCACCCGCAGACGTAAATTAATAAAATAAGAATAATAATTCCGGTGCAGTGACTAGTGTGCAAACCCAACTTGCTGTGTTGGCATTTGCCATGTTTGTTTAATTCGTTCTTCAGTATAGTGATTAACTTCAAACCAGATGTCAAAACGCTTTGAACTTTGCTCTAGAAATAATTACACTTTAGCAATTTTGTCTGAAGCGACTACAGATATTTTACCAAATTCAAAATTACGAAAAAACAAAAATTAATACAATTTGTTTTTTTGTCCAACAGACAATCAGATATGTTTCTATGTCCTCTTCTTCTGAATGTGCCTATCCGTTCCGGATGTTAGCAACAAGCAATGCAATTTCAACTTTACTGCTTGCTGTTCTAAACAGTACTTGTGTAGACATAGAAAACTAAGTTTCAACCAAGAGATTCCGCGCCTCTTATGTCTAGAACCCTTCCATGAAGCAGGCCTTATCTCTTTTGGTTCCTCATTATGTGTGCGAAACATTATTTTTGAGTCGTTTCTAAAACCATCTTGTTGGAGATGTAATCAACCCAGGAAATTCTAAAAATTGTTTGTATAACCCACATCTCCAGTTTCTTTGTGGATGCTTTCGTCAAAGTCTAGAATTTGGCACCATATAAGAGCACAAGCAAAATATAACTTTAGAAGTGGTGTTAGTTTGGTGTGTAAATTAAAGTCTGTAATTTTAATTAAATTTCCCATTTTAGTGAAACGTAGTGTTTAATCTCTCTTCATTAATTGACACTCCAGCGTCTGTATTCTCTAGTGCCATGTTAAATATATGCTCCGAGTATAAGCTAAATAGAGTAGGGGATAAAACACAACTCTGTCTAACACCACGTCTTGTATTTATTTCTTCAGAGTAACGATACTCCACTTTGATATTTGCTCTTTGGTGCCAGTACAGATTTACTTGCTTGTTTTAGTACCTTTATTATTTTATTATGCTGGACCACATCCAAAGCTTTCTGATTATGTATCAAACAGATGTACACATCTCAGCCAACATCCTTACATTGCTGGAACAAGACCTAAATTGCAAACAGAGCCTTTTTAGTTCCCTGTGCTTTTCTGAACCCGAATTGTGTATTTGATATATTTTCCTCGCAATTTTTATATATTCGATTTTCAAAAATAATTTTAAGAAGTGACTCATGAGGCTAGTTAACCTATAATCTTTACAATGTTTTGCACTGTTTTTTTTGAGTATAGGAATAAATGTGGACTTTAACCAGTTTAGAGGTATATCTACGGTGTCGTAAATATAAAAAAATTCAGCATAAAGATCGTTTGCTTTTAGAGCATTTCCATTCTTTTTTTTTTAGCTGATTTGTACCTTTCATCAACGGCAATACATAAACCAACGTCGGCAATAATTACTGGGACATCTCTCATTCTGATATACTTCTTCCAGGTATAAATTCTCTTGTTTTTATCTATGATGATACGGTTTTTTTTATCTAGCAGGCGGCCAACCATAGATGTTTTATACATACCACTTACTTTTTTGATCTTACGATGCATGTTTAAACTGTCATGTTTTTTTCAAGGTCTTCTATTTCTACACATTTTTCTAGAGCCCATGTTTTTTTAACGTGTCTTATTTTCTTTCAAATGTTTTTTTAAATTTCATTATATATTTCCTGATCTTTGTCTTTTACTTTCCGGCGTTCTTCCATTAGGTTTAGTATTTCAAGAGTCGTCCATTGCTTTTTTTTCAGTTTTTGTCACATTCACATCTTCAATATTGGTTGGTTTTTAGTTTTCCAGACATGTGTTGTTTTGCTTGTTTTTTTATTGTTGGATTCTTCAGTTTTGTTTTGTCATATTAACATTCTTCTGCTTTTGACAATCTAAACTTTAATTTAACTGAGCCAACTAACGGGACGTGATCTAACTGAATGTCAGCGCCAGCGAAATTTTTTACTGCGGTGAAAATGTGTCCATAACGCCTATTGACCAGCAAAAAATCTGTCTGGTTTCTTATAATGTGGTCCGGTCTATCTACAGGTGATTTCCAGTTATATAAACAACATGGTGGTATTTTGAAAAATGTATTAACGTTTACCAAGTCTGTATGGTTCAACAAGTTCATTACCGCTTATCTTTCTCAATTTGGCGTTAAAATTGCTTATAATAATAATTGTGATATCTTTTTTGTTTAACTACCTGAGTGCTTGTCGGGGGTCATGGTAAAAACTCTCCGATCCATTATAACGTTTGTCAGTTGTAGGAGCAAAGTATTATCTCAGAAATAATCACAAAATTATTTACTGATCGATATAATCTGCTGTAAATTAGGAGGCCTACTCAGTTTTGGTGTTCTCCGTCAACATTTTTAGATAAATATACTTGGTGCTCACTAATTGTGTGATTGTCGGAACTACACCATCTCGTCTCGCTTACTCCTGTTACATCCCTGTTCAGCTTATTCATCTCCTATATATAATTATCTATTTTTTCTGTTTGATACATTGTACGAACATTTCACGTACAAATTCGCATAGATAACCTGGCTACTCTTAGCAGCCTCTGACCGGGAACTTAGGCCCTATTTGATTTGAAATTTTCATGTTTATTGTACTTGAGAGTTGTGATGGCGTGGTTTTCCGTTTCCTTTACCATGGCAAAATACAAGCCATCTAACACGGTTGCAGTCAAGACCCTCACTGTCCTTACTCGAACTAGTTCAGGAACATTTCTTATGTGCTTCAACTAGGTACTGGAAATGCTGCTGTTCATTTGCAAGCTGGATTTTGGTTCGCCCCAAGTATTTGACTTTCTAGGTACCACCCACGGGTCTATAACCACTATTTTGATAAATTATTTAAGTCTTGTAGGTTTTATGCCAAAACTGGGGAAATTGAGGCAAATGGTTTCTTATCTTATTTGAGTATTTTTATTATATCAATATACTAATTAAAACTATTTATAAAAAAATGTTGTCGTCTCAACTATTATGCTTGTATCTTTAAAGACTGCAATGGATTTTTTAGAAAACAAGGTTTGTTTTGGATAACTGCCCACAAAAAACTTCTCTCAAACTAGACCTATTGAAGCTTCTTCGTTATCGACGTGGTCTACATGGGCTAGATGCTAGTTAAACTTTTACACAGACGACAAAAAAACTATTGTTTGGCAAAACAATATTTTTCGTTATCTTACAACCTCAAAAAAAGTTCTTTCAGATTTTGATGAAATGACGAGTTTTATCAAACATGTAAGTTGGTGAGAGAACTATTGCCAGAGTTCCATAAACTGATTCGACTTATATATTTTGAACATATACTGCTGAAACTATTTCATGTGCGACTAAATAATGTAGCAAACGTTTTCTTTACTATATGGATTAATATTTATTCTTATGTTATAAGAGTGAATATCCTGAGATGATTAATTTTCAAACTGTTTAATTTTTTGAGCAAAAACTCTAACTTTTTATTTCTGTCGGCACAGAAAATTCTAAGAACCCACAAAGTTTTACGCAAGTCGGCGGCTATGGTGATAAGTGACATTTTATTACCATAAAAACGATTGTTATAAAAATGTAACTTTATTAATCTTTATATTCTTTATTTAACTGATACTTTCACTTTGAACTCGATTATATCTAATTTTTGTTTATCAGTAGTTTAACGAAAATAACATTAATGGACGAGCTACTGTTTTAACGTACTACAATTATTGTCAAATATTAATAACTTTGATACATGGGCATAAAACAAAAGATTATGTTTTAGAACTATGTCTATGTCCTATAGCGTAAAAGCTCTCAGCCCTACACAGGCAACTAGATCACGTTATTTTAACCTTACTGGGTCACATCTATTACGTTATATGTGTAACGTTATATTTACCGTATAATTACGACTAAAAAACTTGGCTTGTATAATGTTAGTTATATTAACACTTTTATTACCGTGCATAGAAAACAATTAGCCTTTTTGTAGTAAGAAGAGCAAAAGGGGGAATAATAACAAAAATACCAGAGGAATAATAAAGAGAAACATACAATGGCATAAAAAATGTTTTAAAATACTGACGGTATAAAGCTAAAATACGAAAAACATTAGAAGAAACTTTGAAAAGGTTATAACGGAGAAGTAGGCAAGAACCTGAAAAGAAGGTGAAAAAAAGGAGAACGGTCGTATAAGAAAAAAAAGATCTATGAACAAGACAATAAATGAAGAAGCGAAGGAACTACTAGAAATGTGTCGAAAAAGAGGATGGGATAATTTAAATGGAAACAATAAAGAGAGGGAAAGAGGAGAATTTATATATATAGAAGCAAGGGGAGAGTGTGTAATAGATTACATCCTCGCAAACTAGCAAGGATGGAAGATATTAAAAACTTCAAAATAGGGGAAACTATAGAATCGGACTATCAGCCGATGGAAATAAAGAGAGAAGGGAAATGAGCAAAATTAAAAAGAAGAGGAATCAGAGTACGTAACAATAAACAAAAATGACACTAGAAAGCATAAACAAATATCGACAAAAGTTAGAAGAAGTAGAATGGGAAGAAATAGATAGATGGAATGGTATAAGAACTACCAACAAAGATAAAGAAAGCGACGGAAAAAAGACGTATAGGTGCAAAAAGGGGGAGATTATGAGAAAGAATAAATGGTGGAATAAAGAGTGTAACGAATTAAAAAGGTGGGCACGAAGAACATCGAGAAATTGGAGAAATGGGTAAACAGAAACGTAGAAATTTAAGACTGTGCAAGGAAACATGCAAAAGAAAAAAATTAGAGAGCAAAAGAATGAAAGATGAATATATAAGGAGGTTTGGGAAGGACAGTACCTAAATAAAGAAAGAAAAACAGGAAAGAAATAATCAAAATCTTATATCAATAAAATAATGGAAAAACATTTTATGCAGCTCTTGGGAGGAAAAGCAGAGAGAACAAGAAAAATAAACAGAAGGGAAGAGAAGCTAGAAACAAAGGAAATAAAAGAAGAAGAAGTAGAAAAGGCAATAGGAAGATTGTAGAAAGGAACGGCGGCAGAAGAGGATGGTATACGCAGTGAAGAGTAGATCTATGGAAGAGAAAGGATAAAAAAGAGGACAACTGGAATTATAAATGATGCATTGAAAGGCGAAGAACTGCCAAGTAAGTGAAGAAAGGAAATAATAATCACAATACACAAAAAATGAAGCAATAAAGAAAAGAAAAATTACAGAGTAGTGTGTTAGACATAACACACGAAATTTATGCGATAGTGTTGGAAAAAAGATTAAAAAACGAAATAGAAACAAAAACAAATATTACTAGATGGGCAAACGGTTCGGATGAGAAGGAGGGTGCTGGATAACGTATACATGCTAAAACATTTAGCAGCTTAGGAATTAGAAAAGGTAGACCGATGTACGCAATATTTATCAATCTAAAAACAGCATTCGACACTAAAACAGAAACAAGCTTTGGGAATATATGAGAAAGATTAAGATAAACGAGACGTTAATACAAAGAATAGAAAAAATATACAAGGAAACAACAAACAGAGTGAGATCAAATAGAGAGCTAAGCCGGAAATTTTGGACAAAAATGGGACTGAGACAGGAATGGCCGTTAACTCCAAGCTTATTTACAATTCACATAGAAGGAAAATAATGGGTCAAGTTTAGAGCTTAGGAGAAAAAACGTTTATAGGTAAAAAGAAGCTACTATCTGAAAAAATAGTAATAAGTATAATGTTGTACGGAGCGGAGATATAGGGATGCAAAGAGCAAGCGCAGCTAGAAACAATTTTGGAAAAGTACTGGAAACGTACGCAGGGTAACGGGCGGTGAAATACGAAGAAGAGATGAAAGAAAGAAAAGAATGCAACATTTTACAAGAATGTTCGTAATTGGCAAAAGACAGGAAAATAAATTATGGGCAAAAGCACTACGATTAACATGTATATTTAAGAGAAGAGGTGGTAAAACTAAGATTTGAAGGCAACAATATGAGAGAAACGTTAGTAAGGAGAGACTAAAACGTATATCAACAAGAAAGGAAAGCTAAGATAAGATAGTCCAGATACAATGAGCACTACGACAAAATAAACAAAGAAGGATTACCTCAGTACCTGGAGAAAAAAATGAAGAATAAAAGAAAAAAATGATAGCGAGATTCAGGTATGGAAATGAAGGAAAAAGAAACAATTACTGGATGAAGGATACGGCGAGGTTATGCAGGTCCTGCGGAGGATGTGAGACAGTTGAACACATGCTAAAAGAATGTGAAGAGTTGAGGGAAGAGGAGATGGTGAAAAAAGAAATACTGGAAGAAGGGGGAGAGGGTGCAGAGTGGATGGTAGAAGTTTAGAGTAAAAGGAGAGCGGGTGGAGAGTTGAAATATAACTAATTTACAAGGTACATTAACCAACCTTTTGCAAATTGCATATACACAAAATGCAAATAAAATTTACTTTACGTTAAATCTATATTATCTTTGATTTTCCTCAAAAATATAAATAAAATAAATGAACTAGTTTAACAGTTAGAAATTATGAGTAGTAGAAAAAAAGACATACATATTTAATTACAATAATGTGTAACTGTCAAAAAATTTTAAGGGAACTCGATACTTACAATATTTCTTTTTTTTTGGCTTTCTTAAAAAAATGAAATTACTGTTCTTTCAGAATTTGGAATTATTTCTTTGTCAAAACACTGCATTGTTTTGATACATAATTTACCAGGTTTTAGATCAAAATGTTCTAAAATTTGACATCTTATTATGTTGCTTTCGTCATAAGTACCAAAACATTTTGGAATTCGTGTCCAAATAACGTTACTCAGACTCTTGTTTAGATTGTGGGTTCTTCTTTGCAGACATTTTTTTAAAAGTTTAGGCTTAGCTAGAACCCGGATAGATGAAAATATCTATCATGGTCGTAAACCTCGCTTTGTTTTTGGGGTTTTAGGTATTCAATTTTACACAGTCCATGGAAGGTGACACATTTGTTGAAGAGATGTGAAAAAATTCAACTCTTACGACTTTTTTTATATCTTTGAAGGAAATCGAATTCTTCTTTTATATTGTTTCTATAAAAGGTTTGAACTCTATCTATCGCTTCACTTATGTCGATTATGACTTCTTAGCGTTTGTTCTTAGACTTTCCATGCGCTTTTTGACCCGTTCTAAACATTCCAGTTTTTGAAGTCAGCACCGTTATTTTTCTATTATAAACTTGTACGCTTTACAGTTTTCGTCTCTTAAATAATTTACATATCGTACATTGTAATGAGGTATAGAATTTGTAAATTTTTTTACTCCGGCAATTTCCATACCATCACTTACTCTATTATAGTTGGCTTTGCAATTGAGCTTATGTTCATTTAGATTCTTATCTGGGCATAAGGAGTACTTTGAAAATATGGACACATCGATTCCTTTGCCTGACTTTACACTTGTGACAGTCACAATTTCGTTTAAAGACTTGTGACCCGGTTTCTGCTAAGTACTATTGAGAGCAATAGTAATGTCTCGTAAACCAGCATTTACATCTACAGCTTTGTTGACTAGCTTAGCCATTGTATCACAACCATTTTTTCTGTAGTTACAAAAAGTGCTTTCTTGTATCTAGAATAATTGTTAGAAACGTTGATAATTTTATTATTCTACAAAACTGCATAACAACAGTACTCGTAGAGTAAACTCAAGTTCGATTCATGCAACTTACGTTCTATTGTGACTGTATCAGTAATTCCACTTTTGAATTCACAACATTTTAACTTTGAAAGTCACGCTCTGCTCCACCTTGAAGTCAATTTCTCTGTCAACATTTTTACACACTGCTAGCGCTTGTTTTACGTTTACAATGTCATTTTCTAAGTCAATTGTCATACTTATCATATAACGCAACGTATTCTTTTATTTTTAAGAAAGACGAAAATTGTGTATTCTTTTGATTGGACGAAGATAATTTGCAATAGAGTGTATTTTTCACATTTGGGCTATTTTCAACAGGCGTCAGCGTAGACAAATTAGTCATAACACGAGATTTTTTTATATGAAAACTTTTTCGTTTCTTAAAAGTACTTTTTGGTGTTGTCATAATAAAAGATAATAAAAGTTGATTTATAAAGTAGATTTAAAACAGGAAGGCTGCAATTTTTTGAAGAGGGGTTTCTTCAAAAATTGTGTTTTTTTACATTTGACCTATTTTCTTGTAAATTATCTCTATGAACATAATCAAATTCGTTTTGCGTATCTACGAAAGGTTGATAAGCACACTGAATACCGGAATTTTAAAAATCCTGACTATATTACTAGAAAAAACATTTTTTTTTACCATTGCTTTCTGGCGAGTTATACAAGACTGTATATTCTAGGATTTCAACAACTTACTTAAATTGAGTCAAATTGTCTGTATAGTTTAAAAAAATGAGTCTTTTATACAAAGTTTTACTTAAAAAAATACCAAGCTAGTAATTAATTCAGGATTTATCTGTGTCCTAATATTGAAAGCGTATTACAAAATTGTTAGTCTAAAGTATCTAAATAAGAGTACTGAGTAAAATTTTCAGGTCAATCAAGTAAATACTTTCAGAATAAATAGAATCTGAAGTTAGGATTAGCAGTTTGCGGCTACGGCAGTCAATTCTGAGTGTTGGGTTTGTTTAAAGCAACCAGAAGAAATGGTTTAAAGCAGAGGTTCTCAAATTTTTTTGTGTCGTAGACCCCTTGCCATGTTTTTCGGTTTTGGGTAGACTCCCTACTTACCTGATATTGATTTTTTGTAAATTTCTAACTGTAGTGAAGTTTAGTGTTAAAAACTTAAAGTAAAAACACATGTTAAGTTTTATACATTTATTAATTGAATTTACATTAAAACTACTCAAAATAAAATTTTGTATCTGTTATATGAAATATACGTAACATAAAATAAACATAAAATAAACTAAGCAATAAATTAATGTTTTTAGTGAGAAGGATGAACCTGGCGCTTTAATAATAAATTATCAACATTTGGCGTCAATTTTGTAACGTTTAATCTTAAATCTTCTCGGCTAATGATGTCCAGTCTGTTCCTTTTTTTCGTTAGAAAGTTGGTAACAGCGCTGAACCCCTTTTCCACTAGGTATGACGATGGAAAAGAAATTAAAAATTTCCTTGCTATATTCCATAATACGAGATAAGTAACGGGTATGTTGTTTTGCAGCCAGAATTGCTGATATCCGTTTTTAAACTGAACCTTAAGTTCTTCGTTTGAACTTAGTTCAGTCAGTTCCTTTTGTATTATGACATTCGTTTCTTCTATGTCAGAATATGGGTTAATTATTTACAGTGGTATTACCATAGTCAAAACATCCTCAAAACTAGTTTCAAAATCTGAATAGAGGGCATTTAAATGTTGAACGTAGGTTGAAACGTCGTTTTTCTGGCAGTTTGTCTGTGACAAATTGGGGAACTGGGAAAATTCACCCCGTCCAATATTTTCCTTCATTAGTTTAACTTTGCCAAGAAACGCTGATAAGATGGACTTTGTTTTAATCAAATTTAGACTGTCGCCTTGTAACTGCAAATTAACCATATTAAATTTTGTAAACAAATCTGTTAAATAGGCGATGTCTGTTTTCCATTTCATTAAATTGTCTTTTAAAATTTTATCTTTAGTATCCAGAATTTGTAAAATAGTCTGAAAAAGTGCAAAAAACCTTGTCAAACGTAAGCCTTTCGACAGTCAGGGTACTTCAGTATGAAGGAGTAATTGATGAAAGTGTTCGTCATTTTCTTCACACAACTGCGCAAATAACCGCATATTCAACGCGTTGCTTCGGATTACTGCATCAATGACTAATTGAAGAGATTCATGCAATCTAACACTCAAATGTGTTGCAACTAAATGTTGTCGATGGATGTTCAACCATGACAGGTGCTCCATTTGTAGCTTCTGATATTATATTTGATAAATGGATTGCTTTTTCAATGAAGTAATCCTTCAAAACATGAAATATTGATTCATCTTTAGTGTCGGTTGTCAAAGTTCTTGCAAAGAGCAGTTCTTCGTAGATTTGTTGATTCATAATAAAACGAACATATGCCAATAATAATGCTGCATTACCAGGTAAAGTTGACTCGTCCAGTTGTATAGAGAAATGGGTCGTTTGCAAATAATTACACAAGAAGCTTTCAATATCAGAACTCATTTCATCAATACGTCTTTCAACAGTATTGTTGCTTAAGGGAATTCTTTTAATGATATCAGATGCAGGTTTGTGTAAAACAGTTTTTAAAACCTCTTCAACGGCTGGCAAAATTAACTTCTCTCCGATAGTATGCGGTTTTCCGGATTTTGCTATAAGTAGCGAGATATTGTAAGACGCCCGCAAACCATCATCGTTTCTTTGTGACGTCGAAGCGAACATTCTGTCCAGCGTGGGTCTCTTCTGAAGTTTATCTTTGAGTGTTTGAAAGTATTTTAAATATTTATCTGCTTTATCAGGGTGACATCTTCTCAGATGATCCTGCAGCTTAGATGGTTTCATAGCGTCTTTGCCCAAAACTTTGTTGCATGAAAGGCACATAGGCAATTGTTTGTCCGACAATGATGAAATGAAGCCAAGTTTCCAATAATCATCACTGCACTGTCTACATTTCTTTTTAGATTCGGACATGGCATCAGTCATCTGTGGTCAAAATTAATCTATTTAAATAAGACATAAAGTCCAGAAGCTGTATATTAAAAAATCAAAGTCAAATTTAAATCTTTTGGCCTTAGATTTTATGACAGGCATAGGAGTACAGCCATTATAAATGAATGTGAGAAGGGGAATGTTATGAATGTTACTTAAGGTTTTGATATGATGAAACTTGAAGAAAATTTGAAAGTAACATGACAAAAATGTTAAAATAAAATATTATACAACGAATAATAATAACAAATTGTTATGCAATTTATCTCTACGTACATTCGACTGTCATGAGTAAAAGTTCACTGGTTCCACTTTAGCAATAATACAAAATTTTAATTTTAATATAGAGAAGTATGTACAGTGCAATATCCATAATCCGAACTTCCGTAATCCGAACATTCCAGTAATCCGAACTGGCCCACAGTGTAACGACCAATGGACAAAAGTACACTTTTTTTACTTTTTTTGTGAAGTTATTTAGTAAGATATATGTACTTATAAAAAAATAATAAATGCCTAGCAAGGTTGTAAATAAGTAAATATTGACACACATACATATTTATTTAGGTGACCGGCCAAAATATGTAGTTTAATTCCAAAATATTTTTTTAATATGTTTCCTATACGTAAACATTTAAATTCTATGAAAAAAAACAAACAAATGAGATTGTGTATTGGAAATTCTTCAAAAAACACGCAGCTGTACAGTTGTGGATTTCTTATTTTCTTAATTAATCTTTCAAAGTGGCCACACATTGTATGTTAATAAATAAAATACATACGAAATATGTATGTACAGTTGTCTTTTTTTAGATTTTTCCGAAAACATTCCATAATCCGAACATCTCCTTGCAGCAATTAGTTCGGATTACGGACATTGCACTGTAATTATAATAACAATTGCTAAAACTTTGAAAAAGTAACTATTGAGAAGTACTCGTGTAACTTTGCATGATTTGAATATTAAACTACTAATAACTGAAGTCATGATTGGCGTAGAAAACTAAAATTTAATAAAAAATAATGTACTTACTTTTCTCCGGCACTCTCAAACAAAATTACACTGATTCACCATAATTTGTGTGATAAACTACCAGTTTATTTTTTTTAAAATATTTTCTTAGCACTTTCCTTTTCAAGATCCAGGAAACGAATAAACGTATTTGTCTCACATTCGTATTTATAGAGTGACGAATTGAACAAGTCAGTGCAAGTTCGCGAAGCTTTGAGACTGCGCGTATGCTTGTAACAAGATGATACTGGTATATCATTATGTGCAGGTTTTTACAAGTTCAAAATGCATTGCGACTACAAAGCGAATGCCTACATCCTACAACTTACTCAATTTTATAAACATATATAATCAATTTTTAGTTCATAGATACTTTTATAAATAATGTCTAAGTCTTTATATTATAATATAGTATAATGTAAGTAAATAGGTACTATCAGTGTATGTTGAGATCCACTATCGTCGACCCCCATTTTCATTTCATGGACCCCCAATTTTTTTTTCGCTGACTTCTGTAGGTCGATATAGACCACTTTCGGAATCACTGGATTAAAGTTTTAGGATTCTTGAGGGTATTTTTAAATTATTTTATTTATTTCAATACCTACTCACTCCGTTTTTATTATAATTCCATAATGGATTTTGAGATTATTCTTCATTACTTGCAACTTTAATCCCTAGTTGACAATTTAGTTATACCATGTTATACCTATTTTCGTTTTCCATATACTATGTAAACACAAACACTTAAATATTTAACTGAAAAATGCTACATTTCAATTAATTCAATTTGATTTAAAATAAGTTAGGTAACTAACAAAAGCTTAACAGATATTTCTGTTCTTCCTTTGCATTGGCGTTAAGGTAAGACCATTTCGCAAGTTCTACTCATCGTTGGAACGTGTTGAAAGAGTCTCTCGGGCCAGGCATAGTAGTGAAACGTCTTTCGGATACCAGATGGTCTGCGCGCGCGGATGCTGTATCCGCGTTGTAGAAGAGTTACCCAAGCATCATCGAGGCTCTGATCAACTACTCAATTTGTTCGAGTTCTTTTCCAGATTGAGTGTTTTGCGAACAGAAGAGCTGGAAATTCATTGTCAGACTTTTACAGAGTTTTATGTAAACGATGTTAATGAAAAAGAACTGCTTGTGGAATGTGAGCATTGTAAGCATTATTTGTTTCAAGAAAAAATGCTTGGCGAGCACATACCTATCTACGATATGTATAACCTTCTGAAAAGTAACAATCTTGTTGAGACGTTTCCCAACGTAGAAATCGCGTTTAGGATTTTCTTGTCTTTAATGGTTACTACTGGTTTTATATTTATCTTTATGTTATAAATAAGTATAATAAACCTATAAAATACTTATCTGTTTGTTAAAAAAAAAATTTATGATCGGGGGGGAGGGGCCCCTAATTACGAATGGCCCAGGGCCCCCAAAATCTTAAAAAGGGCACTGCTTACATGTAACTTTTTCACAAACAAATGAACTAGTAATCTAGTTTATAAACTGGTTATTTGAAAATTTAAGATTTATCTATATCAATTATCTATATACAGTATTAGCCCAAAGTTTTTCAATGTCCATTGAAAATATTACATTCTAAATAGTTTAACTTGATTTGAAAAACAAAAATTATCCAAACTTGACGAGACAACAAATATTTCTGTTTGTGTATTTTTTCATTGGTGTTAAAACCATTATTTCATGACGCTGTAGGATACCATACTTTTGTCAACTAGCCAATAAGCTGACTTTCTAAAATTATAACTACTTTATACATATTATAAAAAGTTGATAATCTTACAAATCAACGTAATCAATTTGTAACATAGGTACGGCACACTGTTAGCATATTTTTTTTCCATAACTACAAATGTGCGAAGATACAATCAAAATGAAAAAAATTTATGTCACGATTTGACTTTGGCACCACGAACTGTACAATAGCAAAATACATATTAGGTTATCATCAAACCTCTCCTAAAATATATGGCGTTATAAGAAAGCAACAATTACAAGACTTACGTGTAACTTTTCTTCAAAAACAAATGAACTAGTGATCTAACCGCTTATTTTAAATATTATTATTTTTTTTAAGGCCTAGGTTTTACATATTTTTAATTTACATTTACTTAAGTTATTTTGAGTGAAAGTGATTGTAACGTAAAGATATCTATCTACATGGAGTAATAAATAACACTAACGTTGTTTCCTTGCACGAGATACTTCTAAACTTCGTTTCTTAGTCAAATTTAGAAATTATATTATTACATACTAAATAAATTAACACAGAAAATGTAAAGTCTTAATTTGCATTAATCTTGAATTGGGACGTTAGCAAAGGTTGACTCGTAGTTTATTCGTAGATATTTGTGTTAGCTCGGCTACGGCGTAAAAATAATGCCGTTTTTTTAAAGTTAATTCTACATTAAGTTCTGTACTGTAAGGAAACGAGAAGTACGTTTAATAAACGTAATTGATCATTTCTGGTTGCATGCTCTCGCGCTTAACCATTTTCTGAATGCTCCTAATACATAAGTAATTATTAAACTTAAAAAAAATACAAATTAATGTGCTTGTTTTTTTTAAGTTTTGAGTTTTTAAGCAAATTTGCATATTTGGTGTAGTTTCCTAGCCACGTTTGATCTTATTTTAAATTTGATGATAAATGGGAACACATAAGTACAGGTGTTTGACTTCAGGGGAAGATTAAAGTTACTTTTGTAATTTTAAGACAGTTTGATTTTTATAAGTATTATTTTTAAATCATGACACGTTTACATATCAATGACTGAATAAAAAAAATATTTTAAATGACTTATAATAAGAATAAGTTAATCATGAAAGCGCTATTTTATCTTACTAAATGTAAGACGGGGACGATAATAAATTATTCATTCAACATAAATTTACAAAATCGCTCGAACATATGGCATTTTATACAATTTTCCATTCTTGCCTATGTCTAAATTTCATTTGCGAATTTATATGGAATTATGTACAACTCGATGGCAAAAACACAATGGGTTAAATGTTTTTTAAGCTTACAATTCTATTAACTATTATATTATAAATTATTTAATTTTTTTAGATAATTTTGAAAGTTTAAAACAATTATGTAAACAATATGGCTTCTGCTTGATATATTAAATTTTTAAACAAATTTATTTTCAAGGTAAAATGTTTAATGTTTTAGTGCTAAATTATATACAATTTATTTAAAAATCGAATAAATAATTAGTTTTACAAGTGTTTTACACTTTTTTTTGTCTAAAATTGAATAAAATCATTAAACTTGTACGTATTTTAGTAAAAGTGGCAATTATGCAAGGTTTTTTTAATGGAATAGAACAGGGTCACTAATATAGTAATACGGCTGTTATTAAAGTAACAACGAACATAAACACTGAGAAAAAGGTTTATTTTAAACAAAAATTGAAAATGATTTAAAAAAATGTAATTAAGTTAAACTTTTAAATTGTAGAAGCAATTGGCTTAATATATGACTTCTGGGCTAGTTTGTAGTAAAAAAAACTTCTGTAATGGAAAGTTTTTCTAATATAATTCTAGTTATAATATAATAATATTTATCATTTTGATATTTATAGAGAAAAATAATAATTAAATATTAAAAGTTTTTGTCTTTACGACTATTATTAACTGTAGTAAATTTAATTGTAATTTTTAATGGTTTCTACATGTTTTAAAATCTAATTGAAAAATCTTAACTATCTTAACATCGTTATTTTTTAAGATGGCGCTTAACCTTTGTATATCCTCTATCTTACGCATACTCGTTCGCGCATTCATCTAACAAAACAGTGTTGCACGATGTAACATGCAGCCCTCCTTGAAAGTTTTTACTTTCAACATATGATGTGTAATTATAAGGTATACATATAAACTAATTCTAATTACAATTACTGCACGATAATGACTTATTCTACTTACAATAACATAGTTTAGTCAACAGTGTAAACAGGCAATGGACATAATTTTTTAACGGCGCTTTTTATTATTCCACTGGTTGTTTTAACACTCACTACACGACACACACCATCATCACCTGGGTGAAGTTTAACGATTCGTCCTAGACGCCATTTTAAAGGTGGTTGATTGTCGTCCTTGACGATAACCATGGTATGTATGTATAGGTTGTGATTTGATGTGCCATTTGCTTCTTGTTTGCAGTTGACTCAGATATTCGGTGCTCCATCGTGTCCAAAAATTTTGTATTACTTGGGTCATGAGATTGTACCGATTTAATCTAGTATGGGTTTGGTCGCGATAATCGGCTTGAGGTAAGGCGGTGAGAGAGTCGCCAATCAGGAAATGGCCGGGAGTTAAAGCGTCAAGGTCGTTTGGATCTTCGGTTAACGGAGTTAGTCGTCGTGAATTTAAACATGATTCTACCTGAGTTATGATAGTATAGAATTCCTCGTAGGTAAAAGTCAAATTGTTTGTTATGCGACAAAAATGATACTTTGCAGATTTTACTGCTGCCTCCCAGATCCCTCCCATATGCGGGGACCGAGGTGGTATAAAATGCCACTTAATAAAATTGTTTGCTAATTCGTTTATAATTTTAGATTTAACCGCTTGGTTATTTAAAAACATTTTTAAATCCTTTAATTTATTATTAGTTCCGACAAAATTAGTACCATTGTCGGAGTACGTATCCTTACAAATCCCGCGTCTAGCTATGAAACGTTTTAGACAATTCATAAATGATTCGGTAGTAAGTTCACCGACAAGTTCGAGATGCACAGCCTTAGTTGAGAAACACATGAATACACATAAGTATGATTTTAATAATTTACTGTTACGTAAGTTACTGGCCTTGATATTAAATGGCCCCGCATAATCCATGCCGCAATGAACAAACGGACGTGATGGGTTAACTCGATTCATGGGAAGATTACCCATACGCTGCTCAATGGTGACGGGTTTAGCCTTAAAGCATATTATGCATTTATGAACTATTCGTTTAACTGTGTTGCGACCTGATAGTGGCCAATATTTCATTCTTATATTTGCTAACATAGCTTGAGTTCCTGCATGTAATAATTTTACGTGTACATATGTAATTAAGAGTTCGGTGAATTTGTGATTACTAGGTAAAATAATTAGATGCTTCTGGTCTTCTTGGATATTTGCATGTTTTAGTCTACCTCCTACCCGTAAAATTCCGTTGTTGTCAATAAATGGTGATAATGTTCGCAATTTGCTCCGTTTTGAAACTTCGCCATTTTTATTCAGTAATTCATAATCTTCTGAAAATATTTGAGTTTGCACTAATTTTATAAGTGTTAGCGTTGAATTGGACAGTTCGTCAACTGATAAGTTATCCTTTAATTTGTTAGATCTATTGGTTGTAGTGTTCTTAATGAATCGCATAATGTACGCAACTACTCTAATTAATTTATTGTACTTGGAATACTTATCAAATATATTAAAAGAACTTATATTCAGCAATAATTTACTAGTACTGTTCTCAATGTGTTTTTGATCAGGAATGTCTGTTAAATTTCGAAAATTACTGTTAGGCCACTGACTATCTGGTTTTGTTAACCATTGTGGTCCTGTCCACCATAATTTGGAATGAACTAGCTCGTTAGCATGAGTACCACGAGAAATGATATCCGCTGGGTTGTCCTTGCTGTTTACGTATCGCCAGTTGTTTTGGTTGGATAATGCTTGAATAGACGTAACACGATTCGCAACAAACGTTTTCCACTTGCATGACTCGCCCGCAATCCAATTCAAAACAATTGTGGAATCGCACCACCATAAACATTTATCTAACCTTAAATTCAATCCGTCGATAACCCTTCGAGACAACTGGGCTGCATAACAGAGCACCACATAATTCCAATCGTGGACGACAAATCCGTTTGAGAGGCGCTACTCTACATTTAGCGCATAATAATTGAATTTTATAGTTATTTTCTTGATCAACCGATTGTAAATATATACAAGTTCCATATGCCTTCTCTGACGCATCAGAGAAGCAATGAAGTTCAACCGTAATTGGGTTTGTGTAAAGCGCATGTCTTTCTATTCGTACACTATTAAGATGCTGTAGTTGGTTAATGAAACTGGTCCACGATGTATATAACTCCATGGGAACTGATTCGTTCCAACTGAGTTTAAGTTGCCACAATTTTTGTAGAATTAATTTGGCCGCTACCACTGCTGGACCTACGATACCAAGCGGGTCGAATATTTGTGATACGACTGAAAGAATAACTCGTTTTGTTTTATTATTCTGTTTGTTGTGTTTTATTTTAATATTATATTGCAATTTATCTGCTACCGCGTTCCATTCTAACCCCAAAGTTTTAGTTGTTTGATTGTCTAATAGCGCATAATGGGAATCTTGGGAATTTCCTTCTAATATATCAGGAACATTGGAAATCCACTTCCTCAGAGTAAACCCATATGTTTTTAATAACGTTACCAATTCAGTTTTAATCGTGATCGCGTCTTCGTAGGTGTCAGTACCCGTAAGAAGATCGTCTACATAGAAGTCCCTTAATATGACTTGACTCGTACGAGGATAAGCGGTGTTGTTCTCCAATGCAATTTGTTGTAGGCATCGCATGGCTAAATAGGGCGCTGACGCTGTTCCATATTGAAACTAATAAAATTATTAATGCAACAAAAAATATCATGGAAAAAGTGTTAATTTTCAAGTTTATTATTATAATTTAACGAATATTTATGAATAAAACAAATATTTTTATTTTATGTTTTACGTTTTATTTAGAAGTATTAAATTTTAATAAATTTATAATTATAAAAAGTGCCAAAAAACACTTTTATATAGGGTTAGCCGGGGTAAATGTAAATTTGGGGTAAATGTAAACTTATGTTTTTAGTGACGTGCGCATTTGAACTGAATATTCTGCGTGAAAAATATTATAGCGCATGTCATTCTTGTCACGTGGTTAAAATTTCCCGCATTTATCTGTAACGTGTTATAAGTGATGTGCATCTAACCGTTGCTATTACAAATAAACTGCATTCTTAGAATATAAATTCAGGTAAGAATAGTATATTAAAACACAAGTTACAGAATGAACGCACTTCAATCACGAGACCGCGTTTCATACACGAGCCGCGCAGCGGTGAGTTTATGAAGCGGTCGAGTGATTGAAACGTATTCTATGACGTGTGCTTTATACGATTTTCTCTAGTTCGATACAATATTTAATATTTTTCGTATAATTTTCATTTTTAAAACAACATTGCGAAATTTATATTTTACTGAATTGGCAGCACTTACACTTTGACATATTGAAATTTATGTGTTAACCTAAAATCTCATACAAAATTTTCTCTTTATACCTTTATAAGTAAATAACTTTGAATTAATAGGACGTTTTAATTTTATCTTGGCATCAAAATTTGAATTTCAATTGTTAACTTCCAATAATTTTGATTTCTTTTTCATGTAACGTCAACTTACGATGCAGAGATACTAACTTTGAAAAAACTAACATTACTAAAATTCGTGTAAGAATTGGCTTATTCTTACACGGATTTTAGTGTAAGAATCGCTAATTCTGATGTTGAAATAGAGAAAATTAATTATAAGTTTAATTTTTCTCAAATTTTAATTATACCGTCATGTATATACTTGATAACATTTACTTAACGGTTTCGTTTGGTTTATTTAAGGTTACATTATTACTGGCAGCCGCCATTTATCGTTTACATTTACCCCAAATTAATGTGAGATGGGGGTAAATGTAAATACTGTTACCGGGAAATTGTAAACGACGATTTACATTTGCCCCAATTATCGTTTATTATTTATTTTCCTTTTTTATAGTAAACATGGTGCGAAATTATGTCAAAAAAACGCAGCCACCATCCTATAGCAAAACTGACATCGAAAACGCTATGGCAGACATAATAAATAAAAATAAAACGTACAGACAAGCTGCAGAATCATACGGTGTACCTGCAGCTGTAATCTATCATCGAATTAAGGGCAGAAACGTTTCTATGGATTCAAAGGCCGAGGAAGAGTGCAAGCAAGTGCACACTCCCGATAAATCTTGTTTTATATTTAATGCTGATGAAACTGGATTTTGCAATGATCCATCTAGACTCAAAGCAATAGGAGAAAAGGGAAAAAGTCTGAATAGAATATCTGGAGGATCCGGTAGAGAAAGTACAACCGTATTGGCGTGCGTTTCCGCGGATGGTTCATTTCTTCCTCCTTTAATAGTCTTTACAGGAGTCGCAGTGCAAGCACGGTGGACGTCGACTGAAGCCTTTCCGGGAACTTTATATACAACTTCTAAAAACCGATGGATGGAAGAGTCGCAGTTTTTCGAATGGTTTTCGAAATGTTGTGAATTTTCGCGAAAATATGAACTTACCAGAACAAGATGCACTTCTTTTATATGACGGCCACTGCAGTTACATCAGCGTTCGGATTGTAGAAGAAGCTATTAAATTTAGAATACAACTGATAAGGTTTCCAAGCCACTTAACCGACAGAATTCAACCTTTAGATAAATGCGTATTCGGTCCTATTAAGACCAAGTGGGATAAGCTATTAGTTGACTATGACAAATCTCAAATGGCAAAGACATCTGGTCGACTAACAAAAGATCTATTTCCGCACTTTTAGGCAAGGTGTGGTTGACTGGAATGGTTTCCTTAAATATTATTTCCGGAATCCACTGGAGTGTGTGGCCTGTAGATGAAAAAAAAATTCCAGAAGAGTTTTTTGGTCCCATTATTTTAACCAATTATAAAACAAAAATTGCAAAGGAAAATAGTGGAAATCAATCATTTCAGTCACTCAACATCCCAACTGTTTGTCAAACTTTAATACCATCAACTTCTACTACTCCAACCAACTCGGTTCTTAAAATTAATGCT
Organism: Aquatica leii; assembly: GCA_035610365.1. Taxonomy (NCBI): domain Eukaryota; kingdom Metazoa; phylum Arthropoda; class Insecta; order Coleoptera; family Lampyridae; genus Aquatica; species Aquatica leii. Next base: position 11,899,531 of record CM069434.1, on the reverse strand, counting down.
CTAACACCAGACAGTGTAATAAGAACATTCAGCAAAGATCTCTTGGCAAAAAATGATAATCTACAAACCACTGAAAAGAAATCAACTCCCCGTCTAAAACAATTAAGATATGGGGAAATCTTGACATCCGCGGAAGTGTTGGAAAAGTTAAAAGAAGCTGAAGAGAAAAGAAATGCTCCAAAACAAAAGAAAAGATTAATAAAGGACCAGTCAAAAACAGATTTCCTAGGTAAAAAATCTAAGGTAACTGAAAAGTTCGACAATGAAGAAGATATTTTAGAAGAAAGCAATATTGTAGATGATGATTCAGATGATGATATTGGAGATCCTGTACTCGACGATCCAGAGGACGTTAATTATATTGAACCCGTATTTTGTGATTTGCAATCTGAAAAGTTTGTTCTTGCAAAGTTTCGTGGAGGTTGCAGGAAAAAATTTTGTTATACATATGTATGTAGGATTCAATCTATCGACGATGAAGATGGAGAAATAATCGTGCAAGGACTTACTGTTAATAATGCACAGAAAACGGATTTTATTTTAAAAGAAAAAGACGTGTCGTCAATTAGCTTTGATATGATTAAAGCAGTATTACCTACTCCAGAACCTCATTTTGTTGACGATAAAACTTTAATATACAGATTTCCAGGTGCTGTAGATGTATTTGAAATGTCTTAAACTGTTACTTTTTTTGCAATAAACACTTTTTTCTAGCACTACATTTATTTTTTTTCCAATATTTAGGGTAAATGTAAACACACCGTTGTATTTAAATACTATTTTTACGAAACGATTTTATTGTTGGTATGTTTACATTTGCATCCAACGGAGTTTACTTGTGCAACACACTAATAAAATAACTGTTGACATTTACCCCATAAAATTAATAATTTAACATTTTTCCCGGGAAAATGTAAACGGCCTTTATTTTTTTAACAGGTAGTTTTAGCATTATTTCCGAACACGACCTTATTAACAAACCCTCTAATATTGTTGTTAATTTTTTTTGTCGCAGTGCTAGCTCTAAGTTTGATTATTTTTAAATTCCAACGCAAAACTTAAAAAATCGTTTACTATTACCCCGCCTTACCCTAGTCATGTAGTCAAATGACTTTAAAGGTAATTGAACTGCTTAGTTACGAAGTATTTGCTAAATTTATTAGGTATGAATGAATACAATTAAGAACTAAACGATACATTAAATACCGATGATAATATAAAATACAAAAATTGCCATCTTAGTACTGTGTGAAATACTAATATTAATGCATTGTTGTAGACGTCTCCTCATACTACTTACAAGGTTTCCCCAAATTGTTGTATTCCGGAATGATTCTCATGATGTCGTGACATGTTGCAAATTTCTTTCTCTTATCCCATTGAATTCAACGTCATTCCAACTTTTTACCATGGCAGCCGAAAGACTTTCAATCGGGTTATGGTCAGATGATTTTGCTGCCCATGGTAACGATTGCATTTCAGGGTGGTCATCAAACCATTCATTAACCATTAAATTAAATTGTCCTTACTGTAGGTAATAATACATCTTCTAATACTCGGATGCATTCCCCCCCAAAATCCTGCGTTGATGCGTCCACTGCTTTTATTTGGAAGAACGTTTTCAATATTATATCACGTTCCATTTTGTCGCCATAGTTGAACAGGAGCATCCTGAGACAACGAAAATGTTTTTTCGTCAGAAAATATAAAATTTGACCAGTCTCAATCTATATTTTCTTGACAAAATGCTAAGCGTGCAATGGCATGGTCAGGAGTTAAACCAATCTATCGGACAGGTTACTTGTCTTCTTTTCTAACTCGCATAAAATTGCTTTATGTGTGTCGCACTCTTGATTACAATAACTATCATCGTAATATAGTGTAAATGCGGGTACAAGTACGTGTCAGCCTCGGGTAAATTCGCAAGTTTTCGTATCTGTTGCGTTTAAATTGACAACTATTTAAACGCATGAAATTTAAACGCTGATAATTTGATTTAAACGCAAATTTTCTCTAATTTTAAAGCAAATAAAATACTTTTCTTATTCATTTTTGGAGGGTCATTGACTAAATGACCTAATAGAGAAACCGCCACTGATAACCGCTTACAAAAAGATCAACATCTTGAGAAATTCTTGTTATGGACGAACCAGCTTCAGTTAAAACTGCTATACGGCTACGAATGACTAAAGAAGAATCTCCCTGATTCGCGCTTCTGGGCATTTTTGATTTAATTACAAAATTAAATAACGGAAACGCTTTAAACACAATACTTTCGATCGGTAAATCACTAATAAGTTATAATTTACCCCGTAAATAAAAAATACAATTTTTAAATTGAAGCTTTTCCCACTAAGTCCTCTTCATTGGAAATTTACGTATATTGTCTTAATCGATACTATTGTCTTGTTCTTGTATTGTCTTTTAAATCAGAAAATTAGAAAATCTCTTAATTACTGTGTGTGCAGGAAATATGATTAAAAAGAAATAAACATAGACAATGCTATTTAAGATATTGACTTTTTGACAAATGGACTAATTAAGATTGTTAAATAAAATTGTTCATATTTGCTTCGTGAAATTTTGGGCACTTTTTATAATTGTGAATTTAATAAAACTTACTCCTAAATAAAACGTGAAAGAAAGAATATAAATATTTCATTTATTTATCGTTAAAATTGAAAATATTTAGTTATAACTTACGTTATCGTCTTTGTTTTGACGTTTGCATCAGTCGATTTTGGGATTTGTCTCTATGGTAAGGTGTTTTTGTGTTGGTCGTTCTTTGGTTGTGGGACTTTACAACATGCGGATCTCGTGAAGCATGGCGTGTCTTCTTCCTTATCAATGTCTAATGCATCGTGTCGAGCTTGACATTTTCTCATATCTTCAGTTGTTGCAGTTTACCGATTTTGACGTTTTTTACTTTGACGTATTTTTTTTTGCTACCGAATTTGTCGTTTACCGTTAACGTGTTTAAGGTTTTATCGAAACATTGTATTGTTAATGTTATTTTACCACCCTATCTATACATCGTATTTTGGATGTTGGTTTCTATCGTTTATCGTTTTTTTATCACTTTCTCGATTCATCGTAACTACGTGATAGTTTTGTTTGATCGCTATTTGAGTTTTACTCTTATGAGAGTAATTTAAGAAATCACTCTTCTTGTAAGGGGCATGTAACCGTCGTTTGATTTTGTACGATTTCTTTTATGCAAGACCTGGTATTCGAGTTGGTTTTGTTTGTTTTGTGTACTATATTATTTACTAAGCTTTTTAATAAATTAATTTTAGTTGTACGAATTATTATTGATTATTATTGTTTGATGCTATTTACTAATGATGCCTTAATTAGATTTTTTTTGCTTTGTTTTGTTTATTTTAGTCGATCCAGTCAATATTTTACTTGAATTATTCTGGAAGATAGGCTAACAAGATCTTAGATTTTTTCCCTAACGAATTAAGTGAACAAGTCGATTGGAATTTTTATTCTGTTATGCTAGACACTAAAGTCAATTAAAAATCACAAAAAACTAATAGATAATATACACGTATTTTCAATACCATATCCTATTTTTTAAATGTATGAATTATGGGATTTTTTTAGACTCCATCAGCTTTAAATTGCCGACGTTGGTCGAGTACAAAAATAAGGCTTTTAAATTGCTTTATTTTGAGTGGACTTTTGATAGTAAGTTTTGCTTATAATAGTTTTTTATACAAGTAGACATTTTTACACCCTGGAGAAACGAGAGTTTTAAAACCCTACGAGGAAAAAAACGGTCTATTTAGAGAGGTACGAGTTGAATACAACATTTCATTGTTCGAAAAGAGAAATAAAAAAAAATATCTCAAAAAGAGCTTGACGTTTATGTGGACAAGTACGCAAAAACTGTCAAAGACGGTTTACAATAGCGAAAAACTAGAATTTATGACAGTTAAGAACAATAAATTATTTTCTCTTTTATTACTTCATATTTTGTTTTCTGAATTATTTTAAAAAGTAAGTTTGTTTTACAATATTGAATTTCATTATCGCATTTTTTATACATTGATTTTTTAAATTTTTTTCTAGTTTAGTCTTATTTTAAAATAATTACGTAAACATTCTTTTTACTTTTTCATGGTCTTGTTGATTATTTCTTTAATTTTTTTATGTGATTTTTAACCTTGTGTTGCTTTTGAGTTTTTGTATATAATCATATTAGTTCATATTTTTAATTGAGAAACATTATTTTAGAATTTTTTTTAATTGAAAAAAATTTGAAGATCAAATCAATAGAATTTCAAAATAAAGAATTTGCATTAATTATTGACATCTATATTTAAATGATTGTATTGAAAGTTGATTTGTTTATAAATAGATGCGCCATTAATATTAACCAGAGAACCCATACGATTAAATGTATAAAACGAAGTAATCTTCTGGGTGCAACAAATACCATTAACGCAATACATTTGCATATTAATTTTCTAATGCAAATATAATAACAGGGATGCGGATGAAGAAACAACCTCGCATTGTAATAAAAAAAAAAGAACTGTACCTTGTCACTTTCAAGTGGGTCATCTACGTTCACAAATAATTACATTTTCAAGATGTAATTAATAAATATTATCCTTGAGTTACTACACACGGATTAAATCAACTGAAATAAATTTATATTAGTATATTATAAAAAAAAAACAAAGTTACTTCCGAAAAGTTAGTGATGAATAGATTTAACAGCCTCATGTAATGTATGGTCTTGACATTTTCAATCTGGGAATGGGAAATCACTAATAATTAATGGCAACTTATATAATTGTCTAAGTAAACGAAATGTTAAACGTTATTGTTTTTTTTCCTTTCTTGAAAATCTTTTTCTTATAATGAACAAAATTATTCATCTTTAACCTTCGATTTTACTACAACTTGTTTCCAATTTTACGATTCTTTATATTTAGAAGGTCTTTAAATTATGCAAGTCATGTAATATTGCAATTACATATGTTTACATTTTTATTAATGGTCTCAAGTGGTTTTGGTTTTATAGTTTTGGGTTTTTACGAGATAGTTGCAAGTTTTAACCGAGCGAAGTTTCCATTTATTATATAATAATAAGTTCATTACCATAATTTTAGACATGGTGCAGTGAAGATCCGCATTGATGATTACCATTCAAGGCACGTTCACGCGTGATGTGAATTTAGACAAAAGTACTAATACTGTACAGTGCAAAAAACAGTGGGTTTTATTTACTTAACACTTTCCAACTATTGTAATTTACAAAGGTTAAATACCAGTACGCGTGTTATGACAAGTGCCTATTGACAGTAATGCTGTTAAGGCGTTACTCTACACGATCAGACATCGTCATAATAACTTTCCAGTTTCTTCATAACATTAACCGAGTATTATTAAAAATAATTCGTCACGCCGAATCGCTTTTTAAAGTTCCTTGCTAAATTATACCCTAGTTTTGATTGTATACTTTGTTTTATGCAGAAAATGTTAGCTGTTTCTTGTACTCGAAATGTCAGTAGATACGTCAAAGTTTATTAAATTTTAAGCGCAGATTGACAATGATTCATTTTAAAAAGTACCGTGTTTTATTGTGTCAAGGAAGTGAAAAAAAAAATGACCACAACTACTTTTGCAAGATTTATTATTATACAGGATGTTTCAGAATATGTGGACAATTTCTCAGCTTCAAATAAGACACACAAAAATAATGGGACAGGTTTCTAAGAAGCTCCCTACACCAAAACGGGCTCAATACGGAAGCCCCTGGAAATCGTTTGTTTTAAAATAACTCTTGAAGTACTAGGTGTAAATTGATCTTTTTTTTATATGGTAGTTACTAGGTAAAACTCGTTAACAAGAAAGCTCTAACACAGCCATGATATTTTTTTACACCCTTACGATAGAGATACGACAATAATATTTTTGGAGAATTTAGATCTAAAAAAAGGTACTCATAATTGACATCAATAAAATAAATATGGATTAAAATCTTAAGCTTTTGCGGTTACTTTGGTTGTGATTATAAGCGACTTTTGGCTTAGACCGCGACGTAGTTGAACACAGACTTTTTAAGCTTGCTCCTAGCCTCTCTTTGAGACCAAACAAGAAGTAGAACTTAATCTTTGCCGTATTGTCGGCCGTGAACCCAATTAAACTAACGTTTTGCAAGACATTGCAGCTTGCATCTTCGGAGTAGTATATGTCGCTGAAGGAAAAATTGTAAGTGACGGTATATATAATTAGCGATTAGCGTAATTTGCGGACTTTAGCTTTCCGGTAACGCTTGACTTTGTTATTACTCGAAGTAAGAATTTGTGTTCTTTTCAAGAAGCTTGATTTTTGTCTTAGAGGGTGTAATGGTAGCCAAAACTTGCTGAGTTTTAAACCGTTTTTCCGGTTTATATTATGTGGAGGTGTCTGGTGTAGTAAAAAGGAGTTCTAGCCAACATTTAAAAAAAATAAAAAAAAGAAAGAGAAGAGCGAAGTGAGATATGCGATATCTGAGAAAAAAATAACAGCATGGAAGAGAAAATAGAAAATTTGGAAAGAAAGGTGGAAGTAATGGAAAAGGAAAAGAGAAGGAAGAACTTGGTTATCAGAGGAATGGAAGGTCAAGAGGGAAGAGAAGAGCGTAAAAAGCAAGTAGATAACTTTTTTAAAAACGAATTGGGACTGGAAAAGGTATAAAAGACGCAATTAAAATAGCGAGTGGGTTAATACTGCTAAAATTGGATTCAGTAGATGATAAACTAGAATTATTAAAGAAAAAAGGAAGGCTAAGAGGAACAATGATATTTATAGATAAAGATACGACTCCAGCGGAAAGACAGGTACAAAAAAATATAAGGATAGAAGAAAGAAGACTAAAGGAAGAAGGGAAAAGAACAAAAATAAGGTTTATATATAAATTATTGGTTCAGACAGAGGAGATGCACTGGAACGTAAAAGAAAATAAATTAGAGAAAAGGACGCCAAAAAGCTAGAAATAAAGGGGGTAAAAGATTAAAAAAAGGGACGACCAGGCAAAGATAAAGGAAAACGATAAGAAAAAACAAAAGAAATAGGTTTAGTGTTTTCGAACGTTGCAGGGGTTAAAAATAAAGGAGCTGATTTTTGGAAGTATATAGAAGGGTTTGACATTGCGGGTTTAGTAGAAACGTGACTGGAGGAGAAAAATTGGGAAAGATGGAAAGCAAATTTGCCAGAGGGATATAGATGGAATGTACAATTCGCAACAAGAAAAGAAAAAAAGGAAGAGCGCAAGGGGGTATAATATCGGGAGTAAGAGAAGAATGGGTGGTAGAAGAATGCGAAAATAAAAAGCAATAGCAAGGAATAGTAGTAAATCAAATATTAAGGGAAGATGAAGGTAGATATACAGTGATAACCGTAAACGGTCAAGAAATGAAACAAACAATAAGAAAATTGAAACAGCTACTGATGGAAGAGGAGACACGAAAATTAATCATAGGTAGAGATTTTAACGCGAGAATTGGTGAAAGTGTGGGTATGATAGTGAATAGGGAGTAAATATAAAGACAAACAAGGTAAAGAGCTATTAGAGATATGTGAGGGGAAGGGGTAGACTATACTAAACGGAAATATGGAGGAAGGGGATAGAGGAGAATATACATATATAAGTGAGAGGGGAGAATCTATAATATATTATGTAATGGTTAGTGGAGAGGTTTTAGAGGAAATAGAACGTTTTAAAATAGGAGAAGAGACCATCAGCCATTAGAAGTAAGGTTAAAAGGTTGGAAGGGAAAAAGAAAAAGTTCAGATATAGTTTAGAGGAAGAAAAATGTGTGGACAGATAAAATTATTGGGGTTTATAAGAAAATATTAGAAGAAGAACAATCGGTGGAGGAAGGAGTAGGGAAAGGAGTGAAAGAATTGATTAGTAAAATGGATAAAGCAAAGGAAAGAAAAAAATACTGTAAAAAAACATAAAGGAGCATAAAGAAAAGAGGTGGTGGACAAAGAAATGCAGGAAAGCTAGGAAGGAGGTAAGAAAAGGTAAAAGAAGGTGGAAAAAAGGAATATAAAAGATTAAGGTCCCAATATAGAAAAGGTTGTTGTAAAAGAAAAAAGGAATACAAAAAAGAGTTAGAGGAACATATAAAAATGTTAGAAAATGATGGAGACCTATGGAGCTTTTTGAATAAAGAAAGGAAAATTGGAAAAAAAAGGGGATACAAATTGATATGAAAAAATGGAAAGAACATTGCGTAGAGGTCTTAGAGGGAGAAGAAGAGAGGAAGGGTGAATTCGAAATAGACAGGATAACAAAAGGAGGGAGCAGTACTACTATACTAAAACAAGAAATAGAAAATGCATTAAAAAAAATTAAAAAAAAGGGAAAGGCAGAAGGGACGGATGGGACGCAAGGAGAACAATGGAAATATATAGGAGAGAGAACGAAAGAAAGAATAGGGAAAATTTTAAATAAGATATGGTCAGGTGATGGGTTTTCGGATGATTGGAAAGAAGCAATAATATGCCCAGTTTACAAAGGAGAAGACAGAAGATAAGTGAAAAACTAAGTGTGGCAAATGTGGGATATAAAATTTATATGACAATTTTGCAAAAAAGACTGGAAAAGAAATGGAGGAAAAAAAGATCTTATTAGACTGGCAGACAGGATTTAGAAGAGGGAGAAGGGCATTAGATAATGTAAATAGGTTAAATTATAGAATATATTTAGAAACAGATAGCCGAAGAACTAGTAAAGAATATAAAGGAAATATATGAGACAAAGTGCAAAGTAAGAATAGAATAGTTAAGTGAAACAATTTGGACAAATAAAGGATTAAGGCAGGGGTGTCCGTTTAGTCCTAGTTTATTTGTTGTTTATTTAGAGGATTTAGAGAAAGAGTTGATGGGGCAACAAAGTGGAGGAACAGTAACGGGTAGGTTAAAAGTGTGGGTTTTGGCGTATGCAAATGACATAGTGATTATAGCGAAAAAAGAAAAAAATGAAGGAGATGATAAAGACAGTAAAAAAGTATCTGGAAAAAAGTGTTTAAGTGTAAATGTGGGAAAAACAAAGATGGTAGTGTATTAGAAAGGGAAGGGGGATAAAAAAAGAGTGGAGTGGAAGTGGAGAGACGAGGTAATAGAAAGTGTAAATGAAGTGACGTATTTGGGTTATCGAATCAGATACGACAATAAAGATGAGGCTCATATAAAGTGGTTGCCAAAGAAATGTAATAGAATAGTAGGTCAGGTGTGAGGTATCGGAGAGAGGCGATTTGGGAAGCAAATAGAAGGTGGAAGGAATAGGAAGAATTGAAGAAAATACAAGATAAAAACTGGAAATCGACGTTAGGATTAGAAAGGAAAACGCCAGGGTACATAGTAGAGGAGGAAATGAAATTAGAAAAGATAAAAGTACAGGCGGGGAAGAGAGCAATATGTTACAAAGAACAAATGAAAGAAAGAGAAGAATGTAAATTGCTTCAAATGTGCTGAAGAGAGGTAAAGAATGGAAAAATTAAATATAGACAAGATGAACGAAAAGGTATACGCGAGAGAAGAGGTAGAGAAAATAAGAGAGACAAGAAGGGAAATAAAAGATGAGATAGTAAGAAGAGATAAAGATATACAGATACAAGAAACAAAAGCAAGAATACGAGAACGAAAATATAATGAGAGATATACAAATATAGTGATAGATAATTTTCCAAGGTATACAAAGGACAAAAAAAGGTTAAGATTAAAAACAACGCTGGCAAGGTTTAGATGCGGGAATGAAGAGCAAAAAAATAAGTACTGGAAGGAAGATAAAGATAGGAAATGTAGACTATGTGGGGACGGGTGGGAAAATATAGAGCTCATGTTAAAGAAATGTATGGAACTAAGAGAAGAGTAGAGAGGAAAGTATGGAGATATTGGGAGAAGGAGGAGAAGGAGTGGGATGGATGGATGGAAGAAGTTATAAATACAAGAAAAAGACTACAAGTAGTGTAATAAATGTATATAGAGAATTGATTAGCGGTGGAGGGTTTAGGATTATTATTATTTCTTTTTAATTATTTATTTATTTTTTACTTTCATTTTGTTTTTATTTGTTCTATGTAGTAGGATATTTTTATGATTAGTTTATAATAGGAATTATTTGTCAAAAAAAAATCTTTTTTACGACAAATAAAGGCTATTTATTACTCGAAGTAAGTGTTCTTTCTAAGAAGTCTCTGTCTTAGAGGGTGTAATGGTAGCCAAGATTTGCTGAGTTTTAAACTGTCTTTCCGTTTTATATTATGTGGAGGTGTTTGGTAAAGTAGAAAGAAGTTCTAGCCAACATTTTAGTTTGGTCTAAGTTTAGCGCGTGCATAGTTTAAAAGAACTGATTTAGTTCATCTTTGCCATGAGGTGATACAACAAACGTATCATCAACATATCTGAAAAATGATTTTGGTTTTAACTAAACATTTTTTTATAGTGAAACGTTCGAGAAATTACTTACAAATGCAAGAGCCTTCTAGAAGCTGTTATCTATTTTCTAGAAGTTATAGCGAAAAATAAGGAACGCTCGAGAAGGATTTCCGTATGTCTATATATAGCGACGAGACAGATCGTAGGTCAGTTATTGCTGGAATGCGAATACAACAGTGTTAAGAAGATTATCAAGTGGAAATAAATCGTTAGCACGCGTGTGTCTACATAAATAAACCGAGAATAATCGTAAACGTGATTTTTAGTGTAAACAAGTGTGATATCCGAGGACGTTATCTTATCTTCTTGTAAGTGATATAAATTATAGTGTAAGTGTTTTTATTATTAGATTTTATTAGTTCGGTTAATTTAAAAGTGTACATATTTCTAGAATAAGTAAACATAATTTTTAATCGTTTAAATAAATTAGTTATTAATAAATAAATACGCAACAGTGGTGTCGGTGTCGGGTTCGCGGTTTTTATTAGTGTAAATACCATTAAGTAATCTAATATCGCTCCCGTAATTGATTGCGTAAATAACTGTTCGCGATACACGTGTTTATTTATAAAGTATAAAATAGTGTTTATTAAACTTTTTCTTTTAACAAGTGCGTGATCGCGATTAAATTCGTTTCCGTACACTAGTGGTTTAATATTAATAAGTGGATAGTTATTAAATTTTGTGTTATACAAAAACTGCATTTTAAAAAGTAGTGTATTTAAACTTTATATATTTGTGTTATATTTAAATTTATGCCGGTGACGCGTTTGCAAGCAGTTAAAATGGATGCAAAGCTATTTGAATTTCTTGAATCAATAAAAAATGGTCAAGAATCAATGAATAAAAATATGGAAGAAAATAATAGAAAAATGGGCGAAACTTCACAGAAAATTGAAGAAAAACTGTCGGAAAATTCCAGAAAAATGGAAGAAAATTCAAGAAAAATGGAAGAAAAATTCTCCGAACATTCTCAGAAAATGGAAGAAAGTTCTAGAAAAATGGAAATGGAATAAAAGTTGTTGGAAACTTCTAGAAGTTTAAAAGAAGAAATACGAACGAGCATAGAAAATCAAATTAAAATTGTTCAAGAGGAAACCCAAGCAGACATGTTAAACTTAAAAGAAGAAATTTGCGAATCTGTGAATGAGAAAATAGAAGCAATAGAGGACAAATTAGAGGACAAAATAAAACTGCTTGAAGAAAGAATGAACCTATTGAATTGTCACGGTGAAGGAAGCGTCACGAGTGAAGATTTAATAATGGACCATCGAGAAGAAAACACTCACAAGTTCAAAGTTGTACCATCGAATTTTGATGGTAAAGTTCCATGGTCAACCTACTACAAGCAGTTTGAAGCCGCAGCTACTGCTAATGGTTGGAGCAACAAGCAGAAAGCGACGTCTTTAATAGTGTCCTTACGTGGAGAAGCGCTTGGAATTTTAGAAACTGTTCCAGACCACCTGCAAGAAAATTACGAACTCTTAATATCACGATTAGAAATGAGATATGGGGATGCTCATCTTCAACAAGTATACCAGGCTCAAATTAAAAGTCGGGTTCAGAAAGCTGCCGAAAGTCTTCAAGAGTTTGAGGCTGACATTGCTAGATTAACACGGTTTGCGTATCCTACAGCACCAGACACCTTCTTGGAGCAATTGGCTATTCAAACCTTTGTAGACGGCCTCCGAGACAACGAAACGCAGCAGACTCTGCGGTTAGCTCGACCGTAGACATTGGATGACGCTTTGGTGCATGCTTTGGAGTTTGAAGCAGCAAAACAAGCATCGCAACGAGATGGTCATAGACTCTGCTGTGCTGCAGAAGTACCCGCGCAGACACTGGAAAGCATCGAGGAGATAGCGCGACGAATACTTCGGGAAAGAGGAGTGACAGCTTTGAACTGCGACGAAATAAGCCATGTACGACGGCATCGTACCAAACCTAAGAAGAGGACTAGAAGAGCGCTCGAAAATTTGGAACGAGGCGAGCAAAAGAAACAAAAAGTAATCTCATCTAATCAAACTCCGGAGATTACAATCCAAATGGCATCGCCTAGAGAGCAATTGCATAGCATTTATCTCGATGGCAAGATCAATGGAAGAAGCGTTCAGTTACTGGTTGACACGGGAGCGACGAAGACCATCATTCCCCCTGACATGTTATTGGAAAACGAGAAAACATCACCAGTAACAGTACGACTTCGAACGGCGACGGGCGACGAAATACCTACTCACGGACAAGTCAAAGTAACCATTGGTTTGGGAAATGGAGTACTCGACCATCAAGTACTGGTAGCCGACATCACGGAAAAAGTTATCCTGGGAATGGACGTGATAAAGAAGTATGGGTTCCATTTGGATATGAAGATCGATGTCCTGAAGATCGACAATGAAGAAATTCCTTTTCATTCGTCAGAGAAGGCAGCCGTGCGAGTCTTATTGAGTGAAGACGTGATTCTGCCTGCAAGGACTGAAAGTGTGGTGATGGCACGCCTGGATGGAAATCTCCGGGAAGGCTACATACGCGCGATTGAACCAATGGAAGACGGCTTAGTTGAAAAGGGACTACTCGTTGGCAGAACTTTAGTACGAGTAAAGAACACGATGCCAGTAAGGATCTTAAACATCAACTCAGATCCTGTAACGTTGAAAAAGAAGACCGTGGTAGGCCAATGCACGCCAGTATCAGAAATTGTGAGATGCGTGAAGACGAACGAAGATACGCCGCCGAAGAAGTGTCCACAACATCTATTGGACATTCTTACCACCAAATGCCAAAACCTCAGCCAAGACCAGCTGGCTAAAGTTAAAGTGTTGATCCAAGAGTACCAAGATGTGTTCGCGCTGGAGAGTGGCTCCAAAGGAAGAACTAACGTGGTGAAACATAAAATTAATACCGGAGACGCTCGGCCGATACGACAACATCCACGTAGACTTCCTTTGGCGAAAAGAGAAGAAGCCGAACAAATAATTACGGATATGGAGAGGGAAGGCGTGATTGAACCTTCAAGTAACCCATGGGCATCCCCAGTGGTACTCGTAAAGAAGAAGGATGGATCAACGAGGTTTTGTGTAGACTACAGACAGCTAAACGACGTGACCAAAAAGGACAGCTACCCTTTACCTAGAATTGACGATACGCTAGACACCCTGTCAGGATCCCAGTGGTTTTCTACGTTAGATTTAAAAAGTGGATACTGGCAGGTAGAATTAGAACCCAAGGATCGTGAAAAAACATTTTTTACGATTGGAACTGGTTTGTGGCAGTTCACTGTAATGCCCTTCGGCCTGTGTAACGTTCCTGCAACGTTCGAGCGTTTGATGGAGACCATCTTGCGCGCATTGTCTTGGAAGACGTGCTTGGTTTACCTGGACAACGTGATCGTGGTTGGAAGGTCGTTTGAAGAACACTTGAACAACTTGAAGGAAGTGTTCCAGCGATTACGTGGAGCTAACCTTAAACTGAGCCCAAAGAAGTGTCACGTATTTAAGAAGAAAGTGCAATACCTTGGCCACGTCGTATCTAGAGATGGAGTAAGGGCTGACCCAGACAAAATCCGAGCAGTGCAAGCATGGCCAAGACCAATCAACAAACATCAGGTCCGAAGTTTCCTTGGGTTGTGCACTTATTATAGAAGATTTGTTCCCGGATTTGCCAATATTGCCAAACCATTGACAAAACTAACCGAAGAAAAAGCAGAATTTAGATGGAATGAAGACTACGAAAATTCTTTTAATCAACTAAAACAGGACCTAGTCACTTCGCCGATTTTGAGTTATCCACGAGAAGATGGAAAGTTTGTTTTGGATACCGACGCAAGCAATATGGCCATAGGCGTGGTCCTTTCGCAGGTTCAAGATGGACAAGAAAAGGTTATCGCGTACTTTAGCAAGGTTTTGTCTAGGCCAGAAAGGAATTATTGCGTGACTAGGAGGGAGCTGTTAGCAGTCGTTAAGTCCATCGAACATTTCTACAAGTATTTGTATGGACGAAAATTTTTACTGAGAACAGACCACGCCGCTTTAAAATGGCTACTGCAGTTCCGTAACCCAGAAGGACAAGTAGCAAGATGGATCGAGAGACTGCAAGAGTATGACTATGACACAGAACACCGTGCCGGAAGCAGTCATCGGAACGCTGATGCCTTGTCCAGAAGACCATGTCCGGCGGACTGCAGCCATTGTTCGCGACTGGAAGAAAAAATCGAATGTCTCCGGAGAACTGCTATGGTTGATGATGAGTGGGAATCTGAGCAGTTACGTCGCAAACAAGAAGACGATCCTAAAATAAGACAACTTCTCGACTGGAAAGAAAGCGGCCGACGACCAACCTGGGAAGAAGTGAGTGCTTTGGGCAGAAATATCAAAGCGTAATGGGCGCAGTGGGACTGCTTGATAGTAGAAGACGGTCTTCTTAAGCGATCCCTAGAAAGTGCCGAGGGCACGGGAAACATCTCCACGATGGGACATCAGGAGGACACTTTGGCATTAAGAAGACGTTGGGTAAAGTGCGAGAACGATTCTACTGGATGAAATGCAAAGAGGAAGTCATGAAATGGTGCCGTAAATGCATAGTCTGCGCTTCAGGAAATGGTCCAGCGAGAAAGCGCAAAGCACCCATGAAACAATACAACGTAGGAAGCCCTTTGGAAAGAGTAGCGATTGACATCGTAGGGCCGTTTCCAGAATCCGATTCGGGAAATAAATACATCCTGGTGGCGATGGATTATTTCACGAAATGGACGGAGGCTTACGCCATACCCAATCAGGAAGCATCTACAGTCGCAGACGTATTAGTAAAGGAGTTTTTCTGCCGGTTTGGAGTTCCGTTGGAATTACACTCCGATCAAGGCCGCAATTTTGAGTCTGGGCTGTTTCAAGAAGTTTGCCGACTGTTAGGAATTAAGAAGACTAGGACAACGCCTCTCCATCCTCAGTCTGATGGCATGGTTGAACGGATAAATCGAACAATGGGCAAGTACTTAGCCAAGGTAGTGTCCGAACACCAAAGGGACTGGGATCAGTACTTGCACCTTTTCTTAATGGCATACCGATCATCCGTTCACGAAAGGACAGGCCAAACACCATCCTGTGTCATGCTCGGTCGTGAGATAAGATTACCATGCGATCTTCAATTTGGGCGAAGACCGGAAGAAGAAGTTGCTGGAGAAGATTACGTCAGCAAGCTGGCCAAGAGGTTAGACGAAGTACATGAAGAAGAAGAAGAAAAACACACAAATTGCCAGCGACAGGATGAAAACAAGGTATGACGTCAAGGCGCAAAATGGTGGGTTTCAACCTGGCGATATGGTCTGGTTGTATAACCCTCAAAGGAGACGTGGTTTGTCGCCGAAGCTGCAAAGGCAATGGGAGGGCCCCTATGAAGTCGTGCAGCGTATTAACGACGTTATATACCGCATCCGAAAACCGCCCAGTGGCAAGCCAAAAGTGGTCCACGTCGATCGTCTAGCCCCGTTTGCTGGCGATAACCACAATGCGCAAGTTCAGGTCCGAACCAGAGTAATAAGTAGCAGAACCAGGAATCCAATCGAAGAAATGGAGTTCGAGAAGTTTATGAACCTATACGGAGGTTCTGGAAAAGCTAGGTTCGGAGTTACCACCGAGGAACAACAAGACCTGTTCCAGACACAAAAAGATTACGCCATCGCACATTGCGTGAGCGAGGACCTTGACATGTCCAAAGGGGTTGCAGTCGTGTTTAAAAAGAAGTTTGGGCAGCTAGATGAATTACGAAGACAGCAACCGGCAGTCGGAAAAGTTTTAGGACTACGTGGTGACGGACGCTTCGTTTTCTATCTGGTCACCAAGAAATACTCACGTGTCAAGCCGTTATACAAAGATCTATGGCGAACATTATGGAGTCTCAAGAGACAAATGGAGTTCCATCATGTTAAGAAATTGGCAGTACCCAAGGTTGGTTGTGGCTTAGATCAACTGAATTGGAGGACAGTTCGAAATATGTTGGAGGTCGTCTTCCGAGGAACAGGCGTTCAAGTGTTGGTCTGTAGTTACCAACCGAGGAGAGTATTGGGTCAGGAAGAGTCCATTGACTGTTACTTTTATGGTCAAGGAAGTTGCCGGAATGGAGGAAGCTGCCGCTATCGCCACGATCCCTTTTACCGGTGTCGCATCCAGTCTCCTGTTCTGGGACAGAACAGTCCTAAGAAGGGGGCAGTGAAACGTTCGAGAAATTACTTGCAAATGCAAGAGCCTTCTAGAAGCTGTTATCTATTTTCTAGAAGTTATAGCGAAAAGTAAGGAACGCTCGGGTAGGATTTCCGTATGTCTATATATAGCGACCAGACAGATCGTAGGTCAGTTATTGCTGGAATGCGAATACAACAGTGTTAAGAAGATTATCAAGTGGAAATAAATCGTTAGCACGCGTGTGTCTACATAAATAAACCGAAAATAATCGTGAACGTGATTTTTAGTGTAAACAAGTGTGATATCCGAGGACGTTATCTTATCTTCTTGTAAGTGATATAAATTATAGTGTAAGTATTTTTATTATTAGATTTTATTAGTTCGGTTAATTTAAAAGTGTACATATTTCTAGAATAAGTAATCATAATTTTTAATCGTTTAAATAAATTAGTTATTAATAAATAAATACGCAACAATGGTTTTAGTTTCAAAATACTTTTTATCTACATTAATTCTTTAACTGTTTCGCATGCAGCTACATATTCAGATTCAGTGGTGGACAATGCTACCAATCTTTGTTTGCGAGCACTTTACATAATTGGCGTCTCAGCAAACATTATTATGAATCTCGTTGTTAACCTTTTTGTAGCTTTATCCGTCGCAAAATCGGCATCGCTATAAGCTGTAACATTTAAACTTTGATTACACAATACCGTGATTAACAGTTCCTTTAACACATTTGAAAATCCTTTTCATCGCACTCCAATGTTCTGTCCTTAGTGATTCAGCTTATTGACTTACTGAGTTGACTGCATAAGCAATATCTGGCTTTGAAACCATTGCTAGATACAATAGACTTCCAATTGTTTTCTTGTAGGGAACGTGTATTGGATCAGATTGGCCTCATTGATGTTCCAAGCTTAAATCGTGATGTTGATCAGCTGATTCAACCACTGCATTGGCTTTGTCCATATTAAATTGCTTAATTATCTTCTGTGCGTATTGACCTTGGTTTATTAGGATTGAACCATTTGGTAAATAATTGAATTCCATACCTAAAAATACATTTAGTTTGTTGATAGTTATCTCCATCTTTTCGTTCAGGTGGGAATGTAGTTCTTTAGTTTTCCTTTCGTTTGTCAACGCTACTAATCCATCGTCCATGTAGATTGCCAATATTAATGTATTTCCATCCTCGTTGTTAACGAATAGCATGGGTCTGCACTGCTTACCTTTAGCTTGAACCTCTTCAAGCATTTTAAGAATTTTTCATTCCATTCTCTTACTGATTGCTTTAATTCATACAAAGCTTTGTCAAATTTGCATATTCTTCCAGAACCATCATTGTAACCTCTTGGTTGTTCAATGTAAACATTTTCTTGAAGTTCGCCATTTAAAAACACTGTTTTTATATCAAATTGTGTCCACTTCATTCGAATGGCTAGTGCTGTTTTATTTTACAACCGCACTGAAAGTTTCTGTGTAGTTCACACCTTGTGTTTGTTAAAAACCATTCACTACCAATTTGGTTTTAAACTTCTCCGTTGCACCATTTGCTGTTTTTTTGATTTTATAAACCCATTTGTTCTTTAGCACTTGAACATTGTTTGGCTTTTCAATAATTTCCCCTGTTTGGTTTTCTGTCACGGAATCAATTTCTTCTTCCATTGCTACTTTCTACTTTTCATCTGCTTGATTTTGAATTGCTTCGTTGAATGTCTTTGGTTCTTGACCCTGTGCACTATAATTCATCGATTTCAACAAAGTCTGCACATCTTCGTGGCGGTTGGATTCTTTTACGATTTTGTAGTTCATAGTTTTCTTTAATTTTCTACGGTTCAATTTCTTCTCGATTTACATTTTTATCCAAGACTTTATTTGCTGCTTAGTCTTTGGGTTCAAATGAATTTTCCTGTTTGTTAAAATTTGTTTGTTCGACTTATTCTTTTGGTAATTTTCCAATGTTCACGTTTGCCGCAGTTCAAGTTTCTTTTTTTGGTAATTTGCTGATTTTAATTACTCCCACTCCTTCAGGAGCGAATACCACGTCTCGGTGTATTTCAACCCTGTTTTCTTGCTCAAACCATATTCGATAACCTTTGGTGTTTTCTCTATAGCCAAACAAAATTCCTTCTATTGTCTTTTTGTCACATTTGTTTCTTTTTAGCTTCAGAATGTAAACGAACGGTTTTGTGTCAAAACTTTTAGGTTTACGATACTTGCTTTTCTGTTAAATTATTTTTTGTAAGGCGTCTTTTTTGGCTCACTGCTCGTTCCAGTTCGATTCAGAATGTACACTACTGCATTAACAGCTTCAGCCCATAATCGTTTGTCAATTTTCTTTGGGATTAACATTGTTCTTGCTGTTTTTACTAAAGTTTTGTTATCTCGTTCTGCTGAGCCATTTTGCTCTGGCGTGTATGGAGTACTTTTTTTATGCTCTATTTCGTGTTTCGCGACTATTTCTTTCATCTGAGCGTTAACGAATTCTGTTCTGAATCTTCTGATTTGTTTTCCTAACTGGTTCTTTGCTTTTGTTAGGAAATCGTTAAAACTTGAAACTACTTTGGTTTTGCTACTGAGAAAATAGACCGTTCTGCAGTGTGAATAATCATCTTTAAAGAGTATGAAATATTTTGACACTCTGTACGATGTCGGATCCATGTAACCAAAAAGATCTGAATCCATTAGGTCATCAGGCTCTTTGGTTTGTGTCTGACTTGTTGGAAATGGCTGTCGGTGTATTTATCCTAAAGTGCATGACTTACAAAAAAATCTTCTTTACTGGTTACTTTCACTCCGAAGTCTTTAATTAACTTTTTCACTTGTACGAAGATTTGGTGAGCTAACTTCTCGTGCCCCAACTGTAAGCTGTTCTTAATTTTATAGACATTTGCCTTTTCTTCCCTAGTTGCTTTCAGAGATTTTGTCGTAAATTTCATATTATATATGTTTCTCTTCCGTTCTCCCACTGCAACAATGTTTCCATTCTTCACTAGACTGGAGGTTTCACGGTTCGACTCCAACTTAAGTCCTCTGTCTATTCCCGACGCTACTGAATACAAATTGTACTTCAGATCTGGCACATACAGGACATCTTGAGTACAACGATTTCTCCATTTGGTTTCGTCGTAGACTTCCATTTCTATGTTTCCTTTTCCAATGGTCGGAATTGTTTTTTAATTTCCTATTTTTGCTTTGATTGGTGAAGTTCATTGTTTGAAGTTTTCAAACCATTCTCTTTTGATTGATTGATTGATGTGTTGGCTGGTACCTCAATCAAAACACCACACATTTTTTTGAAAATCGTGCTCTGCGACTTCCAAAGCTACTCCAATTAGCATCACTTTCTTTTTGTTGTTTTTCTTGTCATCAGTTTTTCTTTCTTCATTTACATTGGTTTTGTTTCTACACTCACGTTTCCAATGCCGTACTTTGTCACATTTAAAGCATTACCTCGGTTTTCTTTTACTTCTCTAAAAACCTTCTGATGCGTTAGTGCTTTTTTTGAACTTGAATGTTCACCCTAGCCTTTTTGTTTATTAACCTTGAGGTGGGATTGGTTAACGTTCTTGGATCATCCCAAGGCGTTACAAAGTGTTGATAATAAGAAGGTAGTGCCATTAATATTTTTGTCATGATCATACTATCCGGAATGTTGTCACCTAGTAAATTCAATCTGTGGGCAAGATCCTTTAATTTGGATAAGTGTGTTCTCATGTCATCTACGGTTTCCTTGCCTACAGTAAACCATTGCTTCTGTAACATGTGTTTACTGGTTTTATTTTTACTTTCGTAAACTTCATGCAGTTTATCCCACATTTCTTTTGCCGTTTTGCAATTCATTATGTGAATAAGTTTTGCCGTCGCACCTGTTGCGATTAAACCCGGTTTCTCGAACGTATCATCGACGACCGTTATCATGTCCTTGTTGCGCATCAGCACTTCTACTTGGAATTTCCAAACACGCCAATTTTCAAGTCCTTTTAGTTTAATTACCCTTAAAAGTTCCGACTCTATTTTGTCCCAATTCCTACAGCGAGCTCTCAAGTTATTAAAAAACCTAATTATATATGCTCACTTGATCTCAATGATCAGTAACGTAACAATGAACAGAATCTCTAACAAAGAGTTTAAATAATTTCTCTCTAAACGTTTGTAGCAATCTTCCGAGAGTAAGTTCGTCATTTTGTCGTTGTTGTAATCTTGTATGTTCATAACGACTGTGGTGTTCTGCTCGCAGTACTAAAAGGTTTTGTTTTGTTCTCTATTTCTCTCTTCTGTCTGTTAATGTTTGAGCGTGGCGGTTTTGCTTTTCTTACAATGTTGTAAACATTTTGTTGAATAGTTTTAGAGATCTCCTTAGGCAGAGAGCGTATTGCAGCTTCTACTCCACATAGTCCACATACTATGTCTTCAATCGGCGTTGTCTTAGACATAACAACGTAGTTAAAAACCCTTCTTTAACAAGAATATGGTCTGTTTATCCAAAACTATACCTACTAAATTGACAATTACTTTATCGTCGTCTAACGTGAACCGGAAGAACGGTTTAAATCTTGGCTACTTATTTGGCTATTTATTTTAGTGTTAGTTGAAAATCAATTTCAGTGCCAGAGTGCATTGACATTTTCGTTCTTGGTTTTTATTGTTCTTCGTGTTTAG
This sequence comes from Aquatica leii, assembly GCA_035610365.1. Taxonomy (NCBI): domain Eukaryota; kingdom Metazoa; phylum Arthropoda; class Insecta; order Coleoptera; family Lampyridae; genus Aquatica; species Aquatica leii. The sequence goes on along the minus strand of CM069434.1, from coordinate 11,878,250 downwards.
TTAATTAGAAATTTACGTTTGCTGAATATGCTAATATGCATTTAATGTATTGGCCTTATGTAACGCTTAAGAAACCAGAAGGCTTTATGAAGAAAGATTTCCAAATAGAAAAATTTCTGATATGAAAACCTTTGAAATAGTGGATCGTCGTTTGAGAGACACAGGTAAAAACTACAATGTTTTTTTTTTCCAATAAACAATCGAGAAAACTTATTGGAAATGACTAATTTCCATTAACGCGAAATATGGACTAATGTTCATGCATTTTGGAGAGTCTAACAATCTTCAATTCTTTCAGTTAGTTAATGCATAAATGTAGAAGGGGCTCCTGTTGAACCGACATAGAAAATTGTTCAATAAAAACCATCAAAATATTTTGTTTTCCTAAACAGTTCATTTTATGGATGTTGATTAAGAGTATGTTTTATTTATTTAACTATCATAAAAGCAAAATGAACATGAGCAGGACACGTCGTCTGAATAAGTGAAGATAGATAAAATTGCAAAACAGTAAAGTGGAGACAATGGAATCAAAAAAGGAGTGCTGATCCTCGACCTACGCATGTGGACAGAGAGGAAGCTTGGAGACCTGAATTACCACAGCACACAAGTTTTCAGCGGACACGGATGCTTCGGCAATACTTGGCCGGAATCCCGAAGAAAGACAACTCATCCTGCTTCCTTTGCGGGGATGATATAGATGATGCCGAGCATACAATTTCTATGTGCAGGCACTGACAGGCCAAGCGCGCAGCATTACAAAGGAAGTATAAATTTGGGAAGGAAAATAAACATGATTGCATTATTTTCACATTTCTCGATATGGTGTTTGTTATTTGGCTATTTAAATTGTCGCCAATCAGAACTTTATTATTTATTTAATTTTCTAAATTATGACAGAGCTACTGTTTGAAATCAGTTGTCAAAGATGTTCGAATCGAACCACCAACTTAATGATCGGTTATACCTAGCTCTTTAGATGTCTCATTCGATCAAGCCTTCATGTAAATTTATCACGACATAAGGCAGCAATAATGCCGCTATATGAAACATAACGGTGGTTTTAGTTTTTGACGTATTGATTGTCTTGTGAGTGTGTTTTGTGCTGCGTCTTGTGATCACGATGTTTGATTGGTATGGATTGCGTTAGATTTTGAAAATACTTCTTAATGACCGCTTAGTTAATACAGCCCTCATTCGCTTGGCGTTCTCTGCTAATGTAATATTTTACTTTCGGTCGAGTATAATTATTCAGCGTTTAGCTGATATCGAATTTGAATATTACTGTTTACGTTCATGACTTGAATCAAATGAGTAACCTTAGTAATTGTTTGTATTCAAGGCCGGTGGTGGTAATTTTAAATCGGTGAACGCAACGTTGCAGTCCTAGAAAGTAAATTACAGATGCAGCTAATAGAACTACATGATATACTCCAAATCAGGGAATAAGTCTTTAGTTACTTTTTTAATATTCTTGAAAGTCTTTGTTGAATGAAATTATTGCGACTATGTGTATATGTTTATTCGATTTTATCTCAAATTGGCTGATATTTGTTTATTACTCGGTTTTAGCCTTAATTTACTGCATTTCGTCTATTGGAAAATATACAACCAATTTGTTATGTTCTCTCGTTGTCAAGTTGTTTGCTTTTTTCTACCTAACCAGTGGGTTCATATGTACTCTTGGCGTTTCCCAACCAAGGATTCTACGAGTACTCTAGGAGTGGCGCCCGTTTTTTTAGCATTTTAAATCACCTACTTATTAACATCTCAGCTAACCGTGATGTCGTGGTTGTTACCACTAGGATTCGCTGGAAAAAAGTTAGTAACAAATACATCAAAAAAAGCACGTTTACTTAAAATTTGTTTTGCGTACATATTTAAAAGGTGCATAACATCTTATTATAATTTTTTTTTACTATGTATACTCTGTGACGTTGAAATTACAACATCAAGAAGGGGTGGGAAATTTGTGACCAAACTTGGCCGGAAGGTTTAGCTACTAAGAAGTAGTAAATGATTAAAATTTTATTGAAATGGATCAAGTGGTAATGGCACATCTGACGTTTTTTTTGTTTCTACTAGGGGAGGCCGGAGCTTGTCGCTGCACTTTTTAGTTTTTTATTTTCTACATAACTGATTTTAAAATACTTAGTAATCACACATAAATTCTAATCGTTTGATTATCATTTTGTCTGAGTGATTTTTCTGCAGATTTTTTAGTTTTTTAAGTGTTTTTGTTTGCTTCTGTCTCAGAGTTTCTTTTATTGGCATATTTGTAAAAGTTGCAGTATGACGCTTTCTAGAACCCAACTTTTTCTCTTTTCTAGGATCTGCTTTTGGTAGGGACTTTACCTATAAAGGAATCACCTTTGGTTTTTTTTTAGAGTAAATTGATCGGATCTACGGTGTCTGAGGAATTTCTATGGATATCTGAGCTACGTGGGGGATTTCTTCGTCTGGTTGATGACGTTTTGTTAGTTTTTTGGGAATGTTTTCTGTTATGCGAATTACAGTTCTATCTGATGCATAAAATGCTATAAACTACTTCTCAAAAAATATTTCTTTATTGAATTAAAATATTCTTGGGACTTTGAAGTCAGCCGTTATATTTTTAGGAGTGATTGCTGAAGATAATCTTGTCTTGACGATCGGAGAATTGTCATATATTGACATAGTGGTTATCTAGGTGTCGCAAGCAGTGCTAATGTACTTTTTAAATGAGACATACACTGATCTATCCAAACGACATGCATAAGAAAGTGCTTAGATCAATGCATCAAGTGATCAGCTTTTATCCAGCCAGATGGGTTAGCACCTCTTTCGCTTTCGGGGAGTCTTGGAGCACCGTATGGTTTTTAAAATTTGACCTGGGAAGCATAAAATAGGTCATTGTACTATTCCCAATAGCAAAAACAGATACAGTTATGGTAACTAGCTTAACCCTTTCTTGGGAAATCATTCTTTTTGTTTGTTTAAATCTCCTTCTAACAACAATGCAGTCAGGCTTTTGAACGGTTGTTGTTATTCCTGTCTCGTCCATATTGTAAATATTTTTGACAGTATCTATATTGTCGAAAAATTTCCCAACCATTTCTTTTATTGAAATTGCTGGCTTTGGCCGAACTAGTATTGATTGATAATCTTTTATGCTTTGATATAAAAGAAAAAGATTTTTTAGCCATTTTGGTTTATGCCGAAAATTGGGAGTGCTCGATTATGTTTGTGTGTGCAGATTTATAAGCAAATGCTTTACTTTCTTGGGTGAAAGACCATAATAAATGTCGAAAGCTAACAGAAAATAATCAGACAGTAATCTTTTTTGTTCGTCTAAAAACACTTAAATTAAGTTGAATCTATAATCAATATTTCAAACAGGTTTTTTACGCACTTCTCTAGGTTTCAAGTCTACACCGGTTGAAGGTACTTCATTACGTCCTTGCAGTTCAGCGTTCGTAACTTTTCTAAAGAATCTGGGTCTCAGGTATTCTATAATATTTTAAGGCTTCTCGTATACATTCATTAATCAGTTTCACCTCTTTTGCAGCGACTAGCATTATATACAGTATAGTACCTTTGTGAGTTTTTTTCATAATGTCTCAAGATTTTGAAACTAAAAACCAGTTTGTTAGTTAGAAAATAATTAAAATTTAATATGAAATCAGTTCGGGGTAAGTTGGCGCACGCTCCAACTTGTCTCATGATACGTGTGCTTACTAGCCTTATCGGTAATTTCCGTTTTCTCTAAATTAAATAAACTACAAACGTGTTATTTCTTGTTATGTAAAGTAGATATTTTAGCGATCATAACCGTGACCCAATTATTTCATCAGAAGTTATAACAAAAATACTAACGACATTTTGTACGAATCTTTGTTAATTTTAATATTGTTATCTCTGATGGTGCTTTTAGTGTGATTATGCCTACAGTGGGATAGCGTGAAAATTACCGCCAATTTGACAAACATCAAATTGTTGTCTTACGTAAAGACAGTTTTTCGTACAGAGAAATTGCAAATCCTAATAACCAGAAACAATCTACTATCATGCGTTGTTATCAAGCATTAACTAAAGAAAGTCAAAATTTTCGTAAACAAGGAACTGGAAAGAGGAGGAGGAGGAAGAAGAAGAAGTGACTCACCAACCACCCGAACTTGCTTGGTTCAAGTTTGCCACATAGAGAATTGAACGATTTAGGATATAAATTTCGAGATGTAGGACCATCTCTTTAGACGAATTGGATGGGTTATATTACAGGTTCGTGTTTAGAGAGCACGAAATTCCGCGACGCACCTACCTTTCGGCTTATCGTCGCTTCTTAGACTAGAAACCAAGTAGGCGGGAAAAAGAAACGTTATTGTAATGGACAGAATGAGGCCTGTTAGTCAAGGTCGAAAACCCTTCAGACTGGAATATCGTTTAGTCGAACTTGGGATCTCTTGACAACGGGGAGCCAAAAACCATGTACTTGGCCTTGTCAGCTAAGACTGACAATTTGTTGTTGGCAGTCCAGCGAGTCAGAATGTCCAAGCTCTGTCGTGTTTTTGCCTCTAGGTCGCGTCTATTGTCTGCGGATACTGTGATGGTAATATCATCCACGTAGGCGAAAATGTCGCAGTTATCAGGTAAGTCTCGTTCTAGTAAGGACAACAACGTTCCATAAGGTAGACCTGAAAACCGATTCTTGGCGACAACGTTTTGTCAGTCGTTTTGTATAAGAACAGCCGGAGACGTTTGTGGAATAAGTGATCGAGCGACTCGATATATAACTACGAACGACGCGCACTGTGTCTGCAAGTGCTCCCTTGCCACCATACGTTATTGAACGCTTCGGAAATGTCTATAGAAATGCAGAGATCTTTCTTACCAGGCCTGAAAATCGTGATTAGCCTACTAGTTTTCCAACTGTTTGGAAAATACCCGCATTAAATACAAGAATTAAATAGGTCAATCAACGTATCAGAGAGGGAATCTTGTACGACTGTTCTTAGAACGTTACAGTGTATTCCGTCAGGTCCGGGAGCTTTATTCTTGGGAGTTCTGCTAGCCACCGACGCTATGTCCTCTTTTTTAACTACCCAGTTTGGTCGGGATTCAATATTTGCAAAAGATTGGGATTTAATTTAGGCTTGGTAATTGACGTAATTGTGTCTTGCTCTGTGAGAGTGTCTGTCACTGTCATGGACGTTAGAGCATGGTTGGATAGCCAGAAACTTTTGTGGGAAAATTATATAAACTAATCCACACGGATTCGCTGCCAAACTTTTCTCAACAAACCATTGCCATGAGCTAAATTTTGCATTCTTCACTCACAGTTTGTACCGGTGAAGCGCGGTCTTATACAAATTTAGCCATTGTTTTTAGCTCTGCTACGGCTTTTTTGTTTGCTTTCTTAAGCAACGTAGTACTCGCTTTAACCTATTCAGCTTTGGTATCCACCACAGTATACCAGCTCTAGAATTCAAACGAACTCGGTTTAAACTATTTCGGCTAGACTCGAGAATCAGCCTGGTTAGCTTATCAATGGAGACGTCTATAGAATTAGAGTCATGGCACTTAGCTCCACGTGGAAGATAAGTAGAAAAAAGGGCACTGACCTCTTTTTTCAGCTTGACAGGCTCTATGTGTTTTACATCTAGGATACCCTTAGGGATCGGAACCGGTCGAGGATTTTTGACGGTTAAATGAAAACGTATAAGTCTGTGGTCACTTTCAAACACCTCAGGGATTACTTTCCAGTTAGAAATTTTTCTTGCTAAAACTTGCGATGCTAGAGTGACATCAATATTTAAACAACCTTGGTGACTAGCAAAGGTGAAAGGTTGGTTGGGCTTATTTACGACACATAGGTCACGTTCACCCACAAGGTTCTCTACGCTTTTGGCTTGTTCGTCAGTAAGCAAAAAGTGCCAAAGCGACGATTTAGAATTAAAGTCACCTGCTATAATAATTGAGGCGCTTCTTATTTCATCTAAAACGACACCCAAGATGGTGTTTCCAACTGTAATTATGGATACGGCAGTGCAGTCATTAGTTAGATGACTGAGGGAAACTATTCCGACGGACTTCGCGCTATTGAAAACAATAACCGAGAAATACCGCATAGAAGTGGATGCGGTGATCCTGTTGAAGGGTAAGGCCCTAGCGAGCCTATGCCCTGAACCAGAACGATACACATAGGACTCTTGAGTCAGTAAAATGTCAATGTTGTTGTTGGACGAGAAGGCCATAACTTTCAAGGTTGTAGCACGAGAACGCTGAAAATTCACTTGCGCAATCGTAAGAGTCAGAGAAGCGTCCTCACTGTCCATAATCGGTGTTAGCAATCTTGGCGTCAAGCCTCTTTAGGTACGCCGGGCAGTTATTGGAAGACGCCTTGTGTTTTACCACCTCGCTTTTATGGTCATACCTGACACAGTTTGCACATGCAAGATCTCGTGCGGTGTTTGGACACTCTTTAATTTCGTACTTTTTAGCACAAATACCGCATTAAATTTCGCTTTTACATTCACCTGATTGGCCACCGTACTTTTGACATTTATAGCACTTTATGATGCGTGCATGGTCGTTGACTCTGCATGAGTTCCATGCAACGTAAAGACGACGACTGGCCATGAGGTACTTTCTTACCTCCAGAGTTAGTTCAATTATCCAATTGCAATTCTCGGGGTCCGAATTTGAATAGTACCTTCAAATGTTCTTTGGCCTGTTATGTTATTTCATTAGTGGTGGCATTGAAGTTTTGCTCCGCCTCCTGTACCTGCTTGAGGGAGATGTTGGTAGGAACGTTTGTGATAGAGATTCTAGGAAGGAGTTTGTCTTGCCGTCTGATGACAAGGCCGGCTTTGTCGAGGATATCCGCTGGGATCTTGGAAAGGTCGGTCTTTTCGGACTCCACGCGAACGGAGTATCGTCTTATTTTTGTCACTGGGTCCAGTCTTAGACCGAGCGTGGTAGGATTAAGGACTGTCATGAGCATTGTTTTGGTCTCGTCAGATGTCTTCATGTTAGACTCTAGCTTGGGAACTATCACAACTGTGGATTTTGGGACTGACGCGACTGATTTGCTGGAAGGTACCTTCACTCTGTCTGCTACTCTGCTAGACTGAGCTACATGAGCGTAAGAAACAAGACCAGTTCTGACTTGTTGGATGGCGAGTGATGAGAATTTGTCAATGAACGTCTTCAAGGCAGTTTGTGCGCCCCTGAGAGCGTAAGAAATATCTGAATGTTGCTGCGACATTCTTTTGACAAGAGTGGATCTACGGAAGATAGGTTGGATGCGGGACAGTACATACATTAATTCAGTTCGTCTGGCAACGGATCTTTTGGAGGTAGAAATCAGCTTAGACATAGTCAAAAACCTCGAAGAATTTTTCGAGTGTGGACAGCTGGAAGTCATCGGATTCGTCGTCAAACTCGACGCGACGACGCTTGACATTGGCAGACTCAACCTCCATGGCGGAGGCTGAAGGGACGAGAGAAAGTGCTCGCTACAGCTCGACTTCTTAGGATTACGGCGAATAACTAGTGTCGACGTAACCCTTTGGCCGTCCTACAAGATATCATTGCCGTATAGAACTTATAACCTGAGTTTCGTTGCCAACCATTAACCAAGTGAAGGTAGGGTTCTAAACCTTTCCGAGTAGAGGAATTTACACTATAGAAAATCAAAGTATATATAATAATTAATCAATTAAGAAAATCGCCTGGTCATAATACCAGGAATCGCAGATGTTCACAATTTATAAAATCAGTTACCTAAGCTTTAGCTAAAGGTGAAAGATTTATTCGCATATTAAAGAGAAACCATAGTAGGAACTGGGAGACGAAGAAATGATATGCACGACCGTCATCTTCGACTTATGGCAATAAGAGACTGATTTTTCTGTACCAGACGAATCGCCGATCAATGGTTAGGTAACGAAGGTTGTTCTGTAACCCTTCGAATAGTTTAACGTCAAACCACAAGTTTCGGATTGCAATTTGGTGTTACTACTGATGGCTCAACACCGATATCAACGTTTGCAATGGTGTCGGTTGTGACTCTACTAGAATCTGGAATGGCATAGAGAAGTTTTTAGTGATAAAATTCGATTCTGTTTGGGGATGTATGATGGTCGTACGAGAATCAAACGAAGACATGGGGTACGGCGCAATGTTCAATTTTTTGTTAAGCGGCATATGCACCACACTATGAAGATTATGGTATGGGTTGTTATAGCTTATGAGAGTAAATCTCGTTTGGTATTCATCCGAGACAATATGGACCCCCGACGATATGTTAACAAGGTGGTAGAACTTCAAATTCTTCCATTTCTTCAGCAATTGAAGACGCTGTTTTTTCAGCAGGATAATGAATTATCAAACACGTGTGGGACACTATGGGTAGAAAACTAACAAACTTGGTGCATCCTTCACAAACTTAGGAAGCCCTGTGGTATGAATTGCAAGTTGGTTGGGATACAATAACTCAAAGAGGAAATTAATGACCTACTGGAATCGATGCCACGAAGAGTGAGGAAGTGTAATGCAATAGAAAGGGGAGGGGGGGTTCAACACATTATTAAATAAAAATAGTGTTTATGTATGTATGTTCCTTTTCTTTGAAATAATAATCATTTACTACCTCTGAGTAGCTAAACTTTCCTGCCTAGTTTGGTCACAAAATTTTAACCTCGTCTTGGTGTTGCAATTTCAATGTCACAGAGTAGGTAAAAATTATAAAATCTGACAAAGCGGAAACTTGTCTAATGTGGAAAATTTATAGTAATTCAATTTAAAGAATAGTTTATTGAATTTTTGTTTTATAAAATAGGTAATATTTATTATTCTTCACATCAGCATAAGTTACAGTATAAGTTTTTTTACATAGAATACTAATCAAAATTATCATCGCCATGTTGCAATGTATTTTACAAATTTAGAGGCAAGTTTCGGTTTTGGGAACAATTACAATTTACTTAATAGTTGCAATTTAATAATATTTTTTTGGGAAAGTGTGGTAGTAAAAAACATTGTTTTCATATATAATGAATTATGTTTAATTTTTAATTATTTATTAATTATGTATTAGTTGATTGTTGTTATAGCTTTTGCATGATTTTTTTTTCGTTTGCCTTTACGCGGATTTAGGAAATTAAAAAAACCTTGTAAAAAAGAAGAATGTTAATAATATGTATTAAATTAAAACTAATTTAAATAAAATCAAAAGAAGAAAACGTTTCCTTAATCATTTATCTTTTATTGGCAACATAGCTATCAATAGATATTCTAATAGGTTAAAATATCGATTATGATTTCTCTTTTACATGTTTTTTTTAACGTAATGATATCATAAATGATTTTGCGGTACAATAAATGTTCATAAACTATTTATTTATTCTTTGCTATAGTAAAATTCCGTTGAATTGAATGATGTGAAAAGTACGCCTCGCGTGTATACTTCAATTACCCTGTTTAAAAAACCACAAACGTTATACATATATTGCAAAATGTTTACATTTGGGTTCAATACAAAAACAAGGACAAACGCGAAGAACTAAGTTGACTTAATAAATTATGACCTTGAAACAGCAAACAACGAAAAAACGAGATTTGATTGATATTACATCTGCATGTTGTAAGCGTAATTAAACAAGCCTGCATTAAAAATTGCGAAATCGTTTTGTTTATAAAAATCATTAAAGAAAAAATTAGAAAAGGATGAGACAATGATTTACGTAATCTTTCGTTTAGTAATATTTGTTACAGTTTGATCTTACGGTAGCAAAGCGGGGATGTAAGTTTTGGGGGCAAAATTTATTTTATGTAGAAAGGAGGGCCAAGGTTTTGATTTACTATAAAAGCGATATTCACCTGGAAATTGTTAGTTAGTTTTTTAGAGAATAAATATGAAGGTACTTGTGGAATAAAAATTAAATATTCTTTTACTTTAATTTTTTTAATTCTAGGGTGCTTTAGCTTTTGTTATTGTTGCCGTAGTCGCATCGGCTAAAGGTAAATTTTTTAATATTTTTTTTTTAAACTTAAAGTTGTGTGATTAAGTGAACGTTTTTGGTGCACGATTCTTCTATTACAAAATTTATATTAATGAAAGTTTGTTACCTTTACCTTAATTTGAATTGCTCTCAATTTTTTTTTTATAAATGTGATTTAAAAGTTACGTAAAGATTTTCTTTTTTATGTCAAATGCGTATTTATCTTAGAGAAGTTGAAATGAAAAAATCTTTTTTATTTTCTATTTGCTGTTAATATTCACACCTTACATGAAGTATTTATTGAGAGTTGTGAAATTTGTTTAAACGAGTTTTAAATAGTGGCCGTAATTTTTTTAATTTTAGCTGGCTTTCTTGGAGGCGGAGGTGGCCATGGAGGAGGATTTGGCGGTGGATATGGAGGTGGATATGGAGGCGGAGGAGGATACGGAGGAGGTGGTGGATACGGAGGTGGAGGTGGGCACGGGGGTGGATGGTCCAGTGGATTAGGAGGAGGAAGTTTGGGTGGATTAGGAGGAGGTTGGAAAGGTGGCTTTGGCGGAAGCAGTCTTGGTAGTTACGGCGGCGGATCTGGAGGTGGATGGAAAGGAGGTTTAGGAGGTGGTTATGGAGGTGGATACGGCGGTGGACACGGAGGTGGATACGGCGGAGGACACGGAGGTTCCGTAAAAGTCATTAAAGTAATTTCTACTCCAAGTATTGGACATGGAGGAGGCGGATATGGAGGAGGCGGATTTGGAGGAAGTGGATTTGGTGGAGGACATGGAGGTGGATGGAAAGGAGGTTTTGGCGGTAGTGGAATTGGAGGAGGCTACGGCGGTGGTGGATTAGGAGGAGGATGGAAAGGAGGTTTAAGCGGAGGCGGATTAGGAGGAGGATACGGCGGTAGTGGATTAGGAGGATGGAAAGGAGGTTTAGGCGGAGGTGGATTAGGGGGAGGATACGGTGGTAGTGGATTAGGAGGAGGGTGGAAAGGAGGTTTTGGCGGAGGCGGATTAGGAGGAGGTTACGGCGGAAGTGGTCTTGGCGGCGGCTGGAAAGGAGGATATGGCGGTAGTGGAGGATTTGGAGGTGGATACGGAGGCGGATCTGGAGGCGGTTGGAAGTGGTAGAAGTAAATTCATTTATTTAATTCTAAGCAATTGTTGTAAATATAAAAAAAACATTTCATCTGTATATATATTTTTGCTACAAGTATTGTAAAGTATTAAAAATGTTTTTTATTTTAAAATATTTTTGTGTTTGTCCTATAATATAAATTATAAATAGAAACACATATTTATAATTATATCGCGTATTAACCTATTAGAAAATAGGTACTTCTATTAACTAACAAATTCTAAATTTTGTGAGTAGACAACACACAGTACAAACAACAAACAATAATAATTTCACTAAGATGTTAAAATTAATACCTAAATAAATTGATTTCTTTAATTGTTAATTGGAATTGTAATGTTCTTAAGTATATAAAGAGCAAATACATAAAACTATAAAAATTGCGTCATTGACAAATAAATCTGAAAACAATTTAACAAACGAATTTATGTGAAAGTCGTGTCGAAAGCAAAGCTTTAAGTAAATTCGTTGGTAAATTACATCGTCTAAATTCAAATATTCGGACACTTTAATGTTTTACTATTTTGCAAATACTGATCTGAGTTTAGTCTCGTCACAGTTGTAATTTTGAAAATGATCTTTCAAAATTTCTTTACGTCAATACAAACAAGCACGGCTTGAATAGTGGTGTTTATTTATTTACTTATACATACATACTTGCATAACAAAAAATTTCTTTTTTTTATTTGCTATTAGATTCTTCGTAGAATATAAATTTGTTTATGGGCATCTACAATTCCGATTTATTTTATGGTTCATGTTGGTATTTTTGTAATTATAGTACAACTTCGTTAATTCGAATTCATTCATATACTTGTAAGAACGTTTATTTAGAGGATGTAACGTTTTTACAAAACACAAATAAGTCAACAAAAATATTTATTCTTGAAATTATCATATTTTATTCAAGTTGTTAAAAAAATGTGTACATAGGTGTCTATGTAAATAATTTCATACTCAAAAAAACTTGGTGATTGTTGTTTCTTTGCACTTATTTCTGCTCTGAGCGCTTTGCTGCAAAAGTCTTGCAGGAAAAGCACTTCATGTGATAGTATGCCATTTTCTGACGGCCGCATTAGACAAGTAAGCTTTTCTGTGCACGATGAAATGTAAAACTTTATCATCACTTGGAGTACACATGCTCTGCTTTGACTAGAACCAGCCATTTCCTTTATGATATTGTAGCAAATTTTAAAACTAATTTATTTATACACAAAATATTTACACGTTTATAACTACTAATTTATGTATTACAATCACTCGAAAAATAATGTACGCGGATAACTTCTGTTTATCTTAAAACTGGTACTTGTTTACATTAAAGGCACGTACGTTTATATTTCGTTATATTTATCTCGAACACACGCGTTAATCACTTATTACATCTTAACACTGCCGACTTTGAATAACTGACCTATGCTTTCTTTGCATCGTTTTTATATATTTCCGTTATTTATCACAAAAATTTTCTACAGCCTTCCCAATCGTTCTCTAATTGGATGAAAAGTTTGTAAACGCTCTCGAAGCTGAACTTTTCACTGCCCCCTTCTCAGAACAGGAAACTGGATGTGACACCGGTAGAAAGGATCGTGACGATACAAGGCGAAGAGTGGGAATACGGAGAAGAAAAGGATGAAGGAAATAGTAAATAAATTATGGAAAGGATTTCCGTAGAGATGGAGAGAAGTAATAATATGCCCAATACACAAATAAGGAGACAGAAAGGAAGTGAAAAAGGAGGTGACATTATTAGGCTCGGCATACAAATTATATGCGACAGTGCTACAAAGAAGACTACAGAAGGAAAGGAGTTTGGTACCAGACGGACAGGCGGGATTCAGAAAGGGAAGAAGAGTGATAGACAACTTCTAAATACCGAAACACTTGGCGAATAGGGAGCTAGAGAAAAAATAGGGAAAATGGTGGCACTGTTCGTAGATATAAAAACCGTTTTTGACAGAGTGAACAGGGATGAGATGTGGGAATAAATACGAAAAAAAATAAACGAAAGATGGATAAAAAGAATGGCGATAGCGGCAGTTCTCTTTTTTGACCATAAAAGTAGCAGTCAATGGACTTTTCCTGAACCGATGTTTTCCTTGGTTGGTAACTGTAGACCAACACTTGAACGCCTGTTCCTTAGAAGACGATCTCTAACATGTTTCGAACTGTCTTCTAATTCAGTTCATCTAAACTACAACCAAGCGTAGGTATTGCCAATTTCATAATATTGTGGTACTCCATTTCTCTTTTGAGGTTCCATAATGCTCGCCACAGGTTTTCATATAAAGGCTTTGTACGTAAGTACTTCTTGGTGACGAGATAGAAAACATAGCGTCGGTCACCACGTAGTTTTAAATTAAAACCGCCGATTGCTGTCTTCGTAATTAATCTAGCTGTTCACACTTCTTTTTAAATACGACAGCAACTCTTCTGGACATGTCAAGATTCTCGCTGACGCAATGTGCGATGGCGTAATCTTTTCGTGTTTGAAACAGGTCTTGTTGTGCCTTGGTTGTAACTCCAAACCTAACCTTTCCAGAACCTCCGTATATGCTCATAAACTTATAGAAGTCTATTCATTTGATTTAACTTCTGGTTCAGCTAGTTATTATTCTAGCTCGAACCGGAACTTACGTAATGTGGTTATCGCCAGCAAGCGGAGCTAGAGGATCGATGTGGACTACTTTTGGCTTGCCTCTGGGTGGTTTTCGCTGCACGACTTCATAAGGGCCCACTCATTGCAGCTTCGGCGACAAACCTCGTCTTCTTTGGGGATTATACAACCACCCTATGTCGCCAGGTTGAAACCCAAAATTTTGTGCCTTGAAGTCATATCTAGTCTTCATCTAGCGTCTTGATTAGCTTGCTGATGTAGTCTTCTTTAGCAACTTCTTCTTTCGGTCTTCGTCCAAATTGGAGGTCGCATGGCAGTCGTATTTCGCGACCGAGCATGACACAAGATGGTGTTTAGCCTGTGCTTTCGTGAACGGATGTTTGGTATGCCATTAGGAAAAGGTGCAAGTACTGATCCCAGTCATTTTGGTGCTTGGACACTACTTTGGCTAAGTATTATTTAGTGTTCGATTCATCCGCTCAACCATGTCATCAGGCGTCGTTCTAGTCTTCTTAATTTCCAACAGTCGCCAAACTTCTTAAAACAGTCCAGACTCAAAATTTGCGGCCTTGGTCAGAGTGTAATTCCAACGGAACTCCAAACCGACAGAAAAACTCTTTTACTAATACGTCTGCGACTGTAGCTGTTTCTTAATTGGGTATGGCGTAAACTTCAGTTGATTTCGTGAAATAATCCATCACTACTAGGATGTATTTGTTTACCGAATTATATTCTGGGAATGGTTCTACGATGTCAATCACTACTTTTTCGGAAGAGCTTCTTACGATGTACTGTTTCAATGGTGATTTGCGTTTTTTCACTGGACCATTTCGTCCTCTTTGCAGTTCACTCGGTAGAATCTTTTTCGAACTTTCCCTAATATCTTCTTTATGCCAAAGTGTCTTTCGGATGTACCATCGTGACGATGCTTCAACACTGCTGACACTCGGCTCTTTGGCATTAGCAACTGTAGTTTTTTTTGTGCCCTCGACGCTCTCTAGAGATCGTTTAAGAAGAACGTCTTCTGCTATTAAAGAGTCCCCCTGTGCCAGTACGCATTGATCAGCCGTTTTCTTTCCAGTTTAGGATTAGTCTTTCTTGTTCGCAACGCAACTGCTCAGGTTCCCACTTGTCATCAACCATAGCAGTTCTCCGGAAGCATTCGACTTTTTCTTCGAGTCGCGAACAATAGCTGCAGTCCGCCGGACATGGTCTTTTGGACACGGCATCAGCGTTCCGATGACTGCTTCCGGCACGGTGTTCTGTGTCATAGTCATACTCTTGTAGTCTCTCGATCCATCTTGCTACTTGTTCTTCTAGGTTACAGTACTGCAATAGCCATTTTAAAGCGGCGTGGTCCGTCTTCAGTAAAAATTTTCGTCCATACAAATATTTGCAGAAGTGTTCTATGGACTTGACGACTGCTAACAAGTCCCTTATAGTTGCGCAATACTGTTTTCCTGGACTGGACAAAACTTTACTAAAACATGCGATGACTTTTTCTTATCCATGTTGCACCTGCAAAAAGACCGCGCCTATAGTCAGTTTGCTAGCGTAGGTATCCAAAACAAATTTCCCTTTTTTCTTCGATAGCTTAAAATCGGCGAAGTGACTAGGGCCTGTTTTAGTTAATGAAAAGCAGTCTTTATTTCATCTAAATTCTGCTCTTTTTTCGATCAGTTTGGCCAAGGATTTAGCAATATTAGCAAATTTGGGTACAAATCGTCTATAATAGGTATCTTTACTGCATCTCTAGATACGAAGTGGCCAAGGTATTGCATTTCTTTTCTTAAATACATGGCACTTCTTTGGGCTCAGTTTTAGATTTGCCCCACGTAGTCGTTGGAACACTTTTTTCAGGTTGTTTAAATGTTTGAACATGGCAGGAACGTTACACAGGCCGAAGGACATCACAGTAAACTGCCACAAACCAGTTCCAATCGTAAAAGGTGTTTTTTCACGATCCTTGGGTTCCAATTCTACCTGGCCGTAACCACTCTTTAAATCTAACGTGAAAAAGTAGTGGGATCCTGATAATGTGTCTAACGTATCGTGAATTTTCCGAAAAGGGTAGCTGTCCTTTTTGGCCACGTTATTAAGTCTTTTTCTGCATTCTCTAACGAATGTAATGGAATTTCTTCATTTTCGATCTTCAGGACATCGTTCTTCATATCCAAATAGAACCCATACTTCTTTATAACGTCTATTCTTCTTCCGTGATATCGGCTACCAGTACTTGATGGTAAAGTACTCCATTTTCTAAACCAATGGTTACTTTGACTTGTCCGTGAGTAGGTATTTCGTCGCACGTCGCTGTTTGTAGTTCTGTTACTGGGGATGTCTTCTCGTTTTCTAATAACATGCAAAACAAATGATGGTCTTTGTCGTTCCCGTGTCAACCAGTAACTGAACACTTCTTTCATTGATCTTGCCATCGAGATCAATGCTATGCAATTGTTCCATAGGCGATGCCATTTGAATGGTAATCTTCATAACATGACTAAATGTGATTACCTTTTGTCACTTTTGGTCAACTCGTTCCAAATTTTCGAGCGTTATTCTTGTCTTCTTCTTGGGTTTAGTACGATGTCGTTATACATGGTCTATTTCACCGCAGTTCAAAGTCGTCACTTCTCTTTCCCGAAGTATTCGTCGCGCTATCTCCTAGATGCTTTCTAGTGTTTACGCTGGTACTTCTGCACAGCGGACTGTTTTGTTGCATTGATTGTTTTGCTGCTTAAGACATTCACTAAAGCGTCATCCAACGTCTTCGGTTGAGCTAACCGAAGAGTCTGCTACGTTTCGCTCTCTCGGGGACCGTCTACAATGGTTTGAATAGCCAATTGCTGTGATGTAGAATAGGCAAGTCGTGTTAATCTGCCTAACTCTTGAAGACTTACGGCAGCTCTCTGAAACCGACTTTGAATTTCAGCTTGTTGAAGATATTTCATTTCTACACGTGAAATTAAAAGTTCGTAATTTTCTTGTAGGTGGTCAGGAACAGTTTGCAAGATTCTACAAGAGCTTCTCTACGTAACGACACTATTAAAGACGCCGTTTTCTTTTTGTTGCTCCAACCATTAGCTGTAGCTGCGGCTTCAAGCTGTTTGTAGTAGGTGGGACCATAAAACTTTACTATCAAACTTTGGAGATACAACTTTAAACTTGTGCGTGGTTTCTTTTTGATGGTCGATTAAATTGTTACTCGTGACACTTCCTTCACCGTGACAATTTATTTAGTTCATTCTTTCTTCAAGCAGTTTCAATCTGTCTTCTAATTTGTCTTCTATTGCTTCTATTTTCTCATTCACAGATTCGAACATTTCTTCTTTTAAACTTAACATATCTGCTTGGGTTTCCTCTAGAACAATTGTAATTTGGTTTTGTGTGCTCGTTCGTATTTCTTCTTTTAAACTTTTAGAAGTTTCCTCCATTTTCTGGGAATGCTCGTTCGTATTTCTTCTTTTAAACTTCTAAAATTTTCTTACATTTTCTGAGAATGTTCGGATAGTTTTTCTTCCTTTTTTTGAAAATCTTCGTAAAACTTTTCTTCTATTTTTTTAGAATTTTCTTCCATTTTCTGATAATTTTTGTAAAACATTTCTTCCATTTTTCTTCCATTTTCTGAGAATTTTCGGACAGTTTTTCTTACATATTTTTATTCATCGATTCTTGACCATTTTTTATTGATTCGAGAAATTCAAATAGTTTTGCATACATTTTAGTTTGATGACGAGTTACCGGCATAAGTTATAACACGAATAAAAAGTTTAATAACACTAAATTTATGTGACGGGCGATACTTTATCAAACTGGAACGGCTATAATTACACTTTATAAACAAATATACGCAAAGCGTGACTAAACAATTGTTTATTTACACGATTCTATTCGATACCGCACACCTGTATCACTAATGTAACGAATTTGAAATCTAATTTATTTATACACAAAATGTTTACACGTTCACAACTTCACGGACTAATTAAATCTAACAATATTTAAGAAAAACACACTAATTTATGTATTACAATCATTCGAAAAATAATGTCCGCGGATAACTTCTGTTTATCTTAAAATTTACACTTGTTTACATTAAAGGCACGTACGTTTATATTCCGTTATATTTATCTCGAACACACGCGTTACTGTCCTATGATCGTTTTAATTGCTTTTATACATTTTTACTATCTTTCGAAGAAGATCTTTTGGTAAACTTTCTAGAAGTTGACAAAACGCGAACGTTTCAGTATTAACAACATTCAAATAAATGTCATATTTTTTTACTAGTCTCGCAAAAGGAAAATTGATTGTATTAACGTTATCTAAAAAGAGTGTTAAACTAAAAAGTGCAGAAAAAAGCTAAGTGCATTGACGAATAAAGGAATAATTAGTTCAGCTATGCAATTTATACACGAAAATATTTTTTATAAAAAATAAAATGCAACAAATATCTTTTTTGACACAAAATTATTTCATTGTTAATAAGTCTTTATAAGTGTGTTAGAAATTATTTAAAACATTTATTATAATTGCCTTTCTTTGATATTTCGGCCAAAAAGAGATATTAACAAATCAACTACGTAAAGTGTAATTAAAACTTAAGTGCAATAGATTATATTCACAATGTTATTAATGGGATGTTACATGGGTGTAATAATACGAAAGTATTTGGTATAAAAATAAAATGCACTTTACTATTCCAAACAATTCGAAAATAAAAATATATTGATTTTTTAGTTTTGCGGATAAACAATTTGACCTTCTGGTATTGTCAATGTTTATTATTTGTCTAATTTGAATTTCTAGAATAGCATCGCAAACGGCTACGAATGCTAACAAGCTTATTTTATACCGCCAGCTATTTTATTCGAACTAACCAAGGTGTCCCGTTTTTTGTTTAGTTGAGTGTACATATATATATATTGTAAGCAACATAAAAATAGTTTTAAACTACGAAATTTAACCCATTAAAAACAAATATTAATGTCTAAACCAAAAACCTTTCTAGAAACGATTTTCTATATTAAATGTAAAAGTAAACACACGTAATTATTATGATTCTTTAATAACAACGAAATTAGCTTATTATTATTATCTTTCGAACATCTTTCATGTCAAGAAGAAATCTGTAACACAACTAAAGTTCTTGTATCAAACACAAGAATTAGTATTCTTTCGATAAATCACCAAAAACTAAGTCAAGAAAAGGTTGAAATAAAATGAAAATTTTTCAGAAGGGCTACTCTAAATCTGGAACTAAATCAAACATATAAAACTGCAAAACGTTTACACATTTTTCTAGTGCAATTTATAATAAAAATAAGTGCGCATAAATAAATAAAAAATTATTTTAAAAAATGTAGCTCACCTTAAGCCCGATCTCACGAGCCTCTACTGAACGTCTTTTATGTTAATTCCTCTTTAAGGTGTTAATTTTTAAATTTGTTTTATATATCTGTTAAACAACTAAACCTGAGGACGACCTAACAATTTTAAGAGGGTTAAACATGCTACTTATTATAAAAAATTATAGTATTATTGGCTATTGACTAAGTTTTTTCGTTAAGTAATTAATTATACGTAAGTAATTTTAATTTCCATTATACAAAATTTGAATTCAAATGTTTTGACATTTTATGCTTGTATTGATGCTCAAATTTCACCTTCTAAATTAATCAAATACACGCTATTTATTTATGTATTTACCCCTTTCTAACAAATAGACGTTTTTTTTCGAACATCGGATTTTGTTATCATTCGGTTATTGGTATCGAATACTCAAAGTGATTCTAGCGGCGTGCACTGTATAAAGTTTGTAAAACTGTAAATACACGTAAATAGTATAGGCAGCATATTAAACAGATGTACAAAAATATGACATAAACCTACAGAATCGTATTGATATCTGCAATAAGCTTTACTTTTGGCTGTAATTTTAAAGTTGATAAGATATATTTCCGTATATAAAAACAAATAATTGTATAAAAGCACCAAAAATTAGATGTTTTATTCAAACTAACGTTTTTAGGCCATCCTGTATAGGTGACTTTTTTCTATTGTTTTTTTTAGTCTATCAAAACACTATCAGAATTTTTATCTTTAAGTTTTAGATGTAGGGGAGGTCGGGGTATTAGCGCAGTCCGGGAAATAGCGCATATTTAATTTTCCAGACATCTATAACTCTTGGCAACACCGCTTGGTTTTCCAAAAACACGTGTCAGTGCATTACCAATTGTCAGTACGAACACGTGTGTTCAAAGTAGAAAATTTTTTTTGTGAGATTACGTGAAAAAAGTTTTTTCTATGTGATATTTGTATTTGAAATTTAGTGGTAAGTACCCTTCTAAAGTTAGCGCAATCGTAATTACAATTAAATCTGTGTCTTGTACTGTAGAACCAACCTGCTTTCATGTCATAATTTTGTATCGGGTTGTAGTTACCGGATTTTGAAAAAAATGGCGTCAACGGAGAAATAGCGCAGCTATCGATATTTTAAAATAATTTTACATTTTTTTTATTGCAGATGCCACGAATGTACAAGACAAAAAATGTAAGAAGTCAGGGACTTAGCAGACCTCGAAAAAGCTGTAGGAGTTGTCACCTCAAAGAAATTAAATGTAAACCAAGCCCATAAAGAATATAGGATTCTGTACACAACGATCAAAGACTATGTTAAAAAAAGATGTCGAAATTCTACTAATACCCCTGTGATTCCAAACGTGGTAGGTAGAAAAACAACTTTTCCTCGAGAGTTGGCATTTTAAGTTTGCTAAAAAAATATGTGTTCAGCATCGAATGAAGAACAAAAACAATGAAGAAATAGCAGGTTGGGATTTTTACTGGAATTTTAAGAAAAAACATGCTGAAATATCATTAAGGATACCTGACCCAACAAACACAAGGATGATGTCCCAAGGATGTCCCGGGAACATGATGTTGCGGATCACTGAATGTCCCAAAGGCGTCCCATTTTGGTTCTGTGTACGTCCTAGGGCCATTCATGAGACGTTCTTTTGTCACAAGTGTGTGCATCCCTACGATGTCCTTATAGGACATCCTTGCGTATCCGCAACGGGACGTCCCTTTTAGATGGCTGTAGGATATGTACGATATATGTATATTTTTATCAAGAAAAGTACCATTTCCAGTTAAAGTACATCTACTTTGTGGTTTTTTCTATTGTTTTTTTTATTCAGTATGATGAATAAAAATAACTTTATCAAATAAAATACAAATTATTATTACATAAAACTATATTTTTAAATAATCCTAATTATATTCAATTAAAATAAATTCAGATTATTTCATTTTTTTATCTTCTCGATCCCGGCGTTCTTTGACTCTTTTTAGCGAGTTTTTTATACTTTCTTCCCGATTTTTTTAAGTGGCGCCTGAAACAATGCAACTACATAAGAGATGGTAATCGTCAAGTAGAGTCGATAAAAAAGTTAATACAAAAAGCTTATTTTGGTATTTTTATGTCATCAGAATTTACATTTTTCTAAATTAAAGAATTGATAAAGTGATACTTCTTTTGTAGAATTATTGATTGATCTTTTTGACGATTTTATTATTGATTAAATCATAAGAGATGATCGATTATAACCAGTTAAAAATTGTTTAAATCGTTTTTTTTAAATCTGTAAACGCGTCAGTTTTGCAAATTCATTAAGAATTTTTATACGTTTCGCATTTACATTTCATCAGAGGAATGTGGTAAAAACAAAATTATTTCTAGACGTATTTTTAACTACCTAACTAATTATTGTGGAAATAGTAATACAATACGAGAAATACGCACACTAATCATAACTATGAATACCAAGAACGCGATAACGTTATAGTTTCTTAGTTAGATTAGCGATTTTGTGCCTTATCGGTCATGTTGACATTTTTGGATGACTTATTGTGAATCGCGACCTTAAAAGTCGTGAGATAACGTCACACTTTTAAACCTTTAATACAAAGAAAACAATTTTTAAATAATTTTTTGAATAAGAAACATAAAATAAATATTTTCAATTCACCGCATAGGTATGCGCGCAAGATGGGGTTTTAAATCACCATTATTAATAATTGTGATTTTTTAATTTTAATAAACTTTTGTTAAGTTTTAGTAATTCAAAATAATAATTATAAATGATGATTTTTATACATTATAAATAAATACAAGGTACCAAAAACTTACCAAATAAATTTGTTTATGCACTAAAACACCCAAAAAACGTTAGATAATAAAAAGTACAGATAAATAAAGTAGTCAGAATACCAACAAAAATAGATACAGAGTGCAAACGGTGCAAACAGAGTGTACCACTTTGATATACCAAAGGAGCGTACGGGTGTTGAGTAGACACCAGAGAACAAGAAGGAAAGTGGGCACGCGCACTTAGTTTGCATTTGATTTTTCCCGCATAGGACATCCCATCGTACGTTTTTTATTGACATCCTGAGGACGTCCTATTAAAGACATCCTATACAGGTCCGTTTTAAAGCCCGGGATGTAAAGACATCATTTGGACATAAAACGAACGTCCCTGGGACGTCGTGTGTTTACTGGGGAAGCTACGAGTTTGAGTAAGAAAAAGTAAAGAATTACTTTGCCAGTGACTTATAATTTCGATGAAAGCGGTTTACAGACTATACATAAACATTTAAAAATATTGGCGCTAAAAAGTGTTAAGCAAATAGGCAAAATCACCAGTGCAGAAAGAGGAGATACCATCACAGTTATTTGTTGTTTCAGTGCTTCTGGTAATTATGTGCCACCTTTTGTCGTGTTTCTTAGAAAAAACATGAACGACCGCTTTATGAAAAATGCTCCTCCCGGTACAAAAGGCTTCGGTAGCTCAAATAGTTGGAGCAACTCTGAAGTCTTTACGAAGTGAATACAACATTTCATAGACACATTTAGACCGTCTAAGGACCATAGGGTATCCCTCATTTTAGATAATCATAAGAGCCACATTTGTCTTCCAGTATATGACTTGGCTAGACAACTTAGCATATATATGCTTTCTTTACCCCCTCATACCTCTCATAAAACACAACCTTTGGACAGAGTATTTTTTTGGGCCTTTGAAGACTGAATTTAACAATCCGTGTGCATACTGGATGAAATCCAATGCTGGCAAAAGAATTACTGTGTATGAAATTGCCGAGTTATTCGGCACAGCTTACCAAAATGTTGTAACTGTTGATAAAGGGGTTAATGGGTTCAAAGCCTCTGATATTTTTCCTTATCAACCTAGCGTCTTCTCTGAAGAGGATTTTGTGGCAGCGGAAGCACTTTTCTTTGAACAAAATCAACAGATTGAGGCTGCAATACGAGAAAAAGAAACAACGCCACCTCATTCCACCAGCACGTCATTTAAAGCTACTGAGACGATGCAGACAATTCATGAGGTTCCAGTAATAGATCACAGTGATATTTTTACCTATCCCACAAATAAGGCAGAGTCTATCAAAAGAAAAAAACATTCTGAAATTTTAAGTTCGACGCCATTTAGGGAAGAATTAGTTCAAAAACACGAAAAATCAATCAAAACAGCAGCAGTGAAGTCAGTTAAGAGAAACCTTTCTAACAAGAATAAGACGAATACTGTAAAACGTCATCGTAAAAAAATTAAACCTACTAAAGATGATACATCTGAAGAAATAGTTATGTCATCTTCAGATGATGAAAGTGAGTTTAATGAATTGGACGGCGTTCCCAAAAAACATGATTATGTTTTGGTAGAATTTAATACCAAAGAACGTAAAATTTACTATGTGGGAAAAATATTAACTGACATCGACGAAAATGAAGAATACGAAATATATTTATTTAGAAAAAGTGAAAAATTTGAAAAGCGTTTTGTTTTGCCAGTCTACTTAGATATGTCTCTTATCAAGAAGACTGACATTAAAATGATTTTACCGGACCCCATACTACACGGTAAAACAAAACGGCAACAGTCGTTTTTATCCTTTAGTGTGTCCTTTGGCAATTTCGCGGTGAATTAATGATTACTATATTTTCTTTTTTATTGGCAATTAAGTCAATAATTATTTTAATTAGTTAGGTTTTGTATATTGTTGACTGATTAAATAATATTTAAGTTAATTATTAAATTATTAAGTTAAGTAAAATTAGGTCTTGGGGCATTAGCGTTACTGTGCTGTGCCATTAATACCCCGATACGTAGGGGTAATAGCGCAAGTAACTATTTAAAAACAATATTTATAAAGAAAAAAGAAAAACCGTAGAGAAGTTTTGCGTTTGAAGCATAACAAATATATAAAGTCAGTAACAGATTGCAATAAAACTTAAATTTTTTAATAAAAATTCTTTAATTTACAGGCGTTAAAAATTTTATCTGCGCTAATATCCCGACCTCCCCTACTGGTTGATTTTTGTGTTTAGTCAAGCAAGTTGTGAATAATAAAAATTTTGTATTCACCTGGTATATAGACCACCCAAACAACGCATACAAAAAATCGATGTTGGTAGCAATGTATACGTCGTCATTGCCGTATCATACAATGTGCATGTTAGTCTGTTCGAGGATTTCGCAAGTGCGTGTGTATTAAACATTTTTTACTCATAAAATAACATGTAAATCGTACTAAATATAGCTTTAAATACATTTAAATGTCTAAGTGTAAAAGTGTTAATTTATAGTTTTAGCATCTAAGGATACACCTAAGTAAATACACAGAAGAATCAGTAAGTATTAAGATTTTTTCAAAATTTGTTTATAGTTAAGTAAAAATTGTTTAACGCCAAATGTTTTTGCATTAATTTTTTGTTGGTTAACAATTGTTAATGTCATTATTTGACGTTATTTATTATTATGTAGTTCATTTACAAGTTTATTTTAAGATTTGAGGTAATAACACTATATACAATTGAATCCGATATTGTTTATTAATTTACTAATGAAAACACGTTGAAATTAATTAGTCAACGAAGTCTAATAAATTTTGGTTAAGAAGAAGAGAAGTTGAAAATTGTATCCATTAATACATAGTAATTTGTTAATTACATATCTAATCTAACAGAAAAAAATTTTGAAAATGTTTTTGTTTTAGGTCAAAAGTTAAAATGGGATATTACTCTGCTTTGGGAATTTTTCATATTGCGCTACCTCTTCTGTTAATCATATGTAAGTAAATATAAAATTTATTTATGTCTGTATATTTTCTAACTTGTAATCGTTTTTGATTATTTTGTTTTCCTGTATTTGCGATAAGAAACAAAATAAATTTCATGGTATTTAAAACCGATAATGAGAAAGTTTTGTTTCTTTAGTAAAATAGCAAACAAACAAAAGTCTTGACGTAGCCTTTTACCGTTATATTACAGATTAATTGTGTACAACAATTTTATCTTTTTCTTATCTATTACTTGTATTTTTATATTATGAATATGCTTGTATTTGTATCATTGTAATACATATAATATACATTTATTTCGACGGTTCGATCCGGATAGAAATTCAAGCGGGTTGGTAAATCCTACTTAAAATCCTCGAAATAAACACTCGGGATAAAGCGCTCAGGCTTGGAAAAATTAATCCAATTTCAACAATTTGGTAGATTGGCTTAAGGTAAACCACTTGAACTTTACGAAATAAATGCTTAATCTGCTTTTAATCGGGATCCAGTTTTTGTGCCTAATTTCACTTGTCTTTACCTGTCATTTTGAGCTGTCAGTTTTTTTTCCTTTTAATAACACTGGTCTGCAAAAAAATATTTTTTATCGAGCCCTGACACTATTTCGGGTGATTCTTATGTAAAATGACGTCCTGAATCCAAATATGTCTTCCGTTTTCTTCCATCACCCACCATTTTCGAGGGAGCCCCAAATCTCTAATTTTACCACTTTTCGATAAATTAATTATAATTTATTTATCGAACGATAATAATAGTAATTGTAATAATTATTATAATAATAAATATATGGACATGAATTTAATTTAAATGGGAAAAAGAACTATTTTAGCTATAAACAGTAATAAATAAAAAGATATTCATCGTTACTTGGTGCTTGCTTTCCTTTTATACCCTGAGGTACAGCTCTTTCGTTTCAAAAACCAGCAGTACTCCGCCAACATGCTTGCATTCCACTTCCCTGAAAATCTCTTCTCCAGCTTAGCGATGTCTTGATGGAACCGTTCCCCGTGTTCATCCGAGACTGCTTCTAAATTTTCAGGGAAAAAGTCCAGATGCGAGTGAAGGAAGTGAACTTTAAGAGACATGTTACATCCTATGTCCTTGTACGCTAAAAGCAGTTCCTCGACGTGAGCGACATAATCTTCACTTTTGTGGTTACCCAGGAAGTTCTTACAAACGTTTTAAAATGCAAGCCAAGCTCATTTTTCTTTTCGATTTAGGTGTTTAATAAACGTCGAATCTTGGAAGAGTTGTCTAATCTGGGGACCAGCAAAAATGCCTTCTTTGATTTTAGCTTTGCTAAGACGAGGAAATTTAGTTTTCAAAAATTGAAATGCGCCACCTGTCTTGGCCACTGCTTTCACAAACTGCTTGATCAATCCAAGTTTGATGTGTAAAGGTGGTAAATAAATATTTTCCTTCGGAACCAAAGGATTGTAAGCGACATTTTTCTGACCAGGAATAAGATTTTCTCGCAGAGGCCAGTCCCGTACAATGTAATGTTTATCTCGGGCTCGGCTATCCCATTCACAAAGGAAGCAGCAATATTTTGTGAATCCTGATTACAGGCCCGTGAGTAGAGCAAGAACTTTTAAATCAGCGCAAAGTTTCCACTTATAATCATGATAACTAATTTGATCAAGAATTCTGAAGATATTTTCGTACGTTTCCTTCATATCAACACAGTATGCAACTGGAACTGATGGGAAGTCATTCCCATTTGCCAACAGGACAACTTTTAAGCTTGTTTTTGATGAGTCTATAAACAGTCTCCATTTGTCTGGGTCACATAGCATCTGTAGCTCTGTCATCAATAAATTTGCATTAGGGCAGAACACTAAACCTTTATCTTCTGAGAAAAGACATTTCAGGGTTGCTTGTCTGGTCCTATAAGAAGATATTTTTACTCCCTTTTCTAAGAGAT
Organism: Aquatica leii; assembly: GCA_035610365.1. Taxonomy (NCBI): domain Eukaryota; kingdom Metazoa; phylum Arthropoda; class Insecta; order Coleoptera; family Lampyridae; genus Aquatica; species Aquatica leii. Next base: position 11,851,432 of record CM069434.1, on the reverse strand, counting down.
TCCACTGTTGAAGTTGCGATCCTAGGAGCTGAGATTTATTCTTGGGTAACTGCAAATCCCTGACAAGATCATTTAATTCCGATTGAGTGAGGAGGTGAGGTTGCCGAGGTTTGAAGCCCCAGGTTGTGGCTCAGAGTCTTTTAAATCAATTTCCGGCTCTAGAGTATAAGTGTTTGGAGGCTCTGGGATTGGCAAAGTATCGTTATGAGGAACAGGTCTTAGAGCTAACGGAATATTGGGATACTGAATTGTATGCTTACTTTTGCTCGAAAACCCGACGGTGGAAGTCATACAAAAGTAACAATCTGTAAGATGACAGCGAGGTTTACGCCAAACCATGGGCACAGCAAATGGCATTGATTTACGGGTACCTTTGAGCCATTTGGTCAAACTACTATAACAAGTCGTACAGCAAACTGATGGAGCCCAAGTCTTGTCCTGGTCGTCAACTTGACAATCAAAGTAGAATTTATAAGCTGTTTTAACAAGCGGAGAAAGGGGTTTTCGTTGCGCTTTTAAAGTTAATTCCCCGCAGACATAGCAGAAGCTATCGAGAGGATTTTTACACTCGCGTGGCATAATTGAACAGTAATTCAACGCCCGACATTAACCACAAATCACACTTAGTCACTTGAAAAAATCCGGAGTAAAAGTAGTTTTACTGTTTTACACAAATGAACAAAAATGAACACAAAATCCAGCACGTTTAAAACGTCAAGTTAACTCTGCAACAGCTATAGATGTACTAATCGAAGCAGTTAAGCAAACAATGTAATATACTATAATGAGAAGAGTAATGCAAGTTCAAGCCTGTCGAAAATTCCTGTTCAAACCTGCATGTGGTATTGAGATCGCCAGCGTCGTGCAGTGAATCTTCCTAACTGTTTATTGATATTTTTTACTGTTCTTATATATTTGTATTTTATTGTTGTTTCTATATACATTTTATAGCAAAACTTTTGCCATATACTTTGGTATAAATTTTATTATCTGCTTTGGGATGTTTAACGGCTATAAGTTAAAATTCTAAAAAAAAATGCAAAAAATAAAATAAAAATGGGGTCCCCCCGAAATAGGTGGGTGATGGGTAAAAACGGAGCTCATTTTTGGATTCAGGAGGTCATTTTACGTAGGAATCGTCAAGAATGGTATGAGGGTCGATTTTCATGCAGACCAGTGTAATTTAAAATAAAAAAATGGTTTCATTTTCGCTCCAGGTATTTCTGTTTCAATTTATAGTTAAATAATAAACTTTTAGTAAGAAATACTACCTAAATAAACCACAAATGAAAATTACACTGGTAAAATAATACAAAAAAGTAAGCTCGTCTTAATCCATCTGGATATAAACAATTAAAATTAAGGATTAATAACTCAAGCCGCTTGAGTTTCTATCTGGATCAAACCGTCGAAATGAACGTAGTAATCGTGATGCCTAAAAAAATTAAATCAAAGATTTTTTTATACTAGCTAAAAAAATTATGATTACTTCTCTAATTTAAGCGTCCAGTATCAACATCAATAATAAGAAATAACTAGAAAAAATAAGAAAACAAATATAATACAAGCGTGTTATTATCAAAGTTTTTCTGAGAAATGTAAGGGGAAAGATTTTAAAAGGCAAAAAAAGATACAACTATTTCAATGGTACAGGGAATGTCAGTAATTATTTATTCAAGCTTATCAAAGTAACTACAAATATGTTAACAGTTTACAAAACAAACAAAATAAATTTGAATTAAAAATTCAAAGCTAGTAAAAAGATATAGTATCTCTTGGACGGGAGTGAAAACAAAGGCCAGTTTTAGCAGCCAGTGGCGTACTGACATATTGGCGGGCCTGGGTTGCAGTCTTCGGTGCGGGCCCCCGTAACTATAAGTATAATATTTAATATACAAAATCGTAAAATATCAAATGAAATTATTAACAATAACATATGCCGCCGGGCTCTTGTGGCCCCTGGCTCCCCGTGTTCCACGAAACCCTGCTTAATACACTACTGTTAGCAGCTAAAACGATCGACCAATGGCGCGCGTAAATACAATATACATTAAAGTGAATTGCTTAAATAAAAGAAACAACTAAAAATATTTCTCTGACAATTTTAATATAATATTTAATATATATTTTACAGGCTGTATCAAATTTCGTGTAAGTACAGGGATCTCGATTATTGTCGGAATTGGTTAAATGGACAAAAATGATCCTTGAGTTATGCCTAAGTAAATTCAACAAACAAAATTTACCCTCTATAAAGTTTGGGGTTGGGCTTTTTGATTTTTAGTTTTAAAATTGTTTTTTGGGGAGGTATTTAAAAACCGAAAAAATTTTCTTAAAAGAGCTTTTTCTGCTCTTTCAGATGATGGCAATAAATTTTTGTTATCGTTATTACTTTACTTATGTCGATACCAACTTTTGTTTTTTATATGGTAGCCATTTTTAAGTTTTATGCCATGAAATAGAGAAAAAAATCCTGATTTCAAAAATGTATAACATGTTCATAAAAAAATAAAAAAAGTTTAAAATTTGACGAAAACCGTTTTGATTGAAAATTTATCACGTTGGTTCACAGTAAATGAAGGAAGAATTATAGAAGTTAGACCTCAAGTTCAGTTTAGTTTAAATGTTTGGTGTGGAATATTTAATAATATGATTATCGGACCTATCATATATGAAGGACATTTAAATTCTATGTATCTCACTTTCTTACAAACCGAGTTTGAAAATTTTCTGGACAATATTCCTCTAAATCAACTCGAATCAATTCATTTTCAACAAGACGGTGCCTCTGTGCACAATGCGCAAGTTGTCCAAAATTATTTAAACCAAAAATTTCTAGACAGATGGTTAGGAACAAATGGACTCATACTTTAGCTGTGAGGTCTCCGGATCTAACACCACTAGACTTTTACTTTTGTGGTTACGTTAAGGATCAAGTGTATTCTGTAATTTCGAACACTATTGAGCAAATTATTAGTGCATGTAGAAATTGTCCGAGGGTTCACATTAGACGTGCTTCAGAACAAGTTTTGAGAAGATGTGTAGTGTATCTAGAAAATCAAGGTCGTCAATTTGAACATTTATTGTAGTTAATTTTCGGTTATTTATTAATTTAGAAATGTATTTGTGGTTCACGGATATTGCTTATTAATAAATTTTTAATCGGAACGGTTTTCTTTAAATGTCAAACTTATGTTATACATTTTTGAAGTCAGGATTTTTTTCTCTATCTTATGGCATAAAACTTTAAAATGACTACCATATGAAAAATAAAAGTTGGTATCGATATAAAGTAAAGGAATAACGATAAAAAAAATTTATTGCCATCATCTGAAAGAGCAGAAAAAGTTCTTTTAAGAAAGTTTTTTCAGTTTTTAAATACCTCCCCAAATAACAGTTTTAAAACTAAAAATAAAAAACACCGATTTTATTATTTTCCGCTATATTTCAGAAACTTTATAGAGGGTAAATTTTTTTTCAATTTATTTATTTAGGCAACTTAAAAATCATTTTTGTCTATTTAACCAACTTTCTATCTCTAATAATAAACGAGATCCTTTTACTTAACACGAAATTTGATACAGCCTGTATATTGCTTATTTTATTTATGTAATTCACTTTCACTATTTAATTTTGTATAGTGCAAAAATATAACTATAAATATTGCTATATAGTTGTTTCTTACGATAATGAAAATTGAATTAAAACGTGTTTTTAAGTGTGAAAATATATCTTATACAGGGTGTCCCATTTAAGCGTACTTTTTCGATATCTCTCTTATTAATGAAAATATCGAAAAATTATCTGAAAATCAGTTTTATCAAATCAAATTCTTTCTCCTAAAATTATTTTTAGTTATACAGGGTATCCCATATTTGCTAAGCCGGCGTCAACTTAATTTCTTCAACCGAAATGATACAATTTTTATTGCAGTTTTGGATTTCACAGTAAAAATAAAGGTCTGTTTAATAAGCCTTTTTTTATACTTAAAACCGTTGGTTTTTGAGATAATCCGAAATAACTGTTTTTGCAGCGTCATACTTCATGAATGATCGCACTTAGAGCAATGCGGTTTGGACCATTTAATTTAAGAAGAAACGAACTACGATTGTAACTGTTTACATAAAACCTTTCATTAAAAAATCAATGAAATTTTTAACTGTCAACATTTTTTTTGAACGTCAATTTTTTTTCATTAAATGAATTTTTTTCTTGTCTATGAAACGCAAAATTTAATTTCCTTTCTTCAGATATAACGTTGTTGCCACTTATTTTCAGCGGATTTTTATGCGCTATAATCTTGCATGTCTCCCATTGTAATTTATTGCTATTATACATCGTAATGATCTAAGTAAATGTAATTATTGAGGTTATTTTAAAAATAATGAAATTTAAAACTGCAAACAGTTTTACAATATTTATTAATTTACAACAAATTACCTCAAATGCTCGAAATACATACCATTGTGCTCTAAACACTTGCTCATTCGCATTTTAAAGTTTTTGACATTGTTCAAAATATCTGGCGTAATTTCTCTAACGGCAGCTGTAATTTTGTGCCGCGTATCCTGTGCTGTAGTAGGTTGATACGTATAAACTTTATTTTTTATGTAGCCTCACAGAAAGAAATCGCATTTTGTACAGTCAGGCAATTTTTCTGGTCAATGAATTGGTTCTCCTCTTCAGATCCAGCGATTCTGGAAATGTGCGTTTAAGAAATTTCTGATTTCTCGACGGTGCTCCATCGTGTTGTAGCCACATATTCTGCCTTACTGCTAAGGAGACATCTTCTAATATTTCGTAAAGCTGATTTTGTAAAAAGTATAGGTACATTCTTCCATTTAAGTTCCCATTGAAAAAGTACGGTCCGATTACTCGATCTCTCAAAATTTTGTCCCATAGGTTCAGTGACCAACGGTATTGGGAAAATCCAAAATCCCTGCGCAGTAATTCTTGATGTAACTGAATGTGGTATGGATGGTATTTGTGTTGCTTTAAGATTCTTTACACTGTTGTCTTGCTAATTTTAGTTTCTCTGGCTAGCTCCTTTATGCTGATATTCTTATTTTCTTGAACACACAACAAGAGCCGCAATCTCGGCCGCAATTGATTTTCTTTTATGTGAACCAAATTTGGCGAGAAACCTTCTTAATTCTTTTTCAAAACTGTTTCGTTCACGAGCTCGTCTTTCTGGGAAACGCCGGGAGTAAATTCACGATGCCAACAGGGGATTTCTATTACATTCTCCAAGAACGAAGACCATGTCTAATCATTTTAACTAAACTTAAAGCCATCTTGAACAACACAACAAGAACGAGACCAAAAAAAACAGCAAGAAATTGAAAACGAACAAAGAATAACAATAAAACAAGAATAGAACAACAAACACACTGCAAAGTTAGGAACACCTGAGAAATCAACTTATTACTTAACAAAAACAACAATCAGCTACGGTTGTCAAATTACTCACTGCCATCTACGCGACTTTGAAACAATCAAATCGTTATCCAAGACATGCAAGATTATAGAGCATTCACAGAAATTTCCAAAATCTTTAAATACCTCAAAAACCACTGGAAATAAGTGGCAACAACCTTATATCAGAAGAAAGGAAATTAAATTTTCGTTTCATAGACAAGAAAACAATACACACTTCCGCTAAGGAAAAAAAATTATTGGCGTCCGAAAACAAAAATTTTGGCATATTAAACTGACCTTTATTTTTATTGAGAAATCCAAAAATGCAATAAAAATTCTTTTTATCTGAAGAAATGAAGTTGGGTACGGGCCAGCAGATATAGGACACCCTGTATAACTAAAAATAATTTTAGGAAATAGAGAATTTGATTTAATTTAACTTATTTTAACATGTACGTTTAAGTGGGACATGTTGTATACGTAACGTATATAACGTTCAGGTGACTTCGGTTATTCTGGTTGTTAAAACTGGCTGTTTTCACGCCGGTATCTATTGAGTAATTCAATTGTTGCAGATATTTGGAAAACGTGTCATTTTTGAGATTGAGAATATTCGGCTTTGTTTTATTTAAAAAATTGTTTTAAATTGCTTAAACATCTTGAACATTTTTTTTGGTTTGTTTGGTGCATTTCTAAGCATTGGTCGCAGGATTAATAAGAATGTTTACTGAATAAAAATATTTATTCGATTTGATTTAAATATTCTAATAGCAATTCAATATATGGATACAAAAAGAAGAGTTTTCTTATTCTTCTTTATCCCACCCTCTGACCACATCACTAAAATTTTTTGATATGATTAAAAGGCTTTGGTATACTTAAAATTTACAAATTTATTATAAAATAAATAGGCAATCTAAAAAAATCAGTTAATTTAAATTGAGCAACAATCAAAATAAATGATATAGAAATAAAATTTACATGAAATTGCAAAATACAAGCGTTGAAGTTTAATGACGATCAAAATAAATTAATTAAAGTGCAGTTACCTGAGCAAACTAACGAAGAAATACTAAACGTAAATTTGCGACGACCTCGCGACGTATGTAATTTACACAAAGTTATTAAAACTTACTAAAATACTAACGGCGCTTTAATAAATGACGCAAATTTCATTTAGCTTATATAAATTAAATTAAACAAAAACACACGAATCAATACTTATTGATTGGTTAAATTTGTTCATCGACAGCGAATCAATCACTAAATTGTTTTATTGACGAAATAACATTAATCAAAGTTAGGAATAAAAAATACACTTTGAACTTGAAGTTCAAAGTTCTTAATTTACACTGAACTCAAATATTATTGCAATGAAATCTTTTGCATCAAACGTAACCTGAAGGAATTATGTTTCTTGAGGAAAACTGCGGGTGGCTCGACCCAGAAGCTTGTCGTAATCTTAGTTTAGGACTGGGTGTAGAACTTAATCAAAGAGGCAATGACGGGTTGCTTGGGTGTAATATTTATTTAACCTCAAAATGAAAATTTGGATTGTTAGTTGCTACGATTCAAAACATTACTCAAACATAAAATGACGAAAACTCTTATTACGTGAAGAATTAATTTGCATAACCAAAAATTTTCAAACTCTGGTATCTTTCAACTCTAAACACTACACAACTTTACGATTCTAGGGGGTCAAACACCCATCGCATCATGCGCTCACTATTTAGCTCTCAATATAGTTTCTTCTAGAATTACTACACTACTTTATTAACAACCGCGTTGTCTTATATAAGCTAACACATGTAACACAAAATTCTTAAAAATGCGAAATGACAAAGATGATTTGAAATATGTCAAACCAATTAACTGACAACATTCAAAACTTGACTAAATGCAAACGTCAAATTAAAACGATCGTAGACACGAGTGTTTGTCATAAAGTACGCAAGAAAATCTAACGCAGGTTACAACAACTTGCGACACATTAGCGTCTTCTTCCATGTTAACTCCTTTTATCTATTTCTTTTCTATTTGTTTTAAGGTGATTTAATTTTATTAGCATATAAAGTAACACACTGAGTTAGTGGTGTGTCCAAATCTTATTGACGGTTCTTAAAATCTGTATCAAGTAATTGCCGATCTTTTTATACCATTAAACAGTTTCTTACTTTTCTATATAAAGAAAGGCAAAAAATTTTTTTTCAGAATTTTACGTTTTAAGGTCTGATTCAGAAAAATGTATTTTTGACAAAAAAAAATTGGATGTCTGTGTGTGTGTGTAACGAGGTACCCACGATAACTCTCGAACTAAAAGTCCTAGTAACTTGAAATATGGTATGGAGCTGGCTTTTCATATTCTCTCGATTTGTCAAAAGATGAGTCTGATAAAAAAAAACGGAAGTGGGTGTGGTGTATCTGCCATTTTTAACAGTTTTTCTTATATAATTTTGTACGTATGTAAATTATTTCAAATAAATTTACAAATATAATATAGGTTCGAATCCTGTCTGCGACGATTTTTTTAGAAAAAAATTCTGTATCTTGAAGGGCAAGCAAGATATGTTGAAATAATAATTTTTACTAAAGGAAAAGCAGTATTGAGTCGCAGAAATATAGGGGTTAGTTGATATGACAACATAACCTTAATTTGCCATATTTAGGTTATATCTTAATGAAATCGAGTAGAAAAATTAAAAAAAAAATATAGCATGCTAGGAAGTCAATACAAACGTGTACATATCACTTCAAAGTGGTTTTATAACAACATAATCTTAAAAAAATATGTAGACATTCCTTCATCATTTCTTGTAGGAAAGTCGTGTGGTGACCACATCAGTTTTTTCTTTGCTTTGCAAATATTTGACTAAGGTTGTTAGAATCAGGATTTTTTTAAATTTTAAATAACTTTTATGTACTGCTTATATCTCACATGTGTAATTCATTATTTTTGTGGTCGTTCTTATAGTTCATATTTTGATTTTTGTTTTTTCTCTTTCGTTACTGCAGTTTTTGATGAACTGATTGTTCGATTGTAACTATAAAAATTAATTTATTATTTATTATTTAATTACTTTTTACAGGTAAAGAATTTTTGAACTTTGGGTTAATTGTTTGCATACAGGGTGTCTCACACTAGCGCTTTTTTTCCATCACTTCATGTTCGCTAAAAAAATGAAAAAATGTTCTGCACAACATGTATATAGATTTATAAGAGACAAATTTTAAAATTATATAAAAATGGCGGACTTTCGGTTATACCGGAAATTGATGCTAACTACAATATTTTAAACGGAGCACCTTGTATATTATAAAATTTTTGTATTTCTCATTGTATATTAATGCATCCTTGTGGTGTTTGTGTGTTTGGGCGTAATTTGACATTTGTAAGGTGCCGTAATTATGTGATATGAACCGTGAAACTTGAGAATTTGCAAATTACCTTGATTTTCCAAATGGAACTGCCAGTAATTTCATACCATCCAACGCAGGATTTTATTTTCTTTCGATTTTATCTTAACCATTGTCTACTTTTGCTAGTTTTTCTAATATTTTGGATTTTGTATTAGCATTGACGATTTTCACAAGGTTTGTGTAGTGTGCAGTTGTTCTGATTGTGTGTTTTGTTGTGTTTTTAATCAGTGTTCTTATTATTTGTTGAGTATGTCGTCCAGTTAGGTATGACTTGGTCGATATGACACTCATTCTTGGCGAATGTCATCAAAATCCCTTGTTGGTACCACGCGAGGCGGCACATAACTATGCGTTTTCCGAATAGATGTATACCCGGTATATCTCATGAATCTAGTTACATGTTTTGCAGAACATTTCTTCAAATTTCTAGCGTAAATAAGGTTATAGAGGAAAGACGCTAGCGTGGGACACCTGGTATATTTATGCTTATAATATATTGGGTGCGTGGATTTTTCTCTTACATATTGTAATGTAAAAAAGTGAACAAAACGTTTTTCATTTGGAGCAAAAATTCTTTGGCAATGATTAGCGTTTCGGTCGACCAGAAAAGATTTCTATTATTGCAAAATGCCGTTTGAAAGCGACGGAATTTTAAAACTTTTTGTTTTAAGGTTTTGTTTCAATATTTTGGTATGAGGTTTTCGCCTTGTCACATTCGATAGATCTTCTTAATGTACAATGTCTTCCGAGAACGTTGGTGACCATTTGCGTCATTTTAATTTTATCTGCTAGAGTTCTGAATATTGTTCTTATGCTGAGTACGAATCATTGTCGTAGGTTTTTCAACCACGATGTTCTTCTTCTTCCTTTAATTTTAGCTTGTATGATCAGTTGTAGTAGGTCGTATTTTTTTATTACGCATGATGTGACCCAAATATTCTAATTTCCGCTGTTCATTTGGGTCAGCACATATTCTTTTGATTTTTTGGCGGTTCTTGAAATTTCCAATATTCTTCTGTACGTCCACATTTCAAAGGCTTCCAATTTTCACACAAAGCTTCGGCCAGTGTCCATGCTTCGATGCCATATAGTAAAATGCTGAACACATAACAGCGTAATAGTCGTACACGAAGTGAAATTGTCATGTCTCGCTTGGTGAGTACTCTTCTCAGTTTTAAGAATGCCTAGCCGGTGCAATTCTGCATTTAATTTCTTGGTTGTTGTCCCAATTTTCGTTTAAGCAACAACCAAGGTGTGTGTATGTTGATACTTTTTTAATTACGTCATTACCTACCCTTATAGTACCATAAGAATGATTGGGTTTGTCGTCTTTGCAGTACAATCCGTTTCGTCTTCTTTACGTTCAGTTTTAGTCCGGTTTCAAAACTTTTTTACAGTTATCTTGTCATGTAAAACCTTTAAATCTTCTTGTCCAGTAGCTATCGTTTGAGTATCACAGATTGTTGATTGGGAGACCATTAATTTCGACGCAAATGTCAATGTGTTCCATGATTTTACAGAAGATACTTTCTGAATACAAATTGAAGAGGAGCGGCGATAGCACGCAGCCCTGTCTGACGCCTTTTAAAATTTTAGACATCTCAGTAATATATACACGAACTGCAGCAGTCTGATTCCATTACAAGTTTGCGATTATACGAATGTCTCGTCCATCTAATCCCACATCCTTGAGAATTTTAATCAGCTTATCGTGTTGTACAGTATCAAAAGCTTTTTCGTAATCAATGAAGCAGGTGAAAATATCGACGTTCTCATCACGACAACGCTGCACTAAAACTTGCATACTAAACAAAGCTTCACGTGTACCGAACGCGTTTCTGAAACCGAATTGGGTTTTGTCCATTTGTTCTTCACATTTCCGGTAAATTCGTGCGTGTATGATTTTGAGAAATAGCTTGAGAAGATGACTCATCAAACTAATCAACCTATGATCATTGCAATGTTTTGCACTAGGTTTTTTTGGCAATGTTACAAAGGTCGATTTAAGCCAAACAGCTAGAATCTGTCCTGTCCTGTATATGTCATTGAAAAGATCCAGCAATACAGAGAGTACACTATGCTCCTTGAGAACTGTTAATACTTTGACGTATATTTCATCTGGACCGGGAGCTTTTCTAGTTTTAGCTAATTCTAATGCCTTTACTATTTCATCTCTTGTGATATCCAAACCGTCATTGCTGTTGATGTTATGATTAGCACTTCTTTGATCGTGGAGAAATGTTTGTATGTAACTAAGCCATTCTTTTAATTTTTGTTCAGTTGACATTAGTAGTTGCCCTGTACTATTTATTAGAATGTCCGTGCCTTTAAACCTGTGTACACCTGCTGCCTGCTTCACTTTTTTCTGTAAGTTGAAGGAATCATGTTTTTGTTCTAACTCCTCTATTTCTCTGCACTCCGTTGTCAACCATTGCTCCTTTGTTTGCCTTATTTGGTTACGAATTGTTTTTTGCAGTGTGTGATATTTGTCTAAATCGATATTTTTTGCCATTCTTTTTTGATCCATTAAATGTAAAATTGTGTCGGTCATCCACGGCTTTACCTTTAGTCTTACGCTTGATTGTAGTTGCTGTGATATCACATTTTTAGTTATTGTCATGACGTTGTTCCACTTGTCTTCCACATTTGTGTCAACACTGCCAGTTGAATTCTATGACTTCGAAATAAGCGCTGACTGCACTTCATTGTAAGTTGTATGGTCTCGCAGTTTTCTAATGTCATTGTTAGTTTTGATGTTTTTTTTTACTTTCCTAGAAGGAAAATATAGCGATCGCAATTTTTTTTCAAAAAATTTTTTTTGAAGAGCTTTACGTTTCAAGGTCTCCTGAATCAGAAAAACGTATTTTTTAAAAAAAAATTTTGGGTGTCTGTGTGTAACGTTGTACCCACGATAACACTCGAAACAAAAGTCCTAGTAACTTGAAATTTGGTATGGAGCTGGCGTTTCATATTCTCTCGGTTCTATCAAAAGATGGGTCTGATAAAGAAACCGGAAGTGGGTGTATCCGCCATTTTTAATATTAAATAATAAATTTATTTAATTTTGTACGAATGTTTCTTATCGAGACAATACTTCCTAACAATTTATTCAAATAAAAATTTTTTCTATCATTAACAGTTTATTAGATATTTAATTTACAATGTAAAGTGAATTTTGTTATATAATCTAGGTTCGAATCCTGCCTGCGACGATTTTTTTTAGAAAAAATAAATAGCCGGTTGCACAAAAGTCTGGTTTATTGGCGATTTACTAATCGTTTTTAATACAAACATATCACTTCAAAGTGGTTTTATGACAACATAACTTTATAATAATGCATTTCTTCATCATTCCTTATAGGAACACCAGTTTTTTTTAATTGTTTAAGCTTGAGGTTAATATAGATGGCGATAGTAAGTTGTGAAATTCGATATATAAAAAACCTAATAATCATTGTCTTTACATAAACTTCTTTATACTATGATAACAGTATAAGTATTACCGACAAATACAGTGTACAATAATTTAAGTAAACAGTAATTATGCTAAGTATTTTGATTGTTCACCTAATATTTACGGTTTTAATTTCATACACAATGTAAAAAAGTAAATTTAATTCCTTCTTCTTTTTTCGAGAAAAGCAAATGCTTCGCCTGTCTATTTTGATATGTATTCTTATAACGGCATTTGCATATCTTTAATGCATATAAGTAAAAAAAAAATGTAACTAGCAGTAGACTATCGTTCATATTTGTGATCGTTTCTAAATATAATATCTATAAGTCTCAATTACTGCTAGAAAAAATAAATAAGAAATAGTCATTATTTGTAAATTAAATTTCGATTAGTTACCAGTAGATATTCTTTTCTTTTCATTATTTCTTATATTTTCTCAAACATTTACTGACAATTACTATACTTTATATAAAACAGTAATTGTCGTTTTTATATAAATTTTGAAATGATTTCTTAAGTTATTTATATTTGTCAAAGTTATTTACGTTTCGAGTTACTGTTTTTTAGGAATTTCGGAGTATGCGATTTACTCAAATCTAGTGAGTCAATAAATTTTTTTTTTGATTTCGTGAAGCTTGAAATATTTCTGTACCATTTTATGTAGGTACTTTGCGAAAGTTCCTATCATCAAAATTTTATTTTTTTAATTTACGTTCATTAAAAAACAGCTTTTGTATAAAATTTTAATCGACGAAAAAAATCTACGCTGCCGTTAAAAAAATAATCTATAAAGTCTGAGGTTAAAAACAAAATAATCTAAAAATTTTAATCGTAATCAACCAAATCTTCAATTAATATTTTACTAATTTTTGTAAATTGGCGTACATAATTTTGATCAATGCTTAATTAACATTTGTCGTATAACTAATATTGCCTACAGTATACTTACATTAATTTGTTTTGTTACATTATTTCATTTTCTATAATAAAAAACATCTAGGTTTTTTTTTTAAATATTCAAAGAGAAATATAAAATTATTTATGTACACATTGAATAATTTAACGAAAAAGTCTCTTACACAATTTATAGATTTTTGCATAGGAATTTTGTATAAAGCAAATGAAAAATTTTTTTTTTAAATTTTGTTTCTGTATAGAATCTTACTACAAAAATTTCTACTTTTTATTTCGTTTAATGTGGTTACAGTATAATATTCTATAAATGAAACAAAAGGAAGTGGCCACCGCGTTTATACTATTAACTAACGTATATTATCATTAATGTTTTGAGTACTTTTTTCAGTATGCTATGAATAGTTGGAGTTGCCAATCTTTTTATCGCCGAATAAACAGTTACAAAAATAAAACGAAATGGATTTTTTTTAAATTACAGTACGTAATTAAAAAATCACATAAAATAAAAATGCAATGCTATGTAAAACTATAGCAATAATATATACTTGAGGATCTTGTTTTATATATGTATATACATATATTTAATAAATGTTTATTTATAGAATTTTATATAATGTAATATATATCTGTTTTTTAAGATAATTTAGGAGCAGTATTGTTTGCTATAATACGATTACGTTCTGATGACTATTTTGTTATTCACTACGAAAAGTTTTTATTCTGACGTACTAAATAAACAAAATACATTTAATAACTTTTCGTAATTTTGAAACTGACAATTTCAGAGAATTTTCGTAAATTGCTAAATGCTAAATATTTTTTGGATTATTTCAAAATTGTCGGAATTTATTATTGTACGTTATGTAACATATTACATTTTTCAAACAGAATTCTTTTTCTGACTGAATAAATTTCTAAATTTTTTTTGGGTTTGGTTAGAATCTGATATATTTTTACTCTTTTCTTAAGACTTAGCCTTGTTTCTTCTACTCTTCTAAATCTTGTTCAGGCTATTCGGAACGAGAATTTTCTCGTAACTTAAAGGCAAGCGTCTAACTCAGTTTGACTTGGCAAACGGGCCGCAAGTCTCGGTTTGCTAATTTTACACTAAATTAAAAAGGTGCCAAAGCAAGTAATTACCCAATACAGACTGTGTTTAAATCTGTCGATCACTAAAAAAAATTGGCAAAACACAACTTTTAACGACAAAATATTGATTTCAAACAAGAGAGGAGAGGCGTTAAAACCAACAGAGAAAGAGGTAGACCAATAACAACTGTAGATTCGTCGACTAATATAGTAATATCACAACTATAGTATCGATGCAGGCCCTTTCGTTTAGGCAGCACACTATACTACTAGTTATATTCAATTGCTAACAAACGTTATAAGGGATTGATTTTAATGTAAATATAAATGTTTTGTCGATAAAACAACTTTGTCTCACTATGCAGTTACGAAATAACGTTGACAATCGACAATTAATCGCAAAAAGCAAAATATGAGCACAACCAACCGACAATTCTTCGTCAACAGTTTTCTTACTCCTTTTCATTTCATTTAAGAACGAAAATGCATGTCAACGTACTCAACGACAATAGATAATGTTACAGATGATATAAAGTTTGCGACTGAAAGTAAATTTAAGTCAGTATGATCTACGTTATAATTACATAAAATAAATTATAGGTTGAAGGCTGACGGTTAATGAATACAATTACAACCGATTACATAAAAGCAAATTTATACGATACTAAGAAGTAGTACGTACAGAGCTAACATAATTAAAGTAATAAATACAAATACGAGAAGGTATACGTTTATACTAAGTAAAGTGCATAAAGTTGGATTAGTTACAAAAGTAAATTAACGAAGTAATACGATACTGATATTTTAGAAACATGTGTTAAGTTTTCTCTTGTCTTTTCTGATTACATCAAACGAGGTGAACTCCACAGATTACATATTCCGGAAACAGCCGGGTACAAAGACAGTATGGCAATCCTACGAAATTCGCTGGAATATGTTTTCCCTAGCACATCTGATATCGGAAAATAACACTCAGATACACGAACGTTCACAGCGGTACAAAGCAAGTAAACTGACCTTTAGTTGCTGTATCGCGTTTATCCTCACCCGTAACGTGAATTGACAATTAGTCGCGGCGTATAAGCAGTACAGCCGTTAATTTTAATTTAGAATAAATGTTTTTGAAAAATACAAAATAACGACATGTAACAAAATGTTCAGTTTTCGCACCATCTTTTGGAAGGTCGGTCAAGAGGTGTTTTTTATTCTTTGTCGATTTTGTCCATCGAACTTTGGTCACTCTGTCGACATGGTATCTCGAATATCGTCGTCTCGATCTCGTAAACCGCGCTGTACTTTGAATTTTGAGATATTTTCTTCTGACTTCTTATCTGGTTGCTTAAGTTTATTTTCTTAATAGCTATTAAAGTCTTTATCTCTGCGCTGTCATCATGTTTTTTGATTTTGTTCGAGTTTCCACTGCATATGTGAGTACAGGTCTCGCCGCTATTTTATATATGCGGCTTTGCTTTAGACATGCATTTGTTTCTTTATATGGAGTCTCTCAGATAGCCAAAGATTCTTGACGCCTTATTGACATGGGCTTAGATTTTCTGTTGTAAGTTTTTGGAGCTCGTCTCAATTCCCAAATACGTACATTGCATACACTGATGAATGGGTTACAGTCAATTTACATCCAGTGTGTTTTTTTACTATGACCATTGATTAAGTCTTTGCTACAGACCGTCTTTGTTACCATTCATAAAAAGGTCGTCGTCAGTATCCAATCCTGATTTTTAGTTTATAATCTGTGATATTGAAATTACACTTGGCAATAAGTTTATCTACTGACGTTTTTTTTTGTCATTATCTTGTGAATTTCGTGCGAGTCTTAGTTAAATTATTGCCAATTAAGCGAATTTGATGAGGTCGAAATATTGGCTTATCTGAATGTGGTTTTTCGTACCGGAAAATAGCAAATTTGTCTTAATCGGAACCAATCGACTATCAAGCATGGACTAGAGAAGCTCACAATCGCCAAGACAAAGAACTGTGAGACGGAGGCAAACAAATGAGGTACAGGACTGCCATCTTCAGCCAATGGCAATAAGAGACTTATTTTCCAGTACCAGATCTATCTCCGATCAATGGTTTGGTATCGGTCACATCTTTGTGCTACCTTTCACGGTTCAACACCGACAACAACGTTTGGAGTGGTGTAGATTGTGACTCTATTGGAAACTGGAATGGCATATAGTAGTCTTTAATCCCGATTCTGTGTAGGGATACATGATGGCCTAATGAGAGTCAGACGAAGACGCGGAGAACGGGCAATGTCAATTTTCAGTTGAGTGGCATGTGCACTACAGGGTAGGAGTTATGGTATGGGGTGTTATATATGGGACTAAGTCTCGTTTGGTTTTAATCCGAGGCAAGGTAACATAGTTACAGGGGGTAGAACCTCATATACTTCCATACCTTTAACAGTTGCAAGACCCACTTTTCTAGCAGTATTATGCCCGTCCCGACATAGCAAGGTACTCTATAAACCGATTTGAAGAGGTCAATGTTAATTTCTTACCATGACCTCCCAGATCTGTCGACCTTGGCGCATTCGGCACAGACACAGGAAGCTTCCGGCAGGAATTGGAAGTTTTCTGGGATACAATAACTTAAGAGGAAATCGACCACCAGCTGGACTCGATGTCACGAAGAGTGAGAGCGAAATCAATAAGGAGGCCAACACATTATTAAATAAAAATTGTGTTTAATTTTAATTCTTTTCTTTGAAATTTTGTTTACTACTTTCACAATGTGTATCTTTATTGATTCTTGTCCTATTCTGTATTCTCCAGCAACTTTTTTTTCACTATTAAATATTTTATCCTAATTAGGTTTAACAAGATTGGGCTCAAACTATCGCCATCACGATTTTCTGTTAATATTGATACTTGTTCGGTAAATACCTTGTGATGTTTTGGTCTTTGTTTTATTATTTTTATTGAGCTATTTTATTACGTTAATGTAAGGTATGTGTGCTTGTGTTGCCGAAGTATATCCATGACGTCGGCTATATGTACTTGTCAAACGTTTTTTTTTTTGAGATCTATTAGGCAGAGAATCAAAGGCATTTTATATTTAAGGGATTTTTCAATTATTTGTCTGAGGATGAAGATGGCGTCCGCTGTCGATCTATTCTGTGTGAGGTTCTGCTGTTCTTCACTTATTTTTATTGTATTTGTTATTTTCGTTCTTATGTCAACAGTTCACTTATTGTTTTTTATTAATTTTTTGCATAAATTGGTATTGTAATGCTGTTTTTCCACTGGTTGGTCACTTTTTGGGTCGAAATACGTTTTTTTAAATTTTTTTAATGTGATTGCTTTTTCCAAATCAGGTCCTCTGGACTTAAGCATTTGGTTAACGATTTGATCTGGGCCAGGGGCTTTTCTGTTCTCCAGGTTTTTTTATGTACTTTTTTCTATGTTATGTTTTTGTCCTTCAAAAAGTTCTCTGCGTAATCTTTATTGTCGTTTGCCATATAAATCTCTTAGATATGTTTCGTATTTTTTTGGAGTAGTTTTGTACTTTTCGGTTCGGTTACTGCTCTTTTTATGTTTCTTAGTGCATTCCAATTTTTTTTCAGTTCTTCATATAGGATATGTTCTATGTAGGTAGGTATTTTTTTGTGCTTTTATTTCTTTTACTGTATAATTTTTAGTCGTTTGATATCTTTGGTATTATTCTGTTCTTTTGTTATATATCTGACGTAAGCTTTCTTTTTTTATTTGATTAACATTTTTATTTTGTAAATTATGTTCACTCTTTTTATATAATCCACAATTTGTTAATGGTTAATGACTCTACCTAGAATATTTTTAATATACAACTGTGGTTTATTTTTTTGGAGGTTGGTTTTGAAGCGGTATTTGCATAGTACTTAGACCGTGCTCAGTACCAAAATTCTTACGTCAAATATTTGACTTTTGTGTATTGTCCTATTGGTAGTATAGTTGATCATTGAATTTTGATCTGTTGGATTACCAAGAGTATATTTTTGTTGGTTTTTGTATGTATGAAATGTAATAATTTGCAGTTCGTTTTACGCACATAGTGTTATTAGCATTTCTCCATTGTTGTTGATGACATTTTTGTTAAATCTTTGCATTATACCTGGTAGAACTGTATTGCCGATCCTAAAATTGAAGTCTACTATTATGAAGATCTTAGATTTTTTAGGTAGGTCATTTAGAACTTGCTGTATGTCTTCAAAAAAGGCGACCTTTTTAGGCATGTTTATATCTGGTGCATATATGCTTACGAAGTACGTTTTTGTTTAAAGGGAAGTGTGCATGATATTACTAGTTATGTATTTCACTTTGTTGATACAGTAAGTCGTTCTTATTCTTCCTCCTTAGCTTATTTTTAATACTCAATTGATTTTGTGATTCTTTGATGAGGAGGAGGATCAATAACACTCTAAGCGTCTGAGAATTAGCTACGTTTCGTGCGGCTGTGTGCGTACTTCTTCAGGTCTAGATAAGGCTTATAAAGTGGTGTGTCTTGGATACACAGCCTCACGAAACGTAGCCCATTCTCAGACGCTGAAAATGTTTTTTATCGTCGATATAATTCTCAGTTCGGTTTGTGCTCTCTGGATTTACTTTTCTTTTGCTTTTTAGATCTGATAATGCGCATATGTTATGTTTGTTTAGTTTTATTATAACTTTCTGGTTTCTGCTGTTCTGTGACGCTTCAAATTTGTAGTTTTTGCGATTTCTATAGTAGTTCTTTCCATCGTCTCGCCGTGTCATTATTGCGTAAAATCCGTTTGATTTTCGAGACTCTATTGGTAGTACTATGAGTATTGGATCACTTTTACAGTGCGTAGGCTGCTAACCTTGCTCATCAACTCTTCTTTTTTATCTGGGCTCAAGATTTACTATAGATCTGTGTAGGCGGAGTTACATTTAACGTTTAAAATTTTTTATTTGTTTAGTAACCACTAGGCAATAAAAGCTGTTATCATCAGTTTATAAAAAAACTTTAAATCACTACCATTTCTTGTTCTTTTGTCTTACTCTAGTAGAAAATGATCGCCTTTGTGCATGTTAAATTTTTTTTTCGTCATTATTTATCGTGATCGCAATTTTTTTGCAGTTTTATGTTTCAAAAAAATTTAGGGTGTCTGTGTGTGTGTGGGTGCGTGCAACTTATTAAATATTTGATTTATAATTTAAAATGAATTCCAAATCTAATCTATGTTGGAATCGTGCCTGAGACAATTTTTTTTAGAAAAAAATTCCATATATCGAAGGGAAAGCAAGATACGTTAAAAATAGCAATTTTTACTGGTTTACGAATGGAGAAAGCAATATTGAGGCGCACCGATATAGTGGTTAGTCGATATGACAACATAACCTTAATTTATCATATTTCTTAATGAAATCGAGGAGAAAAATTTTAAAAACTTATAGCATGCTCGGAAGTCAATACAAACGAGTTACATATCATTTCAAAGTGGGTAGGGTGAAATAATTTTTAAATAAAAATTGTCTAATGTGTAATACTTTTACTATTATTTTTTTCAAGTAAATAAAATTATAAACTTAAGTTTTCTGACTTCTCTATATTCTTTTAACTTGGATGGTTTTCTTCAATTTGAAAATTAAAAAAAATATGTAGAAATTCCTTATAGGAACGTCGTGTGTTGACCACGCCAGTTTTTTTGCATAGCATTTATTTCTCTCTTGAATTTTGTAATATTTTGTCTATTTCACACAGGTTCTAATGGTAGCGTAGGATAACTCATTCAAAATTTGAAGTTTCTATTGCTCTTTGATTGGACACGTAGCTTGTTTCTGATGTTTTTGATAAAAATTTATGTTTTAGAGTCGTACGTTACCACCGTTACTATTGTCGTTGTTAGGTGTTTTGGTATTTTTATTTATTGCTTTGTATTATCATTATGTCGTTCTCTAACTATCGGGATTTTTTCTTTTTTAATATATCCGGTGAAAAGTATTTAAAGAATTAGAATTACGAAATACAAAGAATCTTAGTAATTTTCAGTGAGCAGTGTGTGGAAATTCGCACTACACTGCGAGAAGAAAAACGGATGAACAACGTTTATCGAACCATAAAAACTACGAATCAACAAAGCGTTACATCAACTTTAGAAACATTCTGAAAACACTGGTATAAACTAAATAAACTGAAAAAGGGGTCGCAAAGTATACATTCTATTATTAGATATTGTAAGCTGAAGCATATAATACGCAAAAATGTACGGTTTCTACCACAATATTGGATCGCCCTGTATAAGCGGAATTAATATTACTCTACCAACTGATAATTTAATTACAATAGTTGTAATTAAAATTATTTGAAGTGCATTGAAAATTTGGCTAATTCTAATAATATTTACAAATTAACATCCGGTCGTAGAGGTAGTAATACGATGTAGATCTACATGACGTAAGTTGTATTATGTCAATGAACTTAGTCTGCACTGTTAATTTTGTTCATTGTATTACTCATATGTTGTTAGTCTATGGGCCAACACCTCCACTATGACGAAATGATCTAAAAGTTAAGTCTGCAGTAATCCTAATGTTTTGTATACAAACTAAACCGTCTAATTTCAAAATCTAAATATATTTTATTAAGAAATTATTGATGCAACAATAACTTTTTTTGTGCATTTTTATAAACAATTTAAATTTTTTTTCTTTATAAACACATTCAATTCATTAAAAAAAAAATAATGCCATTAAACAATTTATTCAGTAATGTGGGCTCATCTAAATTGTACTTCGCTTTACTTTCTCAAACAATAGCAAATTCATAAAAATACTATACGTAAACTAGGTGAAGTATTTCTAGAATCTAATAGTTCAAGTGCTACCCGCGTTTTTCAACCTGTTAATTTGGAACCGTCGAACCCACAATTTAATTAACTAGTTTTGTTTACACAGTATTTACACAGAACAATTTTTTGAAAAAATTACTCTTGTGTGAAAAAATTTTGAGCAATCTTGTAATAGCGAAGGCTTCCACGGCCGGAATCTATACTAACATTAGAATGTCTTCCGGCAGCTTCGGTTGCAACTATGACACGGTCCAAACCCGGAAGACATTCTAATGTTAGTATTGAGCAATCTTGCTATACTCTGTTTTTTAATTAAAAGGGCGGGAAAAAAATAAGTAAAATAAAGTTGTTTACAAATGCAATTTGTGTAGCTTGTGTTATCAATTAATCCAGTGGCACAATTGAGCTAGATATGACATGTGTGCGTGGCTAATCCTGGGCCCCTAATTGATCCACTTATATAATGGGAATATCCTATGATTTTTGAAAATTCTTGCTGTGTACGGTCTCGCATTGTCCTACATAAAAAATCATCCCCAATGTCACATGTCACATGAACCGTTAAAATCTTCTCGATGTACTTAGCATCTGTTAAACTTCCTCTCTCGTGACCACGGGTACTTTTAAGGATGACAGCAGGGTCGGTTCCAGCTCCCATAGAAATTGCACTATAGATTATGCAACAATCACTATAACCATTCCTCTCTTCAATACAGCATTCTGCAAATCGCTTTCCTGGTTTCCGGTACACTTCTTCTTCGGTCGCTACCATAGAAACATATCTTGGTCTCGCCTGAGAATAAAATTTAGATGATGCCGGCAGCATGCTTGGGGATGAGCTGCGATAAGGTTTGGACCAATCGAAGGTATTTTAGGGCCAGGCTACTTTCCTATAGTCTTCGTCTTACTGTCTACTGACTACTGGCCACTTCTCGTATTTTACGTTGCACTTGAACCGCACTAAAGCAACGATTTTATAATGTTGACACAATAAAGCGGCCATCACGAGCCGTTGTACATCACTTTCTGCCTACTCCAAGTCGACTATCAAAGGATCCAGTTTTCTCATGACGTTGGCTCAAGTGTATTTGAAATTTTTGATTTCAAAACAATTATCAGCACCATTTCAAATGATTCTAGTCTCTTGTTGTCTGAAATGCATTTATTTTATTTTTTAAAACTTTGTATGCGCAATGCTTTGAGATTTATAACGCAAATCGTTATACCCATTTAACCAAGGATTTATGTGATAAGTTTCTTTCGTCCCAAAAACCCAACAAGGTTCATGATATGCAACATGTAAATTTCTTTTATATGTAATTCCCAATTTCGACTATTGGATGTAATACACTCTTTAAAACTTTCTCCTTTAGCATTTTTTAGAAATATTATATCTTATGGTTTATATTTTATGATAAATGTAAGAATTTCGTTAAAATGAATCTCATCTATTTTATACAGCTGGGCTGTAACTAATGAGTAATGATACTGGATACTATTTTACCATAGTTTACAGTATCAACTATACTGAAAAGTTCAAGAAATTACTTGCAAACGCAAGAGCCTTGTAGAAGGCTGTTATCTATCTTCTAGAAGTTATAGCGAAAAGTAGGGAACGTTCGAGAAGGATTCGCCGATGTCTATAAATGCCGAACATAGAAATCGTAGGTCAGTTATTGCTGGAATGCGAATGTGTTAAGAAGATTATCAAGTGGAAATAAATCGTTAGCACGCGTGTGTCTACATAAATAAATCGAGAATAATCGTGAACGTGATAATTAGTGTAAACAAGTGTGATATCCGAGGACGTTATCTTATCTTCTTGTAAGTGATATAAATTATAGTGTAAGTGTTTTTATTATTATATTTTATTAGTTCGGTTAATTTAAAAGTGTACATATTTCTATAATAAGTAAACGTAGTTTTAGTCGTTATAAATAAATTAGTTAATAATAAATAAAATTGGCAACAATACTATAACATCTCATATCAACATCATCTAGCACTATGTTACACTATCCGCTTCTATTGATTCTAAATTGATTACATCCAAAGACAACTCTTATTGATATTACAATTTTGGCTCGAGTTAATGATCGTATCCATAAGTTCATCGTATCCTGAAATGCCCGAGTATCACTTTCAACAATTTTAAAATATATCGTGAGTTTTGCTAGTGTTGCAATTTTATCTTCTACTTCAACTTTACGTTTGGCTAAAGTAAATTAGTATGTAAATATCAGCTTAGTGTTTTTATTCTACTCTTAGGAGATGGTAGAAAAACTAAAAATGTTTATTTTTGGCTACGTTTTGGGCAAAATATTTTCGCGTCCATAAGTGTATAACCATAACGTCGCCAAAGATAAACATATTTTATATCATCTCCTAAAAGAAAAATAAAAACGATAAACCGACAATCGCACGTTCAACAACCAGCACAGTACCGTACTCAGCTATTCTACCAGTGGTGTGCGGATCTGCATGAACCGCACACCTTGCACATGCGGTAGTTACGCCAATGACGCAATCATATGTTTCTATTTTTGGCTCGAAATTTAACTTACTCTTCGCAGTTAAAAAACGGAGTATGTTAACTCATAAGAGAAACAGTGTTAAAATAGGATACTGCAATAGTACTGTATAAACTAGGTTCAGATATCTTCTCAAAAAAACCGCAATTAGATTACCATCAAGTGGTTTTTCATGATGTGGAACTGCTAGATTATGGCAAGGAGGATTTTGGAGAGAGAATGAAAGTGGGGGCGAAAAGAAAATATCGCTATTCCTGACGGTAGCTAATGATGATGAATTGATACGGTTTTTTATTTAGAAATCTTTCTACTGCCTTCACGAACTTTTAGTGGTTTTCATTAACTTTTTTTGTTCTCATATTAAGAGCAATTACTTAATGCTGGTTTAAAACCTGGTTTCTTTTTGTCTTCATTGTAGCATAAAATAAAATTCATGTATACATTTGTTTAAATTGATTAACTTTGCCTTTAATATAGAAACTAATTACTTTTATTATTAATTACAGTTTCCTGCTGTGGTTTAATTGTATAGTACTTATTTCGTATATATACAACGTGATTTTTTGAAAACGATTCTTCCTAAATATCTACAAAACCGTTATGTGGAAAATGCTGAAATTGGTCAATTTTGGTTGTGAGGGGGACACTAAATTAATATAGATTGAGACCCTGTGCTGGAACAGCAGCCCCTTCAGAAATTTTAAATGGATCAGGGGGTTAAAAAGTTTATTGTTTGAAAGGTTCATTTAATCTTTTGGTTATGTAGTAGTTCTTTATTTCTACGAGTTTTGAGAAAACCGCTTGTTTTGGACGTGTTCCTGTCTTTCCTGAACAACATTGCTGTTAAGCACCTACTGTTAGTAAAACGCTTGGGAATGTCAACTATCAAAGAGATAGATGTTTTGATGAATCTAATGCTTGAACCACTGTTTAGAGTTTAGTCAGTTAAACATTAATAAGTAAAGAAACACAACATGAATGCCGTAAAAAATGTAATGTTTACAAATCCTATCGTTTAAAACAGTCGAGTTTTATAAGAGATGCTTGAAATGAGCACCGTCTTGTTCCAGGCAGTAGTTTTCAAATTCTTGTCTCACTTTTTGAAATTCGCCTGCATTCATCAAGAATTTGTTATCCTCAGTCTTTCAAATTAATCAGTTGTGTTTGTATATCACTGACTTCAAGTGGCCCTAGAGAAAAAAATCTAAACTTGTCAAGTATGGTGATGGTGCTGGCCAGTCAATTACATCACATCTGCGAATCCAATGGTTTAACAATTGGTTGTTAAGTCAATTACGAACGTTTAAAGCATTATGTGGTTGGACTCTATCTTGTTGTAAGAAGAACTCATTTTTGTGCAACATTTGATTTCCTTCCAAATCTAAATCTCTATTCTTCGTTCACCCAAGAGAAATAGTTAAGCTCCGCCCTACAAAAATGCGCTACATTTAAATATAATGTTTTCATTGGTCAAATTATTAAAACCCATGTCACACCGTACTCGCTACTTCGCTTATGGTATTTCGTTTTGTTGTTTATTAAAATTCTTCGTTTTGCTATTCAAAGTCGTTAATCTAGGAAAACAGGGTTTTTAAACGCTTCTGCCTGTATTTGGTTTCATTAAGGTAACGTAATAACAAGGTTTATGGTTCGAATTAATAAATTGTATCGTGTAAAACTGGTTATTGCGCTTTTTATTTTGCGCAAGCATAAATTTTAAAGGAGGTGCTTAACTATTTCTGTTGGCTGAACAGAGAATGGTTCTACGGTTATTAAAGGATCTACGATGTTTCTCACATACGTATGTATTCAAGTAAATGTCACTAACAAAATGGTTCTCATCGCTCTAGTAACGCACATTGTGTTTATTAACAGAGCTATGTAAAGTAAAGTAGCATTCATCACTGAAGCAGATATTTTTTACAAAGTTTGGGTTTGCAGTGACTAAATTCGACATAGTCTCACAAAACTCCATTTATCTGTCGTAATCATCCTAACCAATATTTTGGAAATTTTTATTTTATAAGGATGGAACTTATGAATTTTTGTTACTGATGAATATGAAAGCCCATTAGCTTCAACAGTTTGGCACAAAGAGTTAGTGACATTGACATCAATATATCTTATTACCTTAATTGGAGTCATTTCATTTACTACTCTGATATCATCTCTTTTTTTTCTTATTTACTACTGATCTTGTGTCTGTGAATTTTTGTATAAGTTCTGTAACGTATTTGTGGCTTAAATGTCTGGATCCCTATCATTAAAAACCCTTGCCATGGCTCTATCAATGCATAGGAAACAATTTTTATTTCAGAAAATACTTGATAGCAACAGAAAAAGATTCACCTTTTTACCTTGGAAATTTTATCACAAAGGTGACGTCATCTTAAAAACCAATCGTAGAAATACAAAACCATTACTCAGTTAAACAGAGGTTAAGAGGAGCTTTCAAAAAATAATTTTTTTTACTTTTATTTCTATTTCATACTTTGGGGGGCTGCATTCGCGACGAAGGAGATGCACCTGCAGGTCTAAAACTACACTAATTAAGTGCCTCTCCTCTCACAACCAAAATGGCCGGTTTCAGCATTTTTGTTTTCTAGATATTTAGGGTGGATCACTTTCAAAAAATCACTTATCTGAATTTTTCGTTTCCGCTTAATATACCGGCGTTGTTTTTCTATGCTCTTACCGACTCTTCCATTGTAAATTGTACTAAGTCATTATTTATTAGGTAATAAGAGGGTAATTATGGACAAGTATGGTAATAATGAACATGATTTTTTTTACTAGAAAACTATGAATGATGAGATGCCACATATTTGTGGCGTTAATTACGAGACTATTTCATTTAGTATCATATCTTCTTTAACTCACAAAACAAATATACCTACTACTGACAAAAAAAAAATTTTTAAAGACATGTCTACGTGTCCACTATTACCCCACGGGGGGAATAATAAACGGAACCTATATTTTTCAACTGGTGCAGTGTTATAGAATGCGGTTAATAGGGGAGAACAGTAAAACATCCACTACTAAAATTTGTGCAAAAAAAAATTTATTATTGCAAAATTCCAATGTAAAAACTCTATTAAAAATTATAGGTTATATCATACTTTTGGGACATAATCAAAGATGTGGAGACCTCTATTTATTTTCGGTGATGGAAGAACACCTGTAATTGTCTTCTGACGTATGACTATGTCATAAAGGATCTGATCTGATTCTTCCTCTTTATATTTTCTCATAGAACTGACTTTGTACTGTTCATTGGCAGTAATTTCTATAATTTTTGCTGGAAAAATTTTTGCAGTCGCCTTTTTTGAATTCTGATTATATACAAATTGTGCGAGTACAAATTCTCCAGTCTTATATATTTTTGTCACTTTGGTAATTAATATTACCACAAACATTATTGTACTTATTTAAGTCATAATGGTTATCTAAGCCTGTTTCGTCACTAAAATCCATATCTTCCATTTCAAATTTACTGTCTAATTGCACCTCCACATCAGATTCTGATGAACTAGATGATGATTCTCATCTTCTTGTTTTGTTTGTCTTTTCTGTATTTTCCTTATTCGACTTGGAAGTGCCACTAGGGCCTGCTTTTAAAATATCTGTTGCTTTTTTAACACGCTTTTATCAGTTCGGGATGTACGTATGTATGTAACGGAATCTTTGAGCTTAATTTTCAGGGGTTTCCAGGTGTTTGATTAACTTGAAACTTTGCATGCGTTTCACGGACCGATGACAATGCAATAATTCATTAAAAAGTTTTTATTATTCTAATTAGGATCGTCAGGATTAATTGATTTCTTTAGGGATCCTCTGCATGAGAGTGACAAAGACAGAGCGCGTGAACTGCGCAGGTGTGCATCTCGACAAAGCCTATCGCGTTTAAATCGTTCCAGTGTATTTCACTATTACCACTTCGTGTCGGAGCAGGTAATTTGCGCGCCCGCTGCCTGCCTTGGATGTGATAGCGGTTTCTCAGGTTCCCTCCCCGAGAAATAAGGTCTTACTGTCGATAACTACTGTTTCCAATACGTTTTTAGTTCGTAAGATATTTCATAATCACATGTCCGCAAAAATTGATTATTGATAAATCGAATTAAAATACGGAAAATAACTGATAGCGTAGAAAATTGAAAAAACACGCTTTTATAGGTACCCGAACTAAAAAATAGAAAATAAATAATAGTTTAAAAAAACTAAAAAAACACGCTTTTATAAATAACCGAACTAAAAAGAAGAAAATAATTTATAATTACAAACAAAATTATTAAATTCAGAGCAATAATATATAATTATAAACAAAATCACTAAATTCAGAGTTAAAAACGTGGGGTGCATCTATAATCATTGTTACAATTATTCTAAAGGCAGCTATCAATAAGGGGAGAGTTATGAAAATATAGAAAAATCCTACAAATAACAGTTTCACTGTATAATGTCTCGCCAAGTACACGTTAAACTATTGTTACAAACAATGATAAATTTTTTCTGTGAATACAAAATATAAAAAAATAAAAACCTCTGATCTTTACAAAAAAATTATTAGATTTAACAAAAACAGTGCAGCTGTAGAATATCTCGTCACGTATGTATTCAAACGTCGTGTTTAGTGACAGTATTATGTATATCAGTCAAATGACAAATTGACAGCAATAGTCGAACTGAATACATGTTAAAACAATGATTGATATAATTGATTACAAAAAAAAAAGAAATAACAGATACTTGGC
Organism: Aquatica leii; assembly: GCA_035610365.1. NCBI lineage: Eukaryota > Metazoa > Arthropoda > Insecta > Coleoptera > Lampyridae > Aquatica > Aquatica leii. Next base: position 11,823,037 of record CM069434.1, on the reverse strand, counting down.
GCGAAAGACTACCGTGTATCCGGATGCACCCCACGCTTTTAACTCTGAATTTAGTGATTTTGTTTATAATTATAAATTATTTTCTTCTTTTCAGTTTGGTTATTTATAAAAGCGTGTTTTTTACTTTTTTTAATTTATATTTCCTTTTTGCTTAAGAATTTTTAATGCAGGTTGTGAAGTCAATATGTCTTCAATATTTTGAGAAATTCTTTTTAGAGTACTGTTTTCTGAAACTTTTTTAGTTAAACTTTGTGTCAGTTTACGTCCTATCAAATCTTCGAGGCGATGTGTAACAGGTTCTCCTCTCTCAGATACTAGTGTTGGAGGAGTAAATATTACTTCCTGATTATTGTCCTGTCGATGAGGCACTTCTTTGTTATATATTTCTTCTTCTTGTGTATGTTCTTTACGGGTTTTTAAATCTTTGGAGTTTTACAATATCAAAGGCCTCTTTAAGGAATTTTCAAACTACTGAAAAAAGTCCAGTAGACCGAAATCCTGAAATTAAATGTTCTGGCTTAAACGCTTGTTCCCAGATCAGTTTTAATTTTGATGAAAATTCATCGTTGGGTAATATTCGACTAGGCAAATGCTTATTAAATTTAATCATTTTGTTATTGGACATGTTCTTTATTGGTTTGAAAACACACTTGTTCATGGGCTGCATGTAATGTGTAACATTTGCTGGTAATTTTACCAAAATAATTCTATTGTCAATTTTGACAGTGTGTAACTAGTATGAACGGCACCTCCATCATATATGAGGACAACTTTTTTATTGCATCTTCTAAAGTTTTAACGAATGGCAAAAAACTGACTTTAAGCCATTTGTGAAGCAGTTCTGCTTCTATCGAACCCTTCTTTTGAGCTACATAAACAGTGCCTGGGTAATCATCATGTGGGATCCAGGTTTGCTAGGTATATTTTCCCCCTCCTCGCGTTTCCACATACCAAAACTGTAGTGTTCTTTTTCTCAGAACCTCTAACATTTTTAAATACGCGTTTTTGTTCTTTAGGCGCTATGAGTCTGACGTCTATACGGTCGTGAGAAAAACTAGTTTCATCACAATTTTAGACATGATGACCATCATTAAGAGTAATGTTTTTTTTAAACAAGTTGCTTAACATTTGACACCAATTCTTGGGAACTATGATTTTCCCTTTTCGTACAGGCAGTTGCGGATGTCTTCGCATAAAGCTTTCGTACCATTTCCTGCCAGGACCAGACTCATTCCAAATTGTTCCATTTACTTTGCAGTACTCTTTTACAAAAGTTAATATTTCTGGTTCCGTATTAATTTTTTCCAGATTCATAAAGGTATTTGCCAAAGTATTCTCATACTCCTAAGAAAATTTTGTCTTTCTGCCACCACCAATTTCAATTCCATCAATATTGGCGACATTTCGATATTTTCCTAATGTCGACTTAGGAATGTTGTACGTTTGAGCAGCATCACGAAGAGTATTTCCTCGACGAACATCTTGAAGTGCCATCTGCAATGTTTTGCTGTCATAATTTACGCGTTTATTTTGAGATTTGTAGTTCCGTGGCATATTCTACAATGTACGTTTTAAGTATGTCCATTGTTACACTCATTTTCTGTCCATTATTTTTCACAAACTTGAATTTTTGTCGGTAATAATGGACATGCTGCTGTATGAAACAGGCTTTAGATAATTGGAAACAAAATGTCATGAAATATAACCCTACTTTACTGTAACCACTTATGATTTTATTTTATTTTAATGACATCTCGGTTGATGACATTTTTCAATGAAGTAATTGAAAACGCGAACTTAAGTGTTCAATTAAGACGTAAGACCGTTTTCTTTAAAACCTTATTTATAATTAATAAAATCAACTTACCGGCTTTTTACTTGACTCTCACTATAGTACACGCTATGAAGTATAATTCACACCCAAACATAATATTTTAGCGCAAAGTTTGAATGAATCATGACTTGTTTATTATTACTCCCGTCCACAATTACCTGCTCCTCCTCTACGTTAAAATATTTAATTAGGAAAAGTTTTTGTGTTTTAGCAACATGTAATTTTTCCTGCTATTTATTATTTTTTGTTTTTGTTTACGAGGTATTCTCGATTACATAAATATGTGTTCATATTCGTGCAAAGTCACAATGCATAATTATTTTTTTGTTAACTTTTTTTTGGAATTGTTGATTGGCCAAGCGTAACTGATTTATAGTTTTTTATTTTTGTCTATATTCTAATTTTTTATTAGTTTTTTTTAATGACTGCTGCGATCGCACACTTAAAATAGTTTTATTTTGTTATATTAGTATTTTGCTATTTGTGTTTATAATAGTTAGAATATTTTGATTGGTTTTCTTTATCGATGACCTTGTTCTACTTGTTGTAGGTGAGCTTTTTATCGCACTATCGGGTATACTATTATTATCTTTACTGTCATTACTTATATCGTCAATGACAATTTTTTGCCATTGTTGATTGTTTAGATATTTTGTTATACTGACTTAATTATAAATTGGTTTAGCAATTCGTTTGAGTTTGAGACAACTAGATCACTTTTTGCATCACCTAAACAACCTCAAACCAACCATTAAATTCACCATGGAAAAAGAATAGGAAAACATTACTATCCTTGGACGTTCACGTGAACAAAAACAATGGAAATATTAAAACAGTTGTTTACAGAAAACCAATACATACTGGTCAATATCTGAACCATGCATCCAACTACTCAACAACAAAGAAGAAAGGAGTAGCAAAGTCTTTATTCGACAAAGCCTACAGGTTATGTAACACAGAGAAAGGACTTCAATTAGAAATCAAAAACATAAAAAGGGACCTAAAACAAAATTGATAGAAGAGTTTTTTGTATAAACACTAAATCAACATAAGCCAGCATTAAAAAAAAGACTATCTGGGTTTATCTAAAAAGATAAAACGCATTGGAAGACGTTACAAAATCAATACAGCGTTCAAATCATCAACTACCATTGAAAGTAAGAACTTTGACACGAAACCACAGACTCCAAAAACTGCATCTACCAAATCTGGTGTGAATGTGGCAGGACATACGTGTGGGCAACCAGAAGACCTTTAGAAGCCGGACCGAAAGAACAGAAATTATACGCTTACACTTGGGAAAAACAACATAGAATCATACGGGATAAGGTGAAGATCATACACAAAGACGAACATTGGTACAAAAGAAAATTCATAGAAGCAGCAGTCATCAACAACACAAAGGAGGTCTTCATCTAATCTAAAGCTTGATGGGTTGATTAATCATGACTACAGAGCGGATAGTAAGGGAAGAAAAAATACCAAACAAGGTGGCATAAAAGGCATATTAAACCTGCCAAAAAGCATTAAAAAAGGCACAAATATCTATTAAAATTTACAGTTTTTTTTTTGTTTTACAATGTTTATTAAGTGCTATTATTTTCCCAAGCACAAATCAAATATTTTTCAATATTTTGACTAAGAAGCTGTTGCCTTTTATAATTTAAAATATTTTTATAGAAGGAAAAAGTTCTTTCGACATCACAAGATGTTAGTGGAGCAAATTTTAATGCCGATGTTTCCGTTATTGTTAAAGATATTTTCTGTTGATGCTTCATGGCCTCCCCTTTTTGAATTTCAGTCAGTTGTTTAAAGAGATCAAAGGAAGGGTTTTTTGATGTGACGAAATCCAATTTTTCATTAATTTTTTTTCCTATAGTTCCTGGACGTGCTCTTATAATTGCTCTTATTCTTTCGAATGTAGCGAAAGATTCGATCATTGCGGTTTCGCTTTTTTCTAGCTTCTTTAATTCGTCGGGAATGCCGGAAAAGTGTGTTTTTAGTCCTCTCTTAGCAGCTTCCTCATTAAAAGCTTTTTGAGATTTAGCAATTGCTGCAAAGGGCGTCTTGTCAAATAATTCAACCACCTGAAGTAAGACAATTCAATTAATGTATTTAATTTTTTCAAAATGTGTGGCATAAAAAATGCTAGCAGATAACCAAGTTCTCCATCTTGTTATGATAGGTTCCGGTGGAAGCTTAACATCTGGAAGTATTTCTTTATAGGCCCTTACCGGTAATGGTGCTTTTACAAAAACCTGAAACAAGATCAAAGAATCAAAAAGAGAATCTAATATGTTAGAGATTTTTACCTTTTTGGTGGCAGAAATTAACTTGTTTACTATTGCAAACTCGTCTCTAATTAATTCACACACCCTATGTATTCCATGTGCTAGACAAGTTAAATGTTTTAAATTTGGATAAAATATTTTTAATGCCTGAGCGGATTTGATCGTATAAGGTGCTGCATCGGTTACGAATAAGAAAATCTTTTCTTTTGTTACGCCATTGGGATACAGAAGTCCTACAAGCATAAAATTGTATAATTGTAATTAATAGATTGGATTATATTAATCAATCATTAAAAAAAAACTTACGTAAACAATCATCGAAAAAATTTGCAACTGTTTTGTGATGGACCTGTGGAATTTATTTGGATGCCAGCAAATGAGCTTTTCCTGGTTCTAGTTCAGACAATTTACTTATATATCTACTTCTGCAATCGGTTGTTTCATCAACCGAAGTCCACATGTAATGGTTCCCAATGTCATTTCTTATTATCTGTATTTTCTATAAAAGGTAAACCAGCATTTTAAAAACTATTAATACTTTAATTAAACTGCTTACCGATTGGTAACATGTGTCTAAATAATTTTTTCTCAAAGTTGATTCATCTGGAATAACTTTTTCGGTGTATTTTTCGATGAAGTTTTTAAGATGAATTTGAACCGACACCAATGCTTCGCACAAATCTAGAGCAAAAGACGTTTTTGATGGCCCAGGTTTATTCTGTTGATCTTCTATAACGTTTTTTAACAATGGTTGTTTCATAGTTTTTTTTAATATTTTTTAAATGTAAACCACTACCCAACTGTTGTTTTACATGATACTTTTTAGTAGCACCGATCTAAAATATTACATATACTAGTAATTAAAAGCATTTAAATTAAGATAATACAAACTTACTGATTTTGAACAAACTTGACAAAAAAGGTTTTCCCCGTCGGTTGTTAAATTATTGTCCAATTTACTCCACTTGTAATAATTTTCAAATTTTGCTTGTTTATTAGGTGGCATTTTTTAAAACTTACTCACAGCACAACAGCAATAGACTATCACAGTGTGACAATATCACTGGTATTTATAACAAACGAAGAATATTTTAGTTATGTGTTTCAGTCATTAAAGTAATCCCACCGGACAGAATTAAAATTAGCTATATTTGTTTGCTTTACTTAGGTACTGAATAGACCTATAAAATATTATTCATTCCGAAATCCTTCCGGTTTTGTAAATAGTGTTCTGTTAAGTCTGTCATTGTACATAATCCTAGTATAAATTCTTACAATAGTTCTTCTCTAAAAGCGACTTTTGTATTTAATGTTTTCTGGAAACCATTGTTTAACAAAACATGAAAATCCCTGTTGTTATTTATAGGTTCGTGGTAAGACCTTTTGAGCAAAAAATGTTAATTATATTATTGTACGTAATTTAAGTAAAATTTTGTAATGCGTTATTGTCATCTACCTATTAAAACACTGTTTACACAAACTTTTCAAAATTTATATGTAAAAAGGCAATATAAAATAATACTTTTAAAAAAGGCAAAAAAAAGTTACACAAAAAAGCAAAATAGGCAGGCTCCAGGCATTTGCCTGACTGTCCGGTCTTTAATCATGACTTTAGTATATACTATAAGCTTTAGTAATCTTTAAGTGTTCACCTGATGACGATTGCAGATACTCTATCAATCGAAACGTTATGATATTCATTTATTTTTGTTAAAATATAGAAATAAAGACAATGGAAGTCCAGAATTGTGTTATTATATCAAATGCAACATTCTCTACCTCATTTAAACGGACGGTAGTTTGTATATTTAAACTACTCAGTTATTGCCTAATCCGGCCTAATCTAATTTAATACATTTGAACTGGAAAGTTTTAGTTTTTTAAACCGTACAAATAAAAAATATATTTTCTAATTTTTTTACATTTACTTCTTTCTTTCTATCTAGAAGGAGTATCACGTAACAAAGCAACTTATAAATATATTTTTAAATTAATTTAAATACAAAATTTGCATTTTGTTACCTTGGAGAATAATAAACATTGATCGCGATGGTGACAAAACTTGACTGTTTCCTACCCTAATTTTAAACCCTAATCTGCATAATTTTAGCATTAGCGTATTTCATGTTTTAACGAAAAAAATACATTTGCGAATTTTGGTTTGAATAGTACCTACGATGAAATTGTGTCGATATAAAAGAATTTCATTTTTAATTCAAATTGCGATTTTACCGTTAACGTTTGTTTGACATTATAAGCTTGTGTTAAGATTATTTAATTACGCACTCGCGTTAAATATGCAGAAGCGTTAGTTTACACGCAAAGTTATAATTAGGTAACGTTGTTACACAATTATTCAATTAGTAAATTATTTTTTTAACAATACGTGTAATATGCATATAAAAAACTTTCCAAATTTTGTGAAACTGTGTTGTTTATATCGTTGGGATAATATACATTACCAAAGAATAAAAAAATAACTAATAATAACTGTAGACGCCACGGCCTCGGACGACTTATGTTACATTTTGGTCTTTTAGTCTAACAAACTTGCAAAATTTAAATAAACATTTGATTGTAGCCAATTGCACAATTTCTAGGAGTAGTGTACTATATATTGTTTGAAGCACACTGTGCTTTTTGATAACTTTTTATAGGTAGCTTTACACTAAACATAAACATTGTCAATCAATCAATCAACCGATGTGAAGTTAGCCATAGATTTCAGCTATAAAAATTAATTTCTAGTTTCTTATCTTAATAACGCAAATTGACATACGGATAGAATAAGCAAAATTAGGATGTGGTTCCATTTCATTCAAAGTTCGGCTTGCGCGCCCTCTCCAACGCGAACACATCTTAATACTGCTGAATCAACACTTTAATTTTAGCTAGCTGGTGTTGGCTGAGTTTTTGGCATTTAGAGGTAAGAATGTCCAATAGATGTTGTGGACACTTCTTCGGCGACGTATCTTCACTAGAATTTACGTATCTCAAAGTTTGTGACACTGCGGCGTGCATTGGCCAATCACGATCTTCTTTTTCAACGGTACTGAATCTGAGTTGACATTCAAAATCCTTACCGGTACTGTATTTTTCACTCGTACTAATATTGTGCCAACCAGTAGTCTTCTAGGCAGAATCACGTTTCTACTCAATAAGACTCGCACGGTTGCCTTCTCTGACGAATGAAAAGCAATTTTTTTGTTGTCAATCTTTAAGACATCGTTCTTTATATTCAAAAGGAACCCATACTTCTTTATAATGTCCATTCCCAGGATAACCTCTTCCGTGATGTCGGCTACCAGTCGAGTACTCCATTTCCCAAAGCAATGGTTAGTTTGACTTGTCCGTGAGTAGGTATTTCTACGCCCGTCGTCGTTCGAAGTCGTACTGTTACTGATGATGTCTTCTCATTTTCCCGTAATATGTCCGGACGAATGATGGCCTTTGTTGCTCTCGTGTCAACCAGTAACTGAACACTTTGTCCATTAATCTTGCCATGGATATAAATGCTATGCAATTGCTTCCTAGGCGATGCCATTTGAATGGTAATCTCCGATACATGACTAGATGAAATGAGCTTTTGTCTCTTTTGGTCAATTCGTTCCAAACTTTCGAGCGCTCTTCTTGTCTTCTTTTTAGGTTTAGTACGATGTCGTCTAACGTGCTTCATTTCACCGCAGTTCGAAGTCATCACTCCTCTTTCCCGAAGTATTCGTCGCGCTATCTTCTCGATGCTTTTTAGCGTCTGCGCGGGTACTTCTGCAGCACAGCGGAGTTTATGACCGTCTCGTTGCGATGCTTGTTTTGCTGCTTGAAACTTCAAAACATGCACTAAAGCGTCATCCAGTGTCTTAGGTCGAGCTAACGGTATAGTTTGCTGCGTTTCGTTGTCTCGGAGACCGTCTACAAAGGTTTGAATAGCCAATTGCTTTAGGAAGATATCTGGTGATGTAGGATACGCAAGCCTTAGTCTGGCGATGTCAGCCTCAAACTCTTGAAGACTCTCCGCAACTTTCTGAACCCAACTCTATATTTGGACTTGGTACACCTGTTGAAAATGAGGATCTCCATATCTCATGTCTAAACGTGAAATTAGGAATTCGTAATTTTCTTGCAAGTGGTCAAAAACAGTCTGGAAAATCTAAGCGTTTTTCCACGTAAAACCACTATTAAAGATGCCGCTTTTTGCTTGTTGCTCGAACTATTAACTGCGGTTGCGGTTTCAAACTGCTTGTAGAATGTTAACCAAGGGATTTTTCCATTAAAATTTGGTGTTGAGTGAATTCTTTTTGATGATCCATTAGTAAGTCCTCGCTTGTGACGCTACCTTCTCCGTGACAATTCATTCGATTTATTCTTTCTTCGAGCAGTTTTATTCTTCTGATTTGTCTTCTATTGCTTTTATTTTCTCATTCATAGATTGGTTCCCTTTTTCTAGAACTGAGCATAATTCTTCTCTTATATTTAACATATCTGCTTGAGTTGAACAATTTTGATTTTGATTTGATTTCCTACACTAATTTGTAGTTGTTCCTTAATTCGATTTTTCATGCTCGCTCGTATTTCACATTTTAAACTTCTAGAATTTTCCTGCATTTTCTGAGAATGTTCGGACAGTTTTTCTTCCAATGTTTTAAAATTTTTTTCTATTTTCTGAGAATTTTTTCAGTTTTTCTTCCATATTTCTAGAATTTTTTTTTCATTTTTTTGTATTTTTTTCCATATTATTTATCGTTTCTTTACTATTTTTTTAGAATTTGAGAAATTCAAATAACTTTGAATCCAATTTAACTGCTTGCAAACGGGTCAGCGGCATAAATTAAAACAGGAATAAAAAGTTTAATAAAACAAGTTTTAATAACGTTCGATTCTTTATTATTAAATACACTACTTTAACGAACTGGAACATTATATCAACAAACACACGCGATCAAGTATTATTTACACAATGTTTCTTTTACGGGAGCGATATTAAATTACTGATATTTACATTAAAACCGCTACCCCAAATCTGACACCACTGTAACAAATTTTAAAACTAAATATTTACACGCAGAACAGAAAACACGATTAATTTATGTACTACTATCAGTAGTCTGCATTTTTAAAGTTTATCTAAATCGTTAATGCAGAAAATGGTTTTAACTATTAGCATTGTTTAAAAAAATTTTTTTTTCCAAATATTGACAAATATTGATTGTTTCTATTAGTTATTAACAATATTGAAAGATATATCACTTTGTTATAGTTCTAATTCGTTATTAGGACAAGAAACTGGAATATAATCTTTATGGCTGAAATCAACTTCACACCGGTCTACTTCTATACTTCTGAACTCTCGCATTTTGCATTGATTTAATTCGAATTAATAATGGTATAAATTTATTCTAAAACCACTTCCTCTTCCGACAATGTTTGCTTCCGGCAATAGACAAGAAACACTATAAAAGATCGAAATATTTTAATAAACGTGAGAGTGAATTAATTTTTGTTAATAAAATAGCTTAACCTTCTACGTCTTTGAGAATATGTTTGTTTTTATACATCGACAAACTAGTAATTAACAAAAAATATCTACTACAACAATGTACCTAGGTCACAATTTGACGTTATTTTGGGACAAGTGTGACGGCGGCTGGAAACCGTATGAAAATAAGTTGCTGGGACAGCTGTGAAAATATAAAAAGAAATGCATTTTTTTGGAATTGTTTTGGGATGCATAGCTACACCCGGACGAAAGTTATGAACCTTTCAATATTACTGAATATTGAAAGCTATGAATCTTTGGATTTGGCAACACTTTTAGTATTATAGTGTCCAAGTCTTTGACTAAGGGCTAAGCGAATGTTTTCTTGTAATATTTTGTAAATTTAATGTCTCAACCATCTTCGTGTTGAGTTATTAGTTGACCGACAAAATGTTTGACTGTCTTTTTTGTGATATATTGAATCAAAACCCATTTTCCGTCATCGATCATTAAATGAGTGAGAATTGATATTAGATTCATTCTTTTTTCTCTTCATCAAAAGATTAAGGTTGATGTCACAATGTTCAGCGCAGCTCTTCGTCAGTTTGATCGCTTAAAATTCCGACTTTTTTTATTCACTTTTTTCTTTTTTGAACTTGTACTTTCTCCACTGCTGCTGCTTTTGTTCTTTTTTTTCAGCAGTTTTTTTATTTGTCTTAGTAGCTTTTCTTCTCTTTTTTTCCTCTATGTTTTACAGTATTTGAATAACTTGTGGAAAAGTAATAATTTTTTTGTTGTTTAACTGTTTGCAGTAAATTCAAAAGAAATGAAACGATCTTTATTTTTTATTGTATTTAAGGCGGATTTCCAGAGAATGATGTGATATTATTGTTTTCTTTATTTTGATTTGTACCTGAATTTGCAGACTGGGGCTTTGTCTTTGCCTCTTGGTGTTTTTCCCATTTTTTTAATGGTTTGGGAAAATATCACTTTGAAGTTATATGGATAAATGCCGCCTATTTTAAATCTATTTGTAATCATCTTTTTGTTCAGATTTTGCAATGTTTGACCAAATAGATCGGAAAATTTATCTAAAATATAAACATAAATGAAGAGCTAGGGTCTTACATTGCTAATAGTTGGTAAGAAAGTTCTTTCAAAAGAATTAAAAATATCTCTGAATCAATACAGCCATTTTTACTTGCTACATAAGCTAGTCTCGGAAAACTATTTTTATTTTATTTCTGCCAACTAATTGTCCCAAATATTTTCCCCTTAACAATTATTCAAGATCGAATTTTTTCTCTAGTTTCACTAATTCCTGAGATAACTGTTATATTTATCCCTTCCGCTCACTCACTATTCTTGATGACGTAGTTTCCTTACTTACTCGATCACGCGGAGCGCGTGCGTCGCCGTCCGCTAACCACGCGGCGCGCGGTAGTCACGACGTTCTCGCATCAAGCGCACCTTGCGCGATTAGTAACCGATCGCGCAGATGGAGTCGTCGCGTTCAGAGCGCGGCTTCGGCTCGCGCTTGGCGACACGGCGTCGTGTGCGGTCATGTCGTTGTCGTCAGCGGGCTCGTCTTTGCGCGCACCGTCAAAAATCGTAACTATGCTCGGTCGCGATCCGATTCGACAACACACCGCCAGGCGGGGAGTTTGACTGGGGTGGTACATCTGTCAAAGAATAACGCAGGTGTTTCAAGGCCGGTTCAGCGAGGACAGAAAAAGCTCGCGTAGAGCAAAAGGGCAAATGCTAGCTTGAACCCGATGCTCAGTAAGCATAGGGACTGCGAGAGTTTTAAGCAAGAGGTGTCAGAAAGGTTACCACAGGGATAACTGGCTTGTGGCGGTCAAGCGTTCATAGCGACGTCGCTTTTTGATTTTTCGATATCGGCTCTTCCTATCATTGCGAAGCAGAATTCGCCAAGTGTTAGATTGTTCACCTAAGAATAGGGAACGTGAGCCGGGTTTAGACCGTCGTGAGACAGGTTAGTTTTACCCTACTGATGACGTCGTCGTTGCGATAGTAATCCTGCTCAGTACGAGAGAAACCGCAGGGTCAGACAATTGCTTAAGCACACGCCCGAGCGGGCGTTGGTGCGAAGCTACCATCCGCGGGATTAGGCCTGAACGCTTTTAAGGCCGCATCCTATCTAGACAAAGGATGCAACGATACCGCTAGGAGTTTTGCGAGTCAAAACGCGCGATAACCTTCTTAAGCCGACCGTCCCTCGCGGACGGCGGTCGCCAGAGCCCATTCGCCGCGTAGAAAAACTCTCCTCTCTTCTACTACTTTAGTTTTGTGTGGATCTACACAAAAGAATGTTGTATCAATATTCCAAAGTAAATGGGGTTTATCAGAAAGTTCATATAGTATATTAAAACACAAGTTACAGAATGTACGCGCTTTAATCACGAGACCGGGTTTAATACACGAGCCGCACAGCGGCGAGTTTATGAAGCGGTAGAGTGATTGAAACGTATTCTATGACGTGTGTTTTATACTATTTTGATACAATAATTAATACTTTTCGTATAATTTTAATTTTAAAACAACATTGGAAAACTTTAATATTTTATTGAATTGGCAACACTTACACTTTGACACATTGAAATTTATGTGTTAACCTAAAATCTCATACGAAATTATCTCTTTATACCTTTATAAGTAAATAACTTTGAATTAATAAAACGTCTTTATTTTATCTTGGCATCAAAATTTGAATTTCGAATGTTAAATTCCAATCATTTTGATTTCTTTTTCATGTAACGTCAATTTACGATGCAGAGATACCAACTTTGAAAAAAACAAACATTACCAAAATTCCTGTAAGAATTTGCTTATTCTTACACGGATTTTAGTGTAAGAATCGCTAATTCTGATGTTGAAATAGAGAATAATATTTTCTTCAATAAATATAATAATCAAGTATGAATTATGATAAAATTTTTTCTTGGAGAATTCTACAGGCTGGTTTCTTAGGTACCTGTTCTTAAAATGTATAAACTAGTCATCACCAGGAAGGTGTTTCTTGGTTCCGAAACAATACTAAGAACATCGGATTAGGATAGGCGAAACCTCACTTTGTTACATGCCAAAGTTAAAACAATGTCACTGTCTGAAATGAGGTAACATAAACGATGTTGTGCCGCTGCTCAGTGGAGACGGGTGGGTTATATTTTAAAATTCCGTGATAACTTGGAAACGAGATCGACATAAAATCGAAATAAAAAGGTAAAAACTCAAAATCGGTTAGGGCGCCAATCAAGGACACGATGATTATAGCTTCCGGACCCCTGATAACCCAGAAGCTCATCTGGTTGGTTACAACCCCTGGACTTACCTCGAGTTGTAACTAGCTAAACTCTGAAATGTACTTAAAAATTTATGTACGCGGCGGCTGAATGAATAAAAGCTTTTTACAGTTTAACAATTTAACATTTATTGACTGAATAAAATAAAAAAATGAATATCAAACAAACTTGAATAAAAATCATAAAAGAAATAAACATAAGCAAGACAAAAATTCACAAACTGAATACAAAAATTAATATATATAAAAAAAAATAAAGCGCTAACTTGTTCAAGAACAAATAAAAAAATAATAAAATTCAAGGCCTTGTCCGCATACTTAATCCGTAAATTTAACAACAAAACAAAAAAAAATACAAAAGTCATAAACTAGACGTCTGAAACTTTGGTTTCGAACTCAGCGTTAAAGAAAAATCTACTACCTCTACTCAATTGTATACTCCAGGTAAACTACTGGGCACAGCGGGTCAGAAGCTCTCGAGCTTAGATCGACCCCGGGACGGTCTAGGTGTTCAGTAGTCGATTGAAGGCTCGGTGGGACCCACAAACAATGGAAGATTTATTTTACTACTTAATTGAAATCCGCACAAAAGCGAAAACTGGATTCTTAATACAACACATCGAAAATAAATCCAACTCGAACGTGAGTTTTATTATGGATACCATGAAGTTCATTAAACCGTAAAATTACGAATTTGGAAAACCAATATTTCCCATCACACCACTTAATTTTCACGGCACCATTTATTTAACTTCCGCGGTATTGCATAACGGTAGGGTAAAACACCCCGAACATTTGACTACATCACGGTACCCGGTGTTCTTAATTGCGACAAAAAAGATCTCCCTCAAAATCAAAATTTCACTCCTTATAACACCTCGTAATCCCACTTAATTCAATAAACTTGCGCCGTAAAATCTTTGTAAAAGATGGAACACTAAACAAAGTAAATTAACAGAGATGAAAACTATTATTGCCCCGTGCGTCATGTCACGTAGGTACTCGAAAGAAAGAAAATCTTCTCACAGAAAATGCTTACTCCGTTAAGTTATCAGGTGGTCCAAATCGCGCTCGTAAAAGAACTCAACATAAACAAAAGTATAGATACCAAGAAAAATTGATCAAATTACATTCCAAAAAAAAAGGAAGTCGTAAATTAGATAGAGTTGTTATTCTACTGAGATAACCAAAAGTAAAAACACTAAATCAAAATCAAGACCACGGAACTTTATGCATTTAAAAAAATACCAGTAATAATTGTGAAATAACTATTAAATACAAATAAACTTAAATCAAACGTAATAAAATAACGAGTAAAACGTTTTCGATGCTAACCTCGAACTAATCAATCGCTAAAATAAAAGAAAATTCAGTCCAATAAATCTGAATACGGGGTCTTTTACAAAAGAATTCCAACGCAGGTTACAACTTTTTCACAACCTTGAGGGCATTGCGTTTTTTTTTCATCTTTACCTGGTATTGCCCTCGTATTCTTTTTACGTGATAGCATAGCCCAAAAAAAGTATAAGGTAGTTTTAGGAATTTTGAAGCTTTTATATGCTTTCCATAACGTCATGGTTTTTCCGTGTGCTGCTTTAATAGACTGTTTTAATATATTCGGGGTGTAACTGCTTCTTGTGGCTTTTCGTTTGTAATTCCTCGTTATTTTAGCTAAAAAGATATACAGCTTTTGACAATTAATTCTGGTATCTTATACAGGTTCAAGCTTTCTCCATAAATTGGTCATTTTAAGGACTTTTAAATATTTTCACCGGGCACACTCTTTTACTGAAATAATGATGATAATTGACATGATTTCGAGCCTCGAAAGTAAAGCATAGCATAACGAACGTTAATGTGGGTTTTCTAATTCGGTTAACTTGCTAACAACACATTCAATTATTTGAATACTGTCTTTTAGTTTCCAATTTAATACTGCTTTTGATATAAAAGTAAACTTAGATTTCATTCAAAATAATCTAGTAGTCATAGAAAATTTGACGTTTTACTTGTTACAATCGAAATTGTCGGATATGTTTCTTGAGAGATTAAGTCGATTTCGGTATGGTTTTTGGTTGCAATTCTTTTGTTTTTGTGTTCTTCTTTGCGTTTTGAGGTTGCGATTATGCCTCAAGTGTGGTAATGTGAAAATGATCGACAACTTAGTGAATTCGACAGAAGTCGCATTATTGGCTTAAGTGAAGGTGCCTTATCAATGGTTTCGAAACCCTTTGTACAGTTTATCGTCGATTTAGAGCTTTTGGCGTGCAGTTCTATCGACCACAGCTTGTGCTTTCGCTGACGGCTCGTCATCGACAGCATCATTTGCATTGGGACGTAGAATGGCATAGAATTGTCTTCAGTGACGAATCCCGATTCTGCTTAGTAATCCACGATGGTTGCATGATAGTCAGACGTAGACGTGATAAACGTCGCAATGTGCAGTTTTCTGTTAAACGGCATGTTCACCACACTGTGAGGGTTACATTGCATGGCATTCTATGAAGCGTTTCAAAGTGGATAACATCAATATCTTGTCGTGGTCACCCAGATCACCCTTCGGATCACCCGACCATTCGGCTATCGGACATGTGTGGGGACTCGAACAATTAACCAATCCTCTACAGACACTAGAAGCTTTTCGGCTAGAGTTACAGATTGCCTGGGATGCAATAGTTTAGGAAGAAATCGACCACTAGGTGGAATTCATGCCAGAAAGGGTGCGGGAGTGTGAAACTAATAGGGGTGGTTTAATACATTATTAATAAAATATGCGTTTATCTTTCGTTTAATTTTTTTTTGAAATTTTAATCAATTACTACTTTTGCCTAAATAAACATTTCTGCTAATTTTGGTCCAAAAGTTCTAACGCCTTCTTGGTGTTGCAGTTTTTATATCACATAGTATCTATAACCAAATAACCAAATTTCGCATTTATGGGAATGCATAATTATCCTAAGTCTAGTCATAATCATAATAAAAAACTTAGAACTTTACTTCATTTTTAATGTTGCCAATCGTTTGTTATATTTTTGCCAAAATAGTTGAAAGTCGTAGCTTGTTGTTTCATTGTGTTCTCTAATTCTAATTTGCACTGTAGTGGTTTTCTTGAGGTCAAGCATTTAGTAGATTATTTTTCGAATCTGCAAAGAGAACAGAATAACTTTGGTGTGGTATTTAGCAAATTGCTTAATTCTTCTGTAATTCCATCTGTTTAACAAGTTGATTTGAGAGTAAACAAATAGGCCACAAATGGTTAAATGTTACGACACCTTCGCATCACTTTTTCAATAATCTTATTAAATTTTCGTGGATCGTTGAACTTTTTTGTGTTTTTATAGTTATCTATTAGAATGAATAACATCTACGTTACCTTTTACGTATTGCTATAACCAGGCGTGCTTGTATTGTATTTTCGCATTGATATGCATCTTTCATGTTTACGCCGTAACTTCTGAATATTATTAAATTATTATAAATTAATATATCCGGAACGTTAACATTAAAATTGGTAGGCTATTGGCTGATAATGCATTTTGCCATGTTAAAAATACCAAATATTTAAATCTAGCGTTATGACATTATAGTTTTATTAGTAACATTTGATGCTTTTATTGAAATTTTGGTGTGTAATTACACAACCATATGTTCACATTATGAGTTATACAGTTACTTTAAAATGACAAAAATGTGTATTTATATTACATGATTCATGTTACCTTCCTGAATATTGATGCATTTCTGGACAAAAGTATGAATTGGTACAAATATGCAAGTAGGTACTTATCCGATTTTTGTACAAATTTATCAAATTCATTATATTATATAGTGAAGTAGCAATGAAATCATTTACCATATGCGCACTTCCGATGACCTTCGTTAAAATTAAGCAAAAACGAGAAATGTATATAAATTACTAGCAGATAGACATACATAAATGGTATGCGATGCTTGAAATGATTACTAGATACCATAAATTTGTAATTAGAAACGTTTACGTTTCAAAATTATAATAATTACGTAGAGTTGATAAAATAAGAGTTTTGATAAGAAACATATTAGAAAACTTCTGGCTATTAAGGTTTCTCATAGTAATTAATGATTACAAGAGCGACGAGTTTGCGATTACAACAAATTGGGTTATATAAAAATACGTACTTGGAAAAATTTGGAAGACTTAATACCCACAAAATAAGAGCGTAATAAAATTTATATTAGAGCAGTATTTTGTGTTTTTTTACATAAAAGCGGACAACAAATATTAAATAGAAGGCATAGTAAAAGTATAATAAAGTGGATTAGGAACAAGTATTTGGGGTAAATACAGCTGATTTATGTAAGTCTACTTGGGTTATAAGATAAGAATTTTAATCCAAACGTAGATGATTGTGCTGTGGACTTCTTTTTTTATTGTTATTATCTGGTTTTAAGGATAATATGTTATGGGTAACATGCATTATTCACTGTTAAAACCAAAATTAGACTTTACACGTAATAGGATATTTTGCTAGATTTACATCACCAATTAAATAGGAAAATTGATTTTCATTATAGACTTTAAATAGTTATATATTAAAAACACTTGAGATATGCACTAAAAATATGCATTGAAAGTTTTATTATTTATTTCTTATATAATTACTAAATAAACGATATAAAACTAAATATTAAAACAAATGCGACGCAATAAATGTTTAAGTGTAAATTTACGTCAGTTATCCGCAAGATTATGAAAAGACTGGTTCCGCATCCTACGGCCGTATAGTGGTATCCGTTGCGTTACGCTGGTTTTCGTGTAACAAAAAAGGAAGCGACGGCTAACACAGTGGTTCCCGGAGAATGAGTCGCAGGCTTTGCGATGCTAGATTACAAATTAAATCTAAAAAGGCGCAAAAACGATGAAGGAGACATCGTTGAAATTTACCCGCAGCTGAAAAAGAACAAATAACACGACAGAAGTGATAACACAGAATATATATTTATTTTATGATAGAACGCAGTTGAAGAGGGCGAAGACGGTACATAAGTATAGTTATATAAACGTTGCAAGCAATATTACATGGGCCAAGTATAAGTTACACCCTTAACTGGACAACACGTCGTACATCAAAGCGACCAATCGGTCTAACTTTTACAATTAAAGAAGCAATCACTTTACTTTTTTAAGTTAAATTACAAGAATACGAAAATCAAAAGTCTAGAGAATCACAGCGCACCAGATAAGTATGTGACACACAAAAAAAAGATTTCAACATTAACTGTGATTACAACCTAGTATGTACGTATGGCCATTCTAACAGTCGACAAGACCAACGAAGTAGTACTCATATAAAAAGAAAATGCAATACTTACAGTTGCGTATTATCCAATAGGGAAGTAGCTAATTCCGTACCAGTATGACCTAAAACGTAATATGAAGTCTGACACAAAAACGTACATACGGCGTCATCACAAGTAAATCCTGTTTTAATTTATACGAAAATTGAAATACACGAATGCGCCGAGATTCCCTCTAATTAACTTGTGTAAATATTTCTTCCAATAATATTGTATTCAACCCCTTTGAACTTTAGCAACGTGACGTTATGGAAAGTTTCCAATTTCAACAGGTGTTTGATCAGCTCAATCGATAAGGGACACAGGCGAATGAGTGGAGATCCGCTAAAGAATCAACCGAAACCCTCAATACAAACAAAGTTATATAATGACGTACCCCAAATAAGCTTTTATTCAGACACAAAATCCATTAGCATATTAACGTGGAATCGCGTAAAACAACGTAATAATGAAACTCTGGTTGTGCGCAGACACCGCCAAACAGAGGTCCGTGTGTTGCACAAATCGTTACCGGAAGAAGAATGAAGTCGTGTTTTTAAACATTTGACAGTCTACCACGAAAAGTGGGCGTGTCGAGGATAAATTTTATACTCGAAAAAGTGATGCATCGAGCAAGGTTTGATTTTGCAAACTTTATTTATGTTTTTCAGATGCTGACAACCCTCATTTTTTAATAACATTTTTTGTAATGTATTGATTTTTTCTTCCGTTTATTTATAGTACTACTCCTATTTGTTACGAGAATTTACCCGTAACTTAAAGGCAGGTGGCTAGCTCAATACAACTCGACAACAGGATTGCAGCTCTCGGTATGCAAATCATAAAGTAATTTAAAAAGACGCCAAAACGGTCGGAAACTATAAAGGGCAAAAACCGTTTAACTCTGTCCAACACTGAAAGAAAATAAATGACAAAACAGACTTTAAAACAACGAATATATTTATTTTAACAAAGAAAGAAATGTTAAAACAAGAAGAAGAGATTTTGAATTATATAAATGCTATCAATTAAGAGTTTGTTGGTAATTAGCCCTTTTAGGTTGGGCAACATTGCGTACCGAAAATTAAATTTGTTGTCTTAAGTTTTACATTCCAAATAAACAGATTCGCATTGGCGAATATAACACAATTATCTAATATCACCGTTTAATAATATATTTCATGAAAAAAGTATTGTGACAACAAACGTAATCTGTACGTACAGCCGTGCGTGCAAACTACTGACAACGTAGACAAAAGAAATTTTAAATAGGAAACAAAATACTCACAATTTTTGTCCCGGAGTATGTTGTTAGCTAATGGCACTGTCACACAATTTCTTTTTACGTACATATAGCGTTATTACAACAAAATTCTTTAGGTGCATACAATCTACGAAAAAACCAAATGCGCCAAGTTTCCCTAAATTATTACATATATTTCGGTAAAGGGGTTTTCCAATTCGATTGTAATCGTAGCAATTGGTTTCGATATCCTCAATTAAGGTAGGTCGAATACCCATCCAGAACAATTCTCAATACTTCATTAATTGTATCGTCATCACAGGAATTTTCTAGTATGAAAGAACATGTGTCAGTATCCCAGCATTAATAGAACACGTGCCGGTAGCCAAAGTTGCTAATTATAAAATAGAAAAATCAAATTCCGTTGTAAAATGGCTTTACTCTGATTAATTTCTCAAAACAAACGCATCTTAAACTGTCATTTAGTATTTAAAATTAGCGTGAATGATTTAAGATATTTAATACTGGAGAAACTCGCGGGCTTTACACTAACACATGCGCCTGACTTTCGTTCTACACAAAATGGAAGTGGCTAATTGAAAATGTAACCACATGTGTTGCAAGGACAGATGACGGTCTGTATGTAAAAAGTACGTTTCAAGACAGAATTCATATAGTACGAAAACCACACCGAAATATTTTTAACATAACATACTGTTATTGAAATGCTTAGTCACATCAAGTTTGATTGCAACTGCTATACATGACAAATTTGATAATTTGATAAATATCAAATTTTTTCCAATTCTTTTTTTTTATTATTTGAGTTCCTATAAAACAAAATTACACTAGAACAGAAAATTACCTTGGATTTTCTCTATCACCCATACATTGTTTGCTACGAAGTGTTGTATGTTATACTGAAACATATCAATAACGTTCTTAATGTTACTTCAAAGTGCTGTTGCGGATGTTTTACAGTGATATTTTGTTCTTGCGTCATTCCGGATTAATGTCCAACAGTAATCGGCAAACAAATTAGAATTCCATTTTTTCTTGGTGGAATCGGTTTCCATGGTCGTTGCTTACGGGATCCAAATTTTCCGGAAAGAAAACCGAGATGACATCCATAAAATAAATTTTTAATAACATGTTACATTTCATTTCTTTGTAGGCACTAAATAATTTAGTTACAAGACATAATTTTCAGCTTTAACATTTCCAAAAAAATTAGTTACAAATGTTTTAAAAGTTCTCCATTTTCTTAGTTCAACTTTAACCTGCATGTCAAATTTGCCATTTTTCGTAAATTTTCGTGTTTATGGTCTCATAAATTTGCTTTCTTTAATATGTTCTTTGCTAACTTTTAGAAATTTCTGAATTTCCCTCCACCGTTCCGATCTAGTGCTTTCCTTTCTTGAACGAAACAATGCGTAGGTGTTTTTACGTTTTCGGGATTCAGTTATATACACGTCACATTCGAGAAGATTCTTTTAATCTGGATGTTAGGACTTCTGACTGTGATTTTGCTAGTTTTAATATCAAATGTTCTATTAAACATCCTAGTGCTTGCAAGTCTGGATTATTGTCGATTTCTTGTACGAATTGGGTATCATCAGTTAAATCACCGGCACATTTCGTTCGAACTCCACGATTCTGGTGGTTTTGGGATAAAAAGTTCTTTACTGTGTTCGACATACCGTAAAGTTGATGGTAAATTAGGATACTGCACAGTATACTGGGATTTCGGTGCGATGCTCTGTATGCTAGTGAGGCAAAAGTCATGATTTTTTGGTTCTCTCGACATCATTGGTACTGCAAAAGGCATTTTACGTTTTGTATTTCTCAACCAACTTTTTAACAATGTTAAACAATAAAGTAGTACGGAAGGTAGAAAAGCAGTCATTGGATTTAATGACAACGAAAGTCAATGATCTAGGCTAATCAGGAATATTTTGTTTGATATACTTTTTTAAAAACTTACAGAATAGCTCATTTTTTAATTCACATGTAAGAAACTATGAAGTTGTTAGTTAAATAATAAATAACTGCATTAGAATATTTCAGTGCTGAAGAGTCCAAATAGGATGAAACAGCTGTCCACTGGTCTCTAATGATGGTCTCTGCAATTATATAAACAAATTTTTGCACTTGCGTAGTACAGTTAGGAATATTATGCCCCGTATAATTCAAATACATTTTTTGAAATTTGCGGTTATAATATTCACTATGTAACTAACAACTTATAGTTTCCTACATGTGGATTAACTCGTACAGTTGGAAAAGGAAGCATCTTTTCGTATGGATGCTGTTACTTCAGTTTTTGCGGATGATAAGGTAGCTGTCGAACAAGCTATTGAGGAACTACAAACGTTATTGAGCGAATTTGATGGGAATTTTTCTTCGTCTACTTTTAAACGAGCTAGTACCTTGTGGGTACACATTCACCGTCGTTGTTTGAAGATGTCACCTGATGGGTAAGATGAAGCAAAATGTCATCTACGCTACAAACCCTACGTAATGAGTTCACAGCAAAAGGGAAGAAGGCTACCAGAACTACGTTGGTTTCTTTTGCTAACCTACCTTCGTCTAGTCCTAAACAGGTTTCGGTAGAGTCACTACTTCCGGACGAAGAATCACCTCTTCTTACTTCTTCAGATTTTGAGGCTGAAATGGATGTATCTGTTCATACTACTTCTGCTCTTTCAAAGGCTACTGCTACTAATGTGTCACTAGCTAAGTGGAACTTGGCTTTTTCGGGTGAAGGTTCGTTTTCGCTCACCGAATTCTTGATGCGAGTTGATGAGTTTTGTTTGTCGCGTGGCGTCTCTCCACATAATTTGTTTAATTCTGCTGCTGAAATCCTGGCTGGAAAAGCTTTGTGTCTGTTTAGGGTAAATCGAGATTTTTTGCGTTCTCGGCAAGATGTAGTTACTTTGTTAAAATCAGAAATCTTACCACCTGATTACGACGATCGTCTATGGGATGAGATTCGAAGTCGAACAATGGGGCCTCAAGAATCGATCGGCATGTATGTGACGATGATGCGAAATCTCTTTCAGCGATTATCGTTGCCCGCTTTTGAAGAAACTCAGCTTTAGACGATACGACGTAATTTAACACCATACTATCAATCTGCTTTAGGATTAGCGCGGATCTCAACATTGACTCACTTTATTGATTATGGCAAGCAGTTAGAGTTAACTAAACTTTCAGTGGACAACTATAAATCACCTCCCTCGCGGCGTACCACTCGAGTGTTGGAACCTGCATGGGCTTATGTTAGCGACACCTCAGCTTCTTGTATTGCTTCTATTTCTAAGAATCGTTCGGTACGGTTTGAAGAAAATGCTACTACTTCTAATTCTTCTCGACGAGATTTTCTTGGTTCTTCTCGCGTTACTTGTTGGAATTGTCGTCAGATGGGACATATCTCTCCGAATTGTGACAAACCTCTTACTCTTCACTGTTTCGGGTGTGGACAGGCAGGGGTAGTCGTCGCAATTGTACTAAGTGTAATACTGTCTCGGGAAACTAGGGCACGAGTCTACGGACCGAGTCGTAGATTCTACGCTATCTTTAACCTCGGATTCTATCTTATATTTGCCCGACAAGCAACGTATTCTTTTGGATTTTATATTTGCCAGTGTTCGTGATGATGAGCGTCCTTATCTTAAGGTTAGTGTTTTAGGTTTTTCTTTCTTGAGTCTTCTTTATACGGGTGCTTCTTGAACCATTCTGGGCGGTCCAGGGTGGCAAATTTTGCAGTCCTTAGATATTCGTCTTTCTCCTTCGGTGTCTTCTTGTAATTTAGCTAATGATAATAAGTGTGCGGTACTAGGATCCGTTCTTCTGCCGTTTTCTCTGGAAGGCAAAGTAAAAGCGATTAACACTTTAGCTATTTCTGAAGTGTCGCAACAACTAATTTTAAGCATCGACGTCTGGAAATCAATGATCTTCATACCTGACTTTCGGCAGGGACTTTGGACTTTCAACGCTACTTCTCCTTCGATCAATGTTGTTTCTTCGGATTCGCTTAGTCTCATATTTGAACTTTTTTCTAATCAACAGCAGCTTTTGAACAATGTTGTCGCGGACGCATTCGATAAACAACTTTCAGGGCTTGGTCACACCTCTCGTTCAACACCAAATACCAGTTTAGTCTCAGATTTATTAATTTTTCAACTTTGTTAACGATATGTCGGCACTAATGATAAAAGCTGTAGACAAGGTTTTAGTAAATTCTGAACGTTTCGAATCGGTCGTAACTAGACCTCGTGCTTTATTGTCCAGCCAACTATTAACTGGTCAAGTTACTGCTAACATCTACCATCATCTAATATGACTCGTCCAACAAAAATCAATCGGCGCAATTCTATCGCGACCACGATTCGCGAGTTGAATTTACGTTTTGACTTTTTTCCAGTGTTTGATGCTGCATTACTTGAAACTTTTTGGTTGCAGTCACTTCATAAAATATGCAAAGTAACATGCTTCCATCAGTTGTAAAATTACCGCAGTTTTCAGCAAACTGGTTTCAAGCTACAGATATAAATCTTTTCTCTATTGGCATTTTAACAGATGTTAACACGAATGATTGCAATACAATTTTGTTAGTAATAATTCAATTCATTTTAATCACTTTTTGCTTTTTGATTTATTTGTTCAGGTGTTGAAGTTTAAAACCCTAGACAATAATTGCGAAGTAAATGGTTTTTTCTGTTAACAGATTTCCAAAAGGAAAGTTTCTTAACTTTTTCCTTATCTGATCTAATCATTGTCATTTACTCATTCATCGTGAAATTATTTAAATTTCTAATATGACTATGATTACTAACAACAAGAAAACTTGGGGTAACAACGTATTGTGTTGTGTGCTTAAAAGCGTATTAATATTGTAAAGTATACAATTATATTTTAAAACGTAAATATTTGCATTTATAAGAGAAAAGGTCTAAAATATGCATTTAGATATGCATATGTGCAAATCCATAAATTATCCGAAGCCTAATCATATACAGAGTGTTTATTTCAAAACTCTTGTAATAACAATTTCATCATAAAGTCTCTAGACACGCTGATTTTAGTTTTCAGGGGGGCAAGTTATGACTTGAAAATTAAAATGGCTATTGCACCTCCTTCTTTTGAGAAGACTTTTTTGAATTTTTTTAAATGGGAAGATGGGTCGAGTTATACCGTGTGTCTCGAAAATTCTGAAGCATACAGATTAACATGGGGAATTTGAAAATTTTGATTTATATGTCCCCAAAGTGCTTTTAAGATATTTCCAGTATCACAATATATGACAATGTGCACCAGAGAACGTTTTGGGTAATAATTTTCAAAATTTAATAACAAATATCAAAAATATTTCCAAAAATGTATTGCGTGGTAAAAAGCTTAGTTTAAAAGTCACTTTAGTCTAGTGACATCAATCGTACAACTGCGGTAATATCGCCGCTATGTACGACGGTTCAAATCCCAATGCGGTTCATGTTTTTTTAAAGTTTTATTATTATTTTAAATGAACGATAAATAATTTTTATTAGTATAGAGACATAATTAAACGGGTTAATTGTTTTTATTAAACTCATAATAGATTTATTAAAATATTATTTTGTACTAGACTGTAGCCCAGTCTATTGTAAAATTCCTGACGCACATTCGATAGCTGCCGAGCATTAATTTGCTGGCATTCTTCGTGGATTGCGATCTTCAAATTCTCTAAAGAATCGAGGCGGTTTTGATAAATCCTGTTTTTCAAATAACCCCACAGGAAGAAATTACAAGGTGCTAGGTCAGGAGATCGTGGCGACCAGTGAACTCGCCCGCATAAACTAATAACACGAGGGAAGGTATTTGCTAAATATTGTCGAACAATCACCTAGTTGTGCGACAGCCGTCGTCTGGAACCAAACTTCTTGCTGCAAATCTTCCACTGTCTCTCGTAATGCTAGAACCACCCTATTCTAGAGCAATTTCAAATAAGACATCTCATTAAGATTGCTTTCAATGAAGGAAGGGGCCGAAAATTCTGTAACGGAACAATCCGGCCCACACAATTATTTTTTGAAGATACTGGGTCCGCACTGCGACCGTCATGTTAGGGTTTTCACGCGGCCAGATTCTGTAGTTTTGTGTATTAGGTGCGTTGTAAAAGTGAATGTGTTTTCATCGGTGAAAACAACGTTACGCAAGAAATCCCTGTTGCTGATTTCGAAGAATTCGTTGTACCACAGATTTTGGAACTCCCGTTTCTACTTGAACACTCCGCACCGATGTTTTATTTCTAATGAAAATTGCAGCTAACACAACTTCGGTGTTCTTTACTTTCAATTCTCGTGGTCGTTTAGGCACATCATCACTACGGATTCTAACAGATCCAGTAGTCAAAAACTTATCCACGATTCTTTGGAAAGTCGAATAACTCGGCACATCTTCAAGTCTTCTTGCAACTATTTAAAAAACGAACAGGAAAAACTTTACATGAAGTGTGAAATCCACTAAGTATCAGATATTTTGGATGTTTAATTGTTTTTCGACGCGATCAGCCGCCGCCTTACGTTTTCTTTGATTGTAGGTAAACGTAATTTCTGATTTTTCATGTCACATCTACAATAGGAAATAATGGAATTTTTACTCAAATGTGAGTCGGTACAAAACGAAGAGCTTTTTGAACCTGGAATTAAACAAACCTTCGCAATCGGTTATTTTTAGGGCCACCATAAGTATTTATCCGGGGGTTGATTCAAACACGATCATGATCCTATTAGTATCTTGGTATCTGATGTTATTAATGTATTAAATTTATTGTTATAAATTAAAATGAGCTTACCAAAAAAGTTTTAATATCTTTTAAGCATACAAATAACTATAAAAAATACCAGGTATCATTTCATTGTAACTACATTTTAAATAATATTTTAATAAATCCATTATGAGTTTAATAAAAACAATTAACACGTTTAATTATGTCTCTTTACTGATAAAAATTAATCGTCGTTTATTTAAACTAATAATACAACTAAAAAAAAACTTAAACCGCATTGGGATTTGAACCTTTGTACGTAGCGGCGATACTACCGCAGTCTTACGATTGATGTCACTAGACCATTACCGATACGTTCTTTACATCTGTATTTTAAACTAAGCTTTTTACCACGCGATACATTTTTGGAAATATTTTTGATATTTGCTATTAAATTTTAAAATTATTACGCAAAACGTTCTCTGGTACACATTGTCATATGTTCTAATACTGGAAGTATCTTAAAAACACTTTGGGGACATAAATCGAAATTTTTAAATTCCGCATGTTAATCTGTGTGTTTCAGAATTTCCGGGACACAGTCAGTATTGGAAAGTATTTTTGCCAAGATAACAGATATCAAATTGTTTTTGCAATATTTCAATATTTTAATTATGTAATGCGTAATAAATCGGAGAATTTAAATGAAATAATTAGAAACTCTATTTCTAAATAATAATAAAAGCGCTGATCGATATTTGCATGAACGGCTTTCAAAATCTGTGGTGTGATTTGGCAAGGTTCTTGCACAATTCGTGCTGTTAATTTTACAAAGTTCGTCGGTTTCTTAGCATAATATTTTGTTTTATGGTGACTCCATAAAAAATGTAATAATGTTAGATTGGGTTTTCTCTTACCGATCGATTTTGCTGGGAAGTGATTGTCCAAAAACTTCCGTACTCGAATACCTTAATGTGTTGTTACAGCATCTTTACTTTGCATATTAAAATATTCAACGATGTATCTCATATCATTTGATCCGTGTTTCTTCAGAGGAGGGGGGTGTAATCGCAGCTGGTCGTCCAGTGATTCACTCTGTTGGCATTTTGGCATTTGCATTGACATTGTTACTTTACAATACGTTGTGGTTTTAGTCCGCGGTTTATTCAAAACCTATTTGAATTACGCGGGTATAAAATCAGCTTTCAACGCTTCCATCTCTATAGCCATTTACATAATTGTGTTACGTACGCTCTATATCTAAAGTAATTGGCACGTCTGCAATTATAATGATTGATTATTCCATTTTTTAAGAAATCTGTACCTAGGGTTAGTACATCCTTAGTTACTTTGAGTCAAACCTATGTATGTTAAGTATATACTTGAAATCATTGGAAGTACTCTGCATATTTTCTATGATACAGTTTATATGGTGTGTTCGGTAGCAGTTAGCCAACTTTACACCATTTAAGGTACGAGATATATTTTTTACATAACTAAAACAGTCCGTTAATTTTTAATGTTTATTTAGGAAATGATTTGGACTATGACGTGCTAGTTTTATTATTACCATTTTTGTGACTTGGATCTTTTTTTTAGTATTACTTCCGTCTTCATCCTCTGAAATTAGAGAGTTTTCTGGTATAGAATTTTTTTGTAATTACATATTTCGATTTCTCATACTACGATATACACTGGGTATCAAATAAAATGCACCACATAGAAGGAGTAGACGGGGAGGGCTGAAATTTTGTATGTAAAAATGTTATATATAGACAAATGAATGATTACAATTTTGATAACGCAACACCACGTGCTTGTATGCAAGAAGTTAACCTTCTAGGCATGCTGAGAATAAGGTGATTTATTGCGGCCTGGGGTATCTCGTCACAGGCTATTTGAAGCTGTTGTCGCAATTCTTCTATGGTATTTGGAGGGTGAACTAGATGACGCAGTCTTCTGTCCATCATGTCCCAGATATGTTCTATTGGCATTCTAGCAAGTCACGGTAGCAAATTTACGTCATTGTTTTCAAAAACTCTAAGTCATTACTGCCACATGTGGTCGTGCATTAACTTGTTGAAAGATAGTTTCTGGGCATTCTTGGCGAAGAGGTAAAAGAACTGGTTCTAAAACGTTGTCGGTGTAACATTGAGCATTTAACGTGCCTTGGATAAATCTTAAAGGAGAGCGGCTGCCCCAATCAATGCCACCCTAAACCATTACACCAGGCGTTAAGCCAGCATGTTTTTGTTGTACAAACTGTAAATCGTTGCGTTGTCCTGTAGCTCTCCGCACACGTGTACACCCGTTCGAGTGCCATAAACAAAACCTAGACTCATCAGAAAAAATCATGTTGTTCTATTCATGTAGCCAATGTTGCCTCTGGCTGGCACCACTGAAATCTGACTTCTTGGTGGTGAGGTGTTAGAGGAATACAAAAGTTTTGTCGATATGATCGCAATTCAAAAGAGCGGATTCGACGATAAACAGTAGTCATAGAGGCTCTGCGACCAACTGCTCGTTCCAGTTAATTCACTTCTTCTTAACAAACGATCTTCTCGTTCATGCCTGACTTTGGGTCGCCTAGTACCTCTACGCCGTGTTTGCAACTGTTCCTTCTGTCATCCTCGACATGTTTTTAATATTGTTGAATGAGTACGTCCTAATCTTCTGGCGATTTTACTATATCCCCACCCAGCTTCCTGCATACCAATGATTCGCCCTCTCTTAAAAAACGTTAATTGTTGGAAATTACCTCGTCTGCGAACTCGTGGCATTCCGACACCTACAAACAATGACAACTGATAACTAGATCTAAAAAAACTTAAAAAACTACAACGATAAGGGTTCAAAAATAAAAGTAAAAGACGCGTGGAGATGTTGATAACACCATGTATTATTTTGAACACATCAACATTTTCATTCTAAATTTTAATCCTTTATTTGTCCATATATAACAGTTTTACATAGCTCTTCACGTTTACTCTTTCTATGTAGTGCATTTTATTTGAAAGCCAGTCTAGTACAAATACGCGATCATCGGAGTTGGTGTTCCGTTTCGAATACTGAAAACTTACAAGCACAGACTACCACTAGACAAAAAAGTGGAAGAAGCAATCAGAACTGTATACGAATATTTATGAAATGACAATTTACTGGAAATGTGTATTGGCGTGAATAGTCAAAACAGTAACGAATTGCTAAATTAGTTGATTTGGATGTTTTTTTCAAAACACATCTATTCTGGTGAAGATGTAGTCGAAGTTGCCAATAATTTGGCAATAGTTATCTTTATCGAAGGCTTCATGGGAATTGTCAACATGATGAATTGCCAACATGGCGTTTGAGGTCTGCAGCAGGCGTAACGCAGATCACCTTGTACGCTCAGAGCACCGCGCGTTTCCATCTAGCAAATTGTATGAGTTCGAGGAAAACGTACTCTATGGTTCAGGTATACCTAAGAAATCGAAGAAACTTGTTATGTAAACTTTAAACGCGATTATCCAAAAATCGCTTTTTTCGTTGGGGGATTGGATTGCAAAAACTGCTTGGTGGATTTTGATGTCGCTTTGAGGCATTTGTAGAGAGTGGCTATGGTTATAACCAGATAGCGGATAGTAAGGCAAGAAAAAATACCAAAAAAGGTGGCATAAAAGGCATATTAAACCTACCAAAAAGGCAATAAAAAAAGGCATAAATATCTATTAAAATTTACAGTTTATTTTTTTGTTTTACATTGTTTATTAAGTACTATTATTATTTTCCCAAGCAAAAATCAAATATTTTTCAATATTTTGACCAAGAAGGTTGCCTTTTATCATTTAAAATATTTTTATAGAATGAAAAAGTTCTTTCGACATCACAAGATGTTAGTGGAGCAAATTTTAATGCTGATGTTTCTGTTATTGTTAAAAATATTTTTTGTTGATGCTTCATGACCTCCCCTTTTTGAATTTTAGTCAGTTGTTTAAAGAAGTCAAAGGAAGGGTTTTTTGATGTGACGGAATCCAATTTCGATTAATTTTTCTTTTTATAGTCCTTGGACATGCTTATAATTGCTCTTATTTTTTTCGAATGTAGCGAAAGCTTCGGTCATTGCGGTTTCGCTTTTTTCTAGCTTTTTTAATTCGTCAGGAATGCCAGAAAAGGTTGTTTCATCAACCGAAGTCAAAATGTAATGGTCCCTAATGTCATTCCTTATTGTCTGTATTTTCTATGAAAGGTAAACCAGCATTTTGAAAACTATTAATACTTTAATTAAACTGCTTACCGATTGGTAACATATGTCTAAATAATTTTTTCTCAAAGTTGATTCATCTGGAACAACTTGTTCGGTGTATTTTTCGAGGAAATTGCCAAAATTGATATTATTAAGTTTTTTAAGATGAATTTGAGCCGACACCAATGCTTCGCACAAATTTAGAGCAAAAGCTGTTTTTGATGGGCCAGGTTTATTCTGTTGATCTTCTACAGGGTGTCCCACGAGGTACTGTACATACTGAAATGGTATGTTCCTTAGGTCAATTTAAGTAGAAAACGTCCTATAAACATAGGTCCAATTCGCCATAGTTACACAGATACAAGCGTTCAAAGTTTATAAATGCTCACACATTTTTTGAAAATTATTATTATTGAAAACAAAAAATCGAACTACAAAACAAACATAAAAGAAAACAAACAAAAAAAAATCACATCAAATGCTCAAAATGACCTCCTTCGGCATTAATACAACGACGGCTGCGATCTAAAATGGACCGAGTAGCCGCTCGAAGCACCTGCTGGTTGTTTCGTGTTTGTTGACACACATCCAGGATACGCTGTATTATTCAGCTCTGGTATTAACTTTTACCTCGTATACTAAACTTTTCACATGACCCCACAGATAGAAGTCCAAAGGTGTGAGATCGGGCGATCTCGGTGGCCAAGCATGCGGGCGTCCACGCCCAATCCACTTTTTGGAGTAAGCAACATTTAGATATTCGGATTTACTTGTAGCCAGTGGCAGAAATTCAACCGGGCAGCAAAATCTCCAGGTTCCAGATGCTGAACCTGTTGTATGTGATAGGGATACAAAATCCCATCATGTAATGTTCGCCATACTGACATACGGGGGAGTCCTGTTCGAGAAGAAATTCTTCTAGTACTCAACCCTGGACTCCGATCAACCATCCGTATAATGTTTTCTTGCTCATTCACATTTAACTGCACAGGACGGTCAGATCTTGTTGAAACTGATGGAAATGAACCATGAGTCCGTACATGTTGAAACACAGAAGAAAAGGTTTGGTGATTTGGCACCCTCTTGTTGGGAAATCTTCGTTCATATTCCCTAACGCAAATCTCGCATTTCCATCACAAAATCCATAAATGTAAATGATATCAGCATACTCTTCGTTAGAAAAATGAGAAGGCATTTTGCATTTAAATTACACTTGATTTAATAAAATTGACTGTGATAGTAGTATAAAAGAAAGCAATAAATGACATATTGTTCGACTTTTGTTTCCCAGTTGACTAAGAATAATTAATTTTTAAAAAATGTGTGATCAGTTATAAACTTTGAACGCTTGTATCGGTGTAACTATGGCGAATTGGACCTATGTTTATAGGACGTTTTCTACTTAAATTGACCTAAGGAACATACCATTTCAGTATGTACAGTACCTTGTACTTGTACCCTGTATAACGTTTTTTAACAATGGTTGTTTCATAGTTTTTTTAATATTTTTTAAATGTAAACCAATAGCCAAGTGTTGTTTTACATGGTACTTTTTAGTAGCACCGATCTAAAATAATACATATACTAGTAATTAAAAGCATTTAAATTAAAATAATACAAACTTACTGATTTTGAACAAACTTGACAAAAAAGGTTTTCTCCGTCGGTTGTTAAATTATTGTCCAATTTACTCCACTTGTAATAATTTTCAAATTTTGATTGTTTATTAAATCGCATTTTTTAAAACTTACTCACTGCACAACAGCAATAGACTATCACAGTGTGACAATATCACAGGTATTTATAACAAACAAAGAATATTTTAGTCATATGTTTCAGTCATTAAAGAAATCCCACCGGACATAATTAAAATTATCTATGTTTGTTTGCTTTACTTAGGTACTGAATAGACCTATAAAATATGATTCATTCCGAAATCCTTCCGGTTTTGTAAATAGTGTTCTGTTAAGCCTGTCATTGTACATAATCCTAGTATAAATTCTTAGAAGAGTTCTTCTATATAAGCGGCTTTTGTATTTAATGTTTTCTGGAAACCATTGTTTAACAAAACATGAAAATCTCCGTTGTTATTTATACGTTCGTGCTAAGACCTTTTGAGCAAAAAATGTAATTTATTATATTATTGTACGTAATTTAAATAAAATTCTGTAATGCATTATTGTCATCTACCTATTAAAACACTGTTTACACAAACTTTTTAAAATTTATATGTAAAAAGGCAAAATAGGCAGGCTCCAGGCATTTGCTTGACTGTCCGCTATTTAGTTATAACTAACAAAATAAAACATTTTCCAAAATATCAATTTTTTAATGTAGGTTTAAATGCCAAAAAAGTCGTTTTTATGTACTTTTTTCTCAAATAGTTGTTAATTTTTGGTTTCGTCTGTTTTCGATTACCATCATCTTTTTATTGTTACCTGTACCTACGTTCTTTTTGTAATGGATTTGAAGCTATGTAGACAACTTGTATATTTTGTGTAAGAAACACAATTTTGGTCAATGTACAGCAGTTTTTGTTTCAAAGCAACAAATTGTTTATTTTTTATTATTTAATGAACCTCGAATGATATAATTATCTGCAATTAATCTAGTTTTTATTAGTTCGTTACTGATTTGCAAATCTTGCTCATGCACTACAAATATCGCGTGATTCATTAAATTTCCATTGCAGGATAAAAGTCATGTCTTACATTACTACCGAATTTGTTAAATGTAATAGTTATTTAACCAACAAGGTTGGTAATGAAGGCAATTAATAATCGAGACATTTTCACGCGCGAGCGAGCGCAGCGAGCGAGAGCGTTAATGTTGTCAAGATTATTAATTGCATATTATCAAACAAGTTGGTTTTTAAGTTTTTCCGTCGATCGTATCTTATTAATTTTTTGCATTTACTTATAATTTTATCTACTGAACAATTGTTTTATTTTTGTATCAACGGTAGTGGGATTTTTAAGTAATGGGAATGCTGTATAACCTCAACGCGTCAATTAAATTTTAATCGGATTGATTATAATTAGTTTTGAAAATATCAACGATTGCAAAATTTTTTTAGTTTTATGTGATTATTAATACTTATTAATCTATGGTGATTAACAGTATGCTATAAAATCGAAGAAAATTACATCTCGAAACATTAAAAAGTTTTCTTTATCAGCCGAAAGGTAGTCGTGGGATTGTTTTATTTGTACACAGAAGCTGCACTTGATGTAAAAAGCAAATCAAAATTATTTATAAAGCAAATAAAGTGTTTATACGTTTAAAAATGGTTCATAAATGACGAATATTGTTATTAGGAATAAAACCAGGAAACATTAAAAATCTACGGTAAAAACAATGGTAATTTTAATACATATTTACTTCTGTAGATAAGAAAGTTTTAACAATAAACATTTTAGTTTGGAAAATGTAAGTGAATGTTAATTACAATGGTGAACCAGATGTCATAAACAAATTCTTACGACAGATTGATTGGGTTTGAGTACAAAAAATGCCATGAATTATAGTTTAGTGTTGTCGCTAATGAATGATGGGGGTTTCGAATGATGGCTTTAGAGAGAAGAAACTAGTTCACCTACTTATAAATTAAATATATATTTTCTATATTGATTGTTGTGTTACTTTTGTTTATAACAATATTTACGTAATGGCAATTTAAAGAAAAAAATCTGGTATGTACACACGAGAAATTCATAATCGTTTGTTCGTATTATAGATTTGTCATATTAACCATAACCGACGCCATAACATAATGTGCCACATTGTAGTTTTTAAATGAACAGCATGCAAAAAGCTGAATTTTAGTAACACAATTGTTTAGTAAATCTTTTTAGTTTATGGTTTACTATAAAAATGCTGTTCACTAACTTATCGATACAATTTGATTTGATTTGATAAAAGTTCATTTGTAGTTTAGCAAAGCATAGTGAGCAATGTTTTACAAATTACTGCAAATGGCAGAGAAGTAGTTGCTTAGATGAAGAAAGTAGCGATAATTCAATGCTCTTTGTCTTATTTTTATAAATACGTAATGTTTTTGGTATGTATGCAAAAGAAGTACACGAGTATCACTACAACACAGTTATATAATAAGTATTGGTTTATACAAAATATACGTTGTTATTTATGTAATAAACTAAAATCTATTTATGATTATTTTTATATACCATTTCATATAACATACAAACATCACAACTTTGATATCAAAAAGGCTCCGCAAAAGCAACTGAAAATCATCGATAAAAACCAATTGACAATTCGTGTGCTCATAAAATAGTCAGATGATGTAGACCACAATTATTGTTAATAAGGACTTTATTTATCAGCTTCTTTTAGCATCTTGGTAACTCCAAAGTATATCATTTTGTTTTCATTTTAGTGATCAGGTTACTTAACCTACAATTATTGGAAATGTTTACTTATAATAATGCACGGGTGAATTTTTGTATTTATTTTTTATTTGAAAACGTTAACTAATACAATATACGTAACCTCATAAAAATCTTAATTCTTTTCTACGATTTTATTGGTTAGAAAAAATAGAGCGTTAATAGAAATTCGTTGATTTAATTGGTTTAAAAGTAGTGCGGTAATAGGGGCTATTACCGCACTACTTTTGATACATTATTATACGTTAATACAAGTATTAATAAACGATCGACGGAAAATATATTAAATGTCATATAACAGTAATAAAAAGCTTGACTTTTATTAAAATGACATTTTAAAAGCAATACAATAATTCTGACTTAACTATGTACATTTCGATTACGAGTAACATTTTTTTCTGGATAGTTTTGTTTGGGTTTTTATAGCCAAGGAGACATTAAAATGGTTTAATCGCTTCTTCTATTATTAACAACATAATCAGCTTAAGGACGTTGTGGTTTTATTATTACCAGTATTTAAGTTTGCATTTTTTTATTAAATTGTTTTTTTATAATACTGTAATGATCTGTCTGTCGTTTTTTTGCAATTACTCATCAGACTTATTTCAATAATTTGTAAAAAAAGTGATACATTACGTACAGCGATTTTCCATTTACGACTCAATCGTTTAAAAGTTGTTAAAAATTAAGAATGTAATGAGGTCCGGTAATTGTCTTGTTTTCTGTGTACGCAAATCTGTCATCATCTCGAACTTTGGAAGATGGCTGATAGAAAAGAACTTTTGAAAGTACTAATTCCCAAGGATTTGTTGCCATACTTTAAAAGAAGTTTTGTCACTAACAAAATTCAGCATTTTCTATTGCTAGTTTGTACGAATTTAGTGTCCACCGCGATACACAGACAGGAATCGATACAAGCTTCTCGACTCGAATTGAGAATCAGTTTAATTATGATACTATTAAATAATAATATCAAAGCCTGCTACCATGTTATGCATTTCTAATGAGGATTTTAAAAATGCAAAAATTCAATGTGATGCTCATAAGAAAAAAAATGTTGAATTTGACCGTTTGCAACATAGGCGTAGAATTTTTGATACCATTTTTAACCTTGCCGTCTCCTCTTAGCTATATTTTGAAAATTTCATAAATTTGGCTTTGATGATTGTGGTACGTAACGGTATTGATTTGAAATTAAATAAACTTAGATTATTTTCGGGCCAGACAAATACGCAACTTTTCTCTCCAACGGTTTCCAATATCTTCATGTACATCATTTTGTACTGGACATATTGAAATAATAAAAACATTGAAAATGATATATTCAGTGGCGGCTTCTTAATTAGATTATTTGGTCAATGACCCTCCGGAGAAATGAAGGAAGGTATTTTATTTACTTTAAAATTACAAAAACATTGAGAATTGAGATACGAAAACTTGCGAATCTATCGGAGGGTTACATTTACGTGTGCCCGCGTGCATAATATTTAAGCCGAATTGTAAATGATATAGTTATTGTAGTCAATAGTGAGACACACAATACTTTTTATGCGAGTTAGAAAAGAAGATAACTAAACGCTTAAATGCTTGCCTTCCGCCTACTCAGCGGCAGTGCAATGCTTACGTGACTTACGTCATTTCTCATTATCTGTGCAGCACGTGTGTATGAAACACAGATGCTAGAATGCACATTTCTTATCACATGACAAACTTTACAGTCGACTTTTTTAGTTGATCTATAATATTCATTTGTAATAGACGATCGTTTTTGTTTCATAATGACGGTGGTACAAAATATTAAAAAATTAATAGCTAATATTAGTTTAGACATTTAGAATTTAAATTTAATGCTCGTCCTAAGTCTTTACTTCAGATTCGTAAGACCAGTAAACATAAAAATAAAGAAGTCCATAGTAGTTTTAAAGAATCTATGTATGATTCATCAGATTGGATTTTTGAATTTGAAGTAAATAATGGATTTTACTGTTTTGTATGTTTACCGTTTTCAC
The DNA here is from genome assembly GCA_035610365.1 of Aquatica leii. Lineage (NCBI taxonomy): Eukaryota > Metazoa > Arthropoda > Insecta > Coleoptera > Lampyridae > Aquatica > Aquatica leii. The sequence continues at coordinate 11,786,170 of CM069434.1, read as the reverse complement.
ATGATTTATTATGGTGTAAAAATAATGTTAGCGATTTATAGCATTTAAAAGAAAAAGTGAAAAAGTACTCGTTATCGACGAATCACATGAAAAGTTGTATGAATTATGCTACTCTTGGTCGTGTTAATATTTACTTACAAATACAATTGGGCAGCGCTTGCCGAAAGTCAATTAGAGACCACAATGAAAATGTTCTTCTACATAAAAAAAATTAAATCATTTCTACGCAATCTGCAATAATATGAGAAAACAAAGTCGTGCGTATTTCTATGCTAAGCATTGAAAAATCATCCATTAAAAACTGTAATTTTTTATCGATCATTTTGGTAACTGTAAAGTTAGACGAATATCTTAAATCTTAATCTTAAATATAATTGATCTTAAATATACATCGTGCTAATGTAAGAATGTTTTTTAGACTTTGCGATAATTGTGTTTTTTTTAATGACCCTCCTGTATGATTAACTACCAGCCCCCACTGGATATATTCTTGATAGTTGGCTAATAAACGCCAACAGCAATCAAGGATGTGTTCCCAACAGTTATCAGGAGTATCATTATTGGTCAGATGATTAGTGGTAGTGCAGCAGGAATTTATTTTCAAGATATTTCAGGACTTATAGTCTGAGCTTTGTTCTTGCAACAGTTAATTGCAGCCGCACTGATTTGAGCTCTAGAAACCCATTTCTTGTGGTGAGTTAGCTCACGTTCTTCCTATCTTGTCTTATTCTATCCTGGTTTCGTTTCTTTACTTCTTGTTTTTTTATTGTTTTTTTAAACTTTTCTATCTCTAGCTTGTGTCACTTTATTATTGTTTTTTTTATTTATTTTACTATTTGTCTCTTTTCCAGACTATCGAAAGATTGTTTGCATTTCGATTCCATATTCTTATAACTTTTTGGTTATTCGCTTTACTATATGTACGGAATATTATGGTGAATCTGCCTTTTCTGAAGCGATATTGGTAGTTTGTCATTTTTATTTCTGTATGTTTTATTAATCTGGACTAAGTAACTTAATGCTTATATAGTTATTGTTCTCTCTTATTCCTTTTGGGTTTCAGCACAGCATAGATTGGCACTATTACTACTCTTTCTTATTGGCAAGGAGCTCGTTATTGTGATGTAAAATGCCTGGGCATTTATAAGTTAGGGCAAATGCCCAGGACAAATGGCCAAAATTTATAAATGGTCGGACATTTGTTCATTTTAAAGAATAATTGATAAGAGGCGCTTATAACACAATTTTAAGCTGATATTGTATTGGAAAAGTTGTTTTGCAACAGTGATTTTTCAGTGGTTGGGTAACCAAACTGAAAAAGCTGCTTGAAAGTTACTTCTAGTCTGTGTTATTTGGGGAAAAAAGTGGAGTAAACGTAACTTTTTACATCTTTAAGTTCAACTCTTGGGGAACATTGCTTAAATCAGTAGTACGAGTACATAATAAAAAAAAAGAAAACACTCAGGTTTAAAAATAATTTTTGAAATAAAGTTAGTTTATATTAAGTAGCTAGCCTAGGTAGGCTGTTTTTTTACTTATATTATACAACTGCAAAAAAATTAAAAAATTGTTTTTAATCAGTATTTTGATCTTAATCATCTTCATCACTTCTAAAAGAGTCATGAAGTTTCGGCTGGGTCTCAAATTCTTCTGAATCAGATTCTTCAATTTTATCTAAATCATGTAGATCTATGTCCAATTTTTTTTTCTCGTTTGCTACTACTGAGTTTGTTTCTCTTTTGTGTTTGGATTGTTCGGTATGGGATTTTCCTTGGGATCAACAGGTTTAGGTGCTCGTGTTTCTGTTCCATTCATCAACTTTCAGCTGTAGGAGAGGTAGGTGAGTTTAGCAGTTCTCTCTGATGTGTGTCGGTTTTTTTTATTGTGGGTCTATCCAAAAGTGCTAAAGGAACGCTCTGTAGCAGCAGAGTAACTGGTGACCTAGAATTTTAATGGCAACTTTTGCCAATGCACAATTTCCGTTTAAACCTCGCCACCACAATAAAACATTTACAATACTATTTTTATCATTCTCTACATACAAATTGTCTGGACCAAATTTCTTGTTTGTCCCTATAATCACTCAATGAATGACGTTTAGTCCAGTGTTTTTTGCTGTGTCACAAACCAAGCTTATTGCATCAAGCATCTCGATAGGTTGTACTGCTGGATCGAGAAGATTAGCTGCAGGGTGAATAGAAGACACGCCGAATTCTTTCCTAGCTTGGAGTTTGATTGACTTTTCTTTTGCAGATGTTAGTGGAGAGGACGGTAGTTGGAATTTTGTAATTACTTTGTGAACTTGAGACTCATTTTATTCTAAATCTGTAATGAAATGAACGATTGGATTAATGAGATTTATCATTTTCTCAACACACCCAGAAAATATCGTCATCCAGAACTCTCTTCTGTATTTCGAGCTTCAGCTGGTATGACTGTTTCTTTTCGTTTACAAGTAAAGTTTGTTAGGCAATTTTGTTTGACTGAAAACTTTTAAGACAAAAACAATAGTTTCCCCATTTTTTGTCCTGGAAACTTCAGTGAAACCCTCTCTTTGAATTTTTTTTATCGGATATGTTATCGAACACTGTTTGTAAAATGCAGATGTTTTTTACTGTTATCACAACCTCTACTGCATTTGCTATGAAAGTTTTGATTCTTTAACAGACTAAAATATCTGCGCACAACAAGTTTAATAGGTGAGCTAGGCACCCACAAGGAACAATGTGAGATAGTTTATCTTTTAGCCGATTCAATTCAGCATTCATGTTTGCAGCATTGTCACCTATCACCACCAGAAACTTTTCTGATCCATATTTCTTTAAAACAATAGTGATAAACTGGAGCAAGGTACTCAGCATTGTGGCTGTTGGCTTTAGTCATTACAAACTCAACAAAATGTGGTTCAGGTTTTGAAACTATGAAGTCAATAATTGATTCATTTTTGAGATTACTCCAGTCATTACACTGCAGATAGAGATATCTTGCCTGCTGTAGTTGCTTATTTATATTATCTTGAATTTCTGTGTACTGCGCATCTAAGTATGTAGAGGATAGCCAATATCTTAAAGGTAACTAGAAAGAAGGTTTGATTTATCTAAGACAAGGGAGATCCACTGACGAATATTGTTTTGGCGAGACTCTGACTCAGCATCTCCTGAAAAAAAAACAATAGATTTAAAATGAAAACTTTGTTAGCTTTTATTATTATCGTTGGGCCTGTCCATATCAACTCAGACAAAAAAGTAAATTCTTTTACCATCATCAATGGTAACTTAGTAACACTCCGGTATACAGGGTCAGGATGGAAACACCCATAACTTTTGAAAAAAATCGTATATGAGTCTAATAATTTAGTTTCTAGCATCTACAAAACAAACTTGAGAGTATGATGGTACATGCGCATGTCTGAGCCTGCTTGAGATGATATGGACAGACTGCGTTATAGGCTTATTTTTTTAAAGTCCCTACTTAACGTTTTTTTAAATATTTTTACTTACATTGGCTTGAGTATCCATGAGGTCAACAAAGGAAGAGAATCCTTTTCGGATTGGGGAAAATTAACGAGCGCAGTAGATGAACTTGATTTAACTGATCCTACTGAGCATGATCCTGATTCTAAGTTGTTGAGATTTTCCACTTCAACCAACAAGGGTGTATAAAGGCTTTTTCTTTCAATAGCTTTCTTAATCACTGTACCTAACTCTAGCACGTTTTTCAAATCTTGAGGACACTTGAAACACTTTGTTTTTAAAATTTTATAAGAAATGTGCGACGTAGAAGGAATCATCCGAAAATAATTAAAATGTTTATTCTTGTTTTTAAGTCGCATTTCTTGAACTAAATTGTGGTAGTCGCGTTGTTGTTTGTTTTACTACATTACTACATCAACAAAGATCCATTTTATATATATAACTCCCTCGTTTCGTCTAACAACATTTAAAATTTTTCCACATCTATAGTAAAACCGCTTGACAACACTCTTAGAATAATGAAAAACTTAGTAATTAGTTCCTTCTCGACTCCAGTAATGTCTGAGCTAAGAACAGGATTTGAGAAGAATCTTCTTGCAGTGTTACCATCATTAGTCGAGCCATATCCTGGCTTGGGCTTGTCCACTAAGAGACCCATTTTCGATTTGAAGTCAGCTTGAATTCTTTTCTTATTCATGTTTATGATTTCCTTATTTTTATTACCTTTTACTTGCCAGGATTTGATGGGTAACCTATAGGCTATATGTAAAAGGCATTCGAAAAACCTAATCCAACAATGTAGGGTGGACAAACCAAAGCGATAGTTTTCTGCATGAGGTACCCTAGTCAACACTTTCTTTGTGTTCATATCCTTTGGAGTAGCACCACAAATCATACATTTGGAAGCGGCATTTGTATCAGATAAAACGTTGCTCACACTGCCATCCATCATTGTAAAAAAGAGCTCGTAGCTGACATGACATTCTTGACCGCTCTCCATTGTGAAATGACTGTTTTGCAATTGACTGATTTGCTCTGTCATAAACCTCTCCTCCTCGCGCACTAGTTCTGCAGTTTCTTTTTGCAACAAATTTTATAGGCCTGCAGTAAAGTGACGATGATGGCCTTGCATTGACCCACGCGTTTTTTTCAGTGTCTAGGTTAACCAACTTGAAAGGTACTAATGCTATCAAGAACAGATACTTATCAGTTCTGGAAACATCTGTAAATTTTTTTTTGTATTGGCTGTGACCAGAGCTACCGTCGAAGCTCCATTTACACATCAGTTTGAGTCGATTACTGTCATTCTCTAAATTGCAAAGATTAATTATGCTCCGAGCAGTCAGGTGAAGAAGTTCCTGCAGGATCACTTCAGCTGAGGTTTCAGTAACCAAAACAGATAATGGCATTTTTGCCTTGTTTCAATTTATATAGACTTGGAAAGCAGTTTGGGCGAATAGCATTTACTACAGACCTTAACACTTTGTATTTATTTTCCGAAAAATCTAGATCTAAATACAGAGCTAGAGCTTGAGAAGGAGTTAGTGAAGAAGTTTCAGCTCTGATCTCTGTTGTGCTACGAGTCATTTCGGTAGCGAATTGCAGCTCATCAAATGTCCTGCTAGCTGCGAGTTCTGCTAACCGCTGTTTTTTCGTCTTGAGTTCATTGAAGGGCTTCATGGACCTTCCACGTGGACGTTTCGGTCTGGGTTTGCTTATTTCAGTGAATGAATATCGTACTTGTTGCTGTAGCCAAGCCACGTGACGTTCCAGAAGTCTTTCTGCTTCGACTAACTTTTTTCCATTTATTATTCATGTTAAGACAGAACAGCCGCTTAGATGTCATCAGTTCTTTACGAAAATCGTCAGAACATTTATCCAGCGCTAGGAGGGAATACATTTTCTCGAACACGGCTAAAGTTTTGTTTGATTTTTTGCTCTGACACCATACATCCAATAGATCAACATTTTTATCGATTTGACTCGCTTTGCAAAAAATATCATAATAAGATGAATCGCGATCAGAAGCAAATAAACTCTACTTGATATTAATGTTCATTCATTAGGTAGTAATAAAAAACTACAACTACGAAATGATAGACATGTTTTTTTTAACCTTGCGTGAAGTTTGGTATCTGAAAAATTTGCATGATTTTGGAATAGTAATCTATAGAACATGCAGAAAAAAATTCAAATGAGCCAGAGGCATACAAAACCAAATATTTCAAAGTGCATACCTTGATTTATGTTCTCCATGAATTGTTGATGAACACTCACTCTTTTTCACTTTTGATCTACTTCCCGAAGTAACAATAGTTGGAAATTATATAATTAATATAGACGCAACTTCAAATTGGGAAATTGACAGCTCGTGACAAGACAGTCGAAGCAGAGGACATTGTTAGAATTGGTCGCACTCAATTGTCTTATCAACGCCTACTTTGGTGTCCAACGAGTTGAAATGTTTTTTATTTTTGGGTGAAGCTCGATGCACTGTGCGACGGACAATTCTTTGCATGCCCAAATAAGATCTAGCATTAATTTGCTAATAAAATCTCAACAGGAACTGGGCGGTCACTAGCGATGATTTAGCCGCGGTGGCTAGTAAAATCTCTGACGGAATACATTGTAATGTTTTACGTACTAAGGGTCTCGTAAATGCCAACTTGTACTGTCCGATAACTCTGTTATCAGAACTCGTCAAATTGTTCGAACGAATGCATTTTAAAAAGATTCATGACGACACTCCGCTACAAATTTTTTTCCATCCCAGTTAATATGACTTCGTTCTTGGTAAAACGAGAACTGACATCGTACGTAGGTTAATTACTAATGTCCGACCAAACGTTTCCAAGCACAGAGTTACAATTTTCATTGACATATCCGGAGCGTTCAACAACGTATGGTGGGCCTAAATAATGGAAGCTCTCGTCGTTAAGAGAGTACCTGCTGGCACTACGAGCGTCATTCGTAGTTATTTATCCAATAGGTCGATAATTTACGCCTCGAACGTATCTCGTTCTGTATATACCAAACAACTGACGAAGGGATGCCCAGAAGGCTCAGTTTTCGAGCCGATCTTGTGTCTAAATGACTGTCTAAATTCTAGTTCTAAATGATTTTTTAAGCAAAGAACTACTAGCATACTGCGACATTTTTGCATACGCGAGCGTCACGTTGTCTGCAACTTCTAGACGAGACTTAGAAACGAGATCCGTTACGCCTATACAGCAACATTCTTGTCCGTAGGGTTTTTGAATTCGATTACCTCGGACTTAACGACAAGTTGACTGAGGTAAAACTTTGCACGTTCATGGTTGACAAATGCAATAGCGTCTTGCACTTGTTCTACAAATTCTCACGCTTGAAATGGAACTTACACAAAAAATCTTTTGCGTATACCGTTGGCAGCGCAGTTATACTCATGCTCACTTATAGCCTAAACATTTGATACCACCGGTTTTGATATACTCACCTGGTCAGGAAACTAGCCTCCTTCCAATCCCTTTCCATGGAACTATCTTCGGGGCATATCGCACTGTATCCGTAGATACTTTTTGCGCCATATCCAAACATAATCCCCTACAACTTTGCAAGAAATTTACTGCGTCAAAATCTCAGGCAAGGTTGTTGACTCGTCCACATTCCTGGACCAGCACGATAATTGTCTGTCGTTTGGCGTTTTTTACACTACAGCACATCGGATTCTCGCTTGTTGCCAATTTGTGACGTTTGGAATGATCTTATAGTCACGATCGTCCCGATCACGATTTCCTTCAGGTCATCGGTAGACTGGTGCCTCATGTAAATAAACATAGTCTTTTTACAGAGAAAACAGAGTCTTTATTAGAAGTATTTTTTCTATTTTAAAAGCAGCGATGGCAAGTAGGAGTTTAGTTTCGTTAGATGTTTATTTAGAATCATTTTACTTAGATAACATTTTGATTTTTGTTTTTAGCTGTCGCTGTTTAAATAACACCCTGTCTTTCTTTGTCTCTCTTACTTATATTATGATCCTTTTCTTTACGACTTGGTATTAACCTTAGAAGCGAGAATAAGTCATAAGGTAGGTGCCTTGAAGAACTACATGCACTCATACTTAGCTCATCCTACTGGTCTTACAAGACTATTCTTTCCACTTGTAACGTTTTTCATACTGAACCTATCCTTCTTGTGGCGAATTTGTATCAAACAAGTTCCGGTGGTTTAGTGGATCCACATCTTCTTCCTTCGTCCTCTTTCTTAGGGGTTTTCTCTCATATCTTATAAGCTAGATTACTATATTTCCCTGTAACTCTATAAAATTCCTCTTTCGTGTTTATGTAAGTTTCGTCTTCTATTTTTATATTGCTTTCGAAATTTACTTCTTTTTTGAGTTTTGTCGCCGTCCTGTTTTTTGTTAATATTTTTTTATACGGTTTATCTATTTAGTGCTACTTATGTTTCGTTTCGCGTTTCGTCTTTTGTAATAATTTATTCTTATAGTCTTTTCTGATCATATCTATTATTTTTTCTATCCATCCAGTCTTCTTACTTCTCTACTTTTTTCCTGCTCTTAACTACGTTAATCTAATCCCTACTTAAAATAGAGAAGATATCTTTTCTATTTTAGGAATCTCAATTTGCGTAGCATTTGTTCTTTTATTTGCTTTTTCTTTCATTGCTTGATCAACTTTATTTATCCCTCCACCTTCACTCGACAGTTTCGTCTAGTTGTAACTTTCTTCAGTTGTTCATTGATGTTCTTAATTCTGGTAGAACAGTAACATAACTCGTATGTTTTTTTCTCCTTTACAAATTTTATTACAATTAGTTAAATTTGAGATAACGTATGAAAAAATTCGCTAATAAACTGCCACAAATCTCTGTACTTATTGTAATAAAAAAGCATAATAATAATAAGTATGTAAAAAACTTATCTCAATTAATTTTTATCCCAAATCCACTCTTGTTAGGTGTAATAAAAAATTGTTTTTCACGCGATCATATAAAAATTGAATTCGCAATTACGCAAATGTATCGGTTAAGGTCATCATAAATTTTTAATTTTGCAAAAATTTGTATTTATAAACATGAGTCACTACTTCAATGAATATTTTCGAGTTCGTTTGTTATCAGTAATGGTATCGCTTAAGCTTCAATTAATTTTAATTAAAAATTACTCCGTTTACAATTACAAATTAATTAGTGTGTCAACACGGCCAGCAGGAAATGTGATTTTTCTCTTAATAATAATATTGAAACTACGTGGTGAAGTCTCGGTGGTTTTCATTTACATCATAACATTACATTTGACCGACTTTTTTTAAGGGGTGGGTGACATTTCAGTTTTGGTACATATATGCATAAAAAGGTGAAACATTTTTTATATTTATTTTTGTGTTGCGCGCTACTTTGCAAATAGGAGTTTGAGTATAAAAAAATATTTACCAAGCCTTTTCTTGCGGATTAAAGGTTATTGGCAGTTCTTACTATGGTGTCTAAGGTGCATCCTCGTTGAATGAAACAGTCCGTTCATTGATTAATCTGGAAAAGGCTTGGCTCGGTTAGACTTAATTACGCTATTCAATAATCGACTGGGAGTTTTTATTTTAGGAGTCAACGTAAAAATACAATAATTTTTTAGTGAATCACCTTGTGAAATAACGTTGGAATGTGGGAATTTAATTATTCTAAATAGATATGGCATGACAAATAATCGTATTCACATATAATAAAAGTGAGAAGAGTGCATGCAGACAAGTAGCTTTTTGTTTGATTAATTTTTATTTGATTTTTCCATGATTATAACTTATAAAAGTTTATACTTTTTATAATTAAACGCCATTTTTTATGGCAAAATCGACCCAACTTATATAAGTAGATTTAGTTAATTTTTTATAACTCGTATTTTGGGTTGTTTTTTAAATTCACTGCGTTAAAAAATGTGGTTTCGAAGTATTTAAGCATATAAATCCTGTTGATTTTTGTTTTATTTACGAAATACTTATTTCAGGCCACTGCCAAGGTATGTTGACATAAAAAACATCATTCAACATAGATAGCCATATTTAAAATCTCAATTTTTAACCGACTTCAAGAAAGAGGCGGTTCTCAATTCGTCGGAATCTTTTTTTTTATATATGTTCTGCGATGATTCTTTATCCCGTTGGCCGACTATTATTTTTTATATAAGATAGAGAATACCTTAGAAGTTGTCCCACATAAATTTGATCAAGTTTTGATTATTGGATCCATGGGAAATAGACATAAAATTCTCTTGAACGATGTACACTGCCTCAAAAAAGTAGTTAGACACTTTTAAGCGTGACCTGCAAGGTAGGCAATCAAACTTACGTTATAACAAAACACCTAGTAAACTTTGAGAACATTGGCATTGTAGACATTCCTTGCAGCGATATTACGAGGTTATTAACCATTCTTCATAAGCACTGTAAATTCTTCTTCGCCGAGTTTTCTATTTATTTATGTTCTCTGCTTAAGTAATTAAAAAAATTTAATCGTTATTTATGATTAAATAAGTTTCATCTATAGCTCGAATAATGACAAACTGTATGCTCAAATATGAAACTACTGTACTAATTAGCCTAAAAGTCTTAATATATCTGGATTAAATTAAAGTCAACATTCCGATTTTCTTTGCAAAGGAAGTATTATCACCGTTAAAACGTAATTAGTGGTCGAACGATTGCAGTATAAATTTTCATTACTTCTTTTAAATGATCCGTATGAAAAATTAAAGGATACATATCTCCTTTTACAAAATCAAGTATTTTATCAAGGCATTTTCTTCAGTTATTACAGGTTTCTTTATACTTCGATAGCAGCTTATTCCTTCAGCTTTCAAAGTGTTCCTTATTACTTGCAAACTGCATTGTAGCTGTAGTCTTTCGCGAAGGGTGGCGGAAGTTGTAAATGGAGTCAAACGAGCATTTTGGATAATGTTGTCCTTTTCAACTCTGGGTAAGAGAGATGGCCGTCCACTTCTATAGGCGTTCTGCAAAGGACGATCATTTTGTGCGCCTTGTTCTTCGCGTTGAACCCGATAATGGACCACACTTTTCTAATAAAATAAATAATAGTTAATTAAAACTGCGCAAAAAGATGCGTTTTTCGACAAGTTAATAGGCCAGTTAGCAGTACACCATTCTAAAAAGTGCTTTAATAAATGTATTTCCTGTTTAAAACGTGTGTAGAATAATAATAAAACTATCAGTTTTTTTCTTTTACAATTAATTTACAACAATTTAGCAACAAATCCTACACACATTTTAAACCGAATACCGATTCATTAAAACACTATTTAGAATGGTGTACTACTAACCTCAAATTTAATGCATTAACAAAGTAAGAAATTTACAAGTTTTTTCTTTCACAAGAATTTAGTAACAAATTCTTAATTATGTTTTATTTGATTTTGCTAACTTTGTATTGCTAACTTGAGGGATGTGAAAAATTTGATACCCAACTGCTATGTGACTGAAACTTTTATAATTTCATTATAAACAATTTTCTGTGATGTAGGTGAATAATTGTGCAATCTGAATTATACATCATATAATACCTATAAAATAGGTATACATATATACCCATATTTAAAATTGAAAAGACTGCTAATGTTAAAGAATGTTATCAAAAAAAAAATAAAAAATTATCTTATCGATAAACCCATACGTGCAGCAATTACTCGGATAGAAAATCCACATTCTTTTAAACCAATAATCTTCTCTATAGTTTCTAGTGATAACTCTGCTTGTCCAGGAAGACGTGGCGTTTTGCACAAAATTGACACACAAAACAACACTAAGTATTATACATTACAAAATTAATTTTAAGTAACCTTTTTATATACCCTACTTAGTAATGGCGGTGCTTTGGGCAGAAAGCAGCATAACTGGGGGTATGGAATACCCCCCAGAAGAACGGGGTTTCGGGTCTCTGGAAACACCACCATTTTGATAAGAATTCCTGTATTCTTTCTTCTCAAATTTTAATTCAATGTTTGATTTTGGTTTCAATGCGCTAAGCACTAGTAATAAAAGTAGAAAACATTTGTAAATTTTTGTTTAGTAGTTACTTATACTAGTTTTATAATCAATCCAAAATAATTAAGAGGTAATCAACCAAATCCAAATGATTGCAAAATTCATTACGTTTGCCAAATGTAATGTCTTGCACCCTATATGGTTTTATTAACATTGTCAAAAAAGGCAAAATAATAAGTGAAAAAAGTATATAATAATATAAATTTAAAAATAGTTTAAAAACTATAAATTATTAATGTTTCGTTAAAAAGTTTTACTTCTTTGTATTATTATATTTTGTTGATGTTATTGTACTTGTTTTATTATTATTTATTACTTAAAGCAAGATGAAACATTATTTCTTTATTTGGGGATATTTGCATTTTCTCATCTTATTTTTACACGATATTTCTTTAAAGCGGGGGCCCCGCCCGCGCCTGGAACCGCCCCGTCTACTTAGAATTTCTGCATTACGTCGAAATTTGGTGGGGCAACTATTGCGACACATAAATTTGTTTCTAATAGTATGGAACAACGCTTAAAATTTTGGCATTTTTTTAGTTTGTTTTTAAATTTTTATTGAACATTTTTAGCCCCAAGTAAACATTTTTATACTTTCCATTGGCCCAATAATTTTGGTGTATAAATATAAATAAAAATTTAAGGAAAAGTAATAAAAAACTTTTTCAAAACGCAAAAAAGTCACGTTACTTGTGTGGGGTCCGTAAACCCCTCGGTAAACCCGTTCTCGGTTCAAAAGAAAAATGATCATAGAATGGTTTAGTGTTCAAGAAAACAGATGTTTGAAATTTTTTTTTGTAATATGTAAAACCTTACTTCTATTATATTTAATAAAAGTTCCATTTTTTAAATTTTGACATTTTTCTTATATTCAAATTAAAAAAATAACAGGCAATGTAAACATAGCACACATTTAACATTACACTTAATCAAAATTAACTTGAAGCAAAAGAAAAAATAAGAAAAGCTAATATTTTCCGTAAGGTAATGCTTTAGGGACACAGGACGCTCAAATACAACTAAAATTGCACTATGAGATGGCTCTGCTATCAAATACTTATTAATCGTTACTTTCGTTATACTTGAACATAAAGCGATAGAGGCGTCAATGCAATTGTGGGAATTACATGAGAGTGTATCTCCTACTGCTGATGAGCCCCAAAAGGACAAAACGGCCTTCCAGTAGTTTACTCTGGTGGCACTGACATTGCTTTATCTCCAATGTCTTTTTACGTTGTGGTTTTATCCCGCAGAATTATTCAAAGCTGATTTTGAATTTCGCTGGTGTTAAATCAATTTTAATGTGTTACCGCCGTTATAGCTCTTTACAGTTTAAAATAAACTTTGCCCTGCGGTCTATAGGCTATGACGAAAGTTTAGCCGCGGGGCTGAACGTGTTAGATACTAGCCAATTGTCCTAGCTTCGCATGAGTGCAACCTAGGTATATCCCACGATGTGACATCTTTTAGGTTAATCGTTACTTATAATTATCATCATTATCGATGTATTGGGTATTTTAAAAAAAATATTTTTTCCTTGAACCAAGGTTGAGACTAAATGCGGGTTGCACAAAGCAGATAAAAAATGTAACATTTGATTATTTCTAAAAACAATTTCTACATAGCTAATGAAACCAAGTTTATTGGTGATGTAACAATCGATTTCAGAAATAATCACTTGCTACATTTTTGATTTGCTTTGTGCAACCCGCCTTTAGCGTTTATATTTTAATTTAGAAATAAACGTTGGTTTGTACAAAAAAAAGAGAGTGATTTTTCCAATGTTTGGTGACATATGTTTCATTAGTTAGTTTTAGCAAAAACCTGCAATAATTCTGTTTTGATTTATAGGTAACGAAACTCATATTAGTTTTGATTTCCACTTCAGTTACGTCAACTAAAGATAATATCTTTTTAAAAGAATATTAATTTTCTCGCCACTTGTTCTTTTTGTTATAATATAAATAAGACTTCGCGAAAGCCACTTGAAAATAAACATTCTACAGGCGCAGATAAGTACAGTTGAGTTACGTATACCTTCTGTCTAATCCTTAAACTAGTAGATTCGATATCATCCATAAATTCGGTTAAATCAGCAAAGTTGAAGCATTTTTTCCGTGTATAACGACAGTGTAATCAAAAAAACTATTGAACATCGGATTTTACCTATGTATATTCATAAAAATCCATTTTCTATGAAAAAATGCAAACTACGAATAAATGTTACGAGAATTTGTAATGGGTATTAAGATTACAATTGTTCAACCACTACTTACGTTCAAATGATGATAATACTTCTGTTGAAAAGAAAATCGGAATGTTAAATTTAATTTCATCCGGAAATATTAAAAATTTAGGCGAATTAAAACAGCAATTTCATATTTGGGCATGCAGTTTAAATTTATTCGAGTTTTTAATGGAACTTTTTTTAATTTATTTTAATTATAAATCAAATTATAAATGACTTTTTTAATTAAGGGCTATAGCATTAATTTAAGTTTTGAGCAAAGAACATAGATACGTATTTGCAGCAAAAAAACATGTTCTTTGAACGCTGGAGGCGGTGCTTATAAAGAATGCTTAGTAACCTCGTACTATCGCTGCAAGTAATGTCTACAATGCTAATGTTGTCAAATTTAACTAACCGTTCTGTTATAACGCAAGTTTGGTTGCCGACCTTGCAGGTCGCGCTCAAAAGTGTCCAATTACTTATTTGAGGCAGTGTACTACATTTCCAAGGTTTTCAGTGACTATAACTAATCTAGCTTGTTAAGACTGAAGCGGAAGTTGCTTAGCCAATTTGATAATATCTTTGACTAAGAGAAAAATTTGCGTTTTATGTCAATCTTTACTGAATCGGTTTTGTACACGAATTGTTTTTATTATTTTTTAATTAACCGTATTTTATGTCAGTATTGCTAACATCACTAAAAAGAAAAAAAACTTAAAACGGATTCAAAAAAATTAAATGCATCAAATTACAATTAGACAACAAAATTATCATTTAACACGTGAATAAATACCGATAACTAAGAAATATCTCAAAACATTTATTTACTTTTTGAAGTCTATGACGATTAGGCTTAATTCGTAGCATTGTTTTTGGCAGTTGGAATAGGTTTAACTCGAATGTGTTATGTTAATGATATAAATCAATTTTATCATCAATTTCGTCAGCTGTCAGTGTTTCTGGCAAGTTCTCTGAAAATGATTACCTTTTTACCAAAATTGTAGTCTCATTTAAACAGGAGGATAACTATGGAATTGTTGAGTGCTATATTGTTTTTGCTAATTCACGCTTATTTTTGAATATTTTTTTTCTGAAAAATAAATATTTATTTGTAACACTACACATGACATTCCTGTCGGAACATGAATGTGAAATTTCTAAACAGCCATCCACAGACTTTCATTCCTGTGCTTTGTCTAAAAATTATATTACCTAAAACAAAATCAAGAAATCTTTTGAAAATGTCACTTGTGCAAATAACCACTTGAAAGTTGTTACTTACCAGAATGTATTGGTACAAAAATTTTTTACAAAAATCGACTTCAAAAAATGCATCAAATAAAATGCTCTAAAACATAAAATGATTTTATTTATTTATAATTTACATTAAATTACTTTTTGAATATTTTTTTCTTTTTAGTGTATTTTATTTGATGCATTTTTTTAAGTCTGTTCTTTTTTTTGTTAAGAAAACTTTCATTTTAATGTTAACAATAGTGGTTACAGCACCTAGGGAAAGTTAGCCATAATTTTTCATCCACAGATTTCTACCGAGCGCGCACCGAACGCACGCCGTAACATTTCACAGTATCAGTCATGCGTCTTCGCCTAAAATGATTTTTAACTCAAAAAGTATGTTTTTTATTTTAACAGTTTTTTTGCAATAGATAAATGGATCTATAACACAGCCCAACACACATTTTGGTGCCAGGGTTTTTGTAACTGTTTTTAAGTAAGTTTTGGGTGCAGAATCCAAAACTGTCTTCAGATTTGGTCAGATCTAGTTTTTGAGATACTGTATTTTGACCTTTTTTTTTAGAAAGAAATTGTCTAGTTTTTTAATTTTTATACTTTTTACGTTATTACTAATACTATCTGCTTCAAGTGCTAGTAAAAAAACACATAAAATCCAAAGTAATGTATTTATTTCACAAAATAAACAAATAAGTTTATAAATTATATTTACATATCATTTAAAAATTTTCTTTTATATGACTTTCTAGCATGGTAGTTATTAGGACAGTCTCGCTGAAGGCTCCAGCAGTAGTCGACCATCATGTGGGTACCCCATCTTCCATAGTTTTAATGTCCTGATGGAATCTTTCCCCCTGTTCTTCACTCAAATCACCTAGGTTTTCTGGAAACCGATCTAAGTAGCTGTAGAGGTAGTGAACTTTTATGCTCATGTTGCAGCCGGGTATATTAAAGCTTGAAAGCATATTTTCCACTAATTTTATATAATTTTTGCCTTATAATTTCCCAGAAAATTTTGTACAACTTGAACAAATGAACACCAAGCGTTAGATTCAATTTCATTTATTGATGCGGTAAATTGTGGATCTTTAATAAGCTGCTTTATCTGAGGGCCATCGAATATTCCGGCTTTCAGTTTTTCCGTGCTAATCCCAGGAAATTTACGAATCAAGTAGCCAAAACAAAGTCCATCGACATTTAAAGCCTTCACAAAATGCTTCATAAGCCCCAACTTGATATGTAAGGGTGGAAATACGATTTTGTCTCTCGCAACCAAAGGTTCGTTGATTACGTTTTGCTTTTCTTGAGTCATAACATTTCTTAAAGGCCAATTTCTGTTAACCCAGTGCTGATCCTTACCTCTGCAGTCCCAAAGACATAAAAAACAAGGATATTTTGTATATCCACTTTGCTGTCCAAGGAGGAAGTTCATCATTTTTAGGTCGACACAAATCACCCACTGATGTTCTTCATACTTAATTTTTTTCAAGACTAGTGATATTGCCTCGTATTCCTCCTTCATGCTGGTAGAATGACCAATGGGTATTAAGCCATATTTATTACCATTGTGTAAAAGCACACATTTCAAACTTCGTCTGGAACTGTCTATAAAAAGGCGCCATTCGTCTGGTGTGTATTCCGACAAACTCATTTTTTGTAGGAGTCCTCTTATATCGTTACAGAATACCAGGTTATTTTCCTCAGAGTAAAAGGGCAGCAGATCCTTATCTCTTTTACGATAAAATGTAATATTGGTATTCAGGTCTCTAATGAGATCGTTCAGTTCTTGTTGATTGAAACGTGGCGGACTTGATAAATCTGCTTCAAAGTCACTGTTCTTTTCTGATTCCATACACTGAATTTCATCAAACGTGGATAGTTCTGCATCATCTTCCGGGAGCGAAGGCAGACTGCTGAATGATGGAATGGGTATTTCTTCACTATGCAGTACAGGCCTCTTTGCTGAATCTAGATTAGGATATGGCCATTTCTGTCTATTGTTCCGATTGATTCCTTTGATATTCACAAGACAAAAATAGCAGTCATCGTGATGGTTTCTTGGTTCTCTCCAAACTATTGGCACTCCAAACTTTAGACACTTTCTCTTTTCAACTGTCCACTGACGCAGATGTTCAATACATGTTTTACATACGAAATGTGGAGCCCAAAATTTATCCTGGTCACCCAAGTGAACGCCAAAATAGGCCAGATAACTTCTTCTCACACAATCAGAAATAGACTTTCTACTTTCTTTAAAAGTGTATTTTTTGTTTCGATAATTTTTTTGCAATAGATAAATGGATCTATAATCAACACAATATCAAATAATTGGAGGGATGTTTTTTGTTTAAAGAAAATTATACAATTTCAAAGTTCAGCCATAACATTTTACAGTATCAGTCATGCGTCTTCGCCTAAAATGATTTCTAACTCATAAATTATGTTTCTTATTTTAATAGTTTTTTTTTGCAATAGATAAATAGATTTATAATCAACGCAATTTCAAATAATTGGAGGGGTGTTTTTTGTTTAAAGGAAATTATTCAATTTCAAAGTTCAGTCGTAACATTTCACGGTATCAGTCATGCGTCTTCGCCTAAAATTATTTTTAACTCAAAAAGTATGTTTTTTTATTTTAATAGTTTTGTGCAATAGATAAATGGATCTATAATCAACACAATATCAAATAATTGGAGGGGTGTTTTGTGTTTAAAGGAAATTATTCAATTTCAAAATTTAGTCATAACATTTCACGGTATGTCATGCGTCTTCGACTAAAATATTCTCTAACTCAAAAAGTATATTTTTTATTTCGATAATTGTTCTGCAATAGATAAATGGATCTATTATAAACACAATACCAAATAATTGGAGGGGTGTTTTTCGTTTAATGGAAATTATTCAATTTCAAAGTTCAGCCGTAACATTTCACGGTATCAGTCATGCGTCTTTGCCTAAAATGATTTTTAACTCAAATAGTATGTTTTTTATTTTAATAGTTTTTTGCAATAGATAAATGGGTCTTTAATCAACACAACATCAAATAATTGGAGAGGTGTTTTTAGTTTAAAGGAAATTATTCAATTTCAAAATTTAGTCATAACATTTCACGGTATGTCACGCGTCTTCGACTAAAATATTCTCTAACTCAAAAACTATATTTTTTATTTCGATAATTTTTTTGCAATAGATAAATGGATCTATAATCAACACAATATCAAATAATTGGAGGGGTGTTTTTTGTTTAAAGGAAATTATTCAATTTCAAAATTTAGTCATAACATTTCACGGTATGTCACGCGTCTTCGACTAAAATATTCTCTAACTCAAAAAGTATTTTTTTTATTTCTATAATTTTTTGTAATAGATAAATGGATCTATAATCAACACAATATCAAATAATTGGAGGGGTGTTTTTTGTTTAAAGGAAATTATTCAATTTCAAAATTTAGTCATAACATTTCACGGTATGTCACGCGTCTTCGACTAAAATATCCTCTAACTCAAAAAGAATTTTGTTATTTCGATAATTTTTTTGCAATAGATAAGTACATGTATAATCAACACAATAATTGGAGGGGTGTTTTTGGTTTAAAGGAAAGGATACAATTTCAAAGTTCAGCCATAACATTTTACAGTATCAATCATGCGTCTTCGCCTAAAATGATTTCTAACTCAAGAAGTATGTTTCTTTATTTTAATAGTTTTTTTGCAATAGATAAATGGGTCTTTAATCAACACAGTATCAAATAATTGGAGGGGTGTTTTTTGTTTAAAGGAAATTATTCAATTTCAAAATTTAGTCATAACATTTCACGGTATGTCACGCGTCGTCGACTAAAATATTCTCTAACTCAAAAAGTATTTTTTTTCGATAAATTTTTTGCAATAGATACATGGATTTATAATCAACCCATGATTAAATAATTGGAGGGTTGTTTTTTGTTTAAAGGAAAATATACAATTTCAAAGTTCAGCCATAACATTTCAGAGTATCAATCATGCGTCTTTGCCTAAAATGATTTCTAACTCAAAAAGTATGTTTTTTATTTTAATAGTTTTTTTTGCAATAGATAAATGGATCTATAATCAACACAATATCAAATAATTGGAGGGGTGTTTTTTGATAAAAGCAAATTATTGAATTTCAAAGTTCAGCCATAATATTTCACGGTATGTCATGCCTCTTCGACTAAAATATTCTCTAACTCAAAAAGTATATTTTTTATTTCGATAATTTTTTTGCAATAGATAAATGGATCTATAATCAACACAATATCAAATAATTGGAGGGGTGTTTTTTGTTTAAAGAAAATTATTCAATTTCAAAGCTCAGCCATAACGATTCACCGTATCCGTCACGCGTCTTCGACTAAAATATTCTCCAACTCAAAAAGTATTTTTTTTATTTCGATAATTTTTTTGCAATAGATCAATGGATTTACAATCAACACAAGATTAAATAATTGGAATGTTGCTTTTTGTTTAAAGGCAATTATACAATTTCAAAGTTCAGCCATAACACTTCACAGTATCAGTCATGCGTCTTCGCCTAAAATGATTTTTAACTCAAAAAGTATGTTTTTTATTTTAATAGCTTTTTGCAATAGATAAATGGATCTATAATCAACACAATATCAAATAATTGGAGGGGTGTTTTTTGTTTAAAGGAATTTATTCAATTCCAAAGAAATCTATGTATAAAAAGTTATGGCTAACTTCCGCTGGGTCGTTACAGTTACAAAAACCTTGGAAATGTACATGGTTTAAGAGAATTTCATGTCGATGTAAATTTGAGAGTTTGATTATTTTCTAATGGAACTTATCATCAGCAGTAGACCAAATTTAAATAGGACTACAACTTTAAAAAAAACAGTATAAAAACTTGCCCGACTTACATAGCTAACACGACTGTCGTAGATCAGAAATCTTTGAGTTATGGCAAGAGTTTTATATATTTTGATGCTTCAATATTTTATTGTCATCGATAATACACATGTTAAAAAAATTCTAGTTTGATTAATGCAGTAGAAGTGGTCGAAAAATCGATTACAATTTTTACCCAGTTGTTTTTGGAGTTATTATTTTTTACATGTTAAAATTGAAATCGAATTCGTGTTGTAATATTTAGATCAGCTCGTAAAATGCGACCTATTTTTGAGTTTCTTTATTTTTTTCCGTTGTTGATTTTGGTTATTATTAAGCTTATCTCGGAATGTTTCTCTATCTGTTAGTCGATTTTTATCAAAGGTCATGTATGCTGATTACTGATTGTATTGGGCACAAATCTGATTCGATTTGTTAATTTTGAACACTTTTTTTGATCTTTGTATAATTTTTGCGATAAACTCAATAACACTATTTCTTAGTTTTACTATTTGATGATGATTTTTGGAATTGTAGTAAGTACGCAATATTTTCTTTTTCTCAAGTTTTATTTGCTAAAATCTGTTGTAAGTAGGTAATTGAATAATTGTGCAGAATAGACGAGACTTAGAGAGATTATTGAATTTGATATAAAATATAATTGTGTTTTTTTTTAATGTTTTAACAGGCTTATGATTTTAAACAGAGTTATAGAATTATTTAGATTGTTTGATCTAGAAACATAAATCCTGTTACACTAAAATCAAACCTGGATAAAGAATGCCGGAATAACAACTTTAGTTTATGATTATAACATTATAAGCGACTTTCGGCTTAGATCGCGTTGTAGTTCAACACCCATACTTTTTAGGGTTGGTCCTAGTCTTTTATTGAGGGGCAAAACAAGAAGTAGAACTTGGGTTTTGCCGTATTGTCGTTCGTGAACCCAAACAAACTGATGTTTTGCAAGACACAGCAGCTTGCACCTTCAGAGTGGTAAATGTCACTGAAGGAAAATGTGTAAGTGACGATATTTATATTATTAGCGATTAGCGCAATTAACTGACCTTATCTTTCCGTTACCGCTTGACTGACTTCGTTATTGCTCGGAGTAAGTGTTTTTTTCAAGAAGGTTGATTTTTGTCTTAGAGAGTGTAGTACTGGTAGCCAAGATTTGCTGAGTCTAAAACCGTTTTCTGGGTTCATATTACATGGATGTTTTTCTATTTCCACAGCTTCGCCGATTAGTCTGGGAAAGTAGAAAGGAGTTCTAGTCAACACTTTAGTTTAGTCAAAGTTTAACGTGTGTCCTTGGTTGCACACGTGTTCTGCCACTGCTGATTTTGTAACTCTGTGGTGTTTGCAGTCAGCCATATGCTCTTTTACTCTAACTTCGATACAGCGTCCCGTCTGTTCGATATAACTTGATCTACAGGAACAAGGAATTTTGTAAACTCCGGCATATTTTAGAGCCTTTTGTTTGCTTTTAGCAGATGTAAACCAAGTGCTCAGGGTATCCTTAGTCGTAAAGACAGTTTTGATATTATGTTTCTTTATCCTGCTTATTTTGTCTGTCGAACCCATACAGTACGGTAAATAAGCAATGCTAGTAGTAGGTGACCTCATGGCAAAGATAAACTAAATCAGTCCTCGCAACATCTAAACTCTGCACGTAACAGCATTAAATTTACTATGGAGTTAGAACATAGCAGCAGTCTAGCCTTTCTTGATGTACTGGTGATAAGGAAAAGTAACTGTAAATTGGGGCATTCCGTTTATAGAAATAAAACTGAACACTAATAGATACTTAAAAACCAAATCTCACCACCATCCAGCACAGAAGAATACTGTTTTACATACTTTAGCTAAAAGAGCTATACGTGTATCAGATAATAAAAATCTACAAAAGGAAAAGGAAACACTGTTGGAGTCCTACAAGAAAATGGATACGGGTTCAAAGAGATCCAAAACGCATGGAAAAGAAGAATAAATCCAAAAGTCAAAGAAGACTTATCACCTCCTACTAACATTGCTTATTTACTATACTGTATGGGTTCGACAGACAAAATAAGCAGAGTGCTAAAAAAACATAATATCAAAACTGTCTTTACGGTTAAGGATACCGTAAACGCTTGGTTTACATCTGCTAAAGACAAACGAGGTGCTTTAAAACATGTCGGAATTTGCAAAAATCCTTGTTCCTCTGGATCAAGTTATAAGAGTAAAAGAACATATGGCTGACTGCAAACACCGCAGAGTTACAAAATTAGCAGTGGCAGAACACGTGTGGAACCAAGGACACACGCTAAACTTTGACCAAACTAAAGTGTTGGCTAGAACTTTTTTCTACTTTTCCAGACTAATCCGTGAAGCTGTGGAAATAGAAAAACATCCATGTAATATGAACCGAGAAGATGGTTTAAGTCTTGGAGAGGACACAAACACTTACCCCGAGTAATAACAAAATGTCAGTCATGCGGTAACGGAAATTACGCTAATTGCTAATGATATAAATATCGTCACTTACACTTTTTTCTTCAGTGACATTTACCACTCTGAAGATGCAACCTGCGATGTCTTGCGAAACGTCAGTTTGTTTGGGTTCACGAACGACAATACGGCAAACGCCAAGTTCTACTTCTTATTTTGGCTCTCAATGTGAGACTAGGATCAAGCCTAAAAAGTCTGGGTGTTTAACTACGGTCTAAGCCGAAAGTCACTTATAATCATAAACAAAATAACCGCGAAAGCTTAAAATTTTTTATAACAACTTTAGTATTTTAGTTTTACTCAACAAAGTGAAGTTAAGTCAAAATACAATATTTATAATTTAAAACAAGAACGCAGGATGTAATATGAGCAACAGTTTTCTTCGCTGAAATTTTTCGAATTTTTGCAACTATTTTCATTTTACTAGATAATTTTTAAAAAGTTTCACCTTCTTTAGACAGGAGAAAACTTTGTTAAGGTATTGTAACAATAATGTTTTAAATCTTATTTGAGTTGATTATTGGTACTCTTAATTGTCTTTCTGAAAAATCATGAGTAGTGTGTAAATAGTTGGCACAAAACTTAAATCGGGTGTGGAGCACTGTAGACGTTTGGCACAGTAATTTAAATATTATTAAAACTTTGTTACAATGAGGTTACTCTATAATTACATATAAGCGACAGTTGCTTAATGCTATTTTTTAAATATTTTTATTTCGGATATAACATGTCGCGTGTATTGAGAATGTCATTGTACTCAGTAGTAAAATTACCGACGAGTAACTCAATTTGGAAAGGGTTGAATTGCTTACAAAATGGAAGGAAATGAAAAACATAAAATCAAGAAAACTAAAACGACGACTATTACTGTTTTGAAACAATGGCAGTAGAGATCTATCGATTTTTTTCTATAAGACAAATTGTCAATCGATATGGTTCTTAAGCAGTTTTGATCTCTTAATACAGGGTTGTGATAAAGTATGGAACCAAGTAAATATCTTTAAAACGAGAATGACGATATTTATGATTCTTTACAGGTAAGTTCAAAGACGCATAACGCATCTGATGCCATATTTTTTGTTACTATTGTACTTCCGACTTTACCGGAAATACTCTCACCTTTTTAATTTAAATGGGTCACCCTGTATATTTTTGCACATTTTAATAGATCTTGTTTTTTTTTAATCCGTAATACTAAGTTTAGTAGAAATAAACGAGAAATAAATCACTTTACAGTAAAGAATAGACATATTTATGTACTTTATACTAATGAGAATAATAATTTAAAAGAAATCACATTCCCCTCCTGAAAATATGCAAGCTTATTAATAAATTTATGAGTCACTCTTTCCAATTCTTTACGTATTTGTTCACACTCATCAATAATTCTTGGTCTCAATTCCTGCAAGCATCTTGGTCGTCTAACGTAAACACGTGATTTTAGATAACCCCAAAAAGAAATCTACCGGCTTAAGGTTCGGAGAACGATCTATGGAACCTCAACTAGATCCATCGATTTGGAAAATTCGCATTCAAAAAATCTTTAGCCCGTCGATCATAGTGGGGAGGTGCTCCATCTTGTTGTAACCAATAATTTTGTGGTAACTGTTCAATTTAAACAAAAAGTTGCCTCATTTGAAAACACTAGATTAGCTGCAAAATGTTCGTCGTTATTACAAATGTCCATCAGTCGTTCGCAAAACTCCATCCGTCGGTCAAAATCATCGTCTGACAATTCGTGAACCGATTGTATCCTATACGGATAATACTTTTCAATTTTTAATATTTTCCTTACAGAACGTCGACTTATGCCATGGTTTAGTACCAAATTTGTTGTAGAAGTTTGAGGCGATTCCTCTAAATCAAATGCAATGTTCTGTCTAATAACTTCGTTTGTTGCGGTCCGCGGTCTTTTTCCAAATTTTTGTCATCCCGGTTATTTATTATTTATTTATATTCTTACGTTATCTGGACCCAGAACATCTTTTTCGGACATCGTTTCGAAGTTTGTAATTACTTCGGGAATGCTTCACTGTCTCTTACTTGAGAGTGTTCTATCCCGACATGCTCATAAACTTATCGAAATCCATTCCATCGACTTGATTTTTGATTCTGCTTATTATTAATCTAGTTCGGACGTAGTCTTGTGTAATGTTGTTATTGCTAGCAAATGGGGCTCTTTTGGTTTATGGATGCGATCTATGACGTCATTAATACGCCGCACTTCATAAGGACCCTCCCATTGTCTCTGCAGCTTCGGCCACACGCCACGTTTTTCTTAGGGGTTATACAACCACACCATGTTCTTCTTTCTAAAGGGCTTTCCACGTTACATTGTTTCATTGGTGCTTTGCGTTTTTTCGTTGGACTATTTTCTGATACGCAAACCGTGCACTTACAATACCTACTATTCCATGACGTTCTCTTCGCAGTTTACGCAGTAGAATATTCTTCCAACTTTCTTCATCTTCAACCTCTTCACCCTAAAATGTTCTCGTAATGTACCATCGTGCAGATTTTACATCTGTCACACTCGGTTTTTCGGCACTACCAACTGCAGTCTGTTTTCTGTGATCTCGACACTGTTTAGGGATCGCTTAAGAAGACCGTTTTTCACTTTCAAAGAGTCTCACTGCATCCAGCACTCACTTCTTCCCAGGTTGGTCATCGGCCGTTTGCTTTTTAGTGCAGGTGTACTCTTGTTTCGAGATCGTTTCCTCGTTCGCGACACAACTGCTCAGGTTCTCAGTTATCATCAACCATAGCAGTTCTTTGGAGACATTTGATCTTTTCTTCTAGTTGCGAACAATGGCTGCAGTCTGCTGGACATGACTTTCTGGGCAAGGCATCATCTTTCCGATGACTACTTCCGGCACTGTGTTCTGTGTCATAGTCATACTCTTGCATTTTTTCGATCCATCTTGCCACTTGTTCTTCCGGATTACAAAACTACAATTGTCGTTTCAAGACGGCGTACTCCGTCCTTAGTAAAAACTTGCGTTCATATAAGTATTTACAAAATTGTTTTAAGGACTTGACTACTGCTAACAGTTCTCTTCTAGTCACGCAATAATCACTTTCTGGTTTGGACAATACTTTGTTCAAATACGCGATGACTTTTTCTTGCCCATTTTGCACCTGTGAAAGGACTGGACCTATGGCCAGACTACTTGCATCAGTATCCAAAACAAATTTTCCATCTTCTCTTGGATAACTTAAAATTGGCGAAGTGACTAGGGCCTGTGTTAGTTCATGGAAAGCGTGGCCCAGGTATTGCACTACCTATCTAAATACGTGTTACTGTTTTGGGCTTAGTTTTAGATTTATCCCACGTAGTCATTGGAACATTTTCTTCAGGTTGTTCAAATGCTCTTCCGACTTTCCAATCACAATCACGTCGTCTAGATAAATCAGGCACGTCTTTTAATACAGTTTTGGCAAGATGGTCTTCATCAAAAGCTCGAATGTTGCAGAAGCGTAACACACGCCGAAAGCCATAACAGTGAACTACCACAAACGAAAACGGAGCGATAAACTAAAGTAGTTGCTTCTTTCCCTACCTCCTAAAAGTAGGGATCATTAATTTGATCATTACAAACCAAAAGTTGGTTGTAACGTTGTATGAACTAATCTTTGGGGTTGTAACGTAACAAATCTGAAATTATAACACAAAATCAACGCGCATGCGTGGTTACCTATTAATATGGTATGCATACAAACTTAAAAATTAAACGAATACATAGTAAACGTAAAATGCGAAGGTTTTGCGACGTATGTAATTTAAAACAAAGTGATTAAAACTTAATTTACTGAAATAATACCGGTGCATTAATAAATGACGCTAATCTGATTTAGCTTAAGGTTAAACTAAAAATACATAAATGAATAGTTATCGATTGGTTAAATGTATTCACCACATTATTGTTTTATTTAGTTGAAGAAGTTACATGAGTTAAAGTTAAGTATAAAATTCACTTGGATAATTTCAAAGCCTTTAAGTTACACTGAACACAATTATATTTGCAATAAAATATTCTGCAATAAACGTAAATTGTAAATCACTGAGACAATTTTATATCCTTATTAAAGCAGCGAATGGCTGGACCCAGAAGCTAAACGGCAATACCAGACACGAACATAATGGTGAAACTTACTCAAAGAAGCGGTGACGGTTTGAATGAATATATTTATTTATTCGCAAAATGCGCATTTGGAGTGATGTTGACTTCTACGATGCAAAACAGAAACTTTAGCAAAAGCTTATATGAAGCATAAAACTAATTTGTATTTCTGAAAATTTTTTAATTTTGGTATTTTTTAACCTTAAACACACAACTTCACGATCCTTAGGGGGTCAAATACTCATTGTGTCACGCGTCAACTCTTAGTTCTCGTCATAATTCGTTATGGAATTACTACAGCATCATCACTAATTCAGTAACAACCGCGCTGTCTTTTATAGACTTCTACACGTTCTGCCGACAGAACTCACAAAATAATCACATATGATCAAAATACAACAAACATAGATGCAAAAGGTACAAAGTTAAGACGTTTTTAACGACATACACAAAAACGAATGAACCAACAAATAATATGAAATAAAACAATACGTAGTAACACGTGTGGTTACCGAGGTTTCTCACGGCGTAAATGCAACGACACAAAATACAAACGAAACTCTTAATAATGTTAAAATAAACAAAACTACTAAAATATTTAATTCCTTGTATTCTCGAAACTAAATAAGAAATGACAGTCGAAAACATAAATTATAATGCAATTTGAGTTTTATTAACACAAAGGAAATGCAAAATCGGCAAAACCCGACAAACGTAAACCATAAGTTAATTGAAAACAAAAATTTACTTACAACTTCGAAATGTTATAAACATGATTAATACGCCAATCACTCACGCGAATACCTCTAGACTCAATCAAAACAAAAAAAAACGTTTCGCCCACATTCGTAAAAGGCTTGCTTCACAAGTTGATTACCTAACTTCTTAGAAGTTCTTAGTTAGATTTTCGTTGCTTGTTTGATTTCTCTCACGCACTGATGTAGTCTCTTATGAAAGTGGGCGAAACGATGGCAACTTTGATTACAACAACGACACGGTCCAAATCCGGAAGACGTTCTCATCTTAGTAACTAATTTTGTGTTTTATTTTCAGCTTCAATATTTCGACCATGCGTTTTATCGGGGATCTATCTTCTATTCTTCTTTGTTTTGCCTTTTATACCAGTGCCAACTCATCAGACAATGCAGAAAAGTTCAGGGATCTACCTCAAAGTTTTATTAGCAACCAGCGTATTAACAGCGCTTTCGCAAATTGTGTTTCAAATAGTGCTGTTAGCATTGCCGCCGTATGGAGAGATGTTAACAGTAAGTTTTAAAAAATTATTTTTTTCTTGGTTGTTACATTTTTTTTTGTAGAACTGTGAGTTCTTAGAACAATTGCTTAGACACATAGGTTTTGTTAAATTTAGTCATATAAATCCTATTACCGCAATTACTTGGATATCACCAGAGGTTATTATGCTTATCGGTTCTATATGTATTTACGTATCTTGCAAACGATTGTCGGTAGAGATGGACCAATCGGAAAATGCAATCGTAGTTCCTAAACTGAAGCCTAAACGACAACTGGTTCGAATTTTTGTAGCAGTCGGTAAATTAAAGCCACAGTACCATCGGCGTGTACTTATTTTTTTGTTTTTGTTTTAGGAAAATATTTAGTTTTAAGCGCCTTTTGTATTGCGGCTATACTAAGGCCGTCAATTCTAGGAGGTGTATACTTTTTAATATTTCTTTGTGCAACTACATGGTGGGCTTGTAAATCGTTAAACAGGGGATTCGGTTATTTTTTACGTTGTTTAATAATCTTTGTATTTTTGAATATCGTTGTTTTCTACGCTTATCAAATGCAATGGCCACAGACGTTATTAGACAAAGATGATAAATATGCCAGGTATTTAAAATTAAATAACAAAAATGCTGTCATACGTTTATATTTGTGTTTTAGATATTTTGGTTTGACGCAATTAATAACCGTCAATTGTTCCGATCCTAGAGATTTTATTTGGTCTAGTACTGAAGAATGGGCATCCTTCTTAAATCCATTAGCGCTTTTATGGTTATACTATATCATAGTTATAGAATCGTCTCTTCTACTTACAACCGAGGTAGAGTACTATATATGTTTTGCGAGTAGTTTTCATCAACAGTTTAACAAATTCTTAACCATTTCAGATTTTTGTATTACCTAATTTGATTTTTTGAATGAGTCGTAACCGAAATTTAATTTTGTAACGCAAAATTACCTTATTGTTGAATATATTGCTAATATTTAATCGTTGGAACGATTTTGATACAAAATTTTAAAATAATAGTTTGCTCCATCGATCTGGCTTTTTTCTGTCATTTCTTCGGTTTTTTTCAAAAAAGTATATTCTCTAAGAATACCATCGTTTATTTCAGTTAAGAGAACTAAATCAGATAGCAATAGGTTTACAATTTTAAACCCCGACTTCAACTTCCGTCAAGGCTTGCTACTAACCTAAAATTTCAGTAGGTTTTCTTGTAACTACCACGTCACAACGGCTAGCTGAGATAACGGTGAGTGGACGTGGTTAAGAATGCAATACCATGCTAAAACAAAATATAATAGGCGCCACTCCAAGCGTACTTGCAAAGTCCTTAATTTGGAGACACCAAGGGTAAATGTGAACCCACTGTCGAAGAGTTTGGAGAAAAGCAAACAATTAGCAACGAGGGATTGTAACAAATTGGTTAATATATTTAAGAAACTACCACTTTTGTCTTCCAAAAGATAGCACGAAAAAAATTATTATTGTTTATCAAAGAGATTATAAGAAGAGAAATTCTTATAGAAAACTCACAAGTAATTAACAATTATATGCAGTTGCGAAAATTTTCGAAATAAAGAGAAACTTGCCTTTCTTAATTAGAATTGTAGGGAACGACTTCGAGGGTATCTTGCTGCAACAACGCTAAAGTTTAGCACAAGAACGATGGCGTCGATTACATATTTGTCCTACCTGCACATAATTTTAGTCGAGCAATCGATCAAAAAATTTCAACCCACAGAATCTCAATTAGGTTACGAATTTCTTAAAAGCGCAATAGTAAAACGACTTGAACTTAAGTAAAATAAAAGTACTTACAGTTCAAAATTTTGAACGATTATAAATTACGTGTGCATGCGACGAAGCATCTTGACCGTGAACATCAAACTAGTGTCGTTCCACGAATTTGATTAAAATACAAATTATGGAAACTTAATGAGTAACGGCACGTAACAGTCTTATATTTTACGTACTGTTCTAAAAACATCCTCGATTATTCGCGGAAAGTTCTAGTAAGCGTGACTACGATTGATCTCAGAAGTGCGTAATTAACAAATTGGTCAGATTTAGTGCGCAAGAATAACTGAACGAACAATAGAAAAAGATTTGGAACAAAAGGGCGAAAATTCTGTTTTTGATAAGTTTTAAGTTTTCGAAGTAACATATATTAGCACTCCTATTATAAAAGTGAACGGAAATTCTAGAACAATCGCGAAAAATGAAAAAAAAGGTCGTGGGAAAAAACGAAATGTCTGTGAGACGACTAGACCAACAAAGAAAATGTTTTGTTGTTGGAATTGTTCTGTGTTTGGACGTGATAGAGTTGGTTATCCTAAACTGATGCAGCGAAAAGTTATCAATGAAATGCGTGTTTTGCTAGCAGATAACATTACACTACCTGGTAAAAAAGACCGTAGCTTACAAGCCTTCAAGGAGTACTGCATAGCGTTTAGCTCTAAAGATCCATGGCACATACCGTAGAAAATAATATCAAATATAGCACTGCTTGAAAAATACTTCTCGCGCGACAATGATGACGACCCAGAACAAAAGAAAATCTGAGCTAAATCTGCAGAACTGTCAGCTGGCACGAAAGAACCACCCTTTGCAAAGGAAATAATTATACATCTAAACATTAAAGATACCAGGACTCGATAACTTTGCATGCTTGATCATTAAAAGAACAATTAACGTAGACGTCAAATGGTGGAGAAGTGCTTGGTCCTGGGAGAATTTCCAGAGATTTTTAATGTAGCACAAATAGTAGGGATACTCAAACCGACAAACAAGAGGGTAAGACCAGCCAGTTTACTATCTACGCTAAGGAAAATGCTCGACAAATTGTGCACGAACCGACTCCGACACAATGCTTTTTTAAACGACGAACAATATGGGTTCAGAAAAGCAAGAACCACAACAACGGCAATCAAAACAGCATTGGAACTAGTGGACACCAAGCAAAAAGACAAGAAAAGCACAGCCTAGTAGTAACATTAGACCTACAAAAGGCCTTCAATACGGCATGGTATCCATCAGTAATAGCTCAGTTTGGGGACTAAAAACTTTCAAACAATCTATTAAAAACTATCTGTAGTTTTACAGAATAAAGAAAAATAAAAAAGTGTCACGATCACAAAGAAATAAACAGGGAGGGTGACGCTTACTCCGGATTGAACTGCTTAGCTGTAATAGAAAGCTAGTGGACGGAACGGATCTCGGGCGCCAGATTTGTTTGGGGAGTTTACTCTCCTGTTCGACGGCACTGTCCGGGTAACTACAGTGAAGACACGGTTCTCCAGGGCTTCAATCGGACCTAAAAGCGGAGCGAGGCGACGGAAATAAAATACACAATAGTAAATAAAAATAACTTTATTTATTCTCAAAATAAATAATGAGCGGTATATGCGACGAGGGCAGAAGCGGCGGCCACAACCAAGCAAGCCGAAGGTGATCTATAAACTAATGATCGATTAGCGTGCGTTCGACAAGCCGTGACGTCGATGACTAAGCGAGCAAGCATGCAACCTCTGTTGGATCGCTAGATGGGGTTTACTCGGATTTGGAACTTGAGGGGGGAGGAGAAGGAACTTCGGCACGGTACTGGAAGGCGTATCCGCAGGCCAAAGCCAAACACTACGAATACGACGTGTTGACGGTGTATTCGCAGGCCAAAGCCAAACACTACGAATACGACGCCCGGTAAAGGATGGGGGATAGCGTATCCGCAGGCCAAAGCCAAACACTACGGATACGACGTGTTGACGGTGTATTCGCAGGCCAAAGCCAAACACTACGAATAAGGATAGAGTAGGGAAGAGCAGACCAGGAGGGGAGCGGTATCTCCCCGGAGGTTCGGTTAATAACAGCAAAACGGCTTACCCTAAAATCCAGCTGGTGCACAGGAACCCCGGAATCCTCTTCGATGTGAGCTCCAACTGGAACTGCCGTTCCTGCGTCGGGGTTCCGGTTTTATTGCGGACGTTCGGAAGAGGGAGAACGGTTCTAAGCGGGGATGGCATGCGCTCTGACAGATAAAGCACCTGTAAGCGGGAATAGTGCGAACTCGGATGCGCGTTCGGTACTTGGCGGAAATCCCCTTTGTACATTTATCTGGTAACGGATAATTGTTAGAAATTTAAAATAACTCAATCTCACAATAAATAAATAATTGTTTCCTTAATAAAAAAAATAAATCAAACATACTACTAAAACTAAATAAAGTTCTATACAACTTAATATAAGTAACGGTTTGTTACAACTGCCCGCAAGGATCATGCTTAGGGCCAGTCTTTTGGATAACGATAATGAAGAGTTGGTTCAGGAAAATAAATACTACGGCAAAGGCAAATTTGCACGTACAAGCATTCGCAGATGACCAACTACTGATAGTTAGCGGCAGCTCTGCTAGGAATATTGAGAACAATTGGAAGGCTATATGGCCAGAATGTTTAAACTGGTCACAAACGCACAAATTTACGTACGCAGAGGAAAAGACCGAAATGCAATTCTTCTTTGTTAGGCACTATATAAAGCCACTAGCGGTAAAAATTAAAGATCTACCAGTCTGACCCGATAACATACCTCGATATCACTATAGCTATAAAAAGACATTTCATAGGCTGGAAAAACTGGCTAACAAGGTGTTTGCAGTAGCAGGAAAAACATTGGGATGGAGGACAGAAATATGAAGCTAAGTGTATAACTAAGCCATAAAACCGATCATAATGTACAGTTACGAAATCTGGGGTAAAAGACAACTGATCCAACAGCAAGACAAATCCTCGACTCAATAGCGAGACCGGTATTGCTAAGAATAACTTAAACATATAGAACGACACCTACCAGAGCACTAGAGGTATTAGCCGGAACAGCTCGGATATGGGCGGAAATAAACGCGATTCGATAATTACAGGAGGTAGAACCCGAAATTGCAGCGGGGGTAAAGCTGCTTATTCACCCGGCACAAAGAGCCACTATCTTTAAAGACAGGTCGAAAAATGAAGAAAAAGTGGAGAGAGAGGGGGGAGAGACAGACAGAGAGAGAGAGAGAGAGAGAGACATGACGGGATAAAAGTCGTCGAAAAAAGCACCAGTTAACAAACCGAAATAGCAGTTATCCTACTGGCGCTAAACATACATGCAGCCCCAGGATGCAAAGCTAGCATTACAACTGATCATAAGACGGCAATAACATCAATAACATAAATCAATCCAAAAACAAACATCATCGCACGTTTAAGGAAGAAAGAGAAGTTGATTATAGGGACAATAAGTGGATGAAAGTAGAGATGTCAAAACAAGATGCGCAGAGCAAATAATAGTTAAAAAGAAAACGGAAATATGGCAAAGAGTATCGGAAGAAGCAAATCAGGACAGACAATTATATACAATAGTCCTAATAGTAAGGCCAGAAAGACTACATAAGGGGTTCAATCTAAGAAGCACAGAAAGAACGTTTGAGTGCGAAAAAACAGAGACCGAGCATATATTAAACGAATGTAATGAACCCAGAAGGATAACAACAAGAATAACCTTGGTGGAAAAACTTAGGAACATAAAGGGAAAATGGCCGTTAGCAAACGAAAACCAAGAAAAAATCTAAAAAAAAATAATTAGAATATTGGACGACGTGCTTCCCCGGAAAGATAAAATGGTAAACGAGTATAGACACAAGAACGATGGTATCAGGGCAGAGGAAAATTGATCAAGAAGCAGCGCACTTATATGTTAAGTAGTATACGAGTTCTAAGAGCAAGGGGGCGGCACATCAGCCGTCTCCATCACAACAGGAATTAACAGGCATGTGAAGCTCTTCCGTGGATGGGGCCTAACCGGGCATATGGTGTAAGAAAGTTAGCCATCTTGGCTGGATCCTCTCGATCTTAAATGTACTTGCAGGGCGAGTGCAAGCGAAGGTACTACTTTAAGAAAGTTATTAAATCAATAGTTCAGAGCACGCTATGTAATGCAGTGAGGGGGAGACGGGGATTTCTGAAAACACCACGACGAACAAGGCCCGGCGGGTTGGATCGGCGAGGGAAGGGTCACATGATTAAAAACCATTAGTAGTCATCTGCAAAATCGAGGTCAAAGAACGAATTCCAACAATTACGATAAGACAAAGCCAAGGATTCCGGAAGTCTGGAAAACAAATCCAAAAGGAAGCAAGCTTAACGATGAAAAATAAAACAACTTTGGCTTCCTTCGCTTATTTTTAGGATGGCGGTGGTGAAAAGGTTCTCTATGTCTATGGTTTCTACTAGAGAAATGTGGTTTAAAAATAATTTTTCAGAAAAACTAAGAAAAGTTTTATTGGGTTAGTTGCCCAGAAAAAAAATTGAAAATGCAAGACTTGCACGACGAATAACGGACAAATTAGGAATAAGAAGGCTCCGATAAAACTATACAATGTGGGTAGAAAGAATTTTAAATATTGCCGGAAAGTTGCAATAAACGCAGTTGGGAAATAAGTATCAAAGTTGTTTACCTCTACATTTCTTACATGCTGGATAGCTAATCAATGAAAAAAAATGAAGCCAACATCGGCCATTTGCTGGGTAGGGAAAATATTGTTATGTGACCAGTTTACGACATTACAACGACATATAATATATAAGAGGCTTCACGTTAAATAAATAGTGACGTACGGCGCATGAACACTAAACCTGAGTGTAGTCAATTTTATAAAATAAATATTCGGACCTTAAGAAGAAAATCCTTACCCGCGGGTACTGAACTTTAAACTCTAAAATCCGTGTTCTCAAAAAAAAACCATGCCCGGCGGAAGATGTATACATATAACATTTTTTAATAAATAATAGGTACTGTAAATAGCATTTTTTGAAATTAACTTTTGGTAATGTGTTAAAAAATTAAATTAACTTTTTGTTACGGCCCAAGGATGTAGATTATGTAACCGTAGTTTGGTTTTGTACTGAGAGTTATAACATTACTAACACTTTCAGACTCAAAAGAAACAAGGTACTTTTTCACGCTTAGAATCGAACATTAACGGTCCTCTTTCACGGCAGATGTCCCAACGCTTGTCAAGTAGTCGCTTAGCGCGTTCGCGCACTATGCGTCGCAGGTGGCAGTCGGCTACTCGGAAAGTCCGAGTAAGACTTTGGGTGTTAGAAATTAGTGTGTGCTTTACACTGTTTGTATAGAACATATCAGTTTTTTATTTTACTAAAAATCGCGGATTTATGTTCACTTTTTTCTCACTTTATTGTATTTTTTGCAAAAAAACGTTTATTTGGCAACACTACGACACATCTAAAAGTTTCAAGGCATTCACTATTTTTTTATCTAAGAGGTGGTTCCTCTATCATCCCGTACATTGCGGTCTTCTTGGTACTTACGTCATCCGTTTTCCGACGTCTGATAAACGGAACGATTCCTCTTTTTTACAATATTTTTCGATGGTGTTTAATGCACTCTGCATTATGTTGAATACGGTTGTCCCAAATTTCCCGTTTGTAACCGTTTTCTAGTTCTGGTAGTAGGCTGTTCATGACGAGGCACTACAGGAGGGGTGACAGCACCCCGTTTGGCGGGCACCCGTCAGCCACCTTGGCTCCTGCAGTGCTACCGTACAAAGTAGCTGTTACCATCCGATTTCTGGGCATTGAGTTGTTCCTGTTCCGCATTAGAGGCCTTATAATGGAGGTGAAGGTAGTTTTGTTAAATGCTCCTTTCATATCTAGAAAAGCACCCAATGCAATTTCATTGAATAGGATAGCATTTTTGGATGTACCTAGTTGATAAATTGTTAGCTCACAAGAGCATGTCATGCATACTGGCTTCGGAGCAAAAGCAAAGTGGCTCGTACTGTATGTATCTGTCGACTACTTTTTCGAGTAGTTTTAGGTAGAAGGAAGTCAAGCTAATTGGTCTGTAGGATTTTGCCTAGGCGTTTATTTGCCTTTGTTATGAATACCATCTTGACCATTCTAGGTTTTTAAGATTAATTATTTTTCTGGCCCTGGTCCCAGTTGCTTTTGGGTGTATCTTTGTTTAGTACCTCTATGTTCTGGTGCTTAGGAGCTTTAATTAACGATGAACTCTGGAAGTACTTTTGCAGTAGTTCCTGCAGAGTACTTTCAACTAAGTCTGTAAACTTTCCGCTTTCAGTCAGCATAGAACCGATGTTTCCAGTACGTTTCTTGCAGAGAGGCAATGTTTTATGTCTTGTTACGTGCAAAATTTTTATAATGCACTACCCTGTATATTGGTTTAATTAAAAATTACTTTTCTATTTCTCGACGCCATCTATCGGGCTCGTTGGTCTCTTCGTATTGAGTAGACGATATCCGGTGAGATACGGGCATTTTGACTTTAACATCGTTCATGTTATAATATGTCTGCGTGAATTAAAAATCGTTTTCTCAAAACATCCACGTGTTGGGACACGATGGGTAATAAAAGTCTTCTTATTTAACTAATTTAATCCACGCAGGGTAAGTGGCTTTTGTTCTTTCTTTGATTAAAGGTAATTTTTATGTCTTTTCGTTAGCGCCATGTGCTACCTCCTAAATATGGGTGTTCTTGTCGTAATTTAAAATCTACAAGGGAAAATTATAATCGGAAGCTGTAGAGCTAAGAACGCTGCGATACAAGGGCAGAATTTTGATGCGGAGGCAATTAATACCAGTGATTGGTATCACCTTGTTTGGAGGATCCTGGGTGCCGGATGCGATTGAATTTCTCTTCGGGGGCAGTGGATTGATGCCATCGTGGACGAAGGTACATTGTGGCAGTATGCGATGGGTGTCGGTTCGGCTACTTTCTTTTGGGTGTTTCTTTTACTTGTGGTTTGTGAGTCGCCAGGTGGACACGATTGTTTTCGGGAAGTTTGATTACAGGAAGCCAGTAGGAAAACGTTTTCTGAAGGTAACCCTGAATTTGGTAAGTCAATTTTTGCTT
The DNA here is from genome assembly GCA_035610365.1 of Aquatica leii. NCBI lineage: Eukaryota > Metazoa > Arthropoda > Insecta > Coleoptera > Lampyridae > Aquatica > Aquatica leii. The sequence continues at coordinate 11,749,517 of CM069434.1, read as the reverse complement.
AATTATTCGTTGTCGCTACGGTGATACTCACGACTAACTATATTTACTGATCGTACGTTCGAATTGATTTGTTGCTTATTATTGTTACTCAATTAGTTTAAGTAAATTACTATCGCATGCTGATTACGTCAACGATCAATTATCATTATTAATGTAATTTACGTATGAAGATTTATATATGTTCTGGTGGTTACACTTTTGTTTTACGTGTAATGTAAGTTGCCGATACTGCTGATATTCTAGTACCTGTTTATATTTGTAGTCGGACTAAGATTATTCTTTGTCATGCTATTCAATTGTCATTGATTCAAATTTTAATCTATTTATCCTTATAGAGTAATTAAAGTGCAATTGTTGTTAACGATTTAGTTTCTTTCTTCATTTCCTCCATCTTTACGAACCTTAAAAATTTTGTACAAGCTTCGAGCCTCCTGTGTTGATCTAGCAGGAGCTATTTCTGCAAAGAACAAAAGATCTGGCGCCCTTTAAAATAAAGTCTCTTGAACTTCCCCTCTCTCCGACAGGTATGGTTTCAATCCTACAGTGAGTTGGCCGTGCAGGTTCGTAAATTACTAGAAGCTTGTAGCAGTCTTGAGGTTGGTTCTGTATGCGTCCCAATTTCTGCTCTTTCTGGCTATGTTAAATAGCCTTCCAATGCGCGCCTTTGCTTTGTCAAGCTCCTTGTTCCACCAATTTACTTTGTTGGGGGTTTGACTGTTCTTGGGCAGCTTATTTCAAATGCGGATTTTATTGAATTAACAATACTGTCCGTCATTAGTTCCAGTTCCTGCGTTGATCATGCAACTGCAATACAGTTTCTAGAGTTTCTCGGGTTTCTGTATTCTATTATGAGTTTCAAGGTCAAGAACTTTACTGTCCGACAAGGTTATAAACGTAGGCGAATTTCCGTTATTTATGATATCTAAATTAGATTCTAGAATAAACTCACTCACTTTTTGGATTTGTGTTTGTGCTCTCCCACAAGGTGTGGTGTGCATTGGCATCGCATCCAAGAATCAACGATTTTTTAGTGTTACTGTTAATCAGCTGTTTGATCCATCCGATAATGAACTTTTTCCTGATGCTTCTACTACAGACATTTTAGCTGTCACTAGTCTCTAGAACGTAAATCCCACAATGGCATTAAATTTAATGCATTCTGTACGATGATGCACGTACGAGGGTTGTGTAAAAGTTGGGCTACAAGCAGCTATATACCTGGACAGTTCAACATCTTTACTATTCCTTTGGAGATTTGTGGCTTCTGAATAAGGGTAAAATCAATATCGCGTGTCACGATATAAGCACTGAGGGGTGTTTATGCTGCCCTGCAGTAATGTATTTTTATCTGAAAGACTTTGAGCACTAGATTTGTCGTGAGTGCGTTCCTTTGACTTACGTCGATCGCCTCATGGACAGGGATTGTTGCATCCGTTTTTTTGTTGTCTTTTTAAACTCGGCCAGCGCCCGAAAAGTAATTTTCAAGAATCGGAGGTGCAGTTTGTTGGCTACCTTCACCAAGGACCTCTTGTTCATAAACAGGACGTATTTGGTTCTTCTTTTGGATGGGGATTAGTGTTAACCACCCACCATGTCTCGATACTGATGTTGGTCTGTACCGATATTTTTTCAGCGGAGTGGTCCGTTCCAGTACTGTTTTCGGGACCCACGCGAAAATTTTTAGGTTACAGGAAGATTCTTAAGATAAATACTCTCACGTCACTTCCTGGTCGCCTAGTCTGCGCACGTTATTTTCAATAACCATGAGTGCATTTCTAAAATTATGGATAAGCTCTTTGTTCTAGTTTGTTAATCTATTTGAGTATCGAGGTTTTTATGACTTCGGATTTTTTTAGATTTGATAATGTTTTTATGGAATTCTTTTGGTACGAGGAATTCCTGTCGGTGTCCTTGAATCTTTTTTGGGTTTTTTTGACTTCTCAACTTTGCTTTATCGGTCGTTTTTGTGGCGCCGGTGTGCTACTACTGGAAAGGTTACGTTTTTGCGTCCCTGTTGTTACGGCAGTTGATGCATTTACGTGTGCCGTCTGGTGTACCCACCTTTGCTTTCTCTATGAGTAGATTTTGCTCACGCATTCTTACTTTTTTTAATTTTTACTCAGAGTATTTTTCTTTAATGTGTTGTATTAATGGTTCCATATATGTTCCACGAGTACCGAGGAAATAATGGTCGCTGTGTGCAGTGCCCGGATACGCATGAAAGGCTGTATACAACGTGGTTCAGTTGATGTCCCGAAGTTGGAGCCAGTGACAACTGGTTTTCTATCCAGCCACGAATTTATAGGCTTGGTTTTTTCCAGCTTAGATTTAGGTTTTTGATAAAGCTATTTTATTTTTGGTTCAGGCAATTAAGCCAAGACCGTCAGAACTTCGTTTTTGCCCGTGAGACACATCTACAGCAGCAAAGAGTTTTAAGTTTGATTGCTGTGTCTGTTGACCAAAATCAGTAGAACGACAGACATTGTTATCCCAGTGTTGGCTCTTGCTACGACACTACACCTTGAGCTGGGAGGGCTTTTTCTCGTAACGGTAGTATATTGGAATACGTACGAAGTTTAGGCCACGATGCAACACTTGCCAAGGTAAACAGGTTTGTACCGGCTTAGCTGGTGAAGCTGCGTACCGTGGCGCATTATCTACCCTTCTATCCACTACTTGGAGACACACCCGATATGTACCTAGCTCACTTTTTAAAATTAATTTTGACTATTTACTTTATTAAAATTAACTTTACACAAATCAAATTGTATTTGGAAATATTGAAACTTGCTTATCTATTCCTATATCTGAACGTTGTAATTGCTGCTGTTTGTCTTCGAGGGACGAACAGGGAAATAGGATATACATTGGCAAATCTATAAAATAATTAAGCGGCACATCTTTAATACTTTATTAAAAGTAAGGAACTGTGTAAAAAAAGCCTTGCAAGACAAATCAAAGGGTGATTTTGATATGTTCTGCGATGCTACGATATTGACTACTACGCATGTAAATCAAATATCACAGACCCAAATGAAAGACTGAATATTTCTATACAATCAGTGTACTACTAAACAAGCAACTTTATTCGTTTCTTATTTGCACCTTCTTTTTCAGTTTGTTGCCTTCCAGCAGTGTTTTGATTAATTTTTCGATTGTATTCATTTTATTGTTTATTAATATATTTGTTTTCATTTGATGACGCTTAGCTTGGCTGGTTTTAGGTTGTAAGAGACAAATTAGTCAAGACCGGTGAAGCTACACCAGTATGTATTTTCTTTTTTTTTATTTATTATTACTTTTAGTTATTGTTTCAAACGCTTTTACAATCATTTGAGTTTTGTCACTGAATCTACTAACCCTCTCACTTTAAAATTTAAATTACATTGACGATAATTGTAGTTAATAAGTGGCACCTCCCCATCAAAACGTTATGGATCTGGCGGTAAGAAACCGGTCACTATATTACAAGATTCGACTGGTAGTGTTGTGGTTACCGAAACATACGATGATATTCCGTTGGAACCTCTTGGTAAGGGTAAGACGATTTCTGATTTCGTACACGCATGCTTTGTGAATTTTTTTTTGTTAAATTCTAAATCGATTTTTTTAAAGACGACGTCAGCGAGGAAGAAAAGCCAAGTTTGTTGGATAACATTATTTTTGGAATCGAAAGTGTTGTGGCGCTCGCAATCAAGTCATCTTATATTTTTACCAACATCGTCATGATGGTAAGTTAAATTTTTGTATTTTTTTGAAATCTTTGGTAGGAATATAACGGTTTTATTTTTTTTTATTGATTTATTATTACAAATTAATTTTAAAAAAACATCATAATATTACATTCATTAGCCACTCACTGTTCTACAACGCGACGTCTTTAGTCGCTGCTAAACAAGTTTCGACAAGTAACAACTCAATGTGAGATGCGCTCCTCCGCCTTTCCCGTTTGCGTAACATTGTTACGTGTCTTTAATCATTAATTTTCCAAAATCCAAATTCCAAAAAATCGTATTTTAATAAACTTAGGCATCCGGGCTGGGGATTTTCCGCTCGATTTCATTTTCCGTTTGACATTCGCTGCGAGTAGTTGATTTTAGTAGAAACCTTGTCCGTTCAATCGCAAGTAATTAATTTTTTTTTAAGTTTTATATCGTCCTTTTAGCGTTTTGAATGAAATGAAGATATCTACTTATACTGACGGAACTAAAGCGATTCTACTAAAACCAAACTACTCACAGCGAAAACATTGTCACGGAATTTATGCCACACTGTGGATCTGTAAAGATCGTAAACTACATCAAGAGCAGCGCGTTGAACAGTCAATTATTTAGTTTACGGTGTGAAGATCTCGATTCTGATTACAGAGTTCTTCTATTCCACACAGTACGCTGGTTGTCTAAGGGTAACATGGTGGCTTGCCTTTATAGATTGAAAGAAGAGATCCTCTTTCAATCAGTTCAAAGAAAAAAAATATTTTTGTAAATGTTCAACAATAAAAAATTTTAATGGAGATTGGTCTATTTGACTGATATATTGGAAGCCTTGAGGCAGATAAACTTGAAGCTTCAGAGCAACAACGGCACTTTAATAAGTAACTATGATCGTATTCAGGGTTTCATATCAAAATTTCGAATCAAAAGTTTATTAACTTTTTCTCGGTTATTCGAAGCAAATAAAAATCAATTTTGGCGAAGAGGAAGTTGGAATAGCCACTTATTTACTTGCGTTTGAAAACGAATTTTAGCGATACTGTCGAGACATTCATTCAGAGTCACCAATATGGCACATGGCAAGAAACCCATTTTTAATCGATGTCTTACAATTACCAAAAGAAGTTCAGGAAGAAGTTTTATTATAACTAATAGCACACAAAAAAAAAGATATGAAGTGAACTTTAAATTGTAACGCACAAATTGTCAAGGTGTTAAAAAAATCAATGAAGTAGATTGTCGACTCACTTTTTTTGCTAGCTTAAATCGAAGATGGTTGTAGTTCGAGTTGTTAGTAGCTAACTTCGTCTGGTGAGTCGATGCCTTGCGCCACCTTTTCTTGCAAGTAGAAAAAAAAACAAAAACGAAAAAAAGTTTGGGCCAGAGAAAAGATGCCTCAAAACCCGCAATGCTAATTGTGCGTTGAGAATAAAACCACATAAGATTACCATTTATTCGAGACAGTATTGCATCACAGTGAATAACGAAGAAGACTGAAAGAAACAAGATATCACAGCGAAGTCTAGGACTAAATATCTAGTATATTGCTAAATTTATCTTACTTAACCGTGTTCGCACTAATACATGTACCTTACAGTAATCTCGCCGGACCAAATAATGTCAGACGTGCAAGCGAGATACAAATTTGGTTTAAATAACCTTTCTAATCACGTAACGTGCGCAACGTACTTCCGAACCTTCTTACAAGAAATTATAGAATCGTAATTAAATTAAATACATACAAATGTAATATTAACTTAAATGACATAGAACAGTTGGGCATTTCGCAATCACGTTGTCATGTATTTGCTGACCTCGCAGCAAACGATTAACACTTGAAATTTTGATAATTGATAATTAGATTTCCGTTGAAAATGCAACATCGACTTTTTAGAAGTCGATATGTTCTGCATCGATAGAAATTTTCCGAGTGTTGTTTTCAACCTCTTACTAGCGCTGGCGTTTAGGCACATCTATATATCCACCTCTACGCGACTACGAGTGAAAAGTCAGAACTGCACTAAAAAAAAAGCCGCTACAAAATCACAAAATATTAAGTAGTTATACATATATAAGTGCTCAAATCAAATGCAAACACACGGCACAAGCGATAACGAGTTACATTAGATAAATAAATATTAAATATATAATTATAGGTAATCAGAAATTATGTAAAATTTTATAGTAGACTAGGAGATGATAGATACTCAAAATTTAAATGCGCGGGAAAAAATTACCCGTTGGAATTCTTCTTCTTCTTCTCGAGTCCTTAAACCAAAAGTTTCATATGTTCTTCCAGTGGCGGGCACAGGCTATGGCCCTGTCGGTGGCTGCGGTGAGGTCCTCTATGGTGCATTTTTCGTCGAGGAGTCGGCAGATCGGAAGATGTTCCATGGTCTGTCTTTCCCCGCAGTCGCATAAATCGCTGTCGCTAGAGTACCCCCACTTGGTCATGTTGACTTTGGATCTGCCAGTTCTAGTGCGTAGGCGGTGTAGGCTTTTCCACGTAGTCTTGTCCAGATCACCGCCAGCGGGTAGGTGTTCTCCCACTTCTAGGCTGGTACCGTCGATTGAGTCGGTGTTTTTAACGCGTTCGCGCCATGAATCCAACCTCGCTGCTTTAGCTGTTGAGTCCAGGGGTTTCTCGGATATGAAGCTTTTTCGGGATTTTAGGCGTTTGTCGACGTTGGTATGGCCGTACAATGGATGTCTGGGGTCCTCTAGTTGCCTCAGTTTTTCCCGCCTACTCGCTACATTTCTTCTTATGTCTGGTGGAGCAATACCGGCTAATAGGTAGAGGCTGTTGATGGGTGTCGGTTTCAGGCAACCCGTGATGTAGCGACAGCTCTCGTTGAGCACCGGGTCGAGTTTTTTGGCATGAGATGACCGCTCCCAAACTGGGCACGCAAATTCTGCTGTGGAGTAGCAGAGTGCGAGTGCAGTAGAGCGCAGGGTGGTCGGGTTGGCGCCTCACTTGGTGTTGGCCAGTTTTCTGAGGATATTGTTCCGAGCGCTGACTTTCCCCTTCGTCTTTTCCACGTGGGCCCTATAAGTCAGGGTCCGGTCGAGGACGACTCCGAGGTACACTGGATTCTGGTGGTGTTCTATTTCCGTTCCATTCCAGGTGATGCGTAACTTCCGGTTTGCTTCCCGATGGCGCAGATGGAAAGCAGTTACCTGTGTTTTGGTCGGATTTAGTCTCAGGTAGTTCTTGCTGTAGTAGGATGAGAGGTTCGATAGAACAGATGTAAGGACTCTCTCGATGGTGGTAAACTCTTTCTCCTGTGCTGTGACGCACAGATCGTCAGCATATAAGAAACTCCTGCAATTAGGGTGGATGGGCTGATCGTTGGTGTAGATATTGAAGAGGGTCGGTGCTAGCACACTTCCCTGAGGGAGGCCGTTCTGTGGCCGTCTCCAGCGGCTCTTCTGCTTACAGAGTTCTACATAGAATCGTCTGTTTTCCAATAGCGATTTGATGACTTGCACTAGGTGGTAGTCGTGTGTCATGTCGTAGATCTTCGAGAGGAGCATCCTATGGTTCACAGTATCGTATGCAGCTGAGAGATCTACAAATACTGCGCCTGTGATTTTCCCTTTTTCAAAACCATCTTCTATGTGCTGGGTGAGGTTGAGTGTCTGTCCCGTGCAGGATTTGCCCGGGCGGAAGCCAGCTTGTTCTGGGATTAGGTGTTCTTTGATCAGGGGAGACAGATGGTTCAGGATGAGACGTTCATAGAGTTTGTGGAGGTGGCACTGAAGTTTTTGGGGTCCGAGGCGTCTTTGCCCGGTTTTAGAAGGGCAATGACGCGTGCCTGCCGCCATAGCTTCGGGATGTTATATGAAGAAGAGCAGTTCTTAAACAGCTCTAATATCCACTCTCTTGTCCTTGGTCCGAAGTGTTTTATTTGTTCTGAGCAAATGTCGTCCATTCCAGCCGCTTTACCATTTTTCAGGTTCTTAATACAGATGTTGAGCTCTTCCATGGTGAAGGTGGTATTGAAGCTGTTGTTTTCTTTGCCAGGTTGTCGCTTGATCCTCATCTTAGGTTGTTTAGTTGGTGCTTTCCCGTTTAGAAGGAGTTGGCTTGCAACCTGGTTTGCAGTGACATTATGGTGTTGTTCAGCCTTTTTGGGGTCGTTGCTTAGCTTCTTGATGGTGAGCCTGGCTTTCCTACATGTTTTGCCATGACTTCTGTCTTTCTTCCTGTATCTTTAGTGCTAGTTCTGTACCAGATGCATTGGTGCTATCCGAGAACGGGTTTGCTTGGAATAGCTGTTGGTACTTCTGATATTCGTCTATCATCTCATGGGAGAGTCCTGGCACGTAGCTGGTTCTACATCCTCGTGGTATGTTCTTTCTGGATGCAGTACGTACGGCGTCAACGAACAGATTGTAGTTGGTCTGTGACGGTTCGATGTTTGCCACTTTCGTGTCCAGGTCCTCTGCAAATCCTGTCCAGTCTGCTTTTTTGAAGTTGAAACGGCGGCGGAATGGGGCCGTGATTGGTGTGACTGCTGGTGATGCGCTAATGGATATCGGCCTGTGCTGTGTGTGTATGGGTTCCAGCACGGCTTTACTGCAGAGGTCAGCGATGTTGTTGCTTACGAAGGCTAGGTCTGGGTTGTACCCCCGTTTCCATCTAGAACTGTTGAAGGACTTCGGGAGTTTGGGGTCGTGGATTAGACTGAGGTGGTTTGCATCGCTCCACGTCTCAACCAAGTCGCCATTTTCATCTGTTTTGGTGTAGTCCCAGTTGACGTGGTGACTGTTAAAGTCACCGATGATGATGTGAGTCTTGTTCCGATCGAAGTTTAGCGGTTTAGCGAAGTCAAACCGTTCCCCGGGTGGCTTATAGACCGAGGTGATAGGGATGCTGTCCAGTTCCACTGTCAGGATTTCGATGTTGTTGGCTTGAGACATGTTGGCCGTCTTGACGAAGAGATCGCTCTTCGTGAAGATGGCGCTACCGTATTTCTCGTGTTGGCACTCTAATATTAGCTTCATACCAGGGATCCGTGGGCGGTTGTTGTTTTGGCCTCGGTGGGTCTCTTGCAGACAGAGCACATGACATTTGTGGTCTGTGCAGATTTTTGCCATAATGTCTTGTTTGGCTCTTGTGAGCCCCTCGACGTTAGCAGAGATGACAGTCAGTGCCAGCCCTGGAAAGGGCCCTTTGGGGTGACACTGATGCACTGTGCTGGTAGGCATAGTAACGCTGTTTGGTTAAGGTGAGTAGTAGGATTCGCAGATTAAAGATCTGATAGGGGTCGCGACGAGAACGCTCCTACTTTGACCCCCCCGTTGGAATTAATACTAGTTAAACTACTTTTTATACAACCCGTGTAGATGACGTCAACTAGGAAGCTGATATACGACGGGGCTTCGATTCAGGGGAGTTGCTTTTGGTGGTAATTTACTCGAGAAATTGTTTCGGTGAGCCTTTCACTGCTAATTATTCGCACGGAAACCAACGGTAGCTCATTACAACAAATTTTCGTTATAAATAAGAGACCCAATCGGTAGCATCAGCAATACGATTTTATAGCACAAGTAAAGTGAATCCAGCAGAGAGAAATAACAGGGGCACCCAAGCTGGTAGCTAAAAATTATGAAACGCGTTGCACTCATCTCCACGTGTGAACCAAAAATTGACATCTAGAGAGCTTCTTAGATGTTTATACATTTTGTATCCAGAATATTACAATACATCAGCAGCATTAATTGCTCTCTCTCTCTCTCTTGCAGCAAAAAGATTTCTTTGAAAATTTGAAAAATTTGTCGCAAGCACAACTGTTAATGGAAAGTTGCCTACACGCCAGCTTGAATTTTACCAAAATGAAATTTCAATTGTGTCCGTATTCCTCGTCAATGTATAATCAACTTTTGTTAACACTGTAACCAACAAAATTGCCTTTTATCACAATTGCATTGCAAATTTGAACATACAACATTAAAGAAATATTTTTTTAGTTTGAAATAGCACTGAGTAAAATTTAGTAGTAATTATTAGGGTTAAACTCCGTTTACTCAGCTATATGATTGTAGTTAAAAGGGGGTAACGTTCCGTTTTTTTTCTTGTGTATACACTCGTTCTGAAAAAAATCGAGACAAACTTTTTGTGACAACCAGTTTTAATGGTATAAACGCAGCAGGTGAGATTGCTAATTATCCAATACCCGTACTACTGCGTGAGTGCATTAAAAAAGGGGGAACACAATTACACTATTAAATGTTTTTCAGTAATAAAAATTAAGGTATGATAAGGAAGGTTTAAGGTTTTTCTTAGTGAATTACTTTTACATGCTATACTATATACTATAATAAATAAGTAGGTGTATCTTTATGTAAGTAATTTTAAAATAATATTAATGGAATAAGTTCTCTTTGTAAGTTAGACTGGGTGTCAACCTGTAATCGAAAGCATTTCAAATTTTTTTTGTTTGTCCTATTTTATTCAAATATCTCATCAATTTTCTAAGTAGTTTGGGTATTTTTTACCTGTAATCATTTTCTTACGAAAAATTAGATTTAGTTTTATTCAATAGGATTTTATTTGCGCCAAGGAAGCCTAGTAGGGTTGGAAAAAACAAATGTAATATTTTGATTGAAAAATACAATTTGACTTAATGGTTTCTAGAATTTTTCTACAGCGGCATTTGCTCATTACTTATAAAAAAAATATGGATTTTGCTTTGCTAATTTAATTCTATCGACTTATTTCAATTAAATTAAATTAAAACGGACGAGCCGGACGTCTTTATATTATTTAAGGAAATAATCTGTGACTCCTGACGTATCCCGCAAAAAAGTCCCGATTTTAACTTCAATAATTCGAAACCAATAAGGACCAAATTTCATCACTCAACACAGCGCTCAGCTTGTTGTAATTCAATATGCGTAGGATGCATAAACGAATATTTTTTTGAGGCATTGGTAGCATCTATACCCATAAGGTTACAAGAATATATTGTTGCGTTTTAATTTATTAAAAACTAATTTATTTAAAACTACTAAAAATTATGTTTACTTATCCTAGAAATATGTACACTTTAAATTAACCGAACTAATAAAATCTAATAATAAAAACACTTACACGAATTTATGTATAACCGTTGTATAACACTAACACGAGATAAGATAACGTCCTCGGATATCACACTTTTTTACACTAATTATCACATACACGATTATTCTCGGTAGGTTTATCTCACACGCGTGCTAACGATACTTATTTATTTCAACTTGATAATCTTCTTAACACATTCACATTCCAGCAATAACTGACCTACGATTTCTTTCTTACGTATTTATAGACATCGGCGAATCCTTCTCGAGCGTTTCTTACTTTTCGCTATATCTTCTAGAAACTAGATAACAGCTTCTAGAAGGCTCTTGCGTTTGCAAGTAATTTCTTGAACGTTTCACTGCCCCCTTCTTAGGACTGTTCTGTCCCAGAACAGGAGACTGGATGCGACACCGGTAAAAAGGATCGTGGCGATAGCGGCAGCTTCCTCCATTTCGGCAACTTCCTTGACCATAAAAGTAACAGTCAATGGACTTTTCCTGACCCAATACTCTTCTCGGTTGGTAACTACAGACCAACACTTGAATGCCGGTTCCTCGGAAGACGACCTCCAACATGTTTCGAACTGTCCTCCAATTCAATTGATCTAAGCCACAACCAAGCTTGGGTACTGCCAATTTCTTAACATGATGGAACTCCATTTGTCTCTTGAGACTCCATAATGTTCGCCACAGATCTTTGTATAACGGCTTGACACGTGAGTATTTTTTGGTGACCAGATAGAAAACGAAGCGTCCGTCACCACGTAGTCCTAAAACTTTTCCGACTGCCGGTTGCTGTCTTCGTAATTCATCTAGCTGTCCAAACTTCTTTTTAAACACGACTGCAACCCCTTTGGACATGTCAAGATCCTTGCTCACGCAATGTGCGATGGCGTAATCTTTTTGTGTCTGGAACAGGTCTTCGATTAGATTCCTGGTTCTGCTACTTATTACTCTGGTTCGGACCTGGACTTGCGTATTGTGGTTATCGCCAGCAAACGGGGCTAGACGATCGACGTGGACCACTTTTGGCTTGCCTCTGGGCGGTTTTCGGATGCGGTATATAACGTCGTTAATACGCTGCACGACTTTATAGGGGCCCTCCCATTGCCTTTGCAGCTTCGGCGACAAACCACGTCTCCTTTGAGGGTTATACAACCAGACCATATCGCCAGGTTGAAACCCACCATTTTGCGCCTTGACGTCATATCTTGTTTTCATCCTGTCGCTGGCAATTCGTGTGTTTTTACGGACCTCTTCATGTACTTCGTCTAACCTCTTGGCCAGCTTGCTGACGTAATCTTCTCCAGCAACTTCTTCTTCCGGTCTTCGCCCAAATTGAAGATCGCATGGTAATCTTATCTCACGACCGAACATGACACAGGATGGTGTTTGGCCTGTGCTTTCGTGAACGGATGATCGGTATGCCATTAAGAAAAGGTGCAAGTACTGATCCCAGTCCCTTTGGTGTTCGGACACTACCTTGGCTAAGTACTTGCCCATTGTTCGATTCATCCGTTCAACCATGCCATCAGACTGAGGATGGAGAGGCGTTGTCCTAGTCTTTTTAATTCCTAACAGTCGGCAAACTTCTTGAAACAGCCCAGACTCAAAATTGCGGCCTTGATCGGAGTGTAATTCCAACGGAACTCCAAACCGGCAGAAAAACTCCTTTACTAATACGTCTGCGACTGTAGCTGCTTCCTGATTGGGTATGGCGTAAGCCTCCGTCCATTTCGTAAAATAATCCATTGCCACCAGGATGTATTTATTTCCGAATCGGATTCTGGGAACGGCCCTGCGATGTCAATCGCTACTCTTTCCAAGGGGCTTCCTACGTTGTATTGCTTCATGGGTGCTTTGCGCTTTCTTGCTGGACCATTTCCTGATGCGCAGACTGTGCATTTACGGCACCATTTCATGACGTCCTCTTTGCAGTTTATCCAGTAGAATCGTTCTCGCACTTTGCCCAACGTCTTCTTAATGCCAAAGTGTCCTCCTGATGTCCCATCGTGGAGATGCTTCAACACTTCTGTCACCCTGCTCTTTGGCACTACCAGCTGTAGTCTGTTTCCCGTGCCCACGGCACTTTCTAGGGATCGCTTAAGAAGACCGTCTTCTACTATCAAGGAGTCCCACTGCGCCCAGTACGCTTTGATATTTCTACCCGAAGCACTCACTTCTTCCCAGGTTGGTCGTCGGCCGCTTTCTTTCCAGTCGAGGAGTTGTCTTATTTCAGGATCGTCTCCTTGTTCGCGACGTAACTGCTCAGGTTCCCACTCATCATCAACCATAGCAGTTCTCCGGACGCATTCGACTTTTTCTTCCAGTCGCGAACAATGGCTGCAGTCCGCCGGACATGGTCTTCTGGACAAGGCATCAGCGTTCCGATGACTGCTTCCGGCACGGTGTTCTGTGTCATAGTCATACTCTTGCAGTCTCTCGATCCATCTTGCCACTTGTCCTTCTGGGTTACGGAACTGCAGAAGCCATTTTAAAACGGCGTGGTCTGTTCTCAGTAAAAATTTTCGTCCATACAAATACTTGTAGAAATGTTCGATGGACTTAACGACTGCTAACAGCTCCCTCCTAGTCACGCAATAATTCCTTTCTGGTCTGGACAAAACCTTGCTAAAATACGCGATAACTTTTTCTTGTCCATCTTGAACTTGCGAAAGGACCGCGCCTATGGCCAGATTGCTTGCGTCAGTATCCAAAACAAACTTTCCATCTTCTCTTGGACAACTCAAAATCGGCGAAGTGACTAGGGCTTGTTTTAGTTGATTAAAAGAACTTTCGCAGTCTTCATTCCATCTAAATTCTGCTTTTTCTTCGGTTAATTTTGTCAATGGTTTGGCAATATTGGCAAATCCGGGTACAAATCTCCTATAATAAGTGCACAACCCAAGGAAACTTCGGACCTGATGTTTGTCGATCGGTCTTGGCCATGCTTGCACTGCTTGGATTTTGTCTGGGTCAGCCCTTACTCCATCTCTAGATACGACGTGGCCAAGGTATTGGACTTCCTTCTTAAATACGTGGCACTTCTTTGGGCTCAGTTTGAGGTTAGCCCCACGTAATCGCTGGAACACTTCCTTCAAGTTGTTCAAGTGTTCTTCAAACGACCTTCCAACCACGATCACGTCGTCCAGGTAAACCAAGCACGTCTTCCAAGACAATCCCCGCAAGATGGTCTCCATCAAACGCTCGAACGTTGCAGGAGCGTTACACAGGCCGAAGGGCATTACGGTGAACTGCCACAAACCAGTTCCGATCGTAAAAGCTGTTTTTTCACGATCCTTGGATTCTAATTCTACCTGCCAGTATCCACTCTTTAAATCTAACGTAGAAAACCACTGGGATTCTGACAGGGTGTCTAGCGTATCGTCAATTCTGGGTAAAGGGTAGCTGTCCTTTTTGGTCACGTCGTTTAGCTGTCTGTAGTCTACACAAAACCTCGTTGATCCATCCTTCTTCTTTACGAGTACCACTGGGGATGCCCATGGGCTACTTGAAGGTTCAATCACGCCTTCCCTCTCCATTTCCGTAATTATTTGTTCGGCTTCTTCTCTTTTTGCCAAAGGATGTTGTCGTATCGGCCGAGCGTCTCCGGTATTAATTTTATGTTTCACCACGTTAGTTCTTCCTTTGGAGCCACTCTCCAGCGCGAACACATCTTGGTACTCTTGGATCAACACTTTAAGTTTAGCCAGCTGGTCTTGGCCGAGGTTTTGGCATTTGGTGGTAAGAATGTCCAATAGATGTTGTGGACACTTCTTCGGCGACGTATCTTCGTTCGACTTCACGCATCTCACAATTTGTGATACTGGCGTGCATTGGCCTACCACGGTCTTCTTTTTCAACGTTACAGGATCTGAGTTGATGTTTAAGATCCTTACTGGCATCGTGTTCTTTACTCGTACTAAGGTTCGGCCAACGAGTAGTCCCTTTTCAACTAAGCCGCCTTCCATTGGTTCAATCGCGCGTATGTAGCCTTCCCGGAGATTCCCATCCAGGCGTGCCATCACCACACTTTCAGTCCTTGCAGGCAGAATCACGTCTTCACTCAATAAGACTCGCACGGCTGCCTTCTCTGACGAATGAAAAGGAATTTCTTCATTGTCGATCTTCAGGACATCGTTCTTCATATCCAAATGGAACCCATACTTCTTTATCACGTCCATTCCCAGGATAACTTCTTCCGTGATGTCGGCTACCAGTACTTGATGGTCGAGTACTCCATTTCCCAAACCAATGGTTACTTTGACTTGTCCGTGAGTAGGTATTTCGTCGCCCGTCGCCGTTCGAAGTCGTACTGTTACTGGTGATGTCTTCTCGTTTTCCAATAACATGTCAGGACGAATGATGGTCTTCGTCGCTCCCGTGTCAACCAGTAACTGGACGCTTCTCCCATTGATCTTGCCATCGAGATAAATGCTATGTAATTGCTCTCTAGGCGATGCCATTTGGATTGTAATCTCCGGAGTCTGACTAGATGAGATTACTTTTTGTCTCTTTTGCTCGCTTCGTTCCAAATTATCGAGCGCTCTTCTTGTCCTCTTCTTAGGTTTAGTACGATGCCGTCGTACATGGCCTATTTCGTCGCAGTTCAAAGCTGTCACTCCTCTTTCCCGAAGTATTCGTCGCGCTATCTCCTCGATGCTTTCCAGTGTCTGCGCGGGTACTTCTGCAGCACAGCAGAGTCTATGACCATCTCGTTGCGATGCTTGTTTTGCCGCTTCAAACTCCAAAGCATGCACCAAAGCGGCATCTAATGTCTTTGGTCGAGCTAACCGGAGAGTCTGCTGCGTTTCGTTGTCTCGAAGGCCGTCTACAAAGGTTTGAATAGCCAATTGCTCCAAGAAGGTATCTGGCGCTGTAGGATACGCAAGCCGTGTTAGTCTGGCGATGTCAGCCTCAAACTCTTGAAGACTTTCGGCAGCTTTTTGAACCCGACTTTTAATTTGAGCCTGGTATACTTGTTGAAGATGAGCATCCCCATATCTCATTTCTAATCGTGATATTAAGAGTTCGTAATTTTCTTGCAGATGGTCCGGAACAGTTTGTAAAATTCCAAGCGCTTCTCCACGTAAGGACACTATTAAAGACGTCGCTTTCTGCTTGTTGCTCCAATCATTAGCAGCAGCTGCGGCTTCAAACTGCTTGTAGTAGGTTGACCATGGAACTTTACCATCAAAATTCGGTGGTACAACTTTGAACTTGTGAGTGTTTCCTTCTCGATGATCCATTATTAAATCTTCACTCGTGACGCTTCCTTCCCCGTGACAATTCATTTGGTTGATTCTTTCTTCAAGCAGTTTCATTCTATCTTCTAATTTGTCCTCTATTGCTTCTATTTTCTCATTCATAGATTGTTTTCCGTTTTCCAGAACTTCACATATTTCTTCTCTTAAATTTAACATGTCTGCTTGAGTTTTCTCTTGAACAATTTTGATTTGATTTTCTATGCTTGTTCGTATTTCTTTTTTTAAACTTCTAGAACTTTCCTCCATTTTCTGAGAATGTTCGGAGAGTTTTTCTTCCATTTTTCTTGAATTTTCTTCCATTTTTCTTGAATTTTCCGACAGTTTTTCTTCAATTTTCTGTGAATTTTCGTAAAACTTTTCTTCTATTTTCTGCGAATTTTCTTCCATCTTCTGAGAATTTTCGAACAGTTTTTCTTGGATATTTTTATTCATCGATTCCAGAATTTTAAGTATTTTTGAATCCATTTTAACTGCTTGCAAACGCGTCACCGGCATAAATTTAAATATAACACGAATATAAAGTTTAAATACACTACTTTTTTAAAATGCAGTTTTTATATAACACAAAATTTAATAACGATTCACTTATTAATACTAAACCACTAGTGTACGGAAACGACTTTAATTAATATCGCGAACACGCACTTGTTAAAAGAAAAAGTTTAATAAACACTATTTTATACTTTATAAACAAACACGCGTATCGCGAACCTAACAGTTATTTACGCAATTAATTACGGAAGCGATATTAAATTACTTAATGGTATTTACACTAATAAAAACGAACCCGACACCGACACCACTGTTGCGTTTTAATTTATTAAAAACTAATTTATTTAAAACTACTAAAAATTATGTTTACTTATCCTAGAAATATGTACACTTTAAATTAACCGAACTTCTAATAATAAAAACACTTACACGAATTTATGTATAACCGTTGTATAACACTAACACGAGATAAGATAACGTCCTCGGATATCACACTTGTTTACACTAATTATCACATACACGATTATTCTCGGTAGGTTTATCTCACACGCGTGCTAACGATACTTATTTATTTCAACTTGATAATCTTCTTAACACATTCGCATTCCAGCAATAACTGACCTACGATTTCTTTCTTACGTATTTATAGACATCGGCGAATCCTTCTCGAGCGTTCCTTACTTTTCGCTATATCTTCTAGAAACTAGATAACAGCTGCTAGAAGGCTCTTGCGTTTGCAAGTAATTTCTTAAACGTTTCAATATTAACAACTAGGGGGGTGATATGCATTATTAGTTATATATTATATATTCAATATTGTTTAATTAATGTATTTATAAACAAATATGGACACGATATTTAAGAAAAACACTTACATTAAGTTCTATATCACTTATTACTGTCACTCGAATAATAATGTCTGCGGATAACATCTGTTTATCTAAACCTGTATTTGTTTATATTAAAAGCACGTACACTTATTATCTTAAAACACGCGTTAAACACTTAATTTATTTAAACCGACAAACTCTTCGTAACTTCTGACTTCGAAAAACTGACTTCAGCTCCTTTTGAATACTTTTATGGAGAAATTATGGAATTTATATTGTTTAAGGAAATAACCTGCGCGTCTTGCCATAGCCGGCAAAAAAATTCATTTGAAAACAAGAAGGCTCAAATTTTATTCTTTAATACCGCGCTCAGCCTGTTGATAGAAATTACTTCGCTAATATTAACTGTAACGGCTTGTTTCAATTAAATAAAATTAAAACGGGTAAGCCGGACGTCTTTATATTGTTTTATAATTGCTTTTTTGGATTAGAATTATCTAATGAAGTATCAACATAATTACAGTATTCTTTGTGTAAAGGTATTCAGAGAAAATTGAAATTTATTACAACTTCTGTTCGTCACAAAAAGTGTGTCTCGATTTTTTTTAAAACGAGTGTACGTACTACCACAAGTTTTTTTTTCTGGATTTGCCAACAAAACTACTAGCCCCGTTGACATAAGAAAGTCAAGTGCTAGTATAAGAAAATATTGACTGACAGCGCATGCAAACATTGTTCTCGGCTGGGTTAACAAAATCAGATTGATATAAAAACAACAGTAAATGATGACTTTAAGATCTGGCATTAGCCGTTTATTTAATTGTGTCAGGTAGACAACAGACTAAAAGAAATTCATTATTTGAGATCAGTGTGATTGTTTTTAAAAGCAATTTGGGAAATATGAGAACGTTTGAATCAATCGTAAAGAAGAAATGGAAGATTTGTGCCAAAGGTAACGGAAACAAATATACTCTGATGAGTATATTTTGACACCACCAGAGGGTGTTAGTTAAACTGTATGTGTTGATATCACTATGAAGACCGTCTACTCCGTACAAGTTCTGAATTGTGTTAAAATTAATGCATTACAACATTTTCCTTAAACAGCATTTTTAATGCGTTCGTTTTTTTTAGGCATGGAGTATAACATTCCATAGTTGGCTTACATTCGTTTTACTTCTGGTGGCAAATATAATGTGGATGGTTCCCAATCAAAGACGAGCCATGTTGCGTTTCAGTCCATTTTTAGTCTTTTACGCGTGCTTTTTACTAATATCTGGCTACATTTTTTCGATGAATCTAACAGACGATGAACTGCCACAAATAGTCGGAAACGTCGATTTAGGCTATATAGGATTTATAAAAGTCACAGAGTTACCATGCAAATACCTCTTTATTAAATGCCTATTCACTTTTATGTTTTGGTTAACACTCAAACAATATTCAAACGAAAGAAAAGAAGCAAGACAAACTAATGCTTTAGCCGATATGGTTGCTCCATTACAAGTAACTGTAGGTACCGCAGCAGGTATTGATTTGATTGGTTCGTACGCAACAAAAGTGATAGAAATTTTGTAGGCGTGCCGAAAGACGAAACTAAAGGGAATGCAACTTTAGAAAAAATTGGAAGTTACATAAAGAACTTCCTAACCAAATTTTGGATCTGGATTGTAGCAATAACATTGTTTAGTGTTGCAATTACAGGCGAAAGGATGACCATCTTCCGTATAATATACATGGCGCTGTTTATCTTTTTTGTGTTAACTTTTCAGGTTTGTAAAGCTCGATGTTGAAAATAGTTTTTACTTTTTTTTCAATGTAGTTGTCTTATGCTGTATGGAGGAAATTACTATTTCCATTTTGGGTAACGGTTATTTTGTATTCTATGATCATGCTGATTATGGTTTACACGTACCAGTTTAAAAATATTCGCGAATATTGGTCGACGTATTTACACGTGTCTCCTCAACAGTAAGTTTGTGTATTTAAATTACAACGATTATTTGTGAGGTTTTAGACAGTTGGATATTGGGCTAGAAGCTTACGAGCCGAAACAATTATTTATACGTCTAGTTACACCAACTTTTTTCATTATAATAACTGCAATTCAAATTAATTGCTTTCAAAAAGATTTCCTTAGGGTCTCTGAGGAAAAAGTTGTTGTCATCGACGATCCAACATCCGACAGCACGTCGATACCAGACGAGAACGTGCCCGAACCAGTCAGCGAAAAAACTGACTTGGACACATACAACAAACATACTATTACCGACGGAGCAAACATATCAACAGCTCAATTACAAGTAAAACTACTTATTTGGTTTAAAAATCTACAGGATTTTGTGAATTTATTATTTTTATTTTTGGAAATACATTTACCTACTATTGTGATGTTAATTTGCATATTTATGTGTATTTACGATCATTGCGCTCTTTATTTTCCTCTTGCCATTTTAATAATAATGGCATTTTTTATGGGTCGGAAAATAATAATAGGAGTAATTTACACTTGCTCCGTGATTGCATCGATACTTCTTCTACTCCGTATGTTATATCAAATCGACTATATCAGCCACGACATTTGGAACGTCGACTGTGAAGTAATTAAAGTGAATTGCTTATTTTTACCATATTTAATGTACATTTTTAGATTATAAATAAAACACTGAATGACGCTAGCTGGTTGGGATTTTCAAAAGTGACTCCTACTAAATCATTATATTCGATAGTTTCGTGGAACATTGGTTACATAATAGCGGTAACTTTGATGTCGGTTATTCATGTTCATCAACACAGCTTTAGAGGTGCCCAATGTATGCATTCAAGAAGAGTGTTTTATGTGTTTCCCGAAATTGGGAGAAGCGATGCCGATAAAAACCTTAAAAGTTGTTTGAAGTACTTAATAAACTTCGGATTTTACAAATTTGGAATTGAAGTATAATATGTTATAAAAAATATTGCTACATTACAGCATTCTGTTGTAGGTCACTCTAATTGCTATGGTGTGTGTAATAGGATACAGATTCGATATGTACAGTATGATGTACGCAGTTTGGTTACTTGTTTTATCTTTAGTTACAAGACAAACTTTAAGTAAAATATGGAACGTTTTTTATGTATTTCTGGGGCTTTCGATTATAACGCAATATTTTATGTTAATTGGCTTGCCTCCACAATACTGCAATCAAATTAGTAAGGCTATTTAATTAGTCTTTGAACTCGCTCATATAACAATTTTAGTTTTTTCCTGGGACGTAAACGAAGCTTTATATAATCTTCAACAATCTATATTTTTACTGAGTTATGAAAATAGTCTACCTAAAGAAAACGTACTCTACGATTTTGTGCTATTTTTGTTAGTTTCTCGGCAATCAGCCGTGTTTAGATTAGAGGCTGGTAACTCAAGTCGAGAGTTTCAAGGCGGGTCTAACGAGATCGTTATAGGACATGCCGAAGATCCTGATTTTATAATTCCAGTTCCTGATTTTGTAACATATTGCAGGTAAGTGCTTAGTTTAATTATTTTTACAGAAAATGTTGATTTATTTGTTTACACGTAATTTAGAACTATTTTTGTAAACGTAATGACTATCACTCGATATTTATAAACACTATCGAACTTCGGTTTATCTTAAACTGGTATTTATTTAGACCGTTCTTTACACTTCTGACTAGATTCAATTCACTTCCTTTCAACATGTTTTTATATTTCTACTTTGTCGGAATCCAGAACATTCCATCTTTTTCGACCGTCCATTAAAGTTTCCAAATACTTCGGGAACGCTTCATTGACCTAGAACGGGGAACTGGATACGGCACAGGTAGAAAGGGGCGCAAGTTCTCTCATTTCTGCAATTTTATTGAGCACAAAAGTAGCAGTCGACGGACTTTTTCTGACCCGATGTTCTAGTTGGATGGTAACTGCAGAACAACAATTGAACGTCTGTTCCTCGGAAGACGACCTCCAAAATATTTCGAACTGTCCTTCTGTGACGCTTGCTTCGGACGTAAATAGAAAGCTAAGGGACGTGTTGCAAGTTTTAGGTTTTACGAACCTTGCACGGCCAACTCATATAGTCGGAAGTAGGGGAGGTTCATAGGAAGTATGCTTAAGGGCGCCAGAGCTAATCTAAGATAACACTTCTGCCTCGCTCACGACAGACGGTCCAAACTTGTAACACAATTGGAGGTTCGTAATCCTTATTACTCTGATGGTCGAGTAGCCAAAGTTTGTTATTCGATAACGACGATCAAAAGAGAAAGGTATGTTGCCATAAAAGAAAGAGTAACCAAGATAACAACTTTAATTTAGAATCGTCGATGATTATCACAGATATATTGAATTTTCAGTACAGAAATGCCAGTAGTATCGACAACACACAATACATAAGTAAGTTACGTTGAAATGAACAGCGAAGAATAGTTTGTAGTAAATATTGTTTGTACACAGTATGCGAAACACACAAAGTAATTAATAATACGACATTACTGATAATAAAACAGTGATAATAATTACTGAATTAATACTAAACTTTCGTAATAATTATTGGTTGTACACAGCATGCGAAAAATACAAAATACTAATGATACTACCTTAATGGTAATAAAGCAATGTTAGCAATTACGGAATTAACATTAGCTACAGTTTCGTGAGCGACCTTACTGACAGCGAACAAATAAATAAACAACTTACCCCCAATACAGTAACTCCTACTTAGTCGAAGAAAGCGCTTTCCCCGGCAAGTGAGCCTGAAATCAATTTAAGTCGCAAATCGTGTCAAACCAATGTCTCACGAAATCAAGATCTACAAAAATGGTTACTTATTGTTAAAGAAAGTACATATAATATAACCCGGTTGTCGAATGCTGTTGTACACCTTCGATGACAGTTGGTTACGCAGGTGTTTGCCGCATGAGTAAAATCTCGCAGAAATGTGATTGTCTTCGGTTTATTTAGTTTTAACCGTAGGCCTTATAGATAGTTATAATCGTCCCATGAAGGTATTTGTCGATGTTAATCCCTTATAATTCGTTATCGAATAGAAACATGTGCCAGAACGTGGTGGAACGGCCGGTGACGACTCGAATACTTTACGATCGTAATGAAATTATAATTTTTCCTTGTAGATTTTAAATTACGACAAGAATACTCATATTTAGGAGGTAGCACATGGCGCTAACGAAAAGACATAAAAATTACCTTTAATCAAAGAAAGAACAAAAGCCACTTACCCTGCGTGGATTAAATTAGTTAATTAAGAAGACTTCTATTACCCATCGTGTCCCAACACCTGGATGTTTTGAGAAAACGATTTTTAATTCACGCAGACATAGGTTATAATATGAACGATGTTAAAGTCAAAGTGCCCGTATCTCACCGGATATCGTCTACTCAATACGAAGCGACCAACGAGTCCGATAGATGGCGTCGAGAAATAGAAAAGTAATTTTTAATTAAACCAATATACAGGGTAGTGCATTATTTAAATTTATGCACGTAACAGACGGTACGGTTCTCGGGCGCCAGATTTGTTCGAGAAGTTTACTCTCCTGTTAGACGGAGTTGTCCGGGTAAGTGCAGTGAAGACACGCTTGTCCCGGGCTTCGAACCCTAAAAGCGTAGCTAGGCGACGGAAATAAAATACAGCAGTAAATAAAACAACTTTATTTCATTCTTAAGAAACGGAACGGTAGTTTCGGCGAGCTATTCAAAGGGAGCAGAAAACCAAGCAAGCGTGAAATGATCGAAAAAGAATAATGACTATTACGCGTGTGTTTGGCATGCAGCCACGTCGATGAAGGGATTAAGCCCGACATTACGAATACCCGGAAAGGAATAGAGTGCAATAAGTAGCCGTGCAAAAATCTCTCAATAAGTTACTTGAACCTCGTGGTGACGCTTATTACGCAGGCCTCTTCGGTTTCGAACTTATCCGCTGGGTTGAACATTTCATTCTAAGACTTAATCTAAGATGACATACTTAGGCCACTTGTGCCTAGGCATGTCATCTCTATCGTATTCCCAGAGCCGCCGGACGAGGGGGTTGGGATGGGCCGCGAGGTCTGCATGGAGCGCAGCTGCGGATTGGCGGACGAAATCAGCGATCTTCGGGGTGGCGAGTTCCTGATGGAGCCGGTCTCTTCGGAAGAACCAGGGGGCGTCAGCAATCATTCTGAGGATCTTGTTTTGGAAGATTTGGATCCTGGTGGTGTGAGTTTTGGCAGCGTAAAACCATACTAGTGCTGCGTACGTCGTGGCGGGGCGGATAATCGTCTTGTAGATAAGTAATTTGTTGTCGATGCTGAGGCGGCTGTTGCGGCACAACATCGGGTATAACTTGACCAGTAGGCCGTTCGAAGAGGCGAGCTTCTGGGTGATGTGTGATTTCCATAGCAATTTCTTGTCTAGGGTGAGGCCGAGATATTTGGTCTCGTTCACCCAGGGGACGTCGTTGCCTTTGATGTGGAGGCGGCTTACGGGATCGATGTTTCTTCGGTTGAAGAGAACGGCGGCGCTTTTCGTCTGATTGACTTTTATTCGCCAGTCGTCGTACCAATTGTCGAGCGAGGTGAGAGCCATTTGAAGATTCCTCTCGGCTTGAGCAGGCGAGCGGGATGTTGCCAAAACGGCGGTGTCGTCGGCGTAGAAAGTGTACGTGAGTCCGTCGATTTTTGGAACGTCTGCGGTGAAGATGTTGTATAGAAGTGGAGATAGCGTGGATCCTTGAGGGACGCCGGCTTCTATGTGGCGTGGAGTGGATTTGGCGGTGCGAAGTTTGATCGCAAACGAGCGTCGATTGAGGACGGAGCCGATGAGCTGTACCATGGGGACGTCGATGCCTAGACGGTGCATCTTGTAGAGCAGTCCGCGATGCCAAACCTTGTCGAACGCCTTCTCGATGTCGAGAAAAACGCCGCCGATGACGTTGCGGTGGTTGAAACTGTCGGTGATCTGCTCCACTACGCGGAGGGCTTGGTGGACCGTTGAATGTTTTTTACGGAAACCGAACTGTTCCTGTGGAATAATTTGGTGGATGTCGACCTGTTCCTGTAATCGGGTTAGGATTATTCTTTCCAATAGCTTACCGAGAGTCGGAAGTAAGCTAATTGGACGGTAGTTTTGCGGCATGACGTGATCTTTTCCGGGTTTGGGAATGACTATGACGTCCGCGGTTTTCCACTGATGTGGAAAGTGACGGAGTCTTAGGCAAGCGTTGAAAATCGCGGTTAAGGTAGCTATACCTTTTTTAGGGAGAAGTTTAATTGCTTTGTTGGGAATGCCGTCGTTCCCGGGAGCTTTGCGGGGTTTGAGATTTTTAATTTCCGCTTCGATTTCTTTGGGGGAAGTGTGCCTGATTGGCTCGTTTGAATTTACTGTCAGGATGCTTCTGACTTCACGGTGGATGGCGTTCGTGCGACGGAAGTCTTCGTCGTCTGGATGGTTTGCTCTGAATTGGAGTTCGAGCGTGTCGGCGAAAGCTTCGGCTTTGTCTAGGTCGGTGAAGACCAGACCTCGGGGACCGTGAATGGCGGGCATGGGAGGATTATTCCTGTTTTTAAGGATTTTGGTCATTTGCCAGACGCTTAGGTCTTGTCAATTTAGCGACTGAAGTTTGTCGTTGAAAAGGAGATTCCGATGTTCTTCGATCTGGGTTCGAATATTGTTTTGAGCTGCGTTAAGAGCTCTTTTATCGTTTGGATGACGAGTGCGTTGCCATCTACGTCTTAGGCGGTTTTTCTTGGTGATCAGGTCACGAATTTGAATTGGGAGTTGAAGGGGATCGGACTTGATTTTTGTGATATTTTTTGTGGCTTTTGAGATGCATCTTTTTACAAGATCTGTAAAACTTGCAACCGCGGCTTGAAGTTGGGCGATGTTATTTATGACCGGGACTTGAGTGAAAAGTTTAGTGGCCTCGAATTGGAAAGTTGGCCACATGGTGATGTTCGTTTCGAACTGAAGGTTATCGTTATCTGATTGATCACCGAGTTGTAAAAGTACGGGCTCGTGGTCGGAACTAAGGTCGGAAACGGTGGTTAAATCGTGAAGTAGCCTGATGTTGTTGAAAATGGCTATGTCGATGACGTCGGGGAGTCCGTTGTGAGGTTGGATGGTAGGTTCGTAGGGTCCATCTACGACGAAATTTCGGACGCTGGCGAGGTCATGCAGAAGTCGACCGTTGCGGTTCGTTTTCCTGCTGTGCCAGTATGGATGTTTCGCGTTAAGGTCTCCTGCGAGAATTGTGGGGGTCCTTGCGTCAAAATCTGTGGGAATGACGTCTTTGGTGGGTGGGATATAAGCATTTGGGTTGCTTCAAGGTTTTGAAGTTGTGGCGTCGGAATGTGGTGGTGGGAAATGTCGATGTTCCGGCGGTAGAGAAATTCCTGTAATTTGAGTTTTTTGTTAAGGATACCGTTGGCGTTCCAAAACGCGATGAGGAGAGAGTTTGGTTTTCTTCTTGCAGCCATTACTGCTTGCGGGCGCGGTGTCGGGCGAGGAGCTCTGTGATGAGGGTGTGCTCTTCCCTGGTGACCTCGGTGTATGTGTTCCTCTGATGCTTCGTCTCTCCGGCGGTGGTGGTTGGCGCTGGAGCGGTGGGCTCAACCGGTCTCGCTGCCTGGGCATACGAGACGGCTGGGTTCACCGGCCTGGCGGCTGGTCGTGGGGCTGAAACAGGAGCAGGTCGACTAGTTTGGTTAGTACTTACCTGTCGTTGCCTTGGGTGGGTTGGGCAACCTCTGTAGTTCGCCGGGTGGTCCATCCTGCAGTTGCAGCACGTTGCCGGTCCGTCTTCTCGCTTCTTCGGAAACCTTCAGGGGTGGCGACATAGATGGCTACACCATTCTGGGTGGTCTTGGCTCTGGAAACGTCAACATTAGACTCGCGTAAGGTCTGCATCGCCTTACCGAAGTCCTTTTGGTTATGAAGGACTATAGGAGGGATCCTATCTTTGCGCGTCGTTTCAGTGGGAGCGGACCATTCTTCTTCCATGGGCTCTTCCATCGCGGCAGCAGACGCAGCGGCGGGCTCAACGGAGAGCGTGGCGGCAGGCACGGCGGAAGGCGTGGCGGCAGGCACGGCGGAAGGCGTGGCGGTAGGCACGGCGGACGGTTCGGCGGCGGTAGCACGCTCGGTGCGCCTGGACTTCGCCGGGGTCTCCATTGGTTCCGGGCTAGGCGTCGGAACAACGGGAGACTCGACACGGGAAGTCTGCTTCTTCTTCTTCGTCTTCTTCGCTGGGAGTGCCGGAAAGGCGTCGAGGAAGCGGTCCAGCTTCTTTGTCAACTCGACGATCTGCTGGCGGAGCTGGCTGTTCTCTTCCGTGAGCGTCCTCACTTGCTCCTGGAGGAATTCTATCGTCGAGGCGGTGGTGGCGGCGGCGGCTGCGACGTTGGTCCAATCCTGCTCAGAGAGCGCGATCGGATCCATGTCAAAATTCTTTTAAAACAAGTCTTATAAAAGACCGAAACTGAAATAAATTGCTGAAATGACGATTGCTTCGTCCATTATCCAACGTTCAACCTTTTGCAGTCTTTGCGTAGAGAC
This sequence comes from Aquatica leii, assembly GCA_035610365.1. NCBI lineage: Eukaryota > Metazoa > Arthropoda > Insecta > Coleoptera > Lampyridae > Aquatica > Aquatica leii. The sequence goes on along the minus strand of CM069434.1, from coordinate 11,722,600 downwards.
CTTCAATGTCAACAGTAATATGCCGGTGAAGGCCAATTGGCACGTTACCGAAAATCTTCAAAATGTTGCCAGGCAATGTGGTTGTTCAATGCATTTCAATTCTGGCACAATAACAAGCTGTAGAATACGAAACTTACGTCGAATCTAACGCTGCACAGATCAGTGGATCACGAAACACCAACAGTTCGCAAACCCACTTGCGCGGATACATAACACTACTGTGCGGGCTCGGTTTTATAACTAATGGTCTTAAGAGGGAGAAACGACTTTAAGCGAGGATAACATGCGCTCTGAAAGAAGCGACTTTAAGCGGGGATAGCGTGCGCTTTGATGTGCATTCGCTAATCGGGCTGAATTTTTTTGGATTATTTATTTACAAACGGAAAACTGGTAATTCCTACCATCCTAATAATAATAAACAAAAATAAATAAATCAACTTTAATAGTAACAAAAATAAAATAAATAACAGTCCGTTAATACAAAATACAAATAAATAAGTTGCTTAAACTAAAATCCAAACTTAAACTACTAACGGTTTGTTACACTCCAATGTAATTAATCTAAACTGCAACCAGGCTTGGACTGGCAATTTCTTAATGTTATGGAACTTCATTTTTTTTTTGAGACTATAATGCTTGCCACACATTTTCGTATAACGCCTTTGCACGTGAGTACTTCTTGGTGACCAGATAGAAAATAAAGCATCGGTCATCACGTAGTTTTAAGACTTTGCCGACCGCCGGTTGCTGGTTTCGTAGTTCATCTAGTCGTTCTTCATCTTAAATACTACTGCAACCTCTCTAGACATCTGAAGATCTTCGCTCACGCAATGAACAATTGCGTGTTTAGAACAGGTCTTGTTGCTTCTTGATTGTAACTCCAAACCTAGCTTTTCCAGAACCTCCGTACGTGCTCATAAACTTATTGAAGTCCATTCTATCGACTTAATTCCTAGTTCTGCTTCTTATTACCCTGATTCGGACCTGGTTTTGGGTAACGTTGTTATCACCAGCAAACGGGACTAGACGATTGATGTGGATCGCTTATGACTTGCCTCTGGGTAGTTTTTGGATCCCATATACGACGTCATTAATACGCCGCAGAACTTTATAAGGAATTTTTCTTAAATACTACTGCAACCCCTCTGGATGTCACGTTCTTTGCTCATGTTGCTCTTCGGTTGTAACTCGTAACCTAGCTTTTCCAGAATCTCCGTACATGCTCCTAAACTTATCGAAGTCCATTCTATCGACTTGATTCCTGGCTATGATTGTTATTACCCTAGTTTGGACCTGGTCTTAGGTAACGTTATTATCGCCAGCAAACGGGGCTAGACGACTACTTTTGGCTTCTGGGTGGTTTTCATTGATACGCTCAGAATTTTTTAAGGGCCATCCCATTGCCGCTGCACCTTCAGCGACAAGCCACGCCTTCTCTGGGAGTTATATAACCACACCATATCACCCGGTCGAAACCCACCGTTTTGTGCCTTGACGTAATATCTGATCTTCCTTCTGTCGATGGCAATTTGTGTTTTTCTTAACCCCCTTATGTACCTCTATCAATTTTCTAATGTAGCTTTCTCTAACAATTTTTTCTGGTTTTTGTCCAAATTAAAGGTCGCAGAACAGTCTAATTCCGCGACCAATGATGATGTTTGGTCTGTGCTTTGGTGAACAGATGATCGGTATGCCATTATGTAGAGGCGCAAGTACTGATCCCAAGCTCTTTGGTGTTTGGACACAACTTAAGCTAAGTATTTTCTCATTGTTCCATTCAGGCGTTCAACCATGCCATCTGATTGAGAATTGAGAGGGGTCGTTCTAGTTGTCTTGTTCCTAACAATTGGTAGATTGAAACAGAGCAATTCAAAGTTGCGCCTTTGGTCGGAATGTAATTCCAACGGAGTTTCGAGCTGGCAGAATAACTCCAATACGTTTGCTACTGTAACTGTTTCTGAATTAGGTATGACGTAAGCTTCCGTCGATTTCGTAAAGTAATTCATCGCCACCAAGATGTATCTGTTTCCCAAATCATATTATGGGAACGGCCTTGCGATGTCAATCGCTTCTCTTTAAAGGGATTCCCACGTTATATTGCTTTATTGGTGATCTGTGCGTTTTTACTGAACGACATCATTCCATGACGTTTTCTTTGCAGTTCACACAATAGAACCTTTCTTGAACTTTCCCTAATGTCTTCTTCACGCCAAAGCACTCTGTTTTTTGTGCTTTTGACACTCTCTAGAGATCGCTTAAGAAGGCGATTTTCTACTGCCCCACTGCGCCTACTATGCTTTGATGTTTCTGCCCAAAGCACTCACTTCTTCACAGGTTGGTCGTCGCCTGTTTGCTTTCCAGTTCAGGATTAACCTTATTTCAGGATTGTTTTCTTGTTTACGGCGCAACTGCTCAGGTTCTCACTTGTCATCAACCATAGCAGTTCTTCGGAGACAATCAATCTTTTCTTCTACTTGCGAACAATGTCTGACATGGTCCTCTGGACAAGGCATGACTGTTTCCGGCGCGGTGTTCTGTATCATAGTCATGTCGATCCATTTTGCGACTTGTTCTTCCGGATTACGAAACTGCAAAAGCCATTTCAAAGCGCGTGGTCTGTCTTTAGTAAAAATTTGCGTCTAAACAAGTATTTATAAAAGTCCTTTATGGACTTGGCTACTGCTAACAATTCTCTGACCTAGACAAAACTTTGTTAAAATACGCGATGACTTTTCCTGTTCAACTTGCACTTCTGAAAAAACGAGTGCACCTATGGCCAAATTACTTACATCGGTGTCCAAAACAAAATTTCCATTTTTTCTTGATTAATTTAAAATCAGCGAAGTGAATAGGGTCTGTTTTAGTTAATGGAAAGCGTTTTTGTTCTTTTTTCGGTTAGTTTTGTCAAATCCGGGTACAAATCGTCAATAATAAGTGCTTTCTTGGCAAGCTTCGAACCTGATATTTGTCGATTGCTCTTGACCATGCTTCCACTACTCGAACCTTGTCAGGGTTAGTCTTTACTCAATCCTTTAATACGACGTAGCAAAGGTATTGCACTTTCTTCTTAAATACGTGACGCTTCTTGGGTCTCAGTTTTAGATTTGCGCCACGTACGTTACCTGCCAGTAACCCCTCTTTAAATCAAATGTGAAAAATCACTGGCATCCTGACAGACTATGTAGCATATTGTCAATTCTTGATAAAGGGTAACTGTCCATTTTAGTCACTTTGTTAAGCTGTCTGTAATCTACACAAATTCTTGTTGATCCATTCTTCTTCTTTACTGATGCGACTAGGGACGCCCTTATATTATTTGAAGGTTCAATCACATATCCGTAATTATTTGTTTCTTCACGTTTTGCCAAAGGAAGTCTGTGTGGATATTGTCGTATCGACCGAGCGTCTCCGGTATTAATTTTATACTTCACCAAGATAATTCTTTCTACTGCCAACCAGTAGTCTTTTTTCAACCAAGTCACTCTCCATTGGTGCGATAGCGCGAATGTAGCTTTTCCGCAGATTTCTATCCAGGCGCGCCATCACCACACTTTCAGTCCTTCCAGGCAAAGTGTTACGTAAATATAACCATAACTTAGTGTAAGCGGCAGCTCAACACTTCATAAAGTGCTAATTATCAAATAATTAAAAGAGCGCCAAATCGGGAAAATGCTTACTACAGATCACATTTATATCTGCCAAACACTGAGAGTAAACAGAACGAACAATAACCTATAACAACGAATATATTTTTACTGCATGACAAAAATGAAATAGAATAAAATTAACAATAATAATCATACACGTAGATACATGATTTAATGGTGTTACAGTATGAAAATATAATTTAATAATCAAATGAAGAATAAAAATTGAATCGATGCAAATCGGGTGATTACGCAATCAGAAGCACAGCGCACCGGTGATAATTTTAAATAATTACACAAGCAAACCTGCATGAATTAGTCGTAAAAACATATATACCTAAGCCATTCGTATCTATGTTCGACACCAACTTAAATTATGAGATAATAAAAGGAGATTACTTACGTTTTATTCTTACTGCAATTAGCTAATGACATATCCAAACCAACCTAAAATTACTGAAAATGTAATATATATAATGATATAACAAGTAATGTTGCGTATAGTTCATCCAATGATGATACTAAACAGAATGCGCCAACCTGCCAACTAACTTGTCTGATACAATTGCAGATGTGGCACTGAACTTTTAAGATTAATCGTCCATCTTACAAATATCCCATCGACTTGATACCAAATTAATCCTTAAGCTTGGTGTTTGTATTCAATGCTTGCATTCTGATGTGCTGCAAGTTATTAACTCGTAAGAGATATGCTTAAGAAGTATTTACAAAACTAAAGGAGCAGGCACGTCGCGGTGCCCCAACTCGCCATGCTAATACAAGAAAATTAGATTGCGTCGTAAAATAAAAGTTAATTCTTACCCTAGCAAAACTTTCACAAGTAACACATACGAATCGAAGTTGATTTACACATTTATAACGACGATGATATATGATGTTTAAAAATGGAGATTGTACTGGGCGCAACGTTAGTTTTCACGTGCTATCTTTTTCAACGTCAAAAACAACTGCCTTCATTGACGAATGAAAAGGAATTTCTTCACCGTCAATCTTAATTTTATATCCAAATAAAACTCATGCTTCTTTATAACGTCCATTTTCAGGATAATTTCTTTTGTGATGTCGGCTACCAGTACGTAATGGTCCAGTTCTTCATTTTCAAAACTAATGGTTATTTTTACTAGTCCCTGAGTACTGATTTCTTCGACCATTGCCATTCAAAGTCGTACTGTAGTAGTTACGTCTTCCATCGATCTTGCCATCTAGATAAATGCTGTGCAATTTTGCTCCATAGGCGATTCCATTTGATTGGTAATTTTCGATGCATGACTAGATGAGGTCAATTTTTGTTTCTTTTGATCAACTCGTTCTATCTTTTGGACCCCCTTCGTGTCCTCTTCTTACTCACTAATACTTTTGCAACACATGGGAAATTATGGTTGCCTCGGTGTGACGCTTGTTTTGCTGCCTCAAAATTCAAGTCATTCAACGTTTTAGGTCGAGCTAACCGTAGAACCTGCTGAGTTTTGCTCTCTCAGAGGCCGTCTACAAAGGTTTAAATAGTTAATTGCTGCAAGAAGATGCTGTACGATACGCAAGTCATTTCAATTTGGCGATGTTAATCTCGAACTCTTCAAGACTTTCTACAGCTTTCTGAACCTGACACCTGTTGAAAATGAACATCTCCATATCTCATATCTAAACGGGAAGTTAAGAGTTCGTAATTTTTTTTGAAGTGGTCATGAACAGTCTGCAAAATTTCAAACGGTTCTCTACGTAAGGCCACTATTAAGACATCGCTTTCTGCTTGTTGTTCCAACTACTACTTTAAACTGTTTCTGGTAGATTAACCATGGAATTTTTCTTTCAAAATTTGGAGGTAGAAACTTAAATTTTATTCCCGACGATCCATTAAGAATTCTTTGCACTTCCTTTACCATGGTAATTCATTTGTTTTATTCTGTTTTAAATCAGTTGCATTCTTTCTCATAATTTTCGCTTTAGTTTGTCTTCGATGGTTGTTGAATTGACTTCTGACTTTTGTTCAAATTTCTCTTCTATTTCTTTTATTTGTTTTCTACTGCTTTTCTTAAATTGAAAATACCGTTTTGCATTTTTTCTTGAGCAGTTTTAATGTGGTTCTCTACACTAATCTGTATTTGCTTTTTCTATAGTTTTTATTTGATTTCCAATACTAGTACGCATTTCTTCTATTTTCTGAGAATAATCGAAAAGTTTTTCTTCCATTTTCTGAGAGTTTTGGTCAAGTTTTTCTACCATTTTGTTAGAATTGTTTTTTACATTTTTATTCATTAATTCTTGACTATTTTCTATTGATTGGAGAAATTTAAATAATTTTGCATCCATGTTGTTTGTTATCAAACACGTTACAGTCACTTGTTTTTGTATCATTTAATTTTAACAACGACCGATTCTTTATTAGTAAATTAAATGCACAGGTTTAACGAATTGGAACGCTTTAATAAACAAACACAGGCGAATCGCGAACTAATCAACTGTTTATTTGCACAATATCAAATTACGGAGCATAAGATCACCCTACACCTGACACCAATGTAATGAATTTTAAAATAAAATTTATTCAAAATGTTTTTTTTATAAACTACGTTTGATACTGATATTTCTATTTTGGAAATTATTAAAGATTCTTTTTATAGTCACGATAAATTTAAATGTTTTTTTTTCTAGATAATGCCAGTTCAAAATTTTTTGGATTGTACTAACTAAATTACAATTGACTCAAAATTTTCTTCTGAAATACATCTTGTCCCAATTTTTGTTTAATTAAGTGTACTCTATACCAGTAACACTTTTGTTTTAATTTTAGATCATATTTAGACGTCATCAAAAGAGCAATTTTCTTAAATTGGATATGGTTCACATTGGCCGCAATGTTTTTGGCTGGGACACAAAGAGTCAGCATTTTCTCGGCGGGTTACTTAATAGGAACTTTTATATTTTTATGGCAGGGATCGGACCTTTATCTTAGACCGATACCAAAAATATTGAAGAGGTACGCGGTTTGATTCTCCGACTGTAAATGACTTGAATTAAATTTTAGCTGGAATTATTTATTATCTTACAACATAATAATAATAATATTGAAAAGTTTCTTGCAAGTATTGGGTTGTATCTTCATTGAGTCGCTTCAAAAAAACGCATGTTGGGTAATACACATATTTAGCATTGGGTGCTCGAAGACGCAAAAAGATGGCGATCCTTTGATTGTAGATGAATGTAAAGTAAACGAATACATAGGGCTGGCTTGGGATGGTGTTTGTTTCGCGTTTCTTATATTGCAATGTAGAATATTCCAAAGCTACTATTTTTTCCACGTTGTAAATGAAACGAAAGCAACTACTATTTTGGCATCGAGAGGTATGCTATTACACTATCCAAAATACCACGTTACATTTTGTGATATTTATTTAGGTGCTGACCTAATCGAGGAGCTACGTGAAAAGAGAATAAGCGATAAATCGGAAGGAGAAAGGAAAATCTTAGAAAAGATTAAAATTAAAATGGAACGAATTAAAGCTGGACAACAAAAACTTCGAGGTCACGCTTATGATACGGATAATCATTTTGTGGGTAAGATTTCTTTAAATATTTAATTGCGGTGAAACTTTGTTCAGATTTACATTTAAACATAATTCTTCTTGAATTCATTTATTATTAGAGTCTGTGTCACATAAAAACACGACGGCCAATCATAACGGTTGTGTCCAACATTTATAAAAGCGGATTTTACATTCTGTTCACTTTTAACGTAACGTACAGAAATACAAAGTTGGAAACGCCACATGTTGAATTAAATAAGCTTTTATTTTCAGTGAACTCCTATGAAATTTTTTTCTCGTGTTGCTAGACCAAATAGTTTTCGAGATAAATTTAAGGGCCGCGTTTAGGGACTTACCCTGTATATTTTAAATTTACTTTTATGTCTAGATACATAATATAAGAAACAGTAGGCAACTGAAAATTTGTCTGAACGGGCGGAGCTACATCAAATGCGATCGTGTTTTTACATGACACGGACTATAATTTCCGTTGAACCGGATTGAGTATAAAACAAACAAATGATTACTTTGTAATGAATATTTGTTCAGCCCAACCTCCTTTAGCACGTTCAACGTCTACTTCATCTTGTGGCTCGGCTACTTCTCAACAAACACCACCAGCAGGTTATCACACTCCTATTGACGAGGAGGACGAAGGAGAACCGGCTCCTCTTACTCCTCGCGCATCGTCGCTTATGCAAACCCAAGTTCCGTCACCTTTTTCTGCAATTATGACTGGTTCTCTAGAAGCTTATTTGGAACCACAACGTATATCATTTAGTTCTCCTCCTAATTCTGAGTTAAATCCACGCCCACCTTCGCCCGACGAAAGCTTTCCGGTATTTTCTCCGCCACCGTACGAAGCTGCACCTCCATATACCGAAGCAGTTGCTGAACAACCAGCTGCACGTGTTCAACGTCAATCTAGTATTGGTCCACCATGGATGGCGGGATCTTTAGTTACACCTAGACAAAGTGTCATTTCTTTTTCGTCACGATCTCCTTTAAGTCATCATACATGTAATTGCCATTTTGTAACAGTTTTAATGTTGTGGTGCAGTACATTGCTTAAGTCTTCTAAATGATGTTGTATATACACCCGCTGACATGTACAGCAAATGAAATATGTACCATACGTTTTCTAATCAAGGATGTCTTGCCCACTTCTCTACAGGAATTAGAAAAATGTGATTAAACGGAGTCTGAAAAGATCCCAATTTTTTTGTACATTATATCAAACAAATTTAGCGATAGCGTTTTATTGTTTCTACTATTTATTAATTTCTGCTTGTTCGTGTCTAGCAGTTGACGCAAAAATAATTTCTTTTAATTTTGCTTTTAGATGGCATATTTCCAGGTAGACCAAGACACAGAGTGATTGTTCCAAAGTCGCATACAGTTGGTAAAGAAATTAATATTGGTTGTATAGTGTATCCTAGCCTTGTTTGCTTTGTTTAGCTGTTTTTATTTAGTTAAGGTGCTTGGTTTGCGGTACTAACCGACGATTAGTTTACAGATTGTGTATTACTTTGTAATTAACACGCATGGTCAAACCTACACTACTGTATAAATATAATAAAACGCAAGGCACGATGTTAGTAAATATTAGCTTTGATAAAACCATTAACATGTTTATGTCTTTGTAGCTATCCGATCTGGAGATTATTACATGTTTGATGAAATCGAAGACGATCAGTTGGATCTGATTCAGGAGTCACAAATGACAGCTGAGGAAGAGGAAGAAGAACGAGAGCTTCGTGGAAACAAGCTCGCCTTAGGCGAGGTGAGTACGATCAATGTCACATTAATCATAAAAATACTATGATAATGCATTTTTGTTTCATTACTTTAAGTTTTTTGGATAATACTCATTTTACTAATGTTAATTCATTGTATAGTTAATAACATTTCGATCTGTGGTTTGGATTTATATAGCTTAGTATGTAAGGTACTTGTACACTTATATGCAAAAAAATGGGTCGATGTGTCCATTGTTCTAGCTGCAACTATATAATCGTTAAATACCTTACAATAAAACAATAACATTTTAGTAATCAAAGTTTACTTTTAAGTATTGGAATGCATTATTTATTAATAAACAATACAAATTCTTTACAAACGTTATAAAGTAGGGCGTAATTAATTATTGAACCACCATTACTTTATCAATACCGTAAAACGGGGTGAATTACAACACTTTTTGACCTTTCGACTTAAACCTCACATTCAGAATTTTTCTAACAATTGTAAACAGCGCAAAAGTGTAATTTACTATTATACTTTACTCACCAGTAATTACAAATCTTCAACTATATTACAAAATTAGTTTTTTATTTTTTATTGGTTGTTGAGATTTGCCCTTCGGTCGGGTTCAATTGCAACACTTACTTAACCCTTACCTAAGTTGGTATTTCGAAACACGGAGGTTATATGACAATTTTTAACAAATAAAGTGTAGAAGGTACAGGGACTTAAAGATGTAGGTAAGTAAAAAACTTACTCCGATAATCAATATGTCAACATTATTAGATACTGTGGTAATTTGGCGATGTTATTCTAGGTCCTGTAAGTCTGAGTTCATTAACTTTTTTGTCTGTCTCTCTTCTAACTCTTCAGTCAAATCCTTCAGATTTCCTCGTCAAGTTCTGGGAAATCGAGTGACCGTAGCAAACATTCGTAATCCTGATGCAGAATGATGCGAACGCTTGCATAGCAGTATGTTACGTGCATAAATTTAAATAACGCATTACCCTGTATATTGGTTTAATTAAAAATTACTTTTATATTTCTCGACGCCATCTATCGGGTTCGTTGGCCACTTCGTATTGAGTAGACGATATCCGGCGAGATACCGGCATTTTTGACTTTGACATCGTTCATGTTATAACCTATGTCTGCGTGAATTAAAAATCGTTTTCTCAAATCATCCACGTGTTGGGACACGATGGGAAATAGAAGTCTTCTTAATTAACTAATTTAATCCACGCAGGGTAAGTGGTTTTTGTTCTTTCTTTGATTAAAGGTAATTTTTATGTCTTTTCGTTAGCGCCATGTGCTACCTCCTAAATATGGGTATCCTTGTCGTAATTTAAAATCTACAAGGGAAAATTATAACTTCATTACGATCGTAAAGTATTCGAATCGTCACCGGCCGTTCCACCACAATCTGGCCCAGGTTTCTAGTCGATACCGAATTACGAGGGATTAACATCGACCAATACTTTTATGGGACGATTATAACTATCTATAAGGCCTACGGTTAAAACTAATTAAACCGCAGACAAGGTGTACAACAGCATTCGACAACCGGGTTATATTCTATATACTTTCTTTAACATTAAGTAACCATTTTTGTAGATCTTGATTTCGTGAGGCATTGCTTTGACACGATTTGCGACTCAAATTGTTTACAGGATTGCTTGCTGAGGAAAGCGCTTTCTTCGTACGAGTGGAAGTTCCTGTGTTAGTGGTAAGTGTTTTATGTATCTTATTCGTTGTCAGAAAGGTCGCTCACGAAACTGTTGCAAATATTAATTCCGTATTTACTAACGTTATTGGATTACCATTTAGATAGTAATTTTAACTTATTTTGTGTTACGTATGCTGTGTACTACCAATAATTATTCTGATAATTTAATGTTAATGCCATAATTATTATCACTGTTTTATTGTCAATAATGCCATATTACTAATTATTTTGTGTATTCCGCATGCTGTATGCAAACGATATTTACTACGAACTATTCTTCGCTACCTATTTCACTGTAATTTACTTATGTACTGTGTGTTGCCGATACTATTGGCATTTCTGTAATGAGAATTCGATATACCTGTGATAATCATCAACGATTCTAGATTAAAGTTGTTATTGTGGTTACTTGTTCTTTTATGACAACATACCTGTCTCTTTGGATCGTCGTGATCTAATAACAAACGTTGGCTACTCAAACAGCCGAGTATAAGGATTACGAACCTAACATCGTGTTACAAGTTCTGAACCGTTCTGTTGTGAGCGAACAGAAGTATCATTGTGGATCAGCTCTGGCGCCCTTAAGCATAGTTTCTGTGAACCCCCCCTACTCCCGACTATATGAGTTGGCCGTGCTGGGTTCGTAAAACCAAAAGCTTGTAACAAGTATTCATGCTCGAACCTCCGAAGGTCGATATGTCGTCGCTTTATCTCTGAAGCCAATCGCTGTTAAGGTTACTGTTAATTGAAAGCCATCGTACACAGCCTTTTTAAATTTAGAAAGGCGTTTAATTTGAAATCCTTCTTGTTATGCCGCTTATCTAATTTATGTCTGAGTATCGAGACTTGGGTCAAATGTATGTTGCTACTTCTTCTGCGTCATACGTGCTACCCTATTACTGTGTTTCTAAATGCAGTCAAAAAGTAACTAAGGTTCGTGTTGTTCGGTCTTCTTTTCATGGATGGTCTTTAAACGAGCAACTTTTAAGTAGTCCTAAGTTACAAAAGGCCATTTCTCCTATTCTGATAACTTTTTGTTTAAACCTTTGTGTTGTGTATTTTAGCATTAAGCTTAGTGCATTTTTTACAATGATGCATGTGCGAGGGTTGTGCACAAGTTGGGCTGCAAGCAGGCATCCACCTGGACAGTTGAACTTTTTTACTGTTCCCTTGTGGATCCATGGTTCCTGGACAAAGACAATATCAATATTGAGTTTCACGATATAAGCACTGAGGGCCGCTGAGGCTGTCCTACAATGATGTATATTTATCTAAACGACTTTGAGCATTAGATTTGCCGTCAGTACGTTCTTTACGACTTTGGATTTACATCCATTGCCTGGTGGACATCACTTGTAGCATCCGGTTCTTTGCTGTTCTTTTCGGAGTCGACTAGCGCCCGGACAGTGATCCTCGAAAATCCAAGGTGCAATTGGTTGGTTAACGCTTACCTGTTCTCCCAGGACCCCTTGTTTATAAACAGGACGAATTGGGCTTCTTGTGGATCTGCTTTAGTGTTAACCATCCCCCAAGTTTCGGTACTGATGTTCTGTACCGATATTCTTGTTAGAAGGGAAGGTCTTTGAGATAAATAATCTCGAGTTTCTTATCTTCCTCCAATGATTTTTTAACGTTTGACGTGCCGACTAGCCACTCTGCGGTTGCCTCGTCTGCGCACGTTATTTTCAGGAATCCCCCTTTATGGGTACATTCCTGAAAACACGGAGAAGCTTGTTCCTTCTTCATTTCGTCAATCCATCCGAGAATTGAGGTTTTTATGACCTCGGATACCTCAGGACTGATGGTGTTCAGAAGGAACCCTTTTGGTATGCAAGAGAAATTCCCGTCAGTGTCCTTGAATGTTTTTTTTTTGGGTTCTTTCGACTTCTCGACATTGCTTTACCAGTCGTTTTTGTGACTCTGGTGTGCTACTACTACTGGAGAGGTTGCGCTTTTGTTGTTCCGGCAGTTGATACAATTACGTGCGCCGTCTGGTGTCGCTGTTGCGTTCCTTGCGTGCCTGCTTTTGCTTCCTGTAAAAGTGGGTTTTGCTCTCGAGTCCCCGCCATTGGAGTGGAACCGGTTGCCAAAGGTCCCGATTCTCTCTGTCTTTTAAGCTTTCGCCTTGCCGACCCCGAAAGCTTTTTACGCTTTGCGGGTTCGCGCTCAGTATCAGCCGATATTTTTAGGTTCTGCTCAGATTTTTCATCTTTTCTTAAATTTTGAGTCGGTGTTTCCGTATATATGTTCCATGAGTACGAAGGAAAAGAAAGTCGCCGTGCCAGGCGCGGCTTCAAGGGGGGGGCCGGGGGGGCTATGGCCCCCCCCGACATTGAAAATAATACTGAAGTTTTTCTCACTTTGTATGTAATACATTCGCTTTTTTTTATAGTTGTAAAATTTATGATGCTTTATCGCTTGCAAGTAAAAGCTTGGTGCATAACGAAGTGTTATTCAATTTTATATTAACGCCATATTAAATAAATTATTTAAAAATTTGATGAGCACCCCCCCCCCTCCGCTTTAAACTGATGGAGCCCCCCCCGAAATAAACTGCTGGAGCCGCGCCTGCGCCGTGCGCAGTGCCCCGATACGCACGGAAGGCTATATAGAACGGGGTTTGCCTGGTGCCCCTATGTTAGAACCACTGACCTCACCTTAGATTTAGGTTTTTAATGAAGTTGTTTCTTCTTGGTCCAGACAATTAAGCTAAGACTCCCAGCACTGCTTGCCCGTGAGACATGTTTACAGCAGTAAGAGGTTTCGGTTTGGCTGCCGTGCCTGCTGATGTCAGCAGTGCAGCGACTGGCATCGTTATTCTAGTGTTGGCTTTTGCCACAACACTACAGATGGAGCTGGGAGAGCAGGTTTGCGTGACAGCAGCATTGGAATACGTACGGATTTTAGGCTGCGACACTTGCCAAGGTAAACAGGGTTGTCCCGGCTCAGCTAGTGAAGCTGCCTACCATCACACTCTATCTACTCTCTTATCCACCACCTGGAGGCGCGCCCAATAGGTAGTTCAACTCACGAGCACGAATATGTTACTCAATTCTTTTACAAGGAATTCACTTAATCGCGAGCTCAAATCGCACCTGGGTCCCTGACCTGTTTTATTAAATGTATACAAAAAAATAATAGTTTGTGCAAAACAAAAAACACTTCTCGCGTCACAGTACTAAAAACTTGAACTAGGTTAGCCAAGAGTCGCTGGTTTTTTACACACTAGATGGCGCTTGACAATGCATCCGGTTTAGTTTAATTTTATTCAGTAATACAGTTTACAGTACTTTCATTAACCTATTGTGAAATGTTGAAGTGTACATTATGAAATATTACCTCAAGCGTCCTACATAATTAACAATGCAATATTTTAATTTTTTGGTAGTGTTTTTTTATGTTTTTAATAAATGGTAATTGTGGTATAGATCAGCGATTCTTAACAAGGGGGCCCTCTGAGGGGCCTTAAAAAGTATGTCGAGGGTCCGCAAAAATATTAGAATTTTTTAAATCTACAAATAAAAAACAATAAATAGAAAAAATGTTACTAAAACTCGCCTTACGCAAAATTGAGACCGTCAATCACTTTTCGCGCAGCTGATGCAGCACCAACATTTTTGTAAGCGATGTAACATACTTATCGAAATACACACGTTTGATAATCATAGTTAACCGCATTGGAAAAGGAGTGTCAAATGATATGAAAATAAAATTGGTTAACTTTTATCTCCAGAGGTGATTATGAATAAGTTGAACTTAAAATCCAGCGGCGTGTATCTAAATTAAATTAAATAATAATTTCCTTATTATGATTTTAAATAACAAGTTTTTTTGTAACATAAACATGTTTGTCAGAATAAATTTATTATGATGCACGTGCGTATCTTAGCTACTAATATGCGATATGTTTAAGAAAGATGCAAGTAGCGATTTAGGTAAAAAGATGTTTTGAACAAATCTGTTTACAAATTATTAATGAATGTGCTTTTACCACAAATCTTTTACTTTTCAAGAGTACCTACTCATTTTTTTAAATAAACATGAACACATTAAAAAAGTGGCGTTAAGAAACCTAAATGCATGATCGTACGCTACTGTAGTCTAATCGCGACCAAAGGGACGCATTTCAAATAAATGCGTCCATGCGTCGATTCTCTTTTTAGGTTGCTGCGTTCTCAACGTAAAAAGATATACACATATAAATCTTATGTTAAGTTCTACTTTTTGGTTTATTTATTAATTATTGTTTGTATTGGTTTATTTTTGCACGAGTAATTACGAATATGTTACCTAATGGGAGGAGGAGGGGGGTACTCGCCGCAAAAATATTTTGGGTTATTAAGGGGGCTGCGAATATACTTTTGGATTTTAAGGGGGCCGCGACTAATAAAAGGTTAAGAACCGCTGGTATAGATAACTGACAATACTTTTGTTCAAAATTAATGACTTCCTGCTTAATGACGTTTGTAAAAGATTCGTGGATTTCATCTATAAATAGTGTATTTCAATACTTTACAAGTAAACTTTGATTAGTGGAATGTTATTGTTTTGTTGTAAGGTGTTAAAAGATTTAAATAGTTGCACTTCTATTTCTCATTTTTTTAATATACGAAATTCTAATTGAAAAAATTTAATAATAAAACTCGGTAACTCAAATTCGGTTTCTAAAATAAATGAAAAAAATTGGTGTGGTCACCACACGACTTTCCTATAAGAAATTTCTACATATATTTTATTTTAAAATTGAAGAAAAATATCCAAGTCAAAAGAATATAGAGAATTCAGAAAACTTAGGTTTATAATTATATTTGCTTAAACGAAATAATAGTAAAAGTGCTATAATAAGTGTTATACATTAAACAATTTTTATTTAAATTCTGCCCACTTTGAAGTGATATGTACACGTTTATATTGACTTCCTAGCATGCTATAATTTTTTTAATTTTTTTTTTCTGGATTTCATTCAGATATAACCGAAATATGGTAAATTTAGGTTATGTTGTCATAACGACTAACCCCTATATTTGTGCCCCTCCAGATTGTTTTCCCTTTTAGTAAACCAGTAAAAATTGTTATTTTTAACGTATCTTGCTTTCTATTCAAGATATGGAATTGTTTTCTAAAAAAAATCGTCGCAGGCAGGATTGGAACCTAGATTATAATTTAGAATTCATTTTAAATTATAAATAAAATATCTAATAAACTGTTAATGTTAGAAATTTTTTTATTTGAACAAATTGTTAGGAAGAATGAGCTCTATAAGAAACTGTAAAAATAATTCGAATAATTCACATACGTACAAAATTATATACCAAAAACTGTTAAAAATGGCGGAAAAATTAAACGTTGTCAATTTTTGCAGTGTTGGTTTGGAAGGTATAAAAACATAATACAAAACGTCGAATAAATACAAACTTATAGATACAGGGTAAATCAGCATCGGGGTTAATTTTTTTTTCATATGAGTGTACTTCTTGTCTTGTCTTATACGTACGTGACTTGTACAAATCCAAGCTTAGAATACCTAAAATCACTTGAATCATTAACAATGACCTCATTTTCATGATATCAAGCAGTTTCATAGTATTTTACCAATAGGAAATCTCGACTAAATATTAAATTGGCTTTGGGTGAATTTTATAGCTACTAAGTAACGCAATCAAGACAGATATACCAACTGCATTAAGATCTGAAAATGACTTTCGCCGCCGTTCAAGTATGCCCTTATTCCGACAACGATCAAGTGTTTCTGATCGTACACAATTATCCGTTCCTCATTCTGCCCCTCCTACTGTGAGTTACTAACACATTACATTGTAACAGTCTGCTTATATCATGCGCTACACTGATTTGGTCATTGTAAATAAGCTTTACGTGTATTTTTTATTTAGTTTCTTTTTACAATTTTCTAGCGTTTTTTTAATTAAATTTTCTTCAAAAATTAGACTCGCGTTGTAGTAATAGACCCTAAGGACAAAACACCGCCAGAACCAAAACCAGGAACTAGCAAAGACGATTACGATGAATTAAGTGACATCAGCGAGCCTAGTAAGTCGAAGCTGAGATTTCATTCTTTAAGTAACAAATCCTGATTGCAGAACAATTGACAACGTGCGATAAAATACTCAACTATCTTTACTTTGTATGGGTATTCTTTGAAAGTTGTTGCTTGACCTTTGCAATATTTCTAAATAAGTACTCGAAAGATTACCGATATGTGCTAAGAGTACTCAATAAAGAAAAGAAAATATTAAAGGTACGTTAATAAACTGTTACAAAAAAAAGCTTTTTTGTATTTACAGGAAAAAACGCGCTACTATGTGGGACTAAGATTAGGAAAAGGACAAATTTGGAGACCGGTTGGATCATATCATACTTTATTGAAAGACTTAGGGTAAGTCCAATTTGATTTTGTGTATTTTTGCAAACACTTAGTAGTAAGAAAATTAGAAATAGCCACATAGTAAATGTTTGTCTAGCGAAAGAAGCTTGGATCTCGTTTCATCTTTAGGAACGATCAGTCCATCAGATTCATTCTCGATTACATTTACGTTGAGCAGGTCTGTGGCTTCACTAAGAATTACGTTTCGTTTTATTTTTTACGCATTTTATTTTGATTACCAAGTTTTGGCACTTTGCTGATGCAATTATTTAATTGACAATACAATGAAATTTAATGGGTTACATACCTTTGACGTGTTGAAAAATATATATGAGCAATAAATATTAGCAAAAATTGAAACGATTAGGTAAATCAATATACTTAATTTTTCTGAGAAAAATGTATTTAAAAGAAACTGTTGAATGTTATGTTTTTGACTCATGCTGTATAGGTAAAGTTGAGTTGAATGGGTATAAGTTGATGTTTGAATATTCAATGGTTATTTTATTACAGACACGCGAATCGATGCTGAGAGTGAGTTGTGCTATGAGACTTTCGACGAGAGTAACATACATTATTCTTTATTCTGCTCTTTGTAAAGAAGTAGTATCAACTTCTAAATATAATAGAATACCCTAATAATGGAATATATGAAAATTTTAAAGCGTTTTTCTTGTAATTTTAACTAAATATCAGAACTTTTAAACAGATTTACTACCAAACGCGCACTTGAGCTTAAATAATAATTGACTTTCAAAACATATTTTTACGTATTTTGAATTTTCTACTTTGCTATGTTGAATGTTTGACTCTTAGTTGAGTCTCGAAGTGCCAAGCAATCTATCGCAAATATTCAAGCTACTCTTAGATCCTGGTCCTCACACCCCGGGTTCTTGTTATACACGGAGTTACCAACCTTTTGCTATAGTGGTTCCTGTTGGCGTGGTTGAGAATGCTATAATAAAAAAGAGAAAAAAAAGCAGGCGCCACTCCTTATACTAGCAAGGTCCTCGGCTCGGAGACACTAAGTGTATGTCTGAACCTACTGTCGAAGAGATTAGGATAGAGCAAAAAAAGTTTATTTTATTTTAAAGATAGTGAAAGAGGTTAAAAACGAGTGGAATTAAGCAAATAGATAAGGATTCGTAGACAAAGATTGCAGCACAGCTAATAATATAATTATTAATAATGATGCAGGTCTCTTAGACTAGGCAACACCTCGTACATATAAGCAATCAATTGGCTTAACATTAAATTCAAAAAAAGTTCACGTTGGTGAATACAACACAATTGTCAAATATCATGCGAAACAAAGCGCACCGTTTAACTTCCCACATGCAAAAAAAGGCGAATACCTTAACCGTGATAACAAGCGTAATATGTACGTCTAGTCGTGCTTGCATTGACCTTTGAGCAAAAAGAAATTATATATAAGAAACAAAGTACTTACAATTGGCGTTTCCGAATATGCGATTAGCTAATGGCACATACAACACGAATGTTTTCTTTTCTACAAATTAAACACACTTACTACAAATAAATTGCTCAGTTTGATACGCTACATTAAAAAAACCATGTGCGCTAAGCTTCTTTAAGTTAGTGAATATATCTCAGCACGTATGCTCTCCAATTTGTCACAATGCTGTTCGCAATCCCAGAATTCAAAACGGTGGTTTCAATGTTCTAATCTAACAGGTTATCAGAATATGAATCTGGGACCGTTTCCGTGCATGCTTTATTAGTAAGATGTGGAAACCTCTGGACAAGACGTTAACACACGCTTGTAATTTCCTTATTGACCTCCGGTATGTAAAATGACGTATCATAAGAGCAAATTCCTACAGCACGAAAACCACACCAAAATATTTTTAACATAACAACTTACCCTGTCGAAATTTCTTAAAGCAGGTAGCTGGATAGAAGTTACAGCGTGGTGCAAGTTATCTTCTACGATTAATGATACTACGCAGTTTCAGCAACTGTGCGAAGTTCGAGTAGAGTAAAACAAATCCTTGAGGTTAACAATCCCACTTTAATTATATCAGCTGGAAGGGCGATGAAAATTAAATAGAAGTCAGGAAAATGACAAATGACCACCGGCGCAACCTCGTCCCGTAAGTATCGAATAAATCAGAGTTATTCCACCAGTGGAGTCCACGTTCAGTGTCGTAGTAAGAATTTGATTAAATATGAAATGTTGTACGACTCAGATAGATTAAGAAGTTCGCAGTTCAGTACTTAACACGGAATGACACCTTCCTTTCTGACATTTATTTCTGGTCGATCTTCGCTGGTGAGTTTAGCACCTCGAATACCAGCTCTGGCACACCCGTATATGGACGATAGCAGTGTATATCGAGGCGGAGATAGAGTACTTAAGCACCTTCCCCTCTCTTTATATTAAGGGACACTACAAAATAAGTCGACGTCTAATATGCGCCTAAGATAGTTCCCAAGTCCCCGAGATACCAACATCATATAGATAGAGCACCCGATAGCAGGGGTTTCTCGGATACTCGCGTTGCTGCCAGGTCAAGTTTGACGAGTCACCTTTGCAGTCTCCTCTATCTTACAAAATGGATTCTTCTACAACCTCGCAATGTTCGTAGCACTCGCCTTTTTTACATAAATACACCAATACAAATACTGGAATTGGGTACATTGCTTTATGTCTTATGGGTCTAACACGCAACGCAACTCACATGGACTCCGAGCATATTGGAACGCATACGGCTACCACAAGACGCTTACGCTGCTGGGAGCCTTTCTTACTATTTTTTCTCTCCCTACAGAACTAGGTCTCGATTTACCGGCACTGGTGAAAAACTCGGTCCAAGGTACGCATCAAGTCCCTGTTTGCTTCGGTGTTGGAACTAGGGATTAGCGGCATGGTAAAACTAAAGGGTTATAATAAGGGTGCTTCCAGTTCCTGTCCAAAACCGAATCCCAGAATCGGGTAGAGTTTGTATTGTTCTAAGGGTAAGTTTGGATTGTACACAATTCAGTCCACAACCCACGGACGTTCCACCGTCGTAGAAAGAAACTCATCAAAAGATTAGTTTTGTCACGACTACTTTCACCTTGGGATATTCCACGTCTTGGTCGTTGACCAAGCCTAAATTGGGTGGAACGTATCCGTTTTAAGGACAACAACACTACATAGTTAATAGCCAATAAATGCATCTTCTTCAGCAACACTATTAGACAAAAAAAGTCAGAAATAATAAGACACTTCGCAGACATATAACTTAAAACGTCAAGTTTACGAATACAGCGCAAACGAGTGTCGCAGAGAACAATTGAATGGACGATGTCTGAAATATCACCGAGAGACAAAGTAAAACAAATTAATTGGCGCTGGGTATGTCATGTAGCGAGACAAGATAGGAATAAATGGACAACAAAAATTTCCCATTGACCACCGATAGTAACAAAGAAAGATGGGTGGACGACATCAAACAAACCGGGAAAACATTAAATCCACAAAGCACAAAACAGAGAAGAAGGGAGAGACCTATGTCTAGGTGTGGATTAATATGAGTTTAGGAAGAAGAGGACAAATCATAGATTGCACAAAAAACGATTATTCTCTAAAGCGATGTACTTTAGGGGACAATTTCATCTTCCATGCAATGGGAGAAAAGATGTATTTTAGAACATTGAGAATGACGGATGTGTCTCACAGTCGCTGTCATTCTTTCAAGATCAAGACTTTGAGACAAAGTCAGGCGGCTCAACAGAGTGGAAAGTCTTGTCTAGAAAGGCACATGTACTGGTTCTTAAAAGAACTTTGAAACAATACGGTTCTTGCAAAAGAAGGTGTTGTGGGGTATGTTTACGTTAATATAGAAGTATTTGGTGAGAACGACACGATAAGCTTTACGGAAAGTAGGGATTGAAGTGGCTCGATAACAAAGACAATTTTCCGTTGAGAACATTGGAAGGACTGCACTGTTAAAGATTAAATCACTGTCGTACATTGGCGCTTTGAAGGTTATTGATTTGATTAGTAGAGATAGTTTTTTTTACAATTTTGTTAAAAAATTTTACGATAGCTTCTGCTGACTACAAAAATATTGTGCAGTTTTGGATCCATTCATTTAAGAAAACTTGGTGCTGAGGCTGCTGTTGTGTAGGAGGAGGATGTGGACCCACCAAACCACCGGAACTTGTTTTGTACATGTTCGCCACAAGAAGGATAGAAAAACGTTAGGAGAAGAAAGGATAGTCTTGTAAGACCAGTAAGATATGCTAAGTATAAGTTGCGTGCTATAAAAGAACGTGGTTTCGTGAGTCTTATAAGGTCAATACCAAGTCGGTAAGGAAAAGGATCAGAATATAGGCAATAAGTGTTTCTCAAGCAGCGACAGCTAAAACGAAAAGTTTGTAAAAAATCTATATACGTTTACATCAGTCTAAGGATGGCTTGAGAGGAGTCGGCATAAAGTACAATCGTGACTAACAGGTCACCTCTAAGGTCATCGAATTCGCGATAAGCAGTAATCCGATATGCTAGGGTGTCTAGAACATCATACGACGGACAATTGACAACGAAATCCGCCATGCGAAGAAACGATTTGGACTGTATCTCTGCCGATGCCATTCCGCTAAGATTCAGACCTTTAAGGGACGCCTGGCTGCTGAAAAGGACGGAAAATTGTCGGTTGATACGTGCTGGTCCAGAAATGTGCACGGGTAAATTTCTTGCAAAATAAGATGTAGGGGAGGACGCTTGGGTATTACACAGAGGATATCTATGACAACGGTGCGATATGCCTCGAGGATAGTTTTGAAGAGGGACGCCGATTTTCTGACAAGGTAAGTGTATCGAATTGAGCATGGGTATAAGCTGTACAAAAGTTTTCAAAATCAAAATTTAGGAAATTCACAGTAATTACTTCATTCAAGATTCAGCCCCACGTTGGGCACCAGTGTAATAAAAAATAAAAACATATACAATAAAAATATGAAAATACATTTATCGAAAGCACAAATACATACTTATTTTATCACGGCAGCAGTCGGAACACAGACCTCTGGGTGTGAGCCTGAATTAAAGTAAAATACACAGGCGTGAATTCCTTTAATTTATTTGCAATTATAACATATTACATTAACTATTTACATTAAAGAAAATATGAACATTATTTGGATTAAAACAATATTAGGGCGCCAATCACCTTTAAATTGGTGATGAATAAAAAGCATAAAATCTTATACCTAACTATTAATCGATATCAAATTCAAAAGTAATAATAAACGTTTAATTTGTTACGGAGTATGTATTCCGAAAAGTTTTTGATAACACAATTTAATTAACTTGAATTTAAACTGTAATAAGTATCCAGTTGACTTACCATATATGATATGAAGTTATCTGATATCTTCTATTTTTAGCACATTCTTTGTTGAATTGATAAGATTCTTGCATATTATAACGAATCAAACGAATGTAGTTTTGAAAGCACAAATGCAGGCATAAAACCAAAGTATAAATCCAATGAATAAAAATCCAGTAAATAATAAACTCCGGTAACGGAAAATCCAGTAAATAAAAAATGAATAAAAATTAAATTGTATGCGCCTTTACGCCATAATTAATAAAATTTGCCTTCCTTGCATCACACGACGTGTAAGGCCTAAAGATGGCTCAAACGGAAGTGCGAGCTTAAAATCGATTGGTCGGTCGATTCGAAAACGACGCGACGTTGCCAAACTGAATAAATTGAATTTTAAATGTAATGAACTCTAACGGGACGTTACAAACTGCACAGTTGAAGATATTTGCAAGTGATTTTTTGCGTAGGTTTCATTTCAAGCGTGAGTATTTCTAGAACAAGACTTGTCAACCACGAATGCGCAATGTCAAAACTCAATTTGTCCTCTAGTCAAAGTCAGAGGTACTTAAATTTGAAAATTTTTCGAACGGGAATGTTGTTGAGGCGTTCGTTTTAAAGTGGAACGAAAAACCATGTACTTAGTCTTGTCCGCTGAAACCGTCAGTTTGTTGCTGCTAAACCAGCTTATAACGATGTATAGGCACGTGTTGAATTTTGCCTCGTCAAGAAATTGCGAACATCGTGACTGATGTGTTACGTAAATAAAGCCGTAACATAAGTAGGTGTTAGCTCAACGCGTCGGGGAGTAAGTCGCAAGTGGTCCTCGGTATGCTGCTTATAAAAAAATTAAAAGAGCGCCTAAACACTAAAAATATCCACCACAGATTACATTTATATCTGTCGAACACTGAAGGTAAACAAATCGCAAAACACAATTATAACAACAAATATATTTATTTCAACGATAGAGAATGAAATTAAAAACGTGTAGAATTAAGCAAATACATAACAATTAAGGGTTCGTCAACAAATATCACAGTTAATAATAATGATGAATGCTTTTTAGGCTAGGCAACACCACGTACATATAAGCAAATCAATTGCTTAAAATTACATTTAAAAGAAGTCCGCGTTAGTGAATATAAAGCAAAAAGAAATTATATATAAGAAACAATAGTACTTTTAATTATGCGTTTCCGAATATGCGATTAGCTAATAGCACATCCAACACAAATCTTCTAAAATTTCTGTAAGTTAAACGTATAAAAATATACACATTTGCCACAAATAAACTGCTTAGTTTTATACGATAGATTAAAAAAACCAAATGCGCTAAGCTAAGTTAGTAAGGATATTTCAACAGGTGTGTCCAATTTGTCGTCTTGCTGTTCGCAATCACAGAAATCGAAACGGTGGTTTGAATGTTCCCATCTAACATTAACTCTGTATAGAAATTTTTCAGAGTAAAAAAACGTGTAGATACTCAAAATTGCTATGATAACAGAAGAATCAAATCGCGCTGCAAAATGAAAATGCATCCTTACTCCAGCAAATTTCTTACAACGACCACATTCGCAACCCACCTATTTAAAATTACGTCAACGATTCAAGACAATTAAGATGTGTAAACCGCTGGATACAACATCAACACACGTGTAATTTTTTTAAGGCACGAAACGGAAATGTCTCTATTGGCCTCCAGCACGGAAACCGACGCATCGTAGGGTAAAATTCTTACAGTACGTTAACCACTCCAAAATATGTTTAATATAACATATGTCGTCCGAGTATGCGAAAATTTCGCAGTCGGCTGGTAGTTCTTTGTTTAGCAAGTTATTTACAACCTGATTCCACAAGGTTGGGATACGTTCGAGAAGTAACGACTATTAACGACGAGAGCTGTCATTATTGAGGGTCACTAAACTTTGTTGAACACTCCAGATATGTCAATGGAAATTGCAAGACGTTCGGCCGTACATTGATCATTAATGTACGTCGTCGTTTTGACAGGAACGAATCCATGTTGATTGGGATGGAAAATAACTTGTGGCGGAATGTCGTAAGAAATACACGTTCGAAGAGTTCGCCAAGTTCTGATAACTAAGTTATCGGACGGGATGAGTTTGGATTTACCTTCTTGCCATGTTTGAGTATGGTGATAAGTTGACGGCCTAGGATCGCGGCACAAAGCACCACGTGGAAGACAAGTAGGAAATAGAGCTGTGATTGCCATATTTAGGCGAACGGGATTTATATATTTATAATCGAGGATTTTCTTAGGGATGGGTTCTAGGTGAAGGGGTTGGACTGTTAATTCTGACTGTATCAGTCGGTGGTCAACTTCTGGAACGCCAAAGCGACGTCGATGTTTCTCAAGTCTAAGGTGAAGGATTCGTTGACAACACAGAGGTTCACCCACGAGGTTTTCCACGCATTGTCTTCGCTCGTCGGTCACCGGGGAGAACCAAAGCAGCGATTTCCAATTGAAGTCACCTGCTGTTATGATACGTATTAGAGATGAATGCGTGCATCCTCACTCGGCGGCCAATAAACGCCGACGATGAATAAGGAGGTGTTTCCAACCGCAATCACTCATACTACAGTGCAGAAAGTGGCTGAGTGCCATTGAACCATTGAAAACAATAGCCGAGTAATACCGCCTAGAAAAGGTGTTACATGCAAAAGTTGAAACAATGTCACTGCCTGAAATGAGGTAACATAAACGATGTTGTGCCGCTGCTCAGTGGAGACGGGGTGGGTTATATTTTAAATTTCGTGATAACTTGGAAACGAGTTTGACAATAAAATCGAAATAAAAGGGTAAAAACTCAAAATCGGTTAGGGCACCAATCAAGGACACGATGATAATAGCTTCCGGGCCCCTGATAACCCAGAAGCTCATCTGGTTAGTTACAACCCCTGGACTTACCTTGAGTTGTAAGTTGCTAGACTCTGAAATGTACTTTAAAAAATTACGTACGCGGCGGCTGAATTAGTAAAAGCTCTTTACAGTTTAACAATTTAACATTTATTGAATCAATAAAATAATAATAATAAAAAAATAAATTGAAATCAAACAGACTTTAGTAAAAATAAATATAAACAAATGAAATAATAAACAGAACAAAAATTCACAAACTGAATTAAAAATTAGTATTTAAAAAAAATAAAGCGTTAACTTGTTTTTTTTTTCAAAAACAAATAAAAATAAAATTCAAGGCCTTGTCCGCATAACATAATCCGCAAATTTATCAAAAACAAAAAAAATACAAGACATAAAATAAACATCCGAAACTTTGTTTTCGAACTCTGCGTTGAAAACAACAAAAAAATTACATGTTACATTTCGTTACATTATCTTTCATGCATGAATACGGCTTATTTTTACAAAACACCAACCAAAATTAATTAACTAAAGCGAAATTCACGCAAACTTAACACCTTCAAGTGTTTCTTGAAATAAGTAAAATTAGCCGTAAATAAGTCGGCTCAAATTCAAAGCTTTTAAATCATATCGATCGCGGTTTACTTCACGATAATATCAAATTTAATAAATACCTTGACTCAATTGTTTACTCCAGGTAAACTGCTGGGCACAGCGGTTCCAGAAGCTTTCGAGTTTAGATCGACCCCGGGACGGTCTAGGTGTTCTGTAGTCGATCGAAGGTTTGGTGGGACCCCCAAACAATGGAATGACGGTGGAAGATTTATTTTAATACTGAATTGAAATTCGCACAAAAGCGAAGACTGGATTCTTAGCACAACACATCAAAAAAACAAATCCAACTCAAACGTGAGATTTATTATGGATACCATGAAGTTCATTAAACCGTAAAATTACGAGTTTGGAAAACCAATATTTCCCATCACACCACTTAACTTTCACGGTACCATTTGTTTAACTTCCGCGGTATTGCATAACGGTAGGGTAAAACACCCCGAACACTTGACTACATCACGGTACCCGGTATTCTTAATTGCTACCGAAAAATCTCCCTCAAAATCAAAATTTTACTCATAACACCTCGTAATCCCACTTAATTCAATAAACTTGCGCCGTAAAATCTTTGTAAAAGATGGAACACTAAACAAAGTAAATTAACAAAGATGAAAAATATTTTTACCACACGCGTCATGTCACGTATGCACACGAAAGAAAGAGAATTTTCTCACGGAAAATGTTTACTCTGTTAAATTATCAAATAGCTCGCAAATGAACTCAACATAAACAAAAGTATAGATACTAAGAAAATTGATCAAATTACCTTCCAAAAAGGAAATCGTAAATTAGATAGAGTTGTTATTCTACTGAGATAACCAAAAGTAAAAACACTAAATCAAAATCAAGACCACGGAACTGTATGCGTTTAAAAAAAAACAAATAATAATTGTGAAATAACTATTAAATACAAATCAACTTAAATTATACGTAATAAAACAACGAGTAAAACGTTTTCGATGCTTACACAAAACTAATCAATCGCTAAAATAAAAGAAAATTCAGCCAAATAAATCTGAATACGGGGTCTTTCACAAAAGAATTACGACCAAATTTCAACGCCGGTTACAAAGAATACAGCCTCGCCAGCGAGCTTGTACCCTATATCAGAACTGAACACTTATCGCTGCTGCTGCTGCTGTTTTTTATAGTTAGGTTGGTCCGAGAAGAGAAGTCTCATTGTTGAAGCTATGGTTAAGTTTCTACGCATTGTCGAGATTTGTAGCTGGGCGTGTATGTTTTAGTAATTAGGGCAGTTGAAAGAGAATAAACGGCATCGATTTCAGGTCTACGTCGACATGTTCCACGATTTCTGCAGAAATTGTTTTGATAATTATCTTTAGGGTTCCTCATCTTGCATTAGTAATTTTTTACCGCAGTTTTTATATATTTTTGACTCGGTTGTGGGACGTGGCTTAATGGTGTTGCCACGTACGTACTTGCGCAAACTGCATCACTTTTATTTATTAGCTAATTCTTCTTATGAACCGTTTTTTCCTAACCTTATTTGATAGTGATAATATTTGTAATAATTCCTTTTTTTATGATTTAAACGAATAATAATCTATTATAGATTTTGTTATTTTTTCGAATGATCTTTGCGTCTGACGATCACCGATAACTTTTTTAAATACCGTATTAATAGAATACACAATTTATGATTTTACCAAAGGTATGTAACTCTTAATTACATAATTTATTGACACAAACATACTTTGATAACAGTAAATTAATGGAATAACAATGCAGCGATAATTCCAGATTATTAGTCAAATAAGTTATATTTTCAGTAACTACGCACTTGAACTATTAGTCTACACTCAAGATATAAATTAACCGATGAGAGTAAATGTCTATTTAATAGTCGCTCTGTACAGTAATCTATCAAAAATTAGTTCAATTAAATTGTCATATGGTTTTTTGCTACTACCGACAAAAAAAATTTGATAGAAATTATCACAGATAATTTTCGAACACAAAACATTACTGTTTTTAATTGATAGTGCGAGTCTATATATTTTTTTAGTATTAAAATGTTTTTTTCTCTGAGTATTCTATTCTTATTAAACTATTTCAAGCATTTTAAGTAATGTGTTAAGAAAAGATTTTTTTTGGGTTTGGACAGTATCAATGCTCTAACCGAAGTGGCTCATTTTTGTTGCTTCAACGTTGCTTCAAACAAACAATAAAAAACTTAACCAAGCCGTAAGCACTTCTAAAGAGGTAATCAACTCGTTAACTAAGTCAGATTCTCAACCCTAAAAGAGTAAGAAAAAATCTATAAACTTGAACACAAGCATACGATAATCTAACGAGGAATCAGACGAATCGTCGCGATTGGTTAAGCACGACTCTGATTGGGTTACGATTGATAGTGGGCGTGTTTTCGATAAATGAGTAACTATCGAGATAGTTCGGAATTGTGGTCACGATTGAAGTTATTGGGATGTTCGATGATTTCTATGCTTTTTCGTACTTTTTTTTTATTGAAGAATTGAAAAAAACACCAAAATCTATTTTGTGGTCGGTAGTGAAATGATGTTTAGCAACAAGGAAGACGAAATCGAAAAAAATTATTAAACAATAGAGAACCATAGAATGGATGTATTGTGTTTATCTTTGATACTGTAAATAAATAACTACCAGATTTGAAACTACTTTGTAATTTGAGTGTAGACTAAAACTTTTTTCGTATTTATTAGTGGGTGTATTTTGTACACGTTTGGTTTCAAGCGGGTGAATTATTATTGTAAAAATGATACATGCAGATCACCTTAATGCTTATTTACATATACTTACATTATATAAACAAACAGATTTAAACAAACTGTACTCTGCAAGAAGTTTCTAGAATTTAGGGTTACTTGAAACAAGTTGAGCGGAAAGTTCGTGTATTTTTCTCCCTGTATTATTTTTGTAAAACTTGGAGTATTTAATTCTATTATCTGTATTACTATTTCTTATCGTTTTAAAATGTTTTCAGTATCATTGGAAAATATTCATGAACTTTTTAGTCAAAAAATAATTTTGCAATTACTTGAAGATGCTACTGAGATGGTACTAAATTGAACTAAGGTGACGGTTGCTTTTTCACCTTTTTTTAATGCAAAAAAAAAGATTTGTGAACTATATCCACATAGCACAAGGACATTCTATGTATGTTCACAGGATGTACTTAACCGTACTAGTACGCTGGGCGTCCAAAAATGAACATTTGTTACACACCGCGTACAGACATCCGCTGGATGTTTATTATTAACGTACGTGTTGTCTGTGGACGTGGAAAGGACGTCTAGTGGATGTAATCTAACGGTAATTCATAAGACGTACATAAATGGTCGTTCACAGGATGTTCATGTTATGTCCATGTACGAGTGAATATATGTTGGACTAAAATCGAACATCCTATGAATCCTAAAAATTAAAAAAAACTTCTAGAAAAATGCAAAAGAAATTTAGAAAAGTGGCGCGCAAATACGCTGTGACGTCAATTTTTATATAAACGGGGCATGGTTAAAAACCAACTATAAAACATAATTTTCTTACTCATGCAGTGTAGGTTCTAACTTAGTGCACGTTTGTTTGCTAAGCTGACGTTTGTCTATTAAACTATTATTACATAATTTGCATGCGGTGATTACAAGTAGGGTGAAGAGGATCAAATTATTAAGTTTTTTTGATGTTACTGGTTAAAGAAAATACGGCTTTGTTTTTTGCTTATTACTATGTATGTCGTTCACCTTTTTTCGACCTTTCCTATAAATAGTCGAGGAAATTTTGCGTGACGAATCGGTGAGCATCTAATCACCCTCCTAGTCATTTCTTCATTTTCCATGCTAACATTTAAGTTATGGTTAATGTAGCTGTCTTCAGGAGGAATGTTTTCATAGTTGTTGCCAACATTATCACTGGGACACTTTTCCCAGCTAGTATATTTATCAGTTTACTCCTAGGACACTTTTGCGTTCCCGATGACCTTTGTCGCAAATCTTTTAGCTGGTTCGTGAAGAGGTCAGTTCATGACCTTTCAAACATCAGATTTATCTCTTCTACTTCATTTCGCTGAGGAATTTTCTGAAGCACACGCTTTGGGATATATGAAACTATGTTTAAAATTATAAAATTTTATGCATTGTTGGCTCAAACCGTTTCAAACATCTTTACGAGATGTCGAGGAAACTCGGTTTTTGGAATAACGCCACGATTTCTTTTTTTTCATTCTTTCAAAACCCTCTTCTTGTCACCTTTGAATGACCTACAGTAAGCCACATCTATTGGCCGATTCAGATGGGTTAAATTGGGAGGTAAAGGGCTAATCTTATATTATATTGGGCACACTTCTCAACTACGGCCAATGTTAAATGGTTTGATAAGTTGTCGCCTACTATTACATCAGCTGGATGGATTGTTGTTATATTCTGCTCCAGCAACTCTTCTTTCCATCTAACCTGGGAATACGTACTTTGCCTTATAAAGATTATAGAGGAGTAAGACAGTTCCATCTTCTTCAGCCGCCACCATGACACTTAATGATGTTTCTGAAGTATTCATGATTCTGTCAGTATGAATCGTCTGTAAAATTCGACTCATCGTAATTTATGATGTCGGACGCTGAAACTTTCCAGGGTAGTTTCTAACTTTACAAAATATTCTTGAACTGTCTCCCGCGTCAGATCTGGCCTTACACGTTTAATATATAAGTTTAACTTTATTCGTTGCCATTTGCCTTACAAATTTGATCGTGCTATATATACATATATAATACATTTTCTTATCCCTTCTCCCCCCTTAACTTTTTCCTCCTGTTCCATACTTCCTCCATCCATTCCGCTCCTTTTTCGTTTTCATCTAAGATTTCTTCTATTTTCATCACCTCTTCTCTTAGTTCTCTGCATTTCTGTCTCATGTGGTTAAGGTCTTCCGTTTCTTCTCCACATAGCCTGCACATCTTTTCTGGTTCTTCTTTCCAATATTTGTTCCCTAACTCCTCGTTGCCACATCTGAACCTTGCTACTATTTTTTTCTTTTTGTTGCTTTTAATCTCTCTATCTTTTAAATATTCCGGCACTCCTTCACCCTTGATATCTTTATAATTCCTATTATATCTGCCCTCTTTTATCTTTGTCCATCTTTCTTGTTTTTCGATCTCTCTATCTCTCCTTATTATTTCTTCCTTTATCCCTACTCCCTCTTCTCTTAATCTCTCCACTTCTTCACTCGCGTACCCGTTTCTTTTGTAATACTCTTCTCTGCCCTCCTGCCCGTACTTCACTTTCCCTCCCTTTATCTCTTTCCAACATTCTTGCAGTATTTTGCAATCTGTTGTTTCCCTCATTTCTTCCTCGTATTTTATTGCTCTTTTTCCTGTCTCTACCCTTATTTTTTCTATCTGTACCTCCTCTCTCACATTATACCCCGGTCTATCCCTGTCCAATCCAAACACTAATCTTCAGTATTTTTCCTGTAGCCCCTCTACCTCCCTCCGCTCCTTCTAGCCCCACATTTCCGCTCGATACATTACCACCCCCTTTATTAATTTTTTAAACAACAATTTTCTTTTTTTTATATCCATCTTGAATACTCTTTCCCCCACACCTCAGACTTGTCCTATTAGCCTGTTTCCTTTCTTCACCCTTTCCTTTATGTGTTCTCCCTCTTTATTATCCTGTTTCATCGTGTAGGCCAGGTATGTAAATTCCTTCACTTGTTGCACTTTCTCATCACTCCATATCCACTCCTCTCTTTTTCTTTCCCCCCCTCCTTTTCTAAATATCATTATCTTTGTTTTCTCCGTGTTTACTTCCATTTCTTTTTTTTTCATATATTTTTCTAGCGTTTTCATCATCTCTTTCATTTCCTTTTCCTTCTTAGCCACCAACACTATGTCATCCGCATACGCCAACGACCATACCTTAGCTTTCCCTACCACTATCCCTCCAGTCTGTTGTCCTCTCATTGTCTCTTCCAGATCCCCCGTATATACTGAGAACAGGCTTGGGCTCAGTGGACATCCCTGCCTCAACCCTCTCTTTGTGATGAATTTCTCACTCTCTTCCCCATTCACTTTAACCCTGCTCCTCGTTTCTTCGTAGATTTCCTCTATTCTTTGTATTAATCTTTCATTTATTTTTTTCTTTTCATATATTCCCACAGCTTTTCCCTATTCACTTTGTCAAAAGCAGCTTTTAGATCTACGAATAGTGCCACCATTTTCCCTCTTTTTTTTCTAGTTCTTTATTTGCTAAGTGTTTCAGTATATATATGTTGTCTATCGCCCTTCTTCCTTTTCTGAATCCTGCTTGTCCGTCTGGTACCAAACTTCTTTCCTCTATTTCCTTCTGTAGTCTTTCTTGCAGTATTGTCGCGTACAATTTGTATGCCGTGCTCAATAATGTTACCCCTCTATAATTATTGACTTTATTTTTTTCGCCTTTTTTATGGATTGGGCATATTATTCCCTCTCTCCATCTCTCTGGAAATTCTTCCCCTTTCCATATTTTGTTTAGTATTTCCGTCATCCTTTTTGCTACACTTTCTCCCCCGTATATCCACTCTTCTCCTTGTATCCCATCTTCTCCTGTCGCCTTTCCTTTTTTTATATTCTTTATCGCCTCCATTACTTCTTCACTTATTCTATCCCTATCTCCTTCTTCTTGTCTTACTACCGCGTCTTTTCTTTTTTCTTTTTTCTGCTTTTGTTCTTCCCCTCCCAACAGGTTCCGAAAATATATCTCCCATTCTTTAATTTTTATTCCCTTCGTCGTCATGTTTTTTTTTCGTCTGTTTCTTTAGGTACTTCCATACATCTTCTTCCGTCTTTATTCCTTTGATCTGCTCCTCTTGTTTCTTTTTGTTTTCTTCCTTCTTTCTGTCGCATGTTTTTTTGTATATTTTTACTGCTTCTTTGTATTCTTCTTTTTCTTTCCTCCTTTTTTCCACTGTCTTAATGCTCTTCTTGCATTTTCTTTGCTTTCTTGCATTCCTTATCCCACCATTTCTTCCATCCTGTTTTTCCCTCTTCCATTTTCTAAATCTGACTCTCTCTGTTGCTTTCTCCATCATCTCTCTCATTTCCTCTACACTTTCTTGTAATTCCTTCCCTATCCATACCGTTTTCCCTATTCTCTCTTTATATCTTTTTATACCCTCTTCTGTCCACTTTTTTTTATTTATGTACTTCTCCTCTTCCTCTCTCTCTTCTCTTTCCCTTCCTTCCATTGTCAATTCCAGTGGTTGATGGTCTGACTCTACCCTTTCTCCCACCTTAAATGGTTTTACCTTTTCTGCGGCCTCTTCATTTGTCATTACAAAATCTATTATTGATTCTCCCCTTCCTCCTATGTACGTAAATTCCCCCTTTCCATCTTCTTCTCTGTTCCCGTTCATTATTTCCCACCCTTTTTCGTTGCACAATTCCAGCAGTTCTTCTCCCTCTTTATTTATCACCTTGTCATTTGTTTGTCTCTTTCCCGTCCTTTTTCTTTCTTGTATTCCCCCCTCTTTCCCTATTCTTGCGTTGAAGTCCCCTCCTACTATTATCAATCCCTCTTCCCTCTCTTCTATCATCTCTTCTATGTTTTTCCTTGTCTCTTTCATTCTACTGCTATAAACCGTCACTACTTTTATTTTTGTTTTTCCCCACTGTATGTTCCTTTCTAGAACTCCTCTTCTCTGTTGCACTTTCTCTTTCTTTTCCTGGCTCAATCATTTTTTTCTTATTCCCGTTATTATACCCCCCTTTGTTCTCCCTTTTTTCTTTTCTCTTTCTGCATGTTGCACCACCCACTCAAATTCCTCCGGCAACTCTTTTTCTCACCACTCCCATTCTTTTTCTTCCATCCATGTTTCCTGTAATCCCACTACATCCTGTTCCTTCCAGAAATCATGTTTCTTGTTTTTTATTCCCGCTACGTTCCAAAACAATACTCTCAGCTCACTCACCTCCCCCTGTGCTTCTTCCTTACTTTCTTTTTTTCTTCCTTGTTTTTCTCTTCCTTTTTCATCTCTCATTATTCCTTTTCTTGGCCATTTCGTCAACTTTCTCTCCTTTACCACCCCCTTTGC
Organism: Aquatica leii; assembly: GCA_035610365.1. Lineage (NCBI taxonomy): Eukaryota > Metazoa > Arthropoda > Insecta > Coleoptera > Lampyridae > Aquatica > Aquatica leii. Next base: position 11,688,658 of record CM069434.1, on the reverse strand, counting down.
CCTTTAGTTTTTGCCTTTTGGGTTCCCAATTTCTCTCCTCTTTCTGTGCTCAGTCCCCTATCCTTGTCGTTCCATATGTATCTGTCTCCGTCTATCTCCATTTTTCTGTACCCTACCCATACTCTTTTTCCTTCCGCTCTTTTTTCCACCGCTATGTTCATTATTTCTCTTTGCACTCTTCTTTCCTCCCATGTCAAATCGTGACTTATATATATTCTTGTATTCTTTAATTTCTTCTTCTCCGCCATTACCTTTTGTTTTTCCTCCCATCCTCGGATTTCCGCCACCACCATCTCATTTTTCTTCTCTTTGTTTATTACTGTCACTTTTTCACCTCTACTTTTACATTTAATTTTTCTTCCAGCATCACTGCTAAATCTTTTGTGGTTTTTCACTTCTCCACCCCTTTATCACAATATTATTCTTTCTTTTCCATCTTTCCTCGTCTTCCGCTTTTTCTCCAGTTTTTCTATTCTCTCCACCAGTTTCTCTTTTCTTTCTCCCACTTCTTTTCTCTTTCTCCCATTTCTTTTTCATTTCTTTGATTTCTTGTCTTATTCCTTGCATATTTTCTTCCATCTGTTTCATCATTTCTCTCATTAATTCTTTTAACTCCTCCATTTCTTTCCTTCCTCCTTCTGTTCTTGAGGTTTTTCCTTCGCTCTCCTCCGATATCTTTTTAATGTCTGGTGATCTTATTGTTTTCTTTCCTCTTTCAAATATTTGTTGCCTTTCTTTTTCCTCTTCCTCTCTCTCTCTTTTATTTATCCCTTTCTCCCTTTTTTATTACTTATTTATTTATTTATTTATTTTTGTTTTAATTTAGTTATTTATTTAATTTGTTTTTTCTTTATTAATTTTTTTTAATTTATTGTTATTATGATTCTTTCTAATTGTATTTAATTAAAGCCCGCCACAAATATTAGAAAAAGTATATAAATAAAAGTTTGTACTTCACTGTTATCAAAAGCGCGCGCTTGACCTTTAAACTAGTCCGCGATATCCGCTCGCATTCGCACACGTTATCTGAGCCACCTATATCTTCTTATCCATAATTTTAATGTACTTATTTACTACTCACATTAAAACTGTACTTCTAATCATTTCTTCAACTTCACAATCCTCAACACGCACACGTCAATTAATTGCTGTAAATCACTTTAAATTACACAAAACTCCGCAATACTATTAAACACGTCCTCACTCAACCACCTTCAAAACACGTTTAATATTTTCCGACATTTTGGCCGTTAATTCACGATTGTTTCGAAGAAAATTTTTAATCCACTCTACACCCGGACGATTATTTTTAAACTGTTTTACAGTTTTTCTTGTCTTTCGAAAAACGTTTGGACAATATTTTGCACATTCCGTGGTTGTTGGGGAAATCCCCACTCAGCACATGTGAGCAGCCGTTTGACTAAATATTTTTTCTCGCCTTCTGTAAGGGCAGTTTGTTCATAGTTCAATAAATATTTTAAATATGAGATTGAACGGTCGAAGCCGCGCCTCACAATACTGAGATAATAACTAAATTGAGCACACAGCGTACAATAAGCGGGGGGCGCTACATTTTAGTTTCTGTCTCAGTAACGTGTGACGATCTCTCTAAAGGCATCAATGGCAGATTACACTATGAGCTGGTGATGTAACCCACTCACGTTTGAAAACTAAAAGCTGCGAACAAAAAAAGTAGCAACATCTCGCTGTGGCTGTGATCGTTAAACTACTTTCTCTACGCTACATTGTATTAAGTTTGTTATACACTGCTTACTTTCGATATATGAGAAGGCTGCACATAGCAAGAGCAACTTGTGGTTTGTATTCAAGTATAAGTCGTTTAACCGAAATTTCTCGTTTGGTGGAAGCCGCAGGAGAAGGGGGCGAACAGGCGAAGAAACCTCTCCAGTCTTCTAACATAATGGACAAATTTAAGACAAACGAATACACAGATATAACACAGTTCAATACATAAACACGTGCACCAGAAGAGGAGTTAGTTAACTAACGACCTGTCATTGGGTACTGAGGTCCTAGCTACGAAAGCAATCCAGCTATTAGTTGAATGGTCGGGGCAGACAAACAAGGGCCAAAAATACACATATATCATAAATACACAATAATATATCATATAGAATCTTAAGCTTTCTGTTTTTTGGTTACGAGTATAAGCAACTTTTGGCTTAGATCGCGTCGTAGTTGAACACCCTAGACTTTTTAGGCTTGGTCTGAGTCTTGGCCCTTATAAACCCAAACAAACTAACGTTTTGCAAGACATTGCAGCTTGCATCTTTGGAGTGGTAATATCACTTAAGAAAAAGGTGTAAGCGGTATTATATCAGCGATCAGGTAATTAACGGACTTTTCCTTTCCGTTAACAACAAAATGGATACGGGTTCAAAGATAACCAAAGCACATGGGAAAGGTCACTGAACCCGAAAGTCAAAGAAGATTTACCACCGTCTACTTGCACTGGTTATTTACCATACTGTATGGGTTCGACAGACAAAATAAGCAGATTGCTAATGAAACATAATATCAAAACTGTCTTTACGACTAAGGATACCTTGAACAATTGGTTTAGATCCGCTAAAAACAAACAACGGGCTTTAAAACATGACGGAATTTACAAAAATCCTTATTTCTGTGGATCAAGTTATCTAGGACAGACGGAACGCTCTATTGAAGTTGGAGTAAAAGAACACGGCTGATTGCAAACACCGCAGCGTTACAAAATTAGCAGTGGTAGAACACGTGGGGAACTCTTTTCTACTTTCCCAGAGTAATCAGCGAAGCTGTGGAAATAGAAATCGATCGATATAATATGAACCGGGAAGACGGTTTAAAACTCAGAAACTTTTGATTACCAATACTATACCTTCTAAGCCAAAGATCAACCTTCTTGGAAAGGACACAAATTCTTACTTCGAGTAATAACGAAGTCAGTCAAGCCGTAAACGGCAAGTGAAAATCCGTTAATTACCTAATCGCTAATGACATAATACCGTCACTTATACGTTTTCCTTCAGTGACATTTACCACTCTGAAAATGCACGCTGCAATGTCTTGCGAAACGTTGGTTTGTTTGGGTTCACGAACGACAATCAATAATAATAAATAATCCATCAAATAAAAGTAATTAAGATATAGGGTACATTGAGGAAGCAGCCTACCGCGACTTTAATACATAAAAGCAGGCATTTGTCTATATCATAGACCCAAGATATACTACATCAAATTAGATAAATAGTCAGAGACTAGCATAAATGAAATGGATTCTAAAAGACGTCAAAGATATACATATAACAAAAACAAAATGGCAATGAAGTTTAAATAGCTTCTTTTTACAAACAAAGAAACATCTGCACAAAACCACTTTCAATTTTAATAAACTTTAAATTTAAGTATAAAATAGTCAATTATTACAGTCAAATTTACGACGCTTAATGCTGTGTCTAAAATTACACAAACATGAAATTATAAAATAAAGAAAATACTGCGAATTTAAATTTAATTTCAAGCCTTCCTTTAAGACTTGTTGATTAAATAATTTTAAGTTTTAACAGTTTTAATTAATAATTTGTGAAAAACATCGGTCAATAATTTCACAGAAATAGATTTTGAAATACATCATACACAGAAAGCAATTGAATCCACAAAATTGAAATGGCCGCCAATACATTCGTTTTATCAAAACAAAGAAAACGTGCTATTTCTACAACGCTGGAATTTTAATACAAAGTTTTAACAAATTTTAGTTAATTTTATCACTCTTTACGTTAACTAACTAATACCTTTAGTTACATACCCATAAAATTTCACAAAACACAAAGAAAATCAAACATTACACAAATTTTATATTATCAATACTGATTGTACTGCAAGTCGACACTCGTCTTCTTTTGACGTTCCGCCCGTAGTGTGCACAATCCTCTCTTAAAAGCGATAATGCGCATTTTCGTAGTTATCGTTCTTTCCGCCAGATGACGTATTTCGTGCGTCTTTAATTAAATATAAATTTAAACTGGATCATCTCAAGCTATCGTATTATAAATGTAAAGAGAGAAGTGATAGAGAGCGGACGTCTAGAAGCGCCTACATAAATGCAGAGATCAATAGATCATTAAAATACTGCACGCAAGTTATAGTTAGTGTACGCCATCTTTTGATTTTTGTATTAATAAAATGAATGACAACCAGATCAGTAAAAAAATCGTGTGGTGCTGTCGAAAGATTTTTGCAATTAAATACTAATATTACGTTGTTTGCAGCAAACACTTCAGAGACTGATTTTAAAGATAATGTTTTCGAAGACAAACAAATTATTTGTTTTAATAAAGTCTTCTAGTCATTCTTGATATAATTTTAAATTCAAGTTGAATGGAAACAATTCTGTTGTGTTAAATATCTTAAACGCTTGTAAACATTCAATCTAACGGTTGTTTATATGAAACGTGACGTCAAGCCAATGGCGCGCCGTTTTAATTCTTGTCTAAAACAGGCGTTTACGGCTATTTTTTTAATATAATTTTTTTACAGACAATGCAAAAAATGAGGATTTGCTTAATTAAGTTTTTTTTGATATGTTACTAATCATCAAGGACAATTAAAATAAACACTCTTTTAATCCGCAAGGAAATTGTTTAATTTTGTCATCTAACGTTTGAAATATTGTTGACAGAAAATGCTTTTGCTACAAATAATGTCTTAGTTTTTGCTTATTTTTTTTTGTTTTCTGTATATGTGAAGTAACAGATAACAGAAAGTTTTTTATCAGATTTTTAAACACCTACAAATTTAAATCTATTTCGATGGTTCTATTTTTTTACGAAAGTTCAAACTAATAATGCAATGCTAAATAAAATTTTAAAAAATAATTGCATAGCCAAGCTAATCAAAAACGCACAAACTTTCCGTTCAATCCGATGGTATTCTTTTGACATGTCAGTAAACACACAGCATGTATTGATTTAGGCCACAAGAAACCAAACGAAGTAAAGAATGTTTGGATGATAAACCTGCTGTAAATGAAGAGGAGTCTGACACCAACGCTCAGGCTACCTCTTCTATGGCACATTCATCTCAACTGGACAGGTACCATATTTTTTTAATATAGTCCAACGTTGTGATTAATCGTGTCAATGTAACATAACAAATTCTTTAATCCAAGCTTTTGTGCACTTTTAACAGGCTTTCTAGTACACTTTATTACTTTTGCTTTTTTAATCTACTCTTTTGCAACTCTTGCATTACTCATGACGGGTAAAACTATATGTTTAGTAAATATTCTGCTGAAACTATTTTATTCTGTTGAATCGAGATTATTTTTGGTCAACGTTACGTTACGAATTTCGTATGAAGAAACTGTATTCACATAGGGTTTTCTTACGAATTTTTTTGATTTTTATCTAAAGTTACGGTGAGTGTCTTGTTGTGTAGTGATAAAATTCTTTGTTTAACGCCAGCTGAAATTAATCCGGGGATTGTAAAACTATATGGTAACCCTTCTTCAATTTCCACTGTGAAAAAATGAGCGGCCGAGTCTAAAGATGATCTGCATGAAGGATGTCTAAAAAGTGTAACTACACCGAAATCCACAATATGTTTTTTCTGTGGATCAAAAACGCATTTCCTAACTCTTTCGAAGATTCATCTTTTCCCAAAATTTACAATTTTCCGTCAATGTTTCTAGTGCAACCAATATCCGCTGCGAAACACTATAAAGACTGTCTACAGCCAACTACTGCTAGGAATGACTCGTAATTACACATGGCGTCTACTGTTGTATCAACCCGAGAAAAAAAATCATGTCATCTATGAGTGCGATGGATAACTTTTCAGGCTACCCTCGTACATGAATAATACAATATTGAGATTTCTACCGTATGATTACAAAGTATGTAACTGATCGAATTGGAATTTTCTTTTCATAAAGACTGACACGCATCTCAGGATGAGATCGCAAAATCGCAAATAAAAAGTAACTCTTAAATCCCCACCCACATTAAATCACTTAAGTTTTTTTACCGTAACCAATAGGAGTCGTGCTTACTAACCGCTGCGTTTCTTTGTTTATTCGTACACAGAGAGACCTGATTACATTGTCACTTGGCTGATTTTAGTTGCTATTTGACCTACTTCTTGATTAGTCAATGTTTTATCAATAAAAAATATAATAAAAATAACAATTATAAATATAAATTTTTCTTGAGGCAATTTCCGTTATTCTATTTGTCAATTTAAATTCTTAGCACCTAAGTAAAAGTTCCCTGGTTAGGTACACTCGTTCTGAAAAAAATTGAGACACACTTTTTTAACAGAAGTTTTAATGGTGTATACGGGGTTTGATCGTATGAACCGCTCATTTCCTTATAGGTGATCCTACCCAATGCAGCAGGTATCAATACGTGTAACCGTGCAATGAAAGCACAAAAAAGAAAAATAAGTTAGTATTAATTCTATAGGCTTATTTAAATTAAATTAAAACGATAATTACTTTTGTGGATTAGAATTATCTAATGAGGTATAATTACAGTATTTGCTGCGGACCACCTATAAAGAAACGGGAGGTTCCTACTATTAAAACTTCTCTTCGTCACAAAAAGTTTGTCTCGATTTTTTTTCAAACTAGTGTACTTGATTCAAGAAAAACAATCATCTTGCCTATCTCTGCTGAGGCCATTTTCTAAAATTAAGTTTTCTTCTTTGGAATAAGTTAAGCAGTGTATAATAGTGGATTTATCAAGTTATAAATGCATGATTATCCTTAACTTTAATTTTGCACCATTTTCTTGTATAATAATTGTATTTAAAAATATTAAAATGAATTTAAATATTTTAATTGTTGTGACTGTGTGTATTAACACGGTAACAGAGTGTAAGTAGTGTAGCATGGCTATATGTTAAATATAGGCAGAGGGAAAATAACTTAACCGTCCCTGAGATCCGTATTCTGGCTCCTAGTTTAGAACGTGGCCTTGATTCACCTTTCCTCGGCAGGTAATAACTATGTGTGCACCAAATATATTAAATATTATAACACTCAGCATGTTTATATTATCATCTACTATTTTATATCGTTTTGTTTTTCATTCGGTGTTCTCATTATAAACATTCTCTTCAAACTCCTGTATTTATACACACATACTAACGTTTAATTGTTTCCTAAGAGGTAATGCATATTATCAATAACTAGTGAAGTCATTGTAGGTACATATATGGTCTGACATGGTAATACGCCGATTTTCAAATAAACATTGAAGAATATTTCGTTTAATAAATAATTATAACGGTAATGCCATTTATAAATATAAACGAGCAGCTTGATAGCCTTTGAGTAATCTTAAAAAGAAGACTGTTCTTCCCATTTATTGTGGAAATTTTGTATAACGTCTGGTAAAAAGTTACGCAGCATAAAAGCGTTTGGGTTTATTAAACGAAAGTTAAGTCCTAGTTTTACACTTTTGTTAATAAAAGTTGCTGATATCGCTCCCAATCAAAGGGGCGTGGTATCGAAGGGTTAAACATTAAAAAAACGAATAAATTACGACAAAGTACATAATTTATACTTCAACGTCAGCACGTACACAACGTGGGTTAAAATTCAGATCGAGTAAAAGAGTAGCAAGGATCGAGAAATGAAAATAATTTTGAAAATGTACACTCAGGAAACAAGAAAACGGGACACTGCCTACTTTTAAGTACAAATATATAGATGTGTAAACGGGGTTTAATCCTATCTATTACAACAACATAGATGTTTGGGTTACAATTTTAACAAAGTTTTCAATATTATAAATTTGTAAGTACATTTTTAAGTAATAAAATGTCCTTCAATTGCCTTTTTAATAACTTTTTTAATACTAGAATTAAATTGCTTTATTCTTTCTATTTTAAGCATATTGTCTAATGTCATTAAAATAAAAATCAAATCATTATTCTAATTTTGTTAAATTTTGTTTTTTTTATTGAACACACAAATTTAAAAAAATGCTTATAGTGTGTTTCTACTTTAACTTGACAAATTGAAAGTAGTCATTATAATGATCACTGCATAGCTTTAAACCGCGCAGAACTTTGCAGTCAACTTCTATATTCAATTGAAGAGTTTCTCAACTTTACGACAAATATAGGACGACAAAGGATTTGGCTACGATTACGTTAATAACTTGGTTTTTCTTGTTTTAAATCTCGTTGAACACAAAATATGTTTTTCGTAAAAATGAAATCGTAAGGTACTGTTTGTGAACGTCGATAGCCGCAACTAAAATACCTCGTCGTTTCAGTTTATTTTGAAACGAATAAGAGAATGGTCATTTATGTAAGTTTTGAAATTAGTTTAAATAAAAACTTAGTTTCATCGTTCGTTTAATCTGGACCGTCACTTCCGTTGTTCTTGTCTATCTTTAAACATCTGAGTTGCTGTCTTCGATTTGCTACATGAACTGACTTGATGGAGTTTAGCTTTTTTGCCGTCGGGCGAGTGGGAGGGTTTTACCTCAGTGGTTAGTCTTTTATTGTCTTTTTTGAGAATATTTGACTCTTTAGAAATTGACGGAATATATACACACGATTTCAGGCTCACTAGACTTTTTGCGATTACCTTTTATATTCTCATGTTATTTACGAGAACATTCTGTCTCTTCCGGTAACCGTCTCAAATGATCTTGAATGAACTCGAAGTTTCTATGCGTTTCACTGTCCCCTTTTTAAGCTTGTTCTGTCCCAGAACAGGAGGCTGGACACGGCATCGATAGCGGCAGCTTTCTTTATTTCGGCAACTTCCTTGGGCGTGTAAGTACGATGGAATTCTATTTCTCTCTTGAGTTTCCATATGCCACAGATTTTTGTATAACGGCTTTGCACGTGAGTACTTCTTGGTGACCAGATAGGAGACGAAGCGTCGGTCATCACGTAGTTTTAGGATTTTACCGACAGCCGGTTGCTGTTTTCGTAGCTCATTTAGCCGTCCAAAATTTTTCTTAAATACTAATGCAACTCCTTTGGATATGTCACGTTCTCTGCTCATGCAATGTGCAATGGCGTAATATTTGGTTGCTCTACGGTTGTAACTCCGAACCCAGCTGTTCTAGAATCTCCGTACATGCTCCTAAGCTCCTAAGTCCATTCCATCGTCTTGATTCCTGGCTATGGTTGTTATTACCCTGGTTTGGAGCTGGTCTTAGGTAACGTTATTATCGCCAGCAAACGCGGCTAGACGACCACTTTTGGTTTTCGAATACGGTATACAACGTCATTAATAAGCTCAAATTTTTTTAAGGGCCATCCCGTTGCGGCTTCGGCGACAAACCACGCCTTCTCTGGGAGCTATATAACCACACCATATCACCCGGTCGAAACCCACCGTTTTGTGTCTTGACGTCATAATCTAGTCTTCATTTTGTCCCTGGCAGTTTCCGAACAGTCTCATGTACCTCGTGTAGCCTCTTCATCAACTTGCTTTCATAGTCTTCTCCACAAATTTTTTTCCGGTCTTTGTTCAAATTAGTCCAAGCTAAGCATGGCACAAGCTGGTGTTTGGTCTGTGGTTTCGCGAACAGATGATCGATATGTCATTGGGGTTTTGGCTCAAACCACTCTCTTCTTTCCAAGTTGATTATCTGCCGTTTGCTTTCCAGTTCAGGAGTAAGCTTCGAGATTGCTTTATTGTTCGCGACGTAGCTGCTTAGGTTCCTATTCGTCATCAACCATTGAAGTTCTTTGGAGATATTTGATGTTTTTTTCTTGTCGTTAACTTTGGCTGCAGTCTACCGGACATGATCTTCTGGACAAGACATCAGCGTTCTGTTGACTGCTTCCGGCGCGGTGTTCTGTGTCATAATAATATTCTTGCAATCTTTCACTCTCTTGCGAAACTGCAATAGCCATTTTAATGCGGCGTGGTCCGTTTTCGCAGTCTTCATTCCATCTAAATTTTGCTTTTTCTTTGTTCAATTTTGTCAAAGGTTTGGCAATATTGGCAAATCCGGGTACAAATCGTCAATAATAGGTGCACAACTCTAAGAAACTGTGAACCTGATGTTTATCGATTGGTCTTTGACCATGCTTGCACTGCTCAGATTTTGTCTGGGTTTTTTAATCCATCTCTAGATACGATGTGGCCAACGTATTCCACATCCCTTTTAATGCGTGGCACTTCTTTGGGTTCAGATTCAGATTTTCTCGACGTAGTCGTTGGAACAGTTCCTTGTGATTGTCTAAATGTTCTTTAAATGATCTTTCAACCAGAATAACGTGGTTTATATATACCGGGCAGGTCTTCCAAGACAGTCCTTGCAGGATGGTTTCCCTCAAACGCTCGAATGTCGCAGGAGCGTTACATAGGCCAAAGGGCATAACAGTGAATTGCTCCAATAGTAAACACTGTCTTTTCACAGTCCTTGGGTTCCAATGTCACTTGCCAGTAACCACTCTTTAAATCTAAAGTGAAAAAGCACTAGAATCCTGATAGAGTGTCTAAAAGTATTGTCAATTTTTGGTAACTATTCTTTTGTGACCACATTGTTAAGCTGAGCTACATAAAACCTTGTTGATCCATTTTTCTTCTTTACTACCACTGCGGACGTCTATGGACTATTTGAACATTCAATCACACATTCTCTCTTCATATCCGTAATTATTTGTTCGACTTCTTCTTGTTTTGCGGGTTGGATGTTATATCGGCCGAGGTTCTCGGGTATTAATTTTATGCTTTGCCACGTCGGTTCTTCTTTTGGAACCATATCCAGCGCAAACACATCTTGATATTGTTAGATCAACGCTTTAACTTGGGTGAGGTTTTGGCGCTTGGAGGTAAAAATGTCGAATAAATGTTGTGGGCACTTCTTCGGCGACGTATCTTTAAACGTATTTTAGAATTTAAGATACTGGCGTACCACGGTCTTTTTTTTAACGTTACTGAATCTGCGTTAAGATTTTTACTGGTATTATGTAGTCTTCCCGGAAATTTGTATCCAGGCGCGGCATCACCGGACTTTTAATCTTTCTAGGCAGGATTAGGTCTTCACTCAATAAGACTCGCACGGTTGCTGACGAATGAAAAGGAATTTCTTTGTTGACATTTTAAAGGACATCCTTCTTCATATTCAAATGGAACTCATACTTTTTATAACCTCCATCCTCAAGTTAAGTTCTTTCGTGATGTCAGCTACTAGTACTTGTGAGTAGATATTTCTTCGCACGTCGCCGTTCAAAGTCGCTCTGTTACTGGTGTTTTCTTATTCGTCAAGGACGAATTATGGTTTTTGTCGCTCCTGTGTCAACCAGTAACTGAACACTTCGTCCATTGTTGCCATCGAAATAAATGCTGTGCAACCGCTACATAGGCGACGCCATTTGAAAACTTTTGTTTCTTTTGGTCAACTCGTTTTGGGGTTTTGGACGTTATTATTGTCTTCTTCTTAGACTTAATACGGTGCCGTCGTAGGTGATCTATTTTACCGCAGTTTGAAGACAACACTCCTCTTTCTCGAAGTATTCGTCGCACTATTTCTTTGATGTATTTTTGTGTCTGCGCAGGTACTGCAGCACAGCCAAGCCTATGCCTGCCTCTGTGCCTCGTTTGTTTCGCTGCTTCAAACTCTAAAGCGTTATCTAACGTCTTAGGCCGAGCTAACTGTAGAGTCTGCTGAGTTTTGTTGTTTCGGAGGGCGAGGTTTGAATAGACAATTGCTCTAGGAAATTATCTGGTGCTGTAGGATACGCAAGCCGTGTCACTTTGGTGATGTCAGTCTCGAACTCTTGAGGACTTTTAGCAGTTTTCTGAATTCGACTTTATATTTGCGCTTGGTACACCTGTTAGAGATGAGCATATTCATCTCTAATTCCTAAACGCGAAATTAAGAGTTTGTAATTTTCTTAAAGGTGGTCAGAAACAGTTTACAGAAATCCAACCGCTTTAGCAGGGCCACTATTAAAGACGTCCCTTTGTTCCAACCATTAGCAACAGCTGCAACTTCAAACTGTTTATGGTAGGTTGACCATGGAACTTTAAAATACTTTCTTGCGTTTTCTCTTGAACAGTTTTAATCTGGTTCTTTACACTAAATTGTATTTGTTCTTCGACACTTTTCATTTGATTCTTAATACTGGTACGCATTTCTTCCATTTTCTGAGAATTTTCTAATAATTCTTCAATTTTCCTAAAATTTGACCATTTTTTAAAATTTATGTATCTATGTTTACCGTTTGCAAACGAGTTACCGACATAAATTATGATACGAATAGAAAGTTTAATAAAATATCAAATTACCGAGCGTAATATCGCCCCACACCTGACACCAATGTAACGAATTTTAAAACTAATTTATTTAAACTAACTGTTTTCACGTAATTTAGATAAGAAAAAACAACTTACAAGTAAGACTACCATTCGATATTTATAAACGCTGTCCGCAGATAAGTTGCCTTTTTTGTGTATTTACACTGGTATTTATTTTCACTGGCACGCGCCATTTCTTATGACACTTGATTTATTTAAACCGACAATTCTTACGATTTCAAATTTTTCACTAGCCATCAACTTTTTGTGATTACCTTTCATATTCTTATATTATCTGCTTCAAGTTCCGGTAATAGCCTCAAATGATCTCGAAGCTTCTATCCTTTTTGTGCTTATTTTGGTGCAAGAACTCTATGAAGCTACTGTATTGTGGTAATGCTAACATTTCACTATATGTATACAAACGTTTCTTTTTAATAATATTTTTGGTAGTAAATATATGTGCGTTCGGGACAATGAGTTAACATCTAGGCCTAATTAAACAGAGATATTTAAGTGCGTCTGTTTATCAATTTCACAAGTAATACTAAAAGGTACTAAATGCATTACCTCTTTCATCTACACCTGGTTATTTGTATGCATGTCTAAGTACCGCAAATAATCTATAAGTGTAAAGGCTTATATTTTCACAAACTAATTTTTACAATCTCAATATACTCGCAGCACTCGATGTGCCTATGTATGTCTTCGCCAATTGAAAATAATTATTTCACGTTGGTATCGTTTTTAGCCAAGATTCAAAGAATTTCATCGAAACGTATGAAGATGGTGAAATGTCTGTGGTGGATCAACCTCCGGCGTTCAAATTACTACTGTCGATGTGGTACATAGTATTAAGTCACTCTCACATACTGTGTTATTTTATGATTTTCTTAAACCAAATAAAATCTGCGACGTTTTTATCTTTACCTCTGCCACTATTTGTACTATTCTGGGGAACGCTTAGCATACCAAGGCCTACAAAAACTTTTTGGGTTTCAATTATTGCGTACATAGAAGTAAGCGACATATTTTCAGTTTACTTTTAAACTAATCTTTTAATTTTAGGTGATTGTATTAATTAAATGTATGTTCCAATTTGACATAATAGCATGGAACAGAAGTCAAAACATATCGCCTTTATTCCCGCCGCGCATTATTGGTATAGAAAAAAAAAGCAACTACGCTTTATGGGATTTACTCGTACTACTTATGGTGTTTTTCCACAGGTAAAATAAATCAATGCGCGTTACACAGCTATGTTACACGCAAATTTGTAGGTTCTTGATGAAGTCTTTAGGATTGTGGAAATCAAGTTATATACCTGCGGTTAATCTAACCGACGGAGACTACAAAATTTCAGGTGATACCTTGACAGCACTGAGAGAAGATCCTTCTAACATTACATCGTAAGTAAAAAATTTAATTTTGCACCTATTACCAAATTCGATTGGTAAATTTACGAAGAATTTCAGTAAACAAATACCGCCGCAAATTGCAGTAAATAAAAGTCAAATAAACTTTAAAATGACACGATCCCAAAATAGAAACATCCTAGTTCCTGACATCCATTTTGCTAAAATCTCGTCCAGGTATCCTTCATTCCTTTATTCTCTTTTTTAAAAAATCCATTTTATGTAACTGTTTTGCTTTACAGTTCAAAGATTCTGGGAGGTGCAGGTCTTGCGGATTTGAATGAAGAAACGAACGAGGACGCAGACGATGAACTAGATGTTTCCGGCGATTTAGTAAACATGAAGGCGACTGAAGTGTCTCCCTATACGCAATTTGTTTCAACTGTTCAAATGAGGTAGGTTTTGTTATTTTTTAACTTTATATTTAGAATCTGCTCTAGTCAGCAATAACGCCCGGTTGTATAGCATAGTTAACTATATCGTTAGCCGATGCCGTTGTTAACTAAATCGTAGTTATTGATTTGAGGTCAGAAAAACAATTGATTTTATTCCAATGACGACGTTTACCAACATGGTCGTGTAGTTAACTACATCGTCAAAGTTAAAAACACTTTATGCAACTGGGCCTAAGTAAGTGAGGTGAATTTACAAGTAGAGTTACATGTGGGATGCCGTCCTATTGGAGGGCTTCCCCGGAAGTTACTTATTAACTATGTATACAGGTAGTATTGATGCCTCCTCAGTCTGTGCAGTGCATTGCTGTTATACAGCAAGTTCACAGCAAGAGAGTTTATATGAGTTTCTAATCGTGTGATATACCTTGCACTTGCGCACTTTCAGTAGTTTCACTCGGAGATCTCGATAGATGACTTCATTTCTAACATACCACGGAGCGTCTGCTATTGTCTCCAGAGTTTTACACTGGAATCTCTGCAAAATCTCCAAATTGGAGTTGCTTGTGATTTCCCATAGTTGCAGTTCATATATCCAGATAGGTTTAGGATGGTTTTGTAGAGGAGTACCTTGTTATGTAATGTTAGCTTGGAATTTCGCTCTAGTGAACTTTAGGCCCAGTTGTTTTCGTTTGCTGAATATGTGTTTTTTCCAGGTTAGTCTGCGGTGAGGTGCATACCAAGATTTCTGCTTGTGGAAGTGGTGTGTTGTTAAGGTTTACTGGTGGACACGTTTCCCTTTTGACTGTGAATGTCACTTGTGTGGATTTGTTTCCATTTGCTTTTATGCCCCAAATTCGCAGGTTTCTTAATGCAATAGCAGGATTCTCGTGAGTTGCAAGAATCGCAGTGTGATCTGCAAATGTAGCCGTCATCGTGTGGTCGGTGGTAGGAATGTCTGTCTTTGTGATACGCCGGAGTTAATAGGATGTAGCTCGTCATGGAACTTTAACTGGAAGTGTCTGTTCTTTAAACATGATTTAAACAGTTGGAAGTAACAGTGTGGCAAGTTTTTCTTGATCTTAAACAGTTTTTCATGCCAGACCTTATCGAAGGCCTGGGCTATGTCAACGAAGGCGGTGAAACAATATTTTTTCTCTTCGAAGGTATGGTTAATTCCGTTTACTATCCTGTGGACTTGTTCGATGGTGGCATGTTCTTCTTTAAAGCCGAATTGATGGTCTGGTATGAGTTCGTTATCTACGAGGATCGGTTTGATACTTCTGAGTAAAAGTTTTTCGAAAACTATTGGTAACAAGCTGATCGGGTGACTTTCCTGGTTTAGGTATGAGTATTATTTGAGCCATCTTCCATTGGGTGGTGAAATGGTTCAGTCATAAGATAACATTAAATATGGCTGTTATGAGCTTACATTCTTTCTCTGGCAATTATTTCTTCTTGGGATTTGGATCGGATTTAACTAGCGATTGTGATTTTTTTTATTAGTAGTCTTGGTTGATCTGGTGTCTCCAGGAGAAGTTGAATTTCAGCTTTCTCTTCTGGAGTTAGTTCAGAGGGAAATGGTTGAAAGACTGCTGATATATGTACCGTAAGTATATCAGTTTTTTCTTATTTTTTATTCGAATTGTTGGTATGCTTTCTGTGGTTGTTTTAACTTTCTCGTGGCTTTCCATAATGAGTGATCGGTTGCTTCGGTAGCGGAGAGGGTTGATAGGTAATATTGTATAGTCTGGTTTTTTGGCGTTATTGAGCCTACTTTTACCATGCGGTGATCTACTGTTCTGTGAAGTTTGGCGAAGCCTTCTTTTTTCAGATATTACTTGTTTTAGTACCGTAGGCAGGGTAATATGCCCATCATTCGCTTTCTATAATGAAGTTGCGTCTTATGCCGCACTTTGTATTGTACGGTGTATGTGTTCTACTGCATCGTCGACCTCATCGGTGGTCTTAAGGAGTATGTCTAAAACTATTTTTTTCGTTATTTTTCTGAACAACTCTCAGTCAGTCATTTTCTTTAACCTTCGAAACATTTTCGGAAACAGAACGTAACACTGCGGCTTCCGTTCTGTCCCAGAACATGTTTAAACTCATAGCATCTGTAAAAGGGGTCATGGCGGTAAGCACAATTCTGTCCATTTCTGCATTGTCCTTGTTGATAGAAATAACAGTACACGATCTTGTAATTCCCGGTCGTGTTTCTTAAGTAGTAGCTGCAAATCAATACTTAAGCTCGTGTACTCCGGAATATGATTTCTACCATATTCCGCAAAATCCTCTAATCTAGTTGGTCTAAACCGCAGCCAAGCTTGGGGACCGCCAGTTTTCTGGTGTTGTTTCGTATGACGTGTTCTTTCAGGTCCAGCAAAGCGTTCCATAAGTCTCTGTATTCGGGCTTTTAATGAGACAACTTCTTGGTAACCAAGTAGTAGATGGACCGTTGTTGATCTTGAATCTTTAAAACCCTTCCTACTGTTGATCGCTGTTTTCGAAGTTCGTTCAAACTTCCTCTTAAATACCACGGCAATCCCTCTGGACATGCGCTAGTCTTGGGCAAGACAGTGTACACTTCGGTACGTTAAACAGATCTTGTTGTCTGTGGTCATTCCAAATCTTGCTTTTGCGATTCCATTATATCTGTGACTCTGTTGACCATTCTCGTGTCTTCATTCTTGCCGGCGTAGGGGAACATTGTCTCTGTAACTTTGGAGACAACTCTTGTTTTTATTGTGGGTTCTACAACTAAACCAGGTTGAAACTTTCCTTCTTTATCGTTACGTCATATTGGTTTTTTATTCGGTCACTCGCGATTTGGATGTTTTTTCGGAGTTCTTTCGTGGATGATCTGCATTCTCTTCTTCAGTTGGCTGACGTAGTCACCACCAACAACTTCTTCTCCAAGCCTTCATCCAAACTGAAGATCGCACGGTAACCTTATCTCACGTTCAAACATCACACAAGCAGGAGTTTGCCCGGTAGTCTCGTAAACGGATGATCGATACGCCATTAGGAACAAATGTAAATATTGGTCCCAGTCTCGTTGGTGTTCGGAGACCACTTTGGCGAGATACTTTCCCATCGTTCTATTCATCCGTTGCACCATGCCATCTGATCGAGGATGAAACGATGTAGTCCTGGTCTTCTTGATTCCCAGCATTCGACAGACGTTTCCGTTCATTTGGTGAGATCATCCCTGGCCAACAGAATGTACTCGTTGTCCTGTTCCGTTTCTGGAAATGGTCGTGCGATGTCAATTGCTACCCTGTCGAATGGACTTACGACATTTTGTGTTCTTTTTACATCGAAACGTCTTCCAGAAGTTCGGTCATGTAAATGCTGCAATACTTCTGACACTCGGCTTCTCGGCACCACTAGCTGCAGTTTCGTCTCGGTGCCATCGTCGCTTTCCAGGGATCGTTTCAAAAGGAGTCCTACTGTGCCCAATATGCTTTCACCGTTCTACTTTGTGGGCTGATTTCTTCCCAAGTTGATCTTTGTCCATTCGTTTTGTAACTGTAGTTCCGGATCACTCTCTTGTTCTCAACATAGTTGAGCAGTTTGTCAATTATCGTCAATCGCCGTTGTTCTGCGAAGCATGTTAGTTTTCTCTTCTAGTCAAGACAATGACCACAGTTAACCGGGCATGGTCGTGTAGATAGGGCGTTTGCGTTGCGATGACTAGTTCTAGTACGATGTTTTGTTCTGTTCTGTATCCATTAAACAGTTCTCTTCTAGTTACACAATAATTCTTTTCAGACTTTGACAGGACTTTACTGAAGTATCCGATCACCCTCTCTTTTCCATTCTGATTTGAGAAAGTACACCTCCTATTGCGAGGTTGCTAGCATCAATGTTCAACACAAACTTGCCTTCCGTTCGAGGATAGCTCAATATCGGTGTCGTAACTAGAGACTGCTTCAACTTTTGAAAAACTTTATTACAGTGGTCGTTCTAACTAAAATTGCGTTCTTCTTCGGTAAGCCTTGTCAACGGTTTTGCAATGTCAGCAAATCTCAGCACGAATCTGCAATAATACGTGCACAATCCGAGAAATCTGCAAAGTTCGTGTTTATCCCTTAGTATTGGCTAATTTTGGACTGCCTTAATTTTATTAGGGTCGGCCATCACTCTCGTCCTGGATGCAATATGTTCTAAATACTTCACTTCTTTTCTGAAGGTTTGGCACTTCTTTGGACTTAACTTCAGGTTTACACCTCGCAATCGTTGAAACACTTTTTCAAAATTTTCAAGTGCTTTTTGAACGATTTTCCAACCACAATCGCCGTTCAAATACACCAGGCACGTTTTTTAAGACAGTCCTCGCAAGATTGCTTCCATGAAACACTCAAAAGTCGCAGGAGCGTTGCACAATCCAAAGGCCATAACCGTCAATTGTCATAAACTGGTTCCAATCGTAAACCCAGTTTGCTCGCGGTCTTTTGGTTCCAAGGCCACATGCCAGTAACCACTTTTCAAATCCAAAGTGGAAAACCAATGCGAACCAGATAGGGTATCTAAAGTGTCGTCAATTCGGGGTAACTATCTTTCTTAGCGACCTCATTGAGTTGTCTATAATCAACACAAGATCTTGTTGGTTTATCCTTTTTCTTCACCAAGACCACTAGAGATACTCACGGACTGCTAGATGGTTCGATCACACCCTCAGTTTCCATTTTGGCGTATCTTCTTCTTCTCGCTTGGCCAAGGGTATTGCCGGATTGGTTGAGCATCGCCAGTATCAATTTTGTTTCACGACGTCAGTTTTTACTTTAGAGTTATCATCTATTGCAAACACGTCGTGGTATTGCTGGATTAATATCTTGACTTCACTGCGCTCGTGCTGGTTAAGATCTTGGCATGCTGAAGTCACCATTTCCAGTAACTTTTGAGGACATTTCTTTGCTGATGGGTTATTAACAGTATTCTTTCTCAAAGTTATCCGGTTTCTACTGGCATTTATGATTCTAACTCATATTACGTGTGTGACCTTCACCAGAGCTTTACCAACTAGTAGTCTTTGGGCGAATATTTCATTTTTGGTTGGTTCGATGAGATTCCTATCCAGACGTGCTATCACAACGCTCTCAGTTCGTCTAGGAAAAACGAAATCTTTTACTAGAACAACCCTTACCTTTTCATCTTTCGACGAATAAAAAGGAATTTCTTCGTTCTCTAGTTTTTTCTATGTCTAAATAGAATCCACACTTCTTTATAAGGTCCATTTCCAAGATCATTTCTTTATATATGGCATCTACCAGTATCTGATGATTAATTAATTTATTTCCAATACAAATAGTCACCATCACTTTTCTAGAATTGGGGCTGTTTCGCTAGTTGCTGTCTTTAGTTCTTCCATGTTCTCGAACTACACCTGGGCGCACTGTTGTTCTCGTTGCGCCTGTGTCAACCAATAGTCCAACTCCTCTTCTATTGATAGTGCTATCAACGTATGAGTTAGTTGGCGATGCAGCGTGGATAGTGATCTCCGGGGCATAGTTGTTGGAGGTCGACTTTTGCCCCTTTTGGACGACCTCCACTAGTTTTCCGACGGACCTTGTGTTTTTGGCTTGGGACAACAGCGTCGAATGTTCCCCAGTTCACCGAAGTTCCAACATCCAGTGCTTCGACGTACATGATTTGTTTGGTCGCATAATACTCGTCGAAGTAGCTTTTTAATGGTTTTTTGCCTTTCTTCTGGATCCTACTAGATTACGAACACGATGACTACCTCGATGAGACGCCTGCTTAGCCGCTTCAAACTTCTTTCGAGTTAGTCGCAGCGTTTGTTGTACATCGCTGTCCCTTAAACCATCGTCAGTCTCACCAAACGTGCAATATCGGCTTCAAACTATTGAAGTATTTTTTTAAGCTGTATCGATCCAATTCTTTTGTCAGCGAACTGATATTTAACACGTTCGTGATAAATTTTGGAGGTGGTTTTATTGTTTTTGTTGCTGCAAGTGTATCTGCTTCCAATGTATTATCTAGTACTGGCAACGAAACCGATTTGTTAAGCTGAATTGTGTTGATTGCTCGGAGACTACGGTTTTTGTCATAATGCGTGTTACGCTCGTTTTTTCTTGAGGTACATGTGCTCTATTCCGCGGATTGCTGGTGTGATGTAGAAGGTTGATAATCGGGGTCGCATACTGTAATTCTACATTTTGACATACCTACTGATTGAATGCAGGGCATCGCGGTGGTTGGGGATACTGTGCTTGACACTGCATCATTTGAGGCTGTGCACAAGGCACGGAGTCATATTGGCTGACACTTCCAATCACTAAACACTCGTACTAATTGCCCAGGTAGCACATTACGTTTTATTGACGTAAGAGACGTCATTAAGACGTGTTAATGTCGTCATATGACGTCAGTGTGCTGCCTGGGTGTTTACGAATTAAAACTTTACATAATAAAACTGGATTGAATAAAAAAGAAAAAAATGTGTAAATTAAATCTTATTTTAAGGTTTGCACGTTATGGAAGTTCCGGAAAACGCTTCTTTAAGGATTTATTAGATCCATCATCTAGAATAGCAACAGATGTTTATTCGTACTTATTTTTATGCGATTTCTTCAACTTTTTTGTATTATTAATAGGATACTCGTCATTTGGGGTAATCGAAAACGTTATTTCTATATATATTACACTAACGATATGTTTCAGCCTTATACTGGTGGCGAAGGAGTTTCCGACTACCTGCAGGAAAATAGAGTACCCGTGTTGTTTTTACTAATGCTAATTGTACAGTTTTTATTGATCATCATCGATCGAGCGATATTTTTAAGAAAAAATATTTTCGGAAAGTTAGTTTTCCAATTTTTACAAATCATATTTTTGCACGTGTGGCTTTTTATAATTTATCCGTTAATAACTGATCGGTAAGTAGAAGTTGTGTGAAAATTTAATTCTTACGCCGATATTTCAGACCTTTTAATTCAGTGCTGGCGCCTCAAATTTATTATATGGTTAAATGTTTTTATCTTTTATTATCCGCTTATCAAATACGAAGTGGTTATCCAACAAGAGTTTTAGGAAACTTTATTTGTAGAGGATATAATTATTTTAACTTATTTTTATTCAAAGGCTTTTTGGCTATTCCGTTTTTGTTTGAACTTCGTACGGTTATGGATTGGATGTGGACCGATACTTCTATGACAGTTTTTGATTGGATGAAGATGGAAGATGTCTTTTCGCATATATTCCAAATTAAGGTGAGTTTTTGGCAAGATGGTGGGGATTAATTGCAACGTTTCAATAGTGTGCCAGATATTGCGAAAACGAATATCCGCAACCACGCGGGGAAAAAAAGAAACCGTTAGTTAAGTACTTCATGGGCGGTGCGGCTTTAATGGCTATGATTGCTATTATATGGTTCCCGTTGGTATTCTTCGCTTTAGTGGACGCAGTAGGTCATCCAAACCCACCTTATGGAGCAACGTTGGATTTGAGAATTGGTCCTTACGAACCAATTTATCAGATGTCTGTGCAAACCAATTCGATATTTTTGTAAGTATTTTTTTTGTCACAATATTTATTTGCTATTCAAAATAATTTCTTTTTAGTAAAAATGTTATTGTAGAATTCTGGATAAATTTCATGTTGTTGTTATCAGACAAGCTGAGCTTTTGTCACGCGTCGCAGTGGATATCTTCAAAGCCCGGAACAAACTGATTGATTGCGCCGTGAATTCTCGCTTTTATAGACCGGCCTCCAATCGATTCCCTAATTTTTTGCTGATAGTAATTAGAATCATTCGCCAAAAAAAATGTTTTCAAACATTTGAGACCCTTTTGCAGTACGTATTCCACCACCGCTGTCCTCAAAGATTGTTTAAGACAACTGAATTTTTGATGTTCTTTAATACGAATTCCCACACTTTTACCTATTCCCGCAAGGAATGCTATAAACGCCGTCAGATATTTACTAGGTTTTCTATTCTTTCTAAATTGGGTCAACTCTTAAATTCGTTGAGGGACTTTATTCCTTTTCAATCTGGCGGCGTTTATAGCATTCCTTGCTCTTGTGGTCTTTAACAACCTTCGAAGTCAGCGGTGGCAGAACACGTGCTAGAAACGGGTCATCAAATTATGTTTGAAAACACTAAAATTTGGGCGAATGTTTCTAATTACTATCAGCGAAATAAAGGAATTTATTAAAATAATTAAAAACAATTTCAATATTAACCGAAATTCTAGTTTTCCTGTGCCGGAGATTTGGAAACCAGTTTTATCCATCGGATACCGGTCTACAAAAGAGATACTTCACGGCGCAATCAATTAATTTGTTCCGGGGTTTGAAGATGTTTACTGCGGCGTGTGACGAAAGCTCAGTTTGTGTTATAACAACACGGGAATTATCCAGAATGGAAAATTGTATTAAAAATGTTTTTGCTTTTCACCGGCAACAAAACATTATTTTTAGTTATCACTGAATGAATGAGCTTAACATCGCAAGGAGGGGGATCAGTCTCTGCCCGGTGTTCACTCTATTTGTGTTCTTTTTTTTCCTAGCTGGTATTCAGTTCGTTACTATGTCTCCTGTGGTATCTTATGGTTTATTCTAATCCTATATTTATTTTCTGAAACTTTCATTGACTTGAATATTATTTTGAGTACTATCAGTTTTTCTTGTTCTTTATTTTTCCATTAACATTGTTTCTGCCCTGTACATTACTATAGGTTTTGTTAGTACATTGCAAATTCTTATTTTTGTTTTCTTTGCTTTTTAACAATTTTCGATTTGCATAAAATGTCCTATTTGCTGTCAATATTTTGTTTTTTATCTCAGTTTCCATGTCTCCATCTTTACTCCCAAGTATTTGAACTTGCCGACTGACTTTCTTATATTTCTGGTTTTGTATTTTAGGCTTCTTTCATTATCTCTATTTTCTGTTTGTATGATTTTTGTTTTGTTCTCATTTATTCTCAATCTTACTTTTAGTCCTTCAGTCGTTAATTCCTCCACCATATCTCTTTTGGTTATTAATGCAACGTCGTCTGCATAGGCAAGCCTTCCCTCCAGTCTTCTAACTGAATATAAATGTAAGATAATGATTTAGATTTGCCAAGCAATTAGTTTATAATCAAAGATATCAATAAATATCGGAAAGTAAGGACATCCCAAAGTTAAGTCAATTAAACGAATACAGAGATATAACAGGTTTAACTCCTAACACAAACATTATTTTAAATATACGAAGGGTTAGTTACACTGACGGTCTGCCAGTAGGTACTAAGGTGCTGGTTACGGAAGCAACCCAGTTAAAGTGTCGGTACAAACAAATGTATATAATAAACACACAATAATGTGGAGTCCACTATCATGGAAGCAGCCTATCGCGACTTCAATACGTAAAAGAAGGCACTTGTCTATATTATAGACCCAAGATACATTGCTTCACATAAAAGTACACGGCCCCATAGTATGAGAACTACCTGCGACCATACACTGTTTGTCAATCACGGTAACTAAAATATTAGATTACATTTTACAAGGCAATGTATACACTTGGTATTTTCCGCTCTTATCAAATCCATTCTAATCACATCAATATGTAAATATATTCAGATCGAAAAGATGTTATCTTGACCAACTTTTATATCAAATTATAAACGTACAAAAAAAACAACTAGGTTAATATGCATAATTTAGAATTGAAGTCAAAGGTTAGCATTTATAACTTGCAGAGATAATATATTAACGCAAATTTATTTCAAAACACGCCAACGGTATACAATAGATAAAAGCAAAATGGCAAAGATGGTTCAGTATCTTACTTTTACAAACAAAGAAACATCTCCACAGAGTCGCTTTCAATTTTAATAATCTTCAAATTTAAGTACAGAATGATTAAATGTTCTGCCCAAAATTACACATAAATCAAATTATAAAACAAAGAAAATACGAGGAATCTAAATTACATTTCAAGAATTTAGTAATTTTAACTTTTAATAATTGGTGAAAAAAATCGTTTAATAATTCCACATAAATTGATTTTGAAATGCATCACACACAACAACAAATGGCCCCCAATGCATTTGTTTTACCAAAACAAAGAAAACGTAGTCTCTTTACGTTAGGTAACTAATACATTTAGTTACATATCAGTGACGTAGCCCGGGTAAGGGTTCTGAGGGTCTAGACCCCTCCAGAAATATTTATTAAAAATCTCTAATAAAGTGATGCATTTGTTACAAGCTTTGCTGGTTTTACGAACCTGCACGGCCAACTCTCAATAGTCGGAGAGAGAGGGGGTTCATAGATACATAAAAGATAATTAAGGGCGCCAGAGCTTATCCCAAAAGCGACGTCTGTCCGCTCACAACAGAATGGTAGCACTTGTAACAAGATGTTAGGTTCGTAATTCCTCTACTCAACTGTTCAAGTAGTCAAAAGTAATTAGTTGGTAACGATAGCCACAGGAGACAGGTATGTTGTCATAAAAGAATAACTAACCACAATAACAATTTTAATGTAGAATCGCTGATGATTATCACAGAATATAAGACTTCTTAATACAGGAAGGCCAGTAGCATAGGCAACACACCGTATATAAGTAAACTACAGTAAAAATATATAGCGAAGAATAGTTTGTAGTAAATATCGTTTACATAATTAGTAATATGGCATTACTGACAATGAAACACTGATAACAAGTATGGCCTTAACATTAAATTATCACAATTATTAAGGGTAGGATACAGCATACGTAGTATAAGCAAATTTACTAATTAAATGGTACCACAATTACGGTAATCAGTACGGAAATACTATTAGTGACAGTTTCGTGAGTAACCTCGTTGACGACGAAAGAAAAACATATAAAAGCACTTACCATCAATACAGGAATTTCCGCAGGTGCAAAGGAAGTACTTCCCCCGACACATAACCCTGTAAGCAATTTGAATCGCAATTCGTGTCAACCTAATATCTCACGAAATCCAAATCTACAAAGTCATTACTTAAATTTAAAAGTATACACATAACACAACCCGAAAATCGGATGCTGTTATACCCCTTTTCGTTGGTTTAATTAGTTATAACCATAAGCTGTATGAAGAAGAAATTAGTATCGTTCATCCAAATCTTTGTCAAGGTTCATTCCCTCGTACATGGATATCGAATACTGTAGCAATCTTTGGCCGGGAAAACTCCGCAAGACCCCCAATTTCGTAGCGTGAAATCGCCTTACGCTGGTGCGCGTGTACGGCAACGTGTTCACGTATTTAGCAGTCGTTTACGATAGCCATTTATCGATAAAGTACCAGATGTTAACGAAAGGAATGTAAAATGGCTGTTAGAAGGAAAACAGAATTACGATCGAAATTGTTACTAAAAGACGACAATCGCTTACCCTGTAACGCGTTGAAGCAATCAGATCCTTTGCTAATTAGAATTGGTTTTCTAGATGATAAGATATAACATAGCTATTCCATGCGTACAGACCATTTTATACCATGCCCGTGTGACGACTTTCCATAAAATAAATCGCGCCGAGAAACGAACGTTAGAGGGCGTAAACCGAATCTACTTTTACGTTGAAAATACATAGGCGTGCGCCAAGGAAATTTCGTCCGTAGCAACATAGGCGTGCATAAAGAAAATTCGACCGTAACACATTACAGGAAGTTAATACGTGTTTATAACAGTTATAAAAAACGACTAATTTTAGGAATTTCAAGCAGTTTTTTTAACTTTTGTTGTAACTTACTTCAAAATAATAATTCAAATAATACACTAGGCCTACTCAGATCATTTATTTATATAAAAACACAAAAATATAAAATATAGAACAATGAGACATATTTACAAATTTATAATTAGGGTCGTAGGAAATCTATCGTAGTTTTAAATTTTAATTCAATTCGAAAACTACTTCAATTTACTATTTGGACGCCGCAATCTTTTTTATACTATTAAAATGTTAATATTGAAACCTAAAAAAATCTTAAACTAGTAATTACATGTTATTTACATACGTGTTCTCAAAAGTAGTATTACTTGCCTTGCATTTTACTACCTCGGGCGTGGTTATCGCGTCATTTAATTGGATGATGCAATAATATAAAATCTTTGAAATGCATAAATCCTTTTCTTATCAGACCGATGATCAATAATCGTAATGGAACGTATATACTGTTACGTGGATTTTCTCGTAACTTAAAGTAGCGACGACTAGCCCTGTTGATTTGGTGGTTGAGTCGTAAGCGTAAGCGTGGTGTTAAATTATAAAATAAGTTTAAAAAGGGTCAAAACGATAAAAGACTAATGTGGCAGACACCGTTTAAATTACCCGAAGCTGTAATGGAACTAATGACAAGACAGAAGTTGTAACACAGATCGAGTATATTTATTTTATCACCGACAACAGTTCAACGATAGAAGAAAAAAAAAGAAAATCACAGACAAATTATGAAATAAGCCTTTGATTGGACAAAACGTCGTACAACAAAGTGATCTTTTCGGCCTAACTTTTACATTCTGAAGAGAAATGAATTTACATTTGTAAATTATAACAACGATACAAATCTCGAAGATTTTGAGATCTAATAATATGTGACACACAGCAAAACGATTGTATAGTTAATTGTGCTAATAACCTACTTTGTACGTTCGGTCGTTTTTACAATACAATTTATTTACTCAATATATTACAATCGTCTTGGTTGCAGCAGGCAGATACACCGTCTTTCGGCATTACATCTCCTCCTGAATCGGTATTACAACAACAAATGATTGTACATTACAATGCTGCTTAATCCTAATTTTTCTTAAAGTTACATATAATTGAACACTAATTCTAACCCTAACCTGCTCCAGTCCCTCTGGTTGTAACTTTCCGGATTTGCAAGTCGAAGTTAGATGCTTCTTTTGGTGCATCTAGGTGCACTTTGGCGTCCGCGTGACGCTACCCGCACTTAACGTCCGTTCGCGTCACTCTCGTCCTTTGGTGCCGTTGGACCCTATCAACACTCTACGATCTGCCTAGTCTAAACTAATTTTAGTTGACTCTCCATCGAAACAAGCAGCTACGACCGCGTCCCGTCTAGGCGGCGTGCCCCCCCTCTCCTCCAGGCCGCATCCCTCAGGCGCAGCTAGGGCAGCCCCTCACTCTCGAGAAGGCGACGATGTACGATTTTCGCAGCTTGTTCTCCGTCGAGTCCTAACTTTAGCCCCCCGTCCTTACACCGGTCGCGTCCGCGGCGTTTCGGTTCGATCTTTTCTCGGATAAGAAAAGATCTAGTGTCTATCCTGATTGCGTCGGAAGCTATGCGGTTCGGCCCCGTTAACCTACTTGCTTTCTTAAAGAGACCAGCCTCGCCTCATGCGTCCCGTCCGAGCAGTGCTCGTGCCCCGTTCCATTCGCTTGCGATCGCCTGTCACGGCGTCGGCCGCACTCCTCTCCCTTTTTGTGGGCGACGAGCGACACGATGCTGAGCCGGGTTTGTAAGAAAGCCGAAACCTAACCTAATTTAATAAACCTCTCTCCCGTGTTGCCCCGTGCGCGCCGACCCGTCCCTCTGTTAAATTATTAAGATTATTTCTACTAACTAATTACTGACTAAATCTTATCTAAATTCGACGCGCCCGTTCTCTCCCATGTTATTCCGTGCCGTCTAATCCGCCCTTCCCGTCCCCTCCCGCTTTAGTTGTCGTAATCGTCGCGCATTTTGCGCCCGTTTCTGTCGTTTCCGATCGCGTATTACTTCCGGAATCCGGTTTTAATCTATCGAGGGCGTTCGCGAACCGTTGTAACTCCCGCCACCATTCTTCGCGCGTTGCGTTTGAATCGATTTCAAGCGTGTTCGTTGGCCATGCTAGTCCCATGCGTGCTAGCCTGGCGTTCCCGTTGCCACGTTGCTGTTGCGTCAGTGGACAGCTGATGAGAGGAAGTGGTGAGCGTCGTCTCTGCCTCCGCACTCGCATAGCTTTGAAATTGCCGTGGCGACTCATTAGTTGTACCGTGTTGCTGTCGAGCGTCACGGGTACGGACCTTCTAATCTCTATCGTCGGTATAAACGTGTACACGTTTCTTCCGGTGCTCGCGTTTCTCCATCTTTCGTTCCATGCCGCGTTCGTTCGAAGTCGATGTCGTCGGCTAAGGCTGCCTCTTTCGCTAGTTGATCGGCTCGTTCGTTTCCCGCTGTTCTCGCGTGAGCTTTGGTCCAGCGGAACTCCAATCGCGTTTTGTCGTTCGCTTGTCTTATGAGTCTCCAGACCTCGAAGACCAGCTTCGTTTGCCTGGAGACGCTCGTCAGAGCTTCAAGCGCAGCTCTCGAGTCGGTTACGATTGCTGCTCTCTTCGGTACGTCCTGCGTCTGCCTCAGTAAATGCTGAAGTTCCCTTCATATGTGGAATAATTCACATTGGAAGATCGTGCAGCCGTTCGCCAACTTCATCTTTTTCGCAGTTAGTTCGTTATCGTTTTGGAACAGCACGAAAGCTGCTCCCGCGTCTCCTTCCTCGTACGCTCTTCTTATTGCCGCGTGTTCGCGGTCGTCCTGTCGGTCGTTGTCATCGTCGGGAAAAAATTTCTTTAGTAAAGCGTTCGCCGTTTCGGCCGCTGTTATCGTGTACGTACCGTCCGGTAGCTTGATGTTATTTAAACCGGTTTTTCCGTTCTTTCCTCTTACGACCCTGTATGCTACCCTCTATGCAATTTTTTCTGCATTTTTAGTGCAGTATTCCTTCCATTTTTGGGTTCAGGTGCTCTCTAGCGCGTCCTTACATACCCTGCGGGCTTCTCTATATTTCTCTTTTCTGTCGTTCCTTATCTCGTCGTTATGTTCTTTGCGCTCTTCGCCTTGCTCTATTTGCTCGATTGCGTAGCTCTGTCAATTCCGGGGTTCACCACGGTACGGTTTTCTTAAAATGCTTCACTGCCGATATCAAGACTTTGCATGCGTACCTTATCGCGTCGTTCATCTTCTGAGCCGCTTCGTCGAGGTTTATCTTGTCGTCGCGGCCTTCGAGCAGTCTTTCGGTTCCTATTGATTTTTCCCGCAGGGTTTCTCCGAACCTGTCTCAATTTGCTTTTTTGTAGCAGAACCTTTGGGTCTCGTTTTTTCGTTTTACGTTATTTCGCGTTTCCGTTTCCCACACGATCATTTTGTGATCGGACAATATTTCCTTCGGACAAAACTTCCACTCGGTAACCTTTTCGTAATCGCGTTCGGAGCCCATGGTTACGTTGACGTAACTCGTGCCCCGATAGCCCACAAATGTCGGTCCGCTGTCTTCCTTGTACACTACCAATCTCCTATTTTCTACGATGTTTGCGAGTGTGCGCCCTCGCGCGTCTTCTATCTCGCCACCCCATAAAGGGGATTTTGCATTAAAGTCTCTGGCTATCAGTATTGGTGCTTCGAGGGTGTCCAGCACCGTCTCCAGTTGCCCTAATAAAGTTGCGTCGTCGCCCGTCGGCGAAAAGTAAAACGACGCTGCAAAAAACGCGTCGTTTCCTTTTGCCGTTCTCACTTCTGCCACCGTTATGTTGTCTGTTGACAAATTTCTTAATAACGTAGACAGTCGTTTTTACAATCGACTGAACATCACAATACTAAGAATTAAAACAGAAAGTATAATACTTACAATTTAGTTTTCTTCGAAGCATACCTACAGCTAGTGGCGTCTTCCCAGAATTTCCTAAAATTAACTGAAATCTAACAAAGACGTACATACAGAACACGCGTGGAGGTATGGAAACTCCCTAGACAATTACAGAAGAATTAAATTAAACCACACATATAAGGAACAAATGTTTACCCCAAATAAAGACTTTCACTCAAGTCGCAACATTATTATGTTCAATACTCACATGGATGCACGTGAATGAAAGCAATGAAATCCTTGTAGGGCGTACACAACGCTAGATGATGTCCGTGTTAATCCAACATTACCGGAAGAATAATCGTAATTTGACGGGTTTTTCTAATTAACAACGAACTCATTTTTAGTTAAAAACGAAAGCGATTGATCAGCATAACGACAAAAGCAGTACACACAAGTTCAAATTTTTTACATGTGGACATTTTCTGCAATTTATTGCATGCAGACATCCGCTTGTATCGGAAGTGCAACGGGAGATTACTTTAACTACAAATCACGCATGAGTTTTGTGCACCATCAACTGCGCACGCAGTGAATAAAAACAATTAAACTCTTTTAGTATTGATTCTTGTTTTTTTTAAATTTTTTTCTTTAATTTTGAATTGATCAAAACCGAATTTCTTGTATTACAGGTTCAACAATATCGACTACGAAATGATAAATACAGTCTACGGGGAAGATAAAGACGCTTTAACATTCTTTGCCAACTATCAAGCGTCTGATGTAGTAGCAATAAAATTCAGCGTTAATTCGGCATCAGTTTGGGGTATATCACCCCCCGACCGCCAACGAATGATTGCAGAATTGAATTCGACCGCTCCAATGACAATCGTGTTGCGATATATGATATCGCATAAAAGTAATACCAAAGAAGACTCGGGAACAATACAAGAAACGATTTCTATTCAACTGGATAGTTTTGTAAATGGTACAAATACTACAAATCCGGTACGGCAAAAAATTCTTAATATGCTGATTACGGACGGAGCACCCGACGCAGTTCTAAGTCATATATTGCCTAAATTTATTAAGATAACAAATAAAGGAACGGCAAAGCCAGTTACGCAGTTAATGAAAGAATACAAAACCCCCGAAGAAAAAACTTACCGCGACTTGGGGATTAAAAAACAATCTAGTAAAAATGCAAAGGGTGAACCTGGAAGTGAATGGTGGAGTATTTTGGAACAGTGTAATGACTTAAATTACGAAAAAATATTATCGTTGTTACCATATGCTGATTGTTCTTCGGTGGTTATGTATGGTTTCAGCGATAAATTGTTTCCATCGACGCTTAATTTCATTACTGGATCTGGGTAAGTACTCACTATTTTTACTTCCGATTTGTTTTTCCTGATTCCCATATATTATTTGTTTGTCTTAAAAAACGGAATTAAAGTTCATTAGTCGAAACGTTTGTGTTCGCTTTTTAGAGAAAAACGGTTTTTGCGTGTACAAGATTCTGTAAGAAAAGTTAAGCATATAAATCCAGAGATTTCCACATCCAGTCCTAATCCTTCACTTCAAAATAAAACAATTATTGAGAATAACGTAAACTTTCAGTATCATCGGTGTATACACCACTATAGTACTAGTCGCGGGTCGATTACTTCGTTCCGTAATTGCCGGTGTCGCATTTAAGATTATGTTCGAAGATTTACCATATGTAGATCGTATTCTTCAACTGTGCTTCGATATTTATCTTGTGCGCGAATCTAGAGAGTTTGTGTTAGAAGAAGATCTATTCGCGAAGTTGATATTCCTGTTTCGGTCGCCCGAAACGCTTATTAAATGGACTAGACCTAAAGAAGAAACAGACGAAGAAGACGATGACGACGATCACGATGATTCGTCGCGCAAATGAGTTGCTAATATTTGTTGAAATAAATCGCTGTGGTAATTTATATCAGAAATGTTGCATCGTACTCTTCAGGGATATTAAGTGACCTGAAATTATTTAAGATATATTTTGTAAAAATATTTAAGAAATTTGTGACATTTAAGAAAAATCATTCCTTTTTCTTGGTAACTGCTTGTGGATATTGTCATTTTTGAGATTAATATTTTTTTGTAAGTTGGGTTTAAACTATAGGGGCTTACTTTGAAAGTATCTTCTTAATTTATTAGTATTTTTAGATTCGTTTTGAATGCGTTGTTATTAGTTAAAAAACTAACGTTTTGTTTTGGTTTAGGATTATAGGAGTCTTTACCGTGTACGTTTGCTTTATTGCTAACATGACAAGGGTAAAAATAATTGGTCCCATAATGCGAATAGCTTGGTGGCACGATGCACCTTGTGTAGAACGTGTCTATAGCTTATTATCCGATATATATTTGGTGCGGGAATTGCGCATATACACCCTCGAGGAGGATTTATTCGCCAAGTTAGATTTTTTAATACGATCTCGAGAAATGTTTGTGAGATATACAAGCCCCTTTAGGAGGAAACCTAACAGAATGAGTATAAGAAGGAGTATCGTAAGATTTTAAACCTGTAAGTTGTTTTTTACATTTGTCTATAACCAACCTTTTTACTGTGACAGGGTTTTGTTTTTGTTTGTTCAACACCCTGTCACACTAACGTAAGGTTATTCGAAATTTAAATGCTTCGTGGTGTAAGTGTGATATTATTTGCTTAAAATATATTTTATAGCTATAAATTATTCGAGAATAATTAAATATCTGAGCTGACCCTATGGCGGAAACAAATGAAATTTATTTTAAGAACAAACTTTAGTTGAAGCAGGTCTGATTGTATATTTTGTATAAGTTTTGTTTTAATTAAGTGCTTTAATCTTAATGAAATTGTTGTAATTGTCTTTAAAATATCTTACAAATAATTTATGAAAATGTAAGAGTTTAATATTTATGTATATATATACTTAATTTTATATACGTGTTAATTATATTTATTGTGCACTTTATATGCGTATATTTTTTATACTTTTAGGACGGACTTGTGGTTGTAACATTTTTTGGATTGTTTGGGTGTTGTTGTTGGGATATTTTTTTAAGTTTAACATGAAATACGGTTTGTGGGTGATTTAGAAATGATTTTACGAGTCGTCATGATGAAGGAGCATTATTTTTTTCCAAAAAATCAATCTTTGGTGTTTGTTGGTGTCGAGGTTTGTAGGTTGAAGGCGTCTATCATAGTGGGATATTTTAATGCTAGAATAAAGCATGGTAGGCGTGGTGACATCGTTAGCAAACTTGGCTTATCAACACGAAGTGTCAACGTGCTTACTGAAAAAAAAATTGGAGCAGACCACTGGTACACTGCCTCAAAAAAGTTATTGGACGCTTTTAAGCGCGACCTGCAAGGTAGGCAACGAAACTTACGTTATAACAAAACGCCTAGTTAAATTTGACAACGTTGGCATTGTAAACATTATCATGTTTCTTACCTGCAAATATTTATCTAAATTGTACCCTAAAGTTTTAAATTGTTCGCCGAGTTTTCCATTTATTTGTTCTCTACTTAATTAAAAAAATTTAATTGTTATTTATGATTAAATAAGTTCCATCTATAGCTCGAATAATGATAAACTGTATGTTCAAATATGAAACTACTGTACTAATTCCCCTAAAAGTCTTAATATATCCGGATTAAATTAAAGTCAACATTCCGATTTTTTTTGCAAAGGAAGTATTAATACCTGTAACTTATTATTTGATTTTTATTTATTTGTGCGGTTTGGTTAAGGAAGGGTGGGGTAAAAATGCACAATTTGTAGAAAGAAGGGATTCCGCAGGCATTTGGGTTAAGGGAAGTTCGCTTTTGGCAATTGTCGCCGCATGATCAAATAAATATATGTTAAAGTGCGAGTTTTATTTAATTTTCAACAATTTAAGATTAAGCTCGTCCAAGTCACCAGAACCAGCTACTATCGAAGGATTCGTTTTTATAACGAATGTTAGAAACTAACCGTAACTAACTAAGGATTTTTTTTTTTTAATTAACATTATGAATCGAGTATACTTTTCTCCACTTAATGTGTACTTACCAAATAAGCTAATGTGTGCAACGATAGGGAATACGCACTGTCAGCCGCTCGAACGGGAAAATGAAAGAAATTCGACGAGTGACTATTTATTTTATTTTTGAATATAATAAAAGAAAAGAAAGAAAAATGTAAAAGACTAAAAGAAAACTATTTATATTTTAATATAATTAGCCACGCCATCAGCCGGGCGGATTTACGTTGTTTCCGGGTCTCTGAAACAATTAAACAAAATCTCAGGCGGTGAGCCACGCAAAAAGAAATACTAAAGGAGAAAAATGGCACACTCAGCGCATTATGACAATTAATTGACAATTTGGTTGGCACACGGTTCAGACCGATTTGTTGTTGATTACACTAAGCACAACAATTATATGGTGGCGCTAATCTCAGATTAATTAATTGATTACACTAAGCACAACTAATTATATAGTGGCGCTAAGCTCAGATTAATTAGTTGATTACACTAAGCACAACTAATTATATAAATAAGGTTGTCTGTCATATCAATTTACCCAAGTATTAATTTCATGCGACTCACCCCTTTCTGTATAAATTTTGTTTCTCTTTTCTTTCTCGCACTAAAACAAATCTAATAACACTAATGACCAACTTAAGCACGCAGAGTGACGCTGCTTCAACAGTCGGCTTTGCGTCCCTCCGTTCATCACTTAAGAAAAGGGAATCCCCAACTACACTCGCTAAACGTCACCTCGTGACGTATAATACTTCCCCTATTTAAAACTTTAAGGGTCTCTCCTCTCTCTCTAACAGTATACGTTTTTATTTTATTTTATTTTTTTTAACTTAAAATATTATTTACCTAACAGTCGTCCATCCTGAC
Source organism: Aquatica leii (assembly GCA_035610365.1). Taxonomy (NCBI): domain Eukaryota; kingdom Metazoa; phylum Arthropoda; class Insecta; order Coleoptera; family Lampyridae; genus Aquatica; species Aquatica leii. The sequence continues at coordinate 11,654,093 of CM069434.1, read as the reverse complement.
TACCGAGCGTCCCCGCTCGTCTCGGTCTCTACATCATCTTCGCTGGAACTTGATATGCCAGTTGTAGGAATCCACCTCTTCATTTTATCAACCGCCTCTACGGTCTCATATCTAGTGTCTCTTCTTTTTCTCTTGGACCCTTGTAATTCTTCGAGTAAATACCTGTCATTTGGGAGCCCCTTTGCTACCTTAAATGGCCCCTTATAATTGTCCAAAAGTTTTTTTACTACCTTCACCGGACTTCTGTTTCCTGACAACAACCAAATCGCCGACATTATGTTTAGTTGGTTGTTTTCGCTTAGCGTCATACCGTCTTTTACTTGTCAGCTGTGCCTCCTTAATATTTCGAGCAGCCGTTTCGCGCTCTTGCTCAAGGCTGTTAGCTTGTGGCCGGACTGGCTGTATAATATTTGTCAGCATTGCATCCGCTGCTGACCTTGGCCTATATCCCATCATTAATTTCGAAGGTGTCTTCTTTGTAGTGGAATTCACCACGTTGTTAATGGTGAACTGTATTTCAGGAAGACGTTTCTCCCATTCTTTTTCCACCTTTATTGTTGTTGTTAAAGCCGAAAGAATGGTTGCATTGTACCTTTCGACTTGACCGTTCGCCCGTGGCGTGGCCACTGCATTTTTCACATGAATGATGCCCTTTTCTTTGCAAAACGTCTCGAATGTTTTTGCTGTAACGCATGTCCCTTGGTCGGTTATTATTCTCGTAGGTACTCCATACGTACTGAAGATCAGGTTTAATATCTTTAGTACGGGCGCTGTCTTTGTATCTCTCGTAGCGGCTAAGTGTGTGAACTTCCTGAAGCCGTCTACTACCGCGACTATATATTTTTTTCTCTTGCTGGGGTTAAAAGGCCCCAGATGGTCCACATGAATCGTGTGGAACGGTGTTGTGATTTTCTCTATCGGGTGTAATAAACCTTCATGCTTCCCTCTCGGAACTTTGTATAGTATACACCTTATGCAGGACGCTATATACTTAGTCACATATTTACGCATTTCGGGAAACCAATAATACTCTTGCAGTTTCTGAATGGTTTTATCTGTTGAAAAATGTCCCATCTCGTCGTGACAGCTACGGACTATGTCTCGTCGCATCTGCTTTGGGACAACCCACAGATTTTTCCCATTTATTTGCTTGTATATTTTGCTGTCTACTATTTTATATTGATCATGAAGACTTCGTTCGTAGTCATCTGTTGGTTTTCTTAGCAGAATTCTATGGATGACTCCCAACTCTCGATCAGATACTTGACCAGCAAGTAATAAATCTTCAGCCTCTATCCTGAAAACAAAACTTTCCGAAATCTGCTGCTCGTTTTGTACTGGATTTCGGCTGAGCGCGTCTACATGACTCATCTTGGTACCTGCACGATGGACAATCTCAAAGTTAAATTCTTGTAGCTGTAGCCACCATCGCGCTATCTTTGGCACCATATCTTTCTTTTCGGCCGTAGCTTTTACTGCACTGCAGTCAGTAACGATCTATACGATCCAGATACGATCTATACCTCTTTAACGTCTCTACAACTGCTAGAACCTCCAGTTCGTACGAATGCCATTTCTGTTCTGCTGAGGTCAGTATTCGGCTAAAATAGCTAACTGGTCTTAGACCATTCTGATCTTTCTTTTGCAGTAGTATGCCGGCTATGCCATTTTGGCATGCGTCTGTGTGAACTTCCAACTTAGCTTCGGGGTCGTATATGTCAAGTACAGGTCTTTGAACTAATATATCCTTCATTCTTTGAAAAGCTTTGTCGTGTTCGGCTGTCCATTTCCAGCCCTCATTCTTCTTCAACAACGTCGCCAGAGGTTTGACTATCCTTGCGTAGTTTTTAACGAACCTTCTGAAAAAACCCGTCAAACCTAGAAATTGGCGGACCGTGTGAACATTCGTCGGTATGGGAAACTTGTCGATCGCCTTTGCTTTATTCACTCCGGGCATCACTCCTTTCTCGGATATTTCAAATCCCAGATAGGTAATGGATTCTTTGAAGAAGTAACACTTGCGCGGATTCAACGTTAAATTATTTACTCTAAGCACCTTAAAAACTTCTTCCAAATTTCTGAGGCCGTCTTCCAACGTTCTTCCTGGGCATAAAACGTCATCTAAATATGCCATGGCTACGGTGCCTCTTAGGGGACCCAGAACTCGATTTATGAGTCGTTGAAAAACGCTAGGTGCGTTGCACAGTCCAAAAGGTACACGCTCGAACTCATACTGGCCATCAGGGGTGACAAAAGCGGTTTTGTGTTTTGCTTTCTCTGCTATTCTTACCTGATAATAACCAGAAAATAAGTCTAAACTTGTATAAAATTTATAACCTCGAAGTTGATCTATTTGGTCGTTTATGAGTGGGAGGGGATATCTATCCTTCTCTGTTATGGCATTTAACTTACGGTAGTCAACGCATAACCGTTTTTCTCCGTTCGGTTTATTAACTAATAGAATGGGCGACGAAAATGAGGAATCTGAATCCCTTATGATCCCAGCTTCCTTCATTTCCTGAATCATTACTTTCACCTCCTGTCTTTCGGAGAGTGCCATTTTATAAGGTCTATAGGAGACGGCTTTGTCAGTTGTTAGTTTGAAGTCCATCTCCGCACCAGGACAACACCCTATTTCTCTAAGTGATGTGGCAAAACAATCGCGGTATTTGTTGATCAATTCCAAGACGGCATTTTTAACCTGAGGCGATAACTCAGTGTTTATGTTGACGTCTTCTTGTTCAAACGGCACTAACATTTCTTCCATGTGATGGACAATCTCGTCTTGACTTTCTTCGCAGTTTACTCCGCGGGCCACAATCTCACCCTTTTCCAAAAGCAGGTCTTTGTTTGACCAGTTCGTCACAGGAACTCTACACTTATTTTCAGTTGATACCTGTATAACGCATCTCGGAATGTGACGCTCGTCTCCCACTTTGAGCTTCAAGCTCCCATCAACGTAAACATCTCCTGACCTCGTACCGACACATTCCACAAACCCTACATAATTTGGAGGGACAATGGTATCTTCTGAGACCTGTAGTACACACTTAAGGCTTTGTTTCTTTTTGAAAACCAACGCATCAGATGTCTTCAAGACTACGATATGGGGAAGCTCTGTAAAGGGCTGACCGATAATAACGTCCATCGTCTGCACGCTATCAGGTACAACCAAGAAGGGTAATGGAGCCTCACATTCGCCTATCTTTACCTTCAATTGGCTCGTTTTCCCCAGAGCATGGACGGATCCGCCACCATATCCCCTGATCAGTACAGCTACAGGTTTATATTTTACGGCGAGCTTTTGGGTAGCGGACTGGGTCATAGTCATTACATTTGCACCGAAATCAATAAATGCATTCACGGTTTGACCTTCGATTTTAGCATGCATTAGATATTTAGGAGACATTACCTTATGCGACATCATGTTCACATTTCTCTCCTTGAAGTTCGTGGCTTTTCCTGGTTTCCTGCTCTTCGGACATTCCGGAGCTATGTGTTCCAAATCCCTACAACTGTAACATCTAACTATTCTCCTGGACCTGAAACCGTCAACCGGATTTCTTTTGAAGGCTCTCTTCATCGGTTGTATCTTCCTAGCAGGCACTTCAGGAGGAAACGTCTTCAGTAACTCAAGAAGTGCTGCCGGCGTTCTGTGCTGCCCTCCTCTGGCAGCCGATTGAATAATTGGTACTGTTTTTAGTCCTCCAATCAAGAGGCTGACCTGTATGTCATCCCCAAATGCGAATGGTTCCATAAGCGAAAGCTTATTATAGTAATACTCAATCATGCTTTCGTCCGTCTTCTTCACCCTATTCAACATTTGTGACAATGCACCTTCATAATCGATCTCCTCCGGAAAAGACTCAATGAGAAGAGCTCTCCACTCCTCCCAAGTAAGATCCAATCTTTTTTTTGAATTCAACCACTTTAAGGCCATCCTTTTTAAATTTGACGTAGTAACAAAAATAATGGTCTGATCGTCCCAACCATTTATACTAGCCAACTGTTCAATCTTTTGAATGTACGCTGTTATTGAGCTTAACTCATCTGAGGGATCATATTTGGGCACAGGCATGTTAAAGCCAGTAGGTCGACTCGGACCAGCTACATTCGTAGGAGTTACAGGCACGCTGCTCAAAGCATTTACATTTTGCGTGAGGCTAAGCATTATTTGGGTCATTTGCTCCATATTCTTTAATATCTTGGCAGTATCTGACGATGCACCAGCCACCTCAACGGCATCGTCGGTCGAAATTGAAGAGACAGCGCGGTTGAGCCATAATACCTAAATTCAGCGTGAATTAGGAGAGAGATTACTTCGCAAGCTACATAAATTTATACAGCCAAATATCTTCCTTCAGTATTTCAAATGAAATGAGCAAAATAGGTCATTTTATAATATTTAACTGAAGCTACCTCCTTTTTTTTGCAAGAAAAAAAAAGGAAAACAAACATTTTATTAAGTTTTAACAACCAAAGAAAAAAAACTTGTACGTATCATCAGTTTGTTTTTGCATCCAGATTGCCTTGAGGTAGGTACGGCGTAAGTAAATGCGAACAAAAGCAATCATAAAATAGATGCTCACAATAATGAATTTTCCCTCGTTCATTTATCAATTAAAATTTTTATTTGTAAATTAATACGTGTGTCCATTAAATGTACACATACATAATGTGTATTTACACAAGTGCCAAAATCATTGAACGTGTGAATGTTCAAAAGTTAAAATAACTTCAAAATTAATTACAAAATTAATCAAAGACATACACCCATCGTGTGCCCCTATTCATACTGTTAACGATTCCTAAAAGCAATATCTCAATCACATTTAATGTCGAGATCGTGATATTTATGTAAACTCTACTTTTGAACACTTTAGAATTATGTACCAATAAAACAATTCAATTCTGTTTGTTTAAATTTTGGTAAGTCGCTTCATATTAAGAATTAACATCTGGTACTTGACCTTAAAATATTAAAAAGGATTCATTTACAGATATAATACCTAAGTTATGATAAGCCCAAATTAATAGGTGAAACGTTAACTTTTAACAATTAAAACAAAGAAAACCAATTTGCTGTCTTACTTCTTCCAACAATTAAATAACCACTATCGACCTAATTAGTGTCGATGTAACTACGTATTCGTTCTAGGTAATTATAATTGGAAAGTTTACAGTAACAGATCGTCCGGCTTTTATAAGGGCTAATTTACAATGCAAGGTACAGTATCCCGTGCCGCCCGAGTACGCGGCGGTAACGACCCCCATCGGTTGCACAGATGGTTTGCACGTGAATTTTATCCCACTTCTGAGATGTTAGAAACTAACCGTAACTAAGAATTTTTTTTTTTAAATTAACATTATGAATCGAGTATACTTTTCTCCACTTAATATGTACTTACCAAATAAGCTAATGTGTGCAACGATAGGGAATACGCACTGTCAGCCGCTCGAACGGGAAATTAAATGAAAGAAATTCGACGAGTGACAATTTATTTTATTTTTGAATATAATAAAAGAAAAGAAAGAAAAATGTAAAAGACTAAAAGAAAACTATTTATATTTTAATATAATTAGCCACGCCATCAGCCGGGCGGATTTACGTTGTTTCCGGGTCTCTGAAACAATTAAACAAAATCTCAGGCGGTAAGCCACGCGAAAAGAAATACTAAAGGAGAAAAATGGCACACTCAGCGCATTATGACAATTAATTGACAATTTGGTTGGCACACGTTTCAGACCGATTTGTTGTTGATAACACTAAGCACAACAATTATATAGTGGCGCTAAGCTCAGATTAATTAGTTGATTACACGAAGCACAACTAATTATACAGATAAGGTTGTCTGTCATATCAATTTACCCAAGTATTAATTTCATGCGACTCACCCCTTTCTGTATAAATTGTGTTGTTTTTTTTCGCACTAAAACAAATCTAATCACACTTACTAAGAACCAACTTAAGCACGCAGAGTGACGCTGCTTTTACAGTCGGCTTTGCGTCTCTCCGTTCACCACTTAAGAAAAGGGGATCCCCAACTACACTCGCTAAACGTCACCTCGTGACGTATAATACTTCCCTTATTTAAAACTTTAAGGGTCTCTCCTCTCTCTCTAACAGTATACGTTTTTATTTTATTTTATTTTTTTTAACTTAAAATATTATTTACCTAACACGAATACATCATTACATTTGGTCCTACGAGTCGAATATTTACCGACATCAAAGGATACCGGCTCATCGCAGCGCTTCTATGGTCCTGGGTCATCAGCACCGCTATTTCAAGACGCGCACGGTCCTTCTCAAAAAATCTATCAATAAAGGATTAAATCATCGCATGTGCCTCCAGGTCGGTCCTACATTTTCCATTTTTTTCTTGTTAAGTTACGTTGATTCTAATCTGCGTTATTTTTAGTTAAACAAGTATAGTTTTAAATTTTTGCTAACACTTGCTTTACGATACTTGTCTTTGTAACACCGATACGGTTGCGGCACGTTACAAACCCTCGTACGCTAAGAAATTCGTTCTTTGTCGGTACAAGCCATTTACCTGGCACTTCGTTTCAAAGTATTTGCCCGTTCCTTAATAACGGACACCCCTTTTGTGTACATATTTATTTTAAAATTTTTACTTAATCTTTAACATGGGCAAAAATAGCCAACAACAACACCTTAAATTGCTATCGAGTAAACTGCGTGATTATTTGAGTACATTGAACTTCTACAATGACTCATTAAAATTCGATCATGAAAATCCTACAGATGTAGACATTGACACAATAAAACTATTTGTATCAAAGGCGTCTCAATTAGAAACTGATTATATTTCTTGTCACAATGAACTTGAATCATTTGAAGCAGATATTACAGAGTTTCCTTCAAAAATTCAAATCCGTAAAGACATTGCAAACTTCACTGTTACTGCTGAACGAATTATAAAAACGGCACAACCTACTGATAATGTGCGCTTAAAATCAAACAGCTTGTCAGCGCAAAATTGTCTACCTAACTTGCAATTATCAACTTTTCATGGGAATATCGCGGATTATCTTTCCTTTATAGAAAGTTTTGACGCAATTATCAGTCGCACTAGCGTCGAACCAATTCAAAAGTTATTGTATTTGCGTTCTTGTTTAAAAGGCGAAGCAGCTTCCTCTGTTTCCACACTTCCAGTAACAAGTAACAATTACGTAATAGCCAGAAAATTGTTAGATGAACGTTATAATAAACCACGCTTAATTATACGTTCTCATATTCGAAACATATTTTCATTGGAGTCAATAAAAAAGCCTTCGTCGAACTCTACAACTTTTAGTTGATAATTTAAACAGAAACGTATTGTGTTTAAAAAATCTTAACGTGTCTGGCTCATATTTAGCGGATGCTTTAGTGCATCACATTGTGGAGGAGAAGTTAGATGCCGATACTAAAGATGAATTAACTCAATATCAACCCACAAATTTGCTAACGATTCATCAACTTATAGAATTTCTAAAAAATCGTGTATCATTTCTAACTGATGTTTCTACGGAACAATTTCCTTCCGCGAAACCTCATTTTTCTAAAACGAACAAATTTGGAAAAAGCCATTATTGCAAGTCGCATCACACTTTGTCTAGGTGTTCTAAATTGTTAGCGCTCTCTGTCGACGATCGCATTAAGAAAGTTAAAGAACTCAAGTTATGCAATAATTGCTTATCTCATTCATCTGAAAGTCTATGTACATCAAGGCACTCATGTTTTCACATGCATCACACTTTGTTACACATTTCGCAACAAGAACTGATTTCTAAAAGTGCTTCTACTAATCACACGACCGAACTAAATCCAAACACTATGTCGTTTCAACCAAGTTTGCAACAACCTACAGTATTAACATGCACAAATTCGATTCAATCATCGGTTTTGCTGTCAACAGCATTAGTCACTGTTCGTGATAAGCAAGGAAGAGCACACTTAGTTCGTTGTTTGCTCGACAGTGCCGCAACAAACAATTTTATATCAACCAATTTAGCAGACGAGCTTGGTTTAGAAATAAATGACGTCAACATTTCATTGGTGGGAATAGGTGGTCAGTCGTCTTCTGTAACAAGTTTCTCTGATGTTTTAGTTCACTCTAGAATAACCAAATTTCAAAAAACTTTACGCTGCCTAGTAATCGATAGAATTGCTTCTGATATTCCTAGTATTTCATTTAATATTGAGTATTTCAAAATTCCGCAAAACATTCGGTTGGCAGATCCTAATTTTAATCAAGCATCCGAAGTCGATTTACTAATTGGCGCGGCACATTTCTACGACTTATTATGTGTTGGGCAAATTCCTCTTGGTTATAAAAAACCCAGACTTCAAAAGACAAAACTTGGATACAATAGTTACCGGTGAAATTTATCCGCAATATCAACCTGAGTCTACGTCAAAATGCTTCTTCAGCACATCAACTATCAATTTTGAGCTACAAAAATTTCGGGAAACTGAGAATATTCCTGAGCCAGCTCCCAATTCTTTGTTATCCGATGAGGAACTATTTTGTGAGTCTCACTTTCAAAATACGCTAGAACGTTCAGTCGATGGAAGGTTGATAGTGTCCATACCGTTTAGTCCTCGAATTGAAAAACTGGGATCTTCCTATGACATGGCACTTAAACGATTCTTTTCTTTGGAAAGACGGTTGGATAAAAATCCATACATTAAAAATCTTTATCACGATTTTATTGACGAGTACGAAAAACTCGGTCATCTGTCCACCATTTCATCAAGTGATGTAAAACCAATGCATTTTCTTCCTCATCATGATGTTTTGAAACCTTCCTCTACGAGTCGTTTTTGACGGTAGTGCAAAGACTACTTCTGGATTATCTTTGAATGACTGCCAGTACGTTGGCCCCGTCATTCAAAGGGATTTATTCACAATTTTGATAAATTTTCGCAAATACTCCATTGCCATTACAGTAGATTGTGCTAAAATGTATAGGCAAATTTGGATTGCACTGAATCAGCGTCGATATCAATGCATACTCTGGCGCAATAATTCTTCTGAAAGCGTAAGAATTCTGCAATTAAATACCGTTACGTATGGTTTAGCTAGTTCTTTCTACTTAGCAACAAAAGCTTTGCAGCATTTAGCAACTGAGAACCTAGCGTCTTTTCCTGAAGCTTCTACGCGCATTCTCTCAGATTTTTACGTAGCTGATCTTATTACTGAAGCGGATTCACCTGAAAAGGCGATCGAGTTAATAAGTCAAATATCTGAAATCCTTAACCAAGCAGGTTTTCCTTTACGTAAGTTTTTATCCAATGATTTAAATGTTTTCCAACATTCGGGATGCACAGGAGTTGCGCTTGATTTCGAAAGTGAGAACTCTAAAGCATTGGGTATACAGTGGCTACCCTCATCAGACTCTTTTCAATTTCAAATCATGATGCCTTCTACGTCTGCCAAGGCTTCTAAACGTCAGTTGCTGTCATCACTGTCTAAGTTGTTTGACCCTCTCGGTCTCATTTCTCCTTTAATCCTACCTGGAAAGTTACTAATTCAGGAAATTTGGCAATTGAAGTTGTCTTGGGATGAGACTTTGCCTTTCTTTTTACTGGGAAAATGGTCGCTCTTTACATCCAACCTTCAGAAAATTCCTATTTTAAGGTTTCCTCGTTATGTTCTATTTAACACTGCTGACTATCTAGAATTACACGGTTTTGGAGATCTCTGCATACGGTGCATGTTTATACGTACGGTCAGTATTTAAAGATCATGTCAAGGTCCATCTGTTGTGTGCGAAGAGTCGCCTGGCACCGCTAAAAGTTACAACTCTTCCTAGGTTGGAATTGGCCGCAGCAGTTCTACTGGCTGAACTCACTCAAAAGATACTCACTATTTTTCCGACTGCGTTTCGACGTCACTGTTTTTGGACAGATTCTCAGATCGTCTTAAGTTGGATAAATACACCTGCAAACCATTTCAAAACGTTTGTTGCAAACCGTGTAGCATTGATTCAGGAATTAACACATTCCAAAGACTGGTACCATTGCGCCAGTCTTGATAATCCCGCTGATCTGATCTCACGAGGTTGTTCCATCGAACGTTTATTATCAAATAATTTTTGACATCAAGGCCCGGCGTTTTTAAAGTCCACCTCCTTTCAACCACAAGAGACCACTCCTTGTGAAACAGACAAGGACGAATTTAAGCCTACTCAAATAAGCTTAGTCACTCAAAATGATTTCAATTTCATAAATCAACTCATCGATAAGTATTCGTCTTTCACTAAACTTCAACGTGTTCAGGCTTATGTTTTGCGATTCGTTCACAACCTTCGTTCGTTGCATTCAGTTAGAAACACAGGAAGTTTAACGAGACAAGAGCTTGCAAACTCTCTCAATTCATTAATTATAACTGTTCAAAAATGTAGTTTTACAAACGAGATAGCCGCATTATCAGTAGGTAATAAACGCATAAAATCTTCACTGCTAAAGGATCTCAATCTTTTTTTGTATGAATGCAATGTACTACGCGTAGGAGGCAGGATCCGGCACTCCCATTTAGTTTACGATAAGGTTCATTGAATACTTTTACCTAAAGGTCATGTTCTGACCAACTTAATTGTCACATATTTTCTTATAAAGGTTTTGCATTGCGGGTCAAATCATATTCTTTCTTTAGTACGTGAACGTTTTTGGCCTATATCTAGTCGGATTATTTGCAAAAATGTAGTGCGCAATTGTATCGCATGTTTTCGTGTTAAGCCAACACTCTGTAATCAGTTTATAGGAGATTTGCCGTCCTTCCGGTTTTCATTCAACAGACCTTGCTTCTGGGTTACGGGAGTTGATTTTGCGGGACCGATGCTCATGAAGGATAGAAATACGAGAAACTCAAAGCTCATAAAAGTATACATAGCTCTGTTTATTTGTATGACTACCAAGGCTCTTCATCTAGAGCTAGTCACTAGCTTGTCATCAGATTCATTCATCGAAACTTTTAAACGTTTCATAGCCCGTCGTGGCACTCCTTCTTGCATGGTTAGCGATAATGGCAGAAACTTTATTGCTGTTGCTGATGAAATTCGTTTTGCATATGCTGCGTTTAAGTCGCTAAACGTTCAAACAAAAATTAAGTATTTCTTGGCACAAAAGGATATTGATTGGAAATTTATTCCACCAGGTGCACCACACTTCGGTGGTCTCTGGGAAGTAAACGTGAAGCAAGATAAAGCGCATCTCACTAGAGTCCTACGCGATACAAAACTGACTTTTGAAAATTTGTATACGGTTGTAACGCAGATAGAATCAGTCCTAAATTCTTCCCGAGTTCCAACGCCGCATTAAATGGCAAGAAAATTCATTAGCACCGCAAATCCGACAAGGGCAGCTTGTACTAATCAACGTACCTAACTCACCATCTTGTCAATGGCCCTTAGCCAGACTTATCGAGATCCATCCTGGAAGCGACGGCAAAGTTCGTGTCGTTTTATTATGTTTCACCAATGGAAGCATGCTCAAGCGTCCAATGTCGAAAATAGGCGTCCTCCCAGGACTAGATAATTAGATTGTTTCATTAGTATTTAGTAACCCTTCAATAGTTCTCTACTCATACCTAGTATTACTTTTAAATATGTAGTTATCTTCATTTAATTTGAAATATGTCATTTCAAGGCGGCCGGGATGTAACTTATTATTTGATTGTTATTTATTTGTGCCGGTTTGGTTAAAGAAGGGTGGGGTAAAAATGCACAATTTGTAGAAAGAAGGGATTCCGCAGGCATTTGAGTTAAGGGGAGTTCGCTTTTGGCAATTGTCGCCGCATGGTCAAATAAATATATGTTAAAGTGCGAGTTTTATTTAATTTTCAACAATTTAAGATTAAGCTCGTCCAAGTCACCAGAACCAGCTACTATCGAAGGATTCTTTTTTATAACGAAAGATCATTACAATACCATTAAAACGTAATTAGTGGTCGAACAATTGCAGTATAAATTCCCATTACTCCTTTTAAATTATTCGTATGAAAAATTAAAAGATACATATCTCCCTTTATAAAATCAAGTCTAATTTCTCATACAGAAGGGTAATAAATAATACCTATGCTGCAAATCTAAAAATCACAAAATTAGAAAAATGCGAAACGCATTTTTCCGCCTTTTTAACTATTTCGAGGGAATATAAATTTAATAGTTATGAACTCAAATTTGCAATTCCGTACTTTGCATTTTGTTATGTTTTAGATTACTACCCTAGTAGAGCAAAACGTTTCTAAATCATTTACATTTGTAACATTTTTAATACGCTTAAATGGTACATTAAAACGTTTATAAAACGTTTTCAAATCAATGTCATACTGCTTCAAAAGCGAATCCGAACATTGTTTTTAGACGGTTTTTGAAGCGCATACAAATCGATTTCAGAAATAACACCAAAATTGACTGAAAAATTATTGCCTAAATCGTGTTTGTAACATTTTCAGTTAGTTTCCACTAAATATTAAACGTTGATGTCCAAAATAATTTACGGAGTTATCTACGTAACGTTGTAGAATAATACACAGTTATCATCTTTTAATGTTTCTAGAAACGATTTACACGTACATTTTTTGAATGATTTGTGTTTGTATTTCCAAAACTATACATATGAAACCGCTAAACTTAATACAAAAAGCTATTAGATAGCTTTGTTTTTTGACGATTCAGTATTAATCCATTGGGACAAAATAGCGAGCCAAACTCGTGGTATGTAACCTTTGCCAAACGTAGAAATAACGAGTCTCACTCGTGATACTCATTATCTTTTTTGGTTGTTTATAAAGCAATATATCAAATGACGTTTTTTATTCGTTAAACAAGTCCAATCGGCCGTCAAGATCAAGTTTTAGCAAGTTTTCTTATCCTATATTTTGAACGCATAATTGCATTATTTTGAAATTGAACTTTATAATCGTTGCAAACCCCGCCTGTGTAAACGTTCCAAAAACATTTCAAAAAATCGTTTTTTGAACGTATACTTTCCTTATTTTGGATTTAAACTTAATAATCGTTCCAATGCTATTTTAAGAAACAATTTAATAAATTAAATGAACATGAATAAGTAACGACTCTAGTTATCATTTTTAGAAGTGTTTTAAAACATTTCAAGAATGATTTAGGAAATGATTTATAGAAACATTGCAAAGGGCGGACATTTATCAAATTTGAGACAAGTGTGAAACGATTCTGGTATATTTCTTTATTTCATAAAAATCGTTTTGAAAATGTTGCAGAAATGAATTATATAGTACCTACTACATTTTAATAGAAAGAATACTTTAGATTTTATTATAAATTATACATACACATCATTTGAATTACAAGAACAAAACTAGATACAAAAAACCCTAATAAAAACATGATTCAAAAAGTATTTATTATTTTATTTAAATATTTGTATTTTACATGCTAGTAATGGGTGTAATATCAATTCCCGCAGACGGTTTGGCATCGAATTGATTAAATTGACACATACATTAGCTCCTCGAAATCTTTCCCACACGGTATTAATATGGCGTTGCAAGTTGTTTATATTTTGTATTTCTATGTTATTGTTCAGTTCGTCGTTCCACCGACGCACGGCCGCCGCACATTCTTGTAAAAAAAATTTTGTTAGAAAACATGTCAAAATCGCCACTTAAAATGGGGGAAAATATGGAATACACCTAAAAATTAGTAAATGATTTTGTTAATACAAACTTAAAATGCTATAAAATACAATATCTATTGACTACTTGCACCAGTCACAGACATATTTGTCTTTCTCCGGACCTGCACACTCATCATGTGTCCACATTGAGCACATGAGACACTGCACCCATACCTCTTTTCTGCGGCTTGTTGAAAACTCTTGCCCACAGAAAATAGACACTGCATCATTGTCATCAGGATTGGAGTGTCTTGGCATATCAGCAACATCGTCTTCAGAATAATTTGCTAGGTCCAAATCGTAATTCCTTTCAGATTCTGCTTCGGATGAGAAGTCTTTTACGAGGCGCTTACGTCTAATGTTTGATTGCTTCATGGGTGGCTTATCGTTGACTTTCCTTTAGAATTTTTCAGGCTCAGATTTCTTTTTGTTCTAGATGCTTATCGAGAATAAATAAAATCTGGTCCTCCTTAGACGGTTTTGCATGCTTAATGAAGTGATGTAACCACTGAGTGAAAATATGGGCTGTTACCCAACCAGATGGATGTGCAACTCCAACAGATCCCGGAGGAACACCTTTCATGAGCTGTATATTCATATTTTTTTCTAGGGAATATTAGTAACGGCGGTATGAACTGGCCGGCAGCACTCATGGAAAAGATAACTGTTATTAGAGTTACGTTTTGGCGGTGAAAGAGAAAAGTTGTTTAGTTACGTTACGTTAATTTATTAAATCTAAAATAACACGTTTTAATGGTAGTTAATTTAAAGTTAAAATTTTTATAAACGTAGATAACGCAATAGTGCATTTAAAACGTAGTCGTTTGATTACGATGTAAGGTGCGGCGCGCTGATAAGATACTGTTTTAATCAACGTGGATTTTCCGGCGTTTACATTTTGCTTTTATAAACTTAAAATAGTGGAATTTTTTGGTGATTTAAACTTAATTTAATTATTAATTTTCGTTAAGTTATATAATACGTGGGTTTTTTTTGTTTTTGTTTTTTCGGTGATTTTATTATTTTCGTTTCGTTTTTCAAAAAAGGCAGACAGTTATTCAGTGTAAAGTTTAGAGGAGAAGGGAAATTATGTCGGATTCCGAGGAGGGGTGGTCAGAAGGAAAAAGAAAAAGGCAAGCTACGGTGGAGGAGGTGTTCAGAAAGAGCACCAAAGTAAGGAAATCACCGGTAGCGGAAAGTAAAGAGAGAAAAGAGGGGGATTTAGTAGTAATGTGTAAAGAACTGTTAAAGGAGGTAAAAAGTATAAGAGAGGAACAAATTAAGATGGGTAAGAAGTTGGAAGAGAATAATAAAAAGGTAAAGGAGATAAAAGAAGAATTAAGAAAGTCAAATGAAGAATGGAAAAGGAAATTTGAAGAAATGGGAGAAAAGTATAGAAAGTTGGAGACCAGATTAGAGAAGATAGAGAAAAGCTGGAAAAAACAGAAAAGAAAAAAGGAGAACAAACATAATCATAAGAGGTATGGAAGTGAAAGATGGAAAGAAGGAGCAAGTGGAAAATTGGATGAAGTAGGATTTAAATATTGAGAAAACAGTGGGAGAAACTAGAAAGTTAGCAGAGCGTGTAATGTTAGTAAGGATGGGTACATTTGAGGATAAGCTAGATGTATAGAAGCAAAAAAGAAGGTTAACAGGTACGAGTATTTATTTAGACGATGACATGACGAGAAGAGAAATAGATATACAAAAGAAGATAAGATATGAGGCGAGTAAGATAAAGGGAGAGAGGAAAAGTATTAAAATAGGATTCTTGAAAGTGTGGGTGGAAGGGGAAGAAAGATTTTAGGATGAGGAGAGGGGAACTTTAGTGAAGAAGGGGGGAAAAAACTAAGAGTTGGGGGAGGGAAGGATGGATCAAATGATGTTGGGTTAGCAAGTTTTAAGGAAAATGAGATGGAAAAGCAGAATCAAATAAAATTATTATTTTGGAATGTGGCAGGCATAAAAAATAAGGGAGAGGATTTCTGGAGATATGTAGAGGGTTTTGATATGATGGGAATGTCAGAAACATGGTTGGAGGAAAAAGACTGGGAAGTATGGAAGGAAAAATTACTAGAGGGTTATAATTGGAAGGTGGAATTTGCAACAAGAAGAGAAAGTAAAGGTAGAGCAAGGGGAGGGATACTAACGGGCATAAAAAAGAACTGGTTGGTTGAAGAAGAGTGGGGAAACGAAAAGCAAGGGATAGGGATTGTAAAAAATTATGTGGTCAGAGAAGGAAAGGAAAAATATATAGGTGTAACAGTTTATGGGGGGGATATGAGGATGAGAAGTGAACAGATTGAGAAAATGGTACAGGGGGAGGAAAAGGAAAAGATTATTATAGGGGGTAATTTTAACGCGAGAACAGGGGAAAAGGGGAGGAGTGATTATTGGAGGGGAAGTAAAGAGATGAGTTAGCATGGATAAGACAGTTAATAGGAATGGGAAAATGCTAGTGGAGATACGTGAGGAAAAAGGGTGGTCAATTCTTAATGGAAATATAGAGGAGGGGGACAGAGGTGACTACACTTATATGGGAGGGAAGGGAGAATCGGTGGTCGACTACGTGATAGTGAGTGGAGAGATGTGGGAAGACATAGAAAGTTTTAAAGTGGGGGGTGAAGAGGAATTGGATCATCAGCCACTGGAAGTGATTTTAAAAGGAAAGGAGCAAGGAATTAAGGAAGAACAGAGGGGATGGGGAGTAAATAAGGTGTGGACTGAGGAAAGCATAGTAAGATATAAGATGAAGTTAGAGCAAGTGATTTGGGGAGATGTAGGGGGGGAAGAAGGACTAAAGGAGTTGACGGCAGAAATGGAGAAGGCGGTAGAAAAGAAGAGGTTTGAGAAAAGACAAGGAAAAAAGAGGAACGAAAATAGGTGGTGGAATAGAGAATGTAGAGAGGCAAAAACAGAAATGAGAAATGCTAGAAGAAGATGGAAGAAAGGTAAAATAGATGTGCAGGAGTATAAGAAGAAGAAAGTGAATTTTAAAAATGTATGTTCTGAGAGAAAGGTGTCGTATAAAGAGGAAATGGAGAAACAAGTAAAGGAAATAAAGAAAGAAGGAGAAGTGTGGGAATTTCTAAACAAGGAGAGAAGAAGAGGTAAGAGGAGAGGAGGTTTAACGGATATAAAGGTGTGGTTGGGTTATTGTATGGAGCGTTTGGAGGGAACAAGAGAAGAACCAGGGCAGGTGATGTTGCAAGAGGTGAATACAATACAGGAGGAGAGGGAGATAACGAAAGAGGAAATGGAGGAGGCAATAAATAGACTAAAATTAAGAAAGACGGCAGGAACGGACGGTACGCAAGGAGAACAATGGAAATATGTTGGGGAATGAGTAAGAGGAAATGTAAGAAAAATTTTTAATACAATATGGAAAGGAGAGGAATTGCCAGGGAGTTGGAAAGAAAGTTTAATTCTGCCGGTTTATAAGGGAGGGGATAGGAAGGAGGTAAAGAATTATAGAGGGATTAGTGTCACTAATGTAAGCTACAAATTGTATGCCATGATTATACAAAAGAGGTTGGAAAAGGAAGTGGAAGAAAAAAGACTATTACCAGATTGGCAGATGGGATTTAGAGTGGGAAGAAGGGCAATAGACAATGTCTATATATTAGTTAGTGAATGGAGAGCTAGATAAGAAAAGGAGTAAGGTATACACTTTCTTTATGGACATAGAAGCTGCGTTTGATAATGTGAATAGGGAAAAGCTATGGAGGGTGTTAAGGAAAAAGGGAATAGAGGAACAACTAGTGAGGAAACTGGAAGGGATATATAAAGAGACTAAGAATAGAGTAAAAATAGGGGATAGTGTTAGTGAAGTGTTTTGGACGAGGAAGGGGCTAAGGCGGGGATGTTCTCTTAGCCCTATTTTATTTGCACTGTATATAGGTGACATAGAAGAAGTGTTGAAGGGTGGTCAGTGTGGTGGGATTGTTATGGAGGGAGGGATTAAAGTGTGGATATTGGCATATGCAGACGATATCGTCATGGTGGCAAAAAATGAGTTTGAGATGAAAGGTATGATAATTACGATAAAGAGGTATCTGGAAAAGAAAGATTTGAGTGTAAATGTGAGAAAGTCTAAGATGGTAGTTTTTCAAAAAGGGAGAGGAGGGAAGAAAAAGGAGGAGTTAAGTTGGGGAGAACAGAAGATAGAGGCAGTGAATAAAGTGACATATTTGGGATATAGGCTAAGGTATGATAATAAAGATGATGCGCATATAAGGGAATTAGCAAAGAAGGGTAACAGGGTATTAGGGCAGGTATAGAGTTTAGGGGAAAGAGTATTTGGGAAGGAGATTGAGAAGAGAAGATGGCTGTTTGAAAAATTGATTAAAAGTGTGATGATGTACGGGGTGGAGGTATGGGGTTGGAAAGAGTAGAACCTATTGGAAAGGGTACAAATAAAATATTGGAAATAGATACTGGGTTTAGAAAGGGAGACGCCGGGTTACATAATAGAGGAGGAGGGGAAGTTAGAGAAGATTAGAATAGAAGCAGGGAAAAGAACGATGGGTTATGAAGTGAAAATGAAGGAAAGGAGAGAATGTAAAATTTTGCAATGTTGCTGGAGGACGGTTAAAGACAGCAAAAACATATATGGGCAGGAAGAGAGGAAACTTTACTACCAACGAGGAGGTTTCGCAATAGAAGAGGTGGAAAGAAGGAGAGAGGAAGGGAGGTTAAATACTGAGGAGATAGTAAGAAGAGATAAAGACTCGCAGGTGCAAGAAAGGGAAGGAAAGATAAGGGAAGGAAAGTACAACCTAGGATATGGGAATATAGTGTCCAGGGGGGTTCCGAAGTATCTGATGGGGAGGAGAAGTTTAGTAGAAAAAAGACTTATTGCTAGGTTCAGATGCGGAAATGAAGAGAATCTAAATAAGTATTGGAAGGAGGATGTAATGAGGAGATGTAGATTATGTGGGGAGGGATGGGAAGACATAGAACACTTGAGTGGGGAGTGTAGCGAGCTAAGGAAAGAAAGGAGGGGAAAGAAGGCTTTGCTTGGGGAGGAGGGGGAGGGATTGGATTGGATGAAAGCAGTAAAAGAAAGAAGAATAAGAGGGGAGGGTTAGGATTATCGATTTAGAATAATAAGATGGTGATGGGAAGATTTTAGGGGATAAAGTTTTTGTTTTGTTTTTTTTTTGTTTAGTTTACAAATTTCTGTACAAATTATATTAGTATGATAAGAGAAGATGTAAGGGTAACGTAACCCATTGTAGGGCCGAATGGCTAGACAATTATCAATAAATAAAAAAAGATAACTGTTATTAAAGCATCTCTTTCTACTGAACTTAAATAAATAATAATAATAAAGTATTGTGTGAATAAGGTACGTAATTTCCTGATCGGGGTAAAATTGGTAGTGTACACAGACTGTCAAGCTTTAGTGTATCTTGACGCGCAAAAGACAAAAAATTTCCAAATTGCGAGGTGGTATTACCTGCTGAGTGAGTTCGATTTTGAACTTAGATATAGACCTAGTGCGAAAATGATGCATTCAGATGCGTTATCTCGAGCGCCCGTTGAAGAAAATTCGCGCACGATGCGCCGACCTTGTGCGACAAGGTAGAAGTGTTACAAACAATGGACGAAAGTGATCATATAATTATGATAGTGAAACGTTCAAGAAATTACTTGCAAATGCAAGAGCCTTCTAGAAGGCTGTTATCCTATTTTCTAGAAGTTATAGCGAAAAGTGAGGAACGATCGAGAAGGATTTCCGTATGTCTATATATAGCTACGAGACAGATCGTAGGTCAGTTATTGCTGGAATGTGAATGCATGCAGTATTAAGAAGATTATTCAAGTGAAGATAAATAAGTGATTAGCACGTGCGAAGTTTTAAATAAATAACAGTGTACACCGAATCGAGTGAACGTGACTTACAGTGTGAAATCCGAGGACGTTATCTTATCTCGTGTTAGCGATAGTGTTATACAACGGTTATACATAAATTCGTGTAAGTGTTTTCATTAAATATTATTAGATTAAATTAAGTTCGGTTAATTTAAAAGTGTACATATTTCTAGAATAAGTAAACGTAGTTTTAGTCGTTTTAAATAAATTAGTTTTTAATAAATAAATACGTAACAATATATAGAAGTGATAGGGAACTAGTGAATAAAATCGAATTATTACAAAAGAGCGTGGTAGAATTAACAGCTGGAAAAAAGAACAAATTCAAGGTTATGTTTTTAAAAACGGTAAACTTTATCGCGCATGTGAGGTGAACGGACGCGACAAACAGCTGTATGCAATACCGCGTGCACTGCGCAAGAGCAAATACTATTAATAGTAATATGTGCAACTCTTGACAGTTTGCATACATTATGTTGGCAGTCTCTGAAACAGTGCCATTTAGTAGTATGAGTTGACAACTACACAATTTGAATCATTGTGTATTATAAGCACAGTGAAATATTTAGTTATTATTTTCTTTTATCTATAAAATGCAAATTTTATGTAGGTCCTATCTATCTATGTAGTTACATTATGTATTATATATCATGATTTCATACGTATTTCATCAACAATAAATACAAATGGAATGTGCTTCTTTTTGGAAGTGTCCTGATGTGTAATTTTTGAAGAGAATTTTGGAGAATTCAATGTCTTGTTAAACATTCTCGCGACAGTGTTGTCGACATCATACAAAAAAGTTGCTATACTTTGAATATGAACATAGTCATTTTTCCGCAACTAAGAAATCGAATCTGAAAGTACATAATATTTGATAATATACCTACAGAAAAGTCAAATTACATTCCAAAAACAAATGGATGAGGATGGTAGTTCTGAACTCAACCGCTACGGCGCTAGTGTAGCGTGGTTGCCGATTTTTGCGCGAAGTTGCACGTATTACCTATTAATAGTATTTGGCAAAAGTGTCGTTGTGAAGAATCATGATCTATTAGGACATGGCGGAGTAGATCGCACGTGTGCCAACATTAGAACGCTGTATTGGTTTCCGCGAACGAAACGTTACGTTAGACAACATATAAATATTTGTGCCGAGTGTTCATGGAGTAAAGTGCCAGGAGGAAAGCGGCCGGGTGAATTGAATCCGATTGAACCACCAAGGCGACCGTTCTCGCGGCTACACATCGATTATCGGGGTCCCTTCGTTAAAAGTGACCAGAAAAATAGTTATTTGTTGGTAGTGGTGGATGCGCTAACCAAATATTTTAAAATATTTGCAATGCCGAACACGAAAACGGAGGCAACAATAAGCGCGCTTGAGAATTTAATGAGCGAGTACGGGATTCCCCATCGAATTGTAAGTGACCGAGAGACGAGCTTTACCTCATCGAAGTTTACGTAATTTGTTGCCAAGTATGGAATTCGACACACTCTCAATGCGGCCCAGTGGCCTCGCGCAAATGGCCAAGTAGTACGAGCCAACCGCTCAATTATATCAGCGATAATGGTAGCGATGGAAGATGAAACGAGATGAAACAACAACTTGCGGGAGATCGAGAGGAGTTTGAATGTCGTGCCAAATAAAACTATAGGTAAATCGCTTTTCGAAGTACTACACGGATATCTTTCAAGATTTGTGGACGGTCCATTCTCATCGTACGTAGAGGACGAGGATGCTGAGTGGGCGCTATCGGAAAACATCTAGAAGGAGATCCGGGAAACAATCCTGCAGGAGCAAAGAAAATACAAATCGCGCTACAATGTGAAACGATTCAAGGCGGTTACGTACAATATCGGAGATATCGTGATGCTGCGACGAGTACCTACTGCGACAGGTGAGATCACAAAATTACAGTCAAAATACAGAGGCCCTAGGATGGTTACGGAGGTCTTACCAAGTAATGTTTATCGACCACCACGGTCCACGTTAGCTAGCTGAAGTTGTACAAGCTACCGGACGACGAAGAAAGTTCATCGGACGGAGAACTCGAGTCGACCACCGAGCACGAACCTGGAGTAACTGACAACGCGCGAAAGAAAAGTGAAAGTGATAGTGAACCGGAGAGGGTTGAACCCGATCCAACAGTGCTGGGTAAACGTGTACGAAAAGTGCCGCGAAAGTTTGAAAACTACATAAGATAAGTAGTAATTAGTACCTTTGTTTTGAAATCTGTAGAGTAATCATTTGTTTGTTAATAATGTAGTAGTAAGTCCGCATTTGCGGGGACGCAAATGAATCAGGATGCCCGAGTTGTTGGCGCCCTGCCTTCGAATGCGACCTGAAGCGGCCCCATTTGGGTGCGCACGCAAGGGAATCGGGCGGGAGGACTCGAGTCGTGTTACACGTTAAGTATGCGCTCTGTTCTCTTTTTACATTTTTATGTTGAATAAACGTTTATTTTGGGTTTAAATTAATGACATTGAGTTAATCCTGACATGTTGACAACATAATTGAATACAAAATCTTCTTATCAATTTGATTGACAAAGACGAATTTAAAAACGTAGAATAATTTCAATAAATTAATGTGAAATTACTCAAACGATTCCAAAGTACACAAAACGAATAAAACCAATTCGCATACCCGGTCTTTCACAAAAGAAATCGCACAAAATCAAACGACGGTTACAAATGGTTAGGACCAACAGGCAAGAGCCAAAAATACACATATATATATAAGTTTAACTTTATTCGTTGCCATTTGGCTTACAAATTTGATCGTGCTATATGTACATATATAATACATTTTCTTATCCCTTCTCCCCCTTTACCTTTTTCCTCCTGCTCTATACTTCCTCCATCCATTCCGCTCCTTTTCCGTTTTCATCTAAGATATCCACTATTTTCATCCCCTCTTCTCTTAGTTCCCTGCATTTCTTTCTCATGTGGTTAAGGTCTTCCGTTTCTTCTCCACATAGCCTGCACAACTTTTCTGGTTCTTCTTTCCATATTTGTTCCTTAACTCCTCGTTGCCACATCTGAACCTTGCTACCATTTTTTTCCTTTTGTTGCTTTTAATCTCTCTATCTTTTAAGTATTCCGGCACTTCTTCACCCTTGATATCTTTATAATACCTATTATATCTGCCCTCTTTTATCTTTGTCCATCTTTCTTGTTTTTCGATGTCTCTATCTCTCCTTATTGTTTCTTCTCTTGTCCCTACCCGCTCTTCTCTTAATCTCTCCACTTCTTCACTCGCGTACCCGTTTCTTTAGTAATACTCTTCTCTGCCCTCCTGACCGTACTTCACTTTCCCTCCCTTTATCTCTTTCCAACATTCTTGCAGTATTTTGCAATCTGTTCTTTCCCTCATTTATTCCTCGTATTTTATTGCTCTTTTTCCTGTCTCAATCCTTATTTTTTCTATCTGAACCTCCTCTCTCACAATATACCCCGGTGTATCCCTGTCCAATCCTAACACCCATCTCCAGTATTTTTCCTGTAGCCCCTCTACCTCCCTCCACTCCTTCCAGCCCCATATTTCCGCTCCATACATTACCACCCGCTTTATTAATTTTGAACAGCAATTTTCTTTTTTTATATCCATCTTGAATACTCTTTCCCCCACACCCCAGACTTGTCCTATTAGCCTGTTTCCTTTCTTTACCCTTTCTTTTATGTGTTCTCCCTCTTTATTATCCTGTTTCATCGTGTAGCCCAGGTATGTAAATTCTTTCACTTGTTGCACTTTCTCATCACTCCATCTCCACTCCTCTCTTTTTCTTTTCCCCCTCCTTTTCTAAATATCATTATCTTTGTTTTCTCCGTGTTTACTTCCATTTCTTTTTTTCACATATTTTTCTAGCGTTTTCATCATCTCTTTCATTTCCTTTTCCTCCTTAGCCACCAGCACTATGTCATCCGCATACGCCAACGACCATACCTTAGCTTTCCCTACCACTATCCCTCCTGTCTGTTGTCCTCTCATTGTCTCTTCCAGATCCCCCGTATATACCGAGAACAGGCTTGGGCTCAGTGGACATCCCTGCGTCAACCCTCTCTTTGTGATGAATTTCTCGCTCTCTTCCCCATTCACTTTAACCCTGCTCCTCGTTTCTTCGTAGATTTCCTCTATTCTTTGTATTAATCTTTCATTGATTTTTTTTCTTTTCATATATTCCCACAGCTTTTCCCTATTCACTTTGTCAAAAGCAGCTTTTAGATCTACGAATAGTGCCACCGTTTTCCCCTTTTTTTTTCTAGTTCTTTATTTGCTAAGTGTTTCAGTATATATATGTTGTCTATCGCCCTTCTTCCTTTTCTGAATCCCGCTTGTCCGTCTGGTACCAAACTTCTTTCCTCTATTTCCTTCTGTAGTCTTTCTTGCAGTATTGTCGCGTACAATTTGTATGCCGTGCTCAATAATGTTACCCCT
Organism: Aquatica leii; assembly: GCA_035610365.1. Taxonomy (NCBI): domain Eukaryota; kingdom Metazoa; phylum Arthropoda; class Insecta; order Coleoptera; family Lampyridae; genus Aquatica; species Aquatica leii. The sequence continues at coordinate 11,630,106 of CM069434.1, read as the reverse complement.
CTATAATTCTTGACTTCCTTTTTTTCGCCTTTTTTATGGATTGTGCATATTATTCCCTCTCTCCATCTCTCTGGAAATCCTTCCCCTTTCCATATTTTGTTTAGTATTTCCGTCATCCTTTTTGCTCCACTTTCTCCCCCGTATATCCACTCTTCTCCTTGTATCCCATCTTCTCCTGTCGCCTTTCCTTTTTTTATATTCTTTATCGCCTCCATTACTTCTTCTTCACTTATTCTATCCCTATCTCCTTCTTCTTGTCTTACTACCGCGTCTTTTCTTTTTTCTTTTTTCTGCTTTTGTTCTTCCCCTCCCACCAGGTTCCGAAAATATATCTCCCATTCTTTAATTTTTATTCCCTTTGTCGTCATGTTTCTTTTCCTCTGTTTCTTTAGGTACTTCCATACATCTTCTTCCGTTTTTATTCCTTTGATCTGCTCCTCTTGTTTCTTTTTGTTTTCTTCCTTCTTTCTGTCGCATGTTTTTTTGTATATTTTTACTGCTTCTTTGTATTCTTCTTTTTCTTTCCTCCCTTTTTCCACTGTCTTAATGCTCTTCTTGCATTTTTCTTTGCTTCCTTGCATTCCTTATCCCACCATTTCTTCCATCCTGTTTTCTCCCCCTTCCATTTTCTAAATCTGACTCTCTCTGTTGCTTTCTCCATCATCTCTCTCATTTCCTCTACACTTTCTTGTAATTCCTTCCCTATCCATACCGTTTTCCCTATTCTCTCTTTATATCTTTTTATACCCTCTTCTGTCCACTTTTATATATATATATACACATATAATAAACACACAATAATATATCAAACAAAAATTGTCAAATTATTTTATCCTTCAATACTGTAGATCTATCACTAGATGTATCATCGCCAGTACTTCTAAGGCATGGGTACCATGCTAGACCCTGTATATGCTTCTACACACAATAATAACTCGTATTTTGTTACTTGTCTACTTAACAATAATCAATAACATAGCTTATTATTATTATTAGATTAAAATGACCTAATCAACTGTATATATTTTTTTGTGTTAACAAGTAATTATACATGATAATAAAAAAGTTAATTTTAAAATCAGCGCTTCATTGCCAAGAGTATCATTGGTTGCCTTCAGTGATACGTCACAAGTTGTTTTCAGATTTGTTAAGATTGAGCACGCTGTACGAATCTGATTGGTTGATTGAGCCACTAAAGTAACGAATATGATGACCGGCGAGTGACGTTTTGTATACCTTTGTGATGCATTATGAATAAATACTTGCAATAAGTAAAAAAGTTATTAGTTTTTATGTAAGAATTACGCTTTATGATCACTTTTTATTCTAGCTAGTAAAATTAGTGAAAAAAATCACATGTAATAAAATTACACAGTGTAGGTTAGGTCTATATTGTACATTCAGACGATTTTTAGGATGTATCTTTACACGTTACTTCTTCACACTTTATTTTGTGCACTATTAATTAGTGGAGTATCATCAAAATCAAAAGCCAAGTCAGTCACCACTTTATTAGATGCTAAATGGAAGGTTTCACCGTTAGTCTTAGAAGCGGCTGAGTATTTGGCTGATGAAAATAGTGATTTTTATTGGAGTTTTATTGATTCTATATGTAGTTTAAGTCCAGCTTTAGAAGAATTAGGTAAGACTAGTTTTCTAAGTACTAGCCAATATTCACAATTTTGAATTGCAGATAGTGATAAGAAGAAATATGAAGTCGTTGTGGATGTGGCATCTAAATATCTAAGCGAATCAGAATTATCAATGTTAAAATTAGGTTTGTCGTTACATATTTATTCACCAAAAATCGAAATGTTTATGCAAATCGCCATGGAGAAAGATTTCCCATCGTGTAGAACTATAGTCGAAGTAGGAGAGTCTTTTATGTGTGATGTTAAAGAAATTGAGCCATTTATTAAAAAGGTAGTTGTAGTTATCTGTGCCGACAGGTTTTATTTATTGTGAATTGAAGGCATCGAAGAAGGCAAGTAGCAATATTGATGTCTATAATGTGGATACCCATTATCCTGGTTCTGAAAATAAAAGTGTTGTTGTGGCTCTGTATGGAGAGTTAGGTACAAAAGAATTCGCAGAGTTTCATAAAGTACTTAAAAAGTTGGCTGTTGATGGAGAAATCGATTATATATTGCGCCATTATATTAAGGTAAGGTTTGTGTTCAAAATTATTCTGTAAACTGTTACTTAATTTGCCAAGTATTAAGGGTAAACATACCATAAATATTTTGTGTTTAAAAGGCGTTTGATAAAAAGTTACAAATACAATGTTATCTGTTGTATTTGTCTTGTCTATTTAGGTACATAGTAGTGGCTATGTGAAATACAGCGTACGATTATATGGATACATATTTTTTATTTTTGTTAAATAATAAATTGTTTTCATTTGTGCTAAAATAAGAATGTTGTCAATGTTTTGGTTATTTATCTAAGGGGCTTCATGGGGACAACAATTTGAGGAATTGAAAACCAGAAACTAAAGCTGCTAAAGATCAGATTAATGATTCACTTCTTACATTGGGGTACAGTCCAGTAGATATTCACTTGGATAGTTATAATTGGAAGAAATGCATTTTTCTATTCAAGAATTTAGTAATTTTTTAACTACAGGACGTCAACATATTTAAGTAATACTTCAGGCGTTTGCGAGATCAATGGAAAAAGAAACCTTTGTATTGAATGAATGAAATACTTAGCAAAAAGTATTCACTAGAAGAGTTCCATCACTTTCTTGACGATTTCTGTGATTATTACCGCATGTATCTATGAGAAATTTCATTATTTTTGGGTGCCATAGCGTCATCGATCACCTAGGGAGACAATAACAACTCCGTGTCGAAAAACCCCGCAATGCATGTACTAACGAAGTAGCACACATTACATTTACCTCCCTCGGTTCTTGCCTTTTATTCTTACCCAGTATACTAAGGACGGACCCATTTACACAACTTTTACACTACAGTTTCATCCGCTGTCTTCTTCTACCTTTTTTTTTATAATTTTTGAAATTCCTTCACAAATCTTCACCTATTTACCTTCTCTTATAAACTTCCCAAAATTGTCTACCTTCAATCTTTCTCCTAGTTCAATTTCCAATTGGCTCAAGACACTACTGCCACTCCATCAACCTATCCGAAGACGGGCAATGGCCAAAATCTATCACTTTCTTCTTAATGCTTTCCCTAATAGGCGGTATTCCGGTCACCTCCCGGATGGTTTCCGTAGATACCGTCCTATAGGCTGCGTTCTCTATAACATCGAGGTTTTTTTTAAACTTAGAGCGTTGGCCTGCCGCGACTGGCTCAAGTGGCTCTATTCACGTGGGAGACCATTGGTTTTCTTCGTCCTGCCATGATCTCGAAATTTGTCCTCTTACTATGGTTACGGCTTCTTGTTGAATTATTCCAAGTTGTACCATTTAAGGACTGTTTTCCTGTGCCTGCTGAATATTAAGATTACCCAATTAAGTGTCGTGGTACCACTAGTAAATGTAAACATACTGTCACTGTAAACTTGACTAGTTCCCAATAAATTTTGTCATTAGGGCATCTGTAACTGTACGGTTGACTAGATGAATGTTATATTTTCTTTCCTTTTTTTAAACTACAGGATATCCTATTATTTATAAAACTGTGTAAAGATAAAATTAAGTTTATATGGGATGCTACAACACCTATCAACTAATTACTACTGAGCATTTGTGGGAGCTCCCGCGGGTTTGAGTTTTGCATATGCCACCTCTTCCATTCTTCCTCTTTTACTTTTAATATCTTTGTTATGAAGGCGCTTGTTTCCTGCCACGAATCTTCGCTGCTTAACATTATCTTTATAATGTTAGTCTGGTCTATTCTGTACTTTTTATATAGATTTTCTTTCTCAATGGTCCATCTGCTGCACATGAATACGGTATGTGACGCGTCGTCTATTTCCTCTCTGCACATAAAGCAAGATGGATTTTCTTTTTTCTTGATCCTTGCCAGGTAAACTCGAAAACATCCATGTCTTGTAAAAGCTTGAGTGGAGTAGTAATTTAGTCTACCGTGTTTTCTGCTGGCCCTTTCTTTAATGTCCGGTATTAATTTTTGTGGTCCAGGCCGCTTTGGGATATTTTTCTTAATTATTTTGCTATTTGTCCAGGGCCAGCGCTTTCCTGGTCTCTTTGTTCATTCCAACTCTTGCGTTCACTCTTTCCTCAGACATTAAGTCGATGGGTGTAATCCCCGCCAAGACTTTTGCTACTTCTAGGGAGATCGTCCTGTACGCCGATGATTTTAGTCAACCTTTCTTTGCGTTCTTTCTACTAGTTTCCTCATTCTCTCTATTTTCATGGTTTCGTACCAGATCGGTGCAGCATATAAAATCGCCGAATGTACCGTAGACATAATTAGTTTCCTTTTAGCAGACTTTGGGCCTTTTACGTTTGCCATAAGTCTGTACAAGGCTGTTGCTCTCTTGTCCGCTTTCATTACTACGTTTCCAATATATGGTGCAAATGACATGTTCTTATCCAGTGTCACACCTAAATATTTCATTGTTTCTTCCACGTTCACAATGACGCCGCTGAAGAAAAAATGAAAAAGGGAAATCTTCCTTCTTCCTGAGAACGCTATCGCTTCTGATTTGTTAAACGCCACTTTTAATTTGTTCCATCCAGGCATTTACCCTCTTTAAGCCTAAGTTTACTGTCCGCACTAATTCTTCAACGGTGCTCCCTTGACCGATAAGCGCCAAGTCATCAGCAAATGCAGGTAATGCTAACTGGGCTGACAGGTGTGTTGACAGTAGGTCATCGTAAAAGATGTTCCATAAAATGGGTTCCAGGATGGAGTCTTGCGGTACACCGCACGTCATCTGGGACTTAATGGCAACGTTGGCCATCCAGGAAGGTGATGCTCCTGTTGGTCAGATAACTTGTTATCACCTTGATCAGATGTGAGTCAATTGTTTTCTTCCTCGTTTTTTTCCATTAGTAGAACCCACGGCACCGAATTAAAAGCATTTTGAATGTCAATCGAGACTAAGGCTCCGATTTTGTTTGCGTATCCTCTTTGACTGCCGCGGCTAGCGATCGAATACGGTCGAGAGCATTTATAGTGGATTTGCCTTTTCTAAATCCATATCGGAACGGGGACAAATCTTCATGTTTTTCTACCTCGTTCTTGATCCTACTCAAGAACAGTTTTTCGTATAACTTTGCTAGATTATTCAACAAGCGAATAGGCATAAAGCTTTGACTAACTTTATTATCACTTTGGGGATGAGTATCAGATTAGCATCTTTCCACGGATCTGGAAAATTGCCCTTTATCAGCTCCGCATCGAAAATCTTTAGTAAACGGTCCGGATTTTCCATTGATGCTTCTATCAGTTATTCTTTTGTGAAAAGCGGATGGCATGTGGTGTCTCCAATATACCACTTATTAATTGGTTGCTCTTCTAATCAGTTGGTTCGCTTTTTTCATCACTAGGCTCTTCATAGCTGTTTTCCAGTTTGAACTTTTTGTTCACAATTTTAAATCCCGTACCCTACGGATTGTTTTCTAACTCCGTGCACATATTCTCCCAAGCTTTATTCTTTCTTCTGCTAATGACTGAGCGATATTCCTTTTTTGATTGTTTGTATAAGTCTTCGTGCTCAAAAGTTGTAGCTCTTCAGACCACTAGTAAAGCAAGTTCTTTCCTTTCCCCAGAGTGTGCGTGGCATACTCTCATTCCACGCGTAGGTAATTGTATTAGTAATTTCCTCGAGGTTTACGGAGTCCTTATCGCACTTTAGTTGCACCCTTTATGCTGTCTTGAATTCAGTTGCGTCTAGCTTATTAGGGTTCCAGCTGCGCTTTGTTGAATACTTTTTTTAGGCGGTTGTTGGTTGCTTCCTTGAATTTCGTAGTATATGTAGCGGTGATCGCTTAAACTTTCTTCCTTCAGAACTTCCCACTTGAGTATCCTTTGTGCCATCTCTTCAGAACCTGCCCCCGCATAGGAACGTTGGGTCCTTACCGCTGTTCAATATCAGTATGTCTTCCATGGCCAACAATTCCTCTTCTAGCCGACCCCAATTCGGGTGCTTTGGCGTTAAAATCGCCACCTATTATCACTTGACCTCTTACGTTTTTCTTCCCACTCCCGATTTCATCTAATATCTTATCTAATTCAATATAGTCCACATTTGGTAAAACGTAACAATTATAGAAGGTGAATCCATAATTATGATAGATAGCATAGAGTTGTAGAATCGTGTACGATTTCCTCGCAATGCATTTCGCTCCTGAGCTCTTGCAGTCTGTAATATATATTGCGGCGCGGTGTTTGTTGTCCATAATAGTACTACTAATAATGACCCATTTAATGTTTGGCTCGCTCATAAGAACCGCATCAGCCTGTAGCTTTGCTGCGATGATCGGCACTAGATATTGTGCCTTTCTTCTGCGCCTACACATCGAGGTGTTGCTTTGACTTCAATATGGGTCCCCATATAGGAGCCCTATACAGTAGAACGGAGCGCAGCACACCTACACACATTCTTCTCTGTTCGGAGCTTGGTTCTCGCACGAAACGGATTTTTCCGCTTTCTCGCATCTTACGTACTTCAAGATTTTTTCATCTTTAATTTCCAAACCCCTCACCCTTATAAAGAAGTTCTTCATTCTTCTAGACCCGACTAGAACTACCATTTCAGTTTTATCAGACGGCAGTTTCAGACCGTGGTCGACGAGCCAGTTTTTGATTCTGAAAATAGCCTTTTCCATTCTGCTTTTTCCCAACTCAGCGGATTTTCTTTTTACTACCACCGCCAGGTCGTGCGCATAACCCAACAGCATGACACTACCCGGCATCGCCAACTTCAGCACTCTGTCGTAATAGATGTTCCACAAGATCGGCCCTAGGATGGACCCTTGTGGAACTCCAGTCGTGAGTTGTATTTGACTGCTTTCTCTGACGTGCAACCATTTTTCGCTAAGGTAGTTCTTAACCACATTGGTCAGGTACCCCGGTATTGTTCTCCATGACCTTGATGATGCGCGACCATGGCACGGTTTTAAAGGCGTTCTGAATATCCAACGTCACGAGAACGCTGCACACTCGGTTCCACTAACTCGCCTTTTTTTATCCTGTTGGAAATTTTTCTAGATAAAAAGTGCCAGCTTTGGGACCTGAAGACTTCCAGCCAAGATTGTTGTTTTGTCGTTGGTTTCTTGAACGTCGCAATCTTCAAAGGCGTTTTGAAAATTTCATTTTATTTACAGACGAAGCTTATTTCACAAGGGAAGGTGTATTTAATTCTAAGAATAATCACATGTGGTGTGATGACAATCACCACGCAACATTTATTCGTGTACGGTATTGGACCCTACATTCTCCCAAACCGATTGAATAGTGAAAATTGTTTTAATTTCTTAAATAAGGTTCTAACAGAGCTCCTTGATGACTTACCGCTAAACATCAAGTCCATCAAGGATTTCACTGACAAAGTTCCTTACAGAAGCCATTTTATTTTTTCCAAAATTACATTTATGTAATAAGATAAATCAGTTGAGTATCAATTTTTTGTCGTACATTTAGATTTGACAGTAACTCTCCGACATAACTGACTACCTTATTACTAATTTTTTTCTAAAAAAAATTGAGATTTGTGGTGCAGTTGACAGTATTCTGGACAAGCTTACAACTTTGCAGAAAATAAAGAAACGTGATTAGAAAACGAAAGAAAATGCTAGAAACTTCTAAGTAGAAACACAGACTAGCATTGAAAATAAAATGAAAGCTATTAAAGACAAAATACAAACTAGCGTGGAGAACAAGATCAAAACCAATCAAAAGGAAAATATTTTTAATTTATGAGAAAGAATGCAACTGTTTAGTAAGAAAGAATGAACAAAATTAATTGTCATGGCGAAAGAACCGTCACGAGCGAAGAGATCATCGACAAGAAACCACTCACAAGTTTAAGATTGCACCTTCAAATTTTGATGGTTAAGTTGTTACAAGCTTTAGGTCTTACGAACCTTGCACGGCCAACTCACACAGTCAGAGATAGGGGAGGTTCAAGGGAATTATGCTTAAGGGCGCCAGATCTAATCCAAATTAACACTTCTGCCTTTTAGCACGCGTTGGACCTTTCACGTTTGCCATAAGTCTGTACAAGGCTATTGCTCTCTTGCCCGCTTTCATTACTACGTTTCCAATATGTGGTCCAAATTACATGTTTTTATCCAGTGTCACCCAAATATTTTATTGCTTCTTTCACGTTCACGATGGCGCCCCTGAAGAAAAAGTGAAAAGGGGCAATCTTCCTTCTTTCTGAGAACGATATCGCTTCTGATTTGTTAAACGCCACTTTTAATTTGTTTGCTACCATCCAGGAATTCACCCTCTTTAAGCCTAAGTTTACTGTCCGCACCAATTCTTCAACGGTGCTTCCTTGACCGAAAAGCGCCAAGTCATCAGCAAATGCAGGTACTGCTAACTGGGCTGGCAGGAGTGTTGACCGTAGGTCATCGTAAAAGATGTTCCATAAAATGGGTCCCAGGATGGAGTCCTGCGGTACACCGCACGTCATCTGGGACTTAATGGCAACGTTGGCCATCTAGGAAGGTGATGCTCCTGTTGGTCAGATAACTTGTTATCACTTTCATCAGATGTGAGTCAATTCTTTTCTTCCTCGTTTTTTCCACTAGTAGAACCCACGACACCGAATCAAAAGCATTTTGAATGTCAATTGAGACTAAGGCTCCGATTTTGTTTGCGTATCCTCTTTGACTGCCGCGACTAGCGATCGAATACGGTCGAGAGCATTTATAGTGGATTTGCCTTTTCTAAATCCATATTGGAACGGGGACAAATCTCCATGTTTTTCTACCTCGTTCTTGATTCTACTCAAGAACAGTTTTTTGTATAACTTTGCTAGATTATTCAACAAGCGAATATGCATAAAGCTTTGACTAACTTTATCGTCACTTTGGGGATGAGTATCAGATTAGCATCTTTCCACGGATCTGGAAAATTGCCCTTTATCAGCTCCGTATTGAAAATCTTTAGTAAACGGTCCGGATTTTCGATTGATGCAATCTTAACTACCACATTCGGTATTCCATCTGGTTCCGGTGCCTTTTTAATAGCAACGTTGGAGCTTCTATCAGTTTTTCTTTTGTGAAAAGCGGATGGCATGTGGTGTCTCCAATATACCACTTATTAATTGGCTGCTCTTCTAATCAGTTGGTTCGCTTTTTTCATCACTAGGCTCTTCATAGTTATTTCCCAGTTTGAACTTTTTGTTCACAATTTTAAATCCCGTACCCTACGGATTGTTTTCTAACTCCGTGCACATATTCTCCCAAGCTTTATTCTTTCTGAGCGATATTACTTTTTGATTGTTTGTATTAGTCTTCGTGCTCAAAAGTTGTAGCTCTTCACATCCTTTCCCCAGAGTGTGCGTGGCATACTCTCATTGCACGCGTAGGTAATTGCATTAGTAATTTCCTCGAAATTTACGCACTCTAGTTGCTCCCTTAATGCTATCTTGAATTTAGTTGCGTCTAGCTTATTAGGGTTCCAGCTTCGGTTTGTTGAATGCTTTTTTAGACCGTTGTTGGTTGCTTCCTTGAATTTCGTAGTATATGTAGCGGTGATCAGCTTAAACTTTTTTCCTCCAGAACTTCCCACTTGAGTATCCTTTGTGCCACCTCTTCAGAACCTGCCCCCGCATAGGAACGTTGGGTCCTTGCCGGTGTTCAATATCAGTATGTCTTCCATGGCCAACAATTCCTCTTCTAGCCGACCCCAATTCGGGTGCTTTGGCGTTAAAATCGCCACCTATTATAACTTGATCTCTTACGTTTTCTTCCCACTCCCGATTTCATCTAATATCTTATCTAATTCAATATAGTCCACATTTGGTAAAACGTAACAATTATAGAAGGTGAATCCATAATTATGATAGATAGCATAGACTTGTAGAATCGTGTACGATTTCCTCGCAATGCATTTCGCTCGCTCATAAGAACCGCATCAGCCTGTAGCTTTGCTGCGATGATCGGCACTAGATATTGTGCCTTTCTTCTGCGCCTACACATCGAGGTGGTGCTTTGACTTCAATATGGGTCCCCATATAGGAGCCCTATACAGTAGAACGGAGCGCAGCACACCTACACACATTCTTCTCTGTTCGGAGCTTGGTTCTCGCACGAAACGGATTTTTCTGCTTTCTCGCATCTTACGTACCTCAAGATTTTTTCATCTTTAATTTCCAAACCCCTCACCGTTATAAAGAAGTTCTTCATTCTTCTAGACCCGACTAGAACTACCATTTCAGTTTTATCAGACGGCAGTTTCAGACCGTGGTCGACGAGCCAGTTTTTGATTCTGAAAATAGCCTTTTCCATTCTGCTGTTTACCAACTCAGCGGATTTTCTTTTTACTACCACCGCCAGGTCGTGCGCATAACCCAACAGCATGACACTACCCGGCATCGCCAACTCCAGCACTCTGTCGTAATAGATGTTCCACAAGATCGGCCCTAGGATCGACCCTTGTGGAACTCCAGTTGTGAGTTGTATTTGACTGCTTTCTCTGACGTGCAACCATCTTTCGCTAAGGTAGTTCTTAACCACATTGGTCAGGTACCCCGGTATCTTTTTCCATGACCTTGACGATGCGCGACCATGGCACGGTTTTAAACGCGTTCCGGATATTCAGCGTCACGAGAACCCAGCAACCTTGATTCCGCTAACTCACCTTTTTTATTCTGTTGGAAATTTTTCTAGATAAAAAGTGCCAGCTTTGGGACCTGAAGACTTCCAGCCAAGATTGTTGTTTTGTCATTGGTTTCTTGAATGTCGCAATCTTCAAAGGCGTTTTGAAAAATTCATTTTATTTACACAGGGGAAGGTGTATTTAATTCTAAGAATAATCACGTGGTATGATGACAATCACCACGCAACATTTATTTGTGTACGGTATTGGACCCTAAATTCTCTCACACCGATTGAATGGTGAAAATTGTTTTAATTTCTTAAATAAGGTTCTAACAGAGCTCCTTGATGACTTACCGCTAAACATCAAGTCCATCAAGGATTTCACTGACAAAGTTCCTTACAGAAGCCATTTTATTTTTTCCAAAATTACATTTATGTAATAAGATAAATCAGTTGAGTATCAATTTTTTGTCGTACATTTAGATTTGACAGTAACTCTCCGACATAACTGACTACCTTATTACTAATTTTTTTCTAAAAAAAATTGAGATTTGTGGTGCAGTTGACAGTATTCTGGACAAGCTTACAACTTTGCAGAAAATAAAGAAACGTGATTAGAAAACGAAAGAAAATGCTAGAAACTTCTAAGTAGAAACACAGACTAGCATTGAAAATAAAATGAAAGCTATTAAAGACAAAATACAAACTAGCGTGGAGAACAAGATCAAAACCAATCAAAAGGAAAATATTTTTAATTTATGAGAAAGAATGCAACTGTTTAGTAAGAAAGAATGAACAAAATTAATTGTCATGGCGAAAGAACCGTCACGAGCGAAGAGATCATCGACAAGAAACCACTCACAAGTTTAAGATTGCACCTTCAAATTTTGATGGTTAAGTTGTTACAAGCTTTAGGTCTTACGAACCTTGCACGGCCAACTCACACAGTCAGAGATAGGGGAGGTTCAAGGGAATTATGCTTAAGGGCGCCAGATCTAATCCAAATTAACACTTCTGCCTTTTAGCACGCGTTGGACCTTTCACGTTTGCCATAAGTCTGTACAAGGCTATTGCTCTCTTGCCCGCTTTCATTACTACGTTTCCAATATGTGGTCCAAATTACATGTTTTTATCCAGTGTCACCCAAATATTTTATTGCTTCTTTCACGTTCACGATGGCGCCCCTGAAGAAAAAGTGAAAAGGGGCAATCTTCCTTCTTTCTGAAAACGATATCGCTTCTGATTTGTTAAACGCCACTTTTAATTTGTTTGCTACCATCTAGGAATTCACCCTCTTTAAGCCTAAGTTTACTGTCCCCACCAATTCTTCAACGGTGCTTCCTTGACCGAAAAGCGCCAAGTCATCAGCAAATGCAGGTACTGCTAACTGGGCTGGCAGGCGTGTTGACCGTAGGTCATCGTAAAAGATGTTCCATAAAATGGGTACCAGGATGGAGTCCTGCGGTACACCGCACGTCATCTGGGACTTAATGGCAACGTTGGCCATCTAGGAAGGTGATGCTCCTGTTGGTCAGATAACTTGTTATCACCTTGATCAGATGTGAGTCAATCCTTTTCTTCCTCGTTTTTTTCCACTAGTAGAACCCACGGCACCGAATCAAAAGCATTTTGAATGTCAATCGAGACTAAGGCTCCGATTTTGTTTGCGTATCCTCTTTGACTGCCGCGACTAGCGATCGAATACGGTCGAGAGCATTTATAGTGGATTTGCCTTTTCTAAATCCATATTGGAACGGGGACAAATCTCCATGTTTTTCTACCTCGTTCTTGATCCTACTCAAGAACAGTTTTTTGTATAACTTTGCTAGATTATTCAACAAGCGAATATGCATAAAGCTTTGACTAACTTTATCGTCACTTTGGGGATGAGTATCAGATTAGCATCTTTCCACGGATCTGGAAAATTGCCCTTTATCAGCTCCGTATTGAAAATCTTTAGTAAACGGTCCGGATTTTCGATTGATGCAATCTTAACTACCACATTCGGTATTCCATCTGGTTCCGGTGCCTTTTTAATAGCAACGTTGGAGCTTCTATCAGTTTTTCTTTTGTGAAAAGCGGATGGCATGTGGTGTCTCCAATATACCACTTATTAATTGGCTGCTCTTCTAATCAGTTGGTTCGCTTTTTTCATCACTAGGCTCTTCATAGCTATTTCCCAGTTTGAACTTTTTGTTCACAATTTTAAATCCCGTACCCTACGGATTGTTTTCTAACTCCGTGCACATATTCTCCCAAGCTTTATTCTTTCTGAGCGATATTACTTTTTTGATTGTTTGTATTAGTCTTCGTGCTCAAAAGTTGTAGCTCTTCACATCCTTTCCCCAGAGTGTGCGTGGCATACTCTCATTCCACGCCTAGGTAATTGTATTAGTAATTTCCTCGAGGTTTACGGAGTCCTTATCGCACTTTAGTTGCACCCTTAATGCTGTCTTGAATTCAGTTGCGTCTAGCTTATTAGGGTTCCAGCTGCGCTTTGTTGAATGCTTTTTTAGGCCGTTGTTGGTTGCTTCCTTGAATTTCGTAGTATATGTAGCGGTGATCGCTTAAACTTTTTTCCTCCAGAACTTCCCACTTGAGTATCCTTTGTGCCACCTCTTCAGAACCTGCCCCCGCATAGGAACGTTGGGTCCTTGCCGGTGTTCAATATCAGTATGTCTTCCATGGCCAACAATTCCTCTTCTAGCCGACCCCAATTCGGGTGCTTTGGCGTTAAAATCGCCACCTATTATAACTTGATCTCTTACGTTTTTCTTCCCACTCCCGATTTCATCTAATATCTTATCTAATTCAATATAGTCCACATTTGGTAAAACGTAACAATTATAGAAGGTGAATCCATAATTATGATAGATAGCATAGACTTGTAGAATCGTGTACGATTTCCTCGCAATGCATTTCGCTCGCTCATAAGAACCGCATCAGCCTGTAGCTTTGCTGCGATGATCGGCACTAGATATTGTGCCTTTCTTCTGCGCCTACACATCGAGGTGGTGCTTTGACTTCAATATGGGTCCCCATATAGGAGCCCTATACAGTAGAACGGAGCGCAGCACACCTACACACATTCTTCTCTGTTCGGAGCTTGGTTCTCGCACGAAACGGATTTTTCTGCTTTCTCGCATCTTACGTACCTCAAGATTTTTCATCTTTAATTTCCAAACCCCTCACCGTTATAAAGAAGTTCTTCATTCTTCTAGACCCGACTAGAACTACTATTTCGGTTTTATCGGACGCTAGTTTTAGACCGTGGTCCACGAGTCAATTTTTGTTTCTAAAAATAGCCTCTTCTGTCCTGCTGTTTACCAACTCAGTAATTTTTCTTTTTTCTACCACTGCCAGGTCGTCCTTATAACCCAACAGCGTGACACTACCTAGCATTGCGAACTTCAGCACCTTGTCGTAATAGACGTTCTACAAGATCGGCCCTAGGATCGACCCTTGTGGAACTCCAGTTGTGAGTTGTATTTGACTGCTTTCTCTGACGTGCAACCATCTTTCGCTAAGGTAGTTCTTAACCACATTGGTCAGGTACCCCGGTATCTTTTTCCATGACCTTGACGATGCGCGACCATGGCACGGTTTTAAACGCGTTCCGAATATCCAGCGTCACGAGAACGCTGCACACTCGGTTCCACTAACTCACCTTTTTTTATTCTGTTGGAAATTTTTCTAGATAAAAAGTGCCAGCTTTGGGACCTGAAGACTTCCAGCCAAGATTGTTGTTTTGTCATTGGTTTCTTGAATGTCGCAATCTTCAAAGGCGTTTTGAAAAATTCATTTTATTTACACAGGGGAAGGTGTATTTAATTCTAAGAATAATCACGTGGTATGATGACAATCACCACGCAACATTTATTTGTGTACGGTATTGGACCCTAAATTCTCTCACACCGATTGAATGGTGAAAATTGTTTTAATTTCTTAAATAAGGTTCTAACAGAGCTCCTTGATGACTTACCGCTAAACATCAAGTCCATCAAGGATTTCACTGACAAAGTTCCTTACAGAAGCCATTTTATTTTTTCCAAAATTACATTTATGTAATAAGATAAATCAGTTGACTATCAATTTTCTGTCGTACATTTAGATTTGACAGTAACTCTCCGACATAACTGACTACCTTATTACCAATTTTTTTCTAAAAAAAATGAGATTTGTGGTGCAGTTGACAGCATTCTGGACAAGCTTACAAGTTTGAGAAAATAAAGAAACGTGATTAGAAAACGGAAGAAAATGCTAGAAACTTCTAAGTAGAAATACAGACTAGCATTGAAAATAAAATGAAAGCTATTAAAGACAAAATACAAACTAGCGTGGAGAACCAGATCAAAACCAATCAAAAGGAAAATATTTTTAATTTATGAGAAAGAATGCAACTGTTTAGTTGTGAAGAAAGAATTAACAAAATTAATTGTCATGGCGAAAGAACCGTCACGAGCGAAGAGATCATCGACAAGAAACCACTCACAAGTTTAAGATTGCACCTTCAAATTTTGATGGTTAAGTTGTTACAAGCTTTAGGTCTTACGAACCTTGCACGGCCAACTCACACAGTCAGAGATAGGGGAGGTTCAAGGGAATTATGCTTAAGGGCGCCAGATCTAATCCAAATTAACACTTCTGCCTTTTAGCACGCGTTGGACCTTTCAGGTTTGCCATAAGTCTGTACAAGGCTATTGCTCTCTTGCCCGCTTTCATTACTACGTTTCCAATATGTGGTCCAAATTACATGTTTTTATCCAGTGTCACCCAAATATTTTATTGTTTCTTTCACGTTCACGATGGCGCCCCTGAAGAGAAAGTGAAAAGGGGCAATCTTCCTTCTTTCTGAGAACGATATCGCTTCTGATTTGTTAAACGCCACTTTTCATTTGTTTGCTACCATCCATGAATTCACCCTCTTTAAGCCTAAGTTTACTGTCCGCACCAATTCTTCAACGGTGCTTCCTTGACCGAAAAGCGCCAAGTCATCATCAAATGCAGGTACTGCTAACTGGGCTGGCAGGCTTGTTGACAGTAGGTTATCGTAAAAGATGTTCCATAAAATGGGTCCCAGGATGGAGTCCTGCGGTACACCGCACGTCATCTGGGACTTAATGGCAACGTTGGCCATCCAGGAAGGCGATGCTCCTGTTGGTCCGATAACTTGTTATCACCTTGATCAGATGTGAGTCAATTCTTTTCTTCCTCGTTTTTTTTCCACTAGTAGAACCCACGACACCGAATCAAAAGCATTTTGAATGTCAATTGAGACTAAGGCTCCGATTTTGTTTGCATATCCTCTTTGACTGCCGCGGCTAGCGATCGAATACGGTCGAGAGCATTTATAGTGGATTTGCCTTTTCTAAATCCATATTGGAACGGGGACAAATCTCCATGTTTTTCTACCTCGTTCTTGATCTTACTCAAGAACAGTTTTTCGTATAACTTTGCTAGATTATTCAACAAGCGAATAGGCATAAAGCTTTGACTAACTTTATCATCACTTTGGGGATGAGTATCGGATTAGCATCTTTCCACGGATCTGGAAAATTGCCCTTTATCAGCTCCGCATTGAAAATCTTTAGTAAACGGTCCGGATTTTCCATTGATGCAATCTTAACTACTTCATTCGGTATTCCATCTGGTTCCGGTGCCTTTTTAATAGCAACGTTGGAGATAGCTTCTATCAGTTCTTTTTTTGTGAAAAGCGGATGGCATGTGGTGTCTCCAATATACCACTTATTAATTGGCCGCTCTTCTAATCAGTTGGTTCGCTTTTTTCATCACTAGGCTCTTCATAGCTATTTCCCAGTTTGAACTTTTTGTTTACAATTTTAAATCCCGTACCCTACGGATTGTTTTCTAACTCCGTGCACATATTCTCCCAAGCTTTATTCTTTCTTCTGCTAATGACTGAGCGATATTCCTTTTTTGATTGTTTGTATAAGTCTTCGTGCTCAAAAGTTGTAGCTCTTCAGACCACTAGTAAAGCAACTTCTTTCCTTTCCCCAGAGTGTGCGTGGCATACTCTCATTCCACGCGTAGGTAATTGTATTCGTAATTTCTTCGTGGTTTACGGAGTCCTTATCGCACTTTAGTTGCACCCTTAATGCTGTCTTGAATTCAGTTGCGTCTAGCTTATTAGGGTTCCATCTGCACTTTGTTGAATACTTTTTTTAGGCCGTTGTTGGTTGCTTCCTTGAATTTCGTAGTATATGTAGGGGTGATCGCTTAAACTTTCTTCCTCCAGAACTTCCCACTTGAGTATCCTTTGTGCCACCTCTTCAGAACCTGCCCCCGCATAGGAACGTTGGGTCCTTACCGGTGTTCAATACCAGTATGTCTTCCATGGCCAACAATTCCAAAAGCACATCTCCTCTTTTATCTCTTCTAGCCGACCCCAATTCGGGTGCTTTGACTTCTTACGTTTTTCTTCCCACTCCCGATTTCATCTAATATCTTATCTAATTTAATATAGTCCACATTTGGTAAAACGTAACAATTATAGAAGGTGAATCCATAATTATGATAGATAGCATAGAGTTGTAGAATCGTGTACGATTTCCTCGCAATGCATTTCGCTCCTGAACTCTTGCAGTCTGTAATATATACTGCGGCGCGGTGTTTGTTGTCCATAATGGTATTACTAATAATGACTTATTTAATGTTTGGCTCGCTCATAAGAACCGCATCAGCTTGTAGCTTTGCTGCGATGATCGGCACTAGATATTGTGTCTTTCTTCTGCGCCTACACATCGAGGTGGTGCTTTGACTTCAATATGGGTCTCCATATAGGAGCCCTATACAGTAGAACGGAGCGTAGCACCGCTACACACATTCTTCTCTGTTCGGAGCTTGGTCCTCGCACGCTCGACATGAGTTGTACGAAACGGATTTTTCCGCTTTCTCGCGTCTTACGTACCTCAAGATTTTTTCATCTTTAATTACCAAACCCCCCACCCTTATAAAGAACTTCTTCATTCTTTTGGACCCAACTAGAACTACTATTTCAGTTTTATCAGACGGCAGCTTCAGACCGTGATCGACGAACCAGTTTTTGATTCTGAAAATAGCCTTTTCTATTCCGCTGTTTACCAACTCAGCGGATTTTCTTTTTACTACCCCGCCAGGTCGTGCGTATAACCCAACAGCATGACACTACCCGGCATCGCCAACTCCAGCACTCTGTCGTAATAGATATTCCACAAGATCGGCCCTAGGATCGACCCTTGTGGAACTCCAGTCGTGAGTTGTATTTGACTGCTTTCTCCAACGTGCAGCCATCTTTCGCTAAGGTAGTTCTTAACCACATTGGTCAGGTACCCCGGTATTGTTTTCAATGACCTTGATGATGCGCGACCATGCACGGTGTTAAACGCGTTCCGAATATCCAGCGTCACGAGAACGCTGCACACTCGGTTCCACTAACTCACCTTTTTTTATCCTGTTGGAAATTTTTCTAGATAAAAAGTACAAGCTTTGGGACCTGAAGACTTCCAGCCAAGATTGTTGTTTTGTCGTTGGTTTCTTGAATGTCGCAATCTTCAAAGGCGTTTTGAAAAATTCATTTTATTTACAGACGAAGCTTATTTCACAAGGGAAGGTGTATTTAATTCTAAGAATAATCACGTGGTGTGATGACAATCACCACGCAAAATTTATTCGTGTACGGTATTGGACCCTACATTCTCTCAAACCGATTGAATAGTGAAAATTGTTTTAATTTCTTAAATAAGGTTCTAACAGAGCTCCTTGATGACTTACCGCTAAACATCAAGTCCATCAAGGATTTCACTGACAAAGTTCCTTACAGAAGCCATTTTATTTTTTCCAAAATTACATTTATGTAATAAGATAAATCAGTTGACTATCAATTTTCTGTCGTACATTTAGATTTGACAGTAACTCTCCGACATAACTGACTACCTTATTACTAATTTTTTTCTAAAAAAAAATGAGATTTGTGGTGCAGTTGACAGCATTCTGGACAAGCTTACAAGTTTGCAGAAAATAAAGAAACGTGATTAGAAAACGAAGGAAAATGCTAGAAACTTCTAAGTAGAAATACAGACTAGCATTGAAAATAAAATGAAAGTCATTAAAGACAAAATACAAATCAGCGTGGAGAACCAGATCAAAACCAATCAAAAGGAAAATATTTTTAATTTATGAGAAAGAATGCAACTGTTTAGTTGTGAAGAAAGAATGAACAAAATTAATTGTCATGGCGAAAGAACCGTCACGAGCGAAGAGATCATCGACAAGAAACCACTCACAAGTTTAAGATTGCACCTTCAAATTTTGATGGTTTCATGAAGTTTCATGGTCAACCTATCACAAACAGTTTGAAGCGACAGCTATAGATAATGGTCGGAACAATGAGCAAACTGTTTCTGACCACTTTCAATGTTAATCTTACATTTAGAAATAAGATATGGAGAAGCTTGCAGAATCTCAAATAAAGAACCGGTTTTGTAAAGTTAAGGAGTTTTCAAAAGTTTGAAGCTGGGACAATTGGATATCCAAAGTGTTGTGGACGGTCTCAGAGACTACGAAACGCAGCAGACGTTACGACTAGCGCGACCGACCGACTCCATGCCTTGGAGTTTGAAGCAGCAAAACAGGTGTCACACGGATGCTGCCAAAAACTGCTGTGCTGTACAAGGATCCGTGTAGACACAAGAAAGCATTGAGAAAATAGTGTGACAAATGCTTTGTGAAAGAGCAGTGACGACTGCAAACTACTGTGCTAAGAAGACAAAAAGATTGTCCGAAAGTCTGGAACGAGTTGATCAAAAGTTAATCAAACCTCATCTGGTCATGCACCGGATATCATTATTTGCATTGCATTGCCAACTAAGCTCAGTTACTGGTTGACACGAGAGCGACGAAGACCAATATGTTACTAGAAAGATACCGGTAACAGTACGTCTTCGGGCAGCAACTGGCGAAGAAATGCCTATACGGGCAATTTAAAGTAGCTATTGGTTTAAGAATGGACGTTATAAGAACAATAGATTCTATTTGGATATGTATATGTATCTACTTAAGATTGACGATGAATAAATTTCTATGAGTTAGAGAGAACAGCTCTATGGGTCTTGTTAATTGAAGACGTGTCTCTACTCGGCTGAAGAAGTTTGCAAATTCAAAATAAAAGATTTACTACATAATAATATGCAGATTTTTAATAATAATTATTATCTATCGAAATATAAGGAAAATGTAAAAAGAACATTCTTCTAGGTACATCAGTTATTTTACAAGCGCAGACGTCGATTTGTTTGTTTTTGCAGGATACAGTAATTGGAGATTTGACATGCTAGATCTCGATGGATTGACGTGAGTGCCAGACCAGCTGTGCTTATGGGAGTCACTGCTAATATTTCTAGAAGCACTCCAATGGAAGGAAATCTCGTATTATCGTCTAACGTGGCCAGGGCAGTAGCAGAGCGATTCTAGGCATTTTGTTATTATAAATTCAGAAGGTACGTCACCTCTAATACCTTCAATATTACTAGAATGGTAAATAATGAATTCAAAATGTTCCAAATTGCGAAGTAAGATTCCCTATTTGAGATTTTCAAGATTTGGCAGACACAATTTTCTAGTGCAGGTAGTTGCTTGGCACTAGATCGAAAGTGTGTAGATATTTATTTCAGCACTTCCATGGCGTTTCGAATTGCCGCAGTTTAGATGCATCAATGAGACATAAGTTCAAACAGTGGGACACACAATACGTGTGAAGGACTAGACTATACTTCTCTAGAAGGCGAGCTTGGAAGCGACAGTACTGTCTTCTGATAGCAGCCGCTCCATCATATCCCTGCCCTCTAAGCGTGTCTATTCCAAAACCCAGTTTTTTTAGTCTTTCTTTAATCACACGAGCTAGTGCTTCTCCAGTAACGTCAACTACGGGTACCAACTCTAGGAAATCCTAGTGCAGTGGTGCCGGTTGTTTTCTGAAGGATGAACATCACGAATGCACAGAGAAAATTATTCTGTTTGGTTAATATCAGCTAACACGCTGAAGAACCTATTACCAACTTTGTTATATTGCTTTGAGTTTTATCGCCAAACGAGGAAAATATTTCATTTTGTATATTAGGACTATTACTAGCCGCCTTTTCATGTACTAGCCTAAAAGCTTCATTAAGCTGCATTTGAAATCTTAGAAATGTTTTTAAAATTCCTTTCATTGTGACTAGGAATTTCTAGTGTAATTCGACTAGAATCATTTTCTCCCCGTAAAGCAATTCTCTGTACGTTATAAAAGTGCACGGTTTAACTTCTGCTTTCTTAAGTTTGTCTAGCTGGTGATCTATTGCTAGTATCACATTTTTAGACAAGGCCTACGCTCTTCCGGAAGAAATAAAAGCTACTTTGTGGAATTGTGTGTTTTCATAAGCCTTGAAGTTTTCAATGGCCTTCTTCACTCCTTTCTATGGACTTGTAATAAACGTTGTGGCTTGTCTAGCTAATTGACGTCATTGTCACTAGATGGCGCATTTCTAAAAAGCAAAATATAAATTAAAAAATCTTTTTTTTTGTACATTTATATCATTAAATATAATGTAAAGTAACATTTATTAATATAAAGTTCAGTATTATCTAATTAACATACTTTTTAAATGATTTTTAAAGCCTGGAATTTAGTACTCATTTTACCGCACTGTAGATGATTTTACAATACTGTCATATGACTATAGAACAAGGTGCATAAAAAAAGTTACATTTGATGTATAAGTCATAACTGTGACAATAAATTAAATTTTAATACAAGAAATATTTTTTTTACAAAACTCGGTAGCTTGAATTTTAAATAGGGAGTCGGGAGAAACGATACGATTTTGGCAGTTTCCCGACCAAATCAGGAGAGGTCGCAAACCTATTTTCCCTCGACCTACTCTCTTTCTACGGCGCTGCGATGGAATGAACTTCGATAGGATCATGAATATATACGAGGGTTCTGGAAATGCTAGGTTTGGAAGCACGACTGAGCTGCAACCATACTTATTTCAAACTACCCCAGGAGTTTACGACGTTGTATGGCCGTTATACGAGAATCTATGTATTATGGAATTTTAAAAAGAAATCGAAGAAATTGGTAATCGAAGCTTGGTTGCGGTTTAGATCAACTGGATTGGAGTACAGTTCCGAATATATTAGAGGTCGTGTTCCGAGGAACAGACGTCCAAGTGCTAGTATGCAATTATTATCCAAGCAGAACATGGGGTCAGTAAAAGTCTATTGACTGATACTTCTATACCCAAGGAAGTTGACGAAATGGAGAGAGTCTAGCTTCCCGTATTGGGACAAAACAGTCTTAAGAAGGGGACAGTACAACATTCTCGAACTTTGAGAATATTTGAGACTATTTAAGAATATTCCGGTGTTAAATAAATTAAGTTTTAAGTTTGCAACAAAATACTCTGGGTTGTAAACATTGTATTGTTGTTTTGATTATTATTACATTGCCAAATAAATTTTAGGATCGTGAAGACAAACAACTAAGATTGTCTGGTTATGGGGTTGAACTACAAATGAAGTCGACAGAATATAAAGTACAAGACGATACACAAATTCACGACGAACATAGCTCAGAGGAGAGTCCGGTGGAAGAGGAGGATGTTGAAATTGAAGGATTCAATTTCGCAAAGTTAAAGTAAGTTTTTCCATTACCAGTTTTAAATTTACTGATCGAAAATTAAAAAATGCTAACTGAACAAGCCAATTAAACGCAGTAAATTACAAGAAAAAACTTTTGCTTTTGTTCGAGGCACAAAAATATCTGCGACGTCTTTGAATTTCAGCATTTTACGTTCGTTCTTCCTTTAAGAGTTAAAATCTGTGGCGCGATCATCTTTTATAAGTTCTTAAGGACTAATACACTGATAAAATGTAACGGTATCTAAGAAAAGTAACTTAGTAATTTGTATATATTTAC
This sequence comes from Aquatica leii, assembly GCA_035610365.1. Taxonomy (NCBI): domain Eukaryota; kingdom Metazoa; phylum Arthropoda; class Insecta; order Coleoptera; family Lampyridae; genus Aquatica; species Aquatica leii. The sequence continues at coordinate 11,607,445 of CM069434.1, read as the reverse complement.
AAATACTGTCCGCGATAAGTTGCACTTTTGTTTATTTTAACACGTTCTCTTTTATACCACGTATTTATTTTCACTGGCACGCGCCTTTAGCACTTTATTTATTTAGCCCGACCCTGTATTCTTCTGACTAGAAAACTGAACACGATCTTCCTTCGAATACTTTTTATATTCTCACGTTATCTGCTTCGTGAAAATTCCGGTAATTACCTCGAATCATCTTGAATGATCTCTACGAAACGGATGTTTTTACAAACAAATATTTTGATTCTTTTTAGAAACTTGTTCCCAGAACGCAAAAAAGATTTTGATAAATTCAAACAATACTTAGAAGAATCGTCGAACGAAATGGCCCCATTAAAAGTCTGGCAGTTCCAAGAACTTAGCTTACAAGCAGCCGAAAGAATAATGAATGCACCTAAAGATGAAGCTTTGAAAGTCTTTACCAATATCGCCCAAAACTTTCCCATGCAGGTATCGATTTGTTAAACTATGTAATTTTCTATATGCTGAATCGGCTTTACAGGCGAAGTCGCTCGTTAAGACCGTAGTCAACGCAGACATGAAAAAAGAAATAAAGGGAAACCAAGACATGTTTGCTTCTACTTTAAATTTACACGCGTCCGACACAGCTTTATTCATCAATGGAATGTTTTTCGATCTTGATTTGATCGATTTTTACGCGATACTCGACGTACTTCGCCAAGAGCAGAGGACAATGGAAGGTTTATATCAGTTTGGAATGGATAACGATCAAGTTAAAACGCTATTGTCGCTGGATTTTAGCAACACCAACAGTGAGACTCAAGAATTTGCCATAGATATAAGAGATTCTGCAATTAATTGGATTAACGATATCGAACGTGATAGCAGATACAATCGATGGTCTACAAGTATCATGGATTTACTCAAACCAACATTCCCTGGAATGTTGCGACAAGTTCGAAGAAATCTTTTTAATTTGGTAAATAATACGAATTTAGTGTTAATGTAAATGTAAAATTTCGTTTTAGGTTCTAGTTATAAATCCAGTAGATAAAGAAATGAGAGGCATATTGATGCTGCTGGAATCGCTTGTAGTTCACTCTGCTCCGTTACGAGTTGGTTTGGTATTAGCTGCAAATCCTTCTTTACACGTTAATGGTTTAGAAGATGCTGGAGTTGCTGTTTTATGCGCTTTTAATTACGTCTCACAAAAATACGAAGCCGTATCTGCTTTAGCTTTTCTATCATCGGTAAGTTTAGAATTGACTTTGTTCCAATTTATCTAAAATCGTATTAGCTTTATAAATCCGCAAATGGAGAAACCGTATCCGTTGAAGATGTAAAATACCAATTGAAGAAAAAGTATGATGTCGATTATGATGAAGTTCTTGGTGAAGATTCCGCGTACGATTTCGGTCGACAACTCACTGAAGATTTCATCCAACGAACGGGTTTACGCACGTTTCCTCAAGCGTTGTTAAACGGAATTCCTTTGCAAAGTACCCAGTTAAATATTAACGACTTTGAAGAAGCCATATTACAAGATGTAATGACCCAGACGTCGACCTTTCAAAAAACTATCTTTAGAGGGAAATTAACTGATAAAGATGACGTTTTGGATTTTATAATGGAACAACCTAATGTAATGCCAAGGTTGAATCAAAGAATTTTAAATAAAGATATGAGCTTTTATTTAGATATGTCTGGAAAGGCTACTTCTACACTCACTGTAGATAGTTTATCAAAATTATCGCACCGAGCTATGACAGCTACAGCTGTGGAAAATTTAAAATATTTTCAGTTTCCAAAGAAGAGTTTGAAGTATCACACTATGACTTATTGGATTGTTGGTAATTTGGCTTGTCCGAAAACGAGAAAGCTGCTGGTGGCTTCGCTGGAGTACTTAGTAAGCTATTCATTTGTTTTATCTAAAAAAGTTTATTTACATTTTGTAGAAAAATAATCACGACGTTCGTGTAAGTTTTCTACCTAACATCAATGGAAATGAAGATGCGTACATAAACAGCGTCGTCTTGGCAGCACAGCAAGAGCTTCCTTCAGAAAAGGCCGCTCATTATGTATTGAATTTATTTAAGGACGATATCGAAATTGACAAGGTGGATGTACCGGTAAGATAGATTCTAAAAACTCGTTGACTTTCTAAATTTTTTTTACACAGGCCGAAATTTCAAATCATATAAAAAGTCAGGAGTTGTCACTGAAAATGCTTCGGGTGTACGCACAACGGGTGTTGAATTTGAAAGCCAGCGAAAGGGCCGTTGTTGCTAATGGTCGCGTCTTGGGGCCGTTAAATGAGAATGAAGATTTTACTACAGACGACTTTTCTTTAATGGACAGATTTAGTTCGTCCTCGTATGGCGAGAAAATTAAAAATGCGTTGACAAAATTAGAAGACAGTGAAGGTATTTATTTTCTGTTAAATTATTTTGGTAACGAAAGCTCATGTACGATAATAAAAAACCTGCTATGGTTTAGCGTTATCATTTTCTACAGTCACTGACAAACTAAAAACAAATTGCTTGCGGCGAAACGTGTTCACGCGACGGTAAGTGCCTTGACTTCCATTCGCTTGAGATCGAGATCTCTTCCTTCGGAATGCGCAGGAAATTCGTGTTTTTTGTTTGATTTTCTAAAAGTCGTAATTGTTATTAAATTTTACTACGCCGCTGGTTTTCGTACTCCACTGATGGGATAATTTCAGATTATTCGATGCTTACGGGAGGGAATTGCGTCGGTGGTCATTTTTACTTTTACTTTCATATTCTAAGTTGGCTTACCTTCACAGGTAAAATGGTGTCGAGCATGCTTCTTTTGTTGAACGTTGTACAGCTGTGGATACCGCTGTTGTTTGTTGTTGGCGGCGGCAGATTACTCGCGCCTCGCTATAAATTCACTTTCAAATATTTTGTACCCGAATCACGTAATTTTATTCAATTTTTTATTTACTTATTCAGTCTTAAGCATTGTTAATTTGGTTCTACCGTACTACTTACTTATGTTAGCCTTTAGCTAACGAGAATAATTTAATTGAAGATCATACTAAATCATTTACTTTCAGTTGAAATTATAAAGCGCTTTCAGCTTTATATTACGAAACTGTTTTGAGTACGAATGTATTCCATTCAAGTTTTTTAAATTTAAATTAAAAAAATTGGCGCCCAACGGGGGGCTCGAACCCACGATCCCTGAAATTAAGAGTCTTATACTTATAACTTTTTGTTACCAACTTTTTACTATACTGGGTTCTGTTGGTAATAACCTCGTCACCACGGATAGCGCGATGTCGGTGAGTGGGCGTGGTGTAGAAAACTATAATATAAGAAAGAAAAAATAAGCAGTATTTCTTGTACTGGCAAGATCTTTACCTCGGAGATACCAAGGTTACGTCTAAACTCAGTAACGAAGAGATTAGCATACAGCAAAAAAATCAACGAGAAAACGTAGCAAGCGTATATAATTCTCTCAAACAATAACACTTAATATTATCTTGTTATTACAAGCATTGATCTACTAGTACATTACCAGATTTAATAAGTAAAAGAGAAAACCTACCGGTTACAGTCACCAAATTTCAACACAATATCAAATTTCAATCACCGCAAACGTGTAACGCAAAATCGATCAACTATTAATTTTTACATGCAGTTGCGAACAAATTAGTAATTATCAAATATAATTAATAGCAACGTTTAACTGAGTAAAAATTGGAAAACTTACCCCACCGAAGTTCCTTAAAGCAAGCCTACTATCAGCTAGAGGCTTTTCATTATGTCGTGAACTGTGACCTTGAGTTGAAAATCGGAACTAATGAATTAAAATAGAAAAATTTGACACTTCTAAGGGAATCTCAAAGACGTTAGTTTATTTAAAAGACAAACACGTTAACAAACATTTTTAATAATTTAAAAATAATTAGATATCTTTATATTAAATAAAAATTAGTAGTAATGAAAGCTTTTTAATTACAAATAAGACGACAAAAGCAATGATAGGTTAGGAAAATGTACCGCCGAATGTTCGTAAGACGGATGATAGCAACATTTTGACATAAACCGATCCTGCGTCACAGTTCACGAGATCCTGAAAGATCCTGCATGTTGTTCTGGCCAAAATGGTGGTAGTGTAAATGTAACACGTTGTGGTTGAGGTAAAAAAGATGCAACCACGTTTTCGTTCGCCCTCTTTACTTTTGCGATATCATACACAAATCAAGTCTGTGGTGTCTTAACTCACCAACATAGAATATAAACTACACTATACGCAACAATAACATTTATTTACTTAACTATAGGTAACGAACCTTCTCTTTTTTCGCTGGGTGGAGCCGGTCTGTTCGGACGAACCAGGATCTTGTTTTGGAAGATTTGGATCCTATTGGTGTAAGTTTTCAACCATACTTGTGCTGCGTATGTCATGGATGGGCGGATCATCGTCTTATAGATGAGTAGTTTGTTCTCGATGTTGAGACGGCTGTTGCGGCACAGCATCAGGTATAACTTTACCAGTAGGCCGTTAGAAGAGGCGAGCTTCTGGGTGATGTGATATTTCCATAACAATTTCTTGGCTAGGGCGAGGCCGAAATATTTGGTCTTGTCTACTCAGACGAGTTGTCTTTGATGTAGAGGCGGCCTGTGGGTTCGATGTTCCTTTAGTTGAAGAGGACGGCGGCGGTTTTTGTAGGATTGACTTTTATTCGCTAGTCGTCGAGCAGTTGTCTAGAGAGGTGAGAGCTATTTGAAAATTTCTCTCGACGGGTGAGCGGGATGTTGCCAAAACGGCGGTATTGTCGGCGCGAGTGCGTCGATTTTTGGGGGTGCGAAGTTTGATCGGAGCCGAAAAGTTGAAGCATGGCAACGTTGATGCCTAAACGGTGCATCTTGTAGAGCAGACCGCGTTGTCAGACCTTGTCGAACGCCTTCTCGATGTTGAGGGAAACGCCACCGGTGACGTCGCGGTGGTTGAAGCCGTCGGTAATCTGCTCCACGACGCGGAAGGCTTGATGGACCGTGGAGTGTTTTTTGCGAAAACCGAACTGTTTTTGGAGGATGATTTGGTTGGTATCGACCTGTTCCTGTAAGCGGCTGAGAATTATTCTTTTTAATAACTTATCAAGCGTCGGAGTAAGCTCATTGGACGGATGACTTGACGTAGTCTTTTTCCTGGTTTGGGAATTACTATGACGTCCGCGGTTTTCCATTGATGTGGAAAGTGTCGGAGTCTTAAGCAAGCGTTGAAAATAGAGGTTAAGGTGGCTATACCTTTTTTGGGAAAAAGTTTGCGGGCTTTGTTGAGAATGCCGTCGTTCTTGGGAGCTTTGCGCGGTTTGAGATTTTTGATTTATTCTTCGATTTTTTTGGGAGAGGTGTACCTGATGGGCTCTTTTGGGTTGACCGTCAGGATGCTTCTGACTTCGCGGTGGATGGCGTCCGTGTGATGGAAGTCTTCTTCGTCTGGATGGTTTGATCTGAATTGGAGTTCGAGCGTGTCGGTGAAAGCTTCGGCTTTGTCTTGATCCGCGTAGACCAGACCTCGGGGTCGTGAATAGCGGGCATGGGAGGCCTGTTTTTAAGAATGTTGGTCATCTACCAGACGGTGTGGTCTTGTGAATTTAGTGACTGAAGTTTGTCAATGAAAAGAAGAGATGTTCGATCTGAATTCGAAGTGCTGCTTGAGCTGCGTTAAGAGCTCTTTTGTCGTTTGGGTGTCGGGTACGTTGCCATCTGCGTCTTAGACGGTTGTTCTCGGTGGTTTGGTCACGAATATGAAGTGGAAGTTGTAGGGGACGGACTTGGTTTTAGTAATAGTTTTTATGGCTTTTGAGATGAATCTTTTGACAAGGTTTGTGAAACTGTCAACCGGGGCTTAAAGTTGGGCGATGTTATCAATGACCGGGACTTGTGTGGTAAGTTTACTAGCCTCGAATTGGAAAGATGGCAACATTGTGATGTTCATTTCAAACTGAAGGTTATCGTTTTCTGCTTGAATTGTAGAAGCACGAACTCGTGGTAGGAACTAAGGTCGGAAGCGGTAGTCAAATCGTGAAGTAGCCTGATGTTATTGAAAATGCTTATGTTGACGACGTCGGGAAGTCCGTTCGTCGGGTAGGTCTACGACGAAATTTCGGATGCTGGCGAGGTCTTGCAGGAGTCGACCATTGCGGTTCGATTTCCTGCTGTGCCAGTCTGGATGTTTTGCGTTAAGGTCTCCTGCGAGAATCGTTAAAAATCGCGTCTACATCTGGGGGTATGACGTCTTTGGTAGGTGGGATGTAGGCAGCGCAGAGAATGATGTTGGCTGCCGTGTTAATGACGATTTGGGTTGCTTCTAGATTTTGAAGTTGTGGCGTTGGAATGTGGTGGTGGGAGATTGACCGTTTGACGTAAAGTTGGTATTGTATTTTGTATAATTGCGAATGTTTCCGAAGATGGGTTTCGGAAGCAAGGGCGACGTCGATGTTGCGGCGGTGGAGAATTTCCTGAAATTTAAGTTTTCTGTTAAGGAAACTATTGGCGTTCTAAATCGCGATGAGGAGGGAGTTTGATTTTCTTCGTCTTGCTGCCATTACTGGTTGCGGGAACGAAGTTGGGCGAGTAACTCTCTGATGATGCTCTTCCCTGGTGATTTCGGTGTGGACGAACTTCTGCGTCTTCGTCTGTGCGGCGGTGGTGGTTGGCACAGGAACGGTGGACTCAACCGGTCTCGTCACCTGGGCAAACAAATCGGCTGGGTTCACCGGCGTGGCGGGTGCTCGAGAGGCTGCTGAAACAGGAGTATTTCTTGCAAGTGTCTACTTATACTAAAACACACTGTCGGGCTTGCGTTGCTACGAATGGTGGCCATTTTGAAAATCAGATTTAGTCTCTCCCAAAGCCCCTCCTTGGTTTCATTGTTTCATTTTTCTTGTTTGTTTGATTTTTTATTGTTTAATGGCAGCAAGTCTACTTTGTTTTAAATGATTGCGCAGTTTGTTAAAATTTATCTTGTAATTCAATTTGCATAAAAACTTTTTTTGGACAGATCGAAATTGTTTTGGACAAATGTTATACAGGGTCGCCCACTTACACTTCTTTCTTCGATAGTAACTGTAATAATAATTTTACGAGGAAAAGTTAAGAATATTTTTTGTTTAGATGTTCCTTGTTTACGACTTTAGAATATTTTGAGTCTCGCGGGGGTCTCAATTTCTTCTGTACAGGACTACAGTCCTCAGTTTTTGTTTATATTTTTGTAGTTTTGAAATCTATATTTAAATTTAGGTCAAGTTTGCTAAGACTTTTACCGACTTAAGTCCACTCGTTTGAAAGTCAAAAGTTTTTTTTAAAGATTCTCGCCGTAATTAACATTCAGTAAAAAAAATCTATATTACTATTGAATCGTTAACAGCAGAGCGACGAAATTTGAAATTGACCTTGAAACGCAAAATTCTTCAAGAAAAATTCCTTATAGATAAATAAAAACTGAACTGGGGCTCCTAATCTAAAATTTGAATTAAAAAATTTTTTTTTGTTTTAATGAGTTCTAACTGCCATTTTTGGGTGTTATAACTTAGTAGTAACTCTCTATACTGCTGATATTCGAGTTAACGATTTAGTATATTTAGTAGTAGGGATAAACATCCTTGAATAAGACTTTCAAACTTTCAGAGATATCCAGCAATGTCTACTTTAAAATGATACCACTACTGATGTCACAACCGCAAACAAAGTCCCGATTTGACATCAACTTTTATGGGGACAAACACTCGGTCTTAAAATTAGGACCAGCCGATACGAAAAGACCGATATTTGAAATAGCAGCGATCGTCGATCCTGTATCTAGAGGAGCCCAAAAACTGGGACCAATTCTCCAGGTACTTCAAGAAGCTTTAAATTGCAACATTCGTGTTTTCCTCAACTGTATCGAGAAGAACAGCGACATGCCTGTGAAAAGGTGAGCGCAGTTTTTTTTAAAGCAAAATTTAATTTAGTTTAATGTAGCTTTTACCGATACGTGTTGGAACCCGAAATTCAATTTACTCAAGAAGGTAAACAACAACCGGGGCCTATTGCCAAGTTCACCAACATGCCACATTCAGTTCTTTTTACACAAAATGTGCATGTGCCTGAAAATTGGCTTATCGAAGTCGTCCGATCAGTCTACGATCTTGATAACATTCGCCTAGAAAATGTTGATAGTGTTGTACACAGGTGAGGAATAAATTTATACATTCGATGATGCTTATACCCATTTTCAGTGAGTACGAATTGGAGTACCTTTTGTTAGAAGGACACTGTTTTGAAATGAACAGTGGCAGTCCTCCACGGGGTTTGCAAATTACGCTTGGAACAAAAAAACAACCAGTTGTTGTCGATACAATTGTAATGTCTAATTTAGGTTATTTCCAATTAAAAGCAAATCCAGGTGCGTGGATTTTAAAGTTGCGTCAAGGTCGAAGCGCCGATTTATACGATATAGTTGGGTATGTGTTCAAATTGATGCGGATGCAGTAATTACGAGTATTTTTCAGATATGACAAGACTGAAGTTAATGATAATTCAAGTGATATTAAAGTATTTATAAGTTCCTTACGTTCAAATGTGATCAAGCTGAAAGTGGCTAAGAAACCGGATAAATACAATGTGGATTTATTATCAGATGATGATTCCAATTCAGGAATTTGGAATTCAATTACTAGGTAAGTCTGTACCAGATTTATATGTCTAAGTGCTGTCAATTAATTTTTATTCGTAAAATGCAGACCTTATCAAAAACATTTTAAGAAACTCTTAAGGTAATTTTATTAAGTTCAATATGACACTTGTGGATATTTGTTTATAACAGGCACAGAGTGCACCGATTTTTTAAATTTGATAACTGTAACTTTGACACTTTGATCACTACAGTTCTTTATATTGTACATACGTATGAATTTTACATTATTTTTAACACTTTAATTATTTCGTTGCACACTCATTCCTTTACTGTTTTTTTTTTTGATAAAAATAATTACATCAATGGTTTTTATGATGTTTATTGCGTTATTTAAATCTATAACTGCAGTATATTCTTTTATCACGTAGAGTGGAAATAACAATTAATGACGGGTTCAATAATATTCATTTTAAACAATTGAGGCGCTGAGTGTGTGCTGTATACGATCAAAATCATTGTAATTGATGAGTTTTTATCGAAACAGCGTCATAAGACTAAAAAAAATTTTGACGAAAACAGCATTAACAGCAATGTTTTTGCGCAGCACTTTTAGGGTAGAGCTTCTGTTTCCAATCTATAAACGTTTTCTAGTTAATGTAAATAAAAATAGACTAAATCTAAACGTTCCAATAAATCATTATTAATACAGCAGCTTAGATGTGAGAGAAGAATAAAAAGGATATAGTCAGTTATAGAACGAATGCGTACTAATTGCTGTCCTAAATCGGAAAGTTTACTGCAAGACATAAACGCCGACAAGCGGAATAGGAAACTCAAAAGAAAAGAAAAAAATTAAACTAAAACCAACTAGTGACTTACCGATCTGAAGACTAAGCGGCTGTAACTATATACAAATAGAAAGGTAGTCTGTGTTAAATAATATAGAGAAGAAGGAAACCAACAAAATACCGCCATCTCGAAGGAACGATTGCGTCGTCGATCTAAATCAAGCGCTTTCGGCGACCAACAAACCGGACAGTAGCGAAAGTACTCCGCCACTTTAGGTGTCATATGAGGCCAATAAAAATGTTGCCGAAGAAGAAGTAACGTTTTGGCAACACTACGATTACCAGAAGTGGAGTGGACCTGATGGTCGTGAATAATTAGTTTACGTTGGTCGTTCAGAAATACTAGCTTCTACCAATGCTTAGAAATCGGTATTAACGCAAGTTTTGACTGATAAAATGGAGTAAGATTACGACGCACGAACCTAAGTTGCATTTGATCAGAGACCGGACGCTTACGAATTGTCTCCATTAAGCAATTATCAGAATCTACAGGAAGAAATTTCGATTTGAACAGAGCAGCAATGTTTTTCTCCAAGAACGCAAAGAACTTTGGTTCATCCTAAAATCAAGAAGAGCTTCACTCGATAGCACTTCAGAGACTGAAAGAAAAAGTTGCTGCTGTGAAACACTACGAGACAAGCTCAACTCGTCAATTTGAAGAAGAAATTCCATAAGTAGAGAAGGATTTTCATCAGAAAACGTAACAATCCACAAGTTAATTTCCGAGTCCGAGTCCGAGGAAGTAAGAAGTGATGGTTCTTCATCTGAAGAATACATAGCTAACACCATAAGAGACACAATAAAACCTAAAACAAGAAACTAAGTAACCGTAAAGACAAACTCTATAACTAGAAATCCCATCAAAATAAAAGCAAGTGAGTCCATAACTAAAGTATAAGTAGTAGCGTTCTAAGAGGAAGAAAGGTTTAACCGACGTAGTTTAGTTAACCTTGAAAAAATCAAAGCACGGAAACCAACGTACTAATACGAAGTAGTAAAACTTTGAATCAAACTCACTAATCAGAGTAATCACAATCTACAAGTAAAAGAATAATTAAAGACAGAAAGAATTATAATCGCACACAGAATAATCCAGTCCTCAATTGAGCGTGAAAATTTTGTTACGTAAATTTAACCGTAGCTTAATGCATGCAGCAGCTTAGAACACTTTGGCGAGATGGTCGTAGGTGGTACTCGGTGTGCTAATTATAAGATTAATTAAAAGAGCGCCAAAACGGTAGAAGTATTAACTGCAGATCTTGTCTACATCTGTCGAACATTGAAAGAAATCAAGTCGCAAAACACAATTTATAACAACGAGTAATGTATTTATTTCAACAACGATATATGAGTTAAAACCGAGGTAGAATTAGAGCAGATAAATAGTGTAAAGTTTATTATTAAAACTAACTAATTTATGTATACTACAAATATATACACGTTTATAACTAACCGAATTAATTTAAATCTAAGGATATTTAATTAAAACACTTACAGTATAATTTATGTATAGCACTGTCACTTAACGAAGATGAAAGTCCGCGGATAACTTCTCACACTTGTTTAACACTTATTGTTTACGTTAAAGTCACGTACAAGGTTATACACCTTAGATTTATCTCACACGCGTTAATTACTTATTTATTTAGGCTTGAATAATCTTCTTAACACAGTCGTCTTCGAATTACGGGAAATAACTGACCTCTGATTTGTTTGCACCTAATTTATACATTTTCGCGAAACGTTCGCGATTGTTCCACATCCTGAACGTGGAAAATGGATAAAACTTCGAGAAGGCTCTTGAATTTGAGAACGTTCCACTGCCCCCTTCTTAGGACTGTTCTGTCCCAGAACAGGAGACTGGATGCGACACCGGTAGAAAGGATCGTGGCGATAGCGGCAGCTTCCTCCATTTTGGCAACTTCCTTGACTATAAAAGTAACAGTCAATGGACTTTTTCTGACCCGATATTTTCCTTGGTTGGTAACTACAGACCAACACTGACCAACGCCTGTTCCTCGGAAGACGTCCTCCAACATGTGTCGAACCGTGCTCCGATTCAGTTGATCTAAACCACAACCAAGCTTGGGTACTGCCAATTTCTTAACATGGCGGAACTTCATGTCTCTCTTGAGATTCCATAAAGTCCGCCACAGATTTTCGTATAACGGCTTGGTACTTGAGTATTTCTTGGTGACCAGATACAAAACGAAGCGTCTGTCACCACGTAGTCTTAAAACATTTCCGACTGCCGGTTGCTGTCTTCTTAGTTTATCTAGCTGCCCAAACTTCTTTTTAAATACGACTGCAATCCTTCTGGACATGTCAAGATCCTCGCTCACACAATGTGCGATGGCGTAATCTTTTCCAGCAACTTTTTCTTCCGGTTTTCGTCCAAATTGGAGGTCGCATAGCAGTCGTATTTCGCGACCAAGCATCACACAGGATGGTGTGTGGCCTGTGCTTTCGTGAACGGATGATCGATATGCCATTAAGAAAAGGTGCAAGCACTGATCGCAGTCTCTTTGGCGTTCGGACACTACTTTGGCTAAGTATTTGCCCATTGTTCGATTCATCCTCTCAACCATGCCATCAGATTGAGAATGGAGAGGCATTGTCCTAGTTTTCTTAATTCCCAACAGTCGGCAAACTTCTTGAAACAGGCCAGACTCAAAGTTGCGGCCTTGATCGGAGTGTAACTCCAACAGAACTCCAAACAGGCAGAAAAAATTTTACTAATACGTCTGCTGCTTCTTGATTGGGTATGGCATAAGCCACGGTCCATTTCGTGAAATAATCCATCGCCACCAGGATGTATTTATTTACCGAATCGGATTCTGGGAACGGCCCTGCGATGTCAATCGCTACTCTTTCCAAAGGGCTTTCTCCATTGTATTGCTTCTTGGGTGCTTTGCGTTTTCTCGCTGGACCATTTCCTGATGCGCAGACCGTGCACTTACGGCACCATTTCATGACGTCCTCTTTGCAGTTCATTCAGTAGAATCGTTCTCGCACTTTACCCAAAGTCTTCTTAATGTCAAAGTGTCTTCTTGATGTCCCATCGTGGAGATACTTTAACTCTTCTGATGCCCTGCTCTTCGACACTACCAACTGTTGTCTGTTTCCCGTGTCTTCGACACTTTCTAGGGATCGCTTAAGAAGACTGTCTTCTACTATCAAGGAGTCCCATTGCGCTCAGTACGCTTTGATGTTTCTGCCAAAAGCACTCACTTCCCAGGTTGGTCGCCGGCCGTTTTCTTTCCAGTCCAGGAGTAGTTTTATTTCAGGATCGTTTTCTTGTTCGCGACGTTGTGGTCTGTTTTCAGTAAAAATTTTTGTCTATACAAATATTTGTAGAAATGTTCGATGGACTTGACGACTGCTAACAACTCCCTCCTAGTCACGCAATTATTCTTTTCTGGCCTGAAGAAAACCTTGCTAAAATACGTGATAACTTTTTCTTGTCCATCTTGAGTCTGCGCAAGGACCGCGCCTATGGCCAGATTGCTTGCGTCGGTATCCAAAACAAATTTTCCATCTTCTCTTGGATAACTCAGAATCGGCGAAGTGACTAGGGCCTGTTTTAGTTGATGGAAAGAATTTTCGCAGTCTTCATTCTATCTAAATTCTGCTCTTTCTTCCGTCAATTTCGTCAAAGGTTTGGCAATATTAGCAAATCCGGGTACAAATCGTCTATAATAGGTGCACAACCCAAGGAAACTTCGGACCTGATGTTTATCGATTGGTCTTGGCCAGGCTTGCACTGCTCGGATTTTGTCTGGGTCAGCCTTTACTCCATCTCTAGATACGACGTGACCAAGGTATTACACTTCCTTCTTAAATACGTGGCACTTCTTTGGGCTCTACAAATATATACACGTTTATAACTAACCGAACTAATTTAAATCTAAGGATATTTAATCAAAACACTTACAGTATAATTTATGTAGAGCACTATTACTTACACGAAGATAAAGTCCGCCGATAACTTCTCACACTTGTTTAACACTTATTGTTTACGTTAAAGTCACTTACCAGATTATTTATCTCACACGCGTTAAATACTTATTTATTTAGACTTGAATAATCTTCTTAACACTGCCGTCTTCGAATTACGGGAAATAACTGACCTCTGATTTGTTTGCACTGAATTCTGGAAAATGGATAAATCTTCGAAAAGGCTCTTGAATTTGAGAACGTTTCAATAGCAATTAAGGATTCGTTAATAAATATCACAGTTAATAATAATAATGATGTAGGTCCTTTAGATGAGGCAATGTTTCGTACATATATAAACAAATTCGTTGGCTTAACTTTACGTTCAAAATGAATTCGCGTTCGTGAATAAAACATAAAAGTCAAACATCACGAGCTTAAGCGAAACGGAGCGTACTGTTTAATTTATTACATACAAAAGAAGTTTTATACTTAATTGTGATTGTGTGCAAACTACTGACTAGGTAGAAAAAAAATATTTGAGTAACAAAATACTCACAATTTTGCGTTCTGGAATATGCGATTAGCTAATGGCACATTCAACACAAATTTCCAAGAAATACTGAATAGTAAATTATTAGATACATACAGCATTATCGCAAATAAAAGTCTCATCATACGATATGTTAAGGAAAAAAGATATTCCTGACATTAGTATAGATATTTTACTTGGTGGGCCTTTCAATTTGCTTGCAAATCAAAGCTATTGAGTCAGTGGTTTTAATGTCCCCATCTAACATAGGTTCGTATAATACGCATTCGGAACAATTCTTAATAATTCTCGCGTTATCGCGTTATCAATTATTCATAGGAATTAAAAATTAAAGAAGGGAAGTTGCTAATGATAGAATAGAAAAATATTATTGCTCTGTAAAATGAAAATACTTGCCCAGTGAATTTTTTATAACAATCACATCCTAAACCGCAATTTATTACTCAAAATTAGCGTGGGTTATTTAAGATACTTAAAAACCTCGAAACTCAGGGGCTTGACACTAACACATACGCGTGAAAATAGAAGTGACCTTATTGGTATCCGGTATGTAGAATGACGTATAATTGGGCAAAATTCCTACAGTACGAAAACCACACCAAGATATTTTTAACATAACAAATTCCTTCTCAGCAATATAAAAACCTGGGAAGTAGACGCTGGCTAAAATGAATAATAGAAATTTATGCTAACGCCATGGACAGAACCCTAAAATCCGAACCCATCTCAATCACAATAACACCCAACCCAAGAAGAAACGTAAACAAAAGATGCTTTCCGATTTCGCTAGGTATTACCAATCGAATGTGTTCAAAAGTCGCAGGAAATTCCAACGACAGAAAAGGATTTATCAAAAGAAAAATTCAACAAAACCAAGACAAAAAGAAGAAATATAGCAAAGAGAGAAGTTTAGACCACAATCAAGGACGACGTCCTAAAACTAATTAAACAGCAGTAAAAATAAAAACCCAATATCACTATCTAGCAATTTTGAATACAGATATGCGGATTTAGAAAGAAAGAGTTCAAAAGAAAAAGTAAGAGTTGTGCCAAAAACTCGCCAACAGACGGTATGAGATTCTTCCACCAAAAACCAAGCAGACCAAGAAAAGCAAAATCAAAGAAGAAATCTTAAGGAAAAAAGAAGATTCTGATTAAAATCGACACAGGTCGGACTACCTAAAAGGCTGAGAAACAAATCAGCAATCTAAAGGTTACACAACAAAGTTCAAAAAGCTCAATACTATCATTATACTATCTGAGTGTACGAAATAGTTAAGTCGAATCTAGATAACCCAAACAAAACCAGAAGAAAAAAGGAGAAGGAGTAAGAGTAAATAAGAAAGAAAAAAAAACTTGCGAACCGAGCATCGCTAGCCTCAACGTTCATCGCGTTGGAACCTAAAAAGCCGTGATTAGAATCTCAAGAGCAAAACAAACCCAAAGGCAAGAAATATTCCAACAGTGACTAATAACATCAAAATGTCGACTAAGCGGAAGTATGTAAAGTACAAGAAACGACGTTGCAGTATATTCTAAGTTTCAAACCAAGCGCAGTAACCAAAAATCAACTAAGCTCACAAAGCAATAGACAGAAGAAGCTTTGAACGAAAATAGAAGCAATGCTCCAGTGAACACTAAAGAAAAAGTTAGCAAAACAAAAGAAAGAAAGTGTTTAAGCAGCAGAAGATAGAAAGTAGAAAAAGCAAAAAATACAGAAATGAGAAAAAAGAGATGTCTGATTGGTTCTTTTTTCCGTAGAAGAACAAAAAAAGAGACCACTCTACGGTGCCCAAATAACCGCCCAAAAGGCGACTTTTCAGGAGGAACAAGAAGAAAGACAGATGTGGCATGCAGGTGATCAACTAATCAACAAGAAGAAGAAGAAGAAAAAAATGAAAAGGATAAGACATGTAGATGTATATTTTATTTTTCTCTCCGCAGAAAAAGTGATAAGGTGAGAACTATTGAGTGCTCAACCTACCGTGTTACAAGCGAATCATAAAGAAACACAAAAAGAAACAAGAATGGTTGGTACATAGAAAAGTCTTAGGCCCAAGAAGAAAGATAAGGCTTGATGTTAATGCCTGATTCGTTTTTCTCCTTGTAGAAAAATATACACGTGACTTTCTTAATGTACAAAATGGAAGTGATCTTGTTGGTATCCGGTACGCAGAATGAAGTATCATTGGGCAAAATTCCTGCAGTACAAAAACCACACCAAAATATTTTTAACATAACAGAGTATGAAAGACTTGCCATCTCTATTGCCACGTTCAATTTTAGTGAAGTTGCTTATTACCTTCTTCATAATCGCGGTGTGAAAGAGAGCAGTCTTACAACCAAACTTCGTGCGGTTTTCAATGGATAACTGCCTACCAGGAACGGTAGATTATTAAACAGCATGCCAATGGTTGGTCAAATCATACAAAGAACGTTTTTGACAGCACTTCTATGTCATATCAGCTGACATAGAAAAAAATATACAGGCAAGTGTATATTAGACAAAGATCAATGCAGCACATTTTGTGGCGTAATTCTCTACCGATGCACTTAAAGTGACTTATGTGACAGCCTCAGAATCATCGGTTGTTGGTCTCACTGTTAATCAGCCGCTGGATTTCCTCCGGTGGCGGTGGCTCTGTCGGATTGTAGGGCAGGTAACCGGATTCGATAATGAACCTCTGTTTAATGCCTTCCTTTACTAGAGGTATATTAGCTGGCACTAGGTCTCTAGAACATAAATCCCACAATCCATTAAGTAGAGTACTTTAGTTTTTTGCTGTCATTTTGGAAATCGGTCAGCGCCCGGAGAGTAATCCTCGAGAATCCGAGGTAAAGTTGGTTGGCTAATGCTTCCAACTCCTTGTATAATAAGTAATAATAAGTTTAACTTTATTCGTTGCCATTTGGCTTACAAATTCATTCGTGCTATACTACATTACATTCTATATTTACATTTACATTCTATTTATTTATTTTTTTTTTTGAAATACATTTTCTTATCCCTTCTCTCCCCTTAACTTTTCCCTCCTGCTCCATACTTCCTCCATCCATTCCGCTCCTTTTCCGTTTTCATCTAAGATTTCCTCTATTTTCATCACCTCTTCTCTTAGTTCCCTGCATTTCTGTCTCATGTGGTTAAGGTCTTCCGTTTCTTCTCCACATAGCCTGCACATCTTTTCTGGTTCTTCTTTCCAATATTTGTTCCCTAACTCCTCGTTGCCACATCTGAACTTTGCTACCATTTTTTTCTTTTTGTTGCTTTTATTCTCTCTGTCTTTTAAATATTCCGGCACTCCTTCACCCTTGATATCTTTATAATTCCTATTATATCTGCCCTCTTTTATCTTTGTCCATCTTTCTTGTTTTTCGATGTCTCTATCTCTCCTTATTATTTCTTCCCTTATCCATACTCCCTCTTCTCTTAATCCCTCCACTTCTTCTCTCGCGTACCCGTTTCTTTTGTAATACTCTTCTCTGCCCTCCTGCCCGTACTTCACTTTCCCTCCCTTTATCTCTTTCCAACATTCCTGCAGTATTTTGCAGTCTGTTCTTTCCCTCAGTTCTTCCTCGTATTTTATTGCTCTTTTTCCTGTCTCTACCCTTATTTTTTCTATCTGTACCTCCTCTCTCACAATATACCCCGGTGTATCCCTGTCCAGTCCTAAAACCCATCTCCAGTATTTTTCCTGTAGCCCCTCTACCTCCCTCCACTCCTTCCAGCCCCATATTTCCGCTCCATACATTACCACCCCCTTTATTAATTTTTCAAACAACAATTTTCTTTTTTTTATATCCATCTCGAATACTCTTTCCCCCACACCCCACACTTGTCCTATTAACCTGTTTCCTTTCTTCACCCTTTCCTTTATGTGTTCTCCCTCTTTATTATCCCGTTTCATCGTGTAGCCCAGGTATGTAAATTCCTTCACTTGTTGCACTTTCTCATCACTCCATGTCCACTCCTCTCTTTTTCTTTTCCCCCCTCCTTTTCTAAATTTCTTTATCTTTGTTTTCTTCGTGTTTACTTCCATTTCTCTTTTGTCATGTATTTTTCCAGCGTTTTTATCATCTCTTTCATTTCCTTTTCCTCCTTAGCCACCAACACTATGTCATCCGCATACGCCAACGACCATACCTTTGCTTTCCCTACCACTATCCCTCCTGTCTGTTGTCCTCTCATTGTCTCTTCCAGATCCCCCGTATATACTGAGAACAGGCTTGGGCTCAGTGGACATCCCTGTCTCAACCCTCTCTTTGTGATGAATTTCTCGCTCTCTTCCCCATTCACTTTAACCCTGCTCCTCGTTTCTTCGTAGATTTCCTCTATTCTTTGTATTAATCTTTCATTGATTTTTTTTCTTTTCATATATTCCCACAGCTTTTCCCTATTCACTTTGTCAAAAGCAGCTTTTAGATCTACGAATAGTGCCACCATTTTCCCTCTTTTTTTTCTAGTTCTTTATTTGCTAAGTGTTTCAGTATATATATATGTTGTCTATCGCCCTTCTTCCTTTTCTGAATCCCGCTTGTCCGTCTGGTACCAAATTTCTTTCCTCTATTTCCTTCTGTAGTCTTTCTTGCAGTATTGTCGCATATAATTTGTATGCCGTGCTCAATAATGTTACCCCTCTATAATTCTTGACTCTCCATCTCTCTGGAAATCCTTCTTTCCATATTTTGTTTAGTATTTCCGTCATCTTTTTGCTACACTTTCTCCCCCGTATATCAACTCTTCTCCTTGTATCCCATCTTCTCCTGCCGCCTTTCCTTTTTTTATATTCTTTATCGCCTCTATTACTTCTTCTTCACTAATTCTATCCCTATCTCCTTCTTCCTGTCTTACTACCGCGTCTTTTCTTTTTTCTTTTTTCTGCTTTTGTTCTTCCCCTCCCAACAGGTCCCGAAAATATATCTCCCATTCTTTAATTTGTATTCCCTTTGTCGTCATGTTTTTTTTCCTCTGTTTCTTTAGGTACTTCCATACATCTTCCGTTTTTATTCCTTTGATCTGCTCCTCTTTTTTCTTTTTGTTTTCTTCCTTCTTTCTGTCGCATGTTTTTTTTTTTATATTTTTACTGCTTCTTTGTATTCTTCTTTTTCTTTCCTCCCTTTTTTCCACTGTCTTAATGCTTTTCTTGCATTTTTCTTTGCTTCCTTTCATTCCTTATCCCACCATTTCTTCCATCTTGTTTTCTCCCCTTCCATTTTCTAAATCTGACTCTCTCTGTTGCTTTCTCCATCATCTCTCTTATTTCCTCTACACTTTCTTGTAATTCCTTCCCTATCCATACCGTTTTCCCTATTTTCTCTTTATATCTTTTTATACCCTCTTCTGTCCACTTTTTTTTAGTTATGTACTTCTCCTCTTCCTTTCTCTCTTCTTTTTCTCTTCCTTCCATTGTCAATTCCAGTGGTTGATGGTCTGACTCTACCCTTTCTCCCACCTTAAATGTCTTTACCTTTTCTGCAGCCTCTTCATTTGTCATTACAAAATCTATTATTGATTCTCCCTTTTCTCCTATGTACGTAAATTCCCCCTTTCCATCTTCTTCTCTGTTCCCGTTCATTATTTCCCACCCTTTTTCGTTGCACAATTCCAGCAGTTCTTCTCCCTCTTTATTTATCACCTTGTCCTTTGTTTGTCTCTTTCCCGTCCCTTTTCTTTCTTGTATTCCTCCCTCTTCCCCTATTCTTGCGTTGAAATCCCTTCCTACTATTATCAATCCCTCTTCCCTCTCTTCTATCATCTCTTCTATGTTTTTCCTTGTCTCTTTCATTCTACTGCTATAAACCGTCACTACTTTTATTTTTGTTTTCCCCACTGTATGTTCCTTTCTACAACTCCTCTTCTCTGTTGCACTTTCTCTTTCTTTTCCTGGCTCAACCATTTTTTTTCTTATTCCCGTTATTATACCCCCCTTTGCTCTCCCTTTTTTCTTTTCTCTTTCTGCATGTTGCACCACCCACTCAAATTCCTCCGGCAACTCTTTTTCCCACCACTCCCATTCTTTTTCTTCCATCCATGTTTCCTGTAATCCCACTACATCCTGTTCCTTGATGTACTTCCAGAAATCATGTTCCTTGTTTTTTATTCCCGCTACGTTCCAAAACAATACTCTCAGCTCACTCACCTCCCCCTGTGCTTCTTCCTTACTTTCTTTTTTTCTTCCTTCTTTTTCTTTTCCATTTCCATCTCTCATTATTCCTTTTCTTTGCCATTTCGTCAACTTTCTCTCCTTTACCACCCCCCCTTTGCCCTTTAGTTTTTTGCCTTTTGGTTCCCCAATTTCTCTCCCCTTTCTCTGCTCAGTCCCCTATCCTTGTCGTTCCATATGTATCTGTCTCCGTCTATCTCCATTTTTCTGTACCCTACCCATACTCTTTTTCCTTCCGCTCTTTTTTCCACCGCTAGCGTTCATTATTTCTCTTTGCACTCTTCTTTCCTCCCATGTCAAATCGTGACTTATATATATTCTTGTATTCTTTAATTTCTTCTTCTCCGCCATTACCTTCTGTTTTTCCTCCCATCCTCCGATTTCCGTCACCACCATCTCATTTTTCTTCTCTTTGTTTATTACTGTCACTTTTTTCGCCTCTACTTTTACATTTAATTTTTCTTCCAGCATCACTGCTAAATCTTTTTGTGGTTTTTCACTTCTCCACCCCGTTATCACAATATTATTCTTTCTTTTCCATCTTTCCTCGTCTTCCGCGTTTTTCTCCAGTTTTTCTATTCTCTCCACCAGTTTCTCTTTTTCTTTCTCCCACTTCTTTTCTCTTTCTCCCATTTCTTTTTTCATTTCTTTGATTTCTTGTCTTATTTCTTGCATATTCTCTTCCATCTGTTTCATCATTTCTCTCATTAATTCTTTTAACTCCTCCATTTCTTTCCTTCCTCCTTCTGTTCTTGAGGTTTTTCCTTCGCTTTCCTCCGATATCTTTTTAGTGTCTGCTGATCTATTGTTTTCTTTCCTCTTTCAAATATTTGTTGCCTTTCTTTTTCCTCTTCCTCTCTCTCTCTTTTATTCATCCCTTTCCCCCTTTTTTTATTTCTTATTTATTTATTTTTTTTTAATTTAATTATCTATTTAATTTTTTTTTATTAATTTTTTTTAAATTTATTATTTTTTTTTCTTAATTCCTCCTTACCTTCTTTTCTTATTTTTCGTGTTTTAAAACGTCACCCCTGTAGCTAATTCGCTTTAATTTCGCTTTAATTGTAATAATTTCTATTAATGTAGGAGGTTATCTTTTGTCTCTGACCTTTTCGATTACGCCTTGTTTGTAAACCTTTTTGGGTGGAGAAAGGTTCTTAAGATAAATAATCTCAAGCTCCATATCCTCCTGCAGAAGTTACTTTTTGTTTAACATGCCGACTAGATACTTTGTATGCTTCGTCTGCGCACCATATTTTCCCCTTTTTATGGGTGCATTTTTGAAAACGCGGAGAAGCTTGCCCCTTCTACAGTTTGTCAATCCATTCGAGTATCGAGGTTTCTATGACTTTGGATTTTTCAGGACTGATAGTTCAGGGAACTTTTCTGGTACGATTGCAAAAGCAATTCCCGTCAGAGTGCCCTTGAATGTCTTTTTGGGTTCTTTCGATCCGTCGACTTTTCTTTGCCGGACATTTTTATTACGCTGGAGTTAGTATTTAGACGCTTTGTTGTTCGCCGCGGCAAACTGTTTACATATTTACTCTAATAAAGAAACCAAATTTGCTGACGCTAACTTTGAGTTCCAGCAATTAAAAAAATTTTTGCTGCTCAGTATTTCACTAAGTTGAAACTGGCAATTTATTGCACATAGCTAACATTTTGGTGGTCTGTGGGAAGCGGTGATCAAATCCTGAAAAGCACATATTAAGCGAGTACTAGTGACCTATGTTACCTGGTCCCGATGTTACTCATTTACAAAAATCCAGGCTATGCAAGTTTGAACAAGTGTAGCGTCTTTACCAACAAATAAGAAAACCGTGGAGTTTCGAATATGCTACCGAACTAAAACCACGAACTATATGATTTTGTAACCAGTCGCAGCTAAACCAAAACCTACTAATCAAATAAGACCATTTGCTTTCATTACAATAGCATATGGGAAAGTTATATCCTGGTGCTGACGGTGTTGCGCGAGTAGCCGTGGTTCGCACACAAGCGGGCTGCATCAAGAAGTCGTTTGCCAAACTGAGTCTACTTCCTGTTAACAGCTAGAAAGTGAAATATATTATTATTTACGTATCATTTTTGTTATTGTGTACCGTATAGTTATGTTATTGAAAGGCAACCCTTCCAAGGTCGGGGGCATGTTTCGAATTCATAAACTTCTAGTTAACATAAATAATAATAAACCAGCATTTTTCAACTGTCAATAAAAATTAAGACTAGTAAATATAAAAACGAGTTTGTTTCTTACAAAAACAAATAAATCCTTCGTGCATTCAAGGTCAAAAACGAAGAAGCCGTAACAGCTTCATGCAACAGTTTTCTTTGTTTTTAAATCTCGCTTTTTAAGTCTGCTAAAACAAAAATTGAGGCGGTACTTCTCGTTTATTACTCAGATACTAAAAAGTTAAATTTTTGTAGTTCTTGGAGTGGAACCGATGAAGACGCAGACGAAAAATTGAACATATTTTCCTTAGCGTCAGGTCACTTATATGAAAGATTTTTAAGAATCATGATGTTATCAGTACTTAAACACACAAAAACGCCTGTCAAATTTTGGTTCCTTAAAAACTACTTATCGCCACAGTTAAAGGTAAGATTTACTTAATTCAAAGACTAACCTACAAACATCGGCTTTAGGATTACTTGCCATATATGGCCAAAGAATATGGATTCGAATACGAGCTTGTTCAATACAGATGGCCGCGCTGGTTATTCCCTCAGACCGAGAAACAACGTATTATTTGGGGTTACAAAATTTTGTTTCTTGACGTACTATTTCCTCTTGATGTCAAGAAAATTATATTTGTAGACGCAGATCAGGTAAGTTTTATTAAAACCAAATCAAAATGAAATTAATCAACGTGTTAATTAAGGTGGTACGTGCCGATTTAAAAGAGTTGCAACAGCTGGATTTAGGTGGAGCACCGTATGGTTATACACCTTTCTGCGAAAGTCGAAAAGAAATGGACGGGTTCAGATTTTGGAAACAGGGTTATTGGAGGACACATCTTCAAGGTCGTAAATATCACATCTCTGCGCTTTATGTGGTTGATCTGAAACGATTTAGAAGAGTTGCGGCTGGAGATCGATTGAGAGGTCAATATCAAGCGTTTAGCCAAGATCCGAACAGCTTATCTAATTTGGACCAAGATTTGCCAAACAACATGATACATCAAGTTGCGATTAAATCGTTACCACAAGAATGGTTATGGTGTGAAACTTGGTGCGATGATGCCTCTAAAGCTCAAGCAAAAACAATTGATTTGGTAAGTCGTATGTTCTTAATTAGATTATTTAATCGAAGTGTTTACTTATAGTGCAATAATCCAATGACAAAAGAAGCTAAATTAACTGCAGCTATGAGAATATTGCCGGAATGGAAAGGTTACGACGAAGAAATACGTAAATTACAACAAAAAATCGATTCTGGAGTGTTAGATCCTGATCCCGTTGAAGTGATAGATCAATCTGGTAAGGGATTTAAAAACGTGTTTGACTTTGTTCTAATTGTTTTTTTTTTAGATATAAAAGATATACACACCGAATTATGATAGAAAATAATTGTAATAAAAATTTGTACAAATAAATTAATTTAAGTACTTTATAATGTGTATTTTTGTGTTGTTCTTGAGAGTTATTCTATTGTTTACAACCAAATTAGGAAACAGGACCGGTGCGGTCTGACCTTTTGCGGTGCCAGGTTCAAAAATTTTGCGGCGCCTGAATACGCATTCAAAGCCTACATCGGTGTTTTTTACTTAGATAATTTTCGCAGACCCGGGGGCTTCTGAAAACGCGCGGCAGGGTTTCGATGAACACCCTGAACCTGCCTTGCACCTTTGTATAACAAATAATTGTTATACATCTTTTGTTGTTGTATAAACTTTGAAGCAAATCAAAAAAACTGGTGTGGTCACTACACGACTTTCCTATAAATTATGATTAAGGAATATTTACCTATTTTTTTAAAGTTATGCTGTCAAAACCATTTTGAAGTGATATTTACACGTTTGTATTGTTTTCTAGCATATTTGTGCGCTTCGATATTACTTACCCCTTTAGTAAATCAGTTAAAAAAAATCGTCTCAGGCAGGATTCGAAACTATATTATATTTGTGAATTCATTTTAAATTACAAACTAAATATCTGATAAACTGTTTATGTTAGAATTTTGTTTATTTAAATAAATTGTTAGGAAGAATTATCTCTATAAGAAACTGTAACAATAATTCGAATAATTTACATACGTACAAAATTATATAAGAAAAACTGTTAAAAATGGCGGATACATCCAATTCCGGTTTCTTTATCAAACACATCTTTTGATAGAGCCGAGAGAATATGAAAAGCTAGCTTCATACCAAACTTCATGTAATTAGGACTTTTGGTTCGACAGTTATCGTGGGTACAACCATGTACAACGTTACACACAGACACCCAAAATTTTTTTGTAAAAATTGTTGTAAATTTTCTGATTCAGGAGACCTTGAAACATAATATTCTTCAAAAATAGTATATTATATATCAAGGTTGAGAAGTGCATCATTATAACCTAAGCGATAGATTATATCGCGAGACGCGAAGCGTCGAGGGATATAAATCGCGCAGGTTATAATGAACTTCTCAACCGTGTTATATATACAATTTTTTCCACTACTACAGTTATTAAAACCTTTCTAGCTGTTACTAAATCAAATTTAAAATTTAAGATATTAATTTTAAATTAAAAATCAAGTCAGTAATTCTGACAGTTGTCATTAGTTTAATAGAATTAATTTTGACGTAATTCTTAATTGTGATTTAAAACACAAAAGTTGTTTAAATTGTTTAAAAACATTATTATTTTAAGCATTGATTATATCTAAAACATATTTAACTCAATAATATTCACATTTAATTAAGCGCGAACTTCAAATAACTTACTTTTTAAAATCAAATTTATTTATTAATTGAGCGATTTGAAAACTTAAATTAGCATTAAATAAAATCTCTTGCTCTTGGTACGCAGTTTGGTAAACTTTTTTTCTTTGAAACTGTTGTAGTATTATCAGAAAATGTAAATATTATTTACCTGCGCTTAAAAAAGTACAACTTCACAGCCTTCTATTATACGTAATAATGCAAGCGTATACAACTAGTAGTGGAAAAAAATAATTTTTTTTAAATGCGATCACTACTTTCCTTATAGGAAAGTAAAAAATAACTCTATTATATTTTTATTAAGTTCAGATCATAGATTTCAGCTTTAAATGTTATTGAAATAGTGATGCAGAGCTAAGGGGAAAGTGCGGTAAAGGGTACTCTGAAATAGTGCAGTTCTAACACGCCGGTGCGGAAATAACATGTATTGTACATTTAAATATTATCGGAAAAACGTGTAAATAAAAGGCATGCGCAATTTAATTGTACTATTTATTTCTGTCTTTGTTTACTTAGAGCACGATACAAACCTCGGAAAGCCGCATCTATAACGAAGTTATATAAATATCTATGGTTCAGATACAATGAGAAAGTTAAAAAAAAAACCATAACAAAAAATTAGTTCAATGCAAAATTTTTGAAAAAAAATTTGTAAAATGTTTAAAACGCAATTGCGGCCTAACTAGGACAGCTAGCAGGGTGTAGTTTTTCAATAGCAAGATAATGATCTTTTCTAAACCTTTAGTAAAAAATATTCCATAAAAAAACCTTATAAACCATAAAAAAAGTGATTTTAATGCAAATGTTTTGAAAAATTTTTGTAAAACGTTAAAAGGGCAATTGCGGCCTAACTACCACAGCTAGAAGAGTGCATTTTTTTAATAGAAAGATATAAGATAAGATATATAAACAAAAAAAAGTGATTTTTATGCTAATTTTTTTAATAAAGTTTTATAAAATGTAAAAAAAAGTGTAAACGTTAATTGCGTCCTAACTACGACATCTAGAAGCGTGCAGTTTTTTTAATAGCAAGAACATTTCTAAACCTTTTGTAACGAAATTTCTATAAAAACCTTTTAAAAAAAGTGATTTTAATCCAAACTTTTTCAAGAAAAAAAATTTTGAATAATGTTTAAAGGGCAATTGCGGCCTAACTACGACAGCTAGAAGAGCGAAGTTTTTTAATAAAAAGATAAAAAGCTTTTCTAAACGTTTTATAAAAAAAATCCATAAAAAAGCATAAACCATAAAAAAAGTAATATTAATTCAAATTTTTTGAAAAAAGTTTGTTAAATGTTTAAACTGCAATTACGGCCTAATTACGATAGCGTGCAGTTCTTTTAAATACCAAGATAATGATATTTTCTAAAGTTGTTCTGAAAAAAATTGATAGAAAAGCTTTATAAACCATAAAAAATGCGATTTCAATGCAAATTTAAAAACAAAATTTGTAAAATGTTTAAGCCTAACTACGACAGCTAGAAGCGTGCAGTTTTTTTAATAGCAAGATAATCTTTTTTAAACGTTTTGTCATAAAAATTCCATAAAAAATCTTATAAACCATAAAAAAAGCAAACTTTTTCAAGAAAATGTTCCAAAATTTTCTAAAATGTTTAAATGGCAATTGCGGCCTAACTAGGGCAACTAGAAGCGTGCAGTTTTTTTTAATAGCAAAGTAATGATCTTTTTTAAACGTTTTGTCATAAAAATTCTATAAAAAAACATTATAAACTATAAAAAAAGTGATTTCAATTCAATTTTTTTGAAAAAAAAATGTGTAAAATGTTTAAACGGCAATTGCGGCCTAACTACGACAGTTAGAAGGGTGCAGTTTTTTTTAATGGCAAGATAATAATCTTTTCTAAACGTTTTGTCATAAAAATTGCATAAAAAAATCTTGTAAACCATAAAAAAAGTGATTTAAAGCAAACTTTTTCAGGAAAATTTTCCAAAATTTTCTAAATTGTTTAAATGGCAATTGCAGCCTAACTAAGGCAGCTAGAAGCGTGCAGATTTTTTTAATAGCAAGATAGTGTTCTTTTCTAAACGTTTTGTAAAAAAAAATTCTATATAAAAACCTTATAAACCATAAAAAAGTTATTTCAATTCAAATTTTTTGAAAAAAGTTTGTAAAATGTTTAAACTGCAATTGCCGACTAACTACGACAGATAGAATGATGCAGTTTTTTTTATAGCAAGATAATGATCTTTTATACACGTTCCGTAAAAAATCCATAAAAAAGCTTTATAAACTCTAATGAAAGTGATTTCAATGCAAACTTTTTCAAGAAATATTTCCAAGATTTTCTAAAATGTTTAAATGGCAATTGCGGCCTAACTACGACAGCTAGAAGCGTGCAATTTCTTTTAATAACAAGATAATAATATTTTCTAAACGTTTTGTCATAAAAATTTATAAAAAAACATTATAAGCCATAAAAAATGTGATTCCAATTCAAATTTTTTGTTAAAAAGTTTGTAAAATGTTTAAACGGCAATTGGGGCCTAACTACGATAGCTAGAAGCGTACAGTTTTTTCAATAGCAAGATAATGAACTTTTCTAAACGTTTTCTTATAAAAATTCATAAAAAAACATTATATAACATAGAAAAAGCGATTTCAATTCAAATTTTTTGAAAAAAAGTTTGTATAATGTTTAAACTGCAATTGCGGCCTAACTAGAACAGCTAGAAAGGTGCAGTTTTTTATAGCTTTTTTAAACGTTCTGTAAAAAAATCCATAAAAAAGCTTTATAAACTTTAATAAAAGTGATTTCAATGCAAACTTTTTCAAGAAATATTTCCAAGATTTTCTAAAAGGTTTAAATGGCAATTACGCCCTAACTAGGGCAACTAAAAGCGTGCAGTTTTTTTTAATAGCAAGATAATTATCTTTTTTAAACGTTTTGTAAAAATTATTCCTTAAAAAAATCTTTATAAACTATAAAAAAATTGATTTTATAGCAAATTTTTTGAAGATAAAATGTAAAATGTTTAAATGGCAATTGCAGTCTAACTACGACAGCTAGAAGAGTACAGTTTTTAATAGAAAGATTAAAATCTTTTCTAAACGTTTTGTAAAAAAATTCCTTAAATAAAGCAATATAAACCACAAAAAAAGTGATTTAATACAAGTTTTTTTGAAAAAAGTTTTATAAAATGTCTAAACGGCAATTGCGGCCTAACTATGACAGCTAGAAGCGTGAAGTTTTTTTTAATAGCAAGGTAATGATTTTTTCTCTATTTCGACATGAGAATTAGCCATTCTGACACTAAAATCCGTGTAAGAATAAGCAAATTCTTACACGAATTTTAGTAATGTTAGTTTTTTCAAAGTTGGTATCTCTGCATCGTAAGTTGACGTTACATGAAAAAGAAATCAAAATTATTGGAACTTAACAATTGAAATTCAAATTTTGATGCCAAGATAAAATAAAAACGTCTTATTAATTCAAAGTTATTTACTTATAAAGGTATAAAGAGATAATTTTGTATGAGATTTTAGGTTAACACATAAATTTCAATATGTCAAAGTGTAAGTGTTGCCAATTCAGTAAAATATAAATTTCCCAATGTTGTTTTAAAAATAAAAATTATACGAAAAATATTAAATATTGTATCGAAATAGAGAAAATAGTATAAAGCACACGTCATAGAATACGTTTCAATCACTCGACCGCTTCATAAACTCGCCGCTGCGCGGCTCGTGTATGAAACGCGGTCTCGTGATTAAAGTGCGTTCATTCTGTAACTTGTGTTTTAATATACTATTCTAAACGTTTTGTCATAAAAATTCTATAAAAAAACATTATAAACCATAAAAAATGTGATTCCAATTCAAATATTTTGAAAAAAAGTTTGTAAAACTTTTAAACGGCAAATGCGAGCTAACTATGATAGCTAGAAGCGTGCATTTTTTTTTAATGGTAAGATAATGATCGTTTCTAAACGTTTTGTAAAATAAAATTGTACAAACAAGCCTTATAAACAATAAAAAAGGTAGTTTTAATTCAAACTTTTTCAAGAAAATTTTTCCAAAGTTTTGTAAAATGTAATTGCCGTTTTCCAAAATTTTGTAAAATATTTAAACAATTGCGGCCTAGCCTAGCTGTTTTCTTTAAATATCAAGATAATAATCTTTTCTAAACGTTTTGTAAAATAAAATTTTATAAAAAAAGCCTTGTAAACCATAAAAAATGTAATTTTATTGCAAACTTTTTTAAGAAAATTTTGTACACTGTTTTAAAGGCAATTGCGGCTTAACTACTACACCTAGAAGCGTGCAGTTTTTTTCGATGGCAAGATTTCTAAACGTTTTGTCATAAATTCCATAAAAAAACTTTGCGTGCAGTTTAAAAAAATAATTTTAATTCAAACTTTTTCAAGAAAATGTTTCCAAAGTTTTGTATAATGTAATTGTCGTAGGACTGTTAGAAGGGTGCCGTTTTTTTAAATAGCAAGATAATAATCTTTTCTAACCGTTTTGTAAAAAAAAAGAAGTTGGTGCAGTTTTTTTCAATAGCAACATATTTATAAGTATTATAATATATTATTTATTTCCAAGAGTGATTGAAACTACTTTTTCTATAACTTTGGAGCATTATTCGGAAACAGATCGTAACACAATGTACGGTATACCGTATACATCGACCTATAGTACATTAAAACAATGTACGTTTTCATTGAATTCATGTAATTTACATTATAAGTACATAGTTTTTTGATGTACTTTACATTGATTCAAGTTGTATTTGTTATGTTTTAAAAGAATTTGTTATGAGATCATGCATAGTGAACCTTTAAATGTAGTACCATTACGTTATTTTATCGTATGATGTACATTAATTTAACATTTGAAATACATTGGGTTAATATGTAATCGTACGTTGTATGCGTAGAGTTTTTATAGAACTATGTACAGTTTATGATTTCAATGTATTTTTACACTAAAACTATCATTGCATACGTTAATTTTAGGTAAGAGATACATTGATTTAATGTAACATTCACAGAATTAAGTCTTATCACTGTCACACGTAGCATCAAGAAATTTGAGTATGTGTGAACCTCAGTGTCAGCAATAAATTAATTTTTATATAGCGTGTCAGGTGGTGTCAGTGCATTTAGTTTGTGTATTTTTCTTGATGCAATTCCATAGTACAGTAGAACAGAAGCAAAAAAATGTTTAATACGCTGCCAAAGTTTTAATTACTAAAGTTTGTTCAATAGGTGAGTGTGACGTTATTCCGTACGTTATCAAATTTAAAATGAAAAAGAGAAATTAACTAAATAGTTATTCACATCTTTAATTATTTTAGCCTCAAAAGACGATGGCGAAACATGCATCAAGTCGATGAAAATTGGTAAATTGTCAACGGATAAAATGTATTCAAGTCTATCAACGAAATATTTGATCAATGGCCATTCTACAAAAACCATCTGATTTTCGTTTGATAAGAACATTGTATAAAATAATGTTTTTAATTGTAAATGCAATATTTTTTAGATTGATGTTGACTTTACCTATCTATACCCACCAGGAGATGAATTACTACAAATCACCAATACGAATAACAAGTTAATTTTTTTTTAAATTTTAGTTGTTTGATTGATGTTTCCTTTAAAAGTGTAATAAAATTGGATTGCTTTGTATAATATCTAAATATATATTTTACATACTGTTAATGTTTATTAATACATTAAATTGATGTAGTGTGTTTATTAGATTTACGAAATCTGGTACATTACAATAATGAAATACATACATAACATCAATGTAATTGTACATCAAATTAATGACGCCCACAAATTGCGTCAATGTAATCGTACATTGTATTTATGAACTTTTACATTGATTCATGTATGTTGGTACACGAAATTGATGAATCATGTACATTGAATTAAAGTAATAATACATTGTCTTAATGTACACATTCTTGTTCAGATTCAATGTTTTAGTACATTAATCTAATGTAAACGATTCATTGCGCTGATGTACCCATTCATCGGATGAAAAATATGTACATTTTTCATTGATTCAATGTAGATTTACATTGATTCTACGTGACTTTCTCTTTCAGTGTAAATTAATCAGATACACGCTGTATATGTTTATTACTTTTATAACTAATAAACATGTCTTTTTTCAAAGATTACGTGTTGTTATTATTCGATTATTGTTATCAAAAATCTCAAGTCTTAAAGTGATTCTATTAAGCGGCGTGCACTTTAATAGGTAAATTTTTACATTATCATTACATGTAAAGTGAACTTCAATTAAAAAAAAAACCTTTTTTGTTTAAAAACGAATTTATCCTGATTTACTCTTTCACTCTATAACTTTTTACGGTAGGGTAAACATCGCACTTTTTAATTTTTTTTCTAGATATAACGAATTTGACTATTATTCCAAGCATTAAACGTACACGGAGAGAAATATTATGCTGAATTTAATCATTACAATTTCATATTTAAAGCATTTGCTTTTTTTCTAAAATTGATTCACATTCAAATAAAATTAAACCTACATGTTCTAAAACTTAAATTAAATTTCTTATTGCAATCCAAACATGTTTTTATTAAATCATTCATAATTATAATGATACAAGTAAAAAGTTTTTTTTGAAATTAAGACTACAAATTGATCAAATTCAACTAATTATTATAAGAAATCATATCAGCGATTAAAGTACGTAATAAATTACTACGAAACCACAAGTAGGCATTTCAAGTAAGCATTTATGTTATCACTATTTGTTCCACGCTGGTCTAAAATAAGGTATCAGCAATTTAATTTACGTTAAGGTTTGCAATATGTGCTAAACTTTTTGCTAAAGCTGTGGCAAAGATAAATTAACGTGTACCATGACTACGACAGTTTTTTGTTTGGAACTATACGACATGGATCCATCATTTTATAACAAGTTGCTTGCAGCATATAATCTATAACTCACTACATCAATTAGTGAATGATTGGAAACTATCAGAAACTTACAAGTAAGTATTGACTCTGATTTTGAATATTGTTCACTGTCGTTATATGTTAGAATTATGTCGCAAAGCTTGCACATTTTTTGGCATGTATGACTTAGTTTTTTGCAATGAAATGAAATTATCGTGCATTTGCTTTTCTTTTAGAACAAGAAATTGATGTTACATCCCTTGTGTGCCTAACGGAAAATAATTTGGACATATTGAAGGAAGGTGAATTTGGATTGATTGTTAAGTTTAGTAGTTGGAGAACCCTTTGACAGAAAAAAATAACTTTCCAAAAGTTACAAGAAGATTATTTAACTCGGATGGTGTAGATTCGACTAATATTCTAACATACTATTAATGCTGATGCGTGTACATATTGGTGTCAAGGACAGTATTATTTGGATCGGTAATATTACCAATAATTATAAATTTTTATGTAATCTAGGATTAAACCATAAACTGTAGTGATGATAAAATATAACACATTTATTTTGAATTTAGCAAATAAATACGTTTAAACTATGTGTATATTTACTGAAATCATTCATACCCTGAAGCTGCACAAAAGCAAACATTATGACACTGCGTGCTTAAATTAATACGAAGTGTTATTACTATTAAACCTATTTATGATAAAACGCAACAATCAACAGAGATAAGAAAAAGCAGTACTTGTCATAACTATGGTTCTTCTCTACGATCACATTAAGCAACTTTTGAATGATAAAAGAAAACGATGTTTTCTTAAATTGATATATTATAAAATCTATACAATTCTTTTTCAAAATATTTGTTGTAATAAAATGAAAGCTTTAGTTAAGCGTACATCCGCTTGACTCAAAACCAACAGCCTATTTGCATGAAATATAGCTGTTTTTACTTTATTACAGTAAACTTTTCTCTCCGTGTATTAAAATACAAATGATAGTTAAATTAAATAAAAGAAGTTACCTATTTCTAGTACAAAAATAATAAACTTACGTAGACCAATTTTTAAAGTCATTCCTATTACTTAGATCTATTAGTTAATGTCAACTAAGTAATATATGTATGAAAAGCATGAACGAAACAGAAGAACGCAATAGCGTAGAAAGTATTAAGAAAGCTGCAGTCGCCCGAGGGGTTCAGGAATTTTTCATTACACTTCAATGCATTGTTTGTTAAGGTTGTAAGACAACTAACCCTTTTTATTGTTTAGGAGCTTTTAAAATTCAGCTTTATATACGAGCTTAATTTTTTTATTATTTAGCTGTTTCTTGAAAATCTTGTAGCGATTATTTGGATTTATTAAAATAAAAAAATGTACAAACGTTATGTCTATATTTAAGAACATTTAAAGATTTTGTAAAAAACCCCGACAATAATTGTTTTATTTTTATTAAATATTATTTTCAATACAATTTATTAGCTAATAATATCGTATTTAATTTACAAATGAATGTGTAGTCAGGTACAGAAAACTACAAAACACTACACACACATTACTACATTTCTGGTAGTTTCTTTTTGATTACTTTATAGTCAAAATACCACTTATGGAGAAAAACTCTAATTTCGTCAAAAACAAGTTCAATACAATTCGAAAAAAGACTACGAGACTACACAGTTTGAAAATCCCAAAAATAGTTTGACGTTTAAGTTGGCAAGTGCGCCAAAACTATCTAAGACGGTTTACAAAAGCAAAAATTAAAACTTGTGATAGCTAAGAACAATAAGCTTGCGCTTCAGCCGAGGCGAGGCTACAATTTATACGAGTTGGCAATGGAGAATTTTTGTGATAACAAATGATGAGCAAGACAGCTTATTATCAAGAATTGTTGCGTGCTGATAAAACCTAGTTTCCAGTGACATATCTAAAGAGAAACCCAATCGCGTTATCTTCAATCCATGCACTTGAACAAACATCATAGCATGTAAATGCACCGGCCTCATAATTAGTATTAAAAACTCTAAATAAAAACACTTCCGGCTGTTGTTTCCCATTTATAGTTTTAGTAGTATGTAATAGTTTAATGCGAATTGATTGCAAACTGGAGAAATTTTTTTTAGAGAAGCACAAAAATGAGTAGTTTGTGCTAATCTTTTCAAATCGTTAACAAAATGCTCAATAAACTGTCATAAAGTCGCGGTTTTCTTCCACCAGTAGTCCTTTGTTCGCACCAACATTGAGACGCGATGTTTTGGTTGTAAAGCTTTAATGTCGTGAATAGCCGTACTTATTTATTTTCTCAAATCTAAACTTTGTTTAGGCAACAGGTATTAGGAAATATTTGGGTTGTGTTAGTAACGCTTATGTTCTTTTTTCCAAGCGATGTACGGTAAGAAACACAACGTAAGCAACAAAATTTCAAAACATGGAACTTTATTTGACACAATATTGAGCCTCACGTCCACTGACTGCCATTTTCTGCTGGCTTAGATACCGTTAAAAAAGCATTCGGATAAATGTAAAATTTAAAATTTTCTCTGGAAACAATCAATCTATAAAACTCTACATATACAAAAAGTTAAAAAAAAATAACCAAAAACTAAGACTTTACTTGTAGCAAAAGTATTTGCTGTCAACAATATTTTAAACGTCAGATAACAACATTAAAAAATGTAAAAAAAATTATATTAAAAAGTAGTAATTAAAACGGCTTGCCATTGGCTTGACGTCACGTTTTATATTAACAACCGTTAGATTGAATATTCACAAGAGTTTAAGATATTTATCACAACAGAATTCTTTCTATTCAACCTGAATTTAAAAATTATTTTGGAATTAAACTACATATTTTGGCCAGTCACATAAATAAATATGTATGTGTGTCAATATTTACTTATTTACAACCTTGCTATTATTCTTTTATAAATACATATATCTTACCAAATAACTTCACAAGAAAAGTAAAAAAAAATTACTTTTGTCTATTGGTCGTTACACTGTGGGCCAGTTCGGATTACTGAAATGTTCAGATTACGGAAGTTCGGATTATGGATATTGCACTGTACATTAGTGTGGAGCGAAAAAAAATATTTTTTTATATCAATAAGCTTGGGAGTGCAAACGTTGTTACTATATACCAGTAGATTGCCATTAATTTTTTTTTAACTTTTTCGATTTTTAACGGTGCCACAACGACCTTGAATGTTTCTTAATAAGGATAATAGCTTTAATGAATTAATGTTTTTTTAAATAGTTGTTGATATCAAATTCAGTTTAACTTGAGCCAAAAATAAGTATTCAAAGGTATGAAAAGGAACACAAAAAAAATTAAACCAGTGTCGTATCATCTTGAAGTGCCACAAAGGGATTCAAATTTGGTAAAAATAAAGAAAAAACAGATTAAATTAAAACAAAGATTAATTTTTTTCTACATAAGGTAATCTAGTCTTATTAGTTTTACAAATTAGTATTATTTTATATATTTTATTTAGAACTATTTTAAACTAAAAATATTTTTATTTCACGACAGTGGCGTACACAAATAACATATATAAGGTAAATTAAAGAAAAAAATTAAAAAAACGTAATATAATCATTGAATTTCGGCATGATAGATCTAGACTTCAGTCTCGATCGAATGTAGCCATCTCTTTCTAAGTCTCCTACAGTTGCCGCAGCTTCTGTCGCCAAACGGACGCATCGTTCGACGGCTTGAGAGTGACACACCAGTTTGGGAAATGTTATCAATATCATTTCTTCTCTGTCAGTTAAGTAATTTTTAATTTCGGCTGTTGTAAGGGATCTTGTTAAGGGGGGTTCAATATTTTTAAACGACTCATAATTTATCATCTTGTAGTATTCTTGGGCTTCAAAATTTAAGACTGAAACTTTAAACTGGCGTATTGAGTTAGACTTCTCTTGCTCTCTTGCACGTATTATTTGACATAGGGCAACTTTCCGAATGATTGGTCTTTTATCTTTGATCATGGCCAATAATATGTTCTCTCTTTCAAATGTTGAATACGCGGTTATTTGCGCAGTTTTGTGAAGAAAATGACGGACACTTTTATCAATTACTCCTTCACACTGAAGTACGCTCGCTTTTAGAATTTCGGGATACTAAACATTTTAGAGTTTTTGGATACTAAACATAAAATTTGCCGCCCTTGTGACATTATAAAAATAAGTCGGTGGTTGTAAAAGACAGAACAAAAATATTTATTTGAAAATATATTAGTTATATAAATAAAAATACATTATAATTTAACTTTTCTGGCTTTAATGGCGGCAAAATTGTTAATGACGTCGTCAAAATTAATTTCCTCCGTGATACTTTGTTCTATTGACAAAATGGCTAAATTACTTAATCTTGTGGAACTTATGGTAGACCTTAAGTAATTTTTTATTAACTTTAACTTTGAGAAACTTCGTTCACATGCTGCAATGCTGATAGCTATAGTTAAAAATATGCGAAGCATTATCACGATATTCGGCACGCTAATACCGTAGTTGCATTGCTGAATAAACTCCAGCAGCTCGAAGGATCCCTTCATAACATTATCTTTGGTTTTTGTATCAGCTACAGCGGTGAAATTCCGTAACCTCTCTCTTTCGATTTCAAACTCTTTCATATCGACGTCACTAGGCTCTTCTTTGAATTCGCACTTGTATTCTGGGTTCAATAAGTTGGTTGACGTGAAGAAAGAGTTCTTAACATCCAACTCATGCAGTTGGTGAAACCTGGTCTTGATTTCTTGGGTTATTCTATTCACTGACTTGTACATTTCTTGCCTTAATTTAATATCATAACTTAAACCAGCATCTGCAGTTTTATCTTTTTTGTTTTCCTTATACAACGAGGAGCTATATCAATGCCTAGATCTTCACAAGTGGTTTTTGCATAACTCAATACGTCGTTGACCATAACATCACGGTTGTCGACTACGGACAATTGTAACGCGTTAATTTTCATAGCTCAATGATGCACATTTAGACCTTTAGTCTGGAGATACACTTGTGTATCATTTATTTCCCAAAGAACTCGATTCCATAACCCAAGGAAGGCCAAAAATGGCAACGACTGGAGAGCAGGAAGTAGGAGCTTGATCTGTCACTGCATTTTCCTTTATGTTCTGCGAAAGTGATTCTAGGACTTCAATAATCTCAGTATAGTGGCTCTTCATAATCACTATGGCTTCGTACCTTGCATTCCAGCGTGTTTCAATAAGACGTTTGACACTTTGACCTGTAATGTCGGTAAGAACTTTCCAGCGGTGAGTGTAAGACGAAAAACAATTAAAAACTTTATCCATAGTACCAAAAAACGTAACTGAGTTCACTGCTACTGACGTTGCGTGTACTCTCACCAGATTTAAAGTATGGTTACTGCACGCAACATACTGAGCATTTGGATTAATTGCCTTGATACGGGTTTGTACACCAGAATGTATTCTCGACATGACAGATGCGTTGTCGTATGCTTGTCCACGACAATTTTGAATGTCCAATCCATCGCTTTTAATTTTGTCTAGAATCATTTTCGATATATCCTCAGCCTTTTTCTCTTCGGTTTCAAGAAAGTTGATGAATGATTCCATCACTTGCACCTTGGTCTCGTCGAGTTTTACATAACGCCGTATTTGACTCGTTTGCTCTTTGTGTGACAAATCTGGTGTACTATCGAATACAATAGTAAATTACTTGGCTTCCTTCACTTCAGCGAGTATCTTTTTTCGAACATGATTGCCTAGACAGTTTATGAATTCATTTTGGATTTCAGGTGATAGGTAAGACACGCTAACTTTTTTTTGCAGCTTCACTTTTGTGAGATGTTCAAGAAGAACTGGATCGTATTTGGCAAGAAAATGAACAAGTGCTAGGAAGTTGCCTTTATTTCCAGTGGCACTATCATCCACAATCTCCCTGTGACCTCGGAATGCCATATTTTGTTTGGCAAGAAATCTAATAATATCTAGTATCCTGATTGCCTCCACTTTTGCTCTTCTTTGACAATCACGTTCTGTGCTTCTTTGTCGATCGTTGTACCAGCTTGTAATCTTCTCTCCAGACATTTCCACATATTGAAGTTTTCATTATGTGCCGTGCTTGATTCATGTTCTAAAACTTTGGGATTTAGTTTCCACCATTGGTTGAAACCATCAATAGTGTTGAATCCACTATCCCAAACAATTGGCAGCAGAAACAGAACAATGATTCTTTAGAAAGGGAATAGGTCATCCATGTCCTCAATACCTTTTTGCCATTTGGCAAAGTTCGGAAAAACCAATCACGGTTTAATTTTCTTGTTACTCCCTTGGGTCCCTTGGTAGAATCTTTTGACCCTGGCCGATTCACTTCAGCGAACTTACAATCAAGATGCTGCACTGTTTTATAGCCTCGAGCTAGAAGTAGAGTTCGAAGATTATCGGGAATCAGAATAGGCCAAGTTCCAATATCACTGATTGATTCATCCGCATACTCATCCTTAGCTTGTGTGGCTGTGGAGTCACCAGTATCTTCACCTTGAAGACTGTCGATCTCTTCGGAGTTTTCCATTTCAATTTCCCATGATTCCGATTATTGCAACTGTTTCATTAGGTAATGCTTCATGGTTAACAATACAGCCACTAGTAGACGGGGCACATTTTTCACTTGTAGTGACACTAGTTTCTATATCATGTTCAGTCACACCTCTTTGGGCAGCTAATTCTAAATATTTGAGTAAAGCTCCCTTATTTTTTTTAGATTCTTCCTATCTAGCTTTTTTTTGTTTCCTGTAGAAATCACCGCTCTCCTTATGTCTCTTCATGATCTGAAAGTAATGAATGAAAACAACATAGAATGAAACTATTTGTATAGGGTTTAATAACTATTTTACGTCGGTATTATAAACGTTTCACTAGACTCTTGTACTTACTGAAAATGCTGTAAATCTTGTGATTTTCAAGGAGTGAAGTAGCAGGGCGCATGAAACACTAGTAAGTACTACACTATATAAAATTAAAGCCCTAGAATGTAAATGTTTATAGTTTATATTTTATATTTTATAGTTTATATTTTAAACAGTAATCACTACACGTAAAGGTACCAGGTAAAGTATTAACACTAAAATTTTTATCAAACAACACAAACAGATTTTAATATGTTTATATCACCAAGTAGGTACAGTAAAAGAGTATCCCTGTGAGAGGGTGCAAAAAATCAGTATCACTATCAGTCGATCACAACAAACAACACTGAGCTTGCTTAATGCTTATTACGTCAATTACGTGTAAAAGCGCCTGTTTAGTGTTTACATCTTACTTTGGCGCGGGCAGTTATAGTCACTTCTTTGTTTTTTTAAAAGAATTTTTTAGGATTTTCTCATAGGCAAAAATCACATTTGGTTTTTGTATTATCTAGCTAAAGTAAAGGGGGGATCATTAAAAATGTCAATTTTCAATTTTACATGCGTCACGTTGTCGGTTACCAACAGATTTGAACGGTTGTAATAGCTATTTATAATAAGTGTTAAAAGTAACGTTACTTTTTGAGTGAAAAAAGTTGCGAAATGAGCGAAAGCGTCTGTTGTCAGTTAATTATTTTATTTCTGATAGAGATATTATAAGCTTATATCTTCATAGTATTCATAGTTACGATATCAATAAACAGGGTCATAATTTCCTTGGGATGTTAAGATGCTATAATTCCCTCTATCTAATTCCGATAATAAAAGCGGCTCGTTTTTAATGTGCGCGACTTAAACGCAGGTGTTTAATAGATAAGACAAGAGTGTAAACCATATATTTATAAGATAATTTCATTCTATTTCTT
The DNA here is from genome assembly GCA_035610365.1 of Aquatica leii. Lineage (NCBI taxonomy): Eukaryota > Metazoa > Arthropoda > Insecta > Coleoptera > Lampyridae > Aquatica > Aquatica leii. Next base: position 11,567,665 of record CM069434.1, on the reverse strand, counting down.
ATAGCGACATTTGGTAATTGGGGAATGTTAACGTTAACTCTTCTTTTATCTTTGTCGTAGACGCATTCAAATTCTTTTATCTTTGTCATACACACATTGTGACATTTGCAGTTTTTTTTAAATTTATTTAGTTTTTTAAAATTTGCCGTCCTCCCGATGATGCCGCCCGGGGCGGTCCGCACCTCCGCCCCCCCCTCCCTACGCCACTGTAATAAAGCAAAACATTGGACGGGGCGAATTTTCCTAGTTCCTCAATTTGTCACAGACAAACTGTCAGGAAAACGACGTTTCAACCAACGTTCAACATTTAAATGGCTTCTATTCAGATTTTGAAACTACGTTTGAGGATGTTTTGACTATGATACTATGAACCGTGGATAATTAACCCATATGGTGACATAGAAGAAACAAAAAGAAATGACGGAACTAAGTACAAACGAAGAACTTAAGGTTCAGTTTAAAAACGGATACCTCCTACTTATCCCGTGTTATGGAATATAGCGAGAAAATTTTTAATTCCATCGTCATACCTAGTGGAAAGGAGGTTCAGCGCTGTTACCAATCTCCTAACAAAAAAAAAACAGACTGGACATCATTAGCCGACGAGATTTAAGATTAAACCTTACAAAATTGACGCCTAATGTTGATAAATTATTATTAAAGCATCAGATTCATCCTTCTCACTAAAAACATTTACTTATTACCAGCCGTGTTCCCATAGGGTATTCTCCATATACGCCGTATACTCCAAGGATTTTTTAGACATACTGCGTATACTCTCAAGCTTGCCGTTAGCACAGAAGAAACACCTACAGATGCAGAAGCGACATTGACGGCGGCTTCTTTGATGTTTGATGTGCCAGGTCGCCATCTTAAAAGGAAGTATTTGGGCGATGCTGTTTATTAAAAATATCCAATATATAAAATAAAATATACTAGTTTCTTATAAATGTGTTACCTTTAGCAATTTTTGTGCCAGATTCGGCAGTTTCTGTGATGTTTGCTATCAGCTTGTAGTTCATTTTTAGATTTTAGTTTGACGGCCATCAAAAGAAGTACATATTTTCGCATTGCAAATTGGTATCTGTGCGATACGGACAGTGTCACTTCTGCATTCGTAGGTGTTTTTTCTGTGCCGTTAGGATGCTCTCAGCATGCGAACACGCGCAACGCACATCGTGATTTGTCGTAAAACAAATTCCTGTTAATCTAAATCATCAGTATAATAGAATATATCATTGCTTACGGTTTGTCTAATACGCGATTGATTCTTGACTTATTGAATACATTGTGCGGTTTACCGTGAGTTTGTAAGTTAATTAATTTTTGTTAACATACTAAATCATCTAAATGAAAAATGAGTGCGAATTCTAATAAACGCGGCACGCCCTTCGGTTTCTTCTCCACAAGTCAAGCTAAGAAAAATAAATGTGCAGTGGAGGTAAATAATGTTGATGCTGTTAGCGCTGGTCTATCTGTGCCCTCGTCAAAGAATAGCATTTGTCCTATTCCTTGTGATGAGAATATTGTTACGGATTTATTTATTAAAAACTAATTTATTTTTAACGACTAAAAATACGTTTACTTATTCTAGAAATATGTACACTTTTAAATTAACCGAACTAATTAAATCTAATAATATTTAATGAAAACACTTACACTAATTTATGTATAACCGTTGTATAACACTATCACTTACACGAAGATAAGATAACGTCCGTGGATAGCTTCACACTTGTTTACACTAAAAATCACGTACACGATTATTCTCAGTAGGTATATCTCACATGCGTGCTAACGACTTATTTATTTCAACTTGATAATCTTCTTAACACTGCTGTATTCGCATTCCAGCAATAACTGACCTACGATCTGTCTCGTCGGTATATATATACACATACGGAAATCCTTCTCGAGCGTTCCCTATTTTTCGGTATATCTTCTAGAAGATGGATAACAGCTTCTAGAAGGCTCTTGCATTTGCAAATAATTTCTCGAACGTTTCAATATTTTAGAAAAATCAAGAATTTGGCCTTCATTGTGGACTAGTGAACAGGCGACAGAGTTTCAGACAAAAAATTCATGGTTGGCTTGCAAGGATGGAAAACTAGGATGTAGTGTTTGCATTAAAGCAAAACACGCCATTCAATTTGAAAAATCTAATTCTGATGGTAAAGTTCGAATCTCCCCTGAATGGGTAGACTATGAAATCATGGCTGCTGGAAGTAATAGGAAAAATCAACTCGCATTTTTGAGAACTAAAATCAAACAGCATTCAGAAAGCAAATCTCACATAATTGCAGAAAGCATAATGAACAAAAAGTTTTGGATAAGATGTTCGAACATGCATCTAAAAAGGAAAGGACGCCAACGTGAGACTTTTTAATACAGTGTACTGTATGGCAAAGAATCATTGCCCATTTCTGCAATTTGAAGAACTTGTTGAACTTCAGCAAATCTATGGATTGAATATGGGATCTTCTTTACACAGTCGAATAACTGCCTCGCGAATGGTTAATGTCATTGCAAAAGAGATGCGTAAACGACTTATTTCACACCTTGTAAAATCAAATTCAAAATTCACTATAATGGTGGACGAATCAACCACGCTGAGCACCAAGTGCACTCTTATTGTATACATTTCATCGTATTTTGATGCAGAGGCTCCCATTGTAGCATTCTTAGATTTGATTGAGCTCGATAGACAAGATGCAGCAACGATTGAGAAAGCCCTCTGGTCCTGCTTAGAACGTTTAGGAATATCAAAAACGTTCGCACTGAAAAATTGGGTTGGGTTTGCACGCGATGGAGCGAGTGTAATAACAGGAAGAAAAGCTGGAGTCGCTGCAAAACTATGTAAGGAGATATCACAACTTTTTCTCTGGAACTGTTTATGTGATCGCGTCGAACTTTCGATCAACGACGTCTTAAAAGATTGTACTGGTGTTTTCCGTTTCCAGAGTTTCATGGACAAGCTCTATGCTTATTACCATCAATCCCCTAGGCACTCGAGGGGTTTGGAAGAAGCTTGTATGGAGGTAGGCATTGAAATGAGGAAAATAGGTCGTGTCTTAAATGTACGTTGGTCTGCAAGCAGTTTCCGTACTGTAAAAGCTGTTTGGAACAATTATCCGGCTATTCATGCACACGTTAGTCAAACTCTCGATGCCACAGCAACGGGACTAAAAAAAAATTAGAATCTTCATCATTTCTACAAAAACTTGGATTCTTCTACGACGTTCTTGGTGAACTGGGAATGTTATCCTGCATACTGCAATCAAGAAAAACAACACTCATGCGTGCTCAATCCGAGATGTGTCGAACCATTAGAATGCTGGAAAGCCTGAAAGCTGAACCTGGTGAAAAAGAAAAGGAAGTGGCAGAGGCAATTCAAATCGGAGCCTTCAAAGGTGTCGAAGTTACAAATGTCACAATAACAAAGTCAGAAGGAGGGATCAACAGGTTGGAATTCTTGTAGAATTTTGTTGACAGGATGCGACAGCGTTTGTTTAATGATCCTACAAACAACACAATTTTGGAAGACCTAAAGGTAAAGGAGATTACGAACTATAATTTCAAGATTGATTACAAGAGAGATAATGGGTAAACATTTAAAAGATTTTTTGTTTTGTAGGTCATTGACGAAGTATTCAAAACAGTCACTAATGACACCAAGGGAGAAGATGAAGTTAAAAGAGTGGCACGCCGATTTGGTCTACCCAAATTTGAAAGTGTAATAGACTTCCGCACGCGAAATGCTTCTTCCAGTATTTTTAAAACGCTGAACATACTTCCAACAACAACAGCTGATTGTGAACGGGGTTTTTCAGATATGAATCTCACAATAACCGGTTTAAGAACTCGCCTAACTATTGAAAATGTGTCAGATTTGCTGTTCATCTCCATTAATGGCCCTCCAGTTGCCGACTTCAATCCGCGGCCATACGTGAAGATTTGGCTACAAGAACATCGATCGGCACTTTCAACTCTTCGTGGCAAAGTCAAAACACGTTAAGAAACGGACAAGGAAGAGGATGCATGTCGGAAACCATTTTTTATTAATATCTGCACTTAGCGTAGTCGTTTTTGTATCGCTTTTGTATGAAGAAATATTTAAAAAAGTCATTCATGGAAAAAAAAAGAAGTCGTGGGATTATTCCAAATACCGAGTTTCCTCGACATCTCGTAAAGGCGTTTGAAATGGTTCGAGCTAACAATGCAAAAAATGTCATAATTCCCAGCATAGTTTCATTTAACCCAGAGCGTGTGCTTCAGCGAAATGAAGCAGAAGATATGGATCAGATGTTTGAAAGGTCATAAACTGACCCCTTCACGGACCAGCTAAAAGATTTGCGACAGGGATCATCTGGAACGCAAAAGTGTCCTAGGGGTAAACTGATAAATATACAGGCTGGGAAAAGTGTCCCAGTGATAATGTTGGCAACAACCATGAAAACATTCCTCCTAAAGACAGCGATATTGACCAAAACTTAAATGTTAGTATGGAAAATAAAAAAATTCCTCGGAGGGTGATTAGGTGCTCACCGATTTGTCACGCAAAACATTCTCGACTATTTATAGGAAAGGTCGAAAAAAGGCAACCGACATACACAGTAATAAGCAAAAAATAAAGCCGTCATATACAGTGTGTCCGAAAAGTATGGAATATATTATACAGGTCGATACATATGCACTTTACACGAAAAAGTTGTAAATAAAAGTTGTTTATCACTTAGTTATCTACCACCTGGGAGATATCAATTTAAATTTTTGCTGTAAACAAAATCGCAACGAATAACACTTACATTTTTTTAAATGGCAAGGCACGTCTTTATTATACTCATTTGATAGAGTCTTTTTTTCTCTTTTCAACCATATGAAACTTGAATACCTTTACATCAAAAAATTTTCAAGAAAAACAAGGACATGTCTAACAAATTTATTTTACTGAGCAGTATTAATCAGGTACGTAATATGTAGCATTGAAACAATTGAATGCACTTTAGAACACTGTCACACTTTGCTATTTGTTAGTGCTTGAAATATGGCTCAATTATCTGAGAAACATAGAATTGAAATTTTAATGATTCTGGAATATGGAGATAGAAGAAGAACCCAAGACGAAGTATGTAATTTCTTTAATAACTTGCATCCAGAATTAAACATTTCGCAGTCCACGGTAAGCAAAATTTGGCGGATATTTCAAGAGACAGGTTCGATGAAAGATGCGAGTAGAACTGGTAGACCTTTGTCATTAAGTAATGTGGAACGAGAAAATGTGTTCTTGTCTGTTGAAGAAAATCCACAAATTTCTGTTCGGCAAATTGCTAGAGACCATAATTTGAATAAATCGGCTGTACATGACGTTTTAAAAAAAGAAAAATTTCATCCTTATAAAGCTTGTGTAGTTCAAGAATTATTTGGAGACGATTTGGACAGAAGGCTGGAGTTTTGTGAAACAATAACAAACAAACTTGAACGAGATGCACATTTTCATAAAAATATCCTTTTTACTGATGAGGCCACGTTTTGTTTAAACGGCACAATTAACAAACAAAACACACGTTGCTGGTCTTCACAAAATCCTCACTGGTATCTAGAAGGACACACCCAATACCAGCAGAAAGTCAATGTCTGGGTAGGAATGATTGGAAGTCAAATTTTGGGGCCATATTTTTTTGAAGGTAGTTTAACGGCGAATATTTATCTCGATTCCTTAAGATTTGAGTTAGTTCCTGCTTTGGCCGAGTTATTTCCTCATGAAGTAGATCCAGATATACCTCATAACAGAATATGGCTTCAACAAGACGGGGCACCTCCACATTTTGGAATTAATGTCCGCCACTTTCTTAATAATACTTTTCAAAATACATGGATAGGCAGAAGAGGTACGATAGAATGGCCTGCTGGCTCGCCGGATTTAAGTCCACTAGATTTTTTTCTTTGGGGCTATATTAAAAGCAAAATTTATGTAAATAGACCTGATAATGTTGAAGATTTGAAAAATCGCATTAGAGTTGAGATAAGAGCTATAACTCGAGATATGATTTCAAAAGCAATCGATGGTTTTAAAAATCGAATTTACTACTGTCAAATTATGAATGGTTTAGATTTTGAACATTTATTGTAAGTTTAGTTTAAATACATTTTTTTGTTATAACAATTTTATGTAAAGATATTTAAAGTTTAATATTTGCTATTGTGACAGTGCATTCAATTGTTTCAATACTACATATTACGTACCTGATTAATACTGCTCAGTAAAATAAATTTGTTAGACATGTCCTTGTTTTTCTTGAAAATTTTTTGATGTAAAGGTATTCAAGTTTCATATGGTTGAAAAGAGAAAAAAAAACTCTATCAAATGAGTATAATAAAGACGTGCCTTGCCATTTAAAAAAATGTAAGTGTTATTCGTTGCGATTTTGTTTACAGCAAAAATTTAAATTGATATCTCCCAGGTGGTAGATAACTAAGTGATAAACAACTTTTATTTACAACTTTTTCGTGTAAAGTGCATATTTATCGATGTGTATAATATATTCCATACTTTTCGGACACACTGTATTTTATTTAACCAGCAACATAAAAAAAATGTAAATTAAAGTTACTCTCGAAGGAAGGAGCAAGTGGTCAACCCTATATATATATAATTTAATTTGTCATAAAAAATAGAAGAATATTTGATATCGTTTAATTAAAATACAAACCTGTGCAGTTACTGTTCCAAATTTTAATTGGCACCGTTAACATCATAGGATTTGGCACTTTTTTTAAACTGATTTTAAAAGTTCTAAATTATTATTGAAAATAGTCTTGAAAAAACTGATAAATTTAAATAAAAAATTATATATTTTAATACTACTATAGCATTAAAAAAACTTATTATTTCTAATTTTATATTATAATTAAATTAATTTTTCTTATTTTTTTCGTAATCTTAATTTAGTGATAGTTAAATTCAAAACACGAGAACTATATTTTTACTTTCGTTTTTGTACAAAAACTAACATGTTTGGCAACTATAAAAAATTTTTAATTTCGTAGAAGCAACATTTTTTTTAAACAAAATTATCGGATTTTAGTATTAGATTTCATGCTTTTACTGTAGTAATTAATCACTTTGTTTTAATTAAAAAAACTAGTTATGTTACATTAGTTTTAACGAAGAAAGGTACGAATGAAATTGATGTGGTAAGGAACAAAGAAACCCCATAATGAATGTTAATCACTAAAAAATGATTTCTTTAGAAACAAAATCATAATATGAATAGAATTATCCCGAAATGCTCTTTATTGTCAACTGTATGTTAAATATTAACAGCATGAATCAGGACTAGTTTAAATTTTTTATTTCATCGTTTTTTTCAATATTATAATACTTTGCACTAATAAAAAAACTTCAACCTTAACTCAATTTTCATGGGACTTATTAGATAAACCTTATTTTAAGTTTCTGCAACGTTAACTTAAATATAGCGCTTCATACAGTAACGTTTCCACAAAAATATTTTATAATTTTTTTACAATCTAAATGGTAAAGCAACTATCACTGTCGCAAATATCCGACTCTGTTTTCTTTGGTGTTACAACAGTGAAAGAATCAACAAAAAATTACCACAGTCAAAACTGATTTCAAATGTACGGTTTTAAATGTTGAAAAAAGGTAATAAACGCTGTAGTAATTTTTAATGTTGACGTACCTAAGTAGTAGACATTAACAACAAATACACATATACAATCATGTACAAGTTATAACGGACTCGTATATTATAATTTCTGCTCTCACCAGTCAATATTTTTTTATTAACCTAAATTTATAACTTTACATTAATAACAATTGATTTGTAAAAACTACGATATAAACACTCGCAGATTCATACTAAGTGATACCGACATTCATCCCTTCAAATCAAATCTCATGGCGTTAGAAAAAGAATCAACATTGATAAATTTTTGACGCGTTCACCAAGATGGAGTGAACCCGCTAAAAATTTTTCCCAACAAAATTTGACAGCAAATTCGACTTTCTTTTTATTTAAAAAGCCGATGAGCGTAAAAGAGAGAATGCGCACAAAACGTTTAGTTATTCAATTTGTTAATAAAATAGCGTATTTTGTTCTATAAAAATTGTGCTATAAGTCACTAATCTATAGTATGTAAAAGGCCTTTTAAATAAAATATGCTAACATCTTCTAAATTCAACAACAACAACAACGCTATAATAGCAACAATAATTATATATTTTCTGAACAACATAACAAATATAACGACACAAAGTTGACTTATTTTGATTATTTTCTTTTTAATAATTCGTTATTGCTCGGATTTGTTAAAATTAGTAATGTGGACCCTTATAATTTTTATACCAAACGAAAATCTAACAGAAAAACTGATTGAGAAATCAACTTTGAATCGTTAACTGTAAAATTACACTTATACATTATTGAGCTATCCTTTACAAAAAGCTATTTCATAATGCAGAAACTCTGCGTTTTTTTTGGACAATTTAAGAGTATGTTAAAATTAGTTTTTAAAAGTACTTTTTTCAAATTGGTATTTAACAGCTGTACACACAAAGATTTTATCTTTTTGTATAAAGCTGGGGTTTTAAAGCTTGTTTGAGGTTTTCGAAAAAAATACTTTATACCCATTTTGACATATTCTTATTTATTAACATTTAATCTATAACAATAAATGTAGTATAAATGAGCATTGTTTATTTCATTCTATGTTAGTACCGTTTGAGTCGGATATTTACTTTATAAGTATATATATATATTTTTTAGATATATTTTTTTACTAAGATTTAGAGTCCCTTTACATAAAACTAAGTTTAAAAATAATATATCTATGTATAGTTCTTTTTAATGGAAACGTCACACCATATTACAATATAAAAAATCGCAACAAAGTGGCGTTTGATGTATATGTTTTTTTTTCAGTTTACGAAATTTTGTACTAAATTGGCTCAATATCTGAAACGAAATATAGTCGGAGTTTTTAAAAAGTAAGATGAGAGAGGGATAAATGAGGATTACTTCAAACACCACCTTGCTTTTCACAGGGTTTGCAGAGACTCTACCGAACACAGCTATTAAACACTCGTACTTTGCGGACGAATCTAGAACTGAACTACGTAGAATCATTCCCAATATAATTATGTATATTTTTTTAATATATATTTTTGATTTCTGTACTAAAACATACGCACACAAACATTTTTCACATGGTTTCTTCTTAATAATACAACGTGATCTGGCGTATTAATGTGAAAGCTATTGCTGATTTTAAAAAATAAAGCTTATGCGTATTTGGTGCGTCAGCTATTGCTTAAAAGATAACTTCAAATGTAAATTACAACAAATTAGTTCTGTTTAAGCAGTTAAAAAAAAATTAAACCAATTTGTGACGTTAAAAACTCCAACGCATTAGACGTAATTATAAAACCCATCCTTTAAAATTTTTCAAAACAATCTTAAATTAAAAAGAACGTAACAAACAAAAATAGTATTTGAAGTATCTTTTGCATATAAATAAACAATATACAGTTATGTAGTAGTTAAAATTGAATGTATTATTTTATGTAGTAAAAACTGTTAAATGACTGTGTATATAAAGTAGCAGCTTCGTAAATCTAAGAGGAGTATTCGTAATAAGTCGCCATGATAAATACCAACATTATAAGTACACACATAAATATACCCTGATTAAAATTATTATAAAAATTCATGGTTTTGCGAAGCATACTCGTTTTTTGTAACATTATTAAATTTACAACTCGTGCAGCTTTATGTTACACAGTCATGAAGAATAGTGCTAGACAATACTTTAACGATTCCTCCCGATTTGGTCAACATTTTTTTTTGGTATTTGAAGCAAATATTACATGGCTGGATTCAAAAATTTGATTTTTAATACAAAATGGTCCTCGTACAAATGTATCCTCGTAATTTGCATCCATCTGAAGCTGAGCCAAAAAACGTTTACTAAAGTATTGTCTGATACTTTTCAGTTTGAAAAACAAAGCCGATGTTGAATCTGTTGATATGAAGAACTTGTGCAATTTGTGTTTTATCGTTGACGTTTGGAGTCTTTAAAATAACACTAAGAGTTATAGGTACTCTCTAAGCACTTGTGAGATACAATGATGGCAGTCGGGAAACATTTTCGCACCGAACTAAACAAGTAAAAATGTAAATGGTGTTCTATTGAAGTATTTTGCTACAATCAGTTCAAATTTACTATTTCCCAACGTCTACGAAGATCTCACGTTTAACAATATTCAACTTTTGTTTTGCATACGTCTAAATTGCCATACGTTGTATTAACTAACAGTAAAATATAAACTGATACAAACAGAAGATGGATCGCATCTGTTTTGACTGCTTTTTTTGGCTGCTTGGCAAGTATATTGCGTATGGTTTGATCATAATTATTTTACGGACAGATTTGATATAAAGTCAACAAAAAATATATCGCGAAAAATCGATCGCAACGAATCATGGCACAAATGTAACGCGTTGTGATCGATTTACTATAAAAACTGCTTTTTATCTTCTGTTGTCGCGGACAAATTACAAAATTGTATTTTTTTAAAAAATTATTCGCGCGTTATAATACAAAATATTGCAACAAAGTTTTTATTAGTATCAAAATAAATCAATCAAAATCAATAATATATCAAGTTATCTTCAACATCAACAATATATTTTTAATAATCTTCGTAGCGAATCATATACTTCGCAACAGCCATTAAAAAATGTGAGCCAGTTAATACCATTTTTTTTTTAAATTTCCAGATAATCGACTGCTTCCTAAGTGATAGGTATACAAGATGTATGCAACTTTCCTAATTGTAATTGACACGCCGTTTTGGTATTTTTCTGACTTCACATTTGCATTGCAGTCCTAGACAAGTTCTATGTGCATGAAGATATTTCTTCTAAAAAAGTCCACTTATTTATCTGTTCAGTTGGAAAAATTCGGCACAGTTAACTAAAAACAAATTTTTGGTATTATTGCGGTGTGTTTTAATGCCGTGTGAATTTTTCTTTGATATGTTTTGTTAAATCTAAACTTTGACCTATATCTTTGGACAATCCTGTGCACCATAGTGCACCAAACAAGGTAAGCTCTAAATTTTAATTGAAACGCGAAAAAACAAATACGTTCGAATTTAGTATTAGTCATTCAAATTTCAAGGAAGGCCAATAATATTGCTATATGTTTTTTATGTTGTAAAATACAATTCCTTTTAGTTTGTAATGATGAATAATAAACAAAATAAGGTTTAAGTAGTTGTGAACAAGCCCCAAGCACAGGGACTTCTAAGGCACAAGGTCCTTAGAGCCCACCCCACTCAATGAGTTGAGCCCCCTACCGCCGAAAAACGCGGATTAGTTCAGTTTTCTGATTTTGAATCACAGATCTTACATTCTTTGGGTTGTCCAAATTATAGAATTTTGACAAACGCGCGCGATTAAGCTATTGGTCATAAGATGTATGTGAGTGAAAGCGAAAAAAAGTCCCTGACACAGCATTAACTAGAAATTGGTTTCGTACGTTTAAATACGCATAAATCTGTGTGTATTGTATGAGCGTGGCATTTTTCCAACTGAGCAGTTGTTCTTAAGTGAACAGAACACATATCACCTAACTTTCCTAATTCTATGAGCACGGTCTCCACTTAGTCTTTATCCACCTGAACAATGTCCGCGCACTATTCGCGCACATAACCAACAAACATTTTAATATGTTATTATTAATAATCCATATTTGTGTTAATGTTAATAAATTCCATGCGGTCCATAATGGATGCACTTTATTATAAGTTCTTGCGGCTGAGCTCGAAAGCGCTATGACTTTACATTCGGAGGTCTTGGTGGCGGTACCGGCCGCACACCGCACTGGCACTGGGGTGTCGTTGGAAGGCCGCCCGGGACAGTTAACACACAACCCTCTGCCTGGTGAGCCACAGTGCGAATAACAACAGTCTTCATCTCCATGCGAGGACTTTATTTTTTGTTCTCCTGTTTCCGGGATGTTAGGATCTGAAAACAAATGAATGTTAGTTATTGTGAAATTAATAATAACGTAAATGTCAGCGCACAACGTTATGTACCAGTAGAAAACGTACAAAACAACATCATTGTACTCTTAAAACAAAAGTTGGTTGTTATGTATATGTTTACGTATCTCGTCTCCTATGCATTATGAGTAAATTATAATGAAGTGAAAAGTAAACATGTATATGATAGCGAAACCTGTAGAAAAGGCAAAGATTCTATACTTTTGTAATCCAAAACCATATTTATTATTATTATTTATTGTTAATTGTTTGGCCATTCGGCCTTACAATGGGTTACGTTACATCTTTCTCTTACATAATAATATAATTTGTACAGAAATTTAAAAAACTAAAATCTTCCCATCACCATCTTACTATTCTAATACTTTAGATCTAACCCTCCCCTCTTATCCTTCTTTCCTCTACTGCTTTCATCCAATCCAATCCTTCCCCCTCCTCCCCAAGCAAAGCCTTCCTCTCTCTCATTTCTTCCCTTAGTTCGCCACACTCCTCACTCATGTGCTCTATGTCCTCCCATCCCTCCCACATAATCTACATCTCCTCATTACATCCTCCTTCCAATACTTATTTAAGTTCTCTTCATTTCCGCATCTAAACCTGGCTATTAGTCGTTTTTCTCTTAAGTTTCTCCTCCCCATCAGATACTTAGGAACCCCCCTGGACACTATATTCCCATACCTTACATTATACTTTCCTTTCCTTATCTTTCCTTCCCTCTCTTGCACCTGCGAATCTTTATCTCTTCTTACTATCTCCCCCGTATTTAACCTCCCCTCCTCTCTCCTTCTTTCCACCTCTTCTCTTGCGTAACCTCCTCGTTGATAGTACAGTTTTCTCTCTTCCTGCCCATATATGTTTTTACTATCCTTTACCGTCCTCCAGCAACATTGCAAAATTTTACATTCTCTCCTTTCCTTCATTTTCTCTTCATAACCCATCGCCCTTTTCCCTGCTTCTATTCTAATCTTCTTCAACTTCCCCTCCTTATCTATTATGTACCCTAGCGTCTCCCTGTCTAAACCTAGTATCCATTTCCAATATTTTATTTGTACCTTTTTCAATAGGTTCCACTCTTTCCAACCCCATACCTCCACCCCGTACATCATCACACTTTTAATCAATTTTTCAAACAGCCATCTCCTCTTTTTGATCTCCTTCCCAAATACTCTTTCCCCTAAACTCCATACCTGCCCTAATACCCTGTAACCCTTCTTTGCTAACTCCCTTATGTGCGCGTCATCTTTATTATCGTACCTTAGCCTATATCCCAAATATGTCACTTCATTCACTGTCTCTATCCTCTGTTCTCCCCAACTTAACTCCTCTTTTTTCTTCCCTCCTCTCCCTTTTTGAAAAACTACCATCTTAGACTTTCTCACATTTAAACCCAAGTCTTTCCTTTCCAGATACCTCTTTATCGTATTTATCATACCTTTCATCTCCAACTCATTTTTTGCCACCATGACCATATCGTCTGCATATGCCAACACCCACACTTTAGTCCCTCCCTCCATGACAACCCCACCACACTGACCTCCCTTCAACACTTCTTCTATGTCCCCTATATACAGTGCAAATAAAATAGGGCTAAGAGGACACCCCTGCCTTAGCCCCTTCCTCGTCCAAAACATTTCACTAACACTATCCCCTATTTTTACCCTAATCTTAGTCTCTTTATATATCTCTTCCAGTTTCCTCACTAGTTGTTCCTCTATTCCCTTTTTCCTTAACACCCTCCATAGCTTTTCCCTATTCACATTATCAAACGCAGCTTCTAGGTCCATAAAGAACGTGTATACCTTACCCCTTTTCTTAACTAGCTCTCCATTCACTAACTGTTTCAATATATAAACATTGTCTATTGCCCTTCTTCCCACTCTAAATCCCATCTACCAATCTGGTAATAGTCTTTTTTCTTCCACTTTCTTTTCCAACCTCCTTTGTATAATCATGGCATACAGTTTATAACTTACATTAGTGACACTAATCCCTCTATAATTCTTTACCTCCTTCCTATCCCCTCCCTTATAAACCGGCAGAATTAAACTTTCTTTCCAACTCCCTGGCAATTCTTCCCCTTTCCATATTGTATTAAAAATTTTCCTTATATTTCCTCTCACTCTCTCCCCTACATATTTCCATTGTTCTCCTTGCGTACCGTCCGTTCCTGCCGTCTTCCTTAATTTTAGTCTATTTATTGCTTTCTCCATTTCCTCTTTCGTTATCTCCCACCCCTCCTGTATTGTATTTACCCCTTGCAATATCACCTGCCTTGGTCCTTCTATTGTTTCCTCCAAACGCTCCATACAATAACCCAGCTACACCTTTATATCCGTTAAACCTCCTCTCCTCTTATCTCTTCTTCTCTCCTTGTTTAGAAATTCCCACACTTCTCTTTCTTTCTTTATTTCCTTTACTTGTTTCTCCATTTCCTCTTTATACAACACCTTTCTCTTTGAACATACATTTTTAAACTTCACTTTCTTCTCCTTATTCTCCTGCTCTTCTATTCTACCTCTCTTCTATCTTCTTCTAGCATTTCTCATCTCTGTTTTTGCCTCTCTACATTCTCTATTCCACCACCAATTTTCGTTCCTTTTTGTTCCTTGTTTTCTCTGAAACCTTTTCTTTTCTACTGCCTTCTCCATTTCTGCAGCCAACTCCTTTAGTCCTTTTTCCCCCCCTACATCTCCCCAAATCACTTGCTCTAACTTCATCTTATATCTTTCTATGCTTTCCTCAGTCCACACCTTTTTTACTCCCTATCCCTTCTGTTCCTTCTTAATTCCTTGCTCCTTTCCTTTTAAAATCACTTCCAGTGACTGATGATCCGATTCCTCTTCATCCCCCACTTTAAAACTTTCTATGTCCTCCCACATCTCTCCATTCAGCATCACGTAATCAATCACCGATTCCCCCCTCCTTCCCATATAAGTATAGTCACCTCTGTCCCCCTCCTCTATATTTCCATTAAGGATTGACCATCCTTTTTCCTCACACATCTCCACTAACCTTTTCCCATTCTTATTAACTGTCTTATCCATGCTAACTCTGCTCTTTACTTCTCCTCCTATAATTACTCCTCCCTTTTCCCCTGTTCTCGCGTTAAAATCACCCCCGATAATAATCTTTTCCTTTTCCTCCCCCTGTACCATTTTCTCCATTTGTTCACTTATCATCCTCATATCCCGCCCATAAACTGTTAACACGATATATTTTTCCTTTCCTTCTCTAACCACATAATTTTTTACAATCCCTTTCCCTTGCTTCTCGTTTCCCTCTTCTTCTTCAACCGACCAGTTCCTTTTTATGCCCGTTATTATTCCTACCCTTGCTCTACCTTTACTTTCTTTTCTAGTTGCAAATTCCACCTTCCAATTATAACCCTCTGGTAATTTTTTCTTCCATACTTCCCAGTCTTTTTCCTCCAACCATGTTTCCGACATTCCCATTATATCAAAGCCCTCTACGTATCTCCAGAAATCCTCTCCCTTATTTTTTATGCGTGCCACATTCCAAAACAATAATTTCATTTGTTTTTGCTTTTCCATCTCTTTGCCCTTAAAACTTGCTAATCCAACATCATTAGATCCATCCTTCCCTCCCCCAAACTCTTAGTTTTTTGCCACCTTCTTTACTAGAGTTCCCCTCTCCTCATCCCAAAATCTTTCTTCACCTTCCACCCACACTTTCAAGAATCCTATTTTAACCCTTTTCCCCTTTCCCTTCATCTTACTCGCCTCATATCTTATCTTCTTTTGTATATCTATTTCCCCTTCTCGTCATGTCATCGTCTAAATAAATGCTCGTACCTATTAACCTTCTTTTTTGCTTCCATACATCTAACTTATCCTCAAATGTACCCTTACTAACATTACACGCTCTGCTAACTTTCTAGTTTCTACCACTGTTTTCTCAATATTTAAATCCTTCTTCATCCAATTTTCCACTTGCTCCTTCTTTCCATCTTTCACTTCCATACCTCTTATGATTATGTTTGTTCTCCTTTTTTCTTTTTCCGTTTTTTCCCAACTTCTCTCTATCTTCTCCAATCTGGCTTCCAACTTACTATACTTTTCTCCCATTTCTTCAAATTTCCTTTTCCATTCTTCATTTGACTTTCTTAATTCTTCTTTTATCTCTTTTACCTCTTTATTATTCTCTTCCAATTTCTTACCCATCTTAATTTGTTCCTTTCTTATACTTTTTACCTCCTTTAACAGTTCTTTACACATTTCTACTAAATCCCCCTTTTTCCTCTCTTTACTTTCCGCTACCGGTGATTTCCTTACTTTGGTGCTCTTTCTGAACACCTCCTCCACCGTAGCTTGTCTTTTTCTTTTTCCTTCAGACCACCCTTCCTAGGAATCCGACATAATTTCCCTTCTCCTCTACACTTTACACTAATTAAATGTTTGCCCTTTTTGAATAACGAAATGTTAATTATATTAAAATCACCAAAAAAAATAAACACAAAAAAGAAAAAAAACACGTATTTTATAACTTAACGAAATAATAATTAAATTAAATTTAAATCTCCAAAAAATTCCACTATTTTAATAATATAAATGTAAAATATAAACACGCCGGAAAAACCACATTGATTGTAATAGTATCTAATCTTCACGCCGCACCTTATATCGTAATCAAACGACTACGTTTTAAATTCACTACTGCGTTTATCTACGTTTACAAAATTTTTAACTTTCACCATTAAAACGCGTTATTCTAAAAATTATAAATTAACGTATCTGTACAACCTTTCACTTTCACCGCCAAAACGTAACCATTTGATATTATAATGGAAATAGAAATCAAAATAAAAAAGACTAGTAAATATAATCACCACTACGCACAGTGATGAATAAATAAATGACTATTTGTTCTAAATTAAAATTAACGGTTGCACTGCTTATTCGTCGTTACTGACTGTCAAATCACCTGTATGAGTGGTGATAAGCGCGATTTGCTGTTAAAAACAGCCATTACTGTTTCTTTACCGTTTGGAAATTGCTGTTGAATGTCGTATTAGAGTTAGACCGCTAAATTGAATGTGTTAGGAAAGACTTATTCAAAGTATTGAGCGAGGGACTGCTACTTTATCCGGATACACAGCTGTCGTAGCGAGGTAACCTGTGAAAGCCATCTTTTTTAATAAATCCAAAGCGACAAGATATGACGCAATTTGAAGTCTCAGGATCGTATACCTTTAATTACTTCTACAATCCGTCAATTAGTTTTATGCACCTTCCTTATCATAGCGAATTTTGCAATTGTGGTACATTTGTTAATTAATTATGTCAGTTTTATGCGTGCTACTTAATATCATCGTATAATGTTATTTCTTTTTTTTATCTAATTGTATCAATCTCATCATTTAACCGTAAGGCTTAAGCAATACAGTTATTACATGCAATCCTAACAAAAATCCCGCTAATTCAATTTTAATTTTAGTCGTCAACTTTGAATCACGTTTAACTTTATATATTGTCGTATGAGTGTATTGACGTAACATCCGTTCAAGTTTTTCGAATCATTTAAACGCAGTCAAGGCTGAATTTAGGTACAAAATAGAAACTTATAAACCATGCATTTTTGTTCGTAAATAAATTAAGATACTACAGGTAACAAAAAATTTTTCGATTGGGTAAGTTTTTGTGTTTTTATATTGTTTTGCAACTCAATATCTTAATTGTCGATTATCGGCTCGTTTCAAATCTCTACTTGTTAATGGTCTACCTTTTTCTCTTCAAAGATTGAAACATTGTTACTATGTTTTAAATTTTAATAACTTTTTATATATAACTAATTTATTATGTTGAATTAGAGTCAAGGATTTTAAGGATAATTAGATTTTTAATAAAAAAAGATAGAGATGCGTGGTATAAACAACTAGCAGTACTATTTAGTAAATACCTAAAGAAATCAAATATCTGGAACTCTTGAAACCAGACTAACTTTTATCGCTCATCTAGAAAAAGTTACATACAGTTTTTATAAGATGAGAATACCAACCTTAAAAGCCAAGTTTGCAAGTTAAGCAAAATACAGCTGACCCTGCTGATTACAGGAACCATACATCAGCCATAAAAGAATTTGTTATGTACAAAAATTTTATAACGTAATACCCTGTATATTGGTGAATTAAAATAAGATTTCGGATTTTTCTTTTTACTGTCATTTCCTGCCAAGACGTTAAACCGACAACTACGTAAAATAGCCGGTGCTGTGGAACAGTTTAAGTATAGCTTCTTGTAAAGACATCCACGTTAATGAAATTATAATTTCACTACGCTTTTAAAGTAATTTATCCATCACCGGCCGTTCCGCCACGCTTTGGCTACATGTTTCGATGTAATAACGAACAATGAGGGATTAATATCGATAAATACCTTCACTAAACGATTAGTATTCTGAAAGGCCTATTATCCACACCGAAAACGAAGTCTCGACCAGAATTTACCTCCGAGATGTTACTTTTTATACGTCAGTCTATTGCGATACCCACTTTTTAATAATTGCGAGAAGCAGCATTTGATACATCGGGTTCTTATATTTAATTTCATGTATTAATAACCATTTTGTAGATTTCTACTTTCGTGAGTCATTGTGTTGACACGATTTGCTATTCATGATTATTTTAGGCCTACTCAACGAGAAAAACGTTTTCTTCGGGCAAGTACTGGATTGCGGGTAAGTTCTTTTTAATTATTATGTCGCTGTCAAAGAAGGTCACTTACGGAATTTAGCTTGTTTAACTTACGCAATTACGATAGTTATTTTAATACCATTTAGGTATTGTCAGTAACTATTTCTGTGATATCCCATGCTGTGAACCTTAGTTATTTAACGTGTAATTTCTTCTCTATCGATATCGTGTAGATTTATGTATTGTGTGTTGCCGATACTTCCGGCAGTTATTCAGGGGAAATTTCTAAGACTCATTGTTAATAGCCTACATTATTAAATTAAAGTTTTTTTATACCTATTTAATCTTTCCTCTATGGTAACATATCTTTTTCTTTTATTGTAGTTACACAAACATCAGAGTAACAAGGATTACGAACCTAAAGTTCGTTACAAGCTTGGACCTTCTGTCACGATCGAGACATAAGTTTTACTAAGACAAGATCTGGCGCCCTTTAAATATTATTTACTTGAACCTCCCCTATTTCCGACTGTGTGAGTTGACCGCGCAAGGTTCGTAAGACCTATAAACCTGTAACAAATTACTTTCAGTTCCACCATTACACCTCGTTGCAGTAATAAAAGCAAGACAAGCTGCTGATTATTGAACACACGTCAATTACATCTTAAGAAAATTTAAAGTGATAATACCGTCACGAGACGAGTGACAAAAAACATTTACCCGAGCTCGGTTAAAGAAACTAGTGCGGAAATATATGGAACCAGGCACCATAGAAAGCAATTTTGCTCACCTTGGGTAAATATGAGTCCGTTTGCTACGTGCAAAATCTTTTTAACATAATACTCTGTTTATTGAATTAAAATGAGATTCCGGTTTTGACGCCCTCTGCCGATCTTTTCTTGTGACTGTCATTTTACGACGAAATCGTTAAGCTGTCAACTGCATAAAATGACCTGTGCGGCTTAAAAATAATTTCAAAGGACATTCTTAATAATGAAAATCAAATTATAATTTAATTACGTTCGTAAAATAATTCAGTCGTCACAGGGTAAGATAGTTACTTCCGTTTTGTTAGAATTCTGTTGTAATTTCTCGTTAGCTTGATAGCCGTTCCACCACGTTCTGGTCCACATGTTTCTATTCAATAAAGAATAATGAGGGATTAATATCGACAAATACTTTCATGGGACGAGTATAACTCTATATACAAGGCCTACGGTTAAAACAAGAAGACCGAAGACAATCACTTTTTTGCGAGATCCTACTCATGCGGCAAACACCTGCAAAACCAACTTTCATTGAATGTGTACAACAGCATTCGACAATCGGGTTATGTTATGTGTACTTTTTTTTAGCAATAATTAACAATTTTTGTAGATCTTGATTTCGTGAGTCATTGTGTTGACACGATTTGCTACTCAAATTTATTTCAGGCTCACTTGCCGGGGAAAACGTTTTCTTTGACCAAGTAGGTACTGGTACTGATCATCGACGTTACTAAATTAAAGTTGTTATACTTGTTAATCTTTCTTTTATGGCAACATACCTTCTCTTTTAATTGTCGTTACTTATCAACAAATTTTGGCTACTCGAACATCAGAGTGACAAGGATTACGAACCTCAAATTTAGTTACAAGTTTGGACCGTCTGTCGTGATCGAGGCAGAAGTGTTAATTTGGATTTGATCTGGCGCCCTTAAGCATAATTCCCTTGAACCTCCTCTATCTCCGACTGTGTGAGTTGGCCGTGCAAGGTTCGTAAGACCTAAAGCTTGTAACATGTTTTTCAAGCAGAAGTAGCTGTTATCGACTGGTATGTTCAGAATATTATCAATCATGTCTAACAGTCACGCAGCATTATTGACGCTAAGGTCCCCAGTAATAAAATCCAAACTGATTATGACATGCATAAACAATGTGAAAACATTGGCAACTCGTCAACATGTGCAGCTAGTCTTAATACCAAGAAACCAGAGTAACTTAATGACGAACGCCCTAGCTAAAAAAAAATCGTACCCGAACCCGCCTTCGGAATCGAATACAATACCAGAAAAAAAATAAACAAAACAGTACTACTGAGAAAATAAAAAATCAGAGAAGCACAAAAGGACCAAGACCAGTGCAGGGGCGTTAGATGAACTACCGTTTGGATAAAATAACAAAAAATAGTAAATGCGTAGAAAAAGGAAATATATACAAAAACGGGTACAATCCATGAATCACATTCATACATAAGAAAAGCAATATCAAAACTCTAAAAAATTAGACCATAAGCTTGATAGGTCATTTACATAAATTGCTCACGAAAATTATAACAAATACATTGACATAAAAGCTTAATGTCTATCAACCTAGAAAACAAGCAGAACTTACATTACCTACAAATTTTAAAAACATGAATATAAATATAATTGCTTTTAACTTTTGTAAGCAATGAAAAAGTTTTTAAAAAAGTGGACAGATGCATTGCAAACCAGTCGCATACATTTTTGATACTCCCGCCTCATTAAAAACACATACAATAATCTAATACTATTGATAAAGCTACTGACCTTGGAAAATGTTTATTTTGTAGATACTATTATTTGTGATAAAAAGTTTACGCGTGTTTAACGGCTATTTATGCGCCAAATGCGTTATTACGCTGATTACGCTTAAAGAGCAACGTGATACAGGCCGAGGACATCCGGCCCGATTGATGTATGTCGCTTAATGAAATAGTAGTTTATTTTTATTTGTTCACCTATGTGGTGTTACAAAGTTGTCCGTGTTTCCCCTATTTACAATTTTACCCCTATTTTTTTACATTAATTTTTTTCTTCTTCTTTTTCTTCTTTCTTCATACTTTTTCCATCCACTCTGCTCCTTTTCCGTTTTCTTCTACTTTTTTATTCTCTTTTCTTAACTCGTTGCATTCATTCCTGATGTGATTAAAGTCCTTCGTCTTTTCCCTACATAGTCTGCACATCCTTTCTTCCTCTTTTGTTCCCTTTCCTCTTTAGATATTCTGGAACCACTTCTTTGATATTCTTATAATTCACATAATATCTGGCCTCTTTTATCTTTGTCCAACTTTCCTGCTTTTCTATGTATCTATCTCTCCTTATTGTTGCCTCTCTTATCCCTACTCCCTCTTCCCTTAATCTCTCTACTTCTTCTCTTGCGTACCCGTTTCTTGTATAATATTTTTCTCAGCCATACTGCCTCTAGTTTACTCTTCCTCCTTTTATCTCTTTCCAACATTCCTGTATTTTGCATTCGGTTCCTTCCTGCAGTTCTTCCTCGTATTTTATACCCTTTTTTCCTGCCTCTACTCTTATTTCTTCTGTTTCTCTATCTAACCCTAATACGCAATTCCAGTATTTTTCTTGTATCTCTTCTACCTTTTTATATTCCTTTCACCGCTATATTTCCGCCCCATATATCATCACACTTTTTATTAGCTTCTCAAACAGCTTCTTTTTGTTATGTTTACCTCAAACAACCTTTCCCCCACATTCCACACTGGTCCCATTAACCTGTTTCCTTTCCTCACTCTTTCCTTTATATGTTTTTCTTCTTTATTATCCTGCTTTATCGTCTAACCCAGGTATGTGAATTCCTTCACCTGCTGCATTTCTTCCTCATTCCGTGTCCACTCTTTTCCATTTTTCCCTTCTTTTTCTAAATACCATTATTTTTGTTTTTTCTGTATTTACTTCTATTTCTTTTTTTTCATGTATTTTTCCAGCGTTTGTATTTGTCGCTCAGTAAAAGTAATCATCCATAAAAACTACATTGAAATGAAGATTTTGTTTCTATTTTACTAAATCTACAAGTAGTATATCTAATAGTCTACAACAATTAATAATTCAACGGTTAATCTTTTATTTCTCTAAAATAATTTTGTTACAATGAATGTATAAGAGTTATACCAATAATCATTTTTGAGGGCTTAATAAGAAGGCGTAATAAGTCTATAACACCCTCTTATTATACCCAAGTTATAATGTCCGAGATTGAAGTCGCCGTATAATCTACGACTGGGTCCGTAGAGTAAGCGTTTCTCATAAACTAAAAGGTCATGGATCGAAGATGTCTGTGAGCGATATGTTTCGGCAATCGGAGTAGAAAGACGTGCGAATAAACCCTGCATTGCTGCTACATAGATGTTTAATGTTTTATCAGCTCGCGTAGTGCGACAATGAATATTTTACAAGAGTTGGTGATCATGGTCAATTGGTTGAAGTTCAGACTTCAGAAATTCTACAACGACATTTCAAGAATGAAAATTATTACGTTTAGAAATGAATAATATTAATGCGCTTACCGGATAACAAATCTGAAGCTGCCACAAACCATTGGTGCTGAGAGACACCTCGAGCTGAAGCCTTTATATTTACCAATAATAAGAATTTGCTGATTGAGCGAAACTCATCTCCGTAGAAAGTAAGATTTCATTTAGATATATCCACGTGTGCTTAGACAGAACATGCAGGTGCAACAAACTACTAAAAGTGTCATCGTCAGAAGAACGTTCAGAGTCACCAGAAAGAAGAAGAATAGAAATAAGTAGACATTTTGTTATCAAAGTAACTTTTTGTTGTTTGCAACTAGATTCGTTCTTAATGTTTGGTTTTGACGTCGTCAACTAAAGATGTTTGATTATGTTTGCATCAACCCCATAAATATACCTATAATGTTAGTAATCGTTCAAAATTATATAAGTTTATATCACCGTTCAAATTTTCTAGTTCTCGTATACCCAAATTAACGGCAGTAAAATTGTTTCTGTAGACGGCGCGGACAACGTTATTACTAGATTCCAACTAAATAGCAATACGTGTAGTTTTTTGAAGAATATCTACGGTACCTTCAATTTCTAGCTCGCGAACAGCAAACTTGTATAAATTACAATTTGTTCTACTGTGCCAAAATTGGTATTACGTAGGGGATCTTTGGTAATGTTTATGGTAGTTTAACACGCATTTTTGGCAGATGAGTATTACATCAAATTGTTTTTTGTAGCCATCTAGCATTTAAAATAATTGCATAACGTTAGTGTGGCATACAAGGTAAGATGCTTATATTTTATTGTTCACCTGTTAATTTTTTTGCATTATTTTTAGCAAGTGGAGATGGCACAGTGTAACAGAGCGTAGATGTACAATTCTAGTTTCTCTGAAACAAAATGAAAATAATCACACGCTGCGTTTATATAAAAGTAATCGAGCCCCGCGTTAAGCGCCAAAATTTATTACGATCTTCGAATTTCGTATGTTGATTAAACAGAAACTGAACTTAAACAGACACGAATTGGCGCCTTTAAATATTTTAGTGTTTTTGACATCTCCGAGAATTCACTGTTCGAATTTTTTACCGAATAGCCGTGCGAAATCTGAAATATTGAAAAGCTCGTAACAATATGATTACGCATTTTGTATTCTAGGCATCAGTAAATTACAACAAATTAAAAACAATAGCTATTTATCGAACAAGAGCGTTATTACGATGATTACGCTTAGAGCATAACGTAATATTCCCAGAAAGTTTCTACTCGATAATCCAGTAACGCAGGTGGTTAATTTTTGTGAAATCTAGCACATTTAAACTGTTTCTATTAATGTAATTTTGAAGTAATACTTTATGTAGGATTAGCAGAAGGTAAATAAGCAAAAATTGTCGTTCTTTTGGCAGAACAAACAATGACACAAGTAGTGGAAAAGTTACTACAGAAGACCAAATCTAACCAAAAGAATCTTGTCGACTATAGAAACCAATCACACAAAAATTACAACTTATAACATACAAATAACTAAAAATCATGATATAGTGTACAAGTTAGACTGTATGAGAAGCGAAGTGTGTTATATAGGGCAAACTAAACAAAAAATTAAAAATTGGATCAATAACACCATGAATGATTGTAACAGAAAAAAGTAAAACTGCGTTAGCGTTACATCATACTAATATAAAACATAGTTTTGACTTTAACAATCCCAAAGTTTTAGACAGAAAAAGTAACTATAAAAAGCGATTAATATCAGATATGATATTTATTAACGTATACAAAAACAATACTGTTGGCAAAAAAAACTGTGTAGATTTTAGTGTTACCTCTCACATTGCATCCATTGTCTACAGTCTTTACACGTTTTTTTTATAAACAGGGTGAGTCGGGAGGAATGAGGCAAACTTGAGGAGTTTATTGTACACGTGATAATATGTAAAATCGAATCCAATTTTCATTAGTTTTCAAGTTATAGCGTAATTACAAATAAACAAAATTTTTGCATTAACATTATTTTAATCTCAACGTTCTTTTATTACATGTTCAAAAATGCTGCCATTAACCTCTAAACGTTTTGTGCTTCGTTTACGAAGGGCACCTGTTGCTTTCCTGATTGTCTCATGTCTTTTTTAAATATCCGCTGCAGTGTTTCTAATACGTTGGATTAGTGCATCCCGAGTGTCCACTTTAACTTTATATACTTCGTGTTTGAATCAACCTAATCAACAAAAGTCAAGTGGTGTGAGGCCTGGAGATCTTTGAGGACAACTAATAGAACCAGCGCGACCAATCCAACGCCTTGGAAACTTGTCGTCCAATTATCAAAACCATAAACGAATACCATATTTGCATATTCTTAATTTGAATAAATGCTTAGCATTTTGTAACACATTAATCGTACAAACTCAAAAATAAACGTCAAATGACTCTTACAATACACTGACACATTAATAATAACAAGAAGGTTATCAAATGTTTTGAGTCTCAAATATGGCACACTCTGACTACAAAACACAAACGAAAATTTAAATGCAAGTGAAAGGATATTATAAAAAAAAATAATTACGCTATAACTTGAAAACTAATGAAACGTTGAAAGCTGATTTTATACCTGCGTAATTCAAATAAGTTTTGATTAAATCGCGTGTTAAAAACACAACGTATAAACATTGTAAAGTAACAATATCAATGCAAATGCAGAGTAAACTACTGGACAGCCGTTTCGCCCTTTTTGGGACTCCTCAACAGTGGGAGAACACTCTACTGTACTTTCACAAATGCATTGATAGACATATAGCTTTTTATAATAATAAATGATGTGACATGAGTGAAAATCAATGGCATCCTCTTTGGTGTATGTTTATACGTTGTTCTTAGTCCGCGGTTTATTCAAAACTTATTTGAATTACGCGGGTATAAAATCAGTTTTCAACGTTTCCATCTTTATAGCCATTTACCTACTTATCTTTCATGCATAATAAATTTATATTACGAGATCGCTCAGCTAATCTTTTACCTAATATGACCAAGTAAAATGATAATGGGGTCGAAGAAGGTAATGGAACAAAAACCTTTTAGATCTAAGATACGCAAAAACACCACTGAAGTAGCTACAAATAAACCTGCCCTTAAAAAATTTAAAAAAAAGGAAAACAAAAAGAGAGAAAAAGAATAAAAAGCAAAAAGCAAAAAAGTAAAAAGACAACTTTTTGATTCAAACTCTGAAAGCAACGTAAGCTTTATGATCGATGATAGCGACTCTGAGTTGGCCGAACAAGACTTTTTCTGAAAAAACCATATTGATCAAATCAATCACAAACGAACATCATCAGGTATGATTAACAAAAATAGCTGGGATGTTGGAAAACCAAACGACCACTAGGACGTTTACCAAGCGCTAGAAAGATGACATTAAAAATCTCATGGGAAGCCTACATTCTGCAGTAGATGACAATATGCCAAAATGATGATAGTAGTTATGTGATAAAGTTTGAATCAAAGCGTGGTGCATTAATTATGCACAAAAGTAATAATATTCATACGGATTTGTTGCGGTGGCTAAAAATAAATTAAAAAAAAATATCAAAAAACTAAAAAAATACGGAGTGTTTCTGATCTTATTATTACAAAAATGATAAAAACTCGCTGCAATTGCAACGTTTACAGAAAAACCAACACAAGTGTTGAAGTAAGCAGAGACAATGTAAAACCATAAAAAAACTTTGTTTTATGATCTTGGTAATTGTAAAATTAAAACAAACAAGGATGATAGTAAAAAGCATTTATGGTAGAATTCAGGTTTCCACCGGTTGCATTCGTAATACAATTTTCCAGTCTGGATAATTCCCGTGTTGTTATCACACAAACTGAGTTTTTATCACATGACACAGTGGACATCTTCACAGCCAGAAACAAAGTGATTGATTACACTTTAAAGTCTTGTTTTTATAGACCGGCCTCCAATTGATAAAATTGGTTTCCAAATCTTCGGTTTATTATTTTGAAAAAAAAAACAAGCTAAAATTGGCTTCCTATGTAATGCATGAGATGCACGAGACTGACATTTTTGGCCAAAACTCATACAAGGTTAAATTTTCTAAAACAGTTTCTTTTCTCATTAAAGCAAAGAAAAACGTCACATTTCTCACATTTTATATGAGAACGCAAAGAACAATCATTGTGGCATAATTGGTGAATCAGGAAATGGTCAATTTTGTCTGAACGTACTGAATTTAGAGGTAGGTTTTGCACTTTTGCTGGGGTTTTCCGTGCCCTTTTTCGACGTGCGGGAGATTCATTTCTACTGGTAGGAGTAAACATTCTTGTTGACGAAGAAGTATCTTCTCTTGATGAGGTAGGTGTACCGGGATTATTGATACTAGGACGGCCTCTTTTTCTTGAGATGCTCTTGCCAACCTTGCAATAATGTTCAGGAATGGGGAGCTTGAAGTCAAGTAGTGACATATATAGGTCAGTCTTGCGTCGCCACAGTAACCAAGCATTAACTGCGAACATATCAACCAAGTAGAAAAATATTTTTTTATGCTACTGACGAGACCTTATTTTAATCCTTAACATCAAGCAAATCAACTACTCCTATGTGTCGGTTATACACATCAACGGATTGTGGCGATGTTATGTCCTTGTAGTGTTTATGTTTTTTGAAATATCTAGTCTTAGTAGAAATCGGTTCGCTACTAACAAACGCAGACAGTGAACTTACCACTATATTGTCGCACCATGATACCAAGTCTAGTTTTACGTCATCGACGATGACAATTTTTTCAACCATAGCACCACGACCTATTTTCTTCAAGTTCTTTTCTGTAGGCACATCAGCGTTAAGTACTCTGTTCATCCTAACGGTTCCCAATGGCAGCAATCCATTCTTATACAGGTAAACTTGCATTTCTATGCTATTGAACCAGTTATCAAAAAATATTTTGTGATTTACATTTCGAGGCACAGTAGATGTAAGTCGTGTAAAAACATTGGAGGTGATACTAACATCTGGTGCACCACGTTGCTTTGATCGCCAGCAAAAATACTCAACACTTGATTTTTGTACCTCCACTTTGGCTAGATTATACTGTTTGAGTTGGTGTCGAGCTTTAGTCGGTATAATTTGCTCATCTACGACCAGTCTTCTTTGGGTATCAAAAGTAATCGCTTTCTTACTTTATCTATAAGAGGCCGAATTTTAAACAGTTTGTCATCACCTGGTGTACCAATTGGTTTGAAATCATCAATTTTATTGAAATGAAGATGACGTTTTATCATTTCAAACCTATTACATGATTTGATTTGATGTTGACCAATGTTGTTGGACCAATACATCGGTGTAGATTCTGTAGATGGTAAAGGGACTAATGAGTGAAGATGACATTACCGATAAATTGCTCAATCTCAGCGTTTGTGGCATTTACTGGCTTGTTAACATTAACCTGAGTAGATTTCAGATTCGACTGTTCCGTAATAAATGTTATCAAATCTTCTGTGAAAAAAAATTGCAAACATTTGACAGGTGATTCTAATTCTTGAGTAAACTGGCAACTCCAGGCTACCACTAAACTTGAAATTGTTTTCATTATACGCTGGTATTTTTCCTTCCGTTTAAATATTTTTATCGTTTGTTTGAATGTATTAAACAATGTTGCTTGATGCGAAGTAATAACATTCTGCTGAACTTTCATTGTCCTAAAACTCTACGAAAGACATCTAACGCCAAGGATGAGAACGATGCTAACACCATACTACAGCAAACCGCCGCATCTATATGGACTACCGAAGATACATAAAAAAAACATGCCGTTTCGACCGATAACCAGCTCTCGTAATGGACCCACATACCAGCTATCCAGATTTCTACTACCAATTGTGCAACCACTACAGAAGAACAGCTCATCTTTTGTCAAAGACTCCAAACATTTCGTTGAGATTCTGAAAACAATACAGCTACAACCACGGGATCAATTAGTCAGCTTCGACGTAGAAAGTCTTTATACTAATGTGCCAGTTGAAGAAGCATTGAAAATCATCCAAACGAAGCTCCGAGAAGATGAAAAACTCCAGGAAAGAACCACGCTGCCGGTAGAAGGAATAATGAAGCTCCTAGAATGTTGCCTCAAGAACTCGTACTTTCAGGAGAAAGACAGATTCTTTACTCAAGACGAAGGACTACCAATGGGTTAATCTCTATCACCAGTAGTCGCCAACATTTACATGAACTGGTTTGAATTTCAGGCCATAGAAAAATCAAAATTCAAACCCAAAACATGGCTTAGATATGTTGACGATACCTTCATAATTTGGAACCACAGTAATCGGCAACTAGAGCTTTTTCTAGAACATCTGAACAACATCAAACCATCCATCAAATTCACTATGGAAAAGGAAAAGGAGAACTCACTTTTTTTTTAGACGTTCAAGTAACAAAGAACAAGAAAATTATGGAAACGACTGTCTACAGGAAACCAACACACACCGGTCGATATCTCAACTTTGAATCCAACCATTCCACATCTACAAAGAGGGGAGTAGTAAAATCTTTAATCGACACAGCGTACAGGTTGTGCAACACAGAGAAAGGGCTACGAGAAGAAATCAAAAACATTAGAAACGATCTAAGGCATAATGGTTATCCAGAAAAGATTGTAGGAGAGCTTTTACAGAAAAAATCAATTGAACACCATGGGACAACCTAAAACAGAAGAACTGCCCAATTCACTGCTGAGCATCCCATATGTCAAAGGTTTATCAGAATCAATAAAACGTATAGGGAAAAGCTACAACTTAAATACAGTGTTCAAATCATCGACCACCATTAGAAGTATAATTACCAACACAAAGCCACAAACAAGTCGAGATTCCCAAAACTGTATTTACCAAGTTCCATGTGAATGTGGTAAGTCATACGTGGGGGAAACCAAAAGACCACTTGACATCATACTGAAAGAACATCAGACGCACACACAGAGAGGAGAGACTTCTAAGCCCGGCATCGCGCAACATTCATGGGATAACCAACATCGAATGAAATGGTCGGAAGCAAAAATCATACACAGAGAGGAACATTGGTACAAACGGAAATTTAAAGAAGCGGCATTCATCAACAACAACAAAGAAATTTTCAGCCAGCCAAGTGTCGAGATAAGCAACATATGGAAACCACTTATCGAACCTCTAAAACAACTTAAACTTCACTAAGTAATTTTGTTAATTAATCTGTTACGCTAAGTTGATTTTGTACGCTTGAACGTTTCATCGAACATGTCTTTAGTATATAAGCTCCAGTAGTTTCTAAGTTTGTTAGTATTCACCTGATGACGATTGCAGATACCACAGCAATCGAAACGTTGTGTATATTCATTTCAAAATAATAAACAATGAAAGTTCAGCAGAATGTTATTACTTCGCAAATATTTTTATCATGTACTGCTAGCTTCTGTTCGAAAGTTTTAGGTCTAGGATCAACTATTTCGTCATCGGAAGTATCGGTATGGGATTGTGGAATAATTAATGATTTCTTACGTATTTGGTTGCACAAGTGTGAAAGCGGAACATCGTCATCGGAATCAGACAGTGAATCATCGCTACTAAGAGAGTCATCACCAGGAATAGGTTTTTTCTTACCATTTTTATTTAATTTCCACCAACAAAGCTGCAATAAATTTTACTAAGAATTTTGTACTCTTCCTAAATTGGGCCAAATCTTAAATAATGTGAAAGGTTATTCCTTTTAGTCATGAACAATCTTCTAAGTCAGCGTAGTGGAACGCATGCTGGAAACGTGTCATCAAATCTTGAAAAAACACTAACATTTTAGCTAATGTTTCTAATTACTAACAGCGAAAAATTAAGAAATCCATTACAATAATTAAAAGTCTTATTAATATTAATCAAAATTCTAGTTTTCCTTTACCGGATATTTGAATACCAGTTTTATCGATCGCAAGGCGGTCTATAAAATGAGACTTCAAGGCGCAGTCAATCAGTTTATTCCACGCTCTGAAGATATCAACTGCGACATGAGACAAAGGCTGAGCTTGTGAGATATCAAAAATACAAAAAATATCCAGAATGGAAAATTGTAATACAAAAGTAACCGGTGGAATTCTACTAAGACAAGAACAAGAACAAATACGTCAACAAGAATTTACAATTTTTTGCAACAATTAAAAAATATATAAACTGAAATATAAAAATGGATAAATTAGGTCGCTCTCAATTGTTATAGATATTTTAAATTATCTACACGACTGTAAAATTCCCAAGTGATGTTCTTTAACGGTAGAAAAATGGAAAAGCGACACAAATAAAGATGAGTGCGGTGAATGTTTTAGTAGCATGAAAAATTCGCTAGTAGTTTATTTTAACCGTCAAATCTATGTTTATAAAATATAAAAATTTCATAGAAATGTAATGCAAAAACTAACTTACTGTTGAATTTTACGATTACTCCGAGTGAAAAAATGTAGTTTAAGCGTAAGTAAAGTTTTATGTTTAAATTGTACGGCTTTACTTTGAACTCAAAGTTTCTTGTGACAGCTGTGCATCAAAACGTCTTTATACTCAGCCGTCGATTAGCAATGTTGAGAATAAAGTACATTTTTATGTCTATTTATAGAGTCGATATAAATGATTTAAAAAGTTTTGCCAAACAAAGTTTAAGAGTTGAAAAACCATAAATCGTATGGTCACTTAGATTTCAATTTTGGTAATAATCGTACGTTTGAAGTTTACTACAAGCTGATATTTGATAGAGCAGAGCTTTGAATTATTGATTGCTCTTGAAGCGATTACAGTCTCCGTGGAGGAAAGGTTGAGCTTTACGAGTGACGGACGTGACCTGTAAAGCCTAAATTTTGGATATATCCGCAATATCGTTCTTTACAACTGACAATCGTGTTAGATTGCCGAGAATGCTTAGCGATTAGAAATTACAACTGCCGGCAAAGACCCCAATTTTTATTCATATTTTATTAGGAACGAAATTTTTTAAATGGTTTCGCTATAAATCCTATTTTTCGCTTTTTTAAGCACAACGCCAACAGAATGCTTTAAGCTGCTTATCCCACTTTAAATTTATCATTATTCGTTTCAGTGATCATTCTGATTACTGCTTTTCATTTTAATGCTTCATGACACTAGCCCGTATAATTATTTATCGTCTATCTCTAAATAATATCAATTTAATAATTTCAATTCATTGATGAAAACTTTTTTTTAGTCACTATATAAGTTCGGCATCAGCATTTGAATATAGTAGTAATTTGCTGGCGACCTTTTTGATGTTGACAGAGGATAGATTCTATTACAAGGAAAAAATGTGCATGTTTTAAAAATATTCTTCGACAGTTGATTGATGTACATACCCTCACTGTATTAAGGTAAATAAATCAATACTAAATTATATAGTACATTAAGTACATAAATATGAATAAAAAGTGTTTAATTTTTATGTAAATTTAAATGTAAAACAATTATAGCAATTATAAAAAAAATAATTTTTTAATTAATGTACACTCGACTAAATAAAAAACGGGAAACGGGAAATAGTTTGCGGTGTAAACTAGGCTTAGCGAATGCGATCGGCAATCATTCGTGATTGTTCGCGATGCTATTCAAAAATTGAAATTAGAAAAGGAATAAACAAAAAACAACAAAAACTAAAAAATCAGTATATATTTTTATTTTTAAACGATTTGGAACAGTAAACTGCATTTTATTTATATACGAAATATTTTGAAACAGTGCATTATAAACTTTATTAAGGCTATTTTTTGAAGACATTTCGTATAACACAATTAATAACATTGTGAATATAAGATTATTGCTCTCAAGTTGTAACCACATAGTTGTTTTTTTAATATTTCTTTTTGGTCGAAATGTCAAAGAAAGGCAATTATAATAAATGTTTTAAATAATTGATGACACATTTATAAAAACTTATTAACATTGAAATGATTTTGTGCCCAAAAAGACATTTGCTGCATTTTATTTTTATACAAAGTATTTTCGTGTATAAATAAAATTGATTGCAACGCTTTTTTTGTCAATGCATGTTTGCGCCCTTAGTCTTTTACTGCATTTTTTAATTTAACAATTTTTTTAGATAACGTTAATACAACTAATTTTCTTTTTGTGGTACTACTAGAAAAATAATACATTTATTTAAATGATGTTTAGACGTATGTGTTTAAACTAGTAATATTTCTAAGAATAAATAAATCAAACTCTATGTGTCATTGCATTTCTACGTAAAATTTTTGTAGAAGCAGGGGAGGGACCATCACTAGTATGATAAACAAAAAATTCGTATTTACCCTGTCGCCCATATCCTGCTTTACTATAATACGATAAATAATAGTTCTTATTGTGTTTTTCAAAAATGTCAATTAAAAACAAAGAAATATTTTACCTTTGCTTAGAATATAATTTAACTGTGTTTTTAATTTCATATTTTTATTTTATTTCTATTCGGTTCATTCGCACTTGGATTGCTTTCTCACTTTGACGTAATAGTTTGATTGAGTAACATGTTTACTGCACAGCTTATATTTATGTATTTCTTTGTACAATAAATCAGTTATTGTTCAATTTTCATATTTAAATACTTAGTTGGCAACGGTAAAAAGCTTAGAAATAATAATGGTTTATATGGTCACATAATGAAACTCCAATGTTTAATTTGCCTAAAAGTTCTATACCAAAATTCTTCGATGTATTAGAAGATTAGCTTGAATTTCGAGAAATCTTCAACAATTTAATTCATTCGAATACGGAGTTTGGCAATCTTCAACGCTTGCTTATTTAAAATCCAGTTTAATTGGAAACGCAGCTGAAGTAGTTAAATCCTTACAATTTTCTGCTAGCATTTATCAGACTGCTTGGCAATCAATTTGCGCTAGGTATGGTCAGCCGCGCATGCTAGTAAAAATCATTAATTTCTATTTTAGATTTAGAATCTTCTACTAAAAAATCTTCAATCAACATTGCAATTTTTTAACTGAAAAGCAATTATTTAAAATAATCATTATTCACATTATGTATAATAAATTTGATGCGATTACATCTCGTGAATGGGAATCTTTAAGAAACAACTCTGGTTCTAATTTTCTAATTGTCGACAAGTTTAAGAAATTTGTTAAAGCGCGGCTAATCTTTTAGACGATTTGCCATCCAAGCCTCACTCCAAAATAGCTAAAAAAATCAAAATTACATTATTCTAAATCATTTGTGGCAAACACTACTTTCTGTGTGCTTTGAAAAGACTTGCATCTCTCGAGTGCTTGAGAACAGTTCTTGAAGTTGACCCCTCGACAAAAATTAAACAGTCCTAAAGAGTTAAAGGGTGTATTAACTGCTTTCACAAAGGATATTTTTTATTGCATTGTAACTCAAAGTGCACTCGTCAAATTTGTAAAAACGAACACCACGCTTTGCTGCATATTTCGCCTTCTTCTAAAGTAAATCCTATAGTGCACCCAGCTACTTTAAGTAATTCAGACATTGCTTCTGAACCATCTATAAATGTTACTCAAATTTTATTGCTTACGGCTTTCGCCGAGATTTTTGATTCTTATGCAAAGTCACACTCTATTCGTATTTTGCTTGATTCAGAATCCCAGTCAAACTTCATTCGTTCTGATCCTTGTAAAAAACGAAACTTGCATTGATGATGCAAACATTAGTATTCAAGCGATAAACAAATCCGTTTCTCTTATTGGTTTGTCGATGTGACATATTGGTTTACGCACAAGATTTTAATTTTATAGTTTTGTTTTCATGGTTTTGGATAAAATAACTGGAGTTCTACCTAGATTTTATGTCAATTGCAGTAGTTTTAAGATCCCAGATAACAATCGATTATCTGACCCTCCTTTCGATCACTAGTTGTCAAGAATTTTTTTATTTTTTATCTTTAGGCCAGATTTGACTTGCATTGGTTGAGTTATATCGAGTGCCATTGATACCAACTCAAAGACATTGTTGTTTGAATGTTGGGAATAATACTTCAGATCGTTTTTATAAGTTTTGGGAGCTTGAAAGCTATCCCAAAGAAAAAGTATTTTTATCAGAAGAAAATGCTTAACAAGAACATTTTGTTAAAACTTTCCGCAAAGACTCTACTAGTCAATTTGTTGTTCCATTTCCACTAAAGAAGCTAGTAGAGCTCTTGGTGATTCTTTCGATACTGCTCAAAAAAGATTTATGGCTTTGGAGCGCCGTCTTTAAACTAATTCAGATCTTTTAAATCGTTAACATTTGTTTATGCAAGAATATCAAGACCTTGAACACATGACAGTGTCAATTCCAGATCCCGCTATAATCTTGTACTATC
The DNA here is from genome assembly GCA_035610365.1 of Aquatica leii. NCBI lineage: Eukaryota > Metazoa > Arthropoda > Insecta > Coleoptera > Lampyridae > Aquatica > Aquatica leii. The sequence continues at coordinate 11,532,313 of CM069434.1, read as the reverse complement.
TACCTCACCATGGGGTGTTAAAAAAAGACAGACTCACAACTAAACTTCGTTGTGTTTTTAATGGATCTTCTCTTACCACGTCGAGTCACTCTTTGCATGATCTTTAAATAGTTGGTGCAACGATTCAACAAGATTTCTTTTTCATATTGGTTGGCTTTTGTAAGCACGTTTATGCCCTCTCAGCCGACATCGAAAAAATGTATTGGCACTTCAGAAAATTTTGCAGAGGTCTTCTACAAACTCCCTTCAATTTTTTGACCTAAATACAGTAACGTACGGAACTGCGTCTAATTAGTTTCTTGCAATTCGCTGTTTACATCAACTTGCTTCCCAATGTAAAGATTCAAAGTCTTACATCGCTAACATAATTAAATCTGATTTTTTCTCCAATGAATTTCTAACAGGCGCGTATTGAAGAAGCGCGCACAATGTGCACAGATATTGCAAAGATTTTACGCACCGGTAGTTTTAAACTTTTCTGATTCCTAACTACACCCTGGAATTCTTCAAATTGGTTCTCATAAACGCACGATCACTTTTGGTTTAACTTGGTTATTTCATATAGATAGTTTCATGTTTTTAACTTCCAAATCTTTCGTAAAAAAGGTGACTAAGCGTTTTATACTTTCCAAAATTTTACAAATATTTGATCCCCTGGGAATGGTCGCGCCCTGTGAGTACCAAAATTCTTTTACAACACTTTTGGTTAAAAAAGTTATCTTGGGATGACTGTCCCACACAATATTTTAACAAAATCGTGTTTATATCGCAACAAATTAGTTAGTCTTAATGATTTGAGAATTCCGCGACATGTCACCAGCAGAAACTACATTGAGATTTAACTGCATGGGTTTTGCGATGCTTCTATGTATGCAGATGGAGCTTGCTTTTATATAAAATATATCAATCGTTACAACGAAATCTATTTATATCTTTTATGTAGCAAAACCAAGGTAAAAACCTTTAAAACTAATCATTATTCCAAAACTTGAACTCTGTGGAGCTGCTCTCCTGTCATGACTTTTGGAACAAATACTAAAAGCCTTGAGTACACCTACGTCTGCAGTTTATTTGTGGTCAGATTCCACTGTTGTGTTAGGTTGGTTAAAAAGTAGTCCCATTCATCTCAAAACTTCTGTTTGTAATCGCGTTGCCGATGTTCAAGAGCAAATACTTTGAGCAATTTGGAGACATGTTTCTATTGAGGACAACCTTGATGATTTGTTATTTGTTATCCAGAGAAGTCACTTTATAAAACTTTAACTTATGGTGGCATACCCTTTTTAGCTCATAGGTCAGAAGGCTTAAAGCTACGTATGTTAACCTCATTCTTTTAAGCACCTTCGAATACTACACGCTGGTTCTTGTCTTGTCAAATAATTTGTTCACAACTGTTTACAATCTTATCGCCTTAATCCAATACTTTGTAAGCCAATTATGGACTATTTACCTCAATCTCGCGTTTAAGTTTTACCAACATTTTATACTACAGGAATTGACTATGGTAGGCCATTTTTAATCAAATATTGTAGGGGTTGTGGTTCTAAACTTTATAAATTCTACTTATGTTCATTTGGAACTGATTGCCAGTTTATCAACTGAAGCCTTTATAATAATTTTTCGACGTTTTGTGTTACGCAGAGGAAAACCTCAACAAGGTTATTCTGACAATGATACAAATTTTGTTAGTGCCAGGTGTGAACTCAAAGAACTATTATCCTCTATTACAAAGAATAACCCTTCTATAACTGAAATGATAAACAATAAAAGCACTAAATAGCATTTCATACCAGCACACAGTCCTCACTTTGGAGGTCTATGGGAAGCTGGTATCAATCAGTAAAACGAATGTTAAAAAATCCAATTCTTACTTACGAAGAATTTTGTACGTTTCTTACTCAAGGAACGGCTATCAGCTCATACAACAATTGCATCAACCGATATGTAAACGCTGGAGCGAATAATATATGTCTACCTGTAAACAGCGCGTAAAATAGAAGTTGATAAAACCTGATTTACAAAATAGCATGTTAGTTTCTATCCAAGAAAACCTTCCTCCACTTCGCTAAAAACTTGGCCGTCGATTCGAATACATCTTAGACGCAATAGTGGTAATCGAGTGGCATCTATTTTTAAATGTATTTTCTACAAGACACAATTCTACTTAGAATTTGCAGAATTTGCAAATAACCTGTGAGAGTAGGTTTTCTGCGCGACTTTCTAAACACAATGGCCTACTAAAACGCTAATTATTGTATTATATTTGTAACATTGGATTCCGCTTGAAAATTTCGTGTACTGCGCATATCAGTAACAGGTTCTTTATAAATTACGAGTACTTTAAATAAGTTTTCTTGTCGTTAAAAAAAACTTTTGTATGGTTTCTCACGTTGTATGAATTTTGCCCAGTCGTAAATGTCATCTACGAGTTTAATTTTACTGATTATTTTTCCCGTTTCTAACGTTAAGGAAGCAGCACATGCCCAATAATATCTACATTTTAAGTATCTCGTGTTGGATTTAACCGTAACTTAGTGCAGTCAGCAGCTCAAAACAAGGGGATTGCCGTTGTACTAGTCATAAAGTAATTTAAAAGGTGCCAAAACAGTAGGAAAACTATTAACTACAGATCCCGTTTAAATTGTCAAACACTGAAGAAGAACAAATGGCAAAACACAGTTTATAACTACAAATATATTTATAGATAGGAATTAAAAACGAAGTAGAACGATAGCAAATAAATAGCTTTATCCACAAATATGACAATTAATAATTGTGATAAAGGCCCTTTAGATTAAGCAACTATTCGTACAGCTAATTCTGTCCAATGATAACATGTACTGCATATAATTTGGTCTTAACAGAGTAATAAAAATCTAAAAAGTTGAATAGCAAATAACGTAATTCACCGTAATTTTAAACGTAATCGAACAACTACTTTATTTACAAGCCGTCGCGAGACGAATTGATAACTGATCATTATAGTTAATAGCAAAAAATCAACTGAGTAGTAAAAAGTACCCCACCGAAGTTCCTTGTAACAAGTAGTAATGTCCACTACTTATTATTTTAGTGACGAAACATATGTAGTATGCAAGCTTACATATACGGCGTGATGTGTTTAACAATGGCCTTGATTACATGCAACTTTAATGGTAAAACGTCGGCGTACTTAAGACAAACTGCGTTACATAAAGTTAAAATGCTTTACGACTAAAAGTAAAAAAAATTAGTATGATCTACACTTTGATTGGATAAAACAAGTAATGCGGTAAAATCCAAATAAACCAGTGCTGAAGGTTTTACTGGTAATTAGACAATAAAATATAATTAAGACATTTTACTATACGATACAAAAAGAACATTAGAATGAAACGCGAGTCATCTTTCGCTACCCCTGGGTTTTAGCGATACGCGGATTCCACAGGTGTTAATCCATTGACTCGAATCGTAAAGTTTCTGAAGGTTACTAGCTGAGTATCCCCATCTACAAAAAAGCAATAGTGATTTTCACAGATTTATATGCTTGAGAAAGCCGTATCGTCTAAAGGTTAGACGTATTGAAAGTAACATGTCGACGCCTTATTAGAATTTTTACCTGAGAGCGCCACGCGATTAACAAAATCGCTTAATCCGATTAGAACATTGAACCATTCTTCATCAGCACATCGCTTAAAGGCTAATAGAAATAACCAACGAAAAAATTCAGTAAAAGAAAGAATTACTTATAATGTAGCTGATAGCGTTCTGATACGATCAAAGGTTCTAAGCGATCTCACAAGTATGTAAATAAATTTTCGTTTGCGCTCGCCTTCCCGAACAGTTCGTATACGATGCGCATTTTACAAATCAGTGAAGGCGGCAAACCAGTGAAGACGTGAGTTTTAATTATAATTATTCCTTTTAGGAAATGGATAAATAACGACATGTAACATTTGTAACATTCACATTATTAATGGGTAAATCAATTACGATTTTGATGTGTTACATGTGAGAGATTCGCTAAGGTAAGAATACATTTCTATTTAATGCCGCGGTTTAATTTTTTTTATTATCACAGCAACTTTGGTTGCCCCCATGTGTCTGTTATATCCAATTGCTAATTACTACCTAATCAATTTTTCCTTTGAGGTTGATAATTAGAACGAGCATGGATGCCGGAATTAAATAACCAAAAAAATTTTACAACAAAAAGATTTACTATAAGTTGAAAGTTTGCCTTTATTCATCATTCAATGTATCGAAAAAAAATGGTAAATGTCTGAAACTATAAAAACCGGGACTGTATATAAATCATTCTTTTTGTCAGTTTGTCATCAAAAAACATACAGCCCTTGGATCAAAGGACCTCGGGTTGTATCACGTTCCTCTCTTGGCGTAATCGTCGTAGCAACGCCTTTGGTGCATAAATAGCTATTACAAATTTATGATGTAACAAAGTAAACTAGAAATTAAAAAGAACAAACTTTTTGATAAAAATTCTAGTGTATAAATATAATATAATATATACTATATAATAATATAAATATACTATTAAATAGTAGTTAACAAAACAAAGAAAACTAAACAATAACTTCATCAGAAATTATGATATTAAAAAAACGTTTTAAAAACCTTAAACATACAAATATTTCTGTATGATGGAACAAACTTTAAAAAATGAGATGACATGACAACTACAGTAGACTCAGATTGCGTTAAAAAGAATTTAATTATTTTTGTAAACATGTTAATTATGTAAAAATAAACAAATATAAAATTATTTTTAAAAAACCAATCAAACACACTTATTTCTATTAGCAGATCTGTCAAGTTAAATAGAAAATCCACTCTTTCTCTGTTTAATGAGGTATAGTAATAAAATTTATTCATTCGTTAATTGTGCCATTATCTTTTCTTGATAGGTTTTATTATTTTTGTACTAGAAACGATTTAATAAAACTTAATTGCTGCTGTAAAATAAGATTTTATTAACGAATGTAACAATTTTGTTTCAGATTTTTAATGTGTAATTATTACTTAAATAATCAACGTTTTTAAGTCACAAAACCAATTATTGATTTTAAACATAAAAAAACTTACAATTACGTTTGAATGTGTGCGGATCCTATCTGTATTTTGTTTTTCTAAAAAACAATTTAACAAAAAAAAGGAACCGAGGAAATTTTTATTTACACGAAATTACTTTTCTAAAGTCAATGCGATTTATGACATTGGCGTAGGATATGGCGTAATTTTTAACATTAATTTTGGCAGTTGTAATAGATATAAATAGAATGTGTTTGGCAACGACTTCAAAAAGTAATTTCATGTAAATCAAAATGTCGTCGTTTAATCGTAACTAAGTTAAAAAAAATTTTTACTTTTTAGTGATGTTAGCAATATTGTTTATGGTCACTGAAAACCCTGAAAATGCACATCGTTCAACAAAATTTTATGTCGATGTAAATTTGGGAGTTTGATTATTTTCTCATAGATCCCATTATCAGAGTTTGGCCAATTTAAAATGGGGCCACTCCTGTAGTACCCTCTTTCTAATAAAAAAAAAGAATCATTAAAATGATCGGCGTAGTAAAATAATGATCGCTTAACATACAAAAAAAATATTTAGACAAATTGAAAACCGCTTTCCCCTTTTGGTAAATCGGTTAAAAATATTTCACGTACTAGTTGTGCTTTCATTCTTAACGCGAGGAATTAACTCACATGGCGCATGTAAAAAAAACTAAAAAACACTGCACTAATATCAAATTCTTTACTATTAATTACGACAAAAATAAACAGATCTAAAGAAGTTTTTGCTGTAGACGTTACACAAAAAAAATCCGTTTATTTTTATAGTTTCTTGCAGTAATATATTATTATTATTATATGTTCCAGAAGATAATTAGACCACATATGGCACCGGCCCGCCACCGACAGTAGCAAATAGCATGCAATTCATCAAATACAACGAACTGCTTTAGCTGCGAGACGAGTCACCATAATTTGATAATTTCAATTGTAACGCGCACCAAAATACCGCATTTAACGTAAATCATTGGCTTTCGACCACATTAGTGCATCGTCAAAAACATATACTATATACTATAAACTAAATAAAATGTTACAAAGGTGAGAAAAATATAAAAGCCGACACCGACCTCTTATACTTGTTACGGACGAAATTTTCATTGCGTACGCCTATGTATTTTGACTTGAAATTAGCTTACGGTTTGGACGCCCCCTACCGATCTTTTACGCGTGACTGTCATTTACGACGAATTCTTTAACTTGGAAACTGCATAAAATGGCCGGTGAACTGGCAATTAAAATTTCCTAAATTTATCCACCGTAATGGGGACCAATTTATAAGGGTATTACGCTTATAATACATTTGAGTCGTCACCGGGTAAGATAATAGCTGTCATTTTATTAAAACTCTGTTGTGATTTCTCGTAATTTGATAGCCGTTCCGCCACGTGCGGGCATTTGTTCCTAGTCGTTAACTATTGATGAAGAATCAATTTCGAATAATAATTTCGTCGGATGAATATAATCTGAGGCATACGACATATGGCAAAAATTTAATGTACCTGCGTAACCACCGTTTTCGTCGGGGTATACCAGCACACGACGACCGGGTTTGGCCTTATGTACTTGTGTTAAATATAACTAATCATTTTGTAGATTTCACTTTCGTGAGGAATTAGTTTGACACGACTTGCTATTTAAGAGTGTTTACAGGATTGCTTGCCGAGGAAAGCGCTTTCTTCGTACGAGTGGAAGTTCCTGTGTTACTGGTAAGTGTTTTATGTATCTTATTCGTTGTCAGAAAGGTCACTCACGAAACTTTTGCTAATAGTAATTCCGTAATGATTAACGTAATTGTATTACCATTTAAGTAGTAAGTTTGCTTATTTTGTGTTACGTATGCTGTGTACTACCCATAATAAGTATGATAAGTTAATATTAACGCCGTAATTGTTATCACTGGTTTATTATCAGTAAGGTAGTATTATTACTTCTTTTGTACGTTTCGTATACGGTGTCTCACCGATAACTGTTAGGATAGTTTAATGTCAATGCCATATTACTAATTATTTTGTGGATTCCGCATGTTGTATACAAACGATATTTACTACGAACTATTCTTCGCTATCTATTTCACTGTAATTTACTTATGTACTGTGTGTTGCCGATACTACTGGCATTTCTGTAATGAGAATTCGATATACCTGTGATAATCATCAACGATTCTAGATTAAAGTTGTTATTGTGGTTACTTGTTCTTTTATGACAACACCCCTTTCTCTTTGGATCGTCGTGATCTAATAACAAACGTTGGTTACTCGAACAGCCGAGTATAAGGATTACGAACCTAACATCGTGTTACAAGTGTGAACCGTTTCTGTCCTGAGCAAGATAGAAAAATCACTTTGGATTTGCTCTGGCGCCCTTAAGCATATTTTCTGTATCATCTGTGAACCTCCCCTCTCTCCGACTATTGAGAGTTGGCCGTGCAGGTTCGTAAAATACCAAAAGCTTGTAACATACTCTTTAAAAGAAATACCCACAGTGATCATTCTCACTGCACTGTCTGGTCCTCCATAAGTATTTGTTATTTTTTGGTTGCTTTCCTCTGCAAAACAGGATTATTGAGAAATCATAACAATACTAAATCTTCTACCTTTAGATTAAGTGTTGACTTGTGTTACGTGCAAAAATTTCATAACGTAATACCCTGTATATTGGTTGAATTAAAATTAAATTTCGGCACTGACGCCCTCTGTCAAATTTTTTTTTACTGTCATTTCCTGTCAAGACGTTAAACTGACGTAAAGTGCTCGGTGGTGCGGAATAATTTGAGTAAGGCTTGTTTCTAAGGACATCTACGTTAAAGGAAATGAAATTATAATTTTATTACGCCTTTAAAGTAATGTATTCATCTTTTTTAATTTTATAGCCGTCCCGCCACGCTTTGACTACATGTTTCGATGCAGGATCGAACAATGACAGATTAATATTGATAAATACCTTCATGGGACGATTATAACTCTGTAAGGCCTACGTTTAAAACTGGAAACCAAAGACAAGAACTTTTCTTTGAGATCCTACTCATGCAGCAAACACCTGCGAAACTAACTTTCACTGAATGTGTACAACAGCATTCGATAATCGGGTTATGTTGTGTGTACTTTTATTTAGTAGTAATTAACAATTTTGTAGATCTTGCTTTCGTGAGTCATCGTGTTGATACGATTTGCTATTCAAATTTATTACAGGCTGACTCAACGAGGAAAACGTTTTCTTCGAGAAAGTAGGTACTGGATTGTGAGTAAGTTTATTTAATTATTTTGTCGCTGTCAGAAAAGTCATTCACGGAATTTTTTCTTATGTTAATTTCCGTAATTACAATAATTGTTTTAATACCATTGAGGTAGTTTCACTAATTATCGCATGCTGTGTTCAAACGATATTTATTATGTAATTTTCTTCGCTATCCACTTCGTTTAAACTTATGTATTGTGTGTTGCCGATACTTCCGGCATTTATGGATTGAGAATTAGATAGACTCGTTGCTAATAATCTACGTTATTAAATTAAAGTTGTCATACCTATTTTATCTTTTTTTTTATGGTAACACATTTTTTTTTGGTTGGTTACACAAACACCAGTGCAACAAGGATTACGAACCTGGAATTCGTTACAAGCTTGAATCTTCTGTCCTGATCGAGATAGAAGTTTTACTTATAAAAGATCTGGCGCCTTTTAAATATTATTTGCTTGCTCCCCTATCTCCGCTGTGTGAGTTGGCCGTGCAAGGTTTGTAAGATCTTTAAACTTGTAACACTTGTTCTACTTGTAGCGTGTAGAGATATTTAGTAGACCACCGCTGCCAGAATTGTTTTTTAATCTTCTTATTAATTGTCATATAAACAAACGGTTTAAATTTACATTAGAAAGTGAAATTTAAGAAATTGAAACAAGAGGACCAACTAAAAGAATTTCTAGTGTTAAAAAATTAAAGTCATTCAAATTATTTCAAGCTGAACAAAGTAGACAAGAATTTAAGATGGATTTAATCTTTGCAAGTATGGTAGTAAGTTACTCATAGTTAAAAGTCTGCGAATTTGTGATTCAAAACAGAATGCTTTTAATATATTTTACGCCCGCTTCCCATAGTACTCCAAAATTAAGACTTAAAAGTGGGTTAGAATGCCTTACCATGTCACGGTTTGTCAATTGATTTTTTAAAGTTTCCAGAAAATTACTTTGCTGCACCAGCTCTACGACGAGACGTAAATCAATCAAGGTTATCCAAAAATGCATCAGTTTAGAGAGATGATACTAGTTCTATATGAATGGCACTGGTTTGCAAACAGACATACAAAAGTAAGCCTTACAAACGATAGTTTCACGAAGTTTTGACGATTTAATTAACAAGTGCTCCGCAAAATCTACCCCTACTTGAACGAAAGATCGACCTGAGCAAGTTCCTTGAGATTCAAGCAACCTTTCTATAATAGAAATCTGAGATTTAGAATTAAAACCTAAAACAAACCAGACAGTTGCGCACTCATTTCGTAATTAATGAGCTTCCAGAAACAATTCCTAGTTTACCACTTAATAAAGCTGCTCACTCTCAAAAATCCCAATAAAACAACAAGCGGCGCCAATCCCTGCAAAGACCGACAAAAAGATTTACCGTTAACAATGTCAGAATTTTTTTTTGAAACTAATTCTTTGAACTGCAAGAACGCATTACGAAAGTGCTTCACCCAGTTTAAATGAGTACCTTCTACTATTTTTTTAAATATTTTGCGGAAAAATCTTAATGCCCAAACATAGAAAGCCCGAGTAGGCCCATGGTACCATAAGTCCAAATTGCAAAGTTGACTACGAAATAACCCACGTGACGCATCAGCTGGGTTGTTATTTGTTGAAACGTACCTCCAATAGGGGTTGGGAAATGACTAATTTATTCCTGCAATTTCGTTTGTATCAAAGGTTTTTAAGGTATGTGACTCCATGCCCAAAGAAGACAAAATGATACCAGAATCACTTCAAAGATGAATAGAATAAGTAGAATAACGTTTCAAACAGCGGGGTAATCCATTTCAAATTTGATCAAGTAAAACAGCACCGTACAATTCTAAACGCAGAATTGTGAGCACCTTGCAAGAAGCGACCTTAGTTCGAGATTTTAACAATTCGATTCTAGTGTATCTATTATGAGAACGAACATAAGTTGCACAGTCTTAACCAACTGTCAAAGCGTCCAAAAATATTAAAACCTGACAGCTGGTAGTCTAAGGTACTAAAACAAATCCTGGTATTTAAATTTTGCTCAATATGTTAAATTCAGGAGCAAAGCCCGTCCAAGATGCGCATCGGTTCATCCCAATCAAGCTGCAATCACCACAACCTAGTTCACGTGTAGCATTAATTTAATATAAAATGGAAGTACCCGTAATCTTTTAGTACAGTAGCTAGTAAAATTGTTACTACCGTAATGTTACTCTCGACACTTTCGAAGAGTGCAAGCTTACATTCGATGCATTAATAGTACTTCTGCCTTAAATACAATCAAATTATTAAGGTTCTCGAACGGTACAAATCAACGTAAACAATAATGCATAAATGTGCAAGCAACTGAAGACTGAATTATAAATTCGACAGAAAGTAAATTATTAATAATGACTTTAAAATAGACTTAACGGTAGCTGAGGGTTTAATATAAATAGTAACGCATAAAAGTAGATAAATTACGTTACACAGATACAAAAAAGATAATACAAATTAGACGTTGCAGCGTAAAGCAAGCAAGCCACACCGATAAAAATATTTTAAAAGTATCCCCAGCTGTTCAAAATTCGAATCGAGCAAAACCCCTGAGATCATCAATCCCGCATTAATTATAGCATCTGAATCGGTCTTTTAGATGTGGGACACAATTCTAAGAAAAAACTACTTTCACCCTTCATAGCTGAGTTGAGAAAAAAACCTTGCGTCTTCGCCACATTCTTTAAAGTTAAAGAAAACAAAATTGCGTCCGTCGTTATATTTGTGAGCATTAAATAGATTGAGAATCGCCTTAATTCCGTCAATATACGTAAAAAATCTTCGTTTCAGTAAAATCAAATCGAACGGAATTCTATCAAAATCAAATCACGCACAGAAAATCTTTGACAGAAAATAAGTATCAACGCAAAATCCTCCACCGCGTGCCGGTAACGTGGCAAAAATTTTATTAAAATAAAAAAATGTGAAACGTTATTACTAATCACACGTAACAACAGTGATAGGTTTTTCAAATACCGTCAATTGGGGTGACTTGATACGCCGGGGTGTCTTGGCACATTTTGATGTATTACTTTCTTAATATGTCTAAAATTTAGACCCACTCTAGTAAACAGTTCATTTGGCCTTGATTGTCGCGAGTGTGAGTAATTTATACTCTTAGTGACTCTGGTGTTTGTAGAAGTCCGTAAACTTTGATGTGTAGCTACGGTTCTACACGTTTAGTTTTTATGAAATTTAGTAATAGGTTAGCTTATATATTAGTTAGCAATATTACAAAGCTTCAAAATAAAAAAGCAAAAATTCTTAATTTGGCAAAGAATTAATATATTTGTTCCAAGATGAGGTGACTTGATACACATGTAAAATGCCAGGAAAATACAAAAAGGTGGTTGTGATATGCAGATATACATTCTATTCAATAAAAAAATGGAATAAAACGTTGGAAGATGTTAGAAACCACAAGTTAATTTTACAAAGAGCCAGTGAAGAGTTTAGTGTCGAAAAAATGAAAATACATCGCTGTATAAAGAAAAAAATAAAAAAAAGCATGAGGAACAAACAAAGCTTTTTGTAGAAGAGAAAACTTTTCTCATAGATAAACTAATCACTGGAAGTGAGTGGGGGTTCTCTGTGACATTTTATGAAGTCAGACAAATTTTATAAAATTAGCTGTACAGACAAGAACCAATGGTAGAAGTTCTTATGGAAAGTATTTAAAGAGAAGATTGGATGCACGGTTACTTAAGGCGAAATGGCCAAAGATTAACAGTCAGAATAGCCAATAACAATGTTATGTTAAAAATTAGTAGTTCAATTCGCGAGTATAAAAATTTCTCTTCAAGTATGAAATTTGTTCTTAGAATTTCCTAGTCTTTCGTCGAAATTGTCAAATTTTAGACAGCATCGACGAGCTCTGTACTTTTACGCCCGGTGCAACCTTCACCTTTAGATCGTTTCATGCGAATATGCAATTCAAATTGTAAGGCTGAATCAGGATAAGTAGTGTAAATTTTTCTTTAATGAGGGTTTAATTTGATTCTGTGCTAATTGTCTGTAGCGCATTTTGGTACCCACCACATGTTTACCGTTATCGCTGAAGATAACTAGTAGGTAGCCTAGTTAGAAAACATCCATAACGTCACGTTATTGATAACATTATTTCTTATACACCGTCGAGGGTTGGAAACCTTCAAGATTATCCCTCTTTTGCAGATGAACTACGACAAAAACTGGAAAAACTTATGCTGCTAAGTCGAAGGGAAACGCTGTGTATTTGCGCTCTTAAATGATTGGATGCTAAAAGAGACCCTTTACTTGTGCTAACATTATATGCTAGTTTATATTGGGTTTAATATTACTTTTTAGGTAATCCAAGCACGGAATTAGCTAATCCCCTACTGAATAAAATCTAACTGTGAGTATTACTGTTTCAATTTTTTTTGATTTGTGCTTCGGTGATCATGTAGTTTATGACCGTACGTGCATGTTAGGTTAACACAATTAATAATATTTGTGTGCTTCAGAAACTCATATGCAGTGCGCGTTGAGTCTCGAAGGCTTAAATTGTTTGTTTGTCTACGATTTTAAAATTTGCGATTATAAATTCAGACGTTATGTTTATGCAAAAGTTTAGACCGACAGGGTCAGCTTCTTTTATTTGATTGATAGCAATTAAACAAACAAATAAATAGATTAAGTAGGCGTATCGTATTAACAAAAAGACAATTGTTTAGGAAGTACACAAAACTACGAAGTCCGTTCTTACTCCATTTCACTTAACTGTAGCGTTATTTGCACTATTTATTGTACAATGTCGTTGAGCGCGAGCAGAAGTCGAGACCCCGAAGCGCGTGGACGAATGAGGGTCGAGGTCGCGCGGTATCCCCGGTTTTAAGCGTTATAACTTAGAGATACGCATAAATACCTTTTCGGCCAGAAATTATTTATGGAATTACCCATTCACCAGGTTACACCTCGTTATTAATCCTCGGCAAACTCCCCAAGATACGAGAAAGCGCCATCAGTCGACTTAGATTCCTTACACAGCTGCGCTTCCGTTACTTCATAAGTACAGTTAACGACTCCGGTAGTTTGTACGAAGCCAAACAGAAAAAACCCTAGAAAGAAAGCTAAAACAGCAAACATTAGTTGGTACGTCTCCACCATCACCCACGGCGAATACTAACCTACTTTATGACTTTGGTTAGAAATATTTAGATCCTTCGTTCTACAAATGCGACATTCCAGCGGATTTATTAAGAATTTCTAAAATAAACCGTCGTTACGTTAGATTATGATCTATGAGGGAAAACTTCATTTTCTTACCAATCCGTCTCCGCCACATCCATCACAAACGCGTACCACCAAATAAACGGAAATCCGTAGATGGTCAACTACTCTCGCGCGCCCTCTACGTGCATAAATCGAAGAATATAGTTTGAGGTCAGATATGTCACACGGTTAAAGGCCAGGTTGCCTAACCATCAAGCGAATTAATGCCCATTTACAAATTTACACGTTACACTTCGAAGAGCTGTTTGAAGAAAACAAACAACTAAAGGCGAAGATACTAGAGCAGAGCAAGGCTCTTGCTGATCAAGCTAAAATGCTTTCTGACCAATCTAAGATGCTGGCCGACCAGTCGAAAATGCTAAAGTCGATGCAAGAGTCGCTCGACCAATTATCGCGTGAAAGCACTTTGCTTAATGAGCGCCTTCGAGAGAAAGACGTCACGAAGAATACCACTGCAAGAACGCCTATTTCTAAGAACACGCCCACCGCTATTGTCCCGCTTTATTTACCCAAGAAGGAAAAAAGAAGCGTGATCAAAGATCTTCAGTTAAAATTGTCGATGAGCCGTCCAGGTCTGCAATTTTAACTTCGATAGCAACAGTTCATAAAAACGAACCGGAGGACGACGCTACATCCACGAGCAAGCAACAGACACCAAACCCGGTAGCCAAGGTTAGTATTCCGCTTATAATCCTGCACAACCGGCAAGATTAGAGGTCCGCTATGTTGATTCTACGCGAAGCTAACGTAGAAATTGAATATGTACAGATCACGAGAGAAGGAGCGATCTTCTACATAAAGACGACGCAAGACTTCAGCCTAGCCACGAGACTATTGGAAGAGCATTAACGCGAATTCCATACGTACATGCTCTAATCGGAAAAACCCTTAAAGGTAATCATCCAAAGGATTCCAACCAGCATAGGATCCGAAAAAAAGCAGAAGACTACCTCAGATGGGCGGGATACAACGTCATCAGCATCACGCGTATGAAAGCATCCAGAAGCAAAATCTCCTTACCGATGCATCTACCAAATACCGACGCGTCCAAAAATATTTTTAACGAACGTTATGCGGGAAATTTACGTGTATACATTAAATCCCCGAGCAATAAGACAGGCGGCTTTAGTCAATGCGACAGGTGCAAACGATTTGGCCACGCCCAAAATTGCTAAAAGGCAATTTCAAGATGTGTGAAATGTGAACAAGAACATTTCACATCCGTCTGCAAAAAGACGCGCAAAGACGTGATGCAATTGCAAGGAAACACATCCGGCCAACTACATGGGATGCTCGGCTCACCCGAAACACAGGCCAGCAGCCCCTCCAAAACAAATCAGACAAGGCATTAGCTTCGCCAGAGCTACCGCCTTGTAAGCTATCCCGGCACCAATTCCAGTGGCAGTAACCGCAACAGCCGCGCCAACAACACAAGATCAACCGGACTTCGCAATGTACCTGAAGTTCGAGTTTGTGAAAACATACAAGAACCAAGTATGAATAACACGCCTTTCAAACCGTATTCCTCGCAGTTAGCTATTTGGAACGCAAACAGCATCTCCAAGAAAAGAAACGAATTACAGCACTTCGCGTACAAGCATAATCGTTATTCTGGTTTCTGAGATACACCTTAGGGCGTGTCGCGATCGGAGGCTACCAAACTACGTCATGTACCGCAACGGCCGAGCAACCAAAAGAGGTGGTGGCCTCAAAGCCTCGAAGCGACGCTAGTCGTCGTTCGCACGGCTTCGGCGGGATAAGCCGTCCTGTGAGCGGCCTACAATTTACCAGGAAGCCCGCTACGTAAAGCGGATTTCGACGCCGTTTTCGACACAAACATGGCAACAATCATCGGTAGAGACCTTAATGTGAAACATCCATCTTGATCAGTCTAAGCACTAACTCAAATGGAATTACTTTGTTTAATTACGTTAGTCTATGCCACAACGCTATTGCAGACAAACCGATTGTGCCGATTAACCATCCCACTCAAGTAAACCACAGACCGACGTACTGGACATCGTGGTTATGCAGAACTGTAGGTTAAACCACGAGATGTGGACGGTGCAAGAACTGAGTTCGGATCACTACCCTGTGTTGGTGCAACTTGGCGAACTGACTGTCATTCAACCCGAAGATTACAATTTTGTCGTATGGCCAGCCAACGAGATAAAGATCGAGCTCAACTGGGACAAGCCGTAAGCGATCTGACTAACCATTTGAAGTGCCGTTAAAGCCGCATCGAAAACCGCCACAAAGGACAGCACTGACCAGCAACAACTACCGCTACGTATTAGAGAGATGATCCGCGCCAAAAATCGATAACGTCGCAGATGGGAACGCACCAGAAACCCTGAAGACATACAGGATTCTAAACAGGATGCAGTTTGAAACAAAGACTGAGATCGCCAAGCATCAAAACCAAACATGGAAAGCGAAGCTCAAGTCGCTAAATCCGTCTGGAAGATGCTAAATGCGTTGAAAAACTCCGGTGCGCCAAAGATCTCTCCACTGCGAGAACCCAACGGAATCGCAAACTCGAACGATGACAAAGCAGAACGGTTCGCAGACACGTTGGAAGAAGAGTTCAGCCCCACGCACGAAAACATTAAACCGGCAAAGATTCAACGCGTAAATACACGAGTTTGGAATCGATTATCAGAGGCTCCTACCAGGCGAATCAAACACACGACCTTGAAAGAAGTAAAACAAATAATTTCCAGATTAATGAAAAGGAAATCATTCGGAGTAGATGGCATCAGCAACCGAGCGATCCGATTCGTCCCACCGAGGGGCCTAATCATCCTGACCGCAATTTTTAACGTCTCTCTCAGACTCCGCCAATTTTCGATCCAGTGGAAGACGGTTTAAGTCATCGCACTACCAAAGCCGGGAAAAAACTTTGCGATACCGCAAAATTACCGTCCCATCAGCTTGTTGTCGACGTTAGGCAAGGATCTCGCAACCCATGGTACAGCTTATCCGCTCATCTTATCAACTGCACGTTTAGAGTGAAGTTAAACACGTTTAGCTCGAGAAGAATTCAAGCCGGGGTTCTACAAAGGTCAGTCTTGGGTCCTCTACATCTTCACTTCCGATATCCTGAAGCATCCTAGAACGGATACACCATATACGCCAATGACACCGCGGTAATGGTAAGCGCGTGATCTCTCAAACAGATCGTCGACCGGTTGCAGGTCGCCATGGGTTACCTGTCGAGCTGGTACGCTGACTGGAGAATCACAGCTAACCCGACGAAGAGCACTGCAGTACTTCTCACGCGCCGCAGGGTAATCATCCCAGGACGTCCAGTCAACCTGAGAGATGCCGACATACCGCGGAAGAACGAAGCAAAGTACCTAGGCCTCGTTCTCGACAGACGCTTATCGTAGAAGAATCATCTTCACAACGTAGCAGGTAGAGCATCCGCAGTAATGTCCAATCTGTATCCGATTAAGGGGAGAAACAGCGTCCTATTCGTGGACAACAAGTTACTACTCTACAAGTCGGTGATACGGCCCACCATGACCTACGCCACGCCAACGTGGTCTCACGCGGCGAAAACACACTTCGAGAAGCTCCAGCAAACCCAAAACAAGGCGTTATGCCTTGTTGCCAACGCACCGTGGTTCGTGAGAAACAATCAGCTTCACGGAGATTTATTTCAGAAAATTATGGAGAAACGACTGGAGGACCGTGCCTAGGTACAGGAGACCAAAAGACGTACTTCAATAGACAAATATGAAAAACGTTCTCGGGTAACCGAAAACGGCCAAGTAAGTATGCCGTATCAGATTTAATATAATAGTTAATTTAACTGAAATATTAATGCCATTTATGTCCACAACTTTCAGTTGGCTTAAGGCTTCATTAACACTAATTCTGTAGCGATTTGTTGTTAGATTATCATTGAATTCTTTAAATTTTTGATTTCTTTACGCCCTGATAAAGTCCTTTAGCAAAGTAAGCAAAACGTTGGCAACTTTGGTTGTAACATCAGCACGGTCCAAACCCGGAAGACGTTCTAATCTTAGCATAGACTCCGACGGTCTTTGTTTTAACAAACGCTAGTAAAGGAGCCAGTTTTTAAATTTTCCTCCAAAAAAAATTCTTCTTCATTTTCTTAATAATTAGTCAAATGTAAGCAACAATGTCTTTTTTATATAAGCGTGTACAAAAATCGAACAATGTAAAAGCCAATATTAAAAAAGGACAAAGTAAAAGCAAGTCATTCAATACCTTTCAGCTTCCGCAACATTTTCATCTTATCATTCTGAATTAAATTCGATGAAATATGATATAGCAAATTTTAACTGCGAATTCGCTAAGTTGAATTGATGGATTAAAATAATTACCGTATTTGAGTTGAAATGTTACAAGAGATTGCCTGAACCTTACTATAAACGCCACATACATAATTGACTGTTAAACGTTTTAATAATTTAAACTTGTTGAGGAATTGAATTTCAATTATGAAATTGGTTAATCTCGATTTGATGAATAAACGATGTAGGTAACTCGTCAATATGTGTCGGTCATTGTTTGAGTATTAAACGAATTAGAAACGAAGAAGGAATGTGAAAAAATACGAGAATGACAACAAGGGACACGTGTCTGTGTACTCAACAACACGTAATCTCTTTCATCTAATAGGTGGAAATTACTAACTACTGGGTAATGTTTAATCTTTCATTAGCGGAAGGAAATAGGGAACGTTGAATAGACTCATAAAATCGATTGTTCTATATTATATTACGATACGTGTGTATGATAAGTGGCATTTCCTATATGTTTTCCTTTTGTCTACTTTGGAACATTACATTTTTGACACTTTATTGTTTCTTTTACTATGACGCTCATATAGATATAAATTATGAATAAAAATACGTGTTAAATTTGTAATACTAGAATAAATAAATACTAGTGTATTATATACTAAAGTTGTAAGATGTATTAACATAGCCTTAGCAACAAGATTATATCGCAAGATGCAAAGTTTTAAGAGATATAAGTTGTGAGGGCTATAATAATATTATCATCCGTGGTTTATATACAATTTTTTCCACTACCCTACATATAAAAACTCTTAATTTTGAGAGTTAACGTTCCCAAAAATGTTGTCCTATAGTTACAGGTACGTTCGTAATCTGTAAGCACCTGAAATTCAAATGTAGCGGAGCCTACCCTACTGGTGAAAGAGAGCGCGCGGCGGAGCGTGTCTGCGCGCTCGGCTATTCAATCGTTTGCATTCTAAATTTTTTACGATGCTAGTTTTAGTTTACCAACAGAAACAGGAACTCGTATGCGTCATGCCAGTTGAGTTTTCCAAGCAAAAGCAATAAAGTTCTAACATGTTTTAACATAGCTTTAGCAACAAGATTATATCGCAAGAAGCAAAGTTTTAAGAGATAAGTTGTGAGGGCTATAATAATATTATCATCCGTGGTTTATATACAAATTTTTCCACTACTTTACTTATAAAAACTCTTAATTTTAAGGGTTAACGTTTTAAAGGCCAACGTTGCTATTTTGAAATCTTTAATCTAAATTGATTTTTAAGGAGGCAGACCACAGTAGCGGCTTCTGAATATCAAATTTTTTTTTGTATCAAAAGGCTCTTTAGAGTCCCAAAAATGTCCTATAGTTACAGCTACGTTCTTAATCTGTAAGCACCTCAAATTCCAATGTAGCGGTGCTTACCCTACTGGTGAAAGAGAGCGCGCGGCGGAGCGTGTCTGCGCGCTCGGCTATTCAGTCGTTTGTATTCTAAATGATTTACGATGCTAGATTTAGTTTAACAACAGAAACAGAAACCCGTATGCGTCATGCCAGTTGAGTTTTCGAAGCAAAAACAATAAAGTTGTAATATGTATTAACATAGCCTTAGCAACAAGATTATATCGCAAGATGCAAAGTTTTAAGTGATATAAGTTGTGAGGGATATAATAATATTATCATCCGTGGTTCATATACAAATTTTTCCACTACCCTACTTATAATAACTTTTAATTTTAAGAGTTAACGTTCCCAAAAATGTTGTCCTATAGTTACAGGTACGTTCGTAATCTGTAAGCACCTGAAATTCAAATGTAGCGGGGCCTACCCTACTAGTGAAACAGTGTGCGCGGCGGAGCGTGTTTGCGCGCTCGGCTATTCAGTCGTTTGTATTCTAAATGATTTACGATGCTAGATTTAGTTTACCAACAGAAACAGGAACTCGTATGCGTCATGCCAGTTGAGATTTCGAAGCAAAAGCAACAAAGTTCTAACATGTATTAACATGGCCTTAGCAACAAGATTATATCGCAAGAAGCAAAGTTTTAAGAGATATAAGTTGTGAGGGCTATAATAATATAGTCATCCGTGGTTTATATACAGATTTTTCCACTACCGTACTTATAAAAACTTTTAATTTTAAGAGTTAACGTTTTCAAGGCCAACGTTGCCATTTTGGAAACTTAAATCTAAATTGATTTTTAAAGAGGCAGGCCACAGTAGCGGCTTCGGAATATCGAACTTTTTTTTTGTCTTAAAAGGCTCTTTAGAGTCCCAAAAATGTTGTCCTATAGTTACAGGTACGTTCGTAATCTGTAAGCACCTGAAATTCGAATGTAGCGGGGCCTACCCTACTGGTGAAAGAGAGCGCGCGGCGGAGCGTGTCTGCGCGCTCGGCTATTCAGTCGTTTGTATTCTAAATGATTTACGATGCTAGATTTAGTTTACCAACAGAAACAGGAACCCGTATGCGTCATGCCAGTTGAGTTTTCGAAGCAAAAGCAATAAAGTTGTAAGATGTATTAACATAGCCTTAGCAACAAGATTATATCGCAAGATGCAAAGTTTTAAGAGATATAAGTTGTGAGGGCTATAATAATATTATCAACTTAGCACTAACAAAGAAATGGTTTCATAGCATAGCCACCATTGAAGATCATGAAATTTGCACGTGTGGCATGCTTAAAGAAAACCGAACAGCAAAATGGCCCCTTAAACCCAAAAAAAAGATGGAGAAGACAAGTCGCGGTTCGTACGACTATCGTTTCCATGACAAAGTCATTTGGGTGAAATAAAACGACAACTTAAATGTTACGATTAAAAACAATAACTTGGTCACAAACCCAGTTGCCAAAGTGAAAAGACGCGTTAAAGTAAGTTACCAACCTTTCCTGTAGTAGGTCCCGTTAGTAACTACCACATCACCACGGCTAGTTACGATGTCAGTGAATGGGCGTGGTTAAAAAACTATAACAAAGATAGAAAAAACTAGGCGCCACTTCTTGTACTAATAAAGATCATCGGCTTAGAGATACTAAAGGTACGTCTGAACCCACTACGAAGCGAATAGAAAGAAAAAAAACAATCAAGAATAAAGTAACAAATGTATAGTTATTTTTTTATCCAATAATAACGTGCTAAGTTTACTTCATTATTATTTTAACATAAACCACTTTTTTTGTCATAGTAGAATAATAACTTAAATAACAGCAAATAGAATTATGAGCAATTACCGCAAACTATTTAACTTACATGCAATCGTGACACATTAAAAATCGGCAAAATATAGAAAATAACGCCGTTTAAGAAAGAAAGTGTTAAAAACTTATCCTACCGAAGTTTCTTTATAGCAAGTAGTAAACGTTCACTACTTCTTATGTGTTTATAGACGAAAATGAGTGTAGTAGGTAAGCTTACGTACGACTTTATGTGCTTAAATTTGGCTTTGATTAACTTAAAACGATCAAAGAAATTTGACGGGTGTTACGTCAGCGTACACATGACAGCTGCATTACATAACGTTAACAATGTTTTAAATTCACGACTAAAAGTAAAAAGATTAACATCTACGATTAAATTCTTTATAGTTATAAATTAAAATAATTGATTCGGTGAATTAAAATTAAAATTATGAGGGCTGAATATAGAATTATGCGTACCAAGAGCAAGAGATTTTATTTAATGCTAATTTAAGTTTTCAAATCGCTCAATTAATAAATTAATTTGATTTTAAAAAGTAAGTTATTTGAAGTTCGCGCTTAATTAAATGTGAATATTATTGAGTTAAATATGTTTTAGATATAATCAATGCTTAAAATAATAATGTTTTTAAACAATTTAAACAACTTTAGCAATAAAAACTTACGTTATCTGTTTATTTTTGTGTTTTAAATCACAATTAAGAATTACGTCAAAATTAATTCTATTAAACTAATGACAACTGTCAGAATTACTGACTTGATTTTTAATTTAAAATTAATATCTTAAATTTTAAATTTGATTTAGTAACAGGTAGAAAGGTTTTAATAATTCTAGTAGTGGAAAAAATTGTATATATAACACGGTTGAGAAGTTCATTATAACCTGCGCGATTTATACCCCTCGACGCTTCGCGTCTCGCGATATAATCTATCGCTTAGGTTATAATGATGCACTTCTCAACCTTGATATATAATATACTATTAGACAATACCATACTTTAAAATAAATTTAACTAAGGCTTAAGTCCGTAATCGCCATACACAGATTCCACAACATAAGATCAAATTCACAGATGTGAATCACTTCTGGAGGTTATTGAATCATTATCCCCATGTATGTAAAGAATTAATAATTATTGAGAGAGCCGTTTTGAACTCCTAGCGTTTTGCTAAAAGAATTTTAATAGTATTGAAGCAATATAGCTGATGGTATCTTAAGAATAATTTACTAAATCTCTTAATCCTGCCAAAATTCCCTTTTTTGAACTTTTTGAGGTGAAGCCTTTTAAACGCCTTTATTCACACTAACTTGGAGTATACCATGTCTGAGAGGCGTTTCACATCGTAGAGGTTCCACTCTTTACCTAAACGTTTAACATCGCCCACCTGTCTATAGATTTCATTGTATTTCTTCTTCAGGGTCACAAATAACAGCTTTTTTCTTTGGATTTTTTCCCACTCTTTCGAATACTCTGTCAGCTAGAAAAAACTATGCCTGCGAACTGGAAAGTGTAAAATAATTTCGGACATTGAGAGTGGTGCTTCATTGCATAGTCAGCAAGCTAACATATGTACTATATACGAATTTCATTTTGACCTGCACAGCCGTCGCAGAATAGTCTCAATAGCTTACAGTTGTCCCTCGGCGAGCTTGCGTTTCTTCCCAACTGATCTGCCTTAAATAAAAAGCATCTAGTATTGGAGTATTTGGTAATAGGTACACTTGTTGCGGGTCAAAACAGAATGACTGGCTCTTAGAAACGTCCTCATCTCCCCAAATTATAAAATTCGTTTGAGCGCAATTTATGAATGCGTAAGATCAATCAATATTTTTGTTTTTTCATTTTCTTGCTTTAGTTTTGCTGTATTTTTTAAAATCATGCAAGTTTCGCAAGCGTCAACAACTGGTGAAAAAAAAACCAATATTGAATTCTGTATGAAACAATCTTTTGAAGGTAGACAGTGAAACTCAGCTGTTTCTAGTTAGTTATAGTGACTCTTTACTGTAGACAGACTATTCAAAAAATTTCGGATTACGTCTTTTTTTGGCAACATTTTTTTAGTGTCTATAATTTTGACATTTTGCGATAACACAAATCCGTCCATATTTAACACCCACTGCAGTAAAAAAAAAATTTTACATACCAAAACTACTTTTGATTCTATACGAAAGTAGTAGTATACACACAAATTCTTTTACTTTTGCATGTTAACGTTTTCACGCGGTCTTTGTCTTTGAGGTTCGCATACAGAAATAAGATGAGCCAATTTTTGGTCCTGCAGAATCTTGTTTGTACTCCATAAAATGTTTTCCTAAACTGTTTTATATCTGCCAAGCTGATGGAATTGCATTTAAAACCACTACCTTTTGAATAATCGCTTTTGCAAGCCGCCCAGGCGACCGACTTTCTCGTTCCGGAATTTATAGTACTCACAACCTCCATTTCCGTGCAATTAAAAGTCGCAAAACAAACTAACATTGCATACACAAACTCAAAACTTTGCTAGTATTTCAAAAGCAATATATGGCACTTCCCGACGCCAAAATGTTGTGCAACTATTTTGTAGGTAACTTATTCCTGGAACACGTGTTACTTTGAAGAAACCAGAAATGCGTTAAAATCAGCATGTACAACAGAGTCCCATTCAAAACTTATACAGCACTTCATATAAACTTGTCCTATTTTGAGAAAACGCTCCTCAAATATTTGCGAACTATTCTCGCAAAATGGAATGGCGCATCATCATGTTAGTACCATATCGTGTTATTAGAGAAATGTAGATCTTCTTCATGTGGTTCAAATACTGCAAGTGCATACATTAATTCTTCTCTAAAAAATTGAAGATATCTTTCACCTGTCGAAACGCCCTCAAAGAACAATGAACCCAAATACGATTACCTAAAATGCCAGCCCAAACGTTAACTTTTCGTGGAAACTGCTTATAAGTTTCTATTTTACAGTGTTGATTCCAAGAAATCAATGTCAACAGTTTTGCCGATTTACTGCCGTTGGAAAATACAATATTTTGTCATCAATCATGGGTTCAAACATGATTTTGCAAAAGTTTAACCTGTGGTCAAGATCAGCTTTGTTTAGTTTTTGAACCAAAACCATTTTATATGCAAAATTTTTAGTCAATTTTGACCATTCTAACCATGACCTTGCAGAAATGCAAAAATACAAAGCAGTGGAAAACTCGTCGAACCTATTATAATTTATATTGTGTCTAACATACTTGATTCTATTAATTCACGCGAATAAAAAACATTGCAAAATTGATCTACTAGTGACTCGTTGAACAAATTTAAAAGATTATTAACAAATAACGCGAATCTTTTAGACAGTTGGCGGTCTAAAAAAACTGGTGTGGTCACCACACGACTTTCCTATAAAGAATGATGACGGAATGTCTACATATTTTTGAAGGTTATGTTGTCATAAAACCACTTTGAAGTGATATGTACACGTTTGTATTGACTTCCTAGCATGCTATAATTTTTTTAAAATTTTCTTCTTCGATTTCATTAAGATATAAACGAAATATGGCAAATTGAGTTTATGTTGTCATATCGACTAAATTTGAGCGTCTTGATATTGCTTTCTCCTTTAGTAAATCAGTAAAAATTATTATTTTTAACGTATCTTGCTTTCCTTTCAAGATATGGAATTTTTTTCTAAAAAAAATCCTCGCAGGTAGGATTCGAACCTAGATTATATTTGTAAAGTCATTTGAAATTATAAAGAAAATATCTAATAAACTGTTAATTTAAGAACAAATTTTTATTTTAATAAATTTTTAGGAAGAATTATTTCTATAAGAAACTAAAAATAATTTGAATAATTTACATACGTACAAAATTATATAAGAAAAACTGTTAAAAATAGCAGATCTAGCCCATCTTTTGATAGAACCGAGAGAATATGAAAACCAGCTCTATACTAAATTTCAAGTTACTAAGACTTTTGGTTCGAGAGTTATCGTGAGTACATCGTTACACACACACAGACACTCAACATTTTTTTGCCAAAAAACATTTTTCTTATTGAGATGACTTTGAAACGTAAAATTATCGCTATACTTTCCTTATAAGAAAGTAGAAAAAGGCTACGATTGTCTCTGTCAAATGAAAGCCTCATTTTACAAAATCTTTTGTAGCAAATATGCGTACTTGTGTATTTTGCAAAAATTCTCATTCTATAAGTTCGTGTAAACAATTCTTAAACTTATCTACTTGTACTTTGTACCCTAAGGTTTTTCTAAGTTTGCTTGCCAAATGTGCAAATCTAAGTAACACATTTTTTTACATATTGAACCTCATGCTACGCTTACTTCTGAGAAACAGCCAGCATCTGTTACTTCTGCAGAAACTCCTGTTGAATACTACCAAAACATTTCTGCATTCTGCACAAATACTATCCAATTTGCAAGTTACAGGTTTAAACAAAGCCGTTATTCTGTTATTCATTCTGTGTGACTATGATCGTGCGGTCACATGACACAGTTTTCGTATAGATCGCAATGCATTCTGTATATGCTTTATTTAACGCTTCTGGTAATATAGAGATGTTAATAAAATCACTAGCATTCTTTATGTTAATGTGTGTTGGTCAAGTGCGACTAGGTCCGCACTTACCTGTTCTTAAATGAATAGGTAGTTTCTGGCCAATTTAACGCCCCTTCTGCTCATTCTAATTGTCACTTAAGCGTTCTGAGCGATCTTACTAATCATATTTGTAGATATTGAATGCTTCGACAAGCTATCCACAAGAAACAAGTTTTTTCCAAAGGAAGTGTTTCTGAAGTACATTCTGCTCAAACTGTTGTTAGAAACACGGATGGCAAATTCGTTCTTACAATACCTCTTAAAGACTCTGTTTCATGTCTTGGCAAGTCGCAAAACATTTCCTGAAAACGATTTTTCTCGCTGGAACGCCGTTTTCAGGCTAATCCAGATCTTTTAATTCGTTATACTGTTTTCAGGCAAAAATAGTAAGATTTAGAACACATAACTGTGCCAACTCCCGGTGGTGACAAAAATTTGTATTATCTTCCTCATCATGGAGTGTTAACAAAAACTAGTCTAACTACAAGGCTTTGCGTTGATAGTTCTTCTGTCACTACTTCAAGCAAATCGTTAAATGACACTCAAATGGTTAGTCCAACCATACAACAAAATTTATTTTCTATTTTAGTTCACTTTCAAAAGCACACTTATGCTATTGCAACTGACATCAAAAAGATGTACAGGCAAGTATTAAATGAACTTGATCATAGATCACTTCAGCTTATTCTTTAGAGGCCTTCTCCGTCAGAATTTTTGCAATTCTTCAATCCTAATACTGTTACTTATGGGACATCGTCTGAATCATTCCTTGCTATACGTTATTTACACTAAATAGGCACTGGGTGCGAATATTTTAATCCTGAAGTTTCACGCATCATAAGAAATGATTTTTATGTCGACGACCTTATCCCTGGCGCCGACAACCTATCCAAAGCACGTAATAGTTGCTTAGACCTACGTTCAAGATTTTTCAATAATCACAAATGGATATCTAATGATCCATTTATCTTAACTAATGTCCTTAATTGGGAAGTCCATTCTAGCGTTTTTAAATTTAGTGCTGATGAAGACCAATGACCCTGTTGGAGTTCTAGCTTCTTACACTATAAATGCAAAAATTATGCTTCAACAATTGTAACTAGAAGAATTACTTTGAGACGATTCAATTCCTACAAGGATTACAAACAAATGGTTTACTTATAGATCAAAAATGGTTTATTTAAACGATTTCAAAATTACGAAACACGTAATATGTAAGGATGCAACTGATGCTCAAATTCATAGTTTTCTGACTTTTGTATGTATGTATCTTCGGTAGTCCATATAGATGCGGCGGTTTGCTGTAGTGTGGTGTTAGCATCGTTTTCATCCTTGGCGTTAGATGTCTTTCGTAGAGTTTTAGGACTTGATAGATCTTCCTCTCTAAGCTTGCTGTCGGATCTTTCTTCAGTCTGCGGTAATTCCCTTGATTTAAGACGTCTTCAATTTTTTGGTCGTAGGTGGTGGCATCCATGATGACAGTTGTGGCCCTTTTGTCGGCTGGAAGTATTTTAATGCATTTGTTCTTCCGTAAATTTGTGAGAGCTTTTTCCTCGTATTTAGTGATGTTGCTGTGTTGTTTTCTTTTCTTCTCTAGAGCACATCTGATTTTCCACTTAAATTCTTCTGCTTGTGTTGGATTCAAACGTATTGTCTCGACGGCACCAATAATGTCTAGTACTGGCACGTGCTTTGGTGTTATCAAAAAATTGAGCCCTTTCTCTAATAGAGTCCTTTCTGTAGCAGACAGTGGATGTGTCGATATGTTGACTATGGTTCTCCTTGCGTTCTTTTGGTTGTCGGCTGCTTTCTGTTGGTTTCGTGTAAGTTTAACCCATTTTCTGTCATGTGTTTCTTGGTGTAGTTATCGTACCTTCTTGCAAGTAGCGTCTATTTTGCGGAACATTGGTGTGTAATCTTCTTCCAATGTGAACTCTTTTATCTCCTCGAATCTTTGTGTGGTGTCTTGGAGTAATAAAGTTTTTTTCCTTCGATGGTGGTTGATTTGTGCCCGGATAAGCGCAAAACTTGCTCGTTCCAGTATCTTGAGGGCTCTTGTTCCTGGTATCGGGGATTTCACTTGGAAGCCATCTGGTATAACTTGGTTGTCTCTTGCCCTCCGTAACAATTTAATGTGTGTCTCTTCCTTCGTAATCTTGATCATTGTCTTCCCGTAGTCTCGAAGGAAGATCTATCAAGTCCTAAAACTCTACGAAAGACATCTAACGCCAAGGATGAGAACGATGCTAACACCACACTACAGCAAACCGCCGCATCTATATGGACTACCGAAGATACATAAAAACAACATGCTGCTTCGACCGATAACCAGCTCTCGTAATGAACCCACATACCAGCTATCCAGATTTCTACTACCAATTGTGCAACCACTACAGAAGAACAGCTCATCTTTTGTCAAAGACTCCAAACATTTCGTTGAGATTCTGAAAACAACACAGCTACAACCACGGGATCAATTAGTCAG
Source organism: Aquatica leii (assembly GCA_035610365.1). NCBI lineage: Eukaryota > Metazoa > Arthropoda > Insecta > Coleoptera > Lampyridae > Aquatica > Aquatica leii. The sequence goes on along the minus strand of CM069434.1, from coordinate 11,504,169 downwards.
CTTCGACGTAGAAAGTCTTTATACTAATGTGCCAGTTGAAGAAGCATTGAAAATCATCCAAACGAAGCTCCGAGAAGATGAAAAACTCCAGAAAAGAACCACGCTGCCGGTAAAAGGAATAATGAAACTCCTAGAATGTTGCCTTAAGAACTCGTACTTTCAGGAGAAAGACAGATTCTTCACTCAAGACGAATGACTACCAATGGGTTCATCTCTATCACCAGTAGTCGCCAATATATACATGAACTGGTTTGAATCCCAGGCCATAGAGAAATCAAAATTCAAACCCAAAACATGGTTTAGATGTGTTGACGATACCTTCATAATTTGGAACCACAGTAATCGGCAACTAGACCTTTTTCTACAACATCTGAACAACATCAAACCATCCATCAAATTCACTATGGAAAAGGAAAAGGAGAACTCACTTCCTTTTTTAGACGTTCAAGTAACAAGGAACAAGAAAATTATGGAAACGACTGTCTACAGGAAACCAACACACACCGGTCGATATCTCAACTTTGAATCCAACCATTCCACATCTACGAAGAGGGGAGTAGTAAAATCTTTAATCGACACAGCGTACAGGTTGTGCAACACAGAGAAAGGGCTACGAGAAGAAATCAAAAACATTAGAAACGATCTAAGGCAAAATGGTTATCCAGAAAAGATTGTAGGAGAGCTTTTACAGAAAAAAACAATTGAACACCATGGGACAACCTAAAACAGAAGAACTGCCCAATTCACTGCTGAGCATCCCATATGTCAAAGGTTTATCAGAATCAATAAAACGTATAGGGAAAAGCTACAACTTAAATACAGTGTTCAAATCATCGACCACCATTAGGAGTATAATTTCCAACACAAAGCCACAAACAAGTCGAGATTCCCAAAACTGTATTTACCAAGTTCCATGTGAATGTGGTAAGTCATACGTGGGGGAAACCAAAAGACCACTTGACATCAGACTGAAAGAACATCAGACGCACACACAGAGAGGAGAGGCTTCTAAGTCCGGCATCGCGCAACATTCGTGGGATAACCAACATCAAATGAAATGGTCGGAAGCAAAAATCATACATCGAGAGGAACATTGGTACAAACGGAAATTTAAAGAAGCGGCATTCATCAACAACAACAAAGAAATTTTCAGCCAGCCTAGTGTCGAGATAAGCAACATATGGAAACCACTTATCGAACCTCTAAAACAACTTAAACTTGACTAAGTAATTTTGTTAATTAATCTGTTACGCTAAATTGATTTTGTACGCTTGAACGCTTCATCGAACATGTCTTTAGTATATAAGCTCCAGTAGTTTCTAAGTTTGTTAGTATTCACCTGATGACGATTGCAGATACCACAGCAATCGAAACGTTGTGTATATTCATTTCAAAATAATAAACAATGAAAGTTCAGCAGAATGTTATTACTTCGCATCTAAACGTTATTTATGCGTATTTGTACGTTTAGTGACCAAGTTGGCTACTTTTTTGTTCACTGAATCATTTAGACGCTTTACGTCGAGGAAAACAATGGCAGAAATTTCGAAACTTGAGGAATTGAACTCATTTCTAAAATCTAACTGCGATTCTGTCACTGACGCCTTTGCTGGTGAAGGTACGGAGTGCCACTTTATTCCACCACGCAGTCAGCACTTTGGTGGTCTGTTGGAAGCAAGCATTAAATCAGCTAAACATCAAATAAAGAGTTCTCGGCAACTCAATTCTCACTTATAAAGATTTTTGTACTTTGTTATTAAAAGTTGAAGCAACTTTAGGTTTGCGCCCCTTAACACCTCTGTCCGCCGACTCTAATGATCTGTAACCTTTCACAACTGCCAATTCTTGATTTGGAAAAGATGGAGCCAAGAGTACATTTTCGAGCTACCGCAACGTACAAATTGGCAGCTGCAACGCGAGTGATTAGTTTCAATTATTGTTTGTTTTGCATTTACCTTTGTATGTATTTATGTACTCTATTTTTAAAAAACATTTTAATACTTTCTAGGTTGGGGGCATGTTCGGATTTATGTTTCTGTTTTGGAGTGCGAAATCTCAAGCATCTTTAAATCAGTGTGTTGTATATATCACTCATGTTAAGACTTTGCACACGTTATTTAGTTCAAGCTTTTAAATATAATGCAGTGCTCATTATTTATGAAAACCAATGCAGTCTACTACGCAATTACTTACTAATTAAAGTTTTATTATTGGCATTGTAATTACGAATTAGTATAGAGTTTGTTATTTAGTTTAGCTTATTAGAATTCTTGTATCATGTACGTTAAAACAAAAAAATACAAAATATTAAATAACCGAGAAGAAAAAGCTAAAAAACGATTCTCCTTTTATCTTTAAATCAAACGTAACACAACGTATAAGTGTAATATTAACAATAACTGTCTTTGGTTTCTACAAAAAGATATAAAATAACATCTTTGTAAATTTTAATATTAAATCTCTTACAATGTAAACATCAATAATAATTCAAGCACAACACCATACACCAAAACTACTATAAATTGAAAATGTTTGTTGTCATAGCGTACCAAAGAAAACATCAACTATCATAAAAGGATAAAGTTTCTATATGGAAAACAGCAAGTGAAAGTCAGTTTTGTATAACACGCAATTTTGTGATTTACACACATATGGTACACTTTTGTTTTCTATACAAATATTAACATTTGTTTCTCTAACAAAAATATAAATTAAATTAAAAAAACAACACCAATTAATTCGATCAAAACAAATTGAAATTTTTAACGAAATCGATAAAAATAAAATTGTTACAATTTTTACAAGACGCGAATAAAACATTTAGATTAAAATGTTTAATACCTGGTAAAATCAGATTTATTACCAAAAGCAACAGATACCAATTTCGATTTTCGTGTTTAAAATGTATTGACATTAACTTTCGATTTAATAAAAATTACATTGTCGAAGCGAAAAGTTGAAATATACAAAAGTGTGTGGAGTTTTTATTTTATTAAAATGACTTGAAAAATCAATATTTTAATTAAAAAGCTGTAAAACATCAAATTCTTTTAATTAAAAAAAATCAACGGTTGTTTTACTGGTGGCAGAATTAAAATTCCGTCCAATTAAACATCGAAAACTTGAGCGAAATATTTTACATTTAATTTATTTAAAAACGTTAGTGTTTATATTAACATGGTGTAGACGTTAATTGCTGAAAACTATTTATGCAAACGAGTTTTTTTGTACAATTCTTCAAGACGCTTTAAGTTAGTTTTTATTTGTTTATTAATTGCTAGTGAATAATAATTATTATATTGTTTTCTGTAAAATATATAGAGACAATAGTTTTCGTTTTTTACGTATTTATGTGGTAATTAATTTACTATGTAAACTTAAAGAAAATAACAAAAGCATGTAAGAAAAGTACGCTCGGTAAAACCCCAAAGATAATAAATAAAAACACTAAATACTGGTGGTCTAAAGAACTATAAACGCAAAGGAGCGCAGCTAGGAAAAGCCGGAGAGAGTACTAGAATTTTCATAACCCGGAGGAAAAAAGGACAAAACAAAAGGAGCACAAGATGCAAAGAAACGTGTACAAGAAAAAAAAACTTACAAGCTTATAGGGATTTTAGCACATATCGTATTAAATAATATCTGGCAAAACTAATAAACAAACCCATATTAAAACAAAAAAGAAAAATGAACATCAGACAAAGAAACAAATACATATATAACACAGGGTTGCTTGTGCCGCTTTCCCGCTACCATCCTCCAGGCCTTTCTATCGTTCCATTCTTCGTCCTTCAGTCCTCTGGCCTCCTTCGCTGTCTCCACCCCTTGGATCTATTTCTTCTTCCTTCTTTCGCGTTTTCTTCTTTCAGGAGGTACCGACTTCATTGCAATCTCTAGTCCTCGATTCTCTGTACATGCCCGTACCAGACAAATTGTTTTTTCTCCACTTCTTCTATAATATTCCTATCCACTTCGAGTTGTTCTCGGATGTCTATATTTCGTATTCTATTCGTTCTTACGAAGCCGCAACCTTTCCTGCAGTACTGCACCTCTATTGCCAACAGGCGAGACGAACTGTTCTTCCTCAGCTGCCATGCTTCTGCGCCGTATGTGATCACACTTTGTACTAGGGCTGAGTACATTCTCTTTTTGGTATTGTTTGATATTTTCTTGCTTCATAGTATGTCGTTTAAAGATCGTGTGACCATCCTGCCTTTATTTATTCTACAATTGACTTCTTCTTTGCTATCTCCTTTTTTGTGTATGATTATTCCTAAGTATTTGTAGCTTTCGACGCCTTTGAGGGTCATTGTTCCAAGTTGCAGGTCTTCAATTTTGTCATTCCCTATTACCAAATACTCTAATTTGTTAATATTAATCTTCAGTCCGGCTTTCTGGTAATATTCGTCTAACTTTCTGACCATATAACTGAGGTCGTCCGCGTCTTCTGCTATTACTACTTGGTCGTCCGCGAAAAAGAGAGTATACAGTTTATCTTCACCGACCTTCAGTTCCATGTTTCTGCATTAGCGTCTCCATTTCTCCAATATTCTTTCCAAATATATAGTAAAGAGTGTAGGGGATAACCCACAGCCCTGTCTAAGCCCCTTATTTACGTGAAAGCTTTGTGAGAACTGATTTCTTAGTCGTATCATGGTAGTGTTGTTCTTGTAGAGGTTCCTTGTCGCATTTATTAACGTAGGGTTTACATTAAAGTTTGTCAATTTGTTAAAAAGGTTTGCAATAGGCACGCTATCGTAGGCTTTTTCTAAGTCAATAAAACACAAATGATGTTGTCTACTACTGACCTTCCAGCCCTGAAACCACATCGCTCATCTCCTACTCTTCCTTGTATGTCCTCTTCTATGAGAATTTTCAATACTTTGATGTATAACCTTTCCATTGATGATGTGACGGAAATTTCGCGATAGCTGTCAGGATTATTTTTCGAGCCTTTCTTATGTATGGGCGTGGTATACGATGTCTTCCACTCTTCTGGGATCGTTTCACCGCTTATATACCGTTGAAAGAGTTGGATGAGCATATGATGTAATTTGCCCGGCGCGTACTTCATTAATTCCGCATATGTTCCTCCTGGACCAGGAGACTTATTTGATTTTAAGGATTTCAGTGCTGTTTCTAGGTGATCCATTTTTAACAGTTCTGTGGTGGGTATTATATTGGCTTGTGTTTGAGTGTGGAGATTGGGTCTATCCTCTATTAGTAGTTGTTCAAAGTAGTTTCTCCATTTCGATATATTAATCCGTGATATCGCGCAGGATTTATTCTCTGATTTCCTAGTTTTATTTATAACTCTCTACGTTTAGGAGTTTTTGGATCCCCCAACGTATTGCTCAATATAATCACACTTGTTAATCCAAATTTTATTCCTCCTTTGTGCTATTTCTCGCTTCACTTCCCGGTTCATTCTTTAATAAATTTGGTAGCTGCCTTGGTGCCTGTTGCTGAACCATAATTTGTACAGTCGTTTCTTTTCCTCGATTTTGATTGCAATGTTTTCATCCCACCAGTATGGTTTCCCGGGTATCTTCTTCTTGGTTAACCCTAACGCTTCCTTTATGCATGCTTTTATATGTTCATATTCTACTTCCACTGTCCTTCTCAAGGTATTTGTCTTTTGTTCTACTCTTCTTCGATATAGGTATACAGTGCTTTCTTCATATAGACTTTGAAGGTTGAACCGTTCTTCCGTTGTTTGTCCTATATTCTCATTCTCTTCCCTGTTGTTATTGTTTCCTCGGTAAGGTAAGTAGACCGTAGAAGTAAGTAGTTGATGATCCGAGCCACAGTCATATCTTCTTTTTACTCTGACATCTAGAATTTTTAGGCGCATCTTTTGTTTTATCACAAAATAGTCAATTATTGACTTAATATCTCTGGTATGTTGGTACCACGTGCGCTTATGTATGTCTTTGTGTTCGAGGAAAGTGTTTGAAATTCTCATTTCATATTCCTCGCATATATTTATAAGTCTTTGACCATTGTCGTTTCGTACATTTTCTCCAAATCGACCGATTACTGGATTGTTCGCTTTACTTCCTACCCGACTGTTCAGATCTCCTGCTGACATTAATTCCTGGCTTCTAGGAATATCCTCTATTACACTTCCTAGCTGTTTTTTGAAAGCGTCTTTAATCGCAATGGTAGCGTCTTCGTTAACTCCATACACTGCTACGATGCACAAAACATGGCTTCTAAAGGACATGTTAATCGTCATGATTCTTTCACTGACAAAATGCCAATTCTTCACATATTTTTGAAATCTGTTGTGTATCAATATGGAGATCCCTGCCTTTGCTCTTTCGTTTTTGTCCACTCCACTATAGAAATGAATGTAGTCTAAGTTGTTTTGCCATCCTCTTCCTTTTAGCTTGGTTTCTGACAAGATGCCGATATCCGTCTTGCTATCTATCATTTCCTGTAGTACCATCTGCTTCTTGTTGCTCAGGCCTTGTACATTCCAAATTCCAAAATTCAAAAAACCGTGTCGTTGCTTAAGTCGTTTCCTTGTTGATCCGTCCGAGTTCCGAGACATGATTCTGGGATTTTTTGCATTTTGAGATTTTTTCGGGGAACAAGTCGCAAGCCTGCCGCCCCAGCCCCCATCCTTGGAGAACCGGGTATCTCATTTTGTCTGACCCTTCCCCCATGACCTGTACGGTTTGGGAGGCCTTGTTAGTAGCTTACGCTACCGCCGGCATAGCTCTCAGGTTCATCAGGGTATGCAAGCCCCCCGCCCGACTAGATGCTTTCGGCAAGGCAGAGATACAACATTGCTCAAAAAATATTTTTCGCACAATAAGAAAGACAACACGGAGCAAAAAAATCAGAGCTGAATCCACAAAACTGCCGGCTAGCACTAAATAACAAAAAAGCATCAAGACCCGATATGCTGGCCAATAATTAAAAGCTGTTAACGTAAACGCCAAAAATTGGACAAGTTTTTTTAACAAGTGCATAGACCTGGGAAAATTTCCACAGAATTAAAAAAAAAACTAAAATACTATGGACCCGAAACTAGCAAACAAGGGAGTAAGACCGGCCACGTTGTTACCCTAGAATAAATGCTCGACAATCTGTGCACAAACCGACTCAAACACTTCTTAGAAAACAATGCCTTGTTAAACAATGAAGAATATAGTTTCAGAAGAGCAAAAACTACAACAAACGCAGCATATACCCGCTAGAAATTGGTGGTGAATTTTTTTAATAAGCGCCAAGTTACTGCTATTAGATATAAGTGACCAGAACTGACAGTCAGCAGCAGATATCTACCACGCACAGGTAAAATTATAAAAACGGTAACAGTGCAAGAAAACCAAAAATAAATAGGAGTATAAGAAAATAATCTGAATTTATAACATGCTAAATTGTTGAATTAAAATTTACCTCTGTGCGGTCAAACATAAATTTTTAATTAAATTGACGGCACTGGTCACTGATTTCTGTTTACTTAAGATGTTAAGATGTTAAAATTAATTCTTACACAATAATGCAATAATATTCATTTAAATGTTAAATGACTAATTAAATCTCGTACAGGTGAGATGAACTTAGATAGATTGACATACAAAGTAGTTTTCATTACTTCAAATTATTGCAAGCATTCTCCCAATTGGAAGAGAGAACGAATTCCGGTGAGCACAGACAGAAAAGATACGAAAGAAAAAGCAAATAGAAAAAAAAGAAACAATCGATTAATATCGTTTGCTACGCCATGTTATACACCTACCAAAGGTCCTTATCAGCCAAACGAAAATTCGTGCATACAACCGTAACGCCATTAAATTCTTTTGTTAATAAAATAACGAATTCAAATCAAACGTAAAATTTACAGAACCTTCCTTACTTAAACGACTGCCCGAATTAAGCATGTGCTAATAAGAAATTTTGCCTTTGTGGTCCTTCATCGAAAATCTCAGATGGAAAGAGAACGTAAAAAGTAAAACTACCATATCTAAGACGTAATTTTAAGGTTTAAGAATATTATTAAAAATCCAAAATTAGGTGCTGAAATCAATCTAATTGATTTAATGCACCGTTTACATTACAAAAGAATTTCAATATTGCATTGTACCCATCTATAATAGCACAGTTAAGGGGTTGGAAAGTACCAGAAAATTTATTAAAAACCATCTGCAGTTTACAATAGCAATAAATAAGCTGTCTACAAGAGTCATGCTTAGGGCCATTTCTTTGGCTAACAATAATAAGAAATAGGTTCAAAAAAATTAGACGGTAAAAAAAAACTTGCACATACAAGCTTTCGCAGACGACCAACTATTGATAGTTAACGGTAGTTCTGCCAAGAACATCAAGAACGTTTGGAAAGTTATATAACAAAAATGTTCAAACTAGACAAAACACATGGATAGAAAAAAATGAAAATGCTATTTTTCTAGCTTGATAGACACTATATAAGAACACCCGTTGTAAAAATTTATATCTACCAGTAAAAATGTCTAACTCGATGAAATACTTTGGCACCATTATAGATATAAAAAGACAATTCATAGAACACCTAAGAAAAGTAAAAAGCAAGTGGAACAACTGGCAAACAAACTGTAACGGGATAAACATGGAAGGCAAAGTATGCCAAGTGTACAACCAAGCCATAAAACCCATCATAATGTACAGCCACAAAATTTTGAAAAAAAGACGACAGATCCAAGAGTAAAACAAATCATCGACTCAATAACGATACCGGCATTGCTGCGAATAACCAAAACATACAGAACAACGCCTACCAAGGCATTAGAAGTACTAGCCGGAATAAGTTCGATCTGGGATCTGGACGGATATAACAGCAATGCGAGAACTACAGTAAAAGAAAAGTTGCTCATTCATCCGGCACAAAAAGACACACAGACAGATCAAAGAACATGGATAAAGTAACATCAGTGGCGCTAATCCAGAGAGAAAATCATGAGGTGATAAAAATAATTAAAAATAAAACTAGCTAAAAGTAGCAGCAACACAAAAACCAAACTAGCAGCTATCTTACTGGTGCTAAAATAGATAAACAAACACGCAGCCCCCGGATGCAAAGCGATCATTACAGCGGTCAAAAAACCTCAATAACAGCAATAAGAAAAATTAACCCCAAAAAAAGACGATCGCACTCATCCAACAAGTAGCATACGCCATTAACAACAAGAACAATAAATTAGCATTTAGTGTGGCGGAAAACAAAAAAACACAAAAAACAGACTATAAGGGCAATAATAGATGAACGTTGAAATGTCAAAACAAACCGCTAAGCAAATAATAGACAAAAACAAAATACAAATGTAGCAAAAAATATAAGAAGAAGCAAATCAAGGTAGACAACTATACATAGTAGTCGCAACAATAAGGCCACAAAGACTATATCTGACGGCAAAGAAAATATAGAGAGAAAAAGAAATAGACATAACACAAACAGAATCAGAACAGAGGAAAACTTATCAAGAATCAGCACATCCAGATCTTGTAGCAGACGAGTTCTTAGAGAAAACGGGCGACAAATTAATCATCACCAGCACATCACCACTTAAATGAGCATGTGAAACTCTACCGCGAATGTTGCCTAATTGGACAAATAGTCTAGGAATACAGCCAATCACCAGAGCTCTTCTCGATACTTGCAAAGTAGGTTGAGCGAAAGTACCACCTTTTAGAGTAAGCTAATACAGCAAATTTAATCTATAGCCCGGAACACGTTCTGCAAAAAGGGAAAAAACCAAGAACGTCCACTGAACACCACAACGAACAAAATCCGATGGGTAGAATAGGCGAGAAAAGGGTCACTTGTTATAAACCATTAGTAGGCATCTGTCAAACCGGGTTCAAAGAATGAGATATAAAACAACCAGTTAATGCAACACCTTTAAGCAGGACATCAAAGCTCGTGGTTGGAATCAACTTTAGCTTCCCTCGCTTATTTTTAGAATGGTGGAGGCTTCCTTATGACAGCAGTTTTTGCTATATAGATGGTAAGGAAAGCCTAATACCAAAAACGGAGAAGACCGTAAAAAACTATTTTTTTTTCAAATTAAATCGCTAAGTGTTTTAAAAATTCAACGCTGTAAAATGGTTAACACAAGATTTTAAAATCTTAATTACCTCACATATGACAGTAATGTAACATGTTAAAATATTCGAACCCAGAGGTACTATAATAATCTGTAATTTGTCGAACACTAGATGGTGCCATGCCAACTGAAGTAAAAAAATGCGCTTCAATAAAACTTCTTTTAAACGGCAATTTGCAAATAACCAATTTTTTTAGGTCCGGGCGAGTATACATGTTAAAGAATTGGTAGTTTCAATACTATTGTTTTGGACTAAAAATTGTTTAAATCTTTTTATAATGAACATTTTCGTTTAAAAAATAAAGTTAATTACTACATTTAATATGCTACAACAATCTTTACTACAAAACTAATTGATTATAAGAAATATTTTAGTAAAAGAAAATTGTTAACTAAAGAAGTATATTGTAGCTTAGTCTGTTACTTAAAAAAATAATAGTCTAGAAAGACACGAGAAATTAATTACAGAGATAACGATAACGGCGATAAAGTGCTTTTGCTTATAATGTATTTTAAATATGTAATTTTTTCAATGTATAAACAAATGATTTGCACTAGTGTTGTAACGCATCGAGTTTATAGCAATTTTTGTAATATTTATCTTGTGTTATTTATTTTAACGTAAGTATTTTTTTTTAATATGCAGTTGTATGTATAGACGTATAGATATCAGACATGTTCGGAAGAAACATCTTAGTATCTTAGAACTATCGATGAATGCCAACGGATAATTGGTCTTTGCTGAATTGTCATGGAGTTCAAAAAACTGATTGATGTTAATAAATACTGAATTCCCTAAGATAAATTAAACATGCTACTATCGCAAATTGAGTAATTTTGTTATTTGAATGATTTAAGTACTTAACCTGTTAAGCATGTAAATTTTAGTAATGGTTGTAAAGTTTCTAAATAGTCGATTAAAAATCTATACATTTTAACTTTTTTTATAACACTACACAACTAAAGTCCGATAAATTACTGTAGACGTTTTTTTCTAATGAAACGTAAACTTTGCAAAGATACTAGTAATGAAATTGCAAATTAATTGTTTTGATTTATTCTAATTACTTACCTTGATTTTGATTTAAAAAATACATATTTACATTCAATTACAAGAAAGTCACTATTAAATACCAACGTTTGCAAACATAAACTAAAATATTTAATTTAAAAACCATTTTTTTACTCTATACGTATTGCCAAAACTAATGCAATAGTATCCATACTACTTTAAATGATTTTGTTTTCAAATTTTATAATTGTGGTGCACTAAATATTTGTAGTCTTTTAAATTAGGCTTTTATAATTAATTATTCTGAGCGTTAATACGTTTAACCTATACAAAAATGACTTTGACTTGTACGTAGATGACACAACGTTGCCTAATCGCTAATAACATACAATCTGTCGCATTATCTGTAATAGAAACAATATTTTGTAAAACAAATAATGGTTATTGTATCAACCGTAGAGCATTTGTTATTTGCTAAAAAAATATTAAAACCAAGACGAATTTTTACCGCATGCACTATAAACTGTCTAAAACTAAATTGCCAAAAGAAATAAACAATGAGAGCAGTTCTAAGTGGTGTAAACATAAAAATCAAATAAACATCTTTTGTTAACATTCAAATAATTAAATATTTTAGTAAAAATGATTGAGCAGAAGTTTATACTTTTACCAGAGATTTTATATATGTTACACATGAGATAGGCAACAATGCCGTAATGATACAAAATGGCAATACGCTGATCTAAATAATAAAAGTTTTAACGCAGTTAGTTTTTCTCTAAAAGAAGTTATTATGACTTTTTTTCCAGCGGGCCCTAATAGTAACCACGTCACCATGACTAGCTAAGATGTCGGTGAGTAAACGTTATTGAGAAAACTGTAATTAAAAAAAGGCGTCACTCCGTCGTAACAGTAGAATCCTTAGCTCGGAGACGCCAAGAGTACATACGAACCCGCTGTACAACAAATTAAAAGATAGCAAGGAACTATCAACGAGCGAACGTAACAAATTGATTAATAATTGTTCCAATAATTCACAAGATAAGAGATATACAAGTAATAAACAAAAATACTACATATGGTAAAAATTCGATCAAGCATTAACATTTCTATGCAATCGTGAAAAACTTTAGTTCTCGACTAGTAATACTTATTATAAAACGAAAGACATAGACCTAGTTTCTTAGCACAGTAACCAACAGTAATATTACCCTCAACACGAGAAGTCCACGCTTGGCTTTTAACAAATTTATTTTCGGCGCCAATGCTTTGGTTACGAACAAATCAGACAAATTTGAATTAAACTGAAGGCTGAACTATAGACTCGACTGAAAGTAAAATATTAATAGTGATCTTCAAATATAATAAGGCAAGGGTTTAATACAAGTAATAGAGCGTAACATAATTAAAAACGCTTAGGGTTTAGTTAATAATGAAAATGTAGATCATCAATCTCACAGTAATTAAACCGGGCTGAATCGGTCTACTACGTATAAAACATAATTACCAGGGAAATACTAATTTTATTCTTAGTAGCTGGGTGTGTCGTTTTTGCCAAATTAACTAAACAAATTTTTCTTAGCAAAAAAATCATTTAACCCCTTTAGTCAAAGTAGAGGGTCTTCATTTTATTCAAATTGCTAAAAACGTAATAATAACCACGAGGCAAAATTAAGTAGAAAAAAATTACTGATGATTAAACGGACAAGGTTTCTATTAACCAATCTACTCACAGCAAATATCAACAACATGAATTCTGCCAAATGTCGTACATGAAAAACAGAATCGTATCCCAAGTGGAGCGCTCTTGCCGATGCAGTAGTAAGGATTAATTTAAAACAAAAGTAAGGTGTTTTGAAATCATACAAATTGTTACGTGCAAAATTTTCATAACGTAATACCCTGTATATTGAATTAAAATTAGATTTCGGTTTTGACGCCCTCTGGCCATCTTTTTCTTGTGACTGTCATTTTACGGCGAAGTCGTTAAGCTGACAACTGCATAAAATGGCCTGTTTCGTTTAAAGACTGAAAGTTTCTAATAACATCCTATGTAATGGAAATCAAATTATAAATTCATTATGTATTTACAGTAATTTATTCGTCACAGGGTAAGATATTTACATCTGTTTTGTTAGGATTCTTTTGTAATTTATTTCTTAATTTGATAGTCGCTCCGCCACGCTTTGGCCACATATTTGATTTAATAAACGAACAATGAAGAATTAATATCGATAAATACCTTCACTAAACGCTTAGGATTCTGGAAGGCATATTATCCACAACAAAAACTTCTTGACCAGAATTTGCCTTTGAGATGTTATTTCTTATACGTCAGTCGATTGCAATACCCACCTTTTAATAATTGCGAATAACAGCATTCGTATTAACGATTTTGTAGCTTCCTATCTTCGTGAGTTATTGTGTTAACACGATTTGCTATTCATAACCATTCCAGACTCGCTCACCGAGGAAAACGTTTTCTTCGATCAAGTAGGTACTGGATTGTGGATAAGTTTATATAATTATTTTGTTGCTGTCAGAAAAGTCACTCACGGAACTTTTGCTTATGTTAATTTTCGTCATTACAATCATTGTTTCAATACCATTAAAGTAGTTTCATTAATTATTTTGTGTGTATCGCATGCTGTGTACAAACGATATCTATTACGAAATTTTCTTCGCTATTCACTTCGACTCAACTTATGTATTGTGTGTTGCCGATACTTCTGGCATTTATGGATTAAGAGTTAGATATACTTTGTTAATAACTTACGTTACTATATTAAAGTTTCTATACCTGTTTAATCTGTCTTTTATAGTAACATACTTTTCTCTTTTATTGTGGTTACCCGAACATCAGAGTAACAAGGATTACGAACCTAAAAATGCGTTACAAGCTTGGACCGTCTGTCTTGATCGAGGCAGAAGTGTTAACTATAAAAGGTCTGGCGCCCTTAATTATTATTCACTTGAACCTCCCTTATCTCCGACTGTATGAGTTGGCCGTGCAAGGTTCGTAAGACCTATAAGCTTGTAACAAAATCTTATTACGTCTGAGGCAGAAAACACTCAAGCTGTACAAGTGGCAAATGTGTCCTCGGTTAGTTTAACGCTACCAAAAAATTTAGCCTTACTGCTATCGTACTACTGTATACATAAAGAATCAGAAAAAATTATGGTTTAATTTTTTAACAAATTAAAACAGTTTCAACGGTTGAAAGAATAGCTTTGAAGTTTGTTTTATACCATATAGCTATAACGGCCGAAAGTGTAACGTAAATATTAAAGTAAATCACTGAACGGCTGTTTTGCTCTTTTGGGACTCATCAACTGTAAAAGAGACACTCTAATGTACTTCCACAATTGCATTGACAAACCTTATAGCTCTATATTCAATAACGAAGGTAATAACATAAATTAAATGTGATAGCGGTGCCATCTTGTAGTTTATTACTGCTTACTTAAATGCTTAAAATTTACGACAATAATTAACGGTCGTAAAATCAAAAATAAAATGTAATAAATCAATTCCCCGGTATGGTATAAAATAAATACGTACGTTCGGATAACGGGTCACAATTTTAATCAGAATTTAAAACGTTTTCCATTAGGCTTCGTTCCAAATATGCAGCCATCATTACTTTGCTCAAAAGAAGCAGTGGTCGAACCCGTGCGGAACGAAGGACATATGGTAAAATAAGAAAACTTTCAAATAATATAAAACTCCGTAAATCACTACGTTTATCGCATATGATATAAAGCACCGTCACTAATACTATTTCCATCAGTGACAATTAGCGCTCTGAAGATGTAAGCACCAATGTCTGACAAAACGTCAGATTGTTTGGGTTGGATGTTTAATTATTATTTTTTGTTAATTGACTAGCCATTCGGCCCTACAATGGGTTACGTTAACCTTACATCATTCTCTTATCGTACTAATATAATTTGTACGGAAATTTGTAAACTAAAAAAACAAAAAAAAACTTTATCCCCTTAAATTTTCCCATCACCATCTTATTATTCTAAATCGATAGTCCTAACCCTCCCCTCTTATCCTTCTTTCCTTTACTGCTTTCATCCAATCCCTCCCCCTCCTCTCCAAGCAAAGCCTTCCTCCCCTCCTTTCTTCCCTTAGCTCGCTACACTCCCCACTCAAGTGTTCTATGTCCTCCCATCCCTCCCCACATAATCTACATCTCCTCATTACATCCTCTTTTTAATACTTATTTAAACTCTCCTCATTTCTGCATCTGAACCTAGTCGTTTAGAACCTATAAGTCGTTTCTCTCCTAAGTTTCTCCTCCCCATCAGATACTTAGGAACCCCCCTGGACACTATATTCCCATACCTTAAGTTGTACTTTCCTTCCCTTATCTTTCCTTCCCTCTCTTGCACCTGCGAGTATTTATCTCTTCTTACTATCTCCTCAGTATTTAATCTTTCTTCCTCTCTCCTTCTTTCCACCTCTTCTATTGCGAAACCTCCTCGTTGGTAGTAAAGTTTCCTTTCTACCTGCCCATATATGTTTTTGCTATCTTTTACCGTCCTCCAGCAACATTGCAAAATTTTACATTCTCTCCTTTCCTTTATTTTCTCTTCATAGCCCATCGCCTTTTTCCCTGCTTCTACTCTAATCTTCTCTAACTTCCCCTCTTCCTCTATTATGTAACCCGGCGTCTCCCTGTCTAAACCCAGTATCCATTTTCAATATTTTATTTGTACCCTTTCCAATAGGTTCCATTCTTTCCAACCCCGTACCTCCACCACGTACATCATCACACTTTTAATCAATTTTTTAAACAGCCATCTTCTCTTCTCGATCTCCTTCCCAAATACTCTTTCCCCTAAACTCCATACCTGGCCTAATACCCCGTTACCTTTCTTTGCTAACTCCCTTATATGCGCATCATCTTTATTATCATACCTTAGCCTATATCCCAAATATGTCCCTTCATTCACTGCTTCTATCTTCTGTTCTCCCCAACTTAACTCCTCTTTTTTCTTCCTTCCTCTCCCTTTTTGAAAAACTACAATCTTAGACTTTCCTACATTTAAACCCAAATCTTTCCTTTCCAGATACCTCTTTATCGTATTTATCATACCTTTCATCTCCAACTCATTTTTTGCTACTATGACCATATCGTCTGCATATGCCAATATCCACACTTTAATCCCTCCCTCCATAACAATCCCACCACACTGACCACCCTTCAACACTTCTTCTATGTCACCTATATGCAGTGCAAATAAAATAGGGCTAAGAGGACACCCCTGCCTTAGTCCTTTCCTCGTCCAAAACACTTCACTAACACTATCCCCTATTTTCACCCTATTCTTAGTCTCTTTATATATCCCTTCCAGTTTCCTCACTAGTTGTTCCTCTATTCCCTTTTTCTTTAACACCCTCCATAGCTTTTTCCTATTCACATTATCAAACGCAGCTTCTATGTCCATAAAGAAAGCGTATACCTTACCCCTTTTCTTATCTAGCTCTCCATTCACTAACTGTTTCAATATATAGACATTGTCCATTGCTCTTCTTCCCACTCTAAATCCCATCTGCCAATCTGGTAATAGTCTTACTATGCTTTCCTCAGTCCACACCTTATTTACTCCCCATCCCTTCTGTCCCTCCTTAATTCCTTGCTCCTTTCCTTTTTAAATCACTTCCAGGGGCTGATGACCCAATTCCTCTTCATCCCCCACTTTAAAACTTTCTATGTCCTCTCACATCTTTCCACTCACTATCACGTAGTTAATCACCGATTCTCCCCTCCCTCCCATATAAGTATAGTCACCTCTGTCCCCCTCCTCTATGTTTCCATTAAGAATTAACCACCCTTTTTCCTCACATATCTCCACTAACATTTTCCCATTCGTATTAACTGTCTTATCCATGGTAACTCTTCTCTTGACTTCCCCTCCAATAATCACTCCTCCCTTTTCCCCTGTTCTCGCGTTAAAATCACCCCCTATAATAATCTTTTCCGTTTCCTCCCCCTGTACCATTTTCTCAATCTGTTCACTTATCATCCTCATATCCCGCCCATAAACTGTTAACACTATATATTTTTCCTTTCCTACTCTGACCACATAATTTTTTACAATCCCTATCCCTTGCTTTTGGTTTCCCTCCTCTTCTTCAACCGACCAGTTCCTTTTTATGCCCGTTAGTATCCCTCCCCTTGCTCTACTTTTACTTTCTCTTCTTGTTGCAAATTCCACCTTCTAATTATAATCCTCTGGTAATTTTTCCTTCCATACTTTTCAGTATTTTTCCTCCAACCATGTTTCCGACATTCCCATCATATCAAAACCCTCTACATATCTCCAGAAATCCTCTCCCTTATTTTTTATGCCTGCCACATTTCAAAACAATAATTTTATTTGATTCTGCTTCTCCATCTCATTTTCCTTAAAACTTGCTAATCCAACATCATTTGATCCATCCTTCCCTCCCCCAACTCTTAGTTTTTTACCCCCTTCTTTACTAGAGTTCCCCTCTCCTCATCCCAAAAACCTTTCTTCACCTTCCACCCACACTTTCAAGAATCCTATTTTAATACTTTTTCCCTCTTCCTTCATCTTACTCGCCTCATATCTTATCTTCTTTTGTATATCTATTTCCCTTCTCGTCATGTCATCGTCTAAATAAATGCTCGTACCTCTTAACCTTTTTTCTTGCTTTCATACATCTAACTTATCCTCAAATGTACCCATCCTTACTAACATTACACGCTCTGCTAACTTTCTAGTTTCTACCACTGTTTTCTCAATATTTAAATCCTTCTTCATCCAATTTTCCACTTGCTCCTTTTGCTCCTTCTTTCCATCTTTCACTTCCATACCTCTTATGATTATGTTTGTTCTCCTTTTTTCTTTTTCTGTTTTTCCACAGCTTCTCTCTATCTTCTCCAATCTGGCCTCTAACTTTCTATACTTTTCTCCCATTTCTTCAAATTTCCTTTTCCATTCTTCATTTGACATTCTTAATTCTTCTTTCATCTCCTTTATATATAACCAGAACTTTAACCGCATGCAGTTATGCCTGCTTTTCAGCTTTCTTAATCCGTTATTTGGGATGGATTAGTACCCGATTGTCTTATTTTTTTTTTAATTTATATTAATTTTTTGCTATTCTTTGCTTCTTCTGCGATTCTAGACCATTCCGTTCTGTTATGGCATTTTACTTTCCAGTTTTTTATTTCTAACGTTTTTAGGTCATCTACAACATCGTCAATCCATCTGATCTTCGGCTTGCCTCTCTTCCTGTTTTCTGTTGGTTTCCATTCAGTTACTATTCTTATTGTTTTCGTTTTATCCTTTCTCATTACGTGTCCTAGCCATTTTATTCGTTGTGATTTTATATAGTTAACGATGTCCTCACCTTTCATTTGGTCTCTTATCTCGAAATTCATTCTTGGTCTATATTCGTTGTCTCCCGTGTTGATTGGTCCTAGAATTTGCCTTATTATTTTTCTTTCAAAAATTCTTAATTCCTCCTCTTCTTTTTTTGTCATTGTCCATGTCTCTGACGCATATACTACTACTGGTCTTATCAAAGTCTTATAAATCTGGATTTTAGCATTTATGCTTAAGTGTTTACTGTTAATATATTTTTTATTTACGTAGTAGCTTCTGTATCCTTCTTGTATTCTTTGTTTGGTTTTGTCATTATCTTTATTTTTTCTGTTGTATATTATGGTTCCTAAGTATTTGAATTTTTGCACACTTTCTATTTTATGATCTACTTTTATAAATTTTTCATTGTTAGTGTTACTATATTTTAAGTATTTTGTTTTCTCTCCGTTGATTCTTAACCCAATTTTTGTTGTTTCCTCCTCTATTTTTATGGCAGCATCTATCATTACTATTTTAGTTCTGCTTATGATTACTACGTCATCGGCGTAAGCAATAATTTTGTGTATTTTTGACGTTTATTGTACCTTCTATTTTTGTTCTTTTAATTGCATTGTCTAGCACTATATTAAATATTAAAGCTGATAGAGTATCCCCTTGCTTCACTCCTTCCTTTACTTCAAAGCTTTTTGTTGTTATATTTCCCACCTTCACTACTGCCGTTGTGTCTTCTAATGTCATTTTAACCAAGTTTATTATCTTTTGTGGTATTTCCATTTTTTTCATTTTTGTCGGTATATTAGCTCGTATTATTTTATCAAATGCTTGCTTGAAGTCTATGAATAATATGTGTAGTGTTATGTCATATTCATTAGCTTTTTCCAATATTTGTTGTAATATATATATTGCATCCGTTGTTGATCTCCCCGGCCTGAATCCTTGTTGGTAATCTCCTATTTTAATATCTGCATATTCTTGTAATTTGTTTTTGATTAATTTTGAGAGTATCTTGTAGGTTACATTTAACAGCTGTATTCCTCGGTAATTCTCACACTATTCGATATCTCCTTTTTTGTGTATTGTTGTTATTATTCCTTTTCTCCATTCTTCTGGCATATCTTCTTACCTCTATATTTGACTTATTAATTCTTGTATTTTTTATATAGTTTTTCATCTCCGTTTTTGATGAACTCCGCTATTACGTTATCACTTCCGGCTGCTTTGCTATTTTTTAAACTTTTTACTGCTCTTTTCACCTCCTCTAGAGTTGGTTTGTGTATTTTTAAGTCTACTGTTGTATTTGTTGGTGTATTTATATTTGTCTGTGTTTCGCTACTGAATAGCTTTTCAAAGTAGTTTCTCCATATTTGTTGTATTTCAGCTTGTGTATATTTTGTGACGCCTTTTTCATCTTTGAAACCTCTTGGTTTTATTTTATAATTTTTCTTTTCTTGCCTTAATCTTTGATAAAACATTTTTGTATTTCTGTTTCTATATTCTTCTTGTATTTTTTTAATCTTATTTTCGTTCCATTCCCTTGTTTTTCTTTTTCTCCTATTTGTTGCTCTTTGGTTTACTTCTTTATATAATTGTTTATCTTCTTCTGTTTTTGTTTGCAGCCGTTTTATCTATTTTTCATTTTTGTTTTGCATGCTTCTTCACATTCTTGATCGTACCATTCTTTACTCTTATCCATTTTTTTTCACCTATCCATTCTTCCGCTGTCAATAAAATACTTGTTTTTATGTTATACCATTCCTCTTCTATTCCATTTTTGCCTTTTTTATCATCTCTTTTTTGTTGGAGTTTTTGTGTTATACCTTTTTGTAGTTCTTGCTGTATCTTTACATCTTTAATTTTTTCTGTGTTCCATATGCTCTTCATCTTGTTTTTAACGTTGTCTTGTGCTACACTTTTCTTTTCTTTTATAGTTGCAATTACTAGAACATGATCTGTGTCTGCAGTAGCTCCTCTGTACGATCTAACATCTTCTATGTTTTTTAATCTTTTTTTTGTTATCAAGACATGGTCAATTTGACTTTTTGTTACATGAATTGGGTGGTTCCATGTGATTTTATGTTTGGTTGGGTGGGGAAATTTAGTACTTGCTAAGTATAAATTCATTGCTGCTGCTAGATTACAGATTCTGTTTCCATTATCGTTAGTTTTTTCGTGTATTGTGTGTTTTCCAGCTACAGTTTTTATGTGATCTTCTTTTCCTACTTGCGCATTCAGATCTCCTAATATTATTAGAGTATCATATTTTGGAGTTTTCTCGCATTCTCTTATAAGCTTTTCATAAAAATCTTCTTTTTTCTCATTTGTGTCTACTTCTGTTGGTGCATATACACATATGAGGGTGGTATTACTTATTTGTCCTCTTATTCTAAGCTTCGATATTCTGTCATTTATAGCTTCAAATTTTATAATATTTTTCATTTGCTTTTGGGTTACTATAAACCCTGTTCCATTTTTACCTTGTTTTTTTCCTCCGCTCCAAAATATCGTGTAGTTACTTTTGTTTATCTCACCTTCTTCTGCCCATCTCAGTTCTTGTATTGCTATGATATCTATTTTATATTTTTCTAAAGTTTGTACAATATCTCTCATTTTTCCTGGTTGTATCATCGATCTTATATTCCATGTTCCAATTTTTATTTTGCCTTGCTTTTTCTTTTTTATATTTCTTACTTTTACTTCACTTTTGTTTTTCTTTTTTTCTATTTTTTGTGTAGTGCATGCTACTTTTTCATTATCCTTTGTCATTGTTTTATAAATGCAATAGAAAAATATATATGTATATATGTTTTGTATAGATATAAATAAATTTGTAGTATTTTTTGTTTAATATGTATAGATATACGTATAAGCGTGTAGACAAATAAATAAATCGATATAAATATATATGTATAAATAAAATATGTAAAAAATATCACAGTTTTTTTTCGTAGATTCTGGACGTCACAACATTTATATCACAGTTTATAGATATCACAAGTTCTTTATCTGCAGTTAGTGCTATGTCTTTTCACCCATCTCCTTGCTTTGTTTTCGAGCTTTCTTTACATAATTTCTCCAGCTTGCGCAATTCCCTCTACCGGCGCTGTGACCCTCCTCTTCACATAGTGGGCAGTATTCCACTTCTTGGCATTCCTTGTATTCATGCCCTTCTTTTCCGCATTTGTGGCATAATTTTGTCCTATCATTTCCCTTACAGTCTTTGGCATTGTGCCCATACTCCCAACATCTGTAGCATCTGACGGCTCGTTGCTGCTCTTCTAGGCTACATTGCGACATTGCTATTCTTATTTTCTTTTTTTGGATCATTTTATTAGCTTCGTCTTCTGGAACTCGGATTGTGACTGTTTTTGTGTAATTTTTATTGGGCCTAAACTCCCCTATTTTTAAGTTTTCTACACTGCCATATTGTTTTATTGCTTCTTCTATATCTTTTGTTGTCGTCATTAGATCCATCCCTCTAATAATCAAATTTTTTGTTTTTACTCTCTCTCCGAGTTTTCTCACGTTAACTTCTTCGTTTCCTTTCTCTAGTTCTTCTTTTATTCTATTTAGTGCCTTTTCATCTTTCTCTATCGTTATTAATAATTTTCCTTCTTTGGTGCTCCTTATGGTTTGTATTTTTTCGGTTTCTTCTTTACCTTTTAACTAGGTTCTCATTCTTGTTACTAGTTCTTCGTATTTTTTTCTTTTTTGTTCTACAACTAACGCGTAGGTCTTCTTTTGGTTGTCTTGCTTAGCTATACTTTGTTGTGTTTGGGTATCCATTGGTACTATTATGTTTATTCTTTTTTTGTTTGTTTTGAATATACACTCTGCCATTTTTCTTAGTCTGTTTACGCTCATTGTTTTTAGTTTGTGTAACATTATTTTTTCGTCTTCCTCCGTTTCGGATTTTATTGTTTCTAGCTTCCTCCATACGTCCTCCTCATGGTCTTGATATATAATTCTAATTATTTTTATTTTTTTTATGTTGGTGTTATTTTTTGTTTTCGTTTTGGTTTCTCTCTCCATGGTTTCTATTTCTTCTTTTCCTTTGTTTATTTCTGGATATACTTTTTCTATCATTAATTGTAGCCCAGTATTTTCTTCTACTTCTTTTTCCGTTACCCATAGTGTACTTGTTCCTGTAGTTTCTTGTAGTGGGTGTCCTTCTACTATTTTTGTGTGTACATAAGCACTATCTCCCCATTCTTCCTCGGCTACTTGTTTCCATTCTTCGTATGTGTTTACATTCTCTACGCTGTCTATCATCTCTTTTCCTTCTGCTGTCCATTGCGTCGTTTGTATGGCAATTTCTTTCGTTTCTTTGCTGTGTGCTTTCCATGCGTCCGTTTGCGATTCAGTTTCTATCGTCATTTTTTCTGTTTTTTCCCATCGTTCCTGTGCTAGGTAATTTTGGATTGTTGTTTTATTAAAATATTCGATTTTTTTTCCTAGCCTATCTATGACTGTTTTTATTTCATTTTTGGTATTCGTCGAGAGGTTTTTTATTAAAGTATTATACGTTAACTGTATTGCTTCAATGGTATCTATGATTTCCATAACTGCTACGTTTGGCCTTCTCCGGTATATTATTGAGTCTTGAGTAGACAGATCTGTCGCTTTTCTTTTTTTTTTTTCTCCACCCCATGAGAAGCTCCTTTCATGGCGTGTATTTTTTGTTTCCGTTCCAGTAGGGGTACTAATTTTCGAAGCCTGGTTGCCTACCTCGAAAACAGGGTCTCTGAATGACGACCCGGGAGTTCCCACCTCCCTTGCCGGCCCTGGGGTATCCCTCCCCTGCGCGGTAATATTCATTTGTGTCGTGTGTAATTCCATAATTTATTGTTTAGAATTGTCCGTTTATTCGTAGCCATGTCCTTACAATTAACATGCCCTTGCGGGAACCTGATGAAAGACTTATACATTGCTTTTTTTTTTTTTTAATTTTAATGTTTTTTTTTGTATTTTATTTACACTTTTGAAAACTAAAACACTGACTAGACCACAGTTGGGACTTCACACACACTAGACATCACGATAGTACTGGTTACATGTTCTTTATCAGAAATTTTAATTTTGTTTTAAACTTTTATTGACTTTTGATTTTTTTTTTACTTGCAAATTATCCTATGTATATTCCACATTTTTACCATTGTTGTTCTTCGTATGGTTTCTTTGTAAAACGTTCAGTCACTTTATTTTCTGTGTGCCTCTTGTATAATTGTTCGAAATTCGTTATCACAGGGATTTTGTGTAACCTCTCCTAATTTTATTTGTAACCCGATAAGCTTCATTTTTTTTTAGTGATAGCTAATGAAATGTATTCAGTCAACAAATATTTTGACGCTTATCGCTTCATATGTTTCTATTTTATTACATTATCAAATTTATATTGATACGCTTTATGTGCTTCTATATTTACTTTGTACAAGTTTTTTTTTATTTGCTACCTTTCTTATCATGTTCGCTATATCATATCCTTTCATTTGACACCTCACATGCCTATTTTCTGCCCCATTTCAACGCTTTTTTTTGTCCAATTTCCGTTTTATAGAAATTTTGGTTTTTGGTATTAAAAAGTTGATTTTGGCCCTTACTTTTAGTTTTTTTATTTAGATTTTTTGAGATTTAAGTTCTTACTATCTAGGCCTACCTTAAACGTTGTTGTTTTTTTCTTATCGCCCTTCCGTTTGTCCACGATAGCCTTATCTTTTCTTTTCCCGCGTTTTCATTTACTGCTTTATTACAAAGCTACCATTTTATCTTCTTTTTTCTAACTGGTGTCAAATGATTCGTCTTTTTTTCTGTATTTTTTGGTTACACTTGCACTTTTATTACTTCACAATTACACCTTTGTTTTTCAGTTTTAGATTTTAACTTTCACTATAATCTAATTTTACCTTAAACTACTGAAATGTCACTCAAATTTTTATAATTTTTAGGATATGTTTGTTGCAACTAAAACATACTTTCATAGTTTACACTGTTTTTTTTTTAATTGTACTTATTTTTACGGCGTTTTTTGATGTTTACGCGTTATAGCCGCGTTCTCATTCCCATACTTCAAAATAAGTTGTTTCATCTCCTTTACCTCTTTATTATTCTCTTCCAGCTTCTTACCCATCTTAATTTGTTCTTCTCTTATACTTTTTACCTCCTTTAACAGTTCTTTACACATTTCAACTACCTCCCCATCCTTCCTCTCTTTTCCCTCCGCTACCGGCGATTTCCTTACTTTGGTGCTCTTCCTGAACATCTCCTTCACCGTAGTTTGCGTTTTTCTTTTTCCTTCTGACCACCCTTCCTCGGAATCCGACATAATTCCCCTTCTCCTCTAAACTTTACACTTAATAACTGTCTGCCTTTTTTGAATAACGAAATGTTAATTATATTAAAATCACCGAAAAAACAAAAACCACGTATTTTATAACTTAACGAAAAATAATAATTAAATTAAGTTTAAATCACCAAAAATTCCACTATTTTAAATTTATAAATGCAAAATGTAAACGCCGGAAAATCCACGTTGATTATAAAAGTATCTTATCAGCGCGCCGCACCTTACATCGTAATCAAACGACTGCGTTTTAAATACACTGCTGTGTTTATCTACGTTTATAAAAATTTTAACCTTAAATTAACTACCATTAAAACGTGATGATTCAGATTTAATAAATTAGCGCAACGTAACTGCACAACTTTCCTCTATCACCGCCAAAACGTAACTCCTCTGGATGTTTAATTACGACCTTGTCCGAAAGTCGTTTATAATCTAAACAAAAAATTATTGCTTAATAAAAAAATAAAATTATTGTTATTGGTGCGCAACTAAGTTCTTGTTGTTTTTTTTAATATGAAAATGCAACTTTATTGTGAAAAAAAGGTTACAAATGAATCATTCAAAGTATTGCCCATCGCTAGCGACAACTTTTTCCCATCTTTCGGGCAGAGCTCGAATACCTTGACGGTAGAAATGTTCGTCTTTTAAGGCTATCCACGAATCAAGCCATTTTTAGATGTCTTCATATGAGCGGAACTGCTGATCAGCCAGACCATGTACCATCGAACGGAACAAGTAATAATCGGACGGCGCAATATCTGGGGAATATGGCGGGTGGGGTAGGACTTCCCATTTGAGCGTTTCCAAGTACGTTTTAACGGGTTTGGCAACGTGAGGCCGAGCGTTGTCATGCTGTAGAATTACTTTTTCGTGCCTCTGCTCGTATTGTGGCCGCTTTTCACGCAATGCTCGGCTCAATCGCATCAATTGAGTTCGATACCGTTCCCCAGTGATGGTTTCGTTCGGTTTCAACAGCTTCTCCTCCAATGCCTCCAATTCAGCATTTTCGAAGATTTTTGGCCTTCCTGTACGCGAACGGTCGTCAACATTGAAATCACCGTCTTTGAAGCGACGAAACCAATCACGGCACGTTGTTTCACTTAGAGCTGCTTCTCCGTAAACTTTTATGAGTTCTCGATGCGCTTCAGCCGCCGTTTTCTTCAAATGAAAGAAGAAAAGCAACACTTCCCGCAAATGACGATTATTTGGCACAAAATCAGACATTTTCACACAATAAAAAGTATATGACGCAAAAGCAAAATCACTAATGTGTTGAAGCGGTTTGTTTACCATGTATCTAAGCTTGATTTATGACGTTTTGGATAAGTCACAATCGACCAGCACTTACTGCTGGAGCCATCTTTCAAAAAACAGCGGGAACTTAGTTGCGCACCTTAAAAATTTCTGGAATCTGTTTATAGAAATTTTAGATTAACCACGCTTGTATTTAGCCGAAAATAATTCCCCTTCTTTCTCCTCCGACTCAGCCGAAGTTTCACGATCTTCCATCGAGAGCACGGGAAATCCGATATCATCCGATCTTACCCAAACGCCACCAAACTTACCCGAACGCATTATAATTCAAATTAAAAAAAAGCGTGGAAAATATTGAGCTATACTATACTATTACTATAGAAACAGATGAAGTTAAACCACTAATAATTTTAAAATTGTCAAGTCACACACAGTAAACAAAACTGTTACCAAAATGCTTTTCCTGAAGCCTCTTACCTTAAGTAGCCTCCTAGGCATTAAAAAACTTAATTATTTAAAATTGTGTGTTAAAAATAAAACAAATTATTAATTCTATCATTTTCAAGCACTAAAATTAAAAAAATTGCATTAGCGGAAGTTTTATAAACGAAACGAATTTAAATACTATTGGTAAGACATGTTATTAATTTAAATAAAAGAAACTGAGATATAAATCTTCTAATAAGTTTTCAACTGTCAACAATACATCTTTGGCACAAGTTCAAAGATATACCTGTTGAGTGTTATTTTATCTTAAGAATTTTGGCACTAACGTTAGACAAATATTATTTTAAAAGGAAATCAAGATAAAAACTACAAATAATTCTTAATATGTATTTGTAGAGAAAGTCTTTTAGCCTTATGCTTTTTAACTTAAGTATATTTACTTTATTATACATTATGTTTTACGGTCTTCCGTTTTGTTGTTTTACGTATTATTGAATTTGCTAACGCATTTTTTATTTTGGTTACTGATTTGTTAAAAGAGCAGTCTGAACTAAAATTTATAAGTAATTTTTAACTTTAAAAAGAATAAAAAATTAACCATATGATTTAATACTTTTTAGTTTTAAATATTTGTCTCTTAATAAAAAATATGCTTTTGAAAGCTTGTCAATTTTCCTGTTAGAGGTTGTAATGTAGAAAAATGGGTACAGAAAAAGACAGAAAGGTTAAAGGATGCGTTTGTAAAGTCAAAATAATGTTCCATAACAAATAAAAATAATCTTTTTTATTAAAGATTAAGTATTGCCATAACAAAACCGTTTTACCAATGTATCCTAAACTACACAAACAGCGAATTTGTGATACACTGATTTTGTATTTTCCCTAATCAGATACGCTGGTATGTATGTCAACTATAAAAAAATGAAAAGATATTTATATGTTTAATAAAAACTTTAATTGATTATTAACATTCAAAATTAATTACGTTGTGATTGATTGATTATACATTTTAGTAAATAATATATAAAAACTAAACTAAGAAGATAATAGATAATTTTATTGTAGAAGCATTATGTACTAAAACTTTATAACGTCAATCAATACAATACAGTAAAATCCCGCTTTTATTAATTGACCTCTAAGGTCAACGGTCCTAACACACTTCCTTTTTATATAAAAAAAAGGTCTATAGAATTTAACTTCAAAACAAACAATGCCATTTTTAACATACCGAAAAGATAGAAACAGAATTAGAAAGCGAATTGAAGCATGTATTAGGGGTTGATAGAATATGACACTTTTTTAATTTTTCATTTTGTATTTATATAAAATTTCTAAAATCTTCAATGCTAAAATGAAATTTAAATTAAAGTAAGTTTTTTTTATAAAAAAAAGACTGGTTGCCAGATATTTCAAGTTTTGCATTTAAAAGAAAGGTATGTTAAAAATATTTTGATATAAGTTGCGTGCTGTATGAATTTTGTCCCCGAACATTCCTTGTCATTTTGACATACTAAAAGAGCATTTCCGTTCCGTTAATAGTTCGTGAAATCTAACATTGCGCTCAGTGATATCTCAATTTTTAAATATCGTACACCATCCACGTAATAAATGGATACATTAATTTCGTTTTGTATGTGTCATTTGTGAGAGTTTTGCACTTTTTAAATTGTACATGTCTACAAGGTGTATCTGAAATCAGACTAAAAGAGTAGTTTCATTGCAGAGTTAAATAAAAATTTTTCCTTTAAAGATTTAGTCTAAAGTGGTTTTGAGATATTTGTAATTAAAGTTAAAATTGTTTGTTGATTGTAACTATCGGTGAGTGATGGGTCTAAATGCTGTAAAATTAGTGAAGCGTATTGATGTATTTTGTGAATTATTGTTTTTTTTAATGTTCCAGCATATATAAAATCATTTGTTAATAAAATAATTAAAACAAATAGTAATGTTTATTTCTTAGCAATATTACTAACCTAGCTGAACAAAATGTACTTTGTACAAGATCACGTTTATCTTTGGTTGTAACCAAAATAAGCCTTCAGATAATTAAATACAAAACTTCTATTTTTTAGAGCTGACTATTTTACTCGACTACAGATTTTAACTAATTTTACTAAAATACAACACAATTAATTCAAAATTCTAACTAACAAACAAACATTTACTAAATATTCCGTTGATTTCTTGAACCGCCTCGAGTATTTTTCAATATAATAAAAGTACGCTAAACCTTGGTGCATTATGTAAGTTTGCTTGATGAGTTTTAGATATTCTGTAGATGTCGAATTTAATTAGTCATTTGCAAAGGTGTTAAACGCTATTTTTAATTAATACAAAGATATCGACGATAACTATGTTTAGGTTACCAATCTATTTATATTGTTGATGAAGTTCAGGTATGCAATTTGTTGTAAAAGTTTTTTAACAGAGTAATTGTTATTATTAATACTTGTAATTGATTGAAATTCATGTACTCTATTTGATATAAAACGTTTGAATCCAAAATCCAAAAAATAACACTTATAAAAACCACATAACAATAGAAACTGTAAAATTAAAAGTGTTTATTAATGTTTTTATTAATTCTGCACTTAAAAGAAAAGCGCATATAATACAAACTTAGGAATTGTAACGTTTTTAAATGACGATGCCATCATTGTAATTGTCTTTGCTTCATAAGTTTACAGAAGTTGCATACACAGAATAAAACATAATTTTTAAAATAATAATAAAAAATTAAGAAGTCCCAGTCTACATATTACAATTTATTTATTTACTTTTCAAGTTTGATTTTGTAATTGAATTTATCCGTTTCGTTTATTTGAATTCTATTTTCTTAAGGTAGTGTTGGAAGATTGTTGGTTGCCTATATACAGGAGCCAATCGTATTGTTTGTTTAGTAAATTTAATAACTATTATTAGTTTGGTTTTGAATAATAATAATAATAATAAAATTGGGTTTTATACGTCTGCGACATCGATGGGTGGATTGAGTAGCCTAACGATGTCGTTGCCGGTCCCAAGCCCGCATAAAGGAGGAGGGTTGAAGGGCGAGGTCAGCGACTTACCTTTTGTGAATAGATAAACTGCTCACAGACCCCAAGTATCCCCTCAGAACAGGACTGATAAAACGCTGACAAACCAAGCAGGGAAAAGGAAATTGAGACAGAATAATGAAAAGCATCAGCTGCGTTTGGGATGCTGGAATGTAAGATCTTTTAGTGGAAAAGATCAAAAAATAATGTTAGAACTAGAGCTTCATAAAATAGATATTCGCGCAATATCAGAAAATACAGTTCAGTATGGCGACTACATCCTAATCTACTCAGAAGCCAGAGCAGCATCTAGTGTGGCAATGGTAATAAATCGAAGATTTGGAGATAGCATAAATAACATAAACTATCAAAACGATCGAATACTGATAGTCACACTAAAGCTAGAAAAACATATTCTTTACATAGCTCCAGACACTGCAAGGCCTGAACAAAAAGCACTGGACTTCTATGCAACTGTTAATAGACAACATACCCGTCCAAGAAAAAATAATAATAATGGGCGACCTAAATGCAAAAATAGGAAACGACGTTATACCAAGAATCAAAAATACATTTAATGAGGAAACGACGAATGAAAGAGGAGAAATGCTCATTGAATTCTGTGCCCACAACGAACTAAGGATCAACAACACATATTTCAAGCATAAACCACAACATAAAATAACTTTTCAAGGCAGTAGAGGGATAACTTCCACAATAGACTATATAATAACAAACAGAATGATCAAACCTGAGCAGATATTAGATGTGACAGCTATCACATCTGCAAACATAGGATCGGATCATAATTTAGTCATGGGCAAAATTACATAGCAGAACCAATTGCTAAAAGGAAAGAAACAAAAACAAAACCTTTAACTACTAAATTTAATATCGAATCGCTTAAATCTGAAAGTAATTAATATCTCTACAGGCTGCGACTGGCTCATAAAATAGATAATGCACCCGTCCTCCAACATCACACTGTAAACAATGCGTGGAAAATCTTATTAAACAATATAAAGCAAGCAGCAGCTGAGGCGTTAGAAACAAAAACTGTCAATACGAATACACGAACAAAAAGCCATGGTTTAGACCAGAAGTGAACACACTAGCGCAAGAAAAAAAAACTACTCACTTGACATACACATCCAACAAGAATCCAAGAAACTACATTAACTACATAAATATAAGAAATAAAGTAAATAACAATAAAAAAAAAATAAAAAAAGAACACTGAAAGAACTTTAGTAAGGAAATGGAAAGTGACCTATACGGAACCCATAAACGCATTTGGAAAATGCTTAGAGCAGTCAACGAAACAGTACAACTAAATAACAATATCGGCAGTCGAATGGACCAACTACTTCCAGGGCATGTACTCAGGAAACCAAGATGCGGATTGAAAAAGAAGATTACAAAGAGAGGTTGCCAAGGACATAGAAAGGCTGGAAAAAATATCCGAAGAAAAAGTAACACTACAACTAACACAAATTAAAAATGGTTAATCTCTAGGCCCAGATAATATCCCAAATGAACTGCTGAAACGCAGGGGGAATAAAGTTAACCAAACAGCTCACTAATCTGAATAACAAAATTTTAGAAGAAACGATAACACCAGAAAGATAGAAAGACAGCATAACTATACCATTGCTTAAAAAAGAAAAATCCTCAGAACCATCTAACTACAGAGGAATATCTTTACTGGATACATCCATGAAATTATTTACTCCTCTTTTGCAACAACGCATTCTCATTCATTCGAAAGCTTTCGATAGGGTAAGGAATACACCCAAACATTATCGAGACGATAAGGCAGCTCAATACGAATAACACAACTATAAATAAACCAAAATCTCTGACAACTGAAAAAATTGAGCTAAACATGGGTGTTCGGCAAGGAAACAGTCTCAGCCCTCTATTATTCAACTTAATAATAGATAGAATTATTGAACAAGTTCGCAACGTAAACCACGGCTACAAGTTGGAAAGATACCATATCAAGATCGTATGCTATGCTGACGACGCGACACTATTCGCAGACACTGACGACGGACTACAGTGGTTATTACAAGCCTTCAAGATTGAGGCTGAAAAATTAAACATGAAAATTTCTACTACAAAAACAAAATGCATAGTGATTGCGAGAGATCCGCGTAGATGTAAACTGGAACTGAATGGCAAAGTAATTAAACAAGTCTCTGAGTTCAACTGTCTAGGATCAACCATAGCACTGTACGGAGACCTCAAGATTAGTGTGAGGCACCAAATTAACAAATCAGCGAGAATAGCTGGAGCCTTAAGAACAACTACATAGAAAAACAAACACGTATCAACAGAAACCAAAGTAAGGATTTACAAAACAAGCGTTAGGCCAGTTTTATATAAAAAAAAGGTCTATAGAATTTAACTTCAAAAGAAACAATGCCATTTTACAAAGAGACATCCGTGAAAGTGCAACGTGGAGGATGTCGTAAGATGGACACGTGCTCGCAGAAGGTTCTGGAACAAACACGTATCTAGAATGGATAATAACCGGCTTGCAAAAATTGCCAGAAACCATAGACCAACATCCAAACTACCACCAGGAAGGACAGCTGGTCTTCGGCCTCCCAAAAAAAGCAACACTCGGTATAACAAGCCTCTAAGCTTTCGAAAAGAAGAAGGAGAATTCTATACGTATCTAATAAATGCAAAGATTCAGTAATAAGTAGCAAACCAGACAGTTAAAATATGATGCATGGATCCCACGCCTTCATACGTAACGTTTTTGTTTTTTTTTGGTAGTAGTTTGTTTTCTGTATCTAAGTCTATGTACTGTTCTCGCCTTTTTCCATTTTCAGTATGTGAAATCTATGTCAATTTCTGATTAGGCTTCTTTTTGTAGAAACTATTTGTAGCATACAAATTTTGCTATTTGCGATCGGTATGTGAACCGTATTGTCTACTCTGGCTTCAAATTTATGGTTTTTGGTCTATCTTGGCATTAAAATCTCTCTCATAATAATAGTTAATTTTGTTTTTTTGGGCTCTTCTTAAGTAGTCCTAGAATGCTTTGATTTCTTTGTCGTTAGATGTGAACGTTGGCGCATAAACCTGAAATATTTTCAATTTAATCTTAGTCACTTTTACTATGTTACGTGCAATTCTATCTGACACAGTTTTTAGATGTATTATCTTATTTTAAAAAACTTAAAATTTAACGTTTTGGTTTTCTTGGTACTGGTTTGTTTCTTATATCTAGGTCTATGCACCGTTCTCCTCTTTTTCCAGTTTCAGCATGTGAGAGCCATGTCTATTTTCGATTAAGTTGGCAACTTCGGTTAGTACGTGAACAGTATTGCTTACCTTGGCTTAAAATCCCTCATAATAATTTATGTTGTTTTTCTTTTTCCGTGGCTGTTGTTAAGTAGTCGTTGAATACTTTGATTTTTTTTGTCGTTATATGTGAATGTGCGCATAAACTCGAAATATTTTCAATTTGATTTTATTGAATTTTACTGTGATATATGCAATTATATCTGACACAATTTTTAAATGTAATATCTAGAATTTTAAATATTTTTTAACTAAAAATTCAAGGCCTACATACGTTTTCGTTTTTTTTGGTGGTAGCTTGTTACAAGCTTTATATCTTACGAACCTTGCACGGCCAACTCACACAGTCGGAGATAGGAGAGGTCCACAGGAAATATGCTTAAGGGCGCCAGATCTGATCCAAGATAACACTTCTGCCTCGATGACGACAGACAGTCCAAACTTGCAACTAAATTTGAGGTTCGTAATCCTTATTACTCTGATGTTCGAGTAACCAAAATTAGTTAATAGATAACGATAAGTACAGGAGAAAGAAAAAATAACAAGAGCGATTAACAAATATAATCACTTTAATGTGTTAACGTAGACTATTAACAAGAATATATGAAATCTCTCCACTCATCCATGCTCGAATGATTTCTAAGTATAATTAACAAATAGAACAACTTTAATTTAGTAGCGTAGCAAATTGACACCTATACATAAAATTCTCAATCCCTAAATACTAGAAGAACTAACAAGTATCGTTAACAAGTGTAGAAAACTTTGATGTCGCAACACATTAAGATTTACAAGATTATATCGAAGTTTTAGTGCATGTATGCCCGCAGTATCGGCAACACACAATACACATTTAAGTTAGGTCGAAACGAACAGCACAGAAAATCTCGTAGTAAATATGTTTTTCACACACAGCATGCGATACAGTTAAATGAATGACTAAAGTTACCTTATTGGTATATAAGCAATAAACGTAATTACGGTCATTAATATTAATAAAAATTCTGCGAGTAACTTTCGTGACAACGTTATAACACTTAAGCAAATAAACTCACCCGAATTCCAGTGTCCACTTCCGCAAAGAAAACGTTTTCCCCGCTAGCGGCCTGTAATAAATCTTTAAACGCAAATCGTGTCACACACTAACTCACGAAGAATAGGAAGCTACAAAATATTATATTATATAAAAACCCGTTGTATCGAATACTGTAGGTAGCAATTTAGAACAGGTGGCTGATAACCGAATCGACTTCTATTCCCAAGTCAGCATCTACGACGAATTGTTCGACGAGACCTCGAGGTTATTTAAGTAGCAGGCCCCCACAACAGCTTATATGCTCGGTAGCGACATACATTAATGGTACTTATGCATCCTTATTACTGCTTGAAACGCACGATGGGCTGGCAACGTGGTGGAAACCGGCCTGTGCCGAAAGAATCGTAATAAATTTGCAATCGCCTTATAAATTTGTGTTCACCACACGTGATGTTCTTAAAAATTTAAGAATCAATTCGAAATCCTCAGCACCGGCCCGTTACTGTCGTTGACAGCTTCACGATTTTGTCGTAAAATAATAGTCACGAGAAAAGATCGGCAGAGGGCGTCGAAACCGGAATCTAATTTTAATTCATATACAGGGTATTCCGTAATGAAAATTTCGTACGTAACAAGCTTCTTATAGATAGGTCTATGCATTGTTCTCATTTTACAATTTCAGTATGTGAGATCCATGTTTGTTTTCGATTAGGTTTCTTTTTGTAGTAACTATTTGTAGCATACAAATTTTGTTATTCTGTGTACTACACAAGCCTTTCTATTCGATCGTTTTGTAAACCGTATTGCCTACCTTGGATTCAAATTTATCGTTTTTTGATTTATCTTGACATTAAAATATCCCATAATAATGGTTAATTTTGTTTTTCTTCTTTCGTAGCTGTTGTTAAGCAGTTCTGGGATACTTACATTTTTTGTCGTTAGATGCGAACTTTGGCGCATAAACCTGAAATATTTTTAATTTAATCTTATTCAGTTTTACTATGTTACATGCATCTCTATCAGACACAGTTTGTAGATGTGATATCTTGTTTTAAAAAACTTTAAATCCAACGCCTCCAAACGTTTTCGTTTTCTTGGTACTTATTTCTTTTTGCAGAAACTATTTGTAGCATACAAATTTTGATATTTTATGTACTGTAAATCGTAGTGCCTGCCCTGGCTTCAAATTCATCGTTTTTGGTTTATCTTGACATTGAAATCTCCCATAATAATGATTAATTTCATTTTACTTTTTTCGTGGCTTTCTTAAGTAGTAAAATACTTTGATTTCTTTGTCGTTATATGTGAACGTTGGCGCATAAACCTGAAATATTTTCAATTTAATCTTATTCGCTTTTTTTTAACTAAAAATCCAACGCTTCCAAACCTTCTAGCATACAAATAATGCTATTTTGTGTACATTTTGTGAACGATATTGTTTACCCTGGCCTTAAATGCGTTGTTTTTTAATCTATCTTGGCATTGAAATCCTCCATAATATTTTTTTTTCTTACGTAACTGTTGTTAAGTAGTCGTGGAATACTTGAAAACTTAGTTCGTTAGATGTGAATGTTGGTGCATAAACTCGGAATATTTTCAATTTAATCTTATTGAATTCTACTATGATATTCAATTTTATCTCACACAATAAATTAAATTAACTAAAAATCAAACGCCTTCATACGTTTTCGTTTTCGTGCTAGTACTTTGTTTCCTATATCTACGTCTATGCACTGTTGCGAGTTCCATGTCCATTTCCAATTAGGCTTTTTTTTGTAAAACTTATTTTTAGCATACACAGTTATGTACTAAGCAAGTTGTAACGTCCCGTTAGAGTTCATTGCATTAAAATTCAATTTTACGTTCGTTTATTTTCTGCAACTAATATTGCACGTAAATTTATTCAGTTTGGCAACGTCGCGTCGTATTTCGGAAGCGACTGCGTAGTCGATTGAGTAACAGCTTAAGCTGGCACTTCCGTTGGAACAATCTTGCGTAGTTCACGTGAGTGATGCAAGGAAAACAAATTTTTTTGATTATGGCGTAAAAGCGCATACAATTTAATTTTTATTCATTCCATCTAATTGCTGGTGAGTTTACCTTTATTTTGATATAATTTTTCTATTGAATTCAACATTTTTAGTGATTTTGCAATGTTACACAATACTATTAGACAAAGGAAATTGTTTCAAGGCCGTTGCATTTTAATGTAGCGTGAGTACATCATGTCATTTAAAAAACCATTCTAATTATTTATATTTAGGGTCTTTTTTTTTATTTTATTTCGGTTTTTACTGGATCTTTTATTTTGGTTTTGTCGTTTAATTACTGGATTTTCCGTTATTGGAGTTTATTATACACATTGGTTTTATTATTGGTACTGCTGTTGTTGAAGAATTTTATCACTTCAACCAAGAATGTGGTAAAAATAGAAGATATCCGATAACGTCATATTAAATATGGTGAGTCAACTGGAATTATGTTACTACATTTTACATTCACATTAATTAAATTGTGTTGTTAAAACTTTTCGGGAATCGTACTCGATAACAAATTAACCGTGTACTATTTTTGCATTTAATATCAATTAAAAATTAGGTTTAAGATTTTATGCTTTTTATTCATCACCAATTTAAAGGTGATTGGTGCCCAAATATTGTTTTATTCAAATATTGTTTTAACTCAAACATTTTGTTCTAATATGTTTAATTCAAATATTGTTTATTTTTCTTTAATGTATATAGTGTATTATGTTATAGTTAATAAATTAAAGAAATTCACGTCTTTGTATTTATTTTTATTCAAGCTCACACCCAGAGGTCTGTGTCTCCGATTGCTGCCGTGGTTAAATTATTATTTTGCTTTTATTAAATGTACTTTCACATTTTTTATTATACGTCTTTATTTATAATTTTTTATTACAAAGTCTTTCTCCGCGATTGTTTTGTGAGCTGTATTGCCTACCTGAGCTTTAAGTTGATCGTTTTTGGTCTATCTTGCCACTGAAAACTCTTGTAATAATGGTTGATTTTGTTTCTTTTGTTTCGTGGCTATTGTTACCTGGTCGTTGAATATTTTGATTTCTTTATCGTTAGTTGTGAACGTTGACGGATAAACCTGGAATATTTTTTTATTTAATTTCATTGAGTTCTATTATGATACATACAGTTATATCTAACAGTTTTTAAATGTAATATCTTAAATTTTAAATATTTTTTATTAAAAATCCAACGCCTCTATACGTTTTCGTTTTCTTGGTAGTATTTTGTTTCTTGTATCTAGGTCTATGCATTGTTCTCTTTTTTTTAGTTTTGATATTTTAGATCTATGTACATTTTCGATTAGGCTTTTGCTCTTCTATGTACTAGACAAGTTTTTTTTCGCAATCGTTTTCTAAATCGTATTGCCCACCATGGGTTCAAGTTTATCGTTTTTTGATCTACCTTGGCACAAAAATTTCTTATAATAGTGACTGATTTTGTTTCTTTTGTTTTATAGCGGTTGTTAAGTAGTCGTCGAATACTTTGATTCCTTTGTCGTTAGATGTGAATGTTGGCGCATAAACTCGGAATATTTTTAATTTAATCGTATTGAATTCTACTATGATACATGCAGTTTTACTTACAATTTTTAAATGTAATATCTGAGATTTTAAATATTTTTTTAACTAAAATCCAACGCGTCCATACGTTTTCGTTTTTTTGGTAGTAGAGTTTGTTTTCTGTATCTATGTCTGTGCATCTCCTCTTCTTCTAGTTTCAGTATGTGAAATCCATGTTCATTTCTGATTAAGCATTTTTTTGTAGAAACTATTTGTAGTATGCTAATTTGCTAATTAATGTACGGGATAAGTCTTACTTTGCGTTTTGTGAATCGTATTGCTTACCTTGGTTTTAAATTCATCGTTTTTTGTTTTATCTTAGCAATGAAATCTCTCATAATAATTGTTGATTTTGATTTTCTTTTTTTGTGGCTGTTGTTAAGTAGTCGAATAATAATCCATTTTTTTTGTCGTTAGATGAGAATGTTGGCGCATAAATATTATCAATGTAATATTATTTAGTTCTACTATGATACATGCAATTCTATCCAACGCAGTCTTTAAATAAAGTATCTAAGATTTTAAAAGTTTAGTAACTAAAACTAGAACTTGTTAAGCATTTGTGGAATACTTTGATTTCTTTGTCGTTAGATGAACATTGGCGCATAAACCCAATTTATTTGTAATTTAACTTGAGACTTTTTTAACTAAAAATCCAACTTCTCCATGCGTAATGTTTTTGTTTTGTTTGATTGTATTGAATCCAATCCATTGCGCAGTTACTTGGCCGTGCTTGTGCCAGAAAAAGTTGACTTTTCTTTATACTTATGACAACGGGACATTTAGCGCATGTCATTTGTAACTAGATTCAAATCGATTTGAATTTAATTCCAAACTAAACCATGAAAACATACACGGATTCAAGTCTAATACTGTTTGCAATTCAAATTAAATCTTCATGAAAACTGTCAAATTCACAGAATAATCCTGAATTAATTTTGTATTTAAATTTTAAATTATTTAAGCTAGAACATTTGTTTGGTGTAGATGTTTTAATAACATTAATAAATTTTTCTAAATGTTAGTTTCTGTTTAATTGTGCCTTTATATTTAGCTAATTCTTTTAGAATGTCTTCTGACGTTTTAAATGGAACACTAATTAGTAAGAATAATTGACAGTCAAGTCAATAAGACTGATTAATTAATTAACACAAGTAATTGCACAACGAAAATTAAATAAATACTTGTAAATAGTGTATTAGATAAAACAATACCAAATAATTCAAGCTTATGTCAAAAAAATAGTATTACACTGCATTTGTTTTGATTATTATTTTTGCACAAATAAGTTTTTTTAAAAACAATTTTACTTGTAAATTTAAATTTTGAGTTTAAGTATCTAAATGTTTAATTGCAATTGCATGGTAATACTACTTATTCCATTTTTTAACAATAATTGACTAATAATACATATCTTGTAATCGTCTTAATGCTTAGTCAATTAACAATTAATAAAACTTTTATGAATACTTTTTGTTAACTTTTATATTTTCCAATATGTTAATAAAATGTAAAGCATTTTTGCTTTTATAAAATTATATGCAATAACCCAAAAACCGATATAATTTTTACAACCGCATAAAATATTATTAGTGTACATTATAACCTCTTTATAAAAAAAAAATCGGCGTTATTATTATAAAAAAGAATCGTAAAAAAAACCAGAAATGGTTCGGCGTCGCTTTCACGAAAAGTAATAACCACGGGTCACCTACACGCGAATTGTACAAAGTAGACGAAGAAAAAATACGATTAAACAATACAGAGGGTGTTAACACGAAATGCCATTAAACTTTAGCAACGTGTCATACGCGCCAAAACAATAGAATGGATACGTTTATTTTCTTTCGCTTTTCCAAGTTTCCTTTAAAAGTTTTTAAACCTCTTAACGTGCAAATTAAAATAGACTCGAATAATAAAGCGCGATTTTAATTGTTAAAGTTTAATCCCAGTACACATAGGCGCGTTTAAAAGAATGTCTTTAAGTAAAATGCTCGTTCTTATAATGCATTTTAATAAATTATTTATAATAATACCTATCTTTCTTTAAAAAAATACTTCACTTAAACTTTGCGTTACAAGTCAGATGTAAACGGTTAAAAACGGTAAGTGATGTACGAGTAGTTCAAGTAAACGTAAAAAGAACCAAAATAAAAAAAATCTTTTAAGTGAAAAACACAGCGCTGCATCACAAAGATGCACAAAATAAATAAATAAAGTTACGTAAAGGTTTAAATTCTGTAGTAGTCGAGACACTGTCTGGATATAAGTCTCATAGGAATGCCATGGTAAGCGTTTGTTAGAAGAGAAGAAATAAAGCAAAAATGTTTATTGATGTACTGAATTTTTTTTTAAAGCAGAAGGTGCATATTAAATACATGTGAATTGTAGTATAAACTATTTTTGTTTAAATTCTAAATAAAGTGAAAACAAGAAAATTAAAAATGTAGGTTTATATTACGATATTAATTCATAGAGTAACATTTTTTGACAAAGCTTAAAGCAAAATAAAATAAAAATACGTAAATGCCTAATAACAATACGTTATTTTTGTAGTGTAATTTTTTTTCTCTTTCCTCCTGTTTTTCGTTATACTATAGTTATTTTAATCCTTTGTTTAGGAGGGATGGACAAACATTCAAGGTATTCTTTGTAGGCAACGTTTCGTGCGACGATGTGCGTACTTCATCAGGCCTCTAAAAGTTTATTTAGTAAGTTGATTTAATGCACAAAAACATAAAATCATCTTTAAAATTACAATTTCAGATATTAATTATTACACTTACGTGGAATTGAGAGAGTGTTAGGTTTTATGAACCTCGACATGTAGCAACAATTTAACTTAGCGTCTACATATAATTAAAATTAGTATTGGTCATATACAACTTATATACAGGGTGTCCCACGAGGTACTGTACATACTGAAATGGTATGTTCCTTAGGTCAATTTAAGTAGAAAACGTCCTATGAACATAGGTCCAATTCGCCATAGTTACACAGATACAAGCGTTCAAAGTTTATAAATGCTCACATATTTTTTGAAAATTATTATTATTGAAAACAGAAAATTGAACTATAAAACAAACATAAAAAAAAAACAAAAAAAATCACATCAAATGCTCAAAATGACCTCCTTCGGCATTAATACAACGACAGCTGCGATCTAAAATGGACCGAGTAGCCGCTCGAAGCACCTGCTGGTTGTTCCGTGTTTGTTGACACACATCCAGGA
The DNA here is from genome assembly GCA_035610365.1 of Aquatica leii. Lineage (NCBI taxonomy): Eukaryota > Metazoa > Arthropoda > Insecta > Coleoptera > Lampyridae > Aquatica > Aquatica leii. The sequence continues at coordinate 11,463,429 of CM069434.1, read as the reverse complement.
TACGCTGTATTAGTTCAGCTCTGGTATTAACTTTTACCTCGTATACTAAACTTTTCACATGACCCCACAAATAGAAGTCCAAAGGTGTGAGATCGGGCGATCTCGATGGCCAAGCATGCGGGCCTCCACGCCCAATCCACCTATTGGGTTAAGCAACATTAGGTATTCGGTCACATGCCGACTAAAATGTGGAGGAGCTCCATCATGTTGCAGAAACATTTGTTGTCTTGTTAGTAAAGGTACTTCTTCCAAAAGCGGTGACAATTTATCCCGCAAAAAGTTAGCATATGCTTCTCCTGTCAGACGTTCCTCAAAGAAAAAAGGTCCAATAAGTTGATCGTCAATCATGCCACACCATAGGTTAACAGAAAACCTGCGCTGAAAGTTAGTTTCTGTTGTGCCATGTGGATTTTGATATGACCACAAATAAGAATTACGTGTATTGTTCACTCCATCTCTAGTAAATTGCGCCTCGTTGCTAAATAAAATAAATGAAACTAATTGTGGATTTACCTGTAGCCAGTGGCAGAAATTCAACCGGACAGCAAAATCTCCAGGTTCCAGATGCTGAACCTGTTGTATGTGATAGGGATACAAAAGCCCATCATGTAATGTTCGCCATACTGACATACGGGAGAGTCCCGTTTGAGAAGAAATTCTTCTAGTACTCAACCCTGGACTCTGATCAACCATCTGTAGAATGTTTTCCTGCTCATTCACATTTAACTGCACAGGACGGTCAGATCTTGTTGAAACTGATGGAAATGAACAATGAGTCCGTACATGTTGAAACACAGAAGAAAAGGTTTGGTGATTTGGCACCCTCCTGTTGGGAAATCTTCGTTCATATTCCCTAACGGCAGATCTCGCATTTCCATCACAAAATCCATAAATGTAAATGATATCAGCATAGTCTTCGTTAGAAAAATGAGAAGGCATTTTGCATTTAAATTACACTTCATTTAATAAAATCGACTGTGACATTAGTAGAAAAGAAAGCAATAAATGACATATTGTTCGGCTTTTATTTCCCAGTTGACTAAGAATAATTAATTTTCAAAAAATGTGTGATCAGTTATAAACTTTGAACGCTTGTATCTGTGTAACTATGGCGAATTGGACCTATGTTTATAGGACGTTTTCTACTTAAATTGACCTAAGGAACATACCATTTCAGTATGTACAGTACCTCGTGGGACACCCTGTATATATAAAATTAATAAATTAACATTTAGAAATGACAAACATTTAACTTGAAACATTCGAACAACACTGACGATTACATGTGATATCAAAAATTATTTAAACGTCAAGGTAATCAACTTGACAAGATTTAACTGGAACTCAAGCTTTATTTTGTCAATAATAATAGTTAATTTGTGTTAATTCTTGTTATTAAATTACTATAGATGTTACTTAAGTTATTTGTCTACATGTAGGAAACTATGAAGTTGTTAGTTAGATAGTAAATATTACAACCGCAAATTTCAAATTTTTTTTTGAAATTCGCGGTTGTAATATTTACTATCTAACTAACAACTTCATAGTTACCTACATGTGGATTAACTCGTACGTAGCTCCGTTCCTACGAGATGGCGTTTAGTCTCATATTTATTAATTAAGTTATTTGTGTTATTATTAAAGTTTATATTATTGTTATGCAGCTTAATTTGTATAATTTGTGATATTACTCTTTTTTGTATTTAGCCTCTATATCTGAAATCGTGGGATTATTGAAATCAAAAGTGTGTCCTGTATTTATATGATGTAAAGCTAACGCTGTACTTGTGATGATTAATCCGATTTTTTAGCTTTTGTTTGGTTTACCCGATGTAACATACTTGACATTCATTACAGTTAATTTTGTACACAACGTCGCGTTTTTCTACAATGTTGGTTTTGTCTTTAATTTTACTGTATAGTATGTTGTAAATGGTGTGGGTGTTGTACATTGTTATACTAATGTTAGTCGTTTTTAAAATCGGGATGATTCTTTTTGTTAAATCAGGAATGTTTATGATTTTAGTGTAGATGGTGTTGGTATTAGAGGAAGTGTTAGGGTGAGTGATAAGTGGGTTAGATGGTGGTGGGTAAAGGTTAGTCATGTTATTAAGTATAAGTAGTCTATTAATAATGTTTTTAGAATAATTATATAAAAAGGTCATGCATAGTAAGACTTGCTAATATGCAGCGGGATTGCCCATGGCCGTCCCAAATCTTTGAATATACATGTTGTCATTACATGTAAAATAACTGGTATCAAATAAAAAATCAATGATTTCGATAAGATTGTATAACTCTAAAGTAGTATGGCTTTTTAAGTTAGTCTAGTATTTGCTTATAAGTTAAGTGGTGAGCTCTTTAGTGATGTTAGTAAATAATGAGGAGACGTCAAATGAAATAAGTGTGTAGTTATCAGGTATTATGTCCGTTGCCATAAATTTTTTTGCATAATTTGTTGTTACTGTTTTGAAATTTGGTTGTTGGGTCTAAGTAAATTTTTTTGTAATTTTTTTTATTAAGACCCTAGTGACATCTACCAAAAGATTTACTAAAACACACAAGTACTTAATAATTACTAATTCTGACAAAGGTAATGCTACTGTCAGCATACAAACAGACGAATATAAAGGAAAAATTATGACTCTACTGAATGACGAAACTATTTACACAAATATTGACTTAGACCCAACAACCAAATTTCAAAACAGTAACAACAAATTATGCAAAAAACTTTATGACAGCGGACACATTGGCTTTGTTACATACAACAAACTCATAACATTTACTAGCACGCCACCCAAGTTTTATGGCTTAATAAAAACACTTAAAGATGAACATCCCGTAAGGCGAATTGTCTTTTGTATTGGAGCTCACAGTTATCAATTATCAAAATATATATCGAACATAATACAAAACCATTCATATACTAGGTAAAGGTTCTTTCTCCTCCTCTGTATAAGCACTAATAATCTTTGGAATTCTTTGTTTAGAAGAGGCATGTAAAAACCACTTAAATTCATTTTTGTGTCAACGTTTCGTGCTAAAAGCGAGCACTTCATCAGGCCAAAGAATAAAATCAAGTGGATCAATCCACCGACCAACTATATAGGCAACTTTACGAGATTGTGTTTACTAAATAATAACAAAAACATTAAACAGAAAATGGTCAATAATTAATTTTTTTTAAATAACGCAGGACATAAACGTTTAACAAACAATTGACAAAAATTAAACACAATCTCGTAAAGTTGCCTATGTCCTTGGTCGGTGGATTGATCCACTTGATTTTACTCTTTGGCCTGCTGAAGTGCTCGCTTTTAGAACGAAACGTTGCCACAAAAATGAATTAAAGTGGTTTGTACATACCCCTCCTAAACGAAGAATTTCAAAGATTATTAGAACATTTAATATACTTTTGACTATAACATAAAGAACTCATATGAATTGATCGATAAGACGTCTCCTCACTATTTACTAACATCACTAAAGAGCTCACCACTCAACTTATAAACAAATACTGGACTAACTTAAAAATTATATTATTTATTTTTATTTTTATATAGGTCTTCAAAAAAAATAAATAAATAAATAAATAATATAATATAATTAACCCATTTTGAGCAACTATAGAATAAATGGAAAAAATAAACTCTAACTTAAAAAGCCATACTAATTTAGGGTTACACAATCTTATCGAAATCATTGAGTTTTTATTTGATACCAGTTATTTTACATGTAATGACAACATGTATATTTAAAGATTTAGGACGGCGATGGGCAAGCCAGCTTCACCAACATTAGCTAGTCATACTATGCATGACCTGCTAAATTATATCAATAATAATCTCACATTCATGTATTGTTATGTAGATGATATCATTTCATGTATACCCAACACCAAAATTAAAAACACTCTAAACATTTTTAACAATTACAACCCACATCTAAAATTCACCTACGAAGCGGAGAAAAATGACACTCTTCCGTTCTTAGATGTAAAACTTGGGAGAGATAAGAATACTGGGTTATTAATCAGCGAATGGTACACCAAACCGATAGCTTCAAATAGAATACTAAACTTCTTCTCTACACACCCCCACCACTAAAAAATAAATATCGTAAAAGCTATGAAAAATATAATTATTAATCTAGGTAGTCCATAATTCCACATTAAAAACTTAATAAACTTGAAAAATATACTTAAAATTACGATTATCCTAAAAACATTATTAATAGATTACTTATACTTAATAACATGACTAAGCATTACCCACCACCATCTAACCCATTTATGACTCACCCTAACACTTCCTCTAATACCAACACCATCTACACTAAAATCTTAAATATTCCTGATTTAACAAAAAGAATCATCCCGATTTTAAAAACGACTAACATCAGAATAACAATGTACAACACCAACACCATTTACAACATACGAGACAGTAAAATTAAAGACAAAACCTACATTGTAGAAAAATACGACGTTGTCTACAAAATTAACTGTAATGAATGTGAAGTATGTTACATCGGGCCAACCAAACCAAAGCTAAAAAAATCGAATTAATAATCACAAGTACGACTATAAGAAAAATAAAGCCAATACAGCGTTAGCTTTACATCATATAAACACACGACACACTTTTGATTTTAATAATCCCACGATTTTAGATGTAGAGGCCAAATACAAAAAAAGACTAATATCAGAAATGATGACAAATTAAGCTGCATAACAATAATATAAACTTTAATAATGACACGAACAACTTAAGTAACATCTATAGTAATTTAATAACAAGAATTAACACAAATTATCTATTATTGTTGACATAATAAAGCTTGAGATCCAGTTGTAGTGCAATAATTAAGCTCTGAAATTGTAATTTTAAAGATGATTTTATGTTTTTGTGTATTAAATCAACTTACTAAATAAACTTTTAGAGTCCTGATAAAGTGCGCACATAGTCGCACGAAACGTTGCCTACAAAGAATACCTTGAGTGTTTGTCCATCCCTCCTAAACAAAGGATTAAAATAACCATGGTTATTTTTGTATTTACTGTATTTAATATTGCGATAATATTTTTTTACTAAGATCAGTACGTCTTCTGGATTTAAATCGTGTTATTGTTGTAACCGAAGTTCTCAACGTTTCACCCCATTTCCTAAAGACTGTTATGTTAAAAAACCTTGGTATGTTTTCTCGAGCTGTGTGAATTTTGCCCAGTCTTAAAGGTTTTAACAGCACTTGTGCTACCGCCGTGCCCAGTGATATCTACTACTAATGTGTAAATCAATTTTGAAGTATTACATGTAAAAGATTTGCTGGGGTAAGAACGCGTTTCTATTGGCACACTTGAGTTTCTTTTTTATGGTCATAGCGAGTTTGCTATTTCAAAAGATCTAAATGACAGGTCAATTACATTCTTAAGCCGTATTAGTTAGATGTCAACCATTTCAGTCACTAACCTACGTTAGATGGGCAAATTGAAACCAACGGTTATATATCCTCTGCTTGAGCAAATAACTACAAGTAATTGGTGGTAGTTGCTTTGCATCGTATCCTCTGACTAAAGTTATGGGGTCAGAGCGACACTAATTATTTAGATAAATAAATCCGAAATTGCAGTGACAAGCAATTGCAAAGTATCGTCAATAAAGATGACGTCGTCGGCTTTCTCATTTATCGAAAAGGTCATAGGGCGTAAAAATTACGCGTCCTTACGTAAAAGCATTGTTAAAATTAAACGACCAATGAAATGTAGTGACATTCACCGTAGGATCAGAGCTTTCAGACAAGGACTAAAAATTTTTATTCAAAATTTCTTTATTAATAGAAAATAACTTAATTCATTACATTGAAAAATGTAAAACCGCGAAAGAAACGTGTGAAGCTATTTTGGCTTCGTTAATTCTAATCCGGTTAGAAGAGTGCAGCGCCATTAAGAAGTACGTAAATAAAATCATCTCTACGGCACAGCTCAACAGCTGCCAGAAATATAATTTGACATTTCGGAGGAATGAGTTGGCACATCATGACTAGCAAAACTTTTTGGAAACATCAAATCTATGATTATGGGGTTGGAAAGCTTTAGTGTTCCTATCACGGGTGTAGCAATACGGTTAAAAAGTAACCAAAAAAAGTACTGGCGTTGCCTTTTACAACAGGCATAAGATCAAATTAAAGTAACAGTAAGTAAAAACAACCATCTGCATGCTGATGCTGTTACCCGAATCAAACATTTTGCGTCAAATTGTTGCTCTAAAACAAAAAGAAAAAGTGATTACACTAAAAGTTATAAGTTAATTAATCTAGTTACAAAATAGGATACTATTAATAGAAGTGTCGTTTTCCTAAAAGAAAACATTATTACATATACCACAACTTGTTATGTTAAAAACATTTTGGATAGTGTTTGTACTGAATGAATTTCGCACAGTGATAAATATATCATTTACGCACTGGAAGTTACTAATCACATTTTTGCTTCGAACGTTAAGCAAACAACACGTGTGTTTCCGCCATGCCCAAAGGTTTTTACATTTTAAGTATCTTAGATCATCCACGCTGGTGTTGAGTAAACCAATTGCAATTTTGCATGTGTTACTCGTGAGAAATTTGCTTGGAAGAGAATATATTTTTATTTTACAGCGCGATTTAATTTTTCTTTATTACTATAACAACTTTGATCACACGCACATATTCTTTTACTTTGAAAATATCCTATGACAAACTAATAAGGCATGCACGGAATATAAGAACTATTCCGAATGCATATTCTGGTAATCTACGTTAGATGGAGAAATTGAAACCACCGTTTAGATTTCCGTTACGGTGAATAGTATTACACCGAATTGGAAGGGACACGTGTTGATATACTTTCGGGACCTTAGCGCAATCAATCATATAAATCAATCGTATAAAACTTAGCAACTTATTTGTGGTAACTGTATATATACGTATCAGCTTAATATGCAGAAATTCTAAGGGATTTGCCATTAGCAAATCGCATAGTTGAAACCCTGTTTCTTATATTAAATTATTTGCCTTGAGGTCGGTCCTATGCACGCACAGCTTGACATATTCCGTCTGTTATCACGATTAACGTACGCCATTTATGTAGTAAGTTTTAACGGTGTGCTTTGTCTTAATATTGTGTAATCACCATAATTTCATGCTAATTCACAATGTTTTTGTTGTATTCGTTAACGTTAATTGATTAAATGTAACTTAACACTGTTTACATTTGCTGCTTATGTGTACAAAGTGTTGCCTATTTTAAAAGTTTTCTATTATTAGTTTGTATTGCAATATTGTTGGCAAACCCTTATTTTCTTAGATATTTTTTTCTATTTGTACCTATTTATTCACTTATGCTATTGTTGAAATAAATATACTCGTTGTAAGATTTGTGTTAGTCAATTTATCTACCTTAAGCGTTGTCAGGTGTAAACGGGAATCTATAGCGTAATTTTTCCCGTTTTGATACTTTTTTAATTACAATATAATGCAGCCAAAAAGTTGAAGTGAATTTCGAAGATACATTTTCCTCAGTTGATGAAATATTTTTTAATAAGATTTTCATTTCCTTTAACATTAAAAAAAACTACACGTTCAATGTCCTCGAGAAATTAATGAACACCCAGATCAAGTTTGAAAGTTAAAAAAAGCAATATAGAAAAGATGAAAAACATACGCATAACTATCATAAAATCGATATAGAGATGGACAGAACACGTGGGCCAAATAAAATAGATGGATTCAAAAAACAACAAAGTCAAAACTATAGAATTATAAAAGAAACCAAAGCCAATTAATAAAAAGATAGATGACAACAGCACAAGACAGAGAAATATAGAAACATATGGAAATAAAGAACGTTGATAAAAGAAGAAATAAAAGCAATATCTTTGATAGATTAATAACATACAAATTAAAGAATCAAAAATTTAAAATCAAGTTTTTAAAAATATTATTAACTACTTAGTTTAAGTAAACTTGTCGCTCATAACAACGTCTACAAAATTAGTTAGTTTAAATTTTTTGAGTTACATTATTACCATAATATTTTCTCTTGGATAACACCCGTGTAAACAATTGTCTAAAAACAGATCGTCTGCATCTTAAAAATTTTGTATTATTCACCTAATTACCCTTGGTAAAATTGGTAAAACTAATAATAGACTAGAATCTGTATTTAGATTTTATTTACTCATTTTACTCATAATGCATAGGATACGAGATAAGTAAACATATACGCAAAAACCGGGGCGCTATAAATTCATAACAGCCTCTCATTATGCCCTCTTATTATATACTCAAAAATTATATTTATTTTCATATTTTTATTTAGATGGTAACAAGTTTTCTATTTCTTTTTGTAAATTTTTTCACACATTTCAGCAATTCTTGCATATTCATTGTGATTGCAAAATAAATTTGACAAATAAATAATTAAACGTAAAACTATTTAGTGTTCTAAAACATTAGATATACTTGTGTTAATGAAATGGATTATTTTTAGTTTTTATTTTATATGAAATGAACATTAACATATTGTATGCACCACTGTCGTTACTGCATGATTATGCCTTTGGTGCACAAATACATGTTATTCACTTCGTTATAATTTACTCATAACGGCTAGGATACAAGATGCACAATAAGAAACCGTTATAAATTTATAACCCATTCTCAAAATGATGGTTTTGTCTCCTTATTTTTAAGCATTTTTTTAAACTTTCTTGTGTATAATTCTTATGTACCCATTATGACTGTAAAATTAATTCTGACAAATGAAAGATTAAACGACAAATTATTTATTGTTATAGACTACTAGATATACTTGTAGATTTAGCAAAATAGAAACTAAAATAATTGTTCACTTTTAGTTTTTATATTACGTAAAAGAGAAGTACAATTTTGTATGCACCATTGGCGTTACAGTATGATCACGCCCATTGAACAACATACATCCCTCAGATCAAAGGCTCTAGAGCTGTATCACGTTGCTCTCCGAGCGTAATCATAATAACGCCCTAGGCGCATTAATAACTAAAGTGAATTTCTAAACTTCTTGATGATAATAATGATTGTATTCTTTCTATATTATTAATCAATTAACAATATTATTTTTTTAAATTCCAACTAATTACAAGCGTTTTGGTATTTTCAGTTTTGTAATTTTATTGGTCTAATTGATGACATCACCACAAAACAGCTATTAAAAGTTTATTACTTAAGCAAACAAAATAAACGAGACAAAAACCATTTTTTGTGATGACGGAAATCAAACGTTAAATCAGATTACTTCAAATTGAGCTCTAGCAGTAATTTTAAAAGAGCGCGGTTACAATATTCACCTATCTGACAGCAATAAGTATAAATAAAAACGTTAATAGACAAAGTCAAATCAGGGTTTTGCTTTCTAAAAACAGGTACTTTAGTCAAATTGTCTAAAAAAACTGTAAAAGAAAACATCTACTTTTGAAAAACATTAAGAGAATTTCACAAGGTTTTATAAAACGACTAAGATTGACCAAATTAACGTAAAACGCCGATACGCTTTAAGAACAAAGCATTTACAGATTCCACTAAAGTTTTTGCAGTGTTGTTTGTTGCTCCGTCCTGTTGAAAAAGTGACTATCTATTTACAGAAAAGCGGTTAAGTTGTAGTGTGAGGAAGTTCTGAATTACTGGAATGTATTGCTCAGAAGTAACGGTAACGTTATTTTCAGTATCATTCTCAATAAAATATGGACCGATGATTCCATTTTCTGAAATTGTATACCATACTGTTACTTTCTAAGCATAAAGAGATGTTTAATGAAGCAAACGCAATATCTAAAGTTTTTTTTATTAACGAAACCGTAAAAAAAGAACTTATCCGCAAGTTGTTAACTGTCATTTTCTTCCAATGTGGCAAGTATAACATCACAAAATCATAGACGTTGTTGACGACATCCGGATTCAGAGATTAAACAACCTGCATTTTGTAATGGTAATATTGAAGATTAACAAACAATTTATATATTTGCGAATATGACCGTAAATTAGGACCTGGACACAACACCCACTGGTCATAATGCCCACTCGATTTTTTGTTAATTCGGCTGTTGTTGTATCAACCACTTTGGTCATAACACTTAATATGTGTTTTTAGTCACAAAAGCCACCTTAACTTTTAGTCATAACGCCTAACCTAGTCACAACGCTCACCCTGATTACAACGCCTACTTCTACTTTTGTTTACAACGCCAACCGATGCTGCTTGATAATATTTTGATACAATTTAAGTCACTTTTTTAAGAAATTTCATTTGTGGTTAATATAATTGTTAATGTAATTGAGCACATTCACATACATAACTATAAATTATACCAAAAACTTTACATTGCACAACAGAGTATGACAATTTAATTTATCTTTGCAAGAGTTATATATAGAATTTAGTAGAAATACTTTGGTTATTGGTTTACAATACAAAACAAATTATCTTAATTCCTATTAGATAAAATCAATAACCAGACCAGTTTAAGTTAAAGCTATATAATTTTATGACCAAAAGTAAAAGTGGTCGTTACGGCCAGAGTAGATGTGGATATTCTGGACAAAAGTAAACTTAACACTTGTCACCAAAGTGGGCTTTGTAACCAAGGTTGTCGTTGTGATCAGGGTGGGCGTTATGATTAGTTAGTGGACGATGTAACCAAGATGGCTTTTGTGGCCAAAAGTATTAGAGGCATTATGACTGTGATGGCCGATACAACATCCAAATAAAAAAAAAATTGGGTAACCAGTAGGCACTTTTTGCTGACTTGTATCGCAAACTTAAAAACGTACATGTCTGCAGACATTGTAAAAAGTAAAATTGCCACACGTTTATTCAAATGCTTTTACAGAACTGAAGAACAAGAAATTTTGTGTGTAATTCGAACGTACATAACTATTCTTTCTTTTGAAAGATCGTAGAACTCAGCTTCGCTTTGCGACAATTTTCTTTTCTCAAGCGGAAAGTGCCAAATTTTTTACAAATGTACTTGAGTTTACTTAGGTTTAGTATTGTTATAAATTAAGATTGCACTTTAAAAATTATTCCGTCGGTCATAAATATTTTATTTCAATCGTATAGGTTTGGATTGCAATTCAATCTTGCTTTGATTTTAAGCAAGTTCTGTTTATGTTAAAACCATTAAAGTAATCATTTGTTTTTGCTGATTTTGTTTAGTCTGTTCTTTTCCGTGGGAATTTTTTGCGTGTAATGCTTTTTTTTATGTCTTTGTTTAGTTTGTCTGGTTTCTTGGTATCCTTAAAAGATTCTACGTCATAGTTTAGTGTGTTTAACATGAATTTGTTTTGAAACGGGAGTTCTGAATCAAACTCAAAATAGCAAAATCTGGTAGTACCGCGAGTCATTGTTAGGAAATTTGATTCGTTATATTAACGGATTTAATCTTTAGCCAAATACAAATTAAGTGTTTTCTTGCTATTATGTTGTGGAAATTCAGTTTCTTACACATCTAATTTATTTTTGCTTTAGACGCAAATTCTTCAGCTGTCGTACCAAATTTTTTAACTAGGTCGGCTACCTCGTCTAGTAATTTTGCTTAACTCAGAACATGTTGTCCAAGTAACGCATTTAGAACCAGTTATTTATGAGTAATGATTATTGTAATTGCACCAATTATTTTGCTTATAATTGCAAAAAGATTGTGACTGAAAACATAAGTTTGTAAGACCTATCACAACTTTATGTATCGACAATTCTCTGTGTGTGTGTGTGTACTTGGTGTAAATGCGCATTTTGGGATTTACGATTAAAGAGAATTAACCAGTATTTAGAACAAAATTTGTATATTTCACGTTAGCGATCGGATGTACTCTTGGCGAAACTAATGTAGATTCCGTTATTATTTTTTACTTTCCTATAAGGAAAGTATAGCGATCGCAATTTTTTTCAAAATAATTTTTTTAAGGATTTTATGTTTCAAGGTCTCCTGAATCAGAAAAACGTATTTTTGACAAAAAATTTGTGTGTGTGTGTGTGTGTGTGTGTGTGTGTGTGTGTGTGTGTGTGTGTGTGTGTGTGTGTGTAACGTTGTACCCACGATAACTCTCGAATCAAAAGTCCTATTAACTTGAAATTTGGTATGGAGCTGGATTTTCTTATTCTCTCGGTTGTATCAAAAGATGGGTCTGATAAAGAAACCGGAAGTGAGTGTATCTGCCATTTTTAACAGTTGTTCTTATATAATTTTGTACGATTGTATATTTTTATAGTTTCTTATTGAGACAATACTTCCTAACAATTTATTCAAATACAAAATTTTTCTATCATTAACAGTTTATTAGATATTTAATTTACAATTTAAAGTGAATTTCATTATATAATCTTGGTTCGAATCCTGCCTGCGACGATTTTTTTTAGAAAAAAAATAGCCGGTTGCACAAAAGTCTGGTTAATTGGCTATTTACTAATCGTTTTTAATACAAACATACCACTTCAAAGTGGTTTTATGACAACATAACTTTATACAAATACATTTCTTCATCATTCCTTATAGGAAAATCGTGTGGTGGCCACAGCAGTTTTTTTTATTTTAGTCGACTTGCCCGTTTAATGGATAACAATAACTGACATGTTTGCATTTAATAAGCAACGATTGAATACAGGAGCTCTTGCATTTAGTAGTTAACGACCAGTAAAAATATAATTCTTAAACAGAGTAATTAGCAATAGTTAATAGAATTTTTCAAGTTATAACGTGACGATGGTAAAATGCTATTAGAACAAAAAAATTAAAAATAAAGCTATTGAATTTTTATTGGATTTACACTATCAATTAAGAAGATGTTTAAAGCTTTATAAGTTAAAAGTTTTACTGAGCATTTTGTTAACACGTGTTGACTTTTAGTTAGCTCGTCCGATGCAAAATGCGTGAACGTTAATCGGCAACGGAAGAAAGCGCAAAATCTAAAATTGCTGACAGAGTTTAAGCGGAGTTAAATTAATACAATTCGAGAAATAAACAAGCTTTGTTATCAAACACTTTTGGTCATAACGTTCCCCCTGGTCACAACATCCATTTCTACTTTTGGCCACAAAAACCACTTTGGTCACAACACCAACTGATGTTGGTTGACGAGATAAGATAAGTGAACCTGAAGCCTTCGTAACTTTATTATAATTTTAAAGTATGACGGTTTATGGTTTATGCACTTTACATGCTTTGAAAGCTTTAACTTAAACATATTTGAGGAAACGTTTATCAAAACTGTAAAGTGAACACATTTACGTATAGAATTACAAATTACACCGGATTTTTTACGTTGCAAAACAGAGTATGACAACTTAGTTTATATTTTCTAGGGTTACATATTTTCGGTTGAGATACTTTGGTTATTTGTTTAGAATACAAAGAAAATTCTCTTAACTCATATTAAATAAAATCAATAGTCTCAATTATTATTACTACTGAATCTTTCTTTAGACAAGTTTAATCTAGAACTGTGTGATTTATGATTTTATGACCAAAAGTAAGAGTGAGCGGTATTACCAGAGAAGAAGTGAACATTCTGACAAAAAGTAAAGCTAACTGTTGTCAGCAAAGTGAACGTTGTGGTCAAAGTTGCTGTTGGGACTAGAAGTAGTAGTGGGCGTTGTGATCAAGATGGGCTTTATGATCAGAAGTTGATAAACCTTGTAACCAAGATGTGTGACCAAAAACTATTAGTGGGCGTTATGGCTACGGTGGCCGATACAACGCCCAAATTGAAAAAAACATTGGGTCGTCGTTGTGACGTAGACCGCTAGTATTCACCATTTTGTAGGGCTACTTAAACAGCTTTTTATTTTTGTTATTCAACATTGTAATGTTTTGTAAGATGTTATTACTTATTTGTCTGACTTGTATCTCAAACTTAAAAACCTACAGGTGTGCAGCAAAAGATTATAAAATGTAAAATTGCCACACGTTTATTCAAATGAATTGACAGAACTGAAGAACAACAAATTTTGTGTGTAATTCGAGCGTACATACTACTACTACTCCTTTTTGAAGGATCGTAGCACTCAGATTCGTTTTGCGACAATTTCCTGGCATTAGTGTATTTTTCGCGTACAAATAATGATTGTGTAATAAGTGCCAAAATGTTTTTCTTCTTTAGTAGGAACGTTTGATTTTTGTAAGTTTACTTTCGAGGAAGACTCGATATTTAATCTGTTTTATTTATTCAAAATTATTTCATTTCCTTTAGTGGCATTTTAGCATAATTTCGCATTGTAATTTTGAAGTTTTTAAATTCATCCTAATTTTAAATTCTTTGTTTAAGTACTTCTTAAGTACAAATGTTAAAAAAATATTCTGTCAGTCATGAATATTTTATTTTAGTCGTATAGATTTGGATTGTAATTCAATTTTGCTTTGGTTTCAAGCAAGTTCTGCTTATGTTAAAGGCATTAAAGTTATCATTTGTATTTATGCTGATTTTGTATAGTATGATCTTTTCCGTAGGAGTTTTTTGTGTGTAATACGTACATAGTTTAGTGTTTAGCATGAAACTAAGGTTTGAAATAAAAGAGAATTTGTTTTAAAACGGGAGTTCTGAATCAAACTTGAAATAAAAAAAAACGTGATAGCACCGATAATCATTTTTAGGAAAGCAAATTAAGTGGTTTTGGTGATTAATGTATTTGTGAAACCTTTAAACCTAACAGTTAAACTTTGATTTGTTATATTAACGGAATTACTCTTTAGTCAAATACAAACTAAGTGTTCTCTTGTTATTATGTTGTGGAAATTCAGTTTCTTACGCACGTAATGTATTTTTGCTTTTGAAGCAAATTCTTCAGCTTTGAACTAGGTCGGCTACCTCGTCTAGAAATGTTGGTCAACTCAGAACACGTTGTATGAGTACCGCATTTACAACCAGGTATTTATGAGTAAGAATTATTGTAAATGTACTAATTATTTTGCTTATCAATTATAAATTTGCAAATTTCTAGTTACGATTAGATGTAACTTTGACAAAGCTAATGTAAGTTTTGTTTTTTTTACTGTTACGTGCAAAACTGTTATAACGTAATACCCTGTATATTGAATTAAAATTAGATTCCGGTTTTGACGCCCTCTGCCAATCTTTTCTTGTGACTGTCATTTTACGACGAAGTCGTTAAGCTGACAACTGCATAAAATGGCCTGTTTCGTGTAGAGACTGCAAGTTTTCCAATACCATCATCTGTGATGGACATCAAATTGTGAATTCATTGCGGGTTTGCAGTAATTTATTCGTCACAGGGTAAGATATTTACATCCGTTTTGTTAGGATTCTTTTGTAATTTATTTGTTAATTTGATAGCCGTTCCGCCACGCTTTGGCCACATGTTTCTAGTCAATAAAGAATAATGAGGGATTAATATCGATAAATACCTTCATGGGACGAGTATAACTCTATAATGCCTACGTTTAAAACTAGAAAAAAAACCGGAAACAAGAACTTTTCTTCGAGATCCTACTCATGCGGCAAACACCTGCGAAACCAACTTTCATTGAATGTGTACAACAGCATTCCATAATCGGGTTCTGTTATGTGTACTTTCTTTTAGCAGTAATTAACAATTTTGTAGATCTTGCTTTCGTGAGTCATTGTGTTAACACGATTTGCTATTCAAATTTATTCCAGGCTCACTCACCGGGGAAAACGTTTTCTTCAATCAAGTAGGTACTAGATTGTGTTAAGTTTATTTAATTATTTTGTCGCTGTCAGAAAAATCACTCACGGAACTTTTGTTTATGTTAATTTCCGTAATAACGATCATTGTTTCAATACCATTAAGGTAGTTTTATTAATTATTTTGTGTATATAAGTTTAACTTTATTCATTGCCATTTGGCTTACAAATTTGGTCGTGTTATTACATTACATATATATTACGTTTTCTTATCCCTTCTCCCCCCTTAACTTTTTCCTCCTGCTCCATACTTCCTCCATCCATTCCGCTCCTTTTCCGTTTTCATCTAAGATATCCACTGTTTTCCTCACCTCTTCTCTTAGTTCCCTGCATTTTTTTCTCATGTGGTTCAGATCTTCCGTTTCTTCACCACATAGCCTGCACAACTTTTCTGGTTCTTCCTTCCAATATTTGTTCCCTAACTCCTCGTTGCCACATCTGAACCTTGCCACCATTTTTTTCCTTTTGTTGCTTTTAATCTCACCGTCTTTTAAATATTCCGGCACCCCTTCACCCTTGATATCTTTATAATTCCTATTATATCTGCTCTCTTTTATCTTTGTCCATCTTTCTTGTTTTTCGATGTCTCTATCTCTCCTTATTATTTCTTCTCTTGTCCCTGCCCCTCTTCTCTTAATCTCTCCACTTCTTCACTCGCGTACCCGTTTCTTTTGTAATACTTTTCTCTGCCCTCCTGCCTGTACTTCACTTTCCCTCCCTTTATCTCTTCCCAACATTCTTGCAGTATTTTGCAATCTGTTCTTTCCCTCATTTCTTCCTCGTATTTTATTGCTCTTTTTCCTGTCTCTACCCTTATTTTTTCTATCTGTACCTCCTCTCTCACAATATACCCTGGTGTATCCCTGTCCAATCCTAACCTCCTTCTCCAGTATTTTTCCTGTAGCCCCTCTACCTCCCTCCACTCCTTCCAGCCCCATATTTCCGCTCCATATATTACCACCCCCTTTATTAATTTTTTGAACAGCAATTTTCTTTTTTTTATATCTATCTTGAATATTCTTTCCCCCACACCCCATACTTGTCCTATTAGCCTGTTTCCTTTCTTCACCCTTTCCTTTATGTGTTCTCCCTCTTTATTATCCTGTTTCATCGTGTAGCCCAGGTATGTAAATTCCTTCACTTGTTGCACTTCCTCATCACTCCATCTCCACTCCTCTCTTTTTCTTTTCCCCCTTCCTTTTCTAAATATCAAATATCTTTGTTTTCTCCGTGTTTACTTCCAATTCTTTTTTTTTCATATATTTTTCTAGCGTTTTCATCATCTCTTTCATTTTCTTTTCCTCCTTAGCCACCAGCACTATGTCATCCGCATACGCCAACGACCATACCTTCGCTTTCCCTACCACTATCCCTCCTGTCTGTTGTCCTCTCATTGTCTCTTCCAGATCCCCCGTATATACCGAGAACAAGCTTGGGCTCAGTGGACATCCCTGCCTCAACCCTCTCTTTGTTATGAATTTCTCACTCTCTTCCCCATTCACTTTAACCCTGCTTCTCGTTTCTTCGTATATTTCCTCTATTCTTTGTCTTAATCTTTCATAGGTTTTTTTTTTCATATATTCCCACAGCTTTTCCCTATTCACTTTGTCAAAAGCAGCTTTTAGGTCTACGAATAGTGCTACCATTTTCCCTCTTTTTTTTCTAGTTCTTTATTTGCTAAGTGTTTCATTATATATATGTTGTCTATCGCCCTTCTTCCTTTTCTGAATCCCGCTTGTCCGTCTGGTACCAAACTTCTTTCCTCTATTTCCTTCTGTAATCTTTCTTGCAGTATTGTCGCGTACAATTTGTATGCCGAGCTCAGTAATGTTACCCCTCTATAATTCTCGACTTTCTTTTTTTTCGCCTATTTATGTATTGGGCATATTAATCCCTCTCTCCATCTTTCTGGGAATCCTTCCCTTTCCATATTTTGTTTATTATTTCCGTCATCCTTTTTGCTACATTTTTCCCCGTATATCCACTCTTCTCCTTGTATCCCATCTTCTCCTGTCGCCTTTCCTTTTTATATTCTTTATCGCCTCTATTACTTCTTCCTCCTTTATTTTATCCCTATCTCCTTCTTGTCTTACTACCGCGTCTTTCCTTTTTTCTTTTTCCTGCTTTTGTTTTTTCCCTCCCAACAGGTTCCGAAAATATATCTCCCATTCTTTAATTTTTATTCCCTTTGTCGTTCTGTTTTTTTCCTCTGCTTCTTTAGGTACTTCCATACATCTTCTTCCGTTTTTATTCCTTTAATCTGCTCCTCTTGTTTCTTTTTGTTTTCCTCCTTCTTTCTGTCGCATGTTTTTTTGTATATATTTACTGCTTCTTTGTATTCTTCTTGTTCTTTCTTCTCTTTTTTCCACTGTCTTAATGCTCTTCTTGCCTTTTTCTTTACTTCCTTGCATTCCTTATCCCACCATTTCTTCCATCCAGTTTTCTCCCCCTTCCATTTTCTAAATCTGACTCTCTCTGTTGCTTTCTCCATCATCTCTCTCATTTCCTCTACACTTTCTTGTACTTCCTTCCCTATCCATACCGTTTTCCCTATTCTCTCTTTATATCTTTTTATACTCTCTTCTGTCCACTTTTTTTTAGTTATGTACTTCTCCTCTTCCTCTCTCTCTTTTCTTTTCCTTCCTTCCATTGTCAATACCAGTGGTTGATGGTCTGACTCTACTCTTTCTCCCACCTTAAATGTCTTTACCTTTTCTGCGGCCTCTTCATTTGTCATTACAAAATCTATTATTGATTCTCCCCTTCCTCCTATGTACGTAAATTCCCCCTTTCCATCATCTTCTCTGTTCCCGTTCATTATTTCCCACCCTTTTTCGTTGCACAATTCCAGCAGTTCCTCTCCCTCTTTATTTATCACCTTGTCCTTTGTTTGTCTCTTTCCCGTCCCTTTTCTTTCTTGTATTCCCCCTCTTCCCCTATTCTTGCGTTGAAGTCCCTCCTACTATTATCAATCCCTCTTCCCTCTCTTCTATCATCTCTTCTAAGTTTTTCCTTGTCTCTTTCATTCTACTGCTATAAACCGTCACCACTTTTATTTTTGTTTTTCCCCACTGCATGTTCCTTTCTACAACTCCTCTTCTCTGTTGCACTTTCTCCTTCTTTTCCTGGTTCAACCATTTTTTCTTATTCCCGTTATTATACCCCCTTTGCTCTCCCTTTTTCTTTTCTCTTTCTGCATGTTGCACCACCCACTCAAATTCCTCTGGCAACTCTTTTTCCCACCACTCCCATTCTTTTTCTTCCATCCATGTTTCCTGTAATCCCACTACATCCTGTTCCTTGATGTACTTCCAGAAATCATGTTCCTTGTTTTTATTCCTGCTACGTTCCAAAACAATACTCTCAGCTCACTCCACCTCCCCGTGCTTCTTCCTTACTTTCTTTTTCTCCCTTCTTTTTCTTTTCCATTTCCTTCTTTCATTATTCCTTTTCTTTGCCGTTTCGTCAACTTTCCCTCCTTTACCCCCCCCCCTTTGCCCTTTAGTTTTTTGCCTTTTGGTTCCCCACTTTCTCTTCTCTTTGTCTGCACAGTCCCCTACGCTTGTCGTTCCATATGTATCTGTCTCCGTCTATCTCCATCTTTCTGTACCCTACCCATACTCTTTTTCCTTCCGCTCTTCTTTCCATCGCTATGTTCATTATTTCTCTTTGCACTCTTCTTTCCTCCCATGTTAAATCGTGACTTATATATATTCTTGTATTCTTTAATTTCTTCTTCTCCTCCATTACCTTCTGTTTTTCCTCCCATCCTCCAATTTCCGCCACCACCATCTCATTTTTCTTCTCTTTGTTTATTACTGTCACTGTTTTCCCCTCTACTTTTACATTTAATTTTTCTTCCAGCATCACTGCTAAATCTTTTTGTGGTTTTTCACTTTTCCACCCCTTATCACGATATTATTTTTCTTTTCCATCTTTCCTCGTCTTCCGCTTTTTCTCCAGTTTTTCTATTCTCTCCACCAGTTTCTCTTTTTCTTTCTCCCACTTCTTTTCTCTTTCTCCCATTTCTTTTTTAATTTCTTTGATTTCTTGTCTTATTCCTTGCATATTTCCTTCCATCTGTTTCATCATTTCCCTCATTAATTCTTTTAACTCCTCCATTTCTTTCCTTCCTCCTTCTGTTCTTGATGTTTTTCCTTCGTTCTCCTCCGATATCTTTTTAACGTGTGGTGATCTTATTGTTTTCTTTCCTCTTTCAAATATTTGTTGCCTTTCTCTTTCCTCTTCCTCTCTCTCTCTTTTATTCATCCCTTTCCCCTTTTGTTATTACTTATTATTTATTATTTATTTATTTTTTTTCAAATTTAATTACTTATTTAATTTTTTTTTCTTTTCTTCTTCTCTATTAATATTTTTTAAATTTATTGTTACTATGATTCTTCTAATTGTATTTAATTAACGCCCACCACAAATATTCGAAAAAGTATATAAATAAAAGTTTGTATTTCCCTGTTATCACAAGCGCGCGCTTGACCTTTAATCTAGTCCGCGATACCCGCTCACCTTCGCATACGTTATCTGAGCCACTTTCACATTCCTCAACACGCACACGTAAAATTAATTGCTGTAAATCACCTTAAATTACACCAAACTCCGTACTACTATTAAACTATTAAACACGTCCTCACTCAATCACTTTCAAAACACGACTCAATTATTTTGTGTGTTTCGCATGCTTTGTACAAACGATATTTATTACGAAATTTTCTTCGCTATACTTCTGGCATTTATGAATTGAGAATTAGATATACTCTTGTTAATAATCTACGTTACTAAATTAAAGTTTTTTTTATACCTGTTTAATCTTTCTTTTATGGTAACATACCTTTCTCTTTTATTGTAGTTACCCAAACATCAGAGTAACAAGGATTACGAACCTAAAAATTTGTTACGAGTTTGGACCGTCTGTTTTGATCGAAGCAGAAGTGTTAATTATAAAAGATCTGACGCCTTTAATTATTATTCACTTGAACCTCCCCTACCTCCGACTGTGTGAGTTGGCCGTGCAAGGTTCGTAAGACCTATATGCTTGTAACATTACTTTATTAACTATATGAAGATAATGAATTTCATCTTGCGGTCAAAGGTTTTTGCATTGTTTTAATCAAATCGATTTCATTTACGCATTATTAAATTGACGCTACGTTCGCATTTAATTTTTAACTAGAAATTTGTTTTGTTTTTTTTTCATTTTGTAAGTCTCGTTATTGCGCTAATTTAGTTATTTTTATTATATTTTGTCATTAAATTTTAACCTAGTAATTTTTTGTTTTTTTAAAAATTCTATTATTGCTTTTTTTAATGTAACGAAACTTTTTATAAATTTACCTGTTTGCGAGTTACGTTTTGTTTTCAAAACTTAGTGATTTTACACACAGAAAGGTAGGTCCTAATAGTGTGTACACCGCATGTTCTTTTAGTTGACAAAAACTAAAGATTTTTTGCTACGTTTTTTTGACTTTGTTTAGCGCCCTTTATCAAATTTTGACTTTTGATTTTACGTTTTGAGATTTCCAAATAGTCATAAATTTTTATTTGCGGATGAGTTACATGAACGCTGATAAAAGAAAGTTTCTAAAGCTGCAGATGAAAATAATTGCATAATTATTTAAACTCAAATTACACACAATTTTGACTACACGGAGACATTGACGTTAGTTGATTGTGGAGACGTGCGATAGTGTTACTTTTCTCACATCTCCATTAGCACCGTGCGGAAAATAATGCAGATATATGTTGATCGGAAAACGTCAACAAAAACGACAACTCGAAAAGCCAATTTTTTTAAATTTATGGATAAAAAATGATAGAGTTTAAGCAAACGAAGCAACGAAATTTTAATGTTGTTTCTTGTTAAGATAACATTAAAATTATTTTTTTAAATTTATTTTGTTCTATTTTTTTATTGTAAAAAAAATTTTAAGGTCGTTAATTTACTTATAAAAAAAGAGTGCTGCGACATTATTCAGTTTTACGCAAACACCTTGTATATTATGTTGCAGACTTTTATTACACCATTTATGTAAAAAAAAAAATTGTAATTCGAAACGGTTTTCTCGTTTTGTATTAATTTTGATGCAATCAAATTTTGCAATAATTTATTAAAATGAAAATTATTGTTACTTAACGTTTTCAGGCGGTGTAAAATCAAACTATTCAAAATACATTTAATATCGATCTTTTTTTCTCTAGTTGACCTCTTTAAAACTTGATAAAAAAGACAAAGGCTAAAACTTAATACTACAAGATAAAGATAAAGGTAAACTCTTGAAAAAACTCTTCTTCAGAACATAATGGAGAAAAGCTTTACTACTCTGAAGTAGAATTTGATATGATTTACAATGTTGCGTTGACACATTTTGTGGTCGTGTACCAGTTTAAATTTGTCAATATAATAATAATTATTGTAAAAATAAAAACATTAAAAATGGGCTATTTTTATGTTTGAAAACAATAAAGTAGTTAATGTAAGATTGTGGTATTCACAAAGAAACGTGACATTCTGGGTTGCATCTCGGCTTACTATCAAAAGCTCCTAAGCCAATTTGACATGTTTTTACAGGAAACACAAAAATATTCTGTTTGATTTATAACTGAAATTCTTGTTTGTTGCAGTAAATAAAACATATCGAAATAAATCGAGATTTATTTGTAAAATATAAAATTCCTTTAGTTTTATGCTGTACGATAAGGAACAATAAAATGGATACAAATAAGGTATAAATGTTTTCAAAACTAAGTTTATTTGTGTCAAAGAATCATAAAATAAATAAGCAAGAATCATTTGTATCAATAGACAAGTTTCTTGTAGATAACGTCATATGATATTAATAAAAAGAGAATATGTTGTGGTAATGAAATGATTTTTATCAGTCTGTTGAGTTCAGATCGAAGTGAATAGAATCATTTGAATAAAGATGAGAAGCTTTTATCCCTCAAATCGATCAAATTATTAATAAATAAATTGAAGTTTAACAACAAAAAGAACATTCCACTTGGTATTATCTTTGAAACTCTAAACCATTTTCATTCAGTTTTTTTTTGTTTATCGTTGAAGTTTTCATCTCTGATAGAAAATTCTATTCACCAACTACTGAAACCCACAGTATTGATAAATATAAGTTGACATACTTTGAGAAAGGTTCAATTTAGACAAGGTATGAAAGTATATGACCCACATTCGCCTTTTTCGTATTTTGTTGAAGTAACATCTGTAAGAAGTACAACGTATATTTTTCTTCTAATTTATATTGCGTCAAGATTATTGAAAAACTTTTGTATTTTCTTACGAGTAATTTATATTTTGTTACTTTAAAATTTTTGTTTTAAAAGTATTTCATGTTTATGTGTTTACTTTTTGATTCAAAACTTTTTATTCGCGGTTTTTCATATACTTCATAACAATAAATTTAATTTAAATAAAAATAATGTACTGATTGAGGTTATTTTAATTTTGATAAGATAAAGTAACAAATTTTCAGAATATTTATTATTAAACATTTGATTATACATAATTTTCTATTTAGCGATAAAATATTATTTTGCATTTTAAGTTTTTACACTCGTTTAATTTCAATTTGTGACAAGATAAAAAAAATTTGGGATTGAATCCTATTTCAAACTATCTTTGTTATTTCAATTTTTTAAGTATTTTTTGTTTACGTTTTTACGTTGTTAAAATATTTGTTTGCTGTGTTTACGCCGATTTAGCATTTCCTTTGTGCTAATAAAATTAATTGTGTTTCCGACTGTCATTTCTTATTTATCTTCTAAGATACAAGTAATTCGATATTTTAGCAGCTTTGTTTATTTTAACACCATTAAGAGTTTGCTTTATATTTCGTTATTTTTGGTTACACTTGCATGGACACTCAACTAAACAAAAAACGGAATACCTTAGTTCGATCGAAATACTTAGTGGTGTAAACTACTACATAAACAAAGTTTCATATATTTATATTTTACAGTAGGTCCAAGTAGATATTTCCTAGCGTTACTATTATCAATTGAAATTAAAAGTTGATCACTAATCGTCTCTCAAGCAGTTTTAATAGCGGCAATTATATTCGCGGTCTTTGGCGATGAAATTGGTACCTTGTTGTTCCCGGATGGTACAAACAACTTGACCTCAAACGTTTTCTATTATATTGAAATCAGGACTTTTTGCTGGCATCGGTAACACGTTCAGGTTATTTCGCTGTACCCAGTTTTGCAACAACCTTATTTTATATATAGGGGCATTATATACAACAAAAAATAATTGAAACTAACAATAACAGCTTAAAAGAATATAACTAGCCTATATTTTGAGTAGAATATTGTTTGACATAGTAGAGAAATTATGATAACTTTAAGGATTAAGGAGGCTCACCTGTTGAAAAATGTAATCGCTTTTCGGATACAAAATCATTCCAAAAACAAATTAAAAAAACTACTACTTAAAATATGATTAAAACTTAAGTGCAATAGGTGTAATATACAGTGTGTCCGAAAAGTATGGAATATATTATACAGGTCGATAAATATGCACTTTACACGAAAAAGTTGTAAATAAAAGTTGTTTATCACTTAGTTATCTACCACCTGGGAGATATCAATTTAAATTTTTGCTGTAAACAAAATCGCAACGAATAACACTTACATTTTTTTAAATGGCAAGGCACGTCTTTATTATACTCATTTGATAGAATCTTTTTTTCTCTTTTCAACCATATGAAACTTGAATACCTTTACATCAAACAATTTTCAAGAAAAACAAGGACATGTCTAACAAATTTATTTTACTGAGCAGTATTAATCAGGAACGTAATATGTAGCATTGAAACAATTGAATGCACTTTAGAACACTGTCACACATTGCTATTTGTTAGTGCTTGAAATATGGCTCAATTATCTGAGAAACATAGAATTGAAATTTTAATGATTCTGGGATATGGAGATAGAAGAAGAACCCAAGACGAAGTATGTAATTTATTTAATAACTTGCATCCAGAATTAAACATGTCGCAGTCCACGGTAAGCAAAATTTGGCGGAAATTTCAAGAGACAGGTTCGGTGAAAGATGCGAGTAGAACTGGTAGACCTTTGTCATTAAGTAATGTGGAACGAGAAAATGTATTCTTGTCTGTTGAGGAAAATCCACAAATTTCTGTTCGGCAAATTGCTAGAGACCATAATTTGAATAAATCGGCTGTACATGACGTTTTAAAAAAAGAAAAATTTCATCCTTATAAAGCTTGTGTAGTTCAAGAATTATTTGAAGACGATTTGGACAGAAGGCTGGAGTTTTGTGAAACAATAACAAACAAACTTGAACGAGATGCACATTTTCATAAAAATATCCTTTTTACTGATGAGGCCACGTTTTGTTTAAACGGCACAATTAACAAACAAAACCCACGTTACTGGTCTTCACAAAATCTTCACTGGTATCTAGAAGGACACACCCAATACCAGCAGAAAGTCAACGTCTGGGTAGGAATGATTGGAAGTCAAATTTTGGGGCCATATTTTTTTGAAGGTAGTTTAACGGCGAATATTTATCTCGATTTCTTAAGATTTGAGTTAGTTCCTGCTTTGGCCGAGTTATTTCCACATGAAGTAGATCCAGATATACCTCATAACAGAATATGGCTTCAACAAGACGGGGCACCTCCACATTTTGGAATTAATGTCCGCTACTTTCTTAATAATACTTTTCAAAATACATGAATAGGCAGAAGAGGTACGATAGAATGGCCTGCTCGCTCGCCGGATTTAAGTCCACTAGATTTTTTTCTTTGGGGCTATATTAAAACCAAAATTTATGTAAATAGACCTGATAATGTTGAAGATTTAAAAAATCGCATTAGAGTTGAGATAAGAGCTATAACTCGAGATATGATTTCAAAAGCAATCGATGGATTTAAAAATCGAATTTACCACTGTCAAATTATGAATGGTTTACATTTTGAACATTTATTGTAAGTTTAGTTTAAATACATTTTTTTGTTATAACAATTTTATGTAAAGATATTTAAAGTTTAATATTTGCTATTGTGACAGTGCATTCAATTGTTTCAATACTACATATTACGTACCTGATTAATACTGCTCAGTAAAATAAATTTGTTAGACATGTCCTTGTTTTTCTTGAAAATTTTTTCATGTAAAGGTATTCAAGTTTCATATGGTTGAAAAGAGAAAAAAAGACTCTATCAAATGAATATAATAAAGACGTGCCTTGTCATTTAAAAAAATGTAAGTGTTATTCGTTGCGATTTTGTTTACAGCAAAAAATTAAATTGATATCTCCCAGGTGGTAGATAACTAAGTGATAAACAACTTTTATTTACAACTTTTTCGTGTAAAGTGCATATTTATCGAACTGTATAATATATTCCATACTTTTCGGACACACTGTATAATGTGTTTATGATGCATTGTTTCAATGTTGTACATTTATTTACATACGAAAATATTTCGTATCAAATAAAATGCTGTTCTCATCATATGGGTTTTTTTTGTAAACTTTCTAAACCGTAGGCAGTTGAATTCTAATTCAATCTCGGAAAACATTAACATCTGGTAGTGCCGCGATTCCTTTAAATTTAAGGTGACTATTTGATGTATAAACAATGTGTTTATGTAATATTAAAATCCTAAGTTTAATGCATCGTTTTTGTTTTAGTTAACGGATTTAAACGTTTACCAAACACACTTAAATATTCCCGTATGATTATAAATAAAAAGTTTAGTCATTCATATTTGCTCAGTAGATGATCGCACCAAATTATTACAGCAACTCTGAGAACATCTTCGACTACTTTACCTAGGAATTGCGGTTACCAAAAAAACACGTGTTCCTTCACGATTAGAACCAGGTATTTAAAGTAATAATTATACCGTTTATTTTGTTATTAATTGCTAAAAAGCTTCGATTAAATTCACAACTGTGTAAGTTAACGTTTGTTGTTATTTTACGTACCGACGCTTTAGTTTGGTGTTTTGTGCGATTACACATTTTATGATTTACGATCGAAAACATCTAACCAAATTTAAAGCTAATATTAAAGTGACGAATAAATGTACTTTTGACTAAATTAAAATAATAAGTTGCATCTTCTTTGAATTTATTTGATTTTTTTATGTAACAAATGTTAGATTGTTAAAATGTAACGGATCTTTTAATCAATTACGCAGTAAAAAAGTAGGTTCTCATAGTGTGTACATCGCTGGACGTGTTTTTGGTTAGTAAAGTCCAGAAGATTTTTTGACCAATTAACCATCATGGTTCCCTTTTCATTTCAAAATGTTAACAGACGCAACAGCAAATACAAAGAGTCATAATCTTCCCCAAACCTAAAAAGGAATTGTGTTGGTTCAGTTAAACCTAAAGATGAACCGTGGGTCGGGTTTTGGTGCGCCCGGCCCGGCCCAAAACCTCGTTAGATTCTGGACCGGGTTTTATTTCGAACGAAAAGAAAAAAATTGAGTCAGGCTTTAGATATATATCTTTTGAGTTTCAAGCCCTTGCTCACGGTCACAATATGTGTTTAGCACTGTTAAATAAAAAATAAAAAAATATATACGAATTATTATTTGTCAATATGTTTATGTACCAATGAATTTAATTTAATTAAACCAAAAATTATATTGCAATAACTAATTAAATTGTTTGAATAAATTTTATTCTTCTTCTTAAGTTAAAAGCAATTCTTCACGCATTGGACTATAGAATTTCTTCGACGGATGTTGAGACCCAACTATTTGCCCATCTTTTTTGTGGTTCTCTGTATTTCGTATTCCTGATGGTCTCCGATCTTTAGCTGTTTTAATTAATCTGTTCTTTTCTGTTCTGGAGACATGGTCGTTCCATTCCCTTCTTCTCTTCCGTACGAATCTAACAATGTTTGGTACTCCGCACTCTTCTCTTACTTCAGAGTTTCTTACTTTGTCCAGTCGTGTCCTCCCCGTTATCATTCTCAAAGTATTCATTTTTGAGGTTCTCATCAGTTGTTTAGTTTTGCTGCTGTCAGCGCGTGTTTCTGCTGCATAAGTCATAACTGGTCTTGCCATCGCTTTGTATATTTTTGTTTTGCTTTACGTTCGGAGGTATTTCTTTCTCCAGGTCACGTCTTTTAGATACCCAGATATGCGAGCCCCCTTCATAACTTGAGTTCTTTACTAAATTTGTTTCTCTCGGCTGTTATCTCTACCCCTTGTTATGTAAAGTTCATTACTTGCTCTATAATTTTGTAGTCTACCATCAGACATCGTCTTGGTTCTTTAGAGATTACAAGTGTTTTGGTCTTCTCGATAGAAATTTTCATGTTGTATTTTCTCGCCGTTTTTGCAAACCCATATAGGAGTCGCTGAATCCGCAGTTATTACTGCGTCGTCTACGTAGCATAATATGTTAATACGTTCGTGCCCCATCACATATCCAGCGTTGTTTTTATTCCATCTATCAGCTTATCCAACACAATGCTGAAGAGCACTGGGTTCAATGTGTCTTCCTGACGGATACCGCTTGTGCATTTTATTACTTCGGTCAAACCCATCACTGTTTGGATTTTTGTTGTTGTGTTCGTGTTTATGTCCTCCACTATTCTTATCAGCTGCTCTGGCGTGTTCTTTTCCTGCAGTATCATTGTTACGTCATCCAGTCTAACTCGATCAAATGCCTTCTTCAGGTCAACAAAACACATAAAGGTCGGTACGTTGAATTCGATCTCTTTTTAAACTAGCTGGCGCACAATGAATATAACGTCTGTCGTATACCAATTTCGGCGGAACTCCTGTTGTTCCTCATTTATTGTAATGTGAGGTGTCAATTTATCTACAACTATTTTCGTGAACAATTTCTGTGTTGCACAAAACCAGACCCGATTTTGGATGAGTCAACAAACTACGCAGAGAAAAATAATTATGGCCAGGTTTCAGCCAAATATACAGTTTTCAGATTTGGATTTAGGCCGATTCCATCCTTAATTACATTTTTTAAATTTTTGCGGTTAATAAATCCAAGTACCAAGATATTACGATCCCTATAGCACCAATCTAAAAAGTATAACATCTCGGAAAAGATTCTTTGCAACTCTAAATAAACGACTGACTCTCTTACTCTAACAAAATCCTCAGAAAAGTATAATAAAGAGTAAAAACTATTGTGTAAAAAGAAGAAGAATGCCGTTAATCAAGTCAATTTGCCTGGGTGAGTTTTTTCAGTTTTTTGAAGGAATAATGATTAGTTTTGATCTGGTCTAAATTCTCAATGGTTAAAACAACGTAATTGTTTATAAAAACGTAGATACAATACACACCGTTTAATAGAATTACATTGATAATAATAACCGAATGATAACAATATCCGATATTAAAAAAATCAAATAAATGTTTATTGGTAAAAAAGCAGTAAATGCATATTGTGTGTATTTGTTAACAAGTTGTTAATCTAGAAGATAAAATAATAGCATCAATATACAAGCCAAAACATTTAAACAAATTAAAATTTTGAGCTAAATATATAAATAAATCAAAAACAAAGTTGTGATGTACACATTTTTTCTAAGTAATTTGCTGACACTAAAAATAAAAATAAATACAGAAGATAACGTATTTACAGATGTTTGAATGAGGTAATATTACGTACATAGATCAGTCAAAATAATTGAGCATATAAATAACATTGCAAAAATAAAGCTAAATAAGTAACACAAGTATTTTTAAGGTACAATGCATAAATTTTCTTACTCAATTTTCAAAGGTATTGTTGAAAATGCAACAAAGAAATTTATGTAAAATAAATTATTGTTCATGTTGATAATTGATAACATAAATCAAGAGTATGATTACTATAAACGATCTTTTTTTATACGTAGCATATGTCCGGTCCGTTTTTTATAAACTGATAACAATACCCGGTTAATAAAATTATCCGTGATTCCAATAACCGGCGTGAGTTGTATATGTAGATACCTATCTAAGCATTTCTGAAGAAACAGTAAATTGTATATAAAGCAAAGTAAGCAAAAACACTCTCCAGAGTGTAAATAAATAAGTGTATTGAAGAACTGCCCTTTTGGCAAAGGTAAGAACACAAATCTACCAAAATTTAAATATGTGCTAAATGTTTTGTTTTTGGGTTAGATTATTTTTGTAATTGGTATAGCTGGTGGATGTCGCCTTGAGAAGTTGCTTGTAACGTCTCTTAATGATATTCGAGGTACTAATTTCCAACTGGTAATTACGATTTAAAAATCAGAAATAAAAAAAAACATTTACAATTATCGATGAAATAGAAAATGGAAATGTTGTGGAACTGTTTTGAAGATATGTTGGCTTGCGTCCAAAAAGCTTAAAATACAATAATTGCCCAGTATTTAGGTTTAACAAATCCTGAGATGTATATGGAGCACAGTTTTTGTCGTGCATCGGCTACGTTACTAATGCTGAAGTAAGCTTTCGGTATTGAAAAACAATAAGGTTGAAAGCCTTTTTTAGGAGCGGAAAATATGTCAAAAATTCCATTGAAGGAGAAAAGAAACTAGCGCGTATGATACAAGGCAGAAAGACTTATGATGAGGTATTATAAGAAGAATAAAAAAAAAGTTGTTTCTACGACTTCTCTTGCACATGACAGTCTTTCTTTGAATTTTGCTGGTGGAAACACAACTACTATTATTATCCAATTTTGTTATTTTTTTGATTTTTCTTAGGTATCCATCTCCATTGCTGTAATTTTACTCTCGTTTCTTTGTTGATCGTTCAGGATTTGCTACCATAAATTAACGTCGGTCTTACGACTTTTTGTATACTTATTGCTGTTCTGTACGTTATGATTCTGTAAGATTTATGATATTGTTATGTTAAAAATGTTTTAGAATGATGTTTGTCCCCTGTATAAGATTTATTCTTAAAACGCCCACTTTTTATCGCACGGGCAAAGATAAATGTCAAATTACAAGTATTCTTCCGGTAATGTTGGAATAACGCGGACATTATCTAGCGTTGTGTACGCGCTACAAGGATTTCATTGCTTTCATTCACGCGCATCCCTGTGAGTATTGAACGTAATATTGTTGCGACTTGAGTAAAAGTCTTTATTTGGAGTAAGCATTTGTTCCTTATGTTTGTGGTTTAATTTAATTCTTCTGTAATTGTCTAGGGAGTTTCCATACCCCCACACGTGTTCTTTGTCTGTAGAGATAATAAAGAGAGACGTCACGTTACGTCACCGTAGTTAGCGCTATCTACACCTTCGAGTAGTTGGTTGCAATTGTCACCGTATTGAAATAACAAAACTATATTGAGAGAAACTCGGCGCATTCTTTCGTTTTTTAGTAATTGTATGAATCGAGTGGGTTTTATTTGTGATAACACCGTATGTACGTCTTTGTTAGATTTCAGTTAGTTTTAGGAAATTCTAGGTAGATGCTTCGAAGAAAACTAAATTGTAAGTATTATACTTTTTGTTTTAATTCTTAGTATTTTGATGGTGAGTCAATTGTAAAACCGACTGAACGTACAAAGTAGGTTATTAGCACAATCAACTATATAATCGTTCTGCTGTGTGTCACATATTATTAGATCTCTAAATCTACGAGATTTGTATCGTTGTTATAATTTACAAATGTAAATTGATTTCACTTCAAAATGTAAAAGTTAGGCCGAGAAGATCTCTTTGTTGTACGACGTTTTGACCAATTAAAGACTTACTTCATAATTTGTCTGTGATACCGACCTAGGTGATAGCGTTTGATCAAACTTATATAAATATATTTGTGTATTTTCTTCTATCGTTGAACTGCTGTCTGTGATAAAATAAATATACTCGATCTGTGTTACAACTTCTGTCTTGTCATTAGTTCTATTACAGCTTCGGGTAATTTAAACAGTGTCTACCACACTAGCCTTTTATCGTTTTGGCTCTTTTTAAACTTAAAAATTAGCGCCACAAAGCTTACGACTCAACCACTAAACCAACTGAGCTAGTTGTCGCTACTTTAAGTTACGAGAAAATCCACGTAACAATATGTACGTTCGATTACAATTATTGATCATCGGTCTGATATGAAAAGGATCACCAAAAATCAATGTTCGAAACCAATAATTTATTCATTTATATTATTGCATCATCCAATTAAATGACGCGATAACCACGCCCGAGGTAGTAAAATGCAAGGTAACTAATACTACTTTTGAGAACATGTATGTAAATAACATGTAATTACTAGTTTAAGATTTTTTTAGGTTTCAATATTAACATCTTAATAGGATAAAAAAGATTGCAGCGTCCAAATAGTAAATTTAAGTAGTTTCCAAATTGAAATATAATTTAAGACTACGATAGATTTCCTACGACCCTAAATATAAATTTGTAAATATGTCTCATTGTTCTATATTTTATATTTTTGTGTTTTTGTATAAATAAATGATCTGAGCTGGCCTCGTGTATTATTTGAATTATTATTTTGAAGTAAGTTACAACAAAAGTTAAAAACATTGCGTGAAATTCCTAAAATTAGTCGTTTTTTATAAGTGTTCTAAACACGTATTAACTTATTGTCAAGCATCACTTTATTGGAGATTTTTAATAAATATTTCTGGAGGGGTCTAGTCCCTTAGGACCCGTACCCTGGCTACGTCACTGATATGTAACTAAAAGTATTAGTTAGCTAACGTAAAGAGATCACGTTTTCTTTGTTTTGGTAAAACAAATGCATTGGCGGCCATTTGTTATGTGTATGATTCGTTTCAAAATCAATTTATGTGGAATTATTAAACAATTTTTTTCACCAATTATTAAAACTTAAAATTAATAAATTCTTGAAATGTAATTTAGATTCCTCGTATTTTCTTTTTTTTTTCATAATTTGTTTTATGTGTAATTTTAGTCAGAACATTAAGCGCCGCAAATTTAACCATTCTGTACTTAAATTTGAAGATTATTAAAATTGAAAGCGGCTTTGTGCAGATGTTTCTTTGTTTGTAAAAGGAAGATACTGAATCATTTTTGCTATTTTGCTTTTATCATTTGTATACCGTTGGCGTGTTTTGAAATAAATTTGCGTTAATATATTATCTCTGCAAGTTATAAATCCTAACCTCTGACTTCAATTCTAAATTATGCATAATAGCCTAGTTGTTTTTTGTACGTTTTTAATTTGATGATATAAAAGTTGGTCAAGATTACGACATCTTTTCGATCGGAATATATTTACATATTGATGTGATTAGAATGGATTTGATAAGAGCGAAAAACACCAAGTGTATACATTGCCTTGTAAAATGTAATCTAATATTTTAGTTACCGTGATTGACAAACAGTGTATGGTGGCAGGTAGTTCTCATACTATGGGGACCGTGTACTTTTATGTGAAGCATCTTGGGTCTATGATATAAACAAGTGCCTTCTTTTACGTATTGAAGTCGCGATAGGCTGCTTCCATGATACTTCAACTTTAGCTGTGTTGCTTCCGTAACCACCACCTTAGTACCTACTGGCAGATCGTCAGTGTAATTAACCCTACGTATATTTAAAATAATGTTTGTGTATGTGTTAGGATTTAAACCTGTTATATCTCTGTATTCGTTTAATTGACTTAAATTTTGAATGTCCTAACTTTCCGATGTTTATTGATATCTTTGATTATAAACTGATTGCTTGGCAAATCTAAATGATTATCTTACATTTACGTTTAGTTAGAAGTCTGTTCTTCCCCTTCTACTGAAGGAAAATTTTTGTTAAAATTTAACGAGATCTACTTGAATAAAAATTCCAGAGTAAGCAGTATATAACGAACTTCATGGAAATAATGGAACATATACACTTATCAAAAAAATGAAAGAAAGAAAAAATGCCAACAGACTTTAAAGAAAAACAAATAGTTACGATTCCTGTATTGTTATTCTCTATTCAGTCACCATCTTCCTATTACTATATTATAACATTCCTGTTTACAGATTTTCACTACATCGTCCATGCGTACTGAAAATAGGAGTGCACTAAGCACGCATCCTTGTTTTAGTTCTATTTTTATTTCAAATTGGTCTGACTGGTTGTTGCGTGTTCTTACTTTATTCCTATTGTCTTTGTATAGCGCTTTAATGACATCTAACATGTCTTTACGTACTGCTTTTTTTCCAGATTTTCCCAGACATCCTTTCTCCTTGCCCTGTCAAAAGTCTTTTTAAGGTCTATAAAGCACATATGAATTTTCTTCTTTTTCCTTATAATGTTTCCTTCTAACTGTCTAATTGTAAAAATTTCTGTGTGCTTTTGCCTCTACGGAACCCATGTTGTGACTCTTCTAACGAGTTTTCAATTTGCTCTCTCAAACGCATCTTTATTATTCTGCTTAATACTCTGCTGGGTATACTCATCAGTGTAATTCCGCTATAATTTGTACAATCTTTCATGTCTCTTTTTTATATAGAAACAGTATTATTCTTGTATTCTAGTCTGTGGATGTTACTTCATTGTTATTGTTTTATTTTTTAAATCTTGGAGTTCTTCTGTACATTTCCTTTCCATGTATCTCAGCATCTCTCCTGGGATTTCATCTACTTCTGGTGCCTTTCCTAGTTTGAGTTTCTTAATTGCTTCCGTGATTTTCTCTTTTGGAATTCTGTGTACTTTTTGTGCTTCCCCGTACCTTGTCCTTGTTTTCTCTTCCTTCTCGTGTTCTACATCGTTTTCTGATTCTGTTAATTCTCCAAAGTATTCCTTCCACCTTTCCATTATTTCCTTATTTTCGGATATTTTCAGTTTATTTTGTTTTAATTGCTTTAATGAATTATAGAATAGTTTTTGGTCCTCTAGATAGTTTGCTAGCTCCAAACGCTTCCCATGGCTTTTCCTTTGCTTCTTTTATAATTTTGTTTGTTTTTGGTCTTGCTTTCTTGTATGTATTATAATCTTCCTCCAATCCAGTTATTATATACTTTTCCATGTTTCTTTGACTTTTTAATGTATTTTGGTTGAGCACAATCTACTTCCCTTTCTCCATATTTACCTTTTTCTTTACTCCACAGTTAGTTTTGCCGATTCTAGAATGTTGTCTTTAAAATGTCTTCATATATTTTCTATATCTTTACTCTCAGTGTTGCTTTAGATAATTTTCTCGTCTAAGATTTCTTGAAAACTTTTCTGTTTTTCACTCTCCTTTAACAAATAACTTTTAATTTTTTGTTTGACTATTTTCTACGTTTTTATCTCTTAATAGTTTTTTGAATTTATCCAGAGTTCCATTCTTAGTAGATAATAGCCACTTTCTATTTCCGCGTTTCTTTATACCTACACTCTCTTTAAATTTTCTGTATTCACAACAAAATAGTCAATAATTTACTTGTGGTTCTTGGAGAGGACTTCCCTGGTGTATTTATGTATATCCTTGTGCATGAATTTTGTGTTAGTAATTACCAAATCATTTCCTACATATAGGTCTATTGGCCTCATACCATTATCAATTTTAGTGTTTTGCTTTGTTGCCCTATTTATCTTTTTATACCTTCATGATTATTGCCTACTCTACTAATCATATCTTCCATTACGATTATATCTCTTTCTTCGCTATCCATTTCCAATTGAGGTAATTCTCTTCCTTCTTCACGTTATCATTAGGTGCATACACTACTATTATCGTCCACGTTTGTCTCTCCTCTATTATGATGTCTAGTGCCAGTATTCTTTCATTAATATATCTTTTTTCCTTGGTATTTTTACTTTATCTGATTATACTATTAACCCTACTCCTTTTGCTCCCCACTCTTCTTGATCTATCGCTTTCTTTTTGGTTTCCGTTATACTAAATTATTAATGTTATGCTGTTACGTGCAAAATTTTTATAACGTAATACCTTGTATATTGAATTAAAATTAGATTCCGGTTTGGACGCCCTTTGCCGATCGTTTCTTGTGACTGTCATTTTTACGACGAAATCGTTAAGCTGACAACTGCATAAAATAACCTGTTTCGCTTAAAAAAAATTTTCGAATGACATCCTCTGTAATAGAAATCAAATTATAACGTCATTACGTTTTTAAAATATTTTAGTCGTCACAGGCCGTTCCACCACGTTTTCGCCACATGTTTCTATTCAATAAAGAATAATGAGGGATTAATATCGATAAATACCTTCATTGGACGAGGCCTACGTTTAAAACTCATGCGGCAAACACCTTCGAAACCAACTTTCCTTGAATGTGTACAACAGCATTTGACAATCGGGTTATGTTATGTGTACTTTCTTTTAGCAGTAATTAACAATTTTGTAGATCTTGATTTCGTGAGTTATTGTGTTGACACGATTTGCTACTCGAATTTATTCTAGGCTCACTTACCGGGGAAAACGTTTTCTTCGACCAAGTAGGTACTGGATTGTGGGTAAGTTTATTTAATTATTTTATCGCTGTCACTCACGGAACTTTGACTAATGTTAATTTCCGTAATTACGATCATTGTTTTAATACCATTAAGGTTTGTGTGTATCGCATGCTGTGTACAAACAATATTTACTACGAAATTTTCTTCGCTCTTCGCTTCTACTTAACCTATGTATTGTGTGTTGCCGATACTTCTGGCGTTTATGAATTGAGAATTAGATATACTCTTGTTAATATTCTACGTTACTAAATTAAAGTTTTTATACTTGTTTAATCTTTTTTTTTATGGTAACACACCTTTCTCTTTTATTGTGGTTACCCGAACATCAGAGTAAGAAGAATTACGAACCTAAAAATTCGTTACAAGCTTGGACCGTTTGTCTTGATCGAGGCAAAAGTGTTAATTATAAATGATCTGGCGCCCTTAATTATTATTCACTTGAACCTCCCCTATCTCCGACTGTGTGAGTTGGCCGTGCAAGGTTCGTTAGACCTAAAGCTTGTAACAATGCATTCTCATCTCTTTAATCGATTCATCCTATTTTTATATAACACTTTCACATTCTAAGTAGCAATTTTTATCAAGCCTTTTTTTTGTTTTACTTTTTTTAGTTCTTCTTTTTTGTGCTGTTTATCCTTATTTTTATTTTTAAGCTTTTGTTGTATTACCGATTGCGCATTTTCTTATTCGTTGGCTTTTTTGTCATCGTTAGTCTTTATCTTATCTTTATCTATTAGTTTTTTCTCCCAGTACTGATTATTTTTCTCAATTAATCTTCCAGAGAACTTCCCTCCGGGGACCTTTCCGCTACTGTCCTTTTTAGAGTTGTTATGTTCCAATGGGGGAGGTAGAGAAAAAAAAAAGTTTTATTAAGTTAATAACCAAGATGTCACGCTTACCTTTCGGCTAGCCTCATCGTAGATGGTGGTCGGGTAAAAGAAAATTGAAAGGAACAGAGTTTTCTTTGGTAAGCGAAATGCCCGAATGCGCCACCTCTTCTCGAATTTTAGTCGAAGATAAACAGTCTAGGTAGGAGAAAAAGAGATCCTAGACCCGAGGTCCCCCAAAACAAATAAAGCGAGAATAAACAATAATCATTTATTGAGTATATATAGTTTAACCGCAAATTCCGGAACGGAAAGAGCCATTCGACGGTTACGCCACTGGTATAATCACAAGATCAAATAACGTACATAACACAAAAAATTGTGAAATAGAATATAAGATTAAAACAAGTCTAAAATAGACTCTGGAAGCAACCAATTATACGCTAATGTTTAAATTATATTTCCGCGGCTACCGTAACCGGTAGCATATCCACCCGTGATCGCGCATGAGAATTAAAAAAATAACACCGCCCGTGGTCCTTGACGTCAAGTTTACGACCTGTAGTAAAATTGTCATTCAATTAGGTTACGACAAATAATACGTTGCGAGCTCCCAAATCACTACCATTTACAATTCCCGCACATTCTAGATTGAAACTTTTCTTTTACGTTATGAAAAAAATAGTAAGTTACGTTAAATATAGTCATTAAATATATAAGCAATTACATTAAGATTTACGTTAAATATAGTAATTAAACCTAGTTAATTCGAGCAAAATTTACCTTAATTATGGTACTCAACCATAATTACGCAGATCAAAATTTACGTTAAATATGGTAATTAAACAGAATCAAATGCAGTAAATTAGGCGTACAGGATGTACAAAAGACAAAGTTCAAGACAAGATTAATTCAATTACGAAGTCCGTACTGATTTCATTTAAATCCGCAGCGTAAGGTTACTCGTGATGCAGCGCAAGCAGCAGTCATGACCCCAAAGCGCGTGGACGAAAGTGGGCCTCTCGATGTTCCAAACGTACGCTTAACGATACTTATAAATACCTTTACGTTCCGGGTTTTCTTTTTTTTGTTTTTGGTATAAATCTTTTACCAGGTCACTTCGCTTTTAAACCCCAAACTGTAGAAAAGCGCCATCAAGCCACTGGGATCCTTTACTCCGCTACGTTGATTACTTCATAAGTACAGTGATACAAAGAGAAACTCAGCCAGAAAGCTTCAAAAGAACTCGGAAGAAAACTCCAACAGACACGAAGAAACAAAAGAGCTAAAACAGCGAATATTAGTTGATACGTCTCCACTACCAACCACGTGCGAATACTAACGTACTTTACGATTTTACGTCAAAATACGTAGATATTTTGTTTGATGCATAGGACATTTGATCGGATTTATTAAGGATTTCTAAAATAAAACGTCGTTGCATTAGATGTTGATCGATGAAAGAAAAACCTCATTTTTCTTACCTATCCGTCTCTGCCACGTCCATTACACCGCAAACCACTAAATAAAGTGAATTTCGTAGATGGCCGACTACTATCGAGCACCCTCTGCGAGCATAACTTGAAGAATATAGCTCGAGGTCAAGTATTTTAGACTTTTAAAGGCAAGGTTGCCTAACTATCAGGCGGATTTATGCCCAAATACGAATTTACACGTTACAGAGTATTTGATTACTTCGCCATTTTTATATCATCTGCCTTGTATATTCGATCGTTCACAATTAGCGTATTAAATTTTAACTATGCCCTAAATCCTTTTTCCTGCGCTTGTTTCAGGAGGGGTATCAATGCATTTCCTTCTTCTTTAATTTTCTTAGTTGTTACGTACGAAATTTTCATTACGGAATACCCTGTATATGTAATTGAAATTAGATTCCGGTTGGGACGCCCCCTACCGATCGTTTCGTGTGACTGTCATTTACGACGAAATCATTAATCTGTCAACTGCATAAGATGGCCGGTGGGGCTTGCAAATAATTTTCAAAGACCATCCACAGTAATGGGGATCAAATTATAAGTGTACTACGATAATAATATATTTGAGTCGTCACCGGGTAAGATACTTGCTGTCGTTTATTAAAATTCTGTTGTAATTTCTCGTAATTTGATAGCCGTTCCGCCACGTTCTGGCACATGTTCCTAATCGATAACGAATTATGAAGGATTAATTTCGAAAAATACTTTCGTGGGACGAGTATAATTCGATTTATAAGGCATATGGTTAAAATTAAATGAACCGAAGCTAATCACACTTCTACGAGATTCTACTCAGGCGGCAGACACCTGCGAAACCACCTGTCATCGACGGTGTATAACAGCATTCGACAACCGGGTTATGCTTTATGTACTTTCTTTAACAATAAGTAACCATTTTTGTAGATTTTGATTTCGTGAGACATTGGTTTGACAGGATTTGCTACTTAAAAGTGATTTCAGGCTCACTTGCCGGGGAAAGCGCTTTCTTCGACCAAATAGGAGTTTCTGTATTGTAGGTAAGTTGTTTTATTTATTTGTTCGCTGTCAGAAAGGTCGCTCACGAAACTTTAGCTAATGTTAATTCCGTAATTGCTAACATTGTTTTATTACCATTTAGGTAGTATCATTAATTATTTTGTGTGTTTCGCATGCTGTGTACAACCAATAATTAGTACGAAAGTTTAGTATTAATTCAGTAATTGTTATCACTGTTTTATTATCAGTAAGGTGGTATTATTACTTATTTTGTGTGTTTCGCATACGGTGTACAACCAATAATTAGTACGAAAGTTTAGTATTAATTCAGTAATTATTATCACTGTTTTATTATCAGTAATTATTTTGTGTGTTTCGCATACTGTGTACAAACAATATTTACTACGAACTATTCTTCGCTGTTCACTTCAACGTAACTTACTTATGTATTGTGTGTTGCCGATACTACTGACATTCATGTACTGAAAATTTGATATATCTGTGATAATCATCGACGTTACTAAATTAAAGTTGTTATCTTGGTTACTCTTTCTTTTATGGCAACATCCCTTTCTCTTTTGATCGTCGTTATCTAATAACAAACTTTGGTTACTCGACCACCAGAGTAATAAGGATTACGAACCTCCAATTGTGTTACAAGTTTGGACCGTCTGTCGTGAGCGAGGCAGAAGTGTTATCTTAGATCAGCTCTGGCGCTCTTAAGCATACTTCCTGTGAACCTCCCCTACTTCCGACTATATGAGTTGGCTGTGCAAGGTTCGTAAAACCTAAAGCTTGTAACATAGTGTAGTCTTGATCGATTCATATATCAAACCCTTTAAGTTTTTTTTGCATTTTGAAACATCGCTATTTTCGTACTATCTTTAATTAATTTCATGTGTATTGGTCTTTTCTGGTTCTTGCTGTAAGTCCCAATTCTTCTAACTTAATCGAGCTCACCTTTAATGTCTAAGTTCATACCCATTCTTTGAATAATTGTTGATAATTTGCCACTTTAATCGCTTTCATTTCAAATTTATTTAAATAAAACGCAGCTTAATGTTCCTAACTGTACTAAGACAGTGTAAATTTGTTTATATAACCATCATTAGAGAACACTGGACAGCTGTTTCGTTTTATTTATCATTAAAATAATCTAATACGGTTTCTATAAAATTAGGTATACAAAGAGATTGTCATTGTTATATATCATTTAAGTTATATAGTTGTGGAAACCGGATTAGAATACTCCAGTGCTGAAGAGTCCAACTAAGTAGCCTAGTCTCTATTGAGTCAATTTACAAAATATTAAAATTATTGTTTATCACTAAATAAGTTTCTTTAATATGATATCACCATCATTCAATCTAAAGTAATAAACAATAATTATAATAGTTTGAAATTATATCAAATCTCATATTAAATGAATCTAACTTTCCATAAATAAGATTATATTTTGATAATTTTTTTCTAATATTTAGTTTAAAACGCAAATAATTTTTTAATCGATAATTCGTTATGCTTACACTACAAGAAGAAAACTATTAAACTTCTAGTACCAGTTATAAACTAGATGTTAACTCATTCTTTTTACGTTTTTGATATGTCTCAGCTTTTATGACTTTGTCTATAAATTGGATTGCTGTAAATCTCAGTTCAATATACCATCTTATAAATTTCTGCAATCATTACAAAAGTTTTATATTACTAAAATAATGATTCGAATATTTCCATCTTGTATAATGAAATCTTATTTTGATAAAATTTAGTCATGCCAAAATCCGTGCTTTTTACTGTACCTTACATTTATTACATTCGGTAAAATTAAAAAGTAATTACAAAAGTACTAAACTAGAAAATGATGACAATCTAACGTTGGCTAGTTTTTTTAAATGCCAACGTTAAAAACACATAAAAGCTGGACGAAGCTTTAAGCATAACTTATTGTATAATATCAACATAATTTGATCAGATAGACTGTGTTATCTCAAAATTTACTAGTGGTAGCTTTAATAGTTTAAAACTACGTAAGTAAAAGTAATTATTTTAAAAACGCACACGGTACAGTTTCTATGTTACACAAACCATTATACTTTAAAGATAATGTTTTTCTAAGCCCGAATTATGTCTCAAAAAACAGAATCGGCATTTATTTCTACGAAACACAAAAACAAGAAACCATTAAATTAAGAATATAGAAACAATAGGTTACATAAATACACAATTTATTTTATTTATCAAAGTTTACTTTTAATCAATACCTAACCATCTAATAATCTCGGCAAGTAAGTTATCCTAAACTTTTGTTTTACACGTAACAATAAATTGATCAAGTTGTAGAGCTCGTTTTTTAAGTTGTTCCAACTTTGTCACGCTTTCATTAATGTTTTAGAGACTTTTCTTACAATCAACTGTATTGCTTTTCTATTTTTCAGGAACAAACCTTTGTTCTACTAAATACTATTGTTAATTCTTAAAAAATAATGAATGCGTTTTTATTTTTTATGGCGCATGCATCGAATGCAAAGACGCAGTAAATACGACAAAGATTGCGTATTAACTTTTTTTATTTTAAATCCAAAATATAATAGAATTAATTAATAAGACCTTTTTCTAGATTTATTTGTAATTATTAATTAACAAAAAGTTTTTCTTTCTACGCAAGAATAGTGCAAGGGTCTTTAGAAAATATGAACAATTCTAACCGAGAAAACAGATATAAAATGAACGACATATGGAAATTAATATTTCGAAAAAATCGTTAGTGTATGGTTTACCCTAACGGTTATTGGACTTTGATAGTTATTGAACGGCACAATTTTTTATGCGTATCATAAACGTCGAAGCCAACCCACAACCAAAGCTTTACATGAAACAAAACTCGATAATTTTTTGCAAACATTTTCTGCTTGAATTTATTATTAATTGCCAAAATCTGTAACAGTTGTTTATATACACACCTACAGATATTTTTTATATTGAAATTTTCACGACTTTTTTAAGATTTTTGAAGTCTTTGTAAAATTTGCTTGAAGAGGTGTAGGTTTGGTATTTAAGTTGGCAATACTATTTAGTTATAGTTGGTAAGAACGGAAGAACGAACGAAGTTTTTACAACCACATTCATTTGTTGTTTATAGTTCATACTGTTCGTTTGTTTTTTTTTTATGTTTTAATCCTGGCCGCCTATGTTTTAGTGTTTATCAACGTTTTATGTAAGATTTAGGTTTTTCAAAGTTTGTGAACAAAAATATGTATTTTAGAAACAAACGATTTCTACAGAAGTAAGTTTAAGAAGTTGAGTAAAACGGCCCCAACGGGTAAAACGGATCGTATTTATCTTTCGTATACTAAACAAGAAACCACTGTCCTTCTGTGCTTTCTTTCCAATTGCACAGTTATAGTAAAACATAACAAAAAGTTATGAGCCTAGGATACTGTGATAAAGAATTCTGGTTAGTGTTAATTATATTAGTGACTGAATTGCAAAAAACAGAACAAAATAGAGTTGGGTCTGTTATAAATAGTATTGTTAATGCTGTATCACACTGTATATATGAGTATATTGGTAGTAGAGACACGACGGCTCTGTAATTATTTTTTAGTCAATCCATGTGCTCATGTACTTGTAAGTTTTCGTACGTATATTCGTATAAATGCGTTTATAGAATACTGTATTGTTAAGAACGATATCATGCTTCATTTTTTTTCAGGTTATGGGCGCAGTATTATCATTATATAAATAACAAAAAAAACAGTTGTAATGTAAACGTTTGTTGTGTGTGGCGTTTGACGTTTGGCAACGCTGGAACCGTTGGATGACGCTGTCAGGCTCGCCGACCAGATATGTGAAACATGGCCGAAAGGTTCAGTTGCGGCATGTAACGCAGTACCCACACCGCCGATACCGGAAGTACGATGCGACGCCAGCAAAGATAACATGTTGGATGTTAGCGCCATCTTTCTGCAATTGGCAGCAATATCGGCATAGTTAAAGGAATTGGAACAAAATGGCCGACCAACCGAGCGCCAACCAAACCGTAACCATTATTATAATTACAGAAGACGTTCCCGTTTTCGAAGTCGATCTCGAGTAAATAATCCAGACTACTGTTTTTATCACGACACATTCGGGCAAAGGGCGCGTAAATGCAGAGAACCGTGTAGTTTTCAAAAAAACTGAATAACCTGTCTGTCGAGGCGACAGTAGACAGGCAAACAGGACAATGCCGTCTTTTCGTTTCCGATAAAGCAGACAAAGTACAATATTTAGTGTATACAGGTGCGGATGTTTGAGTGTTTCCAAAAAGACTTGCAAATTGCCAAGCAGAGAAAACTGACTTTTATTTAAGTGCGAAAATGGTGCGAAGTTCTGTACCTATGATTTAGTAAGTCAGTGTTTAAACTTAGGTTTAAGACGTGCGTTTGTTTGGAACTTTCTAATAGCAGACATTGATCATGCAATATTCGGTGCTGATTTTCTA
This sequence comes from Aquatica leii, assembly GCA_035610365.1. Classification (NCBI taxonomy): domain Eukaryota; kingdom Metazoa; phylum Arthropoda; class Insecta; order Coleoptera; family Lampyridae; genus Aquatica; species Aquatica leii. Next base: position 11,419,527 of record CM069434.1, on the reverse strand, counting down.
ATTCATTATTGACTTATAGTAGATTTAAGGAACATTAGATTAGTAGACACTGTGACAAATCTAGTTAGTGTAGGACAAGTGCGCGCTGCAAACATTCATGCGATACGAACTTATATGGGTGAGACAAGTGACGTATACCTCCAGTTGTTGCAAAAATACCCAAAGGTTGCAAAACCTACATCGCCTGGTAATTTGATACAGCATCAAACAGTGCATCATATCTGTACGACACCAGGACCAGCAGTCTCAAATCGTCCGAGAAGACTAGCCCCCGACAAATTTAAGGCAGCAAAAAAGGAGTATGATGATTTACTTCGTACTGAAATTGTAAGACCGTCTTCAAGGGAGCGGAGTTCACCATTGCATCTTGTCGCTATAAAAAATGGAGCATTGAGACCATGTGGAGACTACAGGGCATTAAACGCTCGTACAATACCAGATAACTACCCAGTACGACATATTGAAGATTCTTCTCAATCATTATATGGAAAAAAAATCTTTTCAATAATCGATTTGGAAAAAGCTTACCATTAAATCCCGGTAGCACCAGAAGACGTCAAGAAAACAGCCATCACTACTCCATTTGGATTGTTCGAGTACTTCTACATGTCATTCGGTTTGAGAAATGCTGCTCAAACTTTTTAACGTTTCATTGATGAAGTGACTCGGGACTTTGACTCCTGTTTCCCATACATTGCTGATATTATAGTGTTTTCCTAAAATGAACACCAACATGTGGAACACCTTGAACTACTATTTAAGCGTTTTACACAGTATGGTGTAATAATAAATCCGGAGAAGTGCAGTTTTGGTAAGGCTACAGTCAACTTTCTGGGCTATACGATAAATTCAGAAGGCATAAAACCGCCTCACGAAATAGTTCAAGCCATCCAGCAATATCCTCGACCGCAAACTATTAGAGACCTTCGCAGATTTTTGGGTATGCTAAACTTCTATAGAAGATTTATACCGTAGGCAGCTAACAAATCAACCCAATTAACAACCATGCTAAAAGGATCGAAGAATGGCAAGGAGAAAATCTATTGGTCGGTTAGCAATATAAAAGCCTTTGAAGATATTAAAGACATCCTATCATCTGCCACATTATTGGTACATCCCGAAGTAAATGCTCCGTTAGCCATTAGCGTCGATGCTGCTGACAAAGCAATTGGTGGTACCTTGCAACAGTTACAGGACGGGATATGGAAACCTCTATCTTTGTATTCTCAGAGATTAAACTCGGCACAGTGCAATTACGGTACTTATAATCGTGAACTACTCGCTGCTTATGCGGCTGTAAAGCATTTCAGACACAGTATCGAGGGTAGACAATTCTCAATCTACACAGATTATAGGTCACTTACATTCGCGTTTCGACAGAAACCAGAGAAAGCGTCTCGTAGGCAGCTCAGATATTTAGATTTTATATCACAATTTACAACTGATATACAATATGTAGCAGGAACAAAGAATGTTGTTGCAGATGCCATGTCACAAATAGACGCAATAACGGCACAGCCTGACCTGTTATATATTGAACTAGCGAAATCCCAAAGTACTGATAATGAACTTTAAAATCTGCTTAAGAACGGAACAGATATGAAACTTAAACTTTTCAATTTTAACGACGATGTAGAACTTTATTGCGACACATCCACGTTGAAAGTGCGTCCATATCTGACACCGCCATTCCGTAAGTCCATATTTAACAAGTTACACAACATATCCCATCCCGGTGTAAAAAGCAGTACACATATGATTAAAGAGCATTTTGTTTGGCCTAAAATGGAAAAAGACATAAATAGATGGACCACAGAGTGTGTACTTTGCCAGCGTGTCAAAGATTACAGACATACACACCCAACATCAGGTACATTTCCATTACCCGAAGCTCGCTTTGATCATGTGCATTTAGACCAAATTGGTCCTCTACCATATTGCCAAGGCTATACATATTGTCTTACGTGCGTTGATCGCTATTCAAGATGAGTTGAAGTGATACCATTAAAAGACATCGAAGCCAACACCATAGCAAAGACTTTTGCATATAATTGGATCGCACGCTTTGGAGTACCACTTAGAATTACGACAGATCGTGGTCGACAGTTCGAATGCCAGCTGTTTACCAGCCTTGCTAATTTCATGGGTTCAGAACACTGCCTGAGTAAGACACCACATTGTGAATTAAGAACCACGTGCTAGAAAGGTTAGTGAGTTTTTTCTTCTTTTGTCATTCGGTTTGTTTCAAAGTTTATTGTTGAGAAAATACAATGGATTTTAAGACGCAAATAAAAAAAAACTTGAAGGTGAAAGTGCTAACAATTGGACGAAATAATGATACCGACAACATAACAACACATGCAGGTCGACTGCAAAAGGTGTTCCATGAATTGAACGACGAACTTGACAGGCTTGTAAAAAGTAAACTGCCCGATCTCTTACTCATGAGCAGAATAATGTCAACTTTACCCTCAGATTATTTTGAGTTCAAGAGTGTGTGGGAGTTGATTTCGGTTGCTGACAGAACTGTTAATCTGTTATTGGAAAGGCTTATTGAAATGCGATTACCGTTAAATCATGAAGAGCCCGTGACGTTTGTAGCTCCAAAACGGATGGAAATCAAAGCAAAGCAAGGCATGCTTTAAAATGTTTTAAATGTCATGAAACCGCCATTTTGCAAAGAATTGTCCAAAACGAAACCAGAAGCCGAACAAAAAAGAAAAAAATGATAAGGTCTGGAGTGATGCCTTCGTTTGCACCTCCAATGTTGATCACGAACCGGACAGTCGACTTGCAGATTCTGGTGCTTCAGTTCACATGACTAGGTTTAAAAAATATATTTTAAACTTCAAAGAGTTTGCAACACCAAGAAATACAAGTGGACAACAAAGAGGTGATACTGGCATATGGAAAAAGTACCTTAAAAGTAGTGGTCGAAAAAGAAAACAGTGACTGTGAAGAGAACCACATGGAGGATGTTTGGCTTGTGCCAGAAATATCAAACAGTTTATTTTCAATAGAAACCGCAATAAGAAAGGGTTATGCCTTTGTAGCAGATCAGAATGGCTGTCGTGTAACTAAAAATGGTGTTACGAGAATCACAAGCGACAAAAAAACCAATGGTCTGTATTTCCTAAAAATTAAAGTGACTACCCCTGAAGAAGTATATTTGGAAAACAGAAGCGAGCAAGTTTTCATGCGAGAAATCACCATCCAACTACACCGGGTGAAATAATTCACGTAGATGTGTGCGGGTCCATGCAGAATGTGTCACTTGGAAAATCCAGGTATTTCCTGTGTCTAAAGGACGATTTCTCGAAATTCCGTACGGTATTTTTTCTACATCTGAAAAGTGAAGTGCATAATTGCCTGAAAACTTTTCTTAACGAGTGTAGGACTGCAGGAATCATAATAAAATGTTTCTTAAGTGACGGAGGAAGAGAATTTGAAAATAAGAATGTTCGCGATCTTTTCAAGGAGCATGAAATCACTTTTCGTGCCACGATGCCATACACTCCCGAACAAAACGGATGTGCGGAGCGAGAGAATCGAACAGTAGTAGAAAGTGCTCGTTCGATGATCACTCAAAGAATTTGCGAACAAATTTATGAGCGGAGGCCATAAATACAGCAACATATATTTTAAACAGATCAGGATCCACTGCTAAGAAAAATAAAACTCTATATAAATTATGGACTGGCCGAGAACTTAAGAACGAGATCATGCTTCATTTTTTTACATCAAGATCATTCAAGGCTAATTAAACTAAAAGGAATAGAGAATTAAAGTGGAAATTCCAAGTAGAAGTGCTGATCTCCAACAAGAACATGAATCGTCAAAAGCACCAGAAACAATCGTGCCAGAAGCGAAATCAGCACAGGTGACAGAACACAACTTAAATCCAACGAATGGAAAAAACTTAATGGCACAGCAAGACGAGTTAGTCACTACGGTAAGCAAGAATTTAATTGTTTGCACAATGAATTGCAAAACGTCAAAAAAATGCATGAAATATATGAAAATAAAACAAGTAAACACATGTTACAAAAACAGTAACCTACGATAGGCAAAGATACCGTAGATGACATGGCGACAGATTTATCAAAACTAACAGATCTCGCACATAAGCAAAACTCATTAGATGATAACATTCCAGATAGCATGAGCATGACAAGAATTTTGATGACTGCTACCTTTTTTTTATCAACACTTTGTAACGGTCTGGTAATCAGCTGGTGATGACCAAAAAACGTTAGCCAATTTGACTTCGAGATTAGTGACCGAAGTAGCTAAAATCAACATTTTAAGAAAGCATTATTTTGGATCTAAAAAAGGACATTGGAAACAAGAGTACAGAAGCAAACCCAAGCGTTATGAAAAAAAAAACAAAAAAAATAGTGCTAATTAGAGTAGCTTTGAACAGAGCACAACAAAGAGTTAACTTCACTAATCAAAGTAAAAATAGGAGAGAAAATTCCGGTCAAGGAAAAAAGAGACATTAAAATCGAAGTTTACGGTGAAACCAAATGGAAAAATTGTTGTATCAAATTAGTCATGTACGTGCTAGATTTGTATTTAGTAGCATCGGCAATGGACTTAAGTGGTAATCAAAACGTGAGACCTGCAGTATAGCAAAGAACGAAAATGTTGCAGTACGAGAGCGAAAGGAAATCTACACAAAATAAAATTTGTGACAAAATCTTTAAAAGTAAGTTACAAAGAAAAACGTTAAGTCGGTAAAGTCAAAAACAATTTACAGGTATGGCACGAGAAATTAGCACACCAGAAAGTTAAAAAAAAAGAATAAAAAAATTTGGAATAGAAGTAGAGAGCATTGAATTTTCCTGCAAATAATGCACTTTTAAAAAAGTTTATAAAAAGTCATTTCCAACGAGCCAATCACAAACCGCGGCACTTGGTAACCGAATTCACTCAGATCCTTGTGGTTACGTCTTACTGAAGATCAAAATATTTCTTACTCTTCAAAGACGATTATTCGCGATACAAACTTGTCTATTTTTTTAACAGCAAAACCAAAGAATCAGTTAAAAAAAAATCAAACAGACAATGACCTTGAGTTCGTAAACGCCCAAATAGAAAAAATAATCAAGCATAAAAAAAACGAAGCCAAACGGCTCAGCAGAACGGGGTAATGTTAATTTCAAAAGGAACCAACGAACAAGTATACGCTGAGATTGTACACGTTGAATTGAAACGAACAGCAATTCCAGAAAATCGGTATACGAACAATGCTTCAGCAGAAAATCAAATGTCGTGAATCTAAAAGTCTTTGGTACCAAGGTGTTCGCTCACATTTCAAAGATAAAGAGAAAGAAATGGGACGCAAAAGCAAAAGTAGGAATTTGGATATAATTTAAATTTAAACAACAAAACAGGGTCGAGACGCATCAAAATGTGGTATTTGCTTCCGAGGAAGTGAGAATAATTTAGTTCAGCAGGTAAAAGTAAACTTAGAAAAATTACTAAGAGAATGTTCTCAACCAAAAGAATCGCAATAAAGCAAAAAATGAAGTGCCTAATGAAAATGAGGTCTAAGAAAGAAAATTGAACCAAGACCAACTAGGAGAAACTTTAAACTTGAAAATCAAAGATCAATCCATCCATTGAGAAGTCATAAAGATTATGTCGACATTGATGATGATGGCACAGTGCCAAAAACCAAAAACTTTCAAGGAAACAATTCAAAGTCAAGATGTCTAAAAGTGGAAAGAAGCCATAAAAGAAGAAACTTACCGACAAACCAAGTAATGTTTAAGCAATCAAAAATAAACGAGTGTAGAAAACCAAGACTTCAGCAAATAGTTCAACAAAAAGGTTCTCAACCAGAACCAAACACAAAGAGTAATTTACACAAAAACCTTTAGTCCTGTTGTTATATACTCATCGATAAGGACAATTCTGGCAGCAGTCGTAACAACTCGAATGAAGCTCACACAATTTGACATAAAAACAGCGTTCTTGAATAGAAAACTTAAGGAAGACATCTATATAGAACAACCAAGTGGATACAATGACGACACCGAAAAAATATGAAAACTAAACAAAGCTTTATATAAGTTAAAGCATTCGGCAAACTTGGAATGGCAAGTTGATAGAATATCTGAAGAAATTCAATCTAGAGGCAAACAAAACCAATCCGTGTGTATTCGTTAATAATGTGGATGGAAATACACTGATATTAAAGATATACATAGACGATGGGCTGGTGGCATCGACAAGCAAAAAAAACTTTGTGCTAGCATGGAATATATTTTATTTTAGTAAACTAAAGCGAATACGCAAAAGAGGTAATCAAACGATTTAACATAGACAAGGTTTACACAGTGTCAGTACCAGTTAATCAACATCACGATTTAAGCTTGAAACGCTAATACACGTTCCGTACAAGAAAGTGATCGGAAATTTATTCTAGTCTTGGGTTAACAACCAGATATTGATTACGCGGCCAATTCAGTATTATGCAGAGTTGTAAAGAAGAGAACACTGGAATGCAATAAAAAGAATTTTAAAACACGTTCAAGGAACTGTTGATCATGCTATTTTGTTTAAAGGTAATAAAAATTTAAATTTTACAGCTTATAGCGATGCTGATTTTACTAAAACCGCAGTAGTTTTGCAAACAAAAAAAAAACGTTTATATAAAACAACGTAAAAAAATGTTGACAATACACCTTGTATCTTTTGCCTAAAATTATTTCGCAAATCACAGTCTAGTACGGATCCAGTGACCTTGTGTCAGAAAAGTGAGATTTTTTGGTTTTCACCGATTTAGCAATTCCTTTGTGTTAATAATTTTCAAATTGCTTCATAATTTATAGTTCCGATTATTATTTTTTGTTTAAGACATAAGTAATTCGATATTATGGCCGTTTGTTTATTTTAACACCATTAAGAGTTTCATTTATGTTTTGATAATTTTGAGTTTGTTGTAAGAATACATTTTTGGTTGCTCATGTTTAATCACTTCTTAACTTGGACCTTTTGCATCTCTGTTAGTTGCACTTTGATCATTCGCGATCATCATCAATAGTGATGATTTAATAGTTCTAGAACAATTTATATCGCAAACTAAGAGCTGACGCGATAGGTGTTTCACTCCTTAAAATCATGAAATTGTGTGTTGAAAGATACTCGAGTTTGAAATTTTTTGGTTATACAAAGTAGTTCTTCACGTAATACAGATTCTTGTTAAGTTTATGTTTGTTTGTTTCAAGTAAGTTTTACTTATATTCGGAAACTAAAATTACCGCCTAGTTTCTGAGTCCAGCCACCCGCAGCTTTCATCAAAAAACAAAATTACTTCAGGTATTTACAAATTACGTTATTACAAAATATTGTAATGCAATTATATTTGATGTTTTGTGTTATTTAAGGGCCTTAAACTTAAAAGTAAATTTTGTTCCTACCTTCGTCAACTAAATACGACAATACGGTGAACAAATTTAATCGATCGATTTGGTTAATTTTTTTTGCAGTTTCATTCATTTTTCGTTGTTTTTAAGTAAAAATTTCTATGCTTGTATTTTGCAATAGTGTATTAAACTCATGTATATTTTATTTAAATTAAGTCATTTATTTTGCTTGTTGCTCAATTTTAATTAACTGATTTTTTACATTGTATTTTTTTTGTTTTGTTTGATAATAAATTTGTAAATTTTAAATGTACCAAAACTTTTTAGCCACACCGCGTGCGCGTTGATTTTGTGTTATAATTTCAGATTTGTGACGTTACAACTCTAAAAGTAGGTTCATTACAGTTTTTGAACGTAACAATATATTAAGTAAAAATTATTACGCCTTAACTTTGTACATATTGCACCTTTGCATTTTCATTATATGAGATTTTTTTTTAAAACTTTGTGTACAGTGCATTGTTTGTAAAAGAAAAATCTTAATTTAATGAGTTAGTTCAATTCTGCTTTAAGCTTGGAAAGCAGAGAGATGTAGTAGTGTCGCACGCCCCTTTAATTTAAGTAGGCAAGATTTGTTAAAGAAATAATAATTTGTAAAAGTTTTAAGTTGCAAGTTTAATGTTTCGTTTTGTTAACAAACTTAATCGTTCGTAAAATACAACCAAATATTTCCGTATGATTATGGATATATTTAGTTCCTCATTCTCGTAATTTATTTTTGCTCTGTAGCGGATTGCATCAAATTATCGTAGCAATTCTGAGAACATTGCCGTTTAATTTGTCTAGGGATCATAAATCATAAACACGTTATCCAAGAATGATAACTGGAATTAGGTATTTATAAATAACAATTACCGTAATTATTCCGTTTATTTTGCTATTAATTGCAAAAAGACTTCGACTAAATACACCAAATACTTAAATTTGTGAATTATTGCATCTACCGATTTTACGTACTAACGATTCCGTTAGTGTCTTAATTTAGTGACTGTACACACTAAAAGGTAGGTTCTAATAGTGTGTCCATCGCATGGCGTGTTTTCATGTAGACAAGGTCTACAGGTCTCTTAAGCCATAAACCTTCTTGGTACCACTGGTCACCGGCAATTACATCAATTATGTTGCTTTTGTTCAAGCATTTTCTCATTACTACCTTTTGCATGTAACAATTTTTGACAGTAAAAGTAAAACAATAGCATTTCCGTAAAAATTGCTTACATTTGATCAATTACAAATAAAAGAAGTAATATTTTTTTACGAAAAGAAGTTTTTTCAACTGTGTCCAGCTGATAATTTTGCAAAAACATTGCTGTATCATGAAGTTCCTAAAAGAATGTTGCTTAACACAGTCAAAGATCCAAGATCATTTCAAGGTTCGAAAACGGTTAATAAACCAATATGTGAAACGTACAGAGAAGCATGATACCGACTCGGGTTATTTGAAAACTATCAGCATTGAGACACGATATTGGCAGAAGCCGCAATTATTTTAACTACTTGTGCGCCTTCTGTCCCAAAAAATCTTTAAGAAAAGCACAAAGAAAACACGAGTGACAATATACTAAGACAAGCACGTAAAACGAATCTGAATGTGGAAATCTAGTTTTCGGATGAAATTTTCAATGAAGCACTCATATTACTTGAGGATAGATGTATTTCAATCAACTTACAAAAATTTTTGCCAGTTTGGACTACCAGCACTGACACGTGATCGAAACAATGTTCACGAAAGAGATTTGGTACGTAAACGGCAATACAATTTTGATGAATTGTGCCATTTAGAAAAAGTTATGCAACACGTAGAAGAAACGAAAGTGGTGGCATTATTTTCTTTGACGCACTTGGAGGCGCTGGAAAAACATTCTTGCTCAATTTGATACTTGCTGAAATTCGGTTGAAAAATGAAATTACACAAGCTGTAGCATCGTCTGGAATAGCATCAATGTAACTTGATGGTGGGCGTACAGTGCACTCAGCTCTTAATCTTCTATCGAATGTAAACCATATCAAAACACTAACGTGTAACATCGGTAAAAATTCTGGCATGGCTGCAGTATTAAAAACAAACTCACTTATTGTATAGACTGAATGCATTATGGCGCGCAAAATATTTCTTGAAGCTGCGGAGAATGACCGGTCTCTTCATGTCGTGCCGTTCGAATTGCACATCTTATTTTTGAAAGTTCTTTATCCCAGCATCTTTGATCTTCATCAACGTAAGTGCTTAACAAAGTTTTTAATACTTTGCTTATTCTTTCAGCCGGATTTGCCTGAGGGTGATAGTGGGCATTATAACGTATTTTCACATAATTCTTGCATAAGATTTAAAACAATCCACCTCTAAAGTGAGGTCCATTGTCACAGATTATAGCTTGAGGAACACCAAACAGTAAAAATATTTCGTTCTCTACTAGTTAACAAATATTGGCGGCAGTAGCTGTTTTTACTGGAAAAAATCTAGCAAATTCACTAAAGCAGTCGGCAATTACAAAAATATAAATATTACCACTTTTAGATTTAGGTAAAGGTCCTACAATATCGCAACATAACAACTGCCATGGACGTTCAATCTTTGGGCGTCCTAACATAAACCCTGGAGCTTTCTTTTGTTCGACTTTGTGTTGCTGACAAGTTTTACAGTTACGTAGATACTTCATTACATCAGCCTTCATCTTTGTCCAATAAAATTTATTTCGGAGACGGTGGTAAGTTTTGTATACTTCCATTTGGCCTGACGTGGGTGGTTCATGGTTGATTTGAATAGTCTCAATTCGTTTCCACTTAGGTACGACTTCTTTCCAACTACGCTCTTCTCCTTCCAGTTTAGAGTGCGTATTAAAAACGCATTTGTAGAGTTCTTCATTTTCTACTTTCCAGTTTGAAATTTTTTTTGATACGTTTGATACGGCGTTAATTTTAGGCAGAACGCGGGATAATGCATCGGGAACTAAATGCTCTTTTCCTTTTCTATGGATAATACTAAAGTCATATTGCTGAAGGCGTACAGCCCACCTGGTTAATCTTCCACGAGGGTCTTTTAGATTATGTAACCATACTAGGGAGGCGTGGTCATTAATGACTGTAAATTTTGAACCTTCCAAATAAGGTCTTAGTTTTTCTACGCTCCAAATTACAGCGTAGCATTCTCTTTCAGTAGTCGTCCATTTTCTCTCGGCACTAGATAGAGTTTTACTTAAATAACAAATTACGTGTTCTTTTTCTTGGTCTTTTTGTGTAAGCACAGCTCCTATTCCATAAGCAGTCGCGTCAGTTTGTAAATAAAATGGTTTGTCAAAGTCAGCACATCGCAGATTTGGTGCTGAAACCAAACAATTTTTAATATTTTGTAAAGCTTCACTGCAATCGTTAGTGCAGTCAAAACGAGAGTTTTTCTTAAGAAGTTGTGTCATTGGAGCTATTACGGTCGAATAATTTGGAATAAATTTTCTGTACCAAGAAGCCATTCCTTCGGATTTCTTTAACTCGTTTGGGAGCTTCCATATTAACGATAGCGGCTACTTTTTCTGGATCTACGTGAATTCCTCGTCGATTAACAATATATTCAAGATATCTTAATTGGTCTCTGCAAAATTGACATTTTTCTTTACTTAAGGTTAGATTTGCCTTATATAGACGATCAAAGATTTCTTGTAAAATTTGAAGGTGTTTTTCAAAGTTATCAGAGATGACAATAATGTCATCCAAATACACAAATACATAAGGTTCGAGTTCTGGACCAAGTACTTCATCAATTAAACGGGACCATGAAGCGGGGCTTTTGATAAACCAAAAAACATGCTCTTAAACTTAAAAAGTCTTCTACCAGGTACTGTAAAACTGGTGCAATCTCGTGATGTTTCAGCAACAAGAATTTGCCATTACGCTGACTTAATATCCAACGACGACAAATAAGTAGCGTATCTAAGTTTATCTAGTATAGACGAGATATATAGAAGTGGATAAGCACCCTTTTTAGTGACGGCGTTTAGCTTTCGATAGTCGACACAAAATCGATATGTTCCATCTTTTTTTGGTACTAGGAGTATAGGTGATGACCATCCGCTAGTCGACTTTTCAACAATGTCGTCTCTTAACATTATGTTGAGCTCTTCATCGATGTGTTTTTGCACGTGAGGCGAGACAAGATAGTACCGTTGTTTGATAGAAAGTGAAGTGGTTTCAATTACGTGTTCTAATTTATGTGTCAGACCGATCTTATTTGCCATCCTTTTAAAGTTTTTTTCTATTAATGAGGTTAACTTTGTTTTCTCTTCTACGGTTAAAGGTTCCTGTCGAATGGTAACTTGTAACTAGCAATAGTTCAGCAATCATCTTTCAAATTAGGTACAATTTTCATTTCCTTCCAAAAATCTATTCCTAATATCAAAGTGTGCGCTAACTGTGGTACGACTAAAATATCAATGATCTTAACTGTATTCTTTAATGCAACAGGCACAGACATTTTGCCAATGACTTCACAACTGTTGCCGTTGGCTACTTTGCATTGTTTTGTAATAGCAGGAACAATAGGTATCTGTAGAGATTCCAGAATTTGTAATCCCCGACTTCCTAAAATGGTTGAAGTCGCACCGGAATCTAATAAACCCAATAGTTTCTTCCCGTAAATTTCGACGTGTAGAAAAGGTCTTTCATCGTTTTCGGAGTGAGAATTTATGTAATCAAGCAGTGGTTTTGGGTTCACGAAAGATGTTACACCACTACCTAGCACCCTTTTTTGGCGTTTCCTGTACACTTCAGGCAGGTTCTAACGGTGTATCCTATATTGGCGCATTTCCAAATGGTTGTCTACATTCTTTGGCCATATGTCCACTTCTTTGGCAGTTAAAACATTTTCTGACAAAGTCGATTGCATGAATTCTGGTATTTGTTTTAGAAGTCGAAGGAATGAGATTGGACTCCATATAAGTCAAATCGGGTTCTAAGCTTTTGTACCTGTTTGGAGGTGGAACAAAAACATCGACGTTCGCCTTACGTGCTTCTAATTGTTTACCGATATGCTTAAGTTCTTCTAGGGTTGTAACGGTAGTAGTGGCAAGTTGTAACTGATAAAAAGGCGCCATATTTTTAATTATAATATTTAATTTGGTTACTTCGCTAACAGGTGCGTCGATTCGTGCAAACATTTGCTTCATTTTTGCAATGTAAATACCAATTGTTTCGTTGCTACCTTGAGTTCTTCGTTTAACCTCCTCAAATAATTGTTCTTCATAATTAGGTGACTGAAAATCTTCTTTTAATGCCATTCTCAATGTGTTCCTTGAGATACTCCTCTAGCTGATCTTAAATCTTCTACAGTTTCTAAAAAAGAATTAACAGAAATTCCGTTTTTATTACCATCAAAAGTAACGTTCCATTTATATACTATAGTTTTGTGATTAGTTACAGCCGAATTTTCCGAATTATTATGGTGATCAGTAGATGCAACTGACAAATCTAAGGGGATTGGGTTGGATTGTCTTCGTTGCAGTTTACGATTTTTTTCTGCATCGCTAGAAATCATCATGAGTTGTACCATCAGTTTGGTTTTTAGTTCTTGTTCGACTTCTGACTTTGGTTGCGATCGCATCTTTTTTTTTCTTTTTCTACGTCGGAGAATTGACAAAACTCCATTAGTTCGTTAATTTCTTCCATCTTTGTTTCTATATTGGTAGCTTCTTCTTGAAAAACTAAGTTATATTTTGGATGTCAGTTGACTGCCTTCTTTTTCTAAGCGAAATGCACTTCGAAATGCAGCACGCATACGTTCGCATGTTTGAATCTCAGTAAATCCTCTGATTTTAAGTTCGTCCTCGAGTTTATCTTGATTAAGACGATTAACTTCCATATTGTGATATCCCGAACGAGGCATGTTTAAATCGAACAAAACGAATAAGAGTTTTTTTCCCAAGGACAATTACACTCCAAACAAAATTTTGACACTAAGTAGAATACTGAAAATTAAATCTTTGTACTACCAGGAAATTACACGACAAATAGTATCCTACAATTAATTGCAGCGGATAACACCTATCCGGCTAAACCAAAAAAAAAATAAATCTATTAAACCACGTGATCTAAAACGCAAAAAAAAACAAATTGGCCCCACGTTGGACGCCAAAAATGCGACGCTTATATATAATTTTTTTTTTAAACAACAAACAACCTACCTTTTATTCGTGCTTTTCATATCTTTAATAAGCTCCAATTTGGTAAAGCAGTGGATAGAGGTCCGACTAAGCCCAGTGAAGACGGTCTGGGTTAAATTTAACGTGAAACAACCAATAAAGCGCCACCTGTTTCCAATTAACAACTCTAACCACCACACCAAGAGTGTGTTATAAAAAAACAGGAAAATCGTTGGTAAGAAGAATAAAAAAAGACACTAAAATTGTGCAACAGAACAAGACTTTGCCGAATGTAATCAAAGCCACAATCATTAGCGGCAAATGTAAAGGAGAAGATGTGCTGATACCACGAATTCCAATAACTTCAATCGATTTGCCCTTCGATTTTAAGCGATTACAGTTTCCAATGCGTCTGGGTTTTGCCATAACCATCAAAGTTCAAGGTTAATCGCTAAGTGTTGCTGGTTTTAACCTAAAAATTTCTGTTTTTCGCACCGCCAATTATATGTTGCTTTGCTCTTGAGTGGGAACGCCAAAAAATTTTTATGTTTACACCCCTACTGAAATTAAGATAAAAAAGTTAATAAATAAATTTTTAACACATAAACGAAATGTACTTTTTTTAGCGTAGTAGCACACGCTGAGTATCCGCTAGTCTATTTATAAATCAAAACCAAAAAAAGTACAAATTAAAAAAAAAAGATATTTTAGAATATAATTTATAACTTATAATATTATTATAGTTACCAAAATTTGGCCACTTGGTCCATACACATAAACACGACTAGTTGCTTATATATTTCATAAATTTATTAAAGATCGGATCCTTTTAAACACTTTTTGTCTAATTCGGTAAAATAAACGTTCTATTACTAAAAAAAAGTAAAACAAAAAACTCATAAAATTTTATAACAAAAGGTTATTTAAATACACAAAAAATTATAATAAATATCATAAAAACTTTGTAGCAAATTAATGAAATTACATTCTAAACTGTTTTAATGTAAAAATAAAACACACACAAAAATTTACATTTAAAATAATATTTGCAATAACCAAACAAAAATCAAATTATTATTTTTTTTAATTTATCGGTACACGGAAATTGACTTAAATTTTAGTGCAAAACACAATTTAAAATTAAGTCGATGTGTATTTTACTGTAATAAATAAACACAGATGTCATGGCTGTTATTTGTCCGGGCTTGTCAAACTTTATGATCTGATATTTTATAACTCGAAAAGTTTATATGCATCTGACTTCATCCCAAAATCATAAAAGTAAATGCATCAACAATAAAAAAAAATACATTTTTAAATAACTGTCAGAAATAAGCTACAAAGTAGTAAACGTTATTGAAAAATAAAAAATACGTTTTATGTTTATTACGCAGTAAAAATACGACGTAAAAACTAATAATAGACAGAGTATCTACGTTAGATAGCAAATGTGTAATTTTTGTGACTAATATTTCGATTTTAGGCAACTAATCGGTTGAAATTTTTGGAAAAAAAAACAAAACTAAACTTTCGAGAAAACGCTTAAGAAAAGCTCAACACAAAAAAATTTTTTTTCAATTTTTAGTTTGTGAGACCATAGGATTCATATACTGTTACTCCCACTCTGTGCAAAGTTAAAATGTTCTATCTGAGAAAGCTAAATGTTTTGTCCTAACTGCAATATTGACTAACATTACTAAGTAAAAATGCCCTATTTAATGAAAACTAACAACGTTTGGAAATTTCCTTCAATAGCCTGGTCGCCTCCTAGAACTTGGTTTGGGCTCGTTTCGATAAAGTTTACTTAATAACTCTCAGTTTCAAAACTCGTATTGTAAATAGCTATTAAACAGTGGTGACAAATCATGACAAATAACTTTTATGTTTTAGGTTGGTAGTGTTACCGTTTAGTAACATTTTCTTTTAATATTCTCGTTTGACGGATTGTTTACATCGAGTATTATTGTTTGTCATTTCCCTGATTATATATTTTTATATTTTGAAAGTTATTATCATAGGTATTCAGCGCTATCTGTGTTTTCTCTGAGTAAGTACTGAAGATTTCCCAGAAGCAAACTTTAGTTACGATACTTTCCGACAACGTAAAAAAGTTTTAATTAATCGATTTTTAATCAAGATTTGCATTTGCAAAAAGAAACCTACAGAAAGGCCCACTGTACTCACTGCACCTCTTGTCGAAGACATTCGTAATGACATTTTTCGATTTTTAAAATACAAGCATTCAATTTTTAGGATTGTCAGTCAGAAGTTACCACAATTCATTTAAAAAACCTTATGATAACTTTTTTTTACAAACGAAGCATGGTTTTATTTTATTGAAGTGTAAATAGCCAAAGTTGTTGTACTTGGATAAACCGAAAACCTACACATTTATGTGTTATGGCTTACAATTTTAAGGAATTTATTTAACAATTTTACAATAAAAAAATAATAAACCAAGGGTTATATCTTCCACTATCTCTAAATCTTACGCCATTAGATTTTACCTTTTTTTATTTTTTATTTAAAAATTACATATATCAGAATCAGCTGCGCAATATTAAAGATGCAATTACTGACGTTATTCGATTTATTTAATAATAATAATTTTTGTTTTATTTGATACCAATCTAAGCAATGTTGGTTGCCTAACATACATGTCACGTGAAATACAAATATTTATGAAAGTTCTGTATAAATAACATACAAGTTTAAAAAAGCGATTGTTTTACACCGAGTGTAAATGCTCGATCTCACGAGTGTTCGTAGCTCACGAGTGGATCAGATTTAGACGAACATATAAATTTATTTTTCTAACGTGTAGATCATGTTGTTTTTGTGTATTTGATAAAAATATCGCTATTAAAAGGGTGTCAAATAATAATAATATGTTATCATGTGAAGAAGTAAATAAGTTGGCAAAAAACATTAATCGAAAATGAATCAATCAAAAAATCTGGAGTTCCATCGATAGATAATGTAAAGGAATTTTTAAATCCTAATGTCAGTTTAAATGTAGTGTTGGCAAATAATGTAAAAGATTGCGGCCGGAATTTGGTTATAACATCACATGATACCAAAACAAAGAAAAAGCGAGCCTTTACAGTTACAGAAAAATTGCATTCAAGCCGAGTGTGACAAAATATCACAATATCAATTAGCAAATGCTAGACGGCAATTTTACAAACGGTTGGCCCATTGTGTAGCAGTAAATGGCGGCTTTTTTGAACATTTGCTACAACTTTTTTGTTTTTTTATTGTTGAAATAAATAAAATCGTTTCTTCCATTTTTTTGGTTCTGGGAAATGGAAAATTGTCAACAATAGTATGGATAGATGCAGTATTTTTTAATTAAAATATTAGTTTAGACTTTTTCTCTAAAATTATTAAAGAATGCACATGATTCAATATTAAAAGTTTAGCACTAAAATCTGTTACGTAGAAAATGTTCTGATATAGATTACGTACTGTATAAGTTTTGTCTCCGGAACGCCTTGTTAGTACAAGATGGAATTATTCAAAAAAGAAAAAAAATATTTTCGGTGATTTTGAGATGGATTGTACATGTGTTATGTTAAAAATGTGGTATATAAAAAATTCTCTAGTATAAGATTTATCCACGACACGCCCACTTTTTGTGGTTGACTGTCAACTTTTAAAAGAACGATTTCATTACTTCCGGTAACGTTTGTGCAACATAGACCTCCGTTTATCGGTGTCTACGTCCAACAAAGCTTTCATCATTAAGCTATTTCACGCAATTCCACGTGAATAAGCAATCGAATTTTGTGTCTATCTGAGCAAAGGCTTGTTTGGGGTGAGTGGTTTCTATTTTTTTGTATTGGAGGTTTAAATTGATTCTTTCGTAATTGTTTATAGCGGGTTTCAATAGCCTCATACGTTTCCTTTATCGGGGAAGATAAACAGATGGCATATTTCTTACCATGACGTCACGTTGCTGTAATTAAACCATTCACATCCTAAAGGAGTTGAAGGCATTTATGATACTTTCTTTTGAAAAGAACTTTTACCACCAATTAGGATATTAAATCGAGGGGAAACGCTGCGCATTTCCTATCTTCAATGCTTGTATGATTAAAAAACGGAAATTACTTGTGATAATGCCGTATGTACGTTTTTCTGTTAGATTTCAGATTACGTTTTAGGTAATACAGGTATGGACCTAACTAGATCCCTACAGGATCATACATAGATGTGAGTATTACAAATTTCTATTTTTACGAGTACTACTTCGTTGGTCATGTCGATTGTTAGAATGACCGTATGTACTTGTTAGGTTGTTAACACAATTAACTATTAGATCACTTTGTGCGTCACAAAGTCTTATGCAGTGCGCGTTGAATCTCTAAGTGAATACTTTAATGATTTTGTGTTATCGAATATAACGTCATTCCTTTTTTAAATATAAAATTTAGACCGACTAGATCATTTTGCTGTACGATGTATTGCCCTGTATAGGGCGTAACTTATATCTTGTCCGACTTATGTACTCGTATTGGAAAAAATTATATAATTATACTTATGTACCTTTTTCGTCCTCTTTAACTACTGTCTGCCATAAAATAAATATATATTTGGTATTATTTCGGTTGAAGGATAAGCAACTTTGCCATCACCCGTGTGAGATATCCGACCTCGAATAATATTTGTCGACTTTATGCACGCAGAAGGCTAAAACCTACGGGTTTCCGGTTCATTTTGTCTTACGAGTTTGTGATGGATGTGGCGGAAACGGATTGGTAAGAAAATGAGGTTTTTTTTCATCAATCGTCATCTAACGTAACGACGTTTTCATTTTAAAAATCTCTAATAAATCCGCTCGAATGTCGCATTCGTAGAACGACGTAGCTGAATATTTTCTAACCAAAGTCATAGAGTAGGTTAGTATTTACACGTGGTTGATGGTTGCGACGTACCAACTATTTTTGATTGTTTTAGCTTACTTTCTGTCTTGCTTCTCATGGATTAACGGAGTCGTTAGTTTTGATTATGGATTAACAAAACCGCAATTTCTTGTGTGTGATGTAATTCGACTGATGGCGTCCTATTGTATAATTTGAGTTTGCTGAGAATCAGTTTGAAGTGGTACCACATGCGAATGGGTATTCCTTAAGTAGCTTCTGGCCTAAAAGGTATTTATGTATCATATAAGTTCCGCCGGCATAATCAAGCGGGGAATACGGCACTACCTCGACCCTCAACTGGTCACGCACTTCGGGGTTGTCGACTTACGATCGCGCTAGGTTGCGTTGTGTCAAAATGTTAAACAAAGTTACAATTTAAGTTAAACGTAATAAGTACTGATTCCGTAATACCTGGGTAATTGCTAAATTTCTTCTCTCGTTAATACTTTACGCCTAATCAATGTCAATTTTGTTTATTCATTATCAATGTCAAAATTTTAATCATTTATGTGCGGGAATGTAACTATCAGAGATTTGGAAGTACGTGTCGGATTGTGTTTCTGTCGTAAAATGAATTTCGATTAATTTATACCGGTCGTAAGCTTAACGTCAAGATCTACGGGCGGTTTCAAAATTTCACTTGAGGTAACGTATTTAACTTGCTACCGTTTTTTGTAATGCGGCAGCGTAAATTAATCTAGTAAAAGCATATCTGCTTTCAGAGTCTATTTTAGACCTGCTTTAGCACTGTGATTTAAATTGTTTTGTTATTATGCATATGTAAGTTGTACCAGTGGCGTAATAGTCGATACTCATCTTTTGTCCTAAATGAAATTGCTCTTAAAAAATAATTGTTATTAATTTTGGGTATCTTTGATTTGGGAATGTACTTTGGGAGACTGCGGGTCTAGGATCTCCTTTTCTCCTGCTTAGACATTCTACGTTCTATTAAATTGCGAGAAGAGGTGGAGCAATCGGGCATTTAGCTTACCTAAGAATATCCTCTTTACTTCGATCTTTACTCTACGACCATCTGCAGCGAGGCTAGCCGAAAGGTAAGCGTAACATCTCAGTATAATAATTTTTTTTCTTCTTTTTTAGATTTAGTTTATAATCGATCATCACGACCCCATCTCCGGGAACAACTGTGTGTCGCCTTCTGTTTTTTTACGAGTAAACAAGCACCCAGTGTGACTTCCAGTTCTAAAAAATCGCATTCATCCACGCGCACACTTGCGATAAAAGTAGTGAACGTAACTCGAAAACGCATGCGTTTACGATTCATTGGTTGACTTAAAAGCAACTTATTTGTGATATCCTATATCTAATTACTTCTTTTTTCAGACTCTTAGCTTTAATAGTGGACAATTCAAGCATGCCGAAGGCTATTAGCGTGACTAGACAATCGTAAATACAATTTTTTAAGTTTGTATTGATCCGTGTATTTGTCAAAAGTAGGTATAGATATTATCACGACTAACGAACGCAAATTGGTTTGTATAATTACCGTTTAAATTTATTCTAAGTGCTATTTGCTTTTGGTTGCGAATTCACTAGTTTTCCATCGAATTAAAATTTAATTCCCTCATTATCTATTAATTTATACTGTCATACTGTACTACGATAACTTTATGTATAAAGTGTCGCTTACTCTCCAGGACTTGTATCAACAATTACTGTCTGTAATATTTATCGACTTTTATTTGTTATTATATTTGTAATTTTGTTTTGTTTATCTTTTAACATTTCTTTCTATCGTTGTTAAAAATGTAAACAGTGTCTTCGGCGCCTTCTAACTTTTTGTAGAGTTTGCACACCGAGATTTGCGAGCCGCCTGTCAAATTATAACAAGTCAGCCGCCAGCAATTACGTTACAAAACAAGTCTCGTAACCAATTCCTTCCTGCGTTTCCCAAATCACAACCCGGTATACAATTTTTATTAATAATAGCTTATAAAGCACTTACAAGACCCTTAAAAGGTCAATTTTTTCACTTTTAATTCATTAGTTAGAGTATATTACAACAAATGTAAGAGTAAACATTCTTGTTTTCTCTATTTTACATAACCGTTTATTTAAAAACATTTTCTGAAATAAACTTTTTTCTATTACTAGTTGTATAGACTTTCATTATTACGCATAATAGTAGGTTATAAAGTGGCACTTTCTTAAGCGCGGGTAAATAACACAACCCGATTTTGAATATTTGTGATGTGTTGATTCCAAAAATACCTGGCTTTTTTTCGTAGCAGCTCCAGTTTTTGAGATATGGGCTAATAATTGGTATTAGTTCTGATAAAACGCAAAAATATTGAAATAGTTATATCTTTAGAGGCCAAAAGTGAAATTTCCTACCTAAATAATTAAAATCTAATGAGCTAGTTTGAGTTACTTGTAAAACCCGACATTCCTATACCCCTATCAAAAAAACATTTACCTATTTAGTTCACGTAGCTGAAGTTGTGGTATCATTTAATGTTGTTCAGTGATAAAACATACATTTAATTAAAACCATGGCATTCAGAACCAAACGTAGTTGTGTGAATAATCCAGACGTTTTTTGCTTGTATGTGGCGAGTACACTTTTAAAGGAAGTAGAAAGCCTATTTCTGATTGTGTGAGAAGAAGTTATCTGTCCTATTTTGGCATTCACTTGAGTGACCAGGATAAATCTTGGACTCCACATTTCGTATGTAAAACATGTATTAAACATCTGCGTCAGTGGACAGTTGGAAAGAGAAAATGTCTAAAGTTTGGAGTACCAATGGTTTGAAGAGAACCAAGAAACCATCACGATGACTGCTATTTTGTCTCGTGAATATCAAAGAAATCAATCGGAACAATAGACAGAAATGGCCATATCCTGATCTAGATTCAGCAAAGAGGCCTGTACTGCATAGTGAAGAAATACCCATTCCATCATTCAGCAGTCTGCCTTCGCTCCCGGAAGATGATGCAGAACTACCCACGTTTGATGAAATTCAGTGTATGGAATCAGAAAACGACAGTGATTTTAAAGCAGATTTATCAAGTCCGCAACGTTTCAATCAACAAGAACTGAACGATCTCATTAGAGACCTGAATCTTTCAAAGGAATCTTCTGAGTTACTCGCTTTCAGATTAAATGAGAAGAATCTACTGCAGCCAGATACCAATATTACATTTTATCGCAAAAGAGATAATGATCTGCTGCCCTTTTACTCTGAGGAAAATAACCTGGTATTCTGTAACGATATAAGAGGACTCTTACAAAAAATGGGTTTGTCGGAATACACACCAGACGAATGGAGCCTTTTTATAGACAGTTCCAGACGAAGTTTGAAATGTGTGTTTTTACACAATGGTAATAAATATGGCTCAATACCCATTGGTCATTCTACCAGCATGAAAGAGGAATACTAAGCAATATCACTAGTCCTGAAAAAAATTAAGTATGAAGAACATCAGTTGGTGATTTGTGTCGACCTAAAAATAGTGAACTTCCTCCTTGGACAGCAAAGTGGATATACAAAAATCTTTGTTTTTTATGTCTTTGGGACAGCAGAGCTAAGGATTAGCACTGGGTTAACAAAAATTGGCCTTTAATAAATGTTATGACTCAAGGAAAGCAAAATGTAATCAACGAACCTTTGGTTGCGAGAGACAAAATCGTATTTCCACCCTTGCATATCAAGTTAAGGCTTATGAAGCAATTTGTAAAGGCTTTAAATCGCTATGGACTTTGTTTTGGCTACTTGATTCGTAAATTTCCTAGAATTAGCACGGAACAACTGAAACCCGGAATATTCGATGGCCTTCAGATAAGGCAGCTTATTAAAGATCCACAATTTACCGCATCAATGACTGAAATTGAATCTAACGCTTGGTGTTCATTTGTTCAAGTTGTACAAAATTTTCTCGGAAATTATAAGGCAAAAAATTATATAGAATTAGTGGAAAATATGCTTTCAAACTTTAATATACCCGGCTGCAACATGAGCATAAAAGTTCACTACCTCTACAGCCACTTAGATCGGTTTCCAGAAAACCTAGGTGATTTGAGTGAAGAACTGGGGGAAAGATTCCATCAGGACATTAAAACTATAGAAGATCGACATCAAAGAAGATGGGGTACCCACATGATGGCCGACTACTGCTGGAGCCTTCAGCGAGACTGTCCTAATAACTACTATGCTAGAAAGTCATATAAAAGAAGATTTTTAAATGATATGTAAATATAATTTATAAACTTATTTGTTTATTTTGTGAAATAAATACATTACTTTGGATTTTATGTGTTTTTTTACTAGCACTTGAAGCAGATAGTATTAGTAATAACGTAAAAAGTATAAAAGTTAAAAAACTAGACTATTTCTTTCTAAAAAAAAGGTCAAAATACAATACCTCAAAAACTAGATCTGATAGACCAAATCTGAAGACAGTTTTGGATTCTGCACCCAAAACTTACTTAAAAACAGTTACCACAACCCTGGCACCAAAATGTGTGTTTGGCTGTGTAATATTTCATTATTAACCAGTAGTCAATAATAATTAAATTTTCTGATAATTAATTTTAAAGAAAAAAGTTTACAAAACTATCTACCAGGGACAAGAAATTTTATTTAATGCTATTTTAAGATTTTAAATCGTTCATTAAACAAATTAAATGTAAATATTAGTAAATTAAATACATTTAAGATAAAATCAATGCTTAAACTAATAATGTTTTTGAACAATTTTAATAACTTTAGCAAAAAAAACTTTTTGTGTTGTAAATCACAATTACGAATTGCGTCAATATTTCTATTAAACTAATGACTGTCACAATCAATCACCTAATTTTTAATTTGAACTCAATATCTTAAATTTAATTTAATAACAGGTAAAAAAGTCTTAATAATTGTAGTGGAAAAAATCGTATAAAGACCACGGTTGAGAAAATGATTATAACTGAGCTTTGCGTCCTGCAAAAACATCTGTCGCTTAGGTTTTAATCATACACTTCTCAACTTTGGTATATAATATACCATTATAATAGAGCGAACAAAAGTCAGTTAATTAAAACATAACAAAAATAGTCGTTACTGGTCTTTAACTTTGTTCTTTCTATTCTTTTCTTAAAAGTTTAATAAAAATAAAAATGCTTCATATGAAAACGTGATACGTTAAGGTATGGAAAATGCAATATTTACTTGTAAAAACAAAAGTAATGTAACCGGTAAGTCCTAAAAAAATATGCATACTTTGGGTACCTACACTGCTTTAATTTAATCTAATACGCATTATCTTACAAGAAACTTCATTACTGAAGCTTAGGTGAATAAGTCGGCCAATCGATGCCTTCATCTAGAATGGTATTGCGGGTCTTTGCGTAATTTCTCAACAATACTATCCAAACTATTTCTCTGAAAACTTCATTCATCTGTCAAATTTGACACTTAAACAATGAAACGTCGACCCATTGTTGCATTTAGCCAATCATGAATAAATGTTACATTACTATTATTTATAATACTGTTAAATTATTCTAAATGGAAAGAGACGCGTGGTTTATCATGTATACTCTACAAATTTTTTATATCGTATTGCAGAAACTAGATCATGTTGTAAGTTTGTTTCAAAAATGTTACCTGTTTTTTAAGATTTCTGCTATATCACATAAATTCTGTCAGAATAATTAATCTCAAATAACTCTTAAAACATTAACAAAATTATAAGAATAAAAATAATACTGCAACAAAAAAATTCATATTCAATTTAAATGTTATCACTATTGTAATAAATAATAAAGAAACGTTCAAGAAGTTATTCGCAAATTCAAGAGCTTTCTCGAAGTTGTTATCCATCTTCTAGAACGTATATCGAAAGATATGGAACACTCGAGAATGATTTTTAAAATGTGTATATACTGAAGAAACAAATCGTAGGTCAGTTATTTCCGTAATGCGAAGTCTGCAGTGTTAAGAAGATTATTCAAGTCTAAATAAATAAGTCGTTAACGCGTGTTATAAATAAATCTACGAAGTACGTGATTTTAGTGTAAACAAGTGTATGAAGTTATCCTCGGACTTTATTTTATCTTCGTGTAAGTGATAGCATTATACATAAATTATACTGTAAGTGTTTTATTAAATATCCTTAGATTAATTAATTCAGTTAATTTAAAAGTGTACATATTTTTAGTATAAGTAAAAAATATTTTTAGTAGTTTAAATAACTTAGTAGTCAATAATAAAATTCGTTACAATAACTTTACAGTACAGTATGTCAGAGATGCTTTCTAAAAATAGGCGAAGCTTAAGTCATGGTTTGGTAGAAAAAAATTATTTTAACTTTCTTTGTCTGAGATGAATATTCTGAGTCATATAATAAGTATAGAAACAGCAATGAAATCAATTTTTTTATTAATAAAAAAACGTGTAAAGAAACAAAATTAAAATCTCCACAACTAAAACAAAAACAGCACCTAAAAAAACTGGTGTAGCCACCACACGACTTTTCTATAAGGAATGATGAAGAAATGTATTTTTATAAGGTTATGTTGTCATAAAACCACTTTGAAGTGATATGTTTGTTTTAAAAACGATTAGTAAATCGCCAAATAACCAGACTTTTGTGCAACCGGCTATTTATTTTTTCTAAAAAAAAAAAATCGTAGCAGGCAGGATTCGAACCTAGATTAAATAATGGAAATCACTTTAAATTATAAATTAAATATTTAATAAACTGTTAATGTTAGAAAAACCTTTATTTGAATAAATTGTTAGGAAGAATTATCTTTATAAGAAACTGTAAAAATAATTCGAATAATTTACATTCGTACAAAATTATATAAGAAAAACTGGTCAAAATTGTAAATACACCTACTTCCGGTATCTTCATCAGATCTAACTTTTGATAAAGTCGAGAGAATATGAAAATCCAGCTCTATACCAAATTTCAAGTTACTAGGACTTTTGGTTCGAGAGTTATCGTGGGTACATCGTTACACACAGGCAGACACCCAAAATTTTTTTGTCAAAAATATTTTTTTCTGACTAAGGAAACCTTGAAACGTAAAGTTATGCAAAAAAAATATTTTTTTTAAATCGTCGCAGGCAGGATTCGAACCTTTAAATTGTAAATTAAATAGGTATCCAATAAACTGTTAATGATAGAAAAAAAAATTTATTTAAATAAATCAATCAACTTTCTTTTTGCGACACTAATAGAAAAATAAGACCTTTATTTTAATGTTGTTAATACGCATGGATGTAAACGCGTATAAACTTCGTGGGAATAAATAAATCAAATTTAACGTGTCATTGAGTTTTCACGTTGCGTTCTTAAAGGGAAATGGAAGGCACCATAACTAATATGATAAACAAAAAATTCGTATTTCCCTTGACACCCATTTACTGCTTTACTATGGTACGATAAATAATCGTTTTTATTCTATTTTTCAAACTTGTCAATTACAAATAATGAAGTATTTTACCATTATATTCATTTATCATTTTTAGTTTTTAAGTTAGTATTTAAGCTATTGTTTGAATGTGTTTGGTTTCACTGTAAGATGTACCTTAGTTAAATCGTATAGCGAGTACATGATAAACAGGATAATCAGGAGTGGCAGATAAAGAATGTCTACTGTGCCCAATTTGCGACTTTAGTGGCATATGCTACTCAAAATCCTTTTACAAATGTCCGAAATGTTTTAGCCGACGTTGAATTTTTGTAATGTTAGTTAACCCAATAAACAAGACTAAAAGAGACTGAAATAAAAAAGTATTAAGCCGGTACAAAAGAAATTCTTAGCAAAGACAATAAAAAAAGGCGTCTGAAATTTGCAAAACGTTACGTCAAAGAACCGCTAGATTTTTAGAGTCGTGTTGTTTAGCGACAAAAAAACTTTTAAGAGTTCAAACGACGCACCTTCGACCTCGAAGTCGTTATAGAGCTAATTACACAAGCTGCAAAAAGTGTAGCTGAAAATTTTCAGCAAATGTATGTGGTTGAGTGAATTTTCATGGCCCAAGCGTTTGCTGAGTGAGGGAATTTTCCATTTTGAATAATTCCCGTGTTGTCCTTCTTACGCAAACTATGCTTTCGTCACACGTCATAGTGCACATTTTTAGAGCGCAGAACAAACTGATTGATTGCGTCTTAAAGTTTTGCTATAAACGCCGTCAGATTAAAAAAAGTGTAACAATGTTGTGTTCAGACCATATGTCAAAGGTACCACAGGTAGAATAGAAAAAATGTCTAATTTCTCACTATAATTAATAGTTGGATAAAAATAATCAAATTCAAGGTATACTTTCTAATAGGTAATGATGGATATTGTTCCAGATTTGTTTAAAATGGTTATCCTCTGTGTCAAGGTGTTTTGTTCGATTAACGTATTTAACACCCATGACTAAAACTGTTAATCGCAAGCGTGACAAAATTTCTACCAAGAGAAATAAAAAAACTAAAAGTCATAGTTGTTAAAAAAAGAAGCAAAAATGAAGAAAATCAGTCCAAAGCGTAAAAAAGCAATTCATTGAGGAAAAAAAAATAGGTTGAAGAAGTAGTTGGTCAAAGCGATGATAAAAGTGATGCAGCGTGCATTTTTGTAATTAGCTCTATTCACAGTCGAAGCAAACCAAAAACATTATTTTATTGTAAATTGCCTAAATGCATTAAATGCATTCCGGTGTGCAAATAAAGTTCTGGTGCCTATACGAACCTGCGCCTAATAACGCTCACGCCTAATGTCCTTTACGGATATCTTAATATAATAATAATTAAAAAAAACAAATTTCAAAAAAAGTATGCCAACTGGGGCATAATTTCCCGACAATAGTATACTTATAATTTTTTTGAAAATGGCGGTAAGTGGTAAGTTAATTACATATTTAACGTAATTTATTCGGCACAGGCCGTTCCGCCACGCTTTGGCCACATGTTCTAATTTAACTACTCTCACGGAACTTTTGTTTATGTTAATTTCCGTAATTACGATCATTGTTGCAATACCATTAAGGTAATTTCATTAATCATCTTGTGTGTATCGCATGCTGTGTACAAACGATATTTATTACGAAATTTTCTTCGCTATTCATTTCCATTCGACTTATGTATTGTGTGTTGCCGATATTTCTGGCATCTATGGATTGAGAATTAGATATACTCTTGTTAATATTCTACGTTACTAAATTAAAGTTTTTATACCTGTTTAATCTTTCTTTTATGGTAACATACCTTTCTCTCTTATTGTGGTTACCCGAACATCAGAGTAACAAGGATTACGAAAATAAAACTTCGTTACAAGCTTGGGCCGTCTGTCTTGATCGAGACAGAAGTGTTAATTATAAAAGATCTGGCGCCCTTAATTATTATTCACTTGAACCTCCCCTACCTCCGACTGTGTGAGTTGGCCGTGCAAGGTTGGTAAGACCTAAAACTTGTAACATATTGTTTGCGAATCATTAGCAGTTATATAAAAATCAGTATCAGTAGTTTATGTTTTTTCCCGTTTTGGCGCTTTTTTAATTAATTTATAATCGAAACATCAAAGACCAAGCTGAATCCTATTAATTTTACACCTATGATCCTGTCTCTAAAGTTCCGATCTGTCGCTACTTGCTTTGGGGTGATTAAGTTACTGGTAAATAGTGAGGGCTGGACCACAAGAGCTCTAGGGCCCGGCCCCTCAGCGTTCATTAATACAAAAAAACGGTACAAATAATAAGAAATGAAAATAAATAAAGCTATAAAAATAAAGCATTACAGTTTTATCTAAAAAAAACAATAAAATAAAGTTGATCGTAAATGTATCTCAACAGTCACCAATAATTGTTATTTTACCTTTATTGTTAAATAGCAATAAGTGTTCAAAACAATTGTCTCTTAGTTTTGTTATTATCAAATCCCAATTCACACAAAACAAAAAATTACGAAACGAATAGATTTCAAATTCCAAATTTTTAAACTGCAAACTCGGACAATTTTTTAAATTAAATTATGGCAAATTTAAATTATTTAATATAATGTACTATTATAACTACGACAAAAAATATTTTTATACAATGTATTACGTACACCTGTCAAGAAAAATAACAGGACTATACTTCTTGTATCAAACACAATAATTAGCATTAGCATTAATATTCTCCTAATAAATTACCAAAGACACCAAGAAAAAAATCTCTCAGAAAGTTTACTTCAAGTTTGGAACTAAATCAAGCAGATAAAATAGCAAAACGTAATTTTACACGGCATTTTTCTAATGCAATTTATAATAAAAAATTGCTGAACAAAACTTATTTGTTAACTTTAAAACATTTTTGGAGTTACCTACATAATGCATGTGCACCACGGTGCTATGGTTTATAGGAGTAAATCTCGTTTGGTATTTATTCAAAGCAATATTAACGCACAGCGATATGTTAACGAATTGGTAGAACCCCATATTCTTCTATTTCTACAGCAGTTAGAAAAACCGTTTTTCCACCAGGATAATGCCCGTGTCCACATAACAAAACACTTGATAGACCGATTCGAAGAGACAAATGTTAATCTCTGGTCATGACCACCCAGATCTTCCGACCTTTTGCCTATTGAACACGTGTAGGACATTATGGATAGTAGACTGAGGAACTTACTGCATCTTCCACAGACACAAAAGGCTCTCCGGCAAGAATTGCAAGTTGCTTGGAACTCAATAACTTAAGAAAAAGTCGACCACCTGCTGGAATAGATGATACGAAGAGTGAGGATGTGTAAAACCGATAGAGAAATTAAATAAACATTGTGTTCATCTTTGTTTCTTCTTTTTAAAAATTTACTGCCATTGAATCACTAAATTTTTCTACTAAGTTTGGCTATGAAAAGCTCACCTATTCTTGGTGTTGAAATTGTAATATCAGAAAGTATATTACGTAAAATTGGTATTCATCGTAGTAGCGTAATAAAAATGCAAACTTTTTTTATATCCTAGTAAATACAAACTAATTTGCGACATTAGATTCACGAACTGATTTCTGTTTTTTGAACAATTTGGGTGTTAGTAGATGGTACAGCTAAAACGGCTAAAATTTAAAAAATCAAGAATGTGACGAAATATCAAATACAATATGATACCGACAAATTACAGCGTTGTCTTCGAGATTTTACTAGTACTCCGCTTCCCTCTTCAACAAAATTATTTTTTTTAAATTTTTACGGTTAATAAGCAAAATTGGAATTTTAGCTTTGAAGTATGTACAAAAAAAAATAAAACTTTGCGTTATGTTGTGTTAAAAATATTTTGGTATGGTCTTCGTACTGTATAAATTTTGTCCAGGACATAACATTTATAACGTAATAAACATTATCTGCAAGGTTCCATTTTGTGCAGAACGTAAGTCAGACGTATGTGTAAGGCTATGAGTTTCTAAAGTACTAAATATCTTAAATTATCTACGCTCATTTTAAATAATATACAACCGTTAGGGGTGCAGGGTATTGCTGTAGACGTAATACCTTATATCAAAGAGGGTTGCATTCAACGACATAGTCGGAGAGTGGTCGGCAATGACTGGTTTTCACAACACGCCCAATTCTTGCTTATGGCTTTAAGTGCTACACCCTCAGCAGATATGGTAAATACCAAGAGCGTCTGACCCAGAGTCAACGGTTGTCAACAGCGTCTGTACTCCAAGTAGAAGCGGCTGAAACTATAGTCAGGAAAGCAACGGGAAGCTACCTGGTTTATATACCTTCCCCAAGACATTACAATGGATACACAAAACCAAATGAAGACCCTCAATCCTGGACACCCTTTAAATGGGGAGAGGGTGCTAAGAATCCACCGGTGTTCTAAAGAAGCCTTCTAAATGAACCACGAAAAGAGAAATGGTACTTAGAATGTACAAAGCATGTACCAAACCGAAAAAGCCGCAAATATAGTGTTGTCTAATTTAAGGACCCGTTAATACTAGTTTTACTGTAATATTGTTTGTGAATCGTTAGCTGTTATGTGTAAACGCGTATCTGTAGTTTATATTTTTTTCCGTTTTAGCGCCTTCTTAAGTAAACTATAATCGACACATCGAAGATCAAGCTGAATCGTATTCATTTTACACTTATGATCCAGTCTCTAAAGTTTTGAGCTGTCGATTTTTGGTTTGAGGTGATTAAGTTACTGGTAAGCAATGGCGGTGTGTCCATAAAGGTTCTTAATCCCGAGCCCATCAGACGTTTAATAAACAAAAAACTGTACAAATTATTAGGAACTAAAATATTTTTAATGTATTTATAGGTTATAAGTATCACTTACTTTATACTACTCTACAACATTAATTTAATATGGTTGTCATTCAAACCAACGTATATTAAATAGGTATTTCTTTATGTCCAGGTTACGATTTGTATAGTGACGTTGCGACCCACACTACGAGATTTTTATATAGAATTTTTAACGTGTAAAAAGGCTTGCAAATTTATAGCCCGCGGTGCTTTTAATTCAGTAATGATTAAAAGGCGAACGTGTAGGATGTGTTCTAAGTGAAACGGTATATTATTCGTACGTAATTTTCAAAACTTGCAAACAATAGGTTACAAATTATTTTAAATAATGAATTTATAACTCCATCGTTAGAAGAAAAGGTTAAAATGAAATATCTCGAAAAGCTATAAAAATAACGCATTACAGTTTTATCCAAAGAAAACAATAAAATAAAGTTGATCGTAAATGTATCTCAACAGTCACCAATAATTGGTATTTTACCTTTATTGTTAAATAGCATTAAGTGTTCAAAACAATTGTCTCTTTAGCAGTTTTGTTAATATCAAATCCCAACTCACACAAAACAAAAAATTACGAAGCAAATAGGTTTCAAACTAGAGATTTTTAAACTGCAAACTCGGACAATTTTTTAAATTATTATAAATTAAATAATGGCAAATTTAATTTATTGAATACAATGTACTATTATACCTACGTCAAAAAATTAATGTATTACGTACATACATATGTATATTGTAAGTAAAGATACTTTTAAAGTAAGAAATTTAATTCATAAAAAACAAATATTAAATTATAAATCAGAAACCTTTCTAGAAACGATTTTTTATATTAAATGTAAAAATAAACACACATAATTATTCTTTAATTACAACAAAATTATTTTATTATTATTATTTTTGGAACATCCTGTTAAGAACATATCGACCGGACTATAGTTCTTGTATCAAACACAATAATTAGCATTAGCATTAGTATTCTTTCAATAAATCAACAAAGACACTAAGAAAAAAATCTCTCGGAAAGCTTACTTCAAATTTGGAACTAAATCAAGCAGATAGAACTGCAAAACGTAATTTTACACAACATTTTTCTAGTGCAATTTATAATATAAATAAGTGCGTTGCTTAACAAAATTTGTTTGTTAATTTTAAAACATTTTGGTAACTACCTACATAATGCATGTGCGCCTCACTATGGATTTATAGTATACGGTGCTATAGCCTATGGGAGTAAGCTTCGTTTAGTATTCATTCAAAGCAATATTAACGCTCGGCGATATGTTAACGAATTGGTAAAACCCCATATTCTTCCATTTCTTCAGTAGCAATATTAATCTCTTGCCATGACTACCCAGATGTGTAGAAGACTAGGGACTTAGCGCATCTTCTATAAACACGAAAATTGCAAGTAGCTTGGAATTCAATAGCTTAACAAGAAGTCGACTACCTGCTGGAATAGATGATACGAAGAGTAAGGAAGTGTTCATCTTTGTTTCTTTTTTTAGAAATATACTGCCATTGAATAGCTAAATTTTCCTAGTTTGGCCATAAAACTCTCACCTCTTCTTAGTGAAATTTTAACATCAGAAAGTATATTACGTAATAAAAATGCAAGTTTTTTGTATATCCTGGTAAATAGAAACTAATTTACGACATTAAATTCACAAACTGATTTCTTTTTTTTTAACAATTTGTGTATAAGTAGACAGTACAGCTAAAAAATCAAGAATGTGACAAAATATCAAATACAATATGACACCGACAATTTAGAGCGCTGCCTTTGAAATTTTACTAGTACTCCGCTTCCCTATTCAACAAAATGATTTTTTTTTAATTTTTCCGGTTAATAAACAAAATTAAAATTCTGCGTCATGCTGTGTTAAAAGTACTTTGGTGTAGTTTTCGTACTGTATAAATTTTGTCCCGGACGTAACTTTTATGACGTACTAAACATTATCTGTCAAGGTGACATATGGTTACGTGTTAAACCGCCCACTTCCATTTTGTGCAGAGCGTAAGTCAAACGTATGCGTAAACCCATGATTTTCCACAGTATTAAATATTTTAAATTATCCACGGTAATTTTAAATACTATATAACGGTTTGAGGTATAGGGTAGTGCTGTAGAAGCAGTATTTTATATGAAAGATGGTCGCATTCAACGACATAGTCGGAGAGTGCTTGGCGATGACTGGTTCTGACAGGACGCCCAGTTGTCACTTATGACTTCTAGTGCCACAACCTGAGCAAGCTGCAGGCTAAACTAAATAGAGGATAACTAGATATGGTAAATACCAACAGCGTCTGATCCAGAGTAAACGACTGTCAACAGCGTCTGTACTCCAAGTAGGAGCGTCTGAAACTATAGTCAAGAAAACAACGGGAAACAACCTGATTTATATTCCTTTCCCAAGACTAATGTCTTGGGATACACAATACCAAATAAAGGCTCTCAGTCCTGGACACCCCTTAAATGGGGAGAGGGTGCTAAGAATCCACCGGTGTTTCAAAAAAATCTTCTAAATAAACCACGAAAAGAGAAATTGTACAAAGCATGTACCAAACGGGAAAAGCCGCAAATATACTGTAATATTGTTTGCGAATCATTAGCTGTTATATGAAAACTCGTATATGCAGATCAAGCTGAATCCTATTCATTTTACACATATGATCTAGTCTCTAAAGTTCTGAGCTGTCGCTACTTACTTTGGGGTGATTCAGTTACTGGTAAACAGTGGCGGCTGTAATGTATTTAAATAATGTAATCAGCACTGTATATAAGATGTATATTGTTATATAATAATACGCTTAAGGTTATTTAACGATACATCTACGACTTATATATTAATAGAGTTGCCAGCGGACATGACCAGCATTGACCTTGACGCGATGTCGTATGGCGGTGTCTCTTGTGACACCACCGGTACCGCCCTCTTTATATATAGTACATAACAGCGGCTAGTCTATAAGAGTTCTAAGGCGCGAACCCTTAAGACGTCTATTAAAACAAAACAAAACTGTACAAACTATTAGGAATTAAAATATTTTAAATGTAATTATAGGTTACTTACTTCATATTAGTCTAAAACATTAATTTAATATGGTCGTCATTCAAACCAACGTATATTAAACAGGTATTCCTTTATGTCCGGGTTACAATTTGTAACGTGACGTAGCGACCTCCACTACTAAGGTGAAAGGGCTTGTACGTTTATAGCTCGCGGTTTTTAATTCAGTAATGATTAAAAAGCGAACGTGTAGGATGTGTTTTAAGTAAAACGATATGTTTGTCGTACGTAATTTTCGAAACATCCAAAAAATGAATTTGTAACTATGTCGTTAGAAGAAAAAGTTGAAATAAAATCTCTCAGAAGACTATAAAAATAATACATTACAGTTTAGCAAAAGGAAAACAATAAAATGAAGTTGGTGGTAAATGTATCTCAACAGTCACCAATTGTTATTTTACGTTTATTGTTAATCAGCAATATCTCCAAAACTATCGTTTCTTTATTAACTTTATTAATATCAAATCCTAATTTACACAAAAAATCACGAAAGAAATAGGTTTCAAATTCAAGATTTTTAAACTGCAAACTCGGACAATCAAGTTCAATCATGGCAAATTTAAATTATTTGATACAATGTACTATTATATCAAAGTCAAAAAATTTTTTTAAACGAATTATTATGTACATGCATATGTATATTGTAAGCAAAAAATAGTTTTATAATAACAAATTTAATCCATAAAAAAAATATTAAATTATAAACAAGAAACGATTTTCTATATTAAATGTAAAAGTAAACATACGAAATTATTATGATTCTTTAATTACAACAAAATTATTTTATTATCTTTGGAACATCTTTCTTGTCAAGAAAAAATTGACACGACTGTAGTACTTGTATCAAACACAATAATTAGCATTAGTATTCTCTCGATAAATCACCAGAAACTAAGTAAAAAAAAACTCTTTCGAAAAGCTTTCAAATTTGGAACTTATTCAAGCAGATAAAACTGCAAAATGTAATTTTACACGGCTCTCAATTTGGTAACTCTAAAACATTTTGGTAGTTACCTACATACTGTTTTTTACTGATATCTAAAAACCTTAACATTACCTACAAACATTTAAAAAAAATGAATTTTACTTTAAGCCAGACCTCACAAGCCGCTACTGCTGGTAAGTGATCGCACTTTAACCTAGCGCAAATTTAAGTTTTTACTACAACAACTTTAAAAAGAAGACTTTTTGCTTACCGGCCACAGGTTGTTAGAATGCTACGTCGATTTTAAAAATGTGGTTAATATGATGTGCCATATTTCATTTTGTTACGTACGAAATTCGTATTACGTACGACTGTGTATATTGACTTGAAATTAGATTCGGGTTTTGACGCCCTCTACCGATCGTTTTCTCGTGGTTGTCATTTGACGAAAATCGTCATACTGTGAATTGCATAAAATGGGCTGTGCGTGTTGAATATTTCTTGTAGCCGATGCCATCCGGAAAAATGGAAATCCAATTGTAATTATATTAATTATATAGAATATTTGAAGCGTTACAGGGTAAGCTATTGCTGTCGTTTATTAAAATTCGTTCGTAATTCTTTCTTCATTTTAACAGCCATTTTTCCTCCACTTCGAGCATATGTGCGTTTTCGATAAAGGGAATATTTGAATAATAATTCTTATTAAGCAATCACGTTACCGTACACGTGCGCTTTCGGAAGGCGGTTTCCACGCCACAAAAACGGGGTCTCGCTAATCCTTCCCGGGGAAGATATTACTACACGTGGATGACACGACTGGGTTATCAGCCACCTGTTCTACGTTATTATTTATCTGATTCGATACACAGAAGTACTGTTGAATACCAAAGGCCGACGTTGATCGTGTTATCAGCCACCTGTTTTGATTCGCTGCGTACAGTAGTCGATACACCGGTTTTTATATATATTTAATGAATTATTAATACTAATTGTTTTAGCCTAATCTCCTTTGTGAGTTGGTGTGTGACACGATTCGTGTTTAATGTTTATTACAGGCCACTGAAGGGGAAAAACGTTTTTCTTCGTGCTAGTGGATGCTGAACTTCGGGTGAGTTACTTTAATTAATCTTATGTATATCGTTGTCACGAAAAATTACTCACAAACTTTTGATTCATATTAACGTTCGTAAATGCACGTAATGTGTAGCTACCAATAAGATAATTATTATTATTGAATTCACTGTATCGCATACTGTGTGTAGGTGAAGGATATTTACTTCAATTTACTTTAATTGTGTGTGGTGGGTTGCCGATACTGTAGGCATCTACGTACTGAATCTTTTATATAATTCTATTAATTTACTTGTTACAAAATCAAAGTTTAATACCGTTGTTAATGGTTATTGTTAATTCTTCTAGTCTTTAGTATCTCCGAATTCGATGTATAGCGACTATTTTGTTACTATAAGTTAAACTGTGATATCTGTTAACTATAATCTGAAAGTGATTAAATTTGTTAATTCTCTCTCTTATGGTTATTGTTCCCTACGAACTAATTTGGGCTACTCGAACAGCCGAGTAGAGGGATTACGAACCTTCTAGTGTGTTACAAGTTTTGAACCGTTCTGTTGTGAGCGAAACAGAAGTGTTGCTTTGGATCAGCTTTGGCGCCCTGAAACATCTTTTTTGTATTTATTGTGGACCTCCCCATCTCCGACTATTGTGAGTTGGCCGTGCAAGGTTCGTAAAACCAAAAAGCTTGTAACAATTTATTTCCATAAACTACATGTAATTAAGAAGTAAAATATGATTTAAATTTTTGTTGTAGTTGTTTTATAAAAATTTACCTTTGTAAAAAATAAAGTAAATAACTGATTAATTAGTTAGATAGTTCATTTGTGGATTTTATTTATGAATAATGTATTCTAAGTAAATGTTTATTACTGAAATGATATTGTTTTATTGTAAAGTGTTTATATATTTAAACAGTTTTAGTTGTATTTCCTGTTTTCTATATATGCGGAATTCTACTTGAAAAAACTTTTAATAATATTATTACATAATAAAACGCGGTAATTCAAATAGGATTTTTAAAATAAATAAAAAAATATAACTACTTAGCAAAAACAATAGACACCTCAACAGATAAAAAAATATAATACAACTCGCCGAATATATACAAACTTAAAGGCGATGTACTCAAACACTGTAAATTAGCAACGAGAAATTCTCCTGTCTTAATTTTTTTCATATGAGTGTACAAATAATGTAGAGTAAAATCAATTTAGAAAAAAATTAAAAAATTTCAGAAATCTTAGTAATTTAACAATGGATGAATCACTTAAGACACAATAATAAATGCAAAAAAATATAACAAATAAGGTAAAAATTAATTTTCACTAACTCTCTAATTAAACATTTATAATTTTAGATTTTAAATACTCTTTTTCTACAACTCTACACTCGAATCTTAAATCTTTTATGTCAAGGCACAATTAGACGTATTCTCATAATCTTTTCAGGAACTACAGCAAATAGCATCTAAATATATACTCACTTAGTTTCTAAGGAAACGTAAATAAAAAAGAAAAAAGTACATACACTACTTAGCGACATTTATCTACATCAGTCAAACTTCTTAATAAAGTTTGACAGAGAGTTCTGCCATTTAAGCTAAATGGTGATTTGTCATATTGCTTGCTTTTAGTAGGGTAGAAAAATATATCATCTATTAACCCAAGAGTGCAATATAGAAACGTTTCTGAAAATTCGACACAACAAAAATGCTTTTTTTCCAAATTATAATTTTAAGTTGACATATATAATGTAACAATTATTTAAAAAAGAAAGCGTAATAGTTTGGTTGCTCGAAGGCATTTAACTGAATTTTCTCTTTTAAGTTCTAGTGCATTAAGCGTTAATTAAATTCTTGTATAGTACATAGTCGAATGAAAATACCTTTATATTAAACGAGAATTGCAATTTGAACACGAGTTTCTTTCGGAAAATTTTAGACTATATTCTAAAATGTAAGAAAACAATTCGTTAATATTAATTGTCGATAAAAAATAAATTAAATTTAAGCGAGACGAAAGTAGATTGATACTTAAATACAATTTAATGAATTTATAAGATTTTGAAGCTTTCATTATGCCGTTTAAATTACATTCGGTTTATTTACTAATCTCTTATATGGATTTATACGAAGCTTTACAATTCCCTTGGGTCACGTGTACGCCTGACACGATTAAACTTTTAATCAATCAAAATGCTGACGGTGTACCTAATTATAAGAAAAAAATTACATAAAGAAAATATACTATACCGAGACAGAGAAACGTGGGCTCGCCAGCGTATTGTGTTGGATGAGCAGGTGCGCGATCCCCAGGTAACATATAGGGACACTGTTCTTCTACAGATTGGCACACACTGCGACACGGCCGTACACGTAGATCCACATCTCCGTGTAGAAAATGAGGCACCAATGAGCTGCACACCCACCGCCGGTATGCTTCCTACAAAAAAAGAAAAATTTTGTTAGCGTATCTAACTATAGTCTCAAATTATTAATTTCATTATTCTAGAGATTCTAGAGACTCGATGACATTGCTTATTTTGCCATAGTCACAAAAGCTTTTAAGTATAAACTAAAAAACTATGTAAAAACGTGTTTAAAATGATTAAAAAAAATAATCTGTTGATTAGAATGTGTGACCTATTGACTTATTTATACAAGCTTATTATTTTTTTTAAATAATTAATCTCTTTTTAATAAGTAAACGTTAGATGCTACTACAATTTTTTTACAATCAGTGTTTATGCAACAAATATTGATAAACTAAATCAGCTGTTTCGTTCTAATTGGATTCTTCAGCACTCTAAAACACTCTAATGCAGTTTCCACAACTATATAAAACAAATTGTCATTGTATTATCCCATTCGGGTGTTAGAAGAATTAGTAAACTATAGCAATTTGTTTTATATAGTTGTGGAAACTGTATTAGAGTATTCCAGTGCTGAAGAGTGCATTTTCATTTAATGGAAAAGTTTATAGCTAAGTACTTAAAAATTAAGAACCATTATCTGCTGCAAAACGAAAAAAATGAATTCGGTTTTTTTCCAATAAAGATTATCTACTTATAAATAAAGATATTTGGAAAAAAAATATTATAAATATTTCTAGTTACTAAAATATAACATGTCTCATATTTGGAACAAAGGTTGAAATGTAAAATTACGAAAAAAAAATTGGATACCTATGAAGCTTTATTTACTAAAATGATACAATGTTTTACAGGAACATAATCTCATTTAATATGGAATGGAATAAAACAAAGGTCATAGAATGCTACTTAGCATTTACTACAACTACAGACGAGGTACAGCTTTGTTGCGTGGTGATTTGCATGACTAAGTGTCCTCTATTATCACGTTTTACATCTAAACTCACTCTTCCACATAATCAATTAGATTTTTGTAGACTTGCTCTCTTTGTCGTGTATGATGTAGTTTTAGAAAGGTATGTAATTACTATTTTTCTACGAACGTCCAGAAGCGACACTTTTTCGTAGGTATTTGCAATCTGGTATATATTCCAAGTATTTACTACGTTTATAGCTAGAAGTTGTATGAATAAAAGCTACCACTATTTCTTATTCTGCACAATAAAACCTTGAGCACAGGAACCTGAATTTGTTTTCTACCCTTACGAGAATTCTGTTTAGTGTAACCCAAGAGCTGACTATAACTGTAATTAGTAAGTAAGGTAAAATGGGATAGTAGAACAGTAGCTTCGGGGTAAGCGCACCTCCAAGTAAATATTGCCAGATTGTATGTTATATGACAGTGCCATCTAGTGGCATGCGTCGGAACCCTTCTTAAATAGACCCTTGGTAGGTATTGCAATTAATAACTTTTAAACAGTTCACTGGTATTTGCTTCTAAATGCAGATGTGCACATTGTGACACAATTTGTGTTAATTTCTTTTATCTACAAAAATCGAAGCCATATATAAAGGTACGTGTATTTTGAGTACTTTGGCAATAAGTATATGCTCTTAACAAATAGTTTTTGAATATCATAATTATATTGTTAAATTTGGCCATAGGTTACATTTTGCCTTTGTAAAACATACTGTTAAGTTAAAGTTAAAAAGTTGGTAAGTCAATTTTCAAGTATAAAATTTTGTTCCTCGACACCTCCACTCTTTGGTCGGCGATGTCAAATTTTATAACAGCGTATTATGTTCACTTCCTGTAAGACCTGGTGCAATACAGACGAGCTCTGTATTTTTACGCCCAACAAGGCTATCACCATTAGAGTATTTCACGCGAATATGCGGATGAATTTTGTGGCTACTTAGTGAAAGCTGACTAGGGGTACTTCGTTATATTTCTCTTTATTGGAGGTTTAATTTGATTTTGTCCTAATTGTTTATAGCGGATTTCCGTACCTACCACACGTTCACCGTTATCAGTGAAGATAACAAACAGGTGGCATATTTGGGAAAATTTCCATGACGGCACGTTATTAAAACGTAACTATGCACATCGTCAAGGGGTTGGAAAGCTTCAGGATTGTATTTCTTTTGACAGGAGCTGCTACCATAAATTATTATGTTAAATCGATGGGAAACGCTGCGCATTTGCTATCTCAAATGATTGGATGCTTTGAAAAGGAAATTTATTTGTATTAACGCTGCATGTCCGTTTTGTATTAGATTTAATATTACGTTTTAGCTAACACAAGTACAGTATTAACTAATCCCCTACTGGATAAAACCTAACTGTGAGTATTACAACTTCAAATTTTACTATTTGTATTTTGGTAGTCATATCGATTGTTGACCGTACGTGCATGTTAGGTTAAGACAATTAATAATAACATCATTTTGTTAAAGTAATAGCGAAGGCTTCCACGGCCGGGTTCTATACTAAGATAAGAATGTATTCCGGGTTTAGACCGTGTCATTGTTGTAACCGAAGTTGCCAACGTTTCACCCACTTTCGTAAGCGGCTTCATCAGTGCGTGAGATAAACCGCCAAACTTAAACAAGCCAGCGAAATCTAACTTAGAATTTTTCAAAGTTAGGTGATCAACTTGTGAAACAAGCCATATCCTAAACTCTAAAAAAGTAAGAAAGAAAACGATAACTTGAAAAAACAAACGAAAATCTAACAAAGAATCACTACAGAGTTAGGTAATCAACTTGTGAACCAAGCCAGATTCTAAACTCCGTAGAAGTGACTTAAAAAGAAATTGTTTGCAAAAATAAGGAAGAAGAATCGTCACGGATGGTTAGGGTCGATTATGATTGGGTTACGGTTGATAAGAAGCGTGTTTTCGATAAATGACTAATGACCGAAAACCAAAAAGGGAATAGCTCGAAACCATGATCGCGATTGAAGTTATTGGGGTGTTTGACGATTTTTATACTTTCTTGGAATTTCCTATTGAAAAAGAATGGAA
Source organism: Aquatica leii (assembly GCA_035610365.1). Taxonomy (NCBI): domain Eukaryota; kingdom Metazoa; phylum Arthropoda; class Insecta; order Coleoptera; family Lampyridae; genus Aquatica; species Aquatica leii. Next base: position 11,378,347 of record CM069434.1, on the reverse strand, counting down.
ATTTAGCAATTACTGAAGCATTATCAAAATCTATCTTGTGATCTGTAGTAAAATTATTTCAGCAACCGCAGACTTGGAAATATGCCTTTTCCTTATACAACGATCATGTTCTGAAATGCGAGTAATGACGGAACGACCGGTTTCACCAATGTAAACTAAACCACATGAACAAGAAATTTGGTATACACCTTGAGATGAAAGTGTACGAAATTTATCCTTGGGAGAAGGAAGAATCTGAGATACTTTGCTTGTCGAGTTGAATATGGGTTTAATACCATTCTTACGAAGAAGTCTCCCTATTTGATCTGTAACCTTGTGAATCTAAGGTAAAAAGCCAATTTTGGATTAGATTCGGAAGTAAAAATGTCCTTAGGTAATCGAGTACATGGATGTAGACAACAATCAACAACTCTATAAATATCTCGCTCATTGTTCACTAAAGTTTTAGTAAGATGACGGAGTTCGGAGTCTAGATTCTCAGGTTGGCAAATAGAAAAGGCACGATAAAGCAAATATTCAATAACAGAACGTTTCTGCGCAGGATGATGGTGAGGCCAAGCATGAAGGTATCTGTCTGTATGGGTGGGTTTGCGATAAACAGAATGGCCCAGAAGTCCGTCAGGCTTACGAGTCACAAGAACGTCAAGAAATGGAAAAGAATGATTACTTTTGATTTCTATAGTAAATTTGATATCGAAGTGTTGATTGTTAAGATGATCAAAAAACTTAGACAATTCAAGATGACCATGAGACCAAACAATAAACGTGTCGTCAACATATCTAAACCACACCTTAGGTTTTAATATTGATGATTCCAAAGCAACCGTTTCAAAAGATTCTATAAAAATGTAAGCTACAACAGGTGATAGAGGAGAACTCATAGCAGCACCAGAAACTTGTTCGTAAAACTTGTTATCAAATTGGAAGTAAATAGAGGATTGACACTTATCAATAAAAGGAACCAAACTTAAGTCCTTGCCATGTTGAGACAGAATCTGTTTGATGATAATAAGCGAATCCTTAATAGAGATTTTAGTAAAAAGTGAAGTGACATCAAAGCTCACAAGAAGATCTTAGAGTTCAAGTTTTATAGATTTTAAACATTAAATAAAATGCTGAGAGTTGAGGATGTGAGAAGATGTTTTACCTGTAAACTCGCAAAGAATGTTGGACAAGAACTTGGCTAGCTTGTAGGTAGGAAATTAGATAGTACTGAACTTTGGAAAGTCCGTATAGACGAGGTGGTTTAGAGTCTGAAGGGATAAGTCGACGTTTAGTTTTAGGAGGTAGATTGAACGAAAGATTTGATGATTTAACTGACCTCATGTTCAATCCTCGAAGTGGAGTTGTGAGTTAGAAGAGCAAAAGTTTCCTCAGACAAAATAGAATGGATTTTTGCAACATAATCAATTTGGTTTAAAACGACAGTAGCGTTGCCTTTGTCGGCTGGAAGAACAATAATATCAGGGTTTGTACGAAGACTTTTTAGAGCTGACTCTTCCGACTTAGAAATGTTAGATTTAGTACAATCTTTGACGTCAAGGACCACAGGCAGTGCTTCGGTCAGAGTCTATTTTAGACCTGCGTTAACATTGTGATTTAATTGTTGTGTAATTTATATATATGTAATTTTATACCAGTGGCGTAACCGTCGAGTTGTCCCTTTCCTTCAATAAATTTCTCTTAATATATACATACATAATAAATGATTATTGTTAATTCTGGGTATCTTTCTTTTGAGGGACCTCGCGTCTAGGATCTCCTTTTCTCCTAGACTTACTACGTTCGACTAAATTTCGAGAATAGGTGGCGCATGCCTGCATTCCGCTTACCAAAGAGTATTCTTTTCACTTCGATTTTCTTTTACCCGACGACCATCTGCGGTGAGGCTTGCCGAAAGGTAAGCGCGACATCTTAGTAATTTATTTATTTATTTATTTTTTCTCCACCTCCCCCATTCGAACGTGGCAGTTAGAAGAGCGAAAGTTTCCTCAGACAAAATAAGATTTTTCTATTGTTAATACGAATAGGATCTGAGATGTGGCAAGGAAGATGTCTTATAGAAAACTCAACAGCACATAAAATATCTTCTTTAGGAATACGTTTTGGAAACCCTTAGAGAGCACCAATTCCTGTTCTGAAATGATGACCAAATTGACAACCGTCTTTAGGGAGTTAGCATTAGATGAAACTTTACGATGCTTGGATTCCAATAATTAAAGCTTTTTGAGATGACCTTCAGTGGTTAGTCGTAGAGTGGTATCAGATTGCTGGTAAGTAATGTTGTCGAAGAGATTCCAATCATCCGGTGATAGAGTGTTGGCCAACTCAAGATGAAAATTGTTTTGAAATAGTGTCTAACTCTTTCTTATTTTTCTTAATTCGTTCGAGTATCAACGCTAGACTAGCACGGTGTAAGATGTTTTTAGAAGATCATGTCTGAATGTGGAACTTGATTCTAAGAAATGCGGGAATAATGTTGTGGTCACGACAGCAAACAAGAAAGGTTAAAGTGCACAAAAGTTTGACGCCCTGATGAAGCTTCTTACAAAAGTGGGCGAAACGTTGGCAACTTCGGTTACAATAATGGCATAGTCTAAACCCGAAAAACATTCTTATCTTAGATAATTTTGTGTTTTACAAAGTCGTATGCAGTGCAACGCGCAGTCTCGGAAGCTTAATTTTGTTTGTAATATACTTTTGCGAATATAAAGTCATTTCTTCTTCGTATGTAAAAGTTTAGACCGACAAGATCAGTATAGGGCGCAACTTATATTTGATTCGAGCTATGAATTAACGTTTGGAAAATTTATACTTATGTACCTACTTCGTCTTTTTTGGAATTATTGTCTGTGATAAAATAAATATATAGTCTGTCTTATTGGTGCTATCGTGTTATTTATTCTTTTCCAGCTACAGGTAGAGTTAGACAATATCTCCCTAATTTAATCTTTCATCGTCTTGGCGTCTTTTTTTAGATTTAAGTTATAATTTAGCATCACAAAGCCTGCGACTCCCTCTCCAAGAAAACTGTGCTAGCCGTTGCTTCTTTTTTTGTTATAAGAAAACCACGTAACAAATTTGGCTGTCCAACTTAAGGGGCCTGACTTTCTCGTAACAACAATACTGGAAAAGTGCAACTTATTATGTGTTCATTTACCTTTTTTTTATTTCAGATTAAAAATGGTACGCAATTACATTAAGAAATCTGATCGTGATACAAAATACACAAAAGATTAGCTAGAAAGAACATTGTTTGATATAAGACGAGGTATAATAACCACATACGCGGCTAGTAAAACGTACAACATTCCACTAAGCACCTTAAAGGGTATAGCAAGTGATAGAAGAGAAATAAGAAGCCAGCCAGTAGGAAAACCTACAGTGATACCCCTGGATAATGAAATGAAACTTGCCGACTGCTTGAAAGTAATAAAAAATGGGGATAAGGGCTTAGTAGGAAAGAACTGTTACAAATCACAGCCAGTTTTGTGACACAGAACAATATAAAGGTGCCGTTTAAGAATAAGAGGACTGGTTTTTAGCATTTACAAAACGACACCATCTCTCTATGCTTGTAAAAAATGTATGCTTGATTGACAAAATTTACACAAACACCCCAACAGAATATTTAATTTGGATAAGTCTAATTTTTGTTTAGACCCATCAAAAACAAAAAGTTGTTGAGCTCAAAGGAGTAGCATCCGCAAGGACTACATCTGGGCCGGGCAGAGAAAACATTTCCGTACTCCTAGCAGCGAACGCCCACAGGACATAAACTGCCATCAATCATTGTGTTCAAAGGCAAGATTTTGTGGAACGAGTGGATGGCACCTGAGGGTACAGGTTTTCCGAATACAGTATACGGGAAACATCAAATGGTTGGATAGAAGCAGATGTCTTCTTAAATTATTTCACCAAATATTGGTGCCGAGAGATGATGATGAGCATAGAACGTCTTGCGAATTAAACGACGCCCAAATGCCACCTGTTCAAAAGACATGATCAAACATAACTAGAAAAAATTATATCACAACCGAGCACTTCACGTGATATTCCTACAACACATACCGACATCATTTATTAAGACGGTGACGATGATTTTATAACCGATATTGAAGAAGAACAAAATTTAGAAGAATTTATGAATACTGTTTTAAATAAAGAGGGGATTGATGCAGCCATTAATGACTGGGTATTAGTTAAATTCTCTACCAAAAAGACTTCCAAATATCATATAGGTAAGGTGACCTCATGTCAAGATGATGAAGCGACTGTTAAGTTCCTCAGAAGACTACTGTTCCTATACGGCATAAAGAATAGTTTTGCATGGCCGGAGTAAGAAGATGAATGTCTGGTATCAAAACACGACATTGAACTGATTTTACTACCACCAAATGTTGTAGGATGCAGAGGAATTTGAAATAGCTTTGGACACATATTATATTTATTAGGTTAAGTACTTACTATGTATTTGCCCAAATCAATAATTTTTTATGTTCCTTATACTGTTAGCTAGAATGGGACTTTGATATATTCTTGTTAATAAAATCTAGCAAATCTCTTAAAAATGTATTCTAATTTATTTCCGTCACGACTTAAGCATTTAGCGGTTTCTCTTGCCCAAATGGATAAATAACACTTATATATGCAAATTAGTAGCGAAAGTGCACTTGCCCCGATTTCCGGGTAAAAGCGACCCATAAACATGTATTTCTAAAAACTAAATTTCTCAAAAAAATCTATCACAATTTCATCATATAGTAGAGAACTCAAATTTAGAAGAACTATTTGTGTCACTGCATTTTATCTTGTCACTTGTCCAGTCCAGAATTTTTGCGCTGAAGTGTTCTCTTTATTACACTAAGCATTCTTTATTTTAGATGGTTTGCGTTTTTTACAGTAAATGGTTTGTCATCGTAGTTTAGTTCAGAATCAGTATTTGTATATAGAGTAAATAACTCGACGGTACCGGCGAAATCATTTATTTTTAAGATCTCTTCAAAATTTTCAGTATCAGCTTCAAGCGTCAGGTTCAAGCAAAATAATCAATATTTCTACTTCTTCAGAATCAACATCGTTTCTTTTCAAACTATTCCAAAATTCAAATTCAGTTAAAATTTCCTAATTCTTTAGTAATGAGGAATTTCGTATTAGAAGTATGCTTCTAAAAATTTGTCACTACTTATTTTCAATATGTTGATATCACCCAATGTCCTAAAAACTGGAATCTGATAGTTAAAAATGATTATCCAATTTTTATGCACTCACAATTGTTGCATTTGGTCGTGAAAACCTAAAAACACCTTATGGGGTTCCAGAATTTACAACAAAAGAAAGACTATTAAAAGTAATAAATGACTAAAACTACTAATTTTTATCAACTGGAACTCCCACATATTGGCCTACTGACACGGACAAAATTCCAGACCCAGCTACACCTAAACTACACGCACAAAAAAAAGTTGGTAATATACCGTTTGAAACTAAAAAAATTATCTCCAAAAAAAGGTAGAAAGGTATGGCATTGAACTCATGCCCCAGCGAATAAAGCAATCTAAGTAGCAAACTTAAACTAAAACTAATAGAACCACGTGGCAACAGTTTCTCAGATTACATCATTCATCTTAATAGTTACAACAGCATCTGGAAACCAGTTAAAGTTTAAAGAAAACCAATAAGACCAAATCTTAGCAAAAAAAAGCTGACTTTTTTGCAGAACACTTGAAAGCAGTACATTTGAAGTATAATATTATTACTTTACATCTAAAAAAATACGGAAAGAAACAGTTCTCCTTAACAACAAAAAAGCTCTAGGAATTGATTAAGTTACTCCTAAGATGCTCAAAGAACTTCCCAAAAAGAAACAGTTGTACTAGTTTATATATTTAATACCGTGCTCAGGTTTCAAGCTCTGAAATTATTAAAAACAAGTTTAATACCAAAACCTGGAACAGACCCAAACAATGTAACCTCGTACAGACCGATAAGCTTGGTTTTAACAATTCAAACTTACTAGAGCGACTACTTCTTTATATCATACTTCTAGAAGAAGTAGATGTAAATGTATCCTGGACCATCAATTTGAGTTTTGAGCCAAATACTCTACTACACAACAATTCCATCGGATAGTTAACACTTTTTAAAAATTTCTGGACGATAAAAATATTGTATAACGGCATTTCTTAATGTCAGCCAGACTTTTGACAGAGTTGGCATGCAGGATTTCTATATAAAATCAAACGCATTCTACCGAGACCTTATCATATGTTGTTAAAATCGTATCTCAAAAATTAAAACCTTCCACGCAATTAAAGCAGGTGTCTAGTATATACAAGTAGCTTTTAACTTACGTAAGCACCGATATCAACGAGTCTCTATCAACAACATACAACTCCCGGTATCAACAAATTAAAAATATCTTGGAATCCATCTAGACTCAAAACTTATATAGAAAGAACATATACAGAAGAAAAGAAAGCAAATAGACAAAGAGTTACACTGGCTCATTAGAAAATCTAAACTGTCACCAGAGAACAAAATCTAAAGTCATTACCAAGCCTGTATGAACATATGGCATTGAGCTGTAGAGATGCGGCAGTAAATCCAACACTGTCATAATTTAAAGATCACAGTCGAAATTTCTCAGAACCATGGTTAATGCACCGTATTGTGTAAGTAATCAAATATGACACTAAGATTTAAAAATACCATTCATCAAAGAAGTCATACAAGAGAAAAATAATAAACACCACGCCAGATTAGAGATTCATACAAATCCATTTATACAATCAGTACTGCAAGACCGGAACAACAGAAGGTTAAAACGACAATGACTAATTGACCTAGAAGGTTTGATCGTTGGAGAAGACCTCATCAAGGCGCTAGTAAATTCAGTATTTTTAAGTAAATTCTAAGTCAGCCAAATAGCCTATAAAATATGTAATTCTGATTTCTGTTTTCAATTAATGGCAGGTATTGAGTTGAGATAAATTTATAGTAAACCCATACTTAAAAAAATGTTCTAGCTGGAATGGAAAAGTGTCTTAAAAAAACGTGTTACGTGCAAAATTTTCATAACGTAATACCCTGTATATTGAATTAAAATTAGATTCCGGTTTTGACGCCCTCTGCCGATCTTTTCTTGTAACTGTCATTTTATGACAAAGTCGTTAAGCTGACAACTGCATAAAATGGCCTGTTTCGTGTAGAGACTGCAAGTTTTCTAATAACATTCTCTGTAATGGACATCAAATTGTGAATTCATTACGTGTTTAAAGTTATTTATTCGTCACAGGGTAAGATATTTACATCCGTTTTGTCAGGATTCTTTTGTAATTTCTTTCTTTATTTGATATCCGTTCCACCACGCTTTGGCCACATGTTTCTATTAAAAAAAAAACAATGAAGAATTAATATTGATAAATACCTTCACTAAACGCTTAGGATTCTAGAAGGCATATTATCCACAACAAAAACGAAGTCTTGACTAGCATTTGCCTTTGAGATGTTATTTCTTATACGTCAGTCGATTGCGATACCCACCTTTTCATGATTGTGAATAACAGCATTCGATACAACGGGTTTTTATATCTAATTTCTTTTATTAACGATTTTGTAGCTTCCTATCTTCGTGAGTTATTGTGTTGACACGATTTATTCATATCTATTCCAGGCTCACTCACCGAGGAAAACGTTTTCTTCGATCAAGTAGGTACTGGATTGTGGGTAAGTTTATTTAATTATTTTGTTGCTGTCAGAAAAGTCACTCACGGAACTTTTGTTTATGTTAATTTCTGTAATTACGATCATTGTTTCAATACCATTAAGGTAGTTTCATTAATTATTTTGTGTGTATCGCATAGTGTGTACAAACGATAGTTATTACGAAATTTACTTTGCTATTCACTTCGACTCAACTTATGTATTGTGTGTTGCCGATACTTCTGGCATTTATGGATTGATAATTACATATACTCTTGTTTCTAAGTTACTAAATTAAAGTATTTATACCTGTTTAACATTTTTTGTATCGTAACATACTTTTCTCTTTTATTGTGGTTACCCGAGCATCAGAGTAACAATCGATCGATCGAGGCAGAAGTGTTAATTATAAAAGATCTGGCACCCTTAATTATTATTCACTTGAACCTCCCCTATCTCCGACTGTGTGAGTTGACCGTGCAAGGTTCGTAAGACCTATAAGCTTGTAACAAACGGCCGATAATTTAGTTACTGGAAGAATCAACATGCATAAACACCATGTGGTAGATTGTAAACTATAGAACTAAATCTTGTTGACGAATTTTTAAAAGTTTAAAGCAATTTCTTTTTAATAAATAAAATTAAAAAGCTTTAAATCTTTCATAAATATATTAACAACAATAGATGAAAGCAGAAAACCCATGTAGTATCTATCATCAAAAAATGTTTGACATTTATATGTTTTATTTTTTGGCAAAAATTTTAAGCACAACCTTTAGTACCAAAATATAAATAACAGAGGAATCTAACTCTCAACTGTTGTCATATATCTACTTTATGTTAAGGGTACTACCAATCGTATCGAGAAACTTTTGTCAAAACTTAACATTATCACACGGTTTTGTATTCTTCCTAAATTAAGCCAATTTTTTAACCGATGCATGACGTTTTTCCTTTTCAATCCGACGGCGTTTCTAGCATTCTTGTGGTCGTACATATATTACAGAATCGAGTAGAAGTCTAGGAATTCGTATCAAATTTTGTATGAAAACACTAAACTTTTGCCTAATGTGTGTAATTATCATCAACAAAATTTAAATAAGTAAAAATCCGCTTAATAGTAATTGAGATTGTAGTTTTCCTTTGCCGGATATTTGGAAATCAGTTTTATCGATCAAAAGCCAGTCTATAAAAGCAAAATTCAGTTTATTCTAGGTTTTGAAGATGTCCACTGCGACGTGTGACAAAAGCTCGGCTTGTAAAAAATTGACCACATAAGAATTATTCAAAATACAACTAATACAAAAGTAACCGATAAAAACTTAAACTTTACTAGATAGTATATTGTTTTTATTTTGCTTTATTTATTACTATTAAAAAGCTATTTAAAAAAAATTTGTTGTTAAAAATATTTTGATTCCGTACTTAATGAATCTTGTCTGGAACAATATTTTTCACGTTTAGAACATTGACTGTTACTTTTTGCATATGCATAAATAATAACGAATGATATTTCCGTTCTTCGTGTAAGAAGGATTGTACGTAAAAATCTAACGTTGCGCTCAGCAAAACCTCTATTTTTAAATATTTTCATATCATTCACGTAATAAATGAGTATGTTTCGTATATGTTACTTGTGAGAAGTTTGCTGAGGTAAGAATTCTATTTTTACGATGCGATGTAATTTTTTCATATTATCTTAGCGATTTGGGCCACCGCCACGTGTTTGATTTTTTGGGAATTGTACATGTATATTAGAGTCAATAACTTGGAGCACGTACGAATGTGGACATTAGTTACTAACGCCAATTTCGTAAAGTAATTTGGGATTTGGGAAGAGCTTGTGTGATGGACAATTAAACTTGGAGACGAAACTGCGAAATAGTGTAAGTCACTTAGAAGCTTGGCGCATTCGGGTTACAAAGTTCATTGATTGACTTACGAGCAACTTGTTTGTGATCTCATATATCTAATTATTTATTTCCTAACACTTTTAGATACTTTAAAAAACCTTGCGGGTATGTCATTATTTAATAGCATATGTCGACAAACGTGGGTAAGACCTCTTTTTATTCTCTATTAATTTGTATTGGTGTCAAATGTAAAATACGCACAAATTAGATATAGATGTTGTCACCACTAATGTATGAAAATTTTGTTTGTGTAATTACATGTTAGACTTATTATAAGTGCGTTGTTCTTATGCTTGCGAAATCACTAGATTCGCATCGATTTAAGTTTCTATTCTTCCTTTACCTATTAATTTAAACGATAATACGTAGTGTTGCTTACCGTCAGGGCCTGCATAAACATTATTACCTGTGATACTTATTGACGAATTCTTAATTGATAGCATCTACGTAGTTCTATTTTTAACCTTTTTTTTCTTTTTTGAACTAAATATATTTGTTGCTATAACCTGTGTTTTGTCATTTGTTCTCTTTTAGTGTTCGACATGTTTAAACAGGATTTATAAATAATAGTTTTTCTACCATTTTGGCGCCCTTTTAACAATTTTATGATTGGCACACCGAGTATCACCTGCAACCCTCTCGCCGAAGTATTCTGCGCTGCCGACTGCACTAAGTTACGGATGAATTTACGTAACATGTAAATTTAAGCTTAACTAAGAATCGTTTAATTTATAGTGATAATTTTATGAAAAATAAATTAAAAAAAAAAACACTGTAAACAGATAAAAACGAAAAAACAGCTATACAAATGATTTCATAAAAAGTTTACCTTCATATAACCTCTAAATTTTATAATCTTCAAATTTATTTTATCACTTAAACTTAATTTTTAAATTAGTAACTACATTGCTTTTTAGGCGTTTTTTTAAAATAATTTTAACAGTTACTTTTTTAAATTTAATAAAATAATAGTAAGCCAATTACGTTTTTTATGGTTTTAAAGAACAACTGAACTATTCCAATTGTGCTTTTTTTAATGGACCAATAAAATACTGTATTTGTTATTAAATTTGGGTTTATTGTTCAAAAATTACAGCAGTATAATACGAAATTGCGAACGGGAAAGATGAAAGTTTTTTTTTATAAGAACCGCAAAGAATCGATCTAAAAAAGATGTAAAGTTGTCCCTTAAACAACACAACTTTTTGCGTCGCGTTTAATTTTAATTGTTTTAGTTAGTCATTAAAACTAAAAAACTGACAAAAAATTTAACACACAAACGAACAGGATAATTAACGTTCCATTGTTACCCATACGCATGAGTGTTATGCAATATAAAATCAGACACGTTTTTGTAACTTAAGGTAATTACTGAAAAACATTAGATCCATTTCAGATAAAAAACAAACATAATAGCAAAATTTCGTTGGTCGAACAATTCAACAAATACTATTAGAAATTAAAATAGCATTAGTAAAGACTTTAAATTGTAAAGTGATCGTTATAAATTAAAAGCAAAATTTTTTAGAAATAGTAAATACACTTGAGATCATTAAAATTTAGTTTTAGCACAAAACAAAATAATTAATTATATTATATATAAATTGTATTTATTAATTATAAAATTACTCTACTCTAATTTTGCATACAACAGTTTTAAATCGTAAAAATTTCTTAAAAAATTATCTTTAGACGGTAACGTTATGTGAAAAATTTGGTAGAATATTTTTCGAGTATAAAATTTGTCCCTCGACATGTCCCACCTTTTGTAGCCTGCTGTCAAAACGAATTTGTTTCCTGTTAACGTTTGGTATGATACGGACCGTTCTTAGTGGTATTTCTACGCCTAACGAGGCTTTCATCATTAGGTTATTTCACGTGAATTTGCGCTACTTAGTAGAAGCTTAGTCGGGCGGATTTTCATACACGTGGCCGATTTGAAAAAAAAATGCCATGACGTCACGTTGCTAAAACGTAACTATTCACACCGTTAAGGGGTTAGAAATCTTCAAAGTTGAAAACTTTTGCGAGGAGCTGCTAACATAAATTGCTACGTTAAGTCAAAAGGAAACGCTGCGCATTTGCTCTCTCAAATGATCCGTTTTGTGTTAGATTTAATATTACGTTTTAGGTGTCACAAGTACGGAATTAGCTAATCCCCTACTGGATAAAACCTAACTGTGAGTATTACAATTTGTATATCGGTGGTCATGTCGATTGTTGACCGTACGTGCAGGTTAGGTTAACACCATTAATAATAAGATCATTTTGTGCTTTAAGTGGTATGCAGTGCGCGTTGAGTATCTAAAACTAATAGTTTTTGTTATGTACTTTTGCAATTTTAAATTTGCGAATATAAAGTCATTCCTTCTTCGTATGTAAAAGTTTAGACCGACAAGGTCAGTTTATTGTTCGGCGTGTTGCCCAGTATAGGGCGCAATTTATATTTGGTACAACATACAGTTTGGAAAATTTACCTAATTATATTTATGTGCCTTCTTTGTCCTCTTTGGGGCTATCGTTTGTGATAAAATAAATATATATTCTGTGTTATTACTTCTGTCGTGTTATTTGTCCTTTTTCAGCTATGGGTAGAGTTAGACGATATCTCCCTAATTTAATCTTTCATCGTCTTGGCGCCCTTTTTTTATAATTTAGCATCACAAAGCCTGCGACTCCCTCTTCGGGAAAACTGTGTTAGCCGTTGTTTTTTTTTGGTTACATGAAAACCAGTGTAACAAATTGTAACTTTAATCTTACCTCTCTTTCTCTTTCTTTGAGCTAAAAGTCTAGCTTATTGCATCGGACTATTGGGAAAAATGTCCATTAAATTGCTAAATTGTTTTCAAAACATAGGTCTGTCCCAAGATTTTTTGAATGCGACCAATTCCTTCTTCACGTTAGTCAATTTATGAGAAATTTATTCAAAGATTAATAAAACTTGAAATTTCCTTTAAATTATCAAAATTAACAATAAAAAGGCGAAATAGATTAAAACCAAAAAAGCTGGCACAGCTAATTTTTCCGTACTTCTAATCACCAAACCGCCGCAATTAAGGAAAAGGATTAAGAAAAACTGCTTGCTTGATGAATATAATTATAAGACGCAAAAGTTTCTAAATCGACAGAAAGTTTTCATGTTAAATCAAATTGTGTGCATTGATGAAGTAATTGTGCTATAGGTTCAGCACCTCTAAAAGTTCCAAAACCCAATTAATAAGGTCTGCAAATCTCTCTACTATTTCTTTGAACGCGATTACAAATAATTATGGTGACAAAACGACGTAAAGTCATTCTAACGGCTATTGGTGGTAAATTTCAATTTTTTTAAGGCAACAATTGAAGCTTTAAAAAATATATGACTGAAAGATTCATCAAATTTACCTACTAATATAAGGTTCATAAGTTTAGACAAAGAACACCCAAGCTTGTTACGTTGCTATGCTTGTTCTTCTCGACACGCCCACTTTTTATGGTCCACTGTCAAATTTTAAAATCACGATTTCATTTTTCCTTTGGGAACGTTTTGTGCAACACAGACCTTCGTTTGCGGTGTCTACGCCCAACAAGGCTATTATAATAAAGTTATTTCACTCAATTCCACGTACATATGTAACCGATTTTGTGTCTATCTGAGCGAAAGCCCAAATAGTTATAATTTTTTTTGTAATGAGGGTTTAAACTGATTATTTAGCGGGTCTCCACACCTCTACCTGTGCTTCTTACTTGTGTAATTGATAAACACTTGTTACAATTAGAAAATTGCCATGATGTCACGTCGCTGAAGTTCAAGGGGTTGAATACAATTATTGGAGGAAATAATTACCCAAATTGCGAAATTAATTAGATGGAAACTAGGCGCATTCGCTTATTTCAATGATCGTATGAAAGACAGGAATTACTTGTGATAACGCCGTATGTACGTTTCTTGTGTTAGATTTCAATAGAGTTTTAGGTAATACTGATACGGAATTAGCTAATCCCCAACTGAATAAAACATAACTGTAAGTATTGCATTTTTTTTACTTTAATTCTTAATAGTTTGGTGGTCAGTTGACCATACGTACATCTTAGGTTGTAATCACAATTAATGTTAAAATCTTTTTTTGTCTCATATTAATTGATTTTTTAGACCTTTAATATATATTAATATTATTTAATGTATATTTTCCTAAAATAAAATTTAAAAAAAAAAATTAAAAATACTGTGGAGAAGACTTCAAGAGTAATAAAATATTATTTTAAACAAGACTCTACTTAGAGAAATGAATTACTTCACCAACTTTAATTTTCGTACTTTTGTACTTTAGTTTAAGAATGTAAAGTCACTCCTTTAAGTGTAAAAGTTAGACTAATTAGGTTACTTTGCTGTACGACGTGTTGCCCAGTTGAGAGCGTAACTTATACTTGGCCTGTGGTATAAACTCATGTACTAATGTTTGTAAAACTTATATAATTATACTTATGTACATTCTTTGTCCTCTTTAACTACTGTCTATGATAAAATAAACATAAATTAAGTGTTATCACTTTTGTTGTATTATTTGTTAATTCTCAGCTGCAGGTAGATTTGAACGATATCTCCCTAATTTAGTTTTTCATCGTTTTGGCGTCTTTTTAGATTTAGTTTATAATCGACCACGACGAAGCCTGCAACCCCATCTCCGAGATGTGTGTGTGTGTGTGTGTGTGTGTCTGCGTGTGTGTCTGCGTGTGTGTGTCTGCGTGCGTGCGTGCGTGCGTGTGTTTGTGTGTCTGTGTGTAACGTTGTACCCACGATAACTCTCGAACTAAAAGCCCTAGTAACTTGAAATTTGGTATAGAGCTGGATTTTCATATTCTCTCGGCTTTATTATTTTTACAGTTTCGTATAAAAATAGTTTTTATATTTTCTCGGCTCTATCAAAAGATGAGTCTGATAAAGAATCCAGAAGTAGATGTATCCGCCATTTTTAACAGTTTTTCTTATATAATTTTGCACGAATGTAAATTATTCGAATAATTTTTACAGTTTCTAATAGAGATAATTCTTTTTAACAATTTATTCAAATAATTTTTTTTTCTATCATTAACAGTTTATTAGATATTTAATTTACAATTTAAAGTGAATTTCATTATATAATCTAGGTTCGAATCCTGCCTGCAACGATTTAAAAAAAATTTTTTTTTTCATAAGTTCCGTTTCAAGGTCTCCTCAGTCAGAAAAAAATGTTTTTGACAAAAAAATTTTGGGTGTCTGTGTTTGTGTCTGTCTGTGTGTAACGATGTACCCACGATAACTCTCGAACCAAAAGTCCTAGTAACTTGAAATTTGGTATAGTGCTGGATTTTCATATTCTCTCGGCTTTATCAAAAGATAGATCTGATAATGATACCGAAAGTAGGTGTATCCGCCATTTTGAACAGTTTTTCTTATATAATTTTGTACGAATGTAAATTATTCAAATTATTTTTACAGTTTCTTATAAAAATAATTCTTTCTAACAATTAATTCAAATAAATTTTTTTTTAAGATATTTAATTTATAATTTAAAGTGATTTCCATTAATATAATCTAGGTGCGAATCTTACCTGCGACGATTTTTTTTAGAAAAAATAAATAGCCGGTTGCACAAAAGTCTGGTTAATTGCTTATTTACTAATCATTTTTAATACAAACATATTACTTCAAGGTGGTTTTATGATAACATAACCTTATAAAAATACATTTCTTCATAATTCCTTATAGGAAAGTCGTGTGGTGGCCACACCAGTTTTTTTTGTTACGAGTAAACCAGCGTAACAAACTTATAAAAAGCGTGTTGTGAGTCAAAAAAAAAATATCTTAAAAATTTTATTTAGTTCTATTTTAAGAAACTTTGCCGTGTCAGAAAAAGGGAGTGGGATCTCAAATAATTCAAAATGGTCAAAGTGTTTTTGTGTTAGTGTATGAAAATATTTTTTATTAAAATCTGCTACAGCATTATTTGATTATTTTTACGATTGCACAACATTTTCTGCTTTAATTTTAGAACTGACATGTTTTTGTAGACCAAAATTCTCATCAAATTAATTGCCAGGAAAAAATTTCTTAACAATCTAGAAGTATTTAGCAATTTAAATTTTGTTTAATAACAGCAGCAAAAGAGGTTTTTCTATCAGCCTTTTTTAATACCAAACAATTTAAAAATTTAGCAGCAGATAACAATTCATTTATTAAATTACGAATTTTTTGAATAAATACAAGCTAATTTTTGAGTCGTTGCAGTAGGTTGTAGGAGATCTTTATTATTGATTTTTGACGGAATTTTATGGAAATTAGCATTTTTAATATTCAAAAAAAATTTCTCTTTTTTACTATCTGATCTAATTAGGACATTTGAAAAAAATAGATTTTTAGGATGGAATTTTATAAATACTTCAGATAACAATATGCCATTTGAAAATGAGTTTGTTTTTATTGTAGATTTAGATAAACCATCATGACTTTTCGTTATATGTATATTTAAACCCTTTTCACTCTTGAAGTATTTGTTGCAGTCTTCGCAATAAGAGAAAAAAATTTTACCACAGTTTTTAGAAGAAGAATCTTTGTTAGGGTAAACGCAATCGATGTTATAAATATAAAGTTATTTTTTTTCTTCAGTGGCATGATACACGTGAACGTTTAGCCAAACCACAGACGTTGGTTCACTTGTATTTGATTAGGCGACGTAATTAACCCGCATGAAATTTTGCGTCTTTGAGTTAAGGTTATTATTTAGAATGGATGAAAGAACCATCGTCGACAAGGACAGAAATTCTTTTATTTAAACTGTTGTAAAAAGCATCGTTCTCTAATGTTTCTTTTTGTAATTTACTTGTATTTGTGCTCCATTCATTATAATTTCGTATTGTAGTGTAACGTGTTTACCAATTCTTTATCGACTAGATCTAACCAATGAAGACGTCACAGTAAGAACTTTACGAGTTTGTTTAATTTTAATGTGTAGTTTTTAGTCAAATGCAAGACGACATAGTTGTGTAATAATTCTTTTTTGTTTTGTGCAACCCAACAAATTTAACTTATTGTATAGTTAAGCCCAGTTTGCCAATTATGGCTTAAACTCCGGTTTAACTAAACTACGTTTAATTTTAAAATGGTGTTATATTATTGATTAGCACAAAACTAATAACCAATCATATGGCAGTGTCTAAAAATTAAACTGAGTTTAATTTAACCAAAGTTTATACTATAATTGAAGAATCGATTACCATCATTTTTGTTTTTTCTTCAATTTAATAATGGGTTGATACTGTGTAATTCTACTAAAAATTATTAGTGACATTAATTTTAATGCTGAATAGTGCAATTCTACCAGGTAATTTATCTGTATGTGGACTTGTTAATTTTGGATTACAACGCTATCTTGTGTTATCCGGACACAATTATTCTAATAGCGTCTAAACTAATATGGAACCTTGATATTTTTATTCTTTAGTTAGATCTACTTATACCTTACTTTTCTAAAACCGTAGTATGATCCACACCAGCCTGGAACCCGTAATGTTTGTAGTTTTGTGTCTTTAGTTTACAGATTAGCCAGTTTAGCAAGTAATAAATATTAACTACCATATTCTTCTCGTCAACTACGTGTCTTATTATTGCCGTAAACTGTCCGATAAAAACAAAATTCTTAAGTTCCTCTGGAGAAAATTTTACGGGTCGTTATTAAAAAACAAACGCTAATGGCATGTGGTCTGTATACAGGGTATAAAAAGTATAACTAATAATCTCTTAATAGGGGGTAGATATGGTAGATATAATTTCCAACACATTTTGTTCATAAACATGTGGTCTAGCTTTTCATAATTTTTCTTAAAATTTTTTGTAAATGTAATTACGGACCTGGTTGTTCGTTATAAGAAAACGTGATATAAAATGATTGAAACTGTTGGAATTCAAGTTTACTATTCAGTATTAAGTTTCTAATGACAAAATTAACAACATTTTAGAGATATGGTGTCGTGCTAAATTCAAGGTTATTTTAAATTTACTTCAAGGTTATTAATAAAAAAAAAACTAAAGTAACAATGTCAATCGGTTATTTTGTAGTCATAAATGTAGAAATTAAAAAATGGACTATAACACTAAATTGAACAAATAACAAAACTAAATACCGAATACCTAACTACAAAAATAGTTCAATGTACTTAAAATTTCTTTAAATAAATGAAAATCAAATTAACAGTAACGCACAACCGAAATAGACACAATGACCCCTGAATGGTCAAAAAAAGAAATTTTAGCTACACAGTCGTTAACGAAGGTTGTGTTTACTGTACGTGTTCAACAATCTACAATAGAACTAAGCAAACAATCTTAAGGCATTCCTGCACTTTGTAGGTGTTGTTTACTAATAAACGATCTTGAATGAAGTCATTTTCTTCCTACGAATTAACAACAGACTATAACAGGGTAGTCTTAAATTTTAATATCAATTTTTCTCGAAAACTATAGGGAATGGACTATATGCAAATATGATCTAATCATTACAGCTATCTTCCATTAAGAGATTATTAGTTATATTTGTTACACCCTGTATATAATAAAATTATAATGTATTATACCGGATGTCCGGATAAAGGTACGAAGTAGCTGTAGCTCGACAATGGAAAGACCTAAAGTTTAGAAAAAAAATCTTTATTAATAAAGTGGTTGAAAATTATTAAAAAGTTCGTAAATTCATCGCTAGGGAGCGTAACTGTTATGCAGAAAATAAAGTTCATGATATCTTAGAACGTTGGGTGCCAAGTTATACCTTTGAAAACATTTTGATAGCTTGAGTGATACGGCGACATTTTGCTTTATGATATTTTTTTGAATCTGTCATAATAAAGAAGAGAGAGGCCAATGCATTTTTTAATATTTACAGTTTAATATGTCCTAAACCATTCAATCTATTTAAATACTTTTAATTTCGTTTGAAAAAACATTTTATGATTTTTCGAGAAAAATTTTTTGTTGAACCGTTTACTTTAATTACGAATTTAACGTAATTTATTCGGCACAGGGTAAGATATTTGCATCCGGTTTGTTGGATTCTTTTGTAATTTCTTTAATAATATGATAGCCGTTCCGCCACGTTTTGACCACATGTTCGATTTAATAAAAGAAGAATGAAGAATTAATACTATTGATAAATACCGTCACTGAACGCTTAAGATTCTGGAAGGCATATTATCCACAACGAAAACGAAGTCTTGACCAGCATTTCCCTTTGAGATGTTATTTCTTATACGCCAGTCGATTGCGATACCCACCTTTTCATAATCGCAAATAACAGCATTCGATATATCAGGTTCTTATGTTTAATTTCTTAGATTAATAATTTTTGTAGACTTTAACTTTCGTGAGTCATTGCGTTGACGCGACTTGCTTTCATAGTATTCCAGGCTCACTGACCGTGGAAAACGTTTTCTTCGCTCAAGTAGGTACTGGATTGTGGGTAAGTTTATTTAATTATTTTGTTGCTGTCAGAAAAGTCACTCACGGAACTTTTGTTTATGTTAATTTCCGTAATTACCATCATTATTTCAATACCATTAAGGTAGTTTCATTAATTATTTTGTGTGTATCGCATACTGTGTACAAACGATAGTTATTACGAAATTTTCTTTGTTATTCACTTCGACTCAACTTATGTATTGTGTGTTGCCGATACTTCTGGTATTTATGGATTGATAATTAGATATACTCTTGTTAATATTCTATGTTACTAAATTAAAGTTTTGAAACCTGTTAATCTTTCTTTTATGGTAACATACTTTTCTCTTTTATTGTGGTTACCCGAACAGGAGCGTAACAAGGATTACAAACCTAAAAATTCGTTACAAGCTTGGACCATCTGTCTTGATCGAGACAGAAGTGTAAATTATAAATGATCTGGCGCCCTTAATTATTATTCACTTAAACCTCCTCTATCTCCGACTGTGTGAGTTGGCCGTGCAAGGTTCGTAAGACCTAAAGCTTGTAACAAGTGTTTGCAAGGAATTTCTTTGGAATCTCTCGCTTATTCATTCTCAGCGTTCCGGTTATCGTCAGTTCTTTTGCAAATAGTTTTTTTCCTAGAGGAACAAAAGTGAAAAACTTGTCATTAGTAACTCTTCTCCATGTTCCAAAGTAAGGTTTGACCATATCTAGCACTACTCTTTGTCCTTGATTTATTTCGCGGGTGTTGTTTATCATGCCCGTGTAAACTTGGCTGTTCAAAACATACGCTGTTTTGGAATCTGCACAAACCCATATTTTGATTCCATACCGTCCAGGCTTGCTTTTTATGTATACATAAAACGGACATTTACCGCAAAATGTTGCCAAGAGTTCATCAACAGAGACATTTGTATTAGGTGAATAATTGTTTAGGCAATTATTTACAAACTCACCGTAAAGAATTACCAATAGCTTCGAATGGGTTCTCACTTTCTTCCCTTCTTTGCTGCCTAGTATCAAGATCATCAAAGCTGATACATCTAAAAATCTGTTTACATCTATTTCTAGAAAGCATAGCAGTAAACTATGGTTGTTTGAACAAAGCATTGTCAGTCCACATTTCGGTAATGTGGATATATCAGTCTACTGGATTGTTTTTCCATTGCCTTTATTTTTTTTATCAGTGTTTGCCTTTCGCCACTATTTGTGTATTGACATATGTGGTTAGCATGTTGTCTGTAATAAATAGCTTGAAAGCTTCTAGTACATAAAAATTTTATTTAAAAAAAAATTAGTTCATTATTTTCAATGATAAATTTTTGTAATCGGCCACAAAATAAAAAGTACATTTCTTCTACAAGTTAGATGTTTTACGTGTACAGCAACATCGTAGCGGCGTTGAAACAGTAAACCAGGCAGCAAGATTATTTATAAAAGAAAATAATTACCGTTATATAAAAATTTGAAGCGTTGAGGTCAAGTATCTACCGTGTATTTTTGAGACCAAGAGGCACGTCTTCTAGTTGCCAGACTTACAAAAACTGATGTATAAAATGTTACAGGCTCGGTAGGCGTTTCAGTTTCAGAATTATCATCCATATCAATCTCATCCGGAATCTCTATTTGTTCTACTAGCTTGTCTTCTGTATCACTTTCATTTTCATAGCTAATATCACATTTGAAGTCACCACCCTTAGTATTATTTTCCGTAATTTATCACGTAATTCATCATCCGCCAAATATTATTATTATTAATTATTGTTAATTGTTAAGCCATTCGGCCTTACAATGGGTTACGTTACCCTTACTTCATTCTCTTAACATAATAATATAATTCGTACAGAAACTAGAAAGCTTCCTCCCCTAAAATCTTCTCATCACCATCTTACTATTCTAATTCGTTAGACCTAACCCTCCTCTCTTAATCTTCTCTCCTTTACTGCTTTGATCCAATTTAATCCCTCCCCCTCCTTCCCAAGCAAAGCCTTCCTCTACCTCATTTCTTCCCTTAGCTCGCCACACTCCTCACTCAAGTGATCTATGTCCTCCCATCCCTCCCCACATAATCTGCATCTCCTCATTACATCCTCCTTCCAATACTTATTTAAATTCTCCTCATTACCACATCTAAACCTGGCTATAAGTCGTTTCTCTCCTAAGCTTCTCCTCCCCATCAGATACTTAGAAACCCCCTGGACACTATATTCCCATACCTTACGTTATACTTTCCTTCCCTCTTTTGCACCTGCGAGTCTTTATCTCTTCTTACTATCTGCTCCGTATTTAACCACCCTTCCTCTCTTCTTCTTTCCACCTCTTCTCTTGCGAAACCTCCTCGTTGGTAGAACAGTTTCCTTTCTTCCTGCCCATATATGTTTGTGCTATCTTTTACCGTCCTCCAGCAACATTGCAAAATTTTACATTCTCTCCTTACCTTCATTTTTTCTTCATAACCCATCGCCCTTTTCCCTGCTTCTATTCTAATCTTTTCTAACTTCCCCTCCTCCTCTATTATGTACCCTGGCGTCAACCTGTCTAAACCTAGTATCCATTTCCAATATTTTATTTGTACCCTTTCCAATAGATTCCACTCTTTCCAACCCCATACCTCCACCCCGTACATCATCACACTTTTAATTAATTTTTCAAACAGCCATCTTTTCTTCTCAATCTCCTTCCTAAATACTCTTTCCCCTAAACTCCATACCTGCTCTAATACCCTGTTACCCTTTTTTGCTAACTCTCTTATATGCGCATCATCTTTATTATCATACCTTAGCCTATATCCCAAATATTTCACTTCATTCACTGCCTCTATCTTCTGTTCTCCCCAACTTAACTCCTCTTGTTTCTTCTCTCCTCTACCTTTTTGAAAAACTACCATCTTAGACTTTCTCACATTTAAACCCAAATCTTTCCTTTCCAGATACCCCTTTATCGTATATATCATACCTTTCATCTCCAACTCATTTTTTGCCACTATGACCATATCGTCTGCATATGCCAACACTCACATCTTAATCCCTCCCTCAATGACAACCCCACCACACTGACCTTCCTTCAACACTTCTTCTATGTCCCCTATATACAGTGCAAATAATATAGGGCTAAGAGGACACCCCTGCCTTAGCCCCTTCCTCGTCCAAAACACTTCACTAACACTATCCCCTATTTTTACCCTATTCTTAGTCTCTATATATAAACCTTCCAGTTTCCTCACTAGTTGTTCCTCTATTCTCTTTTTCCTTAACACCCTCCATAACTTTTCCCTATTCACATTATCAAACGCAGCTTCTATGTCCATAAAGAACGCGTATACCTTACCCCTTTTCTTATCTAGCTCTCCATTCACTAACTGTTTCAATATATAAACATTGTCTATTGCCCTTCTTCCCACTCTAAATCCCATCTGCCAATCTGGTAATAGTGTTTTTTTCTTCCAGTTCCTTTTCCAACCTCCTTTGTATAATCATGGCATACAATTTATAACTTACATTAGTGACACTAATCCCTCTATAATTCTTTACCTCCTTCCTATCCCCTCCCTTATAAACCGGAAGAATTAAACTTTCTTTCCAACTCCCTGGCAATTCCTCCCCTTTCTATATTGTATTAAAAAATTTTCTTACATTTCCTCTCACTCTCTCCCCTACGTATTTCCATTGTTCTCCTTGCCTACCGTCCGTTCCTGCCGTCTTTCTTAATTTTAGTCTATTTATTGCTTCCTCTAATTCCTCTTTCGTTATCTCCCACCCCTCCTGTATTGTATTTACCCTTTGCAATATCACCTGCCCTGGTCCTTCTTTTCTTCCCTCCAAACGCTCCATACAATAACCCAACCACACCTTTATATCCGTTAAGCCTTCTCTCCTCTTACCTCTTCTTCTCTTTTTGTTTAGAAATTCCCACACTTCTCCTTCTTTCTTTATTTCCTTTACTTGTTTCTCCATTTTCTCTTTATACGACACCTTTCTCTCAGAACATACATTTTTAAAATTCACTTTCTTCTCCTTATACTCCTGCACATTCTACCTTTCTTCCACCTTCTTCTAGCATTTCTCATCTCTGTTTTTGCCTCTCTACATTCTCTATTCCACCACATATTGTCGTTCCTCTTTTTTTTTGTCTTCTCTTAAACCTTTTCTTTTCTACTGCCTTCTATATTTCCTCAGTCCACACTTTTTTTTACTCCCCATCCCCTCTGTTCCTCCTTAATTCCTTGCTCCTTTCCTTTTAAAATCACTTCCAGTGGCTGATGATCCGATTCCTCTTCATCCCTCACTTTAAAACTTTCTATGTCCTCCCACATCTCTCCACTCACTATTACGTAATCCATCACCGATTCCCCCCTCCCTTCCATATAAGTGTAGTCACCTCTGTCCCCCTCCTCTATATTTCCATTAAGAATTGACCACCCTTTTTCCTTACATATATCCACTAACATTTTCCCATTCCTATTAACTGTCTTATCCATGCTAACTCTTCTCTTTACTTCCCCTCCTATAATCACTCCTCCCTTTTCCTCTGTTCTCGCGTTAAAATCACCCCCTATAATAATCTTTTCCTTTTCCTCCCTCTGTACCATTTTCTCAATCTGTTCACTTATCATCATCTTCATATCCCGTCCATAAACTGTTAACACTATATATTTTTCTTTTCCTTCTCTGACCACATAATTTTTTACAATCCCTTTCTCTTGTTTCTCGTCTCCCTACTCTTCTTCAACCGACCAGTTCCTTTTTATGCCCGTTAGTATCCCTCCCCTTGCCCTACCATTACTTTATCTTCTAATTGCAAATTCCACCTTCCAATTATAACCCTCTGGTAATTTTTCTTTCCCTACTTCCGAGTCTT
This sequence comes from Aquatica leii, assembly GCA_035610365.1. Classification (NCBI taxonomy): domain Eukaryota; kingdom Metazoa; phylum Arthropoda; class Insecta; order Coleoptera; family Lampyridae; genus Aquatica; species Aquatica leii. The sequence continues at coordinate 11,354,425 of CM069434.1, read as the reverse complement.
TTTTCTCCAACCATGTTTCCGACATTCCCATCATATCAAAACCCTCTACGTATCTCCAGAAATCCTCTACCTTATTTTTTATGCCTGCCACATTCCAAAACAATAATTTCATTTGATTCTGCTTTTCCATCTCTTTTTCCTTAAAACTTGCTAATCCAACATCATTTGATCCATCCTTCCCTTCCCCAACTCTTAGTTTTTTTAAATCTTTCTTCACCTTCCACCCACACTTTCAAGAATCCTATTTTAATACTTTTCCCATCTCTCTTCATCTTACTCGCCTCATATCTGATCTTCTTTTGTATATCTATTTCCCTTCTCGTCATGTCATCGTCTAAATAAATGCTCGTACCTCTTAACCTTGTTTTTGCTTCCATACATCTAACTTATCCTCAAATGTACCCATCCTTACTAACATTACACGCTCTGCTAACTTTCTAGTTTCTACCACTGTTTTCTTAATATTTAAATCCTTCTTCATCCAATTTTCTATTTGCTCCTTTTGCTTCTTCTTTCCATCTTTCACTTTTATACCTCTTATGATTATGTTTGTTCTCCTTTTTTCTTTTTCCGTTTTTTCTCAGCTTCTCTCTATGTTCTCCAATCTGGCCTCCAACTTTCTATACTTTTCTCCCATTTCTTCAAATTTTCTTTTCCATTCTTCATTTTGACTTTCTTAATTCTTCTTTTATCTCCTTTACCTCTTTATTATTCTCTTCCAACTTCTTACCCATCTTAATTTGTTCTTCTCTTATACTCTTTACCTCCTTTAACAGTTCTTTACACATTTCTACTAACTCCCCATCTTTCCTCTCTTTCATCATCATCATCTTTCCTTACTTTGGTGCTCTTTCTGAACACCTCTTCCACCGTAGCTTTCCTTTTTCTTTTTTCTTCTGACCACCCTTTCTTGGAATCCGACATAATTTCCCTTCTCCTCTAAACTTTACACTAATTAACTGTCTGCCCTTTTTGAATAACGAAATATTAATTATATTAAAATTGCATTGCAGCACCGAAATTGCAACATTTTCAAAACATTGAATATAAATGCGTAACAAATCACACGCTTCCGAGTTAGTAAATAGCATGTTTTTTTCAAAAAATGAATTAAAAAAGAAATTTAAGGTACAGAAACTATCAAAACTAATTTTGACAGTTGACAAATCGGTAATTTTTTTAATTTAGTAGTGAGCACTCTAGCGTTTGTTTTTCTTGCTAAAGTAGCTTGATCCGATTAAGATACTCAAATTTTAACATTTTCTTTTTCAAATCGAGAACAGATGGAAATGTGATGCATTATTAAAATTTAGCTTGTTTGTTACGAAAATAGTAACGGTATATTTAACATAAAAATAAGTAATCGTTTCAGATAACGCCCTCTGGTTTATTTATTTTGAACTAAGCGGCTCAACAAAATATTTTTGTCAAAAGATCATATAATGTTCTTTCAAACAAGATCAGAAATCTTATTATGACAGATCATCACTCAAGTTATCAAATTACGTTTTTAAGAATATGGTTCATCGCCCAACTTTCCGAGATACCGTGACCTTTATGTTTTTTCATAACAATTACGCCCTCTAGCGGTAGACTTACGAACTTCAAAATAATTTACAGCCATTTCTCTCGCCTACTTTATTCTTAAAATTTTTTTTTCTAAATCTCTAGGTCTTACCATTGTCGAGATGCTTCGTACCCTTACTGAACACCGAGTATACCAGAAGTTACTGCAGAGTAAATCTCAAAAAGTGTTATGTCGTAAGTGTAACGTAATGAGCAAGATGTTATATTAAAAATTTTTCAAGTCCTTAGATTACTTTACTTTTGAGAAGTCTGGAAGATCCCCCTAAAATAGTTTAAATACTGAAGAACATGTGTAGTTTATGCCATCAGTCTCCTATCATGTCTTTCTCAAACTCAAATAGTTCAAATAGAGTAATCACGGCTATTTTTGGTAAATTACAGGGATGTGATAAAAGACGCGAGCAAGATGGTGTTTGTAGTCTGGCAGAAGTGGTATGAGGTACTGGTACTTGCCCAAATATAAAAATTAGTTTTGATTATTAGTTTTAAATTTGATGAGTTGTCTCACATTTGAAATTACATGTACCAATAAATAAAAATTTTCATTATCCACTAATGTTTACAAAAGAACAAAAATGAATAAGTCAGTGTAACTAAATTTAAACAAAAAGGCAAAATTCCATTCAAACCTGAACAAAACATCTTTAAAAGCAAAAAAATTAATTTTAATCAATTTAAAAAACTGTAAGAAAATATTATTTAGCAGAAACGCATTCGTTCTAATTTCGCTTACGTAGCATGGTCGTTCTATAGACAATGAGTAAGACGGATAAAACATTCGCAAAGCAACGACCGTGTAATTAACAAGTTTTTCTTTGTTGCTTTTGAATCTCCCTTTATTCATAAATTCCGGCAATAATATATTTGAAAGTTAAAACGCTAATTTCGAATGGATTAAAGATTAAATTATATTTTATATTAAACGATGTGAATAAACCAGTTTTATCTTAAAATAAATTTGTTGAAGTTGCTTTTTTTCTGTTTTTTCTTTGTATTATTATTAACACAATTGTAAGTCTTTTTTTGTGTTGAGTGTAATGTGAATATATATTTTAATTTATACTTTTTGTATTTTTAGTTTATTATAAAACTGTAAAATATAAAAAGACACGAGACTATGACTTACATGTCGATAAAAAGGTTAGTTGTCGCATCGAAACGTTTCCTGTCACCTTTATAAAGATGAAAAGACACTATGACAGTCTCAATTTTAAATTACACGTGATGCTCAAGAGCTTTCTATGTAGTGATATCAATTCTTTTCCAATATGTGAGAGGTTGCTGTGTTTCAAATACCAGAAATTATAGAAGCACAAAGTGCTATATAGCAAAAATAATACAAATAAAACAACACGAACAATTTTGTATCCGATTTCTGTACTATGATCCTAAAAATGTGTTGTTTTTTTGAAAACATGCACTAAACATTATTGACAAATAAAATAAAAAGTTTCTTACCGAAATACAATACATAGAATTATTCTACCTGTGTTATGTGCTGGTATTATCAACCACGTGACTAAAATATTTAAGTTGGCACTACTGATAAGTTGGTAATTCAACGTAAAATATTTTGACATATTAAAGTTACGTAACTTCTTAATATGCATTAGAGGTAGAAAATTTGGTTCTTTTGCAATTAAGGTGATTTATAATGTAATATTTAATAATACCGTAAAATGAAATTTCGTAAACGGATTATGTTAATAAACACATTGATAGAAAACCAAAAATTCATAGCACACTTGAGCTTCGTAAAATAGAAAAACGTTTAGTGTGTTTATTTATTAGTGTTACTCTTCTAGGATCTTTCTATAAACTTACTAACTTTTAACAATGAATACAAATTATTTAAATGATTAAGACAACTACCAACATATTAGTGTTGAAAACACTTATAAAGAACTTGATTCGAAGGCTCGTGTAACGAAACGATGAAACGCTTAGATGAAACAAATCTAGAACTTGCGGTGGTGCCCAATTTCAATTCATTTTTTGTATTTTTCGGATGCAGTGTTTATTATTATTAAACAAGATATTCCTTATAATTCGTTTTATGTTTTAAAAATATAATAAGTATTAATTTTTTTAAGCAGTAATGAAAAATGATTATAGTAATTGTAGAATTAGATCCGCGCGAGCTTCCGTCTTGTACGTTGCAAAAACGGTACAATATAGGTAAAAACACCTAGTACTAACCTTAACACTAGCCTTAACGCTAACCTTAATACTAACATCACTTACACCAAAATCATAAACGTCCCAAATCTAACAAAAAAAATGATTCCGATACTAACAACACCTAACATCAAAATAACCATGTATAACACTAACACCATTTACAACATGCTGTATAGTAATACCAAAGATAAAACTAACACTATAGATAAACACGACGTAGTGTATAAGCTTGATTGTACTGGATGCAATGCGTGTTATATTGGTCAAACTAAACAGAAACTAAAAAATCGGATGGCCAACCATAAATACGATTGCAGCACAAAAAAAGGCGATACAGCTTTGGCCGTACATCATATAGACACGGGACACAATTTCAATTTTATCAATCCCACAAATCTAGATGTGGAAAACAACTTAAAAAAGCGTTTAGTTTCCGAAATGCTATACATCAATATATATAATAATAATATTAATTTAAACAACAATACCAACAATTTAAGCAGTGTTTATAATAATTTAATATCCAAAATTGTGAGATAACTATATAGGTTGGATCTATCGTTATTCAGTTTTGTTTATCATTTTATTCTTATCTTTCCCTTGACATTCATAAATTTTTGATTACACAACATTTGTCAATTGTTTGTTGAACGTGTATGTCCTACGTTATATTAAAATTTTAAATATTGACCATTGTATGTTTAATGTTGTATTTATTATTAATTACTAACTCGTAAAGTTGCCAATGTCCTTGGTCGGTGGATTGATCCACTTGATTTTATTCTGTAAGTTTTATGTGTTAAAAATTATCTGTTAATTTTATTTTGTTGTTACTATGTGTTGACTTACGAGTTCAATAAATTACAGTTGGCCTGAGGAAGTGCTAACCTTCAGCACGAAACGTTGCCATAAAAATAAATTAAAGTGGTTTTATATGCCCCTCCTAAACGAAGAAGATTGAATTAATTATTAAAAAAAAAGCATAACATATTTTTTATTTACTATGTGTCTGCTATAAACAATTATCTATGTATTTTTTAAATAAAACAATAAAACCTATCTAAAGCGGAAAATTTACTTAAGTGTTGACAGTTTCCGTTTTAACAAGTCTCACAGTATTGACAATAAAGTTTTAAATGTTATGTAAAGTTTTAATTGATAATTGTTTTTATTAAAATTAAAATAAAAATTGTTAAAAAACATATGTTTACATTAGACAATAAAACAATCTAGAGAAAAACACAACCACAAACTAAAAACTATAAACTTAAAAAAATACAATAAAAACATAAACGCTTGGGTTACACAGTTGTCCATAAGTTAATACAACGAAGGTTGAAAAAACTTGTAACGTGTACATTTTTTTCGATTGAATAAGTCTGTTTTTAATTAACATTTTTGTATTCACTGTTTATGTAAAATCTTTTGCGCAATAAATTTGACGCATGCACATGCCTTTTGAGCCTTCCTCTTAAGTACGAAGTCATCCATCTGCATCTTACGTTTTGCAATGAAGTGAAGTAGACATTTTTTTGCGTGCTGCAAGTTATGCCGGCGTTTGTAGAAGTACTTTCGTTTGGTAGTAACACTTGCGTTTTGTGGTAGCATTTGCGTTTCGTTGTTGAATTTACGAAATTTATAAAGATAAACCCGTTAATTCGAAGGGGTAAGTCATTTTTGTTTTGATTCGTATTTTGTAATACATCGCAATTTACGTTTTAGTTTTTTGCTTTTTTTTTGTATATGGTACTTGGTTTCAAATCTACGAAAAAGAATTAAATATACGATTTACGAAAATTGCATCATATTGCATCATTTCAATGAGTCATATGATGACCACGCCTAAATGGAAAGTTGCGCAATAATTTTTGATACGTCCGAACTGGAAATCTTTGCTTTTGATATACGACTACGCTTTCTGATTTATTCGATGCTTTTTGATTTGTGTACGTGTTAATTCGTTTATGGTTACGAAAATTTCGTTTGGATACGTACGCCTTTTTACGATTTTAATGTTTGAAATGCGATATTAAGATATGGTTTACGCTGCACGTTTGATGTTAGTCACAACGTCGCTTTTACGAAGAATTTCCGTTACGAATTATGGTTTTTATGAGTAAAAATCGATAATTATTCATGTGTTACATCTGATAAAATTTGAGTTGGATGTTGCGAATGATTATCATACGCTACGTTTATTTTACGATATTCTGGTTAATGGATCTGTACGAATATTAGATCAATCAGGATAAATACGGAAAATATGGAAATTTAATTATGCATTTCAAGAATTTCGTAATGTTGCGTCATCGCATAAATTAGATGAGAACGCGTCACTGACCTCACCAATTCGACTTGCGCATTAAAGTTTGAAATCAGGTAACTTTGATTTTTATACTTAACCTTCGAAACTGTCAAATATGTAAATATGTTTTTTTGTTATTATGTTAGTGTAAATCTTTTGGTTTCAATATTTAACCATTTTAATATAAAAAATATTGTGGCGTCCAATTTATAAAATTTTTGTATTTATCAAATTGAAAATTTTAATCTTAAGTAACGTAAGAATTCCCACGACTCTAATTAAATAAATCTGAAAATATCTCATTGCTCTTATGTAGTTTGTTTATAATGTGTTTTGAATAAATATTTTTGTGAGCTGGCTGGTACATTAAATTCTTTTATTTTGTTAGGCGTTAATGTTATGTTTTATGTTATGCAAATGACACCCTTTAGTAAGTTTTTTCGTTACAAACTATAAAAACATTGCATGAGCCTAACTAATTTCAGCAGAAGCGGTCGAAAATATATAGCGTTGAAAATATTATCTTACCCCATTAAAATAATGACGATCTGCAGCAACATCTACATTTACTTCAAACGAGAACAAAAAATTTTACCATTCTTTACATCACTACAAAAATCACATTAATGCCGAGGACATCGCTCTGAATTAGTAGCGACATAAAAAAATTTGACACCATAATAAACCTACTGCAACGAACTTTGAAACAAGTCAATCTCAAAATAAATTAGGAAAAGCCTATAAACCTAAAGGAAAAATTATACAACGTATGTGCCACATATGCCTGTAAAACAGTAACTCTTACAAAGAAAGGCGTTGAAACAACTCAGAGATCAATCTTCAGGAAAACTACAAGGAAAATAAAATTATCATAAACGACGTCACCAAAAAGGCGTTTCAACTAAAACGAAAATGAGCAAGTTATACTGACTTCCAGAAAAATTTCAACACCTAGAACTTATTGAACGATTGGGTTGAAAATTTCAGGAAACCTCTATTTTCATGAAATACAGTGATGATTAAAATTTGAATAAAATCTAGCCTGTAGTTTTTTGTTTTTTTGTTGTTTCCATAGCACACAGTAACAATAAATTTGAAGTAGTAGACCCTTTAGTAATTTTCAAGTTTGCAAATTATTGCTGTTTGTTCACAATTTCATTCAGAACTTGATAACAATGCCGAGAGTACGTCAACATCAACATTTTGTCCAATTAAGTGATTTTAAACGTGGCCGTATTATTGGTATAAGAGAGGCCGGACTTTTGCTAAGAGAAATTGCTCGTCGTGTAAACTAAAATGTTTCATCGGTATTGAGAAGTTGGTCCAAATGGTCCGAGGAAGGGGTTCAACATCGTCGCTGTGGATCTGGACGTCCTCGGAGGACTACAGATCGCGAAGAACGTCGCTTAAGAGTTTTGACCACAAGAGACAGATTTTCAACAACTCTATCAATTGCAAATGATTGGATGAGAGGTATAGGACTCAGGACGTCAATGTCATCTTTTTATCGCCGGATAAGGTCTTATGGGTTGCGTTCATATCCTTCATTTTTATGTCTTCCCCTTACACCACTTCACCGTCTACGCAGACTAGAGTGGACTAACGAAATGGTTAATTGGGCGCAAGAATGGCATCAAATTGTGTTTAGTCACAAGTCCCAATTTTGCTTGTGGGCTCATGATGGTCGTAGGAGGGTCAGACGGATGCGTGAAGAACGTAAAAATCCAACATTTTTTGTGAAACGCAACACAGCCCTTACTCAAGGAGTAATGATATGGGGTGCAATATGTTATGGTAGCAGATCATCCTTGTTCTTTAGTGATGGCAACCTAAGCGCAGCTGGTTACATTGATAATGTGCTACAACCAATTGGGCTTCCATATCTTCAGGGGCTGCAAAATCACATTTTCCAGCAGGATAATGCGCGCTTTGATACGACAAGGGCTACAAAACGGATTTTGAAAGAAGCTAGCATTGCCGTCTTCCTATGGCCTGCTCGGTCGCCTGATTTGTCGCCCGTTGAACATGTATGGGATATGATTGGTAGGCGACTGGGTAATTTACCACACCCTCCAGATAACTTACACGATCTCCAGTTACGGATTCAAGAAGCTTGGGACGATATACCACAAGCAGCTATAGGTCACTTGTTTGATAGCATGCCAAAACGTCTAAATGAGTGCATTACAACTCTTGGCGGAGCAATCGTGCAACAACTTCTAAGTGTTGCAATTTTTTTAGAAGTCAGTATATATCGCAAAACAAGATTCAAAGAAGTAAACGCTCAAAATTTTACAACGGCGCCTAAAAACCACAAAAAAGCGTAGGAAAATAACAAAAATACTAGCAAAACAACATTCAAAGCACTGCTAGAATATGGAAGCAAATGAAGAACACCTAAGAGTAGATCAATAGAAGCTGCAAAAAAGTACTAAATTTTGCATTACGCAAAACAAAGAAGATACTAAACGTTTGATGACTAAATTGAAAGTAATCAATGATTAAAACCTACTAAAAAAGTCACTTACATACTTGATCATGCCGTTATAACGCCAAAAATAAATGACTTTAATTTAAAAATTCGCGTTGGTAACACCTAAAATGACAATTATAAAATTATGTCAAAACTTTGTATTTACTTTATATCAATTTGTTAGCGTTTATACTACAAGTAATAAGAGTAACAATTTTTTTAATTCTTGATTTTTAGTTACTCATCTCTATTGAGAAAAATGATGAGTATAATTTACGTGCTTTAAATCCATCCAATTTTAATTAACCTCAAATCATTTACTACTTTAATTTTTTTAATACATTAATTTTAAGCAAAACTTAATATGAATAAGCCAGATCAGTTTATAAAATATCAATTATGTACATTTCGCTTTGGCAGTCAGTAAATAAAAGAAATACATTAATGCCAAAATCTTTAGAAATGTCTTGATGTTCTTCCGACTACTACGATGTTGGTAAGTGAACGTTATTTTTTGAATGTAACTTACAAAGCAAATAAGGTGAGTTTGTAAATGTTTAGAAATAATTTGTAATTAATAGGTGTTATATAATATATATAGTAATATAATAAAATATAATAATAATACGAAAACTATCTTAATCTTTTTATAACATTTACGTTTAGAAAATGCATGCAAGATTAAGTTAATTACCCCAATGACTAATATGCTACAACAATCTCTTTTATTCCATAATTCTTTTGAATATAAAAAATCTTGCGTTAAAAAAAATTGTCAACAAAACAAATGTATTGTGCTTATAATTATTGTTCAATAAGTAATTTTAAAACCAGTGATTTGCACTATTTTGTAACAATTGATTGATTTTTGTAATATTTATCTTGTATTATTTATTATAACATAAGTACAAATTGTTTATGATTAAAGGCATGTTCGGAAGAAACGTCTTGATATCTTGCAACTATTGATGTATAAGTACGGAGTACAAAACACAAAAACTAAAATGCCTCCTAAATCTATCAAACGAGTAAGATGATGAACGAAACCACATCGTGGATTATTTCCCAACGGACAGAAGATGTGGCCAATGCAGAAAGAAGGCAATTTTTTGCGTAAAATGTAATGTGGGCTTACACTCCAAAAACTGTTTTCAAGTTTTTTATACAATTTAGTCTTCCATGCATAAAATTTTTAAAAAAAGACAATTTATAATCTTTTTTTAAAATAAAAATCTGTTTCTGTGTTTCTTTCTGTCCTTATACATAATTTTCAACCTACAAACATAAAAATTACTTTTCTACTGTTTCAAATAAATCTTATGCACTAATGGGTAACTTTGAGTATGTTGTTATTAAAAATTAAGTAATTACATTTAATTACAAGAAAATCACCACTAAATTCTAACATTTGCGAACATAACCTAAATACTTAATCCACAAACCGAACCGCTTTTACTCTATACGAACTGTCAAAACTATTACAATAGCATCCAGATGGTTTTAAATGATTTGGTTTTCAAATATTATAAAATAGTGCACGGAGTGTTTGTACAAGTAACTTTTTTTAACAAGACGTTGGACACCGCAGTGGTCTTAAATGGCTTTTGCCACCAAACGGTTTTCTTTACCTTGTTATAACCTCAAAATATACAGTTACGCACCGCTCAGACAATCAAGTCAGAATTTCTAAGGTGTAGAGATTTTCTTTTATAGCCGACTGGTGGGAGATAATTATAAATACTTATCTGTGTTCATAAAAGTTCAAACGTATTAAGATACTATACAAAGTAAATATGGATAGTATATGTATAAACTTAAATAACCGGTTAATAATTGTGAATTACAAGTAAAACGCCCTATGCGAGTTTGATTAAATAAAGAAGCACACGCGCACTAACGTAGTAGGTAGGGTGAGATCCCATTTCACACCTCCCCCCCTCCTTATTACGTGTCTTGTTTTACTGTCACGTCATCTGTTAAGATGTACTATTTTTGGCATTCATCTTCTTTGGTTTTTTAAGACCTTTGACAGAAACGCGCTGATATCACTTCAAGCTGTTTTGTTTTGCAACATAGACTTGATCAAGTTGTTTTGGTCGATGATGTACATATGTGTCATTTTTTCTACATTCTATCTCCGGCAATTGAAAAGGGTGTGCGCAACATCATCCACTTCATCGTGATACATAAAACAAGACGGATCTTTCTTTCTTTCTTTTTTGCCGAATAGATATTTACCAAAACAACCATAGCCCGTAAATCCTTGCGTACTATAAAACTTTGGGTTTCCATGTTTCCCGTTGACTCATGCGTCGGGTTTCGGCATAAGTAGGCAAGTCCAAGTTCCTTTTTGGTAGTGATCCCATGTCTCTTTTCAGGCCTGTACCAACTCTTCCTTCTTATTGATTTAGATTTCCCAAGTCGCGCTTTGGATCTTTCTTCTGCAAATATGTCAATTGGAACGACACCCGTTAAGGCCCTCGCTGCCTCAAGCAAGAGTGTTTTGAAAACCAAAATTTTTTTTGGGATGTTTCTGCCCGCTTCCGGAGTCTACTTATCCCAAACGCCATGTTCTACACTGGCGCTGCGTATAGAAGTGTTGAGTAAATCGTTGACATGATTATTTTAAGTTTAGCCGCTTTTGAGTCTTTTACATTTACCATTAATTTAGCTAAGGCAGTTGCCTTTCTGTCCGCTTTGGTGGTTGTGCTTTCTACATGCTGCGCAAAAGAGAGCTTTTTGTCCAGAATGATATCCCGGTATATTATGGTATTTCGGTAGATACCGTCACACTTCTGTTACAGAATTTTACATCGTCGAGCTTTTTTCAATTGCTACTGACAACTTATTTTTCTTTAACCATCCGTCTACTACAAATAACCCTTGGTTTATGTTCTGGGTTAAAGATTGGACAGTTTTTCTTTTGCCTAAGACAGCCAAGTCGTCGGCGAATGCCGTTAGATGTGTGGTATCTGGTGACTGGGTGGTCAGTAGATCGTCGTAAAACATGTTCCACAATGTGGGGCCCAAAATAAATCTTTGTGGGACCCTACAGGTCATTCGATGTTGGATACTGTACTTGCCCTCTACCGTGTAGTAGAAGTAATCTCTCCAATAACGCAGTTGTTTATGCAATGTTCTGGAAATAATGTGTCAATTGCGCGTTGGGCTTCCGCGATGGAAAGGGAATTAAGTTTTTTTCCAACCTTCATCTTTTTTTGTGACTACCTTGTATCCCGTTTGCCAAGAGTTATTGTAAGTTCCGCGCAAATATCTTTCCACGCTTTCTTTGTTGCTTTGACAATTGCTTCTTTGAAGTTGTGTTTTTTGCTTCTGAAATCATCTATTATGTAGAACGGAGGTCCTTTTCTCTGTTGCTGTAGCATTCTGCTACGGCTCTCATTGCAGGATCTTCGTAGTTGCTCTAGCTCGCCTAACCACCATTATAGAACATTTTTGCATTTACCTTTTCTTGAAGACGGCATGTTTGCGTCAAGCCTTGTGTGATCGACTCATAACATTATCATAATCTAATTTACTTCTCAGGGCTCTATCGAATTTAAACTCGTAGAGTTTATTGGGGTTCTATCTAGGCATTTGATAAATTAAGTTTTTTTTCTTTTATTGTCGAGTTTTAGTTCAAACGCAATGTATTTATGATCACTTATACTTTTTTCCTGTTGTATTGCTGATTGCGTTACCTGCGTGCCACCTCCTTGGAGCAGAACGTAAGATCTATAAATGAAGTTTTACCTCCGTATACAAACGTCGGCTTTAACTTTGTGTTTAGTAGTAGTAGTCTTCTCTTTTATTTGATTTGCTGAATCCCCACTAGATCACTTTTACATTACAGTCCCCTACGAATACTACCAGGCCACTTGTATCTTTTTAGTCCTTAGAAATGTTATCTACCTCTGAACAAAAGTCTGTGAAACTCGCATTAAGTGAGATGTAACCATTGTTATACAAGTAATGTAAATCCTGCTTTCATAACTCATTATCCTGTACGGTAATAGCTTTGACCTGTACAGAAATGCCTTTAACCAGTCTGAGATAAAATTATTCAAACACAATTTACAACGTTACCTAATTGCAAATAAACATACAATGTATCGTATTAACTGTTATACGTAGAAAAATGAAATTGAAGCTTTTGTTAGATTATACTAAAAAAAAAATAAAACTGAACGTCATTTAAAATTTGTTAGGACAAAACAGATTTAAACAAAAATTATCCGTTGATGATGCTAATAAATCAGATTTAAAAAGAATTTTGCTTTATTCTTGCTAATGCGATTTTAATCAAAACAAATTTGAAAGTTGTTGTCTCAAACAATACTGGTTAACAGTATTGTGTAAGCCACACCATATCTTCTTTGCCACATTTGCAAAAAATTAACATTAAAACATCAAAAACGCTCTTTTGCATCTTTCGTTATAACTGTGATTCTAAGAGTCACTCTAATTTTGTTCTCCTTAATTAAAGTTAGTTAAGTAAAAAAATGAATTTGGTGCTATTCTTCAAACCTTGTTCTAACAAGTAGTTAGTAATTTTCGGCGTCAAGAAGTGGCAGCACTGCAGAGTTTTTGAAGCAAGATGCAAAATAAATTCTGTCCAATGCGTCACAACCTTTAAAACGCAAATGTTCTCATTGTATGACAGTTCTCACACTACTGAAGAGATTGTAAAAACTGGACGAGAGGTTTTGCTTCATCCTCCATGCAGCCCTAACCTGGCATTATCATAATTTTATCCGTACGGGTCGCTGAAAAAGATCACCGTGGGATTCAGTTTGCAGATGACAAAGCCGTAAAAACGTTTGTGCGTCAATGGTTTAGAAAGTAAAACCGTGGTTTTTACCACGCTGTGGTAAATGCTTTTGTTAAAAAATCGATCAAAATTTGGGGAAATAAACGGAGATTATATTGAATACTAATCATCAATGTTGTGGTTTTTAAGCTTTGTAATTAAATTTGTACGCTTTGACAATTAAAAAATGAGAGAAAAATGAGAGTGTATGATTGTTTGCATTGGGTTGCATTTCCGACTTATTCGAGTTTGTACTCTTACAAAATATGATATCAAGCGACGACGAGTCTGCTAATAATATGGATTAACATGCATTATTTGAATCAAGTTTGTTTTATTGCACTTTTAAAGTTGAGGAGACTGCAACGTTAATAATTTTCTTGTTAGTCATTTTGTATATTCCGTATATCTGATACCAGTTTCAGTTGGCAACTTCGCATTAGGTTTTATAAGTGTAAATTCCTGTCAGATAATCTAGTTTGTATTTTTTATCACGTTACACGGTCTGTGATATTAATGCTCAACGAAAAGTTTTGAAAATTATGATTTATCAATTGTCATCATCATCATCAAAGTAAAACCTAATTGCGGTACTTGATTTTACTAAGAAGTCTGGAAACAAACTAAAGTTTTTCTGTCACCGTATGGACTGAATACAATAAAACAGTAGCATATATGTTGTATGTCGTAGCAATTTTAATTTGATGTCATTTTGTTCATATTTGTGATTAAAACTTATTATTCCTGTTTAAGCTGAACTTCATTTGTTTAAGACGCATTGACGCAGATTTTTGTAGTAAGCAATACAGGGTGTCTCACGAGGTACTGTATATACTAAAATGGTATGTTCCTTAGGTTAATTTAAGTAGAAAACGTCCTATAAACATAGGTCCAATTCGCCATAGTTACACAGATACAAGCGTTCAAAGTTTATAAATGCTCACACATTTTTTGAAAATTATTATTATTGAAAACAGAAAATCGAACTACAAAACAAACATAAAAAAACAAACAAAAAAATCACATCAAATGCTCAAAATGACCTCCTTCGGCATTAATACAACGACGGCTGCGATCTAAAATGGACCGAGTAGCCGCTCGAAGCACCTGCTGGTTGTTCCGTGTTTGTTGACACACATCCAGGATACGCTGTATTAGTTCAGCTCTGGTATTAACTTTTACCTCGTATACTAAACTTTTCACATGACCCCACAGATAGAAGTCCAAAGGTGTGAGATTGGGCGATCTCGGTGGCCAAGCATGCGGGCCTCCACGCCCAATCTACCTATTAGGGTAAGCAACATTTAGATATTCGGTAACATGCCGACTAAAATGTGGAGGAACTCCACCATGTTGCAGAAACATTTGTTGTCTTGTTAGTAAAGGTACTTCTTCCAAAAGCGGTAGCAATTCATTGCGCAAAAAGTTAGCATATGCTTCTCCTGTCAGACGTTCCTCAAAGAAAAAAGGTCCAATAAGTTGATCGTCAATCATGCCACACCATACGTTAACAGAAAATCTGCGCTCAAAGTTAGTTTCTGTTGTGCCATGTGGATTTTGATATGACCACAAATGAGAATTACGTGTATTGTTCACTCCATCTCTAGTAAATTGCGCCTCGTCGCTAAATAAAATAAATGGAACTTATCGTGGATTTACCTGTAGCCAGTGGCAGAAATTCAACCGGGCAGCAAAATCTCCAGGTTCCAGATGCTGAACCTGTTGTATGTGATAGGGATACAAAAGCCTATCATGTAATATTCGCCCTATTGACATACAGGGGAGTCCCGTTCGAGAAGAAATTTTTCTAGTACTCAACCCTGAACTCCGATCAACCATCTGTAAAATGTTTTCCTGCTCATTCACATTTAACTGCAGAGGACGGTCAGATCTTGTTGAAACTGATGGTAATGAACCATGAGTCCGTACATGTTGAAACACAGAAGAAAAGGTTTTGTGATTTGGCACCCTCTTGTTGGGAAATCTTCGTTCATATTCCTTAACGGCAGATCTCGCATTTTCATCACAAAATCCATAAATGTAAATGATATCAGCATACTCTTCGTTAGAAAAATGAGAAGGCATTTTGCATTTAAATTACACTTCATTTAATAAAATCGACTGTGACATTAGTAGAAAAGAAAGCAATAAATGACATATTGTTCGGCTTTTGTTTCCCAGTTGAATAAGAATAATTAATTTTCAAAAATTTGTGATCAGTTATAAACTTTGAACGCTTGTATCTGTGTAACTATGGCGAATTAGACCTATGTTTATAGGACGTTTTCTACTTAAATTGACCAAAGGAACATACCATTTCAGTATGTACAGTACCTCGTGGGACACCCTGTGTATTAACTTTTTGTTAAAAATTAAAGTAATATTAACCCTCTATTAAGAGTAGTAATCGAACTTTATGCTATTTTCATTTTGCCAAATACATTGGTGTGTTGCCTATGTACTTTGTAATATTTTTTATTTAATTAAAGTTCTTTATTAAAGTTTTCTACGTGTTACATTATGACTTTGATTTGTATTTGAGTACTGGTGTGGATTTCTTTTAGTTGTGGATTGCTATTGTTATTTTGTTTTGTCCAGCAAAATTATTGATCAGGTCTATTAGTGTAATTTTTAAAATTCAATTAGAGGGTCGAAAGACGCATAAGATATTACATTGGAAAATGTTGTTTGATAGAATAAACTGATCATGTTTTTGTTGACCTGACGTCTACTATAAGGAATAGTAACAAATGTAGTTTACCTATAATTGGCTTCCTTGCATATGCACTTAACTAAGAGTATACCTAATTGCATGTCTTCACTATGTACTAAAATGTTATGCACAGTAAAAGACATATAATTTTATTCGCTCACAATGATACATACAAATATGCAATTTTTTTGAATAGATTTTATTATTTCTACATTTATTTTTAAACCCAATAGCATAAAAATAATTTTTGAAAAATTCTTTAGGTTAAACAACAGATCGTTGTCTTTTAAAATGATATTAGGAAATCTAACTATAGTTGGAACACTTGCATAAAAACAGATCCAACAGAGAAAACAATTTGTCACAAAAATCAATTTACATACATTAATAAATAACATTTACAATGTCTAAAAATATAAACAACCAGACACAACTACACAGTACACTAACATCATCTAAGTCATCACAAAAATATTTAATCGCAGTTATTAGCATAAACAATGTATAAGCCAATTAATCCTTATTAAATTTTATAAATTAAATTTAGGTAAACGCTGTTGTTTAATCTTTATTTTTTTAGATTAAAATTAACACATACAATAAAAAAATATACAAAATACAAAAATAAAAAACAAAAAAAGTCGTATAGAATATGAACTGTAACGATTGCAACAAATGTTGCATAAGACAAATAAAACAAAAAATTTAAATCGTTAAAAAAACCATTTATACAATTGCAAAAACAAAAAAAAAATTAAATTAGATGTTATTGTGTATCATATATAAACACAAGCCAAAATTTAAATTTTTCGAACCATACAATGAATGTTTTAATAAGACATTGATATCAGAAATGATTTTCATCATTAAACTTAACAATTACGTGAATTTTAATACTGACACTAACGTCTGAAGCAGCATTTATCAAAATTTAAATTTGACTAGCTAACCTGTGAAATATTCAAATTTCAGTAACTTTTGTAAAATTTATAATCGACCTACTGAAAATCTTTATAATTATAACTCATTTATAGTTATGCAGTAGCAAAAAACCGATAAATTGTTGTTGCCGTCCTTTATGCAACAAAAAAAAACATAAAATCGAAACAAATAGTGGACTTGCAAACTAATTAAATGATTTATTGCAGCTCTATAATTCATCTCATATTTATAACATGGTTTAAATAAACCTGCAATTTGCAATTTATTAAATAAATATTATTAAATTTAGTGGCGACTTCTCTATTAAGTCATTTAGTCAATGACCATCCGGAAAAATAAATAAGGAAAGTATTTTATTTACTTTAGAATTACAGAAAATTTGCGGTTAAATCCAATTATCAGAGTTTGAATTTCATGCGTTTAAATTAAGAATTGAGATACGAAAACTTGCAAATCTAGGTTGACTTTTACGTGTGCCCACGTGCATAATATTGAAACTGAATCGTAAATGATATAGTTATTGTAGTCAATAGTGAGACACACATTATTCAATTTTATGCGTGTTAGAAAAAAATATAAGTAAACGCTTAAATGTTTGCTTGCGGTCTTGAGCCCGCCTATACAGTGGCAGTGCAATGCCTACGTAACTTAGGTCATTTATCATCTTTACAGCACGTGTGTATAAAACACAAATGCTAGAATGCACATTTCTTATCACATATAGCAAATTTTACAGTCGATTTTCTTAGTTGATCTATAATATTCATTTGTAAGTCCATAGTAATTTTAAAGAATATATGTATGATTCGTTGATAGGATTTGTGAATTTGAAATAAATAATAGATACTGTTTTGCAAGTTTACTGTTCACATGATTCATTATGGTGTAAAAATAATATTACCGATTTATAGCATTTTTAAGAAAAAGTAAAAAAGCACACGTTATCGGCGAATCACATGACAAATTGTATAAATTATGCTACTCTTGGTCGCTTTAATAATCGCTTACAAATACAATTGGACAACGGTTGCCAAATGTTAACTAAACTCTGTTTAATTTAAAATTAGTTTTTGTGCTGCCAACATCGTGAACGTTAATATTCGATTGTTAGTGTACGTATTTAATAGTCAAAAAAAGCTCTAGAATGAGAAATAAAAAATTAATAATAATATAAGTTATTCAGGTTGTTAGTATCATAGCATAAACTAACTTACATGCAACGCTTGACCGTGCGTTCTTGCGTCGCATTAACGTTTATTATGCTATGCTTTAATTTTGACGTTTGTTACGTAAATTACTATTTTTTAAAAATTAATTTACATTTAATTACAATGAAGTGAAGGGACAGAATATCAAAGCTAGCAAAATACAACTCACAAAACTTAAAACATTTAATTTACCGACCAAATTTCATTTATTCTGTATGTCTACATTGTCTACTGTACGTGGAGCGAAAAAATAATTTTTTTTAATTTTTAGTTCTAACAGTGAAAAAAAGATGTTACTATAGCTTAATTATTACCCTGATTTAAAAAAAAATTGGATAATATCTTCTGTCCTTTACGCACCCTTAAAATAATTAAAAAAAGTGAAAAAATCATAAGTTGTTACTATAGTTTAATTATTAAAAAAAAATCCGATAATATTGTCTGCACTCTACGCACCCTTAAAATAATGCAAAAAGTGTAAAAAGTAACTTTTATATTTTTACATTGTTACAATGGTTCAATTACTAAACTAATAACTAAAAAAATGAAAACATATCTTTTGCCGCCCTACGCACCCTTAAAATAATGGTAAAACATAAAAAAATCTTAGGTCATCAAGAAAGGGTAGCTGCTATTCGAGTTCTATGCCTCTCACCCTCACTAGATGCACTTAAGAGTCTATTGATTAAATTGATGTTTTGTGTTAAACTCGGGCATTGCTGCTCTGGATTTAAGAGTAACCTTAACAAAACCATCTCCGGCTTCTGATCCCATAACGCTTTGTGAAGCTTCAGTTACTAGTTTGACACTTCTTTCCACCACCTCGGTATGGCAGGGAAAGTTGAGAAGATTTATTGTGTTATCGCCTTGAATTAGATTCTTAATTTCTTCATTGGTAACAGAATTTAGAATGGGTGGAGTTGTTATTTTACTAGCTTGCCAATCTATAAGGTCCATATAATCGGTTGCCTCCAAATTTATTGTTGGAATTCTGAATGTTCTCTTTTTATCACAGTTCATTCTAGCCTTTATTATACGTCTTAGTGCTAGTTCTTGGATAACTGTTCTATTATCTGTAAGCATACATATTAACAGATTTTCGAGATGAATGGAAAAGCCATTACGTTGTATTACTACACCAATAATATTTCTTTGCTCCAGTTTCAAGTATCGATTTAATTAAATTGTCTTCCAAATATGTTTAGAACCATTTGTGCATGATGCATTAAACTTGATATCGAACCACATCGGTGCGTAGACGGTTTGAATAAACTGTGTTAAGTCATTGAGATTTGAAGTCGGGTTCTTTGTGCCAATATATAGCCTCAATATTCTATTGGCTGTCGTCAACCATCTGGAATGAGCCAGTTTGCCCGGATCCATATTAGATAATTCCAAGGAACACTTACCACTGGAGATCGCAGAGCACATTTGATGTAGATATTTTTGATCTGTACTTAACTCGGAAATTACTACATCAGGAAGATTACAAACAATTGGTATGAAAGCTACAATTTCTAAGTTCTGACAGGTTTCCAGCGATTTTCCAATTTGTCCCACAAATCCACGAGGTCCAATGGTGTCACCGTCAAGAGACTGAAAAAGATGCCTTAAAGGAAGTTCGTTGAAATGCAGCTGACAAATAAACCACTGTAACGGGCGGTTAATATGTGCTTCTATCTGAGATATAACTCCGTTTTTTGATCCAGTATTAACTACTGTTCCATCACATCCTACTGCTAACAAATTGTCTAAATTTAAATTATTTGAAGCAAAATAACTTAGTATGGACTCTGTAATACTTTTAGCAGAACCTGACGTTGGCGTGGTGTGTCCGATATACAACGATCCATGTTCTTTGATAAGTGATATGTGTTCCTCTACTATATTTTTTTTATGCCTTTTGTTTCCAATTACTTTTTGTGTCAAGATCTTATCTTTTCTTCCGTCAAAGTAAAGAGCTTTGATAGACTTCTCAACATCGTTGTCTTGGAAACGTTGTCTACTTTTTACTCTAGCTCTTCTGATTTTACTTCTGTCTACTCATTCTCTTTGTCTTCTTCGGAGATAATCCCAACATCTTTTAGTACAGCTGATGCTATGGGTGCTGCAGATCTATCAGATAATCTGTATCGATCATAAAGTTGAGCAAATGTTGGTAGTTCAATGCGATTTTGTCATCATCATGATCATCGTTTTTGGAATTCAAATTTTTGACTTTTAGTTTATTAATCCCGATTTTCGACTAAAGGTCACAGTTCACGACATAATGAAACGCCTCTAATATTTTATTTATAAATATTCACAGTAACCAAGAAGCTCAAACAAGGATGTATACTCCCGATACTACTCAAAGTTTACCTAGAACAAATACAAAAAACATAAAACAAAAAAACAATGGTATGGAAATGCCAGTGGATGACAAAGCGACAGTATATACCTTTTCGTTTGCGGATCACCAAGTAGTTATCGCACAAGATATAAACGACATAGAATAAATGAGCTGAAAAATGAGGGTAAATATTACAAAAACAGCGTATATATGCATAAGAAAACAGCAGTAAAACTTACATCTAACAAAAGGACAAATCATGAAACACTGCAAAATATACAAATACCTAGGAATGAAGCAATATTAAACAAAAATGCACGGGGAAGACGAGTTAAACAATATTTTTTGGGACAAAATCATTACAAAAAAAGAATTTCAAACAAACTTAATTGTGAAAACCTTAATAATATATAGTTTTGGATGATAAAAAAAAACAAAAAACGGCTAGTAGCCACAGAAACAAACTTCTGGAAAAGAGTGGTAAGATCATCCAGGAAAGATAAAGTCTCAAATGCAACTATTAGACAAAAATTACATTACAACTAAACAACTAATATAATATAGACACGTCCAAAAGATGTCAGATTCTAAAAAAAATACTAAACTGAGCACCTTTTGATGCCGACTGTTCCAATCTCAAAATTGATGATTTCTCTGACTCTGACTAGGAAGGTGGCTTTGAGATTCCTAAAGTTATACAAAGTCTTAAAAAACAAAAGACGTCTCTGGGGAACTTTTCGATAAAAAAGATTCCGATGATGAACCTCATAGTGTGGTCAATTAAAGCGGAAAAAATCCAAAAAGTTTATTTCGCCAAACTTCGAATTTTTAAAAGATTTTAACGATATCGAAACATACCGTGAGTAGAAAGTTCAAGACTACTAAAAATGTATTTGGTTTATAAAATTTTTCAAAATATTTGCGACTGTACTAATGTAAGATTTTTAGAAAAAAAAGATTAAATTTTTGTTGTTTTTTTCTTACTCAAGTCGTGCTTAAAATACCTCCATGTTAAAATGTACTAAGCAAAAACAATCAAAATTAATGTAATTGTTAATACAATTCTTTTTAATCAACACTAATTTAAAAGTTGGTAGTAGCGTAACACTGCAAGAAAAATCTGACCGTTTGTACAAGATTCGCCATCTAACTAATCGGATCCAAAAAGAATGTTTGATGTTACTAAAGTATACACAGGTTGCTATCAACAAACAAATGATTTGCTTCATCGCCGTTTGCAGATTAAAACAATTTGTGAGAGGTAATCCAAACCCCAAAGAACTGAAACAGTTTGTTTGTGCTGCCCCTGACGGGCTGGTACTCAGCTTCGAAATTTACCAAGAAAAAAAGTACATTTTGAAATGAAAAATAAAAAAATCTAAAGATTGTCTCTTTAACCGTCATCAAATTATCAGAAACTTTAAAAGAAGGTACAGATAATTTCATAACAAATATTTCCCTACAATACCCCTCCTGGAACATATGTTTGAGAAAAAGATCACGGTCACTAGTACAATAATCAAATCAATCAATTAATGCTAAATGTTTGGCTTCTGTCCAGGTTTTTTTTTGTTCTGTAATATTTGTTATATATGTAGTTTCATCTCAGGTTTGTTAGGGTCTGCTTCTTATTCTTCGTATTGGTACTTTTATATGTGTTTCACTAGTATGTTGTTGTTCGTCCTTTTTAAGTGACCACCAGCTTAGTTGCCTTGTTTCAACAAAATCATCCGCATACAAAAAAGTTTTTATGTATCCCCACAAGTAGTAATCTAGAGGATTTAAATCGGGTGAGCGGGGTGCCTAAGAAGCTGAACCACCCCGTCCCATTCAACGTCAACGAAAAGTGGTATTTAAATACTCAAACACATTTCTACCATAATGCAGGGGAACACCGTCATGTTGTACCCACATCTGCTGTTTTATTTGAAGCAGGATATTCTCCAACAATACTTGCAGTTCTTCTCGTAAAAATTGAAAATAAATTGGAGATGTCAAACGAACGTCAAACATAAAAGGGACAATTATTTGGTCCCCTAACAAACCACATCAAACATTAAACGAAAAAGGGTGTTGGAAATTTTGTTCGATGGTTGCATGGGGATTTGTCAAGAATAAGAATTTCTCAAATTATTAACGCCGTCTGGAGTAAACACTCATCGGTGAACAAAATTTTTTTAACGAGATTACAATCTGCATTGATCCAATTACAGAACTGCATACGAGGGTCCGGATCAGTGGGCAGCAAATATTGAACAGGTCGTATTGTTCTCCATACAGTCATTCGGTTAGCACCAGTGCGAACTGCTATACTGCGAACACTAGTTGATGGTCACCTTTCAACACTATCCAGTATTAAATCATGGTCAGCTGTTGATGGACGTGTTACTGTAGAGTTTGTAAATAAACCTGGTGCTATAAGATGTTCGAAAACTCTCCGGAATATTTTACTATCAGGTATTCTTTAAATCGGATCTCGGCGGCGGTATTCCCTCACTGATTTCCTACCACTGCAGTTGCAGTATCCATAGACTAACAGCATGTCTGCGTATTTTTCGTTTGTAAAAACAAACATGACAGTAGATTTGAAATTAACCGTCTGATGAAATTCGGATTCTAATCAAACTGACAGCTTAACTATACACAATAAATAATAACACAGCCTACATTGCCTGCTACGGCTGCCACGGAAAAACGTAATGATGAGGGAAGTCCAAAGCAGTAGGAGTGGGAGCGATGGCCCGTCCTTTCGTATTTCTTTTTTTATATATGGGTAGTATCAATGATTTTGTCCAATCTGTTGATATCTTTTATTCTTTGCAAATGCAATTACATATATCTAAGAATATTAATGTAGCTGTTTGTCCCATCTTTTTTAACAATTCTGTTGTAAATTTGTAGTATCGTGGCGTTTTTCCATTTTTTAATTTTTGGATCACTTTTTCTAATTCTTCAATTGCTATATTTTTCGTAATGTCTTCTGCTTCTTCCTGTTTTTCTTCTCTATCGTTGCTTCTCTTTTCGGTCGGCTTACCAAAAGTTTCTTGATAAAATTCTGTTCATCTATTTATTATAAGTTCTACTTCACTCAATATTTGTCCATTTTTGTCTGTCATGTATGGTAATCTGTTAACCTTCTTGTTTCTTACTGGTTTTTCAATTTTTTCTGCAAACTTTTTCCAATTACTTCTTTTTTTGGACGTTACTATAACTTTTTTAGTTAGTTTTTGTACGTTTTATAATTTTTTACAGATCTGTTTGTTATATAGCATTTCCATTTCTTTTTTTTTCTAATTTGTATTTCTTCCTGTATTTCTTTTGTCCACTATGACGTACCACAAACTTTTTTGAGCAATTGTATTAATATTTTTTTAAGTATATCCCATCTTTGTTCTGTGGTATTTTGTTCTATTTTTTTTATTACCTTTTATTTTATTCGTTACTATTTTTTCGTATCTTGTGCTTACTTATTCGTTTTTTAATTTGTACGTTTTTATGGGTTCGAATTTAATCCTATTTTTGTTTTCAATTTAGTTTCTTTTCTTTTCTTCTACTTCTCTTTTATGCAGAAATCCAGCATTTTGGTTCCATTACTGTTTCTAGTTTCTTCTCCATGCATACCTATTACGGTACTATAAATATCTTCTTTTTTCCCTACTCGCCTATTAACGTCTTCTGCTATGTATACCGTTCATCTTGCTTCTTCCGTTGCATATGATAGTTCTTTCTAAAAAATGTCTTTTGTTTCTTTTTATCGTTCTCATTTGGACCATATACAACTATAATTGTCCATATTTTTGTATCATTTGTCATTTCCACGCATATGAACGCTTGCCTGTTCACTATTTTTGCCGCTTATTAAGCGCTTGCTTGGTCACTATTTTTACCATTTACCGAACACTTGCATAGTTATTATCTTTGTCGCTTAGCAAAAACTTGCTTGGTCCCCATCTCTGCCGCTTAAGTTTTGCTTCGATTAGTACGCCGTGATAGATCGTTCCGTTACCGCTTCTAAGGGTGTTAAATAAGCTTGATTTTGTTTATTGCTGACTTCTATTACTAGACGCTTAGCTTCGATTTTAAGAGCGTTGAAAGCCTTGGACACCGTGTCTTTAGGGCAGTTGTCCGGAAAACACCGTCGAACAGCAGAGTAAACTCCTTCAACAAATCTGACGCAATTCGGTCTTCCACTGTGCCTGTAAGTGTTGTTGTACTCCGCTATATATGAAAGTGTGTTTATTAGTCATTTCTATTTTTCCCTGACATTTTATTTTGGTTTCTGTTATTGCTAATATGTTTAACCTTGCTAGGGTCATCTTTTTTTGTTTTTTTAATTATTGTTTAGCTTTTTGATCTATGACAAATAGTTTCTACCAACGCATTGTTTTTGTGGTCCCATTTAAACCTACTTCCATTTATTTCCAAATGTTTGTAGGGCAGAGGCACCACTTATGGCCATTACCCTGCTTATGGCCACTCTAATATAATTGGTTAAATAATAAACATGGTGTTTATCTACCAATGACCTTGTAGTTGCTAAAATGTCATTTCAGTCAATATTAAGGCGGTACAGTGACAGAAATTTATCTAAGCTGCATTTTAGCTTTATTGCAGCAGTAGTAGTGTCTTTCATGTGTGAAGAAAAATAACGACTTTTGTTAAAAAAGTTATCTTAAATCATCGTTTTGAATCTCCTACTAACGGTTTTTTTTCTGCACTGGAGTCTGTAATTAAGGTAAGCAGATATTTTTTGTTGAATATTTTTCATTGTTCGTTACACTTAATAGTATTATATTTATATAATGACAGTAGCCGTTAGTGGAATCAATAATTCACTAGTTACTCACTTATGGCCATCCTGCTGGCCATAAGTAGATAAGCAAAAACTACTTTTGGCCAGTTTACTTTTTTGTTTAAATAAATACCTAATGTAATATATTTACATAAATGTGTAATAATTCTTTCAGTTAAAATGCCAAAAACACTGAATAAAGCCCATAAAGGCCGAATAGAAAAGGTGAGAAAGGCAAAATTTCAGTATTCTCCTGCAAAACTTAATCTTGCTTTAAATGCCATTTCTGACGAAATGGCTGTTGTTAAACCAAGTCGCGAATTGGATATACCAAGAACTACTTTGCGTAATAAAGTATCAGGAAAGTCTCTAAGAGATTAAAGGCACTGTGGATTCGAGTCTCACTTGGAAAAGGATACTGAAAACCAGTTGGTTGAATGGATACTTGCCTGTGCGAAAATGGAATTTCCAATTGATAAAGACGGGTTACTGACTTCAGTACAAAAATTGGTACGAGAAGCAAATATTAAAACTCCTTTCGTCAACGATTGTCCGGGAAAAAAATGGTATTACAGCTTCCTTAATCGCCATAAACAAATTTACCAAAAGAAAGCCGAATACATTCACGGTGGAAGAGGTGCAGTAACTGAAGAGAAAATCCGCAAGTGGTTTGACGAGATTCAAACAAGTTTCAGCGAAATTAATGCCACCAGTGTATTAGAAAATCCACACAGGATTTTTAATATGGATGAAACATGTTTCTGTTTAGCTCCAAAAAGTGGTACTGTTATTGGAGTACGAGAAAAACATGTCTACGATGAACGACTATCATCAGACAAGGAAAATGTAACAACACCGTTCACAGTTAATGCAGCAGGAAAATTCGTTCTTCCGTTAACAATCTTTAAATATGACCGGATTCCATCTGCTGTGTCTAAAACAGCTCCTAAGGGTTGGGAGATTGGCAAAAGCGAAAAAGGCTGAATGACTGCAGAATGTTTCTACGAATACTTCTCCAACGTCTTTGTATCATACCTTAAGGTTACCCGTTATCATCTTTTTAGATGGACACGCATCTTATCTGACTCTCCGTTTAAGTAAGTTTTGCAGAGAAAATGAAGTAATATTAATAGCACTGGTCCCTAATGCTACTCACATCCTTCAACCGTTGGATGTCGCTGTGTTTGCGGCTTTAAAGAAAAAGTGGAGGAATATTGTGCGAAAATATAAGATAGAAAACAATGGTCAAGAGATCACCAAGTTAAATTTGCCCATGATACTGTCTTAGTTGATTGAAGATCCAAAAATGACATCAAATATAATATCAGAATTTAGAGCAACAGGCCTTTATTCTTTTTCATTAAATGATGTGGATTATAGTAAAATTATTCTGAGGAAACCCGAAACATACCAAACCCGAGATATTGACGCAGCAGCTGCAGATTGTTTGAAGTACCTAGAATTAAAGATTGATGTGGTTTTGCTAGATGAATTCAAGCAAACAAAAAGACGAAACTACGAATGGGAAGGTAATACTGAGGATAAGAGTTTGTACGTCTGGCATCAAATTTCAAGTGATGTAGAAGGCCTACCAAAGTTAGTGAGCGAGGATCCTGCACTTGAAAATGATCTCCAAACCCATCCAGCATCTCCTCTAGATGCTAGCATTTTAACTGATATGCTCCCAGTTGATAAACCAAAAGAAATTCCGGCCACATCAAATGATAGTAATACTGCATTGGCTACTACATCTCGTCCAGATAGGGTAGAACAAGTAACACGTAATATTTGCTTCGCTCAAGAAACAATATGTTCAAAAGTATTTTATAATGTACTTCTTCTTGAATTGTTAGATCGCTATCAATACAATTTTTTTTACCTTTAGGTTTATATTTCTGTTGCATTACTTTCATTTTTCTATACAATGATCATATATTGCTACTACAGTTCTGTTATCTGAATAGCCTACTTCAACAAACTGTTGTTTAGCATTTTCTTTTGGTAAAGTGATTCCTTTTATTACAATATTGTTTTTTTATTAGCTTTTTCTTGTTTTTCTATTCTTGATTCAAACCCATCTATCTTTTTTTTTAGTATACTTTTTTCTACATTCGATTTTAATTCGTTCTTTTCTAGTTTCTTTTATAGACTTCATTTTTTGTTCGTACTTATTTATTTGTTTGGTAGGTGTTTAATTTCTTTTTTCGTTTCTCTTTGTTTTTTTGCTAATGTTTTCATTAGTATTTCTATTTTATCTATATTTAGTGTTGCTTTTTTTGTTTGGTGGTGTTCTCATTATAAATTTGTTGTACTTTAATATCTCTTCTTCGTTCTGATGACTATCTTTAACGTCTTTTTCTCTCTTCCTTTTAATGTCGTATAGATCAATACTTGCTGTTCGTTCTCTTGCTTTCTTGCTACTCATTGAAGGCTCCTTTCATTATAATTTTGATATAGAATAATCGTTGTGCTGCTAGTATTTGTTTGTGTCCTGAGTCAGATTTAAAATCGATGTCTGTAATCATTCGTTGAGGTTAGCCAGGGACGATAAGATGCTTACAGGTAGAACCTCAAGACGAGTGTAAGCGCTGTTCTAAAAAAGAGTCTAAGTACATAGTAATTTTAAAACCAAATATTGTGAATATTGACAGAATGATTTGCATCAGTACAAGAACTAAGAAATGAACCGTTAGATGTATTTTTCATTTAATTGACTTCAGAGTAGCTAACTAGTCGAATTTATGCAAAGGAGATCAAAAAAAATTAGAAGACAAATCTGCAGACATTTTACAATTCCTAGATTTTAAAAAAGTTAATAAAACCTAAGTTGCAAACTTTTTTGTCTAACGGACAGTAATAATTGCTTGAGAAGTTTTCATTTACGTAATAATTAGTCCTGAGTCTCCTTAAGTGTAAACCGTATTCCATAATTTTTTGTACATTAAATGTAACTTGATTTTTACGCACGTTGTTTTATGACAGTTTTGTAAAATCTTCTACAGTGCGGTAAAATGAGCAGTGAATTTTAAGCCTTAAAAAACATTTAAAAAGTATGTGAATTAGATTTTATATAAATAATGTTACTTTATATTATATTTAATAATATATATGTACAAAAACGTAAAAAATTTAAAATTTATATTTTAATTTTTAGAAATGCGCCATCTCACGACAACTATGACAACTATGTCAACTATGAATACAGTTTGCTATTGACAGCTGTCAAGTTACCGACGAATTTAGATTGTACATTTAAAAGTAGAACATTTAAGCATTTTATTAGTTTTTAATACTTTTTTATGTTACCAAATTATACAAGAAAATTGTAATAGGTAAATAATCAAAAAATGTAATTATAAATTTACCAAATTGCAATAATTGTAATCACGTAATTCTGAATTTTTTATTTTAAATTAATAAAGACTAAAAATTTTGCTACAAATTTTGTGCTTTTAGGTATTACAGCTTTAGCTAAATGAAAACTTCGCCCGTTGGGCTCGCTATTGCGAGTTTTTGCATTTTGTAGGCCTCGGCTTCACTTCGGCCTACATACTCACAAAATAGCACTTTCTGGATTAGTGATATAAATAACAATTAATATTGCAAAAATAAGAGAAAATTTTTGAGATATTTCTGGTGCTATGGATACCTTAGACTATTTCCAACATTTTAGCAACTATCTCAATAAAAAAAATGCAGTTGTTTTCCTTTAGTTATATTTTTCCCCAAAAGATGCATTTGTCCGAATCTGCCCCATAGTGGGGTACATTCGGACAAGTCTAATAAAATTCAGAATTTATTTATTTTTAAAAGAATAAACCACTCTTATACTTTCGTAAAAAAATTACTGTATAAGAGCCATGATTACTGCAAGATTCCACTCTGCCAATGTAATGTAATGCCCTTTTGTTGGTCGGAAATTTGACAAGCAAATAATCATTACAATTGATTACGTTGTCATCCAATAGCATGGGCACATCATTGTCTGGAAACTAATCCAGGGAAGCGGACAGATCGTCAAAAAATTTTGTCTCATGAACAATATTCTGTGGCAAATTCACATCAGAATCTGAGAAGTTACTTTCTATTTTCTTTAACTTTTTTTTTGGTGCCTTCCCTTTGCCCTTCTCCCTATCTTTTGTATCTTTTTTGCTCACTTCACCTCCACTTTGTAATATATTCCTCTTAGTGTTTTACTTTCCATTTTTTGTTTTCTCATAGTTTCCAATTCTTGAATTCTTTCCTTCTCCGGTGTACTCGTATAAATTCTGGATTTACCTAGTCGAGACTTTCCATTTGTTTTCCTCGGGCCTGCCTTTAGTAATGGTCTGACGATGTGGACGGATAATATTTTAGCTTTTGGTTTTGTAACGCGATTTACTATGTCATTTAATAACATTCTTATCGTCATAGTCACTTCATCAATTTCGGAATCGGCCACATTGCTAGTGCTCATGCTGATGAACGGAATAAACGAATTGTTATATGTAATAGAAGTTGATGGCAATTCACACTGTTTCATTTGAGCTTCGGGATCTGCCCGATCTGTGACGAATGACCCCATGAAATCGTCATCATTAAAAATCATAGAATTAATAAGCCACAAGCCGGTACTGGAGAAGCTGCTGATAATGTTTTTTGGTGTAAAACTTTGCAGATAAGGATCTGCAGTGAGTTTAGCGATGTCATACAGTCCAATTGGTTTTCCAGGATTTGAAATCATAAAGTCATTAAAGGCAGCCTTACATCTGGTCTTAAATGGGCCATAAATGCACCTATCTAGGGGTTGCATCTTGTGGGTGCAATGGAATGGAAATGATAGTAAAGCTATGCCATTTTCACGACAATAGTTTATCGCCTCAAGTGAAGTGTATGTTTCATGGTTATCAAGCAACAAAAGAATTGGATTTGCTTGGATGCAACCAGTATGTTTTTGAATATGCTCCAATAACTGAAGAAAATTTTTTGAAGACATCCACCCTGACTTCTCGGCAAAGCCTATTGCCCCGGGTACGGAACCATACATAAACTGCTCCTTCATACGTACACGAGGCAATACATATCCCGAAGTAATTGTATTTCCCACAGCAGAAATGAAGCCGCACATTGTAACTAATACGCCCTTTTCAGATGAAACGCACTGGCCCACTCCTTTTGTCCCTGTTTCGGCAATAACTTTTGGAGGCTGAAGAACGGTTGTCACACCAGTTTTGTCAGTATTCCAAATACGATTAGGAGAAAAATTGTATTTTTGTTGAACTTCTTCATAATTCTTAAAAACGAAGTAACATTGGCTTTGTTGAAAGCCGCTGCTCGTGCAATGCTGGTATTTTCTGCTTTCCGAAAGGAAAGTCTCTGATGACGACTCATGAATGATCTCATCCATTCTACCCCAGCTATTTTATTTTCGTTCCATGTGTCTAGAATTTTTTTACATAACATACTTGCATATTTATATGCCAACTGCCGCGTAGACTTGTAGGTCAACCCATAAAATATTTTGGAAGATTGCTGTAAGTAAATTTCCAACTGCTTTTCTTCTCCTAGAGAAAATATTTGACGGGTAGCATATTTTGACAAAGGAGACGCATCCTTATCTGAGCTACTGCTTTCATGTCCCAAGTCAATTAAATTCTTCTTACTTTTGAGTTTCTTAAGACGGTCATAAAGAGTTGATTTTGGTATATTGAATCGACATTTGGCGATTGAGCACAGCTTTAATAGATTTTTTAAATCATCTTTTGGAATATCAGGGCGATTTCTCTTTTTGATGTAGTTACGCACCATCCTAAAAAGTAAAATCAATCAAAATGTGTTTTCTTGATGTTTTCTTTTAGCAGTGTAGGTACCTATGACTTTATTTGTGAAGAGGAGCAGATTCGGACAGTCTGAAACTGCCCCACTCCATTTGTCCGAATGTGCCCCATTTACAAAAAAACAAGAAAATGACTGAATAAAAATTCCCGCGCGATTCACATTCCTTTTGATGAGATTTCATATCGCACAACATATTAATATCTACGGTAAATAGGATAAAACTTACCTCACTGTTCTTTTTAAGCTGATAAAGCTTACAATAACTCTAAAAAAATTTATAAAAGCAGCACTGTTTTTCAATTTTCTCAAATAAATATTTCGGAAGTAATTAATAGCGGTCAACATTTACGAATCATAGATCTACTACTATAGAAGTATATTGTACTGTCAATACGACAGTGTGATAACACTGCAAGGCGGTAAATTTGAATTGTCCGGAGGTGCCCCATGTCTGATCCTACCCCACCTTACCCTAAGCATTAACTGCAAAATTGCTTTTAGTCGATGTTACAATTTTCAGAATAATACAAATGTTAAATATTTTTAAATTTGAAATTAGCAACTAGGTGTTACCAACTATAATATATAGAAAATTGATGCAATACATATATTACAATGTTTATAAACTATTATGTAAAATAAAGAAAGTAGCATAAAAACGTGTTGCAATTTTTTTGTAAAGTTTAACTCGCATTAGAATTGTCGTCATTGTAACACTCGTTTTATAATACACTATTATTTTGAGTAGAATCGTTTAAACAAAACAAAGTTAGTCAAAAAATAGTAATTTTAAAGCAAACAGTTACTATATACTAATAGATTCAAAATTATAAATACAACTTACTGCTATATACTCAACTTCTTATAAAAATAAATTGTTTGCTTTAAACAAGATTGTTTCAGTTTTGTTCAAACAAAAATTTTAACCAATTTAAATTGCAATCTCAACTTTCTAAACTTTACCAAATTTTTGATAAAATTATCAGAAAAGCTTAAATTTCTCGTAATCTATCAGATGTAGGTATAAGAAAGTTTTAACAAAAGTTAGATTAAATTACCTGCAGAATCTAAATATTAAATAATATATAAGATGTTTCATTTAAAATCAGAAATATGATGGTATACCCGGAAGTACAATGAAAATATTTTAGTTAAATAAATCAACTTCGATTGCTTCAACTTAAAAATTTGCAATTTTAAAGCGTTGGTTTTGGTAAAAAAAATTAATTAGTTAATTATGCGTAATAAGCATATTCAAAAAAATAATAAAATTTTACAAAGTAGGTCAACGAGAACACGAATTTGTAGATTTGTCATATCTGAGGAAATTGATTAAATATGCATGAACAGGTAACTTTAATCCTAAACATCAAAGCATACACTTTATTCACTGTATTATTACGGTTACGTAAAGTTATGGCGTTTTGCTTAGTAAGGCATCCGTCCTTTGTTCAATAATTCAGCAATCGTAAACTTTTCTTGTTTTTCACAACGTGCTTTCGCCATTTACAGTTTTGTTTTATATTTCACATTCGACGTTTTAAATTGACACACTAACACTAAGATTCTTTTTTATTCGCCCAAGGAATTTAAGATCGTAAAAATGTATTTACAACGTCGATAATAAATTTATGCATTATATATACGACGCAACGAAGTAAATCTAACAATAAGATACATACGTGAAAGTCGATTACGAAATTAATATAGAAATTGGATTTGAATTTCAAGATTTGAATTGCAAATTTAAATTCAAACATTCAAATTTGAAATTGACGTTCCATATCACAAACATTGGATTGAACATTGGATTTGTAACTTTAAGCAAAAAGGAAGAATCTAAATATTTTCAAAATCGACATTTAAATAATCCAAGATTACGAAATAACTTTTATGCTTTCTTAAACAATTTTTTTTCGAATAGAAAATTACTATAATTGATTTTTTTCAGATCAGTTTTTGTAAGAGTTTTAGCAGCTTACACGACTTTTATTTATTGTGAAATTGTTGGAGATAAAGTTTAAAGTTGTCAGTCTTTTTTCTACGATATTTCATCGATCATTTTTGTACAATTCGCAGTAAGCTAAGTATAATTGTATCTCTAAAAACAAAATGTTTGTTCAAAAAAAAAAAAATAAAAAAGAAATAAACAATAAACGAGTAAATCTCGCCCACATAAACTCACGGAAGAAACGAAGTGCTAATTAATTATTTTTATTTATTGATAAAAAAGTAAAATGTTTTTGAGATTCTGCCATTTTAAATTAACTGAGCACCGTTTTATTTTATTTTATTGATGTTTTATATTCTATATATACATTTTGTTTATACCTTCCTCATTTTTTAAAAAAAGTTCACTCATTAATTGAATTATTCGAAAATTAAAAAAAAAAGTCATCGCGTCATAAACACGTGGATACTCACAACAAAATTACAATTTAAAATAGCTCATGTCAATATAAACGTCAAAAATGTAAACAAAAATATATAGTTTGCCACGACTGTGCTGGCCCTTTTCGTTATGGTGCAGGTTACTAAAATTTCGGATATAGTCTTGCTAAAGAAGTTTTACTTCAAAAATAAGTCTTGTGATTATGACAAAAACGTATATATCTTAAAAGTTTTGTATTTTTATTACTACCAAAGAACAAAATTTAATTTTTAGTTTGTCTCACGAGATGAGTAGACTCTAAAAATTAAAAAAAAACATCATTAAAGACCAGTGGACAGCTGTTTCGTCTTATTTGGACTCTTCAACACTGAAATACTTTAATGCCGTTTCCACAACTACATAAAACAAATTGCCATAGTTTTATCCCATTTGGGTGTTACATTTATTAATAAATCTGAGGTTAAACGCCATCTCGTAGAAATTAAGCTACGTACGAGTTAATTAAAGAGTCCAAATAGGACGAAACAGCAGTTCACTGATCTCTAATAATCGTATTTCCAATTACAAAAACAAATTTTTGCACTTTACAATCTAACTAACAACATTTTCTATATGTGAATAAATTGTTTATAATTTTTAAATTAATTTCTGTTTTGTAATTTCTCAAACTGTAAATTTTTTCAAAAAACAAACCTGTTAATTTGTATTTGTAAGTCCCCAAAAATTTACCTTTCTTTAATTCAACATCATTATTTTTAATAAACTAAATTTTTACGTATACAAATCTACAGCTTTTTTTGACAAACTACGTTACTCATTCATTTGTTAAAAGTCGTAATTGTAATTAAATTTTACGACGCCGCTGGTTGCGGGCCCTACTGGATGTAAATTTTTTTGATTTATTTGACATTTACAGGAAAGGATCGCGTCCGAGACGATTTCATTTGCATACTTTAAATCGCTGTGAACAGACGATTTTGTTAAGACGCTGTCTGCTAAATTGTAAGCAATTCTTTCTATTCAATTTCCATCGTCGCTTATTTCTATTACGCTTTATCGGTTACGTTGCTATGACGAATTGTTCAGTGTAGTATCAAAATTAAAACAATTTTTAATTAAATGGGCGTTTACAAGTAATTAAAGATGCCGTAGGCCATGTTGCTTTTAATACGTTTAAAATTTGTTTAGAAAGTTGGCTGGCATCGAAGCGGTTTTCCCAGTGTAAGTAAACTGTAAGAAAAACATTTTTTACTGCGAATGATGTCGTATATCCAATAAGTTTTGGAAGCTGTGTTATTCTAGTCCAACGATTCACATTTCTGGATTTCGCTTTATCACTAGTATCCATTGATGGCGATAGATGACTCGCGCTTCCCGATAATGTTTCTTTATCGTATTGAAACGTTCGAGAAGTTATTCGCAACTTCGAGAGCCTTTACGAACTTTTCTAGAACGTTCACCGAAGGATGCAGAACATACGGGAACGTTTTGTCACAATGTATCGTAGGTCAGCTATTGCCGTACTGCAAAGACAGCAGTGTTGAGAAGATTATTTAAGCCTAAATAAATAAGTCGTTAGCGCGTGTGTGTAGATAAATATACGGAGAATAATCTTGTACGTGACTTTAGTGTAAACAAGTGTGTGAAGCTATCCGCGGACTTTATCTTATCTTCGTGTAAGTCATATAAATTAGTGTAAGTGTTTTTATTAAATATTATTAGATTTTATTAGTTCGGTTAATTTAAAAGTGTTCATATTTCTAGTATAAGTAAAAATATTTTTAGTAATTTAAATAAATAAGTTTTAATAATAAAATACGTAACAAAGTGGTGTCACGGTGTCGGGTTCGCGATTTTTTTTAGTGTCCCAGAATAGAAACAATGATTGCGTAAATAAATAAAATTTTAGTTCGGGTTTCGCGTGTTTGTTTATAGCATTTAATCTTAGTTGTTAGACTTTATTAAAATTTAGTATTACTAAATGTTGTTTTAAATTATTATTCGTGGTTAAATTTATGCCGGTGACGCGTTCGCAAGCAGTTAAAATGGATGCAAAGCTATTTGAATTTCTTAAATCAATAAAAAATGGTCAAGAATCGATGAATACAAAAACGGAAGAAAAGTTTCACGAAAATTCCAAGAAAATGGGGGAAAATTCTAGAAATTTAAAAGAAGAAATACGAACGAGCAAATCAAATAAAGAATATTGAGGAGCAAATACAAGTTAGTATAGAAAATCAAATCAAAATTGTTCAAGAAAAAACCTAAGCAGATATGTTAAATTTCAAAGAAGAAATTTGCGAATCTGTGAATGACAAAATAGAAGAAGTAGATGACAAATTAGAACGAAAACTAGAAAAAAAATTGAAAAAAAAAATATAACTGCTTGAAGAAAGAATGACCCAAATGAATTGTCACTGTGAAAGATTGTCACGAGTGAAGATTTAATAATGGACCATCGGGAGGAAACCACACACAAGTTTAAAGTTGTTTCACCAAATTTTGATAGTAAAGTTCCATGGTCAACGTACTACAAGCAGTTTGAAGTTGCAGCTACAGCTAACGGTTGGAGCAACATGCAGAAAACGACGCCTTTAATAGTGTTCTTACGTGGAGAAGCGCTTGGAATTTTACAAACTCTTCCTTTCACGTTTAGAAATGAGATATGGAAATGCTCATCTAGAACAAGTGTACCAAGCTCAAATTAAAAGTCGGGTTCAAAAACCTGCCGAAAGTCATCAAGAGTTTGAGGCTGACATCGCCAGATTAACACGGCTTGCGTATCCTATAGCGCCAGATACCTTCTTGAAGCAGTTGGCTATTCAAACCTTGGTAGATGGCCTCTGAGACAACGAAACGCAGCAGACTCTCCGGTTAGCTCAACCAAAGACATTGTATGACGGTCTGCTGCATGCTTCAGAGTTTGAAGCAGCAAAACAAGCATCGCAACGAGAAATAGGCCGTGTACGACGGCATCGTACTAAACCTAAAAAGAGGACAAGCAGAGCGTTCAAAAATTTGGAACCAGGCGACCAAAAAAAAAAAAAGAAATCTCATGTAATCAGGCTCCGGAGGTTACAATTTGAATGGCATCGCCAATGGAGCAATTGCTACATACGCGCGATTGAACCAATAGAGGGCGGCTTAGTTGAAAAAGGACTACTCGTTGGCAAAACTTTAGTACGAGTAAAAAACACAGTGCCAGTAAGGATCTTAAACCTCAACTCAGATCCTGTAACGTTAAAAAGGAAGACAGTGGTAGGCCAATGCACGCCAGTATCACAAATTGTGCGATACGTGAAGTCGAACGAAGATACGTCGCCAAAGAAGTCTATTGGACATTTTTACCACCAAATGCCGAAACCTCAGCTGGCTAAAGTTAAGGTATTGATACGAAAGTTCAAGATGTGTTCGCGCTGGAGAGTGGCTCCAAAGAAAGAACTAACGTGGTGAAACATAAAATTAATACCGGAGACGCTCGGCCAATACGACAACATCCACGGAGACTTCCTTTGGCGAAAAGAGAAGAGGCCGAACAAATAATTACGGATATGGAGAGAGAAAGCATGATTGAACCGTCAAGTAGCCCATGGGCATCCCCAGTAGTACTCGTAAAGAAGAAGGATGAATCAACAAGGTTTTGCGTAGACTACAGACAGCTAAACGACGTGACCAAAAAAGACAGCTACCCTTTACCTACAATTGACGATACG
Source organism: Aquatica leii (assembly GCA_035610365.1). Lineage (NCBI taxonomy): Eukaryota > Metazoa > Arthropoda > Insecta > Coleoptera > Lampyridae > Aquatica > Aquatica leii. Next base: position 11,317,160 of record CM069434.1, on the reverse strand, counting down.
CTAGACACCCTGTCAGGATCCCAGTGGTTTTCTACTTTAGATTTAAAGAGTGAATTCTGGCAAGTAAAATTAAAACCCAAAGATCGTGAAAAAACAGCTTTTACGATTGGAACTGGTTTGTGGCAGTTCACTGTGATGCTTTTCGGCCTGTGTAACGCTCCTGCAACGTTTAAACGTTTGATGGAGACCATCTTGCGTGTATTGGCTTGGAAGACGTGCTTGGTTCACCTGGACGACGTGATCGTAGTTAGAAGGTCGTTTGAAAAACACTTGAACAACTGGAGGGAAGTGTTTCAGCGACTACGTGGGGCTAATCTAAAACTGAGCCCAAAGAAATGCCACTTATTTAAGAAGGAAGTACAATATCTGGGCCACGTCGTATCTAGAGATGGAGTAAAGGTTGACCCAGACAAAATCCAAGCAGTGCCAGCATAACCAAGACCAATCGACAAACATCAAGTCCAAAGTTTCCTTGGGTTGTGCACCTATTATAGACGATTTGTACCCGGATTTGCCAATATTGCCAAACCATTGACAAAATTGACGGAAGAAAGAGCAGAATTTAGATAGAATGAAGACTGCGAAAATTCTTTTAATCAACTAAAACAGGCCCTAGTCGCTTCGCCAATTTTAAGTTATCCAAGAAAAGATGGAAAATTTGTTTTGGATACCGACGCAAGCAATCTGGCCATAGGCGCGGTCCTTTTGCAGGTTCAAGATGGACAAGAAAAAGTTATCGCGTATTTTAGCAAGGTTTTGTTCAGGCCAGAAAGGAATTATTGCGTGAACAGGAAGGAGCTGTTAGCAGTTAAGTCCATCAAACATTTCTACAAGTATTTGTATGGACGAAAATTTTTACTGAAAACAGACCACGCCGCTTTAAAATGGCTACTGCAGTTCCGTAACCGTAACCCAGAAGGACAAGTGGTTGATGCCTTGTCCAGACGACCATGTCCGGCGGACTGCAGCCATTGTTTGCGACTGGAAGAAAAACTTGGATGCCTCCGGAGAATTGCTATGGTTGATGATGAGTGGCAACCTGAGCAGTTACGTCGCGAACAAGAAGACGATCCTGAAATAAGACTACTCCTAGACTGGAAAGAGAGCGGCCGACGACCAACCTGGAAAAAGATGAGTGCTTTGGGCAGTATTACTTATTTAAATTTTTTAATTGTATTCAATTTTCTTATTACTTCTTCAGTCTCAATTTTTTTTAAATTTGGATTTACCGTACGACGTATCTTAATTTGTAGCTAAAAAAATTTAATTGTATCATACTAAATAACTTTACCTTACCAGTAAACAATTTTACTTTCAATTGTAAATTTAAAACAACTTTTGTTTTTTGTTATAAAGTTTGTCTTGAGTACATTGACGTTATACTATTTAAGTTTCTGTGGATGTTTAAACGTAGTCAAGGCCAGATTTTGGCAAACCACGTCGTATGTAAACATACATGTAAGTTTAAAACTACGCACATTTGTTACTTGTTTGCAATAAATTTCGGTGGGGTAAGTTTTCTCTGGTATTTATTTTAATCATGGTTATTAATTATATTGGATATAATGATATAAGCATGTTACGTTTCAGACACACCCTTGGTGTTTCCGAGCCGAGGATCTTATGAGTACGAAGAGTGGCGCCTATTTTTCTTTTTTTATTATAGTTTTCTTAAAAACACCCACTCACCAACATCCTAGTTAGTCGTAGTGACGTGATTGTTACCAACGGGGCCCACTACAGAAAATATTTACAACAAGCTCTTCAACCAAACTTTGATGTGCAAAAAAGACAAATAATTTCTGGAAATCAACAAGTGGAGTTATAAATTTTCTTTAAATTCGTGATACTGTTTGTACTTGTAATTTTATGACGAGAAAAAGTGCCACAACGTTTAAATTGTAACAAATATTCCATTTAAAGCCAATCTATTGAATTTTTTACAAAGTTTTACGCATTCAGACAGCACATACAAAACTTTTAACACATCTGTTTTATGACTGTTTTATGCCTAAACGTCTGCATATCTAAAAAACACTTTAACAATATCTACTGTAAGGCATCTTAAATACGTCTGACTTAAGACAGCTTAAAAACATCTGTATAAGATTCTTTTAAGTTTTCTTTACAAATGGCAGAGTAATCTTTGGCGGTAAGTGTATTTTATTAATTAATTAAGTTTGGAAAAAAATATTTTAGGCGTTTTTAAGATGAACTACAAAAATTTGACGGGCATGCAACTTTCCACTCACAGTCGTGTTAAGGGTCAAATTTCAACTTTCCTATTAAGTATATTTTGCCGCAAGAGAGAAAACGGTTACTACGGATGTATTTGCTTTCCGTTTTCCAATTTATTTATTTGCTTAAGATGTCGGTTAACGATTCGTTTGGTAAATGCAGATTTTTCTTCTGCAAACATCCTTCTTACGTAAATCTATTTATATCGATTTGTTTTTTTGTCGAGGACAAGGATTGGTAATTAAACTACTGTTAGCTTCGGTATGATTTACCTTTAGTAAAAAACTCAAGGAATTGCCGCATTATTTAAACCTCAATTTATGCAAACGCGATCGACAAACACGACTCTCAGTAAGAAGAACAATGTCCGTTAGGAATACAGTGTTTTTCGATTATTAACTAATTTCAAAAATGCGTTAAATTCTCTAATGCGATACGGAAGTAGTTTCAGTGCGCTTTTGTTAGTAGCGTGGTTATTAAACCTATTTCGTAAGCCACCTTTGTAGATGACGTCACCTACCCCGGTTGGAATAATAAAAATAAACGAAATAATTTATTTAATAGCTATTTGTTACGGGTAAAATTTTGTGCTTTCGTCACGTTTCACGATAGAGCTATTTATTACTTCCCAATTTACAATAATGTTTTCTTAATTGTTACTTATTGATAGTTACAGTTCTAATTAAGTTTATAAGAAAAGGTGGCGCAAGGACAATTTTTATTTCTCTGATTAACCATAATAAAATCTATTAGATTTCTAACAATTCGTTTTTTATTTTCGTCAATGTATATATATGTGTGTACAACCTTCTTTTTGGTAGCATGTAAAACGTGTAAAACTACAACCATATTCCGTTCTGTACGAGTAAATCTCGTCTATCATTTCTGGCTCCCAAACCGCATTCTCTTACCACATGCATGGTTTTTTCTTTATCAACTTTTGCATTAAAGCCATTGTAAAAAGTTTATTTTTTTTTGTTAATTTTTATTTGCCGTGGGGGCATATGTCTGTATAATATTTATGTTTCTTAGCGACCCCTTTAATTGTATCATTATTTGCTTGTCGTTATATGGTATAAAGTTAGTGATTGCTCTACTTAAGTTTTTAGAAGCAATTTACCTATATTTGATAAATATTTTGTTTGTTTAAAATATAAACCATTTATATTATTTTGTATTGTAAACGTTAATCATTTTTCGCGCAGCTAATGTATTACAAACGTTTTTGTTAGCAATGTTACATACTTATCGAAATAACATGTATTAAAAACCACACGTTTGATAATCATAGTGAACTCTATTTTAAAAAAAGTGTCAAATGATATGACACCAAAATTGCATTAGTCAACTTTTATCTCGAAAGGAGATTACTTATGAATAGGTTGCAACTAAAAATTTAGCGGCGTGTGTCATAATTTCAAAACATTTAAAAACTAAATACATACTAGTAATTAATTTGGTCATTTGGTCACAAACTTTTGATGATCCACATACTTATCTTATCTACTAAATATGCGATTTGTTTGAAAAAGATACAAGTGGCGATTTAGGTGTTTTAAACAAATCTGTTTACAAATTATCTAAGAATGTACTTTCCTCGCAAATGTATTATTTTTTTAAATAAACAAGCGCACATTAAAAAAGTAGCGTTGAAAAATCAAAACGCATGATCGTCAATACTAATAATAAAAATAAAACTTGAGTAAACCCTGACAAACTAAAAATATTATGAGTAAAATATGCAAAACCATTTCAAATTATAGAATTACTGCGCACGAATAATATTATCTAAATGGCTAAAAATAAAAACGTTAAAAATAAGTTTTAAATAAACCGCGTGTTTTCCCACTGCTAAAAAAAAAAGACGATACAGCCGTCCAGTGATTCACTCAGGTGGAATTTTCACATTTGCAATTATAACCTTACCTTAAAATGTTGTATACGTCGTGGTTGTAGTAGTTTGGTAGTTTACTCAAAACTTATTTGAATTACGCGAGTGATTAGATTTCAACGTTTTCATTTTTATAGCCATTTACATACTAAAAATATTATCTTTGAGTAGTGACAATTTAATAGATTTGGAGATAATAAAGCTTTCTTTAAAAATAAAGAGGTAATTTCACAATTGGTTTTGTTGTTGCAAGCTGTATGTATTTGTTTTTAAGCAACGGGAAGACTTAAAATACCAAACCATTACTTTTAAATTAGATTTGTCATTTGCATGTAAAAATACGCTGTTACATTGAAGCTGCAATACCAAGGACGAGTGGAAACTTTATAACCAAACTTGGAATCGTTTGTTACTAATATGAGATAGTTGTACAACTTGCATAAAAAAATTAAAGTAAATTCAGTTTTTTAGGTTTTGCTGAACAAGTTGGACTGGGTGAGACTAAAAAAAACCGACACTTTCAAGACTGGTTAAGTAAAGCTTTCAATTAAAGATCTTTACTTAATATAAATAAAAACCGATAAGGTATAGTAAAAAATGCTTTATAACTATTTCTCATTTTATTCTATTTGCATTTTTACCTAAAATAATTGTTTTCCTAAATCCGTTCTGAGGAAGACATCTTAACGATGTCTAAGTAATGACATCTTTAAGATGTACAGCTTATTAACATTAATCATCTTAAAAATGTCTGTGAGATGTTTCAAGACGTAATAAGACGTTTAAAATCACATGATTTATGTCTGAGATGTCTGTGTGTTGTTCGGGCACGAACTCTAAAAAAAGTAAGATATACCAAGATAAACCACTACAAAAAATATAAAAAAAAATTTCTTTGTAAATCGGTAAAAAACATTAAAATATATTAAAGCAATTACTACATTGAAGGTAAAATTGTAATTTTATTAACTCAAAAACAGAATATTTAAATGCAAGCCGCAAGCCACAACAAATCAAATTTTAATTGTAATTTATTTTGAATTAATAAAAGTTTATTTAACAAAAACTTATGCGTTATTAATATTAAATTTAATTAATCAATGTACAAAAAATTTTCGAAAAACCCTATGTGATAGAATTTAGAATCAACACTGGAATATTTGAAACAATTCAAAACAGTTTATTTGTAAAGACATATAATACACAAAAACCGCAATATGTGAAAACGCTGAAATTATTGAAGCGTTATAGAGCATGTGCTAAAATACCCTGCGACCGCATTCACCTATAATGCAAAAGCGTAATAGAAAATTACCAAGCTGGTTTTAGAAGCAAAATATCAACCACAAACCAAATGGGAAAGTTATTGGTATTAAATTTTTTTATATTTTTGTCGATTAAAAAAAAAAAAATAAATACACAAAGTAAAACATAAAAAATAGCGCTCTTAAGACGTACGAATATGCGTTTAAATAAATTACTTTAAACACATCAAAGACTTTTTTTATTTATTAAAAAATTTATTAAAAAATTAAAATAAAAAAACAAAATAGTTTTATTTTGCAGTAAATGAAAACAAAATGTTTTTATAAATAACGTGTCATTTAATTTAGTAATTCTTTTTGTGCTACTCTTATTAAATATTTGTTACGTAACAGTGTAAAAAAAACCTCTAGAGTTGCAAAGTAAAATATCAAAATCTACGTAAAACTATGCTTTGAGAATCAATTATTTTTTAAGTAATCAATTCAAATATTGGAGTATTATATATTTAAAACTTGGCACTACTTAAAACATTCATTTAGAACTTGACAGATTTAGTTAGTTATAAATGTATTACCAACATAATATTTTTGGTGTGCAGCCTGGTGTCGCGTTATGCTATGCTTACCTTTCGACTTTTGTTACATAAATTACTACAAACTAGGTATCTAACCGGCAATTCAATCTACTATATTTTTTAATTATTAAAAAAACACTCAATAATCTTTTAATTTTACACTACACTTATTTTTTTTTAATTTGTCATAATACAAATGAGTCAACAATATTAAAACACAATTTAAATTCCAATTAAAAAAGGTAACGCTTTTGTAGAGATAAAAGAAATTCATTCGTTTGTAGAAAATAATGTATTCCAAATGTATGTAAACCCATTTAGTTTGACGTTAAATTACTTAATCCTAATCTAAATCAAATTTTCTCTTGTAAGTAAATTTTATTGTCAAGATAATCTCAAAAAACCTAGAGCAGAGTAATAATAATAATAGGCATTCAGTTGTATGTCGTAAACAATAAAAATAAAAAAATTTATCCAAGGTTAAGCCAGTTCCAAATTTATTATTTGTTAACTAAATATTGTTATAACGCCTTACCGTGTAATGTGCTATGTACTAAATGGACCCTAATAAAAGATACTAAAACCTCTATAGTTAACAGCCAAATTTAGGATAAAATTAACTAGACTATTAAGTTTTGCTAGAAAGTTTAGGTTTAGAAAATTTTTAATATTATTAAACTTGATGTCGATAGAGCTTTAGAACAATAAAGATACAATACATTAATCAAAGACATAAAGTAAAAAAAGAACGGAATGTGAAAACTGGTGAGATCTACAGATCCGTTCATCTCAAGAAGTGGATTAATAATATTTAATAGTTATAATTTTTTCTGCATAGTTTGCATCAAAAAGATTAATTTTTGTTGTGTCTACCTTTTTTATTTTTTTCAAAAATATGTTTATTCCGATATTTCTAATCCAAAATTTAAACTATTTAATAAAAACTGAAATTAAAATTATTTTAATACAGTAAAATCTTTATTTTCTGCAATTTGTTAAAATAAATCTAAATAATATAAGAACTATAAATCACAAGTTAATTTGGTACTTTATACGTGCACCTTCAAAAACTAAATCAAAAAATACAAAAAACGAAACATTCTTAACCTTTTGCAGTGTCAAATAAAACTGAAAAGAAGAGAATATATTAGCTTACGATACACAAACTAAAGATTAAAAGAAAAAAATATCAAGCACACAGAATTCGAGAAACAAAAGAAGGAAACAATAGAATGGACATTAGAAGAAAGATGGAATAATACTGACAACAGAGAAAATATATAGATAAAATAAATATAATAGATATGCAAAAGGAACAGAATAATAAATCAATAAAATAAAAATAGGAAAAAAGGATAAACCAAAATATGATAAAAAGAAGAAGAAAGTGAAAAAGTCTATCAAAACAGCGAAAAAAAAACACCGGAAAAAAATTTTTAAAAGAGATAATAGAAACACAAATAACTAATACAAAAGAATTATAGACAATAATAAAAAAAAAAACTAAGAGTAAAGAAAATAAATAGAAACAATAATGAAAAAACATAAACAAATACAGACATAAAAATTTTTTTTGAAGTTTGGAAATAATACTATGCGAACAAATACCGAACGGAGTAAGAAAAGGAAACATAACCAGAGAAAAACAAATAAAAAAACAAAAAATAAGCAGGGAGAAAATTAAAGAGACAATACTTAAATTAAAGTTGTGGTAAGAAGTAGAAAAGATGGCATAGCACCGGAAATGATTAAATGGCTGAGACAAAAAAGAATAAATTGGAACCAAAAAAATGGAAAAACAATTTTGTAATACCAATATACAAGAATAGAGAGCAGATCAAATGTGAAAACTATAGACCAATATGCTTAGCTCAAACCAATACTAAGCTATATACAAAAATATTAGAGAAAAGTTTAAAGAAAATATGTGGCACTAAAACTGGAAAAAGAACAGGCAGCATGCATAGTAGAGGCATGCAATAACATGTATACGTAATATGAAATATAATAAAAAAGAAAATAGAGAAAGAAGGAGAACTAGGTTTATTAGTTGTGGATTTAAAAACCGCGTTTGAAACAATGAACAAAAAAAGATATGGGAGAAACTGAGAGAAGTAGAAATACCAATAAGGCTAATAATTGCGATTAGATGGACATACATACGAAACTATAAGAGCGAGAATAAAAATAGCAGGACTGAGATTAGAAAAATTCACAATAAATAAAAAAATAAAACAAAAAGATAGTTTAAGTCCCTTAGTATTTGTTATCGTCATGAATAAAATTACCATAGGGCACAAAAACCTAGAAACAGTCAAATTGAGTAACCTTCTATATAAGCCAATAATGTCGTCTTAATAGCAAATACAAAAAATAAAATGCAAAGGTTAAGAGAATAAAATAACACAAACGTAACGGTAGCATATGAAAAACACAAAAATTATTACAACAAAGAAATTAAATGCAAAAATACGAACGCAAAAGTAACGACATAGTAATACTTAGAAACCATATTAACAAAAGACGGAAAAATTAACAATCAGAGTAAATAAATCAACAAAAATCTATTATACCTTAAGCAAAACAATAAGAAGACACAAAGACATAGATAGAAAAGCAAAAATGAAAATCCATAGCATCCAATAGTAATGTAGCAAAAAATTGAACATTAAGGAAAAAACATGAAACCAAATTAAAAGCAAACAAAATAAATCACCTTAGAAAAATGGTAAGAAAATCTCCAAATAAGACAGGGTCAAGAACGAAAACATTAAAGATATAACCAAGAAGAAGAAGCAATTAAATTGGTATGAGTGAAAAATAAACCAGACAAAATAACAAGATGATGGAAATGGGAAGATCAACTAAAAGCCAAAAAGGAAGAATTAAAAGAAAATAAATGGACCAAATCGAAGAAATAAGAGAGGAGAAAAGAAAGATACTAGAAGAAATCAGACCTAGAATAAATCGGTATAGAAACTGGAAAGCTCACGCGACGCCTGAGAAGGCAAACAAAAGAAAAGAAGAATAAGAAGTAAAATGTTCTATATATGCATACATAATGTATATATTGTTATTTTGGAAATTGAAATTAAAGCATAAATACAAGCAAAAAATGTTAAAATAAAAGTACCATATAAACATTTAAAAAAATCAAAACCTGTTGCATTAAATAGTTTCCTAAAGTTATTGACACCGTGAATAAAAATACTGTTCTAAAAAATGCAAATATTTTCTTTTCAATTTGCTGAGACTAAAAATAAAAATAAATACAAAACAATGTTATCGCATAAGGTGTATTTAATTACCGTGGTTGCTATTCTAAGAACTGCACATTATTTTCTAATACAGTAGATAATACCTCAAAGAAAACGTATTTACAAATCTTTAAATGTAGATAATGTTACGTAGGTCAATCAACATATTTGAAGAAACGAAAAATACTGAGAAAATAAAATAAAAATGTGAAACCTGTATTTCGGTACTATTTCGGCTGCTAGCAACAGCGTGCTACTAAAGGAATAAAAAAAATAAGTATAATTAGATTTTGTTACTTTAAAGTTATAATAAATGTTTAACATGTTTTCCATTGGCTAACAAACCGTCAGACGTCGCCGAAAATTATGCTTACTCGCGTAAATAATGGTACATTGCGTCTATTGTGTTTGCTGTTGCAAAAATTCAATTTTGCAGCACTTGTCTATTGTTTACAGGGGTTTCGTATATTTCATCTATTATATAGCCCCAGAAAAAAAATTTAAGGGGTTTATATTTGGGCTGGCCAGCGGTTAGGGCCTTTTCTTCTAATCTAACAACTCGTAAAAATTATATTTAAAAATAGTAAACGGGGCAAGCTCCATCGTGCACAGACTACATAGTTCTGCAAATTTTAAAAGGCAAGTCATCAAATTCGAAAAACTTTCTGCAAAAAGTACGTCATGCGTAAGTCTTTTTGTTAATATAAACGGAATTAAAATATTTTCTAAAATAAACCCCTAAACAATAATCAAAAACCGCCATTAAAAATTGAATTTTATGAGAGTTTTTTTACTTCAAACATGCATATTGTCAAACTACAGTGCCCCATTTCAGAATTGTTTTTTTAACAAAAATAACTAAAGAATAAACTCTAAGAATTTAATAACATTCCGTAAACTTTAGTTTTGTTTTTAGTTTATATGTGTAAAGAAATTTCAAGGTAATTAACATTTGGTAACCGCTACATATAAAACTCGTAAAATAAACCTTAACATTTAGTTCAGCAGCGCATCACTACATACCAAACTAAGGTTTTAGGCAAAAACATTCAAAATTCAACCAGAATTTATACGGGAACAATTCAATATAGATATGCGTTGACGAGACGACCGATGTTAAGGGACGGTATATTACAAACTGGATTATTAGAAATTCAAACGAAAGTTTTTGTTAAAGAGTTGCAAAAAACCAATATTTAACTATATCTACAGAGAACATAATATTTCGTTTAATAATATAAAATTCGGCTTCCCCTGCTGTATTTAATAAATACAGGAAACAAATTAAATAAACAAAGATGCACTTAGAAAGCATTACGATGAATATTTCTCACAAATAAAAAATCGTTCCCACCAATGTCAGCAAAAAAGTAATAATCTAAACGACTAACATAAAGAAAACTTACATGAAATTAAAGAAATATTAAATTACAATCCAAATCTTTACGAAATATTTATGACTGATGGAACCAATAAATTAAAAATGCAATCTTAGTTTATGACAACAATAATTGACTTAATGAAACTCAAGTACATTGATACCCAACAAGTACTATAAACGAAAGTTATTAAGATGAATTTAAAAACGTCATGCTAACAAAAAAAAAAAAATTGTGCAAAGTATTGATATTAGCGGAATCTAACCAAAAACAATGCAAATAGAAGTGCTATTATTAATATGACAATGACGCGCTGTTACCGAAAATTAGGTTTGCAAACGTGTTTTTGACATAACGAGCCCAAGAAACAAAAATCAAACGTAACGCCGCGCAACCTATAAACTCGTAAACTAGTCCATAAAAAAGCGATGTATATTACTCAAACACTAGCCCTTTTAATTTTGCCTAAAATCAATAGATGCCACTAGGCGAATTATTTCAACATATTAAACATTCTCAGATCCAGACGCGGATCTGAAAACGTAGCTTTTTAGTAACTTAAGTTTATAGCTTGTATATATTTTTTGGACTTCTAAGCGGTTTAATGAATCGGCAAATGTGCAAAGAAACCGCAAAACCTAAGAACATTGGTATACTTTTTCTGAACCTATGAAAAACTGCTGCTGATAAACAGTTAATAGAACTCAAACTACTCCTAAAAACAATAAATAAATTAGCAAAACAAGCAAGCAGTTTGTAAGTTAGTAAACATTTTTTTGCGTTTGCCAAAATAGAAGTGTTTTTTAAATTCAAAGCAATATAAACTGCAAGAATGCGTTTGAGTTTTTTTTTCCTTGAGTTGTTTTGGGGTCAAATTGTAAATTTATACGACAAAATATTATGCTGTTTTCTACGACCTGTTTACTTTTAAACTTACCAAACATGTTAAATATGATTTGTTAAAAAACCTTTTCATAGTTTCTTGCCTTGAATAAATTTAGCTCAGCTCAAACTCTGTCGGCAATATTGGATTTGGCCACTTTTCGTTTTCGTCAACGTCTATGTACATATTTGTATTTTGACTAGCAAACTAAAAAGTCAGCATGTGTTATCAAAATGCTCAGTGAAACTTTTAACTTAAGAATCGTTGGTTATCCACAAGATAAAGTAAATTAAATGAAAATTGAGTAGTTAAATGTAAAAGAATCGCTGAGGTGCGTTTCTATTTTGCAGTTAGATTTAATTTTTTGTCATATCATTTTATTACCGTCACATGATTTTTTCAAAAATTCCTTTAATTACCGCTAATTACACCGTTCATGAGTTATTTTTAATGGTCGTTAACTACTAAATGCAAGAGCTCGTGTAATCATCGTTGCTTATTAAATGCAAACATGCGCGTTACTGTTATTTATTTAATGGGGAAATCAAATTCATAATATTTTGGTTGGTAAAATATCTTGAAGAGTTATCAGCACACTTGTCCGGCTGCAGAATTAATTTAAATATTACATAATAAAAAACTGCAAGCTCTAATATCAAATGTAATCTACACAGCATATTTGTGTTACTACGGTGGTATACTTATCGCTTTGTTTTGCAGTTTTTTAGGGAATGTTTATATGACACTTGCGCTAGCAGTACTGTAAACATGTAAGTACCCTTTTTCTGTATTTAAATTTTTTTAATGTCGATTGTATATACGACAATCAAGTATACGCTTGCTGTTATAAGTAGCTTACGTTGTTTTTTTAGCATCTTTTAAATTATTTAAGTTTGAGGTTTAATTGACTGTGCGCTTTTTTTAAATTTGTTTAATACCGTGTCGGTACACACTTTTTTGTCTAGTAAAACACTCAATTTTTCATTATTAATATTTATTGTGAATAATTGCAAAATTGGTGGTTAACGCCACCTACGCGGATAAGAGAGCCACTAATAGTAAATTATTATATAGAAAACTATGTAGATGTAGTTAGTATTTTGAATTTAAACCACACAATTTCAAACTATTGTTTGAATAATAGTGGGAAATTAAATTCACTAACATAAACGAAAAGTGTAAAAATTTTGTTTGTGGAAATGCGGAAAACATTATCAAAGACTAGTGGACAGCTGTTTCTTCCTATTGAGACTCCTCAGCACTAGGATACTCTGATGCAGTTTCCACAGTTACAACAAACAAATTCGACATAGGTATATACGTTTGCTATAAGATTGAATTGCAAAATTGGTGGTCAACGCCACCTACGTGGATAAAAGAACCACTAATAGTAAATTATTATATAGAAAACTATGTGGATGTAGTCAGTATTTTGAATTTAAACCACACAATTTCAAACTATTGTTTGAGTAATAGTGGGAAATTAAATTCACTAACATAAACAAAAAGTGTAAAAATTTTGTTTGTGTAAATGCAGAAACCATTATCAAAAACTAGTGGACAGCTGTTTCTTCCTATTGAGACTCCTCAACACTAGGATACTTTGATGTAGTTTCGACAGTTACAAAAAACAAATTCGACATAGTTATATACATTTGTTATAAGATCTTTTACATCATAGTCTGGTAGTGCGCTATACGAACGTCCAATAAAAAAATGCGCTGGTGTAGCTTGTAAGTCGTTAGGATCGGTCGTGATTGGGGAAAAAGGATGTGAGTTGAGAATAGATTCGATTTGAGCTAAAACGGTATATAAATCTTCGAATGTTAAAGCAGCGTCTCTGATTACTCGCATTAAGTGATGTTTGGTACTTTTTACACCTGCTTCCCACGGTCCACCGAAATGAGGAGCATCAAGGGGAATAAAATGCCAGTTAACACCTTGATTAATAATCATTTTCGCAATATTAGTTTGTTCTGATTGTAACCGATTATAAAGGTGTTTTAATTCGGCATTACCGCCTTGAAAGTTAGTTCCGTTATCACTGTACATATGCAAAAGTTTTCCTCGTCTAGCAACAAAACGTTTAAAAGCTTGTTACGTGCGAAATTTTCACAACAGAGTACCCTGTGTATCGACTTAAAAATTAGTTTCTGGTTTTGACGCCCTCTGCCGACCTTGTTGGTGACTGCGAAACCATTTTGAAGCTGTCAACTACTTGAACCGGTCGGTGTCGAGAATCTTGAACTGATTCCTAAATTTTTAAAGGCATCCCTTGTGATGAATACAAATTTATAAGGCGATTGCGACTTTATTACAATTCTTTCGGCACAGGGTAAGATATTTTGTCTCCAATCTATTAAGATTCCTTCGTAATTTCTGTATTAATGTGATAGGCGGTTCCACCACGTTGTAACCACCTGTTCGCTTCAATACGGAATAATGATGCATAAGTACGATTGATAAATACCGCTACCGAACGTATAAGCTGTTGGGAGGGCCTGCTACTTAAACAACAACGAGGTCTCGTCGAGCAATGCGTCGGAGATGCTAATTTTTGGACAATAATCGATTGCGTTATCAACCACCTGTTCGTAATTACAACCTACAGCATTCGATACAACGGGTTCTTATATCGTATTTAATGAATTATTAATACTGATTTTGTAGTTTCCTTTTTCGTGAGTTATTGTGTGACACGAATTGCTATCAATAATTATTCTAGGCTGCCAGTGGGAAAACGTTTTCTTCACGCCAGCAAGCATTGGATTGGGTAAGTCAATTTGATTATATTTTATTCGCTGTCATAAAAGTCACTCACGGAGCTTTGATTACTGTCGGTGTCTATAAGTACGTTTATTGTGTATATACCGCTAAGGTAATTTCAAGTGTCATTTGTAGTGTATCGCATGCTGAGAGTAGACAATATTTATTACGAAATACGTAATTTAAGTATATGCTTTGTGTGATGCCGATATGTCCGGCATTTATGAATCGAGAAATTAGACAATACTTCGGTTAATCTTGTACGTTGTTAATTCAAGGTTTCTACACTTATTAATCATACTTGTTAATTTGTCTAATGTTTATGAATTGAGGAATTCAACATACTTCTGTCAATTTGCTACGCTGCTAAATTAAAGTTTTTATATTTGTTAATTATACTTATTAATATTTCGAACATTGATGAGTGGAGAAATTACATATATTCTTGTTAATCTTCTACGTTAATACATTAAATTGTTATACTTGTTAATCTTTATTTTATGGCAACATACCTTTCTCTTTTAATTGTCGTTACCTATTAACAAATTTTGGCTACTCGAACATCAGAGTGACAAGGATTACGAACCTCAAATTTAGTTACAAGTTTGGACCGTCTGTCGTGTTCGAGGCAGAAGTATTAATTTGGATTTAATCTGGCGCCCTTAAGTATAATTCCCATGAACCTCTCCTATCTCCGACTGTGTGAGTTGGCCGTGCAAGGTTCGTAAGACCTAAAGCTTGTAACAAGCTGCTAAAAACGCATTTGAAGTAAGATTAGTCACGGGCTCTAAATGAATCGCTTTCGTTGAAAAACAAATAAAAACGCTGATGTAACATTTAAGTGACTTAGACCCTCTACCTAATCTATCTTTTATAAAAATAGGACCAGCGTAGTCTACACCAGTTGTATGAAAAGGTGGCATTGGTGATACTCGTGGACTGGGTAACTCGCCTAAAATAGGCTTGATACTGTTTGCCTTATAGCTAAAACAACTGACACATGATCTTACAGTTTGTTTTGCAAGAGTTCTACCACTAATTGGCCAAAATCTTTCTTGAATGTTACTCAATAATAATGTAAGAGACGATTGTTTTCGTTTATAAAAATTAGGCTACGGTTATTAATAGGTTTTTTGTTTAATACAGCAATAGCTTCGTTACTGAATGATTCGGTTTGAGCAATTTTGGTTAGTTTTAACAAGGCGTTACTTAATTCATTATGTGATAAAGGTCCGAACGATTTATTTAATTTTTTTATTTGACAATTATTAATAAAACGTATTATCCACCCCACAGTTCTGTTTAGTTTATTTAAATTTGAAAATTTTGAAATGCAAATCAAAGGTTCTTTATTTATTAATAAAAACACTTTTAAAGTTTTCTTTAATTCTGGCATTTGTTTAATTGTTTGATTTTGATTAGTATTTATTTTATTTGTATTCCTTAACTGTTGTCAGGTGGAAACAAACACCTAAAGTTTTTTTTTTTTTTTGGCGCCTTTTTAACCGATTATAACCGATACAAAAACAGCCTAAATTCTATTAGGTATTTTATTAATTCCCTTTCTAAAACTTTTGATTTACGGTTGCCCTTTTTTGCTATGGATTTAAGTACCGGTAATTAATCGCACTTCAGCCGATTGCAGAGTTTACCTGGCTAACAATTTTTGTACACTGACTTGGTTTCATAACTTATTTTATTATGATTACAATATTTAAGTTTGTATACTAAATTGTATTTAAATATTGTTTGGTAAATTTAGCAATCATCTTCAAATAAACTGATCTCTTATATTATTACTTAGCTTTATTTGTTAAAATCCCGTTTTGACAGAGCTTTTGGTACGGCCATTGATATGTTTTTTTTTGTAACAGACAAAAAGTATAATGTTTTTAACTTTTATTCCTTTATTTTTTCGTAATCGTTTTTCAAATGCTTTTAAATAAAACTATTTTTAGTTATACATCTTAACTAAAAAATCTGCTAGAGCAGGATGAAAGATTCTAAACTAAAAAAAACTTGTTATATACTAAAAAACCACATTGTTGTGTGTTGCTTAAATCAAACATCAATTTACTAAAAAACAATACCACCTTCTACAATTTTACTTTACAAAGTTTGTTGGGTAATTCTAAAAACTTAGTGAAAATGCAAGATAAACGGAAATATATTCAATTAACTGCAAAGAGTGTAATCAAGTATATATTGGGCAAACAAAAAACCTATTAAGACTTTTGGTATTTGGCTCATACTAAGTATTGACGTTTATAAAAATCTAGTGTTGCCACACATATGCTTAAGCATAAACATAGTATAAAAAGCATTTGTTTAGCTAAAACAGTAAACAACAAGAGTGAACTTGATTGTTAACAAAGCTTACAAATCCGCAAAAATAGGATTTTCGGAATTAATTAGCTTTGTTACGGACGAAATTTTCATTACGTACGCCTATGTATATTGACTTGAAATTATATTCCGGTTTGGACGCCCCCTACCGATCTTTACGCGTGACTGTCATTTACGACGAATTCTTTAACTTGACAACTGCATTAAATGGCCGGTGGGGCTTGCAATTAAATTTTCTAAGATCATCCACCGTAATGGGGACCAATTTATAAGGGTATCACGCTTATAATACGTTTGAGTCGTCACCGGGTAAGCTAATAGCTGTCATTTATTAAAACTCTGTTGTAATTTCTCGTAATTTGATAGCCGTTCCGCCACGTGCGGGCATCTGTTCTTAGTCGATAACTATTGATGAAGAATCAATTTCGAATAATAATTTCGTCGGACGAATATAATCCGAGGCATACGACATATGGCTAAAATTTAATGTACCGAAGCTAACTACAATTGTCGAGATTCTACTCAGGCGGCAGATACCTGCGTAACCACGGTTTTCGTCGGGGTATAACAGCATACGACGACCGGGTTAGGCTTTATGTACTTGCGTTAAATATAACTAATCATTTTGTAGATTTCACCTTCGTGAGGAATTAGTTTGACACGACTTGCTATTTAAGAGTGTTTACCGGATTGCTTGCCGAGGAAAGCGCTTTCTTCGTACGAGTGAAAGTTCCTGTTTAGGGGTAAGTGATTTGATGTATTTTATTCGTTGTCAAAAAGGTCACTCACGAAACTCTTGCTAATATTTGTGCGGTAATTATTAATACTGTTGTTTTACCAGTTAGGTAGTAATTTTTTTTTTATTTTACTTATTTTGAGTTGCGCATGCTGTGTACTACCAACGAGTAATTAACGTTAATGCTATATTAATTTCGTGATTAGTCTCGATGTTTCATTATCAATAAGGTCATATTAGTACTTCCTTTGTATACTTTGCCTACGATGTATTTCCACGACTTGTTACGATAGGTTAATATTACTGTAGTAATTTATTATCACTGTGGGATTGTCTGTAATGCCATATTACTAATTATTTTGTGTATTTCCCATATTGTACACGAACCATATTTACTACGAACTATTCTTCGCTATTTATTTCACTGTATTTTACTGATGTATTGTGTGTTGCCAATACGACTGGCATCTCTGTAATGAAAATTCGATATACCTGCGATAATCCTACTGTTCTAAATTAAAGTTGTTATTGTGGTTATTTGCTCTTTTATGACAACATACCTTCCTCTGTGACTCGTCTTTAGTTAATAACCAACGTCGACTACTCGAACAGCCGAGTATAGGGTTACGAACCTAACATCGTGTTACAAGTGTGAACCGTTCTGTCCTGAGCAAGATAGAAAAGTTACTTTGGATCAGCTCTGGCGCCCTTAAGCATATTTACTGTTTCTTTGAACCTCCCCCCATCCCGACTATTGTAATTTGGCCGTGCAAGGTTCGTAAAACCGAAAAAGCTTGTAACAGCTTTCACAATCAGTCAAGTGTTACAAAGCGTGCACGTAGTATCACATTAGTTTAACATCGTTGTCGCTGATGATGATAACACTCCTATCAAAACGCGTTCGAGTTTTTGAAGTTTTTTAGTGTACTGATTTTCATCTGTTGTAAAATTAATAAAAAATGCATAAAATCTGGAAAAAACATTTCGTTAAAAATTTAAATAAACATAAAAATTTAATTTTATAATTAGAAGAAATAAGAATCAAATTACACAAGACATAAAATAATGCAAAATTAATATTTTCAATTCTTCTTTTAATGAGAATCAGTCAGAGATTCTGTCGATGAAACTAAAAGCTAAAATTGCACTCTGCAGTTCAGATAGATTGTCTTTCATAAAAACCTCAACTGCCGCAATGCACAAACCATCGTTTTATCTCGACCGAGCTTCAAAGCTCTAACAAAGCAATACCGATCAGTAACACAACGTATATAGTGAATTAAATTAGGATTAAATTATATAAACCGTTACATGTTTCTGGCGTGTTCTCTGAAATAAGTTAAAGCACAAAAACAAAACAGATAACCTAACATGTAAATTTTTAAAGAAAATATGATTTTATAAAATTAATTCTGTATGTAAACAGCAGTAATGTATTAACGCAGTGTCCCAGTTCATTATACCAACAATAAAATTATTAATTAACGCTTAAGAGTAAATCAATATGGCGTGTTAATATGGGTCTTAAGAATCTCTTATTCTAAACGAGTCTAAATAATTGCTAAGATTTATATGTATTACTTTAATATACCAATGATTAAAAATAATTAAGCAGCCAATCGTGTTTTATAAAAAAAAAATTTTTTACGTTAAATGTTATTATAGATTACGTAATGCCCTAATTTCCTAAAATGCTAAAAATGCTCAGATTTTATATGCTTGAAGAGTGGCATAGAAAGTGCCTTAAGGTCTAATTTTAAAACTTTTGTTAGACTCTATTCACACGTTTTTATCTTTTGTGCTGAACAATATGTATATGTACCGACGCTTGTAAGCTACATATACATGTATATAGATGTATGTACATGTAACTAAGATAATTTAGCTGCAATTTTATTTTACCTATAAAAACACTGACTATAAATGTCATCTATATGCAGAAACAAAATTAAATGATAAAATAAAAATGTATTACTTATGCGCGTCATCGTAGTTTAACATAAGTAAAAACTACCTCACAATGTTTTTAACTTCATATTTCTAATGGAAGCCAATTTTAACTAACCCTCAAATTCAGTTGTTGATTTGGGCGGGATTTGAACTCGTGCCATCAGCAGCAAAAACTACACTGCTTATTTTTGTAAAAAAAATACAATTTAAAATATTAACTTTAAAAATAAAAAAATAATAATCTGTCGAATCAGTCTACAGTATTTTTTGAATACAAACAAAGCTTATCTGCTACACATTGAAAAAAACTAAACAGAAAATCAATAGAACTAAAAAGTTAAATCTGAGATTAATAATTTTTATTTTAGAGATTAAGAGATCGGTTGCAAAATCATTCAATGTAAACGAATGCACATTAAAAAAAATTGCGAGAAGTAAGGATGAAGTTGTGTTTTTAAATTAAAATTATAAGTTAAATTTCTATTTTGGGGCACTATTCCATCCAGTCCAGATAGGTTTAAGCCCGCGTTTTGGAAACCACAAAAAAATAAATTGGCTGACTATATTAGAGATTTGGATTTCAGGTTTTATGGACTGTGTATAAGGAAAGTTAGGCCCTAGGCATTCTAAAATAAGATTCTGAATATATTTAATACAAAAACCAAAGCGGTTAGAAAACATTGGCCACAAGAAATAATTTATCCCAGAAAACTCTAGTCTAAGTTGCGTCATTGACTTTAATTCAGTGCTAATAATTTTTTGAGAACTAAAAATTGTGTGCAAATTACTACCACACAGAATTTTTAATATGGGTGAAACCGGATTAGCTGCCGTTCCTAAAGTTTATGCTTCAAAAGGCAAAAAGACTGTGTCAAAAATTGTGTCAGCTGAACGAGGTCAACTAGTTACAGTGGTACGATGCACGAGCGCTGCTGGTACTTGACTTTCACTAGGTCTCATTTTTGCAAGAAAACAATTGAAGGATAAACTTTTTTTTTGGAGCACCTCCTGGGACATTAAAAATGATATCAAATTTATATAAACACTGATTTGTTTTTAATATGACTGCGATATTTTACCGACTCTGTAAAACCGCCAAAAACAGATTTAATGGTTTTAATAATGGACAATTATATATATCTCATTGCTCATTGGATGCGATTTTATTAGCAAGAACTCATTTTATAACTCTACTTCCTTATGCAACTCATAAGATGCAACTCTTGGATAAAAGATTTTTCTTTCCTCTAAAAACAGTTTTTCCAATGAGTACAATAAATGGATGATCAGCAACACTGGACGTGCTATTACTTTAAAGGTAAATGGCGGATACTTTTCAATTTTGCTTATTCCAAAGTCTTATCTATTGAAATATGTGAAAAATCATTTGTTTCTACTGGATTATTTGCATACAACAATCAAATTTTACTATATCTAAGGTCAGAGATAGACCTCAACGGTAGGTGGTTCAAAAAACTCAATATGAAAAACAAAGCATTGAATCATCTATCGATAATGACTCGTCTGGCGTCGATAATGGTCTTCTTCTTCGTAGCCTACTTAAATCAATTTTTGGACATAGGCCTTCTTTAGTTCCTCCCAAATATCCTGATCTTGTGCTATTTGGATCCAATTTAGTCCAATCGTTTTCTTGAGATCATCGCCTTTACTTTCGTTTCTTACTCTTTCTTTTCTCGTAATGTTTAGTATGACTCTATCCATTGCTTTTTGAGCTATTCTGATCTTTTCTATGTTGTGTTTTAAAGGTATCGGATAGGTACTCTTTTACAATCATGGTAAAAAATAGACCTACCTCATGTGTTAGCAACCCTGCCTTCGTAAACTTTTGATTCCCCTCCGCCTCCTATAACCTATAACCCAACTTAACCTACCTCATCCTAAACCCACTCGCCAAGTCGCCTGGCAAGCGTGGCGTTTTAAAGCCAAATACACCTTAATGAAATGAAATGTCAATAATGATACTTTGTCAGTAATACGTGATACAATAATTAAACAAAAGCAAATATTGATTGAAGAAAAGCAAAGTAGAACACCTAGTCCAGACTTTACTCAAAGTGCAATGGCTTCTGGAACTGCGGGTGCTGCAACAAGTGATCCAAGTTCAAGTGGCAATGTTACAACTAGAATGATTTTAAAGACATTGAAAAAAAAGAACATGAAGAACCGCGAAAAAAGAAAAGTATTTAGTAATTCTGGAAAAAAATACTCGTCTAGTATTAGGAAAAAAAATAACTGAAAATAAAAACTATAATACAATTTTCCTCGGATGCTCTGAACATTATTCAGGTCGAATTGGATAAATTATTATTTATGTGAAACGTGGTGGCATGATGACTGTTCTAACTATCTTAGAGAAGAATTATATTTGTACAATTTGTGTACCAATTAAATAGAAATACTTGAAGCATTACGATTTTATTCAATTTAAATTTTGTTAATGTATGTGTGTTTGATACAGTTTTTCATATCTGCCGTAAATTTACCATAGGTAAATCTAGTAATACACACTCTTCTAAAAATTCCATCAAAACTGCATTTAATTTATAAAATTAGATTATTTACATCTTGAGTAATTAAATGCCTGCAAAGTAGTTTAAAATATGGTTGCATTTTATTAGTGCCATTTTTCTAAATTTATTTATTATTCTATCACCAAGTCACGTTACTAATCACTAAACGCGCACTTGATGTCTGTCCTCAACCACCTATACACGTGCACGCATAATTGCCTACATCACAAACCTTTTAGTAGCTCAAAACAAAAATCAACAGTGCAAACAAAATTTTCAATAACCACCAACAAAAACAACATTTTAAACTAACAACTAAATATAATACAAAGTTACTGCAAAGGCAGTCGATATAACTTTACTAAAAAGCGATTGAACAGTCCTTGAGCAGTACAAACTGTCGCCTGGAGTAGAATATTATTTTTTCTAGAATGCAATTCAATTATTCTGCCCATCCTCTAATGTAGAGGTGGACGCAATCGTTTTTGATTAAGAATAATATGCCAATACCTATTGGCTCAAGCACCTTTGATTTTGACCACTTTCTGCGTTGATACAGTGTGTACAGTTATTCATTTTTTGTATGTGCCAAAAGTCTTATTGTAATCTCCGTAAAAATTGCCAACTTCAAAAGAAGGGTCATTCTCAAATGTGACAAATTTGGGTCTGGTAGTCATTGGGATCTAAACTAAGACTGCAAGTCAAAAATTGAAAACTGCCTGTATTTGCACAAGTGTGTTACCTCCTCATAAGCGAGAATTTGATGCTAGATTATCCACAAAAAATGGATTTTAACATAAGTACGACAATTTGTAGTAAATCGCAAACAATATGCAATAATTTTTTGAATTTTATGCAATGATAAATAACAATCGAGTAAAATAAAAAAAACTCATTACGAACTATTTGTACTTCAAATACCACGTGCTTTAAATCACAACTGGTATCTGGCAGCAACAAAACAACTATATCTTTCGGTCATAATTCTTTCTGCGGATGAAGCTAATTTAGTCCTGCCTACCATAAAGAGCATGCGACTAGCTCCTCTGACAAATAACCCCGCAAGGCCGCATTGGTCGGGTTGTCACAAGAACGAACGTGACGCCAATAGCGTGTGAAACGCCGTTATAAAGGTTTTCCAACGCTGCAGCGAAAAGCGTATTTACGTTAATGCTACCTGCGAATCACTTCAAGCGATTATTTCTTTTATGGCTACGATTTGTTTATAACTCCTTAGTACAAATGCAACAACGTTAGAAAATAACACTGCTGCCAAGAGTTCTAAACAAGGAATGGATAACTTTTTAAGTGGCGCGACCTTTGGCCCTTTGTTACAAACTTATAGGTCTTACGAACCTTGCACGGCCAACTCACACAGTCGGTGATAGGGGAGGTTTAAGTAAATAATAATTAATGGCGCCAGATCTTTTAAAATTAACACTTCTGCCTCGATCAAAGACGGTCCAAGCTTGTAAGAAATTTTTAGGTTCCTAATCCTTGTTACTCTGATGTTCGGGTAACCACAATAAAAGAAAAAGGTATGTTACCATAAAAGAAAGATTAAACAGGTATAAAAACTTTAATTTAATAACGTAGATTATTAACAAACGTATATCTAATTTTCAATCTACAAATGCCAGAAATATCGGCAACACACATTACATAAGTTGAGTCGAAGTGAATACCAAAGAAAATTTCGTAAGAGATTTCGTTTGTACACAGCATGCGATACACACAAAATAATTAATGAAACTACCTTAATGGTATTGAAACAATGATCGTAATGACGGAAATTAACATAAACAAAAGCTTCGTGAGTGACTTTCTGACAACGACAAAATAATTAAATAAACTTACCCACAATCCAGTACCTACTTGATCGAAGAAAACGTTTTCCTCGGTGAGTGAGCCTGGGATAGTTATGAATAGCAAATCGTGTCAACACAATAATTCACGAAGATAGAAAGCTACAAAATCGTTAATAATAAAAGAAATTAGATATAAGAACCCGTTGAATCGAATGCTGTTATTCGCAATTATTAAAAAGTGGGTATCGGAATCGACTGACGTATAAGAAATAATATCTCAAAAGCAAATGCTGGTCAAGACTTCCTTTTCGTTGTGGATAATATGCCTTCCAGAATCCTAAGCGTTTAGTGAAGGTATTTATCGATAATAATTCTTCATTGTTCGTTTATTAAATCGAACATGTGGTCAAAGCGTGGCGGAACGGCTATCAAATTAAGAAAAAAATTACAAAAGAACCCTAACGAAACGGATGTAAATATCTTACCATGTGACGAATAAATTACTGTAAATACGTAATGAATTTAGAATTTGATTTCCATTACAGAGGATGTTATTAGAAACTTCCAGTCCTTAAACGAAACAGGCCATTTTATGCAGTTGTCAGCTTAACGACTTCGTCGTAAAATGACAGTCACAAGAAAAGATCGGCAGAGGGCGTCAAAACCGGAATCTAATTTTAATTCAATAGACAGGGTATTACGTTATAAAAATTTTGCACGTAACACTTTATAAGCTAAATGAAAATCTGATTATCCTGATCCTCAATTCATCTCCGACGCATCACAGAATGCATGCAACGAACATTCAACGAAAAACAAGGTCTTTATACAACTAGGAATTTCAAGATTCGACAAAACGGCGAGTGATGATTTATACTTTTTCCACGGACTGCAAACATCGTCAGGAGGTTTTGTGTACTAATCTAAACTTATAAACCACAGATCTTGTATTAATCGTTTTGCGAGAAATGTAAGTGGGCAAAGAATCTCTAAAAGGTCATTAATCTTTGCGACTTCTGACAAAATGTTCTCTTAGTGCAAAGCAAACCTATTGGTTTAATTCTGAATAAAAACAAATTCATTAAATCTAGACCAAAAATCTTTGATATGACATAAGCCTTTGCGTCAAACAAGGATGGGTTAGTTTAGCAATATTCTGCCGGCAAAGGTGAATTTCGTCTCGTTTCGTCAGCGATCATCGACCACTTGAGCGCAGATAATTTCGCATAAAGAGCTGATACATTAGATTTGTTAATAGATTTGCAAACTCAATTGCTTAATTCTAGTTGTTTAGAGTTACGCAAATGGTCCACCATGACTCATTGATATCCGCTTTGTTACAGGCGGAACATTTCCAAACTAGCCCATTTTCATTCAACACATAGGCTGATGCAGTTTTAAAAATTTTAGGTAATTAATCCAATAGGTTTGTTCTGCACTAAAAGAACCATTTTTTTAGAAGTTACAAAAATGTATGACCCTTTAGGGCTCCTTTGGTCATTTACGCTTTTCGCCAAACGATTGATACACCATCTGTAGCTTATAGGTTTAGATTGTGACACAGAGCACCTTGACGATGTTCGCCGTCAGTTGGGAAAGTATAAATCATCACTCGTCGCTTTGTCGAGTTTCAAAATTTCTTATTGTATCAAACCATTGTTTTTCGTTGATTGTTCGTTGCGTGCTTTCTGCGGTTATCTCCGGTTTGTGAATCAAGGTAATCAGATTTTCGGTTTGTTTGTAATGGCCAAATCAAAAATCGCGCCACTTAAAAAATGATCTATCTTTTTTTTAGAACTATTGGCAGCAGTGTTATTGTCTAACGTTGTTGCATTTGTACTACGCAGTTATAAACAGATCGTAGACATAAAAAAAGTAATCGCTTGGAGTGATTTACAGGTAGTACTGGCGTAGATATGATCTTCGCCACTTCGTTGGAAGACTTTTATAGCTAACCGCGTCTTACACGTCCCAAAAATCGTTGTTCCTAGTTGTTGGCGTCATGTTTGTTTTTGCGACAACTCGACCGATCCAGCTTTGTGTGGTCTTTTGCCAGAAGAGTTAGTCGGCGGGACCAAATTAGTTTCATCAGCAGAAGGAATTCTGGCCAAAAAATATAGTCTCATCGCCGCAGAAAAATTGCCAAACTCAGAAATGCTTTAGCCGATATTGGCACTTCTTAATCAAAGACGAGTTAAGTCTCACTACATTGGAAAATAAACAGAATAGTTAATTGCACCCTGAAAAGAATAATATAGTTTGCATAGGGACAGTTCGTACTATTCAAGGACGGTTCAAGCACTCTTTAGTAAAATTATGTCTACTGCTTTTGCGATAACATTGTATTATATATAGCTGTTAGTTTAAAATTTTGTTTATGATTGTTCAAGGACTGTACAAGTGCCTTCTAGTATGGTTTATGTCCGTTGCCTTGCAGTAATATTCTATTATATTTAGTTACTAGTTTACAACTGTATTTAAGTGAGTTTTTGTTAGTGCTTATTAAAAATCACAGTTGCACTGTTGATTTTGATAGGCGGTATGTTTCGTAGTACTAAAAATCCTGTGATGTAGGTAATTATGCATGCACGTGTGTTAGTAGTCAAAGACAGTTATCACGTGCGCGTTTAGTAGTTAGTTACGTTTGCTTCAGTGATAAATAAATAGATTAAAAAAAATGACAATATAATAATTATTGGTACAAAATACTTTGCACTAATAAAATGCAACCGTATTTTAAAATACTTGCCGTTTTGATGAAATTTTGAGAAGAGCGTGTATTACTGGAATTACCGATGTACGGCAGATATGGAAATTTGTATCGAACACATAGACGTTAACAAAATTTTACATCGAATAAAACCGTTATGGTCAAAACACTAAATTTATTTTCTCATTTTCCGAGATTATACTTCCCAGGTAAATTGTTACTTTTTTGAATCTTTTTCCATTTATGTCTATATCTCTGTGTTCGTCTTTTGGTTTGTTGTTAATTAACATTATTTTGCATTTGTTTAGGTCTACCTTCATTTCTAGTTTTTTTATTTGGTCTATGTATATTTTTTCATCTTATTATAGCTGTCCAATATTAGTGCTATATCAAATGCATATAATAGACAGTCCATATTCATTACGGTTAGGTTATTACATCCAAACACTGTCTGATATTGTCTAGTTTATAGCTTAATGTTCTTAATTAGTCTGTACATAATTGCTATAAATAGCAGAAGATTCAAGACTCCTTGCCCTTTTATCTTAACGACTTCGTTAACATATTTGTATATGCATTTTATGACTGTTGTCTTAAGCATTTCCAAATTTTCTCACTATGTATTTTGTCAAAAGCCCAAATTGTCCACTGCTGGACATAGGCCTCCCTCATGGCTCGCCATCTCTGTCGTTCCTGCCCTGCCTGAATTCAATTGTTTGTGACTCGCTTTATATTGTCAGTCCAGCGTGTAGGTGGTCGTCCCTTGCTGCGCTTATCAATGCGTGGTCTCCACTCCAGTAACCTTCTCGTCCATTTGTCTTCACTCATCCTGGCTCCAATTCCACTTCAATGTAGTTACTCGCTGGATGACGTTTGCTACCCCTGTTCGCCTTCTAAGATCTTTGTTGGTTACGGGGTCTTTCAGCCTTATTCCAAGCATTGCCCTCTCCATTTTGCGTTGTGCGTTTCCTTACTAATGTTAGCGTTAGTGTTATAGTCTTTGCTCCGTATGTAAGCACCGGCAAGACGCACTGATTAAATATTTTCCGTTTTTGACAGATGGGAAGATTGCTCTTAAAGATATCTTTAAGCTTACCGTAGGCCGCCCACCCAATGCTGATCCTTCTCTGCAATTCGCACGTCTGATTATTTCTCATAATTTTGATTTCATGTCCCAGATAGATGTACTTATTGACTATTTCAATTTCGGTGTTTTCCACGTCCAGGCACTCGCTCATAACGAGATTTGTCGTGATCTTAGTTTTAGCGAAGTTCATTTTCATACCATCATCGGACCACACGTCTCTAAGTTCGTGGAGCATTTGTTTCGCTTCACCCAGGTCATCGGTTATTATTGTTATTCTTTTTGCATTCCAGTTCAGTCTCTTGAACGCGTATTCCAGAGCGGTTATGAATAATTTTGGAGGCATCGTATCTCTCTGTCTCACCCCTCTTTCGATGCTGATACTGCTGCTAGCTTCGTGCATTTGACTAGCATATGGGCGTTTTTGTATATATTACGAATCAGCTCAGAATATCTATGGTCCACACGGCATCTTCGTAGAGCATCTAATACTGCTTTCAGTTCGATCGTGTTAAACGCTTTATGGGAGTCTATAAACAGTAGTACTAGTGGCCTGTTGTATTCTATGGTCTTTTCTATGAGAGTTTTAATACTCTGTAGGTGGTCATTTGTTCCAAAGCCTAATTGAAATCCCGCCTATTATCTTGGCTGGTAGAGGTCCAGTTTGTTTTCCAGTCTCGATGTTATAACCCGAGTAAACAACTTGTACAAGTGGCTTAGAAGAGTTATGGGGCGATAGTTTATCTCCTTTCTTGTGCAATAGTATGGTGGTTGCGCTGTGCCATTTGTCGGGGATGGAGCTCTCTCCCAAGCATAGGTTGAATAGAGTTCGCAACTTCTCTATCAATAGAAGACCCCCGGCTTTTATGGATTTCAATATCACCTCGTCCTCTCCCGGTGCTTTAATGCTTTTCATCTTGGCTAAGGATCATTTGATTTCTCCAGCGGTGATATATCTGCGATTTTAGATTTTAACGCTAAAATCGCAAATCCATGAATGTATGAAAAATTTCTTCTCCTTTTTTTTCTCTTATTTCAATTATACTTGTTAGCTAATGGATATTATACTGCGTCTGACACCTTGTCCTGAAGACTGCTTGTTTACCTGTGAATTTATTTCCAATCGATGTTGTTAATCTTCTCTCTATTATTTTTGTAAACGTTTCATTCCGTTTTTCTGGGATTATTTCTGCCTGCCATACAATCTAGAATATCATTGATAAAAAAAAATAAAAAATTTGAAAGTAGTAATAGTAATAATAATAGTAATAGTAATCGTAGTAAAAAATACTTATACTAAAAAAAATAACATTTTCTTGAAAAGGAATGTGTTACTTTTAATACTTGATCATGATAATTTAATTAAATATTGTTTTTCTGATTAAGTTTAGTT
This sequence comes from Aquatica leii, assembly GCA_035610365.1. Taxonomy (NCBI): domain Eukaryota; kingdom Metazoa; phylum Arthropoda; class Insecta; order Coleoptera; family Lampyridae; genus Aquatica; species Aquatica leii. The sequence goes on along the minus strand of CM069434.1, from coordinate 11,288,348 downwards.
AGGTTTAAAACAGAAATTCTAATAAATTAAACTCAATCTATAACTTCGTTTTCAAAATATACAAATAAGTGGCAATAAATTTACAATTATATTTTGATGGCGTTATTTATTGTAATAATTAAAAAATCCTTTATTATAATAAATGTAATGTGTCCTCTATTTTAATAAATCAAAGCAAAAAACGCAAAAAAATTCATTTTCGGTAGAATTTTATACAATTTTTGTTTCTGTTTGTAGCAAGACAGCTTAAACTCATGTTTATGTTTCTGACAATCTAAGCTTAGTTTACATATAAATTAGAAAAAGTTTACAAACTTTTCAAAAACCGAGAAAATATTTTGACAGAACATCTTAAACGTACAATAAAAATTAAGAGAAAACTAGTGGAAACAAAAAAAGTAATTAAACGTTGTAATAATAGATTAAAATGTTTTTAAATCAATTATTAAAAAAAAAATACTATACCTGTAGTATACAATCCTAAAATGAAATCTCTACGACAAAAGCAGTTAAGATTTATTTAAAACAAGTCAAAAAAGTTGACAAAAAATTATTACAAAAATATAATAACAATTTGCTTTCATATTAAAAAAAAACAAATTAAATTTAAATAAATAATTAATTACTAATAATAACCAGTGAAGCAGTACAGACAGCGTTAAAAGGTCACGTCAAGTCAAGTTTGTTGTGTACCCAATACGTTTATACTATTATTTGTCAATATAAACAATACAATTTTTTTTAATGTAAAATTTTTTAAACAATCTTAGTAGTTTAAAATTACCGCGTGAAAAATAATTGCTTGTGGGGATAGAAGTCCGTTGGTATTAATGCGGTGAAAGTAACAGAGAATTTCAACTACACATATAGACCAACTACCGCTAATGAAGGTACAGTACATATTGATTTAGTAACGTCAAAGAAAGGTGCTGGTGTAAACAAATTTATTCCAAACTTTAGATGAATCAGCATGAAAGTTTGATGCAACCATTAAAACCTTACCATTTTAGTTGAATTAATTTAATAAAATGAAAAAGTAAAAAAACTGAGTGCTACAAACTAAGTGAACAACATAAATATTTTTTAGATTTTTTTAAAAATTATGTACTACGTAACTTTTCGTTTTTTCTTATATATTTTTAACAAGTTTACGAAAACTTGTAAGCTACATAATTATACAAATTCAACAGTCAAAAAAATATATAACTTTAAATGTTTTGTTTATTACAAATTAAAGGTTTTTTTTTATCATAAACTAGACAACAAAGTCTAGAACCATTAAACAATTCAGTGACACTTCTGAATTCGGTAGTATTTCGAAAAGTTGTGGTACTGGTCTAAGCAAAAGATATTGAATGTAAGTGTATTAAAAAAACGAAAAGTGAACTACCACATAAAAAATAATTAAAAACGCTATAAAAATAACGGAGCCATTAAAAAATTAAAAAACAACAGACATAATGCAGCTACCTCTATAGCATAGAATGATAGAAATAGGCATAAATTTAAAAAAAAATTGGCACAACACAATCACCAATATTTACAATGGAACTAACATTATGATATTGAAACTTTCTCAAATTCAAGAGCCTTCTCGAAGTTGTTATCCATCTTCTAGAACGTATACCGAAAGATATGGAACACTCGAGAAGGATTTTCAAAATGTGTATATATACGGAACAAACAAATCGTAGGTCAGTTATTTCCGTAATGCGAAGACAGCAGTGTTAAGAAGATTATTCAAGTCTAAATAAATAAGTCGTTAACGCGTGTGAGATAAGCCTACAGTAAATAATCTAGTACGTGACTTTAACGTAAACAAGTGTTTTTATTAAATATTATTAGATTTAATTAGTTCGGTTAGTTATAAACGTGTAAAGATTTTTAGTAGTAGTTAAAAAAATTGGTTTTAATAATAAAATACGTAACAATTAGTGTCAGGTGTGGGGTTTAAAACCCGTGGAAATCGTGTAAATAGATAAAGCTGTTCGCGATTTTTAGTGTAAATATCATTAAGTGATATCGCTCCCGTAATAAAAACTTTGCGTAAATAAATAAAACTTTAGTTCGCGTTTAATCGTAGTTGTTCCATTTCGTTATACTATTGTCGGGCATTATTAAAATTTAGTGTTATTAAACTTTTTTTATTATTATTATTATTATTATTATTATTATTATTCGTGGTTAAATTTATGCCGGTGACGCGTTTGCAAGCAGTTAAAATGGATTCAAAAATATTTGAAGTTCTCGAATCGATGAATAGAAACATGGGCGAAAATTCTCAGAAAATGGAAGAAAATTCTAGAAAAATGGAAAAAAAGTTTTACGAAAATTCCCAGAAAATGGAAGAAAATCCTAAAAAAAGGAAGAAAAATTGTTGGAAAATTCTAGAAGTTTAAAAGAAATTGTTACCTATTTTATTATTAAAACTAATTTATTTAACTACTACTAAAAAATCTATACACGTTTATAACTAACCGAACTAATTAAATCTAATAATATTTAATAAAAACACTTACAGTATAATTTATATATAGCGCTATCACTGACACGAAGATAAGATAAAGTCACACACTTGTTTACGTTAAAATAACGTAGCAGATTATAAAGACTGACCTACGATTTGTTTGTTCCGTATTTATACACATTTTAGAAATCTTTCTCGGGTGTTCCATATCTTTCGGTATACGTTCTAAAAGATGGATAACAACTTTGAGAAGGTTCTTGAATTTGAGATCGTTTCACTGCCTCCTCCTTAGGACTGTTCTGTCCCATAACAGAAGACTGGATGCGACACCGATAGAAAAGATCGTGGCGATAGCGGCAGCTTCCTCCATTTCGGCAACTTCATTGACCATAAAAGTAACAGTCAATGAACTTTTCCTGACCCGATATTCTTCTTGGTTGGTAACTATAGACTAACACTTGAACGCTTGTTTCTCGGAAAACGACCTCCAACATGTTTCGAACTGTCCTCCAATTCAATTGATCTAAGCCACAACCAAGCTTGGATACTGCCAATTTTTTTTACATGGTGGAACTCCATTACTCTCTTGAGATTTCATTATGTTCGCCACAGATTTTTGTATAACGGCTTGGTACGTGAGTATTTCTTGGTGACCAAATAGAAAACAAAGCGTCTGTCACCACGTAGTCATAAAACTTTTCCGACCGCCGATTGCTGTCTTCGTAATTTATCTAGCTGCCCAAACTTCTTTTTAAACACGACTGCAACTCCTCTGGATATGTGAAGAACCTCGCTCACGCAATGTGCGATGGCGTAATCGTTTTGTGTCTAAAACAGGTCTTGTTGTTTCTCGGTGGTGACTCCGAACCTAGCAGAACCAGCAACCAAATCGAAGAAATGGGGTTCGAGAAGTTTATGAACTTATACGGAGGTTCTGGAAAAACCGTTTTTCTCCTCCATTTCATTAAGATATAACAAAAATATGGTAAATTGAGGTCATGTTGTCTATCGAGTAACCCCTATATTTGTGTGCCTTGATATTGCTTTCACCTTTGGTAAATCAGTAAAATTATTTTTGACGTATTTTGCTTTCCCTTCAAGATATGGAATTTTTTTTCTAAAAAAAGTCGTCGCAGGCAGGATTCGAACTTAGATTATATTTGGAATTCATTTTAAATTATAAATCAAATATCTAATAATAATAAGCTGTTAATCTTAGACTTTTTTTATTTGAATAAATTGTTAGGAAGAATTATCTCTATAAGAAACTGTACAAATAATTCGAATAATTTACATACGTACAAAATTATACAAGAAAAACTGTTAAAATGGCGGATAGACCTACTTTTGGTTTTTTTATTAGGCACATCTTTTTGATAAAAGCAAGAAAACATAAAAATCCAGCTTTATACCAAATTTCAAGTTACTAGGACTTTTGATTCAAGAGTTATCGCGAGTACATCGTTACACACAGACACACACACACACAAACACCCAAAATTTTTTAGTCAAAAGCACATCTTTCGAATTCAGGAGACCCTGAAACGAAAACTTTGCAAACAAAATTTTTTTGGATAGATCTTGTCTTTGGCCTTTAAAGATCTTTTGTACAGCAGACTACAAAATCACGAAAACGTTACCAGATCTAGACAGATGAGCAAATTAAATAATTTATTTAACAAACAGGTTAACAAGTTTTATAAAAACAATAATTATAAAACTGGTAAACTACTCTTATAAATTATCCGATACTGCTCGTTCTGTTTTGTCTAAAGATTTGGATTTTGCTGTTACTCCTTCAAGAATTTCTGTTGAAAAAGTTATTTCTAACATTGATCAGTCATCTTCCAGATCGTAAAGCAGCAGATATTTGTTTTGAAACAATTTAGATACTGCCAAGAGCAAAAAAAAATTATTAACTCAACTATTAAGAAACTAACACCAAAAGATCCACTTATTCCATGGTTCTACGGAATACCCAAAATACGACAACTTATAAATTGCACTGGTCAACACAACTTTTGCTGACTTACATCTAAGTCTGGTTTCTTACTAATTTATTTTTTTTGTATACGAACAAATTGAAGGAGCAGCCATGGAGTCACCACTTTCTCCAGTCATCGCCAATATATTTATGGAGGATTTTGAAGAAAGAGCATTAGAAACCGCTACCCTTAAACAAAAATGCTGGCAACGTTATGTGGACGATACATTTGTAATTTGGTCTCATGGAGCAGAAACAATACACAACTTTCTGGATCACATCAACCAGTTAGATTTCAACATCAAATTCACCACGGAAAAGGGAACGAACAGAAGCATTCCGTTCTTAGACGTACTGGTCACTCGAAAGAAGAACAACACATTGGGGCATCAAGTATATAGAAAATCAACATATACTGACAGATACCTCAACGCCGAATCACATCATCATCCAGCTCAAAAATTTTCAGTTCTAAAAACTTTAGTACACAGGGCCAAGGCGATCAGTGAACCGAACACGTTAAAGACCGAGCTAGGTCACCTAACAAACGCCTTAATAAAAAACACAGCAAGGAAAAACCAAAGAAGAAAGAACCCGTGGCAACTTCCTTCCTTCCTTACATAAAAGGCTGCACGGATAAAATAGCCAGAATACTTAGAGGGAAAAATATCAACGTGACCTTTACTGCAATAAATAAAATAGCCGCCAATTTCTCAAAATCAAAAAAAAAACAAAAGCACCACTTGAGGAACCAGGGGTCTACCATGTAGCGCAACTCTCAGGTAGTTTAGATAAGCGAAGAGTGCGCTAACAAACGATGTAAAGAAATCAATTAAACAATTAGAAAAATTATCAAAATCGGTCAATTAACTTCCGAATAGTTTCATTTTAAGACTAAACTATTAAAGTCTTACCTGCAATAAAAAGTTACATAAGAAAAATTCATTGATTCAATCTCAAAAGATAGTTATAATCCTATATTCAAAAACAAAACAAAACAAAACAATAAGGTAAAATTCAGTAAGGTTACTTAAAGCTAAGAATAGAAATTTTTATCATTTAATTGACTAAACTTAAAATTAAGAGAATACCGGTATTTCTATACATATAGTAAGAAAAACAATTTTAATTAAGTTACTTTAAATATTTGCAGTAAGCAAATTTAATTTTTATAATAATTAGAGAATTTTATTATTTAGTATTTAATAAGTTACGTTCAAATATGTTATTTTGTAAGAAGAAAAACCAAGTTTGTTGATGAAGCAGTCTTTAATCAACAAAAGGAATGTAGAGATAAAAGTAACTCACGCATACGGATCAAATTTCACGTTGATGTCATCCAACGGAATGCAGAGTTAAAGCTGGCGGATAGCCTTGAGAAATTTCCCATCAAAAATCGATGATCGAGGTGTATTTTCTTCACGAAAATCGATTCGGATCATTGGTATTTATTGTATTATTCATATACCAAACTCATTCAAAGTATAAAGATAATGATAATTTCGTTAAAGATAAAATCGGTAGATAAAAAAAGTTTAAAACAAATAAAAACTGGGAATTCGATAAACTTAACACAAACAAAATAGAAATGAAAGACATACATGTATTATTAACACAGACTTTTTGAATAAAGATGCTGTAGATATAAGGTAAGATAAAAACTACATGGCTTCAAAGTGAAGTACCACATGCGTACTCGTCGAACGCTAAGTACTGAATGAATCTCAAAGCTGCCGCGCCCTAAAAAGTTGCGACTCCACAAAATAAAAATAAAGGAAGGTTTACACGCAACATTTAGTTAAAATAATACAAATAATTTAAATTCAAATAATAACAGTAACGGAAACGTTACAATCACAATCATTGTTCATGTGGGCTGGCTTACATAGGACAAACGGGGCGTAACATAGCTACCAGATTAAAAGAAAATAAACCGGATACAAAGAAACAGAACACAAGATCTGCTGTTGCGAAACATTATTTAGACACCGGTCACACAATAAAATTTGAAGAGGCAACAATGTTGACTAAATTCTAAAACTTCTGGCCTAGACTATACAAGAAAGCCATTGAAATCCAAAAGTACGACAATTTTAATAGGGATAATGGAATCGATCTAGCGCCAATATGGAAAAACCTGTTCCGGAAAACTAATGGATCGAAACCGTCAGGAACCATTGACCCGAACGGCGTAATATAAAGGCTTGTCAGGATCCTATAACTTCAGTTTCAGTTTTTTTCTGAAGAACACATCGACTCAAAAATAATACTCCAACAGTAGTCAACCATCATGTGAGTATCCTACTTTTTTTTAACAACGTCTCTCCATTTCTTTTTCGCGCTCATGTTGCACCACAGATGATGATAATTTTTAATCAAATTTTCAACGACCTTCACATAGTTTTGGGCTGTTTCATTCCCAAGAAAAGTGTTGATGATCGCCACAAAAGACTGCCATGCATTTTTCTCTAAATCATCTATATGTTCAGTAAAATGTGGATCATTCACTAATTTTCTACTTTGGAGTCCATTAAAAATGCCAGCTTTAAGCTTCTCAATACTGAGGCTTTAAAATGTTTCAGATATACATATATTTAAAACAGTCACCATCTTTGTTCAACGCTTTTGCAAACTGCTTCATTAATATTAATATAAACAGATGGGAAAACTATTCTTTTTTGTTTTACCAAAAGTTCGTGTATTATGTATAAGTCTCCAAAATTTAAATCTATTCTCACCGCCCACAAATACCAAGATATTTTGTGGATGCACTTTGTTGGCCAAGTAAAAGTTTACCATTTTAAGATCTACACAGATGATAGATTTATGTTTGTTATATTTAATTAGTTCCATCACATTTTTAATTGTTTCGTATGCTTCCTTTGGAATCACAAAATGACAAATTAGAATTGAATCCAATGCATTTCTATTTCCAAGCAGAACGTACTTTAAATTTCTCTTAGAGTTGTCCAAAAAGAATCGCCATTCACTTGGTTCATATTGCGTCACACCCATAGAATTTAGTAAACCGGGCACATCATGGCAATGTATTAAATCAAGGTCCACTTTAAAATATTGCAACAGTTCTTTTCCTCTTGTACGAAAAAACGTAACTTTTGTGCCTTCCTCGAGTAAATGCTTTTCGTTCAGCCTTGAAGCTAGTAATTCTGATGCATTTTTTGAAAAACTTAAATTTGCATTTAAAATCTATGTCATCATGCTCTATCATGTCACTAGAGAGATCTTTCTCAAGTTTTGATTGGAATAGCCGCAAAGCGTGTTTCTATGAGTACAGTATTTTTTTTATTTTTTTTAGAATTTTTGTTCTGAGCACTGATATCTATTACTTCAAAAACTTAAAGCAAATCAAAATCAGCATATTCGCCCTTTTGCTCTAAATATTTGCTATTGTTCGTTCAGTTATTTTTCTTGTGCACTAAATCTTACTAGAAACTTTCCTCAAATAATCAAAAATATTTTTGGAACAATATGTAGATTCTGTTACGTGTCGTTAGTCATTAAGTTTCCATAATTTGTATTTTAATAACAATCGTGGCATGACACTGGTTTGATATTCACGATAAGATGCTGCGTCGCATACTATGATTGATCCCATTTTATTTTCTGCTTTGATTGTGGCTGCACGTAATTTATAATCGTTCGAAATTTTGAATTGTAAGTGCTTTCATTTCACTTAATTTCATGTCGTTTTACTATTGCGTTTTTAAGGAATTCGTAACCTAACCGAGAATCAGTGGGTTAAGATTTTTTGATCGATTGCTCTACTTAAAATTATGTGTAGGTAGAACAAAATTGCAATCGACGATGTCGTTCTTGTGGTAAACTTTAGCGTTGTTGCAGCAAGATACGCTTTCCTACAATTTTAAATAAAGGAAGTGGAGGCAAGTTTCTCTTTGCACCTGTTTGAGCGTTGTTGGATCAATTTCCAAACCCGTGTAAATAATTTTGGTATGTGACCAGTGGGTACAGCATTGCTTTGAATGAAACAAGTTTCAGCTTTTATTGTTGTGGCTGAGATCATTAATTCTTATTTTCCTTCCAGTCGAATATATTATATAGCCCTCAGCTCATTCGCAATTAAATATTACTGTGTACGTTGACTTGATCCGATCGAGTATCCTTAATTATTTATTTAGATTGAAGACCAGAGTTTAGCAACTGTAAGTAGACGATTGTAAGTTTTCACTCTTCAAAAGTTCGAAAGTAATATTATTGAAGTAGCATGATTCCTACGCGATAAGAGACTTCACGTCTGCAGCAAGTCTTACGTTATTATACTCGTTTAAACGTTCACATTTTTCTTTTCGAAAATTATATTTTCACATCTGTATATAATTGTTAATTCTTGATGGGTTTTGCTTTGTGTTTTTATTATTAATTACTCGTGAGTTAAATTTATAAAAAAATCTCTACTTCTTATCTCTTTGATAAACAATAATAGTAGAATACATTGTTATTTACTCATTTTTTTTTGTTGTTTCTTGGAAAACAAAAGTTTTTGAAATATATTAACTAACCTGTTACAATCACTCGTTGCTAATTCTTTGTTTTTCTCTAAACTCTTCGACAGTGGGTTCATATTTACCCTTGGTGTCTCCGAATTAAGGACTCTGCAAGTACGCTCGGAGTGGCGCTTATTATTGTTCCTTTCAACATGGTATTGCATTCTTAACCACGCCCACTTAACGGCATCTTAGCTAGCTGTGCTGAGGTGCAATATATTTAACAATAACATAATTTTGTGTTACAAAATTAAATTTCGTTTACGACTCCTTCAAAAAATCAAATTAGGTCATACATTCATAAAAATCTGAAATTTTTAAAAATTTGTTAAACTGAACTTGCAAAAAATATATGGTATTCTACTTTAGTAGTAAGTAGAAGAGATGGTATAATATAGTATAACCACAAAAGCGCTAATGGATTTAAGAAGGATGCCCATTCTTCAGTACTAGACCAAATAAAATCTCTAGGATCGGAACATATAAAGTTTACCTTTATTTGGTTGCTTAACCTTACAAATTGGTTCGTACTTCCCCTATTTACAAAGACTACATTACATTCTATTTACATTTTTACATTTTTCTTACATTTTATTATCCTTCCTCTCCTCTTAACTTTTTTCTCCTTCTCCATACTTCTTCCATCCACCACGCTCCTTTTCCGTTTTCTTCTAAGATTTCCTCTACTTCCATAACCTCTTCTCTTAACTCTTTGCATTCATCTCTCATGTGATGATCCCTTCTCCACATAGTCTGCACATCTTTTCTTCTTCTTTTTTCCAGTATTTGTTACCTAGCTCTTCGATTCCACATCTTAACCGCGCTATCATTTTTTTCTTTTTGTTGTTTTTATTCCCTATGACCTTTAAATATTCTGGCACCCCTTACCTTTGATATTCTTATAATTCCTATTGTATCTGCTCTCTTTTATCCTTGTTCATCTTTGTTGCTTTTCGATGTCCCTATCTCTCCTTATTATTTCTTGCCTTACCTCTACTGTCTTCTCTCAATCTCTCTACTTCTTCTCTCGCATACCCGTTTCTTTTGTAATACTCTTCTCTGCCCTCCTGCCCATACTTCACATTTTTTCTATTTTTCTCTTTCCCACATCCTTGCAGTATTTTGCATTCTGTTCTTTCCCTTAGTTCTTCCTCTTATTTTAAAGCCCTTTTTTTTGCTTCTACTCTTATTTTTTCTACCTGTGCCCCCCCTCTCACAATATACCAGGATGTATCTCTGTTCAGTCTCAATACCCATCTCCAGTATTTTTCTGTAGCTCTTTTACCTCCCTCCACTCCTTCCACCCCCATATTTGCCCCATACATCACCACCCCCTTTATTAACTTTTCTAATTGTTACGTACATAAATTTAAAAATGTACTACCCTGTATATTGGTTTAATTAAAATTACTTTTCTATTTATCGACGCCATCTATCGGGCTCGTTGGTCCCTTCGTATTGAGAAGACGATAGACTGTCATTGTGACTTTAACATCGTTCACGATATAACCTGTCTGCGTGAATTAAAAATCATTTTCTTAAAACATTCACGTGTTGTGACACGATGAGTAATGAAAGTATCTTTAATTAACTAATTTAATCCACGCAGGGTAAGTGGCATTTATTCTTTTATTTGATTAAAGGTAATTTTTATGTCTTTTCATTAGCGCCATGTGCTACCTCCTAAATATAGGTGTTCTTGTCTTAGTTTAAAATCTACAAGAGAAAAATTATAATCGGAAGCTGTAGACCTATGAACGCTGCGATACAAGGGCAAAATTTCTATACGGAGGCAATTAATACCGTTAAATAATATCATCTTGTACGGAAAGCCCTAAGTACCAGACACAATTAAATTTTTCTTCGGAGGCAATTAATATCTAATACCATCGTGGACAAAAAGACATTGTAACAGCATACGATACGTTCCGGTTCTATTACTTTTTTTTAAATGTTTCTTTTACCTGTTGTAATTTGTGAGTCACCAGGTAGACACGATTATTTTCAGGAAGTTTGATTACAGGAAACCGGTAGGAAAACGTTTTCTGAAGGTACACCTGAATCTTGGTAAGTCAATTTTTGATTTTAATTATTCGCTGTCGCTACGGTGCTACTCATGAATAATCATATTTACTAATCGTGTCGAAACGTCCGAATTGATTTGCCTCTTATTATTATTACTCAATTAATTTAAGTAACTTACTGTCGCATGCTGATTACGTCAACTGTCAATTATTACTATTATTATTGTAATTTAGTTACGACGATAGTTTTTATATGTTCTGATGGTTACACTTTTGTTTTAAGTGTAGTGTAAGTTGCCGATACTTCCGATATTTTAGTACCTGCTTATATTTGTACTTGAACTAAATTTATTCACTGTGATGCTATCAACTTATCTCGTAATTCTTATTGATTCAAATTTTAATCTATTTATCATTCTAATATAATTAAAGTGCAATTGTTGTTAACGATTCAGTTTCTTTCTTCGTTTCCTCCAGCTTTACGAACCTTAACAATTTTGTACAAGCTTCGAGCTTCTTGTGCTGATCTAGCAGGAGCTATTTCTGCAAAGAGAAAAAGATCTGGCGCCTTTTAAAATAAAGTCAATTAAACCTCCCCTCTCTCCGACAGGTATGGTTTCAATCCTACAGTGAGTTAGCCGTGCAGGTTCGTAAATTACTAGAAGCTTGTAGCAAAATAACAGTTTTCTTTTTTCTATATCCATCTCGAATATCCTTTCCCCCACCCTTGTCCTATTAACCTGTTTCCTTTCCTCACTTTTTCCTTTATGTGTTCTTCCTACTTATTATACTGCTTCATCGTGTAGCACAGGTATGTAAATTCCTTCACTTGCTGCACTTCCTCATCCCTCTATTTCCACTTCTCTTTTTTTCCTCCATCCTTTTCTAAATACCATTATTTTTGTTTTCTCTGTGTTTACTTCCATTTCTTTTTTTTAAATGTATTTTTCCAGCGTTTTCATCATCTCATCCGCATACGTCAACGACCATACCTTCGTTTTTCCTACTACTATCCCTCCTATCTGTTGTCGTTTCATTGAATCTTCCAGATCCCCCGTATATACTGCAAACAGGCTTGAGCTCAGTGGGCATCCCTGTCTCAACCCTCTCTTTATTCTGAATTTCTCGCTCTTTTCCTCATTCACTTTGACCCTGCTCCTCGTTTCTTCGTAGATTTCCTCCATACTTTCTATTAATTTTTCATTGATTTTTTTTCTTTTCGTGTATTCCCACAGTTTTTCCCTGTTCACTCTGTCAAAAGCGGCTTTTAGATCTACGAATAGTGCCACCATTTTCCCTCTTTTTTTCTAGCTTTCTATTCGCCAAGTGTTTCAGTATATATATGTTGACTATCACTCTTCTTCTTTTTCTGAATCCCGTTTGTCCGTTTGGTACCAAACTTCCTTCCTATATTTCCTTCTGTAGTCTTCCATGTAGCACTGTCGCATATAATTTGTATGCCGTACTTAATAATGTTACTCCTCTGTAATTCTGGAATTTATTTTTTTCTTCATTTTTATAGATCAGGCATATTATTCCCTTTCTTCATCTCTCCGGGAATCCTTCCCTTTTCCATATTTTATTTAGTAAGGCTTCAGTTTAGGAACTACTATTTCATTTTCTAATTGGTTCATCTCTAACGACAATCGTTTGCAAGATACGTAAATACAGATAGAACCGATAAGCATAATAAGTCTCTCGATATTAAAGTAATTGCGGTTATAGGTTTTATATGACTAAATTTAACAAAACCTGAGCAATTGTTCTAAGAACTCACAGTTCTACAAAGAAATTGTAATAATAAAGATAAACTTTTTGTAAACCAATAATGCTAACTACCTCACACAGAAAACACCAAATCTGGTAGTCATCAATAAAGAGCGGACAGCCAGGCAAATGCCTGGAGCCTACCTATTTTGCCTCTTTGTGTAACTTTTTGTCTTTTTTGCTTTTTTAAAGAGTATTATTTTATATTGCCTTTTTACATATAAATGTTGATAAGTTTGTGTAAACAGCGTTTTAATAGGTAGATGAGAATAACGATAATTGTCTTACTTCAAGTGGTTGAATTATGTGACGAGACGGCCTCTGCAGCAATTGCTAAATCTCAAAAAACTTTTAATGACGAAGCTGTTAAAAGAGAACTAGTTTTTATAAAAGCACACTTTTCCGGCATTCCTGACGAATTAAAGAAGCTAGAAAAAAGCGAAACCGCAATGACCGAATCCTTTGCTACATTCAAAAGAATAAGAGCATGTCCAAGGACTATAGGAAAAAAAATTAGTGAAAAATTGGATTCCGTCACATCAAAAAACCCTTCCTTTGACCTCTTTAAACAATTGACTGAAATTGAAAAAGGAGAGGTCATGAAGCATCAACAGAAATTATCTTTAACAGTAACAGAAACATCGGCATTAAAATTTGCTCCACTAACATCTTGTAATGTCAAAAAAACTTTTTCCTTCTATAAAAATATTTTAAATGATAAAAGACAACAGCTTCTTGGTCAAAATATTGAAAAATATTTGATTTGTGCTTGGAAAAATAATAGCACTTAATAAACATTGTAAAACAAAAAAAATTTACTGTAAATTTTAATAGATATTTGTGCCTTTTTTATTGCTTTTTTGGCAGGTTTAATATGTCTTCTATGCCACCTTTTTTGGTATTTTACTATCCGCTCTTTAGTCATTATATAAAGAATTGTTACGGACGGAATTTTCATTGCGTACGCCTATGTATTTTGACTTGAAATTAGCTTACGGTTTGGACGCCCTCTACCGATCCTTTCTCGTGACTGTCATTCGACGAAGTAAACGTGAAGCTGTACACGACAGTAACGGGCCGGTGCCGAGATTTTTCGAATTGATTCTTAAATTTTTAAGAACATCACGTGTGATGAACATAAATTTATAAATCGAGGGAGAAGTTATTACGATTCTTTCGGCACGGGGTAAGATATTTTGTCTTAAATTTATTAAGGGTCTTTCGTAATTTCTATATTAATATGACAGCCGGTTCCGACCACGTTGTCTACCATTTTGGAATTCATTCAACAATTGAGATGCATAACTACTTCTAATGAATAAATCCACCGATCATATCAGCTGTTGTGAGGGCCTGCTACTTAAGTAACATCGGGGTCTAGTCGAACGTTGTGTCGGGGATGTTGATTTGGAATTAGCAGTAGATTGTGTTATCAGCCACCTGTCCTGAATTGCTACTTATATCGTTCGATACCTTGGGGTTCGATATTATACTTAATGAAGAAGTCGAATGTGTTATCAGCCACCTGTGTTAAGATTATTTCTTACAGTACACGATACAACGGGTTTTTATATGCCATTTAATTATTTATTAATACTATCTTTTGTAGCTTTTGTTCTGTGTGGACTCGATTGTGATCCGTTTTGCTTTTCACTATTGATTACAGGCCACTGACGAGAAAACGTTTTCTACGTGTAAGTGGAAGCTGGATGTTAGGTAAGTTATTTATTTGACTTTTTATATCGAGATCACCAAAGTTATACACAGAATTATATTTAAATGTTAATGATTGTAACTGCGTTATTGCTTATATACCAATAAGGTAATCTTAAACATGTCATACTTGTATCGCATGCTGTGAGGGAAAACCTAGTTATTCGGGGACTGTCGATGCTGTCCTTTTCGACATAATTTTCTTATGTGATGTGTGTTGCCGATACTACAGGCATTTATGTAGGAGGATAGTGATATAATCTAGAAAATTTGATGTAAGCCTTAATCAAAGTTTCCTCTACTTATTAATGCAAATTGTTAATCATTTTAGAAGTTAAGGTTGGCGCATTTAGTGCACATTTGTCAATTTACGGCGATACTAAAGCAAACTGTGATAGGTATTAATTCTACCTGGAAACCATTAAATTTCGTATCGTCTTATTATTACCCAACGTTAAGACATTAAATTGATTATACTTGTTAATCTTTCTTTTTATCTTTCCTGCTCCTGTGATTATCGTTACCTATTAATTACTTTTGGCTACTCGATCAGCCGAGTATAAGGATTATGAACCTTCAATTGAGTTACAAGTTTATACCGTCTGTCTTGAGCGGGACAGAAGTAACTTTGGATCAGCTCTGGCGCCCTGAAACATCTTTTCTGTATTTATTGTAGACCTCCCCATCTCCGACTATTGTGAGTTGGCCGTGCAAGGTTCGTAAAACCAAAAAGTTTGTAACAGAATATCTGAAGAACTTGATGAAATAGCATCCGATAGGTATATCGCACCTAATACCAAGTGGGGTGATTTTTCACCCTGTCAGCGCAGCACTATAATTTTTCAAATAAATCTGAAAGACCGTTAGCTAAATTCTAAATTTTCCAAATTAACAAGTACCTCAAACTACAAAAAATAATGTAACAAGATGCAAACAAGGCTAAATGGCAAAAAACCCGGAAAAATTCAACTTGGGACGAGAACTCACCCCATCAAGGATCGGAAAAGTTAAAGCACTGCTAAAAAATTGTGTTGCATAGATTAAGTAACTGACAAACTCTGACTGTTTTATTTGTAAAATAACAACTCGTTAAAAACATCTCTCAGGTCAGTAATTGATCGCAACTTATGCACGGTAACTTAATATTGTTGTTTCACTGATATTGTTTAAAACAAATGGTTCTCTTCGATGAACAGTAAATAATAGACATAATAGACCATTTTAAAGTAAACATGTTTTTTTCTTAGTTAGATTTGTTGTCGAATCTTTTCCAGTTTTAAATGCAGACTGTTCTAAGAGTTCTTACGTTTATAGATTTTAAATAATTTGTTATGATAATTGTAACTACAGACAGTTCTCATCAATTTTCAAATAGAATAAGTACACTATTCTGACTATTAACAAAAACAGTCGCATTTTGTGCAGTCACTGAGAATTTGAATTTATTAGCAAGTATCGTTACAAACTGAATTGTTTTATTTTAAAAATGTAAAATTTTATTCATGTTTGAGAATTTTATTGTTTGCGTTAAAAACGTGACACAATTTATGACTAGTAATTTATTTTCGTTACAAAGACTTGAATTTAATACACAAAACTACAATTTATAAATACTATCATCGTATTTGTGATTTAGTTTGAAAAAGATTTACAATATATGTAAGTTGCTAAAAATACCACCTTTTGCGCTGAAGAATAATGGCAAGAATAGCAAAAAGATAATTCTCAAATAGCTATACAAGTCAGATTTACATGTTAAACAAGATGATAAAAAACTAATAATTTTTGTACTAATAAAACATGTTTTAATCAAATTGTCAATAGGCTAATATAGCAATATCGATTTCAGCGTGGCTCTTGTAAACTTTAAACGTCTCCATCATCGAGTAATTAATCATTAGTAACGAAGTTACTATATAAACGAGTAAAAAATGAATACCAGATATTGAAAAAAAAATGTTAAATTAATGACAGTTAATGCAGTAACATCGTGTGAATTAAATAAAATATATTTCTGATTGATGGGATTCCAGATTGTAACAAGTGTCCAGAAAGTCTTTCATTACGGTGCGGTCATGGGTTATAAAACGTATTTCTTGATACGATCTAACCTCAAACGAAACCTCATTTAAGATAACGTAATTGATGTTTTGTAATGTTTAAATGAAAATCATGTTTTGTATTTAATAAACAAAAAGGAAATACCCGCATAACGTTTTATTAAAGCTATTGTAGGTAGGATCAAACATTTCCCTTTCAAGAATTTAAAATAAATTACTTTTTTAAGTCGATAAGAATTTTTTTCAATCAAAATTATTTTGTAAACAATTTTGTAATAATAGCAATTACAGTTATAAATTAGTATACAGTCTCCGTGCAAAATTAATACTGATAAAATTCTACAAAAAACTTTTATTTATTGATTTTTAAAACAAATTCACGAGAATTCTTGTACTTATAGGTAAATTCGCTCTAATAAGGTTTACGGAAGTTATACTTCCGCAATACGGAAGAATACTGTGTATGTAACCGGGTTTGAAATCTGATAACGCATAAATATTTATACCCCACTTTATAGGTTTTTCAGAGTTGTATCTGATTAAATTAACTCTACTTTTGAATTTCACGACGATCTCGACAACACGGATGTTTTTACCACGTTTAAAATATTCTTTAAATATCAAATGCGCTATTACTGAGCTTTTTTATTTGAATTTTTAGGTCAATGTACTATTATGTTTGGTAAACAAATATTAGTATATATGTTTGAAAATATGAATTTGTCTTGAAGTTTAATTTTTCCAAAACTACGATTGACCAAATTTGTTTATTAAAAATTATTTATTTTGTGATAAAGCTTTACATATTAAAAAAAAGGAGTGCTTTTTTTTAAGGCACAACTTTAAAGTTTTTTTATAGTTTATGATTATCACTGGTCTGCATGAAAATCGGCCCTGATACCATTCTTGACGATCCTTATGTAAAATGACCTCCTGAATCCAAAAATGAACTCCGTTTTTACAATGGTTTTTACCCATCACCCACCTATTTTGGGGGGACCCCATTTTTATTTTATTTTTTGCATTTTTTTAAAGAATTTTAACTTATAGCCGTTAAACATCCCAAAGCAGGTAATAAAATTTATACCAAAGTATATGGCAAAAGTTTTGCTATAAAATGTATATAGAAACAACAATAAAATACAAATATATAAGCACAGTAAAGTTAGGAAGATTCACTGAACGACGATGGCGATCTCAATACCACATGCAGGTTTGAACAGAAATTTTCGACAGGCTTGAACTTGCATTACTCTTCTCATTATAGTACATTACAATGTTTGCTTAACTGCTTCGATCAGTACATCTATAGCTGTTGCAGAGTTAACTTGTCAACGTTTTAAACGTGCTGGATTTTGTGTTCATTTTTGTTCATTTGTGTAAAACAGTAAAACTACTTTTACTCCGGATTTTTTCAAGTGACTAAGTGTGATTTGTGGTTAATGTCGGGCGTTGAATTACTGTTTAATTATGCCACGCGAGTGTAAAAATCATCCCGATAGCTTCTGCTATGTCTGCGGGGAATTAACTTTAAAAGCGCAACGAAAACTGTTTTTTATAAGATGTTGTAGGCAATATCAATGGTAATATTTAACATGGTTTTATTAGCTGAGATTACAAAAAGCAAACACACCGCAATACGCGGGAACTTAAAACTTAGATTAACTTGTTTCTTAGTGGCTAAAGTCCCTATACTAAAAAATATACAGGGCTCGTTTAAACTTTCAAATTCATTACAACACCCTCCCTATTTGAAAGTCCCTGATTTTTAATACAATTTAAAAATTTTACTTTATCTAAAGCCTTCGTAAAAGAATCGGCTATCATTTCTTTCGTCGACACATGTTTTAAGCATAGTTGTCCACTAGTCACTTTTTCTTTTATAAAATAATGGCGCACATCTAAATGTTTGGTACGAGCTTGATAGGCACCATTCAACGCTAAATTTTGTGCACCCTGATTGTCCACATATAACAATATCAAATCGAAGCTAGCGCACAACTCTTGACTTAATCCACGAAGCCACAGAGCCTCTTGTGTTGCTGCCGACATAGCCGTATATTCGGCTTCGGTTGATGAAAGGGCTACAGTGGGTTGTTTCTTGCTATTCCAGGAAATAGGCGAGCCGTTCTTAAAATAAATATAGCCACTGACTGAACGTCGATCATCTTGGTCGCTGGCCCAATCAGCGTCACAATATCCTGTTATATCCGACCCTGTAGTTTTCTTTCCACTAAACTCAAGGTTATAATTAATTGTTCCCTTTAAATATCTTAGGATACGTTTGACAGAAGCACAATGCGCAGGTCTAGGGTTCTGATTGAAACGACTAACGCAACTCACTGCATAGCATATATCTGGTCGAGAAATTTGTGTGGCAAACAATAGACTTCCAACTGCCTCTTGATACGGAATATCTTCAATCTTCTTCTTTTCTTCTAAAGTTACTGGAGACTGTTGTTTTGAAAGTTTTTCGCCTGCACACAATGGAGTATCCACATGATTACAGTTACTCATGTTGAACCTGTTTAAAACCTGTTCTATATAAAAACGTTGATTGATCCAAATTTTCTTTTTGGATCTGTCTCTTGTTATTTTAAATCCGAAAATCGAATTAGGTTCACCAATGTACTTCATTTTAAAATTGTTCATTAGTTGATTCTTTAAATTATTTTTGGCTGCTTGATTATCTGACAGTAAGATCATATCATCTACGTATATTGCCAAAACTAGCTTAAGTTTATCTGTAATTTTGTAATAAATACATGAATCTGTTTTTGATTGTTTGAGGCCAATTTTCTTGAGAAAAAGATCTAATTTTTGATTCCAGCAGCGACTTGCTTGTTTCAATCCATATAAAGATTTTTTCAATTGACATACTTTATTGGTGTGATTGAACTGCTCTGGAGGAATCATATAAATCTCTTCACTCAGATCACCTTGTAAAAAGGCTGTAACTGCATCTAGCTGGTCAGTGTCAAGGTCATGTTTTGCAGCAAACGCAAGCAAATATCTTAACGAAGTGTATCGAATAACTGGAGAATACGTTACTTCAAAATCGATACTTTTTCGCTGTTCACCACCTTTAATAACCAATCTTGTTTTATATTGAGAATGACCTTTCATTTTGGTTTTAAATATCCATTTACATTTAAGTGCCTTTTTACCTGGTGGTAAACCAACTAGGTCCCATGTGCCGTTTTCTATGAGGGCATCATATTCGTTATGCATCGCCTCGAGCCACAAACTTCCATCCGAACGATTGAGAGCTTCCTCTACGGTAAGTGGATCTTCGTTAATTACTGCTGAATAGGTAACGAAGTCTTTTAATGTTTCAGGTACTTTTCTGGTACGTTGAGGTCTTAGACTAGGGGGAAATAATTCTTCTTGAAGTTATGGTACCGTTACCGGAGGCACAAAATCAGGATCAACTTCTTCCTCTTGATCATTAATCTCTTCTTCTTCTTCTGAAATATCCGGTTCAGCATATTCTTCATAAGAACTTGAATCAGTTGCATTAGAATTTTCTTCTAAAATATATTCTTCCGCCAATGCAGTTTTCGGAAAATAGAAAAAAATCATTCACATTTTGACTGCTATTTTTGTTTAACAATACGGAACCTTTTTCATTTTCTATAAACTGACGTCTCTGGATAGGAATACACAATTCTTCTCTGGATCGTACAGTCGATACGCCTTCGATTCTAAACTGTAACCTACGAAGATGCAACGAGTTGCTTTGGCATCTAATTTTCTTCGTTTCTGAGCAGGATCATGTGAAAAAGCTTTGCATCCGAAAATGTTGGTATGTTTCACTGTTGGTTTTTTATCACTCCATAATTCTTCAGGAGTAATAGTATATAGACTGATGTATACACTGCTTCAGCCCAAAATATATTCGGCAACCCTGCTTCGATTAATAAACAACGAGCTTTTTCCATAATTGAACGGTTGAGCCTCTCCGCTTTTCCATTTTGTTCAGAAACGTACGGTACTGACGTTTGATGTAGTATACCTGCAGTCTTAAATAGGTTTTCGATTTCTTTTCCACAGTATTGAAATATTCGAACACTTGGTCTTTGCTGTTTAAGAAATAAACAAACGCCTGGTGGTTGTAGTAATCGAGAAAAGTAAGTACATAACGAGAACCAGATAGTAAATTTTCCTGCATCGGTCCGCAAAGGTCTGAATGTACCAACTCAAGTACTCTTGACGATGATGATTCACTTGCTTTAAACGGTTGACGGTGACTTTTACCCATTACACAAACTTCACAAACAAAATCTGGCGATAAAGTATCAGAAAAGTCAATGTCATTAACAAATCCATTTTTAAGCTTATTGAGACTAGTCGAATTAACATGTGCCAATTGTTTGTGCCACAAATGACATTGTTTTTCAGAAGAAACACTTAGCATCTCTGAACCATAAGATGTGGTTGATGAGGTCTCTATTTTAAACAAATTATTATAAAGACTAGCACTTGCGATCAGTTGGCCTAATGAATTATAAATCTTTGCACCAGCAGAGTCAAAAAATACAGTGTTTCCTTTCTTGACAATTTGACTAACCGATAATAAATTGACATTCAACTCGGGAACAAAATATACATCACTTACTTGAACTTGAGATGTTTTCTTATCTACTGATAATGATAAGTTTACATTACCTACAGTGTCTGTAGACATTTCTTCATTATTGGCGGTAGTGATAGCTAGTTTGGTAGATTTTCTTTCATCCCGGAGAATATTTTGACTTGCTGTCATGTGTGCAGAACAACCAGCGTCCAAATACCATACCATATCATATTTTTCATACACAGTAAATGCGAAATATAAAGCGGAGTTTCTAGAACTGTTTTTCTTTTTGTCACAATTACTTGCAAAATGACCATATTTATTACACTGGTAACATCGAACACCTATCGACTTTTTATAACGATTGTTTGAAAACTGTTTATTTTTACCTGAACCATTGGCACCATATAAGGCAACAGATTTTCTGTCAGTTTCACTCGCAACCACAGAAATGTCTTGTAGGAGCTTGGTTTTTATAGAATCAGCAGTGACTGGAGTGCCAGAGCTTTCAATGCCCATTATCATCGGCTTGTAGCTGTCTGGTAAACCTGCTAAAAGTATAGTGCCTACCCACTGATCACTAACTTTTAACCCAATATTTGACAGTTTATTTGCCGTTGTGATTATTTTATTCAAAAATTCTTCAACCGAACTACTGTTTTCAAGTGTAGTGTTATCAAAACTCGCAAAAGTTCTACACGACTTGTTAAGCCTGTGTCTTCAAAAGCACTTGCTAAGTTGTCCTATGCGTTTTTAGCAGATTTTGCTGACTGTACGTGCATGTAATTCAAGGGATTAACTAATAAAATTATCTTAGACCGTGCTTTTATTATTTTTTTTGTATCTGTTTCAGTACTCAACACAGCATTCCATAGTTCCTCATGTTCAAGATATGTTTGAACGGCGAACTTCCAAGTATCGTAGTTTTTGCGACCTTTTAGTTTTTCAATCGGAAGCAGCTGATAACCCGACATCTTTCTGATTCGAAAAAAAAAACACTTAAAACACGACTTAAGAATTACTCCGCATTTAGTGTAGGCCTGGGCCCATAACCTGTTGTTTATAAGATGTTGTAGGCAATATCAATGGTAATATTTAACATAGTTTTATTAGCTGAGATTACAAAAAGCAAACACGCCGCAATACGCGGGAACTTAAAACTTAGGTTAACTTGTTTCTTAGTGGCTAAAGTCCCTAAACTAAAAAATATGCAGGGCTCGTTTACACTTTCAAATTTAGTACAACAAAAACCCCTTTCTCCACTTGTTAAAACAGCTTATAAATTGTACTTTGATTGTCAAGTTGGCGACCAAGACAAGATTTGGGCTCCATCAGTTTGCTGTACGACTTGTTACAGTAGTTTGACCAAATGGCTTAAAGGTACCCGTAAATCAATGCCATTTGCTGTGCCCATGGTTTGGCGTGAACCTCGCTGTCATCTTACAGATTGTTACTTTTGTATGACTTCCACCGTCGGGTTTTCGAGCAAAAGTAAGCATACAATTCAGTATCCTAACATTCCGTCAGCTCTAAGACCCGTTCCTTACAACAATACTTTGCCAATCCCAGAGCCCCCAAACACTTATACTCTAAAGCCGGAAATTGATTTAAAAGACTCTGAGCCACAACCTGGGGCTTCGAATGATACGTTCAATGATGATGAAGAGTATTCCGCAGATTTAGTTTCTCGGCAACCTCACCTCCTCACTCAATCGGAATTAAATGATCTTGTCAGGGATTTGCAGTTACCCAAGACTAAATCTCAGTTCCTAGGATCGCGACTTCAACAGTAGAATCTCTTAGAAAAGGGAGTAAAAATATCTTCTTACAGGACCAGACAAGCATCCCTGAAATGTCTTTTTTCAGAAGATAAAGTGTTCTGTCCTAATGCAAATTTATTGATGACAGAGCTACAGATGCCATGTGACCAAGACAAATGGAAACTGTTTATAGACTCATCAAAAACAAGCTTAAAAGTTGTCCTGTTGACAAATGGGAATGACTTCCCATCAGTTCCAGTTGTATACTCTGTTGATATAAAGGAAACGTACGAAAACATCTTCAGAATCCTTGATAAAATTAGTTATCATGATTATAAGTAAAAACTTTGCGCTGATTTAAAAGTTGTTGCTCTACTCCCGGGCCTGCAATCAAGATTCACAAAATATTGCTGCTTCCTTTGTGAATGGGATAGCCGAGCCCAAGATAAACATTACATCGTACGGGACTGGCTTCTGCGAAAAAATGTTATTCCTGGTCAGAAAAATGTCGCCCACAATCCTTTGGTTCCGAAGGAAAATATTTACTTACCACCTTTACACATCAAACTTGGATTGATCAAGCAGTTTGTGAAAGCAGTGAACAAGACAGGTGGCGCATTTCAATTTTTGAAAACTAAATTTCCTCGTCTTAGCGAAGCTAAAATCAAAGAAGGCGTTTTTGTTGGTCCCCAGATTAGACAACTCTTCCAAGATTCGACGTTTATTGAACACCTAAATCGAAAAGAAAAACGAGCTTGGCTTGCATTTCAAAACGTTTGTAAGAACTTCCTGGGTAACCACAAAAGTAAAGATTATGTCGCTCACGTCGAGGAACTGCTTTCAGCGTACAAGGACATAGGATGTAACATGTCTCGTAAAGTTCACTTCCTTCACTCGCATCAGGACTTTTTCCCTGAAAATTTAGGCAGTCTCGGATGAACACGGGAAACGGTTCTATCAAGACATCGCTAAGCTAGAGAAGAGATTTTTAGGGAAATGGAATGCAAGCATGTTGGCGGAGTACTGCTGGTTTTTGAAACGAGAGAGCTGTACCTTAGGGTATAAAAGGAAAGCAAGCACCAAGTAACGATGAATATCTTTTTATTTATTACTGTTTATAGCTAAAATATTTCTTTTTCCCATTTAAATTAAATTCATGTCCATATATTTATTATTATAATAATTATTATAATTATTATTATCGTTCGATATATAAATTATAATTAATTTATCGAAAAGTGGTAAAATTAGAAATTTGGAGCTCCCTCGAAAATGGTGGGTGATAGAAGAAAACGGAAGACATATTTGGATTCAGGACGTCATTTTACATAAGAATCACCCGGAATAGTGTCAAGGCTCGATAAAAAATATTTTTTTGCAGACCACTGTTATTAGTTTTTTTAGATTTATATTATAATTTCGAATAACAAAGCCTACGATTCCTCTCCGAAGAAGCTGTGCTAGCCGTTCTTTGTTTTGTTACAAGAAGACCAGCGTAACAATTTATTCATGGCTTTTAACAAATAGACTGATAGACCAACTATCAACATTAAACTACCTTTAACCCACTTTAAAGAACCTTTATCGTTTTTCAAATTTCATTAAATAGAATAATGTATTTTTGTGATCTTAATTTATATAAAACTAGGTGAACACGATCCCATGGTATTTTTGCTTCTGGTCAGGAACGACGCATGCTATTTATTGGCAATTTTTGTACATTTTGACAAATTTTGCATTGCCTCACTATCATTTCTATATCACAAACTATCGAAGGCCACCAGACATAGTATAGCAGGACATGACGTTTCTTTAACGACTATTAAATTCAGCTCTTCTGAATGTGTTAAAAAGCTAAAAGAAACTTTAACTAATAACGGCCTACTGATCTCTAGCCCATGTTTATTGGCTGCTACCAATTGACCCATAAAGGAATTTAACTTTATATGTTTCTTGATACCACTTCTTTCTTGTGTCTATTTTGTTGACTTTCCTTGATGTCATATTACCAGCTGCAATGTTACGGAATTGAACCGAGCTCATCATGATTGTATCCATGTCAAGAATGATCTTAAAAACTGAATCGAACGATAGCGTTTCATCTTCCGATAATAATTTTCTAGTCATAACTTGATTTTGAAGACCACAGACTACTTTGTCTCTTAATAGTTCGTCTGAAAAAGAGCCAAACTTGCATGTAATTGACAAACTCTTGATAGACGATATATAATAATAAAACTTATAACGTTCAGTAATTGTGCAGGTTTTTGCAGCGAACAGAAACACATGTCTTTTGTGTGCCCAGTTTGCTTTTTTAGCAGAAAGGCTACAGCCTTTAAATTACAGCAAATATTCCAATTATGCTCCAAAGTACTTAATCAATAGTTTCTAGTTCTCATTGTTTAGTAGTGCAACTTTCAGATTGCTTGACTTAGAGCCAATAAAAAGTTACATTCTTTTTTTACGTATTTGTTATCTAGTTCCTTCACGACTGCTGTCACGTCAGGACAAAAGCAGACATCGTGTTCAACCGCATAGTATGCTACGAATTTAATGTAGTAAACACCAAATTCGCAATTGTAGCACCTCTCTGACCATTTCTTCAGTCTAGAACCTTACGCTGCAGACTTTTGTTTCGATAGGGACAAATTGCAAATCACGTCGTCTAATTCGGCTTGGTTAATCAAATGTGCCTTTTTAGTGTCACTGTAGAGATCGTACGTGTATTCCAAAGCGCCGGTGTCACTGCCATTACTTTCTTTATTACTTTCTTCGTTCGCTTCAGATCAGACTGACAATCCAAATAAACAATTTCTGACTGGTTCTTCTTAAAGTATTTGCCTTTTGGTCATGTTCTTGCACCGGTTGGACTTCGTATACTTGTCACAAATGTAGCAAAATCAATTTTTTAGCACAATATTGCACTGACTTTGTTGTATTAAAAATATTATGATGTGGTTTTTGTGCTGTAAAAATTTTGCCCTAGAATACGTCATTGAATATACCGGAGTTGCAATTTGTTTTTTTGTGTGACCTGCAGAGGTCCTTTCATCTTGGAAAATTCCTATAAACATATAATAAGGCACGCATGGATTATTGAGAATTGTTTCGGATGTGTATTCAGAACATATTTTAGATTGAGACAGCATTTTGACAAAATTAGAAAGCCCACGTACTGAAATATCTTCACTAACTTTGGAAGCTTAGCCGATTTGGTTTTTTAAACACATCTCATAAAATTGAGCAATTTATTTGTGATAACAATGTATATACATAACAAGTTTAATTTTAAAAACTTTGTGCCATAGTTTCGCATTAAATCAACGATTAACTCCAAAACTACGTATCACGTAATTTTGTTATATTGTATGAACTTCGATAACTTTATATGTGGAGGGTTGCCTAATACCCTCAGGACTTGTATCAACGCTATAACTGTGATATTTATAGAATTATTCTTTGTTACTATATATGTGCTTAATTATGTCTTGCTTACGTAATTCTTTTAATCTCTTCTTCTCGCATTATAAAATAAAAAATAAATATATTTGTCGTTATAGATAATGCCTTTTTTATTTATTCTGTTTCAGTGTTGTATAGATTTAAACGGTGTATATTATTCTAGCTTCTAATCGTTTTGGCGCCATTTTATTTTGTTTTATAATTTAACACCACAAAGCTTACGACCCAAATCTCCTAACCCAACTGAGTTAGTCGCTACCAATTAAAGTTGCGAAAAAATACATACAGCACCAGAAATTATTTCGAAAGCAAATCGCGGACGCAAAAATTCAACTAGTACAGTAAAACGTCGATTTCAAGAAGTTGATCTTTATAAACGTCTTGTCGTTGCGTCGTGGTAATACAGCAAGACAACTTCAGTGGGCACTGGATCATTCAGATTAATCGGTAGAAGATTGGAAACAACTGCTCTGGAGTGACGAATCCAAATTTGAAGTATTCGTACAAACTAAAGACTCGTGTTTGTTCGAAGATCAAAGAGACCGCAAAAATAATTCCGAAGTGTATTTTGTCTAGTGTAAAACAAGCAAAAACTTCGGCGCTTGTTTGGAAATAGTTTGCTTTTGTATGAACGAGGCATTTATATCAAATTGATGGATTAATGAGACTTGAAAATTATTTAAAGTTTTGCAAGAAAATGCTTTACCATCGGGGATGCGTTTAATTGACCCCAATTTTACTTCCATGCAAGATAATAACCCGTATGTAGAATTCACAAAAATAAGACAACGTTTTAAAAGTTATGAATTGACCTCCACAGAGCTTCGACTTAAATCCGATAAATGTGTCCAACATCTAAAGATCATGTGTAGAACATTTTAGAAAGTGAATGCAGTTAGAAACGTCAAAAGTGGTTTTTTTGGTGAAAAAAAAATTAATATTTTTACGTTTGTAAATAAACAAGAACTGTTTTTTGTGTTGTTTTTAATGCTTTTTTTGTAAATATAAAAAAATTAATTATCTTTAGCTTTGTCTGACTTTTTTACTGTTTTTGTACATATCATTATGTGTTTGAACTTTCATGAACGGTAGTAGATAAGTAATTAATTACGTTTAGTTTCTTTGTTTCGAGTATTGAAGTTTTTAATTAAGACTTAAATAAATAAAATCTATGCTACATTGTTGCAGACTAAGATTGTGATATATTTATATGATGGTATCTCTGCAACTGCAACTTTGTGCAATCGAAAGTAGTAATTTTTTTTGTGTACTATACAAAGTTGGTAGTATGTATCAGCGTAGTTATATCAACCTATTCACTTTAGTCAAGATTAAAATGTCAGAATAATATATCAAATGTCAAGTGTTTTTATATTTGAAATTAGAAAGTAGGCAGATGCAGATCATTGGTACCAACTACAATATATCGAAAATTTCTACTACACATAATTAAAACGACAGAAGAAATAATACTAAAAACATGTGTTATACTTGTGTATTGCTTTCCAAGTAACAATTTTATATTTTATAACGTTTGAGAGAACGTTTAGTACTCTTTAGTACAATAGTTTTGATGAAGTTACAAAACAATTTTTGTAGTGTAGAGCAGCTTCAATAAAATCAAACAGTTATTGAGTACTACTTTTCGGAACTTAATTATTCATATTATTTACTTAAACAAAAACTGATGGCTATTTCATGAAAAATGGCAACGTATAAAAGTATATATTATTTACACGAAATTTAATGAGATAGATCTACACAGACGTCGTTGCTACGAAGGAAATTTTACTGTCAATTATGAAGTAGATAGGTCGCAAATTTTAAGTGCGCCGCAGGTTTAATGAGTATTTAAACAAAAATTTAAAAATCAGATAAAAAACAAAAAGTTTATATTTCAATTTTTTGTCGTAAAACCACAATAATGGATAGATACTAGTATAAAAAGCTTTAATTGATGTGTTTTTGGTGTCGAAGTAGTGAAATATAAGTTAATTTTTTTGTTCCTCAAAAATGGCGGCCATGTAAATATATGCAAGTACATTTTCAAAATGGCCCCTTTTAATAGAACATTTTTATTACCAAATTTACTCTTATACAACAATTATGATGCATATAGGGTAGGCAAATAAATTGTAAATTAGATTAGAACTTCCGTTGTGAGTAATCTGATCCAGAAAGCAAAATTGTTATATAATATTACTAATACAACAATTATATAACTTAGCCACATACTTTATCAAAACAATTGTATAAAACAGTTCTAAAGTGATAAATGACATAGCTACATAGCTGTTATAAATCAATTAATATTTGTAAGTGGTGAATCTCTTATAACGAATATTATATAAACGTTTACAAAACACTTTTATACTTATCTCATAAGCAGTTTTATAATTTTGTTGTAAGAACGTTCTAAACATCGATTTAAAAAACAATTTTGAATAGATAACAAAATAATCTTCCAGACAACTTTAATAGAACCATTTTACATTTAGAGAGCAACAACATAACTACAATAAAATTGAAAAGTTTTCTAATTTAAGAATTATAAAACCACTTTGTTACTTGGGTTAACACGCATTACAATTGTCATTGTAACACTCGTGTTACAATATACTATTGAAATACTAATTTATTACATATTGATTTGTTTGTACAAGACGGATCAGCAAAGCTCGGATTATATTTGTACAAATAAACTTAACTATCATTTTTTTAAAGATTCCATTACCACAACTAAACAAAACATACAACAGACAAGTATTATTACAACAACAAAAAATATAACTACAGTGCGTGATTGATAAACTATAAAAAGCTTCAAAATATAATAGATGTTTTTCTTTAATATCCTTTTCAAGCAAAAGCAATTTCAAAACTATCAATTTCGCGTATTAGTACATTATTCATAAATATAAACACAGCATGCATCAAAAATTAAATCTCTAATCCCATGGAAAAACCACAGCCCTTTAATGCATAATAAATATATAATGTCCGATTAAGCAAATGCGATTAAATTTGCAAACATCAAAGTGATATTAAAGATTCATAAGACCTACCCGTGTAATAATTACAGTAATCTGTGCGAAAGAAATATTAAATATTTCTCAATAACATTTGAAGCGTGTAACCCCTATTTGTATACGTTAAGTTAATTCGTTTAACCCGACGTTAAAGTTAAACGACATGATTTAGTAAAGTGAGACAGGGATAAGAATTAAATTTCCTGTTGGTTGACGGAAAAGTGACAATTTTTCATTGTTACACTATAGCACTATAATATAGATAATCAAAGTAAAAGCGGTGTAATATATGCTTTATAAAAAAAAATTGATGGTAAATATTATTCAACAGTAAAGATACGAACTTCGTAATCACGCATAAAACCCCAAAAGTAATTTAATAGTCATATAAAATTATGCTTTAACTTCTTTTAAAAGACGAGTGATATAAAACGATAACAATTTTATGGGTTTTGTATTTATTTTTTGCTCTGATTAAAGATAGATGCGCGTTGATCGATTTAACTTTCAGAAAAAATGTCTTAAGAGTTATTGTTTGAATATTTCGATTTCTTAAGATGTCAAATTAAAAAGAACGAAGCACGTACTTGTGTAGTTCTTTTGTAGAAGACAGTTTGTCAGAAAGAAATTTTTCAGTTCAGAAAACCTTATCAAAAAGTTTTATTTGAATTTAATAAAATTCAAAAATGAAAATAAACGATTTAAAAAGCTCCGCGCTCTAAATATTACAATCAATCAAAGTTGTTCAACGAGGAAAAGGCATCAAGATAAATTTAAAGTTAAGCGCTGCCGTTCAAACGATTAATTAATTGCCTTGGTGTTTATTACTCCCTAATAAATAAAAATAAAAAAATAACGCAAAAACGTAGTGTAATGTTTAAAATACTATAACATTATACGGAAATGTATAAACCTTATATAAAGATTTTACACAACTTTTTTTGCCTCTGTATTATCATTTATTTTTACGTATCTACTAGATGTTATACAGGGTGTTAATACTAAGTTGTAACAATCAGAAATGGCAGTTAGAAGTCACTGAAATAAACAACTTCTCTTAATTTAAATTTTTGATTTAGAGCTCCAGTTCATAGTAATAAAACATTTATCAAATCCTTAAGCTATCTATTACAACATTTGTCTAAAACATTTATTTCGATTTGCCCAAATTTTTTTTAAATTAAAATTCAGTAACAAGATAAATTTTAACAAACTGTAACAACCATTTAAAACAAAGCAGGCTTGCTACCATTATACTATATAAAATGTTAATAGAGAGACTTACATAGCTGACCGCTAGACTTTTATATCCTCTGTTGCAGCTACTATTTTTGCTACCAATTCTAATTCCGTGTTTACGGTTGTCTTATATACACAGATCTTCATCTGATTCAAAAAAAAAAATATGTTAGGTCGGGGCTTGTTAATATTGTAATCATTAGAATTCCATGCTTGACGCACATGACTGCGATTCATTGTTGAAAAAGTGGACAAACTTATGCTGTGGCGCAAAAGACTAAGACATGTGAACACCAAAACTGTAATAAACTTGGTTGTTATGTTAAAAAGTTGGTATGTTAAAAACTTTCGAGTATAAAATTTGTTCTTGAAACGCCTACTTTTTGGTATGACAGTTATGCACCATAGAGTGGTTGCTTTTGACAACTAAAAATTTTCAACGGAAGGAAAACCATTTTTCCGGTGTCTGTAGTACACTTTACAAGCATGTTTTAATGTAAGCGCCTAGCGACGTTTCCACTAAAAATTTTACAAACATCTGTGTTATAAATAAATGTATTATTTTTGCTGCTTTTGTGAAAATTTCCTGGAGTGAGTTATAACACATTTTTTTTTATTTACGTAATTTTCTTAGCGTTTTACAATATCACGTGTTGAGCCAAGTTGACAGAATTCATGAGTAATCCATTACTTTCCGCTGAAGGCTATACTCAGAAGCACGTACAAAAAAGGGCTCTCGATCTATTAGGCCACTTTCGAGACAAAACCCATCTGCGTTTAAGAAAGTAAAGATCACTTGAATGCTTGACACATTTAATTCGAATTCGTTGTTTGTCGATAAGCAACTTAATTGTGATACGATGCCATATCTAATCATTGCTTCATTTCTTTAGCGATTTTAGAAGATGGTTAGATCGTGCGATAGCTATCGACATAGACGACCGTAAGTAATCTTTTTTGTCGTTTACTTGTCAGTACTTTTTACATTTGTCGGACGTGAAATAGTAGGAATTAGATATAGTTATTATCACGATTAACGCATGCATATTTTTGTTTTGATGATTTCAATTTACGCTAAATGCGATTTGTAACAAGTGTAACGTTACTAGTTTCACTTTAAATCAACGAATAACTTTGAAATTACGTATTATTTAACTTCATTATACCTATTATATATGTACTTTGATAATTGTATGTTTGGAATGTTGCCTACTCTTCAGAACTTGTATCAACGCTATAAATGTGATATTTGTATAATTATTGTTTGTCGCTATATACGTACATAATTCTGCTTTGCTCACGTAATACCTTTTTGTAACCTCTTCTTCTCTTTTTATTAGAAAAAAAAATATAGTTGTCGTTATAATTAGTGTCTTGTCATTTATTCAGTTTCAGTGTTAGATTTAAACGATGTCTATCATTCTAGCTGGGCTAGTCGCTAGCAACTTTTGTTGCGCGAAAACTCTCGTAATACTGTATCGATGTAACAAATCGCATACATTAAAATAAAGCAAACCGATATTTTTTGTGATTAATACTTATATGGAGAGCAGCATAAACTGAAATCCTTAACAGTTAAACATAATACTGACCTAGGTGAAGTAATTTAGTCACCTGTGTGACCCTGTCTGTAAATTCAATTGGTGGTGCTAGTTACTTCTTGTTATTCAAGAATGATTGTTCAAACTACCGTGTAATTTTCTTTATTAAACACAAAGTTAACATACTGAATTGTTTTCTAAATGTGTTGCTTGTGTACAATAGTACTGAATTTATAAACAAAAAATTTTGTTAATTCTGTATAAAAGTAGGATTGCCTAGAAAGCACGGCACCTTATACATCTGAACAGAATGGCAAAGCTGAACGTGAAATGCGCATGATAATAAAAAGTGCTCAGTCAATGTTGTACGATAAAGATTTACCAAAAGATCTGTGGGCCGAAGCAGTAAGCACAGCCGTTTATGTGTTGAACCGAACCACAAATAATAAAAATTGTAACGTTATGAAATTTGGACAAGCAAAAAACCTAATCTAGGTCACCTTGAAATATTTGGCTGTAAAGCATACGCTTAAACAAACAAAGTTTAGGTTGAATGTGAAAAGTGAAAAGTTTCTGTTCGTTGGTTATGATGGAAATTCCACAAATTATTGTCTGTTGAATGTCAGCATTAAGACTTACAGTTTCTAGAGATGTTGTGTTTAAGGAAGAATTAAGTAGTATTGATCATAAAGTTAATACGGTTAAAATTGCATTAGACACAAGTGAGGATACAAGAGTGGAAGGTGGGTCCCCACAAAAAAACAAATATATCATATAGAAGTTGAAGTCTCAACTAACCCTTATCAACTTCGGCAACGAATAGGAATTCAGCAACTAAAAAGATACACGGGAAAAAATCGTTGAGAAGAATTTACTACAATAATGTTTAAAAATTATTATGGAAATCACCAACACACTTGTTGATTTAAAATCAATATTTTTTGTAATGGTTACCCCTGGTTTTGGTAAATCTTGCATTGAAATTGTAGTTAGATTTTTGTACTACTGCTTTAGATTAATGTGTATTTTTTTACAACAATGTTTGTGTAAATGAGCATAATATAATGTTGTAGTAATTTGTCGTACAATATTCTCAATTTTCGCTGTTTTTGTTGTTAAAAAAAGTGGTATGATCGGAGATAAGCAATAACAGTGCAGGCGGTTTAAAATGAACTTGCGCAATATTTCAGTGCTATGTTTATGTGCTGTACCAGCAATACCACTGACGCTACCGGCCATTATTAAAATTTATACACATAGCTGTGCACATTGTGTAGTGTAAATTCGCGCTCGTTATTGTCGGTTATTGTAGTGTAAGTTATTTTGTTGCTTAGTACTAGCATTGGTACTAACAGAAAATTGATGTGCTTAAAATGGATGAGTTCGTAAAAAATAAATTGCAGCAATGGGGACTGGCTGAGAAGCTGCAAGGTGTCTTTGAAGGTAAGTACCTACAAACTTACATCTTTGTTATTGTGCAGTATTATTTTATTAAGCACTTGGTACCTCTTATAACAACAATGAGTCAATATTTTGATACCGTTACCAGTTTTGGCGCACTTTGTTTTAATTGGAACTTTGTCTTTTTAATCGTATTAAAAGTAGTTAATCCAACGTGTTCTAGTTAGTTTAATAAAAAAATTATAAAAACCGCAATATAAAATATAAAAACATGGTAACCAATGTTGCCGGACAAAAATTATCATTAAATAAAATAACTCAATTTATTATATGTATTTATACAAGTCGTATTACACATTGCTGTATTTTAACTTTTTATTATGTTTCTTATGTGAAAAATCCAGGAGGGCACCCTAAAGCAGCAAGAGGAAAACTGTGGGCTACGTACAATTATATGAGAAAAAATTTAAAAAAATTTGGCTTAATTTCGGCGTCGGACAATAATCAAACTAAATCAAATCCAGACGATTCTACAGATGCTTCTATCGATGCTGAAGGTATATACTTGCATACCAAGATAAGAATTTTGTGGTGTAATGTGCATAATAATAACATAAGTGTAAACTGTTTTCTTTTATAGAACATTTGCAATGGTTGAAAAACAATAGTCAACCGTTTCCTTTAGTGCAAGAGAAATGGCGAATTTAATTAGATATAAGGTACTTAGTGTTACTTTACAAATGTTTATTTTGCATTTATTTTTTGTTTTAAAATATTTGTATACCCATAATGTAATCTCTAAATAAATTTTTCCATTTCATAGTCGCATTTAATTTTAACTACAACCCTTGATATTCTTTTCTACAAAAATGAGATAAAATTTTGAACAATATTGTAGCAGTCTCTTATACTAAAGTGTAACAATGAGTTGCACCATATTTAATAAGAAATACTCTTGAACAAGTCTAGTATTGAAACAATATTGTTAAACGGTTTCATACAAAGTACAGTAACTACTTAGACAATTTTTACTACAAACTGCGAATAAAGAAATGAAATTTTATAGCAATATTGTTGGAGTCTTGTACAAAATTGTAACAAATAGTAAGACAATATTTATTTAAAAAATACTCATTAAAACATTAATTTTCAAACAAGTATATCACTAAAATTTATACAATATTGTGGTAAACTTTCCAACATGTACAATTCATTATCTCGCTATAAAATTGTATTTCAGGAACACACAATATTTTAGCCACAATCAATTAGTAAGTAAATACACAAGTTGTTGCTAGTCGTATATCTACTATAAATTGTAGTAAAAATTTGAACATTTGTTTTTTCTATAGCCACATTTTTTTTCCGTGTATGATGATTATAAAATCAGTTCTTATGTCAACTTTGTTGAAATCGATGTGTTAAAGTCGTATAAAGAAGCAATGTCAAGCAACTATGCAGAAAAATGGAAATAATCGATTCACGATGAATTAAAACCTCTTAATAAGGATAAAACGTGGGAAGTAATACCTACGCCAGAAAATAAAAACATAAACAGCAAATGGGTATTTAAGGTTAAACGCAGCCCAAACGGAAAGAGAGAGAGAGAACTTTGCCACCGCCAACGTATGAATACCTATCCTCGAGCGATTTTGTTGAGTTTCATGCTGTTAGATGGCGCAAGTTGTATTTCATTTTCCAAAGACATTTCCGGTCACTTTTGATTTTTGTCACGTCCGGTACGGTGTGTGTGTCGGCGTTAAAACGCAAAAAGGTTGTAAAATCGGAAACCAATCTTTTGAATGTGTGAGTCAGGAGACGACGCACAGATATATTTCTGATCAGCACATATTTTAGCTTCTATGACGTACTCCGGTAATTAAGCTTCCATCGCGTATTCGGTAATTAAGCTTCTATAGCGTACTCCTGTAATGAAGTTTCCACGGCATACTCATGTAACTAAGCTTCTATGGGATGCTCCTGGAATTAAGATTGCTGTGACATGCGGTAATTCAGCTTTGATTGCATATCCCTGTACGTAAGTGGAGGTGATCCAATTACACCGGAGTTCTTTCAAAGGTACTTACTTTCAAATTATTTCAACAGTGAATAAACCGAGGAACAAACGCTAAATCTACGTCATCGATTGTCAGAATATTTAACGTAACAGATTAATTAATGTAATTATAAATGTTCTTTGTCATGTGCGCTTAGTAAATGGTTATCTTTGCTCCGTTTACAAGATTATCACTTAACTTTTATAAACTTCAATATTATTACTTAACCTTCATGAATTTCAATATTACTATTCAGTTTTCATTAATGTCAACATTATAACAAATGTAAAGAGATTGGAAGTACGCGTCAAAGTTTGATGTTACCGGGTGATACATCCCATGTAAATATCTGAATCGCAAAGTTGACGTCAAGTCTACGAGCGGATTATATTCAAATCAATGACGCGGGCGTATCTAACTATTGCTACCGTTGGTGAATTGCGGCTGTATATTAATTAATTAATATCTGCTTTCAGGGTCTACTTTAGACTTATCTTATATTTATTTTCCGTATGTGTCATAAGTATAACAATACCGCTAACACTGACAAGTCAACATCCGGGTAATAAAGAATACCACTACTTATTATTTCCTCGATCTTGCAATGGCCAATGCATAGCTCCTTTACATAAGAGTACACAAGGAAAAAAAATAAAAGACAAGCAACTTGCATCGGTATATTTTTGTCTTGAAATCGCCATAGTGCTATGTAAGCTCGGCACAAAAACTACTATGAAACGCCGAAGCATAGAACCAGACCAAGACCAAACTGAATATTGGCCAACCTAGACAGATAAAAGAATTAGATGTAAGCTTCCAGGCTGCATTGATGTGTCTCAGAAAATAAGTGAAAAATGTGGGGTAACAGTATGCTTTAACAAGTAAAATAATTAAATAACAATGCTGATTTAATATTAGTTTTTAATAACTTTCGCTTGTATAAATAATTTAAGAAAAAATTAAGATGGATTGTTCTTTGCAAATTTAAACAAAACGTTTCATTTGGTTTCTTATACGAGTGCAAGAAGTCTATTGATAGATGAGCGGTATGGAATCAAATGTTTTAGTAAAAATTATGGTATTTTTGGGGAACAAGTCATTGTCGATTGCCAAGATTTTAAAGTACCTCTATCACCAAGATTAGTCAACAGGTTTTCTATTGAAAACAAAAACCAAATTAACAGAGTAATTGGTTCGGGAAAAGAAACATCTCGTGAGTCGAGGAAACAACAAATATTGAATTTGTTCCAGAATAAAAAATGAATCAAAAAGGAGTGCGCATAAAAAAAATTAATAAATGAAGGTTAAAATTATATTTGGAAAGTTTAGAAAAGTTATAAACTAAAATTAAGATGTATGAAATCACAAAGAATAAAAAAAAGTAAAAATAAAATGAACAATAGATGTTTGAAATAATTATGCTTTTTTCATTTTTACAATTATTGCGTCTGAATTAAATTTTATACTGATATAAAAAAATAGAATTTGATATAAATTCAAAACTTATGAAATGCAATAAAAAAAGTAATTAAAGAACATGATTAATAAACTTTAGACGTTTTGGTAAATACTGCTCCAAAATTAACATGCCTATAGTAGTAAGATTTGTCTGTTCATAATGTAGAAGTGAGACACACAGTAAAAGTACTGGATGTATACTATGTTCCGTTCATAAAATAATCAAGTCAAGAAGGTAAACATTTTTTGCCAAATTAGTATATAACTACCAAAATTAACAAACAGAAATAGATTATGTATCAAAATTTATTTTAAGAAAATGAATTAATATTTATTTACTTTTTATAAAGACTCTAATATCATAGTAATTCATTAAACAAATATATACAAAAATAAACAAAATAAATTTACACAAAAAAATATCAGATATGATCCAGTTGCGTTTGGATTGTGGTCAGCCGATGGTGGTTGAAAATGTTCATATTTAAGTGATCGTGAGATTTCGAGCGGCGTAAATTTCCGATTTGAGGTGAATAGGTTTCAGTTTTTATTTTATTTATTGGTATTTTATGTAACACTTTGTTTATTTATTTAGCTGTTATGCGTGTCATCAAAACCTAACCATTTTACATACATTTCAGTACCTTTCTTTCGTAAAATTTTTTCAATCAAATATGTATCCGGATGCCTAACTTTTTGTAATTCCATCTCATAAAAGCGTTCTAAAATATCATCTTCCTTTATATCTGTTAGCAAATACGTAGTAGGATTAGTTAATTGAATTGTTCTAATTATGAAAATTTTATTAGACCAATTAGGCGTATAGCTTTTTTTAAATGCATTTATATGTTTGCTAATCCTTACATAATTTCCAAACAAAAATATGGCTTTTTCGTTTTTTTTTGTTAACCATCGATGGTTTCATTTTTATCATCCGTTGGAAAGCGCTTGGAATGTTGTTCCGTAGCTTATAGTGTAGGTTAGTCGTGTCACTATTTATATAAAAAAAATTAGGTGCAAAACGTGTAAAAAACATTTAAGTGTTGATAAAACAAATGATATAAATGTGCTTTAAACATTAATTGTAAATAAAGATTACAGCAGTAAAAACAAAAATAAAGTTTTAAAACAGACCAATTTCAGTATTTTTAAAGGTTGTCTAAAATCTATTAATATTGTTTAATGTGTTTTATAAGTTACAAACAGATTACGGCTTAGTAACCAAAATTAAACAAAGATTAAAAAATAATTTAAGATAACCAAAAAATTCGTGGTTAACTGAACACAATTCACATAAAACAATAATTATTGAGTAATTGATTAAAATGAAACTTTATAGAATATTAAAACGGTTGGTAATACCAACACCGGCATTACGACACTTAAAAAACCTCATTGTAAGATCAGAATCGTATCAACGTAGAAGACGTTACTTTTTTTAAGTGTATGTATTGTAAATGTATAAATATTTCCAAATGAGTTAATAAAACAAAACTTGATTTATTTTCAGCAATGTTAAATGTTGTATTTGATTGCGTGTAAATTTGTACTACTAACACAAATTAAATGTAAAACGGTTAAATAAAAAAATGATAATTCAACGATATTCTTTTTTCACTTAAAACTTAAATAAAGATACCATAATTGACATCGCATTAACTTGTTTAGCTTTTTTCTATTTGAATACAATATTGCTTTAACTAATGAATAATTAACTATTGTCAAAATTCTAATTATGTGTCATTTCCAATGTAAGAAATTAACAATAATTTAAATTTTAGGCTTGTTACCGTTATCAAAAAATCTGAAGGTTATTTAGCAAATTCTTACTAAAAATTACTAAAACCTAAGGAACCTGCATACTTTAAAAGGTATTAAGTTATTGTTTTTCGTTTAGTAAAAAACAAATATTTTAGTTAAAAGCATATTTGTTGATTTTGTAATTGTTCATAAGCAGTACAACAATTTCATAAATTATAGTTAATTTCAGTAAAACCGGTCGTTTGTGACACATTTGAAAATCCCCAACTATTTCAATAAACAATGTAAATAAAATACTCTATTATATATCTAATACCAGCTGTCTTTCCAAATACTCACTCTTTTGAACACAAAATTTGTTATTTAATGAAATAGGAAATTGTAAATACAAATATTTTAGAGAATCAAAAACAAATGCTGAAAGTTTTTGCATTTTTTAAATATTCCTTAAATAAGGGAGTAATGACAATTTTTCGAAAAACGAAAACACGCCAATAACTATGAACTGGGGCTCTAAATCAAAAACTTTGGTATAAATAAATGTATTAAATAAAATGTGATATGTACTAAATAGATTAATTTCTTTTAATATTTAATTGCTAAAAAATTTTAAAAATTGTTGTTAAAGGTACGTTTACCTGCAAAAACACTTAATATATTCAAAACATAAAATTTTAATGAAACCAAACAAACAATCACCAAAAAATTAGTTAGTTAAGACAACATCAGTTTTTTTGTTACTAAAGTTTATGATAGTCAAAAAAGTTAAAAAAAACTAACATTTTTATTAATGTTTAAAATAAACTTTAACGATTACTTTGTAAACTTGAACAAGGATTTTCTTGATGAGACTACTAATACACAAAATAAATTAAAAGTTGTAACACATAAAAACAAAAATTAAATTTAAAGTGTAATCATAGATAATTTTTAAAACAAATTCCATATAAGCTGTGGGATTTAACACGATTTTTATAAAACAAAAATATTGATATAAATTTAATAACGATTATTAAGAATATAAACAATTTAAGTCTAAGATTATATTAACAATGTATCGAATCCTTAAAAAAACAAACAAAATTATTCAGCTACTTACAGTAATAGCTTGAAACACTAAATATATGAAATTAACTTAAATACGTGCTACGACTCTGTTCGTAATTAAACCTAAAATGTTTCAAAAAGTTACATAATACCCGTATAGTACTCGATAAACTTTGTTTCTAAACTTTAACTAACTTTAGTTTCAAATAGAGGTGCACGACATTTAAGTAACAAAAAAAAATGCTTTTTACGTCAACATTTAATGCACAGATTAATAAATGTTTATATTATTAAAAAGTAACAAATTTTAGCTAAGAAAAAACAAATGTATTGGCACCAGAATTACAATAAACAAGAAAGCAAATAAGAAAATT
Source organism: Aquatica leii (assembly GCA_035610365.1). Classification (NCBI taxonomy): domain Eukaryota; kingdom Metazoa; phylum Arthropoda; class Insecta; order Coleoptera; family Lampyridae; genus Aquatica; species Aquatica leii. The sequence goes on along the minus strand of CM069434.1, from coordinate 11,248,105 downwards.
TTTTATTTAAGAAAAAATACTGTAATTTGAATGCAAATAAATGTTTAGATAATTTAATTTAAAATTTACTAGTTTGTCCAATTGTAGAATGTATTGCATTTTTGCATTTGAATTTATGATCATTACATTATTAATTGAAAGTTGCTGGCCATCGTATCAAAATAAAAAGAAAGTATACCAAACATATAAGTAAAACTACCAAACCAAAAAATTACTAATCAAAAGTTACAAATTCTTAGTAACGTATCTAATTGTACTAAGAAAATTTTTGTTAACGAATACTCACAATATTTTTATCTGATAAATAATTTGCGTTTAACAGAATGACCAAAAAAAATTATTATATAATAATTTTCTTACATTGGAAATGACACATAATTAGTATTTTGACAATAGTTAATTATTCATTAGTTAAAGCGTTATTGTATTCAAATAGAAAAAAGCTAAACAAGTTAATGCGATGTCAATTATGGTGTCTTTTTTTAAGTTTTAAGTGAAAAAAGAATATCGTCGAATTATAATTTTTTTATTTAACCGTTTTAGATTTAATTTGTGTTAGTGGTACAAATGTACACGCAATTAAATACAACATTTAACATTGCTAAAAATAAATTAAGCTTTGTTTTATTAACTCATTTGGAAATATTTATACATTTGCAATACACACACTTAAAAAAAGTAACGTCTTTTACATTGATACGATTCTGATCTTACAATGAGGTTTTTTAAATGTCGCAACATTCTTACTAATGCGGGTGTTGGTATTACCAACGAACCGTTTTAATATTCTACAAAGTTTTATTTTAATCAATTACTCAATAATTATTATTTTATGTGAATTGCATTCAGTTAACCACGAATTTTTTGTTTGTCTTAAATTATTTTTTAATCGTAGTTTAATTTTTGTTAATAAGCCATAATCTGTTTATAACTTATAAAACACATTAAACAATATTAATAGATTTTAGACAACTTTTAAAAATACTGAAGTTGGTCTGTTTTAAAAATTTATTATTGTTTTCACTACTGTAATCTTTATTTACAATTAATGTTTAAAGCACATTTATATCATTTGTTTTATCAACACTTAAATATTTTTTACAATTTTTGCACCTAATTTTTTTAATATAAATAGTGACACGACTAACCTACACGATAAGATACGGAACAACATTCCAAGCGCTTTCCAACGGACGATTAAAATGAAATCATCGATGGTTAACAAAAAAAAAACGAAAAAGCCATATTTTTGTTTGGGGATTATGTAAGGATTAGCAAACATAGAAATGCATTTAAAAAAAGCTATACGCCTAATTGGTCTAATGAAATTTTCATAATTGGAACAATTCAATTAACTAATACTACTATGTACTTGCTAACAGATATAAAAGAAGACGATATTTTAAGACGCTTTTATGAGATGGAGTTACAAAAAGTTAGACATCCGGATACATATTTGATTGAAAAAATTTTACGAAAGAAAGGTACTGAAATGTATGTAAAATGGTTAGGTTTTGATGACACGCATAACAGCTGGATAAATAAACAAAGTATTAAATAAAATAATTATTATATAATAATTAGTCGTAAAGTAGACAAAATCCCGCAACATGGTTATATGCGCAGTAGTTCTTTTACTTTTATGTTTTCCCGATTCTGCATTTTGCTCAGTGATGACTTAGCAACCAGCTTCAATTACCGTTACCGCCAGGTGCAACATTTGTGCTGTTGTTATACACAAAAAGTTTCACTAATAGAGTCGTTCAACACGTCTGCAAATAGATAGAAAGTTCATTGCCTGTCTTACAAACATTTACTATAAAGAGAAGAGCGGAAAATCGTCAATTTCAGACGATACTACGCAAAATAATGCTCAATGATTGAAATATCACAATCTAAAAATTGGCTCATTAAGTTCCTAAGATTTTGGTTACAAAGTTCACTTGTTTCTTTAACAATGTAAAGCCGCAAGCAGAAACAAGATTTGTTGAATTTTATGGTTAAGGACAACCAAAACTGGATGTTCTATTTTACTAACAAAACAAAAATGCTTGGATTGAAAAATTGACTAGTTAAAAAAATAGTACAATGTTGAAGCTTTAACAAAAGTACTTAAAACCTTTGCTTCAAGATTATAATGTAATCAAAGAAATAAAGAACCATAAACTACAACAAATGAAAAAATATAATAAAATACATTATAGTAAAAATATAAAAGATTAAAAAGCCAATCACAAAGTTTAAACTTTGTTAGGCTAGCCCCAACAGGAAGCTTACGGATACAAACCATCCAACGCTTTCTAGAGCGTATAAGAGACAAATATGGCAAGAGAAGCAACTGAACCACCCGGAACAAATAAATAGGTTTTGACAATCCTGAAGGACAGTCGATCTAAGGAAAATACAACCTTACATGACAGTTCCTGAGCTAGAAACTCATTTTTAAAGAAGAAAATTTAAAAAAATTATCTTAGAATAAGTATAGGTCTAAATTACAACAAACGCTCCAAAAATGCCCTATTATTAAAATAGGCACTATAAATGTTCAAAGAATAAAGATTAAGCAAGAATTAGTTTTTAAAGAATTTAAAAAAATAAAAGCTATTGTAATAGCGAAAGCTTCCACGGCAGGAATCTATACTAACATTAGAATGTCTTCCGGGTTTGGACCGTGTCAATGTCGTAACCGAAGTTGCCAACGTTTCGCCAATTTTCGTAAGGGGCTTCATCAGGGCGTGAGAGAAATCTAAAAACTCAAACAAGCAACCAAAATCTAACTAAAAGCTTCTAAAAAGTTAGGTAATCAACTTGTGAACCAAGCCAGATTCCAAACTGCATAGAAGAAGAAATAGTCTCCATATATAAAGAAGAAGTATCGTCACGGCTGGTTAAGCTCAACTCTGATTGGGTTACGGTTGAAAGGGGGCTAATGACCGGGGGATAGCTCGAAACCATGATCACGATTGAAGTTACTGGGGTGTTTGGTGATTTCTATGCTCTCTCGAAGTTTCCTAATTAAAAAGAATGGAGATTTGGCAATCACCGAAACGTTATCAAAACCTATCTTGTGACCTGTAGTGAGATGAAGTTCAGCAATCGCAGACTTAGAAATATGCATTTTCCTTATACAAGTATCATGTTCTGAAATGCGAGTAATGACGGAACGACCGGTCTCATCAATGTAGACTAAACCACATGAATAAGAAATTTGGTATACACTTTGAGATGAAAGTGTAGGAAATTTGTCCTTGGGAGAAGGAAGAATCTGAGAGATTTTGCCTGTTAAGTTGAAAATAGGTTTGCTACCATTCTTACGAAGAAGTTTCCCTATTTGATCTGTAACTTTGTGGATGTAGGGTAAAAAGGCCAATTTCGGATTAGAGTCGGAATTAGAAATGTCCTTAGGTAATCGAGTACGTGGATGTAGACGACGTTAATAGAGTTATTAATAATAAAATAAAATAACTAATTTATTTGTACTCACAAAAAAAGGTAAAAGAACCGAGACTATAGGATACATCTCGTACAATTGTGCTAAAAAACTCTAGAGCAAAAAAGTTTCAATAACAGTACATAGAAGTTTAAAAAATATTATTAAATGTTGAGATTTGCATGTGCTTTAACGCGATTCTTATGGTGAATTTAGTGCTGGTACAAGGTTGAGAACAACAGTCAGAAAATTTCCCCCGATGTACAACTCATAAACCTTTACGAAACCTACTCGATGTTAATTTTCTTGTTACAATTACAATTGAGATTTACTTGAGTTCCTTCTTTGTTACCATTCAGTACTGAAGTTCTACATCTATAGATGTTATCGTTTGAAGCAGTAGGTAAGCAAACGCATGATAACGTAATTAGAAAATATTCCATTTTTTGCTATTTAATTATAATTGCTATTCAATAATTTTTTTGTGAAGAGACTCAAAAATACGTTGCGCACGTTAGATTAGTAGAGTGGTTAATTGAACCAAATTTCATCTCACTTGTATGTCTGACGTCGCTCGTTCCGGTGAGATTCCTACAAGAAAAAATTTAATTTTTTTGAATTTGGTTTAATAATTTTTTTCTTGCGTATTTCAATCTAGGGCGTTGTTTTAATTGCTTCCAGATCTACAATAAACTTTAACAATTTATTATTTAAAACTAACGGTCATTTCAATTTAATTTATATGATATAGGTACTGTCGTTATAAAATCTTAAGCTGTCGCGGTTATTTTGTTTATGATTATAAGCGACTTTCTGCTTAGACAACGTCGTAGTTTAACACCCAGACTTTTTAGGCTTGAACCCAGTCATTCCTTGAGAGCGTTCGTGATCAAACTGGCGCTTCGCAAGACATTGCAGCTTGCAAGTGTAAGTTACGATAAAAAGTCGATGTTTAACTACGACGCGGTTTAAGCCGAAAGTCGCTTATAATCACATACTGTCGTTATCAACTGCGTAGTTACTACATGTAAATAATTTATGTACTGATAATTAGGGGCGTAGCGACAACTAAATATTTAGATCTGAATTTTGCTGTAATATTTTCTCTTTTCTGTATTTTGTTACTGTGATGCAGTACTAGTCTTGAATAAATCGTGATAGTCTTACTTTATCATTTTGCTGTTTTATTTTCAACGCACAAATGTGTTTGAGCATCCTTTCCTTAGCTTAGACTTTTGGTTCTTTTACTCCCAAAAATAAGTGACACAGGGCACCGACTCACCAGACAAAGTCAAAGACACAGTGTACTAACAACTCGACCTACGACCATCTTCCACTTAGCTAGCAAAACAGGCGAGTCAACAAACTACTTTATTGTTTTTTACACCCTTACAATTTGTGTGTTACACATATTGTAATTGTTAAAGTTTATACTTTATGTAATGATACAGATATACAAGAAAAAACTACATTCAACAATACTACATAATATAACGGTAACATCGTGAGACAGAAACTGAAACAGATCATCATTCTTTTGTATAAACGTAAACTGGCTAACAAACTGCAAACAGTCAACACAAACTTATAGCTTAAAAAAGTTTACAAAGAAATAAAAATGTGTGCACACGAAGTAGCACATGAAGCTTTAGAATATACACAATAATAAATAAATAGGCAAAACCCGGTAAATAACTAAGTTCCCATAAAATTAAAAACAGAAAAATAGTAAAATTAAACAAAAAAGAAAAACAATGAAATGTGGAGAAACAAAAGTTCCCAAAACCTGAAAAACGCTAAAAAAATATAAGAAAGTATAAACAAGACAGTAACATACAATTAACAAAAACAGCTCAGTGCGAACAATACGACTCAACTGACAAAAAATAGACAAGAATACACATGATATTGATATAAATAATATAGAAAATCAACAAGTAAAAAAGTAACCGCACAAGAAATTAAGAAAGTCCTTAAAAATCAAAAAAATGGAAAAACCGCAGGTTCAAGAAACTAAGATAAGTTGCATAAAATCTTATCAAAAAATGCTAGTTAGCAGAAAAAAAATTGTTCTAAAAGATTGGAATACTTACATTACTTCTATCTTAACAAATGAAAATAAAAAAATTTGTCAGAATAACAGGAATAAGTGTAACTAATATAATTTTCCATTCTGGATAATTCCTGTGTTGTCATTATACAAACCGCTTTTATGGACCGGTTTCCAATCGGTCAAACTGGGTTTCAAATTTCAGGTAAAGAAAAACTACAATCTTGAGTAACAATAAATGGATTTTTAATTATATCAATGGATTTTAAGCCATTTTCGGTTGCAGTTAAATACCCAGACTTTTTAGGTTTGGTCCTAGTCTCTCCTTGAGAGCCAAATCCAGAAATAGAACTTAGCCTTTGCCGTATTGTCGTTCGTGAACTTAAACAAACTAACGTTTGGCCAGAACCCGAGCTTGCATTTTCAGAGTGGTAAATGTCACTAAAGGAAAAAGTGTAAGTGATAATATTTATATCATTAGCGATTAGCGTAATTAACAGACTTAATTATAAGATTAAGGAAAGACTAGGACCAAGCCTAAAAAGTCTGGGTGTTTAACTACGACAAGGCCTAAGCCGAAAGTCGCTTATAATTATAAACAAGATAACCGCAAAACCTTAAAATTTTATAATTTAATGAATTTCCTGATTTATCGATAAATATAATTAAAAACATTTGCCAACATTTTAGTGTTTTCGAACATGATTTAATGACCCATTTCTAGCATTTGTTTTGTCACCGCTGACTTCAAAGATTGTTTAAGACCACATCTTAGATGTTCCTTAATACAAGTTCCTCCTATGTATGCACAACCACACGAGCAAGAAATGCTATAAACGCCGTCAGATTAAAAAGAAATAACCTCTTTTACAGGATTTAAAAGTTGACCCAATTCAGAAAGAGTAGAAAATTGAGTAACAATGTTGTTTTTAGACAATTTTTTTTCTATACGGTCCGTGGTATAAAGTAGATAAGCGATAGACACTGCTTGAGATCTAGTTTCCTATGTTATTCTTGGTTTTGCAAACGTAATAGATCGTTTAATACTTTTTCTATTGTAATCGTTTGCGACTAACGCCTTAAATGATTTAACTCTTTTTAAAGATTTTGAGGTTGACTTAAGGAAACAGCTTTGTAAACTAATGAATTCATTACCGATAATTTCTGAGAAAGGATGGATAGGTTTTCGATAAACTGAATGTGATAATGAACCATCTTTATTTTGATTAACGTCCAAAAATAGTAAAGATGAGTTCCTTTCTAAGTCCATAGTAAAACGAGTATTTTGATGAATTGAATTTAAATGACATAGAAACTCGTTGCGCGTAAGAGGACCATGTTTTGAAATCACAAAGTTGTCATCAACCTATCTGTACAAGCGCTTGGATGCTAGATCAAAATCAAAACGTAAATAGAGCTTTTTTTTAAATCTTTTATAAATATATGATAGCAACAAATTCCAAAGCGGAGAACCCATGGCGGCTCCTGGTCTGAGTAAAACTTTACTCAAAAAGTAAAATATGTAGACGTCAAACGTTTTTCAATAATAGATACTATGTCGCTTGAAATATTATTCTCATTGAATAAAGATCTAATAAGGTTAATGGAGTCAGGTACCAGCACGTTAGTAAACAAAGACTTAAAATCAAAACTAACCAGAATGTCAGTCGGGAATTATGCAACTTCTGAACAAAATCCCCCAAATTAAGTAAATATGACTCAGCTTTCTCTCCTAAAAATTTTGATAAACTTGCATGATATTTAGAGATATTTATAAGTAAATGAGATTATGGTGCTGACAATTGGTCGAAGAGGAATATTAAACTTATAAGTTTTTGATAATCCGTAACATCGAGGAGTTTTAAAATCTTTAAGTATTACAAATTTTTATTGACCTTATTAAATGACTACTCTTTTATAAGTTTCGAAAGTGCTTTTTCAATTGACGAAGAAGGATTTTAAGAAATTACTTTATACGATCCATCTGAGAAAAGATTCTAGATTTTTTTATCATAATCTGAACGATTTATAATAACAGTGGCGTTCTCTTTGTCAAATTTAAGAATGATTATGGATGTATTTTGTTTAAGAAATTTTAGTACAAAAATTCTAATTTGGAATGTTATTTTGGAAAATTCTTGAGTTACGAAAAATTTTAGTGTTGAAAACACTTATAGGAAGCTTGATTCGAAGATTCGTGTAACGAAACGATGAAACGCTCAGATGAAACAAAAACTTGCGGTGGTGCCCAATGTCACTTCATTTTTTGTATTTTTCGGATGCAATGTTTATTATTATTAAACACGATATTCCTTATGATTTGTTTTATGTTTTAAAATATAATAAGTCTTAATTTTACTCAACAGTGATGAAAAATGATTATAGTAATTGGAGAATTAGATCCGCGCGAGCTTTCACTTTGTACGCTGCAAAAACGGTACAATATATATGAAAATTGTACATAAACAATTTATTAAGCACAAAATTTACTACAAAAACGTTCGCGGGAGTGTATAATTATATCTAATCCACGTCGCGTCGCGAAATGTTTTTATTGCAAGTCCAATCTGCAGTAAGCTTTCTTTAGATATGACAAGAAATTGCGAAAGCGACAAACTGTTGAAAAAATTCAATTTTTAAACTGTGGATTCATATTTCCAAAGATAAAATCTCCACTTTGCAAATTTTACATCTAAAAGGATGTGGCAACGTAGCTCGAATCGTGTCATAATCTTAGAAGCTGTATAACTGTGAACCGCCATAAAACTCGGGTAAAATCCAGTAATCATTTAGTTTTGTTGTTTTTTTTAAATGCGCATCAACTAGTTAGAGTGTGGTGAAGCAAATGTCAGGAATCACGCAATATAAAATGTTTATTTAATCATTGAATGATTTTTTTAATCGTATTCAATTAAAGTCTGGCTATATTTCTGAAAGTTCTACTTTGACTCTAAAATTGATTGTGTCTAGAGAAAATTTTGCATTTATCCAAATGCTTTCAAACGTATCTAAGCCAGCAGAAAATGATTCAGTGGACGTAAATCACAATTTTTCGACATTTCCTCGCAAAAAGTTGTACAGGTGAATTCTACAAGAAAAACTTAAAAAAATAGTATAAACAAACAGAGTACTTTCTGAGCTTGCAGATAACGTATGGATAATATTTTTGTGTTACAACAAATGAAAGTAACATAGTGCAGTTGCTTTCTGTACATATATGCATCTAAGAAATAATTACATATACAAAATTTCAGAAATAGAGATACATATAGATGTCAATTGTCGATCGTCGACTTGCAGAAGGTACTCGAAAAAACATCATACACTTCTACATCTAGACACAAACAACAATGGTAACAACTCGATTAATATCGAACCAGTAATAGCATTTACAACACTTGTTGTAGCTCAAAGTGTTGAAAATAGTAACATTGTTGCTGCTTCTAGTTGCTCAAACCTACCAGTAAACGTTGTTTTGTCAACAGCATTAGTTATTGTGCTCGATTCATTACGGAATCCCATTGAATCCAGAATTCTACCTGATAGCGAAGCTCAGAGTAACTTTTGTAGCCAGTCGTTTAGGAACAAGTTAAAACTAAAAGGTAGTTTACATTCAACATCGATAGCAGGCATAAGACAAACGGAAATAAACTGCAAGGAATCCATTACTTTTACGTTAGAATCGATGCACTCATCTTTCAATAATCAAATAAATTGTGCTGCCTAACATCACAAAGAATTTACCTAGTGTTAGCTTCAATGTATCGACACTAAAAATTCCGCCCAATATCAAATTAACTGACCCAAAATTCAGTGTTAGCGATCCTATTGATATCCTTATTGTTGCCGAATTATTTTAGCAAAGCTTTTGTGTGCTGGCCAAATCAGTACCAACAACGACAATCTAGTATATCGCGAAACTCTGTTTGGTTGGATTGTTTCGGGCTCATCTTCAAAACAAAATGCAATGCCTACTTCAATACATTGTAATTTTAGCAACGAATTATTGCTTGAATACCTTCAAAAATTTTGAAACTTGGAGGAATTGCCTAACGATGAAAACACTTCATATAAACTTTCGATAGAAGATAATTATTGCGAGGATATTTTTTCAAGAACCACTACAATAAACAAACATGGGCGATTTATAGTACACTTACTGTTTCGAAACAATACTTCGCAATTAAGTCTTTCGAAAGCTATTTTCTTGCAGAGTTTCCACACACTAAAAAATAAGTTTAAGGTAAATCTTTTCCTTAAGCAGCAATATTTACAATTCATGTCTGAATACGAAAATTTGGAACACATGTCATATGACACGGAGTGTACAGACTCTAATAAGCAGTATTATTTACCACATCATGCCGTCTTTAGGGAAGCTAGTTTAACATCCAAAATCAGAGTTGTGTTTGACGGGTCATGCAAAACGACTTCAAATCTTTCGCTTAACGACGTTATCATGCGAGGTCCCAAGTTACAGCAAGACTTGTTTTATATTCTTTTGCGATTTCGAACTCATCGTTACGTTATTTCTGGTGATGTCAGCAACAAGTTTAGATAAATTTTGGTGTATGAACCACATCGCGAATTTCAAAAGATTTTATGGAGGTCTGATCCCAATCAACCTATCTCTACGTACAAACTTAACACTATTACATACGGTATTGCGTGTTCTCCTTTTATTTCTAGTCGAGCCTTACACAAAATTGCAAAACAAAATTAAGCAAAATTTCTTGAGGCGTCAAGAGCTATACTCTCAGACATATTCTTTTGGCCTGTGACGATTGCTTAGAAAATCTACTAAAAATTAGGGATGACATTATACATTTGTTTAACAAATATGGTTTCGAATTACATAAATGGACATCCAATAATTCTCGTTTATTACGAAACATATCTAATCCAAATCACACAAAATCCTTAGTTATCGTTGATAAACCAGAAGGAACAAAAACTCTTGGGTTACTTTGGAACGCCAACTTAAATGCTTTAAATTATCATACCATTACAAACACTCATCAACGGTTTTTCAAACGCAGCGTATTGTCTATTATTTCTGAGATTTATGATCCTCTGGGTATAAGTAGCCCGTGTATAGTTTTAGCTAAACTTATGATGCAAAAGTCATGGAAGTTAAAAATCGACTGGGATGAAATAATTCCTAGTGCGCTTCATAACACGTGGGTAACATTTTTACCAGAATTAAATTACCTTTTGCTGTTAACTGTACCTCAAAACCTCGAAACACTACACTATTTAACTATATTTCAATAAAACTGCATGGATTTGCAGATAGCAGCGATAAAGCTTTTGGAGCGTGTATACAAATTAAAACTACGGACGTTTACAATACTCATTTGTTTCATTTATTATGTTCAAAATCAAGAGTAGCTCCATTGAAAAAGGTATCTCTACCGCGTTTAGAATTAAGTGCTGCACTCTTGTTAGTTCAGCTAGGTCTAGAAGTTAAAAACAATTCTAACTTGAATTTCCAAAAGTACTATTGGTGGTCTGATTCGGTTATAGTTCCTTCATCGATTTCCAAACCTTCAGAAAGCTGGAAATTATTTGTAGCAAATCGAGTGTCAAAAATTCACTCATTAACCAAAGTTGTCGACTGGTACCACGTGGATTCCAAGCAGAATCCAACTGACATTATCTCTCTTGGGTGTCTGCGCAATTTTAAAAAAAAGTCGAGTTTATGGTTTCACGGTCCATCATGGTTGTCAGCAAGTTTTAATGGTTATCCGAAACTTGGAAACCAATACCAGACTTAGAAAAGGTCAAACCCAAACAAGTATTTTTTACTTCTTCGGAACTGTATACTGTCTTCGCTTTGTTCATAACTGTCGGCACGCAGGTGATAAAATTACAAATTTTTTATCCATGCACAAATACAATCTTCGATTCTATCATTAGTTAAAATGGTGCAAATCTACTCGTTTGCGAAGGAAATAGTTCGAAAAATTGTTTTCAATTGCATTTCTTGTAGAAAGGCTGCTCTTGTAAATCTTAAATACTTAATGGGCGATTTACCTTTACACCGCGTTACACCCACAAAACAATTTGAGAATTGCGGAGTTGATTACTTCGGAACTTTTTATGCTACAGATTTTCGTAGACGTGGAAAGTCTGCACATAAAGTATATATTGCTACTTTTATTTGCTTTGCTACACGCGCGGTTTACTTAGAAGTAATTACAGACTTGACCACGACCGCTAACGCAGGTAGTAGGTTCTGGTCTGTCATAGAAATATATAAAAAAAACGTGTGTCATTCAAGAAATAAACTAGTTAAAGTAAAAAATAGTTTTGTTCTTATACCAATATTCGTGTATCAGCAAACATATCAGATACAGTCCACTGGGTTACATCAAGCAAGTATCTTAAGCAAAGCCTAAAATACATACAAAAATTCATAAATACATATCAAAACGTTTGGATCATAGATAAGAAACAATCAAACTTTATAAAGACAAGTTTACAGATCTTATGTAGATAATACAAAAGACAGAAAATGAAGAAAAAATAAAAAATATTTAAGAATATTAAGATTAATAACAAAAAGAAATTGAAACAAATAATTAACACCAAGAAAAAAAATAATTTTATTAGTATTCTTATTCTTATAATTGTTTATACATTTTTTTAATTTTTTTCTAGTTTACGATCCTGGATGAAATGTGAAAACTGTTAGTTTCTGACCGCTGGCAGAGCAACGATAAAAAATGTTTTTATAAGTTAATAATTTGGATATTAATATACGAGTTGTAAATAATAAAAATTTAAAACACAATAAACATACACAATAAAATGCATGTAAATTAAAATTTTTTAGAGGTAAAAACAATGGGATTAAATTACTGTGGTTTTGCAAAAGTTTCTGATGTTAGAAACAACAAATTGTTAAAACTAGTAGATAAAAAAAAATTAAAAAAATGACAAACGTGATAGATAATTTAAATATTTTTAATAAAAAGGCCTAAGAATATTTCCAGTGTTGACAAGTTCCTAAATAACAGTTTGCTAGTAGTATTTGCTGCTAATTTTTGCGATAGCACATTTTCTTGCCAATTATAACTGTAGATTTTATGAGACGTTTTATTCAAAAAGTTTTTTAACTAACCGTAGTTTTTTTTTACGTTAGTTAATTTGTATGTTGCAATAATTTCCACAAAATAGGGTTATAGTTATATTTTAAAAAACTAAATTGTTAGTGTTTTAATCCTATAGCAAATTTTACTTTGGAATCAAACATAAAAGAACTACAAGTTTTTAGTTCTACGTAAACATTGATGCAGGCTTTTTACTGTAAACATTTTTTTTTTAATATATGTAATATCTATTTGTATCAAAAAATAAATAAAGTATATTACAGTTAGTAAAATCAAAAATCGTAACATTATGTAGTACTTTACTTGAGTTTAAAGTTATTTCACTGACGTAGATAAAAAATAAAACATGTAAACATCTAAACAAATGTAAACACATTTCTTTATTATTTATATCAATTTCCACATTATTGAATCAGATAACTTAAGAAGAACACTATTTAGATAAAAGTGTTACGCGCTCTACTTTATACTCAAATTCTCAAACAGTAGCAATATAAAGCTAAAGTAATTGTGACCCAAACAAAGAAGCAGAAACTTAATTTGAATAAAATCAATAGATGGTAAATAAGAACTCTGAATGAATTCTTAATTTCATTTTGTTTGGAAAAAATATACTTATGAACAAGAACAAGGAATATAAAACATTTTGAAGTAACTCAGATTCAAATTTGACTAATTCATTAAACCTACAAGTACTCATTAATTTGGTTATTTAAAGACAAATTTAGTTTTTCACATTTTTTTTAATTGGCAAATTCGTATACTGCCAGTTTTCATTATTATTTCGTTGTACTGTATGCTATTATATTCTTTTTTGCGACGTAGAATGTGAAATAAATTAGTTTCTATGGTACTGTATTCAATACAAGATAAAAAAGACATAAAAATAATACCGTTTCGATTCATTGCAAAACGAGCGATAAAGGTAATATTGTACGAATATGTTGTCAGAGATTCGATTTAACACAATAAGTAAAAATAAATCTTTATAAATGTGTTCAAATACAAGAACACAAAAATTACGAAAAAAAAATGAATTAAACAAGTTAATGGAATCACCGCAATTTGCGGAATAACATTAACCACTTAGCGTTTGTACTTACATTTTCAAAAAATTGCGTTTGATGTACACAAGAAACTGATAATTATTTTCTCGTAAAATTTAATTATTTTAGACGATATGCCAGTACTCCTAATTATGTTAAAATTGGCTCTTTGTACATTGAAGTTGCGTTAATGTTTAAAAAATGTTAAAAGCTCATTTACAACAATTAAATACAAAATATATAAGATGGCAAAATCATATTACATATATAAGTATATACCAAAAAAACTTAAATGTTTTTTGTTGAGTTAAAATAAAAACATTTTTTTAACTAGAAATACAAAAAAGTTAAATTTTGTGTGTTTAATGAAACATTGTTTAACATTTAAAATATCATCCATCTAGAGGATACGATGCTGTTATTCAAAAAACACGCATCGATGATATACTAGACAATAATAAATTGTATAAACTTAAGCTACGTGTACGGAAACTAAAGTAAAAACGCAGTTCAGAAGAAGTATCATCAAATTAAACGATAAGTCAAGAATGTACTCAAAAAACCCCAAATTATCCTAACGTATTTTAATAAAGAATTAAAAGAAAATGACGTTTTTTAAAAAACACGCATCAATGGTACACTAAGTGATAATAAATGGTATGAATTTAAGCTACGTGTATGCAAACGAAAACCAAAATTTATTAGTAAAAATAATATAAAAAAAGATCTTATCAAAATTGATGCAATGTCAAGAATATAGACAAAACACACAAAATTATCATAACGTGTTTTATAAAGAAACCCTCAAACCAAAATGCTGGCTACGTTATGTAGACGATACATTTGTAATTTGGTCGCATGGAGCAGAAACACTACACAACTTTCTGAATCACATCAACCAGTTAAATTTCAACATCAAATTCACCATGAAGACAGAAACAAACGGAAGCATTCCGTTCTTGGACGTACTGGTCACTCGAAAGATAGACAACATATTGAGGCATGAAAACACATACTGACAGAACATCTAGCTCAGAAGTTTTAGTCCTAAAACTTCTAGTGCACAAGACCAAAGCAATCAGTAGAGCTAACACGTTAAAGACCGAGCTAGGTCACCTAACAAACGCCTTAATGAAAAACGGTTTTAGAAAAGCAGACATATATATCAAGCAATTAACAAACACAGTAAGTAAAAACTAAACAAAGAAGACCCTGTCGCAACTTTCTTCTTTCCTTACATAAAAAGCTGCTCGGGTAAATTAGTCAGGATACGTAGAGGGAAAAATATCAAAGTGACATTCACTGCAACAAAGAAAATAGTCGTCAATTTCTCAAAATCAAAGGAAACAAAAGCACTTCTAGAGGAATCAGGATTCTACCACATCCCTTGTTCGTGTGGGCTGGCTTATATAAGACAAATAAGTCGCAACATAGCTACCAAATTAAAAGAACATAAAGCGGATACAAAGAAACATAACACAAGATATACTGTTGCGGAACGGAATAAAATTTGAAGGGACAACAATGTTGGCTAAATCTCAAAACTTCTGACCTAGACAATACAAGGAAGCCAACGAAACCCAGAAGTACGACAATTTCAATAGAGCTAATAAAATCGATCTAGCACCAGTATGGAAAAACATGTTCCAGACGACTAATGAATCGAAACCGTCACGGACCACTGACCCAAACGGCGTAATATAAATGCTTGTCAGGATCTTATAAGTTTGATGAATTTCGTGAAAAGTGTAAATATGGAACGTTCCCGATACTGCCTTTGTTTTGGTCTTGGACTTATTCATCGTCATCCCGTGGTTTATAAAAATTTTATTCTACACTCTTAAATTATGTTTTAGATTCTTCTCAGTCCCAGTTATTAACACAATATCATCAGCAAAAACGCAATCAAATATGGCTACCTTTACAAGATTTTTGTACCCTACATATAATGGTTTTGTTTACACTTTGGCACTTTTGGTTATTTGGTCTATGAATATAATAAATAACAGTGGGTTTAAATTGCTTCTTTGTTTTGCCCTTTCTTTTGTATTAACTATTTTTGATTCCGCATTTAAGCACTTAATCAATCTATCTAACTTATTATTCACATTTTTTTCTTTCAAAGCTTCCTATATTCTATATTTCGGTGTTTCGATTTTCCATATCCATAATTGTTAGGTATGCAGTACGATCTTGCCAATATTTTGCTGATAATTTCTTTGTTTGTGAAGACGTGATCCGATAGCCTCCAACCTTTCCTAAATCCACTTTGTACTTGTGATAGCGTCTGTTCCATTTCTTTACATAGCTTTTTTTCAATATTTTCTCGAACATTTTTATTAAAGTACTCAATAATGTTATTCTTCTCGGTGTTTGAACACGCATCAATGGTATACTAAGCGTTAATAAGTTGTATGAACTTATGCTACGTGTATGCAAACCAAGACCAAACTTTATTAGTAAAAAATAACAGATCAAAAAAATTCTCATGAATATAAACGCTGTATCAAAAATTATTATAACGTATTTTATAAATAATTAAATAAAGATGACATTTTTCAAAAAGTACGAACCAGTGGTATACTAGGTGATAGTAAATTGTATGAACTTAACCTACCTATACCAAACCAAGCTTTATTTGTAAAATGCATTTAAAAAAAATAGTAAAAAAACAGTTCAAAAAAAGTCTTATCAAAATGAACGCTATGTCAAGAATGTACTAGCAACTATTAAATTTTGTGTCCTTATTGGGCGTCTTAGCGATTTTGCCATTATTTAACGTCAAAATATTCATAAATTTCAAGTATCGCATTACCAACGCACGTCTCACTAAACAAACATTTTTAGGTTAGATTTTTGTAAACTATTCTACGGTAACATTTTTTAACACATAATACAATACCTGCAACAACCGACGCACATGGTTTCCGTTATCTAACGATGCAAAAAAATTATTTCTAAAAACTAATTTTAGAATCGCAAGACCAAAAATTTTTGCTCAGCTCAAATATGCGTAAGCTTTCTAATATTTCTATATGATTTTTTTTCGGAATATCTGAGATATCATGTACAAATTTAGCAAGCCAACAATGCAAAAAAAAGTACTACTCTACAAGTCTAAATTGCAAATTTATGTCAAAAATGTACTCAATAAACACAAAATTATTATAACGTATTTTCATAGTGTTAAAAAAGTAACGTTTTTTCTAAAAACACGCATCAGTGGTATTCTAGGCTATAATAAATTGTAAGAACTTAGACTGCGTGTAGCAAACGAAACTTTATTTGTCAAAAACTTTAAAAAAAAAATCATCATTATTAACGTTATGTCAAAATTGTACTCAAAAAACACCAAATTATCATGAAGTATTTTAATAAAGAATTAAAAAAAATGACGTTTTTAAGAAACACGCTTCAGTAGTATACTAAGCGATAAGAAATTGTGTAAATTTAAACTACGCGTATGCAAACCAATCTTTATTAGTAAAAAAATAGTACAAAAGAAGTCTCATTAAAATAAACATTATGTCAAAAATGCACTAAAAATCCACAAATTATGATAACGTATTTTATAAGCAAGTAAACAAAAATGACATTTATAAAATAACACGAATCAATGGTATACCAGGCAATAATAAATTGTATAAGCTACGTGTAGCAAACCAAACATTATCAGTGAAAAACAGTTCTAAAAAAGTCTCATCAAAATAACCGTTATGTTAAAAATGTTCTCAAAAAATACCAAATTATCATACCGTATTTTAATAGTGTTAAATAAAAGTGACGTTACTTAAAAAATACGAATCAATGGTATTCTAGGCAATAATAAATTGTATGAACTTAAACTATGTGTAGTAAACCAAACTTTATTTGTAAAAAGTGTTTAAAAAAAAGTCTCATCATTATGAACGTTATGTCAAAAATGTACTCAAAAAGCACCAAATTATCATTTGGTATTTGAATAAAGAATTAATAAAAAATGACGTTTTTAAGAAACACGCATCAATAGTATACTAAGCGATAAGAAATTGTGTAAATTTAAACTACGCGTATGCAAACCAATCTTTATTAGTAAAAAAATAGTACAAAAGAAGTCTCATTAAAATAAACATTATGTCAAAAATGCACTAAAAATCCACAAATTATGATAACGTATTTTATAAGCAAGTAAACAAAAATGACATTTATAAAATAACACGAATCAATGGTATACCAGGCGATAATAAATTGTATAAGCTACGTATAGCAAACCAAATATTATCAGTGAAAAACAGTTCTAAAAAAGTCTAATCAAAATAACCGTTATGTCAAAAATGTTGTCAAAAAACACAAAATTATCATAACGTATTTTAATAAAGCATTAAATAAAGGTGACATTTTTTAAAAAACACGCATCAGTAGTATACTAGGCGATAATAAATTGTATAAGCTACGTGTAGCAAACCAAACTTTATTTGCAAAAAGCATTTGAAAAAAATCGCATCATTTTGAACGTTATGTCAAAAATGTCAAAAAACAGGAAATTATCATAACGTATTTTAATAAAGCATTAAATCAAGATAACGTTTTTAAAAAAACACGCATCAGTTGTACACTAGGCGATAATCAATTGTATGAACTTGCTACGTGTAGCAAACCAAACTTTATTTGTAAAAAAATAGTACAAAAGAAGTCTCATTAAAATAAACATTATGTCAAAAATGTACTAAAAATCTACAAATTATGATAACGTATTTTATAAAGAACTAAACAAAAATGACGTTTATAAAATAACACGAATCAATGGTATACCAGGCGATAATAAATTGTATAAGCTACGTATAGCAAACCAAATATTATCAGTGAAAAACAGTTCTAAAAAAGTCTAATCAAAATAACCGTTATGTTAAAAATGTTCTCAAAAAATACCAAATTATCATACCGTATTTTAATAGTGTTAAATAAAAGTGACGTTTTTCAAAAAACTCGCATCAGTTGTATACTAGGCGATAATCAATTGTATGAACTTGCTACGTGTAGCAAACCAAACTTTATTTGTAAAAAGCATTTAAAAAAAATTTCAATATGAACGTTATGTCAAAAATCTACACAAAAAACACAAAATTATCATAACGTATTTTAATAAAGCATTAAATAAAAATGACATTTTTCAAAAAACACGCATCAGTGGTATACTAGGCGATAATAAATTATGTAAATTTAAACTAGGCGTATGCAAACCATTCTTTATTAGTAAAAAAATAGTACAAAAGAAGTCTCATTAAAATAAACATTATGTCAAAAATGCACTAAAAATCCACAAATTATGATAACGTATTTTATAAACAAGTAAACAAAAATGACGTTTATAAAATAACACGAATCAATGGTATACCAGGCGATAATAAATTGTATAAGCTACGTGTAGCAAACCAAACATTATCAGTGAAAAACAGTTCTAAAAAAGTCTCATTAAAATAACCGTTATGTTAAAAATGTTCTCAAAAAATACCAAATTATCATACCGTATTTTAATAGTGTTTAATAAAAGTGACGTTATTCAAAAAACACGAATCAGTGATATTTTAGGTAATAATAAATTGTATGAACTTAAACTACGTGTAGTAAACCAAACTTTATTTGTAAAAAGTGTTTCAAACAAAGTCTCATCATTATGAACGTTATGTCAAAATTGTACTCAAAAAACACCAAATTATCATGAGGTATTTTAATAAAGGATTAAAAAAAAATGACGTTTTTAAGAAACACGCTTCAGTAGTATACTAAGCGATAAGAAATTGTGTAAATTTAAACTAGGCGTATGCAAACCATTCTTTATTAGTAAAAAAACAGTTCAAAAAAAGTCTTATCAAAATGAACGTTATACTAAAAATGTACTAAAAAAACACAAAATTTCATAACGTATTTTAGTAAGGCAATCAATAAAGATGACACTTTTCAAAAAACACGCATCAGTGGTATACTAGGCGATAATAAATTGTATAAGCTACGTGTAGCAAACCAAACTTCAGTTCAAAAGAAGTTTTATCAAAATAAACGTTATGTTAAAAAAGTACTGAAAAAACAACAAATTATC
This sequence comes from Aquatica leii, assembly GCA_035610365.1. Lineage (NCBI taxonomy): Eukaryota > Metazoa > Arthropoda > Insecta > Coleoptera > Lampyridae > Aquatica > Aquatica leii. Next base: position 11,228,388 of record CM069434.1, on the reverse strand, counting down.
ATAACGTATGTTAATAAAGCATTAAATAAAGATGACACTTTTCAAAAAACACGCATCAGTGATATACTAGGCGATAATAAATTGTATAAGCTACGTGTAGCAAACCAAACTTTATTTGCAAAAAGCATTTGAAAAAAATCGCATCATTTTGAACGTTATGTCAAAAAGGTGCTAAATAACACCAAATTATTATAGCGTATTTTAATAAAGAATTAAACAAATACAAAGTTTTTTAAAAAGTAAGTCTATGTCTAACTGAAGATGAAAACGCTGATAGCTTTGCCCAGATAGCAGAAAAAATGTTAGTTTAGATAATAATTAAATATATTTAAATCTATAGTATTTAATATTGCTAATGTAGTATATGTTTAATTCTGCTTTCATAAATATTTTGATTTTTCACTGCAAAACTGTGCTGTAAGAAGAATAACAATACGAAACCTATAAACTTAAATTAGGTGTTTATTTTCTGGACTTAAACTTCTGATCCAAAGTTTAAAAATACTTAGTAGATCATTGCTGCCGCGGTTGTTGATTTGTAGTTGGTATGACCACAGATGCTTTACAGCAACGATAAAATGGCATGCAAGAGTTTCGAAGTAACGCTAGTGTTTGAATTAACACAATGAAAAAATCACGGCAAAATTTAATTACGGTAGCGGCAGTATACGGGTTGTTGCAAATTGATTTAAATCTAATGGCAAAATTAAGCTTTTACTGGATTAAATTAAGGTGAGTGATCTCAATGTGAATTATGTAACTAAATTATATATTAGAGAATACGTTCAAAAACAAAATCAATTTGTGATGGTGTCGAATGTCTTAACCAATCTTAAGTCATCCTGGTTTAAGTGACTAATTAACCTTTCAACTCAACTACGTTTGGGGCTTAAAATATGATTTAGAAACCAGCGTGTCCACAATAATCCTAAGTCGTCTTAGCTAAAGCGATTTACTAATTAGAGAACTGATTTAAATTCGGTTGACAAACAGACAATTTGAAAGTTGGTAGTCAACACGATGAAAGAGTTTCTAAGGTTACAAGAATTTCTATATGACAGTTTAAATTAAGATACGTGAGAATAGCCAGTGCACAGCGGATAATTGTTATTAGATTTTAACGGAGTCGTATCACGAAAAGATTCTACCAGGAACAAGTCGTGGAAGAGAATGAGAAAGAGAGAAAATTTTTTTGGGTTTGTACAGCTGTTTTTATATTGTTTCTTGTTATGTTTGAATGCTTGTTAGGCAAGAGAAAGTTGCGCTATTCGAAATGGTAAAAGTGGTTCGCATCCGTAATTAGCCTAATTCATACTGAATTCTAAAAACAATTACAATTATTTTGCCGTTTTGTTGCAATATTGACCAAACGAGTTCTTACAATAAGTTTCAACAAAATCATGTTTGCAAAATGATTTTTTAGAATTTTTTTAAACCTTAAGAAAGGGGTTTTCTAAATCCGAAAATTTTTGCATGACGTTAGTAAAGTTTTGACTGTGTTAATACGACTTATTATATTATAGTAAAATTTAAAAAAAATTTATACAGAAGCAAAAAAAAAGGTCAGTGCTGTAAAAGCGTACTAACAAGTACATCGTTTTACATTCTTAATGTGATGGATATTGTATATACATATAATAATCAAATACAACTAAGCATTTTTTTAGAATGAATCAAAATAGACAAATAATACCGATGTAAAGAACAAAACCAATAAAAACGTAAAACATTTGTATCCGAGAGCTGTTGTCAACGCCATTAAGTAGTTTATAAGTCTAAGTATAAATTTAAAATTATTCGTAATAAAAAAATCGCAGTACAATTAGTAAAATTTCAAGATTGCGGCCAAAATTATGAAAATGTGTAAAAACTAATGGAAAAAATGTTGAAAAATTTTGGAATTTATAACACAAACTAAATAGGGTATTGTTAATTAAAAAAATAAATACAATAAAAAATTATAAATAGGGTAAATTTTGAAAGAAACAAAGCATAATAATCAAAACAAAAAGTATTTAGAAAAATATCTAGATGCAATGAAAGAGAAACAAATAATAATAAGCATAATAAATTATATTAACACTTAATTCTGGTATTTGAAATTCAGTCTCGCTGCTCACCTCTGTAGTTTCAAATTCGTTTTTGGTTTTAATTATGGTCTCGATTGACTTACCTACATCACTAATTTTTTCCACTGTGTCAAATTGGGTTCATATAATAAAGCTAGAACGTCTTTTGATAATTTTTTTGGCAATGATCTCATACTTGTTATTAAAGGGTCTGAGGACAGAAATCAGTACCTTCTCTAGACATGTTTCTCGTATGTTTCTGTAATATTTTAGATTAATTTGTAAATGCTTTTGCGTAATACTTTCACGCAATTGTACATGCGTTTTTAGCATTTCCCATCTATCATTTTTGATGCGGCTTTGGCAAAAAGACGTTTCCGTCTAGCTCAATTTGCAGAAAATGTCCACATGTTAAAATTTACACCGCGGATTCTGCTTTGGTTGTGATTTATTATTCCGTGCTTTTTATTGTAATCTATTGTGGGATCGTTGTTATAAAAAAAAACCGTAATTAGTCAGGGTTACGTTTCCTTTTTTTTTGTTCTTACGCGATACGTAACCTTGACATTTACGTTTTAGTTTTTTTTCTACGCTCGATGTTTTTTTCTATGTACGAAGTTTTGTTTACTACGACTAAGTTCTTTGATTTATACGATGCTTATTGATTTGGTAGTAATTTCGTTTATGGTTACCAAAAATTGATTTGGATACGTACGCCCTTTACGTTTTTTACAATTTAGATTTTTGAAATGCGATACTACAATATGATTTACGCAGCACGTTTGATGATAGTCACACGTCGCTTTTCCGAAGAATTTCCGTACGTTTTACGATTGTTACGGTTTAAATTCGATAATTATTCATGTGTATTGTCCGAAGTAATTTGACTTGAATTTAAGCAAATTGACGATTATCATAGGTTAGGTTTGTTTTGCGATGTTCTGGTTAATGGGTCTATATAAGTTTAATACGCATTTCGAAGATTACGCAATATTTCATATTTGCATGAATCAGATGTTAAACACCTTATAGACCGCATTAACTCAAGTAAAACTGAACTTTTGTACTTAACCTTCTGTTTTTGGAAGATTGCACTTTATGCGAACATTTGATGCGTTTTATATGACTTTCCATTGTCTTTACATTCTGCTAGTAAGGATAACGCCTGGTCAGCTAAAAATGGTATTGGGCTTCGGCCTTTCCTTATTCATGCGTTTTTTTATTTTAATACTCCGTGTAGGAGTTGTTGTGATTACCAAACTAACAATATTTGCAGTTGTATGTTGTCCCGTATTCCTCAGTTTCATTTTTGTTGCATGCGCAAGTTCAGGTGTTGTCTTTTTTTTTACAATTTTTTTGTCTTTTCTATCTTCACTACTTGATTTGTATTTTGTCGATGGACGGCTTATTCCATACTGATAGTTCTGGTACTTCTGAAGTTGCAACTGGAGTTTCCATCGGTACTGATGATATAGGTAGGGTAAAAATTGCTGTTTCTTTAGCCCAGTTGAGTATTTTAGTCCATCTGCAATTAATTTAATTGAAATGCAGAAAATAATTTGCTTTTAATTAGACACGATGACCTTTGGATAATTTGCAGCGCCAATTAAATTAAGAACTTGGTTGCTGACGTGTTCAATCTTAATAGCACCAACTCCTGTTACTTCATGCCAACATTTAAAAACTTTCTTGTCGAATAATTTTATTTCCTTCATAATTGATGTGCCCACTAAGATTCCTATTAATAAAAAGCCCACATTATGCAATTTATCTTATTTTTTGTTATAATTGTTATCATCTCAAAGTACTTGTTTAAGAATCGTTCGTGAAGACGGGCTATAGAGCGCTAAAATAAATGGATTATTGCGGCTAGCGTTTGATCAAATGTATAAATTAATTGCAATTACAAAAGAAAAGTGCAAATACGGACAGCCAAATTGTTGCCGATAAATTATGAAAACTTTAAAACATTGTCAAAGAAAAAAGCTGCCGCACGTAGATGCACCTGAAACTTTCAAAGTCTAAGCAAAGTAAAACTATGACTGTAACAGTACTGTAAACAATCTTTTTACAGTAAGTAATTGTTCAACACGCATGCAACAAGATATAAATTAATTTGTACTATAAACACGACATTTACCTATAAAAAATATTTAGCACTCAATTTGTAACATCGATTTTATACCTCAAACTTGAACAATATTTTACCGTATTCGAAGCTTCTCAGACATGCATCGACAAAGTGCTACTATACAGGGTGTCCCACGAGGTACTGTACATACTAAAATGGTATGTTCCTTAGGTCAATTTAAGTAGAAAACGTCCAATTCGCCATAGTTACACAGATACCAGCGTTCAAAGTTTATAAATGCTCACACATTTTTTGAAAATTATTATTATTGAAAACAGAAAATTGAACTACAAAACAAACATTAAAAAAAAACAAACAAAAAAAATCACATCAAATGCTCAAAATGGCCTCCTTTGGCATTAATACAACGACGGCTGCGATCTAAAATAGACCGAGTAGCCGCTCGAAGCACCTGCTGGTTGTTTCGTATTTGTTGACACACATCCAGGATACGCTGTATTAGTTCAGCTTTGGTATTAACTTTTACCTCGTATACTAAACTTTTCACATGACCCCACAGATAGAAGTCCAAAGGTGTGAGATCGGGCGATTTCGGTGGCCAAGCATGCGGGCCTCCACGCTCAATTCACCTATTGGGGTAAGCAACATTTAGATATTCGGTCACATGCCGACTAAAATGTGGAGGAGCTCCATCATGTTGCAGAAACATTTGTTGTCTTGTTAGTAAAGGTACTTCTTCCAAAAGCGGTAGCAATTCATTCCACAAAAAGTTAGCATATGCTTCTCCTGTCAGACGTTCCTCAAAGAAAAAAGGTCCAATAAGTTGATCGTCAATCATGCCACACCATACGTTAACAGAAAATTTGCGCTGAAAGTTAGTTTCTGTTGTGCCATGTGGATTTTGTTATGACCACAAATGAAAATTACGTGTATTGTTCACTCCATCTCTAGTAAATTGCGCCTCGTCGCTAAACAAAATGAATGGAACTAATTGTGGATTTACCTGTAGCCAGTGGCAGAAATTCAACCGGGCAGCAAAATCTTCAGGTTCCAGATGTTGAACCTGTGGTATGTGATAGGGATACAAAAGCCCATCATGTAATGTTCGCCATACTGACATACGGGGGAGTTCCGTTCGAGAAGAAATTCTTCTAGTACTCAACCCTGGACTCTGATCAACCATCTGTAGAATGTTTTCCTGCTCATTCACATTTAACTGCACAGGACGGTCAGATCTTATTGAAACTGATGGAAATGAACCATGAGTCCGTACATGTTAAAACACAGAAGAAAAGGTTTGGTGATTTGGCACCCTCCTGTTGGGAAATCTTCGTTCATATTCCCTAACGGCAGATCTCGCATTTCCATCACAAAATCCATAAATGTAAATGATATCAGCATACTCTTTGTTAGGAAAATGAGAAGGCATTTTGCATTTAAATTACACTTCATTTAATAAAATCGTCTGTGATATTAGTAGAAAAGAAAGCAATAAATGACATATTATTCGGCTTTTGTTTCCCAGTTGACTAAGAATAATTAATTTTCAAAAAATGTGTGATCAGTTATAAACTTTGAACGCTTGTATCTGTGTAACTATGGCAAATCGGACCTATGTTTATAGGACGTTTTCTACTTAAATTGACCTAAGGAACATACCATTTCAGTATGTACAGTACTTCGTGGGACACCCTGTATAAACTGAAACTTAAATATCGAAGGTTAAGTGTTATTGTATGAATTTTAAAAAGAGCGGAGTCTACCTAGTAAATAAGTTTTAGGGTACATTGTAAAGTTGATATTATCTGTTTTGACCGCATCCTTCAAATTTTACCCACTGTGCCCCATATGTAGGTTAATTGAATTTAACAATCAAGAATTAAAAAAAAATATTGACATAACACGTGCACAATCCTCAATGTGTACATAAGTAAAATATATCAGTACAATTACAAAAACTACCACTTGAGAAAACAAGTGTACGGCTGCTTTACGCTTTTGAGAAACATCAGCACCGGAAAATCTAGAGTATTCTTGATATCCAAATGAGCGAAACAAACTTTAATACGGATTTCTAACAAATTTTTTAAAAAGTTTATTAAAAGTTAATGGTACGTTAAAAAACTTTTTGTCTTCCTACGTTTACTTAGAAACTGGCCCATTTAAAGATTTAGATTAAGAAACGACATTTAAGCAAACAATTTGTTAATAAAATATGTATACCAAGAAAGAAAAAAATTGGTTTTATCAAATTTATAAACAAACAACCTCACAACCTACGTGGTGTAATTCTATAATAAGATCACAAAAATAAATTAGAATAAAAATCAAGACAAAAGAATATTAAAATAAAACAAAAGACGTTATGCAACATAAAAAGTGCCACTACCGCCAACAAAGAAATGTATAAATCAAGAACTATATTTAGACCTTCTTAATTCACTAAATAATAAATCGTAAAATTATTTGGCAGGTGATTGACGCCATACCGTTTACACCAAATTGACTTATAAAATTATAAGAACATAAAATCCAGTTTGGAATTTAACACAATCAATAATAAAAATATGTCTATATTTTGCTAACGCCCACAATCGTTAGAAAAGAATAAATAACGTAATCTAGAATAACTACTACTGTCATCCATAACCTTAAAATCTGGTAATGAAAAGTTCATAAATTCCATCAAAATTATAAAATAATTAATACTAAAATGTAGGTAAAGGAAAATAACTAAAACTTTATTACCGCTCTAAAACTATTTTAGTGGATAAAGAATAACTATGTTAAATCGATACCCTCTCCAGATGATGCTTGTCAGGTTCCAACAAATTATAAAACAAATTCTAAAAACAGTAGTAGAAAAACAAAAAAAAATGGAAAGGTAATGAATGAACGTGAGTAAAAGTGACAGTAATGGATTAGCTTAAACATTACGTTTAAGGTATCAAAAAGACGTGGGAAGAAGTGTTTTCGGATAACATGTAATATAATAGACCATATTGGGAACGTTATAATTCTAATGTCGTAGCCAAGATTGACAACGACGTTATTAATGTATACCAGAGGGCACGTAATAGGTCCCTTGGAGACTTCTAATATTCGTGTAATAGGATTGTGTTTGTATTGATGTATTAATCAATAAAAGTGCATTTGTTATTTGTTTATTTAAAAAAATGTTGTTTGCATTCGTACGTTGACGTTATAATTTTCAGGCATACAATAAATAACGTTGTCTTCATTCGGATACGCCTAACAAGGAAAATAAAATATAAGCAAAGCTTACGCTATAACTGCTACTTATGTTCCATTTACTTTAGAATTTATTCCAGTGCAGCTCTAGTAATAGAAAAAAATATAGATAAATGTAAACATGCATAAATTATGACACGTGACACAACGTATACTATAATTTTAGCTGCTTTTCTAAATATTTTACCTACTACTTATCGAATTCAACAGGAAGCAACTACTATGCTACTCTATACTAATGTGATTACAAAAAGCGTTTCTGAAAAAAAAACCATAATAACTATTAATGCACCAAGGGCGTTATTAGAATAATTACACCCGGAAAGCAACGTGATACAACCTGGCGCTTATAGAGAAAAACTATTGTAAGAATTTATACTAGGATTATGTACAAAGACAGGCTTAACAAAACACTATTTACAAAACCGAAAGGATTTCGGAATGAATCATATTTTATAGGTCTATTTAGTAAAGCAAACGAATATAGATAATTTTAACTTTGTTCGGTGGGATTCCTTTAATGACTGAAAAACATGACTAAAATATTCTTTGTTTGTTATAAATATCTGTGATATTGTCACACTGTGATAGTCTATTGCTGTTGTGCTGTGAGTAAGTTTTAAAAAATGACATCTAATAAACAACCAAAATTTGAAAATTATTACAAGTGGAGTAAATTGGACAATAATTTAACAACCGACAAGGAAAACCTTTTTGTGAAGTTTGTTCAAAATCAGTAAGTTTGTATTATCTTAATTTAAATGCTTTTAATTACTAGTATATGTATTATTTTACATCGGTGCTACTAAGAAGTACCAGTGTTGTTTCATTTCGGTAGTGGTTTACATTTAAAAAATTAAAAAAAAAACTATGAAACAACCGTTGTTAAAAAACGCTATAGAAGATCAACAGAATAAACCTGGCCCATCAAAAACATCTTTTGCTCTAGATTTGTGCGAAGCATTGGTGTCGGCTCAAATTCCTCTTAAAAAACTTAAAATATCAATTTTCGCAATTTTCTCGAAAAATACACCGAACAAGTTGTTCTAGATAAATCAACTTTAAGAAAAAATTATTTAGACATATGTTACCAATCGGTAAGCAGTTCAATTAAAGTGTTATTAGTTTTCAAAATGATGGTTTACCTTTTATAGAAAATACAGACAATAAGAAATGACATTGGGAACCATTACATTTGGACTTCGGTTGATGAAACAACCGATTGCAGAGGTCGATATATAGCAAAATTTGTAGTTGGTAAATTGTCTGAACTAGAACCAGGAAAAGCTCATTTGCTAGCATCCAAAGAAATTCCACAGACCAATCACGAAACAGTTACAAATTTTTTCGATGATTATTTACGTAAGTTTTTTTTTAATGATTGATTAATATAATCCAATCTATTAATGACAATTATATAATTTTATCTTTGTAGGACTTCTGTATTCCAATGGCGTGAAAAAAGAAATGGTTTTCTTATTCGTAACCGATGCAGCACCTTATATGATCAAATCTGCTCAGGCATTAGAAATATTTTATTTCTTTTATTTAAAACATTTAACTTGTCTAGCATAGAAAAATTAATCAAAAATTGGATTTCGTCACATCAAAAAACCCTTTCTTTAACCTCTTTAAACAACTGACTGAAATCCAAAAAGCGGAGATCATGAAGTATCAACAGAAAACATATTTTAACAATAACAGAAACAACGGCATTAAAATTTGCTCCACTAACATCTTGTGATGTCAAAAGAACTTTTTCCTTCTATAAAAATATTTTAAATGATAAAAGGCAACAGCTTCTTGGTCAAAATATTGAAAAATATTTGATTTGTGCTTGGGAAACTAATAGCACTTAATAAACATTGTAAAACAAAAAAATAAACTTTAAATTTTAATAGATATTTGTGCCTTTTTTATTGCCTCTTTGGAAGGTTTATATGCCTTTTATGCCACCTTTTTTGGTATTTTTTCTTGCCTTCTTATTCACTCTTTAGATATTACTTTTGATTTTGCACTGGCTTTGGACTTTTCATTTCTCTCATACATTCGCAATAATAGATGCGCTTTCCTTATTTTCCATTGCTCTGTTACTCTAGAAACTAATGCAGCCTAATTTGCAGAATTTCGCTCTGTAATTTTAGAAACTTGATATGAACTGATTTGTGAATCCTAAACCAAAAAAACTAAAAACGCTAAATTTTCAATTTTATTTAATGCAACATATAAGAGTTTATATATTTTTTAAATTGTAGTCTAGACGCAAGACGAAAAGTTTTCACCATATTGAAGCGTTCCCGAAGTATTTGAAAACTTCGGAACGCTAAAAAAATCAAATATTCTGGATAACAGAAGAATATAGAAAGTGTTTGGAAGAAGTTGGAGTCGAATTAAGTCAGAAGTGTTAAGAAGACTTTCTCGGTTTAAATATATAAGTGATTAACGTGTGTGCGAAGATAAATAAATAAAGTGCACGTACTAGTAAAAAATAAACACGACGTGTTTTTAGTATAATCAAATATCACTTTAGATAAACAGAAGTTATCTGCGGATATTATTTTTCGAGTGATAGTAATATATAAATTAATGCCAGTTGTTTTTCTTAAATACTGTTTCATTTTATTAGTGTTGGTAAAGGTAGTTAAATTAAATCGTGTAAATATTAAATTTAAATATATTAGTTTTAAAAATCGTTACAGCGGTGTCACGTGTACAGTCGCGGTTTTAGTGTAAAAATAAATATTTTAATATTGCTCCCGTAATAAAAACCTGTAATTAATACGTGATTGTGTGTGTGTTTAGTTATATAGTGTAATTATTTCTGTTCCAGTTTGTTAAACTAGTGAATTTAATAATAAAGGATCGGGCATTAATAAAATTGAGTGTTGTTAGACTTTTTATCCGTGTCAGAATTTATCTCGCTAACGCGTTTACAAGCAGTGAAAAGTAGTGCGAAACTATTTGAATTTCTCGAATAAATAAAAAAAGATCAAGAATCAATGAATAAGAATATGAAAAAAAATCTTAAAAAATGAAAACAAAATTGCAAAAATAGAAAAAATGCATACGAGTATTAAAAATCAACTAAAAACTATAGAATAACACATACAGATTAGTGTAAAAATCCAGATTAAAACTGTTTAAGAAGAAATGCAAAGAGGTATTTTAAATTTAAGAGAAGCTGTAGAAGACAAAATATAAAATGATGTCCTAAAAGTCGGCAGTGAACAACATCTTTTTCATTTGTTAGAAAAAACAGCCACGCGAATCTAATTGAGTAAAGCCATAACCCTATCTACAAAGTCTGATTGTGTGGTGATTGTGATCTCTGGTAAGCCTACATTCGCGCAATTGAATTAATAAAAGGCAACTTGGTTGAAAAAGGACTACATACTACTTGGCAGAGCATTAGTAAGAGTGAAAAACACGATGAGTAAAGATCTTGAATGTTAACTCAGATACAGTAACCTTAAAAAAGAAGACCGTGGTAGTCCAACGCTCGACAATATCTCAAATTGAGAGATGCGCAAATTCTAGTAAAGCTACGTCGCCAAAGTAGTGCACACAACATCTATTAGACATTCTTATCTCCAAGTACTAAAACCTTAGCCAAGACCAGCTGGCTAAGGTTAAACTGTTGACCCAGCAGTATTAAGATGTGTTTGCGGTGGAGAGTGGTTCTAAAGGAAAAATTGACGTAGTCAAAAATAAAATTAATACTAGAAAGAGAAAATGGATACCGATGCAAGTAATCTAGTCAAAGGCGCAGTCCTTTCACAGATACAAGATGAACAAGAAAAAGCAATTGCGTGTTTTATTAAATTTTTGTCTAAACTAAAAAAGAATTATTGCGTAACTAGAAGAAAGTCCGTAGGGACAAACATTTTTACTAAGGACGGACCACGCCGCTTTGAAGTTGTTATTGCAATTTTGTAATCCGGAAAAACAAGTAGCAGGATGAGTTGAAGGGCTGCAAGAGTATGACAATGATCTTTTAGTGCAGAAGAAATTAGAATCACGGAAAATCAGTCGTTAATTCTTCTATCTCGAAAGTATACGAGTAACATTCGTTCAGTAACAGATGTTGGTGGAAAATCAAACTCATCGAACAAATGTTACGATACTTATTTCGTAACTTAAAAATGCAGCAATTAAACGGCTTTTAAGAGAATCCAACTAAAAGAAACATTTTTTCAGAGTCAGAGCTGAAAATGAAGACGTAAGAGAAGAAAAGTTACGAATAAAGCGACGGTACCAACTAGTGATGCCAATAAATGGTCTAACATCAGTGACGTTTGAAGAAGTAAGGATATTAAGTATCGCTGTTAGTTTATCCAGGTCTACCAACAGACCGTTTGTAACCTGCGTTTGAATTTTTTTTGTAAAAGACCCCGTAAGTAGATTCAACTGGCTGAATTCGCGGTTTTTCTTTTTTTTTTGGTACGTTTAATTAGTTCAATATTAGCATCGAAAACGTTTTGCTCGTTATTTTATTGCGTGTGGTTTAAGTTATTGGTATTTCAAGTTGTTTTACAATCATTACTGGTATTTTTTTTTGAATGCATAAAGTCCCGTGGTTTTCATTTTGATTTAGTGTTTGTACTTCTGGTTATCTCAGTAAAATAACAATTCTATATAATTTACGACTTCCTTTTGGAATGTAAGTTGATCCATTTTTCTTGGTATCTACACTTTGTTTAGGCTGAGTTCTTTTATAAAGCGCGATTACGAGCTACCTGCAATTAAGCGAGCTAAGCATTTTTTTTGGTGAGAAATGTTTTCTGTCGAGGGGCTACATGTCAAGATGCACATGGCCAATTATAGTTTTCGTCTTTGTTAATTTAGTTCATTTAATGTTCTATCTTTTACAAAGATTTTACGGCGCAAGTTGATGAAATTGAGTAGGTAGGAGAAGTTTTAAAAGTGGTAAAATTTTGGTTTTGGGGAGGAATCGATCGTTGGTCGCAATTAAGAAATACCGGATACCGTGAGGTAGTTGAGTGGTGAGGGTACTTTTACCCTATCGTTATCTAATGCCGCGGAAGTTGGAACCGTGAAAATTAAGTGTTGTGGTGAAAATTTTGATTTTTCAAATTTTGTAATTTACGGTTTATATAGACTTCATGGTTTCCAAAAATAAACAATCACGCTCGAGGGATTTAGTTTCGATGTTTTGAGTGGAAAAATTCTTTTCTTCGCCATTGTGCGGCTTAAATTATATTGTGATATAAATCTTCCGCCAGTATTCTATTGTTTGGGGGTCCCACCGAGCTTGTATCCAACTACGATACTCCTGGAGCGAGCGGAGTTCAATCCATTTACGTAGTTTCTGGAACCGCTGTGCCGATAGTTCATCTAAGTAAAGGTATTTATCGATTTTGTGTATTACCGTGTAGTGAACCGCGATTGATATGAAGTAAAAGCTTTGAATTTGAGCCGATTGAATTACGACTAACGTTAAATTTAATTATTTCAAGTAACACTTAAAGGTGTTTGCGTGAAGTTAAATTGGATTAATTTTGTTTTGTGCGTATGTAAAAGTAAATCTTATTCACACATAAAGAATAATGTAACGATATGTAAACTATATTTTGTTTGACCGTTTAGTTCGAAGTAAAGTTTCGGACGTAAATTTTATAGCTTGTGTATTTTTAGTTTAATTGAATTGTTTATTACTTATGCGGTCAAGGCCTTGAAGATTATTTTTAGTTTGTTTTATTTAAAAAAGACGAGTTAGCGCTATTATTAGTTTTATTTTCTGTTAATTTTTGTATTCAGTTTGTTAATTTTGTTGTCTTGTTTTTTTTGTTTACTATTTCATTTCTTTTAATTGAATTTGTTTGGTATTCATTTATTTTTTTTTAAATATTGAATCAATAAATGTTAAATTGTTAAACTGTAAAGAGCTTTTATTCATTCAGCTGCCGCATACGTATTTTTGTTTTTAAGTGTATTTCAGAATAGTTACAACTCAAGGTAAGTTCCGGGGTTGTAACCAACCAGATGAGCTTTCGGGTAATCAGGGGTCCGGAAGCTACCCTCATCGTGACCTTGATTGGCGCCCTTACCGATTTTTGAGTCTTTTACCGTTTTAGTTCGATTTTCTGTCGATCTCGTTTCCAATTTATCACGGAATTTTAAATTATGACCCACCCCTTTTCCATTGAGCTAGTGGCACAACATCGTTTATGTTACCTCGTTTCAGGCAGTGACCGTGTGTTAACTTTGGCATGTAACACGTTCTTGTTGACCACGTAGTCAAAGTACTTTAATTCAGGCATATAAAAACTACATTTTTCTCGACGTAAGGTAAGTCCTGCAGAGATTAAACGTTCTAACACTGTTCCTAGTACGCTAATATCGAAAATCGGTACCCCGCGTCATCTTTTCTTGCGTGAAAAAAAAAATTCCAAAAGAAACAAAAAATCTGGGCCAGTGAAAGGAAATGCCCAACACCCGCAATCGCAATTGTGCATTAAGAAATAAAACAAATAGTTATAACAAACTTGATCACGATTTATTCTAGACTAGTATTGCAACACAGCTAATCGACAGAGAAAAAAAAAACAAAAAACAAAAAAATACTACAACGAAGTTCCAGACTAAGCATTAGTCGTCGGTACACCTCTAAATTATTAATACATAAATGATTCACACATTGTAGTTACGTCAGTAATAACAAGCAGTAGAAAATTAAATTAACATTACAATCAGCTTTTATTTTAATTTGATATTACCGAATATCGTGTAAATTGCATTAAAATTATAAGCAGTTTGATAGCATAAATCGATAAAGTTTATTGCAGATTTGGAAGTATATAACCGTAAGTTGACATACGTGCGGTAAAAAAATCATTGACTGGCAGCAATCGCTTAACTTTAAAAGACTAAACGCGTCCGCGTTAGAATATTTTTACTGTTGAAACTCTCACCGGACCGTATGACGTAAAACGTTTAAGCGAAATCTGGTTTGATTAACACTTCTAAAACAAATATTGTGCGCAGCGTACTACCGAATCTCCTTACAAAATAAATTTATAGAAACGTGATAGTAATTTATGTGTTAACGATCTTAATAGTAAGTTAAAAAACACAAACCTTTAACCTTAATTTACATGATATCAAACGATACTCGTAGTTTAAACGACGTAATAAAGTAACGTTGTCACACAGTTCGTGACCTCGTAGTAACGATTAGAGCGTTAAATTTGATACAACAAACAATCCCAATTTACAGCAAACGCCGACAAAATTGCGTCAAAAAAACTCTTACTTTAAAAACCGGTACTACAAAGAAAACGTACCAACCAAGCTAGGCCATACCACTTTGTTTGGTAACAAAGAAAGAACTAAAAACAAACAAAAAGATTGGTAACTAACCCCAATTAGATCTCCCTTAAAAATGCGGTCCCTTAAAAGTCTATTTACATAATGTGGATGTTGATGGATGACACATTTTATCCCTTACAAAGTGTTGTTTTGAACTACCTACTCGCGCCACAATTTAAGTAACAATGGCGTTCGAACACATCCGGAAATCAAATAGTTTTAAACTGAACTGCTCAAATATGTTAAAGAAAGAGCACAAAAAAATAGAAAACTTGTTAACATCTAAATTTAACCAAAACTATAAAAAGAAATATCATTTTGGAGTAATCAAGAAGCGTTATGATCCTTAACGCCCTCTCATAACGCCCCGGTTTTTATGTATATGCTATCCTAAGCATCATTGAGCAGTTTTCAGTAAAATTTACAAAAGTAGCAATGCTGAAAAACTTGTTACTATTGTGTTGTTTATGCAGGTACATAATCACAGCAGCTAATTTGTGACCTAAACGTGATTTACTCCATAGGTAACGTTTTTGTAGTGTTTAGCATTGTGTTCGTCCTTAGCGTGTGTTATATTAAAAAAAAAATTTTTGATCACTCGGTACATATATTTTGCATCGTTTATTTGAAATTCAGTTGGCAACATTAGAGTTTCTCCTTTTGGTTCTTTACGCTTTTGACATTTTACAAACTGGAAAGTGAACACATAACTGAATGCTCAGCGGGGCTTTTTGAATCAATGATCATCAAGTCAATTTATTTTAAAACACAAATGTGAAATCAACCTATGCTTATATACAAAGTATGATGCACCTATACGTTTTCCAGTAGATCACCTGTTCGACACGTTTATTAATTCGATTGTGAATTGGTATTTTGCTGTTCTTTTACAGTATCTTCGTCGTAAAGGGTTTAAAACCCTTTTGGAGGCTGGTAAGAATTGCCTAGTTTGTTAGCGTCTTCGACACCCAATATGTCAAGCGTATTATTATAATAAAAAGCTACTAAAATATCATTTATGGATTTTCTCAATGCACCTGTGTACAGGAAGGAAGATTTTATACCGTAAGTAACCTTTTTCTTGTTACATTTTGTTATCGAGTATACGCCTTCTGTTATCACAAATATTTGGTGTCATATTAGCGTTCAAATTATTCAACCTCGGGGCTTGATTTGCTGTGTGCCACTCTTATTCAACCACAAGTTATTTACCTCAAATTCCATACGTTAAAAATTTCAATTTAAAAAACATTAATTTCTTTATTGTGTACATTTGTTTTGTTGTACAGTGTGTTGCCTAACTTGAGAGTTTAGTATATCTTCTATAATTTATTTGTTAATTATTTTTATAGTAATATTGCATTTATAAATATTGTTGATTTTATACTTTACAAACCTTTAATCCAAAATAAATTTACTTTTTGTTAAATTATATGTGTTGTACTATTTCTTCATTTGTGTATAGATGTGAACAAACGTAATTACTCTCGTTTTGGCGCTCTGCACATTAAAAATATTCTGAGTTGTACTGATTGCTAATTTTAGTTAAGCAGAATCAGTTTGCAACTTTTTATAGACAGGACGCACAAGTCGTTGAAGAAAGACAATTACGCTTAATGCGTCTGTGCTGAAACGCTCTTCTATCTGGGTGCCGTGGTTAAAGATTTTGCCGCTCACATGTTTGAGTTGACAAGAAACGTGCTTTGTGACCAGAAGACGACTCGAATTACACCTCTTCATCTATAACTGGCGATCAGAAATGGCCAAAAATTAAATATAGGATACCCAACATTCAAATCATATTGTTGATTATAATAAACAAAAAGAAAATTTAAAAAGAATAGACAACGATAATAGAAAGAAAAAAAACATTTACGCGTTGACTTAACTTAACTTAGCAAATAAAACATATTTTGCGACTTTCGACATGTACAAAATATGCTTAAGGCTAAGCGTTTATCAATTTTAGATTAAGACAGATAATATGTTACGAGGAATTTTTCGTAACTTAATTGCTGGGGAGTATCTCAGTATGATTCGGCGAGCAGATTGCAGGTCTCGTTGTGCTAATTATAAAGTAAGATTAAAATAGAGCCAAAACGGTTATAAACTAGAATGGAAAACATCGTTTAAATCTATCCAAGGCTAAAAGAAAACAAATAGCAACACACATGTTGTAACACAAATATATTTTTATTTTATTACAGAAATTTCGGTTTACAGCACTGCATACACTTTAGAAAAACGATGTAACTGAGCGTAAAAATATAACCCTAGTTGAATCAGCACGCTGACGCTGAAGCAATTGCAATGGCAAATCACATTTGGAATCGATGCGTGACAAAGGTTTTGAAAACCAAGACGCGATAAGCAAGCGTCCACACGTGCGTTATTGCAGGCGTTCAGTACTAAAACGTACGTCTTGAATAAGTGACACAAAAAAAGTAAATTTTTACCAAAAAGCTTTGTGTTAGTTAGACTAACTAGCATGGCTAAAATTTATCAGGTATGGGTCCCATCAGAGAAAAAAGTTTACGTCACACAAGATGTTAGATTCTTAGAAAATGTCAAAATCAATGACTGCTCAAAAGCTTCAAAAACAATTGGTAAAACGAAAATTAACCCTGATGACAGTGTTAAATCGTTGATTATGCCAAAAAGCGACAAGGTCGATGTTCTTAGTTTACTCGATGAGGCGTTTTTCAAAACCGAGAAAAATATCAAAACGCAATTTACTCCAAAACAAGAGAACTTGTTTTTAATAACGCTTTTGAAATTGTTTCTAGACCTGCTGGGCGAGTTATAAAATGTCCCGCAGCTTTAACGACCAAGCACAACGCCAACAAAAGTTTACAAAAGCAAAAAGTTTGTTATCAGATTTTTTTCGCAACTTTATTGGTGACGTGTAATTCAGTTGTATTTAGAAGCGGTGTCTCGGTGTGCTAATCCTACACTACAATAAAAAACCTTGTTTAAATCTGTCGATCACTAAAAAGAACAAATTGACAAAACACTTCTAACAATAATATATGTATTTCAATAGAAGAAAATCAAAAGAAAGAAATAGACCAATAACAATTACAAATTTGTCGACAAATATTAGTAATATTACAGTATTAATGTAGATCTTTTCGTTTAAGCAACCCACCATACAACTAATTATATTTAATTGCTAACAAATGTTAAAAATAAGTAATTTTAATTTAAATATAAATACTACTCGATCAGACTACCTCTTCTACTTTTCAGTCTTCGCAACTGTTGACAATCGTAATGATAAAAAGTAAAATATGAGTAAAGAAACTTACCAAACCGACATTTCTTTGTAAATTGTAGTAAATTTTAATACTCTTAATTTAAAAAGAAAACTAGGCGTGGTATATATAAGCTTATGTACGACGGTTAAGATTATTTTGCTTTTGATTAAGACTGCGTTCAAATAATTGAAAAAATTTGACGGACGGCACGTCAGCGTACTCAACGACAATACATAAAGTTATAGATGGTGTAAAGTAAATTTAAGTCACTATGATCTAACGTTATTACATAAAGCTGACGGTTAATGAATAAAATTGAAGAAAATTAAATAAAACCAAAATTCTACATTACTAAAAAGTAGTACGGACAATATTTATATAAGTGAAGCAATAAATATAAGTGCAAGTAGATCTTTGCTATGTAGCACTGTTTTTTGGATGTTGCGGCGTCACAAAACTTTCACTTAACGTTTTGCTGATCATGCTGTCAGCTTCTTCAGAAGACTTCCAAGGACTGATGTTATAGTCTTGTGTTCCTCGTTATAAACCGTCTTTCGGCTCCGTTCCGCTGATCGGTGTCCGCTCTGGTCTATTGATTTGCGTTTATAGACGTCTGGTGACTTCTTGCATATTCTTCACGCAGCGTAGATCTCCATGTGTTGCTTAATCTGTCTATATCAAATAATGCGTATAAAGTAATTTAACAAAGTAATACAATCCTGATCTCGTCCCTTCCGATTATGTTAAACGAGGTGGACTTCACAAGTTACATACATATCCCAAAAACAACCGGGTACAAGGATGCCATAGTAATTTTCCGACTCTAGATAAAACAAAAGTAAAAAGATAACGTGACCTCGCGTAATTAAACCAAAACGCCGAAATCGACCAATACCTAAAATACGTTTTTCCTAGCGCATCCGCTAAAAGCGGAAATTACTACCGAAGAAAATTTAACAGGAAGAAAACTACTTAAATGTCTTAAAATAACAACCAGTTGCGCAAACGTTCACCAGCAATTTCCAGCCGGTAAAAGAAAAGTAGGAGTAGACGTTTGACAGCAATATACCGTTTATCCCCACTCATAAAGACAGTAGCGTCGTTAAGCAGTGCAGCCGTTAATTTTAATCTAAAATAGATATTTTCAATGAATACAAAATAACGACATGTAACAAGCTCAAGTTGTCGCCAAAGGTTATCTGCAAGGTAACGTCTATTTTTAAATTTAATTGTTTCTCAAACCCATACGTTAAATTTTTAATAGTACGCCTATAAAAATTCTATTATATACCAATACCGTAAATGTCGAGAATACGTCATCTGCAACACGCACTTCTTCTTTCTTGTCAATTGTGCCGTTCTTTAAATGCACAAGCTCTTAAACCTTTTTAATGTAATTAAAAAGGTTTTAAGATTTGGTTATTAAAAATCGTTTAGCTTTAGATCGTATAATGATTGGAAAAAATTGTAAGTGTACATGACTTGCCTAATAGAAACAAAATGGTGTCATGAATTTGTAGTATCGATTCAATAATCGTATTTAAAATCTCGTTTAAATTGAAAGTAGCAACCGATTTTAGATATTGAGTAGCATAGATACGGGTCGCCTTTATTGCTACAATCTTTCGTTATCGTAGTTGAAAAATTTAGATATTCTAGAGTCTACAGATTTGTAAAATTCCATTGGTATCGTATTGTCGAAAAGGAAATCTTATCAAATTGAATTTTGTTAGTTCGTTAGTTGCAGAAGTTTTAAAGTATGCACATTAATTGCATTTCTTTACCATCGCTTTTGTTAACGTTAATTAAAAATTAATAAATAAACCTTTGCTGTAAAACAGAGCACCCGAAAAAATTCGTAATAATAATAAAGCCTTTGTCGAAAACAAAGCAATTTATTGTTATAACATTTTGGCTTTAGCTGTCAGGCAAATCGTTATTTAAAACTTAGAATTGCGGATAGATACGTTTGTTCGAATTATTGATGAAGATACCCAAATTCCTACCAGGGATGTTAGAAAAAATTGTTCAAGAAGAGAAAGATTCTATCGTCTTAAAGAAAGCGCACTGTGATTGAAAAGATCGAACTTTCAGATACTATGTGTCTGCTTTGTAAAGCCCTCTATGGGTTAAGTCAGGCAACCTGCCAATAGCACACAACACTTGACGAGATGCTCAGGAATATGAGCTTGGTTCCCAACAACGCGGACCTTTGCGTATATGTACGTGTTTGTCTATGTAGATGACACCTTAATCATCTCCGGTGATCAAATTGAGGAAAAAAAGGTAAAGGAGAGGAGTGCTACCGCATTTAAAACAAAATATCTTGGTACAACAAAGGAATAAAATCTGCTAAAGTGAAGAATACCAATCTTTTTCACAAAAAAAAAGTATATCAAATGAGTGCTAAAACGCTTCGGTATGAGTGATTGCAAACCTTTCAGCACTGCATTTCTGCATGGTGCCGAACTGGTCGGTTGTTCAGATAAATGCAAGGAAGAATATCTATATCGATAGCTGGTTGAAGCGCTGATGTACGGTGCTGTGGGAAGGCGTCCCTACATTGCTCATGCTGTCAGTATATTTAGTCAATTCAACCCGCGGTATCAAAACCATCATGGGATGAATTCAAAACATCCCTAGTAGCACAAAATATATGTACGATATTCTAATGATCTTAGTACAATACTTAAAGTCGGCTAAATATTGCGTGGCAATATTTTAAAAATATATACGTACAATATCATTAATATATTTTAAAACCTTACAATTTTTTTTAAGGTTCACATAACATCGGATAAAATACTTAATTGTAGATACTTACTGCAAGATGTTGAAAATGTATTCTAGATATTGTAAAACTAGATAAACACAATTTTATAAAAATATGTACCAACAACATCGTTCGCATATTCTAAAGTCACAAATATTTTTTCGAAGTTTGACTGACATAAAATATATGTATATTAAATTTATGTATAGACCTAATATTTATGTTTAATCAGTATCTAACATTTTCATGTTTATTTTTAAACGTACTTTTAAATTTACGTATTTATAGATTAAACGTTTACCTTAAACTTTTTTTAAATTTTTGCTAAAAACCCTAACACGATGTTCTGACGATTTAAATTTAAAAAAAAATTTTATGTGCGCATATTTTAATAAAAAGTAATCCAAAATTATAGCATGAATATAAACGCAATTTAATTTTTAAAAAATTACACAAGGAGAATATGAAATCGAGACATCCGCATTCGAATTAAATTGAAAAATCAATTGCGTTATAACTAAAAATATAGTAATTTTACAATGATAAACTGCGTTTGCTGCAAAGAAATTTTATATAAAGTATTGTTATTCTGCTGTAAATTTATTATTAGCATTCTATTAGGTATTTATGATTTTAGAGGTCATCTTTTCCAAATATTTTTGTGGTATTCTAAACGGGTTTACACAAAGTGTCTTTTAGAAAATTTCGTAGTATTCTTTGCAACATTAAACATGTTAAATTTATTATTTAGCTGCTTTTGGGTACTGAGATCAGAAACAGTTATATGGACCCTGAACAAGAATAAGGAAAGTTTTCGTTACTAATATGCATTTAGTTTTCGTGTTTGCAGTTTGTAAAGTTTAAATGTTTATATTGAGTTTTAGTGCAACGTCATTCTTTAATCTGGTAAGTGCCTATTAATTTTCTTATTTTTATTTTTGCATCATGTTTTTTAAATACAGAAAAGCAAAAAACCATTTTGAGAGTAATTCATTTTAACGCAACGAGTACACCCTAAATTCGATGTTTGCTTGTTTAACGTTTACAGAAAATAATTCAAAGAAATTTCAACGGTCAATAAGAAACATAAATTTAAAAAATGCTTTTATTTACTTAACTATGGTCAATAATCAATAAACAATACATTTTAAAAAATATATAAGTAAATATATGCAAAAAAAAACAGTTTCTATCATTTATTTAAACAATGTCTTTAATTTTTGAATATCTCAATAAAATGCTTTTGTGCACTTTTGAAACTAATCCTGTTTGAATTTTTTTTTTATTTTGTGAATTCATACTAGTCGGTAAAAAACAAACATTACAATAACATATAGTAGATGTTCTATTGAAGTGATTAATTAATTAATAAAAATAATCATTCTGTTGAAATTTCTGTAAACTATATTTAAATTTAAAAAAAATTTCTTCATAGAGTTTCTTTATTGAAAAATTCGAACTGAAACCTTTTGCAGGTATATTGCATACCAACTAAAATAACTAATATATTTTAATGCATTTCATAATTATTATTATAAAATACATATTTTTTAATACAACTTGGTGAAGTAAATCTTAATTGTGTGTTTTTTTTTTCAGATGCCATCAGAAAACAACATCCTCGTGTAACGGATGTTACGTACGTAAATCCGTTGCGTTATATTTGGCATACTTTTATGTAGTACCTATGTAATATGTAATGATAGTAATAAGTAATTTTAAGGCACAAGTTTTTTGTGCAGTTATTTTTTAAAGATGTTTGAAATGTATACAAATTTTATATTTATATTTTATTCATCATTTATAATTTTATTTTGTTAGTGTCATTTTTATAAATAAACGTGTTTTTACAAAATATCTGCAGTGGTTCAATACGGTTTAATAAAAACTGTACAATGCGTAGATTAAATACTATTTACAAACATACACATATGTAGTAAGTTTATATTTTACAAATATCTTACAAATAATAATGAGATACATGTAGAACAGATTAAAAAGTAATATTTCTCATATATTGGAAACAAATATTGTGACGACATTTACATCTAATGTCTGCCATATATTAAAAACATATGTTTGGAAGATATTTATAACTAATATTTAGAAAATATTTATTTTATATAAATTATTGATATAATATTACAATAAATGGCTAATTTTAAAAAGTGTGTCATTTAAATGTTTACCAGATGTTATTTACTAATATATTACGTATATTTTGTGCTACTAAGAAAGTGTTGCAATACCTTCTAGGAGCAAAAACGAGTTTGTTTTTTTTCAAACGGTTTTCCATTGCAAAGGTTTGCCAACGCCGACTGTTTTGTTCTTAGCGACGTTGTTGTTACATAGAATTCGCAAAAACAGAGAACGATAGCTTTGTCGTCATCAAAAACTAAATACATGGCCATATCTGACACCATCAAAAGAACCGTGTACTTATTGCCCACGTCGTTATCTTCAACGAGGTGCAAAGTTCTTATCGGAGAATCCCGTGTTCTATGCGAGATCAAAGCATATTGACATAAAGCACCAAATAGTAACACTAGTAAAATTGAGGATTGCTATATCAAAGTTAAATTATAGATTCTTGATTTTTTTTTAAATAATACTATATTAGATTGATTGTTTATTATAAATTGATCTGTTCTTGCGTGTTATTTGCGTCTATCTGAAGGTGTTTATTAATATTTGTGAGACATTGCAGCTTATTTTTAATAATAAAATCAACGTTATGACTGAGTTTGTTTGTATTTCGTCGAACCTTCTAGAGACACAAAATCTGAATTCCTAACCGTTGTATTACTGTTACTGTTATTGTATTAGTTTACTGGCATAATAAAATACTTTTATGTTCCATGTTGGACCAAAAGTGTAAAAATGTTAAGTCAAGATTAAATTTTGCAAAAAAAATAATAAACCATCCCTAAAAACCGTTAATTAAATTACGAAAATAGAATAAAAAATAGTAAAATTGTATGTGTGAGAATCTTAAATTGGTCAGTGTTACCTAAATTTGCCAAATGATTATTTTTCATAATTAAAACATTTTTTCTATCAACTTGTAAAATATTGATAAGATTTGTATTACAAAATTTATATAAATTTTGGAAATGTTATTAACGTTTCTAAAATAATTTGTTAAATTATAAATGTTTATTTCAAAATTGAAAATAACTTGTATATTTCTCATAAATATTACATAGTGGCCATAATGACTCTACATAAGTATACCTTAACCCGGCCGTTCTACTCGCTTTCACTACACATATGTACTGTTTCGGGTCATATTGACCCGACATTTAAGATAAATAATAAACGAACTGAAAAACGCATGTTGTCTGTAGATGTAGAAAATAAATATCAAATGTTCTTTGATCGTTCAAATTTATTAGCATTTGTGAGAACATTTTCTTGTAATGGATTATGTTTTTTTTTTATATGGATTAGTCAATTATTAATGATTTAAAGTTGTTTACTATTCTAGTTAAGACGTAATTTTTCAAATTTGTGGTTTTGTATGTACAAAATTATTTACAATGTAGAATTTTAACTTTTTGTATAATTAAAATTAATCTTGTCTATCTAATTCGAATTTGGCGGACAGTTTACAGCTGTAGTCTTCGGTTTCTGTAAAATTATTCTAAGGCTTTTCTACTATAAATTTGGAACGTTTAGCTGTTTGAGTTTCAGATGTTAGATTGGATAGGTATTGTTTTAATAGACGTCTATTACCTTAGCTGTTTGTTGTTTTACTTTGGATTATATTATTCAGGAATAGTTTGAAGTCATCTTTTAAAATAAATCAATAGTTGATAGAAATGTTTCTATTTGTTCTTTGTCTAAAGAAATATACATTTAATTTAACATACAATTGGTGCTGACTTAAACTGATTTAAATTAATTTATCGAGTACATTTTAATAAAGTATCTATAAAAAAAGCTGAATTTTGTTTCTTTATAGATGAATTATTAATTTAATTCTTCTCTACTGTTAAAACTATTTTTATTATAAATTATTATTATTATGTGCACGGTTCGACACTATAAAATGTCATTATTAGTAGTATACTGATAAGATTGAAAAAACATGTAATTAGTAAGATAAGAAAACACTTTAAGGAATGGCAAAATCAGAAAAATAAATTAAGACAACAAGAAGAAACGTTCCGAAGCATTAAAGAACGAAGAACAAGATTGGCAACAAAAATTAGAAGATTTATTTGATATTGCTCATTGTGATGCTTTAAGTATCATGACTGTTGAAGAGAACAAGCAATTTTTATTAGGACAACAAAAGAAAGGACGACAGGGTGTAATTGGTTCAGTAGACAGAAAAAATTTAATGAAATGGAAGAAAATGGAAGAAAAAGAAGGACGTATTAAAAACCGCGCGAACGTGAAAGCAAAAATATATCAGCTTTAACAGAAAAGGTTCTCCTTTCTTCGTCATCGTTCTACAGTAGCGATAAAACAAGTGCATCTGATTTTGAAGTCACATCAGAATCTCCGCAAGCAAAACCACCCCAAAATCGAGCTCGAAAAGATATTTTTAATAGTCAATTAGCTTCCAGCCTTGATGCCTGTAAATTGAGTAATAGAAAGGGACTACGGTCGTCGTCTCTACTTTAAAAAGTGTAGAAGGTGATCCATTAGAGTTTAATGTCAATAGATCTTCAATTCGTCGGTACCATTTGAAAAATCGAAGAGCAGTAGCAGAGTCTCTAAGAACCGAGTTCAAACATTATTTTCCATTAACAATTCATTGGGATAGAAAGTTAATTAAAGATATTACTAGGTATAAAACTGTAGATCGTCTGCTCATTTTGGTATCTAGACATGGGATTGATCAACTTCTGGCGGTTCAAAATTGGAACGTGGAACAAGTACAGCCTGTGCGTCAGCTGTCTACGAATCAATAAATTCATGGGGCTTGAGCGATAAAGTAAAATGTTTATGTTTTGACACTACAACTGTAAACACCGGTTTGAAAAATAGAGCATGCGTTCAATTGGAGAGAAAAATGGGGAAAGATATGCTTTGGCTTCCTTGTCTGCATCACATTTAAGAAATTATGTTATCAGCTGCAGTGGATCAATCGCTCGGACCATCTAGTGGTCTTGATATTCCATTGTTCAAAAGGTTTAAGAACAATTAGTACAACATTGACCAAAAAGATTATAAAACAATAATTAATGACACTACTTCAAACGAGGAAAATGTTGTCGCTGACAGGATTTCGTTTGCGCAAAAGCAACTCCAAGTGCATCAACCTCGAGACGACTACAAAAAAATGTTACATCTCATCATTATTTACTTGGGAGAAGTACCCGAAAAAAGTATTTCATTTAGGAGACCAGCTGGGCTACATCGGACTAGATGGATGGCAAAAGCTTTGTACTGCTAGAAAATTTTTCTATTTAAACATCAGTTTCAACTGATAAAAAAGGAAGAGAAAGTTGTGAGAAATATATGCATTTTCACGGTGATAATATATATAAAATACTGGTTTCAAGCTCCTGCCGGATGGTCAGCACCCAGAAACGACTTACAATTATTGAAAGACTTTAAAGAGTTTGATAGGATAAACCCGGAAATTGTCACTGTGGCCCTGAAGAAAATACTGGGCTATTTGTGGTATTTGTCAGAAGAGCTGATGTCTTTCGCATTTTTCGACGACAAACTTTTAGTTCAAGATAAGAAACAAATGGTAGATGCACTAAAAATCGAAGGCGCAAAAGATTGCCCAAAAAGAAAAAACATTGATGTGGAACACATCCGCGAAAAGAAAATTGAAGACTTTGTGACGAGCAATTCTTTACGATTCTTCCATATCATGGAGATCTCATCAGAGTTTTTGAATAAAGAGGTTGAAACTTGGGTTGCAGACGCTGATTTTGAGGTGGCAAACAAAATCGTTCTTTCTATGCGAGTAGTGAATGATATTGCTGAGCGTGGTGTTGCCGTAATTGAGGAATTTAATAATCTGTTAACCACAGATGAAGAACAAAAGCAATACTAAGACACATGTCTAAAATCAAAGCGTTAAATTCTCAATCACGTCAATACTTTCTTCCACATCATAGTGTCTTAGAGGAACGTATTAGTACTACCAATTGTAATTTTTTCCAATCGAGCTCTGAGTATTCAATAAATTCAATTTCCTATTGCAATTTCAGCCTACATAGCCAAAATGTATCAGTAAGTTCTAGTAAAACCAGAGGAACTATCTTTACAACAGATCATTTGGAGACCTGGGCCTTTAGAATCAATGACTGTTTATTAATTAAACATAGTCAGTTATGTAACGAGAGCAGCTTTTTTCTTGGCAATGCAATGTGTGGGTCAATTAGCAACTTTAATATACCGATCGGTTTCCAGCAGCTTGTGAAATAACCAAAAATGATTTTTATGGGGGTGATTTGCTAACAAACGTTGACTACATTGAACCACGCTTTTTGGTCAGCAATTGTTATAGATTCTCAAACAGGAGGCGTTTCTTCTTAAAAATTGACATTAATTAAACTCTAAATTCATTGAGATTCTTGTCATTCTGAAAACATAACTATTGGCGGAAATGAAAATTCTAAAACTCTAGGCTTTAGTTGGAACTTAAAGTAATTTCCTATTCTTGCTGACAATTTTCTTCTTGTAACCAAAAGATCAGTTTTATCGTCTATAAGCTAAATATTCAATCCATTAAGTCGCTTTACTGCATGCACAACCACAGTCAAAATAATTAAACTATTATGAAAGAAAAAACTAGATTAGGATCAATCACCTCCTTCCGATGGGTTTGTTACGTGCATAAATTTCAAAATGTAATACCTTGTATATGTATTACACTAAAGGTAGATTTCTACTTTCGACTACCTCTAACGAGTTTCATTTTACTTCATTTTTTGTCAAGACGTTAAACCGTCCATTTTAATTTCCTAACATCATCGGCGTTTGTGGAAATTATGATATAAAACGAAAACGCACTTTTATTAGTTTATTTACAGAGTAAGCTTTTACTATTCGTTCTTAGAATTCTTTAGTAATTTCCTTGTTAATTTGTTAGCACGAACCGACACGCGTAGTGCAAATGTTTCGGTGTATTCTCCATCATGAGGGGATAATATTGACCAAATACCTACATGGAAATATTACAATTTTAGACGGCGTACCTACTAATCTTTATGCGTCAATCGCCTGCGATATCAACCTTTAATTTAATGTGTGCAACAGCATTCGATAACCGGTTTTTATGTCTAATTTCTTTTAGCATTAATTAATAGTTTTGTAAATTTTTGCTTTCGTGAGTCATTGTGCTGACACGATTTGCTTGTTCATTAATATTCCCGATCGACTTAACGAGAAAGAAGTTTTCTTCGGGTAAGTACTAAATTGTGGGTAAGTCTTATTTAATTACATTTGCGTTGTCATAAAGGTCTTTTACGAAATTTTGCTTGTTATTCTAACTTACGTAATTACAATAATTGTTTCAATACCGTTTAGGTGTTTTCATTAATTATTTTTGTGTGTCGCATGCTGTAAATCATAGATATTTGTCATTATCAGTTTAATTTTCTTCGTTATCAACACCCTATGTGTAATTTAAATCTATGTATTGTGTGTTGCCGATACTTTCGTCATTTATTGATTGAGTAATTTACGTTAAATTTCTTGTGCTTGTGTGTTGTTAGTAATCGACAAAATTAAATTAAAGTTGTACATACTTATCTTTCTTTTTTTGGTCCGTTGAGGATTGTAAACATGATTTTGTTGCAAGCTTGGACCTTCTGTCTTGATCGAAACAGAAGTTTTACTTAGCAAGATCTGGCGCCCTTCAAATTTTATTTACTTAAACTTCCCCTATCTCCAAATAGTGCAAGTTGGCCAATCAAGGTTTATAAAACCTATAAATTTGTAGCAGGTTTTTTTTTACTAAAAACATAATTCTCTTAAATGAAGTGAAGATTTCTAAACTAACAATATCAGTTGGTGCTCTCTCGAGAAATCCACGGCTTTGCCGATGCCTCTGAAAAGACATACAGTGTCTGTATTTATTTGAGGAGTCTTCTTAACAATGGGTCAGTCGATGTAAATTTATTATGTTCTAAGTTTAAGGGAGCACCCTTGAAAACATTTTTTATGTTACGCTTAGAATTGATAGCAGCTGGCATGCTTGCTAAGTTAACACAAAGAATCAATACATAGATAGATCCAAACATCATATAATTTTTTGAAAACGTTTGTAGCAAATAAGATTTCTCAGATAGGAACGTTAAGTGACCGGAACCCTTGGCATCATACACCTTTTACAAAAAAATCTGCTGATTTACTTCCAAGAGGCGCATTTGCAGATCAATTGTTATCTCCAACAATTTGGTGCTAAGATCCTGATTTTTTAGCCAACGACAAAAACAGTTGACCAAAACAACTAGGTCAGTTTTTTATTAAACTTTCCGAGCTACATCAAAATGCAACATTTTGTAACAATTGTTGACAATTTTATTTACTGTGATTAAAAAGAGTTATAGCATATTGTTTACGATTTTTACATAATTGTAAGACTTCAAAGAATAAAAGAACACGCAAATGTTTAAAAGCTGTGAGGAACATTTCGAGAATGGTAGTAAACGCTTGCTTAACATGTTTTAGGTCACGACCTAAAAACACAATTCCTATTATAAGTTCTGCAAAAATAAATCCTTTATTTCTATTTGACACGAATGGCGTAAACTATGCAGGACCTTTTTTTTAATAAAAACTCACCAAAATTAGAGAACCAAATCCGTTAAATGTTATGTATCATTGTTCATCTGCATTTCTACTAAAGCAGTACACATTAAGGTTGCTGCAAATCTTTGCACAGATACATTTTTAACTGCATTACATCGCTTTGTTGCGCGAAGGGGAAAACTATCGAATAGATAATGGCAGCAACTTTGTTGGTGCACATAACGAATTAAAAAAAATGTTAAAATGCTCAAGTCAAACTGTGCCATAATACAAGAAACACTTGCAATTAAAAGTATCAAATGGAAATTCATTCCACCTAACTCACCTTACTTTGGGGGTCTTTGGGAGGTCGGTGTGAAACGGATTTCATTTAAATCGCATTATGGGTAATCTCTTTTTTACCTTTACAGAATTATAGACATTGTATACCCAGATCAAGTCAAAATTAAACTCCTGTCCAATACTTCCTTTAACAAACCATTTCAATGATCTTCAACCTTTAACGCCTTCCCATTTTCCGATTAAAAGAATACTTACTACGCTTTCGGATCCAAACTTAAGCGACGTACCTGTGGAGCGATTATCAAACTACCAACATATCCAGCAGTTAATGCAACACTTCTGGAAAACATGGATTCGTAAATATATTAGAAAAATGCAGCCTCGAAAGAAATAGGCATCTAGACAATCACGACTAAAAGTGGGAACGCTAGTTCTAATTAAAGACGAAAACCATGTACTTCAATGAGCTTTAGGTCGCATAATTGAAATTCATCCTGGCGCAAACCAAGTTGTTGCAACTGTTCGAACCTCCAAGGGGTCAACCAAACTAGCGGCATCAACGCTACATCCTCTTCCATGCGAGGAAGAATTTAAATTTATTCCATTTATCTAGTTTTAATGTATACTTTTATGTTAAAAGTTGCGCATGTTACGGTTTAGTTTAGTTTAGGGTTTTGATGGTAATATAATGTGAGATGTCGAGTTTATCCTTAATTATGCAATTATATAATTTTCTATGAATACTTTACGAAAATACTCGTATTTACCTTTTAACGATGCGTCTACTTTAACAATATACATATTGTCAAGAACATCAATATTTAAATTACTGCTTAAATACTGCTTCTTATTAGTATTGCGACAGTAATGATATTCTATCTATTTGAACGCTTTTATAAATGTTTCAACTAATTTTCGTTTTACTTCAAATTTCTTGGATTTCGTAGCTTTTCTTCAATTTTCTTTTGGATTGCCACTTTCCAGCGTTTACGACACAGATTTTAACGCAAAATTTCGAAATCTTAACCAAGCTTCAGACAAAAAATGTTTTTGATAACACAACTTGAACGGTTTTTTTTTAATTTGCGCAATATGTTGCACCTCTTGCTCCGACAAACACAATGACCAGCTATATTTTCTACATACGCAACAATTAACAACGCTAATGTATATTTAAAAAATTTTGGAACTGAACACGCTATGGACTAAGTAAGTTTTGCTGCAGTATTGAAACTTCATATATAACTTGGACTTAGTTAGTTTTTAAACGCAAAAATGACATTCTTAGACAGCTTTAGAAGTCTGGCACAACATCCTCCTATAACTCATTTGAGTGCTATTAAACAGTTAGTTCAAAATGCATTTTCTGATTTAACAAATGAAGATTGGGAAAAGCAATGCAACCATGTATTACATCTTATATTGTATGTTATTTAATAAATTAAAAATAAATACAATGTGTTGTATTTTGTACCGAAATTAGTAATAATTTTTACTTTTGTGCTTTGTAATTTTTTTTAAAAGATTAGTTAAAAAACTGTGCTGGTTATGGTTATCATAACTGTAATTAATATAAATAAAATTAATTAAATCGAGATATTCGTGTGAGTGATCAAGATTGTTCATACATTATACGAAAAGATTTTTTTAACTACAGCTTATGCAACCAATTATACATACACGTATTACTTATCTGGATTCTCTTAAATGTTTTAATTTAGAATGGCAGAGTCCCAGAAACATTTAACTCATTCATGAATAAATAAAAATATAAAAAATCAACAGCCTGAAACAATATTTATTTTAATTTTACCATACCAATAATTAAACGATTAAAATCAGTATTTTAAAATACATTTTTATAGCTAAAACAAAGAAATTTTTTACTAGAAAACTTTAGTTTTAACAATAATCAATTTTAATCTGAGTAAAACTACTTATTATTACACTGTACTATTTGCAATTGGAGCAAATACAAAGCAAAAGCAACCGTAAGCTCTACAAATAGTTCAAAATGTAATCGTTATTTTGTGTGACTGCTCAAGCATTTGAAGCAAAACTAGCTTGTTTAAATTTAAAATTGTGCACTTTTGTTCATGGTTTTCTCATCAGAATAGTTTGATATTAAGTATTACGTGCATCACAACGTAAAATAAATGATCATCTCAAAAACAAGTTTTAAAACTAATTGCAAACAGTCGTCGCCTAAATGTAGGTAACGCTGGATTAGTTTTAGTGGTTTATATTCATATTGCACCGTAGTTGTTTAAACAAAGAGTAAATTAATTTTATTTTTGTTTAATTTGCAACATTAGTAATTGGCTGATTAAACTTAAAATTAATACTACAGAATAAATTGATGATTAAATTTAAAGGAATAATGATTTAATTGTCTCATTTTGACAGAAATTAATTTTTTTTAACAAATATAAGTTAAAAAACCGATAAGTTTAGTTAAGTTATTTTAATTTTTAAAAACAACGTAATTAAGTAAATAATCGTTTCTCTAAGTTAACAATAAAAACGTTATATAAAGGTGACGACAATAGCATATCAGATAGAAAATCAAGCAAACCCAATATGACATGGACGAAAAAAAATTATAAAAAACTTGAACCCTCATCAAATTTCTATTTCTGATCGACACTTTATGATTTCATTTGTAATCGGGAAAGTCAATTCAAAATTGACGAAAGTAACACTATATATTTTCCTAAAAATATTTTTAAACGCTAGGTACATAATTTTATGTTTATAGATACAAGTTTAAATTTATAATTTGTAAATATTTAATTGGATAATTTAAAAAAATCTTATCTTGTTAGGTATACATTAATTATAAATTTAATATCACTAACGTGAATAATGTAGTAAATTAAAGAAGACTTTGTTTGAACTATACTGTTTATTTATTAGATAGAAATGCTATAGGTTAACACAAGCAGTTGATGTAAAATGAACAACATACACATTATCAGTGCGAGAAGAAAAAATGCCAAAGTCAAAATCATTACATACAAACAATATAAACAAAGCAACACAAAAACAAACTTTTTTTTAAAAAAAACTTACAGTGTGACTACCAAAACGTAAAATTTATAGTTATCTAACTGCAACATAACTGTAATAAATGCACCAAAAAACAGATAGAAAAATAAGCAGTATAGTGGTACAAATTTTATGTTATTTAACAAGAAACTGAAACATGATATTCTAAAAAAACAGAAACAGAAATCATAATTACTTAACAAATTAAAAAAAATATTTATAAGAAAAATTTTCATATAGTCAGTCCATTTACCGAACGCAGAAAATAACTTGCACAATAAGATATGTTTTTATGTGCATAAAAAAATATTTTTTTTTGTTTTCTGTTCATTGTTTAACATTAACAATTTTTTATTAATATCATATGATTTTTGTCGTTATTTAAAACTAATACAAAAGGTAACTTTTAACCCTACCTTAAGGCTAATTTACACTTTGTTAAGTAGTAAGTGCAGGTGAGAAGTGATTAGTTAACATGTTTTCATAATGTTAAGTGTTAAGTGTAAAGAAAACGTTTACACAGTAGTATTGTAGAAGTCTCAAGTGTCAAGTGATTGTTTATGTGTCGGAACAAAATGGTTGAAAAACAACGATGTTTTACTGATTTTGAACAGAGCTGCTTCTCTGAGATGTTTATTTTTGTATGCTGCACAATCTACGTTATATAGGCATTCGTACTTTATATATTCCACTACGAAATTAATTGTTTCCTCTTCATTCCACTTCATGATTCTGTTCTCCGTCCGTACTATACACTTGTCAAAGCAATACAATAAAAATATTTATTTAATAGTTTCGCGTTGCCACAATCGCGGAGTACGGGGATGTGCGGGGTTAGCTACTTAACAGAAAAAATAGACAGTTGTTCTATTCACTTTACTTTGCACTTGCACTTCGCACTCGCACTTATCACTTAACAGCGTGACAGTTTACACCTTGATTTTACTAATCACTTAACATTTGCACTTCTGACCTGCACTTGCTACTTAACAAAGTGTAAATTAGCCATTAGGCGCGTAAAATTTGTTACGTAGTTAGTCAACCGGGTGACATTTGTCACCCATTTACTAATTTTTGAAAACATAAAAAATTCTTTTTGATTTTCAACAGTTTTTATTTAAAAAATTCATCTTTAGTTTTGTTTTAAATAATTCTTAAATTCAACATATACAGACACGAAATACAGCAGAAAAAATTATTAAAAAAGTAAGTAATTTTAGTTTTCCAAACAATTTATGTATGTATACTTTGCGCAGATGCTCTCCACAAGTTCAGCGATAACATCTGAAGTATTATTTTATAATAGTGTTTTATCTCTTTGTTGTTCACAATGATAATATCGACCACGCGATCTAGTGCGATCAGCAACCACACTTTCAGCTTGCTTTTCTGTCAAGAGTAACTTTGCTTGTCTACGTAGTTTTTTGGGTAATTGATAAAATATTGGCCTTTGGTTCCATTTGTGGTTTAATTAATTACTAACATAAATTTTGTAGAAAGTTGGCCCTTTTTTCTGTTTTGTTAATGTGGCGAGCTCGTGGGTTGAGCTTTACTAGCTGAGCCAAGACAAATTTGTTACCTTAGCAAGTGCTGAAGTCGCGACCTAAAATCTGCAGGTAGTCGAATACTACTGTTACGCGAACCAACTTTCCCAGCTCAATTTGTAGTGTCGACAAGAGCCAACTCTGAAATAACAACGCCTGTCGCTGTTCTGCTGACTTTGGTCAGTAGGCACCGCAGTGAAATCTAAACCTCTTGTTGTGAACATATCTCACGAGAAAGCAGTGCTGGAGAGTCTTGGCTTAATTGTCTGAACTAAGAGAAGATAACTTCATTAAAACCTAAATATAAGATGGAAAAAACCAGGCTAATAGATGCGTGATTGGATAGAAGATCAGTCGTCACTGGTTCCAACTTCGGGGCACCAGGCAAACCTCATTGTATAGTCTTCCGAGCATATTGAAGCACTGCGCACGGTGACTTTCATTTCCTCTGTACTAGTGGGACATATGCAGAACAATGTTTAAAAAATTTATAAAAAAACGAGAACTCAAAGCAGAACCCAAAAATATCGGCTGATGCTAAGCGCAAAACCAAAAATTAAAAAGTTTTCGGTAGGCGGCAAGGCAAAAACTAAAAATCGGGTAGTTGTACAGCTAATTATATTCAATGCTAACATGCACTACATATAATTCGATTTTAATAGGATAATAAAAGCAAATATTGTACGTTACAATCATCGTAACGTCAAACGTACTCGATCAACTACCTTGTTTACATGCAGCCGTGACACAAATTGACAATCGACCATTATAATGAATAGCATAGAAGAAAATATGAGTGTCAAACTTACCACACCAAAAGTTCCTTGTCACAAGTAGCAACGTTTACTACTTCTTATCTGTTTAAGGACAAAAGTAGTATGTAAGCGTACGTACGACAATTATGTACTTAACTTTGGCTTTAATTACATTCAAAATTATCGAAGAAACTTGACGAGTGTTACGTCAGCGTACTCTTCATCGCTCAAAGATGATGAATCAGCAACACCAATGACTCAAGAATTACTGCGAGCTTCCAGTGACATATCTAAAGAGAAACCTAATCGCATTATCCTAAATTCATGCACTCGAACAAACATCATGGCATGTAAATAAACCGACGTCACTAATTTTTTCTATTTTTGTAGTTTAATTCCAAGTGATGTACGGTAAGAAACACAAAGCAAGCAACAAAATCTCAAAACATTAAACTTTATTTCACACAAAATATTTTCAAAGGAAAAGGTCACCTTCGCAAAGCTCATATAATAATATTGCGCTGACAAGCATGTTATGCGAGGAAAGGTCGAAAAATTGTGATTTACGTCCACTGACTCATTTTCTGCTGGCTTAGATACGTTTGAAAGCATTTGGATAAATGTAAATTTTTTTCTAGACACAATCAATTTTAGAGCCAAAGTGGAACTTTCAGAAATTTAGCCAGACTTCATTGAGATTGAGTACGCATGGATTAAATAAATCATTTAATGATTAAATAAACAATTTTTATCGCGTGATTCTTGAAAATTGCTTTACCACACTCTAACTAGTTGATGCGCATTTTTAAAAAAACAACAAAACTAAATGATTACTGTATTTTACCCGAGTTTTATGGCGGTTCACAGTTCTACAGCTTCTAAGATTATGACACGATTTGAGCTACGTTGCCACATCTTTCAGATGTAAAAGTTGCAAAGTGGAGATTTGATCTTTGAAAATGTGCATCCACAGTTTAAAAATTGAATGTTTTTCAACAGTTTGCGTTCGCAAATCCTTGTCATATCTAAAGAAGACTTACGGCAGATTTTACTCGCAATGAAAACATTTCGCGACGCAAAATAATCGACATACCTTTTTATTAAATTCTCTTTTTTTTATCGATTCTACAATTTTTTGTCCTATTAATATTAAACAAATGCGGTACTAACTATAAAAAAGCATTAAAGAGATGAACTTTACTTTAACATGAATCCTTTCTCTAGTCTTAACAGATTTATAACGCTAATAAACTTTACAATTGCTAGAATGTTGATACCATTTCAACACTCAAAATTTACTCTAATTTTATTTTACATAGTTTCGTCCTATGTTGATAATTTACAGTGAAATTATTTATAATTTAAACTAGTAATTACTGATAGTTTTTATTATAAAATTTATAAATCATTTTAACATAACATAAATTATCGGTTTTGTAGAACATTGTGTTTCGATCGAGTTGCTTTTGGTGACCACCGCGGCTTTTTTTGCGGCTAAGGGTAGCTTTCTCTATGTCGTAATATTACACCAGCATCAAAACCGCCACAATCTTTGTATTAAAATGATTTGCTTAATAATTTAAAATAACCAATAAACTATCACCCTAAAACGGTGCAAAATAGAAGAAAGTTACACATAAACATTTTCATAGAAGAAAAATTTACTTAAAAAAAGTAGGCGAAAGAGTACAATTACGTTCAATGGTTTAGAAGATACAAGTGTG
Source organism: Aquatica leii (assembly GCA_035610365.1). Classification (NCBI taxonomy): domain Eukaryota; kingdom Metazoa; phylum Arthropoda; class Insecta; order Coleoptera; family Lampyridae; genus Aquatica; species Aquatica leii. The sequence continues at coordinate 11,191,536 of CM069434.1, read as the reverse complement.
CAAAGTTGCACGAAAATGTCTTACATTACATTAAAATTTCGTAACTCTTAAACTATTAATAATAATTATACACTCCCGCGGACTTTTTGTAGTAAATTTTGTGCTCAATAAATTGTTTATGTGCAATTTTCATCTACATTGCGTTTTTGCAGCGTATAAGGCGGAAGCTCGCGCGGATCTAATTCTGCAATTACTATAATTATTTTTTATCACTGCTGAGTGAAATTAAGACTTATTATATTTTTAAAACATAAAACGAATTATAAGAAATATCTTGTTTAATAATAATAAACGCTGCATCCAAAAAATAGAAAAGATGAAGTGAAATTGGACACCACCGCAAGTTCCAGATTTGTTTCATAGTTTCGTTACACGAACCTTCGAATCAAGCATTCTTTAAGTGTTTTCAACACTAAAAAATTACATAAAATGTAGTGGAATAAGACTATGTTCCAGCAACGTCAAATAGGTAAATGTATAATATAACAGTTTCTCGATGGTTTTTCGCTCCTCCCAACCGTAAACGATACGGATTAAAAGACAGTGTAGGCGACAAACCAATGTAGGCGTGAATTTTAATTAGAGATAATATTTTTAACAAATACATAAATAATGACATGTAACAATCACAACGGACAACTTCTTCACGTTTTTAAAGCTAGCTGATGAAATGGTTAATAAAAAACTAACTTTATAGAAGAAATAAAGCCTGTGTCACTAAAGAGTTTCATCTGTCTCAAAACCAACCTATGAATTTATCTATTTTTGCATTTCAACTAGAAGTCTCCATAGTCTTATATCGCAATGCAGCCATTTCAGAAAAAAAATAAGAAACTGGAGATTATACTAGATTTTAACGGTACTAAAGTTGTTGTGGGTACCCAAGACAAAATAGTCGCCGGGTATATTTGCAACAGACAATCATAACGGTAGCCAACTGTGCTTTTTATAAACCTAGATGATATTGCACATATAAATGACTTTGTTTTATGAACAAAACTTCATTCAGAGCAGAATAGCCAATATTTAATTAAAAAACGGTTCTTACTCTTAGAACTGGCAAAAAAAACGATATGAGCCTCATATGCAACATAGGATATGCGCCTTATTATAAAACCCAAGTTGTTTTACCAAGTTTTAGGCAATAAGTTCTATTCCAACGACAGGGAGACGTGAGCAAAACTTACTTATACAGAAAGCAAAGGCAGGTCAGAAACGCAACAGCGACACCAGATGGCACACGCAATTGTACCAACTGCCGGAACAACAGGAGCGCGAAAAAATCAAAGAAATCTAAATCACTTGAGTCCCGAGAACAGTACTAGAACCCGCTACCCTACTAAAAAAAAATTCGATACAGATCATCGGTACCAAAAAAAGGGGCTGGATTGGCCAGGTAGATAGCGGCTTGCAGCCTAATTTATGCACAACCCTCGCAAATGCATCATTGCAGACGATGCACTAAACTTAATGCCATTGTAGAACTTATTTTCTAGAGACCTAGTGGCAGATAAAATATCTGTTTTCTACCACCAGACAGGACCACCGCTGCTAGAGAAAATTCAATTACTGATTAATAGTGGGACCAACAAACCGCCGATTCTTTGAAGTAAAGTCAATACACACCACATCTTGTGGGGGAGCACAAACGCAAACCCGAGATGTAAATGACTCTTAGAATTTATTCTAAAATCTAACTTGAACATAATAGATAACAAAGATGCGCCTGCGGTTATAGCGGTCTTGCGCAGTGAACCTTACGATTGCTAGAGCAAAAGCGAGAAATATGATAAAAACATATATAAATAAATACAATCGATTCAAGATTAAGTCATACAAGTAACTTGTAATATAATACACAAACTCGAGAAACACTGACTGGGAGTTTTTTTAACAAAATTTTAGCCGGTTAAATCAGGGACTGTCTTTCAGTTGCAAGATCAACGCATGAGTTAGAACTAATGACGGACAGTATTGTTAATTTATAAAAAGAAGCTGCCCAAAAACTGTGGAACGAGTTTCTATCAGAGTTATTTAGTGGAACAGGGAGCTTGACAAAGGAAGGGCACCTACTAGAAGGCTACTTCACACAGTGTTACGAGAAACTCAGGTTTCTTGAGTTGATTCGCCAAGAACAAATTGTTACGCTGGTCTTCTTGTAACCAAACAAAGAAACGGCTAGCACAGCTTCTTCGAAGAGGGATCGCAGGCTTTGTTATGTATGGTTATAACGTGAATCTAAAAAAAAGGCGCCAAGACGCTGAAAAATTAAATTTGGGAGGTACCGTCTAACTCTACCCGTAGCAGAAAAAGAATAAATAACACCACAGAAGTAATAACACTGAATATATATATATATTTATTATATCACAGAAGATGAAGAAGGTATATAAATGTAAGTTCTCGACAATAGTTACACGTAGGTCAAATGAATTATAAGTTGCGCCGAATAGCAAGCAACACTCCGTACAACAAACTGACCCTGTCAGTCTAAACACATACGTAAACATAACGTCCGAATTTATATTTACAAATCTTTAAATTGTAGACAAACAAAGCAATTTAAGCCTTCGAGACTCAACGCGCACTGCTTATTCGTGAAGCACAAAAATGTTATTAATTGTGTTAACTTAACATGCACGTATGGTCATAAACGACATGACCACCGAAGTAATCAAAGAAAGAAATTAAAGTAGTAATACTCATAGTTAGGTTTTACTTCAGTCGAATATTAGCTAATCTCCGTACTTGATGTACCTAAAAAGTAATATTAATCTAAATCTAATCTAAACGAGCATCTAATTGTTAACACAAATAAAAGGTTTTCTTAGCATACAATCATTAAGAACGCAAATGCGCAGCGTTTTCCTTCGACTTAACAGTCTAAATTTCCCGTGTGTGTCGTAATTATTCTTTCAAAGAGGAATTGTCCTGCCTGTTTCCAACCCTTGACGGTGGATACGATAATGACGTTATCAATATTGTAACGTCATGGAAATTTTCCAACGAGGCCACCTGCTAGTTATCTTCGGTGATAACGATGAACATTTGGTGGGTACCAATATCCGCTACAGACAATTAGCAGAGTCAATTTAAACCCTCAATAAAGAAAAATGTATACCACTCACCCCGATTCAACCTTCCAAATGCAATTGCATATTAGGATAGTAGCGTGAAACAATCTAACGGTGAAGGTTAACCCGGGCGTAAAAGTACAGAACTCGTAGATGGTCTTGTAGGAAGTGAGGTAAAAATGCTGTCTAAAATTTGACAGTCTCGGCGCAAGAGTAGGGAAATTCTCCTGACAAATTTCATATTCGACGAGAAATTTTTCATACTCGCGAAGTGAACTACTAATTTCTTTTTTTAACATTACAACAGCCACAAAAAACGGAGGCTAGAATGAATACAAAACCAGGTTCACAACATACAATAATTCCATTAAAAAAGCAAAAATAGACTAATAAAAAAAGCACAGTAAGAACGTAAAAAGCAAACCTATAAGAACTCGCCTCTAAAAAATTCTAAGCAAAACCCGCACTAGAAACATTGTTCTATGCTGATCGAAAACGAGAAGTTTACAGGCTCGGTTGAAGGTACTTTACAAGAATTATTGCAAAAAAAATTCATTATTAAATAAAGTTTTTATGCACCAAAACCTAGAGGTACGAAACAAACAAAAACCCAAAAATAGCTAGGAATTAGCAAAAAAAATTAATTCTGAAAACTCAAAATCGGGAATCAATACGTTTAAACACTTTCAGTCTATAGAAGCCGATTGAATTTATTCTATAATGATGCAAATCGGATTTACTGCTGTGCAAAATGCAGTGTAGAATTCGAACAGGAAGATCTAAACAAACCTAAGCAAAATCTTACTGACCGATCAGCTTGACTTCCTTCATCTTAAAACTACTTGAAAAAGTAGTCCACGGGTATATGCGAGACAAGGCACTAAAGGCTTCGTCTTTGCGCCAAAACCAGTATGCATATCAATCCGAAATATTTTGCAAGCTAACAATTCGCCAACTAGTAACAGATACAAAAATGCAATCCATTACAATGATATTGCATTGAGTTCTTTTCTAAATATTGAACGAGCATTTGCCAAAACTACCTTGACCTACATTGCAATAGCAATAGACAAAAAAAAACATTACGTTTTAGTGCAAAACTAAAAAGCCTATTCTACATTATACTTTTTGCGTCCAAGTTTACATCCAAGTTTCTATGAACTAGAACTTGTTGAAAAAGTATAGTGTGAAACAGAAAAGTTATCGCGTCTAAACTTTTTTTTAAACTAAAAATGATCCAAGCTTCTGTCCAAGTTTGTATCATAGTTCATGCGCTGAAAAGAAACAGTTAATCATCTATTTTTTTCTGTTTTTACTAAACTTGTTTCTTTTAACAAGTTCTAGCTTATAGAAACTTGGATGCAAACTTGAACACAAAAAGTAGAATGTAGAACAGGCTTAAGTCCACTTAGTGCTCAGGAATCACAACGGTAACAGTTACTTTGTACGGTAGCACTGTATGAGCCAAAGTGACTGTCGGGTGCCCACAAAAAGAGGTGCTGTTACTCGTCATAGACGGCCTACTACAAAAAATAGAAGACGGAGAGGTGTTCGTTTTAGGGTACGCCAACGATCTCACCATTATCACAAACGGGAAGTTTTGGGCAACTGTATCGAACCTAACGCTATGTGCACTAAACAGTGTCGAAAAAAGTGCAAAAAAAACTGTCAGGACACCCAACGAAGACGGCAATTGTTCTGTTTACCAAACGACGGAAAACGGATGACATAAAACTACCTACAATGTACAGAGTCACGTTCTTGATGACAAAAGCAGTCAACTACTTGAGACTTACTCTAGATATCAGACTGACTTTCGACGCTAATCTAAAAAAAGTCGCAAGAAAAACCATTAGGGTTTTTAACACAACCAAACGGATGGTCAAATACAGATAGAGATTGAAACCCACAATGACCAAATGGTTATATACAGTGCGCTTGTATGGGTTGAAAAAACCTACCTGAAGAGCACAGCTTTCAAACTAGGCAAAGTACAAAGAATGTGCAGTCTGTTGATAACAAGAGCGATAAGAACCACGACCACAACAGCCATGGTTACACTTCGTTGTAATGATAGAAGCAAGACAAGCAGCATACTGGCTGCAGATTAATGAACACGCTTCAATTACCGAAAAAAAACTGGGCATATACAACGTGCTGCGTGAAAAAACTCTCTTAACCGATTTTACAAAAGATTATCACATCTGAAAAAAATTTAAAATGATAAAACCGTCACAAGACGAATTTGCAAAAAATTACCCGCGCGCAGTTATAGGAATTATCTCGTATACAGGTAAGGTCAAAAATAGCAACGAAATCGGTGCAAAAATATATGGAGACTTTCGTTGACCTTGAGTAAATATGCATCCACAAACTGATTAAGGCACTCTGGAAATATTAGCAAATCGTCAACAAATGCAACCCATCTGTATACCAAAATACCGGAGTGTAAAGAAAAACTTAATGGCAGACGTGCTACCTAAAAAGTTTTCGGAGTTTTCGGAATCGTCTACAAGAACGTAAAAGAAATAATTCGCAGCAAACTAGCAGCGGCACATAAGAAACTATAGAAGTTCAGGGATGAGGCACACGAAACTCTTTCTTACAAAAACACAATCACAACGTTAAAAAACTAACAGGATTAAGAAGAGGGCACTGTGACCTTAACAAACCACAGATGCTCAACTAGCCGATGATGGGTTGAAAAAAACTTCTTGGAATAAGTTTCTGGACTGACAAAACAGAACTGCTGAGGGAGTAATAAATCGGAAGTGCACAAAAAGACCAAGAAAACCGCGGTGTAGGAGTGCTAGACAAAGCACCTCTCGAATAAAATAATCATGGCGTGAGATTTATAAATTCATGCTGTGTTATTTCTCATTATATATTTAGCTCCTTAGTTTAGTGTCTTGTAGCTTGTGACACATAGTAAAACTTTTTCTAAAACTAAGACGCGAGATTACTATTGAAACGTTCGAGAAATTATTTGCAAATGCAAGAGCCTTCTAGAAGATGGATAACAGCTTCTAGAAGATATACCGAAAAATAAGGAACGCTCGAGAAGGATTTCGGTATGTGTATATATACCGACGAGACAGATCGTAGGTCAATTATTGCTGGAATGCGAATACAGCAGTGTTAAGAAGATTATCAAGTTGAAATAAATAAGTCGTTAGCACGCGTGTGAGATAAACCTACAGAGAATAATCGTGTACGTGATTTTTAGTGTAAACAAGTGTGAAGCTATCCACGGACGTTATCTTATCTTCGTTTAAAAGTGATAGTGTTATACAACGGTTATACATAAATTAGTGTAAGTGTTTTCATTAAATATTATTAGATTTAATTAGTTCGGTTAATTTAAAAGTGTACATATTTCTAGAATAAGTAAACGTATTTTTAGTCGTTAAAAATAAATTAGTTTTTAATAAATAAATCCGCAACACTATGCACGTACGCACATCAGTCATCCAAACATATAGGATTCTTAAGGTTTCTTATGCAGAACAAGACAAAACAAACATCAAAATGCAAACACCAATACAATTCCACAACCACAAGCTACATATCAAAATCAACAGTCAAACGATATGAATGAATTGAAATCTACGATAAAAAGCTTAATCACACAAGATTCAAATTTTCAAAATTTCACGTGAATATGTGGTCAAATGCTATGTATTTTTGATTGAAAGCTTATTCGGGCGGCTCGCCACCCCTTTACCTGTGACTTTTATCGGTGGCGCTGGTAAAACACTAGTACATTTTGGAAAGCTTCCATGACGTCCCGTTGCTGACCATTTTATTAGAAGAAATATATAAACACGTGCAAAGTTAATTAGAGGAAAACTCGGTTCATTCATTTACGTTAATTATTGTATGAATTAAAGACAGCATTTACTTGTGATAACGCTGCATGTACGTTTTTGTGTCAGATTTCATATTACGTTTTAGGTCATACTGGTACAGAATTTGCTAATTCCCTAATGGATAATACACAACTGTAAGTACTGCATTTTGTATTTATACCAGTACTACTTCGTAGGCCATGTCGATTGTTAGAATGACCATTCGTACATACTAAGTTGTAATCACAATGAATGTTAAAACTTTTTTTGTGTGTCTCATACTTATCTGGTGCCCTTCGATTCTCTAGACTTTTGATTTTCGTGTTATTGTAATTTAACTTAATAAAGTAAAGTAATTCCTTTGTTAATAGTTAAACCGATTAGGTCGCTTTGATGTGCGACGTGTTTCCCAGTCAAAGGCGTAATTTATACTTGGCCTATGATATCAATCCATGTAATATTGTTTGCAACGTTTATATAACTATACTTATGTACTGTCTTCGTCCTCTTTAACTACTTCTGTGATAAAATAAATATACATATCTCTCTTATTTAGTCTTTCATCGTTTTGGTACCTTTTTAGATTTAATTTATAATCTAGCATCATAAAGCCTGCCACTCACTCTCCAGGAACAACAGTGTTAGGCGTCGCTTATTTTTTTGTTACACGAGAACCAGCGTAACAATTTGTATCCACATTTCCCATTTTCGTAATTTAATTTCATTTCATTTTTATTAAGTCATTGGTATACGGACTCCAGTGGATAGATAATTCGGATTGATTTGATACTTACAAAGAAGAAGTTGTACCAGTAGCCATTTCCTGTGTTAAGGTCGTTGCGAGTGGTTTAACTTTGATAGAAAATTGTAAGCAATTTCTCTTTCTATTTAATTTTCATCGTCGCTTATTTCTATTGAGTTTTTAGCAATTCTACATTTAGTTATATTCATGTTCAACTACTTTATTAAAAGTAGAAAAAGTAATTTATCTGAAATAATGTCGCACATCCAATAGACCGAATCAGTGAATATAATTAATTGTGAGATTAATGACCTCAAGGGTTTGTTTTTCTCGGTTCGAACTTCGCACAGCTTCTAATACCGCAAAGTATTGATGATCGTAGCAACTCACTTGTCTATCTATTTAATTTTCTATTATCTATTAGTTGACACGTCGTTGCACGTAAGCTTACATACTTCGAAAGTTTCAAAAATAAGACTTTGCACGTAGCTTTAAGAAACTTTGGTGGGGTAAATTGTCCAATTTGTACTCATTTAAAAACTCGTTATTAATTCTTTTAAAGTACTATATTGTTTGCGACTACATGCAAGCATTAATATTTGGTTGATTTTGCTTTGTAAGTTTACGGTCATATCAATAATTACCCGTGATTCAAATTTTGTATTGTTGTGTTCAAAATTATTGACCGAGTTAGCTTACTTAACCAGTAGTATTTTTATCTGCTTTGCTTGTTATTAAATCATGTAAAGTACTATTATGGCAATTGTTATTGTTTGATAGAATACAAAACAAAAACCAAGGCATCAAAAACGACCTAGCCAATCTCAAATTTACGGAAGCTAATTTATTCAATGTCAGTCAATGTACCAAAGAAGATGTTAAATAAAAAATCTTCCTTCCAAATAAGTCTTCCCATTACGTTAGTCAAGAACTTAGAAGTACTAAAAATTATAGGCAAAAAAAACTAATGGAAAAAACACCAGGTTTTGAGGTTTGATCTGGAGAGATCTTCCAACAGCTAACTAAAATTGTTATTCAAGCAATCATCCAAACATATCATGTTATTGACACTATTAGATTTAATTTCTTAGAAAGCGTAATAGCGAAGGCTTCCACGGCCGGAATCTATACTAACATTCGTAAGGGGCATCATCAAGGCCCTGATGAAGCCCCTTACGAAAGTGGGCAAAACGTTGGCAGCTTCGGTTGCAACTATGACACGGTCCAAACCCGGAAGACATTCTAATGTTCTTAGAAAGCGGCTCAAATAATAATGATACAAAATCCTAAAAAAAACACCTATTGAGTATGCATCATATAGATCAATAAACCTCCTCTAAACCTTTTCTAAAGTCTTTAAAAAATAATTTCCAAAAAAACTACAGCCAATTCAAAATGAAAAATAATTAATTTCCAATTACAAAATTCGGATTTTGACGATAACACGCAACCGTAAAACAAATTCATCAAATGTAGGTCAAATTTATAACGACCTTGACAAGTATTGATCTGCTGCGTTCTTAGATATTTCCAAGGTCATCAATAAGGTTTGGGATTTGGGATTATTATATAAACTAAGAAGTTTGGTATACTAAAACCGACATTTCTTTGTAAATCGACGAATCTCTAACCCGAAACAACTTTGACTATAATTTAGAAAAAAAATACTGAATGACTGGAGGAGGTCTAGGTTATGATTAAAAAACCAGCTACTGCTCTATCTTCTTTTTTTCTCTAATCTTTAATGCCTTTTCGGGCGTTGAATGGTGGTTTTGTATCTATTTTTTCCATTCCTTCCTCTTTTTTTAGCACCTATTTATTTGATTTTGTTTTATCCATTATCCTTTGCTTCGGTTTTTTTATTTTCTCCGCTTTCATTATTCTTTTTGTTTTTCTGCTGGGTTTCGCTTTTATTGTATGTGCATACAGTTTAGTTGTTTATTGGTTTTTGCTTAGTTATGTCTTCATTTTCTGTTTTGTCTCACTATGTTTTTCCTGCTATATTTCCAAGGTGTCCAACTTTCGCAAGTGTAAGTTATTGTTGGTAAGGTTATTATATTATCTACTTTTTTTACCTCTATGTCAATGTCTTTGTGGCCTCGTATTGTTTTGTTGATGGTATAATAGGCTCTTGTAAATTTGTTTGCTCTATTTACTAATTCTGCCTTCATTTTTCCATTTTTCGTTATTACACTGTCTAAGGTAAAAATGTACTTTTGTTCTGTTAACGATTCTTTTTTGACTTCAAAGTTTGTTTTTAAGATCTCCTTATTAACGTATTTTTACGAAAACCACATTTGGCAATGTTGTAAAACAAACTTTCCATTCTAATGCGATTTCAACAGATTTCAATCATAAGCATCGTCTGTCAAATTTACATATATCCACACCATTTTTTTTCGTGTTTTTTTGATTACTTTTGATTGCTTCTGGTAGTTCTGTGTTTTTTGCGTTCTTTGTTATTGTTTTGTTTACTCATAGTGGCTTTTACATTCAATGAATGAATATGTACTTAATGTGCGGTTTTTGTAATGGAAACGCTAACGCGGCTGCAAACGAGTATGGCATACGTTTTCCAAAACAACCTAGAGGAAATACATTTCAAAGACTGGATCAACGACTTCGAGAAACTGGTTTGTTTATAATGAGAAACGCAAATGTTGGTCGACCAAGACAAAGGCGTTGAACACAAGTAGAAGAACATATTCTAAACGCTGTGCACAGAAATTTTTTTCTTAGTACCCGCTAATTAGTTTTATTATTAAAGGTCCCCAGTAACAAGATGGCTCACTTGGTTTTACAAAAAAACCTGCTTCAACCATATCACGTTTCTAAAGTTCAGCCTCTTTATGGAAACGACAGCATATTAGGATTAAATTTTTGTAACACAATCTTCAATTTGATTCATTTCTCTAGCGTATTCTTTGAAGTGACGAATCTATGTTTACCAAAGATAGTGTATTAATTGCTCATAACCTTCAAAATTGGACAGATAAAAATCTGCATGAATTTATAGTATATGGTTACCAAAAAAGGTTTTTCATTAACGTTTGGCTGGGCATAATAAATCACAGAGACGTTGGACCAATGTATCTACCAAATCATTTTAATGCTAATAGGTACCTTAATGCATTGGACCAAGTTATTGACGAGATGTTTGTATGCATACGCCATAACATGATTTTCATACAAAATGAAGCTTTTGCTCACTTTGCTCGTAATGTAAGAGAGTAATTGGATAAACACTTCTCGAATAGATTGGTTGGTCGCGGTGGTCCCAGTCTACAGTCTGCGAGATCTCCCGATATCAATGTTCTAAATTATTTTGTTTGTTGTTTCATTAAAGAAAAAGAGTTACTGAAAAAATTGACGCAGCGGTATTAGAAATTACACCAAAAAGACTCTAACGAGTAATCTAGACGGTACCTTTAAGATTGCAACTATGCGTAGTAGGGATGTCAAACGGTTCCGGATCCAAAACGAGATCCGGTATTAATCCGGATCTTCTCCGGGTATCCAGCTACGATATATCCGGATCCGGATTTCTCCGGATCTCATACACAATTCGCATCTTCAAGATCCGGATCCACGGATTTGTTTAACCGGATCAGCATAGCCGGAATCGATCTTATATTATACGTGAATTCTGTTGTTGTATGAAATGAACTTCGCAATTCGTATTATTTATAAGTTATTAAAATGAAACATTATTACAGTAAATGAATAATCATAAATATCTTTAAAGCTAGAAGGATTAAAATTAATAGTAATGCAGGCCCGAATTTAACTCGCAAATCCTTAGATCCGTAGATCCGGATTTATCCCCCGATTCCGTAGGTCCGAATTTAATCTTCGGATTTTTGATTCGGATCTACAAAAATCCGGTATTCGGATCCATTGGATGCGGATATTTTTTAATCCGATATCCGGATCCATAAAATTTGCGGATCTTTACAGCCCTAATCCGTAGAAACTAGGGGTGTAAAACGGTTTCGGATATAAAACAAGATCCGGTATGGATCCGGATCGTCTTCGGATCTCCAGCTACGATACATTCGGATCCGGATTTCTCCGGATCTCATGCGCAATTTGGATCTTCAAGATCCGGATCCACGGATTTGTTTAACCGGATCCGCATAGCCGGAATTGAAATTCGATTATACGTGAATTCTGTTGTTGGTGTATGAAATGAACTTCGTAATTCGTATTATTTAGAAGTTATTAAAATGAAACATTATTACAGTAAATGAATAAACACAAATATCCTTAAACCTTGAAGGTTAGAAATTAATAGTAATACAGGTCCGTATTTAACTCGCAAATCCTTAGATCCGTAGATCCGGATTTAACCCCGATTCCGCAGATCCGGATTTAATCTTCGGATTTTCGATTCGGATCTACAAAAATCCGGTATTTGGATCTATTAGATATATTTGGATCCGATATCTGGATCCCTAAAATTTGTGGATCTTTACAGCTCTAGTAGAAACAGATGGATTTTAATTCGAACAATTTTGTAAGGGTTAGTCTCATTCACTTACTATCAGATAAAGTAGAATAAAATCGTGTTGAAAAGTACATTTGAAATTAACATTATTAATTGTATGTACCTAGTTATTATTCTGACAATAAATAAATTGAAAAATTTACAACGAGCTACCAATGACGAATAAAATAGCTACGGCAGGTATTACAATAGTATGCTACTTTACAATGTTGCCAAATGTATGCTTCTTTTAAACGGTTTTTGAAGATATGAAGCATAATACAACAATTTAAGATTGGGATTCTTGATTCAGAATTGAACAAAGAATGTCGCAGCGCGTAGCCTTTTCATCAACTTATACACACCCTGTATATAATATTTTGTATTTTGAAATAAATAAGAATTTATATTCCTTAAAACCAATTATAAAGTTTTTATATAATTGATTGACGAGTATGCACAAAAAATAAAATGAATATTTGCTAAAATGACATCAGAAAGCAAATAAAAAGAAATCGTAATTGTAAATATTAAATGTATAAAATGTTTCAAAAATGAACAAAAATTCTTTTTAAATTAATTTAAACAAAAATCTGTCTTTTACGTTAAATTAGTTTATCGTTTTACGAAAGAAGTTAAAAACATCAAGATTGTAAATGTTTGAATAAAGCTTTCATGATAGATAATAAACAGTCCTTAAACACAACTCGAAGCTGTCAGATAAAGTAATTCTTAATAAAAATTTTTAAAGAAATAATGTACTTTGACACAGTACTTTTAATATCGTTGTTAGATGAAAAATTGAAAAGCTTTAAATTACAAATAGAAATTGACATTTACGTGTTTCACGTGCTTGACAATCTATCGACTTTTAATTACTTGACATAGCAGTAAATATTTTACTAATGACCGAATTTTATAAACGTTGCACAGATAAAAATAAGTTATAGTAAATGTTAAAAATAAAAGTATGAAAACTTAGAAATGTTATAACAAAGCATGGCAATTATATACTAAAAGCAATTAATTAAAAATGCTCATGTAGACACATTTTTAATTTTATGACACTATAAAAACGAGCTTAAAGCTAATATGAAAAGTGGTGCGTTATGTAATAGACTAATTAAGTTATTTTTCATCCAGGAATTAACCGTAACTGTCAGCATTTCACTCAACGCAGATAGCATATTCTTTCTTAACGTTGAATGTTGAAACCTAACCCGTAATTGCAAAATTGACTTAAAATTCTCATCTAGCAGAATTTCTAATATCTTCAGAACAAAAATTTTCTGTATCTGAAACATGTCGTTACGTTCAAAGTAAAAATATGGTCAACGTTCTACTTTTATGTAGACATAACTATAGCACAATAGATGCACTTTTAGGTAATTAAAAAATATAAACTACACAAACATTAAATTCTTTGATTAAAACTTTTTAATCTAAAAGGTTTCTTTGGTTTAAAATGTTACATAATCAAAAATATGACTAAAAAATATATAAATCGTTAGTAATTTTAGAATACATTTAAATTTTATGATTAAATTTGTATTTAAAAAAAAATTTTGTTCAATAAAACAAATGAATTAATACGGTAATTAACGTAATGTAAAACTAAAAAAATAAAAACAAAAAGTAGAATAAGAGCTTTAGAATCTAAAATACTAAGATTTCTAAAATTCCATCAAATATTTTAACATTCAAAGCTACTAAAAAAATGCCGCGGCATCGAAGACGAAGAGGCTTTTAGCATAACTACAAAACAGAAAAAGAAGAAGAATAAATCCATAAAATTTGAAAATAAAATTTATTATTTATGTAAAGTATTTTACTGTTAACGTCAAATTTTTCGAGGTTAGTTACTTGCGCATGATCTGAAAGATCTGACTTATTGTTTATCAAAAATATTACAATTTTACAGACTTTTTTCAAACTCTGATTCTGCTTATAGAAATAAGCCGCGTATTGCAAAGCTTTCAAACAATGTTTTTAATCAATAAATTTTTGATTAAGCCAAAACTTATCATCTCAAAAGTATTTGTGATATAAACAATTTGTTAAAAAAAAACGATTGTGTGATTGAGTCCGACTTGAGTCACTGTGATGACGGTTTAGCAGAAGTAAGAGAGGACAGCAGTAGTAGTGTAAACTCAAACGATTGAAGACGTATGGTATAAGTAAAAAAAACATTCAATTTCTAGACGCAAACGCAGAAGAATTTGACGTCGAAGACCACGTTTACAAAGATGGAATAGAAAACGGGCACTCTACTCGAAGTCAAAATAGCAACGACGATAAAGACGAAAGACGCAGTTGTACAAACGTTTTTACAACAGAGAGTAACTGTGTGCCAAGATTTCCGATAAGTTTTAAGTATGTAGAAGATTCGATACGTACATTTTGGGGCAACAAAAACTATACGATAGAAAAGTGGATTGAAGAATTTGAAGAGACAGCAACACTTATGCAGTAGACTGATTTACACAAACTTATATTTGCAAAAAAACGTCTCCGAGTATTGGCACAGACGTTAATACAAGCAGAAAAAGCAGTGACATTGTATAAAGTCTTGAAAAAAAAAACTGTTTAAAGAGTTTTCAGACAGAATAACCAGTGCCAAATTTAATCGTTTATTAACAAACAAGATACAAAAAAAGGTGAGTCGATTCAAAAGTATTTCTTAAACATGAGAGAACTAGCCAGTAGAAGCAATGATGAGTCAGAAGCTGTGTCTCAATTTATAATAAACAACATTTCAGATGACAACGTCAACAAAATGATGTTGTATGGAGCCAAAAGTATACCACAATTTAAAGAAAAACTACAAAATTATGAGAAAATAAAGAAGAATATCACAAGATTGATCGTTTTGTAAACAAAAGACGTGAAGATAGGAAGATGTAAAGACGAAACACGTAAAGACAGAGATGTGAAGATAGAAGACGTAAAAACGAAAGACGTGAAGTTGGAAGACGTGAAGAAGAAAAAGAAATCAGATTTGATTATTTCGATGTAGCAGGACACCGATCAAGAGACTGTGAACACAGAAACTAAGAATTTAAATATTTCAAATGCAACAGGTTTGGACATAAGACGACATAATGACGTTACATTGAACACCAAAACGTATATATCTCTAGAAGGAGCGGAAAAAAGTTACTAGCCTAAACTAAAGTGGTAATAAATATTGATGGTATTAGAGTGAATTAAACAACAAACCCAGTTAAGGAAATTATGAATATCAACGCAGACTTGGAAGTCTGGGATTATTTTGTAACTAATTATAAACCGAAGAAGATAAGAACTACAGACGTAACTATGAAGATTATCGTTCAACATGAACAACCCATATACTGCAGACCGAGAAGATTACTTTTTGCGGAAAGAGACCAAGTAGAAAAATAGATAAAAAAAGATAAAATCGAACCATGCGTGTCCAACTACACAAATCCAATAGTTATAGTTAGAAAAAAAGACTGCAGTCCACGAGTTTGCATTCATTACAGAAACATAAACAGAGTAATTATAAAAGACCGTTATCCACTACCACTAATTGAAGATATGCTAGATAGGCTGCAGATTGCTCGAGTGTTTAGCAAGATCGACCTAAGAAAGAAAGTAGAAAATACATTTCATTTGTGACGCATAATGGTCAATATCGTTTTTTGAAAGTATCGTTTGGATTATGCAACAATCCTTCAGTTTTCCAAAGGTTTATAAATGCAATATATTGTGACTTATCTAAAGAAGCAGTAGCACTACCATAAATGATTTAGTAATACCGGCGAAAAACGAGACATAAGCAATAGACAGATTAAAGACAGTACTACAGACTGCAAGAGATTACAGATTGGATGTAAATATAAAGAAAAGAAAATTTCTGAAGAGACGAATAAAGTTTCTGTGACATTGACTGAAGAGAGTAAACTGCGTCTAAATCCTGTCAAGATTAAAGCTATTAAATACTTTCTAGAACCAAAAACTACAAAGCAAGTTCAAGGATTTTTAGGACTAGCAAGATATATTCGCAAGTTTATCCGCGATTATGCGAAAATCGCAAAACCATTAACTGATCTACTGAAAAAAAATAAACAGTTCAAATTTGAAGAAACATAAAAAACGGCATGGCTCATGGTAAAAAATAAATTGTTGGCAGCATCAGTTCTGGAAATATTCAAGCAAGGCGCTGAGACTGAGTTACACACCGATGGCATTCAAAAACGCTTTGGAGCTGTGCTTTTACAAAGCAAAAATAATCAACTACATCCAATTTTTTATGCCAGTAAAAAAACGATTCCAGCAGAACGTAAATACTACAGCTGCGAGTTGGAAGTGTTAGCCGTAATAAAAGCCATTAAAAAGTTTCAAGTATATTTATTGGGACACCATTTCAGAATCGTAATGGATTATAATGCATTTCAAAAGATTATAGCAAAGAACGATCTAAGTACGAGAGTGGCACAACGAATACTTTTATTGGAGGAGTATTATTACGATATAGAACACTGATCAAGAAACAAGATGGCACATACAGATGCACTAAACCAATACGAACATTTCGCGAAAAGTAAAGACGGCTCAAGACAGCGACTAACTAATCAAGAGTTTGAAAGAAAAAAAAATATACAAAAACTATTTCATAAAAAGAGACATTTTCCATAAACACACTAAAGGAAAAGAGCTGCTGGTGATTCCAGATACCATGGAAATAGAAATTATAAGAAAAGTTCACAAAAACGGACATTTTAGCGTAAAAAAATAAGAAGTAGTTGAGCAAGAATTTTACATATCGGACGTGCGACAGAAGGTGGAAAAGACATGCATTAAAATGCATCCTAGCAAATTCTAAACTTGGAAACAAAGAAGATTTTCTACAGCTGATGGATAAAGACGAAAAACTGTTGTATACTCACCATATCAACTATTTAAGGCCACTACATTCAACTAATAAAAATGATAATTACATACTGACAGTTATAGATGCATTCAGCAAGTCTGTGTAGTTATGTTATCCCGTAAAATGTACAACGTCAAAAAAAGTCATAGTAAAACTGGATCTACAAAAAAATTTCTTCGGAAATTCGTACCAAATAATTACTGATTGAGGAACAGCATTTACAGTAGCCGAATTCCAAGATTACTGCGTTGAGGAAGGTATTGAAACGTTCGAGAAATTATTCGCAATTTCGAGAGCCTTTGCGAGGCTTTTTAGAACGTCCACCGAAGGATGTGGAACATACATGAACGTTTTGCCAAAGTGTATAAATACTGTGCAAACAAATCCGAGGTCAGTTATTTCCGTAATGCGAAGATGGCAGTGTTAAGAAGATTATTCAAGTCTAAATAAATAAGTGATTAACGCGTGTGCGATAAAGATACGGAGTACGTGACTTTAATATAAACAAGTTTCAGCGTTTAGATAAATAGAAGTTATCTTCCTGGAAGTGATAGTGCGATATAAATTATAGTGTAAGTGTTTTTATTAAATATCTTTAGATTTAATTAGTTCGGTTAGTTTAAACGTGTATATATTTTTAGTAGTTAAATAGATTAGTAATAATAAAATTTGTTACAATTTGGTGTCAGAAGTGGGATAGCATCTCCACGATGTGACATCAGGAGGACGCTTTGGTATTAAGAAGACGTTGGGTAAAGTGTAAGAACGATTCTACTGGTTAAACTGCAAAGAGGACGTCATCAAATAGTGCCGTAATTACACGGTTTGCGCATCAAGAAATGGTCCAGCGAGAAATCGCAAAACACTCATGAAGCAATACAACGTAGAAATCCCTTTGAAAAGAGTAGCGATTAACATCGCAGGGCCGTTCCCAGAATGCGATTCGAGAAATAAATACATCTTGATGGCGATGGATTATTTCACGAAATGGACAGAGGCTTACGGCATACCTAATCAAGAAGCAGCTACAGTCGCAGACGTATTAGTAAAAGAGTTTTTCTGCCGGTTTGAAGTTCCGTTGAAATTACATTCCGATCAAAGCCGCAATTTAGAGTCTGGGCTGTTTCAAGAAGTTTGCCGACTGTTGGGAATTAAGAAGACTAGGACGACGCCTCTCCGTCCTCAATCTGATGATGAGCAATGAATCGAACAATAGGCAAGTACTTAGCTAAGATAGTGTCCAAACACCAAAGAGACTGGGATCAGTACTTGCACGTTTTCCTAATAGCATACCGATCATCCGTTCACGAAAACACAGGCCAAACACCATCCTGTGTAATACTCGGTTGCGAAATACGATTGCCATGCGAACTCCAATTTGAACGAAGACCGGAAGAAGAAGTTGCTGGAGAAAATTACGTCAGCAAGCTGACCAAGAGGCTAGACGAAGTACATGAAGAAGTCCGTAAAAACACACAAATTGCCAGCGACAGAATGAAGACCAGATATGATGCCAAGGCGCAAAATGGTGGGTTTCAACCTGTCGACATGGTCTGGTTGTATAATCCCCAAAGGAGACGTGGTTTGTAGCCGAAGCTGCAAAGACAATGGGAGGGCCCTTATGAAGTCGTGCAGCGTATTAATGACGTTATATATCGCATTCAAAAAAGCATCAAAAGGCAAACTAAAAGTGGACCGCGTCGATCGTCTAGCCCCGGTTGTTGGCGATAACCACAAAACACAAGTTCAGGTCCGAACCAGAGTAATAAGCAGCAGAACCAAAAATCAAATCGAAGGAAATGCAGTTCGAGAAGTTTATGAGCTTATACGGAGGTTCTCGAAAGGTTAGGTTCGGAGTTACCACCGAGAAACAACAAGACCTGTGTCAAACACAAAAAAATTACGCCATCGCACATTGCGTGAGCGAGGATCTTGACATGTCTAGAGGGATTTCAGTTTCAGTGTTTAAAAAGAAGTTTAGGCAGCTAGATGGATTACGAACACAGCAACCGGTAGTTGAAAAAGTTTTAAAACTACGTGGTAACAGACGCTTCGTTTTCTATTTGGTCACCAAGAAATACTCGAGTACCAAGCCGTTATACGAAAATCTGTGGCGAACATTATGGAATCTCAAGAGAGAAATTGAGTTCCACCATGTTAAGAAATTGGCAGTACCCAAGCTTGGTTGTGGCTTAGATCAATTGAATTGGAGGACAGTTCGAAACATGTTGGAGGTCGTCTTCCGAAGAACAAGCGTTCAAGTGTTGGTCTGTAGTTACCAACCCAGAAGAATATCGGGTCAGGAAAAGTCCATTGACTGTTACTTTCATGGTCAAGGAAGTTGCCGAAATGGAAAAAGCTGCCGCTATCGCCACGATCCATTTTACCGGTGTCGCATCCAGTCTCCTGTTCTGGGACAAAACAGTCGTAAGAAAGGGAAGTGAAACGTTATTTCCGTAATGCAAAGACGGCAGTGTTAAGAAGATTGTTACGGTGAAAATGCATAAGTGATTAACGCGTGTGCGATATAGATACGGAGTACGTGACTTTAATATAAATAAGTTTCGACGTTTAGATAAATAGAAGTTATCTTCCTGTAAGTGATAGTGCGATATAAATTATAGTGTAAGTGTTTTTATTAAATATCTTTAGATTTAATTAGTTCGGTTAGTTTAAACGTGTATATATTTTTAGTAGTTAAATAAATTAGTAATAATAAAATTCGTTACACTATAAAACACTACCCAATTACAACAGGTCTACAAAGAACAAATGGAAATACTTAATCGAGCGATAATTAAAGTATTAACTAAATTAAGCTTGAGCGATCCAGGCAAATGGTGTTGAGCGGTTACAATCGATCATTAATTCTGCACATTAACGATCAATTAGTACTACGCCCTTTGATCTGATGTTTGGCGTAACGATAAAGACCAAAGATGAGGAATGATTAAAAGAGTTACTAAAACTAGAAATGATCGTGTGTTTCAACGAAAAGACTCAACCCAAAAAGAAAAAAAAGCACTGACATCAAATTGGAGATTTGGCCGCTATCAAAAAATCCCAATTTGGTTCAGGAATTAAACTTAGAACAAAACCTTTGGGTCCGTACCAAAGTGAAGCCTAACAGCACCTATAATGTTGAAAAAACAGAAGGTACTGAAGATAAAAAAAAAACATCTACCTGTGCCGAATATATTAAGCCGCGGTTACCACATGACGATTATTATTCCGGGGCGGACAAAGCATCAGAAATGGCCGAATGTAGAATTAGGTTCGATTTGAGCCACCATCGCAAAGGTTTAGCAGGAGTAAGAGAGACCAGCAGTATTAGTGTAATCTCAAACAATTAAAAACGTATTTTATAAGTAAAAAAATACAAAAGGCGATAGTAGTAAAGTAGGGCCAGTTCTGGATCACTCGGGTAAGATCGACAGGAGATCGTGAAGTTTCGTTGCTATCATTTCGTTTCGGGTATGCTCGAGTTGCATTCGTATTTGGTAAGTCGGGATAGATCGTATTGGTGGTGGGAGAATTGCAAAACGTTGTAAGAGTCGTTTCGTTTCGCGTATGCTCGGATCTAAGTCTGTCGGAGAAGTTCGTAGTGATGGTAGCGATGCTGTTGTGTGTATATAAAGGTGATATTTGTGAAGATTTAATATTTGTATTTTAGTCTCTTATTCGTTTTAATAAGTTTAAGAAAAAAATTAAGATGCAACCATTTTTGCAAACTTGAACAAAACCTCTCATTTGGTTCCTTATGTGAGTGCAAGTCTATCAATAAATGACCAGTATAAAAATAAGTGTTTTCGTAAAATAGATGGTAAATTTGGGGAAAAAGTGATTGTCGAATGTCAATATTTTAAAGTAACTCTACCACAAAGATTTATTACCAAGTTTTCGATTGAAGACATAAACCAAATTAATAGCGTGATTGCTAAATTGTCAATTCAGTTGAAGCTTAAATTAATAAAAACCTACACAATTTAATACAATTGTCAACTGTATAATTGTGAAAACGATATCTATCACGTTATAGTTCTAATTTGTGGTGGAAAATCTCAAATAGTTAATCTGGAGCCAATTAATGCCATAAAATGAAAACAGTAACCTGTAAAATTATAGAGTTCACTAATTTAGTTTACTGATGTCCCCTTTTCGGCAACTACTAAGTTAGTTGTGGTAATGTCTTGCTATTAACAGCCCGTAACTAAAACCAAAAAATTAATTTTAATAATCATGGCTTGTTTTGTGGTAGAAAACTTGTAATTAAATACAAAAAAAATAATTTATTGTTTTTTTAGAATAAAACTATACGAAACAATCTATAAAAAACCTAGATGTTAAAAGTCAACAATTTTAACATAAATCAACTAATTAATTTAGTGGCAGTTGATTTTTTGACGAACTGTTACATTAAACAAAAACGAGAAGAAAATGACAGTTTTTGATAAATTGCGTATGTACATGCTATATAAGAACAATTAATGCCACTAAGCCTTAGCTTGCAGTTTTAAAGACAATGTGGCAAATTAGCTGAAGAAGATAAAAATTTGTTCATGGTAAATCCATCAATAGCAACCAGAACAAAATAAAACAATTTATAGGTATGCTAATGATGATGGGAGTGTTGAATTTTTTTGGTATGTAGAGTATTGGAGTCAAGACCTGAGATACGAATACATTGCTGATGTTATCAGTCTCAAAAGATTTTAGAATTTGAGACGATATACACATTTTGCAGACAATAACACTTAAGCAGAGAACTCAGACAGAGTGTTTAAAGTGCGACCTGTACTGAATGCTATTAAAAATCTACCACAGAGACATTATGGGTTCATAGACAAAACGATCGTACCATATAAAGGAACTGAGGCAGGGCATTTGCCTCATAAGTAAAAATATAAACTATTCGTACAAACGAGAGTTTCCGAAATTGTGTACGATTTTTTGCTGTACACTGAAAAAGGTATGGAAACTGACTAGAATGACCGGGAAAAGAAATTTGAAATTGGTATCTAAGTGGTAATTTTGCTTTAACTATTGACTATGTTTACACAAGGACTGTTTAAAACAGCAGTCAGTATAGTTCAGATTGTTCTGCTTGTCGCCAATATCCGGAAAGGATAGGCACACATTCGGAAGAAGAAAAAAACTATTGAACATCCACTGCAAACAAAACTTTGCTCGTTTAGTCAACTAAAAAATTGCCCGTTTAAAACAGATAAAACTTTACTAAAATATGGATGGATTATCAGTTTGACTCAAGCAATAAAGTCATCTCAGTGAAGTGAGTAGAAAACCAAGTTGTAACTTTGGCAACTTCATTTGTTGGTATTGAACCCGTTGGTCATGTCAAGAGGTAAAATTCAGAAGCGAAACAGAATGTTGACATTAAATCAAAAAGCTGGTGTCTACGAAATTTTGGATTTGTAATTAATTTATGAGTTGTAAATGCATGGCTGTTATCTCAAATCTAAACAAGAGAAGCCTTCTCTCAAGGATTTCCGACTGCGGATTGCTAACCAGTTGATTACAAAAA
This sequence comes from Aquatica leii, assembly GCA_035610365.1. NCBI lineage: Eukaryota > Metazoa > Arthropoda > Insecta > Coleoptera > Lampyridae > Aquatica > Aquatica leii. Next base: position 11,168,947 of record CM069434.1, on the reverse strand, counting down.
GGAAAAAAAAGTGCAAAACTGTTACTAAAAAAGCTGTCTGCAAAACAAAAAACAGTGATTTTTGGCCTTGTGGAGAACTTACAATACGACGAAACATCACGTTGACCAATCTGTGGATGCTGTCATTGCGAATTAGATTTTTCAACAGTGCACTGTAAAAAATGTAACTTGAAGTGTCATGTACCAAAACACAAATGTTTTGTGTCTGTCCACAAGAAGTGGCGTTTTTGTTAATGTTTTTGTTAAGTGTTTTGACAATCTTGTTTACAAACAGCACATTTTTTTTCAAAAAATATAATCAAATCAATGTTATTGCTATCAAATTGTGGTTATCTGAAGCTAAACTAAGTTCGGTACCATTTAAAAAAAATATCTTTGTCAAATAAAGGGTTAAGAAAATTTGAAGCGGTGTTCCACAAGTTGTGTTATATGTTATTTTCAAAAATGGAAAACCGTGCAAGAGTTTGTTTCTTCTAACGAATTGCATCTCATTTAGGTTTAACTAAAAAAAATCACAAATTTTAGGATCTTGATTAAAAGAATAAAATTTTGTTGATTCTACTACAAGAATCTTTGTATTGAAAAGACTCCTCAAAAAATTCAGTTTTTATACAAAATTGAAAGAAATTTCTATTATTGCACTGATGTAATTGTATGAAATAATATTAAATATAACCTTGCAGAATGGTGATTGTTTATAGACGAAAACAAGCTTATATTCATCATCTTTGGCAAACCTGTGACAATTTTAAGGTTAATTTTTTATTACTTTAACTGCAAGGAGAGTTTACCAAATATTGTCTCTGGGATAACGGAGCAGTGCACCAACATTGTTTTTGGAAAATTTAAAATAAAGTTTGAGCTGTTAGCGAACTCTAATTGGGGTAATTCTACACATTAAATTAGAATTGATTAAAAAACTTGTAAAAGCACTAAAAGAAAGCAATTATTTTAAATATTTTCCAAAGTTCCAAAGCTCTCTGATTTAACGTTTGCAAAGGAATATTTGTTGGTCCACAAATTAAGAAGTTTTTTAAAGATACAAATTTTGAACGTACTATGAATGATTTAGAGCTGACATAGACTTTTTTTAAAAATGTTTACAGATTCGAAAACCAGAACAGTGAAAAATACCAAGATATCCTGGCTAATTTGCTAAAAAAACAATAAAAATTTAGTGAGCCGAATGTGGCTCAGAGTGCAGTCACATTATGATTTCTTTTTTGCTAGCTTAGGAAAGATGAGTGATAAATAGGGAGGAAAGATTTCATCAAAATATTTTAGGTAAAAACAATATCAGAGTAGGTGAGGTCTCCCTATGAGATTATTGCTGATTTCTCTTTAGAGAAAGCAACAACCAAGATAAAAAGTAGATTTAACTCTATTTTTCCAAAATTTTGGTATATTGATATCAGCAGTGGGTTTCTATAGAAGATAACAAAATCGTATTTAACTTAAACAGTATTTTATTAATTTGTTAAAATAACAAAAGATAATTCCTAAATACATAAAAACTTTTTTTAATATAACTTTTCATTGTTGCCAACTTAACTGTTTATTTTGTTTTTTAAATTTAAGATATTTGATTGTGCTAACACCTTTCCCCATTCGAATGATCTTAAATAAATTTAAACAATTTTATTTCTTAAGCCTATTCTAAAACTATGTTTTTCTCAACAGTACTCTTGATTAACTTTTAGTCAATATATCAGCAGTTTGATTGTTTGTGGGAACGTACTCAACAGTAAGAATTTTGTTAGCAAGATATTCAGCTTTTGTCGACAAGACTGCTACACAACTTTTCCTTTTCGTATTCCAGCACACAGTGCTTCCAAATACTGATGTAGATATTCTATCATTTTGATTTCCTGCCCTGTCACAGTTTATATATCCTATTAATTTTCCTTTGTTTTTCTCAAAAAATACTGTTTATGTATCTCAAAAATTTTTAAAGACATTTTTACAACCGATCTGATGGTTTATCTTGAAATCGGCTGCAAATAATTATTGCTGAAGTCTGGTCATACTAAACTTTGAGTCCATGGGTGTTTACTATCTTCGTAATCAACCATATTAAAGCGCCGAAGAAGATCCAAAAAATATTTTTTTATTTTGACTTAAATAAATTTCATTTTTAGTTCTTCCGATATTGGTACCTAAAAACTCTTCCAATATCTTGCATCTTAAAATTATCGGTTAATCTCAGTTTTAATCCGTATATTTTGCTTCCGGAAGTAACATCCTTTCCGAGTTCTTTAGTGTATAAGCATGAATCATTATTAGGTTGTTTTGATCTTTCTTTCTTCACAAATTGATTAAATCTCTCGTTCCAACAGTATGGCGCTTGCTTAAGGTCATACTATGTCTTCTGTAGTTTATATACTTTATTGTCATCCTTACCTTTAGGTTCATTTTATACAAGTCTTGCTTTGTGTTTCTTAACATTTCCATATTCATCGTTTTTAATTCAAAAGACTCACATTGTATCCAATACTCTTGCATGTTTTGGTTTTTCAACTACTGGCTAAGTTTCATTTTCTTTAAGTGATTCCATTTCTGCTTTGATTGTTTCTATCAATTTATTGATGTTTGTTCTATTTTTCACTTCTTGATAACTGCTTGGTACATTGTCAATAAATGTTTCTGAACTGAGACTAAGATATTCCATCTCATATTCATCTATGTAATCATTTAGATATAGCGGTCTTTTTCTTTCTCTTACGTTTCTGCTGTTACTATCTTCTGTTACTTTAATGTCAAGATTTTCTCCTATTTGACATATTTCAGTTGTTGATTATAAGCGATTTTTGGCTTAGACCGCGTCATAGTTAAACACCCAAACTTTTTAGGCTTGGTCCTAGTCTCTCCTTGAAAGTCGAAGCAAAAAGTAGAACTTGGCCATTGCCGTATTGTCGTTTATGAGCATTTTACAAGACATTACATCTTGCATCTTCAGAGTGGTAAATATCACTAAAGGAAAAAAATAACCGCGAAAGCTTAAGATTTTATATTTCAGTTACTTTTTCATTTTTTTGTTCAATTGCAACTATTGATGTATTATTTAAAAGAACGTCGTCATTCTTGTTCAAGTTTTCAGTGTTTTTCTTCTCATCAAATATCACACTTCTGGCTATAACAATTTTTCTTTTTACAGGATTTCATAACCTATATCCATTACATGTATATCCAACCATTGCTTTTAATTCAGCTTTTGCTTCAAATTTCTCTGTCTGTTTTTTTTGGGTATAAGTGCCTTATCATAGAATAATTCAGCGGTTGTTTAATGATCCAGTGCAGTGGTAGGACTTTTGTAAGTAGCACATTGAATTGACTTTAAAACCATGGCTCTGGCTTTTTCTAAGAGTGTTCTATTAAAGCATTCAGCAGTTCTATTTGATTCTGGATTACAAAGCACTGTGATCTGATTTTTAACACATTTAACTTAACTAACAAAAATTTCTTGAGAGCAGTACTCTCCACTATTATTAAAAGTGTTGAGATTTTGTGATTGAATTTACTAGCAATTAATGCCTCATATTGTTTGAAACACTCAAAAATTGACTTTTATGCGTCATCAAATAAATAATGGCAAATTGTGTGTAGTCATCCAGGAACGTCACAAAATAATGTTTATTATCGTAATTAGGTGGGACAAGAAGACCACAAACATCACTGTGTATTAGTTCGAGATTCTTTTGACTTCTTTTGTGACATTTTTTTGGAAAAGGCAACCTGGTACTCTTACTTTGAATCCATATTCCACAGTTTGTGTTCAGTTAAATGTTTTTGTGTTTGTGAAGATTTTTGTACTCTACTTTTCTATAACCTTTGTTTAACAAAATTTTTAAATACAGTTTATTTATCTACTAGCGGAGTATGGTTATATTTCTAAAACTAAACCGGGTAGAAAAATTTGGTTTTTGGTTATGCTTTTAGTTCAATTTTGTCAGAACTATACCTACATTCATTTTTACAAGTTATACAAAAATAAATTTTAAATTTTTGGTTAGTAAATAATTAGAAAAGACATTTAGACTCAGGTCTTAGACAACAAATCATCTCCTATACCCAAAGCTTAAAATTTTTAATTAAAAAAGTAACTAAATCTAAAATAGAAGGGAGAATGATTATAAAATCACAAGTTATATACTAAAACGCTAAAAAACTAAAAAAAATACTAAGAAAAGACGGCAAGTAAATATTAATTTTTGCCAAAAATGTAAAGAAAAAAGCTCCATCTAGCAATATACAAAAGTGATGGTGTTAAATCAAATATTTAAATCTTTTTACATAAATAGAACATAAGAAACAAAATGGTTGTTTAATTAAATTATAATTAATAAAAGTGAATATGAAATAAAAACCGTTACAAAATTAAAATATAAATGCAGTAAAATATTTGCAAAACTACATTTGTTAAAACTTTATGTTTAATCATATTTATAAGAAAACATTCACAAAAAACAAAAAAGTTGTTTAATGCAAGTAAAAATAAACGTACTTACAGTTTTAATAGAAGCAGTCATTAAAAAATAATTTATGGACAGTACCTGAAACAAAAATTAAATTTGAAATCAACTCGCAAAAAATATAAATTCATAAATTGTATTATAATAGGCGTAACTTTGAAAACTCTTGCAACTAAAAAGTTAACAAAATAAAATTTGCGTAATAATAGTTAACAAAAACCGAACTCGGAAAAGTTTTTAGTTGAAATCTAACCGTGAGCAAAACATTCAATTACCTTATTTGCTTTTTGGTGACGCATTTTACAACTTCGTGTGATAGTTTCATGAATGACAGTGTTTAAAATAATTTCTATTTTTAGTTATGTTATATGTATTTCATTTTTCAGTATTTATATTGTTATCACAAAAAAACAAATTTTAATATCTCTTCTTTGCTGCTGTCACTAAAGGCTATAATAAAATATTTCATAGTAGTTTTGCGTAAAGTTTTGTAAGTACTTGGAAATGATAATTGAAACTTTTTTTAAATATTAAAACAAAATTTAATTTTTATTAACTAAGACATGATCTATTATGTATAAATTATATATGGAGATTTTTTTAAAGTAATTTTAAATAAAAATAATAAAGCACCAAGGACGAATTTTTTTTGAATACAATGTTTTTTGCCCATAAAAACTAATTTCAATTTTGCTTTAATTTTTATCAACATTTTCTGTTTCTTTTTTTTTAATTTTTAATATGTGATATTAAAAGAAAATATTATGATCAAATATATTATTTTAGACATAAAACTTTCACCTTAAAACGTATTAAAATAAATTAAATAATATAAATAATTTTAAATATATTATGTGTTTTGTTAAAAGTTTAATTGAATTTGAATATTTTCAATAAAAGTATGTAATTTAAAATTTAATAAATACATAATAAAGACAAATTACAAAATTTTACCAAAATTAACAACAATAATTAAATTAAATAATTACTAAAATAAGATATTTATGGCTACGATAGAAACAAAGTTAAAAAAACCTAATTGTTATTTAACAAGAGCAGTATATAAATAAAAAAAATGGTCACTCTGTGTATGCAAAATCAAAAACGGTTATATTTGTAGTTTTTGGTAAACAAATAGTATCAGCTTAATTTTTAATTTTTCTAAGCAGTCAATTTTTGTGCAATGAAAAATGTATGTATTAGCAGTCTGTAGTTTCTGTAATATTACGGTATTGTTACTTTTTACATACATTCGCAGAATCAATTAACAAATTTGATTATACATCTCTAATGTTTTATTTTCACTTATAATTTATTTCTGTTGTAAAATATTACATGAAAATAAAAAATAAATTCAAGAAAAGCACTTTTGCAGAATTCTAACGCAATTTACAGGAAACGTTATAAATTTCAAGTTTAATGGTTGTAGTCTATTTACGACAACGTACGACTTTGTACGTACATACGTGTAGATAGTTTAAGAAAAATAAACTCATAATTTTTTAATTTGAACTGGCAAAAAACGACAGTATGTGTTTATTAACAACATAAAATGTACAAAACACGGTTTAAAAAAACGGATACGTGATATTAAAAGTATATAATAAAATAATAACTAATCTTGAATTAAACAAAGTATTTTATTGTTTGGTTTGTTGTAAAAGCAAGTATGCCCTGAATCAAAATATTTAAATTTTTTTAAAACCTGTAGTAAATCAAGTTTTGCTCCTAGTAGCACAAAATGTATGTACGATATTCTAATGATGTTTGTACAATATTCAAAGTCGGCTAAATATTGCTTGGTGTAATAGATATATTCTTGATATTGTTAAAGTGTATAATACTAATATTCTAATAATATATACGTACAATATCATTGATATATTTTAAAACCTTACAAATGTTTTCAAGGTTTACATGACATTAAGTTTTAATTCTAGATACTTATTGCAAGATGTAGAAAATATATTCTGAGTATTGTAAAAATAGATAAGAACAATGTTATAAAAATATGTACCAACAATATCGTTCGTGTATTCTAAAGTCACAAATGTTTTTCAAAGTTTGACTGACAAAATATATATTATAATTATACATAGAGCTAATATTTATGTCCAATCAGTATCTAAAATTTTTATCCTTATTTTTAACTGTACTGGTAAATTTACGTATTTATAGATGTTAAACGTTTTCTTTAAACTTTTTTTTCATTTTTGCTAACAACTGTAACACAATGTTCTTACGATTTAAATACGCTTATTTTAAAAATTATTTTTATCTGCGTATATTTTAATAAAAAGTCAAAATCATAGTACGTAATATGTTAAAAATTGTATAAGAAACGCAGTTTAATTAGAAATTTACACAAGGAGAACATAAAATCGAGACAGCCTTTATATTAATTGAATTGAAAAATCAATTGCGTCATAGCTAAAACTATAGTAATTTTTCAATAATAAACTTGTTGCAAACAAATTTTAGACAAGGTATTGTAATTCTGCTGTAAAATTACTAGTAAGTATTTATGATTTTAAGGGTCATCGTTTCCAAATATTTTTGTGGTATTCTAAACGAGTTTGCACAAAGTACCTTTCAGTAAATTTTGTAGAATTCTTTGCAACATTGAACATCTTCAAAAGTATATTATTTACATGCTTTTGGGTACTGAGGTCAGAAACAGTTATATAGACCCTGAACAAGAATAAGAAAAGTTTTCTTTACTAATATGCATTTGGATTTCATGTTTGCAGTTTGCGAAATTTAAATTTTTATATCGAGTTTTACTGCAACGTAATTGTATAATCAGGTAAGTGCTCTTTAACTTTCTTATTTTTTATTTTTGCATCTTGTAAAATAAAATAAATAAAACGTTTTAAATAATTTATTTTAATGCAGCGAGTGCATCCTAAATTAGACGTTTGCTTAGTTGGATGTTCAACGTTTACATAAAATAATTCAAAGAAATTTTAACGGGCATCACTAATAAGAAACATAAATTAATTAAATGCTTTTATTTACGTAACTATAGTCAATAATTAATAAACAACACATTTTAAAAAATATATAATTAAATATATGCAAAAAACAGTTTCTAAAATTTAATTGAATATTGTCCTTATTTTTTGAATAGCAATCCAAAAAAAAATGCTTCTGTGCACTTTTAAAACCAATCATGTCTGAAGTTTTTTGTAATTATATTATATTAGTCGGAAAAAGACAAACGTTACAATATATAGTAGATGTTTTATTGAAGTGATTAAATAAATTTAAAAAAATGATGCTGTTGAAATTTCTGTAAGCCATATTTAAAAAAATATGTCTTCATAGTTTCTTTATTGAAAAATTCGAACTAAAACCATTTGTCGGTATAATTCATACCAATTAAAGTAACTGACATATTTTGATGCATTCCATAATTATTATAATAAAATGTAGATATTTTAATTCAATTTCAATTCAATTGGTAGAGTAAATCTTAATTGTGTGTTTTTTTTCAGATATTACAAGACGACAAATCTAACGGAAGTTACATACGTAAATCCGTTGCGTTATATTTGGCAAAATTTAGAACATTTATGTAGTACCTATGTAATATGTAATGATAGTAATAAGTAATTTTAAAATACAATTTTTTTTGTGTATTTATTTTTTAAAGATGTTTAAAATGTATAGAAATTTTATATTATTATTTTATTCATCATTTATAATTTTATTTTGTTAGTGTCAGTTTTATAAATAAACGTGTTTTTACAAAACATCTGCAGTGTTTCAATACGGTTTAATAAAAACTGTACAATGCGTAGCAACAAAAATTCAGATTCCAAACATACACATATGTAGTAGGTATATATTTTACAAATATGTCACAAATAATTGTGCGATACATCTAGAACAGATTAAAAAGTAATATTTCCCATATATTGCGAACAAATATTGAGACGATATTTAGATCTAATGTCTGCCATATACGTATATTTAGAAGATATTTATAACTAATATTTATAACAGATTTATTTTATATAAATTATTGATATAACATTACAATAAATGGCCAATATAAAAAAGTGTGGCATTTAAATATTTACCAGATGTTATTTACTAATATATTACGTATGTTTTGTGCTACCAGGGGCAGCTTTGTGCAAGCTACACAATGCTCAAAAAACAGTAAAATGTTTGGGTTTTTGCTTAATATCCTACAGAATTTAATGTAAATTTAAATTTTGGTGCACTTGTTTTAAGATATTATAGGTACAGCTATTTACTATTTCGAATTTTTTTCCAAAACCTAATTTTTTTATATTCTTACGGAATCTTGCCAAGTATTTAAAAAAACAATTAGCATTTATCCTAATAGAAAATTATAGTAAAATTATAATTTGTCAAAACCTGAATTATATTTTGCACTAATTAAATTACACAATAAAAATTAGTTTTCGTTTTATGCATTTAATTAACGTAGATAATTGTATACTTGATAAAAATTACACAGTTTTAAAAGTTTTTTAGTTTTGTTTTATTTAAATTAAACTTTTTAATTGACATAAAAATTTTATTACATTTTATTAATTAACTAAAAAGCAAAATCTACTAATTCGACCAACGTAAACAACGATGGTTATACCGGGTAATTTAACGTTCTGGAAAAGTAAATCATCTTTCTAATTAAACGCGGTAAAAAAACTTGTCATATTTAATAGTTTCTATTTAGTAAAATTATTTCTTGATATCCCAAATGCCCCGTTTTTTGGTAATAGTGAAGTATTCAATTGTTTGTTAAACCTAGGGTATATATTTTATTTTACTTTTTCATTATTTGTAAAATTCATTATAACATTTGTATAAAAAAATTTTTGAGTTTTTTTAAATACGATAATTGCAGGACTATAGCAAAAAATTAATATCTCTTAAACCTGATACCTTAAACCAAGTTTTGATCTCAGTTTTTTGGTATTAGCTAAACTAAACCACATCCTAACGTGTATTACTGTAAAGTTTTGAAAATATGGTCTAATGTGTTCGTTCTTTTTTGCCATAAGTTTTTGCATATTTGACATACAAAAACTTTGATTTTTTAAATAGCATCATATAATTATTTATAAATTTTTAAATTTTTGATCCAATTTGAAGTAAATTGAGTTATACACATTATATTAAATGTCTTTTGAAGTAATCGAACTTTTAGTAATATCGTATTAGTTTACTTTTTTAATAATTAATTTTTGACAAAAAACAAACTGTTTAATGTAGCAAATCAAAGTATTTGTATGTCAAATATGCAAAAACTTATTGCAAAAAAATTAACACACTAGATGATATTTTTTAAACTTTACAGTATCATACGTTAGAACGTAGTTTAGTTTAACTAATATAAAAAAATTGATATCAAACTTTTAAGATTTAAGGAATATTAATTTTTTATTACAGTCTTAGAACTGTCGTATTTTTTTTAAAATACAAAAATTTTCAGAAACAGATTAATGAATCAAAAAATTTTTTATACAAATGTTAATGTTAATTTTACAAAGAATAAAAAAGTAAAATATAATATATACCCCAGGTTAAAAAAATGTGTTGTTTATTATTATATAAAATCTTTTACATCAAACAATAATTTTAGTAAATACAAAACATTCAACACAAAAACTTTTATATATAATTTGATTGTCGTATTTCATATACATAATAAGCGACACTGTTTGACATTCAACTGATTTTTTCCCTTTCGATTTCGCCAGAAATGACACTAATATTTGATTTTTAAATGAATATTTTATGTTTGTAAAATCTGTATAATTTTCTGAATCTAATGATACCACATAAGTGACATTTCAAACGTCACAATTTACTATAATTTTATTTTTAGTTTTCCATTTAAGTGATCCATGACGGTTCCGATTTATTCTAATTGGCCTGTTTAGTGCTAAAAAAAACAAATCCTAACTTACGTGATTCATGCGTAAATAAAGTTCATCAACATGATTTTCAGATTAAAACTCATTTTTTTTAAATGAAACCATATTGGTACCGTGGTACCATTTAACAAAACACGTCGTACGTTTGTCAATGTGCACGATATGACGCCAAAAATTTTTGTGTTTTTAAATAAATGTTTTATTTGACTTTAACTCTTTTTTGACTTTGAGCCTGATGAAATGTTCATCTAGAATACGAAAAGTCGCAAAAAACTGAAATAGGTGCTTCTTTCTCTACCTCCTAAAGGAAGAGATCATTAATTTGATCATCATAGAAATATAAATCATTACCAAGAGGCGAACCGTTCTGTAAAGATATTGTCGAAATAAAAAGTGATTCTTTTGTACATAATAGTAAAGAAAGTTAAAAAAAAATTGAAATAAATTTGGAAGAACACTACGCCGTACAATATGACACGTAGTATATTGGGAGACTCCTGAAAGTTTTTGAGTACTTTTAACTAAAAAATGACGACCTCCAAACAGTAGAACAAAGATTCATTTTTTAGGGCCCAATTCAACTACCTGAGAACGAACTATTTCACCTAAGTCAAAACGATAAACTAAATACTGAAAAATGTTTCAAATTTTTAAAAAAATAAATAAAATCATTCAAACAAAATTTATTTTTGTTTTTTATACTTAGTAATTTACACTCTTGACTAAAACATCCAACTTCATTTAAATTGATCGTAATCGCTTGAGACTGTACTTCCATTTTTGTAATCGTCCTTATTACCTTCAAATTGAGAGAAATCACTAGAGATTGCGACGTAAGCTGCGCAATCGCTTAAAACTGTAAAAAGTCCGCAACTGTAATACATGTGCATTTTTACAAAAGTTAAATACCCCTCGAGAAAAGCAGTGCAATCATGTGTAACATCTTTGTAGAGGAAATTAAAGGAAGCAAATCTTTAGTTAACTATAATTAATCAATTATCGACTTTGGTCATATTATATGTCAAGTTAAATAGTTCCTGTGTGAGACTTGACTGTCTATAATATATAATAGACTCGACTTTTTCCCAGAAACATCCGACTACAGGTCATATTGTATGTCATTTTATAAATAAGAGATAAACACATTGTGTTGCATTTTGTATGCGTGTGTTTGCACTTTTTTGCTTTGTACATTTTTTAATAAAAGATTTGTTAAAAATTCACGCTAGTTATGGCTATTATAAATATAAATATTAATTAAATTAAAACAATATATTCGTACAGTGATCAAGATTTATACGTATCCGTGGGTTGAGCTTTCTATCGGGCGCGTTTTTAGTTGGTAGATAGGAGGGTAGATAAGATGTAACGGTACGCAGCTTCACTAGCTGAGCCGGGACAACTAGTCGCGGCCTAAAATCCGTGCGTACTCTAATACTACTGGCACGCAAACCAGCTCAAGCTGTAGTGTCGTGACAAAAGCCAACACTGGGGTAACGATGCCTGTCGCTGCTCTGCTGACTTTAATCAGCAGGCACGGCAGCCAAACCCAAATCTCTTGCTGCTGTAGACATGCCTCACGAGCAAGCAGTGCTAGAGGGTCTTGGTCTTCACTTAATTGTCTGGACCAAAAAGAAACAACTTAATCAAAAACTTAATCTTAAGGTGGGGAAGACTGAGCCGATAGATGCGTGACTGGATGGAAGACCAGTCGTCACTGGTTCTAACCTCGAGGCACCAGGCAAACCCCGTTGTATATGGCCTTCCGTAAGTATCGGGGCACTGAGCACGGTGACATAGAACCACTGACACAACATTTAAAAAAAAACGTTGAATCTGAGCAGAAACCAATAACATCGGCTGATGCTGAGCACAAACCCAAAAAACTTAAAAACCTTTCGAGGGCGGTATGAAAAAAGTTTAAAAAAACACGGAAAATTGAGGGCTCAGGCAACTGGTTTTACTCCAACGGCGGGGACGCATAAACAAAACCCACCTATACAAATAGCAAAAGCGGGCACGTCAGGAACGCAACAACGACACCAGGCGGAGCACGCAATTGTATCAAGTGCCAGAACAACATGTACGCAAAAACACAACATTTCCAGCAGTAGTACACCGGTGTCACAAAAACGACTGGTAAAGCGAAGTTGGGGGGCCGAAAGAACTTAAAAAAACATTCAGGGACACTCTGACGGAAATTGCTCTTGCAATCATACCAGAAAGGTTCACTGAAGAATTCGAGATAATAAAAACCTTGATACTGGGATGGATTGACGAATTGGAGAAGGAACAAGTTCCTCTGCATTTTTAGGAATGTACCCATAAAAAGGGCATCCTGAAAATAACGTGTGCGGACGAGGCAACCAGAGAATGGCTAGTCGACACGTCAAACATTAAGAAGCCACTGGGGAAGAATAGGAAATTAAAGATTATTTATCTCAAATACTTTCTAGCACCCAAGATTATCACTTGGGTCCCAAAAACATCATTAGAACCAGTCAACCAACTGAAAAAAATATCTGTAGAAAACAACATCAGTACCAAAACGTGTCGGGTAATTAACACTAAACTAGATTCTAAAAAACGTCCTGTTTATGAACAATAGGTTCTGGGAAAAAGCGGAAACATTAACCAGGCAATTGCACCTCAGATTTTTGAGAATCACTCTCCGGGCGCTAGCCAACTCCAAAAAGGACAGCAAAGAAACAGTTGCTACAAGTGATGTCCACGAGGCAACTGATGTACATTCAGAGCCGAAAAAAACGTGCTGACGGCAAATCTAATGTTCAAAGTCGTTCAGATAAATGTACATCACTGTAAAGCAGCCTCAGCGGTCCTCGGTGACACACGAAATTGATATTGCCCTTGTTTAAGAGCTATAGATCCACAAAGAAACAATAAAAGAGTTAAACTGTCCAGTTAGATGGTTGCTTGTAGCCCAACTTATGCACAACCCTCGCACATGCAATATTCTAAAAAATGCACTAAACCTAATCCCATTATATAGAAACCTAGTAGCAACTAAAATATCTGTAGTAGAAAAAAGCATCAGAAGAGAGTTTGTTATCGGATCCAATTACCTTCCTTACAACCAGACAGAACTACTGTTGTCGGAAGAAATACCCAGACTGATTAACAGTGGAACCAACAAAACGCTGATTCTTGGGTGCCATGCCAATACTCACCACACCTTGTGGGGGAGCGCAAACACAAACCCAAAAGGTGAGAACCTTTTAGAATTTGTTCTAAAACGGAATTTAGACATAATAAATAACGGAGATACGCCTAGGTTTATAGCCGTGTCGCGCAGTGAAGTTACTGACCTTACGCTTGCGCAAGCAAAGTAATAAATATGTGGCATGTATCAGATAAATTTTTTTTTATCTGATTATAGAAAGATTCAACTCAACATTAAATCAGACGAAAAACTCGTAATGGAATACAGAAACCCGAGAAAAACTGATTGAAATATGTTCATCGAAACTGTAGCGGACTAAATCAGGGACTATCCCACAGTTGCAAAATCAACGCACAAGCTAGAACTAATGACGGACAGTATTGTTAATTCATTAAAATCCGCATTTGAAGCAAGTTGCCTAAAAACTGTCAAACAAACCGCCAACAAGATAACTTGGTGGGACAGAGAGCAAGGGCACGCACCAGAGGGTTATTAATACAGCAAAAAAAAGCGGAGACTGGGATGAATATAGAACCAGCCTCGCAACATACAACAATGCCATTAAAAACGCAAAAAGAGACTTATGGATAAGGTACTGTAGAGACGTAGAAAACGAATCTACAAATTCTAGGCTCCAAAAAGCGCTGAGCAATGATCGCACTGGAAACTTCGGTTCTTTGCTGACCGAAAACAGAAAGTTTACAGACTCAGTTAAAGATACTCTGCAAGAACTACTGCAAAACAATTTTCGGGTTCATCGTTAACTGAAGTTCTTAAACACCAAGTCCTAGAGATTCCAAACAAACGGGCACTCAAAAAAAAACTGAAAGTTAGCGAGGAAATCCTGAAAACCTAGAATGAAGAATCAATATGTTTAAATCAGCTCAGTCTCCAGAAGCCGATAAAATTTATCCCATCATGCTACAAAAGGAATTTGCTGCTCTTCGAAAGGCAGTACGCGAAATTCTCAAAGCTCTCTCACTTTCGCATATACCACACAGCTGGCGAATTGTCATAGTGGTATTTATACCAAAGCCAGAGAGATTTACGCACGCCCAGGCAAAATTTTACAAACCGATTAGCTTGGTTTTCCTTCATTTTAAAACTACTTAAAAAAGTAGTTGACATGTATATACGGGACGGGACACTAAAGGCTTTGCTTCTGCACCAAAGCTTGTATGCTTACCAATCCGGAAAATGCGAGCCAGCAATTTATTAACTAGTAAGCAGATGCAAAGATGCAATTCAATACAATGATATTGCATTGGGTAATTTTCTGGATATTGAAGGAGCATTTGCTAATACTACCTCAATTGCAAGAGCAATGGAGAACAAAGAAATCACACCTCTTTAAAATACCCCGACAATCTTACCATTATCACAAACGAAAAGTTTGTGGCAATTGCTTCGAGCCTAACGCAAAACTATAACTAACGGTAATCGTTCCGTTTACTAAACAACAGAAAACGGATGACATAAAACTACTCACGATGTATGCAGTCACACTCTCGATGACATAAAAAGTAAAATATCTGGGACTCATTTTTGATACTAGACTGACTTACAATGCTTATCTAGAAAAAGTCACAACAAAGGCAATAAGGGTTCCTAATACAACCAAACGGATGATCGGGCACACATGAGCATTAAAACCCACAATGATAAAATGGTGATATACTGTATGGGATGAGAGAACCAACCTAAAAAACACAGCTGCAAAGCTAGGCAAAGTACAAAGAATGACATGTCTGCTGATTACAGGAGCGATGAGAACCACGCCCACAACAACCATAGGAGCACTACCTTAACTTCCACCATTATACGCAGCATACAGGCTGCAGATTAATAAACACACGTCAATTATCGGGAAAAACAAACCAAATATATAGGTAGAACGTGCTGCTTAAAGAAATAATATTAACTACGAAATTCGAGATTACAATATGGGAAAAGAAAAATTTAAAGAAAACTTGCACGGGAGCATAAAAATTATGGAAAAACTCTTGAGGGATGAGGCACACAAAACTATTCCTTACAGAACCGTAATCAAACACTCCAACTGCACTCTCAATCATGAGTCGACAAAAGTTAAGGAAACTCACGGAACCAACAACAGGGCACTGTGACCTTAACAAACATATGCATTAAATAGGACTGCAAAGTAGTCTTCTATACCGCGGATGCTTAGAGGACGATGAGACTCCACAGCATCTGCTGTGTAAATGCGAAGCATATGGCATGCAACGCACAACGATTTTCGGCAAACCAAAAGTAACCGATGATGTGTTAAAAAAGGCGCGTTGGAATAAACTTCTGGATTTTACTGACGAAACAGAACTGCTAAAGGAGTAATAAATGAGAGGTGCACAAAACGACTAAGGATCATACGTTATACGAAAACATTTTTAAACTACAATTTATGCAACCAAATGTACATTCGCGTATTAGTCATTTGGGTTGTCTTAAATTTTCTAATTTAAAATGGCAGAACCCCAGAAACATTTTACTCTTTCATCAATAAATAAAAGAAAAATCAACAAGCTGTAATGATATTTATTTTAATATAAGTTTAATCTTTTCAGTAATATTTGTCACAAACGTTTTAATGGAACAATAGTATAGATAATCTATAAACAAATGATTCATTAAAAAACAATTAATTTTAAGTGTGCAAACTCGTTAAAACAAATCTGAGCAGTCTAAGAAACAAATTGGTCAAATATTTATTATAATTTTTTCAACAATAACAAAACACGTTTTTATATTTTTGTGCGTTGTTAATTAAGTAGTTTAGTGTCCTTGAACCATATTTTATGGTTTGCTACAGAAAAGATTTTAAAGATAAATAATTACAAGATTTTTGACATAATGTAAAAATCGATTGATTTAATAGTTCATTAATTCCATTTTTGTGTTTACTATAAACTTAAATGCTCGGATATCATTGAAACAAGTTTGTTTCAAAATATATACGAAATTTTAAATCCACTTTTTTCAGTGCGTTAGAAAAAAATATAATTTTTTTAAACAAACATAAATTTCATTAGTTTAGAATAGAATTTTACGTCGCTCAAAACTAGTTAATATTTTAATAAGTTTCAAACAATTAAACGTTGTCAACAATACACGTAAAAGTGGAAGAACGGCGTATACAAAAAAGAGCGTAATGTAAGCTGTGTTTTAGGTGAAATCGTTAACAACTTGTTAAAGTTCGTTATAATACAATCAACGTCATTTGACGAAGGCGATTAAACTACCGGTATTAAGGTGGTAATAATGAGTTTCTGCGATGTTTCGTACGAGACGACGTCGTACCGTCGTTAGCATTTCAAGAATGTTTGTGACGCATTTCATCGTAATATATAATTTAGTTCGATAATACCATTCAATTACAAATATTTACATTTAAAAACAAAAAAAAAACCCAATAAATTTGCTTATTTAGAAAAGCTTTCGAAAGCGTAGCGGAGAAATATTAGGGCGTCAAATTATCATAGGATGAAGTTCCCATGCGTGCTCATTTTTCACTGTTTTAGGCATAAAATAACATGTCAACAGATAGAACGATAATAAAAAAAAAGTTGGCAAAGAAGAGTATAATATCGTGCAGCACCTTAACGATCAAAAACGTTACAGGGTGCCCTGAATTCTGGTTACTGTGATACAGGGCAATCGGTTGAGTTTGGTGGGTTGTTGAGAGGGCGCGCTGCCGGGGGTGCCGCCCTAACGCCAGCTGTGCGCAAAGATCGATCTCAACACGAAACTGGGTGCAGGACCAGGCCATATCCTCGTTCATTCATCCTTGTGCTGAGAAAACCCTGATTTATGTTTCAAGAAGGATAAGCTTTTTTAAAAGGCGCTTATCGTTTTTCTTTTTATCGCTCAAAATTAATATTAATTATAATAAATTGCTTGTAAAAATTATAATCCGTTTACAGCAACAGTGTTATTACATCACAGCAACAACGCTGAAAAAAAAACATTTAATTCATTCACGTTTTTATTGCGTTTTTCACCTAAAAACTGCGATTTTTTTCCATTAACAAAGCGGTTAATTAAAAAGATTTTTTTTTACATACGTAATCCAAAAGAAAAGTTTTTATTTCAAAAATCTAAGCTAATGCATATTCAACGTCAAGACGCGACACGAAAATTAATTTTTGATCTTTAAGTGTTTTTATCGTCATTCATCTTAGGATTTTAGGTATCACTTTGTCAACTTTTATAAAAAAAGTTTAAACGAAACCAAATTTTCTACAGTTTATTCTTTTTTCAAACTGCTTCCTGCTTTCCTATACATTTTCAATTTTAAATCAGATTAGGTTTTGGTATTATATTTCCGTTACATACATTTTTTGTTTATCTTTCAAAAATAAGTCATAATTTTTTTTTCGATAATTGAGATTTACGCGCTTGGAATTTAATTATGCGTTTTGTTAATTTTTGCCCAAATTCATCGACGATATGAACGTAAAATAATTTTTTATGTCCCATTAACGTTCGCAAAGTGATTATTTAAAAGGTAATAAAATACAAACGCAACAATTTAAATGATTAGAATAACAAATAAACGGATTTATTGCTGTTTGATTATAACATCTTTAAGGAACTTTCTCTAAAAGCACATAAAGCACAACGAATTCTAAAGTAATTACCAGATGAACAGAAAACATTAAAGGTACAACGAAATGTGAGAAAATTAACATAATACGTTCACTTAAACGAACGAAAAAAATAAATAATATTGATTAAGAAAGATAAAATAAACAAATACAATACCTCTAAGAGCTACATTATCGGTAATTAATAAAACAAATCCCGTACTTTTAGGTAATACTGAAGTAGGTACACGAAGCGGAAATTAGAAAAACTACTTCCTTTAGCTTTTGTTCCCAAGAATTGGACATATATTAAAGTAACCCAAAACTTTGGGAAGCTTTTCTGAATTAAATTAAGATTTACAATGTTTTTGTTAATTAACTGAGAATTAGTCTAAATGAGACAACTCAATAACAATAAATAAACAACATTAAACACAAAATATAACGTATTTTGACTACTAAATTAGTGATCTAATGCAAACATTATAAAACGGATAGTTAAGCAAATGCTTTTCTGCTCGT
The DNA here is from genome assembly GCA_035610365.1 of Aquatica leii. NCBI lineage: Eukaryota > Metazoa > Arthropoda > Insecta > Coleoptera > Lampyridae > Aquatica > Aquatica leii. The sequence continues at coordinate 11,150,259 of CM069434.1, read as the reverse complement.
TTTGACAATTTGTTGCCTTTTGAAAAATATGTGCTTCTTTACAATCACAAATTTAAAATTTAAAGTTGTATTGTTGTCTTCGTAGTTCGTTGTTAATAAATACGCAGATAGCATAAATATCAAAGCCATTTTCTTTACATATGTTTACTTAACTGTTAAAATATTTTAATTAATTATTTAAGCATTTTTAATGTTGCAGTCAACAATCGAAAATTGTCTATAACTACTAATACAATTTTCTTAATTTTTTTTATCTAAAGAATATTATACTACAGTATACAACCTATTGGTTAAAGAACGTCTTCCAAGCTTGGACCGTGTCAACTGTTACGAGGATTTTCTCGTAACTTAAATGTGACAACTAACTCAGTTGCTTCGGTGAGTGGATCGTGAGTTTTGTGCTGCTAAACTATTAAACAAGTTAAAAAAAGCGCCAAAACGGAGAAGGAAATGAGTGGATAGATCAAGAGCAAATACAAGGGGAGGGTCATAAGAGTCATGCCCCCCCCCCATAACCTTTTTAAAACTAAGTTTAATTTTTTTTAGTTTTGAATATAAGATTTTTTATTTGGAAATTATATTTTTAAACCCCGGTATTAACGATTTCTTTTTGTATGACCCCCCCCAGAGTAAAATCCTGTATCCGCCACTGGGATAGATACCATTTAGATCTTCAGACTTAAGAAAATACAAGACAACACGTAAGTAGTAAAGAATTGTATGTTTATTTTGTCAGAATTAAAGATAAGGAACAAAGTATTTTTACCTGAATGCTAAAACGTGAGTCGATTTCACATACAGAACATGAGAAAACCCCCCTTCGGAAAAGCAACACGTCGTACAATAAAGCGAATTTGTTAACTTAAACTTTTACATTCTGAATAGAACAAAAAAAATTGTAATTATACATTGTAATCCAAAAGTGCAACTCTCGATAAGATCGAGACCCACAGCGCACCGTCGAATCGAACCTTACACACAAAACAAAGCTTGTTAGTTAACTGTGATAACCACCGGGTATGTGCGTACAACCGAAAGTACAAACGACCAAACGAAATAACAAGAAATTAAAAATAGAAAGTACATTACTCTCAGTTACTTTTCCTCCGAAGTATTGTTACGTGCATAAATTTAAAAATGCACTACCCTGTATATTGTTTGAATTACAGTTACTTTTGCATTTTTTGACGCCATCCATCAAGCATCGTTGGTCCCTTCCGACCGAGTACACAAAAAGTCGTCATTTTTACTTTCACGTCGTACGCTACATAACCATATGCCTGCGTGAATTAAAATTAATTTTTTAAAACATCCACGTGTTGTAAAACAATGTATTGTTACGGACGAAATTTTCATTACGTACGCCTATGTATATTGACTTCAAATTAGATTCCGGTTTGGACGCCCCCTACCGATCTTTACGCGTGACTGTCATTTGCGACGAATTCTTTAACTTGACAACTGCATAAAATGGCCGGTGGGGCTTGCAATTAAATTTTCTAAGACCATCCACCGTAATGGGGACCAATTTATAAGGGTAATACGCTTATAATACGTTTGAGTCGTCACCGGGTAAGCTAATAGCTGTCATTTATTAAAACTCTGTTGTAATTTCTCGTAATTTGATAGCCGTTCCGCCACGTGCGGGCATCTGTTCCTAGTCGATAACTATTGATGAAGAATCAATTTTGAATAATTATTTCGTCGGACGAATATAATCCGAGGCATACGACATATGGCTAAAATTTAATGTACCGAAGCGAACTACAATTGTCGAGATTCTACTCAGGCGGCAGATACCTGCGTAACCACCGTTTTCGTCGGGGTATAACAGCATACGACGACCGGGTTAGGCTTTATGTACTTGCGTTAAATATAAATAATCATTTTGTAGATTTCACTTTCGTGAGGAATTAGTTTGACACGACTTGCTATTTAAGAGTGTTTACAGGATTGCTTGCCGAGGAAAGCGCTTTCTTCGTACGAGTGAAAGTTCCTGTTTAGGGGTAAGTGATTTGATGTATTTTATTCGTTGTCAGAAAGGTCACTCACGAAACTCTTGCAAATATTTGTGCGGTAATTATTAATACTGTTGTTTTACCAGTTAGGTAGTAATTTTTTTTACTTATTTTGAGTTGCGCATGCTGTGTACTACCAACGAGTAATTAACGTTAATGCTATAATAATTTCGTAATTAGTCTCGACGTTTTATTATCAATAAGGTCATATTAGTACTTCCTTTGTATACTTCGCCTACGATGTATTACCACGACTTGTTACGATAGGTTAATATTACTGTAGTAATTTATTATCACTGTGTGATTGTCTGTAATGCCATATTACTAATTATTTTGTGTATTTCGCATATTGTACACGAACCATATTTACTACGAACTATTCTTCGCTATTTATTTCACTGTACTTTACTGATGTATTGTGTGTTGCCAATACGACTGGCATCTCTGTAATGAAAATTTGATATACCTGTGATAATCCTACTATTCTAAATTAAAGTTGTTATTGTGGTTATTTGCTCTTTTATGACAACATATCTTCCTCTTTGACTCGTCGTTAGTTAATAACCAACGTCGACTACTCGAACAGTCGAGTATAGGGTTACGAACCTAACATCGTGTTACAAGTGTGAACCGTTCTGTCCTGAGCAAGATAAAAAAATTACTTTGGATCAGCTCTGGCGCCCTTAAGCATATTTACTGTTTCTTTGAACCTCCCCTCATCCCGACTATTGTAAGTTGGCCGTGCAAGGTTCGTAAAACCGAAAAAGCTTGTAGCAGTATAATAAATCCTACAGCGAGTTGACCGTGCAAAATTCGTAAATTACTAGAAACTTGTAACACAATTATGGCGCCCAACGTGGAGCCCGATTTTCTTATAACGATTTTCTTGTGCTCTTATTTCTTTTAGCGATTTTCTTAAATCGGGATTTTCTTGTGATTACCATCAGTCACTAGTAGTTTAGTTAATTAATTTATAATAGGTTAGAATATACCGTTGGTTTGACTTTGCTGTGGTTGTCGACTTACTTTTGGTTTGATTGCATTTCTAGTTAAGACGTTTGCTAATTATGTATTCTTTAGACTATGAGCTACCACCTCTTACTTCATCAGTCTTTGATTCGGAAATGAGCTTAGCTGACTGGAATGTTACTTTCTCTGGTGAGGATCCGTCTATACTTATCGAGTTTCTTATTTGCATTGACGGGTTGTGTTTGTCTCGATTGGGATGTACGTTGCTACTATGCGATATATTTTTATGTAATTGTTAGAACCGGTCTCGGAAAAGACCCAACTGAAAATAATTCGCCGCAATTTATCTCCGTTTTACCAATTTCATTTCGCCCTGGTGGATATTACGTCCTTTTCTCAATTGGTTTCTTTGGGCAAACGTTTGGATTCCAACTTTAACTGTAGTAATTCTTTTAGTTTTCTGACATCTGAAAGGAGTGACATACTTCTACAACCATCTTTAATTTCTACGAGTAGGACTCCTACTTCTGTTAATGCTGTTGCTGATTCTCTTAATATTCCTTCACTTCTTTCTTCTATAACTACTCATGATTCTAATACTTGTATGCACTGCGGTTCTAAAGCTGAGAAACTTGTACGTCCTGTTCGTTCTTTAGATTCTTTTTTTTTCCGAATTTTTCTTCAACTTCTAGGATTATTAGGCCTACTGCCTTAAGTTTGGTTTTTAAAGTTTCTGCTTTTCCTCGTCGTTTCTCTCGTTGGTAAATTGTGAAAGGTCTTCTATGTAAAATTGTACGCATTTTTTGTCCGACTTTTGCGTGTGGAAATTAGTTGTTCCTTCGGACCAACGCAAACAACTTATCCACGATTACCATCTTCCATCTGAGCGTAAACATCACAGAGTTAGGAGTACGTTGGAAGCTCTTTGGTGTTATTTTTACTAGCCTCATATGAGACCTAAATTTGCTGAGTTCATACGTCACTGTTCTTGTGCGAACGCACCGCTAAGCAATCCTATTAGGTCATATCACGTTTTGCCAGGTACGATAAAGCCTTCCTACACTGGTGTCGCTACGAGGCCTACGCGTCTACATAAGGAGCCCTGACTATTACTTTTGCACCTGCTTTTTTAGTCGCTTCTAATTGTGTTTTGTCGTCTTCTTTTTGTAATCGTTCATCTTCTCTTCGCAAGCGTCGTAAGTGCTAGTTTACTTTTTGAGCTTTTGACCTGGGACCTTTGCTGTTCTATTGGGTCATATTTTCCAGTTTTGATGGTTCAAGTCCTTAGATACATCGTCAGTATCTTGTTGGTTGTAGCTTAGATGCTACCCAACTGTTCCCCTCATATTGCTTTCACCGATATTCTTTTCTTTGCTTAAGTTTGTAGTACATTTTTTTTGTGCCTTTCTTCTTTATCTTACTTCAGAACAGACTACCTTTTCGTATGTACATAGTTATATCCGCTTAGTCGGATATAATGGGATTGGTACGTCGTGTATAAGATTCTCCTTCTGCTTTTTGATTTGGATTTTTCTTTTCTTGAGTTTCTATTCCGCTCGTCGGCATTAAAATCTTGATTAGTTTCTCACCTACATGACACATCTCTTTCTTTCTTCCTTGTTCCTTCTGAAGGTTCGCTTTTTGGGCGAATTTGTAGTTCTCATCGAATTGTAACTGCCTTTTTACTTATGTTGTTTTCTTTTTAATAAATTCAGTTGGCCTGAATAAGTGGACACAACAGTTCCACAAAACGTCGCCCTAAACAAACATATAAAGTAGTTTTTATAGCCTCTCCTACAAAATAAAGGGTTTACCGATCTTAGTTTAATCAAGCATTAGGAGGTCTAAAACGCTTTACTTAATAGTTATTCATTTAATAATATGCAAACTTTTTACATATTTATATTCCTTCTAACTAGGATTTTATTTTGTTCAAAATGAATTTAAAATGAATATAAACTGTTAGACTCTAAAAAAAACTAGAAAACTGAATACATTTTGTATATTTACCTTTTTATATGCGAATGACAAAAACTTTTAGAGAAAAGTCAACAATATTAGTGTTTTTTTGAAATACATTTACAGTTTTTACAAAACTTCGGATAAATTTACCGTTAGTTCTTACTATCTACTAATAATATTTATAGTATTACTTACTTACTAGCACTATCGATAGTTTTCAATAGTTAAAACTATTGTCACTATCGATAGTTTAAAGTTTACTATCGATAGTGAGCAATAATGGTAAAAATAATAAAAAACTAACAATTTTCCCAAAAGTTTATAAATAATACGTTGGTTTTTTTGTTACCTTTAGCGCACTACAAAAAAGTGATAAAAGGTTTCTATGTGTACATCTTCAATCTCACCTGAAGGAATTTTTAGAAAATAGGGTTATATTACTTCATCAAAAGATCGTGCATAACACCAAAGACGATGGCATGTTGTTATTTCTCTACCAAAATAAATAGATCCTGTAGTATCTATAGGTATACTATGAATTTAAATTATGTTCAACTTGTTAATAAAATTATAAGAATTAATTTAAATAAAAAGTGTTTTTTTTTATTATTAATTTCACATAAAGAACAAAAAATTTGACTTAAAAATTTGATGCTATGGAAAAATATTGATAGTTTTAAAGCAACTATTGATAACTACCAACGGTGTTGACTATCAATATTTTTCCACCACTAGTGATAACAAACGGTTCCACGGCCGGAGTGTATACTAAGATAAGCACGTCTTGCGGGTTTGGATCGTGTCGTTGTTGTAACCAATGTTTTGTAAAACTTTTGGCCCACTTTTGTAAAAGGTTTTATCAAGGCTTGAAACAAAGCAAAGAGCTCAAACAAGCAACGAAAGTGTAACTAAGATCCTCTAAAGAGCTAAGTAACTAACTTGTGAACCAAACCAGATTCTAAATTTTAAAAAAGTAGGAAAGGAAACAATGCATTTGAAAAAGCAAACGATAATCTAGCGTTTGTTAGATTTTAGCTTAAAGAAATCGGTTAACACAGTTAGTTAGAAGGAATCAGTTAGTAGATGGGCTTAAAAGTAACTGGTTAACCAAAAGTAAATTATTTAATTAATTGCTTAATTTATAATAATAATTACAAATGAAGTAATTGTATTTATAATTTTTTTATTTAATTTGTTTCTTTAATAATTAGTTCAGATGCAATACTAATTCATTTTAATGCATAAATTTGCGATAGCAAAACACTGTTGCGTAAAGCTTTTAGTAGAACTGCTGAAACCGTTATGAGTTTTACATTTTAAAAATACAGTCGGACCTCCATTCAATGAACTCCTATTTAATGATTTTTTCTATTTAGTGATGTTTTCTTTAGGATATTGACCTTCGGGTTAAAATGCGTGTAAAAGCACCTCTAAAATATGATGTTCAAATTCTATATTATGATCTTTTTCAAAGAAAATGTTACCCAACTTCTTAAAGTTTTCTTGGCATCACGTACAATTTACTTTACCTTTACAATACCGCATTGTTAAACGGATAAACGGATTATAAGACTTCTTAATTTACAATACAGAAAGGCTATTACTAATGGTTCTAAAAATTCTGTACATTTGTAAATGACATAAATGCATGAATTGTTTAGAAGATTAATTTACAATTTTTTCGTTTCAAGATGTTTAAGTGTAAAGTTGGTTAAAAATGAGAAAACGAAAGTGTTTATAATTAATATGTATTTCTTATGTACGTTTAAATTTGTGTTTTATTTTTTAAGTATAAATTCTATACAATGAAGTTTCTATATAATGATGTTTTTGAAGGGAATTTTGAACATCACTATATAGGAGTTCGACTGTATTAGCAGTAAAACAAAAATTACATAGTTCTAATTAGTCAGAAAAAAATCAATATAAAAGCTATAATTACATCAAATTTTGTTAAATTAATGTTTCTCGACACATATACATAGTGTACAGGAGCACATTTTAAAATTATTGTCAATTATGTAGTGTTAACAAGAAAATATACATATCTAAGTTATGTTTTTTTTTTATAAAACACCCTGTATTTTATCATCTTTTTATAACCTAGAGACAAAATAAAAACAAATTGTAATATGATTTCGTGTACTTTTTTGAGAAAATTAATAATTAAAAATGCAAGCTTAAATTAAAAATTTAATTTTGGTATATTAGTTGGACTAATGTAATTCTCGATAGTATTTACAGTAAGAGTCGTTGTATAAGACAATCACAAAAATGTTTGATTACATACTATATAGGACCGTTTTTGTAAGATTAGTAATTTTAAGAGAACTGGAAGTGTAGAATATTAGAAAACAACAGACATAAGGGTATCTTTGGAAATTAAAAAAAAACGAATTTAGAGTAATTGAATTAAAAATTATTAAAATTATTAGTCTACCAACAATATATAAATAAATGTATTAATTTTTAAATTGTATTTTACATATGTACATATGCTTATAATAATAATATATATATATTATAATATAATAATGAAGCTCATTTTCAGAAAGGTCTACAAAGAATATTTACACATTAAAAAATATAAGATTTAAAACATTTTTAAATTACATTTTTTGAAAAATGTCAAATAAGAAAAACTCAAAATATGTACCTAGATAATTAAAACATTTAAGTTTTACAAAACGTTAAATTTCAATTTTTAAAAAGAATTTAAAAACAATTCTAAAAAAAATAAGTTTAAAATCATAAATGAAATTGGTTTGATCATTTTTTGAAGAGAAACTTCTTTATCGGCGTTGGAAAAAAATTTACCGTCACATTTTTCGCTTACGCGTCACATGGTTACGCGTCACATTTTTTATTTTTGGTTACGCGTCACATTTTTTCTGAATCTCAATAGCGACGTGATAAATAATATATCAATAATAAAGTGATCAACAAAATCAAAGGCTTCATTTTAATTCTAATTCCAGTGGATTTTTAACAAAAGTAAGTAATTATATCTATTTTTCTAATGCTTGGGTGGAATTAATTGACATAGAGTATAAATTCTGAAATATGTTATTAATTTAAATTTAAAATATTTAAGGTTAACCTCAGTTTCTGATTGAACGATGACATTTAAAATTTAATATATTTAAGGTTAACCTCAGTTTCTGATTGAACGATGACATTTTAAATTTAATATATTTAAGGTTAACGGCAGTTTCTGTTTGAACGATGACAATGATAGTAATAATTCTATTTCAATTAATGAAATGCTGTAATAATCTTAGTAGCAAAAGTTAAAGTGAAATAATTGTATTATTTGTATTTATGTCTATTATAATAAAATCCTTTTGTTTAAAATTTATCTAATTTTAAATTTAAAATATTTAAGGTTAACCTCAGTTTCTTATTGTAACTATCGGTCAATGTATATGATTTCATTAAAATAGTATTTATTAATTAATAAGACTGCTAATTTAATGAACATCAATTAATTGATATACATGCAACTTTTCAGAAATTGGTTAAATAAAGTTAAATTAGATAAAGTTTAAACAAAAGGATTTTATTATCATAGACATGAATACAAATAATACAATTATTTCACTTTAACTTTTTGCTACTAAGATTATTACAGCATTTCATTAATTGTAATAGAATTATTACTATCATTGTCATCGTTATTATATATTTTTGTAATTAATGGCTTATGGTAACTGAAATATGAAATTGAATCTACAAAAATTAGTTAATTGATTTACAAAAATTTGTATTCATGTCTATGATAATAAAATCCTTTTGTTTAAAATTTATCTAATTTAACTTTATTTAACCAATTTCTGAAAAGTTGCATGTAGATCATTTTGCGAAAAATAAGGCCATAAAGAAGTTTCACTTCTTACATGTGTACACTAGTACACGCCCTAATTTTTTTATTTGATATTTTAATATAAATTAACTCTAGTAATTCAAGAATTTGTTTGTTGTTGATGTTTTTAAAACGATGAAATAATTTAGAAGAAATAAGAGTATGCTGATTATTTAAAAGATTTTGTGCAAATGTGGATTTCACTGAATTTGGATTATTAATGTATTTTGAACTATTATTTAAATATCTAAAATGTTCATTTAGTCTAGTTTAAAATGATCTTTGTGTCATACTAATATAAAAATTGTAACAAAAACAAACTAATTTGTAAATTCTACTTTTATTTAAATTATTATTATTATTATAGTAAAATTTAGGTTTCCACAGGTTGCATTATTAATACAATTTTCCATTCAGAGTCCAGAAGAAACTGATTGATTGCGCCTTGAAGTTTTGTTTTTATTGACCGGTCTCCCATCGATAAAACTGGTTTCCAAATCTCCCGTAAAGAAAAACTAGAATCTCGGTTAATATTAAAATAATTGTATTTAACGTCCCGTCTCTAATGCGTGTTTTGCACCCGCTAACTTTGAGTGTTGTTTAATTACAATTACACCTTTGATGCTCCTTAATACAATTTCTCACACTTCTACCCGTTTCTCCTATGTGTGCACCACAGCAAGAGCAAGGAATGCTATAATAGCCGCCAGATAGAAAAAGAAGAAGAAGAAAAAAGAAAGTAAAATATGTAGAAGTTAAACATTTTTTAATAAGTACTATGTAATTATGATAAACCTTAAATTGCCCAGATTCTTAAATTAACGTCAAATAGGGAGGCAAGAAATAAAATTTTGCTAGATTTGCTTATTGATGGTACCTTTGCCTATAGAGTTTGATACGGGTGCAACTTCTCGTTAGTATCGCAATCTGCTTTTCAAAAATTAAATTTAAACAAAGACTTAAAAGAATGCGACATCATATTGCAAACATATGATAAAAGAACACTACTGGTTGTAGGTTATATGAAGTTGATGAAAACTTTTAAACGATATTAAGCAAGGATTTTTTTTTTAAATTGACTTAGATCTTATTGAAATAAATTACTTCTGAAAGAGAACTGAAAACCTGTATTTTGCAAAGTTTGAACAGTCCTATATGCTTTAAAACTAACCGTTGAAAAAGTCACTTTAAACAGACTTTTGCAGCCCAATGAATACCCAATTCCTAATGTTGAAGAAGCTTTAGTTGAGATGACTAATGGTTTAATTTTTTCTAAATAAATAAATACTCGTAAACGATATACATATATACTGTTGGCAAAAAATAGTAAGACTTTTTGGTTGGTATGACTGTCAGTGACATCTGTGCCAAATGTCACATCAAAATAATTATTAGTGTTTAGTATACGCTTGTCTTCATAAAGAACAAAAAGTGCATTTGGCAATTGGCGAAACGTACAGAATGTTGCAAAAGACCTTCGGTGATAATTGTATGTCGCGAGCAAGTGTTTTTGATTGGTACAAATTGTTCAAAGAGGGTCAAGAACGTGGTGACGATGAACCACGTCCAGGACGGCCATCAACATCAACTGATGATCAACACCTCAATAAAATAAAAAAATTAGTGCTCGAGATTTGACGATTAGCAGTCAGAGACCTTACTGGCACCGTTGGAATATCGGAAGAAGCAGTGAAAACCATTTTAAAAGATCATTTGGGTCTAAGAAAAGTGAAAGCACGATTGGTTTCAAAATCACTCAATTTTCTTGAAAAACAGCGTCGCGTTGACGTCTGTGAAACAATGCTTTCCGACTACAAGGATCTCATGAAACGTACTATAACTGGCGATGAGTCTTGGATCTATGCTTACGACCCGGAAACACACGATCAATTGGCCGAATATCGTTCCAAAGGTGAACCGAAACCGAAAAAACCACGTCAAAGCAAGTCAAAAATCAAAGTCATGTTGACATTTTTCTTTGATTATCGAGGTGTAGTGTAGTCCGACTTCTTTCCAACCGGCCAAACTGTCAACAAGGAATACTATTTAAGTGTTATGCGTCGTTTGCGCAAAGGTATTCCTAAAAAGAAGTCGAAATTATGGGCCGACAACTCTTGGTTTTTGCACCACGATAATGTACCGTCGCATACTGCATTGATTCTTCGTGAGTTTTTCGCCAAAAATTCAACCAATATCATTCCACAACCACCGTATTTGCCTGATTTAGCTCCGTGTGACTTCTGGCTGTTCAGCAAACTCAAACGACCGTTCCGGGGAAACCGTTTTGAGTCAATTGAAGACATTAAACGTGAATCGCTACGCGCATTGAAGGCTATTCCGGAAATTGACTGTAACAACTGTTTCGAGGATTGGAAAAAACGTTGGCACAAGTGTATTGGGGCCGGGGGGTATTACTTTGAGGGAGACGAAATAGATTTGGAAGAATAAATAAAGAATTTTAAAACAATGAACAGTCTTACTATTTTTTGCCCACAGTATAAATATGCAACTAACTCCTGAGTCAGCAAAGCTACTAACAATCACTACTCTAAAAGGTTTATACAAGATGAATAGGCTTATGTATGGTATTACGAACGCACCGGCAATATGACAGAGATGCGTGAAATCTTTATTCAAAAAGATTGAAAGTATTTAATTTTTTTACCATGATGCTAAAATTGCTTCTCACGATAAGGAAATTCACATAAGTAAGTTCAGCCTTTTTTTCAATATTTGCCCAGAAAACGATAGGGAGATGGTGCCATGAGTGGGACAAGTATTGAATGGGACAGTTGAGTTTTCTTTCAAACCATTGTGAACTATAGCTTATACCTGTGTTACATAGATGGTAGCACTTGTGCCTTAAACTTTAATATATGTTTAGTGGTGTTCTGTGGTTTCTTTTTGACAGTAGTTTAAAACGTGGTTTATGGGTGTAAAATGTAACTGTTTTTGTTCTAATTAAGAAATCGTTTTTCTGTAAAGTTTTTCACAAAATTATTGGGAGTTTTGTTCGTTTTAGACTTGAAGGCTATATACATTGGCCCTCTGATTATAGTGGCTGTTATTTAAAGGTAAATATTTGTAAACTATTAGTCTTCAATTAAGGTTATTCTAATCATGAATGGGAAGTATGTAAATGCATTGAGTGGGACAGTGTCCCATTCAAGACACCACTCAATAATTAATTAGTTTCAATTTATTTATTGAATTTCAGTCTGGGTGTGGTTCCTAAGGGGAAAAAATTACCCTAGTGACGTCCGATGTGATGAAAGAAGCTGTAAAAGATGTCATTAATAACAAATTATCAATTTGCGTGGCTAGCGACAAATACAATATTTCAAAATCAGCTCTACATCGAGCAGTAAACAATGCTCGCAAACTTCAAGATGTGCAACAGTTTCAACATGAACCAGATATTGGGAATAGGCGTATTTTCTCCCTAGAGCAGAAAAATGCTCTAGTGGATTATTTGATAACTGCGTCGAAATGTGCTAGGGTATAGGTCATATGGGTTTCCGACAGCTTGCGTACAAATACGCCTAAAGATTAAATATTTCTTACCCCAAAAAATGGGACGCAGAATTAAAAGCAGGCTTAGATTGGCTCAAGCACTTTAAAAGTCAGAAGAAAACAAGCTTAAACTATGCTACTGCTTTCAATCCAATCACTGTTGGTAGATTCTTTAACTTGGAACGTGTAATGGAGAAGCACAAATTAAATTAGTACTAGCCGCATATTCAACGGTGATAAAACAAGTCTTCTCACAGTTACAGATCCACCGAAAATGTTTTCCCAAAGGGGCTTAAAACAAGTTGGACAGGCAACCTCCGCAGAAAGGAGGACGTTAGTAACGATGCTGACATTTGTAGGAGCAAACAGTAACACTATGCCACAAGTATTCGTGTTTCCCAAAATAAATTTCAGAGATTTTATGCTCCACGGTGCTCCACCAGGAAGTTTTGGGCTTGCAAACAAATCTGGTTGGATGACCGAAAGTAATTTATTTTTGTCATTCAAACATCTTGTCAAACATACGAAGCCAATTCAGGAAGAACCAATGCTGCTATTGCTCGATAATAACAAGTCACTTATGCCAAAAGCAACTACGTGATCTTGTTAACATTTCCCCCACACTGCAGCCATCAAACTGCAACCGCTCGACGTTTCAATGTACGGCCTTTCAAAACTGCTCAGAATGAATGGATGCTATCCAACCCGGGCAAGACATTCAACATTTACCAAATAGCAAGCGTTGCTAACAAAGCGTACTTGAATGCATTCACTCCCAAAGATATTCTTGCAGGTTTTTCGTCAAGTAGAATTAATCCGTTAAACCGCCTCATCTTTTCGGAATCTGATTTTATAAGTTCTTTTGTAACGGACCATCATTAACTAGTCATCAGCTAGGTGACCCGGTGCCAGGGCAATCACATGCCAGAACTGATAAGGACTCCTTGTCCACATTAGTAACAGTAACATCTGAGTCAGTTCAAGCATTTTCCAAAGCTCCAGAGAGAACAGAAGTTAGGAAAGGTAGAAAAAGAGGCAGTACACGGGTATTAACAGATACTCCAGAAGTAAACTAAGTTTGGTAGAATCTTATAACTTGAAGAGTATTTTATAATTGATTACTTTTGATTTATTTCATTGTCCTATCCAACCTTGAGGGCTGTCCCATTCAAAACATACTGAGGGTTGAGTGGAACAAAGTGATTGTTTTCTAAATTCGCCAATTTTTTGTGTTTTTTTGTAATATTCAACATTTTTGTTTTTACAAATAAATACGTATATCCCTAATGACAATGTCGTATAAGTGTAACTAGTAAAATTTTTGGATACAAAAATCTTGTGAATAAAACAAAAAAACTGTCCAATTTATAGCACCGCTACCCTATACGTATATAGGAGAAATGCCAGTTAATAAAAAATTATATTTCGTTTTGGTTTTAGTATAAACTCTTCACGGTTGTATAAAAATTTGAACAAAAATAAACTAAAGTACCTACAAATGGTTCTAAAACTAAATCATTTCTAAGTTTTGTTAATTATTATTCTCGTTTTATTTCTAATCTAAAAAATCGGTTGGGACCTTTGTACAAATTCACAATAATTTTAAAATGTGTTCCTATACACTGTCTATATGTATGTATAATTGACCATATTCAGGCGTTTTTTTTTGACTTCAGGCTTAACGTTTTTGGGTTGGCCAAAGTGCTACATTTTAAATTACCCACAAAAAAATAAAAACCCTCATTGGCCGCCGAGACAAGGCATTCCAGTGATCCAAAGAGTGATTTGTCAAATCGGGTTCAATATGGCGTCGTTTTGGCGTTGTTGGACAAATACGAACAAAAAGATTTGGTTGTTATCATAAGTTTATTGTTGCTATTAACCCGATTTGACAGATCACTGGAACTGGAATCAATAGAAGTTCTTATTTATTGAGGGCGGTTTAAAATTTATTAGTTTCACCAAACCAGAAATGTTAAACGTGAAGTCCAAAAAACGCCTGAATATGGTCAATTTGAGAATTTCTCTGATTCCCGTGTATAGACCGTGGCAGTAGTAGTGCACCACCCTGTATATATTTTATGTCAAACGATTTTCAACAAACTAAATAAATATCTCATGAGTTTATGGATCAGAACCAAAAAACATTGGTAACGTATACACATATAATTTATTAACAAATCAAGTTACTTGAACGCGTTTTTTAAATACGTAGAACTACAAGGTAAGCCAAAATGATTGCAGTTAAGTTAAATTTTGAGTTCAACAGACTTGAAATACTACCAGTCTAAACTAAACTAAAGTTAATAATTATAAACTAACAAAAAAACGAATACAAACATGGCGACACTAAACCCTTTGTTTAATTTAATTAATAACATTATTAATCATTACTAACTATAACTATAATTTATTTCAACTTTAATCCATATTTAATTGCTAAATTGTATTAACATTTAATTGCACTTAACAAATTTAAATTCAATTAATTTTATTTATTTACATGCAATTGCAATTGATCGGTTTAAAACGTTAGTTATTTATAATTTTTTTTTTTAATTTAAATTACTTGCAATTGATATACAGGGTGACCATTTTCAAAAGCTCACTATTAGTATACTGAAAATGTTAAGAAAAAAATGCTCTTTTTGAAAATTTGCTGTAGTTTCTTTTATTTCTTAATTTATCACAAAGTAGTTTTAGTATGGTGGCTACTTTAAAATAAAGTATGTTTACGCCGTAGCCATATTGAATTTTTACACACTTCAAATTGTCGATTTATTCTTATTATTACGATAACCACATGCTTTATTCCATCCATAAAAACATATTTTTTAACAAAATTGATATGTTTATAATAAAACATGAATGAAATAAAAATCAAGTTGTCTTGGAAATGAAACAAATGAAACAAAGAACTTTGTCCAATTAACCGATTTTCTATTTATTACCGTTTCCGATATACCAATAGTGAGTCTTTAAAAGTAGTCACCCTGTATAGATAAAAAAATATATTACTTTATTAAATTTAAAAAAAAAACCAAAACTAATATAACAAACTTAAAAGTTAAAAATAATACAATTTTAGTTACAATCTTAATGTAATAATAATAAAAATTTTGAAAAAATAGAAAGCTTAAATAATTTTAAAATTTACTTCTATTAAACTGAAAACTGCAAAATTAAAAAGTCGCCAATTGAAGACATAATAAAATTGGTTTTAGAACTTTTAGAATTTATTTGTAGAAATAGAAGATTATTGACTAACTGTATATCAGCATACAGCTCTTAACTCGTTATTAAATTTAGAACGCTACTGGTTTGAACGAAGTTTTGCAGCGCCGTAAAAAGAAATAAACGTTTAAAGCGAAAACTATTTATCATTGACCGAATTTACCGTAAATGTAAACCAAAATATACAACAGAAAAGATGAAAATAGCAACTCAAATAACTCTTAACTCTTGTAGTTTTTAATTGTTATACGTAACAAAGACAACGACGCCTATTGCATTCCAAGTGTAATTTTAACAGAAATATAATTACTTTAAAACCCTCGCAGCAGCACACAAATGTTGTTGTCATAATTAATCACGTTGAAACACGAAACACCTAGATTTGCAAAAAAATTAATTTTCATCAGTTTCAATTAAAATTACTACAAGATATAAAATAATTCGTTTAGTTACCGCGTTTAATATAAAATGCTGTATAATTTGTTTAAACTAATGTAGAACAAAAATTTTACATACTGCTTTTGCAATTGATTATTAAACATACACATTTTTTTAAATCCAATTTACATGCAATCTTTTTTAAAAATCAGCTACACTGTGTCAATAGAACTTACGCATGACTATTCACTTTTATAAACTGCAAAAAAGCGCTTTTAAAGCAGTAGCTTTTGATATAAAACTAAATACGTAAAACTTATATAAGCTTTTAAATTCTTTAAAAAAGGACGTGTTTACTTCATGTGCAAATTGCAAAAAGTGGACTAATAGAAAATTTGTTTTAAAACAATGCTAACTGCAGCTATGCAATTAATTAAACAACAAAAATATAATATAGCAATAATGCAGTTATGTAACTATAAAAGCTAAAACTAAACACAATTTATATTCAATTTCGAAATGTGCACAGCAATTAAAAAATAAAACAACCGTAAAAATATATGTGAATGTCCTACATTCCCCATGTGCTGGATATGAATTAAAAGCGAAACTAAAATTGACCATTTGTTACATACTGTCAATAACGACATAACAGCGAGATATAGTAATAGTTATCATCTTGTGGATATCTCACGAACTAGGTACTTTTAATGGGAATTTTATACATATCATTAATGCATATTTTTTATAATAATTTGTAAGATGCCCAGAAGATGGTAGTCATTACTATACGTTGTGTCCCACGCTAGGGGTACCCCATGGGATTTAACATGGGAAAATTGAAATTATTTTTTTCCTGCTTCCCAAATTAAAAAATCGCAAACATTTTGACGCAGATTTAAAGTGGCACTTACAACGTTTCTAAAAACAATTTTTTGATTATAATTTGATAATTAATAAATTAATTACAGGTATTTGAAATTTGAAATTTTGAAGGTTTTTCGCGCATGCGATTCAGATCGGCTATCTTCGGTTTTTAAAGTAATATGGATGCTGAAATTAAATTGTAGCCCGTCAAATCAACATTATGCAACTTTATTTTTGAGGAAACGGAAATTTGAAGAACAAAGACTAGAAAAATTACATTTGAAAATTTTCTGTCGGCTAAAAAAACCAAATTGCGGCCGCATTTGCGTGCTAATAAACCAGCTTATAATTCCAAAATGAAATAAACTTGAATTATGTTCAAGTAAATAGGTATTAAAAATCAAGTTAGTATTGATTTGTTATAAAACATTTGAAGTGTTGACAGTTTTGATAGAATTGTTTTACAAGCTTCGAAAATGAATGTAGAAGAAAAAATTCTTGTGGTAAAGCAATATTTTCAAGGTGCTTCAAAGGTCCAAATTCGAGAAGACTTTGCTGGTTTTTTCGCAGATAGACCAATACCTTCTTTAAAGAGTATCAAAAAAATGATACAATTATTTAAAACCACTGGCTCCGTAAATCCACCATGTAAATGTCAGCGTTCACCAGCCTTACACGATCATGAAGACAACCCTCAGAAGTTGGCAATTCTTGCAGCTGTAGACCAAGATCCTGATGTTAGTTTGCGAGAAATTGAAATTAATGTAGGTGTTCCTCGGTCGTCAGCATTCAGGTACCTTAAACAGGAGGGCTTTAAAAGTTACCGTTGGCAATGCTATCAAGAATTATTACCACACGATTATTATGCTCGTATGAGATTTTGTAAAATAATCACCGAAATAAACAATACCAATCGCGATTTTGTAAAAAACATTTGTTTTTTGGATGAATGTTCATTTGGACTTGATGAAAGACCAAATCGACAAAATAATCGTACATGGTCTCTCGAAAATTCACACAAATTAGTAAATGGACCAAGTCAATGGCGACACACTGTCAATGTTTGGATGGGCTTGCTGGGAAGTCATGTTATTGGTCTTTTTTTCATTGAAGGTACACTTACTTCCATAAAATATCATTACCTTCTACTAGAAGAAGTGTTTCCACAACTTAATGATGTTGCGGGTAAAAATCACCAAGTTTGTTTTATGCAGGATGGTGCTCCAGCTCATACTGCTAGACTAAACACTGGGCTTCTGAATGCAGCATTTCCAAATCAATCGATAGGCAAGAATGATCCCATTACATGGCCTGCTAGGTCACCTGATTTAAACCCGTGCGATTTTTTTTGTGGAGTTACATAAAAGAAAAACTATTCAAAGAAGGAAAACGGTATGAAAATAGGGACGCACTAAAAGATGAAATTCAAGTGATATACTGAGCTATTACCATTCGTAAATTAGCCAAAACACGAAAAAAATTTGTTGAACGGTTAACTTTTTGTACAGTTCAAGCAGGAGGCATTTTTTAATACCTCATGCCCAAATAGGTAATTCGCCGTGCTCGTTTTGTCAAGCAACGGATCGACAATGTTAAAAAGGCCCTTTACAGCGCCAGCGCCATAAATTCTCAATTGAAATGAATTTTTCTGCACGGCGATTATTCGAGCAATCTTCTTGCGTTCGCCTTATTGGTACCACGATGAGTGTTCGTAGATATCTATGTAAATGCAAATTTATGTTTGATTAATTATTTTTTTTCTAGTCTGCTACAGAAAATTTTCAAATGTAATTTTTCTAATCTTTGTTCTTCAAATTTCTATTTTCTCAAAAATAAAGTTGCATAATGTTGATTTGACGGGTTACAATTTAATTTTAGCATCCATATTACTTTAAAAACCGAAGGTAGCCGATCTGAATCGCATGCGCGAAAAACCTGCAAAATTTCGAATTTTAAATGCCTGTAAAAAATTGTTTTAAGAAACGTTTTAAGTGCCACTTTAAATCTGCGTTAAATTTTTTGCGATTTTTTAATTTGGGAAGCAGGAAATAAATAATTTCAATTTTTCCATGTTAAATCCCATGGGGTACCCTTAGCGTGGGACACAAGGTATGTCATATTCTATCTAACCAATAATAATATTTTGGCGAACAAACGACCGATACGTATATGTATATTAGTAGTAGTAATTGTAGGCTTCGGATACTTATGCATTTAACGTATGCATGAAAATATGCGTTAAAACTTTAAAAATATGCAGTTAATTATGCACTTGAAAAAACTATTTTATTTGAGGTAAAGATATGAAAACACGTTTTTACACATACATAATGTTTGTTATTATTAAAGAGCGGATTGTCAGGCAAATGCCTGGAGCCTGCTTATTTTGCCTTTTTGTGTAAATTTTTGTCTTTTTTGTCTTTTTAAAAAGTATTATTTTATATTGCCTTTTTACATATAAATTTTGTAAACAGTGTTTTAATAGGTAGATGACAATAACGCATTACAGAATTTTACTTAAATTACGTACAATAATGTAATTAACATTTTTTGCTCAAAAGGTCTTACCACGAACCTATAAATAACAACAAGGATTTTCATGTTTTGTTAAACAATGGTTTCCAGAAAACATTAAATACAGAAACCGCTTATAGAGAAGAACTATTGTAAGAACTTATACTAGGACTATGTACATTGACAGGCTTAACAGAACACTATTTACAAAACCGGAAGGATTTCGGAATGAATAATATTTTATAGGTCTATTCAGTACCTAAGTAAAGCAAACAAATATAGATAATTTTAATTCTGTCCGGTGGGATTCCTTTAATGACTGAAATACATGACTAAAATATTATTTGTTTGTTATAAATACCTGTGATATTGTCACACTGTGATAGTCTATTGCTGTTGTGCTGTGAGTAATTTTTAAAAAATGTCACCTAATAAACAATCAAAATTTGAAAATTATTACAAGTGGAGTAAATTGGACAATAATTTAATAACCGAAGGGGAAAACCTTTCTTGTCAAGTTATTCAAAATCAGTAAGTTTGTATTATCTTAATTTAAATGCTTTTAATTACTAGTATATGTATTATTTTAGATCGGTGCTACTAAAAAGTACCATGTAAAGCAACAATTGGGTAGTGGTTTACTTTTAAAAAATATTTAAAAAAACTATAAAACAACCATTGTTAAAAAACCTTATAGAAAATCAACAGAGTAAACTTGGCCCATCAAAAACAACTTTTGCTCTAGATTTGTGCGAAACGTTGGTGTCGGCTCAAATTTCTCCTAAAAAAACTTTCGCAATTTCCTCGAAAAATACACCAAACAAATTGTTCCAGATGAATCAACTTTGAGAAAAATTATTTAGACATATGTTACCAATCGGTAAGCAGGTTAATTAAAGTATTAATAGTTTTCAAAATGCTGGTTTACTTTTTATAGATAATACAGACAATAAGGAATGACATTGGGGACCAATACATTTGGACTTTGGTTGATGAAAAAAACCGATTGCAGAGGTCGATTTATAGCAAATTTTGTAGTTGGTAAATTGTCTGAACTAGAACCAGAAAAAGCTCATTTGCTAGCATCCAAAGAAATTCCACAGACCAATCACAAAACAGTTGCAAATTTTGTCGATGATTGTTCACGTAAGTTTTTTTTAATGATTGATTAATATAATCCAATCTATTAATTACAATTATATAATTTTATAAATACCTATTCATGGGGTTTTTTCGTAATATGCGCATCATCCGGGAAACATCCACCGTATACGGCCGAAACGTTTTAATCATCGTAGGCTAAATAGCTCCTGTGTGAAACTTGACTGTCTATAATAGACTCGACTTTTTCCTAGACAACGTTAAAAAAGTAAATCCAAAACTTGTTTAAAGCTACTTACATCAAATTAATCATGCAATTCTGTATTGTCATCAACGACGGGTGTTGCACCGGGATCTCAAACCTCCAAATTTATTAATCAACAATAAAGGTGTAATAAAAGTAGCTGATTTTGATTTAGGACTGTTGGGTACTTTGTGGTACCGCGCACCGGAAATCCTTTTGGGCTCGTCACGATACTCTTGCCCAATTGATATATAGGCGCTAGGTTGCATATTCGCGGAAATGGTCACAAGAAAACCTTTATTCCAAGGTGATTCAGAAATAGATCAGTTATTTCAGATTTTTCGAGTATTGCGGACACCCATTGAAGAAATTTGGCCAGGTGTCACTATGTTACTAGATTATAAAAGCACATTTCCATGTTGGACTAAATTCACTTTACATACACATGCTTCAAACTTTACAGATGACGCTTATGATTTACTTCAGCAAATGTTACTATACAATCCGGCTAAGTAAATTTCCGCAAAAAAAATTGCTGAACATTCATATTTTCGGGACTTGGATTTGACTGTTAAACCATTTATTGATTAGTTGAGATTATATATTTTATACATCTACGATTGATCTATAAATTCAAGGCATGTACACACGGTTTCCTTCAACAATATCAATAAGATTATCATTGGTAGCATCATACTTTAAAGTAATATCAGCATTGTGTATTTTATACTCCCCCTTTATCTTTTCCTCTAAATGTAATATTCGGTGGCTGTTTATTAAGTCCTAAGCCGAAGCCCTCCAATTCATGTCAATTTTTTATGTTGCAAGGGTTTTAATACATACAAGTACAATAAAAATTAATCCGCAAGTGCGAGCTCTGCAATTACTTGTCGCCCTCTACCTTTACCATCTTTAGCACCTTCAATAATTCCAGGTAAATCCAACAATTGTATTTTAGCTCCTTTGTATTTAATGCATCCTGGCACTGTAGTAAGAGTTGTGAATTCGTATGCAGCCACTTCGGAATAGACCCCAGCTAAATTACTTAGCAAAGTTGATTTTTCCACCGAAGGGAATCCCACAAAACCGATTTTGGCGTCGCCAGTTTTAGCAACGTCAAATCCTTCTCCAGTACTTCCGCCCCCACCTTTTGGAGTAATCAGTTTCCGTCGTAATTTAGCTAACCTTGCTTTTAACAATCCTAAATGTCCAGCAGTAGTTTTATTTTTCTGTGTTCTTGCCATCTCCGCCTCGATGGCAGAAATTTTTTTCAACAATCGTTCCCATTTTTACGTAAAATTAAAAATAATTGAGTCGATTTAAGAAACCTTCATAAAAATATTAGTTAACTAACCACATGCTTTTGTAGCAATCATATTGGTAGTCCGATGTTTCTAGGAAATATAATCTTATGTTTGTAAGACTTCTGTATCCCAATGGCGTAAAAAAAGAAAAGAATTTTTTATTCGTAACCGAACGAGTTTGAAATAGTAAACAAGTTAATTTCTGCTACCAAAAAGGTAAAAATCTCTAACATATTGGATTCTGTTTTTGATTATTGGATCTTGTTTCAGGTTTTTGTGAAAACACTATTACGGGTAAGGAACTATAAAAAAAAACTTCCAGATGTTAAACTTCCGCCGGAACCTATCATAACAAGATGGAGAACTTGGTTATCTGCTTGCATTGTTTATGCCACACATTTTGAAAAAATTAAAGAGGTACAGTTTATACTATAATCTGACATTGTCTTATACATTAATTGAATCGTCTTACTTTAGGTGGTTGAATTATTTGACGAGACGGCCTCTGCAGCAATTGCTAAATCTCAAAAAGCTTTTAATGACGAAGCTGTTAAGAGAGGACTAGTTTTCATAAAAACACAATTTTCCGGCATTCCTAAAGAATTAAAGATACTAGAAAAAAGCGAAACCGCAATGACCGAATCTTTCACTACATTCAAAAGAATAAGAACAATTATAAGAGCATGTCCAGGGACTATAGGAAGAAAAAATAATCAAAAATTGGATTCCGTCACATCGAAAAACCCTTCCTTTGACCTCTTTAAACAACTGACTGAAATTCAGAAACGGGGGGGGGGGGGTCATGAAACATCAACAGAAAATATCTTTAACAATAATGGAAACATCGGCATTAAAATTTGCTCCACCAACATCTTGTGATGTCGAAAAAACTTTTTCCTTCTATAAAAATATTTTAAATGATAAAAGGCAACAGCTTCTTGGTCAAAATATTAAAAATATTTGATTTCTGCTTAAGAAAATAATAGCACTTGATAAACATTGTAAAATCAAAAAATTAAATAAAATTTGTGCGTTTTTTATTGCCTTTTTGACAGGTATAATATGCCTTTTATGCCACCTTTTTTGGTATTTTTTCTTGCCGTATTATCCGCTCTTTAGTTATTATTTATCTTATGATTTAAGAAACTTGTTTGTAAACTTTTTATCTAATTAGAAATAAGTGGATAATAAACACTTATTAATAAGATGAATCAAATTATAATCTTCATCATAGTGAGACAGAATCTATTTAATGATAATACGCGAATGTTTAATGAGAACTTTGGTAGACATTAAAGTGGCATCAAAACTCACAAGAAGACCTTAGAGTTCAAAATCTATAGTTTTTAAACGTTAAATAAATTGTTAGAAGACGAAGTTGTAAAAAGAAGTAATACCGGTAAATTTGCAAAGAATGTTATAAAAAAAATTTGGCTAGTTTGTAGGTAGAAGATTAGATAGTACCGACCGATAAATCGAAAAGATCTCTGTGAACTTTTGAGAGTCCGGACAAGGTTGTTTAGAATCTACAGTGGTAAGTCGACGTTTAGTTTCTGGACGTAGATGAAACTATTTGACGATTTGGCTGATCTAACGTTCAAGTTAGAAAAACGTATGTTTCTTCTGACAAAATAAAATGTATTTTTGCAGCATAATCAATTTAGTTCAAAGCGATAGTAGCATTGTCTTTGTCAGCTGAAAAAACGATGATATCCAAGTTTCTACAAAAACTTTTTAGGGCTAACTCTTCCCACTTAGAAATAATAGATTTAGGAACTTGAGATGATTCAAGGATTTTGCCGGTGTGAATTCGAATGGAACCTGAAATGTGGCAAGAAAAATGCGTTTGATTCAAAATTCAAAACCTAAGATAGCATCGATTTCTATTGTGAAGTGAAAGTCCAATAATTAAAACTTTTTAAGATGAATTTTAGTGGTTAGTCGTAGCGTGGTATCTAACGGCTGCTAAATAATGTTGTCAAAGAGATTTCAATGATCTGGGAATAGAGTGTTAGTACACTTAAGATTAAGATAAAATAGTTGTTTAGTAATAGTGTTTAACTCTCGTCTGGTTTGCTTAGTTCGTTTGCGTGTCAACTTAAAACTAGCACGGTGTATAATGTTTTCAGAACTGGTCTGAATGTAAAACTTTATTTTGAGGAATGCTTCAGTTTTAGCCTTTGCCAGACTGGTACATTTTTCAACACATTTAGACGGGTGTAGTACATGTCTACTACTAAGTATTTTGTGTTCGGGTAAAAACACGATCGTACTGTTAGATGGTGGTGGTTATAAAATATTTATTTCAATCTGAACTTAGTGCTTGTTGAAATTACGTGTTATTTTCTTGTTTATTGTGCTTTCGTGTTGTCGAAAAAAGCCGCGACGTAATCTGAAACGTGACAAAAAGACTAATAGTGATTTAGTGGACGTTCCTGGAAGTTTGGTGGCGGCTACTCGAATTGAGTTTGTAGCTGATGGATCCATTCACAGTAAGGTGAATGTCGAAACAGATGATCCGGTGGCTAGTACAAGTGACTGTACAGCTCAAAATAGCAATCCGATACGAAATCGGTTTCAAAGATATTTCATATTTAGTGTTTGTGTGTTGAGTGGTGTTAATGAAGTATTTTGGTTTCAGAGGCAACAATGATTATTTAGAACGTTTGCCATAGAGTTCAAGTGGCATACTCCAGCTAGAAAAGCATGTACTTTTTGTTTGTGTTTGCTTTCTTTTGATTTATTTTGATTCACTAGTATCTACGCTTGATTTTTCACAGGCTAACCGGCGCAAATTTAGATATGCTTATCGAAAACAGTGACGGTGATGATGATAATAATCAGGAGCCATCGGGTAATGATTATGAATAGGTGCCCGATCACAACACAGCTTCCGATTTAAAAAGGAATTGGAGACCGAGGAGGAAGAAAATTGTGAAGATGACCCAATCGATTTGGCTGCCAATGATGTAGATGTAAACGTAAACAAATTTATTGCTCCCGATCAAACCAAATGGCAATCGAGACCATGGCGAGTCACACAAACTGCGACATTATGCGTAAAAAAGGTATGACTTACATAGCCGTACACGTAAAATGATAAATAAATATATATTGGTGTTCACAATTGTTCCAGGTGGTAATGACGCACGACAATTAAATGCTACCATGACAGAAATGGATGTTGTCAACAGTCTTCACTGGGGACATAAAACAGAAAATTCTGCACCATACAAATCGCAAAGGTGCTGCATTTGCCGAGGAGTATAATACATTGAATCCAAATTGTCAGCAACGTGTGTGGATGCCGTTGCTGGACCGTGAACTCAATGCGCAATTTAAACAGTTTGTTGATGTTTCTGGCTCAAATGATGTACAGTCGAGACCGTTTTAAGCAAATTTTGCGCACAATACGTTTCGACAACGCAAATTCAAGAGCTGGAAGGCAGCAGGAAGATAAAGCTGCACCAATATCGGAACTTTTCGAAATGGTGAACGTGCGTTTGTCACAATTATACTATCCGATGCAAGACATATCGGTGGATGAGCAGCTATTTCCTTACCGAGGGCGTACGAAATTTACACAATATATTCCTTCAAAACTGGCCAAATGCGGCATGACAGTTTTTTGGATATGCAACACAGCAAATAGATATCAGCTCAAAGGAATAATACCAGAAACCCATCGTCTGGGCAACGACAAACAAAAATTGGTGAAAATATCGTCATCAAACTATCTTATTTCAAAAGGTCTTTCGCTCCTTGGTACACTTTAGCAGAATAAATTGTGCATTCCCCAACAATTGAAACCACAGAAGGTAGATAAAATTGGCACAGCAAACTATGCGTTCCGAGAAAACGTCACAATGGTTTCAATGGTTATAAAAAAAAGGAACGAAGGCAGTATTTTTATTGAGCAGCAGTCACTTCGAAGAATGCCAAGTGAAATGCAAAGAGGAAATAGTCTACGACTACAACTAGACCAAAGGAGGCGTCGATGTGATGGATCGCATGTTGGAAAACTACACATGCAAACCAAAGACCAATCGATGGTCTTGGGCATTTTTTTTTCAATATGCTAGATATTATGGGATTGGTTGCGTGCATCATATACAAAGAGTTACATTCGGAACAGAATAAAAGTCATCGTAATGTATTCATCAAAAATCTGGCAATGCAATTATGTCATGAAAATTTAGTTCATCGCTCGAAGCTTCCATTCGTTTAGAGACAATTTTACGTCCGAAATGCCATGGAAGCTGTCTTGGGATATGCTTTATTTACAAAGGAACCTTTGACACCAACGGCACAAGAGAGGAATGAAAAAGGTATGAAAAAACTTAGATGTCAGAGAGATCCAGAAAAAATAACATATACTTTTATAGATATTCACTTGTAAAATCGCACGGGTACACCCGTACCGCACCAGACTAGTAAGGGTTAAAGTTTTATAATAGAAATATAACATTGGAAACAGTTCTGCTGCTTTTAAAACAAAACAGTTCATTAATAGAAAATTTACAGTTCAATTGATAACTTTTACAATCATTTGTTGTTTACACACGCATTTTTTTGATTCTAAGCTATATTTTAATAGAAGAAAAATGTAACGTTTGATCATAACGTTAAACGACTTGTTGATGAGTATAAGCAGAAGCTTAAAAGATGAAATGCGTGCTCGTTTCTGTAATATATCATGTATCTGCAATAATTTTTATTATTGAAAAAACCTAATTGTAAAGCACTGTGATGTTAATATGTTTTTGATTTATGACCGGAACTCAAACAGAACAAATTTTTTAAAGAATTGCATTTAAAGATTTAAACATACTGCATTTTTAATAAACATGTTTTGCAACTTTGCTATAACTAAGTATCAACTAAAAATACAACACTTGTAGCTTGTAAACGGTAAAAAATGTAGGGTGTCTACATTTGAAGGGGTCAATGCAAGTAGTGCCTTAGTAACAAATAGGTAATTCTGAGATATTGCGGTTTGAAGGTTTATTTTGTATTATAAAATATTACACAAAAGATTATGATCAAAATGTGTGTTGTAGTGTATTCTTTGTAGAATGTGGCTTTGGGCTTCCATGATTAGAAAAGAAAAAACGTCTTGTTATAACCAAGAAAAAAATTATAATAATTTGGGACTTAGGCAACTTATGTGTTGAAATTTCTTTATTTTGTCAAAAATTAAGGATAATATTAAGGAAAAATTTGTTTATACTACAAAAAAGGTTCATTATATACCTAACGCTATAAGAAAAAATACATAATGTGTGAATAAAATTCAAGACTACATAAACATAGTATAAAAAAACTTAACTGAAAGCAAAAGTTACTGTAATAAACACACAGAAGGCTAGCTATTCATAAACAGCGTCGGCCTCTTGTAACTGAGCAATATTATCTTTATCAATGGCATCATTTTGCTGGATTATACTTCCATTTTCAGACAAGGTTCGAGCAAAAAATTCCGTGTCCAATGATTTTAACGTGCTTTACAAGATGGGTTACGTTGTTAAATTTCAACTGCTTAATTTTTAGGTATTCATTATCATAGGCCAGGTTGGGTACACCACGAAGTTTACGGCTATGACCAACTTTGTAAAGTTTTAATGGTTACATGGGGCCATAGTAAGATGCACTGAGCTGAGGTTGCTTATTAAACAAAAATTTGACACGTCTAGCTTTTGAAATCCCCGGCACAGTTCCTTTTATGTGAGAGTCGAACCATAATTTATAGTGTTTCACCTTTATTGTACGATCGCCTTCTTCCAGGCATCCATTAGACCTCAGCGAATGCTGTACAAAGGCGACATCAAATAGAGTTTTCTGTTTACATGCTTTTATTAGATTAACATAAACTTCTGGGTTGTCAACGTTGTCACGCTTCAATCTTTGTTTTTTAATCACAGCAAAATCTCGGTCGACTGGCATCATGCTGTGACCGGGTACTGGGTACCAGATTTCTATGGTTTCAAAAATATTATTGGCACATAGCTAAACTAAGAAAACAAACAAAAATATATTTTTGTTCTGGCTGAAGCAGTTGTCGCAAAAAAGTTGTAAAATACGTTGCTGTGGCTTCTTGTTTTGTGTGATATAATCCTGCAGGCAAGTTATTACCTCGTTTGGTCCCTTTCGAGCGAAGTGTTCTGCATACTTATACATATTGGCTTTTCTTGTTGTTAAGCAATGTATTCCCAGATTGTGAATCCACAACTGACGCAAATAGTATTCGTCCCCAATAATCGTCACAGGGACAAGCAGATTTTTCTGATAATCAAAGCAAATTGATAGGATGGATGTATCATTAGCTTTTGTTACTTCCGAAATTTTTTTTTGAAAACATTCAGCTTTGCTTAGATGTAGCTCCCTTTCCGTATTGACGGTTTTTGCAGATGTCTTATAATTTGTCTCTTCAGCTTGTTGTAAACGTGTCATGAACATAGTACATTCTTTACAGATGTCTTTTCTTGGGAATTCAAATGATATGTTGTATTCTTCTGTAAAAAATCTTCTAAACATCTCATATGATACGGTTTCCTCTTGATTCGTTTGTAAAAAATGTCGGTGAAGCTTTGCGACTGATAAATCGGAATCCAGATACTTTCGAAGTTTGTTATCAGATCTGCTATAATGAGACTCTCGAGCAGGCAGTTCTTCTATAAATCTTCTAACTGAGACTAAAGTATCTGTTTTTGTTTTAGTTGGCCTGGTTTAATGAAAACCTCTTGAATTCTTAGGCTCTGCATTTTTTTGCTGAAGTTTTTGACGCAGTTTGGAGCGTTTTATTTCATGCACTGCTAAAAACGCCGACTGACATAGTGTTATCAGTTTTTCGTTATTCTTTACTTGATATACAAAGCTTTGATTCCTAACTCGTGGCCTGACAGATTTTTTTGATCTGTGTCGTTTAACATCCGTCGGACGCACACAACCTCCAAAGTATAAATTTTGTTGTGTAGCAGAGGATGATAAACTGTGATAAGCTTCAAAAATGTTCGTTTGTTCCTCCACGCTTAATTTTGATGAGCATTTACAGCGACAGTTCGTTATAGTTCTTCTCTAGTGCTTCCTAGAATACGATTCCTTCCTTTTTATAGTTCTTTTCCATGCATCCTTGTCAGTCTTCCTCTTCTTGCCCTTCTTTAGTTCGGGTTGCTGTGGTTCGTTTATGTGAACTTCATTCACCATTCACCACGTTTGGATAATTGGTATGTATATTGCTTCTTGTTGAAGATTCAGACATGTCTATATTATGTTGTAGACCATGTCCCGTAGTGAAACAGAAACCAGAAATTTTACTTTTTTTTGAAGTTTTTTGGGTAATCTTGCTTGTTGTCGGAGCAAGGGCATCGGCTTCGGAACTATCTTCACTTTTACTGTTTGGTTCATATTCACTGCACGATGCTGAATAATCCGACAATTCAGTATCGTCTAAAATAAAACGAAGGTTGATTTATATCAGCATTGCAAAACTTTCCCTTGCAATCCCATTCACACCGTGTTTAGTATCAATTTGTCGAATATACACCGTGTATTTATGGTGTAAATTAATGTGATCGCTAAAGTTGTGAGTTTAGGATGCAGTCAATGTAAGGTACGAATAGTACAAAATAAATCATATATCCATTGTACAAACGGTTACTAGTATGTCGCAAAGTAACAAAAGCTATTTTATTCTATTTTCCTTACCTGCCATAGTTACGTTTTTTATCACAGTCAAAAATAAGTTAGGATCAACACGGCTTAATTTGCTCGCATATCACGTAATGTAAATAACGTGGACTAAGGCACATGTTGCATTGCATCTGTCAAGATGATAACTTAGGTACTTCTTGCATTGAAATCAAGGTAACCTCCAATTGAGGTAAATGTAATCTAAGGCACTTAGGCACATATTTCTGCCATTCTGCAAATACCACCTGAAAGCTTACGTAAAACACTGTTAGATGGCGCCAGAAGGTCAATTTCAATGAAAATGTGACTTAGGCACTTCTTGCATTGACCCCTTTATTTGGTCGCAAAATTCATGATTGTTTATAGTTTTCAACTTTTTCCAAAAAATTACTTTTTGATTTTTTTAATTTTCGTATGTGTTTTAAAAGGTTAAAAAAATTTTGAAGCTCTGCAAAATACAATTTTCAAATTTTTTATCCGACGTTTCATCTCCTAGAAACCATCATCAACTTAATTTTTTGATGTGGCTACAAAAATAGAAACACCTTGTATCCGGTAAAATTTTCTATTAAAAATTCAATAATGTATCACACATTACGGCTCGAAAGCCTAAAATAGGGAAAAAGTAGCTTTAATTTTCTTTTTAATGTAGTAGACGTTGGAAAAATTGCAATATTTCTAATCTCTCTGTTATGTATAGTTGAAAACATTCTAGCGTATTTTGGAGTTGTATTTGTTCTTGTTGTTAATATTACTCATTTATTAGTTTATTGTTTAGTGTTTTTGTTTAATGTATTTGTAAGTGTTACGATAGAAAGAGGAAATTTTACAAACAAAGACAAATTTGATATGTTGACTTGTTACATTTTCTGCCACAAACATTGTCGGGCTGCTGAGGAGTTGTATTCTGATAATTATCCTAAACGAAAACAATCTGAGAAAACCATTTTTATACGTCTAGTACCTAATTTAAAGAAATCTGTTTTATCTCTTAAAAAACAATTCAATAAAGAAAAACCAAAGTTTTTGAAAATTTTAGATTATCAACAAAACTAATTGAGCGTCGAATTGGGGTAGCTAATTCCATAGCCCAGTGCATTTTACAAAAGAATAAATTTCATGCTTATAAATTAAAAATTTGTCTACGTCTTAGATCTAGCGACGAGTATTACAAGTATTTAATTTTTAGAATTGTAAGTAGGAACTTGCCACAAAGCATTAACCTTCGGATTACCAAGCAATTTTTGAGGCACCGATTACCAAGTAGGGTCGTATTGACCCCAATTTTTTTTGTTGTTTACATACAAAGAGTTTGCACTTTTTACATGTTTCCGAACCTTTTTTGTCCGATGCTCTTGGACATATCTTACAACGACCTCTTTTTGGGCGAGCGATAGTTTTGTCTTGCGGTCCCACTTCCTCTGGTTCTGTGTCTGCCAAAACCATCGCTATTGCATTCTGCACATGTCTTGGTAATCCTTGAAATGTACGTTTTTTGATATGTGGGATTACTAATTCAAACCCAATTTTTTGCAAGAATAATCTCCTTCGGGTTGCTTTCCCTTTTTCAAAATTTCCAAATTTCGTAGTATATAGAATAAATGCATTAATGGCAGCAATATCAATGAAATTAAAAAATAGAACAAGAGGCCAGCGATTTGTGTTTCTTCTGCATGAGTATTCCTTCACCATTTTATCGGCGCTGTCCACAGCTCTTTTGCTGCTATTATAGTCCAAGATAACTTGCGGTTTGTAACTGAGGTCTTCTCCAGACAATTCCAAATCTTGATGTTGCGTTGAAAGTAGCATAACGCTTCTATGTTTTTTAGGTACGTAAGATACTAAAATTGTGTCTTCTCCATATAGAATTTCGCTCCATTTCTTTTTGGCTAAAATTTTTTTGGTATTTCTCTACGTGTTTTACGAATTGTTCCGGTCAAGATTTTTGAATGCTGCAGTAGCTCCTTCGCCAAAGACATAGACGTAAAAAAAAATATCTGTGATAATACCATAACCCTCTTTCAAACCCTTAACCAGATCCAAAACTACCCGCTTCCCTAGAAATGAAATTTTATACTCGTGCATAAAACGATAAAATTGTGTTTCATCTTGTTCCCGTTTTGGAGCGTTGTCTAGCATTCCAGTATATATTTGGAAATTCCAGCAATATCAGTTACTAACATAGCATAAAGCCTAGATTTTAATTCCGTATTTATCTGGCTTCGACTTCATATGCACTCGAAAGGGACATTTTCCACGGAAAGAAACAAGTTGTTCATCAATACATACTTCAGCATTAGCGTTATTCGATTTTTTGCAATTTGCAGCGAGAATATCGTGAATGTTACGAATAGCTGCTAATTTATCTGTTGCCCGTCGTCCTTCTCGGGTGTCCATATCGTCAAATCGAATGTATTTCAAAAGGTCTCTCATTTGATTACGAGACATAGCAGCACAAAAAATTGGTCTATGGAGAGACATGTATTTTGTATTCCACAGCTCCGATATTGGTTCTTGGCGTGCTTTCAAACCACCAGCTAGAAGCAGTTATCCAAAAAATGCATGTAACTCATTCGCATCTACTGGCTTCCACGTATCGCCTACAATTCTTCTAGCTCGAATGTTTGTTTCTCTAAGTATTATGTCCATAATGTCTTCCGAGATAAATAAATGGAAAGCATCTAGGCATGTTGAAATATGTTCACTGAATTTTGTTAATCCTGGCGGTGTTTTTAGAATATTTCGCTGATTTCGTCTTCTAACATGAGGCTTATCTTTTTTCCATATGGAACCATCTTTACCCACCAGTATATCTTTATCATTGGGCGAATTATCATCACTGTCATCGTCTTCCAAGCTTTCAATTGGGTTTGCATCAGGTACACTTACTTCTTCAAATTCGGTATCACTGTCGTCAGATAAAATTTTATCTTCAATTTCATTGAGTAAACTAATATTGCTAGCTATTTCTTCCACTTCACGCTGAGACAAATATTTTCTAGCCATAATTCAACAACAACTATTTCCAATCAAATGTAATAACACAGCAGAAACACTTTTCAACTGATTCGAACAAACTCACCGAATGTAATGACTAAAGACGGAATGGTAGTAATCACGATTCAGACGAATAACACATTGAAACACGTTGAAACAAGCAGATTAGATGACAAATGCAGACAAAATATTAGAATTACTTTTTAGAACTTCGATTACCAAGTGGGGTCAAATATGACCCCAACGACAATATTTTTTTTTTACGTCGCAAAACAAATAACAATTGAAAAATTTGTTATATAATATTAAACATTGTTGAAAGAAAGTACGCTAAAAAAATATTGGGACCGTTGTAAAAAAAAACTTAAAAAAAGACAACAAAAACAACACGTCTGGGGTCAAAAAAGACCCCAATGGCAATCGGAAGGTTAAGAAAAAGCTTTTTGATAGTTTTGAACAATGTTACGGTTTATAAGAAATTTCGTGCTCTTAACTTCTTGCAGCGTATACAATTTTGTGAATGGTTTAATGAAATTTAAATAACGATAGCCTGTTGAATTTAACTTTTTCTTGGACAACCAAAAATATACAAATTTCTGTGAAAACGACATTGCATCATTTGAAACTTGGTGTATGAATTGCAATGTCAAGAAAAGAATAATTGGTCTAATATTTTTTTACAATATTGTAAATACAGAACGTTACTGTAATATCTTGGGTCAATTTTTTGAGCAACAACTTTCAGCAAGACAACGCTCATACTACTCGAGCAAATACAGGGTGATCATACAAAAAAATTAAGTTGATGATAGTTTTTTAGAGATGAAACGTCAGATAAAGAACGCCATTTTGAGATTAAAAGATGGTTACGACGTTAGCTTTTCTTAATCTTTTAAAACTAATATAAAAAATATAGAAAGATCAAAAATTTAAAAAAAATTATTTTTTTGAAAATTTTGAAAATGATAAACAGCAGTACAACGCAAGTTTTTCATCATTTTAATCACACTGTTTATAAAATTCCCGTGCTATTCATTCTTATCTTGGACACGTTGTATATAATATAATTCTTTTCGTCACATTCGCTACCGCAAATACTACAACCAAAGATTTAACACTTGTTACAATACAAGATTGTTAACGTTAACGTTTTGCCCGCTGTTGGCTTAGCTCGGTAGTTTATTGCTTCTAAATGCATCTGCAGGCCCAAATTCAAATCCCCAAAATATGTAAGTAAAAAACATGTTTTGTGGTTGTTGATTTTAAATTAATACAGAATTAATTACAGGTGTGCATTTCGAATTAATTTAAAAAAATTATTTTTGTATATTTACGTTTAGAAAGTAAAAAAATGTAATTCCGACAAACTAAAGTTAATAGGCACAGGTTTACAACTAAATGTTTAATGTGAGATGTTTAAAAAGTACATAAAAAACTTTTTGGGCACCAAAAAACAAAACCACAAAAATTTTTTAAAAGTTGGTTTTATTTATGAAGAGAAACTTTTAAATTAAAGACATTTTACAATAAATAAACACAGAATCACAAAATAACTCGTTTTCAGTAAGTTGTTTTAAGCACAAGGAAACAAAAGCATTATTATAAATAGGAAACAGAAAACAAAACAACCGTGATAATTTAGTAACAGATAAGTAAATGTAAAACTTAAGCGTCAATAGAATTAATTAACGCATTTGTTAAAAGAATGAATACTTTTCACAAATTTGTTAAAAAATTACAAACGTAGAAAATACACGTAATCATAAAAACCATTTTTTACCATTTAATAAAAATTACAGAAATATATTTGCACTTTTTAAAAAAGCTTTTCATTAAGTTGCGTAATCACGTATATATAATGTAAATTTTTTTATGACAACAATTAATAATGTATTTTGAAATCATTTTGTGTATTTTTTTTGTTGCTAATTTTATTAATAAATTGTTAAAAATAATTAATGTGAAAACCGGATTTTAATAATAACAATTAGTTTATTCTTTCGTGCTATTTTGGCATTTTTGTATTAGGTTGTAAATGTGATAGTTTTTATAAAAACATAAATAACAGCTTATTAATAAAAAAAGCTTTTCCTAAGTTTTTCTCTTGGATTTCTTTTATGCACCAAAAGTGGTTATTATGCTCTTCTAAGAAGAAGAATTAAACAATCTACAAATCAATACTAATAATAATTATTATATATTATTTTTCACAAAAGTTAAATGCATTGTACTTACTTTTAAAGCAAACAGCGTTTTTCTCAGGGTAAAATATCCATAAATCATTTTGTCTTTGACCGTTAAATTTACACCGTTACCTTAACGTTTTATATAAATTTATTACGTTCGAATTTCAAA
Organism: Aquatica leii; assembly: GCA_035610365.1. Lineage (NCBI taxonomy): Eukaryota > Metazoa > Arthropoda > Insecta > Coleoptera > Lampyridae > Aquatica > Aquatica leii. The sequence goes on along the minus strand of CM069434.1, from coordinate 11,115,252 downwards.
CATTTTAAAAATTACAGTGTTTGAATTCTCGATATAATAAAATCGCTTTTTTAACAATATTGTTAATATTGTGCTCTAATCAAAATTGGTTTTCAAGATGGCAGCACTGTAATTTTGACCCAAGTTAATTTATGACAATTAATTTTAATTTTCAATTTCTAATAAAGTTAATCCAAATTTTCAAATTAAACGCATTTAAAATTAAAAATTACAGTTTAAAATTGCCAAAGCAATGCTGAATCAAGAACGGAGTCTTATAAATAATCTTTTAAAAAAGACGTTCTCATATTTTTTGGTGTATATAAGTTTAACACAATAATTACCTAAGTTTTTTATAGAAAAAAAAAACAGAAAATATTTGTTTAGTAGAAAATAGTTTATTTACACATACCGCATTAGACAACTATTCAAAACTTCTATGTATACTTTAAATAGTACGAAACCTCATAATAAAATATTATTTCGATACAAGATTTTGGTTCTTTGAAGTCATAAATTTGGAAAAAAATTAAAAGTGCTTATATTTTTTTAAAAATCAATTTATAAGCTTATGTCATTGTAATAGTAGATCTTAAAAACATTCCAAAAACGTATTAATATACAAGGTGTTACATTTAAAAAAAATTGCAGGTTTGTGTTCTCATATTATGGAATACCCTGTATAGATAGAACAATTCTAAAACGTAAAACTTTAAGGATTCTACAATTTTTACAAATATTTTGTATAATAAATATTTTACTTTGATATTCCATTAGGCCATCCTGTATATATTAAAATAAAAATAAGCAACTAAGAAGAAATCAACAATACAATAAGAATATAATCTTAGAAACACTTTAAAATAAAATAAGTAATAAAGTCGTACAACTAAATGATGACTCACACAGAATATAAAATAAACTCATCTAAAAATTAAAAAAAAAACAACCTTGTGATTAGTATTGACAAGACCCAACTCATCATCAGGTATTTTAGGCGCAAAAAACAATAACAAACCATGATTTTGGTACTTTCCATAAAGTCAACTCATCAGATGTATAAAAATTAGAAACTAGAACCTAAAAGTAACAAAACTGCTCAAAAAACAAAAAAAATTTTTAGAAAAACAAAAAAATACTTTAAAAAACTTTTATAACGCAAAAAACAAATAAAACTAGAAATATAACAAAGTAATCTAAGCAAGCTACAAAAGCAATAATACGAACAAATTGATGGAATCAACAAACAAAAATGCATTCAAAAACGACAAAACACAAACTATTAAAACGTGATGATTCTAAATAAATAAACATAGTTTGAAGATATCTTGAGCACAAAAAAATATTGAAAGACTGGTACAATAAAATAAGTATAATAAAAGAATTCAAAATGGCAGAAAAATAATCTTTTCAGAACCTAATATTATACGTAATATGAAAATCCTATAGAACTAGTATGTAATACACCAAGATTTAGAAGTGTATTATTATAACCTAGCAGAGCATATACATGATGCATCAAATTTCATGTTAAAAACAAGGATCTCGTTAATTAGCAGAGATAGCGAGTTGGTTACATAGACAAAAATTATCCTTAAATTATGCCTAAATAAATTCAAGAAACAAAGTTTACGCCCCCTATAAAGTTTCCGAAATATGGCAAAAATTAAAAAAATGGTATTTTTGATTTTTAGCTTGAAAATTGTTATCTAAAAACTGAAAAGACTTTTTTAAGGGAACTTTTTTGTTCTTTCAGATGACGAAAGCATTATTACTTTATATCAATACCAACTTGTCAGTAATAGCAGTATCCGTGGATTACAAGAAAACAAGAAACAATTGCAGTAGTTTACAATAAATAAATATGTTTCAGAACGTTTAATATTATAGCAGTTATTAATACTCCTATTATGAATTGTTATCGTGGTCGACGTTTTCGATAACGCTGAAAAAGCAGATGTTATTTAGGCATTACTCAACGATCATATTTGTTCACTGAGATCACTGAAATTTGATACATCCTGTATATATTCGCGCAGATTATAATAGTTTTCTCAACCGTGGTTTATATGCAATTTTTTCACTATTATAATTATGACAATATTGAAACGTTCGAGAAGTTATCTGCAAATTCAAGAGCCTTTGGAAGTTGTTATCCATCTTCTAGAAGATATACCGAAAGATAGGGAACACTCGAGAAGGATTTCCAGATGTGTATAAATACCGAAGAAACAAATCGTAAGTCAGTTATTGTCGTAATGCAAATACAGCACTGTTAAGAAGAATACTCAAGTTGAAATAAATAAGTCGTTAGCACGTGTGTGTACATAAATATATACAGAGAATAATCTTGTACGTGATTTTAGTGTGAACCAGTGTGAAGCTATCCGCGGGTTTTATCTTATCTCAATTAGTGTAAGTGTTTTTATTAAACATTATTTAGATTTAATTAGTTCGGTTAATTTACAAGTGTACATATTTCTAGTATAAGTAAAACATATTTTTAGTAGTTTAAATAAATTAGTTTTTAATAATAAATTCGTAACAGTGGTGTCAGGTGTGGGGTATCGTTTGCGAATTTTAGTGTAAATATCATTAAGAAATATCGCTCCCGTAATAAAAACATTGATTGCGTAAATAACTGTTAAGTTCGCGATACGCGTGTTTATTTATAAAGTGTAATCATAGCTAAATTCGTTAAAATAGTGTTTATTAAACTTTTTCTTTTAACAAGTGCGTGATCGCGATATTAATTAAATAAATTAGTTTTAATAATAAAATTTGTAACAATATTTTTAACTGTTACTACTTCAAATTTAAAATTTAAGATATTAATTTCAAAGAAGAAGTCAAGTGAGTTTTTTGTTTTGTGATTGTGATAGTAATCACTAGTTCAATACAATTCATTTTGACATAATTATTGTGATATACAACACAAAAATAAATGGATAACGTAAGTTCTTTTTTGCTAAAATTACTAAAATTATTTAAAAACATTCTTACTTTAATCATTGATTATATTTAAGTTATATTTAATTCAATAATTAGTATTTAGTTAAGCGCGAACTTTAGATAACCTTTCAAAAACAAATTAATTTGTTTAATTAACAATTTCAATTTTTAAAATAACGTTAAATAAAACCTGTTGTTTCTGGTTCACAGTTTTGTAAACTTATTTTTTTAAAAACTGTTATAGAATCATTAGAAAATGTAAATTTGTTCGTTGTTAACCAGTAGTTAATAATGAAATATAATTTACTAGCGGTTAAAAAAATGCTACTTCACTACCTACTATTATACGTAATAATGAAAGTCTATACAAAAAAATTATTAGAATGAGTTAAATACACAAATAACAGATAAGAACACGTCGAGGAAAAAAATTACGATTAAATAAATCAAAAAAAAATTATAGTGTTTAACATCCCAGTAAACACGGATTGAAACTGTTACAGTCACAAGATGAAAACAATTATTTCATTACGTTGTTTCGTGTTAGTTCCATTTTTATATCATTTACATGTAACTGACAGTGAATAAATTGAAAGAGTTCCGATTTTTCACAATCAGTTTTAAACCGTTTCAGTACTTGCAATTTTTTTCCCATAATCACCAACCGTCTAAAAACTGATTTATTAAAACCGAATATTTTTTGAATAACTAGAATTGTTTGAAGATCGGTTAAATAAAACTGAATTATTTTCAAAACAGTAGAATCGTTTTAGTGAAAACGAATACTTTGTGATTAGTCAGCATTAGTCGTTGCTATAGTTTTGATTACTGTCGTCAACGCTTGCGCTGCAAATTGATATCTTTTCACTTGTTCGGTTGCAGTTTGATAAGTGATGCTGTGTGTACAATTACGAAATGGAACAATAAACGGTAAGTCGAAACATTTTATTATAATCCATAAATGTAATCGATATTATTATCATTTCTGTTCTTTATGTATCATGTTTTAATTTATATTAAAAAAATGTAAATTAACACACATGGTTGTGTTAAGTTAGATTATTGCGTAAATCTGATGATACTTTAGGATTTATAATTACAGTTCAATTCTTCAAGTTTTCTATACGATTATGTACAGCTAAAGGTATTCACAGTGTTTTTATAACTTTCTTATGATTGCTAAAGTGATATTTATATTAAGTTTGTGTTGTTTTTGATTAAAAAAGTGTAATTAATTTTGTGTAACTCTATGATTATGTATGTATATAAACGAAATATTTATTTCTATGTTACAGATGCGGTTAAAAGCTGCTACCCAACAGTAACTGATGCAGTTTCGAGGCTTCCGTGAAAAGATCACAAAAAGAAAGTTGCAATATGTAAAAAACTCATTGTGATGTATTTAAAAATATTTATTGTGCAATAAAATTTGAAACGTGCATTCGAAAATGTATTATTGTATTATTGAAAGAATTGTTTTAGTTCATTATTGAAACAAGAAAATCATATATTTATTGATCATTTAGTATCAGTTCAGGAACGAAGCTTTTAAAACGTAAACCGAATGCAACATTTGTTTTGCAACAGGTTTGAATTTAAAATACCGAAACTATACTGATTCAAATAAGTGAAAAAGCGATGGACTTATAGCTATTTTATTGCAGTTAGGTTTCTTTTATGTTTGAAACGAGAGTGAATCATAAATTTTTTGTTTTGAAACTGTTACTAAACATTATCAGTTTTGTGTTTACTGGGATGTTGGTGTATATTTGTTGCTTAAGTTTTATAAAAATAATAGAGATAAAACGACAATACGGCATCGTAGTACAGAGTTTTTAAAGTTTGACTATCAGGAATTAATAAATATTTTAAATTAAAGCAGTTAACAGTTATATTAATAAATTTTTTAAAACAACTTTAGCAACACTATTGACTAAAAAAGATATTGACATATAAATTATAAAAAGACATGATAAAAAAATTAGTTTGAAGTTTGCAATTATTAATTGAACTGATTGTACATTTTTATGTATCTAAGTACTGTTTGTTTTTTTACATTTTGTATAATTATAAATATATTTTATTTCTGGTAACCAACTCATATGTTAGTCGGCGATTAATAATCTTGAATAGATTAACGTCGCTTGCTCCTTAACGTATTTGCAACATATATTAAAAACGCTTAATTACTTAAAAAATTAAACTAAATGAATTACATTTTTGTATAAATTAGTGACATTTATTTGTCATTTACTTGTAGGCAAAATCGTAAAAACTCATATGAGTTCTTTTGTAAATGTAAATAACAATAAAATTTAAATAGAAGTAATTATTAAATTTAGTAAAGAGTTCGCACTTGTAATAAAAACAAAAAAAAACATTTAACACCATTAATTATTAAAAAAAAACAACATTTAAAACAAGAATATATATTATGTATACAGGGTTATACAAAAGTATGGAAACATGCTTATAACTTGAAAACCGGTAGGATTAGCGGTTTGAAACTTTGGGGGAGTATGTAAGACATACTTCCGGACATTTTTTATTCTTTATAAAATTTTGATACGATGCTCCAATTACGAGTAATTGATATCTACTTCTGATTTTCAAATAGCATCATATCAGTTGACTGACATTTTTAGATTCTACATGAAATTCTGTATGCAACGGCGAACAGAAATTATTTAATATAATAAATGTTATTAAAAATATGGTATAAAAGTTCAGATTAAATGTCAACAATTTAATTGTGGGCGGGTACCTGACGTTCTAAGTAGGGTATGTACCTACTTTGTTTGGGTCAACACAATAACCAATAAAAGCATTTGTTATAGGGTAAGTTTATAATCTTTTGTTAGCAGTGGCGTATCTTTTTTAGGAATAAAATAAAAATTCCTGCATTGTGAATCCATTCGAAATATGTTTTTAATTTGATCCTCATTGGTTTTCTTCAATTACTCAAGTCTGTTGAATTGTCATTGCTAATGAGTTACGATTAAAATTATTGATTAATCAACATTAATACATTAGTACCAATGTAAGAGTTGTTTAATTACCTAGTAATGTATTATTATTAATTTGGTTAAATCTTTGGAATTTGTTTTATTTTTAAATCATTTAATCATAATCGACTCATTAACAGTTTTCTTTAGCATTTCTTTATTGGGGAGTAATAGATATGTTTGTAATTCAAATAATCACTACCTACTTAATTAATTAATTCAAGAAGTTTTCAAAATGCCCCCCATTTCTTTCTTGACAATATCGTAGTCGATGTTCAAATTCTGATACACATCTTTGAATTACTTCTGGAGGAATTGCCTCACATTCTGTTATGATTTTTTGTCGAAGTTCTTCCAAATTATTCGGGCGATTGGCATACACCTTATTTTTTAAATAGCTCCACAGGAAAAAATCCAGTGGCGTGAGATCTGGTGATCTGGGTGGCCACTCGATGAAACCTCCTCGCCCTATCCAACGATTTGAAAACGTTTGGTTTAAAAATGCCCTTACTTGTCGACCATAGTGGGCTGGAGCGCCATCCTGCTGGAACCAAACATTGTTATCTTGCCCAAACAAGTGGTTTAAAGTGGGCACAATTTGGTTTTGCAACAAATCTAAGTATAACGCACTATTTAGATTGCCTTGGATAAAAAAGGCCCAACTATTCCGTTATTTATGATGCCAGCCCAAACGTTAAGCTTCTGTGGATGCTGAGTATGAGATTCCACCATCCAGTGTGGGTTTTCCAACGCCCAATATCTAAAGTTGTGCTTGTTAACTTGTCCATTTAAACAAAATGTTGCTTCGTCGCTGAAGCAAATTCTGTTTGGCAAAACATCTTCACGATCCTGCAACTCCTCAAAACTTTCACAGAATTGAAGCCGTCTGTTGTAATCTTCGGCGTCTAGTTCTTGGTGAAACTGAAGCTTGTATGGCTTTGCGTTTGCATTTTTTAGAATTCTTTTCACTGACATACTGCTGATGCCGAGATTCAGTGCCAGTTGGTTGGTTGAAGTGTTTGGTTCTTCAATAATACTCTGGATAACCTCAATGCTCGTATTTAAATCGGTGGCAGTTTTAGCTCTTCCACTTCGTCGAATATCTTTCACACTTCTGTGTTCAAACCATCTTGCATACGTTTTTTGAACGGCAGATTTTGTAATTGGTACTTCCCTTTCTGGATGATTTGCATTGAAAATGTCGCTGGTAGCTAGATACGTTCTTCTTCGATCACCGTAACCCAAAATAATCAAAATTTCGATACGATCCCCTTTAGTGAGTTCCATTTTAATAAATGCAAAAACTGTTACGAACTATAACACAGTAGCACAACAATGAATAATAGGAAAAAATTTCCTTAAACGCACTTAAGTACCTATCTACTTAGCATTATTGATAATTAGATTTTGTCCAGGTAATTAAGTAGGTAGTGATTATTTGAATTACAAACATATCTATTACTCCCCAATAAAGAAATGCTATTAGAGAGAAAGCTAAAGAAAACCGTTAATAAGTCGATTATGATTAAATTATTTAAAAAGAAAACAAATTCCAAAGATTTAACCAAATTAATAATAATACATTACTAGGTAATTAAACAACTCTTACATTGGTACTAAATTATTTAATGTTGATTAATCAATAATTTTAATCGTAACTCATTAGCAATGACAATTCAACAGACTTGAGTAATTGAAGAAAACCAATGAGGATCAAATTAAAAACATATTTCGAATGGATCCACAATGCAGGAATTTTTATTTTATTCCTAAAAAAGATACGCCACTGCTAACAAAAGATTATAAACTTACCCTATAACAAAAGCTTTTATTGGTTATTGTGTTGACCCAAACAAAGTAGGTACATACCCTACTTAGAACGTCAGGTACCCGCCCACAATTAAATTGTTGACATTTAATCTGAACTTTTATACCATATTTTTAATAACATTTATCATATTAAATAATTTTTCTGTTCACCGTTGCATACAGAATTTCATGTAGAATCTAAAAATGTCAGTCAACTGATATGATGCTATTTGAAAATCAGAAGTAGATATCAATTACTCGTAATTGGAGCATCGTATCAAAATTTTATAAAGAATAAAAAATGTCCGAAAGTATGTCTTACATACTCCCCCAAAGTTTCAAACCGCTAATCCTTGCGGTTTTCAAGTTATAAACTATGCTATCATCATCAGCGACAAGAAAATTTTTTTTAAGTGTTGTGATACAACGACGTCAAAAAAAGTACATTTTCATATAATAAAATTCAAATTAAAAAAAAATGGTATTAATCTAACATAACACATTTCTGTTACAATACAAAAACGCGTTAAATGTTTTGTTCAAGTTAAGGATAAATAAATTATTCTTACTTTTAATTTTGTTGTCAAATTTGTTAACAAATTTATTACTTTGAAGATTTTAAATAGACCAGTTCCGCGGTTTTTCCATACAATAGAAAAATATTCGCATTAAACCTATGGTACGTTACGCTTTATGGTACTTTGTTTATTTTGTATTAAAAAAAAACGTGATATTTGCTATTGTTGTATTCTGTGCTAAGTAATTTGTGTTATTAGCGTCGAAAGTGAAGCATAACACAACGAAGATTAATGTGACTTAAAACCTATTTTTTCTTTTTGAATTTTATTGTTAAAAACTTTTAAATGTGTTTTTCACCAGGCACACACAAAACATAACCAAAAAGACTTATAATCATACCCCGCTAGTAGATAAATAATAATTGTATTTACAAATTTTGTTAAACAGAAACAAATTTGTACAAAATTATTGACATGATGAATAGAAGTAACCAAACTAAAAAAAATCGATGTAAGAACGCATTTATGCAAAATACTAATACTACATTAACTACTAGCAAAATCTGTGAACAATAAATACCATCAACTCCAAAATATACAAGGTGATTAAAATTTTAGTTTCAACATGAAAATTTCCATTATTATAAGAGATAGAAACTCGGTTAAACAGAGACAAAGCTGCCAAATTGGACGCTGATTAATTATTTGCTAAAAATAGGTGTTTTAGATTGTCATAATTATGGTTTGGCTAAAAAACTGTATTTTTGACATATCTCCATAAAAAGAAATGTAAAAGGTTTAGATTTGGAAACCTAACAGGCCAAGTAAGTGGTTTATTTGTTCACACCCATCTAACGGGGAAGAGTTCATGTAATCATTCGGTGACGATTCTAGCACTGTATCCTGGTGCTCCATTCTGCTGTCACCACAAAAAAACGTAAATGTTGAAGAAAAATTTAATCAACATAATTTAGTACTTGATGGTTAAAAAATCCAAATCTCGCTGCGCCGTCAGTGTACCATTAAGTACAATAGGACCAACAATTTGATTTCTCCACAAACTCAATGAAATGTTAAAATCAAACTAGTACTGAGGTATTACAGGCGTATGCAAATGTAGATTTTCTCTGGCTCAATAGTGTTCATTGTGTCTATTAATAAATCTCAAACTTCTAAATTTGCACTTATCTGTCTCACATTTTTTTAAATTTGTTTCTAAATTGTACCATCTTCCTTTTTTAATAATTTACATTTAACATTTTGTAAAAGTTAGATTTTTTAACTATCTAGTTACAAATTTTCATATTTGACATTTTTCAAAAAATGTAAGTTCAAATTTTTTTGTAATCTAAACTTTTTATAAGTTGTAAATATTTTTCGTAGTTTTCTCAAGATGAGCTTCATAATTCTAACTTGAAACATATGTAACAAATACATTTTGAAAGTTAACGAATTTATTATTGGTGGACTGGTAATTTGAATAATTTTAATAATTAACCAATAACAATGAATCCTCTTAACAATTTTCAAACACTTTACCCCAAACTAAAATCTGTGGCTACTGTACAAAATACAGTCATCTCATTCAAGATTGTCGTAAGCGGTAATTTAACAATAAATTAAGAGAACAAAACTAATCTCAAACAATCGCTTCTGGGGATTGTTGGGAGTTCATTTAAACTCCCAACAATCCCCAGTGCAGAACGCCACACTGTTGGATCAAATGTCTCACATATCGCTGTTCGAGAATTAAAAATTTTAATTTCATATGTGTCAGTTCAACAAATTCTAAAAATCTTAATCAAGCTTTTCGATTTCTAATAGATACTAGCGCAAGTGTTTCATTAATCAAAGCCAACAAACTGGTTATAATTCAAAAGAACAAATCATTTTGCAAGGTCTAAATCCGAATAACCCCGTTAAAACGGTTGGTAGTTGCCAAATCGTTTTAAGAATTCAAAACCAACAGTTAACTGTAAAATTTCATATCCTTAATCAAGCTACGAACGTTTCTTTTGACGACTGAACAAGTAAAGATATTTTGCTCGCTAAAATTCCAAAAATAGATTTTCAAACAAAGACTTTATTTCTTAAATCCTTTTCAAACCCATTACAAATGTACGTTGAAAATACTAAAGTCGAATCGGATTCCAATTATAATTATACTTCTAAATCAAACCCGCTAAATTCAAATCAGGTTGCAAGTATTAAATTACAAGCAACATCAATCCGAAATTCACTTTCAAACTTTATTCCAGAAGACTACTTCAATTGTAATTACTAATCCAAAAATAAATGAATTAATAATATAATAAAGGAATCCATCTATCAAAAGCAATCCTCAAAGTTAATCCTAATAACCAAGCTTATGATACTATTTTAAACTGCAGAATCATTGATCAAACGATAGGTCAAATTTTGGTTCATTTAGACAAAATTCTATCCGAATCTCTTAATTTTAATATAAATTGCAAAGAAAAAAAATCTAGAACCATTAATCGTAGGGAAACATCAGTGTTGGGAAAGATCCCGCAATTAGTGAACTAGATCTAGATCCTGATACATTTGAAAATTAGGATCTAGGTCCATATCCAAGATCTTTACGTACATACGGATCTAGATCAAGATTCAAGATCTAGATCTTCTATAGATCAATTTTGGAAATTTTGTTTGATTGATCAAATTTCAAGCAATATTTAAAATTTTCAACATCAACATTAAAAACTTGATTTTTTTTCTTTATCAGCTGTTTGGTGTATAAATATAGTGAGAAATCATATATACAACCATAAATCATTTTTATTATTTAAAACCACTTGCGTAAATGTTAGTTGTTAATATTCTCCGGTTAAAATAAGAGAATTTGCACGAAAAGGTAATAAATCGTAAAGGATTATAAAAACCAAAAACGGGATGTATTTTTGAGAAACAGCATTTCTGCAAATACCGACAACTAGTTTTTAATCTTTGCCAAAAGTATCTACCTTATACAATTTGTTGAAAATTGTAAATACCTACCTGGTTTAATACTTTTCTGGGAAGGTTTTTTTTTTCAAACAATGGCTTAAGTAGGTACTTTCACAGACGTCGGCAAATGTTTTCAAAATAAAATAAAAAATTACCATTTAAATTGTCTAGTGATTTAATTTAAAAAAATTTAATTAAGATAATCTAGATCCGTATTCAAGATCATTGGCTAAATAGATGTAGTTCCAGATATTAGATCCTAATTTATAAATAATCAAAATCCAGATACAAGATCCACTTAAAGAATCTAGATCCGGAATATAGAGCCTACTCAACACTGGGAAACATTAATAAAAAATTTAAGATTAATTCATTTAAATACTGAAGAAAAAAATCAATCATAGACATTTGGAAAAATTAACTCGACATGTTTTATTTACCAAACGATGAATTAACAACTCGAAGTCCTTAAAATCGACGTAAATAAATAAATTAGTAGTGTCTCTCCTTCGTCTGCACCACTTTGGGTAGTTCCAAAGAAACTTGATGCTTCTGGTGAACGAAAGTGAAGAATCGTAATTGACTACAAGAAACTTAATAATGTAACAGTAGATGATGCGTATCCGCTGCTAAACATAGAAGATATCCTTGATCAGTTAAGACATTTGCAATACTTTGCTAATTTAGATTTAGCTTCTAGGTTTCATCAGATCCCTATGAGGAAATCCGATATTTAGAGAACGCCCTTTTTCACTTTAACAAAACATTTCCGATGAAACATGAATATAGTCTAGCTTATTGTGTTAGTAAAGACCTCAAACTCAATAATACAATAAGTAAAGAATTCAAAAATAAATTTGAACAAGTCGAAAATTTAAAAACGTAAAACCCAGAATTACATAAAATCTTATATTTAAAGGATAGAACTAGATATCTACTTTATATGATTACCAAAGAATTGTATTGTCAAAAACCCACGTAAAAAAATGTTTTCACAACATTGCAAAATTTACAACAATTTTGTATCATTCATTCAATCTCCAAATACGCAATGCCCAAAATTTCCCGTGGTCTTGACAATCTAGACTAATCAAAAATATTTAATTCGCTTTCATTACCAAAACCAAAGTATACCTCAAATCGAAAAAAAACCATCACACCAATTTCAAGATTTTCCAAATGTTTTATTGTACTCCCAAGATTTGGACGATGCCAATTATTTATCACAATTACTTAAAAACAATTATGGTATAACCAACTTAATAACAATACTTATATTTGAATAGCTAAAAGGTTTTATTTTGATAAATTAGAATATAAAGACATCTTCTATTCGTTAAGAAATCTTCGAACAGCATTATCCAGAAATAATCACTAAGGAAAAATATTCATAGATCGAAGTTTTCAAAAATTATTTGCTACATTTTTAAAGATACTCCATTTCAACCAATTCTCTTAAAAAGGAACAACTAAATCGAGAAACAAAATACTTAAAATTTTACAAGGCAATCAGGATTCAAAATTAGCAGGACATTCAGGTTTTGTCAGAACTTACAAACGAATAAAAGAATCTTCTAAATGGAATATGACAAAAAAGATATTAAACGATATATAAAACAGTGTCCAAATTGTGAAGCAAATAAAACAAACCTCCGTCTTTCTAAAACCCCTATGAAAATTACATCTACCTCTACGTCACCTTTACAATATGTTCAAATACAAACAATCAGTAAATGATTTAACAATTGATTAATTGACATAGTAAGAAATAATCCACTGGCTAGCTCCTGTAAGATCTTAATATAAATAATATGTAAAAAGTACTAATTAAATTAAAGTTTGACTACAGTCGCATTTCATGCTCTATTCGGGAGGTCCAACGGATCGAATCTTTTTAGTTCTTTAACAGTTGGTATTTGATTCACTAGCTGAACCCTACAGCTGTATTCCGTATGTCCATACTGGCTTTAGGATTGCTTTGTATAATGTTTTGTTTTCTAATGACATCTGGGATTGGCGTCCTATTAACCAGTACATTTTAGAAAATTGAAGACTAAGTTTATTAAAGATGTGCGTACCCCGTGTAAGTCGCCTGTCAAGGTGCATGCCCAGATATTTTACTACGTCTTTTTGGGGGAGTATACAGTTATTTAGTTAGACAGTTGCACAATTTTTCTTCTTTAGTGTAAAAGTAATATGGGTTGACTTCGTTTCGTTAACTTTTACGCGCCAGTGTCTAAGCCAATTTTGAATTTCATTTAGATGCTTCTGCAAGTTTTGAGAGGCAATTCTAGGATCCTTTATTAAGGCTAAAATAGCTATGTCGTCAGCGAAGGTAGGGACTGAGGTTAATCTAGTTTTTGGCAAATCTGATGTATACAATAGGTGCAGGGTTAGTCCGAGGGTGCAGGAAGGTTATTTCAACATCTAGGAACTTTATCACAAAATATCAATCTACTAAATAAAATTGTAATATTTGGTAGTAGTTATATGGCAAGATACTTTTAATTTTATATAGCAATCCTTTGTGCCACAGATTTTCGAAAGCCATTGAAACATCTAGAAATACTGCTGAGCAGTATCTCTGTTTCTAGATCGTGTCTGATTTGTTTCGCAACACGATACACTTGTTCGATCGTCGAATGTTTGTGTCTGAAGCCAAACTGATGTTTAGGAATAATTTCATTGTCTTGGAGTATGGGAAATAGTTTCTGCAAGACAAGTTTTTGAAAGATTTTTGATTATGCTGGTAAGAAACTAATTGGACAGGTTTCTGGATCATTGAAATTTGTGCCACCTTCCACTGTGACGGAACCTATCCCAACATGAGGACTGAATATCATAGTGATAAAATACAATCCACAAGTAGGTAATTCTTGGAGTACTTTTCCGGTGATTAAATCATATCCAGGCGTTTTTTTGGTATGAGTTTGTTTAATGATCATTTTTTTGACTTCAATCCAATTTGAACTTTTTAATCGGAAGATCCATTTGAAATGGCGCTTCAAGCATTTCATGCATCTGCGGTTCTTCCTCAATTGTGAGTAGTGAAAGAAACGGTTCAAACACATTGATCAGATATTTAGCGAAGGCATCCGCTTTTTCGTTGTTATCCCTTGCTCACGTGTTGTCACTTTTACGAATGTACGGTATTTGTTTTTGTGGCTGATTCAATTTTTTTGTCGCCTTCCATAAGAAGTAATCATTTGCTTCTGTTGCAGAAAGGCCAAATCCAAGAATACCTCTTGTATTTCACAATTTTTGTTATCACTTAATAATACTTTAATTTGCTTTGTAGCTTGATTTAGTTTTCTTTTATCCTCCGGTGTTCTGGAGTTTGCCATCGTCTCCTAAGTCTACGCTTTTCCGTTATAATTTCTTTTATGTAAGAGTGTTTAATTTTATATTGGTATCTGCAGTTGTTTTTTATGCTGCTTGTTAGATAGAGCGGTTGAAGATTTCTCAGTGTGTTGTGGTATTGTAAAGCTTGGGGGGAGTGCTATTATAAATTACTTGTGTACTAACATTAGCTAGTCCCGTGGGTTAAGCTACCTATCGGGCGCGTCTCCAGGTGGTGGATAAGAGAGTAAATAGGATGTAACGGTACGCAGGTTCGCCAGCTGACCCGGGACAACCCTGTTTATCTTAGCAGGTGTTGTAGTCGCGGTCTAAAATCCGTACGTACTCCAATACTTCTGTCACGCAAACCAGCTTTCTCAGCTCAAGCTGTAGTGTTGTGGCAAGAGCCAACACTGGGATAACGCAAATGCGGGCACGTCAGAAACGCAACAGCGACACCAGACGGCGCACGCACTTATTTTAACTGCTGGAACAGGGACGCGAAAACGCAACCTTTCTAGCAGTAGCACACAGCTGTCACAAAAACGACCGGTAAGGCGTAGTCGAGGGGTTAAAGCAACCCAAAAAAAGACATTCAGAGACAATATGACGGAAATTGCTCTTGCAATTATACCAAAAGGGTTCCCTGAAAACACCATCAGTCCTGAAGAATCCGAGGTCAAAGCTAACCGATGATGAGTTGAAAAAAGCCCCTTGGAATAAGCTTCTAGACTTCATTGACGAAACAAAACTGATGAAGAAGTAATAAAACAGAGGTGCACAAAAGGACCAAGGAGGCCGCAGTGCAGGTGCGCTAGACGAACCACCTCTTGAATGAATTAAAAAAAAATAAAACATTAGCTAGTAACAGTAAGTAGTCAGAAGATAGTTTAAAGAAAGACTTAACTTCCAGATAATTGCTCAAAATGCCTTTGGTTACACAGAAATCTATAGTATCAGGACCTTTGGTCAGATCTGAGGGCTAATACGTAAGTTTTCCAGTGGCGTGATGTAGGTTACTGTTTCTCATCGCTTGGAATAATTGACGTCCCCTAGCTGTGGTTAATCTCAACCACCATAAAGGGTGCTTTGCATTATAGTCACCTCCTGCAATAAAATAGTGATCAAGCGTTTGAAAAAATAGCTTAAACTGATGTTCTTTGATTATCAGTTTAGGCTGACAGTAGACGGCAGAAAATACTAGAAGACCCTTCCAGTTTTCTGTCGCGACGCTGGTGGATTGGAGATACTTTTCACTACTTAGGTCATAACGTTTGATACTATTTTAAATAATGATCGCAGAACCTCCTTGGCATGTTCCATTTGGATGTTTTGTATTGTATATGGTGTAATTAAGAATTTTTATGTAGCTTATGTTTGTGAGGTGTGATTCAGAGATCAGCATTATGCGATATTATGTACACCTAAAAAGTTTGTGGTCTCTAAGATATGGTTTGTTATGAGAGCTTAGTGACAACAGAGATAAGAAGGTTTAGAAGTACGTCCATTTTCTCCATCATTTTTGTTAGCATAGTTTTTAGACTATTATTTGACAATTGTTGACGGGGAACTAAGGTTTCACTGTTATGACACTTTTCTTAACTCAGTAATTGACTGTTGCTACTAGCAATCTGGGAGTAAGTATATCAAGGCTGACGAAGTGTTGTATTAGGATTATATGTTGGTTGCACCGATACAGGTGTTATCTTTTGTCTTAGGGCAAGAAATTTGATTTTTTGTAGTTCCTTATATATCCTACATTCTATATAATTTACAAGGTGGTTTTCTCCACAGTTGGTGCATTTTACGACGTGGTTGCGTTCTTTTCTGGAACAATAGGATGTTGCATGATTTACGGTGCATTTAACACAACGTGGGTTTTTGTAACAGAACTTCTTTGTATGGCCGGTAGCGGTGGCAATTTATGCACAGTGGCATCTCGCGTTTTAGGCGGGTGGTTTACATTTGACAATTGTGTGTAAAAGAGAATTGACATTATATATTTCTTTGTTCTTTGGCTGTGCTTTAAACTTGACGTGAAAAAGCGTTAAAGTAATTTTTGTTTTACGTTGGCGGATATTGAATACATTTTTTACCTTATGCCCTAGTAAATTTGTTTTGATTTTCAATTGTTTTGTCAGTGGATGGATGCAAATTCCGCAGAATTGTATTTGCTTGTATCTTTACTTCATCATTATTTGAACATTTTTGAGTGTACTGGTTTGGTGCAACTTTTTTAAGCAAATCTGCCAGTGACTGTATAAATTTTACACCTATAATCTTCATGTATAATATAATCTTCATAATATGTTAGCTGTATCAACACCTCATAACTCTTCGAACCATTCTTTCCTTACCTTTTGATGAGTACAACAAAAGCAGAATCTTAAGAGATGTACTTCAATCAGCAATACTTACCAAATTTGTAATGAAGTACTAATGGTAAGAACAAGTGAAAAACCACTATCGAAACCATTCTTTTATTATCAGTCATTTAATGAAATACCCGAATGTAAAACAAGAACTATACAAATCAATCTAGAAATATGGCAACCCATTCAAAATAACCAATTGGTTTTTGCTCTTTCAAACCCAGTTCAAATTACATTAACTTGAAAAGACTCTTCAATCGAAGACATCAGAATATCATCAACCGGAGTAATACAAATCAAAGCATTATGTAAAGGGTATACATATGTATCAGAAACAACAAGCGAAGACGAGTACCTATACAACCGCATACATGCATCAGGTACTAGATCTGAATTTAACTACAAGAACCAGTCAACATCACCAATACCCCAATTCAGTTGCAACCAGTAAAAATAATTAATACAAAATTAGAAAATATGCAATACGCACAACTACAACAGTTAGTTAGATGTAGAAATCAACGAGCAAATAAAAAAATCCATAGTGATACAAACCAATCTTTGGATCCATCCTCGGAGTAAGTTATCTACAATCTATACGATGCTGTGAAATATTACAAATCTTAAGAAAATAGATGTGCTGTACAAAAGAAAATATAGCTAACACAATAAAGTATAAAAAAACATACCAAGTAATAGAATTAATCTGACAAAAACATTAGAAACGATCTAAGGCAGAATGGTTATCCAGAAAAGATTGTAGGAGAGCTTTTACAGAAAAAGCAATTGAACACCATGGGACAACCTAAAACAGAAGAACTGCCCAATTCACTGCTGAGTATCCCATATGTCAAAGGTTTATCAGAATCAATAAAACGTATAGGGAAAAGCTACAATTTAAATACAGTGTTCAAATCATCGACCACCATTAGGAGTATAATTTCCAACACAAAGCCACAAACAAGTCAAGATTCCCAAAACTGTATTTACCAAGTTCCATGTGAATGTGGCAAATCATACGTGGGGGAAACCAAAAGACCACTTGACATCAGACTGAAAGAACATCAGACGCACACACAGAGAGGAGAGACTTCTAAGTCCGGCATCGCGCAACATTCGTGGAATAACCAACATCGAATGAAATGGTCGGAAGCAAAAATCATACACAGAGAGGAACATTGGTACAAACGGAAATTTAAAGAAGCGGCATTCATCAACAACAACAAAGAAATTTTCAGCCAGCCAAGTGTCGAGATAAGCAACATATGGAAACCACTTATCGAACCTCTAAAACAACTTAAACTTGACTAAGTAATTTTGTTAATTAATCTGTTACGCTAAATTGATTTTGTACGCTTGAACGCTTCATCGAACATGTCTTTAGTATATAAGCTCCAGTAGTTTCTAAGTTTGTTAGTATTCACCTGATGACGATTGCAGATACCACAGCAATCGAAACGTTGTGTATATTCATTTCAAAATAATAAACAATGAAAGTTCAGCAGAATGTTATTACTTCGCAATAAAATAAATATAGTATTTTAATCTATATTTGAACTTTCTTTCAGTTTGACCGACATAAGAAGAATTACAAGAAGAACACGAAATTTTGTAAACACCAGATTTACCTAAAGCAGAAATAGGATTTTTATTATTAGCAATATAAGATTTTAAATTATAATTTGTAGAAAAAGAATTAAAAACACTAAATTGTTTAAACAAATTTTTAAGGAAAAGAGAAGGACTAAAATAAGAAAGAGAACGGTAAATATTATTACGCCTAGATTTATTATATACCAAATTTTTAAATAAATGGCGAAAAGTTTAATAATGTTCAATTTTTTATTAAAACTGCTTATAGAAAAAAGAGTAAAATAAAAATGAAAAGGAATTAAGCAATCAGTATAAGTAGGTTTACGATATATTTCAAATTTAAATTTTTCATCACGTAAAATAGGTAGATCTAAATAAGGAAGAGAATTATTGTTTTTAATTTCATTGGTGCATTTTATTTTGTTATGAAGTGAATTAATAAAATCGTTAAATTTACTTAGATCGTCTAAAGGACAATTAAAAAGAACAATGCAGTCATCCACATTTCTATACCAAAAAGTAATATTATTCATAAATATTTCAGCAGCAAGGGAAGAAATGTTTGAAGCGATAGCTAAACCTGATAATTGAGAATAATAGTTATTAAATTTTAAAAAAAAATTGCTTGAAAACTAAGTCAAGAAGAAAACAAACATCTAAGATTTGGTAAGTGTTTAAAGAACCGTTAGAAAAAAGTAGATTACGAATGAGTGATACAAATTCTTTAGGAGGAATAGAAGGAAAAATATTGACATCAAAAGAAACAAGATAAGATGAAGAAGGAAAGAGAATATTTTTTTAATCTTAAAAGCAAGATCAGAAAAATGAAAAATAGCATAATGATTGAGTTAGAATAAGTTCTAATTACCCAGGCAGCACATTACGTCTTATTGACGTCAAAATTACGTACCAGACGTCATTAAGACGTGTCAATGTCGTTGTTTAACGTCAGTGTGCTGCCTGGGTACGTTATTAAGCCAGAAAGCAAGATTTCTTTTTATGTCTTAAATTCAAAATTAGACTAAAAAAACATGTTTACTTTATTAATAGAAATTTAAATACTGATATCTTTAATACCTGTTTCTGCCTTTGCTTTTTCTCCTGATCCTAATATTAAATTTATTCATTTTTGTAATAAAGGTCATCTTGAAATTTTAGAAATTCATCGTCTTTCTAATGATAATTCTTCTACGTGTCTTAATGAACTTCTCGATATAAACCACTTCCTCTTCTTAATTCTAAATTCTAATTTTACTTTTCCATTTTTTTAATTTTAATTTATTTTTTATCACTTCTGGCTGTGTGTTTATTGATAGTTACAATTTGTAGTTTTTGACGTTTGTCAGATTAATTCTATTACTTGTTATGCTCTTTTATAATTTAATGTGTTAGCTATATTTTTAATAATTTATACTATTTATAGAAATACTGATGATGGCATTTAAAAATGTCGAAATATATTATAAAATAAAATAAATGGAGAAGACTTTAAGTTAAATAATTTAAATGCTGTGTAGTTTAATTACAAATAAATAAAAGTAAGCTAAATTATACATTAATAATTAAAATAGTATAACACCTAAATACGTTAAAAAATCGTTTAAAATCGTTTTGTAATATATTTATTATTCATAATAAAATAAAAAACACTTTTCGATGCCATTAACACTTATTTCTATTGTTGTTTCTATTCCATTCCGAAATCTTACGTCCTAAGAGATTTTGACAATTCCGTCGAGATTTAATTTAAACTTGAGTGAAATAAGAATACAAAAATATGTTACAATTTTAACAAACATTTTTTCAAATTTTTATTTATAAACACAATTTTGAATTTATCCATCTAAATTATTTGTGATTATCTACAGTAATTATTAAGAAGCTCTAGAGAGTATAGTAAAGTTCCCTGTATAATACAATCACAACAGCAACAATGATTATTACAACGAATGTTATTGTATGCCTTGGGACTATCAACGTTACACGAACAGGAATTTTGTCTAGTTGAAGGAGTTTCAATCTACACAGTAGGGATCTTTAACGTGTGAAGTGGGACCAAAGGTTTATTTCCGAAATAAGGACGTAGTTTAACTTTTTGATATTAAGTATTCGGTATTTTTTAAATTCCTCTCACACTAACTTATTTCAGGCGCCATTTTGTAGCAAAAAATGCACAACGATGATTAAATTAAGAGCGAAACAATAAAATCGCTTGTAATTTTTAATATAAATAAAGCTTATCTTTGTATATACATTTAAAACGCGCTATAAGTACAATTACTTTGACAAGAACAGCTGAGAGCTTAAGGAGTTAGTAATTAAAAAGCTCATCAAGAAGCGGTAGAGCGCAAGAAATAATAAAAAGAGGTTGGGAAAGCTTTTGTATACCTACGAATAAAGTCTCAATTTACAAACTCAACCGACTGAAAAAGAAAATTTAAATGTGTTGCGTTAACAGCGATTTACTTAAAAAGATTTTCGTGTAGCTGAACTTTTTTTAATACTTAAATTTGTACTAAACATGCAATTGACAGTTATGCGCAAGTTATAAATCAAAAACCGTTTTTTATGCGTGCCATACACTATAGAACCTCGTTGATTTGATTCTGTGCCTACGATTTAATAAGCGTAGAAAAATTAGAAATGTATGGTTTTCAAATTGAATAAAAATACGAAATACATTTTTGAAATGAAAGAAAAACATTGTTTTAGAGATGTAATTTTTAAAACGCGCAATTATCCGACATAGCAAAATGAAACATGTAATAAGTAAGAGTTTAGATTTGTAATGTACTCCGGCTGCAATCATAAATTTAGAGATAGAGCAACACCATGTTCAGTCCCTAAAATCGATCTTTGTGACCCGAATACAACCTGCGTTCCTTCTATGCTGCTTATTCCTGTGTGAAGTACAGGGATATGAAGTGTTACTCGCTATGAGGTCAACTCAACTTTTAGAATTCTAAAATATATATGCATATTTTTACGTATACAAAATTTCAGAATAAATTACATTTTTTTTCAACAATCCTTTTGATTAATTCACTCCCTAAGGACGCAAGCATAAATATAGGTCGTTATTCTTTTTATTAAATCACTAAAATAACAAAATGCGTTACTAACAATAAATATGAATATTACGAACCGACCAATGGCGTTATCGCTAAACACATTTATTGTTTAGTGCACTGCTAGCAACCGTAAATAGCCAAAAAAACCAAAAAAAAAACACTTAAGTACATCAAAAGTGTTATTAAAACTAATATCAGAAAAAGTGCAAAATATATAAAAACAAACGCTTATACGATTTGGCCTAGTTTAATATGATCCTATCCGACCTGCAAAAGTAAGGCTCGACGCTTTTACAAATTTTGTAGCCTTGTTAAATTTCTTTTTCGACGTTACAAATAGAAGATAATAAAGTGAGACATAGGTTTCAATTTATACAGTTATTATAAAACGTCTTCGACACGCATAACTTCCGTTATATAAAGATATTTCCACGTCTTCCAAGTTATCTTTTTGAAAAGGTGCCTTATTGATTTGTTCTATTTTATGAGAAGTATTGTAATTTCAAGGACGGAAGCTCGGGATAAAGCTGGATGAAGAGTTAATAAATTGGATTTTATTTTAATAGTTTTTTAAATTAATAATGCAGTCTAAAATATTGAATTATAAGTAGATTTCTGTAGTTTTTTTGTGTGATATTCTTTTATAGTACGTTTTTATTACTTTTTTTTTTAAACAAGAGACATTGTAATCATTGTACAATTTTTACTACAATTCAAGCTTTTACAAATTATTTTTTAAAACTAATTCATTAAGTAATTTTATTCAAAGATTTATTTTGCTCTAAAATTAATTTTAGAATAACCTAAAAATTCATTCTCGCAATTGATGTTTCAAAAAACAAAATACAATAGAAAACAAAAACTAATTATATAGTATAATAGCAAGGGCTTCCACGGTCAGAGTCTATACTAAGATGAGAACGTCTTCCGCGTTTAAACCGTGTTATTGTTGTAACCGAAGTTGCCAACGTTTCGCCCACTGTAGTAAAACGCTTCATTAGGGCGTGAGAGAAATCGAAGAACTCAAATAAGATATTTCATGTGCTGTCCAGTTTTCTATAAGACATCTTTCTCGCCACATCTCAGATTCCGTTCACACTGCCAAAATGCTGAAATCATCTAAAGTTTTTAGGAAATCCAAAATTTCTAAGTCGGAAGAGTTAGCCCAAAAAGTCTTCGTAGGAATCTGTTACTTGGAGGTAGATAAATTAAAGAATATACCCGCTAGCAACCAAAGAATGGGGAGGTCATAAGTTGAAGAAAAGTATTTATAGGCGCCAAATTACTGCTATAAGCAATAACTGACTGTCAGCAGCAGGTACCTCCCATGCATCTGATAAAACTGTGAGAGCAAATGATAGTTTAGGAAGAGAAAACTTAGATATACATTTACAAAGAAATAACAATAGAGCAATTTTATTATCACCTTAAAGAAAATAGCTTAACATGTATTACGATAATTCAATAATTATATAAATTACAAGTAGCACGCCACTGTAGAGTTAAAACATTCAAGAATGTTATTAATATTCTCATTTAGCCAAATTTATGACCCTTTCTTTTAAGAAGTTTGGACAGAAGCAACTACTTCAGTATTTTTGCGACGTTTCGTGCTTAGGGTGAACAGTTCATCAGGCTTGCTCACACTGAGTCAAGTAAATCTACGATATAAATAAAATTGTTGTGCGTTTTTCAAGTGCACGATATATTACGTGAAATCATGAGTTTTAATTAATTGTTTTATTTATATCGTAAATTTACTTGACTCAAAGTGAGCGAGCCTGATAAAGTGTTCATCCTAAGCACAAAACGTCGCAAAAATACTGAAGTAGTTGCTTCTGTCCAACCTCCTAAAAGAAGGGGTCATTAATTTGGCCAACAGGTAAACGTTGATAGTACAAGCTTGTAATAATCAATTTGGATTTCAGGTTTAATTGCCCTGTCTCATGAAGTTACTATTCGAAATGCAATGACTTACCTAAAATTCTGACATAAAGGTTAGTAAAATAAGTAATAGTCACATCAGAATAAGAAAAAAAAAATATACCAAAGGATAAAAAAAACACTAAAAGAACAACGGATAAATATCGTTAAATCGCCATTTTGTAAACCCTACCAAAAAGTGTTTAATCTTATCAACCCAACAGAAATTTGTGTGTGAATAGCCGTAATGCAGATAAATTCTTGAGTGAGTACATCTAAAAGACGAAGTTGAATTTACAGATACATTTTTACTTACTAGTTTCAAGCAAACATGTGCTAAATAGCATTGTTAATTTTTTGTGGTTTTCATTAGCGCTTTCTAATGGAAAAGAACGTCATAAGCCAAACGATTTATTTTAGCGTCAAAATCTCCCACAAACTTACGTTATTCGTGATGAAAGCGCATTAAGCGAACTGATTATTTCTAGCGACAAGTAACCAAGTTCAAAGAAAAGAAAGTACATCAAAAACCATTAAGACTCTTAACAGCGATCCGCACAAGCGAGAAACTGGAAGCGAGGTAACATCGTTGAGTGACTGACGAAAAGAAAAGGTCAGGATATTTTGAAATTTGAACAAGCATCCAGGACTAAGTAACCCTAAAATCCCAATGAAACCCAAACCCTTGAGTACCAAATTCACCCTACATACACCCACGTAAGGAACCCTGAAGAATGCGTTATACGGAACGAGAGAAAAAAGAAAAGGTTATCTCCCAATTGTTACAAGCTTTGCTGTTTACGAACCTGCACGGCCAACTCTCAATAGTCGGAGAGAGGGGTAGGTTTTCAAGAGATATATAAAAGATAATTAAGGGCGCCAGAGCTTATCCAAAAGTACGTCTGTCTGCCCACAACAGAAATGGTAATAAACTTGTAACTAGATGTTAGGTTCGTAACTGCTGAAAGAAACGAATAAAAGGAAAAGAAACTCAATCGTTAATAACAATTGTACTTTAATTACTCTATCACGATAAATATAGTAAGAGTTAAATAGTCAAATCTAAGTAGGTACTAGCGAGGATATACAAAATAGAATAACAGCAGGATCGGCAACTTACACTACACGTCAACCAAAAGTGTAGCCACCAAAACATATATAAACTTTATCAATAAGTAACATGAATAATAATAATTTACGGTGGATATAAGCAGCGAGCGATAAGTAATTTATCTAAATTAACTTAGTAACAATCACAAGTAACAAATCAATTCGAACGTACGATTAGCAAATATAATAAGTCGTGAGTTTACACCGTAGCGACACGCATAAATAAGTAAAGATTGACTTACCAAATTCCAGGGTACTTTCAGAAAAACGTTTTTCCTACGGCCTCCTGCAATTAAACTTCCTGAAAGGTAATCGTGTCTACCTGGCGACTCACAAACTACAAATAAAACACATTTAAGGGACAGTAAACGAACCGACACTTATCGTATGCTGTTACAAATGTTACGCCTATGGTGGTATTAAGTAATTGCCTCCGAATAGAATTCAATCGTATCCCCTAATTATGATCTTCCGAACAAGGTGATAGTCATCAAGGTTAAGTTATTGCCTCCGAATAGAATTCAATCGTATCCAGTAATTAGGATCTTCCGAACAATGTGATAGTCATCAAGGTTAAGTTATTGCCTCCGAATAGAATTCAATCGTATCCAGTAATTAGGAGCTTCCACTTCCAATTATAGTTTTCCCTTGAGGATTTTAGGTAACGATAAGAATCCCCTTATTTCTGAAGGTAGCACATGGCGCTAACCAAAAAGACATAAAAATTACCTTTAATTAAAGAAAGAACAAAATTACTCACTCTGCGCGGATGAAATCAATTTAATTCAGAAGACTTCTATTTTCCATCGTGTCCCAACACGTGGATGATTTTTGAAAAACGTTATTCAATTCACGCAGACATAGGTACTAACGTGCACGATGTTAAAGTGAAAAATGCCGGTTTGTCACCGGATGTCGTCGACGCAATACAAAGTGACCAACGAACCCGATAGATGGCGTCGAGAAATATAAAAGTAATTTTTAATTAAATTGATATACAGGGTAATGCATTATTTAAATTTATGCACGTAACACAATAATCCTATCACGGCTTAAGGTTGAGTGCCCCAAAACTAAAACAAACAAACTAGGATAGCTAGTTGTGGTTTTGATTTGTCTACAGTCGCCGGTCTATCGCATTGGTTAAGGGTAAATAGCTACTTCTGCGTCAGCACCTAGGCCCCCCGTACTACCCCCCAAAAGGTATTGGTCTGAACAAGCTTTAGGTTTACCGAAACCAAAGCTCTGTTACCCCCAAATACGAGACTCAACAATTTCCAAACAAAGCAAAGCCAGAAGGTAGAAAGAAGTATAGTAAAAGACAGAGCAAAGAGAAGGTTTGATGTCACGTCTGTTCCGTCGCGTTCTCCGTAAACAAATGAAAGTAATAACCGTCCTTACGTACCCAACCAACCACCCTAATGCACCAAAAAATTGAAACTTCTTTAGAACTAACAATTAATCCAGTTATCACTGGTAATTTCCCAAGACTACCCAATTCCGATTCAGACAGCTACATAAAAATTATTAATTAATGTAATACGTTAGCAATTTATCAGTATTATACCCAATAAAAATTAAATCAAACGAAAAAAAAATAATTCTAGCCAATTAATTGTTTCAGAATGATAGCAAAGTCAATTATTAAGAAACCGATCATTTAGAACAGGAAAATTTGTGACGTTTCCGCCGTCCAAGATAGAATAAAGAAATATTAGCACCTCCATGATCTATTGAAGTAGCTTTAGGGATATACTCATCAGAAACAGCAGGACATTCAGGCTGCAAATCTTTCACATACCAAATACCTGATTTTTCAAGTGAATCTGACAACTCAAGTCCAAGAAAAAACAGCAATTTTGATGTTAAAAAGACCTAGAAACTTAGCAGTTAGTTTAGCATTAAAGTATTTAGAAGCAAAGTTACAGCGCGACACTAGAAGACCAACTTTATATTTGACATAGTGACAACGTAGATTATAGCTAGCTTGAGTACTATCGTAAGCTCTTTTTAATCGTTTAGTAATATAATCCTGAATGGTTGTATACAGTTGAGATGAAAAATGAGACAGATTCTGATCAGAAACAGAAGTGTCAATAGACGGTTTTTCGAAGAGTTTACCAGAAATCACGGTCGAAAAAAGCAAAATAAGGAGTACATCTGATTACTTCATGTTTAGCAGTTTGAATTGCGCAACCAATCTTAAACAAGTTCACATCCCACTTACGTTTATTTTCCTTAACGTATAACGAAATCATGGTTTTAAGAACACGATTGATGCGTTCAGCTGAGTTTGCTTGTGGATGGTATTAAACGATGAAGAGTCTAGTAGACTGGTATTCATGACACAACCTAATAAATTTGCGTCTGCGACATTGTACGCCTTTATCGGTAATGATGTATTGAGGCACTCCGAATGGCAAGAAAATTTGTTCCTCAAGAATTTTAGTAACAGCGGCAGCCGTGGTTGTTCGCAAAGGGAAGAAAAGTGCAAAGGTGAAACAATCAACTATGACAAACACGTAACAATTGCTTTTAGAAGAACGAAAGAAAGGATCAACAAGATCACAACAATTATTTGTAATTCAGTTAATTGTAATAAAAAGAATCACTTAAGAAAATACAAGACAAGAGAAGAATAGAAAAAATTCAAGGCCCCACGTTGGGTGCCATTATTTTTATCTGTTTCGTGGAGATAGACAAATTAAAGTATATACCCGCTAACAGTCAAAAAGTGGGGAAGTTCAAAGTTGAAGAAAAGTATTTATAGGCGCCAAGTTACTGCTATAAGCGATAATTGACCGGAACTAACTGTCAGTGGCAGGTACCTCTCACGCACCTGATATAACTATAAGGGCAAAGGATAGTTTGGGAAGAAAAAACCCTAGATACGCAAATACAAAGAAATAACAATATAGCAATATTATTATCACCTTAAAGAAAATAGCTTAACATGTATTACGATAATTAAGTAATTATACAAATTACGAGTAGCACGCCACTGTACGGTTAAAATATTCCAGAATGTTATTAATAACAGTACGTTACTGATCTTAAAGATGCTACAATATAAAGTAAGGTTAGATGAAATTTAATAAAGGCCGCTAATTTAAATTGCCTGCAGTTATGACAATATGCAAAAACTAACGTGACGCGTGTTAACAGGTAAACTTGTAATAATCAATTTGGATTTTAGATTGAATTGCCCTGTCTCACGAAGTTACTATTCGAAATGCAATGCCTTACCTAAAATTTCTACATAAAGGTTTAATCAGCTTATTTATTAATTCTGAAATAATTTTTTTAACAACCGTACATAACATGTAGAAATAACGAAACAAATAGATTACGAGACTAGTATTAATCGAAGTGGTGTTTACGCAGGTCACGGTACAGCATAACGTTATTATTCACTAATAAATAAACGGAAGGATCTGACTTGTGTTTTGTAGCTTTCGGCTAAGTGATTACGATTGCATCCGGGTGTCTATAACCATTTACGTTAGTGATAACGTAAATCAAATTGTCGTTACTTCGAGTGATAGCCGGAACAATAATTTGAGTCAATAACCATAGCAGTGAAGCTAAATAACAGACACATCAGAAAAGAAGGAAAAAATACCAAATAACAAAAAACAACAATAAAAGAACAATGGATTAAAATCATGAAATCACCATTTTGTAAGACCTACCAAAAAGTGTTTAATCTTATCAACCCAACAGAAATTTGTGTGCGAATAGCTGTAATGCAGATAAATTCTTGAGTGAGTACATCTAAAAGACGAGTTTTAATCAACGTTGAATGTCCAGAATACATTTTTACCTAAAGACTAGTTTCAAACAAACATGTGCAGATAAGTAGTAGATTTGTTAACCTTTTGTGGTCTTCATTAGCGCTTTCAAATGGAAAAGAACACTATAAGCGAGGACAAACTTATTTTAGCTTCAAAATTCTCCACCAACTTACGTTATTCGTGGTGGTAAATCAGTATGACCAATTTTACAAAATCTAAAAAACCAAATAACGTGAAACATTAAGATATATAGAGTCAAACAAAATTTGTCTATAAAAGGCTTAAAATGTAATTGAAAAGGAAATTCCTTTTTGCAAGTTACTAAATAGATTAAATGCCATTTTTACATTACAAATCCTGATATTATTGTTTTTCCAGCCGACGCGACAAAGACAACGTTACTGTCGTTTTGAACCAAATTGATTATGTTGCAAAAATTCTTTCTGTTTTGTATTTTCTAACTCGTAATCCTACTTCGAGGTTTGAACGTGAAATCAGTCAAATCATCAAACTTTCCAACCTACCTCTAGTAACTAAAGGTTGAATTAACCCTTCACATTCAAAAGCACCTCATCTATACTGATTTCCGAAAGTTCACAAACAAGGTATTTCCTTTCGATCTATCGTCAGTACTATCCAAACTTCTACCTACAAACTAACCAAGTTCTTGTCCAACATTCTTTGCAAATTTACAGTTAAAACCTTTTCTCACATCCTCAACTCTCAGCATTTTATTCAACGTTTATAATCTATAATACTTTAATCCCAAGATCTTCTTGTGACTTTTGATGTCTTTTTACTTTTTACCAAAGCTCCTTTGCTTAATATCATCAAACAGATTCTGTTTCAACATGGCAAAAATTTGAGTTTGGTTCCTCTTATTGATAAGTGTTTATCCTCTACTTACTTCCAATTTAATAACAAGTTTTTAGTGCTGCTATGGGTTCTCCTCTATCACATGTTGTTAGCTGTTTTATGGATTTTTTTGAAACGGTTGCTTTGGAATCATCAATATTAAAACTTAAAGTTTGGTTTAAGTATGTTAACGACACGTTTATTGTTTAGTCTGATGGTCATTCAAATCTAAACATTCAACACCTAAATATCAAACTTACAAAAATAATCAAAACTAAATGGTTCTCTCAAATTTTTCGACAGTCATGCTTCGTTTCATCATCATCCTGCACAGAAACGTTCTGTTATTGAATCTTTAGTTCATCGCGCTTTTTCTATTTGCCACCCTGAGAATCTAAACTCAAAAATCCTATAAATTATTTCTGTATGATTATGGATGACAACTTTTTGGATATGGTTGTTGAAGAAACAAATAAATATGCAGAAGAGGTATTGCTGTCTAAAGACGTAACGAACACTTCTAAAATTACGAAATGGAAGTCTTTGACAAACTATGAATGTTGAAGTTGTTTTTCATACTAGAACGATAAAGCTAAACCAATTTCAAAATTACTAGAAGCGTCATAACCTATTCAACCTGAAATGTTTTTCAGAACACATGAATAGTGATATATTTGTATTAATAACGCGCTGTATGCACTTTTCGACGGGGTGGATCACTGGATCAAATGGATGCCTACTACCCCTGTAAGAGAAAGACCCTTTGTTGGTACAAAAAATTAGAGATATATTTCATCCAACTGATGCTTCTAAGCTTATTCTTTCTTTTTAATAAATATTCCGAGAAAAAGCTATCTCTATATAATGAGCTCTCTTAGATGTAAAGGAAAACGTAGTACCTACCATCAAATCCAAAATTAAAGAGCATTATCCCTCAAAAATTTTAACGAAGTCAGACAAGGGCAAGACTATTCGGAAAGGATGTAGACGATGCTTTAAAAACAAGCTTGGACAATGAGTACTTACCTGGTTTGTGTCCCGGAGTATGCTTCGTACAATACCACAAACAAAAATGTGAAAATAAATAGATATCTTGTGAATTTGTGTATGCTTTTACTTAGTATTTTATGACAATAAAGTTTACTTGATTTGTTGTCAGTGATAAAAACGTTGGCAATGACACGGTCCAAACACAAAAGACGTTCCCATCTTAAATTATAAAGTAATATCGCATTCAAGAGTTTAAAGCTATATATATAAAATAACATATAAAAAATAACGAAACAATCAAAAAAACATAAAAAAATATGGCAATGGCTAAAACCTGATTAAAAAAAAACAAAAATTACAAAAAGAAACAAACTGGTAAAGTATAATTCAACAATAATATTTAACACAACAATATTAGTATTACAAGAATCACAATCGACAATAAACAAAATAACTAGAGCTCATCTCAAATAAAATTGAGAACGTCAATTATTTTTCGGGCAGCTAATGTATTACCAACATTTTGGTAAGCATTGTAACATTTATCAAAATGAAAGGCACACGTCTGATAATCATAGTAAACCGCATTGTAAACGGAGTGTTAAATGATATGAAACTAAAATTGCATTGCTTAACTTTTTTTAATTTCAGTGACATGTATACTACTTCAATACATTTAAAAGAAACTGAAACGTATGACTAATCGTACGCTATTGTAGTCTAATCGCTGCACAAAAAGAAAGATTTTACATAAATGCGTTCTTGCGTCGATCCTCTTTTAATTTAGTTACTGCTATAGTATAGATAATGAAACGTTCATTAACCATCAAATACAAACATAAATAACTTTTTGACTAAATATTTTTTTCGGCAAAACCGTCAACGATTGCACAGAAAAAAAATAGTCCAATGTAATTTAAAAATTCAAACAAAATTTGTAGTTTTATTGTAAGTTTCGAGTCCATCTCAAGTACGTATTTTCTGCTTCGACGTCAACTGATTCTGTGGAAAAACCTTATGTTAAGCCGGCTAAAGTTCAGTAGGTACGTGTATCAGAAGATGAAGAAAAAGAAGATACTTTTGACGACGTTGAAGATGATATTGATGTAGATTATGTACCTGGTGGTGATTCTAATGCGGATGAAGATAGTGTTGGTTTAAAGTTAACAGTGATGTTGACTTAAATGGAGACGTGAAAGAGGCGTACCCAAGCAACATTACCACCACCAAGTGAAAAAAATATCTACGTCACAGATGACACTATTTGATTTAAAGAAGTACCACCACGTACTTGAATTAAAAACCACAATGTTATGAATAACTTTGGTGATGCAAAGTTACGTCGTTCCCAAAACAATCTTAAAGATACACTTTTCCATTCTGGATGATTTCCGTGCTGTCGTAATAACATAAGCTGAAATTTTGTTACAAGTCGCCGTGGACATCTTCAGAGTTCTGAACAAACTGATTAAATCCTGATGTTTTTGAGTAAAACTTTATGCAAAAAATAAAATATGTAGACTTCAAACATTTTTCGATAACAGGTACTATGTTGTTCGAAATATTGTTCTCGCTGAATAAAAATTTAATAATGGTTATTGAGTCAAGCAGTTAGTAAACAAAGAGTCGACATGAAAACTAACCAAACTTTCAGTCGGTTGCAAACAAAAATTATGCAATTTCTGAACAAAATCTCTCGAATTGAGTAGGAATAACTCAATCTTCCCTGCTGAAGGATTTAATAAACTTGCACACAATTTAGAGATGTTATAAGTAGGTAAATTTATAACACTGACAATAGGCCGAAGAAGAATATTAGAGAATATTAGAGTTTTAAAGATTTTTAAGCAAAAAATTTCAGTTTTGGAATGTTACTTTAGAGATTTCTTGACTTGACAAAGAATTTTTGTAGCTTTAAAGCGAATTTTTTTTTAGAAAAAAATTAGGAACTGCTGAGACAGAAGCTTCTACAGCTGATAAAATTTCTTCAACAGGAAGTTGTTATCGAGTAAATACAAAGTTAAAACCTTATGACAAAATAACTCTTTCCGTAGAGGACAATGAACGTAAGGATAAATCGATGACAGTTTCTAATTTTGTTTCTGCATCGACGACACGTTTTGGAAGCACTGGTTTTGTTAAATTTCTTAAGATGAGTAGTTGTAACCATTTCTTTAACTTTCACTGCGATGTGTGATGAAAGCTCAGCTTGTGTGATAACGACAATATGGAAATTATCCAGAATGAAAAATTGTATTACAAATGCAACTCGTGAAAACCCGAATTCTACAAAGATAAGCTTTTTCATAAAGATCAAATTAACATAAACCAGCAACCAAAAAAAAACCACTCTAAGCGCTACTCAGCATCCTATACGTCAGAGGCTTATTTAAAACAATAAAAAGAAGTTACAAAATCAATACGGTGTTTACATCAACTACCATTAAAAATATGATGTCTGACACAAAACCACAGACGAGTCGAGACTCCAAAAATAGCACCTACCAAGTTTCGTGTAAGTGTGGCAAGTCATACGAAGGGACACCGGAAGACTCATTAAAGGCAGACTATCAAGATCCGGCATCACATAACACTCCTAGAAAGAACAACATAGAATGAAATAGATAGTGGTACAGATCATACACAATGAGTGCAAAAAAATTCAAATAAGCAGCAGTCATCAACAACAACGAGATCTTCAACCAAGAAGTGTAGAAATAGATAAAGTGTGGACAACTTAAACTACACTTCTTATAGTTCATTTTTGTTTTCTTTAGTATATAAGCTTCAGTGGTACATACGGTTGTGATTATTTACCTGATGACTCCCTAGCAATCAAAACGTTTTTGTTGAAAATAAAAGATAAGAAATAAAGACAATCAAACGCAACATTACCTATACTACCTTATCCAAACAGATTACGTGGAGTATTAGAAAAATCGAAAAAAGTTGTTAACAACTTTCCTGATTCATGAGTCTTCCTTTAAATTTTATTAGTAGGAACACAGATTGCACTATTAATGTTACTATAAATGCTAAAATTTATAGACTTAAGGTTGACTTTGTTAATAATTAAAAAAAATAAATAAAGATTAAGTTGGGTTATTTTGTTTGAAACCAACAAAGCTTTTACTGGATTAGTACCGCGTAAAGACTTATTTTCCAAACTGAAATTATTAACGTAAAGATGGCAAGTATAATACACTATAAAATAATAGGTATTTATGATATAAATGTTAAAAGTGACGTTTTATTTTGTGAGATGGGAAGACAGTCGTTTTACAACTAATCTTAAAAAAAATATTTAAGAAGAAAATCTGATTTTAATTAAAATTACCTTAAACAACTTTAATCACTCTGTATATACAGAGCCAGAATTAAAGTAAAATATTTATTTTATTGTACAAGATTTAAACAAAATATTTATAAAAGTTGTAGGGTCCTTAAAGTTTTATATTTCAAAATTATTTTCAACTATACAAGGTATTCCATAATGTCAGGACAACACAAACCTAAAGTTTTTAGTAGAACACCTTGTATATTAACACGTTTTTAGCATTCGTTTGAAGTCTATTCTACAGCGATATAAAGTTATAAGCATTTTAAGTTAGTCTTTACAAAAATATCAACAGTTTTAACATTTATTTGTGATAAGGCTGTATGTATGCAATAATTTACTTTTCAGCAATTTTAACGAATTTGTGTTGGATGTGCCATTAGTTAATTGCATATTCGGGGACACTAAATTGTAAGTATCTTGTTTCTTATATCAAAATTTTGTTTGTCTACATTGTCAGTTACATTTGTTGTCACGGTGCGTTTTGTTTTGCAAAGCGCGTAATAGGTGACGTTCATGTTGTATTCACCAACGTGAACTATTTTTTTGAAGGTAAAAAAAATAGAATTACACATTTTTTTAAAAATATCAAATCCAACACATTGAGATGCTTCCCTCGATGATCGATATTAGAGGTGTATCAATTTTGGCGGGAGCCATTTTGAAAGTAGTTATTAATTCAAGAATTATTTAACTTTGTTTTTAAGTTGCTTTGTTCTTATTAGAATTATCCTTTGTCTTTGTTAATTATTTAAAACTATTAGATTTGGGATAGTTAGTTACATGCTATATCATTTGAACCGAGAATTGGCTGATAATTTTGTAAAGACTAACATAAAGTGAATATATTTTATTATTATTATTATAAAGTATACCTCAAGAAGGTTCCAAAAACGTATTAATATACAAGGTATTCCATTAAAAAAATTAATTTTTTTGCTGTCTTAATGTTGTGGAAAAGTAAAAAATAATTGTATTATGCAAACCTTTAACTTTAAGATTTTTTGATATCTTGTATAATAAGAAAGATATTTTACTTTGACACACTATTGACTCACTCTGTATAATAATTATTTACGAATAGTTATAAATAAAGAACACATTTGTTCAAGATTTTTTTATATTTCAAGTTCTACAGTTTTAATTGTAACCAGCTGAATAAATTCTATTCCATTAAAGTGAAACTTTTTGCATTCGACTACGTTATATGCAACTTTTTAGAAAGTTGGTAAAGCTCTTTTATTTACAGACGAAGTTTTTTAAAAGTAGATTTTGGTGTAACATATCGGTTGGTAAAATTTTCAAACTAGATGTTTTTTATAAAATTTTTCAAAATATTGAGGTTTTACATATTAACGCTTTTTCAGAAATAATTAATTAGATAAAACGATTAGAACCAATGTAAAATTTATAAACTAAATCAAATTATATAATTTAAAACTGTAAGCAAAAACAATTTATAAAAATTAATACAAATTAAAAGTAAAAGTAAAAAAAAGTTTTATAAAAGACTTTAATATTTATAGTTATAATTGTCTATACGGCTCATTTTTAGAATATTTTTTTAGCATTTTTAGAAATCTCTAATTGTTAAGAATGGTTCTTTTTTGGAACGTTTTCGATGATATATTAGTAATAAATTATGCCAGAACAGCTAACCGATGCAGTTCTTTCAGTTCTTTATTCTTATAGGAAAAAATTATAAAATTTAGTTGAAAGTATTTCAGAAACATTTTTTATAAAACCCTTCATTTTTTAACACTAAAGTATCATATATTTACATTATACACACAATTAATTTGCATTAATAGGATATTGTAATATTAAAAAAAATCATTAATGTTAAAGTTACAAATTATTACCTTAGTGACGAGTAAAGATGGTAATCAACGTTTTGCTTACCTGAAAATAAAAATTATAGTTAAAACAATGTAAAATAGAG
Organism: Aquatica leii; assembly: GCA_035610365.1. NCBI lineage: Eukaryota > Metazoa > Arthropoda > Insecta > Coleoptera > Lampyridae > Aquatica > Aquatica leii. The sequence continues at coordinate 11,079,696 of CM069434.1, read as the reverse complement.
AGATTGTAACAATTTAATTATTTATATGCTATATACTTTTTACGAGAGAAATTTTCAACAACAAGAAAAACAATTATTAAATCACAAAATTAATTAATGTTATAAAATCTAAATTATTCTAACATATCGATTAATTAATTATTACGAGATAATAAAATTAACGTATATTTATAATTAGTTATATTTTCACACAATAAAGCACCTTTCAAAATTGATTTCTTAAAGCAAAATAAATTCCTCGACTATGAATCTCGCAGTTTGCGACAAGCTTAGATATGAGTGAAGATAATTTGTAGAAATGTGATTAATTTGTGCAAATTACTTATAGTTAACGTTAACATTGAAGTAAGTTTACTTGTCTCGAAAAGTAACTCTAACTTTATTATCTAATTTTAGAAACTGGCGTAATTTCGGGATTTGGTAATGCGCCAAAGTGAATAATAAAAGTGTATTGATTATCTATTATCAGTTATTACAAATTATAGTACTATTATGAATATTAAAATCGTAACAGTCTAATAAGACTCACAATAAAAGCATTTAATACATGTACACTGGGTTTAAAATAAAATGCACCATAATGTAGAAGGAGTAGACGTGGAGAAGTGAGAGGTGCAATTTTGTATGTGAAACTGCGTTATATATGAACAAATAAATGATTAAAATTTGGAATAAAAATGTTGATGTATTTAAAAATTTACATGGTGTTACCAACATCTCCACGTTTATTTTACTTTTATTTCTAAACTCACATCGTGGTAGTTTTTCAGACTTTTTTAGATCTAGTTATCAGTTGTCATTGTTTGTAAGTGTCAGAATGTCACGAGTTTGCAGACGAGGTAATTTTTAACAATTAACACCTTTTGAGAGAGAGCGAATTATTGGTATGCAGGAAGCTGGGTTAGGATATCGTGAAATTGCCTGAAGACGTAGACGTAGAGGTACTGGACGACCCAGAGTCACGGATGAACGAGAAGATCGTCTATTAAGAAGAAGTGCTGCTCAAGACCCTTGAGCAGACAACATTGGCTACATGAATGGAACAACGTTATTTTTTCTGATAAGTCTAGGTTCTGTTTGTGGCACTCGGACGGGCGTACATGTGTGCGGTGACCTAGAGGACAATGCTACGATTTTTAGTTTGTACAACGAAGACATACTGGCTTAACACCTAGTGTTTTGGTTTGGGTTGGCATTTATTAAGGAGGCCGCTCTACTTGTAGCATCTATAATTCGTGGCTAATTAGAAATTATGGTTGAGGAAGGAGATGTTGTGAGCTTCCCGACTAGCTTCTCGGAGGGGAAAAAAAGAAAAGTATTAATATATATATATATCTGACTATAACGGTATATATAAGGGCGTGGTAAGGCCCTGCAATATTTTTTTCCTTGTCCGAAAAAACTTATCATATATCCTTAGGCGCCAGATCTTTCCTAGTTGCGAGTCTACCCGATTACGATTGAAGGGTTATTCCGACACAAACCGCTCCAAAAGAAACCAACAAATAAGCTTGCTTCGTATGTATATTTATCAGAACTACACATGCGATATAATCAGTATGTTCAGCTTTGAAATGTTACTTGGACAAACAAAGAATGGGTTCAACAAGTACACGCATACCACGAGAGTAGTAAGGGAGGTTTGGAAGGCCTTTGCTAAATATCGATAAGGCCGTTAATAACAGCGCGATCCTACAATATAGATATATCAGTACGTACGTGTTATCTACGGGTTCCGTGAGTTATACTAACTAGTATCAACGATGTTTTGTATTACGCACCCTGTAGTGTATAAAGTAGTTGTAAGTGATCAACTAACCTCAAATAATTAAGTGTAATAACGGTGTGAATTTTTGAAGCTCCCCTTTTATAAGTAAGTGTGGCATGATACAAATTAATGAATGAATAACTTACATAATAAATACCTTAAATCTTAAAAACTAAATTACGTATAGTTTAGTTAAAATAAAGTGATTGGTGAGGGTTTACCAAACCGTAAAAATGGGATCTGCCTGAGTAGTACTACGATGTCGACGTGAGAAGTTCTACCATGGTTCTATCCCTCCGAGTTTACTGTTGGCGGCTTAGGACAAAACAGCGGATAGGTGTTGTCGCACGGGGTATACCATGCTGTATGCATCCGCGGCAATTAACGTGAGAGGTTCACGAAGAAGGTCACCTCTGGATAGTATTTGGTGAGGAATTCCCACTACTCGTTAAGGTCAAGACGATGAAGCTAGGAGAGTACATTGACGAGTAAGCTTATGAATTAGAAATGTAAAAACACTTACCTAGATATTATAGCTTAACAAATATGCACATTGGAAGTATATACACAAGATTAATGGTCGTAAATCCCGATAATACAGAAAACGTTGACGGTAATTATAAGATTTATAAAACTATCTATAACACACAATATTTACAGGATGCACGAATGGATGATCCCAATATATATAGGAATTATAACAAATTCATCAAGCCATTAACGGGCACACCACGACCATTAAAATACCGAAAAATAAGAACCCTTTGGATTTCTAAAGAATAATCTTATTTCCAAAAAACGTGTTAGGTGCGAAATTTTCACAACGGAGTACCCTGTGTATCGACTTAAAAATTAGTTTCTGGTTTTGACGCCCTATGCCGACCTTGTTGGTTACTGCGAGGCCATTTTTGAAGCTTTCAACTACGTGAGCCGGTCGGTGTCGAGAATCTTGAACTGATTCCTAAATTTTTAAGGGCGTCCCTTGTGATGAATACGAATTTATAAGGCAATTACGAATTTATTACAATTGGTTCGGCACAGGGTAAGATATTTTGTCTCCAGTGTATTAGGATTCCTTCGTAATTTCTGTATTAATGTGATAGCCGGTTCCGCCACGTTTCAATCACCTGTTTGGAATAATGATGCATAAGTACGATTGATGAATACCGCTACCGAACGTATAAGCTTTTGGGAGGGCATACTACTTAAACGAAAACGAGGTCTAGACGAGCAAGGCGTCGGAGATGTTAATTCTTGGACAATAGTCGATTGCGTTATGAACCACCTGTTCGTAATTACAACCTACAGCATTCGATACAACGGGTTCTTATATCGTATTTAATGAATTATTATTACTGATTTTGTAGCTTCCTTTTTCGTGAGTTATTGTGTGACACGAATTGCTATTCAATAATTATTCTAGGCTGCCGGTGAGAAAACGTTTTCTTCACGCAAGCAAGCACTGGATAGGGTAAGTCAATTTGATTATATTTTTTTCGCTGTCATAAAAGTCACTCATGGAACTTCGATTACTGTCGGCGTCTATAAGAACGTTTATTGTTTACATACCAATAAGGTAATTTCAAGTATCATTTAGAGTGTATCGCATGCTGAGAGTAGACAATATTTATTACGAAATTTACTTCGCTATCTCGATGTAATTTAACTATATGCTTTGTGTGTTGCCGATGTCTGGCATTTATGAATCGAGAAATTAGACAATACTTCGGTTAATCTTTTATGTTGTTACTTCGAGGTTTCTACATCTATTAATCATACTTGTTAGTTTGTCTAATGTTTATGAATTGAGAACTTCAACATATTTCTGTTAGTTGGTTACGTTGCTAAATTAAAGTTTTTATACCTGTTAATTATACTTGTTAATATTTTGAGTATTGATGAGTGGAGAAATTACATATATTCTTGTTAATCTTCTACGTTAATAAATTAAAGTTGTTATACTTGTTAATCTTTCTTTTATGGTAACATACCTCTTTTAATTGTTGTTACCCGTTAACCAATTGTGGCTACCCGAACATCAGAGTAACAAGGATTACGAACCTCAAAATTAGTTAGAAGTTTGGACCGTCTGTCGTGATCGAGGCAGAAGTGTTAATTAGGATTGATCTGGCGCCCTTAAATATAATTTCCTTGAACCTCCCCTATCTCCGACTGTGTGAGTTGGCCGTGCAAGGTTCGTAAGACCTAAAGCTTGTAACAAACGCATAGATAAGAAATTAGATTTTCAAGCGGGGAAATTTTAAAAATTAGCGTAGGCAACCCACCATACGCTTAAATATTGTTACATACTTTAACATTTATCCAAGACGCGTTAAATGCTCGACGTTACATCGACAACGTCTTAGAACCAGTTTTTCTACCTCTTCAAGAACGTCCAGAAGCTATCTTCCTACAATTTAATGCGCGTCCGCTTGTGGCAGTAATGACACAGAGAGTTTTTAAAGAAAATGACGTGAATTTAATACCGTGGCCTGCTATATCGCCAATAGAACATGTCTGGGAAATAATGGACAGAAGACTGCGTCATCTAGCTCACCTTCAAAATACCATAGAAGAATTGCGACAACAGCTTTAAATAGCCTGGGATGAGATACCCTAGAACGAAATATATCACTTTATTTCCAGCATGCCTAGAAGGGTAACTTCTTGCATACAAGCCCGTTTTTTTCATTATTGATATTTTTTTAATAAAACGTTGTGTTGCATCTTCAAAATTGTTATCATTTATTTGTCTATATATAACCGTTTTACATACAAAATTTTAACCCTCCACGTCTACTCCTTCTATGTGGTGCATTTTATTTAAAACCCAGTGTATAAACGTATACACATGGTTTAGTTATCATTTATTCTAGGTATTAAAAAAAAGTTTAAAAAGGAAGAAATATGATACTGTGTTAACTTAAATTAAAAATATTTAAATTAAATTACTAATGACAATAAGAATAAAAATAATTTCAGATTCAAGCAACGCAAGTCTTGAATTTGGCAAAAAATGTTGTATTACCAGTTCTCTAAAAAATCAAAACTTTTTTTAAAATAATTTTTTTTACATAAATAACCAAAATCCATTAATTAAATCAATTTTTGAATTACAAAATTAAAACCAATAAAAACATTGATTAAATTAGCGTACCCGAGCAATTCTGCAAGTTTTTAAGCAGTAGTTCTACTGCCGTTAGGAGTCTACTTTGTCTCATGTTGTTCCACAAGAAATAGTACAGAAGAAGTATCTTGTAATTAACATTAAAAACAGAATCGAAAAAATTGTTTATTCCAAAGCACCAAACGTTTGTAATGCCAATGAATATATCCTATAGAAAACATATCTTAACTTCCTGCTGCTACAACAGAATAAAATTTAGCAGATTTGTAAAGAATGTGAGTACCAACGCTAGAAGTATTAGTAGAAAAAATGAAAAACAAAATCTAGGAGAATTCATTACAAAATAAGGACATACTGTTGTTTAATTACTTTTTTTATTATTGTGATTTAAATCCAATTGAATCCATATAGAGTCACGCAAAAAGAAAAGTTGCAAAAGTTCGAAATTAATTTTCTGATTTAACAAATGAAGATTGAGAAAAGCAGTGCAATCTTTGTAATGGAATGTGGAAAGCAGATGGTTTAGTTAATAACGTTTTGAAAAATTTGACGTTAACAGTAAATAATCGTAATCCAGATAAAGATGAGCGTGAAACTAAAAAAAATGTATCTTTAGATAACAATTATTAAGCAAGTATTGACTCTGATCGCATTCTATGTCATTTAATAAAGAAGATATACATACAATCTGTTCTATTTTGTATCAATGTTTTAAAAATTTTTCAATAAAAAATTTGTTAAAAACCGCGCTAGTTGTGATTATCATAATTGTGATAAATGAGTATATTAAAGCGAGATATTCGTAGAGTGATTAAGATTACTTATACATCATAAAAAAACATTTTTTAACTACAGCTTATGCAACCAATTATACATTCGCGTATTAGTTAGTCAAGTTGCCTAATTTTTATTATTAGCACCAAAATACAGGGACTTTATTAGAACCCGTTCCCTACGTGACGTGTGACGTTTACATCAACATTGATTTAAGTTGGTAGTTTTACCATTTAATAATATTCTAAAAAAATCATTCTTATATTTGTTTAGATCGGGTGTTATATTTTTTGTAATTTTATATTAATAACATTTTACAATGTTTACTTCTGAACAAGACACAATCCCAATAAAACTTGGTCGTATTTTCTTTAAAGTTACATCGATCAATTTATTGAATTATTCCGATAGAAAACTTTAATTACGATGCCTCCCGACAACATAAACAAGTTTTAATTAATCGTTTTTTAAATAAAATTTGCATTTGTAAGGCAAAACACAAAGGAAAGTTTAAACATATTCACAACACCCGTTATCAAAAACATTCGCAATTACATAGAACAATGTCCTAAAATCGGTAGCAAAATTATCTGCGGCAACAGGTATAAACACAATCTCAGTTTAATTTTTAATTTATAAGCATACAATTTTTAGGATTGTTACTAAAAACTTGCTTCAAAGCATTAAAAAGAAACAGTTACAGTTTATTAAAAACTACGTGTTTTTAACTTCTTGCAACTTGTACAATTATGTGAATGATTTGATAATAAACTGTTAGATTTAACTTTGTTTATAAACAAAACTTGGTTTCATTTAAGTAGATCTGTAAAAACTCAAGATTATCGTACGCAACTAAAACTTTTCTGGAAACTTCAATTACAACTTTTGGAGGTTGTTATATGGATTGCAATAATAACAACATATTGAACATCGGTTATAAATTTTAAATAATTGTTATTACTAATTTTTATTTCAAATAAACAGACATTGTTGTTAATGTGTTGCCGTCTTTAATTAATTGCTTAACGTTAATTTAAAGATAAACATTCAAATTTCTTATTTAGTAATTTTTGTGTTAGTTTATACTAATCCAAGCAATGTCAGTTGCCTAACTTTTGTCACGTGAGAAACAAGTATTTATAAAAGCTATGTACTTTTTCATACCGACACGCCTACTCAGAGTTTTTGTAAGCTTGTTCAAACTGTAAAAAATTTTTTAATTTACATTTATATTGACATGAGCTACTCTAACTATTAATTTTGTTGTAACTATCCACGTGCCTATGAAGCGCCTTAAATCTTTTTTCAAAATTTTTAATTAATTTAAATAATGGCTTTATATTATTCACTCTAAACTCTAAAGTATATTTTCATTGTAAAGCATATTATCAATAAATATGATTAAGCTATAATATAATATTTCTTTTAATTTAAGTTTAATCTGTCACAAACGCCAAAAAAGTTTTACTTTAATCACGCGTATAGATTACGCGTAGACATTTTTTGTTGTTTTTAATTAATCAGTATGTTCAAAAATGTAGTTTTTCAATAAGAAGGTAACATCAGCTCGTTTTTTAATCCGAAACCGTTTAGTAACAGTTGCGTTCCTATTGAAACTAAGCACGTTCAGTTACTGTGTTTTAGTTTCAAACAATATCGATTTGTAAAAACAAAACAGTTCCGATTTTTGTTTGTTTACATTAAAAAAAAACACATCACAAACATATTAACCTATAGTTAACAATATTTAGGGAACACAACTGTTTTGGAATCCAAATCACGCTTTATTTTGCATTTTTATAACAGAAATAATTATACTACATAGCATTGAAAACAGTTCATTAATTAAGAGCTTAAATAGTTTTAGGTAGTACTCTAATAATTTCATCTCAGAACGCCTTGCTACATTTATACCGTTAGTTGTCATTTTTTTTTGTTTTTTTCTTGACGTATAGAATTAATAAAGAAAAACGACATTTTCGGTGAACGTGAGAAAGATTGTACTTGAAAATCTAACGTGAACGTCTAGTAGGACTTTTATTTTTATAAATATTTGCTTTCATCTACGTTATTAATAGGTGCATTGTTTGTACTTGATATGTGATAGTTTTTTTGGGGTAAGACTTAATTTCTATTTTTTGTAACGTAACTCGATTTTCCCTTAATTATAATAGCGACTACTACCGTTACGTGTTTTCCCGTTTGAAATGGTACATGTCAATTAAATACATTTTGCTTGGTGCTAGAGGCAACATTGGTTACTAACGTCAATTTCTCAAAATAGTCTGGGGTCAAGTCGTTGACGTATTTCGTGTGATAGCTTACTAAATCCGGAAACTTGAGACATTCGGTTACAACGATTCATTGTTTGACTTACAGTCTTGTGAAAAAGTCATGCATCACCTACGTCTACAATGGTTTTTGGAATCGAACATAAATTTTTTGCATTCTATTGTTAACTACTTTGAATTATATGATTGTACTTCGTATATCATTAATGTTATTGTTAATTATAATCATTTTACTTAATCGTTACCGACTATTTAAGCATATGTTACATGCATAAATTTAAATAATGCATTACCCTGTATATTGGTTTAATTAAAAATTACTTTTATATTTCTCGACGCCATCTATCGGGTTCGTTGGTCTCTTCGTATTGAGTAGGCGATATCCGGCGAGATACCGGCATTTTGACTTTGACATCGTTCATGTTATAACCTATGTCTGCGTGAATTGAAAATCGTTTTCTCAAATCATCCACGTGTTGGGACACGATGGAAAATAGAAGTCTTCTTAATTAACTAATTTAATCCACGCAGGGTAAGTGGGTTTTGTTCTTTCTTTGATTAAAGGTAATTTTTATGTCTTTTCGTTAGCGCCATGTGCTACCTCCTAAATGTGGGTATTCTGGTTGTAATTTAAAGCCTACAAGGGAAAATTATAACTTCATTACGATCGTAAAGTATTCGAATCGTCACCGGCCGTTCCACCACAATCTGGCCCATGGTTCTAGTCGATACCGAAGTACGAGGGATGAACATCGACAAATATTTTGATGGGACGATTCTAACTATTTATAAGGCCTACGGTTATAACTAATTAAACCACAGACAAGGGGTACAACAGCATTCGACAACCGGGTTATATTATATATACTTTCTTTAACCTTAAGTAACGATTTTTGTAGATCTTGATTTCGTGAAGCATTAGTTTGACACGATTTGCGACTCAAATTGTTTACAGGATTGCTTGCCGGAGAAAGCGCTTTCTTCGCACAAGTGGAAGTTCCTGTGTTAATGGTAAGTGTTTTATGTACCTTATTCGTTATCAGCAAGGTCACTCACGAAACTTTTGCTAATATTAGTTCTGTAATTATTGATATTGTTGTTTACCAGTTAGGTAGTAATTTTTACTTATTTTGAGTTGCGCATGCTGTGTACTACCAACGAGTAATTAACGTTAGTGCTATATTAATTCCGCACGCTTTGTTACGATAGGTTAATATTAATGTAGTAATTTATTATCACTGTGTTTGATTGTCAGTAATGCCATATTACTAATTATTTTGTGTACTTCGCATATTGTATACAGACGAAATTTACTACAAACTATTCTTCGCTGTTCATTTCAACGTAATTTACGTATAATGTAAGTTGCCGATACTTCTGATATTCTAGTACCTGCTTATATTTGTACTCGGACTAAAATTATTCTTGGCCATGCTATCCAATTGTTATCGATTCAAATTTTAATCTATTTCTCCTTATAGAGTAATTAAAGTGAAATTGTTATTAACGATTTAGTTTCTTTTTTTCGTTTCTTCCAGCCTTACGAACCTTAAATTGAGTTACAAGTTTATACCGTCTGTCTTGAGCGGGACAGAAGTGACTTTTGATAAGCTCTGACGCCCTTAAGCACATTTTCTGTATTATCTGTGAACCTCCCCTCTCCCCGACTATTGTGAGTTGGCCGTGCAGGTTCGTAAAATACCAAAAGCCTGTAACACATATTTAAAAGGATTTCAAAAAATAGTGTAATTATTAGGTCGTAAATGGAAGTTGTTAAAATCTATTTAAAAATGATTTGAAGAAAAATATTTAATTAAATTGTGAGTATAGAAGGACTGCACTAAATACGTATGTCAGAAAGTTTCCTGAGGAAGAATTTTTGCCAAAATGTATGATTCCAACAATTAAGCATCCAACCTTTGTTATGATATGGGGTTGTATCTCCTCCTGAGGAGTTTGTCCGCTGCACATCAGCAATGATTGCCTCAAAATACATCAAAGTATTACAAAATAAAATGGTGTAAAAAGAAAAGATTTGTTTGCCAAAGAAAGCTTTCAGTTTCAAGATGACAACGCGCTTTGTCATATAGTGAGGCTTGTTAAATCGTGGATGGAGATGAATGGAATTAACAAATTAGACTGGCCAGCGCAATCTCACGACCTGAATCCTATCGAAAATTTGTGGAACAGAATATTAAAAATCATATCGAAAAAAAAATTCAACGACCAAAGTCACTTTCATCAAATCTCAAATTGACGCTTGGCATCACTGTATCATTAGAAACGAACTGAAAAAATTGGTAGTACATTATATGCCCAAAAATGTCCACTAGTCATCAAAAACAAGGGTTGTACAATTGAATACCAAAATTAATTTCAAATAATATCACATTTTACATAATCCAGTATACGTTTTGTTTTTGGTCAAATTTTTAATATTTTGAATAGTCTTTTTTTTTGCTAAATTACTTCAACGTTTTTACTTTCCTATAAGGAAAGTATAGCGATCGCAATTTTTTTCCAAAAATTTTTTTTTTAAGAATTTTACGTTTCAAGGTCTCCTGAATCAGAAAAACGTATTTTTGACTAAAAAATTTGTGTGTGTGTGTCTGTGTGTAACGTTCCCACGATAACTCTCGAACCAAAAGTCCTAGCAACTTGAAATTTGGTATAAAGCTGGTTTTTCATATTCTCTCGGTTCTATCAAAAGATGGGTCTGATAAAGAAACCGGAACTGGGTGTATCCGCCTTTTCAACAGTTTTTCTTATATAATTTTGTACGAATGTAAATTATTCGAATTATTTTTATAGTTTCTTATCGAGACAATACTTCCTAACAATTAATTCAAATAAATTTTTTTTCTATCATTAACAGTTTATTAGATATTTACTTTACAATTTAAAGTGAATTTCATTATATAATCTAGGTTCGAATCCTGCCTGCGACGATTTAAAAAAAATTATTTTTTTTGCATAAGTTTACGTTTCAAGGTCTCCTAAGTCAGAAAAAAATATTTTTGACAAAGAGCTGGATTTTCATATTCTCTCGGCTTTATCAAAAGATAGATCTGATAAAGATACCGGGAGTAGGTGTAACAGTCATTTTGAACAATTTTTCTTATATAATTTTGTACGAATGTAAATTATTCGAATTATTTTTATAGTTTCTTATCGAGACAATACTTCCTAACAATTAATTCAAATAAATTTTTTTTCTATCATTAACAGTTTATTAGATATTTACTTTACAATTTAAAGTGAATTTCATTATATAATCTAGGTTCGAATCCTGCCTGCGACGATTTAAAAAAAATTATTTTTTTGCATAAGTTTACGTTTCAAGGTCTCCTAAGTCAGAAAAAAATATTTTGACAAAGAGCTGGATTTTCATATTCTCTCGGCTTTATCAAAAGATAGATCTGATAAAGATACCAGGAGTAGGTGTAACCGTCATTTTAAACAATTTTTCTTATATAATTTTGTACGAATGTAAATTATTCGAATTATTTTTATAGTTTCTTATCGAGACAATACTTCCTAACAATTAATTCAAATAATTTTTTTTTCTATCATAAACAGTTTATTAGATATTTACTTTACAATTTAAAGTGAATTTCATTATATAATCTAGGTTCGAATCCTGCCTGCGGCGATTTAAAAAAAAATTATTTTTTTTGCATAAGTTTACGTTTCAAGGACTCCTAAGTCAGAAAAAAATATTTTTGACAAAAAGCTGGATTTTCATATTCTCTCGGCTTTATCAAAAGATAGATCTGATAAAGATATCGAAAGTAGGTGTATCCGTCATTTTGAACAGTTTTTTTTATATAATTTTGTACGAATATAAATTATTCAAATTATTTTTACAGTTTCTTATAAAGATAATTCTTCCTAACAATTTATTCAAATAAATGTTTTCCTAACATTAACAGTTTATTAGATATTTAATTTATAATTTAAAGTGATTACCATTATATAATCTAGGTTCGAATCCTGCCTGCGACGATTTTTTTTTTAGAAAAAATAAATATCCGGTTGCACAAAAGTCTGGTTAATTGGCGATTTACTATTCGTTTTTAATACAAACATATCACTTTAAAGTGGTTTTATGACAACATAACCTTATAAAAATACATTTATTCATCATTCCTTATAGGAAAGTCGTGTGGTGGCCACACCAGTTTTTTAAGCCGTAGTTCTATTGCTGTTAAGAATCTACTTTTTGTCTCGTGTTGTTCCACAAGAAATAGTATAAAAAAGTATCTTGTAATTAACGTCACACACTTTCCAAACTACCAGTGTAAGCTTTTACAATTTTTTTTTGAAGTAAAACTTTTTTTGCGCCGATTTGAGAGTAACTCAGATTTTTTTCTAATGGAACGCTTACAACAGAGATCACGTGGTTTCCGCTATTTAAAAAAAGCAACTACTAAGCTACCAAACTTACAAAAACCCCGGAAAATATGCAAACTAATTTAAAGGACAAATTGTGTCAACCAATTATGTATTGCAATTCTTTAAAGTGCATGTATTTTGTTGACATTTGGTTTACATTTACATTGTTAATTTGGGTTTTTATATTACTTTTTGTTTTTACATTTGAATTTTTGTCTAATTTTTGCAAAAACCTGTTCTTTTAGAACAATCTGTTTCCATTTATCTTTACAGCATTTGGTAAGTAAATTAGGTTAAAATTATTTTTATTTAATTTACAACAAGAATTAATTCATTAAACCCAGTAATAATTAAGTTAAAGTAACTTTTTGTATTTAGAGTTTTAACCCATTAAAAACAGAATCGGAAAAACTGTTCATTCCAAAGCACGAAACATTTGTAATGTCAATAGATATATGCAATGCAAAATATATCTGAACTTCCTGCTGCTGTAACAGACAAATTTCTTAATTTTATTTAACTAATTTGTAAAGAATCTGAGTACCAACACTATAAGTATTATTAAAAAAATGAAAAACAACATCTAGTTGATGCATGGAAGAACGCAAAACTTTAGGAAAGTATTTTATAAATTTGGATTTCGTTACAAAGTAAAGACATACTGTTGTTTAATTACTTTCTTATTATTGTGACTTAAATCTAATTGAATCCATATAGGTTTTTGCGAAAAAAAAGTTGCGCACAACCAGGTATTTCTTGAAGCCAAGTTCTAAATGCATTTTCTGATTTAATAAATGAAGATTGAGAAAAACAGTGCAATCTTTGTGAAGATGATTTAATTAATAACGTTTTATAAAAGTTTGACGTTTACATTTAATAATGGAAATTCAGATAAAGATGAGAGAAAAAAGTATATCTTTAGGTCACAATTATAAATTAATTCTTGGCCTCGGTTATATTCCAAGTCATTTAATAAATAAGATATACATACAATCGGTTGTATTTTGTACAAAAACAAGTATGTTCACTTTTTGTATATTTCTCTTTAAAGTTACATCGATCAATTTATTGAATTATTCCGGTAGCAAACTAAATCACGATAGATCACGACAGCATTAAATTAATCGTTTTTTAAATAAAATTTGCATTTGCAGGGAAGAATACAAATGAAAGTTTAACATACATAAATGCACCCGTTGTCAAAAATATTCGCAATTGCATAGAACTAAATCCTAATAAATTGGTAGTTAAATTATCCGCGGCAACAAGTATAAACACATCTACAGATTAATTTTTAATTTATAAGCAAACAATTTTTAGGATTGTCAGTAAAAACTTGTCTCAAAACATTAAAAAAACAGATACAGTTTATTAGAAACTACGTGTTTTTAACTTCTTGCAGCTGATAATTTACTTACCTTTGTGGAAACTACAATTACAAACTTTAAAAGTTGGTGTATGGATTGCATATTAAACATCGGTTATAAATTTTAAATAATTGCTATTACCTATTTATAGTTCAAATAAACAGGCATTATTGTTAATGTGTTGTCGTTTTTAATTAATTACTTCACGTTAATTTCGAGGTAAAAAAATTAAAATTCTTATTTAGTAATTTTTGTTTTACTTTATACTAATCCAAGCAATGTCAGTGAGAAACAAGTATTTATAGACCCTGTACGTTTCCATCCCAACACGCCTACTCAGAGTTTTTGTAAGCTTGGTCAAGCTGTAAACATTTTTTTTAAATTTACATTTCTGACATTTATATTAATTTGAGCTACTCTAACTTTTAATTTTGTTGTGACTATCCACATGTTTATGAAGCGTTGTCTTGAATTTTTCAAAATTTTTGATTAATTTAAATGATAGTTTTAAAGTAAATTTTGTAAAACATATCAATAAATATGATTAAGTTTTAATATAATATTCATTTTAATTTAACGCTAAAAAAGTTTTACTTTAATGGCGCGTATAGATTACACGCAGACATTTTTTGTTGTTTTTAATTAATCAGTATGTTTAAAAATGCGGTTTTTTAATATGAAGGTAACATCAGCTCGTTTTCTTAATCCGAAACCGTTTAATAACAGTTGCGTTCCTATTGAAACTAAGCAAGTTCAGTTACTGTGTTTTGGTATAAAACAATATCGATTTGTAAAAACAAAACAGTCTCGATTTTTGTTTGTTTACATTAAAAAAAAACACATCTCAATCATATTAACTTATAGTTAACAATATTTAGACAACGTAACTGTTTTGGAATCCAAATCGCGCTTTATTTTGCATTTTTATAACAGAAACAGTTGTTCTACATATCATTGAAAACAGTTGATTAAGTTGCGTACTGTAATAATTTTATCCCAGAACGCCTTCTTGCTACATTTATAGTGGTGGCTGTTATTTTTTTGTTTTGTCTTGACGTATAAAGAAAACGACATTTCTGGTAAACGTGAGAAGGATTGTACATGAAAATCTACCGTCAGCGTCTAGTAAACCCGTTATTTCTAAATATTCGCCTTCATCCACGTTATTAATATGTGAAGGTTTTTCTGGGGTAAGAATTAATTCCAATTTTTTGTGACCTAATTTAATTTTCCCGTAATTATAATAGCGACTTAGGCTACCGCTACGTGTTTGCTTGTTTAGAATGGTACATGTCAATTAAATATATTTTGCTAAACTCGATAACTTGAAGCTACGGGAAACATTGATTACTAACGCTAATTTCTCAAAGCATCAAACCTCTGTTCTGATATTGGGTTGCATCTTCTCCTGAGGAGTTGGTAGGCTGGATATTAACAATAATTACCACAAAATACATCGAAGTGCTACAAAACAAAATGCTGTAAAAAGGATAAGATTTGTTTGGCAAAAAAAGCTTTCAGTTTCAAGATGACAACGCACCTTGCCATAGAGCGATACATGGATGGAGATGTATAGAATTAACAAATTGGACTGGCCAGCGCAATCTTCCGACCTGAACCCTATCGACATTTTGTAGAACAGAATATCAAAAATCATATCGAAAAAAACACCAACTATAAAGTCACTTTCATCAAATCTCTAATTGTCGCCTGCCATCACTGTATCACTAGATGAACTGAAAAAACTGGTACATTTTATACCCAAAAAAATGTCCACTAGTCATCAAAAGCAAGGGTTGTACAATTAAATATTAAAATTATTTTCAAATAAGATCATATTTTGCATAATGCAATATACGTTTTTTTTGTTAAAATTTTTGATGTTTTGAATACAGTATTTTTTGTTGCTAAATTCGTTTTTTATTTTATTATTGTCATTAAGTCCTTAGTTAAGATAGAGAATATAGTTAAAATGCATTTGAGTAAAGTGCTTTAAAGTTAATTTTTTATGAATTTTATAAGGTAATGCAGAACTTTTTCACATCACTGTACAAACAACGTACTTGTGATATCATCTTATATCTAATTATTTCTTTCTTTACGTTTTTAGCAATTTTCATAAGCGTAAGTACAATTTTTTTACTTTCTAATAATTTGTGTGTTTGCTGAACGTAAAAAGTCATCACGACTTAAAAATGCAAACTTGTTTGTACAATTACGGTTTGCATTCTAAGTGTGATTTGTTTCTGGTTTTAGTTTCGCGTAAAATCAAAGTTTAATGTTTCGAGTATATATTAATTTATGCTGTCATACTATACTACGATAATTTTATGTATAAAGTGTTCCTTACTTTCTAGGGTTTACATCAACGTTGTTGACTGTGATATTTGTCGACCAACTCTTAATCGTTGCTATATATGTAGTTCTGCTTCGCTTCCTTTTTAACTAATCTTTCGTTGTTAAATATAAATATATTTGTTGTTGTACCGTGTGTTTTGTTCTCTTTTCGTGTTCGACAGATTTAAACGGTATCTGCAAATAATAGTTTCCGACCATTTTGACTCTTTTTTTAATTAGCACACCGAGACCTTCATTCTTGTAAAACGTTCAAAAGAAGAGCGAGTGCTACTAGTTTTAAATAATCATAAAACCCATCAGTAGAAATGTCAGAATCGCGATGGTCACATTTCCACCTCATACATAGAATAAGTGACTTGACTTTGCCATTTACGGTTTCCTGTAACGACTAAAAATCAGTTTTGCAATTGTCGTTTACACAACGTTGCCAACGTCGGCGCGTGAAAACGGGTTTCTCGTAAATCGATCAAATTCTAGCCGCCAAACCTTTAGTTCGATTTCCGACCAGATGCAAAATGTTTATTTGTGCTTCAAGTACGTTGCGTGTAACTAGCTAGCGTTAGGACGCAAAAAGATCGGTAACGAATAAAATTTCTGTCATTCATCAATATCTATCTTACAGATATTTTTCTTTTAGATAATTCTTCTTCATGCATCGTATTTAAGTTTTTAAACGTGCGACGGAAAAATATTTTCCGAGTCACTTATTCGGAGATCGCATTGAAGGTTAGTACATACTTGTTTTACATGTGATTGCAATTTGCAAATTTTTCTTGCTTATTTTAGCTTCTATTTATACTTTTATATGTCACTTTTATTACGAAGTTTTTGCCATCGGGGTTGGCAATCATTCTCGACGCAATTAACCACAAAAACGGTGTGATCCTTAAAGAAAAAGAGATGTAACACCGAGGGATGCTTTACTGTGATATATCCTATTGTAAAGTATTTATTATATTATATTCATACTACGGTAAATAAGCGGAAACACGCATAATAATAATAGGCCAACGCAACCGCGTGTAGGGTAGTACGTATCAAATTTTGCCTTCGACAAAGCGATAATTCTATTCAGAGTAATAAACACTCTTTGTGCACGTTTACTAATTTAACCGTTTTCATTGATAAAAAATTTATGACGGTGTAAGCAACACTCCATGTGCGCGTTGTTAACTTAAATAGTTTAATCTACAGAAATCGGTAATGAAATCGTCATTCTTGTACATTCATTTTAAATAGGTTGTTATTGTACTGAAATAATTTTTATGTAAAGGAGTTCGAAGCGACGCGACGCTTGTGGATATTCCAAAAGTAATTAAAACCCCAATTATTATATCCCACTCTTAAACTTGACGTCAAGCGTTTCAGAGAAATTTTGATCTCTAATCCTAAGGTATCGTAAACGCGTTTAGCTTATATTACTCGTTAATTGCTTTCTTACGTGCATAAATTTCAAAATGTAATACCCTGTATATTCCTTACATTAAAGTTAAATTTCTACTTTCGACGCCCTTTAACGAGTTACGTTTTACTTTACTTACTGTCAAGACGTTAAACCGTCAATTACTTAAAGTCGTGATTGCGATGTTTAAATTTTAATTTTCTAACATCATCTGCGTATGTGGAAACTACGATATAAATCAAAAACGCATTTCTATTAGTTTATTCATCACAGGGTAAGCTTTTCCTATTAGGTTTTAGAATTCATTAGTAATTTCCTTGTTAATTTGTTAGCTCGACCCGACACGTGTTAGTGTACATGTTTCGGTGCATTCTGCACCAACGAGGGGTTAATATAATTTTGGAATGCTTACGTTAAAGCTAAAAACGAAGTCTCGACTAGAAATTTTCTTCGATGTACTGTTCCTTATGAGTCAATCGACTGCGATATCAACCTCTAATTAAATATGTGCAACAGCATTCTATAACCGGTTTTTATGTCTAATTTCTTTTAGCATTATTTAATGATTTTATAGATTTTTGATTTTGTGAATCTTTGTGCTGACACGATTTTTTTTGTTTATTAATATTCCAGCTCGACTCAACGAGGAAAACGTTTTCTTCGGACAAGTACTGCTTGTTATTTTGACTTACGTAATTACAATAATTGTTTTAATACCATTAAGGTATTTTGATTAATTATTTTTGTACGTCGCATGCTGTGAATCATAGATATTTGTCATTATCAATTTAATTTTCTTTGTTATCAACACCCTATATATTGTAAGTTGCCAATGCTTCCAGAATTTGTTGATTGAATAATTTACGCAAAATTTTGTGTGCTCGTTGTTAGTAATCGACAAGATTAAATTAAAGTTGTACATAGTCATTTTTCTTTTTTGGTCCGTTGAGGATTGCGAACCTAATTCTGTTGCAAACTTGGACATTCTGTCTTGATCGAAACAGAAGTTTTACTTAGTAAGATCTGGCGCCCTTTAAATTCTATTTACTTGAAGCTCCCCTATCTCCGACTAGTGCGAGTTAGCCGAGCAAAGTTCGTAAAACCTTTAAGCTTGCAGCAAATTGATGCAGTACATTTAAAACAGAGAGCAATGCTTCCAGATTTACAATATCTTTTCTTGTTTTTACTGTTACATATTGGATTAGAAGCAATGGCGCAACGTACATTTGATACTTTTTCTCTTCTTGTCTACGATCAATTGTGCAGTAAAATAAAAGAAACTTGTCTGTCATAGCTAGATTGCTTTATTGATCAACACACATTTAAAAATTGCAAGTTTGAGATATTTCCTTTTCTTTAGTCCAGACGTTTGTTTTTTTATAGGATGCCTTGCTTCACGTAATAAAAAGTAGCGCTGGGACACGGCTTACTCAAAGAATTCTAGATACTAACAATCCAACTCACGACATCTGCGACGGAAACTAGCCAAAAGGTGAGCCAAATATCTATCAATTTTTTTCCACCTCCCCAGTTTTCAACAATGACAAAAAGCATTAAATATTTATTCAATAGCTGAGGTTATATAAACTGTTTTATCTCGAGCTTTTACCCCAAACAATATTTTAAGTGTTTTGGAACATTGAGAATCTTTTCCTTATACAGTGAATTTTTTTCCGAAAAGAATTTTTTCATATTGTTTATATGTATCCCACTGTGACTCAGAAAATCAGCAACAAGCTAATAATTTAAATAGAACTGCATCCGTACAATACAAAACTCTTTAGAGTCGGAACCATCAACTACACGTCAAGAACCAAGAACTCCAAATGCAAGTCCAGCACTAACGCAATGGAATGCTAGTTCAAAACCAAGGCCTTCAAATTTAGTCAGGCAAAATGTTCAATCACTAAAGAAGAAAGTTTAAGAAAAGATGTTTGTATCACTATAAGTTCAGCCATTACCAGAAGCTACAGCCAGAAAAACATCAAGAAAGAGAAAGAGAAAAACTTTAACTTTAATTTTGGCGTAAAGAAAAAAATTATTCTAAAAGTGATGCCAAAACAACCAAAGTTGAAGAAAAAACAAAGAAAAGCAACACCTCCATCAGAATCTTTTTCAGAAAGTCGCGATATTTCTTTTGTATCCATTGATGATGAAGACAGTGCAAATGCTGCTCGTTTTTTTGCAATAACGATTCATTACCTAAGTGGTGGGGTCAGTGCTAATAAGTTGCTAAAAGTGTTGTGTGAATCTTAATTTAAAATCTTTCTTCTCCTTTTATTTTACAATTCTTTCTTTGTTTCAAGGTACAAGAGGAAACAAAGTATTGCATAAAATACTAATAAATCAAATTTAAATACAAACTGTTTTTATACGAAAAGCACTGAAACCTGCTCACCTCAAATCGGAAATTCACGTCGCCTAAATATGAACTTTCCCGACCATCATTGGCTGACCGCAACTTGATCATACCCAATATTTTTTGTGTTAATTTATATTGTTTATTTTTGTATATATTTATTTAATGTATTACTATGATGTTATAAAAAATAATTAAGGATATTAATTGTAATTTGTTTTTAAATAAATTTTGATGCATAATCTATTTTTTTAAATACTAATTTGGTGAAAAATGTTTGCCTCCTTGACTTTTGATTATTTCATGAACGGAACACATTATACATCGAGTGCCTTTCATGTCCGTCTCACGTTTACATTTTGGACACACAAATTTTACTACTATAGGCATGTTAATTTTGGAGCAGTTGGAGGTTTTTTAAACTGTAAATAAAAAATGTTGTATTTATATATTTACCAAAACGCCTTAAAGTTTTTTACTCACGTTTCTTAATTGCTTATTTAATTTTTTCCCATTACATTTCAAGTTTGAATTGATATCAAATATTGTTATTTATATCAGTATAAAATTTACTTCAGATACAATAATTAGAAACATGAAAGAAAGCATAATTATTTCAAACATTTATTGTTCACTTTATTTTTACATTTCTTAAATTCTTAGTGATTTCATACATCTTAATTTTAGTTGATAACTTTTCTAACCCTTCCAAATATAATTTTAACCTTAATTTATAAACTTTTCTAATGCACACCCTTTTTTGATTAATTTGTTTTTCACTCTGGAACAAAGTCAATGTTTGTTGTTTAACCAACGACTCCTCGGCTCACAAGATAGATGTTTTTTCCCAAACCAATCACTCTATTAATTTGGTTTATGTCTTCAATCGCAAACTTGTTCACAAATCTTTCCGGTAGAGGTACTTTAAAATCTTGGCACCCGACAATCACTTGCTCTCCATATTTACCATCAATTTTACTAAAACACTTGATTCTATATATTGATTCTATCAATAAACTTCTTGCACTCATATAAGGAACCAAATAAGACGTCTCATTTAAATTTGCAAAGAATAATTCCATCTTAATTTTTTTAAAATTACTTATAATTGTTAAACAATTGAAAGTTATTAAAAAACTACTATTAAATCATCACAAATTCTACATTTATATACATGCAATTCCATCCCCACCAAAAACATTTGAATGCAACAAGAACGTATGTGGTTGGAGAATTTAGCAAACGTACGCAAAATTCAAATGTGAAAATTTGCGCGCGCACTTAAACTTATATGAAAATTAAATTTAAAAAAAAAACGGGAAACTTGATCTCAATCGAAGCCGAAATTCAAATAAAAAAAAATAACGCGGGAAAATAAAACCCGAACAAACACGAAAAATCTGAAAAAATGCGGGCGCACACGAACTTACACGAAATTCAAATTTTCAAAAGCGCGGGAAAACAAAAACCCGATCTTTACCGACCATGCCCGAACCCGAACTTACACAAAATTCAAATTTGAAAACTGCGCGTACACGAACATACACGAAGAAAGTCCGATCTTGCCCGAACTTACACGAAATTCAAATTTTTAAAAAAGCGCGGGAAAATGTGGTTACTACCCCCTACCCCTTTCCAAGACTCGAGCTTGTCCGAACCCGAACAGACACGAAATTCAAATTTGAAAATTGCGCGCGCACACGAAAACAGCCGAACAAAATACGAACTCATCCGATTTTACACGAAATTCAAATTTTTAAAAAAGCGCGGGAAAATGTGGCCTAGAACCAACACTACTATACTACTTATGTTCCTAGGTACACGAGCATTTTGTACTTCAAAACAGTTTTTTTGTGGTCGACTTATATTAGGAAAACTATGAAAGGGCCATTTACTTGTTATATTAAGCTAAATAAAACCTATTTTCCTATTTACAGCAGCAATTTCCTATATATCACAGTTGGTAACAGTGATCAGCATCTGTCTACTCTCTAATTGCAAATTTAAAAATAGTTAACATTTGTATAATTATATTCATGATTTTAACATTGACTAAAGTCAGACTGACAGTTAGTGCTTACTACCAAACACAAAACAACTGAAACAAACAGCTCAAAATCAAGACTCCTAGAAAACTTTTGATGAAGATTTGTGTGCAAATGCTAGAGAAGTGTAGAAGATTAACAATTTATGTTAAAAATTTGGTATATTAAAAATTTTCTAGTATAAAATTTATCCTTGACACGCCCACTTTTCGTGGTTGGCTATCAAATTTTAAAAGCGCGATTTTCTTTTTCTTTTGGTAACATTTTATGCAAGACCTCCGTTTAGCGGTGTCTACGCCTAACAAAGCTTTCATCATTAAGGTATTTCACTCTATTCCACGTAAATATGACGTCGACTTTTGTGTCTAATTGATTGAAAACCTATTCAGGGTAAGTAACTTCCACCCGTGTCTCTTATCTTTCTAGCTAATAAACACCTATTACAATTGGAAAATTTCCATGATGTCACGTCGCTAAAGTTTACGGGGTTGAATACAATCTTATTAGAAGAAATAATTACCGAAGTTGCGAAGTTAATTAGAGGAAATCTCGGCGTATTCGCTTATTTCAATGATCGTATGAATTAAACGACACGATATACTTGTGATAACGCCGTATGTACGTCTTCTTTTGTGCTAGATTTTAATGGAGTTTTAGGTAATACTGCTGTGTTTGCCAGTTGAGGGCGTAACTTATACTTGGCCTGTAACATTAACCCATGTACTAGTGTATGTAAAACTTATATAATTATACTTATGTACCTTCTTCGTCTTCTTTCACTACTTGCTGTGATAAGATAAATATATATTCTGTGTTATCATTTTTGTTGCGTAATTTGTTCTTTTTCCGCTGCGAGTAGATTTAAACGATATGTCCCTAATTTAGTATTTGATCGTTTTGGCGCTTTTTTAGATTTAGTTGATAATCGATCATCATGAAACCTGCGACACCATCTCCAAAAACAACTGTGTTAGCCGTCACTTTTTTTTGTTACGAGTAAACCAACGTAACAAATTTTAAATTATACAAACTAACAGTACCGTATCAATTGTATTATGTTCGTAGCATGTTAAAATTACCTATGTATTAGCATTAACTAATCATATAAGACATTCAACCTTTAGTTGCGTTTTATGCAAGAGATGGCAAACCTGTTTTGCTTGTCTAGATCATAACCGTCACGTCGTTGACTATTAGCACTGTATTGTTCATACTGTTGTAGATTTGTGTTTGCAAATAGATGTTGCCGCGTATCTATCGTTCAAAACGATAAAACACGTCTTGCCTCACAATCACTTGCAAACATAATGAAACGTTCGAGAAATTATTTACAAATGCAAGAGTCTTCTAGAAGCTGTTATCCATTTTCTAGAAGATATAGCGAAAAGTAGGGAACGCTCGAGAAGGATTCGCCGATGTCTATAAATACCGAAGAAAGAAATCGTAGGTCAGTTATTGCTGGAATGCGAATACATCAGTGTTAAGAAGATTATCAAGTCGAAATAAATCGTTAGCACGCGTGTGTCTACATAAATATACCGAGAATAATCGTGTACGTAATTTATAGTGTAAACAAGTGTGAGGCTATTCGAGGACGTTATCTTATCTTCTTGTAAGTGATATAAATTATAGTGTAAGTGTTTTTCTTAAATATTATTAGATTTTATTAGTTCGGTTAATTTAAAAGTGTACATATTTCTAGAATAAGTAAACTTATTTTTAGTCGTTTAAATAAATTAGTTTTAATAATAAATTCGCAACAGTGGCGTCAGGTGTGGGGTATCAAATAGAACAAAGCGTTCGGGATTTTTAGTGTGAATACCATTAAGTTATTTGATATCGCTCCCGTAATAAAAACATTGATTACGTAAATAACTTTTAAGTTTACGATACGCGTGTTTATTTATAAAGTATAAAATAGTGTTTATTAAACTTTTTCTTTTAACAAGTGCGTGATCGCAATATTCATTAAATTCGTTTCCGTACATTAGTAGTTTAATATTAATAAGTGAATCGTTATTAAAATTTTGTGTTCTACAAAAACTGCATTTTAAAAAGTAGTGTATTTAAACTTTATATTCGTGTTATATTTAAATTTATGCCGGTGACGCGTTTTCAAAAAGTGAAAATGGATTCAAAAATATTTGAAATTCTCAATTCGATGAATAGAAAAATGGGCGAAAACTCACAGAAAATCAAATCAAAATTGTGCAAGAAGAAACCCAAGCAGATATGTTAAATTTAAAAGAAGAAATTTGCGAATCTGTGAATGACAAAATAGAAGAAGTAGAAGACAAATTAGAACAAAAGCTAGAAAAAAAATTGAGAGAAAGAATACAACTGCTTGAAGAAAAAATGAACCAAATGAATTGTCACGGTGAAGGAAGCGTCATGAGTGAAGATTTAATAATGGACCATCGAGAAGAAAACACTCAGAAGTTCAAAGTTGTACCGCCGAAATTTGATGGTAAAGCTCCATGGTCAACCTACTACAAGCAGTTTGAAGCCGCAGCTACTGCTAATGGTTGGAACAACAAGCAGAAAGCGACGTCTTTAATAGTGTCCTTACGTGGAGAAGCACTTGGAATTTTACAAACTGTTCCTGACCACCTACAAGGAAATTACGACCTTTTAATTTCACGGTTAGAAATGAGATATGGAGATGCTCATCTTCAACAAGTCTATCAAGCTCAAATTAAAAGTCGGGTTCAAAAAGCTGCCGAAAGTCTTCAAGAGTTTGAGGCTGACATCGCCAGACTAACACGGCTTGCGTACCCTACAGCACCAGACACCTTCTTGGAGCAGCTGGCGATTCAAACCTTTGTAGACGGCCTCAGAGACAACGAAACGCAGCAGACTCTCCGATTAACTCGACCGAAGACATTGGATGACGCTTTGGTGCATGCTTTGGAGTTTGAAGCAGCAAAACAAGCATCGCAACGAGATGGTCATAGACTCTGCTGTGCTGCTGCAGAAATACCCGCGCAGACACTGGAAAGCATCGAGGAGATAGCGCGACGAATACTTTGGAAAGAGGAGTGACAACGTTGAATTGCGACGAGATAGGCCATGTACGACGGCATCGTACTAAACCTGAGAAAAGGACAAGAAGAGCGCTCAAAAATTTGGAACAAGGCGAGCAAAAGAGACAAAAAGTAATCTCATCTAGTCAGACTCCGGAGATTACAATCCAAATGGCATCACCTAGGGAGCAATTGCATAGCGTTTATCTCGATGGCAAGATCAATGAGAGAAGCGTCCAGTTACTGGTTGACACGGGAGCGACGAAGACCATCATTCGTCCTGACATGTTATTGGAAAACGAGAAGACATCACCAGTAACAATACGACTTCGAACGGCGACGGGCGACGAAATACCTACTCACGGACAAGTCAAAGTAACCATTGGTTTGGGAAATAGAGTACTCGACCATCAAGTACTGGTAGCCGACATCACGAAAGAAGTTATCCTGGGAATGGACGTGATAAAGAAGTATGGGTTCCATTTGGATATGAAGAACGATGTCCTGAAGATCGACAATGAAGAAATTCCTTTTCATTCGTCAGAGAAGGCAGCCGTGCGAGTCTTATTGAGTGAAGACGTGACTGCCTGCAAGGACTGAAAGTGTAGTGATGGCACGCCTGGATGGAAGTCTCCGGGAAGGCTACATACGTGCGATTGAACCAATGGAGAGCGGTTTAGTTGAAAAGGGACTACTCGTTGGCAGAAGTTTAGTACGAGTAAAGAACACGATACCAGTAAGGATCTTAAACATCAATTCAGATCCTGTAACGTTGAAAAAGAAGACCGTGGTAGGCCAATGCACGCCAGTATCACAAATTGTGAGATGCGTGAAGTCGAACGAAGATACGTCGCCGAAAAAGTGTCCACAACATCTATTGGACATTCTTACCACCAAATGCCAAAACCTCAGCCAAGACCAGCTGGCTAAAGTTAAAGTGTTGATCCAAGAGTACCAAGATGTGTTCGCGCTGGAGAGTGGTTCCAAAGGAAGAACTAACGTGGTGGAACATAAAATTAATACCGGAGACGCTCGGCCGATACGACAACATCCACGCAGACTTCCTTTGGCGAAAAGGGAAGAAGCCGAACAAATAATTACGGATATGGAGAGAGAAGGCGTGATTGAACCTTCAAGTAGCCCATGGGCATTCCTAGTGGTACTCGTAAATAAGAAGCATGGATCAACGAGGTTTTGCGTAGACTACAGACAGCTAAACGACGTGACCAAAAAGGACAGCTACCCTTTACCCAGAATTGACGATACGCTAGACACCCTGTCAGGATCCCAGTGGTTTTCTACGTTAGATTTAAAGAGTGGATATTGGCAGGTAGAATTAGAACCCAAGGATCGTGAAAAAACAGCTTTTACGATCGGAACTGGTTTGTGGCAGTTCACTGTAATGCCGTTCGGCCTGTGTAACGCTCCTGCAACGTTCGAGCGTTTGATGGAGACCATCTTGCGCGGATTATCTTGGAAGTCGTGCTTGGTTTACCTGGACGACGTAATCGTGGTTGGAAGGTCGTTTGAAGAACACTTGAACAACTTGAAGGAAGTGTTCCAGCGATTGCGTGGGGCTAACCTTAAACTGAGCCCAAAGAAATGCCACGTATTTAAGAAGGAAGTCCAATACCTTGGCCACGTCGTATCCAGAGATGGAGTAAGGGCTGACCCAGACAAAATCCGAGCTGTGCAAGCATGGCCAAGACCAATTGACAAACATCAGATCCGAAGTTTCCTTGGGTTGTGCACTTATTATAGAAGATTTGTACACGGATTTGCCAATATTTCCAAACCATTGACAAAATTAACCGAAGAAAAAGCAGAATTTAGATGGAATGAAGACTGCGAAAATTCTTTTAACCAACTAAAACAGGCCCTGGTCACTTCGCCGATTTTGAGTTATCCAAGAGAAGATGGAAAATTTGTTTTGGATACCGACGCAAGCAATCTGGCAATAGGCGCGGTCCTTTCGCAGGTTCAAGATGGACGAGAAAAAGTTATCGCGTATTTTAGCAAGGTATTGTCCAGGCCAGAAAGGAATTATTGCGTGACTAGGAGGGAGCTGTTAGCAGTCGTTAAGTCCATCGAACATTTCTACAAGTATTTGTATAGACGAAAATTGTTACTGAGAACAGACCACGCCGCTTTAAAGTGGCTTCTGCAGTTCCGTAACCCAGAAGAATAAGTGGCAAGATGGATTGAGAGACTGCAAGAGTATGACTATGACACAGAACACCGTGCCGGAAGCAGTCATCGGAACGCTGATGCCTTGTCCAGAAGACCGTGTCCGGCGGATTGCAGTTATTGTTCGCGACTAGAAGAAAAAGTCGAATGCCTCCGGAGAACTGCCATGGTTGATGATGAGTGGAAACCTGAGCAGTTACGTCGCGAACAAGAAGACGATCCTGAAATAAGACTACTCCTGGACTGGAAAGAACGCGGGCGACGACCAATCTGGGAAGAAGTGAGTGCTTTGGGCAGAAACATCAAAGCGTACTGAGCGCAGTGGGACTCTTTGATAGTAGAAGACGGTCTTCTTAAGCGATCCCTAGAAAGTGCCGAGGGCACGGGAAACAGACTACAGTTGGTAGTGCCAAAGAGCAGGGTGCCAGAAGTGTTGAAGCATCTCCGCGATGGGACATCAGGAGGACACTTTGGCATTAAGAAGATGTTGGGTAAAGTGCGAGAACAATTCTACTGGATGAACTGCAAAGAAAACGTCATGAAATGGTGCCGTAAATGCATAGTCTGCGCATCAGGAAATGGTCCAGCGAGAAAGCGCAAAGCACCTATGAAACAATACAACGTAGGAAGCCCTTTGGAAAGAGTAGCGATTGACATCGCAGGGCCGTTCCCAGAATCCGATTCGGGAAATAAATACATACTGGTGGCGATGGATTATTTCACGAAATGGACGGAGGCTTACGCCATACCCAATCAGGAAGCAGCTACAATCGCAGACGTATTAGTAAAAGAGTTTTTCTGTCGGTTTGGAGTCCCGTTGGAATTACACTCCGATCAAGGCCGCAATTTTGAGTCTGGGCTGTTTCAAGAAGTTTGCCGACTGTTAGGAATTAAGAAGACTAGGACAACGCCTCTCCATCCTCAATCTGATGGCATGGTTGAACGGATGAATCGAACAATGGGCAAGTACTTAGCCAAGGTAGTGTCCGAACACCAAAGAGACTGGGATCAGTACTTGCACCTTTTCCTTATGGCTTACCGATCATTCGTTCACAAAAGCACAGGCCAAACACCATCCTGTGTAATGCTCGGTCGTGAAATACGATTGCCATGCGACCTTCAATTTGGGCGAAGACCGGAAGAAGAAGTTGCTAGAGAAGATTACGTCAGCAAGCTGCTCAAGAGGCTAGACAAAGTACATGAAGATGTCCGTAAAAACACACAAATTGCCAGCGACAGGAAGAAAACCAGATATGACGTCAAGGCACAAAATGGTGGGTTTCAACCTGGCGATATGGTCTGGTTGTATAACCCTCAAAGGAGACGTGGTTTCTCGCCGAAGCTGCAAAAGCAATGGGAGGGCCCCTATGAAGTCGTGCAGCGTATTAACGACGTCATATACCGCATCCGAAAACCGCCCAGAGGTAAGCCAAAAGTGGTCTACGTCGATCGTCTAGCCCCGTATGCTGGCGATAACCACAATACGCAAGTCCAGGTCCGAATCAGAGTAATAAGTAGCAGAACCAGGAATCCAATCGAAGAAATGGAGTTCGAGAAGTTTATAAACTTATACAGAGGTTCTGGAAAAGCTAGGTTCGGAGTTACTACCGAGAAACAACAAGACCTGTTCCAGACACAAAAAGATTACGCCATCGCACATTGCGTGGGCGAGGATCTTCACATGTCCAGAGGGGTTGCAGTCGTGTTTAAAAAGAAGTTTGGGCAGCTAGATGAATTACAAAGACAGCAACCGGCAGTCGGAAAAGTTTTAGGACTACGTGGTGACGGACGCTTCGTTTTCTATTTGGTCAAGAAATACTCACGTGTCAAGCCGTTATACAAAGATCAGTGGCGAACATTATGGACTCTCAAGAGAGAAGTGGAGATCCATCATGTTAAGAAATTGGCAGTACCCAAGCTTGGTTGTGGCTTAGATCAACTGAATTGGAGGACAGTTCGAAACATGTTGGAGGTCG
Source organism: Aquatica leii (assembly GCA_035610365.1). NCBI lineage: Eukaryota > Metazoa > Arthropoda > Insecta > Coleoptera > Lampyridae > Aquatica > Aquatica leii. Next base: position 11,050,624 of record CM069434.1, on the reverse strand, counting down.
TCTTCCGAGGAACAGGCATTCAAGTGTTGGTCTGTAGTTACCAACCGAGGAGAGTATTGGGTCAGGAAAAGTCAAATTGACTGTTACTTTTATGGTCAAGGAAGTTGCCGAAATGGAGGAAGCTGCCGCTATCGCCACGATCCCTTTTACCGGTGTCGCATCCAGTCTCCTGTTCTGGGACAGAACAGTCCTAAGAAGGGGGCAGTGAAACGTTCGAGAAATTATTTACAAATGCAAGAGCCTTCTAGAAGCTGTTATCCATTTTCTAGAAGATATAGCGAAAAGTAGGGAACGCTCGAGAAGGATTCGCCGATGTCTATAAATACCGAAGAAAGAAATCGTAGGTCAGTTATTGCTGGAATGCGAATACATCAGTGTTAAGAAGATTATCAAGTGGAAATAAATCGTTAGCACGTGTGTGTCTACATAAATATACCGAGAATAATCGTGTACGTGGTTATTAGTGTAAACAAGTGTGAGGCTATCCTAGGACGTTATCTTATCTTCTTGTAAGTGATATAAATTATAGTGTAAGTGTTTTTATTAAATATTATCAGATTTTATTAGTTCGGTTAATTTAAAAGTGTACATATTTCTAGAATAAGTAAACGTATTTTTAGTCGTTTAAATAAATTAGTTTTAATAATAAATTCGCAACAATAAACTTTTTACGCATTACATTGCACATAAAACAAAACACACTTTTCTTTCCGCCGTTAGTCAATAACTAAAAATTATAAGTGTTGATTTTTTTTGATATATTTCTAACTATATAAATCAAAAATGAAAAACACTTTTTATGTACAATGTGAGTACTAAATTTCAAATTTACACCATAAAGCTTATATGTTTAATCTAAAACTAAAAATCAAATAGTAAACTAAAAACTAAGGTCGTTAACAGTTTTACTTTACTTTTAAATCGTTTGACATCTTGATACTATCTGGCGATTAGTTAAAATACTTAGGTGCTAAAACTTTTACTGATTTTTGGCATTTTTAATATGAAGGAATACATCCGCGAGAGCTGAGGCTCTTTGATACAAGCTAGCTAAAATAAACATATTAAGCCAGATGTTTTATATTGCATTAAAAGTTTACTAGTTTTAAGATATTTTTTTCTTTACAGGATTCAAAAAACCTAATTTCGTAATTTTATATTTTGTACGTTGGCAAAATTATTACCATACATCCTAACAGGCAGGCAGTGCAAATCAGAAATAATATGAGTACAAAGACTGTGATCTCTCTTCTTGCTTACTACCCTCCAAACTTTTTCACATATTGTAAAAAAACGACAGTGATATAACGTCATTGAGTTACTGTAGTTATACTTTGTAACCATTATTTTGCTTTGTTTTTTTTTTCAACCAGATTTATAGAATAATGAAATCTTAATTTTGAGTTAATTTAAGTGTATATTGTAAAAAGTAATAAAACAATTTTGTAGGTATTTAAATAAGAAATTTATACACAAAACCCGAACTCAATCGGTTAAAAAATACTCTCAGAAAATAAATTAGAAGTATAACAATTAGGTGCATTTACAATCTTAAGTTATTTTTATCTATAAACGCTATGATTGTGCACGTATAAATTGTCATCATTCGGAGAAAGATAGTGATAAGCGCTGACCTATATAAACAAACGCGTAAATACTAGACGACCTTGAGCGTAATGTTAAGTTGAATGTCATTCATTTTTTAATTATGCGCTGTTATTAGAAGTGCCCAGTATAATAGCATATCGTACGCCACTGTAAGTACCGTTGCGACTTGTGTTGGCCCCTCGCCATCTATTCCTGTTAGCTCTCAACTAGTCCGGTTACAAATCTTATATTAGTCAATGGTATTAGTAAAAAACTGACAACTTTTTTTTGTCTTGAAACGGTTGTATATTTTCTAGACATTGATAACGTAAAAACAAACAATAATTTTAAAAAAAACTTATTTTTTTTCAAAACAATCAAACTAAAAACAAAGTTTCATAACTCTGAAAAACGCATTTCTTCAAAGAGAAAAAAATTTTACATTCAATAACAAATATTAAAAAGCGTAAAAGAGAAGGGATTGGTTTTTTTCTGATAGTGATACAAGATCGTCTAGTGAATTTTAAACACATCAAAGCAATCTAAGACGTCGACGAAAAAGATACTAACCAAAGTGTATAACTCAGAAACGCAGAGTGAACTCTGGTAACGCTGCAGGTCATGTGGGAATTGAGCTTTGTATTCAGAGTGCAATAACCTCTGCAACTACATTTGCAATTACTCCGAGAATAATTAAAGAATATCAACATCAAATTGTTTAATGAAATAATTTCTAACAAAAATGAACTATTTGTTACTTGCGACTCTATTTTTAAGCATTCAGGAAAACTGGTAAAATCGATTTCCTGTTTTAATGCACTTCAATCTAATAAAATGGGTTGTTTTTCCACGTGCAAAACACGGAAAAGGCGTTTAAACGTTGTTTTGATTAAAATTATGAATAAAAAAATTAAAAATGCGTTTTTAATTAGCGACAGTTTAGAAAAACTAGGAATCGATAAACAGCGGTAAAATTTAATTTTTGCAAGCGCATATAAAAAAATATTTTCCTTCGGTCCGATATTTTCCGAAGAAAACCGAGAAAATCAATTTTGACAAATATCAAGCGAGGAAGAGTCCATTTACATATACAATAGGATTGAGGAGGGGTGTGACGTAACGCTCGGAATTTATTTGAAGGATAATTGAACGTATTTCAATAATTATTTCGTAATGCCTTTTAAATATATTTAAATTTACAAAATAGTACACGTAAATAACCGACTGGCAGATGCTGCCAGGACAATTAAAAAGATGTAAGGCATGCTGAGGTTCAATAAAATACAAGTACAATCTACAGTTGCCAATAACGCAACCTATTTACTACAGCTAACTTCAGACCAATTTCTACAACCTACTTTTCTTTGTACTGTAAATTGCGTCTTGTGAATTACGCACTAATAGTTAATTAAAATTAGGTACGAAAAACTACTACATATCCACGTCAGTTTTACTGCGATTAGAAAAAAAAACCAAAATTCATATTTCAAAAAGCAAATTTGACTAAATTAAAACAAAAACCAACACTTTATTTTACGGTGGTTTATAAATTAGAACGTGAAACACCCTAAACCGTTGTATTAATTACCAAAGCTCATGTTAAGAGAATTTAGTAGCGTATGGGTCGTTTTAATACCGACATTACTGTTATTGCATTTAAAGGGCTTATATGGTGGAATTTAGAGTGTATTAATTTACTAAAAAAAATGTAGTAGCTCAAAGCATTGCCAAAACTAAATCCACAAAACTTTTCAATCTTACGCTATTGCAAAACTGAATTATTAATCAATAGATGAAAAAGCGCACGTGGCGATATGTGCGACAATTACATAATCTGAATAGATTAAGTAAGTAATATAGATTCTCTAATACAGTTCAAACGCTTAAATCAATTCTTGTATGTACATTGTGCCTTGACAAATAGAAAGAAGCTAAATAAATTTAAGGTTCTTATAAGAACAAAGAACCATTTTCTGAAACATTTCTGTTAGAAAGATTTTATCTTGTTTGTTAATCCATCTAGAAGATTTTTCTTTTTTATAAAAAAAACGGAAGCTAAGTATTTGACATCTAAATTTGCGTATTTATAGATAAAATATATTTTTTCCATATACAACAGATGTAAACGAAAAACCAATAATTATTAAATGCGATTTAACGACACCTTTGATACTTCTCAGAAGCTAAAGACCTAATACCCGCATCTGTTTCAAAACCCTTTAAGAAGATTTTACGGTCTGTTTTGTTAGATCCCTTTTTATGTTGCCATAGAATGTAACATATGTACGTTTGATTTTAAAAAATGTGAAAGAAAAAATACTTAAATTTTCTTATTATATCTAATATATATGTATATATATATATAATTTTTTTTGTTAATCATTAAATTATTTTGAAAAATATTTTTAATCTATTTGTATAAAAATGAATTGCCGTTCGTTAGTTAGTCTGAAAAACGACTTAACCGATTTAAATTTATATTTCTTTGTTTTGTTTGCTTTAATACAAGGGTGGTTTAAAAAGAAAAATATTAGGACAAATCATAAAGAAAAGGTAAAAAATAATATAAAATAATAATGGTAATAACTGACGTGTTATAACAAAACTGTCTTTTATTCCATCGTCACTTCAAATTAATTTTAATAAATGGTATCTGTCATTAAATTTAGTCTGAATTAGCGTTATTAAAGGAATAACTTTACTTTTATTCTTTTCAATGCTGATGAGAAAATCAGCTGACAAAAGTCGTCGAAGTCAATCAAATATGCGACGAGCGACATATAATGATAATAGGTGAGCAGAACCCAAAAATAACAGCTGACGTTAAGCGCAAAACGGAAAAGCCCAAATAACCCAAAAAGCTTTTGGGGGCGGCAAGGCGAAAGCTTAAAAAACAAAGAAAATCGGGAGCGCAAGCAACCGGTTCCACTTCAATGGCTGGGACGCAACAGCGATACCCTGCTATGCAAGAAGCAAAGGCGGGTACGTCAGGAACCCAACAGCGACACCAGACGGCACACGAAACGATACTAACTGCCGGAACAGGGGTGCAAAAACGCAACTTTTCTAGCAGTAGCACACCGCTGTCACAAAAACGACCAGTAAAGCGTAGTCGACGGATGGAAGGAACCCAAAAAAAGACATTCAAGGACACTCTGGCGGGAATTGCTCTTGCAATTATACCAAAAGGGTTCCCTGAAAACACCATCAGTCCTGAACAATCCGAGGTCATAAAAACCTCGATACTTGGATGGATTGACGAATTGGAGAAGCGACAAGCTTCTCCGCGTTTTCAGGAATGTACCCAGAGAGTGGCTAGCCGGCACGTCAAATATTAAGAAACCACTCAAAGTCCTTCCTGCACCCAAGAAGGTTATCACTTGGGTCATTTGGAATAGCTGCAACTTTAATAGAAGGCACACAAAATGCACATTCTGCCACTAAACATGCAAATCAACGAAGCCCCAAAAAAATTCAAAAATTTTTAAATTTACATTCAGTGTATATTGTTTGTTTAACTTTAATGTCCGTCGTTTTTCTTTGTATATAGATTTAAATTTTTAATTTTATTCATTGACTTTATTAATTTTATGTTAACTAGAACAATTAATAGTATTAGACGGTATGCTTGTTGGACCAGTGGACTGTCTCCACTCATAACCTTTTCTTTGGTCTGAAAAAGTGCACACTAGAGGCACGAAACGTAGCCATAAAAATAGTTTAAAGTGGTTTTTATTGCCCCTCTTAAGGGAGACTTCACAAACAGGAGGATAAGCTACTTTACCATTAATAATACAAAGCCTAATATATTTACTTGTAAGACACCTAACTGCCAAAGAACCAAAAATACTAGATGTAACAAGAGCAACCCTGCTAAACTTTTCGGATAAATATGATATGAACCATTTAAAAACTGACCTACAAATGCCCACTTGCTTTACCTTGTTTAAAAAAATTAAATGGTCAACCCATTCAAAAGCCTTTGAAAGATCAAACAGAATACCAAGTCATAGCTGGCCATATTTTAAGGAATTAAAGACAAATTTAACATATTTATCGTTTCTTTAAGTGACAAAAAAAATTAGCAGAGATAAAAAATTGGTTTATAATGTAAGACAGAGGCAGAGATATAAGTTGAGAGCCAGGTTTTACCAGAAATTTTGAATCTTCACCTATGGAGAGTTCATTAGAGTTATTTAAACAAATAACCTTGTACACTTCTTTGGAAAAGGCGAGGGACAAAAAAATTGAATTATTATTGCTAGGAATACAGGGTAGATTAAAACTAAAAAGATCGTATTGGAAGAAATCTTCTAAAAATTAGAATAACGCTATCGTGATATTACTGCACAAAAAAACGATAGAACAAACTTGGAAAATTACCGACCAATATTTCGTTTATACCAAACTTGCAAATCATTTACAATAAATGCTTACAAATAAAATTACAACAAAACTGAACCAATATCAGCCAATAGAGTAGGCTGGACTTATATATAGAGCAGAATGTGACCATCTGTTGACAATGAGAGTCTTAACAGAAAAACTAATAAAATATAAGATAAGATTTGTCGACTTTTAGGAAGCGTTAAATACTCTAGAACATTGAGCAACGATGAAATCGTATGCAAGAAATTGGTATATTAAAATCATTAAACATATATACAAAAACACCAATTCGACTATACAACTTAACAGTGACACAAAACCTATCAATATCAAACAAAGCATTAGATAGGGTAATAGTTTATCACCAAAATTGTTTACTTTAATCCTAAAAGATATGTTTAAACAATTAGATTGGCAAGATAGCGGAATACTAATAGACGGTAAACGATTAAATTATCTACTATACGCGGATAATCTTATCTTAATAGCAAAAAATAAAGAAGAATTAAAACAAATGATAACAATATTAGAAGAAGAAGTAATTAAAATTGGACTCCACATGAAAGTCATGTGCAACAAAAACACGCATCAAATGTATCAAAGGATGTCTATCTGAGTTACACAAGAGAAGAAAGAAAATCAGACATCGGAAATTAACCATCAAAAAAAGTTAGCATGAGTAGCGTTTAGCTAACTAAACAGTACCTTAACATTCCAATGTGTCTTTGAACTTTTTTACCTGAACAATGTGTTATGCCAGCCCTGACCTATAGCGTTCAAACTTAGACAATTACCAAATAAATCATAGAAATGCTCCAAACAACGCAAAGAGCTAAAGAAAGACAAATAATTAGTGTATTAGAGTACTTCTAATACAACGGAAAAAGTCAAGTGGAATTTTGTAGACCATGTAGCAAAATGATAAAAGATAAACAAAGGTAATATTACAATAGGAACCATACCTAGGAAAAACATCCAGAGACTACCAACCAATAGCTAGACAGATTATATAAAACTTAGAGTGGGTTTATGATAGATGAGGGTAGCGCAGAACAGAAAAAATAGTGTTTTACATGCGCGTGCGGTAACTTACATTTTACAGCGCAATAATTAGACGCACGATGCCTACCGGAGTGTTTTAATAATAGAGCGTAAAATGGTTAACTCACAATGTCTTCAGTTTTTCGCTGACAAATTTATTCAAAAATTCATAACTTATCGTTTCATCACATCATGTCAGATATGACAGTAATGTCAATTTGTTAAAATATTCGTACTCAGCGACACTAGAATAATCCGTAATTTGTCGAACACAAGATAGCGCCATCTCACTAAAGCTTTACATAGAAATCGTTTAAAAAAAATTTCATGTCGATGTTAATTTTATTTTTGATAATAATAGACAGAATAGTAAAACAAACCAAGAGGAAGGAATACTTAAAAACAACAGTAGGATACAACAAACTAGAACGTGTATCAATAAATAGTCTATTATATGCGGAGGATGTAGTTCTAATAGCGGACTCAAATAAGAAAATGTAGGAATTATTAAATATCTGGGTAAAAGAAATAGAAGAAATGAAAATGGAAGTAAACAACAACAAATTAAAATTGCTGATATCAAATGAAACTCAAATAAAAAATATATACAAAGAAATAAAATGCAACAACACATTTCTAGAAAAAATAACTTTCAACTATCTAGGCACAATACTAACAAATGATGGAAAAATAGACGCAGAAATAACAAATCGATCTAATATATCAACAAAACTATATTACGCACTCAACTAGGACATAAAGAAATAGATAAAGAAACGAAAAAAAAATACACAATACAATAACAATTCCAACAATCACATATGCAGCGGAAAATTGGACATGGACGAAAAAACATGAAAGTAAAATCAATGCAATGGAGATGAAACACCTTTGAAAAATAGCAGGGAAAACAAAATAGGACCACGTTAGGAAAGAAACCATAAGGAAAAAAATGAAGCAAACACCAATATTAGAAAGAATTAAAGAAAAAAACCTACTATGGTACGAACATATCATGAGAATGAATAACGATCGGCTGACGAAAAGAATAATGAAAGGAAGGAAACCAAAAAACAGAAAAAGAGGAAGACCAAGAAGAAAATGGCTGGACCAGATAGAAGAACATAGAAGAAAAAAAGGGAAAACAAAGGAAGAGCTGGAAACTTTAGCAAGAGATAGAAAAGCATAGAAGAAATGGATTAAAGCGGACCGTGACCCATAATCCGACGCCTGAAAAAGAATGAGAAAAAGAAGATCCCATTATCAAAATTTGAACAAATTAAAATGCAACCACTCGCCAAAACAGATATACTCTTTCTTGTATTGTTATCAAACGTTACCAAGAAGTAAATTTAGAACAATACTTTTAATTATTTAGTAATTGTTGCTGGATTTTTATTCATTTTGACATGTTTACGTATTCATCTTTTGATGTCCTAACAATTCCTTTAAAACTAACTATGATGTTTACAACTGTTCTGTACGTACTAAAATAAGTTTTATTAAATTAATTTGATAATTTAGAGTTTGTAGCGGTTGTAACAGTTCAAATTGGAATGTTTTTCCATTTCAATGACCTTTCTAATAATTCTCCGATGATAGTTCTTTCTAGCAACTAATACTTCCGGTTCGTGTACATGTTCCGCAATTGTCCAATTCTCTTTTTTCGTGTGTCGCTCTGATGTTCTTTGATTTTTTCTTTGACCGAGTTCCTTGTTTTTCCGACGTAGTTCTATCTGTATTCACACTCTAGTTTGTATCCTTGATGCTAGTAAAACTGTTTTGAATAGATTTTGAATAGATGCAGTACTGATGAAGCTCACCTTTATGTTCTTTTTGGTTAAAATTCTATTTATTATTTTGGTTGTTTCGGCAACAAAAAGCAAGCAGGCCAATCCTCTAGGTGATTCGCTTTCTGTAGGTGTCGTTTCGGTTTCAGGATTTCTAAGAGCTTTCCTTATTTTCGTGTCGCTATAGTTATTCCTCTTCAGAGTTTCCTTGAAGCTTTATTTTCATTTTTCAGATGTTTGGCATGGTTGATAGTTTCTGCTCTATGCATTAAAGTTTTAATTAGAGCTCTTTTCTGTTTGAGGTAGTAATGCGAGGAAGCATGAGGGTACCTACCCGTATGTGTTTTCTTTCTGTACACGGCCTCTTGTAATCTGTTTTATTCAGTGCAGTTTACTATTACATTTGGAAACAGTAATATCCCTTCCTTTATTTCTTTAGTAAATTTTATAGATAGCTGCTGCTTGTTTATGTGCCCAAACAAGTCTTAAAGTTTCTCTCTTCCATGTGGCTAAATAATCAAAGTATCGTCAACATATTAGATCCAACACTTAAGTTTCTATGCACTGTTGCCTAATGCTTTTTTTTCGAACGCCTCTATAAATAAATTTGCTATTACAAGTAATAGTGGACTCCTCATTACTGTTTCGTTTTTCTGCTGTGGTAAAGTTCTGCTTGTCAACTACGTATTTTTTGTAAAATAACAAATACTACAACCAGATGTACAAAACAACAATGCGGAGCATACTATCATCTGTAATAGCTAACTTATTTATAAAAGCGTTCAAAGAAACAGAATTAAAGAACAGCGAATGGAAGCCTAAGTGCTGGATCGGAAATGTCGAAGATACTTTTATGATTTGGTCATATAGAAGAAAGTACGACATCTTTAAACACGTCAACAAACAACACCTACATATCTATATAGTCTACTATAGAAATAGAAGAAAAAAATTACAACATGCAGTGTACAGATCCATACAAATAAGTACCTACATGCTAGGGCACATCATCATCCTAAACACAAAAAAAACAAAAACTCTGATTAAAAATTTAATAAATAGAACAAAAACTATCAGCTAGAACCGAAACGACACCCACTGAAAGAAAATCCTTTAGAGAATTCGCATCCTTGTTTTTTGTTTCTGGAACAACAGAACATAAGACACAGGACAAAAGAAAATTGAACAATCGGTAATTGCAAAACATGTATGCATGGATATAAAGTTGACTTTCAAGAATTAGAAGTATTAGCTGCTACAAAAAAACTATCATCAAAAAGGCCATTGAGATAAAAAATCATACTAATTTCAGACCAGCCAAACGATGCCATTATTTATAATATTTTTACTATATTAGTACTTAATATCAATATGTTTGGTTTCACAATGAAAAGTATTATTGCCGGCTAATTTTATTGCACTTTAATTGTCATTTTAAGTATCACTGAGCCATTACACTCAACAAAATCAGTGCAAATTTCCATTAGCAAACAGCGGAGAAAAACTTCTTTGGCAGCCTTATTTATAGCAACTAATTCTGCTTCGGTTGAAGATAAAGAAACGCATTTCTGTTTTTTACACCCCCACAAAATGGACCCAGAACCTATACTAAAAACATACCTAGTATAAAACTTGCGATCTTTCGCGTCATTGGCCCAATCTGCATCAGCAAAACCTAACAATCTAATTTCGTTACATTCAAAATTACATTTATAAGTTATGCCATAATTATTAGTTCTTTTTAGGTATCGGAGAATCCTTTTAGCTGCTTGGAAGTGCTTAACAGTGTGGTTTTGATTAAACTGACTTAAAAATGATACTGTAAACGTAATATTAGGTCTAGTACAAACACTTAAGTACATAAATGAGCTAATTAGTTCTTGAAATGGCACATTCTTAATAGAGTTAGTATAAGTGAATCTTGGATTGTGTTCCATAGAAGATCTCATAACCTTTCAGTCAGCCATTCCAAATCTATGCAACAAATTTGTAGTTTTCTGATTTGCAACATAGAGCGAGCCGACTCCACAACAGTCCTATTTTTTCTCTCACAAGGATTTTGTTCTGAACAAAAAAGTGATGCAGTTTGTAACACTACACTGTTTTCTTGGGCTACTGTCACAAACTCTTTTGATATAAACTCTGTTCTATCATCAGACAACAACTCTTTTACAAGTTTTCCAGTTTGTTTGGCCTAAGCAAGAAACAATTTTAAATAGTTTTCAACTTCACCTTTATGAGTTATAAAAAATATACGACGATATTTACTGAAAACATCTACAAAAAGTACATAGTAGCGGTGTCCACCAATGTACTTAGTTTCCATTGGTCTGCAGAAGCCAGCACTGATCCACTCGCCTACTGCTTGAAAAAGGTTAGGCCTAGAGTGAAATGAACCACGATGCGACAGGTCAAAGGTACACCCTTTACAAAAATAATCTTCTTTAGGCACATCAATACCATATTTTGCAAGAACTGACATTACATGTCGTTTGTTTTGATGCCCAAGTCTTTCATGCCAAAACTATACACTATCTTGCTTTGTTGCAAGATTCACCAATACCTTACCAGGAAATACAACTCGTATATCCAAAAAATATAAGTCGCCTATTAAGTGTCTAGTCATTGTTGTTCTCTTGCCTTTATCAATAGTAAATCGACACTGATTACAATCTGCAATAAACGTGTGTACCTTCTGTGCGGCCTTATTAATAAAAAAAAATTCCTGTTAGCCTCTGGCACATACCAAATGTTTTCTAATTGGCTTGTAATCCAATCACTATTTACTTTAGTTTTAATTATGATCTTTTCCTGACTTACAGCAAAAATTTTATTTGATGCACTAACACCATACATTAGACATGGTACTTGTAATGTGTGTGGTTGCACACACATCAGCAATCCACTGTTCTGAGTACTTCACACTATCAGAGAAGACAAAACTAACATTCGATTGTTCCGGTTTGTATATTAATGGACACTTTGAAGCTATATGACCTTTTTTGCCACATTTAAAACACTTCAAGACTTTAAACTCTTTCTTAACGTTAGAAATCTCTTTACAAGTTGGTTTGGCAATATCCTCTTTTTGAGTTTCTCATTTCTTTACCTTACTACCTTACAAAGAGTACTATTTTTTGCAACTTTAAATTGTCACGCTGCTCATTAGTTCTTAGCTTCTCAATCAAAGTTTTAATTGTTCTGTTTTTTGCGGACATTACCTTCCAGGCATTTTTAAATTCACGAAATGCGGGTCCTAATGTAGACAATATTCTTGCAATGAAAACTCGGTCACAAAGTTTTGATTAATCTTGTTGCAATAAAGAGTAATTCAGTTCAGCAAAATGTGTTTGTAGTTTTGCAATATCTTCTGTAGGTTTTTTTTCCCAACGGAAACATTCTTCTAACAGTCTGTCTAGCTTCTGTTCGCTGCTTTAGTCATACACTGAGATCAGTGTATCTTAGACTTCATTTGCACTGAAAAAAGTCATAACTAATGTTAAAGGTTCTTCACCCAGTGTAGTCAGTATATACAATATGGCGCCAGCGTCATTAGATTCCAATTTTTCTTGTTCATAATCAGCTTCAAATGGTTTTATAGCTTACCAAAAACAATGTCAAGCAGACTATGCTTTTTTTACAATAACTGAATCAACCTTTTCCATTTTATCCAATTTACTGCACTTTCCAACTTCTCAATTGAAATTTTGTCTACCACCGTTGCCATTATAGTAATTTAATTAAATTACAACAACAGAAATTAATCAATAAAAATTGTAACAATGCAGCACACTGTACGAGAATTATTCTTTTTTACTTTAGTTTCACCAATATCACTTGAACGTAAAAGTAAAAAATTAACACGTACTGGGTCCATAAGCTATTTTAATTCGGTAAAATAATAGTATATATTCAGTACCGTAATACGGGGCGAGTTGAAAACACCGAGGCGACTTGAAACTTTTGACAGCGCTCACGAAAAATACATGCTGCATTCTGGCGGATAAAGTTTGAAATTTAAATTATGGTCTACAGTGCTACTTAATTAATTAATTTATGTTGTTATACACTTGATTTACTCCTGTTGATTGTGTTGTGCGACTCCAAAGAAAAGGTAAGATAGTAATTATTTTTCTGACATGCAAACTTCTTGATATACATAGAACATCTCAGACAATTAGAATATCGCCATATTTTTTTTCTACACGATAATTTATTGGGCTTTCATATTGTAACCTCAAAATTTTAGTTTAGAATCATACATGTCAGTGGCGTACTAATTTATTTTTTGGGGTAATTACAGGGGCGACTTGAGAAATGGTGCGCACATACAAAAGAAAACTTGGAAGCCAAAAATATTGCGATTATAGTCATAAAACTCTGCAACATGCATTAGAATTACATCAACACGGTCAGAGTTTAAAAAATTTGAGTGAAGAGTACAACATTCCCTATATTACTCTATAGAGAAAGGTTAAAGGCAAACACACAAAACCAGTTGGGGGTCAAACCGTATTGTCTAGCGATGAGGAAAATTGCTTAGTTAAGGTTATATCTACTGCTGCAGACTGGGGATATCCCTGCGATTTAAACGATATCAAAGGAATAGTAAAATCATATTTAGACAGAAGTGGAAAACAAATTCAACAATTTCGGGACATCAACCCTGGCGAAACATAGTTGCAAAGATTCTTGCAGCGACATAAGGAGCACTTGTCTAAAAGACTATCTCAATGTATAAAAGAAAGACAAGTCTGCCCTACGACAATTAATAAATAGTTTGACCATTTGTTAATAAGTCTTAAAAATGTGCCACCGTCGGCTATAGTGAATTACGATGAGACCAATTTCACGGATAATCCCGGTCGCATTAAAGTCATAGTTTGCAAGACTTCCAAAAGAACGGAAACGGTCACGAACACCTCTAAAACAGCTACGTCAGTCATGTTTGCTTGCTCAGCTTCAGGAGTTATGCTACCGGTTTACGTAGTATATAAGGGGGAGCACCTCTGGACAACATGAACAGAATCTGGGCCAGCTGGGGCCAGGTATAATCGCACGCAATCTGGCTAATTCGATACAAATATGTTTGAAGATTGGTTTTCCAATATAATATTGCCATATTTTCGATCTTTGCCACCAGGTCCTAAAGTTTTAATCGGTGATAACTTAGCAAGCCATAATTCCTCAAATGTCACATCAAAATGTGAAGATAATAACATCCGCTTCATACTTATACCACCTAATGTACCCACCTGACCCAACCCTTAAATGTCAGTGTCTTCCGGCCAATTAAGGTATCTTGGAAGAAAACACTTCAAGACTGGAAAAAACACAATAAAGGAACTGTAAGAAAAGATGTATTCCCACGTCTCTTAAATCAGGCATGAAACAGAATTTCTGCAGGAAACGAACAAAACATAAAATCCGAATTTAAAGCAACGGGTTTATATCCTTTAAACAGGCACAAAGTTTTAACAAATTTACCCAAGACCGACACGGGCAGATTACAGCAAGAAGCAGAATTTGCTGAATCACTAAAAGAAATGTTCTAAAAGACAAGATTTAAGCACCAACTTCTATGGGCAGAAAGAAAAAATTGTTAGTCGAAGCAGGTAAAAGCATTTCCCAGAACGACTTGCAGGACGATTTGCAGGTAAAGACACCTAATACAAGTAAAAAGCCAAGAAAGCATCCACGTCGTCCAATTCTATCATCATTTTCTGAATGTGACGTAAGAGAAAGAAAGTTAACAGCCGACAGCGACTTAGATCTAGACTCGGAAACGGTTTCTGATTTAGAAGAGAAATACAGCAACGATGACATGACATCTAAAATGACCCCTATTCAAGAATTTATTGATTTCGCTAATCTTAAACCAGGTGATTATATTTACGTAGACATGAAAACCGAAGGTGGAACTCATAAGCAATACGTGGCTAATATCATAAACTGCGAAGATAATGGCAATTACCTTTGTTCATTCCTGAGATTGAGTGCTAGAATTGCCAATGCGTACATTTTCCCCACAGTAGAAGACGTAGGACTTGTAGAGAAAACGGAAATTAAGCAACAACTTCAGGAATATGATAAGTTAAGAAGAGGCCAAATCAAATTTAAAAATGTTCGGTTGTAAAAAAAAATTATCATGTACTTTCGAACGCAATTATAATTTTAGTTTCTACTGATGTTTGTTCTTCTTTTTTTATATTGTATGTATCGTTGTATCAATAATAATAAACCAATTGTGGTAAAAAATGTTTTTTCTTCTCTAAACAAAAAATTGTATTAAAAAAATCAGGTTTTTTTGTTACTGAACCTATGAAATCATATTGTATGTTTCATGTCGCTCCCAGAGCGTTCCTACTAGCGTTTCATGTAAATTATAGGCAAATTTCAAGTCGCCCTAGTGAAAAAAAAACTTGAAAAAACATTTTTTTAATTTTTTTTCTTTAGAGTCAAGGTGAGAACAATTTTTTTGAGTATTGTGCTCGTTAGCCCGCATTCCAAAGTAATCAAAATTATTTTTTGTTTCAATTACATAGGTACAGTAGCGATGGAAAAGTGTTAGATATCTCAAAAAGCTTATCAAGTCAATATCAATTACGGTAATTACTTTTTTAATTTTTAATAATTTGATTTACTCAACTATTTATTTATTTTACGTCAGTATTAAAGCTAGCTAGATATGTAATTTATCTAAATAATTTTATTACTACAACAGTTATTTATAATAACAAAAATTTTTGTCTGCATCTAATAAAATCATATTTTTTTTCAATCTTGTTTTTACTGTATAGTTTGCTACTTATTACAAAGTTTTTGCGTGCATTAAATATGTGTAAAGTCCAACCCTATTGTTATTATTTATAAAATTAAGCTAATAATTGTTATTAAATTCACTGAACAAACAATACGATTGGCCCCTGTATATAGACAACCAACAATTTTCTAACACCACCTTGAATAAACTTTTATCGCAAAAATCTACAACAGTTAAATTAAAAAGAAACGTTATAATAGGTTATTCTTTTTCAAACCATTTTTTGTTCTTAATTCTATTTATTACATTTTTAAATTAAATAAAATAAAACTAAATAACTTCTTTTCGACCTATTTTATTGCTCATAAAAAAGTTTCTCTGTAAATTTAAAAATTAAAAGCACACAAAATATTGACAGTCGTTAATAACTTAAAAAAACAAAAAACTGTTGCTTATAATTCAAAAATTGGTTTATTTTTTCATGTTTTATAGTTATAATAGTCTAAGAGCTTTGCAATAGTCGTTAGGAGTTGATTTGGTTCTAAAATCGTATTACTAAAGATAATTTTTGCTTAAATTGATAGATGCACACAAGAGAAACGTTAAATTTAAGTCTCGTTAGCGGAGACAACTTGATGTTGAATTGAAGCTAGAAAAAGATGAATTTAATCTATACTAATGGGCGCAGTAAAGCAATATTTTGAATTTCTATTATATAAATTTACATAATTCTTTCAGTTACAAATTTAATTTGACATGTACAAACAATAAACTAATAAGAAACATATTTTAACAATTACATTTAACACGCTAACAATAAAAAATACTAGTTTGGATATTTAACAAAAAAAAGTCTTTAAGCATGTAAACTTATTCCAGTAATTCAGTTTTTTTAGTAAAGCAAATACTAAACGTCAAAAGCAGAAAGTTTATTGTTATATAATCATACACGTGCTAATAAGTATTTATGACCTACACTGCAGAAACATTAAGCCAAAAGATTGGTAATTTATTTGTCGTGTTTAGTTAAATTAAAAAATAACGCATAAATTCGCTACTACTCAACGTTTTCGTTACGAGAATTAATGAGCGTGGAAAATACACAAAACAAAAGGGGTGCCAGAGAAGCAAAACATTACAATTTTATCATAAAACCATAACAATTAAATACTAAAAAAAAAACTTGTAAATAACACAAACGTAAAAATTCAAAATTTAATTATTTTTCATTCTTTCCCATTTTTTTGTAATTAGTGTATTAAATTCTTTTCTCTTAAACCTTTTTCTGTTAATTATCGAGCGTTCTCGTACTTTGCATTTAACGGTAATTATCTGGACCCAGCTCTTAAGTATTATGTAAATTATTTTGATTACTTGTAGTAAGTACGAGAAATAAAAGCTTTAGTAAAAGCTGTGTCTCTTCGTATGATTCAACGTAAAAATTCCACGTTTGTAAGGATATTTACGGTACATAGTAAAATACATAACAATTATAAACGTTTTGTTTATTAAAATTAGCAAAGTTTAGTAATAGATTAGTTATAAGTAGTAATTACGCCAAAGTAAAATTTTTATGTACAATTAAATCTGGTGAAATAACGAAGTGTTAATTAAAAACCTAACAACGACAAATCAGTTAATAATTGAATGCTAACAGTAGTTTTACTAGAAAATTCATAAACTCGTGTATTAACAACAGTTCGTAACCAAATCAATAAGTGGCGTCATTATTAAAATAAAAACGTAGAAAGCCAAGATTTGTAATTACAGTTGAATGCAAATATTTGCATTTGAAAAGTAGTTGCTACATAAAACGTTCAAAGAAAATAAGTAGAATACATCCCATAAAATGGCGTTAATAAAATGCACTTGTTTACACTACGTAATTTTGACGTTTCGTCAATAAAGCTCTAGATTTTCAGTGGATAATGTTGAGAAAACCAAGTTTGAACGCAAGCAAAAGAGAGATTAGAACGTGATTCTTGTAAAACGGTAAAATTATTGTTTAAAAAGAAAAAGTATCCGTACTTAAAGCTTAATACAAAATGGTGTCCATTCTTCTGTCACGCCGACATAAAACCTCGATGTCGTTTCGTGTAAAGCCGGAAAGTATTGGAGAATGGAGGAAAAAGATACGCGCATATACAGCAGAGAAGAGTATTGAGTAACTTGTGGTTAGTATATAGAAATAATTATTTACTAATTTACTAGGTGCGTGCAAATAATTACAAACATATACAAGTCAGAAAGTGCAATTACAGAATAGTAAGGTTGGATTTTATTAGGATTACGAAGAAGACATTTGCCTTTTGTCGCTCCTGGTTGCTATGGGTTGAGGACGATCAACACATTATACCTTTGTTGAGAGGACGTCAATATTAGCAAAGTAAACATGTCTGTAAATCGTTGTCCTTTCTTACCGTTTTAATAAACATAAAGATCATTATTTTTATACTTGCCGCGCACCGAGCTTTTGCTATCGCAACTCTTTTTTTCTCTCTACAATTACGTAACAAGATCTGTTTCAATTTCAGAGTGTGTAATTTATAATGCAGTCCCATCATTTGCAGCACCATCAACGCCATATTCTCGCGCTGTCATTTGCATATCTACAATCATTGTACACGAATTTACATAATAAACTGCTTTCATATTCTTAATACGTATTCTATCAAAGTTATTAAAGCGGCATTCAATATTGAAATAAACCCGGCAATTATTTTTAGTAAAGGAAATACGAAAAAAAAGTTTGGTCGCGCAAAGGTAAAATTAAAGTAATCAAGTATTTGCAAAATTTTCTACGGTAAAATAATCTTATTAAGCATTTTTTTCAAATAATAGTCGGATCGTTGCAAAATTTATAATTATGTTTACAAATGCAAACTAATTAATACTTTTCGAGTTGTTTCAAAGTATGATTTTAACTTTTTTTTTCGCAAAAAAGTGGCAACGGTATTTACATCGTCCGCAGTTTAAAATTTATTTTGTTAAAGTTTCACTTTAATTGATTTGTTTCGTAAGATAAATTAAATTAAAACTTTTCTTTAATTGTTAATCAAATTCAAAAATTAATTTTAAGATTCGTTTTGATTTAAAATCGGCATCTAAGTTTTAATTATGCAATTTATTCGAACAAAAATTTAATGCCGATTTTTTATATTTGTTTTTCTTTTTAATTGTAATACATTTTAAATAAACGTTGATATCTAATATTCTAACAGTAACAATTTTTTATGTAAAAATACTACACATATTTACTTTCAGCAACGATCAATAAGCTAGAGCAACAGCTGAAACTAGAGCTCTGTTCCAGTGGCGGCTGGTGGTCAATCATACAAGAGGGTCATTTTAAAAAAACGCAATGATCGCAAAAAGGCTAAAAAAACATTCTTACAGTAACGTGATTTATATTTAAGATCAATTATGTTTAAGATTTAAGATATTCGTCGATAATTACAATTACCAAAATAATCAATAACAAGCTCATTAAAATTTACAATGATTTTTCAATGCTTGGTTTAGAAATGCAAATCTTTCTTGTTTCACAATATTGCCAATTGCGTAGAAATGTTTTAATTCTTTTTAACACAGAGAAATTTCGCTCTCTTTCTACTGTAGTCATATGTAAAGTCAATCAGTTGTTACTTGTTACTGTTACTTGTTAATAGTTGATTTTATAACCCACGTAATTCGAATTTGTTTTGAATTACGCGGGTTATTAAACCTATTGCAACGTTATTAACCGCTATTGCCATTTACAGTTATCTATTTGAATTGTAGCAACTTTGGACTAGGAGATGGCACTGTTATCACATTACGTTTATGGTTTATTATTAGTTTATTAAACTTAAAATTTGAGTTATAACAACTACGTCTGAAAAAACGAATTCAATTGCATTTGTTTTTTAAATCTAAAAGCAATTTTATAGAAAGTGCTAAAGTTGGATAACGTTTCTTGTGCTGAGCGTTTGATGTCATGTAAATTATAGCTAAAATAACTTTACTATAGAACAGAGCAGTGGTGGCGGCTTTTCTATTAGGTCATTTGGTCAATGACCCTCCAAAAATGATTATTTGTTTTAAAATTACAGAAAATTTGCGTTTAAATCAAATTATCATCGTTAAAATTTCATGCGTTTAAATAATTGTCAATTTAGACGCAACAGATACGAAAGCTTGCAAATTTACCCGAGGCTGACACGTACTTGTGCCCGCATTTACATTATATTACGATGATAGTTATTGTAAACATGAGTAAGACACACATAATACAATTTTATGCGAGTTAGAAAAGAAGATAAGTAAATGTTTAAATTCTTTCGCAGGGTCTTCAGCCGGGCCGCCGACGCCAAAGATAATACTTAGTGCAATTATCTTTGAGTGCAATGCTTACATTGCTTACGCGACTGTGTTGAAATGCAGATTTCTTATCACATATCACAAACTTTACAGTCGATTTTCTTAGTTGATCGATAATGTTCCTTTGTAAAAGACGATTTATCGTTTTTGTTTCATAATAAGTGGTACAAGACGTTAAAAAATGAATAGCTAATAATTGTTTACACATCTAGAATTTAAATTTAATGCTCGTCCTCAGCCTTTACTTCAAATTCGACCAACCAGTAAACATAAAAATAAAGAAGTTTACAGTAATTTTAAAGAATCTGTGTATAATTCGTTAGATTGGATTTGTAGATTTGAAATAATAGATTTTAGTGTTTTATGTTTACTGTTTTTAGATGATGCATTAATCATTATGTTGTAAAAATAATGTTACAGATTTATAACAATTAAAAGAAAAAGTAAAAAGCAATTGTGATGTCAACTTAAGAGTATAATGAAAATGTTTGTAAAAACTAAAAATATACACCCTGTTCAAGATAAGAATGCACAGCATGGGGATCTTGAAAACGGTAGAAGATACAGGGTGGCTTAAATTAGAAAAAAGTTGCGCTATTTAAAGTATGTTCACATGCTGGCCGCAAAAGTTCATTATTGTTTATCGCTTTCAAAATTCTCAAAAAAATGTGATTTTTTTGATTTTCGCTTTTTTTTATTTTTTTATTTATTTTAAATGATATTAAAAAACTACCGGCACTTTCTCATTTCCACTTTTTAAGTGGCGCGTTCAAATTTTTAATCCGACGTTTCGTATCCGAGAAACCATCATCAACTTTATTTTTTTATATAGCCACAAACAAAGAGACATAATGTATTTGGTAGCATTATTTATTACAAATTCAACGATGTATCACACATTATGGTTTTGAAGCCAAAAAAGGGGAAAAACGTGTTATAAGGTTTTTTATTTTTTAAATTAGTAGGCATTGGAATAATCGCAATATTTATGTTTTATCTGTCACATTGTTGTTGAAAACGCAATTTGGTGTTGTGTAAGTTGTTTTTACGAAAATTTGAAATGTTTTAACTTTTGTTCTTATTAAAGTTACTTATTCGTTAGTTTGTTGCTTCGTGCTTTTAATTTATTTACAAGTGTTACCATGGAAAGAGAAAGTTTCACAAACGAAGAAAAATTTGATATGTTGACGTGTTAAATCTTGTGCCGCAAAAATTATGTAGCTGCTGAACAGATGTACTCTGATAATTATCCTGAACCAAGACAACCTTAAAAATCCATTTTTAGACGTTTGGTATCTAATTTAAAAGAATTTGGTTCATTTAAAAAACCTGTTGTATCTCGTAAAAAACAATCCAACGAAGAAAAGGCGACTACTGTTTTACAAACCGTTGTTGAAAATCCTGAAATATCGACAAGACTAATTGAACGTCGAACTGGAGTAGCTAGATCTACAGCCCAGTTCATTTTACAAAAGAATAAATTTCATTCCTATAAATTTAGAATTTGCCAGGGTCTTAGACCTGGTGACGATAGAAGGCGAGCAAACTTTTGTGAATAGTATATCAGAAAATGTGAAGAAGATCAAAATTTTCCTTTTAAAGTAATTTGGTTTGATGAAAGCATGATAACCAACAATGGCATTTTCAACCGGCGTAAAAAAAGATTATTGGGCAACAGACAATCTTCGTTTAATAAAAGAAGCAAGGCATTAACATCGATTTGGATTTAATCTGTAGATAGGCATTTTGGGTGGCAGAATAATAGGACCTTTTATTTATCACAATTTAAATTTCGAACGATATCTCGACCTACTGCAGACTGATTTGGAGAATGCCTTGGATGAATTACAATTACTTATAGTTACAACTGCTGGTTTCAGCAAGATGGTGCCCCGGCCCATAATTCAAGAAATGTGCGGGAATATTTGTCCCAGAGGTTTCCTGGAAAATGCATTGAAACTCACAGTGAAGTAGCCTGGCCAGCCCGATCACCTGACTTAACCCCATTGGATTTTTTCCTGTGGGGTTATTTAAAAAACCAAGTGTATGACGCCACTTTTGAAAATGAAGAACAGTTATTGGCATTGGTTTTAGCAGCAGTTAATACAATCACACCAGAAATGTTAGACCATGTTTTGATTCTTCTGTAGACAGAGCATACTTGTGTCTAGAAAATAATGGCAACCTATTTGAGCAATTATTATAATTTTTTGACATTGTGTTTTTGTTATTGTACCAGCGCCTACTAATTTAAAAAATAAAAAACCTTATGACTCACGTTTTTCCCTTTTTTTGACTTCAAAACCATAATGTGTAATACATCGTTGAATTTGTAATAAATAATGCTACCGAATACATGGTGTCTCTTTGTTTGTGGCCATATAAAAAAATAAAGTTGATGATGGTTTCTCGGATACGAAACGTCGGATTAAAAATTTGAACAGGCCATTTTGTAGAGCTTATAAAGTGGCAATGAGAAAGTGCCGGTAGTTTTTTAATATCATTTAAAATAAATACAAAAATGAAAAGAAACAAAATTCCAAAAAATCACATTTTTTTGAGAATTTTAAAAACGATAAACAATAACGCAACTTTTTTCTAATTTAAGCCACCCTGTATCGTCTACCGTTTTCAAGATCCCCATGCTGTGCATTCTTATCTTGGACAGAGTGTATACATATATTAAATAATTTGAAGTAAAGGCTTAGGACGAGCATTAAATTTAAATTCTAGATGTGTAAACAATTATTAGCTATTCATTTTTTAACGTCTTGTACCAGTTATTATAAAACAAAAACGATAAGTCGTCTTTTACAAATGAATATTATCGATCAACTAAAAAAATCAACTGTAAAGTTTGTCATATGTGATAAGAAATCTGCATTTCAGCAGAGTCACGTAAGCACTGTAAGCATTGCACTCAAAGATAATTGCACTAAGTATTATCTTTGGCGTAAGCGGCCCGGCTGAAGACCCTGCGAAAGAATTTAAACATTTACTTATCTTCTTTTTTAACTCGCATAAAATTGTATTATGTGTTTCTCACTCATGATTACAATAACTATCATCGTAATATAATGTAAATGCGGGCACAAGTACGTGTCAGCCTCGGGTAAATTTGCAAGCTTTCGTATCTGTATTTAAACGCATGAAATTTTAACGATGATAATTTGATTTAAACGCAAATTTTCTGTAATTTTAAAACAAATAAAATGCCTTTCTTATTCATTTTTGGAGGGTTATTGACCAAATGACCTAATAGAAAAGCCGCCATCACTGCTCTGTTCTATAGTAAAGTTATTTTAGCTATATTTTACATGACATCAAACGCTCAGCACAAGAAACGTTATCCAACTTTCTATAAAATTGCTTTTAGATTTAAAAAACAAATGCAATTGAATTCGTTTTTTTAAACGTAAGAGTTATGGCTCAAATTTTAAGTTTAATAACTCAATAAACTAATAATAAACCAAAACGTGATGTGATAACAAAGCCATCTCGTAGTTCAAAGTTGCTACAATTCAAATAGATAACTGTAAATGGCAATAGCGGTTAATAACGTTGCAATAATTGGTTTAATAACCCGCGTAATTCAAAACAAATTCAAACTAAGTGGGTTATAAAATCAACTATTAACTAGTAACTAACAATAAACTTTTGAGTACCGGGCAGACAGTTATTTACGATCAAGGCAGATGATAAGTCTACTTCAGGAAAGCGACCCTGCCCTACGCAAGTCTTGATTATCCCTCCATTCCCCAAAACCTAGAGAAAATCGTGTCCCAATCTTAGTCCTAACCACAAACCATGCTATCATTTCTTAGCCCCATTCATTTACCCACCTCCCTTTTTCAACCCGCACTGGATCAGCGTGAGAAGATAGATTCAAACCTTCTAAATTTTTATGCTCCAATGCAAAATAAAACGAATAAAAAAAACGTTGAGTCTTCAGCCCGCCTGTAAGCGTCGGTTAGTATAGCAGCAACCAAAGTGCTAAGGAAAGAGAGCTTGTTAACAACCACTGAGTTGAACCAGTCTGCCATATGACGACGATTTGGATAACTTCGTATAATGTAAGATTCATAACAAATAGTGACAACATTGATGAACTAGAATATAAATTATATAAAATATAGCGAAACATACTAGGTTTAACCGAGACCAGAAAGAAAAGGGAAAAAAATACAATATTACCCTCTGGTTCGCATTTAATTAATATAGAAAATATAAACTCCGGTGAAAGATTCTTAATATATCCAAAAATCACTCTATATAAAAACGTACAAAGCTATATCTGATAGAGTGGCATATATTATCATAAACATTAATAAACGCAAAACTTTTAAAACAATCTAAATTTATGCACCGACCTGCAATCACACTGGCAAAAAAATCAAAACAGCTTACGCCGAAATTAGAAGTACACTCTAAAAGTCTCTACTGACATGCAGAATCAACGCAAAGTTAAGAATCAAAGAAGAGGAAACAAAAACCCTTGTTGGAAAATATGGCTATGGAGAACGCAAGGAGAGAAGCAAAACACTACTAAACTTTATGAAGGAATACAATATTGAAACATTCGCAACATTCAGTACTTGCAATTTTTATCCCATAATCAGCAACCGTCTAAAAACTGATTTATTAAAACCGAAGATTTTTTGAATAACTAGAATTGTTTGAAGATCGATTAAATAAGATTGAATTATTTTCAAAACAGTAGAATCGTTCTAGGAAAAATGAATACTTTGTGATTAGTCAGCATTAGTCGTTGCTATACTTTTGATTACTGTCGTCAACGCTTGCGCTGCAAATTGATATCTTTTCACTTGTTCGGTTGCAGTTTGATAAGTGATGCTGTGTGTACAATTACGAAATGGAACAATAAACGGTAAGTCGAAACATTTTATTATAATCCATAAATGTAATCGATATTATTATCATTTCTGTTCTTTATGTATCATGTTTTAATTTGTATAAAAAAATGTAAATTAACACACATGGTTGCGTTAAGGTAGATTATTGCGTAAATCTGATGATACTTTGGGATTTATAATTACAGTTCAATTCTTCAAGTTTTCTATACGATTATGTACAGCTAAAGCTATTCACAGTTTTTTTTTACCTTTCTAATGATTGCTAAAGTGATATTTATATTAAGTTTGTATTGTTTTTGATTAAAAAAATGTAATTAATTTTGTGTAACTCTATGAATATGTATGTATATAAATGAAATATTTATTTCTATGTTACAGATGCGGCTAAAAGTTGCTACCCAACAGTAACTGATGCAGTTTTCGAGGCTTCCGTGAAAAGACCACATCCAGGAAAGTTGCAATATGTAAAAAACTCAATGTGATATTGTATTTAAAAATATTTATTGTGCAATAAAATTTGAAACGTGCATTCGAAAATGTATTATTATATTATTGAAAGAATTGTTTTAGTTCATTATTGAAACAAAAAATCATACATGTATCGATCATTTAGTATCAGTTCAAGAACGAAGCTTTTAAAACGTAAACCGAATGCAACATTTAGTTTGCAACAGATTTGAATTTAAAATACCGAAACTATACTGATTCAAATAAGTGAAACAGCGATGGACTTATAGCTATTTTATTGCAGTTAGGTTTCTTTTATGTTTGAAACAAGAGTGAATCATAAATTTTTTGTTTTGAAACTGTTACTAAACATTATCAATTTTGTGTTTACTGGGTTATAAACGTGTACATATTTTTAGTACAAATAAATTAGTAATAATAATAGTTACAAGTGGTGTCAGGTGTAGGGTATCGAATAAGATCGTGTAAATAAATAAGCTGTTCCCGATTTTAGTATAAATATCATTAAGTAATCTACTATCGCTCCCGTAATAAAAACATTGATTGCATAAATAATCAAACTTTAGTTCGCGTGTTTTTTTTATAGCATTAGCTGTTCCATTTCGTTAAACTAGTCTGAATATTGCCATCTCAGCATTTTAAATTCTTGCTTTATTAAAATAAAGTGTTATTAAAGTTTTTATTATTATTATTATTATTCGTGGTTACATTTACGCCGGTGACGCGTTCGCAAGCAGTTCAAATGGATCCAAATATATTTGAAATTCTCGAATCAACAAATAAAAAAATTGGAAAAAATCCGCAGAAAATGGAAAAAAAGTTTTACGAAAATTTTCAGAAAATGGAAGAAAATTCAACAAAAATGAAAGAAAAGTATCACGAAAATGCGAAGAAAATGGAAAAAAATTCTCAGAAAATTAAAAAAAAAATTATTTGAAAGTACCCAGAAAATAGAAGCAAAGTTGATAGATTCTAAACGTTTAAAAGAAGAAATACAAAAGAGCATAGAAAATCAAATCAAATCAAATCAAAATTGTTCAAGAAAAAACCCAAGCAGATATGTTAAATTTAGAAGAAGAAATTTGAGAATCTGTCAATGACAAAATAGAAAAAATAGAATTAGAACAAAAGCTAGAAAAAAAATTAGGAGAAAGAATACAGCCGCTTGAAAAAAGAATGAATTAAATGAATTGTCACGGTGAAGGAAGCGTCACAAGAGAAGATTTAATAATGGGCCATCGGAAAGAAACCACTCACAAGTTTAAAATTGTACCTCCAAATTTTGATGGTAAAGTTCCATGGTTAACCTACAACAAGCAGTTTGAAACCGCAGCTACAGCTAATGGTTGGAGCAACAAGCAGAAAGCGACGTCTTTAATAGTGTCCTTACGTGGAGAATCGCTTGGACAACCACCATCAGATACCTTTCTGGAGCAGTTGGCTATTCAAACCTTTGTAGACAGTCTCCGAGACAATGAAATCCAGCAGACTCTCCGGTTAGCTCGACCGAAGACGTTGGATGACGTTTTAATCCATGTTTTGGAGTTTAGGGCGGCGAATCAGGCATCGCAACGAAACGGCTATAAACTTTGCTGTGCTGCAGAAGTACCCGCGCAGACACTAGAAAGCATCGAGAAGAGAGCGCGACGAATACTTTGGGAAAGAGGAGTGACAACTTTGAACTGCGGTGACATAGGCCATGTACGACGGCATCGTACTAAACCTAATAAGAGGACAAGAAAAACGCACAAAGATTTGGAACGAGGTGATCAACAGAGACAAAAGGTAATCTCGTCTAGTCAAGCCTTAGAGATTACCATTTAAATGGCATCGGCTAGAGAGCAAGTGCATAGCATTTATCTCGATGGCAAAATCAATGGAAAGAGTGTTTAGTTATTGGTTGACACTGGAGCGACAAAGACCATCATTCGTCCTGACATGTTATTCGAAAACGAGAAGACATCACCAGTAACAGTAAAACTTCGAATGGCGACGGGCGAAGAAATACCTACTTACGACAAGTCAAAGTAATCATTGGTTTGGGAAATGGGGTACTCGACCATCAAGTACTGGTAGCCGAGATCACGGAAGAAGTTATCCTGGGAATGGACGTGATAAAGAAGTATTGGTTCCATTTGGATATGAAGAACAATGCCCTGAATCGACAATGAAGGAATTCCTTTTCATTCGTCAGAGAAGGCAGCCGTGCGAGTCTTATTAAGTGAAGATGTGACTCTACCTGCAAGAACTGAAAGTGTGGTGATGGCACGCCTAGATAGAAATCTTCGAGAAAGCTACATACGCGCGATTAAACCAATGAAGAACGGCTTAGTTGAAAAGGGACTATTCGTTGGCAGAACTTTAGTACGAGTAAAAAACACGATGCCAGTAAGGATCTTAAACATCAACTCAGATCCTGTAACGTTGAAAAAGAAGACCGTGGTAGGCCAATGCACGCCTGTATATTAAATTGTGAGATGCGTGAAGTTTAACAAAGATACGTCGCCGAAGAAGTGTCCACAACATCTGTTGCATATTATTACCACCAAACGCCAAAACCTCAGTCAAGACAAGCTGGCTAAAGTTAAAGTGTTGGCGAAAAGAGAAGAAGCCAAACAAATAATTATGGATATAGAGAGAGCTGCCGCTATCGCCACGATCCATTCTTTCGGTGTCACATCCAGATTCCTGTTTTGGGGCAGACAGAATTTTTGTAAATTTTGAAAACGTTCTCGTACTTTTTATCCACGTTCACGAAAGAATGTAGAGGCTTCTCGAATGGTTGCAGAAACGTATGAATACGGTACAAACAAGTCGTAGGTCAGTTATTTTCCCGTAAGTCGAAGACGACAGTGTTAAGAAAATTATTCAAGTTTAAATAAATAAGTAATTAACGCGTGTGAGATAAATCTACAGTGTATAACCTTGTACGTGACTTTAATGTAAACAAACGTTAGTGTTTAAATAAATGGAAGTTACCCGCGGGACTTCATCTTTGTGTAAGTGATAGTGCTATACATAAATTATACTCTAAGTGTTATTATTAAATATCCTTAGATTTAATTAGTTCGGTTAGTTATAAACGTGTATATATTTTTAGTATAAATAAATTAGTAATAATAATAATCGTTACAATATATATTCCATGAGCTCCATCTTTAAGAAAAACACTAATACTAGTACTGTTAAAAATGATATTAACCATGTTTTAATTGATGATAAACAAATAGTTCAAAACGTCTGCGTACGAAATAGTAGTCACATTATATCATAAGATAATAAGAGCAAAAATCTATAATAATTAAAAACTAGAAAGAAAACAGAAACATGCGTCAATTAACCATCCGGTTCACGGGCTGGGTCTGTAAAACTCAAGCAAATCTTTTATTAGTTGTATTAAAATAATTTTTTTTAAATTTCTTTAGCTTTGTGGTACCTTCCTAACTATAATAAAAACATTGTTTTTAAGGCTTTTGCGGCCATGGTTTTTTAACAAATAAATTCTTTCGGGTTTTGAACCGCATTCCATATCTATACTTTTTACGAAATTCATACAACTTAGAAAGTTTACAAACTTTAAAAAAATTACAATATTTGACGTTTTGACAGTCATGTCGCTGTCTTCTTTAGAAAAAACTGCAACTGAAGGTATAGGGTTTTGACAAGCCTATATATTACGCCTTTTGGGTCAATGGTTCGTAACTGTTTCGATTTTAATTGAGCAAGCAGGCGTTGGCGTTTGATCCTGAGTGTCTCCAATTTCCGTACAATTTTAAAAACTTCCTCCCCGCAGAGTCGGATAATATTATTTTTAAAGCTGTTGCGGTTATGATTTTTTAACAAATAAATACTTTCGGGTTTTGAATCAAAACGAAACACTCACCCGAACGGCGTAATATAAAGGCTTGTCAGGATCGTATACCTCCAATTTTAGTTTTTCGGAAAAAGACAGCGACATAACTGTCAAAACGTCAAATATCGTAAATTTTTCAAAGTTTGTAAGCTTTCTAAGTTTTCTGAATTTCGTGAAAAGGAACGCGGTTCAAAACCCAAACTTATTTATTTGTTATAATCAAGACATGTTTTTTTAAATTATTCTTAATTTTATCATCTGTCGTTTGGCTGCCAGAAAAACTTTCAGCCTGTCAGACCCAACCCCTGTATTCGTGTAAGTTTTGTTACTACAGTTTACTTCTTCGTATTTCGTAAAGGGGCTACTTTTGTGTCGTTTTTAGGCATAAAATATTTTTAGAGCCTTCCCCTAGTTTATGTCGAGTTTAAGGAATTTATCGTTTTTATTCTAAATAGTTTATCTTTTGTAGAGGTATCCTCGTTTTTTATGAACTTGGTTCGTACAATATCAAGCAAAACAAAAAAAATTCTATTTGAAGGGCAACTGAAGATAGTTTTCCATTTGTGACTTTTTCCACTTATGACTTTGTTTGTTTGGCGAGATGGATGTTTCTGAACGGAAAATCATTAGATTACAGACACTTTACGATGAAGTACCAACCCCGGACGTTTCTGAAGCATCTCAGTCAGAAGACGAAGGTGTACAAGACATAATTAGTAAATACCATACGGATACAGAACAAGAAGAACCAGATGAAGATGGCAACTAATCAGTTACTCCTACTACAATCTCCAGATCTCTGTGTTTTAACGGAGGAGATAGAACCAAGTAGAAAAACCATGCCCCAGACTAACAAGTTTAAACAAGGCAGCAAAATATCGTTACTCAGTTGCCTGGTATTCGTGCAGCTGCAAGAAATGCAAACACGCCAATTTAGTGTTGGATGCTCTTTTTTGAAGAAATTTATCAAAAATACTAATTTGTATATACAAAAAATAGCACCAAAATACAAAAATAAATACGACGTTGTACTTACTAATAAACTGGAAATGAAGGCTTTTATCGGTTTTCTATATTTGGCCGATTCTCAGCATGAGCAGCGAAAAAAATTATACAAATTTTAGTCTGAGCAAGGTTTAGGGCTCCAACAATTTTCTGCCAGCTTATCTGTATACAAGGGATGAGCGGAAAAAGTCGGATAAACTTGCTGCCCTTAAAGACATATTTCAAAAATTTAATGAACAGCTTAAAAAACATTATAGTAAGGGTAAATATGTGACTCTAGATGAAATGTTAGGATTTTGTGGAAGATGTAGATTTTGTATCTACATTCCGAATAAACCAAACAACTATATGGAATCCAAGTGCTTTACATTTTACACGTCGCATTTGCAAAACTATGCTGGAAGCCAACCTTAATGTCCTTTTCAGGTAGACAATTCTATAACAGCTGTTAACCAAAGCTACTGACATTCTACAATTCCAAAAAAAGCTGTGTTGATGTAGCCGATAGGATAATTACATCTTATAATACACCTCGGAACACAAGAAGAAGGCCATTCGTGTTTTTTTTGGCATGCTCAACGTAGGAGCAATCAACGCATTCATAATAAATAAAACGAATAATCTAGATGGAGAATTTACGAATAACAGACAACTATTTTTGAAAAATATGGGTAAAGACTTAGTGATAGAAAACATGAAACTACAAACTAAAATCAACAACACAGACATTCTAATAGAAAATGTAAAACAACACCAGCCAAAAAAGATTAAGGTAGACACACAGACAAAAAGTCTGCTAGCAGAGCGAAGAAAACTAAACGTGCTAAATAAAAAAGAAACAAGAGAATATAACAATTTCAGTAAACATATTAGAAAAAACATACAAGACATAAAACGAGGGATCAAGTGACCTTAATAAATGATAGTATAGAGAAGAATAAAAATATGAAATGTCTAAAACCAAGTCTCGGAAGAAAACAAATAATATCTTTGATCAATAACGCAGAGGAGGAAATTACAAATAGAAACGACATACTCAAAATAAAAGAAATGTTCTTCAAGCACATCTATCAAACAAGAAACGCAAACCATTTAGAAAATATGAACTGAGGGAAATGAGAATGATCGGATAAGGCAAAAAACTGACTGATGTGGTGAAAACAAATGCCAAGTTCAATTGCTGCTTTGCTGTCCATGTAGCTAGAAGAGATTCAGACAAATGACAGAAGCAATTCTCTCATGGGGTTTTTATAAAGATAAACACAAATGACCCTGAGAACGCCCGCGTATGAGATGAGTAGATGACCTGAAACTAACTGCAGGTCTAAATTGGATGCAAACAGCAAACAGTGGACGTAAGACGCTATAAAGAATAATAAACTTATACACACAAACTCTAACTGCGGAGCTAGTGGCAATTTGAAAAAATATACTAACTTTTTTAGAAACAGTTTTTAAAAAAAATTTATACTACCGTGGTTCCAATCTGATAAATCTGGACCAATACAATCAGCTCTCTATGGATCTGCAAACAATATTCCTGTAACACTCTTGTCTGTTGTTTTGAAAAAGTCGTACTTATATCGTTTATGCACCACAAGAAGACAAAAAGTGGGTTGACCTTCTGGATTTGAAGTGTGTACTCGTCTAACAGGAAAACTAGGAGATGACCAAAAATTGTTGATTTAACTACCTTGTGAACATAATTTGTGTTAACAATTTCATACTTCACTTGTGCTATCGTCAAAATTCTGATAATAAAAGAGCACATTTTATTAAAAGTTTAGCTCAGAATTCACTATCTTTCCAGCGAAACGACACAGAAGAAATTTTTTCACATATTCCCATTACATTGGGTATTATAAAGCATATTGTTAAAACTCTAGATTTGCAAGGTTTCTAGGACCAACTTACAAAAAAAATCAAAGCTGAGACGGACCTGAAATTACAAGTTTAACTTTATCATCTCTAAAAACATGGCTGAAAAAAAAGCCTGGACTGCATTCACTATGGTTACACACAATTTTTTTTTACAAACAGAAAAGTTTTTAATTATAAACATTTGATAACATGGAGGCTACTTGGGATGCCACACCGGTATATTTATTGTATAATTTTTCAACTTTTTAGGAAATATTTGTAATACCACTAGCGCTAGCAGGAAAGTAAACTGTAAGTACCCTTATTTTTCTCTATTAAAAAAAATTGTGTCGATCTTGCCCACAACGCCGACGATCAAATATAAGATACAAGTAGTTCAAGCTGTTTTTGTATTAATCTTTCAAAATATTCAAGCTCGAGACTGACTGTGCGGCTTGCTTTTTAATTTGTTTAAACTTCATATTTGTAAACGTTCAACATTTTAAATAATTACAAATTACAAATAGTTGTTTGTGGATTAAATTAGAGGTAATTGATTGTACTTTAACCGAGTACAAAGCTTGCTTTTACCGTAACAAAGAATTTAAGCAAGTTTAAATTGCTAGAAAAATGAAATGTTTGCTATTTGCTGTGCAAAAACGATAGAAAGACATTTATAGTTATGAAAATTAACCAAAAAAAAACAGCGTGTATTTGCTAGACAACCATTATTTAAGAAAGATGGGTTTACAATATTAACGTAAATTGTCAATAGAAGAAACAACTGACGTGAGCTAAAAAGTAGACAAATTGGATGCTCATTAATGAGGGTTATTTTATTATTTGCCTGGTATTTTTTACGGCTTTTTGAAAGTGCGAGTGCTCAGTATGTTTGGTATAACGATTTTTATGTTGTGTTCTGATCTGTCAATATCTAAATAAATAATACCCGTCAAGTTACTTTGAATCAATTTTGATTATAATCAAGCCAGATTTAGGCACATAATCGTTGTACCGTAGGCTTTTTTGCTACTCATTTTGTCGACTACAACTACATAAGGCTTACAGCCAGTGCCCTATGCTTACATAATTTATAATTTAAAATAGAAACAATTATGCAAAATGTTGAAGAGTTGTAAACAAGTCAGAAAAAAATACAAAACTCGAAAAGTAGAGAAAAGAATATTTATTACTAGCCAAGAAGACTTGGTGAAACAACGTATGAAGGTGGTGTTGCAAGATTGTTAGTTGCCTATATACAAGGACTAATTTTATTGTTTGTTCAGTGACTTTTATAACTATGATTAGCTTGGTTTTGAATAACAACAATAAAACACACCATACGTACATATCTAATGAATGCGAAAAATATAATTTATTAATAATTTTATTTTATTACCTGCAATAAAAAAATTAAATAATTGATGCAAAAAACGAGATTTGATAGGTTACAATAGTTATTGACACTTCTTTGACTTTTTACTACTAATTTAATGACCAGACTAATTTTTATACGTACACTTTATGTTCTATCATTTTGTTTTATTGATTTTTTTTTGGTAAATTAAGTTATTAAAAACATTAAGAGTTTTAGACATTTTTAAGCTTAAAGTCTGCAATGCAAAAGAGAAACAATCGTTAGATAATTTGCTTCTAAATCGCAGTTTGAATTTTAAACAGGATATGATAAACTTTTCGTACTCAAGTAAAGAACTTTTCGTACACTTTTGCAATTTTTAATATTTTCTCTTTTTAAAATCGCCATTTTGTGATAGGTGTCGTCGGAACAATAAATTGCTAAATATTTGCTAATATATTTACAATCGCACATTGTAATACATTTTTATATCTGCCTGTTATCGCCAAGGACGCTTCAATACATTCAAGCGGACAAGGCACTTGCATTTGTAAAGGTGTAGAATGCACACATATTTTTATAATTTTCCTTAAAGAATTTATTTATAATTTAAAACGTTACAAATAAAATAAACAATTGTTTTCGATATTTCCAAACATAATTTAATAGGTTATGGGCCCAGAACGTTTTTGTGATTAAGTTCCAGTAGTGTGTGTTTCTGTATTTAGACAGTTGTTAAGTTAACTGAAAATGGCTACGACAACATCGTCTTCACGCATAGAGTTGTTATCAAAAGATAACTATGACACGTGGAGTATGCAGGTAGAAGCTCTACTTACAAAAAACGACTTATGGGAATATGTAAATGGAACCAATGTAATGCCGTCAGCAGGTACATGTGACGACTCGTCCAGCGAAAATGTCTTGAGAGAAAATTGGTTGAAAGCTGATAAAAGGCGAAAGCAGATTTAATTTTGTCAATTCAACCATCTGAACTAAAACAAATTCGTGGGTGCGAAACGTCAAGGGACGTATGGATTAAATTGGATTCAATATATGCTTCAAAAGGTCCTGCACGAAAAGCAACGTTATTGAAACAATTAATGCTTCAGAGATTAGAAGAAAGTGGTGACGTGAAAGAACATTTGGCAAAATTTTTCGACGCTGTTGATAAGCTCGAAAATATGAATGTTAATATAAATGGTGATTTGTTAACTATCATGCTTTTGTATAGCCTTCCCTCAACATTTGAAAATTTTCGATGCGCAATAGAGACACGCGATGAACTCCCTACCGCCGAAGATTTGAAAGTAAAAATTGTAGAAGAGAGTGAGGCGCGCAGACAAAGAACTGATAATGTTGTAATCGCCATGGCCGCTGGTAACGATAAAATTAATGAAAATTCTCGAACTACAAGGAAAGGAAAATGGAAAACAAAACGTGGTGTGCTTAAGTGTTACAAATGTGGTGTCCCTGGTCATAAAGCGAATGCATGTAATGAGAATAAGCACGTGACTGATAAAAGAAGACCTAATGAATCTTATGTTGCAAGTCATACAATTACTAGTGTAGACAGTGCGAATAACGAAAGGTGTAATGAAAATAAAGTCTGGCTTTTGGACAGTGGTTGCACTGCTCATTTGTGCGGTGAAGAAAGGTTGTTCAAGAGTATTAGTGAGTCTCCAAAAGTTAAACTAAAACTAGCGAGTCAGGCGTCTGCTGAAGTGAAAGGAACGGGTGTTGTTCATATTTCGGTAGCGAGTGATAAAGGTCATCGACTCATAGAGTTCAAAGACACTTTGTTTGTGCCTGATCTCCGAACAAACCTAATTTCGGTCGCCAAAATTACAAACAAAGGACATGAAGTAACCTTTCGTCAAAATGACGCGTATATTCGTGACAACTGTGGAAATGTGATTGTAATTGCCGATCGGATAGGAGATCTTTACCATGTGCGCGAAAATCCTGAATGTGCTCAAGCTGTTTTGCAAGCTAAGTGCTCTGAAATTTGGAAATGGCATGAGAAATTAGGACACTTGAACGGCGAGGATTTAATGAAATTGGTTCGCAAAGGTGTCATATCCGCAAATGGTGTTGAAGACGCCGACCAATTATTACGATGTGAGGTGTGTTTGAAAGGTAAAATGACCGCGTTACCTTTTGTAAAAAATAGAGTACCGTGTAATGAAACTTTAAAAATTGTTTATTCGGATGTGGTTGGTCCATTTAGAACTGAATCGACAGGTGGTGCTAAGTATTTTGTGACATTT
This sequence comes from Aquatica leii, assembly GCA_035610365.1. Classification (NCBI taxonomy): domain Eukaryota; kingdom Metazoa; phylum Arthropoda; class Insecta; order Coleoptera; family Lampyridae; genus Aquatica; species Aquatica leii. The sequence goes on along the minus strand of CM069434.1, from coordinate 11,015,008 downwards.
GTTGATGATAGCACGAGGTGGTGCGAAGTTTACTTTTAAAGAAAAAGTGCGGTGTGTTTGATGCTTTCAAACTTTATCAGAAATTAGTAGAAAGACAAACTGGAAAGAAGGTGAAATGTCTGCAATCTGATAACGGTGGCGAATATTGTAACACCGAGTTTGATGAATATTTAGCTGCAGAAGGCATCGAACGAAGATTAACAATCCCTCGAACTCCGCAACAAAACGGTGTAGCGGAGCGAATGAATCGTACGCTATTAGAGATGGCTAGATGTTTATTGTTGCAGTCCAGTTTACGTGCATCATTTTGGTCAGATGCGGTTGCTACCGCTTGTTACATACGTAACCGATGTCCAACTAGTAGCTTGAAAGGAGAGATTCCTTATGAAAAATGGACACAAAAGAAATTAAAAATAAACAATCTTCAAACGTTCGGGTCGAAAGTGTTTGTATTAGATAAGAATCCCCTGAAAGATAAGTTTGAAGTCCGGTCTATGGAAGGTGTGTTCGTGGGATATCCCCGTGATAGAAAAGGATTTCGTGTGTGGATACCAAATTTACGACAAGTTATCAACGCTCGTGATGTAAAATTTTTAGGTATTGCCGGAAATGCAACAAATGATACGTGTGAGTTAGATCATTTGTTAATGTCAACAGAAGAAGTCGACAAAGTGACAAATATTCCAAAATCTGTAGAGTTTTCACCGCATCAGTCAAAAGTAACCGAAGTCCCCGATGAACAACCTATTATAAAAGTGCAATTTCCAAATAACATAACAAGAGGTCCAGGCAGACCGCGTTTGTTGCGTACTGGTAGCAGAGGGCGACCGAGGAAACTATTTCAATCGCGTAGTTCTGTATCGCAAAATACAGAAGAAACTCAAATTGACGAAGTAGAACGGGACGTTGATGATGACGTTTTTGTGAACGTCGCGGAAGTTAGTGTTCAAGATGCTTTAAAAAGTGACGCGTGTGATGAATGGAAGGACGCGATAGAAACCGAAATGTTAAGTTTAATTAAAAATGACACATGGGAAATTGTTAAGGAAGATAATTGTAAAAACATTATTGGGTGTCGCCTAGTTTTAACAAACAAGTTTGATTGTGATGGTGAAATTAAAACGCAAGGCTCGACTGGTAGCTAAAGGCTATAGTCAGAGATATGGTGTTGATTATCATCAAACGTTTGCTCCTGTGGCTAGATTAGAAACATTAAGATTACTGTTAGCTCTTGCAGTTCAGTTCAATTTAAAAATCTATCAATTCGACGTTGTAGCGGCATATTTAAATGGAAATTTAAACGAAAAAGTTACGATAAAAGTGCCCGATATGTTGTATGAAATGTTAGAAAGAATTTTATCAAGACACAAGTTGACTTTAGATATTGAAATTCGAGCAAAGAAAATGCTTCAAAGTTTACGTGATGGGGGCAATGCGTGTAGGTTGAAGAAAGCTCTGTATGGACTACGACAAGCCGGTCGTCAATGGTATAAGAAGCTTAGTGAAAAACTTTTGAGTTTAGGAATTAAGTGTTTAACGAATGAACCTTGTTTGTTTTACGACCATTGTGATGGAAGTTTAGTACTTGTGCTTGTGTATGTTGACGATATTCTTATCGCTTCGCGAGAGCTAAAAGTTGTTATAAAAATTAAACAAAGTTTAATGAAAGACTTTGAAATTAAAGACCTTGGTCTTGCAGAAAATTGTCTCGGTTTTGAAATTAATCAAAGTGAAACTCAAATTGAACTTTCACAAATGGGTTATGTACGAGGGTTATTAAAGCAGTACGGAATGGATCAGTGCAATACAGTGGCAACTCCTTCTGAAGTTAACGTGGATTTTAACAACGGTAGTGAGAATTTGTCACAAGACTATCCGTATCGTGAATTAATAGGTGCTCTAATGTATTTGTCAGTTGGAACACGTCCGGACATTTCATATACTATTTCTAGATTAGCGCAATTCGTTGAAAAGCAACGCATGTGTCACTGGAAGTGTGTAAAAAGACTTTTACGGTACATAGCAGGAACTGCAGACTTTGGATTAATATATACAAAAAATAATAAACCATTAATTGGTTATGCCGACGCAGATTGGGGAGGTTGTGTTGTAGATCGACGGTCGTACACGGGATACGTGTTTTTACTTAGTGGTGCAGCTATTTCGTGGAAATCGCAAAAACAAAGGACGGTTGCGGTATCATCTACAGAAGCTGAGTACGTCAGCCTATCTGAAGCAGCCAAAGAAGCAATTTATTTACGAAGTATGTGTCGTGAATTAAAGTTAAATGATACATGCAATGTGACGTTGTTCGTTGATAACAGAGGAGCTGAATGCTTAGCTAACAATCCTGTATTTCATGCTCGTACAGAAGCACATCGATATCAAGCATCATTTTGTGCGTGAATCGATTAATGACGGAGAGTTTGTTTTGAAGCACATTTCAAGTAAGAATATGATAGCAGACGTACTGACGAAACCGTTACCACGAAGCAGTCACGAAAAATGCATTGAAGGACTTGGAATTGGTAGCTGGAAACACGATTGTGAATAATGTGCGACTTGAGAGGGCGTGCTAAATATTTGCTAATATATTTACAATCGCACATTGTAATACATTTTTATATCTGCCTGTTATCGCCAAGGACGCTTCAATACATTCAAGCGGACAAGGCACTTGCATTTGTAAAGGTGTAGAATGCACACATATTTTTATAATTTTCCTTAAAGAATTTATTTATAATTTAAAACGTTACAAATAAAATAAACAATTGTTTTCGATATTTCCAAACATAATTTAATATAAATAACTTTTTCTTCTTCGATTTTTGACAGATGCCTTTTATTGACCAAAGTATAAATAAAAATAAATAAATTTCTATTTATTAGAGAACATTCAAGGCGAAAAATAATTAAAAAGTAGATATAAATAGAATATAAATACAACACAAAACATAACAATTAGCTAAGAATGAAAATAATAAGACAATATTAATAAAAATCAAATTGATTTGATAATGAAGTATAACTTGAAACTATGCCAAAAGTGGGCGATGTCTCCATATACGCAAGAAAAATTAACAGTCTCTACCGTTGGCACGTATTCGCAGTATATATAGGTTGTGGGTTGCATTAATTGCGGTTTTGGCAGAGTTTATATTATTAACGGTTGCAAATAACATATATTTCAGAATTGATTGTTGTTTAAATCATTTATTTGTTTATATTTTTATTATTGTACTACAAATCCATTAAAACAAATTACTATAAACTTTTTAAAAGTTCAAAGCTACAACAGTAAGACCATTGTTGTATAATAACTTGGCAACTGTTCTTTATTGATTAACACTATTTTAACATTGTTTTAAATACAGTCGTTGTCATGAAAGATGGTCCCTGCGTCATCACCGTGCAAATTTAAAAAACACGTTCCATTACTCGAACGAAAAGAGAAAACTGTGAGTACAACTGAGATATCACCGTTTGTGTTATGAATAAACGCTCAATTGATTTCATCGTTGATTAAAATAAATTGTACGTGTAGTTTATTTTTTTTTGGTGTCCTTATATGCTGATATTTGACCCCATGTTAACTTATGTATCTCTGTGGGTTTTACTAAACTTTTTATTTAAATAAATAAAATTGACATTTTTCTACAAAATGCACATTTTGCAAACACCACATTTGTTTTTATTTAATTTCTTGCAGCATTCAACTAATTATAGAAAAAATAATAATTATAGTTGTTCCAGTTCATTCAAACTAGATAAATTTCTCGAATCTCGATTAATAAAAATATAGAAAAAAAATTTTAGAAAAATAGAAGAAAGATTGTAGAAAAATTATAAAATTTTAAAAGAAAAAGCATTGAAACAAATAAAAACTATTGCAAAACATTATTCAAGAGAAAACCTAAGTAGATATATTAAATTTAAAAGCAATACGCGAATCTACAAATGATTAAATAGAAGCAGTAGAATAAAACTGCTAGAAGAAAAAAATACATTAAATTAATTGTCACGGTGAAAGAAGCGTCACGAGCAAAGATTTGATAATAGACCCTCGAGAAGAAACCACTAACAAGTTTAAAGTTGTACCTCCACATTTTGATGGTAAAATTCCAATCTACCACAAACAGTTTGAAGCCGCAGCTAATGGTTAAAGTAACAAACAGAAAAGACGTGTTTAATAGTAGCCTTATGTGGAGCAAAAAAATTATAAACTTTTAATTTGAAATTTAAAATTGAGATGCTCATTTTCAACAGATGTACCAAGCCCAATTAAAAAACTGCGAAAAGTTTTATGGAATTTGAAGTTGATCGTCAAATTAACAAGACTTGCCTATCCTACAACACCCGATATTTTTCTGGAGCAGTTGGTTAATCAAAGCTTCTTAGACGGCCTTTAAGACAACAAAACACAGCCAACTATACGGTTAACTTGGCCTAAGACACTAGATGAGGCTTCAACCAATGCATTGAATTTTGAAGCAGTTTGAGTCCGTTGCGCTACAGAAATACCCGTGCAAACACTAGCAAGCATCAAAGGAATATAACGACAAACATTTTAGGAAAGAAGAACGACGACTATGAACTGCGGTAAAATAGGCCACGTACGGCGACACCGTACTAAACCTAAGAAAATGACAAGAAAAGCGCTCAAAAATCTAAAACGTGTTGACCAAAAAAGATTGAAGTTAACCTCATCTAGTCATGTAGCGGAGATTACCATTCAAATGGCATCGCTTATAGAGTAAATGCACAGCATTTATCTCAATAGCAAAATCAATGCAAGAAGTGTTCAGTTACTAGTTGACACGGAAGCGACAATCATTCATCCCTATACAACACTGGAAAATGAGAAAAAAACATTAGTAACAGTATCTAAAATCGTCGCCGAGAAAGTGCCCACAACATCTATAAGACATTTTTACCTCCCAGTGCTAAACCGTCAGCCCAGACCAGCTGTGTTTGCGCTGGAGAGTAATTCCAAAGAAAAAACTAGCGTGGTAAAGCACAAAATTAATACAAGAGACGCTTGGCCGATACGACAACATTCTTTGGCAAAAAGAGAAGAAGTCTAACGAATAATTAGTGATATGGAGAGACAAGGTGTGATTACACCTTCAAATAGTTCATGGGCGTCATCAATTGTACTATTAAAAAAAATATAACTCAAAGAAGTTTGGCGTAGACTACAGACAGCTGAACCACGTGACCAAAAAGAATTAGCTACCCTTTACCAAGAATTGACGATGCTTTAGACACTGTTAAAATCCGAGTAGTTTTCCACGTTGAATTTGAAGAATGGTTACAGCCAGATGGACCAAGGAGCGTGAGCGTTTACGATTTAGCTGGCTTCTGGCAGTTCAGTTTTATGTCTTTCAATATGTGTAACGCTCTTTCTTGAAACGTTCGAGCGTTTGATGAAAACCATCTTACGAAGACTGTCTTGAAAGACGTGCTTAGTTTATCTAGACCACATGATTACGGTAGGAAGGTTGTTTGAAGAACATTTGAACAAGCATTCTAACGGCTACGTGGAACAAATCTAAAACTGAGCGCAAAAAAGTATCGTTAGGAAAGAATAGCAGTACTATGTTTACGTTGTATCTAAAGATGAAGTAAAGACTGGCCCAAACAAAGTTTGAGCACCTATTATAGACGATTTTTACTGAGATTTGCCAATATTTCCAAATGAAACTGATCAAAAATAAAGCAAAATTTAGATTTAAAAAAACGCTTTTTATCAACTAAAACAAGCTCTAGTTACTTCATCAATTTTAAACTATCCAAGAAAAGATAAAAAACGTGTTTTGGATACTGATTCATGTAATTTGGCGATAGGTGCAGTCCTTTCACAGATACAAGATGGGCAAAAAAGTCATCGCGTATTTTAGTAAAGTTTTGTCCAAGTCATAAAGAAATTATTGTGTGACTAGGAGAAAACTGTTAGCAGTCGTCAAGTCTAAGAACGCTTCTATAAATACAGTAAAACGGACAGATACGGAGTAGAATAAATTGTCCGATATAGAGAAATGTCCGCTAAAGAAAGGGTTAAATTCATTTGCGTAAAACTAAATTTTAAATAAAACTTTTTTACACTCGTAGCGGTAAAAACTTTCGTTTATTTTAAGACCTCTTCACTGAATACCGCACGTAAACTAAAACTTAAAAATGCATTACCTAGAGGGTTCGTTGTTTAGAAATGTTTGCTATATAATTTTGTAAATAGTAAGTTTGAGAAATAAAAAATTGTCCGTTAAAAACAGGTGTCCGTTGTTCAGAGGTGTTGGTTAATAGAGGTTTCACTGTACTTGCATGGATAAAAAGTTTTACTAAAGACGGACCAGGCCCTTTTGAAATAGCGATTGCAGTTTTGTAATCCCGAAGGACAAATGGTAAGAAGGATTGAGAGATTGGAAAAGTATGACTATAGCACAGAACATCGTGCCGAAAACAGTTATCAGAACGCTGATGCTATTCCAGAAGACTATGTTCCTCAGACTGTAGCCAATGTTTGCAATTTAAAAAAAAGATTGAATGCTTCCAAAGAACTGGTATGGTTGATGACAAGTGGAAACCAGAGTTGCGTTACAAACAAGGAAACAATCTCGATATAAGAGTACTCCTAAACTAAAAAACAAACGGCCGACGACCAAGCTGGGAAGGAGCTAGCGCTTTGGGCGGGAACATCTAAGCATATTACAGCAGCAGAACCTTTTTAGAGTAGAAAACGGTTTTTTGAAGCAATCCGTAGAGTATGTCAAAAGTACAGAAAATAGACTCCAGTTGTTAGTGCCGAAGAGTGCCATAGATGTTGCATCATACATTGGAAGGACACTTTGGCGTAAATAAGACATTAGGAAAAGTTTAAGGAAAATTTTAGTGAGTGAATTACGAAGAGGACGTTATGAAATGGTGCTGTAAGTGTGCGGTCTGCGCATCAGAAAATGGTCTAACAAAAAAGCAAAAAGCACTAATGAAACCCTTTAGTGAGAATAACGATTGACATCTCAGAACCGTTTCTAATATCTGATTTAGAAAACAAGTACATCTTCATGGCAATGGATTATTTTACCCAATCAAGAAACAGCTACAGTCGTAAACGAATTATTAAAAAAGTTGTTCTACCGAGTTAAAGTTCCGTTAAAATTACATTCTGACCAAGGCTGCAAAAATCCAAAAATGGTCTACATAAATTATTTAGTTTCGTTAGCGGCAAAAATAACGTTGGGCAAGACCAGGTCCAAGGAAAGATAATAACAAGCCAAACCAGGAATCAAATTGATGGAATAGATTTTGATAAGTATATGAGAATGTACGAGAGTTCTGGAAACATGAGGTTTAGAGTTACAACCGAGGAACACGGCCTGTTCCAAACATTAAAAGATTACGTCATCGCAAATTGCCTAAGCAAGAATCTTGAGATGTCCAGAAGGGTTGCATTTAGTTTAAGAAAACGACGGTTAGATGAACTACAATGACAGCAAATGGCGATCAGTTAAAATTTAAAATTACGAGATGACCGACGCTCTGTTTTCCATCTGGTCACCAAGAAGTATTTTAATACAAAAGTCTGTGGCTAGTATTATGGAATCTCAAAAAAAATAGAGTTTTACTACATTAAGAAATTGGCAGTAACCAAGCTTGGTTGTGGTTTAGATCAAACAGTTTCTTGTTATATCTTATTTTTGACATTGTACTTAAATAAACGCATACGTCAAGAGACGTACATCAAAAAACAAATTAGTTTCCTAAGACATACTTCTGAACAACCCTTACAAAGTATACGTTTTGGAAACTCATACGTTTGATGTCGCGCAAAATAAATATGGCAACATTGTAAAGCGTTTGTAATTAACATTTTTGACAATTATGAAATGCTTTGACGATTGATGCGCGTGATGATAACACGGTTTTTCAAACTATTTTTGTTTCAAAAGTTGTTAATAAACACAAGCATTGAAATCTTCTCTTTAAAGTCCATTACATTAGTTTGGGTCTTGTGTTTTTGTGAACAAGGTTATAGAGAAAATATTTTTTCTTTCAGTGGCATGGATATTTCTTAAAATTGTTTAATTCCTGCTAAATATAATAATATAAGATTTGTGTTTTCTAAAAATCTCGAGTTCACATTTAAAATTTTTAGATTGGCGTCGCAAATCTATAACCCGCAATTTAAAAAACACATGCAAATTTGATTTACTGAATGAACATTAATAGAATGGTACAATTTTCTATTAATGTATAAATGGCTAACTCACCGAGGAAATGAGTAAGCTGATTATAGAATCCCTATCAGACGACTAGACTAAATACCTATATCAACAAAAGCTTAGAGAAAAAAATAGCTGCGAATAATATCCAACAGCTGGATGACATTGAAACAGCATGGAAAAAATTAAGAACTAATATACTAGAAACAGCGGAAGAAGCATTCGGAAGAAAGACAATAAAAAAGGAGGGAAGACCAAATACAAAGCCCTGGTTTAAACAAGAAGTCAAAACCTTAGCAGAAGAGAAAAGGAAATCGTACCTGCAATATAGATCTAATGCAATAACATATAATGACTATAAAGTTGTAAGGAACAGGATCAATAAAAATATTCGAAAATTCATAAAAGAACATTGGGAGAAATTTTCGAATGATATGGAACATGACCTATACGGAGGACAAAAGAAAATATGGAATCTACTAAGAAATAGAAAAAAACCAATAAATGAATACTTACAAAGTACAAAAATTACGGCAAAAGAATGGGAAAGACCTTTTGAAAAAAATTATAACTTAACAGAAACCAACACCCAAGCACAGGAATTACATCATGAGATTGAAAACGTCAATTACACCCAAAATAAGGTCTTTTCCTTAGAAAAAATACAGCAAATGGTAGCCAAACTAAAGAACTGAAAAGCCCCAGGAATTGACGAAATAAATAATGAAATAATTAGATATAGAGGGAACATGCTATACAATAAACTACAATCTCTCCCAGCAAACACAATGTAGCTTAATTTAGTAGTTTATTGGGTATTAAAAAGTCATTTATAAGTAATTTAATTTTTTTTCGTAATTTAAGAGTAGTCTAAGGTGACGTTTAGCAGTAATTTAAATGGTTACTGGTTTAAAAGTAGTATACGAAGTAGTTTAGGAGTATTTCAGTATTTTGGTAGCATAAAAATAATTTAATTAATAATTTAATAGTAATTAAAAAATTAAACATTGTAGTCTAATGGTAATTGAGTCACCATTATACTACTCGTTAATTAGAATGTAATTAAAGAGTAATGTAATGGTACGTAGCTTAAGAATAGTTTAACTAGTAACTTATTAAGAGTAATTAAAAAATTGACGGTTGTAGTTTATTGGTAATTGAGTCACCGTTATACCACACAGTAATTAGAAAGTAATTAAGGAGTAATGTAATGGTGGGTAGCTTAAAAATAGTTTAACCAGTAACTTAAGCGTAATTAAAAAATTGAACGTTGTAGTTTACCGGTAATTGAGTTACCATTATACTACCCAGCAATTCAAAAGTAATTTAGGAGTAACGTAATGATTGGTATCTTGAATAGTTTACTCAGTAACTTAGTAGTAATTCCAGAATTAGGTTGGGGAGTTTAATGGTAATTGAATGTCCGTTAAAATACAAGGTAAATTAATAGTCAGTAGTAATAGAGTTGCTGTATAAATGTTAAGCTAAATTATTTTAAAAATAGGCGTTATATTTGCCAAACAGTTAGGTCTGCTATCAAACAATTGCCTGAAGAATGCATAGAAAGAAGGAAAGTGGCAATTATTATCGACAACTAAAAAGATTTCGTACAGTTTACGAAAATACTAATATTGAAAAGTCAAATAGCATTGGTCAATCTGCGGGATCCAGTAACGCAATATAAATATAAAACAAAAGTAAATATTATAACTTATGATACAAGAATATCAATATTGCATGAAATTATGTACCTGCCTTATCCAAAAATATTCGGATTACATAAACCATTTCAAGCAACTAAGACATGAATTATCCTGATTACAGAATAACAAAAACAGCAAGAGTATAATTAATACGATGCAAATGTACATAAAGGACTAATTCATCATCAGTCTGATTATCGTGTGAAATAGTTAATGGTTCACGTTGAAAGTATTAAATTACGAATAAGTTACTCGATTTTGTATTCAACATATATAACGTGTAGTTAGCATTTATAGTATTAGGTCAGATAGAGTAGTGGTTAACACGTTTAGGTTGCAAGGGATTTTCCTGATGTTCATAGGATCAAACCACAGGTAAGTACTTAAATTAAATTTTCTAATTTAAAAAAAATCCCACAATTTATCAATCATATGCGTCAAATTCTGTAAACGAAATAAATACAAAATTACAGAAACAAATAATTAACTAAAAAAACTATTTTTTTAAATGTGTTAGTAGTTTTAATGATAATTTAATAGTTTTGCTAGTAGTTCAAAACAGTAGTTTAACAGTAATTCAATGGTAATATAACAACAATATTTTAATGGTAGCTTATTAGTAATTTAGAAGTCAATGAATTTTTGCTTAATGGCGCCCTTTTTACTGTTTAAATTACTACTTAAATTATCGTAATTTAATGGCAATTCAACAGTAAGTGCATCTGTGTTTGCTGGGCTATTCAATAAAATACTTGTAGTCAATAGTATACAATCCGAATGGAAAGAAAGTATTCTGATGCCGACCTTTAAAAAGGGAGAAAAACCCGACCCGCAAAATTATCGAGGTAATGAGTGCGATTCTAAAACTATTTACTAAAATCTTAGCAGTAGAAGTAATGTCAACCGGGATTTGTAAAAAGCAGCAAGGGTTCAGAAATAACAGGTCTGCTATAGATGCCATTTTTATAATCTGTCAAATAATTGATAAGGCTATAGAGTTTAACAAGCCAGCCTATATGTGCTTCATCGACCTTACCCAGGCATTCGATAGGGTACGCTTAACTGATATTACAGCCCTACTAACAAAAAGGAACATTCACCCCAATATAATGAAAATTATCGAAAAGCTGAATACCGAGAATTATACATATGTGAGAACGGCAAATAAATTAGGTAATAAAATACCTGTGGCATCTGGGATCAGACAGGGATGAAATCATAAACGAAGTAAAGCAAACTGGGAGAGGATACCAAATGGGTGATAAAGAAATAAAAATAATATGCTATGCTGATGATGCAGTGATCATATCGGAAGACGAAGATAACCTACAGAGGCTCCTGTATAATTTCCAACAAACAACAAAAAAGTTTAACATGCAAATATCCACAAAGAAAACAAAACCCCTTACAATATCTAGAGAATCCAAAAGATGTAAACTAGCGATTCACGATCAAACTATAGAACAAGTGATGTCCTTCAAATGTCTAGGAGCAAACATAACAAGTAATAGGAACCTAAAGGACGAAGTAAAGGCTCAAACAACAAAGGCATCATTAATATCAGGATACTTAAGAGATATAATTTGGGGAATAAACATATGAGCACAAGGAGTAAAGTCAAAATATATAAAACTTGCGTAAGACCGGTCATGACATATGCGATAGAAACCAGAGCAGAAGACAACAACGAAACGACTTCTAAGAACAACAGAAATGCGAACACTAAGATCAATAACAGGATATACGCTATTCGACCGAAAGAGAAATAAAATAATAATAATATAAATAAGAGAAAAAATAAGGAACACAAGTGAAACTCAAGATGTAGTAAGATGGGCCGGAGAAGAGAATGGAGAGACCATGTGAACAGAATGCCAATTGAACGGCTGGCAAAAATTGCGAAAAAGGAAAAACCAAATACACTTCGACCACCTGGACGACCACTTATAAGATGGTATGAAAGCTAGTCCTCAGCATCCCAACTACGCCTGGCAAACCATTGATGCAAACACAGGACTTAGTCCTAACGTACGAAGAAGAAGACATTTATCATGGTCAAAATTTTCAGAAGAAACCTATTCGTTAAAAAAATAGTTAAAAATTAACTTAAAAACACCAACTTTTGTAAGAGCACATACAACTTCTTTGACTCAGATTTTGACTAATTTTGCGATATATCTACATAAGCAAAGCATCCAAATTGGCTTGGTAAGAACCAGTTGCAAAAAATTTAAAGCAACTAAAATAAAAATAAATGTACTATATTCTGTTACTGCGACAAAAGACATGTTTGCATCAAACTAATCTTATCTTAATTAATAATAATCGCTATCCACAAACTCATTGACATTAAACAACAATAATACAAAATTCAGCGCACGTCAGCCAGTTAAAAACGCATTTGTTCGTAGATTTCTCAGTGTTACGAATGTTTATACACGCATACGTTTAAGAAACGTCTAGTCAAAAATGGCAATCGTGCGTTTTCTGTAAAAAAACGTATACGTTTATGTACTGGCAAACGATCAAAACTAAGGCCTTAAAAAGGGGTCAGTGAAACGTTCTCAAATTAATTGAAAACTTCGAAACAATGATTAAAGAACATGAAACATTCTGGATGTAGATAACGGTAGAATATAAAAAGTATATGCAGAAGGCTGGAATCAGTTTTCTAATCGAATTTAGTAAGAAAAAGAACTTGGTGTCAGTTTAAGTAAATAAAGTGCGCGTGCTAGTAAAAAACAAATACGGCGTGTAAGTGTACGTGTTGTTAACGTAATTAAATACAGGTTTAGATAAACAGAAGTTTAAAAATCGTCTTCTTCTTTTCGAAGACTTTTAGTGTCTTTTCTTTTAAAGTCAGTCATTTTAGTTATCAAATTTGGATACAAACTGCCAGTTATCTCTCCAACCTTTTAGGGGTCTTGCCTTTGAGCTCCGTCTTCCTAGTATACTCTCTAGATTTGCACGAGTCATATTTTCTTCGTACATGTTTTTTACGTGGTCATACCATTGGCGTCTTTTCTGTCTTCCCCATTTTACCACATCATCCACTGCGCACGTCCTTATTTTTCCATTTCTAATTCTATCTCAGTGTGTTTTTCCGGCGATCGTTCTCAACGTTCTCATTTTTGCTGCCTTTAACATTGATTTTGTTTTGTTACTGTCGGCTCTTGCCTCAATTCAGTAGATTAGTACAGGTCTCACACATGCTTTATATATCTTTACTTTACTATCCGTTCGCGTATATTTTTTGTTCCACACAACATCTTTAAGCGTCCAGATATAACGGCGGTCTTATTTATTTAATGTTTTAATTCTTGCACTGGGTTATGGTAGCTCATTGTATTTATAATCCGTAACTTGTTCTATACTGCCTCCTTTAATTTCAATTTTGCATCTTACAGAACCTGTGGAGTAAGTCATAGTTTTTGTTTTTTCTTTTGAAATTTTCATATTATATTTCTGCGTTATTTGAAAGAAACGAAAACTAGTCTCTGAAGGTCTTTTTCCGTCTCTGACATAATCGTTGCATCATCGGCGTAACAAATCACACTAAAGCGCCTGTGTTGCATCTTATATCTTAGGTTCAAAGAGTTTACTTTGTTTATTATGTTGTCCATTATTAAGTTGTCTAATTCCCACTAGTGTTGGTATATCTTTAGTTGTTTGATTACTGGCTTTAATAACTGTCGTGCTGTTGTCAAATTCTAAAAATCTTTTTGGAATTTTCTTAGTATGAAGATAGGGTTTGTTGTTGCTCTATTTCTTCTGAAACTTTGATGTTCGTCTTTGTTTTTGATGTATCTATCTAATTTGAGTTTAATCATAGAATTTCATGGCTGTGCATAGGAGATTTACTCCTCTAACATTGGGATTTGTCTTTTGTCCTTTCTTAAATATAAGTATGGTGATACTCTTATGCCAGTCGGCCGGGATTTAAAATTTCATTAAATAAAATTGTTAGATGTTTGGCCAGTTTCCTGCCTCCATAAATTCATTTAGGATATTGTCAGTTCCTGGCGCCTTCTTCTATTAGCTTTTTTATTCCTGAGATGTCATCTATTTCGAACTTTATTTGTACCTTTTCTCCCTGTTGAATCACTACGGCGCTTTTCTCTGAATTATATAGTTTTTTAAAATGTTCTTTCCATTCGTCTGTTGAGATGTTCTTTGTTTGCACAAATTCGTTGATAGGCTTATTCCTGTTTTTAGCATTGTTCATACCTTCCTTTGTGTACCATGGATATTGTCCATTTCTTTTGTAAATCGTCGCCAGTATTCCGTAGTTTAAAAGTGTTACTATTAAAAATTTAAATTAATTAAGACAGAAATGAGCGCTACAATCAAGTGGTCATGCTAAAAAAACAAATAAATTTGACATTTAGGCACTGTCATACAAAGTTCTTTTTTGTAAAAAATACTTTTATTTACTCGACAAAAAAAAATCAAATTTTTAATTGTTATGTATTAAAACTATAATATAGAATCGAACACTTTAGTTAACATTTTCACAAAAGCAAGGTACAAGTCGATTTTCTAAAATTGACATTTTTCACATTCTGCTTTTTCAAGACAATTGTTTTTTGCAATCTAACATAATTTAAACACTACAATCTTCCTCCACTTATTAAAGAAACAATCTTTCAAGAGATTTAACTATTCTGCCAAATCGCATCATTCTGGGCAACGTTTGATCTACAGTATGATCTACGATTTGAATCACTAAAATATTTTGGTCTATTACTACCATTTCGCAAGGCTTCAACTTCATCAAATGTATCGTTAGAATTATCTCCAAAGCTAACTTCAGCTGACCTAACCAATGTTGCATCAGAAGCTAACCTATTTCCTAAATCTGGCACATTATTATTCATCACTGCATCGCTGAAGCATGGAAGTGTTAAATCATTCCTATTTGTGCGCAATAATCCGCGTAAACAAACCTAATATAATCCCTAATCCTAACTAAATATGTACATAAACTTAGCAATTTTGCAACCCTACCCCTCTGTCATATTTTTGTGTATTTATTTTTGACAAAAACATATTTATCAATCTTTAAAAAAACTTGTTTTCTCGCAGAACTTTTTGAATTTATAAACTTGTCATAACAAGAAGGTTTTAACAAATCGAGTCTAGTTCTAGGTGTATTTTTGAAAACACATATCGCTGGTGAAGCATCAGTGCTCGAAGAAGGGATATTTCGTGAGGTAAACAGATAACTTGTTACGTGCAAATTTTCATAACGTAATACCCTGTATATTGAATTAAAATTAGATTCCGGTTTTGACGCCATCTGCCGATCTTTCTGGTTACTGACATGTTGCGGTCAAGTCATTTAAGCTGTCAACTACCTAAAATGGCCTGTGTCGTCTAAATCTGAAAATTTAATAGAACATCAACTGTGATGGAAATAAAATTATAAATTCATTACGTATTTAAAGTAATTTATTCGTCACAAGGTAAGATATTTACATCCGTTTTGTTAAGATTCTTTTGTAATTTCTTTCTTAATTTGATAGCCGTTCCGCCACGCTTTCGCCACATTCTATTCAATAAAGAATAATGAGAGATTAATATCGATAAAACTAAATTTCAAAAACAAGAACTTTTCTTCGAGATCCTACTCATGCGGCAAACACCTGCGAAACCAACTTTTATTGAATGTGTACAACAGCATTCGATAACCGGGTTCTGTTATGTGTACTTTCTTTAAGCAGTAATTAACAATTTTGTAGATCTTGCTTTTGTGAGTCATTGAGTTGACACGATTTGCTATTGAAATTTATTCCAGGCTCACTCACTTTGAACAGGTAGGTACTGGATTGTGGGTAAGTTTATTTAATTATTTTGTCGCTGCCAGAAAAGTCACTCACGGAATTTTTGCTTATGTTAATTTCCGTAATTACAATCATTGTTTCAACACCATTAAGGTAGTATCATTAATTATTTTGTGTGTATCGCATGCTCTGTACAAACGATGTTTATTATAAAATTTTCTTTGCTATTCACTTCGTTTCAACTTATGTATTGTGTGTTGCCGATACTTCTGGCAGTTCTGGATTGAGAATTAGATAGACTCTTGTTAATAATCTACGTTATTTGATTAAAGTCTTTATACACGTTTAATCTTTCTTTTATGCTAACATACCTTTCTTTTTTATTGTGGTTACCCGAACAAAAATTACGAACCTATAAAATTCGTTACAAGCTTGGATCGTCTGTCTTGATCGACGCAGAAGTGTTAATTATACAAGATCTGGCGCCCTTAATTATTTTTTTACTTAAACCTCCCCTATATCCGCCAGTGCAAGGTTCGTAAGACCTATAAGCTTATAACAAACTATACAATTTAGACAAAACATCTTCTGAAATGTCTTTCTCTTCTTGAGTAATAAGTGCTTTTTTTAAGACCTTTTTTACTGCCTGTACCATTCTCTCCGCTAAACAATTACTTTGTGGATGATATGGGGGAGTCCCGACAAGTTAAATTCCATTTACTTGACAGAAAAACACAAATTCAGTGGAATTAAACATTGGACCGTTGTCAAAAACTAATTCGACTGGAAGACCAAATGTACAAAAAATTATTTTTCTATTTTAATTTCTATTTCATTAGTTCTATTTTAGTAGTTTAACCTCAAACCATTTAGAATTTTGATCTACCAATACCAAAAATGTATATTTAAATTTGCAAAAGAAATCTATATGCACTCTAAAATGGAGTCGCATGGAATTGGTTTATTAGAATTCGTAAAATTTTGGCATTGTTGTCAAATATTACATAAAGATATAAATTTTTCTATATCAACATTCATCTTAGGCCACCAACAGTCGCAACGTATAGGCATTTTGGATCGAACAATACCACTATGCTGTTCGTAAAGAGTCCAAGAACTTTCCTTTTTAAAACTTTAGGAATAACAACCCTACTACCTACAAGAATACAGTTCTGCTCTACAGACAATTCATGTAATCTTTGATTTTTAAGAGTAGTAAATCTTGTATTGTTTCCCTGCCAATATTTGGTCCATTCAATGGCACTTTATTTACTAAATTAAACGAGAATAAAGCGTCAGGTATTTCAGACTTCTCACTGAAAGCTAAACATCGGCATGACTTATTAATTTTCCACTTTTATACTGAATATAGGTAATTATATCCTAAAAGAAACGACCCTATAGTGATTCTTGCAGCGGATGTAATCGGAATACCTTTATTTTTCCCAAAAATGAACATTAAGAGCTGTCTAAATAAAAATTTTATTGAACTTACGAATAGCAAAGATAATGGCCAACGTCATACCAGTCGGATCACGTCTAAATGCCAATTATTATTTTCCAGCAAGACAGAGCTCCTCCTCACAGTGCAGTTATGATAACAAAGTTATAAATAAAACTTTTTGTGATAGCTCGATAGGCAGATTTGAACCCTATAAATAACCCGCAGCCTTGACTTATGCCTATTAAATTTTTTATGTGGTATCATTTAGGCAATAAAGTCTACGACAATTTAAAACCACAGGCTGTTCAAAAATATATATAGAAGCGTCTTAAAGAATTGCAAAATACAAGAAGTTATTTTTATGACCGCTTAAGATATTCTATAGCGGCAAAAAAAACATTTTGAACAATTAATTTCAATTTGCATTACTCTTACATTTAAAAATTTATTTTCTATTATTAGCTCTTATTTTGCACTATTGATTGCATAACAGGCATTTGAAAGTAAAAAAACTACACCTAGAAAATTTTTAATTAATAAAATTATAATTATTTTACTTTTGTCAAATATTTTTCTCTAAATTATTTCAACTTTAAATGCTAAAATATTTAAATAAAAACAGTGTCGTGTTTGCAAAATGTGCAGTCTGTAGAAAAATGTCTATTTTATTTTTTTAAATAAAAAGTTGCATCGAACCCACAGAGATACATAAGTTAACATGGGGTCAAAATATAAGCATGTAAATCCGTATGGACACATTAATAAAAATGCACTGTAGATTGAGCGAGGGTTATTTAAGAAACTTCTTAGTATTTGACGCAACAAATTTATTAGCCTTAGTAAAATTAAGAATCACTCTAAAAACAATTAAAACTTGCTGATCCTTAGATATTAAAAAAATTCCAATTACAAATTTATGTTAGATCCAAGCAAACTCGTGTCACTACGGACAACAAAACCACGCTTCGTACCCACCTAAGCTTTAATCGATTTTTAACGTATCCTAATTTAATTGATTTTAAGAATTTTATCTTTTAAGCAACAGTTTGGTAAATTTTTTTACTACTTATTATTATTATCATAAAATATAACAAATTAAAACAAAAAAGTCATACTGCATATTATATGTAATCAGACAAATTTTAAAAAAATTACTCTTGCGTTAGAACGTTATTAGTTCTTCCCCAGTAAAGTATTCAATTAAAAAGATATAAAAAACGGTGTTTATTTACTGAGTACGTAGCAAAAACTCTTTTTAACGTATGTTTGCAAAAATGCCAATAACACTAAGAAAGTTACTTCAAAAAGTATGTTTTAGTTAAAACGTTATAAAGAGTATGTTTTACTACCAATATAAACTTCTAAAAGCTAAACATAAATAAATATTAAACCACCCTTTAGTATTTAACAGTCTGATGTAAATAACCGCTAAGAAAAAGTTCTAAGCGCACCAACGTTTGTATTGCGCAAATATAAAATTAAAAATTATTTTAATTGTGGTTTTACATACTGTTACCATTAAATCCCTTGAAAAGTAAACTAATTTTTAATGTCTGTGTTTGACGTTTATTTAAATTACATTTTTAAATTGTTGTATAAATCTACTAAGTCATTATATATTAACTTTACAAAAAAAAATCAGAACAAAAGTATATTCAAGAGCATAAAACTAGTTATTAGTTTTTTTGTGTTTATCTTTATTTAAAAATTAAATTTACAACGTTAATTAACGTTTACTTTGTTAAAAATTCAATTAACAAAATAATTTTTTCAATCAAAAATTAACAAAAAACATATACAAAATTACAAATTTAAAAAGCACTTTTACTTTGTTGTATTATTTAACTTTTGTGCGTGCTAATTTCTATGTAGTAATTTTAGTTAAAAAAAATTACAAACATTTCTAGGTATTTTTGAATTGCTTTTGTTAATAAAAATTTTGATTAACCTTAAAAGTAATAATAACTACAATTTCATGATAATTTATACTGTGTTAACTAACTTGAATATAGGAGTATAAATCAGCACTTGTAGATATGAAACTGAAATTTGCGCATAGATGGCTCTAGTTGTCAACGTAGGTAGTTACGGTCAAACCATTTATTTTGTTTCGCAACTGATAAATTTTTTTAACTCACAACAAATCAAGTTTCATACTGCAGCATAGTTTTTCACGGAGTTTAGCATGTCGAATTTTGTGTCAGCATTGATTTTATGTTACCATTTAAAGAATCTAACTTCACATCAAATGCTAGCAACAAGATACGGTGAGTACCCTACCAAAAATAATACATACAGACCAATACAAGATTAAATAGGCTTCAATGAGATACATAGGATTTGGTAGTATAGTGTATACGTTTTTGAAATTTCTAATAAACGGAGTTTTAATCGAATTTTATAAGTTATAATGTGTTTTACTTTTAAGAAATACTTAATCGGTAATTACTCATCAAACTTTAACGGTTTTAATAGTTTTTTATAGGAAAAAATCTAATACGTAATTGCACGTTAAATTTGCATTAGCAATTACCCATTAAAACATCAAAATTGTGTTTAAAATACCATTATATACAGTTACATTAAATACTGGCGGATAACTACGCATAAAAGCGCACACTCGCACAGGTCGTAGCGACCAATTACGACAAACGATATAACTTTTATTTCGCAGATGATAACACAGCCCAACAAAATAAAATTTTTGTCTTGGTGCCGAAAAACTAAGAACTGATTTTGAATATTTGTAATGTTCTGATTACAAAAATAGCTGCCTTTTTTTCGTAGCAGCTCCAGTCTTTAAGATATGGGCTAATTGGTATTAGTTCTGATAAAACGCAAAAATATTGAAATAGTGATATCTTTAGAGGCCAAAAGTAAAATTTCCTACCGAAATAATTAAAATCTAATCAGCTACTTTAAGTTACTTGGTATTATTCATTACTGTAAAACCCGACGTTCCTATACCCCTATCAAAAACTAATTAATTCTTCGTATTACCTCGCAAATATATCTGCTTTACGAGGTACAGTTTATATAAAGAAATTAGAATCTAATTAGTCAGTTTGAGTTATTTGGTATTTATTCATTTGTGTAAAACCCAACATTCTTGTAACTACTTCCATCAAAACCTAATTAACACACAGCTATATTAACTCGTATCTTTGTTTTACGAAGTACATTTACCTATTTAGATAACGTAGTTAAAGTTGTGGTATCATTTGGTGTTGTTCAGTGATAAAACATACATTTAATTGAAACCATGGCATTCAGAAGCAAACGTAGTTGTGTGATTCATTCAGACGTTTTTTGCTATGTATGTGGCAAGTACACTTTTAAAGAAAGTAGAAAGCCTATTTCTGATTGTGTGAGAAGAAGTTATCTGGCCTATTTTGGTGTTCACTTGGGTGACCAGGATAAATCTTGGGCTCCACATTTCGTATGTAAAACATGTATTGAACATCTGCGTCAGTGGACAGTTGGAAAAAGAATGTGTCTAAAGTTTGGAGTACCAATGGTTTAGAGAGAACCAAGAAACCATCACGATGACTGCTATTTTTGTCTCGTGAATATCAAAGGAATCAATCGGAACAATAGACAGAAATGGCCATATCCTGATCTAGATTTAGCAAAGAAGCCTGTACTGCATAGTGAAGAAATACCCATTCCATCATTCAGCAGTCTGCCTTCGTTCCCGGAAGATGATGCAGAACTACCCACGTTTGATGAAATTCAGTGTATGGAATCAGAAAACGACAGTGATTTTGAAGCAGATTTATCAAGTCCGCAACGTTTCAATCAACAAGAACTGAACGATCTCATTAGAGACCTGAATCTTTCAAAAGAATCTTCTGAATTACTCGCTTCCAGATTAAATGAGAAGAATCTACTGCAGTCAGATACCAATATTACATTTTATCGTAAAAGAGATAAGGATCTGCTGTCCTTTTACTCTGAGAAAAATAACCTGGTATTCTGTAACGATATAAGAGGACTCTTACAAAAAATGGGTTTGTCGGAATACACACCAGACGAATGGCGCCTTTTTATAGACAGTTCCAGACAAAGTTTGAAATGTGTGCTTTTACTCAATGGTAATAAATATGGCTCAATACCCATTGGTAATTCTACCAGCATGAAGGAGGAATACGAGGCAATATTATTAGTCCTGAAAAAAATTAAGTATGAAGAACATCAGTGGGTGATTTGTGTCGATCTAAAAATGGTGAACTTCCTCCTTGGACAGCAAAGTGGATATACAAAATATCCTTGTTTCTTATGTCTTTGGAACAGCAAAGCTAAAGATCAGCAGTGGGTTAACAGAAATTGGCCTTTAAGAAATGTTATGACTCAAGGAAAGCAAAATGTAATCAACGAACCTTTGGTTGCAAGAGACAAAATCGTATTTCCACCCTTGCATATCAAGTTGGAGCTTATAAAACAATTTGTGAAGGCTTTAAATTGCGATGGACTTTGTTTTGGCTACTTGATTCGTAAATTTTCTGGGATTAGCACGAAAAACCTAAAAGCCGGAATATTCGATGGCCCTCAGATAAGGTAGCTTATTAAAAATCCACATTTTACCGCATCAATGAATGAAATTGAATCTAACGCTTGGTGTTCATTTGTTTAAGTTGTACAAAATTTTCTGAGAAATTATAAGGCAAAAAATTATATAGAATTAGTGAAAAATATACTTTCAAACTTTAATATACTCGGCTGCAACATGAGCATAAAAGTTCACTACCTCTACAGCCACTTAGATCGGTTTCCAGAAAACCTACGTGATTTGAGTGAAGAACAGGGGAAAAGATTCTATCAGGACATTAAAACTATGGAAAATTCTAAAACCAATGATGTTATAACAATTCAAATGCCGTTGGTTAAATGTCAACAGCGACAGGACATTCTTCTCTAAAAACTACTAGAATACCACAACTATATAAATCTCTATACTCATAATGCTAGGGTATCGACAACGGCCTTTTATGGCACAGATGCCTCATCGGCAACAAATGTTTAAAAAATGCATTTAATTGCTTTTAGACTAAAACTAAGGTACCGTGGTGATGATTTTGAACAAATTGTGTTAGCACAAGCTAGTGAAGCAACCGAGGAACCACCTGGCAAAAAGTAAAAATTGCAGACGTTGACCGAAACTTTGGAGACGGATACGATAGTAATTATTCCGAGAATCATTCATGTGCTGGTGATGATTTGGATGACGGATTGAACGTTTCTCTTAGCACATCCGCAGTTGACAATTCAACAGTTTCTCGACCATCCCACAAAACCAAATAGGTTCCATAATAATGCTTTTAGAAGCATAGAGGCAGTATTGATATTACTGAAAGCCTTCCTGTAGCAGTAGAATGGTTTATGTTTAGAGATAGGTTTTGACACTCCAGTAGAATGCTGTACAGTTAGCGCTTATAGAGTTCTATTAGACGTTGTACAAAAGCAGGCCAAAGGTAGAAGTTTTCACGTTCCATTAGAATGCTTTAAAATAGTGCCAATGTAGTACTTTCCTAAATTGTAGAATAGCATGACAAAGTTAACGACTAAAAGGTAATTGATTTGCATGCTTTTACAGGGTTTTAATAGCATACCATAAGAAACACAAAAAGCATGAAATGATTAGTTTTAAGTCATTTTTTATTAAGAAATTTGTACAGTATCTTTGTCTAAACTATAATAATTTTTAATCAATGGTTTGCGAATTTGTAGTTTGCTGCATTATCCTAATTATTTCATTTTTTAATCTCGCTTTGCCATGACGTAGCCATTGGAACATCTTCTCATTAATAACATCTATAGGAACTCCTTTGAATCAACTTTGGGTTAACTCTATAACAAAATTATGCGATTAATTATCTATTATCAGTCGCATGCATTTTCACTAGATTCATATCAAAAATATGTTTCTTTTTATGAATAAAATAAATTTTTTATTACAATGCTTTTTAAGTTTAAGTCCGCAGGTTGGCCACCCCTGTTCTAAAAAAATAACTGGATGCCAAGTAAAAAATAAACAATAACAATAAAGCGCTAAAACGTGGATAAGCTGATCGTACAAAAATAGATATGTTGTCAATTGTTTCTTTTTGTACTTACTTTTACTTAAATCAGCAGAACTTCTAATAGCTTTTTCTTCTTTAATTCAGCACAAAAAAAGAACACATTTACAAATATAGACTAAGCCCGAAGTTGTCTTCCTTTCGTAAACGTAAAACTGCATATACCCGTAACTGTATAAGTACATACTTACTTAGAAGCGTTTCTGGTGAATCAAACTCGGTAGACGGTACATATCTCGTCACAATTCTCAGAAATCAACAATCTTATTTACATTTACAGTATCAAACGCGAATGCATAGGTTTTTTATTGCGTACATATCTTTATCAACAAAATTTAGATGTGGGCGTTTAATCTCTACAGGAAGTTATTTTTGTTTAGGTATTACAATTTAGCAACTTGTACAAACGGTTTTTTCTAATATTAAAAATTATATTTCTTTATCTCAAATAAAGAACGATTAAACCGATTTTAGAGGTACTAAAACACTAAAAGAATGTTATCATGTTAATCGTAATACTTGAATTTTAATACATTGTCAAGGCTGCTATAAACACTTTATTTTTTATATCAATATAGAAGGCCTATAGGAGTGATTTTAAAGGAATCTTTTAGGGTACTTTATTCTCCTTCTTTATGCATTGTTATAGAATCAATATGGGCACGCCATTAGAATGCTACATTTCTAATACTTTAGTAATTCCAATCAACTGCCATTTTAAGGCTGCTATAAGCACTTCTTTCTTAAATTAAATATAGTATTCCTATAAAAGTGTTTTTAAAAGAATCTTTTAGAGTACTTTATTCTTCTTATATAGGAATTCTTATAGAATACGTTTTAAATTAAGTGTGTTATTAGAAGTCCATACACAAACTACTATTGGAATGCTTTAGAAATGAATATTTGGGAATGCTTATCGAACCTACATGGAACTTATGGTTTTGTGGGATGTTATATTCCTCAGAATAATTTAGATTGGAATAGAGTTTTTCTACACCTAGAGAAGTTTTACAGTTTATGACTGATGTAATTTTACAAGAAATTGTAAACTGTACAAATTTACAAGGTAAACAAGTGTATCGTGACAAATCAAAGAAATGGAAAGATGTTGATTTACAAAAAATTGTGTTTTTCTTGGTTTAGTTATTTAAGCAGAAGTAGAACAAAGCTATGACGTTGCTATATGCAAACTATTTTTCTATATATCGAGCTACTATGTCTGATATGAAGAAATAATGAGATATATAAGATTCAATGATAAGAAATCTCGCTAACCGCGTCTAAAAACTAACAAATTATTAGCGATAATATCTTATATCTAGGGTGTTTTAATTGAACAGTGTATGACGTGTGTTATACCTGATCAAAACATAACAATCAATAAGCAGTGTGTTGGCTATCGAAGTCGTTACAGATTTATACAATACATGCTCAGAAAATCTGCAATCTATGACTTTGAAATATCTGTGAATCCATTCCACAAAAACTTAAGACTTAAAATTGTTCAGACATTAGTCCGTAGTGTTCATAACCTCACAATAGATAATTTCTCTACAAGTGTTCCATTAGCTATCTATTTATTAAAAAAGGACACGACACTTGTCGACACACTAAAGCATAACAAACGGTAAGCTACGCGCCTAAGAAAAATAAATGTGAAATTCTGCTAAGTAGCATGCATACCTCTATTTACAATGAAAAAGTTAAATATAATTTCATATTGCAACCAAACGAAAGGAGCAGTAGATGTCATCAGATTTTTTTCAGCATTGTCGGTGTATCAGTTTTGAACGCAGTTACAGTTTTTCCCAAAAAAACATCCAAACAACAAATCAGCAGTGACTCACAAGCGAGAATTATTTCTAAAAAAATTGATCAAAAAGCTAGCGTTACCACATATGCAGAAGAGATCTACAAACTCCAAGCTACGAAAAAATGTTTTAGAAGCAATAAATAATTTTATTAACATTCCTGATCCGTCAAGACACACCATGTTGGGTAATTGTTTATATCGTTTATATTGTGGCAGTGAGCTGAAAAACATGCGAGGTACGTGTTCCAAGGTCATAAACAACATTTGCGCAAGGTGCCAAAAAAGTTTGAGAGCTTGGAAACTATGTCAAGTCTGTATTAACAAATATTAAACCAAGTCAAGCTTTTATTTTTAAAAATGGCTCAGAAGTAACTGACGTCAAAAAAAAACAAAGAGAAGTTCATTGTGTCTAACTCGTATTGACCGTAAAAGCACACTAATAAATACAAAAGCAGCATTTGTAATAAACACAGTGTTAGAGTAAAATGTAAAATTTTTTGAAATACCATTTCAAATTTTTTTTCGTATATAAACAACTTTATCGTAATTACCTGTAGTGTTATGTTAAAATCATTTTGATATAGTTCGCGTGCTGTATGAATTTTGTCCTGGAACGTGACTTATTAACCTTTACTTTTGTTTTGCAGTTGCGTTAAAAAGCGCGTGAAAGCTAACGCTACGTTTAGTGAGATCTTCAATTTTAAATATCGTATACATTCTCTTTATAAATGGGTAAATTAACTTTGATTTGTATTTGTTACGTGTGAAAGTTTTGCTGGGGTAAGAATTAACTTCTATTTTTACGACGCGATTGAATTTTCTAGTATTATCATAGCAAGTTGGGTCACCGCCTCGTGTTTGTCCCATTAGAATTGTAAATGTTTTTTAACTACATCTCTTTTAAGCCAATAACTTAGAGCACATATAAATACAAACATAGAATACAAACACCACTTTTAAAGATTCATTTGGAGCCAAGTTGATGGGATATTTGTAAAATGAACGATTAGTCTCGAGAATTATACCGGTGATCATATTGGTTAGAGGTATATGTTGATACGATTAATTCATTAAGATTTGATTTTGTAATTATTTAAAGTTACGATTATAAGCGACTTTCGACTTAGACCGCGTCGTAGTTGAACCACTTCCAGATGCAAACCGCCAGTGGCGGACCCAGGATTTGATAAAGAAAGGGGGCCAAACCCAAACTTTGAGTCAGACAGAAATAAAATATAGAAATAAATTCAAAATAAAAAAAAATTTATTCATGATTGTCGCCGCATCCGCTCTAATCTGTTAATTGCATGCGACTTGACTTCATAGTGGCAAAATGGTCAACTACTTTTTGGTGGTCAATCCCGATTTTGTGGTGGATGTTCAATAGTGCGATTCCATTCAAACGATCCTCGCGCATAGTACACTTCAGATAAGTTTTAAGCCGTTTTAAGGTAGAGAAACTTTTTTGCAGTTATAACTGGCAAAATAGCGAAAATGCTAGAGGTTAAATCATCGCAAGCACTAAGGGCTGCAACGGCTGTTGATGGAACACCCGTTTTTTCCTCCCATCTTTTTTTCCAGAGAAAAATCTCCGTTTGTAGTTGATTATTGTTAACACTGATATCATTCTCGTATACCATACCAGCAGCAATTATCGCAAAAGTCGTATGTTTCATAAATTTGTCTGGAATTAATACTTCTAGGGCTATTACAGTCTCCATACGATGGTCAAACCGCGATTCCATCTGTTCAATGAAATGATCCAAAAACAGAATGAATATAGTTCTTCTGTAGTAGTCGCGAGAGTGTCCCGACTCCACATTATTTCTATTCGTTTGCCTGCTACATAATCTAGGCATCTTTATCTCAATCAGAAGCTTATTGGCGTTGCTCTCGGCGTCCTCAAATAAATGGTCAAATACCTGATCGCAGTCAGCTCGCATATCCTTCAAAACAGCAGTTAGAGTCTTAACGTTTTCAAAAGCCATGGAAAGGTCTAAGTTTGGTGTTTGCAATATCTTGCTTAAATAAACTGAATGCTGGAAACAATGCACAGTTATCCATACTGCGATGATGAAGTCACTCCTTTAATTTGCGGCATTATAGCTCACTGCATTTTTTGATGTTCCGGGATCTTCGTCATGTTCCAAAGTTGCAAGTGCTGTTAAAATCATAGGGTATAGTTCCTAAAACATCAAAATTGTATCGTGCCGTTTCACTCATCTAAGGGCACAAAGCGTTTTGAGTCTTTTCTTTCTAGTTTTAGAGATATTTTTTTTGGAGATAATACCCTGCAATAAATTTACTCGTTTTGCAGACGCATTCAAAAAGTCAAAAACACTGTTGACAATTCCCATCATATTGATTATAGCACTTATCCCGCAGCTTTTAGAAATATATAAATTTAGTGAATGACTAAACCAGAGAGTGTAGAATACTAAATGTTGTTCGTTTAATATAAGTGCATGTACACCTTTGTGATGACCAGTCATATTGTATCCCCCATCGTATCCTTGACCGCGGAGGTTGCTTAAACTTAAGCCTATTCTCGATAACTCAGCGACAATTGCTTTTTTAATTTCTAAACCCGTTGTAGATTTGATTTCGACAAAAGCAAGGAAATCCTCACGAATCATGAATTTTTCGACGTCGACATACCTAACACATAGGGTTAGCTGTTCCATTTTTGCTGAGTCTCTTGTTCCATCACACAAAATAGAAAACTATTCGATCGAAGATCATTTTGGATTTTTCTGCTAACCATTGTGCTGTTTTTACCAGCATCTTGAAAGTGCTGAATTAAGGTAGTATCCCCAGCATCCATTCTAAACGCTAGCAAAGACCTAAATATACCCTGTGTACCCATTAAGCCAATTTTCTGTGTAAGCTCGTCTTTTATTGAGCTCTTTTCACGATGTACTCGTAGAGGTAAATTATTCCGGCCACAAAAATCAATCGTTTTGAGGATTGGTATCAAACGCATTCTATTTTTTTTTATTATATTGTTCTTCGCTTTGTCAAGCATAGTAGTAACATCTTTCCCCGACTCAAAATTTCTCATAAACTCTCTTGCACGCTCTACACAGTTTAGGTGGTATGTCTTACTGGCATGGTCCTTGCAATGTTTGAGGACATCTTTATATTTCTGCATAGGTATTTTAACAAAGGTTTTAAGCGGTTAAAATGAACATAATAATTTAACACGCGCTCATAATTATGTACAAAATATTGGAACTTACCTGGAACCCGATACCGGCGCCAAAATGGGAAAACAGTACACAATATTTACAAAAACTACCTTCTTTTAGCCATTCAAATTTTTTCAGCCAATTTCTTTGAAACTTTCTGTTGTGGCCTTTTATGGGTATAGTTGAAAAAATTAAATTCTTGGGTGGTGCCCAAATATTTTTAAAAAAATGCATATCTCTCCATTGAATTTAAATTTTGACATGACGCCCGGCCAATATCAAACTCGTGCAGTTCCTGATAGACTTCATGGGTAATTTTCGAATTCAAAGAAGGTTTGGAAAAGCATGGGCTATCGTCAATTACATGCGTTGCTCCTGCTCCCCCAGAACTCCCCGCAACGGTGGCAGTTTTATCTTTATCCACTATATCGGCCTATCGGAAGCTTTACTCGTTTTACTTTTAAAAAACTCGCGAATATGACCACCAACTGGTTTCATTTTTGCTGACACTGGTATAAGCCGTATAAAGTAAAGTATTGAAAGTCAATAACATGAATCTATAGGCCAAAAACCGAACAGCAAATGACTCGACCAAACAAAAACAATCCAACTCATCCAACAATAGAAAAAGTTAAAAGTAGTACGCAAGGCAATCACCACTGGCCAAGCGCAGACTGAACTAAATTACTGACTTCTGTGACGATAATATTAGAATTAAGAGGGAGGGAATTGCGCAGTTGAGACTGTTTCTTAAGCGTAATTTCCAATACAATAAAGTATTTTAATGAGAGGACTCTCGCTTGTGAAAAAATTTACCTGATAACAAATACGATCGACATAAAATCGATGAGAAAGATGATATAGGGTAGACTGAGCCCCCGTTGCCCCCCCCCCTGAGACAGCCACTGCAAACCGCAATGTTTTGCAAAACGTCAGTTTGTTTGGGTTTACGAACGACAATACGACAAAAGCCAAGTTCTACTTCTTGTTTACGGTCTCAAGGAGAAACTAGGACCAAGCCTAAAAAGTTTGGGTGTTCAACTACGACGCGGTCTAAGCCGAAAGTTGCCTATTGTTGTAACCAAAGTAACTGCAAAACCCTAAGATTTTTTCTTTAAAGTTGTCAACGGTGCGCTGTGCTTCTGATATTATGGTGACTAGATTTACATTGATTCAATTTTTATTTTTCGTTTGCTTACTAAATGATATTCTGATATTGTAATACTATTAAGTCATGTACCTACGTGTACAAAGTGTTGCCTACTAATAAAAATTTGCTGAGACTGAATGTATGTATCGTCTTAAAAATAATTTGTAATCTTATACTTCGTAATTACTATTGTTAATTTTATTGTTGGAATTTTAATATAGATCCGTCCGTTGTTACACTTGTGTTTTTCGATTTGCTTACTTTCAGTGTTTGACAGAGATAAACCGAATTTGTACTGGGTATTTCCTCGGCTTGGTACCATTTTAATTATTTTCTAATTAGCAGATCGAGTACCACCTACGACTCATCCTCCAAAGTTACTGTTATAATTTAACAATAGGTTTTATTAAAGTCTAATGCAATTATTTCTCTCGTTTACAATTACTAATAGGAACGGACCCACCAGGCCCGTATTGTGTAAAATGGTATATCGAACATGTTCCGCATCCTAGTCTTAATAAAAATATAGGCTAGCGCGTCCATCAATTTTAGTAACCTCAGCAATACAAAAATAGAACGCAAGTATGGTAGAATGAGGATTATTTGATTGATCAACGTAGACAATTTGTTATAGTAGTACAAGTAAGCTAAGAATAAATCATTAACTTATAGAAACATAAAGAGCTTAAATTAAGGGTATTTACAATCAAAATAAGAATTATATATCAATTAACTAACTCTTGGCTACAGATGGGTATGCTAATTAAACTTAAATACAATTTTCTAAAGACCGTGTATGTAAAACTTGGTACAACTTACCCGATTTTCTATTATGACTTTTATTTTCTAAAAATAAATTAAAATCCAATCCTTGGCATTTTTTGTGAAGTTATGTTTTTGCTAGAATCCGTTATTTTCCGAAAAAGCTCGTTTGACACGGACTATAAATTCGAATATATTTAAAGTTTAGGAACGCGTCTACAGGAAAAAGCTGTGAAACGAGTATTTTTCTATTTAAATGTAAAATAATAGGAAATTTTATTTTAACAAAAGTTTGACATGCGATAATGTAATTGAAAAAATTAAAAAACCTAAATTTTGTTTAAACAGGTTAGTTTACCCTGACAAAATATGTTGATCGATTGATGCAAATCTAACAATAAAAAATAACTGCAATTTTATTAAAACGTAGTTTTTTTTATGTATACTGTTCATCAATTCATCAATATGCTAAATTATCTGAGTGTTAGATTACTTTCTGATAAAATGTATGTTTTTGTATTCTGCTACTACATTAGCGTAACAAAATAGAAATGAAATTTAATCTATATATTTGTGAAACACAATAGGTTTTTGAAAAAGGGACAACCTAATAAATTTTAGTTTAAGTTGGAAAAACACCTATTTTGAATAAAATATCTACATCAAGTTTGTTTGATCAAATTAGAATAACGACAGGTTTTGAAAGAATAGAAATTAGCAACGACAAAGTTTATAGTACTTGCTATTGATTATTTATTACTCCAGTTTGTTTTTGTATTACAATTATTAAATTAAAAAATTTAAAAAAAATGTAACTAGATATACGTTAAGTTTGCAATAACTATCAACTATAAATTATAAAAATAATGTAATTTAATTTTAAAACATAATGCTAATAACGTATTAACTAAAGTTTAATACAATGTACACTTAAGAAAAGAAAAAACGAGACACTACCGGTTTCCAAGTCCTTGGTTTTAAACAATTTAAGTAAAATTTACTGAGCATTATTTCAATCTGTAGTTTTTTTCTTTTTTACTTTTATAATTTTTTAATTATATGTGTATTATGTACCTATATATATTATATTGTAGTGCAGTTGTGTTAGGAAAAAAAAAGAGAATAGTTTATCTGTAGAATTTTAGAATAATATTGGTACTTTCTATTTTAAGCAAGTTGTCTGATGTTATTGAAATAGCAAATAAATACTTTTCTTCTCAAATTAATAATTTTTTGTGTTAGGAACAGCATAAATTTATTAAATTTGCAAAAAATCCAAGTACAAAGACTACTAAATAATACAATATAAAAGATATAATCTCTGTTATTATAATATAAAAAATATTTGGCAAAATATAGTAAAAAAATAAAAATCATAAATTAAAAGCTTAAAAACAATTGTTGGAACACAGAAGTTAAAACACAAAAAAAGAACAAACAAACGTAAGTGAAATTATAAATATATACAGGGTGTCCGTTCTTGAAACTCAAGCATGAGTATTTCTTTAACCAAAAAAGATCTGAGGTTAAATTAAAACAACGTTTGGTATTTGGAAGGGTGCTGTCAAGTAACAAAATATTTTCATAAGTTGCTGGGATTTTTTAAACAAGCTGAAATCCTAAATTACATTTTTAAATTTCTTCAAAACCGGTAAATTTAGACAATTCTTAATCAAATCTTATTAAGAAATTTAAGTAAACAACAATTCTTGCCAAATTTTGTAAATTTTATCTTCTGGCTCAGATTATATAATAGAAGTCATGGAAATCAGAAAGTATGATAATTTCAATAGAGATAGTGGCATCAACCAAGATCCGATGTTTTTAGTTTTAATTTTCTGAAGAATATAGCAACATGAGTGTCAAAACGTCAAGTTTAATTAGTCTTGCAGAGTTTTGTGAAAAGTTAAACATAGAACGTGCTTGAAAATCTAAAAGTTTTTATATTTTGAAACATAATGACTACAAAACTGAACCTTAACATCTGATATATTATCGCAATCAGAAAAACAAGCTAAGTTCAAAAATGAAAAAATCCATAAACGCTTTTTATAAAAATAAAAGTTGCTCACTTTCTACTGAAACGAGTGGGGAACGGCAGGTGGCACTCGTGGATAAACTAGTTTGTGACAATCAACGGCGTAAACAAACTGACATTGCCAACAAGTTTGGGATTTTACAAAAAATAAAGTGTTGCAGTACAGCAATTAAATGAAACACATTTGCAAATAATTTTTGACTTGAGATGAAACAAAAGATGATGATTTTCTTCATATAATTATAACGAGTGATGACTCGTAGCCGCATCGCTACGACCCCGAAGTTAAACGGCAGTCCATAAGCTACAAATATAAAATCTCTCCACAATCAAAAAAATTCAAAGCATGATTGTCGTGTTCTGGGATTGCGATGGCATCGTTTACATAGAATCTTTGATACGTGGTTGTACTTTCAACTTCAAAAAATATGTTAACACCTTACCAATTTGAAGCGAAGATTGTGTAGGGTACCTTCAGACAACTTTGAATCATGATAACGCTCAGTCTGACAGAAGTCATAAAACGCGCATAGTACTGGATTTCATGACGTTTTACCTCATTCACATTATAGTCTAGATCTTGCGCATTGTAACTTTTTCCTTTTTCGGATACTTAAGGAACTTCTCAAAAGCAAGCATTTCTCTTTGGATGCAAAAATGATAACGAAGGTGCGGTGTTGTGAGAAACTTTTTCCGTGACAGACTCGTAGTACGCTAGCGTAAATGTATTACTCTCAATAGCGATTATGTGAAAAAATGAATATTTCAGTGTTTAGAAAACAGTTTGTACTATTATTCACATTTATTTGTAAACCATATACCTATCACTAAAAAAGTTATAGCCATGTTTTATATATAGCATTAGTTTTCAATATGTCTTCGTACTTCTTAAAGATACTTAAAGCAAAAATAAATAAGAAAATTACAATCAACAAACATATAACATATACCAAATCAACCAATGTTACAAAAAAAAATTAGTATTGCATAGACATTAATTAAAATTACTATCCACGTGGAAAACTGTAACACATATTGTCACATATATTGAGACAATATAAAATTTTTAACATTTTACAATGTATAACTAATATTGATATTTAATAATTGTTAAATATTGGAAACCTGTATTAGATAACTATAGATCAGCAATATTAGATAATTATAGATATTCAACATTAGTTGATTACAAATCTCCAATATTGAAAATTAATATTGATTTAATAATGTTTAATAAATATTGCCTTTGTATAAACAGAAAATTATTGGTACTACAAGTAGTAAAATGTTATGTAAAAAATTCTAATTCTAATTTAAATAAACCTACCTAAACAAAATAATAGAAAAAATTATTAACAGCACAGATAGACAATAATAGCGGATAATAGTTAGCATAAAGGTAGTAATAGCACAGTTGCTTGGATGGTGTTACACCCAAATATTGCATAGTTGCTAATTTCCAGAATAAAATATTTTTTGGTTCTGACACAAAGCGAAATCCAGAAGAAGTTGTTAGTGATAGTGACGCCGAGCGTAAAAAATTATACTTGTCGATTAGAAGATTATATTCTGTATTCACCAAAAACAACAAATTATTGTCACGTTTCTCATTTCTTCAAAACCAACAAGTAACACCCCATCTTGTAAAGATGAAACATCATATAATAACGGACACAGCTAAAAAGATCTTGAAGGAAGCAGAATAAGTCCTACTCCAAGAACGAGTGCAGCAAGTCTACACAGATCTACAACTGATCTCAAAGAAAATTATGGAACTACATCTGACACTGGCCAATACAATGAAAAACACCCACTAGAATTTCATTGACCAAATAACTTGGGATTTAGTGATAAAACAGACGAATTGTAAAAGTGTAAAAAAAACAATAAAGTAGATTGCCGACTCACCTGTTCGGCTAGTTGAATTCTGAGATAATCGTAGGTCGAGTTGTTAGTACTCAACTTCGCCTAGTGAGTCAGTTGCCCTCCGTAAGCTATCTTTGAACGTAGAAAAACCAAAAAGATAAAATCCGAAACAGTGAAAGAATGTCAAAATGTTGTAATAAGATTATCAGGATTTATTCAAGACTAGTACTTAATTACACAACAAAGAAGCAAAGAGAAGAACAAAAGGACAAGCGCAACGTACTTCTCTTTGCAACAAACATTATAGAATAGTATTTGTAATTAGCTGACAAAGAAACTAATATTTTACAATAATGTTTTCATGCGTTTGATAACTTCGTAGCAAACGATTATCACTTGAATTCTCACGTAATAAATATTTCAAAACTTGTTTTAGCAAAACCTGGCAAAACTACGTCTCAGCAACGACGGCTTTATTCAAGCGCTTGGTCCCGCTTAGATTGACGTTTAAGAATTAAAATTAAAATACTTTGAAAATACAGTTGTAATATAAAAATGATCATAAACTAGATGTCTCGCCCACGATCGACATGCCTCAAATGTTAACATCTGTAGATCAATTACTAACCGCATTTGTAGAACATCAGCAATGAACAATTATGAGGATAACAATGAAGGAGCTAAAGAAGTAAAAAAAAATAATAACTTGCAACCACGTGTGGATAAAACTTATAATCAACTTTAAGTAGATTTTTGTTGTAATTTTAACAAGAAATGAACTGGCTTCTTAGAGGTTTACACGTTCTGCATTAAAAGAAATATTTTTTTAAAAAGATTGACATAAGGTATAGATGCTGATGGAAGAAATTTTTACCTTTACCGATTGTGGTTTTCAACCTTCAACCAGCACTAAATTCAATGTAAGAATAGCGTTTAAGCACATTCGGATCTCGAGCCTTATTAGCCATTGCAATATTTAACCCATACCTGATTAAGAGTAAAAAGTTGTCTATCTGATAGTACTAAAACAGCAACAAAACTGAAAAAGTTTGGAATGACGAAAGAAAAAATACCAGAAGCCAGACCTATTCAAAAAATAACTGTCAATAGACAAAAAAAGTATTTGTCCTAAGCGTGAACTACGTAATCGCACGAAAAAGATTCCATAAGAAATAATTTTACAAGTAAAGGTAGCCATAAAGGGAATATCATTCACTGACGTAGAGAGAGTACGACAGAAAAGAGATCAAAGAAAGTAAAAATACCTAATATTTCCAAGGAGAAAAAAATTGGAAAGTTTGAAAGTCGGTCAAAACATTGTTATGCTCAAAGCAAAGAAGTATAATTCAATAGCGTTATTAGATAAAGAAGATTACATCAAGATTGTAGAACTACTTGACAAGAACATTTAGAAAGAAATAAAAAAATATCTGACGAAGAAAATAAAAAAAACAGTGAAGGAAAACAAAGAAGTCTTCCATACCCAAAATGATGTAAAAAAGATTACTCCCAACAATCACAAAACTACCCAGACTACTAACATTGATCGATTGTGAGTCAAATCACAACGTACAACTTATCTAAATATCTGGCTAATTTACTAAAACCCTATACCAGGCAGACTATATAACATGTGAAAAACACAGCATTTTGTAGAAATTTTTTCTATACTCAAAACTAAACATGCTGACATTTTAGTGTTTTGATGTAACGTCATTCACCAAGTTACCTTCGGAAAACGCACTGATCATCCTTGCATAAATTAAGACTAAAAACAGACATAATTGATTTAGCAAAGCTTTGTTTATCTACCACATATTTTTTGTACGAAAATACTACAAACATGAGAATGGAACAGCAATAAGAAATTCTTTATCATTCGTAATAATCAATTTATTTATGGAGGCGTTTAAAGAAAAATCCAATGAGATGATACCTAAATCTTAGCTACAATATGTCGATTATACCTTTGTAATATAACAACTCGGGAAAAAAAATTACATTACAATTTTTTTAGACCACATTAATGTACTACACAAAGCCATCAAAGTCACAATGAACAAAGAGCAAAAAATGTAATCTATTTTTCGGAATGTAATGGGGAAGAGAATCCAAGAGGAAAAAGTATAACGCGTAGTGTATTGGAAGCAGACGCACTCCGACATATATCTACACGCCAGATCTCACTATCATCCGATCTAAAAGAAGACTTTTATACTACTAAACTACTATCTAGAGCCAAAACTAAGTCATCATCTACATTTAACATGTGAGAAAATGCAACTCAGCAAAGCATTCAACAGGAATCCTTACGCACACAAAGACATAAACAAAGCTACAAGAAAGCAGACGAAACAGCAAACAAAACTAACAAAAAAAATATTTTGTTTACCGTACATAGCGGAAGTCACCTAAAAATTAAGAAAAATCCTAAATAACAAGATGCAAGTACGTTTTGGCACCACCACGTCAAGCCCACAATATCTACCGACAATAGCAATAGGAATTTACAGAGTTAACTTGGTTTTCAAAAGCCTGACTTTGAATAATTAAGCTAAGTTTAATATAAGCCATTCAAAGCTTTTACAGGTCAAGCTTTTACCAAACTTTCAAGCTCTTGAAAATAATATCATCGTGATTTAAAATTTATACCCAAAAATAAAATTTATCGAAAGCAATTTACACAAATCACTTTAGCAAACAGCGTCAACTAAAGAAATCAAAACAAAAATTAAGCGAGTTGTCAAACTGAGTTCTAAGAAAGCTAAATCTATAATTTATAGTTCTTACATTGCAACGTTTTTTGTTTATTTAGCGGAAGTCTTGTTTTGGTTACAACCGCGGATAAGCATCATGGAGTACACGAAGTACATTTTGTTAAGTTATGTCAATGTAAATACAAAGAAACAAAAATTGGTATTTGCTGTAATTATTCTATTAACAATTTATTTTGTAGATGACAAATAATTAAAGAGAATTAAAATTAAAGCAATACATGAAAACATTTTAAGATACGGTTACAGCATTTACGACATCAAAAATCAATTTTTACTTACTTACATAGACAAGATCAACCTGAAAACTTTAATTGCAAGTATCACTTTAGACCAAATCAAGAAAAAATTTTATTTAACGCTACAACACAGTTTTTTCTTGAGCTTGTTGTCATTTATCAAAACCCCATAAGTCGGGATCACAAAGTACATTTTGTTAAGTTAAGCCAGTGCAAATACAAAGAAATAAAGATTTGTATTTGCTATAATTATTTTACTAACAATTTATTTCCTCTTCACTTCAGTTCTTAGATATGAGATAACCTATCTTAGCAGATGAGTAATTATTTATATCGTTTATATTGTGACAGTGAGATGTAACTCGTGCTTTTGCGAAAGAGCAAGAAAAAGTTTTAAGAAGCATAAAAACTTAAAAAAGCTTAAAAATCAACTCAAGCCTGTATCCACAAACATCTAGCCAAAAAAAGCTTTTATTTTTTAAAAGCTTGACTTGCAAGCCCAAGCCAAGCTTTTACGTTTTAAACCAAACTACTTAGGTTGAATTTCTAGCTAGCAAGAATAAAAACGGAAAGTATCTATAAGATAACATGCTAGTACGGAGAGTGCTTTGTAAAACAAACAGAAAGAACAGTAGAGAAACGAATTAAAGAACACGAGAGAAACGTGAGAAAAAGAAAAGAAAAAAAATTGAATAATCGGCAGTGGCAGAACACATACGTTAAACAAAACATAAAACAGATTTCGACAAGAAGAAATGAAAGAAGCTCGCGGTATGGAAAGTGAAACGTCGAACGCAACTTTTGACACACGGCAAAACCCGAAAGAAGTTATTAGTACACCGACACTAGCCATGAAAGCTTATGCAGTCAACGATACGACTACTATATCATAGTCACCAGTAATATTGACCCAACATTGCAATATAACACTTATCTAAAATCAACCTCTAGCCAGTAATAATTTCTTGTTGGGCACGTAAAAAATTACAAAAAAAGTGTCAGTAAAAAAACTTTTAGACAACATTGTTTCTCTTAATTTAAATAAAAAACAAAATTTTGATTTAGAACTAAAAAATTTAAATTAATTTTAACGATTACCGATACGATTAAAAGTAGCATATCTATTAATTAACATAAGACATTACAAAAAACAATTAGAGAACAGTATATTAAAACACAAGTTACAGAACGGACGCGTTTCAATTACGAGACAGGGTTTCATACACAAGCTACGCAGCAGCGAGTTAATGAAGCAGTCGAGTGATTAAAACGTATTCTATGACGTGTGTTTTATACTATTTTCTCTATTTTGGTACAATATTTAATATTTTTTGTATAATTTTAATTTTAAAACAACATTGGGAAACTTCTATTGTACTGAATTGGCAACACTTACACTTTGACATATTGAAATTTAACCACCATAAAGTTGCATTTGAAACATGAAATGAGTTTGAATTAGACAATTTTTATTTCATTTTCAAGATAGTTTCTACATTAATAATACCTAGTCGGACAAATAATCCAAAAACCGTCATACTCTGCTGTAATAAACCTATATAGTCATAGAACCCTAAATGCCGTCAGAAGGAGACAAAAATTTACATCATGAAAACTTAAATCGATTTTTTTCAAAAATACGAAACTGTAATAGCACAGATTTATTATATGATGTAGTTGATACCCTGATCTAATAAACCGATATAGCCATACAACCCTAATTGCCGTCAGAAGGTGAGAATTAAAAATAAATAATTTTTATTTAAAAATTGATATGAAATATTAAAATCGATGTTTTTTAAAAACACGGAATTGTAAAAGCAGACAATTTTTATATGACGTAGGTGACACCATGTTGCAATAAACCTATGTAGCCATATAACCCTGAGTGTCGTCAAAGGGTGCCAATTAAGAAAAATATTAACATAGGTTTATTAGAGCATGGTATCACCTACATCTTATAAAAAATCAAAAAATCGATTTTAAATTTTCATGATGTAAGTTTTATAAAAATTAATATTTTTTTTTAATTGTTACCCTATGGCGGCATTTAGGGTTATATGACTATAAAAGTTTTGTACAGCAGAGTATTACCTACATCATATAAAAAATCTGTGCTATTAGAGTTCTGCAATTATGAAAAAAATCGATTTTAAATTTTCATGATGTAACTTTTATAAAAATTAATATATTTTTGTAATTGTCACCCTCTGACGGCATTTAGGGTTTTATGACTATATAGGTTTATTACAGCAAAATATTACCTACATCATATAAAAAATCTATGCTATTACAGTTCCGCAATTTTGAAAAAAATCCATTTTAAATTTTGATTATATAAGTTTTATAAAAATTAATATTTTTTTTAATTGTCACCTTCTGACGGCATTTAAGGTTTTATGACTAAACAGGTTTATTACAGCAAAGTATCGCCTACATGATATAAAAAAATCTGTGCTATTACAGTTCGGCAATTATGAAAAAATCGATTTCAATTTTCATGATGTAAGTTTTATAAAAATTAATATATTTTTGTAATTGTCACCCTCTGACAGCATTTAGGGTTCTATGACTATATAGGTTTATTACAGCAGAGTATTACCAACATCATATAAAAAATCTGTGCTATTACAGTTCTTCAAATAAAAAAAAAATCGATTTTAAATTTTCATGATGTAAGTTTTATAAAAATTAATATATTTTTTTGATTGTCACCCTCTGACGGCACTTAGAGTTGTATGACTATATAGGTTTATTAGAGCATTATATCACCTTTATCCTATATAAAATCTGTGATATTACAGTTCCGCATTTTTGAAAAAAATCGATTTTAAATTTTCATGATGTAAGTTGTATAAAAATTAATATATTTTTTTAATTGTCA
Organism: Aquatica leii; assembly: GCA_035610365.1. NCBI lineage: Eukaryota > Metazoa > Arthropoda > Insecta > Coleoptera > Lampyridae > Aquatica > Aquatica leii. Next base: position 10,975,068 of record CM069434.1, on the reverse strand, counting down.
CCCTCTGACGGCATTTAGGGTTTTATGACTATATAGGTTTATTACAACAGAATATTACTTACATCATATAAAAAATCTATGCTATTACAGTTCCGCAATTTTGAAAAAAATCGATTTTAAATTTTGATTACATAAGTTTTATAAAAATTAATATTTTTTTTAATTGTCACCTTCTGACGGCATTTAGGGTTATACGACTATACAGGTTTATTGCAGCAGAGTATCACCTAAATCATATAAAAAAATCTGTGCTATTACAGTTCCCCAATTTAAAAAAAAAAATAATTTTAAAGTTTCATGATGTAAATTTTTTAATAAAAATTAATATTTTTTTTTAATTGTCACCCTCTGACGGTACTTAGGGTTATACGACTATACAGGTTTATTGCAGCAGAGTATCACCTACATCATATAAAAAAATCTGTGCTATTACAGTTTCGCAATTATAAAAAAAATCGATTTTAAATTTTCATTATGTAAGTTTTATAAAAATTATTATATTTTTTTAATTGTCACCCTCTGACGGCATTTAGGGTTCTATGACTATATAGGTTTATTACAGCAGAGTATTACCAACATCATATTAAAAATCTGTGATATTACAGTTCCCCAATTTAAAAAAAAATTGATTTTAAATTTTCATGATGTAAGTTGTATAAAAATTAATATATTTTTTTAATTGTCACCCTCTGACGGCATTTAGGGTTTTATGACTATATAGGTTTATTACAACAGAATATTACTTACATCATATAAAAAATTTATGCTATTACAGTTCCGCAATTTTGAAAAAAATCGATTTTAAATTTTGATTACATAAGTTTTATAAAAATTAATATTTTTTTTAATTGTCACCCTCTGACGGCATTAAGGGTTATACGACTATACAGGTTTATTGCAGCAGAGTATCACCTACATCATATAAAAAAATCTGTGCTATTACAGTTCCGCAATTATAAAAAAAATCGATTTTAAATTTTTATTATGTAAGTTTTATAAAAATTATATTTTTTTAATTGTCACCCTCTGACGGCATTTAGGGTTCTATGACTATATAGGTTTATTACAGCAGAGTATTACCAACATCATATTAAAAATCTGTGCTATTACAGTTCCCCAATTTAAAAAAAAAATTGATTTTAAATTTTCATGATGTAAGTTGTATAAAAATTAATATATTTTTTTAATTGTCACCCTCTGACGGCATTTAGGGTTTTATGACTATATAGGTTTATTACAACAGAATATTACTTACATCATATAAAAAATCTATGCTATTACAGTTCCGCAATTTTGAAAAAAATCGATTTTAAATTTTGATTATATAAGTTTTATAAAAATTAATATTTTTTTTAATTGTCACCCTCTGACGGCATTTAGGGTTATATGACTATATAGGTTTATTACAGCAGAGTATTACCAACATCATATAAAAAATCTGTGCTATTACAGTTCCCCAATTTAAAAAAAAATTGATTTTAAATTTTCATGATGTAAGTTGTATAAAAATTAATATATTTTTTTAATTGTCACCCTCTGACGGCATTTAGGGTTTTATGACTATATAGGTTTATTACAACAGAATATTACTTACATTATATAAAAAATCTATGCTATTACAGTTCCGCAATTTTGAAAAAAATCGATTTTAAATTTTGATTATATAAGTTTTATAAAAATTAATATTTTTTTTAATTGTCACCCTCTGACGGCATTTAGGGTTATACGACTATACAGGTTTATTGCAGCAGAGTATCACCTACATCATATAAAAAAATCTGTGCTATTACAGTTCCGCAATTATAAAAAAAATCGATTTTAAATTTTCATTATGTAAGTTTTATAAAAATTATTATATTTTTTTAATTGTCACCCTCTGACGGCATTTAGGGTTCTATGACTATATAGGTTTATTACAGCAGAGTATTACCAACATCATATTAAAAATCTGTGCTATTACAGTTCCCCAATTTAAAAAAAAATTGATTTTAAATTTTCATGATGTAAGTTGTATAAAAATTAATATATTTTTATTAATTGTCACCCTCTGACGGCATTTAGGGTTTTATGACTATATAGGTTTATTACAACAGAATATTACTTACATCATATAAAAAATCTATGCTATTACAGTTCCGCAATTTTGAAAAAAATCGATTTTAAATTTTGATTATATAAGTTTTATAAAAATTAATATTTTTTTTAATTGTCACCCTCTGACGGCATTTAGGGTTATACGACTATACAGGTTTATTGCAGCAGAGTATCACCTACATCATATAAAAAAATCTGTGCTATTACAGTTTCGCAATTATAAAAAAAAATCGATTTCAAATTTTCATTATGTAAGTTTTATAAAAATTATTATATTTTTTTAATTGTCACCCTCTGACGGCATTTAGGGTTCTATGACTATATAGGTTTATTACAGCAGAGTATTACCAACATCATATTAAAAATCTGTGCTATTACAGTTCCCCAATTTAAAAAAAAAATTGATTTTAAATTTTCATGATGTAAGTTGTATAAAAATTAATATATTTTTTTAATTGTCACCCTCTGACGGCATTTAGGGTTTTATGACTATATAGGTTTATTACAACAGAATATTACTTACATCATATAAAAAATCTGTGCTATTACAGTTCCGCAATTTTGAAAAAAATCGATTTTAAATTTTCATGATATAAGTTTTATAAAAATTAATATTTTTTTTTAATTGTCACCCCCTGACGGTATTTAGGGTTATATGACTATACAGGTTTATTACAGCCGAGTATTACCTACATCATATAAAAAAATCTGTGCTATTACAGTTCCGTAATTTTGAAAAAAATTGATTTTAAATTTTAATGATTTAAGTTTTATAAAAAAAATAACTTTCTTTAATTGTCACCCTCTGACGGCATTTAGGGTTATATGACTAAATAGGTTTATAACAACATAGTATCACCTACATCATATAAGAAAATCAGTGCTATTACAGTTCCTCAATTTTGAAAAAAATGGTTTTAAATTTTGATTATATAAGTTTTATAAAAATTAATATTTTTTTTAATTGTCACCCTCTGACGGCATTTAGGGTTATACGACTATACAGGTTTATTGCAGCAGAGTATCACCTACATCATATAAAAAAATCTGTGCTATTACAGTTCCGCAATTATAAAAAAAATCGATTTTAAATTTTCATTATGTAAGTTTTATAAAAATTATTATATTTTTTTAATTGTCACCCTCTGACGGCATTTAGGGTTCTATGACTATATAGGTTTATTACAACAGAATATTACTTACATCATATAAAAAATCTATGCTATTACAGTTCCGCAATTTTGAAAAAAATCGATTTTAAATATTGATTATATAAGTTTTATAAAAATTAATATTTTTTTTAATTGTCACCCTCTGACGGCATTTAGGGTTATACGACTTACAGGTTTATTGCAACAGAGTATCACCTACATCATATAAAAAAATCTGTGCTATTACAGTTCCGCAATTATAAAAAAAATCGATTTTAAATTTTCATGATGTAAGTTTTATAAATATTAATTTTTTTTTAATTCACCCTCTGACAGCATTTAGGGTTATATGACTATATAGGTTTATTACAGCAGAGTATCACCTACATGATATAAAAAAATCTGTGCTATTACATTTCCGTATTTTTGAATAAAATTAATTTTAAAGTTTCATGATGTAAATTTTTTAATAAAAATTAATATTTTTTTTTAATTGTCACCCTCTGACGGCATTTAGGGTTCTATGACTATATAGGTTTATTACAGCAGAGTATTACCAACATCATATTAAAAATCTGTGCTATTACAGTTCCCCAATTTAAAAAAAAAATTGATTTTAAATTTTCATGATGTAAGTTGTATAAAAATTAATATATTTTTTTAATTGTCACCCTCTGACGGCATTTAGGGTTTTATGACTATATAGGTTTATTACAACAGAATATTACTTACATCATATAAAAAATCTATGCTATTACAGTTCCGCAATTTTGAAAAAAATCGATTTTAAATTTTGATTATATAAGTTTTATAAAAATTAATATTTTTTTTAATTGTCACCCTCTGACGGCATTTAGGGTTATACGACTTACAGGTTTATTGCAACAGAGTATCACCTACATCATATAAAAAAATCTGTGCTATTACAGTTCCGCAATTATAAAAAAAATCGATTTTAAATTTTCATGATGTAAGTTTTATAAATATTAATTTTTTTTTAATTCACCCTCTGACAGCATTTAGAGTTATATGACTATATAGGTTTATTACAGCAGAGTATCACCTACATGATATAAAAAAATCAGTGCTATTACAGTTCCTCAATTTTGAAAAAAATGGTTTTAAAATTTCATGATGTAAATTTTTTAATAAAAATTAATGTTTTTTTTTATTGTCACCTTCTGGCGGCATTTAGGGTTCTATGACTATATAGGTTTTTTATAGCAGAGTATTAACTACATTATATAAAAAAATCAGTGCTATTACAGTTCCGCAATTTTGAAAAAAAATGGTTTTAAAATTTCATGATGTACATTATTTAATAAAAATTAATATTTTTTTTTAATTGTCACTCTCTGACGGCATTTAGGGTGATATGACTATATAGGTTTATTACAGCAGAGTATCAATTACATCATATAAAAAAATCTGTGCTATTACAGTTCCGCAATTATGAAAAAAAAAATGATTTTAAAATTTTATGATGTAAATTTTTTAATAAAAATTATTTTTTTTATTTCTCACCCTCTGACGGCACTAAGGGTTGTATGATTATATAGGTTTATTAGAGCAGGGTATCACCTACATCGTATAAAAAATCTGTGCTATTACAGTTCCATATATTTCAAAAATATCGAATTTAAATTTTCATGATATAAATTTTTGTATAAAAATTAATATTTTTTTTAATTGTCATCTTCTGAGGGCACTTGGATTATTTGTCCGACTAGGTAAATTATTAATGTATAAACTATATTAAAAATGAAGTATTTTTTATAACTGCTACATATTTAAAAATTGTCTAATTCAAACGCATTTCATGTTTCAAATTCAAATGCGTTTGTTTTTTTCAAATTCAAACGCAACTTCAGGGTGGTGAAATTTATGTGTTAAGGCCTCGCCACATAGCTTATGTCATGTTATGCCAATGTAAAACACAGAAGTAGAAACACAGTATTTTACTCATGAACTGTCACATAGTAGATGTTTGATTCTATGCTATTTTCGCATTACCCTGAAGTAATGAAACGTTCGAGAAGTTATTTGCAAATGCAAGAGCCTTCTAGAAGCTGTTATCCATCTTCTAGAAGAAATACCAAAAAATAGGGAACACTCGAGAAGGATTTGCAGATGTGTATAAATACCGAAGAGAGAAATCGTAGGGCAGTTATTGCCGTAACGCGAATGCAGCAGTATTAAGAAGATTATTCAAGTTGAGATAAATAAGTCGTTAGCACGCGTGTGTACATAAATATACCGAGAATAATCGTGTACGTGATTTTTAGTGTAAACAAGTGTGAAGCTATCCGCGGGCCTTATCTTATCTTCTTGTAAGTGATATAAATTATAGTGTAAGTGTTTTTATTAAATATTAATAGATATAATTAGTTCCGTTAATTTAGAAGTGTACATATTTCTAGTATACGTAAAACGTATTTTTAGTCGTTTAAATAAATTAGTTTTTAATAAACAACAGTAACTTAACATAGCACAGAAGTCGAACCCGGCCCAACTTCTGTGCGGTGTGCACGTGCTTTTTCTGATTATTGTGAGGTTATAGCGTTTTATTTATTTTCGTTTGTAGTGTGGTTTTTTGAATTATAAAAATGTTTAAACAAGGAAAGATATCTTTTAACGACAAATTGCTAGTTACCTTAATTAACGCAAATCCTTGCATTTATAACAAAAAGTGGAAAGAATATCGGGATGTGTACCAAAAATAAAACGTTTGTAATTTTATTGCTTCGTCCTTAGGTGTAACAAATAAGTAAATCAGTTGTTTTTGAATTTAAATAGAGTACACACATATGCCAAGTGTATATCGTCGCACATCTACGCTATGTGACATAGCATATGCTACATAGCACGGCATGACATAAGCTATGTGGCGAGTCCTTTAACCTAAAATCCCATACAAAACTATCTTTTTATACCTTTATAAGTCAATAATTGCATTAATAGAACATTTTTATTTTATCTTGGCATCAAAATCTGAATTCCAATTGTTAAGGTCCAATAATTTTGATTTCTTTTTTATGTAACGTCAACTTCGGATGCAGAGATACCAGAAAACTAACATTACTAAAATTCGTGTAAGAATTTGCTCATTCTTACACGGATTTTAGTGTAAGAATCGCTAATTCTCATGTCGAAATAGAGAATAGTATATTAAAACACAAGTTACAGAATGAACGTGCTTCAATCACGAGACCGAGTTTCATACACGAGCCGCGCAGCGGCGAGTTCATGACGCGGTAGAGTGATTGAAACGTATTCTATGACGTGTGCTTTATACTATTTTCTCTATTTTGATACAATATTTAATATTTTTCGTATAATTTTAATTTTAAAACAACATTAGGAATCTTTAATATTTTATTGAATTGGCAACACTTGCACTTAAACATATTGAAATCTCATACAAAATTATCTCTTTATACCTTTATAAGTAAATAACTTTGAATTATTAGGACATTTTTATTTTATCTTGTCATCAAAATTTGAATTTCTATTGTTAAGGTCCAATAAATTTGATTTTTTTTTCACGTAACGTCCACTTACAATCAGAGAGACCAACTTTGAAAAAATTAACATTACTAAAATTCGTGTAAGAATTTGTTTATTCTTATACGGATTTTAGTGTAAGAATAAGCAAATTCACATGTCGAAATAGAGAAATAGCTTTTTTACGATGAAAACAAAAACAAAAAAAGTCAAAAAGCTAACATATTGCAAAAAAACCTAATAACAAAAATGCTTATAGTTAGTTTAGTTTGAGTTTAGACGATTCTTTAGTCTGACTATACATTAAATTTTAATGATGCAATTAAATTTTAAACATAATTAAATGATACATACCCATCACAATACAAGCTTAATACATGGATTTATGTTTAAATACTCTTAGGCATATAACAATACAACACAAACATTAATTTCTTAATCCAACTCAAAATGTAACATTGATTTTAAGTTTTACATATTCAAAGAAAAAGTTGAACGAGCAACAAACATAAATTGGTAACGGATAGGGTAATAATTTACAATAACTAGCCGTTAATTAAATTAAGCATAGCAAAGATAGTAGGTTACTTAAGGGTAGATGTACCCATTACAAACAGTAGGGATAAAATTGTAATTTACGCAAACCTTGTAATACTGCTTGATGTTATACACCAAATACAATACCAAGCTTTATGTATTACGCAGCTCAATTATATAGAGTATCAAAACATCAGCATAACCTTAACAAAATTAAGCATAAATTACTTTAAAAAATTGTATTAAATAATAATAAAAAAAAAACATTAAACAAAAAAAATTTTTGCTACGTTAACTAAATTGTCTAAATTCATTCTTGTATACATACCACAACCTTAACTTAAAAGATTAAAAATTGCATTTTCTAAAATGATTTTTAGATATTAAGCAAACAAACGCAAGAAAAAGAATTTTAAAAAAAAATGCTACAGAAAAGAAATTAATCTTTCGCTTTTAATTTAAAGAATGTAAATTTCATAAAACCGTCAAGAAATTAAAAATTATTAAAGAAAATAAAGGCAAATTTGTCTTTCTATTAAAATAATAACTAATTGTATTATCACTTTTTTAATTATTATAGTTTTTTTCATAAAAACAAAAAAAAAAGATTGATTCAATTTCGTTTTTAATAAAAATAATGTGTGAAGTAAGTACTTTACGTAAATTCAATTTTTTGATGTATTGTTATTTTGTAAATCAAAATATTTTTAACGTGCAGCTAAAAATTAATGAACTAATGATAAAGTTCTCAATTACTTCAAAATAAAATTGATTGAAATTATCAATAAATAACTAAGCACGTGATTTAATCTTAGTTTGCTATAGTCAATTAAATTTGTGAATAAACTTTTATAAAAATGTTTAAAACTTTTACGAAAACTTTAACGTGTCTTGTACATTACATATGAATGTGTGAAATTTTTTTTTTGTAGAATAATATTATTGATTTAAACAAAATAAAATTTTAAATAGAAAACAACATTACTCTATTAAAAATTAAAGAACGAAAATTACCTGATCTTGTGACAGTTAGCTCCTTGCGTGTGAAGTATTTAGGTAGTAATTCGCCTTCATGTGTGGCAATTACGTCATTATTTTATATTTATTTCTATTTAATTATTTGCTATTGCGTTCTTTTATGAGATTGTACACTATATATTGTTCTTAATAGTAGAAATCAGGTTTATAAAGTAAAAATTTTGGTGGCACAGTTTCGGTGCTTAGAATGAAGATAGTTATTATGTTTTGTTTCTTATTTTAAAACTTTGATAATTTATTCATAACTAACCGCCAGCCTTAAGCAAAACATTTATTATATGTAACCACATCAATCATACTGACTTAATTTTGCTTTCAGTTGCAAACTTTGAATCCGCTTTAATATTATGTGTTGTCATTTGAATACATTGACGTGACATTCGTCAAGGTTTTTCAATCATTAGAACGCAGTCATAGCCAGTAAGGGTCCTAACAGAACTATCGCACATTAGTTTATATACTACGCAAATTTAACTCTTAAATCAAATAAAAAAGAAATAGTAAACTTACTACTTGTGAAAAAGAATTGTTGGTTGGGTAAGTTTTTGTGCGGATACTTTTATCTTGTTTTACAATTCATTATCATAATTGTCGATTATCAAATCGTTTCGTGACTGCATGGTAGAAGAAATAATTATTAGAATATTGTTTAACGTTTATTAAAATCAATGACTTATAATTCTTGTTAGCAATTAAATATAATTAGTTGCATGGTGTGTTGCCTGATAGATAAGACCTACAACGCTATTATAGCTGTGATACTAGTCGACAAATATATAATTGTTATTTAATTGTTATTAGTTTACCTCTTTCTCTTTTTATTTTAACGCCTATTCTCTCTCGTTGGATATATCATTGTTAGAATCTGTGATTTGCCAATTGTTCTTTTAGTAATTGACAGATTTAAACAAGGTCCGTACTGGGTGTTATTTACTTGTTTTGGCGCTTTTTTAATTTAGCGTCACCTGTCAAATCAAACTAAGCTAGCCGCTTGTTTTTAAGTTACAAAAAAAATTCCGTAACAACATTCGGCGCCCAAAATCAAAATCAGCTCCTTGCGTGTGAAATATTTGAGTAGTGATTCGCCTTCATGTTTAGCAGTTTTGTCATGCTTTTACATTTTATTTCTATTTAATTTCATCGTTGTTTGTTATTTTTTATATACGGAGACTACTTTTTCTTAAGTCACTTCTATAAAGTTTAGAATCTGGCTTGGTTCACAAATTGATTACCTAGCTCCGTAGTGGTTTTTTGTTTTCTTATCGTTTGCTTTTTCAAGAACACCGTTTTTTTCTTATCCTTTGTATAGTTTAGAATCTGGATTGGTTCACAAATATTTTATTAACTCTTTAAAGGTTTTTAGTTAGATTTTGGTTTCTTGTTTGAATTTTTTTATTTTTCTCCTTGATGAAACCCCTTACAAAAGTGGGAAAACGTTCGCAACTTTGGTTACAACAATGACACGGTCCAAACCCGAAAGACGTTCTTATCTTAGTATAAAATAAAGACAGTTTTTACCAGAACAATAATGCCAACGGAAGAGAAAAAGTGATCCAAAAAGACGCTATAGCACACTTTTTAAGCCTGAAGTTTGGTAAACATCAATAGCAAGAAGTTTTGAAAACAATTATGTTGTCATCAATAAGTACTTTGATGTTTATTACCAGGTTTCAACTTTCACAAAATGCTTTAAATAAACCAAATTTCAATTAAAAAAATTACTGAAGCAATAAGAAAAGAAACAAAAATTTACTTTGTAAAACACGTTCTTAAAATTGGATATAGCGTTTGGACCTACTAGTTCAGTAAAAAGTATCAAAACCAATTTCTAAAAAAAAGAAAAAATCCAAAAAATTAGGCAAGAATTACTTCAAGTAAAATACCCAAACAAATTGTATTTCTGTAACAAAATAATCAGACGTATGATAAGTCAGACAATAATCGTCGGAAATGTTCAAACTGTTTTCCGTTAGTGATTTGGCACTGGCCAAGATAAAAGTAGACGCTTTCCACGATACGTTGGATGGTCTCCTGGTCTATGTGTCGCATTTCCATACAGATCCGGTTTTTAAGCTCAGTCATAGGGCTTACTCAAATAAACTTTTGAGTTTACCTGACCCCATAAAAAAAATCGAGTAGTGTGAGATCGAGTGAGTGGACAGGCCATTCAATTATTCTCCTTTACGAACAGACATGACATAACCACTGCCGCCGGAGGAAATCCAGTGGGATAAGCAAACCGCTGATGCTTGGATGCGATGCCAATGCACGCCACACCCTGTGAGAGAGCACAAACACAAATTCAAACGGTGAAAAACTTTTACAATTAATTCTAGCATTCAATACAGCGATAATATGTGAAGAAAATGCGTTTATAACAGTGTCACGCAGTAAAGTTATTGACCTTGCTAGCTCGAGGGCGAGTAAAAGGCAATGTGGCATGTATCGGATGAATCTTCAATAAGACTACGAGAAATGCGTAATCGAATACAGAAACTCTAAAAAAACTGACTGCGAGTTGTTTAACAAAACTGTAGACGCCCAAATCAGGAACTGTTCTACAGTTGCAAGATCAACGCAGAAATTTGAACTAATGACGGACAGTATCGTTAATTCGTAAATCCGAGTTTGAAACAAGTTGCCCAAAAACAGTCTGTAATGTAAACACGTATAAAACGAACCTAAAGCGTAAAGTTTACAGACTCAGTTGAAAGTAGAAACTACTGCAGAAACACTTTCCACGTTCATCGTTAACTAAGGTTCTTAACCAGCCGGATTTAGAAATACCAAACAAACGAGAAAATCTAGAATAAGGAATCTATACGTTGAAACCCTTTTAGTCTCAAGGAGCTGATTAAATTTATTCCATCATACTGCAAAAAGGATTTGCATTCTCAGCATATACCAAACAGCTGGCGAATTGTTATACTAAAGCCAAGAAAAATTACGTACGCCCAGGCAAAATCTTACAGACCGATCAGCTTGACATCTTTTATCTTAAAACTATTTTATTTCTCAGTTTCTTCTTTATTGTTCTGGTTAATATTTTACCGGGTAAAAACATTAATGCAATCCATCTGTAAGAACAAACTTTTGAATCTCTCTACATAGTGGTAATATTATTCTTAAACTCCAGTCCGTAGATTCCTTGTCATTTCGCCTGTCTTTGGCACTTTTCCTAGTTTAATTTTGATAACCGCCTTTTTTAAAATTTTTTTGTACATTTTGTTGTTTTTTTTACTCTTTCGGCTTCAATTACTTTGCATTATTTTGTTTTCTTCAAATATCACATTTCCGTGCATGTCTGTTATATATTTTTTCTATTTATATTACATTTAAAAATTTAAATATACTGCAAATTTTTTTGTAACATAAGTAAAACGTATCTAAAAAAGTCATCATGTGTTGTTTGTCGGAACAAATAAAATGCACAAACTTATATTATGTTATGAAAAGAATAGGTAACAACTTAACCGCCAAAGCAGATAAACTTCTATTTATTTAAATTTTTTCTGTAATAACCTAGAATGTCTTACAATGGCATATTTACAACCACTAACTAGAATTAAAACACATATAACAGTGTTCTTTTGGTCTTATCCGTTCCGCTTAAAATACAAGATGTTTTGTAACAGAACTCGTTATAAGAATAAAAGAGAAAATACCTAGGTTATGTAATAATAAGAAGCAGATAGTTAACAGATGGAAATTTTTAGAGACTGTTTTTGTACATTTATGTTTCCAAATAGTTTCGAAATAAAATCTGTAACAAATCATTAGTAGTTTCAATACAGGTTTGTATATTTACATGGTTTTTGTTACTTGTAATTGTAGTGGATATAAAATGTCCGATCAAATTTTTTTGCAAGCCATGTGACATGTTTGTTTATTTTTTTAAAGGACATACTGTTTGCTTATAGGACACCTAAAATAAACCAAAACAAGTAACAATACGAATTACTTTTACTAAAATATCTTAGATTCATTTGAATCATTAGAAAAATAAAATAGAAATAAAAAAAGTTATAAATGCCGCATAACAATTCCACACTGCAAAGAAAAACCTGTATTTTTTGTACATTTAAAACCTTATAATAAAAGAATTCTATCTTAAAATAACAAAAACAAATTTTAGAAAATACAGTCAAAAGGAGCGAATCGGGACTAAAATGTAAATCAAGTCGCTTGAGTACTTATTTACATAAACGGCAACCCTGTTTCGAGATCAACGTTTTCTACTCAAATAGTAGATAAAAATTGAAATAGAATTGCTGGGTTCTGTATTTATACTGTCATTTATTATTAGTTTTGTGACAAATAGTAAAAAAAAGGGCCTTAAAAATCAACAAAAATTATTGATTTTGTTATTGAATATAATGTGTATAAAGCAAACAAAAAACAAAGGTAAACGTCTAAAATTTTCTTATATTATAGACTAAGATGTTGTATACACATTAAAAAACCAAACAAAAAAGTTTAAAAAACGGCAGATAAGATTTTTTAAGCAAAAAATGTTTAGGGGTCAAATTATCTGTAAATTTAAAGAAATAACTGGGGCAACTATAATGAATAAACATTACTAACGGCTGTGCGACAAATTCGACGAAGTCACATTGGTCTATGAATAGCCTTGCAAGTTTTTAATATTCCAAAATTAACTATTAAGGCATAAAAGAAGTCCAGTAAAAATGCAAGAAAGGTAGACCATTTTGACACCAGAAAAAAACATTTGATTTAGTAAATAGTATTAGCAGAGGAATGGAGCTATCCTTTCGATATAATGGATCTTCTGTATGCTGTCAAAAACTACTTTGCCAGAAAATACGTGTTTAATTGTGTAATGAAGTGGACTGTAAATTTTTTTGTTTTAAGACATTTTATTTCGTACGAGCACCTCCGAACGTATGATAATATAGATGAAAAAACAAGAAAAGTTATGCAACGCACAACACATGTGTGTATGAAACATATCTACACAATTCTTACATAATCTAACATACTCCCCCTCGTTGTCAGACGATAGGAAGACAACAAATACATATTCAACACAACATGAATAAATCATAACATATACAAGTAAGATATAATCCAAACATCGTATATAAAAATTCAAAAAAAAAATGTAACTACGTACTAATCTAAGTAAATTGCTATGAATAAAACGGATGGCACTCGCGCCACCTCGTAACCATAAAAGATTGTCTCACTACGACGCACTGAACTTTACAACACTGTCGTTAAATTTAGCAAAGCTGCGAATTATTTCACCAGTAGACACCTTGACGGAGGCTACCCGACTGACGCCGTCTTTTCCGGGAAAGGTCCTTATGATTCTGCCAAGCTGCCACACTTGCGGTGGGAGAGCATCGTCTTTGATGATAACCATAGAGCCGTTAACTAGCTCAGAAGTCTTTGTTGACCATTTACAGCGACGTTGCAATTCACTCAAATATTCTTTTCGCCAGCGCTTCCAAAACTGAAGGCGAAGCTTCTCTATTAGCTTAAATAAATCTCTTTGATTTGTAGGTCCATCAACCAGTGTCTCCAACGAAGGAATATTGATGAGAGAGCGTCCAACCAGAAAGTGCGCAGGTGTAATTGGACTGAGATCGTTTGGATCGTTTGACAAGGGTGCAAGGGGTCTGAAGTTTAAAATAGGTTCGACCTCGCATAGTAAGGTATTATACTGTTCATAAGTAAATCTTGTACCTTCAAAGACACGTTTTGAATAATACTTGCATGAGTTAATGTTGGCCTCCCAGAGACCACCCATATGTGGGGATCGCGGAGAGATAAATTTCCAAGTTATGCCGTCGGAAGCAATAATTTGAATAATTTCGTTTTTATACTGGTTAAGAAATTTATATAGGTCTAACAACTGCGTTTTCGCGCCAACGAAATTTCTGCCGAGTACACTGTGTTCGGCTTAGAACGTCTACTGCAAAATCGGCGAAACGCGGCTAAAAAGCATTTTGTACTTAGTTCCGTTACCAATTCGAGGTGTACCGCCTTGGTGCTAAAGCACACAAACAAGGCAATGTAAACCTTTACCAGTGTATTTGTTCGAGTCAACCTATTTTTGATCAGAATAGGTCCAGCATAATCTACTCCTGTTGTCCAAAAAGGGTAAGAACATGTAATTTGAGAAGTTGGAAGTTCTCCCATGGTAGGATTAATGATGCGAGGCGCAGCCTTAAAGCAAATGATGCACCGATATACAATTCTTTTCACTAAGTTCCTGGCAGCAAGTATCCAAAATCTTTCTCTAAGAGAAGCGAGTAACGTTTGCGGGCCAGCATGAAATAAACGAATGTGCTCATGCTGCACTATTAGCTCAGAAAGATAATGTTTGTTTGACAGTAACGTTGGATGGCACTAATCAAATGAGAAATTTGAGTTTTTTAAGCGACCACCAACTCTTAGAACACCGTCTGTATCGAGCAACGGTGAGAAAGGGATTAAACGATTATTCTTAATTGATTTTCCTGTTTTCAATGATAGGATCTCCTCTGAAAAGGAAACTGCTTGAGCAGATTTTATAAAAAGCCATTGTGATCGATTTAACTCAACAACCTTTAATGGTCCAATAGTTTTCTGGTTTTGACTACGACAATTTTTGGTAAATCGAAGAACATAAGCAAAAATTCTTCAAGTCTTTTCAAAGGAGGATGATCTCATAATAAATCTTTCTACTAGATCGAGACTAGGGACAGCGGTAGATACGAGAACCAACTCTTCGCGTACGGCACGTCTAAGTTTAGTAGTAAATTCAACGTCATGTTTTGTAGATTTTAACGAAGGCCATTGAGTAGAATCCTCGGACAAAAATGAAGGTCCAGACCACCATAATTTATTTTCCAAAAGTGCATAAAGAGTAGTGCCGCGTGAAGCTATATCGGCAGGGTTGCACTTAGTAGGAACATAGTTCTATTTAAAACCTTTAGTACATTCTTGAATAGTGGCAACTCGATTGCTAACATAAGTTTTTAAATCGCATGGTCTGGTGCGGATCCAGTATAAAACGACGGACGAGTCAGTCCAACAGAAGACTTGCGTGAAATGCATTTTTGAAAAACGCACGACCGTTTGTATAAGTCTTGAAAGTAAGCAAGCTCCTAAGAGCTCCAATCGTGGAATCGAAAGTCTTTTTAGGGGGGCTACCTTTGTTTTGGAACACCACAGACAAACACGACGACTGCCTTCTGAATCGATCGAGCAAGCGTATACTACAGCAGAGTAACCGTCTTGACTGGCGTCCGAAAATCCATGTAATTCAACACTGATGACTGGCACAACAAGAACGCGTCGACAGACTGATAACTTGGGTAAGTATGCCAAATCAGAACGGAAGACTGTCCATCTCCTCGCCACGTCATAGGAGACTTCGTCGTCCCAAGCAAGTTTTTCTAGCCACAGCTTTTGAAATAATATTTTTGCAACGACAATAACTGGGCTTAATAGTCCCAGGGGGTCAAAAATTTGTGAGGTTTCCGATAAAATGACTCGCTTGGTAACTGGTTGGTTAGAAGAAGAATTTGAAACGACATAGAAGAGAGAATCAATACGCACGTTCCATTGTAGACCTAACGTGCTGGCTTGTTCATTAGAACTCAAGTTGACCATGCTCGGGTGCAGGTCATCTTCAGCAATATTATCTAGGATTCGGGGATCATTGGCTGCCCATTTCCTTAATTCAAAACAACCTTTAGATAACGCGAGGCCTAAATTTTCCCTAATTTGCCGAGCCTTTACTATGGTGTCGGCGCTTGTTATGACATCATCCACATATGTGTCATATTTTAGAATGTCCGAGATGTCGGGCATTGTCAAGAGACATTCGTCAGCCAATTGCTGGATGCAGCGAATAGCCAAGTAACTAGCGGCGGCAGTGCCGTAAGTGACGGTGTTCAATTCATACACCTGTAGATGATCTTTTGGATCAAAGCGCCAAAGAATGCGTTGTAATGAACGCTGATTCGGGTTTATTAACACCTGGCGACACATCTGCTTGATGTCGCCACAGAGAACAAAGCGATGCGTACGGAATCTAAGTAATATGTGAAAGAGATCTTGTTGTATTACGGGGCCAATCATCTGTATGCTATTCAACGAAACGCCATTAGAATCGGGTTGCGAAGCGGTGAATACAACTCGAAGCTTTGTAGTCCCCGAGGACTCTTTGTATACGGGGTGATGAGGCATAAAGTACAAAATCTGACTAGGCCACGGTTCGACCGGTGTCATGTGACCCAAGCGAATGTATTCATCGATAAAACTAGCGTAGAGCTTTCGAAGTTCAGCGTTACCAAGGAGACGTTTTTCCAAAATTAGAAATCTGCGTTTTGCAATATCGTACGTATCGCCTAAAACATGAGGACTTTCCGTCAATGGAAGCGAGACGACAAAACGATTGGTTTTGTCTCGTGTTGTATTTTCAAGGAAATGAGTTTCGCATGGATGAACAGTATAAGTAGTAGACGACTCTGTTTGCACCTCTTCACTACTCCAGAATTTGGCAAGTTGCTCTTGGATGCCTTCATTTCAATGAATAACATCATCCTTGACTAGATTACAAACGAAAGTGTTGGATGAGAAAGGCAGATGTCCAGACAACATCCATCCAAGACGCGTATTGCGTAAAAAAGGTAAGTCTTTTCCGAGGCTGTATTGCTCAGGTAATAAAATAGACCAAAAGTCATGTACCCCCAAAAGTAAGTCTATGGATGAAGCAGTAGCAAAGTCAGGGTCTGCTAATTGCAGGTCCTGAGGTAGTTTCAATGCATCGTAATTCATTTCCCCAGGAGATAGTGATGCAGTTATCTTTGGAAAAACAAGACAAGCGATTTTCGCTTTGAATGAATTCAAGCGCGATTGCAAATACAAAGTACATCTGTATTTGATAGATGAGGTAGTGTCACCTACACCGGCTAGATTTAAATCGACAGGGTTCTTTATGAGACGTAAAGTGTCGCATAAATTTTCGGAAATCAAGTTGCAAGAAGGGCCACTATCAAGTAAGGTTCGAACCACCTTTTTGTTTTTGGGTGATTCCGATACAAGTACAAGTGCCGTAGGCATGAGAACAGCAGGGTTTAACAGACTCTCCTTTATCGTAAGAGAACTCGCAAGACATGAAGACACCGAAGCGGTCGGTTCGTCCTCCCTAGGCGCATCTTCGACTGCTGGAGCAGCAGTCTTAGATGGAAGCGACTGTTTGGTTGATTTATAGTTTTTATGCGACGAAGTAAAATGCAAGAGCGAGTGATGTTTGGCAGAGCACGTGCGACAAGAAGATTTTGAATTGCATGACTGAACGTGATGTCCAGCACGTAAGCAATTTATATAATAACCCAGCTGTTTGACTTGAGTTAACCTGCTTTCCACAGTTAAGTTTTTGAAACGTTCGCAAGAAAATAAAGGATGTGACCCCTTGCAAAGAGTGCAATTCGACTGTGACGTTGTAAACGTACGGAGCGTGGTTAGTTTGTCAGAGGTAGTTTTCCTCTGTTCAATTGTTTCTAAAAGAACAGCTCGTCCCTCCAAAAACTTCAACACACCATCAATTTGTGATTCTCCATCGGGAATTGAATAATTCTCCAATTCTTTGTTCGTTGTTAAGTCTAGTTTTGAAGTAATGAAATAATACAATATAGCATCCCTCTGCTCCTCGGGAGAGAGTAGGCTTTTTTGTTACTTAACGATCGTTAACTATTTGCCAAGCTAAAGAATAATTTTCTGATGCCAATGGCATGTTTTTAATAACCTCTGCGGCCTTTCCGATCAAAGACGTTTATAAATACTGAAATTTTTGAATATTCGAAATCTAAGAATTTTCATGCACCAAACTTAGAAACAAAGAACGAAAATTTAGCCATTCATTTAAGTCACCGTTAAATGATGGAAGTTAAGCTTCGTGGTAATTTTAACGATTCTGTGGGTCACGCCACTGTTTGGTTATTAAGATTATTGATAAAGGTCACACTATCAATAAGCGTTTGAGCTCTACTAACAATATCAAAATAGTTTGACTCGAACGCAGCTATAGAAATTGTTGTTTGATCGTCTTTTTTGTTTCGATAAATATCTACGAATTCCTGTAATAAAAGCAGAATCGTCGTTAGACGAAAATTGAGTTGATTGACCTCCACGCGAGTTAGCGGTTCTTACAAGTCGTGCCTTTTTTCAGTATCATCAAAAAATTCAATAAACCGATTGAGTTGCTGTTCTAAAAACTCAAGCTTTTCAGAGGCCTTCATTATATCAATTGTTTTTGTAACGAAAATACGTAACGTAACCGAATTTAATATTTAAATACGCGCAAAATGCAATGAACGAACAAACGACACTGTATGAACATTATATTGCCAACGATGCTTTAATTTAAAGGAATGCAAATGTTTAGATAAGAAATGATAAACTAAACGCACCTGCATCGAATGGAATTGAGATTAGCGACGCTCTCTCTCTCTCCAGTTCTCTTTGCACGTGGAAAGGTATCGAAGGTGGCGATGCAACCTTGAAATTCTATTGGACATCTACGATAACCTGGATTAGGTTGTATCCGGCTCGAAGGACCATGTTTAATTGTGTAATAAAGTGGACTGTAATTTTTTTTGTTTTAACACATTTTATTTCGTACGCTGTATCAACATTATAACAGCAACAACTGTAATATATCACTAAAGAATTCATCTAAAACAAAAGAAGAATTGTTGCTACAAAAACCGACAAAACACGAGCACCTCCGAACGTATAATAATATAGATGAAAAAACAAGAAAAGTTATGCTACGCACAACACATGTTTGTATGAAACATATCTACACAATTCTTACATTATCTAACAATACGTAAAAGTAAGAAAATTCCAAAAGAATATGCCAGATCTAACTAAGTAAATTTTTTTTATCGCTACACATAAGAATGTCCTGGGGTAGAGACTGTGCAAAAATATTAAAAAAGCTTATGCAGGTATCTTTCACGATGCAGTCAATTCATATTTTGACAGTTTGAAAACTCTCTTAGAAAATGTAGAGCCCAATTCTATAGTCAACTATGACGAAACTTTTTTTGTTGACGACAAAAAAAGTGATAATAACACGAAAAAAACCTACATTGTAAACATATTATTAATTCGGCAAAAAACTTTTCATCGGTCATGTTTGCAAAAAATAGTGGGGTATTTTACTATTTGTTGTCTACAAAACTGGTACATCTGTGATACTTGGATGTCCAATGGGTCAAAAAACGCACGGTACGGCAGAAATTCGAGTCGTTGGTTTGACCAACCTCTTTTTAAAAACTGGTCCGAAAGTATTGCCATCCATATTTTAAGAAGTACCCTGTTCCAAGAGATTTATTTGGTGATAATCGGTGTAGTCGTCTTTCATATCAAGTGATAAAACTTTGTGAGAAAAATAACATAAACTATGGTTTTTTACCCCCCTCACTACTCAGCGTTGAACGTGCGCTTCTTGCTTTTCTGAAAAAAGTTTGGCGACGTGCGCTAGAAAATTGAAAGAAAAAATATATGGCCCTTACACCAAAACTACATTTTTCTTTATTGTTACAAAAAAAAAAACGTTTGACAGTTTGGAAAATAAGTGAAAATATTAGAAAAAGATTTTTGGTCCATCCTCGTTCAAGAACGACGAGCGTTATGTGAAGAACGATGCATTAGCTTCTTTATTATCTTTTTTTATTGACAAACACGCTGACTGAAAAAGATGATTTCTTCAAAATTCAGTATAAAACAGATAAAGAAGATAAATATTTTATTAGTTTTATCTAAGACTTAAATAACAAGTTCATCAAAAGATTGTTAGCACAGCCCACACTTTTGCGTAGAGGTAGCTACGAGTTTACAAAGAAACATATCCGAGGAGCTTACTTAAATCAATAATTACCTATAGTGTATTCATTTTCAAGATAGAACGCACGTAAACAAACTGAATTGCGTGCTCAATGCATGATCATCACGTGAGGTTGCAAATCCTATTGTATCACTCATTGAAACACGTGGTGGAATCTTTCATGTCCGGATTTGGATAAAAAGTTTTTTGTGTGATAATACGTTTTGTTTTTTTACGTAAGTTATTTACTTATTTTTTTATGTTTGATTTTGAACTATCATTATATAGCATACCTAAAATTTAACGCATACATGTAATTATTAGACGCACCACAAAAATGTAAGAAATGCATCGCTATCAATAAATAATACTGAGTACAGGTCTGTGCGGCATGTTCACACACACCGCATGTATTTGATTACGCGCGCTCTACCTTGAAAACGAATATACTTTACCTACCTATTCATTTTTATTTCTGATTTTTTGTATTCTTTAGTTTTTTCTTAAGTTTAAAAATGTTGTTACATGGGTGAAGCTTTTTGCTTCTTATTTTTTAAATAAAAGCTCATTTCACGTACGTTTTTAAAGTTTATTTTTGTTCTTATTTCAAGGGTGTATCGGTCACTTTTATCAAAATACATAGGTAATCCCATTAACCTATTTGCGGGACGAATTGTAGACACCTACATTTTTTTTACTTTAATCACCTGTTAACGTTACAGGTGTAAACGATACGTCGGTTCAAAGTTCCAATAAAGGCCCAACTTTTAGTATTAGTATTTAGAAGAAAAGTCATTTGGAAAAACATAGCTTTACGGTAATTAAAAACTTGTACAAAGTACGAATGCTACAAAGAAAAAAAATTATGCTACTATTGCATTAATTTTGAAAAAAGAAAAATAAAACGTTTGGCGTTTTACTTTTATATTTTATAAATGTACAATTGCAAAAAAAATTGTTTAAAGAAACATCTACAATTTAACAACGTAATAAACATGGCAATTCTAAAGATGCTAGTAAAGTAAATTAGTAATAATCTACGTTATACGACCCGGAAGATAGTTAATACACTGGAAATATTCAGATTAAACGTTAAAGATTATTCGTGTCAGTTAAGATAGATTAGTAGTTTGTCGAGATTACGTATAAAGCTGATTGAAAATAACTTAATAAATCATATACAATTCCCTTCTTAACGCAAGAAAAATTTGCCTTTTTAAAAAAATTTATACTTAACTTTTTAATGAATAAATCAATAACAATTAGAACTTAGGAACGTCAATTATTTTTTGCGCAGCTAATGTAGTACCAACATTTTTGTTAGCGATGTAAAATAACATGTATTGAAAGTCACACGTTTGATAATCATAACGAACCGCATTGTAAAAGCAGTGTTAAATGATATGAACTAAAATTGCATTGATTAACATTTATCCATAGGAAATTACTCATGGATAGGTTGCTACTGAAAATTTAACACGTTTAAAAATTAAATACATAGTATATAATAATTTGGTTATTATGACTTTCAATAATAAGTTTTTTCCAATATAAATATGTTTAAGTACTTATTTTTTTAAATAAGTATAAATATAAACGTATAATTAATTGTACGCTACTGTAATCTAATCGCGGCGCAAGAGGCGGGATTTTGCATGAATGCGTTCTTGCGTCAATCCTTTACTACTATGTAGTAACAGTCAATAAAATTGTCTACTTTAGTAAATAAAAATATTTTAGACAAATATTAGGATACATATAAAAGCGAAGCTTAAAATCCCCATTCCTTTAAAACTATAAAAGCAAACAATTGTAAGTACAAGACTCATTTATCGATAGATTTTATATTCATTCACCAATAAAATGTTTAAAAACTAAATTAACTATTCAATAGACGGTCAATTAAGACCTTATAAAACAAAACTCGTTCAACAAATCTATTTCTCATTAAATTAAAAAGGAATACAATAATCCAGCTTGGCATTTTGTATAATGAGCAGCGTTCGTAACGAAAGAACTAAAAACTATTAAAGCCATTGTTGTAACGTTTCTTTTATAGTGTACTGTACCGTTCAATTTTCCTGCTAAAGTGTTCAACTAGTGCAGATTTATACGCGAATGCAAGCTGATTTATTGCATATTAAACTGTAAAAGAATGGCGCAGTAAGTTTAAAAATGAAAAACAAGACAAAAAAGTATCACGGTTACTTGCAGTGTCTACTGCAACAATTAATAACAACCAAAAACGAAACTTTTATAAACCTTTTATCTACTTATCGTTTTCTTTAATTTGCTATATATAAACGTTTAAAAATATTAGTGATTTGAATCCGGAATTTTAAACATAGTACTTTTTTGGTATACCTATATTTCAAAATTATTAAAACATTAAAAAAAAAGTTTAAAATCAACTTTACAACTTTCTCCGCTGTTTTAGCTGTTTACAGTTATCTTTACTACGTAGTAACTTACATCACAAGATGGCTTTGTAGTCAAATTTTATCAATGGTTATCTTTATCGTACATAAATACAAACATATAATTTGTCAATGCAATTGTGACAATACATTCGAGTGTGTCTTCTACTGCTGATGAGTCTTAAAAAAGCAAAACGGACGTAGAGTAGATCGCATTGGCACAATTGGATTGACATTGCTTTACCCCCAATGGGTTTTACGTTGTGGTTTTAGCCCGCGGTTTTATTGAAAACTATATTGAATTACGCAGGTTTAAAATCAACTTATAGCATTTACAGTTATATTATATTTTAAAAAAATTTAAAAAGTATTTTTTCTGGCCAGTTGGAGTTGTGCGCAACGTCACCAGAACATTGACTTGTTATATAGTTTTTATTGTGTCATAATTATAAATTTACCTGTCTTGTTATCTAAGAGAGTTTAAGTCCTTAGGTAAACTTATTAAAAATTATTTTATAACTTTGGTTTACATGCATTCATTTTTAATTTGTGGTTGTGATTGAAAATAAAAATCTTTTATTTTAACAAATTCGATCAAAAAATATTTAAAAAATTAAAAAATTCCATTCCAGTTTAATTGACAAAAGTTAATAAATAACTAAAAGAGAACAGGTAATTGCAAAATACTGCTTTTATATACTTCTATTAAACTTGATTTTGTTAAATGTTTTGTGATATTAAGGTATTTTAATGAAATGTTGAACATAAAACTAATATTTTTCTAAATAAATGAGAGACAACCTTGTCACAGCTAATTACAAATGTTTTTAATTGTAATTGGCGGTGACAAGGTTCTCTCATTTATTTAGAAGAATATTTGTTTTATGTTCTATATTTTATTAAAATACCTTAATAATACAAAACATTTAACAAAATCAAATTTATTAAAAAGATATAAAGGCAGTAATTTACTAGTCAGAGATTTTTCGTCTCTGAGAATAGTTCTTAACTTTTCAAAAACAATCAATTTTAATAAATTTAAAAAAATAGTTAATTAATAGTGATTTAAAAATTAATATACTCTTTTTGCAAAAACCAATAAAGTCAGAAATATTTTTCTGAGAAATGATTAAAATATATGGTTTGTGTATATAAAAACAAATAAATATAACTAATACACCAAATAATACAAATTTGTTACAAAAACTTATTTTAGTAGTCATTCTAACCCTAGCATAGTACTATACTGTAGAAAGTACCAGAACTGGTTTTAAAACCTACCTCAAACGTGTAATTAAATTGTAGAAATAACAAATTCATATGATTTTAATTTACTAAAGGCTTCTACTAGTACAATTTTTAAATAAAGACAAGTTAGAAAACATTTCCAAAAAAAAACGGTGTGTTTCGAAACGGTCTAATTTAGGTGTTGTTAGTAAGTTGTAACCGTCGTTTGAGATTGTGCGATTACTTTTGTGTAAAACCCGATATTTGAATTAATGTTATTCGTTTCATTTATTTTGGAATTGTTTTATTGATTTCAAGTTGTTTTTTGGAAGTTATTTAACGTTTTTAGATTCAAAGTTGTTGATAAAATTTTGTATTCGTTTATTTAAAAAAATATTACGCTGTTTAATCATTCGTATTTTACAATTACGTTGATTTGGTCTTTTCTTTGTTCTGTCAAAAATCGAGTTGTAATTTATGTTTCCCTTCCGAGATACAATTGTAGTTAAATATATTTTAGCAGTTTGTTTATTCTAAGTTTGTTTAAAAGTTCTTTGCTGTAAGTGCATTCTGAACACAGTCGTACTTATTTTCTTTGTTTTAGTTCTATTAAATTACGTTAAAATAAAGCAATTTTTAAAAAAATTTATTAGACAGTTGTTATGGTTCAAGTCTCAGCAACTGATCTTTATGACCATAATGAAATAAAATATTTTGTTGATTTGACATTTTTCACAGAACGGAAAGCCGTTTTCCAACTCTACTTTCGTGTTGTAATTAAATGTGTTTGCATCTTCTTTGCACTTCTTGGTAGCATTGCTTTCTTGCACGAAGATTTGGGACACAACTTTTAGGAAAGGTTAGGCGATTAAGTTTAATAAATATAAGTGATTTTGGTTTGACGGAATAGTTGTTGGTTAACAGTAACAGTCGTTAAAAATGCCTTAGGTAACGGAATGTAGTTGGTTGAGTGGTAAACTCACCCCCAATAGATGAAGTAATACAGCAAAATTTATGCAGAAAACGTGCATTTCTTGTGCAGTTAGTGGAAAATCTACGGCTTTAAAAAAAATGTTCACGTGCTGTCAAGTTTTATTTTACGTAATGTAGAATCGTGTTTGTTAAGTGGTACGACGCGGTTATATCTTCGCCTTGGTGGCGGTTTACTCAGAATCTTTCAACGGAACATAGCCCATAGCAGCATTTTTTCCCGATTACTTCTGACAACCTCCGATCAACCACAAGTTATTTCCTGGATTTATTACGACGACAATTTAAGGTATATATTTTGTACCGATTAATTCAATTTGGTGAATTTTATTTAGGCGTTTAAGTGACTTAAAAGTTTTGGGTTTTAAGAAAAATAATGAGAGTTGCAAATTAACGATTTTATCGATAATACAATTAGTAAATGGTAATTAACCGAATTTATCAAAACCATATGTGACAAAATTTCTTTGTATTAAAAATTTATGTTTGACGTTAACCAAAAAATTTACTCATTTCACAATTTATTATTAAGATATTCATCCTGGTTTTAAAATAGATGAATTTATTTTATTTTGCATTTAAATCATTTTTATTTAATGCGTACACGGCCGTGCCTTAATTAATTAAGATTTTCGGTTTTTTTATGATTTTTTTTTTGTTTCATTTCTTTAAATTTTGTTTGTTTTAATACCATTATTCAATTCACTTTAATTTTAACTTTCATATCTAAATTAAATTTTTTTGTTATTAATTTTTTTTAATTATTTAGCATTAATTTAAATAGTTTTTGTTTTGTTTTGAATGTTGATTGATTAAATCTTAAATAATTAAATGTAAACAAGCTTTTAATTTCGTCGGCCTTCGCATTTTGTGAATTTTTGTTTATTTCAAATTTTAGTGAGGTACACTCTGTTAAGGTGGTAGGTTAACATTTTTCGAGTATAAAAATTGTCGTCGGCACGCTTATCTTTCGTTGGCGCTGTCAAATTCTATAAGCGCATTCTATTGACTTTCCAGTAACGTCTTGTGCTACATAGACCAATACGCCTAACAAAAAACCTTTAAGTTATTTCACGCGATTCCACGTGAATCTGCAAATGAATTTTGTAGCTATTTAGTGGAAGCTTTGTCGGGATACATCGTTAGATTTTTCTGGATTAGCGGTTTAATTTGATTCTTTCCTAATTGTCTTTAGCGGATTTCCATATCTCCACACTTCTCCTTTATCGGCGAAGGTAACAAACAAATGGCTTATTTGAGGAAAAATTTCCATGACGTCACGTTACTATAACTTAACTATTCACACCGTCAAGGGGTTAAAAACCTTTAAGATTGCGATTTCTCTTGGGAAGAACTGCTACCATCAATTGCTACATTAAGTCGAGGGAAAACGTTGCGCATTCTCAAATGATTGTATGTATTAAAAACAAACTTTACTTGTGTTAACGCCGTATGTACGTTTTGTGTTGGATTTAATATTACGTTTTAGGTAATACAGATACGGAATTAGCTAATCCTCTACTGGCTAAAACCTAACTGTAAGTATTACAATTTCTAATTTTACGATTAGTACTTCGTTGTTGACCGTACGTACATGTTAGGTTAGCACAATTAATTATAAAATCCTTTTATGGGTCACAAAATCGTATGCAGTGCGCGTTGAGTCTCTAAAACTTCAGTTTTTTGTTATACACTTTTGTGATTTGAAATTTACGAATGTAAAATCATTCTTTCTTCGAATATCAAAGTTTAGAGCCAATAGGTCAGTTTACTGTACGACGTGTTGCCCAGTATAAGGCGCAACTTATATTTAATGCGACCCATGTACTAGCGTTTAAAAAATTTACGTAATTATATTTATGTACCTTCTTCATCCTCTTTGGAATTATTATCTGTGATAAAATAAATATATATTCTGTGTTATTACTTCAATCGTGTTATTTGTTCTTTTGAAGCTAAAAGTAGAGTTGAACGATATCTCCCTAGTTTAATCTTTCATCGTTTTGGCGCCTTTTTAGATTTCATTTATAATTTAGTATCACAAGGCGTGCGAATCCCTCTCCCGGACAACTGTGTTAGCCGTTGCTAATTTTTTTGGTTACACAAAGGTAAGTCCATTTAAAGTGTATCCTTCAAGAGCGGACCAGGCCAGAAGTCTATTGAATTTTACATCTTCCTGGCGCGATTTAGTTTTCCAAATGATCACGGAATTTTAAATATAACCCACCCTGTCTTCACTGAGCACCAGTAAAACTTCGTTTATGTTACTTTATTTCAGGCAAGTGTCATTGTTCTAGCTTTTGCACGTAACAAAGTATTAGCCAGATATATATCGTGTACCTCTCCTCTTCCCTCAGCCGTTTACATTCTTTTAGCATGTGGTCAATCTCTCATTCTTCTCCGCACAGCCTGAATAACCTAGCGTGTTCTTCATCCAACATTTGTTTCCTCTTTCTTCATATCTCTATCTAATATTCCCTATCATTTTTTTACCAGCTACTAAGGTAATCCTCCTTTCTTTATTTTGTCGTAGTGCTGATTGTATTTGGACTGTCTGATCTTTGCTCTCCTGGCTTGTTGCTGTACGTCTTTGTAATTTCTTACTAAAGTTTCTCTCATATTGTTCTTTTCTTTTAACGTTTTTACCTTTTCTCTTGCATATCTAGTTCTCTCGTAGTATTGAAACGTTCGAGAGGTTACTCGCAAATTCAAAAACTTTCTTGAAATTGTTATCCCTCTTCTAGAAGATACACCGAAAGATAGAGAACACTCGAGAAGGATTTCCAAATGTGTATAAATACCGAAAACATCAAATGTTAGGTTAGTTATTGCCGTAATGCGAAGACAGCAGTGTTAAGAAGATTATTCAAGTCTAAATATATAAGTCCTTAGCGCGTGTGTCTAGATAAATATACCGAGAATAATCTTGTACGTGACTTTAGTGTAAACAAGTGTGTGAAGCTATCCGCAGACTTTATCTTATCTTCCTGTAAGTGATATAAATTAGTCGTAAGTGTTTTTATTAAACATTATTAAATTTAATTAGTTCGGTTACTTTAAACGTGTATATATTTTTAGTAGT
This sequence comes from Aquatica leii, assembly GCA_035610365.1. Taxonomy (NCBI): domain Eukaryota; kingdom Metazoa; phylum Arthropoda; class Insecta; order Coleoptera; family Lampyridae; genus Aquatica; species Aquatica leii. The sequence goes on along the minus strand of CM069434.1, from coordinate 10,947,177 downwards.
TTAAATAATTTAGTAGTTAATAATAAAATTCGCTACAGTATGTTTTTCTATCATTTTGCACGTAATTTCTTGCAAAATCTTGCATTCTTTTCTTTCTTCCATCTCTTCTTCGTATTTCACTGCCCGTTTCTCTGCGTCCACTCTTATTTTTTCTGCTTCCACCTCCTCTGTTACTGTTTATCCCGGAGTTCCTCTATCGAGCCCTAATACCCATTCCCAGTACTTTTCCAGAATTGTTTCCAGCTGCGCTTGCTCTTTCCATCCTCATATATCCGCGTCCAAACCTTACGCCAAACATAAACTATCTGAATTTATTGTATAACATGTTTTAAATGAGATCATAAAATATGTACGCCATCTGAAAGTTTTTGCGAAGAGTATACCCTATTGCATTTACCCCCAATAAATATTATGTATGTGCATTATGCGGCTGTTATCAACATTTATTATAAGTTAGGAATTGTGCATGTTAATTTTTATTAATTTATCAAAAATGAAATTTCATTTTTGTAGCTTGCAATCTTTTTTCATGAATCACTGTAATTCGGATGCATGATTTGACATTTTTGCTTCTTAGGTTTTGTCGATGAAAATACGACAACAAACGACTCACTACATCTACATACATCTGTAATAAGTAAGATGTAGTCGTCAGATTCAGCTAAGTGCGTTAGTTATTAGAATGTGAGTTTTCAAAGCGTAACTTACCATATAACTAAGCAAGGAATGAAGTAATAATATAGAAAATATTAATAAAGTACTAAGTACAGAAACTATATAAAAACAATAAAATTGTAGTTCAAATCTAACATAAATTGGTACAATACACACGCCGAAAAGTTGATTCGATTGGTGCAGATCTGTTTGTGCCACAGCGTATATGTAACGATACGAGCGTAGTCAGAAAAGAGCGAGTAAAATAGAAGGGATAATTGTGTGGTGTTGACATCACCAACTAAAGTCAATCTTTCTACCTGAGTACTGTACATATCTCAAAACAGTTTGAGAATTCCCAAATTAAAACGATAAGTAATTTCATACTACGTAGTACAATGACTTACGGAGCAAAAAACTAGGCCCTTTACTAAAGAAACTAAAGTAAAACAAAGATCATACAAATGTAGTACAAAAAACTGATAGGTTTAATTTAGTACAGACATGTCTAAAAAAACAGAATGCCGCAAGTAGATAAAAAAACCACCAAGAAAAAAACATTTAAAATCATTTAAAAATTACGTAAACAAATCTATAGAAAAGTTGAAAAAAATTTTTAGAAAAACAAAAGAGAAGTCGGCCAAAGCAAAAAAAAGCAGCGACAGCTGAAAAAATGTTATCACGTACAGAAATTTATAATTAAAATTTTGTATTAATTAAAACCTAAATAATACTTAAGTACAAAAATTGAAAAATAGTTCAGCAACGGTTAATTTTAACTGAGTTTGACTGTACATTGACACAAGCGCGACTAAATGATCTCAAAAAGTATTTAATCAATTTTATGCAATAGTTTCTGATAAGTAAAAAAACGAAAAAGATTTTAAATTGTTCCAAAAACTACATACCTATGGCTTTGATATGATTTGTGTGTTGTATAAATTTTGTCCCGGAACGTACCTTTTACATACGGAAATATATTAACTGTTTTGTTGTTGACGTAGAAGAAGACAACACGTTAAAGCTAACGTTGCGCTCAATAAGATCGCCATGTTTAAATATCGTTTATCATCCACGTTAAAAATAGATACATTAATTTCGATTTCTATGTGTTACATGTGAGAGTTTGGTTGGGGTAAGAATTAACTTCTATTTTTGCAACGCAGTTTAATTTTTCCGTACTTATCGTAGCAAGTTGGATCACCGCCACGTGTTTGCCCCTTTAAAATTGTACACGTTTTTTAAATACATACAGCTTAAAGCACGTATGTATGTGAATATTGATTATAAACAAATTTTAAAAATCAATTTGAGGCGATGAAATATGTTGGAAATGAACGATTAAACTATAAGACTTAATGACACACCTGCGAGTTTACAAGTGAAAGTCATTTGGAAGCTTGACGCATTGGGTTTATAAATATCATTGGATACCTGATTTATTTGTGATACCATTATATATCTGGTATTTTTCTCACATTTTCAGCAATTTTAGGGTATGATTTGAGTATGCCATTAGCTAGTAGCATATCAATAAAATTGTAAGTAAAAAGCTCGTTTTATTATCTAATAATCTGTGTTGGTATCAAACGTAAATACAAACGACTTAGATATATATGTTGTCACGACTAATTTAAGCAGATAGTGTACTACTATTAAGTCATGTACTAATGTGTTGCCTACTACAGATACAAACGGAATCTGTAGTGGGTATTTTTATCGTTTAATAATTAGCACATCGAATACTACCTACGACTCTTTCTTTTTCTCTGAAGTATTAAGCAGCCACCTGCATTAAGTTACGGTTAAATTGATGTAACAAACTTTTTAAAAACTAGAAAATTTTAATTTGAGGGTTTCTGGTAAAATAAAAAACCGTTATTTATTCAAACGTATTTTAAGACACAAATGTAATGATAAATAAAAGCAAGATCAAAATTTTTTTAATCATCATAGTCAATTTTCCTGCCTGCACGTTGGAAGTATTTCATGAACAACATTTTTTGATATGAGGCTTGTACCGTATGTGATGTTACTCGGAAATGTTTGTTTAGCAACACCACTGTAATAAACTATTTTTCTTCTATGTTGTTATTAGAAAAATTTTTAAATATAGGTCGTTCAAGTTGATACCGTAAACCTTTTTTGAACGACCATTACTAAACACTTGAATTTGCTTTTATTCTGAAGAATGGTCGTACTTGTACTAGATTATTTTACGTTTACACTATTGATATTTGAAACTTTTTATCTTTATCCAATTTGTTGGTTGTCCTTAAATCTATTTAGTACTGTTTTTTTGTTAAAAATTTTGACCATTCAAATCTTTGAAATTCTTAAAAAAACTTTATAATTAAAACTGTTTTTGTTTTTCGCGTGTCTATAATTACTTTTTGCCGTCTCAGAACATAAATGCATCTGTTCGAGATCATTTTGTTATGTTATTCAAGTATGAAATTTGTCCTTAGAATTCCCTACTCTATCGTCGAAAATCTTAAATATTAGACAGGATATTTAACTTCACTTCCTGTAAGACCATCGACGACTTTTACGCCCGGTGCAACTTTCACCTTTACATCATTTCACGCGAATATGCTATTAAAATTGTGAAAGCTAATCGGGGTAAGTTTGTAGGTTTGTGTTTATTAAGGGTTTAATGTGATTCGGTGCTAATTGTCTGTAGCGGATTTTGGTACCCACCACATGTTTACCGTTATCACTGAAGATAACGAACAGGTGGCATATTTGAAAAACTTCCATGACGTCAGGTTATTAAAAACGTTATTTATTATACACCGTCAAGGGTTGGAAATCTTCAGGATTATACCTCTTTTGGAGATGAACTACTACGAAAACTTGGAAAACCTATTCTGTTAAGTCAAAGGAAAACGCTGCGCTTTTGCGTTCTTAAATGATTGGATGCTAAAAAGAAACTTTACTTGCGTTAACATTATATGTTCGTTTGCATTGGATTTATTATTACTTTTTAGGTAACTCAAGTACGGAATTAGCTAATCCCCTACTGGATAAAACCTAACTGTGAGTATTACTGCTTCAATTTTTTTTTACGATTTGTACTTCGGTGATCATGTCGATTATGCTCGTTCGTGCATGTTAGGTTAACACAATTAATAATATTTTGTGCTTCACAAACTCATATGCAGTGCGCGTTGAGTTGAGACTCGAGGTATAAACGTGTTCTATAGTAATGAGACTGTAATATCGGAAACCTTCCTCTCTTATTTTCTTCGACAAACAGTTTAGCCTCTTCTTTTCTTTTGTAAGCTGTGTCAATAATATCAGCAAAAATAAACAAAGTTCAAAAATTGTTCACAAAATGCATGATGACTATTTTTTCAAAAGTCCACTTACATGTTTGTTACTACAACCACGAATACAGTAATAACGGATAATAATTTACAGTCAAAATCTGTTATATTATCTTACATGATTTTAGTTGTTGAATAATTTGTTGATTAATTCAAACTAGAATATAACTTGACAGATTCTTGTTGTTGAGAATTCAACTGTTTAAAAATAATACTACATACACAATTCAGTAAATACAGCTCCACTCGGCAAATAAGATAATCGAAAAATATGTCAACTAAAAGAATTCGTTTAAAATTTTTGCCGCGATAAATGATTTGTCCAATCGTATTTGAGAATTCTAAGTTGGTTAAAAAATCATGGACATGCAGTGTGACGTTTGCTTCCATATCATTGCGATCTTAATCCAATTGAGTTCATATAGAGTTTGGCTAAACATAAGGTCACAAATAATCACGTACAGGAAAGCGTCAAGAAAATCGAGGTGTTATTGAGAAACGCGTTTGCTAAAATCACAGCATTAGATTGGCAAAACAGTGCAAACATGTAGATCAATTGGCTCAAAAAATGTGGGACAAACATAGATTAGTTGACGAAATAATGGAAAGTTAGAGATTTGTAGTAAATGCTAGTTTGTCGGAAGATGACGTCGTTAAAAGTTACCAAACAAATAAATTATTCGTTCATTCGACAAAACGTAACACTTTAATACATTTAAAAAAAGCAAAAAAAAATTGTTTTTAATCTTAAATCATTTAAAACTGTTTCAAATGGTTAGTTTGTCGTTTATAGATTTGTTTCATTCTGATTTTGTAAAGAAAAAATTCATTACACTGGTTATGCAGCACACAATACACTTATATGTATCCAAAAATACAGATTTAAATTAAGCGACCAAATACTTTTTTTAGCTTAGTACCTTACAAGCTACTATAATGCCAGTATCCCCTCTCCAACTGTCGTGTTTGCTGAGTTGAGCTGTAGTTATTTACAATTGAGTGTAAGTAAGTGGTATTTTTAACGCGACAGCTCTGTTTGAGAAACGAGCTCAGCGGACGAGGTTTTCATTGCGTTGGAGCGCTGTAATATCTAAACGCACAAAATTCGTATTAAATTCTTTAGTTGACAATAATTTAAAACAAAAATTTATCAACAATCGCGTGTATATTTTTATGTTGGCAAGATCAAGTTTTTTTTAATCATGGTTATTTTTCTCACTGTAAGTTGGTCATTTTTAGGTATTTACACTACCGCTCATGGAAGTTCGGACACATAATGAGATGCACAAAAATATACAGCTGCTGGACTTTATGTCTTATTTAAATAGATTAATTTTGCCCGCGGATGACTGATGCCATGTCCGAATCTAAAACAAAATGTAGACAGTACAGTGTTAATTATTTGAAACTTGGCTTCATTCTATCATTGTCGGACAAACAATTGCCTATGTGCCTTTTATGCAACAAAGTTTTGGGCAATGACCCGATGAAACCATCTAAACTGCAGGATCATCTGAGAACATGTCACCCTGATAAAACGGATAAAGATTTGAAATACTTTTAAACACTCAAAGATAAACTTCAGAAGACACCCACGCTGGACAAAATGTTCGCTTCGACGTCACAAAGAAACGATGATGGTTTGCGGGCGTCTTGCCATATCTCGCTACTTAAAGCAAAATCCGGAAATCCGCATACTATCGGAGGGAAGTTAATTTTGCCAGCCGTTGAAGAGGTTTTAAAAACTGTTTCACACTAACTGCATCTGATATCATTAAAAGAATTCTCTTAAGCAACAATGCTGTTGAAAGACATATTGATGAAATGAGTTCTGATATTGAAAGCATCTTATGTAATTATTTGCAAACGACCCATTTCTCTCGGTGCCGGAAAGTTCACCGAAAACAATTCACCGAAAACAATTCACCGAAATAGCAATTCACCGAAATACGATTCACCGAAATACAATTCACCGAAAGAGCAATTCACTGAAGTACGATTCACCGAAATATATCTTGTTATTATTTTATTGTTTTATTACTTTTTTTGTCAAAAAGCGATTTAAAAAAACGAACGGATTCATTACAACGATAGAGACGATATAGCATAGATTTTCTCTTAATTAATGCAAACTTTGTAAAACATTTGATTAAGTAATAGCAATTTAATGATGTATAAATTTTTTTAAGCAAATATTTTCAAAATAATCTATTTGTCTGGAGATTACGATTATTGGTCGGTGAAAAAAGTTTGCTTTTTCATTTGAGAATTTTATTTGTATAACTCCTACATAATTATTAATTCACGAGAATGAAATTTCTTTAAACACAACTTTCTAAAATATTTGCTAATCAATCGTCACCCTTAATGACAGAAACCTAATGTTTTTATACCCATTCAAACTAACTTATCCTAATGACTGTATAATTATGAATTCACGAACATGAAATTTCTTTAATCACAACTTTCTAAAATATTTGGTAATCACTCGCCACCCTTAATGACCGATGGCTAATGTTGTTATTTCCATTCAAAGTAAGTTATCCTTAATGACTGGAACTGTATAAATACATAACTACTTGATGGCAAGTTTTATTGCGAAAGTAGTTGTGCTGAAGTAAACGTTGAAATGGCTGTTCAGGTTATTCTTAGTGAAAAGGGAAAACGCAAACTGGTGGTTGATGGTCATTTACACTTTAAAAATAAGCAAGTTGAAACACGAACATATTGGAGCTGCGAATACTATCAAAAACTTAAATGTCGTGCGCGTGTGGTAACAGAGGATGATAATATCGTAAAGAGAAGTGGTTTGCATAATCATTTGGCTGATGCATCGCAAGTAGAAGCTACTACAGTTATGAACACTATTCGTGATAATGCTTGACATACTCAACACGCACCTTATTACATAATATCAAACGCATCGGTTGGAATTTCGCAGGCTGCAGCAGTAAAGCTATCCAAAGTGAGCAGCATCAAACGAACCATTAGAAATATACGAACTAGACACGAAGATATTCCGGCATTACCTATTCACCGCCGGGACATTGTTTTACCCGAATAGTATAAAACAATAAGCCATAGGGAAGAATTTTTAATGTACGATTCTGGACCTGCTGATGATAAAATGTTAATTTTTTGCACTAGAAGAAACCTTCAAGTTTTGGCCAGATCCGCTAATTGGTACGCAGACGGTACGTTTAAAACTGTACCACATTTTTTTCACCAACTATATACACTACATGGTTTAAATAATAACAACGCTATTCCATTGGTATTTGCATTGCTGCCAGATAAAAGAAAGGCTACGTACGTTCGATTCTTTCAAAAACTGAAAGAACTTCAGCCAGGAGCTATACCAGTTACAATATTAACCGATTTTAAATCTGCAATGGTGAGCGCAATTGCAAAAGAATTCCCGCAAACTATACATCGTGGCTGTTTTTTTCATTTTTCCCAATGCATTTTTCGAAAAATCAGGTCAGAGGGTCTTAAACAGAGATACGAAACAGATGCCGATTTTGCTCTGAACCTTCGTTTATTATCGGCAATAGCGTTTGTTCCTGTGGAAAGCATAGTAGATGCCTTTGAAAGACTGTGTGACGAAAATATATTGCCTCCAGAAGCACAACCTGTTGTGGATTATTTTGAAGATACTTGGATTGGGCGCCCCCATTGGCGTCAGCATCGGCGTGCTCCGCAGTTTTCTCACCAAATGTGGAACTGTTTTGATGGGGTGATCACCCTAACATATGGAGATTTATCGAGGCCATACAGAGAGAACAAAGCTTAAATGCACTTCAAATAGAGCAGTACATAAGCGGTCAGGAAGGACCAACAATGCGTAGAAAATACAGAGATTGCGCGATGAGAATAGCACACCTAGTTGACAATTACAACATCATAAACAATATATATGATTATATACGAGGCATAGCACATAATTTAAGTTATTAAACAGACAGAAATAATATGAACATTTCAAAACATGACAAGGGAACATTTTCCACATCTAATTGTAAGTTTAAGTAAAATTTAAAAAAAAACTAATAAAATCAAAGTAATAAAACGACAAAAAAACATAAACAAAAAAATAAAACAACACAACGACAAAGAAATAAATTTCCAACTTTTAAACACGCCAGAATTTTTCTGTCAGTCCTAAGCCTAGATAAAGTGTGAAGGAAAGTTGAAAATAGCACAATTTGTCAAATTATAATTAACAATCAATCGTACTTCGGTGAATTGCTCTTTCGGTGAATTGTATTTCGGTGAATTGTTTTCGGTAAACTTTCCTAGACTCCATTTCTCTATACAACTGGATGAGTGAATTTTACCTAGTAATTCAGCATTATTATTGGCATATGTTCGTTTTATTATGAATCAAGAAATCTACGAAAAACTGCTCTTCGCAAGAACTTTGACCACCGACATTAAAGGTGAATCAATATTTCATGTTTTAAATTGAAAAAGCAATCCCTTTATCTAATATAATATCAGTAGCTACAGATGGAGCACCTGCCATGGTTGGATGTTGGATTTTTTGCACTCTTTGAGACTATTTTAGAATTTCTGGATACTAAAGATAAAATTTTAAAAGACAATTTAGTGAAGTGGAAAACAGACATCGCGTATTTAACAGATTTGTATACAAAATTTAATATAGTTAATTTGCAGTTAGAAGGAGACAGTATAAAATTGATTAAAACAAAGTCCATCTTATCAGCGTTTCTTGTCAGAGTTAAACTAATGAAGCAAAATATGGACGGAGCGAATTTGCCCAGTTTCCCAATTTGTCACAGACAAACTTCCAGGAAAACAACGTTCAACATTTAAATGCCGTCCATTCAGATTCTGAAACTAGGTTTGAGGATGTTTTGACTATGAAATACCACAGTGGTGACATAGAAGAAACGAATGTCATAATACAAGAGGAACTTACTGAATTAAGTACAAACGAAGAACTTAAGATTCAGTTTAACAACGGATATCAGCAATTTTGGCTGCAAAACAACATACCCGTTGCTTATCCCGTATTATGGAATACAGCGAGGAAATTTTTAATTTTCTTTCCATCGTCATACCTAGTGGAAAGAGGGTTCAGCGCTGTTACCAATCTCCTAACAAAAAAAAGAAAGAGACTGGACATCATTAGCCGAGGAGATTTAAGATTAAACCTTACAAAATTGACGCCAAATGTTGATAATTTATTATTAAAGCATCAGGTTCATCATTCTCACTAAAACCATTTACTTATTGCTTAGTTCATTTTATGTTTATTTTATGTTACGTATGTTTTACATAACAGATACAAAAGTTTATTTTGAGTAGTTTTAACTTAAGTTCAATTAATAAATGTATAAAACTTAACATGTGTTTTTACTTTAAGTTTTTAACACTAAACTTCACTACAGTTAGAAATTTTGCAAAAAATCAATATCAGGTAAGCAGATGGTCTACCCAAAACCGAAAAACATGGCAAGGGATCTTTGACAAAAAAGTTTGGGAACCTCTGGAATGGATGATATGAAAGTAATATACTGCGGTCCTATTCTGTGTACTTTTTAAATCTAAAGTTAGGTTTTAAATGTAGATAATTATACTACTAATTGTATTACAGAATAGAATTAATTTAAACATGTGTTTAATTGTTATGGTTATGAACAATTATAACACAACATTTTACCGTAGTGTACAGGATTTTACAATGTCATATAACAAAGTGCGTAAAGATAAATTTTTATTTGATCTGCAAAGAATTATAAAATACGTTTACACTTAAAGAGACTAAAAAAGCCCTTACTAAAATGTATTTGTTCAAATAATCAAAAAACGGTATACCAAGATTTGCAATCAGAGACCTAGAAGTTTTTATGAACTGAAACTAGCCAAGAATGGATAAACAATCTGTATAGTTTACTTTTATTCCAATTTTTAAAATCATTAAACAAATTCGCCGAAAAAATTTGTATTCGTATATGCCTTAAATCTTCGCCTCCGTATGTTAGTTATGAAAGTAGTTAAAATAATATAATCTAATCAAAACATAGTTAAAACTTTTACGTACAAATGTTTTAGGATAAACTTAATATAGAGTTAAGTTTGTAATTCACTAATTAAATTTTTTGTAGAATACAATTTAGTTAAAAATAATTACTGTCAAAAGAGTTTATATACTTAAAATTTTACGAATGATATATTTCTGTTCAAACGTCTATGTAATGTAATTACGTCATTGGCTTGAAAATGTCACTTTTTAATAAATGTTAAATATTTTATTGGTTTTCTTAATTACCGAAAACTTTGTTCTGGCGTTATGAAATTATATCTTAATATTTCGTCCTGCAAGCAACGCTTAATTTAATTTTTCGAGACTGTACTCAAACTAGATTTAGAAAGAAAAACATTATTATAGTGATTGGAATCTCAAAAAATACTTCACACATCAAAGACTAACAGCAATCAAAACATAAATCTCTTTTAAATAACAAAATCAGATTTTCTACTAAATTCTTTTAAGTAAGCGGATTAAATTGAAAGAAAAAAATAAAAGACAAACAAAAATAGAATTGTATTGATTTGTTGAAAAGTTCATCAAGCATAAAATATACAAACATATGGTATTCATTAAAGAATAACGTAACTTCAACATTGTTATGCGTTCGCCTATTTTATGTTTCCATATCAAAACCAATTTAATTTCCTTTCAAATTAAACTAATGGACGCACAATGGAACTTATTTGCTCGGGAAACCCTTTTAGTCCATACGTGTAGAAAATTTAGTACAATTTGACGGATTTTAGATATAAGATTATTCATTTATGTTTAGTACCAATCGCACACGCTTCACGCTGAACTGCTGATAAAGAGTATTTGTGATAATGCACGTATTTAAAGTATTGAACTAAGATTGTAAGTTCAATACTCAGTGCCAAGTTCAATGAAGACTGCCATAGCGTTTATAGTTTTTTTTGTTTGTGTTTCGGCAAAAACAAATGATTATAGAGGTATGAAAGTTTAGCGTAATAATAATTATATTTAAGAAAAACCTTTCAGATTTATGCGAATATAACTGGTGCAGTCATGAGTGCCAAAGAAAAGGAAATTTGGACGGCAACTGTCATTTCAATCATATAACAGGAAAAACAATTTGCAAGTGCGATTCGACCCATTGTCAAAATGCTGCATGTTCTAAAAACTGTAAAGAGCAGGGTTACTATAATGGTTACTGTCCAGATAATAAAGATTATTTCTGTAGATGTAACTTGATGACCAAATGCGATGTCGACGAATGTATTACCCACTGCGTAAACGCTGGTTCGCGTGAAGGCGGTTTTTGTAGCATTCACACTCATTCGTGCGTATGCTATAAATATAATTAGATTTTGTATTAAGCACTGTTTTAATTGACTTTGATTCTAAAAAAAAAATAAAGAAACAAACTAAGGCTATTCAAAAATTAGATTAGATATTGTTAATGCAAAAAAAAACTATTAAAAAGTAAGAAAGATGCGCTTACAAAAATTGTAAAACAAAAAAATTAAATCTGCATATTTATTATTATTTCTCTGCTATAAGAACATTAAAATAGCAGTTTATAATCTGTTGTCAAAAAAACTGCTTATGTTGCAATTTCTTCCGTAAGTACAGTGCACGCCGCTTAATGGAATCACATTGAGACTTCGAGTTTTCGATAACAATAACTAAATTATAGTAAAATCCGTATTTAAAAAACCAAATAGATGTTTATTGGTTAGCAAGCAGTAAATATATACAACGTCTATCTAATTAACATGTTGTTACTTTGGAGGGTGAGATTATAGTGTCAATACAAGCAAAGAAAAATAAACGTTCTAATAAAATTTCCAAAAAATCATTTTTAAACAAATCAATTAAAAGTTACGGCCCTGTCGCTTTAAATAGTTTGTTGACATCGTTATAAACACAAATCATAAACAATATTGCCACAAGAGTATTTATGTGGTACGATTTTAGTCTTAACTTACAGTGTGCCATATAAAGATGTCACACGAAGGTCAAAAACATTTGGAAAAGCTATAGGCAGACGAATATAATCCTTTGTCAGAAAGTTCCAAATTGAAATGTGAAACTACTCACCAACATCCACTCAAAAAAACCAGAGAAAATGTACTCGATGCCGTATTGTCAACTGTTATTTTCACTTATGTGCCAAGATTGAGTGTTAGTGTGAGTGACGCTCAGAAACTTTATTCGATCAAAGAAACAATTGAAGTAGTAATAAAGAATATGGGGTATATTGATTTCGATGATATAATCGAGGTTGCAAACTAAACTGAAGATTTCGAATGTTTTGAAGCAACTAGCGAGGAATCACCATCATTTTCTATTTAGGTCGACTCTAAAACACGTATACAATGGACACCTTCAAGTGCAACAAACAAAGAAAAATTTATTGGAATCCTAGTGTTAATCAATTATCAATTTCCATCAATTAATCCATACTGACAGAAAAAGAAGTTATTTACCAATCATATACCTTGTGTTCTACGCTAGGGGTACCCCATGGGATTTAAAATAGGAAAATTGAAATTATTTTTTTCCTGCTTCCCAAATTAAAAAATCGCAAAAATTTTGACGCAGATTTAAAGTGGCACTTAAAACGTTTCTAAAAACAATTTTTTTATTATAATTTGATAATTGATAAATTAATTACAGGCATTTGAAATTCGAAATTTTGAAGGTTTTTCGCGCATGCGATTCAGATTGGCTATCTTCGGTTTTTAAAATAATGCTAAAATTAAATTGTAGCCTGTCAAATAACCATAATGCAACTTTATTTTTGAGGAAATGGAAATTTGAAGAACAAAGACTAGAAAAATTACATTTAAAAATTTTCTGTAGGCCAAAAAAACCAAATTGCGCCCGCATTTGCGTAGTAATAAACTAGCTTATGATTCCAAAATGAAATAAACTTGAATTATGTTCAAGTAAATAGGTATTAAAAATCAAGTTACCATTGATTTGTTATAAAACATTTGAAGTGTTGACAGTTTTGATAGAATTGTTTTTCAAGCTTCGAAAATGAATGTAGTAGAAAAAATTCTTGTGGTAAAACAATATTTTCGAGGTGTTTCAAAGATCCAAATTTGAGAAGACTTTGCTGGTTTTTTCGCAGATAGACCAATACCTTCTTTAAAAAGTATCAAAAAAACGGTACAACTATTTGAAACCACTGGCTCCGTAGATCCACCATGTAAATGTCAGCGTCTACCACCCTTACACGATCATGAAGACAACCCTCAGAAGTTGGCAGTTCTTGCAGCTGTAGACCAAGAGCCTGATGTTAGTTTGCAAGAAATTGAAATTAATGTAGGTGTTACTCGGTTGTCAGCATTCAGGTACCTCATACAGGAGAGCTTTAAAAGTTACCGTTGGAAATGCCATCAAGACTTATTACCACACGATTATTATGCTTGTATGAGATTTTGTGAAATAATCACCGAAATGAACAATACCGATCGCGATTTTGTAAAAAACATTTGTTTTTCGGATGAATGTTCATTTGGACTTGATGAAAGACCAAATCGACAAAATAATTGTACATGGTCTCTCGAAAATCCACACAAATTAGTAAATGAACCAAGTCAATGGCGACAAACTGTCAATGTTTGGATGGGCTTGCTGGGAAGTCATGTTATTGGTCTTTTTTTCATTGAAGGTACACCTACTTCCATAAAACATCATTACCTTCTACTAGAAGAAGTGTTTCCACAACTAAATGATGTTGCGGGTGAATATCACCAAGTTTGTTTTATGCAGGATGGTGCTCCAGCCCATACTGCTAGATTAAACACTGGGCTTCTGAATGAAGCATTTCCAAATCAATGGATAGGCAAGAATGGTCCCATTACATGGCCTGCTAGGTCACCTGATTGAAACCCGTGCGATTTTTTTTGTAAAGTTACATAAAAGAAAAATTATTCCAAAGAGGAAAACGGTATGTAAACAGGGACGCACTAAAAGATGAAATTCACGTGATATGCCGAGCTATTACTATTCGTAAATTAGCCGAAACACGAAAAATATTTGTTGAACGGCTAACTTATTGTACAGTTCAAGCAGGAGGCATTTTTGAACACCTCATACCCAAATAGGTGATTCGCCGTGGTCGTTCCGCCAAGCAACGGATCGACAATGTTAAAAAGGCCCTTTACAGGACCACAAATTCTCAATTAAAATGAATTTTTTTACACGGCGATTATTCGAGCAATCTTCCTGCGTTCGACCTATTGGTATCACAATGAGTGTTCGTAAATACCTATGTAAATATAAATTTATGTTTGATTAATTTTTTTTTCTAGTCTGCTACAGAAAATTTTCAAATGTAATTTTTCTAGTCTTTGTTCTTCAAATTTCCATTTCCTCAAAAATGAAGTTGCATAATGAAAGATAGCCGATCTGAATCGCATGCGCAAAAAACCTTCAAAGTTTCGAATTTTAAATGCTTGTAATTAATTTATTAATTATTAAATTATAATCAAAAAATTGTTTTTAGAAACGTTTTAAGTGCCACTTTAAATCTGCGTCAAAATTTTTGCGATTTTTTAATTTGGGAAGCAGGAAAAAAATAATTTCAATTTTCCCATGTTAAATCCCAAATTCCCCTAGCGTGGAACACAACGTATATGTCAAGAAATTGGTTTCAATTGTTATTGAAGTGTTAGTAATAACAAAGACATGACAGAAGATAGATTAACACAAACTAAGATTTCCTATACATAAGTTAAAAAATCGTTCCAAGATCTAATTATACCTGTCACAGTAGGCCAAAACCTGCAAAAAGTGTCCAAAATCGATTTTATGAAAGTACAAATATGTATTTCAAATTTCGTTGGTACATGAATAGATAACGGATGCTTTCTTTTCTGGAAGCACAACCTCACTGAACAAAATTTCTACCTGCTATAGTCTTCTGAACAATAGACTTTACTGTACACTTACTCATTGATACTTCAACGCATTTTATAACCAGACTTCGACTAATTATTGTGTCTAAAAGACGTTTGTGTTTTAAGTAAAATTTAACAAAAAGTTTTATTGAGGTATGTACATTAATGTATATATATACTGGTATGTTGATTGACTGTCTAAATATGGCAATTGTTTACATAGATCATGATGGTGCTGAATGTGAAGTTGTTCCCTCTTAGTGAAGTTTGTTTAAAGAAACAAAAAAAGTCCTACGAGTTCCCGCTATAAAAAAAATTCAAAAAAATACCTTGGTTATTGCTTAATATCATAATCAACAATTGTAGACCCATTCAGCACCACTTATGAAAGATTCTTATTGAAATATACGAGAAATTATTCTCAAGTCCGAGAACTTTCGCGAGGTTTTTGTACATTTTCAGAACGTTCACCGAAAGATATAGAAAATTCTCGAACGTTTAGACAAAATGTATAAATGCGACACAAACAAATCATAGGTCAGTTATTTTAGTAATTCGAAGTCGGCAGTGTTAAGAAGATTATTCAAGTTTAAATAAATAAGTAATTAACGCGTGTGGAGCTTTACGTGACTTTAATGTAAACAAGTGTAAGTGTTTAGATAAATAGAAATTTTCCGTGGACTGTATCTTTTGGTAAAATTAGCGTGTTTGTATTAAATATCCTTGGATTAGTTATAAACGTGTACATATCTTTAGTATAAATAAATTAATTAGTAATAATAAACGTTACTTACATTATTTTTATCAGACGCCGCACGTGCGTGTTATGTTTACTCAGAGTAAATCCGCGCCGCGCTATTAGACTACAGCGCACTTACGCCTTTTTCAGAATAAATAAATTCAAGATTTGTCCAATAAATAAATGTAAATACAATGCAACATTATTGTTTGTAAGATTTTGTATTAAAGCTATTGCTGCATGCATTAAAAATAAAAGTTTTTACAAAACTCATTACAAAGTTAAAGTGATATATACGATTAAATTATTTAAACTCAAAGTCTTCTCCACAAATATGTTTTAGTTTTAATTTATTTTAAACATTTTTCGACATTTTTAAATGTCATCATAAGTATAATTACAAAATTAGAAATTATTAAAAATACAATTTATACATTACATTATTAAAAGAGCATAACAAGTATTAAAATTTTCAAATTGAGCTGACAAGTGTCAAAAGTAATAAATGAAACAATCAATAAACACACATCTAGAAGTGATAAGAAAATAAACTAAAGCTAAAATTAGACTTTAGGATTAAGAAGAGAAGTAGTGTAATACCAATTTAATAAAAATAAATGTGCAACTACCTGCATTGTATTTATAATATTGATATTGGTACATACAAAGAGTTTTTCATTAAAGATATGTACCCTTAATAGTTTATAAGTGATTATGCTGAAACGCCCTGTATAATACTTGGATACTTATTAGTTTAATTTTTCTCGTGTATTTTCAGAAATTTGTTTAAGCGAAATGACAAGGAAACATCTTTTTGATATTTTGTATCAAAAAAGGGCGAGGAATGCTCTTATCAGACTGAACATTTGTTTAACTATTTGATGTATCATTACCACATTGAAAATAATACAACAGCTGCCGCACACTTGAAAAAAATTTGGTGTGGTCACCACACGACTTTCCTAAAATTAATCGTCGTTTATTTAAAATAATAATATAAATAGAAAAAACATAAACCGCATTGGGAGTTGAACCTTCGTACGTCGCGTCGGGGCGATATTACTGCAGTCGTGCGATTGATGTCACTACACCAAAATGACCTACTCATATGTTATTTACATCCGTATTTTAAACAAAGCCTTTTACAACGCGATACATTTTTTAATATTTTTGATATTTGTTATTAAATTTTGAAAATTATTATGCAAAACGTTCTCTGTTACACATTGTCATATGTTCTGATACTGGAAATATTTTAAAAACACTTTAAGGACATATAAATCAAAATTTTCAATTTCCTTATGTTAATATGTATGCTTCAAAATTTCTAGGACACACGGTATAAACAAGTCAAAAAAATTAAGAGAAAAATTGTTATTTTTTAACGTATCTTGCTTTCCCTTCAAGATATGAAATTTTTTCTTAAAAAAATTGTCGTAGGCAGGATTCGAACTTAGGATTATATATGGAATTCACTTTAAATTATAAATCACATATCTAATAAACTGTTTATGTTAGGAAAAAAATTTATTTAAATTAATTGTTAAGAAGAATTAACTCTATGAGAAACTGTAAAAATAATTCGAATAACTTACGTACTTACAAAATTATATAAAAAAACTATTAAAAATGGCGGATACACCCACTTTTGGTTTTTTTATCAAAACCCATTCTTTGATAGAACCGAGAGAATATGAAAAACCATCTCCATACCAAATTTCAAGTTACTAGAATTTTTGGTTCGAGAGTTATCGTGGGTACATTGTTACACACAGACACACACATAGACACCCAAAATTTGTTGGTCAAAAATACGTTTTTCCGATTCAGGAGACCTTAAAACGTAAAATTATGCAATAAAAACGTTTTGAAAAAAAATTTTGATCGCTGTACTTTCCTTATAAGAAAGTAAAAAACAATGCAAAGTTCTGCAGTTCCGTTTATACAAGACTAAAAGTGGTTTCCAATTTTATGCCCAAGCTTTAGAAAAAAATTAAACCTGGTTAAGCAAGGCGTTTATTTTCAACAAAGACAAAAAGCGCACTGCTAGTGAAGAACCACAACCTTTAGGAAGCGGCGTACGTCGCCGTAGACGTCCTAGACTGCCATATTCAGAAAGTAGTTTAAGAACAAAACGTAGAAAAGCTGATCAACTAACTGCAAATTATGAACCAGAAGAACTTGTATCGGCGGCAAGTAAAAACTTAAAGCACAATAGAAAAGCTTCTGCGGCGAACTTCATTGCCGAGGCAGTTTTAACGACACCCACAAGGGCTACTAAAATACGAGAAATTTGGCATAAGAGTAAAAAATTGCAAAGTGCTAAACCTTTGACACCTGATGAAGCTTTTTTAATCATGGTAAAAGCCAAAGAGACATAGCATCAATATTTAATTCATAGGCGAACTGGAAAACAACAGTTTGCAAATATATATCCGTCGTATAATAAAGTTTGAGAAGTCAAGTCCCGCTGTTATCCTCGAAAGAATGGTCCAATTTTAACAAAATCTTCCGCAGAAGTTCTGTTGCAGGATCTTCTTGACCATACCATAAGGCGTATAGTTGCTTTAGAAAAGCCAGTTATATTTAGTCTGTCTGATGATGCATTAAATAGTTTGGTATTCGTTGTAAAATAGGATGGCGATGGAAGTAAAGGTCATTCTGAATACAAGCAAGTATTTTTAGAGTCTACAGTAAGTGATTGTAGTTTGTTTTCGACATCTCTGGTCCTTTTGCAACTATATGCAGAAAACCCGGAAGCGGAAAAAATAATAGGGCAAAATCCATGACCCTCTTCCACTACATTTTGCCGGCCAATCAGATTTCAGTTCCAGAAAAAACCTAGTGCACAAAATGTACCAGAGAAAAATTATACAAACGATCAAATTCAAGAATTAGTTCTCACGAAATGCGAAATTTAAAATAAAGAATTGTGTGTATCGTATGTTTGCGTAATGACTATGATTAATAATAAAGTGCGCAGTGCTATTTCGGAGACGGCTTAAGCACAAACTATATATGTAAGGCGATTCCAAAAGAGATGAATAACATACAAAAAGTTCTTGAGAAAGAAGTACATAAAAATACTTTGAAGTTTTGGTTATCGTCTCTTCATGCATGAATACGATTTTTTGAATGTTTGTTGCATATATCGTATAGATTAGATATACAAAAACAGCAAGTGCGTGGTATAGAAACAAAAACACGTTTTGAAGAAAGGAAAAGAAAAATAAAGTGAAACTTTCGTGAAATAATGGGATTAGTGGTCGATGTTCCAAAAAGTGGTGGTAGTAGAACAACGAATGATGGCAATACCACTAGAAGATTCATGAAACGCTAATTAAGAGATTTAGCATAATTTTGCGTACGCTATCTGTTGGATATGCCGCCAATCCTGGCGCATTCAACAAATACGGTTTGGAAACTGCAAATCTGTATGTGAACAAGTAACCTTGGTACTACATGCCTGCCTCCGTACATATAATCCTTTTGCATAGTTCCGTAATGATCAAAGAAACAATTTTGCCGATTGGACAATTAGGAAGCACAGGAATCGCGCAATAAAGATCAAAAATATTTCAGAGGTACTATTATATGTACGGATGAGTTGTCTTTACTGGAAGTACCATCAGTTGAGACATCGTCCTTCTCATCTCCAGCAGTAGATGTCAGAGACGGACACATCGTCAGAAGAAGAAAGTGACAGTAAGAAACAATTACGTTCCCTTCAATCAATGAAATAGGGACAGTAATTATTTATTATTTTTATTTATACATAAATGAAGAAAACACGTTGGCAACTTTTTTTTTACTCGTTTCCTTCGCGTTTAACAGGTTACACGGTCTCTATTTAAGTTGACTAAATATTAAGAAACATAGTTTATAAGCAATTATTATTTCGTTTGAAATCATTTTAAGAATAATCCAAATCAGTCAATTTCTCGACTTTTGGGACCCCTAAAAGTTAACCGTGTCACCTGTGGATTTTTCAAAAACAATTTTTCGTTATAATATATTTGCAGATAACTAACATACTCGAAGCAGAATTTTGAATTTGGTCACTTTAGGATTAACGGCACCCATAAAAACCACCACTACCACATAACATTTTTTTCATTATTTTTTCATAATTATCTAGACAATTTTGAAGCCATTTAAAACATAATCTAGTTTTTCACCACTTTTTGTAAATTCTGGCCCACTGTGCGCCTGAGTGCTTCTGTATTGTTAAAACTTTGGTACCTATTCCGTGACGTCTGTGTTTTTGTCAGTATAGTATATCTAATAAAATATATACATTTAGAATTAAATTATTTAATCTATGCGTGAAACAAGAATCAACATACAATTTTCAAGTCTGTTGTGGCAAATAGCGATATATCAAGGTTAGTGTGCTTTTTATAGTTGTAATAGATTTGATGAAAAATCTGTTAGATAAAGACCTTACATTGTGCACAGATAATTATTATACCTTCGTAAGTTTAGCAAATTTATTTTCTACAATGTAAAACACATCTAATTGAAACTTTGAGATCCAATAAAATATTTAATCCAAAATAAGTCGTAGATAAAAATGTAGTCATGGGATTATCGTTCAAAAATAGAAAGTTGAGAGAGATGTTCTGATACTGAATACACGATATGCAAATCACATGGTTACTGTAAAGCAAGGAGACCAAGAAATACAAAAACAAAATATATTAGAGTATAATAAACAAAAGTCATATGTTGATATATTTGAGCAGTTGAAATCATACAATACTTACTTCCGATATAGTCTAAAGCAGTACAGAAAATTAGCATTTGAATTATTGACCACAACTGCGTTAGTAGATGCTCAAATATCAAAGAACAGATAATTGATGGTTTACTGAGAACGGACACAGCACGAGAAGGAATACAAGAAGTTGGAAATGAGCAGTATAAACTAAAAGATAGATGACGTCGATTTGTGGGTTGTTATAAAAAATTACTGAGACACTGGAAAACAAGTTGCGTCAAACAAATGACTTCTATATTTTATTGTTTTGAAAAACTTTGTGGTATCACAGTGGTCTCATACCTACAGGCCATCAGTATAGAAATGACGCAATTACGAGCAAAAACAATGCGTGATCTCACCTGGCATTCAACATGTTAAAATAAATACAAAATAATGTTATCACATAAGACGTAGTTAAATGAAGTTGTTATTCTAAGAACTGCATATTTTTTCAAAGTACGCTGAAAATACAAAGTAACTCAAAAATAATGTATTTACAAATGTTTAAATACGGTACTGTTACGTAGATCAGTCAAAATAATTAAATTTTTCACAAGAAACAATTCAGCTGACAAAATGATGCAAAACAGGTTATTGTTTAAGCATAGAAACACACATGAGAAAAAAATTGATAACATGAATTGAAATTAAGATTACTATAAACGATGTTTTTTCTTTGTAAGCTGCTTAGGGGCAACTGGAACCAGGAGGTAATTGAGACATAAATAGATCATATGCTTACAGAGAATTTTAAGATTCTCAGATTGGCACACTTACTTCTTTTTCTCTTGTTCCTTGAACAATAGGCCTAAGTTTGGGCTGCAGTGGAGGAATTTTAGTGCAAAAATTTTTCAATACAATGACCAGTTCCAATTAAATTTGCTAGTTACCGTAGTTATGTAGTTAGTATTTTCAAACTATTTACTGCTTTAGGATAAACATTAAGACTGATTTTATTCATACAGTGCGCGCCAAAAGTATACGGATTTATTTTGGTCCTTGTAAAGATTATCAAAAAACGCTTTGACACATCAGATTGGTTTATTTTAAAACAAACATTTTGCAGTGCTAATATTCTCATTTCTTCTTAAATTCTATCTTTTAATTGTTGGATGCTGTTTGGTTTATTGTAATACATCTTATTTTTCATGCACCACCACAAAAAGAAATCCAGTGAGGTCAGATCTAGAGATCTAACCGGCCATTCAATAAATCCTCGTCTACCAATCCATTGGTTTGGAAATATATCCTTAAATTAATCGTATATTTCTTAACAATAATGGGATGGAGTTCCATCCTGTTTAAACCGCAATGTTTCACTTGGTATTTTAGGATCTTACATCATCGCGTTTGAGTTGCAAATATTTTGGACCTGTTAATGACCCATCGATAAAAATGAGTTTAATAATTCTATTACCGACTATTCAAACCCAAAAATTAATTTTTTTGAGCAAATTGTGTATGGGCTTTTATCATCAAATAAAAGTTGTGGTCCGAACAATAGGGACATTTTTGTTTATTTATGGTTCCGCTTAAATGAGAAGTTGCTTCGTGACTGAATAAAATTCGGCTCAAAACTCTCCATGCATATTACAAATATTCATTAGTTCTTTGCAAAATTGTAGTCTGCAATCAGAATCATCCTCATTCAGCGCGTGCACTAATGTCATTTTGTATGGATGTCGTGATGTTTTAATTTTTTAAAACAAATGTTTGTAAAATATAATTATTTTCCGCTACAACTTGTGAAAACAGATGAGGATTCTCTTCCATCACTAATCACACGTTTATTTTAGTATCTTCTTGAATTGAAGGTTGTCCAACTTTTGGAAAATCTTTTACGTGTCCCGATACTTCATACTTCCGAATAATCTTACTGACAGTTGCTTGAGTATCACGATACTTTGCATTAAAATAATTACATACTTCTTCTTACGCATTCTGTCGCCACAACTCTTAGTAATCAAAATTTCAGTTTTTTGACTTTCTAACAATCGTCGAACCATGGTATTATTTGATTTTACCGAAAAAACATCGTGCACACTATCATCGCTAAGCAACAGAACCATTTTGATCTAATCCAAAAACTTGTTATTAATAATAGCGTACTTTCCATAGGATTAAAACTATTCAACTAAAGGACATGTGTCTATACATTTCTGAAATCAGAATTTGATAACCTATCCAAAACTGTTACAAACATGGGGGACTGCTATTTAAAAAAAATAATAACGTCATTTTTGAAAAAAGAGTAGGGGTAGCAAAATTTAAAAATACTGCAAAAAATTTGCTTAAAATTAATCAATTTGACGTGTCAAGATAAATCCATTATTCCATACTTTTGGCACACACAGCATATATGTTTGTAATCACTCTGAAACTTCCTGTAATTTTTGTAACAAAGGTACAATTATCCCAAAAGTTTTTAATAAATGAAGTAACTGGGACATAAGATTGAGGTAACTGGGTCATGACAGACCCAGTTAACCCAACAGTAAATTTGAATGATAATTAAACGAAAATACTTATTATGTAACATATCCTAGCTCAGCAACAACATAATTGTTTTGTTACAGATCATGGTGCAAAACTATATAAAAAATACTCAACAAAGGGCTGATCTTGCTTAAAGACCTTAAAAAAGCTGTAAATAAAGTAAAAAATAGATACAAAACTACTCGTGGAGCAAAAATGTTTTACAGAATTTCTAGGAGTACTGTACAACATTAATTTTGTAAAACTTGGAGAAAAGGACAGGTATCTCAAAGACCAACTAATAGTGGTATGGGCGTGACTTCTTATTGTCTCAAAGCATTAAACATTCTAGTTGTGACAAACTGATTCTTTTGTCATTTTTTTGAAAATTTAGCGAATCTTGCTGAAAAACTTCATTTAAAAGATAAACCAGGCCGAATATACAACTGCGACGATTTCCTTCTGTCACGGCCCTTCCCAAATCAATGTTGTGAGCGCTGTTAATCAGAAGAGTCAATGCAAAACAAGCACATTGAGAAGAGAAAACACAACATTGCTTTGTGTTTCTGCTGATGGTAAGATACTTTCTCTGTTGTGTGTTTTGAAAGAAAATCTGTAATAAACATTTAGGTTGATAACGACAAATTGCCAACTCATATAACACATGTTTTTCAACCATTAGATGTAACAATATTTAAGAGCATAAAACAAAAATAGATTAAAGAGCTGTGTAAGTGGCAAAGACATAATCCACGTAAGAAGATCTCTTTTAACAAAAGTTGTTAAAGAAGTGTCTTCTATGAGCATCATTAATGGATTTGGGACTACGTATAATCTTGAACCAGAAATTCAAGAACCCAACAAAAAATCTATTTCTGAGTCTGTCTTTAATCTAATAGTTCTTCAAAAATATAAGAAAAATCTTGCCCTAAAATCTGCCGAAAAAACCAGAGAGGCTATCACATCAACAGAAGCACCTGAGGAACTACTGATAGTCGAACTGCCGTCTACAGCTAATCCTGAAGTGCCACTGACAGATTAGCTCGAGCTGTCTCTGATATCTAAACATACTCAGCTATTAACAGTATACACGGAACAGTTGATAAAAGTCAATACACTGCAACAACTCCCAACAACTGACCTTAAACAATCATCAACATCTAAAGCAAAGGGCTTTTACAAGATCTTTGTAAAAATAATAATACCACTCATAAAAGACCAAATAAAAGGAAAAAAATTGTCCGCACCTGTGAAATAATAACGCCAAAAAATACCTACAAATGAAATTAAACGAAACAGAGAAGAAACAAAAAGCTTTGTTAAAAAAAAAGAAATACAGATAATAGAAAACAAAGAAAAGAAAATGAAGTTAAAACAAATCTTAAAGTCTCAAGATAAGAATAGTGACAGATTTTTAGTGAAAAACAGTGACAAAAACTACCACGAAAGCTTCTCCGAGTTTTCTTGTAACGCGAAAATTATTGAAACAAAAAGACTACATAGTTTTTTTTTCAAAAAACCTAATCAATCTATGAACTTTCAAGAGAAAGAGAGAGGAAGAGTTCTATATCCCGAAAAGTGACATTGTACAAAACCTGCGCCAGCCAATAACTGCAAGTTCTGTCCGTTATAATAACATGGTTTAGTTTACAGAAGACTTGAGTAACCTTACTAACCTACATTAGATTGATTGATTTGAGTTATTGTTAGAGAAACTTGTTAATACATGATACTCAAATGTTCATATAAGTTAGCTGACTTAAATTACCTATTTTATAAAAACTATCATTTAATGCGAAACACTTTTTTGTACGTAACTTATATTATATTAAACTATAAGTTCACTTTTGTTTGCTAATTGCACGTTTTTATTGCCTATACTCTCAATAACCGCCCTAACACAACGGCCTTAACATGCAAATTTATGAAACAGTTGAGTAAATCAAAGTTTTTTCCTGATCAATTGAATGTATTAAGATAGATCAAGTTATTCCAGGCAATTATCGCAGTGCTCTAATAGGTTTTGCCATGGGGTGATCGAGTTACCCCTAAGTCGTGAAGCAACTGGATTCAACTGAAACGTGAAAATAATGTTAATTAAAAAGATTATAAATTAGTAAAAATTGCATTTTCTCAGCCACTAATGTTATCTTTTACGTTGTAAAACTGTGACCCAGTTACCCCCGAGTACCTTAATAGTATGTAACCTGCGATTGGAATTTTTAGCAGTGAATCTTTTATGCAAGACCCCGTAATTAGATTCATCTGGCTGAATTTGCGGTTTTCTTTTTTTCTTTCGATTGATTAGTTCGATGTTGAATTTAAGTTTATTTGTATTTCATAGTTATTTCACAATTATTACTGGTATTTTTTTTTGAATGCATAAAAGTTCCGTGGTTTTGATTTTGATTTAGTGTTTGTACTTCTGGTTATCTCATTAGAAAAACAACTCTATATAATTTACGACTTCCTTTTTGGAATGTAAGTTGATCCATTTTCTTGGTATCTATACTTTGTTTATGTTGGGTTCTTTTATGAGCGCGATTGCGAACCACATGATGATTTAGCGAAGTAAGCGTTTTCGGTGAGAAATGTTTCTTTCGTTCAAAGGCCTACGTGACAAGACGCACTTAGCCATTATATTTTTCATCTTTGTTAATCTACGTTGTTTAGTGTTGCATCTTTTACAAAGATTTTACGGCGCAAGTTCATTGAATTAAGTGGGAATACGAGGTGTTAAAAGAAGTAAAATTGTGTTTTTGGGGAGGATTGTTTCGGTGGCAATTAAGAAATACCGGGTACCGTGATGTAGTTGAGTGGTTAGGGTACTTTTACCCTATCGTAATGTAATACCGCGGAAGTTAGTTGGAACCGTGAAAATTAAGTGTAGTGGTGGAAAAGTTTGATTTTCCAAATTTCGTAATTTACGGTTTAAGTAGACTTCATGGTTTCCAAAAATAAAAACTCACGTTTCAAGTTGGATATCCAATCGTTGGGTTGTGCTACATCCAGTCTTCGCATTTGTGCGGATTTTATTTAAGTGTTAAAAAGAAAATTCTTCTGTTGTCATTGCAATTGTTTGGAGTACCTTTCAACGTTTTTCTACCTGTAGACAACTGGCCACTAAGAACTAACCACAGGTTCTTTCCTGAAGTTACGACGAATTCAAGGTATTTATGTTGCACCATTTATTTAATCGTGAAGATATTATTTACGTGATTGAGTGTTAAAAGCTTTGAATTTCAAGTAAAAATTACAAGTGTCTCGAATTCATTTAACGTTAATGTAACTAATTATTGTCCGTATTTTTATTCGGAACTGTGACATATCCCGAGTTAAAAATTTATTAAAAGGGACCGAATTTTCGATTCAAGATTTATATATTAGTTTTATATTAAATAAGTTTATTTTTTTTTGTTTTGTTGTAAATGAGTAATTTCGACGCGCACACGGCCGTGATAAATTAAGATTTACCAATTTGTGCTTGGTTTTATTAAATTCTGTATTTTGTATTGTATTATTTTGTTGTTGAGCAGTTATTCAAATAATTTTAAATTTTGTTTTTATCAAACGTTCATTTACGTACCTACCTTTTGTTGTTTTGTTTTGGTTAATTTTTGTTGATTACTATACTTTAATTTTGTGTCATTTTTCTTTTTGTGTGTGTTCAAATAAATGTTAAATTGTTAAATGTAAAGAGCTTTTAATTCCGTCGGCCTCCGCGTGTTTACCTTTATTAATTTATTACAGATTTTAGTGTGATACACTCGAACAAGTTAAGTTCGTTTAGGGTGTATCCTTCAGGAGCGGACTTGTGGTTGGCAAGAGCCAGAAGTCTATTAAGCTTTACTCCTTCCTGGCGCCCTTTGATTTCGACATTATTACTTTTCGATTTTATGTCAATCTCGTTTCCAAGTTATCACGGAATTTTAAAATATAACCCACCCCGTCTCCATTGAGCTAGCGGCACAACACCGTTTATGTTACCTCATTTCAGGCAGTGACTTTTTTTTAACTTTGGCATGTAACAAGTATACGTCCGGCCCGTTCTTTATGAAGGTGTTAACTTTACCCGACTGATAACATTATCCGTGGCTCCAATAAGCGGCGTGCACTATATTTTATAATTTTTTGTGTTGTTAAAATATTTGAAACTAGTTTTACTTTAAATTTTTATAAGCTACAATAATTTGTTGTGAAAAATGCATAAGTATATTCCCAGTGCTAATAAGTTTCTAAAAGTTTTTGCAGTTATACTGACGACTGTTTACATTAATAATTACGTTTTATCAAAATATTTTTTAGTATTTTAATATAAAATAAAATTCTCCAATTTTTAGACACTAATCAAATTTATTAAATATTAATGTCATGAAGTTATACAAACATATTCGTATGTCTAATGCAGTTTAGTGTATAGTAGCAAATATTTGACATTAAAAGTTCAGGTTTTTAGAAATTGTTTGTAACAACATTATTGTGCATTTTCATGCGCTCATCAACTGATTTGTATATTCTGTTAGAAACCTATTAGTAAAAACTGTTTTAAAATAAGCTTTAAACAAAGTTTGTTTTAAAAAGCTTTAAATTACATAATGCAGGATTATAACTTTAAAAACATTAAGTAAATTACACCGTATAAAAATAATAGTTAAAAGCAAAACAAAATAAATTTTTAAGTGCTGCCAACATCGCAAACGTCAATATTTGTTCATTAGTGTAGTTACGTAATGTACGAAAAAATCAATAACGTGGCAAAATGAGAACTAGAAATCTACATATAACTAACTGTTCGAATTATTGTATTAGAACGAATATGCCACAGGTAAATCTTAAAATAGAAAAAAAAACGATGTTAAAGTTAATGTCAAATTTGACTAAATTTAGTACCAGTATTATATTTCTAGTAAATTTTCTTATCTTGAAAAAATGTATTTTTACACAAAGCAACAGAAAAAAAATTATATACGTTACTCACGTCGAAAGTTTTATAGCATAACTCACATGCAACGCTCAGCCGTACGCCTCGCGTCGCATTAACGTTCGTTATGCTATTCTTTACTTTAATCGCTTGTTACAAAAATTACTATTGTGCTGCCTTTATTGCAAACATCAATATTTGTTCGCTAATTTAGTTACGTAATGACGAAAAAAGCTTTAGAGCGGCAAAATAATAAATCATGCTAATTTATCTCAAAAAAAGGATAACTGCTACATTATAAAACAATGGTTTAGTTTAACGCCATCTACACATGTTTTATGAAATGGGTAGACAACCACTCTAGCCACATATCGATATAATCGTATGATCATATTCATGTAATGTCTATGCCGCTTTATACATTATCGGTTACAACATCTGGAGCTTTAACGTGTTTTGGATCATTTAAGAAAGCGCTTTACAAAGAGTATGACCTACATTTAACATATGCATGTACTGAAAAAATTACTGAGTACGACATTGTAGAGCTTTTGAATAAAGCTTTTATAAAAGTGACAACCATGGAAAAAGCTGCATCTGGTTTTCGTTCCTCAGAAAATTGTCTGATCTTGACAAATTTAACAATGAAGATTTTGTTCGTGCTCAAGAATGTAAAAAGTGTAAAGAATAAAAAAATGATTCCGTATTATCTAAACTAAATAAAGAAATGTTAAACACCCAGACTTAGGCTTGTTCCTAGTCTCTCCTTAAAAGCCAAAACAACAAGAAGACCTTGGCCTTTGCCGTATTGTCGTTCGTGAACCCAAACAAACTGACGTATTGCAAGACATTGCAGCTTGCATCTTCAGAGTGGTAAATGTCACTGACATTCTTGTTTTGGCTCTCAAGGATAGACTAGGACAAGCCTAAGTCTGGGTGTTTAACTACGACGCGATCTAAGCCGAAAGTCGCTTATAATTATAAACATAACAACCGCAATAGCTTAAGATTTTATAACACTCACAAATGTTTACCAGTACCTCTAAGAAAAGAGAAAAAGAAACGAAAAAAAACATTACTAAATCAACTAACTCAAAACCAAATCTAAAATTCCCAATAATGAAACACCCGAGCCGGTAACACAAACTGATCACAATAATGATAAATAAATAAATGAATTTCAGAAACTAGAAAAAATTAATGCCGCCAAGAAAATGAGAAAGCGATTAAACTAATTACCAGAAATCATAAAAATCAAAAAGGAAAGATTAGAATCTTCAAATTCTTTTAAAATCTCTGATGATATGAGTTATAGTGATATCTGCGACGATCATGAATTAGATGATATTGACGTACGCTATCTCATGCAACGCCTAAAGAAGCTGTTATTTGCGGAATTTGTAGAGAACAAGATAAAACTGAGTTATGGTATAATTGTGTTAGTGGCGGTTTATAGAACCATGCAGTAATGTACCAGTGAGTATTTGCTTAAATACATTTGTGACTTTTGCCATTAACTGTAATAAATCTGTCGATAATAAAAATATTTTTGAGCCGTTTCTTGTTTCAATCTACTGCGCATGATTCCTTACCCAATGCAAACCATTGCCCCATAGGGTAGAAAATTGTGCACAAATGCACTTTTGTAGTATTCATTTTTGTGATTAAGGTAGTAATTACTTAATTTTGATGGTACTGTCTGGTAGTGAAATAACATGGGTTTCTATCGTCATTTATACAGTTTCTGTAACGGTTGTACAGTGGCGATCAGATTGAATCTTGCTTAGGTGTGCACGATTTCCCCACTTTCCCCTACTTAGTTAAAGGTTAACAATGAATGAGTTAATGACATTAATCATATAAGAAATGAATAGACACGATCACTTACTGTTTACAAAAAAAAATTATTTTAAAATTAAGTATTAATACGTAAATAAGTTTATCAATAAACAAAAAGTGATTACAATAAATTAAATGATTATTAAAATAGTGTGCTTGTAATTTTTTACTCAGTTAGCAGTTACTGTCATTTGCGTTAGTATTTTCCAAGATACTAAATGAGAAAATACGTACAGCACAGAGAAAAATTTTCTCAAGGTCGACACAGACACTAATACATAGCCAAACACGCAAAATAGTGTATAATGTGTATAATTATTTATAAACGCGTTATACCGTTTGTAAACATTAAAATAACTTGAAGAAAGTGTAGCGGAAGTAACAAAAGAGATCAGGGACAACAATTATCAAAGAAGGCAAAACTTCAGTAGAAGATGATAAAACAAGTGATTTTATGTCGAATAAAAACCATTCTAATTATTTATATTTAGGGTTTTTTTTTCTTTATGGAGTTTTTATTTACTGGCTTTTTTCTTCATTGGATTTATATTTTGGTTTTATGCTTGCTGTTTTTGCTTTCCAATCTACATTTGTTTGATTAGTTATTTTGTCCTGGAATAAGCTTATCATTTGAACAAAGAATGTGCTATAAATAGAAGATATCAGATAACGTCATATTATATGGTGAGTAAACTTGAACTTATTCTACTACGTATTACATTTTAAATTCAAATTAATTAAATTATGTTATCAAAAACTTTTCGGAATACATACTCCGTAACAAATTAAACGTTTATTACTTTTAAATTTGATATCGATTAATAGTTAGTTATAAGATTTTATACTTTTTATTTATCGCCAATTTAAAGGTGGTTGGCGCCCAAAGATTGTTTTAATCCAAATAATGTTCATTTTTTTCTTTAATATAAATAGTGTAATATGTTAAATTGCAAATAAATTAAAGGAATTCACGCCTGTGTGTTTTACTTTCATTTAAGCTCACACCCAGAAGTCTGTGTTCCGACTGCTGCCGTGGTAAGTAAGTATTTTTGCTTTCGATAAGTTTATATTTATTTTACACGTTTATTATTATTGTATGTTTTTTTATTTTTTATTACAATCTTACAAATATTTTATCATTTACTGGCTTATTTCACAAGCGAGGTTGCTGTGATATATCGGGTCTGATTTAAATTTATTCAAATTTTTAATATAATCTTGTTACTGTTCACCTATTTTTTGCGAGTGGCAAACTTAATTCAAATCTAATTTGATTTTAAATTTATTTGTTTTTATTACCTTTTTAAATATAATAAAGCTTCACACTAATGTTTTTTCTTTAACAGTACGAACGTTTTTAGATTTGTGCATTTTTATGACCGTTAGAGATGATATTTACTTCTATCATTATAAACCGAAATTGCATCATACCACTGACAAAATAGCCTTTTTAATAATTATTGGAAAAAAAAAATTATTATTGAAGTAAATTTTTTTAACTATGTTACTAATTTTTATGTTTGATATGCTGACGAAGTAAATATGTAAATTAATTTTAATTCTAATTTAACTACAAATCTTAAGGACGCAACGAGACGTATAAACACAGATTAGCACGTCAAACTAATTAAAATGCTGATTAATTAATTAATATTTTTACTACGTTTCTTAATTACCTTTCTGTTACGATAATTTTATTACTTGCATGTAAACTATTTATATTAAATAAATTAGTACATAACAAAAGTTCTTCATTTATTTAGACGCAGTTTTTGTTTTTCAATAGACGAAACCTTGGACTTCATAGTAATTCAAGTGCTGCATGGCAACATCGCTATAACGTAAAATCAAGATTCTGCAATAATCTACAACAATTAACAAAGTGGTTAGTAAATATGCTGACTAACAGTTGGATCGATGTTAATTTCTTAGCAGTGAGCATAGCTTTTCGACGCAAAATACGTTGCAAGACTGGCAACTTAATATATAATTTTTATAAAACTGAAAATCGAAGAGTTACGTTAAAAATTTATGAAAAAGGCTGGAGGATGACTTAGTTTGAAACTGTGGTACTATATTCTTGTGTGTTATTTGAAAGATTTTAACCGGGTGGGGTACGTAGAAAGTAAAACAGAATCTTTGTGAAACTGTGAGTTAGTACTTAAGTTAGAGATTAAAAAAAAATTGTTTTCACATAATGAATTCTACAAATTACAAATTATTATGTAAAAAACTTGTCTCGAAAATAAGTTTTGGTAATCGATAACGCACAAATATAATTTATAAATGTAACTCCATACTTAGTGACACACAAACAGTATTGTTGCCAATGTGGCAAAAAAAATGCAACATTTAACATGAACGATGTGAAAATTTTCCTCCAAAAAACTAGCAAAAATGCTGTCAAAATTTAATTATTTAGAAAACAAAGTATTCACGTACAAATTGAGATAATTGTTTAAATTTGAATGATTACTATAAACTATAAAAAAAAACTATTCCAAATTAAAGACTGTACTTAGTTAAATTTAACTACAATCTGGGACTATCTTTTTTCGTTAGTTCCAACTAGTTTGCAAAAGACTACAACAACTTTACAACGGATGAAAACATGTTCTTTTTTCATTTATGTGAAGTGCCTGTGAATGCAACCAAAAAGTCAAAGTAAACACAATCTCTAATTACGATATAGTCGAAAACCGATTCGAAACGTTCAAATTTTATTGAAGAGTTTTGTACAGGTTTTATTAGTGACAAGCTAAGTTAAAAAAATTTAAAAACGAATAAGTTTTTGAAAAAGTGTATTAAGCAGAATATTCCTACAATAAAAAAAGTACATTTTAGAATAATTAGCAGGATCTTGAAACTAAAACAAATAACCACAAGATTTGAGTGTCTCTATATCAGTGGCTCCTAAAGTAGTTTCTACGACCTACCAAGAGTCCCCAGAATTAATCCGTGGAAAAATAAAATGGATTTAGGGGTCTCTGAACAACGTTAGGGGGTACGCGCCAAGTTTAATATAAAATTAAAAAATTGTAACCCATTTTTATTAATATGGAAATAACAATAAATAAATTTTACGTCCTAAGTAAAATACAAATATAAACAGACGCATAAAATACAAGTAATCGCGGTGAGTCAGGCCTACCTATACAGGTTTATACTACAACGCAATAGAGCCGATACCTGCACCAACTAGTCTATAATGTGAACTATGAAAGAGTCGTCCATCTAATCAACAATTTAGTTTTGTGTTACGCGTGATGTGAAGTGCATACAACAAATTTTCCTAGTCTTGGACAAAAAGAAGTATAATTTTTGTATTGTTACGCATATATAGCGTTACGTAAATATATTTGAATATAAGGTAAGGGCACCGGTAGCTGACAGTGCCCCTGTACCTAACACATTGTGTTTCAAAATTAAAAGTATCTTCTACCTACTCATAAAATTTGAATTTATAGCGCTAAACGTATCTCTAGATTCCCTCTTTGTAGGTTGTTTACGCACGCGTTCATCGATTCAACCAATTAAGATGCCTGCTCCAGCTGAAACGTGTTAATGTCGTGTATCTTTTAAAATCTGCTTGTTTTCTAATAAGATTTAAATAAAAGTAAGGATTACATAATCTTAATAAAATATTGTACTTTATTTAGCTTAGAACTTTTTTGTCATGTATTTAGGTACAAAAACGTTTGGTGTAAATTGTTTTTAAGTCATAATTCATTAACTTTGGATAATAATAAAATTTGTAAGGATGTCAGCTTTAGGTTTAATTTTTTTGAAAGTGAACTAGTACCTGATATTGGGCGTCAGGCATAAAATCATATCGAAAAATTATGAAACCTAAACCTGAATAGTATTCTGATGAGAAAAATAACATAAACTATTATATTTCAGATGCTTACAACAAAAAAATTCTTCAATATGAGGAGAGAAAGTATGGCTCGGGTCCTAACAGCCGTACGTAATGGTTTAGCAGTTGCCACAGCAATACTTTGTTTCCAAAACAACTCTTTGGTGTAGGTTTCATGGAAAATATCATTTTTTTTCACCAGAAGAAGAATGTACACTTGTTAACTGGATTAAATCAATAGATCGTAAAAGGTTTCCGATAATAAAAAATAATATAATCTTATGTGCCAGAAGACTAGCAATAGAATTAAAAAAAAGACAATAAAAATGGTCACATTAAGCTAGGAAAAAAATGATTTTTAAGGTTTATGATACGACATACCGATATTAATCAAAGAGTTAGCCAAAATATAACAAGAAGCCGTAGAAATGTGACAGAGCAACAGATTAGAAACTGGTTCCTAAAAGTTGAAAAATACTTAACATCTAATAACCTATTTGATATTCTTTCCGATCCACCCCGTGTGTTTAACGTTGACGAGTCAGCTTTTTTTTTAATCCGAAAGGGCTAAAAGTGTTGGTCCCTAGAAGGGGACAAATCTATTTACCAGGCTGCCAATAATGATGAAAAGGAATGCCTCACGGTATTGGTGAACTGCAACGCAACAGGTGCTGTAGCACCTCCGTTAATTATTTTCAGATATAATAGAATTCCAGCAATTTTGGCAAAAAGTGTTCCAAAAGAATAGGACATTGGGCGATCAGAGTCAGGATGGATGACGGCAGAAGGTTTTTACGAGTACATCACCAACATATTTCACCCATGGCTGATTCAATCAAGCATTGCTTTTCCAGTTCTACTGTTTTTTGATGGTCACTCGTCTCACATGTCTATTCATCTTAGTACTTTCTGTTCAGAAAATGGCATTGTTCTTATTGCTCTCTTTCCAAACGCTACTCATCTGCTTTAACTAAAACTCTTAAAATCCATAGGAAAAAGAAAGTTTATAGTTGGAAATTAGAAAATGGGAACTCGGAACTTAAGCGACAAAACTTTGCTCTTATATTTAAAAAAAAGTTAACACAACGAATAACTCATCAGATTGTGGGTAATGATTTCAAAAAATGTGGATTAATACTATAGGATGCAAGCGTAGTGGCATTTGAAAAAACAAAAGATGCGACGGAATCACAACTCAATGTATCTAATACAACGTTTGTGTCCAATAACAAAGCAGCACTTCAAACTTTGGAGCATTACATTAGCAAAGATAAAGTAGCGGCATTTACCACATGTGCAGGTGTTTGGAATGGTGATGTCAAA
This sequence comes from Aquatica leii, assembly GCA_035610365.1. Classification (NCBI taxonomy): domain Eukaryota; kingdom Metazoa; phylum Arthropoda; class Insecta; order Coleoptera; family Lampyridae; genus Aquatica; species Aquatica leii. The sequence continues at coordinate 10,912,344 of CM069434.1, read as the reverse complement.
AATACCTCTTTGTTTACAATTTAGAAAACCATTAGAAATGAAACGTTGAATGCTACAGTTATTGTGCCCTAAGGAATTGATGTACCCGTTAGTGTTAATAAAGATGATAGAGTAATAGACAAAATTATTGAAGGCGATGAGACAAACAATGGAATCAGTAGAATTGAAGCCCATAGCAATGCGATACTTTTTAAGGAAAGAGTTGTACCTGACCCGGGTCTTGAAAGTCGGATACTTTTAGCACATTTAACTCTTTTGAAGTCTATCGAACTGAATATATTAGAACCTGTAATTATGACAGAAAAGTGCTGGTACCAACACCGTTTAAAAAACTGAGTTCTTAGTGTCATTACTTCCCAAAAATGGCAGAAATATAACACAGAAAAAAAAAATAAAAGAGAACGACTAGAGAAAGAGAAACAAGAACGCAAGCGAAAAAGAGAAATGGCAAAACTTAAAAAAAAATTCCAAAGAAAAAGCGGGCCTTAGAATCATCAGAGTTATCTGTAGAATCAGTTAAAATAATATCATTTCCGTTGCTACGGCAATGGTAGGACGACACCAAGACTTTTTGGCATCCTTAAAACAAGCTATACCAAATGTATTATCGATACGTTGTGTCATTCATCGAAATCATTTCTTAGCAAAAAAACACTTTTGTGACCGGAAAATATTTATTATATACAAAAATGTTTTACCAATGTGTACTGATGCTGCGCCGTTGATGTGTAAAGCAACTAAAAATATTGATTCCCATATTATACATGTTATGTGTTTAGCACATGGTAATAGAAGCAGTTGAGTTTACTTAGACTAACGTAAACAACTTAAAATCGAAAGTATTTCTAAAACTCTCAAGTCGTCTCCAACCAAAAATATACTACCCCCACAAAAATTGATTAATACTGAATGAAAAACTTAAACAGAAACTGCAATTTATTATGCAAAAAATTTTAAAATGATCAAAAAGTATTATTAAAATACAGGTTATTGAGTGTTGGAAAATCAAACCCTGTTCAATGCATAAAATAAACGCATTTTCACCAACGGATGTCATACATTTTAAACTTTTCGTTATAGTGTTTTGTGATATAGAACAAAAACAGATTTGTAATTACTTTTTAGTATTATATTGTTTATTCAGTAAGAAATAAATAATAAAATTAATAAAAAATCAAACACATATTTTAAATGCATATTTTTTGTGCATATTTAAATTTATTTTAGTATTGTACCAGAGTAGTATAAGTAATCTTGATAATCTAAGAATTTATGTACAATAAACATAAAAACAATATTGAATATGTTAATATAAATCCACAAATAACTTTTTAATAGCACATAAAAAATCAATTTTTATCCTCACGTCCTATAAACATCAAACAATTATCTGTTGCACTTTATTTTTCTCATACATCATTATTTCCAAGTTGACGAAATAAAGCAACAGCTCTAATTCCGAGCATCTGTCTAAAATGACACATAAAGCTTCCTTTGTTTGTTATTTTACTATTAACTGCTAATTTATTATTAATGAAACTCCAACGAAAATAGAAACAAAAACGTTTTCAGCTTTGACCAAAATTTATATGTTTTATTGGATAACCATTAAGTGCTTCTGAAAGAGCTTAATCATCATTAAATTATGTTAAACCTTAAATATATAACTTCAAACGTTATATGTCACTTGAACTAACTAAAACACACATAATAATTACATTTTTAATCTAAATTTTTGGAAATTAGTAAATATTTTTTAAAATATATAATATTCAGTTACTGACATATTTTTAAAGAAATTCTTTATTCATGCATTCATTTAATATAGAAGAGCTTGGAAAGTTCTATTAAAAATTCATCTAACGTTGACGTTGATTTAACATTGCTGTACTAGCGCACTTTAATCTATAACCTACTTTTGAGTTATTACCAAAACAACATAAAAAAACTGAAAATAATTACAAAATTTTGTAATTTGCCATGCAAGTAACTAATGTTAGTTTATGCAGAATCTATTTCGATTAAATTAAATTTGCTGTAATTGTAATAGTTACACGCAAAATTATTTGATTCTTTGAACGCAACATTGTAAATTGTATCGACACGTTAAATTGACATAGTTTTTAATTAGAAACTCGTGCAACTGTAGCAACATAATTTCTAAAACCGATTAAATTATTTGTGACAAATTTTACCAAAACGTTTTAAAAAAACAAATTTACGTTATTGCATTTTATGTCATACATTACATATAAGAAAAAATTTAAGAAAATATTCAGAACTGACCTATCTAGCTTTAAGCACATCAGGAACGCTTTCTTCGTCTATTTAGTCTGCTTTTGTTTATTAATTTAATTTTTTACCTAGAAAAAAAATAAATGTAAATAACAAACAGATATATTATATAACTTTTATTATATAAATTGTACGTTTGTGATGATAGTTTTATTGTGATTTTAAGTGCTTTTTTTAGTGCTCTACAATCTTGAATTTGTTTGCACACAAAAGTATCAACCCAAATTTCGTAGATAATTTTATATAATAAAAAAAAATTATACAAAATTTAACAAAGCTCAGATCGATCAAAAATAAGAACATTAAACTCCTTAAGAGATATAAATAATTTAAATCACTCCCAATTCTACTATTTTAAAGGTAGAAATTTGACAACTATAAAAAAACATTTCTTAAAATTGTATCTAAATATAAATTATTAGCTACTGCTTACAAGCTCCTATAAAAAAATTATTTGACGTGTCTCTCAAACCCAAAATGTGTTTTGTTTTTTTCCTCTAATAACACATTGATATCCCCAGTTTTTGATATGCATTTGTTACCCTGGTCTTTTAGTTGCACTTCCAACAAAACCAAAAAAATCCCTTGTGTGGCTTTATGTAGTACAAAGCAAGTCCATAAAGAACGAGGATTCCTCTACGAAAGATAAATTATTTAAAGTAACAAAGGTAAATCCTTTAAACTCAAGATAAAAGTTTGCTAACATGCAATCACGCAGAAACAATACAAATATAAAATTTAGCGACTTATCCGTATGCAAGAGATTTTGCGTGAATAGTTAGAAACTAAGAGAAGGTCTAAAGTATCTTTTATGCCTAAAAACAACACAAAATTTATATAGTGCTTTTGTCGTTGAAATTACCTATTGGTTCTTATTAAAATGTATAAGCAATAATCTGTATATTTTAAAAGATGCCGTAGGATAACCTATAATTTTTTATAGGAACTTACAAGTTTCTATAAGTAAGTCTTAAAAACTAATTCCTATAGGTGCCTATTAGTTATTACGGAAAACCACAATTTCTATTTAAAAAACTAGAGAAAATCCCTATAGAAAACTGTAAAACAAAGGTCATATCAAAGGATGTATGTATACTTATTTTATATGTTATTGATAAATTGAATAGAAAATTCTATTATTTTTGAGGCTTTTGCGGCCATGATTTTTTAACAAATAAATATTTTTGGGTTTTGAACCGCGTTCCATATTTACACTTTTCACGAAATTCATAAAACTAAAACTGAAGGTGTAGGATCCTGACAAGCCTTTATATTACCCCGTTCGGGTCAGTGGTTTGTGACGGTTTCGACTCATTGCTCTTCAGGAACATGTTTTTCCATATTGGCGCTAGATCGACTTGATTATCCCTATTGAAATTGTCGTACTACTGGATTTCGATGCATTCCTTGTATAGTCCAAGCCAGAAGTTTTGGGATTTAGCCAACATTGTTGCATCTTCAAATGTTATTGTGTGCCCGGTGTCTAAGAAATGTTCCGCAACAACAGATCTTGTGTTATGTTTCTTTGTATCCGCCTTATGTTCTTTTAATCTGGTAGCTATGTTGCGCCCCGTTTGTCCTATGTAAGCCAGCTCACACTAACAAGGGATGTGGTAAACCCCTGGTTTTTCGAGTGGTGCTTTTGTTTCTTTTGATTTTGAGAAACTGGCGGCTATCTTATTTGTTGCAGTGAAGATCACTTTGATATTTTTTTCCTTTAAGTATTTTGGGTACTTTATCCGTGCAGCCTTTTATGTAAGGAAGGTAGGAAATTGCCACGGGGTCTTCCCTCTTTGGTTTTTTTTACTGTGTTTGTTAATTGATCTATATATGTCCCTTTTTCTGAAACCGTTTTTTCTTAAGGCGTTCTTTAGGTGACCTAGCTCGGTGTTTAACGTGTTCGGTTTACTGATCGCTTTGGCCTTGTGTACTAAAGTTTTTAGAATTGAAAACTTCTGAGCTGGATCCACATAACGTAGCCAGCATCAAGTTTGTAAGCTTTCCAAGTTTTATGAATTTCGTGAAAAGTGTAAATATGGAACGCGGTTCAAAACCCGAAAATATTTATTTGTTGAAAATTCTAAATAAATCTCAAAGGTTATCAATGAAAGCCGCAGCAAAACTAAAGAATTCTTGTATACAATAACATTTGCGGTAAAAATTCACTTCTTCTGTTTATTCGTTTTTATAAAAATTTCTTTAATTAAAATCATTTTTTTTAATTAGGAATAAATAGGCAATTTTATATTGCACTATTTTAAACAGATTTTATTATGTTTTATTTATTTATTTTTTTTTGTTTTGTTATTTACATTTATTTTTTGTAGGTCATTTAGAACAGGGCTGTTTATTGAATTTTTCAAATATGTCTTTAACGGCAGCAAGTTTATCAAACTTCGTTTGTTCATCTCTTGTATCGGTATTGTCAAAACGCATACACTTTATCAGAAACATAAATCTTTGCTGAGATAAGCTATCTGGAAGTAATTGGAGCCCTAAATTTTTTTCCGGTTAAAATCGTATAATTTTTTTTGCCCCCCATGCTGAAAACCGGCCAAATACAGCAAACCGATAAACGCCTTCATTTTTACTTTATCAGTAAGTCCAAGCTCGTATTTATTTTTGTATGTTGTGTCCAAAATTTCTTCAAAAAAGAGTATACAACACTAAATTGCGGTGATTGCGTTTTTTGCACCCGCACGAACACCAGGCAATTAGATACCGATATTTTGTTTGTTTAAACTCGTTGGCCTAGAGCCACTTCTACTTGGTTCCATTTCTACCATAAAAATACAGAAATCTGGAGATTGTACTAAAAGTATCTGATTGGTTGCTATCTTCATCTGGTTCTTCTTACTCCATATCTGTATCGTGTTCGCTAGTTATATTTTGTGCACCTTCGTTTGCTAACTCAGATGCTTCAGAAACGTCGGGAATTCATACTTCATCGTAAAGTATCCCGCCAAACAAAAATAAAAAAGTTACAAATGGAAAACACGACTAACTTTCAGTTGCACTTCCAATAGAAAGACCAAAAATCTCTTGTCTTGCTTTATATAGTACGAACCAAGTTCATAAAGAACGGGGATTCTTCTACAAAAGACAAACTATTTAGAGTAAAAAAGGCAAATTCCCTAAACTTAAAATAAAAGTATGCTAACATGTAAAACACGCAGAAACGATAAACAATTGAAATTTAGGGACTTACCCAGATTCTGCGTGAATACTTAGAAACTAACGAAAGGCTTTAAGAATTTTTTATCCTTAAAAACCACGCAAAATCAGTTCCTTTACAAAATACGAAAAAATAATTTGTAGGAAATAAAACTTACACGAATACACAGGTTGGGTCTGACAAACCCAAAGCTGTGACAGTCAAACGACAGATGACAAAATTAAAACAAATTAAGGAAAACATGTCTTTATTAAAGTAAGGAAGGTATCAAAAAGATAAAAAAATGTAAAAAAATATTTTTAAGAATACTACAAAAAAAATTTTGCCTGGGCCTCACTGACCCAGCTCGTCAAACGTAGGGTTAATAAAAGGTCAAACCAAAATTGTTCTTAGCAGAGTTTGTATTGCCATGACATTAACTATATAAATACTATTGTTTTATAAATATTTTTTTAAAGATAGATACAAACACTTTTTTGTTGTTGTTAAATTCGAGTACAGTTGTTATTAGTGAGTACAAAATATTGTCACAGCCTAAGAAAAAAATATTATTTAGTAGGAATTAATTTTCTTTGACAATGTGTACTTTAACACCCAGTAAACACGGATTGAAACTGTTACAGTTACAAAATTAAAACAATTGTTTCATTACGTTGTTTCGTGTTAGTTCCATTTTTATATCATTTACATGTAACTGATAGTGAATAAATTGAAAGAGTTCCGATTTTTCACAATCAGTTTTAAACCGTTTCAGTACTTGCAATTTTTTTCCCATAATCAGCAACCGTCTAAAAACTGATTTATTAAAACCGAATATTTTTTGAATAACTAGAATTGTTTGAAGATCGATTAAATAAGATTGAATTATTTTCAAAACAGTGGAATTGTTTTAGTAAAAACGAATACTTTGTGATTAGTCAGCATTAGTCGTTGCTATACTTTTGATTACTGTCGTCAACGCTTGCGCTGCAAATTGATATCTCTTCACTTGTTCGGTTGTAGTTTGATAAGTGATGCTGTGTGTACAATTACGAAATGGTAAATTCGAAACGGTAAGTCGAAACATTTTACTATAATTCATAAATGTAATCAATATTATTATCATTTCTGTTCTTTATGTTTTAATTTGTATAAAAAAATGTAAATTAACACACATGGTTGCGTTAAGGTAGATTATTGCGTAAATCTGATGATACTTTAGGATTTATAATTACAGTTCAATTCTTCAAGTTTTTTGTTGTTTTTGATTAAAAAAATTTAGTTAATTTTGTGTAACTCTATGATTATGTATGTATATAAATGAAATATTTGTTTCTATGTTACAGATGCGTTTAAAAGTTGCTACCCAACCGTAACTGATGCAGTTTTCGAGGCTTCCGTGAAAACACCACATCAAAGAAAGTTGCAATATGTAAAAAACTCAATGTGATATTGTATTTAAAAATATTTATTGTGCAGTAAAATTTGAAACGTGCATTCGAAAATGTATTATTATATTATTGAAAGAATTGTTTTAGTTCATTATTGAAACAAAAAAATCATACATGTATCGATCATTTAGTATCAGTTCAAGAACGAAGCTTTTAAAACGTAAACCGAATGCAACATTTATTTTGCAACAGATTTGAATTTAAAATACCGAAACTATACTGATTCAAATAAGTGTTATAGCTATTTTATTGCAGTTAGGTTTCTTTTATGTTTGAAACAAGAGTGAATCATACATTTTTTGTTTTGAAACTGTTACTAAACAATATCAATTTTGTGTTTACTGGGCAGTAGCACAAATGGAACCAGTCACCGCCAAAAATCAACAAAATTACAAGATTTTTAAAAAAATTACAATTATTAGAAAAAGGTATAAGAATGAATTTGTTAAAAAAACAAAAACAAAAAAGAGGTACTTTAGTAACCATAACCATAGCATTTTTAGCAACAGAAAATTTAACTCGCCTATTTTTCATTTTTCCAAATATTTATCTTAAAAACCATTTTTTAAACAGTGCACCCGTTGGAACTGCCGTTCAACCGACCCCTTCGGGTAGATGCACTAATCTATAGATGCACATTTTTATTTAAAAGATTACGCTTTATAGCAGTGTGTATGGCTCATAAAATATTTTCAAAAGTACAGCATGCGATTTTTGGATGAGAAATCATCCGGGTTCTACAATGAAAATTTATGGTATTTCAGATATCGTAAACACATCCCTTCCTACGGCAGTTAGTCAGTTCAATGTTATTAATGGTTTTGAAGATTCAGAAATTTTTACGTTCAATAGATTAATTCTTAATCAATCAAAATTTTTACCTAGCGCTGTAACAAATGTTAATTAGGTCCTAAATCAAATAATTGAAGCAGATCCCACTGAAACACTAATTTTTGCTGAGGTTGACAAATCTGTTATGTTGCCCCTAGAGATTCTTAGACCTTTGCTTAAAAAGCTCAACAAAAAAACAGAAGTAAACTAAACTAAAATAGTGTTAATAACACAGTGATAAAGATATAGATTGAACAGATGTTAGTTTTGATAATTTCGAGAAACTCGAGAGGAACCATTAAAAAGACGATTTTGATTTAATAAAATTGGTGAACAATGAAAATACTGGCTTAAAACTATTTTATTGTATTGTAATCAAGAATAGAAGGAAGGTGATAAGACTGAAAATGTTTTGGAAACTTCACATTCCTTCTTATAAAAACAAATATTTATTTGAAAAACATTAAATTACTATTGTTCTTTCCTTCCTTTTTTGGAGGAACTAAATGACTTTTTATTTTTTTTCAGCCTGTGCCAACTAACCCTGGAAACCAGGTAGTCTAAGTCGCTTAACAACTAGATCAAATGTAGAAATTTGAAGATAATTTAATTGCTTAATGTGAATATTTTTGCATATAAGAAATTGTTTTTGCCAGTTTTCTGCTTACAAAGGCAGTGTTGGTAATTGCGTTGCATGGAACACGTCGAGCAGAAGAATACGTTTACTAAAAGTAGATGATGTAGAAAATTGAGAACATATTTTGATCATAACAACAAAGAAAAAACAAGTGCTTACAATTACATTGGAAAATGGAATAAACAGAATTTAGCTTTACAAAAATTCTTTAAATTTGGGATAAAAAAATGTAGACCATCGCAGACTATATATACGGAGCTAAACAGATTCACAAAAAACAACTTTTTTCGCTGTAGCCATACAATCTTTTTGTAAGAAAACAGTTGAAAAGAGCTTTCAACTCCAATGCAGTTAAATTCTTTTGCAAATTCCACGGACACTGATGTTTTGATCTGTTATTTTCAAGCGTATTTTCCTTCTAAGGAACCACATCTCATACTCAATTAAATCTCAATAAATTTGATAACTAAAGAAGATTGAAAACAAGTCTTAAAACCGTTTTAGTTTATAATGATAACTCAAAACTATCAAAGCCATTTATTCGTTTTACAAACCCAAAAAAACGTATAACACTAGGTCAACTATATTAAATATTATTTAATCATTTTTGGCAAAGTTGTGGCGACGTTAAAGTAAATTCGTAATTACGGTGACTGAAATCAGGGTTTATGAAATATTGTAATTTTTTGTGTCGGACAGCCGAGAAGTTCAGCAACAATACCAAATAAAAAATGTTCCTAGAAAATTTAATCTAAAATTTGATCCGTTAGTAAATTATAATTTTGTGAAAACGAAAACAACTGTGTTAAAAACTTAAGGAATGAGTTTCCAAAGCTGTCTGATGCAAAAGATCTCAAAGAAACATTTGCTGGTTTACAAATTACGAAGCTTTTTAAAGATTAAAATTTTGAACCTGCCATGATTGATTTAGACCTGGCAGCAGAACCTTTTTTACAAATTGCAATTATTTTTAGAAAATCAGAGGAGTGAAAACTACCAAGATATTGTGGCTAATTTGCTAAAAAACTAAAAAAATTTAACGTGGCGAATGTCTCAAAATTTATTTTCTGCAGCCATATTTTTCCTTTGTGCTAATTTAGAAAATATGAGTAATGAACAGGTAGAGTTCATTTCAAGACTAAAAAACCGCTGCGCAGAAACCAATTTTGTTCCGAATGTCCGTACACTAGCTAACCAAAAAACGTTTGCATTTTTCATACGGCGTCTAAGGTGTTTATTCCACAAGTTGTCACAAACTCTTTTTTATCTTTGTGTTTTATATTCTTTTATATTATATACATCCTCTTGTATGCATTCATTCTTTAGTTAAGTTAAAGATAAACCATTACAGTTAATGTACATTGTTTACAGCAGATGTTTTTAGTTAGAATTTATTTCGCATGATCGTCAAATTCCGAATTTATCCGACGCGCACCTTACGGTTGTTTAGTCCTGAAATGATCTCTAGAAAGATTCTATTAAAATATTTTAGAAATTAAAAAACATGGGATCTCGTCAAGTTTTACATTTTTACAACTAGTGTCATTATTGGTATTCTTTTTTCATAAAGCTTTCATAAAGGCGTGTGTTTTTTTAATTATTTAAAAACTATGGTTTTTTGTATTACGATGACGTTTTGTGATCCAATGCACTAAGTTACTAAAAATAAACAAAGTACCATTATTAAATTAAAAAATTAAATAAATTAGAGACATTACAACATTAACATTCTAAATTACAATTTACACTTAATGTACAAAACGATGTAACATAAAACAAAAGCTCTATTAAAAAAATTTCAGTTATCTATAAAGACAGATGGTTGAACATTAAATTTTTGAAGAAAAACTTAGTGTTTATAAAAGAGACGCATATATGGCTAAGTTATTAAGAATCAAGAATTATTATTAGTTTAAAATTAATGTGATGTTTGGAATTATTTGGTCACTACATCACTTATAGGACAACAAGAGAAAAACACGGCAATTGACACAGTTTTGCAACTGTTAAAAAATTAAAGTAAAAATGATTTTATTAGGATTTACGTCATCCTAGTGTAAGAATAGATAAAGAAACTAATAAAAACAATATACAGAAAATAAACGATGATAGACCAAAATAGTGTAAGGTCAAAGTAAACGCATTATAGTACTTTTCTACATAGTCTTCACAATCTTCCTTACAATTTCGTAGTATGAGGAACAATGTAAATATTGACCTACTGAGTGGGCGTAAAAGAAATTTCTCGCTATTTAAAAATTTTGTTAAGTTGGTTAAAATTTCTTAATTACAATTAAGGCGTTGGTGTCAAACTTAATAACAACCTTCAATAGCATATGTATTAACTCTTAAATATATTGCTACTAACTTTAGATAACAAAATCTAATACATTTTGTAGCAGAAAATTTAATTGGATTATTTTGACTCAACCCCTAGATACTAAAAATCATCGTCTACAGTTCAGTAAAAAAATAGATAAATTAACAGTTATTAAAAAAATATAAAAATTTTTATGGCTACGTTATGTGCCTCAAAAAAAAATTAAACAGTAAGTGAGGCACTAAACAAAAAAATTACAGAAAAAAGTTATTGAGTGGAGGCAGTCTACTGGTCTAACAAGCATTCGGCAACAATTTTTAGTTATTCTACTAGTACAAATATGAACTAGTAAATAAATAAATGTATGTACAAAGAAAACAAGAAACCTAAGCGTTTAAGAAACAATCGACCTAATTGTAATTTCAAAAATTATTGCACGACGCAAAGAATGATAACACTAATAGATGAAAGAAAATTGACCATAAAACAACATTCACTTATAAAAATCATATTGCAATGTTTAAAATTAAATTATTATAAACATCGCTCAAATTATACGTGTCGTTAAAATTAAAATAGTTTTTTCTTTTCATTTTTTTTAATTTCTGAAATTAATCTTTTTTAAAATTATTTTCAACATCTAAAATCGTGGAATTCTTAAAATTGAAGATTTTCCCAGTGTTTATGTGATGGACAGCTGATGCTGTATCTGTTTTTTAGTATTACATTTGTTTTTATGGTTATTAATCCGATTTTTTAATTTTTGTTTCGTTTGACCAATATAACATCCATTGCACTTACAGTCTAGTTTGTATAGTACATCGTGTTTTTCTAGTCTGTTCGTTTTATCTTTAGTTTTACTGTACAGCATGTTGTAATACTGTTGTAAGTTGTGAGAAATATGAGTTTTTGGATCTAATAACATTTAGTGCTAATGCATATTATTAGTACTACAAAAAAAACGATAGCAGTTGTTGTTTTTGTGTTTAATTGTCTCAATTCACTTAATATCCAACAACTTTCGCCAATTATAAAATAGCTCTTACATACGTGAATTCGGTTTAAGCTCTCATTGACAAAAATTAATATTTTTGTTTAATTTAAATAATTTTGTAATAAAAGCTTACCTAAACAAGTTTAATTATAGTCCTAATAAAAGAAAAACAATTATTATTTGGATAAATTATAATTTTTTGGTTAAATGATTGTGTGCCAGTTTTAATTAAAAAAAAATTAAACGAATAGACCTCACCCGTATAAGCTCAAAAAAAGTTTGCTAATTAATGTTTTTGTTTATTTATTGATGAAAAAGCAAAATGTTCCTGGAACTCTGCCATTTTAAATTAATTGAACATTGTTTTATTTTATATTGTTGTTGTTTTATATTCTACATAATATTTGTTTTATACCACTCTCATTTTTTAAAGTACTTTCAATCATCAAAACCATTTTTTTTTCAAACCCAACCTTCACAAATTTTTGTGTCGCATTTAAGTTGCACACCGTAAATAAAAGGAGAAAATAATGGGAAGCTAGTAGACAATGTTAGAATATTTTTTTCAAACTGAGCAAAACTAATATAAGAAGTAATCAGACGTTGATATCAAAGTGTTAATTAATTCAAACTTGTCCTACGAAATAATGTTTTTATTAATGTCTTATCACATGTATCATTAGAATGCATTTGTTTCTAATTATATCAAAGAGTAACAAATATTAATAGATAAATAACTGTCGTTATTTTCTTTGAACAACATGTATTAAAAAGAGAACGCAAGATTTCTTCAAGTTTAGAACTGATAAGTTAACGTTTAAAAATACAAAGTTAAATACATTACTATATTTCGATAATGACAGCTTGTAAACGATCCCTTTCTATATTTACGAAAGATAAATTATATATACTCTGCACAGTAAACTTATTTTTTTGTACATCCGAGTTTAAGGTTACTATAGTAGTAACCTTTGTTGGAATGCAGATGAAAAGAATGTAAAGCAAATATATTATAGAGATTGTGCAGCAAATGTGGTTTTTAAAACCTATGTGACGCAACTTTAAAAAGTTTGAACCGCGCAGTAAGTTATACTACTTGTGGTAAATGAGTGACCGATGGTCAAACGAAATAACAACTTTTAATAGCATATTTCTTCATATATATATATATATATTGTTACCAACAGTAGATAACAAAATTTAATAAATTTTGTAGCGGGAAATTTAACTTAATAATTTTGGCTCACCTTGTAGATACTAAAAGTCATTGTCTATAATTTAGTAAAAAAAAATAGATAAATTAACAGCTATAAAAACACGAGCGGTTACTCAAATTTAATTAATGATTGTTTCTTTTTTCGCGTAGGAAGGACAATATAAAAACCACTCATCTTTTTTTTATGACTACGCTTCAAACGTGCACTACATCAAGCTACTCAAAATTTATCAAACAATAAGTGAACAACATATAAATATTGCTCAAATTATAAGTATTAGTGTCGTCGATATTAATATTGTTTTTATGTTGATTTTTTATGATTATTTTCAACTTCTAAAATCGTGGATTGTTAAAATTGAAGGTAGGTCCAGTGTTTATATAATGGACTGCTACTTTTTAGTATTACAGTTGTATTTATGGTTGTTAATCCGATTTTCTATCTTTTGTTTTGTTTGACCAATATAGCATCCATTGCACTTAGTACAGCTTAGTTTGTATACTACATCGTGTTTTTCTAGTTTCATTGTTTTATTTATAGTTTTACTGTACAGCATGTTGTAAACAGTGTTGTTGTTACTGTTATTTTGATGTTGTTTGTATTTAAAATTACAATGATTCTTTTTGTTAGATTCGAGACATAAATTATAATAGTGTAAGTGGTATTAGTATGAGGGTTATGTTCCCAAAGTAATGAAAGATAGCATATTAAACAAGTATCATAACGAATGTAGCTATCTAGAAATTAAAAAAAAACTATTAAGTTAACATTATATAGTTATTGGATGCCAAAACTAAAATTTAAAGTCAAAACTCATATTGACAATTTAGGTTTATTACACTGTTTTCCTAAGAGAAATGTGCCTTTTAAAACTATTGATGTGGTCCACCTTAGTGCTAGTTTAGTCAATTGTCTTCTAGTAAAGCCACCGATACCAAAAAAATTGTCAAGTTTTTGAAGATATTATTTGCGCATTACAGCATACCCATTCAAGTTATATCGGATAGGAGCGCTGCATTTACATCAAACATGATGAGTGCGTGTATGGAAATAATAATAATAAAATATTTCAAAGTTGCCACAAGTGTACCACGGGCAAACGGTCAGATTTAAACAAAATATTAGTTCCTACGTTAAGCACGATTTCTCCGTCGACAGATAGGTAAACTATTGGAACAACACCTACTAGGCGCTTATTTGGGTATGATCAACAAATTTTTGATGTTGTCGATGGTAGTTGTGTAAAACCTGAAGAACATAACAGAAAGGCAGACTGGTTAAAAAAAGACGCTAAAGCTCAAAGTGTTATCGTGACTCGTCTTAATGAAAAAATCATGCTACATGTCATAACATCCGAAACGTCAAACGAGATGTGGAATGGACAGAAAATAGATCAATTGGTTGCAAGGATACTAATTGAAGAAGAAAGGTTAAAGAGTAGAGAACAGCCTGCAGTTTCGGCTCTAACCGCAAGCAGCAAAAGACGATCAATCAAGTGTTATCAATGTGGAAAAGAAGGTCACGTTAAAAAAAATTGCCCAAGAAAAAAAGTGGAAAATAAAGAAAAGCGAGTCTGTCATTATTGCAAGAAACCCGGACATTTTATCAGGGAGTGTCGACATAGATTATGAAAGCTAGCAGACCAGGCAAGAAGCACTAATTTGGATTACACAGAAAGTAACGCATTTGTAGTATCTGCAACACAGGCACTTTCTAGAGGTGACGGTTGGTTAGTGGATAATGGAGCAAGCGAACGCAAGCGATTACAAAGAACTACCAACTCCGAAACTAGTAGTGATTGAAGATGGGACAGAAATAAAAGCAATTGGTGTGGGATGTATAAAATTAGAAAGTTTCAATGGAATGGCATGGGTCAACACCACAATAGTTAATGTTTTGTTTGTTCCTGATCTGGCTTTGAACCTGTTCTCGGTGAGTAGTGTTGGTGATAAGGGATATGTCATGGTGTCAAGTAATGATGAGTGCAAGTTTCTGAAAGACAATAAAGTAGCGGCTGTAGCAGATCGTAGGTGGAAGATGTATATAATAAAATTCAGGCGGTATGAAATGGTGGTTAAAGAAAAAGCAAATGTAGGTCATAGCGTGGTGGATTTAACTACGTAGAATGAGCGTTTAGTACACCAAAATTTTAATCGAGTGAAGCACGTTTTAAGTAAAAATTGTATCCCGTATTCAGACAAAAAGAAAGACGAAACCTGTGTAGCCTGTATTCAAGAAAAGCATCACACCACCATTCAATGGCATTAAAACCAGGTCAGTTCAAGTTGGTGAGATTGTACACATGGATCTGTGCGGTCCTATGGAAGTGAGCTCAATTGGAGGTGCAATATACTTTCTTCTGTTTAAAGATTACTCGCAATAGTGTTGCGTATTTTTTTAAGAACAAGTTCGAAACTCTAGAGAAGGTAAAATTGTTTCTTCAAACTTTGGAGTTGGAGGCCGGAATGAAAGTTAAGGTATTACGTTCTGACAATGGCAAGGAGTTCGTCAACAGGGAAATGAAGGCAGTGTTGGATAAAAAGGGTGTAAAACATCAGGCTACAGTAGCGTACACGCCTGAGCAGAATGGTAAAATTGAACGAGAGATGCGCACTGTAGTAGAAGCTGCGAGAACCATTTTGCACAGCAAAACGATGGGAAAAGAGTATCGGGCAGAGGCAGTTAATATGTCTGTATTTGTACTAAATCGATCAGGCACCAGTTCGGTGGACGATGCAACACCATATGAACTCTGGTCAGGAGAAAAGTATGATATTGGTAATTTGCAGATTTTTGGCTCTGAGGTATATGTCCATGTTCCAAAGCAAATAAGACAGAAGTGGGATTCGAAATCAGAAAGAAGGCTATTCATGGAATATGGATGTAGTATTCATTACAGAAGAAAGCAAAGCTAAAGCTGAAACGAAAGAGGAAAAGAACGTAGCGGAGGATCTAACGATGAAACTAGTTGGGGATCCTGTAGAAAACAAAAATATTGATTCACTCGAAATTGAAAGCAATGACGACAGCACGGATACAATAAATGAATCTCAAAATGTAAAAGAAGGAGAAGAAATTAAAAGTTTAGATGAAGGCGGTGCGCAACATGATCCCGAGGAACTGGATCGTAGAGCAAGAATTCCTAAGCGACCTGTCTGGCTTGTGGATTATGAAACAAGTTTTTTATGCATAGACAATAAACCGTTGAACTATAGTAAAGCTATGAGAAGTAAAGATGCAGGTAAATGGGCTGAAGCAGTGCAAACTGAGCTCAATGCGCTGAAGGAGAATAGTACTTGGACTGAAACGATATTACTCAAGGACAAAACTGCAATAAACAGTAAGTGGGTGTTTAAGATAAAAATGAACAACAGTGGGTTAGTAGCAAGAGGCTTCGAACAAGAAGATGTGTTTGAATTAAGTGAATTGTATGCACCAGTAAGGAGACTACGTTTAGAATGTTCGTGGCAATTGCCAACAAATAGAAGAAACCAATTTATCAACTGGATGTGTGTTCGGCATTTCTGTATGGAACGATCGAAGAAATGTATATGTATTTACCTGAGGGTTATTTCCATAATGAAAACACGGTTGGTAAGTTAAACAATTCTATTTACGGACTAAAGAAATCACCCAAGTGTTGGAACGAAAAATTTAATGCGGTTATAGAAAGTGAAGGGTTCTCTAGATGAGCATGTGACTATTGTCTGTATGTAAAATGTTTGCATGGTATGTGTCTCTATATTTTGTTATACGTTGATGACTTGTTGATCTTTGGAACAGATGAGTCCAAAATAATAAAAGTGAAATCAGTTTTGAAACATAAGTTTAAGATAAAAGATATGGGGTTTATTACAAATTACTTAGGTATTAATGTAGATCAAAACATAGGTAAAAGAATAACAACAATTTCTCAAGAAAGCTATTTATGTAATGTGTTTGCCAGATTGTAAGCCAATAAGTACTCCAATGGATCAAAATTTTAAGTTAAATTTACTGCATAAAAATTGTACTAACCAGGAGTTAGAAAATAAGTGTAGAGCAATAATAGGATGTCTGTTATATACCGTTTCTGGATCAAAACCAGATTTGTGTGCTAGTTTAAGTTCTTTGGCTCGTTTTCAAAATTCTGAAGCATTAAAGAGAGTATTAAGATATGTTAAAGCTACTGTACATTACAAATTAATTTATAGTAGTGATGAAAAATGTATATTAGAAGGGTTTGTAGATGCAGATTGGGGTGGTGACTATACGGATAGAAAGTCTACCACTGGTTATTGTTTTAAATTGTTTGGTTGCACCATTTCCTGGTGTTCTCGTAAACAAGTAAACTTAGCTCTGTCTTCTACTGAAGCAGAATATGTAGCATTGAGTATAGCCGTGAGTGAGGCATGTTGGTTAAAAAATTTGCTTAAAGATTTGATGCAAAAACAGATTAACACTGTACAAATATATGAGGATAATCAATCAGCAACTCGAATAGCCAAAAGTCTTGATAACAATAAACGCCTCAAAACACATTTATATAAGGTATCATTTTGTAAGAGATACGTTAGCGAAGGGTGTTGTAAGGGTCTCATATGTCAAATCTGAAGAACAGATAGCAGATATCTTTATAAAACCTTTGGCAAAGAATATGTTTATAAGATTTAGAAATAAGTTGGGTTTGAATACTGAGTTAAAGGAATTAGCTTAAGGGGGCAGTAGTTGGTATGAAAAGTAGGTTTAAGTAACAATAGTAGTTAATACGTAACATATAGAAATTAGTAGTAGAGTGCTGTCAATGAATGTAATAGAAGTTGTTGTAACGAGTTTATATTTCCAATACATATTTTCCATATTTCTCACGGTCGTGGTTATTAATATTTAACATAAAAGCTGCTCGCGAGTTTGCTGTCACTAATGTTCAAAGGTCTTAAGACTATAACTAAAACTTTTACGGTTGAACTCATAAACCATATAAAATTTATAATGAAGGCGACTGACTGTGCGTTAATTGCAAGTCACGCGTCAACAACATGCCTAAATATAAAAAGCCGTACTACACCAAATGATGAAAAAGTTAAATGTTCCTGGCACTCTGCCATTTTAAATTACTAAACAATGTTTTATTTTATATCAATGTTTTATATTCTATATTTTACTTTGTGTCCGCAAAAACAGAATTGCATTGCAATGCTAGTATGCTTGGGTTTGGGGCAATATAGTTGCAGCAACAGAACAACGGTAACTTTTATCCTATTATCTAAAAAATATTTAAAGTAGATTGTATAGTTGGTGTAGAGGCTGCTTGCGAGACTGCTGTAATCAATATTTAACGGTTTCAAGACTACAACAAAAAGTATTACAATTCAACTCATAAACCAGCTAAAGTTTATAAAGAAAGCAATTTTGCGTTAGATCCAAATCTAACGTCTAAATTATTAATGAATACCTAAATATAACGAGCCATACGTTGTCACTAGGGTACTAGGAAATGACCTATATGTTGTAACAGACGTTGAATCATTTCAGTTAACGCAAATTCAGTTTAATGGTGTGATAGAGGCTTCGCACATAAGAGCTAATAATCCTTTCACAAGTGATCGTGCTCAGGTTAAACGCGTTGTAAAAAATAAAAGTTATTAGATGTAATAACATTTGGTGCATATTATTGGTACTATGAGAAAGGATAAGGATGATGACAGTTACTGTTTTTGTGTTAAGTTGTCAAGCGTCATTTAAAAAATATATCTCAATTCACTTAATGTCCAACCATTTCCGCCAGGTATAAAATAGTTCTTACATACGTAAATTTAGTTTAATTTCCCATTGATGTTCCCATTGACAAAAGTAAATAATTTTCAAAAGTGTTTGATGGCAGAGCCATCTCATAGTATAATTTTGCTATGTGTCTAAAGATAACTGTAAATAGCTATAAAGGAAGATAACCACGTTGAATTAGTTTAACACCCGCGAAATTCAAATTCAGTTTTGAATAATTCGCCAGGATAAAACCACAACGTAAAAGGACATTGGGGGAAAACAATGTCAATGCAATTGTGCAAACGCCACCAGAGTGAACTACTGGACGGCCGTTTCGCTTTTTTGGGGCTCATCAGCAGTTATATTTAAGTATTACTAAGTTACAATTCAAAAGTGTTTGATGGCAGAACCATCTCATAGTGTAATTTTACTAAGTGTCTAAAGATAACTGTAAATAGCTATAAACGAACCTTTCCCTTCAATGTCCTTTTACGTTGTGGTTTTATCCTGACGAATTATTCAAAACTGATTTTGAATTTCGCGGGTGTTAAACTAATTCAACGAGTTTACCTCGTTTATAGCTATTTACACTAAATAATTTTGTTTAATTTAAAAAAATTGTAATAAAACCGTACCTAAACAAATTGAATTATATTTATAATAAAAAAAAAAGATGTTAATAACATAATTTTTTGGCTAAATGCTCATGCACCAGTTTTAATTAAAAAAAATTAAACGAGTGAACATTACCTACATGAGCTCAAGGAAAAAGCGAAATTTTGTTAAATAATGTTTTTAATTTTTATTTATTGATAAAAAAGTAAAATGTTTCTGGCACTCGGCCGTTTTAAATTACCTGAACATTGTTTGAATTTATAGTAATGTTGTTTAATATTCTATATAAAATTTGTTTATACCACTCTCATTTAAAAAAAAAATTACTAATTAATTGCGTTAATTTAAATTTAAAAAAAATTATAGCAACGCTTCATAAGCACGTGGATAGTGACGACAAAATTAAAGGTTAGAATAAGCTCAAGTCAATATAAACGTCAGAAATGTAAATAAAAATTTTTTTTCGCGGTGCAACTTACGATAATTTTAGATTTACCCTTGCTAAAGAAGTTTCAGTTCAAAAACAAAAAAATGTTACCACATAGTAAATAGAATCCACTTATAAAAAAAGCAAAGTTTCGATTATGCCTATATTAACTGTGAACGAAGAGATACAAATGTATTAGAACATATCGTTCTCTCCGAAAACCTTCAGTCCTTGCAAGGAACTTTCTGTAAAAGTACCAAATTATGAGAAAAAATGTTAGAAGACCGGACAAGGTTAGAAATAACAGAATTAAAATTATGTGGTTTAAATGAGAAACGAATATGCATTTTATAGTTTTGCAATTAAAAATTTCAAATCAAAGCTCTATAACAAATATTTTTTGTAATTATACGTTTCAAGATAATTATAATAAAATTATAAAATTGTTTCTAACATTTAATGAATAAGTTTTAAAAAAATCCAATCGGCTTAATAAGAAAACTTCACAGATATCACAAATCTTGCAATTATCGGAAGGTCCCAGTAAACACGGATTAAAACAATTGTTTCATTACGTTGTTTCGTGTTAGTTCCATTTTTATATCATTTACATGTAGCTGACAGTAAATAAATTGAAAGAGTTCCGATTTTTCACAATCAGTTTTGAACCGTTTCAGTACTTGCAATTTTTATCCCATAATCAGCAACCGTCTAAAAACTGATTTATTAAAACCGAATATTTTTTGAATAACTAGAATTGTTTAAAGATCGATTAAATAAGATTGAATTATTTTCAAAACAGTGGAATCGTTATAGGAAAAACGAATACTTTGTGATTAGTCAGCATTAGTCGTTGCTATACTTTTGATTACTGTCGTCAACGCTTGCGCTGCAAATTGATATCTTTTCACTTGTTCGGTTGCAGTTTGATAAGTGATGCTGTGTGTACAATTACGAAATGGAACAAGAAACGGTAAGTCGAAACATTTTATTATAATCTATAAATGTAATCGATATTATTATCATTTCTGTTCTTTATGTATCATGTTTTAATTTGTATTAAAAAAATGTAAATTAACACACATGGTTGCGTTAAGGTAGATTATTGCGTAAATCTGATGATACTTTAGGATTTATAATTACAGTTCAATTCTTCAAGTTTTCTATACGATTATGTACAGCTAAAGGTATTCACAGTGTTTTTATAACTTTCTAATGATTGCTAAAGTGATATTTATATTAAGTTTGTGTTGTTTTTGATTAAAAAATGTAATTAATTTTGTGTAACTCTATGATTATGTATGTATATAAATGAAATATTTATTTCTATGTTACAGATGCGGTTAAAAGTTGCTACCCAACAGTAACTGATGCAGTTTTCGAGGCTTCCGTGAAAAGACCACATCCAGGAAAGTTGCAATATGTAAAAAACTCAATGTGATATTGTATTTAAAAATATTTATTGTGCAATAAAATTTGAAACGTGCATTCGAAAATGTATTATTATATTATTGAAAGAATTGTTTTAGTTCATTATTGAAACAAAAAAATCATACATGTATCGATCATTTAGTCTCAGTTCAAGAACGAAGCTTTTAAAACGTAAACCGAATGCAACATTTAGTTTGCAACAGATTTGAATTTAAAATACCGAATCTATACTGATTCTAATAAGTGAAACAGCGATGGACTTATAGCTATTTTATTGCAGTTAGGTTTCTTTTATGTTTGAAACAAGAGTGAATCATAAATTTTTTGTTTTGAAACAGTTACTAAACATTATCAATTTTGTATTTACTGGGGTGTCGAAAACAAACACTATTACCTACATAATATATAGAACCAGGTTTATTACAATTTTCAAAAATTAGAATGTATACCATTAATGTATTTTGAACAATTTTTAATCCAAATTCAGTAAAATCTACATTTGCACAACATGTTTTAGATAATCGTCATACTCTTTTTTCTTACAAATTGTTTCATCCTTTTAATAACATCAATAACAAACAAATTCTTGAATTACTAGAGTTGATTTATATTAAAATATCAAATAAAATTTTTTTGTTGAACGATCAAGCCAATTCAAATTATGATTTTAAATTTAATTTTATTTAGATTTGTTTCTAAATTCCTTTTTTTAAATAATTTACATTTAACATTTTGTAAAACTTACATTTTTTAATTATCTAGTTACAATTTTTTTTTGTAATCTTAACTTTTTATAAGTTGTTAATATTTTTTTAGACTTTTCTGAAGATGAGCTTCATTATTTTAAAGCTCGAAACATATGTAAAAAATACATTTTGTCAGTTAACAAATTTATTATTGGTGGACTTGTAATTTGAATCTCCTGAACAATTAAAAAATTTACCGATTCTATAATTTTTTCTCTTATAAATATTAAACAAATGCGTTACTGACTATAAAAAAAACATTAAAAAAATGAACTTTACTATAACACGAATCCTCTCTCTAGTCTTAACTGATTTATAATGCTAATAATATTTAGAACTGCTTGACTGTTGATACAATTTCAACATTCAAAATTTACTCAAATTTTATTTTACATACTTTCGTCCTATGTTGATAACTTTACAGTGAAATCGTTTATGACTTAAGCCAGTAATTGCTGATAGTTTTTATTATAAAATTTTATAAATCAGGTTTATTAAATTGTTTCGTATATGCATTTTAAAGTTTGAACATAAATTATCAGTTTAGTAGAACAGCTGTGTTTCGGTCGAGTTGCTGTTGGTAACCACCGCGGCTTTTTTGCGAATAAAGTTAGCATTGTGGGTGTCGTAAGAGTTGTTTTTCTTGTAAATCATGCCTGCATCGAAACCGCTACAATTTTTGTATTGAAATAATTTGCTTAATATTTTAAAATAACCAATAAACTATTACCCTAAGACGGTGCAAGATAGAAGAAAGTTGCGCATAAACATTTTTATAGAGGACAAAATTTACTATAAAAAAGTTGGCGGAAGAGTAGAATTACCTTCAATAGTTTAGAAGATACACGTGTGCAAAGTTGCACAAAAATGTCTTACATTACATTAAAATTCTGTAATTCTTAAACTATTACACTCCCGCAGAATTTTTTGTATTAAATTTTGTGCTCAATAAATTGTTTATGTGCAATTTTCATCTATATTTAAGTTTTTGCAGCGTACAAGGCGGAAGTTCGCGCGGATCTAATTCTCAAATTACTATAATCATTTTTCACCACTGCTGAGTGAAATTAAAACTTATTATATTTTTAAAACGAATCATACGGAATATCTTGTTTAATAATAATAAATACTGCATCCGAAAAATACAAAAAATGAAGTGAAATTAGGCACCACCGGAAGTTCCAGATTTGTTTCATCTGAGCGTTTCAACGTTTCGTTACACGAACCTTTGAATTAAGCTCTCAGAAGTGTTTTCAACACTAAAATTTTTTAGTTACATCTACGTGCACAACGTAAATAAAATGAGAAAATAATTGGAAACTAATAGACCCTGTTCCCTTTATTTTTCAAGTTGTTAGTTTAATTGGATGTTGATATACTAAACGTTGTTAGTCTTAATCGTACACAATTTAACTTTAATAAATTGCTTTTGGTAAACGTTTCTTCTTCAATTTGCACAGCTTACTGTTATATGCAAACCTATATAAATCCTAAATTCAAGCGCGATTTTTTTAAACTCTGGAAATATGTATAAATAAAACGCAATTAAAAAATTACTCAAAAAAATTACGTGTTTATTGACAACGTGACGAGCACATTTTCTCTAAACTCACGTGTCAAATACGCTGTTATAATATTCACTATTTTTAAGCAATTATACATACAACATCCATGTCTAATTTCACGTGATTAGATGCAACGCTACCTCGCCAAAGCAGACAAAGGTCTTGGCTTCTTGTTAAAACGTGGTAGTTTATCGAGATTAATTACGTTACGATTTAATTATTGCGGCTGAACTGCATCGAGACGTGGTATAAAAAAGCTCAACGTATTTTATTGTTACGGATTTTCTCTGTTCAGTTCCCAGGTGTCGCTGAAATATTAATAACATAATGGCGCCTCCACAATATCAATTCTTGAAACTTCATTTAAAATGCATAAGCCTATTATACCTTTGGCAATACTTAAAAATTTACGCTTTAGATGATCTATTTACTCGCAGGATTTTTTTAAATAATTAGCCAACGTGTTTGGTCGCAACTTCGAAACGTTTTTCAAAATAAATATTTTATCTTAACTTAAATTTTTAATAGAGCACTTTTCCGTTTCTTAATTAAAAGTCGCATGTACAACTTTTAAAAGCATTTCGGTTTCTTGGACCCTTTCCAACAGAGTGAAGGTTACTGACCAAGCAAATTTTTATTTCTTTGGACTAGTCAGATTTGTTGCTTAAACACATATATTGCTGAAGTAGATAAAAGAGTAACTCATTAATCTTGTGACTGTGCTTTAAGAATGCCCCAAAAAGCAAAATCCTAATTATTTTCTCTGTGTTTCGTAAATTATTAACTCTTTTATGAGTGGAACAAAACATCAAAAGGAAATATAATTATACACGCCTACATTATTATTTAAACTTATTTTAAAATTTTTAATTTCAAAATAAAATTTAGCGAAATAACTGTCATTCCGCTTTTTGAACGATGTTAAAAGTCTTTTAATTAAAAACAAACGAAGAAAGTTTTTTTGTACCACAAAAAAAATGTTTGTTCTACTTTAAAGTTCATTTTAGGAGAGTAATAAAAGCGGTGATAAAATTTGTTAGTTTAACAGAAGGAATTGATGTACTGATAGGTCACATAAAAACGAAAACGTCGGTTTTATACAATCAGCTGGAATATTCATGGATTTCGCCCTTCAACCGTTATCGCAAAATTGAGCAACTCACTTTTGTAACTTTTTGTTTATCAAACACTTCGCCTTTTAGTAGCAGTAATCAGTTAGTATAGTTTTAAATTTACATTTTTAGTAACTAATTGTTACACAGTTGGCAATGGGCTTGTGGCAATTACTAAATGTAGAAAAAATTATTACTTTTCATGTTGGTTCTAAATAGTTTTGAAAAATAAATTTAATAGAATTATTATTTATTAATCAAAAGTACGTTTTGTAAATGACCGAATTTCCGGAGAAAACTATGTCATTGTAAAGATTAATGGCGACATTATTATTTATGACTTTGTTAAAGTTACTATTTGTTGAATTTATCCAGAAAAATTTAGAACTACGAGAAAATTCTTTTCTATTTATCGGTGTCATTTTAATTTTGTTACACATACTCGTTTTTTTAGGTCAAGTACTTCTGGTTTATTGATTAAGCTTCACAAGAGTTCTTTATGTATTAGCGGTAAGAAATTTTATATTTTTACGTTAATAAATTTGTAAATTTTCTATCGATTTGTATGTATTAAGAGATTGTCGGATAAATTTATTATTAGTTATGAATTCTTTTAGTGTTATTAGTTTTGTTTGGTTGAATTACGGTACGATTGTTAAGGTTTTTGAGTTTCAGATGCAAAATGGAAGACGTAAATTTGACAGTTGTTGCCAACTATACAAATAAAGTTATCCTAGAACTATTGAAAATTATCGTAAAGATTTGGGGTAATTTTGTGTGTAAAGGTTGTTAAGAGAGAATCGTCGGTGTTGAACGATAATGTGTCTTAAATTACCTTGCAGTCGTCACAGTGGTGGGCAATCGAATAAGTCTGACCGCAATCGTAGCGGGTTAGCACCTCGGCTAATTCACACGAGATTCGAGCGGCCAACGCGTCCACCTCGAGCAGTGCGTCCAGCAGGTGGCGGCATGTTTCGCCGTCCTGGAGCGCGCTTTTGGACAGGGCCGAATCCACCGCGTGTTCGCAGCAGTGGTGCAAATGAAGTCCTTGCAGCGCGCGCCGCCTGCGGTCAGGGCTGGAGCCGTGGCCGCACACCTCGTCTTTGTGCGATTCTTCCAAATATTGAAGGCACTGAGTAGTACTGTTGCCGGAACAGGGCGGCGGACAGAGGGGCCCGGGGCCCCACATGGCGGAGCACGCGCCCTGCAGGTCGGCCGCGCTGGTGGGCTGCAGGTCGCACGCCGACAACCAGGGGTTGATGACTTCGAGCGGCGGGGTGGCGGCGAGCGCCAAGCCGGCCATCAGCAGCAGCGACAGGCCCGCCAGGGCCCGGAGCATTCTGTGTTGCAGGGCGCGGTGGCGGCTCGGTCGTCGGCAGTTACGGGAGCCGGGAGCATCGCTGCGGGCGGCCGGAGTGCCCCCCCTCGCGGCTCCAATCGCCCCCGGGGGCCAACTGCCAGGGCCCGCTAGGCCGCCCGGGTGCGGGCCCCCCACAGCCTACGCTCATGCTGCATGCTCACCGTTGCACATCACATCACTGCACTACTACACACTAGACGCTCACGAGATGTCCGCCATCTTGAGTAGGTATGTTGGTCACAGTCCTCCCCGCCCGGGCGCGAGCTGTGCCGGCCGTCTCTCGCTCGACACTGGCGCGGTGGCGGCGTCAAAACACGCAAGCGTCGCTCAAATCGATAGCCGCCCCCAATCAATCGCGCCACCTCGCATGCACGTTGATAATTCGTTGCAACAACACGCACGCGGTCAGGTGTCGACACGCTGCAACTTCTTCTTTGACGACAGAACGGCGCCTTCTACAGGGATTTTCCATGCCACACGCAGTTTCAAATTCACCGATTTCAGAATTAAAACACGCGCTCACGCACGACACAATAACCTCATCAATTTACACAACAAATATAGAATTCTACCCTAACACCACAATCACAAATAAAATTCATTCATACCAGAAACATAAAACCCTCCGAAACATTCTAAAACAAAACACTCCTAGATTGTTAAAACAAATTACCGACTGTCTATATAAGTCACGAAGTTTTAAGTGCCATTTATTTACGTTCTCAAATTCTGTTTATGAATTCTTAATTACAATCTCATCAATATTTTTCTCTTGCGATAAATAAAATTTCTATTGGCGAATTTGAAAAGTAGGCCATTTAAATTATCTCTGTATCTTACAATTTTTACTTATTATCTTTTCAGCATTCTTCGGTGAAATTAAATGTAAATGTAAAATAAGGAAACACAGCTGCACTTAGAAGAGTCGTTATTGACTACAACGGTATTTATCCGTCTCGGCTAAATTAAGAACAGAAGATTGTGCGAACGTTTCGATTTTGACTAAAATTTTTCAAGTCAAAAAAAAATTCTTGATATCTAGAGGATATTAAAACAGTAATTTAAATTAAAATTGTAAACGTTTAACTTATTTTAGATGCAAATCTGTGCCTGAATCCAATATTCGGTTAATATTCCGCAATTTTTAGTCAATCCTTTTTGAAGGGAAACAGTTCGGTCGCAGACGCCGTAGGCGACTTCGCTCTCGCGCGCTTTTCGTTATCCTTCTGCACTTAAAGACAGACCCAGTGCTAATTCAAAAAAGTATGGTTTTAAATATCAATGAAAATCGAATATAAACATTTTTTTTTAATTTTTTTGTGTGCTACGGGCTAGCTCTAATAACAAAATTATTTTATTAACTCGTATCAAGTATTACTGTGCATACAAAATTTTAATATTCACAATGCAGAAACCGTGTTAAATGAAGCCACTAACCGTTGAAAAACCAACGGAAAAACTGAAAAGCTAAACTAAATTTCAGGACTATTGCCATCTCAATCTAATGCAAATTCGTAATCTAAAGATACTTATTTTTATCTAGGAAATTGAAAACAAAAATATTTTAATACAGTTTTTAATCAGTTTCTCAATTTTTACTATAATTTTATTATTTTTATGTTAATAATGTAAGCTAAAAGTCATGTAAACCGAAAGTGTAAGCGACCACGTTTTCTAATTTATTTTGAACGCCTACAATGTTCGCTCTTAAATTTTTCAAATTTTTTTCACGTTTAACTATCTTCTTCGTGATCTTTCTTTTTTACTTTTTATCAATCTTGTTTTGTGCATTTTTTTAGTTGCTTTTTTGTTCTTGCAGTTTCTCTGCGCCTTAATAATTTCCCCCAGTCAGTTTTTTATTAAATTTCGATTTTTCTTTTTTACGTTTTTTTTTTATTTTTTTAATATATTTGCGATTCTTACTTTTATTACTTTTAAGTTTTTTCAAAAAATTTGAAATTACAGATGTTTTCATATATTTTGATTTACAACTTTTTTCGCTGTTTGATGTAATTTTTTTATTTCATTGCAGAGTTTTTTGTGTTATTATTGCTGTCATCTGCGTACGCTAAAGGTTTAAAGTTAAGTTTTCTTTTTAATCATGTACTTCCAACTACTCGTATAAACACTAATTTTATATTAAAAAAGTTTTTATCTAACTATTAATCTTTTTTTCCTATTTTTATATTTATATGTAAGTTTAACTTTATTCATTGCCATTTGGCTTACAAATTTTGGTCGTGTTATTACATTACATATATATTACATTTTCTTATCCCTTCTCCCCCCTTAACTTTTTCCTCCTGTTCCATACTACCTCCATCCATTCCGCTCCTTTTCCGTTTTCATCTAAGATATCCACTATTTTCATCCCCTCTTCTCTTAATTCCCTGCATCTCTTTCTCATGTGGTTAATGTCTTCTCTTTCTTCTCCACATAGCCTGCACATTTTTTCTGGTTCTTCTTTCCAATATTTGTTCCCTAACTCCTCGTTGCCACATCTGAACCTTGCTACCATTTTTTTCTTTTTGTTGCTTTTAATCTCTCTATCTTTTAAATATTCCGGCACTCCTTCACCCTTGATATCTTTGTAATTCCTATTATATCTGCCCTCTTTTATCTTTGTCCATCTTTCTTGTTTTTCGATGTCTCTATCTCTCCTTATTATTTCTTCCCTTATCCCTACTCCCTCTTCTCTTAATCTCTCCACTTCTTCACTCGCGTACCCGTTTCTGTTGTAATACTCTTCTCTGCCCTCCTGCCCGTACTTCACTTTCCCTCCCTTTATCTCTTTCCAACATTCTTGCAGAATTTTGCAATCTGTTCTTTCCCTCATTTCTTCCTCGTATTTTATTGCTCTTTTTCCTGTCTCAATCCTTATTTTTTCTATCTGAACCTCCTCTCTCACAATATACCCCGGTGTATCCCTGTCCAATCCAAACACCCATCTCCAGTATTTTTCCTGTAGCCCCTCTACCTCCCTCTACTCCTTCCAGCCCCATATTTCCGCTCCATACATTACCACCCCCTTTATTAATTTTTCGAACAGAAATTTTCTTTTTTTTATATACATGTTGAATACTCTTTCCCCCACACCCCAGACTTGTCCTATTAGCCTGTTTCCTTTCTTCACCCTTTCCTTTATGTGTTCTCCCTCTTTATTATCCTGTTTCATCATGTAGCCCAGGTATGTAAATTCCTTCACTTGTTGCACTTTCTCATCACTCCATCTCCACTCCTCTTTTTCTTTTCCCCCCTCCTTTTCTAAATATCATTATCTTTGTTTTCTCCGTGTTTACTTCCATTTCTTTTTTTCTCATATATTTCTCTAGCGTCTTCATCATCTCTTTCATTTCCTTTTCCTCGTTAGCCACCAGCACTATGTCATCCGCATACGCCAACGACCATACCTTAGCTTTCCCTACCACTATCCCTCCTGTCTGTTGTCCTCTCATTGTCTCTTCCAGATCCCCCGTATATAACGAGAACAGGCTTGGGCTCAGTGGACATCCCTGCCTCAACCCTCTCTTTGTTATGAATTTCTCACTCTCTTCCCCATTCACTTTAACCCTGCTTCTCGTTTCTTCGTATATTTCCTCTATTCTTTGTAATAATCTGTCATTGATTTTTTTTCTTTTCATATATTCCCACAGCTTTTCTCTATTCACTTTGTCAAAAGCAGCTTTTAGGTCTACGAATAGTGCTACCATTTTTCCTCTTTTTTTTTCTAGTTCTTTATTTGTTAAGTGTTTCATTATATATATGTTGTCTATCGCCCTTCTTCCTTTTCTGAATCCCGCTTGTCCGTCTGGTACCAAACTTTTTTCCTCTATTTTCTTCTGTAATCTTTCTTGCAGTATTGTCGCGTACAATTTGTATGCCGAGCTCAATAATGTTACCCCTCTATAATTCTCGACTTTATTTTTTTCGCCTTTTTTATGTATTGGGCATATTATCCCCTCTCTCCATCTCTCTGGGAATCCTTCCCCTTTCCATATTTTGTTTATTATTTCCGTCATCCTTTTTGCTACATTTTCTTCTCCGTATATCCACTCTTCTCCTTGTGTCCCGTCTTCTCCTGTCGCCTTTCCTTTTTTTATATTCTTTATCGCCTCTATTACTTCTTCCTCCCTTATTCTATCCCTATCTCCTTCTTCTTGACTTACTACCGCGTCTTTCCTTTTTCTTTTTCCTGCTTTTGTTCTTCCCCTCCCATCAGGTTCCGAAAATATGTCTCCCATTCTTTCATTTTTATTCCCTTTGTCGTCTTGTTTTTTTTCCTCTGCTTCTTTAGGTACTTCCATACATCTTCTTCCGTTTTTATTCCTTTAATCTGCTTCTCTTGTTTCTTTTTGTTTTCCTCCTTCTTTCTGTCGCATGTTTTTTTGTATATTTTTACTGCTTCTTTGTATTCTTCTTTTTCTTTCTTCCCTTTTTTCCACTGTCTTAATACACTTCTTGCATTTTTCTTTGCTTCCTTGCATTCCTTATCCCACCATTTCTTCCATCCAGTTTTCTCCCCTTTCCTTCTTCTAAATCTGACTCTCTCTGTTGCTTTCTCCATCATCTCTCTCATTTCCTCTACACTTTCTTGTAATCCCTTCCCTATCCATACCGTTTTCCCCATTCTCTCTTTATATCTTTTTATACTCTCTTCTGTCCACTTTTTTTTAGTTATGTACTTCTTCTCTTCCTCTCTCTCTTCTCTTTCCCTTCCTTCCATTGTCAATTCCAGTGGTTGATGGTCTGACTCTACCCTTTCTCCCACCTTAAATGTCTTTACCTTTTCTGCGGCCTCTTCATTTGTCATTACAAAATCTATTATTGATTCTCCCCTTCCTCCTATGTACGTAAATTCCCCCTTTCCATCTTCTTCTCTGTTCCCGTTCCTTATTTCCCACCCTTTTTCGTTGCACAATTCCACCAGTTCCTCTCCCTCTTTATTTATCACCTTGTCCTTTGTTTGTCTCTCTTTCCTGTCCCTTTTCTTTCTTGTATTCCCCCCTCTTCCCCTATTCTTGCGTTGAAGCCCCTCCTACTATTATCAATCCCTCTTCCCTCTCTTCTCTCATCTCTTCTATGTTTTTCCTTATCTCTTTCATTCTACTGCTATAAACCGTCACTACTTTTATTTTTGTTTTTCCCGGCTGCATGTTCCTTTCTACAACTCCCCTTCTCTGTTGCACTTTCTCTTTCTTTTCCTGGTTCAACCATTTTTTTCTTATTCCCGTTATTATACCCCCCTTTACTCTCCCTTTTTCTTTTCTTTTTCTGCATGTTGCACCATCCACTCAAATTCCTCCGGCAACTCTTTTTCCCACCACTCCCATTCTTTTTCTTCCATCCATGTTTCTTGTAATCCCACTACATCCTGTTCCTTGATGTACTTCCAGAAATCATGTTCCTTGTTTTTTATTCCTGCTACGTTCCAAAACAATACTCTCAGCTCACTCACCTCCCCCCGTCCCTTCCTTACTTTCTTTTTTTCTCCCTTCTTTTTCTTTTCCATTTTCATCTCTCATTATTCCTTTTCTTTGCCGTTTCGTCAACTTTCCCTCCTTTACCACCCCCCCTTTGCCCTTTAGTTTTTTGCCTTTTGGTTTCCCACTTTCTCTTTCTCTGCACAGTCCCCTATCCTTGTCGTTCCATATGTTTCTGTCTCCGTCGATCTCCATTTTTCTGTACCCTACCCATATTTTTTTTCCTTCCGCTCTTTTTCCACCGCTATGTTCATTATTTCTCTTTGCACTCTTCTTTCCTCCCATGTTAAATCGTGACTTATATATATTCTTGTATTCTTTAATTTCTTCTTCTCCTCCATTACCTTCTGTTTTTCCTCCCATCCTCCGATTTCCGCCACCACCATCTCATTTTCTTCTCTTTGTTTATTACTGTCACTTTTTTCACCTCTACTTTTACATTAATTTTTCTTCCAGCATCACTGCTAAATCTTTTTGTGGTTTTTCACTTCTCCACCCCTTTATCACGATATTATTCTTTCTTTTCCATTTTTCCTCGTCTTCCGCTTTTTTTCTCCAGTGTTTCTATTCTCTCCACCAGTTTCTCTTTTTCTTTCTCCCACTTCTTTTCTCTTTCTCCCATTTCTTTTTTCATTTCTTTGATTTCTTGTCTTATTCCTTGCATATTTTCTTCCATCTGTTTCATCATTTCTCTCATTAATTCTTTTAACTCCTCCATTTCTTTCCTTCCTCCTTCTGTTCTTGAGGTTTTTCCTTCGTTCCCCTCCGATATCTTTTTAATGTGTGGTGATCTTATTGTTTTCTTTGCTTTTTCAAATATTTGCCGCCTTTCTTTTCCCTCTTCCTCTCTCTCTCTTTTATTCATCCCTTTCCCCTTTTGTTATTACTTATTATTTATTATTTATTTATTTTTTTTTATTTTTTTTTAATTTAGTTATTTATTTAATTTTTTTTCTTTATTAATTTTAAAATTTTTTTGTTACTATGATTTTTTCTACCTGTATTTAATTAACGCCCGCCACAAATATTAGAAAAGTATATAAATAAACGTTTGTATTTCACTGTTATCACAAGCGCGCGCTTGACCTTTAAACAAGTCCGCGATATCCGCTCGCATTCGCACACGTTATCTGAGCCACCTATATCTTCTTATCCATAATTTAATGTACTTATCTACTACTCACATTACAATTGTACTTCTAATCCTTTCTTCACTTCACTTTCCTCACCACGCCCACGTAAGTTAATTGCTGTAAATCACTTTAAATTACCCAAAACTCCGCACTACTATTAAACACGTCCTTACTCAATCACCTTCAAAACACGACCATTTTTACATTTATAAATATAATAATTTTTTAATTAAAGTTTGAGCAATACACTTAAGAGGATTGCTACCAAATCACTGATTAAGAAAGTACATTATGAAAAAACTAAATTATAATAATTACTGATTTTAAGAATGAAAGTTTTTTTAAGTAATATTTTAAATTAATTTATACGAACAGTCAAAACAATCTAATACTGCCAAAGAGAACAAGTGCAGTAAACGTATAAAAAATGTAAATTACATTTTGAGACTAAAACTAAAGCAAACTACAAATCTGCCATATAAAAAAAATAAAAAAAAATTTTGGTATAATAATATATTTTTTTATGCAATATTTAAAATCAAATAAACTCCATAAACAATATCATAAGTAAAAAAAATGATTTTCTACAGGTAACGATGGTTTAAAAAATGCTATTTAAACAAATCTATATTTCGCCAAAATTGAAACTGTTGAGTACCCTGTACATTATACATGTAGTTTTACGAAGATGCGGCATCTGTGGACGATCTTTCAGAATAATTAATATGTGCATGAAAAAGAAAATGTAACGCCGCTTATAGTAAATGAGAAGAAAGTTTATTTTTGTTTTTTAAATGTAAAACAATTAGTAAATTGAAGAATAATAAAATACTAACAAGCAAAGTAATTATTTCATCTTACAGACACAAACACTAAACAAACCCATAATATTTTTTGAAATTTTATGACTGCATAGGTAGAAAACAAACAATGGAACTAACCACTAAAAAAGAAAATGCTTTCCCAGAATCGTTTGAGCAGCAAAGCAATGTTATCTATAATTATATAGGGGAGACCGGCGTCAGTTGTAACAGTTTTTAAATTTAATCTTGCAATTCGGAAACGTCTTAATATGTTGCCATAAAAAACTATACAAAGATGCTTTAGAGTGAATGAATCTACAGTACAAAAAGTACAAAATTGTAGGATATTCTAGCTTAAGCTGAAAAAAATATTAAGTTCGTGTGCGAAAAATGTTACATTTGACCCAAGTAAGGGTCAGTTGTAACAGCCGTAGGACAATTCTAACAAGAGACAAGAAAGTGATTCTGTTTAAAAAAATATTTATTAACGGCAGTTGCCATAACTGTGAATATGATTAGGTTTGTTAATCAGACTCACAGTTATGGCAGTAATACAATACGTAGCCTTTTCGTGCGACCATAATATGCAACCAAGACATTGTACCACACTCCTCGCCCTGTTTTCTATTGGCCCACGCGCCCATGCACACAAGGCACAAATAGTCGTCATCATCTGTGCTACTATCTTCCAAAATGCTTTCTTTCTTATTCGCAGTCTTATTCATTTTACTTTTTTTAGCATCAATTTTTGACACAGACGTCGACTTGCTTTGCCTGGCCAACTTTAAGTTCCTTTTAGGTGTGTTTTTTTTAATTTATGCTAACTGTGCCTTCTCTGGGGTATCGATCCAAATCGAACTTCTCATTGCCACCCTACCTTTTCGCTTTGGTTTCTGGAAATTTGCTTTAGGCAACGGACGGATTTCGCTTGGAGAAATCATAGGGGAAGTTCTTTGATTTGATGGTCCTGGAGCGTAAAGGTCTTCGTTCGTTTCATAATTCACTTGCAGAACGGGAGAAGAATGAGGAGGTGGTCTAGGATCCAGAACTAGAGAAGAATGAAGAGGCGGTGTAGAGTGAAGAGACGATCTTGAACGAGAGGGAGGTGTGGATTCGAGTAGTGGTGGATCCGTGTCGTTTTCGGGTAAATGGTCGCTTGGTTCTAGCAACGGGCGGTCCGTAACTACCGTCGGAGCAAACTCATGATCAGCAAATACGAAGCGGTTAAATGGATAAATACCGGAACATTTGAAACCAGCCTGAATATTTGCTGGTGTAGCAGCTAAAGGGAGGGATTGCTTCACAAGACTTGGCAAATAATAAATGTTCATTCTTTCTCCTGGATGAGTTTTTCTCCAATCGTCGGCGCAGGTGTTGAAATATTTCTTAAACAATCTATATACCGTGTTACCTGCGTTTGAATTTCGTTGTGAAAGACACCGTAAGTTTTCTTTTTTTTGGGTGTTTCGATTTATTAATTTAGTATTAGCATCAAGAACGTTTTGTTTATTGTTTGTGTGGTTTGAGTTTAATGATATTTCAAGTTGTTTTCAATCATTATTGAAATTTTCTTTTAAATGCATACAGATCCGTAGTTTTGTTTTTGAGTTAGTGCTTTATTTGGTTATCTTCGTAGAATACCAATTCGATATAATTTACGACTTCCTTTGTGGAATGTAAGTTGATACATTTTTCTTGGTAATTACACTTTGATTAAGCCACCTGCAGTAATGCAAGTCTCAGCGTTCTTGTGTGAACCAAAGTCTACGTGCGGAAATTCACGTGGCTAATTATAATTTTCATCTTTGTTTTTCTCGTTTGTTCAATGTTTTTTCTTTTACCACGAATTGACTGCGCACATGCAATTAGTTAAGTAGGGGATAGGAAGTGTTGGAAAAGTTAGATTTTTTTGGCATCATTCGATCGTGGGTCGTGATGAAAAATACCGGTTACCGTGAGATGTAGTGGAGATATAGGGTAATTTACCCTCTGACGTTATGTAGAACCGCGGAAGTTAGTCAGAAATCGTGAAAATTAAGGTGGTGGAGAAAAATGTTACTTTTCTTCAAATTTCGTATAGTACGGCTTGTGTAAAATTCGTGATTTCTGAAACATAAACTGTTACGTTTGTGGGGTTTAATGTTGTGGTGGTATATGATTAAATCCTAAATTCGCCTGTGGCGGTTATAAAATTAAATTGTGAGATATATCTTCCGTCGTTGTTCTATTGTTTGGGAAGCAGCCGAAGTCCATCGAGGTGTTAGCTTTCAAAACCACTGGACCAAAGTTCAACCGGTGTCACCAATTAAGAATTAAGGTATTTATCGATTTTGTTGTTTGATCGTGCAGTGTCCCGCGATTAAAAATGCAGTAAAAGCTTTCAATTTTGAGTCAATTGAAATTACGACTAACGTTGAATTTAATTATTTCAATGAACACGTATAGTGTTTGCGCGAAATTAAAATCAATTAATTTCGTTTTGTTGCGTTTGAGAAGTGATTCGTATTTCGAATATATGATAATGTAACGACTTATAAACTATATTTTGTTTAGTTCGAATTAAAGTTCGGACATATATGTTATAAACTGTATTGTTTTTTTTTTGTTGTGTTATTTGAATTTGTTTGTTATAAATATGCGGTCAAGATCTTGAGATTTAATTATATTTGAAAACGCTATTGTAGTAGCATTTCTTTTTATAAATTTTAATGTAATGTTTTGTGTGTAAATTGTTCATTCTTGTTTGCTTAAGATTATTTCTTTTCTTTTATTCAAATTTATTTGATATCAATTAGTACTTGTTATTTTATTTTGTCTTGGTTTTAAATATTCAATCAATAAATGTTAAATTGTTAAATGTAAAGAGCTTTTATTCATTTAGCCGCCGCATACGTAAATTTTTGTTTAAGTGTTTTTCAGAATTGTTATAACCCAAGGTAAGTTCTTGGGGTTGTAACCAACCGGATGAGCTTTCAAGTAATCAGGGGTTTGAAAGCTACCCTTACAGAAATCCTTGATTGGCGCCCTTACCGATTATTTGACTATTTTACCGTTCTAGTTCCATTTTTACGACGATCGCGTTTCCAATTTTTCACGGAATTTTAAATAAAACCCACCCTTCTCCATTGAGCTAGTGGCACAACCCCCGTTTATGTTACTACATTGCAGGCAGTGACTTTGTGTTAATTTTGGCATGTAACAACCGATCTGTCTAAAAGCTGCAGTTTGTGGGACGTATGAGGAGGGAATGACAGCAATACTATCCCGGTTTCGCGACAAAAATCAACAGCTGCAATTTGTATATGGGAATCGTGATTGTCAAGAAGTAGAAGAACCTTATTTTCTTGAGATGGCCTCGCATGTTTCACAAAATGCCGCAGAAAAGATAAGAATTCAGTACTTTGCATCCAACCGGAACCGTTTGTCGTCCCGATACTACCCACCGGCCCATCGGACTAAACATGATCGTGGAAATTTTTCCGAGGGAGAATAAACATTGGCGGTATTAAATTGCCAACTGCATTAACAGCCACACATACAGTTACCAATGTCTCTCTTTCATGTGAATTAATGCCACCAACCTGTTTTACACCTTTGGCGGCTAAGACTTTATCAGGTTTTGGTGCTGTAGTAACTCCTGTTTCATCTAAATTGTAGATGTTTTGAGGTTCAAATCCGTACCTTTCTATTCCATTGCTAAGTTTATCGAAAAATTTTTCAACATTCTGTTTATTAAAGTTGCAAGCTCGAGCAATGCTGGTTGATTCGGGGATTCTAATGGAGAGTGTTGGATTACGTTTCAAAAAACCCGTAAACCAATCAGCACCGGCCATCTCGAACTCCTTCCACTTGTCAGGAAATTTCAGTTTGTTTCCAACTGCTTATTTATAAGCCAAATTTCTTACTTTTTTTGGTGTGAGCTCATAGAAAATATTTGCTAACGCTTTAAGATATTCCGTGAGCTTCGTTTCCAAAGTCGCGGAAAACATTTTATTATGTGGCTTATATCCCACCTGAGGGTCTTCATTTGAATTTTGCTTTTTGATAAATCTTTGCAGTGTTACGTGACAAATGTCATAGGCTTTTGCTGCTTTTCGAACTGACACCTTCTCGTTCATTACTAAATCAGCAGCTCTCTCAATAACATTTTGATCCGGCCCTCTGTTGATGGTGCGAAGACGATTGCGAAGCATTTCCTGTGTAAAACGAATAGTACGTGTAAGCACCGGACGTTTTTATAAAGATCAGTAAATTGGGGCTGTCAGAAAGCTATTTTGAATTTACACACGATACCATCACCTTTGGGATTGTGATGTTACAATTGCCCAGAATGTATTAACCTTAAATATTGTGCCTACTGAGATTGGTTACTAACCTTAACAAGAAATGTGTGGTACTAAATGATGCGTAATTTAACACAGTCTCGAATGGTGTCCACGAAGAATTCAACAAATTTTAATGCTAGCCACTATAAGGAAACAAGTTGCAACAAAATATTTTACTTACGACGTACTAAACCTTCCGTATACAAAACACACTTGTACGTATGACGCTACCAATACCAACCACAGTTAGCAACCGAGCTACGAGTAAACGGATTATAGCGACAGTGCATAATTTCAATAGATGCCACTAGTATAAGCACTGTTACAATTGACCCATGTTACAATTGACCCCGGTCTCCCCTACCACATGCAACTGTAAAAATCATTACTTGCTGATACTCAGTATTCTTGAAATAACCAATTAACTAAGATTTTAAGCTTTCCCAATTTTCAAATCATTTTTGGCTAAATGGTGTAATATGTTTATTACAAAATTCACAAGCTTTCAAACGTGGTCTACGTTCTTCTTCAGGTGACAATTAGTAAAATGACAATTATAAAACTAAGATAACTAGAGAAAACAAATGCTTGGAAAACTTCATAAAAGTTGTAAGATCTTTTAGCTGCAGCATTTGCTAGAAAGTCTATAAAAAAGCCACTATTAAAAACTCTAGATGTAGCTTATAGCGTGTTTGGTAGATCAAGTAAAGGTCAGGAAATAACAGGTAATCAGGTGTCAGATAACTCATAACCATTGTCCCTGTTAAAGTTGTTGGGTATTTTAATAATTTCAATCGCTTCTCTGATCTTTCTTGAACGCCAATTTTCGGTTTTAGCAATAGTTTGCAATCTGGTCCCATGGTGAAGATGAACTACAAATTTTTCTTCAAAAACTAAATAATCAACAACCAAACATAAAATTTAGTATTGAAAAAAAAATTAATGGTACTTTACCTTTTCATGATAGAAAGATAGAAAGAAAACCAGATGGTACTTTAATACATTCAGTTTATCGGAAACCGACACATACAAATCAATATATAAACGCAAATTCTCATCATCATCCATCTCAGAAATTTGGAAAAATTTGCACATTATACAACCATGCAATGACAATTTGCCATCAAGATAAATTACCAGAAGAATTAGATTACTTTGAAAAAGTTTTTATAAAAAATGCTTTTAACAAAGAACAAATTAAAAAGTATCTTCGACCAAGAGCTAGGACTACAGTACCAAATGATTCAACTATAAGCAACAATTTTGCTGTTCTAACTTTTGCTGCCAATATAAGTGACAAAATTGGAAGAATGCTGAAGAAACATGACATTAAAGTTGCTTATAACACTACCACAAAAATTAAAAATTTGTTGAATCCAATAAAAGATAAAATTCCACATAACAGCTATGGAGTGTATCAAGTTCCATGAGCTTGTGGCAAGGTGGAGAAACTGCTAGAGCTAAAGAAAGAAAGATGAGAGAAGCGATTAAAATTATTAAAATACCCAACAAGTTTAACAGGGACAATGGTTATAAATTATCTAACACCTGGTTTCCTGTTATTTTCTAATCTTTACTTTATCCACCAAACAAACTATAAGCTACGTCTAGAGTTTTTAATGGTGGTTTTTCTTTGGACTTTCGAGCAAATGATGTAGCTTAAAGAACTTACAACATTTATCAAGTTTTTCAAACATTTGTTTTTTCTAGTTACCTCAGTTTTATAATTGTCATTTTATTAATTTATTGTCACCTAAAGAAGAACGTAGAGCGAAGTATTTAATAAATATATTACAACATTTACCCAGAAAACTATTCTATTATGTTTCATGGTGAAAATTTTGTCACTTAGATTTTCCAATTTTCTTTGTTTAGATCAGTGGTCTCCAAATCTTTTGACTCACTGACCTTTGAGTGAAAAAACCACATAAATGCCTAATAGAAAAATTGCAAATATAACTTTGATGTCTTGAATGGTAAACGGTGATGTAAAAACAAAATATAAATCAAACATTTTGCTAAAGAAGTACATATTTATTGAAATTATATATTTTGTTTTAAAATACAAAAAAAAATTAATGACTTGGATGAACTTGATGAGATGTTATGAGTGTATTTATGTCCGTCTCAATGTTTAGGATTAGCAACCGCAGATCCCCTCGAGTACTAATTTTTA
Source organism: Aquatica leii (assembly GCA_035610365.1). Taxonomy (NCBI): domain Eukaryota; kingdom Metazoa; phylum Arthropoda; class Insecta; order Coleoptera; family Lampyridae; genus Aquatica; species Aquatica leii. The sequence continues at coordinate 10,872,527 of CM069434.1, read as the reverse complement.
GTCGGTTTCTTTTTTTTGTGATGAGGCTTATAACGGCACTGAATCCACGTTCTATCAAATAGGAAGACGAAAAAGGATTCAACAGCTTCTGTACAATAACGCATACTGCTGAATACAAAATTGGAATCTGTTGTATCCTTGTTTAAATATTACTTTTAGCTCCTCATTTGTGGATAATTCGATAAGTTGCTCTTGTATTACGCGCTTGTGAAGTTAGCACGACATTCTATAATTAGAAAAAAAACAAGAGTTCTATAACACTTTGTATAGTTCTACAGTTTCTGATAAAAATTAAAGAAGTGTCGCATTCCTTGCTTTAAACAAACGAAATTGTAAAATTTCGTGCTAACTTTACAAATCTAGACACCTTCTTCTCTAAAGTACAAAACACGTTAAATATTACTATTTTTGGCAACAGTTCTGAATAGTTTTAGTCAAGTTAAGTATATATGTGTAATTTTAGATTGTTATTTTAACAATTAACAACTTTTAATTAATTTCTAATATTTAAGCTTACCAAATTTTGTAAAAATGTGTCGCGTTGATGATTTTCCGCAATTTTAATTAGAATTTTATACAGTTCTATAAGAGTTCTACGCTTTAGTAACATTTTACTGTTTACTGTTTCTTAAACAGTTTTCAAAAATTACGTCTGGCACGACATTTTCTACAAATGTTTCTAAAGCATAGAACTCTTATAGAATATAGATGAGCAGCTGTTTCCTTTTAGAGGCAGGACTAGATTTATGTAATATATTCCGTTCAAACTTGCGAAGTACGACATCCAAGTTTGGTGGGTTTGTGATGCACAAACCTCTTATCCATTCACTGGCCCAATTTATACGGGTAAAGAACCAAGTAGCCCCGAAAAAGACTAAGGACAACGACCAATTTAAAGTATCAGGAAAAAACGTAACAATGGAAAAAAAATTACGGCATTACTTTTGGCTCACTTGTTACTCTCCTGGAATCTTTCCATGCTAGAAACGCTGAAGCAAAATAAGTCCTACATTCCAAAAGAAATGAACAGAAAGAGCACTCTTTGACATTTTAGTTCAGCTAAGATGGCCAAGTTAGCATTTGTTCCTATGTGCCAAAGAAGGAACGGATAGTGACATTCTTGTCAACTATGCACATTAATACTAATATCAACGGACCGAAACAAAAGCCAGAAATAGTGATGTATTATAATGCGACTAAGAGCGGCGAGGACAACATGGACAAAATGATTACTCATTATTCCACAAATAGAAAAACTTTTCGTTAGCCACAAGCCATGTTTTCTTAACATGATAGATGTACTACTACGTCAACTCATAGTAAGCGGACTTTTCTTGGTAGTAGGTAAAAACTATCTCTGCGCACCACTGAAAAAGATTCTAGGTGTTTGAGGCACTTTTTAACGAAATTGGATTGAAGTCATCTTAGGACATCTAGTTGTACTTCCACAAACAGCATAACCAAAAGACGCTTCTGGAAGAGCTAAACATGTGGGGAGATGTTTCATCTGGCAGGAGATAGCAAAAAACATAGTGGAAGCTTTAAAGATGAAAATAAGTAGAAGACGACCTAAAACAGCAGATAAAGAAGAATAGAGACCATATCTGAACCGTGAAGTAATGCTTAGATGCGGTTCCGCCGTTTTTAGCTCGGTAGGTGTATTTAAGAGAGTGCAAATCCGGCACTACAACACCACACTCAGATAGTCTTTTAAAAATTTTTACCCTTGGTATAATAAAAAAAAAATGAAGAAACGAATGTTAAAAATTTGAGTGCGAGCGTAAAATCTGGAGCTGAATAACTGTTGGTGTGGGGGTGTGTTTCTGCAAACCGTATTAAAAAGATGGCTTTTATGAATGACATTATGAATAAATGGAATTAGATATTTTAAAGAACAATCTGAAAAGCACCACAGAAGAAATGGAATAGGTTTCAGTTCTAAGCAGACAATAATCCGAAACATTCTTCAAGAATTGCAAAGAAATAGACATTGTATAACTGTCCAAAAATCATTGGAACACCGCTATAATCAGCAGACTTGAATGTGATAAAGCATGTATGAAATGAGTTTTAGATCCGTATCATAAAACACGACATTACTAATAGAAAACAGTTGAAGAGAGAAGGAAGATTGGCACACTATCGAAAGAGAGTATATTGCAAGTTTAAGGGTTGCCCAATCAAGTATTGACTTATTTTGTTTCTTTGTTTTTTTAATTTTTTAGCAGTGTAGGATTTTGAACGTGAGATGCATTTTTACAGCAGTTTGCATTTTTATTTAATTTGAAGCTATAATTAATAAATTGTTGCGTTCATATGTGATTATTTTATTCTTTTAGTTATGAGGGATTGGTTAGTTATTCATTTTTTGTTCTAATCATTACGGGTAATCGGGCAAAACCTGCTAGGTTCTACCCTTATGTCTCATGTAAAAAAGCAGCAGCACGCGTCATTACTTCCAAGTAATTTTTATAATAATTGGTAATTCGTTGACAATGTGGTATTAGACAAGGTTGCGTGGTGCGCTTGCGGAGCTTTTGTTTTAATTAATACAGGACCCTCTGGAGTCGAGACAGCTGAACTCTATATCTATATCGTAAGGGCGTGGTGTTTGTGCTTAAATTTAAATCGGGCCAATTTAATTGCAATATTATTGTGATTTGTAAAAACACGTTTGCGTTTGGCCTTAAGGACGTGTCAAAAAATCAGCAAACGTAAACGTTAGTGCTGAGAAATATCGTGATAAAAAGAAGAAAAAGAGGGATAATGAAGCGGCACAGTTTGATTTTTATTGTTAATTCAACATATTATTATGTTCATTTCATATTACTTAGCAGGTATTTTGAGTTTAATTTTCGATTGATTTATAAAATATTTTTATTACATTTCTATATTTTTATATTAAACACTGAACAGGAAACTTTTAGATTGATGATACGCTTGAGCGTTCAGTGACTGACAATGCTATCAAATGACAACTAAAATTCTTGGGAAATGAAAAATACTGAATACGAAAATCAAAAATGTAGTACCGTTGACAAATTTAAAACGCCCTCTAACAACGACTATCATACTTTTTTTAAAATACACCTTGGTAATGATAAACTTAAATGCAACCCAAGCCTGACCTATTTTTGAGAAGACATTGATAACAAAAAAATCAGAAAACAATGGATCTCACTTTGCAACGAGAGTAATACATTTTTCGGCTTAGCCTTCAGCAAAAAAGTAAATTCATTTACGGAAGACTGCAAAATCGATCCTCGCAGAATATATGACCGAATAAAGGAGTACGAAATAACTAATTCTCATCAAGCATTCGCAGAATTCTTCTTACTGAAAAGTAAAATGAAAGATGTCTACAGCATGTTAACTGATATCATCCGAAGAGCTAAAGAAATTAATCAACGGAGAAACGTCTTGAAACGGATTGTAGACAGTTAAAACCTTGGGAAAACAAAGTCAAAGCTTCAGAGGGGCAAAGGATGCTGAAGCTTTGGATGATACCAGTGCCGACCACGGTAATTTTTTAGAGGTTTTTTTGTTACTGTCAAAATTCGATCCTCTGCTCAAAGTCCACATCGACTAATCAATAGATCTAAGCCGTAAAGCACATTTGAAGAAAACTGACCGAAATAAGCCTGGCCGTTCTGGATTGGTCAAGACATTCTTATCAAAAACTACTATCAATGGTATCATAGAGTCAATTTTATCGTTGATGAAAAAAATATTTTTGAAGAAATCAGTAAGGCGGCTATGTTCTGCATCCAAATAGATTCAACGCAAAATATCAATGTTCATGATTAGTTGAGTGTGATTGTCAGATATGTTTCGGAAGATTACTTGGATTAATAAATTGCACCTCTAGTACAGGGGTCATCATGTACCAAATTGTAACGGAATTACTAGTCAAAAATGGTATTGATATAAAAAATTGTATTGGTTGCGCTACTGGTGGTGCCTCGAATATGTAAGGCACGTATAAGAGCTTTTGGACATACATGAAGAAAGATTTGATAGGCCAAGTGCATGTTTGGTGTTACGCACATGTTCTGAACTTGGTGATGACTAATACCACCACAATTTGAGTTGAAGCAATTACAATCAATGCGCAGTCTTCGTTTAAAAGTTTGATAAAAGAATGTCAGTTTGAGACACCGTGACTGATAAGAAAAAAAATGTTATCGTCAATTGGAGAAACTCGTTGGTGAGTGAATGATAAAGCTGTAACGAAAATGTTTGGACATTACAAAAATCCAAAAAATGCAGTTTTTATAGAGATTATATTAACCCTAGAAGAAATTGTCAGTTCATCCAATTTTGCAAACGATGCGCGTTTAAAGCAAAATGCATAGCTAACTGGTTGAAAAAGTTTGGGTTAATACTAAGTGCTCATATTTTTTTGAAAATTTTTGAATTTACAACTCCATTATCCAAATACCCACAAACCAACAGAATGAACCCTGTTATGGCATTCAATATGGTTGTACAAATTATTACCACCCTCAAAGCGAAATTTTAAGGTATTACTTTCAGCTGCCAAAATATTGTAGTTTTGGCAAATTGTCGAATGGACAAAGCTTCAGAACAAACCGCGACAGACAATAACGATAATGGTAATGGTAATAGTTTCCTTGAAGTTGAAGTGAAAAAGGAATCATATTTTGTGTCTAGCTTTGCTGCAAGACGAATTATCACAAAAAAAAGTAAATGATGTGTGGAGAAAGAATGTTATTTATGACAACGATTTGCAAAGTTTGGAAAACAGATTCACAGGCCAACAAAAACTATTTTTAGACCTTGCTTCGTTAGATCCGTTCTATTTTGCAAAAAGTTAACCAGATGATTCATTTAAAAATATTGCGGATTAAGTAACAAAACAGAGTAGCAACATTATTGTGACTTCAACAAATATATTGACTCCCAGATAAATTGCAACACCTGGAAGTTGTTGAACGATTTTATTGGAATTTTCAGGAAACGTTTATTTTCATGAAACAAAGTGATGATTAAAATTTAAAAACAAAACAACAAAAACTTAAAAACTTTTTTAAATAATGAGTAGCTCTGCCACGATTTGTAATGGACTCATATAGACGTTTTGGCATGCTGTCAATCAAGTGATCTATAGCTGCTTGTTGTATATCGTCCCAAGCTTCTAGAATCCGTAGCTGGAGATAGTGAAGTTATCTGGGGATGTGGTAAATTACCCAGTCGCCTACCAATCATATCACATACATGTTCAACGGGCTACAAATAAGGCGACCGAACAGGTCATGGAAAACGACCAAGACCAAGGGTGATCTGCTACCATAACATATTGCACCCCATATCATAACTCTTGTGTTGAGTTCCACAAAATATGTTGGATTTTTACGTTCTCCACGCATCCGTTTGACCCTAATACGACCATCGTGGACCCACAAGCAAAATCGGGACTCGTCACTAAACACAATTTGATGCTATTCTTGTGCCCAATTAACCCTTTCGTTAATGTAATAGCGAAGGCTTCCACGGCCGGAATCTATACTAAGATAAAAATGTCTTCCGGGTTTGGACCGCGTAAATGTTGTTGTAACCAAAGTTGCCAACGTTTTGCCCACTTTCGTAAGAGGCTTCATTAAGTCGTGAGATAAATCGCAACACTCAAACAAGCAACCGAAGTCTAACTATAAACTGTTTGAAAGTTAGGTTATCAACTTGTGAAACAAGCCATAATCTAAACAGTGAAAGGTAAGAAAGAAAACGATAACTTGAAAAAGCAAACTAAAATCTAACAAAGAACTACTACCGAGTTAGGTAATCAACTTGTGAACCAAGCCGTATTTCCAAGTCTTCGACAACTTTACTTACCAGCAGTCTGATACGACTAACCACTGAAGGTCATCTCAAAAAGTTTCAATTATTGGAATCCAAGAATCGTAAAGTTTCATCCACTACTAACTCCTTAAAGGCGGTTGAAAATTTATCTAGCTTAGTCCTCACCTCAGAACAGGAATCGGTGCTATCTAAGGGTTTGAATTTTGCGGTTGCTCCCAAACGTATTCCTAAAAAAGATATTTTATGTGCTGTGGAGTTTTCTATAAGACATCTTCCTTGCCACATCTCAGATCTCATTTGTATTAACACTGGCAAAATCCTTGAATCATCTAAAATTCCTAAATCTAACATTTCTAAGTAGGAAGAGTCAGCTTTAAAAAGTCTTCGTAGAAACTCTGATATTATTCTTCTTCCAGCCGACAAAGGCAACGCTACTGTAGTTTTGAACCAAATTGATTATGTTACGAAAATCAATTCTATTTTGTCTGAGGAAACTTACGCTCTTCTAACCCATAACCCCACTTCGAGCATTGAACATAAGATCAGCCAAATCATCAAATCTTCTAATATACCTCTTGAAACTAAACGTCGACTTACCCCATCAGATTCTAAGCCATCTCGTCTATACGGACTTCCCAAAATTCACAAACAAGTTATTTCTCTTCGATCTATTGTCAGTACTATCTAATCTCCTACCTACAAGCTAGCCAAGTTCTTGTTCAACATTCTTTGCGAGTTTTCAGGTAAAACCTCTTCTCACATTCTCAACTCTTAGCATTTTATTTAACGTCTAGAAACTATAAAACTTGAACCCCAAGAGCTTCTCGTGAGCTTTGATGTTACTTCACATTTTACTAAAGGTCCTGTTAAGGATTTGCTTATTATCATCAAACAGATTCTGTCTCAACATTGCAAGGACTTGAGTTTGGTTCCTCTTATTGATAAGTGTCTATCCTCAACTTACTTCCAATTTGATAATAAGTTTTACGAACAGATTTCTAGTGCTGCTATGGGTTCTTCTTTATCACCTGTTGTAGCTAATATTTTTATTGTTTGGAATCATGGTCATCTCGAATTGTATAAGTTTCTTGTTCATCTTAACAATCAACACGCAAATCGACCCATACGGACAGATACCTTCATGCTTCGTCTCATCATTATTCTGCACAAAAACGTTCGTTATTGAATCTTTGGTTCATCCTGCCTTTTCTATTTGCCAACCTGAGAATCTAGACTTTGAACTCCGTCATCTTACTAGAACCTTAGTGAACAATGGTTATGTGAAGCGAGATATTTCTAGAGTTATTAATAGTCATCTATATCCACGTACTCGATTACCTAAGGACGTTTCTACTCCCGAGTCCAATTCGAAATTGGCCTATTTACCTTACATTCACAAGGTTACAGATCATATAGGGAAACTTCTTCGTAAGAATGGTACTAAGCCCATACTCAACTCGACCGGCAAAATTTCTCAGATTCTTTCTTCTACCAAAGACAAATTTTCCTACACTCTCATCTCAAGGTGTATACCAAATTCCTTGTTCATGTAGCTTAGTCTACATTGGTAAAACCGGTCGTTCCGTCATTACTCGCATTTCAGAACATGATTGTTGTATAAGGAAAAAGTATATTACCAAATCTGCGGTTGCTGAACATAATTTTACTACAGATCACAAGATAGATTTTGATAATGTTTCGTTGATTGCCAAATCACCATTCCTTTTCAACAGGAAATTCCGAAAGAGCATAGAAATCATCAAACACCCCAATAACTTCAATTGCAATCATAGTTTTGCTTCCCCAATCATTAGTCATTTATCGAAAACACTTCCCTTTCAACCGTAACCCAATCAGAGTCGAGCTTAACCATCCGTGACGATCCTTCTCTGTTATATACGGAGACTATTTCTTCTTAAGTCACTTCTACGGAGTTTAGAATCTGGCTTGGTTAACAAGTTGATTACCTAACTCGGTAATAGTTTTTTTGTTAGATTTTCTTTCTAACTTTTCAGAGTTTAGATTATGACTTGTTTCACGAGTTGATACCTAACCTTTGAAAAGTTCTTAGTTAGATTTCGGTTGCTTGTTTGCGTTTTTCCCTTACGAAAGTGGGCGAAACGTTGGCAACTTCGGTTACAACAACATTGACACGGTCGGAATACATTCTTATCTTAACCTTTATGTTGGTTTTTTAGTCTGCGTAGACGGTGAAATGGTGTAAGACGATGTCATTGACATTCTGAGTCCTATACCTCTCATGCAATCATTTGCAATTGATCAAGTTGTTGAAAATCTGTATCTTGTGGCCAAAATTCTTAAGCGACGTTCTTCGCGATCTGTAGTTCTCCGAAAACATATAGATCCACAGCGACGATGTTGAACCCCTTCCTGGGACCATTTGGACCAACATCTTAATAGCGATGAGACATTTCAGTTTACACGACCAGCAATTTCTCTTAGCGAAAGTCCGGCTTCTCTCATACCAATAATACGGCCACGTTTAAAATCACTTAATTGGACAAAATGTTGATGTTGGCGTTGTTATCAAGTTCAGAATAAAACTGTGAACAAACAACAACAATTTGCAAACTTGAGAACTACTAAATGGTCTACTACTTGAAATTTATTGTTTGAGTGTTGCGATTTATCTCACGCCCTGATGAAGCCTCTTACAAAAGTGAGCGAAACGTTGGCAACTTCGGTTACAACAACACTGACACGATCCAAACCTAGAAGACATTCTTATCTTAGTATAGATTCCGGCCGTGGAAGCCTTCGCTATTACATTAACGAAAGGGTTAATTGGGCGCAAAAATAGCACCAAACTGGGTTTAGTGACGGGTCCCGATTTTGCTTGTAGGTCCACGATGGTCGTAGGAGGGTCAGAAACGCAACACAGTAGTTATGATATAGGGTGCAACACGTTATGGTAGCAGATCACTCTTGGTTTTTATTGACGGCAACCTAAACGCAGCTGGTTACATTGGAATTTTACAGGCTTTGAAGATATGGAAGCCCAACTGGTTGTAGCACATTAGGTTACATTGCTAATGTGCTACAACCAGTTGGGTTTCCATATCTTCAGAGCCTGCAAAATCCCATTTTCCAGCAGGATAATGCGCGCCCTCATACGGCAAGGGCTACAACACGGTTTTTGAAAGAAGCTAACATTGTCGTCTTCCCATGGCCTGCTCGGTCGCTTGATTTGTAGCTCGTTGAACATGTATGTGATATGATTGGTAGGCGCCTGGGTAATTTACCACACTCTACAGATAACTTACTCGATCTCCAGCTACGGATTCAAGAAGCTTGGGACGATATACCACAAGCAGTTATAGATCACTTGATTGATAGCATCCCAAGAAGTCTAAACGAGTGCATCACAAATCATGGCGGAGCCACTACTCATTATTAAAAAAAGTTTTTAAGCTTTGTTCTTTTGTTTTTAAATTTTAATCATCACTTTGTTTTATGAAAATAGACGTTTCCTGAAAATTTCAATAAAATCGTTCAACAACTTTTACGTGTTGCAATTTTTCTGGAAGCCAGTATATTGAAAGTGAGCTTGAAAATTTTGCAAAAAAATGGAGTGAGATGAAAGCGATATTCGGAATGAAAAAAGTAGAAGGAAGACAAATCCGAACATCTCATTTTAACTATCTGTAAAACATGCAAAAATTGCGTAGTGCGTTGTTCCAAAGTTTTGCTCCAGTGTAAATTACATACAATTTTTTTATTTTGACATTCGTTGATAAAAATAAATATGGCACAGACGATATTATAAATGACTTTGCCACAAAAAGTCTTTAAGAAAAATGTTGATTCTTTAAGCAATAACTTTACTTGTGTCTGTTCTATGACAAAAAATTGATGTAGGTTAGGGGCTGGTTTATAGTCGGAACATTCTCTCAATTCGGGCCTGTTCTAATTGAAGGGGTTGTAATGAAATATATTCTAATGTAAAGATAAACGATTCTTATTGTAACTGTATATGAATCATTCTGTACAAGTCTATGCAAGCGATAACAAATAAACGATAAGAATTCAAGTTTCATATCAAAACTAAACAAAAGAATCTTCTTTTTCTAGATCCATCTTATAATGATATTATATAAATTTTGCATAAAATACTCTTTGGTACTTGACTAAATCTAACCCGTATAGAATTTTAAAAAAAACGCAATTATTAATACGTACAATTTTTACAATTTGAATTAACGTTGACTAAAAAACCTTAATATTAGGTAAACTAAGTTAAAAAATAATGCTTTTTGATACTTTATGTTTAAACAATTTTGTAAAGAGTGCTATTGAATAAAAAATGAGACAAGAAATAACAAGAGTAGACAAAAATACCACCTAAGATTTTACATCATATTAAAGACGACATAAAATGAACACAAATATCGAGATCTAAGTAATTTAAAATAAATTCTTACCTTATAGCTTTTTGTGTAACAGTAATTCAGCCGGGGTGTCCATTATAACGATTTTTATTGCTATCGAAGGAAGCACACGAGAAATGTCTTTTAGAATGTTACAAAAAAAAACGTCTTTTATCCATAACACTTCGCGACGTTTTCGTTTTTTCAGTAACGACAAATTTGCAATTAAATATCGAAATTAACTTCACACGTAATTCGATCACTAGGTTACTAAGCGAACACGCGACAAATTATTTTAATTTATTATTAGTCAATTACAATCGGAATAAACTAATCGCCTACTAGGTTTGCAAATGCTCGACGCCTACTAAAAGTATTGTAACAATACGAGAACTACTTTAAATCGCGTAGACGCATTTTAGACAAATTTTAAACAAAACACAACAAAAGATATGAATATTTTACATACAATACTTATACTATAATATACAGTGTAACTCGATTTTAAGTAAAAGTTTTTTTGTAAATACATTACAAACATCTGTATATTGTCGCCTTAAGGCACTAATAAGATATGAGCAATAACACAGTTCGGAAAAAAAATTGCATCCTAGAAGAAAAATTAAATTTGCTTGTCCTACTGTTGCAGCTTATGTTTCTGATCTTCTTCTGGTTATCTTCTTATGGCCCTTCTAAACGTTAGACTTCTTAATTTTCGTTTATCCGAATCTTCCACTTCTTCCGATCTGCGGCCATCTTCTTAATTTGCTATAGTGTCTTAGTTCTCTCTCTTTCCCTATCTCTTATTCTATAATTTTATCGGCTTTCCCTTTCTTCTTTTCCCATGTGTTTTCGCATCCGTGACTCTTCTTGCCAACCTGGTCTGCTTTATTCTAATTATGTGTCTAAATCAATTTAGTTTTCTCTTCTTGATTTTTGGTTCTATCGGTTTCTACTTTAATTCTTCTCTAATTTGGTCACTTCTTATACGGCCTATTTTCGTCTTTTCCGCAAATCTTTTAAATTGCTTTATTTCATCTGCATTTATCATCCTTTTATGTTTTTATTTGTTACTTATGTTTCACTACCGTATGATACTACGTTGGTATGCTGATAGAGTTGTATACTTAAAGCTTTGTCTTTTGTTTTGTTTCCCTTTTGCCCAATATTATGTTGTTTCGACTGTAATATATTTTTATCGCCTTTTTTTCTCTGTTTTTTCGAAGTTTATTTGTCCATCGTTTGTGAACATCACTCTTAGATACTCGCATGTTGAGACCATCCTTATCTGTTCTCCTTTGCATATTATCGGGTCTCTATTTCTTATATTTACATCCTGTTTACGTATTTTTATGTTTTAACATTTGTTGGTGTTAATGTGTGTATTCATTTTTTCTGTCTTTTGCCTAAATGTTTAGTAATGACTGTAATTTATTTTGTGTTTCCGTCACTAATATTATGTCAAAGGCGTATACCAGTCTTTCCATTTTTACTGGTCGCATATTTGTGTATCATATCGTTACATTGATTTTTTTTTTCATATATTCCCACAGCTTTTCCCTATTCACTTTGTCAAAAGCAGCTTTTAGGTCTACGAATAGTGCTACCATTTTCCCTCTTTTTTTTTCTAGTTCTTTATTTGCTAAGTGTTTCATTATATATATGTTGTCTATCGCCCTTCTTCCTTTTCTGAATCCCGCTTGTCCGTCTGGTACCAAACTTCTTTCCTCTATTTCCTTCTGTAATCTTTCTTGCAGTATTGTCGCGTATAATTTGTATGCCGAGCTCAATAATGTTACCCCTCTATAATTCTCGACTTTATTTTTTTCGCTTTTTCTATGTATTGGGCATATTATTCCCTCTCTCCATCTCTCTGGGAATCCTTCCCCTTTCCATATTTTGTTTATTATTTCCGTCATCCTTTTTGCTACATTTTCTCCCCCGTATATCCACTCTTCTCCTTGTATCCCATCTTCTCCTGTCGCCTTTCCTTTTTTATATTCTTTATCGCCTCTATTACTTCTTCCTCCTTTATTCTATCCCTATCTCCTTCTTCTTGTCTTACTACCGCGTCTTTCCTGTTTTCTTTTTCCTGCTTTTGTTCTTCCCCTCCCAACAGGTTCCGAAAATATATCTCCCATTCTTTAATTTTTATTCCCTTTGTCGTCCTGTTTTTTCCTCTGCTTCTTTAGGTACTTCCATACATTTTCTTCCGTTTTTATTACTTTAATCTGCTCTTCTTGTTTTTTTGTTTTCCTCCTTCTTTCTGTCGCATGTTTTTGTATATTTTTACTGCATCTTTGTATTCTTCTTTTTCTTTCTTCCGTTTTTTCTACTGTCTTAATGCTCTTCTTGCATTTTTCTTTGCTTCCTTGCATTCCTTATCCCACCATTTCTTACATCCAGTTTTCTCCCCCTTCCATTTTCTAAATCTGACTCTCTCTGTTGCTTTCTCCATCATGTCTCTCATTTCCTCTACACTTTCTTGTAATTCCTTCCCTATCCATACCGTTTTCCCTATTCTCTCTTTATATCTTTTTATACTCTCTTCTGTCCACTTTTTTTTATTTATGTACTTCTCCTCTTCCTCTCTCTCTCTTCTCTTTCCCTTCCTTCCATTGTCAATTCCAGTGGTTGATGGTCTGACTCTACCCTTTCTCCCACCTTAAATGTTTTTACCTTTTCTGCGGCTTCTTCATTTGTCATTACAAAATCTATTATTGATTCTCCCCTTCCTCCTATGTACGTAAATTCCCCATTGCCATCTTCTTCTCTGTTCCCGTTCATTATTTCCCACCCTTTTTCATTGCACAATTCCAGCAGTTCCTCTCCTTCTTTATTTATCACCTTGTCCTTTGTTTGTCTCTTTCCCGTCCCTTTTCTTTCTTGTATTCCCCCCTCTTCCCCTATTCTTGCGTTGAAGTCCCCTCCTACTATTATCAATCCCTCTTCCCTCTCTTCTATCATCTCTTCTATGTTTTTCCTTGTCTCTTTCATTCTACTGCTATAAACCGTCACTACTTTTATTTTTTGTTTTTTCCCACTGTATGTTCCTTTCTACAACTCCTCTTCTCTGTTGCACATTCTCCTTCTTTTTCTGGTTCACTCATTTTTTTCTTATTCCCGTTATTATACCCCGCTTTGCTCTCCCTTTTTTCTTTTCTCTTTCTGCATGTTGCACCACCCACTCAAATTCTTCCGGCAACTCTTTTTCCTACCATTCCCATTCTTTTTCTTCCATCCATGTTTCCTGTAATCCCACTACATCCTGTTCCTTGATGTACTTCCAGAAATCATGTTCCTTGTTTTTTATTCCCGCTACGTTCCAAAACAATACTCTCAGCTCACTCACCTCCCCCCGTACTTCTTCCTTACTTTCTTTTTTTCTCCCTTCTTTTTCTTTTCCATTTCCATCTCTCAAATTTGTAACGAATAAAGTTAAACTTATATATATCGTTACATGAAGGTTTTTTGTCCTTTTCTTAGTATTTTTAATTATTTTGTACATTATTAATATAAATAACGTCGGGCTAAGGCTATCTCCTTGCTTAATTCTCCTATTCATATCACAATCTTTTCTATTTCTCCCCATTTGTACTTTTCCTTTGACTTTGTTGTATGTCCTTTTAGTTACTTCTATACTTTTATGATTTATTTCGAGTTTTTCCATGACTTTCCATATATTATTTTGGTCAATTGAGTCCAAAACCGCTTTAAGATTAATGAGCATAATGTATAGTTATTTTCTTATTACATTTCTTCTTTCTATTAAGTTTTCAGTATAAAATATTATCCGTTATTTGTCTCTCTCTCTTCTAATTGCTGATTGCCGTTCTTCTAATTTTTTGTGGAATCTGTTTTCTACCATTCTTGTGTATAGTTTGCGTGCCATTCCTTTTTTTGTGAATTAGTACTGTCAGATGCTTTTTTTATTCTTTTGGTATCACGTTTGTCTTCCATGCTTCCTTCGTTACTTTCAGCAACCTTATTTGTTTACTTTTGTTGCTTACGCTTACAAATTGGTTTGTGCTTCCCCTATTTACAATTACTACATTACATTCTATTTACATTTTTTACATTTTTTTTTAAAATACATGTCATTATCCTTCCTCTCCTCTTAAATTTTTCCTCTTTCTCCATACTTTTTTCATCCACTCCGCTCAATTTCCGTTTTTGTCTAAGATTTCCTCTATTTTCATAACCTCTTCTCTTAATTCATTGCATTTATCTCTCATGTGGTTAAGGTTCTCCGTCTCTTCTCCACATAGTCTGCACATGTTTTCTTCTTTTTTTTCTAGTATTTGTTAGCCTATTTACTCTACATTCACAAGGTTACATATTTTCTTCTTTTTTTTTCTAGTATTTGTTACCTAACTCCGCGTTCCCACATCTGAATAGTGCTATCATTTTTTTCTTTTTGTTGTTTTTATTTCCTATATCCTTTAACTATTCTGGCACCACTTTACTTTTGAGATCCTTATAATTCCTATTATCCTCTTTTATCCTTGTCCATTTTTCTTGTTTTTCGATGTTCCTATGTTTCCTTATTATTTCTTCCCTTAGTTCTACTCTCTCTTTTCTTAACCTCTCTACTTCTTCTCTCGCGTACCCGTTTCTTTTGTAATATTTTTTCTGTCCTCCTGCTCGTACTTCATTTTTCCACCCTTTATCTCTTTCCATCATTTTTGCAGCATTTTGCACTCTATTTGTTCCCTCAGTTTTTCCTCGTATTTTATGGCTTTTTTTCCTGTCTCTACTCTTATTTTTGCTACCTGTAACTCTTCTCTCACAGTATACTATGGTGTATCTCTGTCCAGTTCCAAAACCCATTTCCAGTATTTTTCCTGTAGCCCCTTTACCTCCTTCCACTCCTTCCATCCCCATATTTCCACCACATACATCATCACTCCCTTTATTAACTTTTCAAACAACAACTTTCTTTTTTCTATATCCATCTCGAATACCCTTTCCCCCACAACCCACACTTGTCCTATTAACCTGTATCCTTTCCTCACTCTTTCCTTTATGTGTTATCCCTCCTTATTATCCTGCTTCATCGTGTAGCCCAGGTATGTAAGTTCCTTCACTTGCTGCACTTCCTCATCTCTACATTTCCACTCTTTTGTTTTTCTCTCCCCCCTTCTTCTAAATACCATTATTTTTGTTTTCTCCGTGTTTACTTTCATTTCTTTTTTTTTCATGTATTTTTCCAGCGTTTTCATCATCTCTTTCATTTCTTTTTCCTCCTTAGCCACCAACACTATGTCATCCGCATACGCCAACGACCATACATTCGCTTTCTCTACCACTATCGATCCTGTCTGTTGTCCTCTCATTGTCTTTTCCAGATCCCCCGTATATACTGCGAACAGGCTTAGGTTCAGTAGGCATCCCTGTCTCAACCCTCTCCTTGTAATGAATTTCTCGGTCTCTTCCCCATTTACTTTGACCCTGCTCCTCGTTTTTTCGTATATTTCTTCTATTATTTCTATTAATCTTTCATTGAATTTTTTCCTCTTCATGTATTCCCACAGTTTTTCCCTGTTCATTCTGTCAAAAGCGGCTTTTATATCTACGAATAGTACTACCATTTTCCCTTTTTTTCTAGCTTTCTATTTGCCAAGTGTTTCAGTATATATATGTTGTCTACCACTCTTCTTCCTTTTCTGAATCCGTCATCCGTTTTACTACAATTTCTTCCCCGTATACCCACTCTTTGCCTTGTATCCCATCTTCTCCTGTTGCCTTTCCTTTTTTTATCTTCTTTATTGGTTCTATTACTTCGTCTTCATTTATTTTATCCCTATCTCCTTCTTCCCGTCTTACTACTGCGTGTTTTCATTTTTCTTTTTTCTGATTTTGTTTTTCCCCTCTCAGCAGGTTCCTAAAATATATCTCCCATTCTTTAATTTGTATTCCCTTTGTCGTCAGGTTTTTTTCATTTCTTTCTTTAGGTACTTCTATATATCTTCTATCGTTTTTATTCCTTTAATCTGTTCCTCGTTTCATTTTGTTTTCTTCCTTCTTTCTCTCGCATATTTTCTTGTATATTTTTACTGTTTCTTTGTATTTTCTTTTTCTTTCCTCCTTTTTCTCTACTATCATAATGCTCTTGTTTTTTTCTTTGCTTCCTTGCATTTTCTATCCCACCATTTCTTGCATCCTGTTTTCTCCCTCTTCCACTTTCTAAATCTAACTCCCTCTGTTGCTTTCTCTATCATCTCTCTTAATTCCTCCTTACTCTCTTGTAATTTTTTCACGCCCATACCGGTTTCCTTATTCTTTCTTTCTATCATTTTATACCTTCTTCTGTCCACCTTTTTTTGTTATGTACTCCTCATCTTCTTTTCTCTTTTCTCTTTCTCTTCCTTCCATTGTCAATTCCAGTGGGTGGTGGTCTGACTCTACCCTTTCTCCCACTTTAAATGTCTTCACTTTTTCTCCAGTCTCTTCATTTGTAATTACAAAATCTATTATTGATTCTCCCCTTTTTCCTATGTACGTATATTTCCCCATTCCTTCTTTTACTCTGTTCCCGTTCATTATTTTCCACCTTTTTTTGTTGCACACTTCCAGCAATTCTTCTCCCTCTTTATTTATCACTTTGTCTTGTGTCTGTCTCTTTCCCGTCTTTTTTCTTTTTTGTATTCCCCCCTCTTTCCCTATACTTTCGATGAAGTCTCCTCTTACTATTATCAATCCCTCCTCACTCTCTTCTATTATATCTTCTATGTTTTTCTTTGTCTTTTTTATCCTACTGCTATAAACCGTCACTACTGTTATTTTTGTTTTTCCCCATTGTATGTTCCTTTATACAACTCCTCTTCTCTGTTGCACTTTCTCTTTCTTTTTCTGATTCAACCATTTTTTTATTCTCGTTATTATACCCCTTTTGCTTTTCCTTTATTCTTCTCCCTTTCTGGATTTTGCACCACTTACTCAAATTCCTCCGGCAACTCTTTTTCCTACAACTTTTATTCTTTTTCTTTTATCCATGTCACCTGTAATCCCACTACATTCTGTTCCTTAATGTACTTCCAAAAATCCTGTTCTTGCTTTTTATTCCTGCTACGTTCCAAAACAATATTCTCAGCTCACTCACCTCCGCCTGTGCTTCTTCCTTACTTTCTTTTTTCAGCAACCATTTTTTCCTTCTTTGCTTAACCATTTTCCATATCTGGATCTATATTATTTTGTATCCGGATTTTTCTTAGTCCTTCTTTTATTTCATCTATGATTGTTTCTTCTGTTTGGATATTTTTGTTCTCCATTTCATATTGTTTGTCCATCACTCTTGTTTGTATTTCTTGTTACTCTTCTTCTTTATCGTATGTATGTTTCTTTATAAGGTTTCCTTTAAGTTTCTATTATTTTCTCTAAGTTTGTCCTTATTTTTGTCTTTTATGCCTTTTATCTATTTTCTGTTTCCGCCGCTTTTTCATTCTTTCTGTATTTGTTTTGAGTAGTCTTGGTTTATCCAAATTTTCTTTTTTTAGGTTTTTTGCGGCTTTCATTACTTTTTGCCTTTTGTTCTATGGTAATAGCTCTATCATTATTGTTCTGTTTCTCATGTATCCTTCTTCTTTTCTTCTTAATCTTATAATTACTTGTATTTCTTTTTCTATTTCTATTTTAACTTCCATGTTTTTGAGAATTACCTTCATTTTTTTTTAATACTGGTTCTGATTTGTTGTATTTATCCTCCACTTTTTATGTTATGATTTTCTTCTTTCTTATTTCCTTTTCCAGTATTTCAATTTGTGTGTACTTAGAGTTTATTACTATTTTGAGTTTCTTATTTTTCATCTGTATTTCTCCATTTTTTATCTTCAATCGTTCAATTTTCTTGTTCATATCTAATTTTAGGTTCATCTCTTATTTTATCGTTATTTAAATTTACTCAAACTTTTCTTAAGCTTGTTTCTGCTGGTTGTTTACCTATGAATCGTTGTTCAACCGTATATTCGGAGTTAAATTTTTCTTTCTTATTTTTTTTATTCTCTTGTTCTTCTTTTTTTATAGCGGTTGTTTATTTTTTTGACTGCCCTGATCTTTTCTTTTATTAGTCGTTTAGACGTCTCTAGAGTACGTTATTGTTCCCATTTGTTTTCTTATTTTCTTTTCTTTTTCATCTTCTTTAAGAGATCTTTCAATAGTCGTTTTTCTTCATTTTCTCCATTGTTACTTTTCTTTTTTATCAGCCTTTTTGTTCCTTTCTAATTTATTTAGTAAGGAGATTTCGTTTTCAATTTGTAATTTTTTATATCGTATTTTTGCATTATATCCCATGCTTCTTGCTTCTTTCATATGTTTTATTATTCTTTTTCTTTCTTCCTATATTTGTTTTGGGTAGTTTTTGTTTAACCAATTTTTTCCTTTTAGAGTTTTTGCGGCTTTTGTTATTTTTTGATTTTTGTTTCATGTTAATATAGTTTTATCATTATTGGTCTATTTTCTATGTGTTTCTCTTTCTTCTTTTTTCATCTTATAATTTTTTTGTGTTTTTTTTCTATTTCTATTTTCACTTCCGTGTTTCTCAAAATTACTCTCACTTTTTCTTTTAATTCTGGTTCTGATTTGTTGTATTTATCTTCCACTTCTATTATCATGATTTTTTTCTTTCTTATTTCCTTTTCTAGTATTTTAGTTCGTGTGTTTTCGGTTTTTTGTATAGATTGTTTAATTTATAAGCTTTTCGTCGATTTTTGCTAGTATCTTCTTTCTTTATCTTTTATGATCTCTAAGCCACCACTTCTTCGCTGCGCAGAGAAGTCTATTCCGGTTGACCCATCGTAAATCGTTTCTTCTCATCCGTGTTGAGTTATGTTAATAAATTTTTATTTACTGTTACTTCTATATGTGGTTGTATCATATAATATTCTTTATACGCAATTTGACACCTATTACACCTTTTTATTACTATTTTCTTTAATACTATGCTAATTATAGTATGCACTTTCTTTCACTGTTTTCACTCCAGTACAGGACGGAATTTCCATGTTATTTGTATAAAGTAAAAACCAGACTTATCCTAGTGTAGTCAATCAGATTTATTTAAAACATGGCTAAGATGTTTAGTGCAGTTTTGCTCGGTTTCAAACTCATTGATTAAAAAAATAATAGAAAACGCAGTGGATGTAAGCTCTAATTCAATAAAACTAAAAAACTATTTATGGGAAAAGGGGTCACAGTTTTATTTTACGACATTTAAGCCCATCGTTAAGAGTCCTTGAAGATACCTCAGCTAGAAGAGCCCAAGTCTTTAACAGACCACTGCTTTAAAAGTATTTCCAAACAATTCACACTAATAACATATAGGCAACGATGATCTTCAACGTGGATGAAACTAAGCTTACAGCTGTACAAAACTTTTAAAAGATAATTAACAGAAGACGTAAAAAAATGGTAAAACATTAATTATTGCAAAAAAGGGTGTGCATACTACAGGCGTAGTGAGTATGAGCAACGGTAGAATTTTATTCCGCCAGCATTGATTTCTCTAAGGAAAAGATTTTATATGATGTGGCTCTACCAGGTACACTTCCATTGTTAAATAATTTAGCATATATGAGTGGAAATTTCTTTTTTAAATAAATTCAACGATTCGTGAAATTGTAATACCTACGAATGATAATAAAGCATTATTAATCTTAGGTGCCCACGCAAGTCACAAACACCTAGAGTTTTTTGAATTTGTTAATAAAAAATAAGTCATACTATTTTGTCTACCAGTTAATTGTACTCACCAATTTCGCCCTCTGAATGTCGTTTTTTTTGTTCTTTAGCAATCTATTATGACCAATTCAGGGAAAACTGTGCCAATATACCAAATAGCTTCAATATTTACAAAAGACTACAATAAAGTTATTTCCACGGTCGAAACAATATTTAATGGATTTCAAGCCTTATTTTACAGATATTCCTGAAGATAACGTAATAAGCAAACAACTGTTTAAAAAAATGTCTTCAATTCTGGTAGCAAGTATATCATCATCATCGCGTCCCAAGAAAAAAAATACGTATCAAAATGTTCTTATCAAAAGTTATTTTATAGTACTCTCCACTACACAGTCTCAAACTTTGAAACAATTTACTTTTTGTTTTAAGTGATACCGATAATGGCTATCGGCTTTATGTAGTGAACGAAAAAGAATTAAACGGAGAAATGAAACTGTAAAGTGTGTGCGAGAAGTAAAATTTGCAACCGTATAAATAATGAACAAGTCTTAAAAAAAAACTTTGAGCTTAGTGCACTTGGACATATGTAAACCATTAAAACCTGAATCATTAAGTGGTGCAAAATATTTTATAATTTTTATTGATGTTTATTCACGTTATACGGAAGTTATGTTTTAAAATAAGTCCAATGTTTTCCAAGCTTTCAAGAATTACAAAATAAGATCAGAAAACCACAGCGGTTAGTGCATAAAGAAGCTTCGAAAGGAAAATGAAAGAGAATATTAATCAAGTCAGTTCAAGAGTTTTCTTGAAGATGATCAGATCAAACAGTCGACATTGTCCATAAAGAGGTTAATGAAACATACAAAGATACTATAGAATATAACTTCAAAATAGAAATTGACAAATACTTTCAAGAAAAGACAAGCCAAACTGTTGAAGAAAAAAAAGCAAGCCATTTTGCTTGACAAAACCAAGTTGTCCAAAATTTCTAAAACATGGTCGCCGAAGTAGACCATTAAAGATCTACAAGATTTTGAACAAAAAACAAATAGATCACAAATTGGTTCACCCACACATTTTAAAAAAACAGCTAAATACTTATAGTCAAGCCCAAAAATATAAAACTTTTAAGAAGAAGAAAAAACATGATAAAAAATTTAGAATTTCACAAATAAATTTGAAGAGTCTCTCAAAATGCTAAATCCGTAAAATGACAAACGGAGATTATTTCAGAAAGATTTGGCCAAAGAGCTAGACGTGATAAATTTTTAAAATTTGGTTGGTGTTTTATCCACGGTTTCATCAATTGGATGCAAAGGTTATACAAAAACTTTTGTCTTAAAATGGGTTTTTTTGTTTATAACATAACTATTAATTCCCACCATATTTAACATGCTGTGGAATACGCACAATAGCCATTCTCTTGTTTTTCGGTTGCAACTTATGTTGACGTCATATCCAACGTATCCACTCCACCCTTAGTGTTGTTGTAAAATTCGATGATGATACGTTTTTTTGATGAAGATAATATAGAAAAGTAATCATGTGTAGTCGATAGAAAAAAAAACATTTTTGTCTTTCTTTGGAACATATGAGACAAGCATCAGATCTTTGTGAAAACAAAACATCGATGTTTTAGGCGTACGAGATTCTACGTCTAATAATTCTGGTAGAATTTTTTTTTTGCTCTTTCGTACTGTTCCGACGATTGATAATTTATATGAATCAACTAACATAGTTTTCACCAAATCTATTGATATGAACGAATTGTCCATGGTCACATTTATGTTAGATCTATGAACTGTAAGTGCAAAGGGCATTGTCAGTAGTTTTTGTTTTCTTTTCTAATGAGATTATATGACTTACGTAAAGAGCGTGTTCTTTGATTGGCAAACCGTAGAGAGTTCAGAAGAAATTGGAAGCAATCTTTACTCACGAGTCTATAAATATTTGTAGTTTTAGTTTGATCAAACGTCATATAAGCATTTAGATAGTTGTTATCCATTGACGCCGAGAAAAAAGTCATTATTTAATTTTTGTTGATTTTTGTTATTGTTTCCAAATTCCGGTTTTTGTAGTTTATTGCTTTGTGCGCAATCATTTAGTGGGTATGCTCAAGAATCTGGTATATTATTACATCTTCAAAGAATAATTTAAAAACATCCAATTCTGTATCTGCATCTGGACAATTATCACTTGGCCCAGCTCTAATATGAACAATGATTTTGGATTGCTTTTTTCCAACGTCACTTCTTGCAATTGTATTCTGTTTATGTTCATTTTTGCATTATAGGCGGAGTGGAGCTGACACAATAATAATTGGATCCTTGTTCATGAGATTTTCTAAGAGGTATGTTATTTTTATCTTCAATTCTACAATAATCATTATTTTCACATCCACATTCTTGTAAATCTTTGTTGTTTACAAATATCGTCCATTTAACTTCCAGGCTCTTCATCTTCCAACACGCCATAATTGTTTTTGTTCTAAACGTCAAATGACTAAAAGTCATAGAACGATTAAATCATCACTCAAATAAATTTTTTCAATCGGACCGTCGTAATTTTGACAAGCGGTAAAATTCTAGTGTTAAATAGTCAACGTCAATTTAAAGTGCCAATTTTAAGCAGTTATAAAATTTAGCGTTTGTAAAATAAGATAAAAAGATGTGATAGTATAGTAGTATAAATACGTAACAGCAGATAGCTAAGTTAATCAAACTAATCATCAAAATTTATAACCTTCGTTTAAAATAAATGATTGGCTGTTGCATAATTTTTGTGAAGGACCCGGTATTTGGATTGACGTTATTCATTTCAAGTTATTGAATTTATTTGATTTTAGATTAATTTTAATAAGTTATTCTACGTTTTTAAATTCAACTCCATAATTCAAAGTTGTTGATAAAATTTTTATTTTGTTACGTCGTGAATCATCTAATTCTGCGATTCTGTTTATTGAACATTTCTCTTTGTTTAATTAAAATTCCAGTGGTAATTTAGGTTTTCCTTCTGAGATATAATTGTAATTAAAGATATTTTAGCAGTCTGCTTATTTTCAAGTTGCTTTAAAAGTTCTTTGTTTTAAGTGCATTCTCGGTGCAGTCGTACTTGATTTCTTTGTGTTAATCGTTTAGATCAAGGCATTATCTTGATATATTAGGCAGTTTAAACTTTATGACCGTCTTGTAATATAATATTTTGTCAATTTGACATTTTTACGCAGAAATAAACACCGTGGCTCAATACTACGATTGTGACGTGATTTGATTTGTTTGCATCTTCGTTACACTTCTTAATGAGATTGTTTTCTTTCATGGAGTTTTGACCACAGCCATTGGGGAAATGGTAATCGAATAAGGTTATATATATAAGTTATTTTGGTAATAATACTTAGTTGGCTGATAGTCGTACGAAATGACGTAAGTATCGGGATGTAGTTGTCAGGGGTTAAAGTCGCCCCTTTTAATGTTGAAGTACCGCGGTAGTTTTTAAAAATGATACAGTGAATCGTTCAAGTGGAAAAACTTTCCTATTTTGTAAAGCAATTACGGTTTATTGAATTCACTGTTTACTGGTTTCGTATTAGTATGTATCGTGGGTTTGCGTGTACGTTGTGTTTGGCAATCCCAATTTTCGCCTTTTCACCTTTGTTTGTGAATAAGGTTGCGCTGGTGGTCGCAAATTAATGATATTAAATCACTTACAAGTAATCCGCACAGGCTCGGAATGGTGGCAGTCTTCTTGGTCAATCTGGCCAGATGACACACGTGAAGCGAATTCACCGAACTAATATTTCACTGCCGCGGAATATCGTTAGCACAGTAAAAGTTCTCGTTTTAAAATTACGATGCGTTGTATATCGAAACTAGGAAACGAATGCAATGGGAATGTGGTGATAAGGATAAGAAACAATGAAAGGAGGAGAAAGTGCAAATTGACGTACTTGGCGTTAACAACCTTGATAGTGGATAATTAAAAATCTTCCGACGGCAAATTTATCAATTGGTTGTGGTACCCTGTCGAAGTTCCGGACGACGTCAGCTGGCCTAAGCTAACCAGGAGCTCGTCTTCGAACAATCAAGGTATTTATAGATTACCGACTAAGTTTTAATTCATGAGTTCAGTGATTGAAAAGCTTTAAAATTAGCTATGAGAATTTATTGATAGATATTGAATATTTCGATGAATCAAATGGTGTTTATGTGTGCTAATTTTAAGTATTACTTTTATACACTACATTAATGCTCAATTGCACCGTGTTTTTTAAGTTTAAAGCTTAATTACTGTCGAAACGATTGTTATAACAAATATTTCTATGGTAACTAAGTGTTATTTAGCACTAAGCATAACTTAAAAAACACGATGCAATTGGGCATAAAAGACGTAATGTAACCAACGTATAAAGGTTGTTACGACATATAAAGTAAAAGAAAGAAAGATATTCTTAATTTGCGTACCATAATTAAAGATTGTAAACTTTGCTTTATAGGTACACTTACGAAGTTGACTTGATTTTATTAAGTTTTTTTTTCTCATGCGCACACGATCGTTTAGTATTATTTTTTTTTACGTTTAAAAAGGTAATTTAGGTTGTTTATCTTTTTTATTATTTTCATTTTGTTTTTTTAAGATATTATTTGTGTCAAATTGACTTAAGTTTTAATTGTAAATTTCCTGTTTTATTGATTACTTATCTAATTCTCATTTTAATTATGTAATAAATGTTAAATTGTTAAATGTAATGAAGCTTTTATTATTCCGTCGGCATTCACGTATGTAAATTTTTAGATTATTTCAGATTTTTCGTGTGATACACTCTTAAGGTAGGTCCTATTTGAAAGTATCCATTTGAAGTGGACTCGTGGTTGGCAAAGGCCTCTAGTTCATTGAGCTGTACTTCTTCCTGGCACTCTTTGATTTGACTTTTTGATTTTGTGTTTTCGTCAAGTTTTCCAAAACAATCACGAACTTTTGATTATAACCCACTCCACCTTCACTGAGCACCGGCATAACACCGTTTATGTTACTTTATTTCAGGCAAGTGTCATTGTTTCAACTTTTGCATGTAACAGATTAAAAAACAAAAAAGTTAAGTAATGTAAACGTATTATGTAATGTAAATAACAGTTTTAAATCAAATGTTAAACAAATCTATAGAGATAGTGATGGAGAATAAGTAAGTATTCGTTACTTGAGTACTCGTTACTCGCTAGGATCCGAAGTAACGATTACTCGATAGGCAAAGTATTCGTTACATAGTTACATTCGTACCATTCGACAGTATTCACATCTGCAAAATCGGTTCCGGTACCCGTTTGTACTCAGTTTTAATTAAATTCCTTAAATTTGTGCAATTTATAAAACCAAAATTATCAACGTTTTGAGGTATAAGTGTACTTATTCGTATTCACACATATACAAATGTTAATTATGTTATTTTCTGGATAACATCTTTTTCAAAATTTAGCAAAAAACAAAATTGATTATTATCGAAAATTTATAATGTTATACTTTCGAATATTTTTTGAAGCTTTTACATAATATATTCGTGCGTATTTCCATTTCTTAAAATTAATATTAAAAACGTTAATAAATACTAACAATCCAAAGTACATATGTTCTGTTTTGTATTTAAAATGATAAGTTTCTCCGGTATCAACTACTGTCAAAAATGTTTACATAAATTAGAATTTTACAACACGTACTAGTCATTTATGCACATACGTCTAAAGTAATCAAATCCTTATCGCGAAATGATTCAAGGAATTATATTCCGGTACCCGTATTTATTACCACAAAAACATACAGTTGTCAAAGTAGTCATAGTATCCAAAGTAATCAAAGTAACGAATTAAAGTAACGAATACAAAAAGTATAAGTAACGAATAGTAACGATTACTCAAAAGTAACGAAATTCACCATCACTATATAGAGATATAGAGATAATTTTTTTAGAAAAAGTAAAACTTGTTTCAAAAGTTAATTTATCAGTAATAGAATGCGTATAGAAAACTTCTTCCTTTTTTTATAATTGTTTAAACTAATTGCAGAACTACCATTTGGATTATTCTGCTCTGAACTGAAACGATTTAACTTGTATTGTAAATCGCAATTTGAAAAACGTTGTCCACTATAAATAATTCTCTAGTAAATCCAAAATGTGTTTATTGCATTATTTATTTTTATATAAAGAGGTCTATATAAAGACAATCGTAAAAAGTATAAAACGCCAGAATAATTCTTAAAAATACTTTGGTAATATTCCGCGTTTACGGTTTTTAAGAATTCGCTTTAGCTTGTCAAAACGTGTTCAATCGACTAGCGAAACAATCCGATACAAGCCAGTCATTCATTTAATTTCCGTTTGCGAATGTGACTAGTGTATAATTTTTACTTTTACTGTGTGTGTAGACTATAATTTTTGTTTTATTTTAAAAGCAATTTAAAAAAAACTACAACTTGTAGAACTTTGTAATCAATATGAAATAAATTAATATAAAATTGCCAAAATTAACATTATTAAATATCAATTTTAATTTTGCAAACGTTTTAAAACCGTTAAAAACTGGTCATTTAAAGACGAAATACTTTAAAACCAAAAAAATTAGCAACCGTTTAATTTCAATACAAAAAAACAACTACAAGTTTAATTTATGTCAAAAACAAATACTTTTGTCACAAATGTTTTATAAAGACTATTTACGTTTTAGATAATATTACAGAAAAACTATGTAATTTTGTATTTAAAATTATATTACAAAATTTTGTAGAATCTACAGTGGGGTAGGTAGAATAGAGCAGGTACGAACACTTTTTTTAAACATTAATATTTTAAAGATAAGACAAATTCTTAAACCCAATGTAAGTGCTATGAGATACCTTAGTCTATTTCTAATATTTTGTTATTGCAGTAAGTAAGATAATGCGGTAGTTTTCGTTTAGTTATATTTTTCTTAAAAAGCGCATTTGTCGTAATCTGCTTCATAGTGAGGTACACTCAACTAAACAAAAAACGAGACACTTTGATTAGTTCAAATAAACGGTGTAAACTAAGCTTAGCAAATGTGATCAACAATCATTAGTGGCCGTTTGCGATGCTATTCAAGAAATTCAAATTAGACAATTTAAGAAACATTGACAATACCAGAAGGTCAAACTGTTTATACGCAAAAAAATCAGTATATTCTTATTTCTAAATGATTTGAAACAGTAAACTGCTTTTTATTTTTAAATGAAATATTTTCGTAGGTAATTAAAAGTTTTATATTGACACAGTGCATTATAAACTTTATTCAGGTCATTTTTTAAACACATGTTATATTACACTCATGTAACAACCTGTTAATAACATTGTGAATAATAGACGCTAAGTTTGTGGGTTCGAGCTACTTTCTGAACCCACAATATTTTTTATGGGTTCTTGCTATAATTCCTTAATGTTTCTAGGAATCGTGTATGTTAAGAATAATATTTTGTCACTCGCAGACATAAATTGATAAAATAAGAATAATACGTCTGGTGCAGTGATTAGTGTGCAAACTCAACTTGCTGCGTTGGCATTTAGAACCATGTTTGTTTAATTAGTTCTTCAGTATAGTGATTAACTTCGAACAAGATGTTAAACCGGTTTGAACTTTGCTCGAGAAATAATTACACTTTAGCAAAGTTTTCTGAAGCGACTACAGATATCTTATGAATTTTAAAATGAAGAAGAAAACAAAAGTGATGACTTTTGTTTTTTTTGTCCAAATAAACAATGAGATATGTTTCTATAGTCTCTTTTTCTGAATGTGCTTATCCGGACCGGATGTTGGCAACAAGCAAAGCAACTTGAACTTTACTGACTGCTGCTCTAAACAGTCTTTGTGTAGACATAGAAAACTAAATTCGAAAGTTTTTCATCCAAGAGATTCCGGTCTTCTTCTGCCTAGAACCCATCCATGGGGTATCAACTAAAGAAGGACATATCTCTTTTGGTGCCTCATTACGTGTGCAAACTATTCTTTTTGAATAATTTTTAAAACTACCTTGTTGGAGACCTGACTAATCCAGGAAATTTAAAAAATTCGTCTGTATAACCACATCTCAAAGGTCTGAAGTTTTTTGTGGACGCTTCCGCCAAAGCCTAGGATTCGGCACCATATAAGAACACATACAAGATATAAATTTTAAGTAGTGTAAGTTTGGTGTGTAAATTAAACTCTCTGTTTTTTACTAGATTTTTCATTTTAGTGAAAGTGGTTCTTGCTTTTTTATTTGCGGCATTTCTGCAGAGTGATCCCATTGCTCATTAAACGTAGTGTTTAAACTCTCTCCATTGATTGACACTCCAGCGTCTGTATTCTCTAGTGCCAGGTTAAATATATGCTCCGAATATAAACTAAATAGAGTAGGAAATAAAACACAACCCTGCTTAACACCGCGTCTTATATTTATTTTTTCTGAGCAACCATTCTCTATTTTGATATTTGCTCTTTGGTGCCAGTACAGAATTACTTGCTTGTTTTTAGTACCTCTATCTTTGTATTATGCTGGACCACATCCAAAGCTTTTTGATTATGTATCAAACAGATCTACGCATCTCAGCCAACATTCCTACATTGCTGGAACAAGACCTAAATTGCGAACAGAGTCTCTCTATGTACCCTAATTGTGTATTTTATATATTTTCCTCGCGTTTGTTATATATTCGTTTATAGATTATTTTCAAAAATAATTTTAAGAAGTGACTCATGAGGCTATTTAACCTATAACCTTTACAACGTTTTGCAGTGTTTTTTTGAGTATAAAAATAAATGTGGATTTTAACCAGTTTAGAGGTATATCTACGGTGTCGTAAATATACTTAAATTTTTTTGTTATCAATTTTATTCCATCTTTGTCCAGTAATTTTAAAAATTCAGCATAAAGATTGTTTGCTTTTGGAACTTTTCCATTCTTTATTTTTTTAGATGACTTGCACACTTCATCAACTGTAATACATGAACGAACGTCGGCAATAATTACTGGGGCATTTCTCATTTTGTTATACTTCTTCCAGGTGTAAATTCTCTTGTCCTTATCTATGATGATACGGTTTTTTTCATCTAGCAGGCGGCCAACCATAGATGTTTTATACATACCACTTACCTCTTTGATCTTACGATGCATGTTTAAACTGTCACGTTTTTATTCAAGGTCTTCTATTTCTAGGCATTTTTCTAGAGCATATGTTTTTTTAACGTGTCTTATGTTCTTTCAAACGTTTTTTTATATCACTCTTGATTCTTGTCTTTTACTTTCCGGCGTTCTTCCATTAGATTTAGTATTTCAAGGGTCGTTTATTGTTTTTTTTTTCAGTTTTTGTCAGGCTTAAGAATAACATCCCTTGGATATTTTACAACATATTATTTTATCAATTTTGATATTCACGTCCTCAGTAGTGTTGTTGGTTTTTAGTTTTCCAGAAATGTGTTGTATTGATTGTTTTTTTATTGTTAGATTCTTCAGCTTTGTTTTGTAATATTAAGATTTTTTTGTTTTTGACAATCTAAGCTTTAATTTAGCTGAGCCAACCAACGAGACGCGATCTGACTGAATGTCAGCGCCAGGGAATTTTTTTACTGCGGTGAAAATGTTTTGATAACGCCTATTGACCAGCATAAAATCTGTCTGGTTTCTTATTATGTGGTCCGGTCTATCTACAGGTAATTTCCAGGTATATAAGCGACAGGCTAGTATTTTGAAAAATGTATTGAGTATTACCAAGTCTGTATGGTTCAACAAGTTCATTACCGCTTTTCTTTTCTAATTTGGTGTTAAAATTGCTTATAATAATTGTGATATCTTTTTTGTTTAACTACCTGAGTGGTTGTCGGGGGTCATGGTTTGTCAGCGGTAGGTGCAAAGTATTATCTCAGAAATAACCACAAAATTATTTACTGATTTATATAATCTGCTGTAAATTATGAAACCTACTCAGTTTTGGTGTTCTCCGTCATAATTTTTAAAGAAATATACTTGGTGCTAACTAATTGTGTAATTCTCGGACTAGGCCATTTCATCTCGCTTACTCCTATTACATTCATGCTCAGCCTATTCATCTCCTATATATAACTATCTATTTTTTGTGTTTGATACGTTGTACGAACATTTTACGTACAAATTAGCATAGATAACCTAAAGACTCTTAGCAACCTCTGACCGTCTAAGGTCTGCCGGAAACCTAGGCCTATTTGATTTGAAATATTCATGCTTATTGTACTTGAGAGTTGTGATGGAGTAGTTTTTCGTTGCCTTTACCATCGCAAAATAAAAGCCATCTAACAGTGCTGCAGTCAAGACCTTCGCTGTCCTTACTTGAACCAGTTCAGAATCATTTCCTATGTGATTCAGCTAGGTACTGGAAATGATGCTGCTCAGGCTGGATTTTGGTTTGCCCTAAGTATTTGACTTTATAAGTATCACCCACGGGTCAACTCTATTTTAATAAATTATTTAAGTCTTGTAGGTTTGATGCCAAAACTAGTAAAATTTAAAAAGGTTAAAATTGAAGCCAATGCAAATTCTCATTTGAGTTTTTTTTTATTATATCAATATACGAATTAAAACTATTTATCAAAAAAATGTCGTTTCAACTGCTATGCTTGTATCTTTAAAGGCTGTAATTTTAGCGAATGTTAGAAATTACCAGCAGCAAAATATTCGAAAATCTATTAAATGAATTATAAAATTCTCTTAATATTAACCGAGATTCTGATTTTCTTTTACCGGATATTTGAAAACCAGTTTTATCGATCATATACAGGTCTATAATCGCGCAATCAATCAATTTGTTACGATCTCTGAAGATGTCCACTGCGACGAGTGACAAAAACTCAGCTTGCGTGATAACGACAACACGGGAATTGTTCAGAATGAAAAATTGTGTTATAAGATTGTAAACGTTAATAATTATTTTGTCTACTCCAAAGAGAGGTAAATTAACTTAAATATAAAACTTTTATTAAGTAAGAATGCCTTTTAGTTTTAATATTAAAAATACACTCTTGCAGCATTGACTACTAGCCGGCACTGTTAGCTACAATACGTAGGATCAAAAAACGCACAACAGCTCAGTAACCTAATATATTTCTTCTACGACTAACAAATAATACGATACATTGTATGTTTAATTGCGATTAAAGAACGTTGTGCATTGTGATTGTCTAATTTCATTTCCGTACAGGTTTTTTCCTAATTTGCAACTTCACTACTTGTTTTCTTGCAGGGTTTTTTTTTTGATTGGAAAGAAATGTCAACAGCAATTTACCAGATTATTGCTTTTACAGTGTTATGATTATAAAGATCAGCTGTTTAGAAACAACAATTACTGAACCTGCATGTTCGACAGATTAAGTAATCCAATCCTTAAAATACAATTACTTATTTTGTAATGACATGCTCAAATTAACTTAAAGAAGTTAATATTTATTATTATCTATCAGTTTTTTGAATTGCATAACATTTCAGAAGTAACCAATTATCTTTTGGCGTTCATCGATAGTTGCAAAATACCAAGATCTTTCTTCCGCACATGCCTAATATCTGTATGTTATACTTATCCTTACATTAATGCAGGTTCTATAAATATTTATATATATTTTTACTACATATTATGTTGTAATCTTATAAAAATAATCTATTCGCACATTGTCGCTACCTTGTTGAAAATTTAATTATAAACACTTTGGACTTACGTTATAATAAATAACACAAAACAAATATAAATACAATCAATTTCTACAAAACTAATACAAACTACTGGTTTATACATTGAAAAAATTAGATATTTAGATGTAATTCATCTATCATATTTAATTTAATTTTGCTAAAGATTATTGTGGCACATTAGGTCCATAAGGATAATTAACTATCTTGTATTTTCTGAAAGAAATTTTTTTCAATTTTTTAACTGCGATGTTGTTATTACATTTTTAGTTCGTAAAGCTTTATTCCTTATTGCTCATTTACCTCATTTGCTTTGTAAGTCACATCAACATGTTATTTGGTTGCAGATTCTAGGAAAAACTGCCACATATCAACATTTTTCAGAACTTGATGACATCGTTAACGATTCAAACTTTGACATAAATAGATTTCTTTTATTTACCGGCTAGTACCATATAACTTGTAGTGAAAACGCTGACAAATTGATATAAAATAAAAAAATTCGTACGAATTGCCAACCTCTAATTCCGCTCGGTTGCAAATTTTTATACTCTTTGGCAATGACAACCATTTCTTACTCATTATACAATATACTAAGAATTTTGCACTTTTTTATGTTTGACCAATTTTGAGCCTGAAACAACACTTTTCCATTGCGAACAACTACAATTATTTTACTAGGATTTAAGACTAAAATGTAACACCCTAAAAACTTAATAGTTTTTGAGGTATCGCTCCGCCAAAAAATGTTAAAATTGCCAAATTTTAACTTTTTTTAAAAGTTGTGTCAAATTTGACTCTAAAGGAGCATTTTATAAACGTTTTAAAAACAGATTAAATGCTCTACAATTCTAAATCGGTTACAATGTTCAAGATATGTTCTTCAAATTTTGTCAAGTTTTAAGCTATGCAAATGAGCCAAATCTTAAAAATTAGATACCAACACCAGGCAATTTATAACAAATGATTTAAACCATAGTTTGCTACATAAACTTGCTGTTTTTCAATTGTTGATTCAACGTTTATTAAATTTCCCATTAGCAAAAGATAATTTTAACAAAGAATTAAAATATATAGAACATATTGAAACATACAATGGATTTTTGGAATCAAGAATCATTAGAAAGCAGAAAAATAAATTAAATAGTAAAAATGTGACTATGTTACAAAATATTAACAACAAAAAAGAAAAAATATGTAAGACTTTCGTATTATCCCACATATATTAAAGGACTTCAAAAAATCTTCTCAAATATTAATTACAAAATAGTAATAATTACTAAAAACCTTTTAGCTAACCCAAGAAAAATCCAATAGATAGGGAATATATAAAAGCGGTTGTAAAGACTGTAATCATATATATATAGAACCAACCAAAAGACCATTGAAAACTCGTTATAAAAAGCATTTAACTCATGTTAAATATAAGAGAATAGATAAATCCAGTTTTTTAGAGATGTTCGAAAATAATCTTAAAACAAACAGAAAAAAACTATATTTATACAAAAGTTTTGAAACTTATAAAAACAAATGTTTGTTGATAAAGAACGTTGACTACGGACCGTAAGAGTTTTTGGATCAACAAGTGTGAAAATCAGTGAGACGTAACAAAACGTCACATAATTCTAGCATAAATTAGCTTTAGTCATAATCATAGTTTTATTATCAGTTTGCTGAGGATGACAGCTTAGCTGTCAAAAAACGTGTAAATTATTATAGTTTTTAGGTTATTGTAAACCAAAAAAAAATTAAAAAATAAGGATAGAATTTATTCATTACAATAAAAAATTTTTAGTTCTATTGAAAATAATTTTTTTATGAATAAAGATCTTTTACAAAAGATTAATATTGTCTAGAGAAATTGCTAGAAAATATAAAAAGTAACAGGAAAAACACGTTTTAACTTTGTTTAAACCTCTTGGAACGACTATGTTCAAGATACGCTTTAGCTTACGTGTCCATGTTTTTCTGTATTATTTCAGACCGATCAATTTTGTTATCTAAAGGGTTGTCACTATGTACAAGTATCCTATCTAACTCATCGCCATCTAGCAGCTAATCGAAATCGGGAGTATCCATGTCAACGATCTGGTCGACTCTCGCAGAACTGTCCATTGCATTGGTCACATGAAATAGAGCACCTTAAGCCTGCTTTTCTTTAGCTACATGCAATCTCTTATATAGTCTTACAGTTGCAAGAGAACATTTGCATGAGGTGTAACAGAATCGCGGTGTGCTGTTAAAACTCAACCTTATTTAAGCGGATGGATACCCATACCAAGCCACCTCGGCATCTGGTGGTAGGTTCTAAGTGTATAAAATCTAGCAACGTCTTGGGTGGAATGCAGTCTAACAAGGTTAAAGTTTGTTTTGGTTGCAGCTTTTACAAAGAGCTGATAGCGCAGGTCATAGACGCTTTTAATTGAATTATTTTCACCATACAGCGCAATAAAAATTTGCACTCCTGAATCGGTTACGTCGTCAGGTGTGACATACTAGTTTACTGCAAACAGTTTGCTTTTTCTTTTATCAAAAAAACTTTAAATAAAGTTACATCCACTAAAGGCATGGGTGAAAAAAAGAGATGACGGTCACAAGAAATTGAGGGGGTTGAGTCGAGGATATCTGGGGTGTTACCTCTTCCACACTTCTGAAAGTAGATGTTACCGTGTGTCAAACTTGTCAAGCCATTGAGAATTACTAGTAAGCTTATGTTCTCACCTGGAATCACCATAATTCAAAATTAGAAGCATTTACAATCAGCTTATCAGCATTTTCTTCAGCTTGAACAACCTGAATGTTTTTAATTTCCATCATTGCTTTTACTAGGTGGATAAATCGCACTTTTTTTCTTGTAAAATCTTAGGTAAAGTTGTCTCCTCAAATATAACCTCAAGAGGAGGTCGTGTTTTGAAGGTGATTGAGTGAGGACGTGTTTAATAGTAGTGCGGAGTTTTGTGTAATTTAAAGTGATTTACAGCAATTAATTTACGTGTGCGTGGTGAGGAATGTGAAGTTGAAGAAAGGATTAGAAGTACAGTTGTAATGTGAGTAGTAAATAAGTACATTATAATTATGGATAAGAAGATATAGGTGACTCAGATAACGTGTGCGAATGCGAGCGGATATCGCGGACTAGCTTTAAGGTCAAGCGCGCGCTTGTGATAACAGTGAAATACAAACTTTTATTTATATACTTTTCTAATATTTGTGGCGGGCGTTAATTAAATACAGTTAGAAAGAATCATAGTAACAATAAATTTAAAAAAAAATAATAAAGAAAAAAAAATTAAATAAATAACTAAATTTAAAGCAAAATAAATAAATAATAAATAATAAGTAATAACAAAAGGGGGAAAGGGATGAATAAGAGATAAAAAGAGGAAGAGGAAAAAGGAAGGCAACAAATATTTGAAAGAGGAAAGAAAACAATAAGATCACCAGACATTAAAAAGATATCGGAGGAGAGCGAAGGAAAAACCTCAAGAAAAGAAGGAGGAAGGAAAGAAATGGAGGAGTTAAAAGAATTAATGAGAGAACTGATGAAACAGATGGAAGAAAATATGCAAGGAATAAGACAAGAAATCAAAGAAATGAAAAAAGAAATGGGGGAAAGAGAAAAGAAGTGGGAGAAAGAAAAAGAGAAACTGATGGAGAGAATAGAAAAACTGGAGAAAAAAGCGGAAGACGAGGAAAGATGGAAAAGAAAGAATAATATTGTGATAAAGGGGTGGAGAAGTGAAAAACCACAAAAAAATTTAGCAGTGATGCTGGAAGAAAAATTAAATGTAAAAGTAGAGGTGAAAAAAGTGACAGTAATAAACAAAGAGAAGAAAAATGAGATGGTGGTGGCGGAAATCGGAGGATGGGAGGAAAAACAGAAGGTAATGGAGGAGAAGAAGAAAGTAAAGACTACAAGAATATATATAAGTCACGATTTGACATGGGAGGAAAGAGGAGTGCAAAGAGAAATAATAAACATAGCGGTGGAAAAAAAAGCGGAAGGAAAAAGAGTATGGGTAGGGTACAGAAAAATGGAGATAGACGGATACAGATACATATGGAACGACAAGGATAGGGGACTGTGCAGAGAAAGAGAAGAGAAAGTGGGGAACCAAAGGCAAAAACTAAAGAGCAAAGGGGGTGGTAAAGGAGGGAAAGTTGACAAAACGGCAAAGAAAAGAAATAATGAGAGATGGAAATGGAAAAGAAAAAGAAGGGAGAAAAAAAAAGAAAGTGAGGAAGAAGCACGGGGGGAGGTGAGTGAGCTGAGAGTATTGTTTTGGAACGTAGCAGAAATAAAAAACAAGGAACGTGATTTCTGGAAGTACATCAAGGAACAGGATGTAGTGGGATTACAGGAAACATGGATGGAAGAAAAAGAATGGGAGTGGTGGGAAAAAGAGTTGCCGGAGGAATTTGAGTGGGTGGTGCAACATGCAGAAAGAGAAAAGAAAAAGAGAGAGCAAAGGGGGGATAATAACGGGAATAAGAAAAAATGGTTGAACCAGGAAAAGAAGGAGAAAGTGCAACAGAGAAGAGGAGTTGTAGAAAGGAACACGCAGTGGGAAAAACAAAAATAAAAGTAGTGACGGTTTATAGCAGTAGAATGAAAGAGACAAGGAAAAACATAGAAGAGATGATAGAAGAGAGGGAAGAGGGATTGATAATAGTAGGAGGGGACTTCAACGCAAGAATAGGGGAAGAGCGGGGAATACAAGAAAGAAAAGGGACGGGAAAGAGACAAACAAAGGACAAGGTGATAAATAAAGAGGGAGAGGAACTGCTGGAATTGTGCAACGAAAAAGGGTGGGAAATAATGAACGGGAACAGAGAAGAAGATGGTAAGGGGGAATTTACGTACATAGGAGGAAGGGGAGAATCAATAATAGATTTTGTAATGACAAATGAAGAGGCCGCAGAAAAGGTAAAGACATTTAAGGTGGGAGAAAGGGTAGAGTCAGACCATCAACCACTGGAATTGACAATGGAAAGAAGGGAAAGAGAAGAGAGAGAGAGAAAGAGGAGAAGTACATAACTAAAAAAAAGTGGACAGAAGAGAGAATAAAAAGATATAAAGAGAGAATAGGGAAAACGGTATGGATAGGGAAGGAATTACAAGAAAGTGTAGAGGAAATGAGAGAGATGATGGAGAAAGCAACAGAGAGAGTCAGATTTAGAAAATGGAAAGGGGAGAAAACTGGATGGAAGAAATGGTGGGATAAGGAATGCAAGGAAACAAAGAAAAATGCAAGAAGAGCATTAAGACAGTGGAAAAAAGGGAAGAAAGAAAAAGAAGAATACAAAAAAGCAGTAAAAATATACAAAAAAACATGCGACAGAAAGAAGGAGGAAAACAAAAAGAAACAAGAGGAGCAGATTAAAGGAATAAAACGGAAGAAGATGTATGGAAGTACCTAAAGAAGCAGATGAAAAAAAAACAGGACAACAAAGGGAATAAAAATTAAAGAATGGGAGATATATTTTCGGAACCTGTTGGGAGGGAAAGAACAAAAGCAGGAAAAAGAAAAGAGGAAAGACGCGGTAGTAAGACAAGAAGAGGGAGATAGGGATAGAATAAGGGAGGAAGAAGTAATAGAGGCGATA
Organism: Aquatica leii; assembly: GCA_035610365.1. NCBI lineage: Eukaryota > Metazoa > Arthropoda > Insecta > Coleoptera > Lampyridae > Aquatica > Aquatica leii. The sequence continues at coordinate 10,835,340 of CM069434.1, read as the reverse complement.
AAGAATTTAAAAAAAGGAAAGGCGACAGGAGAAGATGGGATACAAAGAGAAGAGTGGATATGCGGGGGAGAAAATGTAGCAAAAAGGATGACGGAAATAATAAACAAAATATGGAAAGGGGAAGGATTCCCAGAGAGATGGAGAGAGGGAATAATATGTCCAATACATAAAAAAGGCGAAAAAAATAAAGTCGAGAATTATAGAGGGGTAACATTATTGAGCTCGGCATACAAATTGTACGCGACAATACTGCAAGAAAGATTACAGAAGGAAATAGAGGAAAGAAGTTTGGTACCAGACGGACAAGCGGGATTCAGAAAAGGAAGAAGGGCGATAGACAACATATATATAATGAAACACTTAGTAAATAAAGAACTAGAAAAAAAAAGAGGGAAAATGGTAGCACTATTCGTAGACCTAAAAGCTGCTTTTGACAAAGTGAATAGGGAAAAATTGTGGGAATATATGAAAAGAAAAAAAATCAATGGAAGATTAATACAAAGAATAGAGGAAATATACGAAGAAACGAGAAGCTGGGTTAAAGTGAATGGGGAAGAGAGTGAGAAATTCATAACAAAGAGAGTGTTGAGGCAGGGATGTCCACTGAGCCCAAGCCTGTTCTCGGTACATACGGGGGATCTGGAAGAGACAATGAGAGGACAACAGACAGGAGGGATAGTGGTAATGAAAGCTAAGGTATGGTCGTTGGCGTATGCGGATGACATAGTGCTGGTGGCTAAGGAGGAAAAGGAAATGAAAGAGATGATGAAAACGCTAGAGAAACATATGAAAAAAAAAATGGAAGTAAACACGGAGAAAACAAAGATAATGATATTTAGAAAAGGAGGGGGAAAGAAAAAGAGAGGAGTGGAGATGGAGTGATGAGAAAGTGCAACAAGTGAAGGAATTTACATACCTGGGCTACACAATGAAACAGGATAATAAAGAGGGAGAACACATAAAGGAAAGGGCGAAGAAAGAAAACAGGCTAATAGGACAAGTCTGGGGTGTGGGGGAAAGAGTATTCAAGATGGATGTAAAAAAAAGAAAATTGCTGTTCGAAAATTAATAAAGGGGGTGGTAATGTATGGAGCGGAAATATGGGGCTGGAAGGAGTGGAGGGAGGTAGAGGGGCTACAGGAAAAATACTGGAGATGGGTGTTAGGATTGGACAGGGATACACCGGGGTATATTGTGAGAGAGGAGGTTCAGATAGAAAAATAAGGATTGAGACAGGAAAAAGAGCAATAAAATACGAGGAAGAAATGAGGGAAAGAACAGATTGCAAAATTCTGCAAGAATGTTGGAAAGAGATAAAGGGAGGGAAAGTGAAGTACGGGCAGGAGGGCAGAGAAGAGTATTACAAAAGAAACGGGTACGCGAGTGAAGAAGTGGAGAGATTAAGAGAAGTGGGGGTAGGGACAAGAGAAGAAATAATAAGGAGAGATAGAGACATCGAAAAACAAGAAAGATGGACAAAGATAAAAGAGAGCAGATATAATAGGAATTATAAAGATATCAAGGGTGAAGGGGTGCTGGAATATTTAAAAGACAGTGAGATTGAAAGCAACAAAAGGAAAAAAATGGTGGCAAGATTCAGATGTGGCAACGAGGAGTTAGGGAACAAATATTGGAAAGAAGAACCAGAAAAGTTGTGCAGGCTATGTGGAGAAGAAACGGAAGACCTTAACCACATGAGAAAGAGATGCAGGGAACTAAGAGAAGAGGTGATGAAAATAGTGGATATCTTAGATGAAAACGGAAAAGGAGCGGAATGGATGGAGGAAGTATGGAGCAGGAGGAAAAAGTTAAGGGGGGAGAAGGGATAAGAAAATGTAGTATATATGTATATACAACACGACCAAATTTGTAAGCCAAATGGCAATGAATAAAGTTAAACTTATATATATAACCTCAAGAGAAGAATGTTACCAAGCTAGGCGAATACGTTCAGCGCTCTTTGTACTATTTTTTTTTGCTCTTTAAACACTACTGCTATAATCGGACTATAACTTGCAACAAGATATTAAATGTATTTGGTAAATATCAAGTCAAATGAGGATTCTTTAGGTTACACCATTTTGTGGAGTAGATGACCATTATTTACAACCACAAATTTAGATATTCCTTCTGTCTTAAAAACGTTGACAGGTGTGAATGCGGAATGAAAAGAGGATTTTGTATATTTCCTCAAGTGAATAAAAACAAAAAATAGTGAAACTTCATATGTGAATTGTTTCAGAACGCATACTCTGTGAAACAGTGTGAAGAGGTCAGTGGTCACCTGTCTTTTGCCAACAGTCACAGTATTAACAGCAGAAAAACGAGATAAAACTTTATTCTCCTTTTTGAATTTAAGATTTTTGCAGATTTTTCTTACAACTCTCAACAACGCTTTATTGCCATTATCTCTAACCATATGACAGTTGACTCCTTCCGCTCTACTTAAGGACATGTAACATTTGTATCAGAGAATAGAGGCTGATGAAGTTATCAGTAACACAGCTTCTCTGTATCCGCTCTATCTCGAGTGATTTGTGAGACTCTTATTTCTACACGCTGTTCAGTTGTATGTGCATTAACATTGCAGAAATACTCAAGTTCAGTACATCTATTTTGCAAATATATCATTCCTGGCACCCGACCAAAACTTTTCAGAATACCTAACGGTAAAGAACACGTTGGTTATAAATAGCTTGTACTCAAGAGGATCCATCTTGATTTTTAATTCCAATAAATTTTGCAGATACAGATACGCACGCACGCTGTTTCAGTTCAGAGTAAAAACTGGCCAAATGTATTAAAAGTGCAAAATTTCGGCAATTTTTACGTTTCTTGGTGGTTATCCGGAAAGTTGCCGAGGTCGAAAAATTGGATTTGACATTTCGGTACTATCACATACATTATAAAGAAAAAACGACTACCTCATTTCATTTAAGCTAGATCCCGCTTTTGATGACAAGGTTACTGTGCTTACAACTCCTAGAAAAGTAGAAACGTAGAAATCAAATATTTTTTAATGGCAGGTACTTTCTTCAAAATATTATTCTTGGTAAGTTGGATAAACATTGTCAAAAATATGGGTATAAATATATTACTTTGAGCAGTTCTTAAATTACCAGAAAAATGTAGCTTCCAATCGATTTTCTTTTACAAGATGAGAAACTGATTAGACAGAAGCTTCCACTCACACCTGGTACAATTTTTTCCTATTATAAATTCCTTTAGCACAAACACTAATTAAAATACCAAATCTTTACTTAACGAGAATAACATTTCAGAACATAGTATCTATACTTGAAAAATGTTTGACGTATTTTATTTTTAAAGAAGCTTTTTGACAATCAGTAGGAGGTTCTATAAATTTTCCGCTCTCAACTATTGGTGGTTAATAGATTCATAAAACGTTTTGATAAAAAAAAGCTATACTCATATTTTTTTAAAACCTAAATGTTGGTAAATTACTGTTTATTACAAATAATTACAGTATTTGAATTATCTTGTGTTTGTGTGCTTTATGAACGATTTTTTTGTTTCGTTTCAGTATGATATGAAAGTTAACGCTTGCAAAACTTTGAAGTCAATAGCAATAACAAACGTACAATATAAACGCTCAAAAGTAAAGGTACACTTTATTACTATCTCTTAAGCTAATCATAAAAAAAAATTAACACGCATGGTTGTTTTTGTTAAACATAGCTAATCTAAAGTAAGCTTACATCTATTATTATTTACATTTAAATATGTCGTATTTAATACTTTTAGGATAACCATGTTGTACTCTTCTTCGTTTATCGTCATATTTGTAATACGAGTCGCCTTTGAAAAAATACGTGACACCGTTTATAGCAACAGCGTCATCGACATTATTCGGCACTCCGTTCCAAAGCCTAATCGATAGTGGGAAAAAATCTCTAACTCTCATGTGCGGTGGTTTGAAAGCGTCAAACATCCAGTACTTTGTACCTAAAATTGTTTATATCATTGTACGTCAAACAAATACGCCAACAACCTTTGAAAAAGTACAAATTGCCATTTCCGCTCCATATAAACGCCGCGTCTAAATCGTCAGGTATCTCCTCAAACGCGTTATTTATTAATTTCGAATATTTGTGCTTTTTATCTAAAATGTATTTCCACACAACGTTGTCTTTAAAAAAATAAGTAATGTTATTCCAAGCAGTAAACGCCGTGTCGATTTTACTAGGTAATTCGGCCCATCGGGTCTTTATTAACCTTGGACCGTCTACCATAGTAAAGTCTGTACATAATTTCCAATAATGTTCGTCTTTTAAAATATAAACATAACCATCCGGTGCAACAAAAATAGCGTCGATTTTAGGATCGTTGCATATAATCGAAACATCTCCATTAAGAGCCTCGTGTTGAGGTATATACCTTTTATATAACGCTTTGATGCCATTTATATCGTCAACATCCAAATCAAAGTTTTTTTTATACTCCGTGTAAAACGGATACATTACTGAATTTCTTCTGTCGCTGTGTCCCAAACCCAAAGCGTGGCCAAATTCATGCGTCGCTATTTGAAGAAGATTTATACCATTATTGCCTTCTTTAGTCCAACGTTCTTTACTGTCAAAAATGATGCTCCTATAAGTCTTTAAAGTAAATATTGGATTTAGTATGGTTATTATGGAACTTTTTTACTTACCGGTTTTAAGGCAACTCCGTATATTTTTCCTTCGCCGTCTATAGGTTCAAAGCGAATTTCTAAGTCGCTTTGAGCGCGACTCCGACTGAATCTTAATCCCGAATGTTTTGACCATAAGTAAAGAGCTTGAGAAAATATTTCGTCGACGTCTTTGCGACTTATGCCTTTTATATATTCTTGAGTTCTATAAGTGAGTAAGGATTTTGCTGAAGGACCATTTGCTGCAATACAATTTTCATTTGTTATTATAAACAAAAACATAAAATTCTAAATATACTCTGTGAAATTGAAATTCTAAGACAAAGAAGAGGTGGGATTTGTGTGATCAAGCTTGGCAAGTGGGTTTAGCTACTTAGAGGTAGTCAATGATTAAAATTTTATTTACTTTGGTAATAATATATCCGACGTTTTTTTTTGTTTCTACTCTTTCATTATCGTGTGTATTTTGTGTAAGTCTTTATTAATTTTAGTCTTGTGGTTCTTTTTTTAACGTGTTTTGAGAGTGTGATTATGTCTAGAGTGCGACAGGGTGATAATTACTTTCCCTCAGATCTTTCTCGTATTTTATCTCTCTTTTTCCTGTCTCTATCTCACTATATACCCCGGTGTATCGCTGTCCAGTCCCAAAACCCATCTCCAGTATTTTTCCTGAACCCCCTCTACCTCCCTCCATTCCTCTCAGCCCCATATTTCCGCCTCATACATCACCACCCTCTTTATTAACTTTTCAAACAACAACTTTATTTTTTCTATATACATCTCAAATACTCGTTCCTCCGCACCCCACACTTGTCCTATTAACCTATTTCCTTTCCTGACTCTTTCCTTTAAGTGTTCTTTTTCCTTATTATCCTGCTTCATCGTGTAGACCAGGTTTGTAAATTCCTTCACTTGCTGCACTTCCCCATTCCTCCATTTCCACTCCTCTCTTTTTCTTTTTCCTCATCCTTTTCTAAATACCATTGTTTTTGTTTTCTCCGTGTTTACTTCCTTTTTTTTTCATGTATTTTTCCAGCGTTTTCTTTATCTTGTTCATTTCATTTGCCTCCTTAGCCACTAACACTATGTCATCCGCATACGCCAACGACCATACCTTCGCTTTCCCTACCACTATCCCTCCTGTCTGTTGTCCTCTTATTGTCTCCTCCAGATCCCCCGTATATACTGCGAACAGGCTTGGGCTCAGTGGGCATTCCTGTCTCAACCCTCTCTTTGTGATGAATTTCTCGCTTTTTTCCCCATTCACTTTGAGCCTGCTTCTCGTTTCTTCGTAGATTTACTCTATTCTTTCTATTAATCTCTCATGTATTTCCACAGCGGCTTTTACATCTACGAATAGTGCCACCATTTTCGCTCTTTTTTTTCTAGTTCTTTATTCGCAAAGTGTTTCAGTAAATATATGTTGTCTATTACTCTTCTTCCTTTTCTGATTTCCGCTTGTTCGTCTGGTACCAAGCTTCTTTTCTTTATTTTTTTTCTGCAGTCTTCCTTGTAGTACTGTCGCATTTAATTTGTATGTCGTGCTTAATAATGTTACCCCTCTGTATTTCTTGACTTTATTTCTTTCTCGTTTTATGGATTGGCAATATTATCCCCATTCTCCATCTCTTCGCAAGTCTTTCCCCTTTCAATATTTTGTTTAGTATTTTCGTCATCCTTTTTGCTACATTTTTTCCCCGTATACCCACTCTTCGGCTTGTATCCCATCTTCTTCTGTGGCCTTTCCTTTTCTTATCTTCTTTATTGCCTCTATTATTTTGTCTTTATTTATTCTATTCCTATCTCCTTCTTCCCGTCTTACTACTGCGTCATGTTTTTTTTCTTTTCTTTCTTTAGGTACTTCCATACATCTTCCGTTTTTATTCCTTTGATTTGCTCCTCTTGTTTTTCTTTGTATTCTTCCTTCTTTTTCTCGCATGTTTTCTTGTATATTTTACTGTTTCTTTGTATTCTTCTTTTTCTTTCCTTTCTTTTTCCATTGTCTTCATGCTTTCCTTACATTTTTCTTTGCTTCCTAGCATTCTCTATCCCACCATTTCTTCCATCCTGTTTTATCCCCCTTTCATTTTCTAAATCTGACTCTCTCTGTTGCTTTTTCCATCATCTCTCTTATTTCATCCACACTCTCTTGTAATCTCTTCTCTACCCATACCGTTACCCTATTCTCTCTTTATATCTTTTTATACCCTCTTCTGTCCACCTTTTGTTTGTTATGTATTCTTCATCTTCTTCTCTCTCTTTTCTTTCTCTTCCTTCCATTGTCAATTCTAGTGGTTGGTGGTCTGACTCTCCCCTTCCTCCTATGTACGTATATTTTCCCAATCCTTCTTCTTCTCTGTTCCCATTCATTATTTACCACCCTTTTTTGTTACACATTTCCAACAGTTCTTCTCTTTCTTTATTTATCACTTTGTCCTTAGTTGTCTCTTTCCTTTTTTGCCTTAAAATCCTCTCTTATTATTATCAATCTCTCCTCCTTCTCTTCTATCATCTCTTCTATGTTTTTCCTTGTCTCTTTCATTCTACTGCTATAAACCATCACTACTTTAATTTTTGTTTTTTCCCATTCTATGTTCCTTTCTACAATTCTTCTTCTCTCCTCTGTTGATCAAAGTTGTAGTAGTAGATAACCAACTCTGGAACGGAGACAAATACATGAGGTGCGGGATTGCTATCTTCGACTTATGACAATAAGACAACGATTTTTCAGTACCAGATCAATCGCCGATCAATGATTAGGTAATGAGTCGTCCTGTAACTTTTCGAACAGTTTACCGTCAAATCAGAATTTTCGGATTGCAATCCTATCGGCCACATCTTGTGCTACCACTGATGAGTGGTGTAGTTTGCGACTCTACTGAAATCTAGAATGGCATAGAAGTAGTGTTCAGTGATCAATCACGATTCTGTTTGGGAATACAAACCCATATTCTTCCATTTGTTTAGCAGTTGGAAAACTTATTTTTTTAGCATGATAATGCTCGTCCCCACATAGCAAAACATTCTATGGACCGATTTGAAGAGACCAATGTTATCATAACCACTCCGATCTTTTGACCTTTTATCTTTTTAACACGTGTGGGACATTATGGGTAGAAGACTAAGGTATTTAGTGCATCCTCCACAAGCACAGAAAGTTGACATGAATTGGAAGTTTCTTGGAATACAATAACTAAAGAGAAAGTTGACCACCTGCTTTAATTGATGTCACAAAAGAGGAAAGCGTGTGAAACCAATAGAGGATCACCAATACATTAATAAATCAAAATTGTGTTGCTCACAAAATTTTCATAGGTTCTTGGTGTTGGTGTGTGCAATTTCAATTTAAATGTCCCAGAGTATATTTAGAAAGCATAATTTATAAAATGCGACTACTTTACATATTTTAATGTAACTTTTGGTATACCTACGGGTCACATAGTCCTACTCAATTTACGTACAGTTTTTATTTATTTTAAATATTATTCGTGCTTGAAAGATTGGCAAAGCGTTCAACTGCAGCCTAATTTATCAGCGTAAATATACGCTTGAAAAAAAACTTTAAAATTTTTAATGTATCAAGTGACAACGCAACCTAAACAAGGTGTTTATAATTTTGATTTAATTTTGTATTTGTGCAAATTATTTAATGTTTTTACGTCGATTAATTATCTAATATACTAGGTAGGGAAGCGAAGGGCATAACGGGGGCGCGTCAAGACGGTAAATGCACACATACGCATTAAAGAAGCTAGTGGCACTTGTAGATTTACAAGCTGAAGAAAAAACCGAGTGCGCGTAGCCTAGGTGCATGTGAGTGCTACATTACTACGACCCTAGTTTAAAAATTTGAAATTGTTTTAACATAACCTTATAACTTTTTCGAGCCGCTTTCACACCAATTTATTTTTGGAATAAACGCGATTCAATTTTTGCGTTTGCTAGGTTAAGTTATGCTCATTTTGCTACTGCGCATAGCTAATGCGCAGAAATATTTTTAACTACAAAAAACGTAAAAGTGAAATTACTGTATGAATATATACTGTGTTAGTGGTGTGAAGTAGGCCATTTTATATTATCACTCAGTGCGGAAGCGACCATGGAATTGCATCCGTTTTTTCTTTCTCTACAAGCAAAAACATTTTTTGTGCCATTTGATCTAATTTTGTGCAATTACAAAAATTTCTGTAAGAAGGTAAGTAATTCATATTAATACTATTGTTATTTTCAAACATGAACCGTCAGACATGGAAACGTTTCGTAAATGACATTCGACAACCATTAGCACCAAAAGCAGCGTATGGGCTTAGAAGCCGATCCAAACCAAACAAGGAACAAAGAAGAAATTTAACTTTTTTTCTGTTTTTTGATGCAATGAGTCTTTCAAAGTAATACTAAGTACTGGAGCAAAACAGGTACAGCGCTACGGAGCAGAACGGAGTACTTTATCTTGCCTTGACTCAGTCGTGTCCCTTTGTTGACGAGTGGTTATGATTTGTGTTTTGATAAGAGTTGCTGTCAGTAAATTTGATATTTTGTTTGGAGAAATCTACGACAAATATAAATTATAGCCCGACCGCATTTACAATTGTGATCGAGATCCACCAGAAACACAGCAGAATGTGATGCTTGTGGATAAACGACCACTGACACTTTCCTGTTGTGCTTTTATCAGTTTATTCAATTTTTAGGTGCGTCAGTAAGAAATCCGATTTTGCTGCTATTGGGTGATCATGTAACATACACGCAAAATATAGATCTAATTAGGGTTGCATGTAAAATAGTGTTTCTTGCTTTCTTGTACACTGCACCCACCGGCTTCAGCCTCTAAATGTTGCATTTATAAAGCCTTTGTGTGCTTATTATGATCAAGCTGCTTATAATTAGTTAAGATCACACCCAGGATAAGTTATAACAGTTTTCTAAATTAGCGATATCTTTGCGCATGTCTATATTCAATCTGCAACAATATCTATTGCCATCAATGCTTTTTAAAAATTTGGAATATGGCCATATAACTAACACAATTTTACAGAAGCTGATTTCCTATCTGCAACAATCACAGACATACTGCTGGTCATTGAAAATGCTAAACTTGTTCGTGTTACTGCCGAGACTCAGGTAGATCTGCCGCTATCCGTTGAAAAAACTTCTGTTAAACAAGTTTTTGACTTTGCGACTGAACCACAACTTTGACAGTCTTCTTTAGAGGATAAACCATGTCTAATTGAACCTCCTTCATTCTGTCTATTCCTTTAGCTAAAGACCGAAACTAAACAGCTATCTATCGCTGAATGAACACTGTAGTATTAGCATCTATACCTTACCGAAAAGAACAAGAAGAACTTTACCAAAAGAGACCAAAAAAATGTTCTGATCCAAACGACCCACGATTTAAAAAAAATTGCAAGAAACCTAAGACGCGAAAAGCGGCAACTGATAAAAAAGGCCTAATATGCTTATATTGCATAGACGACAATAATACATATCTAGAGTCATTGGAAAGTTAAGTGGGGTGCCAGATATGTGGGCGCTGGGATCATAATGCTTGTGCCGGTGTAAACGACAACACTTTCAGTATGTACCACATCTTTTTTGGTACCTTATACTGCCCCTACCCCAAGGCAAATTATGGTTTGCGTAGTATCGACAAATTTGAAAAAAATAAACATTTTGGAAACTTATTTTATTTTTATACCAAATGTTAGTTTAATAAGTAATCCAAGGATTGTGATTAACGTTATATTTAAATTTAAAGAAAATGGTGCATTTACAATTGTGTTCTGTTAATGTGCCTATTATGAAAGAGATAAGAGTAAAGAGTTAATAGAAACCACGAATCCACCTGCGAATTTTTACGATAAAAACGAGTCTAAAGACTCCGGATTGGAATAAGAAAAAATATGTGTCCGTTTGTTACGTGCATAAATGTTAAAATGTAATACCCTGTATATTCATTACAGTAAAGTTAGATTTCTACTTTCGACGCGCTCTAACGAGTTTTGTTTCTACTTCACTTCCTGTCAAGACGTTAAACCGTCAATTACTACAAATCGTGCTTGCGATATCTAAATTTTTTTCAGTTTTTGGAAGGCCTAATTTAAATCTAAAAAAAACACCTCCAGAAGAAAATTTTCTTCAATGTAATGTTCCTTACGAATCAATAAACTGCGATATCTTCTTTAATTCAGTGTGTGCAACAATGCATTAATTAATAGTGTTGTATATTTTTGTTTTTGCGTGTCATTGTGCTGACACGATTTGCTCCGTCCATTAATATTCCAGATCGACTCAACAAAAAAAACCTTTTCTTCGGGCAAGTACTAGATTGTAAGTAAATCTTATATAATTTTATTTATGTCATCATTAAAGTCTCTCACGAAAATTTTGCTTGTTATTCCAACTTGCGTAATTACAATAATTGTTTGAACACCACTTAGGTGTTTTTATTAATTATTTTGATGTTTGATGTTAATCATAGATATTTGTCATTATCGATTTAATTTTCTTTGCTATAAACACCCTATGTGTAATTTAAGCCTATGTATTGTGTGTTATCGTTACTTCCGGCATTGGTATAACCATTGTTAAATAATCTAATATAAATTTTTGTGCTCGTTGAATAATTTACTATAAATTCTTGTGCTCGTTAAGATTAAGATTAGAAGGCACGCTTGCATCTAGTACTATTCGAAGTAATTCGTCAGGGGTTGCCAAAAAATATAATAGAGAATACATTTATGCAAAGAGGTGACTATAGGATGGCAAACGCAAAGCTCATTTTCTAATAACGTATGAGGCAAACTACCCCTGGAAACCAAATCGGCAGGGTTGCGCCCGGACTCGATATATTACCAGCATTTAGAGTCTTTTGTATTTATTAGGTACGGCACGAATCCAATTCAACACAATAGTAGAATCGGTAAAATATAAAATTTGTTTAAAATTGATAGACAATACATCGATCACCTTTTTTATAATCTCGGTTAAAAGAACCGCCGCACATAACCTTAAACCTGGAATTGTTACTCCATGCAGATGTGCTACTCTAGACTTAGAACAGAATAGTTGTATTGAAAATGTATTTGCCGCGCACGTACATCTGAGATAGATGCACGCACCGTGAGCTATAGAACTAGAATCTGAAACCTCTATTAGTTCCATAGATATTAAATCGCAAATTATAATACATCGTGGTATTTTAAAAGAATTTAAAATACAAAGTAAAGAAAGAAATTTTGACCATTCGTCATTTAAATCGACAGATATCAAATCGTCCCAACCTAATTTCAATTGCCAGAGTTTCTGGATGATTACTTTGCTCTTCACAATTATTAGTTGCAAAAGACCAAGAGGATTATAAATTTGAGCTATCACTAAAAGCAAGTTTCTTTTGGTGTATTTTTGAACATTTTTGTAGGCTATATTTATACTGGAAATCATTGGAAACAGAATTCCAAGCAACACCTAGAGTTTTGCAGTTTTCGCGTTCGCCAACTGGTACAATAAAAAATGAATTTGAAGGACTAGAAGATAAAAATTATTCGGAATTGTTTGATAAGAATGTCTTAATCGAAAATCTTGCTTTGTACAAAATTTTAATAAGTTGAGAAGGAACTTCTTCCACGGTATCGCCACCTGTTAAAAAGTCATTTATGTAAAACGACGTCTTTAGTATATTAGAAGCTCGTGGAAACTGATCGGCATTTGAATCAGTTAAGTATTGTAAACATTTAGTGGTAAAATAACTAAGACTAGCTGTGCCATAAGTAACTGCATTCAAACAGTAAGTATCCATTGGAGCAGAAATATTGTCGTGCCAAAGAACTAAATGAATAAGCGCGATTTGATGCCTACGGAAACGTAATAATATTGAGAAAAGATTGTCCTGCACCACAAACCCTGTGTAATTTGGGTATCATTTAATGACATGCTTGTATTGCTTTTAGAGCTTGCATCAAATACCACTCTAACCTTGGTTGTTACTGAAGACATTTTTATAACCGCGTGATGAGGTAAATAATATGGAGGTATTTGAGATGTACAACCATCAGTATTTAATGTGGTGATGCTAGAATTTGAAAAAACGAAGTAATGTCAAATGAACTGAACAATTTAGACAAGTGTCCTAAACGTAGATATTCGTGCATAAAAGTAAAGTATTCTTGCCTCAAACAAGGATCTTTTTGTAACCTTCTTTCTACAAATAGAAATCTATTAAGTGCTATTTGTTTAGAGTTTTCCAATTGAAACAATTTAGAATTAAATGAAATTGAGACAACAAATCTGCCACTAGCAGACGTCCGAACAGTTTTTCTAAAATACATTTTACAAACGCGTTCTGATGGAGCCAATAATGAAAATTTGTTTTTTGGAGTTACTTCTTCTATTTGCCAAAGTTTGTAAATTATTTGTTCGAAAAGGTTCACATAAAGAAAGATGAGCGTTCGTTACACTTTGTGTTTGAGAACATTTAGCAAACGAGAAATTCATAAAATTCAGTCATAAAATAATGAAGTTCCGATTAATATATCAATTTCATCCGGAGTATTAAAAGAATCATCAGTCAAAACGATGTTTGAAGGAATATTTATAAATCTTTATTCAAAACTAATGTTTGGTAGAGTTAGAATATAACTTAAAATATTTGAAACATTAACTAAAACCGTAGCATGCGTGTATCTTTAAGTACTATTATCATGGTTGCCGGCGACCCCACGTTCTTATTGTAAGATTAATAATAATACTAACAAAATTCTTCTTTTTAATATTTCAATAGTTGTTGTTTATAGTTACACAAAAAATTGTGACGGATTAGATAGTTTTAAAAAAAATTATAAAATATGAAAAAATGTGCAACAATCTATTAGTTTGAAAATATGGAATAAGGTTACAAATTTTTATTATATATATATATATAAGTATTTAACGTATATTTTAAAAAATGTTAGCAAAAGACAACGTCTATTATTCTAGTTTCGTTTACTGTGTTTTTGATTAAACAGTTTTGATGATTATGTTATTTTTTAGTTTGTCATGTTACTGAATCATACATACATGTTGTTTTTTGTAATGTATTTTTTTTTCTTTAAAAACTGGTTATTTGTGCAAATTTGTTTCTTTAAAAACTAGATTCTTTTTATGAGTTTTCTTGCATTTTGCTTTAGAGTACTCACTAAAAGAATTGATAAAATAGGGTTAATTCTATTTGATTTAAAACAAAAAAAAATTTTTAATAATTTTGTTTTAAAATTAAACTTAAAGTTTAAAACAAAATAATGTATTTAGAGGTTAATGCTTTCATTACATTTGTAATTTTAGTGATATACTGTCAATCACCAGTTGCAATAAATCAATAATAATAAAAACTTTCTTATATCTACTAATTCAGGATTTATATTTTTTCAAATCCATTAACATCAAATTCTCAATTAATCATTTTCTGTTCCATATTACTTCTTCATTTTTCACTCTTGTTTTTGTGCTATTGATGTAAATTATTATGATGATGTTCTATAACAGTTTGGTTTAAGCATACTTTTCATAAATGCTGCAGCTTTATTTCTTTTAATTAGAAACGTAATTAAAATCAATATTTTTTTACGAAGTGCATATTTTATTTGTATTTATTAAATATGTTTACTAATGATGATGGGTTTAATGTTTATGTATCGATAAGATACTATCATCTGTCAGATTCACAGTTAATAAAATTTGTAAAGCTTTCTGTCTTGGTTTATTTTAAAACTTATTATTTGCTTTTAATTACGATTTTTGATTTATTTGAACATGAATTTCAGTTAAAACATATTTTTCGATTTTATTGCTATTACAAACTGACGGTTTGACAAATAGAAACCATTAAAGTAATTGTTATTACTAGGTAGCTATGTACTAAAAACGCTTGCAGGAAAATATGCACAAAAAACACTGAAAATATGCACTTAAATATGCTAAGATAAGAATGTCTTCCGAGTTTGGAACGTGTCATTGTTGTTGTAACCGAAGTTGCCAGGGCGTGAGATAAATCGCGAAACTCAAACAAGCAACCGAAATCTAACTAAGAACTTCTCAAAAGTTAGGTTATCCACTTGTAAAACAAGCCATAATCTAAACTCTAAAAAAGTAAGAAAGAAAACGATAACTTGAAAAAACAAACGAGAATCAAACAAAGAACCACTACCGAGTTAGGTAATCAACTTGTGAACCAAGCCAGATTCTAAACTCCGTAGAAGTGATTTAAGAAGAATTAGTCTCTATATATAAAGGAAAACGATTGTCACGGATAGTTAAGCTTGACTCTGATTATGTTACGGTTGATAAGGGGCGTGTTTTCGATAAATGACTAATGACCGGGAACCAAAAAGAGGATAGTTCAAAACCATGATCGCGACTGAAGTTATTAGGGTGTTTGAGGATTTCTATGCTCTCTCAGAATTTCTTGTTGACAAAGAATGGAGATTTGGCAATCAACAAAACATTATCAAAATCTATCTTGTGACCTGTGGTAAAATGATGTTCAGCAACGGCAGACTTGGAAATATACCTTTTCCTTATACAACGATCATGTTCTGAAATGCGAGTAATAACAGAACGACCGGTTTTACCAATGTAGATTAAACCACATGAACAAGGAATTTGGTATACACCTTGAGATGAAAGCGTAGGAAATTTGTCTTTGGTAGAAGGAAGAATACCAAAATTGACGAAACGTTGGCAACTTCGGCTACAACAACAATGACACGGTCCAAACTTGGAAAACATTTTTATTTTAGTATAAATTCCGACCGTGGAAGCCTTCGCTATTACACTTAAATATGCATTTAAAACATGTGTCTTTTATTTGTTTTATTATTGACTCTTTTTTATATTACATTACTAACTAAATAATATAAATTACTAAAATTTAAAATATGTAACATCTGTTGTTTAAAATTGTTTATTTGATTTTGCCACACTTTACTCACGTTTTCAGTTTTCAAAAATTCCTATTTTTTATTCTTGGTTTAACTTCATTAATATTTTTTTTCTTTAGTTTACTTAAACAAGGCATTACTGTTTCTGTTTTTTCTTCGGGTTTTTAGTGGTTGCAACTGCTGTACATGACGAATTTGATTAGATATATACAAATTTTCTCCATTTTTTTTCTTTAATTCTATGAGGTTTTTGGTGTCTAGCTTATCGACAACTTTGTTGATAAATTCAATTGTTTTTCATAATAAATTGCAGCTCCATTAACTAATAATCGGTGCAAACGGTGGCGATTTACTTTTGGCAAGAGTTGAAGATTTTTTTGATATTTGATATCAAATTGTTTCTACTCTTCTACTTTTTCTCAAAAGATCCAATAACTTCCAACGTGTACCGTCCAATAACTTTTTATCAAAACTCAACAAATTATTTGATTGTGTACTTTTCAAAAAGATACATGACTACAACTCGTCCCAAATATTAATCCATCCCAGTCAATATAATTTTCTACCAAACAAAAGTCAGACGTCGCTAGTAGATTCATGACTAATATACAATCGAACGTCTCTAAGTAAGCACTTACATTTTGCATAGACATATATGAAACGTTCAACAACGTATGCTGACTTTCTATAGTTAAAACTGTCGTTAAAAAATGCATTTTGGCACTACACGCGTAGTTTAAAGTTTTTTGTCGTACAGATCGATGGGTTGTCCACAAGACTCGGTTTTTGATCTGGTTTTGTAAAATCTTGTTGTTAACGACTTACTTAGTAAAAGCTTATCATCGACATCACTGTCATCGTGTTTACACATAACTTAGACGCAAAATTAAACACGTGCTTAGATATCGTTACAAACTGGGCTGGCACAAACATTTTCATTTTCCATTGCGCTTTCGTGGCTGACAAGTGCAAAAGTGTCCCATTGTTCTACAAATACCATTGATTAAAGTAAAACTGGCACAAAAAATCTCTTGCGATTATTTTTAACGGTGCGTTATTTCCAAACATCTTCTTCTACGTCTTTTGCAAAAAATTTACTCTACGAAAGTGTTAAGCAAGACTGGTTTGTATACATTTTTGGATCAGCACGTTCCGACCGACGAGTTTCGGTTCTCTTCAGTTGCCAAACGTCACTTGGTGATCTTGGGTGAATGGCAGCGGTTATACGACACTTTCCAAAAAGAAAGTAATACCTGTTCCTTCATCACGGATATCTTAACCTAGGTCAAAATGTCTAATGTCCCCGAACGAGAGGCAGTCCAGATCCTCTATTTACACGGCAGATTTTGTTACTGTCTAAAGCGCATCAGCGTTTTGGATGACAACAGCTGTCTATCGTGCAACGTATTTGACACTCGGGGTAACTTGTTAATTATCTTCTACTTCTATGCCAATTTCCTGAAAGCCATTTTTAGATTGGAGCCTGATGTAAATGTAAAGAGAGGCTAGAGCCTTTATTAGAAGTGGGTTTAGTTTCATTGTACAGTGAGCTCGTAAATTATGGAATAAAATCATTATCTCATAAATGATGAAGTTTGAAAAACACGTCGATTTTGTTTGTTTACATGTCACTTTTTTCCGCCATTGACATTTTTTACTCGTGTTTTGTTTCCGAGTTATGACGTCATCAAATTTCTTTTTATATAGTAAACCCACATTTTTTTTAACAGATTTTTATAGAGTTCATTTTTTTAAGTACGAAAGTGTCAAAAAAGTGTCACTTTGAAGAAAAACGTTTTCAAGATATTCAGTTCAAAAGTTTCAAAAATGTAGGTAAAAGTTATCTGGTGGATCAAGCATTTTTGTGTTTTAATTTAGAACAGTAGATATTTTTATACTTTATACCGAGCATTTTAAAAAGATTTATAAGCAAGCTATTTAATTTCAAAATTCAACAAAGTTTATTGAACTCAATATCAACAATCAACGACTACCCTACAATAAAACAGACATGTACAACAAGAAATCATAGAAAATATTTTAAGTAACCTACAAGCATTTCATGATGATATCTCATCTGCCACTGAAACTCTTAGAGAATCTTGCCAAAAGTGTCCCTTGGAATTTCCGGCATTTCGTTACAAATTCTTTCCTTTAGTTCGTTAATGGTCTTTAATCTATTGAGATACATTTTGATTTTTAAATAAGAAGTAGTCGAGGGAGATAAGATCAAGAGATCTAAGAAACCATTCCTCAACGACCGACCCAAATGTTAGCAAATACTTGGTTTAAATATTTATTAACTATTCTTGCGCGATGAGGTGGAGCACCATCATGTTAGTATCATATTGTGTTATTGGGCAAATCTGGATCTTCTTCATTTGGGTAAAATACTGCAAGTGCAGGAACTAATTTGTCTCTTGAAAATACAAGCTATCTTTTACCTGTTAACGCGCTACAATGCCAGCTCAAACGTTAATTTTTTGTAGAAACTGACTATGAGTTTCCATTTTCGAGTGTTGATTATTAAGAGACCAAAATTTACAGTTTTGCTAATTTACTGTGCCGTTGAGATAAAAAGTTTCTTCGTCGGAAAATACAATATTTCGTAAGAATATTTTGTCATCATTTAGGCGTTAAAACATGGTTTTGAAAAACTCTAACCTGCGGTCAAGATTAGCTTCGTTTAGTTCTTGGACCCAAAAAAATTCAAACCTTAGATATTTTAAGACGGAATTTTAAACTATTCCGTTGTCTGCTGTCACTTGGCGGGTAGATAAATAGAAATTTTCTTGAAACCTAAGTAGAACGTATAATTTAACGTCTTTCTGGGCTGTTGGATGACTTATTTTAAAACGATCTCTCACATTGTCCACTTCTAAAAATTTTTGCTTGATATTGCAAACGGTGTACTGTGTAATTAGTTCTCTGTTAAGATATTTGTTATTAAATAAATAAGTGTGCGAACTCTGTCTTCGTAACCGATCATCATCAAAATTTCTATTTTTTCTTTTTCACTTAAACGGCAAACCATTTTTAAATAGTTGAAGAAAGAAAAATAAGTTTGAAACACTATTAAGCAATAATTAATCAGCAAAATACAAGATTTTTCCAAGAAACAAGTGCAAAATTCTAACTGTCCAAATCGTTTGTTTTTCTTCAGTGCTTTCTTGATAATTGGTTTTAACGCGTAAGTTTTACTTGCATTTTTGAATCTTTGAAACTAAATATATGAGAATTTTTTTTATCAGGGTCGCACTTTTGACTATTTGAATGAACTCAATTAAAATCAGTTGAAAAAAATATGGGTTGCCATCTCGATGACGTCATAGCTCGGAAACAATACATAAGCATAAAATGTCAATTACGAAAAAAAGTGACTTTTAAACACACAAAATCGATGTGTTCAAAAAAATTTCTTTATTTTTTAGGAAATAATAATATTATTCCATATTTTACAAGTTCACTGTATAACATTGCATGTTTATTTAGAATCATTTTAATTTATTATATTTTAATTAAATAACACTTTTTGTTTTTAGCTGTCGTTGCTTTAGTTACACTTTGTCTTTTTTTGGTTTCTTTACTCATAGTAAAATAATTTTTCTTACCGGCGTGGTTTATATCTTAGATGCAAGGATAAGCCGTAAGAGAGCTGCCTCGCTGTCATAACACGCACCATGCTTAGCCCATCGTACTGGTCTTACAAGAATATCCTTCTACTCGTAACATCTTCAGGTTTACCCTATCTTATTTATGGCTAAATTTGGGTAGTTTAGCAAGTCCACTTCCTCCTTCTCCTTCTTTTACCTATCTGTGGATATAGGCCTTTTCTACTCATTTTTAATCGTATTAGTTTACTGCTCGTTTTCTCCATGTTAGATTTCCTGTTTTTTGACATAATTTGTCTATTTAATCTATGGTTTTCCTTGCTTTTTTACCCGTTCACCGACGCCATTGTTCTATTCTCGCGTTTCATGTGTTGTTCGTTTGTCTTGTGTTGTGTCTAGCGAACTTTTATTTAAGTGTTGTAACCTGTTTTCTTATAACTGTCATTTTTGTTTTTGATCTGATCCATGTGTTGCTTTTTCGATCTTTTTGTAAGATGTGGAGCATTTTTTATCATTACTCGTTTAGTTCTTAATATCTTGATTATATTCTTTCGCGTCAGAGTCCAAGTTTGAGCGTCGTAGATAAGGACAGCAAAATGCACTCGTTCAATATTTTCGTTCTCAAATTTTAAGGTATGTTTTTGTTTCTGAGTATGAAATTTAGTTTGTTGAATGCGACCCATACTAGCTTCATTCTTCTATTGATTTCTGTCGTTTAATTTTTTTTGTTTGGTTTCATCAGTTGTCCTAGGTACGTGTACTCTGATACTTGTTCTAGTGTTATGTTATTTATTCGAATTTGTAAAATATTTTATATGTTGGTCATTATTTTGTTTTTTTTTTATTTATGTTTAGTCCAGGTTCTGTTGATTTTGTGTTCCTCGTTTTTGGTTAACACTAGAATGTTGTCGGAATATCGTAAGTGATATAGACATGCTCCGTTGATGTTAACGTTTTTTGTCTCCATGTGAATGTTTTTAAAATGCCTTCGAGGGACTAGAAGACATCAAATCTCTCTGGCGGACACTTTTTTTAATTGAGATTTCGTTGGTTTTGTTGTATTTTGATTATTGTGTTTTTGTTCTTTTGTGAAAAAAATTTAAGAATCTAAGGGTTAGAAGTTATCGTTTGTGCTGAATCTTTTACCGAACCCAGTTTGATCGACTTGTTGGTATAGTTCCAGTTTTTTGTCTATTTTCTTAGTGGTCATTCTGCTTAGTATTTTGTATGGTTGTGACAATGGTCGATAATTTTTTTAACTTTTCCTGTCTCTTTGTAGATTACAATTGTTTGCGTTTTTTACGTCTGGTATATCTTTTCTTCTAATAAACATTTATTGCATAATATTTAAATACTTTCTTGTAGTAGTTCCCTTTTTTTAAATCATTTGTTTTGTGGTATTCTTTTTGTCTAGTAATTTGTTATTTTTCTTGTTTTTCACTGCGGCTAATTTCTTGTCTTCTGTTATGTCTGGGATATCTTCGAAATTTACGTTTGTAATTTTTATTTTGAGTTTGTTGCGGATAGGATCTGTCATAATTCCTTACAATTTGTAGTCTTTTCTAGGTTTTTGAATATCTGCTCTATTTTGGTTTTTAGAGAAGCTCTATAGAGTATTTCCTCGTTTGTTTCTTACGCCGTACTTGTAAGTTCCTATCTTTGTTTTGTTATTTTCTATTCTATCCCAATTGGGCGTTAAATTCGCCAATAAGTACAGTATTTCGTTCGCTTGCTGTCTATTGAATTTTTTTTATAGAACGTTTTTATGTGTTTCTCATCATAGGACGTTGTAAGAGAATATAATTGAATAATTTTTAGTTATTAATTATTATTTATGTTATATACAGAACTCCCAAGTTCAGTTTTAATAGTTTTTTCCTTCTTTTCTTACTTTTGCTAGTTCTATTATGTGCCATTTTATTTTGTTTTATTTCTTCATTTAACTCGCGTAATCGGTTGTTGCTTGCTAGTGTTCTAACGTTGTACGTTGCGATTAGATAAGGGGATTTTAGTGTGTGTTTTTGGACTTTAAGTGTCTTTATATGTAAGAAATTTTGCTCTGTTTTTCTAGATTTCATGGAGTTGACTAGCTTCTTGATGTGGGATGTTGGAGTTACCACCTGGAGTTTTTTTTTTCCGTTAGAGTTGAATTAAAGACGTTAGTACAGACTTGTAAAACTGTAGGCATCTTTGTTCTAGGTATGTAGTTTTAACCAGAAACACTCAAATTACTAAACGTTTCAGACCGGTT
This sequence comes from Aquatica leii, assembly GCA_035610365.1. Lineage (NCBI taxonomy): Eukaryota > Metazoa > Arthropoda > Insecta > Coleoptera > Lampyridae > Aquatica > Aquatica leii. Next base: position 10,813,911 of record CM069434.1, on the reverse strand, counting down.
GTCGACAATATTATAATTAGAACTTGTGTTTTACTTTGATTTTTTTAATGTTTATTATTCACACGCTTTTCAGTATTCCAAATCTCGAATCACTTGAAACTTAATAGTTGCATTCACAGGCACTTCACGAAATTTCCAAAATAACATGCTTTTATATCGTTTTTTTTTGGTAATTTAGAAAATGTTAACACAAATGACAGTAACTGATTAAAAAATTGCAAGTACAATTTTGTTAATAATCATTTGATTTATTGTAATCACTTGCTCTTTATTGATTATCTCGTTTACGTATTAAAATTTAAAACCTTAAAAAACAATTGCAGATTCAATATTGTCATTTACTCATTCATCGTTAATATTCATCTAATTATAAAAAACTATTAAAGTTTTTAATATGAACTATGATTAAAAATTATGTAAAAATCTCTTAAAAGCGTGTCAATAGTGTAAAGTACGCAATTATGTTCACGTAAATACATGAATTTATAAAAATATGTCTAAAATGTGCTATAACTATTTGAACCAAATTAAATAAATGTAAAGTATACGCACACTAACAACTGATTAATTAAACTTGAAAACTATGTTAGTAAAACATTTAATTAATAAATAATGAAATAATTTCTTACATGCAAATAAATATCTTTTTTTTCGTTGATCATCTTTAAGTTTATCTGGATGTCCACATCGAGGTTTCATTAACATTTCAATCGTTTCTTTGTTTATTTCGCCTTAAAAAATAATACGTTTTTACTGTATAAATAGTTTACATTAGCTACCTGTAGGCTCAATGTTAGAAAAATATTGGTATTCTTTTAAAGACGCCATCATCTCGGTTTTATTTGAATTCATATCGCTTAAGTAACCATATTCGTATAACTCATGCTGTCGTCCATAAAAAGTAGCACGAACAAACAATAAAATAATTTAGCAACTTACCATAATCATAGTTTCATTCACTATTGTATTATTGAGCGAGAATAAAAACGGAAAAACGTAAAATAAGAATTCCATTTTGTAGCTACGACTAAAATTACATTTAATTATTACAGATACATTACGAAGCGGTGCTCGAAATCGCCGATAGATAACCTTATGGCCGTAAAGATATTAGATGCGTTTTTGTTTATGGTTACACAAAATGTTTTTTGTTTTTAGAGTTTTGGAACAAAGTGAAATACGACGTTACTAAATATTTTTTAACTTCTTAGAATAGAATAAATTAAATATACAGTCGGACCTCCATTCAATAAACTCCTATTTAATGATTTTTTCTATTTAGTGATGTTTTCTTTAGGATATTGACCTTCGGGTTAAAATGCGTGTAAAAACACCTCTAAAATATGATGTTCAAATTCTATGTTATGATCTTTTTCAAAGAAAATGTTACCCAACTACTTAAAGTTTTCTTGGAGTCACGTACAATTTACTTTACCTTTACAATACCGCATTGTTAAACGGATAAGCGGATTATAAGACTTTTCAATTTACAATACAGAAAGGCTATTACTAATGGTACTAAAAATTCTGTACATTTGTAAATGACATAAATGCATGAATTGTTTAGAGGATTATAGAATTTCCTTTGAGTTTTGAAATGCATTGTCATGTTATTGAACACGTTTCATTTGCAATTTTTTCGTTTCAAGTTGTTTAAGTGTAAAGTTGGTTAAAAATAACAAAACGAAAGTTTTTGAGTTTTGAGAAGAAATTGAAAGTGTTAGAAGACGTAAAAAATGATGTTAAACAGAAAGACGTTGCTATAAAATTTGGAATCGCTGCCAATAAGGTGTCGACTATTGTGAAAAATCGTAAGAAAATGCTAAAGCAGGGCCAGGAAATTGACTCCGGAAGAAAAAGAATTAAGTTGTGTACATATGAAGACTTCGACGAGGCAATTTTAAAATGGATACAAGTGGTTCGTGACAAAAATATTCCTATTTCTGGACCCTTAATAAAAGAGAAAGCGTTGTTTTACGCACAAGCTCTGGGCTACGTAGATTTTCAAGCGAGTAATGAATGGTTTAAGTTTAAGCAACAACATAAAATTGTCGAAAAAGTTATTAGCGGTGAAAGTGCTACTGTAAGTAACGAAAAATGCGCAGAATGGTTGCAATCGACGTTAAAACAAGTTTTGAATAAATTTGATCCCAAAGACATTTTCAACGCCAATAAAATTGGTTTATTTTTTAAATGTGTACCGAATAAAACATTGGCTTTTAAAAATAATAAATGTTTTAGCGGTAAAAACAGTAAAGAACGAATTACGGTCATTATTGGAGCGAATATGACGGGTACCGAAAAAATAAAGCTTCTTGTAATCAGTAAAAGTAAAAACCCTTGATGTTTTAAAGGAGTAAAATCGTTGGACGTTGATTACGATTTTAATAAAAAAGCGTGGATGACCAGTAAAATGTTTAAAGAGTGGCTACTAAAATTTGAAAAACAAATGGGCAGAGAAAAACGTCAAGTGGCGTTAATTGTGGATAACTGTCCAGCCCACCCTGATTCTACGAAGTCAAAATTAAAAAATGTGGAGTTGATATTTTTTCCGCCAAACATGACGTCGAAATTGCAACCGATGGACTAAGAAATTATAAAAAATTTAAAATTTCATTACGGTAAAAGAATTTTAAAGAAAATTATTTTAGCTGTAGAGAAAAATAAAACCACAGACAAAATCATTAATCTTCGTGATTGCATATCAGTTATCGAAAATATGGCGATTTAAAGTGACACAAGAGACAATCAAAAAGTAAAGCTGGTTTTACTCCAAATTTGTCAAATTGGGATGAGAAAGATGACATGCATTTAAACGAGCTAAAAAAAGTGGGATCGCTTTAAAATTTTGAGCAACGTTTGTGATCAAGTTGAACTTGATGATTTTTTAAGCGTTGATGAAGATGTAGTAATTACCGAATACCCGGACGACAATGAAATTTTAAAATGCGTTTCTAAAGAAAATAAACAAAATTCGAGTGACCATGAAGAAGAGGACGAAGAGGATGATATGATTAATAAACCTAGTGAAACCGAAATGATGAAAGCATTTGAAACAATTCGCCGGGGCTTTCAGTGTCAAGAAAACGTTCCCGAAGGGATATTCAATGCACTAAGTAAATGTGAAGCATATTACAGGCACAAATTAATTTATAAATGTACCGTGCAGCAAACACTTGATAGATACATACATAGTTAATGTCTAATATACATATATGTAGCAAACATATCTAAGGCATCGTTTATTAATAAAAGCTTCTTTAATACTTATTTTACAATAATTAATATTTCTTATGTACGTTTAAATTTGTGTTTTATTTTTTAAGTATAAATTCTTTACAATAAAGTTTCTATATAATGATGTTTTTGAAGGGAATTTGGAACATCACTATATAGGAGTTCGACTGTATTTTTTTTTCTCTACACAAAAATAAGACTACGTGAGTGCAGCAGCAGTAAATAGGTTGACACAGTACGCAGTTTAACAAGTTTAGCTGGTACAATCTTGTTTACCTTAGCAGGCTTAAAGTTTGTGCGTATTCTAATACTACTGTCATGTAAATCGGTTCTCCCAGCTGACCGCCAAACGCAAGACTAAGAAAAGACCACATAGGTATTGGTCTTGGTCTTACACCAGCTAGTCTCGCTCTTGGTTTTGTATTAATATCCTTAATCTCGGTCTTGCTCCTGGTCTTAAGTATAGAGTTTTGATCATGTTCTTGGTCTTGCACGCAAGACTATTGCAGTTTTGCATTTTTACACCGTACTATGAATAAAACTTCACAATGAAAGTCAATGTTGTTAAAAAAAAGTTTTTATTGGATATTTGATCAATAACAAAACATTAAGTTACTTTAATAAAAAGTAAAAAATTATGTCTAACCCACATAAATTATAATAGACACAACAAGTTTCGGCTTTTTTAATACTTAAGTCATCTACAAGTATAACTGCATCTGTAAGTATTAAGTATTAAAAAAGTGGAAACATGTATTGCTTATAATTTTTATTATTAAAAATGAATGTGGATTAGACAAGATTTTTTAGTTTTCATTAATCTAGTAAACCTGCAATAAAAGCGATGATACAGAATATTAAGTTAGGTACGTTATTTTTAATTTTACATTTCAAGGATCTAATCAGATTTAATTTAATTTTATACTCAAACTATCAAAATACAAATACATAAATACATAAGCAAATGTTAATTAATTTCTTAAAATTGTATATACTTAATTTTTTTATTGAATGACTAAATTAAAATTACAGACACGTAAAAATATTTGTGAAGGTACAAACTTCTTAAAATGTGCTACAAGATCAAAATTTTTTTTCCCCAGAAATATTAAATAAGAAGTACTATTGCATTTGCAATGCGTCCGTTGTATTTTATAATATATGTATTTTTAAGTTTTCAGTTGTTTTGAAAAAGGAACAACGCATCGGCATGTTTGAGGGCTTTGCATGAGTATTTTACGGGTTATTTTATTACTTGTATATACTTTTATTAGAACATAGAAATGGGAAGAGTTTATATTCGACGAACTCAAAAAAAAATAATTGAAATAAGCTAGTGTTGCCAAAATTCGTAACAACGTCTTTAGACACTTTAGGAATCGATGAGAATTAATATTTTAATAGTATCTATTTACCTACATGGTTTCTATCCATATGTGACAAAAAATATGTTTTATTTAAAATTTAGAATATAATTTTGTTTAAACAAATTTACTGTAAACTTCTTTTTTCTGGAAAACTAAATTTGTTTTATTGTAAGTCCTAATTATAAAATGCTTTCTTGACATTATTTATTTCAATTAAATTAGATTTTAGTAAAATTTTAAATAGTTTTATTTGTTTTAAGTAAATATTTAATTTAAGATGATTATAGCAGTCACTTATTAGTTATAATTTTATTTTTTCAAACAAACAACCCTTTTTCAAAAAACTTTTTACTTTCATGTATACGTACAATATTTTCTTCGGAAAACAAATGTTTTTTTGTATGTGGGATAAATCCAAAAATATAAATAATCGTTAGTAATAAGAAAAAATTGCAAGAGTTTTGCAAGATAGCTTTGTTTTTGCCGATATCTTGCAAAGCTAGTCTTGCATCCAGTCTTAGTCTTGCAACCTTGAGTCGTGGTCTTGGTCTTGCTAATGGCGTTGTTATCTAATTCTTGGTCTTGCAAATCTTGGGAGACCAAGACTATGAGTTTTTAGTCTATCACAACTCTGATTTCCTTTCTGGTTCTTGATATTGCCTTTGTTTTGGTCTTGGACTTATTCATCGTAATCTCGTGGGTTTTTTAAATTTTATTCCACACTCTTAAATTATGTTTTAGATCCTTCTTACTCCCACTTATTAACACAATATCATCAGCAAATACGCATTCGAAGATGGCTATCTTTTCAAGATTTGTGTACCTTACATATAATGGTTTTGTTGTTATTTTAGCACTTTTGATTATTTGGTTCATGAATGCAATAAATAACAGTGGACCTAAGCTACCTCCTTGTCTGACCCCTTCTTTTGTATAAAATATTTCTGGTTTTGCATTCCTACTTATTATTTTGTTTCTCGTATTTTGGTACAGACACTTAATCACTCGATCTAATTTGTTATTAATATTTTTTCCCATATTTTGTTTCTCAGTACTCGATCGAACGCCTACTCCATATTCATAAACGTTAGGTATGCAGTCTTTGATCTTGCCAACATTCTGCTCATGCCTTTCCTAAATCCATTTTGTACTTGTGAAAGCGTTTGTTTCTATTTTTTCCATAACCATTTTTTAAATACGTTTTTGAACATCTTTATTAGAGTACTCAATTATATTGTCTTTTGGTAGTTATTACAAACCGTCGCATCTTAAATATCGATAGTATTAATCTCCGATTCCTTCAGTGTTTTTGTCTGCTTCCATACTCCATTAAATGTTTTTAATCATAGTTGAGTTCTACTTTTCCCCATACTTTTAATCATTTCTGACGAAACTGTATCACTATTTGGTGTCTTTACATTTTGAATTTTGTTTCACTTTTGCTCTTTGCTTTTTATATTCTTCGTAATTCTTTTCAAATTTGTTGTTTAAGTACTTTTGCTTACTTTATGTTTAATTTTCTCTGTCCACTATGCAGTTTGTTGCTTGAGTGTATTTTTCTTGAATATTCCGTATACGTTTTTGTTGTTTCTGTAATTATTCGTTTAAATGTGTTCCACATTTTTTCCACATCTTTATTATCTATTTCTCTCATAAATTTCTTACTTCTTTCTCTACATTTTTCTCATATCTTGTCGCTATTTCTTTCTCCTTTAATTTATATTATTATTTATTGTTAATTGTTTGGCCATTCGGCCTTACAATGGGTTACGTTACCCTCACATCGTTTTCTTAACCTAATAGTATAAATTGTACAGAAATTTAAAAACTAAAAAAATAAAAAAAAAACTTTCTCTCCTAAAATCTTCCCATCACCATCTTACTATTCTAATACTTTAGACCTAACCCTCCCCTCTTATCCTTCTTTCCTTTACTGCTTTCATCCAATCCAATCCCTCCCCCTCCTCTCCCTCATTTCTTCCCTTAGCTCGCCACACTCCTCACTCATGTGCTCTATGTCCTCCTACCCCTCCCCACACAATCTAAATCTCCTCATTACATCCTCCTTCCAATACTTATTTAAATTCTCTTCATTTCCGCATCTAAATCTGGCTATAAGTCGTTTCTCTCCTAAGCTTCTCCTCCCCATCAGACACTTAGGAACCTCCTTGGCCACTATATTCCCATACCTTACGTTATACTTTCCTTCTCTTATCTTTTCTTCCCTCTCTTGCACTTGCGAATCTTTACCTCTTCTTACTATCTCCCCCGTATTTAACCTCCCTTCCTCTCTCCTTCTTTCCACCTCTTCTCTTGCGAAACCTCCTCGTTGATAGTACAGTTTCCTTTCTTCCTGTCCATATATGTTTTTGCTATCTTTTACCGCCCTCCAGCTACATTGCAACATTTTACATTCTCTCCTTTTTTTCATTTTCTCTTCATAGCTCATCGCCCTTTTCCCTGCTTCTATTCTAATCTTCTCTAACTTCCCCTCCTCCTCTATTATGTACCCTGGCGTTTCCTTGTCTAAACCTAGTATCCATTTCCAATATTCTATTTGTACCCTTTCCAATAGGTTCCACTCTTTCCAACCCCATACCTCCACCCCGTACATCATACTTTTAATCAATTTTTCAAACAGCCATTTTCTCTTCTTGATCTCCTTACCAAATGCTCTTTCCCCTAAATTCCATACCTGCCCTAATACCCTTCTTTGCTAACTCCCTTATGTGCGCATCATCTTTATTATCATACCTTAGCCTATATCCCAAATATGTCACTTTATTCACTGCCTCTATCTTCTGTTCTCCCCAACTTAACTCCTCCTTTTTCTTCCCTCCTCTCCCTTTTTGAAAAACTACAGTATCTTTCCTTTCCAGATACCTCTTTATCGTATTTATCATACCTTTCATCTCCAACTCATTTTTTGCCACCATGACCATATCGTCTGCATATGCCAACACCCACACTTTAATCCCTCCATCCATGACAACCTTACCACACTGACCTCCCTTCAACACTTCTTCTATATCCCCTATATACAGTGCAAATAAAATAGGGCTAAAAGGACACCCCTGCCTTCCTAACACTATCCCCTATTTTTACCCTATTCTTAGTCTCTTTATGTATCCCTTCCAGTTTCTTCACTAGTTGTTCCTCTATACCCTTTTTCCTTAACACCTTCCATAACTCTTCCCTATTCACATTATCTAACGCAGCTTCTATGTCCATAAAGAACGCGTATACCTTAATTCATATGTTCTAAATGTTTTTTTGCTCTTTTTGTTTTTTCTGTTTCGCCCTGTAGCTTCTCTTTTTTTATTTCTGATTTTTTGGGCTATTACTAGGTAGTGATCACTTCCTAGCTCATGCAGTCTTTTAAACACTACATCTGTAATATTGTTGCTCTGGTTTTTCTTTTTATAACTATGCGGTCTATTATTGAATATTCTCTTCTGCTTGGTACTGCCCTGGTGTGCCCATGTATGTCTTTATGTTAGTAGAAAGAATTTGCGATGATCAAGTTGTGTACTATGCCAAAATTTATCAATCTTCTTGCATTGTTGTTTCGCACTTCTCGAAACTTCCCAATCACTTTGTCTGTATTATCTCCATTAGTGGGAACTCTTGCGTTCATATCTCCTACTACCGATATCTTTCTTTTGACAGTTTTTACCGTTAGGCCCAAAAACCTTTTTTTTTCGTGCTCTCTTGTCCTTGACTAGCTCATACACTGCTATTACCGTTTCTTCCTCATTTTATTCTTTTAATTCAATTAACAAAATTCTTTCTGAGATGCTTCCCATTTATTTATCTTATCTTTGGTATTTCGTTTGTAAAATGCACCCAATTCCTGCTTGGGCTCTTCTCTTGGTATCTACCCCGCTCCATATTAACATATGACCGTTTTTCATTTTTGTTAGACCATTGCTTTGAATTTTTGTCTCAAGAATTATTAACAACTCCAATAATAATAGTATTTATTAATGTTTTTGTACAAATGTACTTACACACGTCAAACATTACCAAAATTGAATAAATTGTGTATATAACATACAAAAACTATATAGTAACATTAAAATGTACAATCATAGTTTAAAATTTGCACTACAAGTATAAAATTCATTAAAATTGTAAAATACATTGTTTATTAAATATTGTTTTACTGTAGTTTTTAGAGGCTGTAAAGGTAAGGATCTAATGTTATCCAGCAATTGATTAAAAAATAGTTGAGATTGAAGTTTAGGACCTTTTTGGGTTTTGCTCAATCTACAATAATCAGGCCTGTTCCTTCAAATTCCATAATCAGTTCTTCTCTGCTTTTCAAACTCTTGATATTCCGTGTCCTTATCTTTCTATGTCTCCATTTTTTTGTTTTTATGTTATCTTTTTTATCTTCTATTGCTTTTTTGTTGTTTCCTTTTAAACGATTTCCTTGTCCATTGCTTTTGGTTTCTCTGTCCGCTAATTTTTGTTATCTTTTTCAATTGTGCTCTTTCGGAAATCTTTCACTAATTGATCTTTTGTATCTATCTCTTTTCCTGCAGTCTTTAAATATTGCATTATAATATCTTTATCGTCGATTTCAAATACTTTATTATTTATCAATAATTTGTTGTATTTCATTCCTCTTATATCCTCTTCTATATCTCTGCGCTTTTTAAATTTTTAGCATTTTCTAATATTTCCATTTTCTTGTTATACTTCTCGAGTTTAATTAGTATAGGTTTTTTTCACCCTGCTCTGAATGCTCCCAATCGCCTTACATCTGTTAAATCCTTTTCTTTACCTATCAAGTATCTATATTATTTGGCACAATTGAGACTCTTTCAATAGCTACGCTACTTTTTTCCTCTTCTTCATTATTTACTCCTTGTATTACGAGATCATTTTTTCTGTTTTTTTTTCTAGAAAATCAATTTTTTTCCCTGTTTTGTTACTTCTGGTCTAAGTTAAATATCTTCCTGTTTGGTTACATCTAAGTCTTTGTTTCAACTTTGATTCCATCCCTTGCAGTCTGTCTTCCATTACTTGAAACATTCCTTCTATTTTGTCCATATTGCTTTTTATACACACACGCTAAGGTTATCATCCGACTCTACGCTTTGGAGAATCCTCCTTTACAAAAAACATTAAGTAGTTATAGAAACAAAAGAAAATCAGGCAGATACAACAACCAAGATAACAAGGAGCAATCACCTATACAGATGATTCCTGAATTGCATTGAAGCAAAAATCACTGGCAGTAAATCAAGAAGTTTGGTGTAAATTTAGGTTGCTTAGCAACCGTGTTTCAAACGGAAATTATCGCAATACCTGCCTGTGCTCAAGAAATGATTCACAAGTCTGATTAAAATAGAAGGATTGTTCAACTGATATCAAAAAAGCATTAAGAACTTTAGACTTAGTAACAGTACGCTCTAAAATAGTTAACGACTGTGTAAACTAGATCGTCAGTTGTTATGTTAAAAGTGTTTTAGTGTGATTTTCGTACCGTATTTTGGAGTACTAGTTGCGTTGACGTGCGCTTGTATAAACTAACGTTAAAAAGCCCAACGACGCGCTCTTACACCTTGTTGCAAGAGCTTGCGATGTGCTTAAAACTCTATTACCACACAACCGCCTGGCACTTCAACGAAGAAACCTTAGGCCGTGATAGGATTCCTGGGGTAATTTCCTAGTCTTGTGGGTTTGACTACCGTTCCTTTTTCGTTTCTTTGTAGTACCTTTGTCTTTTTCTGGTGGGTTTCGTAGGATTTATATTTAGGCTGGGACTTGTATCTGTGGGCTAAGGTTTTATGGAATTTTAGAGCGTTGTCCTTGATCGTAATTTAAACTTTTCTCTTTCTTATACTTCTTTTTCTCTTGGTTGGCTTAGGATTGTCTTTCAGTGATGTCTATAAGACAGCGTTACTTTTTTGCTTTTATAGTGTAGCGACTGACTATTTCTGTTGGTTGGAGTATTTTTGATTTTTTTGAAGCATCTTTGAGTTTGATGCGACTTTTTGACATATTTTATTGGTGATACTTTGCAAACTAGGAAAAAATCTTTTATTTGCGTTTTTTCTTGAGTGGGTGTTATTATGTTTCATATATATTCATGGAAATTAAAAACAATGATTTGCGGCACAATTTATTTATCTCAAATAATGAAATCCTTATATATATGTTTGTTGCAAAATTTTTGCTGTACAAACTTGAGAAGAGGAGAATGTTTTCAGTTTCCATATATTTTAAAAATATAAAATAGAGATGAAGATTTGTTTGTTTATTGTGAGCACTTAACGGCACTTCATTCAAACCTTAACCAAAGATTTAAAGACATTCTTCGCATGGATATTCCCGACTGGGTGTTGAACCTTTTTGCAAGTAATCAAACCAAAAATGAATACATACTAATACCGGAGCAACTTATTAAATTATCCACAAATGAGGAGCTGAAACTAATGTTTAAATAAGGATACGACAGTTTCTGGTTACAAAAACAAATCTCAATTTTATATCTGGCATTATGGGTTATGGTACAGAAGCTGTTGATTGCTTTTCCGTTTTCTTATTTGGTAGAACGTGGATTTAGTGCAGTTATGAGGCTCATTACAAAAAAAAAGAAACCGACTAGAAATTACTACTCCTGGGGATTTGTGGTTGCTACTCAAACATTGAGCCGGACATAAATACACTAATAAAATCCCAAATGCAAGTCATTACAATTTTTTTTATATTTGAAAAGTTATAATTTTAATATATACTGTTTCAATAAAATGTTTTATTTATATTTTATTTTGATGTCACTATTTATCATTCAAGACATCAAAGTTAATTTTGTAATTTTTCTATTATGCATTTATGTAGTTTTTTTACTCAGGGGTTCATGGGCAAGTTTTGACTATGAAAAGGGGTCCGTGGTCCAAAGGAGTTTAGGAACAACTGGTCTAAATGCATTTAGTTTCAAATATTAGATTTTAGAACTGATATAAATTCATATACAAGATCTTACCCAACACGACGTGTTTAAATTACATTTTTTCGTTTCTTAATATTCATATCTGATGAGTTAAATTTTTTTTTTTGTAAAAGTGAGCGTTTTTGGTCAAGTTTTTGCTACTTAATTAAAATAATAAATATTAGTGATAGAGTTTCAAATTTCTGTTCTTTTTTATTTCTAATATCTGTAACAGTTTCCAAAAAACGGAACCCTTTTTTTTACTAAATTATTTATAACTTTTGTAATTTTTTCAACCGGATTCTTTCAAAAAGTTTTTAGATGCAGTTACGCATCGTACGACACCTTGATCATAATTTTTAGAGAAGGCAAACTTGAATTTAAAAAAATGGCACTTGCTGAATGAACTAACAAAGCTGCAAGTGGCCATACTGAAACATTTATTTTTCATCTTCCGTCTTCATCAAACTATTGTAATAAATTTTATTAATCAGTACTGTACATTGAATTTTAAGTATACTGTACTTTCTGCTGTTGAAATTAGTTGTAAGTTAAATGTACTTTTATAAAAAAGTATTTAACATAACATGTTTTTATAAATTATTTGCAATCTTTGACATCGTAAGTAGAACTTCATATGTGCAGAAATAATAAAACGTTAAAATCATTTACGTGTTTTTAAGTTCATCAAAAAGCGTTTGTGATATAGTGAAGTAGTAAATAAATTAAGAGTAAAAGTATGGCGACACGTTCAACAACAATTAAATCGAAACCTACTTGGAAATCTAAATTACTTTACTAACATGGAAAGTTGTGTGCGGTTAGAGTCGTAAAAGCAACTCTAAAGAGTACACGATATGTTTTATCACCAATTACAGATATAAAACCGTCCTTTGAATTACTTTCAACGGTGGCGTTGAAAGTACTGTTTTTAAGGTGATAAACTCGACAAAAGTGTACCTATACGAAAAATTTTATTATAAAGATTATATTACGGTTTCAAATTAAATTAATTGAAAAAGAATTAACACAATTTGCTTGCAACTAACACCTTGGTTCGTTAATTTAATTTTGCAGATTTTGGGGTTGACTTAAGAAACAGCTCTGTACAGTACTGATAATTTCTGAAAAGGTGATGGTGAGACAATCTATTTAAATAAATAATTCGATAAACTGAGTATAATAATGAACCATCTTTATTTTGAGTAACTGAAACGTTCAGAAATGGCAAAAAAGAGTTTTTTTCTAATTCTATAGTAAAACGAATATTTTGATGAGTTAAGTTTAAATGACATAGAAATTTGTGGAACGTAGAAGTGCCATGTTGCCAAATGACAAAGGTGTCATCAACGTATCTGTACTAGCATTTCAGTTTTATATAAAATGTGAGTAAAACCTATTTCTCAAAATCTTCCATAAACATATGAACAACAACCGGTGAAAGCGGAGAACTCATAGCGGTTCCTGATGTTTGTGAGTAAAACTTTTCTCAAAATGTAAAATATGTAGACGTCAAACATTTTTCAATAAAGGGCACTAATTAATAGCCTTTGCTTATCATAAAAAGAATTTTTTTTAACAAAGAATTTGTATTTTAAACTAAACACAAAATTATTCTACTACATAAAACAAAAAAAAATAATCCTAAACCCTCCACTGCTAATCACTTCTCTATATACAAATACATCTATTACACTACATGTAATCTTCTCCTTTTTCATACCTCTTCTATCCATCCGACTCCTTCTCTTCCTTTTCCAAAAATTTCCAACCTCCTTCTCGCATCTTCTCTTAGTTCTATGCATTCCCATAATATGTGCTCTATATTTTCCCACCCCTCCTCACATAGTCTACCTCTCCTATCTTTATCTCCTTTCCAATACTTTTCTTTTCTTGCTCTTCATTCCCGCATCTAAACGTTGCTACCATTCTTTTCAATCTCAAGTTTGTTCCCCCTTTATGTACCTTGGAATATTATCTATTACTATATTTGTATATCTCTCATTGTATTTATTTCCTGTCCTGTTTCCCTTATTTTTTCTACTTCTTCTCACGCATATTCAACTCTTTCATAATATCTTTTTCTTTCTTCTTGTCCATATTTAATTTTTCTATTCTTTACCTCTCTCCAGTACATCTGAAGCAATTTACATTCTTCTCTTTCTTTTATTTGTTCTTTGTAACACATTGCTCTCTTCTCCGCCTGCACTCTTATCTTTTCTAACTTTATTTCCGCCTCTACTATGTACCCTGGCGTCTCCTTTTCTAATCCTAACATCCATTTCTAGTATTTTTCTTGTACTTTCTCCAATTCCTACCATTTCCTCCACTCCCATATTTTCGCCTCGTACATCATCATACTCTTTATTATTTTTTGTTAAACAACCATCTTCTTGCTTCTATTTGCTTCTCAAATCTTCTCTCTTGTATACCTCACGCCTAACTTACTATTCTGTTACATTTCTTTGCCAACCACTTTATATGTGCATCGACTTTATTGTCGTATCTGATTTGATAACCCAAATAAGTCACTTCTTTTACACTTTCTATTACTTCGGCTTCCCACTTCCATTCCACTCTTTTTTTACCACCTTTTCTTTTTGAAACACTACTATCTTTGTTTTTCCCACATTAACACTTAAACACTTTTTTCCAGATAATTTTTTACTGTCTCTATCATCTTCTTCATTTATCTCATTTTTCTTTGCTATAATCATTATGTTATCCGCATACGCCAAAACCTACACTTTTAACCCCTCTATTACTATTTTTCCACTCTGTTGCCCCATCAATTCTTTCTCTAAATCCTCTAAATTTACTGCAAATAAACTAGGAGTAAGTGGGCACCTCTACTTTAATCCTTTACTTGCACAAAATGTTCCACTTAGCTTTCCATCTATTCTTACTTTGCACTTTGTCTCATTATATATTTCCTTTATATTCTTAACTAGTTCTTTCTCTATATGTTTCTTTTTTAATATATTCTATAATTTACTTCTATTTACATTATCAAACGCTGCCTTTATATCCAGATATGACGCAAAAACTTTCCCTCTCTTCACTTCTTTGTTTGCTATCTGTTTTAATATGTATACATTATGTAATGCCCTTGCCCCTATTCTAAATCTTGTCTGCCAGTCTCTTAAGATTTTTTTTCCTCCATTTTAATTACTTCTTTTCTGTCTCCTCCTTTGTAAACTGAGCATATTATTGCTTCTATCCAATCATTGAGAAACCCTTCACCAGACCATATCTTATTTAAAATTTTCCCTATTTTTTCTTTCGTTCTCTCTCGTGTATATTTCCATTGCTCTCTTTGCGTTCTATCCGTCCCTTCTGTTTTTCCTTTTTTTATTTTTTTTAATGCTTTTTCTATTTCTTCTTTCTGTATAGTCGTATACTACTGCCTCCTCTTGTTATCCTTTCTATTTCGAAGTCACCATTCCAGACTTATACGTAATGTTCTCTTCATTTATTCATATAAATTTTAATCCTCCTTTTTTTACCAATTTTTCTTTCCTCATTCAAAAAGCTCCATACGTCTCTTTGATTTTCTAAAATTTTTATATTTTTTTCAAGTTTTTTTCTATATTCCCTTTTCTATTACTACATTCTTTTCTATACTGTGATCTTAATCTTTTATATTCCTAAATATTAATTTTTCTTTTTTCTATTTACTTTTACCTCTTCTTACCTCTTTCCTGGTTTCCCTGCATTTCTTATTCCACCACCTCTTTTCTCTATACTCTCTTATGTTTTTTTTGTAATCTTTCTTGTCTTCTGCTTTATCCATTTTATTGATCACTTCTTTCAATCCTTACTCTACTCCTTCTTCCATCCATTATTCCTCATCTAATTTTTTCCTATAAACTTCAATATTTTTATCTGTCCATAGCTTTTTGTCCTTCCAAACTGTGTCTAAATTGTTTCTTTCTCTTTTCCAACCTTTTAGCTTTACTCCCAATGACTGATGGTCAGAATCAACCTCTTCCCTTAATTTAAAACGTTCTATTTCATCCAAAACCTCCCCACTAACCATTACATAATTTATTATGTATTCTCCCCTCTTACCTAAACATGTATATTCTCCTTTATCCCCTTCCTCTATATTTTCGTTGAGTATAGTCCACTCCTTCCTATCACATAACTATAATAGCTCTCTACGTTATTTGTTTAAAGTCTTATCTATCTTTACTCTTTCTATTTCCTTTTCCAATTGACGCGGTAAAATCTCTATCTATTATTAATTTTCCTCTCTCCTTTTCAATCCGTAGCTGTTTCAAGTTCCTTATTGTTTGTTTCATTTCTTGACTGTACATCTACCCTCATTTTCCTTTAATATTTAATTTACTACTATTTCTTGTTCTTGCTTTTTATTCTCCTCTTTTTCTACCACCCATGCGCTGTTTTTTTTTCTTGTCGCGAAATGTACATTCCATCTATATCCCTCTAGTAAATTCAGTTTCCATTTTTTCCAATCTTTCTCCTCTAGCCTCGTTTCTATTAAACCCACAATGTCAAACCTATCTATATATTTTCAAATGTCAGCTCTTTTATTTCTAACCCCTGCAACGTTCCAAAAAACTAAACCGATTTCCTTCGTTTTTCTCTTATCGTTTTTATTGATCGCCTGGTAGTCCCCATTTTTTTATCCTTTACCCCTCTTATTTCTAGTTGTTTGGCCTCATTCTCTCTAATTTGTTTTTTACGTTCCAATGCATCTCCTCTCTCTCTCAACCCATAATTTCATAAACCTTATTTTTGTTCTTTTTCCTTCTTCTTTTAGTCTTCTTCCTTCCAACCTTATATTTTTTTGTACTTTTCTTTCCGCTGGGGTCATATCTTCATCTATAAATCTAGTTTATTTTTTACGGAATCCAATTTTACTAGTATCAACCCACTTGCTATTTTAATTGCGTTTCTTATACCATTTTCCACTCCCAAACAAGTTATCCACTTGCTTTTTACGTTCATTTCTTCTTTCTTGACCTTCCATCCCTCTTATTCCTTTTCTTTCCTTTTCTAATACTTCTATCCTTCTTTCCAAAGTTTCTTTTCCATGCTCTTATTTTTTTCTCCCACATGTCGCATATCTCCCTTGGCTCTTCTCTTTCTTTTCTTAACTTCTCCGTGATCTTTTCCAGATTAACTACTAATTTATTGTTTTCTTTCCTCATCTGCATTATTCTTCTAATCTTCTCCCTACACATCTCTATTACTCCCTGCTCTTCCTTATCATCTCCTCCTTTCTTGGGCATCTTTTTAATCGCTTACTTCTTTTACAATTTCTTGTCTTTCAATAAAAGGTACTAAGTCGCTTGAAATAGTGTTCTCGCTGAATAAAGATCTAAGAATGTCATTGAATCTGGTACCGGTACGTTAGTAAACAAAGACTCGACATCAAAACTAACCAGAATGTGAGTCGGTTGCAATTGAACATTATGCAACTTCCGAACAGAATCCCCAAAAGTAAGTTTAAGTGAATTAGTTTTTCTTTCTATAGGTTTTATGATCTTGCTAGATATTTAGAGATTTTATAAGTAGGTAAATTTATAGCGCTGACAATAGGCCGAGGAAAAATATTAGACTTATGAATTTTAGGTAATCCATAAAATCAAGGAGTTTTATAAATCTTTTGGTATTAAAAGTGTTTTATTGGCTTCATTAATTGACGATTCTTTTGTAAGTTATAGAAAAGTGCTCTTTCAATAGATAAAGAAATATCTTTGGTGACGGAAGCTTAGCTTGTGTGGCAACGCTAACACAGGAATTATCCAGAATGGAAAATTGTAATACGAATGCAACTCGTGGAAAACTAAATTCTAAAATAAGCAACAAAATTCTTTCAAAAAAATTGTATCGTTTTTTTGAAGCCGGAGTCAAGAACTTCGTGTCACTTGACCTTGGAGATAACAAACGTACTGTCAGAATATCTTCCAAAATAGCTCCCGTAGCTAAAATTTTAAATTGTGTTGATTCTCTAACAGATAATTTTGAGCAAATTAATGATGTAATTTAGAGTTTCAACGTAGATAGTTTTAGTACTATAACAAAATGTATAGATGTTTTTAAAAATCCTTAACTAAAACGTTACTTGGCACCCCAAATAGTAATAAAATATTGAGGCATTATTGACTACAACTTGCTCAACTTTAGTCCGATCATGAGTATGCAACATTTTGCGATATTGTGCTTATATTGAAATATAATACTGCCTCAATATTCATGCAAATGTAGGTAGTTTCAAAGTAATAGGTCATTTGGCTAACATTGCTTATAATAAAAGATGTATATATAGATATATAATTATTTTAATGGCGGCAAAATATCAAAGCGTTATAATAGTCTTTTATTTATTACTAATAGACAGCCAACATAATAAATTATAATCGAACCTATGTTGAACCAATATCTGTTTGAACAATATTGGCAACGGCTAACACAGTTATCTCCGGAGAGGAAGTCACAGGCTTTGTGATGCGAAATTATAAATTAATTTAAAAATGCGCCAAAACAATGAAAGATTAAGTTAGGGAGATAGCGTTTAACACTACTCGTAGCTGGAAAAGAACAAATAACACGAGAGTAGTAATAACACAGAAATTATATTAGTTATTTTATCACAGACAATAGTTCCAAAGAGGACAAAGAAGGTATATACATATAATTACGTAAATTTTCCAAACATACATGAGTCGGACCAAATATAAATTGCGCCCTATACTGGACAACACGTCGTACAGTAACTTGACCTATTTGGTCTAAATTTTTACATTCGTAAAAGGAATTACTTTATATTCGCAAATTTAAAATCGCAAAAGTATATAACAAAACAATTGAAGCCTTAGAGACTCAACGCGCACTGCATACGACTTTGTGATGCACAAATTGATCTTATTATTAATTGTGTTAACCTAACATGCACCTACGGTCAACAATCGTCATGATCAACAAAGTACTAGTCGTAAAATTAGAAATTGCAATACTCACAGTTACATTTTATACAGTAGGAGATTAGATATTTCCGTACTTGTGTTACCTAAAACGTAATATTAAATCTCACACAAAACGTACATACAGCGTTAACACAAGTTAATTCCGATTTTAAAGCATACAATCATTTGAGATAACAAATGCGTTTCCCTTCAACTTAAAGTAGCAATTGATGGTAGCAGCTCCTCTCGGAAGAAATTTTGAAGGTTTCCAACCCCTTGACGGTGTAAATAGTTAAGTTACAGTAACGTGACGTCATGGAAATTTTTTTTTGCCACTCACGTTTGGTTTTGTTTTTAAGTTTGATTAGATTTAGAATTTCTACGGGTGTTTAGAGATATCGCCGTGTTTTGTCTAATTTAATATGAGAAATATCCCAGTCAACTTTACCTTCAATTTATTTGGGTATTATCATTATTGGTTGTAGCACATTAAAGAACGAGACGATCACTGGTAAAAGATCAGAATCAATCCCATTTAGCACAGTTTGATAAATTGGTTTGTTAAAGTTTTTAAACAGGACTATGTCTAATACATCTGGTTTATAATCCGGTCATCTAGGATAAAATGTGTGGGAGTTGCTATTTGTATTCCGTAGTTTATAATAATATTATTTAAGTTTACACCATTTGGATTTGTAGCTCTGCATCTCCAGTCTTTAAGTTTGAAGTTCAAATCACATGTGACTATTGTTTGATAATTGCCATTAAGTAATTTAGCGACATCGGTTTCCAGAACTTTTTTATTTGGTTCCTTATACGCAACATAAAGTGAAGTTTGGTTATTGTTTTCTAGACTCAGTTTAATAGCAACTGTTTCTAGGTTTTTGAGTTGAAGTTTATTAAAGGATGATGATTTAATTTACGCTTGGTAATAATTACTACGCTTTCTGCTGCAGTTGGAGTATCTCTATCTGATCTACCTATTTTATATCCTGGTACTATAAATGTTTCTAAGTTATATAGTGTTTCGGATATATATGCAACATCCACGTTGTGTCTAATTAGGGAATTTTACGAATAATGTCCCCTGCTTTAAGTTAAATTACTGATTATGTGTTTTTAATTAGGTCCATGAGTGGATAATTGAGAAATTAATGTTGTAAGGTAATGATTGACTTTGTCTAGGTGTGGTATTATTCATTCAACTATTTTTGTAATAATTGTAGTTACAAAGTCTGGCGTTTCTTGCTTCTTTGTATAGTCCAGTCTGCTTAAGTTAGTTGGTAGTCTAGGGAAAGATCTATCATCATCAATATGCTAAGTTTCTTGATAATTATTTTGTCCAATACTGGGTTCGGTTTGGTTTGTGGGTATAGTCAAGCTTTGTTTGAAAGTGTTTACGTGGCGATTTAGTTTAAGATAACAACTGCATCTTTTAAAGTTGGCGGAGTAATGCTCTCTGCAGTATACATACTGTGGTAGTATATTTGGCTGTTTTCGACATTGGGTAGTTGTGGCTGCCTGTGCATTTTACACATCTGGGTTACATTCTACAATAGTAGTGTGTGTGTCCTTACCGTTGGCATTTTTTACATTGAAGAATGTCGCTAGGTTCAACTTCAATTAGGGTCTAGTACGTTTCTCCGCCAGGACTGTTCACCGTGAAAACGATTCGCCGCAATTACGGTTCGCCGCACAGTTTGCAGGGGGATGTTTTCACGCAAATATATTTATGTTTGTAAACATTTTGTTAAACATTTCGGAATTTCTAATTGCACTTGTATTAAATGATTAAAAAGACTTATGTTAATGGGCAAATTTAATAGCATTTTAAGTATAATTATAAAATCTATGTTTAGATAATTAAACTGTACCTATAATAGAGTAAATAATCAAATCCAAACGTGGAAAGCAAAAGTTTGTGAATGAGGGCTACGAGTACGTTTTTGATCGGCTATCAGCCGATGGTACAGTAAAATTTTGGCGATGTAAAAGAAGAAGGCGTGGTAAAGCTAGAATCTACACAAGCGATGGTGATCAAGTGATCAAAAAAATTCACATGCATTCACATGAATCCAACGCCGCAAAAGATATGGTTGATGTCCAAGTGACAAGAATGAAGGAAAGAGCAGAAAATACATTGAAATTAACATCGCAAATTATTAATAACTGCTTGGAAAATATTAATCAGGCTTGCCAAGGTGCCTTACCGAATAAATTTGCTTTGCGGATGATGGTTCGACGAAAGCGCAACGCCATAAGAAATGTTCCACCGAATCCTCTCAGCGTTGAAGCACTTGTAATTCCACCAGAATATTGCGAGTATAATGTTGAAGAAGGCGAACGAGAGAATTTCTTGCTGTTTGATAGCAGATGGAACTTTTAAAATATGTCCAAACTTATTCACCCAAGTTTATATTGTTTCCGGATTGAAATATGGCGGTGTTTATCCCATTTGCTACGCTCTTCTCCCGGACAAAAGGAAAGTTACGTACGATGCACTGTTTGAGCAACTTCGCGTTTTAATGCCGAATTTGCGTCCGCAGAACATATATTGTGATTTTGAAATGGCAGCATTTAAAAGCATTGATAAAAAATTTCCCGATTCTGAAATATGTGGGTGTTTCTTCCATCTCGCACAAAATTTAAAAAAACATGTGGCGGCATTAGGTTTACAACGTTTATATAACAACGACGCTGCCTTCGCATTGCAGGCACGGATGATAACGGCTATGGGCTTTATTCCCATAGAGAACATAGAGGAAGCGCTAGGTGATTTGGGAAACTTTCTACTTGAAGAACTTCAACCTGTTTTAGACTATTTTGAAGACAACTACGTTGGAAGACGAAATCGAAGAGGAGGTGGACGTCGCCCGCCCATATTTTTATTGAAAATGTGGAATGTATACGACCGAACGTTACAAGGGGATGACCGCACAAATAACCATGCGGAAGCAGGCTATAGACGATTACATACCGAACTGGGGTTGACTAATCCTGTAATTTGGAATTTTATTGAATGCTTTAAAAAAGGTGCAACGTGGGAGGGATTTACATTATGAACAACTTGTGGCCGAGCAAAATCCATCGCTAAAATTAAAAAAATACAGAGACGCAAACGACCGAATTATTCGTATCGTTCGGGAATATCAGGAAAGAGACACTATCGAATATCTTTGCGGAATAGCCCTTAATTTTGAAATTGATTAAATGTAATCTAATGTAATTATGTAAGTTTATATTACTTTATTATTTTAGAATAAAAATAAACAAAAAAAAATTATTTGCATTTATATTAAAACTTCTTGGTTCACAGTCACCGCGGCGAACCGTAATCGCGGCGAATCGTTTACACGGCGAACAGTCCTGGAGGCGAATCGACCGCGGCAAAACGTACCATTTCCCTTCAATTACCCTGTGCTCTATTGTATGTAAGTTTAGGATCTGTTTTGCTTTATCCGTGTTATCTAAATCTACCGCATATAAAGAAATTGATTTTTTGTATTTATTGTAAAGGCGTACTACCTTTAGGACCGGGTAGTTTAACTCTTTTAGTACTTCATTTTCTGTAATCGATACGGAGAGGGATCTAATGATGACAGATAGGTTGTTTTTCTCAGGGTCTTTAAAAATGTAGTTGTTAAGATTGTTGTCTGTGTAGAATTTAGTCATTTTTTTATCGATCGTGTTTAGAATTAATTCTAATATTATCACTTTTTAGTGCGGTTTCAAATTCTGTTGTTTTTTCTTTAAAGTTTTTGAATATTTCTTAGTATTTTAAATTTGCCTGTTTACTTTGATAAATTATGTTGCTAGCATCTTGTATGCTATCATTTGAGAGATAATATTTATTGACTGTGATATGATTAGTGAGTTTAAAACAATATTTCTCATTTGTTAAAACGGTAAGTGATGATGATTTGTTCTCTTACATCATTGTTACATGGCTGGCACCCTCAGCTAGGGTCCGCTTTTGTTTGCACTTAGATTTATACTTCACTTTTATACGAAAACTGTTTGAAATAATTATTAATGTTTGATTTGAGGTTCGTGTTGACAGATAACAAAGAATCAGGCGACATGTCTTTATTCTCTGATTTCTAAACGAGAACTCAAATTTAAAGTTACTCCATTAACGTCTTGTGAAGTGGAACGCACATTTTCCGCCTACAGATTAGTGGTAACAGGTAAACGGCTTAGTTTTATTTTAGATAACTCAGAAAAAGACATCTTCACAGGAGATTACTTATGAATAAGTTGGAACTTAAAATTCAGCAGCGTGTATCATAATTCAAAGACATTTCAAAACTGAATACATACATATTGTAAGGTTTCTCATTATTATTAAAATTAATTTATTTTTACTTATACTGAAAATATGTAGACATTTAAACTAACCAAACTAATTAAATCTAAGGAAATTTAATAAAATAAAAACACTTACACTATAATTTATGTATAACACTATCACTTACACGAAGATAAATCCGCAGATAACTATTTAACATTTATTGTTTGTTTACACTAAAGTCACGTACAAGATTATACACCGTAGGTTTATCTCACACGCGTTAATTGCTTATTTATTTAGACTTGAATAATCTCCTTAACACTGCTGTTTTCGAATTACGGGAAATAACTGACCTACGATTTGTTTGTACCGTATTTATACGTTTCTGCAAACATTCCATAAACCTCTACATTCTTTCGTGAACGTTCTAGACGTAGATAAAAAGTACGGGAACGTTCTCGAAATTTACAAAAACTTCGAAAATGTTTCAATATGAATGCTGATATCATTTTTAATAACAAGTTTTTTTTAACATGAACATGTACTGTATTCTAATGGCGCCCAAAGAGATGGGATTTTAAATAAATGCGTTCTTGCGTCCATTCTCTTTTTAGTTGGTTAAGTTATACTAATATGCTGTTTCGACCGTAATAAATAAATAATAAATGAAATAAGTCATTACTATTTACAATATAATAATATTTATAGTAAAAAATGGTTAATTATTCCGTTGTTTTATAAATGCATTAAAATATGTTTTAGTGCATATTTTAGAGTTTTATAATGCATATTTTCCTAACTTTAGTCATCAGTAACAGTTTAAATGTTACCAAAATTTTTATTTGGCTCTGAAACCGCAACATATCTTACTTCAAATAAATAAAAACAAGATATACTAGCCTTGTGATTGCAAAACTGCACATAAAATTGTAAAATAATGACTTTGAATGCGATATCAAAAACAACTTAAAGGATGCTTAAATTTTATCATTGAATTGGTTGAAAAGACGCAAAGCGATAGCAAAATGTTTATTTAATTTACTTTCAATTTAATTGTATAGTGTTTTTATATTTATACTTTACAATATATCATTATAATTATGTGATTCTTATTTTTATTACATGCTTACGTAATAAGTTAATGAACGCAATCTGCAAAATCTAAAAGTGGTACATCTTTACCTATTTTATATATAAAAAAATTAAACTTAGTTTAGAAAATACAATAAATTGAGATTATATAACCACTGTTAGAGAAAATAATTTTACGACAATTAATTGGCTTTATTTCGATTTAATCAAACGCTTTACATCAATTTCACAAAAAAAATTACATTAACAACAAAAACAATGCAATTAGTACGATTAATTTCTCTTATATTGTTTATAAAATTACACAAACAAATAATAAACGTATTTAAATGCAACTAATAAATAAATTGTCTATAATTTGTTTTATGTTTACTCAAAAATGTCATTTCGTTTGTTAAATTGTGCATCTACCATTTGTATTGATTTTGTAGTCATCTAAATGTCATTCATCCAGAAGCTGAAAATTTTCTGAAATGGCGATTCTTCTGACATCTGCTGATAAATTTATAAAGCTAAGAATTCCTTTGCTTTTAAAATGGTTTAACTCTAAGACTTCTTAAACGATTTTTCAGATTTAAACTGAAAAAATATATATGTATTATTACACGACTTCAGTGTTTAAACGTACTTAGATCAAATTTTAAAGCGCAACTAAAACAAAAACAAAAAAACACATGAAATTTTGTAATTTGGAAGGCTCTAACAATATTATTCTAAAAAAATGTCAAATATAACTGATCATTAAAAAGCGGACAGTCAGGCAAATGCCTGGAGCCTGCCTATTTTGCTTTTTTGTGTAACTTTTTGTCTTTTTTGTCTTTTTAAAAAGTATTATTTTATATTGCCTTTTTACATATAAATTTTGAAAAGTTTATGTAAGCAGTGTTTTAATAGGTCTAACGCATTACAGAATTTTACTTAAATTACGTAATATAATTAACATTTTTTTTTCAAATGGTCTTACCACGAATCTATAAATAACAACAAGGATTTTCATGTTTTGTTAAATAATGGTTTCCAGAAAACATTAAATACAAAAGCCGCTTATAGAGAAGAACTATTGTAAAAATTTATACTAAGATTATGTACAATGACAGGCTTAACAGAACACTATTTACAAAACCGAAAGGATTTCGGAATGAATCATATTTTATAGGTCTATTCAGTACCTAAGTAAGGCAAACAAATATAGATAATTTTAATTCTGTCCGGTGGGATGCCTTTAATGACTGAAACACATCACTAAAATATTCTTTGTTTGTTATAAATACCTTTGATATTGTCACACTGTGATAGTCTATTGCTGTTGTGCTGTGAGTAAGTTTTAAAAGATGCCACCTAATAAACAATCAAAATTTGAAAATTATTACAAGTGGATTAAATTGAACAATAATTTAACAACCGACAGGGAAAACCTTTTTTGAGAAGTTTTTTCAAAATCAGTAAGTTTGTATTATCTTAATTTAAATGCTTTTAATTACTAGTATATGTATTATTTTAGATCGGTGCTACTAAAAAGTACCATGTAAAACAACACTTGGGTAGCAGTTTACATTTAAAAAATATTAAAAGAACTATGAAATTTCTGCCACCAAAAAGGTAAAAATCTCTAACATATTAGATTCTCTTTTTGATTATTAGATCTTGTTTCAAGTTTTTGTGAAAGCACCATTACGGTTAAGGGCCTATAAAGAAAAACTTCTAAATGTTAAACTTCCACTGGAACTTATCATAACAAGATGGGGAACTTGGTTATCTGCTTGCATTTTTTATGCCACACATTTTGAAAAAATTAAAGAGGTACAGTTCATACTATAATCTGACATTGTCTTATACATTAATTGAATTGTATTACTTTAGGTGGTTAATTATTTGACGCAACGACCTCTGCAGCAATTGCTAAATGTCAAAAAGCTTTTAATGACGAAGCTGTTAAGAGAGGACTAGTTTTTATAAAAACACACTTTTCCGGCATTCCTGACGAATTAAAGAAGCTAGAAAAAAGCGAAACCGCAACGACCGAATCTTTCGCTACATTCGAAAGAATAAGAGCTATTATAAGAGCAAGTCCAGGGACTATAGAAAGAATAATTAATCAAAAATTGGATTCCGTCATCAAAAAACCCTTCCTTTGACCTCTTTAAACAACTGACTGAAATTTAAAAAAGGGAAGTCATGAAGCATCAATAGAAAATATCTTTAAAAATAACAGAAACATCGGCATTAAAATTTGCTCCACTAACATCTTGTGATGTCGAAAGAACTTTTTCCTTCTATAAAAATATTTTAAATGATAAAAGGCAACAGCTTCTTGGTCAAAATATTGAAAAATATTTGATTTGTGTTTGTGAAAATAATAGCACTTAGTTAACATTGTAAAACTGTAAATTTGAATAGATATTTGTGCCTTTTTTATTGCCTTTTTGGCAGGTTTAATATGCCTTTTATGCCACTTTTTTTGGTATTTTTTTGCCTTACTATCCGCTCTTTACTGATCATTATCATTTTACTAGACCGTCAAGTAACGTTAAGTTATCGTATGTCATTCAGCATTCTACTACCGAAATAAGCAATCAAAGACAAAATTACATTAAAGTGTTTAGAAAATCTAAATCTTTTATTTTTTAAATCGTACAAATTGCAAACAAATCAATTTAATATGTTTTCTACCAAACGCGTTTTTAGTTTGCAAGAGTAAAGAATATTATGTGCTACAAAAATTTTCTCGCAACTTAAGTGCTAGCGACTAACTCAGATTTTATTCGGCGAATGGATTGTACGTTTCTATGTGCTAATTATAAAACATATTAAAAAGCACCAAAACGGTAAAAGATTAGGATGGGAGATACCGTTTAAATCTGTTCAACGCTGTAAGAGAACAAATGACAAAACACAGAGAGAGAAACAGATACATTTACATAGATGCGATTAAACGCTAGAACGTGGGTCAATATTACAGACAACAGTAGTTAACATAAATATACAAATCTTGATAATTTAAAGAACCAAACCGCACCATCTAATAATATGTTACAAAAAAAACCTTAAAAGAAGAATTTTTGCTCCCTGACATGGATGATGTAGTGTGGGAAGAAATTCGTACAAGACACCAGAAGAAAAACGAAAAAGTAGGAATATACATTACTTCAATAATCAATCTTTTTCAGAAATTGTCATCAATTCCTGATGAAGGGGTACGTGTACGAAATATTAAAAAGAATCTGTTACCTCACTGCGTAGTTCATTTAGCGTTAACTGAAATAAATTCAGTTGAACATTTATCTGCTTTATGCAGGAAGTTAGAAGTAAGCTCTAGTGATTATAGACAGTCGAGATTGTGTGTTATAGAGAAAAACGACACTATGTTAGAAAAGTTGGAAAAACCAGAACTTGAAAAAAACAATCTTTCTTCTTTTCCGGGCATCTGCTGGAATTGCGGCAATTCCGGTCATAAGTTTACATATTGTTCTACTAAGAAAAGCGGTAAATTTTGCTTTAGGTGTGGCCGAAAGGGACAAATTTCTTCAACATGTTCTTGTCGTTCAAAAAACTAGTTTTTTGGAATACTTTCTGCTAGTCGACGTTATTCCGTTGTAAATATTCAGACTAGAAAGTGTAACTACTATAACGATTTAGATTGGAATTTGTGGTTGTCTCATGTCCGAAATTTTATGTGTGATAATAATGTTAGTCCAATGTTAGCAGTTAGTGGAGCTGATGATCGTCCTTATTTAGAAATTTCTATTTTTGAGCATCGCATGAAGGTTTTGATTGATACTGGTGCAAACTGTTCAATTTTTGGTGGTTCAGGCATTAAGCTATTTTCTGATTGCGGTTTAATTTTTTATTCTTCTGGTACTAAGTTTGTCAAAAGTGCAGATGGAACTATGCAGGATGTCACTGGTGTAGTTTGGCTCCCAATAGTGGTAAACAATAAAGAAATTAGGAATACATTTTTCGTAGTTCTTAGTCTTAAGAAAAATTTAATTCTAGGGATTGATTTTTTAAGGTTAGCTAAAACAAAAATAAATTTTGCTAGTAATCGTTTTGTTTTAAATGAGATAGTAACTGACAAGGTTGATCAACAAAAGTGCTTTACAGAATTATTATTTAAGTAAAATCAAAGAAATGTTTACAAATCTAGGTAACAAAAGACTTAGAAAAACTCATCTGTATGTACGTAATATAGAAACAGGAAGTACCGATCCTATTCGTCAAAGACCATACAATTTTTCGCCGTATATGCAAACTATCATGAACAAGGAAATCGATAAGATGTTAGAGTTAGGGGACATAGAACCTTGAGAAAGTGCATGGTGTTCTCCAGTGCTGCTGGTTAAGAAAAACTCTGGAGAAATAAGATTTTGTTTTGATGGGCGTGCTCTCAATTCTGTGACAAAGAGAGACTCGTATCCTCTACCCAGATTAGATACTATATTATCCAAATTACGGGATGCGAAATTTATAAGTACCATAGATTTAAAAAGCAGTTTTTGGCAAATCCCCTTAACAAAAGAGTTTAAAGAAAAAACGGCATTTGCAGTTTTAAGAAGAGGTTTATTTAATTTTAAAGTTTTACCTTTTGCGTTGCATAACGCGGCTCAAACCCAACAGCGACTTATGGATAAAATTTTCGGACCGGACATGGAACCGTATGTTTTTGTCTATCTTGACGATATAGTGGTCATTAGTAAAACGTTTGAAGAACATATACATATACTTGAAGTAGTCGTTAATAAATGTGAGTTTTGCAAACCAGAGTTTTGGGATTTGTTGTAGATTCTACTGGTACCGATCCTGACAAGGTGTTGTCGATGGTTAATTTTCCTATTCCTTATACTGCAACTGAAATTAAACGTTTTATTGGTTTCTGTTCTTGGTACAGAGGTTTTATTCATAATTTTGCTACTTTAATGGCGCCGATCAATGTCCTACTAAAAGGCCGACGGAAGAAACAAGTTGTTGATTGGAACACAGAAGCTGAATTGGCTTTTACAGCTATTAAGAAAGCTTTAGTTGAAACACCTACCTTAGTATCTCCAGACTTTAATAGGCAGTTAGTTATTCAAAGCGATGCAAGCAATGTTGGATTAGGTAGTGTCCTAACCCAGGAATTTGAAGATAGAGAACATGTAATTGCTGTTGCAAGCAGGTCTCTCAGCAGCGCAGAAAAAATTATACAGTAACAGAAAGAGAGTGCCTTGCTGTAATTTGCAATAGAGAAGTTTCGACCCTTAATTGAAGGTGTTCATTTTACTGTTATTACAGATCACTACAGTTTGTTGTGGTTGCAACGAGTAAAAGATCAAACCGGAAAAGTTGCGCGATAGGCGTTAAAACTTTCTCAATACGATTTTAGTTTACTTCGACGCAAAGGAAAAAATATGGTGGTTGCGGACGTATTGTCACGAATCCCTAAAGTTGAAGAGTTAAAGATAGTAGAAGATGAATCAGATAATTGGTACGTAAAGCAACGATTGGACAGTAGACGATCAAGGTCGTCTTATGAAACTGTTACTTGTACGGCATAAACCATTAAATGTCTCGCAATGGAAGATAGTAGTACTAAAACCCTTACAAAAAAATGTGCTACAAGATTGTCATGATTGCGTTACATCAGGACATTTTGGTTTCTTTAAAACGTGGAAACGAACAGTAACTCAATTTTATTGGTCTAAAATGAAGGCTGATATTCTGCGGTATGTAAAACATTGTAAAGTCTGTAATTCTCAAAAAGTTTCTAGCACATCTAAGTGTGGTTTGATGGGCAAAGAGAAAAAAGTGGAGTTTCCATTTGAAATTGTTTCAACGGATCTAATAGGACCCTTACCTAGGTCAAAATCTGGTAATCGTTGGTTACTGGTTTTAACAGACTGGTTTAGCCAATTTGTTCTTTTAAAACCTATGAGGAAAGCAAGCGCTATCAAAATTTGCAATTTTTTGGAAAATGATGTGTTTTTGGTATTTGGAGTTCCACAGATCATAATGATAGACAATGGTACGCAATTTAAGTCTAAGGCTACTACGAACTTGTTTCGGAATTACCATATACAAAAGATCTAGTATAATGCACTTTATCACCCGCAAACGAATTTTACAGAACGAACTAACAGAATTATAGGAACTGCAATAAGAAGTTACTTAGATCAATCAGATCACCGTACATAGGATCTTAACATATACAAGATCGGCTATGCGATTCGCTCAGCGGTTCATGCAGTCACATCAGCAACTGCTAATCAGATAGTCTTTGGAAGAGAGATACCGATTGTAGGAGATTTTTATGGAAATCTTAGAAATGAAGCCTTACAATTGACTCCTAATGAGCGCACAAAATATGTAGAGAAATTTTCAGATCTTAACGAACTATTTCAAAGTATACGCCTGAAACTCAGTAAAGCCTATGAGACTAATGCCCGGCGATATAATCTAAGAAAAAGTAAGTTACGTTTCTAAGTGGGGGACTTAGTTTGGAAAAGAAACATTGTGTTATCATCTGCAGCAGTTAAATTTGCAGCAAAACTGGCGTCAAAATACATATTGTGTCCTGTGACAAAAGTATGTTCTCCCCTGTGTTACAAATTACAAAACGAAGATAAACAAGACGTAGGAATATGGCATGTAAAAGATTTCAAACCTTATTTTGGAGAAGCAAACCTGAGCGAAGGATAGATTGATGAATGTTGTTGAATGTGGCAACGAATTGATGTATGTGTGTCTCTAATGTTTTTATGTTGGTTGCGGCTTCCTATATAAAAAAAATGATCATGTTCATGCTATTTTTTATCTGGGGAAAGGGGCAGTGTAACGTTCCAAATTAACTTTCTTGTACTCCCTTGTATATATTAAATATAAATGTTAAAATGCATTTTAAAATATTTGTTAAAAACCGTGGTCGATAAAGCGGGATAGCAAATTTTTGGAGAAAAGGGAGAGCGCGAAAACGTGAGAGAAAAAGAACGTTGTTAATTTTTTGCGGACGGTCTCAAATTTTGGAGTGCTAATAAGCGTAATTTTACGGATTTTAATCAGCGCGAAAGTATTAGTTTATGTTTCAATTGGACTTAAGTAATTTTATAGTGACGCCCAACCTACGAATTTATAAATATAAAAACGTGTTGATAATGTTTGGTTGTGTTGTGAAAAAAAGAAAGATTCAGTAACGAAACACAACTTCCCTGCAAGAACTATAATTAAGGCAAAAGAAATCTTCGACCAAATACTTTTGTGTAGTTTTTTGGGATGGAAAATCATCACAGTTGGATGTGACCTAAATTACATGAAATGCAAGATATCTTCTATGGCCAGGCATAAGGTTTAAACCGTTCAGATAAGTGACTTTTTGATATATATTTTTATTACGTTTTGGTTGAAACCTATTTATATATACATAAATGCGAATATACCGATCTGCAATAATTAAGTTTGTGATTAAGAAATAAGAGTTAACTTGTTGACTTTCAAATTTTTGCCAACGGGTTATAAGGACTGTAACTTCGAAAAATTTGTGGCGCCCTTAGTATTTGTTAAGTTTTTTTATTTTTTCATGCTAAAGCAAATTAATATTTTAGTTATTAATATTAGGAATTAATAATTTTTATTCTATGTGTATAGTAATTCAAATTTATTTTTTATTTGACAAACTTTTCAGTTAAATTGACTCACGCCAGCCAACTGCGCAACTGAGCGCCGGTGCAACGCGGCATTTTAACCTGGAATTCTTCCGACTGGCGAATAAGCAACTTTGCCATCACTAACGTATGCAATCGAGAAGTTTTGTTTGAGTTTTATGCTGTCAGATGGCAAATGTGTAGTTGATTTTCTAAAAATATTTCCGGTCATTTTTTGATTTTGTCACGTCCGGTGTAGTGTGTGCGTCGGTGTTACAAGCAAAAGGATGAGTAAAAGAATGAGATTTTGTCATCAATCGACATCTGGCTTATAGATGGTTTTCTTTTAGTAAAATCTGAAATCAATCTTTTAGATGTGTGTCAGGTGAAACCGCGCATAGATATATTTCTGTTCAGCACATACTGCAAGTTAGTATTTGCACGTGGTGAATGTAGTATCGAGATACAAGCCATTTCTAGTTATTTAACTCATATGACGTACTCGGTTAATTAACTCCTATAGCGTACTCGCTTAATTAACTCTTATCGCGTACTCGGTTAATTAACTCCTATAGCGTACTTAGTTAATTAACTCTTATGAAGTACTCTGTCAATTAAGTCTTATGATGTTTTCTGTTAATTAAGTTCTAGGGCGTACTCGAAGAACTAAGCTGGCTGTGACTTACTTCGGTAGCTCAACTTTGATGGCATGTCTTTGTACGTAACCGGAGTTGGTCTATTGCTACCGTTAGTGATTTGCGGCGGTGTGTTAAAACATCTACTTCCAGAGTCTAC
This sequence comes from Aquatica leii, assembly GCA_035610365.1. NCBI lineage: Eukaryota > Metazoa > Arthropoda > Insecta > Coleoptera > Lampyridae > Aquatica > Aquatica leii. The sequence goes on along the minus strand of CM069434.1, from coordinate 10,781,641 downwards.
TTTAGACGTGTTTTAAAGTTTTTTCTATTTATGTCATAAGGATAACCATACCAGTAGTGTGGCCACAGGAGCAGTAAAGATTTTGTAAACGACCACTATTCAACTCTTGTTCTTGTTTTTCTTTTATAAGGGTTGGTTGTATTAGGTAAACAAACCAAAAAAAAATTTAAATAATTAAACAAAACTGTCATTTTCTTGTTAAGAAACAGTGTTTTATTCCGTGAGGTACTTTGAGGATTGCGGGTCTGGGATTTTTTTCTCTAGCTTAGACGTTCTGTACTTTACTCATCCGCAAAGAAAGGTTGCGCAAAGAGCATAGATTTATCGGAAGATTACTTTTTGTCTAATCATCCGACTCACAACCATCTGCGGCAAAGCTAGCCAAACGGTAAGCCTAAACATCTACGATTGTAATTCTTTTTTTTAACCGTTAGAAATGTAAATCTACAAAATTCTAAATCACAAATGAATTATACTGGCCACTTACACCTAAGAGAAAGGTAAAAAGACAAATAAAATATGATCCATATGTTTTGACATCAACACAATGGAAAAAAAAGTAAAACTGACCGAGAAGAAACAAAAAACAAAAAGAAACAGAAAAAGACGCTAGAAAACAAAAAAGAGCAGAAAATAAATTACAAAAAGATTACGGAAAAGAAATTTAAAGGAATCTAAACAAAAGAAAAGAAATTTGCATCAGAGTTGGCTCCAATAAGGACTCTCGAGAGAAAACCTCAGGAGAAGGAGCTTCTCCTGGTGACTCCGTTTCTATCCAAAGTTTCTCCTACACGTTTACTTTTTCCAAAAATAAACTAGCAACTTATGTATGTACCATTTTTTTTAGTTTAACAATACGTAATTAAACTAAATAATAAATTCTATAAAAATATAATACATGTGACAAAATAATAAATATGTATTCATTTGCTTTCTATGCTATATACAAATGTTGCCCAATCTCTTTTGTTAGTAGCCAAGATTACTGCTTGCGCTATGGTGCATCCTCCCTTAGCCAATATTTCTGTTAGTCGCCCTCTTGATTTCCTTTTATTTCTTTGTATTTCCCATACTTTCCTTACAGGTCTGTCTGTATTCATACGAATAAGGTGTCCATACCATCTAAATTGACATCTTTCAATATACTCGTGTATTGCTTGTACTTTCAATATTTCCCTGATAGTATCATTTCTGATCTTGTCCTTTCTTGTTACGTTTAATATTTTTCTCAAAAATTTCATCTCCATATTCTGAATTTTGCGTCTCACCTTTTTTGTTAGAATCCAACTGTCTTATGTACATTTATCTTGGTTTTTAATGTTACCTACTTTTTTCCTAGGAAACTGTTTTTAATTGTATGGTACACATTTGTAACACTTTCTATTCTAGCATTCATTTCCGTGAATTGATGTCCCTTGCTGTTAATGTGCACTCCGAGATACTTATAGGTGATTACCTGTTCTATTGGTTTCCTATGTATGGATATATTTATAGTAGTGTCGGGTTTTGCGCTGACCATAACTTTAGTTTTTTGTTTACTCACTTTTAGTCCTTTTTCTGCCAGTTTGTTAACCCAGATGTCTATATTACTTTGAAGGCTACTTTCACTTTTAGCAAACACAACTATATCGTCGTCAAAGACACATCCATTAATCCATACCGGTTCCATGGTTTTATGCCCTACGTAAAACTTACTTGCTTCTCTTTTTGTTTCCTTAATGACATCATCTAGTACTACATATATTAAACAACATGTTACGTGCAAAATTTTCATAACATAATACCCTGTATATTGAATTAAAATTAGATTCTGGTTTTGACGCCCTCTGTCGATCTTTCTGGTTACTGACATGTTGAGGTCAACTCATTTTTAAGCTGTCAACTACCTAAAATGGCCTGTGTCGTCTGAATCTAAAGATTTAATAGAACATCAACTGTGATGGAAATGGAATTATAATTATTCTTTCTTAATTTGATAGCCGTTCCGCCACGCTTTGACCACATGTTTCGATTTAATTAATTAAGTATGAATATCGATAAATAATTGAAGGCCTATTATCCACATCAAAAACGAATGTTACTTCTTAGTCATTGCGTTGACACGATTTATATTCATACTATTTCAGGCTACTCAACGAGGAAAACGTTTTCTTCGGGGAAGTGCTGGATTGTAGGTAAGTTCTTTTTTTAATTACTATGTCGCTGTCAAAGAAGGTCACTCACAAAATTTAATTTGTTTAACATACGCAAATGCAATAGTTTTAATACCATTTAGGTATTGTCAACATATAATTCTGTGTTATTGCATGCTGTAAACCTTTGTTAGTTAATGGGAAATTTTCTTCGCTTCACCCGAGGTGTACTTATGTATTGTGGGTTGCTGACCCTTCCTTTATTTATGTACTTAGAATGTATCATAAAAATTTCTGAATTATCAGTACTAATCCTTTACGTTAGTGAGTTATATTTATTAAGACTCGACGTTACTGAATTGTACTTGTTAATACTCTACATTGTTGAATTGTCCTTATTAAGTTACTGAATTATAGTTGTTAATACTTCACATCACTAAATTAAAGTTATTATACCTGTTTTATATTTTCTTTATGGTAACCCATCTTTCTTTGTGGTTAGTTACACGAACACCAGTGCAACAAGGATTACGAAGCTGGAATTTGTTACAGGTTTGAACCTTCTGTCCTGATCGAGATAGAACTTTTACTTATAAAAGATCTGGCGCCTTTTAACTCTTATTTAATTGAATAATGGTAATCTGTCTAATGTTTTTTCTAAATCTTAAAATGATAGGTACATTTTGCTATTGTATTTCTTAGTTTTTCACTTAATTGATGTAATGTAAAGATGAGGTCTTGAATGCTTCGCCCCTTTCTAAATCCGCTTTGTGAATCTTCTAACCCAGATTTTAGTTCTGTTACTAATCGTTTTTCTAGTACCCTTTCATACATTTTTAACACGTTGCTTACACTTTTTCTAATATTGGTTCTATTAAACCCACTTTCCAGTCTTTTGGCACAATTTGTTCACTTCAGGCTTTGTTGCATATTATACTAAACATATGTTGCATTTTATCACCCATACACCTTAACATTTTCGTAGTTTACAATCAAACCCAGCAGCAGCATTCTCTTTTTTAAGAGTACAAATATTATCTTGTATCTCTTCTAATTTTATACTGTTCTCAATTTACATTTTACTGGTTGTTTTTTCTTTGTGGTTTATAGAACGTATAGGTTTTGGAAATATGTTCTCCATAGTTCCATTATCTTTTCTTTGTTTGAAATAATTCTTGTGTTGCCATCTTCTATTAGTTTTTTTGCATGTTGTTGGTCTTCAGTTCTCAAATTTTTTAGTATCTTATAAAACCGTTTTTGGTTTGTATGATAGTCTGTTTCCAGTTTTTGGCCTACATTTTTCCATGCCCTTTGTTTTGCTTAGGCGACGAGTTCTTTTACTTTTAATTCTTGGTTTTTGTATTCTTGGTAGTTCAGATAACTTTTTCTATTTAGATACTTCAACCATTTATCCTTTTTGATTTTATTTTCTTTTTAATGTTTTCGTTCCATCATGCAGTTTGCTTTTTGTTCCTGTTAATTCTTATTATATCACAAACGTCTTTTGCTGCAGTGAAAAGTATGTTCTTGAAAATTTTTTACGTTTTTTCGACATCTACATTTACGTGACTGTTTACTCTGTTAATCATTTTTGTAGCTTTGATTCGCAATTTCTTTGTTGTTCATTCTGTAAGTTTTGATTGATTCATTACTAATATTTTTTTAGTGTTCAATATTATCTGTACTAACGTGCACTCCAAGTTTTGTTTTGACTGCCAGTAAATAGTGGTCGCTGAATATTTTCTGTTCTTTCTTCACCCTAACATCTTTTATTTTAGGTCTTAGAATCTTCCTGACTAACGCTTAATCAATTATTGATTTCTCATTTCTACTGCACACCTCCCCTGTATATTTGTGAATATCCTTATGCTTTAAGAAAGTATTCATTACTTGTTTTGTATACATAAATCTCAATTTAATAAATCTATTATGATAAGCTACAAGAGCATAAACTATTGCACCACGCCAACAACAATAACAGTAATTAGTAATCACCGTGGTCGCCGCGCCCAGTATTCCTCCGCGCATGGATCCATCGTCCCCGCCCGATCCATTGCCCGCCTCGGTTGGATGCGCGCGAAGTAGAAACCTCTAACATTTGGCCATCCTGAAACAGTTTAATGTCCTCATTAATCACCTGTGTATCATGATTCTAGGAGATCGATTAGATCTAAACGATCGACTCCCTCGCCATCGCCGTCGCTTTTGTCTGAGATCGCATTCATGCCAGGATAACGCCTAAGGGAGTCAACCGCCACGGTCGCCTGAAACCTTTTATAACCGCCGACGCCTTTGACAGTTTCAATCAAATACCTGTCATGTGCTACCACTTTCGTCACGCGGTACGGCACGTCGTATTTGTTCGACAATTTGTGACTTACGCCGATATTAACTTTTGCAGTAGCTGCATTACGCCACAGCACTAAGTCACCCACCTTAAAGCGAGTAGCACGCTTACGCTTTTTATCGTATTGTGGTTTCATACGCCTTGCAACCCTTTGTATATTTGCGTCCGCCGTTGCACGGTCCGCCTGCAGCCTTGCGCCCGCCTTCGCCTCCTCAGCAATAGCATCAAGGTCGTCACCCTGTGCCACCACCTGAGGTTCAGAGATTAATGTTGGGCCGATCACCGTATTGCCGTCTCTCATGACAGTATTCGCCATCTCTGCGACAATTGCCCTACCAGGAACACTAGCCGTACCCGCCGAACATTTACCGTCGTTCGCACCAGTATTGCTTGCAAGCCCACCGTTGGCCAGATCGGCTATCATACCGTGACTATGAGAAAACATCAGGTGAGCAGGAGAGAAATGCGTGCTCGCGTTGACTGTATTACTTAGGCCCCAGACAACGTCAGGCAGCTTCTCGTCCCACCGACCTTCAGTCTCTACGCTCGTCGTCAGAGTCTGTATAATCGTGCGATTTGATCGTTCCACCTGACCATTCGCCCGAGGTGTTGCGATAGCATTCAAGACGTGCTGCACGCCATACGTCGCTAAAAAGTCACCAAACACCCTATTAGTGAATGCCAGTTCTCTGTCGCTTATTACCCGCCGAGGATACCCAAACTCACTGAACACTTCCTTTAGCTTGTTAATCGCCTCAGTTGACCTCAAACTTTTGGTTGGCTTGGCAACCACAAACTTCGTAAACCCGTCGATCACTACAAGGATGTACGAGTTTCCTCTTGTGCTTTTCACAAAAGGACCTAAATGATCGATATGCACCGTGTCGTAGGGTATCGGTCGCCGTTCTATTAGTAAGTAACCTTTGCCCCGCCCATGGTCGCCTTTTACAAATGCACATCTCAAGCACGATTTAACATACTTACTCACAAATCGCCTTATTCTATGGAACCAAAAGGTCTCCTGTAAGAGCGCCAAACACCGTTCATACCCTGTATGCCCGACAACGTCGTGATGTGACACCACATTAACGCCAGTCCTTACTATCGTCTCGCCAAAAGGGTTTCTGCTTAACGCATCTACGTGTTGCATGCGCCCGCCGGCTTTGTATTCTACCTCAAAGTCAAACTCCTGAATAGTTAGCCACCACCTTGCAATACGGGGCACTAAATCCCGTTTAATGAGGGTTGCTCTTATCGCCACACAATCTGTGACAACCTTAAACCGCACAAGTAAATCCGAAAGCGCCTTATAGATTTTACAACCGCCAAGGCCTCCAGTTCATAACTATGGTACACCTGTTCGGTCGCCGTAGTTATTCTACTGTAGTACTCGACTGGTTGCAGTACTCGCCCCTCTTTTTTGCCCCTCCTGCATCAAAATACCACCCAGGCCCCATTTGCTTGCGTAGGTGTGTAATTCTGTTTCCGTTTGGCTGTCGTATAAGGACAACACCGGTCTCTTGGACAGACAACCTTTCAATGTCTCGAATGCTTTCTGCTGCTCATCGCCTCAAGTCCACTCAACGCCCTTCTTAGTAAGATTCGTAAGAGGCCTCGACAACACGGAAAAATTCATAACAAATTTCCTAAAATAAGAAGCAAAACCAACAAATTGTCTAACGCCGTGAACATTAGTAGGAACAGGAAACTCCTCTACGGCTCGCACTTTCCGCCGACCCGGACGAATGCCTTTTGCACAGATCTCGTGTCCCAGATATTCTACTCGGCCCAGGAAAGTGCACTTATCTAGTTTCAGTTTTGCACCTGCCCTAGAAATAAGTTCCAACACCGTATCTAACAACTCCAACGCTTGTTGTTCATGGCCGGAAGGGATTAGAACCTGGTCATGCCTAAGATTACCTAACATTTTATTTATGATGCGCTGAAATACAGCTTGAGAGTTAGCAAGGCCAAAAGGAACTCGAAGATATTCGTACTGGCCATCCGGCGTCACAAAGGCAGTCTTATCCACTGAATTAGTATGCATTGGCACCTGATGATACCCTTGAGCCATATCTAAAGTAGTAAAGTACCTTTTATTCGCCAACCGATCTATTTGATCAGATATTAATGGTAGTTTAACGCCCTATAATCAACACACAACCGCATGTCGCCAGACTTTTTCGGCACCGACACAATAGGACTAGCATACGCTGACTGGCTTTCCCGTATAACGCCTGCTTCTAAAAGAGATTGGACCTTTTGACGTACTACCTCGCGCTCCGACAATGACAACCTATACGGCCGGTAATATATTGGCACATCAGTGGTTAGCTTAATTTTCATTTCGCCCAGGCCAGTGGATCCCAAGTCACCATCGACTCGCGAAAAACAATGCGCTTTGTTTTGTAAAAATGTAAACAACCGCCTCTTACAGTCATCTGATACTCTGCCTACATTCGCGCATGTCAAGACAAGCATGCATGGTAGATTAATACTTTTACATATATTTATCTTTACTAGCGTCTCATCCGCCGGTTGGCACACATCAGACCGGGACATCAGCCGCCCCTTCTTGAGGGTAAATGGTGTGTCGCCCATGTTGGTGATAGACACCTCTTGTATTGCCCCGCACGCCAGGACGTACGTCAGCATCGCCATGGAAAGACGCCCATCGGAGTACCACTTCGCCGAAGTACTTACATACTCACCTAGTTTGCCATTAAGTACTTCCACTTTCGCCAAAACACTCATTCGCGGTGCACAGAGAACATCTTCCGCTAAAACCACCGGACGCCGGGATGGTTCGCCTTCGAGTGTCAATCGCCTAAGAATGTTACTAACGTCTTCCTGAGTTGTCAGCACCGCATTGTCGCCTCGCACCACCAGCGTGACGTTATGACTCTGAATCGCAGGCTGACCTAGCAACAACTCAATTCGCCCCATGTCAGACTCAGTCTCTAACGCCGTGACGTCCAATTGAAACCCACTCACCAGAGTGATTTGTACGCACCCGTTGCTAGTGGCTACACCGCCGCCAAACCCGTATAAGGATATGCCAGCAGCAGAACAATCCACAGGTAGTGCTAAACGCCTCGCCTGCCATAATATTTTGTTCACTACCATTGACATACGCCGTCTGTCTAAAAACCGAATCGCTTGGACTGATTAATAATCTCACCTGCATTTGCTCTTCAGTTCGCCTCTTTGAGCAGTTTGCAGTCCAGTGGCCTGTTCCGCCGCAACGCCTGCACCTGTCACTAGGTTTTGGACAGTCTCGGCTGATGTGATCGCCAAGCTCTTGGCAGTTGTAACACCTCACCGTATCTTGTGTTGGTAAGCGTCGTTTGATACCAGCCACACAAATCTTAGACGCCATGGTTCGAGTCATCGCCGTTGCAGGCGCAGCCATTTCGCTCACCTGTTAACTGTCTAGCCCCGCCAGGAAGTGATATAGTACCTCCGGCAGGCTAGCACAAACGCCGTGTGCGCTTGCCCGCAGCTCCATCGGTAAGCCATCAATAATACAAGAAACGGCATTTCCGCCTGAAACGCCAACCCTTGCACACAATGCCAGTTTTGCATGGTAATATGCAGTCATCGTCTCAGAGTCAGTCTTACGCCTCGACATCATTTCTCTGAGCATGACGGCGAAATCACGCCGCCGTGGAAACGCCGCTCCCACTTTCGTTTTCCACTGCTCCCACGACAGGTCATAATTATCAAGGCGCTGATGCCAAGTTTTGGCAGTTCCCGCCAGCTTCGCCTGTAATATGGTGCTTTGCTGGTATTCGGACCAGCCATGTATGTCACCCAGCTGATCAATTTTTCGGAACCACCGTTCCACGTTAAAGTTTGGGTTCTCCGGCTCGAAAGGCTCTACTACGTCTGCCGAGAAGAATAATCCTCGTCTGGTGCTGCATGGGTCCAGCTCCATGGACTCCCCACACCCACCCGAACTCGCCGGTCCAGGTCCAGGTGCTGCACTGATTGCCACTAATGCCGCCTGTTGTTTTGCAGCCGTGATGAGTTGTTCACGCAACCCACTCGCCATTATGGCCTTCACCATCTCCTGTACCGGAGGCATCGCCATCTGAGATGCCCGCCGTGGTGAACCTTCGCCATGAAGCCGTCGACGCCGAAGACTAGCCTCTTCTCGCCGGGGACTGTTGATAATACCCCTCAACACCTCGTCACCATCCTCATGAAAAATGAGCTCTTCTCCTACGTACTGCTGCGCCATTTTAGTACATTTAACTTCAGTATCACCAATTCACAATCACTTGTTATTACGCAATTACAACGCCGTGTATCGCCCGTTTAAAGCACCTGTAAATCGCCGTTTACAAACACCTTTGAAGCACGTAGTTTTATCCCACTTCTGATTTGTTAAATAAAACCCTTTCAATTTAATAAATCTATTATGATAAGCTACAAGAGCATAAACTATTGCACCACGCCAACAACAATAACAGTAATTAGTAATCACCGTGGTCGCCGCGCCCAGTATTCCTTCGCGCATGGATCCATCGTCCCCGCCCGATCCATTGCCCGCCTGGGTTGGATGTGCGCGAAGAAGAAACCCCTAACACTATGATTCTATCCCCATTGTAATTCCGAATCGTTTCGCCATATAATCATTCTACATTTCGTGATGTACTGACTTTGACCCCCACTCCATTAAAGTCACTTAGAATAACAGTGTTTCCATTATCGCAGTCTATTACTGATGTGATGTGATGTATCCCAAAATATCTCGTTTGTTAAGTTATTGTCATATTAATTTGGTCCATGGAGTGTAATTATGTTTAATTTATCATGCACTTTAGGATTTTTAGGATTCTTTCCTAGACACAATCCCATTTAGTTCAATATTTTGCCACTTTCTTCTTGAGTATACACCCCATCCCTATTTTAGCTCTTTTTTGTTTATCTACTTCGCTCAAAATCATTATGTTTCCGTATCTATATTCATTTGTTAAACATTTTTTAAAAGTTCATTTTCTTTACAATTAAGTCCTCTAATATTCCACGTAGCTAAGTTAAAACCTTTGTGTTCTTCTTGTTTGTTTATTTTTGTTATCATCTTAGTCCTGCTCCTTTTCCTAGTTGTTATCATTTGTCTGTCCGGTTTATTTTCTTTTACCCGTTTTTTGAATCGTGGATCTTTATCATCTTTTTTCTTTTGTCCCATATGTGTATTATGTATTAATGATAAGTCTTCATATCCTATGTTTACCCTTTTGCTATCTTCTTTTAAGTTATCAGAAATTTCTTTTAATTTTATTTGCGTTGCCCTCTTTTTTAACGTTAAAAATTTTTAATGTATACTTTTGTTCCATATAATCTTTTCTTTTGTTGCATGATTTCTTTCTTTGCTTCCCAATTATACATTTTTACAATTACTGCTTGTTTGTTTATATCTTTTCCTACTGTAAAAACTTGTTCTTTGTTTGTATTTCTAGTTTTTTTCAATCCATTTTTGAACTGTTTCCGTGTTTTCTTTATTTGCATTATCCATTTCTTTAATGACAATGTTTAGTTTTTTCTTTTCTTTTTCTTGTCTTTCTAAATTTTCTTCTGTTTTCCAGGTGTGTTTCTTCTTCTTTCCATATATTTGCCTTTTCGTTCCACTCTTGCTTTAATAGTCTAAATTCTTCTCTCATTTCCTTATGATTTTTATTTATTTCTTATTTCAATTCGTTTTTTTAATTCTTCTATCTTGCTTAGAATGACATCCATTTGTAACAGTATATATTCATCTTTTTGTTTTATTTTAGTGTTGGTATTTGTATAATATGTGCTCTCTGCTGTTGGCGATCTTTGCTTTTTCTTACTTTTTATAAATATTTCTTGTTCTTTAGTCGTATCCTTTCTTTTCCTATTGAGATATTGTTCTAGTTGTCCTGCGCTATTTGTTCTATGCCTTCTATCATTATTACCATTCATTAGTATTATTTATTACGCTATTAATAACAAATTAATTTATATTACACTTTTATTATTGTATTGAAATTTCAACAATTTGATTGTCTCGTTATCTATGACCTCGCACTCGTAACGTGTACGTTCCGTAATTTTATTAATTCCCGATTTACGTATATACGTAATTAAATTTAATTTTCTTACCGATATATACATTAACTTTATGCAATGTTCTTTACACAAATATTGAATTATAATGCTTTTATTACACTGATTATAACAACTCAATGAAGCAGAGTCGCGCTTGCGATATTCACGGTCACTTACGCTTACGTACTTCACGTAGTTAATACAAATCTATTAAACATTTTTTTTAAATTTTTGTTTTTTGCTTTAAAAACATTTTTGTATTGACATATAAGTTTTTTAAAATCACATCCAGTAATAGAATGTAGAAAAATTTTGTAGTGAGTTTGCGCAATTTTTCGTCTATCTATGCTGACTCTAGCAACAGAGATTTCTACTAAATATAAACTCGCCGTGGCCGCGCATTAGTGCGCGTGGAGCTTATGCGTTTTATCGAACAATAGTTAGATACGCAGCTTTATCAAAAATAAACACAAAAAATTAATAGTAATAACAGCTAATCAATTTTCTACAAACATGATTTAAAAAAACATTTAGTTAATTTAACCTAAATATAAATGAATTTGTTTATCGTATATAGACACTCCAAATTATTGTCTGCATTACGTAACCCATTAGTTAAAATGTGTGTGAGAATTACATTATGGTAATTATAGTAAAAAAATAAATGTTTAAAACGCGCAGCCGTTTTAAAGCGCTCGTATTTGAGAATAAAACCTCGATAGTATAATATGAAGTTTGTCTAGATTAATTACAATTAATGATCGTTTCGACACAAAATGGACAATACCGATGCTTTGGAAAATCTTTTGGCACATTTAGGTGAGTTCCTTTTACTTTTAAATGTCACTGTATAAATTAACGCGCATTAAAATTTAGTTTCGTAGTACCTTGAAATCGTAAATAAATTATTTTCCACAATTTTATGTTTTATCATCACCTTTTTCGTACTATTTCACAGATTTTACGTATAGAATACACATCTGATTAATTTACTAGGTAAAAGTTATAGAAAAAAATTATTTCAAAATTCTGTGGACAGAAAATTTATCAATTTAGTGTACAATCACTTTTAACAAAAATGACAGTTTCAAAACCATTATAATCACAGTCTGTAATTTGAAAATCGTTTTACACAAATGAATCCTACAATCACAATAGTTTAATTACATTAAAGTTTCTAATGGAAAATACCGTATCATTAGAATTTGAATATATGCGATCTTAAGCGGTCATTTTGGTTGACGGCGACTGTACCTGACACGCTCTTAGTAAGGAACTTGAACGTTTTTCAATAAAAGACAGTAACATTTCTGTTTTTCGTGGAGTTGTTGCAGATTTAGATCTGCCAGATCTTTCGAAGTCAAAGTCTTCCACAATTCTCTCTTCTTGAAATACTTTGACGTGTCGTACTTCATCGTAAGATTTTCTATCCCCAAAGCTACAAATTATTAAAATAGCGATTCTGTCTTTTGCGCCGTTATTAAGAAATAAGAAAAGTAAATTTTATAAAACAAGTTCGGTTTAACTAAATACTAAAAGAAAATAACTGATACATAAGTACACTCAACTAAAAAAAAACGGGATGCGACCGGCAATTATTCGTGGCTGTTCGCGATGGTATTCAAAAAATTTAAATTGCACAAATAAACTTTAATAATACCAGAAGCTCAAATCGTTGATGCGCAAAAACTAAAAAAAAAACAATATATTCTTAATTTTAAATGATTCAGAACAGCAAACTACAATTTATTATTATACAAAATCTTCTCGTGTGTAATTAAAAGAACAGTGCATTATAAACTTTATTAAAGCTATTTTTTAATCACAGTTTTTATTACACCCATGTAACAACCTCTTGATAACATTGTATATATAAAACCATTGTTCTTGAGAAAATAAAAAAAAATTGTGTTTTGAATTTACATTTTACTTTATGGACTTAGAAATATTACTTATAATTTTCATGGGCATGTTATGAACTTTGATGTGTTTACTAAAAATTGTTTTGTTGTTTCGATATTGTGATATATAATTTGTTAAACGTGTTTTATTATGTCGTGAACCGTGACCTTAAATCGAAAATCGGAATTAATAACAAAAAATTGAAAATTTGACAAGTCTATGTAAATCTCAAAAACGTCAATTAAAAGCGATTAATTCACTGTAAAGTCGGTAATTGTTTTCTCCAATATGATGCTAATTGTATTTAACCTCTTAAAAGTGTAGGTGGTGTTAACGCCAGTGACGTGATATTATGGAAATTTTCCAATTGCAACGTGTGCTTATCCACAGATAAAAATCACGGGTAGAGGTATGGAAACCCACTACAGACAATTATAGAAAAATAAAATTAAACCACAATACAAGAAATAAATTCTCACCCTAAATAAAGACTTTAACTCAGATTGTCACATAATTCGGTTGCAATTCACATAGAGGTGTGTGAAAGACTTACCAAGGAAAGCTTTGTTGTGTCTACACAACGCTAGAAGATGTCTGCGTTCTTCAAACTTTTTCTTGTATTTGACAATTTGACATTCTAGCCCTACTCCAACAACGAAAAGTAAATGTACCGAAAATGAATTTCAAACTAAAGCACTTTTAACATAACAAATTCCCGCACAGCAACCTAAAAATCTGGACAGTGGACACTAACTCAATAACACGAATAAAAATTGAAGCATACGCTAAGGACAGAACTCTAAAATTTAGAAACAATTCAAATGTAACAACACCCAACCCAAGAAGAAACGTAAATGAAAGAGGTTTTGCCAGTTCGCTAAGTATTAACAATCAAATGTGTCCAAATGTCCTATAAAACCGAATGATACTCCAAAGAACCTAAAACTCCAACCAACAAAAATGAAATATCAGAAAAAGTACCCGTTTAAAATCTACGTCAGTCGTAACGCTATAAAAGCAAGAAAACAACGCAGTCCCATATATTTAACTGACGGATAATTCTAAGCAAACCAATAAGAAAAGAATAAGTATAGGAAAAAAAAGAAGCTTAGACCACAGTCAAGGACAACATCCTAAAATTCTAAGAAACACCAACCCACAGATATCATTCTAATCTAATATAAATTTTCAAAACCCAATAAGAAAAAAAGAATAACTAAGTCTTCAGCAGATTTTGAATTGTGATACGCTGATTAGAAAAAAAAGTCAAAAGGAAGATCTAAGACGGTTGTGCCAAAATGTCGTCAGCAGACGGTATGAGATTCTTCCACCAAAAAACTAAACAGACCCTAAAGATCTTAGCAAAAAAAACAACAAAAAAATCTCAAGCAAAAAAAAGATTATTATCAAAGTCGACAAAAGTCGTACTACCTAAAAAGCAAAAAAAAATTTATTTCCAAAGTCACAACCACAAAGTTCTAAAGCCAAACACTTTATGAGTGCACCCATCTAAGTAAAATCCAAAACGCAATAACACAAAACAAAGTCGAAAGAAAGAAATAAGAATAATTAAAGCTTGCTAATCAAACGTCGTCAGTCAGTGCTCGTCGTATTGGAATGTCACAATGCAACGCAAAAGCCAAAAAACGGATTAGATTATTCCAAGAGCAAAAGAAGCCCAAAGAAAAAAAATCTCCTAACAGTGACTGACAACTTCAAAAATGCCGACTAAGTGAAAGTACAAAGTACAAGAAGCGATGTTGCTGTCTATTTCAGGTTTCAAATCAAGCACAAACAACAAAAACCCACTAAATCCAATACAGCAAGATAAGTAACAGAAAAAATAGAAAAAAGAACACTTCCAGTGAACACTAAAGAGAAAAGTTGTTAAAAAGAAAAAAAATAATGTGTTTATGCAACATACGAAGATAAAAGAAAAAAAAAGCAAAAAAGATAATTTTCCTAAAGGCGAACTTTCAGAAGCAAAAGAAAAAGATAAAAAGAGACAAAAAAGGAAGAAAAGGAACAGACGAAAAGGTGTAAGTGTCTGATTCGTTTTTCTCTCCGTAAAAAAAACAAAAAGGAGTAACCAACCTTTTAATGCCCAACTAACCGCCCAAGAAGCGTACAATAAAGAGAGTCAAAAAGAAAGAAAAATTTTTGACACATTAAAAAGATAGATATCCCCAAGAAAAAAAATAAAAACTAGAAAAGATGAAAGATATAAAACAGAGAAAGATAAGACTTGATATTAGTGCCTGATCCGTTCTTATCCCTGTAAAAAAACGAAAAGAGGGACCACCCTACGGTGCCCATCCAACCGATCTAAATATATAGATAAAAAAGAAAAAGAAAGAATAAAAAAAGACATTACAGTTTGCCATAGAACGAAAACATACCAATTCTTGTCTCAAATTAAGAAAAAAGAATCTTATAGATAACGTACCAATCTAAAAAAAACCGACGAAGCGGATATAAATTTATACAGATCGAAAGGTAGTCTGTGCTAAATTAAGTTAGAGAAGAAAGAAACCGAAAAAAATTTTATCAAAAACTCAACTAAAGAAACGAATATCGGTGACAGCAAAATGGAAGAAAGCATATAGACAGCATCTGAACCACAACCAACACGATACAAACGACCTATCTCAAGACTTGAACTACCAAAATCAAAAGACAAATACTAAAAGAATAGCAAAGATCAAAAGTCAAATACAAAAATGAACTAGCACTTACGACGGTTGCGACGCCGATGAAAGAGAAGAGAACGATTAGAAGAAAGAGACGGCAAAGAATAATTAAAAGCAACTAAAGAAGTAGATGCAAAAATAATAGCAGTTTTGTCGCACCTAGCAATGCGTGACAACGCGATTTAGTAGGATGGGTTCGTTGTGAGTTTGAACACGAAGAATAGTAGCGTAACCTTAGGTCTTATATCAGACTAATAGAAACAACATCGAAGAGTTTCTAATGTACTCCTAACACTGCGGTGATCACTGACAAATAGAATGTCGTGATCGTAGATTAGTTGCTTGCGTTGGTCCTAAGGAACAACTAATTTCCAAACCCAAGGATCAGCAGAAGTAACACGTACACGTTTACAAAAAAGACCTTTCACAACACACTAACGAGAGAAACAACGAGGAAAATCAGAAACTTTAGAAATCAGTCCTAAATACCACGGATCGGTAGTAAGCCAAATAGTCCTAGAAATTGAAAAAAAAAGAGGAAAAGAAGCTAAAGAATGAATAGGATGTACAAGTTTCTCAGCTTTCGAATTACAGTGCACACAAGACTTAGGAGTAGTTATAGAAGAAGGAAATGAAAAATTATTTTGATAATTAGATAACAGAAGCGACTAAAGTAGCAGTCTTACTCGTAAAAGCCAAAGTTAATTCTAGAAGAATGTCACTCATATGAGATGGATAGTTAAAAAAATTACTAAAGTCAATGGTTGACTCCAAACGTTTGCCTAAAGAGACTAATTGAGAAAAGGACGTAATAACCACCAGCAAAAACTGAGATTGATACAACGGAGTCAAATTACGACGAATGATTTTAAGCTGTGTCTGCTGCAAGGTCGGTTCTAACGTAGAGAAATTAAGATAACTTTAAGTATCAAAGAAGTTCATCTGTTGATGTAATTGTTTTCCGGATACAAAATTTGAACAGAAGGCTGCATAACGCTGTTTAAAATGCTTAAGTAGTCTTCTGTATTAAGATCAATCACCCATCAAACGCTTAGGCCAATTTATAAATATGTTTACTTTATTATTCGTTAATGGCATACATCAAAAACAGATCCGTTCACTTCAAGAAACCCTTTATCACTACTTAAAATAATTCTTTTTTAAAATAAAATAATCGAGGTAGTGGAACTACTCGTCCACCAAACTCGTAAAAAGTAAACAATAAACTAAGTTAAAAAAAATACAATAAACAACCTTTCGTACTGGTTATTCAACAACATTTGAAAACAAACAAATACATGTTCTACAAGTTTGTAATATATCAAACAGTGCGTGTTTCTAATACCAATGAACCGGTAGAACTTCAGTAACACGCGCAGGCTTCCTTTTACAAGTAGGAATATTGTCTTCCTTTAAAATAACCAAAGTCTCCACTTTAACGTTGCAGTTTGCGTAAACATTCCTTAGACCATCGTGCTCAGTAATGTTGCACTATTTGCTTTTTTTGCCGTTTTTGTGAAATAAAGAGGTCAGAAAACGACTAAATAAAATAACCGGGGGTCTAGGGGATCTCTACTTAACAGGGTTAAAAGTCTACTGTTCACAACAGCTTCTATTTATGTCAACTTATTATAAAACTCTTCAAAAATCAATAACGCTTGGCCAGAAAATCGTTTCAAATGATTTTTAACTGATCTCACTCCCGCTTCCTAGACTCCCCCAAAACTTGGAGATTTTGGAGAAGTAGAACGCCAATATATTTTGTTTCCAAGCAAAACGTTATTTACTTTTGAATTGTGTCAGTCAAAAATTTGCTTAATTATCGTAATTCATTGTTACTTTCAACACAATTTTTTGCATTATCAGTACAAATCAATTTTGGTTCGTCTATCAACGTAATCTGGGTAAATAAATCTTTTTGTTCTGAAATCTAACACAAGTTTTATATTTTTTTATATAAATACACATATATAACCATTAGTTGTTTTGTAACCCATGCTGCGTTTGTTTCGCTTTAAATACGCTCTACCATAATCCGCTCCCGTGTGATTTAGCAGACATTAATTGTTGATTTTGACGCATCCGAAAATCCATAAATATCAATCATAACAAAGCAATTACTTATTACTCGTCAAGGCACACGTATCTGATTTAACAATGTCTAGTCATCTGCAAATTTCATCTATTTTGCACTTAGTTTTTTAGAAAGTAGATCAAGCTTTTGTCACAACCTTTGCAACTTTAATTTTGCCAATACTATACATGGAACCAACAATATAAGAAGGTCAAATATTTTTGATATGCATGATAGCAAACCTCTTTTATTAATGTCTTGTAGATCATTAGGAATTTTTATTTAGTACATTAAACTGTCCGATTTATGGTTCCAAGCTAATCCTTTTCCCCTACATAAAACAAGATTTTGCGCAATTATTTTCAGTAATATCTTTTAGCACCCGTCGGTCACAAACCAACCATTTCTTCAAAGAATATCAAAACTCTTGTAAAAGTGAAGTTAATTTTAATGCTAATTGAACACAAAATCGTCTACATATATACAATTATTCAAAGCGTGTGCAACTGTTGGTTCACCTTCAGACACATCTAGGGTTGTTTGTTTGATACACCAAGTTGCCAAGAAAGGAACTGACACAGTTTCATAAGTAAGTCTATACAATTCGTACATTTGTTAGTCTTCTGATTTGTGCCAACGTTACAATATACTTTGAAATTTACGATGTTGATCGTGTACCAATATCTGCCGATGCATATTTTCAATGTCAGATGTGATTGCATACCTTGGTCAACAACAAATTGATTAAAATAGCAAACAACGTTTTGTACAACTGGTCTAACCATTTGCAAATCGTTATAAGAATAACCCGAAGTCGTTTTTGTGGTCGAATGAAACACAGTACGTAATTTTGTAGAACTACTACTTTCTTTAATGATTCCACGATGAGGCATAAAATACTGAATGTGCGAAAACCTATTCACTTGACTCATGTGACTTAACTTGAGATATTCTGTCATTAATTTCATATATCGATACAACTGTTATTTTTGTTAACACGAAATTTTTACTTAACAGTCGCTTTTCCGTTTGATGATATGACTCTTCTAAAACATTAGGATTTGCCTTTAGAGGAATTTCCATTACGCTGCATGGGTCACTTTCGATGCATTGCTCAACTTGCCAATACTTTACCAAAACATCTTGTAAACCCACATTTTATTTATTTATTTATTTTATTTTTCCTTTAAAACCAAATTAGAAATCGGCACCTTACAACAAATCAATATCCTTTGATGTATTAAAATTAGGATCAGCTAGGTGTATGTGCTTAAGAATAGAGATACCATCGATAGAAAACGAGTTTAATGAAATTTTATCAGTAGCTTCATCAAATAGTTTATATTTAAAGTAAGTTTCTCAAAAATTGAGCTCTTCAATACATCAACTTTGTTCTTTATAAGAGTTTTACACCAATAATTCTACATGCAGTAAAATTCAATGAGCGTTTTGCCAGATTCAATTTTTCTCAAACATCTCGTAAGCAAGAAATCTGATTGAGCGATATTTTATAAAAAAAGAGATCGACATTTTTTAATGCTTTTACCAAATTCATTAGAAACGAATACACAAACAGTTGATAGTAAAACTCCCTATTTTTTTGCTTTTATGACAGTGGTAACGACAGATCGTTCCATGTTTCCTTGGTTTGTAGCCGTATCTTGTTTATTTGTATCTTGATCAATGATAGCATGGCGAAAACTTTCACACTTAGTGCAAGCATCACGTTGGCATCTGTGCTTTCAATGCCATGTAACTAAACACCTAAAACATAATTTGTGTTTCTTTATTAAGTTTTACCTTGTTTGTAACTTGAACTAAAACTAGATAGAGCATTCTTGAACTCTATGATTATTACTGCAAATAGTACATTCCTTAGACACAACAACCATTGTGAATTGTGTATTTAGTTTTTTCTTTACATCTGCTGTAAAAAACTAAAAATAGTAAATGAATATAAAAGCAAAATACAATAACTACGGTTATTTATCGTATTATAGTAAAGCAGAATATGGGTGACAAGGGAAATACAATTTTTTTCTTTATCATACTAGTGATAGTGCGTTACTCGTCCTTAAAAAAACGTAATATGAAAATGCAATCCATAAGTATTATCAACATTCAAATAAATGTCTTCTTTCTTGCAAAAAAAAATGATTGTAATAACGTTATCTACAAAGATTGTAAACTAAAAAATGCAGAAATAAGCTAAGGGCGCAAACATGCATTAACGAACAGAGGAATAAATAGTTCAGCGTAGCAATCAATTTTATTTATACACGAAAATATGTTGTATAGCAATACAGCAAATATTTTTTTGCACAAAATCATTCTACTTTTAATAAATTTTTCTCTCTTTTCGAGGATTTTTAAAACCTACGTTTCACTCGGGTTTGAAAATGCCCTCGTGGAAAAAATTATCCAATTTACACATGTTAATAAATAACTATTTTAGTATTTGATTAGAAACTAAAAATATTACGCCATGTAATTATGAGAGATATAAAATATAATTAATTACAATGTATGTGATGTTTTACGATTGATTAGTCAATAGTTTTGGCATTGAATAAATTTATCTACTCAATGTTTAGTTTGAATAGTTACAGATTACGTATGTTTTTGTCCAACTGTCATGTTATCTTATTCCTCCACTTAAACAACTTGCTTCGATTGCAAAATGTTTTTCGAACGATACTATTTTTATTATTTAATTTATATAGTTTAAACGAAGGTTGCATCTTTTAATTACTGAAAAAACAATTTTTAATTTTTGAAAATTGTGAATCGAAATTTGTGTTAGATTTGTAAAATTTCTAACTAAAACTCAAAGAAAAAATGTTGGTATAAAAAACTAAAGATTATTCAATAGTCATATATATTTTTTTAATTTTATCTTATTCCTGTGAAAAAACGTTAGCACAATTTTAACCTTAAATTAATTTAAGAAAACATAAAATAAATACGAGTACTCACCTAAAAATTGTATTAAACAAATTTTGTTTTTTTTGCAATCTTCTGTTTCTTTCTTCTGTTTTCTTTATCTGTAGTATTACGTTTTAATTACGTCAGTTCAGATTATAAAGAGGTAAAGTTTGTAAGTTTGTATGTATAACGTAATCTCCAAAATTGCTCATCCAATTTCAAAAATGATTTTACTAATAGACACAGTAACAAGCATTACATCCAGAAAGAATAATTTTTTTAATTTGATTTTTTATTACAATCTGGTAGTCTTACTTCAAGAATGAAACAAAAACATTTGCAAAAAAAATTAATAATGTGCTTAGCGACCCCGTAGCTGAGTACACTCCTGTACACGTTTAAACATCGACAAAATAATATGGTTAATGTTTACTGAGGTACGATCTTCGTTCCAGGAAACTTAAACTTTGTGGATTAACTGTGCTAGATTCTGTGTAGGATGGTGTAAAGTAGACAGTTCTCCTCCTCATCACATCCCACACATGCTCGCTCGGATTTAAATGCGGCAGTAAAGTAGTTTCTAGGGCATCATTAACATAACGCGCTCGAATAAAGACAATTGGTAATTGGCTACCATAAGCAATAGCTTCCCAAATTATTACTTAAACAGTCTTGTGCAAATGCCTTTCAACAGCAAACTCAATATCATGTCGCTTTCTACGGCAGCGTTTTACCTTTTTAGAGTTATCGTGCGTTCTTAAACGTAATTTTCATTCGTTGGTAAAGACGACATTATTCCATTCAGCATACCATTGCTGCCATTTTTTGCATCAGTTTAAACGCTGACGACAGTGGTCTACGATATAGCGTACGCATATTAACAGCCAACATGTTTACTTTCTTCTCTAAATTATTGGTCAACGATTTGGCTCGTAGTAGCAAAATTGTTTTGTAGAGCAAGTTTGTCTGAAACGTCTAACCTTGAAGCTCTGTGGTACGCCTCGGTCTTCTTCGTATTCCTTTACTTTTTTTAACCACACCTAACACAGACGCATTACCATCATTGCAGCACAATTAACACGGTGGCCAATTTCGAGATAGGATAAACCAACTGTAACGGTTAAATTTTAACTGGCAATTCTTTTTGACTGGCAGATAGGCAACTTTGCCACTGTCAACGTATGAATACCTGACCTTGAGGGATTTAGTTGAGTTTTATGCTGTCAGATGGCGCAAATAGTAGTTTATTTTCCAAAGGCATTTCCGATCACTTTTGATTTTTGTTACATCCGGTACGGTGTGTGTGTGTCGGCGTTAAACCGCAAAAGAATTGGTAAGAGAATGAAATTTTGTCATCAATCGACATCTGGCTTATAGATGCTTTTCGTTTAGTAAAATCTGAAACCAATCTTTTAGATATGTGAGTCAAGGGACGACGCACAGATATATTTCTGATCAGCACACATTGTAAGTTAGTATTTACACGTGTTCAACGTTGTATCGAGGAGCTATTGTTATTTTAGCTTTTATGGCGTAATCCAGTAATTAAGTTTCCATGCCGTACTACGGTAATTTAGCTTTCATTAATTTCAACATTATAATAAATGCAAAAAGATTCAACGACATCTATTTATATGTTAAAGTTAATACACAAATTGATAAAATATGAGAAAAAATTATAATTAAAATTCTTTTTAATCTATCACGGGGAATTAAAGTAAGTAATCGTAAATCAATATACATTTTCTTATCAAAGAAATTTCATGTAAATTGTTTTTTACACAACATCGTGTGTATTAAAAACGCTCTGATATAAGCGGGTGGCGAAGAAATCGAGAGATAAGATGCGTTCGTCTATGAGATAAATAGATTCGCACAGTACGTATGTGTCCGAAATAGTGTTAGCATTGACAAAAAAGGATAAATGAGATGTTTAAAAACTATGTATTATCGTAAGCATGTAAACAGATAGCGCTGTTAGCTAAAAACTGTTTTCTAACCAATATCTTTAAAAAAATTAGTATTAAATTATATCGTCTAAAACGTTTAAATGCGACCCTATGGACGTGATCGATTAAATGCAATACCTTTGAACGCAAGGATGTTTAAACGCCGAGATTTCTGAACGCGAGATGTTTAATAAACAATATATGTACGTATAATATTGTTACGTATCTATTTACTATTAAAAACTAATTTATTTAAAACGACTAAAACTACGTTTACTTATTCTAGGAATATGTACAGTTTTAAATTAACCGAACTAATTAAATGTAATAATATTCAATGAAAACACTTACACTATAATTTATATCACTTAAGGTAAGATAACGTCCTCGGATTTCACACTTGTTTACACTAATAATCACATACACGATTCGGTGTACACTGTTATTTATTTAAAACTCCGCACGTGCTAATCACTTATTTATCTTCACTTGGATAATCATTTTAATACTGCATGCATTCACATTCCAGCAATAACTGACCTACGATTTCCATGTTCGGCATTTATAGACATCGGCAAATCCTTCTCGAATCCTTCTCGAACGTTCCCTACTTTTCGCTATATCTTCTAGACAGCTTCTAGAAGGCTCTTGCATTTGCAAGTAATTTCTTGAACGTTTCACTGCCCCCTTCTTAGGACTGTTCTGTCCCAGAACAGGAGACTGGATGTGACACCGGTAAAAGGGATCGTGGCGATAGCGGCAGCTTCCTCCATTTCGGCAACTTCCTTGACCATAAAAGTAACAGTCAATGGACTTTTCCTGACCCAATATTCTCCTTGGTTGGTAACTACAGACCAACACTTGAATGCCTGTTCCTCGGAAGACGACCTCCAACATGTTTCGAACTGTCCTCCAATTCAGTTGATCTAAGCCACAACCAAGCTTGGGTACTGCCAATTTTTTAACATGATGGATCTCCATTTCTCTCTTGAGAGTCCATAATGTTCGCCACAGATCTTTGTATAACGGCTTGACACGTGAGTATTTCTTGGTGACCAAATAGAAAACGAAGCGTCCGTCACCACGTAGTCCTAAAACTTTTCCGACTGCCGGTTGCTGTCTTCGTAATTCATCTAGCTTCCCAAACTTCTTTTTAAACACGACTGCAACCCCTCTGGACATGTCAAGGTCCTCGCTCACGCAATGTGCGATGGCGTAATCTTTTTGTGTCTGGAACAGGTCTTGTTGTTCCTCGGTGGTAACTCCGAACCTAGCTTTTCCAGAACCTCCGTATAAGTTCATAAACTTTTCGAACTCCATTTCTTCGATTGGATTCCTGGTTCTGCTACTTATTACTCTGGTTCGGACCTGAACTTGCGGATTGTGGTTATCGCCAGCAAACGGGGCTAGACGATCGACGTGGACCACTTTTGGCTTACCTCTGGGCGGTTTTCGGATGCGGTATATAACGTCGTTAATACGCTGCACAACTTCATAGGGGCCCTCCCATTGCCTTTGCAGCTTCGGCGACAAACCACGTCTCCTTTGAGGGTTATACAACCAGACCATATCGCCAGGTTGAAACCCATTATTTTGCGCCTTGACGTCATATCTTGTTTTCATCCTGTCGCTGGAAATTTGTGTATTTTTACGGACCTCTTCATGTACTTCGTCTAACCTCTTAGCCAGCTTGCTGACGTAATCTTCTTCAGCAACTTCTTCTTCCGGTCTTCGCCCAAATTGAAGATCGCATGGTAATCTTATTTCACGACCGAGCATGACACAGGATGGTGTTTGGCCTGTGCTTTCGTGAACGGATGATCGGTATGCCATTAAGAAAAAGTGCAAGTACTGATCCTAGTCCCTTTGGTGTTCGGACACTACCTTGGCTAAGTACTTGCCCATTGTTCGATTCATCCGTTCAACCATGCCATCAGACTGAGGATGGAGAAGCGTTGTCCTAGTCTTTCTAATTCCTAACACTCGGCAAACTTCTTGAAACAGCCCAGACTCAAAATTGCGGCCTTGATCGGAGTGTAATTCCAACGGAACTCCAAACCGGCAGAAAAACTCTTTTACTAATACGTCTGCGACTGTAGCTGCTTCCTGATTGGGTATGGCGTAAGCCTCCGTCCATTTCGTGAAATAATCCATCGCCACCAGGATGCATTTATTTCCCGAATCGGATTCTGGGAACGGCCTTGCGATGTCAATCGCTACTCTTTCCAAAGGGCTTCCTACGTTGTATTGTTTTATGGGTGCTTTGCGCTTTCTCGCTGGACCATTTCCTGAAGCGCAGACTATGCATTTACGGCACCATTTCATGACGTCCTCTTTGCAGTTCATCCAGTAGAATCGTTCTCGCACTTTACCCAACGTCTTCTTAATGCCAAAGTGTCCTCCTGATGTCCCATCGTGGAGATGCTTCAACACTTCTGTCACCCTGCTCTTCGGCACTACCAGCTGTAGTCTGTTTCCCGTGCCCTTGGCACTTTCTAGGGACCGCTTAAGAAGACCTATCAAGGAGTCCCTCTGCGCCCAGTACGCTTTGATATTTCTGCCCAAAGCACTCACTTCTTCCCAGGTTGGTCGTCGGCCGCTTTCTTTCCAGTCGAGGGGTTGTCTTATTTCAGGATCGTCTTCTTGTTCGCGACGTAACTGCTCAGGTTCCCACTCATCATCAACCATAGCAGTTCTCCGGAGACATTCGACTTTTTCTTCCAGTCGCGAACAATGGCTGCAGTCCGCCGGACATGGTCTTCTGGACAAGGCATCAGCGTTTCGATGACTGCTTCCGGCACGGTGTTCTGTGTCGTAGTCATACTCTTGCAGTCTCTCGACCCATCTTGCTACTTGTCCTTCTGGGTTACGGAACTGCAGTAGCCATTTTAAAGCGGCGTGTTCTGTTCTCAGTAAGAATTTTCGTCCATACAAATACTTGTAGAAATGTTCGATGGACTTAACGACTGCTAACAGCTCCCTCCTAGTCACGCAATAATTCCTTTTTGGCCTAGACAAAACCTTGCTAAAGTACGCGATAACCTTTTCTTGTCCATCTTGAACCTGCGAAAGGACCGCGCCTATGGCTATATTGCTTGCGTCGGTATCCAAAACAAACTTTCCATCTTCTCGTGGATAACTCAGAATCGGCGAAGTGACTAAGGCCTGTTTTAGTTGATTAAAAGAATTTTCGCAGTCTTCATTCCATCTAAATTCTGCTGTTTCTTCGGTTAGTTTTGTCAATGGTTTGGCAATATTGGCACATCCGGGGACAAATCTTCTATAATAAGTGCATAACCCAAGGAAACTTCGGACCTGATGTTTGTCGATCGGTCTTGGCCATGCTTGCACTGCTCGGATTTTGTCTGGGTCAGCCCTTACTCCATCTCTAGATACGACGTGGCCAAGGTATTAGACTTCCTTCTTAAATACGTGGCACTTCTTTGGGCTCAGTTTGAGGTTAGCCCCACGTAATCTCTGGAACACTTCCTTCAAGTTGTTCAAGTGCTCTTCAAACGACCTTCCAACCACGATCACGTCGTCCAGGTACACCAAGCACGCCTTCCAAGACAATCCGCGCAAGATGGTCTCCATCAAACGCTCGAACGTTGCAGGAGCGTTACACAGGCCGAAGGGCATTACAGTGAACTGCCACAAACCAGTTCCGATCGTAAAAGCTGTTTTTTCACGATCCTTGGGTTCTAATTCTACCTGCCAGTGTCCACTCTTTAAATCTAACGTAGAAAACCACTGGGATCCTGACAGGGTGTCTAGCGTATCGTCAATTCTGGGTAAAGGATAGCTGTCCTTTTTGGTCACGTCGTTTAGTTGCCTGTAGTCTACGCAAAACCTCGTTGATCCATCCTTCTTCTTTACGAGTACCACTGGGGATGCCCATGGGCTACTTGAAGGTTCAATCACGCCTTCTCTCTCCATATCCGTAATTATTTGTTCGGCTTCTTCTCTTTTCGCCAAAGGAAGTCTGCGTGGATGTTGTCGTATCGGCCGAGCGTCTCCGGTATTAATTTTATGTTTCACCACGTTAGTTCTTCCTTTGGAACCACTCTCCAGCGCGAACACATCTTGGTACTCTTGGATCAATACTTTAACTTTAGCCAACTGGTCTTGGCTGAGGTTTTGGCATTTGGTGGTAAGAATGTCCAATAGATGTTGTCGACACTTCTTCGGCGACGTATCTTCGTTCGACTTCACGCATCTCACAATTTGTGATACTGGCGTGCATTGGCCTACCACGGTCTTCTTTTTCAACGTTACAGGATCTGAGTTGATGTTTAAGATCCTTACTGGCATCGTGTTCTTTACTCGTACTAAAGTGCTGCCAACGAGTAGTCCCTTTTCAACTAAGCCGCCCTCCATTGGTTCAGTCGCGCGTATGTAGCCTTCCCGGAGACTTCCATCCAGGCGTGCCATCACCACACTTTCAGTCCTTGCAGCAGAGTCACGTCTTCACTCAATAAAACTCGCACGGCTGCCTTTTCTGACGAATGAAAAGGAATTTCTTCATTGTCGATCTTCAGGACATCGTTCTTCATATCCAAATGGAACCCATACTTCTTTATCACGTCCATTCCCAGGATAACTTCTTCCGTGATGTCGGCTACCAGTACTTGATGGTCGAGTACTCCATTTCCGAAACCAATGGTTACTTTGACTTGTCCGTGAGTAGGTATTTCGTCGCCCGTCGCTGTTCGAAGTCGTACTGTTACTGGTAATGTCTTCTCGTTTTCCAATAAGATGTCAGGACGAATGATGGTTTTCGTCGCTCCCGTGTTAACCAGTAACTGGACGCTTTTTCCATTGATCTTGCCATTGAGATAAATGCTATGCAACTGCTCCCTAGGCGATGCCATTTGAATGGTAATCTCCGGGGCATGGCTCGTTGAGGTCGACTTTTGCCCCATTTGGTCGACCTGTCCTAGTTTTCCGGACGCTCTTCTGGTCTTCTTTTGGGCTTAATACAACGGCGTCGTACGTGGCCCACTTCTCCGCAGTTCCAGCACGTCAGTTCTCTTCCTCGAGCTTCTCGTTCCCGAAATACCCGTCGCACTATGTCTTCAATGCTTTCTTCTGTGTGCGAGGATACTTCTGCAGCACAACGGAGCTTATGGCTGCCTCGGTGCAACGCTTGTTTTGACGCCTCGAACTCCAAAG
Source organism: Aquatica leii (assembly GCA_035610365.1). Taxonomy (NCBI): domain Eukaryota; kingdom Metazoa; phylum Arthropoda; class Insecta; order Coleoptera; family Lampyridae; genus Aquatica; species Aquatica leii. Next base: position 10,754,375 of record CM069434.1, on the reverse strand, counting down.
CATGGGTTAATGCGTCATCCAACGTCTTCGGTCGAGCTAACCGGAGAGTCTGCTGTGTTTCGCTGTCTCGGATGCCGTCTACAAAGGTTTGAATAGCTAATTGCTCCAAGAAGGTATCTGGCGCTGTAGGATGCGCAAGCCGTGTTAGTCTGGCGATGTCAGCCTCAAACTCCTGAAGACTTTCGGCAGCTTTTTGAACCCGACTTTTAATTTGAGCCTGGTGTACTTGTTGAAGATGAGCATCCCCATATCTCATTTCTAATCGTGATATTAAGAGTTCGTATTTTCTTGCAGGTGGTCCGGAACAGTTTGTAAAATTCCAAGCGCTTCTCCACGTAAGGACACTATTAAAGACGTCGCTCTTTGCTTGTTGTTCCAACCATTAGCTGTAGCTGCGGCTTCAAACTGCTTGTAGTAGGTTGACCATGGAACTTTACCATCAAAATTCGGAGGTACAACTTTGAACTTATGAGTGTTTTCTTCTCGATGGTCCATTATTAAATCTTCACTCGTGACGCTTCCTTCCCCGTGACAATTCATTTAGTTCATTCTCTCTTTAAGCAGTTGTATTCTTTCTCTCAATTTTTGTTCTAATTTGTCTTCTACTTCTTCTATTTTGTCATTCACAGATTCGCAAATTTCTTCTTTTAAATTTAACATATCTGCTTGAGTTTCTTCTTGCACAATTTTGATTTGATTTTCTATGCTCGTTTGTATTTCTTCTTTTAATCGTCTAGAATTTTCCATCAACTTTTCTTCTATTTTCTGGGTATTTTCAAATAATTTTTCTTCAATTTTCTGAGAGTTTTCTTCTATTTTCTGCGAATTTTCGTAAAACTTTTCTTCCATTTTTCTAGAATTTTCGGACAGTTTTGCTTCGATTTTCTGCGAATTTTCGCCCATTTTCCTATTATTTTCTTCCATATTCTTATTCATCGATTCAAGAATTTCAAATATTTTTGAATCCATTTTCTCTTTTTGCAAACGCGTCACCGGCATAAATTTAAATATAACACGAATATAAAGTTTAAATACACTGCTTTTTAAAATGCAGTTTTTGTATAACACAAAATTTTAATAACGATCCACTTGTTAATATTAAACCACGGAAACGACTTTAATTAATATCGCGAACACGCACTTGTTAAAAGAAAAAGTTTAATAAACATTATTTTATACTTTATAAATAAACACGCGTATCGCGCAATCAATTACGGAGCGATATTAAATTACTTAATGGTATTTACACTAATAATTCGCGAACGATATCCCACTTCTGACACCACTGTTACGTATCTATTTACTATTAAAAACTAATTTATTTAAAACGACTAAAACTACGTTTACTTATTCTAGGAATATGTACAGTTTTAAATTAACCGAACTAATTAAATGTAATAATATTCAATGAAAACACTTACACTATAATTTATATCACTTAAGATAAGATAACGTCCTCGGATTTCACACTTGTTTACACTAATAATCACATACACGATGCGGTGTACACTGTTATTTATTTAAAACTCCGCACGTGCTAATCACTTATTTATCTTCACTTGGATAATCTTCTTAATACTGCATGCATTCACATTCCAGCAATAACTGACCTACGATTTCCATGTTGCATTTATAGACATCGGCGAATCCTTCTCGAATCCTTCTCGAACGTTCCCTACTTTTCGCTATATCTTCTAGACAGCTTCTAGAAGGCTCTTGCATTTGCAAGATATTTCTTGAACGTTTCAATATCTACCAATGTTACATAGAGTAATTGATTGCTATGTATGTTTAAGTAATTGATATAACTATTAAGGATTTATCTTAAGTAATAATCAGCATTCTTCTTTAACACTAAAAATAAAAAGTAAACAAACAAAAAAGCATTCTTTATTAGTTTGAAGATTTTGATACAAAAACTAGAAGAAACCTAGAAGACTACATTTAAGGTAATAAATAAACAAATGATTTTAGCAAATAATTAAAATCTAACGTATAAAATAAATTCAATAAACTCAAATTAAATGCAAAATTAAAAAAAATAATAAAAAACTATGTATACATTTAAAGCAAAAAAAATGAAGTTTGCGTGTTAAATAAAACTAATTGTTAAAACATAAAGCAAAAACTAATATAAAATTCAAAAAGAGATTAAATAATTAATTCAAAAATTTATTGTTGAAAGTGAATGCAATTAATGAAATTAAAGAAAATAAAATAAAACAAACTTATAAGCCACCAAAATTTGTGCTCTTAACATTTTTGTTTTTAATTTTCTAGTCATTAAATTACTTCTGTTATGTTTTTCTCTCTATTACAATTCTATTAAAAACATTTTACTTTTTTGGTCGATAAAACTAATACTAACTATATTTTATTTTTTTTTTCAATTTTTATTTTAGGTTTTTTTTAAATGGACGTCAGTCTGAGAGAAGAAAACTTTTGCAATTGCATTTTGATTGTTTTACTTTACTATTTTCATTTCCTTTATCATTTTTTTTGTTTTTTATTTTAAATTTAAACGTTAGCATTTATTGAATATGTCAAATTTAAATGTTAACATTGACAGAGATACAAAACACTCACTCTGTATAAAGAAGTAAAAATGCGCTTTGCGTTCAAACGTCTCCGCGTTCAAAAATATTGCGTTCAAACGTTTGCGTTCAAACGGCTTAAAGTTGCATGATTTTAATGGATGCATTACGAAGATCGGCAAAGACATCAAGATGAGAGAGAAATCGATTAGCAAAAATGGCAGATAATCTACAGCCTTTAAGAAACATTTCTGGACAGGAAATACGTACATCTTTTTTAAAATATCTCTAAAGATTCAATAAATATTGTGCTAGCTTTAAAAGTTTTTTTGAAAAACGATGCCAGCAACAACGAAATGAAAAACGTTTTAATTTCTGGAAACAAAAAGTGTTAAATTCATATACTTGTTCGTTTCACTCGGGTTTAAAAATGCCCTCTTAGAAAAAAACGCCCAATTTACACATGAACTCATTAAATAAATAACTAATTTGTAGTTTGACTTAGTGTATATATATCATTGTAACCGTCTACGTATAAGATAATTAATCATTTAACGCCCTTATTTACATACTACAAACAGAGAGTAAGAATGGCACTGCGCTAAACCGGCTTTCAATTGGAAGCAATCATAGATCGGTAAAACTAATATAAAACTGAATCTTGTCAGAAATATATTAAAATAAATTAAAAAAAGTAAATAAACAACGGAGAACGCCAAACAATGCTAAGAAATACTATAGCTATTCTTCTTTAAGACTTTCTTGTCAATTAATCACTATACGACTTCATACTGAAATTAATGTAGAAAGTCAAAAACCAGGCAAAGATCAAGGCAAACGATAAGAAAAAAAAGGAAGAAAATAAGTTTAGTTTTTTGGAAGGTTGCAGGGGTTGAAAATAAAGGAGCTAAATTTTGGAAGTATATAGAAGGGTTTCACATTGTGGGTTTAGTAGAAAAGCGACTGGAAGGGCAGGATTGGGAAAGATGGAAAGTAAACTTATCAGAGGGATATAGATGGAATGTCAGTTAGCGACAAAAAAAGAATAAAAACGAAGAGCGCAAAAGGAGTATAATATCGGGAGTAAAAAAAAATCGGTAGTAGAAAAAGAGGAAAATAAAAAGCAAGAGTAAGAAATAGTAGTAAATCAAATATTATGGAAAGATGAGGGTAGATATACGGTGATAACAGTGTACGGCCAAAGAATGAAACAAACACTAAGAAACTTGAAACAGCTACTAATTGAAGAGGAGAAAGGAAAATTAATAATAGGTGGAGATTTTAATGCGAGAAATGGAGAACCTGGGGGATAGTAAATAGGGAGGAAATAAAAAGAGTAACGACAGATAAGACATCAAACAAACAAGGTAAACAGTTATTAGAGTTATGTGAAGGGAAGGGGTAGACTATACTCAACGGAAATATGGAGGAAAAGGATAAAGGAGAATATACATTTATAAATGAGATGGGAGAATTTTTAATAAATTATGTAATGGTTAGTGAGGAGGTTTTGGATGAAATAAAAAGTTTCAAAATAGGAGAAAAGGTTGATTCTGACCATCAGCCATTAGAAGTAAGGTTAAAAGGTTGGAAGAGAAGAAGAAAACATTTAGACACAATTTGGGAGGAGAAAAAGGTATGGACAGATAAAAATATTGTGGTTTATAGAAAAAAATTAGAGGAAGAATAATGGATGGAGGAAAGAGTGAAAGAACGAATCAATAAAATGGATAAAGCAGCAGAAAGGAAAAAATACAAAAAAACATAAACAAATATAGAGAAAAAAGTGGTGGAATAAGGAATTCAAGTAAGCCAACAAGAAGGTAAGGAAAGGTGAAAGAAGGTGGAAAAAAATTCAAGAATATAAAATATTAATATCACAATATAAAAAAGAGTATTGTGAAAGAAAAGGGGAATATTGAAAAGAATTGGAGAAACATATAAAAATGTTAATAAATGAAGAAGACATATGGAGCATTTTGAATAAGGAAAAAAAAATGGTAATACAAATTGATATAAAAAAAATAGAGAGAACATTGCGTAGAGGTTTTAAAGGAGGAAAAAGAGAGAAAAGGTAGATTCAAAATAGAAAGGATAACAAGAGGAGAAAGCGGTACGGCTATACAGAAAGAAGAAATAGAAGAAAAATTTAGAAAAATATAAAAAGGAAAGGCAGAGGGAATGGATGGGATGCAAAGAGAACAATGGAAATTTACAGGAGAGAGAGAGAGAGCGGAAGAGAGAATAGAGAACATTTTAAATTAGATATGGTCAGGTGAAAAGTTTTCGGATAATTGGAAAGAAGCAATATTATGTCTAGTTTACGAAGAAAGAGACAGAAGAGAGGTAAAAAACTATATAGGTATAAGTGTGGCAAATGTGGGATATTAGATTTATATAACAATTTTTCAAAAAAGACTGGAAAGAGAAATGAACGAAAGAAAGAACTTACCAGACTACAGACAGGTTTTAGAAGAGGGAGAAAGGCGTTAGATATTGTATACATATTGAAACAAATAGTAAATAAAGAATTAGAAGTGAAGAGAGGGAAAGTTTTTGCATTATTTTTGATGTAAAAGCAGCGTTTGATAATGTAAATAGGAATAAATTATCGAATATATTAAGAAAAATACAGATAGAAGAAGAACTAGTTAAGAATATAGACAAAATATATAATGAAACTAAGTGCAAAGTCAGATGGAAAGTTAAGTGCAGCACTTTGGATAAATAAAGGATTAAGGCAGGGGTGTTCACTTAGTCCTAGTTTATTTGCAGTATATTTAGAAGGTTTAGAGAAAGAGTTGATGGGGATACAGAATGGAGAAATAGTAATGGGGGGGTTAAAGCTGTGGGTTTTGGTATATGCGGATGAGATTATATCGAAGAAAGAAAGAGAAGGAGATGATAAAGACAGTAAAAAAGTATCTGGAAACAAAGTGTTTAAGTGTAAATGTGAAACAAAGATGGTAGTATTTCAAAAAAGGAGGGGGGTAAAAAAAGAGTGGAGTGAAAGTGGGGAGACAAGGTAATAAAAAGTGTAAATGAAGTGACTTATTTGAGTTATCGAATCAGATACGACAATAAAGATGAGGCTCATATAAAGTGGTTGGCGAAGAAATGTAATAGAATAGTAGATCAGGTGTGGGGTATACGAGAGGGGGGTTTGCGAAGTAAATAGATGCAAGAAAATGGTTGTTTAACAAATGAATAAAGGGTGTGATGATGTACTGGAAATGGACTTTAGAATTAGAAAGGGAAACGCCAGGGTACATAGTAGAGGAGGAAATGAAGTTGGAAAACAAGCAATGTGTTACGAAGAACAAATGAAAAAAAGAGAAGAATGCAAATTGCTTCAAATATGCTGGAGAGAGGTAAAGAATGAAAAAGTTAAATATGGCGAAGAAAAAAGAAAAAGGTATTGTAAAAGAGTTGGATATGCAAGAAAAGGGGTAGAAAAAATAAGGGACATGGAAGGGAAATAAAAGGTGAGATAATAAGAAGAGATAAGGATATTCAGAGAAAAGAAACAAGAGCAAGAATAAGAAAGGGCAAATACAATGAGAGATACACAAATATCGATAGTGATAGTCAATATTCTAAGGTACATAAAGGGCAAAAAAGCTTGAGATTAAAAAATGGTAGCGGGATGCGGGAATGATGAGCAAGAGAATATGTATTGGAAGGAAGATGAAGATTGAAAATGATACTATGTGAAAAGGGGTGGGAAAATATAGAGCATGTGTTAAACGAATGCACAGAACTAAGAAAAGAAGAGAGAGGAAGTTTGGAGATTTTGGGAGAGGGATGGATGGAAGAAGTATTAAAAAGGAGAAAAAGATTACAAGTAGTGTAGTTGATGTATTTGTATGTAGAGAATTCATTTAGCGGTGGAGGGTTTAGGATTTTTTTTTGTTTTATGTTGCAGGATAATTTTGTGTTTAGACTGAAATACAAATTCTTTATAAAAAGAAATTTCTTTTTATGACAAATAAAGGCTATTAATTAGAACGTCAAGGATCAGTGTGAGCTTTTCTAATCAAGTGGCAAAGACAGGAAACTTAGTAAACACGCAAAGAACTGATAAAACTGCAATTATATTATTGTGCAAAATCAAATTTGGATGAGATAAAACAAGAAAATATCTAAAGCAGAACTGAAGAATGTGTTAAAGAAAACAAATAAAGAAAGTATCTACTTACTACTTAAGTTAACAATGTACAATCGACACTTTACTTTATGTGTAACATCAAAATTCTATAAAAAGCTCTAAACCTGAACAAAACAAGTTGCCTACGAACAGGAAATACAAAAATGATATTTCTTTAAAAATTTTTTTTTAAATTTAGATGAGAATAATTTTTCTATTTCTTTTTGTGCATTTTGTTCAACATATTTGAGCAATTCTTCCACACGTCAAACTATTTGTTGTTCTAAACTACTAGATATATTTGTAATAAAAACTCAAATAATTGTTTATTTATGTTTTTATGTTATATGTAAAAATTACAATCCTATATGCACAACTGGCGTTACTAGATGATTTCGTTCATCTGGCAACATACATCTTTGAGCTGCATCGCGTTGTTCTCCGGGCGTTATCATCGTAATAACGCTCTTGATTCCCAAGATAAAAAATACACTTTAGCAAATCAAAAATAATAAACCACGAAGAAGTGATCTTGTAGTGTCAAAACTTGTACCTCATCGATAATATTTTAAAGATTTGTTTTAATCACAAGAATGTTGGTTGCCTATATAGTGAATTTAATTAAGGGCGCGTTCGAATGCGACATTCCAAATACGTAGTGAGCATTAATTGAAGTAATAATATAAAATATTTAAAACAGATGTCAGCTTAGTTATAAAGTAGAAAACTGTTCGTATGACGCATAAAGAAAATTAGAGATGGGTAGAAGTTGTTATTAGAATCTTCTCAGTAGTTGCTTCCAAGAAATAATAACGGAATTAGAAAATTAATGCATACATTAAATTTCGTTTTAAGAACCAATTGTTTTAAATATATTACAAAATGAGTTAATACGAGGAATAAGACGTATAGTGACTACACCCAACTCTACACATCAAATTTCATTCAAGGTTTTATTTTTATCTTTGAATGTGCCAATGTAAGCAAATTTAAAAATAGCATTCAAATTGCTGATTCGAATTTCAACAGCAATAGTTGTAATTTGAATGAACACGAATGAAATAATTATGTATGAAAATAAAATAAATAAAGTTACAAGCATATAGTGGAGGTTCATTCCAAATTATTTCTTATTATGTCATTAAAAAATTCTTTATTAAGAATTTCAACTAATAAACAGAACTACAGTAGTTTCCCGATTATCCGAAAGTCGGGACCGAAGCCTGTTCGGATAACTGAAATTTTTGTTAATATGGAGTTTTTACTAAAAGAGGTAAAAACGTAAAATATTTATGTAGGTACATAAATATGTATCTATTCAAAGAACAAAAAAAAATATATTTGAAATAAAATACATAGTAGTTTCTATTTAAAAAAATGTACTACAATATAGGTACATTGGTATATTATTTTGGTGGTGTAAAAAAAAGGATCAATCTTTGTTTAAATTTTGCATCCAAGCGTTTTTTGAAGCAATGTGTTTTCACCTTGCTAAAAGTAAAAATGTCACTTGGTGTTGTATTAAGCTGTTGCTCTACATATAAAAATGCTGTGTTTAACCAGTTTAATGCATCAAAAGCTTAAAAGTACAAAATTTTCTTCTCTCTTTCTTCATTTCCTTCTGATTCATTATCACTAGTATTTTCACGATCCCTTTCATTAACAAGTTCAATAAAGTCAACGTCAGTTAGTTCTTCTTGTTTTTTGTTGTCAAATGTTATCCACTCTTTAATTTTTTCTGGGCCAATATCTTCCCAACTATCTAAATTTCTCATCGTTTTATAAAGCGGAGCTTCTTCTTCATCATCATTGTCTACAGAAAGTTCTTCTTGGTGTATTATCTTTGCCTAAGGTTTTGTAACGTTGTACTTTTCACTTTATTCCATGCAAATAAATTACCTCTTTATATTTATTATTTTTAAACAATCCATGAGTCTTTTACCAATGGCTACTCTTCTGCTCTTGGCTTTGCGGATTTGCTAATGCACATTAAACAGGCAAGAATTGTTGCCCGGTTCTTATTCTTTTTGTAGCCGGTCGCAACGCGTTCATTTCTTCCAGCTTTGGTAACATTTTGTAATAGAGACCAATTTCGTCACTATTATAAATTTGATCTGGCGTATATTCCTGTACTTCTATGAGTTGCTTAAACTATTGTTTACAATTTTCAACTTTGGTTTGATTAGCACACAATTTTACCGCAAATATTTAGTTAACGTACGTCGTGGCGGTTTTTCTATCTCGATAACCAGCCGTCGCTTGCTATAAATGTATCATCAGAAGCTTCGGTTACAAGAAGATTTTCACCGATTTCAATTGCTTTTTGCTGTAATATAAGGCCTGAGATTGAAATACCACGGTCGCGTTGTTGAGTAAACCATAAACACAATGTCTCGTCAATTTTATTGTATTCGCCCTGTTTCATAGAATTCTGGCTTTGATGTTGAGGATGCTAGTACACTACACCATTGTTCAATTTTCTGTCGATTTTTTTTCTATTTGGAAACCGTGCTTATACCTACACCATAATCCTTGGCAACACTTTTCAAAGATTTTCCTTTATGAAACCGTTTAATTGCAGTTAATTTTTATTGCACAGTAACAACAACATGTTTCCGCTTTTTTATTATGTTACTCATGTTGACAGTGGCGTATTTAGAACTGAATGTTTTGTTCTAAATGTTGAGAAAAGTACTAATAATAAACCATTTACAAAGACCTTTTGTATAAAGTCCGAAAAGAACATTTTATGAAAAGAGATGACTCATGTTTGTAGATTGGAAGTATAATTGACCCTCATAAGCAGTCAAATTTTTATTAAATATTTTTGGGTTTCCCGACGTTTTCAACGAAATGACCGACCAGATGTTTCGTCTTAATTTGTTTCGCTTTGGTTTCGGCGGGTTCAAAAGTTCAGTTTCTTTCGGATAATCCGACGTTTCGGCTAGTCGGGATCCGGATAATCGGGAGGCTACTGTACTACATTTACTCTCTAATTTCTTCTAACTTCAAATCAAAAAAACAAATTTTATTGATAACTAATAATATTGTAGTTTTTCTTGAAAAAGATCGGTTTTGCGATTCGTTTATAATCGATGCGTTAAAAATCTATCTAGACAAAAATTGATGGCACAATAATCGATTTTTTTTAAATTGATTTTTTCTGAAACTGATATATACTAAACTTAGAAATAATCATTTAGTCAAAATGAATCTACAAAGTTTGAATGAGAAATGGAAATGGTTATTTATTTAACGTGTTCCTGTGTAAATTGAACGTTTTTTTTCCACGAGGAAAAAAAGCCCAACTTATACAAGAACGAATTGAATATAATATTTTATTGCTCGAACAGGAACTGCGAAGCCCCCAAATTTTAAAAATCTCACAAAAACAGTTTAACGTTTATGTTGACAACTGCGCAAAAACTGTCAAAACGGATTATGAAAGCGAAAATAGTATATTCAATAACAAATGTCACAATGAGACTTTTTGCCGCACGAAGACTTTGCAGACCGACTGAAAGGACATAAAACTATTGTTGTTTTTAGTAATGGTAAGATATAAGCAAATTTGTTATATGTGTTTAAAAAAGTATGTTAATAAATCTGACAGATGACGTTTAATTAATTAAAGATTGTTACTGCCAACTTCGATCTAGTTATAAAATTCTACTACACCTTACCGGCCTAGGCCGGAAAAGTAAAATTTCCGGACGATTATGATGCCTGCAAAATACATCAAAACGGACGGAAGTACAAAAAAGAATATTTATATGTGTACTAACGAATTCTTTTACAATTAATTTATGTTCTTTAATATTATGCTACATATTTGTAGTGTTCACGATTCTCGGTCGATTTCTTTAAATTTATTAATCGATTAGAAAAAATTAATGTATAATGAAAAATCGATTGTAAAAATTCTTTAAGACACCACAAAAAAATCGTGAGACATTAGAAATTGGAGCAAATAAAATTTAAATGTTATGCTTTTTTTGGTTATTTATAGTCAAATTCCGACTGCAATGCAGCTGAAATATTTTTTTGGCTGTTACTGAAACTAAATAAATTTTTAAAAAAACCTAACTTTTATTACAATTATTTTATATCTTGACACCTCCTTGATCGTCCAAATTGTACATTTGAATTGTAATTTTCTTTAATAAATTTAGGATAATTTTAACATTGTAACAATTGCCACTTTTTGAACCAACAAAGTTTTATTAGAAGAAATTATTCTAGGCAGTTCCTATTTTTTTTTAAATTTATTTGAGAAAAAAATTTTTCAACATTATTAGCACTGGAGTGTGGAAGACATTAAAATAAATATTAAAGAAGTAAGATTAACAAATTTTGCTTCTCCACTGTCCAGCTGAAAAAATGCAAAGCGTAGGTTAGTATTATTTTCAGGGAAATACTGATTTTATCTTTGTACTGATTTCATTGTAAGCAATTCAAAAATTTCCTCACTCGAAAAAACGCACAATTTACTTATTATTATTACACGGCAAAGAAGATAACTATGTAAAAACGAAATAGGTCTTTTTTTCAAATCGTTGCGTTAGCGTGATAATGTTTCGTTTAAATCTTGTATGAATTAATTATCTTTGTTTTGTTGTTGCAAGCTTGCAAGCATATTGTGTTACGTAAAACAATAAAGATAATAAGTAGTAATGACGTAATGCGCGCATGTTAAAGGTCGACCACCTATTGGATAAATGATGAACTAAAAAATTATCATTTCCTGTAATTTAGATGCGATTTACATTAGGTATATGGAGTGAAATCCGTTTTATAGCTTTTTCGAAAAATAGACAACATTTTCGAAAATTAAAAGTATGTACTATTATTTGATGTATTACTTCATCGTACTGAGCTATTATAATTACGATGATCGTTTTATAAATATTATAAAACCACATTATAACACTGTCATTTCTTGACTAACTTTGAGTATCAATAACTTTTAAGTCTTACCTTATTTTAAGAAATAAATTATGTTACGCGATGGCCTAACATGTTTTTTAGAGTTTTCATTAATAAAAACATAAATATTCGTTTTCAATTTTAAAAAAGCTATAAAACGGTGACTGCATAAAAATGCTATATTTTAGGCAACCCACTATACTTAAAACGCACTCTTAATAGTTTGATTTTGTTTTAGGTGATTTTGGTAAATACCAATTAATGCAGTTTATATTGCATTCAATTGCAGCAATAACAGCAAGTATCCATATGATTAGTTTACAAACTGTTGCCGCTGTACCAGATCACAGGTACTACACTTTGTTTAAATTTTGCTTAATTTTAATTTATAATCATTTTAGATGCAAAATACCGGATTTGGACGCATCGGTTAATTCTAATTTTGTTGTCGCCGCTTTAGAAGCGTATGTACCAAAAGTAGAAACTGATAAATTTGACTCATGCAACATGTACAATTTAACGGCAAACGATAACAGCACAATACCATGCGATTCTTGGGTGTATGACTTAACGTACTACAAATCGTCAAGAGGAATGGAATGGAATTTTGTATGTAACCGAAGATGGATGGGTGCTGTTGCACAATCAGTTTTTATGTTTGGTGCTTTTGTAGGTGCCGTAATTCTTGGCTCAGCTGCGGATAAATACGGAAGAAAACCTATATTTTGTTGGTCGGCAATTCTCCAATTATTTTTTGGCGTCGCTGCAGCATTTGTATCACAATACTACCTATTTCTTGTTGTCCAATTTTTTTACGGAATGTTTGGATCGGCCGGAAGTTTTATAACTGGATTCGTTTTGGCTATGGAGTTAGTCGCACCAAGTAAAAGAACAGTGTGCGGAATTACACTTCAAACAGCTTTTGCTGTGGGAATAATTTTAGTTGCTATGTGGGCTGCAGTAATTCACGATAGACAAATGCTGCAGTTAGTTTATGGGTTACACGGAATACTTCTAGTAGGGCATTGGTGGTGGATGGACGAATCTCCTAGATGGCTTTGGTCTAACGGTAAAGTAACGGAGGCAGTTAGTGTAGTACAAAAAGGGCTCAAAATAAACGGAAGTTCAGTGCAGTTAGACACATCGTATTATTTAGGAGCAAACAAAATAAACAAATACACCCCAGCTGTTAATATGTGCTATCTCTATAGACTACCCATCCTAAGGAAACGAATTTTGAACGTTTGTTTAGCGTGGTTTGCTAATTCTTTAGTGTATTATGGTCTATCTTTTGGTACGAACAAACTTTATGGAAACCCATTTGTTCTACTTTGTATAGTCGGTTTAGTGGAAATTCCTGGTTACGTTTTAGTTATTTTTCTGATGGATCGCACAGGGCGCCGCTTTTTAACTTATTTTTTTATGATTGTAGGAGGAATATGTTGCATAATTTCAACTTATTTATTTAAAGGTAGTGCAGCGAGCACGACACTCGCAATGCTTGGTAAATTTTCAATCGGCGTTTCTTTTGCAACTTTATTTAATTATTCGGTTGAATTATTTCCAACTGTTATTAGAAACTCGGCTTTAGGTCTTGCAGCAATGAGTGCTAGAATTTCTTGTACGATAACTCCGCTACTTGCACTGTTAGATTCACTGAATCCAACGTTACCAACAACTATTTTCGCCGTGATATCGATCATTTCCGGATTTTTAGTTTTATTCCTACCCGAAACTTTAGGATCTTCTATGCCGCAAACTTTACAAGATGGAGAAACGTTTCGAGTCAACGACACGGTGTTTACGTCCTGTTGCAGAAAGAAAACAGAAAATGTTATTTAAAGTGTATTAAACCGTATTAGATTTTCGACAGTTATATAATCTGTGATTTATTTTTTTATATTTTTTTACAATAAATAATTATATTTTTTTAAATTATAGGTACTGTTTTGTAAAGAAAATAGTTACACATTTTACACAAAATATCAAGGAATTTGTTCTAATAGAAGAGGAAAAACATTATTCTCAGCCAGGTACTGTACAGTCTTGCGGAGAATACTTGGAGGGTTCTAACCAAAATGTAATTTGTATTAACTGAACGAAATACAAAACTAACGTAATAATTTATTAAATCAGATTATTTTTATCCACAGTTTTAATTTTTTTAAGCGGGAACTCTGCGACATTGGAACTGCAAAAAGAATAGAGAATTTTTCAACCAAACTTGGCAGGAAGACTACTTAAAAGTTGTTACGCTTTGTGTAACAAAAAAAAAGATAAGCGACGGCACAAGTGTTCCCGGAGATTGAGTCGCAGGCTTTGTGATGCTACATTATAAATTAAATCCAAAAAGGCGCCAAAACGATGAAACACTAAATTAGGGAGATTATTTAAATCTACCCGCAGCTGAAAAAGAACAAATAACACAACGGAAGTGATAACACAGAATATATATTTATTTTACCACAGACAGTAGTTCAAAGAGGACGAAGAAGGTGCATAAGTTTAATTATATACATTTTCCAAACGTTAATACATGGGTCGGACAAAATATAAGTTACGCCCTATACTGGGCAATACATCGTACAGTAAAATGACCTAGTCGGCCTAACTTTTACATTCAAAGAAGAAATAACTTTATATTCGTGAATTCAAAAGCACAAGAGTATATAAAAATGAAGTGTTAGAGACTAAACGCGCACTGCATACGACTTTGTGACGCAGAAAAAGATCTTATAATGAATTGTGTTAACAACCTAACATCTACGTACGGTTACTCTAACAATCGATATGACGAACGAATTGGTACTCATAAAAATAGAAATTGTAATACTCACAGTTCCGCCTAGTAAGGATCTAGCTGGGTCCGTACCTGTATTACCTAAAACGTAATATGAAATCTAACACGTACAAACGGCGTTATCACAAGTAAATTCCGTTTTGAAATCGTACAATAATTAAAGATAGCAAATGCGCGGAGTTTTCCCTCTCGACTTAATTAACTAATGGTAAAAGTTCCTTCCAAAAGAAATCGAAATTGTAAAGGCCTCCAATCCCTTGACGGTGTGAATGGTTAAATTACAGCAACGTGACGTCATGGAAACTTTGCCATTTTTTTTATCCCACCAATAAAAAAAAGTGTGGAGGGTACGCAAATCCGCCCGAATAACCTTTCACAAAATTCAATTGCATATTCACGTGGAATCACGTGAAATAACATAATGATAAAAAACTTGTTGACCCTAAACAACGCTAAACAGTAGTATGTATACCAAACAAAACTTATTCCTGTAGGGTGTTACACTACTTACCATAAACCCCACAGTGTTATGCACATTCCGCTCAACAAAAAATTGAACATTGCGCCGTTCCCCACATCTTCGTCTGACTTTCATGCAGCCATCATGCATCTATAAACAGATATTTATCACTAAAGAATACTCTATGCCATTCCAGATTGTTACGCTAGTTTTCTAGTTACAAAAAAAGAAGGCAACAGCAACTCAAGTGTTCCCGGAGATTTAGTTAGTAGTCGCCTTCTTATTTTGTTACTAGAAAAATAGTGTAACAAATTTGGCTCTTAACTGTTCGTGTGTGCGATTATAATACCTTCTAGTTTTATTGATTTCTTTACCTTTCCTTTGTCTTTAGTGGCTTCGATTTATATGAAGCTTATTTCGCTTTCTTTAATGTTGTGGCAAGACTAGACTTTTGAGTTACTTCACTAACGTTTACTTATTTGTTTTTAGTGCTTTAGTTTGACGTTCTTCTTCTTTGATCTCTAGCTGGCGTTTGGTTTGGATCGGTTCCTAAGCTCGTACGCTGCTGTGGGTGCCAATAGTTGTCGAATGTCGTTTACGAAATTTTTCCATGCCTGACGGTCCATGGTTGTGGTCCTAGCTTCTTCGAATTTTAGCCGGCGATTTCTCACATCTCCTTCGACCTGATTAATCCAGGTTTTATTGGCGTTGTTTGTTGGACTCTCCAGTAGGCGATTTTGCTAGAGGAGTTTGTGTGGTAGGCGGTTGTCATCCATTCTGCATACGTGTTCGAATTATCGTAAACGCCTTTTCTGAATCTGTTCCTCGATCGCCGGCTGTTCGTCACATCGACGTAGAATATGCTCGTTTCGGATGCGGTCGCGAAGCGAGACTTGTAAGGTTTGGTGTAAGCATCGCATTTGGAACACCTTAAGTTTCTCCAGAATCAACTTTAGCATTGTCCAAGTTTCCGATGCAAAGAAAAGAATTGGGAGAAATCGAAGTCTGGCAGAGACGAATCTTGGTCTTGGTGGTGATGTTGGCTTGCTTCTACAGACACCTTCAGTGAAACAAAGGCCACAGAAACAATTCGCGCGTGGATCTCTGTTGTGGACGCAACTTTCTTCTCTTGTATTATCGACCCGAAGTACTTGAACTTGTTCTATTTGGACGCCATCGAGTTGTACTGCGGCTGGTGATCCATCTGTTCGCCTTCTTTGTGTTCATTTTAAGACCGTACATTTGAGCAATGCAAGCGATATCGTAGAGGGTGTTTGTGGCGTCAGCCAATACGGCGCTGTCGTTGGCGAACATCGAGTCTGTCAGGAAGTGGTTTTTGTCGAGCTGGACGCCACGTTTGTCTTTGAAGACTTTTCTCATTATTGCGTCTACCACGATGTTGAAGAGTTGTGGCAAGACGACGTTACCCTGGCGGACCCCTGTTTGAATGGTAAACTGGTTTGACAGCTCATTTCAAATCCGCACTTTACTGCATGCCCCATGATAACTTGCTTGGAGGACACTGATAATCTTCCAAGGTATGTGCTCAATCTTCAGGGCCTTCCATAAAGCTGGCCAGTAGATGCTGTGGAATGCTGATCTGAAGTCGATGAAGATGATGAGCGTTCTTTTTCCGCATCGGATTTTTTCCTCCATTAGCTGCAGGATGACAAAGATCTGGTAGCAGCATCCACGGTTTGGTCAAAACCTTGCTTGTTCTTCCCGATCGGTTTGACTTTACATTAATTATTGACTTACTTTTATTTGTTTTGACGGAGAAAGATAAGACAAGATTGTAAATGACTTACCCTTCAATGCCCAACTAACCGCTTAAAAGGCAAACTTTAAAGAAAGTCAAAAGAAGGGAAAATGGTTAGCACATAGAAAAACCCTAGACCCAAGAAGAAAGAAATTAAAAGTAGGAAAATTAGAGATAGAGAAAGACGGAGAAAGATAAGATGTTAATGCTTGATTGGTTTTTTACCCATTAAAAGAACGAAAAGAGCAACCACCCTACGGTACCCATCCAACCGCCCTTAGAATAAAAAGAAAAGAAAAAAAATAAAAAGAAACAAAATTATCACAATTAGCTATAGAACGAATGCTGTCCCAAATCGGAAAGTTTACTACAAGACCTTAATGCCGACAAGCTAGATAAGAAACTCAATAAAAAAACAAATTAAAAAAACATACAAAAAATCTTATACGTCATGTACCAATCCAAAAAAGGCCACTAAACGGATATAACTATATACAGCCGAAAAGGTAGTCTGTTCTGAAGTAGATAGAAAAGAAAGAAACAAAAAAAAATGTACTAGAAACTTAAGCAAAGATAACAATATTGGTGATAGCAAAACCAAAAGACATGAACCAGAAGAATAGCAAACTAGCACTTACGACGCTTGTGATGCCGATGAAAAAGAACAAAACGATAAGAAGAAGGAAACAGTTAAGCACAATTAGAAGCGACTGAAGAAGTGAGTGTAAAAGCAATAGTAAAGATTTTTACATGCGGAAAAATAGTACGATCCTTATGCAGACGCGTAAGGCCTCGTAGCGACACCAGTGGGGAAAGACTTCATCGTATCTGGCAAAACGTGACGTGAGCTAATAGAATTGTTTCGTTGTGAGTTCGAACAAGAACAGTGACGTATGAAATGACACCAAAGAGCATCCAACGTACTCCTGACACTAGGGTGCCCACGCTCAGATAGAATGTGGTGATCGTGGATTAGTTGTTTGCGTTCGTCCGAAGAAACAGCTAATTTCTACACGCAAGTGTCAGCCAAAAAAATACGAACACAAATTTTCGACTGAGGAGTAATTGCAGAGTATGCCATTCCTCTCGGATGTTAGAAAATTAAAAAAATTATTACAGTTGAGGTTGGACTCCAAACGTTTGCCTAACAAGATCAGTTAAGAAAAAGATGTAATATCTACCAGTGCAAACTAAAACTGGTTCGAGACCGGTTCTAACAGCATAAAAAGATATCGCATAGTAGTAACATACATCCCAATAGATTCCTTAGGTTTCATGAAACGGTTACGAATAATATCCAATAACTGTTTATAATAATATAACGACAAAACTAACATCGCAGCAACCTCGTCCCACCAATGTAAAGCATGTCGGCTACTTTTAAATACAAGAATAGCTTTACACTTCAGGAACTAAATAAAAAAGTTGATGCTGTGAAACTCGACGAGACAACCACAACTCGTCAATACGAATAAGAAGATCTTTATCAGAAAGAATAACATTCCAATCCGCCAAGTTAATTTCTGAATTAGAGTCTGATGAAGTAAGAATTGGTGGTTCCTCGTCTAAAGAATACATAGCTAACAAACGTCTAACTAGAAAACCAATAAAACCAAAAGCAAGTCGAAAACCAACAGTATATTATAACCTATTAACTATTAACTAATTAAGCTACCGGTGAATGATGGTAATCATAAGTAAATCACAATTAAAAAAAATTGCAAAAGAAATATAGAGATAAAAAAAATGTTATAAAAAAAGCGGGCCTCAGGTTAGGCGCCACATTTGCTACAAACTTCTAGTAGTTTTACGAATTTTGCACGACCAGCTAGCAGTACGATTGAAACAATTCAGGTTCAGTGGTAAAAATTTTATTTTGATGGGCGCGAGATCTCGTCTTGTATATACAGCTCCAGTTAGATCAGTAAGGAAGGTTTAAAATTTGTATTAAACTTCAAGATCCGTAAAACTAAAAGAATCCAAATAAGAAACCAAATTGTTAACATCAAATTTACTTTAATTGTCTTAGAAGAATAACTTGTGAATAAACTTATGATCAATAACCAATAGATAATTCGATATTCACACAATAAGTAATTTAGTTTGAGTATAAGTATAACGTTGGTTATAAAACGCTGAAAGCATTGGCCACTCACAATACATTCAAATAGTAAGTATAAGAGCCAAGAAATACAAATTCTCTGTAGATTGATTACATTAACAATCAAAATTAGCAGTCAATATATCAGCATGTGATAGCACAGAAAATGTTTTCCTACTGGCTTCACTGTAATTAAGCTTGTCAAACTGGTGACTCACAAAGTCAACAACAGGTAAAAGGTAACATTTATGACGAGTAAGTAGACCAGAATGTATCTTATGCTGCTGAAAATTTATTTAATTTTATTAAAGATAGTGTACGTCCATGCTTCGTAATAAAGTATCAATCATCAAGCTCCTTGTATCTGAGTAAGTTATCGATGCAATGTTCCCCTTTATTAATTGCATCGAAATCGCTTACGGTATTGTCGTTCTACCAAAATGGTGCTTGTAGATGTTACCCCTTACAGGTAGAGTATGTAAGCTACATGTAGAAGTACACGTGGTGCTAAAAAGACGACATGGAAATTACATTAAATTTGAAAATCAATAGAAAGAGCTTACCTTGCGTTGAATAAACGATTGAAATAGGGCTGTTGTCGTAATACATAACGCCACACCACGTGGATGATTTAAGAAATGTTGTTTAACTTAAGCAGGCATATTTTATGTAGCGAACAATTTTACAGCTCTAAAGGAAGTGACAAAAACTTCAAGTCAAACAAAAATATAGAGGACAATACAATTTAAATATAGAACACGTAGCAACTATGGCCAATTTTTTTATATTGTGGAAATTGTATTTGAATACACCAGTGCTGAAGAGTCCAAATAGGATAAAACAGCTGTCCACTAACAAAACTTCATAGTTTCCTACTTGTGAAAATTAATTATGTTTCCATCAATTTTACTCTACAAAACATAATTAACTATTCTTGTAGATTGTACAGGAATCGACAAAGCAGTAACAATACAGCGGTAAAATGCCACCGAATTACTCCATTAAGCCAAAAACTGTTCTTTGGTAACTAAAATTTACAAGCTATGTATCACCACTTGACAAAATATGATATACAGTTTTATAAAAGGTACAATAGGTACTACGATATCGTTCGTACGTTTTAAAAGTGCACGTTGTACTAAATCACATCACGTTTTTTAATTTAAATGTATTAATTTTAACTTAATTATTTTAGAAAAAAATTACTTGACTTAGGGTGAGCGAGCCTGATGAAGTGTTCATCCAGAACACGAAACGTCGCAAATTACTGAAGTAGTTGCTTTCATCCAACCTCCTAAAAGAAGGGATCATTAATTTGATCAAATTTTAAAATTATCACCTACCAGGAGGCGAACCGTTCTATTAGTAATGAATTGTTTATAGTTTCTACTCACCAATAGACAAGTTCATAAGAATACATCCGCAGAATTTATCTTTCAGGTTGTACTGTCAGTAAGTTGTCGTAGTTGAACACCCAGATTTTTAGACTTGGTCCTAGTCTCTTCTTGAGAGCCAAAACAAAAAGTAAAACTTGCCCTTTACTGTATTGTCGTTTGTGAACCCAAACAAACTAACGTTTTTTAAATTCTGATACGTTGTCAATAGTTAATTGACAGGGTTTTTTTGTTACACAAAATAAAAAAAAATTCTTATATTTTAATAGCGAAGGCTTTCACGGTCGAAATGTATACTAAGATAAAAAGGTCTTCAACCGAAATCTAACTAAGAACTTCTCAAAAGTTAGGTTATCCACTTGTGAAACAAGCCATAATCTAACTCTGTAAAGGTAAGAAAGAAAGCGATAACTTGAAAAAGCAAACGAAAATCTAACAAAAAACCGCTACCGAGTTTGGTAATCAACTTGTGAACCAAGCCAGATTCTAAACTCCGTAGAAGTGACTTAAGAAGAAATAGTCTGCGTATATAAAGGACAAGAATCGTCACGGATGGTTAAGCTCGAATCTGATTGGGTTACGGTTGATAAGGGGCGTGTTTTTGATAAATGACTAATAAACGGGGACCAAAGAGGGGATAGCTTGAAACCATGATCGCGATTGAAGTTATTGGGATGTTTGATGATTTCTATGCTTTCTCGGAATTTACTGTCATTCATAAATAGCTTAAATTTTCGTGGTTAGAGAATATGGTTTTTAGGTTGATTATAAAGCCGTCTAGGAAAAGTTATTCAAAAGTTCTAGTGGTTACAGATTTCCGATGGTCTGTCGGAAGATTTTTAACCGCTTCAAGGCGAAATGGAATAATAATAATACGGCACTTAACACAATAAATTTCATGAAGCTTTAATTATACTCGGGCCCAAATGAATCGTCAAAACCTTCAAACATATAAATTAGAAAAGTTCTATTCATTGAGCCAATTATAGCTCTCCGGACACTACTATCCACGTTTAAGGGCTGAAACCCACCGTAACTACATCCCCGAATAAGGTAACTACAAAGTGTTTTAACAATAAAGATGCAAAATTGAAACAGTTATAACATGTGAGTCTATACGAAGCCGAGACAGCTGCAGAATTGCAACAATAGCAAAATGTAAATATAACTCTAAACGGTGTTAGCATAAACAAACGAATATAATATTGAATTTTTGATATCTCAGAAACTAAATAAGTAATAAAAGTTGAAATTATAAATCATAATCTGAATTTATTAATACAAGAAAAATGCCAAATTGGCAAAAACATAGTACACAAATATTTAAGAAACGTAAAATTATAAATTAAACAAAATTTATTTAAAAACTCAAAACAACAAAGATAAATTTACAAATGTGAAATAACTTAATGCAAAATCACTTAAATAGTCTTGAAGAACACGAAATGAATAAAACAAACTCAAATACCTGGTTTTTCACAAAAAATTACGCACAAAATAAACGACGGTTACAACACATATGCCAATAATAATGTCATTACCAGGTATAATTGACTCATCAAAACGTGTAGAAAATTAAACCGTTTACAAATCATCTTCACTAGTTTTATAAGGGTGACGTGTTTTCATTGCTTAAAACTTGCACATAAAGCACATAACAATAATAAAACAACTAAGTTTTAAATTACTAGATGAGCATATATCCATCCTAACTCGAGACATGAATGGCGTAATTTATCTGTGTACGAATACAAAACTTAACATTTTATTTAATAATGTACTTACTTTTCTCCAGCACTCCCAAACAATATAAATGGAATAAACTAGTGCACTATAAAGTCCCTATTTTACTACGAGTGTGATAGCAGATCCTGAAGAAGCTGGTAGCATGAACAACGAAACGTGAAAACAAACTACGACTACACAGCGAAACCCGGAAGAAGATTGTACTATAAGCGACACCAGACGTGACCCCCTTTTGCATCCCATAGAACCTATTTTTCTTGATAACATAGATCCCTTGCAAGTTGTCGCTGTACTTTGGAAATTAATGCTTTAAACTGTTACAAGTTTTATGTCTTACGAACCTTGCACGGCCAACTCACACAGTCAGAGGTAGGGCAGGTTCGCAGGAAGTATGCTTAAGGGCGCCAGATCTGATCCAAGTTACCACTTCTGCTTCGATCACGACAGACGGTCCAAACTTGTAACTCAATTGAAGGTTCGTAATCCTTATTACTCTGATGTTCGAGCAGCCAAAATTCGTTAATAGCAAACGGTAATTGCAGGAGGAAGATAAATAACAAGAGGGATTAACAAATATAACCACTTTAATGTGTTAACGTTAAATATGGACAAGAGTATACGAAATTTCTTCACTCATTCATGCTCGTATGATTTCTACATGTAATTGACAAATATCACAATTTTAATTTAATAGCGTCGCAGGTGAACGATTATACATTAAATTCTCAATCCTTAAATACTAGGATGACTAACAATATTCGCTAACAAGGGTAGAAAGCTTTGATTTCGCAACACATAAGATTTATAAGATTATATCGAAGGTTTAGTACATGAATGTCCGCAGTATCGGCAACACACAATACACATTTAAGATCGAAACGAACAGCACCGAAAATCTTGTAGTAACTATGTTTTTCTCTCGCAGCATGCGATACAGTTACGTAAATGATTAAGGTTACCTTATTGGTATATAAGCAATAAACGTAATTACGGTCGTTAACATTAATTAAAATTCTGTGAGTAACTTTCGTGATCACGATATAAAAGTTAAGCAAATAACTCACCCCAAAATCCAGTATCCACTTTCGCGAAGAAAACGTTTTCCCCGCCAGCGGCCTGTAATAAATAGTGAAAAGCAAATCGTATCACACACTAACTCACAAAGAACAGGAAGCAAAAAAAGTTGTATTAATAAATCATTAAATGTTATATAAAAACCCGTTGTATCGTATACTGTAGGTAACAATTTAGCACAGGTGGCTGATAACACAATCGACTAGTATACACGAAGTAACATCTCCCACAGTAAGGCTTGTCGAGACCCCGTTTTCGTGGTGGAGAATATGCCTTCCAAAATCGGACGTGTTCGGTAACGGTACTTCTTAATAATAATTAATCTTCAACATTTCTTTATTGAAACGAACATGTGTTCGAAGCGTGGGGAAACGGCTATCAAATTAAGAAGAAATTACAAACGAATTTTAATAAAACGGCAGTAATTATCTTACCCTGTGACGACTCAAATATTTCACGAACGTAATGTAATTACAATTTGATTCCCATTATTACGGATGTGTCTTGAAATTATTTCTTTAAGTCAAACAGGCCATTTTAGGCAATCGACAGCTTCACGATTTTGTCGTAAAATGACAGCCACGAGGAAAGATCGGTAGAGGGCTTCCAAACCGGAAACTAGTTTCAATTAAATATACAGGGTATTCCGTAATGAAAATTTCGTATGTAACAAAACTATTATTTTTGTTAATGCAAAGGTTGTTTGAAAAATTTTTTTTAGCGGTGATCAAATAAATAGACGCTAAAGCTAAGCACAGTATTTTAAAATCCGTTTTAACACAAAATTAATTATCAATAAATCTGAGACTAAATGTCACCTCGTAGAAACGGAGCTACGCACAAGTTGACACATATGTAGAAAACTATAAAGTTGTTAGTTAGTCAGTAAACATTAAAAACCGCAAATTTCAAAAAATGTATTTGAATTGTACGCGGTATAATATTCCTAACTGTATTAAACAAGTGCAAAAATTTGTTTATATAATTGCAGAAACCATGATTAGAAACCAGGGGACAGCTGTTTCGTTTTATTTAAACTCTTTAGCACTAGAATACTCTAACGCAGTTTCCACAATTACATAAAACAAATTGCTATAGTTTTATCTCATTTAGATGTTAAATTCATTAATAAATCTGAGGATAAACGCCATCTCGAAGAAACGGTGCTACGTACGAGTTAATCCACATGTAGGAAACTATGAAGTTGCTAATTATACAGTAAATATTACAACCGTAAGTTTTAGCAAATGTATTTAAATTATATATGTCATAATACTCTTAACTTTACTTTCAGCATAGATTTTCTGAAATTCGGGGTTGCAGTATTTACTGTTTAACTAGCAACTTCAGATTTATTAATAAATTTAACACTCGAATGAGATAAAACTATGCTACAAATTTCTCGTAGTTTTATGATCCTTGCACGGCCAGCTCGCTGTAGGTTTGAAACAATTCCTATAAAAAAGAACGGAGGTTTAAGTGAAGAACTTTAATTAAATGAGCGCCAGATTTCGCTTTGCATATACAGCTCCTGTTAGAGCAGTACAGAAGGTTCGAAACTTGTATTAAATTTTAAGGTTCGTAAAGCCGGAGAAATCAAAGAAAGAAGCCAAATCGTTATCATCAAAGTATAACGGCCAGGACATACAAATTCTTTGTAGATTAATTACATTAACAATAATAATTAACAGTGGATATAACAACAACATGGGATAACAATTTAAGTTAGGTTACCAGTAATGAGGAGCAAATAATTTTAAACATTCCGACATGATTTGCAAATATGATTCTTGAAAAGCACCATAGTGACAAAAAATAAATAAAACCTAAAATTTGTCTTACCCAAATTTAGAGTGACTTCAAAAAACGTTTTTCTACTGACTCCACTGTAATTAAACTACCTAAAAATAATCGTGTCAAACTGGTAACCCACGATCTTTACAACAGGTAAAAAGTAACATTTACAACGAGTTGACAATTTATTTAATTTTATTAAATGTAGTGTACGCACATACCTCGTAATCATCAATCGTATCAATCATCAAGACCCTTGTATCCTAGTGAGTTATCGACTCAATGCTCTCCTTTAGTAATCGAAATTTCCCGAATCGCTTACGGTATTGTCGTTCTACGAAAATGGTATTTGCATTTACAGGTAGAGTATGTAAGCCACATGTAAAAGTACACGTGGTGCTAAGAAGACGACAAGGAAATTACATTGAATTTGAAAAAGAATAGAAAAAGCTTACCTTGCGTTGAATAAACGATTTAAATAACGCTGTTTAGTTCAAGCAAACATATTTTATGTAACGAACAATTTGACGTCTCAAAAAGAAGTGACGAGAACGAAGCTTGATAAAGGACGTCGAAAAGTAAAGGCTAACTTTAATTCAACCAAAAATATACAGGGCAGCACAATTTAAATTTAGAGAACGTAACAGATTCCGCCCCCTTTCTTTAACAAGATAAAATGTGGGGCGTGGATAACAAAACAATAAATGAATATAGATATTTAGGCATACGCCAAAAACAGAACCTTAAAATCCAAAACCAACCTAATTTCAAGAAACCCAACCTCCTGTAATTTCATCAATTACCACGAATACATAAGAAACCATTGATTTCCAGAACCTTAAGAATATCGACCACCAAAACTGTAACAGAAGCGCATGAAGCAAATAGTATCTCCAAGAAACTAAGATTAATTTGTTCCAAAAGCAAAAAAAGATACTAACACGGCTTACTAATTTCCAAAGCGCATAAAACAATATTAGAAAGTAAAGTACAAGCAATCAGTAACCCAATACAGTAGGGATAAAAAGAATTCCAGAGAAAAAAAAATAATACAGGAAAGGTAGCAGTTAAGACAAGCGTCCAAGATTAAGTAACCTTAAAATTCTATTAAACCCCAATCCTTAGATATAGAACCACTCTGAAATTTGTCCCTAGAATAAAGAAACCCAAGAATCTCAAGCATTAATAATCCCAAAACTAGAATTCCAAGAGAAGGAAAGATATAAAAGGAAAGAAGAAAACGTAAGAATTATCAATTGCTAAACGAACGTTTGTTAATCATCGATCACTGAAAACTTATAAGTCGATAAACGGAATACAATATCCCAGAAAAAACAAAAAGAAAAATACCAAAAGAGATATTCTAATAATGACTAACAACACCCAAAAAAACCGGCAAGCGGAAGTACATAAAGAACAGAAAACGGAGTTGTAGTCAGCCTTAAATTTCAGACTTACACAGCAAAACAAATAACTCACCAAGCTCAATGTAGCAGAAAAAAAATTAGCTATAAGAGACAAGGAGCAGAAAAGAATGCGGTTGCAGTAAATCTAAGAACAAACGATAAAACTTAAGCCAGAAAGTAGAAACTTTCAAAGCAACCAACTCAATCAACAACAAATCAAAAGATAGGAAAATCCAGAAGTAAGAAATACAAGAAAAGCATCCAAAAAGTAGAAAAAAAAGACATAGCAAAAGACAGAGTAAAGAAGAGGCCAGAAGAGAAAAATAAAAAATTAAAAACAAGAAAGGAAAAAGATAAGGAGACGGAGAAAGATAAGACAAGATGTAGATGTCCATTTTGTTCTTCTTTCCGTAAAAGAAACGAAAGAGAGTGACTAACCTTTCAATGTTCAACCAACCACATAAAAAGCGAACCTTAAAGAAAGTCAAAAGAAGGAAAAATGGTTGGCACATACAAAAGCCCTAGACCCAAGAAGAAAGAAATAAAAAGTAAGAAAAATAGTGATAGAAAAAGACGGAGAAAGATAAGGCTAGATGTTAATGCCTGATTCGTTCTTTACCCCGTAAAAAAAACGAAAAGAGAGACCATCTTACGGTGCCATTCCAGCCGCCCTAGAAAAAAAAAGGAAAAAAAGAGAAAAGAAAAAATATTGCAATTAGCTATAGAACGAATGCCTACCAATTGCTGTCCCAAATAGGAAAGTTTACTACAAAACTTTGTTGCCGACAAGCTGGATAAAAAACTCAAGAAAAGAAAAACCAAATTAAAAAAAAACAAAAAGAGTATCTTGATATGACTTACCAATCCTAAAAAGACAGTTAAGGTTGAACTCCAAACGTTTGCCTAACGAGATCAGTTAAGAAAAGGATGTAATATCTACCAGTGCAAACTAAATCTGGTAAAAGGGAGACAAATTGCGTCAATTGATTTTGAGCCTGATCTTTTCCGAGACCGGTTCTAACAATTGCATAAAAAGATATCGCATAGTAGTAACGTATATCCCAATAGATTCCTTAGGTTTCATCACCCGGTTACGAATAATGTCCATTAACTGTTTATCATAATATAACGCCAGAAATTTAGTTTTTAATATCGCAGCAAGCTTGTTCCACGAACGTAAAGCATGTCGGTTACTTCTAAACAAAAGAATAGCTTTACCCGATAACACTTCAGGAACTGAAAAAAAAAGTTGATGCTGTGAAGCTCCTCGAGACAAACACAACTTGTCAACACAAGTAAGAAGATCTTCATCAGATAAAGTAACATTCCAATCCGCCAAGTTAGTTTCCGAAACAGAATCTGATGAAGTAAGAATTGGTGGTTTCTTGTCTAAATAATACATAGCCAACAAACGTCTAACTAGAAATCCAGTCAAACCAAAAACAAGTCGAGGAGAACCAACGGTATGCCTACTTCTAAAGTAACTAAATAATTAAGCAACCGGTGAATGATGGTAATTATAAGAAAATCACAATTAAATAAAATCGCTAAAGAAATGTAAAGAACAAAAAAATTGTTACAAGAAAATCGGGTCTTACGTTAAGTGCCAAATTTGGTACAAGCTTCTAGTAGTTTTATAAATTTTGCACGACCACCTTGTAGTAGGATTGAAAGAATTCCTTTCAGAGAAAAGATAAATAACGATAAAAATTATTTTAATGGGCGCCAGATCTCGCCCTGCAGATACGGCTCCTGTTAAATAAGTACATAAGGATCGAAACTTGTATTAAATTTTAACGTTTGTAAAGCCAGAGGTATTGAAAAAAGAAACCAAATCGTTAATATCAAATTTAATTTAATTGTCTTAGAAGGATAATTTGTGAATAAACTTATGATTAAAAGTAGGTAGAATGATAGTCATACAATAAGTAATTCAGTTTGAGTATAAGTATAATGTTAGTTATAAAACGCCGGAATTATTGACAAATCACAATACATTTAAATAGTAAGTATAAAGTCCAGGACATACAAATTCTTTGTATATTAATTACTTTACCAATCATAATTAACAGTCAATATATCAACACGCGATAGCAATTTAAGTTAAGCTCACTAGAAATAAGAAAAAAATAATTTTCACTGTTCCGACATGATTAGCAAATATAATTCATGAGAAACATCGCAGTGACAGCAAATAAATAAAATCCAAAATTTGACTTACCCAAATTCAGAGTGGTTTTCAGAAAATGTTTTTCTACTGGCTTCACTGTAATTAAGCTTGTCAAACTGGTGACTCACATACTCTACAACAAGTAAAAAGTAACATTTATGACGAAGAAGCAGACCATAGTGTATCGTATGCTGTTGACGATTTATTTAATTTTATTAATTATGGTGTACGTCCATGCTTCGTAATAAAGTATCAATCATCAAGCCACTTGTATCTGAGTGAGTTATCGATGCAATGTTCCTCTTTATTAATTGCATCAAAATCGCTTACGGTATTGTCGTTCTACTAAAATGGTGCTTGTAGATGTTAGCCTTTACAGGTAGAAGTACACGTGGTGCTAAAAAGACGACATGGAAATTACACTAAAGTTGAAAAAGAATAGAAAAAGCTTACCTTGCGTTGAATAAACGATTGAAATAGCGGTGTTGTCGTAATACATAACTCCACAACACGTAGATGATTTAAGAAATGTTGTTTAACTCAAGCAGGCATATTTTATGTAGCGAACAATTTTACAGCTAAAGGAAATGACGAAAACAACCCGTCGAGAACTTCAAGTCAATCAACAATATAAAGGACAACACAATTTAAATATAGAGCACGTAACAACTATGGCAAATTTTTTTATATTGTGAAAATAGCATTTGAATATACCTGTGCTGAAGAGTCTAAATAGGACAAAACAGCTGTCCACTGGTCTAACTAACATAACTTCATAGTTTCCTACTTGTAAAAATTAATTATGTTTCTATCAATTTTACTCTACAAAACATAATTACCTATTATTGTAGATTATACAGGAATCGACAAAGCAGTAACAATACAACGGTAAAATGCTACCAAATTACTCCATTAAGCCAAAAACTGTTTTTTGGTAACAAGCTATGTATCACCACTTGACAAAATATGATATACAGTTTCATAAAAGGTAGAATAGAACAACAGAAACAAAAATAAATTAAACAAAACTGAAAAGCAAAAGCATGACGTAATTAAAACACATGGAAGCAAGTTACGACTTTTTATTTTACACGTAAAAGTCTAAATTGACACAGATAAGAAACAACTATCTATTACAATAAATTAAACGATTAGTGATTACAATTAACTAAATCAACTTAAATTAAAAAATACTTACAATATTTTTTTTAATAAATGAACGATCGAATGTTAGGAAAAAAATATTTTGTTTATTTATAAAATCTCTAATCTATTCTCACGGGTTTAAGGCAAGGACGACATGCTGTACACAAAAACAAAAACAGAATTAAAGTAATAGAGGGTGTAGTGTACAAACTAGACATTATTGCAGTAAATGTTATATTGGTTAGACAAAACAAAATACCAAAAACTAGTTTAACAATTATAGATATGATTACAATGCTCTAAAAAACATGTATTATCAAGGTCCATAAATGTATATAATTTGATATAAACTTTAATAATGATACTACTTAAGTAACATTTATGACAATTCCGTTTCAAAAAATTTAAGACGACTTGATAATACCTATGTTATACATGATCTTGAGGTTTTGTTTTTATTGTATTGATTTAAGTAATCACATCACCTTCACATCCAAGTTATTGTGTGTATTTTTACATGAAAGTTAATCTACTTGTTAGTAATAATGTTTTGTGTGATTCATAATTAATTTTAATAATATGCTGTTTCTTGTTAGTTTAATTTATTGAAAACAACTTTTTCATTCTAAAATTTGAATAATTTACCGTAGTCGTAGACGTATAGACGTTGTTTAATAAAAAACTTTAGTAGATATTGTGCCTGTTTTATGTTGGAAGTGTATACAAATTTAGGAAAACGCGCAGTCGTAACATGTGACCATTTGGAAAAAACGTAAAAGTGTATGAGATCGTTGATTAGTTTTAATCTAATTGCTGTTTTGACACAAAATGGACAATACCGACGCTCTAGAAAATCTTTTGGCACATTTAGGTAAGCAGTTTTTGTTTGTAAATTATGCATCAAAATTTAAGTTGTGGTAAAGTTTAGTTACGACGCGACGCTTATAATCATAAACAATCTGTTATTAACATTTTTTATCTATTAATTACAAAAACAAGTACAAGAAGACAGATTGTGGAAAAATATTGTAAATTGGAAACTTTACCAGGAATTATTAATGGTATGTAAAAATTAAAACCATAATCCGTTATTTGTGAGGTAAGCAAGAAATTATTAATGGTCAATTTAAATGTGCCTGCGACATATAGTGATAGCTGCCATCTTGTGAATAACTTACAAAATACTATTAAAAAAGTATAGATTTTTTTGTTAATTTTTTTGTTTTTTGTTTATAGAATTAACGCCTGCTTAAACCTATAAAGTTATTTTTCTTAACCTTAAGCACTATATAACTTCTTTAACAGTTGGCGTTTAAAGATCTTGTTTGACGACAGTGTTAGGTATGAACCAAGGCACATTACTTATCATTCGTAGCACTTTTTTATTTAGAACACTTTAGTATTGCAATGTATGAGTTAAAAGCAATGCTCCATAGCTGGATTCTATATGTCCAGATCGGTTTTAGAATTGCTTTATACAGCAAGAGCTTGTCATCTAGACTAAAATTTGATTTTTGTTCCAGCAACCAATACATCTTCAAGAGTGTCATTCCAAGGTGTTTTTGTTTAAACGTGCTTATGCTAAATAACTCTTTTATCTAGAAACCTTACAATGTACTTTATTTCTTCTTGCTAGTAAAGAGTTATTGTTTAGATAGACCTGAGGGCAAGTTTCTCTATGGATAGTCAAAGTTACATAGATAGACTTGGTTTTGTTTGCTTTTATTCTGCATTTTTTAACCAGTTTAGATAGAGATTAGCTTGATCTGCAATTTCTGTGACGCAATGACGAGATCATTATCCGCAAAGTGGACAGATTGGCATTGTATATTAAGTATAGTAGCAAACCAACTACTATGTCTTAAGGTGCTTCTGTTATTAGAAAAATTCCAGAGAATTCAACTTTAATTTTTAACTTGGTATTGCAGTAGCATTCTTGATTTAAATGCTTTCCGGTATGTCTTGCAGTTGTTTGTGGACTGCTCAGTAGAAGAATTTTCTTCCCTGACAGTTACGGTTATGTATAAGTTCCTTGGATGTGTTAGGCAGTCTTGTAATTGTTTACTTAAGAAGAAAATTTGTATACATAAGCGGAGAATAGTGAGGTGGTGGTGTGACGGTCTTGATATTCTGAAGAGAGGTGTAAAAATTGCAACGAAAAAGTACTAGTGTATGAAAACCGATAGTAATGTTGCAGTTTTTGAGCGTGCTAGAATAAGGTTTGGAATGGTTAAGCGTGAGTACATCAGGAGCATTAGAGACCAAAAAGAGCAAACTGGTGCAAGTTGGTGGAAGTTGAAGGGAATGCAAAATCAATTGTATAAGACTTTTTGTAGCTACCATAATTAAAATACCAAATCCAACTTTTGGTGCTGTTCTGTCTACTATTGACAGCACTGGTCCGGTATTTTTATATATCTACTAAGAGCGTCACAAATGGCGCCCAACATCGAGACCTAAAAATTTTCTCAGCCATTATCACAAGAAATCGCGCAAAGAAAACGGTAGCAGTTTCAGCAGCTGATCAACAGCTTCAAACAGCCAGAACAACCAGTGTCAAACACGCAAGGCTTGCTATCAAACTGTACTATAAGGTTTGATAAATACAGTGACGTTTATGCATTTATCAACCCCTGTGTATTTAGAAAGACTGCGAGAATGTAAGCGATGAAAACGTGCTTTGGAACTTCCGCTGGTCTTGGAAGAATCCTGCCTCATTTGGTGCACGGCGCTTAATACACTACACGCACATGGAACGATGCTATGAACAGTCTTAAAAACACGTATGGATCAGATCGCCCATTCACCAAGTGCTAAAAGAATTGTTTGCCAAAGAACAAGGAACGAGCCACCTCAACGGTTTATTGCAAAAAAATGAGCACTTTTTTTAAAGATCCGTATTCGACCAGAAAAAACGTTTCAAGTAAACATGGTGTACTCTACCATGACCAAACAAACGCTATGGGCAGTCTCACGGACCGCATTTACGACTTATGCCTCCCTCATTAAATAAGCAAGAAAGATGGAAGATCCAGGAGCACTAACTCCACCAGAAGCAACTGTTTTAAAACTCACGGGAGTTACTGTACTCGCGTATCTAGACAACGTGATAGTGCTATCCTAGAATCTAAAGAAACATTTTGCAGACTTAAAAACGGTACGGTAACAAGACTAAAAGTGTTCAGTTTGAAACTACGCCTTGATAAGTGTCATTTTTTTTACTAGTGAAGTTATTTGGACATATAACATCGCCAAATGGGATAAGCATCGACCCTAGCAAAGTACAAGCTATCGCGGACATACAAAAACCACGAAACGTGGATCACTCGCGGTTTATCCAAAGCTACGCTAATTTGTTGCAACTACTTTCAAAACTGCTAAAAGAAAACACGGAGTGGGAATGGGGTGTTAGACAAAAATTAGCTTTTCTAAAACTTAAAGAAAAATGTACTTTTTGTTATTACCAATGAACGCTAGTGATTACGCTATAGGGACTGTCTTATTGCAGTAAAAAAAACAAAGAAGCATTCGGTTGAATCCGCCAGCTGCCTGCTGTTTCCAGCAGAAAAAAATTTAGTGGCACTGATCGTGACGCCCTCGCGGTACTTTAGGCTGTGGGGAAGTTCTGTGAATATATCAAAGAAAGTTTGCTTACTTTAGGCACAGATTACCTACCGTTGCGTTGGCTAATGTCCCTCAAAACCCTTACCGAACGACTTGCCAAATAATCGCTGACTTTGCAACCATACAACCTTACCACCCAATATTGCCTAGGCAAAACCAACAGAGTGGCAGATACTTTATTACGGTCAAATTCATTTCAGACAGGCAACAATTGCAATGTCTGCATAAATATGAAGATGTCCGCAGTTACACAAACAAAATTTTTTACACTTTTTGTTTATGTTAGTAAATTTAATTTCCCGCTGATATGCAAACTATATAGTTTAAAATTTTGTGGTGTAAATTCAAAATATTAACTACATCTTCATAGTTTTCTATATAATAATTAGCTATTATTAGCTCTTTTATCCGCTTAGATGGCCGTGACCACTAATTTTGCAGATATAGTAGATGTACCTTGAAGATCAGCTCAGAATATACGCGACAGCAAGTTAAAAAACCCAGAGTTAAAAAAATTATTAATTGTTTTGAAGATGCAAACCCTACGCCTACGGATCACCCAAAGCAGACATCACGTGGTTACACTAAGTCAGTGGAACTTCTGGGTTATGACCCAGAATCCGAGTCGAAAGAAGCTCAACTTGTGGTACTAGCCTAGAAAATAGAAATAATTATTGTTGAATATCATGACGCTATGACAGCCGGGCATTACGACGCCGAGACGGCGTATCTAAAGATTCAAGCCTGTCATTTTTTGGTGAGCATAAAGAAATATATCGCTGAGTATGTGAAAACCTGTGAAACGTGCCAGAAATACAAAGCTGTCAATTTGAAGCCGGTAGGCTTGTTACAAACACCCGAAGCAACAAAAAAATTTGAGCAGATCGCTGTAGGTTTCATTGGCCGACTGCCACAGGCAATCTTTGGTTATCAATAGATATTAATCGTGAAAGACACAGCTTTTGATGGGTCAAGCTCTTTGCTCTAGTAAAAGCAGATTTGATGACCTGTGACCAAACCTTAATCAGTGTATTCCCACTGTTCGAAACACCAAGAAAAATATTAAACGACAAATGCACACAGCCACTGACTCAGGATACATCACGTGCTAATACCCTTATATAACCTCCAAACAATCCCGGTGGAAAGAAAAAATTGGGATCTAAAGACAGAACTAGCTATGTTACAAGTATGGCTTCAACACATTCCAGCTATAAAAATTTGTCATGAATTCTATAGTTTCCAAATCTACAAAACACATAACCACCTAGTTGACGTCTGGTCGCAAAAAATATGCAAACAGTCATCGTAGAAACACTTTTCTTCACCAGTCAGAGGATCTAGTCCTTGTAAAAAGTCCCGCCTTTAGCAACAAAGCCAACGGATTCTTAGCAAAGCTAGTGTCAAGAAGAGATGAGCCATACGTACGAACTTGCAGAACCAAATTCCCGTAAAAATTTTGAGGTATATCGCAGCCACCTCAACAGCCTAAAAGGAAAAAAGGACGACCAAAGAAAAACAGTGCTGAATCTTTGTCGAGTCATCTTTAGGATTCAGAGGGGGAGCCTGTAACGTACATACAACCCTAACAGTTAGGCTACCCAACACACACAAAAACTCTGTGTACTATTGACAGCACTGGTCTGTTACCTTTGTAGTGCATTTATTATTTTACTCAACGCGCTCCGTCGTCGTGACGTACCAAGACGAACTTTATCAGCCGCGTGTAATAGTTATAAGTGTTAGAGTAAACAGACTCATATATATTTTTAGTTAGCGTTTTAAGTGTATATTATCTATTAAGAAATTAAATTATATCTACCAAAAGCATTACAAGTCTGTTACTTTTTTATCAAAAAATCAGAAGGTTATTTTGCAAATTCTTACTAAACAGTACAAAACTCTAAATGACCTGCATAATTTAAAGAGCATTAACGTATTGTTTTTCATTTAATAAAGAACAAATATTTTAAGGTGAATCATAGTATGTAGCTATAGCTATAGAGATAGAAACGTTAAAAGCTGATTTAATACCAGCTTAATTCAAATAAGTTTTAAGTGTAGCTTTTCAACGCTTGCATCTCGATAGTTATTTACCAAATAATATTTACACAATTCATGCATAGTAAATTTATACTATGAGATTGATCTACTATAGTCGTTCACTCATGTTAACCACATCATTTATTAGTATAAAGCTATAAGAGTGTCAATACATTTGCTGAAGAGCACCAAAAAACCGAAACCACCGTTCAGTGGTTCACTCTAGTGGCATTTTTACAATTGCATTGACTTCATTACTTTACAATGTTTATATGTTGTAGTTTTAGCCCGCGGTTTATTCAAAACTTATTTGAATTATGCGGGTATAAAATCAGTTTTTAGAAATTTCTATATATATAGCTATGTACACACTAATAAATAAAACACTATAGTTGAAGTGTTGACCACATTAATGAATTCCGCTTTAGTACAAGCAAAAAAAAGTAAACAAAACCGCAATCATACATGCATACAAGTATTGCATTCTACTACATAAGTTGACTATTCTTAAAAATATTGCAATCAACGGTTTTAATTTAATTTGAAAAACACAAATACAACTGTAAATAACTAATACCTTTTATTTTGTCTTTTTTACTTTTTGGCGATTTACAATTATCTTTAATACTAAGAGATGGCACTGCCATTAAATTTTGTTTATGACAAATATTCTGAAGATATTAAACTTGATTTAAATAATGCATAAAGTTGCAATCCCATATTTTAAAATTGTGTATGTCTTTTAAAATGGTTTAATTATTTTGATTTTTAGTAATTTGACTTTGTTTCAGGCGATTGTGGTAAATATCAATTAATGCAATTGGTACTGCATTTAATTGCAACAATTACGTCAGGTATGCACACGCTTAGTTTACAGACGGTTGGTGCAGTTCCAAACCACAGGTAATAAATTTTTTTAAAGTTTTGTTTAATACTAATTATACAAATACAAAAACTTTTAGATGTAGAGTACCAGATTTGGACACATCAGCTAATTCAAGTTTTACTGTAGTTGCATTAGAAATGTATATACCAAAATTAGAAACGGAAAAATTCGATTCGTGTTACATGTACAATCTAACGGCAAATGATAACAGTACAATCCCGTGCAATTCTTGGGTGTATGACTCAACGTACTACAAATCGTCAAGAGGAATAGAATGGAATTTTGTTTGTAATCAAAGATGGATGGGCGCTGTTGCCCATTCATCTTTTATGTTTGGTAGTTTTATAGGTGCCGTAACTCTTGGCACAGCCGCCGATAAATACGGAAGAAAACCTATATTTTGTTTGTCAGCAACTCTACAATTAATTTTTGGAGTTGTTGCAGCGTTTGTATCAGAATACTATCAATTTCTTGTTGTGCAATTTTTGTACGGCTTGTTTGGATCGGCCGGATGTTTTATAATTGGATTTGTTTTGTCTATGGAGCTATTTGGACCAAGCAAAAGAACAGCGTGCGGAATTGGTTTTCAAGCGGCGTTCGCTTTGGGCATAATTTTAGTCGCTGGATGGGGTGCCATAATCCATAACAGACAAATACTGCAGTTGATTTATGGGTTACATGGAATATTTTTAGTAGGACACTGGTGGTGGATGGATGAATCTCCTAGATGGCTTTGGGCAAACGGTAAAGTGGCTGAAGCAGTGAGAGTAATACAAAAAGGTCTCAAAATAAACGGAAGCTCTGTATTGCTAGATCCAGTTGATTACTTAGCAACGACAACTAAAGTTAGCAAAAATGTGCCTAGTGCTAATATTTTTGATCTTTTTAAAACGCCTATCTTCAGAAAAAGAACTTTAATCGTTTGTTTTGCATGGTTTGCTAATTCTTTACTATTTTACGGCCTCTCGTTAAGTACTGGTAAACTTTATGGTAATCCATTTGTTCTACTTTGTTTAATCGGCGTTGTAGAGATTCCTGGTTGCATTTTAATTTTATTGATGATGAAATGCACCGGCCGTCGGTCGTCAACATCGCTTTTTATGGTTGTAGCATCAATTTGTTGTATAATTGCAACGTATTTATTAAAAAATAATGTAGGAAGCACTATATTTGTAATGATAAGTAAATTTTCAATTTCAAATTCGTTTACAATTTTAAGTAATTATACAGCCGAATTATTTCCAACTGCCGTTAGAAATTCGGTTTTAGGTCTTGGAGCAACTAGCGCTAGGTTGTCTGCTACGTTAATTCCGTTAATTACACTATTAGACTCTTTAAACTTAGCGTTACCAACTACTATTTTTGCTACGATCGCAATAATTTCCGCGTTTTTAGTTTTGTTTTTACCCGAAACTTTAGGATCTTCTATGCCACAAACTTTAGAAGATGGACGAACATTTCGAGTTAACGACACAGCGTTTACGTTATGTTGTAAGAAACAAAAAACAAAAACATTGCTTAAGCCAAATAAAGTTACGTTAGATCTTGTGTAATTGTAATATTATGTGTAACAATGCTTTTTATTTAAACTAATATTTATTTAATAAATAGACATTTATTTATTACATTTAAATTGACAATAACTAAAACATAGCACGGCCTACCATGAGGCGAACAGGTAATTATCATTAAATTTTGTGAAATTTATCATGTTACTAAAATAACCTAAATTTTTATTATTTGTGACGTATTGAGCGAAAATAGTTCTAGAATGCCAAAATAAAAACTAGAAAAATGTAATTTTACACAATAATATACATTACTCTCGTTGAAAGTTTCATAGCATAACTCGCTCACCTGCAACGCTTGGCCGTGCTATGTTTTAATTTCAACGCCTGTTACGTAAATTACTATTGTTATATCAGCGTATAATCTTAATTCTTTATAGTTATTCGCGGTTTTAAATT
The DNA here is from genome assembly GCA_035610365.1 of Aquatica leii. NCBI lineage: Eukaryota > Metazoa > Arthropoda > Insecta > Coleoptera > Lampyridae > Aquatica > Aquatica leii. The sequence goes on along the minus strand of CM069434.1, from coordinate 10,716,398 downwards.
AAATTAGAAAAGCACCTAGAAAACCAAGAGATTATGCGCCATGGTTAACGCTGGACATAAGAAATGCATTCAATTTGTTGGCGTGGCCAGTCATTATGAGGCGCTTAAGACTAAAGGCGTCAAAGGTTACTAAATCTGATAAATAGTTATTTTCCAAACGTAATACAGAAGGCACCAAGCAAATCCAGGTGACCTATGGAGTCCCTCAAAGTTTGGTGCTGGAACCGACTTAGTGAAACATCACATTTGACGAAATTCTTAACTTCAACCTAGAAAAGGAGGCCTATGTATTAGCGCTTGCCGATAATTTTGCTTTATTAACTAGTGCTGGGAAATAAAACAAGCTTGTGGTAAAGACTAACTGTGCCCTACTCACGATAGAAAATGGTAAAAATCAAAAACTAGCACCTAAGAAAACGAAAACTATTATCTTCTCGTGCTGTCGAGTTCAGACTACAAGGTTTATAACGTAGCTAAAGTACTACACTTCCTTTTTTAATCTAAATTTAAATGTATACTTCTTTCAGCTTTTTTTAATGTTCTCCAAACGACTTTTTAACAATTACGTTGTCTAGATAAACCAGGCACGTTTTCTAGGACAATCCTCGCAAGATAATCTCCATCAAACGTTCAAACATCGCAGGTGCCAAAAGACATAACAGTGTCACAAATCAGTTCCAGCCGTAAAAGAGGTCCTTTCACGGTCTTTGAGTTTCAATTCCATCCTGACAGGGTATCTAGTGTATTGTTAATTCTAGGTAACTTCTTTTTAGTCACCTCGTTAAGTTGTTTCTAGTCTACGCAAAATTTCGTTAATTTGTCGTTTTTCCGTACTAGTACTACTGTACTCGCTCTATATCCTTAATTATTCGTTTGTTTTCTTCTTGTTTTGTCAAAAAAAGTTGGTGTGAATGTTGGGTTGGATAATGCAAACACTGCTTGATAGTGTTAAATCAACGCGTTGACTTTAGCCAGCTGGTCTTGACTTAGGTTTTGGCATTTAGAGGTAAAAATGTGTAATAGATGTCGTGGTCACTTCTTTCGCAACGTAGCTTAGTTAGAATTTACGCGTATCACGATTTGAGATACTGTGTTACGTGCAAAAGTTGGAACAATGACACTTGCCTAAAATAAATCAACATAAACGAAGTCAAAAATCAAAGAGCGTCAGAAAGGAGTAAAGCTCAATAGACTCCTAGCCTATGCGAACCACAAGCCCGATCCTGAAAGATACACTCTAAATAGACTTACCTTAATAGAGAGTACCTCACTAAACTCTGTAATAAACAAAAATTTCACATAACTTGAAATCCGACGGAATTAAAAGCATGTTTAGATTTAACTATTAAACATTTATTTAATTAATCAACACTCAAAACAAAAAAAACTATTTCAATTAGCGCAAAATAAAAAAAAATTAATAATAAACTAAAAAAATGTTACAAGCTTATAGGTCTTACGAACATTGCACGGCTAACTCACACAGTCGGAGATAGGGAAGGTTCAAGTAAATAATATTTAAAGGGCGCCAGATTTTTTATAAGTAAAATTTCTGTCTCGATCAGGACAGAAGGTCCAATCTTGTAACAAACTTTAGGTTCGTAATCCCTATTAGCCTGATGTTCGTGAAACCACAATGAAAGTGAAAGTTACGTTACCATAAAGAAAATATAAAATATGTATAACAACTATAGTGTAATAACGTAGATTATTAACAACGAGCTCCAAAAATTTTGTAGTACATTCTAAACACATAAATGCAGTAAGTATCAGCGAAACACAATACATAAGTTACATATCGGGTGCCGATAAGCGAAGAAAATTACACGGCAAATAACTAAAGTTCACAGCATGCCATATCACAGAAATAATTACTAAAAATACCTAAATGGTATTAAAATAACTCTTGCAATTGCATACGTTGAACAAGCTAAATTCCGCGAGTGACCTTTTTTGACAGCGACATAATAATTAAATAAAACTTACCCACAATCCAGTACTTGCCCGAAGAAAACGGTTTCCTCGTTGAGTAGGCCTAAAATAATTACGAATAGCAAATCGTGTCAACACAATGACTCACAAAACTAGGAATCTACAAAATTGTTAATACTAAAAGAAATTAGATATAAGAACCCGATGTATCGAATGCTGTTCCTCGCAATTAGTAAAAAGTTGGTATCGCAATCGACTGACACATAAAAAGTAATATCTCGGAGACAAATTCTTGTCAAAACTTCGTTTTCAGTTTGAACATAGACTTTTCAAAATACTAACCGTTGCATGAAGGTATTTGTCGATATTACTCCCTTATTGATCAATAATGTCTCGAGACATGTAGCCAAAACGTGGCGAAACGTGTTATCCAATTAAGAAAAAAATTACCAAAGATATCTAAAAACTAATAGGAAAAGCTCACCTTGTAATAAATAACCTACTCGAAATGCGTTCTCAAATTAGAATTTTATATTTATTCACGTCGATTTTGTAAGATTCAGAATCATTTATCACAAGCACGATTTTAAATAGTTAACGGTTTGACGTCTTGACAGGAAATTGCAGAAAACTACACTCGGCAGAGGACGTCAACACAGAAATCTAATTTTAATCCAACCAATATACAGCGTATTACGTTATGAAAATTTTTGCGCGTTACAGAATGTAAGTTAAACATGAAAGTTAAAATTAAAGTAAATAGGATAATTGTATTAAAACAAACAAAATTTAAAGAAATAAAACAAATAAAAATAGAATCATAAGAAAAACAATAGAAAAACTTAATTAACTAATGCACGGCCGTGTCGCATTAAAATATAAATTAATTAAATACAAAATAAAATAAACTCATCTATTTCAAAACTAGGATGAAAATCTTAATAACAAATTGTGAGATGTGTCAATTTTGCGGTTAACGTCAAACATACATTTTTGGCACAAAAAATTTTTGTCAAATATCGTTTTAATAACTACAGACAATTACCATTTACTTATTGTGTTATCGGTAAAATCGTTAATTTGCAACACTAATGATTTTTCTTATGACCCAAAGCTTTTAAGACACTTAAACGCGTAAATAAAATTCATCAAATTTAATTAGTTGGTACAAAATAACTACATTAAATTTTTGGTAGTCGATCCAGGAAAAGGTTGGTGATTGGATCAAAAGTAGCCAGCTGTAATCCGCCAGAAGATCGAGAAACTAACCCCAACTGACAAGCATCGGTAGGAAGAATTTCCGTAAGCCACCACTAAACTGGTGGAACTCACGATTCCGCAGTACATAAAACAAAAAACACTTAAAAGCGCGTGAAATCATAAAAGGTCGTAATCTACGAATTATGGACCTATTTCCAACATATAGCTAATAATTCACTATGCTTTCTTTCTTCATGTTTTTCGCGAATACTTCAAATTCTTTAGGGTTGATTTCACCTTACACCTGGATTACATTTCGATGATGTTTAATGCTCGGTAAAAATTGTGAATCTCTTCTTAACCCAAAATTACTCATATTTAAAACCTCACTTCACTACCAGCTCCCCCCAAGGTTGTATCTAAAATCTCCGTGCAAGAAAGCGATACCACCAAGAAGTGCAAACAGATTTAAGTACGAAACAAAAGTAGAGTTCGAAAACGACCTTTTATACTGTAGAAAATGTCAGATTAACAATATATTTTATTTCATTATGGTCACAAAGATTATTTGTTGGGACCTAGATCATAAAACTGTCTAACAAATTATAAAAATGAATCGCATGATTTAATTTTAAATACATTTTGATAGAACTAACACAGATACAAATGAATGTGAATGTACTAAAAATGTACTTAAAACAAAGAACTTTTAAAAAAACTGCTAAAATATATTTAATTACAATTATATCTCGGAAGAGAAACATAAATTACAACTAGAATTTTGACAAAACATAGAAAATGCCAAACCAACGTAAATGCAGAAACATTAAGCAGCTTAATAACTTTGAAATTGAATAAAAAAATTTATCAACAATTTTGGTTGACAAAGTTGAATCTAAAAACGTAAAATAACTTCCTTAAATCAACGTGAAATCAATAAAACAATTTCAAAGTACACGAAGCGAATAAAATAAATTCAAATACCGGGACTCTCACAAAAGAAGTTGCACAAACTCAAACGACGGTTACAACTGACTTTTTACCACGGTCTTCTTTTTCAACGTGGATCTGAGTTGACATTCAAGATTTTTATTGACATCGCATTTTTACTCGTACTAAGTTTTTGCTAACTAATAGTCTCTTTTCAACTAAGTCGTTTTTCATTGGTTCAATAACGCGAATGTAGCCTTTCTGGGTATTTTTATCTAGGCGTACCGTTGCCACATTTTTAGTCCTGTTATTTATAATCACGTCTTCACTCAATAAGAATCAAACGGCTGCCTTTTCTGATAAATGAAAAGAAATTTGTTTGCCGTTAATCTTAAGAAAATTATTTTTTATATGTAATGTAAAAGTAAAGTCAAACAGAAGATAAATTTTAACGACCGCAATACAATGTGCAAATGTGCACAAGTCACCTTGAAGTTCAACGTAGGTGAATAACATTTGTAATAACCTGTACATTTTATCCAATTAAACCCCATCGATAATAAATATAATGTAAATACCAAGTTAAACAGAAAACAAGTTTAAATATGTTATCGTCTGGTGTTTGACTTTACTGCATATGCAATTGTGCCCAAGTCACCTTCAAGTTCAACGTAAGTGAATAACATTTGCAATTTGTACATTTTCATACAATTAAACCGCATCGATACTTAGCTATCAGTATTGCGATGGACGTCGTAGAATCAACCTCATAGTGTAGTAGTAGATTTCTAATTACCTCCTGTCACAATTACAATCGTATGCACTATGTCACCTAAAATCAATTACATTTCTAATTTCCTCCTGCAATAATTACCTTATTTGACATTGTTAGGTGCGAACTTTGCGTGCAACAGACATCTTGAAACTAATTGCATTTCTAATTACGTCCTGCAACAATAATTGCACGGACGTTACTCTCATTCCTCATTCTTAGAATTTCAGTAATAGCAACGTAACTTAGATCCTCAGTCACAGCAATGCAACCTTCGCACCTATTTGCCGATTCTACAATCTCCTCCTGAAACAACGTTAAGGTCGCAGTGACCTTCGTTGTTTTAGGAGGAGGTACCTACTACTCAAATAGAACCCATACTTTTTTATAACGTCCAATATTAAGATATTTTTTTTTGTAATGTTCGATACCAATACTTAGTCAAGTAGTTCATTACCCAAACCAATAGTTACCTTTAGTGTCCGTGAGTAGGTATTTCTTTGCCAGTCGCCGTTCAAAGTCGTACCGTTACGAGTGATGTCTTTTCGTTTTTCGGTAACATGTCAGGACAAATCATGGTCTTTGTTGCTCCTGTGTCATCCAGTAACTTCTTCTTCTTATACGGTGCGGTGTTATCGCACGTGGCCTGTTTTACCGCGGTTCGAAATCGTCACTACTTTTTCTCGGAGCAATCTTTGCGCAATGTTTTTTATATTTGCTTGTGTTTGCTCAGGTTTTTCTGCCACACAGTGAAGTTTATGAGTGTCTTAGTGCGATACCTGTTTTACAGCGCTAAAATGTAATCCAACGTCTTAGGTTAAGCTAAACTATGAATCAACTGCGTTTTGTTGTTTTGAAGTCTGTCTACAAAAGCTTGTATAGTCAATTATCCCAAAAAACTTTCTGACGCCGTAGGGCCGTGTCAGTCTGGCAATGTATTAACAGCTCTCCGCAGCTTTCTGAACACGATTTTTTATTTCTATTCAATATACTTGTTGCAGGTGAGCATCTTCATATATCTTTTATAAACGTAAAATCAACAATCTATAATTTCTTTGGAGGTGGTTAGGAAGAACCCGTAAAATTTCAAATGTTTCTTTTAATGTAAAGCCAGTATTAGAGACGTCGCATTAGTTGTAGTTGCGGCTTTAGACTGTTTGTAGTGTGTTGACTAGAGAACTTTTCCATCACAACTTGCAGTTTGTTTGTGGTTCCTTTTTGATGCTTCATTACTTCAAGCAGCTTCATTCTTTTTCCGAAATTTTTCTTCTCTTAACCTTCTACAGCCAAAGTTTTCCAATTTTTTTTAGACTATATAAAAAAAAAATTAAATCAGCCAGACTGGTTTTTGTCTTGTGTAATTAACAAATAATATTTTATTTAATGTTTTGCAAAATTTTTAATGTTTTTTAAAAGTGACGAAAATGTGGACTCCGAGGAACAAAACGGGAAAGGAAAATAATTGTTTATACCATAAAAATACAAGAAAAGTAGACTACATGTGGTGGAAATCGTAGAAACAATTTCTGTTTTTGTTTACACATAAATATGCATTGCACTTTTGGCAAACAAATTGAGCAAACTTTACAGCCAGGCCCTTGCACCGTTCACGTTTTTCTTTTACAATCGGCCAATGACGAATACTGTCATGTCAAATATTTGCTTGTGGAATATGTTGCGTCGCATATCCTTTCCATTTCTTACTGGCTTGTTGAGTATCCTTTCCAAAAACTGAGTTTTCTAGGCTCCACACATTTACCCGGGATTTAAATTTGTATAGCATCAGTTCTTTTTTTGACGGTACCCCAAAGCGTCTCTTTCTATACAAAAACCAACAATTGACAAGTCATATCTATGAAATAAAAAAACAGAAGTTGGTAATATTTTTTTAATCTAATTGTTATTTGGTAGACACCGATCAGAGAATTGATTACGTCCACGGCTTCTATAAACTTATTGTAGGTAGTCACAACAGCAGGGCGTGAAATACTGATGTACTCCTTATCTGGTTTGGTCTATGGACGAATCTGATCTATTAGCCGAGCGGAACTTTAATTGGTGAGAAATACTGCTGAGCGGTTATCAAATCACTTAACGATACGATAAGTATCTCTCGCTGTAACTTCATAGCTCTATCTGACACTAAGTGACAATTAAGCAAACGATTGTTACGTACAGTTTCTAAGGTATAAATTTCTTTCTTATATAGTTCACTCGACAAATTTATAGAAGTAAACCAATTATCTATAAACAGTAGATGGTTTACGTGATCAACCGATCTACATAAAATCAACACGTTGTTTCCTGAAGATCCAGTGTCAGGATAACCTGAGCATATTTGTATTTGTCTTATATATGTTTCAAATTGTATACCCCTCCGCTCGACCCGGCTAGGACGTGTATTTTGTATCCCCACTTATGGAATTTTTACTGTTTTAACACTAAATACCATTTTTAAGAAACCATTTGTTCATCTACCACCAACATCTGTTCTTTCGGAATATTCTGAAATTTCTTTACTAAATGGTCCTATTCTCTTAACTCTTGCTTTTTCTCTTCTTCGAGCAGCTTCATCCAATTTTTTTTTTTTTTACTTTAGAACTGCTGTCATCTTCCGTTTCAATTTTTTCCTTATCGTTAGAACCTTCTCTACAGTGACGGCATCAGGGTTTTTTAGTAGGGTGGGCACAATGTCTTTGGAGTGGGCATCTTCATTGGCGTAAAAATATTTTTTAATTTTTTTTAAATAAAATTAAAATAAATTATTTGATTTTTCTGTGCCTGTTTAGGCCTCCTTCTGACGACGTCACTGCTTTTCTGCCGTTGCTTCCAAATGTAAAAGCATATTTCGATGACATCATCGTCTATGCCGTTACTAAAGATGAATGCACTTCTAATTTGCAAATGTGTTTGCACAGGTTGGCAGAAAATGTAATAGCGAACCATCCGTGACGATCCTTTATCTTTATATACGGAGACTATTTTTTCTTAAGTCACTTCTACGGAGTTTAGAATCTGGCTTGGTTCACAAGTTGATTACCTAACTCGGTAGTAGTTCTTTGTTAGTTTTCGTTTGCTTTTTCAAGTTATCGTTTACTTTCTTACCTTTTCAGAGCTTAGATTATGGCTTGTTTCACAAGTGGATAACCTAACTTTTGAGAAGTTCTTAGTTAGATTTCTGTTGCTTGTTTGAGTTTTGCAATTTATCTCACGCCCTGATGAAGCCCCTTACGAAAGTGGGCAAAACGTTGGCAACTTCGGTTACAACAACTATGATACGGTCCAAATCCGAAAGACATTCTTCTCTTAGTATGTGTTACTTGCGAAATTTTCACAAAGGAACACCCTGTGTATCGTCTTAAAAATTAGTTTCTGGTTTTCACGCCCTTTGCCGACTTTGTTGGTGACTGCGAGGCCATTTTGAAGTTGTCAACTACTTGAACCGGTCGTTGTCGAGAATCTTGAACTGACTTCTAGAACCATTTTTGGTTTATACTTGGTCTACTACTTGTGTTTACTGTCGTCCTTAAGCTGAGAAAGCTTTACGACCTGTTCGTTGCTGAGCTTCTCTTCCTTCAAATTTTTTTTCGGTTGCTAGGATTATTCAGCCTACTACCGACCCTTGGTATCTAGGTCTAATTGCTAAAGGTTCCGCTTTTCCTCGACGTTATTCTCGTTGGTGTATTGTGGAAAATCTGTTATGTAAACGTGTACGTATCTCTCTATCTGATCTTTGTGTATGAAAATTAGTTGTTCCATCAGATCAACGCAAACAGCTGATTTATTATCACCATTTTCCATCTAAGTGTGACCACCGTAGTGTTAAAAGTACGTTGAACGGTCTTCGCTCTCACTTCTACTGGCCGCATATGAGATCTAAGGTTGCTGAGTACATACGATCTTGCTGTTGCAACTCGCGACGAAACAATACTTTGGAATCGCACTCTCGCTTATTGCCAGATACTATAAAGCGTTCTAACAATATTGTTGCTTATAGGTCTTCTACACATCTACATAAAGATACTACACTTGCTCAGGATGTAAAAACTGCATATTTCTATCTTTCATCGAGTTCTTCGGTTTCTTCTGCTGATGCATCGACGTCTCTTTCGTTTAATCGTTCGCTTTTCTTTCATCGGCGTCGCAAGCGTCGTAAATCTTAACAACGCTTGTTGACTTCGGATTGTTGACTTTTAGCTATCGTCTTGGTTCGTGTGTTTGGAATTTTGATTTTACTCTTTTAACTATCTTGTTGGTATTTTGGTTATAGTAACTCGGATGCTATCCATTTGCCTTCTTCCAATTTGCTGCCACTGATTTGCTGTTCTTTGGATTAAGTTGCTTAACAATTTTCTTTTGGTTTTCTTTTTTTATTATCTTATTTCGGGACAGACTACCCTTCCCTATGTATATAGTTATACCCGCTTAATCGGCATTTTGTTGGATCGGTATGACACTTATAGGATTCTTTGTTTCGCTTTTAAATTTTTAATTTTTTTCTGGGGTTTCCTATTCCGCTTGTCGGCATAAAAGTCTTGGAGTAAACTTTTCACTTTGGAGACAGCATTTGGTACACATTCGGTTTATAGCTAACTACAATATCTTTTCTCTTCTTTTTCTCCTCTCCTAAAATAAAAGAGCGGGTGATTGGGCATTGAAGGGCTGGTCACTCCCTTTTCGTTTTTTCTACGGAAAGAAGAACGAATCAGACACTTACATCTTGTCTTATCTTTCTCCGTCTGTCTTTTTTCTTCTCATCTTGTTTTTCTTACTTCTTATTTTTTCTTCTTCTTGATTAGTTGAGCATCCGCATGCCACATCTCTTTCTTTCTTTTTCTTCCTCCTAAAGGTTTACCTCTAGGGCGGTTGGTTGGGCACCGAAGGGTGGTCTCTCTTTTTGTTCTTTTACGGGGTGAAGAACGAATCAGGCATTTACATCGAGCCTTATCTTTCTCCGTCTTTCTCTATCTCTTATCTTTCCTATCTCTCATTTTTTTTTTCTTAGGCTTAGGTATTTTCTATGTGACATCAATTCTTTTTTTCTTTTATCTTCTTATTCGCCTCTTGGGTGGTTAGTTGGACATAGAAATACCTAGTCTTATTTTTCTTGTCTCTTTTGTTTTTTTCTTTTATCTTGGCTTGTTGCTTGAACACTTTCTTTTTTTTCTTTTTAGTAACTTCCTTCTTTAGTGTTTACTGCAACTGTGTTTTTTTTCTTTTTTTTGTCAGTTACTTTTCTCGCTTTATTGGGTTTAGTGGGTTTTTGTCTTTTTGTGCTTGGGTTGAAGCTTGGGATAGACTGCAACGTTGCATCTGGTACTCTGTACTTCCGCTTAATCGGCATTTTTGATGTTGTTAGGCACTGTTAGGATATTTCTCTTCTTTGGGTTTCTTTTGCTCTCGGAATATTCTAATCCGTTCTTCGGCATTTACGTTCCAACGTGACATTCCAACACAACAAACCCTAACTCACGACGTTCAATTAGCAAGTGAAGTTTTCTATTCTTTATTGATTTTTACTTCTTTTTCTTTCTATGTTTTGGTTTTGCTTTGGGTTACGTGGTTTGGATTGTTCTTTTGGATTGGCACTCTTTTAGTGTTTAGCTTTTTGGTGACTTTGTTGTTGTGACTTTTAGATTACTGATTTTTTTTCTGCTTTTTTGGTAGTCCGACTTATGTCGACTTTTAATCAGAATCTTTTTTTGGCTTGAGATTTCTTCATTAGTTTTCTTTGCTAAGATCTTTAGGGCCTGTTTGGTTTTTTTTAGTGGAAGAATCTCATACCGTCTGTTGACGACTTTTTGAGCACAACTGCATTAGTTTTTCTTTTTGACTTTCTTATAAATCGCATATCACAATTCAACATCTAGATACTTTTTTCTTTTTACTTCTTTAGCTTAGTTAAATTGGGGACTTATATTTGGGGGTCGGATTCGTATTCATGGGCTGGGGTTTCAAGGGATTTTAGGGTGTTGTCCTTGACCGTGGTCTAAACTTCTTTCTTTCCTATACTTCTTCCTTTTCTCTTGGTTTGCGTAGTATTGTCGGTCAGTGAGGTCTTTGGGACTGCGTTGTTTTCTTGCTTTATAGCGTAACGACTGTTGTCGACTTTCAACGAGTACCTGTTCGGATACTTCTCTTCTGTAGGTTGAGTTTTTCATTCTTTGAAGTATCATTCCGCTTCATGCGACTTTTGGACACATTTGGTTGGTGATGCTTAGCAAATTGGGAAAACCTCTTCCATCTACGTTTCTTCTTGGGTTGGGAGTTATTGTATTTTGGGTTGGTTTTGGATTTTAGGGTTCTATCCTTGGCGTATGCCTAAATTTCTGTCTTCATTTTAGCTTTTGTTTCGTTATCCCCGCTCCACGCTTTTATCTTGCTGGGGGAGAATTTTGTTATGTGCGAAATTTTGACATCGGAACACCCTGTGTATCGACTTAAAAATTAGTTTCTGGTTTTGACGCCCTCTGCCCACCTTGTTGGTGACTGCAAGGCCATTTTGAAGTTGTCAACTACTTGAACCGGTCGTTGCCGAGAATCTTGAACTGATTCCTAAATTTTTAAGGGCATCCGTTGTGATGAATACAAATTTATAAGGCAATTACGAATTTATTACAATTCGTTCGGCACAGGGTAAGATATTTTGTCTCCAATCTATTAAGATTGCTTCGTAATTTCTGTATTAATGTGATAGCCGGTTCCACCACGTTGCATGCACCTGTTCGCTTCAATAAGTTTTAAGGATGCATAAGTACGATTGATAAATACCCCTACCGAGCGTATAAGCTGTTGGGAGGGCCTGCTACTTAAACAACAACGAGGTCTCGTCGAACAATGTGTCGTAGATTTGTGGATAAAAATCGATTGTGTTATCAACCACCTGTTCGTAATTACAACCTACAGCATTCGATACAACGGGTTCTTATATCGCATTTAATGGATTATTAATACTGATTTTGTAACCTCCTATTCTTCGTGAGTTATTATATGACACGATTTGCTATTCAATATCTATTCCAGGCTGCTAGCGGGGAAAACGTTTTCTTTGCGCAAGTGGACACTGGATTTTCGGTAAGTTTGTTTGATTAATTTTTATTCTGTCATAAAAGTCACCCACGGAAGTTTGATTACTGTCGGTGTCTATAAGTACGTTTATTGTGTATATACCCATAAGGTAATTTCAAGTGTCATTTATAGTGTATCGCATGCTGAATGTAGACAATATTTATTACGAAATTTACTTTGCTATCTCGACGTAATTTAAGTATATGCTTTGTGTGTTGCCGATATGTCCCGCGTTTATGAATCGAGAAATTAGACAATACTCCGGTTAATCTTTTAGGTTATTAATTCGTTATCGAATAGAACAAAATTAGCAAATTGCCAGAAAAGGTTCGAGCAGTGCTAGAAATGCCACGTTCTTCGAATGTAGAAGAATTACGATAATTTCAGGGCATGGTGACATACTACGCGTCCTTCATCTCTGATTTTTCAACAAAATGTTACAGTTTACGTCGGTTGCTGTGTAAGAATGAGCGTTATTTTTGGACCGCTGCGTGTAAATCAACTTTTATCAACCTTAAAGTAGAACTGTGCAGTGACCGTGTTCTAATACTATACGATCCAGTGTTGCTGCTTATCCTTACAATCGACGCCAGAACAAAATTATAGCCAGTTAGACCGCAAAGCTTTAACCATAGTATTCGCCGTAACTCGATTTCATAATTATGTTTATGGAAGAAAGTTTTATGTAGTCACTGATAACAAACCTCTTACCAAAATGTTCGGAGAAACTCAGACATTGCTACAAATGACGTCAACGCGCATACTTCAATACACATGGTTTCTATCCAGATTTGACTATACAGTAAGATTCAAAAAAAGTAAAGTCAAGGAAAATGTTGATTGTCTGTCTCGCGCCCCAATTGAAGAACCGAAAACATTCGACACTTACATCAATTAAGAAGTTGATTATTTATATTCTGAAAATTTATTCAGAATGTTTCTATAACCGTCGACATCATGTTACAAGAAACCACAAAAAACTCAGAATTATAAGCCATTATTAAAAAATTTTGAACAAAGTCGATAGATTCGTCGTTTACCGTTTCTCGTGGTATTTTATTTCAAACCGACAGGGTTGTTATACCGAAAAGTTTTCAAATTATTAGTTTCAGTTAATTACATGCTACACACATATGTAACGAAAACGAAGCAACTGAATAGACGTTGTTACATGCAAAAGTTAGAACAATGTCACTGCCTGAAATGAGGTAACCTAAACGATGTAGTGCCGCTGCTCAGTGGAGACGAGGTGGGTTATATTTTAAAATTCCGTGATAACTTGGAAACGAGATTGACAATAAAATCGAAATAAAAGGGCAAAAACCCAAAATCGGTTAGGGCGCCAATCAAGGACACGATGATTATAGCTTCTGGACCCCTGATAACCCAGAAGCTCATCTGGTTGGTTACAACCCCTGGACTTACCTCGAGTTGTAACTTGCTAAACTCTGAAATGTACTTAAAAATTTACGTTCGCGGCGGCTGAATCAGTAAAAGCTCTTTACAGTTTAACAATTTAATAAACAAATTAATATTAATAAAATAATTAAATGAATATCAAACAAACATGAATAAAATAAAAAAAGAAATAATAATAAACAAGACAAAACAAATTCACAAACTGAATATAAAAATTAATATTTAAAAAAAATAAAGCGCTAGCTTGTTCAAAAAAACAAATAAAAATAATAGTCAAGGGCTTGTCCGCATACTTAATCCGTAAATTTAACAACAAAACAAAAGAAAATTCAAGTCATAAAATATACGTCCGAAACTTTGGTTTCGAACTCAGCGTTAAAATAAAAAAAAATTACATGTTACATTTCGTTAAATTCTCTTTCATGCATGAATACGGCTTACTTTTACAACACACAGAACAAAATTAATTAATTAAAGCGAAATTCACGCAAACACCTTTAAGTGTTTCTTGAAATATTTAAAATTAGCCGTAACTAAGTCGGCTCAAATCAAAGCTTTTAAATCATATCGATCGCGGTTCACTTCACGATAATATCAAATTCAATAAATACCTTAACTCAATTGTATACTCCAGGTAAACTACTGGGCACAGCGGTTCCAGAAGCTCTCGAGTTTAGATCGACCCCGGGACGGTCTAGGTGTTCTGGTAGCCGATTAAAGGTTCGGTGGGACCCCCAAACAATGGAATGACGGCGGAAGATTTATTTTACTACTTAATTGAAATCCGCACAAAAGCGAAGACTGGACAACACATTGAAAATAAATCCAACTCGAACGTGAGTTTTATTATGTATACCATGAAGTTCATTAAACCGTAAAATTACGAATTTGGAAAACCAATATTTCCCATCACACTGCTCAATTTTCACGGCACCATTTATTTAATTTCCGCGGTATTGCATAACGGTAGGGTAAAACATCCCGAACAATTGACTACATTACGGTACCCGGTATTCTTAATTGCGACAAAAAAGATCTCCCTCAAAATCAAAATTTCACTCCTTATAACACTTCGTAATCCCACTTAATTCACTAAACTTGCGCCGTAAAATCTTTGTAAAAGATGGAACACTAAACAAAGTAAATTAACAGAGATAAAAACTATTATTGCCACGTGCGTCATGTCACGTAGGTACTCGAAAGAAAGAGAATCTTCCCACGAAAAATGCTTACCCTGTCAAATTATCAGGTGGTCCAAATCGCGCTCGTAAAACAACTCAACATAAACAAAAGTATAGATACCAAGAAAAATTGATCAAATCACATTCCAAAAAGGAAATCGTAAATTAGATAGAGTTGTTATTCTACTGAGATAACCAAAAGTAAAAACACTAAATCAAAATCAAGACCACGGAACTTTATGCGTTTAAAAAAACAAATAATTATTGTGAAATAACTATGAAATATAAATCAACTTAAATTATACGTAATAAAATAACGAGTAAAACGTTTTCGATGCTAACATCGAACTAACCAATCGCTAAAATAAAAGAAAATTCAGTCCAATAAATCTGAATACGGGGTCTTTTACAAAAGAATTTCAACGCAGGTTACAACGTTACGTCTATTGGGTTGAATTAGATCATAATATAGAAGAACCTGTCAGAAGTTGTTAAGAGTGCGCTAAACTGCATAACAACCCTCCGAAAGTTAGCGTACACCCATTGGGATCCAGCGCAGACCAACTGGGAGCGTAGTTATGTGGATTATGCTGGATCATTCCAAAGACAATATTTCTTGGTGTATGTTGACGCGAAGTCAAAATAGACTGAAATCTGCAATGTACGAGACGCGCCTACAACTGGCTCTAATATTAATCTATTAAAAGACATTTTTTTCGTTTCACGGGTATCCTAAAATACTTGTTTCGGATAATCACACAATTTTTACAAGCACTTAATTCAAAAAGTACTGCTCTATACACGGAGTATCAGAAAGACTGATTGCGCTCGAATACGCCGTTACTAACGAGTTAGCTAAGCAGAATGCGCACTCCTTCAAGAAACGCCTGAAGTCGATTTCGAAAGAACCAAGGAGTTTATTGCAGAAAGTTTAAAAAGTCATGTTCAAATACCGGGCTTGCATGTGGCAAATTTTTCCAAATTATTCTTAGAAATCACGGTCTGTAAAGAAGTATGTTCGTTCCTTATTAGTAGAAGAGAGAGTTCAAATCCGCATGTTCCAACAAAATAGAGAAATCTGGAAATTTGGGTACGTTACACAAAGATTAGGTTCTCATCATTATCTTGTGAAGATAGACTCAGGACTATTATCAAACGCCATATTAACCAGTCATGTTGCACCCGTGTTTCTTATCAACATGGCTTCAATGATTCACATTCACAAAAACATTATGACGCAACACGTATCACATTTGATGTTCCTAGATTACCTAGTTGTAGTGTTGAAGAACAATTTTCAGATATCCCAAATAACACACAAACAGGGACTTTTTAGATATGCCGAATAACGCACCAACAACCAAACTTACCTATTGAAACGTTCGAGAAGTTATTCCCAAATTCGAAATCCTTCTCGAGGTTGTTTTCCATCTTCTAGAACGTATATGGAAAGATATGGAACACTCGAGAATCATTTTCAAAATGTGTATATATACCGACGAAACAAATCGTAGGTCAGTTATTTCCGTAATGCGAAGACAGCAGTGTTAAGAAGATTATTCAAGTCTAAATAAATAAGTCGTTAACGCGTGTGAGATAAACCTACGGTGAATAATCTGGTACGTGACTTTAACGTAAACAAGTGTGTGGCTTTATCTTATCTTCGTGTAAGTGATAGCGCTATATATAAATTATACTGTAAGTGTTTTTATTAAATATTATTAGATTTAATTAGTTCGGTTAATTTAAAAGTGTACATATTTTTAGTATAAGTAAAAAAAATTTTAATAGTTTAAATAAATTAGTTTTAATAATAAAATTCGTTACACTTGTTACGTGCATAAATAAAAATAATGCATCACCCTGTATATTGGTTTAATTAAAAATTACTTTTATATTTCTCGACGCCATCTATCGGGTTCGTTGGTCACTTCGTATTAAGTAGGCGATATCCGGCGAGATTACCGGCATTTTGACTTTAACATCGTGCATGTGTTAACCTATGTCTGCGTGAGTTAAAAATCGTTTTCTAAAATCATCCACGTGTTGGGACACGATGGAAAATAGAAGTCTTCTTAACTAACTAATTTATTCACGCAGACGCCATGTGCTACCTCCTAAATATGGGTATTCTTATCGTCATCTAAAATCCTCAAGGGAAATTATAATCGGAAGCTGTAGAGCTAAGAACGCTGCGATACGAGTGCAGAATTTCGATTCGGAGGCAATTAATTACCTTATTGAATGTCACCTGTTCGGAAGATCCTAATACGATACGATTGAATTCTCTTCGGAGGCAATAACTTAATACCACCGTCGACGAAATTTAATGTAACAGCATACGATAAGTGTCGGTTTGATTACTTTCCTTTAAATGTGTCTTTTACTTATAGTTTGTGAGTCGCCAGGTAGACACGAAAAACGTTTTTCTGAAGGTAACCCTGGAATTTGGTAAGTCAATTTTTACTTATTTATTCGTTGTCGCTACGGTGAATACTCACGACTTACTATACTTGCTAATCGTACGTTCGAATTGATTTGTTGCTTGTTATTGTTACTCAATTAGTTTAAGTAAATGACTTATCGCTCGCTGCTTATATGAACAGTCAATTATCATTATTAATGTTACTTACTGATGAAGATGTTATGGTGGTTACACTTTTGTTTGACGTGTAGTGTAAGTTGCCGATCCTGCTGATATTCTATTTTGTATATTCTCTCTAGTACCTGCGTAGATTTGGCTATTTAACTTTTAATATATTGATCTTGATAGAGTAATTAAAGTACAATTGTTATTAACGATTTAGTTTTTTTCTTTCTTTCGCTTCTTTCAGCATTACGAACCTAACATCTTGTTACAAGTTTAAACCATCTGTCTTGAGCGGGACAGAAGTGACTTTGGGATAAGCTCTGGCGCCCTTAAGTTTATTTAATGTATCTATGAACCCCCCCTCTCACCGACTATTGTGAGTTGGCCGTGCAGGTTCGTAAAATAGCAAAAGCTTGTAACAAATTTGGCTACCCAACGTAAGGGGCCCGATTTTTCTCATATCGAATTTCTCATTTCACTATATTTCTTTTAGCTATTTTCTTTAATTGTGATTAGCATAGGATTACTGTCACTCATAGGTAACTTATACTGTTGATTTTCTCTCGATTTAGTGTGTGCGATCATAAGTTCTTCTAGCTTTATTGATTCCTTTTATCTTTTCTTAGTCTTACGTGGGCTCGATCTATTCTGCTTTGCTTACTTAGTTATTGCTATTAGACTTGACGTCTGAGTTACTTCACTAACTTTTACTTTTTTTTATTTTTCTTTAGTGCTGCAGTTTGACTGTAGATTAGCACTGTGCTTACGTTTCTTTTAATCGGACCTTCGGTTTGATTTTGGATTGACTCGACTACGTCGATTAAGTTGTTTTTTTCTTATTGGATTACTTACTTGGTAGTGATACGGCTTGTACTTACTGTTATTTTCAGTTCTTGTCAGACACGTGGTGGCAGATTTCCGTCGTAATTGACTGCTTTAGTTTCTTGTTTACTTGTTATTGTTTTAGCTATGTATTCTTCAGATGAAGAACCACCACTTCTTACTTCATCAGACTCTGATTCGGAAATGAACTTGGCTGATTGGAATATTACTTTCTCTGTTGAAGATCCGTTTGTACTAATGGAGTTTCTTATTCGTATTGATGAGTTGTGTTTGTCTCGTGAAGTTTCTCAGCACCAACTTTTTCTTTCAGCTTCTGATGTGTTATCGGGTAAAGCTCTTCTTGTGTTTAGAAGTAGACGACATACTTTGCGTTCTTGGAATGAGGTTACTGCGATGCTGAAAGCTGAATTTCTGCCTGTAGATTATGATGAACGGTTAATGGATACTATTTGTAATCGAGTGATGGAACCTAAGGAATCTATTGTGATGTACGTTGCTACTATGCAATATCTTTTTATGCAATTGTTAAAACCAGTCTCGGAGAAGACGCAGCTTAAAATCGTACGCCGCAACTTGGCTCCATTGTATCAATCTCATTTCGCACTGGTGGATATTACATCCTTTTCTCAATTGGTTTCTTTAGGCAAACGTTTGGAGTCGAACTTTAACCGTAGCAATTCTCTTAGTCTTATAACATCCGAAAGGAGTGACTTACTTTTAGAATCATCTGTGATTAATACTGCTACTCCCGCAGTTTCTGTTAATACGGTTGCTGATTCCTTTACTACTCCTTCACTTCCTTCTTCTATAACTACTGAGTCTAATACTTGTATACACTGTCGTTCTAAAACTGAGAAACTTGTACGTCCTGTTCGTTCTTTAGCTTCTCTTCCTCCAAATTTTTCTTCCGTTTCTAGGATTATTAGACCTACTACCGATCCTTGGTACTTAGGTTTGGTTTTTAAATTTTCTGCTTTTCCACGTCGTTTCTCTCGGTGTCTTGTGAAAGGTCTTCTATGTAAACGTGTACGCATTTCTTTGTCGGACTCTTGCGTGTGGAAATTAGTTGTTCCTTCGGACCAACGCAAACAATTAATCCACGATGACCATCTTCCATCTGAGCGTGAACACCGCAGTGTTAGGAGTACGTTGGAAGCTCTTCGCTATCACTTCTACTGGCCTCATATGAGACCCAAGGTTGCTGAGTTTATACGTCACTGTTCTTGTTCGAACGCACAGCGAAGCAATCCTATTAGGTCATGTCACGTTTTGCCAGCAACGATGAAGCTTTCCAACACTGGTGTAGCTACAAGGTCTACGCGTCTACATAAGGATCGTACTATTTCTCCGGATGTAAAAGCCGCTGCTATTGCTTTTGCATCTCCTTCAGTCGCTTCTAATTATTCTTTGTTGTCTCCTTCTTCTAATCGTTCTCTTCGTTTTCATCGGCGTCGCAAGCGTCGTAAGTGCTAGTTCACTTTTTTTGGGCTTTTGACTTTCGATCTTTGCTATTCTTTTGGTTCTTTTCTTTCGGTTTTGGTGGTTCGAGTCTGTAGATACGTCGTCGGTATTTTGTTGGTTGTAGCTTGGATGCTACCCAATTGTTCTTCTCATATTGCTGTCACCGATTTTCTTTTCTTTGCTTAAGTTTCTAGTACTTCTGTTTTGGTTTCTTTCTTCTCCATCTTACTTCAAGACAGACTGCCTTTCCGTCTGTATATATTTATATCCGCTTAGTCGGCTTTTTTGGATTGGTACGTCATATATAGAATTCTCTCTTCTGCTTTTGGATTTGGTTTTTCTTTTCTTGAGTTTTCTATTCCGCTCGTCGGCATTAAAGTCGTGAAGTATACTTTCCAATTTGGGACAGCAATTGGTACGCATTCGTTCTATAGCTAATTTGGATATATTTTCTCATCCTTTGGTTTTTTCTATTTTAGGGCGGTTGGTTGGGCATTGAAGGGCTGGTCACTCCCTTTTGTTTCTTCTACGGAGAGAAGAACGAATCAGACACTTACATCTTGTCTTATCTTTCTCCGTCTGTTTCTTTTCTTCCTTTCTTGTTTTTCTTACTTCTTATTTTTTTCCTTCTTCTTGATTTGTTGATCACCTACATGCCACATCTCTTTCTTTCTTCTTCCTCCTCCTAAAGGTTTACCCTTTAGGGCGGTTGGTTGGGCATTGAAGGGCTGGTCACTCCCTTTCGTTTCTTCAACGGAGAGAAGAACGAATCAGACTCTTACATCTTGTCTTAGCTTTCTCCGTCTGTTTCTTTTCTGCCTTTCTTGTTGTTCTTACTTCTTATTTTTTTTCCCTTCTTCTTGATTTGTTGATCACCTGCATGCCACATCTCTTTCTTTTTTTTTCTCCTTCCTCCTAAAGGTTTACCCCTTAGGGCGGTTAGTTAGGCACCGTAGGGTGGTCTCTCTTTTCATTCTTTTACGGGGTGAAGAATGAATCAGGCAGTTACATCGAGCCTTATTTTTCTCCGTCTTTCTTTTACTCTTATTTTTTCTACTTTTTATTATTTTTTCTTCTTGGGCCTATCCATCTTTTCTATGTACCAACCATTATTTTTTTTTCTTTTGATTCTCCTTATGGTTCGCCGCTAGGGCGGTTGGTTAGGCATTGAAGGGCTGGTCACTCCTTTTCGTTTCTTCTACGGAGAGAAGAACGAATCAGACACGTACATCTTGTCTTATCTTTCTCCGTCTGTTTCTTTTCTTCCTTTCTTGTCTTCTTTACTTTTGATTTTTTTCTTTTTGCTTTTGGGATTTGTCTTTAGGGGCAATTATCTCTTTTGCTTTTTTCTTTTATCTGGATTTGTTGCTTGAATACTTTCTTTCTATTTTCTTTTTAGTAACTTCTTTCTTTAGTATTCACGCAACTATGTTTCTTTTCTTTTGCTTTTCTTTCTCAGTTACTTCTCTCGCTTCATTGGGTTTAGTGGGGTTTTGTTTGTTGTTTTTGGTTTGAAACTAGGAATAGACTGCAACGTCGCTTCTTGTACTCCGTAATTCCGCTAGTCGGCATTTTTGATGTTGTCAGTCACCGTTAGGATATTTCTCTTCTTTGGGTTTATTTTGCTCTTGGAATATTCTAATCCGTTCTTCGGCATTTACGTTCCAATGTGACATTTCAACACAACGAGCACTGACTCACGATACCTTATTGGAAAGTGAAGTTTTCTGTTCTTTATTGACTCATACTTTTTCTTTTTTCTTCTGGTTTTGTTTGAGGTTGCTTTAAAAGTTTTCTCTCTGCTTAAGCTTTGTTTTTTCCTTGGATTCACTGCAACCATATTCTTTTCCTTTATTTTCTTTTTTGCTAATTCTTTCTTTTGCTACATTGGGCTTAGTAAATTATTCGTTTTGCTGTGTAAGTCTAAAACTTGAAACAGACTACAACTCCGTTTTCTGTACTTTATGTACTTCCGCTTGCTCGGCTTTTCTGGATGTTGTTAGTCATTCTTGAGATATCTCTTTTGCTACTTTTCTTTTTGGTTTTTTTCTTGGGATATTCTATTCCGTTTATCGGCTTATAAGTTTCATTGTTACAGTCCAATCGATGATTTACAAGTGTTCCTTTAGCAATCGATGGTTCTTACGTTCTGTTCTTTCCTCTTCTTTCTTTTCTTCGAATTCTAGTTTTGGGGATTTATTAGTACTTGGGATTTTGGGTTACTTATTTTGAGACCATTTTCAACGGTGGTTTTGTACTTAAGGGTTGGGGTTTAAGGGGATTTTAGGGCTACTTAGTCCTGGACGCTTGTCTAAACTTCTACCTTTCCTATATTCTTTTCTTTTCTCTGGAATTCTTTTGATACTTACGTCCTTACTGTATTGGGTTACTGATTGTTTGTACCTTACTTTTTGGTATCGCTTTATGCGCTTCGGAAATTAGTAAACCGTGTTGGTATTTTTCTTTGCTTTTAGATCAAATTACTCTTGGTTTCTTGGAGATACCTTTCGCTTCGGAGGCAATTAATTACCTTATTGAATGTCACCTGTTCGGAAGATCCTAATACGATACGATTGAATTCTCTTCGGAGGCAATAACTTAATACCACCGTCGACGAAATTTAATGTAACAGCATACGATAAGTGTCGGTTCGATTACTTTCCTTTAAATGTGTCTTTTACTTATAGTTTGTGAGTCGCCAGGTAGACACGATTATTTTCAGGAAGTTTAATTGCAGGAAGCCATTAGGAAAAACGTTTTTCTGAAGGTAACCCTGGAATTTGGTAAGTCAATTTTTACTTATTTATTCGTTGTCGCTACGGTGAATACTCACGACTTACTATATTTACTAATCGTACGTTCGAATTGATTTGTTGCTTGTTATTGTTACTCAATTAGTTTAAGTAAATGACTTATCGCTCGCTGCTTATATCAACAGTCAATTATCATTATTAATGTTACTTACTGATGAAGATTTATCTATGTTATTGTGGTTACACTTTTGTTTGACGTGTAGTGTAAGTTGCCGATCCTGCTGATATTCTATTTTGTATATTCTCTCTAGTACCTGCGTAGATTTGGCTATTTAACTTTTAATATATTGATCTTGATAGAGTAATTAAAGTACAATTGTTATTAACGATTTAGTTTTTTTCTTTCTTTCGCTTCTTTCAGCATTACGAACCTAACATCTTGTTACAAGTTTAAACCATCTGTCTTGAGCGGGACAAAAGTGACTTTGGGATAAGCTCTGGCGCCCTTAAGTATATTTAATGTATCTATAAACCGCCCCTCTCACCGACTATTGTGAGTTGGCCGTGCAGGTTCGTAAAATAGCAAAAGCTTGTAACACACTATTATATGCAGTTAATTATGAATTATAACTTTATTTTACAAATTAAACATCTTTAAGTTTAAGTAAATTTTGTGTTCCAAAACAATAGGGTATTGTTAAGTTTAGTGGAAGAGAACTGTTAAATTCTTTGTCTGTAGAGATAATTACGTCACCGTAGCTAACGCTATCTACACCTTCGAGTGGTTGGATGCAATTCTCACCGAAGAAACACTTACGTATAAATTATATGGGTGATAACACCGTATGTATGTTTTTGTTAGATTTTAATTAATTTTAGAAAATTTTGAGAAAGCGCCGCTAGCTAGATGCACGTTTTGAAGAAAAATTAAATTATAAGTATTATACTTTCTGTTTTAATTCTTGACATTTTGGTGGTCAGTCGATTGTAAGAACGACTAAATGTACAGAGTAGGTTGTTAACACAATCGTTTTTCTGTGTGTCACATATTTTTAGGCGGTGCGCTTTGATTCTTTAAATCTACAAGATTTGTATCGTTGCGTTACAATTTACAAATGTAATTTCATTTTTTACGAACCCTAATTTCATAATTTGTCTGTGATACCGACATAAGTTTGATTAAAGATAAATATATGTATGTATCTTTTTCTATCGTTGAAATGCTGTCTGTGGTAAAATAAATATACTTTGTGTTACAACTTCTGTCTTGTCATTTGTTCTATTCAGCTTCGGTTAGATTTAAATGGTGTTTTGGCGCCTTTTTAGACTTATTTTATAATTTAGCACCACAAAGCTTACGATTCAATCACTTAATAAAGTGAGCTAGTCGTCACTCTATAAGTTAAAAAAAATTCACGTAACTTCTTAATTTATTTTTAACGTTTTTACACATAATTTGGATATGAACAATCATACAATTTAAGATGTAGAAAATGATCTCTATATATAATATAACACTAATAATCTAAATAACCTTTAACAACAATTTAATTTCGACAAGATGTAAATGTAAATAACATGATAATAGTCTACACACAATCTTGCTGTTTTGTATGTATTTTCACTTTGAAATCAAAATAAGTATACCATTACAAGTTAAAAATTTATTTATTTAATAATAATAATAAGGCGTGCGTCACTTGTTATCAATTTTGATTATTGACTGTTTTTGTTAATTTCACATATTTAAAAAACTGTAATTAAGTTGTAAACTTAATATGCCTTAATTATTCACATAAGCTCTACGTTTGCTAGAATTTTATTTGTTACAAATACAGTACAGTGACAAGACGTCGCCTAATAAAAACTACATAAAAAACAACTTATAAATAAAAACAATAAATTATCTTAAATAAAACAATGGTGCAATTACTTTTCAATGTTATTCGATTACTAAAATTTATTCAAAATTCTGTATTTATGTAAAAAAGTTATTCTTCAAAATGCGCAGTCGTGAGAACATTCGCATTTAAAACAAAACATAAATGTGCATGAAATCGTTTTATCAGTTTTAACCTGATAATACTTTCGACACAAAATGGACAATAATGAAGCCCTGGAAAGTCTTTTGGCACATTTAGGTAAGTAATTTTTGTTACGTGAATTAAGTATTATATAATATGTATTACAAAAACTTGAAACCGTACAACAGTTGAAAAATTACAAAAAAAATCATAGAAATTAAAAAGTATCTACTCGACGTTTTTTTTATCAGCTGTTGAGAGGTACTATTAACTCAGTTTAATCAGTTTAAAGTTTTTTTTTGACGTAACAAACAAATCAAAGTTTAATATATGTAAGTATGTTCAACAATTTTTTACTATTAGGCAATATATGTAAACATTGGTGTTATTCTACTTTCTTTCTGAGGTGCATATTATCTAATTCATTTATTTATTATCTCAACAAGAAAACTGCTACTCAATTAGTTATTTAAATTTTTTGTAGTATCTTGTAGATTAATGTGTCCGCTTTATCATCAATTGTTTTTTCTGGGTTTTAAGATGCCCCAATGAAACCGACACATTGATCTGCAAATTCTTGCAAATTAAACTACTAGTTCAAAAGTTTCCAAATATAAACGAAAACAAGCAAATTTAACCACGTTAAAAATATCAGTAAATTGCTAAAATATATAATAAATTTGTAACTTAAATTCTATAAAAAACCCAGAAAAAAGATTTCAAAAATTCCATTGATAATAGACAACATAAAGTTAACTAAACTTAGGTAACTTAAGACTACCTTGAATACTTTCAAAATAACATAAAATTAATACCAGTTAACCAGCAGTTGTAATAAAGTTATTACTTTTATATCAGAAAAAAAATAAAAATATTAATTTTAACTTTACTGTTATGGTACTTAAGCTTTTTTATTTGTAATGCCAACACAAAAACCTTTTATAATTAGTAAGCTTTATTTTTTATGAAGAGGAATCAAAGTACGTTATTTTTATTGTTTGATGGCAGAGCCATATCATAGTGTAATTTTATTATGTTTCTGTAATTTTACTATGTTAGTAAAATTACACTATGAGATGACTCTGCCATCAAACACTTTTGAATTGTAACTTCGTCATACTTAAATATAAGCTATAAAGGGCGTCAATGCAATTGCAGGAACTACATTAGAGTGTATCTCCTACTGCTGATGAGCCCCAAAAGGGCGAAACGGCTGTCCAGTAGTTTACTTTGGTGGCGTTTGCACAATTCCACTGACAGTGCTTACACCAATGTCCTTTTACGTTGTGGTTTTATCCCGACGAATTATTCAAAGCTGTTTTTGAATTTAGCGGGTGTTAAATTAATTCAACGTGTTCTCCGTCGTTTATAGCTATTTACAGTTATTTTTGTTGTTATACAAGGTAACTTTATGAATACTTTCAATTGCTTTAATTTTTAAACAAATGGGAAAATTAACAATGCAAAAACAAGACAAGGGGAGGATTTTTGACGTTTAAACGACATTTGTAAAACCAACCCACTGATTCTCAGCAACTACATTTAATATTCTTTAAATGGCACAACCCTGCTTTTTGTAGAATTTATTAAGGAATCCAGCGGTTTATAATTTTGACATTTTTTTGACACAACAATATTGAAATAATAACAATTAAAATTTCTAGTCAAGCAAATCACTTATAAAATTTTCATTTTATTGACGATGACTTACACCATCGCCGAACGTATCAAAATTATCTTTATTTATGGTATGGAAAACGACAGACATCCTAACCGAACTGTAAGGCATTTGGTGATCAAATTTGAGGCAACGGGATTTGTTGTTAATAAAACGAACATAAACCAATGATACTTGATGAAACCGTCAGTATTGAAGTATGTGAACAGTTCGCTATAAATTCAACGATGTCAACTCGTCAAGGAGCGGAAAAAGTGCGATTGCTTCAAAGAGTTGTTGTAAAGGCATTAGAACGTCCCAAGTTTCATCTTTACAAAATGAACATCGTACAAGAACTTAGAGATAATGATCCAGACAGAAGAATTAGATTTTGTGAAACTATCAAATTAATGCAGGTCACAATTTTTAAGAAACATTTATTTCAGTGATGAGTGCACGTTTTATTTAAATGAGCATGTCAACAAACAAAATTGTTGGTGGAGGAGGATGTGGACCCACCAAACCACCCGAACTTGCTTGGTACAAGTTCGCCACAAAATAGGATAGGTAAGAAAAGAACATGTTTCATTTAAAAGACAAGTCTGATTAAGACTCCGTTGGATGGGCTAAGGTAACGGTACGTGCTTTGAGAGCACGCGGTTCAGCGGGGCACCTGCCTTTTGGCTTATCCCCGCTTCTAAGGCATAAAACCAAGTAGGTGGGAAAAGGACTTAGAAAATTTGAACAGGAACTAAGAGAGGCAGATTAGTTAAGTAGCTACGGCGAAAAAGAAACTAAATGATATATTCAAAATAAAAATACTGAAATAAATGACTCTAAAATAAAATACATGCTATTAATGTTAATAAAAACTAAATACCTACTTTGTCGTAGCGTACTTATAAGAAAATAAACAAAACCATACAAATTTCGTTAGAAAATAAAACCTTATTCTTATTGTAAACTCTGGTCTCTCTTTGCAAAACGCTTATAAATGTTTACATCAGGCACCAGTTCGAGGATAGCCTGAGGGAAATCGGGATACGGGCTAACAATGGATGACAGGGCACTCCAATCCTCATCGAATTCGCAACAAGCGAGAATCCGATGCGCCGGAGTGTCAAGAACGCCACACGACAGACACCTGTCATTATTCAAAACGCTAATGCGCTTTAGATGGCAACGAAATCCGCCGTGTGAAGACAGGATTTGGACGGCCTCTCGTCCAGGGACATGGGGCATTCTGATCCAGGTAAGGATATCCGGGATAAGAGAATAGGCATTACGCCCTTTATGGGAAGTGTCCCACAGCCGCTGCCATTCACCCAAGATCAAGACCTTTAAGTGACGCTTGGCCGCTGAAAAGGACGGAAAATCGTCGTTTAAAACGTGCTGGTCAAGGAAATTGCACGAGCCAGCGTTGCGGAGAACTTTGGTGCAGTAGATTTCCTGCAATAGGAGATGTAGAGGAAGATGTTTAGAAATAACACAGAGGGTATCTACGGGAACGGTGCGATACGCCCCTAGGATAGTTCTTAGGAACAAGGATTGCAACGAGGCCAGTTTCCTGGAAAATGTCGCAGTCTGCTGGTAAGTCTTTGTCCAGGAGATCATTGACAACCAAGTTCTACAAAGTCTGCCCAAAAACCGAACCTTGTGGACAGCCCTTCGTCAGTCGTTTCGTGAAAGTTGAACGTGAAACGTTCGCAGAATAAGTTATCGATCTATTCGACAAATAACTACGAATTATGCGCGTAGCATCTGCAAATACTCTCTTAACGACGAGAGCTTCGATTATAGAGGGCCATCATACGTTGTTGAACGCTCCAGAGATGTCTATGAAAATAACTAGTCTGTACTTGGAAACGTTCGATTGTGCAATTGTCATTAATCGACGGGCGGCGCCAGTCGTCGTTTTGCCAGGAACGAAGCCATATTGACTAGGATCGAATAAAACGTTAGGCGGAATGTCGTCGTGTATCTTTTTAAGAAGTGTCCTTTCGAAAAGTTTGCCTAGTTCGGATAACAAAGTTATCGGGCGATACGAGTTGGAGTTGGCGAGATCCTTCTTTCCGGGCTTGAGAATAGTGATTAGTCTACCAGTTTTCCAACTGGTAGGAAAATAACCAATTTTTATACATGAGTTGAACAGGTCAACGATCGTTGATGAGAAAGAATCTAGAACAACCGTCCAGGAGCTTTGTTTCTAGGAATTTTGCGGCTAAATTGTTGCTAGTGACCACCCAGTCCTGTCGGGAATTACTTAGCAAAAGAGATCGGGATCTTATTTGAGCATGATGGGCATTGTCCGTCGAGGGATCGTCGTCCGGGAATAATGTGGAAACTATAACTTTGATCGTGTCTAATTCTGAAATAGTGTATCTGTCGCCGTCTTTAACATTGGAGCACGGTTGGATCGACAGGAACTTACGGGAGGATAACCTGTAAACTAACCCCCAAGGAATCGTAGCCAGGTTTTTTTCCACAAAACTTTGCCATGAGCTATATTTCGCTGTCTTCACTGCCAGTTTGTACCGGTGAAGCGCGGCCTTATAAGAGACAAGCCATTGAGGTTTTATGTCGGCAAGGGCTTTTTGGTGGTGTTTTCTTAAACTTCTCTAACTTAGGACTCCACCAAGGTACAGCAGCTCTAGATTTTAAGCGTATGCTATTCAAGCCATTTTGACAAGAATCGAGGATCATCCTGGTCAATTTATCAATGAAGGCGTCCACAGATTTAGGATCGTGGCATAAAGCACCACGTGGAAGATAAGTAGAAATTAAATTTACTGTAGCCTTATTTAGGCGAACAGGATCAATGCGTTTAAAATCAACGACTCTTTTAAGGATCGGTACGTGGTTAAGGGCCTTGACGGTTAATTCAAACCGTATCAGTCGGTGGTCACTTTTAATTATATCTGGAATGACCCGCCAGTTTGACATTTTTCTGGATAAACAAGGAGAAGCTAATGTGACGTCTATATTAGTTGAACCTAGATGGCTAAAGAAAGTGAAAGGTTGATATGGTTCATTAACAACACAGAGGTTGCGTTCACCCACGAGGTTTTCCACACATCGTCCTCGTTCGTCGGTCGCCGGGGAGTGCCAAAGCGGCGATTTCGAGTTGAAGTCACCTGCTATGATATTAGGAGTGCCTCTTAGTTCATCAAGGATTTTATCTAAGTGTTGGATATGAATACGAACATCCTCACTCGGCGGCCAATAAACGCCGACGATTGCAAAGGAGGTGTTTCCAACCGTAACCATAGTTACCGCATTGCAGTCATTAGTTAAATGGCCGAGTGCTACCACTCCGACAAGCTTTGAACTATTGAAAACAATAGCCGAGTAGTACCGCATAGAAGAGGATGCGGCAATCCTGTTGAAGGGTACAGCCGCACCAGCGAGCTTGTACCCTTGGGTCAGTAATACGTCAATGTCGTTGTCGGAGGAGAAGCTCATCGCTTTGAAAGTCGCAACACGTGAATTGCAAAGATTCACTTGCGCAAACCTCAAAGTTAATTGAGTGTCCTCAAAGTTCATAATCGGTATTTGAAATCTTGGCGTCGAGTCGTTTTAAATACGCCGGGCAGGTGTTAGAGGTCGCCTTATGTTTGACGACGTCTCCTTTGTGGCCAAAGCGAACGCAGTTAGCGCACGTCGGGTCTCGATCTGGGTTAGGGCATGTTTTAGTCTTGTGCTTTTCAGCACAATGGCCGCATTGTATGTATGTATGTATATCGCTCTTACAGTTCGTAAAATGGTGGCCGTATTTTTGACAGTTAAAACAACGTGTGACCCGGATACGGTCATTGACCCGGCATCCATTCCAGGCGACGTACACACGACGCGATGCCAAAAGGTATCGTCGAACTTCCGGATGAACCTCAAGTATCCAGTTACAATTTGCCCTTTTTCTATTGCCGAAGCAAAACAGCACTTTTAAGTGCTCATTTGCCAGATGAAGCACCTGATCTGAGGCATCCTGGAAGTTCTGAGACACCAAAGCCTCTTTCACCTGCTCAGGGGACAGGTTTCTAGAAACGTCTAGGATAGAAATGCAAGGAAACGATTTGCCTTGGGGTTTGATCACAAGGCCGGCTTGATCTAGGATGGCCGCAGGAATTTTTGTCAAATCTGATTTCTCAGATTCCAGTCTGATAGAGCTTTTCCCCGTTTTCGTCACACGGTCTAGTCTTAGGCCATATCTTTGCGGATCCCAAACTTTCATGAGGGTCGTCTTGGTTTCGTCAGCGGTCTTGAGGGGACTATCGGGTTTTGGAACAATTACTACTGTCGACCTGGGAACAGGTGCGACGGATTTGCCGGAAGGTACTTTGACCTTTTTGACTAGTTTGGTTCGGGCGGCTTGAGCATAGGAGCCAAGGCATTAGCAATGTCAACAGTTTGCTGCGAGACACGACGGTTGATTAAGGATTTCCTAAAAGTCGCTTGAAGCCTGCTGACTATGTCAATCATTTCTGATTGACGAGATGTGGTAATCTTGCAGGCAGATATTACCTTGGTAAGACGAGTGATGTCGGCATCGAAGGAAGTTTCAATGCTGTCTAGGGAGGTTTTATCAGGAAGGATGACATCGTCGTCGTCTTCACGACGACGTTTGCTAGACGCGGACTCAGCCTCAACGGCGGAGGAGACTGAGAAACAAACTGATACCCTTTTAGCCGTACACAGGAGTTTATTGCCAGAAACGGTTGGACTTATTGCCTGTGAGTCGTTGGCCACTTTTAACCTCGTGGAGGTAAGGGTCTAAAGCACCGTCGAAAGGAACAACTTTATCACACAAAATAACAACGCATTTATAACAAATTACAAAATTACTTGTCGGCCTTAATAATCCGACTTCGCTTGATTTGCTCACAAAATGAATTAATCAAAGTCCTTTTGCTTTAGCTAAAGGCGAAAGATTTATTCGCAATCTGAAGAGAAACCAGAGTAATTGTTGGTGTAATAGCAAAAGCTTCCACGGCCGAAGTCTATACTAGGATGAGAACGTTTTCCAGGTTTAGACCGTGTTTGTTCTAACCGAATTTGCCAACGTACGCTTACTTGTGTAAAGGACTTCATCAGGGCGTGAGAAAAACCGAATAACTCAAGCAACCGGAATCTAACTAAACACTTTTGTAATCAACCTTTGAACCAAGCCAGATTCTAAACTATAAAAGGTAAGGAAAAATACGAGAATCTAACAAAGAACCACTACAGAGTTACGTTATCAACTTGTGAACCAAACCAGATTCTAAACTTCGTAAAAGTGACTTAAGAAGAACTAGTTTCCGTATATAAAAAAGTATCGTCACAGCTGGTTAAGCACGACTCTGATGTTCGAAAAGAGACGTGTTTTCGAGAAAGGTGTAATGATCGAGAACCAAAGAAAAGGTGCTCGAAACGATGATCACGATTAAAGTTATTGGAGTATCTGATGATTTTTATGCTCTAGGATTTTCCTATTAAAGAAGAATGAAGATTTCGCAATTACCGATACGTTATTAAAATATGTATTGTGACTTGTAGTAAAATGTCGTTCCGCAACCGCAGACTTAGAAATATGTATTTTCTTTATTCGGAAATGCGTGTAATGACGGAACGAGCGGTTTTGCCAATGTTGACTAAACCACATAAACAAAGAATTTGGTATACACCTTGAAATGAAAGTGCAGAAAATTTGTCCTTGGGAGTAGGAATAATCTGAAAGATTTTGCCTATCTAGTTGAAAATAAGTTTAATACGGTTTTTATGAAGAAGTTTTCCTATCTGATCTGTAACCTTGTGAATCTAAGACAAAAAAGCCAAATGTTGTAATCAAGCAGGAGGACGTAAACAACAATTAATAAGTGTTTGGATAACTCGTTTCATATAAACATTGTTTACCAAATTTCATCGAAGATAACTGAGTTCCGAGTTCGTAAGGGTGGGTTTGCGATAAACAGAATGGCCAAGAAGTTAGTTGGGCTTACGAGTTCCAAGAACGTCGAGAAATGAGAGAGAACCATTAGTTTTGATTTCCATAGTAAATTTGATATCTAGGTGTTGATTGTTTAGAAGACCAAGAAATTTTTAACAACTTCGAGATTGGATAGAGTCAAACAATAAACGTGTCGTTAAAGTACTTAAACTGTACTTTAGGTTTTCATATTGATGATTCCAAAGCAACCGTTTCAAAAAACTCCATTTACCAACAGGTAATAGAAGAAAACCCATAGCAACACTAGAAACTTGTTTGTAAAACTTGTTATCAAATTGGAAGTAAGTAGAGGATAGACACTTATCAATAAGAGGAACCTAACTCAAGCCCTTACCATGTTGAGACAGAATCTGTTTGATTATTATAAGCGAATCCTTAATAGCAACTTTGATAAAAGGTGAACTGACATCAAAACTAGCAAAAAGATTTTGAGGTTTGTAGTTTTTAAACGTTGAATAAAATGCTGAGGCTTGAGGATGTGAGAAGAAATTTACCAGTAAATTTGAAAAAATGTTGGACCAGAAGTTGGCTTGTAGGTAGAAGATTGGATGGTATGACGATACATCGAAAGGAAATACCTTGTTTGTGAACGGAAAATCCGTATAGACAAAGTGGTTTGGAATCTGAAAAGCAAAGTCGACGTTTAGTTTCTGGAGGTAGATTGGAAGATTTGATGATTTGGCTGATTTTACGTTGAATCCTTGAAGTGGGATTACGTGCTACAAGTGTATAGGTGTTACAAACCTTGCTCGGCCAACTCGCTCTAGTCGGAGATAGGGGAGGTTCTAGTAAATAGAATTTAAAGGGTGCCAGATCTTACTAAGTAAAACTTCTGTTTAGATTAAGACAAAAGGTCCAAGCTTGCAACAGAATCAGGTTCGTAATACTCAACAGACAAAAAAAAGATAGATAGAACTTTAATTTAATCTTGTGGATTATCAACGAGCACTAGAAATTTCAGTAAATTATTAACAACGAGCGCCAAGAATTGATTGTGAATTATTCAACAATGGTTATACAAGTGCCGAAAGTATCGGCAACACACAATACATATGCTTAAATTACACATAAGGTGTTGAGAGCGAAGAAAATTAAATTGATAATTACAAATGTCTCTGAGTCACAGCATGTGACACAAAATTAAAAAATGAAAATACTTGAAAGGTATTGAAACAATTATTGTAATTACATAAGTTCGAATAACAAGCAAAATTTTCGTCAGAGATTTTAATGACACAAGTGTAATTAAATAAAACTTACCCACAATCCAGTACTTACCCGAAAAAAACATTATCCTCGTTGAGTCGAGCTGGAATATTAATGAACAGAGCAAATCGTGTCAGCACAATGACTCACGAAAGAAAAAATCTACAAAACTATTAATTAATGCTAAAAGAAATTAGACATAAAAACCGGTTATCGAATGTTGTTGCACACATTGAATTAAAGGAATAAGTAACAGTACATCGTAGAAAATTTTCTTGTCGAGACTTCGTTTTTAGTTTTAACGTAAACCCTTCAGATTATAATATTTCTATTAAGGTATTGGGTCGATTTTAACCCTTCATTGGTATAGAATACACCGAACACATGTGAACTAACACGTGTCGGGTCGTGCCTGTGATGAATAAACTAATAGAGACGCGTTTTCGTTTTATATTAGCCTCAACGCAAGCCGATGATAGAAAATTAATTTAAACATTGCAAACACGATTTTAAGTAATGAACGGTATTGATGGGAAATGAAATAAAACAAAACTAGTTAAGAGAGCGTCAAAATTCAGTGTAATGAATATACAGGGTATTACATTTTGAAATTTATGCACGTAATATACGAGTTAGAAGAGCGTACGTTTCATCAGACAAAATAGAATGGATTTTCACAGCATAACCAATTTGGTTCAAAACAACAATAGCGTTGCCTTTTTCGGCTGGAAGTTTAGAAACTGGCAGGTTTACAAGTTGATTGCCTAACTTTTGACAGGTTCTTAGTTAGATTTCAATTGCTTATTTAAGTTCTTAGAATTTTTTCTCGAAGCGTTGCCTAGAACCTTTACAATTTACGGGAAGTGCAGACTTAATACCCCAAAAAACTTAACGTTTGGACCGGAATTTTTAGAAATGCCATTATTGACTCTGTCTTCTAGATGTAAATTTGACTAATGCACTTTATCTTAAATTGTTAGAACATGTTCTCGAATCAGTTGAAGGCGGATGAAATCATTTAACCGTCACGTGCGCATATAATTTTTATGCGTATTGCGCTCAATCAGGCACCCATATATCTAAAGGTGTTTTACATACTATAAGTGACTTTTTCTCAGATTTTTTCTATAATATAGTTCACAAGGTCATGTAGTAGCATATGTGCTTTACATTTTCAGTAAAATGTAATGTAATCGTATCTATCCAGTAGCATTAAAAAATATCTGTCAAAATATATATAAAAAATTAATAACATAATGGTTTACGTAAGTAAAACGAAAAATAGATATAAATTGAGTTTAAATATACATAGGTGTGTGAGTTTACATTATTAACATGGTGCTGAAACCAAGGATGAGAAGTCAACGAGATAATTGTGACGAGTATTGTGATAGAAAACTGAACTTTAAAACCATAAAAAAATTAAAACAGTTAGTGTTTTGAATTTACATTTTACTTTATGGACTTGCAAAGATTATGTTACAAGCTTTAGGTCTTACAAACCTTGCACGGGCAACTCACACAGTCGGAGATAGGGGAGGTTCAAGTGAATAATAATTAAGGGCGCCAGACCATTTATAATTAACACTTCTGCCTCGATCAAGACAGACGGTCCAAGCTTGTTACGAACAAACAATACATAAGTTGAGTCAAAGTGAATAGCGAAGAAAATTTCGTAATAAATATCGTTTGTACACGGCATGCGATACACACAAAATGATTAATGAAATTACCTTAATGGTATTGCAACAATAATCGTAATTACGGAAATTAACATAAACAAAAGTTCCGTGAGTGACTTTTCTGACAGCGACAAAAATAATTAAATAAACTTACCCACAATCCAGTACCTACTTGAGCGAAGAAAACGTTTTCCCCGGTAGGTGAGCCTGGAATAGATATTCAATAGCAAATCGTGTCAACACAATAACTCACGAAGATAGGAAGCTACAAAATTGTTAATAATAAAGGAAATAAGATATAAAAACCCGTTGTATCGAATGCTGTTATTTGTGATTACGAAAAGGTGGGTATCGCAATCGACTGGCGTATAAGAAATAACATCTCAAAGGCAAATGCTGGTCAAGACTTCGCTTTCGTTGTGGATAATATGCCTTCCAGAATCTAAAGCGTTCAGTGACGGTATTTATTAATAGTATTACTTCTACATTGTTCTTTTATTAAATCAAACATGTGGTCAAAACGTGGCGGAACGGCTATCAAATTAATAAAGAAATTACAAAAGAATCCTAACAAACCGGATGCAAATATCTTACTCTGTGCCGAATAAATCACGTTACATTTGTAATTAACTTATAATTTTCTGTCCATCACAGTGGATGTATTAATAAAATTTTGAATTAGGTCAATTCACAACGACACAGACCGTCGTAAATAGTTGACAGCTTCAAAATGAATTCCGCAGCATGTCAGTAACCAGAAGGATCGGCAGAGGGCGTCAAAATCAGAATCTAATTTAATTCGATATACAGGGTATTACGTTATGAAAATTTCGCACGTAACAATCACTTATAATTTCATGGCATATTATGAACTTTGATGTGTTTACAACTGAAAATTATTTTGTTGTTTCGATATTATGAAATATAATTTGTTAAAAGTGCTTTATAATGTCGTGAACCGTGACCTTGGATCGGAAATCTGAATTAATAACTAAAAATTGAACATTTGACAAATCTATGTAAATCTCAAAAACGTCAGTCTATTTAAAAAAACACGTACGCAACAAAAATTAAATATAATCATATTTGCATATTGAATAAAAATAAGTTTACTTATAATAATACATAAATACTAAATAAAACAAACACAATGACAAAAGCAAAGTTCGGTAAAGAAAAATGTACCGGCGAATGCTTGTAAGACAGATCGTAGCAACATTTTTACATAAACTAACTACAGTGCCACAGTTCAAGAGATTCTGAACGACATTTACTTCTAATTACGTGTACAGAGAACATTCGTGCAAACATTGAAAATTTTTGAAT
This sequence comes from Aquatica leii, assembly GCA_035610365.1. Classification (NCBI taxonomy): domain Eukaryota; kingdom Metazoa; phylum Arthropoda; class Insecta; order Coleoptera; family Lampyridae; genus Aquatica; species Aquatica leii. The sequence goes on along the minus strand of CM069434.1, from coordinate 10,680,368 downwards.
CTTAAAGACGCTTTATTATACATTATCAAAATGGAAAATGTCATAAAACGTTAAATGAAGTTTGTTGAGCAGTTGAGAAAGATTAAATGTAATTTCAAAAAGGCAAATATTGAAACCCAAATAAAACCCAGTTATTTAACAAGAAGAATGAAGATATTGAGGAAACTTTTAACTAAAATCATTTTAAAATAGTTACGGGATTAACAGATGAGCAAAAGGATAAAACATCATACACCACGGCGTTATCACAAGTAAATTCCTTTTTCATGCACACGATTACTAAAAATGACAGTTTCCCTAAAGGCGAACTTATAGAAGCAAAAGAAAAAGATAAAAATGAGAAGTAAGAGACAAGAAAGAAAGAAAAGGGACAAACGAAAAGGTGTAAGTGTCTGATTTGTTTTTCTCTCCGTAGAAAAAACAAAAGGGAGTAACCAACCCTTTAATGCCGAACCAACCGCTAAAGAGGCGTACTATAAAAAGAGTCAAAAAGAAAAAAAAAAATATTTGGAGCATAAAAAAGATAGATATCCCCAAGAAAGCAATAAATAAATACTAGAAAAGGTAAGAAATATAGAAAGACGGAGAAAGATAAGACTTGATGTTAATGCCTGATTCGTTCTTCTCCCTGTAGAAAAACGAAAAGAAAGACTACCCTACGGTGCCCATCCAACCGATCTAAATATATAGGAAAAAAGAAAAAGAAAGAATAAAAAAGATATCGCAGTTAGCCATAGAACGAAAACATACCAATTCTTGTCTCAAATTAAGAAGAAAGAATCTTATAGATGGCGTACTAATCCAAAAAAGTCGACTAAATGGATATAAATATATGCAGATGGAAAGGTAGTCAGTGGTAAAGTAAGATAAAGAAGAAGGAAACTAAAAAACATTTGATCAAAAACTTAACCAAAGAAACGAATATCGGTGACAGCAAAATGAAAGAAAGCAAATAGACAGCATCTGAACCACAACCAACACGATACAAACGACGTATCCCAAGACTTGAACTACCAAAACCAAAGGACAAGAACCAAAAGAATAGCAACGGTCAAAAGTCAAAAATTCAAATAATGAACTAGCATATACGAAGGTTGCGACGACGATAAAAGAGAAGAGAACGATTAGAAGAAAGAGTCAACAAAGAATAATTAGAAGCGACTATAGAAGTAGATGCAAGAACTATAACAGTTTTGTCGCACCTAGCAATGCGTGACAACGCGACTTAGTAGGATGGGTTCGTTGTGAGTTTGAACACGAAGAATAGTAGTGTATAAACTCAGCAACCTTAAGTGGTATATCAGGCTAATAGAAGCGACACCGAAGAGTTTCTAAGGTACTCCTAACACTGCGGTGATCATCGCCAAATAGAATGTGGTGATCGTAGATCAATTGCTTGCGTTGGTTCAAAAGAACAACTAATTTTCAAACTCAAGGATTAGCAGAAGTAACACGTACACGTTTACAAAAAAGACCTTTCACGACACACCAACGAGAGAAACAACGAGGAAAAGTAGAAACTTTGGAAATCAGACCTAAATACCACGGATCGGTATGAAGTCGAATAATTCTAGAAATTGAAAAAAAATGACAAAAAGAAGCTAAAGAACAAATAGGATGTACAAGTTTCTTAGCTTTCGAATTACAGTGTAGACAAGTATTATACTTAAGAGTAGTTTTAGAAGAAGGAAGTGAAAAAGTATTTCAAGAACTAGCAACGGCATTAACAGAAGCGACCAAAGTAGCAGTCTTACTCGTAGAAGTCTAAATTAATTCTAGAAGTATGTCACTCATATTAGATGGGTAGTTAAAAGAACTGCCAAAGTTAATTTTCGACTACAAACGTTTGCCTAAAGAAACCAATTGAGAAAAGAACGTAATATCCACTAGCGAAAACTAAGATTGATACAACGGAGTCAAATTACGACGGATGATTTTAAGTTATGTGTGCTGCAAGGTCGGTTCTAACAAAAAAAGGTATCGCATAGCAGCAACGTACGTCCCAATCGATTCGGTAGGTCCCATCGTACGATTGCGAATGGTCTCCATCAGACGATCGTCGTAATTTAAAGGCAAAACCTCTGATTTAAAATTACGAAGTCAGGTCTTGAAACAACCTGAAGAAAGCTAAGTAAACTTTGAGTAAACCGATCCCACCAAAGACAACCAATATGTAGAAAACTCAATAAAATAGAACGAATTATAATCGCGCGCACGAACTCGAGTCCAGACAGTTGGGAGCCAAATTTGTTACGTGGTTTATCTTGTAACTAAAAAGAGCGACGACTAACTCAGTTGTTCCAAAGATAAAGTCGTAGGCTTCGTAGTGTTAGATAAAAAAAAAACCTAAAACTAGAATGGGGAACACCGTTTAAATCTACCCGCAGCTGAAAAAGAACGAATAAAAAGACATAAGTGGTAACACAAAATATATATATTTATTTTATTACAGACAGTAGTTAAAAGAAGAAGAAAAAGAAGGTAGATAAGTAAATTTATACAAATTTTATCAAACACTAGCACGTAGGTCGCTATCACAGAAAATATATAATACGTCCTCGACTAGGCAACACGTCGTACAGCAAAGTGACCTAGTCGGCCTAACATTTACATCCATAAATTAAAGTACAAATCAGAGCGCACCGTATAATAATATGACACAATTGTGTTAACAACCTAAGATGTACGTTTGGTCATTCTACAATCGACCATGACCACCAAAATACTAAGAATTTAAAGTAGAAAATCTAATATTTACAATTAGGTTTCTTTTAGTAGAGAACTAGCTAGCTCCGTACCAGTATTACCTAAAAGTTAATTGAAATCTAACACAAAAAAACGTACATACGGCGTCATCACAAGTAAATCCTTTTTTAATTCAAACAGTCACTGAAAATAAACAAATGCGCAAAGTTTCCTTCTAATTAACTTTGTAAATTTCGTAATTGTTTTCTCCAATATAATGCTATTTGTATTTAACCTCTCGAAAGTGCAGGTGGTGTTAACTACAGTAGAAATTTTCAAATTGCAACGTGTGTTTATCAACTTTACAGATAAACAACACACGTGGAGGTATGGAAACCCGCTACAGACAATTATAGAAAAATTAAATTCAACCACAATAAAAAAAATCATCTGCTCAAATGCAAATTCGTCAATAAACGAGACAAATGTGATAACCAATTTTTCGAAAGGAGATTTAAAAATTTGTAAAGACTAATTATAAAAACGGTTTATCTTTTGTTATTGCAGTTGCTTGACCTTAGACTCACAAGCTTTTTTGTTTCTAAAAACACAGTTGAGTTATTAAGTTTCAAAATGTGTTAAGTTTAGGAGATGATCAAATCATGGTTAAGCACGCAGTTAGTATTGAAATTAAATCACGTCTGGAACCTGAAAAAATTATACGGGTTAATGCTCATTTATTAAAATCACTTACGTTTTTATTGCCGTCACACGAAGTGCATATCCCTGATTGGCTGATGTTGAAAAACCTAACTCTTGCTGATCCAAGATTTGCAATACCAGGAAAGGTAGACTTGTTGCTCGGAGTCGAAGTTTATGGAGAAATATTAATAGATGGTATTAACCCTTAGATGCATAAGCAATATTTTTTCCGAGTTTACATATGCGGGGTCTGTTAGACCCTAATATGATTTTAATAGAAATAACGGTTTTTTAACAGTTACCTTTATATTTAAAATGATATTACATGCTTTTAGATTAATTTACGGTATTACAACAAAGAAAAAGAAAAAAAAACATTATTCCTTAGATCAATTTATTATTCTTTACATAGGCTGCAAAGTACTACGCTATGTTCAGAGCATACGTTGTTGAAGCATTTGTCACAAACAACTGATGTCTTCTTATCTTTATTGCGAGCACACTTAAAGCATCTTTTCTTTGTTACTGGTCTACGAATCGCATTTGGTTGTTCTATAGTGATAAACTTCTTATGACTTTCTTTGTTTTTAGTGGTAAACTGGTTTGCTGCGATCTTAGTTTCATACAGTACTAAGTACTAATTCTCTGCTCAAATCTTTGAGAAAAAGACGTCTTTTGTGTGACTTTCCAGTTTGAAAGTTGGGATTTTGTTTTATAAATAAAATAAATGCGTTCGGACCAGCAATATCCATAATATTGCAAAACAATGCAAATGGCCGACGTTTCGTTTGGCGTTTGCATGTATATGTTTTCGCTTGTTGATCCATCAGATCAACACCGCTTTTAGTTTTATTATAATCTAAAATAACGTGCGGCTTTCTTTTCTGAGATGTTTCATCAACTGATGTATCATAATGCATGGTACTGAGTAGCACAACACATTTTATCTTTTTGAGAACGTAACTCACCATTTATAGATTATTGCGGAACGCAAATCTAGAGGAATATAATTGTCTCTCTCCGTCAGTTTTAATTTCTAATGGAATGTCCCTTTTATTCTGCCAAAGTGTGCCTACAATTGTTAGACCTCTCTCCAACAAGTATTCGGCTAGTGAAACACTAGTGAAAAAATTGTCCATAGTTATGTTTCTAGAACTATTTATTATATGAGTCACTAGATATTTTACCACGTTTGCTGCAAGATCTTGTTGCACTGATTGATCTCCTACGTAAATTGTTGCAGAAATTCCGTACCTTGTTTTCGACTCGCACAACCAAAAGATTTTTACAGCGTATTTTGAAGGTTTAGACGGCATATATTGTACAAATCCACATCTACCCCTAAAAGATAGCAGTTGTTCGTCAATAGTGACGTTTCCTTCAGGAATAAGGTTTGTCTTGCATTTACCAATGAACATTTCCCATATATGCTTAATAGTTGCTAATCAATCAATCAAGAAATAGTTTCCTTATTCAAACATCCTATGATTTGTTGACTCCAGCTTAAAAAAAAAAGTCCCAAGAATGCCCGGAGTTCAATTACATCAACGTCTTTCTATTGTTTCTTTCGTTCTGTATAGACTCGTCGTCCTTCTAGATTTGTACACAAACAGATTTCTACTAACATTTTTCTTGTTATAAACAAATTCAAAGAATCAATAGGCGTTGTAGTTCGAATACGACGAGCCTGTCCAGGGGCTACATTCATGACATTATGTGCCTTTACCTTTCCTTGTGATAAAGGATTAGATTTCCATATCAAACCGCTTGGAGCCACGTAATTGCCAATCGAATCGTCCATTGCACCCGGGCGCGGCGCTTCTTCTTTTGAGTCTTTATCAGATAGTTCTCTGCAATCGTCGTTTTCATCACTATCTGTTAGTTCTTCATTGTTTATTTCCGCATCTTCAATTGAAGCAATGCTACTCGTCGAACTTACGTCGTCAAATTCTTCAGCCCATTGTCCAACCACTTCATCAAAATCAAGATCAGTTGGTTTTACACTGCACTTTCTGGTTGGTATTATAAACAATAACACAACACTCAAAGCAAAAACTGAAAAACTACGCTGGTCTACAGGTATTTATATTGTACGTGTGGGCGTACGTACGCGTGTAAGTGTGCGCGTACGATTGCATTCCTTCTACAAGTCTCACCAAGATCGGGCAAGTCGGAACGCTATAATTGGCAATCCTGTTTTAACACGAACCTAACTAAAACAAACTAAGCAAATGCAATAGCAACAGAAACATCTTGCTACTCAAGGATTCAAAAAATAAGCCGGGGTCTCGTAGACCCCACATCTGAAAAGTTGTGGTAGATATAAAGAAAAATTATTTTTTTTGTCACTAAATTTGCTATAATCTGTGTAAGAAAACGTGTGTTAGAAAAATTCGCAGAGCCATTTGGGTTTAACTATAAAAACACAGAAATATAACAACAAAATAACAAGTCTGGGGTCGTACAGACTTAGCTTATGCATCCAAGGGTTAAAAAGAGTCAGTACGGGAATTTGATAGCACAAAATACTTTATTTAGATGGATTTTGTCTGGAAAGATGTTACTCGAATCAAACAGTCAGAACATTAAAACTTTTCAGGTTCAAATATAGGAAGGCAAGTTACTAAAAAAATGTTTGGAGATAGATAACGGGCCTAACCGTATTAAGAGAAAACTAAGGAGAGAAGAGAAAGTTTGAAACTGTTTTATAAAGACTACTACTATGCTAAATCACATGAAATTAGGAGACACCACGCGGTCGTTCGATTGGATAAAAATAAGAACAAAAGTTTGCTTTGTATTTAACGCTTCAAGCAAGGAATTAATCAACGTATCACTTAACGACGCTAATTTTCAAATAATTTTGTAGAGAATGAGACCTGAGATGCCTATGCAATATTACAAATCATTAACTTTATCGTTTGGAACTGCTTGTGCGCCTTATCTTGCACTTCTAATTCGGCTAGCTAGAGACCAGCGGAAGGAAAGTTAGAAGCCTATCTATACACTCATACTGATTAAGCTATAGAAGCTAAACGGTTGGGCCGATAAGGTTTTTCTAAAAGTTTGTGGGTTAAACATTTTATAGGTGAGTGCGACGGTATTTTAAAAAAAAATTATCGGGCTATAAATAAGGGTAGTAAAATTTAATTAAAAAGTCTGTATAAACGAACTTGGAAGTGAATCACGAGGCGCGTACAAGAAGTAAGCTTTCAAAGCGTGGGGTAGTCGGATCACAAAACCAAACGATTTCTGGCTTACCCACGAGGGAAAGAGTAGGAGGAGAGGTAAACTACCCCTAAATTTAAAAGTTACAAAAAATTAAAAACACGATTAGAAGTGAACAACTACATTTTTAATGATAAACATACAGATAAAGCATAATTTCGAAAATTAAAAGAGAAAGATGTCCAGTGACGAAGAGGTATACAGTACGCCTGTGAACGAGGGAGAATAATTAAAAAAAGGAAATACGCAAACAAGGAATCAGGAGAAGATGACGAGAAGGTTCTTATCTCACCAAGGGGCAATGCAAATTTTCTCAGAAAAATAAGAGCACTACAGACAGAAGGGGGCATACAAGCATCGGAAATTAATTACGAACTAAAGTAACTAGAGGCGTTTATTAAAGAGAACAAGAATGTAAAAGCTTGATAAAGGGCTTCTACAAATTAGAGAATAACAGACAGTTAATAGACAACAAATGGGAAAAATATACTAAGGGGTTAAATGTAAGCTCGTTAGCAACAACACCGAAGCATAGAGAAGAGGGCACAAATTCGGGGGAAACTATTGAATAATTTATAGAGAAGAGAATGTACAAAGATACAGCCGCTAGCCCAATGGAGGATAAGCCTAGGTATATAGAGATGGGAACTAGCCCGATGGTATCCTCGCGCAAGCGGAAAAAAAAGGCGCGTATAGTGATCAAAAAATGCAAGTGAAAACGCTAGGAAACGAAACCACCATTGAAATAAAAGATCTAGATATGATAACTACAGAAAGAGAAATTTCGCAGGCAATTATAGAAAGGAGTGAAACTAGCTTGTTTTGCAGACGATATTACGATAGTCGTAACTGATAAAAAGAAGTCTCAAGCAGTTAGTAAAATGAAAGAAACATGCGAGATGATTAAAGAATGGATAAACAGAGGAATCTAACAATAGTACCAGAAAAAACTAAAGTGGCACTGATGACGGGCAAAAGAAGAATAGGGGAGATAAATATTAATATCTTAGGACAGATCATCAAAACTGAAAAGTGCATCAAAATGCTAGGGGTGGTAGACAAAGACCTAACGTTTATAAAACACATACTATATGTAACGGACAAAGCACTCAAGACTGTAAAGGCGTTGCAAAGGATACTACCAAATGCGGGAGGGGCCAAAGCATCTAAGAGAAGAGTTCTTGTCCACGCAGTAGACTCAATAATACTGTATGCGACAGAGATATGGGAAGGAGCAACTAAGTGGGGAAAAACAATCACTTTGCTCAACAAGGTGCAAAGGTTAATTGCAATCAGAATATGCTGCGCATACAGAACCGTGGCAACAGAAGACGTAATGGTAGTGGCATGGATACCTCCAATACAATTGATGGCGAGAGGAAGAATAAATAAATGGAACAGTGAGCAGCTAACCATGGAATGGCAAAAGCAGTGGAACCAAAGACCATCATGGACACAGCGGTTGATACCAAAGATAAGAAAATGGCTCAACAGAAGACATGGTGAAACTAACTATTACCTAAGGCAGCTACTCACAGGTCATGGAGAAAACGGGCTGTATTTATTCAAAATTAAAAAAAGAAGAGACGACAAATGCATAGACTGCGGAGAATCAAACGGCAAGGAACATGCTGTTTTTAAATGCACAAGATGGGACGAAGAAAGAGAAAAACTAAACCAAGAAATGCAAATGTTCAAATCAAAGGAGGGATGGGAGAAAATAGAACAATTTTACATAAAAGTAATCAAAACAAGGGAAACTGAAGGAAGGTTGAGAAATAATAATTAGATAGAAGTGAGAGGTCAATGACAGCAGGGATGCATAGGAAGTTATGCGAGAGCGGTTCCCTGTGCACCCGAATAATGAAGAGGCGGAGTGGTTTTAGCTGGTAGGCGCCTTATCAGGACGGCAGGTGAATTCGGCACACTCCGGTAATCGGATGTCTTTAGAAGATTTCCACTCCTCCAAACACACAAAAAAAGGTAGAAGACTAATCCAGTCGTAGAATCCTCAGCGTTCAGCTAGAGGTGACTTTGATTTAAACTTCTAGAGCAGTAACAAAATGTAGAATTTTTATATACGCTGTAGACCAACCAATCACGTACAACTACTTCACCATTCTTTAAACAATAGTTTATTGTGGTAAAACGTCGTCCTTTGTTATCCGTTAGAAACTATATGTTAAATACTTGCCGTTGTCCTGCTTCAAATAATACTAGTCTCATCGCATCATCAATTGTAAGAAGCCATGTTCCAAGATCATAAATATCCACATCCAAATGTGTGCTCAATGCAGTCGCTTTTGGAGCAGCCATAGTACTGTTATTCTACACCTTTTCTTATAAAGCAATTTTTAAAAGGCATACTCAGAAAATGTAAGCTGTATCGAATCATGAAAATTTTAAGACTGAAAGCTAAAGTTACGTTTTTTTTTAAATTCATTGATGTAGATATTTTAAGACAGGAGGTGGGAAAATCCAGATTGTGTGTCTAAAGATAGTATTGTTATCTCAAATGTTGAATATATGCGTCAAAATTAGTAATTTCGCTGAAACACTTTAAGATTAACGTTGCACAGAGTCTGTTTTAAACTAACACGGTCAGAAGGGCACGACCTAGCAATTCAAAGAACCGCAACCTGCAAAGACAATCCATAGGACAGCAGATTTGACAAAGTAGTGAAACGGTGTTTCTTTTAATTTTAGTTATTGTCCTTTTTTTTTAAATCATAAAACAAATTTATTTAGCTTATACAATATTTCCTTTGCGTAACGTCAAATTTGGTGGCATGTGAATGCATTATTTGATACCCAGAATGTTTACAGTCGTGATGCTGTACATGAATGTTTTAATTTCTACTTTTATTATAAAATCATATGCAGATCATATTTAGTTTCTAATGCTTGTACTTTTTTTTGTAAACGATACCCTAGTAGCACAAAATATATGTACGATATTCTAATGATCTTGGTAAAATATTTAAAGTCGGCTAAATATTGCTTGCTGTAATAGATATATTTTTGATATTGTTAAAGTGTATAATACTAATATCCTAAAAATATATACCTACAATATCATTGATATATTTTAAAACCTCATAATTTTTTTCAAGGTTTACATGACATCAGGTAAATATCTTAATTCTAGATACTTATTGCAAGATGTAAAAAATGTATTCTAGATATTGTAAAACTATATAAAAACAATGTTTTAAAAATATGTACCAACAATATCGTTCGTGTATTCTAAGGTCACAAATGTTTTTCAAAATTTGACTGACATAAAATATATATTATAATTATATATAGAATATTTATGTTTAATCAGTATCTAACTTTTTATGCTTAGTTTTTAACTGTACTTTTAAATTTATGTATTTATAGTTGTTAAACGTTTTTCTTAAACTTTTTTTTCATTTTTGCTAAAAACCCTAACACAATGTTCTCATAATTTAAATATGCTTATTTTAAAAATTATCTTTATATGCGTATATTTTAATAAAAAGTAATCCAATATCATAGTATGTAATCTGCTAAAAATTTTGTAAGCAACGCAATTTAATTATTAAAAAAATTACACAAGGAGTATATAAAATTGAGACATCTGCGTTTGACTTGAATGGAAAAACCAATTGCATTATAACTAGAACTATAGTAATTTTACAATAATAAACTACATTTGCTGCAATGAAATTTTAGACAAGGTATTTTAATTCTGCTGTAAAATTACTAGTAATGCTAGCAAGTATTTATGATTTTGAAGGTCATCTTTTCCAAATACTTTTGTGGCATTAAAAACGGGTATATAGGTACAAGTACCTTTTAGGTGCTTTTAATAAATTTCTTAGAATCCTTTGCAACATTGAAAAAATGTATTATTTACCTGCTTTTGGGTACTGAGGTCAAAAACCGTTATATAGACCCTGAACAAGAATAAGGAAATTACTAATATGCTTTTGGGTTTCGTGTTTGCAGTTTGCGAAGTTTAAATTTTTATATCGAGTTTTAGTGCAACGTAATTGTATAATCAGGTAAGTGCCTATTAATTTTCTTATTTTTTATTTTTGCATCATGTTTTCTAACTACAGAAAAGCAAAAATTCATTTTGTAAATAATTTATTTTAACGCAGCTTAGTTGGCTGTTCAACGTTGACAGAACATAATTCAAAAAAATTTCAACGGTCATTACTAATAAGAAACCTAAATTAGAGAAATGCTTTTATTTACGTAACTATAATCAATAATTAATAAACAACAAATTTACCTTATTTTTTGAATAGCAATCCCAAGAAAATGCTTTTGTGCACTTTTAAAACTAATCTAAAACGTTGTCTAAAATAATAACTAAATTAATAATGCTGTTGATATTTCTGTAAACCAAATTTAAAAAAAAATATATGTCTTGATAGCGTTTCTTTATTGAAAAATTCAAACTAAAACCATTTGTCTGTATATTTTATAACAATTAAAATAATTTTAATGCATTTTATAATTATTATTATAAAATGTAGATTTTTTAATACAACTTTGTAGAGTAAATCTTAATTGTGTGTTTTTTTTTCAGATGCCATCACAAGACGACATCCTAATGTTGCGTTATATTTGGCAAGATTTAGAACATTTATGTACTACCTATGGAATATGTGATAATATTAATAAGTAATTTTAAGATACAATTTTTTTTGTGTATTTATTTTTTAAAGATGTTTAAAATGTATACAGATTTTATATTTATATTTTATTCATTTGTAATTTTGTTTTGTTAGTGTAATTTTTATAAATAAACGTGTTTCTACAGAATATCTGCAGTGTTTCAATACGGTTTAATAAAAACTGTACAATGCGTAGCAAAAAAGAACCAGATTAAATATCATTTACAAACATACACATATGTAGTAGGTATATATTTTACAAATATCTCACAAATAATAGTGAGATACATTTAGAACAGATTAAAAAGATATATTTCCCATATATTGGAAACAAATATTGAGACGACATCTACATCTAATGTCTACCATATATCGAAAACATATATTTAGAATATATTTATTTTATATAAATTATTGATATAGCATTACAATAAATGGCCAATATAAAAAAGTGTGACATTTAAATATTTACCAGATGTTATTTACTAATATATTACGTATATTTTGTGCTACTAGGGTAAGTTATCCGGATCACTACTCGTAAATTAATATATTTTATTTGTCAAATCATATTTTATTATTTATAAAAGTTTAGTTTTAAACTTCTTAAGCAACAATCATTTAAAGATGAAATAAAATTTTGTTTAAGGTATATACATTAAAACCTCAATTATTTTTTTTTGTTTATGTAATTTTAAGTGTTTCTCCTCCTTTTTATTTTTTTATCCTTTAGTGCTTGTATAAACTTTTGGTTTTTCACATTTTTCCAATTAAAAAATGCTGATGGCATCCCACAAACAACCACCTCAAGTAACAGGTAACTAAACACCACTTAGGTAAATCTGGCCTATTGTTGTTTATTACATCACCTCATTCTTAATGTAAATTAATTTGAAGAGGTCAACGTTACAATTTGGCATCCCTGGTGGGGAATCATAAAGGTTGAGTTTATCCTTTGGATTAGAATTTTCTTTTTAAGTGTCTTTATTTTAATATGGCTTTAGTACTTTCACTATTGAGTGAGGAAATCACTTACGAGATTGCTATCAGAGGTCAAACTCCTCTATCGACTCAAGATCAAAGGCGTCGACAACTTCGCTCTTTACTTCAACATGACGATCCTTCCAAACCTCTTGTCTCAACGTACACTTTCGATCAGGATGTAATAGGAATAAATCACAGTATCAATGATCTCACACCAAAGATACAAAAATTTTCAAGTACTTCTACAATTGCTGAAGCCAAACGCTATCAATTCCGATTAATTCACGTAGCTTCTCGAATCTCTAGATTAAACCCTGAAGACGATCCTGAAAAAAAGGCTATTGTCTTGAAGTTATTAACTACCATTACTGAGTTAGAAAGCGACTTTCTGTTAAAGCAAGACGAGTTTTCTAGTTTACAAACTGAGACCCCTAGTTTATCGACAAGACCTCCACCCTTGTACAGTCACCATACCCCTGTTTGTAAGTGGAATTTAAAGTTTTCTGGTTCAGTTTCTAAGCTAAATTTGATTCAATTTCTAGAAAGGGTACACGAACTACGCCTGGCGCGTAACATTTCTCTACAAGATTTGTTTGATTCTGCAGTCGATCTTTTTGACGGTCAAGCCTTGATTTGGTACCGTTCTATCAGACATACGGTTACTGATTGGCCTGCTTTGGAAGTTCTTCTAAAAGAAACTTTTCTACCATTCTCTTACGATGACAATCTTTTGTCTGAAATTAAGCAAAGAACGCAAGGTGATAACGAAAGCGCTACAATATACATTGCAGTCATGCAAGGCTTGTTCAAAAGGTTAACAACTCCACCGTCTCTTGATGAACAACTTAAATTGATTCAACGTAACTTACATCCTTATTTTTTATCTCATCTAGCTTTGCGTAAAATCACTTCCTTTACGTCATTATTAGAAGTTTGCAAAAAGTTGGAACAAAGTCGTCAGCAAGTAAAAAAATACCACCCACCTCCTCGCAGATTGAGTTCACTAGTAGCTCTTGATTTGGCAAGAAATCAACAAACCCGATCCCTTTGTTTTGAACCCAAAACCACTATCTTTATCTAAAATTACTTGCTGGAATTGCCGTAATGATGGTCATCCGTATAACGAGTGTAAACTTCCTCGAAAAATTTTCTGTTATGGATGTGGTCGATCCGACATCTTTAAACCACAATGTAATTCATGCAACCCCCGCAGTAATCAAACTCACAGTAATATGTCATTCTTAAAAAAACGAGGTACGCACGCCGAGGGATGCAGCGTGTCTACTTCCTACGAGTCATCCCAGTTCTCAAACCCGACAAACGAAACCTCCTGTAAAAAAATAAGTTCATCTAAAACCACAACGCAAATTGAGTGGAATAATTGGCTTCAGGTTGTATCTAATTTCTTTCGCAAGACTATACTTCCCATTGAATATCAAACAAATTTTAGGAACATACCTAAGCTATCTCTTTTATTAGTATTTATGCCTGATGATAATCGTCCCTATATTAAATTTCTACTTAAGAATACTAAACATGTTGCCCTTTTAGACACCGGAGCAAATATCTCAGTATTAGGAGCAAGAGCTTTACATTTAGTGCCTGCATTATCCCAAAAGTTATTTACAAAAACGAAATCTCCTATTGTCTCAACTGCCGATGGCAAACCGCAACAAATTTCTCAAATTATAAACTTTCCCATCACTGTGACGAAAGTAATGAAATTTTACGTCGTTCCTACAATCGCTAGTAGTTTCATTTTCGGAATGGATTTTTGTCATTTATTTAATATTTCGATGGATTTTCCTTCCTCTTCATTTAAGATTCCTGAAGTTATTACTGTCTGTGGAGTAAACAAAATTAAAAATTTTACGAAGCAGTCTTCGGGAAATTTGCAAAAATTAAAGGAAATAGTTGATAATTTTTGAACACTGTCTCATGATGATCATCTGACCGAAACTCATCTAATTTCGCATCATATTGATACCGGAATAGCCCGTCCTATTAAACAGCGTCAATATCCTTTGTCTCCTGCTTTACAGAACTATTTAAATGAAGAGATCAATCGTTTATTAGATCATGATATTATTGAAAAGGCAAACAGTCCTTGGAATTCTCCCGTTTTGTTAATAAAAAAAAAGAATAATACCTATAGAATGTGTTTTGATGGTAGAAAATTGAATGAAGTGACTGTTCATGATTCTTATCCACTACCTAGAATAAATTCCATTTTAGACAAACTACGTGATAGCGAATATCTTACATCCATTGATCTTAAACAAGCTTTTTTCCAAATTCCTTTAGATTCGGAATCGCGTCCTAAGACGGCTTTCACTGTTGATGGTAGGGGTCTTTTCCAATTTAAGCGAATGCCTTTCGGTTTATGCAATAGTGCACAATCCATGCAAATATTAATGGATACAGTCATTGGTCCTGACCTCGAACCTTTTGTTTTTGTATATCTGGATGATATAATTATAGCTACTCCCACTTTTGAAAAGCATTTGGAAGTTTTACAAGAAGTTTTTCTCCGATTGAAGAATGCTAATCTGACTATTAGCTTTGAAAAATGCAAATTTGGTCGTGAATCGTTGGCTTTCCTAGGTTTTATTGTAGATAGATACGGTTTAAGAACTGATCCCAGTAAGGTGGACTCAATTTTAAAAGCTCCAGTTCCTCGTAATACTACCGAAGTTCGGCGAATTATAGGATTGTTACAATATTACCGTCGCTTTATTGAAAATTTTTTCACTATTAGCGCTTCAATTACTGCTCTCCTCCAGGGAAATAAAAAAAACAACCTATTGTCTGGACATCGGAAGCAGACCGGGCTTTCAAATCTTTAAAACAACTTTTAACTACAGCACCCGTTTTAGCTAGTCCAAATTTTTCTAGACCTTTTTTTATTCAAACCGATGCCTCTGATTTTGGTTTAGGTGCTATCTTATTTCAGGAAAACGATGGTTTTGAGCATCCAGTAGCTTATGCCAGTCGTACTTTAACGAAAGGCGAAAGAAAGTTTACAGTCACTGAAAAAGAATGTCTAGGTGTCCTTTTTGGCGTCGAACATTTTAGAGCTTATGTTGAAGGCACTAAGTTCACTGTTTTAACAGACCATGCTTCTCTTTTATGGTTAAGAAATTTAAAAGATCCTGCCAACCGTTTAGCTCGATGGTGTCTACGACTCAGCCAATTTGACTTCGAAATTAAACACCGAAAGGGGTCAGCTAACATTCCCGCAGACTATCTATCTCGTTCCCTTAATCTTCTTCAGATCTCCGATTTAATTCCTGATGACTGGTATCAAAATATGTTAGAAAAGGTCACTACTAACCCTGTTTCTTACCCAAATTTTACGGTTAGAAACGGTCTTCTCTACAAACATGTGCGAGCTAAGCACAATATTGTATCTAACCTTTCTGATTGGAAAATAGTCGTACCGACAGAAAATAGAAACCAAATACTCTCTGCCCATCATGACGAACCTACGTCTGGTCACTTCGGAGTATATAAAACCTTTTCTAAAATTAGTGAATATTACTATTGGCCCAAGTTACTACTTAGTGTTAAGAAATATGTGTCTAGTTGTAATACATGTGGCGCTCAGAAAGCCCCCAATGTAGCTCGTGCTGGCCTTATGGGAAGTTACAAGCACATAAATTATCCTTTTCAGATGCTGTCACTTGATTTTATGGGACCTTTTCCGCGTTCGAAAAAGGGCAACACCCAATTACTAGTTATTACTGACTGGTTCACAAAATTTGTATTAGTAAAACCTCTTCCCCAAGCTACTACCGCAGCAGTCACTAAATTTCTAGAACAAAACGTGTTTTCAATATTTGGTGTACCTCAAATTCTTTTATGTGATAATGCTCAAAATTTTAAAGCCAAACAATTTACAAAATTGTTAGCCGATTATAAGATCACATTGTGGTATAGTGCACGTCATCTGTCTCAGGTTAACCCTACTGAAAGGACAAATCGAGTTGTTCTTACAGCTATCTCATCCTTTATTAAGGAAGATCATCGTCGTTGGGATGAGAATGTTTTTAAAATCGCGCAAGCTATTAATTCAGCTAAGCATGAAGTAACCCACTATTCTTGTTTTTGCTCGTAGCATTCCTACCGATGGTACTTTTTATGGGCCTGTATCTAAGAATCGTGATGACGATTTTATCAATAATGTTGACAGAAAACAACATGAAGAGGACATTCAAAATCTTTCTCCTCTTTTTAAGGAAGTTCGTTTACGTTTAAGGAAAGCATATGATTCCTGCAAAGAACGTTACAATCTAAGGAAGCGCTCTTCCATTTTTGAACTTCACGATCTTGTTTGTTTTTAGTCTATGAACTCGAAGATTTGGATGGACGTAATCTTGGGAAATAGCACATAAAAGATTTAAAGTCATACTGCCGCAATGACAAGATTGAGTAATAGTGACATTATTGGCCTTGTTTAGACCTTTTGTGACTGTTTGGTAGTTTACTGTAGAGTGTTGAATGTTGAATGCATGTGATAGCAAATGCAGTTTGAGTAAAAACTCTTCTTTAATCTATTGTCTCGACTTGGCAGTGTGTGCTTGAAGGATATCCGTTGTTGAGTGTGTGTTTGCAGCCAAGTGAGATCTTCTTCTGAAAGTACTGATGGTTTTATTTTTGTTTTGCTAGTCTGTTGTGGATACTCGGGAAACATCGATCTCGTGAGATGTGAAACGCCCTCTTCAGAAGAGTAGTGACTAGATGAAATATATCAGTAAATGTTTATCCTAGACTCTTTGCACATTGTAGTTATGCAGTTTGGCTGTGGAATCTCGTAAAACTCCGATCTCGTGAAGAGTAGCACGCCCTCTCCCAACTGTTTTCATCCGCACCATGTTATCGTGTCGAGGGTATACATTTTTTTTTACTAAAGAAGAAATTGAAAACAGTCACAACCCTTTTTTTGTATGTCAATGAGAGTCCCTAGCTCGTCTGTATTTTGCGCCTTGTTTCTGACAGGACATGGCGACCACCACATAAGAGTTACATTGTCCACACCTCTTTATTGTTTTGTTGCATATTGATGCAAACTTTTTTTTATCTCTACATTATCTTGTATTGGCTATTCTATATCTACGTACAACATACTGTGCATGGCAACAACTTTGAATCTGGGTAGCCATTGCAGTTACGTTTAAAATGTTTTGTTGTGCAGTTGTCATTTATTAGTTAACTTTATATTTATCATAGTTTATTTTGAAACGATGTTTTTTTTGTAGCCTTGTGTTTATAGTCACCTGTGTTAGTGTATTCCTATATTGTTTGTATTTTTGTCCTAGCACTTGATTACCTTATATCGTTCGTTCTATATAATCATATATTATAATTTTTATTATTATTCTAGTTGTAGTTGCTACTTTATTGAATATTTATAGTGTTTTATACCTTACATCAATTTTTAAAGCAGTTGCTCAATAGAGAAGTTGCAAACTTTAGCTGACTTCAGATAATTTTTTTTTGTGGTTGGAAGGAGTGTGAAACGGTGTTTCTTTTAATTTTAGTTATTGTCCTTTTTTTTTAAATCATAAAACAAATTTATTTAGCTTATACAATATTTCCTTTGCGTAACGTCAAAATTGGTGGCATGTGAATGCATTATTTGATACCCAGAATGTTTACAGTCGTGATGCTGTACATGAATGTTTTAATTTCTACTTTTATTATAAAATCATATGCAGATCATATTTAGTTTCTAATGCTTGTATTTTTTTTGTAAATCCTTTGTTTTTTTTTAAATAACTTTATCTATGTAAATGGGGTAGAAAATCCTGAAGTCGTTTAATTAAATTTTAACATTCCTTATTGGTTTCTAAAAATAGTTTTGTTCGTTTCGTCGCCGATAACCGTGTGAATTCTTCTAAGAGGGTGATCGAATTAACACGCAAGTGGACGTGGTCCCGATCTTTTGAAGTCGAAAATATCACCATGTTTTGGTGTAATTTTAATTTTTATTTATCAGTGCCTTTATTGCTAACGAATATTTGTGTCTAAGGATCTCCAATTATTCTTTTTTTTCTCCCTTTTTCCGTTTTTAATTATAATGACAACTTGATTTGGATTATCAAATTTTGACACTTGATGTTACCAATCTGTTAATGGATGTGGTACCTATTATAGAAACCACCACTAATTTTAATGGAGTTCCCGCAGGTCTCCAATTAGGACATTATGCGCTGCATATGCCGTTACCTCTAACAGAAATACAAGCTAAGTTATTCAATTTTTTTTTAAATTAAACGTGTCGAAAATTAAACAACTTACATTATCCTTATTATTTTGAAACGATTGTTTTATTTTTTTAATATTTTATTCGATTTTTTTGTTTTTTATTTTTTTTGTAAACGATAAGTTATCCGGATCACTACTCGTAAATTAATATATTTTATTTGTCAAATCATATTTTATTATTTATAAAAGTTTAGTTTTAAACTTCTTAAGCAATAATCATTTAAAGATGAAATAAAATTTTGTTTAAGGTATATACATTAAAACCTCAATTATTTTTTTTTTGTTTATGTAATTTTAAGTGTTTCTCCTCCTTTTTATTTTTTTTATCCTTTAGTGCTTGTATAAACTTTTGGTTTTTCACATTTTTCCAATTAAAAAAATGCTGATGGCATCCCACAAACAACCACCTCAAGTAACAGGTAACTAAACACCACTTAGGTAAATCTGGCCTATTGTTGTTTATTACATCACCTCATTTTTAATGTAAATTAATTTGAAGAGGTCAACGTTACAGTAGAACACCAGTGTTTCTATCAAAGAAACTGCAGATTTGAACAAAACCAGATATTTTGCCAAAAATGTAACATTAGATTAAGTCTTTTACCACAGAGAAACTGCTTTGTGGACTTTCATCTTAAAAAGTAATGTTATGTCAATAAACATATAAATTAATTTTGTTAAATAAATTCTTATATTCTTGTCAAATAAATTATTAAATTCACATTTCAATTTTTTTTATTAATTAAAATTTATCAGAATTTTTCCTTAACTTGGCATTGTATTTCAAGAGATACTACTCAACATTTTGACTTCTTAACTCAACAAAAATGTTCTAAAGTTGCAATTGGCCTTTTGCAGTTTAGTTTCTGGATATTATAATTTTTGGTAAAAAAATAAAATTTTGCTAAGTTTAGGGTTATTATTATACTGTACGTCTCAAGATGATTAAAAGCCAAAACATGTACCATTATTATTAAAAAAAAAACTGTTAATTATTTATTTACTGTCGTTCATTTTTTATGTACACTAAAATCAAATGGATATGGCAAAACGAATAGCTTAGATAGTAATTGTATAGTTACTTACTGCTAAAAAAAATAGTAAAACGCAAAAAATACATTTTATAGCTTTATATAAGTAGGGTATGGATATTATAAACGCACGCATGTGAATACAATTTTCAAATAGTTAACCAATACAAAAATAATACGAAAAGGAATAATATATAGATAACCAAATATTTTAGGTTTGTGTTTTTAGTTTTTTAGTATTGTTCGAATTCTTATAAACAACAATGTACAATATGTTACAACATAAATTTGACTCTTTAACTTTGTTTCAGGCGATTTTGGTAAATATCAATTGATGCAGTTGATGCTGCATTTAGTTTCAGCAACTACGGCAAGTATGCACATGCTTAGCTTACAGACGGTTGGTGCTGTTCCGGATCACAGGTATATATTTTTTAAGTTTTTAGCCACTACTAATTTTTAATCATTTTTAGATGCAGAATACCAGATCTAGACGTATCGCTTAACACAAGTTTTATTCCTGATAAATTAGAAATGTACATACCAAAATTAGATGCAGAAACATTTGACTCGTGTTCCATGTACAATTTATCAGCAAACGACAACAGTACAATTCCGTGCGATTCTTGGGTGTATGACCTAACGTACTACAAATCGTCGAGAGGAATAGAATGGAATTTTGTATGTAATCAAAGATGGATGGGTGCAGTTGCACAATCAGTTTTTATGTTTGGTGCTTTTATAGGAGCCGTAACTCTTGGTTCAGCTGCCGATAAATACGGAAGAAAACCTATATTTTGTTGGTCGGCAACGCTACAATTAATTTTTGGCGTCGCTGCGGCGTTTGTATCAGAATACTACTTATTCCTTTTTGTACAATTCTTTTACGGTGTGTTTGGATCAGCTGGTTGTTTTACAGCTGGATTTGTTTTGTCGATGGAACTGATCGGCCCAAGCAAAAGGACAGTGTGCGGAATTTGTTTTCACGCAGCATTTGCAACTGGTATAATTTTGGTGGGTGTGTGGGGTGCTGTAATTCATAACAGACAAACACTACAGTTAATTTATGGGCTACACGGAATATTTCTAATGGTACATTGGTGGTGGATGGATGAATCTCCAAGGTGGCTTTGGGCTAACCGAAAAATATCTGAAGCTGTTAAAGTGGTACAGAAAGGTCTCAAAATAAACGGAAGTTCTGTATTGTTAGATCCAGCTAAGTACTTAGTAATAACAACTAAGTCTGGTAAAAATGCACCTGCTGCTAATATTACCGATCTTTTTAAAACTCCTGTATTAAGAAAACGAACTTTAAACGTTTGTTTAGCATGGTTTGCTAACTCTTTAGTGTTTTATGGTTTATCTTTAGGTACTGGCAAATTTTATGGAAATCCATTTGTTCTGATTTGCTTAGTAGGAGTGGTAGAATTTCCCGGTTACTTTTTAATTATATATTTAATGAACCGCACTGGCCGTCGGTTCCCAACATCGTTTTTTATGATTCTAGGAGGAATTTGTTGTATAAATGCAACGTATTTCTTTAAAAATAGTTTAGGAAGCACTATATTTGTAATGATTAGTAAATTTTCAGTTTCAAATTCTTTTGCAGTTATATATAATTACACCGCCGAACTATTTCCAACTGTTGTTAGAAATTCCGTTTTAGGTCTTGGAGCTATGAGTTCTAGACTTTCTAGTACGTTAATTCCTTTAATAGTATTATTAGATTCAATAAACTTAGAGTTACCAACTACCATTTTCGCTATGGTTTCAATCATTTCTGGTTTTCTACTTTTATGGTTACCTGAAACCTTAGGATCTTCTATGCCACAAACTTTAGAAGATGGGGAAACGTTTCGGGTTAACGACACAGCTTTTACGTCATGTTGTAAAAAGGAAAACAAAGACATCATTTAAACTAAATAAAATCATGTAAATTGTGTATTTATGTAATCTGTATATAATTTGTAGATTTTTTTAATGTTTTATAGCGTTTTGATGTAACAAACGAATAAAATATAATAATCGCTATTGCTTTTGTCAATTTTCCAATTTTAACGTTATTAAATTTTAATAACTTTTATTCGATATAATCATGTTCGATGAGCACTTGTGATAAAGTATCGTTTAGAATTCAATTCAAAAACATCAATTTTTTTTATATAAACTTTAATTTTTCTTTTTTTTTTGGTACTTTTTCCCTCTTTTCTCATGTTAAAAAATTTAATACTTTTATTGCTCAGATAAAAAAGTTCTGGATTCAAGGCTTCAGTTACTTTTTTTTATTGTTGATTGATCCTTTAGCACTTTAAAATACATAACGAAGTAAGTAAACAATTGTTTTAGTTAAGTTATTGCATTTATCAACAAAACTATTTTATCACCATAATACCTAACTTACATAACTTGTTTGTTTTTTAATTTTTTTTTATACTTGTTACAAGCTTTTGGTGGTTTACGAACCTGCACGGCCAACTCACAGTAGTCGGTGAGAGGGTAGGGTTCCTAGAGAAGATTTAAAAGATAATTAAGGGCGCCAGAGCCTATCCAAAGTCAGTTCTGTCTGCTCACAACAGAATGGTAAGAAACTTGTAACTAGATGTTAGGTTCGTAACTGCTGAAAGAAACGAATAAAAGAGAAAAACTAAATCGTTAATAACAATTGTACTTTACTTACTCGATTAAATATATCTATATATTATATATCTAAATATAGTCGAAGTTAAATAGCCACATCTAAGTAGATGCTAGTGAGAATATACAACATCAAATCACAGTAGGTTCGGCAACTTACACTACATAGATAAATTTGGTTTACATGAATAGCGAAGAGTAAATTTATAGTAAATCTCAGTTGCATATAGCAGGCGAGATACATGAAATAATGATGATAAGTACGGCCTTAATATTACAATCTCATAATAAATATTGGGAGTACACAGCATACGTCATACACAATAAGCAATAAGCAAGAAAAAGTACTACGGAATTAATATTCACACAGTTTCGTGAGCGACCTTGTTGACAACAAAATAAGATACATACATATAAAATCACTTACCAAACACAGGAGTTTCACAGGTGCGTAGAGAAAGTACTTTCCCCCAACACGTAGTCCTGTAAATAATTTGAATTGCAAATCGTGTCAAACCAATGCCTCACGAAATCAAGATCTATAACATCATTACTTAAATTTTTAAAGTACACACATAACACAACCCGAATTTAATTTAATTAATTAATTCCAACAGTAGGCCTTAGAAATATTTAGAATCGTCCCAACACAATATTCGTCGAGGGTTATCTCTCGTCTTTCGGTATCGACTAGAATTTATGGGCCGGATGGTGGTAAGAATAGCCGGTGACGATACGAATACCCCACGATCGCAACGAAATCACAAACTTTCCCTGGTGGGCTCTAAATTATAACCAGAATGCCCTTAGTTATGAGGTGGCACATGGCGGCTAACCAAAAAGACATAAAAATTACCTTTAATTAACGAAAGAAACAAAATCACTTACGTTGCGGGAGTAAATTAGTTATTTAAGGAAACTACATAACTTAACTAAAAATTGCTTTTATATTTCTTGACGCCATCTATCGGGTTCGTTGGTCACTTTGATTTGAGCAGACGACGGCGACGTTCGGTGAGGTTTCCGGCATTTTTGATTGTAACATCGTACCTGGTAATATCTAGGGTTGCGTGAGTGAAAGTTCGTTCTCTAAAATCATTCACGTGTTAGGGACACGATGGAAGTTATGTAGTTTCCTTAAATAACTAATTTACTCCCGCAACGTAAGTGATCGTGTCCCTAACACGTGGATGATTTTAGAGAACGAACTTTCACTCACGCAACCCTAGATATTACCAGGTACGATGTTACAATCAAAAATGCCGGAAACCTCACCGAACGTCGCCGTCGTCTGCTCAAATCAAAGTGACCAACGAACCCGATAGATGGCGTCAAGAAATATAAAAGCAATTTTTAATTAAATTGATATACAGGGTAATACATTATTTAAATTTATGTACGTAACATACTATATAGGTTGTATATGTAGCTACTAGGCATCCGGAATTAGCTTCGCGTTGGCGTTGATGTATGGTTTATAAACAAACAGTTCGTATCTTGACGACGTTTCGATAAAATCTCACTTGCCATCTTTACGTCTTTTTTGTTTGAGCTACTGATTTACTGGCTGTCAGACGTGGACTGATTTCTGTTTCGATCGTTGACTGTTTATATCTGCTTTGGTGCGCATGACTGATTATCTCTACGATTCACTGCTTTCGGTAAAAATGCTGTTGCCTGTTTTCTATTTTTAGTATTTTGTTTCGGTGCATTTACCGTGCTACGTTTTTTGTTATCGGTATTGTTTGTGAGGTTGTAGGTCTTCTTGTGGTTAATGATAGCTTCCATGCTGTTGCTAATCTCTAGGCGTCATCTCTTGTATTCAGACTATTTAGCAATTGTAATAGCAAAGACTTCCACGGCCGGAATCTATACTAAGATAAGAATGTCTTTCGAGTTTGGACCGTATCGTTGTTGTTGTAACCCAAGTTGCTAACGTTTCGCCCACTTTCGTAAGGGGGTTTATTAGTGCGTGAGATAAATTGCAAAACTCAAACAAGCAACCGAAATCTAACTAAGAACTTCTCAAAAAATAGGTTATCCACTTATGAAACAAGCCATAATCTAAACTCTGAAAAAGTAAGAAAGAAAACGATAACTTGAAAAAGCAAACGAAAATCTAACAAAGAACCACTACCGACTTAGGTAATCAACTTGTGAACTAAGTCAGATTCTAAACTCCGTAGAAGTGACTTAAAAATACATAGTCTCCGTATATAAAGGAAAAGGATCGTCACGGATGGTTAAGCTAGACTCTGATTGGGTTACGATTGATGAGGGGCGTGTTTTCGATAAATGACTAATGACTGGGAACCAAAAAGGGGATAGCTCGAAACCATGATCGCGATTGAAGTTATTGGGGTGTTTGATGATTTCTATGCTCGGAATTTTCTGTTGAAAATGAATGGAGATTTGGCAATCAACGAAACATTATCAAAATCTATCTTGTGAGCTGTAGTAAAATGATGTTCAGCAACCGCAGACTTAAAAATATACCTTTTCCTTATACAACAATTATGTTCTGAAATACGAGTAATGATGGAACGACCGGTTTTACCAACGTAGACTAAACCACATGAACAAGGAATTTCGTATACACCTAAAAGTTTAGGAAACTTGTCTTTAGGAGAAGAAAGAATCAGAGATTTTGCCTGTCGAGTTGAATATGGTTTTAATACCATTTTTACGAATAAGTTTCCCAATTTGATCTGTTACCTTGTGAAAATAGGGTAAAAAGGCGAATTTTGGGTTGGATTCAGGAGTAGAAATGTCCTTAGGTAATCGAGTTGTGGATGTAGACGACAATTAATAACTCAATGAATATCTCGCTTTACATAACTGTTGTTCACTAAGGTTCTAGTAAGATGACGGAGTTTCGAGTCTAGAATCTCAGGTTGGCAAATAGAAAAGGCACGATGAACCAAAGATTCAATAAAAGAACGTTTCTGTGCAGGATGATAATGAGACAGAATGGCCCAGAAGTCCGTCGGGTTTACGAGTCACAAGAACGTCAAAAAATGGAAAAGAACCATTACTTTCGATTTCCATAGTAAATTTGATATCTAAGTGTTGATTGTTAAGATGATTAAGAAACTCAGACAATTCGAAATCACCATAAGGCTAAACAATAAACGTGTCGTCAACATACCTAAACCAAACTTTAGGTTTTAATATTAATTATTCTAAAGCAACCGTTTCAAAGGATTCATCAAAAAATTGTTTCTGATTTTTATACAAAATTTTAAGTCTACTTCTCTTTAATGAAACCTTTTTCTGTCTTTGATGCTTCCGATTTTCTTCTTTCAGCATCTAACAGTAGTCGACTAACATATTGACATTACATTTTTCTTGGTAACGTTCCTCAAAATTACGAACATCCCGATAAAATGTTTCAGTTTATTCTTCACCGTAGGTTCCCAAGTTTTCAGAAAAGTAGTCTGGTTGGTAGTGAAAACTTTTAAGCTCATTTTGTTAGTCAGGGTTTCTAGTGTTCTCCAAAAACGTGTGTGCTACATCTTGAAATAGTTTCAAACTTATTTTTTGTGTTTCCCAATGTTTATAAAAAGAGGTTTTTTTATGTCGGAGTCAGTGAGAACTCTCTCTTTTAACTAGGCTTCAGACAGTTTTGGAAACACACATATTTGAAACAATCACCATCTCTTGGCAGTGATTAGATAAACTGCTTTATAAACCCCAATTTAATATGAAGGGGTGTTAATAACACGTTTTTTGGTGGAACCAAGGTTGATGACATTTTTCCCGACGGGGGTTTAGAGAAGTATTTTCTTGCCATTTGGCGTTTACTCCACACTTGGTTTCATTATAATTTAGTATGGTTTCTGGTTTTTTCTTTGTTCTGGTATGTATACTACGTTGAAGTGAAGTGTACTTAAAAGTAGTTCATTTTTATTTGGTCTGGCTTGATAATTAGTAATAATACACTTGCATCTGCTAAAACGCTTGTTGAATATATCTGCCTTTTGTTTCTTTTTATAGAATTCAGAATTTTCCTTCTGGAACAATTTGCTTTTCCCACTAAAGTAGTATTTTCTTATGCCAGCTAATTTGCTAACAAGCTTCTAAAAAAATTGTTAGTTTTATTAATTTTAGGACAACGTGCTCAGCAAGACGTTGATTAATAGGTTGCGCGTCATTTTTTTCTAAGTAAGGAAGTATAGCAAACTTATCTGATTTGTTAGACATGTATTGAGTGAAACGACATTTTGCTTTTGACGGTAGCAGTTGTTCACTAATTGTCATGTTTTTTCCAGACGTGTCCCACATTTTTGATACTAAACAAAACTTGTCATTCTTCAAACCCTCACTTTTAGTGGACCGAGTGTCAAATCTTAAAAACCTCGTAATGTCACTTCTGACTATAGGATGTCGACTTCTAAAGTACGAGCATCATATTCCCCACAAATAAGATAAACATTATAAAAACCTTTAAGTTCTGAGATAGATATGGTTCAATCAACATTTTCTTTTTTTGGTCTCAGTTACAGTGCAGTTTTGAATATGTTGTAGAATATAGTTGTTTATAAATAAATGGAACGCTCCAAATGGAGAGTCTGTTACAAACCGTTTTGCAAAAAAACTTTTTTTGTTTTTTTCTACCACTTCGAGTCTTTGTGGAAGTGAATACTTGAGGACTAAGATTGGTTTTACCAGTATCGGCTGTTGAAGAATCAGTATCTTTACTAGTTACAGATTCCTCACCATTTTACTGGGAATAGATCCATCAGATACTTCCACTTCAAATGGATGTTTACCAGCATTACTGTTACCTTTTGACAAACTTTCCAGTTTTTTTAAGTACTGTGTATTGCCTGTTCTAGGCGCATAACGTATGATGGGATTCTAAAACATTCATTATTCAAGCTTTGGCTGTTGTAGGTAGAAGAGTAAAAACATCTTAATAAATAAAAATAATTTTTTGAAATTTTTGACGTTTATATATCACACAAAGATTTAAAGTCCACGAAAGGTCACATTGACTTCTTTGGAAGTTTTAGTGTTAAACTGCTTTAAAGAGGCCACTCAGATATTGTCCGGTACCTCTGTCTGGGTCTACTATCTCATAAACAAAGAAAATAAGAATATTCAGTATAATTTTGCTGACCCAACAACATGGTAAGTATTTTCAAATCTCCACAAACCATCTAGTGATGCTTTTGATAATTAATTTTTAAAGAATCGTAGTCATTATAATTATTTTCTATATGCATTGAGTGCACCATAAGAAAAGCAAGACTGCTTTGAGAGTAGTTTCAAACGAATCAATAAATATGCTCTATTCTGATGAATCGTCTTATATTTCAAAGCACTTTATGAGTTTATCAACATTATTATAATAAACCAGATTTCTTTTTTTGGAGAAAAATTGAGTTAATTCGCTCTTGCGATACTTGTACTACGAAAGCGGGGTCTTAGATAATAACAGCTGCTTGTTTTTTAGCCTTTACTCTAGTACTTTTTCTGCGTCTTTTGAAAGATTTAAGTCTCTTTCAAGTCGTTGAGATGACTAAGAAAAAGTTTGAAGTTCTTCGCCAACAGAAAAATCTGAACTAGATTTGTCTTGGGAAGCTTTTGACCTATTCAGAATATCATCTAAATTAGAAGGTAACTGTGGAACTGGTATTTTAAAACCATAGGACACTGTATGAATAGCTACGTCTTGGTTAAGGTAAGATATTTTCTTTTTCTTTTTTGTATTCAATTCTTTCACATTTACCGAACATAAATAGCGGTCGGTTGTGAGATTATTTCGTTCACGCCATATCACGAAAATGTCAAAGTTTTTCTTACTCTTCAACCACAAACGAGGACGTTCTACACACTTTATGTGGAACCTATGTTTTGTCTTGATCTCCAAGTTTCAATTTAAAATATACAAAATAAACTGCCTTTGCAAACTCACTTATACTTATTTGTTGACTTTTTACTGTGTATTCGCTATATACATAACATAAGGTGCTGGGAGAAATTATACAACCTCTACGAACATAAGAATGTTTTCCGGGTTTGGACCGTGTCATTGTTGTAACCGAAGTTGCCAACGTTTTGCCTACTTTTGTAAATCTAACTAGGAACTTCTGAAAAGTTAAGTAATCTAACTTGCGAACCAAACCAGATTCTAAACTCTGAAAAGGTAAGAAAGAAAACGATACTTAAAAAAGCAAACAAAAATCTAATAAATAACCACTACAGAGTTAGGTAATCAACTTGTGAACCAAGCCAGATTCTAAACTCCATAGAAGTGACTTAAGAAAAAGTAGTCTCCGTATATAAAAAACGCATGGTTAAACTCGACTCTAATTGGGTTACAATTGAAAAGGGGTGTGTTTTCGATAAAAGACTAATGACCGGGAACCAAAGAGGGGATAGCTCGAAACCATGATCGCGATTGAAGTTATTGGGGTGTTTGATGATTTCTATGCTTTCTCGGAATTTCCTGTTAATAAAGAATGGAGATTTGGCAATCACCGAAACGTTATCAAAATTTATCTTGTGATCTGTAGTAAAAGGATCTTCAGCAACCGCAAACTTAAAAATATGCCTTTTCCTTATACAACGAGCATGTTCTGAAATGCGAGTAATGACGGAACGACCGGTTTTACCAATGTAGACTAAATCACATGAACAATCAATTTGGTATACACCTTGTTATAAAAGTTTAAGAAACTTGTCTTTAGGAGAAGGAAGAATCTGAGAGATTTTGCCTGTCGAGTTAAATATGAGTTTAATACCATTCATTCGACGTAGTTTCCCTTTTTGATCTGTAACCTTGTGAATGTAGTGTAAAAAGGTCAATTTCGGATTGGATTCGAGAGTAGAAATGTCCTAAGGTAATCGAGTACGTGGATGTAGACGACGATAGATAACTCTATGAATATCTCGCTTTACATAACAATTGTTCACAAAGGTTCTAGTAAGATGATGGAGTTTCGAGTCTAGATTCTCAGGTTGGCAAATAGAAAAGGCACGATGAACCAAAGATTCAATAACAGAACGTTTCTGTGCAGGATGAAGATGAGACGAAGCATGAAAGAATTTGTCCGTATGGGTGGGTTCGCGATAAACAGAATGGCCCAGAAGTCCGTCGGGCTTACCAGTCACAAGAACGTCAAAAATTGGGAGAGAACCCTTACTTTCGATTTCAATAGTAAATTTGATATCTGAGTGTTGATTGTTAAGTTGATCAAGAAACTTAGACAATTCGAGATGACTATGAGACCAAACAATAAACGTGTCGTCAACATACCTAAACCAAACTTTAGGTTTTAATATTGATGATTCCAAAGCAACTGTTTCAAAAGATTCCATAAAAATGTTAGCTTCAACAGGTGATAGAGGAGAACCCATAGCAGCACCAGAAACCTGTTCGTAAAACTTGTTATCAAATTGGAAGTCACTTATCAATAAAAGGAACTAAATTTAATTCTTTGCCATGTTGAGAGAGAATCTGTTCGATGATAATAAGCGAATCTCTAATAGGAACTTTAGTAAAAAGTGAAGTGACATCAAAACTCACAAGAAGATCTTGGGGTTCAAGTTTTATAGTTTCTAGACGTTGACTAAATTGCTGAGAGTTGAGGATGTGAGAAGAGGTTTTACCTATGAACTCGCAAAGAATGTTGGACAAGAACTTGGCTAGCTTGTAGTTGGGAGATTGGATAGTACTAACGATAGGTCGAAAGGGAATAACTTGTTTGTGAATTTTGGGAAGTCCGTATAGACGAGGTGGTTTAGAGTCTGATGGGGTAAGTCGACGTTTAGTTTCAGGAAGTTGAATTGTCTAAGTTTCTTAATCATCTTAACAATCAACACTTGGATATTTTACTATGGAAATCGAAAGTAATGGTTCTCTTCCATTTCTTGACGTTCTTGCTACTCGTAAGCCCAACGGACTTCTGGGCCATTCTGTTTATCGCAAGCCCACTCATACGGACAGACACCTTCATGCTTCGTCTCATCATCATCTTGCACAGAAACGTTCTGTTATTGAATCTTTGGTTCATCGTGCCTTTTCTATTTGCCAACCTGAGAATCTAGACTCGGAACTCCGTCATCTTACTAGAACCTTTGTGAACAATGGTTATGTAAAGCAAGATATTCATAGAGTTATTAATCGTCGTGTACATCCACGTATTCGATTACCTAAGGGTATTTCTACTCCCGAATCCAACACGAAATTGACCTTTTTACTCTACATTCATAAAGTTACAGATCAAATAGGGAAATTTCTTTGTAAGAATGGTATTAAACCCATATTCAACTCAACAAGCAAAACTCTTTCTCCTAAAGACAGATTTCCTACACTTTTATCTCAAGGTGTATACGAAATTCCTTGTTCATGTAGTTTAGTCTACATTGGTGAAACCGGTCGTTCCGTCATTACTTGCATTTCAGATTATGATCGTTGTACAAGAAAAAGGTATA
This sequence comes from Aquatica leii, assembly GCA_035610365.1. NCBI lineage: Eukaryota > Metazoa > Arthropoda > Insecta > Coleoptera > Lampyridae > Aquatica > Aquatica leii. Next base: position 10,649,743 of record CM069434.1, on the reverse strand, counting down.
TTTCCAATTCTGCGGTTGCTGAACATCATTTTACTACAGGTTTGTGATAGATTTTGATAATGTTTTGTTGATTGCCAAATCTCCATTCTCAACAATAAATTCCAAGAAAACATAGAAATCATCAAACACCCCAATAACTTCAATCGCAATCATGGTTTCAAGTTATCCCCTTTTTGGTTCCCGGTCATTACTCATTTATCGAAAACACGCCTCTTATCAACCGTAACCCAATCAGAGTCGAGACGGTCCTATTCCTTTATATACGGAGACTATTTCTTCTTAAGTCACTTCTAAGGAGTTTAGAATCTGGCTTGGGTTACAAGTTGATTACCTAACTCGGTAGTGGTTCTTTGTTTGAATTTCGTTTGCTTTTTCAAGTTATCGTTTTCTTTCTTACCTTTTCAGAGTTTAGATTACGGCTTGTTTTACAAGTAGATAACCTAACTTTTGAAAAGTTCTTAGTTAGATTTCGGTTGCTTGTTTGAGTTTTGCGATTTATCTCACGCCCTGATGAAGCCCCTTACGAAAGTGAGCGAAACGTTGGCAACTTCGGTTACAACAACAATGACACGGTCCAAACCCGGAAGACATTCTTATCTTAGTATTTAGCAATTTCTTATTTTTAATTGTTTCCTTGATAATGTTTTTTGTTTTGTGTTCTATTCTTAAAATGTCTTATGTTTTGTCGAAGTTGATGTCATGGGAAGTAGTGATGGGCTTACCGGCTACTCTTAAGTCGCCGTTACTTTTACAAGCGACCGATATCGCTTGTCACTCGTAACTAAAAAAAAGTGCAGTAGTTACCGGTAACTGGTCTTGTATTTTTTGTGTTTTTATTAGTCGCTAATAATTTTTAGTGATCAACAAGTAAAAGCGACAAAGTCACCGGTAACGATATTTTGCCCATCATCATGGGAAAGTTTTTTTACATATACAACGCTCGCAAGAACTCGAAGCAGAACAAAACTCAATTTTACATAGAGGAAATTACATACCAGACCAAAAACTTCGAAAACTTTTAATCAAACTCAGCAAATTGTTTTGCACGTTTACATTTCTGGAACGCTGCAAAGATGAAGAAATCATATCAAAAAGTATGCCAGTGAAATTCCACAAGAATTATAAGGAAAACCAGTTTAGCGCTTCTCCGAGAAAAAATCCAAGACAACTCGACAACATCAACTGCTACAACTTTATCTAAAGAGGAAGTTTGACGCACTCAAGCGCAGTCAGAAACCAGAAGAGAACGTCAAACCTTTAGATATAAAAACACTCGAATACTACGTATCCAGTTTTTTACTAGACAATTAATTTTGCCGTATCAACATCCGAGATTCCAGTCAAAGACATCATTTGCAACGTAGAAGCCTGGATCACAAGCAATCCACCAACAGATACAATACAACAAGATATAGTACATATATTAAAACGTGTCAAACCAACAAAAAACAACTTGTCTTAAGAACAAAACCTAGCACTAAAAAAACTAAAAACAAACAAAAAAATCACCGGCCGACTAAAGCAACACTACCCTGGTAATAGGACGTATCAACCAGTAGCAACAGATCCTACAACATATTTAAAAAAAAACACGATGAACAACATCAAAACCAGCAAATTAAACCAAAAGACCAACAAAAAGTAATACAAAGAGAGAAATAGTCAAAATGTTCAAAATTGTATGACTTACCAAAGATACATAAGGAAGGAATTCTACTAAGGCCCATTGTATATTCAATAGAGTCACCACTCCAAGAACTCGCAAAATTTCTAGCAAAACTGCAACCGTACGCTAAAGAAGCCGAATCTTACGTGAAGAACGAAGCTACTTCATCGAACGCATCAAAGATAGTTACGTGCAAAATTGTTATAATGTAATACCCTGTATATTGAATTAAAATTAGATTCCGGTTTTGACGCCCTCTGCCGATCTTTTCTTGTGACTGCCATTTTTACGACGAAGTCGTTAAGCTGACAACTGCTTAAAATGGCCGATTTCGCGTAGAGACTGCGAGTTTTCTAAACACATCCTCTGTAATGGACATCAAATTGTGAATTCATTGCGTGTTTGCAGTAATTTATTCGTCACAGGGTAAGATATTTACATCCGTTTTGTTAAGATTCTTTTGTAATTTCTTTGTTAATTTGATAACCGTTCCGCCAGGCTTTGGCCATATGTTTCTATTCAATAAAGAATAATGAGGGATTAATATCGATAAATATCTTCATGGGACGAGTATAGCTCTATAAGGCCTACGTTTAAAACTAAAAAAAAACCGGAGACAAGAACTTTTCTTAGAGATCCTACTCATGCGGCAAACACCTGCGAAACCAACTTTCATTGAAGGTGTACAACAGCATTCGATGATCGGGTTCTGTTATGTGTACTTTCTTTTAGCAGTAATTAACAATTTTGTAGATCTTGCTTTCGTGAGTCATTCTGTTGACACGATTTGCTATTCAAGTTTATTCCATTGTCTGAACAAAAACAACTGAACTTGATTCGTAGAAACTTAACTCAGTTCTATCAATTTTTGTTGGGACCCATGCGTGTGAGTACGTGTGAGGAATTTGTATCTATTGGCCAAGAATTGGAACAAAATCAACTATCAGTGGAGAAATACTGATCACTATCATCTCGTCGTTATATAAGGCTATTAGAACCAAACCTGGCGTTTGTGAGCGATTCTTCTATTTCTTCTTTACATAGTAGACATGATACAAATCCAGTTAGTTATTTTTGCTACTTCACCTTCTTCTCGTCTGACTAGTGGTGTTGGATCTCGTGTTATTTGCTGGAACTGTCTATAACCTAGAACTTTTCTTCTTGTGACCGATATTGGGGTAGCAAGCGTGATTGCCCACAGTCAAAATCAACCTCTTTTTCAAGATCTCTAACCCGAATAATGTATCCTAAATTTAGTTTAAACGAGGATGTTTGTTTTCATAAATTCTCTGACACTCATCGGGTACTTCCTAAATTAATTTTTGCTAGTTTTGAACGAGATGAACGCTTTTAGCTGACTGTCTTTATTTATGGTAATTTTTTTCAGGTTTTTCTATATTCCGGTGCTATCTATGACTATCTTAGAAACTAAAGCGTGGCAAGCGTTGAAACTTTTGGGAATGCTACTACCCTCTTTTGTTACTACGTGTCGCTTGGCTAACGGTGTCGTTTGTTTTGTGATGAGAACGGTCTTGAAGGCAAGGTCAGTGTGATTAAAACATTGATTCTTAGCCGTTGATCTTAAGTATTTTGGTGAGCTATTAACTTTGTTTCGAACTTTCGGTGTCGAAGACAACTTACAGTCTTTTCGGTCTAGTGTAGATCTTTCTTCCAAACAACAACGTCAATTGGAAACTTTAGTAGATGATCGTTTTGCAAATCAACCAGCAGAATTGGGGTGTACTACACTTAAGCAAAATCGTATATGCGCTAAACCTCGACTCATCAAAGAGCGCTATTATCTTCTTTCTCGTACGTTGCAGATGATCCTAGACGAGGAACTGGATTTTATGCTTTAACTTAGAGTAGCAGAACCATATAGCAGCTCTTGATCTTGTGTTATGATTTGCTCTCTAACTAAAAAAAATGCATGTTTTCTTTAGACACCAGAGTGTGAAACTGCTTTTCTCTAATTGCAAAATCAATTGGTATCTAAGTACCTATTCTTTCGTATCTTAATTTTTTTCTACTTTTTGTCGTTTAGAAAAGTGCTTCTGATTTTGGTCTAGGTGCCGTCGTGTTGAGCTAAGAGACGTGGGTTTCTACGCCGGCTCTCACAAGTGAATGGCTACAACTTTGTTTTTGCTAATTAAAAATTTTCTTAATGCAAAAACTCAAGGTTCTTTTTTAACTCAGCTACTAAGGGTGGAATTAGTATTTCCTTCAAATATTGTCGCATTAATAATAGACCGATTCAGTCGGTATACTTAATGTGGGATTGATGACCTCAAGGATTTTGCTCGATTTGAATTTTAAACAGCAGTGGATACTTGTGGAGTATCGTTATCGAGTTGGCTTACTTGCCTTACGTTTTAAAGTCTAATCTGTATTATCTTTTTTGTATCTATTTTACGTAATTTATCTACGTTTATATTATTTACTAAGTTTTAAGCGTTATTAGTTTTGTTATGCTTCATTACTTGTATTAAGCTTTCAGTTTCTTTTAGTCTATTTTAAGATCATTATTAATAATTTTACGCTTACTAAAATCTATAATCTATAAATGTTGATTTGTACCGTTTGAGTACCTTCGTAATTTGTTTGTATTTAACGCACTAGTGCCTAAGATTAAATCGTTAAATGTAAGCTTACACTCCTCGAGAGTATCGAGAGTAATAGAAACTAGGTGTAAGTTTATCGTTATATAATAAATTTATGATGGTGTCTCATTAGATAAAAACTTTTGTACGCAACTACATGTAAGTGTTAATGTCTGTTCAAATTTTTATCTTATGTAGTATCTTGGCTTATTATTTGTACATTTCGTTGGGGAAACAAACGTGTTATCATGTTATCGGCTGAGAAAATATATATAAGAAAGTTGCTTGTTTTCTCTTAGATGAGTCCAAGATCTTTCCAACCACGCCCACTCAGCGACATCTCAGCTAGCCTGGTGACGTGGTTGTTATCAACAGAATCATCTAGAACAAAAAGGTTGGTAACACATTTTCAGCGTTAGTGATAATTTGTGGGGCGTTAGTAAAAACTTTAAAATTAGGTAGCAGATAGACATTGTTTTATTTTAAATTCATGCTGATCGTGACAAACTTTATCAAAAATGTTGCTTATGCCGATAAAAATAGCAAGCAGTACAGTTTTGCTTCAGATACTGCGTTTATGGGCTGTACTACGTGATGTATTTGTTCTAATGTTGAATGTGGTTGTTTTCTTAAAACCGCACTGCTAGTTCGGTATTTTTTTTTGTAAGTTAAGCATTAGTCGTTTGAGTGCCCGTTTTTCAAATGCTTTGCCCAAGAGTAGCAAAAAACTTATTGGTTTGTATGACAATACACCATTGGAGGGTTTGTTATGTTACAAACATTTTGATATAGTTTTCGTGTTGTATGAATTGTGTCTCGGGCGTAAATGTCATTTGACAAGTTAAAAACTACTGACTTTTTTATTTATTTTCTGACGTTAAAAAAAGACAGCACGTGAACTAACGCTATGCCCAGTGAGATCTAGATTTTATGTGTCGTGGACCGTACTTGTTGTTAACGGTATATCAACTTACATTTGCATGTGTTAACTGTAAAATTTTTGCTGGAGTAAAAATTCAGTTATATTTTACGACGCGATTAAAATTCCTCGTATTATTACAGCATGTTGGGTTACCTCCACGTGCCTGCGATCTCGGTATTTGTTAAATATTTCCCAAATATTGCTTTCGATAAACTGGACGTTTACGGATGCAAAAACTGAAAACAAGTTTTAAATGACTAACTTGGAGTTAAGTTTGGGGTATAATCATAAAATAACTGCCTATGTTTGAAGACTTATAAGAACACCTGCGATTGTATCAGTGAAAAAGTCAATTGGAAGCTTGACGCATTCTGTTTATAATAATCATTGGATAAACTATTTGCATCATTACTTGTGATATTATATACCTGTTGATTAAACTTGCAGAAATTTTAGGGGATTGGTTTTGATATGCCATTAGCTAATTGCATCTTAAAATAAAACCATAGGTAATGGTTTTTACGTAGATACGAGCGACTTAAATGAATGCTATGTTGTCACGATTAATTCATGCAGATTTGCTTGTGTTATCACCAGTGTGCTTTGTTTTTGTTATCAATGGATTCGCAATAAATTCAATTTTTGTTTTCCGTTTTTTTATCAAATTGCATCCTCATACTTCGTTTACTAATATCGCATGTACCTACGTCTATGAGATGTTGCCTAATTTAAGAATCTGCTAATACTAACATTATTGTCGGTTATTATGACCAATTGTTATCATGTACTTTGTGTTACTGATTGGTGTCTTTTTCTTATAAACAACTTATTGTCGTATACTTTGAAATATTAGCATTAATTCCTTTTTCTCATTAAAAATTTGTTATCATATACTTATACGTAATACTGATTATTGATTTTTTTCTTTTTTATGTTGCCATTGCAATAAATGTGTTCGTTGTTATCCTTGTTTTGTTTATTTATTTGCAGTGTTTGGAAGGTGTAAACAGTTATCAGTTTTACACCTACGACTCACTGTAGGAAGCTCTGGGCAGTAGTACTAAGAGACATCGTGTCTTTATGATGATTACAGATTTTGTACTTTATAAACATTGATTCTAAAATAAATTTATTTTTTGTTCAGTTGTTTTTATTTATTTTATTTAATCTAATTTCCTTGTACCTTTCGGTGTCGGATTATGCCCCTGTTGACAATATATGTACCTTATAAATCTTATTACATTTGATTAGCAATTCTAAATTAATTTATTCCAAGTGTTTCTGTCTCTTGTCAGGTTCCTTACTTCTCTCCATTGTATGTTTCTATTTTCCGCTGCTACTTTTACTTGTTCCTCCTATTTCCTTCTTGGTCTGCCTACTGCGTTCTTCCCCTCTGTTCTTGCTTCATATACTCTCTTCGCTATCCTGTTGTCATCCATTCGAAGAATATAGGTTTCACTTTCAATTGTTCCGTTATATTTTCATTTCTCACTATGTCCAATCTTGTTATTCCTTTAATTTTCCTCAAATATCTCATTTCCATTGCTCTAATTTTGCTCTCGTTTCTTCTGTTTATCGTCCATGATTCGCTGCCATAAATTAACGATGGTCGCACTACTTTTTTATATACTTCTGATTTTATTTGTTCTGGAATTTCTTTTTTCCTGAGGAACGTGTTTTTAAGTGTGTTGAATATTTTTCCCACCTTGCCTATTCTTTCCATTATTTCGTTATCTATTTCTCCTTTGTTATCTATTATTGTACCTAGATATTTAAAGTTTGTTACTTGTTCTAGTGTTCGTCCTTTTATCTTGATATTGTGTTGAAGGACTGTCTTGGCCATAATCATAGTTTTAGTTTTTTCTATATTTATCTCCATGTTTATTTTGCTGAGCTCGCGATCGTAGATATTAATGTTTTCTTGTAGTTTTTCCGCTGATTCTGCTAGTAGTACCATATCATCCGCGAATAGTAATTCCTGTATTGTTATTCTATTCAATCTCCAACTTCCCACTTCCATATTGTAGCATTTCTTTTTACAAATCTTCACTATGTCATCCATGAGTACTGAGAATAGGAGTGGGCTGAGCACGCATCCCTGTTTCAGTCCTATTTTTGTTTTAAATTGTTCTGACTCGTTGTTATGTGTCCTTTCTTTATTTCTATTGTCGTTGTATAGTGCTTTGATCACATCTATCATATCATTGCTTATTTCTCTTCTTTCTAGGCTTTTCCACACATCCTTTCTCCTTACCCTGTCGAACGCTTTTTGCAGGTCAATAAAGCAAATATGAATTTCCTTCTTTTTCTTTATCGTTTTTCCCCTAATTGTCTGATTGTGAAAATTAGGTCCTGTGCGCTTCTCCCTCTACGGAACCCAGGTTGTGACTCCTGCAGCGAGTTTTTGATTTCTTCTCGCAGTCGCTTCTGGATAATGCTGCTTAATACTTTGCCGGGTATACTCGTTAGTGTAATGCCCCTATAATTTGAGCATTCCTTTATGTTTCCTTTTTTTGTATAGGAGTAGTATTATTCGTATATTCCAGTCTGTGGGTATTATTTTTTGTGCTATTATTTCGTTTAGCAACTCACGGAATTCCTCTACAGCTATCTGTCCCATATATCTCAACATTTTGCCTGTGATTTCATCTTCCCCTGGTGCTTTCCCTAGTTTGAGTTTCTTGATTGCTTCAACGATTTCTTCTTTTGTGATTCTTTGTATCTTTTGTGTATCCCCATGTCCCGTTCTTATTTCCTTTATCTCTTGTTTTACGTCATTATTTCTTGCTTCTGTTAGTTCTTCAAAGTATTCCTTCCATCTTTGCATTATTTCCCTCTCTTCGGTTATCACTTTCCCGTTTTTATCTTTTATGTTTCTTAGTTTGGGTGGTTTCTTTTGTTTTAATTGCTTTAATGTATTATAGAAAAGTTTTTGGTTCTCTAAATAATTTACTCTCATCCTGTTTCCGAACTCTTCCATGTCTTTTCCTTCGCTTCTTTTATACTTTTCTTTACTTCGGTTCGTATTTTTTTGTATGTGCTATAGTCTTCTTCCGATCCAGTTATTATATACTTTTTCCATTTTTTCTTCTTTTCTTTGACTTTTTGTTGTATCTCGGTTAACCACCATCTGCTTTCCTTCCTGTATATGTTCACAATTTTCTTTACTCCACAGCTAGTTCTTGCTGCTTCTAGAATGTTGTCTTTAAAGTGTCTCCATTTCCTTTCTATATCTTCGCCCTCTCTTTAATTTTGCGCAATTTTCTTTTCTAGACTTTCTTGGTAAATTTTTTGTATTTCACTCTCCTTTAGCCTATAACTTTTAATTTTTTGTTTTACTATTATCTTCCTTTTTATCTCATCTTTATCTTTCGCGTTTGTCCAGAGTTCCATTTTTAGTAGGGAATGGTCACTTCCTATTTCGGCGTTTCTTTTCACCCTTACGTCCTCTCCTCTGTTCCAATTTTTTGTATTTACAATAAAGTAGTCAATGATTGACTTCTCGTTCCTGGAGCGGACTTCCCTGGTGTATTTGTGTATTTCCTTGTGCATAAATTTCGTGTTGGTGATCACCAAGTCATTTCCAACACATAAGTCTATTAGCCTTCTACCGTTATCATTTTTAGTATTTTCGCCCTGCTGCCCCATGTGCCTTTCTATGCCTTCATTGTTATTGCCTACTCTGCCATTCATATCTCCCATTATAATTACATTTCTCTCTCCTCTATCAATTTCCATTTGTAGTAGTTCATAAAACTGGTCTTTCATTTCCTTCCTCTAATTATCATTGGACGCTAACGCTACTATTATCGTCCAACCTTCTTCATTGTCTATTTTGATGTCTAGTGCCAGCAGCCTTTCATTGATATACCTTTCTTCCCTAATATTTTTTATTTTATCGGCTTTTACTATTAACCCTACCCCTTTTGCTCCCCATTCTTCTTGTTCTACTCTTGACCAATATAGCCAGTGTCCTTCGTTCAGTTTCATTTCTCCTTTTTCTTTTCTTTTGGTTTCCGTTATGCCTAAATAGTCGATGTTTTGCATTTGCATTTCCTCCATTATTTCATCTTCTTTCCCTATGATGCTTTTCACATTCCAGGTGCCAATTTTTATCACGTCTCTTTTTTGTTTTATTTCCTTCGGTTTTTCTTTGTTGTATTGTTTATTTTCTTTCCTATTTTTTGTTTTTTTGTTTTTGATGTATTCTCATTTGCGCATTTCCTTGTTTATTGCCTTTTTTGTCATCGTTTTCTCCTATCCTATCTTTTTCTACCAGTTTTTTCTCCCGGTACGGGATATTTTCTGTAGTTGTTCATCCAAAGTGTTTCCCTCTGGGGACCTTTCTGTTACTGTCCTCTTTAGTGTATTTGCTTCTGAACTATCCTCCTTTGTCCATTTTTCTTTCTTTCTTAAATCTTCGACTTTGTATATTTGGTCGTTCACAATTAGCATATTGAATTTTAACTGCGCCTTAAACCCTTTTTTTTGCGCTTCTTTCAGGTGTGGTATTAATCTCCTTCTTTCTTCTTGTGTTTCCTTGGTGTAGTCTTGGTCAATCCATATGTCAGATCCTTGAAGTTTTTTTGCATTCTGAAGGATTGCTAGTTTCGTACTTTATTTAGTTAATTTAACGTGTATTGGTCTTTTCTTGTCCTTGCTGTAGCCTCCAATTCTTCTGGCTTGGTCGGTATCGGCTTTTATGTCTATGTTCATACCTGTTTTTTGAATAATTGTTTGTAATTTGGCCCTTAACTCATTTTCATTTTCGTTTTCTTCATCTGTTACACCTTTTATTACAATATTTTTTTTTCTTACTTCTCTTTCTAGATTAATTATTTTTCCTTCTTGCGCTAATATTTGTGCTTTTAATTTTACGTTTTCTTCTTTTACTTGTTTCATTTATGATACTAGTGTATCTAATGTTGTATTCATTTGGTTCATGTCCCCCTCTATTCTTTAAAACATTTCCTCAATTTTGTCGAACTCACTCATCTTTAATTTTAATTAATCACTTTAATTGAATTTTATCGTAATTTATTTCTCTGTTCACAATTTGTAGGTGGCTGTTAACCTTTCAATTATTAATTCTTATGCATTCCTGGATATGCTTCCTTTTAAACATTTATTTGTTATTTAATCGTCTTGTAGCGCGCGGTGCTATCACCCAAGTCGACCTTTCGGAGGTGATATCACTTATCTCCCGACGTTGTTTGTATATTTATTCGTATATTTAATATTCAATATTTACAAATTGGTACTTAATTAACCCGTTTCTCCTTCCTTCTTAAATTTTTATTTATATAATCTAATCTTATGCACTTAATTCTCTTTATAATTAACCACTTACGTGTAAATGTAACTCGCAAAGGCTCAGATTTTGAGTTTGTTTACGGAGCGATTGACACGCGTGCACTCACCTTCCACTTCAGCAATTATCTTGTTCAGTTATATGTGTACTAATTGTTGTTACGTGTCGTTAATTATTAGTTTTACAAAAATTTGTATATTGATTAAATTTTGCCACATCACTGGTACGCCGACACCACTGATTGATTATTTTGACGTAAATCTATATTTCGGTAGGGTGTGGTTTATCAAATACCTTAATCGATTTTTTTACTATTTACTCTAGTGCTCGCTGCACGTAATCTATAATTGTTTAAATTTTTTTAACTCGAAGTGATGAATTACAAATAGGGAATTATGTTTATTGAAAGTCCTTAAAGCAAGTTTTCCGCAAAATTATAAAAATTAAGGTCGCTATCTATATTTCTGTTTATCAAAAGTGAAACGATACACACTTTACAAGTATCTGAATTGTATCTCGCAAAATGTAGAGCCATTGGACCATAATTCACATGGTTGGTTTAGAAATATTTTCTTGTAACATAACTGCGCACTTACTACGACTTCAGTGTAACTTTGTTTTTTATTGGAAATATACACTTCAACATAACTACGTTTCTTTTACAACTTAAGTGTAATTTAATATGAATCAATTTCGCTATTTGTATTACGTGTGTATTTGCATTATTTAAGTTAAGTCATAAGCTATATCCTTACTTTCTGTTCAGCCTTCGGCAATTTAATTATGCTCCCAGCTTTTTTTTGTATAAATAAATCTTTACTTTTAGTCGAGTTCATTATACCGCCTTCAGTTTTATTTGTATTTGAAACATTGATGTGTACGTTGACTGTATTTGAATATTCTTAAAATTTAAGTGTAGTCAAAACTAGAGTTTGACAAACACACGTCGGTGAATGTAAGCTTACAATCATCGCAAGTTTTAAGAGTAACATTATTGATGTAGCTGATATTCAGCTATCTTTGTTAAGAGCCGTTTGTTCTGAGGTACGTCTTATATTTTGTACTCAATTAAACGTTCACTATATGTAATGGTTAATACTTGATCGATTTTACTGTGTTATTAGTACTTACTCCTGATTCAAATTTTGTCTTATTGACTTGACAAGTTTATAAGCATCTACAAGTCTAAAAACGCTAGGTTTGGAATTACGATTGAGGAGTAACAAGAAAATATTACGCCATTGCACATTCCGTAAGCAAAAATTTTCAAGAAGGGTTGTAGTCGTATTTAAGAAGAAGTTCGGATGTCTAAATAAACTACAAAGACAGCAACCCGCGGTTGGCAAAGTGTTAAAACTACGTAATAAACAACGCTTTATTTTCTATCTAGTCACCAAGCAGTAGTTACGTCCAAAGGCGTCATACAAAAACATGTGGCAAACATTTTGGAATCTTAAGAGAGAAATTGAGTTTCATAACATTAAGAAATTGGCAGTATCCAAGCTTGGTTGTGGCTTAGGTCAACTAGATTAGAGAACAGTTAGAAATATGTTAAAGGTCATCTTCCAAAGAACGCTCAAGTATTGGTTTGCAGTTACTATCCAAGTAGAAAATCAAATCAGAAAAAGTCTAGTAACTTCTACTTTTACGCTCAAGAAAGTTGCCAAAATGGGAAGAACTGCCGCTACCGCCACGACTTCTTTTACCGGTGCTGCGTTCAGTTTCCTGTGCTGGAACCGAACACTTTTCTCGAATTGTTTGGAAACTTTGGAACGCTCATTAATAAGAATTGAATATTCTGGATGCAGAAAACGGAAAAATATAAAAGCATTCAATGGAAGATCGAGTTTTCGAATTAAGTCGGAATAAGAGTTAAGACTTTGTCGGTTTAAATAAATAAGTGATTAACGTGTGCGCTAAAATAAATAAATAAACTGCACGTTAGTGAAAAATAAATACGGCAATGTAAGTGTACGTGTTTTTTAACATAAACAAACCAGCTTAAATAAACAGACGTTATCCGTGGACATTGTTTTTTGAGTGATAGTAATATTTAAATTAATGTAAGTTATTTTTCTTACCCTGCGCCGGGAGGACCTCTAAAAGAATTAAAATTTAAAAGTTTAAAGGTAACATAGGTAGTCTCTACTAATCTAAATTAGCAACCAAAAACAAGTTTGACACAAAGTGTTTACGTGGTCTAAACAGAGCAGTTAATGACAGCAGGAACATTCGTATTTTGTCATCTTCCTAAATCCTCTTTTAGACATGCATATTCTACATTTTTGTCTTTTGGGAGACAGTGTAGAGAACGAGATGTTGTTTCCACAGTCTTCATGGAACATAAACCTTTTCAAACGAGTCTGCAACTGAATCGGCATTCCACTTATATTCAGATTTTCCGGGCTAGTTGTCCATTCATAAGTTGATAAGACAAAGTTTTAAGAAATATTTTTTGTTTTAGCGGTTTCAGCTGATTTCAAATCGAAATCACTTGAGGATTGATTACAGCAACGTTCAGGCAAACAAAAAACATGACCATAAGCCAACGACTCGTGTTACGGCTCACACTGAAAGTACTGGGCATCTACTCAGCTGTGTCCACTCCACCTTCTTCTCCTGTATTCTTATCAATTGCATTATCTTCATAAAGCGACGTAACAGAAAACACATTTTTCAATTTTTTTAGTTCATAGAAAACCAAAGTATTACCTTTGTTGAAACCAAACACGCTGTTGTAATGACCTCTATCTTTTACATTGACGAAGCTGAATAGTAAATGGCATTTATTAGTGTTGGAAACACTTATAGGGAGCTTGATTCGAAGGCTCATGTAACGAAACGATAAAACGCTCAGATGAAACAAATCTGAAACTTGCGGTGTTGCCCAATTTCACTTCATTTTTCGTATTTTTCGGATGCAGTGTTTATTATTATTAAACAAGATATTCCTTATGATTTGTTTCATGTTTTAAAAATATAAGTCTTAAAGTGTTGAAAAATAATTATAGTAATTGCAGAATTAGATTCGCGCGAGCTTCCGCCTTGTACGCTGCAAAAACGGTACAGTATAGATGAAAATTGCACATAAACAATTTATTAAGCACAAAATTTACTACAAAAAAATCCGCGGGAGTGTAATTATATCTAATAGTTTAAGAGTTACAGAATGTTAATGTAATTTTCGTGCAACTTTGCACACTTGTTTCTTCTAAACTATTGAACGTAATTGTACCCTTCCGCCAACTTTTTTATAGTAAATTTTGTTCTGTATAAAAATGTTTATGTGCAGCTTTCCTCTATCTTGCATCGTTTTAAGGTAATAGTTTATTGGTTATTTTAAGTTATTAAACAAATCATTTCAACACAAAAATTGTGGCAGTTTCGATGCTGGTGTAATATTACGACAACAACAGACTTACCCTTAGTCGTAAAAAAAAGCCGCGGTGGTCACCAAAAGCAACTCGACCGAAACACACGTGCTCTACTAAACCGATAATTTATGTTCAAAATTTAAAATGCGTAAACAAAATAATTTAACCCTTAACCTCTAATCCGTAATCGCTCAATGCTACTAGTGTGCGGACGCACGATTAAAGCGCATTTTGTACGAAATATAATAGCATTGCGGTCCCACGGACCACATGTTAGCGTTTTAAATTATGGCTACACGAAGAGTACCGGATAGAGTAGCGTTAAATGATCCGAAGTTTGAAGAAAAAATAAGGTTAATGCTGGAAGCACTTGATTCCGATGTTGAGTTATCAGATGAGGAAAAAGATGGTGTTATTAAAAGTGAACATGACTCAAACAGTGTAATTTCCAACGCCGAATCTGAAAAAACCGACCAAGAAGATGATAATCAACAAAATTTAATAGATATTGATTTAGAAGAGCAAGAAGAAGAAGGTGAGGACAATAATAATAATAATATTAATAGTATAATGATGCTTTAATTGTTCAACAGATAAGTAGGAAGAAGAAGATGAAGACGATAAACAGAATGAAAGCACAAGCAGGTACTTTTACGGTAAAAAACGTTTCAAATGGAAGAACCTAAAAAAATGTACGAACTCCTGCACATAATAACAGCGATCTAGGTCCAGTGACAAAAGTTGCACTTGGGTGCTTCTTTTGGATTTCTTATTTACTCATCAGTCTTCAAATCTAATCATGAAGATTTCAAATCAATCTTTAGTACTGATGGCACAGGGAGAGAAATATTTCGTTTATCGATGTCTGCTGAACGTTTCTCCATGTTATTAAATAGTCTTAGGTTTGATGATAGTAATACAAGGACTGAAAGAAAATTACTTGACTGCGTCCATTGCAAATCTCGTGTCACATTTTAATTCGAATTCGCAAAAAGCTTATACAATGGAATTGAATGTTACAGTGGATGAAATGTTGATACCTTTTAGAGGTTGTTCCTTCAAAATGTATATGCCTTCCAAACCGGCAAAATATGGCCTGAAGTTGCAAAGTGTTGTAGATGCACGTACTCAGTATGTATTTAATACTTATATATACTGTGGAAAGGAAAGCGATGATAGAGGATTATCGAATATCAAATTCCCACACACTGTAATCAAATTATGTAGACCATTGTTTGGTTTTAACCGCAACGTTACAACTGATAATTGGTTTTTGCAGTTGGCTGAAATTTTGCTAAAAAATAAATTGGCATTAGTCGGAACTATGAAGAAAAACAAAAAGAAAATTTCTAAAGAGTTCTTGCCAATAAAAATCCGTACAATCAACACATCAATTTATGATTTTACAAAGGATTTCACTCTTGTATCCTTTACACCATAGAAGAATAAATCAGTAATTCTACTTTCTTCTATGCACCACGCTAAAGGTACAGATAGAGACGTAAATAATCCGGAAATAATAACGTATTATATAACACTAAAGGTGGCGTTGATGCTGCATTTATTCTTCACAAAGCCGAGTCTATGGTTATACCCCAGAAACCCTATCACAGCTTAAGGTTTGCTCGTTGAAGTGCCGGACGATTGTGTGGCGTCGACGTCTTGACCACACCTCAAGCCCTCGCGACAAGATGTAAAAACGCGTCGTTGGACCTCCCAACGTTAGTCCATACAAGCACACGTCACCGTAACCAGTACTCGCTTGACCACAAGAGTCTTCCTCCTACCCAGGAAGGAATCTGATCCACGACCAAAAAGAACTGGACCCAGGAAAAATCCCTCCCACCCTGAAAGTAGATAAAAGAAAAAGAAAAGAAGCATCCGAAAATTTTACCCTCAAATCCAAAATAAAAAAGACTACAGCTTGCAATTGCTCAACTGTAGCCGGAAGCGGTGCCTGCTGTACAACCACAACATTCTATGCGCCGGTTAAGAAGAATTGGTCACCTACGCCAAGCTCCATCAAGTCCGCCGTTACGTCCCCCGAAAGATATTATGCCTGGTCCAGAGCTTGAGGCTACCGGGTCGAAGACAACAAACCTTCCCGAATGCATAGCCGTCAGGTTCCACAACAGGCGCCCCCCCACTCATGGTGACAGATTGAAAGAAGAGAAAGAAAAACAGGAAGACAAAAGGAGAAAAGATAGTACAGATGTTGTTGTACGGCTCGACTACCTCTCCCTAGATAACCGACCCCGAGTGACCTACCCTTCAATCCCCAACCAATCGCCCAAAGTAGGTAAAATCTGTAATATCAAAAATTTTTAACTGTAGACAAAACGAAAAGAAAACGTGTTTTAAACATTCCAAAAGCCGACAAGCGGGATAGAATAATCCGAAAGTAACCATACATACTAAGTAAAATAAATAAAAATAATTCAAGAAGATAAGCTTTCCAAAAGAACCAAAGAAAAGGATAAACTTTCTATCAATGACAGACAACATCGAAATGCCGACAAAGCGAAACGTAATATATACGGTGATGGCGTTGCTGTCGTCTAAACCACTTACTATACTAAAAAAGTATACCCAAGAAAAAAAATCTAACTAAACATACCATTGCGGAGTTTTGACTCCTAAAAAATGGGAATACTATACCAATTACTATACTACTAAACTTATATTAGGTGTTACTACAGCTAAAGAATAAGGATATCAGATTCACAAATAGTCAAAATCAGAAAAGAAAGTGAAAAAAAAATTGTCAATCCGATAGTACGTTCGGACCAATAAAAGAACGCTAATAGTCAAAATATCGAGAAACCGAGAAGTTACTATGCTTCAACCGCTTTCGAGGTTTGTGGCAGTTAAAAGATAAGGTATCAGTAGGAAAAGAAGTTGAGTCTACAGAAGAATCCGGTTCGTTGTCCGAAACAGCAGGTTTAAGGTTTTTAGCATGCCAAATCTCAATAGACACTTTATCGTGATTTGCTAACTCGTATGTCCAAGAAGAAGAAACGCGTTTGATCTGGAAAGGTCCGATAAATTTCGGTGGTAACTTAGCATTGAAATGTTTGCTGGCGTCAGAAAGTACAAAGTTACGTTTCCAAACAGCAGTAGGAAAATCGTGGTATTGCTGTATAATTAACTTTTGTTGATTCTTAGGAACCACTACTTTCCAATTAGAATGATTTGACGAAGTTCGGAGTGATTTATATAGTGACCATCAACTACTGACCATGAAGCAAACTTGCGAGGAAACATCGTAACTCGGTCGATAAGTTTCAAATACCAAGAATCAGTTATAGGAAGAGCAATGCCAAAGCCAGATGAAGGTTCATTAGAAATTTCAGTCATTGTATCCACTGGTGTAACAGAGCGAGATAAGAGATCAGGTACTACATGTTCTTTACCTTTTCAGTGTATGATTGAAAAGTCGTATTGTTGTAATCGGATAGATCAGCGCGCTAAGTGTCCAGAAGGAGCTGTAGTCGATGTAACCAAAGCAAAGAATGGTGATCAGTAACTACCGTAAAATGAGAGCCTTCAATATAAGGATGAAACTTTTCTATAGTCCAAAATACTTTTACAATACAAATTCCTTTTCAGTTGTAGAATAATTACGCTCAAGTTTGGTTAATGAGCGACTAATATAGCTAACAACAGTTTCACCGTTATCGGTCATTTGATTTAACACTGCCCCTTACCCAAAATCTGAAGCATCCGTTTGCACAGCAAAAGGAAGAGAAAAATCTGGATAAGAAAGAATAGGTGCCGAAACTAAGCAATTTTGTAAACTAAGGAAAGCGTTTTGACACTCTCGAGTCCAAAGGAAAGGGACATTTTTCCTAGTCAAATACGTTAGAGGAGATATCAAAGAAGAAAAGTTCGGGATGAATCGCCGATATCAACTCGCCATACTAATCAATCTACGCACTTCAGAGACTATCGTAGGAATAGGAATATTACAGATCGCAGCAACCTTATCAGGATCGACGAGTAAACCATTTTTGTTGATGACATACCCTAGATATTTCAGCTCAGGCCGACAGAAATGACATTTGTCTCGATTTAATGTGAGACCAGCAGTAAACAAACGTTGCCAAATTTTTGTCAGAACTTGCATATGATCGTCGAACGTAGGCGTAGCAATGATGATGTCATCCAAGTACGCAAAACAAAAAGGTTTTAGGTCAGCCCCAATAACTTGATCAATAAGACGCTGGAACGTAGCAGGTGCATTACGAAGTCCAAAAGACATTTGAGTAAATTTAAATAAGCCCCGCTGCGGCACTGTAAAAGCTGTTATAGCCTTAGATTCAGAAAAAAGAGGAATTTTCCAATAAGCTGATCTGATATCTAAAGAAGAGAAGAAGCGAGCGTCTCGTAAGCGATCTAAAATAGAAGATATGTAGGGAAGCGGATACGCATCCTTTTGAGTCACCTCGTTGACTTTCTTAAAGTCTACACAAAACCGATAGGTACCGTCAGATTTCTTAACTAGAACGATCGGACTAGACTAAGGACTTGAAGGTTCTACTACACCCATTTTGTCTAACTCGGTATGAGCTATTGATAGTAAAGTAGGAGAAAGAGGATAGTAACGCTGCTTAATCGGTTCAGCCAAAGTCAACATTCGATGATGTACGAAATTGGTTTCCCCTAGATCCGATGGTTAAGAAAGAAATGCTTGGTCAAGTAAATTAGAGAAAGTAAGATTTTGTTCTAAGGTTAAGTCAGTGAGAACGTGTAGAACATCAACACTCGGTGTTGATTTTAAAGAAGAGTTAAAGCTCCATAATCCTTTTGGAAAGTCCGGCACGAAATCCATAGCCTTCCAAAAGTTAATACCTAAAATTAAGGGTTGAGAAATTTCAGGAATAAATAAAGTATTCAATATCGTTATTTTATCTTCTAGGCGAAAAAGAAGAGATAAAGAACCTAAAACTATACAAGTCACCCCGTTAGCTAACTTGCAAAAGGAAGTCTTATAGTGCGTGAAGCTCCAGAATCCAGTAGTGCTTTGAAAGGATTTCCCAGAACCGTAACATTTAAAAAAAGACGTTTGTCACCCCTAACACTTGCCAAAACAAAGTCCAAAAAAATCGTTGCTTATTTTCTAAGCCATGTCCGAGTTTAAGAATAATTCGCAAGAATCTTCGACTCGGTCCGAAGACTCCGAAGTTAGTTTCCCAAATTACAACGTGGACAAGAAGTACGAATTACACCCTGTCTCCCACAACCATAGCAGTGAAGTGTTTGTGGTCTCGAACATTGTGGAGATAAGTGACTAACCCGATTGCAGTTCCAACAACGTGTTTCTCTAACATGAGTAGCAGTAGACGAAATTCGAGAAGTAGAAGTTCGATTATCAAGAGTAGACGAGGTATTAGGAGAAGGATAAGAAGGACGAGAGCGAGCAGAAACGTTAGCAAAAGTAACTCTAGTAGGATTCTTTGGTGGTTCTACAACTGAACCTACATAAGCTAGATTAGGTTCAAGTAATCGCGAAGTTTTTCGAGGAGGAGGTTTAAAGGTATCCACTAGTTGTTTATTGTGTTCTAATTTCTTGCCAATAGCTAACAATTGTGACAGCGACGTAATGTCCACAAGAACGAAAGAAGTTTGATAGAAAGGAGAAAGATTTCGTAAAATGATCTTTAGGTTCCGCTAATCGATTAAATAAACTTTGCATAATAGCGACATAAATAGCAATAGTTTCGGTATGTCCCATCGTTCGAGAACGAATCTCTTCCACCAATCTATCGTCGTAGTCCATTGGTAAGAATTCTTTTTTAAGAAATGTCACTACATCTTTCCACGAACGTAACTGAGAACGAGTACGGGAAAGAAGAAATGCCTTGCCACTAAGAATTTTAGGAGTGAAGTTGAACAACTGCTGTTTAGAAACATTACGAGCTGCTCGTAATTCTTCGATCCTAGTAAGTCTAATACAGACGAAGAGTTATCGCCAGAGAAAGAAATATTAAATTTAGCTACCGTAGTAGACTCAGAATAGCTTTCAGCCGATGGTACAGTAGTTGTCAATTCTCCTTCTGATTCGGAAGAAATCAAGTCAGGTTCTTCTTCATGTTGTAAGTTACTCGAATTAGCTTTGGTACAGAATGAGCAACCGGAGAAGAAATAAAAGCTATAGAAGGTCTTGCCTTGCGGATCTTTGATTCATCGTCATTTTTCAGTCCCTGCAGCGTTATTAAGAACTTATTCTGTTCAGCCAATTCAAAGTCAGATGTTGCATTAAGTAATTCGCACCGGCGTTGTGCCTGAAGCCAAAGGGTACTTAATTTTGAAAACAACAAAGAAAAAATGTCCCCTTCAAAATTATTCACCAATGCTTTAAATTTGATAAGAGTTTGTTCGAAAGCTGCCTTGTCTTCCCCATATGGTATATATGTTTAACTGAAGTAATGGATTTATTCAATTTCACCTGATCAGCTGTTCGTACCATTTTCTTAAGACGATCTACACTAATGTCTGTATCGATATCTCTAGCGATTAATTCGTATTCAAATTTAAATTTGTGAAGACAATTTACATCAAATTTCCAAATAGTAGCCATTTTGTTGAAATAATAAGTAATAGACAAAATCGAGAAAAAACCAACAATATAAGCTACCTGTTTCTAACCTAATTAACTAAGCTACCGATAAACGATGTAATCACAATTCAAGAAAATTCTTAAAAGAAATAAAGAGAACAAGAAAACGGTTGTAAGAAAATCGGGACCCTTAAGTTGGGCAGTCAAAATTTGCTACAAGCTTCTAGTAGTTTACGAACCTGCACGGCCAACTCGCTTTAGAATTGAAACCATACCTGTCGGAGAGAGGGGAGGTTCAAGTGACTTTATTTTAAAGGGCGCCAGATCTTTTTTTGCAGAAATAGCTCCTGCTAGATCAGCACAGAAGGCTCGAAGCTTGTGCAAAATTGTTAAGGTACGTAAAGCTGGAGGGAACAAAAAAAGAAACCAAATCGTTAACAACAATTGCACTTTAATTACTTTAGAATAATAAAAGGATTAAAATTTGAATCAATAACAATTACGAGATACGTTGATAGCATCACAGTAAATAAATTTAATCCAAGTACAAATATAAGCAGGTACTAAAATATGAGAAGTGCCGGCAACTTACACTACACTTAAAACAAAAGTGTAGCCATCAAAACATATAAAACATCTTCGTAAGTAAATTACATTAATAGTAGTAATAATTGACAGTTGACGTAATCAGCATGCGATAGTAATTTACTTAAACTAATTGAGTAATAATAATAAGAAGCAAATAAATTCGGACGCTTCGTCACGATTAGTAAATATGATTATTCATGAGTAGCACCGTAGCGACAGCGAATAATTAAAATCAAAAATTGACTTACCAAGATTCAGGTGTCCTTTCAGAAAACGTTTTCTTATTGGCTTTCTGTAATCAAACTTCCTGACAATAATCGTGTCTACCTGGCGACTCACAAACTACAACAGGTAAAAAAAACATTTAAAAGACAGTAATAGAACCGAAAGGTATCGTATGCTGTTACAATATGTATTTTCGTCCACGATGGTATTAGATATTAATTGCCTCTGAAGAGAAATTTAATCGTGTCTGGTACTTAGGCTCTTCCGTACAAGATAATATTATTTAACGGTATTAATTGCCTCCGCATAGAAATTCTGCCCTTGTATCGCAGCGTTTTTAGGTCTACAGCTTCCGATAATTTTTCCCTTGTAGATTTTAAACTAAGACAAGAACACCCATATTTAGGAGGTAGCACATGGCGCTAATAAAAAGACATAAAAATTACCTTTAATCAAAAAAAGAATAAAAAGCACTTACCCTGCGTAGAGTAAATTATTTAATTATAGATACTTTCATTAGCCATCGTGTCACAACACGTGGATGTTTTAAGAAAACGATTTTTAATTCACGCAGACATAGGTTATATCGTGAACGATGTTAAAGTCTAAATGCCCGTATATCGTCTTCTCAATACGAAGGGACCAACGATAGATGACGTCGTGAAATGGAAAAGTAATTTTAATTAAACCAATATACAGGGTAATGCATTTTTAAATTTATGCACGTAACAACTTTGCAACTTTTACATCTGAAAGGGTGTGGCAACGTAGCTCAAATCTTGTCATAATCTTAGAAGCTGTAGAACTGTGAACCGCCATAAAACTCGGGTAAAATTCAGTAATCTTTTAGTTTTGTTGTTTTTTTTTTTTAATTTCGCAACAACTAGTTACATTGTGGTGAAGCAATTGTCAGGAATCACGAGATATAAATTGATTATGTAATCATTGAATGATTTATTTAATCCAATCGTATTCAATCAAAGTCTGGCTAAATTTCTCTTTGGCTCTAAAATTGAGTGTGTCTAGAAAAATATTTACATATATCCGAATGCTTTCAAACGTATCTAAGCCAGCAGAAAATGAGTCAGTCGACGTAAATCACAATTTTTTAACCTTTCTTTGCATAACATGATTGTGAGCGCAATATTATTATTTGAGCTTTGCGAAGGTGACATTTTCCTTTTGACAATATTTTGTGTCAAATAAAGTTTGATGTTTTGAGATCCTGTTGCTGGCTTTGTGTTTCTTATCGTACATCGCTTGGAAAACAATAGCTAAGCATTACCAACACAGCCCAAATAACCATTTTTGTGTTTCTCTAGAAAAAAAATTTATAAAAGATGTACCCTCCAGTTTGCAATCATTTTGCACTAAACTATTACATACTACTAAAGCTATAATTGGGAAACAACGGCCGGGACTGTTTGAATTTAGAGTTTTTAATACTAATTCAATGCCGAGCACAATTTCCGTTCCTCTTGGAGAGATAAAGTGCAAACAAATTGAACTACAAAAATAGAAAACATTAGTGACGCCGGCCTATTTTCATGCCATGATGTTTGTTTGAGTGCATGAATTTAAGATAAGATATCGGGTTTCTCTTTAGATATGTCACTGGAAGCGCGGAGCTATTCTTGATAATGAACGGTCTTGCTCATTGGTGTTGCTGATTTATCATCTTCTAGCAATGAAGAAGTTATGGGAAACAATTCTCAGGCATTTCGTGGACAAATGTTGAATACAAACAATTGGTGAATTATCATACGACCATATTCTCGTTCAATAATACTTAGAATACTAGTTATTTGGGTTTTTTTTATTATTTATGTATGTATTCTTATTTTTGAAAATTGTAACAAACCTTGTTTATTATATTACGTAGGTAATATTGTGTTTGTTTTCAACACCTTGCGATAATTGCAAGATTTGCGATATCTGTGAACTTTTTTTCTATAATTACAACGTATGACAATTTTGAACCGATTGTCGGCGGTTATGTTTCGCCCTGTTCCATAAAGTAGCTCGGCCATTCTTTTCACCACGTCACTGGGCACACCTTTCACGGAATCCTAACAAAATCTTGTCAATAGTAACATTTTCTCTAGGGATGTAATTCTTTTGACAGTTTTCAACAAACCGATCAAAAAGTTCACAAACTGGTCGATCATCAAAACGAAAATAGCGTAATATGAACTTAAAACGCCTGATGTTCATTACAACGCCAAATTTCTCAACGCCATCTCCTTCAATCCCTCAGAGTGGTACAAAACTCTGACGATTTCCCCGGTACGCTCCAGTCAGATATAGCAACCAATAAATGCTTTGATTTTGATTAGGTCTGTTTCCTTGGCACCTCTTTCTCTTACATATTTGTCATTGATTGGATTTATATCTTGGTTAGTGAATTGTACAATCAATTCCTCAATTTTTGTATCAAAAAGCGATTTTCAACACTACAATATGGTAGTAACATTTTTAACAAAACCTTTTACACCAAGAAGGTGTGTAATAATGTTGTAACTCCATGCCTTACAAAAAGCCAAAGGTAGCTTCTTAGCCCACCTTTCTCCGGAAAAAAAAACTTCTTAACTACGTCTTTGCCTTGTCCATCATCCTCTTCAGATGACACCTCATCTTCCTGTTGAGTTACTGAGTTCTCCTCACGTTCCCTTACCTCATCTTCAAGAACGATGTTGCTCTAATCGCCTAAATCTTCAACCAAATCTTTAGAAGCATCATCGTCGTAGAAAAGTTTCATTGTCTCTTAAACACCATTGAGTTTATTTTTAGCGATTTGGCAAAATATTTGTATATAACATGCCTGAAACGACAGGAAAACAAATTAGAAGTCAATCGGGCGCACTCTGCCTAAAAAGCTATGGTGTCCAGTACAGCACTTATTTCTCAAAATACTGACGAATCGACATATTTGAGTTTAATGAACAAATGCAAATAAAAATATCTTGGAAAATCGCACCTTCAAAACTTTGACGCAATCAGGTGCAAACTAAGTTATAGTTGCAAACACTGCGTTAAACGCTCCAAATCATTTCTAGAATGTTACATTTTAATTGAAACTGAAGTTATTTCATTACTTTGGTGTGGGATTTTGATGTTACGTATAAAATCGACTAATTACGAATTTAATTTTTTTTTAATGTGGAAATTTTTGAAAAAGTGTCATATGAGATCAACTTACATAATATAAATCTTAATAACACTTACAATTTATAATACGTAAATGAAATATAACCTAATAATAGTTCATGCATAATTTTGCTTTTTTGTATTTATTGTGTTGGCTCAAGTAATTATTTCACCTTGAAATCTAAATTGGTGGATGTTACAATTACATTTTGAAAATTTGTCTTTTGTTAGTGATAATTTTATGCGTCCTTTATTATTAATTTCAAGTATAGACTGTTTTTTTTTAATTTGATTTAGTTAAAAAAAATGTTTTATTATAAGTTTTAAACTGGCGTGTACTTGGACTATTCTGCTCTAATTTTTCAAATAAGCTCTACGTTTTTTTAAATTTTCACCTGTGATTACAATTTTATGTTACTAATACCTACTCAATATATAGCGAGCTAAAAATATAAGAGACATAATCACCGTTTCGAAACAAATGGACAACAACGATGCCTTGGAAAGTGTTTTTGCACATTTAGGTAAGCAATTTTTTGTCAATTACACGTTACAATTTAACTTGCATGAAAACTTAATTGTTTAGTTTGGGGTCATAAACTATATACTTTTATTATTTAACAATTTTATGAACGTATTATAATGGAAGAAAAATTACAATAAAATACTAGTAGTTGAAAAGCGATATAAAACTTGATAAACATTTTACTGTTATTTAATTAATGAATTGAATAAGTTCGTCATTATCAAAACTCGAAAAATATGCACTTAAAAAAACCCTAAAATGTGCATGCAAATATGTTCTACAAATTGTCAAAATATGTTTTCGTGGCCCTGATTTCTAACGCAGAAAGACTTGGATTTTGAACCGGGTTTTATATTTTATACATTTCACAAAACCCGCAAAATTTCAAAAGTTCACAAACTTTGAAATTTTTACAGAAAGCCTGAAAGTGAAGATATAGGATCATAAAAGCCTTTATATTGCGCCGTTCTATGTTGAAATTATTGTTTCTGAATTTTGATGACTTCCTTGTATAGCCTAGGCCAGAGGATTTGGGTTTTAGCTAAAATTGTTGTCTTTTTAAAGTTTACGGCACATCTGATGTCTAAAAACTGTTCCTCAATAGTTGATCTTGTATTATGTTTTTTTTCTGTCCGTCTTATGTTTTTTTTTCCGGGTATCGATGTTGTTGTTCTACATAAGTCAGCCCACACAAACAAAGGATGTGTTTAGGTCTTTAGTCCTTCGAAGCGTGCTGTTGTCTCTTTGGTTTTGAAAAATTTAAATCTATCTTATTTGTTGCATTAAAGATCACTTTTACATTTTTAGCTATAAGTTTAAAAAGCATCCATCACGTTAAGAATTTCCAGCAGTTTGTCTCAAAGATTAACAAGATGAGATTAGAAGCAGAAAATACTTTAGTCAGTTTTGATGTGACCTTTCTCTTCACAAAAGTGCCATTGCAGACAACATTAAACAACATCAAGACCAAATTACAAATAGCAAAACTGAATAAAGAGTATAATACATTAATTTATTTTTCTTTCAACAACGTTACATACGAATAAACTGAAAAAGCAGCTTTGAGATCGCCACTTTTTGTAGTAATCGTCAATGTACTTATAAAGGATTAAAAAAAATAGCTTAAAAAACTGTTACCCGCAAACCTAACAATACGTGGATGATGATATTTTTATAGTTCTGTCTCAGAAAAAATATACTTCAACACTAAATTGCATCATTATCTAGCTCAAAAATTTTCAATGCTAAGAACCTTAGTAGACTGTGCCCAAAACATCAGCCATCTAACGGACGCCTTGAGAAAAAACGAATACAGAAAAGCAGACATAGATAGAGCGATTAACAGCACAATACAAAAAAGACAAAAACAAACCGTCGCAACAGTTACATTGTTATAAATGTATTTATTGTTTTCGATATTTTACCATCTGTATTATAACCCTTTGTCATAATGGCACGCCTGTCGTTGTTGTTGTTCTGGCTTGCGACTGGGTTGTTGGTACTCTGACATGTTGCCACGTGTACTAATATAAATTGACATCTCTTTTTTTTTTAAATTTACAAATTTAGTTTATTTGGAATAATCATATAATAACCTAATATTATAACCAAAATCGTGACATGTCTTTTGTGAATATTGTTGAGTCGTCATTGTAATGCATGTTACGTTAAAAGTGTTTTGGTATAATGTTTGTACCCTGTATAAGAATTATTCTCGGAACGCCCACTTTTCGCCGCACTAGCAGGGATATATGTCTTATCGTAAAACGATCATCTTTTCGGTAATGTTAAAATAACGCGGACATCATCTAACGTTATGTGCGCCCAGCGAGGATTTTATTGCTAATTATTTAGACGCATGCGTGCGGGTATTGAACAAAATAGTGTTACGACTTGAGTAAAAGTCTTTATTAGGAAAGTTCTTAGACACAAAAATATAATTAGTTTGAGAGAAACTCGGCGCATTCGATTTGTTTTCATTGATCGTATGAACGAAGGGCAAATTTACTTGTGATAACGCTTTATGTACAGTTTTGTTTATTTTGTTAGAAATTTCTAAAAAGGTACCGCTAGCTAGTCACATTCTTCAAAGAAAAACTAAACTGTACGTATTATACTTTCTTATCGTAACAAAATTTGGCGCCCAACGTGGAGCTTGATTTTGTGTGTGCGATTATAATTCGTTCTATTATTATTGACTTTTCTACGCATTAATTGTTTTTAGTGGGTTCGGTGTATTCAAAGTTTTGTTTCGTATTTTTTGTGTTGTTGTAAGACTTCAGTTTGGAGTTACTTCACTAACTTTTACTTATTTGCTTAACTTGTTTTAGTTATCGACTTATTTTGATTTTGATTTGATTTTTAGTCGGACATATGTTAGCAGATTTCCGATTTTAGTTCACGGTTTTGATTACTTTATTGTTTTAAGTTTCTTAGTGTTTTAGACATGTATTCTTCAGACAAAGAACCACGATTCCTTACTTATTCGAACTCTGATTCAGAAACGAGCTTAGAAAATTTGAATGTTTTTTACTTATGGAATTTCTTCTTTGGATTGACGAATTGTGTTTGTCTCGTGGTGTTTCACACCATCAACGTTTGAAGTTCCGTCTGGCAAAGCTCTTCTTGCTTTTACGACGAACCAAATTTCTTTGGGCTTTTGGAAAAATGTTGCTGCTTTGTTAAAATCAGAATTTCTTCCCGATAAGCTCCTATCGTACGCTTATGAATTGTCTCTATTAAGCGATCGTCATAATTTACATTAAAAAAATCTGATTTCAACAAAGCAGTAACATACTTCCAAAAGCGCAAAGAAATTTGGCTTGTTCTAAAAGCAAGAAGAGCTTTGCCAGACAGAACTTACGTTACCACTATGCGATACCATTTTTACAACTATTAGAACCGGTCTCTAATCAAATACAACTTAAGGTTGTGCGTTGTAATCTAACTTTGTTTTATCAGCCAGGGTTTGTGTAAATATCAATTTCTACATTTGCCGAATTAATGATGTATGAAAGACAGCTCGCTCAATCTAAGATTTCTATAGATGAATATCAACCACTTACGCTGAAACTACTTCTTTTGGGACAATTTTGGTTCACGCAAGGAAGGAACATAAGGATCGTCAGTCTTTGTTTAACCCGGATGCATGTTCCTTTCAGGTGGCTTCACTTTCTTCTTCTGTGTCTACTGCTAATTCAAATACTCTTAGTTGCCGTGGTTTTAGAAGTGCTAAACCTTTACGTTCGGTTTCTTTTTTTTGTTTTTTCGTTTGGTGTCTCATCGGTTTTAAGGATTACCGGCCTTACTAACGACCAATAGTATAATTAGTTAGTGTGTAAAATGTTTGCGTCTCCTCGTCGATTTTCGCATTGGTTAGTGATCCAAGGTGTTATGTACAAACGAATACAAGTTTTTCTTGGCGATACGTAACTGTGAAAGCTAGTAATTCCAAACGAATTTATTATTCACTATCATTCTACTTCTAGTCGTCGTAGTGTTGCCAAGATGTAACTTCCTCTTTGACGTCATTTCTAGTATTTAAGAATGCAAACATATAGCAATACAGTTTATGTAAGGTTCAAATATTGTAAGATTAGTTTTATCCGGCTCGAAGAACCAAATTTTGTTTGTGAATAAAGTTTCATTTGTGGTCGCAAAGTAAAAAAAATTAAATTACTGACGGGTAATGCCCAGAATGAAAACAATCTTCTCTCAATAGTGAATTTGTCCAGATGACGACAAGCTTGAAGCGAGTTTGTAAAATTAATAAATGCACGCCGCAGTATACTCGTAAACACTATCGAAGTTCTTAAAAACTGCGATTTATTTTGAACGGAATCTAGGAAACGAATAGAGAAAAAATCTGGCGATAAGGAAAAGTTTGTATAAAAGCAGGAGAAAGTACATTTGATTTTGTATCGCAAAAGGACGCAATTATCAAATAATTGGCGTTAAAAATTAATAAGTAGGTTATTTATACCCAGCACGTAGTATTACCATTCCAATTAATTTCAAATTAAAAAGTCTCAAAACATGTCATACCATTTGAGTAATTTTGTTTTTAAACTCATATTTGTTATTTTAAGTTTTTAAATAAGTTTGTGTTCAGTTTACGCTATATATATGATTTATAGTTCCGACACTTATTATTTGGTTTCTTTGAGATACAAGTAATGTGATATTTTTAAGGAGTTATTTGTGTTAACACCATGATGTGTTGAAACTTTATACAAAATTTACGTGTCTTTTTTATTTGTCATCTTTGTTAGTTACGCTTTCATCATAGAGTATTTTTTTTTTAAATATCTGTCGGCAGTTTGTACAAAACTTTATAAAAAAACTCAGTTGTTATCAAAGAAAAGTCTTGTGATGTAATTCCAGAACAAATCATATCGGGTTAGCGTGACGTGATTGATTTTTTTATCGTCTAAAGTATCGTGAAGTTTTGTGTTTAGACCTAAAACCCGAGTTCGTAAATTTTTGGTATAAAATTCTTCACGTGAGATGGGTTTTCGTAAAGTTTATGGCTGAGTAATGTTTGGTTTGGTGATCGTGTAATCCAACCTTATCCATTCGCATTGTCCGGCTAAATAATTAATACAGCCAAGTCACGTTATTACCTAGAATGACCAACTAGCTTCTGGAGTCAATTACCGGCACCTTCATAAGGATACAAAATTACTTCAGGTATTTAAAAATTTACGTTTAGTGTTTTGCAATAATATTCGAGTCACGGTAAACTAAGCGCTTTGCACTTATCAAAGTGTATTTTTTTTAATTATTCCTAATTTTTACTTACGTAATTTTGTAATTTACATAAAACAATTTAGTGGATGATTCGCCGTCGGTAAATAAATTTAACTGAACGAGGAGTATGCTTGGTATATTCTAACTTAATTTTAAGTTTGTTTGCTTAAGTAACCATGCAGTTCCAATCATTTTTTTTATATGTATATAAATCTCAACGCTTGTATTTTGTGTTAAATTCAAGTAAACTTTATTTCTTTTGTCATTTATTTTTATTAGTGCTCAATTTTAATTACCTGTTTTTTTTAATTGCCATAATAAATTTGTATATGTTAACTGTGCGCGTTAAATCTGTATTAAGATTTCAGATTTGGATGTTACAACTCTCAAGGTAGGTTCATCAGAGTAGTAACCAACTTGATAGGCTTCTGCGTGATTAAAGAACCGGAGGCTAATTTCATCGTGTTCTTAATTAGCGTCTACGCCAAATTTGAGTTTTTACTTCCGATTTTGTCATTTCCGAAATTTATCTACCCCTTACCACTGAGCACCGACAATACCTCAATTATGTTACCTTTATTCAGACAATTTTTTTAACACTTAACAAAATGTTGTCAATTTAAAATAAAACGCGTTACTTTTAACATTTCATACAAGCTAAATAATCAATCCGTGTATCGCATTACAAACTATCACGTTTTATAAATAAATTTGGTTCTTATTTTATCAAGAAAACCTCGACTTTTCAGTTTGTCAAACTTGGCCAAATATAATTAAGCATATAGAAAAGTCAATATTTAGATATTTCAATAGTCTTTTTGAGTATTTTTTTGAGTAATTTTTAAACATTTTTGTTGATATATTTTTAGTTTCTCCTTTTATTTTTTAGTTTTATTATTATATTAGTCATAAGACAATTTTAAATTGTTACATCCAAACTGTAGCAAAAAAAATTCCTGGGTAAACTACAACATAAACTGGGTTTTGTTCGTTGGTAAGGAAATGATTAGTTCAAAACTAAAAGTCGTAATTTTTTCAGAAATCTCAAAAATGGAAGTAAAATACTTAAAATCGGTGTAGACGCCAATCAAGGTGAAATTAGATCCTAGATCCTTAATTACCGAAAAGCCAAATAGGATGGTTATGACTTCTAGTAAACTTACCTTTGGGGTTGTAACGTCACAAATCTTAAATAATATAACCAAAATCAACGCGTACGCAATGTTTTTAAAAAACTTTAGTACATATAAAGCTTACAGATTTATTATAAAATAAAACAAAAAATGCAATGTAAGTAAAACAGTTAATTCAAAATTAGCAACAGAGAAACATAAGAAACAAAAAGCGTAATTGAAGTAAAATTTACAAGACTCTAACACAAAATCGCAAAATACAAACGT
This sequence comes from Aquatica leii, assembly GCA_035610365.1. Classification (NCBI taxonomy): domain Eukaryota; kingdom Metazoa; phylum Arthropoda; class Insecta; order Coleoptera; family Lampyridae; genus Aquatica; species Aquatica leii. The sequence goes on along the minus strand of CM069434.1, from coordinate 10,618,676 downwards.
TAAAATTTAATTAAAAGAAATGAATGAAACTGCGTGGTTAGGTAATAAAGTGAACATACGAACGTAAAAAAAATAAACAAATATATCAAACGTAAAATACAAAATGCTTTTTCATTTGTTGTGGTTTAGATATTTAGTTTTATACAAGATTATGCATTGATTGTTGATATATCGAGACAATTCTTACATATAATCAAGGTCCACCTTCTAGTGTTTCAGTTGCAAGCATACTCTTTGGCCATCTTATTCATAGTGTCATAAGTTGATGGTGTATATGCCTAAAACCGACTCAAAATTGACTCAATAAAAGTATTATTTCATAATTCGTTTGTAAACAGTTTGTAAAATAAATTAAATAATGAATAAATTAATTCAGAAACGGCAAATCAATCACTAGATTAATGTTGTATTTAGTTGACATAATTACGCAAGTCAAAGTTAAATATAAAACTCACTTTGATAAGCTTGAAACCTTTTTGTTACACTGAACACGATTACAATTATTGCAATAATACGTTTGCAATAAACATAAATGGCATATACCTGTATTAATATTTGGTTTACTTTTAAGTCTAAACACACAATTTCATAATCCTTAGGGGGTCAAACACCACACGTTTCGCCCACAAAACTTTCAAAATGATAACGCTACCACTTCTCAAAACGGCTCCACCACAATCATCGCTAGCTCCAACCAAGCAGAGCGCGCTTCTCACTGAAAAACGCCTGAGAGCGACTTGCTTCTTTAAAATAAGCGGCCAAAACGATCAACGGAATTCCACTTTGGGAATTAGTGCTGGTTAAACATTTAAACTTAAAGGGCGACTGAGTCTGGTCGTCTGGCACATTCCTTTGGAGACAATCATCGCAGAAAAAACCACCGGGAGTAAGCAGATTGAGGCCTGGTATCTACATCGCACCTCCGCTCCGCGTAGTTTGTTGTTTATTCGTTCGTATGTTTAATATAATTTTATAAACTTATCGTTTATCATTTTCGGCTTGCTGCTTTGCGCTTTAGTCAAATCTCGACGCTGCCGAATCACACGCGACGGTCCAACACCGCGTTTCCGCCGCTTTCGAGAACACGCGCAAAGGTAACAATTGGTGCCATAGAACGTAAGGTTTATCAAGAAAGCAACGAGCACCAGCCCACGCTCTACATGCCGATAACAAAAAGCATTACCTCCGCTTGCAGCTAAGACAACTCATCACTTAAAACTGTAAGAACCAGTCGACCAAGTACCGACCAATCTCCGTAAAATGTTGTTAACGCTCACAACTGCAGAACTACTCACCTTCACCGGTGACCCCATGAAACATCCCGCTGCACTTGAAAAACATTTCCTACTGAACCAAAGATCAAAGAACTGCAACTAATAAGAACACGGAGAAAAGAAGCAGCTGCTTGGTGGAAAATTTACGCCGATTTTGCAACAACATTTTCCGAATTCAAAGACCTTCTGCTAGAAAAGTCCATTCAAACCACGTTCCAACTAACTGCGCAGTTTTACGATCAAAAACAATCAACTAACGAAATTGTCTCCAAATTTTTTTATAAGAAACAAAAACTGGGGCGGCGATTGATTATAAACGCTGAACAACACATTCCGACGTTTATTGAAGTGTTAAATGCAATCCTGCTGCCTCATTTTATCACAATAAAATCGACAACCCTTATCGAATTGGTAAAAATAGCAACCGCTATCAAAACCGCCTTAAAAAAACCAGCCACCACTGAAGAAATTTGAAACAAAACCAGTGACATCTGAAATCAGACGAACCACTACAAAAAGTGGCACTTTTAGCAAAACTGCCCGGTGGCACAAGCACCCCTCAGAGCCAATTCGTAAAACACCAGACGGGCCGAGGAGCAAAACCAGTCTCGGCTACAACCTCAGCGCTAATGCTCGCTTGTCTACTATCCAAATAACGATAAACAAGTAAAACCACTGTTAGATTGTGTCACGCTGTTAGTTTAATATTCGATTATTTGTGGAAGGTTGAAACGGGCGGATTTTGGTAGCCACCAATTGTTCCGCGTTATCATCCAAGATAGTTAACAGGTGGCCTTGTTCGAAATATTCCATGACGTCGAAGTATTGATACGTCCTTATCATATCCACCGTCAAAGGTTGAGAATCGCCAGGACAATCTTTTCTTTTTCGAAGACAAACCTAAAAAATTTAATTGGTTAAGTCAAAGGAAAACGCTGCGCACTTGCTGTCGTAATAATTGGATACTAAATAAACCTTCTTATTTGTGTTTAACGTATATGCTTGTTCCAATTTGGGTTTAATATTACTTTTTAGGTACATCAAGTACGGAGATTAGCTAATGTCCGACTGAGGTAAAACCTACCTGTAAGTATTACTACTTTCAATTCTTTTGATTTGTGTTTCGGGGACTAGGTCGTTTAGGACCGTACGTGCATGTTAACTTAACACAATTAATTGTATTTTTGTGCTTTGCGAATCTATCAGTTGTGCACATCGAATCTCGAAGGCTTAATTTGTTTGGTTTGTCTACAACTTTATTTTTGACAGATCAACTCCAGAAACCCGAGTTTCTCGTAACAAACAGTTGCAAATTTTGTGTAGTACAGTGCAACATCGGCGAAAACAACCTAACAATAGAATTTCTGGTTGCGCTTAAGCTACGAGTGCCGGCCATTCTAGGACAAGCATGGTTGCAAGAACAAAAGTCGGTGACTGATTTTAATCGGCGTTGAGCACTTTGGCAACTCGACACGTAGAACCATCTACTGGGATCAACTACGAAAGTTCGAAGGCGTCAAGCACTTAAACCAAAAGGACGTTATCCACGGTTTCCCGGAACAACATCTGGATCAACTTAACCACCTGATAGAAGCGTTTTCGGACACGTTCTAAGCAACAGGGCCATCCACTACGACTATCAATACGAAGCATGCCATTCGGTTAAAAGTAGATGTTCCATTTCAGGTATCGCCATATCGATACTCTCCCAAGAAGACCATTATCGCATGAGCAGTAGAATCCACGCTCTCCAACGGAATCATTAAACCTACTACATTTGATTACTACTCCCTGAGTGATCGTCAGAAAAAAGCATGAGAAGTCCCGATTCTGCATTGACTACCGGCGTCTTAATCAGCAAACGCACAACGAGAGTTTAAACCTTTTCGTGATACCGGAGAGGCTACGAGATTTGGGGTCGTCAAACATTTTTTCAACACTAGATTTGAAGTGCGGGTACTGGCAAGTTTTTTTGGAAGCAGCGTCTAAACCCCTGACAGCATTTGCAGCACCAGACAGATCAGCGTACCACTTTCGGGTTATGTCGTTTGGATTAAGCTTCCAAAAGTTAATGATGCAAAAAGTGTTTCCGGAGTACCTGCGTAATTTTGTCCTCGTCTGCCTTACCGACATTATAATATATTTCAATTCTTGGGAAGACCATTTCAGGCTCCTTCATTTAGTTTTGGAACGACTACTGCAACACAATCTGCGGCTGTCTTTTGAGAAATGCAATTTAGGCGTCTAAAAGATCACCTATCTGGGGCACATCATGACTGCTGATGGTAATAGCTCTCTTTCAGAACACGTAGAAACTCTAACCGTTGCTGAGAAGCCATCGACTAGAAAACAACTCCGGCGCTTTCTGGGGCTGTGCAACTGGCTCCAACACTACGTGCCGAACTGCGCACAGATTCAAGCGCCGCTTAACGAGCTGTTACCAATAAAGTCAAAATTCGCGTAAACATCATCCGTTGAAGAGGCATTTAAAAAAACAAACGACTCCATAAAAAGCAAACTAACGTTAAGTTGACCCAACTTTACTAAACTATTTGTTCTTCAAACCGATGCCAGCGGCGTCGGCATTGCTGCAGTGCTCTACCAAAAAAACAATTAAGGCCGTCGAATAATCAGCTACGGGTCTGCCAAGCATTGGCCTCACAAACAGCGTTACCACATTAACGAGCAAGGGTGTTTAGCCATCATTTTGGTCATCAAAAGGTACCGCACGTACGAAAAAACCACCGTACTGCTTGTAAGCGATAGCACAGCGCTCTTGCGGTTACACAAAATAAAAAGCAGCAAGACCAAAATGACGCAATGGTCGTTAATGCTACAGGAGTACTCGTTCGACATTAAGTACTGCTCCGGTAAATTAAAGAACTCCCTGACCATTTATCTCGAACCCTTACTGACTGAGAAATCGAAGAACTGTCCGAAGTCAACCGGATGTTGCCTCTCGAACCACCATCACGCATATTGCCGTGTCCAAACTGACACTTTCTCATTCAAAAAGCCCAGCAACTCGACATATCTGGGAGCGTGTCAAAACACGACCCATCGCTGGAGACGACGTGGAGCTCCACCGACAGTTTCTCGTAGAACACGGAGACCTCTACAAAAAACTCAAAAATCGCAACGTGTTGGTCGTCCCGACTTCTGTCTAGGAAGCAGTGATGTTTGCCTACTACGACGCACCCACTACACCCCAATCAACATCGCTACCAATCTAGGTTTGCCAACTATGGACCATCCAAAACGAAATTCGAAATCGGACAAATGGTACTGGAGCGAAGACATTCTACTACAAGATCGCATTGCGAACAAAAATGGTCAGGTCCGTTCCTCATTGTTCAAATAGCCGGAACCAACGCATACTGGATTGACAGGAACGGTAACTACGCCAAAATCCATTCCCATGACCTACGTTCAGCACCTGCAGACCAACAAGGGCCAACACCTGATGAAACCATTTTTTTGTATACGTTTGTTGTTTATTTGTTCTTATTTTTAATATAATTTTATAAACTTATTATTTATCATTATTGACTCGCCGCTTTGGGTCTTCGGCAACGGTAACAAAAAGAAATTACTTCTAATAATAAGGCAACGATGGGTTAACGTTGTAGGGCAGCTGCACAAATGCAACTATAGTATAATAGAAATTACTCTTAATGGTGCTAAAATAAACAAACTGCTACAATATGATGTTACTACTGATCGTAAATAAGGGGGTCAACAAGAAAGTGCGCATGAAAATTCACAACGGTTACAGTCTTAAAACAGTGTTGTGATTTTTCAATTTTTATTAAACGATAATGTAACTTACAACTTAAAAATACGTTAATTTTTATAAAATTGTATAGTTTTATTTTGTTTCAGGCGATTTTGGTAAATATCAATTAATGCAGCTGACGCTGCATTTAATCGCAGCAACTACAGCAAGTATTCACATGCTTAGTTTACAGACAGTTGGTGCTGTTCCAGATCACAGGTACTCATTTTTTTTAAACTTTAGCTTTTCTTATTTTTTTGTACTTTGTAGATGCCGAATACCAAGTTTAGACGCATCGATTAACACAAGTTTTATTGTCGATAAGTTAGAAATGTATATTCCAAAAATAGATGCACAAACATTTGACCCTTGTTACATGTACAATTTAACAGCAAAGGACAATAGTACAATTCCGTGCGATTCTTGGGTGTATGACCCAACGTACTACAAATCGTCAAGAGCAATAGAATGGAATTTTGTGTGTAATCGAAGATGGATGGGTGCTGCTGCACAATCAGTATTTATGCTTGGTGCTCTTATAGGCGCCGTATCTCTTGGTTCGGCTGCCGATAAATACGGAAGAAAAGCTATATTTTGTTGGTCGGGGACTTTGCAATTAATTTTTGGCGTTGCTGCGGCGTTTGTACCACAATACCACTTTTTTCTTTTGATACAATTTTTTTATGGCGCATTTGGATCAGCTGGAAGTTTTACAGCTGGGTTTGTTTTGACTATGGAACTGATCGGACCAAGTAAACGAACAGTGTGCGGACTTTGTTTCCACGCAGCATTTGCATTCGGCATAATTTTGGTCGCTGGTTGGGGTGCTATAATTCATGATAAACAAATATTACAGTTAGTTTATGGATTACACGCAGTATTTCTAGTGGGACATTGGTGGTGGATGGATGAATCTCCCAGATGGCTTTGGGCTAACGGAAAAATAACTGAAGCAATTAACATAATACAGAAAGGTCTGAAAATAAACGGAAGTTCTGTAGTGTTAGATCCAGCTGCATACGTAACAACAACAACTAAGGTTAACCAAACTTTGCTTGTTGCTAATATTTTTGATCTTTTTAAAACTCCTGTCTTACGAAAACGTACTTTAAACGTTTGTTTAGCATGGTTTGCCAATTCTCTAGTATTTTACGGTTTGTCTTTAGGTACTGGCCAATGTTATGGAAATCCATTCGTTATACTATGTTTAGTCGGAGTTGTAGAATTTCCCGGTTACATTATAACTATATTTATAATGAACCGCATAGGTCGTCGCTTTCCAATATCTTTCTTTATGATTTTAGGAGGAGTTTGTTGTATAAATGCAACGTATTTATTTAAAAACGATTTAGGAAGCACTATATTTGTGATGATTAGTAAATTCTCAGTTTCAAATTCTTTTGCGGTTATATATAATTATACGGCCGAATTATTTCCAACTGTTGTCAGAAATTCCGTTTTAGGTCTTGGCGCAATGAGTTCTAGACTTTCTAGTACGTTAATTCCTTTAATTGGGTTGTTAGATTCAATAAACTTAGAGTTACCAACTACTATTTTTGCCATGATCTCAATCATTTCCGGTTTTTTAGTTTTATTTTTACCCGAAACTTTAGGATCTTCTATGCCACAAACTGTAGAAGATGGGGAAACGTTTTTAGTTAACGACACAGCATTTACCTCATGTTGTAGGAGGAAAAAGAAAGACGTTAGCTAAACTGAATAAAAGTATGTAAAATTTTGTGTAATTGGAATACAATTTGTAACTGTTTTTATTTTTACAATAAATCATTTTATATATATTTTATTATAGATTTCAAATATTAAATTTATTTATTTAAGTGTGTGCAGCTATTAAAAAAATAAAAGCAAACTACCAAACTAATAATTTTTGCTACCTCAATCAAGTAAGTCCACCGCAATTTATACAACCTATGCTAATGCACCTCAACAAATGTACCAAATCCTTAATCAAACAATGCAAATTCCCACTTTTCCATACTCGCAACTTGCGGTTTTTCCACAAACAGAATCACAGATACCCGTCTAGAATGAACACAGACATTTCAATAGCCAACCAACAAGTGAATGGCAAACAGTAATAAATAATAACCGTAACAAAATCCTGATAGAAATCCAGCACAAATAAAAAAACCAATAATGGTTAGGTGCTTCTACCTTCCATCAGCTGTCAACTAAAATGGATGAAGACGAACATGAACAGAACGAATGTGCTTCTAAGAAATCCCAACCACCACCAATATTTATCAACTCGTTTACAATACTTCTTAATAACTCTTACGTTAATTTAATGAAGTTATTCCACGTTTTTAAATTTATCTTTGTCTATTTAAATTGTTAAGAAGATTTTGTATTTAATTAATTTGAGATTTTACGCTGCTTGAACATCCGTATTCTGTATTTACGTTGATTTGGCATTTTCTTTGTCAAGTAAAACTCCTAATTATGTTTTATGAAATGTAGTAATTTTATACTTTAATATAGTTTGTTTATCTTAAATTTATTTAAAAGTTTATTGTATTAAGTACGTTCTTAGTTCTTTGCACTTGAGTCATGTTGAATTTTTTTATGTCACATTTGGAATCTATTTTATAATTTATAACTTCCGATAGACAATTTTATTATTCTATTTCAACAAGTTAATCTTTATGAGTGTAATTAAATCTTTTGATTTGGATATTTTTGTTTTGTTAATGTTGCATCTTGCCATGAGAAAGACCGTCTTCGAACACTATTTATGCGTCTTAATTAAATCTGTTTTTATCTTTCTTCTACGTCTTTGTTTTACTATTTTCTTTCACAAAAATTTTGCTTACAGTTTTTAATGGTAGGGTAGCGTACGAAGTTTATAAATATAAATGATTTTGGTTTGGAAGGCAAGTTGCTGGCAGTCGTACGAAACACCTTAAGTTTTTTCACCCCTTACCGCGGAAGTTATTAAAAATGAAACAGTGAATAATTAGTTCTTAGTGAAAAAACTTTCCAAATTCGAAAAAAACACGGTTTATTGGATTTCACTGGTTTCCGGTTTGATTTTATATTAGCGTGCCGAGGATTTGTGCTTTAAGTTGGTGCTTCACGATCTAATATTTGCCTTAAAGCGGGGTATGAAAATCTACCGACGGTAACTTGTCAAATGATTAGGGTCTCCTATCAAAGTTCCTGTCGACGTCAACTGGCCTAAAGCTAACTATGAGTCTTGTCTACGAACAAGATCTCAAAGTATTTATTGATTACCGATTATCTTATTTATTCGCGAGCGTAATGATTAAAAAGCTTTAAAAATAATTCTAAGAAAAGTTTTATTGTTAGCGATCGAATCTATGGATTATTCGCGAAACATTTTATGGTGTTCGTTTCTACTAATTTTAATTTAGTTTTTTTTTATTATTCTTATTAAACAACAAAAATAAAAGGCGATCTGTAACCAACGTTTAAAGTGTTTTATCAACATTAAACCAGAAAAATTTATTAATGACGTACCATAGTATTAAGATTTTCGATTTTGTTTTTTTGAAACACTTACGAAATTTATTTTTTCATTAACGCGAACACGACCGTGCGATATATTTTACTTTTAAAATGTAATTAATTTTTTTTAAGTTATTTTATTTGTTTATAATTTTAGTGTAACCATGTAATTCTTTTCATTCAATATTATTTTAAATTAAAAATTTTATTTGCTTTTACTTTATTCAAATTTAATTTAACTCCTCGTAGTTGGCAAAAGCTTTTAGTCTATTTGAGCTTTACATTTTCTTGGCAAATTTTGTCTTAATTACCTAGTTTTCAAGTTTTCCAAGAATTATTCACGGATTTCCGCATTTAACTCACGATTACGCCACTGAGCCTCGGTTAAATCTTATTTATGTTACTTTCACTCAGGCAAATTTTATTTTTCGAGCTTTTGCACGTAACAAACTTTTGGTAACAATCAAGTAAAAATTTAAACCGCATCTAGTGAAACCTATTCCATCATTATTTATTCAAGAATTGACCAGTAAAAATACGCAGTTTTATACCTACAAGCCAAAGCAAAAAGGAAACTTTAAAGTAGTAGTAATTTTGGTATTTCGTCATTATTTCATCTGATGGATAGGCAACTTTGGCATCACCCGTGTAAGATATCCAACCTCGAATAATATTTTTCGACTTTATGCACGCAGAGGGCGCAATAGTAGTTGACCTTCTAGAGACGTTTCCGGTTCATTTTGTCTTACAAGTTTGTTATGGATGTGGCGGAAACGGATTGTTAAGAAAATGAAGTTTTCCCTCATCAATCGTCATCTAACGTAAAGAAGTTTTTATTTTAGAAATCTCTAATAAATCCGCTCAAATGTCGCATTCGTAGAACGACGTAGTTGAATATTTTCTAACCAAAGTCATAGAGCAGGTTAGTATTTACACGTGGTGGATGTTTGTGACGTACCAACTATTTTTAGTTGTTTTAGCTTCCTTTCTTCTCATGGATTACCGGAATCGGTAGTTTGCCTATGGATTAACAAAGGCGCAATTTCTTTTATGTCGTGTAATTTTACTGATACCGTCCTTGTGTAGTTTGAGTTCGCCGAGGATCAGTTGGAACTAGTGCCACGTGCGAAGGGGTATTCCTTAAATAGTTTCTGGCCGAAAACGTATTTATGTATAATATAAGTTTCCGCCGGTATAATCAAGCGAGGAATACGCACGACCTCGACCCTCGTCTGTTCAAACACTTCAAAGTTACCGACTTGCGATCGCGCTAGGATGCGTTGTGTCAAAATTTAAACAACGTTACAATTTTAATTTAAATGAATTAAGGACTGATTATATAATGTCTGTGCATTTGCTAAATTTGTTCTCTCGTTAATACGGTAAACCTAATCAATGTCAATTTTGTTTAATCACTATAAATGTCAAAACTTTAATCATTAATGTGCGGGAATGTAACTATCAGAGATTTGGAAGTACGCGTCGGATTGTGAATCCTCCATTGAAACGTGGCAAGTAATTAAAAATCTACACCACTCAATTGACATTGACAAAATTCAGAAAACTTTGAAAATCTAAGACATCAAGTAACGAACGTCTGGAATATCAAACATATCTCCTCCAAAAACTCGCTTCAAATGTTCATAGTTGAATTAAAGCAAAAAGAAAAATATTAAGAAATCTACAAAATTAAATTGAAGCTCTACATTCTAAAAAAATAATACCACAGTGTATTAACTGCCAGCGTTTTGGTCATACCAAAAATTATTGCCAGGATACTCCGAGATGTGTGAAATGCACACAATACCACAAAACGATAGAATGTTTGCGAAAAACCAAGAACGATCAAGTAGCTTGCGTCAATCGCAAAGGTAACCATCTTGCAAACTACAAAAGCAACAAAAAATACTGTACCCAAGACTTAGAGACATTATTGTTATACACCGCAGTAAATCTTTTGCGCAATCTGAAGTTCAAGCAGGCACCTCTTTTGCTGCTATAGTACATTCGCAACCATATAATAATACTAAGATGACAAAAACGCAAACTTCCAATCCTTAACACCACAACAGCATCAGCAAGCGCACGACACAGAAAAATTAAGTAACATAAAAACCTTTGTTACTCAAGTAGGGACAATCATGATTCTACTTACCACATTAATAAATAAACTTGCATAATGGTTTCATTATTAAAAATTGCTGCGTAAAAGGCCAACGAGCTGCATAAACATGCTTATGAAGTTAAATAATAATATCGACATACTCCTCATCTCGGAATCGCATTTAATTAACCAAACCTATCTTAAATTCTCTAAATTCAACATATGCCACACAAATCACCTAGATGGCACTGCCCATGGCAGTACAGCCCTGATAATACTCAGTAGCATTAAACACCATGTATTGAATAATTATCAACTAAACTTAAAGCGGGGGGCGGTTAGTAAGAATGACATTATCAGTAATGACATTCCCTACAAAATTCCTTTTATTCCAGATTATCATTCATCTTCAACCCTACACTATCATTACGAAGATCGTTTTTAATATCATCACTTTAGTCCAGCACAACGCGTATAATAATATATCCACAAAAAACGCTTGTGTTGCTATTATTATGGCATTAGCCACAAAGCAACTAGTAAATCGTAGATGCTGGATGAAGGAGTGGTTGGAAAAACCCTTCTAATTTTAACAGCTTCTCACTCACAATTTGCCGATAGTAAGGATACTTGGTTCATTACTGGTTCTGGAAGAGTTTGTTATGTTAAAAATTCTCTAGTATAAAATTTATCTTCGGTACGCCTACTTTTCGTTGTTGGAGTAGGGCTAGTATGTTAAATTGTCAAACACGAATTCATTTCATTCTTCCGGTAAAGTTTGACAGACGCAGATTTCGTTTAGCGTTGTATGGGCTCAACATGACTTTTCTTGTTAAGTGTTTCACATACACCGATGTGTAAATGAATTAGAAGATTAGTGGGGTTTTAGTGAAAATCTACTTAGGGTGAGAACTTTTCTGTAGTTTAATTTCATTTTTTCGTAATTGTCTGTAGCGGTTTTCCATACCTCCACCTGTTCTTTATTTGTGGAGTTGATAAACACATGTTGCAGTTAGAAAATTTCCATAATGCTACGTCACTGAAGTTACCACTACTTACACTTTCAAGGGGTTGAATACAATCATATTGGAGGAAACAATTACCCAAGTTATGAAGTTGCTTGGAGGGAAACTTTGAGCATTCGCTTATTTCAGTAATCGTATGAATTAAAAAAGAACTTACTTGTGATAACGTCCTATGTACGTTTTCTTTTGTGTTAGACTTCAATTAAGTTTTAGGTAATACTAGTACGGAACTAGCTTAAGTAAAACTAATTGTAAGTATTAACTTTATATTTTAAATTTTTAGTATTTTGGTGGTCATGTCGGTTGTAGAATGACAGTACCTACATGTAATTATAAAATCGTTGTTGTGTTATATTACTATACACTGAGCTCTGATTCTGTAAATCTTTGATTTTCATATCTTTGCATTTTAATTTACAAACGTAAAATCATTCCTTCTTTGAATGTAAAAGTTAGACCGACTAGGTCACTTTGCTGTACGACGTGTTGCTCAGTTAAGGGCGTAGTTTATATTATGTCTGCGATACCAACCTGCGTGCTAATGTTTGATAAAGTTTAGATAACTATACTTATGTATATGTTTGTGATAAAATAAACATATATTCTGTGTTACCACTTCTGTCTTGTCATTTGTTCTTTTTCAACTGCGGGTAAGTTTAAACGGTGCCTCCTATCTTAGTCTTTCATCGTTTTGACTCCATTTTAAATTATCTTATAATCTACTACAAAGCCTACGACTCTATTGCTAGAACATTTGAGTTAGTCGTCGCTCCTTTTTTTTAGTTACGAGAATAACCACGTAACAATTTATCTAAGTATGCACACGCTTTTTGTAATATAGCCAACTACAAAAACTTCTTCTAGATGTTTGGTAACAAATTTATCTTAATCGGCGATTTTAATGCCAAGCATGAACAGTGGGGCTCACGTGTAACAAGGTCAGATGGAAGAAAGTTACTTGCCGCAAGCAAATAATCTAAGGTACTTATCTACTGGTGAGCCAACCTACTGGCTTACCGACTGTAGAAGACTTCGATACTTAATTGACTCTGCGGTTACAAAAAGCTTGTCGACCCATCAATGCCTAATCAAATCTTGTTTTGAATTAGTTTTAGACTATTCGGCCATATTAATTACAAATAAATTCTAATATAATTACTATGCAGAAAGAACCTATATTATCCAATAAGAACACTAAGTGGAACTACTTTTGAGATAGACTTGACTATTTACCGAATCTGTTAGTGCCACTGAAATCTAAGTACGATATTGAACGTTCTCTAATAAATCTTAAAGAACTGATTCAACAAGCGCATGGGAAGCAACATCAGCAGCAGAACTACCAAAATGTAAACTGTCCAACTAAAATTAAAGAAAAAAATAGAGAAAGCTTGTTGGCAGTTGACTAGGTCTAATGCCGATAGAAGAGCGCTAAAGTGAGCTTCTAAATAACTAAAGAAACTATTATTTGAGCATAAAAATTCTAGCATTTAGAATTACCTAGAAAACTTATCTGCTTCCAAACACACAGACTATTTGTTTTGGAAAGACGTGAGCAGAATAAAGAAGTCAAAGCAACATATTTCACCTAATAAAAACGAAGACGGATTCTGGGTTCGAAAAGACTCCGAGAAGACTGCTGCCTTTGCCAATTATCTAACCAACGTTTTTACGCTTCGCCTCTACCAATGTTCTCAAGAAGACCAAAAAGTTAATAATTTTCTGGAAATTTCATTTCAAATAAGTCTACCGGTTAAATCATTTACGGCCAATAAAGTAAACAAAATAATAAAACTTATAACTAAGCCTAAAAAAGCTCTAGGTTACGATCTGATAATAGGAGTTGCTATAAAACAACTGACTAAAAAATCTACCTGTTATTGCACTCAAATCTGCAATGCTATCATCAGAGTAAGTCATCTCTCAAGCCTTTGTAAGATAGCCCAAATAGTTATGGTTCCAAAGCCAGGTAAACTCCTAGAGAAAGTTTCATCTTACAGAGCTATTAGTCTCCTTCCAGTGCTTTTAAAAACCTTCGAAAACTTAATTCTAATAAAAAAATAAGCCAATACACCCTGGAGTCGATACCAAACCACCAATTTAGTTTTCGAGACCAACATGAAGCAATAGAACAAATGCATCGACTGGATGACAACATTTCATCTGATCTTAAATACAGCAGATTCTGTATGCTGCATTCTAACAGTTCTCACTTGCTTTTGATAAAGTCGTGCATGCAAGGCTATGCTAAAAACTAAAAAAACTATTCTCCCAGCAAGTAGAAACAATCTTCAAATCTTATCTGACTAATCGGCCGTTTTTAATTAAATATAGAGGCGAATGCACTGATCCTAAACCAATATCATCTGGAGTGCCCCAGAGAAGTGTTATGGGTTCAATACTTTACTTGTAGTACACAACCGAGTTTCTAGCTTTACGACAAGCCACAACAGCCACTTTTGCTGACGTTATAGCAATAATAGCATCCCATGTCAAACCTTATACTGCATCTGGATATCTGGAGTCACATTGAAACAGAATTCAACAATAGTTCAAACTCTAGACAATTCAAGTTAATGAATCTAGATTCTACCACATCACCCCCATGTTGAAAAAAAGCAACTGTGTACCAGTTTTCAATGGACAAAAACTGAAACATTCTAAATTTGTTAAATACCTTAGTTTTCACATTGACAGTAAACTTAATTAGAGAACACATATCTTTACTAAGCGCAAGCAGTTGGAATACAAACTCAAGAAACTTTACTGGCTAATCGGTATTAGGTTCAAACTGTTTTTTAACAATAAACTTCTAGTTTACAAAGTCGCCCTAAAACTTATTTGTACAAACGGAATTCCCATTTGGGAGATAGCGTGCAAATCCAGCGTGAAAATCTTGGAACGCTTTTAAAAGAAAGTGTTACGAGTGACATGTGATGCCTCGTGGTATGTGCCAAATAGAGTCTACTGAATGACTTATCTGTTCTGACAGTGAAAAGTGAAGTCCAAAGCTATGCAACAAAATATAAAGACAGGCCCAGTGCTCACCCAAATACTCTTGTTCCTTCTTTGATGATTGAAAATGACGAACCAATAAGACTAAAAAGATTTAAACCCTCAGATTTGCTCTATCGTTTTGTTTATTTCATTTGTTACGGTAAGAATTATGGGTAACTAAATTTAAATGGAGCGATGGCCGCAGTAGCTCGATTCTTGTAGGCAAAATGGGGTGGGTTAGAAATTGTGAAGGGAATATTTAAATTAAAGATGTCGTGGTAGATAAAATTAGTCAAATAGTGATTAAAAATTGTTAGAAATGGGCGCCACACAATTTGTTTAGTTACGGTCCTGTTAAGTAAATTGTAAAAGTTTAACAAGGCTCTAGTAGTAGCGAAGAGTTGCTGAAAGAAAAACGGGGAAGTTTAAGCAATAAATAGCAATCAGTAAACTTGATGTAAATATAATGAATTTAGAATAAATGAAAATTTACAAAATAATCAATAAAATATTCAATTTTGAATTATGCAAACAAAATATGCGTGAAGTTGAGTAAAACAATCGATAATGGATTTCAAATATTACAAAAATACAGGATCTAAATTACCTTGTGTTAAAACAAAAGTAGTAAAACTAATTTAATTACGTTAGGTTCGCAAAACAAACAAAAAGAAAATTTTAATTTGGGGCAGCGATCGGGATTCGACAAGACAGTAATTACAAATTTAAAATACAAAAAAAAAATCTTACCTTTAATACTTCGCTGATGAAAGTCCGTGCACGGTATTTCCAGTCGAAGTTTCCTTAAATAAAATATTTAAAACAAACAATTGGCCGTCGGCAAATAACAGCCGAGAATTAGAGTTAGGTTCAAGTTTACTATCTCGTAGATCAGGGGAGGCGTAACCAAATTTATGTAGGTTAATAGGTCAGTTACAATTACGTTATAAGTCAACAAATTTCAAGGTAAATCAGATAACAAATTATTATAGAAGCAAAGAGAAATTAAATTAAGTAAATTAAGCCAAAGTTTAAATAACAAAAGTGACTTTTAAATAGCAAAAAAAAATTGTAACATTTTAAAGTATAAGGAAAAGTTCTTGAATTTCTAAAGTTGATTAAGCAAGTAGGATTTTGATTAAAAGTTCTATGTAGAAAATCAAATCTTTGAGATTTGCACAAATATGAATTAATTCACAATAAAACGAAGGTTAACGGTTGGTTTTCCACTTAGTCAGTTGCTGCAATCGAAGTTGACTTCTCAGCGTAGCGTTAGTAGAGTTTACAGATGAACGGAGTATTTTGGTAGTTGAAGGAACTCTCACACGTGGAGGAAACAATCCGTTGGAGGAGACGTTCATATGAATTAGAACAATTTTGTCGGAAGAAAAACCGCTATAAAGAAGAAGGTAGAGAAGCGAAGTTAGATTAACTAATTAAAGCAAAAACTAAGTACTTTACCTGGGTATAATAATCCAGCGTTAAGAAAACTAAGTACACTTTTAAAATTTAAAGTAATTTATAGCCGTAAATATACGATTTTTAGTAATTTTAAGAAAGAAACAGGTTCCGTAGATTTACTAAAAGTTAGGAAGGTTTCAACGTAATATCCGGTAAAATCACCCTGTTTAAGTAAACGTTAGTACTTCCAAGGTACAGTAAATTTTTGAAGTGATCTCAACAAGAGTTTGTCAGGAACTGATTAAAGAAGGAAACGAAGTACCTAAGGTCATAATGACCTCAGAAGATAACAAAATAAATTCGTCAGCAAACTCCTGAGAACGCTCGAGTAACTGATAGTTAAACAATGATCTTGATAAGGACTTGCAGAAAAGCAGAATTTAACCACATATTAAGCGAAGATAATACGCTCTTAATTAATCATAAATTACAAGTTATCAACCTTTAAAATGTAACGAAATAAAGCGTGAGATTAGCAACAACAGCAAATTCCCACACGTATAATTTAAATGAATCAAACAGTACCGGATTTAGGAAAATTTGCTCAGGGCGTAACAAATTATTAGTAATTTTTTATCATTCACGTTATTTGTCTAGTCTAAATTTTTTAAAGAGCAATATTTTTATTCTTACTCACTTAAAAAATTGTAAGGAGAAGGTTCGATGGAACCCTTCTCCGTAACTCTATGTATGATACTTTACACTATAATCTTATCTTAAACATATAGTGATTAGATTTTATGTATATGTATGTATAAAAACTAGTTAGATAAAATTTACTTTTCTTAATTTTTGCAACAATCTTAGTTTACTTTGGTTGTCTTTTTGTAAAACTTTTTAGAGTTTAGTACCATCCGGTAATTTTTTAAAGTCATCTCAGTGTTTGTTGCAACTTTTTTATCTCTGGTGACTCAGCTGTATTTTTTACAAAAATTTGTTTTTTCTGTCCTTAGGTTTCTTCGAACAGTTAAAAACATAAAAATAAAAATTGTGCCATAGCAAATGATTTTTTTGTTGTGAAATTTCATAAAAAACTTTTAATAGAACTATTCAAATCATTTAATTAGAACAATAAAAACTTACGTTACGTGTCCTTGTTAATAAATTTTCACATTTCGTAATTTAACAAAAATTCCGAAAAAAACTAATAGAGTGCGATCCTGGCGGTGTCATATCGTTTAGCTGGCTGAACGCCTCGTTTGCGCAGCTATTTCGTTTTGGACATTTGCTGAGAGACGGTTAATTTTTAGAGATTTTGATGATTAAGTCGTTAGTATTTCACTTTTACTATTACGCTTTTAATGATCGTAGATGGTTATTATGTGAAGATTCTTTTTATTGAAGTATTTATATTGTTGTTATTACTTCAGAACCGTTTGCAGGTATTGGTCTATTTTGCTAATTTAAAATAATTTCAGCAAGTTGGGAAAAGTTTAAAGCTTTTTTCATCCTCATTGTTATTAAAAATTAAATCATTATCCTTTTTAATAGTATTTTGTTACGGACGAAATTTTCATTATGTACGACTGTGTATATTGACTTGAAATTAGATTCCGGTTTTGACGCCCTCTACCGATTTTTGGTCGCGACTGTCATTTGTACGACAAACTTTCGAAGCTGTCGATTGTCTAAAATGGTCGGTACGTTTTGAGTAATTTCTTTTTCCAATACCATCCGGAATAATGGAAATTCAATTGTAATTACATTAAGTGCATAAAATATTTGAGGCGTCACTGGGTAAGCTAATTGCTGTCGTTTATTAAAACTCTGTTGTAATTTCTCGTAATTTGATAGCCGTTCCGCCACGTGCTGGCATCTGTTCCTATTCGATAACGAATTATGAAGGATTAATTTCGAACAATACTTTCGTGGGACGAGTATAATTCGATTTATAAGGCATATGGTTAAAATTTAATGAACCGAAGCTAATCACACTTCGACGAGATTCTACTCAGGCGGCAGATACCTGCTAAACCACCTGTCCTCGACGGTGTATAACAGCATTCGACAACCGGGTTATGCTTTATGTATTTTCGTTAACAATAAGTAATCATTTTTGTAGATTTTGCTTTCGTGAGGCATTGGTTTGACACGACTTGCTACTTAAGAGTGATTTCAGGCTCGCTTGCCGGGGAAAGCGCTTTCTTCGATCGAGTAGAAGCTCCTGTATTATGGTTAAGTTGTTTTACTTATTTGTTCGTTGTCAGAAAGGTCGCTCACGAAACTTTTACTAATATTAATTCCGTAATTATTTACATTGTTGTATTACCATTTAGGTAGAAATTTTGCTTATTTTGTGTTGCGCATGCGGTGTACAACCAATAATTATTACGATAGTTTAATATTAATGCAGTAATTATTATCACTGTTTTATTATCAGTAAGGTCGTATGATTACTTCTTTTGTATGTTTCGTATACGGTGTACTACCAATAACTATTACGATAGTTTAATATTAATTCAGTAATTATTAGCACTGTTTTATTGTCAGTAATGCCGTATTATTAATTATGTCGTGTATTTCGCATACTGTGTACAAACAATATTTACTATGCACTATTCTTCGCTGGTCATTTCAACGTAACTTACTTATGTATTGTGTGTTGCCGATACTACTGGCATCTCTGTAATGAGAATTCGATATACCTGTGACAATCATCAACGATTCTAAATTAAAGTTGTTATCGTGGTTATTTTTTTCTTTTATGACAACATACCTTTCTCTTTGGATCGTTGTTATCTAATAACAAACGCTGACTACTCGAACAGCCGAGTATAAGGATTACGAACCTTGAATTGAGTTACAAGTTTACACCGTCTGTCGTGAGCGAGGCAGAAGTGTTATCTTAGATCAGCTCTGGCGTCCTTAAGCATATTTTCTGTGTTATCTGTGAACCTCCCCTATCCCCGACTATTGTGAGTTGGCCGTGCAAGGTTCGTAAAACCAAAAGCTTGTAACAATTTAAAAATTATTAGATCGTTTAATAGCCGGTTCAATCAAAGTTGGGTTGTTGACCTCTGGGGCACGTTCAAATGGAAAATTTTGAGTTTCGATAATTTGTATAGTTCTTTATGTCATTGACTTACTTTAATCCTTCAGCTTTGTTAACTGCTTATCTGCACTTATTTATTTATTTTATTCCTTATCTATGTTTATATAATTAAGCTTTTAGTTAATTTTATTGTTTACGATTGTCATTAATATTTTATTTTTAGCTTTTAGTTAATATCGAATTTGATTATTAGTGTTTACTTTCATGATATCTTAGTAATTACCTATGACGGTGATGCCTATTTAAGTCGGCGAATGCAAGTTTTCGAGAGGGTCTGGTGTATTATAGAGAGGTAGCTAATATTATTATCTGCCACACTGCAAGTTGTAACAATTTTAATTTATATCCTGGAAAAATTTCGAAAATAGATTTTTAAGTTTTGGGAAATTTTCTAAATGAGATTTATCGTCCCCACCTTTCCTGCCAGGTTTTTCAAAAAGAAAGGCCATTTTGGGTTTTGAAAAGAAGGAGGGCACCTGCTGCGTGACCACCGAAAACCGAAGGTGCATAAATTACATCTATGATGTATTAATAATTACAAACCTGCGATTATATAGGTGAATTTATTAATGAAGCAGCAATGTATAAAATCACCACGTATTAGTAAATTTATATAGTTTTCCTCATTGCATTTCGCATGGTGAATCTTTGGTCAATTTTATTCACCGTTACCTCTGAGCCTGCACACCATCTAAAGGTAATCGTCACCTGAATCTTTGTCCTGGATCTTGTGTCTATGGTTAATAAGTTATTGTAGTGTTTTTCACCTTTGTTTGTGGTTGTTACTTAGTCGTACCTCACCTGTGGCGTCTTAGGTGTTATCGTAACCACAGTTGGCACTTCGCAATTGTTTTTAGGCTCCTTTCTGTGACCGCCATCGAAATTGCTTGACAACTAACTAGGCTGAGACCCTAGATTGGAAGCTCTGGTCGGTTCATAAGGCAGTCCCTGCATCAGTGGTATCCTGTGTTGAGGGTGAGCCGAGACAACGATACTCAGGTACCATCTAAGTTAGTTGTTAGGGTTCTTGAGTTGTCACCGTACTTTAAGTATATATATATATATATATATATATTTTATAAATTTGGTTAAATATAAAGGTTAGACTTACTGGTTTGGGACGCGGCTATAATGAAGCGTATTTATAGCTCACCTCAATGTGCGTGACGGTAATTAGTAAAGTTAATAAGTTTATTTTAATAAGAATTACGCACATTTTGGCCAAAATATACGTAAGTTTGTTGTTTGTCTTTTAGGTTAAGTCGCGAAGCCGGTGTTTACAACTGCGTGTGGTTTATGACGCGTTGGCGGTGGCTCCACGCGCACATTCGGTCAGCTTTGGGTTCGTTCAACACTTGTATACATTATACACAGTGAGTCGGCTTTTAATATTAATACGCAATACACTCAAATTTGTTGGAAATGTGTGATTTTTTTACGACCTCGCCCCGAGAAATTTTTTTGTGTTGTCTTACACGGCCTGAAGAATCCCAATCCCTCCTTCAGGCTTAGTGTGGTCATAAAGTCCAAAAGGTAAATTATACGTTATTCTTATTACAGTTTTGAAAATTCTAGTTTCGTTATTGAGAATTTCATTGGATGTGATTATTTAGATGATGTGTTTTTTTTTGTTTGTCAAATCATATTGAGCTAGCCGCCAGCATTTAAGTTACAAGAAAATTTTTGTAACAAAGTTTGACGCCTAACGTGGGGCTCGATTTCGTATTTGCGGTTCTAATTCTTTCTGTTTTTATTCATTCTTTTACTTCTTGATTGTGATTAGTAGATTCGATTTACTACCTTTTTTTGTTTTGCTTTTTTTGTGTTGATGCAGAATCTGTCTTCGTAGTTTGTTTAATTGTTTTTTGATGCCTTATAGTAGTACGTTGGCTGACTTTGCTTTAGTTATCAACTTACTTTTATTTTGATTGTGTTTTTACTCAGACACGTGTTGGTAAATTGTTTTGGTTTACTACTTTGATTAGTTTGGTGTTTTACGTTTTATTGTTTTAGATATGTATTCTGCAGACGATGAAACACCACTTCTTACTTTCTGGCACTTTGATTTGGAGACGAACTTAAGAAGTTAGAATGTTACTTTTTCTGGTGAAGATCCTTCTGTAATTATTGAGTTTCTTATTCGTATTGACGAATTGTGTTTGTTTTGTGGTGTCTTGCATCACGAACTTTTTCTCTCAGCTTTTGAGGTTTTGTCTGGCAGAGCTTTTTTGTTTTTTGAGCGAACCAAAATTCTTTAGGTTCGTGGAATGATGTTGCTACTCTGTTGAAGTCTGAGTTTTTGCTTTTGAATTATGATGAGCGCTTAATGGATACTATTTGCTGTCATACAATGTTAGCTGACAAAACCATTGGTACGTTCGTTATCACCATGCGATACCTCTTTCTTCAGGTATCAGAACCGGTTTTAGAGCCAATACAGGTCGAGATCATTCGCCCGAATCTAACCCCATTTTATCAACTTCTGTTAGCGTTGATTGAGACCACATCTATCGTTAAATTAATATTGTTAGACAAACGTTTGGAATCCAACAATAACTTTCGTAGCTCTTTTAACTTTCTATCAGAGACCAGTGACACAGTTCAAGAATTCTCTATAGCCTGTGTTAGTAACACTTATATTTCCGCCTCTTCAGTTAATTCTGTTACTTATTTTTGTAACGGTTCTCTAGTTCTCTTCTCTTACTTCGAATACTTGAGTTTACAGTCGTTCTCAAGGTGATAAGTCTTTGCGTTTCGTTTGTTCTCTTCTTTTTCTTCCTTTTAATTTCTTTTCAGTTTTTAGAATTATTAGACCTACTACTAATTTTTGGTACTTAAGTCTAGCATCTAAAGTTACTGATTCTCCTCGTCGTTTCTCTCGTTGATGTGTTGTGAAAATTTTTTTATGGAACCCGGCACGTGTTTTTTCTTCTGATTCTTGCGTTTAGAAATTAGTTGTTCAAGATTACCACTTTATATCTGATCATGATTACTGCACTGTCAGAAGTACCTTGAAAGCTTTTCGCTGTCACTTTTACTGGCCGCATATAAAACCTAAAACTGCTGAGTTCATACGCGACTGTTCTTCGTTTTCGAACTCACAACGAAGCCATTCTATTACGTCAAGTCACGCATTGGCTAGTACACGTCTGCACGTCTATATAAGGATTATGCTGTCTCTTCAGATCTAAAAGCCGTTTTTATTGGTTTTGCATATACTACCTTAGTCACTTCTTTACTGTTCCTTCTTTTAATCGTTCTTTTTCATCAGCGTCGCAAGCGTCGTAAGTGCTAGTTCACTTTTTGAACTTTTGCTATTCTTCTGCTTCGTGTTTTTTGGTTTTGGTGGTTTGAGTCTTTACGTTGTTAATATCTTGATAGTTGTAGCTTGGATGCTGCCCAATTTTTCTTCCTATATTGCTGTACTTACATTCTCTTTGGTTAAGTTTCTGCTAAATTTCTTTTGTTCTTCTTCTTCTCCATCTTACTTTAGAACACACTGGCTTTACGTCCGTATATAGTTATATTTGCTTAGTCGGCTTTTTTGGATTGGTACGTCATGTATAGGATTCTTTTTTTGCTTTTACATTTAATTTTTCTTTTCTTGAGATTCCTAGTCTGCTTGTCGGCATTAAAGTTTTGTCGCAAATTTTCCGATTGGCAACCAGAATTGGTGCGCACTCATTCTATGGCTAACGGTAATATCTTTTCTTTTTGATCAAATTATTCAAAAACTAAAAAAATTGTAAAACTATTTCAATTTTCATTTCTTTGAATAGATTATAGAGTTGGGGCAACATATATAAAAAAAACGTTAAAAAAACACTCTAATGTAAAATAAAAAATTAATTTATTGTAAAATGAATTTAAAAAAATATAGTTACAAATTGTACTACAAACATACGTCTTAAATAAATGTAATTATACAGGTTTTAAAGGTTCCATTTGTTCATGCGTTTGAGCATTGTCTTTGTTTTTCCTCCTACAACAAGACGTAAACCCTGTGTCGTCAACCCGAAACGATTCTCCATCTTGTAAAGTTTGTGGCATAGCAAATCCTAACGTTTCGGGTAGGAACAAAATCAAAAACCCAGAAATAATTGAGATCACAGCAAAAATTGTAGTTGGTAACGCTGGGTTTAACGAATCTAATAGTGCAATTAACGGAGTTAACGTACCAGACAATCTAGCGCTCATGGCTCCAAGACCTAAGGCGGAATTTCTAACAACAGTCGGAAACAATTCGGCTGAATAATTATATACAATTGCAAAAGAACTTCCAATAGAAAATTTACCAATCATTACAAATGTAGTGCTTGCTATACTACCTTTAAATAAATACGCGGCAATTATGCAACAAATTCCGCCTAGAATCATAAAAAAAGATGTTAAAGAACGACGACCTAAACGATCCATTATGAATATAATTAAAAGGTAACCGGGAAGTTCGACAACACCGACTAAACAAAGTAGAGCAAATGGATTTCCATAAAGTTTACCAGTACCTAAAGATAGACCGTAATACACTAAAGAATTAGCAAACCATGCCAAACAAACGTTTAAAGTTCGTTTTCTCATAACAGGCATTTTAAAAAGATCAGCCATACTTGCAACGGCTTCATCTTTATTTACCTTAGTTGCTTTTGTTAAGTAATCAGCTGGATCTAACCGCACAGCGCTTCCGTTTATTCTAAGACCTTTTTGTACTATTTTAATTGCTTCGGTTACTTTGCCGTTAGCCCAAAGCCATCTAGGAGATTCATCCATCCACCACCAATGTCCTAGTAAGAAGATTGCATGTAACCCGTAAATTAATTGTAGTATTTGTCTGTCGTGGATTATAGCACCCCATCCAGCAACTAGCATTATGCCGAAAGCAAATGCCGCTTGAAAACTAACCCCGCACACTGTTCTTTTACTTGGTCCGACTAGTTCCATAGACAAAACAAATCCAGTTATGTAACTTCCAGCCGATCCAAATATGCCGTAAAAAAATTGCACAATAAGGAACGAGTAGTATTCTGGTATGAACGCTGCAGCTACACCAAAAACTAATTGTAGAAGCGCCGACCAACAAAATATAGCTTTTCTTCCATATTTATCGGCAGCTGAGCCAAGAGTTACCGCACCTATAAAAACACCAAACATAAAAGCTGATTGTGCAACAGCACCCATCCATCTTCGATCACATACAAAGTTCCATTCTATTCCTCTCGACGATTTGTGGTACGTTGAGTCGTACACCCAAGAATCGCACTTGATCGTACTGCTATCATTTGTCTTCAGATCGTACATGTAGCAAGAGTCGAATTTTTCCGTTTCTAATTTTGGAATATACATTTCTAAATTTGGTAAAGTGAAGTTGGAGTTAATCGGTGCGTCTAAATCCGGTATTCTGCATCTGAAAATGATTAAAAGTTATTATACGAAAGTTTTGAAAAATTGAGTACCTGTGATCTGGGACAGCACCGACAGTTTGTAAACTAAGCATGTGCATTCCTGCGGTAGTTGCTGCAACTAAATGCAGCATAAACTGTATAAATTGGTATTTACCAAAATCACCTAAAACAAAACCACATTATTAAAAATTATATGAATCAATCCTCAAGAAATTGTAGTTTTTTTAGTGTGACCAAACTGCGGTCAACACGACATGCAGCTCACGATACTTATAAATGCTGTGTGTTGTGTATTATTTTTTATATAAACAACAAAACTAAATGAAAAGTAAATTTATTCTTAGATTGAACTTTTCTATTACTACTGTGCACGCGGCTAATTGGAATCACGGATAATATTATCAATCAGGTAATGTTATCACTTTATTAAAGAACGGGTCGAACGTATGGTACTACATAGTAAAAAACATGGCTTATCATAATTTTGGTTTATGCTATCAATTTTCTTATCAAGTTCGTTTCTATACATAAACAATAATTTTTTTTATCAAAATTTATTCAGTACATGTGGAATTCAATTAGAAAGAATATTTTTGATTAATTTCCATCGGAACTCTGTAAATTGATATAGTCTAAAGTCTGATTATCAGTTATCTTCAGCTAAATTTAGCATGCACCGATAGTCAACCTACTCAAAAACGTATCTTAGTTTTTTTGTTTTGAAACTTTGCACTGGCTGACGCAATAAAGAGACGTAATCTTGGTCTAAAAAAACATTTTACAACGATATGATAAGTTGCCAAAAATAAGTCAGCGGAATGGTGATGAGCAATTAGAAATTAACTATGTACTCACCAATAATTAGAGGAGGTTAAGCAGAAGAATGGCGCTCACTGGGTAACGGTGTTACCTTTACAACGCAAAGTACTCCTATTTTTAAACTTTAAGTTAAATTCAACACGACCGTTTGAGGTTATAACGCTCACCTGAACGGCATTGCCCCTTAGTGACTTATTTTTTTTAAAGACAAACCCAGATATTGCGTAAGAACAACCGCTAAAGCGACTTAGAGCAAAGAAGACCTTGTATCTGCTAAAACAACGAATGAAGAAGGGGTGTTCAAAAAGCAAGTCGCAAAACAATGTTTACTACCTTGAAAGAATGACTAAAAAATAAATATGAGCAACCCAAGCCTAGGTTGTAAGCTAATTTTTACCCCACAGCAAGAAAATAAAATTGCTAAACAAGTAAAGTTGCTAGGTACGGTATGCTATGGGCTTAGTGTCGCAGATTTCCGTACAAATATGATGAATTTTTTTTTGAACAAAATTTCTTCCAAACAATATTTACAATGCTAACAACACCTGGAAAAAGTGCTCGCCGAAAAAGACAAAAACAGTTGGAGCTGTTACAAGTGAGGAGCGCAGCAATATAATCCTTATGTGTGCTATGAGTGTGACTGGAAACTTCATATCCTCAATGTTGATTTTTGTTAAACGGATTGCAAGAAAAACCACAGTCGCTTGATGTGTCATTTTTATAGATTTTTGAAAGTTGCTTATAAGCATGAATCACAACGAGCACATGAAACACATTTAATGTCTAAAATAACTCCTTAATAAAGTTGCATGTCTTCTCAAAAAACATTAGCAGAAGTTGCTAATATAACAAGGGATAAGCTAGATTTCGAGTCACGCAAATATACCCTGTGAACCAAAATGTTTTGACCAATCAAGACTTTTTGGCAGCATCGTTGGTAGCACAAAAGTTGGAGCAAATCACTCGAAACAAAAACTAAAATATCCAAAATTTTCCGGATTTCCGGACATACGTCTCCTTTGGCAAAACTATCAAATAAAATCCATGCTTAAAATTTGATTTGGTAGTTCTTGGTCTTTCTAAACAGGAACTTGCTGACAAACAAACGAAATCTGTGAATGACGGAAATTATAACAAACAACTTGTTTGCAAAAAAATTGAAAAAAATAACGAGATGTGGTATCGCTATACAATCTGCTTGCTGTGGTCTAATGTTGTGTTTTGGATAGGATTCGGCAAGCGGATACCATATCTCATTTGTTATAATTTAAAAAAACAGGTTTCAGTCCTATTACTCCTTAGCCTGAGCAGCATTACTCAATGTCAAGGAAAACCTACCACTAATCAGTCAAAGATATATACGTTTTTTGTTAAAATTACTCAATAGTTAAAGAATTTTCTTAATTTTGATATAAAACCAATAATTTAAAAAATACAGCATGTTTTCTTTAAATGCACGCCATTTCCCCAGCGTATCGCAATTAAAAACAGTTTTGTATATTTAACATTATTTTTGCAGTGTATTTATTTAAGTACATACTTTGACTAACCTATGTATATAACAGAATCTGATATAGACGTATGTAAATACGCGATTTCCGAGTTTTAGCGAACTTAGAAAGAATGTGCAGTTCTTAGAATAACAAACTTAATTCAACTACGTATTATGTGATAACACTATTTTTACTTTTAGTGACGGCAAAGTACTGAGAAGAAATGTGTAGTATAACACGGAACTAGGCGCCTACTACAGCCGCTACGTATCGCTCTCCTACTTTGGTTGCAAGCCTCCGGCCGTCATCAAAAGCCAATGCCTGAAACGTAAAAACAACCAAACAGCGTTGGCACAACTTACATTCTATCTAGCAGAAAAAAGGAACTGTTACCAAAACAGACACACAGACGACAGTGCCTAATCGTACACTTCAAGCTCGACGAGACAATTGGGTATGCTTACAATGATACAGAAGCACGCCATAAAGCATAGCCGCTCACACGCTTCATAAAAACATCAAACTGCAAGGAGCTCAGCTTACGCCGCATCAAATCAACCTAGTACTGGCATACGGTTAAGACCGACCACAAAAAGTCGTCACGACAAGGATCAACGTACTTCTCAAAAGAACAACGGTGCCAACAAACTTTGTAATCCTACTAAATGCGGAAAACCAAACGCTATTCGACGTTGACTTTATAAAAAACGCATGCATCATTCTCGACCTCTCCGGCAGACGGATGGGATTTCACCAAAAAACCAAAAGTTTTGTACGTTTTTGAAGCAGATGAACCTGAAGTGAAAAAGCAATGACCTCTCATTCTCGTCCGGTAACGCTCCATGTACCAAGGGCTACCATGCGATACACCAGCACCCAACGACTCGAGAACCAAGTTTGTCAGATTCAATGCACTGTTTGAATCAGACGACAGTCAGAACCAATGAGTACTCGTTGGAAAGGCAATACTCTGTGTTTGTCACATAGCAAAGAAGAGGAAGAATCACTACCGCCACAAAAATAGAAAAGGGTTCAGCACCAACTGGAAGTATTTTTGAATGTATTTTTCTCGGGACCGAAAACAACACAGAATTAAGACTCGTAACAACCCGTCGGTGGCAACAGTCCATATCGGTTGACAGAGAAAAAAAATAGTGGTACGAGAAAATAGACAAAATGCTGAAATTAAGCATTATCGAGAAGCGCGATTCACTGTGTGCCGGGCCGGTAGCAATTGTTGCAAAACCAGACAACCAAGTGCGCGTGTTCGAAGACTATCGAAAATTAAACCAGATAACCACCCCCGATCGTTACCTACTACCCATGATAGATAATCTACTCTACACACAAGTCACGGTTATCTCCACCTTGGATTTCCAATCAGGGTACTGGCATATTTTGGTACGCAAGTATGACAGGGACAAAACCGCGTTTGTTACTCCGTACGGATTATTTTGGTTTTGCAGGATGCTTTTCGAACTGCGCAACGCACCGGTTTTATTCCAACGGTTGATGGACCGTTTCCGCATCAGCATCCCACAAGTTACCGTACTAGCTTACCAAGACCACTTGAATATTCTACAGGTCGTTTTACAATGGCGACGAAATTACAAACTGCACGTAAGAAGGAGTAAGTGCACCTTTGGCTGCAAACAAATCAAGTATTTGTCGTTATATATAAACACGGAAGGCTTTTAAGCAGACCCAGGAAAGACTATAGCCATCACCTGGTTGTTAGAGCCGAAAACGGTCAAGCAACTAATGTCTTATCTGCAAACCTGCTCGTGGTATCGGTGTTTTATCCTAAAATTTAACGAAACCACTGTAAAGCATGATACAGAAAAACGCAACATGGACTTGGGGCTCATGCCAAGCAGCGGCATTTCATCAACTAAAGACGCTACTAACGTCTGCACCAATTTTACGTCAGGCAGATATGTTTATGTCTTTTACGCTAAGAACGGATGCTAGTAGTTACGCCCTCGGCGCCGTACGCTGCTAGTTAGAAGATCCAGTCAAAAGGCCAGTAGAATGTGCAAACAGACTCATATTGTCAGCTGAGAAAAACTATTCAACAGCAGAGCGGGAAGTTCTCGTCATTATCTAAGCTGTAAACAAGTTCAGAGATTACCTGGAAGAAAACCCGGTATACGTGATGATAGACCACCAACCACTGAAGTGGCTCCTCACGCTGAAGTTGCCAACAAAAAAGTTCTCCCGTTAGGCATTAGCACTTCAATCATATGAGATAACTTACACATATAACCCAAGAAAAATGAACGTGGTAGTAGACGAGTTATCACGGCCATCCTGCCCTCACAAAGAAAAGAAAAAATGCCTCGCGTGTATGGTATCCATTGACTTCTCTACAAAGTCCGGACACAATTTTCAAAAAGGACAATTCCAAGATCTAGAGCTTCAGAAAATTATCCAATGTTTTGAACAACCAGACTCCATACCGATAGACTTCTCTCGGTAGACAAACCGAGAGTACCTGATGTCAAAAGGAATTCTATTTCGATACGCTCCTGAAGTCGTCACCAAAGAAACCCAATCAGTAGTCCCAGTCCAAGAACGCAAATCCGTTATGAAATAATACTATGACGCCACTACGGAGAAGATCCGACATTCCAGCGTATAGTTACTCCGTACTATTAGGAAGGAATAAGGATGAACATTGCCGACTACGTCAAACACTGCAATAAAGCGAACAACCAGAAGCCAGCGGGTCTGATACAGACGCAGCACCAGGCCATAGATATGAGACACTTGTCATCGACTTGTTTGGGCTTCTCCCGGAGAATCTTAATAGAGAAAAATAGATATACATCACAGAAGATATAATGTTGAGATGGGTAGAACTTTTTGCTATCAACACAGCAGACGCGGAGACGTGTGATCGCACCTTAATTAGCGAGCGATTTATAAGATATGACACGCAATATATAATTCGCAGCGACAACGGTACCCAGTTTGTAAGCAGCGTAATGCAACACGTTGCTTATTACCTAAACATTCAGCAGAGTTTCACACCAGTACATTATCCACAGACAAATCCAACTAGCCATACTGGTATAGCACACACACGACAACTGCCCAGACAAGCTACTAGCTATCGGGTTCGCCCTGAATACGGTAGCATGCCAAAGCACAGGATACACAGTGATATACTTAACTTTTGGAAAGGAACGAAAAACCATGTGATACGTGACCAAACGGGAATTATAGAAGGAGACACCTTTATGGCTACCCATCACCTCGTATCTTCTATAGATAACCGACACCATCAAACAAGTAAAAAAAATAACAAACGGGCACAATAAAATCACAGATCAAGAGAGACGTGATGCCCGTGCATTTCAAACAGGTGACCTAGTATGAGTGACGACGCACCCACTTAGCAACGCCGCTAAGAAAACATCCGCAAAATTGGAACCTCGTCGAGATGAACCCTACCGAGTCTAAAGAGAAGCGAAGCCAATGTCTTCAAAGCAATTCTTTCAATTAGAAAAAGGGAAAGACCTCCGAAAAATCAAAATCTACTGAACCTTACGTCGTGACGCCTATCAGGTTTAGAGAACGAGTCTGCAACACGGAACTAGGCAACAGAACACACACTTAACCAATTAATATGTTTTTTTAGAATATCGGATTTTGTTATTAAAAACCCTAAGAACCGATGTGATTCTATAAAGCGGCGTGCACTGTATTGACACTCTTTTATATACAACCAATATGTATAGTTCATTAATTGTTACTACAGCAGTGGTTATTGATTATTCTAGGCTTAATTAAATTTGTTAGTAAGTTCCGAGAGACTAAAACGCTTGAATTTTTTTTTAATTTTCTGATTATTTTACAGAACTGTTTTGACTAGTTTCTTTGGGTGTACATTTATTCAGTCATGATACTTCACGTTCCTAATAGTTTTTAATTTCTTCACGCATTGATTTTATTTGGAGCATTTTGAATTATCTGATTCGAGACATACTACTATTTTGAAACTTTTGGAAAACTTTAATGTTTAAAAAGCTAGCAGTTCACTACAATTAAACTACACAACGGATTCAAGGTAGCTTTATCTACTAGTACCTTATTTCTTAATATCAAATGTGCATCACTGATTCTAAACCAGTATATTTTGCTGAGTTTGATTCTGAATTGTTTTTGTTCCATGAATATATGCTTGAGCTAAGCCAGTCTTCAATCAAAATAAATTCACACGATACAAATATTTTTGAAGTAAAACGTCTTCAGGCGCGACTTGGGAGTAGCTTACATTACAGCTTACGTGGGTTCCGCTGTTTAAAACAGTAACTACTGTGCTACCAAACTTACAAATACTACGGAAAATGTGCGAACTAATTTAAAAACAAATTGTGAAAACCAATCATGTATTTACGTTGTTATTTTGCTTTTTATATTATTTTTGTTTTTTTCTATTTTAATTTATCTTTACAACTTTTGGTAAATATCTAATTTACAACACAAAATAATTTATTTATTGTGTTTATAGTACAAAACTAGTAATACTTTATTCATTAAAAAAAATTTTTGCAATACAGTTTTAATCCATGGAAACTAAAACCCGAAAATTTGTTTATTCCGAAACACGAACGATCGTTCGTAGCGTCATGAATTTCTTCTATAAATAACAAGTATGTTGTCAATAGATGTATCTAACTGCAAACGAGGCAGAAACGTTTTAAGGTGTTTAAACTTGATTACAAGAAATGCTGTAATACTCATAAGCTTAATCCAGTTGAATTCATATGGAGTATCGTGAAAAGAAGTTGAATGAAATTGCACAACAAAATATTGATATTAAAAAGTTAGTTCAAAATGCATTTCGGGCAAACGATTGATGGCACAGTAATTTCATAGTATAAGGTAGTATGACCGATTGGCAATATACAGTAGGGTAGACATTCATTTACGATCCCGGTAGACGATAGATCTACTTCAGAGAAGCGATCGTGTCCTACGAGAGCCTTGATTTTTTCTTTTCGTTCTTTCTCAACCCGCACTGGACCAGCGTGAAAATATAGGTCCAAACTATTCAAATTTTTAAGACGCTATGAAGAAGAAGAAGAAAAAGAAGACCGATAACTGTAAATAGCTATAAACGTGGAAAACATTGTAAATTGATTTTACACCTGCTTAATTCAAAATCAGTTTAAATAAAACTGCGGGATAAGGCCACAACGTAAAGGACTTACGAATATTATACTAAGTCGGTTCAGTTTCGGGTTCTCCCGATTCCTTGTTTTCCGTCGTTGATATGCCAGAATCGTTTTTTTATCTTTACTTCAAACAGCGTCGATTTATTGAGTTCCTCAACAATATCCTTATGACAAACCCAATTATGTGCACCGCTACTACAATATTTTTCTGCAGATTTCTCGGTTATCAAAATTACGTCCACCGCCATTGCAACCGCCACCATATTCCTTATGGAACAAGTTTATAAGACCTTTATTTCAATTTTCAAAGTTTTCGCCTATGTTCACTCTGATGGGATTTGCACAATTGCATTGAGATTGCTTTAACCGTAATGTTCTTTACGTTGTGGTTTCATCCTAGAGTTTCATTCAAAACTATTTTGAATTACGCCGGTGTATAATCATCTTATAAAATTTACTACCTTTATAACGATTTACGGTTAACAAATAAAGTTTGAGAAAAGCAGTGCAATTATGTGTTAAATATTTATAAAGAAATGTGAAAATCCGATGGTTTAGTTGATAAGTTTAAAGAAAGTTTACAGTGAATAATGGTGATTCAAATGAAGATAAGCAAAAAATTAAACAAAGAGAATGTTTAGGTACCGATGATTAATCAATTATTAACTTTGGTTATATTGTATCTTATTTAATAAATAATAGATAACTACAATATGTTGTATTTTGTACCAAAATTAGTATGACGTCTTGTAAGTTTTTCAATAAAAAATTTGTAAAAAAGCAGTATTTACTTGTAGCTATTATAATTGTGATTAATAATTTAATTAAAACGAGATATTTGCACATTGATCAAAATTTATTTTTTTAACTACAGCTTAGGCAACCAACTATACATTCGCGTATTAGTTATTTGGGTTGCTCTACATTTTTGGATTTAAAATGACAGAATCCCAAGATTATTTTACTTTTTCGTCAATAAATGCTGTGCGCTTAGACGTACAACATGTATATGCGTCTATCATCGCTCCGTTTCTTTTCTAGTTACAACGTTCCAGAACTAAGGTTTTTTTGAACGTTATTTTTATAGGACGTAACGGCTTGGAACGTTTTATAACAGTAACAGTTATTCCCATCTCCACTATGTACACCCATTCTTTTCTGTTATTGCACTAACAATATTGTAAAAGTGAATTGATAATTGTAATCAGGTATAGAGGTGAGAAATGTAAGTTGATTTTATATCCGTTTAATTCAAATTTGCTTTAAATAAAACAGTCGGTTAAAACCACAACGTAAAAAACATTGAAGGTAAGCAATATCAATGCAATTTTAAAAATTCCAGCAGAGTGGACCAGTAGACGACCGTTTTGCCTTTTTGGGACTCATCAGCAGTGGGAGATATAATCTAATGTACTTCTACAATTATTATATAGTAATAAATATATTAAATGATAGTAAAACATAATTCGCATTTCATTTTATAGCAAACTAAAAAATGATAAAATAGTACTCTACTTAGTTATTAATAAATATAATATACAAGAGACTTGCATAACAAATAATGAAAGTAAGTCAATCAAGGTAAAAATAATACTTGAAACTGACTTTTTTTATGTTTATAGTGACACAAATCGCAAGACAAAATATGGCATAACATGCGTTCTTGTGGTTTTACTTTCTTCAACGCGATACAAAGTAAAGCCACAAGTTACCTATAATACCAAGTAATTAATTTTTGTTACTGGTGCTAGTTTTTATATTTATTAGATTTTCCACAACATAATTTATTTATTAGTTTAGTGACAAATGTTTTCTGAAGTTTGATAATAATATTTTTGAATTCTACATTTAACCTTACATTGTTTGTAATTGCTCTTATTGATTTTGCTAGTCAATCAGTATGACATTGGATTTCACTTATTGCGTAAAATAAATAAAAACAATGAATGTTTATTGATTACAAGATGTTATTGCATTTTCATTAACTAGTTACAAGACTGTGCAATTTTGATCGACTAGACTTCGTAAACAGAAAATTAATACCACAATTAACCAACGTTGTACGTATATATTCCTACGATAAAAACTGGTATATTCCAGTTACGTAAATGTTGATAAGTTGAAAATTTAAATAATATCCGACGCATTCAAGTTACGACTACGACAAACGCAGTTGTTTGTTTTTGTTTACATTGTAAAACCATATCAAATAATTCGTTTCTAACGTAAGACCGATGTGTAATTGAATGTTTGTTATAAGAATGAACTTTGTATTTATGTCATTTATGAGTTATCCTTACAAAGATAAAAAAAATAATTTATTGGTATGGTTTGACTTAACTTTTGAACTGTCTTCATATAAGATAACAATATTAAGTAAGTCGGTGGTATCTTAACAAAAATTATTATTAGGTTTTTTTACTCCAATTTTTATATTTTCTTACAGGTTTATTCTTTTGGTTTTTCTCTTTTGTCAAAAGTATTTTACTATTTCAGATCTCTATAAAACAGAGTGCTGTGTGTATCAAACTATTTCCCGTTTTGTCAAATCTATTTCCTTTATTGTCAAACCTATTTCACATTGTTATTAAAAATGAATAGTGAAAGAAGGCAAAGGAACAAAATCTCGAATAAGAATCAACGATGATAATTCGCCCATCCTGGTAGGACGACAATTTAATGTTTTGCTAAACGTTGTAAAAAACATTTACAAAACGTACAAAATAACAAATGAGGTGAATAAAAGAAGTGCAAGAAGAAATCTGCAGTAATTGATGACGATTGCCCCTTGACACAAAACCAAATTGCTAGAGCAAAATCCACACTATTCTCTTGTGCCAGAAAATCGCAACACACCAGATACTACCCAAAGAATGTTTGACTATACTGTTAAATACAACAAAATAATGGTTCATAGAGAAAACATATTTTTAACTGACGGCTAACACGTGAGTTAATAAAATTGAACAAATAGAAGATACCAAGTACATCTATAGTCTTGGGATAATATTGATTAGTTCTAGAAAACCTGAATCAATTCCATGCAATTTCTAGAATAAATTGAAAATTAGACAACACATTTATTTGTTGTAATTATAAGTATGTAAATTTAATTTTTACAAATACTTAAATTTACTATAATTACATAGACAATTCCGTACAATAAGTGTATATTAAGCAGTTAACGAAAGAAAGTGAGAGGTGAATAGCCGTTACTTTAAGCTGGTTCCCTTTAGGTCAAAAAAAAAACTCGACTTAAAACTTTTGTCTGCTAGATCTGGAGGTTAAACCATTACATTTGGTATTCTAATACTTAAAAAACTTATATCAAACAGCTGAACATAACCTTTAGAAAAAGACGATAATAAAAACTGTGTTCTATGAAGCCAGTAGTTATATAAGAATTAGAACCGAGAATATAAATGTAATAAAAAAACATCTGCGCGTTTTTAGGAAACGCTATATAAGTAGTAAATATATTGTAACGAATTTATTATTAAAACTATCTAATTTATTTATACTACAAATATATCCACGTTAAAACTAACAGAACTAATTAAATCTAATAATATTTAATAAAAACACTTACACCAATTTATATCACTTACACGAAGATAAGATAAAGTCCGCGGATAGCTTCACACACTTGTTTACAGTAAAGTCACATATAAGATTATTTTCCGTATATTTATCTATACACACGCGCTAACGACTTATTTATTTAGACTTGAATAATCTTCTTAACACTGCTGTCTTTGCATTACGGAATAATAAGAAGATGGATAACCACTTCGAGAAGGCTCATGAATTTGCGAATAACTTCTCGAACGGTTCACTGCCCCTTCTTAGGACTGTTCTGTCCCAGAACAGGAGACTGGATGCGACACTGGTAAAACAATCGTGGCGATAGCGGCAGCTTATTCCATTTCGGAAACTCCCTTGACCATAAAAGTAACAGTCAATGGTCTTTTTGACCTGCTATTCTTATTGGTTGGTAACTACAGACCAACACTCTGAATGCCTGTTCCTCAGAAGACAAATTCCAACATGTTTCGAACTGTCCCCAATTCAGTTGATCTAAGCTCCAACCAAGCCTGGGTACTGCCAATTTCTTAACATGATGGAAGTCCCTTTCTTTCTTGAGATTCCATAATGTTCGCCACAAATTTTTGTATAACGGGTTGATACTTGAGTATTTCTTGGTGACCAGATAAAAATTGAAGCGTCTGTCACCACGTAGTCTTAAAACTTTTCCGACTGCCGGTTGCTGCCTTCGTAATTCATCTAGCTGCCTAAACTTCTTTTTAAACACGACTGCAACCCCTCTGACATGTCAAGATCCTCGCTCCCGCAATGTGCAATGGCGTAATCTTTTTATGTCTGGAATAGGTCTTTTGTTTCTCGGTGGTAACTCCGAACCTAGCTTTTCCAGAACCTTCGTATAAGTTTATAAAATTCTCGAACTCCATTCCTTCGATTTGATTCCTGGTTCTGCTGTTTACTACTCTGGTTCGAGCCTGAACTTGCGTATTATGGTTATCGCCAGTAAACAGAGCTACACGATCGACGTGGACCACTTTTGGCTTGCCTCTGAGCGGTTTTCGGATGCGATATATGACGTCATTAATACGCTACACGACTTCATAGGAGCCCTCCCATTGCCTTTGCAGCTTCGGCCACAAACCACGTCTATATAATCTAGGATTATACAACCAGACCATATCGCCAAGTTGAAACCCACCATTTTGCGGCTTGACGTCATATCTTGTCTTCATCCTGTCGCTGGCAATTTGTGTGTTTTTACGGATGGGTGCTTTGCGCTTTCTCGCTGGACTATTTCCTGATGCGCAGACCGTGCATTTACGGAACCATTTTATGACGTCCTCTTTGCAGTTCATCCAGTAGAACCGTGCTCGCACTTTGCCCAACGTCCTCTTAATGCCAAAGTGTCTTCCTGATGTCCCATCGTGGAGATGCTTCAACACTGACACCCTGCTCTTTGGCACTACCAACTGTAGTCTGTTTCCCGTGCTCCCGGCACTTTCTAGAGATCATTTAAGAAGACCGTCTTCTACTATCAAGGAGACCCACTGCGCCCAGTACGCTTTGATGTTTCTGCCCAAAGCACTCACTTCTTCCCAGGTTGGTCGTCGGCCGCTTTCTTTCCAGTCCAGGAGTAGTCTTATTTCAGGATCGTTTTTTTGTTCGCGACGTAACTGCTCAGGTTCCCACTCATCATCAATCATAGCAGTTCTTCGGAGGCATTCAACTTTTTCTTCCAGTCGCGAACAATGGCTGCAGTCCGCCAGACATAGTCTTCTGGACAAGGCATCAGCGTTCTGATGATTGCTTCCGGCACGGTGTTCTGTGTCATAGTCATACTCTTGCAGTCTCTCGATCCATCTTGCCACTTGTCCTTCTGGGTTACGGAACTGCAGTAGCCATTTTAAAGCGGCGTGGTGTGTTCTCAGTAAAAATTTTCGTCCATACAAATATTTGTAGAAATGTTCGATAGACTTGACGACTGCTAACAGCTCCCTCGTAGTCACGCAATAATTTCTTTCTAGCCTGGACAAAACCTTGCTAAAATACGCGATAACTTTTTCTTGTCCATCTTAAAACTGCTTGAGCCTGAGTCAGCCTTTACTCCATCTCTAGATACGACGTGGCCAAGGTATTACACTTCCTTCTTAAATACCTGGCACTTCTTTGTACTCAGTTCGATGTTAGCCCCACGTAGTTGCTGGAACACTTCCTTCAAGTTCTTAAAGTGTTCTTCAAACGACCTTCCAGCCACAAATTAAAAGGCGATTGCACAAAAAAAAGCATCCTGTGATTCTGCCTAGAAAGCACCACTTAACCATTTTAGCATTGCAACAGGAACAACTCAGATTATTGAATTGCGGTTCAACAATTCGCTTCAATTCATGAAAAATGTTGGCCGTTAAACGGGCAAAATGCATGCCGCGCCGTAATACAAAAATGCGTAGCTTAGCAAACAATCTTATGGGTTATTTGCCCACCTAGAGAGTAAGTCAACATTTCTCATTTTTCAATACTGGGTGCGATTACATAGGACCATTTCAATTGAAGGACAGAAATACTAGAGTTTCAAGGGGTGCCAAATTAAAAAAAGGATGTGTGTCTATTCATATGTGTTTCGACAAACGCGATACACCTTGAAGCAGTTTCAGATCTAACCACAGATTGTTTTATTGCCACGCTAAAAAGGTTTCTTGGTAAGAGGGGTAAACCGGCAAATATATTCTGTGATAATGGCACGAATTTTGTTGGCGCAAGGGCCGAATTAAAAAGGGTTAAACAATCTTTACGAAACGATTTAATTCATAATTATTTGTCAACGAAAAACATTATGTGGCTTTTTATTCCTGCTAGAGCACCTCATTTTGGAGGTATCTGGGAAGCCAATGTAAAACGAACGAAGTACCATTTAAAACGGGTCATGGGAGAATCCCATTCACGTTTTGAAGAGTTTGCAACCATATTAATTCAAATTCAGGCGGTTCTTAACTACAGACCTTTATGTCCCCTCTCCTCCACGCTCGATGAATTAACTCTACTAACACCCGCACATTTTCTGTTGGAATGGCCGTTAACTGCCTTACCGGAAAGGTGCTACATAGATACAAAAACAAACCGATTAAAAAGGTATGAACGGCTGCAAAAAATTGT
The DNA here is from genome assembly GCA_035610365.1 of Aquatica leii. Classification (NCBI taxonomy): domain Eukaryota; kingdom Metazoa; phylum Arthropoda; class Insecta; order Coleoptera; family Lampyridae; genus Aquatica; species Aquatica leii. Next base: position 10,579,912 of record CM069434.1, on the reverse strand, counting down.
TCAGCACTTGTGGGCACGATGGCACCGAAAATACCTAGGGGAACTTCAAACCCGTAGCAAATGGAAACAACGTGCCCAACAAGAGTTAAGAGTCGGGACCATCGTTTTCATCAAGGAAGAAAATACACCACCATCACAAAGCTGCATCCAGGAAGTGATAAAATTGTGCGCGTTGTGTCGGTGCTAGTGAATAAAAGAGTAGTAAAACGACCGGTATCAAAACTATGTAGTTTTCCGAGTGAAGACAATTCGAGTATTTAGATAAATAAGTATGTCACTCGTTCTATTTTTATGTTAATATTATTATATTCTATGATTATTGTAATGGCATTTATATTATGGCTTTATAGTCCACTTTATAGTTTTATGGGTTTCCAATAGATTTTTTGTAATTTATTGAAAATGCATTTACATTGTTCAAGGCGGCCGACATGTTACGGTCATAAATTATCCTAGAGCGGGTCTGCTTTAAATGAGTAGCAGATGTGTTAGCTAAGCGCGCGACTGAATAATTGTAAACCTTAAAGTTATTGGGGTGTTTGATGATTTCTATGCTCTCTCGAAATTTCCTGTTAAAAAAGAATGGAGATTTGGCATCACCACAACGTTATCAAAATCTATCTTGTGACCTGTAGTGAAATGATGTTCAGCAACCGCAGACTTAGAAATATGCCTTTTCCTTATACAACCATCATGTTCTGAAATGCGAGTAATGACGGAACGACCGGTCTCACCAATGTAGAGTAAACCACATGAACAAGGAATTTGGTATACACCTTGAGATGAAAGTGTAGGATATTTGTTCTTGGGAGAAGGAAGAATCTAAGAGAGTAAGCCCGACGGACTTTTGGGCCATTCTGTTTATCGCAAACCCACCCATACTGATAGATACCTTCATGCTTCGTCTCATCATCATCCTGCACAGAAACGTTCTGTTATTGAATCTTTGGTTCATCGTGCTGTTTCTATTTGTCAACCTGAGAATCTAGACTCGGAACTCTGTTATCTTACTAGAACTTTAGTGAACAATGGTTACAGGAAGCGATATATTCATAGAGTTACTAATCGTTGTCTACATCCCCGTACTAGATTACCTAAGAACGTTTCTACTCCTGAATCCAATCTGAAATTTGCCTTTTTACCCTACATTCACAAGGTTACAGATCAAATAGGGAAACTTCTTCGTAAGAATGGTATCAAACCTATTTTCAATTCGACAGGCAAATTATCTCAGATTCTTCCTTCTCCCAAGGACAAATTTCCTACACTTTCATCTCAAGGTGTTCATGTGGTTTACTCTACATTGGTGAGACCTATTAAATATAATGGCAATTCTAATTTGTTTTAATTTAAATACTAACCTACAAAATTACTATTTATCAAAAAACAGTTGTTTTTAATATATTTGTTAGAATGAAACAAAAAATACAAATTAACATGCTTTATTCGTTTGTTTGTAAGTTTTATAAACTAGATAGAACCAAAACTTTAAAATCTAAATAAAAGGTTTATGACAAATGCACTGATCTCTGATCAGTGGGCAAATGTCAACTAATGTCAATCAACGATGAAGTTAGTCAGTTGAACGATTTATTTACAACATTAACCAAAAAATTCAATTATCTGTTGTATTCTTAGTGTTCTCTTTTTATTCGAATAATATAACGTGTATTCTAAATTCGGACGGTGATGACGCAGGGATCTTCTTTCGTGGCAACGACTATAGAGAAGACGTTAGTTACTACTGCACTTTGAAATCATAGATTATTTTAACGTTGTTATAAGTATATTGTCATACAAAGTTTAATTTTAATAATGTTTATCTTTACATACTACTTATTGATAGGTAATAAATTTTATCAATAAATGATTGTTTTGTTGCAATATAATTACTAGAAAGTAAATAATCAAACGCTTAAGGCTCGTCTTATTAGATAAACAAGTGCTGTTTTTGAGACATTGATAGTGTATGTATTTCATAAGCACTGTTTACATACTTTAATATAAAATAATACAATAATTTTACATTCACAGATGCATTTAAGTCAACAAATATTAGACAAAGTTTTTAATTATATCATATGAAGAAAACAATAAAATATAAAAAGCTACCAAAATAAATATAAAAGCATCTAAGTATGACAAATATAAGTAAATGATAAATAATCCTGGTAATTACTTATTCGGTCACATCTAATAGTTATAAAGTCCTATTATTACAATTTATATAAACATTAAAAAATGTTACACATTTTTGTATTCATATTTAATTTTTAATTTCAGATGATTTACGTTAAAATATTATTAAGCATTTTACAATTTTTTATGCTAACATTTTTAAGCGTTTATGACATTAATTACACTAATCTATAATTAACAGAAAGGAAGTATCAATTTAAACTGTAAAAATTCTTTCCTATGTTGTACATTTAAGTTTCCTGTGTAATTTTGTTATAGAGCAACTTTGTTTGGCTACAATTTTATCAAGTATTTTGAGTTTCTAAATAATTTTGCGTAATTAAAATTTAAATTTTTGTTGTAAAAAAAAAGGAAAAACAAAGAAATTTAAAAACAGAAAATACATAAAGAATTTTATCTATTAGTTATTTTAATTAATTATTAATTAAAGGGATATGTTTCTGACAAGAAGTCATTTTCAGACTTCTAAAATTATATATATATATAATCAGTTAAATAGAACTTAAAAATATATAAATTAATAAACTTACAGATTAATTTAAAAAAAATAAATAAATTTTAAAAGTAATAATTTAAAAATGAAAAAATATAATTAATTAAAAAAAAATAAATTGTATGTTATCATTAATAATTTCATTCAGTGATTTATCTGGATGAGTTTTATGTTCTTGAACAATTTTTTTCACTTCTAAAAAAAATAGTTCACATCCTTTATTACAAATGTGAAGAATTTCATAATCTTCATTTAAATCAAAAAAAAGGGCAGTTAAATATAATATTATTTTTAATGAATGAATGATTTTCTAAAAACGTAACACAAAATTTACGCCCAGTTTGACCTATATAAAAAAATTGCAATTACTACATTTTAATTTATAAACTCCTAATTTATCAAGAATGTCAATTTTATCTTTTGTATTAACTAATAAAGATTTTAAATTAATCTCAGACGAAAATAAAATATTAATATTACAACGTTAAAATCAATTTTAAAATTTAAACGTAGAAATGTATGGAAGAGAAAAGTAAATTTTAGGTTCATTGAATTGGAAGTTAAACTTTATTTAATTTCTATAGAAAACTAATTTTATGTTGTAATCTTTTATAAAAGCTGAAGAAAAACCATGAGGATGAAATGATGGAAAAAGAATAACATGATCAGTAGTAGTAGATTTTCTATAAATTCCTATTTTAAAAAATTATTAAAATTTTTAATAGATAAGTCAAGAAGATTAAGTAGCTTGGATTTATTTTCTAAAGTAAATTTAATATTAGGATGTAATGTGTTAAATATTTGAAAAAAAATATCTAATTCGTAGTTACTACCTTTAAATATGACTAAAATATCATCAACATATCTTTTAAAAAAATAAAATGTTTTTTGATTATATTATTTGAAACCATTTTGTTAAAGTTAGTAAGAAAAATTTCTCCAAGTAATAATAAGAGGTTGTTACCCATAGCTAAACCTGTTTTTTGAATGTAACTTTTATTATTAAATATAAATAATTTTTGGGCTAAACATAAAGTTAAACAATCAAGAATAAAAACACAAATATAATCTGGAAGCTTGAATTCATTAAGAATTGTTTTAATTATTTTATGACATTCCAGAAATGGTACGCTAAGGAAGAGATTAATAATCTCAAAATGTTTTATTACTATTGGAATTAAAATTATTAATGCAGTTAACCAAGGTAAAAAGTTTGGTTACGTAATGAAATTAAATATTTGTATAAAGTTAGAGACAATTTAAATTTATCACCAATATGCTACTCTAGTCAAACATTTTCATAACTTAGAGATTAATGAAATTATCAGTTCTGTTAAAGATAAAGTTCAAGAATTTGGCTCTCGTTTTTTTACTAAACTAAATTTAAAAATAAGCAATTTAAGAAAAAATAACAACCTCTCTCCATTACTTGCAGAAATGTTTCTTACTAACTCAGAAATTAACAGAATGTCATAATCAAAAAACATTATATTTTTTATAAAAGATATGTTGATGATATTTTAGTCATATTTAAAGATAGTAACTACAAATTAGATCATTGTTTTTAAATACTTAACACCTTACATTCTAATATTAAATTTACTTTAGAAAAGAATCCAACGAGCTACTTAAATCTCTTTACTTATGTATTAAAAATTTTTAAATAGGAATTTATAGAAATTTCATACCAGGTACTTTTAGTCGGGATTTTTTCTATTTCAAAATCTACCGGCCAGATGTTTTACGACGGCACGGCGCGTGCCCTATATCCTATTCACTTTTATACGTTCGGCGGTCGTATAGCACTCTTTGTTTTTTTAAAAGCAATATTTTTTACAAAATAAGGATTGCAAGATAGTGGGCAACATATCGATATAATTAAAATACTGATACAGCAAACCTATTTTACCAATGATTGTTATGTCGATTGTTATCTTTGACCATTAAAATCTGATAGCGATTGGTCGTTAAGTATTTAATGGTACATAAGTATCTAGCCAGAGGATGAGTGGCTGAACCTGTAACACTCACAATTGGGCAAAACGTTACCCCCGGTATTTTTGGAAGGCCGTAAAGGTGCGGCATGCTGGTGTCTGTAGGAATTAGTCGTCTCTTTTGATGTTCCGGGATCGTGCTTGCGGATATTACAGCGGCCGAAATCTTTCTCTCTAGATGTATTATTGGATTCCTCTTCAATGATTTGTACGCCGAATCTTGTAGCAAAGTATCGATTTTTTCCATATAGTTGTTGGTGTTCATGATTACAGAAGCATTCACTTTATCAGCTGGTATTACAGTGATTGCTTTGTTGGCCTTAAGTTTCCTTAGAGCATTTCTTTCTTCTCGGTTGATGTTAGATTTCGGTGCTGTAGATTTCTTCAGAATATCGGCTGTTTTGTCCCTCACCTGTTCTTGAATATGTTGTGGTAGAATTCTGAGTGTGCTCTCCAATAAACTCACTATTTTTTTCTTTAGTATAAATTTTGGTGTAATAGCAAAATTTAATCCTTTTGATAAAACGGCCGTTGCTGGTCCACTGAGTGTGGTGGAAGACATATTGATGATTATCCTGTCTGTCTCTAATTGCGGCGGTGAAGGATGTTGTACTTCCTGTAACTTCTGGAACTACGCCATTTGTATTTGCTTTACCTTTTTGACGATCTCTTCGGCTTTTTCCGTAGATAGTTTATCGATCAAATCCCAGATTGTCAAATCTATTGTATTGATCAGTCGTGAATGGACTGAAAATAATTCTGTAGTTTTCTGGTCTAATTGGCGTCTAGTTTCGTGTATTTTTTCCCTTAACAAAGCTCCGCTGGTTCTTTTCAGTATATGCTTTTCCGTTCTAGTTTTGATGTGATGTTGTATTTGCAGAAACAGTAAGGAAAAACCAAAGAAAGAGGAACCCGTGGCAACTTCCTTCCTTCCTGACATAAAAAACTGCACGGATAAAATAGCCAGGATACTTAGAGAGAAAAATATCAAAGTGATCTTCACTGCAACAAAAAAATGGCCGCCAATTTCTCAAAATCAAAAGAAACAAAAGCACCACTCGAGGAACCAGGGGTCTACCACATCCCTTGTTCGTGTGGGCTGGTTTACATAGAACAAACGGGACGCAACATAGTTACCAGATTAAAAGAACATAAGGCGGATACAAAGAAACATAACACAAGATCTGCTGTTGCGGAATGTTGGCTAAATCCCAAAACTTCTGGCCTAGACTATACAAGGAAGCCATTGATATCCAGAAGTACGACAATTTTAATAGGGATAATTAAATCGATCTAGCGCCAATATGGAAAAACATGTTCCGGCAAACTAATGAACCGAAACCGTCACGAACCACTGACCCGAACGGCGTACTATAAAGGCTTGTCAGGATACTATATCTTCAGTTTTTATTTGATTCAGAAATAATCAAATTATTTGGCCTATAATCTTTCCGACCACGAAGAAGTCGCTTTTAATATTACTGACAAGTCTGATAGCAATTCTTAACTATCGGGTAAAAATTATTGTCAAAAAGCAGACATTCAAAAGATAGTTACATATTTTTGGATTCTAAAGGAGACAATGCTTCAGAAATCAATATAAAGCCCGAGCCTCAACTATTGGAACCATTCATTGGAAAGATATAGAAAATATGACACATTTCCAGCCAAACAAAACCATGCCTGCAATTTGAGATGTATCCAAATTAGATACATCTTTTAACTCTTTCCAAAACACCAATAAGCATATCTACATTATAAAAGAAAACAAGTTAAAAAAAGTTGATGGAGCTGAAATTACGGTGGTTATCGGTTGTATGTTTCTAATGTGCTATAACCGTCTGCATTATTACATGTTTATTGCTTTAATAAAAAAGTTTGAGGAATCAGTGCATCAAATAAGCTACAATCGCGAACGTTGCACTATGCTTCTGTCAAAATGAATTATGCTGATTTTTAGAAACCAAAATAAAGATTTTAGATGAAGCAGTTACTTACTCAGTCGGCAAGAACGTTGTTTTTTTCATTTAAGCATAGATGAATGTATAGCAAAATTCAAAAGCTGCTCAACACTGAAACAATATCTGTCAATAAAACCCATCAAAAAGAGGCGTCAAGACATAGGAATTATGCGATGCCAAGACTGGATATGTATATAATTTTGACATTTGAATGTAATATTAATTTAAAAAAAACCTACTCTACTACTAAGTTTGACTGGTAAAAAAACAATATTCAAACGCCCAAAATGTATTGTCTATTATAACGAATTCATGAGAAGAGTTGAATTCTCAGATTAATCTAACTAAATGATACAAATTAATGTTCTAGAATAATCCCATCTTATTACATAAAAACTGTGAACGTGTCTTTGTTAATGGCTTTGTCATAATGTTTGCAACTTGATCATTAGTTGTTATATGCTAAACTCCAAGGTTTTCTCTGGTCACTTGTTTCCAAATCAAAAAGTACTTAGTCTTAAAATGCTTCGTTTGGAATTTAATGTTAACTTCACTGTTGCAGCACTGTCGATTTGTAAAACAAGAATCTGCTCTAATGCTTGGTTTTTTTTTTAAATAGGCGAATCAACCCAATGATTTTCGTTGTCGTTTCATAAGCTGGCCGTAACTTAGTACTTGACCGTTGACACTATCTCTGACTTAACTAAGGAATACTCTAGAGAAGTCTGAGTCGCTGTAGCACTGGTACTGTACACTGACCTTGTCTCAAGCGTTAGGTACATAAGTGATCCAACGGCTTTTCTATAAGAAAATAAGATCTTATTTGCTTTCCTAATTGTTGGATTTCTGACGTTTTCAATATCGGCGTAGATGCTGCTTTACACTCTACTGGTCCAAAACGTTTCAAAATGTTTTGTTCGTAAGAATGTTGATAAATTTTGATGTTGCCATTCTCGCGACGTTTAATGTGTAGACCAAGATAGTAATTTGCAGCTGTATTACTTACTTTAAACTCTGCCCTCGGCTATTCAAAGAAACTTTTAAATTTTGTAGATCCACAGCCACAACTAATCTGTCATCTACAAAAAATATCATTAAAATTAATTTGCCGTCTTTAATAAATAAACAAGGACCAGCATTACTTGGCTTGAGACCAAGTCCAAACTTAAAGTCTTTAAACTATTTGTTCCAACATTTTGATGCTTGTATCAAGTCATAAAACTTTTCTCTAGCTTGCACATCCGTTTTGTGGCATCTTCATACTTTTTCAACGCTTGTATATAATCAACACCTATATACTGAGTAAAGCTTTTGGCTATTAATCTAGCTTTTTACCTATTTATACTACTATCAGAAATTAAGCTTCCAAAATGAAATACGCAGTTATACGGTCTTAGCTTAGCATTTAGTGGTAAATCTTCGAGTTTTAGAGTTTGATTTTTTTAATGAAGCAATTTCTCTGTCCATATCGTTTTTCTACTCAACACTATATTTTTTTCTAAATGCACCTCAGTGTGTTTCTGAACTGATCGAATATATGAGTGTTTTGCTATCATCACGTAATCCCTAAATGTTCTGGCTTCTTTAAAGATACACAATATCGTTACACCTGGCCTGTCATATTAAAGATCTTCTGTATCATTTCCAGTATCTGTGCCAACCACATTATTGCAATTATCTAAACTAGTGACAGAATTATTCTTTTTCGAAGTGCTCTGCGATTCTTTTACAGCTGACGGGCTTTTTAATATATTGAAGTGGTAACTTTATTTGTTCAACGCATGCTCTTGGCTTTTTCTTAAACGGTTCATTTTTTAACAAAATAATGTTGTGGTATTCCTTTATCCAAATCTTGTAGCGCTCATCACCACCATATTCTGTGAAGTACCCTTTAACTACATTATTTTCTATTTTTCTTTGTTTTTAACTTGGAATATGAGCATAACAGGTAGATCCAATAATTCTCAAATGTCTAGTACGAGGCTTTGTACCTGTCCACAACTCATAAGGACTAACATCATCTACTGATCCTTTTCCTTTTTTGTTTAAAACATAAATGGCGTTATTAACTGAGTCAGCTCAAATACCTGCTGGATAAGTTACTTTTGGATTTGAATATTTAAGCGTTCTTGCCATCTTCACTACGGTTTCGTTATTTCTCTCGCAGATTTTGTTCAAACGTATATTGAGCCGTCAAGCGTTGAGTAATTCCAGTAATACGTAAAATTGTTCTCTTTATTATCAAATTATTTTCTATTGTCACTCAGAAGTTTTCTAACTAAATGTTTAAGCCGTTTTCGTATGCATGAGAAAACCTTTGTAGCACTTCACTAACCTCTAATTTCATTTTTGCGAAATAACCATAGCGAAACTTCGTGTAATGATCGTTAAATAAAACGAGATAACGTTTCTTTTAAAATAATTTGTCAAAAGGTTCGCATATATCTGTTGAAACCAACGCACCAGGAAATGTAGACATCTGTCTTGTGTCAAATGGTAACCTATGTGTCTTGCTATAGATACAAAATTCACATGTTTCTAAATCTGTTGTGACTTCAATACCCAACTTCTTTTTTAGCTTTAATTTGAAGCGACGTTTGTCTTGATGATTCCACCTCTCATCACAGAGTTTTGTGCTTTGATGATTGAGGTATAATTCCTGCCTTAAGCAAAGTACTACTTTGCTCACGTGTGCCACACAACCTAGCTTGGCCATCAACTTTTAGCACACATAAAGTAGCAGTCGACTCAAATATACTTTTTTTGTTTCGATCTTAAGTCGCTAATACAAAAAGCAGATTTATAAAAATTCCTGGCACATACCAGACGTCTTCTAATGTCATTTTTTTTATATTAGTCTTATATCCTTGATAGAATACTTATTGATCCTCTTCCTGTTGCTTTTAGAATCTCCTATTCAGCAGCTTTGATGATATGAAGTTCAACAAATGCTTTAAAATTGACGGTAAATTTGTCATACGCTTCGTTGTAGATCCACCTGCATCTACTTCTATAGAACAACGTTCATTGAAAATTGTCAATAATGCCACATTTGTCAAAACAATTTTATTCTGATCAGTTTTTGCATTGCATTTTTAGATTTGTCTCCTGCCAGAAAATTACTTTTTGCACTTTTCGACCTAATGGCCTTCTTTATGGCCATACTTAATCTTCCCTACATATTTTTTGTTATATTCTTTTAAAGCTAGCTGTGCTACTTGCTCTTACTAAAATTTCTTCTAAAAAAGTATAACTGAGCCTGTAATTTATCCAAAGTTTTTGCTCATCTTTTGACAACAATGTTTTAAAATTTTTGACAAAATATACTTTACAAACCAACAAATCAAGTAGAACTTGCTCATTTTTTGACTTTAGGCTGTTGTTTAATTCATTCCACAAACCTCTTAGCTTTGACACATGCGATACAAACATCTTCTTTTGACCTTCAACTAAAAGAGTAGAAATTTGTACAAATCTTGTACAGTTGATCCTTCTTAGAGGATGCTTTCCATGCTTCATGAACCGTTTCTTTTTCTATTATCTTCTGATATAGAGCATCTGTCACTGCACTTGTAATCATTGGCTTGAGGTACGTATTTGCTTTTCTGTAATTTGATGTCACCTTGTATGCGTTAATTGTAGTCTCATCAGCATCTGGCATCAGCGGATCTATTTTTTTAACTTTCTATCAATTACATTCAAAGCACATTTGTGGTAGTCTAACAAATCTCAAATTATTCTCTTCCACATCGATCACTCAAGCTCGCTACTTAAAAGGTTTTATATGCTAGATTTAATCTATTTTATTGATTTTTAAACAAATAGCAAACCGTCACCGTAGGCAGTCAACTTTATTTTTTTTTACAAAATCATGACTCGACTTTTTTAAATGCTACTTTAACTTAGGACGTCTAGATAGTTATTTTTACTAATTAACACATTGCTTAGCCTTTAAACTATAAATAAATTGTACTAAAAACCTTATGTATTACTTGCAATTTAGTTTTTATGCAATTATTTCTTCACACCGTGTTATACCTAAAAACGCTTCTGAGTAAACTTTTGCACTTTTACAAAATACAAATCGGTGAAGGACGTATGTCCAAATTTTTTTAAACATAAACCAAAAAAAAATTAGGTTTCAATAATAAACTTTAGGTGCAATAAAAATTGAACGAATCATGCGAAAATAATAAAAAATTAGAAACACAAGAGGTGACGCAAAAGTGTTCATAAAAAGTTGACTGATCAAAACTCTATTATGTTAAAGATCAAATAAAACGTGTAATTTAAAAATAAATAAATGTGTATCTTTTTTTGAGTTTTTTGTTTGCGAATCAACATAATCATATCTTAAAGTTTTATCTGCAACTGCGACAAACGTCTTCTGCGGTCAAACACAATGAATCGGTTTAACCACAACCGATAATTTCAAATATATTTACATAAAAACATTCTTATAATTTTTTACTTCTATACTCTCTCCTTCTGCACTGTCTAAATTATCACTAGCCGATAATTTTAAACTTTGTTTGAATAAATATTTTTGGATTTTGGATAAATAGGTGTTTAACTATCATGTCTTTAACTGAAAGCATTACCAAAACCTACGTCTAGTTTTAGAGTTATATATTCTGCCAGTAGATAAATAATAATTTCATTTACAAAATTTTTGTTACCCTTTGTATTGCGACATATCAAAATTTTAAAAAGATATTAATATTTTGGTTTATATGCATTCACCAGTGTTAAATTAAACTATATACATCAGTTTAGATTTTCTTGAGCTGTAACATCGGGGGGCGGTATAAGGAAGGATTTAAAAGTCCCGTTGGTACTATGGTACTATATATATAGTTTAACTTTATTTGAATTGCTTAATAGCTTACAAATTGATTCGTGTTTCCCCTATTTACAATTACTACATTACATTCTATTTACATTTTTTTAACATTTTATATACTACATTTTCTTATCCCTTCTCCCCCCTTAACTTTTTCCTCCTGTTCCATACTTCCTCCATCCATTCCGCTCCTTTTCCGTTTTCATCTAAGATATCCACTATTTCCATCCCCTCTTCTCTTAGTTCCCTGCATCTCTTTCTCATATGGTTAATGTCTTCCCTTTCTTCTCCACATAGCCTGCACAACTTTTCTGGTTCTTCTCTCCAATATTTGTTCCCTAGCTCCTCGTTGCCACATCTGAACCTTGCCACCATTTTTTTCCTTTTGTTGCTTTTTGTCTCACTGTCTTTTAAATATTCCGGCATCCCTTCACCCTTGATATCTTTATAATTCCTATTATATCTGCTCTCTTTTATCTTTGTCCATCTCTCTTGTTTTTCGATGTCTCTATCTCTCCTTATTATTTCTTCTCTTGTCCCTACCCCTCTTCTCTTAATCTCTCCACTTCTTCACTATGTACCCGTTTCTTTTGTAATACTCTTCTCTGCCCTCCTGCCCGTACTTCACTTTCCTCCCTTTATCTCTTTCCAACATTCTTGCAGAATTTTGCAATTTGTTCTTTCCTCATTTCTTCCTCGTATTTTATTGCTCTTTTTCCTGTCTCAATCCTTATTTTTTCTATCTGAACCTCCTCTCTCACAATATACCCTGGTGTATCCCCTGTCCAATCCTAACACTCCATCTCCAGTATTTTTCCTGTAGCCTCTCTACCTCCTCCACTCCACTCCTTCCAGCCCCATATTTGCTCCATACATTACCACCCCTTTATTAATTTTTCGAACAGCAATTTTCTTTTTTATATCCATCTTGAATACTCTTTCCCCACACCCCAGACTCTGTCCTATTAGCCTGTTTCCTTTCTTCACCCTTTCCTTTATGTGTTCTCCTCTTTATTATCCTGTTTCATCGTGTAGCCCAGGTATGTAAATTCCTTCACTTGTTGCACTTTCTCATCACTCCATCTCCACTCTCTCTCTTTTTCTTTTTCCCTCCTTTTCTAAATATCATTATCTTTGTTTTCTCCGTGTTTACTTCCATTTCTTTTTTTTCATATATTTTTCTAGCGTCTTCATCATCTCTTTCATTTCCTTTTCCTCCTTAGCCACCAGCACTATGTCATCCGCATACGAAAACGACCATACCTTAGCTTTCCCTACCACTATCCCTCCTGTCTGTTGTCCTCTCATTGTCTCTTCCAGATCCCCTGTATATACCGAGAACAGGCTTGGGCTCAGTGGACATCCCTGTCTCAACCTTCTCTTTGTGATGAATTTCTCGCTCTCTTCTCCATTCACTTTAACCCTGCTTCTCGTTTCTTCGTATATTTCCTCTATTCTTTGTATTAATCTTTCATTGATTTTTTTTCTTTTCATATATTCCCACAGCTTTTTCTTCTATTCACTTTGTCAAAAGCAGCTTTTAGGTCTACGAATAGTGCTACCATTTTCCCTCTTTTTTTTCTAGCTCTTTATTTGCTAAGTGTTTCATTATATATATGTTGTCTATCGCCCTTCTTCCTTTTCTGAATCCCGCTTGTCCGTCTGGTACCAAACTTCTTTCCTCTATTTCCTTCTGTAATCTTTCTCTTGCAGTATTGTCGCGTACAATTTGTATGCCGAGCTCAATAATGTTACCACTCTATAATTCTCGACTTTATTTTTTCTGCCTTTTTATGTATTGGGCATATTATCCCCTCTCTCCATCTCTCTGGGAATCCTTCCCCTTTCCATATTTTGTTTATTATTTCCGTCATCCTTTTTGCTACATTTTCTCCCCCGTATATCCACTCTTCTCCTTGTGTCCCGTCTTCTCCTGTCGCCTTTCCTTTTTTATATTCTTTATCGCCTCTATTACTTCTTCCTCCCTTTATTCTATCCCTATCTCCTTCTTCTTGACTTACTACCGCGTCTTTCCTTTTTTTCTTTTTCCTGCTTTTGTTCTTCCCTCCCATCAGGTTCCGAAAATATATCTCCCATTCTTTCATTTTTATTCCCTTTGTCGTCCTGTTTTTTTTTCCTCTGCTTCTTTAGGTACTTCCATACATCTTCTTCCGTTTTTATTCCTTTAATCTGCTCCTCTTGTTTCTTTTTTTATTTTCCTCCTTCTTCTTTCTGTCGCATGTTTTTTGTATATTTTTACTGCTTGTTTGTATTCTTCTTTTCCTTTCTTCCCTTTTTTCCACTGTCTTAATGCTCTTCTTTGCATTTTTCTTTGCTTCCTTGCATTCCTTATCCCACCATTTCTTCCATCCAGTTTTCTCTCCCCTTCCATCTTCTAAATCTAAGTCTCTCTGTTGCTTTCTCCATCATCTCTCTCATTTCCCTCTACACTTTCTTGTAATTCCTTCCCTATCCATACCGTTTTCCCCATTCTCTCTTTATATCTTTTTATACTCTCTTCTGTCCACTTTTTTTAATTATGTACTTCTCCTCTTCCTCTCTCTCTCTTCTCTTTCCCTTCCTTCCATTGTCAATTCCAGTGGTTGATGGTCTGACTCTACCTCTTTCTCCCACCTTAAATGTCTTTACCTTTTCTGCGGCCTCCTCATTTGTCATTACAAAATCTATTATTGATTCTCCCTGCCTCCTATGTACGTGTAAATTCCTCTTTCCATCTTTCTTCTCTGTTCCTGTTCATTATTTCCCCACCCTTTTTCGTTGCACAATCTCCAGCAGTTCCTCTCCCTCTTTATTTATCACCTTGTCCTTTGTTTGTCTCTTTTCCTGTCCCTTTTCTTTTTTGTATTCCCCCTCTTTCCCTATTCTTGCGTTGAAGTCCCCTCCTACTATTATCAATCCCTCTTCCCTCTCTTCTATCATCTCTTCTATGTTTTTCCTTGTCTCTTTCATTCTACTGCTATAAACCGTCACTACTTTTATTTTTTTGTTTTTCCCCACTGCATGTTCCTTTTCTTACAACTCCTCTTCTCTGTTGCACTTTCTCTTTCTTTCCTGGTTCAACCATTTTTTTCTTATTCCTGCTATTATACCCCCTTTGCTCTCCTTTTTTTCTTTTCTCTCTTCTGCATGTTGCACCACCCACTCAAATTCCCTCCGGCAACTCTTTTTCCCACCACTCCCATTCTTTTTTCTTCCATCCATGTCTTTTGTAATCCCACTACATCCTGTTCCTTATGTACTCCCAAAAATCATGTTCCTTGTTCTTTATTCCCGCTACGTTCCAAAACAATACTCTCAGCCTGCTCACCTCCCCTGTGCTTCTGCCTTACTTTCTTTTTTTCTCCTTCTTTTTCTTTTTCTATTTCCATCTCTCTCATTATTCCTTTTCTTTGCCGTTTCGTCAACTTTCCCTCCTTTACCACCCCCCTTTGCCCTTTAGTTTTTTGCCTTTTGGTTCCCCACTTTCTCTTCTCTTTTCTCTGCACAGTCCCCCTATCCTTGTCGTTCCATATGTATCTGTCTCCGTCTATCTCCATTTTTCTGTACCCTACCCATACTCTTTTTCCTTCCGCTCTTTTTTTTCCACCGCTATGTTCATTATTTCTCTTTGCACTCTTCTTTCCTCCCATGTTAAATCGTGACTTATATATATTCTTGTATTCTTTAATTTCTTCTTCTCCTCCATTACCTTCTGTTTTTCCTCCCATCCTCCTGATTTCCGCCACCATGATCTCTATTTTTCTTCTCTTTGTTTATTACTGTCACTTTTTTCACCTCTACTTTTACATTTAATTTTTCTTCCAGCATCACTGCTAAATCTTTTGTGGTTTTTCACTTCTCCACCCTCTCTTTATCACGATATTATTCTTTCTTTTTCCATCTCTTCCTCGTCTTCCGCTTCTTTTTCTCCAGTTTTTCTATTCTCTCCACCAGTTTCTCTCTTTCTTTCTCCCACTTCTTTTCTCTTTCTCCCATTTCTTTTTTTCATTTCTTTTTAATTTCTTGTCTTATTCCTTGCATATTTTCTTCCATCTGTTTCATCATTTCTCTCATTAATTCTTTTTAACTCCTCCATTTCTTTTCCTTCCTCCTTCTGTTCTTGAGGTTTTTCCTCTGTTCTCCTCCGATATCTTTTTTAATGTCTGGTGATCTTATTGTTTTCTTTCCTCTTTCAAATATTTGTTGCCTTTCTTTTTCCCTCTTCCTCTCTCTCTCTTTTATTCATCCCTTTCCCCGTTTTGTTATTACTTATTATTTATTATTTATTTATTTATTTTTTTTATTTTTATTTTTTTTTAGTTATTTATTTAATTTTTTTTGTTTATTAATTTTAAAATTTTTTTGTTACTATGATTCTTTCTACCTGTATTTAATTAACGCCCGCCACAAATATTAGAAAAGTATATAAATAAACGTTTGTATTTCACTGTTATCACAAGCGCGCGTGACCTTTAAACAAGTCCGTGATATCCGCTCGCATTCGCACACGTTATCTGGGCCACCTATATCTTCTTATCCATAATTTAATGTACTTATCTACTACTCACATTACAATTGTACTTCTAATCCTTTCTTCACTTCACATTCCTCACCACGCCCACATAAATTAATCGCTGTAAATCACTTTAAATTACCCAAAACTCCGCACTACTATTAAACATCTGTCTTCACTCAATCACCTTCAAAACACGAATCGACTATGGTACTATATAATATGCTAATGTTCCTAAAGTATTATAATATGGTCAAAATGAAAATCCGTAGATAAACAAAGCGAAGCTTCAAATTTAAACCTATTACTAAAACAAATCAAATTTCAGAAGTTAAACGTTATGATATTCAAGAATTTTTTTTTTAAATTAATAAATACGTCACACAAAGAGCATTTAGAGTGTGTTCTACACTCGATTGCTTTAGAAAAACATTTTTCACATCGACCTCTTTATTGAACAAAAAGTTAACCAATACGAACCTTTGTTTGCTGATCTGATATCATTTGTTATACTGTAATTATATTTTCTACGTGTACTGCAAGTGATTAGCTGGAATCTCCTGGACTGGATTTCTGGAAAATATTGCGTGGTGAATTAGAGTGCGGACTACTCTAAGCCTTGATCATTTGAGTTTTGAGGCGGTGATTTGAATAAACCATCTAACAGAGAAACACGTTGCTCATTCTTCATCCTTTCATACGCTACATAGCTGCTGGACAAAACCATATTCAATATGGCAAAAAAACCTATGTTACCATTTTTTTATCGTTTATCAACACTATAGGCTTGTCTCAGTCTATCGGCATGGTCTACATCTCTTATACAAGAATCGAAATCGCAAACTGTTATTTCTTTCTTGGTTTCATCTTTTGGCGTTCGTTTGATTTTAATTGAACCAGTTTCATGAAAGTTTGATAAAAAGTGCACTGATCTGTTATCTCTATTTATAAAATACTATATTTATATTTGAGACCCTATATTTGAAATCACCCCTTTGCATAGATTTATCCTCTACTGTATTTTTTGACTACCGCTGACAATTACTTGAGTAGTACTATACGCAAGCGTTTTTTCTAATCTTAGCTTTTCTAATAAAAGAACTGACGAGAAAAAATTAGCAATATAAATTATACTTATTTTGACCCCAAGCATTTTCTTCTAGTGAAAAACAACACGTTTTCCAAGACCATAACTACAAAATTTCTGTTCAGAAAGTTTATCGGTACCTTGGTAAACTTAAACTGTTTGATATAGCAATTATTGTCTGCCACAACCCAAAGGCTATTACTTTTTTTATAGTCTTTATTGGGTTGAACTGTTTTAGCGTAGTTTTTGCTCTTGTCAACTGCTAATTTTCTAGATTCGTGATACAGCTTATCAAACTGTTTGTTAACAGATGTCACAAACGGACAAAGTTTGAAGATTTTATTTTTATTGTTTTTAAGAGTTAGTGTATTGTCGTTGAAATGAAGAAAAAACAATAACAGAGGAATCTTTTTAGATCTTCAGCCAACAGCCAATAAAATGTATAACTTGGAAGTTTATGGTAACTCACAAAAAATGTATTCCAATAAATGCTAACAATGATGAAAATGCTCTTCCGCGAGACCCACCGGCAACGTATAGGTTGGTACATTTTTCTACATCTCTCCTTTTATCTATTTTCTCTCAACATTTTACTTTAAAATTTTTTGACAAAGTTTCAAGCATTTCATTTTTTAGACGTTTCTTCTACCTTACATATCATCTTGTTCCATTTACAAGGGCTTACAGAAGACGTTAAACTTGTAAGAATTCAACAAGAACGTTGAAATGCTAAAAATACAAAAAGAAAACGCAGAATTAAGAAAAGAAAATGATAACATTAAAAAAGAAAATCAGGAAATAAATAAGGAGTTGACAGAGATTAAACACAACCTTAAAGTAATAGGTAAAGAAAATAGATAGAAAATATTGTTATTCAAGACATGAAGATAAAATTAATAAAACAAGCACACTAATACCTCAAGTAGAAAACTTTATGAAAGATTATTTGAAAGAAGAAGTTAAGGTGAAAGACGTCTTTGCATTAGGTACAAACTTATGCTTAGTCAAACTGGAAAATGGGAAAGATAAAGAGAAAATTATGATTAATAAAACAAAATTAGAAAAAATACCCACCGAAAAAATTTACATAAATGATGACCTAACAAAGAAAGAAAGAGGAAACAAAACCAATTACGGAAAAAAGCAGCAAAAAATGGTAAAAACGTTACAACTGGGATATAAATCCAAATTACAATAGAAAAATAAACCACAAACATAAAAATATGACGAACATTAGAATAAAGAAGTATGAGGTGAAAGAGCAGAAAAGAACAACGTGTAAAATAGGTACATGGAACGTTAGAGAAAACAGATCTAGATATTCTGGGAATAACAGAAACAAAGAAGAAAGGAACAGGAGAATTAGAGCTACAGAGTGGTCATATCTTGATATATAGTGGAGTACAGGATACAAACAGAGCTAGAGAAGGAGTGGGATGCATAATAAAAAAGAAAAAAGCAAAATAGGTACATAAATAAATGGACGAGCATTACAGCGAGAATATTGCACTTTGAAATGGATATTGAAAAACATAACAAAACTTCAATATTAGTAGTATATGGGCCTGACAAAAATGAAGCAGCAAAAGTACAAAATAAATTCTGGAATCAATTAACGGAAAGAATCGAGGAGATTAAGAGAAGATTAAGAAGAATAAGTGACATTAATAGAAGAATAGGTAAGCGAAATCAAGAATCTGGTGAAAAAATAGGAATACATGACGAAAATACCTTAAATAATAATGGAAGAAGACTAATTGATTTCTGCATACTAAACAATTTATTAATAAGCAACAGTTTTTACGCACACAATGATATACACAAATACACTCGAGAAGTAAAAAACAGAAGAGAGAAATCGATAATAGATTACATTATAATAAATAGAAATTACGGAAAAGAAATACTGGACACACGGATGTATAGGGGCCCAAAATTATACACTGATCACTACTTACTAATGGCAAAATGAGAATCCATTCTGGAGAGTATAAAGTAATGGATAGAACATAAGAAAAGATGAGAAAAAAAATTAAAATATATAGACTAAAAGAGGAGATGATTTAGTGCAAGAGAATATACGTCTGGAAATGAAGTGGAAATGGAATAAAATGAGTAAAGAGTGGTTATCAACTCAAAGAGCTATGCGGGAAAAAAAATATCAGAGAGATTATGAAAAAGACGGCAAGAAACGTGTGCGTCGTTCAGTGAACACAAAAACAAAATAAGAGATGGTGGGAGCAAATGAAATAGGAAAAGAAATAAAAATTAAAAAACTAAGATGGAAAGAATACTTTTGGGTAGTAAAGAGAGTAAAAAATTCTAACAGATATAAAGAAATGGGAACAAAATAAAGTCAAACAAATAATGAAAGAAGCAATACAAAAGGGTTGGAAAGAATTGGGAGAAACGATGGAATCCCGTGACGCTGCTCTGAAACTAAAAGCTAAAGTCCCTGCGGAAAGAAAAACAAGAAAGATTAAGCATATTAAAACAAAAAAAGGAAACGTTAGTGACAGAACAAGAAGAGATTCTAAAGAAATGGAGGGAATATTTTGAATAAAATGCTAAAGGTAGACAAAATAACTCTAAATGTAGAAGAAGAGCAAGAATTCAGCCAACGTAGACGTTGAAGAGGACTCCTGACATTAAAATAGATAGAGGAAGTAATTGAGGCCGTAAACAGTTTAAAAAGAGGAAAAGCATCGGAACATGACGGAATAAGTATGGAGATGGTTAAGAACCTAAAGTAAAGGTCTAGAAATAATAACAGAATTGTTTAACATGAAGCATGGCAAGATGAGAAATTACCAAAAGATTGAGAGATACAAGGAAACTGATGCCAGTATATACAAAAAGGAAATAGAAGGGAATGCTCAGATCTTCAAAGCAATTACATTAACGTGCATACTAGCAAAGACGTATGAAAAAGATTCTAGGGAAAAGATTAGAAAAAATAATGTGGAAACATACAACTAGAAGATTCCTAAATGTAGGTTCAGGAAAGGGAAGAAATGTAAAAGAGACGATATATTTACGTTGAGGCAAATAATAGAAAATAATATACTAGCGAACCGATATTTGTGGATTTCATTGACTTACAAAAAGCTTTCGACAGCATACCTAGGGAAGCTTAGTGTGTGAAATAGAGTTTAAAACGAAGAGGAATAGATAATAAATTACATAATTGCATCAAGACACAAAAAGTTACGTGAGAACTGGTAACTCACAATCAGAGGAGTTTACGACTAAAGAGGGTCTAGCGACAAGGAGGAGTACTTCTAGCTCAGCACTGTTTAATGTAAGCTGGTAAACGCGACAAATTTGTATTACTCTCTTGAATAATACATTTATTAGAAAAAAAGAAATATTACGGGAAAACGAAAATGACAATTTATAAAACAATCTTTAAAAACCAATCTTAACATATGGATGTGAAAACTAGATAGGTAACAAACCAAATTAAGCCAACAAAATGGAAAGCAATTGAAATGAAATATTTAAAGGGTGTAATGGGGGTATAAAAGGCTGGGATAGGTTCAGAAATGACAGAGTAAGAGAAAACCAATAATAAATCGTTAATCAAACAGCAACACACAATTAAAATGGTATGGAGCATTTAGTATGATGGATGAAGGAAGATCACCAAAAGAAGTTACATGGCAAGCAAGATCAGACAAAAAAGGAAAAGAGGAAGACCAAAGAAGTTATGAGACAACGCAAATAACAGACAATCTCTAAGAAAAGGAATTGAACTGGAATGAAGGAAGGGTTTGCAATACACGTGCAAGTACCTACGATATCTTGCAGTTTTCGCTCTTTTGATTTGCCAAGCAAAATGTTTGCAAACATTTTTAAAAAAGTACATGCTGCCAGCTCTAGATTATTTATGAGTACGCTGCTGAAAATTTTTCTATCTTTGAAAAGCTTCCTAATTTGTTAACTATCATCAATATTCCTTCTCGCAAACATTTGCATCAGACAGATTTAGAAAGATGTAGTCTGGTGTTTGAATTCTTCTTTGTACTTATAACAAAAACCTTCCTCGTATCTACAATAGTTTTAATTTAACGATTGCGTTTAGTCAAGATTTGAATGCTTTTAGTTAATTGTCAATTTGATTGGATTTCAAATCACATCTTAGTCATTTTTGAATTTTTGTTTTCAAATTGACTTATGGTTTACGTTGTTAAAATATTGTTAGTTTTGCTGATTTAAGCGATTCTTTTGTGTTAATAAAATTCAGATTGCATTATAATTTATAGTAATACAAGTAATTTGATTGTTTATTTTAACACCATTAAGAGTTTCATTTCGTTTTATTATCATTTGATGATTTTATGTTTGCTGTGAAAAACAAAAAATAAGTTTTTGGTTGCTTATGCGTTTAAATACGTTTTAATCTTTCTATTTCTATTAGTTGCATTTTGATCATATGCGATTTTTTTGATACTTCATTGTCTGATCGTGTGGTCCCATCGTAAAAAACTAACATACTTTAAATTCGCAATTTATCGAGCAAGTTATACCCATCGTTTGATTATCGACTAGCTTCTGAGTCCAGCCACCTGCCGTTGCTTTCTTATCAGAAAACAAAATTATCTCAAGTATTTACTTGATTAACTTAAAGTCTTTAAATTTATCAAATCAAATTTTATTATTACTTATGTAATTTTGTCAACTAAATAAGATGTTAATGTAGTGATTGATTCACCGTTAGTGTGAGCATATTTAACTGATAGCCAAGTATTGATTTGTGTATCTTGGTTTAATGTTAAGCTAAATAAAATATGCGTAATTGTTTTTAATGCGCCGTTAATATTTTAGTAACTTTTTGTAAATTACATATGTCGCGCGGCCGTTGCAATTTTACGGATTAATAACTCCTTTGTTAAATTTTTACGTTTGTTTTCTCACATTATTAATAAGTAATTAATTTTTGTTTTTTTACTTATACTTCAATGTTTGTATTTTGTAAATTATTTGGAATTTTGTATGACTGCTCAATTTTAGTTAATTGTTTTATTAGATTGTATTTATTTTAAATTTGTTTTATAATAATTTTGTAAATTTTAAATGTAATTTTTAACTCATATCGCGTTGATATAATAATGTTTATTAGGTAAGCAATAATACAAAATATTGTGTTATAATTTCAGATTTGGTGATGCTACGCCCTAAGGGTAGGTTCATTAGGTGCTGTAACCAGCCTGATGGGCTTGGTTAAGTGATCAAAGATCTGAAAAGCTAATTTCTATCGTGTCTTTATAAATGCGTGACGCTATATTCCTTTTTATGTGCTGCTGCCTCAGAACTAGAAACAGGCTGTAAACATGTTCAAACTTTTTACAATACTTTTTTATTTTAAATTTTACCTTAATCTTAACAAATTCAAATAAAAATATTATTACAGGTGACTGGTACATGACTTGTTATTCTATGTTATGCTAAAAACAATCAGTTATACAACTCGTGACACGCCTATTACACAATGTCTGTATTTATACAATTAAATAAGACAGTTAATCAACATGGATCAAACACTACTTACAACTGCAAGATAAAATCGATATATTAAAAATCGATTGGTATTATTAATAACAGAGAGGTAACAAATAATCGCCAAAAATCTGTAAATCTTAAAAAGAGTAAGCATTAATATACTTTAAAATAGAGTTAATTTAGTAAGATAGTGTATGGCACTTAAAAAGTGGTCTCCCTAATATAATAAACGTACCACTGTCAGATAAAACAATTATAAAACGAATAATAAATTTTAGTCAACTTAGATAAAGTTATGTAATACTTAATATTTGCAGTTTAAAAAAGAAACCAAATAATATATAACAAATATTTAATGTAAAATAAAAATTCATTCTGGTGCATGAGTTTATGGTTAAGATAACAAAAGATAAATTTATCACAAGTTAAACATTTGTTATCAACGAAATTATTAATAAAACTGGTTTTAAGCACACTAAGCTACTATATTTAGATCTACACCACAGTCTTTAAATTTGCAATATAAAAGAAGTACTTAATTTTAGTAGTAGTAGTAGTAGTAGTAGTAGTAGTAGGTAGTAGTAGTCTAAAAATATATTTAAGTATCCGAATAATGTTATTAATGTATTACTATCTAAATACTAACGCAAATCTAATACTACAGCATCACTAACTGTACCTAATTCATTAACGTACCTGGGGCTTATCTAAAATCAAAGATCCAACGAATATACTGGAACCAATATAATGTTATCTTGCCACAAAATCAACTGTATGGGCTGTAAATAAATGCTATGTAGGTGAAACTGAACAAAAAATCATTAAGTTAAAAACTGCATACATACGACTATACTAATAAAAAGTACTGAGTTGGTACTAAAGCGTCAAGACTATGTTAAAACAAGAAGAACTTTAACTCTACAAAGAGAAAATAGCACATAAAAGGCAAGGAAGAAATGGTAGAATAGAGAATGTAAGAAACAAAGAAAAAGGCAAGAAAAGAGCATTACAACAAAGAAAAAAGAAAGAAAGAAAAAATAATCTAAAGAAGTAGTAAACATCTACAAGAAAACATGAGAGAGAAAAAGAAAGAAAACAAAAAGAAACAAAGGGATGGGATCAAAGGAATAAAATGAAATGTATGGAAATAAATCTAAAGAAAGAAAAGAAGAAAATGAACGACACAAAGGAAATACAAATAAAAAGAATGGGGAGATATATACTTAGGAACCATGCTGGGGAAGGTGTGGGAAAACGAATTCGGAAAAGAAAAGAAAAGTGAAAGAAAAAAAGTAGTAGTAGGGCTGGAAGCAGGAGATAGGCAGTAAGAGAAATACACGAAGGCCACCTAATGAGTTTGGATGGTTTCAAATGTTTAGGTAATCAGTTGTTTTTGATCTTGTTAAGAGTTGTTCTTCAATGAAAAAAAGTTGGTATCACGGTGGAAGTCTCTTTGTTACTGACGAACCAGGATGTGCGTTGGCACGATAGTCTCAGGGATTTGTTTTGGAACGATATGAGATACTCAGAGTATCATTGATTTTGTAGCATTTGGGAACTTCAGACCAGGTGAAGCTTATATAGCATAATGGAGTTGATGAGTAGTTTTGTAAAAAAAGAATTTTTGTTTCTTGATTTAATTCGCTTTTGCAACAAGCCAATTGGCGACAGATTCGACGTGGGTGCAAAAGGTTGAAGATTTATCTAATAAAGATGGAACTTTAAGATATTTGACGGAATTGCTTCTATAGGAAATTTGATTATTTTGAAATGGTAAGTTGACCGTAAGTGATGATGTTTTAATTTGTAGGAAATTATTATCGCCGCACTCTCTCTTGTCGTTGTCGTCCACAAACCAATCGGTGAAATCCATCTAAAAATGTTTGACACTGATTAAAGGTGTTTCTGTTATGCTTTTAATTTGCCATAGCAGCATGCTAAAGATGGCTGCGCCGTCGTGCATACGAAGTGCAAAGTTCTGCATTAGAAGTGCTGCACGTGTAAAGGTTGTAAAGGGGTTGGGAAAGAAACAGAGCCAGGAACTCCTGGGCTGATAAAGGCCTGATTGAGGATGAGACATAATGTAATTTTATGTGGGAAAGTGACAATGAGTTATAAAAAAAATGGATGATACGTATAATAGTTAGGGAAAAATCTTAACCAAAATCGAATTTTGTAAACAAGGCAATATGCCAACCTCCATCACATGCTTTGAGAAACCTTCAAAATAACTCCTCCGGTGGCTTCATTGTTGGGATGGAGATGGAAACATAATTCATTGGGGTTGTTCAGTTGTAGAATGCTTAGAGGGAAACCCAAATTGTTCTCAAGAAAAGACTTTTAAACGGATAATTTCTAAGTTTAAACGAGAGAGAAGCATTCCTTCTGAAAATTTTGGGAGATGGCTGAAAAAACACTTATAAGGGCGAAGTAATTTTGTGGAAATTTATGAACTCTTTCCAAAGTACCATTACATCTGCTGTCTTCTAGAAGTTAGGTGGAAAGTAGCCTAGTCTTAGTATGCCCAAATTGATGATGGCGGTGAAAACACTGTTGCTGCTTTGTGAGGAAAATATTTTAATAACTTTCTGGGAAATTTTATCATGACTGGGAGCTTTAGAGGGCATGATTTTTAAGAAAATTGTATAATTTGTAAAATTTCAATAAAAGCAGCTAGAGAAAGTGGTAGATCTGAGTGTTTTTGCACAAAATCTGACAACATTTGAGTTAATTCTATCCATATACGGTCATAGTTTGGCTGTTTGCTAGTTGGGAGAGTATTGTAAATCTAAGATTACTAAGTGTGATTTTCGCTTTTAGCAGGAAGATTAAACTAAACTCTTTGCAGAAAATTAAATGGTAGATCAAATCTAGAAGAAATGTTATCATTTGTTATATTGGTGGTTGATGAGTAGCTAAAAGCAATTCTCTGCTAGATTTCTAGGAAAATAGGAAATAAAATGGTAAGGCGTAAATTAAGCGTTATTCTAGGCATGGAAATCATTGTACTAAGAGTGAATTTGCTATAATTATTTGATTTAGCAGTTAGATTGTGGGTCTTAGTACATGTGTAGAATAAATAATAAAACATTAAGGTGTGAAACTCACTACAAACAATTGCACCATGAAAAAATGAATTTGACCATGTAAAATAGGAAAAAATGGATTTACCCTAATAAAGGCTTTTTACTTAAATCGCAATAATATTTTATTCAATACACGCATGGATGTGCGTGAATAATTGGGCCACAATAAAAATCTCGTTAGCAGTGCACCACAACGTCTAGATAATATCTCTGCGTTATTTCTAACATTACTGGAAAAATGATCGTTTTACAATTTGACATTTATCACACTAGTGCGGCGAAAAGTGGACGTTCCAAGAATAAATTCTATAAAGAAGA